>OV281342.1:50000-5050000 GCA_923062675.1 Marasmarcha lunaedactyla | reverse complement strand
TAAAACTAGGTTTTTACATCAATTATATTTTATGGAAATTCTCATCAAAAAATAAAACAAATACGTAATTATAATTATTACAAGGTGTAAAAACTAAAAGTTTTTTTTTTCAGAAACAATTGACGATGGAGAAATTATTTTCAATGATGATATAAGTTTGCTTAGCAATGAATTTAAAGGTTTATTATTTTTGTTTTTAATCATTGTTTTTCAAAATCTTAGTGCAACAATTTCAAAATCTCTTACTTGTACAGGTAATGAATTTAAAGCAGGACGAATGTCAATATTTAATCCATCTTGGCTACAATGGCATGATAAGAACAATAAAAGTAATTTTGACAGAACTGCAGCATGGGTAAACGATGACGTCAGTTTGGTCAAATATCTCAATAGCCTTAAAGATAGTTTTGCTGCATATGACAATGATGTGGAACAAAGTATTAGCAATGGTGGCTATAAACTCCATAAGCCAGCTCTTAAAAGATACAAAACTAGTATAAAATACTGCACGCATTTAAAGAAGTCCTCACGTATATGTTTCCGAAATAAACATAAAACTCATCAAAAAAAGGCCAATCGAAAAAAGCGAGTCAAGAAGATTTTACGCAAAAAGTCAAGCCGCTTTACTAAAGGCACTATCGTAAAAATATCAACAACCAACGTTGGTAACTTTAAATTAAGAAAATGCATAATTAACAGTTCTTTATTTCAACCCACCAAGTCTAAACCTGTAAGTATGGTAATGTTCCTTTATGAATACTTTATATTTTCTTGTGTAATTATTGTATTTAAATTGTTGTATATTTAGATCCCAGGTAGCTTAATAAGATTATGCAACCAAGTTAAAATAACTAATATTGAAGACAAGACAATTTCAATATCCGACATGAGTAAAGAAGAAAACGAAGTAATAGTCAACGAAATTTATGAAAACTATGGAAACAATAACCCAAGTAACGCACATACTTATCTAGAATCATCTCAAAGGACTTTTGTGAGAAACCACAGCTTTTCTAAAACGACTGAACCTGTGGTAGAAACTGGCACGCCCTTACCTCTCAACTTTGAAATGTCAGGTGCTGCTGAACCTGCACCAGATACCCAAAAAGAAAGTAATAAAAAATCTCAAACAATATTTTTATATGGTAAGTTTTTCTGTAAGTCCCTGTAATGAGTTTACAAAAGAATTTAGCTACAAGTAATAATGTTATTTTAGATATAAATGAACCAAGTACATCTAAAGGTGTCAGACATGTCAGCATGGATGTTCAGTGCGGGCCAGATACAAGTACTGAATTAATAAATCATTTTGCTGTTACGTCGTGCACAGATATGTGCACAAGAGTTGAAAGTGAAGGTGCAGTAATTAATACAGCGATCAATAGTGCGGATTTCGGAACATCAATGTACAGGGATGACAAATTCTATAGAACACTGATGCCAAGAGTAAAGTCCGTCGGCATAAAAATTAGGGATTCAGACTTGACTGTTTATGACAATAATAATCTTCCTACGATAGCAAAGTCTGATTTGACTACTTGTACAAATTTACGAAAGACTAGTGTGAGTGCTCTTGATTCAGTAACTGAAACCGATAAAACAAATGTACCAAATGAATCCTTACAGCACAGTGACGGTAATAATTTAGAAGATAAAACATCAATGCCAAAAATTTTAAGTATAATTCAAGATGCACCGGAAAGTATAAAATCTTATTTGGCTTCCTCTCCCAAGACCTTAGAAGCGAATCTAGCAAATTGCTTAATATCGCGATTAAAATTATGTTATTCTGGTATACGCATAAGCAGTTTTAAGAGCAAAAAAGAATTTCAGGAAGCTTATCCAAGTAAACCTTCACAGCCTACTGCCGTCGCCAATAAGCACCGAACGATTTCAGAACAAATTAAAAAAGAAAGTTTCATACGAAATCAGAAACGAGATTCTAAACGGCAACTTGTTCACCCCAGTACCTCCAAAGAATCGCGATATACAAAAAACGTTGACGCAAAGAAGAATGTTTTGACACCAAAGAGTTCATTTCATACTCGCAAACCAAGTTCAGTAACTAAAAATGTATCATATGACGATCGGTTTATGAAAAAGATTATACAAATTCGTAATCCCAGATTAACTCTAACGAAACCAAAGTCAAGAAATGAAAAGACTGATGTTTACCAATTACCCGTAACTAGAAGCGATAGCTCTCGAAACCGACTGCCGACTGTCAAAAAGGTAATGTAAATTAGTTAATCAGTGTAGTATCCCTAAAAAAAAAATGTTTATTGTATAAACATTTTTAAAATTAAATTACACCTCTACTGAAATATATGTCGGATGAGATTTTCATTCCAATTTGTATTGGTATATATAAAAAATCTTATTTGTTTGGAAACTGATCTAAATAACATTGTTTTCAGGTGCTATCGAAAAAAGGAGTTAGGTATGATATTATTTATTTAAGTGATATTTTGATACCTAAATTAGAAATAATACTCATTAATGTATGCAATGTTATTTTATAGTTCAGAGCTCAAGAACGAGTTGAAAATAGTGAGTACCACTCATGCTAAACAGGAAGTCAACGATTTGATGAATTCGAATACAAGTAACAACTTGAATGACGATAATATACATAAAATAAGTAAAAATGACTTAAATAAGAGTGTTGATACGGTAAAACATAACATCAGAAGGATTTCCAAAATTCCTGTGTTAAAAAGATCAAAAACTGAAGAAATCAAAAATTTGTCGAAGTTAAGGCCGAAAGTTTTTTCTAAGTACTATGTTTATCGGAATGAAACAAAATATCAGTTGAAGGCAGCGGAAGGGGAAAAAGACTCAAATATACGTTCCTCGAGTCCACAATCCGTGCAGAGTTCTACGTGTTCTTCACCAACAAGTGTGCAAACAATTAAATTGCGTCCAAAGTCATTAACGTCAAATTCACATAGTAAGATCCGGGCTATATCTCCAGATTCAAAAAGTATATCATCAACTAGAAGCAAAAAGTCTCTTAAAGTTGGTAAAAAGATTTCTGAATGCAAGTTTGAAGAAAACAAAGAAAACGACATAGAATATGAATTTAATTCTGAAAACCTCGGTCCTGAAAACAAAGTTTATTTTGCAAAAATAAACAATACGCCTTTGCAATCCACTGAAAACAGCTTAGTTAAGCGTAAGTCAAGTAAATCTGTAAGAATATCCAATTCAGATAATTTAGATGACAAAAAAGACTCTTTTGTTGTTAAAAATCTGTCTTCAAAATCTATTTCTATAAAAAAATTTGAACATGATCACATTACCATCGTAGATCAAGATGTACAATACGTCCTTCATGACAATAGTTACACTAATTATCCACGATCGTCAACTCCAGTGCACGAAGAAGACAATGATGGTTATAAGTTACGCCAAATGATTGAAAATCCAATGAAAGAAGGATATAGTTTAGACATTATGGCTTCTTTAGTTGATGATATTATTGAAAGAAGTGTTGTAGGTCCGATTATTAATGACAATTGCCATCTGGGAACAGATACACAAACTGTACCGTTAGATCCCGTTGATTGTAAAGATGACTGTTTTGATGAAAGCCTATCATTTTCATTTGGGAGTGGCAAAACGGCTGTGGAAAATTTAGACATTATAAAAGAACATGATGAAGATGACCCAAATAACACTATGAATACCGTAATAGCGCGTGATCTGTCAATGAACGGTTTAGACATAGTACCAGAATCCGACGTTTTGTCGTTCCGTCCTACTACTTCTAGCTCTCTACGGAATGCGTCACCTATCAAAAATTACCGCAGTTCATCAGTAATACAACATGAAAATAATTCTTTGTTGGATCTGTTTGAAAGAAGGAACCATTTGGGACCGCCGGTACATGATATTTCTATAAATATACTATTATTAAAAAACCAAAGCTTTATTTGCAATGCAGATAAACATAATAAATTACCGGATCAATTTATTTAAAAAAATGCTCTATCCATTATGTAACATTTGTGTGAAACCGAGTGGTTATTTTATTTTTAAAGTACCTGAATGAATTACCTTCGCACAGAACCAAACAGGATGGTTAAAATTAATTAGTTAATAGTAAAACTTATATTTTTTAGGTAAATGCGAGTCCGCTAGCTCTGCAAACTTTTAGTGGATTCTCTGTAAATACAGAACCAATTCCGGGTGATCAACCAGATTACGTGAATCAAATCGATTCTGAAACAGGAAGTGGTGCCAATGATGTTAATAGACATGCAGTGAGAATTTTAATTTCATTTTGTCACCAATAACATAACTTATCCTTGAGTATTAGCTTGTAATGTGATATAAATTTTCAGACTTCTGAGGAATTATTCGTATCTGGTAGATCTTCCGTAATGTATGAATCGTGTTTAATTGAAGATGATACGATTGTGCCCGAATGGCTTTTTCAAATAATTAGTCATCAGCAGGTAATATAACGAATATTAAATATTACAACGCTAACACCATCTTTATATATTTTAAAATGTTGTTTTAGGTTTCTGTAGCGTAGATGGTAACTTAATTCATTTCCCCAAAATTACTACCACATGGCGTGACTAAACAACGTATTGGCTCTTAACTAGTACGATTTAAGATTATCAAAACATTCGCAGAGTAAGAAATGAAAGTATCTTTTCTGTAACCTACACTATACTCGTTTAATAAGGATCTCTTTGTTCGTTAAGATAAAAAAAATTACGCGAAAATGTGGCTGTTGACCAGATTGAAACATTTCAACTTGTAAATTTTAGGAAATTCCTAATTATATCCGTTTTTTCTAAGATGGAACCAGAAGAGGTCCCTGAACTACGACCTGCTATCTTACCAGTAGCAGAACCGATGTACGACATGAACGGCAATGCCGTGGAGCCTGCTTTAGGGAATGAAGCTGGGGCTGGTGATGGTCGGGGCGTTCACAGTGATGTGTCACAAGATAGCTCTGGCCAGGGGTCTTCAATCACCTCTTCTGAGACCTCATCAGCGCCTCAGAGTGAGGTTAGTTGCACTGGCGTATCAACCATTACCAGTGAGGTTAGTCATTGTTTGAAACATTATCATACGAAGTTCAAAAGTTAGTTGTATTCTATAACTTAAACCCTTGAGGTAAAGAAAACGGTTTTAGACATTTTTCGATTTAAAACAACCCAGCTCACAATACTGCTTCAAAGGTTTAATAGTAAGCACCGTTATGGTTATAGAAATAATCAGATTTAGATAAATAAATTGCATAATTAATTAGGTAATTATGTTTTAAAGTAGTAGTATTTGCATTTCCCGATTCGATTTACAGATATTTCGACATTTGAGAGCAGCTTAATCAAATCCAGAATTCAATAGCCAAGTTCGTACGTATGCACTTAATCATATCCTTTAGTTTTACGTAACATAAGGATTTTGAGTCACTCTATATAGTAAGCGATTCAATAAAAGGATACAAATATTAAATCAATTGATTATTATTGTGAGAAGTCCTGTTGATCAAATTAAGTCTACAATTCTACATACCGCCTATATGCATATTATTGCTACTATTATATTCTGTGAGAATTTGAACTAATGAAATATAAAATCCCATATTATTTTAACAATTTGTTCCAGGCTATACTTATCGACCCAACTGCGTTAACGGGACAATACCCTACCACATTGCCGCTTCAGCTGAATTCTGATTCGTTCAGGAGCACTCAAGGTAGCCAACCTTTATCCGTACCTTTTGTAAATGAAGACGTTTTCAACCATAAAAATAAAGGATACGAAACAAAGAAAACATATATTTTCTCGTTAAATCAAGGTTGACTATGGTGATGATGACTGATGGATGACTATGGTGTTGAAAATACGCGTAGTAGCTTTCACAGGCTTTCAAGAACTATAAAAAAATTTGATAAGAAGGATCTGTCATTTTTCTTACGTTTCTCACGCTCTATACGTTGCACCTTTTTTTTCCGCATCGATAGTAATATCGGCCAGTAAAATTGTAAAAAAGCAGGACTGTATTATTATGAGCTTTAAATCGGAATTATTTTCCCACTATGTTTGAATCCAGAGTAAGTATGCATTTATGATCATTCAAATATTTGTCCACTACAAATATTCATATCAAGGACTTCAATCATAAGTGTCGAGAGGTTTTCATTTCCGCCGGTTGTTAACTACCTTTGAAAAGCCGAAGGCATGTCAACGTTCATTAAGAGTAAAGTTTAATTTACCAACATTTTGAGTTTTTTAAACAACCGTGAACCGAAAGTATTTTTGCTTTCACAAATATACCTCGAACCATCTAAACTATTAACATACTATTTATACATTTCAGAATCGTCTGACAACGCAGATCCTCCAAGATCCAGCCGCGAAGTCCACCAAGACGCGATGGCACTCCTAGGAGCCAGTGATGCTGATGCTGACGAAAGTTCTCTCGATACTGACGCTGACTAAAATTAAAAGCGGTCAATAAAAGTAAATTTGATTATCTGGTAGCCCAACCTTCAGATAGGTCAAAATTCTGTACACAGTTACATTATTTGCACATTATATTGACTATATCAGATGTAGCAACGTTTGGATGAGAGGTAATAATGTAATTTCTGCGTAAAATGTGTCCCTGTTTCGTTCATGGTATTTAAATTATTACAAGTATCTGTAACTTCTCTTGTGTTATTTTGCAACTAATTTAAGTTATCTAACCGTAGTAAATCCGGATTTCTGTGTTTTCTTTGGCTCATATGTTATTTTTGTTGAAGAGACAATCTATTTTAGATTAACATTGTAAAATTATTTGATTCTAATAAAGTTTTTGGTCTTAAACTCAAGATTGTCATTTAGTTACAGCCACACTAAAATCAACAGTACCTCATTTCTTTAATGCTTACTACTTATTTTACATTCACACATTTCAAAACCGACCTATCCGTGTACTTACCATGGTAGGTAGACAGCTGCGCAGGAGGGTTTCCAGTATTATTCATGAAAATATCGAACGTAATGAGGAATTAAATCTTTTTTTTTTATTGAAAAAGGATTAGACGTTTGTCTTCTATCTCACCTGATGGAAAGTGACGATGTTACACGTCTATCCACGAGATACCTATTCACTCGACGCTTGAAAGAACTAGGACTATAGTTTTCTGGAAAAACAGACGCAAGCAGTTCATTCCACACCTTGGCGACCCGCACCAAAAAGGAACTATCGAAGCGTTTGGTTCGACTTCTTGGGATATCTACCATGAAGGAAGGTCTGTCTGCGTCTAGTAGTCCGATGCAAGAAGGGCGTGGGTTCAACCTGATCAAAAAGAGCATTCGCGCACTCTCCAAAATGTAATCTGTAGAAGACTGCTAAACTGGCAACTTTCCGACGATGGTCGAGGCTTCGCAGTTTTTTTGGTGGTGAGGTCAAAGTTGTTAATAATTTTTCGGGCTCTTCGGTCAACTGCGTCCATCGCTTCTAGTTGGTACTTTGCAGAACCATCCCAAAGGTGGCTACAGTACTCCATAGAAGATCGAACTTGAGCTGTATACAATTTAAGTAGCTGTTCAGGGCTGAAGTACCGTCTGACCTTCGAGATGATTCCCAACTTCTTTGAAGCAGTTTGAGCCATGGACACAATTTCTTGCCCGAAGTTTAGTTGGGACGATATAGTTACGCCCAGAAGCCCTAGGTGGTCGGTTAAGGGTACAGAAACATTTTGGAAAGTGGGCGTTAGGTCGAAACTGCTCTTTATCGCGGAGAATAAACACGCCTGTGTTTTCGACGGGTTAAATTTGACCAAGTAGGTATAGGCCATTACATAGATAAAAAGTATGAAAATAGCCACTTTTAGTTTTGAAATGTATAGAATATTTTCTTTAGACGTGTTAAGTAATTCGACGAAGCGCGATGAGTGAAACTCTGTGATCATTCCTACCTACTAAATTAGGTACATATTAAAATAAACTAAAGCACTTTTTAGTAATCTTGATAATCTCATGCGCCGGCCTTTTCCATACTTATGTTCTCGGAATCTACAAAAATGTTTGATAGTCTTGTTTCATATCGAAGTAGGCGACGCAACTTCGTATGCGAGCGTGTCAGTTTTTTCACGCATAGGTACTGCGCCTTTACTGCCTTGTTTTATAATCGTTATTTACGTTTTTTTTTGTTTTGTAATGGATCATACGATTTTATTCCGATCTTCTTACCATTTATGACTGGCACGTGACACGCGTTACTATGGCGAAGGTCGAGAACAGACCGGACCCATTGACCCGAAGCCGATTAACTATCAACGACTAGACACGCAGTCAAATCAACGTTCGGCATCTATTTTGACATAGGTGTGTGTTCCCAGTTCTTAAAATTAGAAAAACTTACATATAGTTGTGGACTTTATCTTTCGTACAATTGGGCACATTATTAAATGCTCGACCATTTCATTTTGAGCCAGCCGCTCTAAAGATAAAGGAAAACATCTAGAGCAAACCCGCGTTCTTAAGGAGTTTACTTCGAGGGTATGTACAGTCAGCATCAACCACAGTAGATAAGCGTAGGTAGTGGATTGTAAATTGCCTGAAACTTGCTCCTTAGTTATGATGAGGCTGCACTAAGACTACGGGCGCTGTTGACAAAATTGTAAATTCGTCCGTATAAGGGATTGGCGTGTTGGTCACTTCGAGTGTACCTACCATTATATTCAGAACATTCTGGCAAACAATCGAATCCGATTCAAATGAACGACAGCCAATAGATGCTTTAGAACTAAATCAAAAGAGGTAAGTATGTGCTTTTTTTAGGTTTCACATTGGTTGACAGTGCATTTGTATCGATTAAGGTTTAATCAGGGACTGTTAGGTTAGGTTATATAATTAAACAAGGAATCGAGGAAATGTCTTTTTTGCATTTATTCATATTGTACAATCTTATAATATGATTCATTCTGCAAAATTTTACAGGCGAGCAAGAATTCATATATAAAACAGTAGCTCTCAGTATTGTACATAACCATTTTACCAGTATAGTGAAAACATGCGTATAGTTTATTTTAGTTTTAGGATAATAAATTACTTAAATACTAAGTTTAAGTTTGGTTCTTTATTAATACAATATCGATAGGATCGCACTATTCTGTTAAATTTATTTGAACGTACCAAAAACTTACTATGGTGCTCTTATTGATGCCGATGAACTTTCTATGCTATTAATATATTGAATTTAATAATAAATATAAAATTTGATTTCGTGAAGCAAATACAGTTCCAAGGCAGGCATGACAATATCGGGCCTGGCACCCTGATATCTCACTTTTTTGACTTTGTTATAAAACTTAGGTATAGGTCATCTTTAAATTTACTTAAACGCGTTAAGTACTGGACTGCAACAAGCTGATTGATTATTTTCTATGTTCATTTAATATACAATCAATTTAATTTAGAACAATTAAATACAGCAAGAAGACAAATGTGTATGAATGGGGTGGCAACAGTAATAAATTCAAAGGAAATATAAAACTATTCAATTTAGCTTTAATGCCTATGATTTCTTACTCTTAAATAAATAATTGAAAATTAATAGCACGTCAATGACTTTTAATTAAAGTTGCAGGCAAATACTCAATTTCCATGATATGGAAAAGAAAAGAAAATGAAATCTTCCCATTGTGCTATTGGATACATAGGTAAAGTAAATCTGCATTTTTGCAAGCATACTTTGTAACCACCCTGCATATATATTTTTGTCCTAGTATTTTAAGTGAGATAAAAGAGTTTGAAAAAGTACCTTTTTGTAATATTTATCGAGTAATACGAATTATTGAACGCTGCTGACGATTGAAAGTGAATCAATCAAAGAACGCGATACTGTACAATCTGTCAATCAAGTCTGGTAATAATGTCACGTGGAGTTAAATTTTATGAATATTTCATGTATTGTTATGCCCCTTATCTGTAGTAGTTAAGGTAACTTCGAACTTTCTCATATTATTTTAAGGCAGTGAAACACCCAACTTAAATTCAAGGGCAGTTGGGAACAAGATTACCTAGCTAACATTAAAATTAACTAGTAAAATATCACTAGACATTTTCACAAGCGACCACTACAGTCGGCCGCGTTATATATGTTACAATATTTACATGTCTTATTAATTATATACGAATTTTAGTGAAACATCGTCGAGGGACTCACGAGCACTAAAGCAGGACGCACTCTGTCATCTACATACTTGCAATTAATATGTAAAAATCACGATAGCATTTTACTAACACTGTGAAAACAACTCTATAGCTTAAATCGATAGAGCTCAGTTCAGAGCGTCGACGAACATTATATTTGTATCGTGATTTAAAATTATTAACACAAGATTTGCATGCCTTTAGACCACCCAGTCATTGAAAGTCCATCGGCTTAATTTTCAGCCTAACACCCCAATTACAAAATGACGGAACAAAATTATTCATACATCTATACAATAACAATATGTAAATATATGTACGCGTCGATCTCAAATAAATTAATTACGTAGAAGAATACCTAAACACTCTTGAGATCAAATATAACAAGTGAACCGTGGGACAAACATTCCTTAGCGAACACATATTAAACTATATAGACATTGTAATAAAACTCTACTAGAACTCTACTATAAAAAACATCATTTTTAAATAATATCAACCAATCAATATACAACAATATTTAAACACATACTATTTTTAATAATGTCTACAGATATGCAATGGTAATAATAACAAAAAATAAAGTTAAATATTTTAACATAATTAAAAGTATAACAATATTTAAATTAAAACGCAATCAAATGTTTTACATTCCTTTATTTTATCTTTTCAACGATCAACAGTCATTTGTAGTCATTTATAGAATCTGGCTAATAGTTCCTACTTATTCGAGTTTGTATTTCGATAAACAAAATCGTTTCTCAGACCAAGCTTTTGGCCAATGAGGGTATTTCAAAGATGGATATCCATTTTCACTCTTTAATCTCTACGTCACATTTTGAAACAACACTCAGCGACAAAACCCTTGGGCGGCTATTTATTTTTTAAAACGGACATCGTTTTTAAGCGACGTATCTAGGCTTGATAAAACATTCTCTAGTAATGTACCTAAGCTAGATTTCTGTGATTTCACTGAACAAGTTTGACATTTTGGCTAAACAATTTTGTTTTTCACAATGTGTCAGAAGTAGTCCCAGATACGCCTTGACTTAGAGAAATGAACAACGTCTATGCACTCACACAGTTCTAATCTTAATATTCTCATTTTTCTCATGTTATCACAGAAAATTATGTATTTACAATTTTGTCATACTATCGTGTTGTACATAGCCTATAGCATACAACGCAACAAAGAAAAATATGTGGCATGTTTGATATAAACTGTTGATATTTTCTTCATCCTCCGTGCTAGATGTTGTGATGTTTTCATATTTAAATATGCGGTAAAAGATAATACAACAGTTACATATAAAACAACTACATATGACTAAATATGAAAATGGTGAACGTACACAATGACAAAGGACGATTATTGCGAAGTAATTCAAAGACAGAACTGGTTTCGTAACCTAACCTCAATGCCGTTCTACTGAAAGTTTTCTAGGTTCGAAAAGTTGAACCAGTTCTGCATGTGAACGTGTAAAATTATTATGTTTTTGTTCCTGGTGGCTGCGATGTTTCATCCGAATGTTTCAATCCGTAGAAATGGAATGCTACTTTACGAACGTCAAAAATAATAACTACCTTCAACTAAAACCGAACACTACGCCGTCACACACCAGGTTGCAAAATCACATTAAATAATATCAGCACTCGAATATAACAATCTTTAAGAAATTCTTGAAATAACTTTTAAAAGTTTACATATCATTCATATTTACTTTATTTTATTGTATTTAAATAACGTAGGTATAAAGCACTTGGGGGAAGGACAGCAAATTTAATTAAAAAATGTTTTATTAATATAATATTTAACTAAGTAAAAATTACTTGCTATGTAAATATTTATACAATGCTACGTATAGTTTTAATTTGTCTGACGATGATCTCTAGTTGTTGTCAACGCCTTATTGGAATATGAAACGGTGCCGAGTGAGGTGCGGCTGCGAGCGGCCGACGGCGCCTCGCCGCCCCTCCCACTTCCGCGGGCATGGAACGTACACTTCATGCAGTGCAAATTTAATATAGAAAGATAACTTTAATCAATACATACTAATAATTTCATTATTGTAAAAATTCTAGCGCAAACGATTCGTCTGGCACTGTTTCATACTTTTCCTATCTTAAAGTAAAAATCAAAGAGTAAAATTTTAGCGAATTAAAAATTAAGTCCAAAAGTTTGTAAATACTAGTTGGATTTAGCTCGGTGGGCTTCCGGCACCGTGAGCGTCGAGTGTGGTCTATGTACAGTCGAAGTATAAAAGGGGGGGCCGCGTCGCTTCAGAAGGAGTGCGCGTGCGCGGCGCGGCGGGGCTCAGGCGCGCGCACGTCCCGCTGGGAGCGCGCGCGGCGGCGCCGCTAGCACCAGTCGTCGTCGTCGGAATCGGAGTGGCGCGCGCGCGGCTTGTAGCCGTTGGGCAGGCGCGGCGAGGGCAGGGTGCGCGAGCCGCCGCCGCCGCGACCCAGCGCCAGCGCCGCCTCATAGCTCAGCGGCGCCTCGAACGACCGCCCCGACCATTCCGAGTCGTATCCTCTGCCGCGTCTGCGGATTACAAAATTATTGTTACTTTATTAAAGACTTACCTTTTTTTGTAATGCTGATACCCATTCGTCATGACAATGGTTCTAAATAAGATGCGTAACCAAGATATCAAGGTTACTTTAGGTCTCCTACGTTCCTACACATAAACTGTCTAACATCATAAACCTAACGTCTGCACAATTCCGTTCTAAAATCCAATCCCATGTCAAATCTTGTGATATTTTTTGATTATATTTGTGTAACACCTTCGTCTTCATCGTCACTTTCCATCAGGTGAGATAGAAGACAAACGTCTAATCCTTTTTCAATTAAAAAAGAACCAATTTAGTCTGTAATTAAGAGTAGGAAATGATCCAAAATTAAAGTTTTTGAGCAACCTGAAGGTACTGAAGGTACTCATGATACAAGTACCCAGTTGGTTGTGTCATGTTAACTGTGCCTGTCTTATGCTCGTATGAATAATGAGGTCAAATGTCTGAAAAAATATGCATCTATGTTACCTTTCTCTAGATCTATAGTCTCGATGTATCAGTCTTTCTACTTCTCGGCCATATTCGTACTCGTCGTGCACCGGCTCCACCGGTTCCCGGACTGTATGCCGCAGCGATAACTGGAAAAGTAATTGAAAGAATTTAATTGTATGTCTAATACTTTTGTTATACTTTATATTCAGTGACACTATGTCTCGAGTTCGAGATGCACGTCTATAAACATTCATCTCTACCGCTTATAATCACTCGCTGCATGTCGATCCAAAAACTTCGTAAAATGTTAAGTTTGACATCCCCAACTTTGAAAATCTCTAGATTCTCGACCTATTTCTATAACCTAGACTTTATTTCGAAAATTGTGAATTGTGATTCTGATAGAGAAAATAAATGAGTCTTTTGTTTAATAATTTTTGCTTAAATCCAATATGTCAGTTTGATAAATTACTGATGTATGAATATGTTTATGGAGCTTAGCCTATGTAATATTATATTTTCGCGAAATGGAGGGCCACTCTAGGTCACGCCATTGCACCAATTACTTCCAATAAAAGTAATGTAAACAAAATAATAGATACTCACGTGCGAGGGACTATGACTTATTCTGCTAAACTGCGATTGCTGCTTGACTTGAAGTGTGGACGGTTTGGTGGGGGTTGGCGGGAGCTGGCGGCCGCGGCCGCGCCGCGCGCCTTCCCGCTCCCACGATCGGTCGCGCCAGTCCCGCCACTCCCGTTCCCGCTCCCTATCGCCACCTAAAGGCGCCCAAACTGAACTTTGAATGATACGCAAGTTCCAAAATCTTCACCTAACAATAAACCTTATACTGGGTGAGATCAACATAAAAACAAAATCAATCAGTTCTACAAATCAAAACGGTATTACATTCACGGTATCGTAATAAATAACAGATGTGCAAACAATTTTCTTGTTGTAATTTTGTCACACTTCTTATGAACACGCTTCTGTCTTTCATCTACACTCGTGCAAAGCCCAAGTTTTTACATTTCCTCTTCAGCAAATGGTCTCTTTATAATTAATTCTGACCGATAACGTTTTTTTAAGAGACCCTTTGCTTTACAAAATTTTTGAAGTTTCTCATTCGAAATAATATTTGTATCTCTGTCAACTACTTATAAAATTTATAAATTGTACCCGGTATTGTAAGCATGGCTCGCTACTATTTAATTATTAAAAGTAAATAAGCTCACAGACCATGTGAATCAGTATTGTGTTGTGGGTTTGTTAGTCCAGAGTATGGCGAGTGGCTCTCACCGTAGGTGTGATGTGGCGGGCTTGGCGACCGCGAGGGCTGGCTCAGGCTTGTCGTGGGGTGCGGCGCCCTCCACTCCTTCCCTGCTGTCAGGAATACCTCATGTACCTTCCACCAGAGTCGTAACTAGCGCCTCAATAAGGCAGATTTTTCTACCAATACTCTTAGGTCTAATGATTATATTAAAACAGGGCCCTTCTAGATACGACACTGTTTTATAGTTAAAAATGAGCATCATTTCCTTACTCACAAAGGTGACTCTAAAAGTTTTGGGTGTCTTAGGTGATTTGTTAGGTTTTGGATATGGGCTTGGAAAAGAAGGATTTTTTTGGAAACAACATGTCGGGATTGTTCTGAATACAAATCAATTTTGGTTATTAATATTATTCTTAATTTTTACATTAGCAGAAGAAGTGGTTCGTGACTAATTTAGCAGTCTACTGCAAATACATAGAGTTATGTAAATAGTTTAAGCTTTTGCATGCTGCATGATTTAAGTGAAGATTTTGTCACATGCACTCGACGCTATAAGTTTTTTTTGGGGCCTTCATTAAAAGCATATCTGTGCAAATAAGAGCAAACCAGGGTTTCAGCTTCACGCCAAAACTTATAGCATGCAGCAGGCAAACAATTTTTTCCTTTAGTTTTCATACATTCAGCCAATTCCACAGAATATTTAACAAATTTCGTCTAATTTCGTAGAATTATTTAAACATTACCATTATTTTTGTAGAACTATAAAGAAAAGAAGTAAAGTAAGTTATAATCACACTTACTAATAAAGTCATGAAAAATATGGTGAGTGATGTAGATAACAATAGATATCCAATAAACTACTGGTAGTTTGTTATAGGTAATGTTTTACAAATCTAGCATTGTGAATATGTTTGGTTGAACTACATTTCAATCTGTACAATGCTATGCATGTTTCTATTGGAGTCATTTAGGCATATCTGTCTCCGCTGTCTTATAAACTACATCTACAGAGAGTATGAACATCTACAACTACTGTCAAGCTAGACTTCCCATCTTCTCACAAAACTTTCAGAGTACCTTCATGAGAAGAAAAATGTTTGCAAAACTGTTTGGATCGACTGCTTCAAGCTAAATAAAATGAGTTGATAGGTTATGTTAAATTGTATAAAAGTATCTACAGGTGTAAAAAAAAAAGGGTTGAAGGCACATAACTCTTTAAGCTACGTTATTTCTGAAAGACATGACTAGTCAAGTATAGTATATGCACTAGCATTTGAAGCTGGAAGAAAAAGGGATATCTGGCGATAAGTTTTGACTGATTCCTGAGATAAAATACTTTCAAAATGAATTAAACCTCGAATTTGATCAAAACCTTTCACCGGATTCCTTTTTTGAGCTCACTCATTAGATATAGGTTCTTAGAGTTAGCGCTTAGCTTCGAAAAGGATAACAAATTGGCCTACCATGTGGATGATAATGGTGTTGAGCACGATGTCTCCCATGCCCATGTCTTTGGTGTTCGTGTTTGACTATCTCAACGACGTTGCTGACGGTGTCCGAGAACCCAATGTCGTGGTGGTAACCTCCGTAGTGACCTCTTCGCCTGGGACTCGGCGTACGTCTGAAGATATTACAGATAAGGTTTGAAACGAATTCGTAAATTTTAAAATTAGTGATGAGTCATTCGGAAGGATATAGAAAGAAACAGACTTAAGATAACGGTTATTGAAAACAGAGGAGTCAGTAGATCTTATATGATGTGTGTTAGTAAATTAGTATTTTTATTTGTACTTCGGGACATACCACTTGGTACTACCAATATTTTGAGATCAATTTCCTCTACGAAGATACCGGCATCACTATAACATAAATAAAAGGTAAAAGAAAAATATAATCAAACAAAAACAACTTAACAAAGAAATTTAAAAAAGATTCAAGTATTTACCTTAAACTTGAAGATCGTCCAGGATGATGGCCATTTTGGTAAGCATGAGGAGCATGCGCTTGTAGTCGTCCATCATCTAACGATTCCATTGACGCATGGTGTGATCCGACATCTTGTAACTCCAACACCTATTTAACACAAATTGACATAATTATTTACGTCTTTGAAAGGACTAAATTGACGCTAAAATTGAGTCAATACTTTAAACAATGCTGTCCCATATTTACAAAATCCTTTTCAGGCATATTCGTATAATTAAAATCATGCACGCTAAGTGAAAATTGCAACTCATGCAAAGTCAGTGCGAGTGCAACACGAAAATACTCACCGCCATTTTATAAGTGTAGAATCTAGTTGTCAAGATTGAGAGAAGACATGCTATTAGAAATATCATGCTATCATTAGAGGATGTAGATGTATGTCGGCTGTAGGTATTTTATTATGTTTTGTGAACAGTTTTCAATGTATTTGTTTGTATTTGTGTGATTGTGCTATTTTGGTACAACATTCATATACTAGATCCACCCTAAATATAGGAACAAAACCTACATATTCAAACACTCTCTATCATCTTTTTATCTTGATGAATTTAATAAAAAACTAGTAGAATTAATAGTAAAACTATAAATGTAACTATATTACTTTAAACATTACCTAAAACATCAAAATCAACAACCATCAAATCTGTGAACGTTAAAATATTGTCTGTAATTAATATTAATATTTGAAATGATTTAGTTTCGTTAAACTAGTTTGCTCTAGTATCTATGCACATTAAATAAACACATTTATAGTATATTAATCTACAATTATCTTGATATTCTGTAGATGTTAAGACAACAATTTCTAAGCCTGAACAAAAAAAACAACACCAACAATCTATAATGAAGATGCACTGAATTTGAGTTTTTTCTAAAAGGGTACACCGAATATTACAGGATTTCCACAGCACAGATGATATTCTGATTTCGGTTATAACACATTACTATGATATCGAACATATTTAATTTTCTAGTCATGATTATTTTTGTTAATACTGTTCAATATTTATTAATTTGAACCTTTCCGTAATGTAATCACCTTTTTGTTACTGCTCCTGAAACAAAGAAAAACGAGTATGCAATACACCAGATTTATTCTAAAAAACAAACGAATTTTTAATTTAAATCTGTACCAAATTGATCTTTTTATAAATAAGATATAATGCAAAATAATTAAATGAAAAAAAGACCTGGATGATCATAACTTCGAAAAAAGATTTTAAATATAATACTCACTTGAGAGATTTCCGTCCACTTCGTCTGGCCAGGTTGGCTAAGGTGTGCTGATCATCTGGATGTGTCTCTGACGCTGTGACCGCCGGAGCTTCGTGGCTCAAGGACCCGGCCCTAGAGCCAGCTGGCCCCAGGCCCGCCGCCACATCCAGCAGACATTCAAAGATCGATGTTTTCTGTACCACGCACGCAACATCACGCACCCACTCCCCAAACACACTCTTGCGCATGCTCATGTCACACATGATCGAACGCAATGAATACTAATTGGCTAAAGCCTACATGAGTTTGCGCAAATTTCATAGACATCATGTCCATGCTGGAGTTCTTTGTGTATTTTATTTGTGTGTTTGATTTGTTTGTGTGAATGTGTGTAGAATTCCAACCAATGGACATATTCAAAGATAAGAGCAGGAATCCTTGCAATTTTTTTAATGAAAGTATAAAGCATCTGAGGAAATAGGTAATGCATTAGTAGAAAATGTCAAGTTTGATATGGAAGTAGTAGGTATTGTAAAAGAGAAATGTAAAACATTGAATAAAAATCAGTAAATTTGTAATTCAAAAAACAGTGTTTTACAATACAAAGCTCAAGAGAAAAGAATTGTTCATTTGTGCAATGTACGAAAAATTGTGCTGAAAAAGTTTTGAAGCCAGAGGCACTGGTATAAAATGAAGTGATTGAAAAATTCATACCAAGTTTTTGAAAATTAAATAAATACTTATAGATTTTCTCCAGCATGTGCAGACTTAAAGTAATGAAAATCTTTTCGTGTTCAATTCCTAGACTGCTTTACGCTATTTCACAAAATATATTAAAAGGCAAATTATAGCGTAGCATGAAAGCAAGTTTGAATTATTTATATCAGGCTTCTAAAATGGTAGTTTATATTGAGCCAAAATGTAAACGATACTTATTTATGTATTAAATAGAAAGCAAAAGTATTCTAAATCTTATTAAAACGATACTGTCATGCACAAATTTTAGAAACTTATAATTAAAGGTATGTTATTAGTTATCGAAGAAAAGGGTTTCAAAACCAGGCATTCTTATAGATGACACAAAAGGAGACAGACAAACTACAAAAATACAAACTAGCACTATTAAGACAAAGTTGTAAACAAACTCTCGACACACACTCTCGCTACTGTATATTTTGCAACTATAGGACAGGTATCTATCATGTGGTTTACTAAAGCCCTGACGGACACTTGAACGACAAAACAGTGCTAGGCACAAGCACAATTTTGGCAACATTAACTCAAGTGCGTCTGAATCTATATCTATGTTTAAATCCAAGTTAGCTACTTGTTATTTAATAGAATGCGATCATTGTTTGATTGATCATTCCGTAATTTATAACTGAATTTTAGTTACTTAAAGAAATTGAATTATCTCCTTGTTATTTAAATCATTAATCATACAAGATGCGAGAAGAAGTTAATGACAAAACAAAAATATCTAAAATAGTGCAAGAAAAAGTAGTTTCGTTCCGTAAAATATTGAATACTACCGGCTGATTGGCCGTAGGGCTATTCTCGTTGAATGCCTGAAAAGTAAACCACCACTGTAGTGGACTCGAACAGAGTCGAGTTCATTTCTACGGTGACTCTGTATTGTTGTACCACAACGTTAATACACCATCCAAGCCAATCAGATTTAATTCTTATCAAACTCAGTAAAACAAAATTTTGTGTATGATATAAACAACAATACACCCACAAGGTAGACAACACAACAAACTAAAAAGTCTATCTAGAAACTTTTCAAATTGTAAACTAATACTGGGATTCAAAAGGGGCCAATAACATAATTCTACTTTTAAACGTGTAGTAAACCTACCCACAAAGTTACATTTGGCTCAAAGTTACTTTAAACATAGACTATAGGTAGCCATACTTAGATAGGTACTCTGGCTTCATGGGGGTCAACGAACTAAGGAATTTTGCCATAATTTTGATACCTTTTAATGTCTTTATTCCTAATAATTTCAGTAATGTTAATTCTTAGATAACGTACCGGAACTCCATCCTGGCGAATTCTACCAAACCTAGTTGTCCTCCAGTTTTCTACGATGAGAAAGCCCGCGTAGATTTTGCCTACTGTGAGTTTTCCCTCGTTCAGCACGTCGTTTCGAGGCACCAACAAATCCAGCATCTTCTTCGCTTGTAGCGGCCAAATGTGTGTAATGGTTTCTCTGAGCTCCTCGTCGGCTTGGTCCATTTCCTCAGCTGCCAAAATAAAAAAATAGATACTATCGTTTTCGATTTTCGATATTTATTTATTTATAAGCAGGATTGACGGCATACCTGATCTCATCTTGATACTTAAGTTTTCGCGAATCAAGGCAAACAACGTAGTTGTAAAATTTACTTTTCCTTCTTTATCTAGCGGCATATTCATTCTTATTAGTTTTTTATACGCTAATCTATTTGGACATTTATTACCAAACCCCAAAGGTGGATCCATGTTTTTTAACATGTCATACATTTCTGTATAAAGAATTTTCCCTCTGAAACAAAATTTTTGATATGTGTTACAATGAAATAGATGTTAGGATAAGTAATTTAGCTCTGAGCGGAGGTCGTTCTTCACTGGCGGCAATTGCAAACAATTTAATTGGCTTTTTCAATTGTATTAAAGGCTACGTATTATAAATGTACTTTTTAGGGTCAACATTATCCAAAAAATTCATAATGAAACTTAACTTTGCTAAATTACCGGTCAGAAAATGGTAAGAATTTATTTATTTTACTTACGTGGCGTTTGGATCATATTCTGCCCATATCCTTACAAACTCATCAAGATGATGAGCGCCGAGAATAGATGAGTCTCTAGTTAAATAGTCAAAATTATCCATGATGACGGCGACGAATAAATTCAACATCTGAAAAAGTAGATAAGAAGTGTTTAAAGCAGTAATATATGAATATACTGCTCTTCATAACGTCGCAATTAATCGAATCGTACAATCCTACCTTACTTCAAATTAAAATAATACTTACAAGAAATGAACAGAAGAAGATAAACGAGACGAAGTAGGCGTACGCCAAGGTACTCCCGCAAGACTCGTTGGAAGGCTTCGCCGCGGCTTTATCGCACGCCGTCGGCTTTAAGCACGCCAGCATGATGTTTGGCCAAGACTCCCCCGTGGCGCATCTAAACAGTGGTTTGCTCAAAGTAAAATTGTAAAAACAAATCGAAAAAGCTCGGGATGTTCTTTTAGTAAAAAGCATCTGCAAACAAAATGTGCTAGACCACGTTAAAGCCATTGTTAACGATGAAAACTAAATTGTTATTGTTATATATATCACACCTTGCAAAGAAGAACACGGTGCTTTCAACTAAGCAGTGGTTTTATTTTTGGGAACATAAAACAAATGAACGTTAATGTCTACTCTCTGCAATTAAAGTTTAATATTCTTTCTTTACGATTTCTTATGTTATGTGAAGAATTACAACTAATTTAATAGACTAAATTCAAGTTGATGCGTCATGCAGTTTTACAATCATGCACATTATCTATATGAAAGAAAACATCTTAATCTTATTCGAATCTTACGTTCATTATATATTAGAATGTTTCGCTTGCTTCAAACTCACCTTTTTCACATGCGAATCATAGTAAAATACCGTTCTTTGAATTTCAGGTCAAAATCTTAATATCAAATGTTAGCAGAATAGTATTCAATTTGAATGGAAAAAAATAAAATATGTAAGTATTTTTGATCTCTATATGCCAGTTTATCGGCAACAGCTAATTTTTATTTTCGTAATACAGTAAAGAACTAGTTCAAGCATATCCAAACTAAAAATAGTTACATATTATCGCATGTAAAGCGTCGTGTACACACAATATCACCCGTGTGCTGTGTTTGTTGCTCACCTGAACAGTAGCATGAGTGCTTGAATGAAGCTTCGAAAATTGTTGTGTCTGTTCATATCTGAGCCTGGTTTTAACTCTATATTGCCAAACACCTGTGTCCAAGCAGATACAACACAAAAAATCAGGATTGTGTGCATTTTGAAAGTGTTCGTTACCTAACTCCTACGCTTTCCCCCAATGATTGTAAAATCTAGTATACCTATTTCGTAAACTATAATAATGTGGCTATCTACAACTAAAAACGATACGTTTATACATAAATACACAATTATCTATCTATTAATACAAACATAAATGCAAAGATTACACAATCAGAGACAATCGTCACCACTAAAATCGACTAATGAAATGACTACAGACGCATTTCAAAAATACTAATAGATAATGTGAAACAAAAACGGGATCAGACGATAAGACTCTTTATATCGCTGTTCGAGGAAAGAATCGTCGGTATCAAGATGAGTTATTATAATTGAAACAAGATGCAACATTTGTTGAGTTTTGGTAGTGCCATGCTCTCTAACAGATAACTTTGCCATTGTCTCGGTCGCTCAAACAGTTGGTGACTACGGCAGCTCGGCAACGGACAGGTGAACACATAGATCTGCGACACTACTCGCTTAATTTTAGTCTCACCGAAACAGTAGCATCAGAGCGCCCACGAAAGACCTGAAGTTGTTATGCCTGGTGATGCCACTGCCTGGATCGTATCGAATGTTTCCGAAAACCTGTCATTAGAAATTTGTCAGTGCCTTCACTACTTACACTACGAACCTCGAGTTACCTTACATGGAACGCTAAAGATGATGAACCTCTAGCTAGTAACCTAGCGTTGTCTAAAACATCTTCGTCAGTAAAAAGAACTATATGGAACCTAAATTGGCATTTCTTCTAATTGAATGTCACTACATCTAAATACTGGAGGTAAAATTGTATAACCATATGAAAAGTTCAAATCACCTAGGTAACTATTTATTTGAAACTATTATGAATAATTACTCTAGCTTCGGCGACTACATATCAGCACATAAGCAAAACTTGTTATCCGCCCTAGGTACTTGAAATAACTAAATCCAAAACATACATAATCAACTAGGTACAGTTGGTAGGTATAACAAAATAAGCATTACCATTGATTCAGATTACGTCAAATATTATCTCCCCAAGACGAAATACTTAAGACAGTAAATATTCGAAAAACAGTTTCATTAATAGTACGTTAACATATCTTTAAAAGTATTGAATGTTAATCAAACGAAGTCAAGAGGAAGGACATCACAGACCTGCATTCCAATGATGGCGTAGATGAAAAATAGCATTGCTATGAGAAGGCACACGTAGGGTAAGGCTTTGAAGCTCTGCACAAATGTCCAGAGGAGTATTCGAATGGTGTAGCCCTGTCTGAGCAGCTTGATCAGTCTCGCGGCTCGAAAAAGGCGAAGGAATCCGACGTTGAAAGTATTTTCCTAAAAATTATTTGCAGCATATTAATAACACGTTTAAAATAAGTTGAAGTATGATAATAAAACACACAACACAACTTATTAAATTCTAGAATTTTCTACAATTTTGTTGTCTACACAACATCATAAAATTAGCTATATTCAAAAATATTGTAACTTTGTTTAGATTGTACTTAGCTAATTTATTCACTGTACTAAGGATCTAGCAAGACAATTATACCAACTAAAGATTACGATAACATCAACGAAGTAGGTATCCTTCTTCACACTATTATTATACAGATACTTAAAACTAATATTACTTATGATAGAACTAAAATGAACAGACTAAGAAAACAAATATCTAATTAATGTCGAAGTACCAGTACTTCAATTCATTTAAGTTCAACAAAAGTCTAGCGAAAACTCTTAACTAGCCAATATGTTATAATTTCAAATAAAAAATTCAATATTTATTAAAAAGATCTATTATCAACTATGTTACACTAGCTATAGGAACGAGTTTTCGTCAAAAACCACATCGTCTAGATAAAAGACAGTTTTGTTATTTTTACCTGCTGACACGAAAGGTCAGCACAGTTTTCAGCAATGTCGGTCTGCAATAATATATTACCTAAGTGTTAGTTTTAGTCATATAACAAAATCCAATTGGATCCCTAAAATTGTAACAAAATATTTCGTATTAACATTTTCTTTATAAAAGTATTTTAGTATCCAACAAGATAAAAGTGTTTTAAAATGTTTTATGAAATAAAAACGGCAAACTTTTTTGGATAAAAGAAAAGTAGAACGCTGTTTTTAGAAATTATAATAGTTGTTATTATACTTACTCCTAGTTCCATGATCATGGCGTCAACAATACTTCCAATCACCGTAATGAAATCAAAAGTATTCCATGGATCTTTGAAAAAATTCTGAAAGTTTTACAAAAATTGCGTAAAAATTTATTTAAAAGTTAGACAATAATTCATAAGCGATCTGCAATTTTTACATTTTGATAAACATTTTAAAGTTATTGTCTCAAATTATTGAATCTTCAAACAAGGTTATCCAGGGAACATTTATTATTTACTTATACGTAAAGTTTTTATGATATCGAATAAAATATTTTTAAAAGATATTTATTTAAGGTATAAAAATTCAAAGTTTTAAATTAATACAGCTAGGAACAAAATAAGTATGAATAAGTATTTAAAACAATTTAAATCAATATAGGACAAATGTACGCTTTCTAGAATAAGATTGATAATAATGGAAAGGTTTATTATGAAGGAAGGGGATAGGAGAATCTCTCTTAACTTTTCTTTATGAACTTAATAAATCTTTATTTTCACTAACATTCCTACGTAACGCTTGCATAATATTGCCAAAAATGTGATGACTTTCGTATTTGTTATTGTTTTAAAACTAATCATTTGCAACGATTTGGAATTAAAGAGAACATAGATAAAATTATTAATAATAAGTAATTAAGGGTTTACGTTCAAGAATATTTTCATTATTTCATCTTAAAATCCAAGACGTTGCTTTAAATTGAGAATCTAATGCATTGAAAGCAATTTCACAAAATATGTTAACTCTCTAATTAATAATAAGATATTCAAGTCAGCGTTGAATATTTGTTTCTATTCTAATCAAAAATTGATAAACAAATGTCTGTGAAAGTATAAAAAGGAAAATATCCCAAACAAAAAAAAATGATATTTTACATCAAAATAACCGCTAGTTTAATAAAACCACAAACTATCAAAGGTTATAAACCTAGGTGAGAAAAAAACTTAAAAACTAATTATTGCTAGTCTAAGATGTTAAAACTGGTAGATCTTACCTTCCATCCAAAAGCAACGAGCTTCAGCAGAGTCTCGAGTAGAAAGAAGAACGTAAAGACGAGGTTCATGAATGTTAGCGTGTCCATGAGTACTGGTGGGGCCTCGTGGAACTACGATAACATTAATACCAACAATTTTAACTTCTAGAACATTATCGCACTGGTCGAAATCAAACACGCATCACATGGAATGACTGATCAATTGTATGACTGTGTCTACTCGGATTTGATTTCGATTATACTAATTAACATTTTCTATATCTAATTTTGATATTCCGTATAATTTTCGAAATTTTCCATCTAATATTACTTGAGTATGAAATGTTTTATATTTAAAGCCGATTATTTTCTAAACCTTTATATGTATTTTATGTTCGTGTGTAGTGCTCGTGCTTGCATGCAAGAACACGTACAGCCATGCAATCAATTGTACCACACCAACATTCAAACATTACTTTACAACCAGCAGTTTAAATACTTACTGAATCAATGCATCACCAGACCACGGCAAAATCACATCGGTTAAATTCCTTACCTTTGAAGACTTCGATAAAATGACGGATAGAAACCCTTTATTCAAAGAAATAAAAGCTTGTTTTTACAGTTCAACATGCAACTGGAATTCAAAGCCATGCCATACTGCAAATAATTTTACATTTCAATAAACCAGTTATTTGTACACAAATTGAAGAGAGAATGAATACCGGGGTACTAGGACAGGATGGTAATTACTCGTCTGAAAATATATACCCACATTATAATTATGTTATCAGTAATGTAAATACGTTAAAATACAGTGTTAGAAAGAGTACATTTGAACTAGTATTTCGGTTTAGTCGAAGCTTGGTTTGTATCAATCGGTGTTTGATACTTACTTTGACACCGTATGCGATGATTTTCAACACCGTTTCCACGGAAAATAATCCAGTAAACCCCATATTCGAATACTTCAGGATATCTGAGTAAAGGTCTTCTTGGTGATAGTACTGCCATTATGCGATGTTGCGACAGGCGATATAGAATAATCCATGGCAACGAAAATAGATCATTGTTACTTTTGTATATGACACTCACCAGCACAAAGGTGTTGTGTTAATGTATTATTACTGATGTGTTTCAAAATAAAGACATATAAATTATAAAAGGATTATTGTGCTAATAAAAGTAAACAAACAAAAAATAACAAATGAAATTTGAAATGAACTTCAGCAGGATAGTAAATTTTCAAAATTCAAATTATGTTTTAATAATTGATTACTCGAATGAATTAAAAAGCAGCTTTTCCCCGACACGCCTGGCAGTAGGCATTCCACCAAGCATGCAGAACATTTAACAATTTAAGGACCATGACGAAAGGATCATGCAACACAAACGACATTTATGGCTCATGCCACAGTTTACACCGAACATACTTGTGCGGCAAGCACAAATATTCAAGATGTAAGTGTATCGTGTGCTGAAGATGTGCAGAAAAAAAACGTACGGATCGTGCAAAACACCGGTAGGAACGTAACTCATGGAGATGGCAGGCAAGGGTTAAACAATCACAACAAAAAGGGGTTAAAATATTGAGTATACACAAAAGAAGTCTAAAAGTAGGTTAATATGGGCGCAAGAATTGTGTACACACATACCAACACCAATATTTAGCAGTTTGTTCGTTGTAATGTTTGTTGTATTACACTATAAATGTGAAAGTTTCGGCTATACAGTCTTTAATGAGTTATTTACCTTTGTATCATAGAAACACGTTAGTGCCTTAGTTATTTAACAACAATATTCAAACTAGTTTATTTGCTTGTCTAAATTGCTCAGTATTAATTACTTTATTAGTATGTGCGGGCGTTGTTTGTGAATCGGAAATTGGCACAATTCTATATTAGGTATTGTTGTTTTATATCAGTGCCCTGTGATATTGTCTATTTCCACTCAACTACCTCACAACTTGCTGTTTTTATCTACAATCACATTAATGGTGCTGTTTGCTTATGTGATTTCTGTTATGAATTATATCATTTGTACACCTTTGTAAAAGCTTTCGTTAAAACCCTAGAGTACTTATAAAATCTTATCTTAGTTAATACATATTATAGTAATACGTACCTTCATCATGAGCAATAATGTATTAAGGACAATGAGGGTCATGATGAAATACTCGAAAGGCGTGGATACAACTATCCTCCACACTTTGTACTTAAAACTCGCCCTTTTACTTGGCATATACCTTTCAAGAGGGCGCGCTTCAATTGTAAAATCTATGCACGATTTCTGAAAGGCAAGTAATTACTTTTTGTATTCAGATTCAATAGAGATTCAGTTTATTTGCGTTTGTTCCTTATATTATCGAATTGACATAAACTCGCCGTAAAAGCAAAAGCAGAAATCAATGCTTCTTACCTGATTTTTATCGATTTCACCATCTTGCAATTCGGCTTCACCTTGCTCTTGAAATGTAATAATTATCAAAGCTACGAATATGTTAACAAAGAAGAACGGAAACACTACAAAGTAAACTATATAAAATATGGACATTTCTATTCGAAAGTTTTGTATGGGTCCCCTGTCTTCGTAGGTTGCCGCCATTGAGTTTTGTAATACTCTGGAAAGTAAAAGAAAATGATAAGTGTATATGTAGAATCATCAAATAAAATATACTATTGCGATTAATGAAATCGAAAACCAAATAATTTCCTCATAAATATTACAAATTTCAAATTATTTAATTATAAACAACTGCACTAGGTATATTAAATCGACCTTACTAATATTTCAAGACACGACTACGTTTTAGGTTTTTCCATTATTAAATAAAGTTTTTTTTCCGAAATAGCCTGTTTATTGTTAGCTCTATGGACCTATTTCACTGGTCTTTGTGGCTTAGCGCTGACGGCGCTTAGCCGAAACTTAAATATTGAATAAAGTGTACTTACTGAGGCCAACCTTCTCCGGTCTGTACAGCAAACAGTGTTAACATCGCCAATGCGACGTTGTCGTAGCTGAACGATTGCGTATCCCACTTTCTTTTTTCTATCTTCGGTAAAATACTGTCCGTTTCATATAGAAAATACGACCCCCTGGAAAAATTTAAATTGTTTTTTAAAATTTTTGTTTTTTTGTTAAGTTTTTATATATAAAATTAGCTCATCCGTTTTGACAATTTAAAAATAGTTTACTTTATGTTTAACACAAGTGTTTATTATAATTTTAATTGCAATTATGTTAATAAATATGTTGGGATGATAATTTTATTTGCGTTTCAAACTTTAATTAAGAGTTGGTATCCAAACCTTCAAACCATCACTGAACAATTGTCTAATATTGGCATTTTAACCAAAGATCTTGCTAGCCTGGGTAGACGGAATAAGATATTACAAGTATTAATAAATTCAAAGAAATGATATACTTACTGGCAGTCTTTAAAAGTATTCTTACTGATATCGGTGCAATGAAAAAATTTTCCATTAAAAAGTTGAACCGCTATTACAGCGAATATGAATTGAAATAATATATACACTATAAGGATATTGACCACATTCTTCAAAGAGTTCACAACACAGTCAAACACTGCTTTTAGCTTGGGAACACGTTTTATAGTTTTCAGTGGTCGAAGTACCCTCAACACTCTTAACGATTTGATCGTCGATAAATTTTGTCCGGCGCCTTTTTTGTTGCCTCTGTAACAAAATAATACGTTATAGTCATACAAAGAACGATATAGTTACACAACTTTTGCTTATTTGTTCACTAAAATCCAAGAGGAAGTCAATAGATTAGCTTAACATTTTTCGCAATAAACCTGACGGCCTGTTTGGTGTGGAGGTAAGTACCCTTGCCTTCCATGCCAGAGGTCCCGGGTTCGAATCCTGGTAGAGGAAGATATTTTATTATATTTGCTTTCTGGTCATGGATGTGTATGTATGTTTATTCAAGTATATTTCTAATATTTATACATGAAAAAAATATCTACGTGTGCTTATATATTTCTTAAGTTTCTAGGTACGTTAGGTACGTTCTCGTTTGATGAAAATCTTGTTGTCTTGTTAAATTTAAAATAAATCCTCATTTACATACTAGGTAATTTTTAATTTTTAAAATTAAGTTTAATTCTTTTTCGCAAATAAAGCTAAACACTCACCCAATTTCAAAGCCAAAACTGACTAACGCACAAATCACAACAGCGGCATCCATGGCGTTCCACAGGTCGCGCAGATACGCGCCGGGATGAAACAAGATGCCGAGATCGACGATCTTGAGCAGCATCTCCACGGTGAATACACACGTGAACGCGTAGTCGAAGTAGTTGAGAATCTTGTTCCTGGAATTTTTGAAGGAATTTTGGTTAAAGTAAGCATTTGCAATGGATTATTTAGTGAAATAAGTGAGCATGACTTGTTGCTCGAATCTAACTCTTATTTCAACAAACGATACCGATCCGATCGCAATTTCAAACGACACATAAGAATTGATAATTAGGTGTGAAAGCGAAATGTAACTTTAAATACTTATGGTTGTTATGAGATTGAATGAGTTGTCTTATTTGCCATAAGAAATATAAAATTACAGGTACATTTGGAGTACCTGCAATATTAAATAGATTTGGCTGTGATTACCTGTCACTTTCTTCGACTACGGGGTCTTCTGCTGCTAAAGCTGCTGAACTCAAGCAAATAACTAACATGATAAAAAAATCAAAATATCTTAAATTTACAACCCAGTGTGCGCCTCGCCTAATTCTGCAACAAGAGAATATGTTTTATTATTTCACATTTACAAACGGAAAAACGAACACTCTTTTACCGCAGATCATTCTCACGTTTACAAGTTTGATTTTCTATCACTACGCAAATGAACAATAAAATAATAATTTTTTACCCGGTATGAAAAGAGGGATGAAAATCTATGCGTTCAAAATGTATAACTTAAAGTATAATAGTTGAAATTGAGAGATATGCGGTTTTTTTAATCCGTGAAACTTACGGATTGGTAGGTGACAAAACGAACATGGATGAATATGGCAGCATTGGTTTTGGTCCGTCTGGTATCTCCTCGTCCTCATCTTTTTTGGCGTCGTCTTTCTTTTTACCCTGGGAACATGAGTATTTCAATTTATATACTTCATCAAATATTTGTTTAAATTCATTTGTTTTAAATACTTCACATCATTAATCATTCAAGATTTTGGTAAAAGTCAATTTATTTCAATTGCAAAGATTTTAATGTATTCACTGATTTTAACCATGTTTGATGTAATGGTTTGTAATAATTAAACCCTCGAATTACAAATAACAATTTAAGAACACCAATCGTAAGCGACAATAGCTGAAATAAAAATAATTTATCTGAAATTAAAATACACAAATAACAATTATTGAAGCTAAAATAATCAGCAACTATCATTTCAGTAATCATCTGACTACAAAATCAAAATAATCCTGTAGTTTAGATACAGTTTCAACTCCAAATAATCAAGGAAAATAAGTCACATAACCTTATCTCGGTATCATAACGCCTACATAAGCGACATCCATGACAGCAATTACTTAAAATATTGCTTTTTTACTTTACAATATGAACTTTTTAAAAGGTTACCCTTTGAAAACAATATTTTAAGTACATGTTACTAATTTTGCAGATCACAAGCACAATTTTAGTTTTGACCGTTGCCCAATTGTTTACCTTCCTACTCGTACATGTTGTTTGTATGTCAAGTGGAGGTCCGTCCACCGCGTGCAATGCACCCATTTCTTTCTCCAATTCCTAATTATTCGAAAAAGAGAATGTCGCATGACACTTATCTATTCACATATTACAATATAAAATTTCTAAAAATATCTAAGTTTCAACAAATATGTATGTATTTGAATTTTAGCATGTCGAATTGTTCTAGCTGTAACAAGACTAAATGCACAACGCACGCACCTGTTGTTGCTTCTCTTTGTCTTCCTCGGCTTGCTCCTCTTCTGCCGCCGTCAACTCCTGTAAAGACAGAAATGCCACATTTTCACAACAAGCAGTATCTTTACAGGTGAACATTGATCGTGAACACACAACAATACAATTCATGGTTTAAACATTTTTGATTTCACATAAAGGTGTGTGTAGTATATGTATATTATAGGAATTCAAACATTTTTTTGAGATAAGAATGCCTACTACTTGATGTCGACATGAATTTTGAAAATAAAGATATTCGCTAAATATGTCACATTTGCTACATCAACACCAATGTTTTCATTTTGAGTGCTAAAATCTGTGTATCTGCCGTGTTGACATACCTGAGCGTTAGCCAAATTGTCGACAGCGATAGCAAGGAACACGTTTAGCAGCGTGTAGTTGCCAAACAACACAAGGATAACAAAATACAAAGAGTAAATCATTCCTTTTTGAGTGCCTCCCTGTGACTGTATGCCAGCATACATTACTTCATTCCAATCTTCTCCAGTTAATATCTGCAAGGTTAAAATAGTGGTATTACGTAATGCTTTTGACTGTTCGTTTATAATTTGTGAAGCAAATTGAATTCTTTTTGGTTGATTGCTTGAATGCCAGGCTTCATTTATTATTTAATATTGAATGAATTACATGTTTTATGACTTCATTGGCACATATAAATGCATTTTATAACTGTTTTAGTTGTATTTGTAAGACACGTTAAGCTGTCGGTCGCGGGTGTTGTCGCATACAACAGTCATGAAGGGTGCCCGTCAGAGGCTCGATTAACTCTGACACAAGAGGTGCCACCCCCTCTCACGGTAATTAATAGTAGTATTAGTATTGACATTGTAATCCTATAAAATAAAGTAAAGCATCGTTGTTTGCTTTTATTGTGTTTTGTTATTTAATTACGTTATATATACCCTGCATTATACCCGTATACCCTGCATTATACCCGTATACCCTGCCAACAATGACTTGTCATAGGTTATATATCAAAAATATTTGTTATTTGATTATGTCAATACACAGTCTACTCTTAAGGAACGTTTTTGAACTTTAAAAATAAAAACTATTTTATCTTACCTGGAAGACGGTTAGCAGGGCAATCGGAAATGTGTTGAAGTTAGTTGGTGGTGTACCTTCCTCAAAATTAAATTGTCCCCCGAACAGTTGCATCCCGAGCAATGCAAAGATAAGAATGAACAAGAAGAGCAGGAACAACAGTGAAATGATGGATCTCATCGAGTTCAAAAGAGATATCACAAGATTTCTCAATGAGGACCAGTATTTTGTCACCTGGAATAAATTTAACAATCAAGTTGAACAAACACACAAAAACATAATTTCATAAATATGTTTGAGATATAATTGAATTTCGAATAACTTACTTTGAATATCCTTAACAGTCTCAAAGCTCGTAGTACTGACAGACCGAAAGATCCACCCTTTACTTCAGACCATACTACTTCAAAAATGGAACCCGCTATCACAACACAGTCAAAACGGTTGAAAGATGATTCAAAATAAATTCGAGGGCCCAGTGCGTACATTTTCACCCACATTTCGAACATAAATAATCCAAGGAAAACGAACTCGGCGTAATCTGGAATACACATCAACGTCATAAATATTATAAGTGATAAACAGATAACACAGAAACGTCATAAGTGCACATCACACAATTTTAGACCCTATTATAAAGTAAGTATGTCAAAGTGTACTTACACAAAAATGAAGTTAGGTATGGAGGTTGTTTGTAATGTTCGACGGCAACACAAATTGTATTGAAGAACACCAAAACAATGACAAACCAGTAAAACCACTGTGTTTTTACTGTGTGTCGTATCCAAAACCGAAACCTCTTCTCCGCTCGCCAAAAGTTTGCGCATTTTCCCGTTGTGCGCGCTTTACTTTTCAAGAAACCTGCCCGTACAAGAATTCGTTAGATATCATAAAAATTAAATCAAAAGTTATCGCTATTGAGCAATTTATATATTTGGTAAAACTGTGTTTTTACTCATAACACATATGGTACATAGCGCATCTAGCCAAGTATATTATTTTTAAGGATCTGGAATATTCAGTAATTGGATTGGGATATCCCAAAGGCGGAGGCAAGTGAACGCGACCGGAGCTGCAATCCGATATGCGACTTACGTAAACTTAACAACCCTTCTCAAGTAACTTCAGTTATTTTCGGAAATATATTTCAGTTACGCTTTAAGGTAACTTTACTAGCAGATGTCATACTAAGCTTTTAGAAATCTAGCGTTGTTCTTGGATTTTATTGATTATATAGGTAGGGATGTAAAGGGTATATACTGGTTTAGAAAAGGGTATGCTAATCTAAGTCTAGGACTATTCTAGTCTGTCTACATAGAAGATGAAATGGAATATTCTACCAGAATCACGCTTGATCCCATACCTTGCTTTTTCTTTGGAACTGTAAACAACCAACACACAAATACAGTACGAATACGAAATGGAAACGAAGAAAAATGTCATTTGATATTCATGCTGAATCTATTTACTACTTTCGAATAAGAATTTGGACTTTAATTGGATCAACATTACATTTACTGTTTGATCTAATTTATGAAACCAAACTTAACTTTGATAATTTGACCAAATTAAACAATTTTGATAATAAATCATGCTGCCTTTTGAAAATTCGTGCATTTTGAAATAATATGAAGTTGAAAACATTAAATAAACATGTTACATCAATATCAGGCTTAGTTCTGAAAAAATACTGACCGTCGTCACCACAGTCCTCGTCCTGTTCTTCTTCCTCTGTATCAGTACTTTTACTTTTACCTAGATTTTTTAATTTTTTCTTTGCTGCTGCTCGTCTTCTAGCTGAAAGCCACAAAAATTTGGTGTCAACTTTGCGCGCATAAGATGATCCACTTATGTCAGAAGTATACGTTAATACTTAGTTATTAAACAAGTAAGATGATATTAAATTGCACATTTATTTTTTTATATCTGAGACATGAATAATTATAACTTGGTTTAATACCTTTTTTGTTCAAATATAAGTTACCTTCTATAATATGCATTCTTTCTTCTTCAGTAGTTCTTTCTTCAGCTAATATAACCTCCTCTGTAAAAACATGGATATTTAAATTTTCTATTCTCATAAGAAACTCAATCGGTTTATTTCTTGTTATTGTTTTACTTACCAGCTTTACATATCCACTCAACATAACCATTGAGTTCTTTTTCTAACTGCTGTTGTCTTCTCAACTTAAGAAATTCTTGTCTATTTTCTACTTTTTCTCTTTCCTTAGCAAATTCACTGTGAACATAGCGATTACATACTAGCACTTATCTATCTTAACAAAAGACTGCTTACTTGGTGGTACCTCTGTTTATTGATAGCATAATTATCTATAAATACATAATAATACATCAAATCCTAATACATTATACATAAAAATCAATGTTAGTCGTCTCCAATACGCGTGACACAAATGTTTGTGCATACCGGGACTCTGAGCTGAAACTACACAACTCATTATGCTACGTAATACATTACTAAAAAAGTAGTGTAAAGTAAGAATAGCTTATTTATTTTATTTATAACATCTATTCTGATCTCACACCACGTTTATTAGTAGCTAAATCTTATGTTCAGCATGTCTCATATTCATTTTTAAATCTAGCAGCCTTCACTCTCAATCTGTGTCAAAATAAGCTTACAATCTATTCAACGGTTGAATTAATTCCCTTCAAATAGCTTTATCAAACAATATTTGTAATAATATCAACGAAATTAAACCTGCTTCAGTTATCCAATCTAAATATGCATTAAAATCTTGGTTGAACATTTGTCTCGCTCTTTCTTTTTGAAACTGAGCTCTTCTTTCGACTCTTCCTCTTTCATTGGAAAACTCCCTGTTTTTGATTAAGTTTAGTTTATACATATTATGTTTCAATATCAGCCACTCAGAAAGTCACATATCTTTACTTTTAAAAATGTAGAAATCAATATAATGAAATTAATTCACATAAGAATAAATTGTTTTCCTGGTGTAAGTATATAAAACCTATATACTGTGAAGTAATGTAACTTTATGAGTGAACGAATTGAGTTTACTCTATCGACTTACCCGCTAAGAACACCAAGAACTAAGTTGAGCATAAAGAATGAACCCAACACTATGAGAGGCACGAAGTAAACCCAGTTGAATGCACTACCTAACGCATCGTTTGTCTGAAACAATGGTGATTGTGTTATTAATCATGAACTGAAAATATATATTGAAACTGGACGTTAAGTTAATAGCTAGTGAGAAAGCACGTATCGTCTTCTAAAGAGGCAAGATTTGTTGCATAATCGATAAGTCGATGTCAATTATTTTATCTTCATTCAAAATCTGTAGTATTCGAATATTATTCAATATAGTTTGGATACATTACGGCTTTGTTTACTAAAAATACAAGAGCGAAAACTCCCGGAATTGCATGTAATTCCATATTTTTAAAAAATTAAAATTGCTACATATAAAATATTACATGCTTTCCTTTTATACACCAGCGCCATGTGTGGGCTTACAAACAAAAAAAAAAGAAACGTTTATAACAAATGTTCGAAGTAAAAGAAGGTACGTGACACTGTATAATAATAACAATTACCATTTACCTACTTTAACCTTTTACTTTGACAGTAGCTTACCCAATAAAGAATGGTTGTCCAGCCTTCCATAGTAATACATTGGAAGACGGTGAGCATAGCGAACCCGATGTTATCAAACGAAGTTATCCCGTGGTTCGGACCCTGCCACTTCTCTAGACAGGTGCTGACTTCATATTTACACACGTTTGCCCCGTAAGGCGCTAATGTTTCATTGTCAGCGTTACACGGTGAATCACTTTCATCGTCTTCACTAAAAATTTCATCTGAAAGAAGTGAATACTGCATTAAAGATCCTTGAAAGTACACATTGCTAGTCTCTTAAATAATGTGGATTCTAATAGGTATGCTATTATTTACTGTACAGCAGTGGAGCTGCGCGATAGTAAAGGGCAATAATAATATGTCACTTATTCGTAAAACTTAAATGATTATGTATTCCTCAAATAATTATTAAAGTGGCCCTACTGGGAGTAGTGGCCATTAAAACTTCCGAAAATATTACATTTTAAAGTTTATATTACGCAAAATTTGAAACAATTTTTAATATTAAAAATATACTTACTAATATCTTCTAAACTATAACAAGTCTTATGTAACGCCCCGGAGTAGAACTCCAGACCAATGATGGCAAATATTACTATAGCGAACAGCACCAAGAGGCCAATCTGCAGTAACGGGGCCATCGCCTTTATGATGGACTTTAATACCACTTGTAAACCTATACAAAAAAGTATATTCTTTTAGCTGTTCTTACAAAAATCAACGACTACATTCAAAGGCGTCACTAATAATGATCAAAAGTCCCGCTCAGAAGAGATTTACTATACTGACGATATCAAATAAAATCAAAAAGTGACGTTTTTGATCGTAGCCGCAAGTATAATTACGAATTTCATTTATTTTTCATTATATTAGATTTATAAGGTTATAATAAATTCATTGAATTCAAAGAGAAATATTATTAGTGGATGACAAAAAAATTAGGAAAGTAAAGGACGGTTAAAACAATCTGATTTGAAATTAAATAGATAAAACAAAACGAAACAAATGAAGACGGAAAATGTCGTGCAGAAAACGAGTTGAACTGTTCCATATACCTATCGGATGGTGCAAAAGCAAGATTTGGAGTTTAATTCAAAATAAAACATATTTTTTTATTTAGAGAGACATTCTTTTGAATTCGTATATGGAACAGTTATTATCTTGTGCTACTACGAGTACTATTACTAATAAAGATCTAGAACTCACTAGGAATGCCCGACACTAATTTAAGGGGCCTCAGCACCCTAATGGCACGCAAGGTCCTGAAGTCGACTTCGGGGGTCGCACCCACCGGGCACTGGGTGATGAGACTGCCAAACACATATCACGCGAACTATAGCTCCAATACTTACTAACCTCAAAAGGTATACCTATAAACGCTACTAAGAACTATGCTCGGAACAAAGACTGTTAAAAGCATAGTTCCTGATCAGTACTGAATACCTAGTAATTCTAGCTTATTTTACTACTTACTAAAAACCATTACTAATTTGTAATAAATCATTATTGATCAAACTAAATTTCAATTAGTTATTTATTAAATAATTCACACTTTTAATCTAATGATACGACCTATTTTATCAAATATAATAATAATTTTATATAAATCTAAAACGCAACATTATTAATTTAAAAAACCTACGGAATACAAAAATACTGAACAAATCTGCATAATTGAAATCGAAAATGGTTTTAAATATCATCATTAGCAACAAACTGTATTAAAAAAACGAGTTTCTAACTCTTGTCATGTGCATATAAGTGCCTCGGCACGTCTACTTTAAGTTTACTAATATAAAAAATCTATTGTTTAATAAAATCTAGCTTTTTATGGTAGCTACATCAAAGTTTTAGTATAAAAAAACGTTCTAGCGATGTAACTGTATGCAATATTATGTAAAACTGTCGCCAATTACTGTGAATTACTTGGTATCCGAGAGACGAGCTTGAGTGGGCGCAGAACTCTGAACGAGCGGAGCATGCGCAGGTCAACGTCCACGTTGTATTCGGCGAATATTGTCATCGACCTAGTTTTTGTTATTGAACATTCAATAAACAATCTTATGCTCTTCTGTTATGACTTACTTTGCGACAATTTAAGGTTGAGCAATTTGATACCAGGTTAAATGTCTAGCTAAGTTACTCTTTTTAGTTAAAATAGTTTCGTAAAAACATGGACAAGTTTTAAGACTAAATCATTTCTGAGGAACAGAACCTAACTCGGTCACTATTCAAGCCAATAAAACAAATATTAGTACAATATCCTAAGACAAAACACCAGTTACATGTTACCTAAAGCGCTCCATCATAAAGGTTAGCGAATCTAAACTTTATGAAAGTCTACATTTGCTAAGCAAAATATCGTAAAGAGCGTCTTAATTAACCTGAGTTTGGCTGTAACACCCCAAACTAAGCAATGTGCTTATTTTGATTACGCCTAGTAAATATACATTTATATACACATATACGTATAAGTAATCAAATAAGTTTATAATAATTGTCAAATGCCTGCATGTTATATTTAAGCTGGCGTAAAAAAAGTTTGTAAGTTTGACAAATTGTGAATCGTAAAAAATAGTAAAATGTAAAACTTACCCCGTTAAAACAACAAAGAAATCCATGATGTTCCAAATATTCCTAAGATACGAACCCCTGTGTAAGACAAAACCTAGCGCTAAAATTTTCAACGAGGCTTCTACACAAAATATTGCTAAAAAGTATGTCTCGGTTTTTTCCTGAAACAAAGAAAAGCAATCAATTAGAATTATTTCATGAGGTTATGAAAAAATTAAATAATTTAAGTAAATTTTTCGAATGCTATACATATTTTTAATACAAATTAAGTTTTCGTTTTAAAAGAACGTATGTTATCAATAAACATGTGACATACTGAATAAATTTCAAAAGCAGTTTTATTTTAAAATTTACACCTATGAAGGCTTTCAACTTTGCATTCAATTTCAAGGTTTAGGTAGGTTTTCGACTATCAAAAACTGCAGTTTCAATTATGTTTAACTATACTTATTTAAGCACTGCATCTTCATTATATTAACTCATCCACGAGTCAAGCCTTACCTAGTAACATATAAAATAAAATATATGTTCCTTTTCTAACAACTGAAACATATCTTTATAAAATCCACAAGAAAACTTGATAACAAAGCACTTATATTATTTTATAGCGCGTTTTTAGACCGCAATTTTATGTTTACTATAGATTTTTTTTATTAATTTAAAATATATTGAATATACCTACAATATTGTTAAATACAAACTTTCATCGTCACACATTCAATGACATATATTGCACACTTTTACCAATAGTTTTATTCTAATTAAGGTATCTAATGATTACGTATTGAATTGTTAGTAGCTGCAAATACAAATATTATTTAGTCATCACTTAACTCACATGAAAAATACCAAGCAAAATTAATAAAATGATCAAATAGTGTACTTTATAGAAATTCTTGCATTTATTTTTTATTTTTTCAAACAAATTGATTCTGCAATATTTTTAATTCAGGGCCGTTTTTTCAGTGCTCAAATAACTTTTATCAGTAGAATAATTTAGAGAATCTGACAGTTTCTATGGAAAGTCTGAAAATACCAAAATTATCCTACTCATAAAAATGATCTGAGCATTGAAAAATCATCCCTTGCAGTATCTTATAATTATAAAAATATTTTCGTTTTAAATTCATAAACAATCTAATAAGATTCCTTTTTGCGGTATATATTTAAGTATACATACCTACGTTTTCATAGTTTGGTAAAAAAAATTAAAATATTATAAAAAGTTTACAAAAATTGAAAATGGATACATATACTATAAAACATTGGTAAAGGGGTTATTACACCGTTGACGACTATATTGACGACCGAGTAGCATAGTAGTTAGTAGTCCCAGGTTCGAGTCCTGGCCCGGATTTGTGATGAGCATAAATGTTTGTTCTCGGGTCATGGTTGTTGATATTTATATAGGTATGATTACTCTGCCCCGCCCCCCCAGTTCGCTGTATGGTCATCCATAACGCAAGCTCTGCTTACTTTGGACAGTTGGTGTGATTGTCTGGGGATTTATCATTATTATTACTATCATATATCTATGATCAAATAAGGGATCCTATGTTTGATCCAACATATATGACCCCTAGAGTCCTAAATTACATGTGTATTACATTATCATAGTTCTATGATCCTATTGTTGTCATATGTGGTTGCACGAGTTGGTTACGTAAACTGCTATTGATTCTGTAGCGTTTATAGGTTATTACATAGAAAGAAGAATAATGAGATTTAAAAAAAAGTCGAAAATGGTTTTGATTAGTCTCTGCCGGGTAGGCGGCAGAAGATCTTTTTTTTAGTACAGCAATGTTGCCAACAATAGAATATCACTAAGCATATTGTGAACTTACGCCAAAAATGTTGTTGTTCTTACTTTTTAACCATCAACAAAACCGTCGCGAAAATTCGATGTATACTATTAAATATGGCAAGACCTGCTTCTATGATCCTATCTAACAGCAAATCTCAAAAATCTTTGGTCAAAGACGATATGACTCATTTGTGTATAAGTATTACATTATCATATAACTATGACTCATAGATCTATGATCCTAGATATAATTAGTGTAATACCCGCCTTAGGTTGTTACATTAAAAGAAATTGTAAACACAATTACAAATAATGAATTTTATACTTTTTCTAAGTTAAAATTTAGTTCTCAATTTTTCTAACAGGGCTGTTGGTGGGCGCAGGTAACTATAACAGTCTAAAAATAAACGTGGTATAAGGTTATTCTGTACTTTGTTACTTTCACACAACTAGTGAAATAGTTTGCAATTGGAAATGCGAATTTAGGTTAAATCTTTAACTTTAGGTAGTGCAACAAGGGCATTTTTTGTAAAAAAAGATTTTTTGAAACTATTCAAGTAGACTGCGAGAAATAAGTATGGTTAAGAATGTTAAGAAATGTTGTTTGCAGGCAATATATTAAAAACAATTTAAAATATAAGTTACTATTTTGTAAATGACGAAATTACTTAATATAGCTAGTAAAATATCGAGCGTACGCCAAATATCAATTCTTTGAATAAATATAAGAGGTGAACAATGGTTATTATTTTTTTACTTTGTCATAGACGGCACCTGATAGTAAGTAATATATGTGTCCATGGACATCATTCATCGCAGATGCTTATATCGTTTTAATGCTATTTTCAATTATTTAAAGTAATTATATGTACCTATATTTAAATTTATTTGCATTTTCAAACATAATGAAATAAACATAGAAACTTTTGCCTACATAGCAGGCTGCTGTTATTACAGGCGACCAGGTGTTATGACATTATCCATTAATATTCGCATGACTTTTGTATTTATATTTCGATCAAATCCAAATCAAGGATCCAAAGATGTATTACGGTGGTCAAAAGTAAAAAATATTATCTATTATAAGTCCTGTATTATACAAAAGCCAGAAGGAGCATTCCATGTAACGTCTTGTAGCCCAGGGACGTGTTGGACAGATCTCATCAGGTCAACCACACAACTACCCATTAGCGAATGTTCTAGAAGAGCCGCAACCAGTCAATGCTGGAGAAGGATCCCACAGGCCGCGGTCAATAAACATGACTGCCAAGAGCGAACGATCTACTATAAGTCTGATATTATATTATGCAACATCAGCAAAATCTAGTATAAGGAGTCTCACCAAGTTCTGTGCTAAGATGGTCTTGTCTCCGTTGGGCAGATGCTCCTCCAACGCCAGCACCACGCAGTTTGCGATGATAGTCAACAGCACCGCGTACTCGAACGGTGGCCACTCGATTATGAATTTTGTATATCTGGAATTGAAAGTTAAATTTTTTTTAATGTAATGTGGTGTAAATAGGAAAATATGGAATTACTAGCTGTTACACGCGGTTTCACCCGCGTTATTCTAAATTTCGTAAGAATATCGGGATAATAAGTATCCTATGTGTTATTCCACACTATAAACTATCACTGTGCCAAATTTCATATTGATTCATTCATTCATTAAATAAATGAACGGTTTTTGTTAAGTTTTATAATAGTAATTAGAAATAAAACAGTAAAAACAGTTGGTTAGAAATATTTGTTGTTTTATTGGTTGTTGGAAAATATATTTACAAAACAGATTAAATATTTGATTCTTAACGCTGTACAGAAACTGTCCTTGGACACTATCAAAATTTAATGAATTTAACCTTTCGAAAATAAATGCAACAGATTCTCCATTTTCATGTCTTTAAAAATGAATTAGTTAATTCTTGTAGTAATGTCACAGGCAGATGGATTAGACATTTAATTTATCAGTCAATTTATCAATTTTGAATGGATTTGTTCTAACCTAACCAGCTAGCTATTAAGTTAAAAAGTTATTAATTTTTAATAGTTATTATAAGAATAGTTATTTTCTTACAAACTAGTTGATGTCCTGCAACTTGCGCCAGCCAAGTGAACAAAAAGGCGAAGCTCCGCTATGAAAATTTAAGACCATAAACACAGCTAGCTGTTTCATTGAATGTCAACCATTTGTCTGCGACAGTAATAACCACAAGTTTTTTTATATTGAATATAAATTGCTGTTTCTGATATTTTTAGCTAAAATCAATAATTAAATAATAAATAAATTAAAAGGACCTTAAAACTTTACGAATAAAAAAAACAGAAATTCAAAACAAACAACGCAAGTACTTTTTGCCTAACAAAATTCCAATGCCCGTTTAACACGAAAGCTCATGAAGAAACAACAATTTATGTATTTAGGTCAAATTTTAAAAACAAAGGGTGCATTCGATTTTCCTCCCCGATGGATGCTTAAATTGAAATCGATTTGACAGTCTTATAATACTGCCCTAATTCGGATTCTCCCCATTCAAAAGTTACCCCAGACATAAATTACAGTAAGAATGTTGTATATAGGCCGTTAGGGCAAGTTTTTGTATGTCTTTTGATTTGTTGGTTCTAGAAAACGTATCCCTACTGTGAATATCCCGTGAATTTTCATGCCAGTTCTTCTTCACGAAGGTTTTTCCGAACTGGTGGTAGAGTCATGTTTTATTTGACGTCAATAAGAACGTCTAATTGTCAATGTTGAGAAATAACAATTTCATTTCATTTCATTTCAATATGATTTCTTAGTTTATTGATAAATGTAAAATCGCACAAGTCAATTAAACATTCGTTTTTAAATAAAAAACTGCAGTTTACTTCAGTTACAAGTGTACGTTCATTGTGTAAGACTATCGCGCTTATTAATATTATAACTAGAGAACCTAAAATGTGTTACGTTTTTAGTAATATTGTTTCACGGCCGAGTGGCGTAGTGAGTAGTAGAACCCTTATACGCCGGAGGTCCCAGGCTCGAGTCGTGGTTGGGGTATTTAGTTGATGAACACAGATGGTTGTTCTCGAGTCATGGTTTATTATATATACATATGTTTATAATGGGTATCGTCATCCAAACCAGAAGCTCTGCTTACTTTGGGCTAATCACAAATCCACAGATCTTAATTTATATATAAACAGTAAGACTTACAAATTAAATCCTACATTCAATGATGGATTTACATTATATTTAAATATCCACATAGAGAGCAATTCACGTGTTAAGAAAAATGAGTTCAAGTGTACATATTGAAAGATTAAAAGTTTAGGTACACGTATTAGGTATTTGTGTGGGTGTGGGTGTGTAGTGTCTATGTCTGTGAGGTGTGTGTGTGTGTCTATGTGTGCAAATTGTAACAGTATTCCATATATTTTCATGTTTCGGCATTGTTTCAAGCACCATAACGGAATAAATGAAGTAAGTTGGCGATGACGGTTAGAGGCAGAAACTCTATATTAAATATCAAAATCGTGGAAAGAATCTAAGTAATTCCTTAGTCAATAGTAAGAACGTAACATTTTTCACCATCTCCAACTACACTATTGTTATACATAGAAAATATTTGTTAGTCTACATGTGATCGATAAAATTGGAAAGGTCTAAACCGATTTTAAAATTTAATTAAAAAGAAAATCCGGGAGCAATCGCGTGTAAAGCCGTTCGGGGACACAAAAGGTGGTTTAAAAAAATGGGATCTGCATTCAATTAAGCTACTCATTGGGAACTTATATCATTATATGAAATATGCAAACAGTAAGGAAATACATTAGAAATGTATTTTCTTTTCCAACGTTGTACTGACGTGATTGAAAAATGAAATTTTTTCAAAGACTTATAAGTCTTTGAAATAAGCTCTTTAAAAACTGACCTCAAAAATCTTGTTCCCGGTCGCCTAATTTTGCTTGTCAAAGGGTTTAGTTACTACCGACATAATACGAAACGACACGAATACCAATTAAACAATATTTATAATAACACGAATAACACGAATATTTTGTCTTGCTTGCTGGCCCAGTTTTGGATCATTCTATCTCTTTTTATTGGGAGCAATATAACTGAGTCTGTGTGAGTTTTGTCTGTGTGAGAGAATGTTTTTCGCGTTCTTCAGGTAACGTCATCTATCATCCGCTATTGTATTTTAATCAAAGATGGCCACTGTAAATTAGCCTTAGATAAATTACAATAAAGTTTGTTTTCAACCAGCAGACGTGGCACGGTCGACTAAAAAAACCGCCGAATATCACGTCTATTTATTATTCGTTATAATTATGACAACAGCTTAGAACCCAGGATTTTTTTGTAAATAGTTACTAAGGGATCTCGATAAGTTATATAAATAACCCTATTTCCCGCTTTCCTCGGCCTTTGATATTTATTAACACTGTAAATAATGAGATATATTCTTTACTATAAACAAGTACCGTATTTTGAACTATCCAATATGGGTATTTTAATCAGAGCATAAAGCTAGAATCATAGTTTAATGTGAAAAGCCTTTCTACCTAAACTTGCGCCATATCAGTTAAAGCATTTCTCAATTAGTTCAAACTATACGCTGCATAATATAATTATCGGAGGCGTGTAACGGATGCACGGCCATCACCTGCGCAAATAAGTGCATTGCCGTCGAACAACTAGGCCGCTCGCTGACACGTGTGAACGCTAATATTGTCTTATTTACTGTATTTTACATGACCATTATTTCTATAATGTTTGTTTTGTGTAACAATGTATTTAACAAGACTCTCTTATAACAGCGACTATATACAGAGTTACTGGTAATTCTATTTTCTTCAATTTCGTTTAACGTTTTTTTACAGGGCATTTAAGTATAGTTTATTTTTGATATATTTTGTTCTGTAACATCTCAGCCGGAATTGCTAGTTTCTATCATATTTTAATTTTTAAATTATTCAAAATAACTGTTTTTTCCTAGGTATGTAGTTTAAATCTTTTACAATTGTAACAATTTTTTTGCACTTAATCTGGTAACTAAACTGTTAAATTTGATAGAGAGAACTTTAGAAAGCAAAATATAAAAAATAACACATTTAAAAATACAAAAATGTACATTTATCCAAGTGCAAAAAAGTTGTATGGAAGTAACCCTTTATAAAGACTTCAATCAGACCAAAAGTCAGTCAGGCATGAAATCGGATTAAAAACTACACCTAAAACACATGATGACTATTTATTCAGAAGCTGCGTACCGATATCCATAGCTTTAAAAATTTCCTATTTTATTTCTTTATTTTTTCTAACTTACAGTAAACTGTAGAGTAGCTATACAGGCAATTCAAATTAAGTTACATAAACATAGAAAATAATAATCAAACGAATGGCTGTAATTATCACAAGGTGTCTGTGCCTTACGGGTTCCGAATGCCGAACTTTCTGTTGTAGGAAACTACTGTAAACTGCGTTGTGAGACATCTCATTCGTTTATTTGTATCACGTATGAAACATGAACCTCACTATACCTATCGATTCCTTAATCAATAAATAAACTTTGTTTCAGACCAGTGTCCATAAAAAGTGCTAGTAAACAATTGAAACTTAATATTAATGTTTGTAAACACAGTTTTATTTATTTTCTTATTTTTATTTTACATTTATCAAATAGGTGGCAATTGTTTCATAATAATAATAATCAATACAACCATTTCCTAGGGGTAGACGTACGATACTTAATTTCTTCGCCTATTATTGTCAAGGGATTCTAACGTACCTACTTATTCCCGAATCAGTAAAATCTGACGAGAGGTTTTAATAAAATTGTCTGAATGGAAAAATGGAAGCTGAAAAGTCGTGTGTTTTATATAATAGGTCTTTACCTATGAAACTGCCGTTTTGCCGTACTGGCCATTTCAAACGAAAATATTTTTTTTTTTGGCTGATAATTCTAATTTCAAATTAATTTTATTTGACAAACATGGAATTCTTTTTCTAAAACCGTCATTTGTTTAATAGTTAGTGTTTTGTTTTCAACGCATTCGAACATTTTTCGTCATCATGGATAAGTTAAAAATTCGAGTAATTATGGAGTATGAGTACCGTCGTGGCAGCAAAGCGGCACAAGCGGCACGCAACATCAACGACGTTTACGGAGCGAACACTACAAACGAACGCACCACCCGTTATTGGTTTACCCGCTTCCGTTCTGGAAATTTTGACTTGAAAAATGAACCCCGTGGTCGTCCGAAAACTTTGGTCGACAATGACAAATTAAAGGCAATTGTGGAAGCTGATGAAACTCAATCCACGGCTGAATTAGCAGCAGCTTTCGACGTTAGCATCAAAACAATATTGGTCCATTTGCGTCAAATTGGCAAGGTAAAAAAGCTTGACAAATGGGTACCCCACGAACTCAATGACCGCCAGCGCGAAGTACGCGTGGAGACGTGCCTTGCACTGCTCAGCAGGCATACAAATGAAGGAATTCTGAACCGCATTGTTACTTGTGACGAGAAATGGATCCTGTTTGACAATCGTAAGCGCTCAGCAAGTTGGTTGGACCCTGGTTCAGCACCCAAACAATGCCCTAAACGAAAACTTACCCCTAGAAAAGTGATGGTCACTGTTTGGTGGTCTAACGCGGGTGTAATTCATCACAGATTCTTGCCAAACGGGACAAGCATTACTGCAGATGTGTACTGTGAAGAACTGAACACAATGATGGAAAAGCTCGCACGTCTCCAACCAGCTTTGGTCAATCGTTCGGCTCCACTGCTCCTGCACGACAACGCGCGACCTCATACTGCACAGCAGACGGTCTCCAAGCTACAAGAGTTGGGGTTGGAAGTTCTCCGTCATCCGCCGTACTCACCAGACCTTGCGCCTACAGACTTCTACTTTTTCCAGAATTTGGATAACTTCTTGGCGGGAAAAAAATTCAATACCCGAGAGGCAGTACAAAATGCCTTTGAAGAATTTGTTGCCTCCCGTCCAGCTGATTTCTTCAAGAAAGGCATCAATAAGCTACCAATGCGTTGGCAAAGATGCATTGATTGCATGGGTGATTATTTTGATTTATAGAAATAAAAAATATATAAAACAATTACGCTTCATTTATTTCGTGAAAAATGGCAATTTCATAGGTAAAGACCTAATATTATAATCTCTTTAGTCTTTTTTGATTCCAGAAAAGGAATAATTTTCAATACACAACATGCTTTAGGAGATGCTCTTATTAAAAGAAATACTTCAAAAAGCATACCTCCGAATGAAATTTTCGTCGGATAATATAAAGAGCGAGCTGGGCCCCGGAGTGGAGGGCTGGTGCGCGCCACCCATGGTATCAGCTGGCGCCCCGCGAGCCTGCGCGCCCGCCGCCTCCTGCGCTGCCGCCAACCTGGAATTGTGCATTTGGCTAATGAGTTACAGGGCAAAAATAAGGAAGATTACAATTTAGAGATACTGGGAGCCGTACATCATAAAGCTGGTTTTATAAAAAGTTTACAAATGGACTCAATATAACTATGGCGTTAGCATAGAATGGGGCTGACGTGTATGCTCGTAAAAAGATTTTTCAATACCGCCCTTTTTAACCCACGACTAAAAGAGGGGTCCTATTAGTTTAATTGTGTATTTTTGTGGTATATTTATCTGTGACATCGTATGATGATTTACGCTTTTGCCCACGTTCGTACCCTTTTCCACTTTTTATATTTCTGGTACCTACTGCAAACAATATTGTGTAAAGGGTTAAGTCCATTTTAGGCCGTCAGTAAGCTTTTTATTTCAACACTTAATGGACGAATGGAATGCACGATAATTTGTACCATTTATGTAAAAGATTATAAAAAAAAGTATCAGAACTAAAATATTTCCCAATCAAATTATCTCAATCAATAAGAAACTAAACGTGAGGAGTCTCCATACAAAAGCTGCGCGACGTTGGGGTTACTGATTCAATGCAAAAAAAGTTTTGCTGGTGGATTATTTTAAAGATAAAGGCATAAACATTTTCATAAAAGTAAAATAAACATATAAAGTATACATTTAAAACTAAATAATAATAAAAAAGCATATTACAAACTTAATTATGTTAATTGTATAATCTTGCAAAGCATTATTTGCAATGCAACTATAACTTTTTGTGAGTTTTGTTTTCTTTTAGTTCGGGATCCCTATCACCAAACTTCAAAATTCAAATACGTCAACCAAATAATCGCTCTGTTATTTTGCAACATGTGGATGGGTCGAGAGATAATATGGCTCAGCAGCGTCAGTTTCTCGCATTTTGAGACCTCCTCGACTTGTCGCGGGTACAGACCTCTTCCTTTAAAAGCCTTTAGGTTAGTCTAATGTATAAATATGTTTTCTTTGTATATTCTAATTACAATTTTGGACATGTGACTGTGTTGTGCGTAAGATTTCCTTTGACTTCATTATTTAATTAAACTACCAATAAAACAAAAAAGTTAGTTCAATAATCTTTTAAATATGGTTCATGACTATATTATTTGCCGGACTATGGAATTAAGCCTTTCTAAAAAAATTATTTATATGGAAATAACACTTTAATAAAACGATGAATATGAATTGCGTTCCTCATTTTTTCCTTTTTTTGTATAATGCATACAAATATTTTAATTATAACATCCATTATAATTATTTAAAGTTATAATATAGGTAAATTATTACCAATGTTAAAGAATAATCAAGACACCTCTAAGAAAATACATTATTACAAAACTTATACAAAATCATGGGTATATACAATACATTTAGCCAAGAAGACATAATCTTTCAAAAACCAATAACTTTCTATAAAAAATACTAAGAATATTAATTATAGAAAACTTACAAATGCCTAAATAACCGAAAACTAACCTAAATCTTTACACAACCAGTAAAGCCCGAGGCACACGGTGTGCGATAATAGAAACACGAATCAATCTTAATTAATTATCGTTATAAATACGAACAAAACAAGTTCCTTATTTTGAGCAACGAAATATACTTGAAATTCTGTTCAGTGGCGTGTTGCCTTAGCATAAATGAGGCTCGTGCATGCCGTTACAGAAGTAAATCCTTTTTAGCAACATAATATGATCAATTAACGCCATTATTCATAAGAAAACTAAATGTGTAGTAATTCATTTTATCTTTTTGTTGAGTGAAATTGCCTGTTAATTTTTGTGTATTTTTTAACTTTGTCATGGACTACGTACGTGCACGAAATCCTTCTGATTGTGAGTGGCATCCGTGTGGCGTGCCTATAGGCATTAATACATAAAAGTAGAGGTGATTGATTAATTATATTGTTGGATTAAGTTTCCGACTTGCCTTTGTTCCAGAAATTACACAGGCTGTTCCCTCCCGTGTTTTTTAAAATGGTTATTGTGGTGGTCAAAATAAATGACGAGACGAGACTGTAGCATTAGAAACTTGACTACCACTCAAATTATTAATTGTTGTTTTTTACGCATCTACAAAACCAAAAAAATTTTTTTTACGCAAACCCAACTATTCGACAATAAGTAAATTTTCACAATAGTTTTAGATGTATTTAGAACCAGTTTACTGACAAGATTAGTTTTGTTATTTATCTTCTATTTTGTTTGTTTTTATTATTGTTAGAAGGGCTATTAGTAACTGAATATGTAATACTGTTTTGAGTAAATGTTTAACGATTAATTTTGTATACTTATTTCTGTGTTGTGGGCTTATTACACAGTCGCCCAAGAAAGTGATCTAACATTTCTTTTGACAAAAGTTTCTTTGTAACCAAAACATCTAAGGTTAGGTTAAGGTGAGGTTAGGGTAAGGTTGAGTCTTTCGTTCAAAAGAGATGCACTATTATGAGGTATTGTTTGTTAATAGTGAAAGTGTTGACGTTACCACAATAAACGATATAGAGAGCATTCGTAACTGCCAGAATATTATCACAAGGTAATATCAACCTTATTAGCTTAGCTGTGAAAGCCTCAAGTCGAATTAATAATGTAACGTATCTGACACCTCATTGTCATGTTTGTTTACGAGACTTACATTGTATATTTTATTTTAATTCATTCATTTCTTTGGTCATCCCAGTCCGGTCACTAGCTTCATAATGTATAAGGCTTTTTTAATTTTTTTCTTGTTTTTATCTTAGAGAAATATTATTATTTATTACCGCGTGGTGGATTAATACTATAACATATAAATAAATAATTTAGGCTAATTTATTAAGTTAAAACACATGACGCTGCAAAAAGCTAATTATATTAATTAAATAGGAACAAAGGCCGATGCAGAGATAAGCTCTGCACTTTACGTTTTATCACGAACCGATTAATCTCTAGAGATTTTAGGTTCAGAAGATAGATTAGCTCAGCTTTTTTTTGGTATTTTTTGAATATGACAGATTTTTGCGACTCAATGTTCTAACACAACGTATGATGGTCAATATATGGTTTTAACCCACTCATATATCTTTCTTATGATTGTTTGCGATTTGGTTTTAAATAAAATACATAAATACTAATTGGATAAGTTGCAGAAAAATGAAAGTAAAGAAAGTTTAAAGCTACACAGAACACTGGATGGTATCCAGGTGTTGAGACAAGTGTTATACCTACCTTAGGTACAATTTAGGCTGTTGTGAAATTGTATCTATGTTTTTTTTATTAAAAATTTGCCAGAGTCTGACTAAACTGGTAACCTACAAGATACGATTTTATTTGCAAGGACAGTAAGACTGGCTCAACACCTGGGTGATGATAATTTGTACCTTAGCCAGGAGTAAACGAATATACCAAAAATTTGTTCAAACAATGTGGAATAAGTTTTCTATATTCTAACGAAACTGAAAATATTGTGAATATGTATCATTCAAAGCCTCAAACCCTTCATAAGCAAGGTTATATTTGAGTGCCAAAACCTCTTAAACAAATCTAGGTCAATGAAACAGCCTATTAGAAGACTGACGACAATAAGTACCTATAAGCATTTAGGGTTTTAAATACCCTTTCTTATGGGCTTTATTATTACTATAAGTAAGCTAACCGTAAAAGCTTACGAAAGTCAGTTTCAAAAAAGTTATTTTAAATATGAGAGGCTACTTTTCATGTTTATTTCTTGTGACTATATCCTGAGCTTATAACCTCGAGCAATCGTTCCATTGCCGACGCACGAGTTACAGTAGTAACCCATTTACAAGTACAGGTTTTTGAAAAGCCCATCAAATTTGTTCATTTGAAAAAGCTTAACATGCAAATTGTTTATAAATTATCAATTCATTAATTTGAGTCCCAAGGTGCAATAACGCTTTCTTTAAGATAGGATAGAAATTCTTCTTACTTATTTCCGTACGTTCGTTGTATAGACGTTTATTGAACATTTATTTATTTATTCAAAATTATATAAAAATGTTATATAAGAAGAACAGGGTTACTAAGAAACTCAGCTTGTGAATTTTTGTTTTATTTATAAATTGCACAGTTTAGTTGTTGTTTTACTCCAAAGCCATTAAACAGTTTTGTTGTTAGGAGTTTAAATAATTAGCACGTTGGACTTAGATATTTACTGCCTTTTATCGAATAAGTCGATATTATCGTGGGATAGCAACACATTCATGTATTACTGGGTGGCTCTAAATTTAGCTGCAGTCCACGTCTTACAGGCTGGTTACAGGTATTATGTTGGTAAGTTGGTAACTAAATGTTTAGTTAAAAATTACGTGTAGACAGTCAAATAAGTGACAAGTGGTAGGGAAAAATTTAGTACGCAAGTGATAAAGTAGATTAGGATCCATTCAATTTTTCTAGAAAGTAGGTGGGTGGGGCTTCTCATTTAAAATTTATAATTAAGTGCATAAGTTGACTATTCAGTTGGCGGCAAAAGCGTGAACTTATTTTGTATTTTCTCCCTTTTTTCAAAATATCGCAGTGGAGCTGAGACTCTTCTTTAAAATTTGTTATAGATTATTTATAAAAGAGTGCTTGTAGAATATACGAAGTAAAAACTTTAGAAATAAACGCAGTCTTCTAGAGATATCAATTTCCGAAATTAAGATGGCCGCCCGCGCTCCGCAACGGCGCATACGCCTATATTCGTGTTCTATGTAGCGGCTCGCAGCAACTTCAGAGCCACAGTTATATATGGAAGCACTGCTTGAATGTGACTGTGTAAAATTTTGATTGATGGTATTATAATTTTCAAACTTTCAGAATCTATACTACAAGCTCACTAAAATATACATACAGTAGAATGTCATTTGACAAAATACAAATAATAAATTTGATTTAATTATAACAATAAGAAGTTTCACTAAGATTTTACAAAATGCGTTTTCAACAAAACAATATAGGACGTTACTGTGAATTAATATAATATTATGCATTTAGACTTACCGCTCATTTCTAATTTAAAAGACAAATATAAGTGCATAAATACGACTTAAATATAAATGGCAAAATAAAAATGTTTTTAATAGACAGGTATATTCGTATTTAATTATATGTTATGTTACTGAACGCACTTATTTAGTATTTTGCGAGAAACATTATTAGCCCAACCGTTTCGCTATTTGAAAATATGAGAAAAAGTCAAATTCTTCAATTTTTTTTAATATTTGCACAGCCGGCAAATGAGCGCGTGACCCTCCTGGTAAGTAACATCACACACTCGTAGAAATCATTAGTCGTATCGTCTTATAAATCAATATTGAATGTGAATATAACGACAAATTGCCACTGTTTTTGTTGCAATTATAGGACATTAAACAACAAACACGCACAAATCTTTCACAGTCCAAGCTGTTCGACTGTGGAATGGACTTCCTCACGAAATCCGTGAAGCGAATTCACTTCCAGATTTTAAAAGCAGAGTAAGAGAACTTCATCAGACCTAATTGTACTAGTGTGTAGTTGTCGTACATCATTGTTTTCTGACATATTACTGATTTTATTTTAAATTATATTCTATTATTTGTGTATGTTTATGTATGTATATGTGTCTTTGTGTGTATGTTGTACACTACCAACAAGTACGCACTAACTTTGATCAGCATCACTATTTCCAGTCACAAGTCGGCTGGAGGGAATTACTAATAGAAAGCTGCACCTACGTACCATTCTGAATATAATATAAGCTCTCACTCATTGTGCGTGTACGTAAATTACTAAATAAATAAATAAAACATAATTTTACTAACAAGGCTTGTGTTTTCATATTAATATGCCTTCTAAACAACTTTATTTTTGAATAAATACAGTTGCTACAAAAACGACTTACTTTTGCTTCATACTGAATCATAGTATCACCACAGAAAAAAATACTCTTAATAACTATGAATATTCACTTCTCAAATTGTAACTACCTTAAAGTTATTTTATTCAATAGATTACGATCACACGTAATATCATCTAATGTAAATAACGGATATACGAGTACAGAAAGAAATCACAAGTTAAACATGTCAAATTTATTCGATAATGTTTATTGTCAATCACAAACTATCAGGACTCTTGGAATGTTCTTATCAAAAAGAGGTAGTTTTTAAAACAAATTTCTATCCACCCGCCATTTGTACATATGTCAATGACAGTGGTGCGTTCCGGTTGCCAATTATCACTCAGAGCACCCAGATACCCGTTCCGAATGCCTGTAAGCGCGTACTCGACGGATACCGCTACGTCATCAATAACGTCATAAACGCCACCATTTTCCCGCTTACAGTGCCCAAGCTATGGAGCTCTGAACGATCTGTAAAAACAGACTCATGACGTTTCATTGTTGATGTTTTTCTTTAGGCAATTACATATATTAGAAGGTTGCTTATAAATTTCTTATGACAAATGTTAAAAATGCCTCCTGATAAAATGAAAACTTGAGATTTCAGCGAGGATCAATTAGAATTTTAGCGCTCTATTTACTGTTCTGATTGAAATGGCGTAAATATAACTTTTAGCGCGCTAAGTCGAATCGGAACGGTTATGAGCAATTTTAGCACTGATAGCGCGGTGAATGGCATTCGAAACGCACCCAAATAAAGCAACGCGACGCTGCTGAATTCAGAAAAACAAGTTAGTTCCAATTTCGAACTTATATGTTCACTATTTATAGGTTATAACCGCAAACAATTAGTTAGTTTGGGACGTAATATGTAAAGTAGACCATAAGTAATCCAAAGTAATATTAATTTATTATATTATAAAAAGGAAAGGACAGATTTTTTTGTAGTGGAAGCATTGTAAAACCCTGGACAGACAAAACCGAGTATAATAGTTATTTCTAATAACTGTCACGTGATCAGGAGCTCGGTTGACACCTGGTAAACAGTTCCACTAAAAATAGTCCTCAAATATAACCCCACCCCGAAAACAATAACAAAACCCGTAACCAAAATATTGAAACCATAAATAAACCAAACGATACTGACAAATCGGGGCATCCTATATTATACACCCACGAGTTTTTCTGCAGACCCATTAACATAACGGCCTGAATGGCCTCGAAAGCGTACATTGTGGAGCAAAAAATCTATCCCTGGGAGTTGTCCAAAGATCCCCAGATCTGCAAGAGTAGACTAGACGTCGCGGCGCCTCCCCTGGCCGACCGAGTGGCGCCTAGAGCCTACTTACGAAAGGGGGTAGTAATTTATTTCAATGCAATTGTTTGAAAAAAAGGTCAGTGCGTAGAATTAGAATGTAAGATAATTTTAAAAAGCACTTGGGGAATGTATATTTGTTTGGGTTAGTAAGAAACCATAACTTTAAATAGCTAGACCTGTCTCAACCCAATGGTCAAATAAAAAGTGCCTTTTTTTATAATGCATAGTGTTGAAAATGTCACAATTTTTTTAGCAAGATTCGCGTGCTATCAGAACATGTATCGTGTTTAGTATAACACAAAGTTGCATTTTATTTAACATTTCGCTGAGGTAAGTCATAGCTAAGGCTAAGTGCCCTTAATAGACTTCAGCCTCGGATAACATGTCTTAGGTCAAATTGCGCGGACCTTTGTTAAAAATTAAGGGTAACTCAAAAATTAGGCTAAAAAATTAGGTCAAACTTGAATATTGGCAGTGATGAAAGACCTGACTGACTAACCAGCTCGCTCCGAGTAAAATTTTCAACTCAGATTCAAGCAAAGTTAGTTTTGTAAGTCCCCTAGGTGAGAGAGATGTAGTATCAAATTGGTAAGCTGCACTGCCTCTTTAACCGAATTTTGAATAATCAATCAATATACTTTGACCACGAGTCAAAAATATTTGAATATTTATAATTCACAAGTCAGGTTTTTGTCTAGTTCTAAGTGAGAACAAAAACAAACATACTTGTTTGTCGATTACGATTCGCATAATATCGATATAATTTAAAGAGAGAGTAGATATATAGTGTACCCATGTCATGTCAGCAAACAACGACTCATACAAATGTCTATTCCAAGTAGAATCAAACCTAGGAGCCTCAAATGCACGAGGTAAGGTGACTAGTGCCTCGAGGTCATTGAGAGGCATACATACTGTGTAATACTTGTACTGTGTAATTCGATAAACACTGTTATCCAAAAACTGTAACAATATACTATTATTTAGCTCTTTATTATTAATCTTTAAACGGAAATTTATCAGTGGCACTTGTAATCAAATAAACAGTAAAATAAATAAATATCCACACAAACACACAAACTGTATGGCCCCAAAGAAGCAGAGCTTGTGTTGTAAAGCTAAATCGAGGGAAACCCAGAATAGATATACTTATATACAACATGACACTAGAACAAACAAGTCTATGTTCATCACACAAATCAATACCCAGACCAGGATACGAACGTGGAGCCTCCGGCGTATAAGCCAGGGCTATACTGGCGCGACTAGGCCGTCAATTATAAAGATAGGAACTGGAGGGGAGATTATAAAAACAGATTGCATATCTAGAAAGTTGCTACTCTCACCACTCACAGCTAGAAAATTGAAAATCAAACAAAAAGTAACAGATACTTCAGTATACAGCACCGCTCTCCATTTTAATCTGTGGTCGCCCTCTACGATAAATAAACCAAAAAAATTGTCTTTGTGGATGGCACTTATTAAAATTACTTACAAAGCTAATAAAGTGAGATTAGTTGAGACTTTAACATGTAAAACAATAAATTAGACCTAAGCGTACTGTGTTCATAAATGTGTTCATAAGAGCAAAACAAACAGAAAAAATACGGCAAATACGTTAATTCCTAACTGGAAATTTCCAAGCAAGTACCAATAAGCGGCCAAACGCAAACTTATGACAAATCCCATCACTCTATTTGCCACCTCTGACCTTTTAACTACGTTAAATTTTTAGAACCTTCATTCGCTTGAAATAAAGACTCATTTCGCAAAATCGAATGCATCAGTTGCATGACGCATTGTGTAGGCGTCACAAAAACGGTTTTCCTGGAATCCTAGGGGTTTTGTGGTAACACTTTATAGCTAAAAGGAACATGGTGGCAAACAGAACCTTTAACGAGGTGGGTATTCCAACGTTTCTTGGAGATGTAACAACTGGGCGAATAAACTATTATATTGTTTCAGAACGGAAGAGAATCATGCGAAATTTGTGGGAAACAAAAAATCGTACGCATAGTTACTGAGTTTCTTGCTGGTTTTTTCCAGTTTCACTATACAACGTCCTAAGCCAAGGTCCGTAACCTCTCATTTGCTCTTGGGCAAATCGTATGAAGGAGTAGTTTTAAGATGCAGCTAAGCACCGTCAGCGCTTAGGCCACAAAGTCCAATGCAATTGAAAAGGTCAATAAGACTATAAATGAACTGCTTTTTTCAAAGGAAAATGTGGACAACTATGACTGATGGCAGCAGTATTATGCAAGAGCTTGAATAAATTTAATATCATATCTGGTACTTTACAGTTTAAATGCTCAGGTAAACACCGATTGTATGGTGACAAATTAACCAAACAAGACCACGTCTGTACTACAAATTCAATTTTTATTTGGGAAAATATATTAAAGCTTGTTATCAGCGAACTCGTCACACGGTATTTTGCAGGCGTCCTGAAGAGTGCAGTCATAAATATACTTTCCGCGAAATAAAATCGTGACCTTTTTAGATATAATTCGGATTATAATAATGGTTAGAGATTTAGGAAGTCTTTTACCCGTTGCTACCATCAAATAATTGTGTCATCGCGAATTTCGACCTGCTTCTATTGAAAGACTGTTAGAAAATAAGATGGGTTCTGATTAAATTTGGTCATCTATAGTATAACTGGAGAAGGGGAGAATCCAGAAGTAGTTTTTATGCTCTATTCATCGTGGTGTGCGAACACGGAATGAAAACTAGTCGGGAGCGTCTTTATGGACGGCATTCTGTATTTCTGTTTATCGTACTGATTTCTACCCAGGACCCTGTAGTGTTGGGCCTGCTACTTCATAACTAAAATCTAATATGAACAAAACATATCACAAAAATATAGTTAAAACAATAACAATATTAAAAGATTATTTATCCAAATAATTTAAATATAGCTTGGATTTCAGCCAACAGGAGCTAAGCAAGTCCTGGCGAGGATGGCGACACGTTGGCGCCTGTCTTAGACGCAAGGACGATCAAGGTCATGTCTAGTCTGCGATCTCTAACTAATAACATAAACATCCTCCAAATAAGTATCATACTTTATTATTTTTGTTTTATTCATGCAAATTCTAATAATATAGAAACTTATAATTTTTCGTAAATATGTAACAAGAAATGGTAAATAAATGGACATTTATTTTAGTTAATTTAATTAAACCATTATTTTGGCAACGAGCCTTTGTAATATTTTAAGTAATACTGTTCCAATAGGTCAAGCTACTTCAATAAAAATACCGTTAAACAAAAGGGCTTAAATATTTAACTTTTTTAGTCTTTTTAATCTTATTGTAGCATTATTAAAAGCATGTATTCTGTATCCATATTTTTATATTTACTCTATTCATAAACACATCATATAATTTATCAAAATCGTTATGTGTTTTTTCAATTTAAATTGACGATGAGTTTTATTTATACACATTGTTTAAGTGTATAATTTAAATAATTGAATTTTTTATCATGACACAATGTCATTTTGTAATAGATTTTTATTTTTATTATGTTATGTTATTGAATTTAATTAAATAGTATTGTAATGTAAGTGGACTGTTTTATTTATTATTTTTATATTTGCAACTGTGCTGTGTAATTTTTTTATATGGATTAAGTTGTCCGAAATAACGAATTATTATTATTATTATGTACGAGAGGACCCTGTGTGGTTACATTCGGTTAACTCCTATGTGAGTCCGCGGGAATTGTGAGGTAAAATAATGCCGATGTAACTCTCATATATTGCTTGTCTGGTAATGGTGAAATAATTTTGTAATCGGTTCAGTAATTTCATATAAACATACAAAGTTTTTACCCGACTCTCTGATGGGCTATATTGTTCGGGTGTATGTACGTATATTTCTTTGACACGCTCTACAGCCTAAACCGTCTGACGGGAATTCAATACATGAGGTGTAATTATAATCGTCTCAGTTGTGAGGGTAACGTACCCTACGTTACTTATTATACCAGAATATTTTTACTTTTATAATCCTGAGACATGTTATGGGTCGTATCGTACAAATCCCGCGGAGTTATTACGGTAAGATGGCTTTAATTTAAAATTTAAATTAGAAGTTACAGCCTTTGATGCTACTTTGATCAGTGATCGGAGAGCAGATGTTGTGTGCATCAAACTAAAATTTAATACCAAATTTAGCAATAACCTCTATCCTTGTCTTAGATCTCACATATACAATCTTGTTAATAATATGTTGAATCTACTTAGTTTGAACAATTTAGATTGCAAACGTAAGGCGTTATCTTGGCTTTTATTTCTTAGTTATGAACATACAGAATTCCTTTTTATGCCAATAAAATAGTTAACGAACTAACCCTTTTTCTAATTCTTATTTTACTCGCCATTAATATACACACTCACACCCGCTCACACACGTCCGCACGCACACACAAACATACTTTCATACTTTTCTGCTAGCGGTGTTTTATAAAATATATTGTTCTACTTTGTCTTAAAAATTTATATGTATATTTTTAAAATTATTTTGTCCTATTGTTGTTTTTGGGTTGAGCATACTACTCATCTTATGCTCTCAGAGCCCTGCCCTTTATTAGGGAAATTAATAAAAATAATTAATTTAAATTAATATTTTAACTGTTTCTGAATACTGGTACTGTATTTATTTGCGTTCTTACTTATTGAAATAAACAATTCGTTATTATAATTATAATTAAATTATTTATTCCCAAAGGGACAGAAATTATACGGGAAAATAACTTCAGCAGTCGGGTTTTCTATAATTGTGAACTTCTTCGCCTTGTCAATAACAGTACAGATGACAAATGTTGCACCATATGATTAAAGAGTATTTGTAGATATTTTTCCAATTTTTACTATCGATTGACACTTAACTGAATCCAATAAATTCCGATGAAATAAACCAAAACCAATAGATTATCTGCGAGGCGTGCAAGCCACGTTGGCAGTTAACCGCGGTAACAGAGTTTGTGTCTGAGTCTAGTCGAAAAATAATCCGAAATGTGTTTACTGTAGACTATATTTTATTTTATAATGCTTCTACAGAAATATAAATATCGATATTCATTTATATATCATTATCAGCACACACTAAAACTTGAAAGTCACATTGTCCCACATTGTACCTACAACCAATGTGTGTTACAAAAATATTCACGTCAACTATATACTCGTACTACATTATGTAGAGTAGTTATTTAAACAAACGTGTTTTATAAATAGCAATTATAGAGTTTAAGAAAATTTTTGTTTGAATGTTTTTTTTTTGGAAATACCCATGAAACGCCTTTAACCACACTTATGTGTTTCCAGTATTAGATCCTGGGACTCTGTTTTACGAAGTAGAACTACCACCTATAAATATTACGACCACTTCAAAATATTAAACGGAATGTAGAAAGACTCCATTTTGTGATGTTTGTTACCAAGCAGGTGGCGGCAACTGGCGTGTCTCTTGCGAGTCTTGCGATACAAGCTTTGCTAATATAATTGTATTATTCGTTATTAAATTACATGATTTTACTGAATTTCTCTAATACAATGGGTGGTGGACAATGGCTAATTGTCAAAAAAAAAATTTCTCCATCATTTTGTAGTAGTGTAGTATTTGATGTTCAGCGCTGGTCGCGCAATAACTGCATGGTAATCGCTGATCGCTTTTCTTACGTATCACTGCAGCTAGGGCGGTTCCACCTGCAAATCTCCTGACCCCATGGCAATATCAGAAAAACGTTTCTACAGGATACTGAACCTTTCGAAATGTGGCAAGTTCTCACAATCACTGCAGTACCTAGTTTCAAAGTTTACCGGTAACTAATAAAAAAAAAAACAAACGAACATTTTCTCTACTATTATAAAGTAAACATAATACAGAAATGTGTTATTTTAGCTTCACTGACTTTGCGAGTAAAACAACTTTGGAGCAATAAGCTGACAGTTACTTAAGTGGCACTAAACGAGTTAACACGGATAAGTAAGTTCATTACATTATTTATAGATATTTATAGAAAAGTAAGGGGTCACTGAATTAACCCCAGGATCGGTGACTAAGCGACATTATGTCAATACATTTAATTTGTTTTGTTTTTTGTCAGGTAGACTAACGTTTCTACTCCGCGTGATCAGTAAGCAATAGGTAAAAAAAATTAGATATTTACATATATTAATTATGGCATTAAAACAAAAATATTTTTTTATATTTTCCGTAGCTGGCAAAAGATCACGTGATGGTAAGTGGTATTCGCACCCATGGATATTATTAATCGTAGTTGTTTATTTTTATCGATATTGACAATGATTGTTATACCGCCTAGTGATGCGTTGCCGGCCGTAAGCTATAGTTGGCTATATAGGCCTATGTTCCTGCAATAACCCTGGCGCTTCCTTTCCTGTCATCGCAACACAAGTACGTTAATGTGGTTATTGCGGCATTCAAAACAGGAATGCCTGTAGTACCACCCCTATTGATCTGAAGACGTTACCCTGAGCAAACGCCCTCCATATTTGTAGTCGGATACACATGAGTTATACTTATAAACATGAACAGCTTTTAGCGGAAAATAACTGAACTTTTAAAATATTGGTCATATGAAAAAATCGTAATCTAAATATAGTAAATGTTTATAACTAAATTAACTTTTAAGTTGAGTCCCAAAATAAAATAATGCTTTAAGCTTACCTTAAGATGGAATTCAGGATAAACATGATTACTACTCATTTTTGAGCGTTCGTTGTAAAGGAATTTATTAAAAATTTACTTATTTAAATTAATTGGTGTTTTACAATATGGAATCATAATTATTTAGAACAGTTGTTTATGTTTTATAAGTCGATATATTTTTATTAATTCACAAGATAGCGGCAAAAAATACAGGACACGAAAGGGGTAGCGCGGGGTTGTGCTCGGCCACGCGCCATCGTAACAAAATAAACTATTGCCACTACAATACACATGACTTTAGAACATAGAAGCTATGTATGGATATAAAAATCCCTAGAAAACTTTATCATTTATATTTCATTCACATAGAAATTATACCAGTTAACAAAACAAAAATAGGTATTTTATTTATATTCAAAATTCAAGCATAATAATTAATGGTGTTTTCATATTATACGTTTCGATAAATTTTAAATTCAATTTGATCATTTTAACTTTAGGAAGTAAATAGTACTTATGGTTCGAGATTACCAACTCCCAAATTAATTCATTTTAAGAACAGTCATGGTGTAACAAAGCGTTCATAAACCTATCAGACCAAAAGGGTCCCTTTTTAATGATATATCTTTTTACCACAAGACTCACTTAGAGACAACAGCTTTATTTAAATTCCAAACACCTCAACCAGAGGCTACTAAATTGGACGTTTGATGACAAGCCCAGTGGCTGTATAGGTATCGGGCTGGTCGGATATTGGTGCAATTTCCCGTCGCGACGACTGCCACGGAGCCGCCAGCGATATGGATGGTGAATCGCTAATGACGCAGTGACGTCATTGGTGACTGGCGATTGTTTGGGAATAATAAAGGTTTTTGGTTACTAGATGATAATAGGACTATTGAAATGCATTCTAAATTTAATAGAGATATTGAAAGCTATTAAGGATTTTTTTAAACGAAAGATTTCTTTGCCTCGTTTTGCTCTTCATAGTTTGTCTTTTAAAGTATTGCCAAAAATACAAATAAAATTTTCTAGTTATTTTTCTGTGTTGTTTCTTCTGCTGAATTGTACATGTGGCATAATTATATAATGGTTTGTACAGTAATTAAAATAAGCAGTAAAAAGTTCCATGCAACAATCAATGAAGTAATAAGGTATACACTAAGGGGGATTAATCCACGTATTTGGACCGGCATTAATCGGTACAGAGCCGGGCGGTAAAACCGAATATATGTCCATAAAATTTCGGACAAGATAAGCCAAATTTGCCAACTTTTCTATTTTATATAATTCCAACATGAATTTTATAAAATTACATAAATAAGTCCTCAGACAAACACATCAACTGTATGGCCCCAAAGTAAGCAGAGCTTGTGTTATGGATGACCATTCAGCGAACTGGGGAGGGGAACCCAGAATTAACATACATATATAAATATAAACAACCATGAGAACGTTTGCCCCGGCCAGGACTCGAACCTGAGACCTCCAGCGTGTGAGACAGGGCTACTGACCACTACGCTACTCGGCCATCGTTAATGTATACAGTTATAACACCGCATTACAACTGTTTAAATAAACGATCTTAGTACAAACAAGTTAAACATTTTTTTAAATTTTAAGAACCTTTCCTAAAATGAATAACCTGAAAAAAATAAATTGTTAATCCCTGGTAACGTTTCCAATTTCATTTCATTTCTTCCTTTTTTTATTCCTTTATTAACTTTCATGTGCAGTTGTTTGCTGTCACTAGTCAGTCCTATGAAGAATGGAAATAAAGACAAGTCATGATAAGCGGTTTACCTTTTCCACTCGACCACATAACAAGACAATTCCATCCTTAACGCGAGAGCAGCAAGATCCATTTACCGTTGACGATATTTTGCTGCCTCGAAACTCACGTTGGTGAAACACTAGTAGTGATATTTTCTAAAGAAGGACACGGTATTTTGAATCTTACCACTGAGATATAGGAGTTTAATTTATATAGCCGTTGTTACTTTGACGTTGTGTGACGATGGTGGGCTATTATTGAAGGTTAACTTTGAATGGATCTCCGAATGAAGGAAAAAATATTATCTTTGGGTTTCTAGCAGTTTCAAATATGCGGATTTTTACTTAGTGGATACAAACGTTTGTTAATAATTATGTATAATAGAAAAACCCTGCACACCCGTATTTAACCCATGCAATCTTTCAAAATAATATGGATACATTTCATGCCTTTTTTCACTAAGCATTTTTTGCCGACAAATTTCGAGTAATAAACTAAATCAATTCTTTTAGAATAATATGAGGACTTTTAATGAATTTGACTCTAAGTAGTTCTTTTCATATCAAAAAACTAAATCGTAATGAATTAATAATATTAATATGCTGGCGTTGTTTATTACACAGACCGCTTATACGCACCGTCCATCTCAAATTTGTGTAAAGGTACTTTGTTAATTTTAATTATTTTTTTGTAATTATAAATACTGAAAGTAAACCAAGAATAATCTGTTTTAGGATTCATTTTCTTTAAGATTTTTCACCTTCAATATTTATCTCTTAAACAAATTAAACATAGGGAAAAACATTAACTATGTATCGCCTCTACATTAACTATTTATAGCCTCATAGACTCATAGATTTATGTTTCAAACACATAGCGGCGAAAATAAAATCTATTTGAGAATTTTATTTTTCATTAATAGATTTTATTTTTGGCACCAGAATTGGACAATATTGGACCAAAGCTGCAACCGTGGGATTTTCATGCATCTGATGACCAGGAGCAATCGTTTTGATAAGCGTTTAGCATCTTGTTCTTCATCTTCCATCAGGTGTCATGGGATCCATACTAAGTGCTTGAAAATTTACTTGAACCTGACAAATATATATTGTATTAAGTATTGAACGGGACACCACAGAGGGAGTTAGATTAATTTCTTATATTTGTTTTTTTTTGTCATTTAAAAAATATGACTTTGAATAGCATTTGTAAAAAAATTTTGGTCATTTATTTATTATAAAAGTTAATTCAACAAAACTTAACAAAATATTATAGGATATAGCTATCAATAACGATTCAATATTATTTTTATGTCTAATTTTGAAATTATTATGTTTCTACATTTATCATAAGTTCTCATCAATAGCAACATTCAACCACCCAAATAAAAAATAAAATAAAATAATCAACAAATTATTTAAAAAATATAACAAAAAAGCTAGATTTCCATTTAACGCGTCCTCGATCCACCACGTGCCCGGCGGGTTTTCGATAAAATAAATATTAGTGCCGTATTTCGGAGCGCTGCCCAAGTGGGCCGCTGTGGGGGTGCGAGCGGGACAGCCTTTCCCACGTGGCGGCTGCGAGACGGAGACAAAAATAGCCGATCCGATCGATAGCCGCAGTCGCAGAATACTGGCGTGACGTCACAGACTCGTCATCTTTGAGACTGCTTAAGGAATTGTCACTACATTTTTGTTTAGAATTATACTAACGTAATTATACTAACGTAACAAGCAGTTGTTAGATTTTGTCTTTTATCGTTAATTACTTGACCGAAAATTTTAAGATGCCGTTTGTATAATTAACAAAATTTTTGCTTGATTTTTGATCAAAGTAGTATTATATAATTATTATTAGGTAAGATATACCTAAATTAATACGTAGCTATCATGAATTCATATTTAAATTTGGATTTTTATAAACGAATCTAAGACATGCTTCTGTAATTATCAGAGTAAATAACATTTACTCTGAAATAACATGTTATGGCATCAAGATAACATTTTTATTCGCTACGAGCGTTCAGGGCTACGGCAGCCGTAGCAAGTCTACGCGCTACGTTAACTCCATAGCATATAGTTTGCTAGTAACGCGAGTTTTAAATTTAAACGTTTTTAAAACATATTTTGATAAGATTCTGCAGAAACGTTTTGAATAAAAATTTTATAAGTATCGAATAATAAAGGTAATTAAAATATTTGTAATATTATCTCTAAAACATTTGTTGAATCATGTATTTATGTAGTAAAATATTTACTTATCTTTCCACTGAACTTCTCTTTAAAGATTGTAAAGTACTGACAGTCAGGCAGTTATTTATAATGAGCACAATTTTAAAACTCCATAGCACCCTTAACTATAGCACACAAACAGCTAACAAAAGACGGGTTGACATCGTTTGTCCTCAAAGCACAAAAACTGAATTTTTTCCGACTTTACATTTTCCTAGGACCACTTCTATATAAAAGATTAAACACCAATCTTGGCATATATCCTCTGACCTACAATAACACTAAACGAATAATCCGAACATCACTTTTGAGTATGTCCTACGAAGATACAGAGAAATTATTAATAGTATTAAAATAAGATAATTAATGTGTCCAAAATGTTATTTTTAATTTTATTCTTTCGTGTCGTATTAGTATTATTATACTTTTCTTAAGTTTATAATGTGACGAGAATTATGAAACACATTTTATGTAATATTTACTTAGCACATTTAATTGTTAATGTACTTACTAGATTTATAATTAATATTTATTTAGCATACTGTACTTAATTTAATAATTTGTACCTAAAAAACAGGTAATTCATAATAACTTAGTTTAGGTATTTGCCTAGCTATTGTTACCCTAGATGATGATAAACCGATAATATGAATGATCATAATTATAGTATTTATTGTAAATTTTTGACACCTATTATAATTTAACATTATCTAGTTTATCATAGTAATAAATTTGTAAGTTCATATTGTGTATTCGAAATAAATTTTATTCTTATTCTTAACAATCATGCTTCATGATTTTAATTTTTCTTTACGTCTTTAATTTCGTTGTCTATGGCTTAAAGTAACAAAGGAAAGTAAATAAATTTACGTTAAATTCAAATTTAATTTTCCTAGAAATAAAACTAGAAAGTTAAAATTTACGGAAATATCTTTTGGATTTTTTAGCGTAGATTCTTATACATAATATTATCAAATTATTTAAATATATGAACAGTGGCTAGCTATACGCATGCTTTATATTCAAAGAACTCGGCTACTTCAACCACTTTGGCCGAATCGACGTTGATGTGCATGTATGAACGCAGTTCGTAACTCAAGTAGTTCAGAGTCTAAGAGAAAGATGGAAAGACGAAAAGACAGGTTCCGATTTAGGTTTTCAGAGTAATATAATGAAGCTATTATTTAGTTGGAGAATCACGAACGTTAGGGGTGCACATTCCGACAAGGCACGGGCCCGAATCAGCCAGCCCGTGCCGATTGCGTACTCTATTCGGTGCTTGTTTGTCAGTCAGTTTGTAATCGACAAACTCTGAAACTATTATACCGATTCAAAACATTCTTATTAATTTATTTGTTTAATAATTAATGTATACATAGGTTTTACTGACGGCCTGTTTGGTGTTGAGGTAACTAGCCTTGCCTTCCATTCCAAAGGTCCCGGGTTCGAATCCTGGTAGAGGCAGATATTTTCATTTCAAGTCATGGATGTGTATGTATGTTTATTTAAGTTTATTTGTAATATTTATATATAAAATTTTTTTTTATGTGTGTAAATATATCTCTTAAGTTTATTTATCCGTTATCTAGTATCCGTAACACAAGTTCTTAATGATACTTAATTTGGGCTAGATAATGTGGTGTGACTGTTAAAAAAATTTATTTTTTTATTCAAAAAAAGAAAAAAAAATAAAGTACAAAAAGTAGCTACTAAATAATGTACAAAGGTTGAAACTGCTTATTTCTAAAATAAATCTTTTTCAACAAACCTGGATTCAATACTTATCTACATATAAATAAAATATCCATGATATATAAATATATGGAAACTAATATTTTAAAAGTATACATGACTTTTTCATTGTTTGAATGGTTTTCTATCCCGAAATTCCCGTAGGAACAGAATTGACGCAGATTAAACCGCACTTAGAGCGCAACGTACCTATTATTTACCTATTTTTTACATAATATCGTATAGATCACTCATACATTTTATACTTAAGTCACAGATTACTAAATTTATTTCGTTACAGATAAATCCCTACAAAAAACGGCGTTCCTGCGTTTTAACCAAACCTATTCTCTCAACGCCCTGGCGACTGCCTGCAAAGATGAACTAATCGCGATTGCGAACACGGTCCGCCGGCGACCCAGCACAAGTGCATCGAGTGACATAGGCCTGCTTCAATGTCATCAAAGGTTTTTAACTAACTACGTGTTATCAAAATAAGTCATTATTAAGTTTTGATTATCTTAAGAAAACGCCAACGAATCCACAAAAACACACAAAGCAACAAACATTGTATAAACAAAGAACATTGGCAGATCGCCATACATGGTTTTAGTTAGAGTTAAAGTGAACCGTTTAGAAGTCAAAAATATCTAAAACCATAGGACATAAATTCCGAATCCACTTTAAAAAAGTATATATTATGGAGTATGTCTAGGAACAATAATAATAGCAGTTTCAGTAAGTACTAATTTTGAGGTTATGATTTCAAATTACCTACATTTACATAGGTAATTACTACTATCACCAACCAACCATGATAATAATGACAAGTAAATGTTCATCAATATCTTTCACTTAATCAACTAGTCCAAAAATCACAGCAATAAGTCGTCATAAGCGCAATCTACCGGAATCCTTAGGCCGAAAGGCTTATAAAGTCACGTTATATAAAATAAATAAAAGAATCGCAAATCGTCAGAACAAAACCAAGGCTCTCACACACACAAGTGACAAGTCCAAAAGTAACGAAACGGTTTCGTTTTCAAGTTATGTTTTTATCTCAAACACTTTGCCGGCAAGGCAAAAGATATACAGCCAAGGATAAGGATTCCAGTAAGTAATAAATCCTTTTCACTATTAGGAATATTAAAAAAAAATATTTTCACATAAAAATGAGTCCTTACATTCTGAAGTGACTATAATTTCCTATATTTAAAAATTATATAACAGAATCAAATACTTGTGCTTGGTCCCATTCAATCCTATGTATCGTAATATATATGTATTGTATAGAAAATGACAGGAGCTAAAACCAACTGATCAAATCAAATGAAGCTTTATAAATCAACTATTTTTTTGAGACTTCTGACACATGAAGCTAATATTATGGAAATTCACATAAAAAAAAGAATAAACAAAAGTACTAGTTACTAAACGCTCACTGTTTACTTAAATAAGGATTTGCCAATATTCTTTAAGGAAATTCTTATATATGGAAAATATTAAGACTAGTAATGGTGACAGGAAAACGGTAATAATTTATTTGTGCATGGCCGGTTGCTATGGACTCGATACGTGAGTAAATGCGAACCAACGAGAATAAAAAACACATGAATATAAATGGTCACGTGTTTTGGATGTAAATTGGAAAATGAATCAGACGAGCAAACACGTGTAAAAACAGTTTTTAGTACTTTTTTCTTCCATGAAAACCACAAAACTTTTTTAGTTAAGTAATGTATTGCAATTTATAGGAAATTTAAATTGTAACACAAATTTTTATAGATGAAAAACGATGTCTTTCAGTCTTAAAACATTTTTTAGGTTGACATTTATATAAATATCGGTTACAATGTTAGTCCAAAGTCCACAATTTTCAGTTTCCGTTTTCTAATGGAGTTTTGAAGTTATTTATATATAATACACCTATTAATTAGCAAACTCATGCACAATTTATTAGGTTCGTAAGGCACAAAGTGAGTTTCTTCATTAACAAAACTTTTGTGACTGTTGACGTCAATGACAATTATTAAAGAATTTGCTCCAAGTTTATAAAAATAAAAAATAAGTAAAACATTTAAATAACTTTTGATTTGCTTTTAAAATACAGTTATTAAAACATATTTATTTTATTATATTAAATTAATATATAAATAACAATCAATTCCAAAAGTTTCAATCCTCAAAATTTTATAAAAGTGTTACAATTAATAAAAGCTTTAAATCAATTATCTCAGCACTCGGTCTATGAACACCGAGGAGTCAAAAAACATTCCATCTTTGTTGTTCAGCTCACTATGTTATCTGTACACAGGAGATTGAATACCTATGTTGATTCGACGAAAAGGATTTTTTAAATATTTTACTTATTGTAAGTCAAGGGCGTATTGTTAAATAACTTTTATATTTCAGAGCTAAAATAATAAATATAATTTGAGATTATGAATTTCTGCAAAGTAATTGTGCAAAGTGCTTCTATCAATTATAATTATTTTCGATTCTACGCTGAGGGAATTGTTTTAGATTTAAGTGTTTAAAAAGGTCTTCATACGTTCTTCTGTATGCGGTACCTGAAGAAGAGATAGCCAGATATTTTTATCTCTTAAAAGACCTTGAAGGTGATGTCCATACGCTGAGATTATTTATTTTTATTTTATTTATTTTATTTTTATTTTATTTTTACATGAGTTAGTGGTACGAAGATTCGTATTCGTATTCAAGTTGGAGCTTTTTTCATTTATTTTTTTTCAAATATTCCAAGAATTGGACAGAATTTATACTATGCGGTCAATGTAAAAGTTGAACGATAATTTGGTGGTCGAAAATCTATTGTAACACCGAGGTCGCGAATTTCTGTAATTGCTGCTAACGCATCACTATTCAGGGTATATGTATAATTAAATGGATGTTTCTTTCTAGTCATGGTTGAGGACATAAGGACATTTGTTTATCATGAACTTGCGTAACATTTTTATTGCACCATCTTTTCATCCTATCTAAATCATCTTGCTCAAAAATACGAATAGGGAACTAGTAGTCCACTATATCTTTAAAATGTCTGCAAACAATAAAAAATCATAAAAACTAGTGTTTTTTGAACAAAACAAAACAAAAAAGGACCAATAATAATGCCCTGAGGTACGCCCGATGAAGCACACAAGTTTTTTTACAAAAACAAAGTAAAACAAATAACCGCAGAAATTTTATGCCAAGCTATCGAATTGTTTTGTGATTTGTCGCAATATTTTAACACGTACCTAATAATACTCGTAGAAACCTACACTATGCTTTGGCTAATTCAGTTACACCGCATCAAATGACGTCATATTTAATAGGACTTTATATATGTTTCAGCCATAGAGCACGGTCTCGGGTAATTTTCGCTTTAAGGCAATGTTACTTTCTACAAAAAATGCTTTTCACATGTTCATAGTGTTGGAATCTAAACAACCACACTGTCGCCTTTAATATAAATATACACCACGTACGTGACTTTTTGAATTAATAATTGACATGTTAAAACGAGTCCTCTAGATAAAGTAAAATAACAAAGGATCAACAGCTTACAAAGCTTGTATTGTGTAATTTTTAATTTCTATAAATCCAAATTGTGGTTAAACTAATATTTCTGTATGCCTTTAAAAAAGTGTTTATTTGATGATTAATGACGTTGGCGCCATAACTGCAAACATTAATGAAATGTTCTGATGGCGCACTTTTCCTAGGGCTTACGCACGGGTACAGTGGCTGGGTCCAACTAGTGATATGTCACGCCTATACCACACCTGCCAGTTGGAAATAAAACACAAAACCTAAAGAGAACAAAAAATTGATGTTTTTGTGGTGGGATTTTTAGTTTTTGCATCGGCAAGAGATGGCGTTCAAGTTACTTTTGATATCAACTTTTTAATTTTCATTTAGTCATTCAAATAAGGAATAAAAATGTCTTATCGAGTTTGTGTAACACTTGCGTAAAAAACTTATATAAAAATTAAATAAACCAGTCTAGGTTTTTTGGTTACATTAGCTGTAATTATGATATAAAATGTCAAGATGATAAAAATACTACCTTTATTTTTATTTTCAAAACTGACGCCGGCGCAATCTAGTGACAAATAAAGAATGCTTAGGTTAGATAAACTTTTATTTTAATTTGCTTATATTTTATTACAAAAAGTTCTACTTACCTATTTCAAACAAAACTGATCGAAATAATAGTAAATATCCCGTATTATATTATTATTATGTAATATTTTTTTATATTATGTGTTTCATAATTTGTGGTGTAATGACAGTGATGGCGTCAGCACAATTGTTAATTACAAAGAAATTAGAACATCCACAAATACAATAAGAAATAATTGCATTGAAGTATTGCAACAATAATTTGCAATGTACGTAACCAGACTTTGGTTGGAAAGTAACTTTATACAAAATTTTAGTATTTATCGGAATCCATACAACATTGGAAATCTTGTAAGACTCTAATTATAGAAATAATGTTTTTTTTTTTAAATTATTTAATTGTTATGAGGAAAATAACACTTTGTTATTAAAAAATAATTCATGGTTTTCTCGGCCCAATTGTTTTGTCTTATTATCGACATCAGCATAAAAAAAAATTGTTTTAGCACTAAAGTCCATATTTTTAAATATATTTGAGCCTCAATAAATGTACCTACTATAAGTAAACGACATTGCCTCGTGCAGTTTCATAAACTTCGTTCTTAAATAAAAGCGTGTGGTAATGTTAAATTATCCTAATAGAATAACTAACAACATAAATCCTGACAGATATTTTCTAAAGTTTACATAAATTAAGGTAATGAGGAAAAATAAAAATTTAAAATATATTAAGCATTTTGGTTTGCTACGACTGTACATATCACGCACATGTAGATCTTTCTCCTCAATATCATTAATTTATTTTGGATCACTTCAGGGCTTACTGGACTACTACTGGACTATGAAGCTTGTGCAGCCATATAAGTATCAGCGATGTCCTTTCATACGGAACAGTAAAGATTCATTTATTTAGGTATACTATAAATCTATGTATATAATCTAATCGTACGTATTTATCTAGAAAAAATCATTATGATGCGATGCGACCATATAAATAGTATTTTTATGTTATTGAAAGCTTTGTATCAAATCATTTGCACTTAGTTACGTAAAAGCTGTATTTATATAAAGAGCTTAAATTAAAAAAAAATAATATTAACACAGAAATGTTAAGATTATCATCAAAGTAAATAGCAACGAGTGAAAGTTTGTAGCGTGACAAGGACATTTAACAGGTATTTTTGAGATTTACCCCCTGTACAAACATGCTTGCTGCGTTCACACCTGTTTACATTGAAATGTACCCACTTCCTCGTGTATTTGTGAAAAATAATCAAAAGTTAATTTTGACCCCTAAAAATGAAAACAATTAAGGGTCAAAGAAAGTGTGTTGACGGGAAAGAATAAGAACGTGGAACCGATGATGACGTTCTCAAATCTATTGTGTTTTCATAGTTACATAATTTGTTGTGTACTAATCTTCGTACAAATTTAGAAATTTGAATACAATTAGTTGCTTCTGAATAGTCGAAGTGGTCGTGGGGATAAAATGTTTAGCTAAAAATTTATTGCTTACTAATCGGTTTGCTCATACCGCTCGGAAAAAGGGCACATGGCATGTCTGAGACCACAATTTTGAGCAACTTTCCCGAAGACAATGTTATTCTAAGATAATTAATACAAGACCATATTATCTAACATAGACGCTAGAAATTCGACGCTTTATACAAAACTGGAAGTTGACCCGTAGGATTTGTATGAAAATTTGAATATTTTTTGGTGTCTTGGTTTAAGACTATGTGGCATTTTTCCAAACACAGTAAAAAAATTCCCCGATGTATAAGCTCATTACTACCACGTACAAATACACTGTTTACTTTCAACCTCGAAGCTCTTTCTTGACGGAGGCCTTGCTCTTAGGTTCTTTAAATTTTTATTACCTTAAATAACCTTATAAAGTTCACGGATCTGTGAAGTTGAAAAGGATTGTGTTCCATGTACATAACCGGAACTTAAGCGGTATTCGACGTATGTGATCAACTTGTACTTGTCAATCACTTCTTCGAAAAAGCAGAGAACTATCCAGAAGGTATGTATCACTGCACGTCTTATTTCAAGCTATCGTTAATTAAGGTAATATAGAGATTGATCTACTTTAGTTACATTTAAGTGGTCATTTTAGTAAAGTAAATTTTAATAAATGGTTGAATCCCCAACTGTAATGTAACAACAACACCGAAGCAACTTTAGTGAATGATAAAAAAAATCATCTTTACATAGAATAAAATTTCACAATGTTTGGACACAACATCGAAATAGTATCCATCCATCGTTTGACTAATATAAAACAGTAAACTTCAATTAGATATGCATTTTTCCTGAATACATTGTGACGGTTGTCTATTTCGACCTCTTTTTGTCAGTAAATTTTATTTTTTTTGTCGTTCCCGACGTAATTTTAAACTAGGAATTACGTAGTGTCGGAGAACGGCAATGTTTTGATTTGACAAGTCAGTCACGAAATATTATCCATCAAAGCAACTTGAATCTATTTATTTATTATTGTTTCCGAGTTTATTATTCAAAATTACATAGTTAAGATATTTTATTATCTACAATCAAAGTTTTTTTTAAGAAACCTATAATTTATTTTTACGTTCACGAGTGTACGTAGCCAAAATTTTTGGTAAGGATTCTCATTCATTAAAATTTTATTTTATTGTTATTTTTTCTTTTCAGATCAAATTTAATTGTATTAATATTTCTGTTCTATTTTGTGTGACTATTTTTTTATTTCAATTTTGTTTATATTTTTCTGTTTGTATTTACAGGCATTTTTGTATATTTTTAATTTTACCGAAAAAAATAAACATAGAAGAGAGTTTTGGTGTTTTACTGGTACTACGTTACATACTGGCGCCCGAACAGGGACTTGAACCCTGGACCCTTGGAAGTATGTAACGTAGTACCAGTAAAACACCAAAACTCTCTTCTATGTTTATTTTTTCGGTAAAATTAAAAATATACAAAAATGCCTGTAAATACAAACAGAAAAATATAAACAAAATTGAAATAAAAAAATAGTCACACAAAATAGAACAGAAATATTAATACAATTAAATTTGATCTGAAAAGAAAAAATAACAATAAAATAAAATTTTAATGAATGAGAATCCTTACCAAAAATTTTGGCTACGTACACTCGTGAACGTAAAAATAAATTATAGGTTTCTTAAAAAAAACTTTGATTGTAGATAATAAAATATCTTAACTATGTAATTTTGAATAATAAACTCGGAAACAATAATAAATAAATAGATTCAAGTTGCTTTGATGGATAATATTTCGTGACTGACTTGTCAAATCAAAACATTGCCGTTCTCCGACACTACGTAATTCCTAGTTTAAAATTACGTCGGGAACGACAAAAAAAATAAAATTTACTGACAAAAAGAGGTCGAAATAGACAACCGTCACAACATTAAATATAGGTGTGCTAACTAACGAGTTATTACGTAAACGACGCCAGTTGATAGTGCACCGTAAAACTAACTTATGACGCAGTTAATAGTTCATCACTTAGAACCAATTAAGTATGTGGCCATAGTGACGCAGGTTTCATGTTGCGGTATGACACTATACTGCGCGAGTTGAACCGCAAGTAACACGATATTTGCAATTTATTATTTAAATTCATTTGTTTTCTTTGAATTCCCTCATTAAATAATCCGTGTGATTTGTCGATTTCTGATATTTGTGAATTATAATATTCTTTTTTTGTTTAAGTCATATTTGTATAAGTTTGCAATGCACTTTATTATAATTTATGTGTCTCCTATTTCGATCTTGAAAAAGGAAGAAACCCACCTTTCCATATATACCTGGGTCCAGGGCTTTTATTGAGTTAACATTATGATTATTTATTTTATTTTATTTATTTATAATATTAACAACATAATAAAGAAAGTTTCAGAACATTTTGCAATCTGAAAACAGCGTTATTAATACTTGAAATATGGTAAAAAAATGTACAGTAGAGGTTGTACTATACTATTTCCATTTCTTTATTTTCTCGATGACAGCTCCTGTGTAACCTTGTGCGAGCGTTTTTTTACATTATGTTTGCATTTTTTTATAAAAATATGGAGGTTTACACACTTACAACTTATATAATACCGAGTCGGAGACACTGATAGGGATGAGGCTATTGGATGGAGCTAGAGAGCATGATATAAAATTAGAACTGTCATCGAGAAAATAAAGATATGGAAATAGGCTACATGTTTTTTTTTCAGAGTTGTAACTAATACACACAGTTCATTAACATATATTTGTTAGTTTAAATATGGAAAATAAATAATTCTCAAGAAAATATAAGCTTAGTACACATCCTGTTAATTGATACTGCGTAGTGGAGACTTAATTTAAACATTTATTTCACTTCTTTATATAGAGCACTCGTGATGCGCGAAAAGCAACGAAACGAATGACAGTTGGAGATTTGACATTATGCTATATGACATACTGCTGTGATACCAAAATAAAATTGAAAAAAAATCCAATTTTATTTTTAATTTTAAATTTTTATTTTATGAAATACAACATATTTTTCAAATATTTTTTTATTTATAAATTCATAAAATGTGTAAAAATGTTTTAATAATCGAGAGAAATAATCAAAAAAGTGTTAAGCATATTTTTTTTTGATGAATTCTTGATATTTCCAAAACAATAATCATAAAAATGTGAAGACGCCGTAATCATAGTACATTCATTTCTTATTATTATTATTATTTATTTTTATTTATCTGCTGCCTGCCTGCTGACGATCGACGCTTTGCTAATATTGACTAGCATACGATATCGAAACTGCAATATGTGTTAAGAAGATATCAATGTTTATATAAATGTTTTGTTAAATCACCGCAGCCCATCCGTTCGTTTGTTTGCCAATGGGTATGTATGAAATGTAATGACTAGACCATTGAAAATTTAAAAAAATGTAAAAAATAAAGAGGGGATTATTCAAAAGAGCCTAGAAACCGACCGAAAAATTTATTTTATTCCAATTCGCATTTGGCTTGTTTAATTTCTTAAGTGCTCTAAACGTATTACCTTCAGATTCTGGGTCCCTCGATGAGCTTTTTAACTGATGAAATTTTCAGGCCACATGGATTTAAAGATTATACGCAATGCATCATGCATGCATGTATTGCATCAAGAACTGATAATTTATGATAGTAAAGATATTTAAATAATATTGAATTTAATTTTTTTTTAAAGAATATTGTATTGATTGTTCAACTCATTTGTAATTGCGGCCCCGGTAGGTAGGTGTGTGCTTGTAAATAGTTGTGTAAGTACTTGTGTGGCAGCCGTCATCTTGTCAAACCATGTTCTCCTCACTTGTGTGTGAGTGTAAATTCTGTACATTTTTATTACGCACACGTAGTTGCTGCATATAACCAATCTTAGCGCGCATAAATCACGTGGATGATAGGTAGCTTATAAAAAAAAATAATGTTTGCTTTAAATCCTAGCCTTGCCCTATATGCGTGCCTCATTCATACGTCGAGGGTGCTGCCGAGTTCAAACTTCACAAAAACAAATAAATAAACACCATATGAGCGAATCTGCGTCTCTGGTTGAAAGAAGCCCATCGATGAACATCACCACACATTCATCTTAGGTGGACCCTCCCTTACTTGGTTTAAAAAAAACTATTTGAGAGTGACATAAGCAACTGTACATCTTCTGCAGAAATTACCAATAATTCCTCCCCCCTCTATCACATGCCTAATGTTCGCACTGGCAATAATTAAATTTGAATTCATTTTTACTATTTTCATAATTTATAATAACAAATAAATCCCCAGATAAGGGCACCAACTGTATGGCCCCAAAGTAAGCAGAGCTTACATTATAATGACCATACAACAAACTGAGTGGGGGAACCCAGGATGAACATACATATATGAATATCAACAACCATGACCCCAGTACAAACATCTGCGTTCATTACACAAATGAATGCCCCGGCCAGTACTAACTAACCAATACTAACCACGTAGTGTAACGCCATATAGTTTACGTCACAGCATCACATGATGGTACGTGGCATCCGCAGCTAGGACATTAATGGAAGGTGTTGAGTACCCTTCTTATTTAGGTGACGGTGACTGTTAATAAAATATAAGTATTTTATAATCACTGTGTTAATTACGGTTGCGTGTATACATTACGGGGGTAAGGAGACTACTGGCACTCGCTAGGCGAAGTGCTGACGACAACAAAACGTATGAACATTATGTCCCTTACAGTGTTATATATATGTATGTATCAATATATTATATCGGCTAACGATGTGTTATTAACCGAAGGCTTCAGTTGGATTTACTTTCGTTACAGATTGGTGGTCAAAATACGAAGGTTCGCCTCGGAGGAGATCTGAAGAAGAAACTAAGAATACCTACTTTTATTTTTATAAAACACGTCCCTTTTTTACGCTATTCCCTAGGAAAGGCCTATACAAGAAACTCCTCCAGATTTATTCAATAAACTAGATAATCAGCGAAAATGTTTACTACCGCTATGTTTATATTCCTTATGTGGGTAAAATTAAATGTTTCGTGAAGACGCAATCTCCATTAGTAGTTCGAAGGTACTATTTAAAATGTTAAAACAAAGAATTGTCAGGAGGCACTATTACAGTGATTCCCCAACTAATAGTTTCTTTTTTACGCAGTTCTCGACGCTTTATAAAAAAAGTTTAATAAATTATAAATATTTCATCTAACCAAGCTGTAAGGTGATCATTACACGAACACAGCAGAAAGATATACGCAGATACCTAATCAATATACGTATGTACAGTCTACATTTGATTCAAACAAAATATTCTAAATCACATTCCAGCCCAGATAGTATCCGATAGGGCACGAGTAATGACCGAGCGTTCCTATAGCAACCCATGGTATTAATGATGCGTTCACGACCTTGGGAAAAGTTTACATTGGTATATACCAGTTTATTTATTTAAGCCGTATCCGATGTATCTATATTCAATATTCAATGTCAGTTTTATCCTCATATGGCAACTCTGATGATGCTTGCAGATGGTGGATAAAGCCGCTCATAGCCACTAAAACAGTGACTTATAAATACAGCAATAAATACCCTGGAGTTTTAAGCGTGAATAGATACATTTTGGACAGGTATGTGTCTTCGTCTATCAGCTTTACTTTGCATTCACTGGCAAACGTCTGCAAATTATTTAGATGATATTTTATAGATGCAAAAGCCATGTAGTTCCCGTGAAGTTTCTTGCCAGTTTTTCTTCAAAAAGGTTTGTCCGAACTGGTGGTAGAGTCATGCTTTATTTGACGTCAATAGGAAAAAGTAATTGTCAATGTTGAAAAATAAATATTTCATTACATTTCATTTAATTTTTGCCATCGTCCTATAAAGCTTTATGGAAATAAACTTTATAGAAATTCTTGTTGAAAAAAAAGGCAATTTTCGGTGAACTACATATCTAAGAGGTTAGTTAAGAAATGAATTCTTAAACTTACACCCGTAAGACTATGTCAAATTCCACCCTTACACAGTACTGTAAAACCAAAATTTATAAAACATACTAAGACTCATATTGCTATATAGTAAAATAAAAAGCGACCTTGTATCATGCTACATAGTGATGAAAATGACAGTTAACGTTTTGACAAGATTGGCGTAACATGTTTTCAGAATATCTATACTATACAGAAGAAAACAATGTTGCTTATTGTTTAAAAATTTATATGAAATAAGTCAGAGATTAGACTAAGTAACCTTAATAGATTTCATCCTAAGTTTAAAAGACGTGTGAACATTTAAATGTGGCATAACTTGAAAATCTCTCTTATTACGAAATATATTGCCGATATAAGCTGTAGGTAAACCATCGTAAAGCATATTAAACGCGTAATGTAATACTGTGCAAACACATTTGAACATCAATTGTAATTCGAGTGCAGCACTATAGGCATTACAGAACATTCAGAGGTTTCGTTATTGTGTTGTTAAAGAGTTGACTTGTTAAATAACACTATACCTAGCAACAAAATGTACCAATTTTTACTATTGACATAAAGGCTCAACGTTTATTGGAAATTCCGTAGTAACTCGACTAAATTTTTTGATAATATGGAACAATTTTTTTTAAACCAATTTAAATTTTCATTTACAGTAGTATTTACAGAACAGTAAAATAGCTGAAACCCAAATTGTTCTGTATTGAATTAGCTACCAGCTCAAGAGTAAAAAGAAATATAAAAAGTATAAGACTTTAAAAGAATCAACCTTCACTGCATTTTAAGCCTACGATCCGTATTGTAGAATCCAATTTTGTGTATCAAGATTAATGTCGTGTTAGTGAAGACCAAAATATTTCGTGGATAATGACGACAAGCAAACAAGGGGTGTTTTATTCAGCGATTACCGAAACCTTTTCAGAATTTCATGAAATATTAAAAATTGTGTAATTAAAATATGCACGCAACTTTATTTAGCTGCTGTCACCTGCTACGAGCAATGAGCATGGTCTATTTAAATTACATTCAATTATGCTGATGGGGTTGGTTCTATGTTAACAAAGAGTTAATTTACTTTTTCTCCCAAATCTCATCCGGGTTTGTGGTATCCATGAGTGTGAGAGCTTTTAAAAGTAAAGTTTAAAATCTATTTTTTACATATCCTAGGTGGTTAGATATGAGGTCAGGGAAATTATTTTTCGCGTTATACATATACAATAAATACAATGGTTTTGTGTATTTTTAAATTAACAATTATAATTCTGTTCAAACTGGCAAGAAGGCCAGCTTGTTCCGATTAAAAACGCCCACACGTAACATGGACATTACTTTTTGTACGACAACGTAAATTATCAAAAAAAATTTCGAAAAAGCCAAAATCAATGGAAATCTGAAGGTGCTAAGTCAAGACTTTATGGTGAATGCATTAACACTTCCCAGCCAAACTCTCTTAATTTTTGCTTAGTGGCTCAAGAACTGTGAGGTCCGGCATTGTAACAACGACAGACCACAGCCTTCCGATTGATTCCGGCCGCTTTTTATTTCTTGCTTATCAGCTATTGGCCATAAAGATCCGAATTGAGTTAGGGAAGGGGTTTATATCTATAATAAAGATTACCCTCCCAATCCCACCAAGTACAACCTTAACTTGGAGCGGGTTAATTTGGGTTTTACCACAGTCTGTGGTGCTTGACCACTCTTTCACCACGATTTAATAAGTTAGTAAGTTAATAAGTATAATGCAAGTTCTTGTCGTAGGTAACCCACTTTTCGACACCAATACTCGTTCTCTTCAAATACGGCCCAGTCTCATTACGTATCAGTCGAGAATTGCAAATGAGTGCATAATTTACTACGTTTATTTTAAGTTGTGACCAAATATTAAGCTTTTTTGTATAGCCAGACTTTTTAAATGGGTTAAAACTCTTTTGTGGTGAATATCCAATTCTTTACCTTTGTCGTTAATGCTAATTTGAAGATTTTGCTATATTACAAAGTCGCAAAATTTCCACATTAAATGCTCTTGAACCAACTTTGTCCTACTCTTTCTAAGACTGCATTATGTCCATAAATTAAACTTATTGCGGCTGAAGTCGCATTTACTTAATCCCCTTTTCGAAATAATATTTCAAAATAAATTAAGTTCTTTAGACTCATTTTATCGAACAGAAAAATAAAATGACGGGCACAGTTAGTATTATAATATTTTTAAGTAACCCTTTTCATAGTATCAATATCAACCAAAAACAAACAATGCAACCACAGAGCTATGATAATAACATTTTACATAGAAAATACGAAAAGGCTTTTTAGCAGGTTTTGTTAAAATCGCGTCTTGCCATAACTAGGTAGCTCATACACTTTACAATACCTGTTCGGAATGTCATACTTATTGTCGCAAGTAATCTTTTTAATTCACTATTATACCTAGAGCTGGATGCGAGTAGCCGAGGATAGACCTCGATGGCGTGCAATTGGGGAGGCCTATGTCCAGCAGTGGACGAATATGGGCTGATGATGATTATACCTATCCATAATACCTTTTAAAAGTCGAGATAAAAATGTATTTACAAGAAGACTTTTCACCAAGTGTCAAATTTGTTTTACCTTTTATGATGAAAATATAATATTTTGAATTTGGATTTATACTTTGGGGGGGAAAAATTTTTCAGACAAAACCTAATGTAGTCAAATTGATGATTTGCTACAATTATCTCAGCCTCTTCGCACTGTAACAGGAATTGCTAACTAGCATAAATACTTGTTGCAACTTGTTGTTGCCTAGTACGCCGGAGTCCGGGGTTCATGTGCTGGTCGGGGCATTCATTTATGTGATGACACAGATGTTTGTTTATTGATGAAAACTTGTTTTAAAAAAGCTGTCACTTACATTCATGAATCTAACCCAAAGGTTTAACAAACTTTTGTTTTTAGTTCGAAGTTTGTTTATTAAATTAAATCTTTCAAGGGAATAATATCAGTTCTCTGCACGGACTCTAAGCCCAGGATCGCAACTAAACGGAGGTAAATTCAAATTCAAATATTAATTTTCCAACATTGACAGTTGCTTGTTCTTTTTGAGGTTATATTAAGTATGGCTTTTTAAAGTCCTTCGTCCTTTTTTTAACCTTTGGAAAGTCCTTCGTGAAGAATCTTCTTGCTTCTGTAGAGAAGAGCTCTACAACAGCGGAAAATTGTGTTCAACAACTCTCAAATAAAGACTCGTTTGCTTATTTGTTTATGCTATCTAATTGATAAACCGCAATTACTAAATTCATTTTTATAACTATACTGTTACAGTGTATAAGTAACATAGGATATATTTTATCTCCAAAATGTTCACTGTCAAGGAAGGTTAAACCTCACAGTGGCTATTAATCATTGACAAATGTAAACAAGGTTTCATTTTTGCATATAAATCGACACAGGTCAGAAAATACCAGGTCAGGTGAGATGGAAGACAAACGCCTGCTAATTATTAATAAAAAAAAATACTAATTACAGAACGAAGTTGTTTTTAATTTGAGTATTTAGCTGGCGTAAGTCTAAGCAGGCTTCATACATTTCAGCTCTTACCTTAATAAAATACATAAAACCTAAAACCCCATCTTAAAAGGACATGTATCCGATATTGGCGCACGAGTATAATGGGTGGTACTCGAAATTGTGCGATAAAGTACCATTACTTGTAATGGAACAATTCGAACTCTCCGATTCATTGGTTACATCCGGTATCACTATTGAAACTTATTATTAAAATTGGTTTAGACATATCCTGACACCGCTGTGGGGTTCCCACTCTTTGAACTGTGCCGAAAATTTCCTACGAATCAATTGGTGGACGATTACTGCATTATTTCAATAGAAGTTCCCGCCTATAGGGGCTGACATAATTGAACGTAAAAAACAAATCATAATATAAATATATACTTATACTAACTATCTAATATTTGTTTGGATACTTACGGTTCCAAAGTAGGAAACAAACAAATTTTAATGATTGAAAATAGCCACTATACAGAAGCACGGATTTTAAAAAATTACTACGTAACGTAACACGAAAATCGCTCCTGATGAAAATGCCAAACCGACCATTTTAACTACCTACTCTCTCAGCGCACGACGACTGCATGCAAAAATGAACTTAACGTACAAAGGCACGCTTTATTATAGCATAAGCGTTGCTCTAAGCAAGCGTTGGGTTACTACTTCCCATTCCACATTTAATATATTTTTATTGCAAAGATAAATTTATTAATAAAGAAATAATTAAAGTATATAAAATCAAGCAGAGCTTAATTTTTATTTGAAATAATTTACCATACCAAGAATTCTGCAGCATGTATTTTAGTTCTAGACAATGCTAAAAGCGATATAGGATGATACGACTGTAGGAAATCTACTTTGCTTAGGACCGCCCGAAGGAACTTGCAACAGCCCGGCGGCTGGTAGGTATTTAGCGCAAGTAAGTCCATTGAGTGACAGAGGCCTGGCAAAAGGAATATAGCCACGTTATATAACACACATTCCAACGGGACAAAACACTACGAGGATACATCTGTGAGCAACTGTCAGTTAATCAATCATATTTTGAGATTTAAAGTTGATAGTACATCGGTATTTGGGATGTCAATAGATGAATGTAAATAGAAAATACTACGAATGCTGAGTATTTAGTTATTATTGTATAAATTAAGAACAACTTCTTGAAATAAAAATAAATCCCCAGACAAACACACCAACTGCGTGACCCCAGATTTAGCAGAGCTTGTGTTATGGATGACCATACAGCAAACTGCGGGGTAGCACAGAATAAACATACATATGTAAATATAAACAACCATGACCCGAGAACAAACATCTGTTTTTATCACACAAATAAATGCCCCGGCCAGGACTCGAACCTGGGACCGAGGGCTACTAACCACGTATAAATGGAACAAAGCTTTTTGTACACATCTGCTTATTAAAATGCTAACGCTACCAAACGGACAAACGACGGAGCATAGAATAAATCAGGGGACCTAGAGCCACAGGGGTTCCTTGTAGGAGGGCACTAAGAAAGGATTTTGAAAATGTATCCCCTGGAGCCCTGGAGGCAAAATCTTCATGGTTTTAAGTAAATTTATACTAATACATAAAATACACTCAATTTAAATTTTTATTTACATTACATTAATGATTTTTTTTTCAATATATTAGAATATATAATATAATGTAGCATCTGAACTTTATATTTTTATAAACATGAAAAAAAATATTTTAAGGGCAGTCGCTGTGTATATACTTAAAAGCATAATGTGTCTCATATACTGAAATATAGATGGAACAACTTATATTTTCGCCCGCGGCTATGTTTGCGTGTGCATTTACATCTGCAAACTAATTTTGTTTTTAGTGATATGACAGCCTTCATCTTGTCAAAACATGTTTTGGTTGCTTTTGTATGCGTGTAAAATCAGTATTTTTGTTACACACACATAGTCGTTCTATATACACGAGCTTCACGCACACATAGCCACGGGCACAAATGACTTGAAACGTCTAAAAAATTGAATGAGTTCGCTGAATTTGACGTTTGTTCGTTTCCTTCTTAGGTTATTCTAGCAAAACGGTAGGAAGAAAAGTAGTTTGGATTTGGATATAACACGGCTAGTTAATCATATAACTTATTAATACAACTATATAGGAGTTTTTCCTGTCGCTGATTTCAATTACTGCAGTATTTTGAAGTTTTTGTTGCGTAAATTAAAGTCTTGTCTATCAGCTCAAGTACTAGCTAATATGCTTCTTTTTCAACTTCTAAAAAGTACCATATCCTTCTGCTGCAACGGGCTAGTTTCTAAAAGTAACCAATTGAGAATCATGAAGTGTTCCTTCATGAACCTAATTTTACTGAGCGTTTCTGATAAATATGTTAAAATTAAATATGCAAATATATTTTTAGTACTAAAATATTATTAATGATAACACTTTATTAAATAATGGAAATAAAATATCAATGGATTTTCTAGAATGGAACTACTTAATGGTTTTTCGTGTTTAAACTATGGTATGACGACTTATCAAATTACTTATTGTATGCATATTTTGTATGCATATTTAGAGTCGGAAAAACAGTAAAATGAACGGAAACAGTGAACTTTAAAAATTATTACTTGCTAGTTATTTGTTATAAATCGATAAACACTTCAAAAACGACATATCCACTACTTAATAATGCAAAGCCTAAATAAAGCTTTCTTAAGTAATACTGCAATGCAACATTACTGCCAGCCCCTCGAGTCGAGCACCTAGTTCGGTATTTATGAGAGGTTTCATACGGAACGCTCCGAGTAATGAGGTAAGCAGACACCTACGGAAAGGTCTCGTGAGGCAGGCAGGCGGCTCCTGAAGCCTTACAGCTACCACTCACCAGACGGAGGGACATGGGCGCGGTGCCGCGCTCACTCGCGCTCTCCAACTACGTCAACTAATCCACGACAAACAAATGATCCAAATCTCTTCATTTTCATTATAAAAAACACCGTCTGTATAGTCTAACTACGGCTACAAAGATGGTCGCCTCCGCCGCCGCCGGCCGCGCTGTTGCTACGAGCAAATCAATCTTAGACTCCGTCCGACATGAATGACTCTCCCGAGGTTTTCCTATATTTTACAATGACAACATTTGAAATATCACAGACACCAATATTTTAAGTTTTTCGAGAAATATAGACGGATATTTCTATTATTGACTTCAATTTTGTATATATTTTGGCACGATAGTGAGGAGGTCCGTAACAGAGGGGCGGAGGGCTAGTGGGCTGCCTGACGTGTCGGTGTTTGAGGCGCGAACCGGAGACGGCGGTGGCGGAGGCCGGGGAAGCCGGGTTGGAGGCAGCGGGCCCGGGCCGTGACGTCAGCGCCGGCTAGGCGCCGATAGCCAGCTCTGCACCGTCGACTGGCAATTATTATTTTACATACACATGCAGCGCGAAACAAAAGGCTGTGCCGCGACGGTGGGCTGCGGGCGGAGCGCGCTCGCCGCAGGAGCGACGGGGCCCGCCATCTAGCGGCCGACCGAGGACCGTTTGCGTCTTCTCCGGAGTGAGAGCGATCGAAAAGCGGTTTTGGGGATGAATCAGAAGCACCAGGGGATAAGATCACTGTGGGGAAACGCGAGCACGGATGCGTACCGTCGTCAGAGCGTGGCTGCGAGTGGTGGTGGCGGTCGGGTGGGCCATGCTGTCAGGCGGCGCGGTAGAGGCGCGGGCCGGGCATGGCGGGCTCGTCGACACTGCGGTGCGGGCGGTGGCGGCGCGCGCCCCACGCGGTAGCCGACGCGCGCAGCACCGCACCCCGCGCCCGCCGCCGCCTGCACCGCGTGCACCGCCACCGCCACACCGCCCACACAACAAAACACACGCTATCTATCGATTGTAGACTTCGCTCCACTCTGCACTTTCGCAAAGGTCGACCTGATGCACTCGGAGGACCACAGCAGACCCACGTCTTAAACGCTGTCTAGGTCCTCTACATTAATTGATTACAATCACCTGCAAGCGGTTTTTTGGGAGACAATTTACAGTACCTTTCATTTCTTAAAGCGGAGTCATGATAAACTATAAAGGCTGAACTTTATAAAAACATTTTCTTCTCATCAATATTAGGAACAAGTCATTTGAGCATGTTAATGGTCAAGTATAATAATTAAATACGCAAATATAAACGTATTACTCGCTCAAAATGTACATCGTTTATCAGCTGATTCCTTGATTGATGGGCGATGATACGACGCACGGAATCCTTGGCGTTTACTTGGTAAAGTTTGTTTAATTGAAACAGCAAAGATCTGTAGCACGTCGATGACATTAAATTAAACAGATGAAATAAATGCTCATTTTGAATAGAGGGAAGTACTGACAGAGTGATAAACCATTGTATAACCATATTATACTATACATATAGTTCATAACGATGTATACATATGAACTATATGTATAGTATATACATGTACTAACGCTAATACAAATTAGCGTTAGTACATGTATAACACTTTGCACCTTTAACACTATTTGACTTTACGATTATGACAACAGTTTAGTTGAAACTTGAAACTTGTCTTCCAAATAAAAAACAATTGTTTTTTTAAAATTTCAGTTAATTAGCTCCATCGCAGATACCCCACATAACCAAAAAGAACGTATTTTTCTTTGTACAATGTATAAATTGGATATATTTCCATATTCATCAATAGTGGTGTGATGAATCCCATCTCTGTCTAGACAGGTTGGCGTCTGCCCAACGACACAGTTGATTCCGTCAAGTGTCACAAGAGCATTGCTTGCGGGTTCCGTAGGGTTCTGATAAATCATAAATACTTTTTTAAAATGAACTACAGAACCTTTCTAGATTTTAGATTGCGTTTGAATGAAGATTATTCTTAAACTGGCACTGACAGGCAAACTTTTGGTTTGCTTATGTTTAGTAATAGGTGTTCAATCCGTGCAAATAACAGAAAGATTAATAATTTAATATATTGCTTGATGTGACGTATATCACTTGGTCGATCAATCAATTGATACTGAAATTAAGATATAGCTTAATCATAATCATATTACAATTTGTGCAAGATTCAGAGAAATTTCAAGCAGAAAGCATATACAATCAAATTGGATACCTACGATTTAAATCAACATAGATTTCTCTAGATCTCAGAAAATAAAATTGACCAAAAGAATGTCAAAGTAATGCTGTCTTTTTTATAAGTTTTATAAATTAGGTACTGGTTTTTACAAAATGGAACCCTAAAAAAAGTAAATGTTTCTTCATGAACGTTCGCAACATGAATTCAGATTATGTCACTCACTTGAGCGAGCATGCATCCGAGCAAATATCGCACCGATCATAATATTTATATAGGTCAAAAACGGATCATGGCATCATACTAGCACACGGTTCTACTGGTCGTTTGTTTGATGTAAAGTTTGTTTAGTTTTGCATAAAGTAAATGATGTAAAAAAACAACACTGAATTAAATTTATCATGAAAATATAAGTTAGTCAAATTTCCTCAATTGATTTTGAACTCTTTAGTGGGGAACTCTGGGTTGCAAATGTTTATTTTTTAAATTTACATTTTGTGGTTGGTAAATAAGCTGTGGTAATACAAATTACCGATTTAATTGATTTCGAAAAAAAAAGTTTACTTATAGGTATGTGTAAGAATAATAAATATTAATTAGCATATAATGAACTATACAATGATTAGCTATTAGCTGCATTTAGAAGGGTGATCCCTAAAATACAGGCTGACCTAGTTAGGGGATCAACGAAATTTTCAGCGACTTTACCATGATTTATCTAAATGGAGATAAATTATTTTTAAATATGCCATTAAGTATTCATCGTTTTGTATTGTATTAGTTATATTTAGTTATTTGAACATGTAGACTTATTCCATTTATCACCAAAATGAGCATATTATCATGCTTGTACCAAACACAAATGTAACAAAGAATTGACACTCAAAATTCTAAGGTTTGAATGTTTTTTTTTTAATATATAATGTACTTAACATCTGTAAAATACTCTTCCATGTTGTCTCATAAAACTAAGTATAGATACTATTATACCGTGGATAATGCTGTTGATCTGCAATAAGTGTTTATCTTTAAGAAAAACAATATTGTAATATTTAAGTGCACGAATTACGGAACTCGCAAAAACTCTTTAAAAAAACCGAAATTTAATTAATTACTTTAATAAATTACTTAAATTACTTAAAAGTTAATTACAATTAAAGAAACTACTTCTACCGTTCTAGAAAATAGAATGAATTATTTTATTTATTACAATTAAAGGAAAATAACAATTATATGCTGATTTTACAATAAGTGCAATAACAGGATGTTTGTCCAGAATTGAGGCCGTGATCGGTCGATCCTTAGTCGGCGATATTGGTGTAGGTAGCGTGCGTAACACACGATTGTTATTTGTCCCAAACAATAAATAAATAAATAAATATTTATAACTATGAGACCAGAGTCTATGGAACTATTATTTCATTTTTGATAAATATTTGAAAAGAAGTAATTAAAATTATAAAGTACATATATAATTTCTAAGTTATAATTTGGTTAACCTTATGAGCATTTTCCTTGGGAACTTTGCGACTAGTTAAATAAATGGACCGCCGGTGGCTTAAGAACTTGAGCGTTTCCGTCCTTCGGAGGGCACGTTAAGCCGTCGTCGGTCCCGGTTGTTGTCGCAAGATAGCGCCCCTTACAACCACTTTAGCCCTCTGCATCACAAATTCTCTTGCTTAAACACAAGACAAAACATCTATGTTTCACCGTGGTTATGTAAAATACATACTAACAACGAAAACTAATTTTTCCCTTTTTTAAGTCTACACTTACGACAAAACGTGTGAATAACCTGCTTCCTGATTCCCATGTTCCGTTCGTACGATTAAAAAGTCTTTACACAGCATTAAGTTAAACATTAATCTAGATATGGTATTTCACTCAAATACTTGAATAAATTTAAATTCTTTTTCTAGGATATTATTGTAAATATACTGTCCAATTGATTAAAAATTAAAGGCAGTTTTAAAAATGTTCTTTACATTAATTAAAAAAAGGTTTGAGTATAATTTTTAATGTTGATTTTTTTCTAAAATGTCATTGTATAATAAACATTTTTTGTTTTACTTTCAAACCTAAAGCTTGTACAGTTTATGCCTCCATAAACATACGAAATCAAAAGCGTAATACAACAGAAATTAAATAACTTTTTAAATTATACTTAACTTTTCGTTATCATGATATCACGTATACGAATATTGCTGAGCTCCAACTAGACGACTCTCTGCTACTGTTGTTTTGGGTCACATACTTTTAAATTATACTTTTTACTGCGTGATTTTGATAATATTTGTTAGATGCAGGAACAAATCGATTCTTTTAAAATCATCTAATCAGAAATTGAGCGTTATTTATTATCTTATTGATGTATTTTACAATAATATACAAAACATTAGTTATCGAAACATATTGTATACCAATGTATTTGAATAAGTTAATAAAAAACGTAGCATATTATTGAACATGAAAATTTTCTTATATCTTTTTAAACGTGTTTTTGATTACGACTAGCAGAGGGTATACCTTAAATTTTTGATAGAATATACGTATTTGTTGAGGAACTAAGTGCCGCATTGGTTATCGTGAATATACAGGGTGTTTGGGCGACGACTGTAGACACTTTAAGAGCTTTTTTTTTTTTTTTTTTTTTTTTTTTTTGCTGCCGAGGCACCCTCACGGGAGGGAGGTGGAAGATGCGTCATGCATACCCGCCCGCAGGTAAATTCCTCTGCGGGGGGGTTATGTGGGACTCACCAGAATGGCACCTACCCACTAAAAACCACCTGTTGGCTGTGGTAAGCGTATACCTTTAGCCTTCATCGGAAGCGACACCCGTCGGGAAGTTGGGCGCGCTGGCAGAGACCCGCTAGCGGGTCTTCCGCCTGTAGTGAAAGTTGCACTGAAGGTGCTCAAAGGGACATGAGTTGGTGGCCGTTCTGGGCAGCCTCCGGTGAAGCCGGGGCTGGGCAGAGGTCGGCCGAAGCATGATTTAGGGATCAATTCATTTAAATGAACCTACAATGAATTGAGAAGGGAACTATGCTCCGCCAGAGCTAGCAAACGCTCTGTCGGAGTACGTGAAGCCCTAAGTTTACGGGCTAAGACTGCGATTTCACTAACATCGACATTTTTAATAGCGTCGCAGACGATACGCATATCGTCTGCTACGGAGGATTGAGGAGTGGGTTTGTATGGGCGAGGAGCCGGGATGGGATTCGATGCGGGACGCTGCCTCCAGTTTTCTGGAGCAGGCTTGGGCTGAGTAGGCTTTGCAGCCGGAGGAACCCGGCTACGCAGCGGCGGAAAGTTTTCTTGAGAAAGGCGCGGGGCCTGTTTGGGAGCCGCCCTTTTGAAATTGGAGCGCATACAACGGGGTGCACGAGGGCAGCCCCTGTAGTTTGCGGTGTGGCCGGACTGGCCACAAAGCACGCAATCGGGAGGAGAGGGAGTTTCAGGAGTGCGATTGCACTCCTTAGTGAAGTGCGGGACCAGGCACTTGACGCACCTGGGCGGTGCGCGGCAGTTGGCTGCCGCGTGCCCGTACAACTGGCACCGATGGCACTGGCCGGGATGACCGCGGCGATGAGGCGCCTCGATTGAGATCCCAGAGAGGCCGCAAATAGAGCTAACCCCTTTCAGGATCTCTCTGGACTTGGGGACGTTGGCGAGAATCACCAAAGCGAGAGGGTGTTGCCTCCCGTACTTGCTGTGCATTTTATGCACCGCGAGTGCCGGGAAGCCTTGGGACTACAGATCCTCCAGGATGGCCTCGTTCGATAATTCGAACGGGATTCCCCTGAGTACCGCTCTGATCTTACGCTCTTCTGACAGAGCATAAGTGTGATAAGCATATTGCTTATCGGTGAGGAGCTTAGTCAAAGCTCGGAAACCGTCTATCGACGAGACAGTGATTTTAATAGATTCACCCGAGTTTACCGCTCGGGTGTAAAGGATCTTGTGCTCATTGCACAATGTCGAGACCTCAGTCCATTTACCCTTTTCCCAAAGGAAAATGGGTGGTGGGACCTTGGCCTTGACAGAAGTCGGGGCCGGAGCGGGTGTTGAAGACACCGGGGCAGCTGGCGTTGAAGACGCCGCAGGGGGTGTAGGGACGGGCGCCGAGGGCGCCGGGTCTTGTTTCGAGCGCTTCTTAGAGCGCTTCTTAACAAGGGTGAAAGAGGGAGGCTCATCAGGGCCAGTTGGGGTGGCATCCGAGGATGACTCGGTCGCGGGTGCGCGCTTGCGGCGCGGAGGGGCGATTTCTTCGCACTCCATGTCACTGGAGGAAGGGGACGCGGGAGGGCCTAAGACCTGAGGGGTCTGGGGGACTGGGGTGGCCTGAGGGGCCATTGGTGGAGTTAACGCCATGATATGCGGGATAAGAGAATCAAGGAAACGGAACTTGTCAGCATTTATATATATGCCTTCAGCACCGATACTATCAGCTAACTTCTTCCTAATCTCATCATAGCTTAGGGAAGCCATTGCGGAGGGGTTGGGGAGGGACAATATATGAACCTAACAACGATGACTAACTTCCTAAAACCACCCTACACGCAGTAGGGCGGTTGAGAACGACGCGGATAACTTACTCGAACACGGCACTTGAAGTCCTGGAACAACGAATTCCCGTCGACGAAGCTCACGTTCCACGAAGTACGGTTAACAAGCCACTATTCGCCGTGAAAACGGCGTTAGAAACTTATTAGAAGTACGGTTAACGAGCCACTGACCGCCGTGAAAACGGCGTTAGAAACTTAGTACGGTAAACAACTATGAAATTTGGGTGCTCGATTAGCGCGGGGGCTAAAAGAGCGGGAAGGCGTCTGCGATCGACGTGCGCTCGAGAACGCACGCAGACCGAGACTCGCCTTTAAGAGCTAGTAGTATACCTTATTTTATCTATTAAAATATATGACAGGTGGGGTCGAAACCCAATCCCCTCCACATGGCAGCCATTCTTAGTTTTATTTTATGAAATAAATTGCAATAATTTTTTTTTTTTTTTTTTTGGTTCCCCTCCACGGGAAGGGCAGGAGGACATAAAAAATGCTCTGACGCATACTCCGCGCGCGCGATCGGAGTTATGTGGGACTCGTCCCGACGCCTACCAGAACCATACCCACTAAAAAACCCCCTGTCGGCTCGTGCATTTTTGCCACTCAGCCTTCATCTGAACGACGGCCAATTGGAGAAAGAGGCCGCGCCAGCGGGGCCCTTAAGGGGTCACCCGCTGAGATTCACATAGCACTGAAGGTGCTCAAAAAATGAAAAGTAAAAAATAAAAACATTTAAAATGAAAAATAAAAATTGCATTAATTCGGATTTACGTTAGAATTAGAATTTACGTTAGAATTAGGATTTGCGGCCTGAAGGGCCTCGAGAGCTAAAGTTAACTGCGAAGGTTCGCCCGTGTGCGCGTTTCTCGGCCTAGCGACTTTGAATTTCGAATCTAACACAGGAGCAGTATATGAGACTGAATCTCGAACAAGATGATTGGGATGGGATTCGGCGCGTTTGAAGAACGATTCTGAGAGTGTTTTGAAGTGCTGTTGCACTGTAGGCAGTTCAAGATCTCTGTGCAGGTCCGCGTTGCGCACATACCAAGGTGCGTCTGTGGCCCTGCGGCAGAAGAGATTTTGAACTACCTGCAGCTTATACAGGACGGAGGGATTGGCGTGGGCAAAGACTGGCGAAGCATATGACATGACGGGTCTAACGCAGACCTTGTAAAGCGTACGTTTATTTCTAAAAGACATTTTACTTTTTCTACCTATCATACTATTTAAGCGGCTTAAGTAGAAACGCGCGAGTTTCGTTACTCTATCGACGTGTGGCTTAAAAGAAAGCGTCTGATCTAAGGTGACGCCTAAGTATTTGATACTGCGCTTCCAGGGGATGGGAATACCTAACATTCGAATGTGGGGATCGTTGCGGCGATTACGACGTTTGTGGTCGAATAGAATGGCAGAACTCTTTTCTGGGTTGACATCGATACGCCATTTTTGAAACCAAACACCGAGGGCGTTTACGGCCTTTTGGAGTCTGGTGATGTTATACGGGATCCTTTGACCTTTAGTGTAAAGGGCGGTATCGTCTGCAAAGAGGGCGAGTTCGACGCCTTTCGGCGGGATGGGCATGTCATTAGTGTACACGGTGTACAGCAGAGGGGCGAGGACTGAGCCTTGCGGGACTCCGGCCTTTATGGGACGAGGCGCGGAGAGCGTGCCTTCATGTTTGAATCGAAACGTACGGTCTTTAAGAAACGACGCGATTAATCTGACTAGGCGGACCGGTAAGCCTATTTTATAGAGTTTAAAAACGAGACCGCTGTGCCAGACTTTGTCGAAAGCCTTGGCTACGTCAAAGAGAACCGCGATTGATTTTTTACGATGCGGATAGAATCCTTCGAGAATGTACTCGACGATTCGATGAACTTGCTGAGGGCAGGAGTGCTTAGCGCGAAAGCCGAACTGATGGGGAATAATGAGCGGGTCGCCATCCGTTGGAAACAGATGGTTCCGCATTCGAGAGAGTATGACTCTTTCGAGAAGTTTAGACATTGCCTTGAGGAGGCTGATGTGTCTGTGATTAGCCGGGATGTTCAGAGGTTTACCCGGCTTGGGAATGCCTATGACTGTCGCTTCTTTCCAGGCTTTTGGAAAGTAGCTATGGTCGAAGCAGGCATTGAAGATGATAGCTAACAAGGTAAGCACCTGCTGTGGCAGGTGCTTAAGTGCGTGGTTGGAAATTCCATCCGCACCCGGAGCCTTTTTGGACTTTTGTTTTCTAATGAGAAGCAAGATTTCATCATTAGAGACTGTGACGGGGTCGTCGGTGATAGGGAGAGATTCTCTGCGGAGAACTTCGTCCTCCACCGCCTGGATGTGGGAGGGATCCGCGGGTTGCGTGCTGGGCGAACATTGTGCCGCTATGCTGTCGGCGAAGCATTCGGCTTTCTCTTCGACTTCGAAGGCAATGGTGCCGTCGGGGCGAGTGAGAGGAGGAACGTGAGAGGCGGTGTCTACGCGTAAAGCTCGGGCCATTCGATAATACGCTTGGTGGGACGGGGAGATATTCTCCATGAGATCGTTAAACTGAGTGTCACGGAGTTCCGCGAGGCGAGACCTAACTTTCCGTTGAAGCTGATTCGCAGCTGTTCTATATGCGGGCGTGGGATATTTCTTGGCTCTCCGGAGAGCCGCGTTCTTAGCTTTAATGAGATTGCTAACGGCTAAGGGAAGCGCGGGTTTGCCTTGCTTAGCAATGATTACGTTGTCGCTGATGGCTGAGTTGATAGCATCAGTGAGATTATCGACTATCGAATCTATTTTAATCGGGCTGTCTAATTGGTCGGGCGAAATCGCGAGCGGAGAGTTCGGTGCCTCTAAGGCTGAAACTAACGTATTTTTAAAGCCTTTCCAGTTGGTAAAGGTCTTTGGCGGTGTGACGTTAACGTTAGGCGCGCCTAGCACGAGGGAGACGGGGCGATGGTCGGAGCCTAGGTCATCGAGCGGTTCGATGGACCTGAGATCAAGATTGATTCGCTTGATTATTGCAAAGTCGAGGATGTCAGGAGAATAGGTCGGGTTTTTGGGATAGTGAGTGGGAGTGATGGGGGATATGACGTCTAAGTCAAGGGAGTTAGTGATGTCGAGGAGAGCGATACCGCTGGTGTTGGTCGATAGGCACGTCCAGTCAGTATGTTTGGAGTTAAAGTCTCCGAACATAACGACTGAATGGCCGAGGGCGAGAATGGCCTCAAAGTCGCTGCGGATTGGTCTGGTACCACTAGGTATGTAGACTGAAGCTATGATGATGGTCGGATGACCAGTCATAGCCAATCTACACACAGTGGCCTCCATGTTGAGGAGAGGAGGGGTAGGGAGAGGACAGCAATGGAAGCCTCTTTTGTAATATATCGCGGTGCCGCCGTAACCGTCGGAGTTGGGCCTATCGTTGCGAGTAAGCGCGTACTTAGGTATAGCGAATCCCCTGGAGCGGTTTGGAGTAAGCCATGTCTCCTGGAGAAGGAATAAGTCAGGTTCTTTGTTCTGAAGGAACAGTTTAATCTCGGGAAGGTTGGTATTAAGGCTACAAGCGTTAAAAGATACTAGGGATAAGCCCTTAGGTTTAATACGACTGGACGCGGGATTCGCGGGTCTAGACATTAAATTAATTTATTTACGAATTTATACAAAAATAAAAGAATTTATAACGAACTTAGGAGCGAGTGATGCTCGGCTAACGCGAATAAACGCTCTTGAGGAGAGCGGGCGGCTCGCAGTTTGCGTGCGAGTACGGAGATTTCGTTAATGTCGACGTTTTGGATGACGTCGAACACGGTCTTCATGTCCTCAGCCAGCGACGACTGAGGGGAAGATGACAACGCGGGACGCGGCCCTACGGGAGCTACGGGAGCTGGGATGGGTCGGGAAGGTGCAGGCGGGACGGCCGGACGCTGCCTCCAAGACAGAGCCGGAGTAGGCGTCGGCTGAACGGGCATTGCTTCCGGGGGACCCCGGTTGCGCAGCGGCGGGAAGTTAGCGGAGGTGAGCGGCGGCGCCTGTTTAGGCGCGACCCTCTTGACGGTGGAGCGCGGAGCGCGCGGGCAACCCCTGTAGTTTGCTGTGTGGCCGGACTGGCCGCACAGCACACAGGCAGGGGGGGAAGTGGATTCGGGAGTGCGAGTGCACTCCTTAGTGAAGTGAGGATCCAGGCACTTTACGCACCTGGGGGGAGCTGAACAGTTAGCCGCTGCGTGGCCATATAGCTGGCAGCGATGGCACTGCCCAGGGTGACCACGGGGGTTGGGACGCTCGACGGAGATGTTCGAGAGTCCGCAGATCGTGCGAGCCTCTTTGAAAATCTCCTTCGAGTTGGGAGTATTGGAGAGGATGACTAGCGCTAACGGAAAACGCCTACCGCGGTTGGAGTGCATCTTGTGCACTGCTGTGACCGGGAAACCCTGAGACTTAAGGTCATCGAGAATGTCATCGTTGCTGAGTTCGAACGGGACGCCCCGTAGTACTGCGCGGATCTTACGATCCTCCGGGAGGGCGTAGGTGTGATACGCGATTTGGTTTAATCCGAGTAACCTGGTAAACTCGCGGTAGTCGACGACGGTCGCTAATTGGATTTTGATTGTATCGCCAGCGTTGGCGGCTTTTAAGTAATTGATTTTGTGCACTTTGCACAAGTTTGAAACCGCGGTCCAGCGCGCTTTTTCACGCAGGAAGACGGGCGGAGGGAGCTGAGGCTTCGGCGGGACGGGAGCGCAGCGCGTCGCTGGCTTCGATGTGACCGACGGAGACGCGGTTACTACGAGCGATTTTAACGGCGCGGGGGCTGGTGTTGAAGACACCGGGGAGGGCTCGGGTATTGAAGATACCGAAGCTTTCTTAGAGCGCTTTTTGGAGCGCTTGGCGACGAGTTGGAACGCGGGCTCAGGAGAGCCGGTTAAGGTGACGGCATCTGACGAAGTATCAGACGCGGGTTCGGAGTCGCTCCCGGGAGCGGTACGCTTACGACGCGACGCGTGAGAGGATGCGACCGATTCGCAGTCCATCTCGGACGAGGCGGGAGACGCGGGAGAGCTTAAGACCTGAGGGGTCTCGACGTTGGAGGCCTGAGGGGCCGGGGTTGAGGCCTGAGGGGCCGGGGACGCGATTGATGCCTGCAAGGCCTGCGTTATGATGTCGTTCGGGATGTATACGCCTACCGCAGCAAGCGCCTGGGTGAACGCGTTAATAACGCTTAGCGGATCCATAAGGGAGGGTAATAATATAAATAAATAAATGTAAATATAATAAAGGATGCCTAGTACCTAAGATCCTAGCAAACCTAGCACCTAAACCTCCCTACCCGCGGTAGGGGGGCTGGGGACGACGCGAAGTGGTGCCCCTAGCTCGGACAGCACTGTACCGTCACCCTGGGAAAGGCCCAAGTGCAATGGGATCGGGTCAGCCGGTTTCTCCTTGGCCTGAAGGGCCTTGGAAGCGCACCGGGGCAACGCTATCAGGCTTAGTTGTCACCGTTAAGTATCCACCTGATCAAACGCGAGTCTACTACGGAGTGTGTCGTCAATAAATTGACAACAAAAACCGGCCGTAGACCTGACGGAGTTGGGTTGCACTAAAAGTGCGGGATTGACTACGTTACGACCGGCCGGGGCCGGCCGCAGAGCGAGTCTCTGACTACGTACAGGCGCCAAGCGTCGAGTACGCAGCCAGAAAGACAGCCCGAGTCTTGCAAACCACTATCGAATTTAATCGACCGCGGAAAGCTCAACCCTGTTGTTGCTGCACTCACCAGGTGAGGTTTTTACTTCGAGGGTGCACAGAGTGCAGGATTGACTACGTTACGACCGGCCAGGGGCCGGCCGCAGAGCGAGTCTCTGACTACGTAGCAAGCGCCAAGCGTCAAGTACGCAGCCAGAAAAACAGCCCGAGCTTCGCGAACCACTATCGAATTTAATCGACCGCGGAAGCTCAGCTCTGTTGTTGCTGTGCAAGAGACCGACTTACTTGCAGCCGATCGAAACCGACCGCAGAGTAAGCCCTACAGAGGCTAACAGCGTATGAGTGTTGCTACGAGTTGACGTCGTGAGACGACAATCGTGACTCAATGGCTGGGCGACCGCGAACACGTCCGAGCGGGGCCGGACGCAGAACGGATCTGAGAGTGGCGTTTGAGTATTGCTACGAGAGAAGTCGTGAGACAACAATCGTGACTCGGCAGCCGGGAGCGACCGTCAAACACGTCCGAACGGGTCCGGACGCAGATGAGGTCTGCAATAATTTTTGAAATAGCGTTGTCTTATTGAAAAAATATTTGTTGGAGACCTTGAAGTAAATGTGTATGCCACAGTAATGTGGCGAAATAAAATATGAGTTCTACCACTTTGAAACAAATAAATGCTAAAACCTTCTTTGAGTTAGAATTTTCCATTATCTTTCAGTTTTAACGATTTTCCACAAAAACAACTTTATCAACAAGTTTTTTACAGATCTAATGAAAAGTAGATGTAAAGTACTTTTGAAATTATTACTGTTTGACCTTAACTCTTCAATAAGGTGAAATGAGTCATCCGCTGTTAGGGCACTTAGTTTAAAACAAGTTAACTTAATTTTGAGTGTGAGAGAGATAAAAACTTATAAGCTTCGACTGCGATGTTTTTAATTTAGGCAGTTTCACACTGTAACTGAAAGTTCAATGCAGTCTTATAACGGATTCTACACTACTTTTGCAACAGACAAAAACAAGTTTTTGGTAATGCAATTCTTAAATGACACTTCCAATTCATTCATCTTCATGCTCTCAATAATACTGATTCTCTTTTGTATAATCGTGCTCGATACTCGTAATTTGGCACTTTTTTACGGTACTCAAGCTAAAAAACTAAAAAAGGTTTACATATTTGTGTCAGGTGGATGTTAACAATACCATATATATTTTTATTATTATTATGACTTTGATTATTTCATTTTACTGTAGTAAGTAATAAAATACAAAAGTTCAGTTTCATTTTAAAAGATTTTATTTTAATTTTTTAAATAATTGCTAACCTATTGACAATCTATATAGTAAGGTTGGTCCATGGAGGATGCCATTATGCCTATTTATGGAATGTAATGAGTATAAAAAAAAATAAGATTAATCATACATTATCAGATGTCGGTCTGATATATTGCTAGACGCACAACACAGCACAACTAGTAACATAGAGTATTGTTGTTGCTATAACAACCTGGAGTGAAAGTAAGTAGGTTAAGGTTGGAATCTTTTAGAATCCAACTTTCAATGTAATGCACTAATTTGACAGTTATTACCTGTAATTGAAATAAAGGTTAAACTTTTGTTTTGTTGTTTATCCATCTAGTTTCTGCATTAATCGTTGGTATTAACTCGTGGTAATTTTAGGTCAATTTCCAAACTTGGTGTATTCGTGTTCCAATTCCAATTGTATTCGTGAAAGGAGAAATAAAAAAGTACGTGTTCGAAGTACGAAAAAATATCTAGAACTCGTAAGAGTTGCATGATGGGGTGCGTCGATTTTGTATCAGAATATGTTTTGTTGGGAAAGTTGTTCAGTTTCTTAAATAGATCTTGAAAAACCTTTCGGCACTCCTATGTCAACATTTTGAAAACATGAAATAGTAGCTATACAATTTTCCTACAATATGAAAGAAAATGGACTGCTGGATATTTAATTAATTCACCGACATAAGCCGACTCATCGTCAAAAGTGGACCAAATGCGACGAAACGAAACTAATGATGTTCCTCGTATTATTTATAAAACGCGAATTCAAAACTTATTGCAAGCTTCTAAAGTGGCTTACTTAAATGTAAGGTATTACTTCAGATCGTACTTGAAGATCGTTACTGACTGCCGCAGCATTGTTTCCGATTATGTACTATTTAAATAACTTGCTCATCTATCACAAAATATATTTACATTTCAATTAGTAATAGTAAAGTGTAGTTATACAATACAGCTTTTACAAAATAACAATATTCAGTGTTGAATTGAGTATCTAGAGCATGCCTAAGTGTAGTTATATGGCTGTTGTATGACTGTATACTCGCCAACACACAACTTATAAGGCTTTCACTGTCAACGCTCTATTTCCAAGCTAATGAGGCTGAATTATTCCTAGTATAACACATCAAGTATTTACATCGACACTCCTATAAACTGCATGTTGTATTTAGGTTGCATTTGATATTTAATGTAGTACTGGTAAGTAGCCCTGCCTCACACGCCGGAGGCCACAGGTTTGAGTCCTGGCCGGGGCATTTATTTGCGTAATGAACACAGATGTTTGTTCTCGGGTCATAGTAGTTGTTATTTATATATGTATGTTTATTCTGGGTTCCCCCAGCTCGCTGTACGGTCATCCATAACACAAGCTCTGCTTACTCTGGGGCCATACAGTTGGTTTGTTTGTCTGGGGTTTTATTATTTATTATAACTATTTTTAAAGCTATCAAACGGTCACGTGACTCACTTGGTAAGTGGTATCCGCACCCATGGACAGCATTATTCGTAGGTGGTTTATTTATCAATATTGAATGTGATCATAATATCGAGTAATGATGCGTTGTCGGCCGCAGGCTTCAGTTCGAATTGCTTTTGTTTGGGTGGTTGCACTGGCTGTACTGACTCTGCCCGGAACACAACCACGTCGCCGAGGTTATTATGGGGGTGAAAATAGGAAGGAGTGCAGTACCGCCCCAGATAAGATCAAAACACAAGAAACTCAGTTTCAATGAGAAGCTGGTGCGTCATTTTAGACCAGGGCTGAAGCCTTTAAAAATAGTAAAAAGTGAAAAAGAAATAATAGTAGGATGAAACTCATTGGAAAAGGAGGGGCCTTATAATATACAATATTATATATTTTTATTATATAAGGCCTAATATAATGAAAATAAAAGAAAAATAATTTACGGGCGATCTGAGTTCGGGAAGTGGGAGGGGGAGAGTTTTTAAGGGTAAAAAATGGTTTATCTCGATTCTACTTGTTCAACAGTCTCGGTCTGCGTGCGTTCTCGAGCGCACGTCGATCGCAGACGCCTTCCCGCTCCCTTAGCCCCCGCGCTAATCGAGCACCCAAATTTCACTGGTTGTTGCCGTCATAAATAATTTCATAGCTGTATACCGTAATAAGTTTCTAACGCCGTTTTCACCGTAGCCGGGTTCCTCCGGCTGCAAAGCCTACACAGTCCAGGCCTGCCCCAGAAAACTGGAGGCAGCGCCCCGCATCGAATCCCATCCCGGCTCCTCGCCCATACAAACCCACTCCTCAATCCTCCGTAGCAGACGATATGCGTATCGTCTGCGACGCTATGAAAAATGTCAATGTTAGTGAAATCGCAGTCTTAGCCCGTAAACTTAGGGCTTCACGTACTCCGACAGAGCGTTTGCTAGCTCTGGCGGAGCATAGTTCCCTTCTCAATTCATTATAGGTTCATTTAAATGAATTGATCCCTAAATCATGCTTCGGCCGACCTCTGCCCAGCCCCGGCTTCACCGGAGGCTGCCCAGAACGGCCACCAACTCATGTCCCTTTGAGCACCTTCGGTGCAACTTTCACTACAGGCGGAAGACCCGCTAGCGGGTCTCCGCCAGCGCGCCCAACTTCCCGACGGGTGTCGCTTCCGATGAAGGCTAACGGTAATAACTACAGCCAACAGGTGGTTTTTAGTGGGTAGGTGCCATTCTGGTGAGTCCCACATAATCCCCCGCAGAGGAATTTACCTGCGGGCGGTATGCATGACGCAACTTCCACCTCCCTCCCGCGAGGGTGCCTCGGCAGCAAAAAAAAAAATCTGCTTGTTAGCTGGCTATGAAAATAGAAAAAAAAAAGATAAACATTACCAGATCAATCAAAGAATAATTTCCATGAACTAACTTTAAATGGAGACAAAATATTAAAGACTGAGAATATTAGAGGTATTCTACTTCTTGTCAACACCGTCACTAAGTGGAAGCATTTCCACTATGAAACCACCATCACCTGTTCCCAGTTTTGTACTTTGAACGAATTAACGGGAACATACAACCACAATATATTTTTACAATAAGTTTTAGTCAATTGGTTACATGACAAAATTTTTTTATTTCATATTTAAATAGTTTATCAACAGTAAATAAATATTGCAAAAGTAACAGTATGTTTACAATCAATAGTTTGGTAGATACATCGATGTGTTCGAGGAGCCGCTGCGAGTCGGCGAAAAACGCTCCATTCAAAACGGTACTGAGCTGTGACGTCACTACTTGTGAATCGTACTAAAATTGTATGGGCGTTTGGATAAAATATATAATAGCTACGTAGATAATGCGTTTACTTGCATATTGTCATAGTAAAAATTGTTATATTTAATGTCAGTAAAATTTAACATATACTATAATAAGTTTTTGCATCTTTTTTAAGTTTTCAAATCTATATAATTTCGGTATTAAATTCAAAACTATATTTTTCAAAACATTGTACCTGTCAAAATCACTAATATTTTATAAATAAATTATAAAAACTTGCATTTTTAAATTGTGTCATCTACCCAATTAAGCCGCTATACAAGTTTGCATGAAGTTTTAAATGCACGTTAAATAAATAAAACGAGGAATAACATTAGTTTTATGTCAGTGTATTAATTACATATGAGGCAATTTCACAATTTTTTCTAGGAAGTAGGTAAGGGTAGGTACAGTTCTGTGTATTTATTATTGATTGTAAAGTTGCTATACGAGACGTATGTGCTCTATTAAGGATACAATAAACTAGTTTGCTTTTTAAATTGTACAAAAAAAGTTACTATTATCATGATTTCCGTTATTTAACATCCGTTGATAAGTAATGATTTGATCGGAAAGTAAAGAAATAAAAGGGAGGGAGATTGTTTGGTGGCAAAAAAATCTAACGCGTGGGGACAACGGTAATTTTGAGATTGATATGTCTCTCGGCATTCGAATCGTGAACTCAAACACACCAACTGTATGACATCCAAAGTAAGCAGAGCTTGTGTTATGGATGACCCTACAGCGAACTGGGATACAGGGAACCCAGGATAAACATACATATATAAATACAAACAACCATGACCCGAGAAAAAACATCTTTGTTCATCACACAAATGAATGCCCCGGCCAGGACTCGAACTTTGGACCTTCGGCGTATGAGGCAAGGCTACTTACCCCTACCGCCACTCGGTCGTCTATTGGATGGATAACTTAGTAATTAGTATAATAACTTACAGTGAGAGAATAATTGCAATATAAGATTTAATATTTAGAAGCGTTGCCGAAGTGACTGTGATTCGAATATAACTATATTTGGAGCAGTATTTTTGGGTATATTCAATGGAAATCTTAATAATGTAAGTAGATCTGAAATATATTTGTGTTAAGCAGTACTGATTTTGTTAGCTAATGATTTGGTCAAACATTGTATTTATTCATAATCAATCATTTTCTTAAGAATAATATACCCGTGGAGTCTCTTGCCAGTTCTTCTCCACGAGGGTTTTCCCGAACTGGTGGTAGTTTTCTTAAAGAAATCAAAATACCTTTAACTGAGTTTCACAGGGGTTTTATTTGGAGTTTTCTTTACACTATAGCTATATTTTAACTCATAAATTCCAACTGAAAAGATGCCCATGATTTGGCGCATTACTGGTTGACGCATTATAGGTACGTATTGATGTCAATGTATTGATGTCAATGTATTGATGTCAATGTATTGATGTATTGATGTCAATGTATTGATGTCACAATTTTTATCATAATACATCAGAATGGTGGTTATGATTTTGTTGAGGGTTCTGGTTGCTCATGTAATCTTCAGGGAAATTTCTGAACGATTGGTGAGTGAAACTCGTAACTCTAAGACTGGAACTTAATTTTGTTCAACATTTATCCACTATAATGTTTTGGCCACTTTGCCCTGTGTACAAAGTACGTGGGTGGATTGAAAAGTTCGCGGCCTAACATAGATATCGTTGTCATATTATTATACAACTACCCTCATATGACACCTAGACTCTTTGTCAGTCTCTGTGCAATTTTTCTCTGAGAAACATGCGTAATTATTTATTTTATTGAACATTAAGTGAGAGTAAGTTTCATTAAGTTTGAAAATGGATAGTTTAGAGCACCCTGCCGTGATCAAACACTTCCACAAGAAACACTTAACTCCAAAGCAGATTCATGAAGATATGGTGGCTGCTTTAAAAGCATCTGCTCCGTCGTATACAATGATAAAAAAGTGGACAGCTGAATTGAAACGCAGACGAGAGAGCATCAAAGATGACCCCTGTTCTGGACGGCCTTCTACAGCTACGACTTCGGAAAACATTGAAAAAATATGTGATCTCATCATGGGACACAGAAGATTGAAGGTATCTGAGATAGCTGAAGCTCTAGGGATTTCATATGAACGTACACAAAACATGATCTTTAATGAATTAAGGGTCCACAAGAGGTCTGCAAGATGGGTTCCGCGGCTCCTTTCAGTTGAACAGAAACGAACTCGCTCACGATTGCTAGAGTCTGTTTAGAGCTTTTTCAAGCTGATCCAAACGAGTTTTTGGCAAGGTTTGTTACTATGGACGAAACATGGGTTCATCACTATACTCCTGAGTCCAAACAACAATCCAAACAATGGAAGAGATCCAGATCTCCGACCCCCGAGAAAGCCAAGGTGCGTTTTTCAGTAAACAAGGTAATGGCATCGGTTTCTGGGATTCTAAGGGTGTTATCATGGTGCATTACTTAGAAAGAGGTCAAACTATAAATTCTGCATACTATTGCACACTATTAGGTCGTTTACGCGAAGAAATAAAGTCTAAAAGACCGGGATTGTTGACCAAGAAAGTTTTGTTTCATCAGGACAATGCTCGTGTTCACACATCTGCAGAATGGATGGCTCAAATAGTGAATTGTGGTTTCGAATTGCTTCCTCATCCCTTTATTCACCTGACTTGGCACCTTCTGACTTCCACCTATTTCCAAAACTAAAAAAACACTTAGGTGGAATTAAATTTTCTACCAATGAGGAGGTCAAACTGACCGTAGATGCCTTTTGTGAAGACCTTGACGAGACCTTCTATTTGAATGGAGAGAAATAGGAGGAGATTATGTAGAAAAATAAATATAAAAAATTGCATTATTCCTGTGTTTTCTTATTTAGCCCGCGAACTTTTCAAACCACCCTCATATATTTAGGCCCATAATTTAGGCGTTGTATTCTATCTTTCATAAATATTTTTCCTACTTTTTTTTCCGTTACTTTGTAAATAGGCTTATTTGTAAATAGATAACTAACGAGCGCATTTTCATACAAACGATTTTTTTTTTAATTAATCTAAATTCCTATTCAAATATAACATCTCATTATTCATGGGTGTTGAGTGTCAGTTTGTCGGATTGTATTTCCTTTAGACCTATGTTTAATCAAATAGGAATACAAACTACCTACTTATGTGTATGGTTTAATTAGCGCTTTTCTTTTTTTCGTATGACGATCTTATATTCACATTACAATTGTTTAGATCCAGAGGTCTAGATTTCGATTGATCAGTCAAATTGAAATTCAAAATATTTAATTTCATCATAGGTAAAATAAATTGTGCGCTCGGTGAAAGTCTTTTTGTTCGTCTTGATCGAGATCGCGCAAATACAACTTAAATTCGTATTTTAAACGTGTTACTGATAGATGTTAATATTATGTCAGATGGTCAATATAATTATTATGTTACCATCTATTGGCGTCACTCAGAAACGTGTGACTAACTAGCAATCTGAATCCTAAATTTGCTAAGCAAAATCTTTAATTCAAAGCGCCTTAAGGGACCGTTGTAGTCTACGAATGCGGCCGTGTGTTCGATAGGTATACAAAGTATTATATAAAATTATACATTATAGGAATACGGACTATACATTTCTATGCATTGCAATTTAAGGTTTTCGTTACAAAATGCAGGCCTCATACGGCAGCATGGAACACCACATTATGTACCTAATTTGGGTTAAGATCTGCTAAATAAATCATGTCTTTGCTAGTTGCAGTGCTGTTATTACGCGTAACCATTAATTTAATTGTTTAATTTTTTAATATTTTTAACAGAGTTTAATATTTAAACTTGTTACGAGGTAAAACAAAAGCTATTAGAATTACAGATGGTTCAACTCGTTTGTACGCATGCCTGTATGTTTGCGTATTGTAAACATGAAACTTAATTTTATGTGGCAGCCGCCATCTTGTCAAACCGTGCCCTCGTCCCTTTGGTGTGCGTGTAAACTCAGTCATTTTTGTCACGCACACACAGTTGCTGTATACATACAAGCTTAATGCACACAAAGAGCCGCGCGTATAAATGACTTGACACGTGTATGGATATATCGCAGCTTTACAGCATACTTTGACATTAACATTGCCAGTCATTTCAGCCATGAGAATATGCTGTGCTATTCACAAAATGCACTTTGTTCTGTATTGTTTACACAATATCGTTAGGTGATAGAAATTTTTAGTTTTTGCACGGAAAATGTATTAGCAGAATAATCTTTAACTTTTAGAGATTTTTCGTACATCAAACATACCTAACTTCTTTCAATCCGAGGCAAAGGTGTACATCATTTTAATCAATACATTTGTTTAACTTCACTATTTATAATGTCGATCCGTGATCACAAAAGACAATGCTAATTTTAAGGGCAAAAAACTTTCAACACTACTTTAAATCCAAAACAGAGAGAAATCAAAAATTTATTGTCATTTCAAGTCATCGCCAACCTATGGACCATCATCAGTAAAAGCCGAAATGTAAGCAAAGTTCAAGTGTAGGTACATAGTTCTGCAGCGTTGCGGCGGTGGCCTACTGACCGAGGCCAACGACCGCCCCACCCCGATGCATTCGCCCCTCGTTTTACATACAACCCCCTACACGTCAAGCCTCACACTTTAGACTTCATTACTACCTTATTCCGAAGTGCATAAGAGCTTAAATCGTGATAGTAGTGGTTGATCTCGGCTGTACTTACAGGAACATGAAAAACTTGGTTATCATTGAGATTGTCGAGCTACTTTGGTCAGGTTGTGTGTTTAGTTTAGTTTACTGGTAACTTCTATTATGGTCTTTTCATGAGTATTGCCGTAATTTTGTAGCTGAGTTTTTTGATCGATATGATAATTTTATTTTTGTACATAAATCGATCACTTTTTAAAAAAGCCAGAGAAAACATACCATCAAATGTAAACGAATATCAATTAAACTCATAGCTAGAATAATCTACAGTTCTAAAATGTATTAGAATTTAAAGTTAGCAATATGACGTATGCTGGTTCCATACATACTCTCATAGAGATTATCAAACAGTTTGTAAATTAATAGTAAGAACATATAAAATTCAGTAAGCTATGAAAGAAATAGCACAACAGTAGTGTAAAAGAATTGAGTACAAAAAATGAGCAGATCTACTGCTTGAAAAACGTTTATGTTTTAAAGTTAACTTGGCTAAGTAATGTGGCTTACTAGTAGGGGTTACAATCAAAGTCAGTGACCGATTTGATACGGATTCACGAAGGATCCTTTTACCAAATTTTAATTGCCCTGCCTTATACAACACAGATGCCGTATCTGTTGCAATAAAAGGGTAATGCCCTTTTTATTTTTTTATCTAAGACATAAATGATGAACTGTATCAACATATTCACGTAGTCTTTGTTAAGATTCCTCCCAGTTTTAATTGCATTATTTCAAATTGCATCGTCTGTAAAATGTTTCATATTTGTGTTTTAATTTGAAAGTTAAATAGCTATGCAGTCAAGACTTGGCATTAAATCGTATATACCTTAGTAAATTTCCCAATAAATACGGCTCCATACCTAGTTTATCTTCCAAACGGCAGAACACGATATTGCAATCGTTGCGCCGCTCTCGGCAGAAACGCCAAGTTCCGATTCCATATGAAAGTTTGTTCCAGACAAACTTACAAATACAAGATATTACTCAGTTATAACCCTTGGATATAGAAACTTAGTACTTGCATTTCCGCACCGATAAACGCCATACTGTTAAAGAAATTTCTATAATTCTATCACATCTTTAACGCCTTTTACCTATATTTAAATGATATATGCTATATAATTTTACCAACGTAACTTAATTATCATGAATCGTTACAAGTTTAACGATGCCAGTGTGTATTTTATACAATTATATTATATTCTTCAGGGACCCGGGTTATATTTTTGTGTTATTGTGTATTGAACTAACATTCAAGTGCTAGAATATATTATAATGAAAACCTAATTAAAATTATAGTGTACCTATGTTTATTGCAGGTTCCTACTGGTTCGCTTATAAATATGACAGTCATCTATAAGACAGACAACCCTGTCAACCTTTAATATTTGTTTTATTTTCATTATAGTTTTAATTGGTGTGTTAAATTTTGGCAGCGAGGATACGCGAGCAAAAACTAGTCAGATAAGTATATTTTTAGAGAAGTGGTATGAAATGTAGAGTTGCTAGACAATCGGAGTTGGTGCAGGGTCCGCTTGCAAACTGCTCATATTTGACATAGTTTGTAATTCTTTCAACTGGCTTAATCTGCTCTGCTCACTCTTATTCCGTGGAAGCACATCCGCTAAAATTTTCGTTGCAAAAGTTGTCCGAAATGGGATTGGTCTCCTCCCAGTAGAAAGCGGCACTGAATTAATACTCTTAAAAATATTTGTAGTCTTCAGCTGAAAGACGTCCACTGTAGGACAACGGCCTCCATCATCTCTATAATCCCCTCCTTAACAGGATTTTACTCATCAGAGTCTCGGTCTGCGTGCGTTCTTGAGCGCACGTCGATCGCAGACGCCTTCCCGCTCCATTAGCCCCCGCGCTAATTGAGCACCCAAATTTCACTGGTTGTTGTCGTAATAAATAATTTCATAGTTGTATACCGTAATAAGTTTCTAACGCCGTTTTCACGGCGGATAGTGGGTTGTTAACCGTACTTCTAATAAGTTTCCAACGCCGTTTTCACGGCGGCTAGTGGGTTGTTAACCGTACTTCGTGGAACGTGAGCTTCGTCGACGGGAATACGTCGTTCCAGGTGCCTCGAGTCTTCGTGTTCGAGTAAGTTATCCGCGTCGTCCTCAACCGCCCTACTGCGTGCAGGGTGGTTTTAGGAAGTTAGTCATCGTTGTTAGGTTCATAGTATATATATTTATATATTGTCCCTCCCCAACCCCTCCGCAATGGCTTCCCTAAGCTTTGACGAGATTAGGAAGAAGTTACTTGAAAGTACTGAAGGCATGTCCATAAATGCTGATAAGTACCGTTTCTTAGATTCTCTTATCCCTCATTTCATGACGATAATGTCCACAATGGCCCCTCAGGCCACCCCAGTTCCCCAGACCCCTCAGGTCTTAGGCCCTCCCGTGTCCCCTTCCTCCAGTGACATGGAGTGCGAAGTAGACGTCCCTCCGCGACGCAAGCGCGCACCCGCGACCGAGACATCCTCGGACGCCACCCCAACTGGCCCTGAGTCTCCCTCTTTTACGCTTGTTAAGAAGCGCTCTAAGAAGCGTTCGAAACAAGACCCGGCGCCCTCGACGCCCGTCCCTACACCCCCTGCGGCGTCTTCAACGCCAGCTGCCCCGGTGTCTTCAACACCCGCTCCGGCCCCAACTTCTGTCAAGGCCAAGGTCCCACCACCCGTTTTCCTTCGGGAAAAGGGTAAATGGACTGAGGTTTCGACATTGTGCAATGAGCACAAGATCCACTACACCCCAGCGGCCAACTCGGGTGAATCTATTAAAATCTTAGTCTCGTCGATAGACGACTTTCGTGCTTTAACAAAGCTCCTCACCGATAAGCAATATGCTTATCATACTTATGCTCTGTCAGAAGAGCGTAAGATCAGAGTGGTGCTCAGGGGAGTCCCGTTCGAATTATCGAACGAGGCTATCCTAGAGGATCTGCAGTCCCAAGGCTTCCCGGCACTCGCGGTGCATAAAATGCACAGCAAGTACGGAAGGCAACACCCTCTCGCGTTGGTGGTTCTCGCCAACGTCCCCAAGTCCAGGGAGATCCTGAAAGGGGTTAGCACTATTTGCGGCCTCTCTGGGATCTCGATCGAGGCGCCTCATCGCCGCGGTCATCCCGGCCAGTGCCATCGGTGCCAGTTGTACGGGCACGCGCCGGCCAACTGCCGCGCACCGCCCAGGTGCGTCAAGTGCCTGGTCCCTCATTTCACTAAGGAGTGCAATCGCACTCCTGAAACTCCCTCTCCTCCCGATTGCGTGCTTTGTGGCTAGTCCGGCCACACCGCAAATTACAGGGGCTGCCCTCGTGCACCCCGTTGTATGCGCTCCAATTCCAAGAGGGCGGCACCCAAACAGGCCCCGCCCCTTTCTCAGGAAAACTTTCCGCCGCTGCGTAGCCAGGTTCCTCCGGCTGCAAAGCCTTCTCAGCCAAAGCCTGCTCCAGAAAACTGGAGGCAGCGCCCCGCATCGAATCCCATCCCGGCTCCTCGCCCATACAAACCCTCTCCTCAATCCTCCGTAGCAGACGATATGCGTAGTGAAATCGCAGTCTTAGCCCGTAAACTTAGGGCTTCACGTACTCCGACAGAGCGCTTGCTAGCTCTGGCGGAGCATAGTTCCCTTCTCAATTCATTATAGGTTCATTTAAATGAATTGATCCCTAAATCATGCTTCGGCTGACCTCTGCGCAGCCCCGGCTTCACCGGAGGCTGCCCCGAACGGCCACCAACTCATGTTCCTTTGAGCACCTTCAGTGCAACTTTCACTACAGGCGGAAGACCCGCTAGCGCGCCCAACTTCCCGACGGGTGTCGCTTCCGATGAAGGCTAACGGTAATAACTACAGCCAACAGGTGGTTTTTAGTGGGTAGGTGCCATTCTGGTGAGTCCCACATAACCCCCCCGCAGAGGACTTTACCTGCGGGCGGTATGCATGCCTCGGCAGCAAAAAAAAAAAAGGATTTTACTAGTATATATAACCAAATATGTTTAATGTGTCTGTTTGCTCGTTGAGTTCTTCGTCCCGATGAATATCTAAAGCGTCATTGTCACTAAAGTACGTCTTCTTATGGTAGCGTCGGGTGACGGGTCGCTCACTTCCCTCTAATATGGTCAAGGAGGGCGATGGCTGGGTCCCGCGTTAACTCGTGAACGGGTGCCGTTTGAGGGTGTTCGTCGTTTGGATACTTGGGGGGAGACTTGCCGAGCTAACGGCAGATATAAGATACAAAAATATGCAGATAAGAATATCTTTGTATAGACATAAAGAGACTGTACATTTATTTTGAAATAACTATACCCGTGAAGTTCTTGCCAGTTCTTTTTCACGAAGATTTTTCCGAACTGGTGGTAGAGTCATGTTTTATTTGACATCAATAAAAACAAGTAATTGTCAATGTTGAGAAATAATTATTTCATTTCATTTCATTTTCATCATGGATTATTCAATGTATTTTCCTATGCGACATCAATGCGCTTAATATCGCTAACATGTAAATAACCCCGGTCATTAAGCCAGCTACACACGAACGAGCTGACTGCGAGTCCACTTAATGCAGCAGCTTATAACTAACGACCATTACCTACTCACAGAGTTACTAAACCAGCTGTATTATTTATATGTACGTACATAATACAATTTGTGTGTATAGTTAATTATATAAGTAGATATAAGTATAGGTAATAAGTAAAAGTCTCACACATTTATTTTTTAACGTTATGTAATTAATTGTGAAAAAAAACGATTTCTTCTTTATATACCTAAATATTTTGATTGTTGTCACAATGTTATATGCTGTTGTCACCTATAATTTAGTCTACGACTTGCAATACCTTGTTAAAACTATTGTCCAAATGTGCATTATTTGTTGTAAACTTGTTGGTGATCTAATAAATAAATAAATAATAAATAATGTTTATTAATTATTGAAAGTAAAATGTGTGTAGAACATGCATATTTAGCTTACGAAAATAATATCATATGATAACGTTTTATGCATTTTGTTACAACGTTCTGCTTTCATGCATCAGGGTGTGGGAGGGTTTAGCCAAAACGACACGGTTTAAACTGGAAAGAGGTCAGAGGGCCGTACTGGACCTTATGTTCAGCAAAATTATTATTTCCCTTCAGAAAGGTTACACCAAGGAACTAAATCACGTCATTGAGGAAAATTTTCATAGCGCAGTCGATGTTACAAACTGGAAACGTACAAAGCTAACAAAACCTTCGCCTAACGACGCGCCGTGTTCTAGTTTCGATATATCATCGCTGCGAAAAACGTTAAATGCTTCAATTCGCTCAGCGCAACTCAAATATAAACCCAAGTATGGCTTGCCAATCTGACCTTTAATGAAGTTTAGCTATTCAAGATGCCGGATAGTTAGAAAAACACAGATCTCTACACATATACATAACCACATACACTCCCAAACACTCACTAAGAGACATTCTCAAGCCTCAATCTAGGCTTAAGCCTCAACCTTGGCTCAATGCTCATATTCAACGCTAAATGAGATTCGATTTAAAAAACAATCTATTTTATTATTTGTATATCAACTACAATTGTCCTAAGTAATAAAGTATTGTAATTTAAACTCAAGTACCCACATGATAATAACTATAATTGCAATAACTTGAAGTTATCAAAATTAAAGCTTGGCTTGGCTTGAGGACATCAGTGTATTTCAAATGAGTTGATAAGTTTAATACTGCACAGAGTGGTGTGATTATACTTTGTAATTGTTGTATATAAATAATAATTATTAAATGTATTAATAATCAAGAATATCTTTTGAATAAGTCTTTTAACCCACATGACCTTTTCTATCATCGTCTAATTTGTCTCCTTTAACAAAAACAATTCTGAAAGGAATATTACGTTGTGAATATTCAATATTGAATAAATTGTGAGTGGTTTATTCAACGTCAAAAAACTCAATATCAAATCACATCTATACGAATTACTACTTACGATTAAGATTACTTTCAAAAACATCAAAACATTGAATAAAATGTCCCTACGACTTATTTCCCGGGCAGGTTTCATACCTTTGGTTTATCGGTCGGCAAAGAGTGTCATCTACCAGTCACCTCTATCGCTATCACATAACTCTATCACACTTGTCATCTCTACACAGCGGTGTGCGACTACAGGACAAAACATTGTGAGACAGGACTTCGTTAAAGGACACTCACTATATACCGAAAACGTTAACAAACCACTTACAGACAGGGAGAAATGCACCAATGTTTTCCATATTTTCACCTTTAATAACTTTGCGTCCTCTCTAAATTTAGTTTAGGCTAATCTACACTCAAAATCATTTTTATTAATATTTAACCTTGATTTAATAAAATACTTCCAAAAATAAATGATTTAAATTTCTAACACTAACATATTACAATATTTTGCGCTACAGCTAATGTACGCTACGTGCATAATCTGCGGTGATTAAGGCGGGGCTACACATGAGCAACGATATGCTCTCAAGCTCGTTGTTGGCAGCGGTTCACTCGTCGGCACACAAAGGAAAACTTGACGGCCTACAAACGAACTGCTGGCCGCTTTAGATAGGTTTTTTTTTAAATTTAGATGTTATGTTTTGGTAATTTATGTTTGGGTATGATCTAGCTTAAGGGAAAGAGTGTGTGTGTTAAATGTGGCCAAAAGACTAGCAGAATTAGCTCTAAGTCAGGATGGCTCAGCAGCTAGTTTCACCAAAGCTGTGCGAGAAAGCTCGACGATTTGCTAAAAAAAAGTTTCACAAATAAGCAAACCTCGTATACTTTTGTCTTTTTTGATAATAATTATAAATCCCCCAGACAAACAAACCAACTGTATCGCCCAAAAATAAGCAGTGTATGACCATACAATGAACGGCGGGGTGGGGGTTAAGAATAAACAAACTTATATAAATATAAACAGTCATGAACCGAGAACAAATATTTGTGTTCATCACAAAAATGAATGCCCCAACTAGGACTCGAACCTAAGGCCTCTGGCGTATAAGCCTACCACGAATGACGCCACTCTGTCGTCAAGCAAAATCAAGTGATTCCATTGGTCAGGAAAATACCGATAACCACCTTTACCACACACTCGCCAAACTAACTTCACAAAAATATATGAATATTGGTAATTTAACGTAGGTGCAAAAAACATTTTTTGCACAGTATTAAAGTTCCAATTAATTTATATTGTGAAAATCAAATATTTTAAAATATTTATTTCGTTAATTGTGTATAAGAATTGACGGCATTCTTACAACGAGTTTGATTTTTACTATCGAGTTTCCGATATTTTGGATGCCCAATTTTTCACAAACAACATTGTTTTAACCTAAACTAACATGATTTATAATAATAATAATATTTCTAACAATCACACCACATTATCTAGCCCAAATTAAGTATAATTAAGAACTTGTGTTATGGATACTAGATAACGGATAAATAAACTTAAGAAATGTATAAGCACACATAGATAGTTTTTTCATGTATAAATATATTAGAAATAATAATAAACTTAAATAAACATACATACACATCCATGACTAGAAAGCAAATATAATAAAACATCTGCGCCTCTACCAGGATTCGAACCCGGGACCTCTGGCATGGAAGGCAAGGGTACTTACCTCCACACCAAACAGGCCGTCAAATATTTTATTTTAATAGATTTACAATACAAGAAATATAATCAACTTGGTTGTTAAATTTTTCAAACGTTGTTATAAGGTTGTCAAACGCTCTCGACCGAGAGATGTGACCTCAGTTAACTTTAAATAAAGAAATTAATTATTTAAAATTTTATTTTTAATTATTTGTTGAAAATAACCAATTTCGAGTAATTGGTTAAAAATTTAGAAAAACGTTAAAAAACAATATAATACTGAAAACAGAATTCTGGCGAATTAATACAATGTGAATATGGGACCATTTGTTACAATTAAAGTTTTCAGCGATAATCCTGGTAAATCCTCCGCTTTGCACACAGCACAAGGTACTTATCCTGGTTAATGAAGAAATATTTATAATATAGATGAATAAATTATTCGGTTTGTTCATTGCGCATTGCTATATTTCCTCAAAATACGTTTTAAATAAAAATAAAATTTCCAAACTTTTAAAGGTGAGCAAAAAAGAAAGAATGAAGTCAAGTGAAGTTTAATATGAAGAACTTACTTGCTGAAGAGCTTACTATTTGTCAGCAACAATATGGCAGTTGAAAGAGCATTTAAAACTGGGAGAATGGCACTGTGAATAAAAATAATCTACGTATTTTAACCCGTTTCCGTACTATACAGGGTGTGAAAAAAAGTACTGTTAATCCGGAAAAATTGATAAATCAAATGCTGATAATGTATTGCAATGCGTTTTCGACACGAGTATCGAGAACGCCCGCGGATTGTGCGTTGTTTCTGCTAATCATATCGGTCATTTAATGCATTTGCGCAGCTTTTACGAAAAAAAAAAATTATAGATTTTAACTCTATTATTTATAATGTTATTCAGTTGACACTAAATAAGCCAGAGATAGTGCTCACGACTCACTTCAGACCGGCATTCACGAATCGAAATTTCTATATATACAACGTTCATATTGGGGGCGCTATATTCATTAATATATAAATCTGTAACTGCAATTCCTTTACTGTGGACTTAAACTCACGAAACAAGTCACAGTGCGTACTAAAGCAATCAGTTTTGATCTAAGCTTCCATCATCAATCCAAGATTTTCCATCAATAAGACAAATTTCCCAAAAGAAAAGGTTCTTAGCAAACGTAAGCAACTACCATCGGTTTTCCCAGTGAAATGAATACCTTTGCATGTGTAGACTTTATCAAATCCACACTTTACATGCTAGTGATGGCAAATTTCTTAATAATTTTATAACACAGGCAGGAACCGTCTTCGTAGCATTTTAATTAGCTAAAAAGAAAAAAGAAAACAATTCATGTCATAAGAATGTCAATTTATGTAGGTATACATCAGGTACTTAGATATATGGAGACAAGACATGTCACGTGCTCGTAGGCAAATGTCTTTGGTTATCTGTGTAATCGTCTATGTCTCCGCTGAGTTTAGCGCTTCATGTTGGCCCTGCTGGTTACAAACTTAACAAAAAGTTAATTGCAATGGTTAGTAAATGTTTTGTTGAGTATTCCTATTAAATATTGAGCAGTTGCAAGGTATACCTCTTCCGAACATATGTACATGAGATAAAAACATACACACGAATTAAGAACAGTCACCTTTTTTTGAAGGCGGTTGAAAAGGGAATTTTAGATTTGTAGCATACATGCGTGACTCCTTCGTGTGACCTTCCATTTGGGTGAATCATAAACTTGTTTTGTTCTTTCGTTTCGGGATGAATCAACGCCTACAAAAGTATTACTCATACATAGGAGGGAGGGTGATATCTTCGAATTAAACATTGCGTCACTGCTATTGAACCAAAAAGTTTTTTCAAGTATATAAGTAACCGTGAATATAATAATATAATAAATCCCCAGACAATCACAACAACTGTATGGCCCCAAAGTAAGCAGAGTTTGTGTTATGGATGACCATACATCGAACTGGGGGGGAACCCAGAATAAACATACATATATAAATAAGTAAATAAATATTTTCTAACAATCACACCACATTATCTAGCCTAAATTAAGCATCATTAAGAACTTGTGTTATGGATACTAGATAACGGATAAATAAACTTAAGAAATATATAAACACACATAGATATTTTTTTATATATAAATATTAGAAATATACTTAAATAACCATACATACACATCTATGACTAGAAAGCAAATATGGTAAAATATCTGCTCATACCAGGATTCGAACCCGGGACCTCTGGCATGAAAGGCAAGGCTGCTTACCTCCATAGCAAACAGGCAACCATGGGGCCCAGTTCGCTGTATGGTCTTGGCCATACGGTTAGTGTGTTTGGGGATTTATTTATTTATTAAGTTACCGGGCTATGGCAACATTTTTATCTAATATAATAAAAAAACATCTTGTTTACAATATAACAATTCTTGTCAGCCACTGCTCTATCATACCATCACACACAAAGCTGCCAATCGATCTGCAAAAGTTCCGTTGGTTTGAACCCCGACTAAGTCCGGGTTCGGGTAGTATTCCGGACGACCGGTCGGAGCCGTACTGATGACCTACAGCCAGCCTTACAGCCTTTTGGATTGCTGCTTAGCTGAAACTACTTTAGTTCAACTCTAGAAAACCCAAAATATTTAATAGTTCATCCGCATTGTTCCTATTTATCATCAAAAGTCTTTTGATGCGCTAGTGAAAGAGATTCTAAAATTATGTCTGATAGTCAAATTTTTAGTAATAGAAATTATGCGAACATATTTTAAGCATTACTTCAAATAACCTAACTTAAAGGTTTTGTGCTTGTATAAAAGATAGAAAAAATGAAAACGGACTAAAGAAATTTTCAACTTTGTTACCGCAACTTTTCGGACTGCGGTTACACTCCAGTTATCAAAATAAAGAGAAAGAGATTAATTAAAAAATTTACGAAAACCTTTTATTAATTTTATCTTTTTAAAATATCTATAATAATGATTTTAACTGTGTACTACATATTAAATGATGTTTTTCTTCGTTAAGGAATCTGCGGCTGATAAATACAGTATACAAAAACGAATCAACCTTAGCATAAATTATAACATTGAAGGTTTAGAAATGAACACGGAACGTCTCTTTTACACGGACCAAAATTTTCACTTAATTACTTAGACTGTACTAATATAGGGAAAGCAGCATAAAAATAGGTCATATATTGGCGAAGAAACGAGACGAAAAATAGTGCAACAAATTGTAGTATGGCGGCATCTCTTTCCCGCGCCGGAAATCAATAAAACCATCTCGCCACGTGGCGTGGAGGCAGGAAGCGGGTCTGCTCCATTTACACCAGCCCAGCCGAGCGCCGAGCACGGATCGGTTTGACAAACTTCCATTATTCAAAATTAGAATTCGTTGCTTTTTTAATTCTTACCAGCCAAACTGAATTTTGCCCAATGCTCTTTTTTAAGTTTTTTTGTCATTGCAGTAAAAAGGTGATGTCGAGTTTTTGTTGCAAGTAATCTCTGGAGAAGTAGTAACATTGATTATTTTATTGACACCTAAAAGTTGCAATAAATAGGTTTTACAGTAAGAAGGTACCTTAGTATATGAATTTTATTCTAATGTAAATTAACTCGAAACCAAACACCACTGTAGGTAAGGTTTTGCAAAAACTTTGTGTTATTAGAGATAACTCTTAAAAAAACGAATGTCTTAATGGCCTACTCTCATTGCAACAAGTACAGACCTCTACAGGCAAAAGAATAAATGAAATAATTTACAAATTGAAATACTAGATGCCAGGACTTACCACAGGATTGCGCAGTGCAAAAAAGTTCTTCGGTTTTTCGTTAGGGAGAGTGGCTGCGCTAGTCAGTTCAACAACGTTACGGTATCGATTACTAGGTAGCGTTACTATCTGTTTCTAACTGGGATAACAATAAAAGGAGCAGTTGTTGGGATAAAACTGTAGGTGGCGCTAATTCTAATATCTCTAAGTAGGTTCAATTTGGTTCGCTAAAGATGAAATTGAGCAAAATTAATGTACAGGGTCAGATAGATATAATACTCGTTAAATACTTAAGCTTATTAAGTTTTAAATTTTGTAGGGTACGAAACTTAAATTTTTTACCTTCGCGATATTGAAACATAAAATTAATTTCTGTTTAGTCAATATTTCAAAAATACTAGGATTTAAAAATGTTGCAATTGACTTTATACAAACTAGCAAATGAAAAATAACGTACTAACGGAGAAAATTAAGTTAATAGAGCAATTAGGAGGCATTTCTTTCTTGAAAATCATTGGCTGATGTTGAAACTTTTTAGGCGTGTTGATTTAGCCATTACCTGCTAACCATGGTAATGACGAAGAAAATAACTTTATATTATTAAAAAAAAATTCTAGTAACTACCTACCTATTAAGTAGGTGCGACATAGGTTCAGTCGGGGAAGTCGGCGTATTCTCAGACTAAGGCGAGAATCGCTAGCGAGTTGTACGGTATTTTGTAGGCGCTATGCGGGGCGACACCACTGCAGGGGATTTGAATGCGAATCTGAGCCTGCACAGTTTCCCGATTTAACCTATACCTACTACTTATTATTAAGTTCACTTCACAGCCTTAATAATCCCACTGAAGGTATAGTTAGTCTTACCGACTAACTGTCGTCGATTAGCACTCCACCACGCTTGACTAACGTGGGTTGGCAGACTTCAAACTAAACATTCCTTCGAAATATTTTCAGGACTGTGGAGGTTTCCTGACGATTTTTTCGTTCACCGGTTGGTGCTCATTAGGACTCATTACTACATTTGGGCGCTAACGGGGATCGAAAAGCCGCAAAAGAGACGTACATTTACTTACAATTTGTTATTAAAAGCAACAATTTTCTTACTTCTCTTGTGTAGTCAGTATTTATCTCTATATACTTTTTAAAAGTAATTTTGAGAATTAAAGCTGTACTTACCAGCTAAGCAACGTTTCCTTACAGGGTAAGAACAAGACGAGGGCAACAATAACAAGCCTGAGGGCTTCTTGGCCGCGTATAACCAGTAGAATTTGATGAAAAAGATTTTAGCCATTCAAACTTGAGCATTATATCTTAAGTAGGCCCTTATGGTCGCCATAGGATATTAATACACTCTGTTAAGCTCAATGGGGGCCCATTTAAAAAGCAACTTATGAAATGGCATTTTACGTGAAACCTTATTTTTTTATCACATTATTAAATACGCCTAACACAAAATTGTTAACTATAGCAAATTGTTCATATCTCTGTAAGTATAATAAGCAAAAAAGAGGAACAAAGTTTTCGTGTTTCATTAACAAATCGATTTATCGTCTTTTGATCTGTAACCAAATTTGTAATAACTTTATAGAAACTGTTGTAGTTAAAATAAGTTTTAAATTAAATTAATTTACAAAATTGAGTTTGAATATTGTTAAGAGGATATCGAAATGGAAAACCAGATAGAATTATTATTCAGGGCGAGCCCGTTATTCGATATAAAAATTAAAAATACAAGACTGGTCCTACTCAGCTCAGGTCCTACAGTTAGAACTGATTTTAATGTTTGACATTACCCAGACAAGTTGTCATTTGTTTAGTCTTGCGTAATATTACTTATAGCACATGAGTAGATAAACGGAACAGAGATAAATCTTCATACAACCGCATGAATCGGTTGCACTACAAGTACGCGGGGCATGTGTGCGTGACCACTGGCCGCTTGTCACATACGCGGTGAGACAGGTCAAAAGACATTGTCAAAAGGCACAGCCAGTTGACAATCTCAGGGTCATTGCGACGCACGTTGTTTGTTTTGTTAGTTGCAAGTTTAAATATTTTAATGTAAAATCGTGGTATTTTATTATTTATAATGGTTGTTTACTGTACTGTGAGTATGAATAATACTAGAAAAAATAAAATTGAATTGCAAATAAAAGCAAAAGTTTAAAGAATTTTTCGATCTTGAAATAACTATTGTGACAACCCTACCAAAATAGGTTACAATTTTTCATGTTCTTAAGAAGCTTTGTCTCTGTTCCGTTTTTCTACTCATGTGCTTATAGGTAGGGACAGACCGTTCAATTCATTAACTTGCGTTCAGCTTAGATATATCCGGTGACTTGTATGTGTGACAAAATGAACTGATAGTACCCACACGCACACCAAAGCAACTAGAACACGTGTTGACACGTTCACACGCAAGGTATAGCATGCGCGCAAAGATGAGTGCACGTATCTATAACTAAGTCCACAACTCCACTTTAACTCTTTATAGATGGTTCCACTCATTTGTGAATATGACCCACTGTGTTCACGTGCTTGTGCAACTTAATTTTGGACACGCGGCATCTATCACATTGTCAAACCGTGTTCGACCAAATGACGACATTTCGGTTTGCGTGTACAATCGTACATATTTGTTGCGCACGCACAGTTACTGTATATGTACAACTTTAACGTACACACAGGGCAGCGCGTACAAATGACTTGAATCATCTATAACAAACTGTATGTGTTTTTGGAAATAAACACATACAGTACAAGTTATTAGAGTATCCAAGCATTTATACAGGCACATAAAATAATATTATTTCTCGCAATAATTAATATCTCACTCTTATGCTACAAAAAGTTATTAGGCACCCACGACAATATTATCAACAACATTATTTAAACTTAGATACACACCGCGACATTTACGAGTAAGACTTAAATAAGTAGAACCAAAATAATAATGGTATTTTATGAAATGGATGGATGGAAAATGTTGATGATTTCAAGAGAATTTAACTTCGGTACAAAATATTTCGAAACTGCTTTGTTAAGACATGGGTTTCACCAAACCCTTTTTGATGTAAAATGGATATAAGTAACTAATTAGCTAAATAAACAAACTATTTTTCTACATTTCTATCGGTATTCAATCAGCATTAAATAAAACTTTATTTTTTGCACGAGTTTAGCCAAACGATTGACATAGGTGCTATTTATTTAAACATTTTTATTGTCCTATCTCCTTTTTACCATCACGGATCTCTGGGGCGTACTTAGGCGCAGTTCTTTAACTATTAATTGTTTTAGTTTCGTTTTAAGCGTTTCGTTTAGGTCCTTTGACATACTTGGATCAATACATATTTGATCCAAGGGGACTTAAGCCAACGATCTAGATTTCGGAAATACCGGCGCTAACACAGCTCCCCCAAAAGATCCTTTGTACTTTGACTGAAGTTGTAGAACCTATTGTTGTTCGTCGGAGTTTCCGTCTTTAATCAATAGATCGGTAAAGCAGGTGCTTTATACAGAGGTTTTAAATAAAATTTATATTATTGCCATTAAGGGGCACTATTCAGTTGTGCATACATCTAATCAGCACAGCCAGGCGGCAAAATTGGGGAATGATCATCCCCGACTTATGCCGTTCGGAGAGAATTACTTTGGTTCAGTCTTGTCGTTCAACAAATACTGCTGAATATTTGGGTACTCCCCTAATGTATGGGAAATTTATACTACAGGGGGGGATACATTAACCTACACATTCAAATAGAACCTAACTTACATAATATCGCCTAGCTTAAGCCTCGTGTGTATAAGGGCGCAGGTCTTCTGGTCGGTGGCGGCGAGCGCGGCGCGGCGCCGGCGCATCGGCCGGGGCGACGCTGGCGGCGAGTCGCGCCGCATGCCCGGCGAGCTGCCGCGCCGGCGCACCGACGCATGCCGCCCTCCCACGCCGCCCAGCATCCTGGAATGTAAAAGGGTTGATGGTGAGGAAGGGGAAATAAATAAAACATGTAAAAAAGTAATCTTTAAGAATCTACATTTTGGCAACACTCATTTGTAAGCGCGATACGCTGAATGTTTCACTTATTATTTTAATGATGATAGTAATTTAAAACTCCAAATATTTTGTTTTATTATAGGAAAAACAATATTCACGCTTTACGAGCGTCATCTTTTACTTCATCATCATCATCATCACATCACATCATCATACATCTTACTTTGTCTTTTAAAAAGTATTACAGGTAGACAGAGAGGGAAAAAGCCGACGGAAAAAAGGGTGGGTGAATATTTGACATTACGAGTACTAGGTACTTCATAATGTACTTTTAATACAAAATTAACTCCCCATTAAAATCACTATTTCGATCGGTCCTGAAAAGTTATAACAAGAAACAAAAAATACTTTCCTAACAAAATAAACTACATCGAGAGGGACTGCAAAGATTTTTCCACCGCATTTATTTTGAAGAGAAAAATTCTCCCTCATTTCTCTGTGAACAATTCCTAAATGGATCTATAACTGTGGGAGCTTTTTATGCGCTAGCTCAACCGAAGGGGCTTTAAAGGAATCGATTTGTTTATTTTTTTAATTTATAGCCCGAGAAATATGGCGCAGTGTTTCATGCGCATCAGGAAATGAAATGGAATTGAAATAAAAATTTTACTAATAGCTTTTCCAATTTTTTAAAATAAGAACGTGTGGACGAGTTCCTCTTTCTGAAATATTATTCATGTGTATAAATTATGGCACTACTAAGTGTAGATCTTGCTTAGCGAGTTTATAGTTTATCTATACATCATGTAAGTCTAGATTTTCTATGCAAAATCTAGACTTAAGAGATCCTTAAGTGGCCATATGAAGTCTCTAAGTGTAGACGAAAGTATTAAGACCTGTATTCGTTATAAGTATGCGTTAATACAAAGTACCTTTATAACAAAATACTCAGTGCGTTTTTGTAAGGATTTCATATATTATTTTTATTGATTAATGAGAAAAAAATCAAGACTTTTAAAACTAAAGCAGCTTAGTTTCAACCTTCGCAAAATAAATCGATCACATTCAAATGCAATGCTTGTTTAAGAATCGTATGTAGGAGTCTGAACCGATACGAATATCGGTTCGCTTAAAGATGTCAAGGTAAGAAGCAATCTTTCACGTATTCGACGATTTCTCTACACCCTTTAATGGTACACGGCTCGTGATAGTTGACCAACTGATGATTTATATCGACCCAATATTCTGAAGGTTTAGGGAATGCAATATACGCGTAATGGCGATATGGGACAGCTTTACGATAATACTGTACTGAATTTATGATTAGATAATATAAGTAGGTACCTTCAGTAGTAAGGTAATAATAAATAAATGATTTTTAGATAATGCCCCTGGAGGTTATTGATGAAGTATTAGCATAAATATCTAACGCCTAGTTAGATTTATTAACAAGTTTTTATAAACGAATGTAAATAGGTCTGTCTAAACTTAAATGTCGACGAAAGACCAAGGTTTTTTATTCTTTTAATTTTCGGATGCATTTTCAATACATCACCATATTTCTCGGTCTGTTAATTAAAAAAAATAAACCTGCAACAATGTTAAAATATTTTACCTTATATATAACGAACGAAGTTTTGAATTTAAATTGAATTCGAACTAACAATCCACAAAACCTCAACACTTTTAACTTATCAATAAACCCTGTCAAATTACAGTTTCAGAAACGCCAAAACAAATCCAAAATGGCTCCTCGTATAGTCCACTCAACCCGACTCAACAGGTAATGCGCAGAAGGCATTATTGGACACGTCCCATCCTTTCACCGGGTTTACCAATCCCTTGAATCCTTCTAGCAAATTGGATTGCCATTGTACCTGCCTGGCCGACCATTGTCCCGGGAATAATGGACTCCGCCAAAGACCGAGGTACTCTCGAGACAGATTGTAGGATGTAATCTCATGAGCAAAAAACCTGGCAATTAATTAATGTATTTTTTTATACTCTAATATGTATATAACTCTAAATGGTCAATTAAAAAGCGACTTTGTTTTTTACCATATAGAATACGTATTATGATACACGTGACACCGATCTTGTTAAAATTTGGCTAATGCGATTTTCAGTATATATACTATTCAGTACAAAATAAAGTCGCTTTTTGTTTGAACACTTAGCTGTGATAAGACTGAGGTACGTTAAAGCACTCTTTACTGAATTCAATCTATCAGTCCTTCAGAAAATGACAATGATGGAGGGACATGTTATCTAACTTACCAGCTAACTTCGAGTTAAATTGCTATCTCAAGTCTACGCAAGTCGGCCATACTCCCACACTCTTTTCATATATAAGATATTACTTGTTGTTAAGAATTACTTAGACTAGTCATCACTTGGGGGAGTAATAATAATGATAATAATAAATCCCCAGACAAACTCACCAACTGTACGGCCCCAAAGTAAGCAGAGCTTGTGTTATGGATGACCATACAGCGAACTATATACGAAAAAATATATAAATATATATATAAATATATAAACAACCATGACCCGAAAACAACCATCTGTGTTCATCAAACAAATGAGTGCCCCCGGCCAGGACTTGAACCTGGGACCTCCGGCGTGTGAGGCTACTACCCGTCACTAGGCTACTATCTCTTGGTCGTCAAATAACGTTACTTAATTATGCAATAATGCGAAGTGCAAATGCAGAACAGTGAGAGAATTACGTGAAAAAAAAAAAACAAAATCCTATTATTGTTATTGTAACGTCCTCCATGATATGATCAAATATTGTTTCTTCTCACTATACTGCGATTTTTATAACATCTCGATGACGTTATTTGCCAAATACACCTCAACTCCTATTGCACAACATAATGTGTACTAAAAGCTTCTTAGTATAATCCACATAAGCCGAATGTGACCCTGTGACTATTACATAAGTCCGACTTAAACTATACCTTACAGTGCAAGAATTACACTTGATATTCGCTTGGGCACTACAGTCAATAGAGCAGTAAAGCATTACTTTGTGGGGAGTGTGGCCGAATGATATCTATTGTTATTATGGGCCACAATAAAATTGGATCCGGCATTATGTGTAACTTGTGAAGTTACTGTAGGCGACCATTTGTTACACTAGCTTTGAAAGGTCACCGTTTCTGTGCTGTTTGTGTCGACTGTATTCGTATAAGCTTCGCTTTTCCTATTTTTCGGTAAGCATTCGAAAATCATTACACTTATAATTATTATTAAGGTGCAGATTTAACTGAATTACTAAAATGATGGATAACTAACAATAAAGGTGCTCAATTTTTTAAGAAAGAATGATGTTGTGACAGTCCCTGATTTTTTTTATTTAATTGAAGTTTGAACTGCGACATTGATATCGTAGTTTTCAGTTCTTTATGATGTCCTTGGCTGAAATATACTCAAAATGAATGATACTCAAATGTAATCAAATTTCTAAACTGAAATGGTTTTTGTAGTATATTAAATTTTTTTTATTTATTTTTTTATTGAAAAAGGATTAGACGTTTGTCTTCTATCTCACCTGATGGAAAGTGACGATGGTGAAGACAAGGGTGTTACACGTCTATCCACAAGATACCTATTCACCCGACGCTTGAAAGAACTAGGACTATAGTTTTCTGGAAAAACAGACGCAGGCAGTTCATTCCACACTCAAAAGGAACTATCGAAGCGTTTGGTTCGACTTCTTGGGATATCTACCATGAAAGGATGGAAGGTCTGTCTGCGTCTAGTAGTCCGATGCAAGAAGGGTGTGGGTTCAACCTGATCAAAAAGAGCATTCGCGCACTCTCCAAAATGTAATCTGTAGAAGACTGCTAAACTGGCATCTTTCCGACGATGGTCGAGGTTTTGCAGTTTTTTGGTGGTGAGGTCAAAGTTGTTAATAATTTTTCGGGCTCTTCGGTCAACTGCGTCCATCGCTTCTAGTTGGTACTTTGCAGAACCAACCCAAAGGTGGCTACAGTACTCCATACAAGATCGAACTTGAGCTGTATACAAATTAAGTAGCTGTTCAGGGCTGAAGTACCGCCGGACCTTCGAGATGATTCCCAACTTCTTTGAAGCTGTTTGAGCCATGGACACAATTTGTTGCCCGAAGTTTAGTTGGGACGATATAGTTACGCCCAGAAGCCCTAGGTGGTCGGTTAAGGGTACAGAAATATTTTGGAAAGTGGGCGTTAGGTCGAAATTGCTCTTTTTCGCGGAGAATAAACACGCCTGTGTTTTCGACGGGTTAAATTTGACCAAGTTGGACTCGCCCCAATCGGACACTTTCTTTAAGGTCAAATCCACCTGCTTAACCATGGACTCTCTCAAAGCCCGGATTTCTTGAGGACTCGCTCGCGCATTGGACATGTATCTCTCTACAACGGTGCTGTCATCAGCGTAACCAATAATGCCTGGGATTAGCAGGTCGTTATTGTGCAGCAAGACTACTCGAATTGAAAGTTCCCTCAGAAAATCAGATATCCAGTCGCAGAGCCCTTTAGGTATTCCGTATGCTGGAAACTTACTCAAGAGACCATCATGCCAGACCCTATCAAAAGCCTTGGAAATGTCTAAGGATACAGCTATAGCTTCACCGTGACCTTCCAAGGCTTCGCTCCATAAGTGAGTGGGATATTGAATTTGAATTTGAATTTGAATTTGAACGCTTCATGACTTTGCAAAGTATGGAGGTGATTGCAATAGGTCGATAGTTGATGGGATCTGCACGACTTCCCTTCTTTGGTACTGGTTGCACGTTAGCCAGCTTCCAGGATTTAGGGACCTTTCCAGATTCCAAAGAGAGTCGATACAGGCGCGTTAGTATGGGAGACAACTCGGCTTCGTAGTATTTTAACACAACTGCAGGTATGCCATCGGGGCCGCTGGCCTTGTTTACGTCTAAATTCTGCAAGCATTTAAGAACCTCCTTTTAGCGAATATGAACGGTACCCATTTTGGGTCCGAAATGAGGTAACTGGGGTGGGACTTTACCTTGACTATTTAGACGTGAATAGTCTGCAAAAAGATTAGCAAAGAGGTCTGCTTTCTCTTTTGCAGTGTGGGCCAGTGAACCGTCAGGCTTCCTCGGAGGTGGCAGCGATGGGCGACAGAAGTTCGACTCAACTGACTTGGCCAAATACCAGAAAGCTTTTCTTCCTGAAGGATATGACGCTATCTTGTCTCCGATGTGGCCAATGTGGTCAAAGCAAGCTTTTCTGATCACCTTTTTGCAAGACTTGGCGGCAGCATTGTATTTTTTCTTCAGTTCATGCGAATCCACGGCTTTGCTTCTGCGAACGTCAGTCCAGGCTTTGTAAGCTTCTTGCTTAAGCTTTTCAGCTGTGAGGCAAGCAGCATTAAACCATGGGCGACCTTTGGTTTCAAGGGATAGGTCAGCGTAAGGGATGAAATACTCCATTGCTTGGCCTATCACACTTGATACAGCATCAGCGCAGCACGATGGATCGGTTGATGTGAAACATGTCTGCCGCCAAGTATAAGACGTGAAAAAGTGCCGCATCTCATCCCAATCTGCTGACTTGTATCGCCATACTTGCAGTTACGGCCACCGAGCACCTGTCAGGATCAGTTGTCAGCAGAAGGTCTAAGCAATATGCAGTGTGGCCGGCAACGTTGGGGATGCGCGTGGGCTCGTGCACAAGCTGTTGAGTTACGGAAAACTTAAAAGCCTTGTTTCATTGACTGCTACCACACGACAAGGAACTCTTTCTTGTTATGTCAATGTGACAGCGACGCGTTACGACAGCTTTTATTTTATTAAATCAGCTTAGCTGGCAAAGAAGGCACGTATTTTACACGATAAAACGTTGAGAAACATATATTTTTAAAATAAAGTTTGATCCGTAGATATAATATTACAGTAGAATTTCTTGTGTGTAATGATCTCGTCTAGGGCGGTACTACAGCCCCAGGAACCGGAACACAACGACATCTACGTGGTTGTGTTCCAATTAAAGGGAAGGAAACCCAGTGCAATTACAGGAATAAAGGCAATTTAAACTGAACCCTACGGCCGGCAACGCATAATTACTCGATAAATCAAAATAACTAAAAGCCGTATTAATAAAATAAACATCAGTGATTAACGATGTAAATGGATGCGGATGCCACTATCCAGGTGGATCGAATGCTCTTTTGCCGGTAACAATATTCATACACCACGTTTATTTCATAAAGTTAACTGTATTAGAAATCTTATAATTTTATCCTTATATCCATAGTCATCAACAATCTACTAGGCTTCTCGGTTTTTGTGGTTGGAATCGACCAATGTCTCAAGCAAGAAATATCCTTCGCGATATTGCAAATTTCGCCAAGTCAGCGTGACACACCCTCGACGTAGAGGCTAACTAAAATCAATAACAAGCAACAAATTCAGTTAAAAAGGATCGGATCAAAAAGAGGTTCCATTTCGTAATACGTACACCGATATCCCGATGTTGGTCTAAATAAATATTTTGTCAGAGGCAAATAAAAATAATTCTGCACTTTCGGACGTGGGTTCGGCCTTGCGGGTCCGAGTGTAGATGACCCGGAATTTATTAAAAACACGCACTGATGGACATTTGGGCAACATTTGATTGAGTGTAGGTACATCTATTTTTGTATTTTTGACGGTAGGCTGTTGTAAGTAGCCTGAATTCAACATCTGCCAAAGGCGAGTTTGAGTTCGGGTACTTGTGACTATGGTGGATATGGATTCAACACAAATGTTATGAATAAAATTAATTTTGAAAAAATATACCCGTGAAGTTTTTCTTGATGGAGGTTTTTCCGAACTGGTGGTAGAGTCATGTTTTATTTGACGTCAATAAGAACAAATAATTTTCCATGTTGAGAAATAAATATTTGAATTTGAATGGCTCTTATTACTTCACAGAGATTTCAGTAACATTGCGGTATGATATTTATAGTATTTCAGGATTTCAAAACGTCTCTACTTGATCATTTAAGGTTTTCTTTATACTTTATGAAGCTGAACATTTCGTCGAGACTTAACAATTTAAATTAATTAGTGGAAAGTCTTTAAACTTCGACGACCATTTTAGTAAAATGAATCAAAAATACGTACATTTATGCTTTATTTATTATCCTTCTTTTGATGTTTTGTAAACAATGTTACGAACTGTTCGAACATAAAATACACTGTTTTGTCTTGTGAATAATTATAAATAATAAAATTAGGACCAAAGTTATTAAAATAGAAAATGAAATTAATAATGAGTATCTATGGTTACGTGGTTACGTGAAGTAAGAAGCAAACCTAGCCGGCAAACGAACGCGCTGTTCACCTGCTGCGCAGTGGCGTGCGTGACCACGCAGCTCAGCATTAACCGCAGATGTGACTATTTAATATATTTTAATATATTGATTACCGATAGAAGATCCGTTACAGACCGTAGACTTTAATTAGTAATTACTCTTACTTCCTTTAATCACGTCTACGTGGTTTTTACGGCAGTAGGAAGGCTGCCGCAAACCAGATACGAAACATCAGAAACGCTACTATCACTACGAAATAATCTACATTACATCCAAAACGCCATCAATTTCAATCAAAATCAAAAATATAGACTACCCCATAATCTCCCAAAAAGTTCTACGTACCTATTTGCTTTTACTGTGACAAGGGTCCAACATTTATGGGCCCTGAATAGAATAAAGATGTACCTAATTTCGCGGTCCTTATATGGGATTTACGGTTTTTTACGCGGGTAAAAAAGATTGACACTTCGAAGAAAGAACAACTGTATCGGTTTATTCTTTTTATTCCTATTCGTCCGTCTTTACGCGTCTTCACCGCGAGTTAAAGATAAGCACGAAATACTTCTGTGTTTTGAAGAAATTTCCCAAACGAAAAACGATTGAAAACTTTTGCATGAAATTTAATCTCGAGTAAGTATAATTTCATTTCTTTGAGAAATAATGAGGTACTTACGTTATTATTCAATATAATTATAATGAAACAATATAGAAAGTTTAAATTGATGTAAAATGTGAAATAAAATATTGAGTGATTTGTGTTCTGGGCAATTACATTTGAGGAATGTTTGCAGTAATCTTTTGTGTGCCATAAAATTAAAAAGGTTTTACAGCAAATATAATACAATGAACGTCTTGAGCAAAAAAAGAGTAAAAGATACATTTTTTATTAAATCTTTTCAAAGAACTCTCTACCAGCGACTCTACAAAGTTACATGCGTCTGAACCAATTTTCACAGTACATTTTCAAGCAAAAGGTCTCGGATACGGATGTTTGGTCGCTTGTTGCTCGTAGCGGCAAAAACTTCTCGCAAGCATTTGGTAGTCGTTTCACTTTCGTAGGCGTTGGTTCGTCTTCAAACTGACATACTGTTGACTGGCACTTTATTTCGGGATCATACTGATAAGTCCAACATTCGTCACCTGTTAAGACACGGCGGGAAGTGCCTACTTTGAATTTATCAGTCATATCATGGCACCATTCTAAGCGCGCCTGCTTCTGAGCGTCGGTGAGGTTGTGAGGTACCACGCGAAACAAATCCTCCTTACGCGAAGTTGGTTGTGTAGAATATCATTAGCACTTCCCGATCCAATCTGCAGATTGTACTAAATCTCCTCGTAAGTGATCGCCGGTTTTGATGAATCAAATGTTTCACTTGTAGCACGTTTTCTTCCGTAACAGCAGTCAAAAGACGACCACACCTTTCTTCCTCCTTCAAATTTAAACAACCGCGCTTAATCTCGTTATACTAGCGGTACACAGTTGCTTTGGAAGGATCATTAGAAGTTCATAAAACCGAATTGAAGTCATTTAAACGATTCATCAGGTTTCAATTTGGATTTAAGGCCGTAAAAAATGATTGCACGAAAATTTTTCCGACGCAGATTCATTCCTCCATGTCACACAATAGTTTCATATTGTTGGAACAAATATGACTCTACTTTTAAATAATCGAATTTTCAAAATAAATTACAACTTGCCCACATTCCATATATATAAATTTTTTTGCAATCTTTCTGAGTGGCCTGGTATAATCATAATCAATTAAATATAAAATATTTAACTAATTACATCAATTACCGAAAGTTTACCCTTAACAAAATCAAAGGGTTGAAACTGAACTAGACTACAATCAGGTAGTTGCCCAGCGTAGGAAATTTTTAGCAAAATGCACAGACTACCTATTTATTTTCATTTATTTATTTATTTAGTAAAGATTTACAGACACATAGTATTACTTCAATTGACAGACAGCTAGTTCTACGTTGTAAAGAAATCTTTTTGAATATGGGGGTAACACATCCGGTAAGCTTTCAAATAAAAAAAAAGATACATCACCATAGACAGATACAGATACACACGTCAAATTTATAACACCCCTCTTTTTACGCCGGTGTTAAAATAACGAGGTTAATTTACAGCAATAAGCAGAAGGCGAATTGTTTGAATGTACACTATAATAACTTTAATTTAATTAGCGCTTGGTTGAACTTAAGAAAACCAGCTACTGCAGGAAGATTGGCTCTACATCTGCTGCTCTATATCTTCGCATGGCTCTGTGTTCAGTGCACGTTTGTTGACTTTTGAACGACCTCAACCACCATCGCAGGTCCCTCATGATGAGCCGACCATCATCGCCGCGTCTTCAATAGCATTCTGTTATAAAACATCAATAAAAATCTTAACGGTTTTGTAACCAGAGTAATAGATATATCTTTATATATTTTCAACAATAACGTTAACAGAGTCCCCATTTTCTGAACGACCTCGGCAGGTGCAAATTCACAAAAGATTTGACACACATTGTGTGACTTATCGACTGATCATAGTAAAATAATTGGCTCAAGCGTACGTTGTCGTTTTTATAGATCTCTTTTGACTTAGTAATTTTGCATTCTGAGCAAATTTTATTTAATTCACCGTGAAAACTATTGTCGAGAGTTAAAAGGAAAATCTACTCGATGCGATGTTTGTAAATCTGTATTCTAAATCAGAATGCTGAGTGAAACCCAGTTAGGGATTCAAAGTACCTGGACCTATGTATTATTTTACTATGTTCTAAACCGATATTATAAAACGTTATTATTAAAGTTTTTGTACGCTTCAAAGCTCGCGATTTACTTGTAGGAAGTTTAATCTGGAGAAAGTTTCAAATAAATATTGAATCTAGGATGAGTCTATTAAACATAAGTGAACAAACAAAGTTTGTTTTCCACCATGGGGTATCAAAAATATATGTATTCCAGTTTCTCACAGTTACTCTTATAAATAGACTAAAAATACTGAAAATTTTAATTTCAATAATGTTTGCAAGATATCAAAGTTTAGAACAGCGTCTTCTGATTCAAGTATAAAACAAAACATAATAAGAGGGGTAAAAATATATTTTTCTAGATTTCTAAATTTCTAGTTCTAGCAAAATTAATAAAAATGCGATCCTAAATAAAAGAGTGCTAATAGCAAGCGCAGGTAAACAAGAAGCTTACTCTGCTCTACTCTGCAATTATATATACTTACTTACTAATAAATTCATGAAATATATTCTGGACAAATAGTATTTGCTCAATATACCAAGGAGTACCTATAAAAGACTAAACATTAACTTTTGAACAACGCACGGTACAGCTGCTGTCAGAATTCTATACTGTTCTTTTATTTGGAAGGACGACGGTCACTGGAATATGCAAGCATAATCACTTGCGGTTATTATTTCGTAAGTATAATTACTGTGTTAAGTGTTAATGCGTGCAGTTCAGAATTAGAAACGATAGCAGGGGCTGTAATTAAAGGAAACAAAAGGCGTACCAATAATAATTATAATAATAATAAATAATAATAATAAATCCTTATTGATCAACGAAACATTTTTGCACATACAGATACAAGGAGATTACATTTTAAGCTTTTTTGAAGCTTGTTCCAGGAGTCTCCAAATGTTTATATTATTATGATACAAAATTAAAATTACAAATTATTATTCAAAAGTCTTCAGCAATGAAAATTTAAAATTTAGTTTAGTACAACTTATTGCACAGAATGAAACAAAACAAAAATAGTAAAAGAAAGAAAACTGCAAGTAAAAAAGGGCTCTAAAGTACTGCAATTTATTATTCGCATTTGAAGTGTTTGTGTAATTTGAGTATGTGTGTGTTTGTAAGATTGTTTGTTAATGAGAGTGTGTTTGAGAGAAAATACCAATAACAATTTGATTTGTTTATTATTTTCATGGCCTTCAAACGAGCTCGCAGTTATCTAATGGTAAGTGGCACCCGCTCCTGGTATATGAACATTATTCGTTGTAGTTGTTCTACTTAATAAGCGACCACAGGGTTGAGGTGGAATTGCCATTGTTCCAGTTATTTCAATGGTTGTTTCTGTCTAATGATCAGAAGACAACCGCGTAAACTTGGTTATTACTTCGAACAGATAGGGTGGACTGTAGTACCGGATGAGATCTTAAGAAAAACTTTACTGCAACTTAATTATATTTATTTAAATAGTCTTCTATATAATATCATAACCTAATATAAATTATATATTGCTGCATCAGACGAAGTCTTAGCAAAATATACTCTATTACCACTTAAACCTTTTAGTACCGAATACAAAATGTAACACTTCCTTCATTATATCATGCAATAACCTCAATAGTTATATATACATCATAAGTTCCTAAGTATTTGAATATATCATAGAAACTTCGATTAGAATGTAGAGAGGGTGTCTTGACAGATTCCCCGCGCGTCACTGGCTTGACAAGGGTACAGTAACGTGCGCGCGGATAGGGTCAACTTGGTAACACAGAGCAGGTTAGTGGGACTTAATGGGATCAATTTATTTTTGGATATGATTTCGATACTAAGAAATTGACATGACCTCATGTCAATGGTCGTCGTGGCTCCTAAAAGTAAAACTTTAATATTCCCATGTCCATCGTGACTTTCCATCAGGTAAAATATTTTTCATACTTTTCCGTAATACAGAAACAAGGTAAATATAGACGTAGACCACAATGTTTATAGTTTATTTATACTTTTGTAACGAATTATTAAAGTTCTGTATTATATAGAAATTTTATTTTTTTTGTTTTTTATTGATGCTAATTTAACAACATTTATGGTGACTGGCAAATTTAAATATCTTTATCGAATAACCAAAATACATACTGATATTGTTATTGAGAAAGTGTGTTCGTTTGTTTGTCCTTCATTTACTTCAAAATAGAACGACGTGTTGACCTGATTTTTGTGTGTGGAGAATACCTTGCTGATAATCTGCAAAAAGGGAAAAAAATCAACTCTTCTAAATACTTTTTACTTCAGTTGTGATCTCTGTGTTACCAAAACTATTTTAACAAGTAAAAGAGTAGAGAATGGATTCAAATGTGGTGCCTGATGCGTTGGATGGGTTCAAGTTAAAGTTATAAATACTTTATCTCACTTTGTTGATAAGACGTGGGGATATAATATACCCACGTAAATATACCTATATATTCGATGCATAAATTTAGTACAAAAAGTACATGGGCCTCTATTTTAAGTATTTTATTAACGTCGGATTTTATCAAACAACAATAATATGAAATCCTAAGGATGAGTCAATATATTGCCTTCGGAATAAACTAATTGTCTATTTCATTCATTATAATGATACGAATAATAACACTTTACCTGGGTAAATATTATACCTCCGATTTTGATGGTATTACGCAGTTATTTATGGAATTAATACAAGATGGCGAATGGACTGGCAATCAGCTGTTATGTTTGTTTTTGTCCCGTGTTGTTTTTGGCACAAGTTAACGTAAATAATGGAATAAATTAAAAAAGGTGTCTAATGTTCCTCATTATTATTTTGAATGATAACTTCGCAAGATGTCGGATAACATATGACGTTCATTTACGATTATGGTATAGTTATCCATAGGATAAGTTATTTCAAGACTTGTTTGATGAAATAGTTTTGACATTAATCATTGAATATTTTGTTGGAATACCATTATACCCAGTCCTTCAGTTACTTCGGGAGATTTTGAAGTTTGATTAAATCGGGTTAAGAAGTATTACCAATACCACAGATTAATAAAATAAATTTCGAAACAAATAAATCACTCCTTAATAAAAATGTCCGTATATCTCATGGGATGGAAAAGTATGCGGCGAACGCGGAGGGGCTTCTTGTTTTTAATGTTTAAGGGTGTTACCAATCGATTATCGATTGTCAATCGATGTAGATTGGGTCGATGGTATCGATGTTACCACACTAATCGATCGATCGTCGATCGATATCACACGAAAACACTTTAAAGCGTAATTGTCATTAAAGTACGTCATCTTACGGTAGTGTCGGGTGACGGGTTGCTCACTTCTCTCTGATATGGTTGAGGAGGGGGGTGGCTGGATCCCGCGTTATGCCAATTCCGGAGGTTCGCCGTTTGGATAGTTTGCGGGAACGGAGTCTTGCTTCCCTCGGAGATTTCTTTAGACTGTATGATATATGACGCCCGTGAAGTTTTATGCCAGTTCTACTCCACGAAGGTCACGAACTGGTGACTTCAATAAGTGCCAAAAAATTTAAATATTAAGAAATAAATATTTGAATTTTGAATTTATTTAATAAAGGGCGACAGAAATATTCAAAATGCTCTTAATTTTATTAGCTTAACTAATTTGCACCATATCTCATATTTTAACCAGTGTGCAACATCGATACATAGGGCGCGTGGTGCGGCAGGATCTGGCGAAACGCCATTATGAAAATTTAAGTCTGGAAAAGCATTAAAATTTCAAACAACCGACTAGCTGTTTGTTTGAATGGTTAATGAAACCACCTGAGTGTGACATCAGAACAAGCAAATTTTTTTAATTTAATATGTTTGGTACTCGTCAGCCCGGAAGTCACTTACCACCAACTGAAGAATTTCTTAATGATACGTTCTTCCAGATATTATCCCGTAACCACGGTTGCCTTAAAAACCCCACCGCAGGGGTAGATCAGCCTCAACAAACTAAAGAAGTGGTTTCGCGTAACTATATAATAGTCCACCATGCTTAGGTACCTACTTCGAGTTAGCAGAGTTTACCTTTATCCTCGAAATAGCTAGGTAGTAGGTACGTAGGTCATAAACTGGTCATCAGTAGGTAGAGATATTTCAAATCATTTGAACGTCTATGAGTGCGTTAAACTTGTACCTATATACCAAATGTGTGTGCGTGACAAAAGCTGCTACACAAGGTTAAGTAACATATTGTAAAAACTATTTTAGTAATTGATAAAACTAAATAAGAATTTTTAAAGCTCCAATTGTGTACTTTTTTTTTTTCTTTTTGTGTTTTGTTTTTTTGTATGTAGGTATTTATATTGTTTACTTATTTTGTTTATCTGTGATCTTACATTTTTCTTTGTTATTACCTGTCTATGTATTAGTTACTGTTAAAAATTATTGTTATTGTAATCTTTTTATCTCTCCTTATTCTATATGTGAAATCTTTTAATTGGCCTTTTTCTTCTATGTGTTTACTTATTAAATTTTTTTACGTTACTATTTTTATCTGTTAGTTTTCCGAAAATGTGAAAATAAAATAAAATAAATAAAATAAAATATTTACGTGTTAAACCAATGAATTTAAGTGTAGCGCCTCTGACATGACCGCAAAGCGGATCAATGAATTTTTCGGTTTGATGAGACACGCCAGAGTTTCTTTTATTCAGTGAGTGCGCGACTCTTCAAATAAAATTATAGAACTGACATTATACTTTTATTTAGTAGATGAAAACTATACTAATGTATTGTTACATAAAAATGTCTTTAATTATATGACGTTTACAATAGGCAATACTCGATAATGTGATATGATATATGATAATATATATCTGATAATGATGATAATTTATTTTATTTTATTTACTATTTACTAAATGATCGCTTAAAATTTTTTTTTTTTTGATTTGAGTGGATTCATACCTGTTTTACTTTTATGGTAGTATTTATAGTAAAATCTAAATTGTTATATACATTTAATAATTATATATGTGTGAATTGTAAAAATATGGGATGTAACCTGAAATAAAGAAATATTATTATTATTATAAAAACAAATAAATATAAAATTGAACTTGAAACTATTAAAAACCTAGAACAAAACATTCATTCTTAAAATTTAAAACAAACATCTTAGAAGACACGGGATACCACTCGTTCTCTTACTAAAGAACTAAATTCGTTTGAAGTTCTAATCGGCTTCCTTCTCGGGAAAGAAAGATTACTTGGTACCTATGTTTATACCGTTGCGTTTACACTATGTATATGCATAACCTCGTTTGTTTTACCATATCCAGCACAACATCCTAATGTTAGATCAGTGTAAATAATTAAAGTGTATTAAAGTTAGGTAATTATAGAAACCATATAGAGAAAAGGAAAATAAAATTTCGACTGCATTCAAAATTTGCAGATGGCCAGTAGGACTTGTGGAAAGTGGCTCAAATGAGCCCATGTGTCCTTTTTGAAAACCGTAAAAAATAACTCAGAATACATATAAAAATAGTTAAATAGAAAAATCCCATAAATACCTATTTTGTTGCATTCATTTTGAATTTCACTCATGTAGATACGGACATCACGTTCATTTTAATGTATTTTCTTGAATTTTTAATTTAATTTTTCACGATCCTTTCTAGTCTTTGTTTGATCTCTAAGGTATATCACGTGGTTTGATTAACACCCTGTATAGAATAATATCAATTCTAAACTACATTAAAAAACTTGGTTTTGTAAAAGAAACTCTATTACCAGTATAGAAATAAAGCAAATTACATAATATATTAGTCGTCACTAAATTAAAGCAGGACATTTTTCTTATACAAAATTCAGAATTTCTAAAACTAACATTTATTTAACTTCGAGAAATGACGGTATCGGTTAATACGGGTATGTAATAAAAGAATCACAGACCACTTCACAGTCCTAGCTACTTCTGGAACACATACTTCAAGTCAAATAAAATACCGGGAATTTATGGTACGACGCAGCATTTCTTTCATGATCAAAAGACAAAAGGCTCTCCTGGATGTCCTTATAAAGGAATCAAACTAACGAAATTGATTCTGATACAGAAATAAGTACGACCTTCTTTGAAGTTTTGTAGAATACGGAGATGTAAAGAAATTTGTGACTTACGAGTATAAAGTTGCTAAGGTAAAAACTATCTAGGTTGATTCCGTTCGACTGTTTTGATAAGCTGTGTTGAAAGTAAAGAAAATACAAATTTCGTAACGCTTTATGGGCCTTTTAAATTTCTTTCGGACTTTGTAGCTTAGCGCTGAGGGCGCTTAGCCGGATCCTAAACTTCTCCTACATACGATACGCCTAAGGGCATCCGAAACAGACCTTATTATTGTATACGGTATTGACGGTATTGAAACTACCACTGGTTCGGAAGGTCATCTACTGCCAAAGAAGCATCAAGAAACTCAGTAGGAACAGAAAAACGTACGCCGCGTTAGCCTGGTCCACCGGTATTTCTAACTGAAAAGCCGGCGTTCTTTGTTGTAATAGCATCGTCGGGATCTATTAAGACGTTATGCGGACGCCTATAACGAACCGCCGCGTCTGGGTTGGCTGTGTAGTCGGCTGACTTAATAACCAGCGGGTTGGGATAGTGGGGAGCATGGTCGAAGTGGCGTCTAGATGCCAACTTCATGAATGCGGCCTTCAGTTTGATTACAACTTCAGAGTTATATTTAAATTTACAGGGACAAACGCCATCTAAATCCGACAAAATTATGTAAAAGCGTAATTTAATGTATACTCAAGAATCAAATTACGTAAGATAATTATGACAGACCTTCAAATGTGTGGTCAAACTACGGTCAGCTCTCCTGTAATTTAAACTGCCTTTACCCTTACCTCATTTCATCTAACGATCTTAGATAATGAAAAGCCGGGCAAATATTCCAGGATTCCAAGGAACCCTTACGAGCCCCTTCAGGCCCAATGTATGTAAATGGGACACCCATTCATGGTTAGAAACGGCTACTTCTTGAGTTACTGAAATAGGTGCCCTGCAAATTTTATGAGACACTTTCTGTGACAGATAGAAAAGTTTCGTTTCTTTTAATAAGCATTTTATAAGTTTTTTTGGAATTTGGTTCATCTACAAATTAAGGAGTAAGAATTGTAGAGTTATTGTGTGCCTAGAAATTGGACTCAGCTTTCCTTTTCCCAGGGAAATTATGCTTGATCTGTGAAAAGTTAGGTACAGTCATTTGCATAAGTTATTATTTATTTATTTAACCGGCACAATATATTAAGATTGGAAACACTAGGGCTTTAATAACTTTTAATACCCATATTTATATGTATGTTTTCAAGTCCACCTCCTTGTCTCGTCGTCGGTCTGTCAGTAATAGGATATATAGAAGACACATACCTATGTCTTTTAGTCTATTTAGACAGTTTCCAAATGACGTAAAACTTAACAAGTTTCCAAGAGAAATATAAGGGTTGAAATATGAAAAAAGTTTTGCACTTCACATACAAAACCGACGCAACCAATCATGCAATTTGTATGAAAAGTCCAAAATATTTCGTATTTCGGCACAATTTTTTTTTAATTTATAGCGTCTACACCAAATTTGGCAACTGTCTAAAAATGATCCTTTATTAATTAATTTCTCGCCAACATTTTCCGAACATCTTATCAGGTTGTGGACACATCGCTTCATCCTTAAGATAGTCATGACAGGCAATTCATGTTTTTCAACACATCAAGATTCAAATTCAATTTCAAATATTTATTTCTCAACATTGACAATTACTTGTTCTTATTGATGTCAAATAAAACATGACTCTACCACCAGTTCGGAAAAACCTTCGTGAAGAATACCTGGCAAGAAACTTCATATATATTATTTTCAAAATAAGTTTACAGTGCCTCTTTATGTCTATACAAAATTATTCTTATCTGCATCTGTTAGCTTGGCAAGTTTCCCTCCCCCCAAGTATCCAAACGACGAACACCCTCAAATGGCACGGCTCATACGGATCCAGCCATCGCCCTCCTCAACCATATTAGAGGGAAGTGAGCGACCCGTCACCCGACGCTACCATAAGAAGACGTACTTTAGCTACTAAAGTACACTAAGTGACGCTTTAGATATCATAGAATATATATATAGATATTATAGCTTGTCCAAAAAATAAGATATTGCCAATCTTATTTATCACATTTAAATCTGTTATAGGTTGAAGCAAGTCTTAAAATATTTACTCTTCAAATTCAGCGATTGTTTTAAATATAAAAATCTTGAAAACTCGCTGGACAAAAGAAATTAAGTTATCAGACGGTAACATCTGAGGGATGAAGAAATTATTCCCAACAAATTACATTTTCACGAAAACATCGAAGAGTGAACCTTATGCTTCATAGTTATAAACGGTAAATTCGGTTAAAGAAAAGTTTGGTTACAATTTTATAACATTTTAATGTGTTTATCGCGATTTTGCGGTGGACAAATTGATTACGAAATTTCACGCTTTGAAATTTTTGAAAAGAATTCGCTATGCCATATTTTGTTTTATTTATAGCAGTTATTACAAACTTTTAGATAATGACACATATCAATATTACGACTGTATGTCTTGTTTTCAACTTGATTTTGCCATGTATTAAAAGCTAAAAGGTCATTTCGGATTTTTTTAGCCACCTAAGCAGCACCCTCACGGGAGGGAGCTGGAAGATGCGTCATGCATACCGCCGCAGGCAACCAACCTCTGCGGGGCGATGTGGGACTCACCAGAGCGGCACCTACCCACTAAAAACCACCTTACCGGCTGTGGCATGGGAATGCTGTCAGCCTTCATCCTATGTAGGGTATTTATTTCAAAATAATCACAGGCCTTGCTTTCAGCTTCGTCTAATTGAAAATGACAATGAAATCGAACGTGGGTCCACTCAAGAAATTTTAGAAATAAAAATGTGAAGTGTAATTACAGAGTAGAAAATTAAACCAAAAAGAGCTTATCGACGATTAGATGGAAAATGAAAAAGAAAAAACTATCTTTAATAGATTAGATTAATAATGAGTCTATGTTGTTAATGATAATGTTGTATCCAACACATAATAAAAAGCTTATCGCTCTGATATAACGTGATAACATAATAAAAATCTATAAAAGCGCTAGTTGCATATAAATGTAGGTAAAAATATTTTATGGCAACATTCGTTTATTTTTTGCGTACGCCTGGTTTTGACTTCGTCATGACCGGTAAACGAGCTGGCGGTCCACCTGATGGTAAGTGGCTCCTGTGCCCATAGACCTCATTAATCGTAGATGTTATTAATTAATTATATTGTTATTTATTGATTAATTTGCGGACCGTAGGCTTAAGTTCTAACTGCCTTTGTTCCAGTAACTACACCGTTAGATCCGGAACAAATCCACGCAGATTTGGTTACTATGAAACTGAATCAAAACAAATTAGAATAGGAAGTACAGCCCCAGAAAAGATTGTCTGCTTCCATTACCTGAATTTAATTATCGTTTAACCGTTGTAATAGAAATAATTGTTTTATGTTCCAATGTAAACATATTTTACATATTTATTTTGTTTGTATTTTATAAGGTTACCTTATCTGCTATTCGTTAGATTTAAAAAAAATGTTAGTGTGGTTGTTTTGTAAAGATGGAAAATTTCACCTGAAAACTAGGTTTTGGCATTTATTTATTTGAAAATTAAAGAACTCCTGCAAATTATTTAGGTACACACTCGTAGGCAATACTTCGTGACGTCCAGCTATTTTTACTTAAGATAACGCTGCAATTTTAGGTACTGTTCCAATTTTAATAAAATGGCTGACATAAGGACAGGTTTGGTTTTTGACCCCACATATGATATACTTTTATCGATAAAATAGATGTACTACCAGCCCTTAAAGTATGTACAGTCGTCGCAAGAACACCTTGTATATTGTACGACCCCCGAAATGGTTTTATATGAAAGGGTCCTAGATAAAGTGGTGGCACATTTTTCTCTTTCCTGTAAAGATCGAAAGTTATTGGAACGTTCCCAAAATCTACTTTAGGAGACCATTTGTAAACAGAACGATCAGGAAGATAAATATGTGTTTCATGTTGGTAGTGGAGAAGGCACGTAGAGTATGAGCTGAAATTGTGAATAATTTAATGAAAAATCAGCGACAGTCTTGAAGCTTTTTTTTATAAAATACAGCTGTTTCCATGGTTACAGAATAATGAAATTGGTTGTGTAACGTTTACGTTTATCAATAACAAATACACAACGTGGGACAGATAAATGCAAAGTCGCAAGAGCCATAGGCCACATTTGTCTCAATAGTTATTGGTCGTTATATATATCTGCCTAAATACAGCAGAAAGGGGCATCCAAACTCAAAATACTTTTTATGAACGTGTATAAGAACAGAAATAAACACACAGTTACATAACCTTCATTTCTTGAGCTACATTTTTTTCTAAACTTAAGCCACAAATATAAAGCAGTAACGTGAAAATCAAATATCTTATGATACAATATTGCAATACAGATTTCTGAGCCAGGGCATGACTGAGCGATATATCGAAGGAAAAGCGATCCTACCTCGGATTCCTCGGAGAAAACACCCCGCTACGTTAAACTGGTAGACGTAGACGGTTACTTTCAATTTAAATACAAATATGACTTCAATTTATAGAATAAAATTCAATTTCTTTTACAGTTTCTAATATATCATTGTATTTTATAGTGTTTATAACGTTAATATGTTCTATTTATACGATCCAGACCTATTAAAGCCGTGGCATGTAAATAAACACAAACCATTTTGCACAAAAATTAACTGGCCAAACTGCTTTTAATGAGTATTATTTGATTTAATTAACCGTCAAAAATCATTCAATTAGCGTTTAAGTAATCATATTGAACATAAGGGATTCATTTAATGGTTTTAAAAACTCAGTGGTTTTCTGATGTGAAAAAGACGATAAGTATTGACGAATGTAAAATACAACTGTCAAAAATGAAATAACTTTTATCATAAACATAAACTGCACATATAAAATAGAAAACTAAATCATGAAACACATGCAAAAATTATATTATACACTTATTAAAAAAAATTCAAGACTATTGAACTGCTTCATACATGTTCAATTTTCATAAAGCTATAAAAAGTTTTATATTTTGATGCACATTGAGGTTTGTGTAAAAAAACATAGTTTTATTCCGACCATTTTTACATTGAAATAAACAATAGTATATTATGCAACTAGTGAATAAAGGACGGATTTAAAGCGAGGGCCGTAGATGAGTCACGAGCAAGTGAAGGATTCTAACGATTGAATCACGAGCGTAGCGAGTGATTTAAGATGATTGAATCACGAGCGCAGCGAGTGATTCAACTGTTAGAATCCTGAGCGACGTGAGTGATTCATGGCCCTCGATATAAATTCGTACTTTATTCAGGAGTTGCATACTATACTTTATACCATGACTACGAGAAAAAGACATAATTTAAGCGAAAATAGAAATTTAATCAAGAAATAATAAATGTTACATTAATTGAAATGGACATTAAAATTAGAGCAATGACTGAAATTAAGCGTAATTTTCTTATTATTATCATTAGGGTGGTCAACTTGTGAAACAATATTTATTTCTTGTCGATGGTCAGAACTTTCTGCTGGAGGAAACTCTGGGGCATCTTTGGACGTTGAAGGGCGTGGAGTCCATGGGTCTTCAAGTTTCTTTAGGTTTATGCTGCTTGCTATCTGAAGGCTGCGTTTCGATTTATTTTCAATACAATCTTTGATATAACCCTCTGCCACGGTAGTGGACTTCCATCCACCATGTCGCTTTCATTCCGTCATATCTGCACCAGTGTTTGCTAATAATGTGGCAGAAGTCCTTCGGAAAGAATATCCTGTATACATCTCGGGATTTGGTAGCTTTAAAAATGTTGCAATTCTTTTGGCATGGAACCAATTTTATTTATTCCAATCGGATTTTTTGTACATTTATTTTTAGAATAGAACAAAAATAATCTATTATTGTTTGTATTCGGAGGACGAAAACTTTGATACTTTTCTACGATTTTCATGTAATCATCTCTGACTACGAAGGTTCGGTCGATTTTCGTTTTTGTATCCTTTAAAGTAATCAGTAAAGCAGTGTCAGAAATCGTTTGCACGTCATCCACTGTCAGTTTAACAAGCTCATTTGAACGACAGGCTCCACTAATGCCGAGAATTAACGCAACCTGCAAACAAAAATAGAAAAACTGTTACAAAATTTATGTTGATAGGTTTACAATTAAATAGTTCAAAATACCTACTTGTATTAAGCAAGATATGTTGAAGATTACTTACTTTTACTGCCAAAAAATGCGAGTCTGGCGCTTCATTCAAAAAGCGTTCAACATTTTGAGCGGTAAAAACCAGGGATTTTTTCGGTTTATAGCCGTCTGATAGCCTTTTAAGGTAGGCTTGCAAGTTAGAATATGTTTTTATATCAATGTTATGCCTTGTTTTTACAGTACACCGCAACATAGAATATATACTCCATAATGTCGATGACTTCCTTTTCTTCGACAGTTCATTAAAATAAGTTAAGAAAACAGACTCAGAAAATGTGCCCGAAGCTTGATTTTCATTTTTCCATTTACAAAACTCATCGAAGGTTTTGATGTAAACCAGCCGTGATTTGTTGGGTAGCAAGTTTTCTACACTATCGGCCGCCTTCTCTTTCATAAATTCAGGTGTTAACACAATATCTTCTTCGTCACTTGAATGCATAATCGATTTATTATAATTCAATCGATTTATTATAAAGTAACACTAAACTTTGTGTCCGTACAATTCACAGTAAGTATTTAAAATGGCGCCAATTCACTATTTTTTTTTCTATAATGGCAGCAAAGAACACAAATCAGTTTTTAATCTAATGCCAAACTCTTTGTCGCAAAAATCGACCAATCAAATCTCGAGAATTTATTTGCACCAAAGAGTTTGAATTTCGAATCTTAGCGCAAGGAGTTTGTGTAAGTATTGAAATGGAGATCGGATATTTTTTGTGTTCCAAATTCAAACACCAAAACAGTTAATAAAAACAAAACAGTGAATAAAAGGCCTTTTTATTCCCTGTTTTGCGTGAATAAAATAAGCTTTTTAGAGTAGGTATGGTATAAAAATATAAAGGGCATTGCAGGTAAAAATATAGAATACACGAACTCGTCACTGCATCTTATTTCCTTATACATTATATAGTTTGCTTCAAACATTCTTTGTTTTACTGCAATTCCGAAGTTTAAGTAATTGAAATTAAGCCTTCGGAAGCCATCCAATCTTGTCGACAGCTGGACAAGAGCGTTCACATAAAGCAAAGTCGCACATAATGCATGGACCTGCATGTTTGACTAGTTCGATCGAGACGTCGAGGCCTTTCTATGGAAAACAAAAGCCGAGATATGTGTGATGAAAATGTTAGAGACAGTGGCTTGAGTAGAACAGAATAGCGATTATTAAGATTTAAAAAGCATGGGTAATCGAGAAATGTTACGTTTCTGTGTAACTGTGAATCTAAGATAATAATCCCCAGACAAACACACCAACTGTACGGCCCCAAAGTAAGCAGTGCTTGTATCATGGATGATCATATGGTGAACTGGGAGGAAACTAATAAAAAACATACATACATAAATACGAACAACCATGACCGAGAACAAACATCTGTGTTCATCACACAAATGAATGCCCCGACCAGGAGTCGAACCTGGGACCTCGTGTACGAGGCAGGGCTACTAACCACTATGCTACTTGGCCGTCGAATTTACCAGGATGTATAATAGATAAAGGTTTTTGGATATTTCCAAACTAATCGTCTTTATTCGAAAAATATAGGAGTCCTTATTAGATTTTGTCCCAGACTTTTGAAACAAATTTTCGAATTTAGTTGTAATACTTTAATAAAGTTAATTTCTTCCTGTTTATTATTGTAAGCCATGAATGATTTAATTGTTTTTTTTTTAGGTTTAGCATCGACTAACTAAATTTCGAACCAACGAAAAGAAACTAATCAATTGTGTCTTGTCCATAAATCCAATTCTATTTATGTCCATAATCCATAAATAAAATTGTTACAAAAATTAAGCGAATTCTAGCTCTTTCTGTTACGAGTCATTAAACCGCTAACGCTCTGATTCCCTCCGCCATTATTGACTGACCATACAACATAACTAAGTAGAACACCTGTCAGCTCATCACCAAGTCCCATACCCATAAAGCAGAGATCTTCTGAGTCTGCGACAATCGCCTTCATGTCGCAAGTCAGTTGCGGCTTACACTGTTTACCAGGAAAGTAGGCCGTTTAAGGCTTTGTGGGTTTGTCAAAGCTATGTACATGTACTAGAACGGGGACTAACGGACAATTACTGAATATTTTGCCTACAATGGAACGCTCAATGGAGTTTTTAGGTTCGATATTTTTTATTTACAAATACCATTGTCTGAGAAATTATGGTTTTGTAGTCTTTCGAGATTTAATTTCTGAGGTTTGATTTTTGAAAGCGTTGGTTTTATTTATGTTATAGCTTCAAATATAAATTGTACCTTATCTGTTTTATATTATATTATTAAGTTACAACGAACAATATTCTAAAAAGGTGTTGGGTAAAAATTTACCGTGTCTTTGATCTCCTTTGAGCTCTTTGTTGAGACCTCTTAGCAATGCGCCTCCCGCAGTATTTTTTAAATTCAAAATCTTATAACTACCTTTTCATGTCCCATACTATATTTTATCCCCAAAGGAAAAAAGTTTTAAGCAATTTAAACCCTAAAGGAAACATTTCGTTTCATCAAAGATAACTTTGGTTTAAAATATTTTTAGTACGCAAGTTTGTGCATAGGAATATGTTTTCAAATATCCCATGGTGTTGGCTTTAACCAAACCATTACCATCAGGTTTGATGGTTTCAGCCTATAATCTGGGTCTTAGTTTAGCAGACATTTGTTTAATGTTATTTTAGATAGATTTTCTTGATTATGCATACCGTACATCGAATCAATAATTTTTCATTTGTTTTCATTTTAATTTTCATCAAAAACATCAACCCTTACAATCCTACCTACGCGTTCGTTTTGGAAACAATGTTTATTTCTCGTGTTTGATATGTCAATCAAACTTCACGCCCTCGAGCTTACTCAATATAAATGTAAATGTTGAAATGAAACGAAAATGTTTCGACGTACCACTCGCTTATACAGTCCGGCTTTGATTCGATGTTAATGATGATTTTGTTCTTTTTTTCCAGAATTTCTTGGAATTTTAGTGTGTTTGGTGCCCTGGCAAGGATTCACTTGTAGAAACAGGTAATATAAAAATACGTTAGATTTTTAATTATTGTGGTCTGCTGATTTCATCTGGAGGAAAATCAAGATAAAGACGAGGATGTTACAAGCCTTTTCAAGAGGTACCTATTTATTCTACATCTTGAAGATTCGCAACAAAAACAGCTGTTAAAAGATTAGGTGTATAAACATATGAGTGGAATCTTTAGGCCTCCTTTAGTGAAAGGTTTTATAAGTTCGAAAAGTGCATTTACACAAAAGTAAAATATTAGTTCACTTTATTACTTAACATCCAACAACATATACCAACATTACAATGCATCGAAATCAAACGAACACAACACCAAACTGTATCATATAGAGCCTTTTGATAAACTTAAGAAACTTCCAGAACTTCGAGTAACCTTTTAGCAGAACAGAGAGTCCACTATGCGGCCAGTCTATTGAGTTAGTGGTTGTGTTTCAGACTAAAAGCCTATGTCTATAACAATAGATGCAAAGTAATATATAATCTAACTGTAGAATGAAACTACATTTATGTCATATAACCCATCACACCACTAGATGGCGCTACGCGTAAAATAGATTGCGCAGGTTGTCTGGCTCCCTATTCGTTTAATCCGATCATAGTCATGGTAACCTTATTGTGACAGTTTAAATTTTTTTAAATAAACACTACTAATTATAAGTTTTTCAGTGCGTACCCTTAATTTCCTATTCAAAACATTATTTTGTGTGTATAAAATTTTTTATATAGGCTGTATAGTGGGCGTAGGCTGTATGGGCTAAATCCAAAGCCGTTAAAATAATTTTAAATCAATATTAGTTAAAGTTTCGTTATTTGGTTAATAATTATAAGAAATGCGAGTGCCAGCCTGTTGCCACCAAAATCTAGAGAAAAATACCAAGTGGCCTACGAAACGTTCGTACATGTAATAGTAAGAAAATAGAAAAATGCCTGGTCATTTTCGGAGAACGGATTTTTGGCTTACTTCAATGAACTGGCAAACAAATACGTACAAGCCTGGGTCGCTTTGATGTATCTATTCCATGTTGAAAAGCACTATTATGACCATCATAAAAAAGTCATATTAATATCAAAACCTACTGTAACGGCACTTCTAAAGAGACGCCTGAACGGATATATTGGTCGGAAATCTAAAGTATTGTCACAACCGACATGGTTCATTAAAGAAAGGAATCATAAATGGAGGCTTGTACTTGCATTGACAGATAGTACAGTTAGCAAACAAATTTCCTAAAGATTTTTTCAATTTAAAAATAATAAAAAAAGATCGGGTTTTCAAACTTGCTTTTGACAGCGGCTTCGTCGGCGTGAAAGTTTGAAAGACACATGTTTTTGTTGTTTTCATCGGAAACAGTGATATTTCGGGATGAAAGGACCTTATGTCCATTTTTGTACACCCGACAAAATAAATAACAAAATTTTTAACTTTCCGTACGCGCGAGAGTGAGTATAGCCGGCACTAGTGTGCGAGCGAGAGAACATGATAAGCACCGCCATTTTCAATTCCTTTCTTCAATGAACCATGTTATACCTACTTACAAAGGTCAGTTGAACTTTATACATCTACATGTATCATCTGTAAATTACGCTGTTATAATAATAATAATAATAAATCCCCAGACAAACACAGCAACTGTTTGGCCCCGAAGTGAGCAGAGCTTGTGTTATGGATGACCATACAGCGAACTGGGGGTAACCCAGAATAAACATACATATATAAATACATACAACCATGACCCGAGACCGAACATTTATGTTCATCATACAAATGAATGCCCCGGCCGCCAGACTCGAACCTGGGACCTTCGGCATATGAGGCAAGGCTACTTACAACTAACTAACCGAGTGGCGTAGCGGGTAGTAGTACTGCCTCGTTCGCCGGAGGTCCCAGGTTCGAGTCTGGCCGGGGCATTCATTTGTATGATGAACATAAATGTTTGGTCTCGGGTCATGGTTGTTGATATTTATACACGGTGACTTGTAATTCGACTTATTCCTTTTGGGATGTGATAATACAACTAATTTCCAACGAAATTAACTATAATGTCTCTAATACCAAGTAGGCTTGTTAACGAGATATTCAATATTTTTGGTTTTGTTCAAAACATCCCGAATCAACTACAAAAAATTTAATAAATAAAAGACTAGTGTTTTGAATAAAGTTGTTTAAATTTTTAACAAACATTTATTAATACTAATACTGGCACAAATATTAAACATTTAAAAATGGCAAGTGAATTCTTATAAAATGTTGTTTTAATTCACTAATTTGGTCAATAGAAAACTGGATTTATTTTGAAAAATCAACAGGACATTAAGCGTACAAACAACTAGAAAAACTTCCTTGTTCTATTAGCTATCCAAACAAGTTAAATTATTAAGACACAAACAACAATTCCCAGAAAAAAACGTACGTAGAGCACGTGCATTGTAAAACCTTTTGTACAATTAGACGATTAGAAAAGAAACTTTGAAATTGCAAAGTATTAAGATTTTTCCGAGATTGATCCTTACACTGGGCCCAGTTTTGGAAGAACTTCAGCTACACTGCTGGCTGATTCGGGAGCCGATATATTAACCTTAGCATCATGGCGAGTGGCGAAGATTCTATTCATAACAGATCAAATGTTAGTGCTAGAATAACACATGCAATGAATTTGGAGCCTCAGACCAAGAAGTTTTGCCCTGAGCCGCGACAATCTACTTCTCGCGACCCTGGTTATTCAGAGCCTGCTGCTCCCACTAATGAGCTCTTATATTTACAAAATTCATCCAACTCCCATGAATATATTTCATCATCGTCGACACTTACCCAAGAAAATGAAAATAACGAAATTCTGAATAATACCAATACCATAACACAAACTGTAAAAATTCCAACAAAAACTGTTTATATCATTTTGAGAATTGTACTTTCACTAATTGTTTCAATAATTAAAAGTTAATATGACGACCGAGTAGTGTAGTGGTAAATAGCCTTGCCTCATACGCCGAAGGTCCCAGGTTCGAGTCCTGGCCGGGGCATACATTTGTGTGATGAACACAGATGTTTGTTCTCGGGTCATGGTTGTTTGCATTTATTTATATACGTATGTTTATTCTGGGACCCCCTCAGTTCGCTGAATGGTCATCCATAACACAAGCTCTGTTTACTGTGGGGTCAAACAGATAGTTTGTTTTAAAAAAAAATAGGTAACAATAGTTTTTTGCTAAAAAAGCAAGCTGAAAAACTGCATTTATCAACATATCATGCATATCATACTCGGTTTCTACAGGTACGTAAATTAAACCAATGAAAACGGGTAGACCTACATATGAAATCAATCATATCATAAATATATGTGGGTTGCATGAATTGAAAAGCATATAACGAATCAACCACGAACAGTCAGCCCTCCATTATAATGAGCGCCAATTGAACACACAATTTCATTACATTTTCAGCATAATTAATTGTACTTATGATACAGAAACTCTGTATGATATTCTCTCGTACATTGGCACATCGCCTTCCGATGTTCTGTGCTGCTGCATTTTCAAAATTTCATCTTCAAAGCATTTACTGCCTAACTCAAAGGTCAAAATATAATACAGCATTGTAGGAATTTAATAACTATCATTACAAAATGACATCATTACAAAAATCAATTTCATGCTCTAACCAAATAACGACGCGGTAATCAATACAATTTATAAAATAAATACCTCAACCCAAGTCTGTATGTCTGTCTGTCTGTCTGTCTGAACGCACTAAAAGGGCAAATCACTTCAAAGTTTAAGGTGCATGTTTGGTTTGTGTTGTCTGTAGTTTGATACTTGGTACTTAATTATTTCAAAATTATAATCGATAATTTTGAACATACGTTTGATTGAGTAAATCACATCAAATGTCAATAAATTATTTATTTGTTTTTATAATTTGTAGCGATTCTTGATGTTTTCAAATACTTGCAAATTGGAAATAAATACTTTGAAACTACTCCAATTAGGATAAAAAAAGTTACATATAAATACAATGCTACGTGCTCAAAGCAACAATCTGATGTAATACTACGACAGAAAATGAATTGAGTTTAATTTGTTACCCGCGTAAAGCCGGGCGTGAGCGCTAGTACTAATTAAATATGAATAATTTAATACTTCATCCATGAGTGACTACGTGTATTAATAGTTTCAGAACATGATTCCTTGGAATTATGACTTTGTTACAATATATTAAAACTACTTTTCAAAGAAAATAGAAAGGAGGTTCTTTTTACAAGAATGGGAACCGAATGTGTAGTTTTAGATTTAAGGAAAATGGAGTTAAGAGTCAAGGAAAAACGGGTAATATGGCTGTTGCATAATTTAAGGCTGTTTTATTAATGTTTAATAATATATTATTTTGAAAGTTAAGGTCAATACAACGCAGGGTTTTATAAGAGGACGGGTAAGTATATTCTTTAAAGAATATGACAGAAGATGAGTGAGTGAGTGGTTTGTTTTCATGTTTTTTATTGAATTGACGGACAATTCAGTAGATCAATATGGAGTCACTATTGACGTTGTGTCAACCTAACATGGTGTCTTTTGTAAATAGTAGATAGTGTACATTGTTGTAGCATCAAAACTTATTGTTTTTAAAGAGTCCAAAAACAATATTTCAAAGACGCTACAAGTATACCTCATATGAGGATCTGTTTGCAACATTGATGCAACCGCTTAAGTATTTTTATCAACTGATTCGTATGAACGAATAAATAAAAAATACTCAAGTAAAATACAACAAAATATATCTTTGGTAAAAAAAATTATTTAGCTTAAAAACAAAGGTCCAACTCTAATCCCACAGTCGAGGCAGCCAAACGTAAACTTACGCATTACGGTATAAAATATACGATTTGAAATAACACATGTGAGGCCGAATCGAACCGGTATTCCACATTCAAAAACAGTTACATAAGAGGGATAGCAAAAGGCAATGAATCCATAATCATGTCTGCTTGAACTAATTGAATTTCAGATTGAAGTTCCTTGTAAGACAGATTAGATAAACCCTTGGTGTGTCGCAGAATGGTCTCGTGATAGGATTATTCTATGAAGTTTCTATTTGTAATGTTTCTTTTATTGTAGAATGGGAAGTGTTAGACGGGGTTCCGTAGGGTCGTTGGTGTTAATTGGAATCAGGCTCTGTGGTCTCAGTTTGATAAAAAGTTTCCCATTTCAGGTTTTCATTTTGTGCCGATGTTTTGTTAGATACAAAAGCATTTTTTTTTCTCGTCAAATACAAAAATATAACTATATATATACAACTGTATATATATAACAATATAAATATATAAATATATATACATACATGTTACTTGCTTCTTTTTATTGTAATTAAAATCTATTTCAACATATATAACCATTTGTTAATGTTGTATGGATAGATGTCTTTACTCATTTGTTTGTTTGGCCCTATGTATGCGTATGCTTGTAAGTATTTACTTGTAACTTAATTCTGTGTAGCAGTGACACGGCAGCTGTCATCTTGTCAAACCGTATTCTCGTTGCTTTGGTGAGCGTATACAATTAGTGCATTTTTGTCACAAGCTTCACGCACACATAGGGATCAAATGACTTGAGCCCCCCTCCAAACGGCTTTTAGTTGTGTTTAGTTCATCATTTAAATAGGTATATTTACTGTGATTAAGTCTATATGTTTTCTTAAATTAATAATGGCTATTTCTTACTGTTTGTAAACAACAATGTAACCCTAACCCCGTTTCTTTGGCAAACAAATTGAAATTCGAAAACAAATCTGAAGCTCGCATTATTACATAATACAACATATAAAAAATATATATTTTTGAAATAAAGCAACCAAATTAATCAGTTCAGGGACAAATTAATTTTAATTAACTACCAACAGCGTTCTACGAATTTTAATGTACAAACAAACAATATATATTTGTTTGTGTTTCCCGCAACCTGTTGGATTGGTTTTCAAAAGTCATTCAAATCGCAACTCTATTGCTAAATAAGTAGGGGCTATGCGTAGTCTATTTTAAATAATATATGGGAATTTATAATCCTGATAAAATATTAAGGTTAAATTGAATTTGAGGGTGCGTCAACTTATATAACTTCATGAGGAATGACGGAGGGGAAGCTGAGGTGGCGGTTCCTAAACAGCTACCGAGTTTCTACGATAATTCATGTTGACACGAACTTTATCTGTATTGTAGTTAGTATAATTAATATTAAATCCTAGTTATTTAATTATACTTTTTATAATTTTCACGTAAAAACTTATATATGTGCCACATGTTCACACCCGGTTAATAAGCACTTCCAGGTGACAAATCGAATATATATTGATGAACGTTCTGGAAAACTACTGCCCGCTTTAAATAGTTTGGGTTTTGATGAGTCGAACCCCCACTGATCCGAATATAGAAAATTGAATCAAATACCTTCTGCTGACCTGAGTGTGCCGGTCCAAACAAAGCCCCTTAGATTATAAAGACAGACCCGATCTGCGTCCGGACCCGTTGGGACGTGTTGAAGGTCGCTCCCAGCTGCCGAGTCACGATTGTTGTCTCACGACTTCTCTCGTAGCAATACTCAAATGCCACTCTCAGATCCGTTCTGCGTCCGGCCCCGCGTTCGCGGTCGCTCCAGCTGTTGAGTCACGATTGATACTCATAAGCCGGATTCGTACAAATCTCGCTTCGTCCTCGACGAATTGAGATAGCCTCTGTAGGGCTTACGCTGCGGCCGGTTTCGATCGGCTGCAACAAAGTCGGTCTCGCACAGCAACAACAGAGCTGAGCTTACCGCGGTCGATTAAATTCGATAGTGGTTCGCGAGGCTCGGGCTGTCTTTCTGGCTGCGTACTTGACGCTTGGCGCCTGTTACGTAGTCAGAGACTCGCTCTGCGGCCGGCTCCGGCCGGTCGTAACGTAGTCAATCCCGCACTTTTAGTGCAACCCAACTTCGTCAGGTCTACGGCCGATTTTTGTTGTCAATTTATTGACAACACACTCCGTAGTAGACTCGCGTTTGATCAGGAGGATACTTAACGGTGACAACTAAGCCTGATAGCGTTGCCCCGGTGCGCTTCCAAGGCCCTTCAGGCCAAGGAGAAACCGGCTGACCCGATCCCATTGCACTTGGGCCTTTCCCAGGTTGACGGTACAGTGCTGTCCGAATTAGGGGCACCACTTCGCGTCGTCCCCAGCTCCCCTACCGCGGGTAGGGAGGTTTAGGTGCTAGGTTTGCTAGGGAACCTAGGCATACATTATATATTTATATATTACATATTGTAGTTCCAAGCCCTCTAATGGACCTTGTAAACATTCTTAGGTCGTTCGCCCAGGCGCTCGCTGCGTCCGGCGCCAGCATACCCGATGACGTACTAACGCAGGCCTTACAGGCATCTATCGCGTCCCCGGCCCCTCAGGCCCAGACCCCTCAGGTCTACAGCTCTCCCGCGTCTCCCACCTCGTCCGAGATGGACTGCGAATCGGTTGCATCCTCTCACGCGTCGCGTCGCAAGCGTACCGCTCCCGGGAGCGACTCCGAACCCGCGTCAGATACGTCTTCAGATGCCGTCACCTTAACCGGCTCTCCTGAGCCCGCATTTCAACGAGTCGCCAAGCGCTCCAAGAAGCGCTCAAAGAAAGTTTCGGTATCATCAATACCCGAGCCCTCCCCGGTGTCTTCTACACCAGCCCCCGCGCACTTTAAAATCGCTCGAGGTAACCGCGTCTCCGTCGGTCCCATCGAAGCCATCGACGCGCTGTGCTCCCGTCCCGCCAAAGCCTCAGCTCCCTTCCCCCATCTTTCTCCGCGAAAAAGCGCGATGGACCGTAGTTTCAAATCTTTGCAAACAGCAAAAACTAAATTATCTAAAAGCAACCAACGCAGGCGATACAATTAAAATCCAGGTCGCGACCATCGACGACTTTCGCGCGCTCACCAGGTTACTTTCTTTAAAACAAATCGCTTATCGAACCTACGACCTCCCGGAGGAACGTAAGATCCGCGCAGTACTACGGGGCGTCCCGTTCGAGCTCGCGAACGAAGAAATCTTCGAGGACCTTAAGTCCCAGGGTTTCCCGGCCGAAGCAGTGCACAAGATGCACTCCAACCGTGGTAGGCGTTTTCCCTTAGCTCTAGTAATCCTGTCCAACACTCCCAACTCGAAGGAGATCTTTAGAGAGGCTCGCACAATTTGCGGACTCTCGAACATCTCCGTAGAGCGTCCCAACCCCCGCGGTCACCCTGGGCAGTGCCACCGCTGCCAGCTCTATGGCCATGCAGCGGCTAACTGTTCAGCTCCCCCCAGGTGCGTAAAGTGCCTGGATCCTCACATCACTAAGGAGTGCACTCGCATTCCCGAATCCACTTCCCCCCCTGCCTGTGTGCTGTGTGGCCAGTCCGGCCATACAGCTAACTACAGGGGTTGCCCGCGCGCTCCACGCTCCACCGCCAAGAGGGTCGCGCCTAAACCGGCGCCGCCGCTCACTCCCGCTAATTTCCCGCCGCTGCGCAATCGGGGTCCCCCGGAAGCAAAGCCCGTTCAGCCGACGCTTACTCCGACTCTGTCTTGGAGGCAGCGTCCGGCCGTCCCGCCTGCACCTTCCCGACCAATCCCAGCTCCCGTAGCTTCCGTAGGGCTGCGTCCCGCTCCGTCATCTGCACCTCAATCGTTGCTGGCTGAGGACATGAAGACCGTGTTCGACGTCATCCAAAACGTCGACATTAACGAAATTTCCGTACTCGCACGTAAACTGCGAGCCGCCCGCTCTCCTCAAGAGCGTTTATTTGCGTTAGCCGAGCATCACTCGCTTCTAATTTCGTTATAAATCTTATTTTTTATTTTTTTAATAAATTCGTAAATAAGTAAATTATAATGTCTAGACCCGCGAATCCCGCGTCCAGTCGTATTAAACCCAAGGGCTTATCCCTAGTATCTTTTAACGCTCGTAGCCTTAGCACCAACCTTCCCGAGATCAAACTGTTCCTTCAGGACAAAGAACCTGACTTATTGCTTCTTCAGGAGACATGGCTTACTCCTAACCGCTCCAGGCGATACGCTATTCCTAAGTACGCGTTTACTCGCAACGATAGGCCCAACTCCGACGGTTTCGGCGGCACCGCTATATATTACAAAAGAGGTTCCATTGCTGTCCTCTCCCTACCCCTCCTCTCCTCAACATGGAAGCCACTGTGTGTAGATTGGCTATGACTGGTCATCCGACCATCATCATAGCTTCAGTCTATATACCATGTGGCTCCAGACCAACCCGCAGCGACTTTGAGGCCATTCTCGCCCTCGGCCATTCAGTCATTATGTTCGGGAGACTTTAACTCCAAACATACTGACTGGACGTGCCTATCGACCAACACCAGCGGTATCGCTCTCCTCGACATCACCAACTCACTTGACTTAGACGTTATATCCCCCATCACTCCCACTCACTATCCCGACAACCCGAACCACTCTCCTGACATCCTCGACTTTGCAATCGTCAAGCATATCAACCTCGACCTCAGGTCTATCGAACCGCTCGATGACCTAGGTTCTGACCACCGCCCCGTCTCCCTCGTGCTAGGACCGCCTAACGTTAACGTCACATCTCCTAAGACCTTTACCAACTGGAAAGGTTTTAAAAATACGTTGGTTTCAGCCTTAGAGGCCCCGAACTCTCCGCTCGCGATTTCGCCCGACCAATTAGATAGCCCGGATAAAATAGATTCATTAGTCAATACTCTAACTGAAGCTATTAACCCAGCCATCAACGACAACGAAAAGGTTGCTAAGCAAATCAAACCCGCGCTTCCCCTAGCCGTTAGCAATCTCATTAAAGCCAAGAACGCGGCTCTCCGGAGAGCCAAGAAATATCCCACGCCAGCATACAGAACAGCTGCAAATCAGCTTCAACGTAAAGTTAGGTCTTGCCTCGCGGAACTCCGAGACGCTCAGTTCAACGATCTAATGGAGAATATCTTTCCGTCCTCCAAGCGTATTATCGAATGGCCCGAGCCTTACGCGAAGACACCGCCTCTCACGTTCCTCCTCTCACTCGTCCCGACGGCACTATTGCCTTTGAAGTCGAAGAGAAAGCCGAATGCTTCGCCGACAGCATAGCGGCACAATGTTCGCCCAGCACGCAACCCGCGGATCCCTCCCACATCCAGGCGGTGGAGGACGAAGTTCTCCGCAGAGAATCTCTCCCCATCACCGACGACCCCGTCACAGTCTCTAATGATGAAATCTTGCTTCCCATTAGAAATCAAAAGTCCAAAATTGCTCCGGGTGCGGATGGAATTTCCAACCACGCACATAAGCGCCTGCCCCAGCACCTTGTTAGCTATTATCTTCAATGCCTGCTTCGACCATTGCTACTTTCCAAAAGCCTGGATAGAAGCGACAGTCATAGGCATTCCCAAGCCGGGTAAACCTCTGAATGTCCCGGCTAATCACAGACCCATCAGCCTCCTCAAGGCAATGTCTAAACTTCTCGAAAGAGTCATACTCTCTCGAATGCGGAACCATCTGTTTCCAACGGATGGCGACCCTCTCATCATTCCCCACCAGTTCGGCTTTCGCGCTAAGCACTCCTGCCCTCAGCAAGTCCATCGAACCGTCGAGTACATACTCGAAGGATTCTATCCACGTCGTAAAAAAACCGTCGCGGTTCTCTTTGACGTAGCCAAGGCTTTCGACTAAGTCTGGCACAGCGGTCTCGTTTTTAAACTCTATAAAATAGGCTTACCGATTCGCCTAGTCAGATTAATCGCGTCGTTTCTTAAAGACCGTACGTTTCGATTCAAACATGAAGGCACGCTCTCCGCGCCTCGTCCCATAAAGGCTGGAGTCCCGCAAGGCTCAGTCCTCGCCCCCCTGCTGTACACTGTGTACACTAACGACATCCCCATCCCGCCGAAAGGCGTCGAACTCGCCCTCTTTGCAGACGATACCGCCCTTTACACTAAAGGTCAAGCGATCCCGTATAACATCACCAGACTCCAAAAGGCCGTAAACGCCCTCGATGTTTGGTTTCAAAAATGGCGTATCGATGTCAACCCAGAAAAGAGTTCTGCTATTCAATTCGACCACAAACGTCGTAGTCGCTACAACGATCCCCACATTCGAATGTTAGGTATTCGAATCTTAGGCGTCACCTTAGATCAGACGCTTTCTTTCAAGCCACACGTCGATAGAGTAACGAAACTCGCGCGTTTATACTTAAGCCGCCTATGTAGTATGATAGGAAGAAAAAGTAAAATGTCTTTTAGAAATAAACGTACGCTTTATAAGGTCTGCGTTAGACCCGTCATGTCATATGCTTCGCCAGTCTTTGCCCACGCCAAACCCTCCGTCCTGTATAAACTGCAGGTAGTTCAAAATCTCTTCTGCCGCAGGCCACAAACGCACCTTGGTACGTGCGTAACGCGGACCTGCATAGAGATCTTGAACTACCTACAGTGCAACAGCACCTCAAAACACTCTCAGAATCGTTCTTCAAACGCGCCGAATCCCATCCCAATCATCTTGTTCGAGATTCAGTCTCATATACTGCTCCTGTGTTAGATTCGATATTCAAAGTCGCTAGACCGAGAAACGCGCACACTGGCGAACCGACGCAATTAACTTTTAGATCTCTTGGCCCTTCAGGCCGCAAATTCTAATTCTAACGTAAATTCTAATTCTAACGTAAATCCGAGTTGATGCAATTTTATTTTATTTACTTTTCATCTTGAGCACCTTCAGTGCTATGTAAATCCCAGCGGGTGACCCCTTAAGGGCCCCGCTAGCGCGGCCTCTTTCTCCGATTGGCCGTCGCTCAGATGAAGGCTGAGTGGCAAAAATGCACGAGCCGACAGGGGGTTTTTTAGTGGGTATGGTTCTGGTAGGCGTCGGGACGAGTCCCACATAACTCCGTTCGCGCGCGCGGAGTATGCGTCAGAGCATGTTTTATATCCTCCTGCCCTTCCCGCGGAGGGGAACCAAAAAAAAAACAAAAAAAAAATGATTATAAAACGTTACAACCGCTACATGCAAGTCCTTTATTTTTGAAGTCTATCTGATTGCTAAAATACATAATTTAAAAAAGACTGTGTTTAGTCCTAAACTGTGACTGTGAGTAGATATAAATCTTGGGCATGTCAAACATCGGCATTTGACGTATCGGAAACAACTGATCCATATTTTAGTTCTAATTTTAAAATAATTCTTAAAAAGAACATGAATTAATATGTTTGTGATTTGTTTTTTAACTGTGGAAAAAGACATGCTATGTATGAGCCGGGATGAAAGCAACCCGGCCTTGCTCTGCTAGTTCATCTTACATTGTAACTAAACGCATTAATATACTCGGTAGTTGATTTAATAAATTAAAATAAACAATTATTTCTTACTAAACCGTCACCCGTGTATAATAATATCTGTTTGTTTAGAAACGGTTGTTATGACCACCAACAGTTAAGCTTACAAAGAAAACAAACGAACAACCTTTCGAACATATTCCGTAAATATCACTTGGCTTTCAAATTTAATTACAACGTATCATTAATTCAAGGTGCTCCTGACGTACGGAACTCATAAATGCTGTCCCTGTCACCTGATTTCAAGGAACCGACGTAATAGTACAAATTGGTGTGAGTACCAGATCAGTACTCGAATACGCCATTTAAGAAAGACACCTTTTTCCGCTTTTTATCAAAGCAACGTATTTATGTTTAAGAGCAAGATATTTATTTTATAAAAATGAACAAAAACTACAAATATTTTTACTGTAATTCTTAGTGTTCACTTATAGGCCACCACAGCTTAAACAAATAACAAAATACTAAGTAAACAGATTTACGTCAACAGTAAATTTAGAAGTACCACTGAATTCGGTTTTCACTTCACTTTTTAAATAATTGACCTATTACGTTCTTGAGGCAAATTTTATATTTAGTACAATTAGTTTTTCATAAAATATTTTTATTAGTTCTAATGATTTTTTCACACTCGGGCCTACTTTTGACTGGTTCATAGCCGGAAAGCGTTTTGTGGAGATTAGATAACGAAGATTACAGGCTCCTGTGGTTTGAATGTGATAGTGAGAAGTGGCACTATCTGCTGTCAAGAAATGGAATCGAGGTGATTTTATTATAATTACAACGAAACTCCATGCGGTCTAATCCCCACCTCAGTCAGCACGAATAGGTTCTAAATGAAAATCGCCTAACCATGCATTTTTTAGTTTTAAGAACTTATTTAGAAACTTCTGTTAAAGACCGAATTTAAAATAAACTCAGGCTAAAACTGTAAGGCGCACTAAGACTAAACTCAGCTAAATAATCAAATAAAAAGCGACTTTGTTTTATACTACATAGAATACGTTATGCTGAAAACAAGCGAGACCAATCCTGTCAAAACTTGTCGAATTTGACACATTTTCATCTCGGTAAAACACGGTTATTTCGTATTTGACCAGTTGGCTGAGATACGTCTGAGGCAAATTAAAGCGCTCTATATAGACATTACCTCAGTAATATAGCTTATAAAATAAAATTTCAATCAATAAATTTTCACTTCATTATCATTTTCTAAAAAATATTAACCACTCGCGTAAGAATCGGAAAATGGTGGTCACAGTTTAAATGCATAAATCCGCAAGCCGTAACCGCAGCACAAGTTTTCACAAATGGCAGTATAAAGTGCCACATATCGAGTTACGTTAAATTCAGTTCATATTAATTGGTTTTTATAAAATGGTTACAAATTAATTCCTGTTAGTGCGTGATATTAAAAACTTTATCGTGAAAAGAGTTTTTTACCGATTTCTGCAGGCTTTTTCAGAGTTCGTGTACAATCTTTGTTTAATATTTTGCTTTCTTGATGACAAATACAATGTTTTGCTTTTAAAATCTTAAACATTATAATTGTGACTCGTACCACAGGGCTACCACTAACTCATGGAATGTGTCCAACAGAACTTACATTACTAACTTAGAACTTACACCAAATAATTTTCATCCAAGAAAACTTTTATAGTCTCATTAGATTTCCAGGTTTCTGGATAAATTCTGGGGACGCCACAAAATGAAATGTCCTCAAATTGCACTTATTAAGAACACTCAACCACACCGAGAGGTAAATAAGGGGAAGATTCTAATTATATAACAATCTTGCCTCATTTTATAATCTATCCGAAAAAGTGCTTGCCAGTTAATAAGATTGAAAAAGTCTAGAGCATGATTTTCATGTTTTTTGGAGGTCTAACATGCAAATTATTCGCTATGTCTTTTCTTCGAGACACTAAGGACATACTGCTTATTCTACGAAGTAAAGTAGACGAATTCGTTGAATACGGCTTCCCATCTATAGTACTAATTAACAAAACAAGCGCTTCGAAACAAGTGAATCCTCTATACTTTAATTTACTCATGCTCTGCTGCCATAGAATTCCGAAATAAATACTGGTTTCGTCAATACATGTCACGTCATTGTAGAATGATGTCTTCCTTTGGCTTTCAAATCGCCTATGGCTGCGGTACGTCTACGGCTTCCTGTTAGACCTGGTGGTTAATTTTTATTTTATTTAAAGATCACTTAGGGTTTTCTATGCCTTATAACTTATTTGCACCCGTAAGTGTCATCCATGCCACCATATACCATACCATATCCACAGATACAAATGCAGATAAGAATAACTTTGTATAGACATAAAGAGACTGTAAATTTATTTTGAAAAAAATATACCCGTGAAGTTTCTTGCCAGTGCTACTTCACGAAGGTTTTTCCGAACTGGTGGTAGAGTCATGCTTTATTTGACATCAATAAGAACAAGTAATTGACACAAGTAAATATTTCATTTCATTTCATGCCATTAATTTTCTTTACCTAGATATCATTAAATTATAAATAATATAGTTAAAAAGACTGCAAACTCTTAGGAACATCTAATGAACTGATAGAGTAGAGTAATACCGAAGGTATTCTGCTGAATTCGCCACAAAATCTCTATAAAGCCTGATGGTAGACCAAAGATAACCAAAGATTGTTCCCGCAAAAAGAACTTTCGATATTACTCTCTAGCTTTTTTGGAAATTCCTTTCTAAGCAGCATTAATAATTAAATTAAAAACCATTAAAACTATTAGCAGCTGAGCCCAAATACAAAAGGTACAATGTAAACTTGAGTCTCATTAGTTAGTCGCAACGACATCTAGCAGTTGGTTTTATTTTAGTCCTTTTTAATCAGTATGTTTTTTTTTTAATTTAAGTATTTAGATTTGTTGATTTTTCATAAAGTAGTTATTTTATTGTTAACATTTTCCAACAACTTCGCCTTAACACACTATTCTAAAAATCATTAATCGGTATGTAAAGTCATTTTGAGATGTATATTTTTTTATTTTTACTGAAAGTATGAGGTATTCTGAGAAAAATATGATATATTTTCAACTTCTATGCAGCACTTAATAATTGTAAATCACATATAAAAGAAAATCAATTTCAAAATTCTGACGTCATCCGCGACGTTATCAATTTACAATTGCATTACAAAGTATATTTATCACATTTCCTGCATTGAGCAACTGTACAGATTTCTATTGATTCTTAGTGACAGATATTTATTGCAAACAGTTACAATAACAGTTAAAAGAAAATGATGCAGGTTGACTGTTACTCAAATATTTTACGCATTTTTATTAAAAGAGGCTTTTATTTGTCTAATCTATCAGAATACATAATCAAAATACCGTAATATATACCTAAAATTTACGTTCGGTACTTAATATTTCTAATTTTAGAGGATTCTAAACCACACGCAATATACCCGATATATTGTTGTGTATACAATAATTATAACATTTTCACATAGTCTTGTGTACGTAGATGTTGTGTTTTATATTTACAATTTCATTAGTTTGATATAAAATAACATTTTAATTCTTCTTAAAGATAAAATCGTACCTTCTTACGCAAGGTATCGAGACGATAAACTCTTACAAAGAAAAATATATTACGCCTCGGTTTTTCTACCCGAATCACTTTAAGAGCCCCTTAATTAAGGGCGGGTTAGGTTAATTATTACCTGTAGTTCAAAGAAAGACAACGTTCAAAGTAATGTAACCATTATTTTAAGGTGCCCTTCAAAACAAAAGCGACAAATTGAGGGCATAAATTAATTTATCCCCTTCGTCCCCTTGTAGAATTTGTAATGGACTCGTCAACTGTGCTTTTAAAATATTTGATAAAGTGTTCTGTATAATTTTTCTCTTGTCGGGAATTTAGTTTTATTTAACCGCTGTCTTATCACCAGAAATAGTTGGGCCTCTTGATCAAAACTGAGTGTGATCTGGGCAGGTCCCTGACAGTGTTCCTTTTCTTATTGAGAATTGGGTTTGCGTTTGTCTTCTCACCTGATGGAAAGTGATGATGAAGACTAGGATGTTACACGCTTATCCAAGAGGTACCCATTCACTCTACTCTTGAAGATTCCAGGACTATACTATACTAATTACTTATATGGGACAACCTGGCGACAATTGATGACGCTAGAAATGTAGCCAAGTTTGGTCATATAATTATATAATTTGTAAATTTTTAACATTAATAGAAAAAGGCCTGGAATAAAAATAACACAGAACCTGGATAGCATTCACACTCTACAAGAGATCAATGCCTTTATTTTTTATTGATAAGATTTAGAACGATAAGATTTTTTTTGACAAACACGGTAACATTTCTTAATAGTTTTCTGTTGAACTTCGCCTTTAAGATAAAGGTATATTGTAAAATATTTGAAATTCTTTTGTTTTTTTTTTCACTATGTTGCCTAACCGGCAAGTAACATCCTCGTGTTGGTAAGTAACATCCGCACCCATAGACATCATTTATCGTAGGTGTTTTATTTATTAGTAATAATTGCGGTTATTAAATCGACTAATGGTTCATTAGTCGACCGTAGGCTTCCGTTCCTGGCCGCAATACAACCGCGTAAATCTAGTTATTATGACGGTGAAAAGAGGATGGACTGTGTACCCTCCAAGGCAAGATCTTAACAAAGAAAGCCTACTATATCTAAATAAGAACCAAAACTATTTTTAAAGCGCTTGGTTTCACAGTGATTCAACTTTAGTATTTAAAGGCTCAGTATTGTCACCAATATTTTAAACATTTGTGAAAGCCGATTATTACACTCATATTTTTGATTTAACAAAGCATCCTATAGTTCACGAGATAAGGCTAATTTTAAAACAAGTCCGCTCAGTATGCAAGACGAGTCGACCGCTACAGAGAACGGATGATCAAAGTTTGTTTTTAATTTTAGCTTGCAGTTTACAAAAGCAGCCATTCGACAGGTGAATACGAAATTACTTGGAGACTCCTTAGTGTAAAAAGTTTTAATTTAATTTCCGAGCGCTAAGTGACTTCCTGTGCTGTTACGATTTAACGAGAGTTCGGTTTGAAACTTGGCTGGAAAGTTGACTATGCTTTTTTAGTTTTCTTCTCACTTTTAACTATACGGTCGAGATGAATTTGTCTGATATTTGCTGTGAGTTATAAATTTATAAATCAATATTAACCATGAGCAAATTCGCAAGAAAATTTTCAATATTAGGAAAAATACCTGTTCTACTATATCAAAGAGTTTTCTCCTTTGGTAAAAATAATGCAACACCAGAATGAGTTTGAAATGTGACTCTACAGGCTGCGTTTATTTCAGGACATGAATTTATTTAACGGCCTGTTTGGTGTGGAGATAAGTAGCCTTGCCTTCCATGCCAGCGGTCCCGAGTTCTGGTAGGGGCAGATATTACATTTGATTTCTAGGCATGGATCTGTATTTACGTTTATTTAAGTTTAAAAAAATGTTTATGTGTGTTTATATATCTCTTAAGTTTAGTTATCCGTTATCTAGTATCCATAAAATAAGTTCTTTAATGATACTTAATTTGGGCTAGATAATGTTGTGTGATTGTTATAAATATTTATTTATTATTATTATTATAATAAATATGACATACCAGTCACTTCGTACGTTGTTATCTGAATCCAGAGTAGTTACTGTAAGTTAAGTATGACAAAATTAATTAGACTACATTTCACGAAAAAGTCTTTCTAGTTTTGTAATGAGGCTGGTAATTATCCAAATTTTCTTTCTTCGTGTCAGAATATGAAGTTCGGTCATTAAAATTAATTATAACATAATTTTAATTATTCCAATACTTCCTTTCGGATGAGATTTTTCACCGTCCGGAAAAAGGGCTCATTGTCGTACATTACAATGTCTGAGCAACTGTTCCGAAGACACCACAAAGCGAAAATAAAACTCTTCATAAAAATTCTACGAAGCCCCAGGCGCAGTGAAGACATAGCCAGTTTAGCTGCCAAACTAACGACCGAGTGGCGTAGTGGTTAGTAGTCTTGCCTCATACGCCGAAGGTCCCAGGTTCGAGTCCTGGCCGGGGCAATCATTTATGTGATGAACCCACATGTTTGTTCTCGGGTTATGGTTGTGTATATTGCTATATGTATATTTGTCCTGGGTTCCCCCCCAGTTCGCTGTAGGGTCATCCATAACACAACCTCTGCTTACTTTGGAGGCCATACAGGTGGTGTGTTTGTCTGAGGATTTATAAAAAAAAAAGTTAAGACAACTTTCTACAATCACGTGTTACTTGTCACTTATTAACCAAGCTAACTAAACGATTGTCCAACGTGAACTCATATATTTTGCATATTTCTATATTTAATACTAGTATTCAATTACCTGACTAAATAACCAATGTATAGAGTATGTTGTTCTGCCGCAGTACTTATTTTGTTTATTTGTATTAAAGGATTGAAAGGGGAAACCGCATTCCGACAGTTCTTCGAGTTCACTTGGTCATGTAGTATGTCTTTTTATTTTATTTTTATTGAAAAAGGATTAGACCTTTGTGTTACACGTCTATGTTTATCTCTTTGAAGACGTAGCGAAGAATTCCCATGCAAAATTTAAATCTGAGCAACTTTGAGTGAAGAGGCTATTTTGTTTTCTAAAATCACCCTGTATGTACCGACCAATCTTGTAGAATAATAATGATTGTTGCTGGGAAGGCTACTTCTGTGATTGGGGATGCTTAAAACTAGGAAAACGTGAGGTAGAAGGGATACCAAACTGTAATCTTTTAGGCTTCAAATAATCTTTGATAAATAAAAAAATAAACATAAATATCGTTTATTGTAACCATTTTTACAATTGAAGTGCTGCCCTATCATCTGGACTTGCGTGACCTTCAGATGATAGTTCCTTCCCAATCTGTATACATATGCTTATTTTACTCTCATGTGGTACATTATATAAAAATAAACGAGAAAAAAGACAATAATAATATGAGAGAAAACAAAAAGGGAACAAGGAAAAATTATTAATAATAATAAAAACCATGTAAATGTGGTCGAGCATGATAATCACCAATACTTTAAAGCATTTGAGTGTTCCTGATCCTAGGTTTAAGGATTAATTTAATTATGTTAAGTATCAATTTGATTATACATAGTTAAAACTCAATTCAGTGTAATATTGCTAATAAATTTTCTGTTTCATCGTAAGTTAAACTATGTAACCATATTTTAAGTTTTTGTTTTAGTTGATGATTGGATAGATTACGAACTTTATGGATGGCATTAAACTCACAATACAATTTAGGGGCCTGAAAACTGTAACAGTTGCTGGCAAAATAACTTTTAGTTGCAGGAGTTTTTCCAGTATTATCACGTCTGGCAGTGGAGGGTGTAGGATCAACACTTCTATGGTAGCGTCATATGAGTTGCTATATAAATAATTGGCGCACTGTCATAACACTAGCTTTTTCATAAAAAAGTGTTGTGGGATATAGGAAGGGTAAGCTCATCAGTACCTTTTCAGTCTCGGTCTGCGTGCGTTCTCGAGCGCACGTCGATCGCAGACGCCTTCCCGCTCTATTAGCCCCCGCGCTAATTGAGCACCCAAATTTCACTGGTTGTTGTCGTAATATATAATTTCATAGTTGTATACCGTATTAAGTTTCTAACGCCGTTTTCACGGCGGACAGTGGCTCGTTAACCGTACTTCTAATAAGTTTCTAACGCCGTTTTCACGGCGGAAAGTGGGTTTAAACCGTACATCGTGGAACGTGAGCTTCGTCGACGGGGTTTCGTCGTTCCAGGACTTCAAGTTCCGTGTTCGAGTAAGTTATCCGCGTCGTCCTCAACCGCCCTACTGCGTGTAGGGTGGTTTTTTAGGAAGTTAGTCATCGTTGTTAGGTTCATATATTGTCCCTCCCCAACCACTCCGCAATGGCTTCTCTAAGCTCTGATGAGATTAGGAAGAAGCTACTTGAAAGTACCGGTGCTGAAGGCATGTCTATAAATGTTGATAAGTTTCGTTTCCTTGATTCTCTTATCCCGCATATCATGGCGTTAATTCCACCAATGGCCCCTCAGGCCACCCCAGTCCCCCAGACCCCTCTGGTCTTAGGCTCTCCAGCGTCCCCTTCCTCCAGTGACATGGAGTGCGAAGTAGACACCCTCCGCGACGCAAGCGCGCACCCGCGACCGAGTCATCCTCGGACGCCACCCCAACTGGCCCTGAGCCTCCCTCTTTCACCCTTGTTAAGAAGCGCTCTAAGAAGCGCTCGAAACAAGACCCGGCGCCCTCGACGCCCGTCCCTACACCCCCTACGGCGTCTTCAACGCCAGCTGCCCCGGTGTCTTCAACACCCGCTCCGGCCCCAACTTCTGTCAAGGCCAAGGTCCCACCACCCTTCGGGAAAAGGGTAAATGGACTGAGGTTTCGACATTTTGCAATGAGCACAAGATTCATTACACCCGAGCGGCCAACTTGGGTGAATCTATTAAAATCTTAGTCTCGTCGATAGACGATTTTCGTGCTTTAACAAAGCTCCTCACCGATAAGCAATATGCTTATCATACTTATGCTCTGTCAGAAGAGCGTAAGATCAGAGCGGTACTCAGGGGAGTCCCGTTCCAATTATCGAACGAGGCTATCCTGGAGGATCTGCAGTCCCAAGGCTTCCCGGCACTCGCGGTGCATAAAATGCACAGCAAGTACGGGAGGCAACACCCTCTCGCTTTGGTGGTTCTCGCCAATGTCCCTAAGTCCAGGGAGATCCTCAAAGGGGTTAGCACTATATGCGGCCTCTCTGGGATCTCGATCGAGGCGCCTCATCGCCGCGGTCATCCCGGCCAGTGCCATCGGTGCCAGTTGTACGGGCACGCGGCGGCCAACTGCCGCGCACCGCCCAGGTGCGTCAAGTGCCTGGTCCCTCATTTCACTAAGGAGTGCAATCGCACTCCTGAAACTCCCTCTCCTCCCGATTGCGTGCTTTGTGGCCAGTCCGGCCACACCGCAACTTACAGGGGCTGCCCTCGTGCACCCCGTTGTATGCGCTCCAATTCCAAGAGGGCGGCACCCAAACAGGCCCCGCGCCTTTCTCAAGAAAACTTTCCGCCGCTGCGTAGCCGGGTTCCTCCGGCTGCTAAGCCTACACAGCCCAGGCCTGCCCCAGAAAACTGGAGGCAGCGCCCCGCATCGAATCCCATCCCGGCTCCTTGCCCATACAAACCCACTCCTCAATCCTCCGTAGCAGACGATATGCGTATCGTCTGCGACGCTATAAAAAATGTCATTGTTAGTGAAATCGCAGTCTTAGCCCGTAAACTTAGGGCTTCACGTACTCCGACAGAGCGTTTGCTAGCTCCGGCGGAGCATAGTTCCCTTCTCAATTCATTATAGGTTCATTTAAATGAATTGATCCCTAAATCATGCTTCGGCCCTTTGAGCACCTTCAGTGCAACTTTCACTACAGGCGGAAGACCCGCTAGCGGGTCTCTGCCAGCGCGCCCAACTTCCCGACGGGTGTCGCTTCCGATGAAGGCTAACGGTAATAACTACAGCCAACAGGTGGTTTTTAGTGGGTAGGTGCCATTCTGGTGAGTCCCACATAACCCCCCGCAGAGGAATTTACCTGCGGGCGGTATGCATGACGCATCTTCCACCTCCCTCCCGCGAGGGTGCCTCGGCAGCAAAAAAAAAAAATAATCAGTACCTTTAGCAGGGCGCGTTGAGCTCGTTCCGCTTCGATTATGAGTGTCTTAGCTGCAGCTCCCCATGAACTTATGGAGTACGTTATTACACATTCGGCGAGTGCTTTGTATGTTTGGAGTAGTAATGCCAAATCTGAGACAATCCTAAGCTCTTGAAAATGTAAATTAGTTTCCTAAGTCTATTAGCCACGTAAGGGATGTGCTTATTCCATTTAAGCTTGTCGTCAATAAATATCCCTAGGTACTATATATTGTCTACTCGCTGTAGTAACGGGCAGCCACAGTTTCTTCCTACTTTGCTAGCGTCTTGACGACTGCATGGATGAATATGAGTTTCTAGCAGGTGAAAACTTGGTGAAGACGCAGCAGTTTTCGAGAAACATAAAACTTTGTTTTATCAGTATTAAGCGTCAATAGACTGTTCTCCAGCTAAGCAGTTATTTTGCTCATTCCAGTTTCGGCTATATGTCGTACTTGATATTTGTAGATATTTGAATTTTTTGCTAAACTAACATTATTTTTAATTGGAACGTTGTCGATGTATTTAAATAATTAAGCCTCTCCCAAATCTACAAAACTAAATTTGTCTAGATAATACTAGGTATATTGAAGGTGAAAATAAAACTTTATAAAAGAAATTTTAAGTTAATTATTAAAACCTTTTAGATAACATAAAATATTTTTTTATTACTTACTTATTTTAAAGTGACATATACAAGTTGATCGACATCTGTACCAATTTTTTTTTTATTTATCATGTCCTAGTTAACTCCTATTAATGAATTGAACATTTTCTACAAAAGATTGTGGAGATTTTTTCTTCCACCGGTTTTTTACTCTCTGTCTAATACGGTTAACAGCCAAAAATTTTATCCTTATATTTATAAGTAGGTCTTCGCATCTACCAATATTGAAAAAAAAGTACGAATATGAATTGTATTCTTCTATACTCTACGAATTACTACAAAGATGACATTTTTAATTCTTTGTATGTATATCGAAAAATTCTGACTCTACTAGAATTTAAAAAGATATCTTCACCCTACGTTATCAAAGAGTAAAATAGAGGCTATCTTACCGATTACATTTACCCACATATTTTATCCCGGAATCCCGGAACAGCGGGGTCATGAGTTACGCGGTAGACACCTAGTGGACTTCTAGACTCAAATAAAAAAGCTTCAATTATATGATACTAGTTATTGTTAAGTCTTAATACAAAAAAAAACAAAACATCAAATTTAAAATGCGTTACTTTGAAAACATCAAACTTCTATCCAAGTTTATAAACTTAAAATCTCGGTCAGCCCTGTAAAATTCATATATACTTCTAAAGTTTCTAGAAAACTCTGTGGTCTTTAAAGTTACCTCAGCCAAGTTAGGTATAAGTTACTGCCACCTCTCTCAGGACTTGTTATTGAAAAGTTGTGGTTTTCCAATAACTTGGGGCTATTATTGTTAGTAATTGAGTTCCTTTTTCAGCGATATAATAGCTTGTTCTGTTGTTGAATCGTCATAATCTCTTTTGAAATTAAATCTGCGATCTTAATAAATGAATATACATTTTTTTTATATCTTTGTATTAATGTTATGTTATAGCTAATATTAACTCTTATTATAAGCATCTGAACAATTACACATTATATTTTAGCAAATTTTACATATCCATGTTACATATCCCTATTTAAAATTCTATACCCCTCTAGCTAGAACCACCTCTAAAATAAATACCGACGAAATTAAATCTTTGAACAGTCACCCAGTTGCAGGTACAACCTACGAAATGCAAACTCATACGCAATTTGATTACTCTCAAATCATCACACAGGTCGATTGAAACTCAAAAGCAATTTATGAGAAGGATGAGATAATTTAGAAAATGTCTTTTATAAGTCTTCGCTAGAACGGTTTTCCCGAGAAACCTGTTGATATTGCTTTCAACGTCAACTTTGGTACACAGCTCAACTCGAGTGAATAATGTGACTTTAGAATTCTCAAGAGAGAATACAGGATGTTTGTTCACCGTACTCCCATCGATCCATTTCTATTTACTGTGTGAACGCTTTGAAGCTTAAGGACGACCCAGAATATCTATCGATAACAAACATACGGTGTCGATAAAAATGTAAACATTTCGATATTTAGACATTTATTTATAAATTAAGTAAAGGAAAGAGAAAAACAATGTAAGAAAAATAACAGATCGAATAATTGTAAATAAATATAAGAACAAGAATTTTTCTGATATAATGTGTTCTGAGGTATCTTTTGTGGTTTTAAAAAGAATTCGCGCATAATAAAGACGTGAAAGGACCTTGAAACCGACTATTAACTAAAAGACTTACACGACTATTCACATGGTGTATGAACGATACTTTGTATTTTCTACTATATTATCTCTCCGCCATTCTCTGTAAAAAAGTCATAATATTAAAAAATTTTAATTTGAAAATTTTAATATCTTCAATATTTACTCTGAAAAGTTAATGACTGGTAAGGTATTCAAACAAACGGCCAGCCAAGAACCAAGTAAAACGACGTACAACAAGAACTTTTATTGAATATTCAAATGCAACAAGTCATAAACGTCTCTATAAGCTACATCTGAGCGTGATACTGTGAACTCGATGACGTGGAAGCTTTCTATCTAATGGACCGTACATAGTTGACTACGAGTAGAAACTCATCGATGGTGACCATTTACTGGATCCGGAAAACTGTAAAATCACGTGACCGTTCAAAGCATGTAAACCAATCAACGAAAAAAGCGTTTTTGACAGAACGTACCACTGTATGAACGAGCCTTAACATACTCACTCAATTGCCATACTTTCTGAGATGCCATAATTTAATTTAATGATATTTTGGATGGTTTTCTAACACAATTTGACGACCGAGTAGCGTTGTGGTCAGTAGCCCTGCCTCATACGCCGGAGGTCCCAGGTTCGAGTCCTGGCCGGGGCATTCATTTGTGTGATGAACATAAATGTTTGTTCCCGGTTCATGGTTGTTGATATTTATACTTATATGTATGTTTATTCTGGGTTCCCCCCCAGTTCGCTGTATGGTCATCCATAACACAAGCTCTGCTCACTTTGGGGCCTTACAGTTGGTGTGTTTGTCTGGGGATAAAAAAAAATTTTTTGTAAATGTTTGCACCTGCGCATTTTAGGTTGAGTACGTCTTTTTACGTACTGATTAAGTGTCGCGTTCAGTCAACTATAAACAGAATCCGCTTATCAGGTGACCGCTGTCTTATCACCAGAAATAGTTGGGCCTCTTGAGCAAAACTAAGTGTGATCTGGGCAGGTCCCTGACAGTGTTCCTTTTCTTATTGAGCATTGGGTTTGCGTTTGTCTTCTCACCTGATGGAAAGTGATGATGAAGACTAGGATGTTACACGCTTATCCAAGAGGTACCCATTCACTCTACTCTTGAAGATTCCAGGACTATACTATACTAATTACTGTATTTGGCGACTGTTGGCGCCTGGCGTATTTGGCGACAATTGATGACGCTAGAAATGTAGCCAAGTTTGGTCATATAATTATATAATTTGTAAATTTTTAACATTAATAGAAAAAGGCCTGGAATAAAAATAACACAGAACCTGGATAGCATTCACACTCTACAAGAGATCAATGCCTTTATTTTTTATTGATAAGATTTAGAACGATAAGATTTTTTTTGACAAACACGGTAACATTTCTTAATAGTTTTCTGTTGAACTTCGCCTTTAAGATAAAGGTATATTGTAAAATATTTGAAATTCTTTTGTTTTTTTTTTTCACTATGTTGCCTAACCGGCAAGTAACATCCTCGTGTTGGTAAGTAACATCCGCACCCATAGACATCATTTATCGTAGGTGTTTTATTTCTTAGTAGTAATTGCGGTTATTAAATCGACTAATGGTTCATTAGTCGACCGTAGGCTTCCGTTCCTGGCCGCAATACAACCGCGTAAATCTAGTTATTATGACGGTGAAAAGAGGATGGTCTGTGTACCGTCCAAGGCAAGATCTTAACAAAGAAAGCCTACTATATCTGAAAAAGAACCAAAACTATTTTTAAAGCGCTTGGTTTCACAGTGATTCAACTTTAGTATTTAAAGGCTCAGTATTGTCACCAATATTTTAAACATTTGTGAAAGCCGATTATTACACTCATATTTTTGATTTAACAAAGCATCCTATAGTTCACGAGATAAGGCTAATTTTAAAACAAGTCCGCTCAGTATGCAAGACGAGTCGACCGCTACAGAGAACGGATGATCAAAGTTTGTTTTTAATTTTAGCTTGCAGTTTACAAAAGCAGCCATTCGACAGGTGAATACGAAATTACTTGGAGACTCCTTAGTGTAAAAAGTTTTAATTTAATTTCCGAGCGCTAAGTGACTTCCTGTGCTGTTACGATTTAACGAGAGTTCGGTTTGAAACTTGACTGGAAAGTTGACTATGCTTTTTTAGTTTTCTTCTCACTTTTAACTATACGGTCGAGATGAATTTGTCTGATGTTTGCTGTGAGTTATAAATTTATAAATCAATATTAACCATGAGCAAATTCGCAAGAAAATTTTCAATATTAGCAAAAATACCTGTTCTACTATATCAAAGAGTTTTCTCCTTTGGTAAAAATAATGCAACACCAGAATGAGTTTGAAATGTGACTCTACAGGCTGCGTTTATTTCAGGACATGAATTTATTTGACGGCCTGTTTGGTGTGGAGATAAGTAGCCTTGCCTTCCATGCCAGCGGTCCCGGGTTCTGGTAGGGGCAGATATTACATTTGATTTCTAGTCATGGATCTGTATTTCCGTTTATTTAAGTTTAAAAAAATATTTATGTGTGTTTATATATCTCTTAAGTTTATTTATCCGTTATCTAGTATCCATAACACAAGTTCTTTAATTATACTTAATTTGGGCTTGATAATGTTGTGTGATTGTTAGAAATATTTATTTATTGTTTATTATTATTATTATTATTATAAAGATGACATACCAGTCACTTCGTACGTTGTTATCTGAATCCAGAGTAATTACTGTAAGTTAAGTATGACAAAATTATTTAGACTACATTTCACGAAAAAGTATTTCTAGTTTTGTAATGAGGCTGGTAATTATCCAAATTTTCTTTCTTCGTGTCAGAACATGAAGTTCGGTAATTAAAATTATTTATAACATAATTTAAATTATTCCAATACTTCCTTTCGGATGAGATTTTCACCGTCCGGAAAAAGCGCTCATTGTCGTACATTATAATATCTGAGCAACTGTTCCGAAGACACCACAAAGCGAAAATAAAACTCTTCATAAAAATTCTACGAAGCCCCAGGCGCAGCGAAGACATAGCCAGTTTATCTGCCAAACTAACGATCGAGTGGCGTAGTGGTTAGTAGTCTTGCCTCATACGCCGAAGGTCCCAGGTTCGAGTCCTGGCCGGGGCAATCATTTATGTGATGAACCCACATGTTTGTTCTCGGGTTATGGTTGTGTATATTTCTATATGTATATTTGTCCTGGGTTCCCCCCCAGTTCGCTGTAGGGTCATCCATAACACAACCTCTGCTTACTTTGGAGGCCATACAGGTGGTGTGTTTGTCTGGGGATTTTAAAAAAAAAAAGTTAAGACAACTTTGTACAATCACGTGTCACTTGTCACTTATTAACCAAGCCAACTAAACGATTGTCCAACGTGAACTCATATATTTTGCATATTTCTATATTTAATAATAGTATTCAATTACCTGACTAACTAAATAATCAATGTATAGAGTATGTTGTTCTGCCGCAGTACTTATTTTGTTTATTTGTATTAAAGGAGAAAGGGGAAACCGCATTCCGACAGTTCTTCGAGTTCACTTGGTCATGCAGTATGTCTTTTTATTTTTTTTTATTGAAAAAGGATTAAACCTTTGTTTTCTATCTCACCTGATGGAAAGTGACGATGAAGACGAAGGTGTTACACGTCTATGTTTATCTCTTTGAAGACGTAGCGAAGAATTCCCATGCAAAATTTAAATCTGAGCAACTTTGAGTGAAGAGGCCATTTTGTTTTAAAAATCACCCTGTATGTACCGACCCATCTTGTAGAATAATAATGTTTCGCGTTTGCTGTTTCGTTAAAACAGCAAATGATTGTTGCTGGGAAGGCTACTTCTGTGATTGGGGATGCTTAAAACTAGGAAAACGTGAGGTAGAAGGGATACCAAACTGTAATCTTTTTAGGCTTCAAATAATCTTTGATAAATAAAAAAATAAACATAAATATCGTTTATTGTAACCATTTTTACAATTGAAGTGCAGCCCTATCATCTGGACTTGCGTGACCTGTATTTCAGATGATAGTTCCTTCCCAATCTGTAAACATATGCTTATTTTACTCTCATGTGGTACATGATATAAAAATAAACGAGAAAAAAGACAATAATAATATGAGAGAAAACAAAAAGGGAACAAGGAAAAATTATTAATAATAATAAAAACCATGTAAATGTGGTCGAGCATGATAATCACCAAAACTTCAAAGCATTTGAATGTTCCTGATACTAGATTTAAGGATTAATTTAATTATGTTAAGTATCAATTTGATTATACATAGTTAAAACTCAATTCAGTGTAGTATTGCTAATACATTTTCTGTTTCATCGTAAGTTAAACTATGTAACCATATTTTAACTTTTTGTTTTAGTTGATGATTGGATAGATTACGAACTTTATGGATGGCATTAAACTCACAATACAATTTAGGGGCCTGAAAACTGTAACAGTTGCTGGCAAAATAACTTTTATTTGCAGGAGTTTTTCCAGTATTATCACGTCTGGCAGTGGAGGGTGTAGGATCAACACTTCTGTGGTAGCGTCTTATGAGTTGGTATATAAATAATTGGCGCCCTGTCATAACACTAGCTTTTTCATAAAAAAGTGTTGTGGGATACAGGAAGGGTAGCTCATCAGTATCTTTAGCAGGGCGCGTTGATCTCGTTCGGCTTCGATTATGAGTGTCTTAGCTGCAGCTCCCCATGAACTTATGCAGTACGTTATTACACATTCGGCGAGTGCTTTGTATGTTTGGAGTAGTAATGCCAAATCTGAGACAATCCTAAGCTCTTGAAAATGTAAATTAGTGTCCTAAGTCTATTAGCCACGTAAGGGATGTGCTTATTCCATTTAAGCTTGTCGTCAATAAATATCCCTAGGTACTATATATTGTCTACTCGCTGTAGTAACGGGCAGCCACAGTTTCCTACTTTGCTAGCGTCTTGACGACTGCATGGATGAATATGAGTTTCTAGCAGGTGAAAACTTGGTGAAGACGCAGCAGTTTTCGAGAAACATAAAACTTTGTTTTATCAGTATTAAGCGTCAATAGACTGTTCTTCAGCGAAGCAGTTATTTTGCTCATTCCAGTTTCGGCTATATGTCGTACTTGATATTTGTAGATATTTGAATTTTTTGCTAAACTAACATTATTTTTAATTGGAACGTTGTCGATGTATTTAAATAATTAAGCCTCTCCCAAATCTACAAAACTAAATTTGTCTAGATAATACTAGGTATATTGAAGGTGAAAATAAAACTGTATAAAAGAAATTTTAAGTTAATTATTAAAACCTTTTAGATAACATAAAATATTTTTTTTATTACTTACTTATTTTAAAGTGACATATACAAGTTGATCGACATCTGTACCAATTTTTTTTTATTTATCATGTCCTAGTTAACTCCTGTTAATGAATTGAACATTTTCTACAAAAGATTGTGCAGATTTTTTCTTCCACCGGTTTTTTTACTCTCTGTCTAATATCTTATATCCTTATATTTATAAGTAGGTCTTCGCATCTACCAATATTGAAAGAAAAGTACGAATATGAATTGTATTCTTCTATACTCTACGAATTACTATAAAGATGACATTTTTAATTCTTTGTATGTATATCGAAAAATTCTGACTCTACTAGAATTTAAAAAGATATCTTCACCCTACGTTATCAAAGAGTAAAATAGAGGCTATCTTACCGATTACATTTACCCACATATTTTATCCCGGAATCCCGGAACAGCGGGGTCATGAGTTACGCGGTAGACACCTAGTGGACTTCTAGACTCAAATAAAAAAGCTTCAATTATATGATACTAGTTATTGTTAAGTCTTAATACAAAACAAACAAAACATCAAATTTAAAATGCGTGACTTTGAAAACATCAAACTTCTATCCAAGTTTATAAACTTAAAACCTCGGTCAGGCCTGTAAAATTCATATACTTCTAAAGTTTCTAGAAAACTCTGTGGTCTTTAAAGTTACCTCAGCCAAGTTAGGTATAAGTTACTGCCACCTCTCTCAGGACTTGTTATTGAAAAGTTGTGGTTTTCCAATAACTTGGGGCTATTATTGTTAGTAATTGAGTTCCTTTTTCAGCGATATAATAGCTTGTTCTGTTGTTGAATCGTCATAATCTCTTTTGAAATTAAATCTGCGATCTTAATAAATGAATATACATTTTTTTTATATCTTTGTATTAATGTTATGTTATAGCTAATATTAACTCTTATTATAAGCATCTGAACAATTACACATTATATTTTAGCAAATTTTACATATCCATGTTACATATCCCTATTTAAAATTCTATACCCCTCTAGCTAGAACCACCTCTAAAATAAATACCGACGAAATTAAATCTTTGAACAGTCACCCAGTTGCAGGTACAACCTACGAAATGCAAACTCATACGCAATTTGATTACTCTCAAATCATCACACAGGTCGATTGAAACTCAAAAGCAATTTATGAGAAGGATGAGATAATTTAGAAAATGTCTTTTATAAGTCTTCGCTAGAACGGTTTTCCCGAGAAACCTGTTGATATTGCTTTCAACGTCAACTTTGGTACACAGCTCAACTCGAGTGAATAATGTGACTTTAGAATTCTCAAGAGAGAATACAGGATGTTTGTTCACCGTACTCCCATCGATCCATTTCTATTTACTGTGTGAACGCTTTGAAGCTTAAGGACGACCCAGAATATCTATCGATAACAAACATACGGTGTCGATAAAAATGTAAACATTTCGATATTTAGACATTTATTTATAAATTAAGTAAAGGAAAGAGAAAAACAATGTAAGAAAAATAACAGATCGAATAATTGTAAATAAATATAAGAACAAGAATTTTTCTGATATAATGTGTTCTGAGGTATCTTTTGTGGTTTTAAAAAGAATTCGCGCATAATAAAGACGTGAAAGGACCTTGAAACCGACTATTAACTAAAAGACTTACACGACTATTCACATGGTGTATGAACGATACTTTGTATTTTCTACTATATTATCTCTCCGCCATTCTCTGTAAAAAAGTCATAATATTAAAAAATTTTAATTTGAAAATTTTAATATCTTCAATATTTACTCTGAAAAGTTAATGACTGGTAAGGTATTCAAACAAACGGCCAGCCAAGAACCAAGTAAAACGACGTACAACAAGAACTTTTATTGAATATTCAAATGCAACAAGTCATAAACGTCTCTATAAGCTACATCTGAGCGTGATACTGTGAACTCGATGACGTGGAAGCTTTCTATCTAATGGACCGTACATAGTTGACTACGAGTAGAAACTCATCGATGGTGACCATTTACTGGATCCGGAAAACTGTAAAATCACGTGACCGTTCAAAGCATGTAAACCAATCAACGAAAAAAGCGTTTTTGACAGAACGTACCACTGTATGAACGAGCCTTAACATACTCACTCAATTGCCATACTTTCTGAGATGCCATAATTTAATTTAATGATATTTTGGATGGTTTTCTAACACAATTTGACGACCGAGTAGCGTTGTGGTCAGTAGCCCTGCCTCATACGCCGGAGGTCCCAGGTTCGAGTCCTGGCCGGGGCATTCATTTGTGTGATGAACATAAATGTTTGTTCCCGGTTCATGGTTGTTGATATTTATACTTATATGTATGTTTATTCTGGGTTCCCCCCCAGTTCGCTGTATGGTCATCCATAACACAAGCTCTGCTCACTTTGGGGCCTTACAGTTGGTGTGTTTGTCTGGGGATAAAAAAAAATTTTTTGTAAATGTTTGCACCTGCGCATTTTAGGTTGAGTACGTCTTTTTACGTACTGATTAAGTGTCGCGTTCAGTCAACTATAAACAGAATCCGCTTATCAGGTGACCGCTGTCTTATCACCAGAAATAGTTGGGCCTCTTGAGCAAAACTAAGTGTGATCTGGGCAGGTCCCTGACAGTGTTCCTTTTCTTATTGAGCATTGGGTTTGCGTTTGTCTTCTCACCTGATGGAAAGTGATGATGAAGACTAGGATGTTACACGCTTATCCAAGAGGTACCCATTCACTCTACTCTTGAAGATTCCAGGACTATACTATACTAATTACTGTATTTGGCGACTGTTGGCGCCTGGCGTATTTGGCGACAATTGATGACGCTAGAAATGTAGCCAAGTTTGGTCATATAATTATATAATTTGTAAATTTTTAACATTAATAGAAAAAGGCCTGGAATAAAAATAACACAGAACCTGGATAGCATTCACACTCTACAAGAGATCAATGCCTTTATTTTTTATTGATAAGATTTAGAACGATAAGATTTTTTTTGACAAACACGGTAACATTTCTTAATAGTTTTCTGTTGAACTTCGCCTTTAAGATAAAGGTATATTGTAAAATATTTGAAATTCTTTTGTTTTTTTTTTTCACTATGTTGCCTAACCGGCAAGTAACATCCTCGTGTTGGTAAGTAACATCCGCACCCATAGACATCATTTATCGTAGGTGTTTTATTTCTTAGTAGTAATTGCGGTTATTAAATCGACTAATGGTTCATTAGTCGACCGTAGGCTTCCGTTCCTGGCCGCAATACAACCGCGTAAATCTAGTTATTATGACGGTGAAAAGAGGATGGTCTGTGTACCGTCCAAGGCAAGATCTTAACAAAGAAAGCCTACTATATCTGAAAAAGAACCAAAACTATTTTTAAAGCGCTTGGTTTCACAGTGATTCAACTTTAGTATTTAAAGGCTCAGTATTGTCACCAATATTTTAAACATTTGTGAAAGCCGATTATTACACTCATATTTTTGATTTAACAAAGCATCCTATAGTTCACGAGATAAGGCTAATTTTAAAACAAGTCCGCTCAGTATGCAAGACGAATCGACCGCTACAGAGAACGGATGATCAAAGTTTGTTTTTAATTTTAGCTTGCAGTTTACAAAAGCAGCCATTCGACAGGTGAATACGAAATTACTTGGAGACTCCTTAGTGTAAAAAGTTTTAATTTAATTTCCGAGCGCTAAGTGACTTCCTGTGCTGTTACGATTTAACGAGAGTTCGGTTTGAAACTTGACTGGAAAGTTGACTATGCTTTTTTAGTTTTCTTCTCACTTTTAACTATACGGTCGAGATGAATTTGTCTGATGTTTGCTGTGAGTTATAAATTTATAAATCAATATTAACCATGAGCAAATTCGCAAGAAAATTTTCAATATTAGCAAAAATACCTGTTCTACTATATCAAAGAGTTTTCTCCTTTGGTAAAAATAATGCAACACCAGAATGAGTTTGAAATGTGACTCTACAGGCTGCGTTTATTTCAGGACATGAATTTATTTGACGGCCTGTTTGGTGTGGAGATAAGTAGCCTTGCCTTCCATGCCAGCGGTCCCGGGTTCTGGTAGGGGCAGATATTACATTTGATTTCTAGTCATGGATCTGTATTTCCGTTTATTTAAGTTTAAAAAAATATTTATGTGTGTTTATATATCTCTTAAGTTTATTTATCCGTTATCTAGTATCCATAACACAAGTTCTTTAATTATACTTAATTTGGGCTTGATAATGTTGTGTGATTGTTAGAAATATTTATTTATTGTTTATTATTATTATTATTATTATAAAGATGACATACCAGTCACTTCGTACGTTGTTATCTGAATCCAGAGTAATTACTGTAAGTTAAGTATGACAAAATTATTTAGACTACATTTCACGAAAAAGTATTTCTAGTTTTGTAATGAGGCTGGTAATTATCCAAATTTTCTTTCTTCGTGTCAGAACATGAAGTTCGGTAATTAAAATTATTTATAACATAATTTAAATTATTCCAATACTTCCTTTCGGATGAGATTTTCACCGTCCGGAAAAAGCGCTCATTGTCGTACATTATAATATCTGAGCAACTGTTCCGAAGACACCACAAAGCGAAAATAAAACTCTTCATAAAAATTCTACGAAGCCCCAGGCGCAGCGAAGACATAGCCAGTTTATCTGCCAAACTAACGATCGAGTGGCGTAGTGGTTAGTAGTCTTGCCTCATACGCCGAAGGTCCCAGGTTCGAGTCCTGGCCGGGGCAATCATTTATGTGATGAACCCACATGTTTGTTCTCGGGTTATGGTTGTGTATATTTCTATATGTATATTTGTCCTGGGTTCCCCCCCAGTTCGCTGTAGGGTCATCCATAACACAACCTCTGCTTACTTTGGAGGCCATACAGGTGGTGTGTTTGTCTGGGGATTTTAAAAAAAAAAAGTTAAGACAACTTTGTACAATCACGTGTCACTTGTCACTTATTAACCAAGCCAACTAAACGATTGTCCAACGTGAACTCATATATTTTGCATATTTCTATATTTAATAATAGTATTCAATTACCTGACTAACTAAATAATCAATGTATAGAGTATGTTGTTCTGCCGCAGTACTTATTTTGTTTATTTGTATTAAAGGAGAAAGGGGAAACCGCATTCCGACAGTTCTTCGAGTTCACTTGGTCATGCAGTATGTCTTTTTATTTTTTTTATTGAAAAAGGATTAAACCTTTGTTTTCTATCTCACCTGATGGAAAGTGACGATGAAGACGAAGGTGTTACACGTCTATGTTTATCTCTTTGAAGACGTAGCGAAGAATTCCCATGCAAAATTTAAATCTGAGCAACTTTGAGTGAAGAGGCCATTTTGTTTTAAAAATCACCCTGTATGTACCGACCCATCTTGTAGAATAATAATGTTTCGCGTTTGCTGTTTCGTTAAAACAGCAAATGATTGTTGCTGGGAAGGCTACATCTGTGATTGGGGATGCTTAAAACTAGGAAAATGTGAGATAGAAGGGATACCAAACTGTAATCTTTTTAGGCTTCAAATAATCTTTGATAAATAAAAAAATAAACATAAATATCGTTTATTGTAACCATTTTTACAATTGAAGTGCAGCCCTATCATCTGGACTTGCGTGACCTGTATTTCAGATGATAGTTCCTTCCCAATCTGTAAACATATGCTTATTTTACTCTCATGTGGTACATGATATAAAAATAAACGAGAAAAAAGACAATAATAATATGAGAGAAAACAAAAAGGGAACAAGGAAAAATTATTAATAATAATAAAAACCATGTAAATGTGGTCGAGCATGATAATCACCAAAACTTCAAAGCATTTGAATGTTCCTGATACTAGATTTAAGGATTAATTTAATTATGTTAAGTATCAATTTGATTATACATAGTTAAAACTCAATTCAGTGTAGTATTGCTAATACATTTTCTGTTTCATCGTAAGTTAAACTATGTAACCATATTTTAACTTTTTGTTTTAGTTGATGATTGGATAGATTACGAACTTTATGGATGGCATTAAACTCACAATACAATTTAGGGGCCTGAAAACTGTAACAGTTGCTGGCAAAATAACTTTTATTTGCAGGAGTTTTTCCAGTATTATCACGTCTGGCAGTGGAGGGTGTAGGATCAACACTTCTATGGTAGCGTCTTATGAGTTGGTATATAAATAATTGGCGCCCTGTCATAACACTAGCTTTTTCATATAAAAGTGTTGTGGGATACAGGAAGGGTAGCTCATCAGTATCTTTAGCAGGGCGCGTTGATCTCGTTCGGCTTCGATTATGAGTGTCTTAGCTGCAGCTCCCCATGAACTTATGGAGTACGTTATTACACATTCGGCGAGTGCTTTGTATGTTTGGAGTAGTAATGCCAAATCTGAGACAATCCTAAGCTCTTGAAAATGTAAATTAGTGTCCTAAGTCTATTAGCCACGTAAGGGATGTGCTTATTCCATTTAAGCTTGTCGTCAATAAATATCCCTAGGTACTATATATTGTCTACTCGCTGTAGTAACGGGCAGCCACAGTTTCCTACTTTGCTAGCGTCTTGACGACTGCATGGATGAATATGAGTTTCTAGCAGGTGAAAACTTGGTGAAGACGCAGCAGTTTTCGAGAAACATAAAACTTTGTTTTATCAGTATTAAGCGTCAATAGACTGTTCTTCAGCGAAGCAGTTATTTTGCTCATTCCAGTTTCGGCTATATGTCGTACTTGATATTTGTAGATATTTGAATTTTTTGCTAAACTAACATTATTTTTAATTGGAACGTTGTCGATGTATTTAAATAATTAAGCCTCTCCCAAATCTACAAAACTAAATTTGTCTAGATAATACTAGGTATATTGAAGGTGAAAATAAAACTGTATAAAAGAAATTTTAAGTTAATTATTAAAACCTTTTAGATAACATAAAATATTTTTTTTATTACTTACTTATTTTAAAGTGACATATACAAGTTGATCGACATCTGTACCAATTTTTTTTTATTTATCATGTCCTAGTTAACTCCTGTTAATGAATTGAACATTTTCTACAAAAGATTGTGCAGATTTTTTCTTCCACCGGTTTTTTTACTCTCTGTCTAATATCTTATATCCTTATATTTATAAGTAGGTCTTCGCATCTACCAATATTGAAAAAAAAGTACGAATATGAATTGTATTCTTCTATACTCTACGAATTACTACAAAGATGACATTTTTAATTCTTTGTATGTATATCGAAAAATTCTGACTCTACTAGAATTTAAAAAAATATCTTCACCCTACGTTATCAAAGAGTAAAATTATAGAGGCTATCTTACCGATTACATTTACCCACATATTTTATCCCGGAATCCCGGAACAGCGGGGTCATGAGTTACGCGGTAGACACCTAGTGGACTTCTAGACTCAAATAAAAAAGCTTCAATTATATGATACTAGTTATTGTTAAGTCTTAATACAAAACAAACAAAACATCAAATTTAAAATGCGTGACTTTGAAAACATCAAACTTCTATCCAAGTTTATAAACTTAAAACCTCGGTCAGGCCTGTAAAATTCATATACTTCTAAAGTTTCTAGAAAACTCTGTGGTCTTTAAAGTTACCTCAGCCAAGTTAGGTATAAGTTACTGCCACCTCTCTCAGGACTTGTTATTGAAAAGTTGTGGTTTTCCAATAACTTGGGGCTATTATTGTTAGTAATTGAGTTCCTTTTTCAGCGATATAATAGCTTGTTCTGTTGTTGAATCGTCATAATCTCTTTTGAAATTAAATCTGCGATCTTAATAAATGAATATACATTTTTTTTATATCTTTGTATTAATGTTATGTTATAGCTAATATTAACTCTTATTATAAGCATCTGAACAATTACACATTATATTTTAGCAAATTTTACATATCCATGTTACATATCCCTATTTAAAATTCTATACCCCTCTAGCTAGAACCACCTCTAAAATAAATACCGACGAAATTAAATCTTTGAACAGTCACCCAGTTGCAGGTACAACCTACGAAATGCAAACTCATACGCAATTTGATTACTCTCAAATCATCACACAGGTCGATTGAAACTCAAAAGCAATTTATGAGAAGGATGAGATAATTTAGAAAATGTCTTTTATAAGTCTTCGCTAGAACGGTTTTCCCGAGAAACCTGTTGATATTGCTTTCAACGTCAACTTTGGTACACAGCTCAACTCGAGTGAATAATGTGACTTTAGAATTCTCAAGAGAGAATACAGGATGTTTGTTCACCGTACTCCCATCGATCCATTTCTATTTACTGTGTGAACGCTTTGAAGCTTAAGGACGACCCAGAATATCTATCGATAACAAACATACGGTGTCGATAAAAATGTAAACATTTCGATATTTAGACATTTATTTATAAATTAAGTAAAGGAAAGAGAAAAACAATGTAAGAAAAATAACAGATCGAATAATTGTAAATAAATATAAGAACAAGAATTTTTCTGATATAATGTGTTCTGAGGTATCTTTTGTGGTTTTAAAAAGAATTCGCGCATAATAAAGACGTGAAAGGACCTTGAAACCGACTATTAACTAAAAGACTTACACGACTATTCACATGGTGTATGAACGATACTTTGTATTTTCTACTATATTATCTCTCCGCCATTCTCTGTAAAAAAGTCATAATATTAAAAAATTTTAATTTGAAAATTTTAATATCTTCAATATTTACTCTGAAAAGTTAATGACTGGTAAGGTATTCAAACAAACGGCCAGCCAAGAACCAAGTAAAACGACGTACAACAAGAACTTTTATTGAATATTCAAATGCAACAAGTCATAAACGTCTCTATAAGCTACATCTGAGCGTGATACTGTGAACTCGATGACGTGGAAGCTTTCTATCTAATGGACCGTACATAGTTGACTACGAGTAGAAACTCATCGATGGTGACCATTTACTGGATCCGGAAAACTGTAAAATCACGTGACCGTTCAAAGCATGTAAACCAATCAACGAAAAAAGCGTTTTTGACAGAACGTACCACTGTATGAACGAGCCTTAACATACTCACTCAATTGCCATACTTTCTGAGATGCCATAATTTAATTTAATGATATTTTGGATGGTTTTCTAACACAATTTGACGACCGAGTAGCGTTGTGGTCAGTAGCCCTGCCTCATACGCCGGAGGTCCCAGGTTCGAGTCCTGGCCGGGGCATTCATTTGTGTGATGAACATAAATGTTTGTTCCCGGTTCATGGTTGTTGATATTTATACTTATATGTATGTTTATTCTGGGTTCCCCCCCAGTTCGCTGTATGGTCATCCATAACACAAGCTCTGCTCACTTTGGGGCCTTACAGTTGGTGTGTTTGTCTGGGGATAAAAAAAAATTTTTTGTAAATGTTTGCACCTGCGCATTTTAGGTTGAGTACGTCTTTTTACGTACTGATTAAGTGTCGCGTTCAGTCAACTATAAACAGAATCCGCTTATCAGGTGACCGCTGTCTTATCACCAGAAATAGTTGGGCCTCTTGAGCAAAACTAAGTGTGATCTGGGCAGGTCCCTGACAGTGTTCCTTTTCTTATTGAGCATTGGGTTTGCGTTTGTCTTCTCACCTGATGGAAAGTGATGATGAAGACTAGGATGTTACACGCTTATCCAAGAGGTACCCATTCACTCTACTCTTGAAGATTCCAGGACTATACTATACTAATTACTGTATTTGGCGACTGTTGGCGCCTGGCGTATTTGGCGACAATTGATGACGCTAGAAATGTAGCCAAGTTTGGTCATATAATTATATAATTTGTAAATTTTTAACATTAATAGAAAAAGGCCTGGAATAAAAATAACACAGAACCTGGATAGCATTCACACTCTACAAGAGATCAATGCCTTTATTTTTTATTGATAAGATTTAGAACGATAAGATTTTTTTTGACAAACACGGTAACATTTCTTAATAGTTTTCTGTTGAACTTCGCCTTTAAGATAAAGGTATATTGTAAAATATTTGAAATTCTTTTGTTTTTTTTTTTCACTATGTTGCCTAACCGGCAAGTAACATCCTCGTGTTGGTAAGTAACATCCGCACCCATAGACATCATTTATCGTAGGTGTTTTATTTCTTAGTAGTAATTGCGGTTATTAAATCGACTAATGGTTCATTAGTCGACCGTAGGCTTCCGTTCCTGGCCGCAATACAACCGCGTAAATCTAGTTATTATGACGGTGAAAAGAGGATGGTCTGTGTACCGTCCAAGGCAAGATCTTAACAAAGAAAGCCTACTATATCTGAAAAAGAACCAAAACTATTTTTAAAGCGCTTGGTTTCACAGTGATTCAACTTTAGTATTTAAAGGCTCAGTATTGTCACCAATATTTTAAACATTTGTGAAAGCCGATTATTACACTCATATTTTTGATTTAACAAAGCATCCTATAGTTCACGAGATAAGGCTAATTTTAAAACAAGTCCGCTCAGTATCCAAGACGAATCGACCGCTACAGAGAACGGATGATCAAAGTTTGTTTTTAATTTTAGCTTGCAGTTTACAAAAGCAGCCATTCGACAGGTGAATACGAAATTACTTGGAGACTCCTTAGTGTAAAAAGTTTTAATTTAATTTCCGAGCGCTAAGTGACTTCCTGTGCTGTTACGATTTAACGAGAGTTCGGTTTGAAACTTGACTGGAAAGTTGACTATGCTTTTTTAGTTTTCTTCTCACTTTTAACTATACGGTCGAGATGAATTTGTCTGATGTTTGCTGTGAGTTATAAATTTATAAATCAATATTAACCATGAGCAAATTCGCAAGAAAATTTTCAATATTAGCAAAAATACCTGTTCTACTATATCAAAGAGTTTTCTCCTTTGGTAAAAATAATGCAACACCAGAATGAGTTTGAAATGTGACTCTACAGGCTGCGTTTATTTCAGGACATGAATTTATTTGACGGCCTGTTTGGTGTGGAGATAAGTAGCCTTGCCTTCCATGCCAGCGGTCCCGGGTTCTGGTAGGGGCAGATATTACATTTGATTTCTAGTCATGGATCTGTATTTCCGTTTATTTAAGTTTAAAAAAATATTTATGTGTGTTTATATATCTCTTAAGTTTATTTATCCGTTATCTAGTATCCATAACACAAGTTCTTTAATTATACTTAATTTGGGCTTGATAATGTTGTGTGATTGTTAGAAATATTTATTTATTGTTTATTATTATTATTATTATTATAAAGATGACATACCAGTCACTTCGTACGTTGTTATCTGAATCCAGAGTAATTACTGTAAGTTAAGTATGACAAAATTATTTAGACTACATTTCACGAAAAAGTATTTCTAGTTTTGTAATGAGGCTGGTAATTATCCAAATTTTCTTTCTTCGTGTCAGAACATGAAGTTCGGTAATTAAAATTATTTATAACATAATTTAAATTATTCCAATACTTCCTTTCGGATGAGATTTTCACCGTCCGGAAAAAGCGCTCATTGTCGTACATTATAATATCTGAGCAACTGTTCCGAAGACACCACAAAGCGAAAATAAAACTCTTCATAAAAATTCTACGAAGCCCCAGGCGCAGCGAAGACATAGCCAGTTTATCTGCCAAACTAACGATCGAGTGGCGTAGTGGTTAGTAGTCTTGCCTCATACGCCGAAGGTCCCAGGTTCGAGTCCTGGCCGGGGCAATCATTTATGTGATGAACCCACATGTTTGTTCTCGGGTTATGGTTGTGTATATTTCTATATGTATATTTGTCCTGGGTTCCCCCCCAGTTCGCTGTAGGGTCATCCATAACACAACCTCTGCTTACTTTGGAGGCCATACAGGTGGTGTGTTTGTCTGGGGATTTTAAAAAAAAAAAGTTAAGACAACTTTGTACAATCACGTGTCACTTGTCACTTATTAACCAAGCCAACTAAACGATTGTCCAACGTGAACTCATATATTTTGCATATTTCTATATTTAATAATAGTATTCAATTACCTGACTAACTAAATAATCAATGTATAGAGTATGTTGTTCTGCCGCAGTACTTATTTTGTTTATTTGTATTAAAGGAGAAAGGGGAAACCGCATTCCGACAGTTCTTCGAGTTCACTTGGTCATGCAGTATGTCTTTTTATTTTTTTTTATTGAAAAAGGATTAAACCTTTGTTTTCTATCTCACCTGATGGAAAGTGACGATGAAGACGAAGGTGTTACACGTCTATGTTTATCTCTTTGAAGACGTAGCGAAGAATTCCCATGCAAAATTTAAATCTGAGCAACTTTGAGTGAAGAGGCCATTTTGTTTTAAAAATCACCCTGTATGTACCGACCCATCTTGTAGAATAATAATGTTTCGCGTTTGCTGTTTCGTTAAAACAGCAAATGATTGTTGCTGGGAAGGCTACTTCTGTGATTGGGGATGCTTAAAACTAGGAAAACGTGAGGTAGAAGGGATACCAAACTGTAATCTTTTTAGGCTTCAAATAATCTTTGATAAATAAAAAAATAAACATAAATATCGTTTATTGTAACCATTTTTACAATTGAAGTGCAGCCCTATCATCTGGACTTGCGTGACCTGTATTTCAGATGATAGTTCCTTCCCAATCTGTAAACATATGCTTATTTTACTCTCATGTGGTACATGATATAAAAATAAACGAGAAAAAAGACAATAATAATATGAGAGAAAACAAAAAGGGAACAAGGAAAAATTATTAATAATAATAAAAACCATGTAAATGTGGTCGAGCATGATAATCACCAAAACTTCAAAGCATTTGAATGTTCCTGATACTAGATTTAAGGATTAATTTAATTATGTTAAGTATCAATTTGATTATACATAGTTAAAACTCAATTCAGTGTAGTATTGCTAATACATTTTCTGTTTCATCGTAAGTTAAACTATGTAACCATATTTTAACTTTTTGTTTTAGTTGATGATTGGATAGATTACGAACTTTATGGATGGCATTAAACTCACAATACAATTTAGGGGCCTGAAAACTGTAACAGTTGCTGGCAAAATAACTTTTATTTGCAGGAGTTTTTCCAGTATTATCACGTCTGGCAGTGGAGGGTGTAGGATCAACACTTCTGTGGTAGCGTCTTATGAGTTGGTATATAAATAATTGGCGCCCTGTCATAACACTAGCTTTTTCATAAAAAAGTGTTGTGGGATACAGGAAGGGTAGCTCATCAGTATCTTTAGCAGGGCGCGTTGATCTCGTTCGGCTTCGATTATGAGTGTCTTAGCTGCAGCTCCCCATGAACTTATGCAGTACGTTATTACACATTCGGCGAGTGCTTTGTATGTTTGGAGTAGTAATGCCAAATCTGAGACAATCCTAAGCTCTTGAAAATGTAAATTAGTGTCCTAAGTCTATTAGCCACGTAAGGGATGTGCTTATTCCATTTAAGCTTGTCGTCAATAAATATCCCTAGGTACTATATATTGTCTACTCGCTGTAGTAACGGGCAGCCACAGTTTCCTACTTTGCTAGCGTCTTGACGACTGCATGGATGAATATGAGTTTCTAGCAGGTGAAAACTTGGTGAAGACGCAGCAGTTTTCGAGAAACATAAAACTTTGTTTTATCAGTATTAAGCGTCAATAGACTGTTCTCCAGCTAAGCAGTTATTTTGCTCATTCCAGTTTCGGCTATATGTCGTACTTGATATTTGTAGATATTTGAATTTTTTGCTAAACTAACATTATTTTTAATTGGAACGTTGTCGATGTATTTAAATAATTAAGCCTCTCCCAGATCTACAAAACTAAATTTGTCTAGATAGTATTAGGTATATTGAAAGTGAAAATAAAACTTTATAAAATAAATTTTAAGTTAATTATTAAAACCTTTTAGATACCATAAAATATTTTTTTTTTATTACTTACTCATTTTAAAGTGACATATGCAAGTTGATCGACATCTGTACCAATTTTTTTTATTTATCATGTCCTAGTTAACTCCTATTAATGAATTGAACATTTTCTACAAAAGATTGTGGAGATTTTTTCTTCCACCGGTTTTTTTACTCTCTGTCTAATACGGTTAACAGCCAAAAATTTTATCCTTATATTTATAAGTAGGTCTTCGCATCTACCAATATTGAAAGAAAAGTACGAATATGAATTGTATTCTTCTATACTCTACGAATTACTATAAAGATGACATTTTTAATTCTTTGTATGTATATCGAAAAATTCTGACTCTACTAGAATTTAAAAAGATATCTTCACCCTACGTTATCAAAGAGTAAAATAGAGGCTATCTTACCGATTACATTTACCCACATATTTTATCCCGGAATCCCGGAACAGCGGGGTCATGAGTTACGCGGTAGACACCTAGTGGACTTCTAGACTCAAATAAAAAAGCTTCAATTATATGATACTAGTTATTGTTAAGTCTTAATACAAAAAAAAACAAAACATCAAATTTAAAATGCGTGACTTTGAAAACATCAAACTTCTATCCAAGTTTATAAACTTAAAACCTCGGTCAGGCCTGTAAAATTCATATACTTCTAAAGTTTCTAGAAAACTCTGTGGTCTTTAAAGTTACCTCAGCCAAGTTAGGTATAAGTTACTGCCACCTCTCTCAGGACTTGTTATTGAAAAGTTGTGATTTTCCAATAACTTGGGTCTATTATTGTTAGTAATTGAGTTCCTTTTTCAGCGATATAATAGCTTGTTCTGTTGTTGAATCGTCATAATCTCTTTTGAAATTAAATCTGCGATCTTAATAAATGAATATACATTTTTTTTATATCTTTGTATTAATGTTATGTTATAGCTAATATTAACTCTTATGATAAGCATCTGAACAATTACACATTATATTTTAGCAAATTTTACATATCCATGTAACATATCCCTATTTAAAATTCTATACCCCTCTAGCTAGAACCACCTCTAAAATAAATACCGACGAAATTAAATCTTTGAACAGTCACCCAGTTACAGGTACAACCTACGAAATGCAAACTCATACGCAATTTGATTACTCTCAAATCATCACACAGGTCGATTGAAACTCAAAAGCAATTTATGAGAAGGATGAGATAATTTAGAAAATGTCTTTTATAAGTCTTCGCTAGAACGGTTTTCCCGAGAAACCTGTTGATATTGCTTTCAACGTCAACTTTGGTACACAGCTCAACTCGAGTGAATAATGTGACTTTAGAATTCTCAAGAGAGAATACAGGATGTTTGTTCACCGTACTCCCATCGATCCATTTCTATTTACTGTGTGAACGCTTTGAAGCTTAAGGACGACCCAGAATATCTATCGATAACAAACATACGGTGTCGATAAAAATGTAAACATTTCGATATTTAGACATTTATTTATAAATTAAGTAAAGGAAAGAGAAAAGCAATGTAAGAAAAATAACAGATCGAATAATTGTAAATAAATATAAGAACAAGAATTTTTCTGATATAATGTGTTCTGAGGTATCTTTTGTGGTTTTAAAATGAATTCGCGCATAATAAAGACGTGAAAGGACCTTGAAACCGACTATTAACTAAAAGACTTACACGACTATTCACATGGTGTATGAACGATACTTTGTATTTTCTACTATATTATCTCTCCGCCATTCTCTGTAAAAAAGTCATAATATTAAAAAATTTTAATTTGAAAATTTTAATATCTTCAATATTTACTCTGAAAAGTTTATGACTGGTAAGGTAATCAAACAAACGGCCAGCCAAGAACCAAGTAAAACGACGTACAACAAGAACTTTTATTGAATATTCAAATGCAACAAGTCATAAACGTCTCTATAAGCTACATCTGAGCGCGATACTGTGAACTCGATGACGTGGAAGCTTTCTATCTAATGGACCGTACATAGTTGACTACGAGTAGAAACTCATCGATGGTGACCATTTACTGGATCCGGAAAACTGTAAAATCACGTGACCGTTCAAAGCATGTAAACCAATCAACGAAAAAAGCGTTTTTGACAGAACGTACCACTGTATGAACGAGCCTTAACATACTCACTCAATTGCCATACTTTCTGAGATGCCATAATTTAATTTAATGATATTTCGGATGGTTTTCTAACACAATTTGACGACCGAGTAGCGTTGTGGTCAGTAGCCCTGCCTCATACGCCGGAGGTCCCAGGTTCGAGTCCTGGCCGGGGCATTCATTTGTGTGATGAACATAAATGTTTGTTCCCGGTTCATGGTTGTTGATATTTATACTTATATGTATGTTTATTCTGGGTTCCCCCCCAGTTCGCTGTATGGTTATCCATAACACAAGCTCTGCTCACTTTGGGGCCTTACAGTTGGTGTGTTTGTCTGGGGATAAAAAAAAATTTTTTGTAAATGTTTGCACCTGCGCATTTTAGGTTGAGTACGTCTTTCTTCGGGATTTATTATTTTTCTTAGACAAAAGGTTCCAAGTTGTTAAAATGAAAATTGTACCTTAGTATGTTATGATACACAAAAGGAGTAGACAAAAAATCTAAAGTGTGTATCCGCTAAAGGACAATTTTTAATGAAAAATCACACCAAAGAATTCGTAGCTTTTCCAAAAATTAGGTATTATTTTTAAAACTTACGGCTCTAAATAATTATTTCGTAAAGTAAAACTCGTTGTACGAGTTTTTGATATTCGGTTAATAAAAGGCGTTACAAATGTATTATTTACAGTTATAACAAGGCGTAGCTGTTAGCTGCAATAATTTATTTTGTGAAGCTCTTGTCTCTTTTCTAATTTCACCGCCAAAATAACCATGAGTACTTATGTTCCGGAATATGGTTGTGTTCCACTTAAAGGCTGGAACGAATGCCATCAATGTTCCAATATAGGTGCTTCTCACAAGATTAATCAAATAAACAGCTACAATTGTCAATGGGCATGAACGCCGTTCACCACTAGCTGATTCGAGCGCTTTAACAATGTCTCAGATAACCTCACAACAGATTCTTAAATCACACAAAATCATAAATATCTTAAACAATTCAAACAACAAAGTTTTAATCGACTTCATTATAACAAATCTCCTCAGAAAACCATACTACATCCATTTAGTAATAACGACTGCCTTTGAGTCAGAAAGTTCGGCCAAGTATTAATTAGGCTTGAAGTAAACGCAAACGCCATATTTGCAAATTCCACGCTCCAACTTCGCCTTCAACGAGAGTTTCAGAGTAGTAATCACGACATTCTACGGAGAATATTCCTTTTTTTCTATCAATTAAAAGTCCGTTTTGTACAATATTCCCGTGAATACTGTGTAACAATCTTATTAATACTGTGCATCCTAATGCGTGTTTCGATTTAAAAATACACCAATGTGGTGGCACAAACACCCGCCCCTGCAGATGCCCGTTTATTGAAAATGTTCCAAAAACAAAGTACGCCAGCTTTGTACTTAATCAACGACTTTCGTGGTACGATCACATTAAGCATGTGAACAATCGTATCATGAAATTGATATGGATTTTTAAACCGTGTTAACAAGACTTAAAGCCAAGTTGACAAGACTTTAACAATTATATATTGCTTCAGCACAATCGATTTCAACATATTGTTTTCCTTTATTGTATTTATATATTTGTATATTTATCTTTGTATAGGAAAAACGCATCTAAAGCGAAGCTAATAGAACTAGAAAGATCGCAATGCGCCCTATTTATGACCATGTATTTAAAAAAATCGGCTTTTCTACAGACTAATTATATCAGTAATGTGACCTGCTATCCATTCGTAGTTTTATCCAGTTTTAAAACTGCATAAAACTACGGTATTTGATTCTTGCGTTTTAACTACGAGAAAAAATATAGTTACTTAAGAATGATTAAATTAAAATCAGCTAATGCAAGACGACAATATATCGCACTAAGTGTGTACCTTTAAAATTTTGTGAGTAAAAAACTATTAATTTACCCAAAAACAAAATATGAATGTAAAATATTGCTGACAGATTGGTTGAAAATACTGACCTAGAATGTAACATGTCTTAGTAGTTAAATTTATTTAAACAACACTCTCTCACTCACACAAAATCAACACCGCACCACACACACGACACACACGCACACGCTCAAACTCACACACACAAAAAGTAAACACACAAGTACAACCTCTCACTGCTTACTAAGTTAAGATTTTATCTTTATTTATTTAGTCTGTTAACATTACCCATTTACTCATAATATGTTCTAGTAGAAGTAAAATAATTCATTAATAATACGATATGGAAGAAGTGAGGTCTTCTGTCACGGAAATTGCTATACCTACTAGAAAGCCTCAATAACATGTTACAAAATATAAAATTTTTACTGCATAAATGATTTATTATTATTACTGTAAGAACGGTTTCAAGTGTTTGTTACTTCTTTAAAATAAATAAATAATTGCCCGAGCCGAGAGGAATCAGCTTTCACTTGGCGCTGCAAGCGTCAGCGTATAGTGACAAATACAAATACAAAAGTCAACTCCTGCAAAACCTTGAGACAGCCACAAATAGCATCACTATTCACTATAATTTATAATGAAATTTGAATATTCAGCTCCAAGCGAGATGCGTTTTTTCGTCGCCGAGCCATAAACGTACGCCTTGAGAATTCAAGTACGTAATATAGGTCATATACTGTGAAAATAACTAGTAAATTTACGAACAGCTACCAACAATCTACTTTTGTATAAATTATTATCTTAGATAAATTGAATCACATTCAACGTCGCTTTGATCAACGTGGGAGGTTCATGTGACATGTATGTAAAGGGATGACACGGCGCCACAGTGTATCAAGGAGAAGTAGACGCTGTAGGTAATGGACGAATTATTACGAATTAATTCGGACTTTTTAAGCATGTTTTTATAAATAATATATATTTGTTTGATTATAATGGATAAACTCTGAAATTACTTTCTTCTTGCGGAATCAGGAATAACGTGAGTGAAATTGTGCAGGTACTTATTTACTTACATAATATTTTTATGGAATTTTGACATTTAATGATGAATATTTCACGTAACCATGTATCTTTGATGTTCGTATGTCTCTAACATGGAACATATTGTTTATGCTTTTTTTACAAAGAGCATTATATATTTTTAGTAAATAAAACTCTCAGTTTTTATATGTTTTCGTATGAAAAAGAACATAAAATGCATATTCTTTTGTCGATACAAGGCTAGTCGCTAGTTGTGAAATATGGGCTCCTCATTGAAGTTTGGAATTTACAGTTTGCCAAGACACCTAAAAAACTAGGTTTAACCAGTCACCATTAAGATTCACTATTGAAAATCGGTGCTGATTAATGTAAACGTTTTGATCTTTGTTACTGCTTAAATGCTTGCTGGGACTTGAGACCTGCGAAAAGGTAATGAAGTAATGATATTATATCGACCAAATTGTAATATAATCCGAGACACAAGTCTTATTTTGGTACACTACGCTACGGTTACTAGATCAATGGAAATTATTGCACTTCGAAGTTTGTTTCCATGCCCTAATTACCCAAAGACCTCTGTATAAGGCAACACTGTGTGAGTTCAAGAATAAACCTCTTTTACACTAGTGTGTAAAAATCTTAAATTCATCATAATTTCTACCAAAAATTGCTATTTTGTTATCTTATTTTCTTCTTATTATCTTATTTTATTGTGCTTTATAAAACTAATAATTTTATTCTCATTCTAATTAATATATAAAAAGAAATTGAATTCACCCAATTAACCCACTGGAAAAGATATATAGACTGTGGCTTTTGCGTGTCATATATTAACGTTTGATGTTATCGTAACTGATGTGTTGAAAATCTATTATGAAAATATCAAAATCTGCGTTTATTTATAGACAGGGTAACTCCAAGGTAACTTAACATTTTGGAAACTTAATAACAAATCCTGTCAAACAATATCCGCATTTGTATTTTGTTTTTCAATCAGTTTATAACAGTGATTGCGTCATCTGGTAAATTTGATATACAGCAGACAAGTATAGCTTACTACAAGTATGAGTATATACGGTCAGTAATAAGCTGATTATATTACGTGTTGCATCGACAAACTACCATATCTTAAGCCTTTACCCCCTCGTACCATCAGAGTCTTGACAACTGAAGCCGACATCGTAAAGCGAACAAGAAGATCTTAGTTTTACAATTTGACTTAAACAAAATATTTTATAGAAATTGATTACGTATTCATTAATAACCAAAAATCTGTATCTGTGGAGACTAGTGTTATCATTATAATCCAAGTAGGTATATCCATTAAAAAATATGATTATTTACAATGGTGGGTTTGAACACCTTAAAATATTTGAACACCTTAAAATACTGTTAAAGATTTAAAAACACAGACATCTATCGGCAGTCATAAGCAAAGCTTTAACGTATTCTGAGCCCAAAAAATGCTAAAAATTCTAAAAAGCGTTTCAATAATCAGAAAACCCTCGCATGTTTCAATCATACTAGGTGGCAATAAAGTTGAAGTTGAAAGCAGTAAACCCTGGAACCACCTCGGCGCACTTTTCAAAAGGTTTTTTATGGGGTGCTTGCCAATTTGTGGTGTGTTCATACATTTCAAACAGCTTATAGTGCTGGAACGTGCCTTTTTTACATAGGTGTAGTAAGACTATATGCATCTATATAAAGTACAGCTATGGTTTATGATGTGCTTTGTAAAAGGAAGTTTATGGTTTCATTACTTTTCATAAAAAATAAAATAAAACGATTTAATGCTTATCAAATGCAGATCCGCGACTATAGTTTTTGTTGTTTGTGTTTTGTTTTTTTTATTTATATAAACATCTTCGTTTTTTTTTATTGCATGTTTATAAATTATGAAGTTGGTTCATTAGTATAGTTTCTGTATAGATATTTTAAGTTTACTGAAATCAATTCTGCAAAAAATGGTAAATGTTTTGTTATACTATCTTTATTCTTAGCGTTCTAAACGAGACTGTAAAAACAAGAAAGAAAGACCATATCCTATACTATCCACAACTTGGAAATATAATCAATCCGGCTTGCACATCGGTACTTAGAAAGTACATGCACAAATATGAAAAAATTAATAGGTTTCGCTTCCACGCATACAAAAAACAAAAACAAAAAGTTAGGCGCCTTGAAACGCACCGCCTCGATCATTCACATACCCCGCCCGGCTGCTTTATAAAACTCTTTGGAAAAGGGGAGGTTGAACATAATTTATAGTCCTACGTGCTTATTACTGTGGAGATAGTACTTCAAACAAAAGAATTATAACAAAAAAGTACTGTTATATAATAGATTTATAACGTACTCCAGTAAGAATTATTAGTCTGTTTTTATTGTTCTACAGTGATTTTCTCTGTAATGTTCGGTTGATGATTGTGGTGAAGGGATAAGAACGCTTTTTTGCGCTTCGAAGCTCAAGCCTAATATCCATAGCTAGTTGTAAGGACCAGGATTCGACTCCGGGTTAGAAAACGAGAAATAGGTACAATAGGTTCTCTGCAGAAAAACGTAAAATATATAATGCTTAAAAAGTAATACTTTCCAAATATTTCCATAATAGCTAGTTATATACCTACTTTTTAAGCCACCTTTAAATATCTGAAATCATTTTCAAAATCCAGTCTAGATACACAACTTTCAATGTAACCTACTTTTGGTTCAAAATGGTTTGAACGTTATAATGATTCATAAAAACATCTAAATAGAAGATTCACCAAAAGAGGAAGGATAATATCTCTCTTTTACCCAGATGTGGGTCTCTGCCACATGCTAAATGACTTCACTTTTTATTGCGGTTGTTATTTACGACCGCAATAAGGTTTTGTTTTGCCCCTGAATAATGTTCACAAGCTAACGCAGTTGAGGGATTCAAGTATTTGAAACTGATAATTTAAGATCAGTTTGAACAAATTATATCTGAAATAAATAACTTACAAGTGCAAAACCTACACCAAAATTAGCTGATCTAGTGATCACACAAGGAACGAGGCGCAGAATCATCAAATACAAGTAGGCAAATACAAAAACGAGGAACACTTGTAAAATTTTCGTTTTAAGTATTATTGAACGAAACATTATTTTAATAGCCTGGAGTAACGAAATAAAAAAGTCACAGATTAATTGTTATTTAGATTCCTAGCTTTATTTCTAATATTTTTTAATCATGACCTCTCAATGGCTATGCCAATTAATGTATATCGCCCAAAAATTAATGCAAATATCCGAGAAATATATCACTTAAATACTATGATATAAATTTAGAATCCAAAGCAAAATAATTAATGTTACTTCTCGAGTTTGTGTATGTTTGTTACTTCTAACCGAGTCGCCAGAACATTTGCTCATAATATGTCAGACAATAATAGAATACTAAAACCACATGGGTTATCTTTTATTTATGTTTGTACATACATTAAACAATACTATCAATTTATCAAAATTAAGGCATTACTAAGGCACCATGATAAATAATTTATTCTTATTTAAAATATACTTTTTAACCAATACTGTTTTTTATATAAATATTGTGCATAATATAAGCGATGTATTCGTATCAATCTGAACGAGTGATATTTTTTTAAAATTATTAGTATTATAAATTGGCAGGCCTTTGTGTTCCAAGCATTATACATCGCTGTCCAAAAGGGTACCTATTCACTCTACACTGGAAAGGTCCAGGGTTATATTTGTCTACAAAAATAGGCGCAGGCAGATCGTTCCAGCCTTTGGCGACACGAACTAAAAAGAGCTATTGAATCGCTTCGATCCTTCGCACACTTCCTAAAGTTCACTCTGAAAAGTACCACCGGCTTTGCGGGGATGTTCAAGTATGTGCAATCTCAAAGACGTGCGTTTGTTGTCGTTAATAGGCCTACCGGCTCTTCCGTTAGCAGATTCCGCTGCTTTTGGTTGATATTTGGTGGAATTATCTCAAATATGGCTGAAGTACTCCATATAAGATCCAACTAGGCTACGTATAGGTTAAACCACTGGTTTGATTGACCTTTTAGATGATTTATAACTCTTTTGAAGCTGTCTGTGTTAAGGTTTCTATCTGTCAAATAAATTTTTGAGCTGACTGTTATGCCCAGAAGCCTGTTGATAATCACTGCAGATTCACTTTAAAAAGTTGTTTTCAAGTTAAATAAAGCTCTTTTTTGGAAACTAGGCACGCCTGGGTTTTTGAAGGGTTGAAGTCGACAAGATTGGCTTGGGCTTGGATTCTCCTCAATCGGAAACTATAAGTAGTGCAGATCAATGCGATCGATCATCGACTCTCTCTGATACTGGATCTGGTTTGGTCTCGATCGAGCATAGGATAATGGGGCTTCCACCAGCGTAACCAATAATGCTCTACGATAAAAGGTTATTTATGTGCATCAAAAATAATTTTGCAGAGAGAACATCTCTTAGGTGGATGCCAAACTCAATACGACCAATATACTCAAATAAACCTCTTCTAATCATGTTTGCATTTCAGGAGGCAAATCCATAGCAAATAAAATTTTAGTCGTTTGGTGGTAATAGTATTATTTTATTTTAGGAAAATAAAAACTTTTCTGCGATTGTTGTGCCTTCTAAACTGATCATATAAATGATCGAACAAGTTTGACGTCCGAGCATAGCATAGTGGTTAGCCGCCCATACATACGCCGGAGGTCCCACAAAACAGGTCATGCTGTTGATATATACAAATGCATATTTTCTGAGCCCAGTTCGCTGTATGGTCATCCATAACACAAGCTCTGCTTACTTTGGGGCCATACAGTTGGGGTGTTTGTCTGGGAATTTATTATTATTACATGTCTGTTTATTTTTGTATGTTTCTCTGTCTTTACGAGAAAACTAATTTTAAATGTTAGTACTGTCTTGGATTTATCGTTTTTGATTTTTTTTTTTAATCCATGTTCTATATAGCACCAAGTATGCTCTCACACATTGGTTGGTATACCTTTTTCTATCCTCTCACCTTTGTCTATGTATGTTACGACGATATATTAGTGACGAATATTTTAGTGACGGATGTTCACGTGGCACTTTGACAATGTTGGTCCCCCTGGCTAACTATCACAGGTTATATCTCTGCGAACAAGGCTTTTAAAATGTTTGGTTTTTATACCTCGATTTTTTTGAATTAATACTAATAACGACATTTGGAAGAATGATTGACATGCAGCCCCTAGATTGTGGCTTAATATATTAATTAACAACATACCAAGTCAGTTACCACTTGTATTCAATTATATCTACTTTATATATCAGATAAGTTACTTGTACGTATTCAACTAGAATTACCAATATAACAGAAATGCTAACAACTATTCGAATTATAAGTACTAGGTGAACAGAACATTCCGAGAGCTATACTAATTGCGTATCAAGTTTGACTTGTTGCTGCGCCGCCGGCGCCATCAAAGGGCTTTGTGGCTGCATTACATTGCTGACTGCCAGCTACCGAGCTTATTCGGCTGAAATTAGTTCATGTTGGTGTTGTTATAAATTAGTTTCTATTCTCATTTGACGTTGGATCAAAGTATCTATTGAAGATCTCTGAGCAAAGAAAGCGGTTGAAATTACTCGTATATTCAATAATAAATATGGCCTTGAACAAGTAACGTTTCTCGGAGAAACATTTTGTAGACTCCCAAATAGTTGGACAACCTGTCTTATAATTTATGTGTGGCAACCCAAAAGATTAAAAACAGATTTTGGTTTCCTCGTAAAACATATTTAAAATAAGGGTATTTATTTTCGAATTAGAGTATCGACTTCAAATTTCTTTTTATTCGCATTCATTTGTGTGATGAACACAGTTGTTTGTTCTCGGGTCATGGTTGTTGATATTTATATATGTATGTTTATTCTAGGTTCCCCCTTAGTTCGCTGTATGGTATGACACAAGCTCTGCTTACTTTGGGGCCATACAGTTGGTGTGTTTGTCTGGGGATTATTATTAAATAATGTTTTTTTTTCATAACACCGTCACACAATAGTAATTGCTAGGTTACCTGGCGACGGTGGGGTTCGCGAAACTATTATGGATTTTAATTAAACGTACTTAAAATATAACTATTGCCTACCAATAAAATATCTAGAGCGATCCGACTCGAACTATACTAATATCTATACATATAACTGTAGATTCGGATACATTTTTGTGATTAACTTAATGCTAAAAAAAAACATAAACAGATTTCAGAAACCTAAATAACGCAATTCTTAGATGTGCGATAATTTCAACACCACTCTATTTTACTCACCAATCGTCTTGTAATTTTAGAGAAACGCGATGAATACTCTGTCCTCAGGATCCCATAGTACCGAGGCAATTAGTCTCAAGTGTTCCTTTAATCAGTTCCTGAGCAAAGAGTTGAATAGGTGCAGTAGTATATATTGTTATCATTATTAAACATCTCACGTAAATGAAACTTTTTAAAATTAATTTCCTTTCCAAAAACGCTAGTTCCTTTTAAAAATGCCTCCAAGAACCAATCGATGTCCATTCAAATATCTTATTTAAAATCCACGCGGTTGTTTTATCAAAAACACATCAGGCTTTCATTGAATAGGAAACTGATATTTTGCTGTTATAGCTCTGGGCAAGGAAATACCCGGTGATTGCTTTCAGCTGAATTTAATTTTATGGATTGATTATTGAGGGGCGCTACCATTGTACATCCCACTAATTCGGCCCGGTATTTATGCATTCATATATTTTTATTTTTATTATGGCCAAGTTGCTACAATAAAGAAAATGTATTATTATTATTTATCGGCACAGCCGTGCAGCAAAATCGAATATTTTTTGATGAACATTAACCCAAATGCTCGATGTAATTGTTTCGGGTGTCTTTACCGTGCAATAAATACTGCGGCACCAAACCTGCCGAATACATTAAGTGTAAAAATACATGTTTATTCAGGGTTCCCCACAGTTCGCTGTGTGGTCATCCATAACACAAGTTCTGCCTACTTTGGGGCCATACAGTTAGTGTGTTTATTTATTATTTAATGATTTACTATTACAATACTAATTTTAGTCAAAAATACTTATAGGAAACATAGCTATCACCTCCTAAATTTCCAACATGCCAAACACCCTGCACTTTATGATAAAGTATCGTCTACATATAAATGAGTATTCGCGAGTAATCAAGGTGCGTGATAGCAGCATTCACGTATGGCTGCCATCTACATAAAAACGCGATTTTGAATGTGCGCAGCGAACTGCGAGGCAAATCAAGTCCGGGTGGATTTTACTAACGAACTGGGGCTTTGCAGGATTTACACGTTATGTATTCATTAAGAAGGTTTTTCCAAATAGCATGTAAGACCTTATAAAGTTTTATCGAGCTTTATTCTTTCTTTGAAACTGAAAACTGTTGCTAAATTATTTTCGTAGATTATGACCCAATTTTGAACGTAGCGTAGGATTATGTAGAGATTATTCCTGTCTCATGACGCCGTTACTAACTCTCGCAATCGTGGAGCTCCGTTTACAAAAAAAGTTAAAAAGGATTCAAATACTTTTTAATAAGTTTCAACTGTCGTCGGTGCTGGCTGATGTCTGTTGGATAACAGCTGTGAAGCCACGTCAGAGGTCTGTAGGGGTTCCCAGAGTCAGCTGGATCTAATCTGACACCAGAGGTTGCCCATTGTAGAAATTCGCTGTTAACATTGAAGTCCAATCTACATTATACTAACAATTACCAAACACAAACAGTTCATCAAGTACAAAATTGCAATAATGAATATTGTAAAAATATTATAGAAATAAAATATAATTTAGGTAAATCCTGTTTTATATCTTTCTTCTTTTTTATCATCACAATTCACAAAACAGAGCAATATTCGTATACAATATATTATTTCACAGATATAAATACACAATTTTAATCTCATTATCTTCACCCACGCGAATCAAAACCGTATCCAATTCAGAATACAAGAAGAACAGAACCCAAATCAACGGGATGAACAAAAGAACTCGATATTTACTGCAAATAATTAATCCGCATTAGGAGACACAGAAAACAGTTGTTACAAATGGTAACAGGTGGCAACAAACTATGTCTAAGGATATCACGGAGAGCGGTATATTGTGTCCCGGGGGCACCCGGACTAAATTATTGAGAGCTAGTTGGTAACTTGTACCAAATTGTATTCTGCCTATGCAGTCAAGGGTGGCGCTCCTTTTATGTTCACGTTTCTTGTTACAATATAGTTGCCATACGAAGTTTTAGTTCCAATTTTTTCTACTGAACAGATAAGTTGGTAGTACTCTAAGTTTAGCGTGGCTGTAATGAAATAAGATTGCCCACAGGCGAGATGCTGACTGATGTGATTCCAGGAAACATGCTATCTGATTGTTGTTATCGATTCGAACTGATAATTCTTGATTCTTGTTGGATTTCTTGGTGGTTTCACAAAAATAAATTTAAATTTAAATTAAAAATACATTTGTTGTCTACATTAAAATAGATTGTATGTTACTAGTAGATAATTATTAATGAGACTCTCGAACCCGCAGTCAAACAAACAGTTTTGCGGGACTGTAATTTAGGTATAAGATTTTTTTGTATACTTAATAAATAATAAACAAAAAAATAAAAAAAGCTTTTTTTTTGTTAAAAAGAATATATACGTGTAGACAAGCTAGCATAATGTCTATAATTATGTTCTATGCAGTGTACGATCTTCTTTGGATTTTAATGCAGCTATATTTAGATAATTTTTTGTAAAAAAAAGTAACACAAAGGAAATAGTATTAATTGTTTTAGATTATGTGTAATTTCTTTGAAATTTAACGAATTCGCGGTATTATTTTCAATTTTAATATTATTATTTTTGACAAGTTAAAAAGTAAATTATTTTTAAATTAATTGGATCAAAAGTACATTATTTTAAATATGTAAAATTTACATTCAGCATTCAGAAAAAGCAAGTCAAGTGTTATTTCTAAGCAGTTCTTTCGAGTTCTATTTTTACCGCACATTTTTTTGGTGTCATTTCAGAGCTTTGATAGAGCTATTAAGTGTTGCAATTATTTATCTAAGAAGTTGTAAATAAATAGCTTTGACTGAGCTTAAATTTATAATTCCCAGATCGCTCAGCAGTTTCAGGTACAAGAACAACCTCTTAGACAAGGTTTGGTCATGTAATTAAAGTTACCCCCAATTTAAGCGAACGAGTATACATTCAAGTATAATTATTAGTAATATTTCTGGAAACCCTGCAAGGTAAAATTGTTAGGATATTTTATAAGGGGCAAAGGGGCGACGTGTCTCCAAATTCGCTTCTGCACTATTTGTTGAACTACACGACCACCCAAGCTACATTCGGCTAGTGGCGACTGGGTAGCCCATACGGGCTATAAGACGGTCGGCACATTTCGTTCGTCTTGCCAAAACCGAAACAACATAAGCTATGTGGCTTTTTCCACAAATTTTATCCGGCTGTGTCCATTAATGCCGAATTAACTAATAAAAAGATCTGCGAAAGATAATTTACTTAGTGGTGTTTACGAGCATGAAGATTCTACAATTATTGCGTAGAAAGGTATATCAATGAGTCAATCTACAATAATAAAGCAATTTTTCTTAAGTTATGAAAGATCTAAAGATCACATAAAATAAACGACCCCTTTTAAACACAATATGAGCTTAATAAAACGGCAACAATATCCATCCACCAAATAATACACTCTCCGCTTCCGACTTCGATTCACAAAACTAGATTTACATAGGTACTAGTTTTCGCTTTCAATCCAATCCAGGATAAACTTTGGGCAGGACAAACCATGGGAGAAACACCCCATCTCGGGACATCTCAACAGGTGCCGCTATGTTGTCAAGCTGCCTCTGTACCGAATCAACTGTAAACGCTCGTGGCCGCTTGAAACGTTCCATCGATCGACTTGTTTTAGCCTTCACGATACCGTGACTTGAATGCAATCAATGTATTTTGCATTTTATTAAGTTGTGTTTGTCGCAACACTCGATAAAGATTACCTGAATTTTGTATTAATTACCGGAATCGATGTAGCAGTATAATGAGGATTGTTGAGTAATTTTTGGTCAGAATGTTTTGATTAAAGCGTTTCATTCAGATTTTAATAATGTTTCAGAAATATGCGTCTTGAAAGTCTTCGTAGAAAAAGACGGCTTTTATGCAGTTAATTAAAAAAATATATGAACATCAGATTTTAACACTTTCAATCATATTTTTATGTTTTAACTGGACATTTCTGTGATACAGAAGTCCCCTTACAGATGTCGAGATCACGAATGACTAAGGTGACAGGCGCTTTGACAGCTATTATAAAACACTCAATCATCTCCATCTGTTTCTCAGTCTGCGAGCATAGCGTTCAGTATTAAAACGGAAAGTGCTGCCAGTATCTTAAGCTTGAAGGCTTGCAGCTTTTTGGAGGTTGGATTTTAGTACAGGATCCGGTGTTGGAGAAAGTTGCCAACCATCTTCTCTATTGAATTTGGGGTGTTTTTTTTTATTTCAATGGCTTCTATGATCATCTGAGGTGTTTTTTCTTTAAATAAATATAAATAAATCCCCAGACAAACACACCAACTGTATGGCCCCAAAGTAATCAGAGCTTGTGTTATGGATGATCATACAGCGAACTGGGGGGGAACCCAGTTGGGGGAAACCAATGAATATCAACAAGCATGACCCGAGAACAAACATATATGTTCTTCACCATGTTCAATGTCCCATCCAGGGCTCAAACCTGGGACCTTCGGCGTATGAGGCAGGGCAACTAACCACTCTACTCGGTCGTCTTTGACTTTGGCTATGTGTTCTATAACGCGGGTTGAAATATTCCGTTTAGTTTCACCAGCCTACAGCCGCACTCGGTTTTGTAAACACCTGGATTATTTAATATGAATCGTGAAAACCTTCGAAGATACTATGTAAATATCAAGTAGTGGATATACTCGTAAATACAACGTTTCCGACTGATATGGAATTAAAAAAACATTAAAATAAGCGTATGAATATAAAAAAAAGAATAATAATAATAATTTTTATTTAATGTGCACACATAACTTTATATAAAATTAATGTCTATGAATTTTACATTGTAAGGTAATTAACAACAAAATATGTGACCCTGTCCCTTAAACTAGGATTATGTCCTGATTCTTAAGGAACAGTGTTCGACCGTGGATTAACAATTGACATTACATTATACATTATGTGTGTCTTAGATTACTTAAATCAATACAATAAATTAAAGTAAAAAATAAGAATAATTACGATTGTAAAACACATGTGTGGGTGTGTATATGTGTGTAGTGTGCGTGCATTTATAGTGTAATAAAGTGTATTGTATGTGTGCGTGTGTATATATATGGGTGTATTTGTGTTCATGTATAGTGTAATGTAGTGTAGTGTATGAATATAATATAAAAATACATAAGATAATTTTTTATGAACTTGTAAGCCATGCGATAAAAAACACAAGGCAATACAAACGCCCCTTCTATTGTGTATCCTCCAAGTGCTGTAAAAATATTTTGTCTAATTTTTGCATTTCATTCGAATATCTTAAATTTGTCGGATTTGGAGTAAATGTTGACCAGAAGTTTCCGATCTGTATAATAATTACTGTAGGAACAAATTAATTAATAAACGTTGACCTTTTTAACAGGCGTGGATGTTCTCTATATCTATCTATATAAGTCTTTGTTTATGTATTCGCCCAGGCCATTCCTTCTTATTAACCAAAAGATAACCATGTCAACTTGGTTTATATGGAGTTTAAACAGCAGGGACTATAAGAAAGTGTCAGTCGCGGATTGAACAAAGAAAGTCTATTACCACTCATATATTTTGGGACCCTAGTTATCTGCATCTATACAAACCTTTTTTTACTATATATCTCACTCGCTCACTCAAACTCACTTACTTAACAAATTACTACAGCAACAAAAACACTTACACACAAACAATAAAGTACAGATATTTAACATAAAACAGTGACCAAGACCAGAAATACAAATATATAATTAAAAAAGAAAAAACATGCCATTTAAAATATAAACAAACTGAAAAGTAATAAAAAAAAGAAACCAAATGAAAATAATAATTGTAGAAAATGGAACATTATATTGATCTGTAGTATATTTCTCAAACTGGACACATCTCAGCACGTGCTGCGGCCTAACTCAGCACGTGCTGCGGCCTAAATCACAACGCTGCCCAGTACGTATGACAATCGTCTTGCTTTGTTTGTCTGGAAACTAAATAATGAAAAAAAATCACGTACTAAAAAAAAAAAAAAAATTTAATGTTCAGCAGTGTAATTAAATGTAAATAAAATATTTTTGCTTAAAAACAAATCAAGCAAGTATAGAGCTGTAAAATTCTTTAAAAAGACGTGTGGTTTGGACATGTATTGTTGCCAGCCGAGAGTAAATTTAACACGCCTTGAGTACCAGCTACAGTCACTAACATGCTTATAAAAGCTAACAGGGCTGCCGATTTCAGTTTGTAGAGATTTACGTTTAATTTTTTGACGAGACTTCCCAGCACTTTTCTACTCATCTCTTGGGCGTTTTGGGATACTATAAAGCCTATGTTGTTTCTGAATAATGAACCTTGTTGATGTTGAAACAAGTTTTATAATGAGTACTTTCAGAGGCTAAATTTAGTGATAGTAGAGCTTCTTTTGTTAAGATCTCGTCCGGGGTGGTACGAAAGACCGTCCTATTTTGATCGCCATAATAATCAAATTCAAATACTTATTTCACAACAGTGACAGTTACTTGTTTTTACTGACGTCAAATAAACATGACTCTACCTAAGCAGGCTCATGAACTGGCTAGAAACATGACGGGTTAATTTTTGCATGTCTTTATATACAAAATTATTCTTATCTCCATCTGTTAGCTCGGCAAGTCTCCCTCCCCCTAGTATCCAAACGATGAACACACGCAAACGGCACCCGTTCACGACTTAACGCGGGATCCAGCCAGCGCCGTCCTCAACCATATTAGAGGGAAGTGAGCGACCCGTCACCCGACGCTACCGTAAGAACCACTATTACGTGGTTGTGTTCCGCCCAAAGGAGGGAAGAATCTGTGCAGTTACTGGAACAATTCCAACTGAAGCCTGCGGTCGTCAGCGTATCATCAGTCGATATAATAATCTACACCTACTATGTCCATGGGCTCGGTTGCCACTTACAATCAGGTAGGTTGCGTACTTGTTTGCTGGCTATGAAATGATAAAAAACATATATAAAAACAATAAAAAAACATATACAAACCAACCAAATTTTCCTCTTAATAATAACAAGATAGAATATAGATGTTGCTTGTTAAGCAATATTATCCGAAAAAAGTTAAGGAAAGTAAAGCATCGTCCCTCTCCATCTCTCTCATCCACTTTATTCCGCTAAAACTACGTTTCTTCTGAACGTTCTCCCATTCGTAAAGTAGCAAGGCTTAAATACATCGAAAACGCATTCAATCCCCTTCAATTGTGTGAATCGCAAACTCCGTTCCATCGCATTTCACTAAAACCTGCCGACATAAGGAAAACGGTTTTTGTTGACTTATAGGTAACTCCGGTGATCATTTTCACATCGTAAAATTCATTACATTAAGGTCGAGTGTTGGGGACCCAGCAGAGGAATGAAAACTTACAATTCTTAATTTGAAATTTCTGAACGAGCAAACAATATATTAGGTCTTTACCTATGAAATTGCCGTTTTTCACGAAATAAATGAAGCGTAATTTTTTTATATATTTTTTATTTCTATTAATCAAAATAATCACCCATGCAATCAATGCATCTTTGCCAACGCATTGGTAGCTTATTGATGCCTTTCTTGAAGAAATCAGCTGGACGGGAGGCAACAAATTCTTCAAAGGCATTTTGTACTGCCTCTCGGGTATTGAATTTTTTTCCCGCCAAGAAGTTATCCAAATTCTGGAAAAAGTAGAAGTCTGTAGGCGCAAGGTCTGGTCAGTACGGCGGATGACGGAGAACTTCCAACCCCAACTCTTGTAGCTTGGAGACCGTCTGCTGTGCAGTATGAGGTCGCGCGTTGTCGTGCAGGAGCAGTGGAGCCGAACGATTGACCAAAGCTGGTTGGAGACGTGCGAGCTTCTCCATCATTGTGTTCAGTTCTTCACAGTACACATCTGCAGTAATGCTTGTCCCGTTTGGCAAGAAGCTGTGATGAATTACACCCGCGTTAGACCACCAAACAGTGACCATCACTTTTCTAGGGGTAAGTTTTCGTTTAGGGCATTGTTTGGGTGCTGAACCAGGGTCCAACCAACTTGCTGAGCGCTTACGATTGTCACACAGGATCCATTTCTCGTCACAAGTAACAATGCGGTTCAGAATTCCTTCATTTGTATGCCTGCTGAGCAGTGCAAGGCACGTCTCCACGCGTACTTCGCGCTGGCGGTCATTGAGTTCGTGGGGTACCCATTTGTCAAACTTTTTTACCTTGCCAATTTGACGCAAATGGACCAATATTGTTTTGGTGCTAACGTCGAAAGCTGCTGCTAATTCAGCCGTGGATTGAGTTTCATCAGCTTCCACAATTGCCTTTAATTCATCATTGTCGACCAAAGTTTTCGGACGACCACGGGGTTCATTTTTCAGGTCAAAATTTCCAGAACGGAAGCGGGTAAACCAATAACGGGTGGTGCGTTCGTTTGTAGTGTTCGCTCCGTAAACGTCGTTGATGTTGCGTGCCGCTTTGCTGCCACGACGGTACTCATACTCCATAATTACTCGAATTTTTAACTTATCCATGATGACGAAAAATGTTCGAATGCGTTGAAAACAAAACACTAACTATTAAACATATGACGATTTTGGAAAAAGAATTCCATGTTTGTCAAATAAAATTAATTTGAAATTATAATTATCAGTCAAAAAAAAAATATTTTCATTTGAAATGGCCAGTACGGCAAAACGGCAGTTTCATAGGTAAAGACCTATTAATTATGTATATGGCAGGGATCCAGTATTCGGGCTGGCACCGATCGGCATCTATAGACGGGCGGCTAAGCCAAATATTTGTGGATGAACTTTTGGAATAACTGCCACTTGGCCAATGTCCGTTTTAGTGAGACTATCCGAATGTTGTTGTTAGTTGTTATAGTTAGAATAGTTGGTTCGGGCCGGTATTGCCCCTTTGGGAGAGTATTGATATTATTACATAGGGAGAAAATATTTGTGAGTTTTTTCATGACAGCATTAATAATCTCACTGCAGAGACAGAGTCTCACCCAACAGGGGTTGGTTTCTGGCAATTTAAAGTCCATCACCCCTGCCTACTGCGAGTTGGCAGACTTTACGTTTACCCTCGCAATAATTTATAATGTGTGTCCCGTTTTTCGTGTGCCGATAGAGCAATCGGCTTAATATACTGGTAAAACTTATTGATAAACTTGGCCATCACCTGGGTTCGAACCCGGGACCTTAAGATAGAAAAGCCAGCGCCTAAACCACAATGCCACCGACACCCGCATGGTTGTTTGGAACTCGGAAGCATTGTGTGATGACTTACATTGTTGAATAAAACTCATCAGTACCCTTTGTAACGACCACCCCTTCCTGATCTGCTCTCTGATCATATAAGGGAATGTCATAAATAAAAATTTGAAATAGATACATAAATATAATATAAAACCTAACATATATCTGTCAACTTTATTCTAATACTTCCTATTCAAAATATATATAAAACCTTCAGTTATAAACTACAGAATGAGAAATTGTAATTGGCACAATATAAAGATTTATCAATAAAAAATACAATATTTATTTGGCGTGATCGTCTAAGGTTGGGTAGGACTCTTCGTTGTGTTGCATAGTAACCAAGTTCTTTTCCGAGGTATGTGACAAAGATAAGAAACAAAGAATGTTTTAAGAATGCAATGTAAATTATTATAGTAATACAAATATATAATATAATAAATACATACAATATATAATAAGAGGTAATAAAGAACTGTTGAAATGGATTTGATAAATTAAAATGAATTGGAAATTTATAAAAAGTGGGTGTGAGTAGGGCCCCTATCCTCGCCCTAGTCATGTGAGAGACATCCTTTCATTTTTTTTTGAATTTCTCTCTCCAGGATTCACCAATCCAACACCCGAGTGTTAGTACTGAATAATAATGATAAAATAAAAATACTTTGTAAGTAAATAAGTTTATAAAGATAAGTAGAGGATGGAATATGGTGAGATTGTAAGAATAAATAAAGCTAACAATAAATTCCACAATCTTGAATAAAGTTATTTATATCACAAACCCAAACCTTGCAGATACTTTAATTTAATCTAAGTAGTGTAATCTCCAAGTTGGATCATTTTCGGAAGGGTAACTCTAATATCTATTTCATGATAATTGTTATTTATTCAGGCAAAAGTTTCCAAACCCAATTCATAATTCATTCCATGACATTTGTTAATTATTCAGCCAAGAAGTTCCAGAACCAACTCCCTCACTGAGGCTGATGCACCGGAGGGTCATCCTGTCGTAACACCAGAAGCTCAGATCCTTGAAATTGATAACAAGAGACTTCAACCACTGTTTGGTCTCATGCCAGATAACAAGTCACAAAATGAACATAAATGTAGGAAAGAAATAAGAATTTTTAATATTTGTCAATTATTCAGCCAAGAAGTTCTAGATCCAACTTTCTGCCTGAGTCTGATGAGCCGGAACTCGTCCTTGTCGCATCAACAGATAGTCAGATCAATGAAAGTGAAACCAGAAACTCCAATGACTTTAGTATTATGTTCGTTAATAATTCATGAAATAAATATATTAGTGAAGGAGAGGAATAAATAGATTTATAATTCATTCCACGACATTGTTAATTATACAGCCAAGAAGTTCATGAACCAACTTCCTCACTGAGTCTGATGCACCGGAGTGTCATCCTGTCGTAACACCAGAAGCTCAGATCATTGAAATTGACAACAAGAGACTTCAACCACTGTTTGGTCTTATGCCAGATAACAAGTCGCAGAATGAACATAAATGAAGGAAGGAAATGTGAGTTTTTAATATTTGTCAATTATTCAGCCAAGAAGTTCCTGAACCAACTTTCCCCCTGAGTCTGATGAGCCGGAACTCGTCCTTGTAGCAACAACAGACAGTCAGATCAATGAAAATGGTTACAAGAGACCTCAACGACTGTGTGGTTGTGAGCCAATTGACATGAGGATGAAGGGAGAAAATAAAAAGTAAATAAACTTCACCAAGTTGGAGATTAGCACGCTGAGTGTGTTAATCAATTAACCTTCTAGTATATCTCACCATTGTAATGCATTACATACATTATATAATATAAACACGTCACAAATGAGCATTTTTAGTTTATCAGTCCCTATAGATGTATTGTGTTCTGTGTGTGTGTGCGTAATTACTTTTAATACAAAGTAAGATAAAATATAACGTGTAAGTATATATACTTACATATATAAATAAATATAAATAATAAAATACATATAAAGAATAAAGTACACGAAATATTAATATATAAATCAAGACCTTAAATAAATATACTATAAAAGTTAATTTCCCTGTTAAATTACCCTACAGTTTTAAACGAAATAAACGCTCTTCTATAACAGGATTCACCTTCTAACGCAATAACGTAATCTAATATTAAAATACTCAAAAATTAAACTTTTATCTACGAACTTTCCTGAAGACGAAATTCCCTATTAATGTGTACTAAAATAAACACTCACCTAAAGACTGGACCCACGTTCAACACAACACTATATTCTATTTTTAAACAATTGAAAAACTAAATATTAAACTGGGTACAAACTGGCAGAACTTTTGGGTTACTTTCGTTTCCCGACCGAGACTCCAACTTCCATTCCCCGAGACTGAAATTCCGACCCCTGCTCTGCGGCCTACTGCCCTATTTATACCCACAAGACCGAACTCCCTCCCACGGGGCACCATGCACCACGCACCCGCGACAATCTCCAGTCATATTTACCAACAAAATAAAAGAATGCACCCTTGAGTTACTTATTTAATTTAATTTATGTGTAACTACTGTAGAGTTATTTTGTTTAGCAAATAAATAAATAAATAAATAATGAATAAATAAAATCTATGTGTAAATGCGAAAGCATCATCAATTATTTTCCTGCAAATAATTACCACCCATAAGATCGTATCAACAACGGAAGAGCAACTTAATAACAAAGTAGGCGTCCCAAACTGCTATACTTTTTAACCTTTAGGAACATTAATTAGATGTATCTATCTATGTCAAATTAGTACATAAATTCTGAGAACCAGATATCAATATTAAATTAATAAATTTTTTCTAATTTTTTTTATTCTTTAACAAGGTAAATGAATTTAACTGAACATCCTTTTATGTGTAATTTTTCTTCCATTTAAAGATTCTATATATCAACAATTATATCTGCTAACATATACTAATATATAAACAGATATTTTTATGATAACTTTAATAAATTAATATTGTCAAATGCTATTAGTAGGTATATTGAGATTATACTTCCGCTTCACATACAAGACTCGAGCTTGTTCCGTCACAACAACCTTTTATGAGTAATTTTTCTTCCATTTAAAGATTCTATATCTCAACAATTATATCTACTAACTTATACTAATATACAAACAGATATTTTTATGATAACTTGAGTAAATCAGTATTGACAAATGCTATTAGCAGGTATATTGAAACCATACTTCCGCCCCATACACAAGACTCGAGTTTGTTCCGTCACAATCGCCCCCTAAATTATTACGAAATTCACTGGAGTAATAATTTACAATAGAAAGGAACAAATGGAAGTATTTATACTTATATCAAAAATAAACGGCACCTTTAAACTTACAAGGTAAATATTATTCTTTCTAGTTTTAGTAAAAGAACCAAATTAAACCCCTCCCCTTTTTTTTCGGAAATGACCACCCAATACCCCTCCAGATATATCTATGTGATCTATGATCAAACTTGCAAAACCCAGTCAAAATTAGTACGATATATGCCCCATGTATGTAAGTATTAAGTAAAACGTTGATGAAAGTGATAAGGCGACGAAATAATAAATCTAACTTTTATAAAGTTAATCATGTAACTAAAAAAAAAAATGGTACTTGAGTCACCCACCCATTCTTTCTACACATAATATAAACCTATAAAATTACCAATACATTTTCCTTTTAAATCGTGCTAATTGGTAAAAAGTGACGTTACGAAATTTAGAAAAATATTAATATATAAAATTATATGCAATACTTGTTGTCCATGTTCCTATTATAAATAAATAAATAATGATAAATAAATATTACTAACAATCACACCACATTATCTAACCAAACCAAGTATCATCAAGAACTTGTGTCATGGATACTAGATACTGGATTATTACAATGTGTTTTTCTTTATCAGATATTAAAGATTTATTTCTATTAACTTCCATGTAATGAATTTCGGGACAAAACACTGTCCATCTTAATTCGGCTCCTCTTAATGCCCTACTCCTGAACTATTTGATTGCAAATATAATGGTTTTGTATAATCTGCATGATGTAACGTTATTGTATGCCACGGGCCACCATACAGCGAACGGTGGGGAACCGCAGAACAAACACACACAAAAATTTCATCAACCTTGACCAGTGAACAAACACCAATACTCAACACACAAACTAACGCCCCAGCCAGGACTCGAACCCGGGACCCCCGGCGCACGAGGCAGGACCACCAACCACTACGCCACTCATTCGTCTCAGTATATAACCTAATAATTTTACTTCCTAACAAATAAACCTATTTAAAAAAACCACTGATTAATTTCATCCACTCCCACGCGCAATTGTTAAATGAAGTTTAAACTAATAACACTATCATTCACTCTTCAGATAACTACCCATAAACTCACTGAATACCTAAAATGGATTGATAATTAAATTTGATAGACACGAAACAAAGTATTTGTCTGTAAAAAGTTTATATTAACTCCAACACTATAAAAATGATAATCTTTGTAGATACTATTATAAACACCGAAATAACATTCCACTGAAAATATAGAAGGAAACTCAATCAACAAGGTCGGTAAATAGAATCCTTTCAATCGTTTAAACCGACAGACGCACAATTATAATTCTCATTCAATTCATTTTATAACTTTATTGACTGATTGACTGCCTAACTGATTTATTTGACTGACATATTAGATTCTGTTGAAATTATTGTCACACCGAAAAAATATTAAAACCGTAATTGTACCGAATATTTTATCTCGCCTTATTTCATGAAGATGTGAAAGTATTGTTTATGAGCAATGTAAGAGTTATATTTTTTTTTAACACATGACACAAATAAAATCAAACATTAAACCAATGACAATTATGACCCAACCACATAAATAGTATTTCGTTTTAGTTGACTGTCAACTATTCACAAATATGTCATCGCAAGTAATTAAAAAAGTAAACAACAGGTTGCATGGGCTAGATTCCTTGCCTTCCTGTAAGGGTAAGGAACCAAAACCAAAAAGTAAACAAACAAACGCACGCACGTTCTAATATAAATAACTGTAACTAAATGCCGTAACTCTTAACATTATTTATTTGAATACTTTTCCAAGTGGATCCCTTTACACGCTAAACTAACACGTCTTGTTCTTCGTTTTTAGTAACCTAGTGTTGTAACATTTAAAATTCTTCACTTGTACATGTTTAACACTAATGAAAAATATCCACTCAAGTGGTCAAATGTGAAAAAGCTCTATTATTCGGCCTTTGAATTACGTGTGAGTTGAAACATTTTATTTTGAAGCAAGTGAGTGTTTGATTTATACAATGTTTTCTTCAAACATTGCTCTTGGGTAACTTTTTATGATTCAGCTATTTGACACCTACGCAACTCATACTACATGAAACATTTTAAGAATTTCTTTGTAAAACTATAAACAACCGAATTACAAATTATGAATTGTGCGTGCTTCATTTCATGAATTGCCCACTATGTTACCATTCTGTGTTTAGTAATACGAATCATAATAAGATCCTGTTACGATTAACTTAGAACTGCCTATCTAGACCTCCAGTAAAACAAAATAATATAACAGTCATTATAAACTATTAAATTTTGTAGTTATTTTAATATTCAATCAACTAATCTATATCTAATAAAAACAATAACTTTCCTAAATAAGTAATTAAAAGAACTAAAACACCCTACATTCCCTAACTACATAACCTAATATGCAACATTTCTAAATCTGATTAAATCTAATAAACAAACCTGTAAAACTCCTCAGAATTCTAAAATAACCTATCAACAAAGGCTGTAAAAATTAAACTACAATAAGATCAATCAATTGATTACTCTAACAGAATGACAGAATATATTGAACCATGTTATCAAACCCAAAAAGAAAATTGATATTATGTTAAACAGTACATTTGAATATAGTGGGATTATAATATTACTATCTATTACTCTTTTAACCTCTAGTCATAATACCATAAAGTGTTAAATAAAACAAATGCTGAAAAGAATACAAACAATGAAAAATAATTATAAATACAAGTAGCTAAAAATAAAGACAGTGAAGCAAAAATTATAATCTATGCAAGAACTATCTACCTAAATTTTCTGATAACTTACAATTAAAATTTAAATAATATGCCAATTATCAAAGAAGAAATATACATATAACATCTTCACAATATTACCTAAGTTTTACCTAGACTACCACTTTGCTTACTAATTCACTACTTGTACCTTCCAGCTAATTACTGTTAAAGAAGAAAGGAAAAATACCATCCAAAGGCCATGTAAACTAGTATGTATGAAGAACTCAACATTAAACTGTTAAATGGTTGAATCCAAAATATATAACAGAAATAAATAAAATATATAAACTAACTAGTGTGGTGGAGTAACAGTGTGTTGAATGTTTCAGTGTAATAATAAATAATATAATTGTCTTGATGTATATAAACACAAATAAATACGAAATATATTTAACATTGAAATAGTCGCCCCCACTTATTTCAAACCCTTGTCACATTTTCAAACCTCGACCCAGGTCACAAGCAACAAATTGTGGCCTTGAAGCCACTAGAATTTAAATACATTTTAATCAAAAATTATGCCAATAATACTCATTCTACCAACAGACACTTAGCTACTACTGAGGTGACTATACTAAACCACAGTAATATGTAACTAATTTTACTGATGATCTACCTTTTTTTAGTTATCCTGGTCACGGCCCCAAATTGTAACGACCACCCCTTCCTGATCTGCTCTCTGATCATATAAGGGAATGTCATAAATAAAAATTTGAAATAGATACATAAATATAATATAAAACCTAACATATATCTGTCAACTTTATTCTAATACTTCCTATTCAAAATATATATAAAACCTTCAGTTATAAACTACAGAATGAGAAATTGTAATTGGCACAATATAAAGATTTATCAATAAAAAATACAATATTTATTTGGCGTGATCGTCTAAGGTTGGGTAGGACTCTTCGTTGTGTTGCATAGTAACCAAGTTCTTTTCCGAGGTATGTGACAAAGATAAGAAACAAAGAATGTTTTAAGAATGCAATGTAAATTATTATAGTAATACAAATATATAATATAATAAATACATACAATATATAATAAGAGGTAATAAAGAACTGTTGAAATGGATTTGATAAATTAAAATGAATTGGAAATTTATAAAAAGTGGGTGTGAGTAGGGCCCCTATCCTCGCCCTAGTCATGTGAGAGACATCCTTTCATTTTTTTTTGAATTTCTCTCTCCAGGATTCACCAATCCAACACCCGAGTGTTAGTACTGAATAATAATGATAAAATAAAAATACTTTGTAAGTAAATAAGTTTATAAAGATAAGTAGAGGATGGAATATGGTGAGATTGTAAGAATAAATAAAGCTAACAATAAATTCCACAATCTTGAATAAAGTTATTTATATCACAAACCCAAACCTTGCAGATACTTTAATTTAATCTAAGTAGTGTAATCTCCAAGTTGGATCATTTTCGGAAGGGTAACTCTAATATCTATTTCATGATAATTGTTATTTATTCAGGCAAAAGTTTCCAAACCCAATTCATAATTCATTCCATGACATTTGTTAATTATTCAGCCAAGAAGTTCCAGAACCAACTCCCTCACTGAGGCTGATGCACCGGAGGGTCATCCTGTCGTAACACCAGAAGCTCAGATCCTTGAAATTGATAACAAGAGACTTCAACCACTGTTTGGTCTCATGCCAGATAACAAGTCACAAAATGAACATAAATGTAGGAAAGAAATAAGAATTTTTAATATTTGTCAATTATTCAGCCAAGAAGTTCTAGATCCAACTTTCTGCCTGAGTCTGATGAGCCGGAACTCGTCCTTGTCGCATCAACAGATAGTCAGATCAATGAAAGTGAAACCAGAAACTCCAATGACTTTAGTATTATGTTCGTTAATAATTCATGAAATAAATATATTAGTGAAGGAGAGGAATAAATAGATTTATAATTCATTCCACGACATTGTTAATTATACAGCCAAGAAGTTCATGAACCAACTTCCTCACTGAGTCTGATGCACCGGAGTGTCATCCTGTCGTAACACCAGAAGCTCAGATCATTGAAATTGACAACAAGAGACTTCAACCACTGTTTGGTCTTATGCCAGATAACAAGTCGCAGAATGAACATAAATGAAGGAAGGAAATGTGAGTTTTTAATATTTGTCAATTATTCAGCCAAGAAGTTCCTGAACCAACTTTCCCCCTGAGTCTGATGAGCCGGAACTCGTCCTTGTAGCAACAACAGACAGTCAGATCAATGAAAATGGTTACAAGAGACCTCAACGACTGTGTGGTTGTGAGCCAATTGACATGAGGATGAAGGGAGAAAATAAAAAGTAAATAAACTTCACCAAGTTGGAGATTAGCACGCTGAGTGTGTTAATCAATTAACCTTCTAGTATATCTCACCATTGTAATGCATTACATACATTATATAATATAAACACGTCACAAATGAGCATTTTTAGTTTATCAGTCCCTATAGATGTATTGTGTTCTGTGTGTGTGTGCGTAATTACTTTTAATACAAAGTAAGATAAAATATAACGTGTAAGTATATATACTTACATATATAAATAAATATAAATAATAAAATACATATAAAGAATAAAGTACACGAAATATTAATATATAAATCAAGACCTTAAATAAATATACTATAAAAGTTAATTTCCCTGTTAAATTACCCTACAGTTTTAAACGAAATAAACGCTCTTCTATAACAGGATTCACCTTCTAACGCAATAACGTAATCTAATATTAAAATACTCAAAAATTAAACTTTTATCTACGAACTTTCCTGAAGACGAAATTCCCTATTAATGTGTACTAAAATAAACACTCACCTAAAGACTGGACCCACGTTCAACACAACACTATATTCTATTTTTAAACAATTGAAAAACTAAATATTAAACTGGGTACAAACTGGCAGAACTTTTGGGTTACTTTCGTTTCCCGACCGAGACTCCAACTTCCATTCCCCGAGACTGAAATTCCGACCCCTGCTCTGCGGCCTACTGCCCTATTTATACCCACAAGACCGAACTCCCTCCCACGGGGCACCATGCACCACGCACCCGCGACAATCTCCAGTCATATTTACCAACAAAATAAAAGAATGCACCCTTGAGTTACTTATTTAATTTAATTTATGTGTAACTACTGTAGAGTTATTTTGTTTAGCAAATAAATAAATAAATAAATAATGAATAAATAAAATCTATGTGTAAATGCGAAAGCATCATCAATTATTTTCCTGCAAATAATTACCACCCATAAGATCGTATCAACAACGGAAGAGCAACTTAATAACAAAGTAGGCGTCCCAAACTGCTATACTTTTTAACCTTTAGGAACATTAATTAGATGTATCTATCTATGTCAAATTAGTACATAAATTCTGAGAACCAGATATCAATATTAAATTAATAAATTTTTTCTAATTTTTTTTATTCTTTAACAAGGTAAATGAATTTAACTGAACATCCTTTTATGTGTAATTTTTCTTCCATTTAAAGATTCTATATATCAACAATTATATCTGCTAACATATACTAATATATAAACAGATATTTTTATGATAACTTTAATAAATTAATATTGTCAAATGCTATTAGTAGGTATATTGAGATTATACTTCCGCTTCACATACAAGACTCGAGCTTGTTCCGTCACAACAACCTTTTATGAGTAATTTTTCTTCCATTTAAAGATTCTATATCTCAACAATTATATCTACTAACTTATACTAATATACAAACAGATATTTTTATGATAACTTGAGTAAATCAGTATTGACAAATGCTATTAGCAGGTATATTGAAACCATACTTCCGCCCCATACACAAGACTCGAGTTTGTTCCGTCACACCTTGATAACTTCTTGATTTTAAATGGTTAAAACAGAACTTGCAAAGACATAAAAATAAAATATTTGCGTCAACTTAACATAAATATCTTTAAAAAAAACCACATGATATTGATAAAGCACATGACAACACATACAAATTAAAATTACTGAAAAATGGTTCGAATTATTTATATTTTAACATATCTTGCTCACAAAATCTCTTACACACTTAAATTTTTATTACACATTATATAGTAAGTATATAAGTTTAAGTTAAAACATCTATTTATTTTAATTTTAATTTATTTAAATGACTGTTTGTTTCTGTAAAATAAAAACAAATTTATCACAATAAAAATTAATTTTTTTCCTTAGGAAATTTTTTTCGTTGATATCTAAACAGAAGAAGGAAAATAAATACAGGTGACTCAGGTATCAAAATAAATTGACGTAACAAAAGTCCAATTTAGAAAGTATCGTAACCGCCAGTAAAGTGTTTTTTGCAAAACAGGTTTTAAACTAGCCAAGGATAATGGTTAACGCACAGCGTTACAACTGAACTAATTTTAAAAGTTCTTTATTCATTTGGGTCCTTATCCTAAAGTAACTTAGAAATTCTCTGATTCATCATTTGATATTTCTGAAGGAGCAAACAGTATATGTATGTGTCCGGGTGTTCATAGCTTTTTAATAACGGTAATTGCAGACGTCTGTGCGCTATTGGGAATAAAACGCCCGTAAAACTTTACGAGCATCTCAGCTTGAGGTCATGAAATTGATAATATACACGCGAACGTTTACATTTTTTAAAGCTAATTACGATTTTTGGTTTTATTTCCATCAAAAAAATACAGAAAAACTTTAGAAAAAAACAACCATTAATTCAACAAAACATTATTAAAAAAACAAGGGGTTCCTCATGGGATCACTATGGTTCTATAATTTTTTGTTTGTCCAGAGGAAAAGTATAATGTTAAATAAAAATACTTTTATACTTTCTAACGACTTCAAAAAAGAGCAAGAATTTTTGTTCCTCGTGTTTTGTTAATTGTAATACGTTTCATTACCTTTGAAAAGAGGAAGATACACGTGAAGTGACGAGCTTCCCAAAAACGGACTCCAAAAACTTGTTCCCGGTCGCCTGATGTTACTTATCAATGGTTTAGCTACTTACTTATATTTTGTCTCACTCGCTGGCCCATTTTTGCGTCATTCTATATCTTTTATGCTGGGAGCAATATATTTAATTGTGTGAGCGAATATATCTGTGGTAGTGCCAGAGACATTTTCACTTTCGTCATGTAAGAACAACACCTATCTTTCACTTTTTTATTTACATGACGTACTTGAGCTCAAGTACATAAACGGGTGATTTGGGGGTATTACAACTGAAGCGGTGAACTTTTTGTTAAATTGTGGTGTGTGAGGTTAACTACGGGATCAATTACAATAGCTAGATACAACTCAAGTGCTTGTCACACCACAATCCGCAAAGCATTATTAATAGATAAATTAAAAAAAAAAATGTTATTAATCTCATCAGATGCAGTACACCCTGAATCTCCGGTATTAAATTCATGATAGTTTACATTAAAGAAGCTAAGAAAGAGACAGAATGACGCAATGACGAGGCGCAGGAGCAAGAAGCAATAAAGTCACCTTCGTTCTTTTCACGTAGTTGACATTTGGATTTCGAATAAGTTGAAGGCGACGGATACAAGATTTATGACGTCCGTGAGTCAGGATTTTTCTGTAATCAAAGTTTTTAACTACTTATACCTGCTTACCTTTAAGCATTTAAGCACCCTATGTATTCTTTATTTAAGCTGTAATCAAAGAATCAATATACTGTCTTTCCTTCTTTAAATAACTTGTGAATGTATACAAAAATTCAAATAAAACATCAAAAAAGTGACAACCCTGGTCCGTCGTTCGGACGCTTTATGGACGTAAATGCAGGCTTTGTTCGAAGTGCATTATAATCCGCCAGCTGCGTGCGCCATTATCCTGCTTTAATTGCTGTGTCGTCGGATGACGTTCTAAATTCCGAGGTATTATAATATTAAACATGATAGAGTATTTTACGGAAAACTTCTTTACAAAATTGTGCAACATAGCCAGAAAATCCTTCAAAGAACAATTGGAATTCAATAATATATTACATAATGTTGTTTTGTATTTATATATGTACGTTTTACGCATCGCTGTGCCAATCAGTTATTTCTCACTGTATTACAGCATGGGGAGGGTCAGATAAAACTAAGTTGACCAATTTAGAAAGAGCGCAAAGAGCCGTTTTAAAAGTGAGTCTGTTCTTGCCTTTTCGATTCCCCACTAAAGATCTTTACTCTCGTTTTGACGCTTTATCCGTAAAACAGCTTTTCATCCTCATGACGATTCTCAAACAGCTCTCTTTGTTGAAATTTGACCCCTCTGCCAAAGCAAATAAATGGCACAAACACTCCGTCTGTCATTCAATTAAATTGTGATCCACTGCTATGTCAGATAGGTTTTTTGGATTCTTAGGAGGATATTTATGTAACAAAATTAATAAAGAGATTGATATATTAAATCCCCTTACAATAACTGAATGTAAAAAAAAGGTAACTGGTTGAAAAACCTCGATTATGCTCAGACTGAGGATCTATTCAAGATTTTATCGTCATTGCTCATAGACACGGGTACACATTGACGGACACATATATACACATACTCGTGCGTACTACTCACTAACACATACACACACACACACACACGCATAAAGTTACACACACAGATGCACGCACATACACACACACGCACACACACACGCAAGCACACGTACACAGATACATATATAACATATTATACTTAATTTTCAAAATAATCCTTATTATAATTTATAGTACAAATAAATATCACACTACTTACCATGTGATCCACTCAGTTCAGAGTTGGAGAGGCTGGTAATCTGTCGTACAGGTCTCCTAGTACAGACACCAGTCTCTCACATAGATTTATGTTTTCAATGTACTTTCTAAATTTGTAAACATAAATTGTACTTTATTCTGTGTGAGAGAAGAAACAATAAATCATTTATTTATTCTGAGTTCACCCCCAGTTCGCTGTATGGTCATCCATAACACAAGCTATGCTTACTTTGGGGCCACACAGTTGGTGTGTTTGTCAAAAGATTTATTATTATAATTATTGACCCACAGCACGTTGGATGGAATTAATTAAAAATTAATAAAAATAAAATCATCTTCTAAGCATTATGCCAGGTTTTATGTATTTTTTAAACTTTTCCAATACAATTAATCTTTTATACGTGAAAAATTAATAAACAAACAGGCACACATACAAACTTTCGTATGAAATGAATGTGACTCGATACACCCTTCAGCTGTACATGAATAAGTCCACGCATTTATCATGCCATTAATCTTGCTCTGTCAGCTGTCTATCATGAAACCAGACAGTGTTTTGTTTTCTTTTCTCCATTTTTGTTTGCAATATAACCTATTCAACAAGGTATAATAATCGGATTACACGAGTAAACCTATTCTTAAATCTTCGTTCAATGGTTGTGCTTAAAATAATAACCTTATGAAAAACAAATGAAAATCTCGTTTACTTTTTTGTAAGTAAAAGATTTAGAAAAATAAGTAAAGGATTTAAAAAATTTTGGATATAATCGCGTTGGAACTTAACCGTCCTGGAAACATATCCAATAAATATCACATGATATGCTAAGATTATTTAATTAAGTAATATAGATGACACTAAGTTCTTGAACAAAAGGTTATCCAAAATGAAATTTAAATCATAATTTTATAACAAAGCCTGTCTCCCTCCCCGCATCTCTCAAAATAAATTCCCAATTCACCTAAATAAGATGTTTGTCGTTTTCATTCTATTGTGTGCGCTTGATATTACACGACGAACAAGAGCTTAACTCCGTGTTTGCGCGGTACTCACACCGAGGCCGGTATGTTGTGTCAAATGAATATAATTTAATATACTTTGTGTGCAGTGATTTCATAAGGGACGGTGTATGGAGCTCATTAAAGTCTCACCCAGTTTATTCAGTACGTGTACTTTGAAAACTTATATCTGCGTCTGTCGACTACCTGGAGTTGAAGTTGAAACAAAGTTTTAGTTATAAGTCCCGAGCATTGCGTTTATGAACATTTAAATGAGACCTTTGAATAGTATACTGCTTTAAAATTATATACTTTTAAAATGTTTGAATCCACATTTAATCTGCAGTTATCTTCGTAGAAAATTTACTCTACTGAAATAATGAAGAGTAACAATAAATTTGTCCATATCAAAATGTTTTATGATACAAAAAAATACATTGTAAACTATAGATCAATGTTTTCTAACAAACTATGCCAACCAAAAAGTAAAACCGAGTATATAATAGGAACAGCTTAACCTTCTATGATTTATGCTAAGACTTCATTTAACTTGTCTGTCTTGCGAGTCGAAGAATTGAAAACAGGCTGTATCTTCCATGTGGAAAAATAGTGAACAATTAATAAATTTAAATGTTTTCTTTGAAAATTATTGATTGAAAAATATTTTAATAGTGTTGAAGAATCCCTCAAAGACCAAATTTTGACATAATAAAATTGTGTGTAACTAACTAGAATTAACCGGTAATAAAGAATATACTTAAGAATGAGGTAACAATTTGTATTAATATTAACAATTAAATATAATTTTTACATTTTGTGTTTTAGATTAAATTAGTCATAAATTATATAGTTTTAATAATTATATAATAATAAGTGATTTAGCAAGCTGGTTATAATGCAGGGACAATTCGGTTATTGTGATAAAATGATGACAGTTTAAATGTATATTTAATGTAAAATATAATATTGCACACTGTTGATACAGTACAGTATGTGAATAATATATATAATTTACTTAACTGTACCGGAGTTTGTGCATTAAATAATTTTTTATTTTGATTTTGAATAAACGGAAATAAAAAAGAGTTTAAGTCACAGGCATTTTAGATTTTCTAATATTTCATATTGGTATGAAAATTTTAATGTATTTCATCAAATAATGAACAAAATACAGAATGAACCTAGTCAAATTCGCATTAGTTAAACATTAGGTTTAATATAAAATAATAAAATTTTTATGTATTTCATCAAATACGACCTAACTGTTTTTAACTTAACTGCGCGATCGTCATGATATTTTGCTTTCGTGTTATTAGTACTGTTTCCAAGGAAAGCCGCGGGCAAAGCCTGAGTTCTCATTATTCATTTTTATTGTAATTATCTATGACCAATATTCGTTCGTTCAACCACTGCATTCCATTGCAGACACGTGAGCAGCAGATATTCGACACGGCATGACCTTGTACGGCCCGCATCCACTCTCTTCCAGCCATTTTGACCGTCGCTCCATCTTGTGGAAGCCTGCCCACGCTACCTGTTCCGGGTCATTACTCAAGAACTTTAATACCCTAAAGGCTCTAAGTACTTCGCGCTATGTGCTCAGCCCATTGCCACTTAATTCTTGCGATCCTTAGGGCTGTACAGTAGTTCCTTATGCGACTTGCTATTAAAAAGACGAGTATCACTATTATTGTAAATCAAAATACTCGTATATAGATAACATCACAAACAACAAGCTGCAGAATTTAACAAATGAAAAAAATCCGACTAGTAAAGTTATTTTCCTGAACAATTCCTGTTTCCAGGACAACTCCGGGAAATGAATAAAATAAATACTCTAATGTCACTTCATATGTTGAATTCTGTCAAACGGTTTAGGATTTAGAGCGTGCCAAAGAAATATACACTGGAAAAAAACATAACCCTCCCACTGGCACTGGGGTAAAAATCCGTGGTACGAGTAATTTAAATTCGAACCGTTCTGGACAATTCAAATAATTATTTAAGCAGAGTCATATATACGTATATTTAAAAACTGTCCCTGCATTATATGGACGGGAATGAATGAAAACGGGAAAAATATATACAATGTGAAACCGAAGCCTTCAATGGGCGTTAACTGGTGACCTTTGAAGGTATCCGTAGGTTTACAGCGGAAACAACAATTATTAATTAACCTGGATCTGATCGAAGTTTTATGGTTATGAAAATTCCGATGACAGATTGTCGTTGAGTAGTAAACAGTTAATTATAATAGTAAATGTAAGAGGTTTCGCAGTAGCTAATGTTGCTATGGAAATAAAATATGGCTTTAGAAATAAAAGTTTCTTTGTTTACGTGATTTATGATAAATGTAACGTTTCCCTATATTACAAATATTTACCATTGTTTGGTATTATCGTTTTAATATTAATCAGACAAACACATTTATTTAACGTCGGGTGACGGGTCGCTCACTTCCCTCTAATATGGTTGAGGAGGGCGATGGCTGGATCCCGCGTTAACTCGTGAACGGGTGCCGTTTGAGGGTGTTCGTCGTTCGGAAAGTTTGGGGAATGAGACTTGCCGAGCTAACGGATGCAGATAAGAATAACTTTGTACAGACATAAAGGGACTTTGTAAATTTATTTTGAAAAAAATATACCCGTGAAATTTCTTGCCAGTTCTTCTTCACGAAGGTTTTTTCGAACTGCAGGTAGCGTCATGTTTTATTTGACATCAATAAGAACAAGTAATCGTCAATGTTGAGAAATAAATATTTCATTTCATTTCATTACACCAACTGTATGGCCCCAAAGTAAGCAGAGCTTGTGTTGTGGATGACATGGCGAAACGGGGAGGGATCCCAAGTTTTTCTAGAAGTTTAAAATTAATCCAGTTTTCTATTGACCAAATTAGTATATCAAAACAAAATTTTATAAGAATTCACTTGTCATTTGAAAATGTTCAATATTTGTGCCAGTATTAGTATTAATAAATGTTTGTTGATATAATGTTTGTTGGTATTGGTAACTAATATAAATTTTAACAACTTTATTCGAAACACTAAGTTTTTATTTATTGAATTTTTAAAGTTATTCGGGATGTTTTTGAACAAAACCAAAAATATCGAATATCTCGATAACGAGCCCAGTTGGTATTAGGGACATTATAGTTAATTTTGTTGGAAATTAGTTGTATTATCACATCCGAAGAGGAATACTTCGAATTACAAGTCACCCTGTATAAATATCAACAACCATGACCCGAGAACAAACATCTGTGTTCATTATATTTAAAGTGATTAAAATAATTTCCAAAAGACGCAGCACACTGTTTGAAATCAACATAAACAGTTTTATAGTCAACGCGACACCTTTAATATTCTCAGTGCAAAGACACCAACCTCACGCAACTAGGGTGGTTCCAGCAGTTGGTACTCCACCATGCCTGCTTACTGCGAGTTGGCACACTTAACATACACCTTCGATATGCTGGGTTCCACTCGATATTTTCTTTCGCCGTTAAAACTTTTAAAAATTCATTTATAACTTAGGCAATCATCGGGATTGAATCCAGGACCTTCAGATCAAGATACCAGCGCCTTAAAAACTGCGCACCGACGCTCGTTTAAAAGCCGATTTAGCCACAAGGATTGACACCATGAAAACGCTAACCTTTATAATCTTTTCTTGAGGTACGTAAACAAAACACGATCGAAAAACAAAAATTCATAAAAATCCAACTGACATTCGCACGCCAGCTTCATCATAAATTCATGCACCAACAATTTATTGGAATCCTAAAAATATCTAGAACATTCCACGTACACATAAGTCGATGCCGATGCAGAGAGCCCTTCACAACTCAGCCCAGCGTGCCATGTACCCCGTAAAACCAATACCATTCTGAATATAAAATGCTCTTGTCGAATCAGAGAATATGGCGCCCCAATAACGAAGTTTAAATCTATCTATCATTCTCAAACAATACTCTTACTGACACAATATATCATCAGAAATGCAATGCAAATTTTTATTTTGCTTAGAAAATTCCTGGAATATGAAACGATGCCCGATAGATTTCGTAAATGGATCCATCAAAATTGATAGCATCGAAACAAAGGGAACATTCCGATGACGATGAAAATTGGTCTGCCCCATTTGCATATTATGTCGATTCTATTATAGAATCTCTTCAATATTTTCAATAGTTTATTTTATTATTTAAATTACGTATTTGACGTGGTTATGCTGGCTGAATTTTCGAGGATTTATGCATAAAATCTACTCTTGAATCCTATTTAATAAATTAAAAATATTCCAACGGCCTCAACGCTTTGAACAAAATATTGAAAAGAATTATTTTCTTTGAATGAGAATGACTAATGTAATTTTAAATAGAAATACAAATAAGAGTATGCTCAAATTGTCTTTTCTTGTTTTTTGCAAAGCCTTTGTAAAAAAACTGCGGCAGCGAAAATAATTAATGAAATTTACTAACAAGTATTTTTCACATGGCATCCACACACATCAATCTATGACTATTTGAAACCGGCATATTAATAGTGTTTTTATTATAAACTATTGCAAAACAGACTTTATTTCTTTCACGATAATGCGCAAATTATAACTTTCATATTTGACGAGTGCATTGTGCGATGTTCATCTGTTATTCCCGTAATAGGGAATGTGACGCTTCGTGTGATTACAAAACATTAATATTACTTCAAACACAGCTTGAATTTCAATCGAAATTACTATAACGAGATTAGGTATATAGACTCATTCAAAATCTAAATTGATGAATAGTTAGCGTAAAATTTATACAGCGTAGTTAGACTTGTCTTAGCTAAATGGTCCTTAAAAAGTTTTAGGGATATGTGTACTACACGGCATAAAATTAAGTCGCTTTTTATTTGACCATTTTGCTGAGATATATCTTAGTACAGTTTACAGCTGTCAGCCAACAATATAACTTGAAGTTTCTTGCCAATTCATCTTCAAGAAAGTCTTTCCGACTGGTGGAGGTCTCTCATTACACAAATTTGACAGCATAGAGCAAAAAAATTCCCATGTTGAAGGTATACACATTTCAATTTGAGTACCCAATATTTTTATTCAGCGTCTCTGTTTTAAAAAATACTTCATTATTAGCAAACAGATTTCATTTACGGACAAGTCCTAAAAAAGTTCCTGAAACTTTCTCAAAATTAACGAATCATTAAAAACTCGGAACATTATCAGAAAAGACGACCGTAATAGCTATGCAAATAAAATACAAACGATTTATAACAATGTTTTAAAGCAATTCTTAGGAAGAATGCTAAACCATACCCTTAGTACTGGGTTATATTATTTATATTCAGGGCGGCCTCATTATATGGTGGCCACAGTATATTCACCATGTTAAAATGTGTCCAACACATTTAACTAGCATTCTCTTTGTTTAGACGAGAACAGTTTTTTTTTGTGCCAAGGGAATCCTAAGGAACAAGACTTGGCACATTCGGTTCGGCAGCTTTGGTAAACGACAATGCCGATCTGAGAACTTTTTAACCGGATTTTGTCGCGTTTAATTATATATAATTATTATAATTATATTTAATTATTATGGTGACAGAAAATTATACATTTATTGTCTACATTAAAATAAATTACATTTTACTAGTAGATAGTTATTAATGAGACTCTCGTTCCCGCAGTCAAACTGTTAAACCGTTTTGCGGGACTGTAATTTAGTTATAAGATTTTTTTGTATACTTTATAAATAAATAAAATTAAAATAAAAAAATATATGTTTTTCATGTTAACTCGACGTTTGGGTGCATTTTCAGAGCACTATATAAATAAGAATAAATAATATAGGCTATTTCACAGACCATCAGCCCATCTGCAAATATGACCAGCGCATTACCTTCCACGTGTTAAATATGCAGCTACTTAGCTACTTAAGATATATATATTAAACGAAACGATGTACTTCGGCTTATAAAAGGTATTTGTTCATAGACCGAGAAAAGAAAGCCGACAAAAATATACCGCTTAAATCGCTCAAACTTTAAATAACTAGTTATAGATAAAAATCGATAAAACTCCTAAAAACCCTGTATTTACTGGTATTACAATTTTTCATCCTTAAATTTAGCGAGGTATTCGAACTTATTCATTTTAACTTCCGCGCCGCTTTGCAAATCACAAATTCAATTTAATTTAATGATTTTGAAGGAAAAAGTTAAATTGTGAAGTAATGGGAAAACCAAAACGTGAACTGTGAACGGAATAAGACTGTTTTAGGGAGTTTTTGTATAGATTTGTAATTGTTTCTGTGTCCGATGGAGTTTTGGCAAATTTTAGAATTGCCTTATAAAGCAGATAGTACAAAAGATGACCTACTAATAGTCAGTATATCAAATTAAATCGAATAAGATTGACTGTCAAAACTAATTCGCTAATAACGTCCATTACTTGTGGGTTCATTCGACATCGTTTTATTACGTTTTTTTTTGACATTGACATTGATACATTCAAAAGAAAACAACATGGTAACTTATGATTGTTGATCCATACATTTTGCCTTCCATACAATGCTTAAACTGTTGTAGATTTTGCCATGTGAAAGCCCAATGCCGATCCAGTGCTCGTTGCTTCAGATGTGCACAAACTCACTCAGGTTACTCTTGTCCTGCATCCTCTGAAGTTTCCTGCCTGCAATGCTCAGGCCCTCATTTAGCAACTGACAAATCTTGCCCGGAACATTCCCGGCAAAAGAATATTAAAATCACCATGTTCCAAAAGAACATATCATTCAAGGAAGCATCATCCCTCTTCCCTTCAGTTAAAAAATCGTACGCAGATGCTTCTAAAAGTTCTCCTTTACTGAATCTTTCTTACAAAAAAACAATATACAAACCATCAAAACCCAGTCCGTCTTTATCTCCAGGCTTTGACAAAATTACCCATAACGCTATTATTGCTAACCCTCCATCTACTAAATCTGATAATGCCTTCCCCCCTACTTCTTCCTGCTCCCCTAATGACAATTTTTTAGAACTCCTGATTTCCCTAGTTTTGAACATTCTTTCAAAATTTGAAGACATCCCACTACCGTCCTCCGTTGCTAAAAAGTTATCCCCTATTGCTAATCTTCTTCTTAACAATGGCCAGACGCCATTATAATTTATACTCTTCTATGTTAAAAATATCTATAAAAACTTATTTCATCCCCCTGTTTTTGTCTTGTTCAAGGTAACTCAATGCTCGAGATACTGCAAGTTCTACTCAACTGATCGCTACAAAATGATTAACCTCGTGCAGTACGTGTGTATACTAATACTTGAAATTGGCAGAAATAGTTATTGTGTCGTAACAACAGCTGATTGCCATAAAACAAAATAATAATAATAATAATAACTTATGATTGGTTTTTTGCAAATTATTTATTATTTTTTTACAAGATTTTTAGATTTAAAATTAGGGAAGTCTAAGAGTTTGATTATCATCTTTCGACCAACAAATTGACATAATGTTCCATAATAACATTCATGTTTATTTTAAAGAAATTGTATCTCTTTTAACTGTTTTTTGTTTTTGAAAATGTTTAATTTAAGTATATGTAGTTGAACTCATTGCTTTCATATTGGTTCGCTTATCATAATGTAACCTAACTTTGTGTGGCCACCATCATCTAGTCAACCATGCTTCGTCGGTATATTTTTGTCACGCACACACTGCTGCTTTATATATATATAAATGACATGAACTATCTATAATACAGAATCGAGCTACATCTTATACACCAGATATCATGAATTCAATTACTGGTGAGAATAATAATATGCAATCTATTTATTCTTTTTCAGAGATTCTTTCCGTTTTAGGCCCGATCATTTACAATACGACGAATAAACTATTAAGTGTATATATTCGATGCATAAATCCACAGTCAAAAAAGTCGTAACAACCTTTCTGGTGACAATGTCTTATGATGAAACTGAAAAATACATTGGTATATGTTCATAAATAATATCCCAAATCCATTTGAATATAAATAACTTCTTACACTACATTTTACTCACCCTCTCCCATACACTGTCATGCACATCACACACACTCGCTCATACACTTCATACACACCAAGAGGACCGTCATATTAAGTATAAGCTATAATTGTTTATATAAATTATAATAGTTACAGTTTTTAAGTTATAATTCGGCAAACATTGTACTTTGTGACTTGGTCACAGGCAGAGGCGCGGCAACAGATATGGACCCTAAAATAATTGTACATAGGATTATGTTAGTGTAGGGTTAAGTACCCTATGTAAATCTTTTTTGGAAATAAATTATTATGATTACTATTTTATATGTATGTTTATTCTAGAGTTTAGTTTTCACTACCCAGTTAGCTTTACGTTTATTAAAAGACCAAGTTTTATATTCTTAAACACAACACAAATGTAAGAATCATTAAGAGAAAGCAAACAAACGATTCTTTTATAACACATACGCTTCGCGCGCATGGCGGAGGCCCAAAGCCGATTTCTAAGGGCGATTCGCTTGCGCGTTGTTTAGTATTTTGTGGGCGTTCTGCTTAATAACGGATAAAGACACTACAATACTGTCTTATCCAAATAAAAGAATATGAATCTAATCTTGTACCAAGTCACCCGACTGTACAATGTAAGTAGTATACAAAATTAAAGGATCAGTATCAACAATAAATCAAGCTCACAAAACAATACTCAAAGTTTTCGACAACCCAAAGTGTCAGTGCGTTAGTTGGAATTAGTTTGACCCTTCGGGACTAAATATTGCCACAAACAGTGAACAACAAGTTAGACTTTTCACATTGTATGTTTCCATATGGAATCCCCACATATTTTACTACTAAAGGACCTTATATAAGATAACCGAAAACATAAGAATAGTCGATGAAGTAGAATTATTCTCTTTTTTGTGTACAAACCTTGTAGATACAAACAGACCTATGTTTTATATTTTATGTTTAAATCTCACAGGCACATTTCAAAATTCTTTTTCGGGCCCTATACTTGGGACATTCAAAAAATGTTCTACAGGTTATATTTATTTTATAACATCTTTTCAAAGAACTCTCCACCACTGTATATACAAAGTTTCAAGCGTCGGAATTATAAAGCACATTTTCCAGTCTGCCACAATTACTTCGGCAACGGCCTTCTCGAACACAGTGAGTGAATCTTCTGACGACGTAAACTGTACCCCCTTGAGCTGGTTTTTAGTTTTAGGAAGCATGAAGAAGTCACACGGTGCACAATCAGGGCTGTAAAGTGGATGACTCAGAGGTTTACCGGTGTGATGTTTAAGAAGTCCCTCGTCTTGATCACGGAGTGCCGTTGAGAGTAGGCGTTGGTTTGTTTTGAAACAGCCACACTGTTGACTGAAATTGTTTCTAGATCATATTGATAAATCCATATTGATAAATTCACATTAATACATCCAAGATTCGTCACCTGTTATGATATACGTAATTGACGTAAATCAACATGGCGGGAAGAACCTGCTTTGAATTTATCAATCATATCATGGCACCATTCCACGCCCGCTGCTTCTGAGCATCGGTGAGGTTGTGGGGTACTCAGCGCGAAACAACCTTCCTTACGTGAACTTGGTTATTTAGAATATCATGAACACTTCCGATTCAATCTGCATATTGTGCTGAATGTCCTCATATGTTAGATTAACCAGTATTGTTGAATCAAGTTTTCTTCCGTAACAGAAGAAAAAAAAATTTAAGCGATTACACTAAAACTCGTTGTAACAGCGGTACACAGTGGCGTTAGAAGGTGCCTTGTTCATAAAAGCTAATTGAAGCAGATTAAACGATTTATCAGGTTTCAAGTTGTTTTTGAAGTCGTAAATAATCATTTCACAAGTTTCATAAAGCTGGTAAAAAAATTAAAGGGAAAGTTTAATTTGGAAAAATATATTTTTACTTTTAAACAATTGAATTTTCTATAAATTGCCAGCGTTCCATATATAAAAACTTTTATTCGCATAACTTTCTGATTGGTTTGGTGATAATGACGGCTTCATGAAAGTGAACTTTATAATCTTATTTTATGTAAATTAAAATTTTTTCGTTCTGTGTCCAACATCCATATTGGATAATGCGTTAAAAATGTGGACTACGCATAGGTACTACGAGTCTATGCTACGCCGTAGACTACGAATGCAACGTAGTCACAGAAAGTGTGCTGATAACTATTTGCACTAAATAATTTTGTGGCAAAATAATAATATGGATTTAGAAAAAATAAGAGCATTATACAATTGCTTTTTACAATTTGTGCAAAAGACACATGTTTTTGGACCTAACAAAAGGTTTCAATTATCTTGACCATAAATTCTTATTAGTAAAATTAAACGCGTATGGTTTAAATCCGAAATCTTAACACCCTGTATCATAATGGTATCTTTTAAGAGAGCCAATGATAGGAATCAAATTTCAAACCAAAATATATTGCAATGTTATTCGCAAATACCACATTGTTTCAGAAAATAATATAAGAAATAACCCCGATTTTTATCTTTTAAATACCCTGATCAATTAAAAAATAACTGTCTGTGTCTGGCAGAGGTTGACCAGAATATCCATTTGCTTCTATCGCATTACTCAAGTCGTTTCTTGGAACAGCATGACTTACCTTGGTGATTATGTACAGTTGCCATGGCAACCAGGACCGATACCTTAACGAGCGCATTTGCCGATATTCCCTTGCAGAAAGGATATCCAATTAAACTTAAACCGGACGGTTTAGGTATACAAAATAAGCTTAAAAATAAATTCTAGATTTATAAAAAGGTAGTCAAGTAATAATAAATATTCGAAAAAAAATTAAAATGGATTCAATTTTCAATTATTTGATAAAACCGTAACTAAATTGAAATTGTATAACAACAAACAAACGTTATATATACTACACCCGATTATTTAACCACCATTAATTGGAACCCAAATTATTCCCAGCGTCATTAAATCCTCACTTTTCAATACAAGCTCCCGCGGTGTTACATAAGAAAAGCTATCAACTATCATCGCAGAATTATTGCTGAAAGTCAAAAATAGTTATTTTTAAATACAATTTGTTTGCTGTCGCACTGCTATCGCTGGTGCGTAATATGAGTTATTGACAATCAGCGATTGAAGAGCGAATATCAATCTCGCGATCTTTGCAATCGCAGGTTACGTACTAAGTCTGCCGGTCACATTGCAACAACAGAAAAATAGTTTGTTATTTTATTACAAAAAATGATTGTGTGCGTTGTAAGAAAATAAAGCAAATGTATAGACATGCTGTTACAACAACAAAACTAGTACCTGAAATGGGTTTGTTATTGCTGTTCTGAAATTAAATAATTCAATGTAGCTTTACATTTTATTTTAAAACATAGGGTTCCTAGGTAAGTTTTACAATCTTTTACTAATAAATAATATAACACGCGATTTTTTTTTGTAATATGACCCAGTTAGGTACAAGTTTTATTTAAAATCTATAAATGAAGTTTCTCTAAGCTTTAAAATTGATGACATGGTTCCTAAGAACAAATATCATCCCTAATATTTTTAAGACTTTCCCAGACTGGTTTTAAATTATTTATCTTACTTCTTTGATAAACACAGATCATGTTTGATGTAAGATTTCTTAATAATCTGAGTTACTCTTCCTCCATTTGGCTAATTAGACAACATTGAGACTTTTGACTTGCTTTAGAAATAAATAAACAAAACTTTAACTTGTAACGAAATCATCCATGATTCGATGATTAGAAACCAACTTCACAATTATTTTAAAAGTATAAAAAAATAAAAATAAAAATCTTTTTTTTTTATTTTACACTGTCAACGAATGTATTTTAAAATGTTACTGATTTTGCATGTAATTTTATTTAATGTACGAACCTGACGAGTTCTTGGTGGGTGTAGAGCGGCGTGAGGCGCGGCGCTCCGCCGTCGTCAACTCGGCGGCATCGCTGCGCTCGCGCAACTTCGCGCTGCACTCACTCACTATACACTTCACTCACTCACTCACTCACTCACCCAACATCGCCACTGCACTTGCTACTCACTCACGGGTAGGGATTAATACCTGAAAAAGAATTGGTAGTGGTTAGGTTTTTAGTCATTTTAAATAAAAACTTATCTCAATTTATTCGTTTAAGATAAGCATTTCATGTATGTTCCTAAAATAAAAACACCATAATTGCATCGAATGTAAGTATATTAATACAATTTTCATAAATTATACAATTTTTCATCCAAATTTCAAAATGTACCAGAATGTCACAAAAAATTGTTGATATTTTGTTTTCTTTGATAAACTTTTGGACAATGTAATTATGGCTCACTTTAAAACGCACTAAAAATGTAAGTGAAGAAGATCTAAATTTTTTTATCTTCTTTAGCTTGACCATCTTAAAATCCATTCTGTTCTCATTTAAAATAAAAAATTTCAGTCATGTCCTTGAATTTTATTTCCCATAATTTTCTATTGAAAAGCAAGGTCTGCTAGATATTTTCATTTCACATTTTTTTATAAATAGAATACAAGACTAATTAGAACTTTTTAATAAACTCCTAAAGCAGTGCGAAAATCAGAAGTTAGCGTCCATTCAAAATGAAAAAAGGAAAAGATTGAGCGTTTCCACCTTAATACCAAACGTCAGCTCGAAACGAAGAAAAATTACAGCTTTTTGCTTCACAGGGACAAAACCAAATATGTTTTTCACGAACTCAAGCTGCTTCTTATCTAAAGGATTTTTAATAAAGCACAAAATATAACATTGACATATAAAAAAACTATTACGCTTCATCAACTTTTATTAGCCTGTGGGTGTGAAAATAGCCTGTGTGTAATAATAACAAGTGATACAGCGAGATGAGGCACAACACTACGTGATATCGATAAACACAGTGTTAACACTGGAACGTAACATGTTTCGATATCTCTGCGAACACTCAAACACGCTATATATAGATTAGCTTTTATCATTCATTTGTTTATCAAAGTTTATTAAAAATATAGCTTTTTGAAACGTGTAGGTTTTTTTTTGTATAGAGATTGAATTATTTTAGTAAAAGTTTCATCTTTTATGAATTTGGTTAAAATATTTTTAAGACACTAAAGTTTAAAATTAAGAAATAAGAAATAACTAACACCAAAAATACTTTGAACAAACTACTTAAAATAAACCATAATTTTATGTTTAGAAAATATTTAGTATCGTTAAACACTCCTAAAATTCCACTACTCCAGCAGGTATATCAAAGTTTTTCTCCAAACCACTCAGAGTATTTTCTTAGTTCTACAAATCTATAAGTAAATATCTTAGAATGTGAAATTGACTCTGGTAAATGAATAAGAAACTGGAATAAGGAACCCTTGACTAAAGATGTTATTCAAGGTATATAAGAAAAATTCAGAAACAGAAACAAAATCAAAACCGAAAACCATTTGAAAAAGGAGTAAATAGCTAACCGTGTAGCCGTCATGTTACATAAAGCAAGAAATATGTGATTTGTTCATAATTTTCTTAAAACTTTCAGTTCGGTATGTATATTACCTAACAATATATATACCTCGTAATATATATATACACCTAATAATCTATAGATCTAATTACCTATTGCATGTATTTTACAATTTTGACAAAAGAGTACAGAGAGGTTTTTTTTCCTCTCAGTCTACCTATAAAAGCCGAAGATGTATTTACGCAATCACAATGAAGAAAAAAAAGACTTGCATTAAGTGTAATGTTTTCTGCCTGTGATTTAATAATATATATATACATTTTGATCCCAGCATCCCCACAATATCATTCTTTCAGGCCACTAGTTCTGCCTATCCGTACTTTAAAAATTATGTCAAAAATTGTTTATCGGAAAAAGAAACTCGGTTACGTAGATGCTTTTTAAAATTGAAAACAAAATGGGAGGTCCATCCCGCTGGTGTATATTGGATTCTCTTTTATAAATTATTTGCATGACACGCAACTGAAAATTCATTTATTTTTTATACCTTTTGAAGTTTATATTTATTTGTATCGAATTGTTCAAATTACTTGTCCAGTTTATTCACAGATAATTGACTAAGAAAATGCTCGAATGGCCTTGCAGACCGCCATTAGGTTCGGTATATGACTTCGGGGCTAAGCCTTTCCGCACTAGTAGGTGTTATAAATTAGAAAGTTTATTTGTTTCTGTATGTTGTGTGTCTTATGTCTTAATCCTTCAAATTTAAACGGAAAGGATCTAACTCTCGGTTCAGTAGAGTTATTGTTATACTGACATGCTACTCTCATGCCGACGGGGAACGGATGATATGCTTGATGCAGGAAAATAGGATAAAAGAAAAAGTTATTATGTAATAATTCTTTTTTAAATCATCTGACGTTTATGTCTTGTATGTTAATTACAATATATATAATATACGGTTTTTATAAAGTATTTAAAAAGTTTTTTTTATAATAAAATTAAGTAGCGTCACGTTAAAGAAAGTTTCAAATAACTTTCTGCGCGCATTGAATAATAATAATAATAATAATGTTCAAAATTAGTTCAATATAATGTCATAAATATCTTATGTTACCTCTTTATGAATTGAAAGGAAATAATGAAGAAGGAGGTTTTCGAAAGGATTTTATTGGTTGCAATAAGAGTAAACAGAGTTTATGTTATTTTATTTATATATCATTCAGAACAGACATAAAATAATTGAATATATTGTACTAATATTTTATTAAATTTTATTGGTTTATTTTTATATTATTTTAGTTATTTAAGTAAGCTAAACTTAACAAATATATTCTCATTAGAAGTCCTATTAACATAATTATTAAAAATATATACTTTTCATATAAAAAATTAAACAAATAAAAAATAATTATTTCCTTTTTATATCTATCAAAAAACATTTTCATTATACGTGAGCACAACAAAATAAAAATATGCCATTAAAAAATCGATTTTCAAACTCACTATCAATCATCAATATCCGCGCCACACTAAACTGGCATACAATAACCGATTCTAAAATTCAAATCAACGTCAGAAATGAATTTCCCGCGCGCATGTGTCACAAGTGACGCTTAGTGCCAACCTCGCGGCAACAGGTCGCGTTCCATACTGCCCGGACGGGGTCCCGCCTCCCGCTCGCGCCAAAAATAATACGCCCCAGGACAACGCTACCCAATGACCCTGTTTATATTGGAAAAAGAAACTCTACAGATTTAATTGATTTTGATTGGATTATTTAAATACCTTGTTGAGTTTCGATGATCGCTGTTTCGTTTTATTCTATCTTCATGGTTAGTTCAATAGCGGTTCGGAGTTTATTAATGGAGTCGTTTTTACTTAGGAAAAATAAAGCCTCTATATTAAGAAGTAAGAAAATAGTTAGGCTTTCTTAAAAGTTACCATCAACATTTAGTGTTAAAAAAAACATTCTGAAAACAGCACTTATGTAATATTCTATGTATTAATTCCGAGGACGCACTTAACTTTTTTTAGGAAAATAAAATAACAAACAACTATTTTAAATTCTAGATACTCTAAATTATAAAACCAAAACAAAGAAAAAACTGTATTAATATATATGTATTATTTTGTTATAGCAGTTGCGTTTCTTTACATATTAAGCTATAACAAGAGACAAAGACCGTACAATAATATCCTATTTGATTTGAATCAAAAATGTAAAAAATAATAGCATGCTTTGTTTACAGTACCAGGAATTTTTATAGGATAAAGTTTATGGTCGTACATAATAGCGTCGAGGTTTTATCCAAACTCTTATTCTGAAAAGGTTACCTAACTAAAAATTTGACCTGTTCGTGACAGTCGGTCTAAAGCCGAATAAATATTGATAATAAAGGAATAAGTATTTAATTCGATACTTTATACAATAACTTTTTATTCAAAAATAAACACGTAGTTGCATATGCATAAACTGAAAATTAGACGGATAAAAATGAAAAAAATATTTTGTACATGTTCAAGCAACTAAAGAGTTTGACCTGGTTTATAATCAAATGCAGAAATAACATCGGACGTCGAATAATAAATAAGATAATAGGATTTTGAAATTGTATAAATTGAACCACGTTTCTTTCGAGGACAAGATATTAACCTTGTGGGACCGGTGCTGTCCTTGATTTTATTCTTTATTTTTCTACTGATGTGAATGTGGAGAACGGTACCGTCACGGCTAACTAAGCCTTAGAGAGCACGTCAGAATGCCGCGACATTTGAGTAAAGAGGTTAATATGAATTATTATAAATTAAGAAGAAAAGATATTTAAATATATGGTTGACAGAACAGAAATAAATGAAGCAACAGATTCTGACTTGCTCCGTCTTCGGAGCAAGATGTACTAGTAAACTTATATCTTTAAAATAAATATATGAAAATTATCAATTGATTACAAATACAATTTGATTTCAAACTCAAACTCAAACTCAAACTCAAAACATTTATTCGCCAAACAGCTACAGCATAGTACAACACAACAGTTAACAAAACACAAATACAACAGATAGTAGACAAAAATAAAACAAAAGCATTAAACAAACAAGTGCATTGCAACACAAAACAAAAGAAAAGAATTAAAAGAAATAAAGTAAAATTATTAATCAACAAAAAACAGACAACTACGTAGATAAAAACATTGCGCCGCAGCATGCTTGCCGAATAGGGCACATCTCAGCATGATGCTGCAGCCATAGCTACAGCGCTGATGTTCCGAAGTGCCCTCAGTGTGTTTGCGCGCTAACGCAGCTACTAACAATTATCAGTGAATAAACACAACATAATATATATATATATATATATATACATACACATACACACACACATACACATACAAGCGCATATATAAACATACATACACCCATATATATACACTTACACACATAGTTAACTATAAAAATATAACAAATTAAACTACTAAAAGTTGATATTTAACTATTAAATTTTTACATTTTTACATACAATAATCATAGATTTACAAACGAGTAGAGGTGGATAATATAGCATAATAAATAAATAAATAAAAGGTATATTTATACAATCGACGCATATGTCGGAACAACACGCACCCCACTCGGCAAACCAGACTGGATACTTCATAAGAAAATTTTTAAAAGATTTTTTGAAGGAGCATAATGAGTCTAGTTTCCGAATTGGAGGCGGTATGTTGTTCCAGCATGTGGTCGCCGAGTACCTAAAACTGCCACGGAAGGCCGTTGTGCGATGCCAAGGCATGTTAAGGGGTCGGCTCATTGCTCTACAGCCACGGGATTTAGCGCGCCACTCCAGTTTTTGAAGCAGGTATTTCGGGCAACCTGTTTTTGTGATGCCAAACAACAAATTGGCTAGGTGGAGTTCTCGACGCAGCGCCATCTTCAACATACCTTCGGCGTTGATATATGGGGTGACATGAGTGCGGGGAGGGATCGTAACCTCGGTCCGTAAACCAAGCTGCCGTAAGACATTCTGGAGAGAATAAGCGCATCGCACAATTGAATACGCAAATCTACGCTCAGAAAGTCACGTATACGATACAAAATGCTAAGCTTGTAGAAGCACATCTTAATTGCATTCATCACGTGACTCTCAAAGCGCAGTTGCTCATCAATCATCACACCCAGATTACGAGCCTCTGTCACCCTAGCTACTCGTTCACCCATAACAAACACGTTGGGATCATGAGCAGATATAGCGAGGATCTGCCTTGGAGAGCCTAAGATCATTAGTTTGCTCTTATTTGGGTTTATGACAAGGGTATTCGCTTCCGACCAGGACGAGATCCTCGCTAAATCCTCATTAATTTTGACCACCACCGCTGTCGTCTCTTTTGGATCAAAAGAAAGATACAACTGGGTGTCATCGGCGTACATATGGTACTGGCATATGTTGCGGCGGATGTTCGTGCACAAATCGGCTGTATATAACGTAAATAGCAGGGGCCCTAAAATAGATCCCTGTGGAACGCCTCTGGTGACGAGAGATGCTTTGGAAAACCTATGTTCCCCGTCCCTGCCTATCAATCTCACCACCTGAGAACGATTGCTTAGGTAACTCGAAAACCATCTGACAGCACTGTGATTGAAACCATAGTAAGTCATTTTAGCTAATAGTAGCGGAATATTAATTGCGTCGAAGGCTCTCGAGTAATCAAGAAGTACCATTATAGTTCCCAGGCCTCGATCCTGTGCGGCCAAAACATTGTCCGTGATGTCTAATAGTGCAGTGACTGTACCGTGTGATTTTCTAAATCCCGATTGAAATATCGGCAGTATAGCATTTTTCTCGACGTAAGCGTTCAATTGAGTATGAACGACACGTTCTAATATTTTTGAAATAGTCGAGAGAATGCTGACTGGACGCACATCATTTATGTCTGTAACTTCCGGTTTTTTGGGTAAAGGAATTACTATAGCCATCTTCCAGGATTCCGGAAAAATCCCTGTTAGCAATGAGGTATTAACTATAGAAGTTATAGTGCTTAGAGTCTCTGGGACAGTTAGAAGTAGCATGTCTAAAGTTATGCCGTCTGCTCCCACAGCATTCGATTTTAAAGACTGTATTACTTTTAGTACGTGTGCTTCGTCAACGGGGTTAAAAACAAAAACGGAGGAGCCGTGGCGGTTGCCCTCGAAATGAGATATGAGAGGTAAAGGAGCGTGACTTCCACCAGGTACCGAAAGAAAATGGCAATTAATGTTGTCAGGGTCGCAAAGATGTACCGGGAGATCCAAGTCATGTGAGGCAGAGGAAATGTCAATCGTGCGCTTTAGGTTACTCCAAAGAGCTCGTGGGACATGTATGTTTTTATTTATATATTGACTGAAATAGGCTCTTTTTTCATAGTATAAGGCTGTATTTACACATCTCTTGAGCTCCTTGTAATAGTCCTTATGACGGTCCTGACCCAACAACCTCGCCACATCATGAGCCTTGTCGCGTAACCTCATCATTTTCCTAATTGTAGGAGTTATCCAAGGGCATCGCTTGTCTCTGACTGTCACCTGTCGAACCGGTGCATGGAGGTCAAAAATTGACAGAACTGTCCTATTAAAAGTAGTCACCATAACATTAACATCAGATAAACCCGCGATGCTGTTCCAGTCTACCATTTGTAAATCGCTTCCAAAGGTCACAGGTTCAATATCCCTTAAGGGTCTCAGTTTAATACATTGAGGTGGTATTTTCCATTTTTTTACTGATAAATCAACGACAACCAGAGAATGACTTAAAGTGGGAATATAATCGACTGTCATGTTTGAAATAGGTGTGTTACTGCAAAAAATATCAATTAATGTAGCACTGTGACTGGTATGGTGAGTTGGTGAGTTAACATATTGAGTTAAATTAAGTGAAGTCAAGAATTGTCTGATTTTTATTGCGTTCCCACCTGTTAGCAAATCTATATTAAAATCACCTGTCAGAATTATATGAGCTACCCGTGGAGATAGCGCAGATACGGAATCCGTGAGCGCATCAAGGAAGATGTCGACATCCACCCAGACTGGCCTGTATGCAGTCCCTATGAGCACCCTTACACCCGCGCAGGACAGGATAATCCACATCTGCTCGACCGGCGGTGCGTGGGGGTGCGTACACACTCTCACATTCAAGCCGTTGCGTGTGAAAAAGCCCACCCCACCGCCCCGCACACGCCCCGAACTTCGGCAACGCGGAAGGTGTCTTAGTTTATAACACCATACATTCTCTTAAAGAATAAGTGGCATGCTTTGCTGGCTGCAGGAGACAAGCTGGTTATCGATGCGTGCAATAAGGTGAAGTTATCTGCCAGGGATGTGAAACAATGAAATGACATCTCTATAACGGTTCTGGCTCGCATCTCAACATTCCGTAAGAATATTTGACATGTGATTAGGAAACATCATATTGAAAGTAGCTTAGGCGACGTTCGCTTGCTTTTTGCGAGGTTTTACTGGCGGGAATTCCTGTCGAAGCAGTTATTCATTGGATCATGGTGAAGACATTGTTTTTGTAACGTTATATTTACTATTTGTACATAAAGTATTCACACCAACCATCAGGAATAATCTAATTGACAGGGGTAGTCTCTCCTGACGGCCATCGTACAAACACATCCTCGTTTAGGCAGGTAGTTAAAATAATTTTTGTGAGAAATTTATCCACCCAACTTTGTTTGTGTGAATAAATTTCGTGCAGGCGGCTGATCGTCACGGCTAAGCCTTAGAGAGCACGTCAGAATGCCGCGACATTTGAGTAAAGACGTTAATATGAATTATTATAAATTAAGAAGAAAAGATATTTAAATATATGGTTGAGAGAACAGAAACAAATGAAGCAACATATTCTGACTTGCTCCGTCTTCGGAGCAAGATGTACTAGTAAACTTATATCTTTAAAATAAATATATGAAAATTATCACATAATTTGATTTCATTCGTATTAATTTAAACCACAACTTGGTGGTCAGTCGCGAGTGGAATAAAACGCGAGTATACCTAGGACACTCATCAAACAAAAGAATTCAAAATTTTGGGAGGGTTTTGATTAAATTAAGTGGAATTAAGTAATACATTGTAATAAAGCATGACCTGGACTAGCAAGTTAGCAAGTTGTTTAAAATATTGAATTCACGCCCGGAACCATGTTGCTAATCTTACTAAATACCAAGTATGCAAATCTTAAATTATTTCCGGTTCATCATAAAGTAGAGAACGCTAGACCTGCTCGAGTAATGTTATAAAGTTCCCATATTTGGCACGTTAAAATTAATCATATAAACACAAACTCGAGGAGTTTATTGGAATCCACTGAAGACTTCCTCCATCCATCCATGTGCAAACGACCCACCTGGTGGTAAGTGGCATCCCCACCTGGTGGTAAGTGGTATCATTAGTCGTAGGTGGTTTATTAATAAATATTGAATGTGATTATTGTATCGACAATGATGCGTTGCGGACAGCAGGGTTCAGTTTGAATTAACTTTGTTTAAATAATTGCACTGGCTGTTTTTACCTATAACCGAAACACAACAATAATTGACGATATACGCCGGAGGTCCCAAGTTCGAACCTGGTCGGGGCATTCATTTGTTTGATGAACATAAATGTTCGTTCTCTGGTCATGGTTGTTGATATGTATGTTTATTCCGGGTTCCCCCCCCCCCCGGTTCACTGTTTGGCCACCGTAACACAAGCTCCATACAGTTGGTGTGATTGTCTGGAGAATTATTTACTTATATTCATAAAATCTTGTTAAAAATAAATGTAAACTATGTATAGTTTTACCAAAAATGTACCTTTCCCTTTACATCCCTACTACAATTATGTCGAGCTCCCGTCGTTCAGCTGCGCTCGGCAGACATAATTGCCGACAACAGCGGCTGAGAACAAAGAGGGTTGATGGATTAAATGCATAAGTTTCTTGATGTTATCGGAGAACCTCTCTGAATGAGTAATAATCGTAATATTAAGTGGGCATTTATCTTTGGGAAAAGTTGTTTATACATCATAGCGTGCAACCATAGAAAACAGGATTGGGGCGCGTCTTTATGTTTGACGGTTACTTTTTCAAACTATTATTGTGGTGTCTTTTTCGTTATTTTACAAAATGTATCAGGTGTATTTCAACGAATTGGGCAAATTTATCTAAATCGGTTTAATCGTTTTCGAGACGTGGATAATTTCTATAGATTATACTTATTTTTATATCTTTTCAAAGACCTTTACAACAGCGTCTTTACAAAGTTTCATGCGTCTGAACCAATTTGCGAAAAACATTGTCGAGTCTGCAACAGGTACTTCCTAAACGGCCTTTTCGAACGCAGTCCCTTGTTCTTGTCCCTTCCCAAAACTGTATTGAGCTGGTTTTAAATTTCAGGAAACAATTAGAAGCTACACAGTGCCAAATCAGGACTGTAAGGTGGGAGACCCAAACCGGTAATGTGGAGCAATAGGCACACGGAGTCTTGTGTGCGGTTGCTTGTTGCTTGCATTTGGTAGTGTACCACTCTGCACTGAATAAGTAGGCGTTGGTGAGAAACAGCCACACTGGTGACCTGCGCTTTGTTTTTGAATCACATTGATAAATTCAAGATTCGTCACTTGTATAATATACGTAAACGACTTAAATCAACGCGGTGGGAAGAACTGCTTTGAATTAATCAATCATATCATGGCACCATTCCACGCGCGCTGCTTCTGAGCATCGGTGAGGTTGTGGAGTACTCAGCACGAAACAATCTTCCATACGCGTGGTTGTTCAGAATATCATGAACACTTCCCGATCTAATCTGCAGATTGTACTGAAACTCCTCGTAGGTGATTTGCCGTTTTGTAGGATAAAATTATAAATCGCCAGCGTTCCATACATAAAAACTTGTTTTCGCAAAACTGTCTGAGTGGCCTTGTATCTACTTAGTATCCTACTTCTTACTAGTATTATAAATGTTGAAGTTTGTATGTTTGTAAGTTTGTATGATTTTACGTTTGTATTTTCATATGTTTGTCAGTTTTTAAGTTAGTATTTTTGTAAGTCTGGATGTTTATTACTCAACCACGCAAAAAAAAAACTGAACGGATTTGAAAGATTTTTCGTATATGGATAGAATACATCCTGGATTAACATATAGGCTAACTTTTAACCCAAATTTTAACGGGATCCGCTATTTCTGCTTTATCAAAGGAACTCACAAAGGGAAAATCAAGTATTTATTCATACTTTTTGGTTAATATTTCCTTCAGCTTTTGTGATATAATTCCGTTTGCTTTGCTTTTTGGTATTGATTTTCCTGTTGTTTTATTAATTTCCTGACGGGATTTTGTACTTCGGTGTTTTGCTTAGTTCATAAGAACTTATTATTAACTGTTTCTTTAATATTCCCAGAAACGCGTCTAGCTTGCGTTCGTTATGTTTACTTTGTTTTTAAAAAAAAATTAAGATATGATATTTTTATGTATGAGTCGTTATTTTTTTTTTTGTTTAGTTATGAGTCATTTAACTATTTTTATTTGGCTTGTTGTTGTAGTTTTGTTTTACATTCATGCTTACGGTTCTTTGCTTCGTAAACTGGAATTGAACCCTAACTGACTTTGCACTTACCAAGTGATTGTCAGTTTCGTTTTTCTTTGTCCTCTTAGGTTATGATTACGAAAAATACTATCAGTCAGTGAATTTTCGTTTCTGTTTTGGTGGATTTTACTTAAGGTTTGGTTTGTTATAAGTTTGTATTCGTTTGTCAATTTATATTGTTTTCTTTTTTGTTTACTCAACTTAAATATCTGGGTTCCAACTGCTCACAAGGCGATTTGGATGTGTTAGTTGGGTTTTGTTTTCTCAACGATCAGATTTCGAGGAAAACGTTTTATTTGTGTTCGCACGAATCCCAGTTATTCCAAATAATTTTCCATTTAGTACGTATTGCGGAGCTCCCCCGCGAGAGACAGAGTGTTGCCATTTTTTGACTCTTTCTATCGCGTGTCGTGTGACGTACTAAGTGTACAACCTTTGCACCCGCTGACTACGCATCGAAGAAACTGTAGAGTATCGTAAGTTGTAGAGCGTTGTTTCTCCGGCACCGAAATTTTTCTGTTTTATTTACACGTTTAAATAGTAATTAACGTTAGTAAAATAACACGCATGTTCGCGAGTTAAAAAATTCAATGGACGAAATTAGGACCAACATAGAAAGCTGCAGGAGGCAGTGGAGTTCACCTCAGAGAAGTACGATGAAATCAGTGAATTTACCGATAATTGCCCAATTCTACTCTATATTAATAAACCATATATCTCTAGAAGTAGCAGCAACTCCACAAAAACAACGATAAATTATAATAATGTCTTAGCGTGTCTTAGACACTAACTGGAGTGATCTCTATGCTTCAAGAGACGTGAATGAAGCTACTGAACTGCTTATCAATCATCTTGAAAAACTTGTAAACCGTAACTTAAGAATAACAGTTGTTTCAAAAAAAAGAAAACCATTAAAACCCTGGATAACCCCAGGAGTCATAAAATCCATTAGAACTAGAGACAAATTGCACAAAAAGTGTAGGGATTCTCCTTCAAATGTCGTCTTAATTAACGAGTACAAAATATATTGCAATACATGTAATAATTTACTAAAACATCTTAAAAAACAGTATTATCAATATCAATTAGAAAACAATAAATGGAATATACGGGAAGCATGGAAATTAATCTAAGAAATTGGCAATATATCAAAACCACACCTATAGGTCAACAATCTCTTGAATATCGGCAATTCACCTAAGTCATCTCTTAATGAATTAAATAAATACTATACTACGATTGGTAACGATCTCGCTAATTGTGTTCGCTCGGAAATGACTCTGAAAAAATTTAATAAAACTAAAAGAGAGCTTACCAAACTTACTGTAAGAGATAGCCCAGGACCTTCCTTCTCTATGTTTATGGCAGATCCTGATGAAGTAATATCGGCTATAAATAGTCTTAAATCTAAAAGCTCACCAGGCTGGAATAACCTTCCCACGGAGTGGTACAAGAGGTGTAGCCAATACTTATGCACTCCATTACATTGCACACTCAATTGCTTACATCTGCAACTTAAGTTTTGAAACGGGCAAATTTCCTGATCTTCTCAAACTAGCCATAGTCGTTCCTATACACAAATCGGGCAACCAGACTTCACCTAGTAATTTTAGACCCATGTCTAACAATACTTAACAAAATAATTGAAAAAATTTCAAATGATCGGAAACAATCAGTTTGACTTCAGGAAGAAAAAATCCACCGAAGATGCAGTCCTACTCCTAGTGTCAAAAATTACTTCTTACCTTGACAGAGGACCAAAATGTGCAGGAATTTTTCTCGGTCTATAAAAAGCGTTCGACACGGTATCGGTACCGGTACTCTTAGTCCGACTGCATAACATTGGTATAAGAGGAGTATCACACGCATGGTTTTGTGACTGCCTTACGAACAGAAGACAAAAAGTTCGTGTAAACAAACATACTAGCTATACCTCAACCTGCACTTATGGCGTACCACAGGGAAGTGTGCTCGGGTTTATTTTTTTTTTTTGTTCCCCGTTTGGGCAGGAGGCAAAAAATGCATTTCCGCATGCTTCTCGCGCGCGTTACAAGGCATCCGGGACTAGCTCCTAATGAGCACTACCCACTAAAAAACCCCCTGTCGGCTCGTGCAATTTTTTTGCCACTCAGCCTTCATCTGAGCTACGGCCAATTGGAGAAAGAGGCCGCGCTAGCGGGGCCCAGAAGGGGTCACCCGCTGGGATTACATAGCACTGAAGGTGATCAAAATGAAAAGTAAATAATTTAAAAAAAATTGCAAAATAAAATTGAATTAATTCGGATTTAGGTTAGAATTAGGATTTAGGTTAGAATTAGAATTTGCGGCCAGAAGGGCTTCGAGATCGGCTGACAGTCTGGTGGAAGAGTACGCTTGCGCATTCCTAGGCCTAGCGACCTTGAACTTCGAATCTAAGACAGGAGTAGTATATGAGACTGAATCACGAACTAGAGGATTGGGATGGGTTCGCTCCGAAGCGTTTGAAGAACGCTTCAGAGAGTGTTTTGAGGTGTTGTTGTACTGTAGGCAGTTCAAGATCTCTATGCAAGTCCACGTTACGCACGTACCACGGTGCGTTTGGCCCTGCGGCAAAAGAGGTTTTGAACTACCTGCAGTTTGTGCAGGAGGGAGGGTTTGGTGTGGGCAAAGATTGGCGAGGCATATGTCATGACGGGTCTAACGCAGACCTTGAAAGTGTACGTTTGTTTCTGAAAGACATTTTACTTTTTCTACCTAACATGCTATTTAGGCGGCCTAAGTAGTGACGGGCGAGTTTCAAAACTTTTTCCACGTGTGGCTTGAAAGAAAGCGTCGCATCTAATGTTACGCCTAAGTATTTAGTACTGCGCTTCCTGGGGATGGGAATGCCTAACATTCAAACGTGGGGATTGCCAGCGGGACGACGGCGTTTGTGGTCGAAGCGCATCGCAGAACTCTTTTCAGGGTTCACATCGATGCGCCATTTTTGAAACCATACACCGAGGGCGTTTTGGAGTCTGGTTACAAGGTGCGGAACACTGTGGCCTTTGGTATAGAGTGCGGTGTCGTCGGCAAAGAGGGCGAGTTCGACGCCTTTCGGCGGAATGGGAATGTCGTTGGTGTACACGGTGTACAACAGAGGGGCGAGGACTGAGCCTTGAGGGACTCCAGCCTTTATGGGACGAGGTGCCTTCATGTTTAAATGGAAACGTACGGTCTTTGAGAAACGACGCTATTAAACTGACTAGGCGATCCGGTAAGCCTATTTTGTAGAGTTTATAAACGAGACCGCTGTGCCTGACTTTATCGAAAGCCTTGGCTTCGTCAAAGAAAACTGCGACTGTTTTATAACGACGCGGATAGAAACCGTCAAGTATGTACTCGACGATTCGATGGACTTGCTGAGGGCAGGAGCGCTTAGCGCGAAAGCCGAACTGATGGGGAATAATGAGAGGATCGCCATCCGTTGGAAACAGATGGTCCCGCATTCGAGAGAGTATGACTCTCTCGAGAAGTTTAGACATTGCCTTGAGGAGGCTGATGGGTCTGTGATTAGCCGGGACGTTCAGAGGTTTGCCCGGCTTGTGAATGCCTATGACTGTTGCTTCGTTCCAAGCTTTTGGAAAGTAGCTATGGTCGAAGCAGGTATTGAAAATGATAGCTAACAAGGTAAGCACCAGTTGAGGCAGGTGCTTAAGTGCGTTGGAAATTCTATCCGCACCCGGAGCCTTTTTGGACTTTGGATTTCTAATGAGAAGCGAGATTTCGTCATTAGAGACTGTGACGGGGTCGGTGGTGATGGGGAGAGAGTCTCTACGAAGGACTTCGTCCTCCACCGCTTGGATGTGTGAGGGATCAGTAGGTGGCGTGCTGGGCGGGCATTGTGCGGCAATGCTGTCAGCGAAGCATTCGGCTTTCTCTTCGACTTCGAAGGCAGTAGTGCCATCGAGACGAGTGAGAGGATGAACGAGAGAGGCGGTGTCTACGCGTAAGGCTCGGGCCATACTATAGTACGCTTGGTGGGACGGAGAGATATTCGCCATGAGATCGTTCATCTGAGCGTCTCGGAGTTCTGCGAGGCAAGACCTAACTTTACGTTGTAGCTGATTCGCAACTAATATATAGGCGGGCGTGGGATATTTCTTGGCTCTCCGGAGAGCCCCGTTCTTAGCTTTAATAAGATTGCTAACGGCTAAGGGAAGCGTGGGTGTACCTTGCTTAGTAACCTTTTCGTTGTCACTGATGGCTGAGTTGATAGCATCAGTGAGAAAATTGACTAATGAATCTATTCTATCCGGACTATCTATTTGATCGGGCGAGATCGCGAGCGGAGAGTTCGGGGCCTCTAAAGGCAAGGAAAAACTAACGTATTTTTAAAGCCTTTCCAATCGGTAAAGGTCTTAGGAGAGGTGACGTTATCGTTAGGCGGTCCTAGCACGAGGGAGACGGGGCGGTGGTCAGAGCCTAGGTCATCGTGCTCGATAGACTGCTGTTCGACCTGAGGTCGAGGTTGATTCGCTTGACAATTGCAAAATCGAGGATGTCAGGAGAGTGGTTTGGGTTGTCGGGATAGTGAGTGGGAGTGATGGGAGAAATGACATTCAAGTCGAGTGAGTTTGTGATGTCGAGGAGAGAGATGTGATACCGCTGGTGTTGGTTGATAGGCACGTAGTAAGTTTGGAGTTAAAGTCTCCAAACATAATGACTGAATGGCCGAGGGCAAGAATGGCCTCAAAGTCACTGCGAATTGGTATGGTGCCACTAGGTATGTAGATTGAAGCTATGATGATGGTCGGATGACCAGTCATAGCCAATCTACACACAGTGGCTTCCATGTTGAGGAGAGGAGGGGTAGGGAGAGGACAGCAATGGAATCCTCTTTTGTAATAAATAGCAGTGCCACCGAAACCGTCGGAGTTGGGCCTATCGTTACGAATAAACGCGTACTTGGGAATAGCTAATCCCCTGGAGCGGTTTGGAGTAAGCCATGTCTCCTGGAGAAGCAATAAGTCTGGCTCGTTGTTCTGAAGGAACAGTTTGAGCTCAGGATGGTTAGTATTAAGGCTACGAACGTTAAAGGAGACTAGGGATAAGCCCTTGGGTTTGATACGACAGGACGCGGGATTTGCGGGTCTAGACATTATAATTATTTATTAAGTTTATACGGAAAATTGAATTTATAAAGAGCTTAGTAGCGAGTGATGCTCGGCTAACGCAAATAGACGCTCTTGAGCGGGCAGCTCGCAGTTTGCGTGCGAGTACGGAGATTTCCTTAATGTCGACGTTTTGAATGACATCAAACACGGCATGTCCTCAGCCAACGACGACTGAGGTGGAGACGACGGAGCGGGACGCGGGCCTAAGGGAGCTACGGGAGCTGGGATAGGACGGGAAGGTGCAAGTGGAGCGGCCGGACGCTGTCTCCAGGACAGAGTCGGAGTAGGTGTCGGCTGCACGGGATTTGCTTCCGGGGGACCCCGGTTGCGCAGCGGCGGGATGTTGGCAGGAGTGAGCGGCGGCGCCGGTTTAGGCGCGACCCTCTTTGAAGTGGAGCGCGTGGACAACCCCTGTAGTTAGCTGTGTGGCCAGACTGGTCAGACAGCACACATGCAGAGGGGGAAGTGGAGTCGGGGGGGCGAGTGCACTCCTTCGTTATATGGGGATCTAGGCACTTAACGCATCTGGGGGGGCTGAGCAATTGGCCGCTGCGTGGCCATACAGCTGGCAGCGGTGGCATTGCTCGGGGTGCCTGCGAGGATTGGGACGCTCGACAGTCCGATATTCGAGAGTCCGCAGATTGTGCGAGCCTCTTTGATGATCGCCCTCGAGTTGGGAGTATGAGATAAAATAACTAATGCTAACGGAAAACGCCTACCGCGGTTGGAGTGCATCTTGTGCACTGCTTCAGCCGGGAAACCCTGGGACTTAAGGTCCTCGAGGATTTCATCGTTTTCGAGCTCAAACGGGAGGCCCCGTAATACTGCGCGGATCTTACGCTCCTCTGGGAGGGCGTAAGTGTGGTACGCGATTTGTTTAAGCGAGAGTAAACGAGTAAACGCGCGGAAGTCGTCGATAGTCGCGACTTGGATTTTAATAGTATCGCCTGCGTTATTCGCCTTGAGATAATTGATTTTGTGCTCTTTGCACAAGTTAGAAACCGCGATCCAGCACGCTTTCTCGCGGAGGAAGACGAGCGGATGAAGCTGAGGCTTAGGTGGGACGGGAGCGCAGCGCGTTGCTGGCTTGGACGGAGCTGACGTATTCGCGGTCACTTGTAGTGACATTAACGGCGCGGGGGCGGGTATTGAAGACACCGGGGTGGGCTCGGGTGTTGAAGACACCGTTGCTTTCTTCGAACGCTTCTTAGAGCGTTTGGCGACTAATTGAAACGCGAGCTCAGGAAAGCCGGTTAAAGTAGCGGCGCCCGACGACGGTTCGGACGCGGAGTCGGAATCGGAGTCGCTCCCGGGAGCGGTACGCTTACGCCGCAACGCGTGAGATGACGTGACCGACGCGCAGTCCATATCGGATGGAACGGGAGACGCGGGAGGGCTGGTAAAGACCTGAGGGGTCTGGGAATTGGTGGCCTGAGGGGCCGGGGACGCGTTAAGCGCAGATAAGACCTGCGTGAATACCTCGTCAGAGATTGAGACGCCCGACGCGGCTAGCGCCTGGGCGAACGCTTTCGCGAAGTTAATTACGCTTGGCGAATCCATGCGAACAATATTTACAAAATTACAATATAACTTATGAAAACCACCTAAGATAAATTATATCCACGGGCACAAGAACCGCTTAGATGTAGCGCGTTTACGTCCGCCTGCTATTAAAAATTTAAAAACGTTTCCAACCATCCATTGATACCTTTTCACAAATTAAACCAATTTTGATCTTTTGCCAAAAACATAACAATGTAAATATAACCTGAAAAATACAAAATAAATAATGCATTTCACTGAATCAAAGTTGGTTGAATTGGTGAATCAGGTGGCTGAGGTAAGTTTCAAGTAAGTAATTTGAATATTTAAATTTCTCTTCTGATAGCATTATATAATTGACGGAAAACATTTTTGTTCTGTCTCCGCGTCTCCAAGTACAGATGAGTATCGAAAAGTTTTTCACTAAATATATTTTTTTAAATCTAGAAAATACAAATTAAACTTCTTAAATTAATAAAAACAATTATTTAGTAACACTACCTTACAAGCAAAGTAAAAGCCCAACCAGGTTACTTCGTCAAACTAAAACATACAGTCAGCATTCCTACCGACACTGGTAATTAGTGCTTAGTCAAAACTCTGTCAATCAGCTTAAGTACATTATTTACAAGTACACTCCAAGTTACGAAGCCAATATGTTTAGTTAGCTCGCTGTAATTTGACATCAATGATGTTGACTGATTGATAAATTGATTGATGGATTGATAAATTGATTGATTGATTGATTGAAAACAGCTAAAGCTGTTGTTGCATTGAAAAGGCATTTCTTAGTAATTGTGAGCTTGCAAGTTTTAGTTGACCTTGCAAAATATTTACATTTTATTCCTTTTGGCGTAGTATACTTTCATAAGTCATTTGAGTTGTAGGTGAAATTATAACTTTGCAGGCCACCTCGCAGAAAACCAAAATAAAATTTTGATAGCGAAGCAACAACTAAAATATTAAAAGTATGTCAATTTCTTTAAAGTTCAATATCGTAGAATGCTTTACTTACTTAATTTGTAACAGATATAGTCCATATTGCTTAGAGTTCGAATGCTGCACGGAATATAAAATTATTTAATATTAAATATTAGATATTTTTATTCCTGCTACAAAAATTTTCTTCGTCTTTAAAATTCTTCTATAAAAATATTCAAAGTAAAGTTCTAATCACGAATTAGATCACTTTTCAGATAAGTTTTTCAAAAATGTATTGCTGTTTTTAAGATTTATTTTAAACACGATCTGATAAAACCACATTTTAGATAAATTGGAGTGATTTATGTAATGTAAAAAACATCCAATTAATAATAATAATATGTATGTAATAATATGTATGTGTAATAATAATAGTAATAGTGTTATGTTTCTGATTCCAGCCCAATCGCTACTAACTTTAAATTTGCCACGATGTTTACAAATAGGCCAAGTACCGTGCCGTATAACACCTTTTTGCAGTTGTTTCTATACCCAAAAGTCAATGTTTTAGTGTTATGCTGCTTACAATATTAGTTTATTATGAAGGAATAACTCTTACAAGCACAGATATTTTTAACTTTTCACGGACTTTTAGGGTGGTACCACACCAATCGATCGACCGTCAATCGACGTCTACCGATCGACCGTCGATAGTCATTAACAAGCAGGTTATTTAATAATGTTTAAAAATATTTGAATATCTTGAGGGATGGAAAGAAACTATTAATCTAAAAAAGTCCAAAAAATTAATTAATTCATTACACACAAAGAAAATAACAATTAACTTATGAGATACGGCTAGTTGAAAAGCTTTCACTTTTTAAATATATTTATTGTATCTAGTTTATATATTTTTTTACATCGAAAAAGAATGAGGCGGTTGTCTTCTATGTCACCTGATAGAAAGTGATCACGTAGACGAAGGTGTTACACGTCTATCCACGAGATACCTATTAACTCGACGCTTGAAGAACTGGGACTATAGTTTTCTGGAAAAACAGACGCAGGTAGTTCATTCCACACCTTGGCGACCCTCACTGAATTGCACTGAACTATCCAAGCGTTTGGTTCGGCTTTTTGGGATATCTACTATAAAGGGATGGAAGGCCTGTCTACGTCAAGTAGTCCGATGTAAACATTTTAACTTCTTAAAGTGTTAACTTTTCCTTATTAATCCACTTGCAATTGTGCGTGGCTTTGCATGTGTTTCAAGTCGGGATTAGATTGTTTAAATCCCTTTCTCTTAGTAATAGACCACAGGGCTCCTTGTACTTCTTAAGCTCTTGGAGCGCAAGTTGGAGTTGGTTTTCCAACTGGCCGGCCGAAGTGCTGTGAGTATTCATGTTTAGAATAATGATTTTAAATAAAATTTGCTAAAGGCAATAAGGTTCTATAATATATAGAGACTTTTACCTTTATAGTAAATGCATTCAAAATTTGGCGAAGAAATGGATTTGACAAATTGTATTTGAGATCTGCATTCGACAGTTCAAGAGGAGACTCGGGAACGATGTTATTAGTAAAATAACGAACAAAAACAATAATGTAAAAAGCCATAATTTGTTTTAAAAATATGTTTTTAAATATCGAAACATCTCATAGAAATGAGAAAGAAAGCTCATAAGTTTCTTACAACGAAAATAGTTGTGTGTGTTAGAAACATATTGACAATTCAAAACCGACATTTGTAAGTTTTCTTGAAGAGCATTATTGTTTCTAATTGTAATAATTAGGTGGTTTTTGTAATAAACGGTTAATATAAATGTAGGTATAAAAAAATGTATAATCCTTATCAAATTTAACACGAGTATTACAACATATTATTAAAACAAAAAAATATAAACTGTTATCGTTTAATTATACTTAAAAATATTTACAAACAAAATAAAAGTATACGTATATAAGTATATAACAAGAATACAACGCCTAAATTACTTTGTACACAGGGCAAAGTGGCCAAAACACTGACGGAATAACCACGTTGGATTGCTTACGGTAAACTTTGGGCAAAGTAAGTTCCAGTATAATGAAAATGTCTTCAAAATAATTTAGATTATCTCGCTCTTATTTTTGATTTCTTACATTTATAAGCAATTAAGTAAACTAATTAGTTAAAGCCAGTGGTTCTAAATCTCCAATTTTTCTAACAAATGGGCAGGTGATGGAAGAGAACAGAACAATCAAAGCTATTGAAACTGGTTTCTTTAAAACTTCTAACTTTTTCAAAATACTTTGAACCAACCGAGTAACATGGTCTTTAAGTTATATAACTTAAATTCAAATAATACTTAAACTGACTCCTAACCACCCTCTCCTAACCCCTCCCTTAACGTTTACAGTTTAATATCAGAAAATGACAAATTATATTAAATGTTAAACTTCGAAGTGAAATGAAATATTTTCTCGTTCCTTAGTGGCTGCAATGTAATTTTTATACTTGGGAACACACTATGCTGCATTTTTGTAAGTGTTTTTATATTTAAAAAGTAGGACAAGCATCTTGCGTAAACTACCATGTGTCACTGGAGTCATTTTGCGCTCCCACAAAACAGAGACCGGTAACAAATCTATACTTTATATTATATTTATGGAAAAAGGAAGTAAATAAGTATTGGACTAGGTGAACTTCCTGTCAAAGACTGTGTGGAGAGGCACTTTACAAGACAAGATTTATGCATGCTAATTTAGCTCATCTCGACAAAACCCGAACTTCATTTGTCGGTATACATTTTTGGCGAACGTTAATCCACGGCAACTCCTTATATTCATGCCGGCCCTAATATTTGGGTACCCCTTTTAAGACTAATATACCATCACAGTATTTACTCTTTCACAGTACAGGCTGTCAATCTGTGGAATAATCTGCCTAATGCCATACGACTGGCTAAATCGCCTTCAGCCTGTAAAACACAAGTTTTTAATTATTTCCTGTCAATAACAAGCTGCTGATTAAGCACACAATATGCGTCTGGGCATAGGTAAGGTGTTAGAGTTGGCTTTGTCGGATCATACGGCTCAAATTCTAATGTGTCCTGTAAAGGAAACATACTGTACTCCCTACTGGTTTAGATTAATAAAAGATTATAGTAGAGACAACGTCAGGAAATTTAAAGATACATATTATTATATACATATATACATACAATTTAAATTTACATAAATGATTTTCCTAAAATGATACTTCTTGCTGATGATAGTACATTAATTTTCAGTAACAAAGACATTAATTTACTTAAATTAAACATTAAAATCCCAATCAAAAATATTATGACATGGCTAAAATTCAATGATCTCAAAATAAATTTGACTAAAACCAACATCATGACTTGTGAGGCCTGGAATCCCGATAACCAGACTTTATAAGGCTCTATTCAGGCACCTCTCCACCACATCTGCATACTAAGAGGAAAGTTTTGTATATGAATATGTAATTGATACATCTTTGAAGATACTAAATCAATTTTAAAAGATTTTCCTCTATAAAAAGGTACTGTACCCAGAGATAAAGTAGGCTAACATGTTATCCCGGAATTCCCGGAACCAGGAGTAACGCGAATAATACCACGCAACGACCTCTGGTCTATAAGGAAAGATATACAATGTATTTTAATGTTTCGATAATATAATGCACGTTTGACGTGTGAAATATTTTTGCCGCCGAACGGGAGCCTTAGTTTTGCTTTCAGGGCTCGGAAATCGTCTAACGAGGAGACTAAGATTTTAATGGGATCACCCGAGTTGGTCGCTCGGGTGTAGTGGATCTTGTGCTCTTTGCACAATGTCGAGACCTTGGACCATTTACCCTTATCCCGAAGGAATACAGGCGTTGGGACCTGAGGCTTGACTAAAGTGACATTAATGGGGCCGGTGCGGGTGTTGCAGGCACCGGGGCGGGCGTTGAGGACGCCGGGGCTTTTTTCGAGCGCTTCTTAGAGCGTTTTTTGACAAGAGTAAAAAGGGTGGCTCTGAGCCAGTAAGGGGTGCGTCCGAGGATGAGTCGGTCGCGGGTGCGCTCAGAGTGGCGCCGCGTCCGAGGATGAGTCGGTCGCGGGTGCGCTCAGAGTGGCGCCCGATTCACACTCCATGTTACTGGAGGTGGGGGACGCGGGAGGGTCTAGGACCAGAGGGGCCTGAGAAGTCTGAAGGGCCAATAAAGCGCACCGGGGCAACGCTAACAGGCTTAGTTGTCACCGTTAAGTGTCCACGTCAAGTGTTCTCGAAGTCTTGAGCACGACGAACTTACACACATGAAGCACCTGGAACGAGGAAACCCGTCGACGTAGCTCTCGTGCGAAGTAGTACGATTAATGAACATATACTCTCAACGTATCCTATGAAATAGGATACGGTACGAGACTACTTTTTTTATGCCACCTAAGCAACACCCTCACGGGAGGTAGGCGGAAGATGCGTCATACACACCGCCGCAGGCAACCGACTTCCACGACGGTGATGTGGGACTCACCAAAGTGGCACCCACCCACTAAAAACCACCTTACCGGCTGTAGCATGGGAATGCTGTCAGCCTTCATTGGAGCGATACCAAGGTAGGGAAGTGGGTGCGCAAGCGGGGACCCGCTAGAGGGTCACCCGCTGAGAACAATAATCACATAAGGTGCAAGTGACAGTTTGTATGATGATTAGTCGGCCTGGGCAGCCTTAAGCTGGTTCAGATTAGCCGATAAGTTGATCGGGGGGATCCGAGAGTGCATTTATAGTTCTACGGACTTTGTACCTCGACGGCATGGCCGGAGCAGTATAAGCTACTGACTCGCGTATGAGGCTCTTCAGATCGTTTGAAATAAGCGGTGGAGAGCGTCCTAAGGTGTTGTTGTTTTGTAGGTAAATCGAGATCCCTGTGCAGGTCTGCGTTTCGCACGTATCATGGAGCATCCGTGGCCTGGCGGCAGAAGAGATTCTGGACTACCTGCAGCTTATACAAATTGGAAGGTTTGGCATGGGCAAAGTTTGGGGCGGCATACGTCATAACTGGTCTAACGTAAACCTTAAAAAGCGTTCGCTTGTTCCTAAGAGACATTTTACTGTGCCTGTCTAACATACTATTACTTAGCCTAGGTACTTTGTGGTTTGTGCCCATGGGATGGGCGTACCTACCTACATTTGGATATGAGGGTCGCAGGGGCGACCGCGTTTATGATCGAAGCGCATCGCAGAGCTTTTCTCTGGATTCACAACGATTCGCCAATTTTTAAACCAAGCTCCGAGGTTGCTTACGGCCTTCTGGAGTTTGGTGACGGGGGTGTCGACGTACATGCCCTTGACGTACAGGGCGGTATCATCGGCAAAGAGGGAGAGTTGAACACCTTTTGACGGGATAGGTATGTCATTGGTGTATGTGGCGTCCAAGAGAGGGGCGAGTACCGAGCCCTGAGGGACACCCGCCCTGAGGGGGCGGGGGGTGGAGAGCGTACCTTCGTGTTTAAAATGAAAGGTGCGATTTTTAATATAGGAGCCGACTAGTTTGACTAGTCGGTCGGGTAAGCCTGTGTTATAAAGCTCATAAATGAGACCCGTGTGCCAGACTTTTTCGAAAGCCTTGGCTACGTCAAAGAATACCGCGACTGTTTTTAGTCGCCTGGGGTAGAAGCCGTCGAGTATGTACTCGACGTTTTGGTGGAATGCTGAGGGCATGAGTGCTTTGCATGAAACCCGAACTGATGGGGGATAATGAGGGGGTCACCGTCCGCTGGGTACAGGTGGTCCTTCATTCGAGCGAGTATGACTCTATCGAGAAGTTTGCTCAGTTCCTTGAGGAGGCTGATGGGTCTGTGACTAGCCGGGATATTCAAAGGTTTACCCGGCTTGGCAATGCCTATGACTGTAGTTTCTTTCCAAACTTTTGGAAAGTAGCTCAGGTTGAAGCAAGCATTGAATCTAATCGCAAGCAAGGTAAGTACCTGCCGAGGCAGCTGCTTAAGTGCATGGTTGGAAACTCCATCCACACCCGGGGCCATCTTGGATTTCTGTGTTCTGATGAGGAAAAGAATCTCATCGTTAGACACTGTAATGGGGTCGGCGGTGACTGGACGGGAGTCTTTGAGTAGGAGTTCGGTTTCTACCGCCTGGATGTGCAAAGGGTCTGTGGGTTGGGTACTCGGGAAGCATTGTGAAGCAATGCTTTCTGCGAAGCATTCAGCTTTCTCAACGTCCTCGAAGGCGATAGTGTCATCAGGACGAGACAACGGAGGGGTGTAAGTTCGGGCGTCTAGTCGGAGGGCTTTCGCCATCCTATAGTACGCCACGTGGGACGGAGAGATATTAATCATGAGATCGTTCCGTTGAACGTCTCTGTATTCCGCGATGGTGGATTTGTCTTTACGTTGTAGCCGGTTTGCGGCTAGTCTGTAGGAGGGTGTGGGGTAGTGCCTGGCTCTGCGGAGAGCGGCGTTTTTAGCTTTGATTAGGTTGCTAATGTCCAAGGGAAGCTTGGGCTTGCCATATTTAGCAACCTTTTCATTCTTACTGATGGCCAAATTAATGGCAACAGTAAGCGAATCGACTATCGAGTCAATTTCATCCATGCTATCGAGATAGTCGAATGAGATCACGAGGGGGCAGTCTGGGGCTTACATAGCCGCAGACAAGGTATGCTTGAAACCTTCCCATATAGTTTGTATTTTGGTTGGTCGTTGGTATAGGTTTTTGGAGCAGGAGGGTCGTTTTGGGGTCCTAGTATTAGAGACACCGGGCGGTGGTCTGAGCCTAAGTCGTCTAGAGGCTGTATAGTCCTAAGGTCGAGATTGATACCTTTGACTATAGCAAAGTCAAGGATATCAGGAGAATGAAGCGGGTTATCCGGGTAGTGAGTGGGTGTGACAGGAGAAATTACGTCAAGATCGAGTGACTTCGTGATGTCTAGAAGTTGACGACCGCTGGTGTTGGTCGACAAGCATGTCCAGTCAGTATGTTTGCAATTAAAATCGCCGAACATAATGACGGATTGCCCTAGTTTGAGCAAGGCCTCGAAGTCACTACGAAGGGGCGGTGTTCCGGAAGGCATATAGACCGAGACTATGATTATGGTCCTGGGACCTGTCATAGCCAGCCTACACACTGTAGCCACCATGTTGGTGAGAGGAGGCGTGAGAATCGGTGAACAGTGAATGCTCTTCTTGTAGTATATGGCAGTGCTGCCTCGTTGGACTAGTACGGGCCTGTCATCACGCACAAGAGAGTATTTAGGAATAGAAAGACCCCTTGTTTGATGGGGTTTTAAGAATGACTCCTGAACAAGAATTAACTCCGGCTCGATGTTCTTAATAAACAGTTTGAGTTCGGGAAGTTGGTTGGTTAGACCTCTGGTGTTAAACGAGATCAGGGATAAACCTCTGGGTTTGGTTCGACCAGTCTTGGCGCTAGTTGGAGGATTCATTATAGATGTACTTGTAATGATTTTATTTATTTATTTAGATAAAGGATCACCAACATGACATATACAATCAAAATTAAATTAAATCTAGTGTACAGTATAGATCTAAGTATAGTCACAATTATAGGCGATCACAGCATGCGATAAATTAACAATTCTTTTTTAAATAGTTAAGGGAAAAAAAGTTACACAAACTAATTAAGCTTATACATACATATGAGTTTTACAATAATAGCAAAATAGTGAATTGCTTTTTAAGACAAGTCACACTCTCTAATTAAGGACAAAAACCTATTCAGACACTGAGAATGTTTTATTGAATGAATTATTTGAAAGCTCATTATACAGCCGAGATAGACGGACGACAGGTGAATCGCGGCCCAGCCTGGTTCTACAGAACTTAGTTTTGAACAGTGCACAAGGATATCTGGGTAATCGTCGCGGAACGTTGAAATTTAATTAATTAAGTAACTTGGGACTGTCAATACAGTTATTGAGCAATTTATGTTGATCCGACATATCCGAGATAATCCGCCGGACTTACAGAGGTTCTAAATGAAAGTATTTGGCTTTTTCTAAGTAATTTTTTAATGAAAAAGGAACATTGAAACGGTAAGTTAAAGAAGAAACCAGTTTTTTTGCACTCTTTCGATCCTCTTTATATGCACATTGTAGAGGACACCATACCGAGCTGCAATATTCTAATTTGCTTCTGACGTAACTATTGTAAAGTAGAATAACGGTTGATGGTTTCCTAAAGTCCTTCGTACTTCTCAATACAAATCCTAGTGCCCTATTTGCTTCCTTTATAGTTTTATCTATATGGTATGCGAACCTTAGTTGAGTGTCTATCAGGACTCCAAGATCGCGTATAGTGGTAACTCCTCCAAGTTTATTGCCAGACATGCTATACTCTCATTGAAGTCTTTTACTCTTTTTGGTGAATTTTATGTGATGGCATATGGCAGCATTAAGAAACATTTTATTTATATCACACCATCTTTAAAGACTGTCGATGTCCTGCTGTAATTCGCTTGAGTCAGTAAGACTGGATACAGTTTTCATTAACTTTAGGTCATCGGCAACAAGATAGGTCCTACTGTGTCTAACTACACTTGTAATGTCGTTAATGAACACGTTGAAAAATAGAGGCCACAGGATGAAACCTTGAGGTACACCCGAGCTTGCCGTCCACCACAACCCTTTTTTAGGTAAGAGTCACACCGACAGAGTAAATTATCAGATATACCGTACAAGTGAAGTTTTTCTAAAAGAATTTTGTGGTTTACCTTTGCAAATGCCTTTGAAAAATCTGTGTAGATAGCATCTACTAGCAGGCCTTTATCAACGGCTTCTACTACATCAGATACAAAAAGCATTAAGTTAGTGTTTGTTGATCTTTTAGCTCTAAAACCAGATTGCTCAACAGTAATGTATTTGTTAACCTGAGAGTAAATGAGAGAATAAACCAATGACTCAAAAACCTTTGAAATGGCGAAAGGTACTGTTACGGAACGATAATTAACTATAAATTCTTTTTTTGCCGTTTTTATGTATGGGTACAACTCTCGCTATTTTCCATGTGTTTGGGAATATACCAGTTTCCAGAGACCGATTGTAAAGGATGGACAGCGGTATAGACCACGTGTTGGCACAATTAACTTACAGAATTGAATGTATGTTATCTGGTCCTGCGCTCTTAGTAATGTCGAGCTTTTTCAATGTTTTCTTAATTTCGTCTGGGCTATATTGAATAGCATCGTTTAATTGTTTGCAATTTGGTATCGAAGATATATAAGTGTGAATGTTATTATCTTCTTCATACACTGATGAAAAGTGGGTCACAAACAAATCTGCGATATGTTTTGTATCCGATGATGTACAATTATTAAAAGTCATAGTATTTGGATAAGATGAACAATTACTTCTCAGGTTTTTTACGTGGGACCAGAAGTATTTTGGGTTCTTTTTAGTATCATTTTTTAGTGTATAGATATAATTGTTATAACACTCTTTGATTCGTTTATTACAGTCGTTTCGTAAATATTCAAATTCTAATTTATCTAGTGGATTTCTATATTTTTTGTATTTTATATGGTATTTATTCTTTAACTTAAACATATGTATTAGGTGATTTGAGAACCAAGTAGGATAGGACCCAGGACGATTTTGAGTCATAGGAACATGTTTTTTTAATAATTTTTCCTAAGATATCATAGAATCGACTTACCATATTGTCATCTATCCAGTTTACCGATTCAAGATCATCCGCTTTGTAAAAATTGTGGCGTTTGATACGTATAGACTTTTTGAGTGTTTCAATTTTAATATTCATTTTTATTTCAAGAGCAGATTGATGTTTATCAAGTTTTCTTACTGGCTGCAAACACTCTTTAATATTTAATACCTCCTGATCACAAAGTACTAGGTCTAAGATTTTGTTATTTTGATCATTTATTCCATTAAACTGTTTAAGGTCATTTAGCGCATGAAAATCAATGAATTTACAAAACAATTCAGAATTACCATACTTTGAAGGAACCACGCTTAAATTACTATTATTATTATTCTGTTGCCAAGATATGCCACTCATATTAAAATCACCTGCGTATAGTCGCGTATAGTGTTACATTTATTTGTGAATATGATTAAAGTATTGTTATTCACCGGAGGTGGTTAATATACTGCACAGATATTTAATGTTATTTGTCTCCCTTTATATTTCGATGTTACTGACACCCATAAATCTTCACCGTCACCTTCATATTCTGTTAGCCGAGTTGAAATAAACCTATTAGATACAGCTATTAAAACACCACCTCCCGTTGCTTTAGACGATACGGATGCAGTTTCGCGATCCCGCCTGTAAACGTTATATCCATTCTCAAATATCTCACAATCAAAAACTCCACTATTTAACCACGTTTCTGTAAATATTTTAAATATTTTATATATATATATAGTCATTATTTATAATTTGGTAAACATAAAAGTATAAAAAAGTAATAAACAGTTAAATCAAACATTTTAAGCAAAGGAAACTATGAATGAATAAACACAAAACAAGGTATTCTAATGAGACTGTTACAAAAGCTTAGACAAGTCAACTGTGCTCTTGATTAGCTTATACTCATCAGTTTCAAACTTGCTCCTTGGCCTTGATGCAGGGCTTTTTGGATTGGTGAAAGATGCTCTACGACGAAAACCGGTTTCTTTTCACCTCCAATCCCGAGATGGCTGGTATTTAGCTTTTCCATAAGATCTTAGCCTTCTTATTAAATTTAATAGTAGAAGTTAAAAAGTTATCTCTAGTTCTAAGGGAGGTAAACTTGACAACGATAGATCTTGTACACAGCTGAATATCTGCGACGTCTAATTTGCTATCAGTAATTGTAGCAATCCGCTTTATAACTGAACCTAGGTTTTCAGATTTATATTCGGGATTGCTTGCCCTAGAGCGTTGTTCCATGCGACTAATTCTGGAATTGAGTTCACCTATGGTATTTTTATTTGGTTTTCAGATGATAACGAAGTAATATTATCGGAGTTGGCCTGAATTTGTGTCCTGATCTCTTCCTGGTCTCTTTCGAAACTTATGAGTGATTCCGATATCTGGCTGAAGCGGTCTAAGAGTTCTTTAGTTTTTAGGTCAAATTTCTCCAAAATGCTTGTTCTGAAACTATCAAGTACGTTCTCAAGTTCTTCCTTGATTACTTAACGGATCGTATCTGCGCATTCATTAATTCCGCTATTTTGCGAGCGTTGGCCCCCTCTTTTGGGGTTAACATAAGCTGATGATTCTTCCGGGTGGTTGTCGTGTTGTTGATTAGTGAAAGTTATAGGTGTATTGGTATTGTCTAATTTCGACACCTTACTGCGACAACTTAGGCAAGCAAACTTGGACTTGTATTCCTCCGATAAATCTTTGATCGATTTATTTATGTTGACACAGTTGAAATGAAATTTGTACTTACAAAACTGACAGCTTAAAGTATTCGGTGAAGAAGTTTGCCGATCGCAACAGCCAAATTTTGCCTTTGTCGGAGACATAATATTGCACTTTTAGTGTAGTGTGAATGAAGTAGGGTTGTAACGGAGCTTCGCCTCCGCCTTCGTTACTGCGGAAGTTCTGCAAGAAATCGTACCTTCGCCTCCGCCTCCGCCTCCGCACAATTTTTGCGGAGTTATAACGGAGGTTTATTTACGTAATCATATAACAATAACGCGCAAGCAGCGACGCTCGACGACCGTCCGGCCGCGTGTTGCGCGCGAAATGGTCAAGATCAAGAATCAACAAATGCGAGGCGGGAACGCGGTTAAGTGGGGGTGGGCATATGTCATTTGTCAAATTAATGATACAAATTATTCAGTTCAGCTGGCTTAATTCATGAGCCCCTCAGAAATCGTCTTGAAGTTGACAAAGCAGCAAAACTATTGTTTGTCAAATACAATTTGCCTCTCCTTAACTTTAATTACTAGAAGGTAATGTTTTTTTATTAAGTGTATAAGAATTGCTTATAACTTCGCAATCCTTGGGAGTTGCGGAAAACTGTTTTTACTGTTAGATAGTTCTTTATATAGACTATAAAAATGTTTATTGTTAATTTTAGCACTGAAACAACACTTTTTACTAGTAAATAACAATTATTCTACGGAGCGTTCAATTACACGTCTACGTTGTGTAATCTTTTAATAGAGAGTCGTACTCGACGAGTACCAAAAGACGTTCATGTGAGGCGCGGGTCGCGCGCTGTTTGCGCGCGCAATCTGCAATTTTGATGGTGTCGAATATTGAAGGCTGAGGAGTAGATTGTGGGCCTACTGCTGGAGCTGCTGTATGAATTGAGGGCGCTTAACTAGTGCGGGGACTAGACAGAGGGCGGAAGGCAGTTAGCGATCGACGTGGGAATGGGTCCGCACGCAAACCGAGACTGTGCGAAAAGAGACTGTACTATTCCGCAGACTGTTCGAATTATCATTATTCATTTAGTAGCTTTTGTACCCTCGTCACGAATACCGGTGCATCAGGCCCGTGATTGACTGATTGACCCCCGGCTAACCGCGTAAATTCCCAACAACTTCTATATACAAAGAATGTAAAGCCTTGAATGTTCGACAGCTGTATATGTTATTTCTTTTTGATCAATATCGGCGAACAAATAAAATGCACAATGCACCTATTTTAAAACATTCTTTTACACCACAGTTTAACTACTACACAGGTCCTAATCTCTATAATAAAATTACCAAACACCATTTGTTCACCCATACCAACTGTAAAAAAGTTATTTCAAATTGGCTGATGAGTAAATCTCTTGAGGAAACAAAAGAGCTATTTATTCTTATTTCTAGATTAGGATGGTAAAGTAAAACTAGTCCAATGCAATTCGAGCTTAGGTTAAGGCTGTATTTATATATTATAATAATCTAACTTGTTTGTGTTCGATTGATCACTTTAAAATGAAATATCTGAATATAAGGAGTTGCAATATGTATTAACGTCTCCTTTTATTTCAACTTTGATTAATAGAAGTGTTGATGAATGCAGTTATGGTACTTTGAAACGTGTAACGTTTTCTAAATAAAGTACGTGGTAAGCTGTGAACGGCTGTAGCCCTTAGTACAAACTACTGCCGTAGTCTACCCCGGGGGTTTAGTTAATTGAAGAAAGAAATGAAAAGCCGTATATTCTGTTAATAAATAGACCTATTGATATATTTTTCTATAAGTCTGAATAATTTACTTACTTCATTTACGAATTTCACTATGGTTGGCATATAATTTCGAATTAGTTAAATTATGTATCAACAAATAGAAATACTTATCGCCCATTCTGTCTAAGTTTCAAGACAATGTCGGTAGAACTTGGAGCTGGCTCCGTTTTGCGGTCACCACGCCAATGTTACCCCGACACCTTGCCATAAAACACTTCGGAATAAGGGTGCTTGCGTACAAAGAAACGTTTCTTGGATTATTATTTGTTTCGACGAAGTACTTCTTGAAGCTAAAATGAGTGAAACGTGATCCTATGATTTATTTTGCACAGGTTCTGTCCATAGTAATCTGAAGCAGTAATGTTGCCAGCCGTTTTGCCCTATGTACAAAGTAATTTAAGCGTAGCATGTTATCTGTAATTATTTCTCGTTCCGCGTTTTTCTCGTCACTATTGTTAAATATTGTTAGTGTGATCTATGGACAATTTTTACAATGGAAATACCTCAAGTCATGATTCTGGTGCCCATTGACGAATGCCAATAACTTTCTTACTTAAATGTATACTGATAAACACACACGAATTTCATACATTACGAGAGAGTAAGGAGTAGTTTCAGAAAAATATACAAGAAATTACGTTTTATTTATATGAAGAAAACTGGTTCGTTACGATATGTTTTATTCGCATTTTATTACTACTATATGAGCCGTTCTACAAAACGAGGTCAAAATTATTAATCTAAGTCTATTAGTTCTAAAGTTATTATCAAACAAAGGGGGGCTCCCTTTGTACTTATTTTAGGTTAACAGAGATTCTTTCCTTACCAAAGCGATTCATCATTTTATTCTGTAACACGATATAATATAATTATGTCCTGTCACTTTCTATCAATAATCACATAAGAATTCCACAAATAAATCAGACTCCCTAAAGGGCTCTCCAGCCGCAAAGGGCGCCCTTTAGGGGTCCTTTTACACAACAATATCTTTGGAACTAATGGACGTAGAGTAATAATTTTGACATTCTTTTTGTAGAACGGTTCAAATTCTAGCGACAAAATACGAATAGCACATGTCTTAACGAAATGTTTTTCATGATATTCTTTAAAACTGAAAAACAAGTGAAAAAATGTAATGTATTCATTTTAGTTAAACCTATCCTAACTCTCTCAAAATTTATGGGGCACTTATTTGTGCTTTTAGTGTTATGATGCACATATTGTTGCTTGTTTTTGAAAAAAAGGTCAAAAACTAACAAACAATATTTAAGTTCTTGGGATTCCACGAGGAGGGCGCCTTGTCCTCAGTCAGGAATCGGGCGCATTCCATCGATAAAATTGTCTATCACACTCTTCATTTTTTTACTGCTTCCACGGATATATTTATATATTATGTTTAAATATATTGTTTTAGTTATGTATCCATTTTTTATGTTATTTAAATTTATCCTAAATTTGAGTTGAATTTTAGTTGCACTAACGACGCTCGAACAACGAACTTCAACCTCCAAACATTGTTGTAAAAAGTTAATTTTAAAACATCTGCACGTCCAAAAAGTTTTAAAATATTTACAGTTTGAATTGAGAACAATACGACCCAGTCCATGTTCGTAGAGGGCCTAAAGCATGTAGCTATCAGGCGGAAATTGCGCCCCTAGCACGCCGCGATTCTAATCGAACCATTGCGTGCACAGGCCATCATTAACGCCATCTACCGATATTTTCACCTTCCCGGCCATTCTCTATCTCTGTCTATGCTTTGTTTTCAAATGAAATGTAAGATAGTAACAGATAGAGGTCTACATAAGTATAAGATAAGGAAAAGTGCCAATTAAGGCAGCCGTATAACGCTGGTGCAGAATGAGCAATAAAAGGTGACTTGGTTCTAAATTTGTACTTTCGATTTTATTCTCCTTTATCTTTAAGTTATCAAAAATAGTATAGTTGTTGATGGTAACTTTAATTACCATTAAAAAATATTAATATTAGTAAAAAAGTTTAATATTAACGATGAAAAAAATATAAAATAATGAAAATCTATCTAAGTTGCATAGGTTCCCATTACTATTCAACTAGATTCTTAAACTACCGAGTAGCGTAGTTAGTAATAGCTCCCAGGTTTGAGTCCTGGCCGGGCCATTCATTTATGTGATGAACACACATGTTTGTTTTCGGGTCATGGTCATATTTATATATTTATGGTTATTCCGGGTCCCCCCCCCCAGTTCGCTGTATGGTCATCCCATGGGCCATACCCCAAAGTAAGCAGAGCTTGTGTTATGGAACACATCAAAAAAAGTTTGAGATCACTTTGAAAATACGAAATCTATTTTTTTTACAGTAGAATAAAACGCTTTTTCTTTTTCTTCTAAGATTCTTCATTTAAAAATCAAATCTTTTAATAACAAAAGATTTTAAAATATCAATTATTTTCTGTACAAAAAGAGATTAAATCCTTGTTTACGCTCATTCAGAAATCTGACCAACTTGATTCAAGCGTTTTTTCTGACTTTCGAAGAAGTTCATTCAAAAAGATGCCCATGGGATTTTCACGAGCAAGAATTGTAACTGTGGGGGAAGAAAGACTTTCTATAAGAGAAATAGCACGCAGAGTGGCTGTACCCCAATCCTGTGTCGTGAACACGTTACGGAGGTATCGCAGCGTGGATAACTTTGCTGATCGACCTCGCAGTGGTCAAGCAACTGTGTTTACTGCTGCTCAGAAGCGTTACATCAGATTGCTGACTACCCAAGGCCCAACAATCAATGCCACTAAAATAAAAGCTGAGTTGCGGGCTGTTACTGGACAAGAAATCCAGGCCATCAGGAATTGCACTCATCCGGACAACCGACGTCTCCGTGTCTGGAGAAGACGTAGGAACACTGAAAGACAAAGAACTGCCACCGTTCAACAAGGCGGGAAATCGGTATCCTTTTGGGGTGGTATAATGATTGGTGCTAGAAGGCCGTTGATCCCGTATCGTGGCTGGATGACTGCAGCTTTGTACCAAACCATTGCTATTGAATGAATTTTCGGGTCATTTAGAATAAGCCGTGATCCTCGATTCGTATTGGTTGACGATAACGCACCCGCACATCGATCTCAACGAATCAACGCTGCTCTGTGTGAATACGACATTACCAGGTCAGACTGGCCTGCCGGCTCGCCTGAATTAAACCCGATAGAGCATGCGTGGGATGCTGTCAAGCGAGCTGTTTGGAACCGTCAGCCACCTCCCCAGAGTGCCAGAGATCAGGGAAGCCGTTGTTCAAGAATGGGACAGGTTACCGTAAGAAATGCTGGATAACTTAATTCTCAGCATGCCTAGAAGGATTCCCGCATGTGTTCGAGCCAGGGGAGGAGTTATCTTGTACTAAATAATAACAATTTCATAATAAAAGTTGATAATATTAAGTTAAATTCTCTTTTTGTTGCAATTATTTAGTAGTCAAAATTGCAATAGGACTTTTAAACTCAATTTTTGTTAATAAAAAATAAAAATATTTTTTTAATTTTCAAAAACTGTATCTTTTGTATAAAAAGATCTTACGTAAGCAACATTCTTTTAAAAAGCAAAATTTTCAAAATAATCCACCTTTAGCTAGTAATCTTAAACTTTTTTTGATGTGTAATTCAGTTGTCCGGCGATTCATTGTTATTTATATTATTAAACTCTGAAATGAAACAAGAAAACAATCTTAAAACACTCACTTTAATGGGAGTATTTCATATTATATCGTGTGAAGCAGAATCTCGTAAGAATCTATGAGATAACTGCGTAAGGTTGCCGAACAAAACACCTTTCTCGGCCAAATAGGCCGTTATTTACTTATTATTCACAGATATACTTATTATTTAACAGACTTTGAAAATATAACATTTCTGTAAAATCATGATTCCAATTTTCCAAGCTTTTGGAAAGTAGCTAAGGTCGAAGTAGGCATTAAAAATAATAGCTAACAAGGTAAGCACCTGTTGAGGCAGGTGCTTAAGTGCGTGGTTGGAAATTCCATCCGCACCCGGAGCCTTTTTGGACTTTTGGTTTCTAACGAGAAGCGAGATTTCGTCATTAGAGACTGTGACGGGGTCGGCGGTGATGGGGAGAGAGTCCCTGCGGAAGACTTCGTCCTCCGTTGCGTGCTGGGCGAGCATTGTGAGGCAATGCTGTCGGCGAAGCATTCAGCTTTCTCTTCATCTTCGAAGGCGATAGTGCCGTCGGGACGAGTGAGAGGAGGAACGTCGGAAGCGGCGTCTACGCGTAAGGCTAGGGCCATTTTATAATACGCTTGGTGGGACTGGGAGATATTCTCCATGCGATCGTTCATCTGAGCGTCTCGGAGTTCCACGAGGCAAGACCTTACTTTACGTTGCAGCTGATTCGCAGCTAATATATAGGCGGGCGTGGGATAGAGTTTGGCTCTCCGGAGAGCCGCGTTTTTAGCTTTAATGAGATTGGGGAAGGCTAAGTGAAGCGTGGGTTTGACTTGCTTAACGATCTTTTCGTTATCTCTGATGGCTGAGTTAATAGCAACGTGAGGGAATCGACTAACGAGTCTATTTTGTCCGGGCTATCTAGAGAGTCGGGTGAGATCGCGAGCGGAGAGTTCCGGGCCTCTAAGGCTGAAACTAACGTATTTTTTAAGCCTTTTCAGTTGGTAAAGGTCATAGGAGAGGTGTCGTTAACGTTGGGCGATCCTAGCACGAGGGAAACAGGGTGGTGATCAGAGCCTAGGCATCGAGTGGTTCGATAGACCGGAGATCAAGGTTGATATGCATTACTATTGCAAAATCCAGGATGTCGGGAGAATGGTTCGGGTTGTCGGGATAATGAGTGGGAGTGACGGGAGATTGACGTCTAAGTCAAGTGAGTTAGTGATGTCGAGGAGAGCGATACCACTGGTGTTGGTCGATAGGCACGTCCAGTCAGTATGTCTAGAGTTAAAGTCTCCGAACATAATGACTAAACGGCCGAGGGCGAGAATGGCCTCAAAGTCGCTGCGGATAGGTCTGGTGCCACTAGAGGAGAGCAATGGAAACCTATTTTATAGTAAATAGCTATGCCGCCGTGACCATTGGCGTTGGGCCTATCGTTACGAGTGAGCGCGTTTGTGGGAATAGCGAATCCCCTGGAGCGGTTTGGAGTGAGCCACGTCTCTTGGAGAAGCAGTAAGTCTGGCTTATTGTTGTGAACGAATAGTTTGAGCTCAGGAAAGTAAGAACTAAGGCTACGAGCGTTAAATGAAACTAGGGATAAGCCCTTGGGTTTGATACGACCGGACGCGGGATTTACATTATTTTATTTATTTAGGTAACACACAGTCATTAACAAACATATTTACAGATAGTGAACTCAATTAGACCTAAAGTACCATTCTATAAAAAAATATATACAGGGTGTCCCAGAAATGACACGTAAGGGTGACACTAGAGGTAGATGGACTTAAGGCCTATCCGATAACACCAACATGCTTCCAGTAAAAGTTTTCTGGTTTTCGAGATATTGCCACTTATGTAATTTTTTATGAAATTTCCACTTTTTGGTACTTTGTTGCCTACAGCTGCAATAAATATCTTTTAACTCAGGATTTTTTTTACCAAAACTATCGTGATTAGTTAGCTGAGACAACCTAGTAATAATTTTGACGGAAACTAGCACACTACGCTAAGAAAAAGAGTTAAATTATTTCATTTTATTTCATTGCGAAAAACCTGACTCATGTTTTAGTGATTGCTGTAAAAAAATAATGTATGGCGATGATACTGCACATCATCTTAAAAATTGCTTGTTTAATGAGCTTTTCAAAATAGCATCACAATAGCCATTTTTTTAAAACCAAATCTTAGAAAATTTAATTTTTTCATGAAAGGCGTGCGTACTTGGAAAATAGTACAACTGCACGATAATGCTTAATGATAGGTCCAGGTGTCTTTTGTGGCAAAATTATTAATAAATGAAATTGCAGAAGCACTGTAATTACATGTGTGCTGTGTGGCCGGACTGGCCGTACAGCACACATGCAGCGGGGGAGGTGGAGTCGGGAGTGCGAGTGCACTCCTTCGTGATATGAGGATCGAGGCACATAACGCATCTGGGGGAGCTGAGCTATTAGCCGCTGCGTGGCCGTACAGCTGGCAACGGTGGTATTGCCGAGGGTGTCCACGACGGATAGATGCTCGACGGAGATATTAGAGAGTCCGCAGATTGTGCGAGCCTCTCTGAAGATCTCCCTCGAGTTGGGATCGTTGGATAGGATTACTAACGCTAACGGGAAACCACAAACTAACTAGTGATGCTACGCATCAGACGAACGTCTTCCTGACTACAACACTAGGAACGAACTTTTTCAATTTAACGACGATTTTTTTTTATTTAGATTATCCTCCGTTTTTTTTTTAATGGTGGCATTGGATTTTGGCGTAGTGCCATTGTGGCGAAACCCGCTCTTCTATTCTACAAGATATTTTAACAATCTAAAAGATAAAGAAGGTAAATTAAATAAAAGACTTGTATATTTATGATTTTTTTTATTTTAAAATTTTATTTTATATTTTTATATGCTTTGTTTGTATTGCATGGGAGGCAAATTTTTATTTTCTAGACGCGAGACATAAGCACCTTTTAATATTCAGCTTATAATGTTACACCAATTAAACAATGTTATTCTTATTGAGTAACCCAGAAAACATATCTTCTCAAAATGTTTGTGGCTTACAAACAATTTACGAAGTTCTACCACACTTAAACCTTGTAAGTTAACACTATTAGCACAAAGACACAGTAACCAATGTTAAGGCCGATCTCAGTTCTTGGGAAATGACGGAAAATTACGTCCTTTCGCCTACTTTCTTCACTACCAGCACTGTACAACGAGTAAATTGTGAAGCACCATAAACGTAAATTAATTGCTATATTTGGGAATTGTGAGGTTATGTTACGGAAATAGATCAACGCAAACTCTTCACTCCTTCAGCATTGAAACCGTAATGGCAGATCGAGCTGATTGATTAAAAATTAAATAAAATTTTGCGTTTTATGGCAATCAGCTTTTGTTACTACACAATAACATTTTATGCCAATTTCAATTTATATATAATAAAAGTTTTATTATGTTAATAATTAAAACATTGAAAAATAACCTCAGACCGTACATCATTGATTGAACATAGTGTTATCATTCATCATTCACATTAAAATGACATATGACAATTGTACGCCCGAAAAGTAGCAATGGAGCTGTCATTGTCAAAAAGTTCTAACCATAGACATAATTCATAGTTTTTTTTTTGTAGACTACCTGCTATGCGAGAAACGTTTACCGCGGTTAGAGTGCATCTTAGGCACTGCTTCAGCCGGGAAGCCCTGGGACTTCAGGTCCTCGAGAATGTCGTCGTTACCGAGTTCGAAGGAGACGCCCCGTAGTACTTCGCAAATCTTTCGCTCCTCCGGGAGGGCGATTTGTCTAACTGATAAGAGCCTAGTGAACGCGTGGAAGTCGTTGATTGTCGCGACTTAAATTTGTATAGTTTTGCCTGCGTTTGCTGCTTTAAGGTAATTAATTTTGTGCTCTTTGCACAAGTTAGAAACCGCGGTCCAGCGCGCTTTTACATGGAGGAAGACGGGCTGAGGGAGCTGAGGCTTGGGTGGGATGGGAGCGCAGCGCGTTGCTGGCTTGGACGGAGCCGATGGGGTCGCGGTCAGTTGCAGTGACATTAACGGCGCGGGGGCAGGTGTAGAAGACACCGGGGTGGGCTCGGGTGTTGAAGACACCACGGCTTGCATTGTGCGTCTCCTAGAGCGCTTGGACGAGACAAGTGTAAACGCGCTTTCAGAAGAGCCGGTTAAGGTGGCGGCGTCCGATGCCGCATCAGACGCGGATTCCGAGTCGCTCCCGGGAGCGGTACGCTTGCGGCGCGGCGTGCAAGAGAATGTGTTCGACACACACTCCATCTCGGAGGGCACGGGAGAGGAGCTAAAGACCTGAGGGGTCTGGGCGTTGGTGGCCTGAGGGGCCGGGATTAGGGCCTGACGGGCTGGGGACGCGTTAAGCGCTAATAAGCCCTGCGTGAAGGCCTCGTCAGAGATTGAGACGCCCGACGCGGCGAGCGCCTGGGCGAACGCTTTCACAAAGTGTACGACGCTGTGCGAGTCCATGGGAGGGCTTGGTAGGAAGATATAAAATAGTAAATAAATAAAAGATGCCTAAAGTTCCTAACAAACCTAGCAACCCTAGTGGCTAACCTCCCTACCAGCGGAAAGTAACTTAAAACTAACCATAGTTCGCCGAAGGCCCCTACCTAGAAACCTAAAAAGGGTACGCAGGTAAAGAGTTGACCGCGTTAGGGTCAACTTTTACCGACAAAACAGGCAAATGTACACGGAAAAGAAACAAATATGATAAAGATAAATATGAAAATAGAAGAGTAAATAAATAAAATAGTAGAAAGGAGGAATAAATAAAAGAAAAGGACTGGATTAGTAAGAAAGAAGAAAGAAAGAAAGAAATATTTATTGCCAAAAAAAAAAAATACACACAGAGAAAGTTACAAAAGTCTTAAAACTAATTAAATTCTAGGTAAATATTATTTTTGACAAAAGGTACATACTCAGCGTATGCAGTCATAACAATATTATTTTGACTGCGCTGGTTTTCAGTATGCCCCTACTAATTAAACATAAAGAAAGCATATTTTATCTTGGTAGTTAGACGCTAATTTCATTTATAAAATAGCCATATTTATTAATATTTAATATACATTTTATTACAAGGTTTGAAAATTATAAACAAACATTCTCAACAACTCATATAACCCAGTATACATTTAATTATATATTTAATTTAAAAAATAAATACTTATCCATATATAAATAATATCCATATTAAAAAAAAAAAAAAAAAGACAAAGATACATCATTATGTAATTATTGTATTTTTTATCACATATTTCACTTTTTTATTCTTACAATGCATATTGTCTACTTATACCTTTTGTTTTTGTTTATCTAAGTATAAAATCTTAAGTTTTTTTTTTAAAGTAAATTGCCGCAATGGTGGTGGCAAATCATTCCATATTTTAGAAGCCGCAAATTTGAAGCAACCTTTAAAACCTGCGGATCTATGCACTGGTAAAGTCATCTTTCTTATTTCCTTACTGCGAGTATTGAAATTATGTTGGTCTTTTGTCCATGTCAGTTTGGAAGATAAGTACGCTGGTTTCTGTTCGTAAACAATTTTGTGAACCAGAGTGGCCAAGTGAGTTTTTCTACGGGATTCCATATTAAGTAACTTATACTGAGTAATATAAGGTGAGATGTGAGAGTACTTTGGGATGTTAAAGCAGAATCGCATGCAGGCATTTTGTACTCTTTGAATGTATTTTGAAGTTTTATGATACAAACGTGGCCCATAAACTGTATCACAATAATTAAACTGTGACAGCACGAGGGAATCAACGAGCAAACATCTCACCTGTTCTGAAAGATATTCCCTAATCCCATATAAAATTTTGAGGCGATAGAAAGCGTTTCTAACTTTCAAATTGACATGTTCAGTATACCTCAGTTCTGTGTCCATTACTAAGCCTAAGTTTTTCGCGCTACTAACTCGCTCTATATATTTATCATTGATGCGAATATTGGGTCTAAATGAAATTATAGTCTCCGATTGTTGTTTCGTACCTACTACCATATATTGAGATTTATGGGGGTTTAAAACAAGATTATTTACTTCCGCCCATCTATATATGTTTTGCAAATCATCATTGATGATTTTCTCTGCAATAGTAGTGTTTTGTGGCAAGAAAGAATAGTAGACCTGTGCATCATCAGCGTAAAGATGTAACCTGCAGTTTGCTACCTGATTGGTGAGGTCCGCTGTAAACATGATGAACAAAAGCGGACTAAGAATGGACCCTTGTGGCGTTCCTCTACTTATTTCGAGTATATCCGATTGCACTTCCACGCCATCTTCATTTTCTATAGCCACATATTGACTCCTATGACTCAGATATGAATTGAACCATTTCAGAACTGTATCAGAGAACCCGTAATAACGCATTTTTGCCAACAGGAGTTTTATGTTTACACAGTCGAAAGCGCGTGAAAAATCAAGCAACACTAGGATGCTTCCCATTCCAACATCAGATGCTGCAATTAAATCATCAGTAACATGGGCCAGTGCTGTTGCCGTACTGTAACCCCTACGAAACCCAGACTGTATATCGGGAACTATTTTTTGATTTTGTAAATAACTAGTTAACTGCAGTGATACGGCTCTCTCAACAAATTTTGACATAACAGGTAAAATGCTGATAGGTCTTAAATCAGAATAACATTCTACATTTGATTTTTTTGGTAAAGGTATGACTTTAGCCACTTTCCATGTATTAGGGAAAACACCAGTTCGCAAAGATTCGTTTATAATATGAGTTATTATTGGGAGTGTAATATCTAAACTAAGTTTTATCATGTCAATGGTAATTTTGTCATGTCCAGTTGCGTTAGTATTAATCGTTTCAATTATTTTAAGAATTTCGGTTTCTGTACAGGGTTTGAAATTAAAATGACTCTGAGAAAATAAATTATTTTGGAAAAAGTTAAAGTTTAATTTGTTAAGTTCGCCATTGCCTGGAATATTTAAAAAAGCCTTGTTTATTTCGTTTGGATCTGAAAATTGAGAAGAATTAAGTTTTGCAGTTTCAGATAGTGCCGAACAACTTTTAAGATAACGCCACATTTTAACTGGTTTTTTAATGTTGTTATTAACGTAAAAGTCATAGAAAGCCGCCTTTTCTCTTTTAATTGCACCAGTAACATAATTTCGCATAATTTTGTAAAAGTTCTTATGGTTCTCTTGTTTAGTTTTTTGTGCTTTTATCAAGGCTTTATCACGAATAGCAATCATGTGTTTTATATTATCAGTTAGCCATGGTGTGGGTTTTATTTTTATTTTACGTCGTTTTTCAGGTGCATGCTTATCGAATAGGCCCACAAGTAGTATATCTAATGTAGTCACCATCGTTTCCACATCTTTAGATGCAGTAACTTGATGCCAAGGCCATGAGTGCAGATCATACAAAAAAGAATCTGTGTCTATATTTGCTAGGACGCGGTTAGTTATAAACTTTTCGGGTATCTTTGGTTTTATGAGATGAACGTGTAAAAGCACAAGGGCGTGGTCACTTAAGGCCCGGTTATGGTGTATTGATAAGTCTTTACATATTTGCGGTGAGTCTGTTATAATTAAATCTAAAGCAGTTGCTGTGCTATCAGTTATTCGAGTTGGTTCATTGGTTAGTTGAGTGAGACTGTGTTGATTTAGGAAGTTTGTAATGTCTGTCATATGATAATTATTTTTGTATAGAATATCTACATTAAAATCGGATAAAATAAAATAATGGTTAAACTTACCTAATGAACTGATTGATTCACTTAATGCCTCTATTGCCTCATTCACCGTAACCGATTCAGGTCTATAAGCTGTACAGATTGCAATTTTAATTTGATGCGGCAGTAAAAGTTCCAGCCACATTTGTTCCAGCTTTGATGGCGGGCAAGAGCGAGTTTTAACCCGTAGTTCCTGACGGAAAAAGAAACCCACCCCACCTCCTATTTTTGATCTAGGTTTATGTTTCAAAATATAACCAGGAACTCTTGGTGCAAATTTGTCTTGTCCTTGTTTTAACCATGTTTCATTTAAAGCTAAAACATCGGGCTTGTGGACATTAATAGTATTTAAGAGCTCATCTGTACCAGTAAAAAGTGATCTAACATTTAAAAGTCCTAACGTTAAATGTTTTTTTTTAGTCGAACCCATTTAAACTAAATGAAAATAGTAGCAGTATTGCACCTGTCAAATGTAATAAATTTAAATTCAATGATATGCCTATATAAGAATGTATGTATGCAACAAGAATAAATTGAATTGTTTCTGTGCTTATATTTAATAAATTAATTTTAAATGGTAAAATTTTGGAATAATATACCCTGAGAATTTTGTAGTTTAGACTAAATAAATACTTTAATTTTAAGGTTATGTTATTGTTAAAATGCAATGAGTATACTTTCATGCTATTTGTTAATAATTCAATTTTAAAAATAAAGCCTACGTATCTAAGAAGTAGTTGTAGAACTATACAATTTACACAAGATATATATTTCATTTTTAATATTATGCTGGTATTGAAATGAAAGAAAACTAATATTATACTTAAATTTACAAACTTATAGTTGAAATAAGAATAAAAATAAAAATTATATTTGATTATAAAATTTTCATATTTGGGACATAAATAAAAACTTATTATTATATAAATACAATAAAATATATATTTTATCTTTAGTAATACTTTACATAAATTGATTATATAGAAGAGATTTTTACATAAAATATAATTGTAACTTACTACAGAATGTGAGTATACATTAATGAATGTACACAGAATGTTGTTAATTGAGTATTTTTTAAAGATAAATAAGGTGAAGATACTAATTAATTTTTTTAAGGTCTTCTTCATTACGAAAACACTGTACTGGTTTTCCATCTGCCTCTCGTCCGAATATCTTTCCATTTTTTATCCATATATACCTCCAATTTGACTTTTTTGCCTGTTCTTTAGCTTGTTTGAAAATACTACGATTCTCTTTGGTTAGTCGCTCGTTTATATAAAAGTTGGAGTTAGAGGCAGCAGGACACAGGGCCATATCCGCTGTGGTGAGGTTGCGGCGCATCCGCGCGGCCTGCAGGATGCGGTCCCGCGCGGCGCGGTGCACCAGGCGCACCACCAGAGGGCGCGGGCGCACGCGCGCGCCACTGGCCTGTGTAGCCGCTAGGTGCCGGGGGCCAACACGGTATGTCTCCGCTATTTCCGCGTCCTGAACTGCAATACCTAGTTTGCTGGCAACTAAACCTAAAAGGTGCATACAGTTTTCGTTGTGAGTTTCTGGCAACCCCACGATTTCGATGTCGTTATTTAGACTTGCCTGATTACTGTCGTTGAGTACTTGTTTAATGTTTTGAATACTATTTTCAAGAACACTTATTTTATTACTTTGCATTTCACACGTTCTTGACAGTTTTATATTTTCTTGCAGTATATTATCAGTCTTTTCTCTATATGATAAAATTGTAGTTTTCATTTCAGCCACTTCTTGATGAAATATCAACATATCGCTACGGATGTTTTTCATCTCTTCCCTAAATAAGCGAATTTCTCTAATAAGTTCCGTTATTTTCTCACTAATTGTATGATCTCTGGTGTCTGGTATAGGTAGGATAGATTCCACCAAATGATCGAGTGTTAAATGGGAATCCGATGGCGCGCCTCTCACTGGGGTATCTGCATTATCGCGTCGTGGCAACTTCACCAAGCAGCAAGGACATAGCCAGTCTTTATTAATGTTGGCATTCGGGCTTATGTTTATACAAGCCTTGTGGTATTTACCTTTGCACTTAGGGCACGTAGCGCCACCCGTTGATGGAAGGAATTTACCACACGCATTACATTTGTTCATAATGAATGTTATTAGAAAGTTCTTGCTGGAGTGTATAGATGGCAGCACTAACAAATCTTATTTACGGTAATATTATGAATTTTAGTTTTAACTATTTATAAGATATTATTTCACTTCACTAAAAATAGCTCACTTATTAACTGGTTTATAAAATTTCTCAATATTCCGGTTTTTATATGCGTAATAGATGTTTTAAGTAGGTACTCGTTCTTCTTGTCAGTTGAGATTAACAATAATACTGTTAGTATTGTTTTATTATCGTTGCCCACAATGTCACATACGTAGCACACACTATTACTCGATTTTCACCAGAGATAATATTGAATATTGCTCATAATATAGTTTAATTTTAATATATTTACGGAGCTAATACTGTTCACGACTAACTACCCACATGTTTTTTCAACATATGTACAAATTCAGTTGTCACCGTTAGGTATCCTTTGTACTAAAACCAGAATACTTTACGCTGGGCACACACAGCACTTAGCTCAAGCACAACACAGCACAGCAATTTGAAGACTAAGAGACTTAGTCACAAAGAAAAATCACTACGACAGCGCTCGGAGGGAGTAGGAAATCCCAGAAAAACCGTATCACGGAACCAACACGCTATACTGTGACGTCAGTAACCTGAGCGCCACTGAATATCGGGAAGGGACCGATCAATCGGAGTGGTCTTGGAACGTCCGTACCGGGCGATCGGAGCGAGAATGTGATTTGCTCAGGGTAGCGCCTTAATACAAATACCCATTGCACTGCATCCTTTCCCACATAAAACAACTGATCTCGGTACAATTTAATGGGATAGCCAGTTAAAACCATCGATTCTTTAATTGAATTTAAATTCTAAAACAGCAGTTTCAAATAAAGTGACTTGAAACAAAGCTTTATTAGGGGCATCTTTGTAGTGTTTTTTTTTAAATAGATCGTGATTCTAATATGGACATAAATTAAAATTCAAATATTTATCAACAATGACAACTGTTTGTTCTTGTAAAAAACAACGACTCACATTCTGAAAAACTAATGAATTCCTTTAAATAATTATTAGGACTGAATATTATATATTGATGAATTAAATATTATAGAATTATTAGGATTATTAAGGATGAAATCCTTTATTTGATGTAAAGCGGCAGAAGATAGTTAACCAGCTATCTGACGCTATTGAAGCTATTGACGGCCGAGTGGTGGGGGGTAGTAGCGGAGCCTCATACGCCGGAGTTCCCAGGTTCGAGCCTGGTTCGAGTCGGGGCATTCGTTTGTTTGATGATGGGTTTTTGCTCCAGTTCGCCGTAGGTATCATCCATAACACAAGTTCTGCTTATTTTGAGGCCATACAGTTAGTGTAATGGTCTGGGGACTATAAAAAAAGCTCTTGACGCCTGGCCATCATAAATCTTGATCCCGTCGCCTGAGTCGAACTTAATCGCAATCCGACTGCCACTACCCGAAAAGAACCGAGGTGATACAACGCGACACGAGTACGAACAAGCTTTCCTCCGTCTTGCTCGCGCATCTCGTCATTTAATCATTCTGTCTCTTTCTCAGCTTCATTAATTTAAACTTCAACGATGTAATACACTGTATTTGTGTAAGGACCAGATCCACTGCTCAAACACGTGTTGTAAGAACGTCATCTATTTACCGCTATTTAATTTAATCTAAGCTACTATCTGTGCCCATGGACTCACATCTTTAATTGGAGGTGTGATTTATTCTTATTTCTGGATATTGACAGCAATAAAGGCAACCTTTAATGCTTTCATTGCAATGACTGCTCCTCCTCTAAATATTACTAAACTTTTCTTTTATCGCGGCGTTGGCTAAAATAAGAAGGACGATAGTGCCTACCCAGATGCTACTAAACGAAAGAAACCAGTAGTCATTTTATTTTTTTTATGGTGTCAGTGACTGGCAACCCTGGTGTCAGAGTTGAGCAAACCGCTTCTGGAAACTAGGCCTCTAACGTGGCTTCACGACTTTTATCTGGCAACAACAACCGGGACCGATGGCTTCACGTGCCCTCCGAAGTACAAAAACGTTGCAGAAAGCAATATATGACTCCTACATTAATTCTGTAGATGTGACAAGTATTGTGTAAGCACAAATTATAACCCCTCAGTGACAGAAAAAGGATGCATAACTTTTGAAAGGTTGCACCGATTCTCATCAAACTAAGCTAACACTGGCAATTTATTGAGCTTTCAACATTGACTTACATTCGTTTAAAATTACATATTGCGGGGTTAAAACTGTCAAAGTTTGTAAAATCTGTGAAAGCTCGAAGTAGTCGAAGCTGCATAAGGTGATTTTATTGTCAGCTTATATTGTCAGCTACAAGAATTGGTGAAGAATTATGGCGAGCAATAATCAGCTGTAATGCAACGATTTAAATTTCAAGTGATTTAATTAACTCATAATCCCATAAATGCATATGTTAAATCGGGACACTTTTTACGTTAATTATGTATTAGACATTAAATTCTGAATAAAAATTTAAGCTGACGATTATTTAAATTAAATTCTTAGTATACCTTGTATACATTTTAAGTAAACAACTATTTGAATAATTTTATTCCAAAGCTAAATAAAATGCTCCGAGAAACCATTTTAAAATCGTTCCGATCAAGCGTCATTGTCACTAAAGTACGTCTTCTTATAGTAGTGTCGGGTGACGGGTCGCTCACTTCCCTCTAATATGGTTGAGGAGGGCGATGGCTGGATTCCGCGTTAACTCGTCATAGGGTGCCGTTTGAGGGTGTTCGTCGTTTGGATACTTGGGGGAGGTTTACCGAACTAACAGATTCAGATAAGAATAATTTTGTATAGACATAAAGAGACACTGAAAATTTATTTTGAAAAAATATACCCGTGACGTTTCTTGCCAGTTCTTCTTCACGAAGCTTTTTCTGAATTGGTGGTTGACTCATGTTTTATTTGACGTCAATAAGAACAAGTAATTGTCAATGTTGAGAAATAAATATTTAAATTTAAATTTGAGCGATGACTTGTATTTGAGAGTAGTATTTTCCGCATTTGTTGATAGATCCTTCGTAATCCAGAATTTCATAATGAAATTGCTTACATAATGGGAATACTGGAATAAATTCACGGTAGAATTATGACTAAATAAAATAATATTACTCATTAAAATTAACCTTTAGTAAAGTATATCTAAGATTAACTCATTTTATGCATAACTTATTTCTGAGCTTATGCTTTACAAATTTATTAGCAAATATTTTTGGGCGCTAGTGTACAATTTTTTACGAAAAAATGCTGAACTGCTACATTACTCCCTGTAACAGAATCAACATATTTTACACTGTAAACATGAGATTTAGGCGTTTTAGTACAATAGAACGGCAATACTTACTTACAATACTTGACGGTGTGAGCGGCCACCGTACCCGTGAGTATAGTTTATCTTTTGTAATCCTGAAATTGGACAGCAGTATCTCACAAGGAGAGAGATAGCAGTATGTCAACAAAAGAATTTTTAATACCACTAAATACTTTTGAAAGCCTTTGAAATAATACTTTTAAGGCAGGATTCATAGATTATTGCGAGTTATTCTCGCTAAATTGTAGCGACACAAATAAAGATAACGACAGATCTACGACGACATGCAATCCCTGCATCGCGCAATCAACATTATTATCGACACATGTTCTGCAACTTGGTCGGCGGTCTGTCGGTCCTTTTGATGGAAGAGATGCCTGGAAGAAATTGCTATTTAGTAATAAGGCCGCTTAAGTTGTCTCATGCTAGTGTTATTTTGTTATTATTGTATTATTTATGTGTTTGTATTATGATGTAAATAAGAATAATTGTACATGAAAGTTTCAGAGTTGGTTTTATTACGTAAAATGTCCTAACGGACGGAAAAGCACATGCGCTGAAGTTACCTATCAAGAATTACCTTGAACACAGCCTTAACTAAGATATGTATAATGAAAGCATACCAAATATTTTTTATTCTCTGAGTTACAAAAATCGAAGTCAAGAAATAATTAAATAACTAATAACAGTACGTCAGTGGTATTGGAGTTTGTTGGTTGAGATCTCGCTATTACAATCCTCAAAGGGAAGGTCAAAGGGAAGGTCAAAGGGAAGGTCAACAGCCGGTGCTATTCATTACTGGAACAAAGGCAATTTCAATTGAAGCCTCCGGTCATCTTCGGTCAGCAACGCATCTTCAGTCGAGAGGCGATATAACCTCAGTCACTTTTTAAAAATGAAACACGTGCGACTAATGAGGTCCTTGGGTGGGATGACACTTACCATCAGGTGTCAGGTGTGTCGGTGGTAAAAAATTGAAGAATTCGGTAAGCAAAAGGTGCTATTGATAATGCGACTATAAGATATAAATTGTAATTTATATTGAATTAGGTACAAAAAGACAAATAAATGTTGTAGCTAAGAATTAAATTAAAATATGACATTAAAAAAATTGTGATGTAGAAGAAGTAATATATTTTAAAGTATAGTTACGATATAATAGAATAAATTAACGTTTTATACTTCAAATCATTTTTAGATTAAATAATTACCTTACTTATAATTACCAACTGAATATGAATTACAAACCTGGAATCAACCAACAATCAGAACAATAAATATATATCAAAATCAGATACCAAACGTATCTGATTATGACAGAGCATGTATTTTCCGGGGTGATGTGGGACTCACCAGAGTGGCACCTACTCACTAGAAACCACCTTTATGGCTGTGGCATGGGATGGTAAGCAGCCTTCATCGGAGCGACACCCGATTAGGGAAGCGGGATGAGCATGTAATGTAAAACCAATAATGTAAAAAGAAGGAAGCCAGCTAGTATTAAACTCTAACCAATAAATATGGTAATGTCATTGGCATTGGCACCTACTATATTGAAAAAGTATTTTAATGTAACATCAAAATAGCTTTTAAAATTATTGAATAGCACTCAAAGGTAAAAAAATATTCACGAAGAGTAAAAGCACTTACAGCTGTTCTAAAAAAAGGGATCCTCCGCCGCAGTGACGTGACCAATCATACCGATGCCTGACTGAACGCAACGCTGCGCTTTCAAAATATTCACTTGGATGTTTTTGCTAATACCGAGATCATACAATTTTTTATGATGTAGATTTTTATGTAGGTTTTATGTAGAGCTAGTCTTTGTTCCCTAATTTCTCAGTGCTCTTTAAAGTTTCAAGATTATAGATTAGTCTATGTGTTTTTCCAGTTGTTATTGTGTTGTATGCCAAACTATGTACTTATATCTAAATCAAGCTGTCTATTTTAGTAGTACAATTTATAATATTATTAGTTGTAGAAATATTGAACCTCAATGAGTTTATAAGTATCAGCTAGTTGTTAAGGCTATTATAATGGGTATATATAATTACTTCATTTCTCTAGTCGGAAAGAGCTTTGCGGAGCGTGATTTTTAGACATACAAAATAGCGTATGTGGGAACAAGCGAGGGATGCGTACAACGATGTGCGTGAGGCCATGAAGCAAGTAGGATTTGCAAGATTATATAAAGAATGCACTTGTTATCATCCAATCACCAACCGGTTACACATGTAACACATGTTTAGTGGAGTTAGGCAAGACAACTTCTGCAGGTATGTACATTACGTACCTAAAAATGTCTCTGGTACTACTATAGATATATTTACTCGCACAAACTCTATGTTTTACAAAATATTGCTCTCCAAAATAAAAGATATAGAATGATGCAAAACAAAGGCTTGCTAGCAAGACATAATATTTCGTTATCTTATTATTACGTTTGCACTCGTGTCGTGTCGTATATTGTCGGTTCGGTTCGCGTAACTAAACCATTTGACAAGTAAATTCAGGCGACCGGGAACAAGACTTTGTTCCTCAGAATATTGTAAGTAATCTTCCACCGTTTTACTATAATCAAATTTTGTAATGTATCTTCAAAGCATGGCAAAAAGCTTCCATGCACATCTCCGGTGGGTGCGAATGCTTTACGGCTTTTGATAAGATTATCAAAGTACCTGCAAAGTTAAGTTTAAATCCGTTTAAACATTACTGAACCTATAAATTTACGACAACATAGTTTCTTGTCAGAGTTCCATGTTTGCCTATCGACTGCACTTCCTCGATTAGACCTGCATTGCATTTATTGACTTTACTTTGTACCCACATTGTGTGACCAAACGCCGGGCGCGGTTTTGCGTTGCTTTCATAAAATCTTTTTAATCGAAAAAGTTAATTTGACTAGTGGTTTTCCATGATATTTAATTTTTTATTGCTTTAAGAATAATAAAATTCTCAATATATAACTTCTGCTACTAATAACTAATATAATATCTATTTTGGGTATTTTTTAGTTTATTTAGAGTTATACGATATTTGAATATAGGGCGAAAATAATATTCGGCACCAAAATTATCTAATATCATAAAATATTTTATATATGAACCAACTCGTTCCACAATATTTCACCCTTAAACACACTTATAATCAATCACTCAATCTGAGATTGTGAGACTGAGTGACTGAATGTATAACATCGCGTGACATTCCAAGAAATGATTGAAAAGCTCGAAGGACGGATGCCCTACAGAAATTGGGTTTGTCCCTAATTGACTAAATCGTTTTTGCAACCACGGAACTTGGACCGTATCGCTTAAATGAGAAATTTTATTTAGCCTACGAAATTGAGATTCGTTATTATGATAAATGGAAAAAAAATAACAAATTTCATATAAGAAAACTTTGGCAATTATAAGTTACGCTAAAGGTGCCCGTAACGTTTTGATGTTTATCTTAAAATGGTTCAAAGTTCGTTTGAAAATATTGAGGGGTGTTATTGTTGATAAGAAAATGTTGCTCGAAATATGGCTATAGAGATTTTCGGATTGATATTTGGGTCAGTATATTTTAATACGTCTGTAATTCGTATTGATTACGTGACCCGTATCAATTCTCTTTTGAGCTCTTTTAGGTACTCAAGAACTCAGCAAAAACTTATTCTGACTCGATTAATAAACAAATGTAATTGAACATACCTCATAAAAGTGACCATAGTAGGTACAATACCACAGTCAATAACAATCGTTGTTTGTAACATAACAATTTTAAGGTATGAGTATACATACCGCGAGCAAGCTTCCCGATATTTCACGTTTCATGAAAAGTTTAATGACTTCAAGCTAATTGGCACTCAAAATGTGTGTTGATTCCATAACATGTAGAGGATGATGGATAGTTTTAGAGTATGTTGATATTGTTAAAGGAAAGAACAAATCGGTGAACGCCAGTGAGCGTCGTTGGTGCAGTGGTCATGGCGCTGGCCTTTCGGTCTGAAGGTCCCGGGTTCGTTTCCTGGTGTTAGCCAAATATACCAATGAGTTTTATTTAACAACAGACAGCGCCAACGGTAACGGACAACTCTGTGAGAAAATCTCACATACCTAAGAAATTATTTCGTCTGCCAACCCTCGGAAGGTAAGCTTGATGAACTATAAACTGCTGGAAATCACTCCCTTAGTTGGGAGAGGCCGAAGAAAAAAAAATATAAGTATATAAAGTACATTTCGACCTTACCAAGATCTACAACAAGTACCATAAAAAGCAAATTTTTTTTGCTTATTTTATTTCTTTGCGATTTACAAAGTCTCAAAAAAAGAAAGCTGCGTAATACAGGCATGTGCCACGGTCAAAGGAGCTGGGAGAGTATTGCATGAAGAGTGGGCTTGTACAAATTACAGTTATTAATACTACAAGTAGTTGTGTAAATAGAACTTAATGATAAGTATTCATCAACTGGATATACCTTTATGTTTCTTTGCCTCCCCAACGATGTAAATATATTATTATGTTTTCTTTTAATACACGATAGCTCTTCAAAAGATATTTATAAAGGCCTTGGTTGAAACTAATGGGAAAGGTTACTTTTGCTGAGCTGGCCTAAATAGGCCAACTAAGCGATGACCTATGGCGCTTAAACACAAAGCGAACTATATCCCTCACAAATTGAATGGTCGCACAAACACATGCTTGGCGCTCAGAAACACTAACTGAATGTACATGTGCATAATAACTCCAATATTTTCATATAATATATTACTTCAAATTACCATATCAGGAATTTCTTATCTTTTAACATTAAAAAAAATCAAATTTTAATAAACGAGCACCAGATCGATCTGATGACTATCGAGCCCATGAACAAGATATCAGTATAGGTTGATGGATGCGATTTGTGATAAAGAAAACAAACGTGACTAAGAATGGTTTTCTTTGGTTTCTCAAACCCAGTCCATGCGAAATTAAAAAAAATATTTCTTCACATGCAATCAAAAGACACGCTTTAAAATACTCTCGGCAAATGACTTAAACAGCCATTAATAGTTCAAAACTCGTCTTTCAATAATCAATAAATATGCTATGTTTCTGTACACGAATTTTCTCTTAATTTTTTTTTTTTTTTTTGGTTTATTCAATAAGTAAATCAACAGTATATTGACGAAACTCGCCATTAACAGAACATTCATTAAATGCGATTAAAGTTGCGCCACACATGGTTTCTGGTGGAATTACCTTTGTTGCCGTTATTTTCATTAAAGATCATAAAGTTTTTCTTTTAAAAAATTCGTCTTTCCACTATTGCTTTTATACTCAAGTTTTCTTTGTCAAATTAATTATATTATTTGTTTTTCATATTAAGTGTGTAGTGAAAAAAGCTCAAGGGAGCACGAGCTTTGCATTTTTTTGTTGCTAAACTTAAAGACAATAAAGTTTAATCAGACATTTATTTTACCACATTAGTTTTTTTATCGCAATAAGATTTACCACATTTAAACTAAGCCACTTACCATTAGTGGTGTAAAAAAAACGATCCCAAATATTAATATCTTAGTAAGCAAGGTCTTCTGACTGTCAAATTAATGTCAATGTATTGGTTGTCAATTATATAATAATGGTTGTATAAAAACGAGATTTATATGATATATTGTTAAAATATAGTATTTTTACAATATCTTCTACGTAGCAAATATAGAAGAGAAGACAAAAAAGAATAACGACAGTCCTGTCTTAGTGACAGTGCCGAGTTGCCCTCGTTCTAAAAATATTAAGAAAGGTGATGAGTATCTCTTCCCATAAGACCTATAAGATTGAGACAACAAAAGCTAACAAATATAACCTTATTAATAGTACATAGCTGTAAATATTCCACGAAATAAGGTACTTATTACGCCTTGACTGAGGGCTGAGGACTGAGTGAAAGGCTTACAGTTAGAGGTACTAGTTAAAACATTTTAGTCTGAATGTGAAATTCAGGTAATACAAAGATATACATTATTAAACAATTATTTTGTTTTAATTTGAGTCTTATTTTTAATAAATGCAATCCTGGTATAGTTATATACTACGCCTGGGTATAAGTGCCATACATACATATAAGACACGCCCCACTAGCTAGTTTGTTCTACGTGTCGTAGTGGGCGACCGTAGAAAAAAAAGAATGTGGTCTTCATGGATGGAGATTCTCACGGTTCAACCAGATATGTCGTTCGGTCTGGTTTAGAGTTTATGCTAAATTGTAGTGTCTCGGAATCAAAGTTGCACATGACCCCTTCCAACTTTGTCGTCAATTCTCTAAAAGAATCAATAAACCTTTTGAGTAGATGATATAAGAAAATACAAGAAAAAAAGGTAAAAAATTTAACTATAGATATAAATTGTACAATTACTTTATTTGTTGTTACTACCTCAAGTAAAATCAAGTAGAACTCTACAATTATTTCGACATAAATATTAACTCATGTCTAATAAGCACTGTAATTCTGTTTGTGCAGCAAAAAATAAATTTATTTTATACCTAAAGATACCTCTTTGCGTGACAAGTGCCGTGGGAAAGGGGTGTGCTGTTGGTATGGAATGCAATCTGCGTAAACCCTCCCGCCCTAACATCTTTTACGACACGCTGGCTCGGTGCAACTTTGCGGAAAATGTGCAGCATAAGAAATATTAACATTTAGACATTGGCGATATTTTAAAGGATTTTTGATGTAAAAATTTTGGAGTCCTATCTTCTTCTTTAAATATTCTTGTTTGTAAATAATATCTTAACGTTGTATTTTCTAACAATTGTTAAAATGATCCTCTTCAATGGTTCTGAGCGTTATTTGAATGTAGTTTGAAAACAGTAATTTATCATACTAGAAACTTCTTAATTACCGGCTTATGTAAATGTGTGGGAGGTACATTTATCAAAATATACGTGTAATTAATAAAAACACATATCAAATTAAAGCTACGAAAATAAATATTTTTGTAAATATTCACAAATGTTTTTATGTTTTATCGAAACACTCGGTTTAGCTTGTGGTTACTTTGTTCGAACAGTAACAAACAAATGAGCAATCAACTACTTTGGCATTCAGAAAATTGTTAGGATTTTTAATATCAAGTAAAATTTTTGGTTATGTGTTTTTTTTTTGGACCATAGTGAACACAGAAAGTCAACATGTTCACAGCAAACACAACTAGAGTTTTATAATTTTCAAAGCTTAGACGAAGACGTAATAAACTGAATTTTCCAGCTCTTAAGCCTCGTTTCTAAGGACATAGTATATATTTTCTTGCAAGTTATGATCCTTAAACGTTAAGAGCTTTTTTGTGTCCACATTTACACTTTCATTTATTTTCTTTTTAACCCCTTTTAAAGAGACACAAAAAGTTAACACACTAAATAAGTACAAGAGCGTCACCTCTGGCACTCCTTTTATGTTCGACAATAACCTTAAATAAGGTTTTCAAAGGCCTACTTAAAATTACTAAAATTTCATAATGTTAAGCAATATCCGAGCTTTGTAATTAAGTCTCAAACAAAGTTTAGCTACAGAAACCACACCAATTTCTTTGTGAACTCTGTCAAGTCTCTCCCGCTTTATTTAGCACCGGAGTTAATAGTGAGCTTTTTCAACGAAGATTTAATATTAATTTTGTTTCGGTGAAAAGTTACTACGAGGAATGTTTTCTTTGTCTCTACCTAAAGTCGCTTTTTACATAACTTTTTTGATGGATAGTTACATCGAACATTAACACGCTTAGGTTAAATTAGCAAACTTAGGTACGTATATAAATAAATCAAACATTTTATAAAAACTGTCTTGGATTGAAATAAATTTACAAACAATAATATAATAATGAACTCGCTTTAAAAAAATAATAGGTACAGAAATACATACCCATCACCAACGAAAAGAAAATCCAAAATCGGAACTCTCAAAATCACAAACACACAAAAATCCACGCCACAATCTTCAAAAAAAATACAATTTAAATATCGAACTGTAACTTTTTAAAACTCCCGCGTTTTTGCGCAACAGATGCTTAGTAGGGCGTCTAAGCTTTGATGGATCGCGTCGCTGACTGGTGCGAAGTACTGGGAAGGTAGCTCGGCTGCGCTGTCATACAAAACGCTTTGCTTTCAGCCGGTTCAAGCCTGGCCGATGTAATATTCGACATCCTGCTTTCAAAGCGGGCTCGGTTTTGACTGAAGGTTATCAGTACTGAGTCGTGAATTTCAGCTCTATGTACAAGAAGGTATTTGCTTTGATCAAAACGAAATTGGAATTGGTGTTATTATATTTTTGTTAGACATATTTTATTTATTTGAAGTAAAATGACAGGTAAATATTAATACCGGAAAATGGACACATGGGCTCTGACAATAATTCTGAGCAATTTTCTCAAAGAAACATATAAAGAGAGCAGCAGACCCGTCTATAGAGTATCACCCACTACCATACAAAGGGGTCAGCTGAGGTAAAAACAGTCACTCGATATATTATTCCAAGAATCTACCAAAAGTGATCAATAATATTCTTTTTAAGGTTCAAGATATTTTATGAAACTAATAATAACTGACTTTATAACAAATTTATTAGAACACGTTTTCTCTTTTTCTCAAATTTTTATTGACTTTATTTGTATATGATCTCTTTTTTGCCACTTCAACTATGATCGCAAATAGATAAAAGTAATAGGGACTGACGTGTACGTAACCATTTGGAAAATTCATTAGGTATAAAGAAATCAACTTAGTATCCGTGCTAAAAGTGGCTAAACAAAATGGGAATCAGTATGCAAAAATGGTATGGAAATGAAGCTGCATCATTCTAGTATTCGCCGGTTAGTCGCAGCTGCATTAGGTGAAAAATGATTTTAAGCAAAAATCACCAGTAATATAAGTGACACATTAATCAAATTCAAATATCTTATGTGCCGGGAGGCTTCGTCGAAATTTTTGTTTCAGACACATCATTCATATACAAGATCGCGGTGTGGTACATCCTAGTGCTCCTCATCACTTCCCATCAGGTGAGATGGGAGTCAAATGCGTATCCTATAAACAAATTATGTAACAAAAATTGTTTCAGAACTCACAGAGGTGTTATAAAATTGTATGTGAAAATATGACGAAGCCGAATAAGTGGCAAAGTTTGAGAAGTCTGACCAACCGAGCGGATAGCAATCAAGTGCATCTGTCAGAAAAACTACTGCGAATAGGTTTCAAATATCTGTCATCTGCAGCAAACTGAAAACGGAGGCCTAAGATTTACCATATTGACGATGAAGTACCAATACTAGTTAGTATTGGTAAATACCTAACTTAGCTCAAGTTGTGTTTGTGTTCTCTAAACAGTACCACCATACCCCTGTTATGCATTAGTAATAATTGATTCATAATTTGTGTAACATAAATGAGTGAGTTCTATTTAGATAGAAGGTATTGGTACTTCATTGTCAATATACAACTTAATACTAATGAAGTTTGTAATGTATTTTTCTATACTATTTACATTGTCGACAAAGTAGCCCGTGTAACAGTAGTAGTGTGGTATTGAACCGTAGTCCGTAGTCGTAGTCCAAATTGAACTTGATTATTTTACCGATGTATTGCCGATGATGCAACCCTCAATTTGAATTTGAATTTTATTTACTTAAGGAATGCGTGGTTGACTACGATTGCCTAAAACCATCCACTAAATGGAACGAGGCTGCTATTCCTATGCAGTAGAACAGCAGCCTCGTTTCAGTAAGTGTTAGAATAAAATTGAAGAATTAAGTCCCAAGATAATCCGAATAGTGTTTCAACTGAGCATAGATAATGTTAGAGCTCGTAACCGTGCTCGTCGATTTGCCAACGCATCCTAAAATGCATTCATGGTTTTTTGTTAGCCATTACCTAACGTTCACATTCTAAACATGTATATTTTTGGTATCTACCAGAGTTCGAACCGAAACCATTTTGTGCATAAACTGGCAACCTTAAGAAACTTACCACGTAGTGGGCAGTAGACCTGCCTCATACGCCGGAGGTCCCTGGTTCGACTCTTTCTCCTGGCATTCATTTGTGTGATGAGAAAAAATTTTTGTTTTCGAGTGGTGGTTGTTAGATTTTTTTACGGGTTTTATTTTCATGTTTATTTTGGGTTCCCGCCCAGTTCGCTGTATGGTCATCCATAACACAAGCTCTGTTGACTATAGGGCCATACAGCTGACGTGTCTGTCTGTGGATTTATTATTGTTATATACCTAGACCTAGTTAACACACTATTATATCATTATATATAAATTGGCATATATTGTATATGTTTGCGCAGAACCCTAACGGCTAAAGAAAATTAACAATAACGGCTTTCCCATGCAAAGTCTCTCTTGAATCAGATGTATAATTTAATAAAATGACATTAAAAACTTTTGACTGCTTGGCTAAATTGAAGTAATTTCTAAAACGTAAAATAGTCATAAAAAGTCAAGCAATAAAACAGGTCCAGATTAAACAAATCTAATCTTAAGCGAAGTAATACAATTGAAATCGATCACAAAAACCGTTTCTTTTAATAAATGACTCGGAAAGTTTCAAGTCATTGCGAAGGATGACAGAGCTATTTCTTTTAAAGGGTGTGAGGGCAAAAAGGCGAAGCCTGATAAAACCGGTCTGATATCTTCCACGTTTTTATTTTAGTGACTGATTTTGACTCCAGTATAAGGTGTTAGGAAAATAAAACAGTATCTTTTGAATATTAAAAAATTACATTTTTTGAAAAACGATGTGCGAATAAAAAAGTGAAGTAAAGTAGTAAAAAAAGGTTAGAGGTACTGCATCTGCATTACTTAGTTTTTACGTAGGGCAAGAAATTATACTAAACTTTCTGACGTTATCCTCAGCTCAGCCGGAAAGTACAGATTTCAAAACAAACAATTATATTCGTAGTTACTACGACAGGAGTGATCTGCGACATTATGTGCGAACTTGTTGAGATCGTGCGATTCGCACGAGCCGAGCATCGAAGTGGAAGAGTACGGAAAAACGAAAGTTAAAATCTTTCTCGTAAGGATAACAGGTAACAGCTAATACAATAAATCTCTGACATGTATCCACGGGTACATGTATTGCACAATATTTTTTTATTTGTTTTTTAATTACTATACTTGGAATAAAGATTTCGAGCAGATCCATTCAATAATGGTTACATTAAATAAGCCTTATCAACCCTATCAAGGATGCCTCTTTTTGAAACCTCACGACTTTACAGAGAGTTCATTGGCACAGGGCAAATACATTCTACAAATGACAACTACATATTTCTGTTGTAAATCATTATTAAGTCGTAAATTTTTGTACTTTGATAAATTTACAATCACCCTTTTTTTTTGTCCTATGTTCGATGCTTGAATTACTAGTAAAAGAAAAATCGACAAGACTTTAAATTCAAAACGACCTTAAACAATGCCATGTTCCGCCTGTGCCCTTGGCGTTAATACGAATAATACATACTACGAAAAAAAATTTCGCGGAATTCAAGCATAAATCACATCATAAAATACAAAGTTATTAAAACTCCAAAAACAATCTTACAATCTTTCAAATTTTACTTTTCATGGTACATTTTTCATATTTTCAGGCTATGTGTTTTCTGTAAATTACAGTTATGAGTTCCTATCGCATTGTTTTATAAATTACGTGGGGCACTCAGAAAGTTTTGAGGAAAAAAAAATGTAATGTTCTGTGGGCTATATTTTTTTATAACATCTTTAGTTTCATTTCATGGGTTGTGAACCAAATTTCAAAGCACATTTTCCAGTCTGCAACAGGTACTTCCGCAACGGCCTTCTCGAACGCAGTGAGCGCATCATCTGGGGATGAAAACTGTATCCTCTTGAGCTGGTTTTTAATTTTAGCGAACAAGAGAAGTCCCACGGCTGGCACCGTGTCAGTGCTGTAAGGCGGATGACCCAAAAGTTTTACCGGTATGGTGTTTAGGTCCCTCGTCTTGATCACGGAGTGGGCGGGTACGTTATCGTGGTAGGGCAAAAGGTCTCGGAGTCAGTTGTCCGGTCATTTGTTGCTCGCAGCACCAGAAACTTCTGGCAAGTGGCAACTTTTGCAACTTTGGCAATGTACCACTCTGCGTTGTTCCTACTTTGGTTTCTTAAGAGAATTGATAGTAATAAATATGGAGAAAACACTGGTGATCAACATTTTTCCAGCGTTTCTTGATCGTTTCACTTTGGTATGCGTTGGTTAATTTTGAAACAGCCATGCTGCTGACTGCTGCTTTGTTTCAGTATCATATTGATAAATCCAAGATTCGTCACCTATTATCATATCGTAAACACGGCGGGAAAACCCCCTTTTTTGAATGTTTCAATCATATCATAGCACCACTCCACGCACGCCTGCTTCTGATCATCCGTGAAGTTGTGGGGTACTAAGCGCAAAACAATCGTCCTTACGCAAAGTTGGTTGTGTAGAATATCATGAACACTTCCCGATCCAACCTGCAGATTGTACTGAATCTCCTCGTATGTGATTTGTCGGTTTTGTTGAATCAAATGTTTCACTTGCAGCACGTTTTCTTCCGTAACAGCAGATAAACGACGACCGCATCTTTCTTTATCCTTCAAATTTAAGTTGCTCTCCAGCTTTCATACATAAGAACTATTAAAAAAACTTCAAAAGATCAACACTTTCTGAGCGGCCTGGTAATTTGCTATTCTGTTCTGAAATTTTAAAATTGTATCAAAATATATACACCGACTATGCAAGACATAAAGGCCTTAAATCTGATAAATTCAACATAAGTGGTTCCACCACAAATAATCTAATTGAACACTTAACTAACAAAAACAAACTGCTTATTCGAAAGGTTCGTGAAGTTTACTCAAATTTGAGTACCGACCAAAACTCACAATTTAGGTGCGTCAGTCTGACAGTTCTCCGATTATCTAAATTCGTACAGAAAATAATCTTTAAAAATTGTTTTCTCGTGGAACTCTTGACCCCCAGACTCACATCCATAATAATTAATGTTTATTCTCAAATTAACATTAACTATATTTATTTCGCGTTCTTGTTGATGGTTTGCACGTTTAAACTTTTGATAAAGCATTAGCGGTGGCAGGCGAAGGCAGTATTTATTAGCTTCTTGATTGTTGGTTTGTGCTCTGTGACATGAACCATTGAATTTATAAAAAAACGTAAAAGTGAACTACCATATCCTTAACTTTTATCCAAACTCCAATTCACAACTTTACAAAACCATCGTCATTTATTAGGAGTTACTTTGCTGTTCAAACTGTGTCATACAGAAATGCAACTGCAGAGCCCTCTCGTCAGTAAAACCTACTACATATACTAAATAGTACCACGTAATTGGCATAGACGCAGGGCGCGCGCATGGATATTGTTCGCGACCGCGCCATGTCGCTCGTATGCTGGGGCGCGCGAGATGCTCGTCAATTAATTAACCTACAACGAATTGTTTAATGGTGTAGACGTTTTTAATGTATCGCTATTTCGGTTTAGAAAAGAGACATTATCATGTTTACCGTAATTAATTGACTTATTACTCGTATTATGCATTATAATAACTTTGTTTTCAACCTTGCATTATTTTTGCAGCTACACTAGATCTAATATGATTTATTGTGTAATTAAAAAAAAACAAAAACTGTCATATGATTTGAGTTTTAAAATATTCAACTTAAAGAAAATGTTGTAATGTTCAGTACTTAGTCAACTCTATTATTTAGTCAATTACTCTCAACGATGTTTTATGTATAATAACAATATTTAACGTCTGTATTATGTATGCATATATTATGTAAAATATTAGGTCTTTACCTATGAAATTGCCGTTTTTCACGAAATAAATAAAGCGTAATATTTTTATATATTTTTTATTTATATTAATCAAAATAATCACCCATGCAATCAATGCATCTTTGCCAACGCTTTGGTAGCTTATTGATGCCTTTCTTGAAGAAATCAGCTGGACGGGAGGCAACAAATTCTTCAAAGGCATTTTGTACTGCCTCTCGGGTATTGAATTTTTTTCCCGCCAAGAAGTTTTTATCCAAATTCTGGAAAAAGTAGAAGTCTGTAGGCGCAAGGTCTGGTGAGTACGGCGGATGACGGAGAACTTCCAACCCCAACTCTTGTAGCTTGGAGACCGTCTGCTGTGCAGTATGAGGTCGCGCGTTGTCGTGCAGGAGCAGTGGAGCCGAACGATTTTGACCAAAGCTGGTTGGAGACGTGCGAGCTTCTCCATCATTGTGTTCAGTTCTTCACAGTACACATCTGCAGTAATGCTTGTCCCGTTTGGCAAGAAGCTGTGATGAATTACACCCGCGTTAGACCACCAAACAGTGACCATCACTTTTCTAGGGGTAAGTTTTCGTTTAGGGCATTGTTTGGGTGCTGAACCAGGGTCCAACCAACTTGCTGAGCGCTTACGATTGTCAAACAGGATCCATTTCTCGTCACAAGTAACAATGCGGTTCAGAATTCCTTCATTTGTATGCCTGCTGAGCAGTGCAAGGCACGTCTCCACGCGTACTTTGCGCTGGCGGTCATTGAGTTCGTGGGGTACCCATTTGTCAAGCTTTTTTACCTTGCCAATTTGACGCAAATGGACCAATATTGTTTTGATGCTAACGTCGAAAGCTGCTGCTAATTCAGCCGTGGATTGAGTTTCATCAGCTTCCACAATTGCCTTTAATTCGTCATTGTCGACCAAAGTTTTCGGACGACCACGGGGTTCATTTTTCAGGTCAAAATTTCCAGAACGCAAGCGGGTAAACCAATAACGGGTGGTGCGTTCGTTTGTAGTGTTCGCTCCGTAAACGTCGTTGATGTTGCGTGCCGCTTGTGCCGCTTTGCTGCCACGACGGTACTCATACTCCATAATTGCTCGAATTTTTAACTTATCCATGATGACGAAAAATGTTCGAGTGCGTTGAAAACAAAACACTAACTATTAAACAAATGACGATTTTAAAAAAATAATTCCATGTTTGTCAAATAAAATTCATTAGAAATTAGAATTATCAGTCAAAAAAATATATATTTTCATTTGAAATGGCCAGTACGGCAAAACGGCAGTTTCATAGGTAAAGACCTATTAACATATGTGGACAGTGTTGTATGTGTTACGTTAATTATTACATTAAAGCCTTTACCATTATATAAAATTCAAACGTATCAGTGTTTGCTGTTCCAAATAAATAAACTAAACATGATGGTGGTTAAAATAGGAAGTACTGTAGTACCACCCCAGACGAAATCTTTACAAAATAACTTTACTACAACTAAATTTCAGATACAATAAACTGATTGTCTTAATATTGATTTGTTTACACGCTTATTCTAATCTCAAGAAGGTTTCTAAACAAAAGAAGATTTCTAAATAAACAGTTCTACATAAACGACTTAATTTAGTTAACTTCAATACTGCCTATGTTAATTTTGTCTACGTGCGAACCCGTAAGATTTGCATATTTTATTTTCAACTTCGTACAAATATTTCCCCATACGCGCCGTGGATTGTTTTCATACTGATTGCACCGGTTCAATTTATCGTCGACATCGTACATAGACAAAGACATACATAGGGGTATTTAATAAGTATTTATAAATATTTTGCATCACTTTATATTTTTATTTGAGATTCAGTAATTGGTAATGCGGAACAAGTAATTTATTACGTGGTTTAGAGAAGTTGTGTGTTTTGATTACAAGTATACAGATTGTTAATCGAATTATATGTCATAGCTTGAAGAGGTTTAGTATCAAGGAAGGGTTCTATGTATAAAAATTAAATTAAATAAAAAATAAGATGATTTTTTAGACAACATATTATAGCGAAAATGACAAAAAAGTTCGACGCTTTATTCGTAATTGCCAAGATTTGTGGAAGAGTTGGTCAGAAATGTGGCGCACATTCTCAGAAAGGTTAAAAGTTACTCACTATACATATAAAACACAATTAAAAAGAAAAACACCACAATTTGTCGTGCATAAATAGTTTTTTTGTAAAGCCCTTATCTGGGACGTTTTCCGCCCTTCCCCTTTCCTTACAGCACGGGAAAGAAATGCTTGCAGCAGCTCAAATTGCGCAAGTAGTGACCAACTGGAAAAAAAGCTCTCGACATTCTTTTGTCAAAAGTGTTTAATACATAAATAAGTAGATATACAATTTGTTTTGGACATTTCTAAACGTATGAATTCTCATTTACAGAGGCACTTTTTTTCCCACTAAAAATCAAAAGTTCAGCCCTCCCATACCATACCACTTACCTACGTAGTAATACTGTAGTAGTCTGGCGACCGTGTGGTATAGTGGCTAGTAACACTGCCTCACTCGCGGCATCAATTTGTGTGATAAACATTGATGTTTGTTCTCGGGTCATGGTTGTTTGTATATGTATGTTTATTCTGGGTGTCTCCGCAGTATGTATGTATATGTATGCATGTATGTATCCCCTGTATGGTCATCCATAACACACTTACTTTGCGGCCATACAATTGGTTTGTTTGTCTGGGGATTTATTTATTATAATAACTATCTCCAACTATCTTCAACCCACAGTACAGTACTACGTTTTACCTTTGATCTGCAAAACATAGATCCAACGTTTTTTTAACCAATCTAGGAAATTGCCTCGAGCGTGTTAGTGACAAGCGAATCGAATCCGCTTCGCTAATTAAACAACCGCAGTGCATGCTGGCGATATCCTGGCTAATAAGCCGAGCATTATGTCTCGGATTACCAGCTATTTGCGCCGTCGACTGATAATACACCCTATTGTTGTATGGAATATCATTAATGAGGTATATTATTCATTATGTATGCTTAGATAGACTAGATTGAAAGTCTGGAATTAAGATGAGAGCAGAGAGACCAACCAAGATATAAGCTTACGTTACGTTTAGGTCTGATGTATATAAACTATATAACAATGAAAGCAAATACCTTCAATTAAAGCTTTTTTAAATTTTAGTGTAAGCGTAAAGTAAGATTAGCTTTGTGGTATATTATGGGGTCCTCTTCGACAGATTTGTCAATGTTACTAAATCTGATATCTTCTTCTTCTTGAAATCTTTTTGAAATCTTGAAATCTGAGTAGTTAGGTGTTTAACCAAACGGGTTGAATAAAGACGTTTTTTCCGGTATTTTACCAAACATCTCACCAAATAATTTTAAGCATCACATAAATATAAATGCAAAATAACATTTAGAAACATCACTTTGATGTTTGGTTCACATTTTTCTGGATTTCGTCATACATACAATGTAGAGCTAAATCGACTTCAATTTTGTTATTCTTTTTTAACCACTCCGACACTTGAACGATTTTACACATTCAAATAAAACCCTCAACCATTTGAAATGAAGAAAATCCTGTAAAGTACCTACCCGAAAACGCTTAAGTCTACTCACGCTTACAGAACCCTTCATAAAAAATTACAAAATGTTAACGAAAACATATCAGCTTCTTCATATAAATAATAATAATAATAATCTCTTTATTTCTCACACAAAATAAAAATTACAATAAAAAAATATTTGCAGTAAATTACTTACATCTAATGTGGGCAAAGGCGGACAACCTTTGTGTAACTAGAAATCTAATAAGTGAGTGGAAGGTATTTTACAAAATAAAAATAAAGCTATATAAACATACAAGTTTTAATATTCATAAATATTTAAATATATACTAATTAATAATATACATATGTAACATAATCCACATCAATAATACAACATAAAACAAATTTTACCAACTCAGTTCAATAAAGACAATTTCGATGGAAAACGAGACAAGATTCTTGTAGAAAAACTACTTCACAAATAAAAACCTTCTAGAACAGTGGAAAGAATATCTAATAAAAGCAATATAAAATGGAATAAATCATGAAAAAGTATCGAACGTTATGGAGCGAGCTCTTTGAATAAAGCTCGGTTATGCCCCGATTATATTTGTTTTTTTTCTTTTTTTATCTGTAGGTATTGGAAAGGCACAGGAAGTGACTCGCATTTCAAGCTCTACAAGAAACCTAGACCAGAACCTTTGTTCTTGCTTGTTAACTGTTAACTGAAAATGGACATTCTGAAAAGATATTTTAAAGTAAGACTTTGTTGTGATATTTACTAATGAGGGCAACCTATTAGTTTTCGTGGTATGTAAGGATTTTTTAAAACTGTGGGTAATACGTATTTCCCCACTTTAAAAGCTTTAATCACAAGACAGGATGACGGCCTGTTTGGTGTGGAGGTAAGTAGCCTTGCCTTCCATGCCAGAGGTCCCGGGTTCGAATCCTGGTAGGGGCAGATATTTTATATTTGCTTCCTAGTCATGGATGTGTATATACGTTTATATAAGTTTATTTCTAATATTTATATATTAAAAAAAATATCTATGTGTGTTTATAGAATTTCTTAAGTTTATTTATCCGTTATCTAGTATCCATAACACAAGTTCTTAATGATACTTAATTTGGGCTAGATAATGTGGTGTGATTGTAAGAAATATTTATTATTTATTAAATATCCTGCGTCCTTTAATTGAAGGTTGTAGTTACATACCAGTCGAGCAAGATAGGTACTTAGGAGCTGTTTGTGGAAGGTTGTTAATCTTGTTTGTTTATGCAAGTTTTAGTTTCCAGTTTTTGACAAAGAACAATTTTTGATTCTGTGTGAAGCGGTTGCTACTGAACACTTATAGCATCTGTGCGGAGAGTGGTTGAATTAATAATGGTCCCTATCTCGAATGACACACAAGACACAAAGTAAAGACTGTGCCGGTAAACATTATATACTTAACTATATTTTTATCAGAATATTTTAAAAGTCATATAGTTTCGTATGTCATGGTGTACAGAGGGTACCGCGATTTTACTTTCTAGTAATACGAAACTACTTACAAGCTGAATATTTCTTTTATTTCAGTCTTTCTGGCATCGCTGGTATTCACAATAAGAGTTACATAAAATTATCGGGATGCTGAACAAAAGGCCTAACCCCGAAATAATTAAAGGCAAAAATTTTATTTCACCAGTCCGTATAGTTTATTATCAACTTTAGTCTCTATAATTTCTAACGAAATGTTGAACATGTTCGGCCATTATAGAGGCAAAGCAGGTCCCACGTTAAACTCAAGATGGCAGCACAGCAGTCGAATTTGGCCGTGATTTTCAATTTACAATCCCGTCCTAAAAGTTGGTGAAATAAAACATTTACCTAGAATTACTTGGGGTTAATACTAACCCGACTGGCTAAAATAATAATAAGCTGTGTTTATACCATTAAGCTGTCCTCCCTAAAGAGGCCTATAGGGTTTCCAAAGGCGGCTTGATCAACTAAAGGTTCGTCACAAAACAAGAAAAGAAATATCATCAAATCCATATTCTTATAATGTTTATTATCTAACAAATAAAATGAGTAGTCGATATAGTAATAGAAAATATTTATTACGTCGTTTGCAATATCCTGCAAAAGCAAAACGTAGAACCACATGAAAAGTATGAAACAATCGAAACTTCAAGTACATCCAGCAAACTTTACCAGAACCCAAATACTTAATGCATACGAGGAACGCGCCCAAGAAAGTTTACTTCGTGAAACATGACTGAGGGCCGCACATTCGACCCGATAAGTACGGCAATATCGCATAAAATTTTATAGATCACAATACTGATCCGTAAAACCGACGGCGGCGAAGTAAACGTGTCCATGGGCATGGTTAATGTCCAGCTGTGAGATGGATTATCAAATGTCGATAATACTTTAGTTAAGTATGGGGTATATAAGTTAAGAGCAGCCGATGTTAATGCTTCAGTCAAAGTCATTTTGTGCTTATGGAAATATTAATAAAAACCCGTTTTTTTATTGCCGATGTTGTTCAAACACCTGAGGATCGAGTTCTGCAGGAGTATTTGTGAATAAAATTTAAAAAAAATTGAATTTTTGCTTGATAATTTATTTCAATATTAAGTGGTAAAATATCTTTAACTGTAACATATTTTAGGTACTTACAAGCCATTCATTAATTTGTGTGATAAATAATAATTCAACGTTTCGTATTTCTTAAAGTGTATAGAAAAAAGTTAACCTTTTATAATTTTAGAAAGTAAATTTTGCGAAGTATTGGGCGTCAAATTGTAAATTATTCGTTGCAGCTCACATTTTTTCAATAAACTTGCGGGTTAGATCATGAACCAACAGTTTCATAAACAAACGGTGACATACACATCTTCATAAATATAACCACTAAATTGACCCAAAAAAGGCAGATCAAAGCTAAATTCAGCACTCCTCGACCAGATTCCCTCTTCAAAATTCCAAGAGGCCTCTCAACTAATCAAATAATTTACCGTCGCAAAGTGTACAAAGGACACAAAAAACATCTTTCATGATAAAATATATCTTTAAACTCTATACCATCTGCAAGAAAAACAAAGAAATTCTCGACTATATAAAAATCAATAGAAAGGGGAAAACATTGTAAATAGATTTAAGGAAAAGGGGTAACAGTTTGAAAGTAAACGTGGCCGCTTTGAATAATAAATTCTCCGTAAACCCGTTCCTAGAGTTTTAATTAGGATAATTTAAATCGATTGATTTAAAATCAAAGCCAGGCACCAACAGCCTTTGAGATATGTGTTTATTACAATTTTCTTTAATTACTGTTATCCAAAAATCGGAATGCTCTACACGAGTTAAGCATAATTAAACATAATTCTCACATAAGTACCCTTTCGCTACGGATTCTTGTAATATGTTGACAGGTCAAACTGTCATTCCAAATACTCAGAAAAAACAGCAATTTATGCAATTTTAAGCTGTAAATTTGTTTTCGAAAAAGTATTTAGAGCTCAAAAGTAAAAACTATTTTAACATTGCGGCGCCAGATCTTCCACCGGCTGCTGCGGTTTGAGCACCATATTATTTTATTGTGCTCATATTTCACCATACTGTTGAGTTCTGGTATTTGCTTAACTTAGGTACTTCCAAATACAGTGTCTGTCTAGTGAATTGATAACTTAGGAAAGCTCATCTAGGTAACCTAAGCCTGCCTTGAGTCAATCAATACCAACGAGTATGCAAGAGTGAAAACCCGTCAAAAGTAAAAGCAGTCTATTACGAATATAAATTCTAATTGTTGGTATTTTTGTGGTCTTATTTTAAACGATCGAGTAATAATAGTTTGCATACTTGTAAACTACCTGTAAAGTAGCGACGTAAGAATTTTTACTATATGCTATTTGCTTCTAATGTACAAGAAAGCTGAAAAAAGCATTGTGTTGTGTTTTGAGTCAAAAATGTGATTACTTCCCTATTTGTATTGCAATGGTATCAAAGTAGGTATATAATTGTTTAATACCATTAACCGTTACATTACAGGTGCCGAGATGTATGCGCCGATCGCACACGGTAAAATATATAGTTATAAAAGATATTATGAGCAGCAGAGACTCGTGCGGCGGTGAAAAGGATGTTAAAACTTCGATAGCTGTGCCGCGCCGTCCGAGTCAAATTTTGAGTTAATTTTATCTTGGAACATGAAAACACGATCCAGTCATCGGCGTTGTGCAGTCCGAATGTCTGGTCTGTATAAATACGAATAAAAATATATTATAATAAAACCCTAAGCACGAACCTTGTTGCTGCTGGCACTCCTTAATTTCAATTTTCACAATACACAAAGTTTATTTAAGTTCTCGTCTACAAAACGTTTAATATCAATAGGCATAGGGCGCCGTAAAAACACAATTATAATATAAAAACGTGAAAACGTGGTTCACAAGTTCACAGTTGCACCTCCATCATTTTGTCTTCAAAAGTGACAGCTCCCGCCAACTCAACTTTTTAAACCCAACCAATAGAGAAGGCAAAGAATAAATACATACAGCCTAGCAAAATAAAATAATGTTATTAAAAGTGTATGAGTGAACCGCAAAATAAGGACTGTATGTTATCGACCAAATAAATACTAAACATCCTTCACCTTGATCCGTAGTACATGATGACTATCATAAACTCGGCCCACAATAACACTATTGAACAGAATTTTAGATGTCACCAAATAAATCTGGACTTTGGCCTTATTGAACATAGCTTGTAACCAACCTTTACGACTTGGAGGTGCAACTGTGAACTTGTGAACTACGTTTTCACGTTTTTATATTATAATTGTGTTTTACGGCGCCCTATGCCTATTGATATTTAACGTTTTGTAGACGAAAACTTAAATAAACTTTGTGTATTGTGAAAAGTGAACTTAAGGAGTGCCAGCAGCAACAAGGTTCGTGCTTAGGGTTTTATTATAATATATTTTTATTCGTATTTATACAGACCAAACATTCGGACTGCACAACGCCGATGACTGGATCGTGTTTTCATGTTCCAAGATAAAAATAACTCAAAATTTGACTCGGACGGCGCGGCACAGCTATCGAAGTTTTAACATCCTTTTCACCGCCGCACAAGTCTCTGCTGCTCATAATATCTTTTGTTACTATATATTTTACCGTGTGCGATCGGCGCATACATCTCAATAGTCAAGTTTTTGAGAAATGATTACTGAAAAATTTGTATTTAATTTTTTTTTTCAATAATTAAATTGTTAAGGCCTTGTTACTTTACAGTCACATCTTGACGCTGCTTATCCGCCAAGGAAGCGCGACGATGTGCGAGTAAAGAATCGACAAATGAGGCTATTAGTTCGTGGTTCTTTTGTTTTCGGCTTATCGAATTAGGAAAATGAAGAAATATGACTGCTGGATTTTTCACTTAACAACGCCGAGCTACAAGGAAGATTGAATGACGGCCCGAAATAACTACTACATAAATTCGGCAACTGCCGCTTGAAACCGTTCATAACATATACATCAAAACATAACGACATTGGCTAGGCGGCCTTTTTCCCGATCGTTCATTCATTCGTTCAGGAAATTCGATATATTGCTTTTAATGGGTTGGAGTTGAGCTTATTTCCAACAGATTTGGATTGACAACATGTGGTCGGAAATTATTATTTATCAAGTCAAAAAAACATAAAACCTTATTGTTTATGGTGTTTCTAGAAAATACGTCAAAAATGCGTACAACATGATAACGAATAATTTCCGACCACATGTTTTCTATCCAAATCCATTGGAAATAAGCTCAACTACAACCCCTTAAAAGGATGAATCGAATTTCCTTTCACCCTGTATATTGATTTTGCCGCCCGGCTGTGCCGAGTATATGGATATTGGTCCATCCGGTTCATCTGTTGTCCTAAATGCTACGAGTCTAAAAGTCTAATGGAAATATCCACAACAGTTATCAGGTCACACAGTAAGTCGGTATAAAAAGGAGCAAAGTGAAAAAGAAAATTAACAAATTACAACCTAATTGGAAGTCCTGAAGAGCCAATTAACAAATGAAATGAAAACTCATACGAGCGCAGTGTTACCTATTCTAGTTCGCAAAGTTTAATTTGTACGTAATTAGCGAATGAGAAAACTTTCATTATTCCCTGGAACCAGAACTGGCTGAGGTTTTCATTTCGGTTGTTCTTTGACTGGGAACCTGGGACTTTACTTATGAGTATTTGATTTTATGGTTGATGAAATTATAAATAAACGCAAAGTTGCAAATGTAAAGTAGTTTGTTACATTATTGTTCTAGTTACTAATTGTGTCTCGTTGGAATTAATACTTATAGAAATTAATTCATCAAAAAAAAATGTTTATTTACAAAAAAATGCCCTTTTAAAAATAACAATAAGGAAAAGAAGGAAAGAAAAAGAATGAAAGATATTATACAACGGCTAAATTACTTTGTACAAAGGAAAAGTGGCCAAAACGCTGGCGGAATTACCGCGTTAGACCGCTATCGACAAACGTAACGCAATATAAGGTCACGAGTTTCTTTTACGAATCGTAATTTAGTATATTTATCTCCAATGTAAAATGAGTGAATGTCGCGTGAATCGGGAAAGCTGATGCTTCATGAAACTTTAAGGATGTTTAACCCGGTGTCTTTGGTGCCAAAAATACTACAGCGTACACCGTGAGCCATTTGTCGCTTGTAGGCGTTATTCATTTGCAACCAGGACTAGTTGGACCCAGAATAGCAATAAATCGATAAACACTACTATATAAAACAATTAAAAAATATTACTGGATTTTTGTTCCAAACAGTTTGCATCGTGTAGTCTGCCATCCACGAAATACTTTTTTGAACATGCACCGCAGTGTATCATCGACAATTATCCAAAATGTGGCGGGGTGCGTCTTAGTAGATGGCTCTCACGATAATTACGTATAAAACAAAAATAAATTTAGAAAAACTATATTAATATCATAAGAAACCCTGGTCTGTCTGGGAAACGCCTCGCTTCAACCGAATTCAACTCCAACGGCCTCATACCCCGGTGGTCCCAGGCTCGAGTCCTAGCTGGGGCATTAATTTGTGTGATGAACACAGATGTTTGTTGGCATGGTAGCGTCGGGTGATGGGTCGCTCTCTTCCCTCTATATGGTTAAGGAGGGCGATGGCTGGACTCCGCGTTAACTCGTGAACGGGTGCCGTTTGAGGGTGTTCGTCGTTTGGATACTTGGGGGCAGGGAGACAATGCCGAGCTAACAGATGCAGCTAAGAATAATTTTGTATAGACATAGAGAGACACTGTAAATTTATTTTGAAAAAAATATACTCGTGAAGTTTCTTGCCAGTTCTTCTTCACGAAGGTTTTTCCGAACTGGTGGTAGTCATGTTTTATTTAACAATGTTGAGAAATAAATATTTCATTTCATTAAATTTCTGTATATTATTCATATTAATGTTATATCAATGTAACTGAGTGAAAAAACGGAATGAAAAAGTTTGTTCGTACTCGTGTCGTGTCGTATCGCCTCGGTTCTAGTGGCGTAGTGACAGTTGGATTGCGAATCAGTTAAATCAGGCGACGGGAACAAGATTTATGAGGTCCGTATGTCAGGAGCTTGTCGCCTATCTTTCGTTATTTTACATTTCTGAAACATGCACTGAACGGAAACAAGTAAAACAACATTACAGTGCAAATAAAGGTGAACATTTTTAAATATTACAATTTTATCAGAGTAGGAACTATAAAAATAAACAAGCTTCAGATTTTTAACAAATAAAAACCACGACCGATAAAAATATTCCTGTTCAAACGGGAATTCCGGGAAGTAATATACCCTACGTCACTTCCACATATGTTGAAATCCGTCAAACTGATTAGGCTATACAGCGTACACATACACTCAAAAACCACAACCCTCTGGCAAACGGGTAATCAACAAAGAAATAACCACTCTGCTTTATTATATCACTAAATAAATTATTACAAGCAATACGTTATAAATGCGTAGTTAGTAACATCAACTTTTACTCAATGTAACTGGGATTTTCTTATATTTCTCAGTTTAGCAAGTCTCTAAGCTAATTCCCACAGGCGCCATGGCCTGCTTTCCTCAAATTGATACTCCCAGGGGTAAGTAATAGATTGCGTGCGGTGCATAGAGCACACAGAACAATGTGGCCACTGTTTGTTCCCCCGACGCGTAATCTGAGAAACTTACAAAAGTGTTATGGTTGAGTGAGTGATTGATGTGGGATGTTTTAGGACAACGACTATTTTCACTTTGGCTTCAAAACCGTATGAAAATCTATTTTGAATTATAAATAAACATTACTATCGAAAGATATCGCAAAACTGCATTTTTGCGTAGATAATAAGGCGTAATATCTTATATAACTTTAAGTTTTCACAATATTGAATAAAACACTGTTTACGAGTGACTAACTCGTGACCACGGTATCTGTAAAGGTACCGAAAAGTCGAGTTAAAATTTAAAAATATAATTAAACACCATAAAATCCGGTTTTGAAAGTGTTTTATTTAGCGTAAAATCTTCTAAACTGAAGCTTACTTACGTACTCAGTCGCATTTTAAAAATTTCGATTCATACAAATGTAAAGTTCCTTTAGAATGACAAACGAACTGAAAAGTTCTTAACGGGGTAATTTTTCAGATTGAACATTTTGTGAGATAAAAATCTTTTATATTTAGAGCCCGTTTATTGTAAAAACTTTTCTGTCTGACGCGAAGCTTCCATTTTGGATCGATATCCTCATATCAGTTAGAAATACCTGCAGTTTCCCCCGTACCCAATGTGAATTTCGGGATAAACATAGCCTCTGTGACTCCAGGATATTGTAGCTTTCTAATGGTGAAAGAATTGGCACAATAGGTTTGGTAGTTTTAAAGTTTATGGAATACGTCGCTCCTAGTGACGCAGTAACTACGAGTACGAAAAACGAAGTCTCTATGGCCATGTTACTTTCTGGTATACATATAAGATTATAATTTATTTATAACAACATAGGGAATTTTTGGTCTGATTTTTAGAATGTAAATAAATTCTAGCTTGAGCAAATTGTGCTATGCCGTTTATAAGAGTAATAGTTGTTAACCAAATGTATTTTTTTTTTCATAACAATTACCTACCATTTTAAATGTGAGTTTAATTTTGCACTACTTGCATATTATTTTTTTGTTTTTTTGTGGCCACCTGATTTTGTTTCAATACATATAAACAACAAATGTTAGCGTCATCGTGATAATTTGGCTTTATAATGGAGTTGGAATCATTAAGATCATTTCAGTAATTTCCACATTTATCGATTAGTTATAAACAGACAAATTTTCGTTATTTTTTGTATGATACTAAGTAGGTTATATAGCTATACAAAGCAGGCAACTTGTTTCACATCTCACTTAATTTTTTTTTTTCGTTAACTTTTACAATAAAAGCATAGTTGTGTGCCGCCAAACAGGTCATGTCATGCCGACATAAGTCGGTAAACCCGGAAAAACACACCCCTCTAGGGACTTACCGTGCACAAGTTTCTATGATCACCTTCCCGCGTAAATTGATAAAGTTTTATGAATAAAACTATGTCCCTCGGTGACCGCGCGTTTCCCCGGGATAAAAAGTGGCACTTCCCGAAATAGAATTTAATATCATGTCAATCCTTCTCTCGGGGCGAGACGAGAAAGACAAACAAACTTTAACATTAGTTAATTAGGGTAGGTAAGGTTGTCCTACTTTCAAAGTGAATTAAATCTTCCTGAAAAAAATCCTTCCATTAAATTGATTATTCCAATTTAAATGATACAATAATATAACAGCATACTTACATACTTTTTAATATCACTTTCAGTGGTAGAGTTTTCTCTGTTAGGATCTGGTCTGAGGAGATACAAATAGTCATTTCAGTTTTAACGGTCACAATAAACATGCTTGTTTTCCGTTTAAAGGGATCAATCCAATCTGATATACATTGTTATAAAAAGTTAAGTAAATACACTCTGTGAAACAAAAAAGATTCATTTACCTAAAATTCGCACAAATTACGGAAAAACTACTGTTTTATTTAAAGGAGCACAGCTGTATAATCCGGTAAAAAGATCACATTCAACCTGACGCCCACTTTCCAAGGTGTATCTGTACCGATCACAAACCATCTAGGGCTTCTAGGCATGACTATCACGTCGAAACTTAATTTCGGTCAACAGATTGAAACCATGGCACAGACAGCTTCCAAAAAATTGGGAGTCATCGCAAAGGTCCGGCGGTACTTCAACTCCGAACAGTTGATCAACCTGTACACAGCCCAGGTTCGATCCTGTATGGAGTACTGCAGCCATCTTTGGCATGATTCCGCTAAGTACCATCTTGAAGCGTTGGATTCTGTCGACCGAAGGGCCCGTTGACTCTTAAGTGACGACAAACTTACTTCTTCGAGACTGCAAAGTCTCGAACATCGTCAAAAAGTTGCTAGTCTATCGGTTTTTTACAGATTGCACTTTGGAGAGTGTGCGAATGCTCTTTTTCAGCTGATCGAACCTTCCCCTTTTCTCCACCGGTCAACCAGCCGCAGGCAGAAGTTTCACCCGTTTGTGGTTAGCGTGCCGAAGAGCCGAACTAAACGGTTCGATAGCTCATTTTTGGTTCGTGTTGCCAAAGAGTGGAACGATTTGCCTGCGACTTATTTTCCAGACAAATATAACCCTGGAGCTTTCAAGTGTAGAGTGAATAGGTACCTCTTGGACAGGCGTGTGTGATCCTCGTCTTCATCGTCACTTTCCATTAGGTGAGATGGAAGACAAACGCCTGCTAATTATTAATAAAAAAAAATACCAAATTACCTAAAAGATCGAGTCGTATTAGTTAAGTTAAAAGAAAGTTAAAAGAAAATGTCCATAGTCTCCATAACAATTTACATATCTCTTTTTATATATAAATGTAACCAATTATGTAATACATTTTTATGATTTAATACCTACAAGATGTCAGAGACGAAAAGAAATACCTTCATCTTATCTAGTTATAAGTAAAAAAAATATTAATTTATTTTAAGTGAACTGTATATTTGTTCTTATGAGAAATCAAATCAAATTACAAAATTATTTACTATCTAAAAACCTATTAAATAATATAAAAATAGTAGATATTTACAAATATTAATATTTAAATGTCATAAAAATATTACAAAACATTATGATTCCAAAACTTATACGTATAGATTCATTTAATTATAATTCAGTATCTTTAAAATATTCATCAATTGTGTAGTAACATTTTTGTACCAATAACTCATATATTTTTCGTTTATAGTTATTAAAATTAAAGTTTTTATAATCAAAGGGCAACTTATTATATATATATATATATATATATATATATATATATATATATATATATCGATAGCCATAAAGATATCGATAGAAATAAAGTTCTTTAAACCTAAACAGCCAATTAAATTACAGAAACAGAAGAAAGTCTCTTACCATCAAAAAAATATAGGGGGCATACTATGGGGCGACACTACATGGTTTTCGAACGCGAATCTGATCCTGCCCTAAGTCACCCGACTGTACCAGAAAATGGTCAGAAATAAGATCCCAGAACCCTGCGGTGTTCCTTATGTCAATAGGACCGGATTTATCCCTACGACTGTATTAACATTCGTAAGGTTAGACAAGCGGATGCCTATTGAGATAGGCGCCAAGTTCATAAAACAGATTATTCTAAACGAAAAACATATTAAATCGTATAATATTACGTTAACTACGTTTTGCCCGCGACTACGCTCACGTTAAATCAGAGGAGCGGTAATTAATAATAATAATAATAATAAATCTTTATTGCAACAAACACTTTGGTACTTAAGTCAAGGTATCACTAGCTTCTGAAATAGGAAGACCTGTGGTACAGAAGCTAGTTTCTAAATTTACATGACACGACTAGGGATTTGGTGAATGTTACAAAAATGGACTACACACTAAATACAGCTCAGTAACACAGATATAAGAGATTAAAAGAAAGGACCCGTTTCATAACTGGCCTCCACTTGTGACTTATCTATTAAATTGTGGAAAATATTCAAGAGTGTAATAAAAATATCTCTTTTGAAAATAAATCAGCGATTTTCGTGTACAAATAAAAAAACAACTCGAAATTAATGCCAGAAATCCCCACAGTTTATCAAAAATGGCCGTACGTAGGGCAGTTTGACATGATTGACACTACGGTAGGACTCGATCTGTCCATCGATTGAAAGACCGAACGTTAGTCCATTGTCGATGATATTTTGGTATAAGTTTTCGATTTAAACGGGTTTTTTAAACTCATCGATAAAAACAATAAAATAAATACCTGATTTCTATTGAACCGAAATAGATAGGACCATACAAAAACGAAGCTAAGACTTTAAAAGTTACTAAAATCTACAAATAGTTTAAAAAGAGCGGTGAATATAACATAGGCTTGTTGATATTTTTAAGAAAGATTTTCGTTATATCAGCTGTATTGTATTGCATTACAATAAAACACAGACTATTAAATCTCAGAGGTTACGTAATAGCTTTACAAAAAAGCTTTTCGTAGGTATTACGATTTTAAGTAAATAAATAAATAAGGAAGGCAAGGAGGAAAAAAAATATTATTGGTCCGTTTTTACAGTAAAATATGTATTGTACATTACAATCAAGGACTGCATTACATTAGAACAATAAACTGTCTCTCAAAATTAGGTTTCTTGGAAAAGTTATTCTATCCGCCTATTCACTAATAGAGAACTTCGTTCTAGCACTGAGTAAATAACAAGCACTACAGACACGTAAAACGAAATGACTAATCAATAATATGTGTTTTTTTTAAATACTGCAATTGTAGATTTTAGTAGTGATTTGTGAAGCTCGAATTAAAATTACGCTTAATTTTAACCCACTGCATACTTTGTGACTAAACTAGTGAACACCTCAATATTTTATCACTTCAGTTTCTTTCCGTGTTTTTTTATTGAAATCATCTTGCGCGTTCATAATAATACAGGAATGTTGGCGCCACTGACTGGACTGACGACGCCATGTCAGTTCTCTGTGGTAAATGTCAAAACTATTGAATTTTTATTTTGTACACAAAAAGTACTTAGGTTTTTAAAAAACAACTATTTTTAGAATTTTAGTAATAGTATTCCCCAACTATTTCCCATGGCACAGCTGCTAGCCAGGCGCCCATACTAAAATGAAACAGGTCATTTACATGGAAATATATAGATTTGATAATTTTAGGTTAATATAATTATTATATTTTGGTCTGCGAATACACAGAAGGAAAATATGTCTCACTGTGTGTGTATGTGTGTGTGTGTGTGTGTGTTTGTATGTGTGTGTGTGTGTGTAAGTGTATATGTACGTGAAGAAACAGGTTATTAAAGAAAAAAATAAATAAATAAATATACATAACTCTGGTACTATTTATTTTGCTAACAGAGCTTCAGTGTCGTTGTAGTCAAGGGGTTTCAGCCAGTGAATTATTTTGGATTTAATTTGTTGATTGGTATATATTTTACTTTTGAAGATTCTATTGAACTGATTATATAATATGGGTGCTATGTGGTAATAGTGTCTTTTCGCAAAAACGCTATTTATTTTCGGGACTAAATATTTGTCAATATTGTTCCTTCTCGCGCTATTTGTAGTAACAAGATAGTTTGTTGGAGAACATTTATGAAAGCGTCTTAAGCATTGGTATATGAATAATTTTCTCACGCTGAGTGTCTGTGATTTTTCATAAACCTGTAATGTAGGATGTCGATAAGGTAGCCTAAGTAAAACTTTCAGCACTGCACGCTGTGCTCTTTCTGCATCTATTAAATGAGTTTTACTCGCACCACCCCACGAACATATCCCATAGGTAATGACAGGTTGACACAGAGAGTTAAATGTTTGTAATAGAAGTTCGGGGTTAGCTACTGTCCGCAGACACTTGAAAACGTAAATAAATTTCCTTATTCTTTTGCATAAACTTTTGATATGTGGAGTCCATTGAAGTTTGTCATCGACTGTAACCCCGAGGTACTTGACTGTTGATGAATGGAGCAGTTTTGGACAGTTACATGGTTGTACATCACTAGAGGTCTTGCACGTAGAAGAATGAATATGTAAGTCAGGGTCGTTCTTGGGTTTTGAAAATTTAGTTTTGCTAAAACAAAGATATGTAGTTTTGGACGCGTTTAGAGCGAGAAGACTATCACTGAGCCAGGCAGCTATTTTAGTTAGTCCCTTCTCAGCTAAGATTTTGGTTTCCTCCCAAGTTCTGCCGTGAAACAATATAGCTGTATCATCAGCATATATAGTAATATCTGCACTTTGAAGCTCTTGGTCAGCGAGCTGATTTACGTACACCAGGAAAAGAGTAGGTGCCAGGGTACTGCCCTGTGGAATACCATATGAACACGATTGTTCGTCACTAAGATAATTAGCTACTCGGACGCACTGAGATCTACCAGTTAAGTAACTGCGAAACCAAGATAAGACAATACCCCGAATTCCTACATTTTCTATTCGATTAAGTAATATGGGAAGAGACACGGTATCAAATGCTTTCTGTACATCAATAAAGACACCTATGCACTTATCACCACTATCGACATATTGCGTTATTTTAGAGGTAAGTTTGATAATGGCGTCATCAGTCGATTTGTCGGGTCTAAATCCAAACTGATTCTTCGAAATATACTTATTGGACTCTAAATAATTTATCAATCTTTTATTTACAAGTTTTTCAATGATTTTAGATAAGACACATAAAAGTGAGATCGGTCTGTAATTGGACGCCAACGACTTATCACCCATCTTGTGGATTGGGATTACAACTGATCTTTTAAACACAGAAGGAAAATTACCCGTTGTAAAACTAGTATTGCACAAATAAGAAATTGGCTCTGCTAGTAGGTTTTTGAAGCGTTTTATTATACTAGTAGGTATACCGTCCCACCCCGATGAGTTACTATTTTTTAAGGTACTTATTACATTTATTGTCAACTTAGTTAAACTGATTACCAAATTCTCTTATAGTACATTAAATCCCTATCTTGCAATAAATATAAGGATGTGACTTCTATGTTTACTGCAAAATAAACATAGAAGAGAGTTTTGGTATTTCCTTTCTGGACCCTCAATTACCACTCCGCAAACAACGCGTTACAAGGATATACCACGTTTTTGGGGTTTTTTACTGAAACCCTAAATTTTATCCGAAATCGTATTATCTTAGATGTTGTGGTACGTTAGGCATGCCCATGCCAAATTTCAAGGTGATCGGTCCTGTAACTTTTCCTTTATGCGCGCACAGATGTTCATTAATAAAAACACACAGAGAGTCCAGAATAAAAAAATGTGTTTTGTTATTACTACGTACTCTGTGACTGCGTACCTCATAAACTTCAAAATATTTAATGTACAGACCCAGGTTTGTTAAAATTTTATAAAACATAGGAATATGTCGAAATGTGTATTCAAAAATTTCTCAACATTGACAATTACTTGTTCTTATTGACGTCAAGTAAAGCAAGACGCTATGACCAGTTCGGACAAACCTTCGTGGAGAAGAACTGGAAAGAAACTTCACGGGTATAATTTTTTCAAAATAAATGTACAATGTCAGTTTACGTCTATACAAAATTACTCTTTTCTGCATCTGTTAGCTCGGCAAGTCACCCTGTAGATGCCAGGAAGACGATTGTCGGAACTCAACGTATTGAATGCCTAACATTTCCCATTGCCGCAGTATTTAGGAAAGTAGTTACACTCTACTCTCTAGGCCTAGGCTATGGCTACTGGCGTACTGTTCGATCTTTAGTAGGTGCTTCGTATATTATCGGACGAAGAAACTTCAAGGGATTCGCCTAAATCAGTACTTAAATGCTGTAGTCATCCGAGTCATATAATCGGATACCTGGCTGTACATGACGAACGCCTGAAATGAAATTGAAATTGAAAATACATTTATGGACAACCACAACACATAACAACACATAACATACAAGTTAGATAAAGACAAAAATAATGAACACAAAGTGCAACACACGTTAAAAAATAAAATATAATAATAATTGGACAAGGACTAAAAACAAAAGACAAAATAATATACAAACAAAACACACAATAAGTAAGTTTGCACAGTTTAAGGTACTGTATGTTAGGAAAATAAAATAAAAAATAATTGTAATAAGTACAAAGAATTGCCTCTATTGAGCAATTGGATGATGGCTGGATCCCGCGTTAACTCGTGAACGGGTGCCGTTTGAGGGTGTTCGTCGTTTGGATACTTGGGGGGAGGGAGACTTGCCGAGCTAACAGATGCAGAAAAGAATAATTTTGTATAGACATAAAGAGACTCTGTAAATTTATTTTGAAAAAAAATATACCCGTGAAGTTTCTTGCCAGTTCTTCTTCACGAAGGTTTTTTTCGAACTGGTGGTAGAATCATGTTTTATTTGACGTCAATAAGAACAAGTAATTGTCAATTTTGAGAAATAAATATTTGAATTTGAATTTGAATTTGAGCCTGTCAAAAGGTTACGACTCATGATAATGGTGCGGTTGATGCTATTCTGTCGCAAACCCAGGATAAGATCGCCTGTTCTATGTTAAAAATAGGTATTAATAAACTCTAATAAATAAATACTCTGAGAGGCATATAATGTTGATAACATAAAATACGTTGTATCTGTACATATTATAATAAAGGGGGGGGAAGAGACATAAATGTATTAAGTAGGTAGGTTTTAAAAAATATTTAGTTGGATTGCTATACCGAGTTATATAATCTATTATTATTGTATTGCGCCACTAAATGTACACAAAAATACTATGAAGGAGTCTTAAGCACAAATAAACCACCAGCCACAGTAAAAAAAGCAGTATCAGTTAAATAGCTCTAGTTTAATAAGTTTATTATGCGTAGTTTTGTAAAACGCAAAATCCAATTTTCAAAGCTCAAATTTTCAAAAAATTACAAAAACTGTCCTATGGTTTCCAACGTTTACCGCTTATATAATTTGTAGAAGCAAGAAAACTATTATTAGTTTTACCCAGCTTTTTATTAAGTGTTTATTCAAAATTTCAGTTACTAAAATTAAACCTAATATAAAATATACTAACCTTTTTATAATATAATATAATGAATACAGCATGTTCAATGAAATGAAATGAAACTACACTTTATTGCCAAATAAGTTACAAAACTTAAAAACACAAAAAACATTAGTTCAATGAAATGAATTGAATACAATTTTTAGGCCTAAATTTCTTTTTCTTGGAATCTTCTTTTTGGGACCTGTTGGGAGGTCAGTAGAGCTTAACCCCAAGTTTTTGGGGTAGCCACCCATGTCCCGCGGCCGCCTCCTGGAAAAAGAGGTGAGAACGCTTTTTTCGCTATATCTGCTAAAGTATTACCTAATCGTGCAAAAATTTTTAATAACATAATTTGTAGCAAATTGATTTGTCTACAATTTTATTTATGTAAGTTTTTACCGTAAAATCAAAAACAAAGAAGTAATAAACAAAAAAGTGCAAAAATTTTTCAAAAAATATTGTTTATTTCTTTATAAATTTTTTTACATTTTACAAGAAAATTACTTCAGACCAATCTTGTAGATGGTCTTTTGAGGAATATTTTTGTAACGCGTTGTTTGCGGAGTGGTAATTGAGGGTCCAGAAAGGAAATACCAAAGCTCTCTTCTATGTTTATTTTACAGTAAAATTAAAAATATACAAAAATGCCTGTAAATACAAACAAAAAATATAAACAAAATTGAAATAAAAAATAGTCACACAAAATAAAAACAGAAACATTAATACAATTAAATTTGATCTGAAAAGAAAAAGTAACAACAAAATAAAATTTTAATGAATGAGAATCCTTACCAAAAATTTTGGCTACGCACACTCGTGTACGTAAAAATAAATTATTGATTTCATGAAAACTTTGATTGTAGATAATAAAAAAATTGATAAACATGTAATTTTGAATAATAAACTCGGAAACAATAATAAATAAATAGATTCTAGTTGTTATGATGGATAATTTTTCGTGACTGGCTTGTCAAATCAAAACATTGCCGTTCTCCGACACTACGTAATTCGTAGTTTAAAATTACGTCGGGAACGACAAAAAAAAATAAAATTTACTGACAAAAAAAGGTCGAAATAGACAACCGTCACAATACCCCGGGGGCCGGGAAAAAAAATCTGAAAGATTTTTTCAGTATAGTTTTTAAAAAAAAATATTCAAACCAAATCAAAATAAACCGCATATACATATCGAATTTTAATATTTAATCTGCCAAATGAAAGAACGATCAAAAAAATAATAATAATTAAAAGCAAAATGAAAATTAATATTAACATCCTATAGAAGAATTTTTCTGAAAAAACATCCTGTATATATGAAAAAAAAATAATACTGATATATTGCATATCAACAAGTTATTTAATAGAAAAAGAAAACAAAACAGACGAGAGAGAGAAAAAAAAAATCCTAAATAATTATCTTAAATTACATGGTTCATGAATGATAAAATTTTAAACATGTTCCTGGAATATACAATGTTAATATACATCGTTCAACTCCATCAACGTACATTATAATTACAACATACATTCTCTTTCATACTAGTCTTATTCCAACTACTGGAAATAAAACATCATGCAGTTAGAGTTGCTTATGAGGAATCGTATCCTAAATAAGTCAACTCAACAGAGTTGAACGCAACGGCAAAAGGCTTTAATAGTTGCCATCCGCTGAAAATATTAATAGCTTATGGCTTCTTTAACGTGTCGCTAACTCCCGCACGGTGATTACTATAAACAAGTTTCAGTTAAAGACTGAAATAAATATGCCGGAAAGAAAAGAAAATCATAGCCAGTCGTGAAACATTGACTTTTAAATAAATCCAAGGGTCTTTTGTGAAGTAATTAAAATACTTATGTAATAAACATATGAAAATAATTCTCACGGGAAAGTGATTCAAGCGTATAAATAATACACATAGGTATGGTTTAGTTTAACGAGTTACCTTAATAAACGCTCGTGCAGAAGGCTTAATTTTACAAGTTGCAAACCGCTTGAAAAAAAATTGAGAAAAAAAATTGATAACATTTAACAAATTATACTATAAAGTATAATACAGATATTGAAAATAAGAGTTTACACTCCTAGAATTGCAAATATTAAATAAATTACACAATAAGTTAACCTAATACTACGATGATGATAATTAATTATAAGTTTTGACCAACGTCAATGTTAATGGTATAGCCAAACGATAATGAGGTGCATAGAAAAAAAAAAAAGACAAAAAAAATCGGCTTATGCTCGCCGTGAGATAATTAGCAATAATTATATATGAATTCATATAAAGTAATTGATAACAACCAATCTAGTCACTCAAAGAAGAAGTTAAACGCGGTAGAGGTTTAATGTCTCTGATATGCCAACGACCTAATGGGTTATTATTCATATCCACTAAATCGTAAATTAATGGTGAAACTTTATTTGAAACTTTACATTTAATAAATTTGGGTGCAAACTTAGCACAAAAATGTTTTTTAGAGGAACTTATTACATGGTTTCGCCTCCAAACAATATCACCGTTATTAAATTCTAAATTCTGATGATGTTTGTTATAATAAGTTGCATTATATTGATGTGCATTAAATAACCGTTTCTGTACTTCGGAAAAGATAGGTATTAATTGTCCTATGTTTTCAGCATATACATCCCTAGGACTGAAAATTAGTTCATCTCTGGAATCTTTATTTTTGTAGATAGATCCACATGTAACAGCTTCTCTACCAAATACTAAAAATGATGGAGTGAATTTTGTGGTTTCATTAACCGCAGTATTAATAGCAAACTGTATTTTGTTGATATAGGTATCCCAAGTTCTGTGATCTTTATCTATAAAAGCTGCAATCGCCGTTACAATAGTTTTATTGTAACGCTCAACGGTGTTAACCTGTGGACAGTAACGTGGGGTGTAATGTATTTTTGGTATGTTGTAAAATTTAAATAATTCAGATAATTCTGTACTTATCATTTGAGGACCATTATCTAATATAATAGTTTCTGGAACTCCATAAACCATAAAAACTAAATTGTCCAATATATGGCGAATAATAGAAGCGGTTGCATGTTTTATTGGAAATAACAAACAATATTTGGAAAAACAACAAGTAACTACAAATAGAAATCTATTCTGCTTACGTGAAGTAGGAAGTGGACCTATCAAATCTATGGATAAACATTGGACAATCAGTTTCAATATACGTATTTTCAAGTGATGAAAATGAATAGAAAATGTTATTTAAATAGTGAAATTACTGGGTTATAGAATAAATGTTGTGCCTTCAGAAAATTTCTTCAAAGATATTATAACGAAAGAAACTAAAGAAACTTAAATGTCTGAATAATTTAGCAGTAATTTGATATATTATAGTAGATATATAACCTAACTAGTGAATGTTAATGGTTGAAAATGGTAACAAATAAAGTTTTATGCCTGACCTCAATAATAATTATAAAAAAATTATTTTTAATATTGCTATTCCTCTGTTGATATTGTTCCTCCTCTCTTCTCCATAAACTGCGTTTGAATGGTCGGCGCCAGTGTGTAACGCGTTGTTTGCGGAGTGGTAATTGAGGGTCCAGAAAGGAAATACCAAAGCTCTCTTCTATGTTTATTTTACAGTAAAATTAAAAATATACAAAAATGCCTGTAAATACAAACAAAAAATATAAACAAAATTGAAATAAAAAATAGTCACACAAAATAAAAACAGAAACATTAATACAATTAAATTTGATCTGAAAAGAAAAAGTAACAACAAAATAAAATTTTAATGAATGAGAATCCTTACCAAAAATTTTGGCTACGCACACTCGTGTACGTAAAAATAAATTATTGATTTCATGAAAACTTTGATTGTAGATAATAAAAAAATTGATAAACATGTAATTTTGAATAATAAACTCGGAAACAATAATAAATAAATAGATTCTAGTTGTTATGATGGATAATTTTTCGTGACTGGCTTGTCAAATCAAAACATTGCCGTTCTCCGACACTACGTAATTCGTAGTTTAAAATTACGTCGGGAACGACAAAAAAAAATAAAATTTACTGACAAAAAAAGGTCGAAATAGACAACCGTCACATTTTTATCTAATATTTTTTAACATTTTATTCATTTATAACATTTTTACAGCGCTCCAAAGTTGACCGGGTTCGTCAATACTCATGAAAATCCGGTCAAAATAAAATGAAGTCATCATTTACTTCGTTATTTTTCTTACACTTACTTTCAAAAAAATTTTGTGACATCCCTATAATTTAACTTATTCATTATTGACTCTTTTCCTATAAAACCTAAAAAATATTTGTTTCTTACAATAATTTCTAAGAGGAGTGTACATTTTCGAGAATGTTATCAGGTAGAAAAGGTCCAAGCTACCGTTTGGGGACAAATGAATATCTGCCTACTACGACTATTATTATTATATTTACCCTTCGAAGGTTCAGCTGTTCCTTATTCCTCATTTTATTCTTTTAGTAGCGCTACATATTTTGCCACGTGTAGACATATTGAAATTTGTGGATATCATTTTCAGTTTAATCAATAAAATTGCGAATTTTGTGTGCTGAAATTTCATTTAGTGATAAATATTGCGAGTTTCTTTAAGCGTGCATCACGAGTGATTGTTTTATATGTAAAAAAACCTCTTGGGGACCTTAAAGTTCGAAATGTGGAGTGGAAACTAAAGGAGTGAAAAATTTGCTTAAGCGAGCAAAATTCAAAAACGATTTGCACAATGAATTATTTCTCCAAAGTGATTCTGAAGTAACTATTCATATTCCCTGCTACCATAATTATAGTGATAGTTGAACAGGTAATGTTGTTCGTCGCCTCAGCAGTAGCAGTTCATCATCTTCTGTATCAGAAAATACAGATTTCGATTTCTCAAACAACTGCTTTATTTGCGGTGAAGTATTCCAGGATCAGAGTCACTTGAGCGTATCCAGAAACGATTCATGAGACACCTAGGCTTGCATAGCGGCTTAAATAAGTCACTAACAAGCTATAAGGAACGACTGCATCATTTTAAAATCAGCAGTCTCCTTGCAAGAAGAACGTTTCTGGATATGGCGTTCCTTTCTAAAGTTGTCCGCAATGAGATCGACTGTCCTCAGATACTCGGCTCACTGAGTTTTAGAGTACCGCGCAGACCACCCCGCGTTCCGGCGCCGCTATTCCACAAGCCCCGCGCTCGCACTAACATCCGCATGCACGCCGCTTCGTACCGATTGCCCGACACTTACAACAGACTGGACCGAACTGTCGATATTTTCTTTGACTTCCGAAAAAAGTTTAAAATTGAGACATTGAAGTTGTTCGACGATGTTTATTGAAACTTATAATTTAATATTTACTGTACGAATGATTATTTATATTGTATTATAATTTGACATTTGATTATTCGTCTATTGTAATATATATATTACCTTATATATATATATATGACCTTATTGCGTATAATTAACTCAATCTGTAAAAGCATGTTGTGACAGCCTTCAACGGTTGATACATTTAATTAAGATTTACTATAATTAGATATTTAAGTTAAGACATAATGTAATCTTCTCTGGCTGCCCTTATGATTTATAAATTTTAAGCAAGCCAAATATGAATCTTATGGCCTGCGCAGACGACGGACTTTTGTCCGCGGTTTAGTTTTGTCCGCTAAAATAGATCGCTTACAACTGTATCGAGTAACGCAAACGAGGGATTAAAAGTACCGCATACAAAAAGTCCCCCGAAAAACCGGACATGCAGGGAGCGGACCGGACAAAAGTACGGAGGAGTCCCCGAAAAAAATAGAACTCGTGTGACTAAGCGAAGCAACGCACATGGCGGTCTTTAGTCCGCGTTTATTTCTACATTTCCGGGCAACCAATTATCGCACGCCGTATGCGTTGAGTTCGCGGTAAATTCGCGGCGGACTTGTTATTTGCGGAGCGTACTTTTTTCTCCGCCGCGGAGAAAAGCCGCGCAGGCCATTATGCAAGTATTTCGAAGGCGCTCAAGCTTATTTAATTACGTGAGATCGAGATGGCTTTATAGTTCTCATTATTATACTATGGCTATATAATGTCGGCGTAATCCAGTATAAGAAGTATAAGTGATTGCGTTAGAGCAATTCTGGTTGGTATGGGCAGAAAACTCCGAAGGCTTCTAAGAGAGCCTACCGTAGAAAATACCTTTCTACTTTCTGCTTCTGCTGAATTGTGTCTTCCAGGACATTGTAGAATTTATTAGAATGCCTAGATTTTTAACAATGGAACTACAGGGAATATGTACGCCATCAAAAAAAATGGTCTTGTGTTACAGATGTCAATTTTTTAATCTGGATGCTCAATAAGGAAGTACTAAATCGTACTATAGTTTATTGTGTTCAGTATGAGGTCTCGTCATGTTAGGTGCTTTCATTATATATTGGCCTGGCACACTATTCAATAATATAGGCTAAGCGCCTCTTTTATTACAATCTATAACTCGAATATCTTTAAAAAATTATAAGTATGTAGAATTTTACTATGACGGTATAGTATTAAATGTATAAAACCGTTGATTTTAAGATTCTGTTGGCACAGTTGATTCTTTGAACATAACATGATTGGTTTCGCAACGCATGATTGGTTTTGAGGACAACGTGTCCACATAATACAATACTATCTACTACGGCTGGCATGCCACAAGACGGTGACATTAACAGTATAACCCAATCTCCTTCTTCCTACCATCTTGCTGACGTTCTTTTAATATATATCCAAGCGATTATCTATAATAAAGATGTGGATGTTACTATCAACAAGGATCTATTGTCCACACTAAAATGGTAAAAAGCATGGCCTAAAATGGAACCCTGGTAAAACCGTGTTATTTTTGTATGTATTTCGTATATATTTGTATGTGTATGTGGCATAAGTTGCCCAATGTGACTACCGACCCGTAATTTTTGATTGTGTTCATGTCCCCATAGCATCGACTGGCATCGACGAGCGTCAGAAATACGCGACCATACCTCAGAATTTGATGAAATTATCACGTCTCACTGGACCTCCAAAAAATTGCGGACGAAATGGCTAATTTTGGGGGCATTGGTAGAAGTTATTTACGTTTTAAAAATGAAGACTCTGGCCGCTCAATCCTGAAGCTCACGAGAACTGCAAGAAAGGACTTCGAACCTCCTTTGGCATACCTAATAGTCCGCTGATATGAAAACTCTGATTTTTGCGGCCAGTTTTGAGAGAAGTGTTATTCGATAGAATACATTACAACGAAAACTATGTATGTATCTATACATAGTCATGAATCACGTAAGTGATATACCTTCGAAAAAAACTCGGTTTAAAAATTATAAAGTACAAATTAATGTGAACTATTTTCTATGCTACTATTAGGTATATATTCAGTGTTCATGTCTTAGTGAACTTCCACTTATCAACTACACCAACACCAGCCACTATCAGGAATTAGGTAGGTGACGTTAGTATAAGTGATTGTAGATATCTTTGGAGCGCTTTCTGTAAGTTACATAGCTACTAATCCCGGCTTACTATTGGCTTGACTTGGTTGTAGTCCTACCTTTCTATGCAGCTGTGGGTACTAGAACAAGTACGCAGCATCAGGTATTAGATGTAATAAAATCAAAGTAAATAAACTCTGAATTAAAATGTTTTATTTTAAACCTTAACAACAAACAAAATGTAACAGCGAATCGCGCGTAAGAATAAGAACCATTTTACTCAGAACCAATCTGGAAAGCCGAATGAACATAAAACAAAATGGCAGAGGGCGAAATAAAGAAACGGGGCCCGGGTGAGAGAACGAGACACAAACCCATGGCTTGAGGTAGGCACATAAAGCCGCTTCCAGGCAGGCGGCATTCACGAATTCGAAGCTATGTTATATGTACTAACTTTTTACGAACTCGAAATGTATCAAACAGTGTACGCTTACGTGATTCATAACTATATAGTTTGTTCATTATAATTTATTTTATCGATTATCACTAGTCTTATCTCTGGCCGATAAAATAGTTTTTCAAAATGGCGGACTAGGTATGCCAGTCTACATACAAGAATGTTTTTCATCTTCGTTAAATATAACAGGGAATCACCGTTATAAAATACTTTTAAGTCATAAACATCTCATGTTAAATCTCTGCTTTAAAGAAAAGATTTGTAGCTCACCATTTATACCACTCACAGCTTTTGTTAAATATACTTATATGAAACGCGCTTTTGTGCATTTGTACATCTTTCAAATTACTCGAAAATTCAATGTTTTCTGAAATAATATTATTTTAGAATCATGATCTCAAAATTATTTTATATTCGGATTCCATTAAAACAGTGCATTATTTATGATGACCAGGACTTAGTTAAAAACTAAAATAAGCTCGCAGTAAACTAAAGTTCATTCATGCTAAATCCACAAAGATATGCTCCATAGAAATCTTCATACAAAAATTTGTAAGGTGACCATGAATTACTCTTAGTTACAATTTAGTAAAAAAGTAATGAGTAAGAGTTATGCAAATTAATGTTATTTTAATAATTCTTAAGCTACAAATATTATATAGGATTTACTCCCCTCCTCCTTTAGGCATTTTTTATTTATTTGGGAATGGAAATTAAGTAAAAGACAAAAATAATAATTAAGAGTAAGAATTAATTTATGGTGTTGAAATAAAAGAGTTTGTCATACAACTACTAAATTTTTATTGCATCCAACAAGTTATTCTTAAGCAAATCCTTAAAACTCATACTTAACTAAAAGATATACTTTAATCTAGTTTTCTATCATTTTCACTTCTCACATATAAAAATATGTAAATCTTATAACAACCAAAATGCACATTTTTCAACTGTCCGATTTAAAATGTATAACGTAAATAAGAATGCTCAGCATAAAGTCCATAGGTACCGAAAAATCTGGTATCTTATTTTATTTATTCAAAAGCCAGTTTCGTCCAGGCTTTAATTTCTACTAATCACTGTCTGACTGCAGACCTAAAACAAAACAAATTTAGTATTATATTTGTACTGTATTTATCACTTTTAGAAAAACTTGACAATATTGACACAAATTTTTAAACACTTTATTGCATTTTTTCTAAGGTTATTCTGAAATTTTCACTAAATAGGCGAATGCAAGAGAGCTGAGCAATAAACATTAAATCAATAAGAGATTTATTTCTAATTCGTCCAGATGTATCAAACTATTTTCTTTCTTTAGTTACATGAACTCAGCACAGGCATTTTTATTTAGAATGGTAAAATTACTGAACTTTTTAGGTATTATTGCTTTAGAGATACAATATCATATACACTTGACTTAAGACTTAAGCTTTGTATAGTATTAATTAACTTCCTTATTTGATAAACTTGCCAAAAGGTTTCATTTAAAAGTATTAAAATACAACTTTAAAAGCAAATGAGTTCTTTAAGTACTTAAAATGTCAATAATATTAATACAATGTTACAAATTCAGTTTAATCATTAATGTTTCACTAAAACTAAATCTATCACAATTTTATTCAAACAAACTTTGTTTTACAGTAAAATCTTACCATACGATGATTTTAGGTATCACTTTTCCAAAGCTTGATAGTTTTGTCATTTTCTAAAGCAGCAGAGGCAATAATATTTTCAGTAGGGTGACAAGCTGTACATAATACAGTGTCAGTATGACCAGATAACCGTTGTACTATTTCTTTTGATTGTAGATTCCAAATGTACACCAAGTTGTCTTCTGATCCAGATACTATCCACTGTAAAAAAAAATAGCTATGTAATTTGCAGCACCTTTCGAATAATTTTATCTAAACTAAAACATGGTGTACATTAGTTACTTCTCTATCCAATAAAGAAAATAAAAAAATATTTTTATTATATTATTTAATCATAAAAATGCCATTTTCTGATCTGTGCAATCAAATGTCCATTATAAGATTTAAATTAAAATTTATCAGGGTTCACAAGATCCTGTACAACCATTATTTATGACCATCCATCACAAAGCCAAAACTGTAAGCAAAGAATGATGCTTAATGACCACCTTGCACAAACCATACGAGGGGCGGCTGATAAGTTCGCGGCCTAGGGTACTTAATGAAACAAAATCATAATTTTTTTATTTTTATATTTTAATGTTATCCCCCTTAAGCGAAATACACTTTTCGCAATATGAATACAAGGCCTTTAAACCATTTAAAAAATATTCTGAAGATTGCTCTTCAAAATGGCTCTCTACGGCCGACTTCATTTCATTATCATCCGAAAATCTTTGCCCCCGTAACTCCTTTTTCAGTTTTGAAAAAAGGAGACAGTCACTGGGAACCAGGTCCGGACTGTAGGGTGGATCATCGATTTCTGCGAACCCAGTGGCTTTTAAGGCATCCCTCGCAACGCGAGCGGTGTGAACGGGCTGTCTTGCAGAAACAGCACTCCGCGCTCCAACTTGCCTCGTCTCTTCTGAACGACTGCTTCACGTGCTTGACCCAATAAATTGGCGTAGTATTGACCATTCATTGTAGTTCCCTTAGGCAAGTAATCAATAAATAAAATTCCTTCCCTACCCGAAAAAATGGTCGCCATAATATTGGAGGCCGACTTTAAGCCTCTTTGGTGGCCTTTTTCCCTTTTTAATCCACTGCATAGACTCTTGTTTGAACTCCGGATCATACTGACGTATCCAAGTTGCGTCTGCGGTTACAAATTTCATCAAAATCGCACTGACATAGCTCCAAAAAATCGTGACAATTCAACAAATCGTGAGCATTCGCGGTACCGCAAGCGCGCTAATTTTTTCATGTGTAAATTTTGGTGCAAATTTTCTACGATTCGCTCTTAATTAATTTTCAACTTTCCACTATCTGCCACAATTTAATTCTACGGTCGGCCAATACAAATTTTTCAACTTTTTGAACATGTTCTTCAGTGACTACTGTCACTGGGTGACCCGGGCGGGGGTCGTCTTCACAGCTCTCTCTTCCTTGTTGAAAAAGCCGAGCCCATTTTTTACTATGGTATATGAAGGCCCAAAACCTTGAAGAACCGATGAAATTTCTTCAAAAATGTCTTTCGGCGATCTTTCTTTTTTCACAAGAAATTTTATCACTGCGCGGTGCTCAAAATAGCGAGAATTTTCAGTTTCGGTCGACATGGTGTTGTTGCTTGTTCCATGGATGAAGTGTTAGTGAACCGAATTCAACAAAGGGGTGTTATTTATACTACCACTTAGTTGGGCAACTAGTGTTATCAGTATCTAGATAATTAGTCATCGCTAAGTACTTCAGGTCGCGAACTTATCACCCGCCCTGGTAGTTAAAATTTAAGCTAACTCTGGCTAAATTATAATAATAATAATAAATCCCCAGACAAACACACCAACTGTATGGGCCCAAAGTAAGCAAAGCTTGAGTTATAGATGCCCATACAGCAGACTGGGGGGGAACCCAGAATAAACAAACATATATAAATACAAACAACCATGAATATTACTGTGTGTCTCTTCAATTCTATAGAAATTGACAGTGACAGAGGGACATATTTAACTATCCAGCTAACCATGTTAAATTGTAAAGTTTGCAAGTCAGCTTTACTGTCACTTCCCACATTAGCAAAGTAGAAACTGGGACACTGATGTGAAACCTGACCACACCTGCTTTCAGTTCAGTGAGTCCATTACAGAAAGTAATGCAAATATATTATAAAATATTACCTTTCCACCAGTAACACTGAAATTGGCAAAGATGCAATATTTTTCATTCTTATGTCCTGTGTAAGTTTTCAAGCACTTCCCTCTGCTGTAATCCCATAGTTTCAGTGTGTTGTCCAATGTTGCTGCTAATATATATTTTCCATTGGGAGAGAATTTCACAAAAGATACTGGTGGGTTGTCGTCGTCAATTAGCGTTTTAAGGCATTGCCCTGATGCTGTATCCCAAATTCGACTGAAATAGAAATCATGTATTTGATAAAAGCAGTCAAGTAAAAATATGAATCCCAACAAACAAGGGCAAGGGATTTACTGGGAATGTCTGAGAGCATGCTCCTTATCACCTTCTTGCACACAGCAGTTTTTGCTGGATTAACAAACACACTTTTTAATCTTGGTCAATGTTTTACAAAGCCAAACCACTTGTCTTTATCTTTTGGCATACAAGAAAGTAAAAAAAAAGGACTTTATAAAAATTATAAAACATTGAATAATAAAACACAGCATTACAAGATAAAAACTAGTGACTTATAGAATAAAAAATTATAAAGGAAAAACTTATTAATAAAAATATAACCAACCATAATCCATCATAGCTGGATGACACTATAAGACTACCATCTCTGTTAAAATGAACAGCTGATACAGGATCTGAGTGTGCTGGTAATGTTTTTAAACATTTGCCTGAAAGATAAACAAACATCATGAAGTATGTATCATTCTGATGACAACAGAGAGCATTGAGAGATTTCTCAAGAAAAGCAGATGCATTTATTAATTTATTTATTAATGTGATTTCTATATTCAAAAATGAATATCTTCAAATATTTTTTACTTAATAAATGCATCCATAGATAACATGTACATTTAGTTTGAGTAAATAAAATAATTATAATAAATAATAATTAAAATAAAACCAGCTTCATTTAGTTTTCCTTATTTATCTGCATAAGACATATTTATTTTATGTGTTGAAGAGTTAGAAAATTTTTCACTTTTATATTAATATTGTTTTAGTAGGCAACAGTTGTCTACCAAGTTATATTTTATATATACTTTTTTCAATTACAGAAATAATTTAATATGGGAAAAATGTTTCATCAAAATTATCTTATATACACTTTTTACTAAGTGCAGAGTGAAAAACTATTTTCATTCTAAGAGTAGTGCCTTTTATAGATCAGGCTAATTGAAATAGAAACCAAAAGGGCTACAGGCTTATTACAAGAATTCTAAAACAAAATTGAGTTTCAGACCAGTTTTGATGCCATCATACAGACATCAGACAGAAAAATAAACTAATAAATTTCTAACCTAGTGTGAATTATATTTTTAGATGTATGTCTTAGTTCAGGTTAAATTAACACTTTTCTTGAACAACCTCTTCCTGTCTGCATCAGAAACATTTAAAAAACTCAATATCTTCTTACCTGTTCGGACATCCCATATCCTCACACTTTCATCAAAACTGCCAGAGACAATGAGATTGCTTTGTGGGTTAAAATTACAGCAGAATACATAATTGCTGTGGCCTTTCAGTGTTTTCAGACATTTTCCAGAACTCAACTCCCACACCTGTAAATAACATTTTAGACACATTTATAAAATAATTTTCAAATTAAAAATAATATATGTCTCCTTTTGTTATATATATTCTTTATTGCACATAATCAAATCTTAAGAACCAGGTACAAAAATAAGTTATTCAGCAAAGGTGGACTTATCTCTAAAAGAGATATCTTCCAGCCAACCCAGGTAATTGAAGATAATTACACAATGACAAAAGTAGGTGACAAAGTGCAAGTCTAAAAAAACCAAAAATAAAAAAGTTACATGATATTCATAATTTTTTGTTTCTTAATACTAAATACAAACATACTGATAATGACAAAGAAAACCTACTGATACATACATATTATACATATATACTTAATACATATAATGTACAGAGATGACGTGGAGATTTTTAACTTGAGACGAGATGTTCTTTTAATCTTCTTTTAAAGATCCAAACTGAGGGGCTATTTTGTTTGTTCCTCGGCAGCTTGTTCCACAAAAGAATAGCTCGGACTGTGAAAGGTTCAAATCTGAACTTAGTCTTACTTTTTGAACAGGCAAGTGTTTTGGTATGACAGGACCGCATTAAGCGCATGCCAGGAGATAGAGGTTGGAAACGGGAATGGAGACAAGTGGAACTCATAGGGTCTTTAAGGATATTATACAGCGCTGTTAATACGTGTAATTCATGATGAAGTCGTATAGGGAGCCAATTTAACAGATTGCGGCAATGCGACACATGATCATATTTCCTATGACCAAAGACCAAAAATAAATCTAATGGCCAAATTTTGTAGACATTCTAACTTATTTAGTAACTCCTCAGTCGCATCCAAGAAGCAGACATCTGCATAATCTAATATTGGTAGTAACAAAGACTGTGCCAGCATTATCTTTGTTTTATAAGCCAGGAAATATTGCAGTTGCTTAAGGGAGTGGAAAGTGTAGTGCATGTGTTTGCTAATGCCAGCTATATGCAGAGACCACGACATATTGCAATCCATTACAAGTCTTAGATTTTTTGCCTTATCAGAATATGGAATAATTACTCCATCATAGATAACACTTGGTACCCTATTAAAGTCCAACTTCCGTCTAAGTTCCAAAGTACAAAAACAAATATGTCTCATAAAATGCCTGTATAATATTGTTTACTTGGTACTGAACTACTAAAAATAATAAATAAATAATCTGAAATTTTAAAAACAACACTACGTAGTTTTAGGTAACTAACTGAAACAAAAGTACTTCATTCTAGATCTCGGTGTGCATCAGAAATATACATATTTATTTGTTACATTAACTTAAATGTTACAATTTGACCCAAGGTTAATTGCATAAGCACAACTCAGTAGGGGTCAACATAATTGAGAAATCAGTGGAAGTGGCACATAGAAAATTTGAATATTAGTTTTATTAATAATATGTCACACTACAAACTGTAATGTTCATTTGATAACAATTGATATATTTAAATAAACATCCATAAACTTGGGATGTATATTAAAAAACAAAGTAGTACTTTAAGCACATTGGCTTACAAGCAATATTAAAAGTTGTAGTTGTAACAAAATATTTTTAAAGTTCAGCCTGGAGAATTCCAAGATATAATTTAGAGTCTTATCTCTATAGCTATCACTGTGATAAGAGGCCATGAGAAACTGATGTGACACAGATTTAATCTCACAGTTATGTTATAATTTAAATCTTGTGTACATTTATCATACACCAGATATTATTGGACACTCCTTATTGAATTTGATCCCAAGCTAAATCAATATTACTATGTTTAGTATGATAGAAACCCTATAATGAGTAAAATTGCATTTATTGAAGTCATATTTAAAATAAACAGTTGAAAATAACCAATTTCAGCACACAGAATGATTAAGATAGATTTGTTCTTATTTTAAATTGTGTTCAACCACTATTTGACAGATAATAAACAATATTACTGTTTCTTTTCAAGTATGATGTTGAAAAAGTAGAAAAGTAAAGAATTAAAAATAAGTACAATTATTATTTATTGTTGCGACTAACTAAATTATTTTATTAAGTAACTTTGGAACCAAAACCATTTATGTATTAAACAGTATTGAAATGATCTGTATATCAATAATGAATAAGTATTGGATTGAAGAGTTAAGTTTTGACTCTAAAAACCCAACACTTTTTCCAAAAAGTATGACTTGACCATTTTATTAAACAATTATGTGTCACAATATTTAAGACACATCTGCAGTAACTAAAGTGATTTTGTCTCTGCAGTGAAACAGGTGATAATTTAAAATAAAAAAATTTACCTTCAAAGTTTTGTCATCGCTGGCACTAACGATAAGTCTACTATCAGAGGACCAAGCAACATCACTGATCCCCATTTTATGACCAGAAATAGTTTTTTCAAATTTTCCATCATAAGCACCCCAGACTTTAATCAATTTGTCAGCAGCTGAAATTTATCAAAATATAAATTTAGATAATTGTTTTACTTATTAGCATTATGGTTTTATTGAGCAAATTTAAGCACATAAAAGCACATAAATGCTCTAAGTATTCTTGACAAAAAGTTCAACATACTAAAATAGAATCACACATGATACATGCTATCTCTTTCTAACATAAGAACTGTAGTAGTAATATTTGTTTCACCTTGATCAATTTTTTATTCAGGAAAATGGGTGCAGAAGAATTCAATAGCACATGACAGTATAGAATAAAAAAAGTCAATAAGTAAATTTAATAAATATTGTTTTCAAATTATAAAATGATTTTCATATGATAAATGGCAAAACAACTAAATTCGACACAGATTTAATCAATTCAAGGATGTACACATTAGGCCATGTGACTATAAACAAAATTTAGTTTGGTAGAATGGCCAATGAACTTCCATATGGCCAAAGATTAATAAGACAAATTAATTTACGACATTCTTAAAGAAAGTCCTATTTAAATAACAACAAAAATGATTTTAACTTTATTAACTAGGTCAACGCAACAAAAATATTGCAATTAGGTAAATGGCGTCACTAAAAAGGCGTATCTCTGTACTTACAAGAACTTGCTAGCCATTCTCCGTTAGGGCTGAATTTAACGGACGAAACTGCTTTGGTGTGCCCGGCAAGAGTAAATTTGAGAGTGTAATTCGGCTTCTGAAACAAATAAATAAATTGAGCGCCAAATCGCACGTGCTCAACGCCGAAAGTTATATAAACGTGCGGCGAACTATTATCGCGCAATGTAATGCAATACTGCATAAAAGGTTTACTTACAGCTACTGAAGATTTATTTGACTGAGGAGTAGTTTGCGAAATCGTATTTGGGCCGGATAAATTAGAAGAAGGGCCACCGTGATTTTGATGTGCCGAAGGATGGCCGGGCCCCGGTCCTAGAGGCACCATTTTTCAATTGAGACGCACTTTGATACGAATAATTCGTCACCCAACACAAGCACACATACACACAGAAGTACTCGAAACAATGAACTTGTCTGCTTGAAAACTAGTCAACTTATCACATACGCGCACTCTTTCGGTAAATTCAACGTAATTTTTAAAAGAACATTCCACAGCTTTAGAGCGTCTCGCGTGCATATTTCGCGAAGAATCAGAAGTGCCAACCTGACAAATAGATCAACTAAAGAAAAAATTCGTGACGTTCAAAAACGTTCAAAAATCATAGTAAGATGCGTTCATAATTTGGTTTTGGTACCTAAAGGGTGTGTCAATTACTTTACCTTGTATTTTGAAGTCGTAAGTACAATTTTTTACTTTAAAAATAATATAAACAAATAAAAATATAAACAATTGTAGCCCAGTTATAAGTAACTTATTGATTAGAGAGTGAGCGAGCGTGCGTCCCAGCCTGGCTTCGCACGGACAGCAGTGCATCAAAATCTACTTTTTTTCTGTGAAAGTGTTACTAAGACTGTTGCATCAAGCATATACAGGGTATAACATGAAGAAAGCATAATACTTAAGGGACAGTAAATATACCATTGTTAGAATATACTTGTCGCATGGAGGGTGGCCGAGGTGCGAAGCATTGGGTCTTCCTCACGATCCGACATAATTTTTGATGAACGTGGGCACTGTGTGGGTACTCGAACGAAATACGGTTATAACTTTCACTGACTTTATTTAAAGTAACGATTTATTATTAAAACAGAAACAGACACGTGCATTGGTACTGAGCGTCTGCCAAGACTGTTCGAACTTGACTGAGCTGACGCTCGGTCTCTGTGCGTTTTCGCTGCATCCCCTCTACCGACGATCGTGTCCAAGCGGTGGGGCGCGCTTGCGTTTCTAATCACATGATGTTTAGTTGTGACTTGAATTGATAGATGGCGCTGTACGTTGTACGGTAGCGACATCTATCGGCGACACGGCCATCCCTGACTAGCACCCGTCCTCGGGTGTAGTACCTATGGACAAAATACACTCCGAGAGTAAAAATTGCTCGGCTATCCTGCCAATAAGACTAAGTGACTCATTTTCACTGCAGTTTATTTCCAATAAATCTACGCACATACAATAACCAACTGTCATTATTTACAATGCCCTGTCATTAGGGTTTTCTACACAGTGCTTCCTGCACAACAAGTAATTGGAAGAGATCCGATCAACAAGGTAATCAACGGAAAACTATTTCCACAAATCTGAATCTAATTTCAAAGGCAATGCGTACTCAACTCATCAAAAACTTTCGTCACAATCTGTGCACCAACACAGATCAGAATCGCACCAACGATTCTTTTCATACTCACTGTCACACGTGCTACAACACATGAGACACTCTGTGCACCAACACAGACCAGAATCGCACCAACGATTCTCAAAACATCTTGCGCAAAATGTGCTACAACACATAAAGCGCTCTGTGCCCCAACACAGACCAGAATCGCACCAACGATTCTCATAGACCCATCGCCACATGTCACTCATGAGGTGCGGTCAAAAGTTAATAGACCCATCGCCACATGTTACTCATGAGGTGCGGTCAAAAGTTAATAGACCCATCGCCACATGTTACTCATGAGGTGCGGTCAAAAGTTAATAGACCCATCGCCACATGGTACTCATGAGGTGCGGTCAAGAGTTTCGAGTATGAGTACACATGCCATTCTTAATCGGATCTGGTTTCACTACCACTGTCATCAACTATGACATCTAACTCTCGAGGCACTGGGTGATCGGGGATCTTTCTCACACGGTCATGGGGGTACTTGTACGTTCGCTTAGAGTCAAGCGCCTTAAGTAGGTACCTATCCCCGTCTAATACCTCAATAATCTTAAAAAGGCCTTTGAATTTGGGATCTAATTTAGTCTGATTCCTTTCCTCATTTTCAACCAGAACATAATCATTAATGGCTAACTTAGACACTTTGGCCTTATTTTGGTCAAAACGATTCTTATCATACTTTGACATTTTCTCAATGTTATGTGTCGCGTGCTCTCTAGTCTCGTCTAAATTAATGTCAACCTCATCATCATCAGCGGTCACTAAACTAAGCGGACGTGCTACCCTTCCTATCATCAACTCGAGAGGGCTGGATTTAGTCACCCTATTAATAGTAGAGTTCATGGCCAGCTGAACTTCTCCTAATGCATCCTGCTAAGAGTGATCACGACTAGTCTCTACAGCTGTCAACATGCTCTTGAGGGTACTCATTACTCTCTCGACTTGACCGTTTGCACGACTGCCTCCAGTAGCTATTAAGTGCAACTCGATGTTGTTAGCAGCGCAGAAACTAGAGAAGTCTTTGCTCGCGAAACAACGACCCTGGTCTGCTATTATGCGTTTTGGAGCACCAAACAAAGCTACACAAAATTTAATAGCACAAATACTGCTGTTCGTGTCAATATTGAGTGAGTGACGAAGTAAAACAAATTTGGTGAATGCATCTATGATGACGAACACGTATTCTTTGATGTCGTTCTTGCCCGACAGTTTACCAGAAGCATCCACATGGATGGTATGCCATGGGATATTAAATTTGGGAATTGGGTGAAGTTCTGCCTGAACTTTGCCCGAGTGAGGCTTGGCTACCTTACAAGTGACACAATTATCCACAAATTTCCTCACGTATTTGGACATGCCTTCAAACCAGTAGTGCTCATAGATCTTTTCGAGAGTTTTCTCCCATCCCAAATGCATAACTGACTCATGGACATTATTGATCACGGACCACCTGAGCGCTCTTGGTACGATAGGCAGACATCTGGTACGACCGTTACGCTGAATCTTACGAAACAGAATGTTTTTGCGTATTTCGTAGGTTTTGCGAGTTTCCTCAGGATAAACCTCGTTACGAAGATCAGACACAATCTTGCTGATCTCTTCGTCCTTTTCCTGTTCAGCTTGCAACCAGTTACTAGAAAGCTCAGCTAAATCGACACGCTTCTGTTCCACACGAGAGATAGCTTCATTAGAAGTAGGAAGAGGATTTCTAGAAAGGAAATCTACGTGACCCATCCTACTGCCTTCGCGATAAACAATGTCGAACTCAAATGACTGCATGTAAGCCCACCAACGATGAACTCTTGGAGACAAGTCAGTTTTATTTTTGGAAGCTTTGACAGCACTGCAGTCTGTCACCCCCGTAAACTTACGACCTAGCAAATAATGCCTGAAATGCTTTATTGCGTTAAAGACAGCTAAAGTCTCCAACACGAATGAATGATACTTCGATTCGGCTGGGGACGTACGACGACTGTAATAAGCAACCACGTGTTGTTTCCCATTAATCTTTTGAATAAAAATTGCACCATATCCTTCAGCACTAGCATCGGTATGTAACTCGATAGCATGAGCAGGGTCAAAAATTCTTAGAACTGGCTCACTGGTTAAATGGGAAATTATTTTTTGATAAACGGCCTCATGACTGGGTTCCCAGCCAATGGACCTGTTCTTACTACTCGTTAAACGAAACAAAGGAGCCATTATTTTTGAAAATTGTGGCACAAATTGTCTAAAATAAGTGGCCAGACCTATGAACTGTCTCAGCTGAGTGATGGTTTTAGGTGGCGGAAGTTTGGACAAAGCTAGAATTTTATTTAGGTTGGGTCTAATTTGGCCATTTTCTACAACAAACCCTGAATATTCAACGCGGCGTTTAAGGAATGAACACTTAGCGAAATTCAAGGAAAAACCAGCCTTTGTTAATTTATCGAGTACAGTACGAAGACGCACTAAACTCTCTTCTACAGATGACCCTATCACCAAAATGTCATCAACGTATGTTACAGCATATGCAATGTCACCTAGTGCTTTCATAACAGCCCGCTGATATACTGAGCTTGCATTCTTCAAACCGAACGGCATGGTCAAATATTCCCACTGACCATCCGGTGTGACGAATGCAGTTCGCTCTATTGATTCAGGATGGACTGGGATCTGATGATAGCCTGATAACATGTCAAGAGACGTGAACCATGTAGCACCGCCTAGCCTAGAGACAAGATCCTCTATCAACGGCAGTGGAAACCTATCCGTGTTGTCATTCAGTTCCCTATAGTCGACACACATGCGATCTGAACCATCCTTATTTTTAACGAGCAACACTGGACTGGAAAAAGGCGAACAACTCGGCCTAATTATACCGGCTTCCTCTAATTCCCGAACTTTAGTAGTAACAACTTCGCGTTCACTAGCGCTTAGCCTATAAGGGCGACGATTGACTGTACCATTAGGGTCTATTAGTCGAATTTGCATCTGTACTGTTGTAACGCGGGATCTAGAAACACCACTAGAAAATTACGATGAATATTCTGACAGAAGAGCACTCAATTGGGAATGAAATTCCGTCGGAATGTCGGTATTAACATTATCGAAATCAATTTGAAAAGAAGAACCACTTTTGAGCTTAATTGAAACGTCACATAGTTTAACGATTTTTTCACGACACAAAACAACACTATCAGACGTCATACTAACGTTAAACCTCTGATCTAAAATCTCACGACCAATTAAAATATCATTTTTAAGACAAATATCCGGTACAACATGAAATAAAATCTCTAATCGTAAATTGTTTATCATAACCTCAGATAAAATTTGTAGTGTACTTTGCACACTACCGTGACCGATTCCCGTTAAATTTACTATGTTGTTTACACGTTTGCCACTACACTTTGACGCAACATTATCCTTCGCTAGAGAGCATTCGGCACCAGAATCATAATAAAATGGAAATGACTCACCAGAGTTCATCAACACACCACTAGGATTGCTGACGTAGCAAACGTCAACGCGTCGCTCGCTACTCGCTGCTGGTGCAGTAGCTGCCGCTGAACTGCTCGAACCACCTGTGCCGTTGCCTCCTCCATTGCTTCGTGGACATTTAGAAGCAAAATGTCCGCCGTTGCCGCATCGAAAACAGATGACATCTGGACGCTGCTTCGATCCCGTAGAAGTTGATGCAGAGGTCGCAGAATAGGCTTCCTTGCCCTTCACTTCACCCCTTGATCGACAGTCAGCCGCTCTGTGACCTGGTTTACCGCAGTTGTGACACTTCAAAGTTGACGGCTGAAACTTCGGGCGCTTGATACCTGGTGCAGCCTCGGTTGTGTTACCAATGGAAGCTTTCCTTTTTAAAAATGAGAACGCTTGAAGTTCACACTGAAGCTTGCTCCTGTTGCTGACATCGGTAGTAAAAGCCAGTCTTTGAATGCGTCCATCAAATTGTGCCATGTGAGCCAGCACTGTGGATATGGCAATCTGCTCGGCGCTCATATTTCGCCAGCGTGACGTGAGTGTGGAAAGCAAACGGGCAGCGTAAGCAGCATAGCATTCACCTTCCTTAGGCTTGCTACTCATCAGTTTGACAAGCGTAACGGCATAAAAACAGGCTTTTAAAGTCACACCATGTCATCCCAGCAAACGACACTTGCGCCAGCCAACGTGAAGCACTTCCTTTCAGGGCCTTGCTTGATTTGGTGATGATAAGCGCACTTCCCTGAAGTGGAACTTCCGATAAGCACAGATCCGCTGTAGTGCACCAAGCACGTGCGTCTATATCCGGCTTATCTGGGTCGAATTCAGGCAAAGAAATATGCTTGGTACCTGCTGGACCCCTGACGGCTTCTATGAGGGACATCATGTTCTGGTTTTGGGCCGCCAACAACGTACGAAGCAAATTCTCGTCACAGCGTGACGTCATCGCTCCATTCTCCATATTTTCTTCAGCTCGAGTGTATCCCACTTCTGATGTCGCATGGAGGGTGGCCGAAGTGCGAAGCATTGGGTCTTCCTCACGATCCGACATAATTTTTGATGAACGTGGGCACTGTGTGGGTACTCGAACGAAATACGGTTATAACTTTCACTGACTTTATTTAAAGTAACGATTTATTATTAAAACAGAAACAGACACGTGCATTGGTACTGAGCGTCTGCCAAGACTGTCCGAACTTGACTGAGCTGACGCTCGGTCTCTGTGCGTCTTCGCTGCATCCCCTCTACCGACGATCGTGTCCAAGCGGTGGGGCGCACTTGCGTTTCTAATCACATGATGTTTAGTTGTGACTTGAATTGATAGATGGCGCTGTACGTTGTACGGTAGCGACATCTATCGGCGACATACTGTTAAAAATTGGAGTTTTTGGGGCTGGTTATGACTTCCATAAATTTTTATTTCTATTTTTTTAGTTCATTATATTTGACAGCCCTAAATAGTTGTTTACAAACGTTTACCTACCTATGCATGAGGCACGGTGCCGAGCGCCGCCTTGCGCCTTCGGCAATGAAAGCCACCCTCCGGCGTCTCGTGCGACGACGACGAAGCGGAAGGGAGGATGCAATATCTTCCCTCACCCTCTCCTCAAAACCTAACCTAACCCAACCAATGTTAAATTTATACACTTTTGGCTTGTTTAAAACTATTAACAACACTAATCTAATCTAATAATTTAGGCTATGGTTTCCCCTTTCAAATGCCACCCCTCCGCTCCTGAGCAGATGCGTAGCTTTTTATTACGTGCTTAAAGTTTCGAATAACGGAACGACATTTTAGATACGAATTAACCACCACGAATTAACCAGTTTTTATATGCGGCAATATTTTATGCTGCGTTCCGTTTGCCGATTACAGCGCTCACAGCGCTAAAAGTGCTCAAAACCGTTCCGATTCGTTTGAGCGCGCTAAAAGTGTTATTAGTGCTATTGCAATCGGAACGGTAAATATCGCGCTAATGTTCTGATTGTTCGTCGCTTAAGTCTAAAGTTACAATCTTTGACCCTGAATGAAGCAGGAGCCATTTTTTCATATTATTACAAAAGAAAATTAATAAGCAAGCTTTTAAAATCTTTAATCAACTAATAAAAACATCAACAAAGTAACGTCATGTGTCAGTATTGACAGGCTGCTCACAGCGACCATGCTCCGTAGCTTGGGCACTGTGAGCGGGAAGATGGCGGCGTTTATGACGTCATTGATGACGTATCGATATCGCTGTGAGCGCGCTCACGGGCAAACGGAACGGGTATATATATGAGCGCTGTGAGCGCTGTAATCGGCAAACGGAACGCAGCATTAGAATGACCTTTTTGACATTGTCAAGGTTACATTTGACAGTCCGAGAAAGCGGTCAACTGAACTAATTGAAAAGGTATCATTTGATACTGGATATTATTTGTAAAAAGTTTAAATTCAATCATGGCTCTTAACAAATTAAGTATTGATGCCCTGAACCTTGCCGGAAAACGGGTTTTGATGAGGTTAATATTTAAATTATTACTTACCTAGTTGAATTTTTTAGTAACGTAATCTTTTATTATTTATTAATTACCTATTTATTTTTAGAGTTGATTTTAATGTTCCACTGAAGGAAGGTGTGATAACCAATAATCAACGTGTGGTTGCGGCATTAGACTCGATCAAATATGCTTTAGAAAAGGGAGCAAAGTCTGTGGTACTGATGTCACATTTGGGCAGACCTGATGGCCAACCAAATCTAAAGTACACCTTGAAGCCAGTCGCTGAAGAACTCAAAAAGCTTCTGAATCGGTAATATATGTTTAAATAAATTTTATACATTTTTTGGTTTTTTATATATTTAAAAAAAAATTTTTTTCGTGGTAGGGATGTTGTTTTCTTATCTGACTGTGTAGGGCCTGAAGTAGAAGCTGCATGTGCTGACCCCCCCGTAGGATCGCTCATCCTCCTAGAAAACCTCCGCTTCCATATTGAAGAAGAAGGAAAGGGTGTTGATGCTAGTGGTGCAAAAGTTAAGGCTGACCCTGAAAAAGTAAAAGCTTTCCGAGAAAGCTTACGAAAATTAGGAGATGTTTACGTCAATGATGCCTTTGGTATGATAAACACAATTTATTTATCTATAATTGAAAAACTGATTTCCTTTATTAGATAATGCTGTAATGATTATTTAGAGAAGGCATAAAACAAGCATAGAATAAAGTCTTATTAGTGACTTAATGACCATATTCTTTCTGAATCAGGAATTATCATAGTTTATTTCATTTCCAGGCACTGCCCACCGAGCCCATAGTTCAATGATGGGTGATGGATTTGAACAAAGAGCCAGTGGCTTCCTGCTCAAAAAAGAGTTGCAATACTTTGCTAAGGCTCTACATGAGCCAGAAAGGTACAAATTAAGCACAAATTAAATACTGTACTAAAATTTAATACTGTACAATTATTAATACCAATATATATATTCATAATTAGTTAACTAAAAATTCTTTTAGGCCTTTCTTGGCAATTCTGGGTGGAGCTAAAGTTGCAGACAAGATTCTCCTCATTGAGAACTTATTAGACAAAGTCAATGAGATGATTATTGGTGGTGGTATGGCTTACACATTCCTTAAGGAATCTAAGGGGATGACTGTGAGTGTGAAACAATTTTGGTAACTAATAATAATACTTTTAAATCTTGTACTGTAATTTATGGCTGTTTAATTCTAGATTGGGAACTCTTTATATGATTCTGAAGGTGCAAAAATTGTTGGAAAACTCGTAGAAAAAGCTGAGAAGAATAATGTCAAGATTCATCTCCCAGTTGACTTTGTCACTGCTGATAAGTTTGCTGAGGATGCACAGGTAATGGTTATTTAAATGGATTATTACAACATAAAAATTGATAATGATAACATAGAAATTGAACCTTACAAAATGAACAGTTTCTCTTTAGTTACAGCTAAGAAAATAAGAGTATTTAGATTACATATTGAACATGCTAATATATACTAACCTAGTTCAGCAAGGATAAACCATCGTAACTCATACCAAAGTTTTCTTTTACAAGTTCACATTCAAAGTATGTTAGCTTAAAGTTACGTGTATTTTGTTAGGTTGGCATGGCTGATGTGGAGACAGGTGTCCCTGAGGGCTGGATGGGTCTGGATGTTGGACCTAAATCCCGGGAGCTCTTCGCTGAGCCAATCGCTAGGGCTAAAGTGATTGTGTGGAATGGGTATGTGACTGCTGGCAAAAGTATGTAAAAGTAAATTGGGTTCAATTTCTGTTTGATTACATCCTAAGCAAAAGTTTTATTTAATACTTAACAAAATACTAATAATGCATTTGCTATTTTCTATTTAATATTGGTGATGACTTTGATATTGAAAGTATTCCCCTAAGGATTGACACTTATTTCTTAATGTGAAGGGAATTCCACAATTTTACATCAACCAGGAAAGAGCATAATAGGAATTTTCATACCTTCAAACTGCTTGCTATATTAGCATAGTTCATATTAGAGCAATATGTTCATATGATATTTTTTTTTTAAATAAAACACTTTTTACCGGATATTATCGCGTATATTTTAGTTAATTTTAAAATTCTCTTATATCGGTCAAACCAAACGAAATGTGTCAACTCGCATTAAAGAACACATCTCTGATGTTAAAAATAAACGAACCTCAAAATCTGCAGTTTGTGAACATTCCATAGACAAGCCCAACCATTATTTAAGATTTGATACCGTGAAGATCCTAGCAAAAGAGAAACATTTTATACCTAGGATGATCAGAGAAACTATTGAAATTAAAAAACATCCAAATTTCAATAGAGAAGATGGTTGGAAACTTTCATCAACATGGGATCCAATACTTAAAAACATCAAAATGAAAAACCAGCAAACTGTTAGACTGCAAACTCAGGACACAGTCAGTGCCTTTTGTGTCAATCCGGGACGTTATGCGAGAAGACTGAGAAACAGATGGCGTTAATATGTATTGACAATCATGTAGTTTTTATTACTGGCAATAGATGAACAACACCTTAGTCTATCGTGACCACGGCAACTGCAAAGATGCCGAAACGTCGAAATAATTTTAAAATTAACTAAAATACACGCGATAATATCCGGTAAAAAGTGTTTTATTTAAAGTATGTATCGTGAAAACTTAAGAAAAGATTTTATTTTTTTTTACTTGATGTTTTGATTAGACCCGCTGGAGTGTTTGAGTTTGAGAAGTTCGCCGGCGGCACCCGCGCCCTCATGGACGGCGTCGTCAAGGCTACTGCAAATGGAACTGTCACAATTATTGGTAAGAACTTGTAGATATTCCTTTAATGCACCGTCGTTGTGGGAGTTGTTAGTACAGGCCCAGATTCGTATTTGAATCCCCAGTATGTACTGATCTAGTTTTTATCGTTTTGGGAACACTGCTGGTGCAATGTGAGAGGAAACAATACAAATGTAATTGTTGAATTGAGCATATGATAATATTTGAAAATGGAAGATTTTATCGTTTAATTAGAAAATATAAGTTGTTTTGACCCAAAAAAGTTTTGAAAAGTAAAGTTTTGAATTTAATATTGAAATTATATAGATTAAAAATCGTAAAAAATAATCAAAAAACTTATTATACAATTTGTTATTTTTTTAAAGTTATTAGCTTACAGAAATTAGACATAATATTTTTTTTATTAGATCTGTATGCGTGTAAATCTATCTACGTAGCTATTATATATTTTATCCAAATGTGCATAACATTTTTTGTATGATTTACATGTTGAAACGTCAGTCGTTTTGTATGTAGCTTTTTTCGGCGACTCGCAGCAGCTCCTCAAACACACATTTATCTAGAAAACTTTTGATTATAAACACACTGATACTTCTGCAATATTTCTTTACTATTGATAAACTTTCCGAGTCTCCTAAACAAGCTTGAAGGCCTCGGTATCAGAGGTGTCCAGCTGAAACTTTTGGCCTTATACCTATTAGACAGGTCCCAGCAGGTAAAGATAGGGGACAACTTAAGTGATGGCTGGATCCCGCGTTAACTCGTGAACGGGTGCCGTTTGAGGGTGTTCGTCGTTTGGATACTTGGGGGGAGGGAGACTTGCCGAGCTAACAGATGCAGAAAAGAATAATTTTGTATAGACATAAAGAGACTCTGTAAATTTATTTTGAAAAAAAAAAATATACCCGTGAAGTTTCTTGCCAGTTCTTCTTCACGAAGGTTTTTTTTCGAACTGGTGGTAGAATCATGTTTTATTTGACGTCAATAAGAACAAGTAATTGTCAATGTTGAGAAATAAATATTTGAATTTGAATTTGAATTTGATGGGCATCCCGTGAAATTCGGTATTCCCCAGGGGAGTATCCTTGGCCCGACACTCTTCCTGGTGTTCATCAACGATCTTTCGAAAACTTCTCTACAACGTGGACAAATAATCTCTTTCGCTGACGATACTATTCTCACGTTTACTGGTGAATCGTGGAAAGCAGTGGAGCAGTATACTAAAACCAACTACGTCACTTTTTCCATACGCAACAGCAGCCAACCTAAACAAGACCTTTCAATAATAGCCCACTCTTGCCCAAATCCCGGACCGGACAATTGCAATTTTTGCCCACCAATATTACCGGTAAAGAACATTAAATACTTAGGAATTATCTTCGATAACCATCTAAACTTCGAACTACACGTAAATTCTTTAGCATCCAAAGTGCGAAAACTGATATATTTATTTAAATCTCTCCGACATCTGACATCCCGTAAAATAATTATGACCACATATTATGCTCTATGCCAATCTATTGTTTCATATTGTATCTCTTCTTGGGGTGGGATACCTAAATCAAACCTTCTTGCACTAGAAAGAGCACAAAGAGCTCTCTTAAAAGTAAGCACCTTTGAACCACGTACTTTCCCAACCATACAACTCTATACAGAATTAAAGGTACTTACTGTTCGCCAACTCTTTATTTTAAGCTGTATATTAACGGTTCATGCACGCATTCCTTATGTAGAAAATACGACAAGACGAAATTACATCATAACCACACCACCTTCACCTAAATTGACATTTTGACTAAATTGAAATTCACCAAACACTTTTTTTACTACCTAGCATCTCACCTGTACAACTCTACCAACAAATCACTATCACAACACAATCTACCACACTCACTCTGTACAAAGCGAATCATAACATGGCTTGTAGGAAAATCATATATTGAAACTGAAAAACTTTTAACTCCTTTTATTTAAAAATTTTAATTGTAACTGATAATAATTAATATAGAATGGAAATAATTGATGAAGAATAAAACTATTCTAAAGTATGAAATGCTGTCATCTAGAATGTAATTATGGCAAACTATGTTTTATTGTAAAAAGTATGTATTATGTATTATGACCTCTATATTATAAATTAATAGAAAAGGCTTTCTTTTCTAGGGAGAGGGGACTGGGCCCTTAGCACACACTATTGTATAGTTTAGTAATGGGCTCCAGTAACATTAGTGTACAATGTGTGTTATAGCCTTAAGTAATTTAGAATAAGAACCTGTTGTAAAATTATCCTTTCTGTGGCATAATAAACTATATTATTATTATTATTAACTGTCTAAATATGTAATAAATTTTGTCCAATACCCCATTATGTAATTACAATTATCTTCTGTTTCACAGGTGGTGGTGACACTGCCACTTGCTGCGCTAAATGGCAAACGGAAGACAAGGTGTCCCATGTGTCCACTGGTGGTGGTGCCTCTCTGGAGCTCCTTGAGGGTAAGTAGTAACCGTAGAAATGATTTGTAGTGATGGTGCTAGTTGGTTAGATTATTTTGGTATTAATAGACAGACCCCTTGTGTCTATTTAGATAGAAGTTAAAAAAGTACATGCTATACAATACATAATTAACTAGTGTGCAAACAATGCTATAATTTTCCACTACTTCAATCCGCTTTAATTCCTAAACATGTCAAAAATTTTTATGATGTAAAAGTTCAAATGATGTTTTTTGAACATTTTTATGCATTTTTTTATGCATATTACAATCAAACAATTCTGAAATCCTTCTGAAATCTGAAATTTTGTCAATTACAGGTAAAGTGCTTCCTGGCGTAGCTGCTCTGACAGACGCATAAAATAAAATAATCACAATAAAATAAAAACCTAAATATAATATTGTTCAGTAAACCAAATTAATATGTTTATGCATGCAATTAGAAAATGTATCGAACTGATATTTTGTATGTAGTGCTAAGTAAAAGTGAAGGTGTGATAGATGTCAAAATTATTAAAAATAATTATTATACTATTTCCATTTCTTTATTTTCTCGATGACAGCTCCTGTGAAAACTTGTGCGAGCGTTTTTTTTTACATTAGGTATGCATTATTTTATAAAAATATTGTGATTACACGCGTACAAGGTTATATAATACAAGAGTCGGAGAAACTGATAGGGATGGAGCTAGAGAGCATTATATCAAATTAGAACTGTCATCGAGAAAATAAAGTAATGGAAATAGTAATCTGGAGATGTATCATAATTGTATATATTTAAATGCAGATTTTATAGAAATATACTATGTATAAAATAGCTGTATCTTTTGAAATGTTCAAAATCAAGTTAATAAATTATTAATAAAATATTACCTACTATTAATAATGTTGATTATTGCAAATTATCAAATCCTTTGGTGAGTCTGCGAATGTTCTTTTTGAATTGATAGAAACCTCTCCCTTTCTCCTCCGTTCAACCAGGCGCAGACAGAAGTTCGCAACGTTTCGATAGCTCGTTTTTGGTTCGTGTCGCCAAAGAGTAGAACGATCTGATTCGTCTGTTTTTCCTGACAAATATAACCCTGGAGGTTTCAAGCGTAGAGTGAATAGGTACGTACCTCTTGGAAAGACCTCCTCATCTTCATCGTCACTTTCCAGCAGGTGAGAAGCTAGACGAACGCCTGCCAATTAAAAATTAATTAGATTGACAAACCTTAGGTCGGTTAGTCCAAAAATTTGCAAAATTCATTTGTTTAATTATTAGTACAAAACTTTGATGCTTGAAGAAAAATTTAATCATCATAGCGTAAATGCATTTTTAACTTCAAATTTTCAAAGGTTCTGACTTCTGTAGGTTGACCTAAGGTAAAAAAGCCGGTGGCGAAAAAACTCTCCCGGCCCCCTTTTGTCAAAACATTGTAAAATACATGAAATCGTATGTGTGTAATTTGACAACGTGACAGAACCAATGCAACTGTTAACTGTTTTTCAAAATTTCACCGCAAGTCACAATTAACAGTTAACGAAATCAATTCTTTGAAATAACAATTTTTGTGTAGGCAACAAAATAGAACTCATTTCCAGCTACCAATTAGTACTTTATTGGTTTCCTATACGTTTTTTTTTCTATCAATTAAAATAACGTTAGGTTTCATGGCTTCCAAGGTTTCATGTTGCATGCAATCTATAAAGCAGTTTTTGGATACGTTGAAGTTTGTTCAGTTATCTCGAGATTCTCGAAGTCCAAAACACGATTATAAACAAAAATTACGATAGAAAAAAAATCGCGAAAATTACTTGTTTTATTCATGTTTTATCATAAATCTCTGAATTCTAATGGCATTTCAGATTAATGCTTACACTGAAAGGTGGTCATTTTATTGGTCAATAGTTCCTCAAAACACTTTTTTGAATGGTTTGACAGTAATTTTTTGAATTAGGAATATGCGATTTGTCGCTTACGTGGTTTTTTTAAACGCGATTGGCAAAGAACTATCGCTATCTTCCTTATGGCTGGTTTACACGCGTTAAGTAGTTAAGTTGGCAACTTTTTAAGTTAAAAATTACGTGTAAAAAGTCAGTTAAGTGACAAGTGGTAAGTTAAAATTTTGTACCCAAGTGATTAATTAGATTAGGATTCGTCCTATTTTTCGTATAAGTAGGCGGGCGGAGCTTCTCACTTAACACGTTAGGACGTGATTTTTTTGTTAAGTGCATAAGTTGACAAAGCGGGTGGCGGCAAAAGCTCGTATTTATTTCGCATTTTGTCTTTTGTTTTCAAAATGTCGGAGTGGAGTTTTGTTTCAACTTTAAAATTTGTAGAAGAATATTTAAAATAGAAATTCTTGTAGAATAAACGAGGTAAAAAATTTAGAAAAAAATACATTCTTCTAGAGATTTTAATTTCCGAAACAAATTCTTTTTTGAATTCCTACAAAATATCCTTTACCACATATCTAAGTACAGAATTGACGAATCTCTTAAGTTTCATAACTGTTCATCTTCATTGAACTTATGAGTGACATGTAGTAACTTAAAATTTAGTTACCAACTTAACTACTTAATACGTGTAAACCGCACATTACTTTCATGTTAAAAGCGACCGTTTATTTCTTTCGTTTCGGAAAGTTACGAATGAAAAAGAATTTATTGGTATCCTAAGGTAGGCTCTTAACTTTTAGCTGTAACATTTTACCAAACTTACATTACAGAACTAGCATGAGTAATAATTTAGACCGTGGAATAAACTTTTGGTTATTAGTATATAGAGTAATGATTATTAAAAACAACATTAGCAAAAAATGTATGAGTAGTGTGTAGTCTACTAAGTGTGTAGTCTAAGTAAAATGTAAGGTTGTTTGGTAATTGAGATTAGAAATGGGTGCTAGCTAATAGGGGTGACAATGTTCTCTGTACTTTAGTTGTAAATTTTAAGAATGTTGCATAGGTTTTAATCTTAAAGTAGAGGCCACAAACGTATGGTATTTACATTTATGTATCTTTTGTAAAAATAGTGTGACTCGGAAAGTTCGCTGCTGGCTCAGGCTTTCAAAAGCTGGAGACGTGGTTATCCTGTTATGAAGTGTTGGCGCGGGCTTTAAGTGAAATGAAATGAAATATTTATTTCTCAACATTGACAATTACTTGTTCTTATTGGTGTCAAATAAAACATGACTCTACCACCAGTTCGAAAAAACCTTCGTGAAGAAGAGCTGGCAAGAAACTTCAAGGTTATATTTTTTTCAAAATAAATTTACAGAGTCTCTTTGTGTCTATACAAAGTTATTCTTATCTGCATCTGTTAGCTCTGCAAATCTCCCTCCCCCCAAGTATCCAAACGACGAACACCCTCAAACGGCACCCGTTCACGAGTTAACGCGGGATCCAGTCATCGCCCTCCTCAGCCATATTAGAGGGAAGTCTGCGACCCGTCACCCGACGCTACCACAAAAACACGTACTTTAGTGACAATAAAATATAGTAGATAAAGGTATATATTTGACGCACTCTTAGTACCTGGCAGTCAGCGTTTCCAACTGTATAATTTTTTATGGCTCCGCCGCCGCCCCAATCTTGGGTGCAGTACCTACCTACTAAATATTTTGAGATATTTTATTAGAGCTTTGTATATTAAGATAAGTATTTAAAATCTAAATAAATCCCCAGACAAACACACCAACTGTATGGCCCCAAAGTAGGCAGAGCTTGTGTTATGGAAGACCATACAGTGAACTGGGGGGGGGGACCAAGAATAAACATTCTCATATATGTGTTCATCACCCAAATGATTGCCCCGACCAGGACTCGAACCTAAGATCTTCGGCTTATGAGGCAGGGCTTACCACTACACCATTCGGTCGTCTGTATAAATGTTGAGTGCAATAACTTAAAGCCTTCTTAATAGATTTTCTGAGTCTACCCTTGCGGATAGATAATTGAATAAAAAATTATTATATAGGTACCTAATCCTCATTTGGGTATTCATGTGGCGAGGACCTATTTTGACAACGACTGATTGTGTATCAATCATTTTATATGTTGTCGAGAGTCTGAACCGTAGATTTCCCAAGTAAGAAAAATAGACCAGAAATCCAATTTTTTTCCACTTTTGGGGGACTTTTACAACTTTTTAGAACACTTTTAACAACCATTAAACTATTCATTTATTATTTGAATAAAAATCGGTTAGTTTGACCAGGAATGAAGACGGTTCCAAGCGCGACGAGCAACAATGCGATCGGGCTTTGCACGGAACTTTATAGTATTCAGTGCCAGCGCACCCCGTGTTCCAATATTAAAAGGCACTGATGAAATATACGATGCTTTTTGAAATAGGAGGGCTGTTATTTTGTATTGGTGCGCTTACAAGTATGTCAACCAACCAAACAATAGTAGTTTTACTTCGGATTCACCCGCGTAGCTTCTAAATATTATGTAATTTTAAAAAAATATGGAAATTTCTCGATTACAGTAAATGTAGCAAGTGCGTGAGGCAAATTTTCTTTTAAGTTTGGATCTTTGAATTCATTTTGAAGGTCTCGTCTGGGACGGCACAACACTACTTATATATATTTTAACCCCATTTATACTGTATAATTACCGCAACTAAGCCTATATTTGCTAAGCAAAATTTATAATTAGAGCATCCTAAATATTCGTTTGATGTGTCAGTGCGGCAGTAAGTACTTATGAATGTCACATCACAAGCAGCTTAATTCGCAAGACATGGATTAGGACTGTACAAGACCGAGCGTTGTGAAGATCCAGGAGGCACCCCTATGGTATTTCGGTTCAAGGAAGGTGTCTAGTAAATTATGTGGCAGTATAGAGTTTTGTTGTGCTCTCGTTTTGGGCGGTGCTTATTTCTATTTAAGCCGTTATAATAACAACGTTTAGGTGTGATTGTGCTCTAGCGGTTACAGAGACGGAATGCAGAATACAGTGCAATTACACGAAGGTGAAATTGTCAGCGGGATTTATTTATTATTATGCCCTTATTATATTTCTCTAATCCTTAAAATGTTATGGTAACCGTGTCTACATTTTTGTTCTTAGAATGTTAATAAACGTTGTATGCACATTGATGTATATTGTATACTGTTCCTAAAATAGTTGTAACTAGTACTCGGTAATAATTTATTAAAAATTAACAATCTGGTAACAAAGTTCATAAAAAATTTGATTTTTTCTTCGAAAATTAAACCACTTTTGTGAAGACACTTTTTGTCCTCACAAAACATATCCACTAAGTTTGTAACCACTGTAGTAACATAATTGATGACAGTTTCTATACTTAAACTAAATGTGGGTGTTTAGTATAAAACAGATATTTTTTATGATATGCATGTTTAAATATTTAAAAATAGTAATATTTCAAGACGAATTCTATGGGCCCCGTGCCATTAGGTGGATTTATTATTATTATATATATTTTTATTTGGAATCAATACCTATGTAATATGTACAGGATGGTACAATTACTCGTTAATTTACGAAGTTGAGGCTTCTCACCGCGACCTCAAGCCTAAGATGGAAAAAACAGGTTACGACCACTACACCATAATTGCAATGTGTACCAGCTGATAGTTGGAAGAGCTAGTTAATATTCAGGACTAAATTAAATAACCTTTATTTTCGTTAAAGCCATAAAGGTCATAGGTCAGATTCTCTAACTTGTATAGGAATTCATTCAAGCAAACAGGTACAGGTGGTGTTTGCAGATCATAACAAACGTTATTGTATTTTGAACCCTATGTTTAGGTCGTTAAGATTTCTTATTAGTGTCATGGTTGTGGTTTAGTACGCCTTCTTTATTGTCTCGTATCGTTCATCGATCGGAGCCTCGCGCAAGCGTTCTTCCCAAAGGTTCCATATTCCAAATTCGCTTTTTGAATGTCTTGTAAGTTAATGTTAATATTGTATTTATATAAATATGCAATATTTACTTAGTAAAATATGAAAACATCGTTCGTATATTAAGAAATATGTTCCGTAACAATCGGTTGTTGAATAAAGCATGTGTCACAAGGTCGCCCTTAAAATGGGAAAAGATGTTTTCGGTCACAGACATTTCACACGATTCCTGATTTAAGTGTGCATTGGTCCAATTGGCTAAGGCCCACGCATGCGCACCACTACCCTTAAGTCTAGGTAGGTAACAACTCCATACACTCAGTTATGTAGAGGCAACGCCGCCGGTCACCGGCGTACCATAGCTAAAATGAATCCAATAAACAAAAAATACTAATGCACTAAAGACATATTAAAACGTATATATTTATTAGTATAAGTAGTTCACAATTTTTCATGTCAATTGTTGTCTAGTGTTTACCCCATTGAATATACGATGTTGTAGGTGTTTTTGAATATAATTGTTTTAGGGTAGTTTGTTAGCAGGTGAGTGAAGGGTTGGTATATATACGCTTGTTTTTGTTTGAAATTTCACGCAGCACTGATTCTTTTCTTTATCTTATGAGCACCCTGGCACTAAATCTTAAGATTTTCTATAGTACTGCCCCCCTAGACAAGTGGCATTCGACGATGGAAAAGAAAAGCGAATAGAATGCTAAATGTATGAAATTAAGCATATGAAGCGTTCAGACGAAGGCATTCTGTACACTTTTCTATTCCATCGGCGAATGCCACTTATCTAGGGGGGCTTGTTATATTTTTTAAATTAACTTGTACCTCTACAGTTTTTAAGTTGTTTATATGTTAATTAAAAAGGTGTTACAAGTTCCATTAAGTAATAAATAATCCATTATAATTCCCATTATTAATTTTGAACTAAAATGTTCTTATGTTATGCCGTGACAAAGAGCTTAAGCAAGGCTTCTAGTGAATTACTTAACGAGTATTTATAGAGGAAAAAATAACTTTTTAAATTCAACAAAATAGGACATACACTGACAGATTGTTCATTTTAGTTAAAAAATTTAAAACCGAGGACGGCGTCGGCATTGATACTAAACTAAATATTTACGTGTAGGACAATGACCGAAACTATCGATTTGAAATAAATTCAATATCTACTTGCAATATCCACATACTGTAGGTACCTTAATATATGCCACGGATAAGACCCTAATAGTATGCTCATAGTTGACCTTGTTGAATTTCCAAAAATATTTGAAAACCAACATTATTTTGTGCGTCTTAGTTTTCTTGCCACATATTCTTCCTTTCGATGAGCTTAGAGTCAGAGAACGTTCTGAAACAACGCTAAATATAACTTATCATTAACGTGCCGGGCTGTCGAAAACTTATCTAAAACCATTTAAACTTTAATTAATGGAGTATATGAGTAGATAGTAATTTGTGTGCGCAGCCCCATGTGTGCGTTAAGCTTGTGTATGAACAGCAATTGTGTGTGCGTGACAAAAATGTACTAATCGTGTGGCCAATTGTCAATGCAAAGTGAAGTTGCGTATTTACAAGCACACGCACTCGTAGGGCAGCGCGTACAAATGACTTGCACCGTCTATACCTATAGTTTACAATCACAACCACTATTATGTACATTCGTTGATTATACAGGGTGTCCCAGAAGTGACACGTAAGGGTGACACTGAAGGTAGATGGACTTTAGGCCTATCAGATAACACCAACATGCCTCTAGTAAAAGTTTTCTGGTTTTCGAGATATTGCCACATTAATGATTTTTTATGAAATTTCCACTTTTGGTCCTTTTTTGCCTGCAGATGCAATAAATATCTTGTTACCCACGGGTTTTTTTTTACCAAGACTATCGTTATTAGTTAGTTGAGACAATCTAGTAATAATTTTGACGGAAACTAGCTCACTATGCTAGAAAAAGAGTTAAATTGTTTTGTTTTATTTCATTGCAAAAAACCTGACTAAAGTTTTACTGATTGCTGTCACATCATCTTAAAATGTACCTTGTATAATGCCCTTTTCAAAATAATATCACAATAGCCATTTTTGTAAACCAAATGTTTAAAAATTTTATGTTTTCATGAAAGGCGTGCTATTTGTAAAAAAATGCAACTGCATGATAATGTTTATCTATTCTATTGAACTTTATATATTTTACATTGCCTTAGAGATCAAACGCAACCTAATTTAAACAGTATTAAAGATGTGCGAGGAAGGTGGTGTTTAAAGAAAAAGTTCATCCATCAACACATACTCTTAATTTTTTAAATTAAATAAGAATAGAGAAAAGTCCTTTGTTTCTTTTTATAAGATGACTTATTCAACAGTAAATTTGTAATTTAGCTAAGGGTGAGTGAAGGTATTGTAAAGTCGACGGCCTTACGGAACGCTACAGACTAACAGCCTAAAAAAATTTGTACAAATTTTGCTCAAACTTAATTGCTAAGTCATCAACAGTGATTGAGAAGGCATTAAAAATCTTGTAAGATTTACTTTTCGCTTTCATTGTACTTTTTATTTTCAATTCAATGGTTTTATTATCTTTCTCTAATTGTTTTTGTTAATTGGGGAAACCAAGTCAAAAAGAACAAATATTTAAAAACATAAAAAACTACGGAATTTGTGAGGTAGCTTTAACCAGTAGAATAATTTTGAGAATTTGCCGTAATTTTTAGGGACAGTCAGGCCAAGTGTCCAAGTTATTCTTCAGATGAAATTTATCTGCGGTTAATCTAATTTGGCATTATCTACTGGATAATATAGCGAATTCATTTATTTTATGTTTATAATGGGTTGCTAAATAAATAAATAACTAATTATGTTTAAAAAGTTCAATGCTTTTTAATTATTTACAAATGGTTTAGAACGAATTGTAAAACTTTAAGCTATGATCGCAACAGCATCGTCATCTTCATCTTATACAGGGTGTCCAGTAAGGGTACCTGGTATTTGCTAGTTAAATGAAACGAGGAATGCAATTAATTAAATATATTCTTTATTTTTTATAAAAAAAACAGTTCCTTGAAAATTTTTTTGGCAAATAAAATTATCCAAATGTGTAACCCCACGCTGCTGGCACTCCTCTAACCTTGATCGCAGATTGGCGACGACGCGTTGACATAGCGAAGTTGGGATTGCCCTTATCTCTGACGCGATGTTTTCTTTCAGTTGGTTTAAATTCGTTGGTTGGTTATCGTATACCTTACCCTTAAGGTATCCCCATAAAAAATAGTCGAGAGGACTAAGATCTGGACTTCTGGGGGGCCAGTTAATATTTTAATCCACTTTCTTATGACGTCGTCACTTGGCGCTGTGCGAGTGCGATATTCTCTGCGATATAAACGCTGAGCAGTAACAATGGAATCGTTATTACGGTAATACGCTCGCACGCAAAAAGCGCGGTGCGTCGCGGGATACGGCTCCATGGCAACTAAAATTCCACGAACCGACGCGCGCGACGATGCCCTCCCCGCGCCCCTGCTACTTCGCTTGACGCCGTGGAACAGTAAACAAACTCCCGCTACTCTTAGTGGACACCCTGTACGTCATCGTGTGCAACTTACACGAGGTAGATAGCTACAATTTGGGAGAGAAAAATATGTGTATACGAAATAGCTAATTTGAATCATTGGCTCCCTCCAATCTGTTGGTTTGGTTCCTTCCCCATTTAAAATAGTATGGTGGTCTTATCGAAGTTGTATTCAGCAGAAGAGAGATGGAAAAGCAAAAACAGTTTAAGACAAACATTTTCCGAAGTGTTTCTCTTATTGATACTGTTTTAGATTTTTAGTATAATGGTACTGACAGTTAGTTGAATAGGTATAAAAATAATTAGTTAAATATGTATAGCAGTTAGAGTCGCAGACATTATCTATGAATTTAAGGTGACGAGTTGTTACAAAGATAAAGATTAATTAAGAATGTGTTCTATAGCTGCTATTTTTCTCAATTTTACTTTCATTAGAATCACAATGCTTAAATAAACGCTACTATTATGGAGATAGCACAAGATTGCATGGACTATGCTGGGTACAGCAAAAACAGCAACAGATGTAAAAAAAAATGAATATTCTTGTTCACTATAACATAGTATAATTTGTTTCAGCTGCATCAAGCTAATTAAAAATGCCAGATTGGACGTGGCTGCTGCTTGCAGCGCTTTTTGGGGCGGCGTCTGCGCTCGTCGTCCCCATACTTCTGGTCGTGTACTTTTTACGGCCCTTCGAAAAGAAGCGATTTGAAGAAAACCATGATAGCCTGCCAATTACTCTGCCACCAGTAAGTATTTTCATTTTAAGTTACGTTAATGTTGAAATATTAATTTCAACATTAACGTATGAATGTTTAATATATTAATTTCAACATTAACGTATGAATGTTTAATATATTAATTTCAACATTAACGTATGAATGTTTAATATATTAATTTCAACATTAACGTATGAACGTTTAATATATTAATTTCAACATTAACGTATGAACGTTTAATATATTAATTTCAACATTAACGTATGAACGTTTAATATATTAATTTCAACATTAACGTATGAATGTTTAATATATTATTTTCAACATTAACGTATGAATGTTTAATATATTAATTTCAACATTAACGTATGAATGTTTAATATATTAATTTCAACATTAACGTATGAATGTTTAATATATTAATTTCAACATTAACGTATGAACGTTTAATATATTAATTTCAACATTAACGTATGAATGTTTAATATATTATTTTCAACATTAACGTATGAATGTTTAATATATTATTATTTTCAACATTAACGTATGAATGTTTAATATATTATTGTTCATAAATATCGTTAGTTCAGTTAAGCAGGTAACTTAATTAATCCTTGGGATTGATGATATCTGGTTGCTAGGATATTATTTCTAAACTTTTTTTGATTTTAAATTTATTTATTATTAATCAACATTGTTTTTAAACGTTAACAACCAACAGTTTGAATAATAACACTTATAGATTTTCTCAGGGGTAAGGTCCATCTTTCTTGTTCTTGATTGATTACATGACTATTATTAATCTGTAATTAAATACCAGTATGAAATTAAATTAATGCTAAATAAATCAGCGCTGCTTCGATCATTGGTCTTCTACATACTTAACTAAACACTGAAGTCGGTCATAAATTTGGCGCTCGTGATTTCAGGTAGGTTAATCACATATGTATTTAGAACGCACATAATATTAATATAAAGAATACGAAATTTTCTTTATACGTTATGTATCTTTCGTTGCAAACATAGTACGAAGATCCTTGTTCAATATAATACCATTAAAGACTATATAGTATCATGGCATATTCTAATCTAATTTTTAATTTGACAACTTTCTAGAGTAAAAAACGTCACGCCTAAAGCTGCCGTAAATATTTATAAATAGCAATGCTCCAGGGCGACGAGTCTTTGTCCGACGATCCAATTTGATTAAAACTCAAAATTAAATCAATCAAGTTTCAGCTTATCTGTAATTTCCTGCCTCCTTACAACACCCCCTCAATTCCCCCCAGGTTTATCGAGTAAAGATTCTAGAATGTTCTCCAACTAGGCGTGAAGTTGCTTACTATCGTTGGGAAATGAACAAGTACTTAGTGAGTATTAATAGCTCAGTTCTAGATGTTTCTGTCAGTTAGACAATAGAGGAGACAGACGGGATTTTCCAAAATACTGTTAGGTTTCAAAGTAGGTATTTTTTTGTTTGCGAAAAGCAAAAGGTCGAATGGAACTTTTGGTTGAGGAATTTTAATACAGTTTGTGATATTAATACGTAAGTTTCTTTGTAATCTTGGGACGGAAATTTAGTTAGTTTCTTGTCTTTTTACTATTTTCATAGCTGGCAAACCAGCAGTACCTGATGGTACCTTTCATCAGCACCCATGGACATTTCAGTCGTAGGTGTTTCATTTGTAAATGTTTTCAATAGTGATGAAGCGCCGACCAAAGGCTTCAGTTGAAATTGCCTGTGTTCCAGTAATAGCGCTGGCTGTTCTTTCCCTTTATCCGGAACACAACCACTTAAACATGGTTATGGCGGTCGAAATATGAAGTACTGTAATACTGCCACCGTTTGTTTGGTTTCGTAAATTGATAAACAATAAACTACTACCGGACCGGCCTTTCAAATTTTGTCACTTTTTTTAATTGAATCTTTAAAGTAACCACGAATAACATAGACTATATTCAAGTTTATCATAAAATTCCCTCAAAATCTGCAGTTATTGCCGTAAATAAAAAATAGGCTCTAGTTTAATCTATATATAATATTATAATAACAATCCCCATACAAACACACCAACTGTATGGCCTCAAAGTAAACAAAGTTGTGTTATGGATCACGCAGCAAACTGGAGGGCTCCCAGAATAAACAGACACATATACATATAAAAAACCATGAGTCGAGAACTAAAATCTGTGTAGTAATAAGTAGACTGGAAAGTTACTTTTTACCATCAAAATGATCATACGCATCGTAGCTGAATCTAAATACCGACCGGAATAGAAAAAGCATTAAACGAATGGACATCAGCTAATCCCTGTCATTGTACCAACTTATTTTAAATCGCTTAAAGAAACACGTCTATAAATTTCAACTGTACAGAATAAAGTGTATTTTAATTTATACTTTAGGTACTTGTGCTTATCGAAAACGTCTGTCCATTTTTTTTCAAATTTTATTACGAATAAACAAAATACAGTTTCAAAAATATAGGGGTTGATGACGTGCAGGGCTGAGGCGTGCCAGGTGATTCAAAAATATAGGTGTTGATGACGTGCAGGGCCAGGTGATGGATATTGTACTTAGCAAGGTCTGACTCATCACCATAAGAATTTCTAGCCTTACAGACATACCGTTACTCGGGTGGTCCGCTAGCTCTCCTACTACATATATGATATATGGAGTGTAGCGTACGGCGCTTTCGAAGTCCCTGTTTATGTAATATGTTCGCAAAAGTAAAATTAATGTTCAAACTTCATTTCGGCAAGATTGTTTACAAGATTTTGAGATAAAAGTTTCTTGTAAATGTAGTGAGTTGGTAAAACTTGGTTTTACACTGGCAGATTCTGATGTTAGGTTAGGGCTTTCGATATTCAGCATTGATTTATTGTTATTCGACAATTTTGTGACCTACGTTAATTTATCAGGTCGTCATAAATATTAAAATGGTTACTCCCTCTTAGAATTGATTAAGTAACTGTTTTAAATTTAATTCAAGTTTTTAGCTATTAACTTGATGTACTTATCCATAGAACAAAGAGTACCTACTGATCGTTCAACTCCTCTTTGCGCTCGGTCCTATGTGTGCGTGTGCTTGTGAATACGCAACTTAGCTTTGTGTGGCAGCCGCCATCTTCTCGAACCGTGTTTTCGTCGCTTTGGTGTGCGTGTACATTCAGATTCACATTTTATTATTTGCACACAGTCACTGCCAATATATACAAGTTTTAATTATTTTTATTCAAGATTACTAACTTGAATTTATAAATAATAACATAATATCTAACTCAAGATAAGACTGTCCCAATTTATATGTATAATATATATGTACCCCGACACCCCCGTCCATCAAAAATAAACTATTTTATATTCCGTCAAGTAAAACTAATTACATTCAAAATGAATATTTCTCTGGAGCCCAAAACAATTACAATACTTTATTTAAAAATATAGACACATTATCCCTAACTAAAAATAAATTTAAACAAAATATTATTCAAAATATTTATTCACACATATTAGAAAAGATACAATATTTATATAATTAACGGATATAATATGTAAACTAAGTAATCCATTATTTATTATTTAACTAATAAATTTATTTATTTATTATTCATACTACTAAAATTATTCGAAAATGTCATAATCCCTTTCACTCAATTGTAAATATCAGACTTTACACCTCAAGAAGCAGCTGCACATACACAGTCCGGCAACTAACACTGATCACTTCACGATTGTGTTTGTAGTAAATTTAACCATGATGTGATATCCTGACATTAGCTTATATAAATTACTCATGTTTGCTAAGCATAGTTATTTTAATTGTATTGCTGTTGGATATCCAAATAAATAGAATAAGAGAAGTGTGTAAAAGCTCTTTTCGAATTAAATCTATCAAAATCGAATGCATTACTTATTCTATTTGTTTATTTATTTATTTATTTGTAAATGAAATCCTGTAAAACTATGGATCCGATTAGATTTTTATTTCATAGAAAGATTTTAATACAATAAAAATGTCTATCTAGCTTATCCTCAGTACAAGAAAGGAACATATTCGTAAAAGTTTTACGAAATATACCAACCGGGCCTGAACAAAACTAGTATCACAAACTTATTAATAATGGCACCAAAGTGACGTGGACATGTCATGTCATATCCCGCGGGAACTTGTTTCATTTAGCTGGATGGAAGCTAACTCGACATGAGAACTAATGGTCAAGCATCGTGTTGTGGTCTCATAACGCGATAGTTACTCGTTCATATAAGAGTTGGTTTATTTGTCTAGTGAGGTTAATTTGCTTTTGTAAAGAGCAACTAGTGGTTTGAAGTTATGCTGCGTCTGGATAACAAAGCTGATGGAAATTTACTCTTGCTTCGGTCTGTAGAACACATTCTTTTGTTTACAGTGTTAACACTACATATTATAAAATGTCTGTCTGAACAAGGCAAACTACCAAAGGATTTTCACAAGGTCTTCACCAATGGATGGAGTGATTCAAGGTGTATGCATATAATCCTTATTTTTGTGTTAATTGGTCGAAATATGATGATGTTCCTTGAAGATGTCGGACAAAACCGAGCCGACAGGCCTTCATCGAAAACGGTGCCTAATCCCTTTGAAATTAAAAAAAAAAATTTACAGAAAAATCCGCGATGGCGTATATTTATATTTTAAAGATAGCTTACCTTACCCACGTTACATTTAAAATACTTAAATGTTTTCATAGCTTGTGGTTATCAGAATTTAAAAATTTAATGCACAATATGATTGCTATATATTTTTAATGTTTTTCATTTTCAAACAGACACACCGACCAGCGATCGCTGAACTTAACAAATAAATCACATATTTACAAAAATATACCGTCTTCAGTGGTATTGGAGTTTGTTTGTTGAGATCCCATCTGGGTCGGTATTACAATTCTCCTAATTTGACCGCCATAATAATCTCGTCACGTGGTTGCGTTGCGGACAAAGGGAAGGGACGCCAGTGCTATTACTGGAACAAGGACAATTTCAACTGAAGCCTCCGGCAACGCATCGATAGTCGATAATCACTAATAATAAAAAAAACACCTACTCAATTGAGCAATGCTGCTCATGGTTGGAAATGCCGCCTATAAATATAGTAAGATTTTTTTTCCCATATAATTTGTTTGCTATCGCTGGTCCGTATAACGTACCAAACAAGCTACGTTTTATAATGAAAAGCAAATTGCAAGTTACCAAGCTCAACAGAACAGCCACTTCAAAATCTAATTAAACATCTAGGCATTTTAATTAATTTGTGAAGAAACCACAACATGTTGTATGAAACATAAGGTTATTTATGTAATTTACAATGGCTCTTGTTGTGTAATTTTGTAAGAGATGTTTCTAAAGATATGTGGATTGAGAGACTGTTAGAGAGTGGAGGGGCGAGCACTTTTTAAAAGAAATATCTGTACTTATATTTTTTTAATAACTGAGGGTATAAAAAAAGTATCAAATCATAGACAAGATGACAAATTTTAAGTTAGATTTCAAATTCGAATTCAACTTTTAACTGTAAAAAAACGAAGTCACCAGAAATCACTGGAAATATTTTGAATTATAAATACGAGTAATAAACTCTACATAAACTCACCGATGTGTTTAACTGTTTCCGCATTTTGCACCCCATCATGACGGCCCTAAGAACCAGGAAAGCATTTTTGCTTTTAACGCAATTGTTTAGCTTCACCTTTGACATTACATCTTTTTGTGGTTTATTACGAGGCGGTGAAACTTTACAAGGCATTTAATTGCATTGAAAAGGTGAAGTCGTTATCTTTCCTAACGTAAATAAGGTAAGGCATTAAAAAATTTACATAAAAAATATTTGAGCAGTATTATGAACACTTTCGTCGTTCGCTCCAAATAAAGCAATAATTGTAATTAAGACTAAAAGTTACATGCGGATGCACCCGCGTCACCACCAATCTCAGGGGAATTTCTGGACAAAATATGAACATATAATGTAACTTTGAAGTAGCGAAAATTTATTTTTAGTGTTTCCTGTATTTTCGGTAAGCTTCGTAGTCTTTCAATTATAAATACATACCATAACAAACAAACAACTATTTACTATTTATAAGTTTGTCTCATTCAAAATTCGAAATCTACTTCATTGATCTAAAGAATTAATGAAATGTTTGACTTCCACTTCAACTGCACTGCCCATTAGAAATATCTTTCCGTCTAACCTCTAGGTTTATATGTTGCGGTGACTTATTTTGTGTAAATTTTCTGACCAGAGATGACGTAATCATTTGAGCAGTTGATTTATTTGAATTTTTAGGAAGGGATGAACTTTTGTATGAATTTACAAAATTGTCAGTTGTTTAATTGTTTATGTTGATGTTGAAAACCATTCTAAATTTTCAACTATTACGATTATATTATTTCTATCCGTTTCGAGCAATTTTCAACACAACTTATCCCGTGGGTATATCTTTTTAAAACAAAGTCTATGTTTCTTCTGAAGAATTGTTAAGAATCATTTAGTGGTTTCATTACTAAGAATTATAAATAATAAAACAAAGAAATCCTTCATCTTTGTAAAATGATATAGCCTAAATTCTTCAATAAAGTATTCGAGTTATTTTAAAACGAACGTAAAACTTGCCACTCATCGAAGCTTTCCTAGCCAGCGTCATCGTGCGATAATCCCTCATTATACCACAAATTTGTAAGCTGTAAAGCGTGTGTTTCAGACGCCCAATAAACATTTGATCCAATAAGGGAACCGTAAAATTGACGTAAAACGTTTACGGGACGTGGGGTCCCGGGATTTTCATGTCCAATTTAGACGTTTTACTAACGCTTACGTGGATACAGCCTCGTGTCCAATTAATATCGAAATAGATTTGGGTAAATATTTCTGTAGGGTGGGAGCGTGTCGAATGTTTTGGATATTTTGTGGCAGCTAAAGGTTTGTCTTGTTTTGTCTTCTCGAGAAAAGCTTTCAGAACTATAGATATATCTTTTTTAATTAATACATATATGATATATAATTTAACAACATAATAAGGACAGCTCTGTAATAAAATTACAATTTGATATTTACCATTATAATAATATACCATATTTATATACTAAATTTTTTTACTTTATAATCGTTGACTCGTCCTGCATAGGTAGTTAGAAAGTAAAATACATTAGAGTTTTATTTGGACAAATAGAAGTTAGTAATTATTCCTTATAATAAGAATTATTGTAGTTATCACCTGACCGGCGACATATCTTTGCAAAAAAAGACGGCTATAATACAACTAGACGGCTGTGACAACTATAATAGTTGGACATACAGGGTGTCCTATGCTGCGTTCCGATTGCCGATTATATCGCTCACAGCGCTCATATTCCCGTTCCGAATGCCTGTCAGCGCGCTCACAGCGATATCGATACGTCATCAATGACGTCATAAATGCCACCATCTTCCCGCTCAGTGCCCAAGCTACGGAGCTTGGTCGCTCTGAGCGGCCTGTCAAAACTGACACATGACGTTTCTTTGTTGATGTTTTTGTTAGTCGAATAAAGCTTGTAAAAACTTGCTGATTAATTTTCTTTTGTAATAATGTAAAAAAAAATAACTCCTGTTTTATTCAGGTTCCAAGATCTTAATTAAATTATAAGTTTAGGTAACGAACAATCATAATTTTAGCGCGATATTTATCGTTCCGATTGCAATAGCACAAATATCACTTTTAGCGCGCTTAAACGATTCGGAACGGTTATGAGCAGTTTTAGCGCTGTTAGCGCTGCAGGCGGCAATCGGAACACAGCACTAGTAATCAACGCCAAGCTTGAACCGGGAGATAGGAGTCGTGACGGCTATCAGAAAAATACCTTTTAAATTATCAAAAAAAAATTCGTAAAACCTGACACCATTTCAAGTCTTGTGACTACGAATATTACTTTTCTTCGATTTTTTACATGTAATGTACCTAACCATATCTACCTGTAATGTAACCATATCTACCTTTCTGTAAATTATGGTCCATGGTTTAAAATTAAACCATTACTGCCTCAGTTTATAAAATGTTAGATTTTTGCCCAACATTTCATTCAAAATATTTATTTCACACGATTTTAATTGAGTGTATTGTAAAAAAATTTACTACGCTACTTTGGCAAGTAACTTCCAAAGATGGTGCGTTTAGTAGACATCTCAAAATGGTATGATAAAATCTAGATTACTACTTAATTGAGGAAAAAGAAAATTGTTTTTAATGAAATCGACATGAAATGATTTCATTTAAATTCAATGTGGTGCATTCCTGTCTTGATCCCGGTGTGCGCGGGTGCAAAGTTGTGGTGGAGCAAAAGGCTTTGGAGGCCCAGTCGCTCGCAGCAGCAAAAGCTTCTGGCAATCATTTGGTAGTGTAACACTCTGCATTGATGCTACTTTGGTTTCTTAAGAGAATTGGTACTAAAAAATATGGAGAAAAAACTGGTGATCAACATTTTTTCAGCGCTTCTCGATCGTTTCATTTTCATATGCGTTGGTTAGTTTTGAAACAGCCATACTGTTGATTGCCGCTTTGTTTCCTCCTCCTTACGCAAAGGTGGTTGTGTAGATTATCATGAGCACTTCCCGATCCAATTTGCAGATTGTGCTGAATCTCCTGGTGTGTGATTTGCCGGTTTTATTGAATCAAATTTAACACTTGTAGCATTTTCTCGTTTTCTTCCGTAACAGCAGTCGAAGGACAACCACTTCATTCTTCATCCTTCAAATTTAAGCAACCGCACTGAAACTTGTACTGTGTACCGTTATACCAGCGGTGCACAGTTGTTTTTAGAAGGCGTCTTCTTAAAAGTTAATTGAAGGCGATTAAACTATTTACTTATCAGGTTTCAAGTTGGACTTGAAATTTTAAAAAATCACTGCACGAAAATGTTCCCGACGCAGATTCATTTTCTATGAAACACAATAGTTACATAGTGCTAGCAAAAAAAAAACATTAACAAAGGAGAACGGGCATTCTGGTATACAATGCAATAGGAATAATATTGCAAGGTATACCAGCTTCCATACATTTCTGCCCATTCTCCACATTTTAACTTTTAAATAATCGAATATTCAAAATAAATTATAACTCCATACATATCAACTTTTTTTCGGAAAACTTTCTGAGTGACCTGATACCTAAGTCTTATTTCGAAGGTATTGTCAGCCAACCCACAGTACACAAGCGTGGTGGACTATAACTTGCGTAATACCACCCCTTAGTTGGGTGAAGCTGATGTCCCTGCAGTGAGATTATTAAGGCTGCCGTGTACTGTATATACTGATAGATATACAGTATATAACAAAGTCGCTTTTTATTTGAACATTTAGCTGAGATCCCTCTAAGCTCCGCTTCATAGATCACAGCCTTAATGCCTTCGCACTCATTCATATACCGGACGACGTGTCTACTGATTACGGTATTTGTCTAAGTGAATATAAAGACAAATACTAGACTCTTTATGGCATGTCTCTGTATTAGAAATGAGACATTATTAGTCTAGCTTTGTTAAGCTTGATGTATTTGGTATCCAAAGATCAATACGTAGGTATAATCATCCGAGCAAAGTATTTCTGACTGTATGATGTTACGCGTGGTTACCTAGAGTATTAGGCAGGTATAATTTTGGAACGCTAGCGACAATAGTAAACCTAATATAATTTGGAGTTCGGGGGCGCTGTCTATGGATTTTTGAACAGGATATTTAATTTCGAGTAATTTGATCATATGTCCAGGCATCACTTCGGACACTAATGGACACTGACTTGTAGATCTTTTACAGTCCTTAGCTTTTGTATCTTACCTGTAGCTGTCGAATTTGACTGGACCTTTACTAAACAACTTTCGGATTCGGGACTCGGAGAAATAAGAAACAACATCTAGCTTTTTTAAATAAGGATCGTTTGTATGACAAAAAAAAATATATAGAAAAACAAATGGGCTACTGTTAACAAGTGAATCCGCGAGCAAGGCTGGATCATAAATAAAATCCTGAGCTACACTTCATCTTATTATATAAAGTTCTCAAAACATAACGCTACTCGCAACTTTCTTAATACACCCCACAGTAGTACATCAGTTAAACTTTCTGACTAGATAAGCTAACTTTTCCAAACTTTTTTGTCTGAACGAGTTGACGCGCGTTACTAATACTTCTTAAGGTTGTTTATTTATTTTGATTCGGCAGGTCAATGGCACATTCAAACGTATAGTTACAAGTAGTGTCTTATGCTGCAGTTCACTTCCCAATATTTCAATTTAATGTCAAGTTTTTAGTGTCATCTTAGCGAACCGTCTCATCATTAGCGCTTCTCCTACTAATGTCCTAATTTACCAAGGAACCAGTTAAAACATGGTTACTAAGTACTTTGGAAGGTGCCGTCACGTCATGTTGTAGTTCATATTCCAAAACTTAAATTAATATTGTTATGTGTCTTCTTATTTGATCATGTCATATCCGGCACACTTCCCCTTCGAATATAACCTAACTTTTCTTTCAGGATCTCCTGAATGAGTTGACACGCGGCGCGGGTAGTACATCTGAAGGTGCCCTCAACGTGATGCTGCAGTTCATATTCCAGCAGAGCACGGCAGACACCCGCTGGCTCAAACGACGGATGGCCAGCGAGCTTGCAGAGTTGCTGGCTAAGACTTCCTCGGGAAAGCTGTTTGAATCTTTGACGGTGAGTTCGGAGTTGCTTTCTTAGTTTTCGTACGAGTATGTCCGAATATCAGCATCTTGAATGCATTTTGTGTGAAGTGGGTACAGATTGCAACGTTACATGCAATTTGACACGAGTATAATGAGAACGGCGCAAGTTGCGCTCTTCAAATGCGAACGTCTGTCCCCAGCAGTCCTTAGCGCACCAGCCATGGAGCCGCTTGTTTGGCAGTGTTCATAGCTATTATTGGTGTTTCAGTTATTTAATAACTAAACCAGTGTATAAAAGAGTTTTCACACACGTTGTTGGTGAAGAACTGGACTTCCTCAAACAGCCAACGGTCCTGAATAAATAACACTATCAACGTTGAATCAGACAGTATCTCTTATTTTTAGTATGATTTTAACTTTCCAAACTCCAACATCCAATTTCTCATGCTCGTTCGCGGCACGCAGAACTATCGCTTATGACCTTCCCAAAAACAGCGTAGTGTTTATAGCATGCATCAAAAAATTCGACAATTAATCGGTGGGATCCATCAAGCACTCTACGAGTGCACGTAGCGTGCGCGCAGTGCGCTCGCAAGTACGTTAAAATGTATGACTAATGTTGCATTGCATGTTCGTTACTCGTCGCGTTGCATATATTCTGCACCCAGCTTCAGGGTTAGTGTAAAGTGACAGCTCGTTCGGTCAGGCAGAGTTTAATGGCAAACAAATTATATATTTAATCTTAAAGAAAAATAAATCTTAAACCTACATTTAAGAGCATTATTACAAATAAAAACAAAGTTATTAAACCTCGCTTAAAACAACATTAAACTTGAATTGCAATTGTCGTATAAACAAGTCCAACTAATTTTCTAAAATTCGAAGTGGATTAACTATACCTGACTATAATTAATAGGTGCTTAGAAACAGGGGATTTAAACTGAGTGGAAATCGAATTTGCTCATTTCTCTACATCAGGGGTTCCTAAACTTATAGCTCCACGTATCCTTGTTAAAGTTTTCATATGACAGCGAACCCCTAAACCTTACCCCAAAGATAATAATAGAGATGGCTGTTGAAGAAAATAAAGTTGTTTATATAATAAAAGGTAATAAATAGAGTACCAAACAAATATAGGCTTTTTAGTTTATGCGATGGGTGGGCTAGTTTCTTTGCGCATATTGAGTCGACTTTAGGAGTAGTTTTAACCTTAAGTCGTCTATGGTGGCCCATTACGTAAATCATGGCGCAAACCCCTTACCGTCGAATGGTGACCACCTAGGGGTTCGCGTACCCCAGTTGGAGAAACCTGGCTCTACATAATTCAAAAAACCAAATGAGACCAAGGTAGAAAATAAACAAACCTTCTGTTATTTTTCCAGCTTCGTTCCCTAGAAGTGGGCACCGAGTTCCCCAGCATCACGAACCTACGACTTCTCCACGGAGAGTTGGAAGATGATGGAGCAAGACTCAGATCTCTGGACCTGAAGTTCGACCTGTCTTATGATGGGAATTTCAGGATAGATGTGGATGCCGTTATGCTGCTGGGGAAGATCGCCAATATTTCAATTACTGGTAGGATGTGTTTTGTTTGTAGTGAAGAATTGCGTATTTCATTAGTACATAGCAAATATTTAAAATTTATTACAGCAGATTTAAAAATGATTATTTAGAGTAAGCTTTCGTCTTATTTATTATGTTATTTGTATTACATCAAATGTTTGTATCTATACACTATTAATATTGACATATTAAAAGGTAATAGGTCAATATTAGGATTTTTTTTAACTAACTCTCAGCTTTAACTCGTCAACTTCCTCACATTCCAGTGGAAAGTATAAGCGGCAACGTTCGCGTGTTGTTCCGTCGCAACCCATACACTCATTGGGCCATAGCGTTCGAATCGCCACCGAAACTTGAGCTCCGTGTACAAGGCAGGTTCCAGGGACGACAGCTGAAGCCTAGACTGGCTGCTTTAGTGGCAGCACATATAAGAAGAGCGGTAGCGCAGAGGCATACACTACCCAATTATAAGATTCGGTATGTTTAATTGTTAAATGATTCAAATTGAAATGTCTTTCCGTAAAACAATTTGAGACCGTCTTATTTTTTGCAATAGACTAATAAAACCATCCAATTTACAATCGAAAATTGTAATACGAATTCTAATACAAGCAGTGATTTATTTTAATGTGACGAATGCAGAAGTAGCTCGGTCGTTGGTATCGTCCTTGTAGAGCCCACCGCGGAGCCATTCGCTTGCGACCTACCGTATTTTGCTTATAACCGTTTTTATCTTACAGCGTTTTCAAATTGCTGTTTCCAGTTACAAGCCGTTCTTTCCTAAGTCTGAGCCGGGTAGCACTGACGTGGACGAAGGGCCCACGCCGCACGGCCGGTTGACTGTTCGCCTCAAAGAAGTCACTAGACTGCAGTGGGCGGGGTCTTGCAACGGTGTGAGGGCGGCCTTAGCTGTGGACTCGCATGCTTGGGTTCGTATGAGAGATATCTCGATTATGTGAAGGTATTCTCAAAAAATACACGCATCATAAAAGTCTGAGCAACATATACAAATTTGAATTTTACAATGTATTTTCACATTAAATCGTTAGTAGGTATTTTATTATTTATATTAATCTTTAGTGTCTATTCAATATAAAATATCAATTGTTTTTCTATAATTTTTATTTTAATAATATAAATTAACAATATTGCGAGTACTTATACGTAGTACAAACTAAGATGCCTAAGCAACTACACTTAAAAAACAGCAAATAAACTTAATGAAATTGTTAAACAAAATGAATTTATTGTAAAAGAAATTGGATAACTTAATACAAAGAGTGGCCGCCTCTGTTGTTAAGAACTTGCTGACACCGATTATTCATAGAATCGATGAGACCGCTTATGTTATCCTGCGGCAATTGCTCCCAATGCAATTTCAGTAAGTCCATTAGTTGTCGGGATGTTGTCACTCCGTCCAAGTCCTCTAATACACGTCTCTGAAACATGTCCCATGCGTGCTCGATGGGGTTGATGTCTGGCGATGGTACAGGCCAAGGCAATACCCGGATGTTTTCCCTTGCCAGGTACTCCCTGGTGTGCAAAGCTGTGTGCGAACCCGCATTATCACGCATCAACGTAAAATCGAAGGCAAGGGTTTGTGCAAATGGCTGGACATAAGGCCTTAGAACATCCTGAACGTAATTTGCAGCGTTCATGTTTCCATTTACAAAAACGAGCTCAGTTCGTCTGTTCTTCGTAATACGCGCCCATACCATAACTGTGGAACCGTTGTATGGATGAACTTCTTGAACGCACCTCAGCCTCTCAGTATTTCCAGGACGTAACAACACCACTTGTGTTTTGTTTAGCACCCAAACCGTGCGAAATCGACTGCATGAGTACGGCCTACATGCACGACGACCAATTAGGTGCCCACCAATACGTCACGGGAATCGTGCTCGTCGAAATGAATGGTGTAGAGAACAATTTTATTTTGCGATGAGATGAGTTTGGGTTTAGGCCTGATACTAGAAGAGTAAGAGTGTACCTGATACGTCCTGGAAATACTGAGAGGCTGAGGTGTGTTAACATTAAATCTTAAATCTCGGGCGGTTAACATCGGCTGACGTCTTGCGGTCAGTTGACTGTATCGGTCTTGCCGAATGGTTGTACTCCTTCCGCGGCCTGGGTGCTTCTCGGCAGGATCTCCCGTGTTAGTGTAACGCTGATAAAGATGGCAAATAACGTTTCTGTTGACACCAAAATATCGTGGTACCTCAGATTGATTGCTTCCCGCTTCCAACATCCCTACGGCTCTTAGCATTTCGTGTGAGGTCAAATGTCGTCGCTCCATGTCGTAAACAATGTCTTACAATTAAAATTTTACTCAATTAATCCATAAAATTTAATAATAATAAATGATTTCCAACACTCACGCCAAACAAAGAAAACGCATTAAAATTCGAAAACATGCATTCGCTTCAAATTTTGTGAAAAAAGAAATGATAGTCGACAATTTTTTTTTACAACCGGCTAGTATGTCATCTAAAACAAAAAAAATTTCTTTACTACTACCTACTTGGTATGAAAAGATATAATAATTGAATAATAAATTTGAAATAATGTGTGTTGCTTAGACTTTTTTGATGTGTGTAGTTGTTTCTTAGATGGACCGATTACCTGGTCAAAATCACCGGATGAGTGGTGGGGAAAACCTTGGCCCTTGTCCTGTTGCGAAATTCTTTCGGCTGAAGGAATTCACGAAGATTTTGCTGAAAGAACTCTAAAAATCGATTCGGTTATTTATAATTTTACCAATTGCAAATAAAGATTTTTTCATTTAAGAAGAAAAGAAAGAAAGAATAAAGAATAAACATTTCCTCTTTATGTTAGTCAGATCATAGACAGTATTTTCTATTACCTGAAAAACACTCTGACCGTGTCGCAGGTATGCCGCGGACCAAGCGGTCTCGTGCTAGACGTGGTGCTGCGCGCGGCGAGTGGAGCGCTGGGGCTCGTGTGTTGCCAGGCCGTGGGCTGCGTGCTGGTCGACTGCGTGGTGCCCATGTCGCCGGCGTACAGAGCCGACTTGAGGCGAGACGATGTGGTGCTGGCTATCGATAATAAGCCGATTACTAATGTGGCGCAGGTGAGAGTTTGGGTGGAAAACTTTTTCAATTATAGAATGCTCTTGACTGGTGGATCCTAGTTAAAATGGCTCTCTAATTCTGTGTCACGGGCGTTGGTGATTTTTTTGTATGGCGAAAGTTGGCTTAAACGGCTTACTGATTCGAAAAACCCACTAAATTAGTATTGGTTTAAGAAAAATTTTGTGAAATAGATTTTGTATTTAGTATTAAAACTATTTTGTTTTATTTATTTACTTTATCATAAAACGCAACATAGGTACTTTACAACATGAATTTATCATGATGAAATAAACATGAATTAGTTTATTTGTGAAGATCAATATCGGTCATAGACCAAAAAAGTACCGAGGAGCATCTTCGCGTAGGCACTCATCATAATTTTTTATAGGATACTAGCAATTTATAAGTTATAATTTGCAGGTTGGCAAACTTCTACGCTGCATTGAAAGTCGCGCAGTAACTATCCGAGTTCGTCGCGGAGGAGTTCCAACTACCAGGAGAGAAGAGAATAAAGAAGATAGCAAGAAGTTGAGAACTAACTTCTCTTTCCGAAGGGTATCGGAGGTGATGGAAGGAGTCAGACTGCAAGGAATGAAGGTGGCTGGTTCTAGAAGTAGTGCACAGGTAATGAAGTAAAATATATTTTTGCTTGTTTTCGTGCATAAATATTTTTTTGTTTTAACTAAAAACATGTTATATCGGTAACGCGAGTAAATAAGCAGTTTCAATTAAAATCGAGTTATACTTAAAATTAACATAGAGATTGAATTTAGACGATCGTGTTAAATAATAATGAACATAATAAATCCCCAGAAAATCACGCCAACTGTACAGCCCCAAAGTAAGCAGAGCTTGTGCTATGGACGAGCATACAGATACCTGGGGGGAACCAGAATAAACGCACAAAGAATAAATACAAACAACCATGACCCAAAAACAAACATTTGTGTTCATTATTTAGTATTCTATTATCAATGCTAACAAATAATAATCGTTTTCGTTGTTTTTATACACAAAAAATTCATCTGGAAACGATAAACTGTTGTAAACTTATTCCGTAGAAATGATTTTAATTAACTATTTTCAATATTCAACATTGTAGGAAACCGATTCTCCTTCTAAATCGCTGGACGCATCAAACGACACCGAATCCCAATCAAAACAGAAAACCGACAGCCCGCGAGTACCGAAACCGTCAGAATCTCCCTCTCCCAGCAACTTCGGTCTCCGCAAACGCCGCTGTTCCGTCGAAAACAAGTCTTCCGACTCTTCTGCCGGGAGCACTCCTCCAGCTTCCGGTGCCAGCACTCCCCTACGTCAGGCAGCTGTCATCAACAAAACTGTCAAACATCCGGACATACCAACCATCAAAACCGACGCCTCGGAATGCCGCGTCACGGAAAAAGTCGACTCGATCTTGGACGAAGAAGATCAATTATTCGAAACTGGAGGACCCAGGCAAACTGAACACGTAGAGATATGCCAGATGCATTGGACTAAAACCATGCCATTGAAACCTATCATGCCTTTTGACGAAGAAACCGAATTCAAACTGAATGAGAATCATAAGTATTTGAATATGAACGTATGGGCCACGGTGCCGGGGGAGAAGGAAGAGGTCCTTTTAGGATATTTGAATATTCCGCTGGCGGTTTTGCTGGCGGAATGCCAAGACTCCACTGTGCCACATCATACGAAGAGATATCAGTTCTTACCGCCAGATGTTGATATTAAATTTAGGTGAGGATTTTTGTTTACGTTTTGCGAATTTACTGGCGTTAACCTTTTTGTGTACAGTATTATAATATCTATCAAAGATCAATCAATCAATTCAATCAAGATCATAGCTTAGGCAACTGTGTCAAGTAAATTATAATTTGATAAGACTAGTATGTATGATTGATTCTCAACTATGAAACTGTACTACACTATCTATTATCCATTAGCTATTCATCTATTAAACGATGAGCTAAGTCACTCGCTTATAATGTCTATTAATTAATTACTACTGAATTACGCTCATTTTATTATTTCGCCTCTGCCCCTTGGGGGGGAGGGACAAGAGGATTTCCTCTTAGCATAGGCATACTTACTACTTAGCATACTTGCTTGCTACCTATCAAGCGGTGGCCCCTTAGTGTTCTAATAGTAGGGGAGCCCACAATGCTAAATGGGGATTTACTCGAGCGTCATAGAGACCTATTGGGTTGCAAAGTTAGATGATAAGAAGAAAATAATGTATACCTTTTCATCGGTGGGGGAAGCGGCTATAGATTTTCAAATATGTAAAAAAAATACTGTTGCATGGACATACTTGAGCGCGTCAGATTTTGATAGCATCAATGTCCTACGTATTTGTAATAATGTACGTATGTTAATCTTATCGTTCGCATGATGCGGGCGGTCGTACTTAAGGGTTGAAAATGAGAAAAAAATTGTTTTTATCGAGCGCGTCTAATCTGACGATTTCGATGTGACGCAAACTCGCATCCGTTATTATAATGTGCAAAAAATTCACCATTTTGAAAAACTCAAGCGCGTCAGATTTAACTATATATGGTTCATCTTAATGTCCTAGACGTGCTGTCTCATAATCTGGCGATTATCTGGAGGAATTCACGTAATCTGACAAAAAAATTTTTTTTTGTTTATTTTTTTCTCTTTCATTGAACATTCACATCTCAAATCATTGAACTTAATTAATTGAAAAGCTCAGGAAGCATGCAAATAAAAAGTGTATGTTTTTTTAAGTAAAATAAGAAAATAATTTTAAAAAATGCTCAAAAAAATTAAATTTTTTATAATATGTTGATTAATTAATTGAATTAATCATTATCTTCATCAGTAGAATCAGATTGCGTATCTGTAACAAAAATGCATTAAAATATTTAACAATATTTTATTTATTTATGAAAAACGTGTTTTTTTAATTATTGGAGAAAAGATATACCTGATTCTGGAGTATCCTCAAAAATATCAGGCGTTATGACTACATCTTCATACGCTTTCGGCAATTGGTCACCTGCGAAAACGATCATTTTGAACTTTCTGGCGACAACTTTCCATCCATAGTCCGTTGGTAAAAGATCAATAATTTTGCATTATGGGCATTACCTAATGCACATGCATGCAATGAATCTTGTGCGTAACACTTGCTAGAGTAACTCCGAATGACAGGGTGGCAAGTTGCACGCATCGTAATTCCGGACACTCAAGGAGAAGGGTTGTGATTTGTCTTTTACCTTGTACGTCTTATTGAAGATGACAATCCTGGCTTGATTGACATCGTCTAATGTCTTTAACTCATGAAAGTGGCAAATAAATGACTGTATGATGTGAAAGAGTGAGAGAGGAATATAAACGCGGAGAGGGGAATATAGGCATCACGCAGCTGCATGCATTAAACTTTATCAACGAATTTTTGTTGTTTCGGGTTGTGGAAATCGTCAGATTATATATTTTTTGTTATCCTTGAAATATTTCCTTCAATAAAAAAAAATTTGCTACGCTCGAAAATGTCGAGATGACGTTTTTTTGTACAACTTTGTAGGCCTCCCCTTTCTTTACGTCATTCTCATATCGTCAGATCAGTGGCAATACACTTTTTAGCATGTAATTTGTGATGATACATTTTTTTTAGTGATCTGATCCTTTATCCTGGACGGGCGGCCTTATACATATATGGGGCTCATGTATGGTGGAGGTACTTAACTGGGTACACGGTATCCACCTGTATATTAATCTGCCGCGCTTTAGCAAATCCCGAAATCCCCGCTTGGGCTTCCCTACTATAAATGGATGGCGTTTGCTATGAGCTCCAATTTAAAAGAGTTTGCTTATGCCAAATATTACAAGTGACTAATATTCGAAGTAAAATTTAGATAAATAAATCGAACTTTATCAATTCCATAAATACACAGTAGTTTTGAACACTTAATGAAGTTTATTTTCCATTTTAAAAAGAAAGAAAATATTTCCCTTTATAAACAAAATATAATAAATTCTTGGGGAACCATCCACGCAATAAACTTCGTTCATCGCATTTAACGGCGTAATGTAGTTCACCTACCACTCTGTACCCTTAGCATCGATCACGGCCTTTATTCTTCGTGGCATCGTTGCTACCAATTCTTCATATTATTGCGCAGTTATTGAGTCCCAGACAGATTTAATTTTTCCTTAAGCTTTTACATTTTGCATTTACTACATTTTCCACCATAGGGTCTCAATCCGTGACAAATCTGGACTACTTGACGGCCGCTTCATTATATGTATCTGATTCCGGTTAAACCAAGCCTTGGTTGTCCTCGCAGTGTGACGGCACCATCTTGATGAAAGGTGTAGGCATTACGATGTTTCAACGTTGAAATCGAGGGCACGAGACTTGTTTCCCGAATGTTTTGGTACTCTACTGCATTAACAGTTCCTTCTACAAAATGTAGATGAACCAGATCTTCTGCTGACATGCAGCCCTATATCATTACTGATCCAGGAAACTCCACTTTTCTTTTGATATAATCGGTATGGTATGCTTCATCTTTATTTCTGATAACTTTTTTCCGTATATCACCGATCATCACCTCAAATTTAGATTCATCACTCCATATTATTTGCAGTCCAACTTTCATGATCTTTAGTGAATTTCAGCCTTTTCTTTTTTTGGAGAGGCGTCAGTAAAGGTTTCTCTTTAGCAGTATAAAATCCATAGCCCAATCGTTTTACGGCCCTCTTGCAGGTATCGACCGATACATCTTTTTGAATCATCTCTCTCCACTTCAAGGTATTCCACTTTAACTCAACTTTCAGCTTCGCTTGGGATTCGCGGCCGACCAGGTTTCTTCAAACATTCTACCGTGCCATTTTTTCTGCGACATTCGATAAATAAGTCTTTGGCTATTTGGTAAGCAGATTTACCATTATAGTGGCTACGAATAATTATTTTTGTACTTCGTCGGCGATAGGTTTCCCGCTAGCCTTTTGGTTGAAGATAATGATAAAATTGCATGAAATTATAGTTTTTACGTTTGGAAATGACAGTGACGCATCATGTGACAGATTATTTCTCTTTTCAAATCGCATTTTACTTATTTTTCAATTAAAACAGGTAGCATAGTTCTTTTGCATCGATTAAGAACTAGACGAACTATTTTGAGTTATTCGTAGCAAATTAAAGTGCTCATAAATACATATTTTAGTAAAAGAAGTTTTTCTTTAAAAGGGCCTGATTAACAACAATAAGATGGAGAAATTTTTTTTTGAACTGCCTGTTTTATGAAAACATAGTTTAGTTGAAAACAGGCAACCTTTGCAATATATGACTGGACGAACTCTTTTGCATTGGGGCTCTTATACCTACCGATCGATGGTCTCTTAGTAGGTATACGTTTTAGCTCGCTATCTTCTCTACATGTTTCTACTATAACCAATGAATTCTTTACTCTACCTTCCAGCAAAAGCCACAAGCTATCCTCTCACGCGGGTTTCGAGCCGTGCCTCTGCTTCGGGGACGCGCTCGTATGCTGGGAGTGGGAAGGAGGCGCCACGCGCGCCGCTCCCCGCGTGCCCCGCGACCCTGCTCCCCGGCCCCCCGTGGCGGTCGTCACGCCGCATGACTTCGTGAGGACGCACTTTCATAGATCGACGCAGTGCGATTTTTGTAATAAAAAGGTAGGTACGCCATTATGAAAATTAAAGAGTATAAAAAAAAGCAAAAAAATTTGATGTAAAATGGATCCTTAATTGGATCGATGACTGATAGACTGAAACAGAAATTAGCTTATTTTTTGTAAGCGTCTTAAAGAAAAGTCGTCTTCATAATATGTTCATTGTAGCAATTATTTTTGCAAGGAATAATAAAATCTTGCCCTTTACACTTTAAAGAGCAAAAAATAATAGCAAGTTGTTGCTACTTTCGAAAATAAGGGGTCGAGGTGCAGCGAGCGTGTCGCGAGTCAACATTTTAGGAAGGAAAAAGGGTAAAGTTTTAGGCACAGCGAACTGTCATGTGTCAAAGGCTTACGTTAATATGTTTATAAGCTCAGGTTACCAATGGTAGCGATTATAACTATAGTTATGGATGCCAGCGAACTGGGTGTAGACCCAGAATTATCAAATATACTATAATAAAAAAGAACATCGAAGTCTCAAAATGAATCCATTTTAATTATAAAATTGCTTTTTATTTTATTTTAGACCTGTTTTGTACCGGCAGCTAATACTTACGAGTACACCACTAGACCTTCAATATTTATACGAATAATGTACAGTCTAATGAATAATGAACTTATTGCCAACAGATATGGCTGAAGGACGCACTGCAGTGTCGGAACTGCGGCTTGTGCTGTCACAAGAAGTGTGTCACTAAGTGTCAAGAGACGTCGCCGTGTGTTCCCAAACATGAGAGAGGCGAGTTTGCTGTGATTGGTTTAATGTTTAGTAAGGGAATTAACTCATGTTCATTCATTAGACACGCCTTGTACTAACTCTAATTATCTCATTCGATATTTTGTAATCAATTTGAATGAACATGACTAAATCATTTGTAAGAACTTAACTTTCTTGCATTCTAAAAGCCACCTCGGCCACAATGTGTTTTCTCATCATGAGATTCCGTCTAATGTAAAAAGAAATCAGAAATGCGCTTGCGTGCGCTAAATGCCTACAACTGAACGCTAGGTCCTCGGCTGCCCTTTGCATAATAGATAGCCGTATCACGATCGCTATTAGGGTGTTTTACGGAGTTTTATTTAAAAAAATATATTTGAAAATCGTTGTGAATCGATTACGAGGATTAGGCACCATCTTTATCACTCAGTCACTTGAACTCGGTTTTCACCGCACCCCTCCCCCATGACACGCGTCGTCACTGTCGTTAGGCCGTAAATGTTTACTTGTTCTAATTTTTTACTTAAATAATAAGTTATTATGGATTAATACCATATATATAATTTGTTATGAAAAAAACACTACTTACATATGAAGAAATAAATAGTTTTCTTATAAATAAATAGATTAGTATATTTTATCAAAAAACTTTATTTATTTAGTACTATTTATATTTGAAACGTATTTGCGGCTCTTTAAAAACTTAAAAATTCTGTAAATTGTAATTTTTGACTCTTCTGACTCAAAAGGTTGCCGACCCCTGTACTAGACCAATCGATCGATGGTAGAGTGGAATAGTCGACGTCGATCAGCCAAAGCTACCACTAATCGGTCGTAATCGATCGATGATTGGTGTGGTAATACCCTTAAGTTTATTTTCGCATGCAGTCGTCAGGCGTGAGAAGCAGAGTGATTTATCTGTTGAAAAATAACTTTAGTAATCTGCGCCATCACCTCGTTCTTAAGTAAAAGGGGTAAATTCTGGATATCAAATGCTTTTCCCGTTGGAGACACACGTTTTAGTGATGAACATGAGAATCCGAGTTCACCAAACATTTATGGATGTCTATACTGCTAGGCTATTATTATCAAGAGGAAATATTTGCTTGCCTGTTTATTTGAAAACGAGAAATCCTGAAACTACTAACTGTTTTAAAAAATTTGTTTAATATTTGAACACAAAAACACATGGTATTTATTTCACAATGAATACATATAGAGTTGTTTTGGGTAGAAGAGTGTCTTTGGTTAACATCTTGTCTGGTGCGGGAAAGTAGTCCTTTTGTAACCGACGTAATAATAGCGTTAAGGTGGATGTGTTTTAGTTACAGGGATGGAACTATTAGTGCCGTTACAATACTAGACAACCCGAAAAAATATGTTATAGTACACGGGTAAAAGCGCGCTGGGACTTGTATTTAATAAACGAGTAATATTTATTAAATTACATTAACATACATATAAATTACATTATACAAGTGTGTTTGTTTATATTATCTGTACTAACATCAGAAAACATAACTGCGGTAAGCGAAAGTTATACGATAATAATGATCATTAACTTGTTCATTTCCCTGAAAATTACTCGCAAAGTATATAAAAATTGTCCATTGCGTCATTGTAGCCACGGGCGGATATCGTTGTAAGCGTGTAAGTGAACAATTAACTTAACCTATTCAAGCGAACCAGTCGGATTAAACGCGGAAATGCGACCATAAAAGTAAAACTCTCGATATAGTTTATCTAACTATGCTGACTTCGTAAAATAGGGTAAGGTTAGATTAAAGCGAGGGGTTTTATTACCTACTAGTCATGAGTCTCTGTCAGAAGATTCTGTACATAGACCTAGTATATGTATTACTACGTAAAGACAACCAGACGGCTCGATAATGCGTGACCAGTTTTGATTGGCCATTAAGTCTACCAACTTATCGGTTCAGTATAGAAAATCGGAACTAAAAGATACCTTTGGCAACCATGTTGTATTAATATTTTAACATAAAAGTCAGCGCCGCACTTGTAACGCCATTCAAACCGCTTATACAATAGCGTTTGCTTTTCCTTCCTGATTTAGTGGATTTCTTTAAAGGACTTAATATCCTGGATTCTTATTCCTCGCACACTTTGGTCGTCTATACGGATTAATGTATAAAATCTGTGATTATGTATGTATCGTGTTCCCTGGAAAAGCTTTAATTATGTCCAGAAATCAAAACGTTTGATTATCAATAAATAAGTATAGGTACCTTAGCTTAAGATGATAGTGTAAAATACTGTTCATTTAGTTAAGTTTTAAAGTTAACATAAAATTAAGTAGTTACAGTCCTACCTTATTTTTAAAGTATTCCTTAAAAAGCTAGTCACTGGTGTTTTTAATACTCCTGAATTACTTAGCAAAGTTCGATTCAATGCTCCCAACAGACCAGAGAAAGTTAACAATATCAAACTTTTCCGCTTACCAAGATGTCGTTCTAACCTAAGATCGCAGTGCTCTTTGACCCGCATGTATTTAAACTTTTCACAAATGGATGATGAGGCTGACTTGACACACTCTTCGGTTCCCTGTTTGAAAATCTCTTGTCCTAAGCACTATTATTTGTATCCACTTTATTTAGTCTATATTTTGTTTTTTTTTCTCTTTGTTGTTGTTATTGAATTATTTTTCTTTGCTAATTGATGTTTTACTTGATTGTTATTTGTAATCCTTTTTAGTTGCATGCTGTGTTTTCCTGTAAGTAGTGAGGCAATTTCATCTAATTTTGTGTTTTAAAAAAATGTTTTTGTTCAATTGTACTCACTGTTGGAAAGCCTAATTTGTAAATAATTAAATTTTACCTGTAAAGGGACGCTACATAAAGTTTTGTCATTATATTAACACTTTACTAATTTCGAATAACACCATGCCATCAGGCAGCGAGTTTCGAATTTGCCTTTTCGTGAATAACTTGGAAACTCTTTAATCCTTTAAACACCTTTTTATTACTCGATTCAAAATTTTATTCGTTGAGTTGTAATGGAAACTGTCACTCTTTGCTAGAATATGTGTACCATAGTAAGAAGACACAGTAATTTATCTATCTGTACATGCCAGAAGGCCTACTATGAACTATTATTGCGATTCAATTGACGACCTAAAATAAACTGCTTTGCTATTTCATACCACGACGTCATTAAAGCGATCCAGTTTAGGTTGACACCAAATCAAGTCGCCAATTGGATCGCAAACTGTTTTACTTCGTTCATTTTTCCTACCATGAGGTGATATTTCAACCTATATTGGATGACTTAAATGTCAAAGTAAGCGATTCAAGAAAAGTTGCTAGTTTCTTGGCGTGAATTGAACCGTTTGAAATGAAATGAAATGAAATGAAATATTTATTTCTCAACATTGACAATTACTTGTTCTTATTGACGTCAAATAAAACATGATTCTACCACCAGTTCGAAAAAACCTTCGTGAAGAAGAACTGGCAAGAAACTTCACGGGTATATTTTTTTCAAAATAAATTTACAGAGTCTCTTTATGTCTATACAAAATTATTCTTTTCTGCATCTGTTAGCTCGGAAAGTCTCCCCCCCCCCCCAGTATCCAAATGACGAACACTCTCAAACGATTTCGGTTTATCTTTAAAAAAATGGTTAAAAATATACGTAATTTAAGGTATTTCAGTTGGATATTTAGTGTTTCTTATGTGTTAATGTGAAAAAGTGATTTCTAGAGCTATTTTTTATTGTAGATGTCTGACCAATTAGTCCTTTTTATTTTCACGGAAAATGATAATGAAATAAACACAACACGAAAACAATCGGGCCCCTTTTATTTGGAAGAGGAGGAATATATAAAAGGATATCGGCTGTCTAAATGATTGGTATTAGAAATGTGTGATGAGCTGAGGCCATTGTTGAAAAATCCAACAAAATCAACTGATTTATCAGTAGAGACAAAGGTAGAAGTCAAATTGGGTGCGTTCTAAACTCGTCATAGTCAATTTATTTTTACGACAAATCTAAACAAACCTTTAATTATTTGTAATTTAAAGAATTATATAAATATCTATTATTTAATGAGTACTAAAACGGGCTTATGGTATATAATTTGACACTAAAAAGTGCAATTTTAAAATATATTTGTTGTTATATTTTCACAAAAAACACCGCTAAAATCATCAACTAGATTTCGAAACGCAACGCATATGGTTCGAGTAAACGAGACAGACTTATGCAACGAGTGTACAGCGTCATCTCTTTCTCACACGCGGACCACAGACAAATCTCGATCTTTCATTCCTCCGTGAGCGATTCAAACGCCACTTAGCTCAAGGCACTTCATGGTAAGAATCTTAGCGATTCAGTTTAGGTTCCTAAACTGGATTGCATCGGAATTGAATGGCAAACTAAAAGTTGATGGTAGGCCTTCAGTTAGCTAAAGGCACTTCATGGTACGAGTCTTAGCGATTCAGTTTAGGTACCTAAACTGGATTGCATCGGAATTGAATGGCTAACTAAAAGTTGATGGTGGGCCTTCTGGTGGTTTCCTTTTGTTCTTTATTTATTTATTTTATTAAGAAAACCAACAGCGTAATTTTACAATAAATCTTAAACTAGTACTTATATCTAGAAAAGGCAAATAACGGGTTTCCCTTGAATATCGCTTACAGAAAAGACGTGTTCTCTCTGATTAAATGTATACAGTAATAATAATAATAATTTACAAATAGATACATAACAATACATTTACTTGAAAAAATATATACAGGGTGTCCAGAAGGTCAACGTCCAAATGGAAGGAATTCACGCACCATGTTCCAAATAGTAAAAAAATATATATTTAAAAAAATCTATGTGGATTAGTTTAGTAGATATAAAATGATTTCTAAAATAAGTGAAAAATCACTCCTTATAGCAGTAATTCGTATGCTGAATCTGTAAATGTTGACCGATTTTGATTTTTTTTTCAGTTATTAATTGGTTACTTAATGTTCTTATGTAATAAACCTTTGATACAAGCAAATCTATTATAGTACGATAGAAAAAAAGTAATAAAGAAAAAACAAATTTGTCGCAATTTTTTATACCTAATTTTCTCTGCTCCACCGTGTAAAAAACATGTACGAAATGAGGCTGGCATTTACTCTCAAAAGTTGGCGCATCTAATGCTGTTTCTAAATAGGTATAATATTTGGTACTTAAAATGATCTGATTTTATTTATGATCTTTAAATTGCGGAAGCGCCTATTTTTAAAATTATCAAAAATGAGTAAAGAGATGTAAAATACTACTAAAAGGTACATGAAAGGGACACTTGCTCTGGTAGACGATCCAGGGAGTCGCTCCCATCTCTTATCGCCCATCCCCGTGCCAGATACCGAAAATCATTCCAAGATTCTTGTTACCATTATCCGCTATTTTATCGATATGATCCCTCAGAAGCATTTTGTTGTCAAAACGCTTTTCGAATTGGAACCCCATTGAAATTGTAAGAGTAAGTTACAGGTCTGGTTTTGCGAGTGAAAGTGATATATTCGCATTTGTCTATATTAACCGTTATTTTGTTTTTTAAGTAGTAATCCGATAACCCGTCATGACCTATGCCTCGCTTATCTTTGCCCACGCCAAACCCTGCACAAACTGTAGGTAGTTCAAAATCTCTTCTGCTGCAGGTTCCACAAACTTACCCCGGTACGTGCGTAACGCGGACCTGCACAGAGATCTTGAACTACCTACAGTGCAACAGCACCTCAAAACACCCTCGGAAGCGTTCTTCAAACGCTCCGAAACCCACCCCAATCCTCTAGTTCGAGATTCAGTCTCGTATACTACCCCTGTCCTTGATTCGAAGTTCAAAGTCACTAGGCCTAGGAATGTGCTAGCGTAGGTAGCCACCCAGCTGACAGACGATCTCGAAGCCCTTCTGGCTGCAAATTCTAATTCGAATTTTAATTCGAATAAATTGAATTCTTTTTCATTTTGAGCACCTTCAGTGCTATGAATTCACCTTCATTGCTATGTAATTCCCAGCGGGTGACTCCTTAAGGGCTCCGCTTGCGCGGCCTTTTCCTCCAATTGGTCGTCGCTTCAGATGAGGGGTGTGAGGCAAAAGATTGACAGAGTCATTCAGGGGGGGTTTTAGTGGGTAGTGGCTCTGGTAGGCATGGAGCGAGTCCCACATAACCTCGTATCGCGGGCGGCGGGGTATGAGTAAGAGCATTTTTTAGATCCTCCTGCCCTGTTTTTTGTCAAAAGAAGAGTTTTAGCCGAAATTTTAAAAATACTTTTCTTTAGTGGAAGTATTTCAAGATATTGAGAAGATATTGTTGTAAAACGTTTTCCGAAACTAAGTTAATCTTATTTTGCACTCTATAATGTGCGAATAATACTAAAGTTATGGAATTTCAAATTAAATTAGTAATGAAGATTTTTATAATGCTAATAATTTTAGATAAAGCATTTAATCTCCAATCCATAGCAGTATACTCCCTTAGTTATCACCAACATTTTTCACTAGAATGTATGTAAATCTTACAAATCAAATAAGATCTCAGTCTACTTTCATTTTGATTACTTAATTATAGATTACGAGACAGGGAGAAAGTATTGATAAAAAACCGAGTCTGCTTGCAGCATCATGCAGTCTTCATCATTATTTATCCTCATAAATATTTTTTGTCATCAGCATACATTAGATGTCGCGTTGATGTAAAGCAGGACGTGATATGTGATACGTAAACATTATAAAATAATGGTCCCAGATGGGATCCTAGAGGAATTGCCGTTGGAATATTAATAAAATCAGACCTGTAACCTCCCATAACAACAGCTTGGGAGCGATTACTCAGATAGGATTTTGTCCATCTCAACAGATCGCCGAGTATTCCTACCTCATATAGTTTAGAAACCAGAATGTCGTGATCCACACGGTCGAACGCTTTTTCGAAATCCGTGTAGAACACGTCAACCTAGCCCCCCTTTCCATGTTTATTTTATAATTAGTGAATGAAACCAGATTTGTGACTGTGGAACGGTGCCTCAAAAATCCGTCCTGACTTAGGCAGTTACTTACACAAAACAGAGTATATTTATTCATAGAAGACAATTTTGTCAAATTCTTTTCCAATTATATTTAATATTGAAATTCCTCTATAATTATCAATGCTACCTTTTGATCTTGATTGAATGAGTTGCATATTTGTTCACCCTCTGAAAGCTTCTCATCACCGTATTTAAATGTTTTATTTAAATGTTTAATTTAATTTTGAACCCCCCCGCATTGATTAAATGTAAGACCAGATAGTTTTAGCTTGTTTTTTATAGATTCCTCTGCTAACTTAGTAAATTTTACAAAACATTGTTCATGAATACGCTGTTGCCTCTTACGTAAAAGAGAAAATTCGACATAGTCGAATAGGTTATGAAATTTTTTCCACCGCTTGTGGGCCTTCGATTTTTCTTTTATTCTTTTTATTAAAGCCTGACTATACCGAACTGGATATTTATGAGGAGTTTGAGCTTCTTTGTGAGGGATGTGTTTTTCAATCGTGCTGTTGACTATGTCATAAAAAGTAGTAATTGCCTGCTCGGTTGTACATGGATCCAAAATAGCTTGCCAGTTTGTATTATGAAATGTTTCATTTATATTGCTATAATCACCTTTCCTAAAGTTTAGTTTTGGCGTTGATGATTCCACAAAAGGTGTGATTGTGAGGTCTAACACATTTACTATCAGGGCAGGGTGAGCTCGGCCAAGCTTCACTAGGGGTTATAAGCTGTTTTTAATTTCGAGGTGAAGGTTTGAAAAGGCTAGTTCTAATGTATTACCGGCATAATTTTTAATGTTATTATATTGTTTGAATCCAAGGAAGCTTTACTCATCGGTCAGTTTTTACGCAGCATTTTGTACTTCTGTAGTGCAATAGCCATATTGACAAATATTATTCCACAGCTTTATTTTAAAATTCTCAAGAAATTACAGATAATTTTGGCTACGCATGATGTAACCCGAATGGGGATATATTGCATTATAATTATATCTAAGTAAACTAACAATGTGGGTCTATGAGTTACTGTGGTTTTTATGAGCTCAAATAACAAAATAACACTTTTAAATAACATAAAAATACCTAGTTAGAATTACACAACGATTACTGAAACCGCATAATGTCATGTCTACGAGTAAATCGGAGTTTGCACCTGTAGGTGAAGGTAGGAGCAATAACGTTCGCTTTGCGTATGACTCTTGCCTTGTTCACGCCGAGTGCGTCTAAGAAATTTGCGCTTCCCGAATCGAAGTGATTTGTGACTGTCTGTTTGATTGGCCTCAGTTTAATTATTTCCAGGAAACTCGTTAATTATATTCGTTGATTTGCTTTTTATTTTTTTACGCATTTTTAATTACAGCGTGTGTTATTTGACTTCAAGTAGGTGGGAGACAAATATTTGTGTTATCTTGAAATTTGCAAGCTTAATGGGCTTCTAACCATGTGCGATCTTAAAATGTTAAAAGACCACAGAGTTCACATGCTTCTAAAATAATTGAATAACGATGGCTTTTTAACCATAATCCCAAAATGAGCCAAAAACTAGCAAAGAGTACCTAATGGGTACCTAATCTTACAACCTAAGCTTTACCCGAGTAATATTGCTATAAATTTATTAAATGGTAATAATTTTCTCTCCATTGCCAAACTGTAACATTAGCTTAACATGGTTATCAGGTAAAAGTGATTAACCTTAATTCTCTTACCAAAATCATTGGAAAATACTACTGTTATTGCTATTATAACGTATATTTTTTGGGACTTAATATAATTTTTGTTTAATATCTGAAATCCAATATTTATTTTTACTCAGCTTCTCTTATTGACCAATGTAAACTGATGAAATCCCTCAGACCACGTGTCCTAAATTTTTGACTCAAAAAAATAATTACTCTTTTGGCTTGTTTTTACACATGCAGAGCTCTAATTAAAGTACTTACATCGCGTTCGTAAATCTTACTGGCTTCCTTTGAGTTGCTGCCAAAGTTGTTTTTGCCAGAAATGCGTAAATTACTAAAACGGTCGGCAACCTTCGTCCAAATATTTCCACTTGTTACGTTAAATCAAATGGATCTTATTGTCAAATAATTAGAAACTAAAATCCAGTGGCAATCTCTAATGGATCATCATGTTTTTGGGAAATGTAAATTTCGTGTTCTTTACAAAAAAAACCGTCACGCAATAATAAACTTTATGACAAAGATTGTTGTTTTCGAGATGACAAAGAAAGTGTTGGGACAATGAAAGGTTCTTTGTTTTATAAGACAGTCAGGGCCGTGAACTTATACAAAATGGGACATTGTGTATAAGTTACTCGCGACTTGTCAGTTGCCTTCTCCTGTGGTGGAATGAAAGGTATTTCTTGGTTGAAGTCTATATGTGTCCTAAGTTTCAGCCAAATTAAAGGTTTTAGTATTTTGTTATATTACTTAGTTTGTCCAACGTAATCAGTTATTTCGTTCTGACAGCACTCGTTTCAATAGCTAGCTGATGGTTCAAATTGTATGTAGAATCGAACTTGCTAGTTGTGATTTAGAACTACAATTCAATGTTCACACAAAGCGAATCATTTATGTATACGGAATTTATACAATCACAATTCAATCGCGTAATATTATACAGATATACAAAAAAATAAAACTTATAAATTCGTTGTAAGTCACGAGGAATTAGCGTCTTATGATCATTTCCTGTGCGAGATTTGACCTAACCAGTGTCTCAAAAACTTGCAAGTGGAATAAAATAAATCCAATCCTAAAGATATATTGTAAAACATTTTTGCAACACGTAGAATATCAAAATATTAAAAATATTAACATTTGCCAATCTTACGTTCATTAAAATGTAGCGCGTAATGTATTATTTTACAGTAATGGGGCATTTCTCAAGTGTGAGCAAGTGAACAATAAAGTAATGAAATATGTTGCATGTAATGAGCATTCCGTCAGTCCAGCGAAATATAAAAGTTTGTAAGTGTTGCGTGATTCTTGCGCCCGCGCACTTCGCATCGCGACATTGAGTCAACGCATGCGGAAATATGCGGGTGCTCCACTTTTCTATTGGACTCTAATTTGCCGAATTATATGCCGTCATTATGTGATGTATTCAATAAATGACTGTAGTGTTAGAAGTAGGACGTTCTTTATGCGGATAGTTTTACGTAATAGGAACATTCTATACTTAGTTACCATGAACAGAATACCAATTCTTTGCAAAAGAAAGAAAGAACAAAGAATCGAATTTGAGATACTTAATTACAGTTTTAGAAATTAAATACTCTCATAATAAAGCATACGCGCCAACTTGCCGGCCGCGTAGTGTAGTGGTCAGTAGCCCTGTTCCAGAAGCCAGAGGTCCCAGGTGCAGCCTGGCCGGGGCATTCATTTGTGTGATGAACACAGATGTTTGTTCTCGGGTCATGGTTGTTGATATTTATATATGTATGTTTATTCTGGGTTCCCCCTCAGTTCGCTGTGTGGTTATCCTTAACACAAGCTCTGCTTAGTTTGGGGCCATACAGTTGGTGTGTTTGTGTGGGGTCGAGCTTTATTAGAGATTTTCAGAACTCACGAAACAGGTAAGTATTTGTATTACTTTCTTGGGTTTTCACGATTTATTTTATTAAATAAAACACAATTTAACCGGATTTTATCGCGTTTAATTACACTTGTACATTTTAACTCGAAGTTTCGGTACCTTTACAGACACCGTGGTGACCACCGGTTAAACCGGTTTCATTTGAGGTAGTTGTATTTTATTCATCACATTTATTACTATAAACCTCCGTCGGAACCTTAACTTACCATATAATAATGAATCTTCTTTTTTTAATGATCTTTATTGACAAATTCAAAATTTTACTTAAACTTATAATTATAAGATAAAATTATGATACAAAAATAAACTAAATCGGAACTTTAATCCATTGAAGGTAACGTAGCCAAAAGGCTGGCCGAATTACCTCGCTGGATTGCAACAGAATATCGTTGTGCGAGGTAGGTAGGCCTTAGGGTCACGAGTTTCACTCACCAATCGCCTCGCTAGGTCCGAAAATAGGCGATGAGCCCCTTTGAATCTTCTAAATTAATTAATAACCATAATCTGCAAAAAAGTAAAAATTTTTTGCGTAAGAAACAAACATACAATTGTGAAAGTATAAAATTCCAATATTTAAAATGAACAATGCTCACCTAACAAACAGTCATGGTAATGCTAAAAACTTTACTTAATAATATAATCTAAGTAAGTTATCTCAGTTACGTATGAAGTAATTTAATTTTAGTAATAGTGTCATCATAGCCACATGTCCCACTTTGCATTACGCATCTCTTTGAACTGTCAAACGAATGATGTGCTGCATTCGACCTCGGTTACAATGACGTGCAATCTTAAAGATAAGGGGTCATCCATAAATTACGTCACATGTTATTGGGGGGAGGGTATCACCGGAGTGTGACATAGTGTGACAAGGGGCAGGGCGGGTCAAAAACTTTGTGACAGCACATTTTAAAATTCGAAATCAACACGAAATTTATATGTAAATAAAAAACTTAAAAAATGTTCAAACTTGATCTATATTTATTAATAATTTAGCACTCTCGCTATGAGATTATCTCTCAAGCAACAACAGTTTACATCGAGAGCGGCGTTGTAAAAGTGTGACGTCCCGTCAGGGGGTTCTGAAAAGTGACAACCTGTGACAAGGACATGGGGTGGGGTTCAAGAGTCCTAAAATTCGTGTAACGTAATTTATGAATGGCCGTTAAGCAGTTATGTATCTATAGCGATAAATTGAAAGGATATATTATGTGTTATGATTTTTTTTGTATTTTCATAGCTGGCAAATCAGCACGGGGTTGGTACCTTTTGGTGAGTGGCGTCCACGCCCATGTACATCGTCAGTCGTAGGTGGTTTATTTACTAATAAGGGTTGTTATTATGATGTCGAGTAATGACGCGGCGAAGATCGGAGGCTTCAGTTGGGATTGCCTTTGTTCCAGTACTGTCGCTGGCTGTTCGTTCCCTTGGACCGGAACACAACCACGTAACCTTGGTTATTATGGGGGTAAAACTAGAAAGGATTGTGTTCCGCCCCAAACGAATCTTAATAAGGAAACTCTTCTTCCACTAAGACATGAAGTTTTATTTATAAATAAATAAACAAATATATTTAATACTAATACAAAATTAGTTTATTTATTGATCTTCGTATTGATAATGGTTTCCTAGTGAGAACACTTTTATATTTATCCGGGTCTTATCTGGAAACCTTCAAAATTAGTTTAATACAACTTTTAATTATTATTAAAAGTTGTATTAATTATTATTAAAAGTTGTAATTTATTATACACTTTGTTGCCAAACCAGTTACAAAATAAAATATATTTAGATTAAATATGGACGGCCCTATCACTCATCTCTTATTAGTTTTATTGCAAACTATAATTGAATAGATCTCGAATAAGACCTTACATGTTAAACAAAGTATTTTACATAAGGAACTTAGCTCAAAAATAATTGTATTCTTTACTTTATCATAAAAGAGACGCGTACAAACATACGTATCTAAGTTTTTATTAAATTAACTTTTTTATTTAGCTTTTGTCAGACGACGGTAATTGTCATGGTTCGTCAGCCTCTGTAACGAAATACAAAAAACCCTAACAATAGATGGTCGATCGCACGTCACAACTGATTCACTACATGCATTTCTTTGTATTGAGTATTAAAAAGTTACCAACATCTACTCTGTAAGATAATTGAAAAAATTGTGAGCCTGTTATTGGCGGTCCGTTTAAGCAATGAAATACAATTAAACCTCAGTGCTGTTGGCTATGCGAAACAATAAATAAATAAATAATTTAATTAATTAAATAGGCATTTGTCTGCCATTTCATGCGATAAAACGTGACTATATATGAAGACTATCTCGTTCTTATTTACTCGACTTTCAATCCGAAACTACACCTATATATGTTTCTACAAAGGCCATTTAAAACAGTTGACAACGATAATTTCGGCTTTTTAGAGTCTCGAGAGCAAAAGTATCAATTCTGTAATTACCTTATAGCCAGTTATCGATAAAGCGACGCGTAGAATTATTTAGAAAGTTTCTAGAAATTTGACTGATATCAATATATTTTTCAGACACTATATCGATCAGCAGCTGTCCCCCGCCCGAGCTGGTGATGACGGAAGCTGACAACATCGACCCTGACTCTGATGACGACCCCGAGAGAAAAGACTCCTTGGACGTCCATGAAGAAGGTACCATTCTAATTTGAACACTGTATCTAGCGCACTAGAGTAGGAAGTTCAATGACTTGAAGTTTCTAATTCTGTAACAGTTTCATTTAGTCACATCTTACAAAGTTTCTCCACGTGATAAACTCAGCTCAGTTGTTTTTGATGACTGTACATGTTTATGTATAGACATCTTGTACTACGCAATTTCACTATTATTTATTAGTTATTTAGATACATTTCGCGTATACTAGTAAACATTATCAACTTTGTTTTTTATTGTTTGTGTTTATTTTCGTCGAAAAATAATTTGTTTTTACTGGTTTATTTTGCGCAGACGAGTTGTTCGAAAGCTGACAAATGGAATGGTTTAAGGGTTACTAGCACATCCGGGCAACTCAGACACGACCCACACAAATGTGCTCAGGTTTTATCATGAATATATTTATACATCTTTGTGTGTAAGCACCCTTTTTTCCTGAGAATCCCGTCACCAGAAATTTCCTAGAAATACTGTTCATTCTCGCATCCAGCGCCTACACTCAGACCTTCCTTCTCCTCGTAGATGAATGCTGAACATTAGCAAATACCAAAATTGCTGCATCTACTCCAAACTCCTTGGTAACAAACTCATTTTCGCATACTTACCAACGTTTTCACCTAACTGTGTTGATTACCTTCGCATTTCGTTATTTACAGTAGAAAAATGTCTAAACGTGTTTGTTTCAAGTAATCACCGTGTGTTTTAAACCATTTCAAGGATAGTGAAGTAATTCGAATGTTAGGTCAAGATCTTTACTAATACAAAATTAAACATTTAAAAATAATATTTTTGTTAATGCAATATACGCATCGTTAATTTTTGGTGAATGTTTATAAATCAAGGATTGTCTGTTTAATATTTATTACGGTATCAGGGATTACTCATTTACTTATTTGCTACAAAATGGGCTCATTTCTATTTTGAAATCTAAAAGGAGTTTTGTGATTACTCATACACACTTTAATCATAATATCTTATCCAATCGTTCGATAAGTGATAAAATAACATTCGTACCTAATCATGAAACACATTATTTATCATAAACAATACTATTATGAAGCTTTTACAGCAATACTTGTAGAGCCGTCCCGCCATGAGAACGATCGGTGCAGGATCCCAGCAGGATTCATGACCTGTCATAAACTTTAATGAACCAACCTGAATAGTTAACGAATACATTATGACAAATTTGGTTCAATTTTATATCCATTCTATACAGTTAACATTATAAACGTGTCCGGTTAATAGCAAGGGATATTCTATGCTATAGCTACTTTTATACACAAATACACGAAACCTTTGGGCCCACCCTGCTTCCTCATACCAAGTCAGCCGCTTTATTTTTTTTCTTGAAATGTGTGTAAAAGAAGTATTGTATGTCTGAAAGTTTTGCTTTCAGTGAGATAAAAACAAGCGGCGGCAACAGTATGGTGTATCCTCTTACATTACAAAAAAATTGTTCATATGTTCGTAACATTTAAAAAAAATTATCCAAAACAATTTATTGAACTTGACGCAGAATCAGATTTGTCGCCCCTTAGGAATCAGAGCGCCTAAATAATCCCGAAGAACTCTGCTGACTTCCCCGACTGTGCCTAGGATTTCTCTAGTTACTCACCGGACACACTGTATACAATTCTGAAAGTTCTGCTGGGTCCGCACCTGGATTCGTAGAGCTGAGCTACGCCGAGTACGTGATCGCTTATTTAGAAGCTTACTAAAAATTGCGTGAACACACCTTATACAGCCGTTGTGATCATTATGTACTTATTATAAAAGTCGTGTCAGTACCATAACTTCATGTTTAGAGATATGGTAGATTAACAAATACACTAACGAATAGAAGAATGAACTCGCACAAAAGGTAACCTTGCTCTATATGGTATGCATATGTACTAACTGACTTTAGAATTACAAGTTATTTGTGAGCACAAATGATAAAAGCCCTGACTGTCGGAAAAAAAATCATGCATAACTTTTGAATGGCTCAACAGATTTTTTTAAAACATGGCTAAGAACACTCTTGTTTCATTTAACTTGTACACGAAAAATACTTCATCAAAATTGGTTCAGCTGTTTGGGAGCTACGGTGCCACAAACATACACACAAACAAACGCACAAAGCAACACACAAACCAACACACAAACGGACACGTCAAACTCGTAACACCCTTCTCTTTGCGTCATCAGTTAGAAAACAAGACAGTCACACTTATAAAAGCAACATAGTTTAACAAAAACAAATCAATAATGTAATCCTCCGCAGTGTAGTGCGCCATGAGAAACGAATGACATAACAAACAATGGACCGTGGTAGGGCATTTTTGTCTTATGTTTTTTGCCAACTCGAGGCGTAATGAGTACTTCGAGTTGAATAACAGATGTCGCCGTGATTATACTCGGGTCTGTCAAAGAATGCTGTGAAAGTTAGGCGATGAACCTGTTTGTGTCAAATAGAATTTTGTACCTGTTTGCGTATTATGTAGTAATTTTATAAACATTTTATTTTAAACTCGGATCTTTAAATATACGTGTCGTATGGTACAGATTGGTTGTTTGTGTTTTTTTTAACATTTATCCATATTTCAATTTCCTGTTAAATGTTATATTCTGTACAATAATAGACGTATTAATACAAAAATGTAAATCACATGCAAAGTTGCAGTTAACTTATCTAACAATATTTGATTTGAATTTTGTTTTTTTTTTAAATGTTTATGCCGTGAAAAGCATAAGTAGTCGATTAGGCTCACTTTACACTTACACTATTGTTGGTAATATGTTCTGAATGTGCACTAGGTCATATCAAATATATTTATCTACAGAGTTCACACAATAAGCTTATACAAATCGCACAACATCACTGATAAGATTGGTTCACGCTTTATTGACATTGTATGTAGGAATCGCCCGGACAGATCGAATATTTATATTATTAAATATTTGCAACATTACGAGTTTCAAATTTAGTATGTTTCAGAAACAGATAACCCGCTGGCATCCTATTCTAAAGTGTTTTCTGTGAGTCAAAAAGAAGCTGCATTTTAATCAGGACAGGACAAATTAAAAATTTTATTTTACAATTATTTTATAAAATCCTATGAGGGATGTTTATCATTGCGAACAATTTTCGTTAGTTTGTTGACATTTGAATCTTTTTTCAGAAAACATTTTAGGGTATCGATATCAGCCTACGTAGCGAAGCTATTAGAAAGCCATTATAATACAACTAGCTAGCTATTGATTTAGGCTAAGTAATAAACCAGCCAATCCCTAACAAATCTCATGATGCATAGCTATTATCCTTTGCGGTATGTAGATAAACAAACATCATTACAACCATAGAGCAAATAAACATTTTTACTTGCCCTATGCTTATGCCCCTTTGTGATTGCTCTTGAATAATGACCCCCTATAAAACCTAGATTAGCATTGCACAGCATAGCTTAAGCTGGCTTGTAGCGGGGCTTTCAGTAGCTTTCCTCGTATGAGCAGGTGGTGGAGCGATGAGCGCGTTGGTTGCAGGCTTGCGGCGCGCGGGCTCGGCGCACTCCCTGTCCCCGCCGCGGTCCAGTGGCTCCTCCAGGTCGTTGCCGCCCTCCCCCAGCCATACTCCCAGGTGTGTAGATTATAAATAGGTTAATTAGTAGGTAGAAGTAAAGATTGGAAAGGAGATAAAAGTAGGTTTGTAGTTTGTATTAGTCTAGTCTACCATCATGCATTTAGAGGAAAAAGTAGAGCATCACATATTGGTTATGATTGCTTAATTTAGTCGATACTAACATTAATCATTGTGAATCCAAAAAGTAATTCCCCTAAAGTATACTAATTTAAATTCCCAGATTTATTTTATAATTCGGAAAACCCTTCGATCTGTGTTAACCCTAGCTTGTACGATGCAACTTTCAACTTAAAATTTAAAAAAGTCATGATAGAATTATTTTCTAAAAAAGACAAAAGTTCGAACCCCGCTGTAATCGAAACCAACCCCTAGTACCACACTGGCTAGCCGACTCACACATCTCCTACAAGCAACCTTCTTCTCACCACCTCTGACCAGCATATCACCGCACGACATTATCCACGAGCAGCTGCATAACACTGACGCTCAGAGCCTTGTAGGAAGCAGTCCCTGGAGGCGGGCAGTCCGTGGGCGGGCTGCGGCGGCGCGTGGCTGCGGCACGGCCGCGTGGGCGCGCTGTTGCAGCCCGCGCTCGACAGCGCGCTGCCGCCGGACGCGCTGCTCGCGGCGGCGAGAGACTCCGCGCCGGAGCTGGCGACGGCGTTGTCGGCGCAGCAGATACATGACATGGTGAGTGGTGTTATTAATGTTCACTATTATAGTACCGGTACTTGTGTAAAAAAGGGCGTATTAATAAAGTTAATTAAATTAATAAAGTATAAAATGATTAAATCAAATGACAAAGAACATGATTCATTATTTAAAATGAATTTTTTCCGGCAATCAAACAATTTCTGAAATTAATAATACCTACTTATTTAAGCGAATGAAAATATTCTATTTTAAATTCTGATCTTAAATCCTATACTTTTTGATAGTTTTCTGTATATAATTGACAGCCTAAATTACGACCCTGTCTTCAAGAAGTACCTATGCATTGAGATACCTACTTTAATAATCAACTCCAAGTCATTCCTGTCCTTCCTCAGTTACAAGCCGTCCGCGAGGAGCTGTCGCAAGACGACGCGGAGGAGAACGGCGAGAGCCGCGCATGCGCGCTGACCGCCCTCATGCTGCACTGCTGCGCGGCCGCACAACTGGCGCAGCAGCGAGCCAACCCCGCCCCTACTTGATTGTAATAAACTTGTTGTTGTGATACCGAAGTGTTTTATTTATCTAGTGTAGCCTTTGTTTGGTTAAAGGTTAATATTTTAAGCTTAGTGTCTTGGATGATTTAAGCTTGAAGTCGCATTACACAGTCTCTATGTGCTTTCAAGCGTAGAGTGAGTAGATACTTCTTGGGTAGGCATACTCCATGCTATTCTTTTAAAGACAAACAATGGATTATAAAAAAAATATTTGAAATTTATGGGTATTGTCTTAACGCAGTGACAAGTGAAGATGGTGCACGTCTTATATAAACACTACCTATATTATTAGGCACTGACTGACTGTACCTCATCCACCAGGTATATCACTTTTTGACAGCCGCCAAAGAATGTAAGGGCTACTAACTTGATCGGGCCGGCACATTTGGTTCGGCAGTACTTCTGAACCATTCGGGTTATACGTAGGTCGGCACATTCGTCTCATCTCATAAAAACCCGAGCTTTCCCCGAGCGGTATTTTTCCCGAACGATCATCTACACATATTTGACTTTGCCGCTCGGCAGCGCCGAATAGTAAGTAGCGCTCCTAATGGTTCCAGATTATGTAAATTTAACTTTAGAATGCATAATAAAAGAACAATCTAAACGGCCTAATCTATTTAATGGTCTTATTTATGACTTCTTGCATCCACTCAAATATAAATAAAACAATCCTAAATACCTGTCTATGCATTTTGAAAAGAAGTCAATGGCTTTGATATTGTGCGAGCAAAGTATAGATTTGAGTAATTAACTGTTTGAAAAAAAATTACAATTTACCTGTTTTTTATATATAACTAATATGAAACGGCTTCTTAAGGCCATGGATTAACAAAAGGGCCTGCGCAGACGACGGACTTTCCGGGAATGAGAAGTGCGCCGCGAATTTACCGCGAACTCAACGCACACGGCGTGCGATCATTTATTGCCCTGAAATGTAGAAATAAACGCGGACTAAAGTCCGCCATGTGCGTTGCTTTTCCAGACTCCCCGGTACTTTTGTCCGGTCCGCTCTCTGCATGTCCTCGGTTTTTTGGGGGACTTTTTGTACTTTAATCCATCGTTTGCGTTATTCGATACAGTTGTAAGCGATCTATTTTAGCGGACAAAAAAGTCCGTCGTCTGCGCAGGCCATATGAGTAGTTAAAATGTCTACTGTTTAAGGTCAGAGTTTAACTACTTCTTGTTGTCCCATTGAGCAATGCTTGAGGTTCGATTAGTCGAAAAGAGCATTCCTACTATCTCCAAAACGCATTCTGTTAAAATCTGACAGCACTGCATCCTAGCGATGTATCTTTGATTTCGTGGGTATCTGTATAAGAGCTTGTTCAGTCATTACTTTCAACTTGCCTCATGACGCTGAAGACGAACTTATTACCTCTGTTATAATTCAGCAGATCGAAGCGCTTCTCAAAATGTAATTGTTAAATAGTATTTCATATCTCAAAAATTATAATTTTATCAATAGTCTTAACGAAAATTGATTAAATTGAATTCATACATTTTGATATCAAGTCAAATATAGAACTGAAGTTAATGTATATTGTAGATAAAAAACGAATTTTAATCTGGCAAAAGTTGATTCTCTTCGTTAAAAGCTTGCCACATTGAGACAAACAATTTTTTTGCAAAAACATAATTTGGATTAAATAATTGTTCGTAGGCACTTTCAGTTATTACTGAATTTTGGAAACAAATTAAAGTATAAACATACTTGATGCTCGTATGACTTTGTTGGTGTTTTATTATAGATCATAAATAAAAGCGTAGTCCAAGGTTTGGAATGAACTGCCTGCGTCTGTTTTTCCAGAAAACTATAGTCCTGGTTCTTTCAAGCGTCGAGTGAATAGGTATCTCGTGGATAGACGTGTAACACCTTCGTCTTCATCGTCTCTTTCCATAAGGTGAGATAGAAGACAAACGTCTAATCCTTTTTCAATAAAAAAAAGTCCATAAACATAACCGACTAGCCTAATGTCAAACAAACTCGGCATCAATGTTATGTTTGTCTTAAAAAAAACTATCAGTCTAGTTTTCCTCGATTGCAAAACGACGCGGTTTTATTACCTCATTCAAATTGTGTCCAAGATAATCTCATTTAAAAAATATTCCACAAAACACGTGCTACGCAAACGCTTTATTTACATCTGCGGTACATCTGCACAAAGAAAATTCGTGATCGTATCCTGCCAAATACAAAATGCTGTAACAGTCCAATCCTAAATATTTCCCTCGTGCTTTATGCCAAAGCAATAAGGAACATATTAGTGATTTAATTCAATAGGGATCAAAGAACTACGCATGTAGAATGTGCGCCGTTAGTCAGTTCTGGGAGTAACTGGCGAGTTTCCAGCTTTTCCTGAAATAGCACAAAGGATTGACCTCAAATGTTGGAAAAACTTGGAGTTGTCAGCGATCGTCGAAAGAAGGAAACTTTTATGCGTCATGTTAATGAACTCATTTTCTTTAAAACAGTACCAAGCAAAACGCGTATTACTGTAAAAATTGTCTCTTCTTACTTCAATAATGATTACTTAGTTCTACTACATACAATAGGTACACGTGGAAGTACTAGTGAACTGATTCAGAATACAATAAATACGTACAAGAGTTACGTTATAGGTTTTGCGCGACCTCCTTTGTGAAATTCTTATTTACGTTAAAACTTTTTGGTGTATAATCCAAATTCCGTCAAAACCGTATTTTAAATATTTTACAATGCCTCATACTAAGATAATATTTCCTTAAGTTTTCTCGATTCAATGTTAAATAAAACACTTTTTTAACCGGATTTTATCGCGTTTAATTAGATTTTTATATTTAAACTCAACGTTTCGATACCTTTACAGATACCGTAGTCACGAGTGACTAAGATGTCAGGCGTCTTGACAGTTATGAAGGCATTCAATCATCTCCATCTGTTCCGCAGTCTGCGAGCGTAGCGTTCAGGACAAACACAGAAAGTGCTGGCAGTGTCTTTCAGTTTATTGCACGTTGGTTTTTATGTTTTTTAGTATAGAGAAAGAAAAGAAAGAAAAGCTTCCAATCATCTTCACTACTGAAATTGATATGTTTCCTCATTTCAATGGATTCTCTGATCCTAGATATGAGGTGTTTCCCCTTTGATAAAATGTTTATAGTCAAACCTCTAATAATGGTTGGGCTTGTCCGTGGAATATTCATAGACTGCAAACTTTGTTGCTCTTCTTTTAATATCCGCTGTGTGCTTTAATGCGAGTTGACACATTTACAGTTGACAGTTTTATTTAACTGGACGAAGATGTTGACAAATTTTTGTGAGCGGTTTGTGTATCGTTTTTATGAGGAACGCCTAAGAATTTTTCCAATCTTGTCAGTTACACCCTTTATATAACGTAGAAAAGCAGGTCTCCGTTCGACTGTATTAGGCTTTACGCTGCGTCTGCGGCGGTGACGAGGTGGTTTGAGGCCGTTCTTACCAAGCACCTTGACGACGTGCTTGAGTTCATCATCAATGTGCTCGAGGAATGTGACAGAGGAGGCTGCGGCAGACAATTGTCTCGGATGGTGGGTTTTAACACTAAGATGTTCTGTCTGTACATTAGATCATTTCGCGGTGCAACTACCACTTTTTGCAAAGTTTTAGGTATCTCGTGGTTAGACCTGTAACACCTTCGTCTTCATCGTCACTTTCCATCAGGTGAGATAGAAGACACAAGTCTAATCCTTATTCAATAAAAAAAATCTGATAACTATAGCAAATACACTTTCAAAATATTGAATACAGATGAGTAATATCTTCTGTAATTAGTAGTAGTATCTTATAATTTTCCTACTAAAAATGTGGTAAGTATATAGAAATTCTATAAGGTTCTTAAACTGTGGTATTTTTCGAGTTCTTTTTAACTTTGGCATAGCCGGCAAACGAGCACGCAATCAACTAGGTGGTACGTGGCATCCGTGCCCACGACATCATTAATCGTAGATCTTATTTTAACTTATATATTTTTTTATTGATTATCGATGCGCTGGCGCATGCTTCAGTTCGAATTGCACGGACTGTTCCTTCCCTTTGACCGGAACACAACCACGAACAGGTGATTATTACGGCGGTCGAAATAGGAAGGACTGTAGTAGCGCCCTAGACGAGATCTTAACGCAAGAAATTGTTCTACCACTACAGTGTATATATTTTTAATGCTACTTCCTGCGTTTCGATCGCCATGTGCGCTCGTTTGGATTTGTCTACTCCAATACATACTTGGATTCTAATCTTCACACTTGGCAACAAAGTAGTTAAAACTGACAAAGAAAAATACATTTTAGCTTTTTCTTTTCAAAAATTACTTACAATCACATTATCTGCTTTTGATAACATTAAGTAATTTTAAAAGATCACTTACCTATCTAATTGGAAAAAATATTAGGAGAAATTAGAGTTTGCCAAAGTTTGGAGATTTATTTCGAAAACGCAGATGAAATGTTAGTTATAACTTCGAAAGGTACATTTTCAGTTCAGATTATTATTGAAATGTAATATTTGTTAGTTGCACTAGGTCGCCGACGATTATGTTGTTAAACTCAAGGTTCTACGGCAAAATACTAACGAAAATTACAACAGTTTGGAAATCAGCAAATTAAAATTAAGCCATTATTTATATTGGACAATGAGGTTGGTGTTTTCTTCGTTTTATCTACATTAAAATTATGAATGAAACCCCAGCCCATCACAAGAGGTAACCGAAATTAGTAGGTAGTATAGTGGCATATATGCCGCATCCCATAGACGCCCACGAGGTGTAGGCAGCGATATCTCTGCCTTCCACACCAGTGGTCCCGAGTTCGAACCTACAAAGGACAGGCACTTCTGTGATGAACACAGTTTGTGCACAAGTTGTATATGTAATGCGTACCTACATTCAGTCATCTTTTTAAGACCCCTCTCCAGTTCTCTACATCGTATTTTTAACCCAAGCTGTGTCTACTATAGAAACATGAGGTAGGCGTGTCAAACAACAAAAAATAAAGGCACTTTTATTAAAGTAACAAAGTTAGAATTACCTTAATAAATAGCCATACAATATCAACCTAAGCTTAATTTAAGCTATCCGCCTAATAAAACAGATATAATGAATGATCTAGATCCCAAACTTTAATATGTGTTTGTATGCCTTACTAATTGTAGAAAATAGAACAAGCAATCTAATAAGTACGCATAACTGTAACTTTTGGCACATTTTCAAGGTAAGTGATGATGGCAGACATTCGTCAGAGCAATGAACTGACAGCTTGGTGGACGTCAGTTGCTTCACGTGTGACAAGTTTGACGCAAACCTGTCGTATGTCTCTGTTATGGTTTGTACCGAATCTAGTGAAAACTTACGTAACAATCACGATTTTTATACCTACCTATATAATAAAGAACGATGAAACAAACAGAATCAAAGTATGAAGAGTATTGAAAAATTGCATGGCAAAGTAACATCCGAAAATTTCTAACCTTGAAGTAATACGATATTAACATAACTATTAAATTTGACCTTTACCAATACTTAGTAAAAATATCGATACGCACGGGCACAGTAATCGAAATAGGCCAATGACCCAAGTAGGTACTGTTTCAAGTTTCTGTTCCAGATCCTGATAATATTATTAGCCCAAATTACTGACATTTTTGCGTAATCTACTGTTAACGACGTATTTATGAGTAGAGTGTTAAAACACTTTTGTTGTATTGCAAAGCAATCAAGTTTGCGCATCAAGTGACCGTGTTGCAACCGCACGTCCGCAACGACGCACTGTGAATCAGGCTGGAAAAACGTGCTCACAGACCCATCCTTTCACAAAAATCAAATCAACAATCGATCATTCAAAGGGTGATAATATTATTCGCTCAAACAAAACAGCGATAACGGGCTCTCCATTCATTACAATGTGGTTGCGTGTTACTGATAATTATTTGCAACTACCAGTACAATACCTCTATTTAAGGCCTCTATTTAAATTTGATCTGATTTTGTTTCACATACAAATGTGAACAAGTCGGTTATCTGTTGAGCCGTGACATGAAATCTTTTATGAAAGGATCCGTTATTTATCCTGTACTTTTTCCACGTTGATTCCGCGACTTGCGTCAACTGCGCAGCAGACGGAGCGAGCGAGACGCATATTTGTTATTGTTGCCTTTCTTGTCTGGCAGCACGCTTCTTTGTTTTGGCAACGATATAAAGGCAGGTCGCAAACGCCGCGCTCGAATTTGAAAGTGCACTGCCGTGGACCCAGGCGCGTTGCGTTTCGGAGCGGCAGGTGGATGAGCATTCGCGTTACAGATTCTTTCAGATTGTGAAAGTCTTTTGACCTCGTGACAGCTGTTTAGACAGCTGTGATCTGATCTGATCTGCTCAGGAACAAGGAATTGTGCAGTGACTGTTGGTGATTGAGTAGAAGTGTAGTGATGAGGCCGCCATCGGATTACGAAGGAGGAGCACCTCTGCCGCAGGAGGCGGAGGAGGGCGACCCTCGAGCCCCGGCAATGATGATCTGCTCGCGGCTGGCGGGCCGAGCCATCATCAGGGTCGTCGGCCGATGTGAAGATGCTCAGGAGAACAGTCAGTTAGGTAAGGATGATTATCGTATTGTGTTAACTGCATTAAAATACATTAAAATTCAACGAAAATTGAGAATACTTTTGCATTTGATCAGTAGCCAAAAATAAACATCTCGTTAACGTCTTGAAACGAGCCATTGAATGATTCATATAAAGAAATATATATTATTTCTTTATATAATAATTTATTAAAGACACTGTTGAGTAATCTCTAATTGTTAGATTAAATTCGTTATAAAAAAATATTTTTAAATACTTACCTACCTAAAATTTTGCGTCGTTTGTTTGTAATCAAACCATGATGCTCCAGTTTGTGATATGTCACCTACTTTACTAGACAAAGATAACGACTTTCTTTAGGACAAGTCACAATTCACTAACTATGTATGCGATAGTCGTAAATAGAATATAGATATAAAACAATTGATTTTCCCGTTTAATTGATATTGAGTTACTTTAATAAAAACGTTTAATCGTGTTTTCACAAATTTCAAACATAGGTTTTCGACCGGTACCAGGTTAACCTAAGTCTGCGAGTTTCTTAAATAATATGTTTGTTTACCTAAATGAAAGAAGAGTTCAAACCGCTAGTTTGATTTTCCTTTTTCCATTTTGACAGTTAAAGACTTTTTCTTTACACGGGAAGTTTTGTCAAAAGAGGTAGAGTTTTATCAATAGTATATTAGAGTTTAGTTATTAGTATTAATCAGTATATTAGAATTTTATCAATAGTTTTATAATAGTATTTATCAATAGTGAATGTGATTATTATAACGACAAATAATGCGTTGCCGACCGTAGTCTGCAGTGGAATTGCCTGTCATTACACTGGGATTGAGCGAATTATCAATCACCTCCCTGGACATCTCTCAGGTTGTGTTACGACCCTGGTTTAATCGTGAGTGACACTTCCGAGATACCTAGTAGTGTAAGTTCTAGGTAATATGGGTACTAGGTGTATGATATAGTTAGGGGGAGGAAGACTTGCCGAGATAACAGATGCAGATAAGAATAATTTTGTATAGAAATAAAGAGCTATCGTACATTTATTTTGAAAAAATTATACCCTTGAAGTTTCCTGCCAGGTTTCTTCATGAAGGTTTTTCTAAACTGGTGGTAGAGTAATGCTAAATTTGATGTCAGTAAGAACAAGTAATTGCAATGTTGAGAAATGAATTTGAATTAGGTATATGAAACAACTCGAAAAGACAACAAAATATTACAGACTCTATCAAGCAAATCAGTAAGTTTCGAATACGTTACAAGACATAATTAAAAGCTAGGTTCGTATATTTACGAAAAAGCATTTTGAAAGGATATTAGGACCGTTATATAGTCTAATACGCGTTGTTGTTTTATTTATGTTGCTTCAAGAGCTTCGCTATCTGATACTTTACTTGAATAATACATAGTGGCATCGCTCTTTTGATTTTTTACGATAACTTTATGACGATTTCTAACCGATGAAAACGATGAAATTCAAACTCTTTACACAATGCATAAAACAGTGGATTAACGGTTCTAGAATTCGTCTTTCGTAAAATCAAAGGCAAGATAGTAAATTGTGAAATTTTCCAAGGCTGCGCTGACCTGCGCTGCGTTAATTAAAATATGTACCAGTGTTGCGATAGCTTGGGTGTTATAATATGATTTGAAGAAATATATAGGGGTATCATATATATTTTTTTACAATCTTTTGCCGGTGAACTGTCGCTTGATCGAGTCAATTTTAGGAGAGGGCATCATTTATATTGTTGAGATTCTACTTTTCAAAATAAAATACACAGTTAAGTTAATTCAGTTTAGTAGCTACAAGGTTCATAAATCTATATTTTTTTTAAATTTCTGTAACAATATTTAGGTAAGTATCGTATGTAGAGTCTTATCCAGAATATAAATGCATTTAGAGTCGTAGTGTAAAGGCCTCATTTCACAAAAGCAGAATGTTGAATTTTTACCAAATTATTTGTCAACGAACACCACTCCAAAATGTGTACAGTAGTTCACAGTGGTAAAAAACAAGGTACCTAATAATATAATAATTCAAGTAAGCAAATCTAAATCGAAGTAAAATACAAATTCTGTATAATAAAATTATTTATTCCGGAGGTTGGCTGATGGAAATTAATGAACTCAAAGGTATTGCGTAGGTAAGGTTATGCGTTGTTACATGCAATTAAATTATTACAATGTTAGGGAAATTTTGAGTAGGTACTTAAAACACCTTACCTATTGCATTTAACTATAACATGCCTATAATCAATGTTTCGTTCTAACAAAAAGATTGAATTTAGATAGATATGAGTTTTTTACTAAAACGTTTTCATAATAACTAGAGATATCAACAAGAGTCTTATCACTAAACAGTGATTTCTTCCAGATATCTTAACAATCTAACCCTAACTTGAAGATAAAGATAGAGACATAAGGCCAAATTGTATGTCTCGAGCGTTGTACATCTCACAAACTACAATTCAAATAAATTCAAATTCAAACATTTATTTCTCAACATTGACATTTTAATATATACTTAATAATAATAATTCCCAGACAAACAAACCAACTGTGTGGCTCCGAACTAAGCAAAGCTTGTGTTAAGGATGACCATACAGCGAACTTGGGGGGGAACCTAAAATGAACATACTTATATAAATATAAACAACCATGACCCGAGGACAAACATTTTTATTAATCACACAAATGAATGCCCCGACCAGGACTCGAACCTGGGGCCTCTGGCGTGTGAGGCAGGGCTACTACCCACTACGCCACTCGGCCGTCAAACTATATATATAAATATAAATTACTAGTTCTTATTGACGTTAAAACACTAAACTCGCAACATGCGTTTACTGCGTTAACAGTAACAGCATGATATCATTGACTGCACTCAAATTTACATTATCTGCTGCAGTATAGCAAAATAGTAATCTCAATTCTAATATACGTAGTACTTAGTTACAACTGACGTCTTCTCTTTAACCTTGGTTGAACTAAATTAAGAAAGTTTTTCCGTTCCGAGTCGCAATATCTAATATTAGCTTAATGTTTTGGAAAAGGAAACAGTTCTGCGCAGACGTCGCCTTGAAGTTTTCTGCGTATATACAAAAGTACCAAAATAAATAACACATTATAGATTGTCTTCGTTTGTAGCTCAACGTCAGCCTAGTTTTTAAATCTCTACAGTGTCTAGCAAGTCAACAAGCAACATTTAATTTCCTATATTCGATACAACGTTATTGAATTGCGGAAGACAGAATAAGAACAATGAATGCGATAACATACGGAAGGCGAGCGCACACGCACAGATCTATTGCGTGCTACAAACGTCTGTCTATTCTATCCAGCCAATAGATCTACCTATAGATCGAATCCATCGCCTGTGCTTGCGTAAGATTATAAACCATGAACCGACGGTATATTGACAGATGGTGACCTTATACAGATCAATTTATACCATGTTTGGAATCAAACTGGTTTGAGCTGAGGTTACTGACGTATATAAAACGCTCTTCCTACTTCATAGTAGTTTTATCCTTGCGAAGTACATGAGTCATATTGAAACTTTTCGCTGGCTTTAGCTTGTATCGAATACATAAATCGTATAATGTCTTTTGTGCACTAGAAGCGTCTGACTGTAAAGCAAACCTAAACTGTATTATGATTTGTAGCACAAAAAATACAAGGTATCATTTTAATTAATTTTGAACTAGGTATTTGGGTAGTTACGTAGTTATTAGGTAAATAGGTATTAAACATATATACATAGATTATACACTTGTTTTATGTAATGATAGAAACTAACCCGCTTGATACAAACCCGGTTTTCTTACTTTTTGTGCGCCTACTTCATGAACTCATTAGAAATTACTTTGAAACTATTTGAACGGAAGCTTTAAATTACAGTCCGACCTTATCTGATTAGGAGGCGCTGCGTTCTACGCGTGTATATGGAGTTTGACATTAAGTCGCGTAACAAATACATTCCCAGTTTTTGCTATTGAGCAAATAAGACGGTAGCGCTTTGATTCTACTTTTGATTTTTCTATCCTTTTGAAACCCTTTCTATTGAAGAGACGCAATGTAGAAGTATCACATAATATTAGCTAGGTTGTACCTACCCTTCACTTCAAAATCAACAATCAAAAATCTTACTACCTACCTGTGAGTAGAAATTGAGAAAAAAAATGATCATACTTAGAGCTAAGGAAAAAGTCTAAATCGCGTAATAAAGTTTAAAAAGTGGTAATCAAAGGAAATGTCACAACCTAGGCTAGGTCTTTGTACACCATCTAAAAAAATTGACAAATAAATGGTAATTATAGGAAAAATACAAATAATTTGATTTAATTAGTAGTTAGATGGTAAGAAAATAAAAAAGTCAACATTATTTGTGTTCGTTTTAGCTGGCAACATTGACAATGAGTCTTTTCTATGACGGAAGTTGTAAAGTAAAGTTAGTCCACTAAGCAGAGGGGACAGCCACCTCACTCACAGTACACTTCATTCATATCACATTGATAGTTGTCTGTGTGTTTGATTGTTCGTTGCGCTTGAGTTTGTTTTTCGGTTTCTTTATAACTTTACAACTATTAAATAAGCTAAAAATACACAAAACAATGCTATTCAGTTCTTTGGACTTAATGCCATAATCGATACTACTCGATAAACAAAACAAAAAGATGTAAGTAAACCTTAGCTGTCAAAATGACTTTTTTTCCGCCATGGTGTTTTTTGTTTGTGTTGTACCTACACTAAAAATGAACAATTTCATTTCCTACCAGTAAACAAAGTGTTTTAATAACAATTTAACAATCAAAAAGTGTTCTAAGCATCTTAAACTATTTTTTGATAAAGTGTACAAAGACCTGGCCCAGACTCCTTGCATTTTGGGACATATCTTTTCTAACTAGATTTTTTAAACATTTTCCAACAGCCGATCTAGCTTACAATCATTTTGTTTAAACCACTTTAATGAGAAGTTTCTGACAGCTCGGAAAAATAGAAAATAAATTACACGATAGGTGGCGCTAGTAAAAATTGGTCTTAATGTCTTTAGTTATCGCTTATCGTATAAGGTAAGATCTACGCCGTTCGACCTGGAGTGTCGTAAATATTTATTGAGTATTTATTTATTTAATTATTTGAGTACAATAATTTTTACCATATATTTGGACCATCTTTTCTTACTATCTATTGAGGAAATTTGAACTATTTTATTTTCTTAATTTGATTGAGGACAATCCCTCACTGCGATGAGATCATGAGATGTAGCAAGTTAAGGTACTTAATTACATGAAGCATCTTTTATCAAGCATACAGTTATATTGACGGTAAAGCCTCTTTTACGCTGGGGCAACACTGTGCGACATTGCAGTATGCCACAAGGCCGCATGATGTTGGCGCTTGTAGCATGCAACAAAGAGACACATGCTACAATTTGTAGCATGCCGCAATGCCGCACAGTGTTGCCCCGCGTAAAAGAGGCTTTACGTTCTGTCAATGAAGTCTATGTTCATAAGCTTGTAATTATTTTCAGCGCTTTATAGGTTTAGCTCAAAAATTACATGCTTTGCTATGAAATACGCTGTCGCCTGTCCTCTGTTATATAAACATTTCAAGCGCCTGAAAAATATAGTTTATGGTGCACCATTTGCGCCTATAAATGATTTCATTTATTTGTAAACATTATCACTTCTCTTTCAATGATTTATCTCGATTTAATTCAATTTTACTAGTAAGGAAAGGAGTGCAAAATCTGACTTAAAAATTGCCTACGTCCCCGAGAAATTTATTTCAGTCTCAATCCAGCAAACACAGTGAACTAACGTTAGTTTGGTGTATAAATAACTTACAGAACTATGCTGCGTTCCGTTTGCCGATTACAGCGCTCACAGCGCTCATATACCCGTTCCGTTTGCCCGTGAGCGCGCTCACAGCGATATCGATACGTCATCAATGAGGTCATAAACGCCGCCATCTTACCGCTCACAGTGCCAACGCTACGGAGCATGGTCGCTGTGAACGGCCTGTCAAAACTGACACATGACGTTACTTTGTTGATGTTTTTATTAGTCGATTAAAGATTTTAAAAGCTTGCTTATTAATTTTCTTTCTTAATAATGTAAAAAAATGGCTCCTGCTTCATTCAGGGTCAAAGATCTTAATGAAATTATACCTTTAGTCTTAATCGACGAACAATCAGAATGTTAGGGCGCTATTTACCGTTCCGATTGCAATATCACTAATAACACTTTTAGCGCGCTCAAACGAATCGGAACGGTTTTGAGCACTTTTAGCGCTGTGAGCGCTGTAATCGGCAAACGGAACGCAGCACTACATTATTAACTTGAGTGAATCTTGTGAATATGGCACTTGCTGTAACGCGAATTGTATTGAGGTGTGAAGATGCTCAGGAGACACAAACTTTGGGTACATACTAGAACTAATCATGTTTGTTATTAAATTATTTCGAGAACCCACCAAATTCCTTCAACTATGACGTAACTAAATGTTGAAACCCAACACTCTCTATACCTACATATAATGTTTCCCACCTACAGTTTTTCCGCATTTTATGCTCAAATTAATGTTGCCCTTTCATCATTTCAGATTTATCAGAATGCCAACTAATGCAAGTACCAGATGCAGTTTATCATTTGATGCGACACACAGAACTGAAAAGTTGTGATCTCAGTGGTAATGTGATTACTAAGATACCACCTAAGTTCACTGTGAAGTTTAGTTTAATTACAGGTAATACATTATTGTATCAACTGTTCTATTTTCAGGTCATGTCAATCATTGCATCAATAAAATTTTAAATAAATTTGTTGCAGATTTAAACCTATCAAACAATCAAATGGCAAGGCTTCCGGATGAATTGTGCACTCTGGCTTGTCTTGAGCGGCTGGATATCTCTCACAATACATTTGTTGCATTACCACACATTGCCTGCCAATGCCCTAGTCTTCACACACTTCTGGCACACCACAATCAAATCATAGGTATAATTTTATGTGTTGTTTTTTTTAAGTATAAAAAATCTTTTTCTTTTGTTTCTATCATTTTTTTGTATCTATATTTTATGACATTAATCCAGTATTTTAATCTCTTTTGCAGAAGTGGATGTTGACAGATTAGCAAGATCTCGAGCTCTGGAGTATGTAGATCTTAGCGACAATCCCCTCCCTGCACTTATTCATGATGAAATAAAGCAGTTGTCCAGACCTACTGTATCTGTTTCGGAAAGAGAAAAAGAAGACTGGGAAGAGCTTATGTCATAGACTTAGATTGTGAACTAACTTAAATGGGCCAGGTGCAATGTTTTGTGTAGGGCTTATTATTTTTAGGAATTGAAGTATTGTTGTATCTTCATTTTACATTTTTACTACTGGCCTTTACTCAACTGTGATTTTTGTATCTCTGAGGAATGTGAAACAAATTATGTGATGTGTGATTTTATGGTACAGGTCAATAATTGTTGTCATTGCTGACATTTTTATAATGACTATTATATAACTTTTAAGGGATAATATGCTCAAATGCATTTTTTTGTACTTAATTATCTATTTTGGATACTCATTAATGGTATCTGAAAACTATGAATAGTTAACAAAATTAACACTTATAGACAATCTCACATGATTATTGTGTAAAGAGGTTGTTATTGATTGAATATATTAAAAACTAACAAAGAGATATTGGATGGAATTAAGCAGGTACCTGATAGATTTTCAACTCAGGTTTCATTCAATACTAGTCCATCAATTATACCTAGTGATTTAAATAAGTGCACAATAGAGTAAATTGTAGGTTTTTGAGAGTTAAAAACTTTTATATTTTAGTTCTGAATAAATTAATTTCACCTATATGTTTCTCATAAAACGATAATGTGTAAATTTAATTAAATTACAGTTACCATCCAAAGATAGGTCAGTTTTCAGAGATTGTAAACAAATGAGATTATATTGTTTAATAAAATGATTAAGGACTAAATTGTTACTTAGCCATTTTGCCTATATTTCATTTGCACAGTTTGATCTTAAAATATATTTCTATTTACCTACCCACATGAACTGTTTTATTTTCTCCTATATTTCTAGGCACACACTCTGCATGTGAAAAAATAATGATATCTTCTATCAAAATAATTTTATCTAGTGAAAAGGAAAAAAGCATCTTGGTAAGCAACCGATTTACTACTTGGAAAAGTGAGTCTGTTTGTTATCACCACCTTTACAAAATAGTCTATGAATTCAAAATTCTTAATTTGGTAATAAGTTTTACAATAGTGAAATATAAATAAATAATGAAATATATATAAATAGGCGTCCTCCCCCGTTAAGTACGCAGACCTGGAAAAGGGGCGAATTAGATGGTTCGGAATAAGTTCTTGGGTGAGTATGTGAGGTAATTCGTAATGTTTTCCTTCATGTTACAGCAGTCTGCTTAATGGATTTAAATTTTAAAATGCATTGGTACGTGATGGGAACTCGGTAAAGGCTCAGGGTTAGGCGAGAATCGCTTGCGAGTTGTGCGGTCTTTTGTACGAGCTCCGCATACTGAGCGACGACGACACAGCAGGGAATTCAGGTGCGAATCGAAACGGGCCCGATGGAGAAGCCATCGCCTTAACCACTGCGACACTCTACTAGGACTACAACATAAACTATATACCTTGAGATTGTAATAGTTTTCGAAGGCAACGGATTTATTAGGAATGCAAAATTGCAATTTGATTCCAATAATAAAATATAAGATTAATCAACAGTCCTACTATTTTGACTGCCATAATAAACATATTTACTTGGTTCTGGTTAAAGCTATCTGCGGTCTCATTGTCTGGGGATTTATTATTATATAAAAATCACATTCAATATTCGATAAATAAAACCCCTAAGTACGACTAATCAAGTCCATAAGTGCTGATACGACTTACCATAACGGTGGGTCGTTTGCCAACTATGAAAATAGTAAAAAAAAAACAAACGCAAATCCAAAAAAAAATTGAAAATATAATTCTTAAAACTCAAAATGGCTACTCCATTGTCGTAATAATGGAGCAGTAGCATCAGTAAGTTTAACTTTGGCTTTAAATACCTTTTTATTACGCATAGGTCAACCATAAATTTAAAAATAAAACCTCTGTCAAAGCGTCAGTGTGAATATTTTTGGTGGTATTAAGTTATATTATTAACATGATCTTATGATTATTTTACTGAAAATAGTAGGTAAAAATGTCTGAACACGACCCATTCGATGATCCCAAATTAAAGGGAATAAGTCGGTATTTCAACAATCAAACTATCCGAGGTCGTTCAAATGTAAGTATCAGTGTGACTCAGTATGTACATGCCGTAATAGGTATTTTCCGGACTGTCTAGAACCAACGATTTTCATACACAGGTTTGAGATTCACCTATATGCATTTAGTTGAACTTTTCATTCGATTCCCACGGATAATAAATAAATAAAATCCCCAGACAAACACACCGACTGTATGGCCCAAAAGTAAGCAGAGCCTTTGTTATGGATACAGCGAACGGGGAGAACCCAAAATAAACATACATACATAAATATAAACAACCATGACCTGAGAACAATTCTCAGGTTTCCGACCAGAACTCAAACTTGGAACCTCCGTCGTACGAGACACGGCTACTACCGCACTGGCGCTACTCGGTCGTCAAATAAATTTCTATTTCATACGGATAGATGAAGCTAACTAAATCGGAAATTCAAATTAAATTCTCCCAAATTAAAAAATGTATAAAGGTTTTAAAATATTCATTAGCAAATTACTTATTAAAGACAAATGTCATAAAGGCCGATTTACATTTATCTAGTAGCTAGTGCCATTGTCGCTAGCTTCCCTCGCTGGATGTCCACTGGATCAAAGTAAAGAGTTTCAAGCCAGTACAGCGTCCCACTAGACTTCCAGCGCTGGTTCAGAATAGACCGACACGCTCTCTTTTTCGGGCCAGTGACCGCCCCCGCGCACCTGGCAGCCGACATTGCATTGTAGAATATTTAAGTAAACTAGCCATTATGGTTGCCCTTTGTTGCGTTTTCCTGTATTAAAAACCAAGTCTTTTGAAAGCATTAGAAAGATAGCAAAGTAATTCAACTGTATAAAAGTGCTAACTACCTATTCCCCCTGATGAGAAGTGACGAAAAAGTGAGTGAAATGAAACCTCAGCCCGTTCTTTTACTACCCTTTGAACGGAACACGAGCATGCTTACTTTAAAGAAAAGCGTACCTGATCTGAAAACCCTTACTTGCTGTAAGAAGGTTGTGTTGATACCTTACTCCATTGCAACCCACCTAGTGAAGTTCTTCCCCACTTTTCTAAACTATTTTATTTTCAGACTGCAAAACTTACTATGGCTCTGTGCGCGATGTATTTCGTGTACTATAAACTTTTTAAGAAGAAATAATTTTAAAATAGTTATGGTACGTAACAAAAATGGTTTCATAGAAATAAGGTAAGATTTAGAGATAACGGGTCGGGTAGGTATTCCACTGTCAGTATTCCTTCATTCACAGCCATTTCTATTTCCTTAATAAACTGATGCTTAGAGTTAGTAAGGTAGAAGCAGGAAATCACATACTTACTCGTAATTATAAGTATTGAGTATTTAAAAAAGTATAGTGAAAGGTATAAGATAGAAAATATAAGATTTTAAAACATTGCAAGGTGCCATCGAGTTGATATTATGTAGAAAAAGTGATTCTGGAAGGTCCAACATTTTATCAAGTGTGGCGTAAACTCTGAGTTTTTGTCTAAGACCCTTGGTGGAAATGATAATGTGTTTACAAAATCTTATTAAAAATTTTATTGAGTAGATGAAAGCTGTTTGTCTTCCAGTGTTGCGTAATTATATGGTGAACTAAAGATGTACCTACCCATGAATTACAATAACCAAACGAAGGCATATTAACACGTTTTTTTCTAAATGTTGTAACTCGCGTAATTTTGAAGCGCCGCCGCTCTTAACAAGCTCGTCTTAACAAATGGTGTCAGTGTAAAAATCCATTGTTTAAGGTTTTTTCGTGCTGTCCAAAAACACCTCATCAAATCAAAACTGAATTTTGATCTTATTTTTGAACGGAAGTAACGCACTTAGTAATGCAAGATGAAAAAGGTTCACTTGCGAGTAACTAATGATTTATACCTACACTACTTAAGCAAACTACTTAGTATCTTTAAAGCCAAGTTAAAGTGCTTTTGTGAAATCATGCGTAATCAGAACACATGTGATAGCAATCTCGACAAAATTGACGTATTTCCCAAATTCCTTGCATATTTAAAAAAAACTTTCAAATACCAAGTCTGGGCAAACTACGAAGTCAAAGCAATCGAAAAAGCTAAATCCGTTCAGCCGTACAGCCACGCACATACGACAAACATAAATGCATTTATTTTTTAAAGATACGAACTTTTCCCGTGGCTTGTTCAGTGACCCCACGTATCGTTTCTATTCCTAAACTCATCTTAAAGCAAAAACTCATTGAAATCCCAGTAAGGCTTTAGATGTGTATAAGGATTATTTAATAAATAAAAAGCAGCAAGTTGAAATAATGAATATTTTCTGCTTTGCCTTTAGTTATTAGATAAACATTAACAAGTCGATGGCCACGGACTTATTGGCGGCAATTCGACGGAGCAAATTGTGTTCTGCATTGATTTATCTTTTTTGTGTATGTTTATTTAAGTTAGTGTTTAGTTTATAATGGTGATAGTGTATTGTTTAGTGAATACTCACATGTGCCTTCCATAGAAAACCCAATGAGGAGTGTAAACAGTGTTTTTCTTTTTGCTCCAAGAAATAAGCGCGTTGATAGTAAAGTCACGCTAATACTTTGCTATTGACTTTCAACTTCATCGTCATCATTATCATCTGTTCAAGCTAGATGCAAAGTTTTTATTAATTTGTAGTTTTATAATTATTTTAGTCGGCAACACTTAGTGTTGGTTTTTTTGTGTGTTGCAATCGGCAATACTACTTCCTCTTGTCGTGGGGAATTCGAATCGCGAACAACCCTTTTTCGTCGCTCTCGTAATTTTGATTTAAGTTAAATAATTGTCGTGTTGTTATATTCGCTTTGGTGTTGTGAATGATTAGAAGCAAAGTCAGTGCCTGAACTTCATCGCTGCATCATCACCAACCACAGTCCTACACCAGGTATTTGAGGAGAGATCGCGGTAAGTCGAGATTAACCAACATCAATCCAAGGATACCGTGGTTCCTGGAGGTGCCAGGTGACATCGATACCAGAGGTGAGTTCTTGCGCTTGCTTGATTCTAATTTCACAACGAATAATTGTTATTTTGATAATTTGATTTGTTTGATTTGATTTCGATTTATTATATGATTTCGCACGTTAGCTATTTTAAATACAGTCCACTTAGCACTTGGTAAACCCCACATTTTGGTCCTTCGAGCCGGATATTTAGTACAGTACCTGTTAATTTTGTTGATTTCGTATTCGTTATTTGTATTTCCTTTGTCTTAGCTTAACCGTTACGCTTAATAAAATTACTTGGGGGTATTTTGGAAACCGCGTTATTTTGTACCTTTTCGTATTATTAGGTTGGCACTTGGCATCTGTAGTTGGCACTACATTAATCGAACTTCGTTCTAGTTCATTCAATCGCCTGTACAATCTGTCACTTTCAAATTTTGTCATCAATCTGATCTGTCATTTTGAACATAACCTCAATTAATTTTGTTTTGTTGTTATTGTCGTTTGTAATATTTTAAGATTTGTTTTAGGTTTTCGTTTGTTTTAGATTTTTAAAATGACAGAAAGGAATGTTGACAAGAAAGGGGGGGATTCTTCAGGTGATATAAATAGGATTGCTCGTGATTACGCTATTATGCGTATTGAGTATATAGAGTCATCTGATTTGGTAGGTTACATAGAAGAAGATCTTAAACAAATAGAAGCTGAGTTTCATGACGCTCAGCGGAAACTACTAATGACGTGTAGCAAAGCAGAACAAAGAGCGGAATGTGGTGTGTCGATTACTTTTGAACAAAAATTTAGAAAATTGTTACATTCTTTGAGGTCTCAAAACACTACTCAAAACACAAGTCTGGAAAGTAAAGTAGTCGAGTCTATGCGTGCTAAGTTGCCAAAAATAAGCATCAAGCCATTTGATGGCAAGTTAGAAAACTGGGTATCATTTAAACAACTTTTTGACTCTCTTATACACCAGAGAGATATACCCAATGTAGAAAAGCTGCATTACTTGTTATCTAGTGTAGAAAACAATGCTTATGCTTTAGTCAAAAACTTTCCGCTTACCGATGAAAGTTACTTGGATGCCTATAATACACTAGCCAAATATTATGATAAGAAGCGACAGATTGCAGTAAACTATTATGAAAAGTTAGTGTTCTGTGAACCCATTAAAGTAAAATCGGGTACTGAGTTAGAGCGGGTTAACAGAACTTTTACTGAAACTTTGTCGGTGTTGGAAAAATATAATTTAGGTACCTGATAAAAATGTTATGTTATTTTATTTGTTGTGGTCAAAAGTGGATAGGTTAACGCAAGAGGCTTTCTTGTTAGAATTTAACTCGGATGACATTCCAGATTTTGAACATTTGCAAGCTTTTATAGAAAAGCATGTTCGGGCTTTAGATTTTACTCGCATATGTAAAACTCAAAGCCAGTCTACTCCTAAGCAAATCAAGTCAAATATAAAGCCAGCTCTGATTGTTACACCAACCTGTGTTTATTGCGATGGCCAGCACCCATTAAGTCAAGTGTTCCCGCTTTCACAAGTTAAAAGTAAATGACAGATTTAAGTTTGTAAAGTTGAAGGGACTTTGTATTTGTTGCCTTTACACCATGTCACACCATGTCAAGGCATGTACCACTGACAGTCTTTGCAAAGTGTGTAAGTTTTCCCACCATACACTGCTGCATTTTGATAGACCTAAAAACATTATTGTGCAACCCAAGGAGCCTACAAGTACACTTGGTAAACCCCACATCATCAATAATATAATCATCATCATAATAATAAAGAAATTATATTTACGAAAGACCAGGCTGTAATGCGTAGTTACTTTGCCTTTCTTATAAGATAAACACAGCCACATCAAACAGACAGGTGTCACTCAGTAATGTATTTTTGTCGGTTTTAATCAACAAAAATCAATCACTCTCACTCATTCAGTCAACTACTTGCTAGTGGTTTTTCTCTACTTGTAGTGTACTACGTAAATTATATAACTTATTTCAGGTATTACTATTTTACAATATATATTATATTAAATTAGAGGATTAAGTGTGTAATCATGTTCGTCCAACGTATATTTTATCACTATATTCGTTATTACGCCTCGGGAATATTTTTTTAAAGGTTCTTAAATTGATAGTAGGTTTTATAAAAGATTTTCCTTTGCAGAATGGCCGGTGGAGATGCTGTAGATGAATCCCAACTCAAGGGCTTATCTAAATATTTTAACAGCCAAACCTTCAAAGGGAGAGCTAACGTAAGGCTTTATATTCATAATTTTTTCAGGTTATATTCTATAGATTTTTAATGCAAAGACACCTGTGTTAAACGTTTAAAATAGCATCAAAGCAATATTATTGGATAAATATGCTTGAGAAGACACCTCAAAGAAACAGCTACCACTAAATGAAACTGGCCTGTGCCAGTTCTCTATACTTTACCATAAATAAATACCCGAGACAAACACACCAACTTTATGGTCGTAAATTTAGTAGAGCTTGGTTATAGATGACCATACAACATACTGAGGGAACCCAGAATAAACATAGACATAAACATCCATGAACCGAGAACAAATATTCGTGTTATCACAAACATGAATGGCCTGACCAGAATTCTTACCTTGGACCTCCGGCGTATAATGAGTCTAGGCTACTCCACACATCACCATTAGGCCTTCAGCACATTACCAGATTTATTATACTACTATACTAAACGGAATATACTGGATTTGGTTTTTTGGGTTCTTACTCACTTACTTAGTGAGTATGTTGACAGGAAAAGTAAAGTCCGTTTTTATTAAAGAATAGTTGTCTTTCTTTTCCATTTCACCTGGAGAAAGCTGATTATGAAAATGAAGATTTTAAACTACTCATCAAAGTTTACCTACATATTCATTATGCATTATACCATAGTAACGAGAATCAAAGAGGATAAATATAGATATAATCGGCCATGTTTAAAATAAGTTATTACTGTGTATCAATTAAGATTATCAAACTCATTGCAGTTTTAAGTCATCCAGGCTCTTGATAAACAGTGTAATTTATGTCGACAGTAGAAGTGTTTTGCAGTGCATAGCTCCCTGCACCTCTGATAGCGGAGGAACAATCATAGCTCATGACATTTTAAAGCATATAAATCTTTTAAAAAATAATGGTCAACGCCTAAGACTCCAATGGGTTCCAGCACACATATGATTAAAGGGCAATAAGAAGGCTAACACACTGGCTATGAACAATTTAAAGAGTATTTTGATGAGTGAAGTAAAGAAAAAGGTATCTGGTACAAAACAATCCAGTGTCAGCCCTGGTTTGTACAGAATACAATTATCAAAACTTTAAATGGCACATGGACTGCACTCAGGGCATTGTCTATTCTATAGGTTTGGATATGTTATAAAAAAATTAATTGCCAAATTGCAAAATTTGTGGAAAAATTAATGATGTCCAATATCTACCGGTGGTAAATATTGTGCTAAATATCAGTCAGTGAGAGGCGTTATTTCACCACTACCATCTAAACATATTCAATGTGGGGTTTGTTTGTAGAAATTCTTGCTAATCCCACTTCAAAAGCCGTATTAGACATGTATAAAATGCTTATTTACTAGTTTTGATCAATTTATGAATACTTAAATAGTAAGTCCCTAAATAAGTAAGGAAGTAAAGAAAAAAACATTTGCCCATCGAAAACTCCAGTTATATACTTCAGAAATAATTTTATTCTGGTTTTTATGCAATGAGTATATAAATCACATTCCACTACACTTTTTGCTAGTAAAAAACTAATAAATAAAAAAAATTGGAGTTATAACAATAACTTCTTAATCCTCTAACTGGAATAAGTTTTGAGCATTAGCAAAATAAAATTAACTATCATTTAAATATACAAGAGTATTGTAATAATAAAAGTTCTTGGATGTGACTTTGTCAGTGTAAATCTTTCAAGTTGTTTTCTATCCAGAATAAAAAACATGTTAACTTTCACTTTTATAATATTATTAGCTTTAATAGGTAAGAATAGTGTCTGTGGAGTCTACAATTATGAGAAATATCACAGTAAAGGGTGGGTCATATAGCATTTATGAACACCTAACTATACTACAATCATACAGATTGTATGTCTTTCATACTACAACAAAAATTATAAAAGATTTAATTATTTTTAGAAATGTTATTAAATGTATGTCTTTTTGTTCTCAGACGGCCAAGGCGACCTATGCAGTAATGGGGGCATTGATTTTGTATTTTACTCTGAAACCTAAATCAAAGAAGTGAATATGGTTACTGTAATAACTTGCTTTAGTTTTGTCGTCAAGAACAATGTAAATTACATTAGAAGTAAATATATGTAAATTATGTGTTGCTGATGTGGGACTTTTATTTTTAGTACTTACATGAAGTTTTCTGTACAATTGAAACTTCTTTTGTGTCCTTCAAGCTGTAATCCTCATATTTGAAAACTCAATGAAAACGAATTTTGACAATGCTGAAAAATAGTCATGAAATAGTGATAAATAGTCATGCATGTAAAAAAAATAGCTAATATAGCCGTTATAGCTATAGGTTGGTGAGGATTATGGCTTGAACATTTGAAAACTTCAAATTTCTCCGGAACGCCTACGACTTTTAGTTTAAAGTTTGTGCGAAAAAGTAGTCATGAAATAGTCGTATGAAACGAAATTAATTTTGAGCTGATTTCATTTGAGTATAAAAACTTATGTTCCCTACATTTCTATGGATGTACAGTCACGTACAAAATTTGCTGTTCACACGTGCTGCAGAAGGGCCGGGCGACGCTTAAGACAAAAAGGTTGTTTGCTTTATTGAGCGTGGTGTATTCACGACTATGATATTGTTCGAAATTACCAAGTAAGTATGTCACTTCATTTATGTATTTTGTCAAGTTATATTGTTGATTGTGCTCAAAACAAAAACACGCTACGTTGCAATTACTTACATAAACATACATACAAATAAATTCATGCTTCCCTTGTACTTTACTCAGTTTTGTTAAACTTTTATCATTTGTAATATACATTTAAGTGTGATACAGTATCGTTGACGTGCCTATTCGTTATTTATTCAAAAGTAAATATTATTATTAGAGCAGATAAAACGCCACGCAAATTATGCGTCGTAAATAATCTCAGTGGCGTTCGAATGAGATTTTTTTTTTGTTTTTTGCCGCCGGAGCAACACCTTCACGGGAGGGAGGTGGAAGATGCGTCATGCATACCGCCGCAGGAAAATACTCACCTCTGCGTGGGTGATGTGGGACTCACCAGAATGGCACCTACCCACTAAAAACCACCTTGTTGGCTGTGGCAATATTTTACCGTTAGCCTTCATCGGACGGGACACCCGTTGGAAAGTGGTTGCGCTCGCGTAGACCCGCTAGTGAGTCGTCCGCCGGATGTGAAAGTTGCACTGAAGGTGCTCAAAGGGACATGAGTTGGGGGCCCTTCTGGGCAGCCTCCGGTGAAGCCGGAGCTGCGCAGAGGTCGGCCTAAGCTTGACTGAGGGATCATTTCATTTAAATGAACCTATAATGAATTGAGAAGGGAACTATGGTCCGCCAGAGCTAGTAATCGCTCTGTAGGAGAACGTGAAACCTTAAGTTTACAGGCTAAAACTGAAATTTCCCTAACATCGACATGTTTGATAGCTTCGCAGACGATACGCATTTCGTCTGCTAAGAAGGTTTGTGGAGTGGAATTAATGGGCGAGGAGCCAGGATGGGATTCGGGTGTGCAGCAGGGCGCTGCCTCCAGTTCTCTGGAGTAGGCTTAGGCTGTGTAGGCTTTGCAGCCGGAGGAACCCGGCTACGCAGCGGCAGAAAGTTTGCCTGAGAAAGGGGCGGGGCCTGTTTGGGTGCCGCCCTCTTAGAATTGAAACGGGGTGCACGAGGGCAGCCCCTGGAATTTGCGGTGTGGCCGGACTGGCCACAAAGCACGCAATCGGGAGAAGAGGGAGTTTCAGGAGTGCGATTGCACTCCTTGGTGAAATGAGGCACCAGGCACTTTACACACCTGGGCCGGGCGGCGCAGTTGGCCGCCGCATGGCCGTACCTTTGGCACCGCTAGCACTGGCCGGGCTGATCGCGGCGATGAGGCGCCTCGATCGAGATCCCAGAGAAGCCGCATATGGTGCTGACCTCTTTGAGGATCTCTCTGGAATTGGGGATGTTCGCAAGAACCACCAAAGCGAGAGTAAGCATATTGCTTAACACCATACGTGGTACGTATATTGCTACCAGTGAGGATCTTTGTCAAAGCGCGGAAATCGTCTATCGACGAGACTAGGATTTTAATAGATTCACCCGAGTTGGTCGCTCGGGTGTAGAGGATCTTGTGCTCTCTGCACGAGTTCGAAACCTCGGTCCATTTTTCCTTATTCCGAAGGAATACGGGTGGTGGGACCTGAGGCTTGACCGAAGCCTGGATAGGGGGTGAAGTCACTTTGAGTGACATCAATGGGCTGGTGTTGCAGGAACCGGGGTAGCTGGCGTTGAAGCCGTAGCGGAGGGTGTTGAGGACACCAGGGCGGGCGTTGAGGACGCCGGGGCTTGTTTCAAGCGCTTCTTAACAAGAGTGAAAGTGTGTGGCTCTGAGCCAGTAAGGGTTGCGTCCGAGGATGAGTCGGTCGCGGGTGCGCTCTTAGGAGCGGTGCGCTTACGCCGCTATGTGGGGTCCGATTTACACTCCATGTCACTGGAGGTGGGGGACGCGGGAGGGCCTAGGACCAGAGGGGCCTGGGGTGGTCTGGGGCCAGTATAGTGGCGAGTTGAGGGAAAAATTTAAATTGTAATAAATATGGATACAAATTCTAAACGTTTTTCTTTTTGTTCAAATATTTGTAGTGCCTACTACATTTGTGTTATTTTACGGGGTGGTCTGGGGCCAGTATAGTGGCGAGTTGAGGGAAAAATTTAAATTGTAATAAATATGGATACAAATTCTAAACGTTTTTCTTTTTGTTCAAATATTTGTAGTGCCTACTGGGCGTTTTTCAAATAAAATGGCCCGTTACTTATGTGGATACCTAATTTCGATTTTACAGAATTTGCGTGAAATTTATGATAAACATATAAAAAACGAAATAAATAAATTTAATTTAATAAAGTTTATGTAACAATATTAATAAAAACACGAAAAAAGAGAATTTTTTATCATAAGTAATCCACGATCCGATCCACTTAGTAACTTTTTCATTTTAATATTTACACAAATAAAACCGTTTGTTTTTAATCACTTATTTGTTTATTGCACGAATATACTCGTATAATTATAAAAAAACAAGAAAGAACTTAAAAAACAATCACACATTGCCGGAATTTTTTCTATAAAACTTCCATTACGTAACTATATGGCCGGTAACACAATACAAAATGTCTTATATTTAATAAAACAGTACTCTTAACACAGTATGAAAATAACAGAAAATAAAATTCAAGGAAGCATAACAATACTGTAACTCTAAAATACCTCTATACACTAATAAAATTTAGAGAAATCTTTAATTTTAAATAACATTTTGATAGGACAGTTACATATGTGGAACTAAAAGTTACTTAAAGGATAATGTTAGGTAACGTTTACATTGCAAATCTTAATTTATCTGTCGTTAATCAGTCTTCATTCACTAAATAGGCTTTTTAAAATGTAATGCACTTACATTTTAATTGTAAAAAAATAAGGTATGTCTCCTTTTAGTATAAATTTTATATACTATAAACTACTATAATTTTACTTACTTTATATCAATCAAATACTTTAAATATTAATACTAATCAGAGGTGAGGCATATTGAGCAAATATAATCAAAAGAATCAGTGCCACTACAGGTGATACATATACAATTTTTGCATACCATACATTTCACAGTATCTTTCAAAAGTAAAGATTCATTTTTGCAAAGGTGGCAGACACGGCATAGGTTCATTTTCGTGGATAATAATAATACTTTAATTTTACGCTTTTTTACTTTCTTGGTTGGTGGTCCAGCATCTCCAGGCATCAAAATGCGAACTTTCCTATGATTTGAAACATTTTTTTGTGGACAAGTAAGGTCAATAACAGGTATATCATTAGCAGCACCACTAGGGACGGGATTACTAAAACTTTCCGCCATAATCATATTTTCTGATGCTACAACTGTTGTTGGCTCAATGCTGGGAGTATTTTCTAATACTATTTTATCATCAATTATAAACAAATCAGAAAGAATCAATCTATCAACATCGCCAGAAATCAAAGAAAGTAAAGAATCATCACCAACATCGTCAGGTGTTATGGAATCATCCGGTATTTTATTGCTAGAGTCAGTTACTTCCTTAGCATCCGTAGACATAAATGTTGCCGAATCACTATGAATAGCTCCATCTGGCACCAGCAAATGGGTTTCTGGACAAAGGCAATTGCATAACCTTCATTAAGTTGTGATAAAATTTTAATCAGTTTATATGAATGGAAAATTTTATAATTGATTTCCACACATACATTTTTAATATAGAAATTACCTGTAGTGTGCAGTAAACATTAAATTTATTGCGTTAATTTAGATCCCGTCAAGATAACGGGGTGAAATGTAGCTTATGTGATAATTTAAGACCTAATTTATTTCCTGAAATTGGTTTAGTTAGTTCTTTGAACATAAAAGCCACACTTGAAGAAACATAAAGAAATTTATAATATTAGTCTGGTAGGTACTATAGAATCATTATATACACGTCTTTATAGTTCCATTAAGTAACATTTTTCGGTCCGCTTATATGTAACGCTACTTAATGGATGTTACGAATCATAACCTCGAAACTGTTGCAAATTATTATTGTATTAAAATTTTATAACTTCACTTAATTTGGTTTCTAATAATTATGCAGCCATAATAACAATTCCATTTCATAAATATATAAAGTAATAAACTTACAACTTACCAGTTATTGAGCCGTTCTTAATGGAATGTTTTTTAGTAGCACATCACTTCACAACACAACGTAACGAAATACGTTAAAAGTAAGCAGGGAGGAGGGTCGTTGGGTATTTGAAATAAAATAAAGTTGCAAGGACTAAATAATGGCATAGACAATCAGTAGTTTTATTGGTTAAAAAATTTGTTATTGTCGTTACTTAGGAGGAAATTCCGCCACATACGTATTTTGAGGACAAACTTTTAATCTATTTTTTTATTTTTTTTCTCACTAAAAGAATTATATTAACTTGTAAATCAAAAAACCTAACATTTTACCCTTCAAGTCAATACGATTTCAATTAAAATAAGCATAAAATAAGGTTATTTTATTAACTACGAATTAAGCATGTGTAGCATGGACATAGTGAATTATATCTTGTTGAGAATATATTTTCCCAATATTTTATTTAATACAGTAGATTCTATTGAGGTACTTTATTTATCTTTAATTCTGAATTACTTATCTAGTAGAAACATTACTTTTACAAGTGTAATATGTAATTGTTATTGAGAAATTGAATATAGATGTTTGTGGACAATACAATTTTGGGGTACCCATTTTTTTTGACAAACGCCGTACTACATTTGTGTTATTTTACGGGTAAAGGTACCTAAGGTAATTACTTAATAGTAGCGTTAACTTAATAGTAACGTACCTAAGGTATTAACGACTATTATTACACCAACTACTTCCACATTCGCTGCTGTTTAAAAAAAAAACCTTAACTCAAAATCGACCGTAAGGTACTTACTTTCCTTTACCCATAGAACGACACATTTATTCATACTTACAACCAGGGTACGGAAACCCGTTCTAAAAGTCCAAATTGTTGTCGCGTACCTACAACAAATGCCCTTTTCATTTCCGGTTTTTAACCGGTGAATTAGGGTTGATAAGTACTACTTCCAGGTACCTATTACAAAACCGATTTCAGAGCCCTATCTACAAAGTTTGTTTACAGTAATGGAAATGAGTAACAAACCAAAAGAGTGCAATTTTTTGCTAAGCAAAAAGAAATAATGATTTTGTACGCGACTCATCCATCTTTCATATTTTAACATTTTCGATTCACTTTTCTATTGTTCCGGTACCGTTTCTCCAATCCGCTTCATGTAAGGAGGGTTACCATTTTTAATTAGGATTAATGTAACTTCACACAGTAGGGTTGGTTGAAACAGACAAACTCGTGTCTTCAGTGATTTCATTCTCCCACTCATAGATTGAGGTAATTTGTGGTATGATATAGAAACAAGCTGTTAACTTGTCGTGGCCAATGCTCTTTCCAACATCTGTGTTAGAGACTGCTTCGTAGGCCTCGGAATATTTATCTGCCCTATACTATTCCTGAACTGATGTTTGTGTGTGCTACACTTATTCACTAATTAATTTAGCGCAGGCCATTGGTTTTGCTCCTCTTGCAAGAAATACTTGTATTTGTCGACTAGAGTATGTCATAACGTATGTTGAGGCTTTGTACGCTATTTATATTAATAATAACTTTTCCTTTTAACCTAAGCCTATTTTAAGTTTTATAATTATCTTAAATTCACTTCTAAGTTTCAATCAACTTTTTCAGCGATTAGGGATTTTTAACTAATATACCTTAATTAGGAAATTTATTCTTCCATTAGTTATGTTTATATTACGTACGTACGCGATCCATAGAAATGTAGGGAACATAAGAAGTTTTTATTTTCAAATGAAATCAGCTCAAAATTATTTTCGTTTCATACGACTATTTCATGACTATTTTTTGGCACAAACTTTAAACTGAAAGTCGTAGGCGTTCCGGAGAAATTTGAAGTTTTCAAATGTTCAAGCCATAATCCTCACCAGTGTACCTTTATATCTCACGAATGTTACATCGAATATTTCTGAGATTTGGCATGTCGTTCTGACTATTTCATGACTATTTTTTGGAACCTAAACCAAGTCGATAGGCCTTACCGTTTGCTTGCACGAGAGATGAGGATTACAGCTTGACGTTCGAGCCATAATCCTCACCAACCTATAGCTATAACGTCGAAACTATAATACGACTATTTGTTTTACATGCATGACTATTTGTCACTATTTCATGACTATTTTTTAGCATTGTCAAAATTCGTTTTCATTGAGTTTTCAAATATGAGGATTACAGTTTGAAGGACACCTTCTTTTCTATATTGGTATAATGAGGACCATCCATGAAGAATCAAATATGGGGTGTCTTCTTGGATGACCAATGTGCCACTTTGAATATTTTATCTAAATAAAAAAGCAGGTAATTAAATTTGATACCATTTATTTATACTTGGTATAAGCAAATACAAATCTTTACTATACATGGGAACCATTCAGATATTAAGTAACCAATAAACTTAATCTGAATTTAATGATCTTTGGCATTAATAATCAGAAATATGGTTTTAAGACACAATCAAAATAAATATGGGTGTTATGCATATCTACAGCTACAAATTTTTATTTTCCATTGTTATAGACAAGTCTTCTGAAAATTCATGAGATTTCACTGATAGATGTTTAAAGGCTAAAGGCCGTACTTAGAGGGTGTTTTAAATTTTAGTCTTTGCTTATCAAATATAGATGTAGATAAAGGATAAGTTCGCCAAGCAAAATCTATACGTAGCGCCTTCAGTTTCGATTTGACGCCCCTGAGCGCGGCCGTAATGCAATTATAACCAAGCACTACGAACTCTAGCTTCATGGGCACATGAGGAGATAAACAGAACAGAGACAAAGCTTCATACAACCGCACGAATCGGTTGCACTACAAGCACGCGGGGCATGTGTGCGTGACCACTGGCCGGTTGTCACGTACGCGGCGAGACAGGTCAAAAGACATTGTCAAAAGGCACAGCCAGTTGACAATCTCAGGGTCATTGCGACGCACGTTGTTTGTTTTGTTAGTTGCAAGTTTGGTTATTTTAATGTAAAAACTTAGTATCTTATTATTAATGGTTGTTTATTGGACTGTGTGTATGAATAATTCTAGAAAAAATAAAATTTAATTGCTCGAGCCAAAGTTTCGCGAATATTTCGATCTTGAAATAAATATTGTCAATATTGGCAATGAAATACTTAAGTGTATTAAAGATTGTAAATTTGATATGCCATGTGAGTGTTTCCCGTTAGATTACTTGAAAAACTATATGTTAAAATCAGAATTTACCACACCATCAAAAGAAACAATAAATTATTAAAAAACAAAAATTATAAAAGAAAATTATTAGAGTAAGTAATTTGTAAAGTATTCTATCATACTGAATAATGAAACCATTTAACAAATGTTCTGTTTAATTTGTCTTAACCTATTGTGACAACCCTACCAAAATAGGTAACAATTTTTCACGTTCTTAAGAAGCTTTGTCTCTGTTCCGTTTATCTACTCATGTGACTTGGGTGTTGCCCAATACTATGCTGCTATTCTGGGGATGTCGATCACAACGAACGGAACAAAAAATGAAAAGTGTCCAGCACGAACACAGCATGACTGCACTAGAGATCTAAAATAGCCAAAGTATATATAGTAAGTATAATAATTGTACAAAAAGAATCCTAATACAATAAATTAAATATATGCGTATAACAGTGCACTACAATACATTTTGTTTCGTTCCTAATATAATATTGTTTATTCCCGCCTTTTTCATGAAAACCCACATAAACTAAAGGCTGGAAATTTTAAAAATAGAATAAACAAAGTCACCAACTGCTGTGCAACCTGACTAGTTTTAACAATTTGTTCTACAAAATGCACCTCCTCATAATATTTTTATAAAAACACTAACTAATTTCAGATCTCCTCGAAATATCACAGCCGTGGTCTCTTCTGCATTTTATATGTTTTTATTTTCACCAAGCTCATTGTTATGTATATTAATTATAATATTAAACTCGGTGAAATGCAACAACTAGGTATAAACTCCACAGTTCTTTTCCATTTCTTACAAATAAAATTAACAAGATTTTTAAGCTCATAAATTATAAATATACACATAGATTTGCTAATATAATAGATTATTTATACTAAATCGTATAATACAATGCAACAGCTTGGCATACAATGGAATGTAGTAAGTGTCGACAACTTATTAATGCTACTGATTGAAAATGGCATTCTTGTGCTTAAATAGACAAAGTCTATTCTATATTACTTTTGATTATCATTCATATAATCATTGACGTATAAATAAGTAGACTTCACGTTCGCGGATAAATGTCCAAACCAGAAAGAGATTAATAGTAAATTATAGACAAATGATATGTGCGCCTGCTAATCGATAAGGTGAACGATTTAAATTCAAATGCTTAATTTTCCTAAATCAAATCTGGACATTATTTTTAATAAAGACGCTGTCCACTTGTTTCTGCGCCAATGAAAATAATTTTATAGTACGAAAATCGTAATATCATACGTAAATACAAAATGAAAATAACTCAGACTTTTAATATAAATAAAATAAAGTATAATTTGTAATCCTAAACCACTAGATATCATGGCGTTATACTTAGCAATAGCCTGATAAAATGGCATTTTCATAATTGGATGGATGCGCGATTGCAAAGCTGCACTATGCTCTAAAATACTAAAAAAATTTTACGTTATTGGCCGTTCAATTATCACGTAAGTATATTATAACAAATATAATAAATACTGCTGATATAATCACCTTCCAAACCCTATCTCATCAAAAATAAGCAAAGCCAAGACCCCCCCCCCGTCCCCCTGTAGAGCTTAGGTAATACTTGAACGGCTCCTACATCATTACTCTTGTTGAAAAAAAGTTGGATTATGTCGATTTATAGAATGTATGCTTTGCATTTGATTTTGACAAAACAATATCATAATTACGAGTATAATACACAGGGTTAAGGTGTAAATACTACACAGTATAAACCAATAATAGTACAACGGATAACGTCGTCCCTCTTGGCCGCATAAAAGTTGCATTTGAGGGCACATCACTGCTAAACTTATATACAACTTATCCATTCATGCCTATTTCGTACAGAGAAGTGTTGGCCATGTTGACACCGTCGAAAAATAACACCCTCATCTTATTTGGTCACTATTAAGATAGTGACAATTTGGTTAATAACCAAGAAATGTACAACCATACTTTATTACAATTTTATATTAAATAATTAATACTAACCAAATAAACATAACATTTCACTACAACTGAAGACTTATATAACCTTGAATATTTTAAATGGGGTTTTATGTTATTCATTCCATGCATTAATAACTGCCTATATTTCTAAGATGCATGTTCAAAGTTGCTGTCACATTGTTTTTTGATTTAAAGTTTTTTATCGATATTATCTTCTGTGAACATGCAACCTAGAGCTGTTCAACTATTATCTTCAATCCCTAAAACTGTGATGAACGCATCTCACACAGACGACTCAAGAACAAATTTGTTTTTAAATATTTTAAATAATAAATTATGTAAAACAAAAAATCGATTACGAATCTCAGTTAAGACCACATACAAACCAAACCTAACCCTTCCGTAGTAACCAAGTTTCGAAATCCAAATTTATTTACTTCTTTTACAAAATAGTAGGCAGAGCCGCTGAAGACGATCTGCTCGACCTTTTCGTACAATTTTTTTTTTCTTTCTTACAAAACTCTAGGGGTCTGTCTAAGTTTAGAGCCAAGAAACGCTCATGGTCTTCACGACTTCCGCATAGTAACACAGTTTCAACAACAAATGTTCTTCTTACAAAGCAGTCGGGGCCCGGGCCAAGCTGTATAGAGCGGAGGAGGGCGCGGGCGGCGCGGGGTCCGCCTCGCTGTCGGACTCTGAAGAGGAACCTCTTTCAGCGGCGCTGAGAGCAACCCGAGCGTACTCGTCTGTGTCTATGCTCTTGCAGAAATGTATTGCGTAGCTGTGAATGAAACAAATTGCATTGCAGATTTGTGTGTTGATTTTTAAACTATGCTTCTTTTTAAAATTTTATTTAAAAAATGTGTACGTTGGGTTATCCTTTTTCAATAACATGTAAATGATTAATCCCTGGCCGAAACGCCAACTGTTGAGCTCTGATGCGGAACTGAAGCACACTATGTTGACCTCGAGTCCCCTGCTGTCAGATCTCATAACACCAAAGCCCCAAGTTCGCCAATGACAATGACAGTATTTTGTTTATAATTAAATAAAAATGTTATACTATTAAAAATAAATATACCGTAATTTCTCCCTTAGAACAGATTTGCAGGAGTATCTCGGCATTTTCAGCAAGAAGAAACAGGTGTAGCTCTCTGGCAGGAAGTGGTCCGGTGGTTGGTACTTATCCAGCACCTGAAAGACGAACCATGTTGCTTTTTGTTATTGGCAATCTAACCTGGGATAACTTATCTAATGAAACAAAAATAGAATATGTATTGTATTCTGTATTGCAAACATATACCAAGCTGTTTGTAAACATAAATTAAAAAACCTCCGACTGATGGCATAAAACTCACATGACTTAAAAACTGCTAAACAAATTTTGTTCAATCATGGCTAAGAACACTCCCGAAAGTTATAACACCCCTCTTTTTGCGCGGGGTTAAAAATAATAGATACATAGAATACATGTTTTTTAGTTCAAACACTAAACGACTGTATACGATATTCAGAACATTTAATATATAGTTCACTATATATATAACTATATAGTTAACTAAATAAAACTCGTAATTAGTTATTAACATAATAATTAATAACATATACTTACACAGTATCTACAGCATGGTAAATGTGTTATCACAGATCACAAGGTAAGCTTAGTGCCAAAATTACTAAAAAAGAAATGTCCGAAAACGCAAGGAGTCTGGGCCAGGTCTTTGTACACTTTATCAAAATATAGTTTAAGATGCTTAGAACACTTTTTGATTGTTAAATTGTTATTATAACACTTTGTTTATTGGTAGGAAATGAAATTGAGCATTATTAGTGTGCAACACAAACAAACAACATCATGGCGGAAAAAAATGTCATTTTGACAGCTAAGGTTTACTTACATCTTTTTGTTTTGTGTATCGAGTAGTATCGATGGCTGGTTGCCATTAAGTCCACAGAATTTAATTGAATTGTTTTGTATATTTTTAGCTTATTTAACAGTTGTAAAGTTGTAAACCGAAAGAACGAACTCAAGCGCAACGAACAATCAAACACACAGACAGACCACTATCAATGTGATGTGAGTGAAGTGTGCTGCGAGTGAGGTGGCTGTCCCCTCTGCTTAGTGAACTAACTTCACTTGACAACTTCCGCCACAGAAAAGACTCATTGTCAATGTTGCCCGCTAAAACGAACACAAATAATGTTGACTTTTTTATTTTCCTACCATCTAACTACAAATGAAATAAAATTATTTGTATTTTTTCTATAACCATTTATTTGTATTTTTTTTTAATGATGTACACAGACCAAGCCCAGGTTGGGACATTTCTTTTATGAAATTTTATAAATGTTGAACTAATAAATGTTCATTTTGTATTGACATTTGCATTATCTCTGTAATGCTTTTCTAAAGTCTAAAGTTTATGGGCCGCGCGGTAGCCAGGTGTCTGCGCCCCCACAAGTGCAACAACAACCTGTGTTTGGTGACTCACCTGCAGCACAAAGTCCCTCTGGCGGGGTTCCTGCGGGCCGCGCGGGAGCCGAGTGCGCCCCCACACGAAACGCAGGAACAGCGCTCGCTCACTCCCCGAGAGCTCCTCCATTACCTCCCAGAACCATTGGACTAGGGGTGCGTTGGGTTCCACTCCTGGGAATTGCAAATTTTGTTAAGGCGGATAAACGAAGCTTTTTGTCAAATCAAAGTGATACCAGAGACTAGTAAATAGTTATAGACTAACCATGTCTAACAAAATTTTGTGACTTGAAAAATAGTTGTTTTTAAGATAGAGAGATGGCGTTAGTTGTATTAGATTTACAAGTTATTTAAATTTAGTCAAAATGATGCGTACATATCAGGCGACAACAGACGTTGCCAGCTAGTGCATTATATTATTTGATGCTATGTTGCCGCTCTTATAATTCAGTAACAGAAATCTTTACACCACCCCGGATATTATTTGTAGTGTTACTGGATTACTGTATTGCCAGTATATAATTTTCCCACAAAAATATAGCATTCATCTCCACAGTTTGTTCTTATCTGCCTTAACATAATAAAACGAATTTCAGTGCATTTAATTAATAGGTTTTTTATATTTTAATTTATGTCTTGACATCGATAAAAATTATGTCTTAATAAGTGCATAATTTTTATTTATAATGCATATAAATCATAACTATTTTGCAGTAGTTAAAAAAATATTTTCTTGCTGGATGGATTTTGAAATATTTTGTAAATATTGTATTTAGACACTTATAACTTAAATCAACTTTTTTTGTTCTATTTATGACAACATTTTATTTGTTTGACAATTTGAATTCTTTGTCGTTTATTGTTGTTGCTATGGGTGTGTTTTTGTTTTGGAACTTTTCCCTGCATTTTTTTGAATTCACAATTTTTCTGCTCGCCTACTGTGACTCGTGCCGATCAAAGAAAATAATTTCGCACATAAATCCAAACAAATAAAAAGCACAAAATAAAATATTTGACTATAAAGCTGACATAAATATATTTTTTGTGATATTATTTAATATGTTATGATTTTGACACTTTTTAAAGTAATTAATACAACTGAATATCTATGTCATCTATTTTAAATCATAAAGATTCCTTCAAGTATTTCTTTTTCCATAATGATTCACCTATAGTTCGAGAACCTTGTCTCTATCGGTAAAGATGCACGCAGTTACATGTTCTTTGATTTGCTTTTATGTCTTTTATATATTTATATACATTATTTGGTTCTGACTTTCTTTTTAGTAATTATTATAAAATGTTATAAAAATTAAGGTATAGTCATTTTTTGCGTAAAGTACTGAAATCAAAAGCTTATTGAGGGCCTGGAATGAACTCAACTATTTACTTGCTAAGGTTTCAGGTTATTTGACAACGCCATCTAGCAGTTTTAGTCCGTATTAATATACAAATAAATATTTTGCATTACGTTTCTCGTCAATAATTCATATAAAAATTAAAGACGACAAGGTTGGTCCAAGCTATTTGAGAGCGACATCTAGTAATAGCTTGGATTTTGAGCTTTTTCCGAGTCACGAATTTTTTGTATGGAGATGGTCAGTCTATAGTTATTTACTAGTCTCTGGTGATACTTTGACAAAAAAACTTAATTCAAATTATTGTTGTTCCTATTGGTTCGCAACATGTTGTCAACAACCGGCTACACGGTACGCCCGTACACGGAAACCGTTGGAAGGTCAAACCATATTGCGGTATGACCAAACATTGGCAAACCGCTGCCTATAAGGCTAAAAACTAGCTAAGTCGCCTTCGTTGGCAACTTAGTTACCAATCGTGTAGTATTACTTAATCCGATTTTGAATAGATAGTAACTGCATAACGTCATCATATGAACTTCTTTAAAAATTGATTTAAAATAAAATAATGATGATGCAATGACCCAAACAAATCCTACTTATGTTATCACTTTATCACTTGACAACCGCCGCCTCTTACTCGACCTGACATTACTCTACAAGGTTTGCAATGGTGCGATTGATAGTACTGACATCACAAATTCAACCTTGACATCCAAAACGCCCAAGAAAAGAACAAGGCACACAAATTTGTTTAACATCGATAAAGTGAAAACTTACTATACTCAGAATTATGTAATTAATAGAATTAAAAACACTTATAATACTATGTTCGCCCCTACAGACCTATTTCACGACACCAAAAGGAGCTATGAACTTAATATAACAAAAAATCTTTAATAATTCATGCACCCCATTTTTTCATTTTGTATTTACACACACATACACACAAATTGCTTCGAATTGTTATAAAAACTATTTATTATGTGCCATGTACTTTTTTTGTTTTTGACATTTACTAAATGATTTTCATTTATAGCGATTGACATTTGGTTATGTTTTGACATAATAATCTAATTTGGAATTGACTTTTAAACTCAAACTCAAAATTGACTTTAAATTGTAGCTTTTAAAATCATTCAACCTATTCCTTGTATGCCTTATTTTAATAATTGTTGGTTTATATTAATATTTAACACTATTTTTACAAAATTTTTTATGCTTATTTTTGTCTGCATAGCTTTGAAAAAAAAAATGTATATCCATAATTGGCTTTAAGAATTAATAATTATTTTATAAATATCCTATGTATTTTATGAGAGCTGTGGGTTTTGTAATAAATAAATAATATAAAATAATGTACTGAAATCAGAATTGTTCGAACTGTTTCCTCAGAATACTCCATTCTTTCTGACAATAAGAAAGAAAAGATCTCTAAATTACTTAACATACCGATGTACATTTTATCTCAATGCCCCATTGTAATCAAAGTTAAATTAAGTTAAATATGAAGTTGTGTAAGAGTTAAGTATAAACATTTTTTTGAGTATCTTGCGTCTGTGTAACACGTTCGACAAACCTTTATAAGTCGCGGAGGCTCGCAACGCCTGCACGGGTATGTCAGGAGACCCACACACTAACACTTCTAACTCCGAAGCGGTGAACAAAGCAAGGAGCGGAGCGGGTATCACGCGACTAATGCCGTCGCGGACCGCGCGCACTGGCTCTTCGAACTCGTGGAGTCTGGAAGTGTGATAAAAAATTTGTGAAAGCGTACAAACTCAAACTTAGACATATTTTATTTGACAAAAAACTAGGATACAACATATCGACAATTGGAAATACTTAGAAACTAACAATAAGAATATCGAACAAACAAAAGTAAAAAGAATATTTGAAAAAGTTGTGGCCAAATCATACCTAAATAATTAGGCCGAAATATATGTGCTGTTTTAACAATTTGTCATACTTAAAAACACCAAACAAACCGTTTTTTTAAATACTAGAACCAAAAAGTTATATTGCACCTCATATTATCCAATACGTTTTAAAACGTTTGTAAATAAGCCTCCCCAGCATAAATTCGTCAGTAAAAAATTTTGCAGCAAAAATGTCTCTAAGACTATGAGATGTCGCGAGTTATGTTTAACATAACATGTATTTGTTTTGTAAGTTGTTAGTAAACTATTTTGTACTTTGATACCATAACAAAAGAAATTCGATCACATGTTTGACGGAAAACACAAATATTTTCAGCTTTCTTTTGCAGCAGATTAGAGGCAAATAAAGTATCGTATACTCCGCACGCCGAATGATGATCCCTATGACGTTTCAACTGACAGTTGTATTAGTTATGCGAAACAATTTCGATAAAATACTGTCTTTTCAGGCAAATGTCGCTTATTATGTTAAATGTCATGTCATTCAGCCAGGTCATTCAACATAATAAGCAATATTTATTTATTTTGAAAAAAAGACTACGCGCATTGATGGACATAAAACACTCATTGACCTCTAACTAATGGACAGGCCCTAAGTACGAAAAAAACGTGCATACCTAAACTTGAAATGTAACATAAAATGGCGTCCATTTTTAGTGTTGCACAGAGAGTATCGAATCTACTATCGATATTTTAAAACTAAATATAGAACTTGCAATATAATATTGTAATTTAATGAACTTTTGCGAGAGATTGACGTAAATAAAATAATCATAGTTTATGGTTTATTTACTTTCATTATAATTCTTTTAATATAAAAAATAAAGAACTATTCAGTTTATTTTCTTATTCCTGATATAGTCCCGTCAAATTAGCCAGAAAAATAGCGGTCAGTTTGCATTAATTCCCAACATGCTGAATTTTGGTACAGACCTGGGGTACACTATTATAAATAAAACACCGAAAGATCCCATGTTTGCTTAAAAAGTTATTCAAGGTCAAGCATCAAAGTTTTCGGTTCAATCAATTAAAGTCTGGCTTGTCTTCAATAATTACGATTCATAAACAGACAAAACAACTACCAATAATATACTAATATTCAATAACAAAATTAACAATTCTAAGCAAGCTTAATTCCCTCTTTCTTCACGCCTTTTTGATTCAAAAATACTCGCACAACGGCAAGCAAAGCAAATACATCGAAAGTATGAAAAATAAAAGCATATTAATAATTATCATCGATGTCTGGTTAAATAATCAAAGCTCCGGAACATCACTTTTGACAGCTTTTTTTGACAGACTTGTAACAATAAATGGCGATTTGTGGCACGCTAGCCACCAGCTATGACGTCACTACATGATTGATATTTTAGTAACAACATTCAAAAATAGTATTATCTCTTTCTTTTATTAGCATTTTTGTATAAGTAAAGGGAGACAACCAAGTTCTTCCTCTTCTTCCTCGTCGATATACATAACTACTTATTTATATAGGACATTACGGCTACTCCATGTATTTATCACCTCGCTGAAAACACTAGATAAAAAAGTAACAGCCTTATTATATTTTATTTTACTATACTTTAATTTTTATTCAAATTGCATAATTTAAAGAATTTAAAATTCTTTTTGAATTGAATTTTAAAGAATTCATAATTAGCTGGCAATTATGGATTACATGGAAAAGTATTTAAAAGGAGGCCATAGACCTACCGTATTTTTTTAATTCAAATTCTGATGAATTTGATTTAGATGCTATACGCAATCATATTTATGGTTACTACCTACGAGGTGAACTACCGACCTGCCGGAAGTTATTATCTTCATTAAAAGCTGCAGAACTCTTCAAAGGCGGTGCTATTTCTCTTAGAATTGTTTTGAAAAAATGTGGATTCCACTATAAAAAATGTGACAAGAGAAAAATATTAATGGAGCGTACTGACATAGCTTTACTACGATGCGATTTTCTTCGCAAAATCAAACAAATTGATAACTGGGAGAAGGTAGTATACCTTGATGAGACATGGCTGAACGCCAATCATACTGTAGGTAAGGCATGGACGGATGACACAGCCAAATCCAGCACAAAAACTCCTGAAGGAAAGGGCCAGCGCTTAATCATTTGCCACGCTGGCACAGCTACAGGTTTTGTGCCGAATTGCCTGTGGGCTTTTAAGTCAGTGAAAACAACGGAGTACCACGAGGAAATGAATTTCGAAAACTTTAAGACATGGTTTATAAAACTATTAGAAAATTTGAATGAGCCTCACTATATTTTAATGGACAATGCTTCATATCACTCAGTTCAAATTAACAAACCCCCCAGCAGCAATAACAAAAAAGCTGAAATTATAGAGTGGTTACACGGCAATGGTGTGGAAACTGACAGTCAGATGTTAAAAAAAGAGTTGGTTAGACTGTTGAACTTTCACAAACAACAGACGCACCCATCATATTTTTTGGATGAATTGGCCAAATCAAATGGACACACGGTAATTCGGTTACCGCCCTATCACTGCCAATATAATGCAATCGAGTTGATATGGGCGCAGATCAAAGGTATCTATATTTTTTATTTATATAATATTATGTATATGCATATATTTCTAAAAATAATTACTAAATGTACAAATATTTTCAGGTCATGCAGCTAGGCATAACACAACTCCGCCATTCACGGCAAATAAAATGATGGTTTTATTGGAAGAAGCTTGCGCTCAAGTGACAGCTGACGATTGGCGAAAAGTGGTCGAAAGAACGAAGAAAATTTGCTTACAAGACTGGGATCGAGATGTACAATACGACAATATCATTGACCAACCGTTAATAATAAACGTCACGGATAGCTGCAGTTCAGACTCAGATTTTGAAAATCCGATTGACCCTGTATCAGATTCAGATTGATATAAATAAAATACAAACTCAAAGCATTTGTTTTATATTTCCAACAAATTATCGATATTTTGTTTATCGATGTGTCCCTTCTTAGTCGATAACAGCTTGACGACGTAACTTTTGCAGCACGTACCATGTACATTTGCATTGAGTTTTTTTCTATTATTTCCGAACATTACGTAATAATTTCTTAATATTCATTTTTATAATTTACAATTGTACACAATTATAATTTTTTCGTCTTTTTAATGGACCTCTAAAGGATTTGATGTGATAGGACGTCAGTACAATGTTAAGCGCTAACGAACTGTCATAGGGATCATCATTCAGCGTGCGGATTATAACAAATCACCTACTTAGCCTATAATTTATTAGTAGTATTGTACAAAATATTATTACACTGTTTCCTTTACACTAGACCATAAATGCCTACTATTTACTTTATATAAATCTTTTGCTCAGTCGACGTCTGCATGCGGAACATAATATTATAAAATTCAGATTTTTATCCATCTAATAAAAAGCTTTATATTTAAATTTGAACTCCCGATATAATTAATTGTAAAAATGGTGTTGCAAACCGTCGTTATAGCACGAGAAATCAATCGCCTTCACAGGCTTGTTAGAGACAGATCTATGTACATTTTTATCGTGCATTAAAAAAATATACAATATCTTATAGTATTTGCGGAAAAGATACTAAAAATAAGAATTTTGTGACATTAAGAAAGTCAAGACAAATATTTGGATATTTGTCTCAAACAATTTATCTAGTAGTGAGTTTGATGAAGCTTTGGCGAGTTATTCTGATCACCCGCAACGGTACCTGGTCCACAAAAGTCTTACTTACCGTAACTTACTCTAAATTGTAAATAAATAATAGTTACCTATAGTGCAACGCTAACTGCACGTATTCGTCTTTATTCTGCGGCGTGACGCGTTTGTGTCGCGACGACAGCGGCACCTCGTGGCCGGCCGCTGATGGGATCGAGAACGGCAGTTCTAGGTTTTGCAGCTCCTGGACAAAGAAACATAGTCAGCTAATATACTTTCGTTGGTTGTAAAAGTTGTAAATTGTGTAAATTCATTAATGTTGTTTCTTTATCTAATTATGTAAGAAGAACGAGGAAATATTTTCGGAAATTAAAATCTCTAGAAAACTAGGGTTTTTTTCAGAAGTTTTCTTATTTTAAATATTCAGAAGAGTCGTGATTTATTTGACGTCAATAAGAACAAGTAATTGTCAATGTTGAGAAATAAATATATAAAATTGAATTTGATATGGAACTATCTTGATACCAGGAAGCCAGCTGCCACCACTTGCTTTAACCTGGAGAGGGACATATGAAACTGCCTCAAACCGTGCTACCTTGTTCCCGGGGCCCATGTCGCGGATGCACAGCAGCGCGGGCAGGAAGTCCTTGTCCACGTCGGCCAGGTCCTGCGGCCGCAGCGGCTGCCCCGCCAGCTGGCGCCACACGCCTTCTGCGAGGGATAGCGACAGCGGCGAGCCTGTGCGGATTGCTATGCCCATTAGGATGCCTGGAAGACGAATTGGGGTTTAAGATCTTTTATTGAAGATCAACAATTACAAATCGGTTACATGAAAAATAAACTCTGTGCTCTTGCCTTTCGTATACAAAATTGTCAGTTTGCTTTGAGCCAGTCTTTGTACTTGGAGCATTCTTCGTAAAATTGATGTCAGAATTATTTTTTATAATATATTTTGAGTTGGTACGTTTGTGGTACTTCCCTAATTCAGTTTCCTTATATATTTGGTAAGGTTTTGTATAATAGTTGTAGTTAACGTTGAATTTTATTGGTTTGAAATGGAAATTCATTGGATTAGTTTGGAGTGGTGTTTCCTAAACTTCAACTAAGTAACCTGGATCAGATTTAGTGAGTGACTATGCAATACGTTTCAGAAACGCACTTCCTCACATATTTGTTAACTAATCTGTATATGGGTACGGTATGGCTATGGCGGTATGGCTACATACCCAGGAAGCGAAAGCAACTGGTGGCAGTATGTGACGCGGGCAAGGGGCTGAGCAGGAAGGCGTCCCGGCAGGCGCCGGCATCGCCGCGGGCGTTGGGCGTCGGCGTCAGCAAGGGGAGGGACCCGTTCTGGAGTTCCTCGCACATTTCCGCGATACTCTCGCTGTACCCGCCGCCGCAGTCGTCCACGCTTTCACCTGGAAATGTAGATGTTAATGATTTCTTCAGTATAGCACGTGAGTTTATTTGTTACAATAATGTGTGAATCACGCAACCGATCCTTTTGAATGTTGGTATATGTCCTAATAAAGTAATCCCGAAAAAAAGTATGGCTCGTGAGAGATACGTCATCAAAGCTGCGGGCTGAACCAAATAACTGATGAGAAGATTTTTGATGCTTTTAAATTATTTTCACGGTTTATTATTAAGATTAAGGCACGCTAACGTAAATTTTTATAATAGTTTAATATAAAGCTCTTCATAAGTGTAATCAATGTTTATGTCTTAGATCAAAAGACACACAGTTAAACATTTACCAAAACAGCCCGTACCGTCAGCGCCGGTAGCCCCAAGATATAATACACAGTTAGTAAGAACTCCTCACCGGCCAACTTGACCTTCCACACGCGATGCGGCAAGGCCAGGACGTCGGGCGTCAGCGCCGGCAGCCGGAGCACCATCTGTCCGAACACGGAGCGCATGCCGGCGGGCCCGGCGAGTCCGCAGCCGCCGCGGCGCGCCTTGCGGGCGGCCACGCGGGACAGTTCCACGACGGGTCCGTGTTGACGGTCGCGGACCATGGTTGAGAGGATTGCCTGGGTCAAGGGAAAGTGTTGTTGATTTACTATCAATATAACCTGTATAAAAAGGTTATTAATTTTTGTGCAGGTACATAAATTGTAAATATATCATTGTTTCAGTGACATGTCAATAAGTCAAGCCAATCATACCATATAATGTCTAATTCGACGAAGCGTTAAGAATAACTGGGCAAAATTATTACTTATTATTATTATTATTTATAATATATATATATATATATATATATATATATATTAATTATTAGTTGTATAATAGTTATAAATAACATTTAAACACAGATATTTTAAAAGGCCGGTTACTTAAGTTAGTTTTTATTACACCAAATGAATAAACTACAAGTTAATAAATTGAAACAGATTATATAATAAAAATAAAATTGTACACAAAAAGACATACAGAAAGATATATTTACCTTTCTAAAAGCAGATTCTTTAACGCTATAGAACAACAGCGTTCGCAATTGATCGAGCGGCTCCTCCAAAATCAATAGAGGGAGATTCGAACACACCAGCTCTGAGAACTGATGGAGGAGCACCTGAAATGTTATTACGGTTAAATGGTTATTCTGACAATGTTATCTTCAGTAATAAGTATTCTATCAATGTTAATATCATAATTAATTTGGGATTTTATTGTCTTGAATATAATTAAACGTGGAAGTCGTCAAGTTGATGGATTTTTTTTAGTGTACACTTAGTAGTGTACGATATTGAGTAGCCTGAGTTGAGACAAAACGTACTTGAAATGATGGCACCACTACATTTTTTGTTTCATACGAATAAGCATACAATCAATATTGAAAATCACCCTTTAGGCAAACTTTAAGCATCTAAACAGATTTCCAATCATAGCTATTCATGAGACTTCGGTCTATGTGTTTGGAAGCTAAAATTCCCCAGAGTAATTGGCCAAGAAAACTTTCAATGTGATACTCTCAAATTATACCTACATTGGCATCTTGTACTTACCAAACGATTACAAATAACATTAGTAGGCAGATCCTTTAACAGATGACACTCGAGGGGCGGCGGCGGCGGCGGGCGCGGGGCACGCGGGGCCTCCACGCAGAGGGCTACGGTGTGAGCGCTGCCGCACGCCACTTTTGTTACTCGCTTGCCCTGGGCATTGTGGGATACTTATTAATAAAGCTCACTCAAGTGAGAGATTCATATTGAGAGTAGGGAAGAGTAGAACAGTTACACTATTTCTAGATTTTATATAAATAAAAAACCAGCTGAATTTATGTTTTCAACAAACTAAATGCTGTGTAACGGTGATTAACTTAAATAATCAACGATGTTTACTAAATTGTGCTTTGTTTAGGTTGGCAGCAGTATGTTTTAGGGCATAAACTCAACTTTTTGTAAAAAAAATACTAAATCCAGTGACTACATCGCTTTGTGTGTTGTATGTGTGTATAAGTGTTGTATGTGTGTATAAGTGTTGTGCCTACTGTGTAAAAACTGCTCCTGTTATTTCTTTCTATACATTCTCACCTTTCTTCGAGTCTCTTCAATACCTATTGTCCGTGACTGCGCTCAGTAAACTATCTCATGCTGAGTAAATTGTTCATACGTCTTCTTCTATTATTTGTGAATATATTTGTGTTTTATGAGTATGGGGGTTTTTCATTTACCGGACTAATTATCAACGATAAATCTAACCTAGACTTTAAATAGTTAATAGTTATAGTTTAATAGGCCACTCATTACCAACACCCCTAATTTATACAAGTATATTATTTTATGAACTTCGAAATTGCTACATAAGATTTATCCCAAAGATTATCTAAAATCAAATGTATGTAGTATGTAGTAAATGTAATTACAATTACCAACATTTAATATTCCTTTTATGAAACGAAATTAATTAAAATTAAAATACTCATATTTTATTATAATCGATTAACAAACATTCATTTATACTAATTAGTTTATTTTAATGTTACCTGCAAAGCAGTAAGCAGGCGGGGTCTCTGCGCCGCGAGCGTGCTTCCGTCGCCGAGCTGTCCTTCGTCGTTGTCGCCCCACGTGTACACCTCGCCGGCGTCCGTGCACGCCACGCAGTGGAGGCTGCCTGAAACGTTTGTTGATGCTTTGTTAAGTATTATTCAATGCATCTCAAGTGTAGGTGCTGATTTAAATATGGCGAATTTTTATAGAAAATTGAAAAATATTCCATTTTTTATGCAGTTTTTAATTCAATCAGTCTACGCGGTATGAAGCGTAAGCATTTATGACTCTTTTGTTTTTTTTTTTCAATATAGTACGATAAATTGACGACTAAACTTTGTGTCAAGGTTTTACTTACATTAATGAGATATAAATGCGATTTAAACTTAGGCATAATATGACATAATAGTTATTTTATAGCGAACAAACAATTCGTATTTAAGACGTACTATCAATAGAATAAACTTTGTATTTTTGGAGAATAAACACGGAATAAAGAACTACTTATAATGGCGTATAAGTTGTACTGGTAAGAACCAGCTGCGCCGCGAAAATGTAGCCTTCACTAACGCAATAATTGTTTTAGTCGTTACCTCTGGTCAATAATATTGTCATTTTTATATATTCAATCTTTTTTTTTGTAATGAAGTATCACGCTTTTTTTAATAACATGCATGACAGGATTCATTCTCGAATGGTGACAAGTATTTTTTAAATTTCTTAACTCTTAAATCGATGACTTGGTTCTTTAGATCAAATATCTCTATCTTTTATATTTTCGGACTTTCCCATACTGAGTCTGAATCAACTTGTATGTTAAATTACTACTGCCAGTGGTATTAACCTCATCCTGTAACTATCTTGTCCTTGCTTTTATTCCATCGAAATTAAAATATGAAATACGGCATAATTGTATTATATATAAATCTATTATTTTTGTATAAATTAATACACAACTCCCGAGGATTGGCGAAAGAGGACTAGCGCAATTATGCATTCAAATGTTTGACATTGACACGCCCGCCACACACACGGAACACTTCCCTCTTGTTCTATATTGTGGAAAAAATTACAAAGGAATAAAATAAAAGTTACCTGTAGCAATAGAAACGATCATCTTTCCTTGCATTCCGGTGACGAGCATCGGTCGACGTACATGTTCATAACTGCCGTGCCCCAATCTGTGATAATCGCCTTTGCCCCTGAGTAATAAGGTTCAGATTAACTTGATAAACTGTTGCCTATTATACCATTTTGGATATTACTATATTCCTTATTTTGAAAACTTCAAATCATACTGGTTAAAGAATACTTTTTGTGAAATAACGTAACGTATTTAGGCAGTGATGGACAAGCAAAAATAAATTAACAATTGGGAGTATTTTTAAATAAAATTATACAAATTGACTTACTGAGCGAAATAATATCTGCAAAGGAACATGCAGAAATTGACTACAGCGACTTACCACGTATAAACGCTTCCATTTTGACAAAGCGCAACAGAAAACTGAGAACCGCATTCAACTTTAATTACACGAAGTCCTTTTAAATAATCAATACGCATCGGGAGCTTGCACCCTTCTGAACCTCCGCGACCTAAAAACAAGGCACAATTTATACAGTTAATAATACAGATTTTTGGCTCAATACTGTACAACATGTCTCACGATAAAGTGAATGAAATGACGCGTTTTGTATTATACGAGTTAGAAAGTTTTGTGTTAATTTAAAATTTGATTATTTGTAACTAAAAGTCCCATGCGGTTTCACCAATTTATGGACAAATATAGGCAACGTCACTCTACAGCCCTTGGACTATTTCGACTCAAAAAGTCATATACATATCGCTCAGTTTTGACGTAAAACAAAAACACTTTCATATTTATGTTACCCATATGTATATACATAGAACAGTTCAATAATTATAAAACAAATCTCATGTTTACAATAAAATTATACCACACTTTAAAAAATTACTACTATTTTAACCCCATATAATTATGTTAGGTAAATTAGTTTATGACAGCAACTTACCCAATTTCCCATAATCGCCGTCGCCCCAAGACCAAACATTGTCGTCGTCAGTTATACAAAGTGTTTGCGCGTCGCCGGACCCGCACGCTACGTCGATTACGCGGTACATAGCTAGGGCCTCCACCTGAGTAACGAATCAATAGGTTTACATAACTAGTAAATAAAAAAACCCAAACCACTACGATTGAATATTATTAAAAGTGTGAAAACACTCAAAAATTTGACTTAATCTTGATTATTGTTTTGCTCAATAAATAATCGCGATAATTTTTTAAATATGTTGAAAAAAATTTAACTTTGATTGTTGTAAGCTCTCATTTCTTTATGGAACTTATTGAAGCAAGACCAAAGGCCTAAGTGCATTTTTTGTGACCAAGTGCAATTCTTATTTCATTGTGTTTTCTTGTATTATGGATATCCACTTGAGAAGTAAACTAAGGAATTATATCAACAAACAAATTGAAAAAAAACCGTGTATGACTCATGATTGCTACCGGAATACGAAACCTGGACCTCGCCATAAGAATTATTTACTTGCTATTCCTATCCTCATTCTATTACTTCTATCCACAGACACATACATTGCAAGTTTTTACAGACTGCTATATATACCAGTTTCGGCACAAGTTGGTCTTCAGAATCCCCATGGCCCAGTCGGCCATATCTTCCCTTGCCCCACGTGTAGATTCTTCCCCGAGCCGTTAAACAAGCAGAATGGGCGCCCCCGCAAGCGATCGCTACCACTTCCAAGCCGGACAGAGCTGTTATTAGCTTTGGACGATCGTAGCTCCTGCGAAACATAGTATATTTTGTTATTATATACATTTGGTCACTAGTTAAAACTAGACACACAGTTACACTTTAAAACGATCGTTAAGAGTGACAGTTGATACATAACCTATTATTTAATTTAGAAGACCAACTCTAGATACTAATATACAAGAAATATTAATTATGTTACTTTTTCATTTACATAATTTATATAGTTCGTATACTCTAGAAACCATTACACAAGACTTTTGTGCTGTTTTAAACATACTCAGTAAGTAAATTGTTATAATTGGGTATGTTCGTTTTAATGTAAATATATTTTTTTGTTTCTAATAAATTTGTTTGTAATCTGATATTACATTAAATTGCAAAAAAGAGAACATAAGATTTTGTTACGCATTATTAATATATGTAATAAAAAGAATTCACAAAAAATTATAATAAAAATTCGTAAAAGAATATGCAAGTTATTTTTGTTTAAGGGAAACCTATAATTAGCCTTATTTTTAGTATATAAAAACATTGCACTATTGTATAATATGTAACGATGTTGGTTTTCTAAATAAAGTAAAATAAAAATAAAAAAAGTCAACGTTACCATTTCCATTATTAAATGACACATTATAATAAATGTTGAACTTCGGAGTGAAATGAAATATTTTCTCGGTCCTTAGTGGCTGCAATGTAATTTTTACACTTCGGAACACCCTAGTCTGCATTTTTGTGAGTGTTTTTATATTTAAAAGGTTTGACAAGCATGAACTGCCTTGTGTCACTAGAGTCAACTCAGGCAATTACCTAACGGACTGACATCTATAATTTATACTATATCTATGACCTAGACGAAAACACTGTTTATATTTATTACGATTCATAAAACGTAAATAAGGACGTCTTGTACTCATATATCTAAAGTGAGAAAAAAAAGGTCTATAGCCTTTTTTAAAACCTTAAACCCACCACATTACTCCTGAAAACTTACACTCTATTGCCATGTCCAAGTTTTCCATCTTCTCCTTCGCCCCAGCTGTAAACTTCTCCATCCGCAGATAAGGCCAAACAATGTTTCCCTCCAGAATTACAGGCCACCTGGAAATTAATATTCATTATTAGAGAATTAGCCTTTTGAGAATTTGAGAAGTGTAATAATCCATATCTCTTGCTTAACATCATGAAACCATGATTTAATCCCTATTAAAAACATCACACAACATTGATTGAAACAACCTTTTTCCCAATTAAAAAGGATATTTTGAAGAACAAAAAGATTCAAGTCACAATGTGTCATTTCTTGAATAAAATCTGATCTATATGTATTAGCGTAACATTAGCCGATGTACTTTTTTTTTTGGATTTGTCGTACAAAGTTATCATTAACTTTACCTTTGTAATAAAAACATGTTGTATGGAAGCTAGTAGAGTAGGTTGCGATACTGATTCGATGCCTCCAATGCCTAAACGACCTCCAGCACCGAAACCTGAAACATTTAAGCTTTTAGTAGAATACTTGCTTTATGATAAAGTCATTAAAGTATAAAGTGACTTGTATGAGCGAATTTTTTGAATATTTGAGTCATGCTTAGGGCGATAAGACTGTTTATTTGTCAACTTGTGTTACATTTGTACCTCACAGCACTATCTGATTATATATAAAAATTTATTCACAAAATAGTCGAATTGGACAAAAACATTGAAAACATACGAACATTAACAGTATCCCCCTCCATTACTCACCCGTAGCATACAGTTTCCCATCAGGCGTTACAGCAAACAACGTCTGCTCTCCCCCTACGAGCTGAGCGGGAGACAGCGCGGCGAGGGCCAGGCAGGGGGCGGGGTTGCGCACCTTGGCCCCGTCCACGCCTCCCAACTGACCCCGATGGTTGTGCCCCCAGCCGTACACGGAGCAGCCGCGCGCGCTTCCACCCCACCAACCCGTCCAGTCTTCGGGCCGTCTATGATGGAGTGAGATTTCATTTAGAGAGTGGAAATAGCAGCTTTGAACTAAGTACGCGAAAGTACAATGTAATATAAAGTGAAATGACAGTGGAAAAGTCTACAAAACAAAAGTGAGGTCAAAATTTATCGGGCAGGTAAACGATAGAACAATGTGTGTGTAAAAATGATACGTTTCTGTTCAATTGCTCTAGGACAGCTATACTCTAAGTGTGTTCCGCGGAACCCTAGGGTTCCGTGATACCTCTGTCGGGGTTCCGCAAGAATTTAGAAAAAAAAATCAAAACACCTCTCTCTGGTCGCTCCGCGGCTGCGCGGACTCGGCGGCCGCGCGGAGACAAAACGCTATGAACGTTATTTAATTATTTATTTGTATTTTTAGTAACATGTGTTACAATAGCTGGTACAATATCTTATAAGTTTTTTTCTTTTTTAATGTTTTCTATTATTGTCCTAGCCAAGTGGTGAAGTAAATAATCATTAGTAACTGTTACATTGTACTTTTATTATGCTGATTAATAAAAAATACACCTATAAAAACAATTGTTTTATTGTAGGGTTCCATCAAGTATTTTGCTTCCCAAAAGGGTTCCGTCATTTAAAAAGTTTGAGAACCACTGCTCTAGGAACATGTTAGAATAACATTCTTGTTAGCAGTTACATTTTTCAAGGGCTGTGGATTTAAAAAATAACTAAATAAAAATAATGTATGCCTCTTAATGGCAATGGCAACTATTCGTTGCAATAAAAATTGTTGAGCATTATGTTCTCTATCGAATACCTATTTTAATTATTAAACTCATGGTTCGCAAGAATTATAACTGATATCTTTTCTTGATTCTATTTTCTTTTAACGTAATATCGTGTTACATACCTACCCAGTTATCTTTGAAATGGCAGTATTTTGAAACTCGTCTCTCATCTTGAACTTTTATTGTCATTTGTATAATCTGCTTTGGTCTACACGGTTTTTCAAAAATTATGATACATTTTAATAAACTGGCTACATTCAAACAGGCCACAGATACCTTGGTAGGTCATTGAACATCAACAAAATAGCCTAAACAAAGACTTACTTGTGAACCCAATGCAGCAACTGTTCGTCGTGCTGCCGCGTTATCTTCGTGTTATCTTCCCAGGGATATTGAGCCTCGGTAGTTTCTTCCGCACTATACACACCTAGATCCGAGAGACGTTTTCTGAAATTTTAATACGAAACATTAGTTTGTTTCATTTTACTGCCAAGTTTTTAAATAATTATTATTAACCTGAACGACGAGTTTTTCGTGTGTTTCGTTTCAGATTTCGATTATAATCATCTTAACATCAATCAGTATCGAAAATGCACGTTCGGTACAGTAATTGTTGTTAACGAAATCGCATTAGATGCTCCGTAGATTAGCTAACGTGACATATTATATAGTTAAAATCTCTCATCACTAATGGCGCTGCGCTGGCGGCAGCTTGTGGTTCGGTGGCGTGCACTCGAAACTTGATTGTTGATATCTCGTCTTAATTTGTTTCTCAGTATAAAAAATACGTTGTATTATATCACGTGAAAGTTATACGGGCTATCAAAATTAACTCGTAAGCATTCATAAAGACGTCTTCGTCTCCGAAAAATGTTCGGTGCTAAGTAGCAGTCAACGCCATCTAGTAAATTATTCCAGAACTTTTTGAATAGCTCGTCTAAAGTTTCTAATTTCAGCCACTTCCGAGTGGCGATGGCCTCGCTAAACATCCTCGCTAAACATCATCCTAGAGTAAGACACATACGGCACTCTTGTATTTGCTCCATAACATAACCCATGAATCGGGTTTAAAGGTTAACCCATTAGCCAAAACCTAACCTTATAAATGTGATTTTTGTGTGTTGATGCGCAATATATTATATGTGTTTCGTTACCGTAAATGATCAATCATATGTTTTAATTTCTCATCAATCTCTCGTCCTGGCATCAATCACGGTGGCAGATCGCAGCTGTCATTACGGCTGTCATGCGTGACGTATTGGTTAAAAACACTTGGAAGCTACCGGACGTGCGTTGAGAATCTAACCGTCAACAAGGGCACACGCGATCTATACATTCGGTCGATACGGCAACTATCGAAACCCTATTCGGCACGTGTGCTGCAAAGGAACCTGTAACTACACTACGGACAGAACTTTAACGACGTGGAGAGTCATCGCAGCTGGCAGTGGCAGTAGCAGTCCGAGGTACGTAACGCATGTTAATCTGTTCACTGTTGGTTGATGCTAGTAAGAACCCATCGTTCTATCGTTTGTCGAGACCTCTCAGGTCTACCCAGCTGTAGCAGGAAGCCACTCCTATTTCGGCTTGGTGCGGCTGCTACATCTTTATGGTGCCGAAACCCGGGACCTCCACCTAGTTAAGGTCAAGTGCGTGTGGTATTTTCTGGTATTTTCGTAATTTATAGCGTAGAAATCCTATTTATCTTATTATCGATTCTAGGTTATATTCATCTCTGCTAGATTGCTACATGCATTATAATTTCCGTGTCTATTTGTTACCATCGAAACTATAGGCAACTGTATTCGAGAATAGGTATTCAATTAATTATCGTAAGAACTCAAATTAGGCAAACATTTTCTATTCATCGGTGTCTAATTTACTTTATTCGGCTTACGTTAATATATCTCATCATCGTCACCTATTCAACACATCAATTCCAAATTCATTCAAAAGTCGTTCTTATTAACAAACGTACAAAATCTAAAACATATTTTTTAATAACCTGAGTTTGAAACTGTAGGAATATTCCGTTTTTAATTTTCTTAAATTTTTTGAGGGTAGTTCTACAATAGACTCGCATTCCACGATCCCAACAACGGTCAAACTCAAATCGGTTAGATTTTGTTGATTTGTTCGGTATACAACAATCATTCACGCACTAGTTTGTAGCGTTACGCGTACAAATTAGAATTCACAAATGTTGTAGATCTTATACTGCGTACACTTTACAACACGCAGTAACACAGCATTTATACGTAAGGTGTTCAATCTATAACGCATCGTGGGTTGACTACTGTATGAACCTCTACAACGGTTGTTAGTTTAAGCGAAACGCGCGTTTATTCCTATACATGTAACAGTGCTGCGTGCTGTATACTGCACAGTTCGAGTCAATCCAAGAGTTATTCTTTTGGTATCTACGGGTGAAAGAAATACAACTCGTTGTAGATCTTCATATATTTTTTGGAAAGTTTTATTTAGTTTGCTACTTTCTTAATTGATTTAATTAAGTATTTTATTAATTTTCTTACCGAATTATTACAATGTCTCTTTTAGGCAAACCTTCACGTAGACAAAGTGTTATAAAGACTAAATCTAAATCGGTAGAATGTCCTAAACAGGACTTAGCGTCATTTCGTAGGAAGCGAACTATTGCTTTTAAGCGGTTGGCTAAGGCTTTGGAGATAGGTATTCAAGCTTCAAGCGATCAATCTCAACGTGACCTATTTTTCTCATATCACTCGGAATTAAAAAACATTGCATCGAATTTCGAACATGCTAATTATAGCATTTTAGATGCTGCGACGGACTCTGACGAGGATGAAAACAATTTGCAGGAGCAGTTCGATGAAATGTACTTTAAGGTGTTAACAATTCACAGGCAGCTGAGTAAGTGCGAAGTAACGACGCATTTGCAAAATAATTGTTCTTCATCTAATATTAGGTTACCTAAAATTGTTCTTCCAAGTTTTTCCGGTAATATCAAACAATGGCCTGAATATTTCGATACTTTTAACGCATTAATACATAATTCTACATCTCTTATGGAAACTGAGAAGTTTCATTACTTAACATCGTCGCTGAGCGGAGACGCGCTCGCCGTGGTGAAGCCGTTCCCGCTGGCGCACGAACATTACCGAAATGCGTATCAGGCGCTCGCTGCGCGCTATCACAATAAACGCGATCTTGCTTTTACGTGCTGGAGGGATATTCTAAATGTTAACTTTAGGTGTAATGACCCCAATGTGTTTCGTAAATCTATAGATTCGATAGATGAAAATCTTTGTATTTTAAAAACAGTTAATTTACCAATTGACAAATGGGATTTCGTTTTGGTTTACCATATTTTATCGAAATTGGATACCGATTTGCGTCGTAGTTTTGAGGAGAAATATTCAAATATCGATATACCTACCTATGAACACCTAAGAGGTTTTCTGCAATCTAAATGCGAGGCTTTCATGCGTGATTCGCATTTTTTGGAAAATAATAAAGCCAGCAAATTTCCACTAAAGTTAACTCCCGCGCCGTCAAAACAATACAAACGTAATGACGTCACACACACTCTGGTCGCAGCAACGGATAACCTTCACAGTGCTAAAATCCTCAAGTGCTCATTTTGTAATAATGCTCATTCTATTACATTATGTTCGGAATTTCTTAATAAACCTATAGATGAACGTTTAAAAATAGTAACTGAGAAAAACTGGTGCTACAATTGTCTTAAGCCTTCTCATCAACTAAAAAATTGCAAGTCTGTATTTTCATGTCGCATATGCAAACGCAAGCACCACAGTCTGCTTCACCGCGAGAAGCAAGATACGACTCCCGCGTCGTCGCTGGTGTCGCGCTCACCAGCGCACACCACCGTGCTGCTCGCGACCGCTATCGTGCAAGTTAAGGACGCGTCCGGAAGCATGCAATCTTTCCGCGCCTTGTTCGACACCGGCAGTCAAAGTAATTTCATTACCGAAAACGCTATCAATCAATTAAACTTGAGTTTTACTAAGACTGCTGCGTGCGTTAGTGGACTAGGTGACGTAAATGCGTCCATTATCGGTGACGTCACGTGTAGCATCGGTACAAATAATCGTGTGGCTTTTAATTTAGATTTACACGTCCTCACAAAAATATGCGGTGATCAACCAATAGCCAAACTGAACACATCTGGTTGGTCACACATCAAGTCACTACCATTAGCAGACCCAGGATTTGATATTCCTGGCCCGATAGATATTTTACTCGCAGCTGATGTTTTTGCTGACCCATTACTTAGCCAACACATCAAAGGAAGTGTACAACAACCTACCGCATTAAATTCAGTTTTTGGTTGGCTATTGCTAGGTAAAACTCGGCTAGCTTCTAATGCCTTGTTTACATCTGATAATTCATTAAATTCATTGGTTCAACAGTTTTGGGAACTCGATTCCATACCGCAGGCATCTTCACTCACTCCGGATGAGTCTTCGTGCGAAAATAAATTCGTAACTCAACATTATCGTGACTCATCAGGTAGATACGTGGTATCCTTACCTTTCAAAGACGATTCAGAACCTATATTCGAGGGTTCTCGTGATGTGGCATTACGGCGATTCCATGCTATCGAACGACGACTGACACGTGACCCAGAACTACACAGTCAGTACACGGAGTTCATGCAAGACTATATCGCATCAGGTCACATGTCATTAGTTTCGATTGATGACATGGGAAAAGGCAAATACTATATACCTCATCATTGTGTTCTCCGACCGGACTCAACTACCACTCGTCTTCGCGTGGTCTTCGACGCCTCTGCCAAGGATTATCATTCTCGTTCTTTGAATGATTCGCAGCTCATTGGCCCTAAGTTACAAACCAACATTTTCAGTATCCTGCTGCGCTTTCGAGAACATTCCATCGTATTCATGGCAGATGTTCGTCAGATGTATCGGCAGGTCCTGATCGATAAGCCTCATCGTGAGTATCAGCGTATTCTTTGGAGGGTGCATCCATATGAGCCTCTCCAAGAGTATCGCTTGAATACGGTCACTTACGGCGTAGCTTCCTCTCCGTTTCTTGCTTGTCGCACCTTGCGACAACTTGCCGCGGATGAGGGACGCGACCACCCTATCGCGAGTAGGATCATCATGTCTGATCTGTACGTCGACGATGTCGTGAGCGGATGTAATTCGTTGGATGAAGCTCAAAAGGCTCAATCAGAACTTATCACATTATTCAGCTTAGGACACTTCAAACTTCGTAAATGGGTCAGTAATCATCCACAGTTGCTATCGGGTATTCCTGAAGAAGATCGTCTCAAAGGTTCTGTTTCACTTGATTCTTCTGAACCAGCCACGTTAAAGGTGTTGGGTTTGAAGTGGGACCCAGCAGAAGATGCATTTCTCTTCGAGGTCAAACCCTCTGACAGGCCGTGCACTAAACGCGCTATTCTTATCGAGATAGCTAGAATATTCGACCCGTTAGGGTTCGTAACTCCAATCACAATTCAAGCGAAATGCTTAATTCAAAAGCTTTGGATTCTCGGTGTTGGTTGGGATGAGACACCTTCTAGCGAAGTCATCAGTGTGTGGAACAAATACAGGAATCAGTTATCTCAATTGCAACATATCCGAATTCCTCGCTCTCTTACTTGTGCAAATGCTAAATCATATCAACTTCACGGCTTTTGCGATAGTTCCGAGATAGCGTATGGTGCAGTAATTTACTTACGCGTAACTGATGCAGTCGGAAACATTCAAGTGTTTTTAGTCTGTTCCAAAGCACGAGTTGCGCCATTGAAGCGTACAACACTGCCTCGCCTAGAACTATGTGCAGCTGTTCTTCTTGCAGACCTCTATAAATTCGTTCGCAACACTTATCTTTCTCGTATTCCAATCGAATCAGTTTACCTGTGGTCAGATTCTACCATAGTTCTGTCGTGGCTTCGCTCCCATTCATCGCGTTGGGCCACGTTCGTCGCGAATCGTGTAAGCCATGTCCAAAGTCTCACTCCTGTTGAATGTTGGCATCATGTGTGTTCGGGTGATAATCCAGCAGACATATGTTCTCGCGGACAGTTTCCTTGTGAGATTGCCAATAATTCTCTATGGTGGGCGGGACCTTGTTGGTTGTCGCAATGTCGAGAATCATGGCCTTCGTTTGTAGGCATACTAACTGACGCGGAAGAAGTGATCATTGATTCAGAAAAACGTAAATCGACTGCGCTAGTCTCCACGCCAATTAATGAAAACCAAGACACTGTATTTAGTAATTTGCTCAATCGTCATTCGTCTCTTTCAAACATCATTAATATTGTCACATACATTCGTCGTTTTATCAATAACTCCCAGAATCCAGCTGAGGCCAATCGCAATCCATTTCTTAATAATGTCGAACGTCATCAAGCGTTACTTCAAATAGTCAAATTTGTACAAAGTGAATCTTTTTCAGAGGAATCATTGAAGTTAAAATCAAAACAATCATTATCTAAACCTTTTCGTAAACTAAATCCTTTTATCGATGATCAGGAAGTGATCAGGGTGGGCGGCAGAATCTCACGATCAGGATTAGGATATGAACAAAAGCATCCTGCTCTCTTACCGGCTGAACATCCACTCACATTCCTGATCATAGACAACATTCATCGTAGCTATTGTCATCCAGGCATTAATACAACTCATTATTTGTTACTCCAACAATTCTGGATTATATCCGCTAAACGTATTATTAGGTGTCGTCTATCTAAATGTCTTCAATGCTTTCGTTTAAACCCAAAGCCTTTACAGCCGTTTATGAGTGATCTTCCTTCCTATCGCATCAATGAAGTCAAGCCCTTTTCGATTGTAGGAGTAGACTTTGGTGGCCCTTTTCGCATTAAGCTAGGTTCACATCGCGGTGCTAAGATGGACAAGGCTTATTTATGCCTTTTTGTCTGTCTTGCGACCAAGGCAGTTCACCTTGAGGTAGTCTCTTCACTTTCAACCGAAGCCTTCATCGCTGCACTACGACGCTTCGTGGCACGCCGCGGACGTTGCAGTGTTATTCATGCAGATTGCGGAACAAATTTCGTAGGAGCTAGTAATCAATTATCGGCTTTTATGCAACAAGCGACTCGTTCCGAACGGATCGAATTTAAATTTAACCCACCGTCAGCTCCTCACTTTGGAGGCGTTTGGGAGATTCAAATAAAGGCGGCTAAATCTCATTTGTATCGTGTTGTTGGTGATCAAGTTTTGACGTTTGAAGAACTAACAACTCTTTTTGTTCAAATCGAGGCCATATTAAATTCGCGACCTTTGTGCCCGGCTAGTTCTGATCCCAACGATTTCTCGGCTTTGACACCAGGACATTTTCTTACCCTCGAGCCCTTAGCTTCTGTCCCAGATGAGGATCTAGCTAAGGCTAACATTTCTCGGCTTCATCGGTGGCAGGTGTTACAATCGTTTCAGCAACATTTTTGGTCCAGATGGAAACGTGAATATTTGAATTCATTAACTCAACGCGCCAAATGGACGAAAGATCCTAAACCGTTGCCTGTAGGTTCGATGGTGATAATTCGAGACGATAATCGGACTCCATTGCACTGGACAGTAGGTCGAGTTATATCATTGCATCCTGGTGCAGATGGAGTGGCTCGCATTGCTGTTGTTAAAACAGCTAAAAATCAGGTCATTCAAAGACCATTGGTTAAATTATGTCCTTTACCTATAGAGGCATAGCTTAACACATCTTCTGAACCTTTAATTTTAGTCTTAGTATTACATAGGTTAGTCTCAGGATCGTAAGTTTTAACCTAATTAAAACTTTATTCGTATTTCTTTAAGCAATTAACTTTAACCGGAAAATACCATTCGTATTTTGGTGGGCGGTATGTTTCGTTACCGTAAATGATCAATCATATGTTTTAATTTCTCATCAATCTCTCGTCCTGGCATCAATCACGGTGGCAGATCGCAGCTGTCATTACGGCTGTCATGCGTGACGTATTGGTTAAAAACACTTGGAAGCTACCGGACGTGCGTTGAGAATCTAACCGTCAACAAGGGCACACGCGATCTATACATTCGGTCGATACGGCAACTATCGAAACCCTATTCGGCACGTGTGCTGCAAAGGAACCTGTAACTACACTACGGACAGAACTTTAACGACGTGGAGAGTCATCGCAGCTGGCAGTGGCAGTAGCAGTCCGAGGTACGTAACGCATGTTAATCTGTTCACTGTTGGTTGATGCTAGTAAGAACCCATCGTTCTATCGTTTGTCCAGACCTCTCAGGTCTACCCAGCTGTAGCAGGAAGCCACTCCTATTTCGGCTTGGTGCGGCTGCTACAATATGAGAAACCAAGTTTTCCTTTACAATATAAAATACTCTGCATTTATCATTCAAGTTCAATGAACAACGGTTTTGAATTCTATTTCCCCCCTTTTCGATCGCCTAATATCTTACTTACCTAACATCAGCCAAGAAAGGAATCGGTAGGGGCAGCCTGCGTATCAGAGCGTCGGCCGATCTAATACAGATACAGTATCTCTTGAACCACGCCCAGCGGGCGGCGTTGGGGCCTGAGCATAGTTTAGTGTCTAATCGAAGACCACAGGCAAGCCAGGCTAGCTCCTATAATAGAAAGGTTATATACAGTTGAGGAAGAAATTTAAGGTTTGAGTCCTATAAGAATGGATTACATGGCAGTACTCACTGCGAAAAGATCTGATTTCCCTGTGTTTAGATCTTATATGCTGATTATACATTAAGCAAGTGTGTGAATTATTCAGGCAGATTGAATATATTAGTTAGAGATTTAAATGTGTTATATTATTATAAGTTTTAAGCACAAGGTTATGAATGAACAATGCGTGTATTTGAAAAATAGTCGTTAATTTTGCATATAATATCAATTTAGAAGTATTGTATATAAACAATACAATCGTGAGAACAACTCAAATAGCTACTATTGCTCCTCTAACCGAAGTGAGCGGTTCGTCACCCGACGTCAGGAGTCTTTCAGTACCAGTTGCAAAACAGGCGGGAGACACACATACCTGGAGGTATCTCGTGTGAGCGAGCTGCGTGGGCGCGGCCAGGGCTGGCTCTTCGTGCTCGTGCTGCGCCTGCAGCAGAGCCGGCACTTGCTGCAGCGCAGGCGGGGAGACACGCGCTTCTCCGTTGTAGTTGCAGACCACGCCGCGGAGACGACGCACGCACCACACTCGGGCGCGCCAGGCTGGGGGAAATAATCTTAAGTTAGAAAAACAATTTTCAAATCGTTACGTGATACGGCTAGGACTATCCGAAAGACCTCAAGTTTACATCCCGCCAGGTACGCCACCGTCATTATATAACACGCATACACATACTGCTATTAAAAATATTTGAAAGTATTATTTTACTAAAAATGAAAAACAGAGGTGAATCATGGACGACAATAAATTTTTGGCGTCGGTATTCTCATGAACAAAATATAAGAAATAAACAAGTCACATAAAAAAGTATTCACGTTAAAGACTCTTAAAAGTAACTTTACGGGACATGAATAATTTCAGTATATAATTAAAAATAATTGTATACTTCACAAAATTTAAGGTTTTATCAAACAACTCTTATTAATAAGCCTCAAAGACTACTTACACAGAGTAGACATCTGAGCACAAACGGCCAACGCCTGCGCCAACCTTGGCGCTAGTTGGTGGTCGTTGGAAATCGCTGCCAATAACGGACCGTCCAATAAACGCCAAGCCAGTTCGACTGAAGGACAGGACAATACGTAGCGATCGGAGCCGCTATCCTGGAAATAAGCAATAAAGCACTTGATTAGAAACTGTGATCTGCACTCTTGCGTATAACGGTTTTACAGGATCATAAAATGATCTATCATATACTGAGAAACAGTTCATTACAATTTAATTCTAATTTAGATTAAGAATTGTTCACTTCTTTATGCTACAATATTAACTGACATTTAAGCTAATAAAATAAAAAATTGACACAAAAAGTAATTTTAAAATATCTACAACTCAACTCACATCCTTGTATAAGGAAAAAAAATGGATGGCATAGATTTATGAGCCTCAGTTTCAAATGAAGTTACCGTAGTAGAATGCGTAGGTAAAACTGGATGCGCCGTGAACCTCCAGCCCCAGCCGTTGACTGAGCCGTCACTCGTGAACCGCCAGCGTAATTCATCACCTTGAACAATTTTACAAATATAAGAAAACAATGATTACACGTTACAATTAGCAACCAAGCATCGAGAGACTTGGGCCCTTGTTAGTAATCTCACTTAAGTTCGCGCACCATCTCGCACGTGAAAAGGTTCTTCATTCGAGGAGTTGTGAATTTTTTAAAGTGAATTTTTAAAGTTTATGTGTTTAAATAGATTACTACTCAGTGACGTCATCCATAAACGTGTATTAAAACTTTTTCTTTGTCTACCAATTTACTAATGAAATAAATAACTGCCAATATTATAACGTTGATATGACTCCCAAACAATAACTTGGAATTAAGAACATTTACATTTTGTTAAAAATACCAATCATCTTGGCCAAAATACGGATACCACCTATCGAATCTAACGTAAGCTCAACAAAACACTATTTAACACAAACCCGACACCTACCATTAACAATCACCTCCTGCGCCCAGTCATTAGGTTCTCTCCCAGACCTCGTGGCGACGACTCGCCCGGCGGCGTCCGATATGGTCAGCGGGTCGTTGCGGCGCTCCGTCGAACAACCCTGCTCGAACACTACGCGGAGAGACGTTGCGCCGGGGATTTTAACTACGCCTGTATGATGGATAAGTGCTTTAGTAAAGTTATTTAAAGAATACGTTCTTAGCTTTAACAAAATCGTGACCCAGGCTAAAACTACTTTGTTAAGGCACTCCGATACAAGAAGATTCTTAGAAACAAACTATAAAAATAATTGTTTTTTAACTGTGCAGTTATTGATAGTTAGAGAAACCATTACTACTACAATGATGTATAAAGAAGTGGACTTCGCTTCTGCGTACAAAAGTGTCCGATCAAAATTAAAATGAATATGCCAAAATGGTATGAAAACGAAGGTTAGCATAATGATTTTAGTCTGCATAAGGTGAAAATTTTTTTTAAATTTAGGCCAGCAGTAATATAAGTTACACAGGAGTAAAGTAAAATTCAATAGTCTTATTTGCTCATGTCAAAGCGTGGCACTTGTTGTGACATTTATTATAGTAGACACAACGTTCAATTGTTTCCACGTCAATGACTACATTGGTAAAGATCAAATTGATGGATAGCCCGTATTTGTGAGTAATATGTTTAATATATCAAATTCAAGTTAAAACAAAATTTCACATTTTGCTAGTTTTGATTATGAATATCAATCACGAATTAATTTGGTCAGTGCTGCTAATAAATTGATGACCCTTTACGATAACAATCATCATCACGCATTTTAAAATTAAATAAGGTAATTTTGCTTGCTTGACTAAAATAAGCCATTTGTAACGGAACAAGGGTATATTTTAGGATTATTTCTTTGATGATTATTTTACCAAAAAGCTCCTATCATCACACACGCACCTGAAACATCCGTATCATCAGCGTAGGGATGCGCGCTGTCCACGGAGACAGGCTGCGGAGGCGCCCGACCTCCGCCTGCCGCCGCGTCTTCGAGCTCGCACACGCACACTTCCACCACCATGTCCGCCACCGCTGGCTTAGTGGTGCACAGGGCTGGGGAATGTCAATATTATTAAGGAAACGAAGGTTTATTAAATTCAAATGATAAATACCTGGAAATGTATCTATAGTTAAACGTAGATTTTAACGAAACGATTTAGGAAGGCAGGCCCCTGTTAAATACGAGTAAAGCGGAAGGTATTAAAAATAGCACCCTATTAATAATTATAGGATTTAAGTGTTGTATATATACTCATAACGTGAAATATATACGTAAAATAACATCAAGATTTGAACATCCTTGGAAAAGTCTTAGTATAACTAAGTATATAATATAAACAAAGTTTATGGTATGTACTTGAAATGTTTCGAACTATATAAACGAGACAATTTACATTATTATTGTAAGAAATGCTTACCCATAAGAACTTCAGTTATAATTTTCACAGCATTATTAGCATCAGGTATCCTTCCAGCTGCAGCCAGTTTCAACAGATCCACTAGAGCTCTCGCGTCAGACTCCCCTAACTGTGAAGTGAAGTCGTCCAGAGCCATCTAGAAGGAATTGAATGTACAAAATTAATCGTATCCAAACATTTGTCAGACACATTGCATGTTTAAGCAAAAACTATATTTTTTTTAATAAAGAGAATTACAATTTAATATATAAACAGTAGTTTTCAAAATTCTGTAATAGTTATATTATATAGATATAATAATAGGATAGATCTATCCTACTGACAATTCAAATAGATGTGACGATACAATTAATTAAAAAATTTAATATAGTTAGTTAAATTACACCTAAAATCATTACATGTTTACTATATTACTATATGTTTTACTATTCCGAGCTTTATATACTTCAATTAAACAAATTCTCATATCGACTCAATCCAGTTTGAGTCGAATATATTGTTCAAATTTTCAATACAATATCGAAGAATGGCTTCTGTTACTAATTGTAGAAAATTTTAATCATAAGATAATAAGTAGATCTTCTAAATAGATGATGCTTAAACGACCTGCTGACTATAGAATTATAAAGAAAAGCCTCAAAACACCCTTACCTTAGGGGCATCCGATTGATGAACGGTCATCGTAGCGGCGGCCACAGATACTGCACTTGAAGACATCACGGCCGAATGCCGCGAAGATACGGAACCACTTAGAGGACTGCTTGCCCCGCTCTAAGGAAATTAAATATAGGACAGATGCTTGAAAATGTGTCCTGGAATTTGATAGGTTCAAATAGTAAATTAAAAGTTACGTTAATTTTTTTAAAATAATATCTCCTTTACAAATGTTTGTACAATAAGACGCGCCGTCCATTTGCTTCAACGCCAATAGTATGAGGATTTTCAAATCTAATGTATTATAACATTAATGAACTGATCATAATAAACGAGTGAAATAATTAATAAGTTAGTAATTTGTGGTAACATGTAAATGGTTAAAAATAAATAAATAAATATTTTTAAAATCCATTTTCATTCTGACTGTCTAAACTCCTCCACTAGGAGTATCTACACCTGGTATCTTTATACTCACGATGAGCGTGGTTCTATCGGCCGGCGCCTCTCCGCCACCGGTGCGGGCGTCCTCGCTGTCCTCGTCCTCGGTGTCGACGCCGGCGGCCGGCGCCGTGCACACCTCGTGCGCCCGCAGAGCCTCCACCAGTAGTGAGCGCGCCTGGTCGTTAGATGATGGATTTGTATTATGATATAGTAGCAATACTAGTAGCTTTTCGGTAATACGACCAGTAGGTCCTGAGTCTGACCCCAAATGTACCAAAGGGTTGCACAAATTTAATACGAGAAGTTGAATACGCTAAATGTGAATTAAAACATCGTGATCGCCTGAAACCCCTGCAGTGTATTTATGGGCAGATGTAATTTCTGATATATTGTTTTTAAATATTATGTATAAAAATTATTTCCAAGCCAAGCAATTATTAGCTTCTAAGTTAACGGTGAGAATCTTGTCCGTTACACCTATCTGTTTTAAAGTCAAAAGGAATTGAAAAACTTTGTTTAACTTAAAAAGAAATAACATTTTGCTAATTATTTAACAGAGCGAGGTAACAAATAATAAACAAATTATTGACTCCATTATATCTAATAACACTATGATTTTATACTACACCAGCTCGGAAAGTGATTTATTTTTTCATCTATTTACATCATTACTATCGAACAAATGTGTGGGCTTGAAAAGTCCCGCTTCAGTCCCGGGAGGAAAAATCATATGGAAATCTATTTCTACGCTACTTTATTTTTTGAATTTAGGACGAGAGTCCCGCAGATGCCAAATGGCAAAAAATCTCGAAGTCTGATGATAATGATAATGGCCACTTCTTCGAAGCTTAAACTATACTTGGCTGTATAGGCTTTGTTCCCTTTGCCCCCTTCCGTAAATTAAGTAGCAAAAACAAGTGTGACAATCGAGTAGATATGCGCGAAATTCTTTTTTTCACTTACTTTCTCTCCTTCGTGAACAATAGTATATTATGCAACTAGTGAATAAAGGACGGATTTAAAGCGAGGGCCGCAGATGAGTCATGAGCAAGTGAAGGATTCTAACGATTGAATCACGAGCGTAGCGAGTGGTTTAAGATGATTGAATCACGAGCGCAGCGAGTGATTCAACTGTTAGAATCCTGAGCGACGCGAGTGATTCATGGCCCTCGATATAAATTCGTACTTTATTCAGGAGTTGCATACTACTTTATACCATGACTACGAGAAAAAGACATAATTTAAGCGAAAATAGAAATTTAATCAAGAAATAATAAATGTTACATTAATTGAAATGGACATTAAAAGTAGAGCAATGACTGAAATTAAGCGTAATTTTCTTATTATTATCATTAGTGTGGTCAACTTGTGAAACAATATTTTTTTTTTTTTCTATAATGGCAGCAAAGAACACAAAACAGTTTTTAATCTAATGCCAAACTCCTTGTCGCAAATATCGACCAATCAAATCTCGAGAATTTATTTACACCAAAGAGTTTGAATTTCGAATCTTAGCGCAAGGAGTTTGTGTAAGCATTGAAATGGAGATCGGATGTATTTTGTGTTCCAAATTCAAACACCAAAACAGATTCACTGTTTTGCGTGAATAAAAAAAGCTTTTTAGAGTAGGTATGGTATAATAGTATATTATGCAACTAATGAATAAAGAAAGGATTTAAAGCGAGGGCCGTAGATGAGTCACGAGCAAGTGAAGGATTCTAACGATTGAATCACGAGCGTAGCGAGTGATTTAAGATGATTGAATCACGAGCGCAGCGAGTGAATCAACTGTTAGAATCCTGAGCGACGCGAGTGATTCATGGATCTCGATATAAATTCGTACTTTATTCAGGAGTTGCATACTATACTTTATACCATGACTACGAGAAAAAGACATAATTTAAGCGAAAATAGAAATTTAATCAAGAAATAATAAATGTTACATTAATTGAAATGGACATTAAAATTAGAGCAATGACTGAAATTAAGCGTAATTTTCTTATTATTATCATTAGGGTGGTCAACTTGTGAAACAATATTTATTAATCTAATGCCAAACTCCTTGTCGCCAATATCGACCAATCAAATCTCGAGAATTTATTTGCACCAAAGAGTTTGAATTTCGAATCTTAGCGCAAGGAGTTTGTGTAAGCATTGAAACGGAGATCGGATATATTTTGTGTTCCAAATTCAAACACCAAAACAGTGAATAAAAACAAAACAGTGAATAAAAGACCTTTTTATTCACTGTTTTGCGTGAATAAAATAAACTTTTTAGAGTAGGTATGGTATAAAGTACTATTCACTATAATTTAATTAATTTAAGGGATTCTTACCACGAATTTCGACCATTATTTCGCGCGTCCGATATTTCGATGCTGTTGCAAGCACCATGATCGCGGACTCATTGAAATACATATATATAAAAATCTAAAATCGTGATGAGAATCCCGTAAATTCATTAAATTATAGTGAAAATAACCGCGATAGTTTAAAACAGTTTTTAAAGTACTATTCTTATTACAAACATTGCGAAACAAAGGCATTTTCAGCATGCCTCCAGCAGTTGCCTCAGGAGCGCCAGCGCTAGTTTTTAAAACGCACACTGAATAATACCAAATATTTTGCTTGTTCGGTAGTAACATATGCAAATTAATAATCGATACTTTTCCTTTTACATTTACAATTAACGATGCTTAATAAAGAAAATAAAATTCTTAATACTTTTTTTTACTTAGTACTTTGCCTTAGTTGAATAATGTATAGGTATATGTTACAATGTAAATTTAACAAAACATTATAAGTTAATAAATCACAACAATATCCCCGAACAGCATTTCACTTCATTAAACTAGTTCAACAAACTACCCCACTAACCTGAGTAATATGCAAAGCCAGTAACAGCAACGACAAGGCATGTTGCACCGCGACCGGCGGCTCTAAAGCCAACGCGGCCGCGGCCAAGGAAGGCCGCGGTCCTTGCGGCTCTTCTACTACTACTTCTTCAGCATAGAGACCTGCAAAAATGTGAAAAATTACTGATCTAAAAATCTAAATGTTACTATCAAAAGTTACTCAATTTGATAGTTACATCAAAATCTTATTATATGTCATCAAAAGTTGTAACTGTGCGTAACGAAACAAATCAATTTGCGGAAGATAAAACGTAAAACGCAAAGACGACTCCAAGGTAATTCGGCTGTACGTCAATAGAATCACAAAATAAGTTACAGCATTAAATAATTATTTTTTTGTGTAATTTTTAACGTGTGTTATACGTTGTGTTTTTTGATTTCATGTACTTACGCTCATTGTTATGTGTCGTGTCTGTCAATAAATGTATTTCTATTTTATTCTAATAGTAGAACTATAATTACAACGATAACAAATTGCAAAGTGTATTTCACCCGAAGCTCAAAATCAATAAACAGCCAAATTACATCAGTACGAAACTATTTAACATTTACACATTAACAACAAAACCCCCAATGAAAAACTTACCCAAGCTATGAGCGCCCAGCGGATCTTTCAAAGTCGCGAACGGGAGCGGGCTAATATGCGGGGCCTGCGTTTGGGCCTCGGCAGTGAGGGCCGCGGGCCGCAGCGACCACGCCCCCGAGTGCGACGACCCCGCCGCCGCCCGCTGAACGCCCTCGACCCCCGCGACTAAGGCAGGGCGGCGGTTGACGCAGGTTGTGCCGTTGCCTTGTTGACCGTGGTCATTGTCGCCCCATGCCCACACCTGTGGAGAGTGAAAGGTGGATAAAGGTTAGGTAAGAAATTACCTCACCTAATTTAAGAATTCGTTTCTGATTGGTTTTTTGTTTTTACCTTTTATTTGCTAGATAAAACTTAAGCATTTTCTGACATGATCAACAAAATAAAACATAATTCAGAAGATATCAGGAGCATAACAGAATTTGTCAGGAAGGCATTCTCCCAGCGGCCGGACTATGAAAGTGATTGTAAAATTCCGCTGAACTTTAATTTAAAAAAAGCACTCGATGTTTTCTGTAGTTCAGTCCAACCAATATGTCGATGCAGTTTACGATCCTAAAGTGTGTTTAAAGGAGTCATAACCTTCGATTGACATTTCTATTAAAGACATCTAATCTGGTCCTCTCAACTCACCCTCCCTTCACTAGTAACAGCTAAACAGTGCAGAGCACCCACAGCGACATGGGTAACCCTGCGACCACGCAACGCTTCAACTATGGTGGGTCTTCGAACGTGCGCGTCGCAGCCGTGACCTAGACGGAAATAGTCGCCTTTGCCCCATGTCCAAACCTAAGGGATTTATTACAGAATTAGTACTTTGCCATTTTGTATGCAAACAGTTGAATAATGTATATATGTTGCAACGTATATTTAACAGAAAATTATAAGTTAATAAAACACAACAATATCCACGAACAGCATTTCACACAAACGAAATTTTGGGCAATAAGTAAAACCTAATTTCTTTTAAATAAAATCTTATTTTTTGAAACTACCAATGGACTTTATAATTTGCCCCTAAAACAACGATACAATAAAGTGATCGTTTAAAAGGTTTGAGAGCGGTAAGAAAAGTAGATGAATAACCGAACCCAAACAGTGTTTTTTACAACTGATTTCATATTCCTCAGTTTAACAAGGCTTGTTTAAATAGTGCAACATAGCAAGTCATGTATAAAACTAGATCATGACATGTATTTTAATCATTTTCTGCGGTTGTCACACCGTATTCAATACATATATTCAAACGCTTACCTCTCCATCTCTAGTGAGAGCTAGACTAAACTGCGCTCCACACTCCACTTGCACTACTCCAAGAGAATTCAATCTTTCTATGTTCATTGGTATCGCACACCCATCTGATCCTCCGCGACCTTTTAACAATAGTCATAAATATTGTTCAGACTAAGTGTAAAAACAAATTAAAAATGTACTGTTTAATGTTTGGCTACAAATTATTTCTCAGTGTCTACCGAAATTTAGCTTATCGTCATATTCTATACTTCTACGAAAATACCTCAGAAGGTCCTTTTGAAGAACACTGTAATGTTTTTATACTTTATTTCATCACAGAAGCAGCCTTCATATCAAACTTAGTAGCAAAGTCTAAAAACATCTGATTAGTGATCAACTTTAATCTTTATTCAATAACCGATCCATGAGCTAAGTGAGTAGTATATATTTAATTTTACTTAATTATTATTTAAACAAACGTACCAAGTTTCCCGAAATCGCCATCTCCCCAAGAGAACACTTTTCCACAAGCAGTGAGAGCCAGAGTTTGTGCGTCTCTTGACCCGCACGCTACTTGGACTACTCGGAAATTTGATAACGCCTCCACCTAACAAAGTTCATTATTCATTGCATTGAAAAAATACAGAATAAAATATTTAAAAACAAATTTATAAGCACTGTCAATAAAAAAGCCAAGTCAAACCAAAGTCGTAATTATTTCACAACAATATACAAAATTTGTGTACCATCCTTAAACTAATACTAGCAGATTTAATGTTAGCTCATTATTCAGTTGGAATTCTTTGATAAAGTATTAAACAACACCTGCTAGAGCTGTCTACCATAACAAGTGACCCATGGTTGTAAATCATGAACTATAGGCGTACTGTTTGCCCGTCACTCACTTTCCAGAGATGCTCTCTGTAAGTCGAGGCACTACTAGAGTGAGAGGACGAATACCAATCAACTTAAGTCCGTTTTAAAAATAAATTATTTCCCTTAATGATCACCTGTTTAGGCAGCAGCTGCGTGACATCATCGCCGTGCCCCAGTCTGCCATATTCTCCCGTACCCCACGTGTACAAGTGACCCCTGGCTGTAACACACGCACTATGGGCCGAACCACACGCTATGCCCGTCACTCTCTCTCCAGAGACGCTCTCTATGAGTCGTGGCACTTCTAGAGTGAGGCGGTTGCCGTGACCTAGTTTGCCGTCTTCGCCTTCGCCCCATGAGTAGACCTGAGGAAATAAGGTAGTCCGACACGTGAGATGCAAGTAATTTTATAATTACAAATGAGAAAAAAACATGACAAGACCTTTTTAAATTAAATTAAATTTCTTGTTTTTTATAAAGTAACCTCAAAGAAGAAAATTTTACATTGCTCTGAAAATTACCAACAGTACCTAGAATAAATACTACAACTGCAAATAACTCAAATAATAAAATAGTGCCATAATTTTTATCCGATTAAAGATTTTCAAGTAACTTTGAAAATAAACGTACATATATAAGGGTTTATTTAAATTGCACATATATATTTCAAACATCACCTACCTTCCCATCAGCAGTTAAAGCTAACGCATGTTTTCCACCAGAGTGTACCGCCACTTTTCTAATCAGAGCATGAGCTAAATATGGGTTCGCTTTCGGTGTAGATACATTGTTACTATGACCAAGACCTAAGCGACCATTTGTACCTTCTCCACATGCGTATAGCTGAAATAGAAAAAAGTATTTTAATTTAGAGATTATTTCAAACTTGCAATCAAATGTTATTGGTCTCTTTTTCTCGATATTATATTTAAACAAGTTCACTCAAACAATAAACGTTAGAAGCAAAATATCAAAGAATATTAATGATTGTGGGTTGCAAAAATATTGGAAATATAAAATACATACATTGTCTGATTTTTTTATAATAATAATAACAATAAATCCCCAGACAAACACACCAACTGTAAGGCCCCAAAGTAAGCAGAGCTTGTGTCATGGATGACCATACAGCGAACTTGGGGGAACCCAGAATAAACATACATATATAAATAATAGTTCATCATTGGTAATCAGCGTCCACTTGTTCATACCCAGCCATTCAAAATCGTATCTATTTTTATATAAAATATCAAGAATTCACATTACCTTTCCATCATGTGAAACGATGAACAACGTTTTAGAACCTCCGGCAATATGCACAGGGCGTAATGCACTCAATACCGGTGAAAATACGGGCACTTTTACTTTGGAACCCTTAACTCCGCCAAGTTGATCTTTATCGTTCAAGCCCCATACATAAACCTGAAATTAAGAAATTTATACATAAAATATTTGTGCGTATAAAATTTTTTTCTTAAGTGTCATGCTTTGCCCACCAGGTTTTGACATCAGTCATAAAATGGAACTTTTCCATTACCTAAAAGTTAACTTTGGAATGCGTTATCGATGAAATATACCTTTACAATCAGTTTGTAAAAAAAATATTGTTATATATATTAACTAAGGGTTAAAAGACTTTGGCATCATTTCCTATCTTCATTTGTTTTTTTGTTTCAAAATCGCGGCGCACGATTTAACCTATATATATTGATTGAAGACAGTCTTAGGAACACGAGAAAAATAGCCACTATGCTCTCAAGTGCCACATCACTGAGTTATTCGCATAACAAGATCGTAACAGAGCTAGCTGTAGCGGGCTGCGTAAATGGCAGTTGTTGCACTCAACCAACATTAAACTACAAAATATGTATGCTACATTGAACTCAGTTTTAATTTAAAAGGCTTCATAGTACATGTAATTAGCAGACATTACGTTTCGTAAGTTAACCAACAATTAAAACCACGGCGTTAAATAAAACCTGTGTATATTAATGAAAGACAAACACAAAAATATAAGTTGTTATGCTGTGAAGTGTCACATTGCAGAGTTATTGGCAAAAAAAGATAGTAACAGAGAACTTTATACAGAGCTTGACCTTGAACAGTTCTTGAACTTATCCAACATTTATGTCCGAAATAAGCATAGTTTTAACTTAGATTTAATATCAAAGACTCCATAGAAAGTATAACATGCAGGCTATGTTTTGCAAGGTGACCAAGGATTAATAACGCGGCGCACGAAAAAACCTATGTATATCGATTGAAGACACTCCAAAAAACACAAAAATGTAGGCCAATAATAACACTTTTCAGAGTTAAGCGCTGAAAGTATTGTAATAGAAAAACTTAATATGACCCTACAAAGAGGTCCTAAAGCCTTGCTACGCACTTTAGTCGGTATAAGAAGCAGTTCTTGGCTTAGTCTGACATTTAGGTATTCAATGTACATATTTTAACTTTATTTATTTATTTTTGTGTTCGTTTTCGGGTATTCCATAGACATGTAAGTATACGTTTTATTGTGAGCTATCAGGTAAATTCTGCATCACCTAGCAAAACTTATTGTCCACGTGAAACTTTTATAATGGTGCCGTGTATTAAAAAAAATATGGTAAAATTTAAAATTACGTAAGTGTTAAATGTCTGATATAAACGAGAATTGTTACTTGATACTACTTCAGTGCAAAGAAAGGCGTTAAATAAATTTTTATAGGGCTGCATTTTTCGGTGCATAACTCTGAAATGTGACACTTTAGAGCATAGTGGATTATTTTTTGTGTTCCTTAGAGTGTCCCCAATAGATATACATAAGTGTTACTAAGTGTTCGCGAAAAAAAATACGACCGGTAATGATTCCAAGCCCCATACAAACATCTTCGAGCCGCTTTATTGAGGTAATATCAAATGGTAGTGTTTTATACTATTTCACATCAGAATTTGGCCATGAAAAAGCGCTTTTCTAAATGGGTGCCGTATTTATGATTCATACGTAAAGTATTAATGATTCAGAGCGCTGTTTGGAACTGTTGAAAACCTTAAAAAATATTTTTTACGTCGTATTTGATAGTGGATGAAACATGGATTCACTATTTCATGGGATGCGCATGGTCTTTATATGCTACCTCGATAAGGGGAAAATATAAGCGGAAAAACGACCTCACATGAAGAAAAAAAAAGTGATCTTTTACCAGGACAAGTGACCGTTTACAAACCTAAATGCTCCAGAGCAAGAAATTTTAATCAAATGATGAAGTAATCGCAGCAATGGAGGCTTCTTTCAAAGCCAAAGATAAATTGTTCTACGCACATGGAATAGTGAATTGGAAAAGCGTTGTAGGGGTGTAACGTAGTTGAAGGAATTACTTTATGAATAATGCTTTGTTTTGATATTTAGTCTTGGGACTTATTGAACCAAGTGTTATTAAACAAAATGAACGAAAACAAGAATAAACTTAATAAATACGTACCTTAGGACAATCGTTAGGAAGCGTCGGTGGATTATTATCAGCAGAAACAGCACCAGTTGGATTATCTTTTTCCATCCAATCTTCAGCTATAAAGTTCATACTCTGAAAACAATAAGATCACATATTGGACGTATTGCAGGCGCAATTAACAAAATGGCAATAAAAATAATACTTACAAGTAAAACTTCGCTGTATAATGGATTAGGTCGGAAGCCTGTGATATACAGACCGAAGACTCTACAATCAGCGTTCACATTTCTATTCTGTTTGATGCTGATCTCGATGCATGGGTAGTACTGGAATGAAATGAAGATTATGGCATGGTTGTTTATTTGCTGTAACTCAGTTTTTAATTTTGGAAATATTACACCAGTAAAAAGGGTTTTTTTAGTTTACATTTATGTTTGATGTGACTTCGGATATCTTGTAACAACTATATTCTTTATTTGGAACTCGAGATCATTTTTTGTTCGCAAATTACTCATAAAATTATTTTTCATGCTTTTTAACCGATACAGAATCATTTATAAATAATTTTTGTTCAAATTATAACACTTTGTGAATGCTATTGGAGATTACGTTACGACTATTTTAAAACGAATCATAGACAAATTAATCATGAACTTACAAGTTTACAATCGGCAAGTAAATGCAGTTGAGGCGGCGGGCGATCACGACAAGAAGGGGTACACGGCACCGCTGCTAGCACTGTCAAACATCCATCTAGAAATAAAAAAGACGCACTTGAATAAATCAATCAAGTTCGAGAATAAAGATGGAAATACAAATGGTATAGTGGCGACAAAGAGAGACTTTCTTTAATTTTCCACTAGATTTTGCCCGTGGTTCGGTTCGCGTATTCTTTGTCTAGGATTCAGTGTTGTAGTTCAAAGATAACCTATGAAATTAGTTTTAAAAATGTATGTTTTATACATTAACAAATCAATAAGAACAATTTTATTTACAATAACAGATAATGATGCTAATTCTGTCCGAAAACCGATTAAACTAAACTATAACTAAAACTTTTCCAAATTAGTTTGATTTGGTCAAATTGCTATTCTGTTTTTAACTTCGAACTAAATTTAGTTTATGAAATGGCAGGACTAAATTAATTTTGACGTTTCTAAATTAAATACTCAGGTGTTGCCACCCTTTTCCAAAAATCACGTAAAGAAGTGTGTTCATTAGGCAAAAATGAACGAATGAGGACTTTAGTCCATAAATTTTGCTAAATTTAAAAATAAAATTACGGTTGACGTTGGAAAAAAGCGCGGGAACCTCGAAAGAGAGGGGCGGCAATTTAAATTTTATTTTCCAAATTATTATATTTTTAACTTATTTTTACTACTTTTTCGTGTTTTAATAACTATACATAATGGGAAAACGAAAAAAGAAGAAGTTGAAAGATGATGAGGAGTGTGAAGCCAGTACCGAGGAAAAGACCAGATCGGAAGAAGATACTGACAATTTCAGGAAGTACAACCCTACTTACTATGTAGGGTTGTAGAATACCTGAGGATTCTACTCTTACATATTTTGTAGTAATTGTAGAATCAGGCGATGAAAACAGACCAATAGGCACGCGGGATTTAATTTCCATGTCTACAGTTTAAAAGAGATTTAATAAAGGGATTAAATTCTGACAATCTAGAAATAAATATAAAATAGGTGTACATTTTAAAAAGCTTTTTTAAATAATAGAACATTTTTAAGTGAATATCTGATGAAAGCAACAAAACCAGTAACAGGAACAGAAGTAACTGGCGTCATTAATAATGCTGATAGGAAATTTTGGTATGATTTCTACTTTCCGAAAAATTATTTGCGTGAAACGCATCACAAACAGAGTAGGAGACAATAGAAGAAGCAGCCAACACGCACAGTAATTATCATTTTTGCTTCGAACGTGCTGCCGGAATACATTGATCTTCACGGCTGGCGCCACGCGGTGAGGCAGTATATACCCCCAGTAAAACAATGTTACAATTGCTTAAAATATGGCCACTTAGCTTAATACTGCAAAAACTCAGTTGTATGTTCCATTTGTGCTGAAAATCATAACTTGAAAGAATGTAAACTAGCATCAAAAAATGCAGTATGTGTCAACTGCAAAGGAAACCATATAAGTATTTCTTGACAATGCCCTGTTAAACAGCAAAAAATAAAAGAAATCCTGATTAAGTATCAAAAAAGTTCGTTTGCTAACATACTCGACAAAGAATCTTTTCCTGAATAAAAAAAAGGAATCCAACAGAGACATTAAAAACTTTATTAAACAGTGAAGATATTTTAAATATAATTTTAAATTCTATTACAAAATTAAAACCCTAAATAAATCTAAAGAAAAAATTATATCTTCCAAATTAATAAAAGATGTTCTCAAAGAAAATATAAAATCTAAGTAGCATCATTTTCTATCTTTATTTAATATTTATGGATCAGCTAAGAATTTTACAGTGGAATGCGAAGTTTAAAAAATAAAAGTCAATTTATACATTATATCTATGAGAATGATACATATTGCTTTTATCTGTTTAAAGCTAATAGATGCCGAAACTATAAACTCTTCCATCTTAACAACAAATTACACGTTCGTCGCGACACTTTTTTACATAGTTTAGTTTATTCCACACCTCTCGACATGTAGATTAAAATTGGTCTGACAACACTAATTTTAGTCAGAATTTGATGTTAAATAGGCGCAACAGAATACCAAATGTGCAGCCTGAACTAAATTGAGTAACTAAAATAATTATAGTCCTGTCAAACAAAATTTTGGTCTAGTCCTTCGTTTTCTGAATAGCAAACAAGAATAAACTTAATTTAGTTCAAGTTTAGTCTAGTTAGGTTAATTTTGTGGAAACAGAATCGGCACCAATATTATATTACTGACTATATAACTATATTACTGACTGGATTAGATGTTTGACACATTAAAAATATATTTATTTGTATTCGTCTATACACACTTGTATAGACGAAATTGTACGATAGATTATTTTCAGATAGTATGTACAACGTGTGGGAACTGAATACTAGAACAACCGACATAAATTTGACCGTGTGACAAACAAGTAGGCGATATTTGAAAGTACCCAGTGCTCGTGAGCCCCCACATATGTAATTAAGTGCTGTCTAGTTCTCCGAAAGTATACAAGGTAAGAAAGTAAGTGTAATAACACTGTATACATTTAAGATGGACACAGACAATTACTTGCGTATACTCGTAATGGCGAAAGTGGAATAGTCGGGTCCAAAATAAAATGAACGAAATGTGAATTTAGTTCAATCTACTCTGACACGAACTTGCCAATGTGCGATTCGCGGGAGCGAGCGAACGAACAGAGCGTGGTGCGGCAGCACCCGGCGAAGCGCCAGTGAAACAATAAAAAAATAAAAGAATCGCAGAATAAATCATAATAAACGCAATCAGAACGCAGTGGCAACAACTGCAAATATTTTCCGACAGCTATGTTTGGCGGCTGTGTTTGGAAAATATTTAAAAAAAATCCATATTCTTCCAAACATACAACATTTCACATGTGTAGTGGAATCTAGGAATTTTATCCTCCCGAAGCCCAATTCTGTTATTAAATACTGTATATTATATACTATACAGTAAATAATATATTACATTATATATTATATACAGTATATTATATACTATACAGTATATATTATATACTGTATAGTATATAGGGTACACATATTCAAAACGTTATCATTTCTGAAACATGATTCTTTTTTTGTCTCTTTCTAAAAGAGGTTTTAGAAAAAGTCTGTAAAGACTAAATATCTTACCAGAGCTAAATTGTTTTATCACTCTTTAAATAACTAATTCTTCTGTATTTATCCTCATCGTTGCTGGCCACTTTATTACTACTGGTAGAAAATGACATTGTTTTGTGCAATTTAATATATAAATAACTAAAAAGCAAATCAGGAAGACGTACCTTCGAAGCCACTACCCGCACGCACGCTAATGGCGGCCGGGGCGTGCGCGCCGCCGGCGACGCCCAAACCCAGGCGTCGGATCCGCACGCCGGCTCGCATCTCTATGCGAATCCAGTGCTAGAAGGCAGATCAAATATTTCAACATTTATTACAACACACATTATTAAAAATTATGAGGAAAACGAATCAAATTGATAAATAATCTTAACTTGTTCCTAAATATATTTAAGAATCTGCGAATGTTTTACTAATAAAAAGGTTTGAATTGTAAATTATTTATCTAACATTTTATGTACACACAAGAATAAAAATACAATGAATGAGACTTAGAGACTAAAAATGTACAAAGGTCAGCTTATTTCTTAAAGAAATTTCTCCCAGCAGACCTGAGACTGGAGAAATAATACAATGCAAAGTTAGTGCGTGCGTACTACTAATAAAAATATTAAAAACTTATTTCTTAGTATAATATTACAAAATATACTTAAATACTTATACATAAAATACATATATTATCATATATACAATAAATATATAAATCTATATAATAACAAAATTTAATTTGCATGAAAAAAAAAATTGTTTTTTATGAAAGCTAAAATATATTTAAGATAAGTAGTATTCCCTAACTCTTTTCCTAAATATTGTTAGAGATTTTGACACGCGTATTTTGAAAGGTAATGAATTCCACAATCTGACAGCATGTATAGAAAAGGAATAGGAGAAGAAATCGGTTTTATGGGGTTTTAAGTACAAGAGAGTACGCTTATGTGCTCGGCATGGCGTAACTTCAGAATGAGTAAAGGAAAAACGCTCGCTCAGGTATTTTGGAGAATTTGGGTTATAGAGAACGTTAAATAGAACACAAAGAATGCGAGTATTTCTATGGAGACGGATCGGAAGCCACTTTAGTTTTTTGCGATGTTCTGAGACATGGTCGTACTTCTTGAGGTTAAAAATAAAGCGTTTGCAGATATTTTGTAAGCGTTCTAGCTTACTCAAAAGCTCCTCAGTGGCGTCTAAGTAACAGACGTCGGCATAATCAATTATGAGTTGAATAAGTGTTTGCGCAAGGGATATTTTCGTTTGAAGTGGTAAAAAGCTTTGAAGGCACTCTAATGTGTGGAAGGAGTAGTGTACCTTACGACTGACTTCATTTACGTTAGCACGCCAAGTTAAATTTGAGTCCATAATAACTCCTCAGTTTTTGGCAGTGTCGGTAATAGCAATCTGTGTGCTATCCAAAACTACAGGAGGGAGATTAGCGAAATCGAGGCACCCGCGCATGTATCGACTTCCCAGTATCATGGCTTGAGATTTACCGGGGTTCACAAGTAATCCAAATGATTTGGCCCACTTACTGATACAAACTAGGTCATCGTTAATAGCTGAGATAGCTGAGTCAACATTTTCTACTGCGAAATGCCGGTAAATCTGCAAGTCACCGGCATAAAGGTGGTATTTACATGAAAGAATTTGAGTGATACAATTAATAAATATAGAGAAAAGTAAAGGAGAGAGATCGCCACCCTGAGGTACGCCTGCAGCTAGAGCACACCAGTTTGAGTAAGACTCATCGAGGCGGACCCGCTGAGACCGTCCCCGAAGATAGGAATTAAACCAAGCTAATGCAGAAGAAGAGACATGAAGTGATTTCAATATTCCAAGCAGGATATCGAAATCTACAGAATTAAAAGCGCTGTTGAAGTCTAGCAGTACAAGCAAGGTAAGGGATCTATTCTCCATGGCCCATCGGATATCATCAGTCACGTTGATGAGGGCAGTTACGGTACTATGACCTGGTCGAAAACCAGATTGGAAATGACTATGAGGATTATTGGTAGTTAGAAATGACATCAGTTGTTTGTGCACAACGTGCTCAAGAACTTTGGACAGGAAGGACAGAATTGATATGGGTCGAAAATATGTGAGAGAGCTAGGATTTGGAATTTTAGGCAAAGGGATCACATGTGCAAGTTTCCAGGAAGTTGGAAAAGTACTTGTGGATAGGGAATAATTAAAAATGTGTGTGAGGATAGGCAACAAATGAGGTAGGAGCATAGTGACCATTTTTGAGCACAAGTTGTCATAACCAACTGCGACCGATGAGATTGAGAGAACAGACTCCCTGACCGCGTCTTCGGAAATGGAAATAAAAGAAAATGGAGGATGTTGTACTGTTGGAACATTTAATAAGGAATTTAAGGTGTCGGTTTTAATATTTGGATGCAAAGAACCTGGCGGTTGTGAAAATTGTAAGTTCAGCGCATTCAAGTCAAAATTATTACTAGAATTTGTCGGAAATTTACCGATACCTACAGACTTCAGAAATTTCCAAACTTCTGCAGAGCTATGGTTGACGAGGGACTCGTGGAAGTAGCGTCTCTTGGAATCACGCCATAGGCGGTTACATCGAGTACGAAGATTTTTAAAATAAATAAGGTTACGTTCGGAGGGACATCGCTTGTATTTTCTCTTGGCTTTATTTCTAAGAGCCATTTCCTCTTTAATAGAGTCTGACAACCAGGGAGCAGGATTATGTTTAATTTTGACGGATTTGATAGGAGCGTGACGGTCATACAGTTCTAGGAGTAAGGAATTAAAACAATCAACTTTTTCATCTATGCTAGGACTGTTAACTACCGGTGACCAGTCAACAACACTGGCCTCGTGTTTCAAAGACTCGATGTCGATGTTTTGTAACTGCGAAGATGCAAAACTTTGTGTTTTTGTTTAGGGAGACGGATACGATAACTAAGGAAAATTAGGTCATGATAGGAGAATGGCGCAGTAAGTTGTCCATGATTTGTTACATTGCTAGGAGAAGATACTATTATATGATCGATTAAAGAGGGGACACAATTTTGAAAATGGTGAGTAGGGTTTAGAGGTAAGGTGGTTAAATTATATGAGGTCAAGAGAGATTTTAGTTTACGAGAATGTAAATTATTCTTGATCAAACACGTATTAAAATCGCCCAGCATAAGAAAATGATCAAATGAGGGACAGACATTATGGAGAAATGCATCCAAGGCATCAAAATAATCAATGTTCATATGGGGATTGTAAAAAAACTGTGAGTAGGATTTTGGTATGACGTATTGTTATTTCGATAGCAAGGTATTCAGCAGATTTTGAGTACACAGGTGGAGAAACGGTTACAGTTTTGTGAGGTATTTAGGTATTTAGGAGGAGGTTATTTAGAACAATTTGAGCACTAAACTGCCTATGCTTACGAGAGAGGCCTGTGCATTTCTCAGCCCAGAATCTCACGGCACGGCAAACTATTTGTCCAATAAAACAAATCAAATACATCTTCACCTGTCCAGTCCCCCCTCCACTCTGCCAATAAGTATGAGGTTGAGCGTCCAACAAACGTCTTGCACCCGCGCCGCTTCTACAAGAAGAAACCCGGACCGCACGTATTGCGCCGCGCCAACCCACCACTGTGCCGCCGGCACTTTCACCCCATTCAGCTGAGAAGGAAAACAAAAAGGTAGTGAATTGAAAAAAGTATAAATATGGCTAGAATATAAACACTGGTGTTTATATTTTGAAATGTCATTAAAATGTCTAAACCATAAATAAAATTTTTAAACAATGTCTGTGCATGTTCGATTGATTTTTATGTACCAGTTGCTGTGATGGTGAAATTTCGACAAAGAAATCAAATACTTTTGTCCTAATTACATACTTAATACATACTAAAAATTACAACGAATGTACGCGACATGTAAAAATAGTTCATCTTTGTTTATAATACTTACATTGGTCAGTAACAAGTTCCATTTCACTGACTTGACCAGTCCATCCCGGTTGTTGTGGAAAGTCCACGGTAAGGTCCCGTCCGTTACCAGATATCCCTGTAGAACAAACCTTTTGAATACGATTCAATCCACAAAATAATATTATAAAATAAAAACGATTAAAAAAAGGCCAGTTTTAAGTTTAATACAACGTAGTCGCTTTTTATATACTGTTGCGTGTATACAATATATCTATCTCACCTGTAACAGTGCCGACGCTAGTATGATCGATGCAGCCCCACTTGTACCGCGGCTGCGTGACGGCAGCGCGCACGCGCACGCGGTCGCCCGGCGCGAACGGAGGCCCACCTGAAACCACCTCGGCATGGGAGGCCCGTACTCCAGCTACCCTGCCAAGGCCGCGCCATTCCACCTGGTCAAGTACGTAAGTATGACTTTATAAGACATCGAAAACAATTTTTAAATGAAACAATAATTGTATAATTATGTATCTATTTAGTCTTATTAAACTGACGCGCTCAGCCTTAGGATGTTACCACACCAATCGATCGATGGTAGAATGGAACCGTCGACGTCGATCGACAGTTTTACCAGACCAATCTACATCGATCGACGATCGAACGATTGGTGTGGTAACACCCTTAGATGATGATACTTTTTAATAAAAGAATATCGTTCTGGTAAATATTTTTGAAACTTGATACGTATTTTTTATAGCAGTTAGAAAATTGTAAAAAATTTAAGTGTAGCTTATTGTTGGTAAGCCATGAATAAACAAATACTGCCATGAAATATACATTGACTAACCAAAAAATTTTGGCAGAACCAGAAAACTATTCAGCAGACCCTCAAACACAACTACTAAATATAAATAGCCCAAAGTAACTCATCAGCTCTCTACAATGCACTGTAAACGTGCGTCCTCGTGAGCTCGCCAACTATTCACACGCTACCACTTCTAGCTTCTGAGTATACCATCAAGCTTTCAATGGAAGAATTACATACTTACATGCAAGAACACGTTTTGCTTTATATCACGTTCAACCTTTTGCACTTGTCCTACATCTCCTAATGCGATCTAAAAAATTAAAAGACACATTATTGTATTAATAGCAGATACGATAACTTCGATACATTTTACTCTTTTATATTACACTTACATTATCATAAGCTTTACAACATCTTACAGTCATTCCTTGAGTTATAACATCAGACAAGTATTGCGCGTATTCGTCTTCAGAAGCGAAACAACTACGCCATCTATACGGCGGCTGTCTTTTGTCCTGTTTCATTGGTTGAGGTTTCACCTCGTAAACTGTATCCTCCATGCCTTGCTGCGGAAGTTCCAGTAAATATGCAACTAGATTTTCTACTGTAGGAACTGTTGTTCCACCTGAAATGCAATTTTGAAACATAAGCAAACGAAATAGAGTGTGTATTAGATTGGCGTGATGGATGGTTGTAATATTACCTAAAGATTGTATTGCCGCGTAAACTGCATGTCTCGAGAATCCCATTTCAATCACTTGTTGTACTTGAGGGGAATTTGCCCAGGTATTAAGATCTTTGCGAGCTGAAAAAATTTGAATAACATAGAAAATTATGACAACGTTTAGACCCTACGTAGCATCTGAAGGAGTGACAAAAGAGACTCGAGTCCTTTAGTCGTTTATATTATGAATAAACTTGATTTATACGACACGACTTTTAAGTTAAAACTTAAGCTATTAATCTTGTTTAATACGACTAAGTTTTTTATATTGAAATGACATATAATCATGTATGTGAAGTGAACCTAGACTTTGAGGAGTTAATAAAGTGACATTTAAAAAAAACACCGCTGATTTTGTACTTACGTATATTAAGGTTATAATCGTTTATAATAATCAACAAAATAATATAGCTGTGGGTTTTCTAACAACTTTCCAGACCAAGCACCAAGTTTTTTAAATCCTTTAAGCCTTTTGATTACTGCTCAGTTCTTTGCATGGAAAGACTTCGACTTCAATGACTAGTCTTAAGACTGAAGATTTGGGACTAAAAGCCTAAATTTGTTGTCAAAAATAAGTTGAGTCTTAATTATAAGACTTAAAGAACTGAGTTTCTCTCATCACTAATTTGAAGTGGTGTGTTTTAATTTTTTGTTGCACAACCTTTAACTTTCTTCAAACTCAGATTCTAACTAATACTTACAAAGTGAAGCCGTACTTGTTGATGGACCCATTGACATATGCAGAATATTAATTCTATCCAAAACAGGCAATTCGGGTTGTGAATCATGTTCTTTTTCATCACCTACAAAGAAATACAAATAAATGTCCAAAACCATTTCAAACGAGTCATATTAATGAATTGATAATAATGCTTATTCAAATATAATATTTACCGTGAACATGGGCAGCTAATTGTTGAATAACGGTCAAGCACGCAGAAGCTAATTCTTGCGTGGAATAAGATGCTGCCAGAGGACTCGGTCGAGTCGCTAAAGACAATAGACGCCGCAATAGCGTGCCTTCTGTGCCTTGTGTATTTCTATCGGTATTTACTGAAACAAATTATAAAATGAATAAATAATTCTAATTTAATTTTAAGTCGCAAATATAAAATGAATTAACAATATCGAAATTATAAAATCTAAGTCAAATAATTTGAACAAAAACATTGAAAGGTTGAATTGAAGTGCGAAAATTATGATATTTTTAAAACCAACTATTTTGATAGTTGTTCTTTTTTGAAATTCCTACTCAATAACGAGGGATTTCCTGACAGCTGGTGGTGGCGCTAGTAAAAGTAGGTATCCTATCAAAATTAATTTACACATTTGTGTTTCAATTTACTGATCTTTGTATTTTTGAATAACAGTTTGTTTACCAATCATACTTACCCACCCATAAACTAGCTAACACATTCTTAGGTACCTGCGCTACTTAATTTTAAACGTTACGAGAAATTGAAACAAATTTTCTTTGTCTTTTCGGCTCGAGGTAATCCCTCATTAGCTGCAAACATATGATATACTTCCATCAGATTCAACTTTCCACTCTTACCATTATCAGGAGGCTGCATCAAAACTTTTCTGAGTCTTGTTCTAGTTGTGAGTAAGCCGCGAACAGCACATAACGTTAGAAGTTCCATTTGTTGTTTGCGTAATCCGTAAACATCAATTTCGGCTAAAAAATTCAAAAAAAGACTTAAATACATATCTAGTTTTTAAATTTGTTTCAATAATTTTGACATATGAGCTCCAGATTGAAATTCCAGGCATTTTCGTTACATCATGGCAGTTTGTTTATGAATCATGATTGTTTTCGATTGAAACATACGTACACCGAGTAGTGAGTGACTTTGCACCGTTCGGAAAAAGTGTACCCCGTGTATTCAGACTACAATTATGTGAAAATAATAAATAAATAAATAAAAATCTATTCATACAAAATTAAATTAAAGTTTTGTATGAATTTTTTCGTCAATTTCTCTACTTAGTGTTTTTGTGAAAGTTGCTAAAAACTGTGGACTAAACTCATTTTCCGAACGGTAAAAATTGTCCAGCATATTTATTCTGCACTCTTGGTGTGCAGTATGGGTTTTCATAATACAAACTACGCTTACTTTGAGGTCATTTGCTTGGTTTAGTTTATTGAAATATCTTTGTACTAACCTGGCAAGTGTTGAGGATGATATATCGAAGTAAAGGGGCCAGCTCCCAAAAGGGCGGCACATACCCTAAGGGCACTCTCACCACCTCCTAAAGGCTGGGCTAAGCGTTCAGTTTCTGCATTTTGTATTGTATTTAGGTCAACCTATAATTTTTAAAACAGCGATTTTAAAGAATACACGTACAAGAAGAACAGAATGTAAATAAATTATGTAAAAAGTAACTATTCACATAGAAAGGTCTTCAGTTCACATCTAGAATCGCCAACGCATTGTTTTCGTATATTGACAAAATGTCAATATTTATTTTCTATTACAATCATTTTACTAATTTATTACTATCATTTAATTAAAACACAAGTTAGCTAAATAATCCTTAAATATTAGTCAAAAAAATGTCATCACGTGACTATGTTAATTGCATATTAAAATTATAAGAGCACTTAATTTGTTTATCGACATGAATAAAACCAACAATATTAGAGGGAGGAAAAAAATTAAAAAAGTAACACTTTTACCATGCCTCACCTTAGAAATACTATTATCATCATGGACCAAAGTAACTTTAGCTCTTTGAGTGAACTGTGTTATTATTGAAACTCTGGGAGGAGATCCTGCGGTTACTTTCTGACCCAATCGAAAACGCCATTCCATTCCACCAATTACCCCGAGAGCACCAGCTAAAAATTATACCACAATTTAATATTCCTCCTAAAAACTAAATAAGATATGGTCCTACCATACGGTGTCACCAAGAATAAGAAACAAGATACGCTGTACACGTTAAATTGTCACTCAAAGATTTAATATGAAGGTAAGGGGCTCCACCAACTAACTATAACCACAAAACGGTTGCGATCGGATGCTTATTCTTAATTGAAGGACCTTACCAATCAAACACGTCTCCAAGGTGGGAGGGGCCGGTTTCACAGTAACTGCTAAATCTTGACTGGTTGATGGCCACACATGCCAATCATGTGACACCTGAAAAGAAAATTAATTGATTTTTCTTAGACAAACCAAATGAAAAAAGGATATTGTGAAACGTAATCTCAGGGCGAAAAGCTATCACCAAGCAAGTTTGCGATATTTGAAATTTTATTCCTATTAATTTTAATAAAATAATGAATGATTTTAATAATATAAATTTTAATAAAAAATAAATTTAAAAACGTATCAAGCACAAATTTCAGTCACAATACAAATATTCACAAACCATCTGCGCCGCCAGTTGCATCTTTTCCAATAGAAGAGCAGAGATCGCAGAATGCCATTGTACAGCCGAGTCCAACTGTCTTAACAATTCTACGAGAGCCGCACAAGTAGCACCGGTGTAACTACAGGTCGCGGCCGCTCGCCACCCCAGCTCTGAAATTAGCCAAGCTCTCATTTGATCGTGACTGCACTTTTTGATACTAAATTGTTTGTTCCCTATTACGTTAAATACAGTCAAAATAAAATTCAAATTTAATGACGACCGTCTTACTGAAGATTAAACTCCAATTTGTAGTTAGTCTTAGTTATGTTATTACAAATTTTATGCACAAGTCAATATTCTTGAAAACAATGATCCATAAGCAAAAAAAAAATCCCTAGGATTATTATATCAGAAAAAAATTTTATTGCCTAAAAGCTTACTTAGAATCTTAATAACATTCACCACCACAGTTACCTCACCACACTGATACTTTGAATACGAAAGCTTATACGTATACATATTTATAGCTCTTTCATGGTGAAAGTAATAATTAGGTTCCAATATAAATTCACAAAACTTTCACAGTTCTAAATAAAGCCCGTGGCATTTTGCCGCCGTAAATAAAACCGTTACCCAAGCAATGTTCATCCTGCGTGGGTCCACAGAGCATCGAGTGGTTGTTCCTCTCCGCGCCGTGCGTTTCGAGCCACATTCGTCCCGCCAATGCCAGTAACTGCGCGGTTATCGTTCGCCGCCACTCCGAGGGGCCGTTGTGCTCTATCAGCACTTTGCGCAGGAACCACATTGCTTGTATCTGAGAAAGACAAATTAGCAGAAATCAAACACAATGCTAAAACTAAAGAATATTGGCGAATCTTTATTTAAGTAAACAGTGAGCGTTTAGAAAAGTAACCAGGACTGTTGTATTTCTTTTTTGTAATGTGGATTTCCATAATATTAGCTTCTTTTGTAGAAGTCTCCATAAAATAGTTGATTTATAAAGCTTGATTTGACTTGATCAGTTTATTTTACCACCTGTAATTTTTTTACCATACATAGGGATGATTGTGACTACGCGCAAGTATTTGTAATATAATTTTTAAATATAGGAAATTATAATCACTTCGGAATGTAAGGATTCATTTATATGTAAGGATATCTTTTTAATATTCCTCATAGTGAAAATGATTTATTCCTCACTGGAGTCCTTATATTTGGCTGTATAGCTTTTGCCTTTGCCGGAGGGTTTGAGGTAAAAACGTAACTTGAAAACGAAACCATTTCGTTACTTTTGGTCTTATCACTAGTGTTTGTGTAAGTGCCTTGGTTTTGTTCTGACGATCTGCGATTCTTTTAGATATTTTATTCGATTTGGACTGTTTATTGGACTCAGATAATTCATAACGTGACTTTATAAGCCTTTTTGCCTAAGGATTCTGATAGATTGCGCTTACGACGACTTATTGCTGTTATTTTTTGGACTATGATTAAACTTTGTTGTTTGGAATAGGTTTGTCTTGATAACGTTAGCAGGGCAGACATAACTACACGAATTCAATGCATAAATTGTAGGTACGCATGTAGTTAAATATATTGATGCACATTTACGTGTCATTATCATCATGGTTGGTTGGTGATAGTAGTAATTACCTATGTAAATGTAGGTAATTTGAAATCATAACCTCAAAATTAGCATTTACTGATGTTGTTGTTGTTTCTTTTCACTCGTTAAAGCAGGCAAGGGTCTATGCCAAACAGCCTTGTACTTATTGAAAATGCAATTATTATTGCTCCTAGACATACTCCATAATATATATTTATTTAAAGTGGATCCGGATTTTATGTCCTATAGTTTTAGATATTTTTGACTTTTAAACGCTCCACTTTAACTCTTACTAAAACCATCTATGGCGATCTGCCAATGTTCTTTGACCAATCAAACATATTCAGTTATTACATTAAATTAAATATATGCCATTCAATTATAATATATATGTACGAAATTATAAAAATTCTTTCATTATAAAAATTCATTTTGAATATTTTGTTTCAATTTTATTAGTTATAACATGGGTACTTCATCTCAGTACTTATATTACCCATTATTGAGCATTGTGCCATAGGGAATGTAATCGTACCTTTGTGTAGTGAAAATTTAAAGAATTATACCTGCAAATACATGTGGTCTTGTGTTATCGGTTTATCAGCAGCGGATATGATGCTGTAACACAATTCGAACCACGAGTCTGTGCATAATGACATCCTCATTTCTGGTCTCTGTGCGCTTACTGAAAGAAAAAGTAATGACAATTAATCTCGGTAAAAAAATTTATATAATGAATGCTTAAGTTATAAGAATGTATTAAAAGCTTTAAGCACAAAGAAATAAAGATAAACAGATATATTTTAATTTACCAACAGAACACATAATACATCTTAATACTACCTAGTGATACCATTTCCGGAAAAATTTAATTATTATTATTAATTAAAGTTAAAAGAGCAGCTATAAATAAAAAAGTAAACAAAATATATTTTATTGAAATAAACAATTTGATCATTGAATTCAAATGGCTATTTTTGAATATTAGACATTTCTGAATGTCACCTATAATGATAATATACCTATTACACCAGTAGTTCGTAGGGCATGCTTCCGGAAAATCCTGGTCTCGCAAATATCTCTCTCGGTCTCGGAATTTTTTTTAAACTATCGATACTTTCGGTATCAATATGTGCATATTTTCTTCCAAAAAAATTAAGAATTTTCAAAACAAAAAAGACAAGAAATTTTTAAACAATGAACATGAAAATATTTGCATTTTGAATTCAAAATATACTGAGAATATTCACATCTCACAGTTTTACTTGCATACAATGCTTTTGAGATTAAAGCAAAGAAATGTTAACAGGAGATACTACATTCAATTTGATTGTCAAAACACCCCCCTAAGGGGGGTCGCACCCCTCACCTCTCTGAGTTTCTATTGAGCACATTTTTTACAAGTACTTACATAGCGATATTTGTACGTAACTACCGAAAGTACCGAGTTCCCGGGAAATCCCGGTTCCAACTCCAGTACCGAAAATTCAGTCTCGGTTCTTAAGAGGGAAGCGGTACCGCATCCCCTAGCAGCTACTTTAAGGATATCACGTTAATAACAAAATCAAATTCTTACCTCTCAACAAAGCTAACGCGGTGTGCTGATTCCCGCCAAAAGCATTAGGCGGCGAGGCTCCATGGGCGTGAGCTAATGCTAAGAGCCGTCTCTGCAACGCAGCTGCATTCCGGCGGGCGACTGGCCCGGCATTTCCGGCGCCGGCGCAGAGCGCCCGGATCGCGGCCGTGCAAGCCGATCGGACCTCGCTCACCGGCCAGTATTCTATGAAGCTTTCCGCTGGTGAGAAAAAAAGGGAAGACAAGATTAATTTATCTTTATCAACATATCATATAGGTGGATTGCATAGATTTGGTTATAGGGTCGACTTGAGAAATTCATAAGTATCTAAATTTGTACACAAACAAACCATGTACAAAAAAGCTGCAAAGCAAGAAACGAATGATATTAAAATGATACGAAATAGCATATTTTAAATTTATGAAAAGAATATTTGGTCTGATGCAAATCGTTTGTTTTCAAAGTAGCTATTGCGTTAATTATCAATAATAACAATAACTATAAATGAATAAACTACTCCCACTTACTTCCACCATGAACAGTGTCATCTACCGACGGCGGCGGGGAGGGGGATCTAGCCAGTTTCAGATCATATTTTCCTTCTTTCCCCATTCTATAGGAATTAGTTCCTCCCGCGTCCCAAGCCACGCGGACCCATCCGTCTTCACCTAATTCGCCGATCACTCGACCTTCGCCACCGGGAACTCCATCCTTAATTGATACGAAATGAGGGTTATTATTGATTGAGGACGGGGGATTTATTCGTGGTAATTATGATACATCATTAAGATCACGTGGTATACCGCCAACAGAAACTACTTAAAGAAACGATATCGTATAAAGTAGTTATGTAATAAATTTATTCCTAAATTAATGGGATTGTTTGACCAAAAATATGGTTAAAAAAATACGTTACAAACATTGTAGAATTTACTATAAAAAACAAATAACACCTATCAATCCACATACCTGGTCACCCCATTTCCAGTCTTTTCCTCGCACAACTCTAGTTCCAATTTTCATAAGAGAAGCTAATTCTGGACCTGATAAAGAAGCTCCTCTAGCTCTGGCACCAAGTCTTTCATCCTCATATATTACTAAACATTCTGCTGTAAGCAACAATTACAAATTGTCCCTTAACAATAACAAGAGAAGGTTTTATTTAGAATCAATGAAAAAAATTGCAGCACTTGTTACCTTTATTCTTTAGGCTGTTGCAAATTAATGATGTGTGTTGTGTTGTATCCCCTCCAATTTGTTTTAATAGTGTCAAACACGTACTAAGTGCACCACTATTAATTAGTTGTTTTAATTCAGGTCCTTGACATCCCTCAATTAATAAAGAGAGAAGCGTAATGAGAAACCTGTGCAGAAAAAGGTAGATAATTAATATAAAGAGTTGAAAATCAACATCCTAACCGTATTATTTTGTTTCCAAACAAATATCGTGTAAATTACTTATCTATTCCTTATTGTTTTAAAATAAGCGATAAATAAATAAATTTCTCACCTAGCTCTTGCAGGTTTATTTAACAACGCATGCGCGCCATAATTCGCGCTCATCTTCAAAGGCAACGGTTGGTGTTGTTCGCCTTCTAACACCTTCGCTTTCAGTTCAATCAATATAAAATCTATCAACTTCGAACGTTCGAGAAGAACCATGTACTTAGTATAAGGTATCACAGATTCAATACCCTTCAAAGGCGGGGACAGGGGAATAGTTGGTTTTAATGGCACGTGTGGTACGGAGTCGGCCATGTTGGCCCCTAATATGCCTACTAAGGCCGCGTATTTAATGCTCTCGGACATTGTTTGTGAAGAATTTAGTACGGTATTTATAATCTTGTAACCACTTCTTCGAATATCAGCTCGTTGTATCTGAAAGCACAATGAAGAAACACAGTTAGTGGATTGGAATATTAATAAGATTTTTTCTAGTTTCGAAGACTGTATTTATGTTACCTGGCAATATAATGCTCTTCGTAAAATATCGACATCGCAAGGCTCTTCAGTCATTACAAAATCAATAATAGACGTAGTTAAATTTTGCTGCTCTGGAGTAACTTCCTCTAACATCCAATATAAATCTATAAAGATAAAATACAATAATTAGTAATAGTTCAAGCAGTAATTATTTTAATTTATTTACACACTTGCCTACCTTTTTCTTCACATGCTAGTCTTGCAACCCAAGCATTAACAAATTTATTCCTCTCTGAAGTATCGTCATCTTTTTCTTCATCAGCCATAATGAGATCATTTTTTAAATCATCAGCTAACAACATCACTTGCTTCTCACTCTCCATCGATTCTTTAAATATAGAATTATCAGTCATATCATTTACAGAACTAATCGAGATCTCGTTTGTGGGAGTCTTATCGTCAAAATCTTTGTCTAGGATATCATCTCTCTCAGGCACCTTAACATCGATTCGACACTCATCATTATTCGAAGCGTTTTTAAGATCTTTTTCCAATGGTTTATCTTTATCTTTGGTTCTAAGTTTAGATTTGGTTTGTTGGTTAGCTAAGTCTTTACTACTAAAATCGCCAGCGTCCATTCTTGAAGGTTCAACGATGATGGGTGGAATGTCATCCGGAGTTTTAGTTGAAGTATTAGCGATTGATGATTTTATTATTAAGGCATCGCCTTGTAATAAGCTTCCTGTGGCTCTTAGCATACTTTTACTTAGGCTATTTTGTCTATTACGTAAGTCCTTCGTTGTTTCAAAACTGAAAAAAGTAGTGTATTAGAAAAATCCATTACATGTAATAAAAATTTAACACATTATTTTATGAAGTAAGCATACCATTTATTAAAACTAGGTGTTTTGGCCATTCGCATGACCTTGTGAAATATTCTTTTGGCAGTAGGCGACCGTCTCCAAGGAGGTCTTAAATGAAAAGCGGTAACTGCAGGCGACATAGCCGCGCGGACTTCGTGAAGAAGAAAACGAGCTCTTTCAAGTGGGGCTGCACAGACCTGTGTGTATATAGCATTAATAACTTTTTCTTTTCAACTTTTTATGTTACTTTAAGCAAACAAATTCGTACTTGAAATTTGATTATGACAAATACGTGATAAATCACCTCTTTATACCCTCTCGAAAGTTGTTGTCGCGTCCTCATCAAGGTCCATTTACTCTGCTGAACTGCCTTTACGATTTCCGACATGGCTGGGGATAGCTTCACTTCCCCTTTTTCCATTTCTAAAAATGGATGGTAAGTTATGGTTTAAAAATCGATCTTTAGTTGGGCCCTTATGCGCAGATATGAGTTACCTGCCTTAACTCGGAGTTAGCTGATTCGGTTTAAAATTTTGCCATTTGCCTCTCTCAGCCCAATAACAATTGACATTTCAACTTAATAAACGACAAACTGTAGGTTACATTTTTAACTCAAATCCGTGAAATTGGGCCTCAAGAGTTATTTACTGATATACCTGCCTATTTACTGACTTATATTCAATCTTGGATTAAATGATTACACTGTAATTTCACTTTGTTATTTTATTATTTTCAAAGAAGGTTTTAATAAACTAACATTGTTACGTTTCTATGATATTGGGCAACCAAGATACACAAATACAAAATAACTCATGTGGCGTGTAGTTAGAACAACGTTTTGAAGTAGAACTAGTGATTGAACTAGTATGTGAGTTAGATATACTTCAATACCAGATCACTTTCTATAAAGTAGCCATTACCTGCTACAGCCGTAGCCAGTGCGTGTTCTTTCAAACCGGCATGATAAAGCAGCGCTGCCAACAATGCTCTTCTGAGTTCTTCCAGAGGATGTTCAGGGGGGAAATGAGGAGCACACCCTTCGCGCCTTTCACAAGCCCACCATAGATGTAAGGCTAACGGGTCCTACAAAAAGATTAGTGATAAATTCCCAATCGGTTTTGTCCCGTTTAGTCGTTGCAGGCACTTTTGAAAAGTGATTTTTACTACAAACCGTACGAGAAGTGTACCTATTTGTGTATATATATATATATATATATATATATATATATATATATATACTACATATAGTATGGATAGTTACTGTTTTACAAATATAAAGATTAACTATACCTTATTCTTAAAAGAATTAGTTATTCAAAAAAGTAATAAAATTAAATTGATTTACATAACACTTTAAATTAATGAAAAGATATAAATATACCTAAACTAATAATAGGTCTTTACCTATGAAACTGCCGTTTTGCCGTACTGGCCATTTCAAATGAAAATAATTTTTTTTTTGATTTATAATTCTAATTTCAAATTAATTTTACTTGACAAACATGGAATTCTTTTTCTAAAATCGTCATTTGTTTAATAGTTAGTGTTTTGTTTTCAACGCATTCGAACATTTTTCGTCATCTTGGATAAGTTAAAAATTCGAGTAATTATGTAGTATGAGTACCGTCGTGCCAGCAAAGCGGCATAAGCGGCACGCAACATCAACGACGTTTACGGAGCGAACACTACAAACGAACGCACCACCCGTTATTGGTTTACCCGCTTCCGTTCTGGAAATTTTGACCTGAAAAATGAACCCCGTGGTCGTCCGAAAACTTTGGTCGACAATGACGAATTAAAGGCAATTGTGGAAGCTGATGAAACTCAATCCACGGCTGAATTAGCAGCAGCTTTCGACGTTAGCATCAATACAATATTGGTCCATTTGCGTCAAATTGGCAAGGTAAAAAAGCTTGACAAATGGGTACCCCACGAACTCAATGACCGCCAGCGCGAAGTACGCGTGGAGACGTGCCTTGCACTGCTCAGCAGGCATACAAATGAAGGAATTCTGAACCACATTGTTACTTGTGACGAGAAATGGATCCTGTTTGACAATCGTAAGCGCTCAGCAAGTTGGTTGGACCCTGGTTCAGCACCCAAACAATGCCCTAAACGAAAACTTACCCCTAGAAAAGTGATGGTCACTGTTTGGTGGTCTAACGCGGGTGTAATTCATCACAGCTTCTTGCCAAACGGGACAAGCATTACTGCAGATGTGTACTGTGAAGAACTGAACACAATGATGGAGAAGCTCGCACGTCTCCAACCAGCTTTGGTCAATCGTTCAGCTCCACTTCTCCTGCACGACAACGCGCGGCCTCATACTGCACCGCAGACGGTCTCTAAGCTACAAGAGTTGGGGTTGGAAGTTCTCCGTCATCCGCCGTACTCACCAGACCTTGCGCCTACAGACTTCTACTTTTTCCAGAATTTGGATAACTTCTTGGCGGGAAAAAAATTCAATACCCGAGAGGCTGTACAAAATGCCTTTGAAGAATTTGTTGCCTCCCGTCCAGCTGATTTCTTCAAGAAAGGCATCAATAAGCTACCAATGCGTTGGCAAAGATGCATTGATTGCATGGGTGATTATTTTGATTAATAGAAATAAAAAATATATAAAAAAATTACGCTTCATTTATTTCGTGAAAAACGGCAATTTCATAGGTAAAGACCTAATATTAATGGCGTGTGACAGTTTTTAAGTGACAACAACAAAACATAATTGTAAGTACCAAATACTTTTATTCAACTATATGCTATATCTGTACTGAAAAATCAAGTGGGATCTTAACTTTACTGCAAAATGCGTAGATGTTTATTAAGTAAATTTACACGCCATAGTGATTTCATGAGAATTTCAACAAAAAACAGTGTAAATAAATTATGGTTATACCTAGTAGTTTTAATAAAAATTACCAAGAATATAATTGGTATAACAAGTATTTATAGTGAATTTACGTAGTATAGTTGTAAAATCACTTCTTTTGTTATAACAAACACATGTTTAGTAAAAATAATGTAAATTAGAGGTTAGATTTTCATAAAAACATTCCATTAAAGATGGCGAAACGTTTTATTACTAAAGGTAATAATTTTCACACGCTTACTTCAATTTTCGCTATTAAAAGTGCTAAAAATCACCTTTCTTATTACTAAGTGGTCCAGAGAAGGGCCATAGGAGTGAATTTTATTTACTTTATATATGATTCTTTTGTTTTAGTAGGGAAAATAGTTTAGGGCTCGATTGACAATACAAAAACCTTTTTTTGGATAAACATAATGTAATACACTCAATATTGGTTCAGTATTATATATTTTAATACAATTATATTTCCATTTCAGCTATTGAACGGAACTACAGATGCAGCATACAATACTTTGCCATGAAAACCAAACACAGTCACAGACCCAAGCACCGAAAATTATATAATAATTCGTTAAAATCCAACAGGCACAAAAACTACAGAAGCACTTTTCTTTTAAGAATTTTATAAGTGAAATATTATTTTAGATCAACATTATACAAAAATGGTTGTTTCCTTGTAAAAGTAATAACCTAATTATTTAGTTTTAAATAAAAGTCAGATATCTGTTAAAAATGTATTTTATTTCCCTTTGTCGGTCAACAATCCGAACACAATTTATATAAATCTAATTAATCTGAGTTCTAATTACTTTTATTTCATATTGATTCCAAAAGTTGAATGCGCATTGTAAAATATTGATTTTGCCTAACGTGTCATTAGGGTACAAGCAAATCAAATTTAAAAAAAGCAAATGAAAATGAATTTAGAATAATTAAAGTAATATAAAAATATTAATAAAATATTAATGTATCCCGTAGTAATATCTTTTGTTTTTATAACAAAGGGAGCTAATTAAGACAACGTAAACCTTCACAAGTTAAACCTTGGGTAAATTCCACAATAACAAATATTGAAATTTCTACGGAACCCTCCTCTAAAACTTCAGAAAAAAATAATAAGAACCAATGATGCCATTAAGGCTCATTTTATCATCCTTCTAGATATTCCAGTGGTTTAGGAGTTGATTTTGCTTCCTTTTAGAAATGTTGGGCGTAATGGTGGTTATTGCTTCTCGTTTGTAGCTATAAGACGCACTACAGGTATAAATTACCACTTAAAGTAGCAATGCACACTCGCACTGTAGCTTAGAGTTGTACAACAGTGGTAAGGTGCTCAACTTTAACCTGTAGGTGGTATTAATTGAAAATTTGGAACCCATAGTCCATTTTATAGACTTTATTTATATTTACCACTCCTATGCAGTAAGAAGTTGTAATTTTTACCCAAATAGCACCGATATAGAACTTTGAGTCATAAACTTAGCTACAATTATTACTAATGTGCTAGTTGGGTACAGATGCAGCATACAATACTTTGCCATGAAAACCAAACACTGTCACAGAGCCAAGCACGGAAAATTATATAATACTTCGTTAAAATCCAAAAGGCACAAAAACTACAGAAGCACTTTTCTTTTAAGAATTTCATAAGTGAAATATTATTTTAGATCAACATTATACAAATATGGTTGTTTCCTTGTAAAAGTAACAACCTAATTATTTAATTTTAAATAAAAGTCAGATAGCTGTTAAACATGTATTTTATTTCCTTCTGTCGGTCAACAATCAGAACACAACTTATATGAATCTAATTATTCTGAGTTCTAATTACTTTTATTTTCATATTGATTCCTAAAGTTGAAGGCGCATTGTAAAATATTGATTTTGGCTAACGTGTCATTAATTAGGGTACAAGCAAATCAAATAAAAAAAAAAGCAAATTGTGTTCTAAATTTTGATTATCAGATGAAAATGAATTTAGAATAATTAAAGTAATATAATAATATTAATAAAATATTAATGTATCCCGTAGTAATATCTTTTGTTTTTATAACAAAAGGAGCTAATTAAGACATCGTAAACCTTCACAAGTTAAACCTTGGGTAAATTCCACAATAACAAATATGGAACTTTCTACGGAACCCTCCTCTAAAACTTCAGAAGAAAATAATAAGAACCAATCATGCCATTAAGGCTCATTTTATCATCCTTATAGATGTTCCAGTGGTTTAAGAGTTGATTTTGCTTCCTTTTAGAAAAGTTGGGCGTAAAGGTGGTTATTGCTTCTCGTTTGTAGCTATAAGACGCACTACAGGTATAAATTACCACTTAAAGTAGCAATTCACACTCGCACTATAGCTTAGAGTGGTACAACAGTGGTGAGGTGCTCAACTTTAACCTGTAGGTGGTATTAATTGAAAATTTGGAACCCATAGTCCATTTTATAGACTTTATTTATATTTATCACTCCTATGCAGTAAGAAGTTGTAATTTTTACCCAAATAGCACCAATAAAGAACTTTGAGTCATAAACTTAGCTGCAATTATTACTAATGTGCTAGTTGGGCAGGAACTGGAGTCCATGCCGTTATTCCACCTTATGTCGATGACGTCAAACTAGATCCTAATCAAATATACGCACTATTTTGGCCGATGATGAAATACCAACTGAAGAAACACAATTCGAGGACATTGAACCTACACATTAAGAAAGCAGGATTGCTAAATATATTCGTGTTCCGTTGACAAGGGAACCAATCAGGCCTCATCCTCTACCACACAGGCCTTTCTACCCAGGTTCATGGAGGAAACCACTACCGATATCATCCGTGATCTCCTTATTCCCGAGTACTTCCCTAACTGGAAAAACAATTTCACACAATCCCTTCGAGTAGAATTGATAAACAAATAGAAAACTTATTTTTTTATTAAACTACAATCGGTTAACGGCTAAAATATTTTTTATTTCTGGCGTCAAAAAATACAGTATGTTCAAAACTTCAACCACTTTTAAGATTCATAGAATTGGTTTTAGATTAACGAAGTAAAACAGTAGAGTTTTTATTATTTAAACCATATTAATAAAGTCTTCTCACAATTTTATTACATTGTTGATTTTCTGGAATTATAGCTAAGAAAACTCACAATATAACCTTTAACCTTTTCAACAAAAACCCGAACCTTTGCCATAAAGCATTACATTGACTCGAAACAAAGAACTGTCGTTGTCAAGATGGTTCTCAAACTTTTTGTATCCAATGGCTTTATCGAACATTATTTCCTGATAATATCATAATTATATTTTTTTATATCAGTTTCGGTTTCTCGCAAGGGCTCCAACATCATTTCTCTACAATACAATACATTAAAGAATTGCAAATAATCTACACGACAAAGGAACAGGAATATATTAGAAAGCACTGTAAAGGTTACCACTCCACAAACTACAAGTACATACTGTAATAAGTTTTTTCAAACATAAATTTATAATAAAATAAATATTCGGGTCAATAAAAATGCAATTGAATAGTTGTTTTTTTAATAACCTAGTGTTGGTAAACTTCTAGACTTTGTTATATTTAATTTATAGGAGAATAACATTGTTTACACACGCGAGTTCACGAAATTATAATAAAAATGTATATTAAATATAAAAAATCAAAATCAACATACATGTAACTTTGGCTCAGCAAGCGCTTGCAATAGTGTGTCAGCTCTAGTGGAAGACGCCACGATATTGTCCCTCAAGGCCTTAGGTCTTGGAATCCGTGAACTCCTCGAGGGCAGGGGTGTGTCGCTAGCTGGACTACTGCCGCCGGTAGATGAACCGCTTCGGGCTTCAGCCTTCTCTTCTTCGAATGGATTTGTTAGTTGGGATGTCTGAAAGGGATGGAGTTGTTTTTAGATCGATAATAAAACAGATGGTTAGCTGGAAGTTAAAATAGAGTCAATGTTATTAACTCCTCTCAAGTAGCCCGTACATTATTTTAAACAGTTATGGGTCACATATACCAATCAATATCTTAATCAAGCCCGTAGTAGCTTTATTTTTAGTTTTATTTCATTACTTTTGTTGGTTCGTTGTTCAATTATATTGTGGAATCTTGGACGGCGTCGATTAGTTTTAGGCGGTTATAATTCTTATGTTTATATATATTTAATATAAACTGCAGAGTGACTTGGGTAGAATGTTTTAATTATATTTGTACAAGTCTGTTAGAAAAATCATATTGATGAGATATATATCAATTATTGTGACATAATAATAAACTTATAAACAGCCAGGTGTTCCATCTTTGGTTTAACATCTATTTATCTTTTGAATGCATTGAGAATGAAATACATTTCATGTTTATATAAAATTAACACAAACCTAAGATTAAACGAATTAAACTAAGTACATACATTCATCCATCGTAAAATTATCACAACATTTATGAAAATTCACCTGCAAGCCACCTCTTAAGAACACGGCCGCTGCGAACCGCGCCGCGTCTTTCTCCGCTCTCTGAACGGGCAACGATCTCGCCAGCATTGCCCCGCAACTGCTTAGCCCGAGGGAAAGATGGAAGGCGCAAGATGATAGCACGTGATAGGCACGAAGACTTGAGGTACTTTCCTGGGAATTAAACATGTTTTGGAATACGACCATCTAAATTCCATTTGTATTGCCTGGTTATTTGTATTATATGGACGCTACGGATTCATCGCATTGCGTGACACAAAAGACATGAGTAATGCAAAATATTATCTTTAATTCTATGTCAGTTTCAAAAAATATCCGAGAATTTAAGGTACTTCAATAAATAAATAAGAAAGGCATCTTTTATAAACTCACCACGCACTTATGGCTATAAATCTTATCAGCATACATTCCAACACATCGCACCGTAATACTCGACAAATACGCCGCATGCGGATCTACATTTAGCGCGTTTGTTCCGTCGCAGCCCTTCAACTTCTTAACCAACTCCATCGTTCCCGCGTTGTCACACTCGAAGTTTTCCACGTCATACACGTAGCCATTTACAATGATCCAGCTGCCACCATCTTTGATGTGGTTTTGAATATCACACCTGTGAAATAGGGGGTTCAATTGATTTTATATTTACAGAGTACTGCCCTGCTAATTGTACTTGCAGTAATCGACAATTTTGCGATTTTCACTTTTTTACAAAAATGATATCTCAAGGTTCCAATATATACATATAAAAATTATTTCGATTGTTTTTTTTACTATAAGCATGTTTTTATTTAACGAAATACGCAGCACTTGCACAAAAATATTACTGTTACTAGTACGATCTGCAGTATTTAGCACATGCTAAAGATTGTGCAGTACTTGATACGATTACTGCAACTTCATCTAGCATATCCTTTTATTTACGAATACTAACTAAAGCCAAAAGCAGTATACCACAGTGCTGCGTGGTTTTTTTTTGTTAAGGTGAATTCAAAGCACTGAAGGTGCTCAAAATTGCAAAGAGAAATTAATTTTATTCAAATAAAAATTAGAATTAGAATTTGCGGCCTGAAGGGCTTTGAGATCAGTTGCGTGGCTACGTTCTTGTACGCGTTTCTCAGTCTAGCGACTTTGAACTTCGAATCTATGACAGGGGTAGTATACGAGACGGACTCTCGAACTGAAGGATTAGGGTGGGTTTCGGAGCGTTTGAAGAACGCTTCCGAGAGTGTTTTGAGGTGCTGTTGCACTTTAGGTAGTTCAAGATTTCTGTGCAGGTCCGCATTACGCACGTACCAAGGTGCGTTTGTGGCCCTGCGGCAAAAGAGGTTTTGAACTACCTGCAGTTTGTGCAGGAGGGAGGGTTGGGCGTGGGCAAAGATTGGCGACGCATAAGTCATGACGGGTCTAATGCTAAGCGTACGTTTATTTCTAAATGACATTTTACTTTGTCTACCAAACATACTATATAGGCGGTCTAAGTAAAGACGGGCGAGTTTCATTATTCTATCGACGTGTGGCTTGAAAGAAAGCGTCTGGTCTAAGGTGACGCCTAAGTTTTTAGCACTGTGCTTCCAGGGGATGGGAATACCTAACATTCGAACGTGGAGATTGTCGGCGATGCGACGGTGTTTGAAGTCGAAGTAAACCGCAGAACTCTTCTCTGGGTTCACATCGATACGCCGTTTTTGAAACCGTGCATCGAGGGCGTTAACGGCCTTTTGGAGTCTTGTGATGAGGTGCGGGACACATTTGCCTTTGGTGTAAAAGGCGGTGTCTTCGGCAAAGAGGGCGAGTTCGACGCCTTTCGGCGGGGTGGGAATGTCGTTTGTGTACACGGTGTACAACAGAGGGGCGAGGACTGAGCCCTCAGGGACTCCAGTTTTTATGGGACGAGGCGCGATAAGCGTGCCTTTATGTCTAAAACTATACGTACGATCTTTGAGAAACGACGCCATTATCCTGACTAGGCGATCCGGTAAGCCTATCTTATAGAGTTTATAAACGAGGCCGCTGTGCCAGACTTTATCGAAAGCCTTGACTACGTCAAAGAAAACCGCAACCGTTTTATTACGCCGCGGATACGATGTACTTGCTGAGGGCAAGAGCGCTTAGAGCGAAAGCCGGACTGATGGGAATGATGAGGGGATCGCCATCCGTTGGAGACAGATGGTTCCACATTCGAGAGAGTACGACTCTTTCGAGTAGTTTAGCCATAGCCATGAGGAGGTTGATGGGTCTGTGTTTAGCCGGGATATTCAGAGGTTTAACCTGCTTGGGAATGCCTTGGAACGACTGTCGCTTCTTTCCAAGCATTTGGAAAGTAGCTAAGGTCGAAGCAGGCATTGAAAATGATAGCTAACAAGGTAAGCACCTGTTGAGGCAGTTATTTTGGGAAAATCTTCCCGTAAATGAAGAGTCGGTGGATCTTGTAGAGCATAGAGAGTAATTGTCGGAAGAGTTATATTGAAGAATATATTAGTGTTATTTTATTTTATCTGTTGGAAGAATTGTTATTTTGCTTTCGTAGGATTTTTATTTTGTTTAAGAAGAATTTTTTTGCTTAAGAGGAATTGTTATTTTGTTTTAGACAATTTTATTTGGTTTGCGAGGAATTTTAGTTTTTGTGTCAATGTTATTAATTAAGAGTTATTATGGACTGACCGTGTTTTAGAGTTCGCTACATTTGAGTGAAGCTATTTTGGATGAGAATGTTTTGAGTGCTTTTTAGTTTTAAAGCTTTTTGAAGCTGATTCTCGACTTGATAGTGAAAACTGTCGGCAAGTATAAAAGTAGGACTCTGGTTTGAGATTTATTATTATTTTTATTACATCTATTTGTCATAAATTAAAAATTTTAAAAAATAGCACCTTTGCTCACCATCTTCACTGAATTTTTTACAATACATACATTTGAAATAAGACTGTAAGCTTTTCTTCGCATTTTTCATTTAATATTTTGGAACATATTGTTTAATTTTGACGATGAATTCCGTCTTTATTTTTTTATGTTTTTACAATTGAAAAGAGTGACGAATAAAAGTATTTAGATTAATGTTCTAAACAATGTTCCTAAAGGAAATTTATGAAGACTGATTGATTATAATAATGCCATATTAATTGTGATAATTAAAGAAATATAAAATAACATTTTTGAGTACTTTAGTGTTTTATTTTGTAAAGTAAAACTTACCAACATTTAACAAGGTAGTAGGCCTAAAAATAGGACATAATTGCTAACTACGAATGCAGTATTGAACACGTGCTAGCCGATTTTGCAGTAATAAACACAAATACTGCTTTAAGCTTTAGTGATACTGAATCCAGATGGTAAATGAAAATGCAGTACTGCGCATTTTATCGAAATGAGACAGTTGAATAGACCTAAAAAATACTGTAATGGAAAGCTAATTTTATTTCTTAATTTTGAGGCATATTTCAAAAGTTATATAACAACGACTTCCTGCTTAGATATCGAAAAATATGTTTACCGCGTTTATCTCGACACCGCCATTTTGCAAGTACTGCGTTTGCAATAAGAAGGGCAGAGTACTCAATAAGACTTAATTTCGTTGTTGCAGTCATGTAAGAACAGACATTTATGTAATTTGTAGAAGGCATTCTTCGTATCCTGTGCTCTCGTTTACAAATCTTGTTGAAATAACAATTTTTTTTTTGTACATTTCAAGAAACGTTGGCAAATTGTTTAAAGAAGAAAATGTACCTAGAAATATAAATATTATAAGAAAGTATTTCTCCTCACTTTCTCACAAGCGTACTATTCGCGACATGTGCTTTAGACACTAATCCAGGCCATCCCAATAGGTCCGCGTCTAATTTAGCGGAAGCGGGTAAACACTTGGCCGCTTCGTCACAAGCGGAAGTGATTTTGACAAGAGACGCAGCGGAATCAATAAGCGCCACTGGAGAACGGGCGGCGCAAGCGCATACCCATGCGCCTAGCTCGCTTATTACTCGTCCTGAAAAAGTAACAAGATGGTTTATTTACGATGAAAAAATATTTAAAATAATTATTTTATAATGATTTTACCAGAATAAAAAAGGGTCTATTAACATCAGCTTTACAGTTGGAAAGTTACTATTTACAGGCGCGATTTTACTTTATTTATAGAAAATATAATGTACTTTACAGTATTTATAAAAGATGTCTTACAAGCGCAAAAATACCATTTATTTAATCTATATTGAAAAACATAAATGAAATAAATATATTTTATTGAAATATACATACCTATATTGAAAAATATAGTAACTTAAAAATTTGTACTCACCTACAATATCAGTACAAATGAGATCACACAACGCCACCAATTGCGAATTGTCGGCCTTTTGCACGGCACGGCAAAATGAGCCTAGAGTGTTATGCACATGGTCTGACAACAAGGTCGTATATTGCGCAAATAAAGCTCGGACTCCGCCTCGAGTACTGCGACCTCCTCTTTTCCACATCGCTTCGCAGAATAGCAGTCTGTGAAGAAAATTACAACGTTATATATCATTTTGGAATATCAACAGCTATCCACTTCCAGACGAAAAGTATATATAAGTTTTAAATGTTTGTAGCATACTTTCTCACTTGATTTGTAACCGATTCATGGAACGATTTTGATGTGGTTATTCCGGTTTGAAATCCTAATGAACGGAGAGTGTTCTGAACCATATTTGATGAAAATCGGTTCAGCCATTCAAAAGTTATGCATGTTTTCTTCCTGTCAGTTGGGATTTTTAATTTGGGTTTACAAATATCTTATACCACACAACTTCTTATAAATAGAGAAATAGAAATGCCCTTTGAAATGCATATCATCCATATATTATTTACATGCACATTTCTAAACAAGGAATAATTAAGCCTAGCACGTTGGTACGGCGTGGAAAACCCCCAGTCGTGTACCATACCCACACATATACCAATCAGTACGCAAATCCTCGGCCACCCTAGATAAATGTGCGCGGTGAATACATCGCGAACTAAGATTTCTATTGCGGTGTCTTAATAAAAATGCATGCGCTGTATTAAAGTCAATCAAGAAATGGAAATCAAAATGCACGATTAGAACAAATAATGAACAACTCGAGTACATGGCTTCAAAGCCACTTGGCGCTTGCTACTGGCTAGCATACCATTTCTATATCTCTATATTAGAAGTTCTCTGCCTTAAGCAGTGGAGCAATGAATAACAACACGTAATCTTAAAAACACCAATCACAGAAAAATCTTAAAAACATAAAACAAATTTTAAGTGATAAGTTTTTGTTTTTTTTTTGTTTTTTCTTCTTTCCTCTTTTGTAAACGTATACAATAACCCTAACTATAAGTGGAAACTTGTAATTGGCCATCAGCTTCAATACGTGTTTTGCACGTGTGTTATCAAAGAAAATAGAAAATGTACCTAGCTGTAAATTTCCTTAAAAGTCATTAAATAAATAAATAAATAATACTGAGACTCACCTTTGAAACCGTATCAACAAATCACAGCTAGGACTGACAGTATCATGCCCTTTCGAATCTTCAGCCTTGCTTGTATCACCGTTCATTATACCATTTATATGCATTTGAGTTTGACAGCTAGTGTTACGAATCAAATGTTTCACCTGCAAATGAAAACGGAAAAATAAATCTTAGTAATTTCATAATAGAGAACTAAATGTATTCATGAAAAGTACTTGAATCATTAATAATTACCAAATGCATTAAAGGCACAGAAGCTCCCTTATCTGAGTTCGCTGTATTAGTAAGTTGATATTCTTCGGAGCAACCTGCAAAATATTTATTACTTTAAAAACGTATCGAACAAAAACATTTACAATTTTTCTCAAATAATTTATGTTTTCTTACCTTGACTAGGATCAGCATCGTCTTCCTGAGTAGTCTGAACAGTTTTCTGCCCAGTGATTATATCAACTTGATCATAATCCCTGCAAAAAACATTTTATGTTAATTCACTACAATCTTTTATTTTATTGTTTATTTTCTTGTTTATAATATTGTTTTTTATTGATAATTAGCAGGCGTTTGTCTTCCATCTCACCTGATGGAAAGTGACGATGAAGACGAGGAGTATGCACGCCTGTCCAAGAGGTACTTATTCACTCTACACTTGAAAGCTCCAGGGTTATATTTGTCTGGAAAAACGGACGCAGGCAAATCGTTCCACTCTTTGGCAACACGAACCAAAAATGAGCGACCGTTTAGTTCGGCTCTTCGGCACGCTATCCACAAACGGGTGAAACTTCTATCTGCGTCTGGTTGACCGGTGGAGAAAGGGGGAAAGTTCGATCAGCTGAAAAAGAGCATTCGCACCCTCTCCAAACTGCAATCTGTAAAAAACTGATAGACCGGAACTTTTCGACGATGTTCGAGACTTTGCAGTCAAGTGTGAGACTGATTTTGTTCAATAACAAAATATATTATTCTATAGTTATTGTTTCGACTAATGTCTATTGTGACTTGAGGGGCCTTGAAGATTCTGTAGTTGACCATTGGTGTCGGATTTAAATATTTTAAGGAAAAACATAATTTGACAGATTATTGTTTCGTTTCGCATTTTTAAAGCTATGCAGTTGGTGTGCTTGTACGGGATAAGGTGCATAATCCTTAACAACTAACTTCAGAATAATCAACCATTTAGACTTACTTATCAAGCTGCAAATGATTGTAAGCGTCCGCAGAATGGTCTTGTAAGGCATTGTTCAAGGCATCTCGCAAGCCGCCGCCACCGAGGAGAGACCACACTAGGAGCTCGGTCATGAACCGTGCGCCGGCGCTGGCTTGGACTGACCCTGGAATTTAATGTCAGGCGTAAAAACAAATTGAGGATCACAGTAAAATAATTATTGTTTATCGTCGTTGTAACGTTGGTTTAGTTATGAAAGATCAAAATCAGTTCTCCATGGCGAGTATTCAGTTATTGAACACAGTCACTGAAGCCACATTTGTCTGAGCCATATTAATCTCACACGTACTATAACACCACCTAGCAATAAATTGAACATTATACGTTCATCGTCGTGCCCTGCCTTTACCATTGTTTAACCTATGTCAGATTAGTTGATAACTTGATGCAATAACGCCTGTAATACCGCTAGTCTTACCTTGAGGCAGTAGCGCCACCAGGTGCTGCGCCCGCAGCTGCGGCGTGGGCAGCAACAAGGGCCACGCGGCAGCCAGAGCCTGCCTCGCGGCCGCGCCCGCCGCTCGGCCCGCGCGCCCCTCCACCAGCGCCACGAGCGCGTGGTGCACGCCTGCGCACCATGTCCGACTCTCAGGGTCAACGTCCTCGAGGTCGTTGCCACGAGTGCATTGCCACGCGTGTACCTGGAGAACGATTGATTGTGATGACAGTTATTTTGTAGACTAAATTTTATGTAAAGGACTCATTTTATATGCCGTTTTGTTATTGAAATGGAAAATTATTACAGTTTGTAATGGCGAGGTGTTTGTTGAGAGTAGTCATTGCTGTCTATAAAACCTTGTTTTGGCGGCCATCAAATGGAGGTCATATTGATTAATTAATTATGTTATTCATAATCAAATAAAAATTGGCTATACTTACTTGAAGTCTAAGCAAATTAAGACAAGATATAGCTAAGCACTCATTTTCCTTCATAGTAACACCACTGCTCTGATCTACAACTAATCTAAGCAGTCTTTCTAGGAACCTACAAAATAAAATAAAATTAGTGGATTTCTCCTTATTCAGTATGTAGAACAATATTTCTGATTTCTGTGCAGTATTTTACTTTAAAGAGATTTTTATCATGACGTCACATAGTAGTTTGTTTTATAACCGTTTCACACCAAGTTTATAAAATCTCTGGAATGAACAATTCTATAATTTTCAATGGTTTCTTGATGGCAGATATTTATTGCAAATTTACAGTTTCAGCAAAGGGAAGTTAGAAAAGAGTGCTACTAGATGACGTCATAAGGGTCACATGAAGGTTAATTATTTATGCATTTAATTGTTAAAATTTGCTCATCGCGTTAATCGGAGGACTGTGTCTAAAAAAATAATTTTAAAATTTGTTTCTTTAATTTGTTCTTTACATACCGTATTTTTACACTTAGGAATACTTACTTAAAAGTGTTGTCAGATAAGTCTATAACAAAAGGCATGGAAGGCGGCAGATCTCTAGGACTCTCTTCACTCCAAACAAAAATGTGATTAGGGCCACTAGTAACGCCTATAAAAATAATTAAATCCCTTAATATGAAGCTCTATCTATTTATAATATCATCAAAAATGTATTTTACAAACAAACAAAAAACCATAGGCTAGTGAAAATGATTTTAAAAACTCGAAAAGATGGCAAATCTGTCATGGTTAGGTTCGCAGCCGCGCCCGACCCTATTAAAAAACGACATGAACTGCCACCCACGTGGTTCTACTCACCCATGGACCCAGACCCAAGTCACACATGGACATTGCGGGCGCCGTCGAAAATTGCGTAAAAACAGTTTACAGAAGCTACCATATAGCTACCAAGAGGGGCGCGGGTAAAAACCATGAGTTTTAGTTAGCTTTAAATACGTCGATACACCACACATAAGACCGGAAAAAGAGCAGAAGTGGTCCAATAAAACATTAAAGATGATTAAACGATTAAACGCAGAGATAAGCAAGAGGTGAAACCACAACTACAAATTTATGTACAGTAACCAGCTCCCACTATTTCTCAATCCCCTGTGACGACTACAATAAAACCGTAATCCATTTACCATTGGCCTTGAATCCCATATTTAGCACTTGCAATAACTGCGGAGTAGGTTTCGATAGTTGACCTCTTTCGTGAGTACCCCAAGCGTACAGTGCACCTTCGGCCGAGACCGCAATACCGTGCGTTGAGCCCACCGATAGATCCACTACCTTTATACCTGTTGGTGGAAAGTGAGCTGTATTGTGGATGTGTTTGAGTCTTATTTTATGAGTCACAGAACTAAATCAAATGCTAAAAACCTTGATACAGTGGTCAAAATTGCATATATTCATGTTTGCAATATATGTATAAGATGTGCAAAGAAGTACTTTTAATCCTGAAACAGATAAAAGTTGCTTAAACTGAACAACTATCTTAAAGAAACACAGGGTCCCGAATACGTAAAAACAGAATTACAGATTAAATGCGTAACGCTTTAATATTTCCATTTCTTTATTTTATCGATGACATCTCCTTGTGCGAGCGTTTTTTTTACATTATGTATGCATTATTTTATAAAAAATATGACGTTTACACACGTACAAGATTATACAATACCAGAGTCGGAGAAACTGATAGGGATGGAGCTATTGGATGGAGCTAGAGAGCATTATATCAAATTAGAGCTGTCATCGAGAAAATAAAGAAATGGAAAAAGTATAGTAATGTATTCCAATATGTTTTAGAAGCGTGCAGCGAGAAAGCTTTTTTTTTCGAAACAGTTTATTTATGGCGCTATTTTAAATTTCACTGGACAACGAGAAAGCCCGCGCCTCACACAATTTATCTTATTTGTTTATATGCGCTTATCTGTTGCCAATGCTTATTTAACCGGATTTCAAAAAACAAATTGTTCGTCCTTTTTTATGCATTTCGATTGCTATGTTTCTTTACTATATAAGCATGAAGTTAAAATAAAACAATGTAATGTTTCACGAATTTGATTTACGTCCCTAGGGGAAAGTTTTGTTTCAGGATTAACAGTACTTTTATACACTCTGTATATAATTCATAACATTTGTAATGTGAAATACCAAGAAAAGTTCATATAATATCTATGTTTTCTTATAATGATATAGATTGCTTATTAAATCCATTCTCATTTTCAGCCACCGAATTATAAGTTTTAGATTTCGATATTCTCTGAAAATCACTTTTTATTGCATACATATAATATATAATGAATAAAATATTACAATAAATATATTACCTTGTAAAGCCTCAATCATTTTCGGAATGCGTATTGACTCAAGATTTCCATGGCCGAGTCTGTATCCATCGCCTTTGCCCCAAGTATAAACGTGTCCGCTAGAAAGTTTAATATTTCGTGTTATAATAAAATCTCTAAAAAGTATACACATATATTTTAAGCGTAAATTAAGTGACATGGCCGAGAGGGTGAATGGAATCCTCACCGTTTCACGAACTAGACGCAAACAAAAATTTCCCCTTTTAAAGTGGGCACGTTCACTGAACGAACTGAAAAGCTGAACAAAACGCGTGGAAAAAACTACCCGTGTCGGTTTTTCCAGATATACCGTCGTTGCCAACTTTGGACAGTAGTTATATGTTAGTTAATAAATTATTTACGTCTGTATTACGCGTACATCCGCATTGCTTTGATGCTTATCTTCTTACTTAAATGAAATCACAAATAACCCTGATTTAAGCTTAAAAAGAAACAAAGATAATAATGGATACTAAAGTTTTGATTTTTCAAAAATTAACAATGACTGCCTTCAAGGCTTTTAGAAAACATGGACAACTCATTAAGGACACAAAGAATCATAACAGGAATCTTATTGAAAATATTGATTTTAATTACCACTTGCTCTTTGTTGTTAACGACAATATCACAGTATCTACTGCAAAAACATTTAAGTAACCTTAATTTACCTTAGATTACCATTGCTGATTATAACCATTTAGCATCGACGGGGCATGGGTGCTATTAAATTCCGGGATGTCTCTATGGATATGGTGTTCCAAGCCTCTTGACACTTGTCGCAGAACTGATGTATCGATACATAATTTTCAGTTGCAACTTTCTTCTTTAAAAATAATAACATGTGTCCAATAGAGTTTAAATTAGGGCTTTTGCAGGATATTAGAAAAACTCTGAGAGATGCGCTGTTTTTGGGGTCGTTGTCATATCGAAACGTTTATGTAACAGGTAGATTCTCTTCGGCATACGACAACATAGTTTTCTTCTAATATTTGTCTGTATTGGTGTTGATCTAGAGCGTCTTCAATTATTTTTACTGGCCCCACTCCGAGCCCCAAAAACCACCCTGATCATGATATTGCCACCTAGATGCTTTACCTGTTATTTTTTTGTATTTAGGGTTAATCACTGCTTCTGGAGGATGAAATTAGGTTTATCTTTGTCTCGTAAAAAACAAACCAATCCCACTGAGCATAGGTCCAATGTCCCTATTTCTTAGTAAACGCTAACTGCGCCACTCTGTGTTCAATTTTCAGCAAAGTATCTCTTTGAGCAATCGTTTCAAAGAGATGCCCCTCCTCTAGTCGTCGACTAGTTCTTGCTAAGTGCTTATTACCTGAATGCGTTCCAACGACTTTGCCTTTTATCAAAACGGAACGCATAAATGGTTTTATCTCGGCGATATCTACTATCCTACGATCTTCGTGAGGTGTTGTAATCCTTGGCCCTTTCTATCTAGGAAGAGTTTGAGTCTTGTGCGTTTTGAAGTATTGAACTGCCTTTAAAACCATAATCTTTGAACAATGATGATTCTTTCTTCCCACCTCACCTTTCACTTCACAATCACCTTTCCCTTTTACCCATTTTCTTTCAAGAAATAATTATATTCATGCACAACACAACAAATTCAATAATGGCACCAAAATTAAGCAGCACTCGAAGAAATTTTATTAACTTTCTAAAATTTCGAATCGAACACAAACTTAATGATAACTTTAGTGAGAGAGCCAGGTAAAAGGTGTAGTACGAACGCAGCAACAAGTTATATAAATTTTTTGAATGTGTAAAACATAATTTTATTCGTAAAAAGTTTCTTTTGTTTAAAAGAGAACTCAATAAAAACAGAGTGAGTATTTAATTTTATTTTTTATTTTCATTTTGACAATGAGATAAGCAGTATGTATTTACTTATTGCGGTGTGCCTATTGTATTAGTTGGCTATGACTGATATAACCCCGAAATTTTTAAGGCAAGAAGGAATCGTGCTTGTCGTCACTTCCATCGAATACGACGATAGATAAAAGCCTGCCGATTACTTATTTAAAAAAACGAACGGCTTTTGTTTGTCACGTCTATCGTTTTTATTCCATTTTGTTTCGAATATTATTTGAGAAAATATAATGTTGTTTTAGTGAGTATATGTTACTTAATGTACCACATCCACAGCCCACCTATCAGTCAAAGCAGCGTGCCAGTGTTCTCCAGTGTAAACCCTCGTGATTCTCAGTACAGATAATGACGTTAGAGTCCTTGGGGCACCCCCTTCGCTATCGCCAAAAGCCTGTACTGCTCCTTCCCAGGTACAACAGAGAGTTTGAGCTTCTCCCCAGCCTGTAAAAGTAATTGTTACATTGCAGTTTCACGAGGTTTTTTCCGAACAGATGGTAGAGCTAGGCTTTATATATTATATAAATTCAACAACAAACAATTGTCAAAGTTGAAGATAAGTATTTTGATCGTTAAAGCATGCAAGAATTTGAACCAAAAGTAGCCTAACTTCAATCTCACAAAAAAAAAACAATGTTTTATTGTCAATAGCATTCGTTAGTAGAAGTAAAGAAAAAAGGTTTTATTGAAGATGACGCAAATTGCCTACGAATATTTTTCCAGACCAATATATTTCTGGAGCTCATCAAAGTAGCGTCAATAGCGTCAATAACTCTTCGAATAGGCGTGTAAGTAATATTATACACGCACATTATAGACTTATAGCTTCATAAGAAGTTTATATTAATTTACAAATACTTATGGTTGCTAAATCTACAGTTACATCACTCGTAATTTTTAATTAATGGTCTTCAGTTTTACAAGCAAATGAAATTATAACTTTCTTTTTATTTTGACCTCGAAAATAATTTCTAAACGTACAACATTTTTTTAGTTTCTCTCATACATACAGCAGACTGCCACCAAACAGACAACACACCAAATGATACAATAAACTAACTCACCAAGCGCAATATCAACGATTCTTTCAATGTTATGAGCTACAAAGGAAACTGGCTGAGGCGTTAGACAGTTCTCTATCGTTCCGTGGCCCAGCCGTCCGAGCAGGCCGCGGCCCCACGTGTACAGCGCGCCTCGCGACGTAATTACCGCACTAGAATAAGAAATACATTATTATTCTCAGTTTTAAAGTGGCTGTTATATCAAAAGTGAGTGCATATGTACTCAACAATACATAAAATAAAAGCTATGAAAAATAACATCAATCAAAGAAAGCATTTTAAATACAAAGAATATATTTTTTAAACATCCATGGATAATTTTGTTTTGAGAAAATTTTTTTTTGTCCTCAAATATTTTGTAATTGTAATTGTTCTTTATTATAAGAGTAATTGAGACGATCTGTGAAAGCAAACAATTCGCTTTAAGAAACCTAAAAAGTAGGTTTACTTTCAAAAATAAACCTAAAACGACAAAGATTAGGCATACAAAACGCCACAACCACAAACCTGCAAGCTGGACCAGCAGCCACCTTCACCACGTCATGATGAGCCAGATGATGAACAGCATGCGGGGCATCCCTGGCCGCCGTGTCGCCATGCCCCAGTCGGCCATCGTCCCCGCAGCCCCACGACCACACTGACCCACATTGGGAACAACAAAGGAAGTGTTTCCCGAGAGGGTGACACGCCACTTGTGTTATGACTTTATTTTCTAGGCCTGTTCGAGATTAAAACAATTGTGGATATAGTTTAGCTATGTGCTTGCTGTAATCTAAAACATAAAATTAAATGAAAAGGCATCCTCATCTTTAACGGTACACTGTAAATTAAATATGAGGATAAACCCGAGATTCAAAAAGCTTCGAAACCAGATCTATTTTTAGGTTAGTATTTTATTTATTTTTTATACTTTACATAAATATACACTTTTAATATCAGACATTATTAACTATATTTTACTCAGTGTCATATTTCGCATAAATTTATCGAGGGTAAACTCTTCTACTTTCATTAAAAATTAAACGCTGATGCCTACAACATCTAGTCGTAAAAAATCTGACCAGATTTCGTTAATTACAAAGAAACAATTTACAAGGACGTATAAACTTACCGGGTACAAGCTGCGGCGTCATCGTATCGTAAGGTAACGTATACACAGCGCCATCTTGTGTCAACAACAGCGCAAGTTTCTCAGCGCAAGCAATCTGTTGTACCCTTAAAGCCCCTAATTGAATAGGGCCTGAACCCACTGATACCACTTCTTGCGCTGATTCTGTACACTGAATAAAAAAATATCGCTAATATTAAGAAAACCTTACATTAGCCTAAACTTGTCGTTGAACAAACAGGAAGAAAAGAAACTTACCGCAACGAAACCTTTGAGAGGTGGTAATAATGGTGCTCCAAGTCTGTCTAAATGACACAAAAGAGCAATGCCAGCTTTTCTCACTCCCATTAGTCCATCGCCGCTAGGAATATTGAGGGTCCTAGAAAAACATAATAACAATTTTATACCTTACTACAGGATAATGCGACAACTCGAAATTATTAATATTGACAATTATTTTTCAATACAAACTTTCAAACTTAAAATTTTTTCAAGTAAGAGTTTAGTTACCCATTTATCTATCTTATTACAAGACAATAAAGTAGCTAATCAAAAAACGTTCTAGAATAAAGTTACCAATCGAAAAACATACTTTAAAAATGTTTCTGTAGGATTCTCTTCACTTGAAGACTCTGGAGCTACGAGTGGATTCGGGGCTGGAACCTTAGCCATTCGTTTGAGGAAGGGTCCTAATGGCGCAGTGCATTCCTCCAGGGTGATTCTGTAAATTATAAAACTTCACTTCAACTTCCATTTAGGAAAATTATACGTTAGAACATACTCAACATTGTCGTTTATAGTGATATAATAATATTTTCATATTTTAGCATGACTTTACTTTTTATAATCCTAAGTTACAAATAAAAGAAATATCGCCAAATGGCCCAAAATTATTACCACTTTTATGTAATTACAATCATATGAGTAATTTAATAAAATGTAGGACGCGAAAAACAATAAAATTGAGAATTTAATTTACCTATTATCCGGCTGTCGTTTTTGTTTAGGAGGCAAAGTTACCAAAACGTCAGCGGCTTTCAATAAAGTAGGTAACTCTGCACGACGAGCACACAGCTCTACCCACACGCAGAGTGATGTTCTCCAATCGCCCAGTGGAACGTTACATCCCACTTCCCTGAAATATACAATTTACGTCACAAGATAAGTGTACTTTGCTGTAATGACAATGATTGATGTACATATTATGTAGTTTCAAATAAATATTCAATATGGCTAATATGGCGTCTATTCAAAAAACAACATTTTGTAAACAATCAACGGGTTATCAAATCGTTCAAAGAGTATTCAATGATGGTAAAGTCTAGCTAGGTTTAATAATAATAAGGCCCAGATGCGAATCCGTTTACGACTGTCAACTGTTCAGTAGCGTAAAGTACGGTTAACAGCTAAATAGTACCTAAAATGTTCATCGAGGGGCAAAAGAGACCTATTACCAACGAGGGTGAGGTTGGTAATCGTACTTTACTCCGAGTAACACATAGTGCTTTATACTACACCTACGAGGAAAATAAAAAAGCATTGTTCGTGGAAATTAATAATTCTTCATAATATACTATACTGTGCTTTTGCGTGGATTTCTTCGGCAAAAGATTTCCTGGGCTTTTTCTTTTAATTCAATAAATGTTCACTGTCGCTACTAGACATTTCGATTAGCGAGTTCAAAATAAAGCTATTACAAAAATTCAGACACAAAAAAGGCAATTCGCGCGTACCTACACTCGATTTTCACTTCTCTTTGCTACTTAATTTACAGAAGAGGCAAAGGGATCAAAGCCTATACAGCCAAATCTTTAATTTAAACTGAGAAGAAGCATATTGCCAGTATAATTTTTCTGATTTTATGGTACAATTTTTTTGTATTTTCATCCGCCTTATTCTCATTCTAAATTCCAAAAATAAAAGAAGCAGGGAAAGAAGAGGGAATGGATTTCTATTTAATTTTTCCATCTATAGCAGGGCCGATTTGAAATTAAATACATTTTTCATTCTGTCTATTCGTTAACCGACGCTCAGTTGCTCTATAACAACTACCCAGTACCATCTTTTGTTGTGCTTCTTCATTGGGTTGTGCTTTCGAGACCTTCTAATGAGTCCAAATACCACAGGGATATAATTGTTTAGTTGTTTAGTTCCTATGGCTACCTTCCGGCTCTTCCATCGGAATACCATAATTACTGTTTCGTCATCCAACCATAATATCAAAAACAAATATATAAAACTTTCTTAACAAAAATTAACCCAAAAAAAGAATCCATGCATTTGTAATTTGTTAATTAGTTTAATATAGGTATCAACATTTACATTTTGTGAAGTGCAGTGAACCTGTGCAGTTTTATTATATGACAGCATTGATTTCAAGGTGACTAAGTTACAACGCTATTTCTCAATGATCCGGCGAAACATCGGAACTACGGTATAATGGATAATGCTGCATAAGTAATTTTTATTGCCATTTTCTCGTCAAAATATGTGTTCCTTTTATACTCTATAAAAACATATAATATGCAGTGTCTTTCAATAAATTGCTGTCTAGAAAGGTGGTGAAATGAAATCAAAAATTGTCGATAAAACAGAACAAAAATTATTTAAGTTTTTATTTACTTTACTAACTAAAGTTTTTAACAATTATCCTGGACTCTTTGTACAAAAGCATCGATTTCTTTCTAAGAAGTGGGTCGATTACGGTGAAATAAAATATAAAAAAGGGACATTATAAGTAAAGCCACAGATTTCTTTATTGGCCACGTGATCAAACTTCTAATTTTTATAACTTAGCCACGGGAAAATGAGATAGCCTCTAATAAACTAATTCGTCTTTTTTGCAACGCCTACTAAATATTCTATAGAAAGCGTGTTAGTTAAATTTGGGTTAGGTGAATGTTAGGCTACATTTATCGCATGCGCGATTCGAGCGAGCGAAGCGAGCGTGGTGCGGGAGAACCCGGCGAAGCACCATAATCGAAAATGGATGATAATTCAAAGTTTTATAGCAAAAACATCATGTAACAACATATTTTTAGTGGCTAAGACAGTATCGTTCAGACGCTCGTAAATTGTGGCTGACTTAGTAATTTTGAAGGCAATGTAGATATTTAGAGGCGAATAATGCTATTAGAAAGAAGTCAAAAAAGAAATAAAAAGCACCCTAAAAAAAGTGATTTTCATGAATTAAATGTTGCCATACCTTCTCGAATGCATATTTTACTACACCCTCACAGTTCCTTCCCAGTACAAAAATTATTTATATGTGGCGAGGCTACAATTAAACATTTCAATTTGCGAACATATTTCTTTATGATAACGGCACATGCTTAATAGGGGGAATTTTGAGATACATTATTGTTAGCATATGGAATGTTGAATACTTGTGGAAAAGGCATGGACCGAGACCATACCTTAAAGTGTAGTTGACTTAGGAGGTTTTCCACTCAAAAATTACCACTAATAATATTATGCAAAATGGAAAGGTTACGGATGTGTCTCCGCTTTTCTAAATCAGTTAAATGATACCGCTCAAGACGATCTTCATATTTGGTAACTTTGCATCTCAGGCCGAGTTTGGAGATAATCCTTTCAGCATGTACTGCGTAAATCGGTCACTATACTGATGAGCAATATTTCAGAATACTTCTTACCAGCCCAGAATACAAAAGTATCAATGAAATGGGTTTTCTAAAGCTGATGCCATGACGAAGAACAAAGCTAAACATTCGGTTTGCTTTCAAGCAAATGTAATCGTAATGAGGACGAAACGACAGCTCGGAATCTAACATTACGCCTAAGTCCCTGATAGTAAAGTACGAACCAAATTCATAAATATAATAAATAAATAAAATAAAATAATAAATAATATTTACTATATACTTTTTCGCGTTTGTAAATGCAATTATTTGACATCTGAGTCCTCGTTGCTATCTATTATTCCATATATTTTAATGTCATCGGCATAAGCCAAACATTCACTATCAAATAAAAAATTAAAAAAATATTTCTAACAATCACACCACATTATCAAGCCCAAATTAAGTATCATTAAGAACTTGTGTTATGGATACTAGATAACGGATAAATAAAATTAAGAAATATATAAGCACTATTAGATTTTTTTTCATATATAAATATTAGAAATAACTTAAATAACATACATACACATCCATGACTAGAAAGCAAATATAAAAAAATATCTGCCTGTTAGCGACGCAACATGAAACGGATTCATAGCATAATAGGGACATAGTCATATAAGTAGTTTTGTAAATAACACTAGTCCACGCCCTCACTACTTGCGCCCACACTCGAGCACCCGGTCGTTCAAATTGTTAGTAAGTCATATAATTCAATGATAATATTTGCTTGTCAGCGCTATCGCTACTTGCGCCCGTCCTCGGATGGGTGGTCATTTTCGAGTGTGACGTAAGCAAGATCTAATAAGATTCTTATAGGAAATTAGGATGTTATAGGAACCTAGGTATGGGTATATTTTGAATGCTATTTTGATAACATTGATTTATGGTTGAATTGATGATATTTGTGTTTAATAAAGTTCTTAGAGATTTCATTGGTAGATAAGCGTAATATGAGAAGCTTTATGTATGTCTTAGACAGAAATTAGACCTAGGTTATTTGTCAAACACTGATTTGTTTAGATTTGTCATAATTGTGGTAACTTTATGGTTATTTCGTATCAGATTAGGTAGTTAATGGTAGATATAACGTTATTGTATATAGGTTCATATAATAAAGTACTTATTTGAAGTAATAAATGACGTAATATGGTTAGATATTTTCTCGTTGAATAACTACGCAATTATAGAGTTTATTGTTATGGTTTATTGATTATATGTGTAAATTGCTTTCTTTATTGAAATGTAATAGTTATTTTCATGGTGTTTTACGTATTTGAAGAGAATAACGAGAAAACCTTTGTTGTTGTATATGTACCTAATTGGTAGTTATATCTTGTTTGATTATGTTAAAATCGAATTGTAATTAGAATGTTTGCATATTTTAATAATGTAAAATGATAAAATTATGTTTGTAACCGTTTCGCCTTAGGTACAATGTTAGGCTAAGTAAGTAGTCTGCCGGCGCAAACGGTGTTTTGAGATAGTCTTTGTTCTAGAAAGTTTTTTGTATTTAAATTTATCGAATTGATATTATATATTTTAAATTATTTGAATATAATATTGTACTAGTTTTGATTAACAGTTTGAAAGATAATTCGATGTAAAGTTAGAATCCAAGTAAAACTTAAGTGTAATTAGGTGCAAATTGCACAAACGCGCCAGGCAATCAGAGCGCTGGAATTATTTAGGGCGAAATTTGTATAAAAGGCGCACGCCGAGCTACGAGAAACAGTTCGGTGCCCACAAGCAGGTGAAGAACAACTAATAAGAAGAAAGAAACAGTTCGGTGCCTTCAGCGAAGAAAACAACATCTAATAAGAAGAAAGAAACAGTCCAATAAGAAGAAAAGTTCCGAAGATTCCAGTTAGAAGAAAGAAAGTGCTGTTCGGTGAATCTGGAAGCCAGTGAAGACCCAAGAAGACGTAAGCGCTGTTCGGTGTATCCGGAGGCCAGTGAAGAGGTCTGAAGAAAGAAGCTGAACTCCAGGAACAATTGCGGTTCACAGGGTTATTTATAAGGTTTATTTGTAACCACAATAAACGTTCCTACTTTGAAGACGTGTTGTTTTCACTACGCTCCAACCTGCACTCGATCAAGTCGGGTGTCACTCCGTGGTTCGTCAGGTCGTGGTGTCTTCGGGGCTTCGAAGGGTACCACGACATCTTCCGCGCCACCGCAAATAAAATTGGTATAAACTGTGTCCGGGATCCTAACCTGGTCCCGCTTCGAGTTAGACCTTGGGTCCTAACAGTCTCCTGGTCTTTCGCGAAGTCGGACTCGGGGCTGATTTTGTATATCGGTTTCCCCCAACACTGCGTCTACCAGGATTCGAACCCGGGACCTCTGGCATGGAAGGACAAGGGTACCTACCTCCTCGCCAAACAGGCCGTCGAAATAAGTCTAATAAGTTATCAATGAACATTAAGAATAGCAATTTTATGCTTTCAGATATCAGAATTTCAAGGATCAACATAAAAAAAGGAAATACTAACATGATAGGGACCGACAAACTATTCCTCTTGAAAGTTTAGGAACATCTCTTCATGGCGCGATGTGATGTGACACGTGATTCAGAGGAATTACATGTTAGCCAAATATGGGGTTTAGCTTATACAGAAGAGAAGATGCTAACTTTATATTTGTCACAGCTGGCTCCGGTAGGAAAATGTATCGTTGCGTATGTGCAAGTATCTATCATATGGTTCTCTTGCACTCTCTTCGATTTGATGATGCACCAGCGTTTTATTTTTGTTTTTTGAGATGATGTAGTCAAATCCCCCTAAGTTTTTGATTTTCTTTAAAAAACTTCCTCTAAACACAAGTAAAGGGTTTCATAAAATACTAAGTATGCTAAGAAATATAAGAATGGTTTAGAACCTTTGTTTTAGTTAGGTATTCTGAAGAATTTGTTTGTTTTGCCATAAAAATGTAAACTTTGACCATTGTGATTTCTCTGCAGGAGTGTTGTAGGTTGCGAGTTACTGATTGATCTTATTTTTTGAATTTTCAATAATAGGAAAAGCAATGCTTAGTAGAATGATTACTTTCTACCTCTGATTTATTGTGATTGCGTTATAGTGCCTATAAAAAAACTTAAATTTTTATATCACTCCATGGAACTTATGGAAAATCTTTATGAATCAAAGTCGTCATCAATATTTTTATTTTATTTTATTGGCGAACTTCATTTCAAACCACTCACATAATTAGGAAATATGGAGAAGTGAGATATTTACGCCTGCCAGACAGCATCACATATACATTATTCACCACTAAGGTAGTTGAAGGTTAAATAAAAAAATCTATTGTCTAATTAAAAATACATGCTTACTAAGAACTCAGAAAGTTGGCTTTTGTACATAGAGTCCATAAACTTTTCTTAGTCAATGAAATTGTATTTACTAAAAAAAATAGTCAACAATTTTAACTATCGCGGGACACACTGTACATATAAAGCTTTATTAAAACTTCACTGATTTTGAACTATAACTGTTTTTATAAAGAGGAAAATTAGGAAAACAACATTTCTCTGTGTAGGTACATATTTCTGTGCGTTTGTCCGAATTTTGAATTAACAAACTCCAGGTCTAAACCTTGTTTATATGTAATTTTATTTGTATATATAATCACGATCAAAGATAAAGTTCTAGTTTTGTAACTAACTTGTTATGTTGCACTGTGTGACATATTTATGTACATTTCTTGTAATAAGTGCCTAAAAAAATCCTAATGAGGTTCGGTCCTTTATCTTCATTTCTTCCGTTCCTTAACCCATTAAAACTGTTGTGGCACTCTACAGCCAAAACAATGTTTCTCAAAAAATTTCATATCCAAATCTATTTAATCATATAAGTAATACAAACCCCGTCACAACTTGATGAAGGAATTTGGCAGCACTATCGACAACCTCTGCCCAAATCTTCTGCGAGCGCGGAGCTTGCTGGGAGCCCGCTCCAGCAAACAGCGCAGCATCAGGCAAGGCTCGGACAGCGTCCAGGGCGTCCCGAAGCAAAGCGGAACAGACGTCAGCATCCTCACCGCATCGCCAAGCGCGGCGCACTAGAGACAAGGCGAGGCGAAGCGCTGCTCTCGCTCCTACACGAGCTAGGCCTAATGCACTGTAAAAACAGATACACTAGTAATCCCAAATGGAAAGCAAAGTCGGTACATTACAATCAGAAAACATCAAAAAATTGTGAACAATGTGTGTATATCCTACAAATTTATGTTTACAAAATTACTAGTGTTATATTACTATATCACGACATGTGCCATTGTGGTCTTCGCTCAAGCTCTCTAGTCGAATCTCAATCACTTGCAAGTTACCCAAAATAGGTTTTACGCAAATGCTGCGGGGTTCCGCACTATGTCCATAATTTAGACCTTTATCCATAAGGATCTTTCAGCGCATCCCCTTCCCTAATCGGGTGTCGCTCCAATGAAGGCTGCATAGCAATCCCTTGCCACAAATGTTAAGGTGGTTTTTAGTGGGTAGGTGCTACTCTAGTGAGTCCCGTAACGCCCTGAAGACCGGTTGCGGGGTAAGCATGATGCATTTACCACTTCCCTTAGGCGTAAAGCAAAAAAAAGGATCTTTAGCTGACAACCACTGCCACGTTCATGAAGTTGGCGTCTAGACAACGCTTTCTATCATTCACAAAGCTGACTACACAGCCAACCCCGAGGCGGCAGTTAGTTAAAAGAGTCCGCGTAACGTCTTGATAGATCCAGACGACAACATCAAAGAACGCCGGCGCCGGTATTCGAATCACCAAACCCATGGTGGGCCAGGCTAAAGCGACATACACATTCCAACTGAGTTCCTTACTGGTTCTTTCACGGTAGATGACCTTTCCGAACCGGTGATAGTTTCACACTTAGGCATCTGTATGTACTTTTAAGTTCTGGCTAAGTGCCCTTAGTACTCGGCCACAAAGTCCGGTGAAATTAAAAAGGCCAGTAGGACAATAAATAAAAATTTTGGAAAAGATATCCTTATGTATAATAAAAACCTAATGATTGCTTTAAACTAGATTATTTAATTAAACTCAACTATTTTAATGCTAAATATTTTAAAATAGGTCTTTGAATGTTTACAAATGTTTATTAGCAACACATTGTTTTAGATTCATTGATTTATTTAAAAACAAAAATAATTAATTTGGTGTTGTCACATTACTTACACAGCATTTTTTTTATTTGTTAATACACATGGTACACATGACTTCACATTCTTGGATACTCAAGCTAAGAATTACCTTTCAGAATCATCAGAGGGTTCTACTGTCTCCTCTTGTGTTTCTGTAGATAGTTCTACTGGTTTTGTCAATGCTGATATTGCATTACCAACATTTCTGTTTACAAATGCTGGAGCCTTTTCTACTTTCTTTTTAGTTTTCTTGTCATTATTCTGCTCTCTAAAAATAACATAACAGTATTAATACATAAATATATTAAATACTTATAAAAATCAATATTTTGTACACAAGCACAAATTAGGAAAATATAATAATATACCTTATAACAGCTACTAGGTGTCTATTACAAATTGCAACCAAACGACGAATTTGTGATATATAAGGACAACTTGTTGCTGTATTGACAGCACGAGCTCTTTGCTCCCAAAACAGAGAATCTGTAAGATTCGTAAGGCACTCAGGACCTAAGAAATAGTTTTCAATTATTATAAGATTATTTACATGTTTATTAAAGTATGTTTTAAAGTAAAGCATAAATAAATTTAGTTCATTTTTATATTATTCGTGATTACTGTGATAACTACCTATATCAGAAGTGTTCAAATTTATTAATTCACATATTTCATTATTAAAATATAATAATATTACAAAAAAGAACAACCTGGATCAGTTTTCCACTTGATTTCATCAATAATTTGAATAGATGGAGTTGGAGGATTTATCTTGGATAAGAGAGAGATTCTGAAATCTTCTTCAGTAGACAAATTAGTGCATGCTGGACAAGCACATCCAGAATGAGGCCCACACAAGCCATCACAGCAGGTGCAATTCAATATCTGCAAAATTCAATCTTATTAAAATAATAAATTGCTACAAGAAGAGCCTGTGAATTTCATAAATAATACTTGTTATGTTTGCACATTACATTAACAACAAAGTGAATATATTTTTCATAATACATACCATTAATACAGACAATTAAGAACCTATTGTTCTCATATTGATACAACAATATGAGATATGAATGAACATTTTTATAGTACAATTTTATGTTCATTCAAGTTATAATTGTTTAAGTTTCAGGTATTTATTTATTTATTACCTTTCACTAAATGACAAGATAAAAATAAATAGAAAATGTCTGTAGGTACAAATACATCTAAAAAAAGGTTTGTTTTTATGCTAGTGACTAAAAATACGGCATTTATTATATTTATATTTTAGTATATTTACACACATTATTTCCATAATTCAAGATTATTACAAAATGTTCCTTTAATTTTGTTGAACTTACCCTTAAACCACAATAATACTTTCCACTGTCGCCAAGTTTAGCAGTAATACCAGAACAATTTAAAAGGCCATTTTTCGCGTCAAAAAATATTTCTTTGTCTTGCAGAAGACTGTTGAATAAGTTGCAGAGAATTTCGGGACATTGAAGAGCATCTTGTAATTCAGGATTTAGCCATTTGCCATCTAAATGTTGCTGAGGTCGAAAAATGAAATCGTCTTGGTCTTCAGGGACAGACATTTTCGCAACCGGTTGTTTCGACACTCTTCAAATCATTTTCTTTTCTTAGTCCGTTTAATTGGTATGCGACTTTTTCTAAATTGCACACTAAAACATTATTGATTCGCAACGACACTAATATGAGTTTGGATAATTAAAAATTCTCAACATTTAATACAAAACATTCACAAGACCACCATCGAATCGAGTGAATCGAAAAGGCGATCAACCAATTTCGTATTGTCGCTCGTCGGACTGACTGGACTGACAGATCTGACAATAACTAATAACAAAATGGTCAATGACAAAATATCAATGCCTTCGTAACGTTTTTCATTTCATTATGGATATCAGTCCGAACCCAATTGAAAATACATAAACAATTATATCAACCTTTAGTTAGACCACAACAGTGTCTAAATGATTACTATCTACTTACATTCAGCTATTGAGGAGTGACTTTACAAAAGGGGATATCTACATCTTATCATTTTTTTCAGAAAATTTAGAAAACCGACAAAGACAAGACGCACAGATCTACACAAAGTCTGCATAGCTATGTAGGTACTATGTAATAATATTAATAAATGGGCATATACAAAATATTTGGCTTTCTAATTTAGTGGTACAAAATAAACAAAAAATTAAATATCCCCTTTTGCAATGATAAGATGTAGATATCCCCTTTTGTAAAGTAGCGATGGGCGATTGTTCCAAAAAAAACAATCGACTGAATCGAATATTGTGCCGTTGCGTATTCGATTGTCGATTCAGTAGTTCCTCGCCCTGATTATTCGAATAACAATCGACTAACTACTAAATACTAATATATTCGTAAACGAATTGCGTGCGAATGTACAACTCTGCGTAGTGAGCGTGCGATGTTACACTGCGCTGTGGTGCGAGTCGGAGTTTCGATTGTTTTTAAGGAAAATATCCATTCTAAGTGTGATTTTTTTTAAATCCCCACACAAACACACCAACTGAAGGCCCCAAAGTAAGCAGAGCTTGTGTTATGGATGACCATACAGCGAACTGGGGGGGAACCCAGAATAAACATACATATATAAATACAAACAACCATGACCCGAGAACAAACATCTGTGTTCATCACACAAATGAATGCCCCTACCAGGATTCGAACCGGCGAACCTTCGGCGTATGAGGCAAGGCTACTTACCACTACACCACTCGGATTTGACACTTGCCTACATTATAAGTAAGAAATTTCTAAGTACAATTAAAAGTAAGTATAATAATTTGTTTTTGCCCGACTGTCTCAAAAGTAGGGTTATCTGTTTCAAGAGCATGTATGTCATGTATGAATAATTCGATTTCACGAGCTACAGACAGACTAAACGGCTTGATAAATTTTGACATATGAGGTGTTGTTCGATTTCTCTAGTAGCACGGGTGACAGTGGGTATATTCATATTTTATAAAATAAAAATTGCGGGCTACTATCGGAAATTTCTGCTTTGAAATTTCTATTTCACGGGCTATAGCGGATTGATGGATTTTGACATTTGAGGTGTCAATTGAATCGTCTTGACGAGAATAGTGACAAAGGCTATAAAATTCATTCGAATGCGAAATGTAGTAATTTCAATGTAGTCGGATTTTTCGTTCTTTTTTTATATAATACTTGTTATTTGTGTGATAGTTTACCGACTGTACACTAAACTTTTTCAATACTTACAAACCTATACTTCGAAGATTTTTTTTAAATAACCCACGGTCATAAACCGAGTTCTTTGTAACTTTAAGGTAAAGAAATTGTAATAATACTTAATACATGGATTAATTTCTAGACGAACAATTCTATCGCAGTATAAACTATGAAGTTTTTTACTATGAAGGGATTGGATTCATGCAAAGCCTGGTCTTTAGTACATATTTATATATTTCTTTAGTTTAATCGCCCGCTATCGTGTTTCCAGAGCACATTTCCTCTAAAAAACTTAATTTTTGCAACATAATGTGGTGTGAAAGATAAAAATATTTAGTATTTCTGATTTAAAGTTTGATTTTGTAGCGAACTACTGCGGCTATAATCAAGTAAAAAATAATGAAAGTATAACAGCTGACACTAATATTGATAAATAGGTACCCTTTTCAGTACAAACTGCCCGCCCACACGACACACAATATACAAATGTTTTTCAATGTGCTTTCAAATGTACATTACCGAATAATATACTAGTTTTTTAATAAAGCACTATCTAGTGTCACATTCGAGAAGCTTTTAGACATAATCGTTCAAAGTGTTCAACTTTCAAGTCAGCGAGGCGATCATTCGGTTACTATAGCAACCTGGACGTTTGAGTGGAATTTCTGTAATTGAGAGTTTACTTGCCCTTTGACATAATACCTAATAATTAACATAGTACGAATAACTATATTTTTTAACTAAATAAATAAGTGTAGACTACTTGTTTGTTTTTTGTAACGCTTTTTTAGTTAATTTAATTATAATAAGTAACTCATTGATCTCTTTCAGACTTATAACATAAATCGAACAATTATGGTTTTTACATTTTTATATTCTAGTCTTTTGTATTACTTAGAAACTCCTCAATTATCCATCCATTCATAATGTAAATATGAATGGATGTTTTCCATGGCGATCGCATAAACAACTGCAGCCATAAGTAAGTTGAATTTAAGCGCAGCGCACATCGCACGCCGCACGCACGCATCAACTTTTTAACTACTAATTCAGTAGAAAGAGTTAGTAATATAAGTGCGGTCTGCGGCCTGCGTCGCGCTGCGCTGCGCGCGCCTCGAATTACTCGTAGTAGTTACTCGGTTATCGCGTCTGTGATAGAGGGACGCACGCACGCGCGTCAAGTCGCTAACAATCGACTGACATCCATAGTTATCGACTTTTATCGACTGAACTGAACAATCGACTAGTTCGATTGTTTTTAGTAATAATCGCCCATCGCTATTGTAAAGTCACTCCTCTATTGATCTTGGAACTTTCTTATTAATGCTCATATTCGTTTTTACAGAGTTTTTAGAGTTTAGATATTAGAGTGATAAAAAATAGTACACATAAGTTTACAAACATCAACTAATCAACTGAATACAATCGACGTTACTAAGCATTTCATAAAAATAATTTATTAATTTTAGTTTGTCGCAATGGGGTCTTAAATGAAATGGAAAATGTGAAAACTTCATTTCACAACTTTTAGTAAGTTGCAGTTTATTTCATAGATTTAACCACATTTAGTTCTAAGTTAAGGCAATCCAACCCATACTCGTAGCCTGAACGCCATTTCACAACAATCACCCGAGCTGCCGAAGCTAACAGCGAAAATGCGAAAAGTCTGCTTGTATTCTACGTCTATGCTGCTGGCTCCTATTGCATCGCATGACATGGCAATGTTATATGGTTATCTGTGGTCAAGTCAATATTTAAAAAGAAAAAAGTAATTGTTTTTCTTATTCGGCGACGTACTGTTTGTACTGTTCATGCGTGTTGTGTGACAATAATAACAAGATTTTATTGTGAATAATACGAATTTGTGCATGGGGATTTCTCATTGACCATCTTAATGGAGACCGATATATTTTTCGAAAATAAAGACTATTTCTATGGTAAGATTCCAATATAGCCATGAGTGTGTATCTCCGAACGTAATTAATATGGTTTTCACGCTTACGATCTCATAATTATTTTTAAAGATAGTAAATTCGTAATTAATATTATCGAATCGTTTTTGGTTTTAGGTGAAGATATCCTTGAACATTTAACAAAAGATTACGAGTGGTCGTCTCTTTTGGATGTTGCCGATGCGTCGCCTAGTGAAATCTTAGCTGGAGCAGCTCCAATTTTACTTCCTCCTCTATCCCCTGGTTTAAGCTATAAATCATCACCAACAGAAAGCAGTAATTCAGATTCAGGCAGTGAGGATGACTCAAAGAAGTTTGTATTGGTTTTTTGATTTTTGCAGTGGAGTTTTAAATTAGGAGAAAACACACAAAGCTTGTGTGTTTTCCTAATTTAATTTTAACATTATCTAATTTCAGCAGCAGTAGCAGCTCTTTGGATAGATGTGCTGAGTCACCATATGAGCTCAATTCTTGCTTGGAAAATAACCCATCTAGTCACCTAAGTCTTCAGGATATAGAGGAATTCCTAACTAAAACATGTAAGAATGAAATTTTATTACTTAAACCTCAATTATGGTTATCCTACCATGTTTTTTGACCAACTGGGCATTTCAATATACTAACAATTCTGATTTCTAACATCAAAACATCTTTTAAGTTATTGATTAATTATTACTGATAAAATTACAATAATTATTTATTGCCAAATAAACTCAAAATGGACTACATAACCACATCATTATTTAATATATTTATTTTGTTTATGCCTTTAACATACCTATATTTTTATGAATTTTAGCAGCGCCAGTTAAAAGTAATCATGAAAATACAGTATGTATATCCAACTCAACGAGAAATGGTCCTGTAATGGCTATTGAGAACGGCATAATAAAGGTCAGTTTCCTATTGTGCATCTCTTCAAATCAGTTATATGGATGTGATTCTAACTTATGTCTTGTTGCAGTGCCTTAAAGCGGAAACTAAAAGCTGTGATCTAAACCAACTCCGCACTCACCTTTTACCAAAAGGTTAGCAGAAATCAATATTCTGTATGAATTAAGAATCTAAATATAAATTTTACTTTAATTGTCACTTGATTTCAGCTAATGAAAAACCTCAAAGCTACTACAACATAGTTAATGAAAATGTGATACCTACCATTACAGAAGAAATCCAAAATGGGCCAAGTAAAAATGTTCTTATATTGGACCAAAAGAAAGTTCCAGCTATTTTAAGAAAGACTTCTGGAACCAATGTAGTGATGAAAATGGAACCTGCAATGATTCCAGCTGATTCCACTAAAGTTGGTAAAATAGCAATACCTCCTTTGACTCATGTTGGAGCTAATAAAGAAACTTGTTACCAGCGGGTATGTAATAAAATAATGAATAAATTATGTAAACTAAATTTAGCTACTCTAACCTAAACTAGCATAAACACAAAAACCCTAGCAAGGTGGTAATAATCTAAACTAATAATGCCAAATAGTTTTTATCAAAAGTTTTTGTCAAAATTCATATTACACAGCGGAACACAGATAGATATTACAGCTTAGGGCTATATGAATGAATCTCACTTAAGTGCACACTGCAACTTTAGAGTGGGTAATACAAGGCAGTTAAGCTTGTCAGATGCCATGTAGATACAATAATATTTTATTTGTGTATATATTATCTAAAAATATCACACACTGTGCAGTACAATAATCTACAAAATTATATAAATCATTCATTCGTATTTCATAAAGTATACATTCACGAGGGTGCCACAGGGAGAAGTACTCTCCCCCCTCCTCCACTCCTTACCTCCAAAAAACACGTAGAAAACGCCACACAGAAAGCAAAAATCGCCCTCTATCTGGTAGCAGAATGGTTGGATCAAAATGGGGACTAAAACCCAAAATGGTCGTGTGGATTCTTGACGCCATCGTCAGACCGATCGTGACATACGGCTGTGTAGTATGGCACAAGAAGCTCACGCAAACAACTACCATTACTGAACTAGGGAAGATACAAAGAACAGCATTCATTCTGGCCACTGGTGCCATGACAACTATGCCAAACCTGGCATTAAATGCACTCTTAGGGCTCCCGCCCCTGCATCTCACAGCCTTAAAAGAGGTTGGGGGGAGCAAGATTAGAGCCAAAGCCCAAAGAGGAAATGCATGGCTTTCAAAAAATACAGGCTACCTGGAGAAATTCATCCACAAATACCCAATTATAAACATGCCCACAGATTACATGCTACCAGAGCTACTCCATAATTTCCAAACAGAGAAGAATGGACTAAGCGCAACATTCACTGGGAAGGATATAGCCTTATCTGGTTCACTGATGGTTCTAAAATGGACAATAAGGTAGGATATGGGGTACACGGCGTAAAACCCAGGTTTAGCGAATACTAATGGCACTAAACTCATTCAGAGTTGACTCCAAATTAGTAATGCAATGCCAAGAGACTCTAAATAAACTTAGGGAACAAAACACAGTACACCTAAAATGGGTCCCAGGACACTCAAACATCGCAGGAAATGACAAGGCTGATGAACTGACGAGAAAAGGCGCAATGCAGAAACAGATAGGTCCAGAACCTTTCTGCGGTATCCCAAGGAGCCTAACACGACAAACACTAACAAGCCTGTGCCTAAAAGAAAGCAAACACCTTTGGACCGAAGCAGAAGGCATGAAACACTCCAAGACATTAATAGAGGGATACTCAAAACCCTACACAACTATTATCTCTCAATAGGACCCAACTTAGAACATTAGTGTGCGCATTGACAGGTCACTGCAAGCTGAATAAGCACATGTACAATCTAGGCGCAGCGGCACAGAAACGTGCTGCAGATTCTGTAACACGGAAGAAGAAACACCCCTTCATTTACTGTGTCAGTGTGCCGCACAAGTACAGAAGCGATCATTACACTTGGACAAACATGAATTGGACACAAGGGAGATTGGATACATTGCCGTCAGGAAGGTGATTCGCTTCCTGGACTCGATTGGAGTAAGCGGCGAGCTCTAGAAAGGTGGACTCACACAATAGATCTGCTAGGTCGCAGTGTGACAGGGCGCAGTTCATATGACCACATAGTCCCGTGAAACAAATACATTCAAATACAAATACATTCACTTGAAACTTACTAGGCCTGTGGTGCAGATTATTAATACAGAGTGTTCCCTACAATGAGTTGCATATAATGCTTCTCGACATCTGATATTGAATTCAATGCAAAGCCTGCATTAGAATTCATCAAAAGGAGTTGAATTTGGAGAGAACATAATATAAAACATAAAAAGAACCAAGGCGAATTGATTCTTTGCTAGGATCTGCGTTAACAAATTTACAATTTAAAAACCCAGGGCAATATTTATGATGATACATAGTTTTGATGAAATAAGATATTCATTAAGAATTCCAACAACATCTCAATGCAACCATCCTGTATTTAAATACTATGTTTTCTAATATTAATATTTTATGTCATATTTGTATCAATAGATGTTATCTGCAGATATATATTTATATAATCTTCACCATGTTTCGCTATCCATCATTTTGGTGCCTAAGCTACTATATGATATGAAACAAATTATCTGTGGTCTGTGTAATAGTTAATTCAAATACATATTGAAAGATTACTGCACAAATACAGATAACTTATTATAACTGCTTAGTATGTGACCCTTATACTATTTTGGTATAGTGAATAATAATAGGTCTTTACCTATGAAACTGCCGTTTTGCCGTACTGGCCATTTCAAATGAAAATATTTTTTTTTGACTGATAATTCTAATTTCAAATTAATTGTATTTGACAAACATGGAATTCTTTTTCTAAAATCGTCATTTGTTTAATAGTTAGTGTTTTGTTTTCAACGCATTCGAACATTTTTCGTCATCATGGATAAGTTAAAAATTCGAGTAATTATGGAGTATGAGTACCGTCGTGGCAGCAAAGCGGCACAAGCGGCACGCAATATCAACGACGTTTACGGAGCGAACACTACAAACGAACGCACCACCCGTTATTGGTTTACCCGCTTCGTCGTCCGAAAACTTTGGTCGACAATGACGAATTAAAGGCAATTGTGAAAGCTGATGAAACTCAATCCACGGCTGAATTAGCAGCAGCTTTCGACGTTAGCATCAAAACAATATTGGTCCATTTGCGTCAAATTGACAAGGTAAAAAAGCTTGACAAATGGGTACCCCACGAACTCAATGACCGCCAGCGCGAAGTACGCCTGGAGACGTGCCTTGCACTGCTCAGCAGGCATACAAATGAAGGAATTCTGAACCGCATTGTTACTTGTGACGAGAAATGGATCCTGTTTGACAATCGTAAGCGCTCAGCAAGTTGGTTGGACCCTGGTTCAGCACCCAAACAATGCCCTAAACGAAAACTTACCCCTAGAAAAGTGATGGTCACTGTTTGGTGGTCTAACGCGGGTGTAATTCATCACAGCTTCTTGCCAAACGGGACAAGCATTACTGCAGATGTGTACTGTGAAGAACTGAACACAATGATGGAGAAGCTCGCACGTCTCCAACCAGCTTTGGTCAATCGTTCGGCTCCACTGCTCCTGCACGACAACGCGCGACCTATACTGCACAGCAGACGGTCTCCAAGCTACAAGAGTTGGGGTTGGAAGTTCTCCGTCATCCGCCGTACTCACCAGACCTTGCGCCTACAGACTTCAACTTTTTCCAGAATTTGGATAACTTCTTGGCGGGAAAAAAATTCAATACCCGAGAGGCAGTACAAAATGCCTTTGAAGAATTTGTTGCCTCCCGTCCAGCTGATTTCTTCAAGAAAGGCATCAATAAGCTACCAATGCGTTGGCAAAGATGCATTGATTGCATGGGTGATTATTTTGATTAATAGAAATAAAAAATATATATAAAAAATTACGCTTCATTTATTTCGTGAAAAACAGCAATTTCATAGGTAAAGACCTAATATATGTCTCACTACTTGAGATGGCACATGATTGGACTGAACCCTTAGACTAACACATACATTCTTAAAATGTTTTAACATATTTTATTGAATTAATGGATTATTTCAATTCAAAATCCCATTGTATAATAATGAGATTTTTAAAAAGAATTATCCTGATTTTATGTCATCCCATGAGTCATGGAGAGACATAGTCTGGCAGGTTTAGAACAAGTCACAAAAGTGTGTAAGTCTTTTGACACTGCCAATAAGTGGATTTATGAGGATATAATTTTAAATATGGAAACTTATCACTATTAGAACATGTCTTTTGAAAACAGAGATTTTAGCATTTAGTATAAAATAATATTTATTTTCCAGTTATCACCGTCAATTAATAAAGCAGTGAAGAATTCTAATTCTGTATCAAGCAATAATGATCCGATTATAGTACAAAATGTCACCAGTGTAAAAATTGAGAAAGATAAAAATTCAAACTTAAGTCACATGACTGAGGCAGAAGTAAAAGCTCTAAAAAAGCAGCAGAGAATGATCAAAAACAGGTCAGTGTTCATATTAGTAGAACAAAACGTTTTGCGTTTGTAAGAGAGTTAACTTAATTAGCTAACCAAAAAAAAATACTGAATAAAATCTCTAGAACTCTGCAACAATTGCTTTTTTTTCAAACATTACATGCCTTTTATGTTGTAGATGCTGTTTCAGTTCATTATCTTGAATTTAATGACAGTAAGTTGCCTACATCATGATACATGTTGAGGCATGATAATCAAACTTTTCGCATTTGCAATGTTGACTAACATAATCTTATTTCATTTAGTAGCGAAATAAGATTATGTTAGTCTTCATACAAAACATTTCACTGCATGTAGGAAATAATCTTGATTACTTTCGCAAACTTATGTCTATTTAACAGACAAATTGTTTTACTTTCAGAGAGTCAGCCTGCCAATCAAGACAGAAGAAAAAGGAGTATGTGACCACACTAGAACAACAGTTACTAGATGCCCAACAAGAAATAGCTAGATTGAGATTAGAAAATAAGTTGTTACGAGAGCAGCTGGAATTGGGTGGTAGAAGTCGAAAAGTAGGTGTATATTATGTCAAAAAACTTATGACATATGTATTAAGACTGAATCAACATGACTTAATTCAACTCTTTAAAATAATAAAAGAGAAAATGGATTTCATTGAGCTGGCTAGTTCTGGCAGAAACATATTGGTTTAAAGTTTTGTTATTATACAAAATAATTGCTGATATAATATAATATCTATTTAACAAAAACAACTTTAAAAAATAACAGAGTGATGGTTCTTATTTCAAAAAATTCGGCCACCCTAATTGCTTTAGCTTATATATTTACTGTGACGTAAATAAGCTTAATATATTGAACACTAAATAAATTATCTTATAAATACAGACACAAATTTATAGATACTTTTTCTCATGTTTTGATTGAAGATTTAAATAAGAGCATTTTTGATTGATTTTATTTTATTCTTTCTTTGTTTTTGTAATTTTATATAACAATTGTAAAGGAGCTGGAATTTTAAAGTCAAAATCATAAATTTCCAGGTTCCTCGTTTGGATGCATCGGTTTTTATTCCTAAGAAAAATATTGCTGTTATATTTGCAATGGTATTTATGGTGTCACTCAACTGGAATATCATTGGGTATGTATTTGATTTCCTTTTAAAACTGTTTACTATACTATTTCCATTTCTTTATTTTCTTGATGACAGTTCTAATTTGATATAATGTAGTGTTGTGACCAAATAAGTAATGATATCGATCGCATATATTTATTATATTTTGAACAAAGACAAATAGAACAAAAACATTCAGTGATATTTTTTCAAGGTATTTTTTCACTCAATGGCCCACCGCCATTTTGTGTTTGTTTTAATCTGTCACTCGCAACAAGACGGTCGTGCTAATCACTACATTTCTGTTCGCTGAGTTTTTTCAAATTATCCATACGTTACGTTGTGTATTGGCGTCTAGACGCCACTTCGATCCCCACCATCCCAACCCGCTGGTAAATAAGTCATCTGAATACGCAGCCAACCCAGATGCGGCGGTTCGTTATAGGCGTCCGCGTAACGTCTTAACAGATCCCGACGATGATACCACAACAAGGAACGCCGGTGTTCCAGTTAGAAATAGGGCAACACGGCATTCGAATCGCCTAACCCACTGGTGGTAATGCGGCTAATGCGTTGTACGCATTCCTACTGAGTTTCTTGCTGGTTCTTCGGCAGTAGATGATCCTTTCGAAACAGTGGTAGTTTCAATATACGACGTCCTAAGCCGAGGTCCGTACCCTCTCGGGAGCCCTTAGGCATATCGTATGTAGGAGTAGTTTAAGTTCCAGCTAAGCGCCGTCAGCGCTAAGCTACAAAGTCCGGTGAAATTTTCGCGAAATCTTCCGCCGTATCATTGCCAGTACAATGCTATAGAACTAATATTGGCACAAATCAAAGGACACGCCGCTCGAAACAATACCCATCCCCCTTTAACGGCAAACAAGATGTTAGATTTATTAAAAAATGCATGTGCGGAAGTAACTGCCGAAAACTGGGAAAATATTGTGAGAAAACCCAAAACATTATAGCCTCGGATTGGGAAATTCATGTGGCAATCGATAATATACAAGTACAGGAACTTATAATAAATGTTAGGGAGATAGTGACAGTGACGATTCATTAGATTTTGATTAAAATAAATAAATAAATATTACCTGTCGGTATAATTATTTCGTTTCATTGTCGAGTACCTACATAGGTAGGTACTTACTTATTTTACAACAGCGTCGAAAATTTTAAAGAAGTTGGCATTATCAATCAAGAGTTAATGCGTGTAACATCTTGTAATGAAATATAATTAAGTTGAAAATGAAATATAGTTAAGTTAATAAATTTGTACAAAAGTATCCGGCAGTAGTTTAGTTTCTTACATTTTGTAAAAAAATATCGGGTCTGTTATCCTGTTACGTTTATCGATATAGCTCCATCCCTATCAGTTTCTCCGACTCTGGTATTACCTATATAACCTTGTACGTGTGTAAACCTCATATTTTTATAAAATAATGCATACATAATGTAAAAAAACGCTCGCACAAGGTTACACAGGAACTGTCATCGAGAAAATAAAGAAATGGAAATAGTATAATTTTTTAAATGCAACAATATCTGTGAGACTAAGTTGTTCTAGGTTCGATTTTTCCACAGAAACGTTTTATAATACTTCATTTGCAGGCGATAATTAAATTTGTATTAAAACTGAAAGCAACTTCATAACATAATTTTTGTTTCGAAATATTGTAAACTAACCTTTTACTTTATTGAGGGGTGCAGCAGATTGCTTTCTAGTTGTTTTGTATTTGTGTCATACATTTTATTTTAGAGATTTTTCTGATCCTCAATAAAAATTTAATAAATTGATGATTCCTGGAATTATATAAATAAGGGTGTTCCACAAAATGGCAACATACGTTTTTTAAGAATTTATATATGAATAGTTCATTAGTAATTTTTTGTTTATATTAAAAGATGGAATACGCAACCTATAGTCGCACCAGTGGCTCCACCAAATACGGCGACAAGGCATCTTCTATGGACTGACGATACAGTTGACTCTGGTAAGAAACATCCCAACAGCTTTAATTATCCCACTGTAGGGACACCAGCCTCGCCTGACTGAGGGGTTGGTTTAAAACAATATATAGTTGACCACACTTGCTACTGCGAGTTTGTAGAGTTGCACATACCTTCGGAATAGTTTCTTAGGTATGCAAGTTTCCTCAAAATGTTTTCCTTCACCATCATGAGTCGATGGGATTGAACCAAACACCATTGGATCGAAAAGCCAGTGGCAGAAGCTAGCTATTGAGCCACTGACGCTCAAACTAGAAATATAAATAACAATACATTTATATGACGACCGAGTGGTGTAGTGTACGCCGAAGGTCCCAGGTTCGAGTCCTGGCCGGGGACATTCATTTGTATGATGAACACAGATGTTTGTTCTCGAATGATCTCGGATCCATAACACAAGCTCTGCTTACTTTAGGGCCACACAGTTGGTGTGTTTGTCTGGGGATTCATTATAATTATATAAAATTATTGTTTCTGATTGACATAAAATTATTAGAATATTTCATCATTTTCCAATATATTGTAGCTGAAAACCGTCTGACCAATCAAAGTGTTATAAATAACTCTGACTGTCAAAATACAACTGATAGTGATTATATGAACCAGACCGAAAGTATAAGGATTGTGGGGGAACTTAATCGGTGGATTGGCAACGGAAAAACATTAAACTGGACATACAATTTACCAAGAAGAAAAAGGATGTACTTAACTGAAGATAAGAGTGGTAAGTAAATTCATACAGTGATAGAAATTGTTAGAGATTTTACCACTTATAACCACAAATTTGAAATTAATTTGAAATGTGTTCAATCTTTGCAGACGATGTATTTAACATTAAGATGTTCAATAAAATGAATATAAATACTTTTGATGATTTACAAGACGTCACAAAACCTAGAAATGTAAGAGAAAAATCTCGCCATAGAAGACTGAAACGGAATATAGATTATGCTGAAGCTGACAATGGGCTGTATCACTACGAACCTTTGATGAGGAAAAAGTTAAGAAAGTCAGTTGATAATTTGAATTTAGATGATTTCGGAGAATGGAATGCATTTTTGCAAGCTCTCAAGAGAAGGGATGATACTTTTTATCTGGTTGGAGTTGGTAAGGGAGAACATTTATTACTGCCAGCAGTATCACACAATGTCACAAAACCTCCAAAGATGGCGCTTATTCTTCCAGCTAAGTCTGGAAATGGTAAGCCACCTAATATTTTTTTAAATAATCCTGGGGTGAATATTTTGTAGTATTCAACTACTTATTCCGTAATAAATTTTACTTTATTTTTCAGAATCTATATTAAACGGACATGTTACTCTAATGCAAATAGACTGTTCGATTGTCAACACGACACTATTCAAATTGAAGCCAGAGACATTACCGGAAAGCCTCAGACAGGAAACGTTTATAGACCAATCCAAGGCACACATTTTAAACGCATCGAGCGCCAGATACAAACATTCCAAAGGAACGAACATATCCTTCATTGAGAAAGATTCAAGCAATAACTTATCCAACTATCGAGATTCACAAGGCGTGAGTAAAGATATAGATAAAGACCTATTTGCTCAATACTTATTTTCTAAACATGAGGTTAAAAAAGATTCTGAAAACAGACATGCTCAAAAGTTTAACCGTGGCAATATTACGAGATCACAAAATAGGAGAAACAGTAATAAACCATAAGGTTTATATAGTCCACAGTATTTTTATATAGTCTTTTTCTAAAATATATTTATAAGCAATAATATCCAGGGAATAAAGGTTTTTATACTTTTGGTATGGAATAGAAACTCAATAACTGCTTTCAATTTCCTTAATTTTGTGTAAAGGTGATCCCACATATCTATAAAACGTTATACAATTTTCGGTACCGTAAGGCGATATTACTCTTTAAGATTATGGAATGCTTTGCATCAAAGTCTTACAGATTTGCCGCCCTAGCCCACGAAATAATTCTGAAACACAACTGTCGTATAAGAAATTCAGCATTTGGTCTGGTCCTTAGTTTCGTCCGCTTAGCTCAGGTCCAATTTTCTGTAAATCCATAAGCCGAAGAACCTTTGTGAAAAACCTTAGCGGTGTACTGACGTTTCGCAGTGTACTCGGTCTGACGCCAACAAGACAAATTATTTACTAATTAAAACTATAAACTAACTCTACATATAATATAGATTTATCTTTCTAACGTATTGCTTATTTTATTTTTTCTAACTCAAACGTTACTCTGAGGTATTTTTCCTAAGAAACCATATACTGGGTAAAAAGAAAACTTTGGGATGATTTCTTTTACAAATGTTTCATTTACTTGGATAATTCCTTAAAAAATTGTAAATTGGCGAAACGGTCAGCTATTACCTAGTGGTCGGCCTTGATTTGATTTTCAGAATTGTCTTCTAACAAGTTGGGCAGCCTTGTGATGTACGCTTCCATATTCGAAACATTTTAAACATGCTTTAATTTCATATAAATTATTTAAAAAATTTCAAGATGATGTTTGTGTTTTGACGACAGTTCAGTTTAAATTAGATAAAAAACAAAAGATATACTACAATCTTTAATGTTAACTACAGTGTGGGAGCACTTTTTTAAATGACATTAGTAGTCGCGTGATCTCAATCTTTCGCTATATAAATTTTTACATGATGTATTCCAGTGCAATAAAGGACTAAGCTTATTTATAATATGTGTGTTATAATAATTAATGAATTACTTGTTATGAAATTATGTTATATTTTTATGTATTTCGTTACGTTAGCCACAACAATTGTGACATATTATTTCTTTCCTATATGTAAGCATAATTTTATTCTAAAATGTGTTTTCTAATTTACAAAATAAAATAATATGATTTACAACAAAAGATTTTATTCAATATTTAATAAACCGTTAACGAAACGCAAAGTCTTATTTGTTATAATTGTAAGCTAACAATCTTAGGGGACCCACTTTGGGCTGGCACATACGGTGCGGCGGTATTACCACACTATAAGGGTTATGTATAGATCGGTAGAGCTGTTCGACTCGCCAAAACTCAAACGGCATAAGCGTCATGCGAACTTTCATCCGCATATATTAGATTTTGCCGCCCGGCAGTGCCGATTGATGGTAGCGCCCCTTACACATCACGTATTTTATAAAGAACTTAAGGCCAATGCGAGTCGTCATGGCCAATACTCATAGAGCCGAGACCGTAAAAAGTAGGAGTTTGGCGGAGTGCTTCCTAAATGACGACCTCTTCAGGTCTGTGGTAGCGGAGGATCAAAACTTGGTGTAAAAATAGCAATAAACGTAGATGTTAGCTTCCAGGGTCTCCCTGTTACACTGCGTGGTCATCGTTTACTCTAAATTTGCTTATTTTAGGGCTCTTTGGTGTGTTTGTGTTCGGTTAATATTATAATCATTTAGGCCAAGTTCAAAATTTAAGGTAACTCAGGTTAAACACTGTTGTATGTATGTCTCTGTCAGTACTTATTGAAAGTTTTTTCTTTTGACATTTACTCAATAATTTTCATTTATAGCGATAGACATTTGGTTATATTTTGACATGATAATCTACTTAATTTAATTTAATTTAATTTTATGACTTTTAAGGAAACTTACAGCTAGGTACATTTTTTATATTCTTTCTTGGAGTTGACTTTTAAAATGTAGCTTTTAAAATCATTTAAACTATTTAACACTATTTTACTTGATTTTTTTATTCGTAATATTCTCTGTATAGCTTTGAAAAAAAAAATGTAAATACATAATTGGCTTTAAGAGTAAATTATAAATATTCTATGTATTTTGTGAGAGCTGTAGGTTTTGTAATAAATAAATAAAAATAGACAGTGATGGAGGGACATCTTTGAGTGACTAACCGGTTAACTCGAGTTAAATTGTTAACTCAGGTGTGGGCAAGTCGGCCTAAACAATATAACTGCTGAGAATGTTAGGTGTGAAATTGTTCATTATGACTTAGTTTTGATCCCGGCTCTATGCACTAGGACAGTTCTATGCGAATTAATTTCCGATTCATTTTAGATTTTAGACAGCCCCAATTATTTTTGGATTTGATGTGAAATAGATTTCATTTAATTGTACTTTTACAATAGTGTACAGTTTTGGCTTCCGATGTAGTCCGGTGTATTATCTGGCCCTTGTGGTTTTAAGTAAGTTATAACCTGCTCACGTTAATTCGCACAGTGCTTTATATCGGCCATGTGTATAAATATGTCTAAAAGTAAGTCAAAATTGTGTTAATCGTCAAAATTTTGCCAGCCGAGTGGGTATTTATTCTTGTGGCCGATGGTTGTCGGTTGCTGCGCTTTGGGCATGATGGACTGTCTGCGGGAACCCGCTTTTGCTTGTGCGCTTTCGTCCATTCTTGACCCGGGTAGCACGGAGAAGCGCCTAAAAAGGAAATAATACAAATTTAGCATCTTAGTGCAATAAAGGTTTTTAGTAATTTTTATTGTTTTTGGTCTATTGATCTTATTATCAGTTTTAATGTAGTTAGATTATGTTGTTTACATCATTCTTGAACCATCAACATCCATTAGATTTTTAACAAGTTTTCGATACGAACATTTCATGGAACGTTTTATATTCCATCGACTGCTGCCAATAAAAGATAAGTTCAAGTTTAACAAATCATACTTTAAATCGTGTCACATAATTTTATCGTCTTATTCCCTTTCGTGTGTACCGTTGCCGTCTTTCCATACTTTTGATGTGAAGAAAAGAAGGAAAGAAAAAGATACATTTGATTTATAGTAACAGAAGTTAAAATAACAAGAAAACAATTTATTTACCTTGCCACCGGAATCACAGACATCTTTCGGAACAGATGTTTAGCGGCCGAGCGCAGGTCCTCATCCTGCATCAAGCTGACCATCTCCTTCTCTCGTTTCTGGAGCACTTCATCGCTTGGTACTTCACCTTCCACGGACACTTCGACACACTGAAATTTGATATTAAGACAAGTTCTTTATTTGCATCCAAAAAAAAAACAAAACCCATAAAACAAGTAGAGCATAATAAACAAATAATGCAATAAAAATGAATTTAAAAGTAAACACATACATAGAAATTTCACATTACAACACAAATTACATCAAACTTTAAAGAAAATGTACAAAATTATTTCCTAAAACAAAGTAAAATATACGTATAAAGAAGATGCAATTTATAATTACAATATATTAATATTATTACAATATATAAATATTACCATTTGTTTATCACTGATTCATTTATCCAATTTTTATTTATCGTAGGGGATACGGCACTACCGAGAAACGTCGAATTATAGATTTTGCTTAGTATCGTATAGCAAGTACAGATGAAGTATAAATTCGCTAAATAAAATCTAAACTTCGGAATGTAACCATTCGACTGGATGATGCACTTGAAGTCATCAATAAATGGTCAGTCCGTCATTTGCAGAAATAATTTACTGAAGTAATATACCGTGTCAAAAAAGTTTGCCACTTCTCTGAATCCTTGAGCGCGAGCCAACCCGGCCGCCTCCAGTAGATTGGTGCGAGCTTCAGTCCTATTGTTCTGTAGAATGTGACTGCGCGCAAGTAGGAACAATGCATTGAGAGCCCAAATCTGTTCGCTTGATTTCCTTGCCTCTGTAAAGAAACAAAAACATATATTTTTTAGTTTTCTATACAGGGTGTCCAAAAATTCAACGTCAAGCCGAAACGGGACGATAGGATAGATGGTAACAATCGTCAGAAAAAAATCCATCCCATGTTCATTAGAAATTATGGGCATTAAACAAAAAAAAACACATTTTCTCCAATTTTTAACCTTTTTTTGGATATTGTGGTTAATGTTGGTTATTTTTGTTCATTTAAAACGTGTCACCATAGATAATAACACAATTATGGGGCTAAAAATTTTATACTTTTTGCCGAAGTATGAATTCAACATTTTCAAAATATCTCGAATTTGACAAAGCCTCCTAAAAAAAGTGTACTAAAGTGCCTTGGCAAAGCATTACAGTTGGCGCTTTTAATCAGGATTCCAACATGTTACACCAATTAATGGTTTAACAAAATTTTAAAAATTCAGATTTTTTCTGATGATGAGTATCCTCTATCCTATCGCCTCGTTTCGGCTTGACGTTGAATTTTGGGATACCCTGTGTATACGAGGTTAATTGAATAAAGCTTAAGAATTCTTGTCCACTTATAAATGGACGCTATGTAAGATTTGGTCTTACCTGAGTAGGAGACTGAGACAATACAAAACATGTATTTCTAATGGCGAACGAGCTCGCGACCCACCTGATGGTAAGTGGTATCCGCGCCCATGGACCTCATAGTCTTAGGTGTTTTATATTGAAAATGTGATTGATATATCGAATAATTTATACGTTGCCTACCGCGGCGTTTTGCTGAAAATCGTGAAAAACTAATTTGTAGTTAAACCTTTAATAATAATAATAATAATAAATTTCTTTATTGTAGCAACTTGGCCCACTTGTTAGTATACAATCTTAATGCAACCTTATATATCTATGTTAGTACAAAAACAATTAAAAATTTAGTTACATAATATGTCAATTCATTTAAATCTCAATAAATATATAAATTGTGTTGGTGATGTCATAAAAAATCTTAAGATGTCATAAATACTCAAAAAAAAATTTAAGTAATTATTTATACAACAAAAAACACATTTCATTACAATACAATAAAATTAAAATCAGTCATTAAAATACAATTAAATTGGGATGTCAAAATACAGCAAAATGATTAAATATAATATGCCAAAAGATCAAGTATTGTGTCAAATTATGTCAAATATTTCTTCTTACTTTACCAACTGGCCATTCAAAATTTTTTTTTTTTTATTTGTTTACTAAAACATTCATAAATTGTTGCCAAATTGGTAGTTCTAGCTTATTTGCTAACAGTCGCAGAATAGTGTTGGAGCTGGAGCGCAGTCTGTACATTAGTGAGGCGTTCTTCTTACGGATAACAGCGTAGAAGTCATCTAGTCCCGCAACAGCAAACATAGTTGACGCACTACAGTACCGCGGCAGGCCCAGCACTACTCTGAGACCATTATTATATTGAACCCTAAGCGCGTTTAAAGCTGTTTTCGAGCCCCGCTCATGTGACCAAAGGGCTGCCGAGTTAAAAGATTGGCAGAATGCCTTGAAAACCGTGATTTTAGCTTCTACACCGCAATGATTAAACCTATGTGCTAGCATATTACACCTGGCCGCAAGGGCTCTTCTTTCTCTTTCAATATCCGCTTGATCAGTAAGGTCCTCAGTTAAAAAGTGGCCAAGGTATTTGAATTTATTGACTCTGTTAAGTCTTGTTCCGCTTAGGCAAATAACAGGTTCATATTTTAGAGTTCTGTGCTGTGATTGGAAGACCATATACTCACTCTTATTGCTGTTATAGACCAGCCCATGCAATTTTGCATACTCCTCACACGTCTGGAGAAGAGAACGAATTAATCCAGCCGATGGACCCAACAGTACCATATCGTCCGCGTAACTAAGGTTATTTATAGTCAGACCATCTATTGCACATCCCACAGGTTTGTTACTGAGCTCAGCGATTAATTCATTGACATAAATATTAAATAGTCTAGGTGACGCTACACCCCCCTGCCGTACACCACACTCCAGTCCATACACACTGGAGGAGGCATTACCCCATTTCACCCAGTTTGGCTGATTGTCATACTAGTGTTTAAAAAGTGTATGATCTCCCATGACACGCCCGCCTTCTCCAGCTTTTCCCAAAGGACATCATAGACCACGATATCAAAAGCCTTTGAGAGGTCGAGGAAGCAGGCGTACACAGGAGTGTGCCTATTAGTATAATATCGCACAGTCTGTTTTAAACAAAGGATAGCAGTTTCAGTTGACAACTGGGGTCGGAAACCCAACTGTGCGTCATGGAGTTGCACACACCTGTCAAGCTCCCTGTCCATCAGCCTGTCCAATACCTTCGCTATTACTGTTGCTAATGATATGGGCCTATAGTTGGTGTGGTCGGCTAAGTCACCTGTTTTATTTTTAACAATAGGCACAACTATAGTTCTTAGCATTTCTTGTGGAAGGTAGGAGTGGCCGATACACAAGGAGTAGAACATTGCTAAGACCCGCGGTAGGTGCACGCCCGCGTACTTCAGGTGTTCCACACTCAAGCCATCGTGCCCGGCGGACTTACCTCTTTTCATGTTTTTAACTGTAGCTGCCACCTGCTTAGCAGAAAAACGGAGCAGCTGCCGCCCAAGGACTCTCCCTGCTGGGCACGCTCGCCGTGACAGACCTGTTCGTGGCGCAACTTGAAAGTAGTCCTTAAACATCTTCGCAATGTCTCGTTCAGTGTTGCATCCATTTACGGTGCATGGCAAACTCGGCTTAACATTCAGGCTGTTGGTCTCTTTCCAAAATTGTGTAAAGTTATTAGTTGTTCTATAGCGTGCTATTAAATTCATTTTAATTTTGTCTTGGTGTTTTGACACCATTTTAGTTTCCGTCTAAATACTTTCTGACTTTCTATCATTACGTCATATAAAACGCCTCCTTTTACTTTATTAGCCAATATCCAAGCCTGAGTGTCAAGCCGCGCCCGCTCATAAGCCTCACGCACATGAATATTCCACCCAATAATCCTCCTCCTTTTCCTATGAGAACCTTCCTCCTTTACCTCAACCGCTGCATCAGAAAGAATCCCCACAATGCGTTTATACAGCTGGTCTATTTCTTGTAGGTGTACTTTTTTATTACAGCTTGTATCCGCGCACCGGGTAAATTGTTCTGGTAAGTTTATAAGTTTCAGATTCTCATTACATATATTTTGGTATTTATCTATTTCATTGTTACATCTATAACCCCAGAGTACCTTATTATTAGGTTGTGCTTTTTGTATATCTAATTTAGTTAAAACTATACTCAAGTCACACTCTATTATAAGTGGTTTATGATCTGACCAATAAACATCCTGACCAATGTAAACACTCACAATGCTTGACCTAGCCGCCTGCGTTACTCAAATTCAAATATTTATTTCTCAACATTGACAATTACTTGTTCTTATTGACGTCAAATAAAACATGATTCTACCACCAGTTCGAAAAAAAAACCTTCGTGAAGAAGAACTGGCAAGAAACTTCACGGGTATATTTTTTTTTTCAAAATAAATTTACAGTCTCTTTATGTCTATACAAAATTATTCTTTTCTGCATCTGTTAGCTCGGCAAGTCTCCCTCCCCCCAAGTATCCAAACGACGAACACCCTCAAACGGCACCCGTTCACGAGTTAACGCGGGATCCAGCCATCGCCCTCCTCAACCATATTAGAGGGAAGTGAGCGACCCGTCACCCGACGCTACCATAAGAAGACGTACTTTAGTGACAATGACGCTTTAGATATTCATCGGGACGAAGAACTCATCGCACAAACAGACACATTACACATGCTTTGTTACAAATACTAGTACAATCCTGTTAATGAGGGGATTATACCCAAGGGCTTTTATCATCCAAATAATCGGATAGTTTATAATATGCTCTAGCACACAACTTCTCCTTTATAGTTTCTTTGAATTTGTCAGTAGGAAGACCTTGGATATCCTCAGGAACCTTATTATAAAAGCGTATACATTGACCCATGAATGAGTTAGTGACTTTATGAAGCCTGCTATTATGAGCTGCCAGCATATTTCTTCCTCTTGTGTTAACATTGTGCAGATCTTTTTTTCTTTTGAACAAGGTTATGTTCTTTTTAACATACATTAAATTTTCTAAAATATATTGTGAATGGAAGGTAAGAATATTTATTTCCTTAAATTTACTTCTAAGTGACACCCTTGGACCGAGCTGATAGATTGCGCGAACAGCCCTTTTCTGCAGAATAAATATAGCATCGATGTCGGCAGCACTCCCCCACAGCAGAATACCATATGTCATGAGGCTGTGGAAGTAACCAAAATAGACTAATCGAGCAGTTGTTTCATTTGAAATTTGTCTAATTTTTTTAACAGCATATGCGGCAGAGCCAAGCCTTTTCGCTAAACCATCAACATGCGGTCCCCACTGCAGTTTGGCGTCTAAGGTTATGCCCAGAAATACAGTTGAGTTTACAGGAGTCAGTTCCTGGCTCTTAACTACAATGTTTGTGTTTACCTGTTTGACATTTGGCAATGTAAATTTAACACATTTCGTTTTTTTTTCATTGAGGAGCAAATTATTAGCTGAGAACCACTGCTCTGTGTTGGAGATGCATTTGTTCACCGCTCGATAGTCAATTTCTTGTCTTTTAATTTTAAACAAGAAGGAAGTATCGTCAGCAAACAATATGACCTCGCATTGATTCTTAACGACCGATGGCAGATCATTAATATAAACTAAAAATAGGAAAGGACCAAGAACTGAGCCCTGGGGCACACCCATTGTCACTGCCGATCCTGATGATTTTTCTCCATTTATTGCAACTTTCTGTTTTCTATTAGAAATATAAAACTACTATATAAATAATAAATAATATAAATATATAACTAATATAAAACTACTAAATACTAAACAATGATCTAACCAACGCAGGCTTCCATTTTGCTTACTTATAAATGTATGAGAGTTAGAATGGATTCCTAATATTTCGGTGTCCGCACAGACCCACAACTGCTCTGAACAGAAACCACAAAGCTCACGCCAAAATGGTTCGCCAGGATGCGCATTGTAGTCCCCAAGGAGGTAAACCGCCTCAACATCAGTACCAGCGACGATTGCACTCAGAGTACTAAGGCAGTCAGTAAACTCGACAATATTACGTGTTTCATCAGTCGGCATATATACGTTACAGATAATAATGAAGCGATTCGAATCTCCCAGCTGGACTTTAACAGCCATTATTCTGTCATTATTAATAGGTATAGGCACCACTGAATTAAACAACCCTTTTCTCCATAATATACCTAAACCACCGAATGGCCGCCCTTTTAAGAGACCTAACGTAACATCAATAGACGACTTACCTAAATATTCAAAATCGCCACTAATTGTACCCAAAACTGGAATGTCAAACGGAAACAACCAAGTTTCTTGAATTAATATTATATATAATTAATAATAATTACTTAATATTAAAAATATATAATTAATATTATATATTATATATAAATTAATACATCAGCTATTTTAGCAATTTGTTTAATATTTTCAATAGATCGCTTAAAACCTTGACAGTTAAACGAAACAATTTTACTCAATCTTGCTTTTGTACATATATTTTGTAAGTTCATAATTATCGATCAGTTTTACCACTCGAAGTATGAGAGCTTTTCTCCCTCCTATTGTTAAAAACAACAAATTTTCTAAAGTTAATCCCTACTGGCCATAACTCATTGTTTAAAAATAAGTGTAACTTATTTCTAGGCACGAAAAGTTTATACGAGTTATAATCTCGTTCCCGCGCAAGTTCAATTTTAACAAGTTTTACAGACACCTGAATTTTATTACGAATGTATTCTATAATATCTCACTCACTTGAGTCTTTGCACACATTAGATACAAACAAGGGAACGTCTGTTTCCGCAGCTCGAAAGTTTGTACACGTACTATTAGCTGTTCCAGTAGAGCTCAAGAACTTATATTTTTTAACCTTTTTTCGTTTCTCCACAGTCGTCCACTTTTCACTGGATTTGTTCACCTGTTTATTACAGGACGCCATACGAACAACATCCGCCGCTGTCATATTCAATGCACTGTTCTCGGTACGTGCGTATGCGCTGTTTCGTGCCACTATCTGCGTCTCCCCCGCCACCGCAGGCCCCACTGCCCCACTCTCCGCTGCCGCATTCCCCGCCATCGCCACGGCCGGCGCGCGTTCGTCTCGTCGCGCAGGCGCAGCTCTTGGGTTAGCCGACCACTTGTCCCGCGGAGCCCCGCACGCCTCCGCCCTCTCGGCCCGCGGAGACCCCGCCGCCGGCTCCACCGGCGCATCCCGCGCTCCGCGTATTACAACGGAGTCATTAACCCGACTGAATGAGTTGTTTAGTGCGAATTCAACCGTAGAAACATCGGGCGTTGACCTTTGAGAACTTTGAGCGCTAATTTTGTTATTTATTTCAAGGTTTTGCAAACCCATGGGCCCACTGTCATAGTTAAAGCTTGCAAAACAAGCTCCTCTGTTCTTTCTATTTACATAATCATTCTCGATGCTACACAACGATTTTGTAGGCCAAGTTTTAAGCTCTTGTCTAGGTACATAATCTCTTTTTATTTCTAGTATTTCTGCTTGTATTACACGTAAATCTCTCAGTACCCGCGTAGCATCTAAATGATCCCAAGTCACAGGTGGTAATCGATGGAGTTCCCTTGCAACGAATGTCGGTAATCGTTTAGGATCGGCCGCATCTGTCTTTTTAATTAATTCTATTATGTCTTCTAAGTCTTTATGAATCTTATTAACACGCCTTATTTTCATCCCCTTTGCTTGTACAGCTTCAAACAGCAGTTTCTTTGCCGAAGAAACCTCCATTTCAGAAAACGACGTTTCACAGATCCTGATTAAAGTATCCTCATCCATAACCTTCATCCAAATCATCCAAATCCTTTAACCTTGAATAATTTTTTTGCCATACAGGGGAAAGATGGGGAACTTTCAAAATTCATAATTATATTTTGAACGATTTTACCGATTTTCAGCTTGTTGTAAATTAATGTAGCTTCACTCTTAATTTTTGATTTAATTTGACCGGACTAATAAGAATCTCTACAGCTACTAAATAACTATTTCAATTCTACACTATGTTCTGTCTTTTTTTTTATATTGCAGTACTTAAGTTTCAAAAGGGTTAATTATGTAGTAACATAAGTTTGTAGAGATTTTTAAGATATAGTTTAACATACTTACCTGTAACACATTTAGCAGAGTAGTATAACGCCTTCACGCCTTGTTTTGCATCGAGATGGAGTCGTGCCAGTTCGTGAAGCACATAACATCGTTCCGAAGGGCGAGTGCCTGTGCTGAGTTGACGTTCTAACGTGCGTAGGCGCATTCTGAAACCAACAGGCGGATGACATACTTTGTTGCAGTTTTCAGCGATAACAAAATACCTGAGTTTTAACCTGCATATTTTTGTATGGTTAAACCTGTATATTTTCGGCTGGGCTTAAGGTCTCAAGCGACATTTTGAAAAAAGTAGTGCTTATTCATTCTTGACGTATATACGTTTCCGTATATTACCGTTGTCAAATAAGTAAGTAAATGAATACCTGGCATCTCTTCTTGGCGCTTCAGGGCGCACACGCAGCACAGAATCTCGGCTTGGTTCCCGGGACACTTGAATACCGAGAAGTACAAAGGCACGTTTGTCTCGGTCCGCCTCACTCATTACCTCTTTTACTCGTTTCTAAAATAATTCAAATAAACTGTCAAACATGAACTGACTTCAAAGTTCCGTAACTAGATGGACCTATTTAGCAGTCTTTAAATTAAAGGGAAAGGATATAAGTTAATGCGGTAACAGAGTTTCTTTTGTTCATATCTTGTAAGTTCTTCCCATTTTGACCGCCTAATCACAATACAGTAGCTGTATGTATTAATGTAAATGCAATTACTGGAAAAAAGTAAATTCCAACTGAAAATAGTAAAGGTTTACTATAACTACTTAGGTTAAGTTACACTTTCGTCTTCATCGTCTCTTTCCATCATATAATATGGGTGACAAACACCTTGCCAATACTCACCAAAAAGTATACCTAAATGGCGCCAAAAAATAGCTCAGCACGACCTCTTAAAGTCAACATAACGAGAGTAAAGTGGCATACCTGGCCTAAGAATATTTGAGCCATGATGTCACGTAACTGCGTCAAGAATTTCTCTTTTCCTGGCAACAACGCGTTAGGTTTCCTAGCTATCTGCTCCAAAGCAAACTCCACGTGCTCTACAGACTTGGCTGTGTCACGGCTTTCCATCAGTTTCGCGGCTGTTCTGATGAGGCGTTTGGCGTCAGCTATGTTCTGGCGTTGAGCGTGTTTTAGCTGGGTCTTGCGGCTTTGTGCGAGCCGCGTCCTAGCTGCTGCCTCGGCTGCTACAGCTGCGTACAATGGCCGGCGCTCTCGGAGCACAGTCTGTACACATACAGTCATTAATTACTTGCATTTAACAAACTTTATTTGTATTTCATTAGTATTAATAATTGATATTAATCCAATTAAACAAAAAAGATAATGTATCTCGTCATATAAATTAAGAGTGAACTTTCCCAAAAAAAATGCTTTCAGAATCTTTGCTGGTTATAAAATTTAAAATGAATTGCTCAACGTTTGTTTATTCTTTTTGCTTTCAATTCATACCAAGTTTCATTATTTTGGCTCACTGCAGATTGTGAGCATCTGCTAGTTGTGGAGATCAAAATAAAATTTAGAAAAAGCATTGCCTCAACTAAGTAGTTTGATACTTACGTTACATCTTGAAATGATGAAAAAACCTTCAAGTCAAAAGCCTATGAGCTATTTACCTGTCTTTTCTCTATGTCCTTAAGAGCTCGGTCTGCTAAAACGATTAGCTCATCGGTTCCCTTCTTGTTCGCCGACACAAGTCTCTCGTCCTTGCGTAACCCCATCAAGAAGTATTTCTCATGGGCCATTCTTTCCAAGTATTTCGAAGACATTAGATGGAATATACGGTCAGCCCTTTGCTTTTCAGCTCGTGACATCTCTGCAGTCTGTTAATCATGAAATTAAGTTAAAGTTTTAATGGCAACATGATTAATTATAGCCATTAATAAAGACACTCCTAATTATAGATTTTGCAAATCTGGACTTAGAATCAGTATAGTTAAGGTATAAAAGAGAATGGCAGGCTGAGTACCCTGTAATATTAAAAAATTGTAATCATATCAAAACCGGGCTATATTTAGTTTATAGGTCAACATTAGACACGTATATACCAAGCTCAAATAATGAGATAGTTGTTGGGGATACCAAGAAATATAATAAAACCCAATTATTCCCATAGCCACGCCATTTATTTTTTCATCGACATCTAGAAAAATTATATACTGTCAATTTGTCAAACTTCAAAAACATTGAGCCGCCATTTCAATGAGCCCTTATGTCAATTGTCTTGTCATGGTTCGCTGTTTTATATACTTAATAGGTGGACTGTCAATTTTTCGTTTGCGGTGTACACACGGTTTTCGTCATTTTTCCGTTTTTTTTGGTGATGTTGTTATCAACATTGAGTTATTTTAAGTGTTTCTGCTTTTCTCTTCCTCGCCTGGTAAGTGGTTGTATGAATTATCTAGCTCTTAATGAGCATGGATTGTGTTCCAATCCCTCCTAAGCCCCCAGACCCAATCCCGTTTCCTGATGTCAACAACTCCCCTGACCCTTTCTCTCAACATGTGCAAACAAGAAAACGTCCGAGTATAAATCGGGATTCGTCCCCTACTCCTAAAAAATCTGTTTCGAATGCTCTTCCATCTCAAGCCAATAACCTTATTTACACTCATCCAAGTCTTTTAGAAGAAAAATCTTACCATCTTTCTGACAAAGGTCCTTTCATTGTTCATGTGTCCAGGTCAGAAAATCACCCTAAGTCAGGCAGTACATTTAATCATCTAAATTTTGGAAAATTTTTATTCACATCAAACATTAAAAATATTAAAAATGATGGTATAAAGAGTGTTGGCAGAAATCGGGTCTCTATGGAATTCTCATCTGCATGTGCAGCAAACGAGTTTCTCAGAAACCCGAGTCTTAAATCTCATAACTATATAGCTTTAATTCCTACATATAATATAACAAGAATGGGGCTGATTCGCGGGATCCCAACTTCTTGGTCAATGGAGGAAGTTGTATCAGCAATCTCCACAAGCCAAGGTGATATCATAATTTTGAAGGCTCATCGCTTAAACAGAAAAGTGTCCATGGAGTCTGGTTCCACTTGGACCCCCACGGGTTCTGTAGTGATCACTTTCTCTGGACAATGCTTACCTGATAAAGTGTTTATATTTAACTCATCAATAACCGTTGATCCATACATTTTGCCTTCCATACAATGCTTAAACTGTTGTAGATTTGGACATGTGAAAGCCCAATGCCGATCCAGTGCTCGTTGCTTCAAATGTGCACAGTCTCACTCAGGTGACTCTTGCCCTGCATCCTCTGAAGTTTCCTGCCTGCAATGCTCAGGCCCTCATTTAGCAACTGACAAATCTTGCCCGGAACATTCCCGGCAAAAGAATATTAAAATCACCATGTCCCAAAAGAACATATCATTCAAGGAAGCATCATCCCTCTTCCCTTCAGTTAAAAAATCGTATGCAGATGCTTCTAAAAGTTCTCCTTCACTAAATCTTTCTTACAAAAAAACAATATATAAACCATCAAAACCCAGTCCGTCTTTATCTCCAGGCTATGACAAAATTGCCCATAATGCTATTATTTCTTATCCTCCATCTTCTAAATCGGGTAACGCCTTCCTACCTACCTCTTCCTGCTCCCCTAATGACAATTTTTTAGAACTCCTGATTTCCCTAGTTTTGAACATTATTTCAAAATTTGAAGACATCCCACTACCGTCCTCCGTTGCTAAAAAGTTATCCCCTATTGCTAATCTTCTTCTTAACAATGGTCAGACTCCTGCAATGGAATAGTAGAAGCATCCGAAATAAACAGCATGAAATTTCTCATTTGGCTCATCAGCATGACCCTTTGGCTATTGCTGTCTCTGAGACTTGGCTATCCCCAGGCAGTCGATTCAAATTGCCTGGGTTTGTCTGTCTTAGAGATGACAGAGCAGATGGGCATGGTGGTGCAGCTCTCTTCGTGAAGGTTTCTCTTCCATACACAACTATCCAAATTCCCCCCACTCATTTGAAATTAGTATACTTGCTGTCAAAATTCTTCAATTTGTTCTTGTTTCAGTCTATATATCTGACCCCACTATTTCACTTATAGATGAATTTCATTCACTCATTTCCCGTTTGCCGAGTAACCCTATTATTCTAGGTGACTTCAACTGTCACCATGTCCTATGGGGTAGCCAATGTTCACAGGCTTGTGACGGTTCTGGTCAGCGTTTAGCAGACATAATTGATGAGCAAAATTTATATGTCCTGAATGATGGTTGTCCTACTCGTTTTTCTGGCCCTCATCAGAACCCTAGTGCTGTGGACATTTCCATGTGCTCTGCTGCTGATGGTGCGTCGATTAGTTGGAGAAGGCTTAGTTCCCTATATGGCAGTGACCACTACCCTATAATTATAACCATACCTTCTTCTTGTCATATTCCTCCTAAGTTACCACCCCTTCTGCAGCATAAAATTGATAAGGCCGACTGGTACAACTACACTAAGGCTACTAATGACTTGTCCTGCCACATTCTCTCCCCGTCCTTGTATAATATCCAAGAGTGCTATGAGAGCCTAATCTCTTGCATTCAATCTGCGGCATACTTACATATTCCAAAGAAGAACCCAGATAAAAGACTTCGATCATCTCCCCCATGGTGGGACTCAGACTGCTCTGACATGATCAGAATGCGTAGGTCTGCTATCCGCAAACATGCGGCCACTATGTCAATGTTTAATTACATTCAAGTTAAAAAAGTGTCAGCCCAGACCAGGAGACTATTTAAAAAAAAGAAGAAAGAGGCGTGGCGTAAGTTCTGCGAGAATTTGGCTCCTCGTTCCCCCTCTTCCCATGTCTGGAGCGCTATTCGACGCTTCCGCGGCTCCATGTCATACACTCCACCGGGGCTCTCTTACAACCCATCCGTTTGGCTTGATAAATTTCTGGATAAAATTGCTCCCCCTTATGTCCCGATTTCTGTTTTACAACCTTGCAATTATTCTACTCTCACCTCATCTAGTCCCCTCGATGCTCCCTTCACCATGGACGAATTAAATCTTGTCCTCAATAACCTTCATGACTCAACCCCGGGTCATGATAGTATTCCTTATTCTTTCTTATCCAGGGCTGGTATCCTCCTTAAGGAATCCTTTCTTAAAATTATCAACATCATTTTCATATCTGGTGAGATACCAGCTCCCTGGAAACTCTATTTAGTAATTCCCATCCTAAAACCAGGCAAAGACCCAGATGCTCATAATTCCTATCGGCCAGTTGCGCTAGCTCCAACTCCATTAAAAGTCACTGAACACCTTATTAAGAATCGCCTTGAATGGTATGTGGAGAGTCATAATCTGCTAAGTTCAACACAATTTGTTTTTCGGAAAGGCATGAGCACCATGGACAGCCTGAGCATCTTCACCACTGATTTAAGGTTAGCTTTGTCTAATAAAGAATCAGTGATGGCGGTGTTCTTGGATGTCTGTTCTGCTTATGACAACGTTCAACTTCCCATACTTAAACAGAAAATGCTGCGATTAGGTTTACCGGTGAGGTTGACCTACTTCATCTACAATCTTCTTGTGTCTAGATCTGTCCAAATCAGACATCAGCACTCTAATTTTTCTCCACGTTTAGTTTGGCAGGGTCTTCCTCAAGGTTCTGTCTTAAGCCCACTGCTATATAACATCTATACTTCTGATTTGGACACATCTGTGTCTTCCTTTTGTAATATCCTGCAATATGCAGATGATATCACTCTCTACTCCAAGGTAGCCACAGCAGAGATTACTTCAGGTTGCCTCAACACTGCTCTTTTCTACCTAGGCAACTGGCTGGAATCCCATGGCCTCTCTCTCTCTCCCTCTAAGAGTAAGGCTCTTATCTTTACGAGGAAGAGACAATTTCCCCCAATAGCTATCTCTTTTCAAGGTGTTCCCATTCCAATGTACAATGAGGTGAAATTTTTAGGTATTATACTAAATTCTAGTCTGTCTTTCTCATCCCACATAAATTATATAGTTCAAAAGTGTGAAAAAAATATAAATTTGTTGCGCTCACTCTCTGGGGTTTGGTGGGGATCTCACCCTTACACTTAGAGACTATTATATAATGCATTAATCAGGAGCATTATGGATTATGGCTCTTTTTGCCTTATCCCATGTAACAAATCGGTGTTACATTTACTGGATAAGATACAAAGTAAGGCCCTTCGGATCATCTTAGGTGCCATGAAATCCTCGCCCATTAATGCTATGCAGGTGGAATGTGCAGAACCCCCTTTACATCTTCGAAGACAATTTCTGGCAGATAGATTCCTTGCCAACATCCAACAGGTTCATTCTCATCCTCTTCACACTAAACTTAACTATCTAAAATTTTTAACTTCTTCCTCTACATTCTGGTCCAATAAGGATATTCCTTGTTTGGTTAACAGTCTCTCTAATTTAGACTCTTCCCCTATTCCTACGTTCAGGATGGATCGTCAAATTCTCTATACTATTCCTTATGAAGCCCTTGTATATTCCCCCAATGTTATATTAAGCCTAGGTTTAGCTAAAAACATGCCAAATGCTAATACTGAATTTCTAAGGATTGTCAATGAAAAATGGAGGGATTGGACCTTAATCTTCACTCATGCCTCAAAAATTTCGCCCTCGGGGTGTGTCGGGGTGGCAGTATGGATCCCTAAGTTCTCCATCTTGCTATCCTACAAATGTCCACCGCAAACAACTGTATTTACTGGTGAAGCCATAGCCATCCTTGAGGCCATAAAATACGTTTCGGATAATAATTTGTCTAATTCCCTTATTTTGACAGATTGCCTTAGCTCCTTACAGGCCTTAAAGGGTAACCCTTTCAAATTAGGCTCTAAATTCCCAGTTATCTTACAAATTAGAAATATTCTGTTCTCGTGCTATCTTAAATCCCTAAACATTACACTAGCTTGGATTCCGGGGCATTCTGGTATCGCAGATAATTGTACAGTAGATAGTTTTGCTAAAGCATCTATCAATATGGGTACGCTAGAACACTTTATGTGTTTTAGCCAAGCTTTGAAGCTTCTGGCGCAGACACGCCTAAGTATGGCATGGGCCTCTATATGGTGCAATTCAAGGCTAACAACAGGAAAGTACTATGGAGACATCCAACCATCCATCCCAACTAAACCTTGGTTCTGTAAATTTAAATATATGGATAAGAAAACAGCATCTGTCATCTGCAGGCTCAGATTGGGTCATTGTTGTACTCCAGTATTTCTTCATAAACTTGGCATAAGAAGGACTTCAGTCTGTGATTGTGGTTTGGGGGATGGAACCACTGACCATCTCCTCTTTAATTGCCCTCTCTCACCAGCTTCCTTATATGACCATCTCCCACTCCAGTTCCCTAAACCTAAAAGTATCAAAACTCTGCACTCCTCTCAAAATCCTCTTATCTTTAAGGTTCTTGGAAGATTTATCCATTTGTTCAATATCAAACTATAAATATGTAATTATACTCTTCTAAAGATCTGTAAAAACTTATATCATCCCCCTGTTTTTGTATTGTTCAAGGTAACTCAATGTTCGAGATACTGCAAGTTCTACTCAGCTGTTCGCTACAAAATTATTAACCTCGTGTTGTATGTGTGTATACTAATACTTGAAATTGGCAGAAATAGTTATTGTGTAGTAACAACAGCTGATTGCCATTATACACAAAATAATAATAATACTTAATAGGTGGACTGTAAATTTTTCGTTTGCGGTGTACACACGGTTTTCGTTATTTGTCGGTTATTTTGGTGATTTTGTTATCATCATTGAGTTATTTTAAGTGTTTCTGTTTTTCTCTTCCTCGCCTGGTAAGTGGTTGTACGAATTATCTAGCTCTTAATGAGCATGGATTGTGTTCCAATCCCTCCTAAGCCCCCAGACCCAATCCCGTTTTCTGATGTCAACAACTCCCCTGACCCTTTCTCTCAACATGTGCAAACAAGAAAACGTCCGAGTATAAATCGGGATTCGTCCCCTACTCCTAAAAAATCTGTTTCGAATGCTCTTCCATCTCAAACCAATAACCTTATTTACACTCATCCAAGTCTTTTAGAAGAAAAATCTTACCATCCTTCTGACAAAGGTCCTTTCATTGTTCATGTGTCCAGGTCAGAAACTCACACTAAGTCAGGCAGTACATTTAATCATTTAAATTTTGGAAAATTTTTATTTACATCAAACATAAAAAATATTAAAAATGATGGTATAAAGAGTGTTGGCAGAAATCGGGTCTCTGTGGAATTCTCATCTGCATGTGCAGCAAACGAGTTTCTCAGAAACCCGAGTCTTAAATCTCATAACTATATAGCTTTAATTCCTACATATAATATAACAAGAATGGGGCTGATCCGCGGGATCCCAACTTCATGGTCTATGGAGGAAGTTGTATCAACAATCTCCACAAGCCAAGGTGATATAACAATTTTGAAGGCGCGTCGCTTAAACAGAAAAGTGTCCATGGAGTCTGGTTCCACTTGGACCCCCACAGGATCTGTAGTGATCACTTTCTCTGGACAATGCTTACCTGATAAAGTGTTTATTTTTAACTCATCATTAACCGTTGATCCATACATTTTGCCTTCCATACAATGCTTAAACTGTTGTAGATTTGGCCATGTGAAAGCCCAATGCCGATCCAGTGCTCGTTGCCCCAGATGTGCACAAACTCACTCAGGTGACTCTTGTCCTGCATCCTCTGAAGTTTCCTGCCTGCAATGCTCAGGCCCTCATTTAGCAACTGACAAATCTTGCCCGGAACATTCCCGGCAAAAGAATATTAAAATCACCATGTCCCAAAAGAACATATCATTCAAGGAAGCATCATCCCTCTTCCCTTCAGTTAAAAAATCGTACGCAGATGCTTCTAAAAGTTCTCCTTCACTGAATCTTTCTTACAAAAAAACAGTATACAAACCATCAAAACCCAGTCCGTCTTTATCTCCAGGCTATGACAAAATTACCCATAATGCTATTATTGCTAACCCTCCATCTACTAAATCTGATAATGCCTTCCCCCCTACTTCTTCCTGCTCCCCTAATGACAATTTTTTAGAACTCCTGATTTCCCTAGTTTTGAACATTATTTCAAAATTTGAAGACATCCCACTACCGTCCTCCGTTGCTAAAAAGTTATCCCCTATTGCTAATCTTCTTCTTAACAATGGCCAGACGCCTTTATAAATTATACTCTTCTATGATAAAAATATCTGTAAAAACTTATTTCATCCCCCTGTTTTTGTATTGTTCAAGGTAACTCAATGCTCGAGATACTGCAAGTTCTACTCAACTGATCGCTACAAAATTATTAACCTCGTGTAGTACGTGTGTATACTAATACTTGAAATTGGCAGAAATAGTTATTGTGTCGTAACAACAGCTGATTGCCATAAAACAAAATAATAATAATAATACTTAATAGGTCTTTACCTATGAAACTGCCGTTTTGCCGTACTGGCCATTTCATGAAAATAATTTTTTTTTTGACTGATAATTATAATTTCAAATTAATTTTATTTGACAAACATGGAATTCTTTTTCTAAAATCGTCATTTGTTTAATAGTTAGTGTTTTGTTTTCAACGCATTCGAACATTTTTCGTCATCATGGATAAGTTAAAAATTCGAGTAATTATGGAGTATGAGTACCGTCGTGGCAGCAAAGCGGTACAAGCGGCACGCAACATCAACGACGTTTACGGAGCGAATACTACAAACGAACGCACCACCCGTTATTGGTTTACCCGCTTCCGTTCTGGAAATTTTGACCTGAAAAATTAACCCCATGGTCGTCCAAAAACTTTGGTCGACAATGACGAATTAAAGGCAAATGTGGAAGCTGATGAAACTCAATCCACGGCTGAATTAGCAGCAGCTTTCGACGTTAGCATCAAAACAATATTGGTCCATTTGCGTCAAATTGGCAAGGTAAAAAAGCTTGACAAATGGGTACCCCACGAACTCAATGACCGCCAGCGCGAAGTACGCGTGGAGACGTGCCTTGCACTGCTCAGCAGGCATACAAATGAAGGAATTCTGAACCGCATTGTTACTTGTGACGAGAAATGGATCCTGTTTGACAATCGTAAGCGCTCAGCAAGTTGGTTGGACCCTGGTTCAGCACCCAAACAATGCCCTAAACGAAAACTTACCCCTAGAAAAGTGATGGTCACTGTTTGGTGGTCTAACGCGGGTGTAATTCATCACAGCTTCTTGCCAAACGGGACAAGCATTACTGCAGATGTGTACTGTGAAGAACTGAACACAATGATGGAGAAGCTCGCACGTCTCCAACCAGCTTTGGTCAATCGTTCGGCTCCACTGCTCCTGCACGACAACGCGCGACCTATACTGCACAGCAGACGGTCTCCAAGCTACAAGAGTTGGGGTTGGAAGTTCTCCGTCATCCGCCGTACTCACCGGACCTTGCGCCTACAGACTTCTACTTTTTCCAAAATTTGGATAACTTCTTGGCGGGAAAAAAATTCAATACCCGAGAGGCAGTACAAAATGCCTTTGAAGAATTTGTTGCCTCCCGTCCAGCTGATTTCTTCAAGAAAGGCATCAATAAGCTACCAATGCGTTGGCAAAGATGCATTGATTGCATGGGTGATTATTTTGATTAATAGAAATAAAAAATATATAAAAAAATTACGCTTCATTTATTTCGTGAAAAACGGCAATTTCATAGGTAAAGACCTAATACAATAAGCGGTTAGTTACTTTCCTGCTGCGTAGTGTTTATTAAATGAAACAGGGTGTGGCCTTTGAGTTTTTCCGAAATTAGGGTGTTTTTTAAATTTCAATAGCTTCATCTGATCATCCTATGAGCGTATTAACCCTCTTGCCGGATTAGTCTTATTGAGTCAACAACATTTTGACACGTGTTTTTTGAGGTTAGATTATAATTTCGACTTTTTATTCCCAACTTCTATATAAATCTTATGATTGGATTTCGATTATCCATTATTCAAACAGTCAAACCCACATATTCAACTAGAGATACGTAAATGCTCTTCGAAAATAAAAGCGGTACTGACAATGTATGTGGGTTTGCGAATATTCTTTGCTTACCAAAAATCTTTACTTAGAAAATCCCAAAGTAATCATAGGACATTTCTGAGTGCATCCGTAAGGGAGACTTTCGGTATCCAGCAAATATCCTATAGAAAAAGATACCTAGATTATTTTCGCGGTCTAATTTTCTACATACCGTGTCAGTGGTCCGTGCAAGCTCTAAACGTCCCACACGCCTGGGGACCTCCATTAAGTCGGAGTCCATGCTCTGTCTCTCCAGCTCCACCAAGCGATGCGTTTTAACGGCAGATAACAACACTTTCGCTGCTGACTTTTCAGTACATTCTTCTACCTGAAAATTTCAAATGTAAGTTCTGTATTCGGTCTTTAGGTAAGAGTTTTAGAAATTACCTTGTCATTTAAACAAAGGAATTGGTGGGAAAGGCTCTTATATTTGGCTCTCGTTCACATACCAGCCCCTGTGCGAATATGGAGTCAACAAAAAAAACAATTAATAATTTTTTTTGTTAAGTAGCATACGTCGTGTTGCAACATATTAGATCAGGACATGTCTGGACAAATTAACTGTTTCCCTTTGGCTTAAATTTTTGATAAATTGTTAGGTATATTTTTTACACTGCGAAAGTTTGTCAAACTTTGCAGTAACCTGCGGTTTACGACTATCGGTATTGTTGCACCCCTAGTTTAAATAAATGTCAGTACAAAAAAAGTCTTGATGACAATGACAGGATTTAGATAAGCTACATGAAAGTCTTGTGACTTTGGACTTAGGATACGCGACACTGGTAGAAATAGGCCGCCACACCAATCGCAGCTGATTGCCATTTTTCAATTAACTTACTAACTACTATAATATTTATATATTGAGAAAAAGCATTTCAAGTGCTGCATTGATGTTTTAGTGTACAATTCAAATAAAACCTACATAATGCACTTACAGTATCTTCGGCTTGTCGGACGCACTCTGCAAAGTGAGGTGGCCGGTACCTCTCCCTCATGCCGCGGTGTGCAAGCACGAGTGCCTTCTCGAAAGCACATTTCTCGTACTCCGTCTGTGCTCGTATCTCCTTCACTCGAATATTATCCGGATCGAGTTCTTTAAATGAAATATGCGGCCACTCTCAGAGACGGGAAACGGTTTAGTCATTAGATTTTGTTTAGTAAATATAGACATAGATTAATACATTTGGTGTTTCTGAGTGTGGCCGTAAGTTCTTTAAAACTTGATATTAAAGAACTTACGGTACTAAGGATTACCAGAATTACTTCTTATTTGTTGTTATAGTTTAAGTAATCTATATCTGTGCTTGTTTAGTCCTCATGCGATAACTGAACTAAAAGCTGGCGCGGTATTACGGATACGGCGGGCCCAAAATTGGCAGACTACTTTTCTCTCTTTAATATCGTCTGATTCTAAAGAACACTGCAGAAACAATGCCACACGATTATGAAAAAGATTGGCATTGCGTAAAAGCTAAAATAGGTGGATACCTAACGTAACCTAACCTTACCTACCAACCAAATTATGAATATTACTATTGGCGCTACAAGTAATTGCCTGTGTGGTCTATAGGTACAAGCAGAGCCGGATTTAGAGGTCTGGAGGCCCTGGGGCAATAAAGGAGTGGAGGCCTCAATTATATTTTTATTTTATTCAGAAATTTCCGAATATGAAAGTCAAATATGAAAATTATCCAAAATGAAATTATAGCTGGCGAATTCCAAGCAATTTTCGATGAACAAACAGTATCATGAAATTTTTTATCAAACTTATTATAATGAGGTAACTAAAAAGTAGCGTTCTTAGTCATTTCTTGCGTTCATGAACAATTGTAAACATATAATTATCAAATTATATTTACTACTTCATACAAGTCGCTACCAAGATACTAATTCAAAATGCGTATCTGGGCTTTTTGATAAATTGATTTTTTCGGATTGGGTGAACGAATATGGGTAAATTATTTTAAACAATTAATACTGATTTGTGGACATATTTGTGTAAGTTTTTACTTTGTACAAGTGTTAATGGTTAAAAACTGTAATTTTTTTTATATAAAAGTGAAAACTTTCTAATTGGGGTGGCTCCATTCTTGTGGAGGTCCGGGGCTGCAGCCCCGGTTGCTCGTCCCTAAATCCGGCCATAAATATTATACCTAGTTGCATTTCAGATTTATATGTACAGTTGCCCAAGAAATTGGTCTATCACTTTTGACAAAACTTACAGTGTAACCAAAATAGCTGTAAGGTTGAGCATCAGTAACTTTCAGTAAATTATTAGAAGGGAAAATCAACCTTGTTGTTTTATGACGTGTAAATGAACTTCACCCGTTATATACCACATTATTTGCCGACTGTACCTACCATTTATGTAAACATTTTTGCAAAATTATATCCAGGTGGATAATTATTTCTTTTAATTTTGTAATTCTTAGTAAGAGAATATTTTGTGTTTAAGCTGACATTTCTATAGAAGAAAAAATGAATACGCTAAAATGTTTACACTCAAATATAAAATCTTACTTACCTGCAGCTTTAGAGACATCAGCTAAAGCTTCGTTGTAGTATGTAGCTTTAGCACGTGCTAAGCTCCGACCGAGTAGGGATGGCACATCTGATGGCTGTATAGAAAAGTGCAGTGATACAGTAGGCGTCTTATTTAAGCACTTTTGAAAGATGGTGAGTATAGAGGGTTTACATTCTATTTACGGTCATTTACATCTATGAAGAAAATCGCATCTACCTCTAATTTTATGTTTTTAAATGACAAAATAGTTAATATTGATTTTAGTGAATAATGTAGTAGATACTGGGCGAGTAAAATAATATCATATCCACGGTTTATCGAATAGGTGCCTATCTACCCATTGTGTTGAGCTATTAACCACTCTATAAAAGTAATTCTGTATGTAAAGCAAAAAATCTATCATCGAAAATTTCCAAAATAGGTAGTTACCGATTTTTTAAAAAAATAAAATAAAAACGGTTGCCTTAAAATGTAACTTACATACCGAATTCAATGCATTTAAATAAATCTCCGTACAGTTTTTCTTAAACTTTTCATCCTATATAATTTCCAACTTTTCTTGATTAGACCCATCTATATTACGTATGAAGAAAATAAGCGAATTTTGATCTTACATTCCACCGCAAAGCCTCATTATAGGCTTGTATTGCTTTTTCAAACTGTTCGTGCCGCTGCAAATAGTTCCTGTAAACAGGGACATAATTTTTGAAGCTCCTAGGGATGTTATTGTGATAAGTTGACAAAATACTCCGGCAGATATTTTGTTTCTCGGCACCAAAACTTAATAACGTCGTTTTATGTTTCACCCATACTGCTTACTGGAGATAAATCGTTTTTCCTTTTTTCAAAATGGAAAGTATATTTTTGACCCTATTACCCTTTTAAATGCTTCATTTCAGTCTGGCTTTCGGTTGCCCAGATAAGATGTTGAAATGAATAATATTTTTCTGTTAATTCAATGATTAGGTAATCGTAGTGGAACAAATTATAAAAATATTATTATATATCTATGTATTGAAAGCAGCAACCCTTTAAGTGACTTTCCTCCGGCTGAAAACTATCCCATGCTAAGACGCAGAATACAAAGTAGACGTGTAAGTCATAAAATATATTCTTATATTTACGTAATACTGATGGTACAGATGCTATAAAGCAATATTATTGTAACTGCAAGGTAGGCCGGAGGACAGTGGGTTGCTGCGCACACATTGCCACAATCATTTGGTACCTCGGCTGGGCAAGGTATGAAAATAATGTTGTAACATCTGACCTTAGATAATGTACTTCTCAAATATCATCAGAATAAGAACATTGAAAAAAAAAACTATGTCTTTTATTTATTTTAGAGTGACAAAATCAAACTTTTCATTATTCTGCTGAATAATTCTTAATATCATAATTTCAGTACCTTTTTTTACCTAGACAATATAATATTTTATGTGAAAGATGTTGGGCACGCATAAGCCAGCCCATGTATGGAAAGTGAAATGAAGCTTTTCACCGGACTTCAAAATCCGGCAAATCGTTATCACTATCCCTTATAAAAAAACAGGATTATATAAACGCCCAAGACTCGTAACCGTAATTATGACTCGAATGTCTAGCCCTAACATTGAACTCCCTCGGTTAGTTTAAAACACCTAAGTATAAAAATGTTCAATATTACATACCCCCTTTCCCTAAACACTGCAACAGCATTACATATTGGAGTTTCTTCTAAAACAAGCTGTTTTTTCATTGTATTCAGAACTTTTTTCACAAAAGCAAAAATGTTTAATTGAAATTTTGATGTTTATAGTATCAACAGTAAAATCTAGTAGTATACGTTCGATTTTCATTTTGGTTGCGGTGTTAAATGCTAATGCTAAAATGCTATCTAACTGAGCTGCTTGTTCAAAATGTGCATAAGTATGAAAAATTAAAAATATTGTAATCACTTCCCGTCAACAGCATATATGCTGCAAGTCAGTTTGCATATGTTCAAAGTGGATACTTAAACTACTCTACACTCTATGGGATCTTGAATCCTTAAAACACAAAGAGATCACCTAACTTCTCCTGGTGTTAGTAGTGGCTCTGCCTCAGACCCCATAGCTCTAGGGTTCGAATCCCAGATATTTGAGAAACATTAGTGTGTTCATCATACAGTATTTGATTATTAAATTTAGTGAATTTTGTTATTTCGAATATTTAACTAAACAGCTATCAGTTTCGTTGAAAATTGTATGCCTTTTTTATTGTCTTAAATTTTCATAATTTCAATACTACTACTAATAATACTATTCCATAATGCCGGGGGCTGCTAATACAATTTTCGGCTTCCAATTATTAAGATTATCTGCATAATTGTTTTTCACAAAAATATGTATCTATTAATATGGTTTTCTGACTTTCAATTTAGTGTTTATGGTCACCCTATAAAGTTTTCTCATTTGCATAAATTGTGTAATTCCTTAAAGTATCACACTCATATTATAAAAATTTTTATCAAATTGTTGTGCAGATGTTCTCTTAATTTGTGGTTAAAGTCACGTTCCTTTACGAGGTCGCATTTAGCAAATAAAGGCCAAAAAAATGATCGCTCAGATCAGAAGAAAAAAAAAACGAAATTGTCTCTTAAACCAGCTCCTTTTTTCAATAATTTTTATGCCACAAATTCAAATTAGAGTTAATTAATAATGTACAAAAGCTAAGGTTAAGTTGTTTTTAAGTTTAACTTGTTATTTGACAACATTTGAAAATGCAAGCTTTATTATTAACTGGAAAAAAAAGTTATTTCGACCAGTTTTGACCAGAAATTAAACTAAAAAGAGGCATATATTTATTATTTTTTATTATTATTATATTTTTTATGTTATTATGACAGTGCATATAAACGCATCATCTACCTAACTATTAAATATTTTTCCTAACGCCAATACAATTTTTAGTAAGATTTACACGTTGTGATGTCACAACTCAGTATTTGTATGGTAAAAATACATTGCTGTATCTAGAAAACTATTGATTGTAAAAACACTGTTTCTTCTGCAATATTTCCTTACTGTTGATGTAAGTATAAGTAGGTATTAGAAACAATTAAGTCAAATACCCAGTTAGTAATTTTGAAGACTTGAATCCTCATGTGTGGGAACTGAGTTATCAAGGCATATGGTTTTAACGGGTACACTACATAAATGCGAAAACTTAATTCCGATAGTCATAATCACGAATATCAAAATTCCGAATTTTATAACACCGAATGGTTCATAATTCCGAAAATGAAAATTCCGTGTTTCATAGCTTCTGTTGCGGGTTTTGCGCCGGCTGGGAAGATGCCGCCGTATGTACCCTTCGAAGCCCCGAAGATACCACGACCTGACGAACCACGAAATGACACCCGACTTGATCGAGTGCAGGTTAGAGCACAGTGAAAACAACACGTCTTCAAAGTATGAACGTTTATTGCGGTTACAAATAAACCTTAAGTATAAACAACCCTATGAACCGCAATTGTTCCTGTAGTTCAGCTTCTTTCTTCAGACCTCTTCACTGGCCTCCGGATACACCGAACAGCGCTTACGTCTTCTTGGGTATTCACTGTTCTCCGGATTCACCGAACAGCACTTTTTTTATTTTATTTTATTTTATTATTTTTTATTATTTTTACTTTCTTTCTTCTAGCTGGATTCTTCTGAACTTCTTATTAGACTTTTTCTTTCTTCTTATTAGTTGTTGTTTTCTTCGCTGCAGGCACCGAACTGACTTCCAAATTTTTTTGTTTTTTTTGTTCCCCTCCGCGGGAAGGGCAGGAGGATAAAAATGCCCTGACGCATACTCTGGCGCGATTCCAGAGTTATATGGGACTCGTCCCGACGCCTACCAGAACCATACCCACTAAAAACCCCCTGTCGGCTCGTGCATTTTTGCCACTCAGCCTTCATCTGAGCGACGGCCAATTGGAGAAAGAGGCCGCGCTAGCGGGGCCCAGAAGGGGTCACCCGCTGGGTTTACAAAGCACTGAAGGTGCTCAAAATGACAATCAATCATAAAAATAAAAATAAATTAAAAATTGCAAAATAAAATTGAATTAATTCGCATTTACGTTAGAATTAGGATTTACGTTAGAATTAGAATTTACGTTAGAATTAGAATTTGCGGCCAGAAGGGCTTCGAGATCGGCTGACAGTCTGGTGGAAGAGTACGCTTGCGCATTCCTAGGCCTAGCAACTTTGAACTTCGAATCTAAGACAGGAGTAGTATATGACACTGAATCACGAACTAGAGGATTGGGATGGGTTTCGGAGCGTTTGAAGAACGCTTCAGAGAGTGTTTTGAGGTGTTGTTGTACTGTAGGCAGTTCAAGATCTCTATGCAAGTCCGCGTTGCGCACAAACCACGGTGCGTTTGTGGCCCTGCGACAAAAGAGGTTTTGAACTACCTGCAGTTTGTGCAGGAGGGAGGGTTTGGCTTGGGCAAAGATTGGCGAGGCATATGTCATGACGGGTCTAACGCAGACCTTGTAAAGTGTACGTTTGTTTCTGAAAGACATTTTACTTTTTCTACCTAACATGCTATTTAGGCGGCCTAAGTAGTGACGAGCGAGTTTCGAAACTCTTTCGATGTGTGGCTTGAAAGAAAGCGTCGGATCTAATGTGACGCTTAAGTATTTAGTACTGCGCTTCCAGGGGATGGGAATGCCTAACATTCGAACGTGGGGATCGCCAGCGGGACGACGGCGTTTGTGGTCGAAGCGCATCGCAGAACTCTTTTCAGGGTTCACATCGATGCGCCATTTTTGAAACCAAAAATTTCGGCGGGATGGGAATGTCGTTGGTGTACACGGTGTACAGCAGAGGGGCGAGGACTGAGCCTTGAGGGACTCCAGCCTTTATGGGACGAGGCGCAGAAAGCGTGCCTTCGTGTTTAAATTGAAACGTACGGTCTTCGAGAAACGACGCTATTAACCTGACTAGGCGATCCGGTAAGCCTATTTTGTAGAGTTTATAAACGAGACCGCTGTGCCAGACTTTATCGAAAGCCTTGGCTACGTCAAAGAAAACCGCGACTGTTTTAAAACGACGCGGATAGAAACCGTCAAGTATATACTCAACGATTCGATGGACTTGCTGAGGGCAGGAGTGTTTAGCGCGAAAGCCGAACTGATGGGGAATAGATGGAAACAGATGGTTCCACATTCGAGAGAGTATGACTCTCTCGAGAAGTTTAGACATTGCCTTGAGGAGGCTGATGGGTCTGTGATTTGCCGGGACGTTCAGAGGTTTGCCCGGCTTGGGAATGCCTATGACGTCTTGCCTTCTTTCCAAGCTTTTGGAAAGTAGCTATAGTCGAAGCAGGCATTGAACATGATAGCTAACAAGGTAAGCATCTGTTGAGGTAGGTGCTTAAGTGTGTGGTTGAAAATTCCATCCGCACCCGGAGCCTTTTTGGACTTTTGATTTCTAATGAGAAGCAAGATTTCGTCATTAGAGACTGTGACAGGGTCGGCGGTGATGGGGAGAGAGTCTCTGCGAAGGACTTTGTCCTCCACCGCCTGGATGTGTGAGGGATCAGCAGGTTGCGTGCTGGGCGAGCATTGTGCGGCAATGCTGACAGCGAAGCATTCGGCTTTCTCTTCGACTTCAAAGACAGTAGTGCCATCGGGACGAGTGAGAGGAGGAACGTGAGAGGCGGTGTCTACGCGTAAGGCTCGGGCCATGCTATAGTACGCCTGGTGGGACGGAGAGATATTCGCCATGAGATCGTTCATCTGAGCGTCTCGGAGTTCCGCGAGGCAAGACCTAACCTTACGTTGAAGCTGATTCGCAGCTGTTCTATAGGCGGGCGTGCGATATTTCTTGGCTCTCCGGAGAGCCGCGCTCTTAGCTTTAATAAGATTGCTAACGGCTAAGGGAAGCGTGGGTTTGCTTTGCTTAGCAACCTTTTCGTTGTCACTGATGGCTGAGTTGATAGCATCAGTGAGAGAATTTACTAATGAATCGATTTTATCCGGGCTATCTAATTGTTCGGGAGAGATCGCGAGTGGAGAGTTCGGGGCCTCTAAGGCTGAAACTAACGTATTTTTAAAGCCTTTCCAGTTGGTAAAGGTCTTAGGAGATGAGACGTTAACGTTAGGCGTACCTAGCACGAGGGAGACGGGGCGATGGTCGGGCCTAGGTCATCGAGCGGTTCGATAGACCTTAGATCAAGATTGATTCGCTTGATAATTGCAAAGTCGAGGATGTCAGGAGAGTAGGTCGGGTTGTTGGGATAGTGAGTGGGAGTGATGGGGGATATGACGTCTAAGTCAAGGGAGTTAGTGATGTCGAGGAGAGCGATACCGCTGGTGTTGGTCGATAGGCACGTCCAGTCAGTATGTTTGGAGTTAAAGTCTCCGAACATAATGACTGAATGGCCGAGGGCGAGAATGGCCTCAAAGTCGCTGCGGATTGGTCTGGTACCACTAGGTATGTAGATTGAAGCTATGATGATGGTCGGATGACCAGTCATAGCCAATCTACACACAGTGGCTTCCATGTTGAGGAGAGGAGGGGTAGGGAGAGGACAGCAATGGAAGCCTCTTTTGTAATATATAGCGGTGCCGTCCGCGGAAACCGTCGGAGTTGGGCCTATCGTTGCGAGTAAACGCGTACTTAGGAATAGCGAATCCCCTGGAGTGGTTTGGAGTAAGCCATGTCTCCTGGAGAAGGAATAAGTCAGGTTCTTTGTTCTGAAGGAACAGTTTAATCTCGGGAAGGTTGGTGTTAAGGCTACGAGCGTTAAAGGATACTAGGGATAAGCCCTTGGGTTTAATACGATTGGACGCAGGATTCGCGGGTCTAGACATTATAATTTACTTATTTACGATTTTATACAAAAGTAAAATTTTTTTTATAACGAACTTAGAAGCGAGTGGTGCTCGGCTAACGCAAATAAACGCTCTTGAGGAGAGCGGGCGGCTCGCAGTTTGCGTGCGAGCACGGAAATTTCGTTAATATCGACGTTTTGAATAATGTCGAACACGGTCTTCATGTCCTCAGCCAACGACGACTGAGGTGCGGATGACGGAGCAGGACGCGGCCCTACGGAAGCTACGGGAGCTGGGATGGGTCGGGAAGGTGCAGGCGGAACTGCCAGACGCGGCCTCCAAGACAGAGCCTTAGTAGGCGTCGGCTGAACGAGCTTTGCTTCCGGGGGACCCCGGTTGCGCAGCGGCGGGAAGTGAGCGGGAGTGAGCGGCGGCGCCGGTTTAGGCGCGGCCCTCTTAGCGGTGGAGCACGGAGCGCGCGGGCAACCCCTGTAATTAGCTGTATGGCTGGACTGGCCGCACAGCACACAGGCAGGGGGGGAAGTGGATTCGGGAGTGCGAGTGCACTCCTTCGTTATATGTGGATCCAGGCACTTAACGCACCTGGGGGGAGCTGAGCAGTTAGCCGCTGCGTGGCCGTAGAGCTGGCAGCGGTGGCACTGCCCAGGGTGACCGCGGGGGTTGGGACGCTTGACGGAGATATTTGAGAGTCCGCAAATTGTGCGAGCCTCTCTAAAGATCTCCCTCGAGTTGGGAGTATTAGACAAGATAACTAAAGCTAACGGAAAGCGCCTACCGCGGTTAGAGTGCATCTTGTGCACTGCTTCGGCCGGGAAACCCTGGGACTTAAGGTCCTCGAGGATTTCTTCATTCGCGAGCTCGAACGGGACGCCCCGTAGTACTGCGCGGATCTTACGCTCCTCCGGGAGGGCGTAGGTGTGATAAGCGATTTGTTTTAAAGAAAGTAACCTGTATGCTTAGTGCGAGTTTTTTTTACTGATCGAGCGCGTTAACGTTTACACAAATTAGTATGGCGCTGGGTAAGCGCCACCTAGCGTCATTTGTGAGAACTAAACTTTGTGAGTGTGAGTTTTAAAATTTACGTCGTTGATAGTGACAATCGAGTGCCGCTCGAAAGTGAGGATCATTTCGAGCACTTCGATTACGTTTGCATGTATAATGCGAGTGTAAGTTACAATTTTGACAGTTTAGACAGCTCGAATAAGAAACGCCGTCACTTGCGAGCGCGTAAAGTTGTCACTTAAGATTTTGTGGTGAGAGCGTCGTGAGAGTGGTGAATTTTGTGAATAAAAATTACAATGGCATCTCGTATGTATTTCGCTTGGAGGATGTTTGAGACCGCGAGAGCACAAGATGAGCGTAATTTAACGTACATTGGCCGTGCAAGAGCACGTAACTCGAGCAATCCGCTAAGAGACCTTCCAGAGGCTGAATTTAAGAGAAGATATATGATAAAGAAGATAAAGAAGCTTTTTTGTGTAGTGTTGTACCTATGATACCGGTTTGTTGAATCGTAACATTTTATATTTACTAGACGATTAGAAAAAAAAACAGATGCCATCAGTGTTGTTCTCGCACACGGTAAAACGGATATATATAAACCATTTTCTCTTACAAAAGGCAGAACTTTTAAAAAATACGGCAATTATTGGAACTTGACATCATACAAACAATTACAATTTTAAAAATAGTTACGATAATACGGTAGTTAGTGTGTGATTTTGAATACGGTAACCCTAAAATTAACAGAAACAACACTGGACGCCGTTTTATTATTATGAATGTATGTTTTACATTATATATGTATCTATACCTTATAACTTTTGTATTAACTTTTTCATAACTACCTACACCAGGATAACTTATTATTAAAAAACGATACTACTTGATTTTATTAACGGCAATTTACGGTGGAGGCACATCGCTATTCAAGAATTGCAAAAAACTGGCAGCCCATGTAATGTTAGTTTAGTCTCACAGATTAAAAAACAGACTATAACTTTGTTGTATAATCACCATTATTTCAATAGGCAGTCGCTTCTATTATGAACACAAAATACGAATGTCAATTTCTTTTGGCCGGTTAACACCGTTCGTTCGGTTGTTCATTTCGTTCGTTCACCATTCGTCACTTCTCACGGTGAGTTAACGCGAAACGAATGGTTGTATGTATTAATAACTCACACTCGCATGAGTACGATAGTCGAAGCGTTTGACGTAAACACGATTTACGCGTTCGTGCCGTTAATAGAATTTTAGTATGACACTCGCACTAAGCATACTGGTGAACGCGCGGAAGTCGTCGACGGTCGCGACCTGAATTTTAATTGTATCGCCTGCGTTGGTTGCTTTAAGATAATTAATTTTTTGCGCTTTGCAAAGATTTGATACTGCGGTCCATCGCGCTTTCTCGCGGAGAAAGACGGGCGGAGGGAGCTGAGGTTTCGGTGGGACGGGAGCACAGCGTGTCGCTGGCATCGATGGGACCGACGGAGACGCGGTTACTTCGAGCGATTTTAACGGCGCGGGGGCTGGTGTTGAAGACACCGGGGAGGGCTCGGGTATTGATGATACCGAAGCTTTCTTCGAGCGCTTCTTGGAGCGCTTGGCGACAAGTTGAAACGTGGGCTCAGAAGAGCCGGTTAAGGTGACGGCATCTGACGACGTATCAGACGCGGGTTCGGAGTCGCTCCCGGGAGCGGTACGCTTGCGACGCGACGCGTGAGAGGATGCGACCGATTCGCAGTCCATCTCGGACGAGGCGGGATACGAGGGAGAGCTGTAGACCTGAGGGGTCTGGACGTTAGAGGCCTGAGGAGCCGGGGTTGAGGCCTGAGGGGCCGGGGACGCGATAGTTGCCTGTAAGGCATGCGTTAGTACGTCATCTGGGATGGGGATGCCGGACGCAGCGAGCGCCTGGGCGAACGACCTAAGGATGTTTACGACGCTTTGGTCCATTGGAGGGCTTGGATATGTAATATATAAATATACAATGTATGCCTAGGTTTCCTAGCAAACCTAGCACCTATTTATATAATAAATGCCTAGAGTTCCTAAATAAAAAACCTAGCGAACCCTAGCGGCTAACCTCCCTACCAGCGGTAGGGGGGCTGGGGAGAATAACTTAAAACTAACCGTAGTACGCCGAAGGCCGCTACCTAGAAACCTAAAAAAAAGGGTACGCAGGTAAAGAGTTGACCGCGTTAGGGTCAACCTTTACCGACAGAAAGGACAAATATACACGAAGAACACACAGATATGATAGAAATAAATATGAAAATAGGAGAAAAATAAATAAAATAGAGAAGAGAAATAAAATAAAAATTAAAGGACTGGTTCAGTACAAATTCGTTGTCACCGTTAAGTATCCTTTGAACTGAAACCAGACTACTTACGCACTTTGCACAGCACTTTGAAGACTAAGGGGCTTAGTCGCAAAGAAAAATCGCACTTCGATAGCACACAGAGGGAGTAGAAAAACCTTGAAAACCGTAGTACGGAACCAACACGCTAAACTGTAACGTCAGTAGACTGAGCGCCACGGAATATCGGGAAGGGATCGGAGCGAGAATGACTTCCATAGCTTGGCGTGCGCCTTTTATACAAATTTCGCCCTAAATAATTCCAGCGCTCTGATTGGCTGGCGCGTTTGTGCAATTTGCACCTAATTACACTTAAGTTTTACTTGGATTCTAAACTTTACATCGAATTATCTTTCAAACTATTAATCAGAACTATTACAATATTATATTCAAATAATAGAGCGAAACGATTCCTATATGTTTACATAAATATCAATTTGATAAAATTAAATATAAAAAACTTTCTAGAACAAAGACTACCTCAAAACACCGTTTGCGCCAGCAGACTAATTATTTAGCCTAACATTGTGCCTAAGGCGAAACGGTTACAAACATAATTTTATCATTTTACATTATTAAAATATGCAAACATTTTAATTACAATTAGATTTTAACATAATCAAACAAGATATAACTACCAATTAGGAACATATACAACAACAAAGGTTTTCTCGTTATTCTCTTCAAATACGTAGAACACCATGAAAATAATTATTACATTTCAATAAAAGAAAGCAATTTACACATTATTATCAAAAAACCATAACAATAAACCCTATAATTACGTAGTTATTCAACGAGAAAATCTCTAACCACATTACGTCATTTATTACTTCAAATAAGTACTTTATTATATGAACCTATATACAATAACGTTATATCTACCATTATCTACCTAATCTGATATGAAATAACCATAAAATTACCACAATTATGACAAATCTGAACAAATCAGTATTTGACAAATAACCTAGGTCTAATTTCTATCTAAGACATACACAAAGCTTCTCATATTACGCTTATCTATCAATGAAATCTCTAAGAACTATATTTAACACAAATATCATCAATTCAACCATAAATCAATGTTATCAAAATAGCATTCAAAATATACCTATACCTAGGTTCCAATAACATCATAATTTCCTATAAGAATCTTATTAGTACTTGCTTACGTCACACTCGAAAATAACCACCCATCCGAGGACGGGCGCAAGTAGTGAGGGCGTGGACTAGCGTTATTTACAAAACTATTATATGACTATGTCCCTATTATGCCGAATCCGTTTCATGTTGCGTCGCTAACAGCTTCGTTCGAGCATTCAAGTAGTCAACTGGAAATGAGAAAGTTTATTTAGTTTTTTGTACCGACTAATTTCTTGTATGTAGTTTGTAGTTTATGTACTGAAATGCAACTCCCTTTTTGGTGCTTCGCCGGCCGCTGCGACCGACTCTTTTCAGCAGAATTTACAAACCTCAATCATTTGTTAAGAATATTAAACTCAATATCGTGAACAACTGTTTGAAAAGCGTGATGATGATGAAATAACAAATCTTTGTGAATTTATTTTTCATTTTCTTAAAGAAAAAATTGATTTAAAAGATACAAGTGAAGCAACTTTCAATATTTGTAAATTGAACTGTTTTTTTTTTCAACTGATGCCATTTGAATCACGATGTATATATTTTAAAACACAATTTAAAATTTATTTAGTCTTAAAGCGATGCTTGGTCGAGTAACTTCCCATAAAGATTTATTACAATCATTACATTCGCTAAAACCAAAGTACAGAGCAGTGCTACTCAACTACTCAAAACCTGTGGGGATCAAGATATACATTGTTTAATTGAATATATTTTTAATGTATTAAAAGCAGTAAGAAGCACATAATCACATTAAGAAAATTAATATCCAAAGGGAACACTAAATCTAAAACGCAAATTGTTATTCAAAAATGTCCATTTTTACCAGTAATCTTGGGTTCTGTTTTAAGTACTATTTTGAATTCAATAACTCGTTCTTAAAGTATAAACATTATGTTTAACGTAAAAAAATTGGTACTGATTGAATCGAGTGCACTCGAAAGAATCAAGGAAAGGGAAACCCAACTGAAGAAACTTTACCTCGTTTGGATGGTGAAATGAAAAAAAATTATGAAAAGTAAAGTAACTATAATATATAAGTAATAACTTCAGACGTTGCAAAGATATTGGCCACTTCTTTATATGCAGTGGCACGCTCGCTGCGCTCGCTCGGCTCGCGCTGCATTATCTTCGTACTAACTGCTCCTCCTCGCTTCGCTCGTCGTCGCACCTAATTTGTATAATTTCAAAATGTACCTTATTAATTTTAATTTGTGTCACAGGAGATTAAGATTATAATGTTAATATAAACCCGTTTTAGATACAAAATCTGAATGTTAGCTTTGAATTTTCTGAAAATAAAAATTCGGAATACCATATTTCGGACTAGTAACACGGCGGGTTTTTGATTCTTCGTACTAATGAAAGTCGGAAAATTAAAATTTCGTATTCATGAATTTCGGTAAAATAAGAATCGTGTTTTTGAATAGTCGGAATTAAGACACTTCGGGATTGTGAAATTCGGAATTTTAAAAATCGGAATATTCAAACTCGGAATTACATAATTCGTAATTTTTGGGTGTTCCCGGTTTTAACGTTTTTTTTATTCAAGTATCAAAATTAATTGGGAAAATGCGCATACTGGTAAAAAACTTGCAAAACTTTTGAAATTTACATTTAAAACTTGTATTGATTATTGGTACTGAGGTATGCGTTACACATTCTTTGCAAGCGTCCTGTGAGCTGGAGCACGTTAATTAATCATAAGTGTTTTAAGTTTCACAAAAAAAAATTGTAGACTATTAAAATTCCAGGACTTTCCTCTAACTTCTGTCTCCTTTTCAGAACACACAACAAACGTCACAAGTATCTGAACGAGAAAGTAAACTATCCTACAACTGTTAAACGTTAATTTTCTTTAAAACTTATATTCAAATCAAGTAAAAACATGTGATTTCATCATAGGTATAATACACGAGATAGATAAATGTCTTCTTCTTCTTCATCTTCATTGTGATTGCATAATACACCCTAACTTCGGCTTTTAAAGGGGCATTATACTTATTGCTCAACACATCACGTAGGTACTTACCTAAAACGTAGTACCTAGTCATTATCAACTTACCAAGTGTTATACCTACCTACTGGTATACCTTATATTATCAATTGTACAAAATAACAAAGGAGAGCGGGCATTTTGGTATTCATTTCAATAGGAATGTGATCCAAGGCTGTGAGAAAACCAAATACATTACCTATAGGTATTACACAAGTGCCAATGCAACATAAGTCAAAAGGTCAGCAATGACTTACAGATTATTACTAAAATAACCTACACGAAGCCCGCCCGGGGCGCTTCTATCGAGGACAACATTGTCGACAACCCTTAGAGTACCTTAAGTCCTCTTTACACTCACGTCTATTTATAAGACGTCAAGCCAGCGGCGTCGCTTGTGCTTCGTCCATTGTCTGATGTTATTCTGCACAAAACAATAATATTTCATTAGTCAAATTCCTAATGACCATCCTGGAGCGACCTAAACGTTGAGACCAAACTAATGAGCCCAAACACGATGGTTGTTCACGATATGAGCTTTGGGTGCAGTGAAATTAAACGCACGGGATTCACATTACAACATTGATTTTAATCACGAACTTGGACATTTCAAATACATTTAATAATTCTTCGTGAGCCTTCGCCTTTTTACGCTGTCCTAAAAATTATCATTTGTTTGATTGATGGTTTTACAGTTTTAACTTATTAAGCACGTTCATAAAGTATACATGCCATGCGTGTATATGCCACAGGCATAGCAGGTAGTCTTCATACAAAAAAAACTAGGAATTATGTCTATGGTTAGAACTTTTTGATGCTGAAGGCTCCGTTGCTACTTTTCTAGCGAACAATTGTCATATGTCACTTCAATGTGAATGATGAATGATATCACTATGTTCAATCAATGATGTACGGTTTTAGGTTATCTTTCTATGTTTTAATTATATTAAAACTACTTTTATTATATAAATACTTGAATTTGGCAGAAATAGTTATTGTGTAGTAACTACAGCTGATTGCCATAAAACGCAAAATTTAATTTAATTTTCAATAAATCAGCTCTATCTGCCATTACAGTTTCAATGTTTGACGAGTGAAGAGTTTGCATTGATCAATTTTCTTAACATCTAATCTCAATTCCCAAATATAGTAATTAATTTCCGTTTATGGTGCTTCACAATGTACAACAAGTGCTGTGTAGTGAATAGAAAGTAAGCGAAAGAACATAATTATCCAAGAACTGAGATCGGCCTTAACATTGGTTACTGTGTCTTTGTGCTAATAGTGTTAACTTACAAGGTTTAAGTGTGGTAGAACTTCCTAAATTGTTTGTAAGCCACAAACATTACGAGAAGAAGTGTTTTCTGGGTTACTCACTAAGAATAACGGTGTTTAATTGGTGTAACATAATGAATATTAAAAGGTATTTTGACGGCCTGTTTGGCGTGGAGGTAAGTACCCTTGCCTTCCATGCCAGAGGTCTCGGGTTCGAATCCTGGTAGAGGCAGATATCTTATTATTTTTGCTTTCTAGTCATGGATTTATTTCTAATATTTATATATGAAAAATCTATTTGTGCTTATATATTTCTTAACTTTATTTATTCGTTATCTTGTATCCATAACACAAGATCTTAATGATACTTAATTTGGGCTAGATAATGTGGCGTGATTGTTAGAAATAGTTATTTTAAAAAAATGACTCGCGTCTAAAAAAATAAAAATTTGCCTCCCATGCAATACAAACAAAGCATATAAAAATGTAAAACAAAGTTTAGAAATAAAAGCCTTTTATTTATTTTACCTTCTTTATCTTTAAGATTGTTAAAATATCTTGTATCTGCCACAATGGCACTACGCCGAAATCCACGCAGGCATTTTAGAATTAAGATACGAAGGACAATATAATTTGAAAAAAAGTTGTCAAATTGAAAAAGTGGGTTCTTAGTGTTGTAGTTAGGAAGACGTTCGTCTGATGCGTAGCATCACTAGTTGGTTTGTGGCCACAGGTCTGCGTTCATCCAAGCATAGAGCCTGTAATCACCTTCCGGCTCCATCATCAGACCCTGATCACCATCCTGGAGCGACCTAAACGTTGAGACCAAACTGTTGTGCTCAAACGCGATGAGTCTGCGTTCATCCAAGTATGGAACCTGTGACCACCTTCCGCCTCCATTATCAGACCCTGATCACCATCCTGGAGCCACCTCCATGTTGAACCCAAACTATTGAGCACAAACACGATGGGTCTGCGGTCATCCTGTATGGAACCTGTGATCATCTTCCAGTTCCATCATCAGAACCTGATCACCATCCTGAAGCCACCTTTTTGTTGAGACTTATCGAAATATCCCAACAAATACCATCTAAAATTTACCTACGAAATCGTTTTCGTATAGGTACCTGGTTATTACTTTTGTATGATGTAAAATATGGAAGAATATTTTTATGAGTACCCTAATTTATAACAACGTGGTCGACGCTGCATACTTACACAATAGTCGCCATGATTTTTGGCATATGTGTGTGTGCATTTTGAATACCACATGAACTACAACGTGGTTTTTCGAGATTTACGAACAATAAACCATTTTAAAGAAAAAAATGAGTATAATAAGTATTGCTAATAATATTTTCTTCAAAATCATATAAGTTATGTATTAAAAACGATAGGCAAACCCTTCGAAAACACTAAAGAAAGTATGACTTGCGAAACCGTTACTTAAGTTCATAGTTTTGATCATGCAATAGCTTGCATACATGGATGAGACAGGTATTGCAGAAGGTAAAAATATGTGTAAAAATTTATATAATTATTGGCTCAGCATTAAATAACAAAAAGTATAGTTTATTCTCAATATTTAATTCAACAACTACAGACCATTTAAGTGATGTGGCACAAAACCAGACCATCTCAAGGATATTTAAAAAATAAATTAATATTCTATTAAAATATAAAATACAAAACCTCAAATTGTCAGAGCGTGAGCCTTTTTTTATCAATATTGCAAAAAAGCCGGATCGTTTTGGTGGTGTGAAATAATGAATATGAGAGAAAACGTTTATCTGCAGCGTCTTAAAGCACCGGCACGATGCATTCTGATCTGTTTACAGCGTTCACGTGGTTTGACCAGAAGTACTAAACGTTTGACTATCGTAAGGTATGTTAAGTGATAAAATTAATTCGCAGTGTAATCTATGCAGTACCCAGGACTTATTAGTAAAGTTGATTTTGAAATTTTTTTAAAAGTGAAACCTTTTTTATTGTAAGTAGAGTTACTTTGTTTAGATTTTGCCGGGGGCGTTACTACAGTCCTTCATATATAGAAAATAATCACGTTTACGTATTACCGTAGCCTTAAGACGCTGTCGATAAACGCTCTCTCTCTCTCTCTCTCTTATTCATCCTTTCCACCACCGAAACAATCAGTTTTGTTGGCAATATTATTAAAGAAGTGTATTTGATACCCAAAATTATTGCAGATGGGCTCAAATATTTTTTATGTATCTCTGGGATGGCCTGTTTCGTGACAAATGAAATGAAATGAAATATTTATTTCTCAACATTGACAATTACTTGTTCTTATTGACGTCAAATAAAACATGATTCTACCACCAGTTCGAAAAAAAAACCTTCGTGAAGAAGAACTGGCAAGAAACTTCACGGGTATATTTTTTTTTTCAAAATAAATTTACAGAGTCTCTTTATGTCTATACAAAATTATTCTTATCTGCATCTGTTAGCTCAGCAAGTCCCCCCAAGTACCCAAACGACGAACACCCTCAAACGGCACCCGTTCACGAGTTAACGCGGGATCCAGCCATCGCTCTCCTCAACCATATTAGAGGGAAGTGAGCGACCCGTCTCCCGACGCTACCATAACAAGAAGTACTTTAGTGACAATGACGCTTTAGATATTCACCGGGACGAAGAACTCAACGAACAAACAACACATTACACATTTTTGTTACAAATACTAGTAAAATCCTGTTAATGAGGGGATTATATCGAAAGGCTTTTATCATCCAAATAATCGGATAGTTTATAATATGCTTTAGCACACAACTTCTGCTTTATAGTTTCTTTGAATTTGTCAATAAATTTGTCAAATTTGTCAAAAAAAAGTTTATTTTAACCCTTCCCAGCCAGTGACAGTTTCTATATCTATGCGACGTCCTAAGCCGAAGTCCGTGCTCTTAGACGTATCGGATGTAGGAGTAGTTTATGGTCCACCCTCAGCGCTAGGCTACAAAGTTCGGTTAAATTTAGAAGCTCTATTGGCCTTAACGGTCATAAATAAACAGTCATTTTCGGGAGAAAAAAGATGAGCTACTTTATACTGTACTGATAAACTACTTTACAGGTAGCTAATAACTAATTGATAACATGTAACATTACAACATGATAAGAGGAGTGGTTTAGAGGGAGGGTTTAAGTTCATATGATCCTAGGTTTGGTTCTAGATCAGATAAGATTATTTTTCTAAAAGGTGCCAGGTAAAGGTAAGGTTTGCGATCGATGATTAGTATTCAAGATTTGATGATTTCTATTTATTTTGTACATAAAGTTATGTAAATGAAAAAACGTTTGATCTTAAAAACATTTTTTTTTAAATCATTTAGGTATAATTTTTTCCGGAAAAGAAAATATTGTATAATAATATTAATAATAATAATATAATAATTAATAAATCGTTTTGATCAATGATATCTACGAACTGTGCTGGATCCTTAAAATGTCCCCACGCCAAGAATCACACAATAGATATATAACGTGAGAGCATGTGTCCACAGTGCGTCTGCCACTCTGACATGAACAGTATCAATTATATAAAGCCTCCAACCCATTATGGTCTGAGTTAACAAGTATATACGTATAAGTTCGACTGCGAGTATGTCTACACTGCATTTTACCCCTTAATAGCCAGCAATTATTACTAGCGATGTTACAATTATTCAAATTAACATTTTCTCTATATAGTTGTATGGTATAAGCACCATTACGGACTTGTTCACTGTAATAACTCCTGGCTAGTTTTAGCTCGTAAGTCCCTAGCGCGTACATAACAAACTCTTCCTCAGACAACCCTGGAAAATCTCCTAATCCAGGTGATTCGGCAGACATATTTTCAAATTGAACTCGTCGGCTGTTTCAGTTGTGGTCATGAAACATATCTGCCAACTTTGTATTTGGTTCACTGGTTCTCAACTTGATCAAATATATCGCCAAAGCGGTTTTAGGTCTTTTACTCCTTACAAGCAGAGAAGGAGTTTCGTCGAACTATCTATAATTATCGACGTTTCGACCAGTCAGATAATAAAGTTCATGTGGGTCCATCCTCTCAATATTTTCAATATCTACTCTTCCCCCTTCAGGTAAAGATTTTAGAATGTTCATCATGTCTATGATCTGATCTTTGTCGAAATCATGAATGACATTTGGTGCTGATAACATAATATCCAAATCATTCAGTATCAAATGTCTTCACGAATACGTGCAGCTGGAGGTACGTAGTGATTAAAATCATGCAGCAAGCGAACTGGTAGCGCCATGGGTTGATCTCTCGGTTCTACAAGATTTACCGGTGGTGCATTAACGTTCTCTCTCTCACTAGAGGAACACCTGGGGGGTACGCTTCGCGTCACCAACACGAATGGCAAACAAACTCGGCGTTATTAAATAGTATCTGAAACAAAAGTATTCAGAGTCTCACACAAATATCTTCAATAATCTAAACCCTAGTCTTTATTACGTTTATGTTCAGATTAGTTCAATCACTACTAAAATTGCATCTTGTTTTAATAAAAAAAAGTTACAGTAAAAGTAACATTATTATAAGTATTTTTATACACAATTATACAGGGTGTACATGAAAGCACTTTGGAAAAAATATCCTAGATCCAGTAAGTGTAGAGCATTCGATTACAAGAAATCATTTTTCTTTTGCACTCATATTCTATTTAGAAAGAAACGAATAAATAAACATCTTAATGTCCTCTCGCTCACACAGGTTTTAGTAAAGGGATAAGGATCGCTGGCCAACATAAGTAACTGTGGCAAACTCGCTTGCCAGCTACTTACGTGCGATGAAAGGTGCATACATTTCACACAAAAGTGCATAGTGAAATTATGTTGTTTTCTCGGTCACACAAGGGCTAACAAAGGAATGAGGATCGCTGGCCAGCCTGTGTAACTGTGGCAAACTCACTTGCTAGCTGCAAACTCACCTGCGATAAAAAAGGAAATAAAAGCTTTTTCTTAGGACTAATTATTAGCTAATATCTAAATTTCGGCAGGATATATTTTTTTGATTCCATAGGAGAAAATATTGAATTTGAGATGTTCTTTCAAATAAACCATGTGGCAAGCTTGGGGGCACACTTTCATTTTTATTGGACCAAAAAAAACATTCCTCTTTAGAAGACTAAATAGAAAAGAACTTAGATTCGCATTTAGTCACCAATTTCAGTCACCCACTTGAACCAAATTGAACCGGTGTTCCATCTGGTTCAGCAGCCAACAACGCTGATATGCTTAAACATTAAAATATTGAATCTAGATAAAAGTTTATGTTAGAAGCTTTCAGCGCTAAACCCATGGGGACAAGAAGCTCATCGCCTTTATTCATATATCTTCAATAACCTAAACCTTAGTTTTTGGTTTCATGGTAATTATTTTTTGTATTATTTTGTGATAATTAAAAGTTTAGGTTTGGTTTCTTAACATAGTAACGCTAAGATTAATATATTTAAAACAATATTCATATAAAGCTTATTATAGCCGTTCAAGCCTTTCCAAACAAAAAAAAAGAAGGCAAGTAAATGTAAACGGGGCTACTGATTGAAAAATAAACTCTATTATTGTCTATGGTGTGACATCAATTATCGGGGCATGCAATACGGTGGTGTACATTATCGGCACGTACCGATATTGCACGGCATAATAAAGCACGACACGTATTGCACACCAGGATAATTGATGTCACCAATTATCAGGGCGTGCAATTCTGTGCTTCGTTTTATCGTGTTGTACATTACGGTGTTGTACAATATGGGTTCCCATTAGTGTAACCCACAAACTAATCAGTGATGCTACGCATCAGACGAACGTCTCCCTAACTACAACACTAGGAACTAGGAACCCCCACGTTTTCAATTTGACAACTATTTTTTTTTAATTAGATGTTCCTTCGTTTCTTAATTTTAAAATGACGGCACTGCATTTTGGGGTAATGCCATTGTGGCAGCGCGAAAGCCCCTCTCCTTTTCTACAAGATATTTTAACAATGTAAAAGATAAAGAAGGTAAAATAAATAAAAGACTTGTATATTTATGATTTTTTTTATTTCTAAATTTTGTTTTATATTTTTACATGCTTTGTTTGTATTGCATAAGAGGCAAATTTTTATTTTCTAGAAGCGAGACATCAGTGCCTTTTATTCATATTCTGTTAATTATGTTACAGCAATTAAACACCGTTATTCATATAGAGTAATCCAGAAAACATTTCTTGTGTGGCTCACAAACAATTTACAAAGTTTTACCACACTTAAACCTTGTAAGCACAAAGCACTATTAGCACAAAGTCACGGAAACCAATGTTAAGTCCTATCTCAGTTCTTGGAAAGTGATGGAAAATAACGTCCTTTCGCCTACTTTCTCATTCACTACACAGCACTTGTTGTACATTGTGAAGCACCGAATAAACGCAAATTAATTACTTTATTTGGTAAATAAGAGGTTATGTTACGGAAATTCATCACTGCACTCTTCACTCGTCATGGCGGCTGTACACACTCGTCGAGACACCCCGAGACAGGCCGAGCGCGAGTGTGAACAGGATGCTCTCGTCTCGTCTCGCGCTCTCGTTCTCGCCTCGGACGCTCTCGGCCGCTTGTCGGTTTTTTGCGCCCGAGTCAAAGGGCCTCGTTGTGTCTCGCGAGGAAAACGAGAGCGAGCATGTACACGCTCGTTCTGTAGTTGCCCGCTGACAGTGACGACGTGTAGACGTGTTTCGCCATGTGGTCCAACGAGCGCGAATTGGAGTTTTTGGAGTGCTACCAAAGAGAAGCCTGTATATGGAACGCCAAAGATGTAAAACATAAGGATAAGCAATTTATCCATGACGCTTGGGTGCGAATAAGCGAGTATATTGGAATTCCTGTCGCTGAGTTAAAAAGGAAGCGGGATTCGCTTATGGCTACCTATCGCAGCCATAAAAGAAAGGTTGTTGCGTCTATTCAGTCTGGAGCTGCAGCTGATTCAGTTTATAAACCGATATGGTTCGCATTCGAGTTAATGGACTCATTCTTAAACGATATTTTCCAGTGTAGAAAAACTTTGAACACGGATACACAGGTAAGAAAACATATACTCGTTTTTTTTTAATGTATTTATTTATTAATATGTATGTATTTAGAATGTAGGATTATAAGTAGATAAAATAATTAAACAATATTATTATAACTGTTGACGAAATAATTTGTGAATTCTTCCCTTATCTGATTTGCATCTTGTGTTGGTCTTCTTGGTACTTGTTGCAAGGGTCTGATAGCAGACGTGTCTTCAATTTCATTTCTCCATAAACCTGGTGTAACCAGCTCATTGTTACTGTCGTATACGTCAACTGTACCTGGAGGTGTATAAATTGCCAATGAAGTCCTACTCTTCCTCAAGAAATTGTGTAGCAGTACACAAGTCATAGTAATAATAGTGGTTTTCTCTGGATTTAGTAGTATGGGTTTCCGAAATACTCTGAATTTTGAGGCTAGTATCCCAAATACATTTTCAACAACTACGCGTGAGGAAGAAAGTTTCTTATTAAAGATACGTTTCGGCGTCCATTCATTATGACTTCCTGGGTACGGCTTCATCACATGTGCTGTCAATGCAAATGCTCCATCTCCCAGAAAAACATATGGAACTTCTCTTGTACTTCCTGGTAGCGGTCTTGGCATCGGAAAATTTAGATTATTTGAGCAAATTCTTTGCCATAGTTGACTACTACGAAAGACACCGCCATCACTAATTCTTCCCTGGCTTCCAATTTCAGCAAATATGAAATTGTAGTTGCTGTCGACTAAAGCAAGAAGAACAATACTGAAACTCTTTTTATAGTTATAGTACTCTGAACCACTATGTGCAGGAGATTGCATAACAATGTGTTTTCCATCTATTGCTCCTACACATCTTGGAAAATTTCTAAACCCTTCTTCTATTTGTAGCCATGACTGTGGATCCTGAGGAATCTGTAAAAAAATGTGCTTTGTTATTATTTTCAGAATCCACCTACACCAGAAAGTGGAATATCGAACGAAGATGTAGCTGAAAATTCTCATCATTCAGAGCCTGCCCCTACGACTTCCTCTCCATTGCCAACAATACCGCGGCGGCGAAAGAATCCCATAGAACTACAAGAAGCTGGGAAGTCGATGAAGGAAGCCATGAATTCACTGAATAAAGTCTTGAATAAACCGGAAGTACCCGAAGACGATTTCGATCGTTATGGCAAGATTCTCGCAAATAAGCTACGTAAACTATCTGAATCAGAAAGTTTAAAAATGATGTATGAAATAGATGGATTATTTATAAAGCGCATGAATACTACACCCTCATATTTCACACGACCTTCACCGACGTACAGTTCACATTCAGAACCAAGTCAAAGACTAATTCATATACCACTTCCAACTACATCACCAACCTACTACGTACGGCCTGAATCGACATGTACTTCTTATTCAGATCCAGGGCTTCAAGCATCACGTTCATCCAATAACGTTATCCAAATTTTATCTGACGAGATTTTGAGCCCACCAACAGATTCAGAACACAATACCGACATTGTAAGTCAGGCATATTATGAAGCATAGTATTTTTCTTTTGTAATTACGACAAGCTGTGCCTTATTAATAAATAAATATTTGTTATAGATAATATTTTACTTATATTGTTTTTACTCACCCTAATTTGATCCTTTAAAACTTGGTTTAGTGCAATACAAACTTCCGGTACTATTCTGGAAATTATTGAACCGGAAACTTTAAATAGAAAATGTAGACTTTCAAAGCTATCTCCACTGGCTAGAAATCTTAAAGTAATTGCAAGGCGAATTTTGGCTGGTATTGCTTCTCTTTTAAGTGTGTTTGCTTTACTTATCATCGGAGAAACTTTTTGCAATAAATATTCAAAGTCTATTAAAGACATTCTTGTAAACTTGTTAAATTGACCAGAGGGTTCCGCCACTAACTCAGCCAATTGATTTTCCATTGTGCTTCTGAAATAAAGATACATAGATTTAATAACACTATAAAATACCTATATTAACTGTTCGAAATGTTTTAATTTGAAAGTATTTACTTACCTGTTTCTGTTGCGGTGCATAGTAATCATCCACCATCTTCTTTTCCTCCAAGGCTTACTAATTTTCTTTTTATGGTAAATTTTTAGAAAATTATAATAGCTCACGACATAGAGACTAACAGCAGCAACAGTTTTTACGTCCATGCTTGCGGAAATCTTTAGTTCAAATGACAGAACGAGTGTGTACAGGTATTCTCTCGACGAGAGTCTTCTCGGGCGAGACTCTCGGCGAGAGGCTCTCGTCGAGTGTGTACAGCCGCCATCAAACATTGAAACCGTTATGGCAGATCGAGCTGATTGATTGAAAATTAAATTAAATTTTGCGTTTTATGGCAATCAGCTGTAGTTACTACACAATAACTATTTCTGCCAATTTCAAGTATTAATATAATAAAAGTAGTTTTAACATAAATAAAACATTGAAACATTACCTAAAACCGTATTGATTGAACATTGTTTTATCATTCATCATTCACATTGAAGTGACATATGACAATTGTTTGCTCGAAAAGTAGCAACGGAGCTGTCAGCATCAAAAAATTCTAATCATAGCAGCGTTCGGAACCGTACGATAATTATCGTACATGTGCGATAATTTCATAACTACGTACGATGTACGATGGTAAACGACTATCGTACACAGATTGTGTGTTGTGATTGATTGGTTAAAACCCATTATCACCCAGTTATAACCCATTTGAGCGGGTGATAACTAAACATTGTAGTTTTAGGAAGAGTATAGATAGAAATAGGAATTGGAATGTATATTTGCAAAAAAAATCATTAAAACGTAAGAAAAATAAGTTACGATGCCTTTATAACAAGTTATCACCCAGTTATAACCCATTTGAGCAGGTGATAACTAAATATTCTAGTTTATTGAACTTAAAGAGATTTTGAAATAAATGTTTCTTGAAATTTATATAGTTATACATTTTAAAAAATTAATAAAAAGAAAAAAAAAGAAAAGTAATTAATGATACACTACGTTTAAATAATGTTACTATGTTTCACGAAATCACGTGACGTGAGTGATATGGCTGAGTTACGCGGGTGAGGGGTGAGAGACGAAAGACGCTTTTTTTTAGAAATGGACAGTTTATTTATGGCCTTTGTAGCTTAGCGCTGACGGCGCTTTGCCGGAACTTCAACTACTCCTACATACGATATGCATAAGGGCACCCAAGACGGCACGGATCTCGGCTTAGGGCGCCGTATGTTGAAACTACCACTGGTTTGGAAGGGTCATCTACTGCCAAAGAACCAGCAAGAAACTCAGTAGGAATGCGTACGACTCCTTAGCCTGGCCCATCGAATGCCGTGTTGCCCTATTTCTAACTGGAACGCTGGCGTTTCTTGTTGTAATAACGTCGTCGGGATCTGTTAAGACGTTAAGCGGACGCCTATAACGAACCGCTAGGTCGGGGTTGGCTGTGTATTCAGCTGTCTTATTGATCAACGGCTTGAAATGGTGGGGAGCATTGTCGAAGTGGCGTCTAAACGCCAAATTCATGAATGGTGGGCAGCTTGTGCAGATCTAAGTTGTTGACACAGGGCGGGGCCCCGAAGCATTTGTTTAACAACCTATTTTGAATAACCCGCAGGTGATTGAGGTTCGACTTGCTGGCCTGAGCGAAAGCCACACTGGCATATGTCATGATGTGGCGGATGCAAGTTTTGTAAAGTGTAAGCTTATTTCTAAGCTTCATTTTACCGTTCTTGCATATTAGAGGGTGCAGCCTACCCATGACGAAGGCGTGCGGTCCCGTTTATGTGATCCGCGAACTATCTAAAATGACTCCTAAATATTTGAGATTTTTAGCCCATGGGATCGGAGTACCAAACAGAGTGATCTGACCTAATCTTTTGGAGGGTTTCCTAGAGGTTGTCCTAGAGCAGGTTGACAGAGAGAAGTACACTGCTGCACTTTTTTCTGGGCTGACTTCTATTTTCCATATCCGAAACCAAGCGCCTAATGCGTTGGCTGCGGATTGGAGCATTATTGTTAACCTACGTAGAGTCCTATCAGATGTGTATAGCGCGGTGTCGAAGATCGCTTGGTCCACTTTCTCGTCCTTGGCATGTCACTAGTGTATATTATTATTATTATTATTTTGTTTTATGGCAATCAGCTGTTGTTACGACACAATAACTATTTCTGCCAATTTCAAGTATTAGTATACACACGTACTACACGAGGTTAATAATTTTGTAGCGATCAGTTGAGTAGAACTTGCAGTATCTCGAGCATTGAGTTACCTTGAACAATACAAAAACAGGGGGATGAAATAAGTTTTTACAGATATTTTTAACATAGAAGAGTATAATTTATAAAGGCGTCTGGCCATTGTTAAGAAGAAGATTAGCAATAGGGGATAACTTTTTAGCAAAGGAGGACGGTAGTGGGATGTCTTCAAATTTTGAAAGAATGTTCAAAACTAGGGAAATCAGGAGTTCTAAAAAATTGTCATTAGGGGAGCAGGAAGAAGTAGGGGGGAAGGCATTATCAGATTTAGTAGATGGAGGGTTAGCAATAATAGCGTTATGGGCAATTTTGTCATAGCCTGGAGATAAAGACGGACTGGGTTTTGATGGTTTGTATATTGTTTTTTGTTAGAAAGATTCAGTGAAGGAGAACTTTTAGAAGCATCTGCGTACGATTTTTTAACTGAAGGGAAGAGGGATGATGCTTTCTTGAATGATATGTTCTTTTGTGACATGGTGATTTTAATATTCTTTTGCCGGGAATGTTCCGGGCAAGATTTGTCAGTTGCTAAATGAGGGCCTGAGCATTGCAGGCAGGAAACTTCAGAGGATGCAGGACAAGAGTCACCTGAGTGAGTTTGTGCACATCTGGGGCAACGAGCACTGGATCGGCATTGGGCTTTCACATGGCCAAATCTACAACAGTTTAAGCATTGTATGGAAGGCAAAATGTATGGATCAACGGTTAATGATGAGTTAAAAATAAACACTTTATCAGGTAAGCATTGTCCAGAGAAAGTGATCACTACAGATCCTGTGGGGGTCCAAGTGGAACCAGACTCCATGGACACTTTTCTGTTTAAGCGACGCGCCTTCAAAATTGTTATATCATCTTGGCTTGTGGAGATTGTTGATACAACTTCCTCCATAGACCATGAAGTTGGGATCCCGCGGATCAGCCCCATTCTTGTTATATTATATGTAGGAATTAAAGCTATATAGTTATGAGATTTAAGACTCGGGTTTCTGAGAAACTCGTTTGCTGCACATGCAGATGAGAATTCCACAGAGACCCGATTTCTGCCAACACTCTTTATACCATCATTTTTAATATTTTTTATGTTTGATGTAAAAAAAAATTTTCCAAAATTTAAATGATTAAATGTACTGCCTGACTTAGTGTGAGTTTCTGACCTGGACACATGAACAATGAAAGGACCTTTGTCAGAAGGATGGTAAGATTTTTCTTCTAAAAGACTTGGATGAGTGTAAATAAGGTTATTGGTTTGAGATGGAAGAGCATTCGAAACAGATTTTTTAGGAGTAGGGGACGAATCCCGATTTATACTCGGACGTTTTCTTGTTTGCACATGTTGAGAGAAAGGGTCAGGGGAGTTGTTGACATCAGAAAACGGGATTGGGTCTGGGGGCTTAGGAGGGATTGGAACACAATCCATGCTCATTAAGAGCTAGATAATTCGTACAACCACTTACCAGGCGAGGAAGAGAAAAACAGAAACACTTAAAATAACTTAATGATAATAACAAAATCACCAAAATAACCGACAAATAACGAAAACCGTGTGTACACCGCAAACGAAAAATGTACAGTCTCCACTAGTGTATAGTGAAAACAAAGTTCGAGAAAGCATTAGCCTTGTGGGACACCGGCTAATACAGGTTGGGGATTGGAGAGTGCACCTTCCAATCTGTAGCGAAAGGTTCGACAAAGTCTCATGTTGGACGCAGGACTGGCAGGATCTAAAGCCGAACTGTTTAACTAGTAACAGTTGTATCGAATGGATGACCTCTCGGATCCTGTTTAAAATGATGAAAACGGAAGTCATGGACGGTGGCCTAAGGAGCGGAGGCATCGATGACGCGGTAGAGTCCATCTTGGGAGACTTTGCCAAGCTCCAGTAAGTCAGATGCGATGGCGAAATCTCTTCAAGAAGCGCGTCTCAGTTGTTAGACTGCAGTTCGCTTTTTGCGAGATTTAACATCTCGCTGTAGGGTCCCTCATATAGTTGTGGTTTGCCTCGGTCGGAGCGTCGTCGTACGCCCATATAACAGCGTTCTTTGCTCTCAACAACTCCCTCACATCCTCAGGCAAGATCCAGCGGCGACCGTTCGCCACCGGAAGATGCACTGAAAGCAGTTTGAAGGTGGTTGGCACCGCATCAGTCTCCTCGATGGATGACAACGAACCGCCTGCCCGCTCACCTTCACCTTCACATTGGTAACTAACTCGAGCACTCTAGTGAGCTTCACTCTAACTTACTTCGTCTGTTAGTTTACACGGGTGATGTGACTTCTATGGCTTATGTGTTTCATTTTCATTTTCCCTTTATTTAATAGTTTTTTTTAAGATTAATATTTACTTATGTAGAATCCCCATTTAAATCCAATAAGAGAGACCAAAAATATAAAAAATAAATTAAATCAAAAGAAGCCTTTCAATATCAATCCGGACTAAAAAGTAAATAAAATTATACCTTATGTTTAGATTTTAATCTTATTTTTTAGTTTGTATTGCTGTTTAATAAAATTAACGTTATATTTTAACTGTGAATTATTCAACGTGACTTTCACCATTATAGCACCAAAAACATGTGCAATGTCAAGTCACCATCTCTCTACTTAATGTGTTTTTACAAGGCTATGCCAAAAAGCCCGTTAAATTTTTTAACAGTCCTTAGAGCTATAAGATGTAATGGTCAAATGGAAAAATAAGGTAATTCTACTTGTCTCTCTTGCTCACCCATACCCAGCAGCTACCTTTTCGTTGTGTTGCCGTACTGTGCAAGTGAAACGCCATATTTTAGCATAGTGTGAGCGACAGAGACAAGTAGTGTCGAGTTAAAGTACATTATTAATATTGCTCTGTTTTAAACTTTCTAACTTATATTATATAGATTTTAGATTTTAATCCTTATTTTTCACTTTTTATTGCTGATTCCTATTAATGCGTTATAAAAAACTATGTTATAATACAATTTTCATTATCACCCAGCAAAATGGGTGTTTATGGGTTAAAACCGGGTTATAACCCAAACCACCCAGTTATAAACCGATTGGAATGTTTGGGTTTTAACCCACTACCCATCTCTGGTCCGCGCTCGCGGCAGGTTGCCGTCGCGTCGAGCGCCCTATGACTTCATCTAGTTTCAAGTCTATTTTAAATAAACTACTGCAGCTTTTGCAAATAAGAAAATTACTTTAGAAAAGCTGACACTATACAGAAACAACTTATGTGTAAACTAATAAACGCTGCTAAATTTTCAAAGTATAAAAAAATATTGAACTTGACAGTATGGTTTAAATTTGACAAATTTATTTGTTTTAACAAAATTTTGAGGATTATTTTGTAATATATATCAAATTTTACCTAAGCATCAGTAAACTAGATTAAATAATCTTTTTTTTTATACCAATATATCATTTCTTGGTATGTAAAATGTAGAACAGTAAACGAAAACAAACCACCCATTCCCGCATCAGTTTCACATCGCCTGCCGTGGATGAAATAGCGAAAAGATGGCCGACCATATTAGGGTTTCGACACACTGGGCGATATTTGCAACGTATTATTGTCACGTTTCATATGATTTTTTAAAGTATTTTAGCCATTTTCCTGATGGATACGATAATTTTGATCCATATACGATAATTTTACGGCCCTTGCCTGGCTTCAGGTTGTGAACACTGAATCATAGACATAATTCCTAGTTTTTTTGTATGGACTACCTGCTATGGTGTAACCTAAAAGTTTTCATGAGAAATAACAGCTGATTGCCAATTGCGATGAAACCTTAAATTGAATTCGTCACTGCATCAATGTTAACAGACAACAAATTATTATATATTTATACAGTCTCAAAATAATTTTTGGTTTCCAAAAGCAACCGTGCAATTGAGAACATGAATTTTGTGCGACTTTTGAGGGTACATCAAGCAAAGGTTTTATGTAACTATCCTGCAAGATGCATCTTTAATCATCCCATGAAGTTTACAGATTCACAGAATAGATGGAGAGATATTGATAATATATCAAAAGAGTACCATTTAGTGTATAAAGGTCCATTAGAAAAGTGGCTGAAGATTTTGACTACTTACCTTACTGCAAGTACTGGAGCTATATCATGTGCAAGTGTTTATTACTTCGCGTTTAATTTTGATTTGAAAGATTTCGATAATCCCCTGTTATTAGGTGATGTAGTTATTGCTAACAGTGCCTATGAGTGTCTTATCTATCTTACAGCATTTATTGGATTTCATGTGGCATTAAAATTAATGTTGTCAAAAGTCCTTGTTCGCTTATATCAAGATGGTGATAACTATATTGCTATATTCAGAGGTCACTTATATAATGATATAATGAAGCAAGAATTTCAAAGAAAAGATGTTGTTAAATTAAAAACTATATTTTTTAGATCATGGCCTGATGCCCGTTACTCATTAGGAAAAAAGCATGCCATAATCTTTGACCACTATTTTAAAACACCTGAGCACTTTAATTATTTAGTTAGTAAATACTCAAAACCGGATCCTAATAGATAAGATGATTAAATGTAAATAGGGATTAAGTATAAATATAGTTTTTCATTAAATTACAATAAAACTAATTGTATAGCTAATTAATTACTTTTATTTAAAGATTTTACATTATCTGTATCCTAAAATCCTCCTCCGAATGCATTATTCCATTTATGTCTTGAATCTTGTTTAATAGTGGTTGAGTCCATTTTCTTTTTATCATTGTCAAATTTATCTAATGCTTCAATTTGACTATCTGCAGGTCTCAATGTTTTAGTTACTAGACACTGACCATTTTCCTTAAGAATAGTATGCTGAATATCTTCTGTTGTAGGTTCTCCGTAAGGAAAATGAATAGGGGTAATTTTAACTAAATGTTTAATTTTCCACAATTTTGCATTAACTTCTGGAATATTCTTAACCACAGCTACTGTATTCTGAAACAAAATAAGGATTTATTATTACAATGCACAAAAATCCCAGATTCGAGTCATGAACACAGATGTTTGTTCTTGGGTAATGGTTGTTTATAATTAAATATTGCATATGCAAAATATGGTTCCCTCGAACCCCAGTTCACTTAATATCCATAACATAAGCTTTGCTTACTTTGGAGCTATAGAGTTGGTGTGGTTGTCTGGGGAATTATTTATTTATTTATTTGAGGCACAATTTTCAACACTCATAACTATTGGGAGTTATATTTCGTTATATTTGCGAGTTTGACATAATTTCTATAGAAAGTCTTGTCAAGTTTCAAAGTTATTCTCCAGATGAAAAATATTTGGTCATTGAACTCAAGACAACTATATTTTTAGTTTGGCCTAAATAAAAAATAAGTATGCCATCTAAAGAACAAAATTTTAGTAATATCGTTTTGGGAAATAATTAAATCTGGTAGCAAGCAGCAAACATGTGGCTATCAACAATCTATTACAACTACCATTCCAACTTCTATTGGAAATTTAATGAATCTATGAAATAATATATGTTATACATATATGTTAAAACATGAAATAAATATATCAACCAAAAACTTTTTTTTATCCACCAGTAACTTTGTTTATATATCACTGTAGCCACTCATTACAGAACAACCTCTACATATTATTTCTGCATGCCATTTAATGTAGATACTATGTTATAGTGCAGTTATAAAAGGTGGTGACTTATCCACCGCATCACTGGTAACACATGACAGTTTTGGTCGGAATATTATAATAGGCAGGTATACCTAAGTACAATAATGAAGCTATGTGAACTTATCACCCAACTTTTGCAAAATGGCTCTCCTGATGGCTTTTTTGAAACATATTGGTTAGTAGTAGATAGTAGTGAAGTTATTTTTGTTTTTAGTAAAGCCAAAAAAATTTTACAGCACAAAAAAAATTCAGCTCTCAAAAACTAAAAGAAATTTTTTTTTGATGTGTCGTGCAAGAAAACGATAGTTTTGGATTATACTGCAATGTTTTTCGTTTGTAGTAGAATAATAATCACAGAAAAAATATTTTTACACTTCAGAACTTTCCAATACTAAATTACCACATAAGTTCGATTTCAAAGAAAATTTGGTTACTACCAACGCTGGAAATGGCTGGAATGCATGTGCAGAGGTTATAACTAGATTGTAGTGCTATGATTTTCGTTTGTGGTAGAATAATAATGACAGAAAAAATATTTTTATACTTGAAAATTATCCAATAATAAATCTACCACATAAGTTCGATTTCAAAGAAAATTAGGTTACTACAAATGCTGGAAATGGCTGGAATGCATGTGCGGAGGGTAGTTGTAGATTGTAGTGCAATGTTTTTCGTTTGTAGTAGAATAATTATCATAGAAAAAATATTTTTACCCTTGAAAATTTTCCAATACTACATTTACAACGTAAGTTCGATTTCAAAGAAAATTAGGTTACTACAAACGCTGGAAGTAGCTGAAATGCATTTGCGGAGGGTAGTAGTAGATTGTAATGCAATGTTTTTCGTTTGTAGTAGAATATAATCACAGAAAAAATATCTTTACACTTAAAAATTTTCCAATGCTAAATTGACCACATAAGTTCGATTTCAAACAAAATTAGGTTACTACAAACGCTGGAAATAGCTGGAATGCATGTGTAAAGGTAAGTAGTGGATAGTAGTGCAACGTTTTTGTTTGTAGTAGAATAATAATCACAGAAAAAATATTTTTACACTTCAGAATTTTCCAATACTAAATTTACCACATAAGTCCAATTTAAAAGAAAATTAGGTTACTACAAACGCTGGATATGGCTGGAATGCATGTTCGGAGGGTAGTAGATTGAAGTGCAATGTTTTTCGTTTGTAGGAGAATAATAATCACAGAAAAAATATTTTTACACTCGAAATCTTTCCAATATTAATTTACCACATAAGTTCGATCTCAAAGAAAATTAGGTTACTATAAACGCTGGAAATGGCTGGAATGCATGTGCGGGGGTAGTAGTAGACTGCAGTTCAATGTTTTTCGTTTTTCAAGTGTAAAAATATGTTTTCTGTCGTTATTATTCTACTACAAACGAAAAACATTGCCGTACCTACAATCCAAAACTACCCTTTTCTTGCATGACACAAAAAAAGAATTTTTTTTAGTTTTCGAGAGCTGAATTTTTTTTTTGTAAATTTTTTTGGCTCTACTACAAACGAAAATAACTTCACTACTATCCACTACTAACCAATATCTTTCAAAAAAACCATCAGGAGAGCCATTTTGCAAAAGTCGGGTACTAAGTTCACATAGTAATGAGTGACATAAGTCTTGCCTCGCTATTTATTTATTTATTGTTTCACAGAGACAACAGCACTTAGGTCTAATTTACAATTTTTGTATTTAAGTGCTGAAACAGACCGCCAATAACAGACTCAAAATTTTTAAAACGGTCTTATAGAGTAGAATACCTATGTGAACTTTTTACATTTTTTGGTGGGTGTGACACACTGCCCAGGTCACAATACCACATGAGTAGATAAACGGAACAGAGACAAAGCTTCATACAACCGCACGAATTGGTTGCACTACTACAAGCACGCGGGGCATGTTTGCGTGACCACAAGCCGCTTTGCGCGTATGCGGCGAGACTGGTAAAAACCGGTTTATGCTGGCACAGCCAATTGACAATCTCAGGGTCAGTACAATGCACATTGTTTTGTTAGTTGCAAGTTTGAATATTTTAATGTAAAAACGTGGTATTTTATTATTAATAATGGTTGTTTATTGTACTTTATTTATTTATTTTCTTATTTCATTTACAAATTAGGCTTTCCAACAGTGAGTACAATTAAACAAAAACATTTTTTTAAAACACACAATTAGATGAAATTGCCTCACTACTTACAGGAAAACACAGCATGCAACTAAAAAGGATTACAAACTATAATCAAGTAAAACATCAATTAGCAAAGTAAAATAATTCAATAACAACAACAAAGAGAAATAAAAACCAAAATTTAGCATAAATGAAGTGGATACATATACTTACGATAACAACAGCTTTTTCAAGAAGGGAATCGAAGAGTGTGTTAAGGTTTGTTGTTTGTTGTCAATTGTGAAAAGGTTAAATACATGCGGGTCAACGAGCATTAAGATCTTAGGTTAGAACGATATCTTGGTAAGCGGAAAAGTTTGATATTGTTAACTGAATCGGGAGCATTGAATCGAACTTTGTTTAGTAATTCAGGAGTATTGAAAACACCAGTGACTAGCTTTTTCAGGAATACAATGTCGTGCACTACTCTACGTTTTTCAAGAGTGGCAAATTTAAAATGACTCAAACGAGCTCAGTATGATTTCAGTTTTTTAGCTGAATTAGGTTAAATGATAGAATTTTTTTTTTAATTTGTTTGATGCTGTTGATGTGGATTTTGTAACTCGGTGACCAAACTAGACTGCAATACTCTAAGTGGCTTCTAACAAGAGAATTGTACATAACAGTTTTAATAGTGGGATTTTTAAAGTTTTTACATTATCTAAGAACAAAACCGAACATCTTAGAAGCCTTATTGGTAATAATGTCAATGTGCTTGACGGATGTAAGCTTACTATCAAAGTACACACCTAAATCAGTAATGCCATTCAACTCATCCAGGACCTCGCCTGCCATATTGTATTGGGTTAACACAATTTTTCTGGTGAATTTTACGTGTTTACATTTTTTTACATTTAAACTCATTTTGTTCAGTTGACACCATTCAGACAGTCTGTTTTAATCTTGTAAAAGCACAGAGCCAGATGAATCATGAATAGACCTTATAGCCTTTAAATCATCAGTGAATAAATATATCTTCGCATTATGGAAGCATTTTTGAATGTCATTAATAAAATTAATAAAAAGATAGGGACCCAAGTGAGATCCTTGAGGAATTCCAGATTTGGCTAGGTAACGACCGGAACTATATCCATTTATGACAACGTTGAGATTGCGACCCGTCAAATATGATGCAAACCAGCCAAGTAAAGGTTCTTCAACATAGTGCTTACATTGCTCAATAGTGTGCCGTGGTGCACAGTGTCAAAAGTCTTGCTGAAATCAGAGTACACTGCATCTACCTGAGAACCAGCGTCGACTGCTTCTATAAGCTCTTCCACACACGACGCCAAATTTGTTGCTGTTGATCTAAGCTTTACAAAGCCGTGCTGGTTATCTAATAAGAAGGGAGTCATATGCCAAGCAAGTATTGGACAGATCAAATTTTCGAAAACTTTAGCCAGACCAGATAGGACAGCTATCGGTCTGTAGCTAGGTTTTGTCACCGCTTTTGAAGATCGGGATAATCTTTGTGTTTTTCCATAAAGATGGAAATTTAACACTTGCCAATGATCTATTGAAAATCATGGCCACCGGATTGTAAAGTTTGTGAGCTCAACAAGATAAGAAAATTGGTGGTATATTGTCTGGTCCTGCACCCTTACTTAGATCCAGAGATTTCAGAGCCCCTAAAACTTGGTTTTCCGTGAACATGATAGTACTTAATGTGCTATTGTTTTAGTAACTATCTGAACTAGTAAACACAACATCATCATGCGAATCACAAACAAGTCGCATATAGCGCCACCCTCACAAGAACTACTTGTGCCATCGGACATTGTTTCAGTAAAACTGCTAGTGCCACCTCTTTTATTTTTTAAGTAGGACAGAAATACTTCTGGGTTGGATTTGATCCTGTCTTCAAGCAATGCAGTATTAGTACTGTATCACGAAAGAGTTTCGGCTTAGCAAAATTTTTTTAGAATGACAAGTGAAATTTCATCCATTGGGATACCATACTTATTAAATCTTATTCTTAATCTGTTTTTTTTTTCGTTAAGCATCTTGATCAGCCTTTTTGAAAACCTAAATGGGAATTTAGTATTATGTTTCTTTTTGAGAGGCACATGCTCATTAATGATTGAATAAAGTATCAAATATGAATTCTGAAACAGTATCATCGATCAAGAGAGAAGAAGAAGAAAACAATGCTCCTTGCCAGTCCACCATATCCAATGAAGTACTTGTAATGAATAATACTAGAAAAAATTAAATTGAATTGCTCGAGCAGTTTCACGAATGTTTCAATCTTGATATAAATATTTTCAATATTGGCAATTAAATACTTAAATGTATTAAAGATTGTAAATTTGATATGCCATGTGAGTGTTTCCCATTAGATTAAAAAAACTATATGTTAGATTCAGAGTTTACCACACCATAAAAAGAAACAATAAATTACTAAAAAATAAAAATTATAAAAAGAAAATTATTAGAGTAAGTAATTTGTAAAGTAATCTATCATACTGAATAATAAAACTATTTCACAAATGTTTTGTTTAATTTGTCATAACCTATGTTAAATGCCCTACCAAAATAGGTAACAATTTTGCACATTCTCAAGAAGCTTTGTCTCTCTTACGTTTATCTACTTAAGTGACAATACCCAAACTTAGTATGCGGTGAGAAAGTGATTTTGAGCACTCAATAGTTCATGCCAATCAATAGTTCTCAGGAAACAAGATACCATTCCTTGAGTATCTGTCAGATAACCATTCCTAGAAAACATTGGCTGTATGAAACGCCCATGTCTAATTACAATAGTGTTAGTATAAAAGGTATTAGTAAGCAATTTAAAGTTGGTCCTATTTCCTAAACATTGCCAAGATTCAAAGAATTTGTTTATAACAATTATTTCATTTATAGATATTATATGTTAAAATTCTTACTTCTTTATCAATTTTAAGCTCCTTCAATATTCCTTTTTCCCAATAGGGATTTCCTTTAGTTCTTTTTATCCTTTGTACTCTAAAGAGTTTTGTAGGTGTATATTCTGGATCTTTGTGGTCAGGATACCTGGAAATGGATTATTTTGGAAAGTGATTATGTTATAATACTAACTTACAACAGAATCACGACAAACGACAATAAGTACTCATTGTTTAATTTCGCCAACAATAGAAAATAACAAGAAAATGGTAATTTCTACTATCGAATGGAAGTAGTGATTGTTATATTCTTACCGTGGATAATAAGTTATACCACCAGGGTATCTAATGCCACCTTCATATTTCATCGTTTTAAATCTCAAAAATGTTTTAAGAGCTTGAAAGGGATGTAACAACTGTGTGTTCATTTTTTTAGCGATGAATAAAATAAATATAACCTGTCCAGTTTATTCAATGAATGTTCAATAATTCAATCGGTTGATAGATTGATTAATGAATTCCAGAATGCAACAGATAGGTATGTTTTATGTCTATCTTATAAGAAAGGCAAAAAGTACGCTATACAGCCTAGTCTGTCATTATTAATTGTTACCTATCTTTTATAATGATATCATGTGTAATAATGAAAACAATGAAGGCCAATAGTAAAGCGATAGCCTATCTTTCCTTTCAACAAACGGACCTCTTGGGTCGTAACGAAATGCGATGTCTACATTCCCTATTGGTGTTCCTATGTTATGCACATGTCTATGAGTATTAACTGCGCAATAGTATTAGAGTACCATCATTATGCGCTAAACACTGATTTAAGCACACAAAAGGAAAAGTCCATGATGAGCATGAGTTGCTTCATCAACCTACTGAGAGGTTGAGGGATTTTCTGACAGCTCGGAAAAACATTAAATAAATAATTTAATAGTTGCCGCTAGTTAAAGTTGGCCCTATTTTTTTAACGAAAAAATTGTCCTATAAGAAAGGCAAAGAACTGGGCCACATATCCAGATCTGTATTAAATGTTTATTTAGTATATTTTTACATTTATTTTACGTAATTGTTTGAGCACCAAATAAGCATATCTTGTTGTTGTAGTAAATTCGTTTTATACTAAATATTCAGTCCAGTTTTTCTTAGAGCCATCTATCACTCTAATTGGAACTATTTTTCCTTAATTTGAGTGATAAAATGGTTATACCATTTTTAAATTTGCACATATTATATTGTACAGAATGGTTTAATTCATAATTTCAATTTCAGAAGGCGTTCTCTACCAGCCAGCTTTTAGGTACTAGAAAGAGTGGTTAACAATATTTCAAAGTATGTGAGTATCAACTTGAAAATAAGTGTAGATATCTTTTTTTTTATACATACGCAATGAAACGAACTGCCACGAATGAAAACAAATTCTTATATCTATATATTAGGGCATTACATATGAAATTGGCGTTTTGAAAGAAAGGAACATCAAAGTATGTAGCATTGCTATATATGCACTTTTACCATCTCATAGGTAGTTCGTTGATCCCTTGACTAAAAAATACCATTCGGACGGGAATCAATAAAATCTTTGATGGTGCTTTGGACTGCCCCATCGTTATTGAATTTTTCCCTTGCTTGAAGTTATCAAATTAAAAAAAAAAATGGTCATCTGTTGGGGCAAGGTCCGGGGAGTGCGGTGGATGTCTTAGCCATTCCAATTGAATTTCCTCTAATTTGGTAGCCCTTCTGTTGTGCAGTGTGTGGTTTAGCGTTGTCCTGATGCAGCAGTGGCCTAGAGCGATTGACCAGCCTCGGTTGTTTAGCAGCTAGCTTTTCCATCATGGTTTGCAGTTGCTGACAAAAGACATCTGCCGTAATCGTCTCGTCTGGCCACATTTAAAAAAGCTGTAGTGAACGACACCGGCACTAGTCCCACCAATTGCTCACAAGTATTTTTTTTTTGAGTCAATTTTCGCTTGGGGCAGGATTTGGCTGGTTAGCCAGGGTTCAACCATTGCGATGAGCATTTCCGATTGTCGTACAGGATCCACTTTTATTCACAGGTTATGATTCGATTCAAAATCCTTTCATTATTGTGCCTTTTGAGTAATGTAACTCAGCAGTCTACTCGCGTTTGTCGGTTTGCTGCACTCAATTCATGAGGTACCCACCTCTCAAGCTTTTTCACCTTCCCAATTTGCTTCAAGTGGATTTAAACAGTTTTTCCCTAACACCGCAGCCTACAGCTAACTTGGACGCGGTTTGCGATGGATCCGCTTCCCCAATAGCCTTCAATGGTGTTACCTGTGTCAATATCTTGTTAAATTCTGCACCAACTATGAAAAGGTTACATTTATTTTGCTGTAATTTTCCACAAAATGATAACCAATCGGCAGCAGAATTGGTTTCTTATGAATATATTTCCGACCTTAAAATCGAATATCCAAACGACAATTTTTTATTAGTTGGCGACTTCAACATAAGACTTGCTAGATGAATTTCATACTGCAACTCTTCCTCTAAATTGCGCCTCGTAAATCCATACGAAAATATACTAACATCCCAACTATTTGCGTTTCTGAGCTTTAATGACTGGTCTCAATATAATCATAATTATAACATAAATAACAGACATTTAGATCTGGTTATTTCAGACATTGAGTGTTCAGTCGAAAGAACTACACCAATGTCATTGCCTGAAGATGGACATCATCCTTCTCTCAGTATCAACATTAAAATTAGTCACACCTCAAATTTATGTCCTGCGTCTCGAGTAGTTCGGCGGTTTCATGCTGCTAACTATGAACAAATAAATCTTGCTTTGTCAAATGTTGATTGGAAAAATAATCTAGATCCGAATGATATTGAACTTGCTGTAGCGAATTTTTATAGAATTATCAACAACATTAGAAATAAGTTCATTCCTCAAAAGTTAATTAAAAATAAAATTAAATATCCGGTTTGGTATAATAAACATTTAATTAAACTAATCAATAGAAAACGTAAATTCGACGTTTAGAATAATTTTTCTTTTGCGCGACGTGAAGCTAAAAAATTTTAGATTTTGTGTTATGGTCAATTTATTATCAACACGGAAAGTAATATACAGTACAATACCAAACATTTCTGGTCATTTATTAATTCTAAACGGAGTAGTAACGGTATTCCTGATTCTTTGCAGCTGGGTGACACTTATGCATCGGATGGTCAACAAATTGCAAATTTATTCAACTCTTTTTTCCAGTCTGTTTTTGAGCCTTTGTCTTGTGGATTGATAAAATGATTGTTTGATAAAATCGATTTCCACAGCTCTATTATTGAAAAATATCTAAAACGACTTGGTGTCAACAAAGGAACGGGCCCCGATGGTGTTCACCCAGTTTTCCTATAACTCTGTCACAAACAAATTGCTAATCCTCTTGCAACACTTTTTAATATTTCTTTAAGAACAGGCGTCATGCCTACAGCTTGCAAAAGATCAATTATTGTTCCCATTTTTAAAAACGGTGACTAACACAACATTTGTAACTACCGTGGTATTTCTAAGTTGTCAGTTGTGCCCAAGCTTTTTGAAAAGATTATTTACGATTCTCTGTTTCCTACAATTAGACCCTACATAATTCCAAGTCAACACGGTTTTATTAGTCGGAGATCAACTGAATCAAATCTCTGTGAGTTTCTAGATTTAACTTTAGAGGCCATGGAGCTCGGGTATCAAGTGGATACCGTGTATACCGATTTTTCCAAAGCATTTGACAAAATTTCACATAATTTGTTAATAACTAAACTGGAAAACATCGGTATACACGGTGATCTTCTGAGATAGTTATCGTCATATTTGCGGGATAGGTCTCAGGCGGTAGCTGTAAAGGGCTATACGTCTAGTTTCATCCCTATCACCTCAGGTGTGCCTCAGGGTTCCCACCTCGGTCCTCTTGTTTTCAACATATTTATCAATGGCATTATGAGCCATTTTAAACATTCTAAAGCATTATTATATGCTGATGATTTACCTTTGTAAAAACAATAGAAGATTGTCAACTTTTTCAGGACGAATTAAATAAATTTTATGAGTATTGTGCACTAAATGATCTAAAACTAAATATTACTAAATGTAATTACAAATGCGTCGTGAACATAGGGATCAGATATATTTGTATAAAATTCTCAATAATCATGTTGATTCTCCTTTCCTCTTGAGTCGTGTTTCACTAAGATGTCCTAAGTCAAGTATTCTGTCAATTTTCTGTTCCTGTTTGTAAAACAAACTATTCCAAAAAATAGATTTTTAGTCAGAGCTTGCAGCACACATAATCAGCCTTACCATATTATGCTAGATATATTTAATTCAATCTTAACGGCTTCATTACATCTGTTAAAAAAATTTATAACTCCTAATACGATTTATTGTTATTGTATAAAATTAAATCATATTTATTTGCATGAAAATGTGTACATAAGTTGGTTTAACATGTCATTCAGATCAACATTTCCGGCTGAGAGTCAGCGTGCAAATGTTTATTAAAATAAACAAAAAATATTTCAAGGTAATGTCAAAAAATTGTAAAGTTAAATGTCAAATTAATTTCAAATAAGTTATCACTCTAAGAGTATATAATGTCTAAAAAATTATAATTCGGTGTCATCAAAATATTCATTAATTGAATAATATCCTTTGATTACAAACAAGTCAAGTAATTTCCGTCTGTATTCCATGAAATGTAAATGTTTATATTGTATAGGTAGGTGATTAAAAATGTCAATTGCCATACGTTTACATTATTACTAAATACACTTAATTTTCTAAGTGGCATGTACAGTTTCTTACCAAGAGTATCTTTATTTCTTGTCCTAAGATTCATATAATCACCTACTACCTCAAAATATGCCATATGTTTCATAACAAATATTAGCATTTCAAACAAATAAATTCATGGAAGAGTGAGTTTGAAAAGTACTTCAAAATTTAAATATTATTACTAAATTTAAAATTCTCCTTCTATTGTACATTAATTAGGTAATATTGTGTAGTTCTTACATCCGCCATGTATAATTAAAAATTGGAAACTATTTTGGCTATTGAGATACTTATTGTAAATTTTTTATTTATACGAAATATTGTAAGCCGTTTGTTTCTTGAATAAATAAATAAATAATAATAAATAATAATTACAAAGTTTGGTCTCCAGCCGTCCACGGGGCTTGTTCTGCAGGTCGAACCTAAAACGCACTGTGTTTTCTTTTGCGACACCGCTGCCTTATACTGCATTAATACTTCGAGCCGTTTCTGCAGCACTGGTGCCACGGTGGAACTCGTACCTACTCGTAAATAACGCGATATTTCAAGTTTTCCATTTTGTAAACTAAGTGTACGCGCCACATACTGGGCGTACTAAGCTCCAGAAATTTTCAGAGCCTTTAAGCGAGCGGGTAGCATGATAGTAGGGAAATCCGTATCAGCGCAACTACGAGATGGTATTGAAATTGTATTGAACCCTGTTATAGGCCGTTTCGTCGTCCCCAGCACCAAAAACCCTTCACCAAAGAAGAAGTGGAGACACTTACTTGATGGTTCAGCAATTCGTTGTTCCGGGTCCCGGTTACGACTATTGGCTGGCGAGTCACACTTATACGTAGCGTTTAGACTGTGGACACTAGTACGAATAAAACTGTAGAGAATGTTCAATAAGTTCAATAAATCACTTTTTCATCACAGCACATGTATAGTTCCAACAAGTATAAATGAAGTATATAGTACAACCTATATACAACCGTCACATCTATTACTAATTAAACTATAACTAAAATGTATATATAGCTATAGCCAATCTAATTTAGGTAACGGACAAAGGCAAATAATTGGACGTTTTAAGATACCAGTTTTAGTTCTTACCAAGGCGACTCTAACATGACCGTCAATTCCTTGATAAACCTTTTCAATAATACCTAAGGGCCAATGAGGTGGAGGTGAATTATCTTTCATGATTAAAACCACTTCACCTACTTTAACCGGACGCGAGTCAGTGTTCCATTTTTCACGGGTTTGTCACGTGTGTAACTTACTCGTCACGCCATCTACTCCAATAGGAATGAACGAGCCTATCGAGTGGCATATAGCGCGAAAGTAACTGTTGGCTCTGCTCTAGCACGTTCACCGAAGGAAGGGAGGCTAAAGGCGCTGTGTTCAAAAAATGAGATGGAGATAATGGTAAAGGTTCCGCGGGATCCTCACTTAAAATACCTAACGGTCTCGAATTTAAAATTGCCTCAATTTGGCAGAGCACTGTTAACAGCTCTTCATAGGTTAAAATCTGCGGTCCTATGACGCGCGATAAATGTGTCTTGAAACACTTGACTGCTGCTTCCCATCCACCAACAAAGTGGGGAGCGTTGGGTGGTATCATAACCCAATCGATGCGTTTAGTAGTTAATTCGAATTTAAAATTATAGATAAAGGCTTCAGAAGTTAAAAAATTGATGAAGTTCGTCTAAATACGCCTTCACGCCTACAAAGTTTGTACCGTTGTCTGAATAAAGCTTCCCGACCGGACCTCCTCGACAAAGTTCCTGCGTAATCTACGCCGGTATGTGTGAACGGCTTCGAAATTTGTAGTCTACATAAAGGAAGATCTGACATTTTAGGAGGTTGATTTGCTTTAGGGCGTACCGTAAAACATTGAAAGCATGAATGTACTCGCGCGCGAACTAGATGACGAGCTGCTAAGATCTAATATTTTTGTCTTAACAGAGCGAGAAGAAGTTGGGGCCCTGCATGACAAGCAGTGCAGTGAACATGATCGACGATAAGATTGACAACTCGGTCTTTGCTCGGTAGGAGCACCTGATGTTTGTGATCGTATGTTAAATTGCTATTTTCCAGGCGGCCACCCACACGAAGAATGCTGTTAAGCATAAACGGCCGCAACTTACGAATTAATTTTGGGTGTTGTTTACCGGTTTCAATAAACTTAATAAAAGATCCGAAATGTTCTTGTTGAACAGCGTTAACAATTACTGACTCAGCTTTGTTTAAGTCAGCAGCGTTTATATCACCATGAGAAGTGAGCGTTTTTGTAAAGCGTAAAACGTAAACTACAATGCGCAATAACTTTGTCCAGCGATGACGACGAGAGGACAATCTACAGATAAAACATTCACCTTTATTCTGAGATGTAGACAAAGTTATAGTTTTAAGTTCTGGCAACTCCTTCGAACTTAGAGCGTTAAAATGCTTGACTGGCCAAGCGTCTTATTCAAGATATGACCATGGTGGGCCATTCATCCACATGGGATGAGCGATGAGTTGCGCCGGTGTAAGACCTCGAGACAAACAGTCACTTGGATTATCTTTGCGCGAAATGTGGTAAAGATGTTGCGGATCGATGTTTTCTTGAATTTTTGCAACGAAAGTCTTAAGACGATGTGGGCTGGAATGAACCCAGCTCAAAGCGATGGTTGAACCACAAAAGGCAAAAATATTGTTAAGTGTAAAGCGGTTTGAATAAGTTGAAACAACGATTTTAATTAACTTTGACATTAGATGAACTGCCATGAGTTCTAGGCGAGCAAGACTAACAGTCTGAACAGGAGCTACTCTTGACTTTGCACACAATAATCTTACAGTTACCTTGTCCTCATGCTGCGCGCGTATGTCTATTACGGCTCCATAGCCCTTCTCAGACGCATCAGAGAACGCCATTAGACTAGCACTGCAAGATGGTACTACACCAATATGATGAGGTACAGCAAGTTTTGATATAATAGGAAGTTCACTTTGAAACTTCGACCTTTGATCAACAATGTGCGCAGGCGGCTGATCATCCCAGGCTATCTTGAGCAACCAAAGCTCCTTTATTAGAAGCTTGGCGAATAAAATCAGCGGAGTAGCAAACCCCATGACGTCCCACAATCGTGCAATTACCGAAAGTATATTGCGCTTTGTGCAAACAACGTCATTTATAGAAATAGTAAATTTGAAATTATCATTTGGGGGATCCCAAGTGACTCCTAATACCTTTTGCGTCGAGTTTGAATCGAAATTAACAATTTTAGGATGTAAACGGTCTTGTGGTAAATGTTTAAGTAAGTCTTTCGAGTTACTAGTCCATTTATGGGGTTTGAAAGCTCCAGCAGCAAACATATGAAAAAGTTACGAAGTTATCTCTTTAGCAGATGATAAAGACTCTAAGAGAAGAGTACGTCATCCATGAAATAATCACCACGCTCAATGACGTCGGCGGCGAGTGGATAGCTAGAACGTTCAAGCTAAGCGAGATATCGTAGTGTGCGTAAAGCCAAGTATGGACTACAAGATAAGCCAAAACAGACTCGTTTAAACTCAAAAAGTTGTAAAGGATCAGAACTGTTAAAACGATATAAAATTTTCTTATACCTGTGAAGTTCAGGATACAATTTAATTCTCAAATACATCTGTTCCACATCAGCACAGACAGCGATGGGAAAGAGTCGAAAATTTAAAAGAAAGACGAATAAGTCTGATTGCAGGTTTGGACCTGAATGTAACACTTCGTTAAGTGAAATACCAGTATCCGTGCGAGCACTTGCGTCCAGAACAAGCCTGACCTTGGTAGTTAACTTGTCATCACGTATAACGTAGTGAGGTATGATGTAACCGGATGAGTTGCCATCGGATAAGACGGGAGCAAGATAATCTTTCTCACAGTAATCCACTACGATATCATCATATGCAGTACGTAATTTGAGAGCGTTTGTAAGACGCTTCTCCAAAGCAAGGAACCTTTTATGAGCAGCCTTGCGCGAATCACCTAAAACTGATGAATCGATTTTAAATGGATGTGCGAGTACGAAAGAACCTTAGGGTTCACGAGTTGTTGTGGATTTATAAATAAGCTCACAGTTTTGCGCATCTTCTGAGAGCACAGCGTTGCGTGGAGTAGGAACTTCTTCTACCTCCCAAAATTTCTTCAAAAGAGAATCAAGTGGGTAAGCAGTAATAGCGCATAGAGTATGCGACATCGTGCACGAAGACGCACGAGCGTTTGAACTAATCGAAGCGTTAGAAATGAGAGCGGTACCCATTAAAATAAATCCGAGCGTGGTCTGAATCGCATCAGGAGTTCCAGGTGGATTTCAAAAGTAAACGAGGGAACAGTTGGGCGCCATTAAGCATCTCCACCTGTCCGGGTTCAGAAAACGTATCGTCGGCAAGAGGCGTGCGAAAGAGGAAACCTAACATCGACGTATTAATCGAGGATGTCGGTAATCGATCCGTAATGGTATCCACAACGAGTGGGTTCGAGTCAAAGGAAACATTACGGTTAAAACGAGAATAAATTTTTACATTTGTGGTACCTTTCACAGTCTTTGACGAACCACCGAAACCATTTAGAGTAACCTGCTCGGGCAGTGTATCTATATTTTAAAGAAAAACGATTACACAGCCGAGAAGTTACAAAGTCAATCATCGAACCATTATCAATCAAAGCGCGAACTGAAAATTCATAACCTTGAGCGTTCTTCATAATAACACGCGCGGTCGCCAATAACACCGTTGTAGCATTAGGTTTAGTAATCGTAAGCGAAGTATGCGAGCAAAGCGTTGAATTATGGTGCGCATCACTAAACTGCACAACACTAGTCGGCGGTGGCGGCGTATGACGTCACGCGCTGACGACGCGGCGGGCGTAGCAGCTGGCGGTATAGACGCGCGGACACTGCCGGGCGGAGTTCCAGTCCAGTTCGAGTCCCAATCGAGAAGCATTATCCAATGGGCGCGGGAAATGAAGTAACGTGTGATGCGTTTTCAAACCACAAATGTTACAATTTTTATTCAAATTACAGGCAAATGTGCGATGATAAAAACTTAAACAAGTAAAACAACCACCTTTGGTTTTAATAATAGAATAGTGATCTGTGTCATTTTCAAAAACTCAGGACAGCGGTAAAATTGTTCGTGCCCGGGTTTGTTAGACAAAACCGTTATGAAATACGCTGACAAAACATCAGATTCGGGTACTGAGATATGTGATATGTTCGGTTAATATTTCTATTCTAATTTTCAATATCCATCGTCGTCATCGAACTCACTTGGTGGCGCTTTTAATGACGAAGCATCCTCAGGGGCTGATCTAAACAACATTGAAGTTCTGGAAGATGAGGTTTACAAGTTGCTTGTCTCCCTCGATCTTAATAAGTCGGCGGGTCCTGACTACATCCCTCCCATCTTTGCTGTTAAATACGCCATCAGCTTAGTGACCCCCCTAACTCTATTATACTCACGGTCTTTGTCACTTGGCTATGTACCGTCATTATGGAAAACAGCGTTTATTACGCCCATTCATAAAAAAGGCTCTAGAAATAATATTTGTAACTACCGCCGCATTTCAAAGCTTTGCATATTTTCTAAAATATTAGAAAAACTCGTGTACGTAAAAACATATTCCACACTGAAAAACGACTTTATGAGCGAACAACACGGATTCATACGCGGCAGATCCACTGAAACAAACCTTTTAGTTGCAATGGAACATCTCACGAAACATATGTCGGCGCCGTCTCAGGTGGACGTAGTATACACCGACTATTCTAAATGTTTCGACCGCATTGATCACAGTATCCTACTCAGCAAGCTATGGCGGGTCGGATTCAGAGGCAACTTATATCGCTGGTTTGTCTCATATGTTGAAAATCGTAGTCAGGTAGTAGTCTTAAACGGTTATAAATCTCAGACCAAATACGTCCCTTCAGTGGTGCCCCAGGGATCCTTTCTAGGGCCGTTACTTTTCACAATTTTTATTAACGACATTAATGAATGCTTTAGTTACTCTAAGATTTTACTCTACGCTGACGACATGAAAATTTTATTTACTATTAATGACTTGAATGATGCAACTAATCTACAATCTGACCTGAATAAATTTTATACCTTTTGTGCAAATAATAAACTTGACCTCAACACATCAAAGTACCATGTTTGCACTGTTACGAGGTAAAAACCGAATTATAATGTATGACTATAATATAAATAACGAAATAATTAGTAGAGTAGACTCTATGGTTGACCTCGGAGTAATCTTCGACAGCAAACTTTTATTTGACCAACATATTGACAATATTGTTAAAAAATCATCTAAAGCACTCGGTTTTGTGTTAAGGCTGTCTTCGGAGTTCAACAATATTAAAACCTTAAAAATTCTTTACTGCGCATATGTTCGTAGTCACCTGGAATACGTGCCTGGAATGCGTCGTCTGTGTAGAGCCCTCTGTATCATGAATACATCGATAGAATCGAGAGAATTCAGAAGAAGTTTCTTCGATTCCTTCAATATAAGGGTCGCACATATGACATCCATTATATGGCAAGATGTAGACGGCATCATTTACTTCCGTTAAGCCGGCGTAGACAGGTAGCTGACATTTGTAACTTTATAAAAATACTAAATAATCACATAGATGTTCCTGAACTCTTGGCTATGGTTGGTATCTGTGGACATACTAAGCTACTGCGAAACCCAAAATTATTAAATATTGACCCCGCATGTACCAATTATAGACAGAATTCATTTTTGATAAGATCCTGTTAATTTGTTAACAAGACGGTCGAGTCGATGAGCGATGTGAATGTCTTTTGCAGTAGTGTCTCAAGTGTTAGAGCGGCACTTTCAAAGGAATTTTTTTTATCGTTATATAATTAGATTGCAAGCAAATAATTTAGAAAAATACATTGTACAAAAACTTGATAACGATCTCAGTATTTCTTATTTTCCTTTATAGATGTTATTAATTTCTTTCTTTCTTATGAATGTGCAAAGTGTTTCTGTTTTTTCCTTTTTTTAAATTATTATTATTATTATTATTTTATCAATGTTTAGTGTGTTATTTTGTAATTTCTTGTGTTTCTTGTTTTAAAATTTAAAAGTGAAAACAAATAATTGGCCTTCACAGCCTAATTCTTGTATTTATATTATTTTGTCAGCTGTAAGTTTTCCAAACATAAATAAATAAACACATAAGCCTTTAGAATCATGCGCAGTTAAAAACGACTTTGTATTTTTAGGTTTTGGGGCTTTATATGATTTATTATTTTGAGTTGAATAGTTTATCTTATTTGTGGGGGCGTAATTAAAAGTATGACTGTTGGTGCATTCAAGAATTTTAGTTTGTTCACGCAAAAATTTGACAAGACTTTCGTACGTTGTTATTTGTTCGGAACGAACTGAATTTTCACACATACGAGCGGTTTCACGATCTAATTTTTGTAATGCTAAATACAAAAAAATAAAATGCTTTTCATATGTTATTTTTAATTGTCCAAATAATGATACCGAAATTGTAAACTTATCGAGAAAAGTGTTTAAACCATCATCTGACTGTACCGTTAACAGTTTAATATTTATAATATGTTGTAAATAAGAAGTACCTAAAGTTCGGCAGTCTTGGTATTTGTTCACCAAATTATAAATAAGATCGTAATTATCTCCGGTAGGTGGAACACCAGCAATTGTAGATACAGCGTTCATCGAAAGAATACCGCACAAATAAAATACATTTTCTGAATTACTTAACCCAGTGTTGTTGTGTACAGCGTTATTATAACACTCAAAAAACGAAGGCCAAGACTTAAAATCACCATCAAAGGTTAGCAAATTAATCAGCGGGAGTTTTAATTTAGGTTTTTGGGAATGTAATTGTTCTGCGACATTATTCTCTAATTGTTACCTATTTTGGTAGGGTTGTCACAATAGGTTAAGACAAATTAAACAAAACATTTGTTAAATAGTTTCATTGTTCAGTTTGGTAGAATACTTTACAAATTAGTTACTCTAATAATTTTCTTTTATAATTTTTGGTTTTTTAATAACTTACTGTTTCTTTTGATGGTATGTTAGATTAAACACTCACATGGCAAATCAAATTTACAATCTTTAATATGCTTAAGTATTTCATTGCTAAAGCAGACAATATTTATTTCAAGATCGAAATATTCGCGAAACTTTGGACGATCAATTCAATTTTATTTTTTCTTGAATTATTCATACACACAGTACAATAAACAACCATTATTAATAAAAAAATACAACGTTTTTACATCAAAAAAAAGTTTTTACACTGTATATTCGGGAAAGTTTGAATGCCCTATAACCTAGTGTTGGTAACAGTAGAGCACTCTCCATAAGGCATGGGGATTTCGAACCTAAAAACATTAGCGAAACTTTTGGAGATCACCATCGAGATCCCCTTCAATCGTGGCATACCTACCCATGGCCATAGATGACAAGTCTATGGCCATGCGGCCAGAAATTGCCACGCTAAGCTTAGGTGCGTCAAGGGCCTGGGCGATCATGGCACTATGGATTGCGCGTGAACCCCGCAATCCACCGAACCTCCCGATTCGTCTTATATAATTCGGCTGGCCACACTGGCAATTCCCTAGAATGCCCCAGAGCCCCAAACCCAACCACAAAAAGGCGCAGAAGGCAAATGGGACGCGCTTCTTGAAGAGATTTGGCTTACTGGAGCTTGGCAAAGTCTCTCAAGATGGACTCTACCGCGTCATCCATGCCTCCAATCTTTAGCCCACCAGCCCCCACCCATGACTCCCGCCTTCGATGACTCCGAAAAAGTTGAAACTTTAGCCAATAGCTTAGTCGAACAATGTACATCAAGTACAGAAAGCCCTCACTCCCTCTTTATAGAAACTGTGAATAGCACAGTCAAAACTAAATGCCGCAACCCATCAACTGACTCCCTCCAACCGGTAATGGTAGAACAGTTACAGACAATTTAATTTAATTTAATTAATTAAAAAAATGTTAAGTGAGTATTTTTCATAAATTTAAAAACGTGTTATTGTCGGAAAGGTTCAACTTGTGTCGGACTCGTATGGAGTCCATCATCAGGGCCGAGTACAGTCGCGGCTGTGCCTCGCCTCGCTCCTTTCCGACCTTTCCGTCAATAACGCGTGAGTAAAAGCAGTAGTTTTAAAATTTACAGTTACAGACAGTTACAGTTACGACAAGGTCTGGCACAACGGCTTGTTATTTAAGCACTTCAAACTAGGCGTGCCAGATAGCCTTGTGCCCATCATACGAGACTTTCTACACTGTTGAACCTTTCGCTACAAATTGGAAGGTGCATTCTCGAATCCGTCCTGCATTAGCCGGTGTCCCTCAAGGCTCGGTACTTTCTCCGACTTTGTATTCACTATACGCTCTTTGCAGACTACACCGCGCTATACACATCTCATACGTAGGATAACATAATGCTTCAATCCGCAACCAACGCAATAGGCGATAAAACGCGTATAAAACGCGTCCAGGATCAAGCTTTAAATAAGTTTTGCTTTTAATAGCAAAATAGGTTCTTACGCAAATGTGTCGGAGTCCCGCGCTATGTCCGCAATTCAGATCTAGATGAGGATCTCGAGCTGCCCACCATTGCCGCATTCATGAAATTTGTCAAAGCTCCCTACCATTCAAACCCGCTGGTCAATAAGACAGCAGAACACGCAGCCAACCCAGAACTGGCCATTCGTTACAGGCGTGCGCGTAACCTCTGAACAGATCCCGATGACGCTATTACAACAAAAAACGCTGGCGTTCCAGTTAGAAATAGGGCAACATGGCATTCGAATCGCCTAATCCACCGGTTGGCCAGGCTACCGCGTAGTACGCATTCTTACCGAGTTTCTTGTTGATTCTTTAGTAACCCATATATAAATAAATAAATACTATACCATACCATAAATAAATCTTGGGAGATTATTCAAAGAGATCCAGCTGGCCATTCGCGGACACATGATAGGTTGAGGTTGATACTTTGAGGATTGATCTTTACGCTGAAATCACCAGTCGTGGATGGCTTTAAGATTGCAGTTTAAGGTCTCTATGGCATCTGAGACGCTGTCTAGTCTACAGTGGCAGTACAATAGCAGGTCACCAGGGTACATAATGATACGAGAAAGTCAATGACGCAGTGACATGATTATCTCGACCTGAGAAAATACGATCCGAATGTTTAACATTAAGTAGGTAGCTTTAACCTGTTCATGAATATCATCAACCTACTTATCAAGCTATATTAGGTAGTCTAAGGGTGGGTAAATATCATTGACCTCTAACTAATGGACAGGCCCTAAGTACGAAAAAAACGTGCATACCTAAACTTGAAATGTAACATAAAATGGCGTCCATTTTTAGTGTTGCATAGAGAGTATCGAATCTACTATCGATATTTAAAAACTAAATATAGAACTTGCAATATAATATTGTAATTTAATGAACTTTTGCGAGAGATTGACGTAAATAAAATAATCATAGTTTATGGTTTATTTACTTTCATTATAATTCTTTTAATATAAAAAATAAAGAACTATACAGTTTATTTTCTTATTCCTGATATAGTAACGTCAAATTAGCGGTCAGTTTGCATTAATTCCCAACATGCTGAATTTTGGTACAGACCTGGGGTACACTATTATAAATAAAACACCGAAAGATCCCATGTTTGCTTAAAAAGTTATTCAAGGTCAAGCATCAAAGTTTTCGGTTCATTCAATTAAAGTCTGGCTTGTCTTCAATAATTACGATTCATAAACAGACAAAACAACTACCAATAATATACTAAAATTCAATAACAAAATCAACAATTCTAAGCAAGCTTAATTCCCTCTTTCTTCACGCCTTTTTGATTCAAAAATACTCGCACAACGGCAAACAAAGCAAATACCGTTTCGATATGATTTACTGCGTAAGCCCCTGTTATCATTTAAATCGAAAGTATGAAAAATAAAAGCATATTAATAATGATCATCGATATCTGGTTAAATAATCAAAGCTCCGGAACATCACTTTTGACAGCTTTTTTTGACAGTAATGTAACAATAAATGGCGATTTGTGGCACGCTAGCCACCTGCTATGACGTCACTACATGATTGATATTTTAGTGACAACATTCAAAAATAGTACTATCTCTTTCCTTTATTAGCATTTTTGTATAAGTAAAGGAAGACAACCAAGTTCTTCCTCTTCTTCCTCGTCGATATACATAACTACTTATTTATATAGGACATTACGGCTACTCCATGTATTTATCACCTCGCTGGTAAATATGACTGATGAACAATCCGTCATTAAAAAATAAAAAGGTTTAAACTTTCACTAACGCCATCTCTGGTAATATTTTTCGAGCTGTCTTACTATTTTTTTTGAGCTGTCAGAAAATTCCTCATTCTTGTCTTGAGGCTTGACATTTGACATTGACTCATATTTATTAGGCCTCATTGAAAATCGTGAAGGTTTCTTTATTTATTCTGATTCCGTTTCAAAATGCCAAGAGTTTCAAAATTCAACTCAATCATTTTTAACACAAATATTTTTGCCGCATTGAAACCGGACCAATTATAGAAAATACCTATTTCAATTTAAGGCAAATAGTGTTAATAAAAAAGCTGCTTTCGGCTTAAAAAAACTAAGCTACCTATTCGTACAGATTTACATTTCGTAATGTTGCAAATCTAATAATAGATAGACTGTTTTTTTGTTTGTTTTTCAATTCACAGTTTCTCGTTCCGGCTGCGGTCGCGACTCTACTAAAAATAATGTACCTATGATATTTATATTTGGAACGACAGGTACTGTTCTGCGTGCGGCCTAGAGTAATATTTCTGCAAACGTACGAATGTAGCTTGCTAGCGGAGAATCTTAGCTAACATTACATTCCTCTAACATTCGCTTTCGATACAACACATAATTTAGATAACTTTGCTAAAGTGGTTTGGGACCTTCAAATATAAATATAATAAACATGAAGAATAAGTACAGGAATACAGCATCTGGTATAAAGGCTGGAGACCTTATATTGACTGAGCAGCCATTTGTTTTTATTTTGTCATCAAAAGAAAAAGGAATCCGCTGTGATAACTGTTTAGAAAAGTAAGTAAGTCTTATATTCCCAATCAGAAGTTTAAGAAATCAACAGGTATAATAAAATAAAAATGTTTTGGTAGGGCTGAACTAAAGCAGTTATGTCATACACATTAAAATAGACCGTATAAACTTAAACTTGTAAAATTGTAAGCAGACAATAAACCTCATTATTTCACATTGCTTAATTAGACCTTAAATGTTGATCTTGCTATGAACTAACTATTTCAAACCAATTTTCATGGGTTTTAATTTACTAGAAATGTAATTAGTATTCAAAACAAAATAAATCAATCTTTATATAGATAAACTTGATTTAGAGAAAGAAGTTTCAGTTAAAGACTTCTTCAAACTTAACATAATTATCTAAAAACTTTTTCTTTCTGCTCCAAGTAAACTTTGACTTTGCAATCTGACATTTCAAAAAGCAAACCTACCTACTTATTATATCTACTTAATTATATGATTTTGTATGTAACTAATGCAGTCTTAACCATTTAACTCCTGACACTGTGTGAGTTTCAGTATTGAATGGCCAATGGTACACCTGGTTAGAATTATTTCATTAGGTTCTCCTCTGTTCATTGTGTCTTTTCTCTGTATAATAATTGTACATAGCTGGATAAGCGCTGATAATTTAACATTGCTACAAAGTAAAATAGTTTTAGTCATTATTATAATAGACTTATCAGCCTAAACATATAGAGAAAAAATTACTAGTGACATTTTATTTTATTTAAAGTATTTTGAAAAAGTGTGAAATTAAAATCCAACCAAACAAAATTCATTACAATTTGTTAAAATGTACAATAAATATGAAATTATTGATTGTTAGTTTCAAAAACAAAGTCCACATAGTGATTAAAATGAATAATGTGGTAAAATATATACTTAATTGAATTTTGAAATTAGATTGTCTCTTAAATTTCAAAATTGAATAAGTTTACAATTATTCATTAAGAATGTGAATTGATGCATTTGTGTACTGTGGTACATATTGGGGATGCATCTTTTAAGAAGGTGTACCAATTTATTATTTTTGTCACATTGAGTGAGAGTAAAAAGTTATATCTGTGATTAATAATAAAGACTCTTTTATGTTTGATATAAAACCTTTTAAGGTTATAATATCTGTTGTGATTTAGCATTCCTAAATGAAAAATCTATTGTTTTAGTTTTTGATGTTTTACATTCACAAAAATGACTTTATTCATTATTGGTCGTTGAATATATAATCTACTTAGATATGATAATAAAAGAAAATTATTATAAACTTGAAACAACACCCTTACTTTTCTTGCTTCTTCCTTATGCATACAACTACAAAAGGTAGATCTTGTATCAATAAAGGTCCAGGTTTTTATGACCGTCTGAGACTGTAACCCCCTAGCACCAATTATTGAGTCAGTATTTGTAACTTTGGCTGAAAGAAGCATAGCCAGCATTTTCACTTTATTACAATCCTGAGGTTATTCATTTTTCGCCATGCTCCAAAAGTTCCCTTGAAGAAAATGAGCCAGAACCACAGTAGGTATCTACTGACATAATGCTTTAACAAATAATAATAAAGTCAATGAATGTTAAGCAAAAAATCCGGTCCTGCTTAGGGCTTAAAGGGTCAGTGTTCAGGCCACCACATTCGGTTCGACAGTATTTGTAGAACCACAGGCATTCATGTACTAATATTTGACTTTGCAGAATATGAGGGTAGCTCCTAATGCACGTATAGTCGATAGTGCTTACGCGCCTGAAATTACCTGGTGCTGTGATAAACAAACAGACTGCAATGTATGCGATAAGTGGTTCAGTACCCGCATATCAAATTTTTCTCCTGATTACTTGATATTTGTTTACATTAGATTGATTATTTACCTTTTGACTACCCTAGCCACCAGGGCATGTATGTGATAAGTAATGTAATCTAAGCTTTCTTTTTAGGCCGTAAATTATTGATTACAAAAGTTGCTATAGTAATTTTTATGTATTTGTCTGAAACATCTAAAATATGGCTGCTTTTTTTTATTGGAATTTGGATACTGTTTTGTTTTCTACCCCAGAATACGGAACGTGATTAAGAATGCGAGGAAGTTATCTTATTTTTCTACGTTTTAACAACGAAAACAGATATGGAACTTCAACTAACATTATTTTCAAGTTCAAATGCATTCTGCTGTTAGTATTTATATTTATAATACATTTTAATCCCATTATAATACCATTACAAAATAACTTCAAAGGATTCTATTTTTACAAAGACACATCCGTCTTGTGTTTTCAGGGGCAAGGTATTGAAATGCTCAGGATGCCAGTTCGTGCACTATTGCGGCCGCGCATGCCAGAAAGATGCTTGGAGTGATCACAAGGTTCATATACTTTACTGATCTTAGTATTTTATAAATAAGATTCACATTGCAAGAGCAACTATGGGGTTGCCGGTTGCGCAAAACATTGTAATACAACAAACGTAAAACTCTTGCTTATGACATCTTGCTAAATGATTTATCCATTGATTTAACTTGTAGATACTGAAATAAACCATGTCATAATTCATTGGAAGTATTCATTGGATATTAATGTTGTCTTATCCAAGTTTAAATAAACCTTTATTGCTGTATTTTTAATAATTACATTTAAATTAATTCATTCTCCTATTTTTACAGTGGGAATGCAACAATTTAAAACGTATATCGCCAAAAGTGTTGCCTGATGCAGCCAGAATGCTTGCCAGGGTAATAAACAGACTAAACCGAGGGGATGGTCATTCCTATAGAGCTTTTTACTCTGCTACCTCTTTCAGGATGTGGAAAGACCTTATGTCGCGTGAGTACAACAGTGAGCTCTACTGATTGAATCTTACCGGTACCTACAGTATTTAAAACAACTATATGTGTAAGTTGGTGCTAATAGCCTAAAAAACTTCATTTGAGAATTTAGCTAGTCAGATAATAGAAATCACCTTTTACGCGTGTTTCAACAAGGTTATTCTTTCTTATGGTCTGTATCAACATTCCGCCATTTAGCTTCATATGTCCATAGTCCGGTAGGTACTCGTAGCGCGATTAACTTTGTGTATGTAGCTAACCTGTCTTACCTACATTACAAACTCAAGAATCTATAGGTTCAGTGCTTTTTGGGCTACTGCGAGTACTAAGACCTAAACATTGAGACTAAATGCGAGATATAATATGTCTCTACTTAATAGTAGGTATATATTTACTTACTGTGATTTTCGAAGAAGTTACCTTCCCTTCCTACCGTACTTTCGCGATATAAGAACCTATCAAGACGCACATCTACCATATTTACACTATGCTTTCTCACGTACGCGTCTGCGGAGACTACCGTAAATCAGTTACCTACTAAGCTAGACCGATATGCGATACCACGAATAAAGGATTTCAAGTAGGTATCTACTCGCCGGCAAACAAATATTTTCTACCATAGACCTAAACCGCGTTTCCCAAAAATTAGGCGTACATGTAAAGTATATAGGGAAAACAGCTATTATCAGACCATTTTGTAAACTTAAGCAACCATTTGAGGTCCCTCAAGACTAAGTACTAGAACAAAACTAAGTGCTTACTAGCAGAACGTAATGATGCCAAAATTTTATGTTTACATTAAATAATGCACTGCTCAATGGGGAAACACATTTTCTATAAGTCGTGCAGGGATTATTTCTAAAATATATAATGCTTTGATAACAACGAAATGTGTGTAAATTCGTACTTACTTGGTATACTGGCGCTCTTCGCCCACACGCGACTGACCACCCTTGTGGTATAAATTAATACGAATCAAATCAATTCAATTAATTTATTTTAATAGATATAATTTTATTGGTACATCTCGCTCCGATGACGGAGCAAGTCAGAATGTATTGCTTCATTTATTTCTGTTCTGTCAACCATATATTTAAAAATCTTTTCTTCTTAATTTATAATAATTCATAATTACCTCTTTACTTAAATGTCGCGGCATTCTGACGTGCTCTCTAAGGCTTAGCCGTGACGGTATCAAGTTTTACCTATCTATACACTGCCTAAATATTGTTTATTTCTCGATTTCAGATTATTCTGAGCTAAAATCAGATTCCAAGCGAATGGAGCATTTCACATCGCTATGTGTAGTGCTTTATGAGTTCCTCAAGGATATATCACTGCCAAATACTGTTGAGCTCATGGGACTGTACGGAAGAGTAAGTGAAGTCCAATTATTTTGGTTCCAACACTTTGTTCTAAATGAGCCTATTACTGTTTTCATAGTCGATGAACGAGTACGACCCACGAGTATTCGAACCCAGGGGCATCGTAAGTCATAGGTGTTATATCAATTAATAATATTTATTGTAATTATTTATAATGTTGGTAAGACAAAGCATCATTAGACAATGATGCGTTGTCTACCGCAACACATTTTATTTTAACACGTTCACGGCCGTTTTCGTATATATACTTTAGGATGCCGGCAACGCGCTCAGCGCGTTTTGAATATTTTTGTAAAAGTAACAAATGCAATGAATATTGAGACTTCAAAATCATAGAGTTGAACAAGTACACCACAAACATAACATTTTTGCGGTGGCCCGGGTGTAAAGAAATTTTTAAATTTAGTGAAAAAAGTCCTTCAAGCGCTGAAGCGAACACGCTGGGCGCGACATGGTTCTCAGTCTGTAGGTTAGGTTAGACCAACTGGCTGGGTCCACCCACAGTTAGGTCCATAACATTATGTTTAATATTGTTATCGATATAAGTCATACAAATTATTGATAAAATATTTATGATTTTGATATTATGTTAACTTTTTTGGACACTTTTATTTGGGTATTTTTGTTAATTTTTAAGCATTCTTTATATTTAAAATTCTAAGTTTATGAATCAACTGTTAATAGTAGGTATCGCTTTCACGTTATAATATACTTACAAAATATGTAAGAATTACTTATTTTTAGGGTTCCGTAACTCAAAAAGAAAACGGAACCCTTATAGGATCACTTTGTTGTTAGCCTGTCTGCCAAGGACCTTTTTGGACCTAGCCTAGGCTATGGTTTATGTATTTAATTTTATGTACTTAATTATGTTGCTCGATGATTCTCGGACGAGTTATCTGATTTTGAGTTAACTCATTTGTTCTGCTAGAGGCAGATCCCGCGGAGGTTAATAGAGTACTCATGAGCCTGGACTCTGGCAGTGCACCTGGCTGGGATGGGATAAGCACTGCATTCTTGAAACGGGCTAGTGTCTTTGTTGTACCTTTTATTTGCAAGTTGGCTAACCTTTGTTTTCGAACTGGAGTTTTTCCCAGTGCTCTAAAACGTTCTGTGGTGACACCTGTTTACAAGAGCGGAGACAAAACTGATTTTAATAATTATAGGCCATTCTCTGTATTAACGACCATTTGCAAAATAATTGAAAAGCTCACAAGTAATAGACTGATTAATTACCTTGAAAAATATAAAATCCTATTTAAATTCCAATATGGCTTTCGCAGAGGAGTATCGACTCAAGATGCAATCTTAGATATTATTACTAACATAACTACCCAACTAGCACAAATGGTAGCCAATAAGCTTTAGAGCGTATCATATTGCAACTTAAGGTGCTAACGATAAGGTCTATATCCTGCTCTAGACCCCTTATGCAACAGATATGGCCCTAAGTGGGCACATCGCATAGCAGGTCTAGAGCGTATCATATTGTGACTAAAGGTGCAAATTGCAGCGCCTGTACCCCTGATTTGCCACTTTGATTGAACTGTTGATTGAACGGTTGAGTGAATGATTAGATTTTGTTCATTCATACGTATGTTTCATTTCTGTAGTTGCAATGTTGAGAATATTAATGGCGTGTGACAGTTTTTAAGTGACAACTTACAAAACATAATTGTAAGTACCAAATACTTTTATTTAACTATTTGCTTTATCTGTACTGAAAAATCAAGTGGGATCTCAACTTTACTGCAAAATGCGTATATGTTTATTAAGTAAATTTACACGCCATATTGATTTCATGAGAATTTCACCAAAAAACAGTGTAAATAAAATATGGTTATAGTAGTTTTAATAAAAATGACCAAGAATATAATTGGTATAACAAGCATTTATAGTGAATTTACGTAGTATAGTTGTAAAATCACTTCTTTTGTTATAACAAAGACATGTTTAGTACAAATAATGTAAATTAGAGGTTAGATTTTCATAAAAACATCCATTAAAAATGGCGAATCGTTTTGTTACTATAGGTAATAATTTTCACCCGCTTACTTCAATTTTTGCTGTTCAAAGTGCTAAAAATCACCTTTCTTATTACTAAGTGGTCTAGAGAAGGGCTATAGGAGTGAATTTTATTTACTTTATATATGATTCTTTTGTTTTAGTAGGGAAAATAGTTTAGGGCTCAATTGACAATACAAAAACCTTTTTTTGGATAAACATAATGTAATACACTCAATATTGATTAAGTATTATGTATTTTAATACAATTATATTTTCATTTCAGTAATTGAACGGAACTACAGATGCAGCATACAATACTTTGCCATGAAAACCAAACACTGTCATAGAGCCAAGCACCGAAAATTATATAATAATTCGTTAAAATCCAAAAGGCACAAAAACTACAGAAGCACTTTTCTTATAAGAATTTTATAAGTGAAATATTATTTTAGATCAACATTATACAAATATAGTTGTTTCCTTGTAAAAGTAATAACCTAATTATTTAATTTTAAATAAAAGTCAGATAGCTGTTAAAAATGTATTTTATTTCCCTTTGTCGTTCAGCAATCAGAAAACAATTTATATGAATCTAATTATTCAGAGTTCTAATTACTTTTATTTTCATATTGATTCCAAAAGTTGAATGCGCATTGTAAAATATTGATTTTGGCTAACATGTCATTAGGGTACAAGCATATCAAATTTAAAAAAAGCAAATTGTGTTCTAAATGTTGATTATCAGATGAAAATGAATTTAGAATAATTAAAGTAATATAATAATATCAATAAAATATTAATGTATCCCGTAGTAATATCTTTTGTTTTTATAACAAAGGGAGGTAATTAACACATCGTAAACCTTCACAAGTTAAACTTTGGGTAAATTCCACAATAACAAATATTGAACTTTCTACGGAACCCTCCCCTTAAACTTCAGAAGAAAATAATAAGAACCAATCCTGCCATTAAGGCTCATTTTATCATCCTTCTAGATATTCCAGTGGTTTAAGAGTTGATTTTGCTTCCTTTTAGAAATGTTGGGCGTAATGGTGGTTGTTGCTTCTCGTTTTTAGCTATAAGACGCACTATAGGTATAAATTACCACTTAAAGTAGCAATTCACACTCGCACTGTAGCTTAGAGTGGTACAACAGTGGTAAGGTGTTCAACTTTAAACTGTAGGTGGTAATAATTGAAAATTTGGAACCCATAGTCCATTTTATAGACTTTATTTATATTTACCACTCCTATGCAGTAAGAAGTTGTAATTTTTACCCAAATAGCACCGATATACAACTTTGAGTCATAAACTTAGCTACAATTATTACTAATGTGCTAGTTGGGTAAAGAAGTCGACAGTGGTAAAAAATGCCTAACTGTATTTCTAGACCTTAAAAAGGCGTTTGACACAGTTTCAGTCTCGGTTCTTGTAAACAGACTAAAGAGTTTAGGGATTAGAGGGCAAGCTCTCTCACTGTTCGCTAGCTACCTTCATGACAGAACCCAATCGGTGAAAATAGGCAACTTCATCAGTGAAGAAGAAGCAGTGAAATTTGAAGTACTGCAGGGGAGCGTTCTGGGCCCAACTCTATTTCTTATCTACATCAATAATCTATGTAACTTAAATGGCGTTGGGGGCAGGATACTTTCCTATGCGGATGATACTGCTATTGTCTTTTCTGCCAAAACTTGGAGTTCTGCTCATGAAATGGCTATGCTTGATTTAGCTCGTATATCGGACTGGCTAAGGAAGAACCTTCTAACCTTAAATATTCAAAAGACCAACTATGTATGCTTTGCTCCCTACACATCATCACAGCCTGCGAACACCTTACACATAAAAATCCACAGCTGCTCAGGTTCTCATAACTATCCGTGTCTTTGTCCGGTTATAAGCAAAGTGAGTCACACTAAATATCTTGGCATTTGTGTTGACCAGAGGCTTAATTGGCACCCACAGTTAGAATCTGTCTCTAATCGGATAAGAAAACTAAATTGGGTCTTTAAAACATTAAGGTCGATAATGTCTAGCTTTCTTTTAAATAAAATATACACAGCCCTAGCTCAATCCATTATAGCTTATTGTATCCCAATATGGGGTGGTGCCAATAAAAGTGCGTTTCTACATCTGGAAAGGGCACAAAGATCGCTGATAAAAATAATTTATTTCAAACCATACAGATTCTCTACACAAGCTCTGTATAACATAAGCAATCTCTTATCAGTTCGAAAGTTATACATACTCAACTTGACCCTACAATGTCATAAATCCTTACCATTTAAACCATCACGTCAAAGGAAAAGAAGAAACGACATTGTTGCTCATTCGCCACTCGTGCGTACCGTATTTGCTAGAAGACAGTATCAATCTCAGTCTGCATATATTTATAATAAAGTTAAAAAATTACTTCAAATTTATCCGATGCGGTTACGTATGTGCAAAATAACATTAAAGCAATGGTTGGTTTCATTAAGTTATAACGAAGTAGAAGATCTTTTAACTAGAATTTCTTAACTATGAAACCCAAATAGACCTCAACCACATGCACGCTCATACAGACACAATGAACACACACACATACACACATTTATACACTTACACAAACACACACATGCACACAGGCACACACTACACTATCTAAACCTACATTGCTACACCTGCAACAACATGCTTTCTTGTATTATTAACATTGTTTTTATTTTTAATTACTTAATTATGTCAAAAGATAAATGTACAAAAATAGCAAAAAAGAAAAAAAATATATGTAAAAATACCTAATCAAAATTGTAATCTTATATAGTCCATAAGGGGAGTAGCCGGTCATTCCCAACATAAGTATCTCATGATTACTTAATGGGAAGGCTCAGTAATGTTATGTTAAAAAAGATTACTTAATAAATATTTTTCATTTTCATTAGAATTTTTGTGGAATTAGGTTGTTGATTGTTGCCGTTCCAACCACGCGGCCAATAATGAAAAATGTAATTATTTTTACACGAAGATTTTGTCGAAATTTGTCAAAACTAAATGGTGAAAACTAGCAATTTGTCGAAGCGATAGTACGGTTAATAATCTATATTAAAAAGATTGAGAACCTCTGCATACATTACGAAACAAACTCAACTTTTATGTTATTTCTTGAGTTGTTTGACATGTTTTTGAGTTTAAAATGTCACTGAATATTAATAAAATCACACCTTGTATGTCACAAGCACTCAAACACTGTTTATGACAAAAAAAATATGAAACAAACTACTTTTTCAAGTAACGCCCCGACCGCGCACGGCGCGTTCATTAATTTCCAGAACAGTGCTTTATTGAAAGCGCCTTTTTTAATATACAAAATTGTGTGTGCAAAACCGTGGAAGCAAGATTACAGGGCTTCTTGGCTAACGTAAAAGTATTTGAAGAACTACATATTAATACTTTTTAAATAACTTAAAATTTTTTCGTAACCATTTTGTTTTAATTGATTTTTGCTGATGTGTGTGTATTCCTAATTGTATAATGAGATATTATCTCACTTATTCCAGATGATAATTAACAGTTTTAACATATTGGATATGGACATGAATTCCATAGGATCCGGCGTATATTTGGCGTCTTCCATTTTGGACCACAGTTGCAATCCTAATGCGGTCGCTACGTTTGACGGAAAGACTATCAATATACGAGCCATTGAGGATATGCCTTGCTTAGATTGGGATCGAGTAAGTGAAAAACCTTTAATATATTAAAGAAATTATCAAAATAACTTTACACAATCGAAATGCAACCGGTTTAAAGTTAATTAGAAGTCCGTTTTTCGTATATTTCGGAACCGGAACGGTATAATAGTTTCAGAGTAATTACATACAACGTACAGACATAAAAAATCACTTTATAATATTTACCAAAACATTTTTATAGATCTGCCATAAAAACGAATTGTATTTTGTGTCATATCGGATTTACAATATCTATAAAACAGTATGAATACTAGTTTTCAAACTAATGTTACTAAAAAGTAATCGTTTATTTCAGGTAAGGATTTCCTACATAGATCTGATGAGGACGCCGTGTGAGAGGCAAACGGAGTTACTTCAAAACTATTATTTTCTATGCCAGTGTGATAGATGCTTAGGTAATTTTTGTACTTTAAATAACAAAACTTAGTTGATTAGCTTTTACCAGCTAATTCATTCCTGTAAACGCCTCTTGTCTTGGTACAAAAGTCAATGTTCTGGGTCAATTGCCGTCAATCATCATCAAGGTCATAGTCCTCCAAGTTCGTCCATTTGTTTAGTTGTGAATGAGGAACAAACTTAACACACAAACTTTCGCATTATGATTAATATTCAGATGCGCAAGTTCTTCTGTGGTTAAGTTTCTTTTTCTGGACCTATTGTAATTTTCTGGATATATTGGGGCTCAATACTCAATATATTAATTGCATTCATAAGGTAATTTACAATGTATTTATAAAATAAGGTGTAGCAATAGAGAGGCCGACATTTCATTTATAAAATTAATTCAATAATCTCATTTTTATATAAGGTCATAATAATTTTATATATCAATTCGTCAATATCGATATTTTTAAATGTCAATTGGTTTTTTTAATATGAATGTCATATTATGTCATTGCGTGTTTATCATTTAATAAATTCGTTTATATTATAATACGATTTATTTATCAAAAATGTTTTCGGTAACTTTAGGAATTTCATGTAGTTTTTTTCGTTTTATATGTAGGATGGAATTTGATCACAGATTTTTACAGACATTATAAACGGGCTTGTACTATGCATTGTTAGTTTTGAAAATGGACTTACTAATCTTGCTTCTCTGCTAGGTCTTAATTAGTCGAGAGGCTTCTTTCAAAATAATGGCAAATACTGACACCAGGCTAAGCACTGTTTATAGATTCCTATTTTACTCGCCAGTATAATGGAGTGGACGCGGTGGTGTTCCGTCCAGAAGGGGGAGCAGCCAGTGCTATTACTGGAACAAAGGCAATTCAAACTCAAACCTTCGGTCGGCAATCACTGTTAATAAGTAAAACATCTACGACTAACCATGTCCATGGCCACGGATGCCACTTACCATCAGCCGCGTTCTCGTTTGCCGGCTATGAAAATATATATTTTTTTTATAAATTTTCATGCCATTTATATTTTACAGATGATACGCAATTAAAAACACTGCACGCCGCCAAATGTCTAAACAGCCGATGTTTGAACCCTGTACAAATTAAATGGAAAGACAATTTAGAATTAGTAATAAAAGACAATGAGAAACAAAATGGCGAACAATCAAATGAGACGGAAAAACAAACGGAAAGAGATGACGTTGTACACTGTACGGAATGTGGGGCAAAATTTGCTGATAAAAATGTGGAAGTTTTCAAAAAGACGATGGAGTTCACAGAATTGCATTTACAGAGTATGAAACAATCTTCTGTGGCTTGTATCCTTTTTTAAAGTTAACTCTCAAATGCTCTTAGATTAGGAAGTAATATGACCTAACAATTTCATAATCCTTTCGCTGGGTATGCTCTATAATTTTTATTAAGAACTTATGTTCCAAACATACACGAAACCAATTACTAGAAGGTAATTATTTATGACGGTGTAAGCGTTATTTACATCTTCCCTTATGAATTATTTTTCTGTAACCATTGGCAAATAGACCGACTGAATAACCGGGCCAAAATGAAAAGAAAATGCAAAAATGTTGTGAATATCAAACCAGACTCGATAGGATCGGCCTCCCGACAACACGTCCAAAGTGACATATTGCTGGTGAAAACTGTTAAAATTTGAACGCTAGAAGAAGTCGAAATTTTGTATTCTAATGGCAATAAAGAGTTTATTATTGTTAAGCTTGATAAGGTCAAAATGTGTTATAAGCAATAGTTAGCTGTAATGCCGTTGCATTTAAATTCAAAACTCGATTTAAATTTCAATTGATATAACTTATTCATAATTATGTAATGTGTGGGTTAACTCGGGGCACTTTTACCTTGGTTGCATGAAATATTTGTCTCTCTACTGAAAAAGCAATTTACATTGATAATTATCGATTTTTCAAACGGCAACATTACAGCCCTACATCATTCCAACTAGTAACATTTGTTGCTCTTTCAATTATATCACATAATTTTCTTAATTCTTAAAATATAGATGTTGATGTATGTAAATACTGCTTAGAACGGCAAGAAGGAATCTTACACCCTTTAAATGTGATTTATGCACAAACTTTGGACCATGCATTCGATGCGCTAATACAAATGGAATTATGGGAACAAGCTTGTGTATATGCTGAGAAGTTAATACCGTGTTTTAGGTAAGTGATATGAAATTTTGTGCACATAAAACTTAAAAATTTTATTCATAAAACTTAAAAATTTTACATCTCTTGATAATTTTGAAGACTTGGAAGCCAAATTTGAAGTTCAGATAAAGGAAATTATTTCTAGTCCCTGGGTAAAGGTAAGGTTCATAGGCAAAATTTGAAAGCTTTAATCATTTTGGATACAAGAGAAAACAGCAGATGAACACTGAAATGCAATTACTATGGATCAAGCATGTACCTCTAAAACATTATCAAAAAAACGATTATAATATGTATAAACTTAAATAATCGTTTGAATTTACAGATTTTACTATGGTGAAAAGCACCCTTTACTCGGTCTTTTGCATTTAAAGTATGGAAAAATTTTACTATACAAGATGGAGCTAGAAAAGGCACTTTTGCAATTGAAATGCTCTGAGAAGGTATTAAAAATAACACATGGAGATAAGCACCCCTTATACAAAGAGCAACTAATACCCATGTTAAGGCAAGCAATACTAGAAGCCGCTTCATAATGTAAAGATTGTTTTTGTGAATCAAGATGTATTTTTAAATTTTATTAAGTATTGCACTCTGATGTTTACATTTTGGAGTAAATGTTTTGTTTTTATGAACTTTGTGCAGTAAATGGAGACGGTTTTAGAGATTGTGGCAATTTTGGCTTTTTAAACATATGTTGAATAAGAATTTTGCCTGGCAATGATGGTTAATAGTCAAGTTTTTTTTATTGATTATTGAAAAAAAATTATACCCAGTAGGAAAACAAATTGAAATTGAAAGAGTTTTGAAAACTTGCAATTAATATAAAAGTAAAGATTTTAATATATGGTCAAGACTATGAGCTGTTTTAATTGAAAATGTTGTATCTGAGTTTCAAAAGACAAGTATAATAATTATACCCATTAAAGATTTTTATTGGTTTTAATTTTGTATATTTTATTTAAGCATTCAATACTTGTATCATAGTATCTGTTAGTTATCTAAATAAACTAATAGTTTACAATTAATGAAGACCTTCATCACATGTACTAACCCTATGTGCTAAATTTGAGGAGAAAATCCATTCAGCATGCAAAGGTTTCTAAATAAATTACTCACCTATTCTGGTCAAATATTGTTATGTACATACCAAAAGCATTTACAGTTAAATTCTTAATTTTTTTTTTATAAAGTAACACCAGACATGCTGTATTGCAGTATGTCTGCCACAAAACTGGATGTATTGGCACTATGACTACATACACCCACTGAGTAAAAAATTTTGTTTTATGTAATAATAATAAATCTCCAGACAAACACACCAACTGTATGGTTCCAGAGTAAGCAGAGCTTGCATTATGGATGACTATGCAGAAAACTGGGCGAGAACCCAGTGACCCAACATATAATAATAACCATGACCCTAGAACAAACATCTGTTCATCACACAAATGAACACCTCAACCAGGACTCGAACTTGGGACCTCCGGCGTATGATGCAGGGTTTCTATCACACTACTAGACTGTCAAGTGTAAGCCTTCAATAATTTAATTCTACTCCTTGTCTGTTATGTTTGTCACTGCAGTCTATTTTTTATATGTTTGTAGGTCCTGTATGTATTAAAGTAAAAATTATACTAGTTAACATGCCAAAGTTCCCTGTAATAGCAACAGAGGAAAGATTGAGACGTCCATGAGTATGCAAATTTCAATATTTGTAAATATTTATTAAGTCAGTAAGTTACTACAAAGTATGTGATGTTTCTTTCATTGTTTGTCCAGTAAAGTTCAGTCATGTCTGGGTCTTTTTGGTGGAGCTTCCTCTTCGGCTTCCAAAACTTTCAATCGGACTCCACATACTTCAGCCCCGTGAAGTGAGGCAATGGCCTGATCTGCAGATTCAACAGTAGCATAGCGTGCATAACCAATCGTTTTGCCAGGTAAAGTATAAACATTAATCATATTACCAAACCGACAAAATATATCCCTTAATACTGTTAATGGAGGTGGTTTAGGTTTGCAAACAAGGAAACATCTTTTTGCAACTGGACTATCAATATCTGCTAGTGGTTGTGGTGGTGGCAGCTGTGCACTACAGTAGTTCAAGTTATTATCATTAGAATTACTGTCATCAACAGCTCCAGTAAAACTTTTAATCAATTTTGATGCTTCTGCCACTGCTTTAGCTAATTGTGCCAAATCAGGGGATCCTGATTGTTCAGACAATGAGATAGCATTCCTCAAGTTTTGAACTGCATCAGGCACATGATTAAAAATATGCTCATGATCCTCAAAATTTGAATTAGAATTGGGCTTAACAAACAATTTCATACCAGGTGGATATTCAAATTTATTCAACTTTTCAACTGCATAAGCAGCTGAAATTGGATTAGAGTATGTTGCAATGCCTTTTCCAAAATTTCTAACTAAGTCTACAAAAAACTGAAAATGGATCAATCCTGGAATTAAATCAAATATCATTTCAACATTATTTTTAGTCAAATAAGGGCAACATATAAAATTTACTTTAGTGAAGCCACTGGGCTGAGAATTCATCATTGATATGAGTGATGTTGTAACATTTGATGAATTGGCAAGGTGATTGATATTGGATTCAAAAGCAGTTTCATGGCGACGTTTATTTTGACTTTTTGGTTGAGCAAAGACAGCTTTGTACTTCCATTCACACTTCTCAAAAGCATCTGCAGCTTCAGAAAATCTTCTAAATTTTACATATGCAAAACCTTTAGAATCTCCATTTCTATCTCTTTGAATAACAATTGATTCTATGTGGCCATAAATTTCAAATACTTTTAAAAGAGCATCTTCGGTTACAGATCGGGACACGTTAATAAACAGGCGCTTAAATTTTTCCTCATCATAATCATCTGTTTGAATATCTGACCGGTTCGCAGCTACCATAATTTTCAAAGGCCTGTTATAATTTGGCAAGATCTTTATATTCATTTCTTCAAGAGCTCGAGCAGCTTCTGAAGTTTTTGAAAACTGTATGTAAACAAATCCCTTAGGTTCTCCTGTATTGCGGTCGAGCGGTATTTTTATGTCATGTATGGTGCCGAACTTAGAGAATACTGCTTGCAAATCAGAGCTTGTAATGTTTTTCTCACATACGATAAATAATCTTGAATATGGTGGAAACTCAGATTCCTGGCGTGCAGACATTCCGCGTCCACTCATATTTAACGATTACTATTGAATCTTGAGTTATAAACGAAAAGTTATCGCAATTATTTTGTTTGTTTTGTTCTAGGAACATATACTACGACGAGAAGAATAACTTCATACTAAATAATGTGAACAGAAATCGATTGATGCGCTATCTATTGGGGGCCCCCCTGAATTATACACTGGCGGGTATTTTAAATTATGGTGTCTGTAATGTGCTTACACCATAATTTTAAATTTTTAGGATTTCTGTTATATAAATAAAAAAGATATTTACAATTATTCTTATTTATATAAGAATTTACAATTTTTTTTATTTTTTCGCTTTTCATTCATGTTCACTAATTTCATTTCTTACTTTCACCAATGTTGCCTTCTTATTTTTGTGGAATGTTTAATAATAAATAAATTCATGAATAAATTTCTGAAACTATTTGCTTCGAAACAGTGGTACAGCACCTAAAAATATTTTTAAATATTTCGGTTACTTACTTATTTATTGTCTAATTTGAATTTAAAGCAAAAAGTTGCAATTTTAGTATTTTCGATAAATATACTAACAGTTACCTCTTTCATTAAAACAACAAGCCTATCTGCAGTTACTGACGAGCCAGACAGTTAATAGACCACTGGCTGCATCAGCTTTTTTCTAATGCCACAAATCATAAATACCAGTGCATGGGATGCTTGGAACTTGGGAGGTTCGGCCTTGCTGGCCAAGGTCTTGATAGCCATTAATTTCTTCTTTTTTATTATTGTAAAGTAAATGTTTTTTAATTGCCATATCATCAAATATCAATACATATTCATTTTCCTTGGGGTCTTGACTGTTGGAGAACTTTTTTAACATCTCAAAATTTTTTTTATTGATGCCAAGGTTTATATGAAATTGCTGGAGCAGCTTTTCAAAAGCACTTGGCGAAGGTAGGATAATCAACCTGCGCAAAAGATTGCAGCAAGTTGGCGATCTTTTAAATGTTCTTAATGCTGTAATTTTTTGATCTTTTGTCCAGCGTCTGCCTTTCTCTTTTTCTTTCAATTTCTCCTTTTAGAATTAGGGCCATGGTTGGAGTTATTTTCTGTGAAAGATATCTTAAGCTTTCGTCATCCTCCAAAGCTTTTAATAGTTGATAATTTGTTTGATTTTTTATTTTATTTCGCAGCTGACACATTTTTTGCATATGTTTTCTGGTACAGGGGGCAATGTGCTAGTTGTAGCAGTTGAAACAGGTGCTTCCAATGTTTTACGAGCAGTAATTTTACATGTTTCGCAGGATGGAGCTCCTTTTATATAAATAAAGTTTGTTTTGACCCCCAATGGAGACTGGGAAGGCCCGCGCAGCTATCATTTCCTTTCCCTTCATGGAGATAGGTGAAAAATTTGATTGGTGTGCCACACTGCTGTCAGATTTAATTGGAACTTGTAGCACAACTCTCTACAATGAAAACAATAAGAAATTAAACACAAATTATGCAAGTGAAATAATATCTCAGTTGAAAGACATATGCCCAGCACAAACCTTAACATCCTCTGGAACAGCAAATCTATGGAAAGTTTTTTTTTCAAAATCACTTAACGATGTTGGCTTAAAGTGTTGTTCACACAGCATATAATGTTCCGAATACAGCCGTTTTTGAAATTCTGTAGTACACGTTTTTTTTTGGGAAACAGTATTTTGCCCATGATTCACATCTGAAAAGAAAAACAACAATAACAAAACAATATTTCGTTACCTTTATAATCAAAGTTCATTACGATAATAGTAAAAGTTGAGGTTTAAAGGCTGAGGCATTGTGGTTAGTATTTAACATAACGAAGTGAGTTTGTTATTCCAGGGCGAGGAAAGCGAAATAATTTCACCTTCTCGTCATTTACAAGAGAGCGCCCGCACTTAAAACACTCCGTTTGTTTTCTTTCATCGTACAAACAGGCAAGCAAACTTACTTTTTCTTAATATCAAACACTTGTGAAGTTACCACGCGAACGGAGGAGCCCCCCACAACGTTATTGTGGGGAAACAGCAAGAAAAAGAACAAGAGATTTCACTGAAATTAATGAAATCACAAAACGGCGCATACGCAACTTTACGCAACTGACGTAGTATATTATACAATGTTGATAAAAGCTAGAGGCATTAAATGACACCACAATTTTGTTTATCATTATCGAGCTATAAAACAAAAATCAGATCAATGTAAGCAATAGTTTAGTCAGAGGAATGCTTTTTAGCTTTTACTTAGTTTCATTTAAACACTCTGTATCTTCCCGATCACCTGATCGTAAGTTTGTACTATAGGCATACATAGTTATCTAAACGACAAAATTCACGCGAGCGACGCGACGTTGCCAGTTCGCATCGTTAGTTTGCAATACAAACAAGGAAGTACACTGTTACTAAATTTCCTTAAAAGAAAGTACAGATCAAGGTTATCTCACTCTAATGTAATAAGCGTAACAGAAATAGATCAGTATGTTGCTATTGTGCCGGCGGCGGCTCGGCTAATTAGGTCTAGGGCACAATTTTTACTTTGTTTAGTGTGAAGACGCGTTGCATCCGGGGTGCACGTTGCGCAATTCAGCACAGATTGCTCACGTTCCCATTTACTAATGTTAAGTTTTTATTGTGATAGGACACGTAACTGAGTATTTTAGGTTTAGTTTTGTGAGCAGTTTTTAATTATTTTGTAAGTACGTAAGACATCCACAATGCCTCGTGCTACATACACGGCGTCAGAATACACTGACATGATTTCAATCTACGGGGAATCCCACGGAAACGCAGCTCTAGCTCTGCGAACTTACCGAGAAACGTATGGAGACAGCCGCGCGTGCCCTAGGAACGCTCGCACTATAGTACTGGCAGTACAACGGGCACGGGAAAACAAACCATTAGCAGCGCATAAGGGGGGGTCCCACCGCAGCAGATACCTACTGCGCGCGAGCAACAGATTCTTGACTATTTTGACCTCACCCCACATCGAGTCTGCATAGAGCCGCACGCCAGTTTAGAGTTTGCCATAGAACCGTGCATAACATTTTAAAAAGGAATAAACGCAAACCGTACAAATTTAAAACAGTTCAAGCCCTTTTAAGAAGGGTTTGCCAGTCAGGCGTACTCACTGCCAGTGGATACTTGACAAAGTTACTGACGACCCGAATTTTTTATTAAATGTCAGGTGGGCCGACGAGAGCACATTTACACGCAATATGGCATATGGAACCAACAAAATCTCAGATACTGGAGTATTGAAAATCCACGCATGTTTTGGGAGTCAGAGCATCAGTACCGCTTCTCTATTAATGTGTGGGCTGGTATACACAGGGACCAGATTATTGGCCCTGTTTTTATTGACGGCACCCTTAACGCGGCAAAGTTTTTGGAGATATTTTCCGGTCCCATTGCTGAATATACCGAAGAACTACCCTTAGCAAATTATCGGCATTCATGGTACCAATTGGACGGAGCTCCTCCACATTCAGTGATGTCTTCCAGAGAGCTACTCACCGAAATGTTTGGACAGCAGTGGATTGGTCAATTTGGACCTGTACGATGGCCACCACGGTCCCCGGATCTCACACCAATGGATTTTTTTATCTGGGGGTTTGTGAAAAGTGAAGTGTACGCGACAGACGTGAATACCGTAGAGGGACTTAAAAGCCGGATTATTTTAGCGTTTAATAAATTAAAAAGTTTAACAACAAACAGTGGCCTTATTGCACGATTAAATAACAATATTATACGTTGTTATAATTTGTGTACCATTGCAAATGGCGGACATTTCGAACAATTGAAGATTTAATGTGTAAGTGTTACAATTAATTATTTTTGTTTATTATTTTCATTGATCATACCTTCCAACGTTACCTACAACACATGTTTACATTATCATCCAAGTCAAACTCGGGCGCTCCGCTGTGTAGGTAGGTGTGCGAGCCGGTGAGCCTGCCGCCGCATGCGCTATGCTACTCAAATGCTACGTTGCCAATTTGTTACGCAGGTGGTGGCAGGCTACTCAACAAAGGATTTACTTTAGGATTAGTTTATATTTTAACTTAATTATTAAGCTATTTAAGTTCTTTGAAAAACGTTTTTTCGTATACTTCTCGTAAACTTTTTTTTAATAGTTTCGGATTAACAGTAGGCACTTATAGTGTATGTGGTTTCATTAAATGCCTCTCGCTTTTGTCAACATTGTATATTCTTGAACCGACCACACCTCAGCGCAAAACGGGCAGCCATATTGATTTGATTCGACATACATGGGTTCATACTTCATTCATTTTTAGTGTTGCTATTGTAAAAACAATCTCATGATTTTTTTAATGAAAACATTTCTCCGGGCCCCCTGGGGGGAGGGAGTATGTTGTAATTGTGTAGAACAAAGTGAACCCCCCCTGAGACAGATTAAACCACAGAACTATATTACTTCTAGCGGAAATGTATGACAAATTCATACATTTTAAGTAAGAACAAATCGACCACCAGTGACCACCACGCCATCTATGGCACATCCAAAATATGAAATTCAAAACTGTCGTGTGTTTGATTTGATTTAGTTTCCAACACATACTTACATACTTACACACTTGACGAAAAAATGATTCTTAAATAGTAAATGTATGCAGGGTACCTGTTGAAAAAGTTGTTATGAAAAAAGTATGAAAAACACATTCATTTGTCATTGATTTTTTATTAAAATTTTTACTATTCAAGTTTTTTACACACCCCCAATTTTTCTATTTTATATTGTGATGTTACCCCAGGGACCCCTAAATCTTTAGACTCTAAACGAAGACAAAGTTACATAGAATAATTTCAAAGATAACCAATTATTAATCAGCCTGTTTGGTGTGGAGGTAAGTACCCTTGCCTTCCATGCCAGAGGTCCCGGGTTCGAATCCTGGTAGGGGCATATATTTTATTATATTTGTTTTCTAGTCATGGATGTGTATGTATGTTTATTTAAGTTTATTTCTAATATTTATACATGAAAAAAAAATATATCTATGTGTTCTTATATATTTCTTAAGTTTATTTATCCGTTATCTAGTATCCATAACACAAGTTCTTAATGATACTTAATTTGGGCTAGATAATGTGGTGTGATTGTTAGAAATATTATTATTATTATTAAATGCTCATGAAAAATATTTTATTTTAATGGATACCAAGAAATTGGTGGGCATTTCAATTTCCTTTGAAAATATGGAAACATTTTAAATACGGAAAAATAAAATTTGAAAATCTGTCTATGAATACAAAGAGTGTGGTCCGTGACTTGGAAACCTGTACAGTCTTAAATCAGGATCTGTGCCAGGACATTGATCACATTTAAAACATTTACGTCTCAATCCGCCGTAGTAAAACAAATAATACAACACACAAAAAACACTCACTTAAGTTAACGTAAGAGTTAATTTCTCAGTTAATATTTCACCCTGTCCACCGCTTAAACTTTTACACTCATGTGAAGGAACAATGGCTCAACGCGAAAAAAGGAGGATAGAAGAAATGCAGTTAACTTTATAGAATCTATATAAAACATAGCTTGTTTATTCTATCCTGAAGCATTTCCATATAAGTTTGTATAACTATTCTATGAAGTAAAATACAAGTAAATAATCTGGTTTTTCAATCTGGTTTTCGATCTGGACACAGTACAGTTACCACGTTAGTGAGAATGAATGAAGATATACGAATGGGCATGGAAAGCAAAAAGTTTACAGTTCTTACGTTAATAGATTTCAGCAATGCATTTAATACTGTTGACTTCGATATCCTGTTACTGCTACTATGCTCTCTTAACATATCTCCATCTTTTTTCCATCAATTGACTGGCTTCGCTCCTACTTGTGCAGGCGCTGGCAACGTATAGCATTCAATGATGCCTTTTCTGCGTGCTGTCTCCACTTTTATTCTCTATCTTCAATAATACGATTTCTCACGGTATATCTTCTTCCTAACATATGTATGCAGATGACGTTCAAATCGACTCGCAGGCTAGCCTGGAAAATTTATCTCAAGCAATCGATACCATTAACAATGACCTAGCTACAATTCCAGCATTATATTTGTTGGAGCAAATATCATGGTCTCGCTGTAAACGCCACAAAAACTCAAATCTATAGTCATAGGCAGTCCAAAAATTATGAAGCGCATCAACTGGACATTTTGCCCGAAAATTAACTTCAATGCAGTTATATAGAGTACAGCAATGATGTTAGGAATTTGGGTGTCATAGTCGATAACTATATGTCCTGGAAACCTCAGATGGACGATGTGGTCCGGAAGATGTTCGCTGCAACTAACTCTCTAAAACGACTTCACAATCTTTTACCAATTTCCACAAAAAATATTGATTGCACAATCTCTCTTTCTTCCAATACTTGACTATGCTGATGTATGCTATCTTGATGTCACTGAAGAGCAACTGAATAAACTTGAGCGGCTTCAAAACCTCTGTATAAGGTTCATCTTTGAACTTCGTAAATATGACCATGTATCCGAATAGCGCACTAAGCTCAATTTGCTCCCCATTCGCTTTCGCCAGAATATTCATGTTCTCTGTTTGCTATATCAATTGCTATTCAATACAAACGTTACTGACTATTTACAACATCACTTTAGCTTTAGACATACCATCGACATCGAACATGTCCTCCATGACAACGAAAATATCCGATATTTCAGTTTTATATCAGATGCTTCCTGAGAGTACTCACCAGAGGCACTTTAAATGGGAAGAGCTTTGCTGTCATTGGTATTACAAAGCCTGTTCGTTCAGTGTTCATAGAATATAGTTTTACAGGTCAGTGACTGTATACTATGACAGTTGTATATATGAACGCATTCTTAATAACCGCTTTCATTTTTGAAATTGTATTTATATATTTTAAATATAGCAACACTAAACTAAACATTGGTCAAATCTGATTTTTCCTTATTTTTACGATTTTACCAGTTTATAACACTATTTAGATCAGAAAAATAGTTTTATCAACTCGAGTTTTGTTTAGTTTTCTACTAAAAATCTTTCATTGTACTATAACAAATACAACATTGTTGATATTTTGTTGGGTGCAACTGTGTGCAGCGACGAGTGACGATAACAAATCGACTGGATTGTCAAACAGTACAAACAGCAAGACTTATCATCAAATGGTTCATAGCAGTCGATGTGCTCACAGCTCCTGTTGTCCCTAACATTTGTTTGTAAATCGAACTTTTAATCAGATAGTGCAGTGGACAATTCTAATTGCGATGTTTGAATAATCAATGTACCCTTGGTGTTATACTTTCTAGTCCCATTCTTCCAGAAATTGTTATACCTTCAAGTTTTTATTTTATGTTTTTTAAATACATATTAAAGTTACGGTGGTGTTAAAGACAGTTTAATATTTGTCAGACAACATGTTCAGTGAATCTTATGGTAAAAGACTTTTGGAACAATGCAGCCCTGTCAGCAAGAAACAATCTGTGTTAGTCAGACCAGAACCCATGGACAGATTCATACCTTGCAGATTGGACAAAAACTGGCAGACTAGTTTTCAAGGTGAGTTGATATTTTCTTGATTTTTCCAATAAATTCACAACACCAATGATATTTTCAATTTAACATTTTAGACTAAGTAATATTTTTGCCATACAACATAATTTGAAGATTCTAGTTACTGTTAAAAGGTTTTTAATCAGATTGTAATCTTTTATTATTTGCAGTAATTTGTAACTGCCAGAATAAGCCTAACTAAACATTATTTTATATCAAAGTGACAGTTTATATTTAAGAATATGTAAAGAAAAAAGTTAACAGGTAAAATACATTTTTGCAAATTTTAAAAATAATATGATTTTTTTCCACTTCTTTATTCACCTTTCTACTTCTCTTGCATATTTCCTACTCTAATATCAATGTCTTCTGCTGGCTAAGCCTTTGTTAAAAGTTTCTTTTTTTTATTCTGTAAAAATAATGCTTAATTCTACTTTTAGTATGATAAAGTATAATATCAAATTAGAACCAAATACAGACAATACTAGTATTTTGTAATCGGCATTGTAAAATTATGTTTTTGAAATCAGTATAGGAATTTCAGATTAGTTAATTTGTTGGCTTGGATTAACACTATTTTAATATGATAGTATTTACCCCTTACTTACCTTAGGGGCTTCTCAAAATCATGGTAGCGATATCCTTTATGAATACAGTTACTGTTATAATTTAACAAATTTATGGGATTCTTACCACAATTTTCGATTTTTATTTCGCACATCCGATAAATGAATCCGCAACCGCAGTGCTTGCAACAGCATCAAAACTTAAATTTTCGATTTTTATTTCGTGAATTATATATAATTATAGTGAAAATAACTGTGATAGTTTAAAACAGTTATGGTTACTTTTATATGATATTTAGTTATACAGTGCTGAGGTTCACATAAATTTTTAAGGATTTTTAAGTGTCTGTGTTTAGAATATTTACTGTAAGGTATTATTATTATGAACCTAAAATATGCTTATATGCCAAATATGCCACCAACTTATACATTCAAAGGTATTTGCTAAGCTACTAAATCTAAAACTTTATTTTCACATAGAATGCATCACCACCCTTGAGAGAACAGATAGGGTGGTCGGACTGAACATATTTTATTTCAGATGTATATATTTTTTTATTTACAAATACATAAAGCATGAAAAAACTATAATCGTAACAAGAAATTACACATTAAAAATATTATGAAAAAATATTGAGCTGAATAAAACTTTTTATTTAAGTACCAAAACAAAATAAGTCATGTGATTGAATTATGTTGTTGTTTGCTACCTAGCAATGAAAAATAATGACAACCAAATTTTAACATAATTATATGATGGTCCAACTAGTTGTGATGAACATTTTTTTGCATTCTATAATTATGTATGTTTAAGGAACACTAATATTAGAGTAAGAGATTCTTTGAGTACTTTTAAACAATATACGAGGGTGTTGAAAAGTTCGCGGCCTAACATAGATAGTCATATTATTATATAATTACCCTCATATTTAGACCTAGACTCTTAGTCAGTCTCTGCAATTTTTCTCTGAGATACATGCGTAATTATTTATTTTATTAAACATTAAGTGTTAGCTTAGAGCACCGTGCCGTGATCAAATACCTCCACAAGAAACACTTAACTCCAAAGCAGATTCATGAAGATATGGTGGCTACTTTAGGAACATCTGCTCCATCATATACAATGATAAAAAGTGGACAGCTGAATTTAAACGTGGACAAGAGAGCATCAAAGATGACCTCCGCTCTGGTTACTATGGACGAAAACACTCCTGAATCCAAACAACGAAGAACCCCGGGAAGAGACCCGGATCTCCGACCCCCAAGAAAGCCAAGGTGTGTTTTTCAGTAAACAAGGTAATGGCATCGGTTTTCTGGGATTCTAAGGGTGTCATCTTGGTTGATTACTTAGAAAGAGGTCAAACTATAAATTCTGCATACTACTGCACACTGTTACATCGTTTACGCGAAGAAATAAAGTCTAAAAGATCAGGATTGTTGACCAAGAAAGTTTTGTTTCATCAGGACAATGCTCGTGTTCACACATCTCCAGAATCAATGGCTCAAATAGTGAATTGTGGTTTCGAATTGCTTCCTCATCCCCCTTATTCACCTGACTTGGCACCTTCTGACTTCCATCTATTTCCAAAACTAAAAAAACACTTAGGTGGAATGAAATTTTCTACCAATGAGGAGGTCAAAGTACCCATAGATGCCTTTTTTGAAGACCTTGACGAGACCGTCTATTTGAATGGGATCAAGGCTTTGGAGGACTGCTGGACTAAGTGCTGTGACCTAGGAGGAGAGTTATTCCTGTGCTTTCTTATTTAGGCCGCGAACTTTTCAATCCACCCTTGTATATTTACATTCTACAAGATAAATCTATTAAATCACACATATGCAGTACCTACATAAAGACAAATTGTACCCTTTATGAGCATTTGGGCAAAGAGAGGTTTGTCAAAATTTTTATTTCCTACTTACCATTAAGTAATCAACTATTAATTTATTTCTGCTGAAACTATATATTCAGCATGTTTACTTATACTTTCCTTTCAAGATTTTGGAATAGAGCCAAGTTTATAAGTCCCTTTTTAGAAACTAAAAACAAATTTTTAGTTTTTATTCCAGTCAATTTAAAAGTAGATACTTAGTTAATTTCACTTATCAAATCACTGTAATTGCCACATCAGTTAAACACATAAGTGCTGCATTTTTCTACTGTTATAATCTTTCTTAATTAACTGTTATCTTTTTTTCTTCTACTAATTAAGTAATAGCTTAGGTGAACGCCCTGTACTATTTTAATTCCAGGGTTATTAGTATACAAGAGTAATGAACAATATTGATTTAGTAATGAGGATGTTAAAAAATATATAGTAGCGTTACAATAGGTTTTTATTTGTTTGCTAATATTATTTGCTATATAGGCCAAAAAAAAGAACTATTTTCACAACACTGCAGAGACCATGTGACATATCATCAGAAAAAATTCTGGTAGTTGCAGGTTTCATTATTGTTTAGTTGGATCCATATAACCTATAATTGACAATATTTAGGGTACTTTTTGGAGTCCTACAATGTTCTATCTTCTTTTAAAGCATGTTTCTCCATACAGCCTTAATAAACCAGCCTGCAAACTACCATCTAAATTGTAATATTGCAATATTACATGAAATATTCATATTTCGTAAATAGAAGACTACCCAAGTGTTAAAGTCTCCATAAATCCTTTCATTTCCTTCTCAGGTATTAACATTTTTTGTGCCAGTGAGATATGGACATAGTTTTTTTAACCCTAAATCACATGAAGCGTAAAGTTTATTAGCCCTAATTAATTAGTAATGAAAGTGGAGTCGCGTGCCTCCGAGATGCCTCAAAGGGCATTCACAGTTTTATTATAATAAAGTTCATATTGTTAGTAAATCTAGTTTGTATAATTGGACAAGCTTGAAAAGATTTCTGAAGCAAATGATTACGCAGTTAAGGACCGTAGGTGTGGGTAAAAGTATGTTGTGTATGTAGGCAGTCGAGATTGTCCAGGTGTATTTAGTTTCTTGGAAATGCTATAAATAGGCGTTTGCTCCTTAGGTTTTAATTATTCTCGTCTGTCAAGTCAGTTGCGTAAAGGTGTATTTGCTTCTTGATTTCACTCAGTTTTTGCTATATACTTACTTATATGATCATATTCGGTTGAATATATCATAAAAAACTTACGATATGTTGTGGAAAACTCAAGTCTTTACTATAAAAGTATATACAAAAATTAGAAAAATATATTTTATTGTATAAATATTATAATGATGCACTCGTATATTACTTTTATACGTGGATTTAATAAGTTTCAATAAGTAAGAATGCAGTCAATTTAAAAAGAAAAATCCCCACATAAATCTATACAATGCGCAAGCGCAGGGCCATCATTATCGCCTTTAGACTGTATTTGCAGAGATTTCTGCAACACTTAGTAACAGCCGTTATCACTAGACCATGGAATAGTTTTTAGCTCCTTTGCCCCGTCAAGCGTATACAATGTATTTTCTCATAAAAGATTATTAATTAGAAATCACTAGGAGCCCTTAGCAGCCTAGACTTAAGAGTCAAAATAAAAAACAAAACCTTACATGTTGTTGTGTGCTGTTTAAAATTCGCATTGTTTGATATGATAATGAACGTTAGTTTTTATGGCGCTATGGTTTAGGATTCTGACATGTCTATAGACTATGTACATCGTGACTTTTTAATTATACTTGGAGTTTTAAACTTGGATTCTCATTGAGGGATTTAAATTCGAATTCAAAAGGTTCTGGATTTAACCTATTGAATATCTAATCATTAGCATCGATTAATTTACGAAACGGATGTAGTTCTTCCTGTATTTCCTATGCTAATTAAGGGTATTAACTGACTAGGATGTTCGGGTTAACAACCAATAAGAGGTTAATTAGTTGAACAAATCCGACCTTTTTGGTTCTTAAGGGACTTTTTGACCTCAGCCGATTTTATGTTAAATTAAAAGTGTTTTAGGTTTGAAACGTTTTATTTTTTTACTCGACTGTTAAAAGGAGGATTGTGTTCTTCGAGTGTATGTATATTTCTTGGGCGCGCTGTACAGCTTTAACCGTATGTATGATTTGAAACATGGGGTTTCATTAGATTCATCTCAGTTGTGAGAGTAACATAGGATATAGTTTTCCCCGGAATTCCCACGACGCGGGACAATAAGTTTCACAGTGAGATATTTTGTTCAGCAGCTTGTTTAATAAACTCTCGCACGTTTCGTCTGGTATAAATTTTACTGTCTAGTTTTTTTTTAAAGCTGAAAACCAGTTCTAGATTTATGTAAGACTAATTGATAAAAAGGCAATAGAAATACTTGAATCTACGGCCATAAATATTGTAATTAGAGGCTCGTGCCAACTGCATAATTTTATACAAAATATAATCTACTGAAGCCTACTTAACTTACAAATTACGAGATATTCGCATATATTTAGAATTCCTTGACCTGTATACGATATTATTTTGACAATAGTGGATAATATATCAGTGTTTTAAATGGCTCAATGCAGTTTTGTGATAACTTCTGCAACCTGCTAAAATATAGATAATGTTCTTCATATGTCCTAGTGACATGGAAGACAAATTACTTGACTTTAGATAACGTATCTTATTTAATTTGCAGTCGCGGAGAGCCTGAGATTGATTTGTCATCAATTTAATTTGAATTTCTTTAATCCGAATTATGACACAATCAGCTATAGTGGCGTTTTATATTTTATAGTTTAAGCTAATTAAATTATTATCATGTGACAAGAAACTTGCTTCTTTCACTCGGAAGATTCTTGTATATACATACGTTTACGTCTTAACTAGCATTATCTGTTTTATCTTTTCAAAGATCCATTTTAATTTGATTTAATAATGGCATGGGTTTAAATTTTTTGTAGGGTTAAGACATGATGCCCGTTCCTTAGGCATAAACGCAGGTTCCCAATTTTATTCAGCGTTTCTAGACTCAGCCGAAATTAGGAACGGTTCGATAGGCATACATACACCATTTTCTAATTTTAAAGTTTACATACTGGTTCCTAACTAAACAACTTTCCAACGAATTACTGATTTTTGCATTTTCGCACCTGTTTAAACAGAATAAAGCACACATAATATGCGTGGGGGCGTGCATATTTGCAGTTGGCAAATTAACGCATTTGGTCACTCTTGATCAAGTGCAAGTGATAAATATCGCATTTTTGTATTCACCTGAACCAAAAAACATAAGGAATAATTTGTAGTGTTTGTTTTCTTGCGAATTTTAAAGGGTACTTCTTGGTAATATCGGGAGATTTGATGCAGGCTCAGGTTCGCATTAGATTCTCCCGTAGTGTCGTCGTGCCCTAGTAGGTATGCGAGGCGCTTACAACGGACCAAACGATGCACAAGCTATGCTCGCTCTTAGCCTGGGCACTTACCATTAAGTGAGATGGAAGATAAATTTCAAATCAACAAACAAACAATAATAATAATAATCGGCTATCTTTCACAAAGTTTGAAAATCAATATCTTCATTTTTTAGTCTTTAATGAGCTAATTATAAAGAAATCTATATATGCATTTTAATTCCATTTCAATTTCGATGTTAAAAAAACGTATAATTTTTAACTAAAAGCATAAACCAATTGACAAATACACGGCGAGATTTTCTGACGTCCTTCCTTTAGATTTCGGGTTGACCAAGTCTCATATTGAGGCCTAATCAGGGTACTCTTAAGCTAACACTCCACCCACAGTAGTAACTTACGCCAATGACCAGCCTTCAACTCGATCAGCTGGGATGATGTCATTATAAACCCACAAGTGCTTAAGTATTACCTAAAATAAATATAGCATGAATGGAATGCTGAGCGCCGCATCATATGGTTCGGTTTGCATAGCCTAGTCTTTGCGATTTGCTCTGTCAGATACCACGTAAAGTGAGTTTATGAAATTGAAGAGTTTGCGGCGTGAAATATAGTTGTTTTAATTTGTCTAAAACGGGTATTTACAACGAAAGTCCTAATGGTGTTTATTAGGACCCTTGCAAAGAAATAAACTCAGATGCCCTATGGCGTAAGCGGTAGAGCCGTAGGTCGGGGTCCTGGTAAGGACAGGTAACATGAACCGTTTCATAATCAAAGTTACCTTTCTCTACTTTATTTATTAGTAATGCATTCGGTTAAAACCCTTTAGCTTTTATCACACATTTAAAAGTTCCATATTATATTTTACTGACATATCATATAGTTTTATTTACGTTATAATATTAGGCACATTAACAGCGTATTCTAAAAAATCTTGCCTTATGCAGTACATTTCTGATGTATGTGATTTGAACCAACTATGACCGCGTTTTGTACGTACCTACTCAACAAACTGTATTCTAAGAAGTGCAATGATCCTGCCGCCTGACTCAGCCCAGCTGTTTCATTTTCCCCTGTATGCTACCGGAATTACGTAATTGCTTTGGGAGTTTCCTCGTTAGAGAATACTGGCTCTTCTCGTAAATTCCATAGACATTACGCAATTTCTATTCTTTCGGTTCACAATAACATGTCAAATCGTATTGATTGCCTATTTTCAGCTATTTGATCTTTACCTATTGTCTAACATTCATCATTTGTGTTAGCGTGGATTTGAATATATTATTTCTTAAGTAAAAAAATTTAGTTATTGGTGAATGTGTGTTACTGACCTTAAGTCTTGTCATGGATGTGGTTGCATGTTTTAGCTTGTATGTCGATGACTCATTGGTTTATATACTTTTCGTAGTCATGTTGAGACTGCTCTTACGGTATTATGCAGTTTTCCTTAAATTTTGGACCAATGGATATTGAGAAGTTCAGCTCAATAGTTTCTTTTGTAATTTTCCGTACCCATCAAGCGTACCATAAACGTAAGAAAGTATGGTTTTAGGAACAAAGTATCAATGTTACAACAGCTATGTAAATCGATCTTTGTTTCGACGGTTTTGTTACAAACCCGGACGTTTTGAACTGAGTTACTGATCCGTGAACACCGATTAACAGTTATTCCCTTTCAAAACATTGTAACCCCTTTACAATTTCTGGACAATGTATATTCACGTGTGAATAATGCCTTTGGGAGAATTCTAAAGGTGACAATGTCCAAATTAACGGTGTCGTGACACCTGAACGCGAGGTGTTAGAAAAGCAAATACACGCAGTAACCAATATTTAGATACATGATCAAACAACTCTGGCCTTATTCTAGGAGCTGGTAGCATTTTTAGGGTTCGTTATCCAACTGGTGGCAACGGAACCTTATTATTATTAGACTCTTTCGTCTTTTCGTCCGTCAATGTATCGGATGTGTATAATGTTAATAGTTGTTGAACATTTTACAGTAATATAATTCTACGCCTTGCCGCTTTTATTTTTAGCGATTTAATTAAATTATTTTGTCAATAATAATACAATTAAAATTAAAGTGCGATAGTACTTACTTACATATCATATGCGAAACCGAGTCTTCTTGACCGGTTTCTCTTTACTGAGACTATTTACTTAAGCGTAGCTTAGTGACAATAAATAAAACTCTATTGTGAAGTTAAAAAAGAATCAAATTATTATAATTTTAGTTTGATAAATGACTAACTTTAGCCAATCGAAATTTATCATGATCAAATTATTTTCAAAATGAGTGGTTAGGAAACGTGTTTGTTAGTTAATTAATGGCCATTGTCATTTGAGCGCTGACCACGCTCTTTTGTTTTATCTTCTAATCTTTAAACGTACGTAGTTAGTAAATCAAAGCACTGACATGCGACACTTGGCCCGTTCGCATAGTCTCAATATTTTTGGCTACCTTTTTGGCCCTAACGTTTTTGGACTATGCTGGATTGGAGGCGCTTGATGATGCATAGTTCTTAATAAACAAATAGTGAACCAAATATTGCTGCATCGACGCACGCAGCGGAGGATCAAGCTGAAGGCGAGAATCGCTTGCCTTTCATGAATTGTAAATATTTCGTATCTTGTATTGTAAGATCTTTTCAAAGTACATACAAGTTTTTATTTTATTCAGGAAAATAAGAGCGTTAGGAAAATCGATCCTGTATTACCCTGTGTGAACAGTCCTTGTCATACTAAGCACTTTGAAGTCATTATAGCCAATCAACAGGTATTATATTAGGCTTGGCTTTGTTACTGCTTTTCTGGTTTTGTTTGATGACGTGAGACAATGTTCGGTGATCAATTGTTGTCATACGGATCTGTCACGTCATCCTTGACAGCTGTCGTTGGTTCACGGCAAACGATTGTCAAGCAGAAGAGATCTTGCTTGTCGTGAAACGCTTAATGCTCTGGTAACAATGATTATTCTGAATTAAAAATAATGTATGACTTTTTGTTACTTTTAAAAAAATGGCTCAGTGAAAAAATTAAATACTAGGGGTTACGGCGTGGTTTCACTCGCGTAACTCCCCGTGGGAAGATCAGGAAGAAATATCACCTTTTTTCCTGTTGGATAACCTTCCAGAAATCGATTTAGTTTGTTTCTATTATGTCCTAGTCAAATTGTAAATCTAATGTTTCATGTATATCGAAAACAAAAGAAAATCTAGAGGTTTTTTCGCTGATTCTTTTTCCTGTCGGACCAGCTATTACCTAAAAGCCCAAGTCTCTACATGTACATGTACCGAATGAACATTTTTTGAACCAGTAATAAAATATTTAGAAATTTTTTTGGGACGTATTAACGATCAAACATACAAATCTTTCCTCTTTATAATAAGACTATAAATAAGATTACATAGGATTCGCTCAACACATCGAGAAACATAAAATCTCTACATCAACATAGAACGATTCTAAGTAATGCAATCGACTCAAATAGTTTACTTACAATGAATACTTATTAACATATCCGTTTTCTACTATCTTCGTTTTACATCGACTTAGTAATTTTTATATTTAATTAACTTGCAAAATCTGTAATTCCAAATAAATTATAACGAATATTTTAATTTCCCTGCCAATGAATTTGGTTTGAAAATGTGACATTTAGTTGTGCATAATTACTTTACATAAAGCTTTAATAAAAGATTAATTTTTATTATTAAGTAATATTATTTGTATTTTAAAGTTAAGTGCAATCATAAAAAACATAATTAAGTACATTTTAATAAATCATTTATGTATAGAAGCAAACAGAAAGAAAATGCTTATAAACTAGTACCTACAAAGCAGTTTTTAAGTCGCTCTGCACCCTAGAGAAATAATAAAACGAAGTCAGAATAATTTTAAAGCAAAGAAGCGAAATGATATGCATTAATACAATAAGGCAGGAAACTTTATTATATTAGTGAAGTTCGGTCGTTTAACTTTTGTTATTGAAATTTGATTTGAAGTTCATTAAGTCTCTTTTGGAGGACTTATTGGGCAATATTCTAGAGGTGCGAGAAATTGCTAGGACAAAGAAAGAAAATAAAAACATAATTACGAACGAACGTATTATTTTTCAATTATTGCAAAATTGATCACGGAATCACAGAGGCATCTCAGAGGTAGCAAACAAAGAAATATATATTGCTGTTTGTTTGTAAAAAGTATTATAAAAAGTGTAAGATTGCTCACTGCTTCTACATAAATTCTCGACCCTTTAAATGGACTAGCCACGATCTGGTTCATTGCACTCACGAATATCAACTTATTACATTTCGTTGAATTTATTACAATTATTACTTTGAAAAACCAAGGATTCTAAATTTTAAATTATCATCGGTGCGTGTGCGCCGATATCTTTAAATTTCAAATGGCTCAATGTAGATCGAGTGTGGGTGTTTTTTTTATTATAGCAATCCTATATTGGGACTTAAAGAAAAAACCAGGAAAAAAGAAATCTGATAGTTGCATGGCGTTATTTGTTATCTGTATTGATCGTAAAAGAATATATTTTGTGCGAAATAAAAATCGAGGTATTTTTTCAATATCAATTGGAAAACGTTGCTTTTATTGTTACCCTTTTTACATTTATGAGGTTATTTTCGAAACGCTTTGTTGAATATTTTTTCTTATTTTATTTATTTGGTGTCAATGTATGTATAGTATGCATGTTGCAATCTCATCGAAAAATTTAATCTAAGTATTTATAAAAGTAAGTTTATGCCAAATCTAATAAATATAGAGAAAAATATAAACAACTTTTTCATATTTATTTACAATAAGTATGAAAAGAACATTGTTCATCCTCCATGAAAGACTTATTACTGGTTAATAACTTTCTTAATCTTAATTTATCTTTCATATCCTCATCAAAGTTCAAACTATAACTGTATGCAGTCGATTTCCGTCTTATTAATTTTACTAATTATGTTTTTTGAGTTGATGTTAGTGATGTCTTGAACATTTAGGCGGATGTATTTATCTGTATGAAATTGCATAAGATAAACAGAACCGTGGTTATCGGTGCATGCTGAAGATAAATTTGCAAGTTTAAAGTTGTTACACGTCTTGGGAACCGGCCATTTTGAATGATAATATATTCGTATATTTTACCTTCTGCGACATTTTGTTATCGTGGGCTAAACGCGTTGGGTGACTAGTTTATGGAACTCTGGCTGCTGTCCGTGGTTTAGCTTTTGTAAGCGTTTTAAAAATAGTTATTATGAAAATCTCTATAAAAGTATTATAGCTATAGTTAGTGACCATACAAAACTAGATGTATTCAGAAAGCGTTCACGAAACCGACCAAAAATCATTGCACGATGTTTTGGTCCCTAATCTTTGCTGTATTAGACAAGGCATCTGTGCGCCATTTATGTTTTTCCAAGAAACACAAAGTTTTAGGGGCTTTCATCAAACAGGGCAGCCCCACGAAACTTAACCTAAATCTATTTCAATAAAATTTAATGTTTTACTATTAAGTACTAAAATTATTGAACATTGAAACATAGAGATACATACAACCATCTCAGCTTCCTGCGATAAAAGCTTTGATAAAATACATTGTAATGCACTTTTTGCTAATTTAAAGGTTGTGGATCAAATGGTCCCTTTCAGATTGGTTTCGGACACATTCCATCAACAAGTCATACACGTCCTCTGACATGGATCACAATTGGGCGAATCTAATTTATTTGACACAATCAGAGCTGATTTGTCGATCGACAGATAAATATTATCTGTAGAGTAACTTTGACACTTGACACGACTTTCCTTAGAAATGTTGTCATCTTCTCAAATTTATTCTACTGATGTTATCTGAGCATTGAAAAATCAGCCGTTAATGGTATAAAAAAAGTTATGTGCTTTTCCGCTTCTCAAATAATCCTGACTTAAAGATACAAACAAACAGAACCCCTCATACATAATATTAGTTAATATGCGAAATAGCGTAGGTAAGAGAAGTAAATAGATTGCAGCTATTCCAATAATTTCACCCTTAAAGTGTGTATTTTATCTTAATTGAAAAGTGCTTTTTGAATTAAAATAAATGAACATTAAATATTTATCATTGAATAGATATAAATGTATATTTAAGTACACGCATTAACATTAGTGTTCAACGAAATGAGAAATGTACAGTCATGTATTAATTGATTGAGTTAAAAACAGATTCAAAGTGTATTTGGTATAATGGTTAAATAACGAGCTGCCAGGTCAGTTGATAATATTGGAACGATAAGCAATGCATTTACCCAGTAGCTGCAGTTGATAAAAATAATACGGTTTTTGTTTCTCTTTGAGGTGAAGAAACTCTACGATGATGCAAGAGAGTTGTGGCTAGGGTCTATGCAGATAGATGGATTTTTTTTTGGGTTCGGATCACGGCACATCTTCTTTCAAATGTTATGTTATATGTACTTGGATTAAATGTTAATTATACGAAATTTAATAGGAATCTTATATGAAAAGAGTACGTTCTTACGATAATTGTAAATAGCAGCGCTATTCGTATGTTGGGTATTTGTCGAACGGCAATTCCGGCCCAAACCAACTATAGACATATTTGGCAAGACCCGATCGGGTAGTCCATTTTTGCTTTATACAGCTCGGCTCATTCGGCTCGTTTCGCTAAAACCCGAACGGCTTAGTCGGGCGTTTCTCCCGAACATTTATCTACTTACACATATTCGACGTTGCCGTTACGTGTAAAGTACATAAAAAATACATCGATTTATTGCGGCACTCGCTCTTAAAACTATTACTAAATTAAACCAACGAAAGTGTCTTTATGGTTCACATCTACCACTAGCTCTGAAGAATATTAAGCCCTTTTAGGTGTATACATCGCAGTAGTTTCCTAAGCAATAATAATAATAATAATTTATTTTCTCATCACAATATGTTGACATATGAGCAATAAATCAATTGCAATATTTTTTTTTTCATTTACAAAATGGATATTGTGTGAGACTGGTGCCTAAACTAGGCTCGAGGCCTGTGTTGCTGGACTCTAGGTCTCCTCAAGTACATTTGAATAATTGGTTAGATAGGCGCTTATAATTTCTATGATTTTATATTTATAATTACATTTACATTTGGATTTGATAAACTTTAGTACACAATTATATATTTACAATGAGGTTACATGTAATTGACCAATAATGTTATATATATCATGTTTTCGAATTTTCACTTTAAATAAGACGGCCAAAAACAGCCTCAGTGTCATCATAATTAAGTGTCTGTTACCATGTGATCAGCTTCACCTTGACCATAGATTTTGATAGGGGTAATATATGTAACTTTTTGTTTATTTTATTATAGAGAAAGCCTCCCACATAGCAATCTAAGTTAGTATCAATCTAAACGCGCCCTAATGACAATGCGCGTTGCAAGGAGTACCGTTTGTGACCTCATTGGATGCCGCCCGCTGACTAGAAAAGCTCGGCTTCGCTAAACCTAGGTTTATTTATAGTGCCTGCACGTAGACTGATGCTAAGTGCAGTTGCAGGCGTATCTGGTTATAATATTAGCTGGCTCTGATCCTTGTTTCTGTCGAGGGTTAAACTTATGTTCATGGTAATGTTGAGTGTGGTCGTTAGTTCTAGACAAATACGATCACCTAGTATATTTTCTGAGTATCACAGTTAGGCATTTGTTGTTTGAGTGCAGTTCTTATTAGCATTTACGAGTTAACCTCAAAAAATTTGGCTTCGCTTGTACTGCTTTATCTACATTTACTTGTTTATAATTTCAACTTGTTTGTTCGTTTATACGTAATCGATAGATTTATTTATTTTGGTCCATCAACAGATGCTTACACTAAAACATACAGTAAATACTTAATATCTAGGAAAATGCAGCATCTACTTAAAGACAGACTCCGCATGCCCCCCACATAAATTCTAAAACTACCTACTAATCCGATTTTCAAGTTGTTTCAAGGTACAACTGTGCCAAGAATTCAGTTATTTTACCGAACACTAAGCTATTACTGTAAACAATTTCAGTCAATATAGACATATTTCAGCTGTCAAAACACAAGGTGGTAACTAACTGTAAATAGTAAGTTTGGTTTACCTGTGTTGTAGTACTTGAATTTATCTAAATACATGATTTCATACGCACATTCCCTACTGCCACACGCACACTCACTCACAAACACACGCATACAAACAAGTTGCGTGCTATTTTTCTATATTGTTATTTTAATTTCTAACACATAGATTGTGGTTTACTTACTATCAGTTAAATTATTTATTATTTTTATTGTTAGACCTAATAAAAAAACTAGTAATGTTAAAATAACAAATTATAAACTTATAACAAAATAATTAATTATTGGCAATCTGTTTACTTTGTAAAATTGTTTTATTGTACATTACATTGAAGTGCTGTTGGTTCTGTGAAAATAAATAAATAAACAATGTATTTAATCTCCACGCTATAAACGACCTAAATTTATATACCCAATATAGTACATTATCCTTTTTTTCTAATAGAAACGACAGGTTTTTGATGATTTAGTAAGTATCCTTGTGGTGTAAGAAGCAGCAGTCTTCGTGTTATTCAATGTCACCTAACATCAAAGGTTCTTTGGCTTGGCCTCATGTAAAAGACCGATAAGAACTCAAGATATAACACTCCTTGCAAGTCTTGATTGCAGGTGGTTTGTCAGGAGGTATTAGTGTTGAGTATTTCAATGTATTTTCTCAATCCTAAGATATAATATAATAACCCGCCTGTTACAAATCATTGTTTATAAATGCAGTATCGCAAAACGCAATGAACTATGTGACCCAGTTTTACAATCACCAGTTAGGTACTCTGTGTTGTAGTAACAGCATAGCAGTAAATACCTTTACGATACTAAAGCAGGTGAAATAGGTCACTTTATCAGGAACTAAGGGAACCTGTAGTTACCTGTTAGTTTATTACTAGCCGAGGACGGTATATTTGTGGGATCTTAATATTTTACTGTATATAGAAGATAGAATGTATATGTAGCTATTAAATAAATAAATATTAATAAATAAATCCCCAGACAATTCCACCAACTGTATGGCCTCAAAGTAAGCAGAGCTTGTGTTATGGATGACCATACAGCGAACTGGGGGGACCAGAATAAACATGCATAATAATGATATGTTCGAGTAATATCATTTGAAGAACCTTTTCTTTTCTCTTTATAAATCACGTAAAGCGTTTTTACTGTATTCTACTGTGTCAAGCTTGTATATTTGTTAACATTTGGTTCTGTGTTTGGTTGTCTATTACAAAATAAACGCTGTAATCATTTAATTTAATTTTAACTTATTTTTAACGGGTCCTTACTAATTTTTTGGATTAAAATATGAAGCCAATATCAAAAGAGGAATGGACATCAACGTGTGTATATGTGAGATTGTTATTCATAGATTTCCTTGCAGTTATTATGATAGTAAAACCACGGTCAAACTTACTGTCTCGAAGAATTAATTTACAATTAATCAAAAATTTAATTTAAGTCCAAAATAATCCATTGGAAAAGCCATGTAGAAGTAATCTTCAAGTACCTGACTCACTTTTGCGAATTTCTATAGATATCGTAGTTTTTATTTCCAAGTTATGTTATCATTCCTTATCTATAGAACTAAAGAGTGTGTCAACCTGTTGAACATTTGAACAATTTTGTGACGTCACAAGTAACAGCATTTTATGTTTAAATTGCTAAGGTCTATCGCTAATTTAAAGCAATTTTGTTGCTATATGAGTTATTGGATGTGGGTAGCATCCACGTAGGAGGAGGCCGTTGAAGACATGAGTTAAGGCTATTGCTGTAAAACAGTATCAAAGCATAATGGTCTTTGCCTCGATAACTATTTAGCCCAAATTCGCCTGCCAATACGAATGTAGAGAATTAATTACGTAGCCATTTTGGTGTCACGTAGGTTACCAAATACAGAGCCTGCTCTAACGTCGCCCACATCCATGTATGGGGTCTCCCAGGAAGGAAAAGGTGTGATTGAACCTAATACGAACAATTGACTTTGTTTTTATTTTTATTTTTAAATTGAAATTTATACGGGAGCAGTTCCGATCCGCATCCGGCCGCCATGGTGGGAAGTGCAATGGCCTAGCGAGTCTCACACTGGTGCTTGTGAAAATAAATTTTTGTGGTTCTACCATTGCGCAAACGGTATTTGAAGCGGTGAGAAATTGTATTATACTAATTAGGAAAGCATTGTGAGGCTAACAATAAGCCGTCAGAGTATTGTGTTGTTGATGTTCAGTAAGTTTGACTTTAACAATAACGGTACAGATGGTTCCACTGATTTGTGCTCATAACGGCAACTTATGAGCACTTTTATGCAACTTTGCAATATGTAACTTTGTGGCAGCCGTCGTCTTGTGAAACCGTGTTTTCGTCGTTTTGGTGTGCGTGTACCATTCATTCGTATTTGTCACGCACACACAGGTGCTGTATATGAATATGTATAAGTTTACCGTATACTTATGGGCGCGCACAAATTACTGCAACCATCTTTGTGTGTATGCTCAAAACTTATCTGTCTCTAGCATTATCTACCTACGGGTATTGATAACTAATGCCGCAAAATGAATCACCGAATGCATTTTTGTACTAATGATTCACTCTGTATTCCGTAAATGGATCTCAGCGTAGACTTAAAGGGAAACCAAATATTTTCGTTTCCAAGGTCGGAAGTGTATTTTCGGCAATCTCTCCCGGATCGTGCCAAAACTGTCGCCTAGGCGTTTGCATCTGTCAACTGTCAAAAATATCTGAGTATTGGCATAGTCCGACCAGCTTATCTGTTCGGTCAACGGTGGCGCGGCGTTCTATGCTTAAATGAAGAAGGCGATGATAAATGTTTTGGTTCCAGTTTTTGCTACTGAAGAGATAAGTTAGTGGCACTGTAATTAACTCCATCGAAAACTTTTGTGGTGTCTGGATAGTATCCGAGTTTAACGACCTTATCTATTGTGTTATCTATTCAGGTCTATGAGAATTTTTTGTGTCGTCATAGATAAAATATGAAGTTTATATTACACATTTACTATCGAAGAACAAACAAGCTACTAAGACAGTAAAAATTTATAATGTAAAAATGTTTCTAATTTTATTACTTTATTTATTATTACTACCTAATTTTATAAACCTTTATTAGTGACTACGTATTCACTGCCTAATGTGGCTATATTTAAATATTTTTCTACACCTAATAAATCTTTTCAACTCCCTTACCAGTCACAACAATGTGTTCATCAAAGGACGATATTTATTTCTAACAATATATTAGAAGTTCGTTGTCACGTTTTTTTGTTGATCATGAGTCACGTAAAGTGGCACGCGTCGTGTGCGCATATGTTCGGATGTCATGCGCAGGGCTTGTCCATTATGCTATTTTTGGTTAGGTTTACTATGTATGGCACTGAATGATATCCTGAACAAGTACTAAACTTTTTTATATTAATTATTTTAACTGGTAAATTCCCATATAATTATGCGGACCAACTTTACAATGGTCAAATATAAAAAAAAAAGTATAAGAATAATTTTTGAAGTCATGAATTACCTTACAGTGAACTCACGACCAAATCCGAATAAACATGTACAGTAATGGTTACTTAGTTATTAACGAACGACTTCAATCATCACATGAATGTCCCTACCAGGATTCCTATCATATACATAATAATTACAATTATTTAGTTGCTTTAACTACTAAACAAATTTCTATTGATAAGATTTTCCTCAACGTGCTGCTATTCTGTAACAGCTTCAATCTTCTTCCAGCTATTCGCCGAGGCTCAGAGAATCAGCCGGCCAAAAAAGCACGTGGTGATGGAGGGGGTAACGACGGCGCGGGTGGAGGGCGAGATCACCTGGCCTATGGATGCCTTCTCCGCAACGAGCTATTGGGGGCCCAGATCGAGGAGCTCCGGGGCCCACCTACGAATTGCGCGGAAAGCAACCGCGCGGCACTTGGCGCGGTACAGCTGGCGTCCGCAGCCAGGGCTGCTTTGGCGTATTCACCGCCTGTCTTCAGATTTAGAGCCCCTATTCAAAATGCAGAGGTTAGTTCAGTTTGCTTTGTATTTAGTAAATTTTGGTGATGAACTTTGTGAGCGTCTGGTTGTTGTCTCAAACTGCGGATTAAAAGTTAACCTACGTCATATTCGTATTTACAGGATATTCCAAACAATCGCGAGTCCATCCCTGTGATTATTTAAGTAATAAAGCAGAAAATATGTGACGTTCTTAGATTTCGTACCTGAAAGATGGCTCTGGGACTAATTTCAGATACATTTACACACACAGACTCAGTTATATTGCTCCCCGACATAATAAAGAGAAAATGATGCAAAACATGGGCTCGCGAGGAAGACAAAATATTGCATGTCAAAAATTTCATTTGTATTCGTGTCTTGTCGTATCATATCGGTTCGGTTCGGGTATTGAACGAATTTGGCAAGTGAAATCAGGCGCTCGGGAACAAGATGTTTGAGGGCCGTTCCTAAGGGTCTTGTCAACATCATCCGCCGTTTTAATTTGATTAAAGGTCCACACTACACCTAGCTGTTTCGACGTGAACGTTTCCTAACATAGTCTTATAAATATTCATGTTTATATTTTTAAGTAGGTTTAGGCTTAAACTATGCACATACACATTGTATTTGTTTTTGCAAACGCATAGAATTGTCATGACACTGATTGTCGGTAACAACTAACAACACAAGGCAGCCATTTTGATGTTATATGACACGAGGCATTATATGCAGTATTGTTTTATTAAATAAGCCTTTTTTAAGCCTATAGACAGTTTCTATTTTGGTGGCATACACGTCAAGTTTCAGTTTTCAGCAGTATCATGGTTTCCTATATCAAATGCAGTTTCCAACCGCGTACTGTTTTAAAGCATTGTTTTTTTACAATTGCGTTTGGTATTGTGATGTTAAATTGTGCTCTAAAGTAATAATTAACTTAGATTAATATTATTTGAATATTAGGCTTTAGAATTGTATCAAGCGAGCTGACTTTTTTGATTTCTGATAAGGTTTGAGGTTTTTAGTGTTGGTAATAAAAGGTCTTTGGTTTTTTGTTAGTCTAATCTAAACAAATTCGGTCCATAGTTGACCAAGTTTTTAGGAGCTATTTTAGGAAAAAAAAATTTTAATGTAAAAATTTAAAATGTATTTCTAATCCATCTAACACCATCTCTGTACATATAAACTGATGTACAGAGATGGTGTTCCTAGATGAAGACTAGGATTTAACATGCTTGTCCAAGAGGTGCCCATTTACTCTTCTTCACGCGAACTGGTCAGAAAGGAAGGCGCTTGTACTCAACCCTTCTAAGTCTAAATTCATTATTTTCGGTTCCAAATCCCAGGTTAATAAAGTAAAAAACTTGTCCCCCGTAGTCAGTATTCGCGGTCAAAGTGTTGTTCAAGTTGATGAGACCAAGAGTTTAGGTGTTTTGTTGGATAACCAATTGCGTTTTGAGAGTCACGTAGAAAGTTTGGTACGGAATTGCTTAAAGTTTTGTACAAAATTCGCAACCTACTGAGTGAGAAAGTGAGTTACAGTATGTGAATCTCTAGTGTTATCTCGACTTAACTATGTAGATCTTGTGTATGGGCCTCGACTTTTGTATAAAACCAGTCGTTTGATACAGCGGGTGCAAAATGCTTGCTGCCGCTTTATATTTGATATTCCTCCCCGAACTCGTATCAGACCATTTGTAAATAATGCCTCTATACTGAATATGGAGTTACGCAGACAGTTGCATCTGGCATCTTTAATGTTTGACATGATTAAGTTTAAAAACCCTGACTATTTATTTTGCAAGCTGAAGTTTCCCAAAAGCAAGCCGTTTTGCGAACCTAGAGCTACACGACCCCCACTTAGCGTGCAGCACCACAGAACCGCGGCATTTACTGGTTGTTTTCGCTACATCGCAACAAAGTGTTGGAATAATATTCCTCCACCTATTAGGATATCCAAGTCCAAATCAATATTTAAGCTAAAATTAAAATCTTACCTTCTTAAAATACAAAGACTGGAATTTCCTACAAGGTTCGCGCAGTAGCGAAAACTACGCGGTTTTTGTGTAATAAAACTTTACAGTTTATAAAAAAAAAAGTGATTCCTTACTATTTTGTTTCTTGAATATAGTTATTATATAGGTTGGGATCGACAAAGTAAGTAATATATAACAAATATTTTATTTGACTGAATATTTAATTGATAATTAATATTTGTTAGGTATTTGATTAAATGGAACTGACATTGCTTAAAATCAGATTGGGTATATATTATTTTTTTTATTTTTTCCATTTCAATCCGTGTCTGCATTTCCTCGAGGTTGTAGCTGAAAATCAGCGCTTTGCTCCCTGAGCTGATGCCGCGGAGCTATGGCCTTTTGCTCTGCTGCAGCACACACGCATTATACTCTTGTTGTTTTCTCGTTTAGTATTAATAATCAATTTTGTTCTTTTTTTTTATGTATGCGTCTTGTTTGTGATTTTAATGTATATATTTCTTTTTTGTAATGTTTGTGTTTATCTATCTATCTATCTTCTTTTGGATATTCCAGGGGTATGTGTTTTAGGAAAAGTAGAGGAAAGCTTTTGTATTTGGCCATAAAGGTTTTATTTACATATTTCATTCCAGAGCTCTGCTTTGAGAGCAGATCATTGTGCTCAGTGCTAGCAAACATTACACCGAGTCGCCATAAATTAGCAGTCGTGTCTAATTGCACCAAAGGTTTTATTCGATGTCTATAAAACGAACAAATATAATGCTGTAATTAGTAATTCGCACGTTTTGTTGTCGATCGTTTTTATTCGACGAGCGATATATACCTTTATGCATACAATTATAAGACCGAACGATAAATTTCTTGCCTCAAAAGAATACCCAAAATATGCGAGTGACTTTGATGTCACTCGATTATTTATAGCCGCATCACCCAACGTGATGTATTTTCTTTAAAAGTTTATGAGATATTTAAGCAGATCCGTCTTTGCTAATGCAGTTTTTATATGACTTTCGATAATGAAAAGTCTCTGAACTCCAATAAAAGTTTTGATTCGCCTACATAAAGATTCGTTCCTTTCACGTTATTGCCAATCGCTAATTAAAATTGTGTCGTTATTTTGATTCTGAACTAATTTGAACGCATTTGTGTTGTGAAGGCGTGTAGTTTTCTCTGATGTTGTGACATTTCGGGTAATATCGTTAAATTCAATTTGTAAGAGCTTAGGTGGCTTCCCGTAAAGTGCCATATCGGATGTGCGTCCAACCGCGTTTTGACAGGGTAATGTCTGAGGGGACCTTTTTAGAATAAAAATTAACGATAACTGTACCATTTTACTGCTTATCGGATTTTATCGAAGTATCGAATGCCCATTCGATATGTGCTCTCGAGTGTGGCAACGTGGAAGGCACTCAGCTTCAAATATCACCTTTGCCCTTTTACTGCGGTGCGCGGGCGATGACACCATAAACCCCAGAAATATGTTTTATCTTTCCCAAATAAAACTTTACAATCAATGCAATACAGTTTTTCATGACAAATGCGATATCGAGTCTTTAAATATTGTCCAATCATATTTCTGCAAACAAGTCGTTATATAGTCGGTATTGTCTGATGCGCTTGCACTTGGCTTATTGCTACGGAAACCGCTGAATCAACGGGACGGGCGGTGACTTTTGAAAAATTAGATTTTTGATATTTTGTTTCACATTGTCCTGTTATGGTAATTTACCAGGTTGTTACAACCGTAGGTATTTACAGAATATTATATTTTACTAGAGGCGATTTGTGTTATGTTATTTGATGATATTTAGGTGTAAGAACTTTTCAAATTAGGCTCGTCAAAATATTAGTATGGATATAGAAGTCTGATAGTGAGATCCTAGACCTTAAAGAACATTAGATTAGGAGCTCGATGACATACTTAAAAGCAAAAAAAATTACAGCTAATAAGCTCCCGCCTGGCAAGTGCATGTTATAAAATGCTTATTTTAAGAGCTGCGTTGTAAAGCTAAGTAAACCCAAAGTAATAAAAAGAGAAAAGCCAACAAAGGCTCGGAGTTCTGTGTTTGTCGAGTATTTTTGAAAGATCTTTCGTGTGTGTGTCAATTACCGCAAATGAAGCATTTAGCATGCAGGCGACAATGAGGATGTGCTAATCAGTGGTATATATATAATTTTTGCATTTTTCCTTTAGAATTATATGTACGATGCTTATACGCATACATAGAGAGACCTTAGCTTCAATCCTGGAAGGAAATTGACCATTTTCATGCAGGTTGTCTAGCCGTCAAAAATCAAAGTATGGCAAAAGCACTTAGTTCTATAATGAAACTTGGTGCAAAAAATCTGTAGCTATTATTGTATATTATGTTTTTATAAAAGCTAATTGAAGATTTAAAAGCTCAACTCCACAAATTGTCCCATCTGCTATTAGCAACACAATTCTTTTGTCGTTTTTATTGCTGGTATTTTTTTCTCATATTCTGTTGTTTTTTCTGACATCACTAAGAGAATCATTGTGGTAACAACGACTCTAGAGTTATAAATTACAATTACCATCCAACTAAAGGTTAAAGGAATCTTTACAATTACAAACTTTTGAATCTTTACAATTCAGCTTTCCGTTGAAACTAAGTAAACATAAAAAAATTGATTCGTACATCATTCAAAAGTCTCGCTTAACTAATGTTCAAATGTACTTAAATAAAATGTAAGCTTTTTATTTTCTAAATCCATTTGGTCCATTAGCTCACCTGTCAGTGCTTCACGTTTTGACTGCCGGTTGCCCAGGCGCATAGCTGTCAATAAACAGGAAAAATAATCAACTATAGCTTCTATGACTATCTGTACAAGGTTGATTTTAAATTATTTCTTACGTGGAAGATTGATTCCTAAAGAAATTGGAATTAACCAACATCACGTACGGACAGCCCGGGTTGAGAGGTCACATAATGCTCTCGACGTGTATTGATTGAAATGTTTAACGAATTAATAAAATAAAAAATCATGTGTTCCTTTTGATTATAAGTCGTACCTATGCGTTGATTGGAATTACCTACAGGCGATAAACATTATTCTAATGGTATTCCACGGCGGCGGTGCAAAAGTACCACCCACAGGATTATGTTTGCATTATGCATTGAATACAAATTCGCACATTGCCGAAAATAATTGTGCATCAGCGACACCGATTTATTCCCGATGCGTCTGCGCGTTTATTCGAGCTGCTTACTAAGCTTATCTCGTAAATGTGCAAAAACTTAAAAGCTTAGACACTCAAGTCTCCTCTTTAAATTAGCAGCCTAATTATCATAAATTTTAATGGCACTTTTTAAACTTTTACTTATTTTTGTTTCATGCAAAATGCGTGTTTTTGGATTCATTTGATTTCAAATAAATGTTAGTTATTTTTATGGTAGCAATTGTGCGCTTGCCACGATTTCTATCAATTTTTTGTCCAGAACAATAGTTATTATCTACAATTGAATCTGCGGTGATTTCAACAATAGTAAACTCAGAATCTATAATTAGAGCGAATAATCATCCGATCGAAGAAATAATGATACCGTCTGCAATTATATTAATAAAAAGCATCGAGTGCGCAAGCGCGTCGAATCGCGGAAGCTCACGGATTCGGCAAAAGCTTTTTATTTCGGAGTCCTTGAACGTAGGAGTCTAGACGATCTGCAATTTCAAAAATATCGCCATTGCGCATTTCAATTATTCGTGAGAGCCTAGGTTCAACGCTCGTTTACACGGAGCCTTTTAGTTTTTCACTTTAGATTTTAAGCTGTTTGAGTATAATAATTTTCAACGCACGATATGACGGGCACCGTGACTTATTCCTGCAATGTTGCAAAAAACAACTTGTATGAATTGATTTTTGATGCTTACCTTTTTTACGTGCGTATGAACGTAAAGAGAAACCTATTGTTAATGGGGTATTGTCATGGTAAAATCTAATTGATTGGTTGGCCATCAACGCTTATCCGAAAATGATTTTTCACGCATCGTTCCTCGGTGGGAATTGCTGCGTTAGTTCTTCTAACAATGCTCAATTTGCTCACATAACATTAATATCTATTTTAGTTAATAGAGTTCATTTCTATCTTCGCACTGCTTAATCAGAACGGCAAGATAATTATATTTTAAATAACACACTTTTTACCGGATATTATCGCGTATATTTTAGTTAATTTTAAAATTATTTCGACGTTTCGGCATCTTTGCAGTTGCCGTGGTCACGATAGACTGATAGAAGATAATTATATAGCAGTATTTGTATTTGTACAACAGTAAAAAATAAATGTGGTATCAATTAGTAGCTACCAAATAAAGATGGAAGCTGCAAGCCCGCAATTACAATCAAATCGCAAGGCAATTATATTTTGAGAGTACGATTATACCTGTAAAGTGATGTTTAATACCATAAAGTAAAAAAACTACGTTTGTATCTAAGCGTCTGTAAAAGGTGTCTGTAATTTTTATACCAATTTGGGTTTTTGATCAAACAGAATTGGGAATTTCTTGATTGCCATTTACATGTCCTTTTAAATCTAAACAAATTAAATGAAATTTTTGTATAAATAATTTCGTAATTGTTTTAAAGACGGTAATCTTGGAATTTTTAAACAAAAAAATTCACGCCATATGGTGTTTTAAAATAACAAAGTTAAAGTAATCTGTTAGTTTCAAATCCTAGGTCAATGGCTAGGGATGATTCGGTGATTTTTATACGCCTAGCTGAATAAGAATGCATGTTTTATTTTATTCCTATTGTAACAATTCTAGTCTAGCGGGAACAGCTTTTAAAAAATAAGATACGAGCAATCATCTAAGTGGATCCAGTTTTAAAATGTAAAGTCATTTTTGTTCCAAACTCCATATCTATAGCTACAATTGTATTTTGTATTAACTGATACTAAAACTAATCACAGATAAAGTACATTTATTTGCAAGTCACTCATTATGTGATAGTCAAAACGGCTACTATAAACACTTCTATAGAACGCTTCAAGATCTAGATAAGCTATTATTGTGTCAGCAATGTTTTAAAATTTTTTTTAAGTGATACCAATTTTTTAGCCATCTAAAAAGGTTGAGTATCTATGTCGATGTTCCAGATTTGAAATGCACATGTTAGAATTGTTATCTGATATTATGTAAATTTACACCGACGGTCATGATTGACACATCGCACAACACAATAGTCATCAAATTCGCGATAAAAACCACATTTGGATCCTATTGTTATACTTTTTGGCATTACTTTGAAATTCATACTCGGCATACTTTAGATGGCATTTCGAACAGCGCTGCTTATTTTGTCAAAGGCAAATGTTTAAGTATAAGTAAGCTGGTATAAAGCTTCTGTCACAACGAGCTAACCGGTAATTCAAAGTGGCCAACCGTGTCGGCTCACTAGTCTATTGACTGAACCAACAATACTACCGACCGTTGTCGAGGGCAATTCGCATGGGGCCTCCCACTTAGCCTTAATTTTTTTCCATTATTTACCTAAGAGCAGTGTTTGTCGAGTCTTTTTGCGGCCGAGGCCCGGTAGGGTAAACTGTTGACACTGCTCTGCTGATGGAATCAATTCGAGGCGCGGTTAAATTATAACCTCCATCTGTGTTCCTCGCTAGTGATTTTCAACGTCGCGTAATCTGACAAATTTCTAATGCCGTTAGATGCAGACTTATAAATTAGTTTTAAAACAGGCGATGACAAAAATGCATAAGAAATTAAATCTCTTAGAAACGTGATAACATTATTGATAAATGCAAATGTTTAATAGACGCCACTTATCATTATGTTTTAGGCCAGACTGAATAATTGCTATGAGCCAGTTTTTGGGTATACCGCGCGGAAGTAAAAGTATTAGGTATTTGTTGTTGGCACATTACTTGAACGGTTCTAAAGTTTTGAGGAAAATTTTAAATTCCAATGAAGTGGTTCATTTTGTCCACCATAATTAGTATTCTTCGCTGAAAACTCGCTTCATGTCTGAAGCTCACGTTTTTATTGGTTCGTTTGCTACGTGATTCGACTGGTAAACCTTAGATCCAAATATGCCATTCGTTTATAGCACCAATCAATATTTTATCTCTGATCTAGCTAGGCAGTGCATGGTGGATTTCTAGCTTTTTATACGTCTATCGGCTGAGGTGAACAAACTGCAAATTGTGATTGCTCATTCGGTTCTTACATCACTGCGATGGTCAGCGCATAGGAAAACGTTTAATTACAACAGACCTGTTCATTAGTGTCGATCTTTATGATTCTTAGCAATTTTTTCAACTGTCATAAATTGATGTTGTATGTCTTTGTTAAATGTCAAGAGTTAAAGCTCACATTGAGGTTTCTATTGGTTACAATTTGTCGGTATTGTCAAGCTTTTTGTCTATTAATGTTCAATAGGGCCAATTGTACCTTGGAGGAAGTTGTCAATTTAGACAGTTTTCTTCCACAAGTGAGCCTGGTTTCTGTGATGATGTAATGGTCACGCGTCGTAGTTCACGCTCGGCCACTTAGTTTTTGTGGAGGACTTGCTGGTTTATTTTTGGCGACTTTTTATCATTCTCTGAAATTATGCTATTACTTACGATGTTAAGCACATAATGCGTGACGGACATTTGATTCTGGGTCATTAATTATGTTTTTTCGACTCACGGCATTTTGTAATCAAATCAACATTAGAAACGGTTTTATACGTGTGGCGATGATGAATATGATACTTTAACTGTGCTGGTATTATTCAGTTAATTCAATTTGAATTAGCCTCCAGTTCTACTTACTATGATTGAATCAAAATAAATCATATTTGCTATGAAGAATATCCAGAAACATAAACGTTTTGCCAAAACATTTCAATCCGCACTTTACAAATAATCGGATTTTACAAGACTTCCTTAATGGTGATTTATTAATACCGCTAAGTAGAATTGACAACTGATAAACATTCAGAAAACCAGTTGCAATCAGCTGCAGGCTATTTTGGACATTATGTAAGTTTGCATAAAGCTTGTTGGTCAAGGCCACCTGTTCGATGTCGATGACCAATGAGGGCGGAGCTAAGTCAATAAGTCCTTAAGTGGAAGTTGCGAATTAAAACACGTGCAATATGGATGCACTTTCAATCTCACTTGAGAACGCCGTAATTCATTTCAGCTGTTTGTTTCCAGATTATCCAATTCCACTTTATGTTTATTATTTGAAAATTTATTTAATTTCTTTCGTATATTTATTGTTATTTTCCAGTTTTGGATTGAAATTGGGCCATCATAACGGAAACAATTGCATTATCACGTGTTTTTGCTTGTAAATTTCTTCTTTATCACACATATTTATTGCGAATGCGCTTTTACCACCATGTTTATGTGTCTGTAAGGTTCTCATGTTTTGACGTAGGCGTCGCACAACCCAATTTCGAATCCAAGCGAATTGTATTACATTGTATAAAGCGGTTTAGTTTCTACAGTTTCCTTAAATACAGGCTTGACCTCTTTAACTAACAATATTTTGTCGCCCACGAGCCCGAATACTATTCAGTAATAAAGGGCGTCCTGGCTTAAATGGCGATGGCTACCCACGAACTGTCTTCAAATTTTTGGAGGGATTTATAAACCCATCATTCACTGACTTAGGTATACTAGAGCCATAAACGAGGTACACGAACGCATTACGAGTCTTTTTTTAAAGGCTGCACTTTTTGCACTGCCATTAAAGATTTCTCGAAACTTTGTTGTTGATGTTAGCTTGCGAGTTGTCAAGCTAGTGTCACTTGTGATGGCCATAAACTGAATAAATGCACGGTTTATGTACGCATAAATAATTGCCGGTGAAATAGTCAGGTTTTGGGTAAACGCTGAGTCGTAAAAAAGGTTAAGTACCTTACAGGTCATATTAATGGCGTAGCTTTAAATAAGTTTGTCGTTTATAAAAGTTTGAACCGTTTAATGTGGATGTATTCTTCTATACTTTTTGCGGTAGGTATTTGTATTCTTTTTTTGTAAATTTTTCAACTATTGTTCAGCTGAAATTGGCTAGTCCAGCGGTAGCTGTATATTTCAACGTCAGGTGTTTTTAGGACCGCCTTTTGATACAACTAATAGAATTGCGTTGATTGAAGATTGATTGAAGGCTGATCATAAAAAAATGCTGACAAATCGTCGTTGATGAACGGAGCTTGGTTAAATGAGGTTGTATAGGTATTCAACTAACCTCAAATAACCTTGAAGAGTTTCAGTAGCTGAATATTTAAACTTAATATAAAGAATCTATATAGACATTTTTCCTTTGATTAAACCCAACATTTTACTTTATTATAATTAGCATATTAATACGCAGAAAAAGACTTGGAACAATAGAAGCTGAACAAAAGTAGTTTTTTTATGTATTTTCGCAAGTTTCACACAATTGAGTGTAGGCATTTGAACTTCTCAAGGTTGTCACGCTTCGCAAGTTATAACTGAGTTTCTATTAGGCAAATTTTAATACAAGTTCAATTTGCTTCTTCAGTTATGTATATAAGATGATAAATTATGTCATAAAATCGATAATTATGATCCTGATATTGATTAGTTTACTATAACACTGGTCACGGTTGCCAATCAACTTGAAAAGATTAAAAATCATATCAATATCTTGGTATTTTTTGAGTTAGATTTTTTTATTAGCCTTTATTGATTAGCTCTTAAAGTTTAATTTTCCTCGGGTCTTCAAAGCTTAAGTTGCTGACGAATGTACATCAATAAATTTCAGAGTAAGTCTAAACATTTGAACCATTGTATTATAAATGTTATGTCTCTCTAGCATCTAAAAGGAGATTTTGCATAATTCAATTTGAATATTTTATATCGGAACCTATTTTTTTTTCCAAAGTTAGGTCACTATCGTTTACCGATTCGACACGTCTGTTTTATAGGTATTCTCCCCGACCTGTCTATCTGTTAGATTTCTTATTTTGCGATCCTCATGTATCTGATCTGTGCTGTGACGGTGACTGTACGAGGTATAGTGATGTCCATTCGTCAAAAGTTTTTGCGACGTTCATTTTTGTGTTTTAGTGTCGTAATTAATGTGGAGTTATTTGTTACTTTGGCGGGTTTAGTTTTGGATGTAATGTTACATGTTTGCTTCTAGACAAATGAAGCTATTTGTTGTGCGAAATGCCAAAGTGTATTTTCTTGTCTCTCACGCGATTCTTTGCACTTGCGTTCTCGATGGTATAAGCTATTCTTGTCAAATAAAAACATATTATTCTTACCGAATATAAATTAGAAAGTAATATTTATATTTAAATATTTTTCATCCTATTTCTAAGATGTATACGTACCTAATTTTGTATGACTGCGTGCAGTTTATAATGCATGAGTGCAAAACTCAAGTAATATTTACTAATATTATTAAAGTATATTAATACATACTTAGAAACGTGATTAAGTTTGGGTTTATCTATTAAATTCTCCAGACAATATCATGTTACACCATATTATCGTTTAATTGTTAAAAATCGTCATGGTTTTAGGTAAATTTTTCTCAGTATCTACAATAAATGTTATCTCTAGCTGTTGTCGCCGGCCGTAATGAGTTTCTCAAATGAGATTGTCAAGATAGGAATCGTCGGCGGCAAAGCCTCCTTCGAGATAGACCTCTTTATTTCAGGAGGCTTTTGTTCGGATGTCTTGTATACAGGACGTTCATTTGTCTTTTAGCTTAATATTTCTTTTGGGTTTGGTAAGATAAGTCTTATAATAAGCTGTCGCTGTTTTTAGTTTTATAGTTTGTGTTTAGCAAATTTCGGCATATTTTTGGCATTAAATGTTAATATAAAAAAAACATATTTTAACTCTAAGCCACCGTTGCGCCTTCAAACTTTTATCCCGAACTGAAAACAGCTACAATGACTAAGCCGCGTTACTAAATACCTAATTAAAATGTCTCACGTAAGTTTTATGAAATAAATAAGCTACAATTTTCGTTTGAAATCTCTTAAAAATAAAGTCGCATTTGACAAAAAAATACGTATTTAACGTAAACTTAAACAACCTATACTGACCTTTCTGCGACCGAATTTATCGTATTTCTTTTCTCATGTCGGACGATATTGCAGCTCAACTCAGCCCTAAAATATCATATACGTTAGAGATTGATCTATCGAATTCTAATGACTTTAATATTATACTAAAACGCACTGCCCAAAAGTAATTACTATTTATAAATTACGAATTTCAGGGTTGCCTGGAAGAGCTCACTCTTTTCCGACCGCCCAAAGTGCCATTCTCTTTTTTCTAGTTTTAGTTATTGTATATTTAATTATTATAACTGAATTGGCAATAATGTATTTCTATTCTTATTCTCCATAAAACTTCAACCCCATCTCTTAATCTTTCCAGGAAAACATAGACCCATCACCGTACAGCCTGTCTCCGATCTCGGCGAAGTCCCAGAAGCTGCTCCGCTCCCCCCGCAAGGCCACCCGCAAGATATCCCGGATCCCGTTCAAGGTTCTGGATGCGCCGGAGTTGCAGGACGACTTCTATCTGAACCTGGTGGATTGGTCCGCGCAGAATGTGCTCAGCGTTGGGCTGGGCAGCTGCGTGTATCTGTGGAACGCCTGCTCCAGTCAGGTTGGTTTTTTAAATTTTACAATAGCCTGTTTAGATTTCCAAATATCTAAAGTACGTCTTCTTATGGTAGCGTCGGGTGACGGGTCGCTCACTTCCCTCTAATATGGTTGAGGAGGGCGATGGCTGGATTCCGCGTTAACTCGTGAACGGGTGCCGTTTGAGGGTGTTGGTCGTTTGGATACTTGGGCGGAGGGAGACTTGCCGAGCTAACAGATGCAGAAAAGAGTAATTTTGTATAGACATAAAGAGACTCTGTAAATTTATTTTGAAAAAAATATACCCGTGAAGTTTCTTGCCAGTTCTTCTTCACGAAGGTTTTTTCGAACTGGTGGTAGAATCATGTTTTGTTTGACGTCAATAAGAACAAGTAATTGTCAATGTTGAGAATTAAATATTTCATTTCATTTCATTTCACCGCTAAGCTAGCTTTGTAAATGGTTAAAAATTTTATTATTTTGAATCTGTTTGGACGGGTTTCAGTTTTAAGAATAACATTTAACTTTTATATCGGAATTTTTGTAAGAGTGCTGTAAAATACAAATAAATATTTTGGCTTCAATGTTTACTTGGGGTTCTCATTTGATCCTGCACCAACATCAACGTGAAATTAGTTAAAACTATGATACCTATTTGATGCAAATATAACCTGCTTGTCTAATATCAGTGACATAACAACAATGTCGATTGTTGAAAACAGAAGCTTATTTTCAAAACGCTAGTTATTGTTATCTGATGCCAGCTCTAATGAGAGCATGAAGCAGTAAAATGTCTAATGTTGGGAAAATTAAAGCGATGTAATCTCTGCAATGGCAATTTAAAAGTGGTGTTAAAAAATCCATTTTTACCATAACTAAATATATTGTACAGAACTGCTAACCAGAAATGTGAGCTTTAAGAGGGCACATTACACAAACTTGGTTCGTCGACCTTAATCTATGCAATCTATAAAGCAGTTTTTGTATATGTCTAAGTTTGTTCAGTTATCTCGAGATTCTCGAAGTCCAAAACACGATTATAAACAAAAATTACGATAGAAAAAAAAACGCGGAAATTACTTGTTTTATTAATGTTTTATCATTAATCTCTGAATTCTAATGGCATTTCAGATCAATGCTTACACTGAAAGGTGGTCATTTTGTTGTTCAGTAGTTCCATAAAAAAATTTTTTTAATGATTCGTCAGTTTTTTTTTTATTAGAAAAAATTCTATTTGGCGCTTGCATTATCTTTTAAACGCGATTGGCAGCTATCGCCATCTTCCTTACTCTCATGTTAAAAGCAATTGTTTAATTATTTCGTTTCGGAAAGTTTATGAATGAAAAAAATTATTTGTCCTAGAGTAGATTCTTAAGTTGCTTTTCATTCACTGAAAATACGCACGTTTTTTGATGTGTTTTTTGCATTTGTACTAAAACACGTTCGAGCGTTATTGTAAAACAGCGGTAAAACTGGACCAAAACAAATTATATACCTAATCATTGTATTGTCGATGCGTATACTTGCAATGAAATGGTTTAGGTACCTATTTGAAAATATCAGTCAGTTATTCCTTTAGGTTTTCCCTGAGGGGTTTTCGTTAAGTATTCTAACGCCATTTCTCCAACAAGTCTTTTACAAACTAATCTTTGCTAATGATATTAGAAGTAGATATTTTTTTCATGAACATTTTTTTTTTGGAAGCATTTGTTTTAATTTCACAGACAAATTGCCAGACACAAACTCAATTACATTTCACACCGACAGAAAAGAGTTCTATCTCTTGCAAGAAATTGTGCAAAACATGAGCTTGCTACCAAGATAACATATTTCGTATATCTCCCGTTGTATTCTATTCCCTTTGTATTCACTATGGTAGTGACTAAACCATTTGATAAGTAAAATCAGGCGACCGGGGACAACATTTTCGAGGTCCGCGCCTGCGCAGCTTGTCACAAATCTTACGCTTTATTACTTTATTCAAATATCTTCTTACCTTTTACTTATTTCACTAATAACTTATCTTCTCTTCGAGGTCTTCTTCTCCTTTTCCTTTAAGAAGGTAGGAATTGTTTATTTTTAAAAAATAGACGTGAAATTTGCTATTGTAAATTCAAATATTACAAATAAAAGAATATATAATAATACCCAGCATATTATATTATACAAAAGCGCTGGTTTTTAATTACCTCTACTCCTCCAGTCATGCTCTAAATGAACAGAAAACAGCACTCACATTTTGTTAAGTGCTTGCAATCTCAACCTCTGCAATTAAACGGTAGTTTAGGTTTACGACCATATGTTCTAGTTAAAATAACTGCACTCATGGTTTCCTGTAGGAATGGTTATGGTTTAGGGTCATTTTCATTGTACTCATTTTGTTTTAATTTTATTCAAAAAAGGGGTATGATGATTTTTGTTCGGGGCCGGGCATTACATCCGATCATCTTTTGTTTATCTTTCTCAAAATATCATTTTAGAGATATGCGCAGAAAAATATTGTAATAGAAGAAAAGGTATATGACCGTATAAAAAGGACTTCAGTATTTCTGAGCATTCTAAACGACCAATATAGCATAAAACGCAATAACTTTGCAGTTGCAGTTCTATGCACTGTAGTAGCTTAAAGTAACAATTCACGGCTTGTTTTATCAATAACATATTGGCATATTTGAAACTTACTTTTTATGCAAGAGCCACTATTGCAAAAGTTTCACACGGACATTAAGGCACTGACGGCGCAAAATCGGGATCTACTGATTAGACGACGAGTGCTTTTCAAATTCTTTTCCACGTGATTATTATTTCTAGTTTAAGTCTTTATCTCTGATAACGTACGTGTATGATTTACTAACCCCTCATGTGTTCCTCAGGTGACCCGACTATGTGATCTATCGTCTGAAGGCAATACCGTGACGTCGGTCGCTTGGAGCGAGCGCGGGAACCTAGTGGCCGTCGGCACGCAGAAGGGACATATTAGTGTGTGGGACGTTGCCAGCAACAAAGAGGTAAGTTGGTTAGCGTATCTTAGGTTTAAGTTAAGAAAGATACTGTTTTGTCATAAATATAGGGTATTCTCTACGATATACTTAACATCTGAATGATCAAGTTGTCGAAGACAGCAATTTATCACCGTCACTGTTTTCCGAAACTTCATACATCATATTTTTGACGAAAAAACGTTCGCAACTTGTTACCCTTAGCATTTTTATTAATTCACTTTGAATGCACTCTATAATTTGATAATTTTCAACAAAACATATTACAGTATCCGTAATTAAGGCTATTTCTTCATAATTAAGCACGGTTATTTACCGAATGTTGACCGTCGTACAGGTAACAAAACTGCAAGGTCACATCGCGCGAGTGGGCGCGCTCGCGTGGAACGGCGACGTGTTGAGTTCGGGATCGCGCGACAGACACATTAGACAACGGGATACTAGGACACCACGTAAGTTATTTGTTTATCAATGGTTATGAGGAAGAATAGTGCTAGTTTTTGTATGTTGGCAATTTCGCGCGGTTTCTGCGTAGCTAGCGAACCCGTGGAAACTTCTACATAAAATATATTTTTGTTTGGATCGTGTGGTTTTCTTATGTTGTTTCACATAAAATTCCATATAAATAGACAGACAAACTAATTATTTTCCGTTTTTATTACAAGAGTTCAGATTGATTAGCAAGTTAAAAATTATCTACTTTTCGCTATGTTACTCGTATATGCAAAGGCTTAAGTCCATAGTGTTGGAGCCGTCGGCCGATGGTGTTTCGGCATATGATACCGTCATGATTATTTTTAATAGATTGACTATACAGTCATAAACCATATTTAAAAGTTTATTGAATATTTGGTTTTTGGCAGTTTAATTAATTAAAGAAGTCAAAGGAAATCTTACGTTCAACACTAGTCACATGTCCAAAATCTTGGCAGTACATGATCCTTCCGAACCAGTGGTAGTTTCAATATACGACGTCCTAAGCCGAGGTCCGTACCCTCTCGGGTGCCCTTAGGCATATCGTATGTAGGAGTAGTTCAAGTTCCAGCTAAGCGCCGTTAGCGCTAAGCTACAAAGTCCGGTGGCATTTAAAAGGCCCGTACACCATATCAACCCTCACGAAGTCAACTAAACCTTGGTATTGGCCTTGTTTAATTTTTGATACATTACTTATATCCTGCAATCGCGAATAAAAACTATATACACAGTTTTATAAAAATACGACACTTTAACTGTCCACAATTTTTAATTAGTAGTTCGTCAGGAAACGACAACATTACATTAAAACCTACGTTATTGTAGACACAACCGTACGTGTAAGATTTGAAATAGATTGCTGAATTTTAGCTGGAGTTAAAACATGTTTTATACTGATTTCTTGACTAAATTCATATGTATTTCAAAAGAAAATATAAACAAATTGAATACATTTATATGTTTACTGTTGAAGTCTTCGAATGCTGCTAAATTGAAAGGGAACCACAATTCTAACTTGGGGATTCTTTTGGTGGGGACGTTTTTCTGATACTGATAGTATATGTAGTTTTAATATGTAATAATAATAATAAAAACTCTTTATTGCTATTAACAAAACAAAATAGAATAAAAAAACAGTACAAAGAACTAGGATTGGCCCTTTTTGGTAAAGGAACTATGTTTGCTGATATCCAGGCCTTAGGGAAAGTTGCTGAGGATAAGGAATTATTAAGAATTTTTGTAACGATTGGAGTTAGGTTATATGTATCTAATCAAATAAATATTCTAACATTTTCATGTCTCATAAGTTCTTAATAATAAAAGAGTATTACTGCCGTGGCCGATAACTTTTTATCTCGTAATAAATAAAACGCCTGTCTGTGTGCTGCTTCATATAAAATTAAAATGTTCTGGCCGTAAAAGCTTTTTAGACGTGGTAGATAATTTATTATCCACACTTTTGTGTCTGGTACTTACAAAGTCGCAGCGCCTTAGGAGGTTAACTCCCTATTTTCCACAAACAGTTCTAGTAACAAGTTCTAAATATTACGGTGACTAGAAACTATTTAATAGTTTTTTTAATTAAATGGCTAAGAATGTAGTAGGTATGTGTATAAAGGCGACGTTTAGTTTTTTTTATCTGTGTGAGTTAGTAGAGAAAAATGTTTTTCTCTTAGATTCTATAACATTTAACAGTGAATGGCCATATTAAATTATCAATGTATTTTGATCCATACCTTTTTATGGACTTATTGAAATTAACATATAAGCTAAGCCTAAAAATTACATTTATTTAGCACCCAAGAAAATAATAGAATTTATACTTTTATTATAAAGAGGAATCGCTTATCTGCTGATTAGTAATCAATAATCCTAACACTATGGAACAGATTTTAAAAATTATTTTGGTGTTACCTAGTTACATGATCCATAATAACATAAGATCTCTTAAACAAGATATTCATGAAGTGTCGTGACGCTACGCGTGTGAAACTGTACGTAGCTGATAGTTTCATTTTCATCTAAATAAATCTCCATGTATCATACCTGACAATGTTCTGTGCTCGCAATGCTTCCGTTCAACCCCAATTGCCCATATTAAATTAGGAAGAAAACTTAAAGCTATTCTTTCTCAAAAACCACCTACTTTTACTTTCAATCTACTTGGCCCTCGTAATTTAACTTATCCTTTTCTAAATTCCCCAGCGGTGCAATCGTCAAGGGTACTACAGGGCCATAGACAAGAGGTGTGTGGCTTAAAATGGTCGCCGGACGGTCAGTCGCTGGCGAGCGGCGGCAATGACAATAAACTCTTCGTTTGGTCTATGGTAAGTGTTAACTTTTATCTATCTGTACGGCTAGGGTTGACCTAAGTTAACAATTCTACAGCAGATACCTAACTCGTCTTTGACATTCCACAGTAATGGAAAGACATATTATTACCTGACTAACCGGCCAACTCAGACTAAAGTTGTCGACCCAGGTCTGCTCACAGTTGAATTTTTAGACTTACAACAAAGGAAATGCCTCCTAAGGATTTATAGCGATCTGCTTTACCATAATTACACGATTCTTTACAACTGTGATTTAATTTCACTTCAGAGAAATACTTGGTACTTTCTTAGTAAACATCTGTGTAAAAACCTTATTTCATGACTCACCGTAACAACCTACGACAAACGCCAACAGACAAAATATGAATATTACAAAACCACCCGTGCATTATATGAATTTTTTATCATGGACTCCCATTGCGGTTTTGTGGTTTGATTTTGCATAGTGTCTCATGCAGATTGCGCGTACATTTGTAACTAAAACTTACGCAATATATATATTGTTGTGGTAGATACGGGTTTTGCTCATCAAAATAAAGTTTAATTTTAGGCAACATCTGAGTGTTTATTTAGATAGCTACTGGAAGTTCTGAATTTATTCACTATTTAATATATGTGAATGATTATTTTGATGTATTTCACTGCATTTAAATTCGGTAACGCTTTATACAACATTTGATTACAGTGATTAGTTTTTAACTTCGGGACCTAAAATTAGGCTTGGAATTTTGATTTCATGACAATTAATTGTGTACTCTAAAGTGGTAATTAGTTCTATAATTTGTTGATTTCTACAATTCTATCAAAACCGGATATTGGAATCAATTGTCGACGTCGAATTCCTGCGTCAGACTGCCATACATTCAAAAATCATCTACCCAAACAGCTTTTAACTTTTTAAAAATATTTTTTACTTTTGTATCATCTTATAAGAATCACAATTTTTACATTTCCCTAATGTTATTCCCTTGTGGAGATGAAAGACCAATCCTTGATATTACGCAAACAAACATTAGTCTTACGTTCACCAATAACCAATAACATACATAATCTTACCACTATTTCAATTTTTAAATCAATAAAATAATAAATCTAAAAATAGTTCTAACCTCAAAATGTACCTATTCCAGCATTCGACCTCCCCCGTGCAGACATACTCTGCGCACGTGGCGGCGGTGAAGGCTATTGCATGGTCGCCGCATCAGCATGGACTGTTGGCCTCTGGAGGGGGGACCGCTGACAGATGCATCCGCTTCTGGAACACTTTGACCTCCCAGCCTATGCACTGTGTTGATACCGGTGAGTTGGAACCTTGGAAACATAATTAATTGAAAAGAAAGCAGGGCTGATGGTAGTTGATGATTTTATTTTTCAAACTTTATGGCATTTAGTATTAGTACTTCACCTGCATGAATATTAGTTCATTACATCTGTTTTGCGCTAAACAGTTCGTACAGTTCAAATATTTTGAGAAGAGCATAAAAACTGCCTGATATTATCATTAAAACTATGTGATTGTTGTAACGACAAAAGATTTTTTGTCATTAGACAGGCTATTAAGTCTCTCCCTGTGACAGAATTGACAGGTGTTAAGCCAAACTCATTTTAAAATTAGTTTATTTTAGTTTTATTTTCTTGTATGATCTTGACTTTGATCCAGTTTTAATTCGAGTATCAACAAATAATTTAATAATGTGTATTTAATGTGCAGGGTCCCAGGTGTGCAACCTGGCGTGGTCGAAGCACTCGAGCGAGCTGGTCTCCACTCACGGCTACTCGCAGAACCAGATACTGGTGTGGAAATATCCTTCGCTCACGCAGGTTTGTTTACCTTGTTTTGCATTTATTAATAATTAAGAGTTTAATTTGATATAATGTGAATATAATGTTAGCTCGATCTTATAGCATTTCATAACTTGGATTTATACAGTGCATTAATGTGATAACATTTTCTTCTGATTATATAAGTAGTATTGAGCATAATTCTTAAACATTTTAATGCTGATACTATGATATCATACCTCATCTAACATAATATTGGTTTTGTTTCTTTAAGAAATCAGATCAATACATTCTTATCAGTCTATTGGTGTTGTATTAGTTCATAATAATAATAATCATAATAATCATAATAATAATAATCATAATAATAATAATCATAATAATAATAATAAATCTGTATTTGCTAAGAAATTGGTACATTGAAGGTCTTATTTATATTATATATTTAATTCAAATAGACTTTTCATACTTGTTGAATCAGTGTGTGATGATCGAAAATAATTTTTTATTTAATTACTACGTAAGATTAGATTTTTAAATCTATTTAAAAAAAAAATCGGTATAATTGTTTCCAATTTTCAGGTGGCGAAACTAACAGGCCATTCGTACAGAGTGCTCTACCTCGCGTTGTCGCCGGACGGCGAGGCGATCGTGACCGGCGCCGGCGACGAAACACTCCGGTTTTGGAACGTCTTCTCCAAGACGCCGTCGCATAAAGAAAACAAATCCGTGCTGAACCTCTACACGGCCCTCAGATAAACTGTGTTGCTAAGTGGAGAACTGTGTTGCTAGTGAAAATATTCAAGTTGATGTGTTATCAGAGTCAAATAATTTAGCGTGTGTGATATTAAAGTGGTTTTTCGATGTTTGACTTTTATTAACCAAAGCGTTTTTGAGTGTAGATGGTTTGATTACAAAAAAAATTGTGATTTTTTTAATATAATTTTTTGCGTCTGGTAACATAATCAACTCTTTATTTTGTACAATGTACATTCGTTTGTGTATTTAGTATACTAATTATAAACTTATGTTGTAAATATTTATTTGGCACATAATTTAGCTATAGTAAGCATTTTTATAATTATCATTCTTTTGATGTGATTTTCCTTTGACAAGTTTTGATTCGAATCAAATAAAATTTCGACAACTTTTCGTTTAGATTCGATGTATATTTTCGATAAAGTGTAGTTTTTGAAAATTATGTTGATTATTAGAATTTTTTTTTCTATTTCAAAAAGGTTATGGTTTACTAATTAAGAAATTTTTTCAATCTCTGTTTCAGGTTATATTTTGGAGGAATATGTAATGTAGCATTTGATATGGAATGATAAATAAGTACCACTCATTCATATAATAAATTTAGCAATGTATTTTTATGGAAGAGGTACTGTCATGTCATTTGTTCGATATTGCATAACTTGAGCGTAGTCCAGATTATAAAAATTCAGGTATAAGTAGAAGTTTGTGTAAACAACACTGTTTCATATTTAACTTTTTTTGTAATTGATTAAAATTTAAGATTGCATTTCATTAATACGCCATCAAGGTATTTTGTCCAATTTCTCGTTTTCAATGTAACAGTTATGGCTCACATTAATAAGCGTTAAGTTTTTTGTACAGGCAATCAAGTGTATTTAATTATGTTCTTTAATAAATTAGTCTTAGATACTTTAGGTATTTTTTTCTAATTGGTGCCTCTCATGATCTCATTGGTGACATGTATGCGAAATTTCAAGTATTTATTATTCCTTGTTTCTATCTTTATTTATTTCTTTATGATTTAGTTATCATGGGCTTGTAGCAAGATTCATTTCATATTTTTTAAATAGCTGAGCTGAGTTGTGCAAATGAAACTCCCTTGTATTAAGCCTTGGTGATAGAGGCGCCTTTGAAAACTTTGATTTAAAAGTTATAATTAAGTTAGTAGTCATAAATTAATTTAGGTGTGATTTTTGTAAATTTCCTACTAGACGTAATTAAAAAACCATATTTAAATGAATTTCGGAAGTGTGCAATGTATGTAGTTTAAACCTTAGTTCAGTTTGTTATTTTGGAGAATATTTTGAATTTGAATAATTTCCGTATTTAGAAGTTATTCAGGTTTGATAAGTGAACGGCTTTGGCTAAATTATACTAGCGTGTAAGTTTACTGTAATACTATATATAAAGAACGAAGTATAAAATATTTTTGAGTACATAGTTTACTGATGCACTGTCTTGCATAGTTTTTGCTGCGACTTCTTTTCGATTATGACTTATTACTTCAGTAGCCTTAGGAAATAACAAATTAACATTAATTCATACATTAAAGGCAGCTCCAAAAATCAATAAATTGCAAACTAATTGTCCAGCGTGCTTATTCAATAATAGTCCTTATTTTAATTTAGATATGGTCTTAAAGTAGTACACATTTATCAACACAACATTATTCTGTCAAGTTGTATTTCATATAGTAGACTCCTATTCAAGAAAATGTCTCAAATTATATTAATACTTGATCATTTTACGGTTTTCTATTGAAAATTGGCAGCTACCAAATGCTTAAGATTTATTATTCACCTTTGGGACATGTTCTAGAATACAAATGTCAGATCTTGTGGTCAATATGATTTCTCTTATGCAAAAAAAATATACCCATTTCAAGTGTTTAGATATAAGAATATATTTGAAACCAAATAATTAAATTATGCCTTAATTTATGCTTTGTATTTGGTGTTTAAAACACTAGGCTATAAGGTTTTTTTGTGCGATTTGATTTGATCAATCAATTTGGGCTCTTGTTATAAATTAATCAGTATCTTAGATAGAATTACTATTTGCTGTCTCAAAAGTTCAAAATAGTATCCAATTCACATAATAATTAAAGTATTGAAATACAAATTTCAGTTGATTTACTGTTTCTGTTTTAATATAGGTTAACAGCTAAGATTTACAATAGTTGTGTGTTGTAAATATACATTGTTTTGATTGTTCAAACAAAATCGCATGCTAATCATCGTATTGTGTATATAATGAAGAAAAAAACTTACTGAGAGAACTAACAAATTTCTTTTGCGTAATATCTGTGTATCTTTACCTTATTTATGTCATAAATTTTATGATATTTTAACGTTTTATAGTCACTTCATGCTAAGAAAATAATCATCGTTGTAACGGCAGATTTAAGCCAATGAGGTCACAGATAAATTGAAAAGATTATAATTTCCCGTGTAGTCATTGGCTGGGCAACATATTTGCAGTTATTACGTATCTTAATGTGGAAAGACTATACTTACTAATTTCATTCCATCTTGTATTTCTTCTTCATTGTGAGCTTTTTTTTAATAAAAACTTGGCTTCAAGTCCTTTAGATGTAAAGATTATGAAAGATTTATTTATGAAAGAGAAATATATAATATATTGCACCTTTGTAAAAATAGACTGAAGTTTATATGCTAAGGTTTTAAGTAGTAATTTGTATTTTAGAAATAAACTATTGTGTGATCTGTGTATTATGTGGTTTTATTCTATGGTAAAGTTTATGTCAGGAAAAACGAAAATTCGCCAATTATTCATATTAAAAATGAAACGCAAGTTAACAATCTAATGCAAAAAGATTGACTATGTGTAGTTTATTTAAACTTAAACAGTTACTCTTTAATAATGTTTATATTTTGTAAAAAAGTTAAAAATAGTTGTTAAAATGTTAAAAGCGCAAACTCACATTTCACACTCACATTTACACTTCAAATAAATTATTCTTTTTATCTTATTACATTACACACACACCCACATTCACAACAAAGCATAACTTCTACATCCCAAAATATACATCCTATTATGTAACACTATACCGCTATACAAATATGCACAACCATTATTATACTCAAGTAAAAGATTCAGCACGAAATGTAACTTTAGACTTTTTAATGTACACTGAAAATGGATAGTTCTCTCTCTATTCTGAATGAAATAGATAGTGTAAGCTTTGCCCGGGCAAGTTCATGTGAAGTTCATAACTTTATAAAAAATCATAGTATTCAAAATACCGATTTGACTATCGTTTCTCAAAATATTAGAAGTATTTATAAAAATATAGATGATTTTAATGTAACCATGACCCAGTTAAATCTACAATCTAACATCATTGTTTTAACTGAATGTAGATTAGACAATTTCAAACCGACACCTGTAATAAACGACTATATATCTTATAATACAACAAAACACGTAAATCAGTGTGATGGTGTAGTAGCTTATGTTAGAGATGACCTTACTGCTCATGTTTGTGAAATCTCTGGAGGATGCATCATGCTTACAAATTAGTTTTAATGAACTTGTAATAGTTTGAATTTACCGCTCTCCGTCCAATGCAAACGCTGATACTTAAATAAGTTCACTAAGCGCTTACCTAGAGTCAATTAAACATTACAAAGAAGTAGTACTTACCGGTGCTATAAATATTAATTTAATATATAGGCTTGAAGAAAAGTCTTATGAAAGAACAAAAAGGTTAAACTACCTCAATATGTTATCTACTCATGGATTGTTGCCAGGGCACACATTGCCAACGCGAGGGAATAGCTGTTTAGACCATTATATGATTAAAACTGAAAAAAACAAGAGCGATGTCGTAATTGTAGTACCTAATAGATGCCTCAATAACCGACCACAGTATGATTTTATTGAAGGTTTCAAATCTCGTGAAAAGTTATCCTAAAACAAATAAATATAAAACCCGATTAAACTTCGAGAATGCCTTTAAGGACTTACAAAATTTGAACTTACAAAAGCTTTTTCTGCACACTGATCCCAACGTTTTAGTAAATTCTTTGCTGAATAAACTTCATAAATGTCTACTGGAAAATAGTTCTACAGTTGTTATTTCTAAAAAAAACCGCACCTTAAAGACATGGATGACTGGATGGAGGGCTTCTCCGCTGCATCCAAAACAGAAATCGTATGCAAAAAAAAATGAAATCTGATCCTGGAAATGAAATTTTAAAAATAACATAAACGCTATAGGAATTATTGCAATGGAATTATTAAGAAACTTAAGAGACAATTTGAACGTGAGCAATTATACAAGGCGAAAGGAAACTCAAAATTACTTTGGAAAACAATTAATAATATAACAAATCGTAAGCGAAGGCAGGTAGAAAATCTTAAATTATTGAATGTGAAATCAACTTCTCAAGATTCAGTCAATTTTGTAAATAATTATTTTGCTAATATAGGTAAAAACCTAGCCGAAAACATAAAGATTTCTCATGATAGCACGAATAAATTTTATACTACAAATCAAGTATCTTCTTTAGCTTTACTCGAGACAGATGAATCGGAAGTAAGATCTGTGTTGATGAGCCTAAAAACAGAAAGTGCTCCTGGGTATGATAACATCCCCATGAAATTTTTAAAAATTGCCCATGCTGAACTAGTACCTTTGATAACCCACTTAATTAATTTATGCTTTAGGAAGGGTATTTTCCCTGGCGCCTTGAAGATAGCCGTTATAACCCCTGTGTATAAAAATGGAGATAAAGAAGATCCCAATAACTACCGTCCTATCTCAGTGTTACCATCCCTATCAAAGATAGTAGAAAAAGTTATAAATAATCGCCTTATAAGCTATATTGAGAACTTTAATATATTATCTATGGCACAGTTTGGCTTCAGAAAGTGTCTCAGTACTGATGATTCTATCTCTGCACTTACTTCATTAATCGTGGAACAAGTAGATAAGGGTAATAAATGCCTAGCCATTTATCTCGATATGAAAAAAGCATTCGACACCGTATCTGTCCCTATACTGTTAAATCGGCTTGACGACGTTGGTATACGTGGAAAACCATTGCAGCTATTTAAGTGCTATCTAACGGGACGTAGACAAAGAGTAAAAATCGGGCAGTATTACAGTGAAGACACAGAACTTAAATATGGTGTTCCACAAGGGAGCGTGCTGGGTCCGACGCTATTCTTACTGTACATAAATAGTCTTTGTAATATGCATTTAGAAAATGGGCACTTGTTTTCGTACGCTGATGACACGGTGCTTGTGTTTAGTGCTCGAAATTGGGACGTGGTTAAGTACTCTGCTGAATTAGGTATAATGCAAGTAGCTTCCTGGTTGAGAGCTCATTTATTGACACTAAACACAGAGAAAACTCAATTTATGTGTTTCACTATGTGTGATAGGACCCAACCAAATATAAATATAAAGCTTCACAAATGTTGCAATCCTAGAAGCTCTTTATGCTCATGCCCTGAAATTGACAGAGTAGTTTACACTAAATATCTTGGGATCATTATGGATCAACGTTTATCATGGAATATACACATGGAATTGATAATGACCAGGGTACGAAAGCTCACATGGTTCTTTAGGGCTTTGCGTCATGTTGCGTCTCAGAATCTTGTTGGTCAAATATATGTGAGCTTAGTCCAGTCTGTATTAACATACTGCATCTGTATATGGGGGGGTGCAATCAAGTCAAAATTTATAGATTTGGAGAGATCACAAAGGTCATTATTGAAAACTATGCTTTTTAAACCCTACAGATATCCAACCAGTCAACTCTATTCAGAAAGCGGTATTCTATTGGTTCGTAAATTGTACGTTTTAAATATTGTTGTCAGGGTACATAAGAAACTTCCATATGATCCTAAAATTTTTTAAAAGAGGAGGAAATATGAAGTTGCACTGAGAGTGGCTGTAAAATCAGTTTTTGCTAGAAGATAACTTGCAAAACAGTCATCGCATATTTACAACTTTATTAACAAGCAAATTAATATTTACCCTAAAACACTTAAAGAGAGCAAAAAAATCTTAATTGAGTGACTGAAGATGAAGTCCTATGATCCTATGATTTAAATATTGTTCTTAGTCCAAACCAACACACCCACATATACTCCCACAAACACACACACATACACTCCCACACACCCACACATACACTAAGCGCGATTCTTTTTGAATTGTTAGTCTTTAAAATTTGTATCTTTGAATTTATGTTTGTATCTTGTTTATTCTGTAATAGCTATACTATAAAATAAGGAAGAGCGGTGTCTCTAGGCACAAGTATTACCCATACTTAAACGGAGACTCCGAGCACTAGCTAAGGCTTTTATGTATACAGTTACTGAATAAATGATTTGATTTGATTTGATTCTTCCCAACAATTGGCCTAGTACCAAATGGACAGTATCGAAGATTAAGATTATGAAGTTCAAATTACTTGAATCATTTGTCGCTAATATTACTGTTGACTTCTGGTTATAACAGTTTTTCATCTTATTCAGTTTAGACTACCGGGTGCAGAATAAAATCTGCTTTTTTTATTTGGAGCGCAGACTCGGAGTCCATTTGTTCATGTGTCAATGTACCCAATGTTAGAATTTTGAATATTTTGTAACTTCATGTGGTAACAACTTGCCTCAAGATTGTTGATAGCTATTTTCTCCCTAGGCTATTACGGGGTCGTAGCTTACAAACATTGTAAACAGAATGGTATAGATTTACCTGAAGAGCTTATAAATTCATTTTTTGTCACGTCCTTCGCTTGTGGTTTTTGGTAACCCAATGACTTCTGGATTTATTCTTAAGGTAAAGCCAAAAGCGACAAAATTAATTCATGATTTTAAAAATAAAGTCTATTGTATCTTAAGAAAGTTTACACAATGCTCAAACCTAGTTTGTGTCATCTGTGTCCAGTGCAAGGTGAGGTGGACCTGCGGTAACCAATATTTTCCGCCTATGTTGACAATTTTGTTCAAGTCATTAGTATTCCATGAACTAGACTTAATAAAACTGTATTGGCGTATTTGGCCGAAAGTACAATCGCCCATTGTAATGGGAAATGGGCTTGTACAACACTTTCGACAAAACTTTCCATGTAACCAAAAAAGCTGTAAAGTTGAGTCTGACCTTTCTACGTGGCATATTGCGTGTTGCCTATCCTCTCTTACTTCTATTTACATGGCAGTGCCCGCAGCCGTGTCCGCTTATTTCACGGTTGCGTCTATCTGCGATTCTCATTTGTGACAATATTTATAAACTAATCCAATGTATGGAATAACTTGAGCAGTAAGACATTTATCACTCCATATTATTCTACTAAATGCCTCAAAGTTGTTTTATTGTTTAATTACTTGAAACGAGTGATACAATTTTTCCAAAAAACTAGCGAGATAGGAGAATTAGAAAACTTTTTTGACATGAGAAAAATAAACATGAAAGTAACTGACTAAGCTTGCCCACTAATCGCTGCCTACTGACTGCCCTGAGCTTTAGCCTATTTCTAGTAGGCTTCCTAGAAACTAGGCTGAGTGGGTATAAAAAAGTAGCTTATGTACGTTCTTTGTGTACATATCTACTGTAGAGAACAGCTGAGTTATATTTAAATCCTTTATTAGCAGTTTTGATAAAAGAGATCGGAAGTTATGGGCCATAATTTTAAAAGAAAACATAACTCTAGGAATGACAAGTTGTAAGTACTTAGATAAGATTTTTCTGACATCGAAATTAAAACGCTTTTAAAAACCTCTTTAATTAACTAAATTTCCCATCTTTCAGTAAAATGTGTCATTCCGGACATACAAGTTATTCATTCCTTATTAGGTACGACGATGAAAAGCGACTATAAATATCCACGTGGTTGCATTACTAAAACAGCGAAATAAATTTTAAACACAATTAATCGTCTAATTAATTAGTGGCGGTATCAACATAAATTATGTTGCATTTAAAATTAGGTACCTGTTGCAGACCACGATTTTACTTTTCTGAAAAAGTTGGTTCAAATGTTTTGGTTTTTGACCTACCTACCTACTGCGCGTTCATGTGTATTTTTGGATATTAATTAGAATGTCCTTATCTTTTAGACGGTGCAATGTTAAACTTGTATATATCCTTAGAGCTTACACTGTATAACTGGACACTCTTATTGTACTCTATTAAAATGCTGACACCAGATGGTGATAGATGCTTTTTAAGGTTTAATTGTGAATATTAAGTATTAACGTAGAATATATCAACTAAACACGAACAAATGACTTGAGTCATCTGTTCAAAGCTTTATGTCAACTTTTTTACCCTCTTGAACAAGAATTTTTTATAGGAAGCCAGTAAACATAGGTCAGTAACTTTATTTTGATGAAGTTTGTGAATACGGGGAATCAGTACTCCGCACAGCGACGAAATATGTTTATTTGGTAGCGCCAATGTACTCAGATGTTCGGGCCAGCACGTTCGGGTCAGCAGTATTTATTGAATGGCGCTGCAGGCCGAGCCAACTACCACACATATTCGGCAAGTGCTGATGGGTTCGTCCATTCGGGCTTTACAGGTCGGCTCATTAGGCCCTAGGTGGCATTTTCCCCGAACGTCCATCTACATAATATATACGGTACGTGTGTAGCGCCCCTAACCTATACGATCCTTCATTAATTTGTCTATTTTCAACTAGAAGAATTGGGTATATGACTAATTTTATTTTATTTCATATTTAAGTAGTTTATCGACAGTAAATAAATATTGCAAAAGTAACTGTATGTTTACAATCAATAGTTTTCTAGATACAGCGATGTGTTCGAGGAGCCGCTGCGAGTCGCCGAAAAACGCTCCATACAAAACGGTACTGAGCTGTGACGTCACGACTTGTGAATCATACTAAAATTGTATGGCCGTTTGGATAAAATATATAATAGCTACGTAGATAATGCGTTTACATGCATACTGTCATAGTAAAAATTGTTATATTTAATGTCAGTAAGCTAATGATATTTAAAAATTTAACATATATTATAATACGTTTTTGCTTCTTTTTTCAACTTTTCAAATCTATATAATTTCGATATTAAATTCAAAACTATATTTTTCAAAACATTGTACCTGTCAAAATAACTAATATTTAATAAATAAATGATAAAAACTTGCAAATGGTGTCATCTACCCAATTATGTAATAAAGCCGTTGATCGACTGTTTTCGAGAACATCATTGAGCTTCCTCGCAATCGCGAGGATAATTTGTATTGTGTTATACTATTTCCATTTCTTTATTTTCTCGATGACAGCTCCTGTGTAACCTTGTGCGAGCATTTTTTTTACATTATGTATGCATTATTTTATAAAAATATGATGTCTACACACGTACAAGGTTATATAATAATTAACATCTAAAGTACACTCCATTTTTCACTAAAAAGTGGGGCGGATTATGTGTATGCAGCAGGCGACCCTTGCCTACCAGAGTCGGAGAAACTGATAGGGATGGAGCTATTGGATGGAGCTAGAGAGCATTATATCAAATTAGAACTGTCATCGAGAAAAAAAAGAAATGGAAATAGTATAGTAAGTATTAACTAAGCTTTTCAATGAGCTTCCTTTTATCCTTTTGAACAAGGATTTGTATAGTTAGCAAGCAAACATAAGTCAGTAACTTTGGTTCAATGTAGGTTTCATGAATACGACGAAATCAAAACTCCGTGAACGACGGAACTTTCGCGCGCAAATGTGATTAGTAGTTTACACAGCGCTCCCAAATGGGTTTAACAACGATTTAACAGGAACCTTGGCCCTTAATAATTGGATTTACTAAGATTCAGGTAATTTTGGGATGTTAATAGTTCATCCATATGGCCCGCAGTACGTTTCATACGCTGTTAGAATAATTTATGGTTACCTCATAATGTGAACATAACTTTGTAATTAGGTTAGTTATTGTTGTTTTGATATTTATGACAATCGAATGCCCGATGTTTCGCTCGCTTAAAATATGTTTGCGAGTTTGACTTACAATTAGTAAAAGACAATTGATATCCGCCTCACTTGTCCACTTCTAGTTGGCATAATCTTTGACTAACTTAAAAAAGCGGAAGATAGGTGTCGTTTTTACATGACGTACTTGAGCAACGGATCTCGTAGTCACATTACATTGTGACTGATGTACCTACTTGAAATTACACATTAAATTCAAGTAGGTACATTACATTGTTGAACTTTAAAATGAATGTACTTAAGAGAAATAAACAGAATGACGCTAGGACGAGGCGCGTGAACAAGACGGAATAAAGTTTGTTCGAACTCGTGTCGCATTGTATCGCCTCTTCGAAATTATGTCTATGATATATGTGGGTTTCCTCAGTACGTTTTCCTTTATCATTAGGGCTTGTAGTTGTGGGCATATGTAGGTAACATATGTTGTAAAATCTCATTGGTACATGTTGCAGTTGCCAGATCGAATTCAGGACCTGTCGTCGCGTCACCCAGTGCGTCGAGAGATGGGTTTCTCACTTCCCAATAATATGGTTGAGGAAGGCAACGGCCGGACCCCGCGTTAACTCGTGAACGGGTGCCGTTTTGTATAGACATAAAGAGACATTGTAAATTTATTTTGAAAAAAATATACCCGTGAAGTTTCTTGCCAGTTCTTCTTCACGAAGGTTTTTGCGAACTGGAGGTAGAGTTATGTTTTATTTGACGTCAATAAGAACAAGTAATTGTCAATGTCGAGAAATAAATATTTAAACTTGAATTTGACCCTCAGATCAAGAGATCGCAGAAGCGAGTAGGAGATACTGCTGTCTTTGTACACAAGTAACAATCATTAAAAAAACATTAAGAAAAGTGTTTTATGACCACTTTTTTTGTTGTTACCTGGAGGGAAAGTACTCTAATAATTGAGATACCAAATTTTACTCCAAAGAAACATTTCTTTATTTTTGAAAAGAAATAAAAGCGCATTCAAAGATTTTCAAAAATTCGCTTGCTTCACCCGGGAATCCAACAATCTTTAAAAATTACACCTCGTAATTTTATTGCATCGATCGTTAGGGTCAATCACAAGGATGAAATCTCTCTAACATACTTGGTCAATTTAATGAAAGGAAAACCATAATACCATTGACGTCATTAATTATTCATTCAAATGACAAATTAAGTACTATTTAGATAAGACGATTGCAATTAGATCGTGTTTGTAATTCAAACTCCTTTCTTAGATGCGACATAACTGCGTGCATGTAAGTAGTTTTAAATATGGAACGTAACATTAGAAAATATGTAGATTGTCATTTTTGTTATTCACATTTGATTGTTTTACAAATCATTTCAACGGTAAAAATGGCTTATCAAGAACAGATTGATTTAGTAGAATCTATAGCAGGTAGTTTTCACTAAACAAAAACTAGGAATTAAGTCTATGGTTAGAACTTTTTGATTATGACAGCTCCGTTGCTACTTTTCTAGCGAACAATTGTCATATGTCACTTCAATGTGAATGATGAATGATATCACTATGTTCAAACAATGATGTAAGGTTTTAGGTTATCTTTCAATGTTTTAATCATGTTAAAACTACTTTTATCATATTATTACTTTAAATTGGCAGAAACAGTTATTTTGTAGTAACTACTGCTGATTGCCATAAAACGCAAAATTTAATTTAATTTTCAATCAATCAGCTCGATTTGCCATTACAGTTTCAATGTTTGACGAGTAAAGAGTTTGCATTGATCAATATCCGTAACAGAAGCTTTCAATTCCCAAATATAGCAATTAATTTTCGTTTATGGTGTTTCACAATATGTACAACAAGTGCTGGTAGTGAATGAAAAAGTATCGAAAGGACGTTTTTTCCCATCATTTTCCAGGAACTGAGATCGGACTTAGCATTTGTTACCGTGTCTTTGTGCTGATAGTGTTAACTTACAAGGTTTAGGGGAGCAGGGGGGAATTGGAGCCTACTAAGGAAAAAGTTCAATAAAAGGCATATTTATGAATGCTTTAGATACTTTTTATTAGGAACCAAATCCTTATATACTTGACTATCATTAAATCAAAGCGTCAACCACATTTGGCCACAGATAAGTTTTTTTGACAAAAACAGAATCGCTCGCATTGCCCAACTTTGCGGGAAATGAGAGCCTATAAATTCTCATATGTGTAATGGGAGCTACTTAATTATTAAGTCAGTCTCTAAAAATTCTATAAGTCAATCTGAAATCCCACATAATCATATAAACAATAATAGAAACGTAACCGTATAATTATTAACTTTAAGGATCCAACCAAAAAACGCAACCAGGCTGTCAGAACCAGAGCATTCTTTATGAGCCCATTTACCGCAACCTCTGCAACGGTACCACATCTCGCTACTTTTTCTTGTGTCACAAAAAATTGCACACGTGTGTCTTCTTCTGAATATTCTGACTCATCGTCACCAAAATTCTCAATGTCTTCTTCTTCAGACGTGTCAGTTTCATCCTCGAAAAGTTTCTTTTTTACTCTTTTCACTTTTTCTTTTTTGCTGGTTGTCTTCTGGTTTGCCTGGTTGTTCGTTTTTTCTCTTTTTCTGCGTTACATTTTCTTTCTTTATTGCTGCCCTTCTTCTTTGGATTGATCTTAGTTTTAAATTGTTTCTCTAAACGTTTCTTCTCTTTCTCTTCCAACACTGTTTTCATTGGCGTGCTAGAAAAGATTACTGAATGTTGTTTTTGTCGCGAAGTCTTATTTTTGTTAGATATGTTAGGTAGTGGACTCACAACTAAAGGAACTGTCGCAAAATCTGATTTTTGCAGGTATGGGACAATCCGATGTTTAGGCATAAAAGTGAACAGTTGCCTGCAGAATGTTTGACTGCTGTTGTGTATCGTTTGATATGGTTGGGTCTGTATAGAGTGACTGTTCTTGAACGTCGGTTGTTGTAGATGAGTTCGTTGCTGGGTTTATAACAGCACGTGAGTGCTCTTGTTTAATATTTGGCGTGGATTGGATCAGGACAGAGCTATCCATTTCAAGCTCTTGTTGAACACCACGAGGTGTAGACGGAAGTGGGTCAGAGTAACCAGTAGCTAGCTATTGAGAAATGGATCTCTGAGACAGAGTAACAGCAGCTGAACTTGCTTGCTCATTAACTTGGTTCTGGTCTTCATTCACGGCAACAAAATCATCTTCTGAAAATACAGCAGGGTTTATAGGAAAAATACTCGTGGCTTTGAATTCAGAGATCGGGGTAATCAGAGCCTAATAAGCTCTGATTACCCGAATACCACCATCTTGAAATTGAATAAAATGATAACTTAAATCTAGCTCGTAATGAAATCATATGTACTGATACTTAAAATTGATAATATTAGCTATAAAATAAAATAGGTTTGATAGTACCAAATATATAACTTCACACTAACCTGACCTTTGAAATTTCGTATTTTTTGTAAGCGCGGAGCAAGAAATCGACAAGCGTCCGTAGACACATGAGACGTGGCACTGGCGACCTTAGCGTGGCAGGGAAACGCGGCCGCAGTGTGACGAAGGCGCCCGATTGACAAACGAGTAAATACGAGCTATAGTTTAGTCTCTGTCCCATTACCCGCTGGCTCCCATTACCCTCTGCTCCCCTAAGTGTGGTAGAACTTCGTAAATTGTTTGTAAGCACAAACATTTTGAGAAGAAATGTTTTCTGGGTTTCTCAATAAGAATAACGGTGTTTAATTGGTGTAACATAATTAACAGAATATTAAAAGATACTATTAAAAAATTGCCTTCCATGCAATACAAACAAAGCATATAAAAATATAAAACAAAGTTTAGAAATAAAAAAAATCATAAATATACAAGTCTTTTATTTATTTTACCTTCTTTATCTTTTAGATTGTTAAAATATCTTGTAGAATAGTAGAACGGCTTTCGCGCTGCCACAATGGCATTACGCCAAAATCCAATGAAGTCATTTTAAAATTAAGAAACAAAGGACAATCTAATCTAAAAAAAAGTTGTCAAGTTGAAAAAGTGGGTTCCTAGTGTTGAAGTTAGGAAGTCGTTCGTCTGATGCGTAGCATCACTAGTTACTTAGTTAGTTTGTGATGGAAGGCTATTTTTTAAATAACAAAAATCTGAATCTAGCTCTGCGGTTGTATGGAGAGAGACCGACGGCCACCAACTCGGTTCGTATTGAAAAGAATGGTTGAAAATTTAAAGAATACGGGCAGTTACGAAAGTCGGCGGCAAACTCTTCAGCAGAACAATGACGATTTTGATCTAAATGTTTTAACTTACTTCGAAGCATTTCCGAAAGCTTTAACCAGAGAAGCTGCCGAAGTAATTGGTATAACCCACACTCGCGTACTTAAAATACTGAAAAAGTATAAGTTTAAATGTTATCGTGATGGTCGATTGGTGCAAAAATTGCATCCTGGGGATTGTGAGAGACGACTACAATTTCGTCAAAGCATGCTGAGAGAAATTGACCGACACCCTAATTTTTGAGCAACATTGTATGGTCTGACGAAACCAACTTTAGCAATATTAATAGGTACAATCGCCTCAGTAACCACTATTGGTCTAGACTGAATCCTGTGCGTGTTCGTGAAACTAACAGTCAAGTTTGAGGGTGTTCGTCGTTTGGATACTTGGGGGGAGGGAGACTTGCCGAGCTAACAGATGCAGAAAAGAATAATTTTGTATAGACATAAAGAGACTGTAAATTTATTTTGAAAAAAAAAATATACCCGTGAAGTTTCTTGCCAGTTCTTCTTCACGAAGGTTTTTTTTCGAACTGGTGGTAGAATCATGTTTTATTTGACGTCAATAAGAACAAGTAATTGTCAATGTTGAGAAATAAATATTTGAATTTGAATTTGAATTTGAATTTGAATTTGAAGTAAGATTTTCTTCATCGTTGGTGCGGAATTATGAGAAATATGGTTGTTTTAGTTCACGTGTACGAAGGTCATTTAAACACTGTCAAGTATATGGAAATACTGAACATGTTGAGAAATAGATTAAATGGTTTTCCCGATGAAGAGCGAAACCAAATAATTATACAACAAGATGGTGCTCCAGCCCATAACAGCAGAATCACTACTTTCTACATTAATAACCATTTTAATACCTGGATTGGTACAAACGGCACAATCAGATGGCCTGCAAGATCACCAGATCTCACCCCTTTAGATTTTTTTTTCTGTGGGGATATGTATAAAATACAATTTACAACTAAATCTTATGCGAGTGTAAAAGAGTTGAGAGACGAAGTTTAGAATACGATTTAAAATATTCACCACAACACGATATTAAAGGTTACTAGAAATGGAAATGGAGGCCATTTCGAATTAATGAAACTAGTTAAAATTTCGAAAACTAATAAGTTAGTTTACCATTTTTTGTAAATAGGTAATTAAAATAGTTGAAGATTTCATGGTTTTCCTTTCATCAAATTGACCAAGTATGTTAGAGAGATTTTGTCCTTGTGATAGACCCTAACGATCGATGCAATAAAATTATAGGGAGTAATTTTTACAGATTATAGTCAGCAAACGAATTCTCGAAAATCTTTGATTGAGGTTTTATTTCTTTTAAAAATAAAGGACTGTTTCTTTGGAGTAAATTTTGGTATCTCAATTATTTAGAGTACTTTTCCTCCAGATGGCATTAAAAAATTCCACCCTGTATTTCGTGTCTATGTTATTGAGGAGGGCAATCTTTATAATTTTTAGGTAATTCGACATTTGACAGCCAAGTGAGTGGCATAGTGGGTAATAATAGCCCTGCCTCTTTCACCGCATGTCCCAGATTCGAGTCCTGGTTGGGGCATCCATTTGTGTGTTGAGCACAGATGGTTGCTCGGGTCATGGTTGTTTATATGTATGTTTATTCTGAGTTATCCCCAATTATGGTCATCCATAACATAAAATCAGTTAGTGTGGATTTTTTAAAATCTATTATAAGTATGATTATAATGATGGTGTAGAATGTTACGTTCTAGGTACTTGTAAAAAAAAATGAAATGGTATTTTTATTTTGGACACTTATTTTTTGAAATGTTGTCATTTTTCCGTGGAAGGTTCCGTGGAAATTTATTTAATTTAATAAGTAGTCATTTTATTATTTAATTTGGTATGTATTTACAAATAGTGTAAATATTTCGATAATAGTAAAACTTTTAATTAATAATAAAATATTGTAATAAATTACATTCCTCAAGAATTTGTATCTTTATGTGATGGCTATATGTACCTTTATCCTTTATAGCAATATTAATTTATTAATAATATCCATGTCTATACATATTGTCCTCTTTCTACCAATGTTTTGTAGCTTGTACATCGAGTCACTTAACTAAACGAATATATCACAATAAAGTGATATACGTTATTTTTGGTTTCAACAATAAACTGAGAATAATATAGATATATCCCTTTCAGCCGTTGATGCATTTACCCACGTATCTCCATTTTTACACGAATTTTAGATTTTTATACCCAAATTTTACTGCAATCGATAAAATTTATAATGGTCCGTTTTGTGGATTGTTTCCGAGTGTTGGCGGTAGATGTCGGATAAAGAATCTCTTTGTTTTATGAAAGTTTAGGAACAATAAACTTTGTGTTAATATAACTAAGGGTTAAACCTCTAATGCTGATTTATTTTAAGGGCGTTTTGTGAATGTATTTCCGTTTCATTTTGTACTTATCTCTGAGTTATTACCCTTAAAAGCATGTACATTATTAAGCTGACGAATCAACATCCGTAACTTTCGGAAGTACCCACCATTAAAAATTATTCAGTTGAACACAGAGAGCTTTCAATTGTACATTAATATCTTTGAGTTTCTCATGGACTCTTGAACACAAGCTTTGCATACCCATATTTTTATGTCTCTTTCATATAAAACTCACGCACGGACAATATTTTAATATTTCTCTATATTGTGCGACAAAAAAGGGGCCCGCGTAAGAAACTTTGTCTGTAGGAGCCACAGGCCATATTCGTTGCTGTGCGTAGAGACAGCAGCGCAGTCATAAAACGCCGAACTTTAATAAAAATATAAAAATAATTAGAAGAAGAGCATTAAAGCCGTACTTAAAGTAGCTTCAATAAATTTTATAAATCAGTGCTTACCTTTTTTTTTATTTTCATAGCTGGAAAACCCCCCTGGTGGCAAATGACATCCGCACCCATAGACATCGTTACGGTTCGTTTAAAGTTTAACAAACTTGTAAGTGTAAGTCTTGATTTCTCTGTTAAGCGATATTATTACTTATATAAAAGCTGCTACGTTTGTTCTGCTGTCTGTACGTATCTATTGTTTTGAGAAAGTCTCCCCGACAAGTCTCAAGTGATGGGAACTGCAACGGCCTCGTGTTCGTCAGGATGTCTACCGACGAGTAGGTATGTCTGGGATGTTAAATTATTTGCACAGGTATTGTTTTCTATGAAATATTTTTAGCCGTGTGTGATGGAACAATTGATGTCCTTACGTCATTAGTAATTGAATCGATAACGGCGTGAGGACTTTGAATACTCGTATGTATCTAAAGCCAAACGTACGTTTGATACGTTTTATTTTACTGAAGTAAAAACACATTATGTAATGAGATTATGAAATGGGTAACTATTTTTATTCCTACTGTTAACAGATTTTGGTCATCAGTTGTACTCCATTATACGCGATGTGAAGTGATAATGAGGATGTAGAAATGATGTTTCATTATACTGATGTTCAGTCACGGAATCTGTAAATAAAATTTTTCTTAAAATTATGCGATTAAAGGTTGCACGAAATCCAAAACTAATAAAGGAAACCAAACTTACGAATATTTCAATCAACGAAGCTCTTGGAAGCATGTTGCGCGTGTAACATGATAGACCGACATGTAAGACATAACACTAATTTTATATAGTTACCTAACTATATAATGGAAGTTACAGAATGATAAACTGTAAATAAAACACTTTTTACCGGATATTATCGCGTATATTTTAGATAATTTTAAAATTATTTCGACGTTTCGGACGACGATAGACTCTATCGTGACCACGGCAACTGCAAAGATGCCGAAACGTCGAAATAATTTTAAAATTATCTAAAATATACGCGATAATATCCGGTAAAAAGTGTTTTATTTAAAGTATGTATCGTGAAAATTTAAGAAAATATATGATAAACTGTAACCTAGACCAGCGTCTGGATGCTCCAATTACAGACGGAGCTGCTGAATTGTTGAATTTTCATGAGTTTTCTGAACTCGACCTATTAAATACCGCAACTAGCACCTTTAACAATAAATTGGCGGCGAATTGGTTTGGAAAATAACCTCAAAAATTTAAATATATTTAGGTTCTATTTACCTGTCTATTTGTATAAGATTTGTTTGTGTTTTTGTTGAGCTAACCCTGTTGGGATTTGGCAATAATGCAAACTAACTAGGTACCCAATAGGATAAATTGTATGTACTTATTTTCAATATTAGAAATAACTCCTAGGAATTAAGTTTACTTTATTAGTTTTTTAAATATGAAAACATGTAAATAGTTTCTAAGTGTTAGTTATCTTAAATGATGTATATTTAGCTATAATATAACTGTTTGTTTTCCGAATACAATATAAAATTAAATAAAAATTATATGATCACATGTCGCACATCGATCAAAGAAGCGATAACCGAGGCTTTTATCGTACAAAATATAAACAGACTGCAACGAATATAAAGAATTATATATGCATATAGATAAGTTTCCTCATCAAACTCATTATAAAAACGACCTACAAAGTACCCTAAAGTGAGCCGGCTCCATGAACTGAAGTTATCACCCTCGAATCAACCTAGGTAGGGATTCTTCCTTCACGGAAGTGAACTTAACGTGAATTAACTTAAAGAGAACGTCGCCATGGGGAATTGGTAGGTAAGTTATGATGAAAATAATAATAAATAAAATCCCCAGACAAACACACCAACTGTATGGCCCCAAAGTAAGCAGGGAACCCAGATTAAAAATACATATATAAATACAAACAACCATGACCCGAGAACAAACATCTGTGTTCATCACACAAATGAATGCCATGGCCAAGACTCGAACCTGGGACCTGGGCAAGGCTACTTACCACTACACCACTCGGTCGTCAAAATTTCAGAACCTAACGGAAAGTTCATAATTTATTTGTTTGCTAGTATTCATTTATGTATTAAATATTTTTGTTTCGTTAAGTGATGGTTAGGTGTGATGTTATGATAAATATGATTTGTTGACAAGCGCAACATATCGATTTTCAGGTGTCGAAATTTTATTGTAGGGTTATATTTGCTATTTATTTTTATTCTTTCCTATATTTACTGTAAATGTCATTATTAATACCACTAGAACCTTCTTGGAGTCTACAGTCACACCCTGCATAATATCTTCGTTAGCTCGTAGCTCATATTTACCTTAATTTGGTTTCCGATTCAGAGGTCGATGTCCGGGAAGGGATAGATCGATTTTTGCTGACAATCGCACCGAGACGTATGACGTATGATCGTACTGACATTTGTTCTAGTAATTTTACTCAACTGTAAAATAATCCATGCCATGTTTAACTTTCATAGAAGTCTGCATTAGACACTCAGCATATAGAATCTTCTGTGTTACCTACTAATATCCAAAGAAATACGAAAGAAATAAAAGCTTTACACGAAATTAATGAATAAGTATTGCCTACATTATTTTTGTTACTAGATATTTTACCATACAATAATATTTTAAGTAATATTTTTACCAACATAATCACGTTAAAAGCAGTTATTTACGACGCCCTTAAACACCATCTCAGATATATGAAAAGCTACCTTCGCATCTTTTCCTCCCTCAATAAAAACGATTTTTCCGCCGATTGAACATCAAAGGGGAACATCACAAAACTGCAAAAGAAACAAATAAGTACCTTCCGAAAGTTGCCTAGACTGCACCAGAACTTCGGAACCCTGCCTACATGTTACCCAAATTTAATTAAAGACAGGTAAATGTATGAATATCGTAGGTTGAGGACCGAAAGGGTATAGTTCGGTGTCCTATGTAGTGCAGTCTGTCGGTAAAATCCAATTTTTGTGATATTATAGTTGAGTCGTAGGTCTAAAGCCGTTGAGTGACCGTAAAATTGAACTGTGATGGAGTGCCATTGTGCCAGCAGTGACAGTACGTTCGACATTTTGCCATTAAAAATTACGTAATTTAATACTTTATATGGTTGGTTGGTTAAAGAATTTTCAAAACGTACGTAGGAGATTACCCTTTAAAAATCATATTAAAGGACATACTTGTTGTTACATTTTACAGTATCATATATACAGAATTGATTTCAAATTATATAAAGTCAAGTTGAGATAAAAAATTATAAGGAGATGAAATAATTGATACCAATGATAAGTTGAGCCTAAGATATTAGGTAATAATGTTGAAAAGTATCATCATTCGCATAAGTGTCACGCAATGACTGGTTTCATTACAGGCGTGGAATGCAAAAAGGGCTACGATAGGCAAATTGTATGGCGTTCCATTTATTATATCTTTACATTAAAGAATGAACAGGAAATCAATTTAGAAAATTAAAGAAATTTTACTTGACACATACCAATTAATTGTGGCTTCAACATAACTTTTTTTTAACTGTCAAATTTGAGAACCCTCATTAGCCATTGTTATATTCCTTTAGGTTTTATAAAATTTTACTGACATAAATGCCTGTTACGAATTGATGTACTATCCTAATGAAAGGCAGATAATGCGATTTTGAGATGATGAGGTTTGCTCGGGCAAATTTTCTCAAATTAAATCTGTCAAGCGAGTGTTACCCATAAAGTGGCATGAATCTGATTAGCCAAAAATTCCCTCTAAATATATTTTTTAGACAAAATTATGAGAACAGTATTAAGATAAAACTTTGGTAGAGCGTGACCTAATGAAGTGATAGACAAAGTTGGTAACCCAGTGAGAGAGTTACTTAGGGAACTTCGCACATAGCTTGTTAGAGTTTTGGAACAATTTAGCAAAGATGAAAGATCGAAATTTCAGCATTCGTTCTAGTTAATGAAAACGGCTATGATAAAGGGTAGTTTTTTGTGCATATTTCTTGATTTTTATCCAGACCTTGAAGTGTTTTCAAATACAAGATATTATGTTTCGCTGAATACATGAGACTTGACAGACTTTTATCATTTAGGTTTTGCCCGTGACTTCAGTCGGGTTTTCCTCGGGGACAGTAGAAATTACATTTTTTTTTAATGAACAAAATACTTTCCGTTTTTCCTTTTCTGTACTGTTGACTGACATATGTGCCTTATATGGAAACTTTCATTAATTTTTTATTGCATAGCTCTGGCGTGAACACTTTACAAATCAGTAAACCAATTCCTATTTAACATCATAGCAAAGCCCGTTACCTTCAGTTCTGTCAACTCCAAATAATATGGAAGAAGCCCCACGCCGGTTCGTGGATATTTCGTAGTGATACACTCGGACCCTGCCTTGAAAACCTCATGAAAACATAATTTATTCAAACTGGGCGAGATCGGGCGATAAACATTGATGCGACAAAATGACGGAAAGATCGATTGAATATTCACTCATGGCTTTATTTGATCTGGGTTGTATGAACTTAGATCCAGAATTGATAAAGTTTTCCAATATCGGACTTCTATTTGGTTAAGGTGGTAGGTACGGTTATCTTTGAATTATATATTTTTTTTATCTCTGCTATTATACAAACAAGGTTAGATTTGTGTGTATATATGTCTGATTAAGTTTTGAAAATTCTATTATTATTGGAAAGTAACGTCATCCTAAAGGATAATAGTCCGAACTTCCAACTGTAAATCCGCGCGAGACTTTCGAAAGTTCTTGTAGCTTAAACTATTATCAAAAATGCACCTATCTGGATTAAACGTATCCATGCCTTTCATTCATTTGATATGTAACATTATAGTGTACTGCCTGATGTGGGTAAGTAGTTTTGTGAAAGTCTGAACATTATGACTATTCGGTATTACTTACATTAGAAACTACTCAATTAAAACCGTTATACCTTTTGTACCTATCAAGTTAATAAATTCATGTAAAGCACATTAAGTAAGTACATATGTATCATAAAAATACGATAAAAAATGGTGGATGTTTACGATGAGCAACATTAGTGCACTATTTTACCAATTGAATTCCCCTTTGTAGCAAGAGTGAAGCCGCAGGAATACACTAAGCCAGAAATACCAGACACCAGGCAATAAGTGACATCTACTCGCTTAATAATGTGTCAATATGGTTTCAAATATCCATTGTAGTGTTCCTAAAGCATCTCTACAGTCATTTGTTTTTCTCTTTTTTCATTAATGAATGTAGATGTATAATAATAATGGGATAGGTAGGAAATGTTTTTAACCTCTATTGGTCTCAGTATGTAATTTAAAAGGTCAATAATATTCATTATTTGTACACAGCTCAAGTTAGATCTTGTATGGTGAGAACTGTAGCCACCTTTGGGATGGTTTTGCAAAGTAACAACTAGAAGCGATGGACGCAGTTGACCGAAGAGCCCGAAAAATTATTAACAACTTTGACCTCACCACCAAAAAACTGCAAAGCCTTGACCATCGTCGGAAAGTTGCCAGTTTAGCAGCCCTCTACAGATTACATTTTGGAGAGCGCGCGAATGGTCTTTTTGATCAGGTTGAACGCACACCCTTCTTACATTGGACTACTAGACGCAGACAGGCCTTCCATCCCTTTATAGTGGATATCCCAAGAAGTCGACCCAAACGCTTTGATTGTTCCTTTTTGGTGCGGGTCGCCAAGGTGTGGATTGAACTGCCTGCGTTAGTTTTTCCATCAAACTATAGTCCTAGTTATTTCAAGCGTCGAGTGAATAGGTATCTCGTGCGTAGACGTGTAACACCTTCGTCTTCATCGTCACTTTCCATCAGGTGAGATAGAAGACTCACGTCTAATCCTTTTTCAATAAAAAAAAATTATTAATAGGTTTATACTTTATGTACTTATGGACTAGTTTTATTTATTAGTGTTATAACTAAAGGCTTTTTTTTATTATGAACCGTTTTCTGTGGCTTGGCGCTGAAACGGCAGTTAACCAGTTAAACAGTTAACCATCATACTTACTAAAAACGGTGTTCCCGAAGGGGTAGGAACATTGTTTTAAGTTATTCGTTCAAATACATTTTCGAACATCAGTAGGTGTCGGTGAATAAGGTAATTTATTGATAGGTCTCTATACACTTAGTTGCTGTCATCGGAAAGTTCGTCTGTAACGGGATGCGTTGTAATAATTACACGTTTATATCAGCTGATCCAAAAAGTGGCGTATTGGGAGTAAGTCAAGTTGCGGTTCGACACGCCTGTTTTACGACAGAAAATCGAAATGAGAATTAAGTGCACATAGACCTAAGAACTGTACTTAAGTTTTAATGTAAAGAAGGATGCCGAAGACCCATACATTTTCTGCCTTACAAAATAAATGCAAAGAGGCAACGTTTATTTATAAAACTTTACGTTTTAAAAAGTCCTAAGTAAGTAGAGCAAAAGTATGTTTTTTAATCATATCTCTATAAGATAGGATATATCATATAAGATAGAAAAAAACATTTCGTTTTAGTACAGGTCAATAATGTAGAAATGACTCTATTTACGCAGTAGTATTCACGGCCTCTCAGGAAGGAATGACCAACATGATATATGAGGTTATTTATTTTTGTGTGATTTACATACTTTTTCAGAAGCTTGTTGCTGTAACCTAAAATAAAATTCGAATAATAAGATCCGTAACTTTTCTAATCCTTCTTTAAAATCACACAAAACTTATTGAAAATTTGGGTTTTTTTTATATTAGGTCTTTACCTATGAAATTGCCGTTTTTCACGAAATAAATGAAGCGTAATTTTTTTATATATTTTTTATTTCTATTAATCAAAATAATCACCCATACAATCAATGCATCTTTGCCAACGCATTGGTAGCTTATTGATGCCTTTCTTGAAGAAATCAGCTGGACGGGAGGCAACAAATTCTTCAAAGGCATTTTGTACTGCCTCTCGGGTATTGAATTTTTTTCGCACCAAGAAGTTATCCAAATTCTGGAAAAAGTAGAAGTCTGTAGGCGCAAGGTCTGGTGAGTACGGCGGATGACGGAGAACTTCTAACCCCAACTCTTGTAGCTTGGAGACCGTCTGCTGTGCAGTATGAGGTCGCGCGTTGTCATGCAGGAGCAGTGGAGCCGAACGATTGACCAAAGCTGGTTGGAGACGTGCGAGCTTCTCCATCATTGTGTTCAGTTCTTCACAGTACACATCTGCAGTAATGCTTGTCCCGTTTGGCAAGAAGCTGTGATGAATCACACCCGCGTTAGACCACCAAACAGTGACCATCACTTTTCTAGGGGTAAGTTTTCGTTTAGGGCATTGTTTGGGTGCTGAACCAGGGTCCAACCAACTTGCTGAGCGCTTACGATTGTCAAACAGGATCCATTTCTCGTCACAAGTAACAATGCGGTTCAGAATTCCTTCATTTGTATGCTAGCTGAGCAGTGCAAGGCACGTCTCCACGCGTACTTCGCGCTGGCGGTCATTGAGTTCGTGGGGTACCCATTTGTCAAGCTTTTTTACCTTGCCAATTTGACGCAAATGGACCAATATTGTTTTGATGCTAACGTCGAAAGCTGCTGCTAATTCAGCCGTGGATTGAGTTTCATCAGCTTCCACAATTGCCTTTAATTCGTCATTGTCGACCAAAGTTTTCGGACGACCACGGGGTTCATTTTTCAGGTCAAAATTTCCAGAACGGAAGCGGGTAAACCAATAACGGGTGGTGCGTTCGTTTGTAGTGTTCGCTCCGTAAACGTCGTTGATGTTGCGTGCCGCTTGTGCCGCTTTGCTGCCACGGCGGTACTCATACTCCATAATTACTCGAATTTTTAACTTATCCATGATGACGAAAAATTTTCGAATGCGTTGAAAACAAAACACTAACTATTAAATAAATGACGATTTTAGAAAAAGAATTCCATGTTTGTCAAATAAAATTAATTTGAAATTAGAATTATCAGTCAAAAAAAAATATTTTCATTTGAAATGGCCAGTACGGCAAAACGGCAGTTTCATAGGTAAAGACCTATTATAATGGTTAGAATAATGTCTTATTTTATTGTTTCAGACACACAAGCGAGGCACTCTTTGAATTTATTTGCCTTTTTTTTCTTCAGAAATGAAACAAATCACTACTGTTATAATATTAATTTTATTCTTGTACAGTTTAAAATGCATCAATCGGCATCCATGGCCAAGAAATATCTAAACAAATACAACAAGATACAATACAGTGTGACTCTGTTTATGAAATATCAAATTAGATTTGTAACTTACCAATATGCAAAACAAAATTATTTTAAAATTTGTAAAGTTTAAGAATAGTAACGCCATGTATAGCAACAGTGGAAAGTATCGCTAAGGATATTTAAGAAGCTCTACGAAGTGACTTCTCTACAGGCCTGTCAACAGTTTGTGAGAAGTTAGACAAGAAGTTTTGTGAACTTTTCTCGTGAATAATGCCACCTCGTGAGAGCACGCTCACGGCGCGGACCAAGCACATTCACGCCATCGCAGAACTCGCGCAAACAGAACATTTACACCATTTATTTACCAATTATACCATAAGACTACCCTTACTCCCTCAATACCGAGCGATAAAAAATTTTCAATAAAATCACATAATACAAAGATAAGCACTTTGAAACTTCTAATTTCACTAATGTTATCATACATTGGGTCAGTCAAACGACTTGACGCTACGTACATTTAGAAAATCTACATAATTACAAATTTTTACTAAGAGTCTAGACTTTTCGAGGATTTTAAGGATCTGATGTTTAGTGAGGAGATTTTGATCTTCTTGGTTCGGTCGAGGTGGTTGTAGGCGGGTGGGGGGACTGCGGCGGCGGGGGGCGCGGCGCTGCCTGGCGATACTCCGCTGTCGGTGCTGACCGACGGGCTGGGGCTCTCCGCTGCGCCACACACCGTCAGCCCCTCGCTCAGCGAGACGATCTGCCCCACGGGCTTCTGCCTGACTAGATTTATACTTTGGCACACGTTCTTCGCTTCCACTTCGCTCGGCTCCTTCTTGTACCTCGTCAACGTTCCCGCGGAGCCGGCTGAGTTTGAACGGTACATCGGAATGAACTGGGATTGCGGGTAGTATTGCATTTCGGGCGGAACCTGTCCGGCCCATGGCCCCATCGTCGATACTACCGGCGGCATGTGGGTCCACATTGGCATCTGAACCATGTGCCCGTCAGCCATCTGGTTGTACCCGGGAGCCACCGGCATCGGGCGCACTACGCCTACTGGAGTGGGCGCGCTGTGAGGCCGCATCGCCGGGTGGACGTATTGATATTCATCCGCTTCATACACTCTATTTGGAGCTTGACTAAAATCCATATTCGGAAAAACGGTGTGAGGACTTCTTTGGAAATAAGTGTACATTTGTTGCTGAGCCTGCTTCATGGCCACGTACTGCTGCAGGTGGATCGCCGTCTGCTGGCGCTGCTGCGCCAAGTCCTGCGAGGTCGGTGTCGTCGCGTTCCCGTGGATGTAGTAGATATTCGATTGAGAATTTGAAAGATTATTAGTTACTGTCTGCTTTTGAGAACAAGTATCGGTGACGTTGTTGTCTGGGTCTTGGTACTCCTCGGGTGGAGCGATGACTTTAGGCGGGGACGGAGGCGTCACTTGCTGTGACTTTGGGTACGACAGAAGCTGCGTAATGTAAGGCTGCTGCGCTTTGGCTAAATGCGCCGGGCTGTGCGATTGGAATGTAGGGTTAAACGTTACTTGAGATACATCTTGATCGGTTTCAGTTTGTGCTTTGTGGTTTTCGTTGAATTCATTTTTCTTTGGTTTTGGGTTGTGGGGGGCGGCTTTGGGGTTGTTTTTCCAGTTGGAGCCGGCGCTTTGGGGTCGTTTAACAGGGGACTTAGTCGGGTCGGTCCAGTTGTCCCCGTTGAGCTGGTGGTGCTGGGCGCTGCGGGCACGGCGCGTCGGCGGCGAGGCGACGTCTGGTGACCGGTGACAACGCCGTGCGCATGCAGGACTGCTCTGTCTTTCCGGAGGCAATGGTCTATTACCACGTCTTTTGGCGGGAGTGGGAGGACTTGAGTGACACTGAGACGATCGCGATGAAAGTGACGTTGCTCTCCATTGCTGGATAAGGTTTCTTCTTCTTTCTTGTTCTTTCTGTAGTTCTGTTTCACTTGAGGAATCGTAGTCGCGACCCTGAAATTATAGAAACATATGAATAAAGTAATTTCTTATTAGTTTCGAAACGGTAATGTCGATTACAGTTTAAGTTACTGTCACAAATAACTAATAATCATTACAGTGTGTATTTCATCCCGTAATTGATTTTCAAATTACCTTTTCAATTTTGTCATCGAGCATTTTGAAGAAGTCTTGCTGGCTAGCTGACACTTGGCTGTAACAAAATTGTAATTGGTTAATTCTTAAAAGATAAACAATCGTGCTCCAATCAGTTGTTTTCATAATGTGAAAAAATCTTATTCGTCTATTTCTTTGAATGTAAAACTCACGATACTTTAAATTTTACTTGCAATCACTCTATTATGTATAAACATATATAGGGCCTAGTAGTGCAGTATGTAGCCTTCCTATATAGCCTAACCCACCAAACACAACATATCGTGCCTGTTGTACCGCTGGTAGGTTTGTAGAAAGACTTCGTCATCAGAAATTAAGTCGATTATGTATTATAAATAGCCCTGGTAGAGACATAACACTAACAAGCTGTGCACGCATTACGATCATTATCTCACGTTCCACTATATCAAACAAAAAGAACAAGTTTGCAAACGTACACAGTAGAAGGATGCACGGACAAGGGCAGCAGATGCTTGCCGTGGTCGGGGTCCTCCTCCGGTTCGTCGGGCGGCGGCGCGCTGCCCGCGCTGCCTTCTTCTTCATCTGCCTCTTTGTCTGCTGCACCTGGGGGCAAAGGGTATGTTATAGCACTTCATAATAGAGCATTCATGAGAGGGTAGCGGAGTATGAAATATTAAGACTTTGTTTATAAAATGTGGATACATTAAAATTTGACTGACATATCACTCATATCACATCATGGAATCATGTCAACGTGAGTTGTAGATTTTCGTTCGAGTTACAATTCTAATTGTAGGTAAATTTTTTTTTGTTAGGCTGGGTCGGGTATTTCTGTCATTTGCAATTATTACAGCCTTTCGATAGAACTATCTTATAAAGTGATGTATTAGGTACACTCGGAGAAGTCGGCGACAATCGCTTGCGCGTTTTCGGTCCTTTGTAGGCGCCCCTTATACTAATGGGGCTACAAGGCCGGGGGTTTACATGTGAATCCGGTAAATTCAGTACGAACTGATGTCTGAAGCGTCATTGCCACTTAAGTACGTCTTCATACGGTAGCGTTAGGTGACGGGTCGGTCACTTCCATGGCTTCCAATGGCTGGCTCCGCGTTATGCCCGCGGTCGGTTGCTATTCGCGGATGTTCGTTGTTTGGATAGTCTGTGGAGAAGGAGTCTTGCCGAGCTAACAGAGGCAGATAATAGTTATTTTGTATGCAAATAAATGGCATTGTAAATTTATTTTGAAAAAATGACACCCGTGAAGTTTCTTGTCAGTTCTTTTTTACGATGGTGTTTCAGAATTGGTGGAGTCATGTTTTATATAACGTCAACAACAATAAATATTTGTAAATGTTGAGAAATAAACACTTGAAATTAAATTTAAATTTGACTTGTGCAAGTAATGATTTAGGCACCATTTTTATTTATAGCATGAATAATTATGTATAATTCTAATAGAATTTTTTTTTTTAATTTATTTATTTTTCAGGAAAACAAACAGTCATCTTAATCTACTTAAATTAAACATATAAGATTGTACAAAGACCAGTGAAGTTTCCATTAATTTAAATTACTAGGGTATACAACTCAGAAAAACAAAATATATATATATATAAAACAAATTGAGGAGAGAAGCTCATTGTAAACTAAAAGATAGGTTATATAAAATTGAAATTGTACTCGTGCAATAATAATTTCAATTTAGGGAGTGGGAGATGAAAGATGTCGAAGTTATTTTTAAGTTTGTAGAATTCCTTGCATGATCTATTAATAAAAGAGTTAGCGGCATAATTAGTACGAGAAAATGATAGATGAAAAGTAGGCGTGTAACGAGCATTTACGCGAGGACAAGCAAAACCAATTTTACTAAGTAAATATGGAGAGTCAATATTACCATTTACAATTTTACATAAAAATGTTATATCTCGTACAGTGTGCCTATCAGAGAGTGAAGTCAGATTAGTTGTTTTATCGATATCTACACTATAATTATAATTAGAATTAAATTTTAAAAACTTCATAAATTTATTTTGAATTCTATCTATTTTATTCACGTATATTTTGTACTGCGGATTCCATATTGTAGTTGCATATTCTAATATTGATCGCACGAAAGTATTATACAACAAGATAAGTGTAGATATGTGTTTGAACTCTTTTCCGACCCTAAGTATAAATCCTAATATTTTGAAAGCTTTTTCTGTCATATATTGTATGTGACGACCAAAATCCAACTTGCTGTTTAAATACACGCCCAGATCTCTAACCAAAGAAAGTCTCGTAATAATTTCACCTCCTATCTTATAATCGAAGGGAATGGTTTGATTTTTCCTCGAAAAAGTAATGACGTTACATTTTTTTATATTCAGATTCAAGAGGTTGTCTTCACAATACTTTGATAAGAGGTCTAAGTCACGCTGTAAAGCCAAACAGTCGTTATATGAATGGATTGTTTTATAAATTTTATTATCGTCGGCATACAACAAAAATTGTGAGTTTTTAAATACTGATGCAATATCATTGATATAAACGTTGAATAAAAGCGGTCCAAGATGAGATCCTTGGGGCACACCAGACGGAACAGGGGTGAAAGTTGAGCAATATCCTTTTACTGTGACAGCTTGACTACGGTCACGCAAGTAGGACTCAAACCAACGAAGGAGGTCGCCATGTATACCGATTTCGAATAATTTGTGAATGAGAATATCATGTGAGATTTTATCAAAAGCTTTTGAATAATCGGTATAAACAGCGTCAACCTGAAAGCCATCACTCATTGAGCTATTTACAAATTCAACAAATTTCTTCAAAAAATTCAACAAAGTCTTTCCCTAAGACACTGAAATTCAGTATAATAGCAAAAATTACCGTAACGTTTCCATTTTTTGTGGACTCTAAGTTTTTCTTTGATAATTTTTATTAACGAAGGTGAAATCCATATTGGAAACTTTTTATTACTTTTAATAGTTTTAGTTGGTACATGCTCCGCAATAATTTCATTAAGGCAGGAATAGAATACGGCTATACAATTTTCAATATTTACATCCGCCAAGATGGTCTCCCAATTAATTTTTAGTAAAGCATTGTTAATAGTATCAAAATCTGCCCTACGAAACAGTCGAACCAATCGAGGAGGTGGGCGTAAACTAGTACAGTAAATGTTTTCAAAAACAATGTCTAACGCTGGGTGATGGGCATCCTCCTTGACTAATGGGATTTTTGCGTGTTGAACTTTACAAATACCAGAACTTATAACAAGATCCAATTGCCTGCCATTGGCATTTGGCACCAGGTTAAATTGTTTAAAATCTGTAAAAGATAAAAACGCAGAGAGGGAATCGATCAAACGATCTGAGCTATGGAGGTGAAGTGAAGCAAAGCTGTGAGGGGAAGAAGGAGTCCATTGCGCATTTCTGATATTAAAGTCCCCGACTATAATAAAGTAATCATCTGGATTTTGTAACACTAGCTCTGAGATATCATCAAGAAAGTTTATTTCAGCATCATATTGCGATGAACACTGCGGAAAGTAACAGCACGCCAGTTTACAGTTGTACGAAATATTATTATTCTTAATTAAAATGTTTAATATCAGGATATCAGAAGAAATAAGATTATTTGATTTTGAAACTGTAACGTTATTAACAACAAATTGTTTACGTACTGCTACAAGGACCCCACCACCCATCCTATCGGAGCGAGAGTCATAATCACGATCACAACGATAGACTGTATACCGTTCATCAAATAGCTCAGAGTCAAATATTGCTGAGAGTAGCCAGGTTTCACTCAAACACACAATATCATAATCCATTAGCAATACATTTTTATAAAACTCATACGTCTTACTACGTAACCCACGCACGTTTTGATAGAAGAGTGACACTGACAAGTTAGCCATTTATGTATGATAAAGTTTGTAACACATAAACACTCCTGATAATACGAATTTTCCGATTGTCGTCTCGTTGACATTAAAATTTTCCTAATTTGTGTAAATACTTAAATGTATTTTCATTATTACGTAGAAAATAAATCCAGAAAGTATGCTACATTATTAAAGAATAACAAATAAAGATGTTTAGTCCTCAAAGTTTTAATATCAGACGAACTTATCTTAAGTTCATAAGTTTTGTGTCCAAGAACTGAAGACTTCTGCAAACTTGGGGAAGCAATTTTGCAGATGTCAGCCACTGTTTGACAATGACCGGCCCAAGTCCAAAATGACAGTTGAACTTGTCGACGACTAGAATTTCAAGTTCCCGGTAAATTTTCTATCTTGGAAGATATGGATTCGTGTTCTTTTTACAAATACCATTCGTGATATTGAAGTAGACATGCGAATTAGACAATCCATGTTTATAACTAACAGTTTTCAATTCGTTATTTTGAAAAAATCAATATTCGCCGCATTCGTTGGCCTACGTGATCCGCGAACCAGCGTAGTTAAGTGACTTATTAGTTCAAGCACGAGTTGAAAGCTAATACTATTAATTTTATAGAATTAATGTCAGGTTTTTTTTAACAAAGTATGTATGCCTAGATTGGGTGGCCGAAGGAGGTATTTTATCCTATAAACTGGGAAAACGCAGTGGCAAATGCAGGTAATAAAAATCTTATTCTAAAACTAACAATGTAGTAAAGGAAGAAACTATTTTACCACTGGACTACATTTTGAATTGCAACGATGTTAATAATTGACGACCGAGTGGTGTAGTGGTAAGTAGCCTTGCCTCATAAGCTGAAGGTCCCAGGTTCAAGTCCTGGCCGGGGCATTCATTTGTGTGATGAACAGAGATGTTTGTTTTCGGGTCATGGTTGTTTATATTTATATATGTATGTGTCGGAATCTAGCTAGTGACATCTAATTTTGTATGGAGGAATCTCGGACGCCAGCACCTGATTGGTGCTTGACAGAGTCTAAGTCAAGTGGTTGTCGTCGGGTGCGGTCGCCCCCCAGTTGACTGCAGGGCGGGACCGTGAGGACGTGAACGTAGAAACTGTCTCGCGTCCTTTTGATCATAGTTCAATGGTGCTAAATATAAGAAAACTGTAAATCAATCCTGAAGTGCAGTATTATTGAAACCGGCTTATCCCCACATACGCCCACAAAAGGTAGCCGCCATTGATAATGCAGTCTGATGTCGCGGAAACCAACCCCATTCCGACATATGTTTATTCTGGGTTCCCCGCCAGTTCGCTTGACGGTAAACCATAACACAAGCTCTGCTTACTTTGAGGCCAAATTGGTGTTGGCCTCAAAGTTGGTGTGTTTGTCTGAGGATTTATTATTATTATTATTATTATAATTATGTAGATTTACGGACATAAACAAGAGTTTTAGGCAAAAGTAAAATGAGCACGCAATACATGCGATGGTGAGTGGCGGTAAGTGGTATCCATGCCCACAGACATCATTAATCGCAGATGTTATTGATTAGTCACATTGTTATATTATTAATCAATTATCGATTGATAACGCGTTGCCGGCCGCAGGCTTAAGCTGGAATTGCCTTTGTTCCAGTAATTAGACTGACTGTTCCTTTCCTTTGACCGGAACACAACCGCGTAGATATGTGGTTATTATGGCGGTTAAAATAGGAAGGACTCTAGTCCCGCCCCAGACGAGATCTTAACAGAGAAACTTTACAACCACTAATGCACAAAATTACCGATGATATCATTTGTATGCGTTCATAATAAGGTGGTACCGTTCGGATACAGTTTACGAATTGAAAGGACTCTAGTACCGCCCCAGACGAGATCCTAACAGAGAAACTTTACAACCACTAATGCACAAAATTACCGATGATATCATTTGTATGCGTTCATAATAAGGTGGTACCGTTCGGATACAGTTTTCGAATTGAAAGGACTCTAGTACCGCCCCAGACGAGATCCTAACAGAGAAACTTTACAACCACTAATGCACAAAATTACCGATGATATCATTTGTATGCGTTCATAATAAGGTGGTACCGTTCGGATACAGTTTTCGAATTGAAAGGACTCTAGTACCGCCCCAGACGAGATCTTAACAGAGAAACTTTACAACCACTAATGCACAAAATTACCGATGATATCATTTGTATGCGTTCAATTATTTAACGTTAAGAAATATATTGGTATATCGATTAATAAGGTGATACCGTTCGGATACAGTTTCCGGAGACGCAATCTTAACAGAATAAGCAACTAGTTCTATAATTAAACTGAAATTATAAAAAAATCCATTTAAAACACAGTAGCTAATTTGTCGGAGTCCAATTAGCTCGTATTATCTACGCGTCTCTGACTACATTTGCGTTTTCCTATATTTGCATGTTAATACAGTAGTGAGTGAACTCGGCGTCAAGCGATGCTGGAAAATAATTAGTTTAACTGAAGTTAACTAAAAAAATAAAGTGTTCTCGAAAATTGCTTGAATTAGTTCATATTTGGCGGAACTAAGTATCAACACAGTAAGGTACCGACGCCTTGTAAGGCCCACTTTTACAAAAGTTTCATAAATCGGCATAAGTAAATGATAAATAGAAAAATGCTTAAAATTTTCTAAAATTTTTATATTACTTGTAAAATATCGTATAAAAAAGTGTAGGTGGGCCTGATTAGGTACTCAAGTACACCCGTTACCTTAATGGTTGTATCTCAACTGGAACCAGATCTACAACCCTTAAATTTGAGGAATCGTCAAAAAATAAGAGACTGTAAAATTGAATAGAATAGAATGTAATAGGTTTATTTTACACGATATGTTACAAAAAGTCACAAAAAAGTTATAACAAAATACTAAATCTTAAAAATAAATCTCAAAACTTAGAATAATAAAAACTGCTTATATATAAGAATTCATATAATGGCCGAAAAATTATAAAATACAAAATAATTAAAAAAAACAAAAGCATTAAGATTTGTAATATGTAGGTCTAATATGCGTTTCAATAGTAGTTTAGAATCCGAGAAATACAATTGTTTTCAAAATTTGTTTATTATTGGTAGATGTGTTTGTAAAAAATGTATTATTTATTGTCCTATTGTACTGTTTGTTTCCGTAAATAAAAAAAAAATTTAAATACATAAGTAGTAATTGTATTTATTTATATAAAGCTGTATGTAAAAACATCTTGTCCGACAAATGCACTCAAGATTTTTACTTGTTATATTATAAAAATGAACAAAAAATAAAGTATACAACTGCTATTTAAGTAATGAAACAAAATGAACACTTAAATCAAAAGTTTTCAAACTCCACCATAACCCAAACTTAACGGAGGGCTTCAACAGTATGTACGTCATTTTACAACATTCTAAAATTACGTTTCAAGTCAAGTATTTTTGAGAAATAGCAGTTGTAATTTGTAAATTTAACCATAAGAAGTTTTATTTGTTTCAAATATTCGTATTACTTTAGTTATGTCAATTATTTCCAAAGATTTTTATATTCGAAGCGAATAATATGCTTTGGTAATCAAATAGTGGGCCTTCATTGGAGCCTCTATTTTGGAAAAACCCTGGTAAAATAGCAACTTGCATATGAAAATACAAAACTTGCTGTGAATCACATGTCCCAAAGTCTTTTTAAGTGTGTGGGGGTTGCAAAGGTTGGCAATTTTATTGTAATGCAGCGGACAGCAGGCTGTCGCTCGCTGGCCGCTTTACGGTTACGCCCAATAAAGTGAGCCTATTTTATTTTGCATTTGATTTTCATACTCATATCATAAACTATTGTGAAAAGTGTATTACGAATAAAATTAAAAACAGATCAACTGTTTGCAAAGAATTCTCGAAAAAATATTAACTTGAGGATAAAAATTGTCTCGCATTTGCAGAGTTGAGGTTACACTGACGTCCACTACCAAAATGGCGGCATGCAGTATTGTCCGGTCGATTCTTTGTATGCTCGCGTAATTCTGAATTGTTCAAATATAGGAAAACGAAATGTTATGAAAGTTGGCCATAATGGGAGCTGGGCCATCTTTGGAGCAAATAATGTCGTTGTTAATCAATTACGCATAAATAAATGTTAGCTACTGTGGCGATATCAACCTATATTTACGATATTCCCTAGTTAATGAACGTGTTCTCTGTACTTTTGTACCCAGGATAACATGGCGCTGGTAGACATGGAGGATAGATTAAAAATGTTTAGAATCTCAAAATTTTGGAGCGCGAGGTGTTCATTAATTCGAGTTTTAAGTTGTAGAATTTTCTTTTTTTTTTCAGACAAATGTCAACCAAAGAACACACAGACGTTGGATTCAAATAACTATTTAAAATATGTACCTAATAAAAAAATATATATAAATACCAGTTTTACTATAGCAAGCAAATATTGTGGAGTAATTAGATATTCGACTTTACAAGATTTTATCTAACTTTCAACGTTTGTTAGTATAAATATTTATATAAGCGAAACGTTAATTAACCCAAGAATTCCAGCGGCTCTCAGAGACGGTTACTTAAAGTTATAGATTTTGATAAGCAGACATAGACTTAGATGAGGTACCTATACTCAGAAGCGCTTTAAGTGAGCATTTAACGTCTCTGAGTGCGGACGCTAATCGGTGATAGCTACATTCAAAATGGACGGGGTGTAATACTCGCTAAAGGGCGCTAATCACAGATTCGGGTCAGCGAAATTTGTTGAACGACAAGATCGGCCTGGTGCAACTACTGTGTCTGCACTACTCGGCTTATGCCGGTCGGGTACTACATTCGATCTTTTTGCTGGTCGACATATGCGGTTTGTCTCGCCAAAAGCCAAATGTCTTAACCGGGCGGGATTTTCCCCAGAAGTATATCTATACTTCTATATAGTAGGACTTTGACGCAGTGCCAACTAATGCCTGCCTGAAGATGTGGGACCTGCCCCTAAGGCGGTTCTAAAAGTCATAAACCACCGAAATACGAGCAATTAAATTAGATCAATTTTGAATTTGTAAAATTACCATACTAAAAGTTTGTATCCGAAATATTTTCAACATTACTTATCTATTTTAACATATTTACAACAAACTCGTACCTTACAACACATAATAAAATGGCACCAATATGACGTCACGGCCACGTGACCAGCAACAGTACGCGCCCTCGCAGACGCAAGCCAGACGCCTATCAATCAGCGGGGTTTCATCGTAAAAGGTTTATTGCTCCAATTGTTTATGTGGATCGGATGTAGAACAGCTGGTTCGATTGTTAGAAGGGCCAAAGGGATTAGAATGTTTCGAGACGTTAATTGTGGTTAGTTATTAAATCGTTTTGTTTGTATTACGTGTATATAATACAAAAAAGTACTTATAGCTACATTGGAAAAAGATGGCCTTTTCTGTATTAGTTATCTTTTAAAATGCTAGGCCACATATATCCCATATATCTATAAAAAGGTAGAGTTTTATCAAGTTCAACTCCTAAGAGGAAGACACGTGGTGCGGAAGTTTGAAACAAGTCGTCACGTAGGTTCAGGTTAGAAACGTGATGCACTTCACAAAGTCTTGTCGGTTTGAGTCTAGCAAAACAATTCTTGCAGCTTCAGACGCTTCGTTGCGTCAAAATATTTTTGCAAAAAGATATTGCTCACTTTAAAATTGCAAAAAAAACTTAGGCCAGCGACTATTTATGAAGAGAATTAAATATTTTATTTGTCATCATATAACCCTGTCTTCGAGTTCACTAAGAAATATGACTCTCTGACTAACTTATCTGTCCGTTAAAGGGTGACGCTGCGTTCTATGCATTCATTAAGTTTCAAATTTTTTACGTAACAAACATTTTAGTTTCGGTTTTTGTTACGTTACAGATAAATGTTATTCAACTTATTTATCAAGCCAATGAAATAACTTCTCAGGCATTAATCAGCACTGCCGAGCGGCAAATTCGAATATATGCTGTTGAAGGTTCCGTAAAATTTCTGACCGGCTTATGCTATTCGGGTTTTGGCGAACCGAATGTGCATATTTAAACTTAGCCCGAATGGACTTATCGATAGGCACTTGCCAAATATGGTCCTGATATGAGTTACTACTGCCGAACCGACTTTGCCGCCCCCAATATGTGGGTAGTACCCCTTAGGGTTTACTGAACGATGTTTAACTTCACCGTCTCGGTGGTCAGATTACGGCCGATTTTATTATTATTATGTCTAGATGACTACCGTTGAAAGCCGAAAGATGCTTATTAAGTAACTTTGTAAGTGACCATAAAGTAGCGATATGTATAACTTGTTCTAAACGAAATGAGGTATTTAAGCGCACAGATGTAACTAATTTCCGAGCACACCTGTTCCTCGCACCTCGTTAAATGTTTAGGATATGTAAATTAGAAGCTAAAATATGCGATTGCACTTTAATACATATCGGTTATTGAATTGGTTATTGAAGAAATTCATAATAGTGACATTTGACTACTACCGGTATAATACTTGAACCGGAACATATATACAACTTATAATATAACACACACACACACACACACACACACACACACACACACACACACTCACGCACGCACAAACATTCACATATAATAAAGAAGAGTGTTGAGTGTAAGTCAGATCCCTATCGCTAAGGGGAAGAGAAATTCAGAAAATTATTGAGGCTAACACTATCTGCTAAGCTCAATATTTGGTGGAGGTTTTTGACAATCTTATTTTAGACGCAGGGAGCGTACCGAAATACGTTAATGTTTAAAAATTGACGATTAAACTTAGTAATTTTTGCACTGCTGCAGATTTTTTTTGGCAATTTTTTTTTGCTTAAGACGTCATCAGATTAGGATAGGATTACTTATAATGTTCCAACTTAGCCAGCCGTCAATAAGCCGTTACATCAACGTCCTGGCGATTTAAATACTAAGAACTGTAACTCTTGTGCCTATAAAATCAAGACACAGCAAGGAAAATATGTAGCCAAAAGAGACAACAGACAGCAACACATATTTTATTTTATTTATTAATTTTAGAAACCTTATAAAATTATTGTCCTTGCAATCATAGGTTGCTTGTATTGGCGTGCATTTCTGCATAGTTGTCGCAGGACGTCGTTTTATAATGTAAACGACTTGGAATGATGAAACTCGGTCCAAAGTGTGTTTGAGTTAACCAATGCAAAGTAAGCCGTAAAGTTCTGCGAGTAACCGCAAGTAAACATTCCCTCAAAATGGCACTTACACTTTGCGAAGTACCCACAGAATTAAAGAAATACCTTTTTAATTATTCATATATTTTAATAAAACTTCCGCATTCTCGTAAGTGATTTTATCAAACATTTTCGCATATTTTTCGAACGTTTAATCTCGTTGAAAAAATTAAGAATTCGTTGAGAGTGAAAGAAAGCAATCGGAATCGCTCGTTAGCAGAGACTAATTATGTTATTACGAGTACAAGGCATGAATAAGAAGGAATTTTTAACCCAAACAGATGGTTTATATTAGAAATATTTAGATAGATACTAAAATAATATATCATTATTGCCAATTTTCGTAAGTTTAGATAAACTAGGGAAAGGAGTTATATACTAGAGATACATTAGGATATTGCAAGCTTTATCAAAAGTACTGCTAACCGCATCCACCTTAAGAGATGCTTAAACTGAACTTCCCCTCTGTTCCCTCAAATCCTTCCGTCTGCCCGGAACAAGTCAGAAATTGAATTAACTCTTCATTTTATTTAACACATTAAATGAGTAGAACGGTTCGTAGCAAGCGCTTCAGTAATTATATATTTTAGTTTCAAACATTGTTACAAGATCTTACGAATTATGTAGCACCTTTGATTGACTACAAATATATAATTCACTGAATAAAATGAGTTCTCGAATGCAGCGGCCTCCGTTTTAAAGGAAAAGTAATACGTCAGATGTATTTTATTCGGGTTTTGTGAGCGGTTTGTTGTATATAATTTACAGGTACAAATTGATTCCTTTGCTGTAGATTATATTAAAGACCAAAAGTGGAGTATTTATGGTCTATTCAGTATCCTTAGTTTAATTATTGATTCCAAATTCATTAAGTCTGATTTTCTAAAAACGATAAACGCATAATACGACCGTGCCGCATACGTATCGTGATTTGTGTGAATCTTAATAAATAGAGTGATTCTTAAGACACGTGTTGGTTTATCTAGTTATTTGCGGGACGTCTAGGTTAAGTTTAGATAAACTCAAGTCCACGATAAATATGAAATATATATTTAACGTTCACAAACCACCAGATACACAGAAGGAAAGTAAATTAATTGTTTTAGAGAGTTTAGGAACGGTAAAATACGAGCACTAATACATAAAACACACACACACACACATATATATATATATATATACACATATATATGTGTGTGTTTTAGTGCTAACCTAGACGTCCCGCAAACAACTACATAAACCAACACGTGTCTATATAACAGACAGTTGCTATGGCTTAGTTACTACGCGTTGTCGGAGATCGATCGACAGACGGAGCGCTGAGAGATAGAGGCTGTGCGCGTGAGGAGTAAATTCCGATTGGAAGCTATGCAAATCGCAGGCGCCGGCGGCCGGTCGCGCATCTAGTTCTAGCCTTCTAGGAACGTCATACTCACACCGTCGCTCTCGGATTTGCTAGTGGAGTTGATATTTATTATATTTAATGCATATGAAAACGTAAAAGTTGTGGTGGCGTGATGTATGTGTGTAATTTATATGTCAGGGAATTGTATACTAGGTTTATGATAAATATATAGACGTACTTAAGTATATAAAATAAGGTGTTGAATGTAAATATAGAATATTGGTATGAATATTGTTGTTTATATGTATGTTGGTTTGTAATAGGTTATAATACAGATAAAGGTATATAATAATGGAGTATACATATATGTGGTAAGTCACCCACAGTTTATACAGTCAAACAAAATTATGCGCGTGATCGATCAATATTACACAACTTTTAGTTTAGATTTGAGTCTTGGCTTTGCCCGAAGCTTCGTACATAGTAGGTTTTTAGTCCCACGTTGTTGGCCACCGTGGTTGGTTTGTTTTAGACGATTGAACATAAATAGGATATTGACACATAACACGACGTCGCATCTATATAACTGTATGCTGGATTAGATAATATCTTGTGCTTCAGTAACCTTTTTTGGGTTAGTATATTTGGTGTGGTAAAACGAAACTTGGAGAAAAATTAATATACCGAGGTATATATTTAATGTGACCGAGGCATCCCGTACGCTCATTAAGTAAATGGTAGTAGCTCTGCAGGAGAAATTACGCATACTGGTTGACTTTTCGAATCCAAATAATGATAAATATTTCTTCGTGTGTGAGAGTTGATTCGTTTTCAGCAGAAATATGTCCAAAGAGACAGGCCACTCTCAAGATAACCACAGCTCTTGGCCTGATTCACCCCCTTTCCCTTCTGAGAACCATGACCAGAGCGTCAGTCCATCTTAATCTCACATAGAACAAAGAACACCGGTGTTCCCACCCTATGTCCGCAATTCAGATCTGGATAAGGATTCCGAGCTGCCCACCATTGCCGCGTTCATGAAATTCATCATAGCTCCCCAACATTCCAACCCGCTGGTCAATAAGACAGCAGAGTACGCAGCCAACCCAGATCTGGCAATTCGTTACAGGCGTCCGCGTAACCTCTCATGAGATCCCGATGACGCTATTGCAACAAAGAACGCCGGCGTTCCGGTTAGAAATAGGACTACACAGCATTCGAATCGGTTAACCCACCGGTGGGCCAGGCTATCGCGTCGTGCGCATTCCTATCGAGTTTCTAGCTGGGTCTTTGGCAGTAGATGACACTTCCGGACGGGTGTTAGTTTCAATATACGATGTCCTAAGCCGAGGTCCGAGTTTAAGTTCCAGCTAACCACTCTAAGCGCTAGGCCACAAAGTCCTATGAAATTTAAAAGCCTAATAGGACCATAAATAAACTGTCCGTTTCGAAAAAAAAAAACTTTGTCTCATAACCATTTTAGAATAAGCTAGCATAACGAAAAACATGCGTGTGCCGTACTATTGCAGTATTCGATGCTCACTCCCTACGTACATACAACGCAGAGTTGTGTAAAATCTAATATCAGTACCGGGATTAGTCTGTATTACAAGGCTTAGGAATCCTGATAACTGATTCTATTGTGTACACGAGCTGATGTCCTGGGAGGCGTGATTCATCCGCGTGATTAAATTATTACGATATGGTGCAAGGCTTATCTAGGAACCATGTCGTGTCGGTACGAATTTCAAAAGAGGTTTGCAAAATGATCTTGGTAGTTCAACACGGGCTTTTAAAACATGGGTTTGTGTTATGCATCTTACCCGAGGAAAAGCAACGATGAGGATGTGAAAGCTAATTAAAGTGTTCACATATTTACTGTAATTCTATGGATGACATCTATGAAGCTTGCTTAGTTTTCCCTCAGATTTTACTTAGTTACATGTTCAAATAAAAATAAACTTTGTTTCATACTGCATAGTGATGAAAATTCAGTCAAAAATAATGGCTGCCATTTTGAGATGATTGGTGTCACATGTTTTAGGAATATGTTTTCTTCTCTCGCTTTTTATTTGACCGTTTAGCTGAGATAAATCTAGGTTGGATTTGACAGGTTGAAAAACCAGAGTTAGGCTACTTATACACTACACTGTAGAAATTGGATTGAAAGGGAACTTTTAATATGAGTCAGTAAAAAGCTTAGACCTCAATAGGGTTCTAAATGTTGTAATGTTTTAAAAACATTTAAGATGTTTTATGAGGTATTCTCCCCCGCCAACCCCGCGAAAAGCGCGGTAGTTCACATGCAACTAGAAAAGCGGTCAACGGTGTGCTTGTTGATCATTTTCTGTAGGTAAATGCTATTTTTGGAACTACAAATTTGGTAGATTCGTGAGTTTTGAAACAAATAATCGTTTCCCCGCAACCGCTGCAGGTGAGGGTGGTGCAAACTGCCCCGTGAGTTTTGAGCTTTATTTATTGCATATTTTTAATGATCAGAATTTTATGAGTTTATAAATGGAAAAGTACTTGGTATTTCTTTAGTTATACCATAACAACGGACATTATCGTCGCTGTAGGACGAATACCTCATGTCAAAAATTTAGATTTCTTTTTCAACCCAATTATATGACTATTGGTGTCATCTATGGAGTAAAACAAAACGCCTTATTTATTACTTATTACACTCGTAATAATTTTTGGAATTATCTTTTGAGCTTAGGTTTCTGGACATACTAGGTTTTATTCTACTGCAAAGTTATTGTTTTAAAAATGAGGTTACTGAATGATTTAAGTCAACAGTACAGTAATTATTTTATAATCCAAAAAGCCTTCGACAAAAATAACTTACAGTATAATATTTTAAATTATTATTACTAAAATTTATTTCACTTAAACAACCCTTATAAACTAATAATGGAGTCCCCTTTTAAGCCTATGCCTGTATAAGGAATTATTAGTCACATAAGCAATTGTTTCAGCTATAAAACACATATTTATATATTTCAAAAGCTTTCAATGTCTTAAAGAAGGCTGCTCGAACGACGTATCCAATTAGGAGCTTAATGGTTTGATGTAAGCTTTCTAACAAGTCGGAAAAGCTCGGATATCGCAGACTATCCTGAGATGTACCTGACTAAGCATTTCCTGTAACAATCCCATGTCAAGATAATAAAGAAATTCAAGAGAATATGCTTTATTAAACTTATATTCCAGAAAAATATAATTTATTAGATTTTGCTTAGCAATATTGTGCATCAAACACCCTGATTCTGTGTCAAAATATTTGTTGTTCGCAAGTTTTTTCTGATTTTGACAATGGTAATCTATATCTATATTTAAAAGAGGATTTTCTACAGGATGTTTACTTGAAATTCCTAGATATATTTTGCCCCTGCACGACATAGCTAACCAAAAGCAAAATAATTTATTGAAGGATTGCAGAAGTTTTAGAGCGTATGAATTACAAATAAACTAAAGCGTGGAACTGCTGGCCTCTCTTTACACTCGCTGTAATAATAAGCCGAAAATGTAGACCCTTCTTGTTTAGGTGACGAATTACACGACCACTCGAGAGATATATATTTACTTTATCTTGGAGATACCAGGACTTTACATTTTAAGAAAACAGAAAATACTTGGGTCGAATTTTTGGCGTATTAACCCTTATCTATCTATGCCTCGTAATCCGGTGCTGTAAAACACTTTAGTAAAATTTGTTAAATAAACAAACAATTGCACTTCGGTGTTGGTCCTTTGTAGGTTTTTCACGCGTGTTTGTTGTTAATTAGTTTACGGGCTCTACGTTCAACGGTGAGCTCTTTCTGGTTTACCACTTATGTTTTACCATCATTTGGTTACAATGTCATTGTAAGAAAGAAAGTAACTTAAACAGCAACCAGAGCAACCAGTGTTTCACGAATATGGCAACACATCGCTGAGTAGCGTTCCTCTGTTTTAAATAAGGCATCAATTTTGTTTAGCTTGTAATCTCTCTGTCCTATGGTAACACCGTAAAAATGTAATTTATGATTTAAAATAAGTTATTTCTTTCTTTCAGTACGGTAACCTGCCATATTAAAATTTATGTATTTATAATAGCTGATAAAAAATTTTTATAAAAGAAAAAGTTAGCCTTATTTTGATAACTTCAGCTTAGTATCAACCGGGACCCCATAAACTATACAATTTTCACATTTGCCAAAATATTTCAAAGTAAGGCACACATTATCAGGTTAATTTACGACCCTTTTCAACCTGTGCCACAAGCGAACCATGTTTTTGTTTGTTTCGCGCCCCCGAGGTGCCTTCCTTTAGGGATAGGACCAGAATAACTTCAGATATAATAAATTTAAATTACGTTTTCTGAACCAAACCAAGCGGGACAGGCGCAATATGTTTCCCCATATTTTTTTTAGAAAAAGCAAATAATATTGGGCTTAGTCTATGCGTTTATTGTATACAAGTATCTGGTTGCAAACTATTGCTGCGTTCCGTTTGCCGATTACAGCGCTCACAGCGCTAAAAGTGCTCAAAACCGTTCCGATTCGTTTGAACGCGCTAAAAGTGTTATTAGTGCTATTGCAATCGGAACGGTAAATATCGCGCTAACATTCTGATTGTTCGTCGCATAAGTCTAAAGTTACAATTTCATTAAGATCTTTGACCCTGAATGAAGCAGGAGCCATTTTTTATATTATTACAAAAGAAAATTAATAAGCAAGCTTCTAAAATCTTTAATCGACTAATAAAAGCATCAACAAAGTAACGTCATGTGTCAGTTTTGACAGGCCGCTCACAGCGACCATGCTCCGTAGCGTTGGCACTGTGAGCGGGAAGATGGCGGCGTTTACGACGTCATTGATGACGTATCGATATCGCTGTGAGCGCGCTCACGGGCAATCGGAACGGGTATATGAGCGCTGTAATCGGCAAACGGAACGCAGCATATTATTAGTTTACTATCGATTATTTCAGTGTTTAGTATCGTATTAGTTACCTGAGAACTCGAAGAGTTTGTGCTTGGGTTCCATGCCATTCAACGTTAGAAGGGAGAGTTGGAAGTCCAATATTAAAAGAAAAATATTTCAGCAGAACATTCGTTGAAGTTTTGGGTTATATTTTATAAAAAATCTACAGCAGTATGATGATTTAAACGAATTAACTAAAAAAATAAGAAACCAATCTCAATAATTAACAGTTTATTTGGGTACCGCAGTACTCAAAGAAAACATACAAGACCGAACAGATATACTAAATCATTTTTTCGCCTGATCTGGCGTGTGTAAAGATTGCAAATCGTCATTTTTGTTCCATTATAAAAGTGCCATTATAAATGCTAAGTCTTTTTCAAACTAGAAGGACTTTTTGTAAATTACTTCACGCAAAAAGGAACATTTGCGTGGACTTAATGTTTAGTGAGACATTGAACGAGACATAAACAGTAGTAGGTTTGATGCCCGGTCGTTTCCTGAACTCGCATTACGACGACATTACTCAGAGCTTTCAGGAAGATTAATAAGCTCGTTAACATTTTGATAATGGATGCGATTATAATAATTTTCTTAGGGAATTATTTATAGAGGTATAAGCAGTTTTTTTTTGATACATTTGTTTGATGTTTGCATTATTTAGTACCGTCCGAGCTAGTTTATTAAACGGTGGCGCTGCGTTCTACCCGTGTATAAAGTTTGACATTTAGTCACGTAATAACAATTTAGTTCCAGTTTTGGCTACTAAACAGATAAATTCGTGGATGTGTACCCATTTTATGAGAGCATTTTTGACATCCTTTGAGACAAACTAAGTTATAAAAAATATATCATACGGCCTATAAGACCAACATATCTGTGAACTGACAAGCTTCGCTAGTATCGTCTAAAAAATGCAATTTTATTAAAGTGTACACTGAATATAGAAAAACTATAAAAACAAAGCGTATAAAACATAGCGTATTAAAAAATATTGCATTCAAATCTTAAGATTCCAAAAAAAAATGGCGTTTTACAGACAGCTTGGTTGGACTATATTTGCTTCCGGTTAGGTGTCAATGAATCCGGCCTAAAAAGAATAGTATTGCTATTTTCCAACCTTCTATGAGCACATCATTAGACTACATTCCGACACCATGAACGCAATATTAGGTCTTTACCTATGAAATTGCCATTTTTCACGAAATAAATGAAGCGTAACTTTTTTATATATTTTTTATTTCTATTAATCAAAATGATCACCCATGCAATCAATGCATCTTTGCCAACGCATTGGTAGCTTATTGATGCCTTTCTTGAAGAAATCAGCTGGACGGGAGGCAACAAATTCTTCAAAGGCATTTTGTACTGCCTCTCGGGTATTGAATTTTTTTCCCGTTAAGAAGTTATCCAAATTCTGGAAAAAGTAGAAGTCTGTAGGCGCAAGGTCTGGTGAGTACGGCGGATGACGGAGAACTTCCAACCCCAACTCTTGTAGCTTGGAGACCGTCTGCTGTGCAGTATGAGGTCGCGCGTTGTCGTGCAGGAGCAGTGGAGCCGAACGATTGATCAAAGCTGGTTGGAGACGTGCGAGCTTCTCCATCATTGTGTTCAGTTCTTCACAGTACACATCTGCAGTAATGCTTGTCCCGTTTGGCAAGAAGCTGTGATGAATTACACCCGCGTTAGACCACCAAACAGTGACCATCACTTTTCTAGGGGTAAGTTTTCGTTTAGGGCATTGTTTGGGTGCTGAACCAGGGTCCAACCAACTTGCTGAGCACTTACGATTGTCAAACAGGATCCATTTCTCGTCACAGGTAACAATGCGGTTCAGAATTCCTTCATTTGTATGCCTGCTGAGCAGTGCAAGGTACGTCTCCACGCGTACTTCGCACTGGCGGTCATTGAGTTCGTGGGGTACCCATTTGTCAAGCTTTTTTACCTTGCCAATTTGACGCAAATGGACCAATATTGTTTTGATGCTAACGTCGAAAGCTGCTGCTAATTCAGCCGTGGATTGAGTTTCATCAGCTTCCACAATTGCCTTTAATTCGTCATTGTCGACCAAAGTTTTCGGACGACCACGGGGTTCATTTTTCAGGTCAAAATTTCCAGAACGGAAGCGGGTAAACCAATAACGGGTGGTGCGTTCGATTGTAGTGTTCGCTCCGTAAACGTCGTTGATGTTGCGTGCCGCTTGTGCCGCTTTGCTGCCACGACGGTACTCATACTCCATAATTACTCGAATTTTTAACTTATCCATGATGACGAAAAATGTTCGAATGCGTTGAAAACAAAACACTAACTATTAAACAAATGACGATTTTAGAAAAAGAATTCCATGTTTGTCAAATAAAATTAATTTGAAATTAGAATTATCAGTCAAAAAACAAATATTTTCATTTGAAATGGCCAGTACGGCAAAACGGCAGTTTGATAGGTAAAGACCTATTATTAAACCTAAACTTACTATAGTTACCGCCACCCATGAAGACGCGCCCCACTCATTTTTGATTGAAGTCGCACGCTACGATACACTTGTACGGGAAGCGATTAGTAAAAAGAGAGGGGCGAGTCTTCGTGGATGGCATTAACTTTACGCGTTGGTTTAGTTCTCAGATTATTAAACTTAATCACATGATTAATCTGCTTATCCATCGAGATAAAAATTCGACAAATAGGACTACGTCATTTAGTTTTTTCTGTCCTTTTTCATAAAACAATTTAAAATTTTGAGTGGAATTTATCACAGCACCGCATCGATTTGCCTCGCTCATCTATGGTGGATTCTTGTAAAGAGAACATACAACTTCTAATTTAGAGATATAGAAATGGTATGCGAGCCGGTAGTAGGTACCAAGCATATGGCTTTAAAGTCATATACTCGATTTTATACATTTTGTTGAAATTTAATTGCGAATGTGAGGTAATGGCAAGGAGTGGAGAACAATTTGGCATCAGTGCTAATCTAATTAAATTCAAACAATGGCATTTCTATTCCCTGTATTAGAAGTTCTGTGGTGGACCCGAAACCTAACGGTGAAAAAACTGTTCTTAGCCAGAGTTTGAATGGCTTAGTACACAATCTGATCTTTACATTACCGCAAATATCACAATAGCGGTGATAAAAAAAATACTATCATTCAAAACCAGACTCCAACAAACAATTAAAAAACATACTTGCAATAAGCCTTTCAAATCTTTCTAGTTAGTAAAGCCTCCTTTCAAATCTTTCTTGTTAGTAAAGCCTCCTTTCAAATCTTTCTAGTTAGTAAAGCCTCCTTTCTAACCTTTCTAGTTAGTAAAGCCTCCTTTCAAATCTTTCTAGTTAGTAAAGCCTCCTTTCAAACCTTTCTAGTTAGTAAAGCCTCCTTTCAAATCTTTCTAGTTAGTAAAGCCTCCTTTCAAACCTTTCTAGTTAGTAAAGCCTCCTTTCAAATCTTTCTAGTTAGTAAAGCCTCCTTTCAAATCTTTCTAGTTAGTGAAGCCTCCTTTCAAATCTTTCTAGTTAGTAAAGCCTCCTTTCAAATCTTTCTAGTTAGTAAAGCCTCCTTTCAAAATTCAACCAAGAATAATATAAAATTTATTAACCTCAGTTGCATTAAAAAACAGCTGTGTTTTCGTAATATAATATATCCAGCAAATATCTTATTTAGGTGCCCCAGTAAATGCGCTGTAAAAGATAGTGTCGCTATTTTATAGTAATGTTTCTCATTAATTTGCTAAATGGCTGTTATATGGCAAAAGCAATATTATCTTTAGTGTCAATATCCGTAATGCCAGTTTATATAAGTTTCATAGTTAGGCATTCAGGTTAAAATTACAGTATAAAAATGTTTTCGTTGAAACCTATTGTGAAAGTTGTATTGTGACCAATCCTGCACAACAATGGTGTGAACTTGCGTGACTATTAATTAAGAAATTATTAATTTTTACTATTCTGCAAAAAAAACAGCTCTAATAATCCCTTCAGGTATATCAGTCGCATACAACAAGGGGGTGGGTTTCATGCAACAATTGTCTGTGTGTGTCGTGAGAATGCACATATACTAATTCTTGCATAAAACCTCATTGGTATATTTGGCCGTCGCCAGGTTCGAGACCGGTACGTCGATACCCAGAACACTGCGTCAATGACGTTTTTGAATTATCGACTCTCGTTTCTATTTAATTATTTTTGTTACTTTTACGTGAGAATGACAAATAGCGCGTACACTCGATTAAAACTATTAATATTAAACAAATTATTTTAAAGCTAGTGCAGCCTAAGGCAAAAGCTTGTTGAACATGCTAAATTTTATTCAATATTCCTGACCTACAAAAAACCTTCTCTTAGACTGAAATAATTTCATCCGTGGACAAAAGTGACAAGAATAATCTCGAACTTTCCTAGAAGCTTTCGATGTTTTCACTCCTCATACTCAAAGAGCATTCGGCTAATGTACATACTCCATGAGAAAGCTTCGTCTAATGAGATTAGGAGCTTTATATATTATGCAACTATGCTATAAGAACCTCGGTATGTTGCTCCGGAGCTTGTTATTAAGATTGAGAAATTATTAATTTTTGGAGATAGAATTTGGTTTCTTAACTTAAAAAAATATCGGTTTCGTAATCAAAAGAAAAAAGTTAGAAGTTACCATAGAGATTTTATATCTAAAAACCTTAAACTTTCTTGTAAAATAAGTATCTTCAGTGTTCAAAAACATTTTATTTTATCCCATTATTTATAATTCACAAATATTTGACACTTATTTTAATTAAAATACACAGAAACGATAAATTTATTTTAAAATGTATAATTGGCTGTATAGCGGTCACCTTAACGCGCGCAATACTCAAAAGCAATATAAAAAGTTGCCGCGCATAATTTACACTAATATTTACTTACTATTTTAATAATTGTACTTTCACTAACTGTTCTTTGAATTAAATATGTTACTTCCTAAGAAAGTAGTATTTCATTACTCACAAGGGTGTTGAAAAAAGTATAACACTCAGTGTTCCTTGGGGACTTTAATGCCCACCATGGAGAGTGGCTGTACCCGTTCAAGGACACCGACCACGCTGGCAGAGAAACCTATCGGTTCGCAGTAACTCATGGTCTGTCCCAGCTCGTCCACGAATCTACGCGCATTCCTGACGTTGTTGACCATACTGCGTATTGCTTCGACCTTCTGCTGACAACCGATCCAGACAGATACTCGGTGTCCGTATCTCCACCATTAGGGACATCCGACCACTGTCTGGTGAAATCTGTGTCGCAATACTCGCCAACCGATACCAGCCCAAAAGACAAAAGGCGAGTATGGCGGTACAAGTCAGCAGATTGGGATGAGATGCGTCACTTTTTCGCCTCTTATCCTTGGCGGCAAGCTTGCTTTACTTCCGATAATCCATAATGCTGTGCTGATGCTGTCTCCAACGTGATATGTCAAGGTATGGAGTACTTTATACCGTTCTCTGAATTATCCCTGGAGTCCAAGCCCACCCATGGTTTAATGCTGATTGCCTCCTAGCTGAAAAGCGTAAGCATGCAGCATACCTAGCCTGGGCTAGCGCTCGCAGAAGCAAAGCTATGGATCTCCCAGCTAAGAAGCAGGCGTACAATGCTGCTGCCAAGTCCTGCAAAAAGGTGATCAGAAGCGCTTGTTTCGACCACATTGGCCGTATCGGGGACAAGTTAGCATCCTATCCCACGGGGAGTAAAGCTTTCTGGGCCCTTGCCAAGTCGGTTGAGATGAATTTCTGTCGCCCATCACTGCCACCACTGCAAAGGCCTGACGGGTCTTTGGCCCACAGCGCAAAAGAGAAGGCAGACTTGTTCGCAAATCTCTTCGCGGATTGTTCACGTCTAGATTCCAAAGGTAAAAGCCCACCCACGTTACCCCCATTCGGACCCAAGATGGAGGCCATCCAAATTCACCAGAAAGAGGTACTCAAATGCTTACTAAATCTAGATGTGAACAAAGCCAGTGGTCCGGGTGGCATTCCCGCAAAGGTTCTAAAGCACTGTGCAGCCGAGTTGTCTCCTGTTTTGACACGCCTATATCGACTCTCTCTAAGGACTGGAAAAGTTCCAAAATTATGGAAGTTTGCAAACGTACAGCCCGTACCAAAAAAGGGCAGTCGAGCCGACCCAGTCAACTATAGTTGACTATAGACCTGTTGCAATAACTTCCATAATTTGCAAAATTAGGGAACGTGTATTGAACTATCGTCTCCTGACGTACCTAGAGACCAATGAGCTCCTCAGTGACAACCAATATGGTTTCCACGGAGGACGCTCAACAGGAGACCTTCTAGTGTACGTCACGCATCTATGGAGCATGGCCTTGGAAGGGCACGGAGAGGCTATTGCGTATCCTTAGATATCTCCAAGGCCTTTGACCGGGTATGGCACGAAGCCCTCTTGAGAAAGCTTCCTGCGTATGGCATACCATCTGGACTCTGCGACTGGATTTCTGATTTCCTGAGGGAACGGTCAATTCGAGTTGTCGTCGATGGCTTGTCATCGGACCTAATGGCGATCAACGCCGGCGTTCTTTCGACCGAAGGGCCCGTAGACTCAGCTGATCGAACCTTCCCCCTTTCTCCACTGATCAACCAGACGCAACAGAAGTTTCACCCGTTTGTGGTTAGCGTGCCAAAGAGCCGAACTAAACGGTTCAATAGCTCATTTTTGGTTCATGTTGCCAAAGAGTGGAATGATTTGCCTGCGTCTGTTTTTCCAGACAAATATAACCCTGGAGCTTTTAAGTGTAGAGTGAATAGGTACCTCTTGGACAGGCGTGTATGATCCTCGTCTTCATCGTCACTTTACATCAGGTGAGATGGAAGACAAACGCCTGCTAATTTTTAATTAAAAAAAAAAACTCGTTAAGCTATTGAAAAGTACATACTCGGCTGAAAATTAAGCTCTCGCCTGCCCCATGTCAGCCTCGAATGTAATTGTCAACTTAGCTAACTTGTACTATAATGTACTTTTATGATTTATCAAAAAAATTAACTTATTTTACTATTACGATGACTATACGCTAAATCAACTACTTTAATGATTTAGGAGTCATAAACAAAGGTTATGTCAGTAAATAGAAACTGAAGTGGTTTCAGCATTAATCAAATTCAAATAAATTAAATTTACGTGAAATTCTGTTGTCTGTCAATTTATCTACGCAATCAGCTCTCGGCATCTGCAAACGAATACGAATATAGAAGCGGACTGGAATAAATGAATAATCATACACACTCCGGTAAACAAACAATGTGTCCCGTCCCGTGCTTGTAAAATACAATCTCAATTTGTTATAATATCTACTAGGTTCAGCCATAACGTTAAATAATTACTCAAATACATTTGTAAATAAGAAGATTTGTATTTATATGTACTGGATAAATTATGAAACTACTGAACTGTTGAAAACATATGAAATTAAAGAGGCAGGAAATTTCGCTGCACAAACGTAGACACTTTTTGTTGCTTTAACTGGATACCATCTTAGGAACCTTAGTCGCTGAATCCAGAGTCGGCGACCGGACATAGTCGCCGGTTGCCGGTTGCCGGTTGCCGACACGGCTCACTACGAGATACCGTATCTATTTGAAAAGTTTATGTTGCTTGTGTCGTGAACTGAACACTTTTAGTTTTTAGATCAAACACTTTTTCCAAGTGGAAGCAAGTGTGGAAACTCATTCTTTCCATATTGATTATATAAAAATAAACTATTCGCCACACAAAAGTGTCCACGTTTGCGCACCGCCTTATTCACTCACAACACCCAAAGCTAACCCCTAGATAAAGAAAGCTGATTATTGCATGTAGTTTCTCTTTTTGAGGTACTCATAATTGGAACTGAACGTGATTTTCAACTGGAGCGAGTGAGAGGAAGTGGTTTTGGTTAGTCAGAGTGAGTGAAGATGAAAGTGAAATGCAATGCAATGAAATATTTATTTCTCAACATTGACAATTACTTATTGACGTCAAATAAAACATGACTCTACCACCAGTTCGGAAAAACCTTCGTGAAGAAAAACTGGCAAGAAACTTCACGGGTATTTTTTTTTTCAAAATAAATTTACAGAGTCTCTTTATGTCTATACAAAGTTATTCTTATCTGCGTCTCCCTCCCCCTAGTATCCAAACGACGAACACCCTCAAACGGCACCCGTTCACGAGTTAACGCGGGATCCAGCCATCGCCCTCCTCAACCATATTAGAGGGAAGTGAGCGACCCGTCACCCGACGCTTCCAGTGTGCAGTAGAGAGAGTAGATCTCGCCTGGGGCGGTACTATGGTTCGTATAATTTTGAACACCATAATAATCACATTTAACTGGTTATGTTCCGATTAAAGCGAAGGAACAGCTAGTGCAATAAATGGAACAAAGGCAATCCGAACTGAAGCCTGCTGTCCGCAACGCATCATTTGTCGATATTGTAATCACACTCAATATTGATAAATGAAATACCTACGACTGTGTGTCGTGTGACCTGTGTCTATGGGTGGGGATGCAACTTATCATCAGGCAGGTTGCATGCTTGTTTACCTTTTATGAAAATAGTAAAAAAAGTCTTTACGTCACACCGCGCTTCCAGAGAGTGGGAACCGATTAGATCTGAGTTCGCGCTTACTTGTTTTCCTTCTTTTATTTCTGTACGTCAATCATCGTACATTTTAAAACTTACTGAAGAAGAGAAAGCTTTCACAGGATTTTTATCAATATGCCTACATCATAAGTTTTATAGTAAGCATAAGAATACTTTCATGAAAGCTAAAAGTTATTCAATGAATAATTCTAAAACTCCTACTGCATTCAACGGTGTTTCAGTATGATAGGCAAGTTTTCAAGAGATTTGAATACCTGCGTTGAAATAGTAATTTTAATAGCTTCGGCCTGTAGACATTTGAGTAGTTGTTAGTACTCACTTGGATAATATTTTACGGAGTTTTCACACGAGATTCATTACATTCATTTGCATTTAAAATTTCATTCGTTATTACTAAATAAAGTGGCAACAAACAGGTGTTGGGGCCATAAGTTCAGGCTGTGATTTGATGCGATTACTTGGGCTAGCTGTCTCAAGGTGTGGATCTTGCAAACATCTATTGTGTCAGGATTGAAAAGTATGGAAAAACTATAAAGCTTCCATCCAGACCTTGAACACTGGCCTAACTGCTAATGCCCCGACAGCTGTACAACGGATAACCCAAAGCTGACCACTGACTGCTCTTAGAGTTGCCAGGTTTTGGTCAAATGCGATATAAAGGTAGGTATCATTGTCTCGAAAAAAAGATTAAGAAGAAAAAATATTAATTAGTAACCAAAGAAGGTTATGTTATTTTAATCAGCGGACAGTGACCGTATAAAAATTTACGCAAAGCATGAAATTACTATAAATTATAATTATTACCTTTTAGCATTAATAATTCCAACGGTAAACTGCTCTGTTTAGAACAATAACTGAAAGCAGTCGTTAAGGCAAAGTATAGCGCTTACACTTTATAAACGAGAAGTTAGGGGTGTGACACGAGAGATAAGAACATAGTTTCTATCTCAAAAATATTGCAGACTTACATACGGTGCTAAATTCAGAAGGAATAATAATAATAATAATGAATATAAAAAATCCATATCAAAAACCTTATTTTCACTCTGTTCTTAATATACACTATTATTCCCGACTACTGTGGTTGTCTGGAAGAGATCGCTGTGAAAATATACGACCGTTTAATTGAAACTTTTTTGTCCGCAAAGTATTTTTCTACCAAATTAACTTGTACTTGAGGTATACATATATTCAAGTGCGAATAAATAAATAATTTGAACTAATAATTACGTAGAATAATTACGAAGAATATATGTTTCCGATTTGGTAATGCATTATATGTGTACAACTGAATCAATATCACATTTAAAAATACCATTTTAAATTAATATATTAAATTATTTTTATATTAAGAATAAACGACGACGAAAATCTTGTACCCAACATAAGCTGGTTATCAAAAATACGTTTTTTCGTTGGTTTTGTCAGTTTAAAGTTGCCAACCCTACATAGTACGTATAATAACGCTAAATAATATCGCAGCCGTACAGATGGCGAACGCTGAAAATTCTTTATAAATAATTAACGAATTTACTTTAGCATTTTTATCAGAAGCGAGCCCCGCTCTAATGGACTTGTTCCCAATTTTTTGTTTCGGTTCGGTACTCGTTTATTTGCAATTTAAGGCGAATTGCATGAATATTACCTACTTTAGAGGCAAATTTAGAGGAAACCCTTCCCGATATAAAAGGTAACCCTTCTTAATGTTTAAAATTGTACCGTATCCTTTATTTTCTTATTATCATTATATTAGTAAAATGTATTTGAAGAACTTATTCAACCGTAATATACATCATTTTGACAGAGCTCAAATAAAATATAATATTTTATGTGTCTCGTGACCTTCGAGTAAGGGCATTTTATTTAAATTTCAGTATGTTTACGTTCTATAGGTTATTTCATAGTGTCCGATCTATACATAAAACAATCTTAATCATCCCACTGCAAAGATAGCTCACGCTACTAAGGAGGCGCTTTCAGTCAATATATTGTCCACCACACTTATCTACACAAGGCTGGCAGACTTTGAGGGTTGCCTTTACCGATGTTGTTCTTACCACGATGAACCCAGGACCCCAGGTTTTGGCAAACGCAGGGATTGTTCCGAAAGGCCCGCGTCCTAGCTACTGCTCCAGTGTGTCGCTCGTATTTCATAGTAATAATAATAATAATAATAATACATTTATTTATTGTAGCAACTTGGCCCGCTTGTTAGTATACAATCTTATATATCTATGTTAGTACAAAAACAAAAAATAAATAAACATATTTTCATAAGTAGAAATGTAAAAAATGTAGGTCCTAAGACAGAAATCTTTAAAGCGAGCTTAGACGTAACTCAGACGTGTGTCAGCTAAGTCCTCAAATGAAAAGAAACTATGTTTCATGCGGTAAAGTGATGAAAATGGCAGCAAACATTTTTTACATGATTAGTATCACATGTTTTTAGAGTATGTATTCTATGTAGTATAAGCCAAAGTGGCTTATCGTTTGACCATTTAGCTGAGATAAGTCTAAATACGGTTTGTAGATTTCAGGCTAACAATCTGAAAAGGCGATATTTTTGTATATCTTAATATTTTCTCTAACAATTGAAACGTCTTCTGAATAAAGTTATTTCAGGTTCTCGTAAATTTTGTAGGAACGGATTTGTTCAAAAAACAATTTTAATCTGTCCGCTGCAGTATGACGGATCGGTCCGGGTTGTACCCTTTATTTATCTAGAGAACATGTTAACAGTATAAAGGAGTCAGGAATGTTGCTTGTATGAAAGATGTTTGTAAGTTTAACCAGATTTTGCTTGATGTATATAGGTTGTCTAAAAACAATTGAACTAACGCTGGTCGATTACCTTTAGGAAGAGATATCAAGAACAATTTAAAATATGTTTCTAGCCACGTTTTGAGTAAATACGACACGAAAAGTTAATGAATAAACTAGAATAAATTTAAAATATAGCTATTAAGATTGCTACGGGCCTTTTGCCGTAATGTCAATAATTATTGAACCGAAATGCCATCTATATTGAAATGTTAAATTATCTTAATAACTACCAATACAGGGTGGAATTTTGCAACGCCACCTGGAGGGAGAGTACTGTAAATATTGGAGATAGCAAGTTATACAAAAAAAAAACAACCGTTTAATTAAAAAAAAGGCATGATTTTTGAAAATTTGCTACCCACGCCTGGTATTTGAACTGGCTAAGATTCGAAAAAATAACACCGTGTATTTTATTGGCATCAATCAATAAAGTCTATTATAAGGATCAAATCTCTCTAACAAATATAATGATTTAAATAAAAGGAAAAAAATTAAACCTCAACTTATTCATTTAATAACTGTAACAAGATAAAGCACCTTTATTCAAGGGAGCCTCGCAATACTTTTTTAAATATTATATTTGAAAAAAATTACGAAAGGCTATTTATATAACAAAATATTAAATATCTTTACACATATTTGTAACGCAGATTTTTATTAGAAACGACATAAGTGCTTCAAACAGTGTTTTAAATACGAAAATTCAAATTGGAGTTACTAACACATAGCCTGCGATATCATAAGACCTCAGTTTTTAGTTTTTTTTCGAGGACATTCAAAATTCATATTCAACAAAAAAAAAGTTATTTTCAAAATTTACAATATTTTATTTCATAATAGGTACAATATTTTTACACGACTAAAGTGGGCAATATATCTTTTTCACTTCATTTTCATCTTCATTATCATAGCGACAAATGCATCTTTGACTCAGGCTTTTCAAATGTAGATCGAGAGAGCAAAATAGCTAGTAGAAAAAATGCTTTCGGAACTCTTTTGTCATAATTACTAAAACTATGCAATAAAAGGAATGCAATTTGAAAGAAACAATGCAGCTGTTAATGATTTAAGAACTAAGTTTCTTAGTACATTCAAAACAACTCGCTATTAAAAGTTATCTAATAAAAAGTATAAATTTGTTTATGCAACAAAACAGAGCTCATTTCTAGCACCCAATTAGTATTTAGTTTATTTACTTTCTATTAGTTTTTGCTTGCATGTTAAGTTTGATGGCGTTCCGTTCTCGTAATGTATCAACTTTGTTAAAGACATGTGGTCCTAATGGTTGAATCTATGATTGATGCCAAAAAAAAAAAACAGAGCGCAAATAGCTGGATTTGGATTTTAGACGGTTCAATTCCCGGACGGGGCTAGTTGTTCTTATTATATATCTGAATTCCTCTTTTCTCCTTTTTAAAATAAAGGAACGTTTCCTAAGCGTACTACTTGCTCGGTCCAGTATTTAGAGTATGGTCCCTCCAGGTTGCGAAATTCCATCCATTACAGTTTGAAAAGTTATTTTACCCAAGGTTGGATGCAGCCGTAGTAAAGCAATATAACAAAAGTTTGCGAACATTTCTAAGAATTCCTTTAAACTGGTTTAGAGGGTTCTACAACTTATTTTATACCGTCGTCAAAATGTTGCAATAATATTCTGCACGTTAAAATTGTGCGGAAAGTCCAAAACTTGTTTGATGGATCAAACCACTTAACTATAACGTCTACTTTTACTCCAACTATTGAAGTTAAAGATTTTTGTCGTGACTGTAATTGAGCGTTCGATTATAATACCTTTAAATATTTAAAAGTAATGGTGTTATACGTAACAATATCAATGTCACGTAAAATACAAGATGAAGAGTTGAAAATACAATTAGATAAAGTTATTTAAATTAATTTGACTATTCTTTTTCTACAGCTACTACATTTGTATATTTTATGTAATGATTTTGAAAAGTGAGCAAATATTTTTAGTACCGTTTTTGATTCTTCATACGCTACCAATTCAGGGATAATAATCAAGTAATGCTTGAAATAAAAATACATTGTCAGCGCGAATGAACGATATGCAAAAGGCTCAGTCTCCAGCAAGATTAGACCTGAACAAACATTGTAAGTTCAATAAAACCTGGAAAAAGGGACTGGGTTACAATCGCCGTAGTTTGGGTCACTTAATAAATATTGAACTACATGGTCGTAGTCATTGACTACGTAAATTTCGTAGACCTTAGCAGATTTATTTTAATTTGTGGCAGTTGAAAATACAGAAAGAAATTAATATTAAACTTCCAAAAATTTGGTTTGTAAAGTAATTTTGAAGTACCTTTTTATGTTTTTTTCGGAAAGAATGAGGTCTTTTGGGAAAACAATTTGTGTAATTCTGATTTCTGTGATTTCGTATGATGACGTCACCTGGAATGAACAACTCCACAATTTTCTATGGATTCTTGTGACAGATATTAATGATAAACTTTGATTGACAAAAAGTAATTAGAAGTGGATGCTACTCGATGACGTCATATAGAGGTTTTATGAGAGTCAATTTTATTTGCGCTTTATCGTTCAAATAAGCTAAATCTAATTTTATGCGAGTTGTTACTGACAAAATATATTATAGAATTAGAATTAGAATCTGACGTTTTTCTTTACATATGGTTTTACAAATCTATGTGGCGTTCTGTACATATTAACATAACGACTATTACAAAATGTTGCCATATTGACAAATTTAATTCTCTTTTAGGGGAAACATTTTTGCTGGAACATGAAGGACGTTTGAGTAACCTAATTATTTATTCTTTTCATTCTTTTCATGCGAACAAATAGTTCAAAAAAGAAACTCTATCAGGCTTCTAGCAGTGATGTTTTTGCAGCTATTCATGTGAGGACGTTGTGTCGATAGTTTGTGAAACTAAATTGTACCCCCATAATTGTAATTGATCATTTTTGTGCAAGAGATGTGAGCGGATACTCGTGGTGTGTATTTCAATAATATAATTTTTTGTAATACGAGTATTATGACATTATAAACTGATGAAAAATTGGGAACTACAACGTATGCTTTTTCCGATAGTTTGTAATCGATATAAGTCAAACAGTGAATGAAACTTTAAGTAGGAGGAGTTTGGCGGAGGGTAGAGTGGAGTATTTTTCAAACTCACGAAACCGATGTTGTTCGAGGTCCGCAGCCGCCGCGTTTTAAGTTTAGACGTTAGAAGTTTATTTTGTGATCGTAAAATATATCTCTCTTTGTTATTGCATACAGAAGACGACCGCCAAGCAGCGTACAGGTCGTGTCGGCAACCACTCCCGCCGCCGCGAGCAATAAACGCGTCGTGATAAAATAACCGGTTTTATGAACTGTAAAGTATGTCGTTTGTAGATTCGTCTGTTCTAGAGCGTTAACTAGTTGTACAGTACTATAATCCAATCTTAAATACATATAAATTTAATCTATAGTCCACTGCGTGTTATTTATACACACTGAGTTCAATACATGGTCCTTCGACCCGGATCAGTTGCACCCCGACTCGGCACCTCGCAGTCCTGTAGTGTTGCCATGTTGAGTATCGTCTCAACACTAGTTGTATATCCATAAAGATAGAAAATGAACACAAAGGAGCCAATTTTATAGAACAAACTTGCCCTTCTTGGGCCATTATTACAATAAATATTTATTTTTAACTGAAAAGAGTTAATGAATTAAGCAACTTTCACTTTGCAAAGAAAATTGTGTGCTCACCGTTACAAAGTAATGTTCTTCAATTATGAAGAAGTGTTAAATGTGATCTTTTAAATTAGCCCTACAATAATTGGTTAAAAGCATTTTCCAAATAACTAAAACGAGTTTAGATAGTCATAATACGTTATTTACTGTTTCGTGTTCCAGTGTCAAGTCATTAAGACCGCAAAAAAGTATGGTGTTGGGAATTTGAATCGCCATTTACCAAAAAGGGCAATTTATCTCAGGGTTGCTATCCTGGATTACAAGGATCAAGCTAAACCTAACCCTAAGCCAACTGCTTAGAAGTGGCCACTTGAGTTTATTATAAGATATGTATTTTTTGTCAAAGCAGAGTTTAAGTCATATTGCGGTGCGATATATTTTGTAGCAATGTATTACGAAGTTATTTAAGTAAGTACGTTAATAAACATGCATTTGATAGAAGTCAAAAAGTCAAACGATTTTTGTCTTATACGTGATCAACATAGATAAACAATAACTAAAGCATGTGTAAACAAAAGGTTTATTACCTAGTATTAATGAGACGACCAAGTGGGAGCCCTTTCGGTCGCATAATCTTTTTCATCATAATGTACTTTGGCATAAAAGTTTCAGATAAAGTTTTTTGCATAAAACATGATAGGCAGAGTGGTAAAAACGCATAATTCTTACATACGCATAACTTTAACTTCTTCTAATTTTAATTATCATAATTTTAATTAGCATACATGTAAAGAATATAATTGCTATAGGTCTAAAGATAATTTATCATAAAATACGAGACGCATAATGGATGTATCCATAACCCATAAAGTCATAAATGAATGAATAATAAATATGACTGAGATTATTTAAGCAAGATTACGTATCACAATCTCTAAAGTTAATATGCCTGAGGACATAATGACTATGGACGAAAGGCCTAAGAAACTTTAAAACAGCTATGGCCTTCTGGCCTAAATTCAAAACAACTGATAGTCGTTGGTTCTAAGCGTTGTTGAATCAAAGTTTACCTTATGAATAACAGGCTTAGATCAAAATGTATGTCAAGTCTGTAGATTGTGACATCACATATTAGGTGCGACGACGAGCGTAGCGAGGAGGAGCGTTAGTCTGTAATAGTCCGAGTTATTGTAAAAACATTTATGCTTGAATATTTTATGCAGATGTTTCATTATTATAAAAGAAGTTATGGGGAAATAAAGTATGCGTAATGAATTAATCTGTATGAACGTTATGCAAAACAAACATTATGCCAAAAAACGTTATACAGCCTTATAATATGCCAATTAAATTTATGTATTCCAATACGGACATTCATTTCAGGGGCATTCATTTGTGTGATGAACACAGATGTTTGTTCTCGGGTCATGGTTGTTTGTATTTATATATGTATGTTTATTCTCGGATCTGTTTACTTTGGGGCCATTCAGTTGGTGTGTTTGTCTGGGGATTTATTATTGTTAATTTTATAGAACCTTGACTGTAAAATTATAGCATTTTCTACTCAGATACCTTCCTACTTATTGTGATAGACGGCAGACGAGAACGCAATCCTGATGGTAAGTGGCATTCGAGCCCATAGAAATCAATTATCGTAGATGTTATTGAAAAATCTTACTGCAGTACCAACCCCCCAGGCGAGAGCTTAACCAATGAAATTGTACCACCACTTGCCATGTGGGGTAAGTTACAACAGTCACTCGTAATGTTACAGCTTAAAAAAAATAACACCGTTTTGTAAAATGATTCAACCATATATGTACATTAAAGAAGAATTTTATGTATGTACATTAAAGAAGCGTCTCCACACAAGTGGTACCCGGCTTCGAAGCTTTTTAGTTACAAAATATATATTATTTATTTTGATCCAGTTTATTGAAGTTTTTCCTTTTGTTTATTTATTTTATTGTAGCACGAAGATCCACAGCCAAAATTAACAATAATATTCAAAAATATATAGCAATTATAAACCCTCGCCATTAAAAAAACAATTTCAAACTTAACATTATCAATTCACAATTTTGCGATAAATTCTTTACACTCTAACTTAAATACACTAGGCATGATTAGTTAATCAGCTGGTACTTATATTAGGTCTTTACCTATGAAATTGCCGTTTTTCACGAAATAAATGAAGCGTAATTTTTTTATATATTTTTTATTTCTATTAATCAAAATAATCACCCATGCAATCAATGCATCTTTGCCAACGCATTGGTAGCTTATTGATGCCTTTCTTGAAGAAATCAGCTGGACGGGATGCAACAAATTCTTCAAAGGCATTTTGTACTGCCTCTCGGGTATTGAATTTTTTTCCCGCCAAGAAGTTATCCAAATTCTGGAAAAAGTAGAAGTCTGTAGGCGCAAGGTCTGGTGAGTACGGCGGATGACGGAGAACTTCCAACCCCAACTCTTGTAGCTTGGAGACCGTCTGCTGTGCAGTATGAGGTCGCGCGTTGTCGTGCAGGAGCAGTGGAGCCGAACGATTGACCAAAGCTGGTTGGAGACGTGCGAGCTTCTCCATCATTGTGTTCAGTTCTTCACAGTACACATCTGCAGTAATGCTTGTCCCGTTTGGCAAGAAGCTGTGATGAATTAGCGTTAGACCACCAAACAGTGACCATCACTTTTCAAGGGGTAAGTTTTCGTTTAGGGCATTGTTTGGGTGCTGAACCAGGGTCCAACCAACTTGCTGAGCGCTTACGATTGTCAAGCAGGATCCATTTCTCGTCCCAAGTAACAATGCAGTTTGGAATTCCTTCATTTGTATGCCTGCTGAGCAGTGCAAGGCACGTCTCCACGCGTACTTCGCGCTGGCGGTCATTGAGTTCGTGGGGTACCCATTTGTCAAGCTTTTTTACCTTGCCAATTTGACGCAAATGGACCAATATTGTTTTGATGCTAACGTCGAAAGCTGCTGCTAATTCAGCCGTGGATTGAGTTTCATCAGCTTCCACAATTGCCTTTAATTCGTCATTGTCGACCAAAGTTTTCGGACGACCACGGGGTTCATTTTTCAGGTCAAAATTTCCAGAACGGAAGCGGGTAAACCAGTAACGGGTGGTGCGTTCGTTTGTAGTGTTCGCTCCGTAAACGTCGTTGATGTTGCATGCCGCTTGTGCCGCTTTGCTGCCACGACGGTACTCATACTCCATAATTACTCGAATTTTTAACTTATCCATGATGACGAAAAATGTTCGAATGCGTTGAAAACAAAACACTAACTATTAAACAAATGACGATTTTAGAAAAAGAATTCCATGTTTGTCAAATAAAATTAATTTGAAATTAGAATTATCAGTCAAAAAAAATTTTTTTTCATTTGAAATGGCCAGTACGGCAAAACGGCAGTTTCATAGGTAAAGACCTATTATACATATTCTTAACAATCCTAATGTACAACTTTATCATTTTTGAAGAAGACGTCAGCGAGGCTTGCACGCGATGACGTGGTATTGAAAAAATGCACATCGAATATGATGCTTAATTTAATGAAATTACTACTCTCACGCCTAATAAAATTATTTTGCTTATAATTTGTTGTAACTTGTGAATCGTCAAATTGAGGGTCATCAAGTGGATATGTAAATTATTTATTTATATATTTATTCTGAATTCCCACCGGTTCGCTGTGAGTTCATCAAAAGCTTTGCTTTTTGACAATGGTTTCATTATTATACTGTTTAAAAACTAACTTTGAAACCCACTAGCGTACAGATAAACAAGCTGTTTCAAAACAAACATACTTCAACATTTTAGCAAGTAACAAACCTACAATTTATAGGCGCTATTTATTGAAACAGTTCCGATTGCATGAGTTCCAAGTACATTAGAGGTTCTATTGTAGCAACACTAAACACATGATAAACAAGGCGCACAGTAATGAATACCCTAACCTAAGGCCACACCTAGACTGTGCGCCGTAATATTGTAGAGTCGACTGCTCCTCATGAATATTGGTCTGCACGCAACGCAAGCTGTCCAACAACCGTATTCTGGTACACTTTGGATTAAGACGAATAAAGACTATATTTTGAAAAGAATATCGTATTTCATTGTTAAAATAAATGAACACCCTTCGTAATTTGGAATATCAAAAGTGTAATAATAAGCTTAACGTAACACTTAAGGCAATCTCACCTTTAATTAACGCACATAGCTAGTTTTGACAAAATACATCTCCACTAATGATAGGAATTTAATTATTTTCGGACGAAAAAGATAGATAATATGTATCTTATTTTTATAGCAAATTAATCTCTTTTATTTTTTTTTTATTTGTTAAAGTCGTTGTAGCTTAGCATCTGCCTGTTTTTATCCTTACATTAAAATTAGATAATCTAAGGACCATATCTGGTTTAAAGCCTGAATTAATTTAAAATATGTTGTAAACAAAAATATATAATAGTTTCACAATATAGCTTATAGTTTTGCAATTCGCTATGTTAAGTATTTTCGATGTATGTTTTTTTATATTCTTTTCCGAAAAGATGCGATATTTTGAGAAAATAATTTGAATATTTCTAATTTCTGTGCAGTATTTTACTTTAATTTTTTTTAAGAATTTCGTAGGACGTACGGAGTAGATATCTTTTTAAAATCGCATTACAAAGTTTATTATTATAACTAGAATGAACAACTCAGCAATTTTCTATGGATCCTTGTGACAGATATTTATGGTAAACATACAGTTTAACCAAAGAGTAATCTATAAGTTGCTGTTACTCGATGACGTCATATATAGGTTGAATGAGAGAATGTAATTTGCTCATCACTACATAGTATAAAACAAAGTCGCTTCCCGCTACTAAACTACGCAACGGATTTTGATGCGGCGATTTTTATTAGATAGAGTGATTCAAAAGGAATAATACATGCATAATATACTAGAGAAACACTAATAATTTTAGAGGTTCCTAATGTGATGTCGTAAATAAACATATGTTTCGCGCTTCATTGCAAACGCTGGCTGAACCCTACGAGATAGATCAAAATAATGCACTACAGTATTGTACAACTTAAAAAGGTCTACAAAAAAGTCCGCGATTGTATATGTCCATCTCTTAGGGATAACCCACAATAACCATTTTTTATCCATTACTTTTTACGAGAAATAATGGCTTATTTACGAAGCGATTTTAAGCAATACCGCATTAATCCTTATCCAATGAAGCTCTTAAATACATTGTGCAATTAATATAGATCAATATGAACCTTTACAGTGTGTAATTGAAAGGAATGTTTTCGATGATATTACAGATTTAAAATGCAGGGACCGTGCGAAGCCGGGGCGGGTCGCTAGTTATTGTTAAAATAAGCTCAATAGCATTATTCTGCCAGTTGATCCTGACAAAATATAATATGGCAAAGTGATGTATTCAAATGGTTTTCGAATTAGAATCTGAATATTTTCTTTACATACCGAATTGGAGTAAGATCTATTGGATTTACTGGCAGAATTTCCATCATGACCTTGTTATGTTCACATAACTTATGTGAACCATACCTTTATGTGATGTGGATTACTTACGTGACTAAGCCTATGAAGTACGATTTACCGATTAAAAAAACTGTATAAAATTGTAAAACCTTAGGAAATAATAATATTTAGTCTTATTACTTATTATTTCAAGTTAGATTTGTGTAAATTATTTCTTGTGTTAACAATAATTTCGCACAATACTGGCAATTCATGTTGTATACTTACTAAGTGTTATATTCTCATTCAAAACATTTGCCGTCTTACAATACACATATTAGGTCTTTACCTATGAAATTGCCGTTTTTCACGAAATAAATGAAGCGTAATTTTTTTATATATTTTTTATTTCTATTAATCAAGAATAATCACCCATGCAATCAATGCATCTTTGCCAACGCATTGGTAGCTTATTGATGCCTTTCTTGAAGAAATCAGCTGGACGGGAGGCATCAAAATCATCTCTCGGGTATTGAATTTTTTTCCCGCCAAGAAGTAATACAAATTCTGGAAAAAGTAGAAGTCTGTAGGCACAAGGTCTGGTGAGTACGGCGGATGACGGAGAACTTCCAACCCCAACTCTTGTAGCTTGGAGACCGTCTGCTGTGCAGTATGAGGTCGCGCGTTGTCGTGCAGGAGCAGTGGAGCCGAACGATTGACCAAAGCTGGTTGGAGACGTGCGAGCTTCTCCATCATTGTGTTCAGTTCTTCACAGTACACATCTGCAGCAATGCTTGTCCCGTTTGGCAAGAAGCTGTGATGAATTACACCCGCGTTAGACCACCAAAGAGTGACCATCACTTTTCTAGGGGTAAGTTTTCGTTTAGGGCATTGTTTGGGTGCTGAACCAGGGTCTAACCAACTTGCTGAGCGCTTACGATTGTCAAACAGGATCCATTTCTCGTCCCAAGTAACAATGCGGTTCAGAATTCCTTCATTTGTATGCCTGCTGAGCAGTGCAAGGCACGTCTCCACGGGTACTTCGCGCTGGCGGTCATTGAGTTCGTGGGGTACCCATTTGTCAAGCTTTTTTACCTTGCCAATTTGACGCAAATGGACCAATATTGTTTTGATGCTAACGTCGAAAGCTGCTGCTAATTCAGCCGTGGATTGAGTTTCATCAGCTTCCACAATTGCCTTTAATTCGTCATTGTCGACCAAAGTTTTCGGACGACCACGGGGTTCATTTTTCAGGTCAAAATTTCCAGAACGGAAGCGGGTAAACCAATAACGGGTGGTGCGTTCGTTTGTAGTGTTCGCTCCGTAAACGTCGTTGATGTTGCGTGCCGCTTGTGCCGCTTTGCTGCCACGACGGTACTCATACTCCATAATTACTCGAATTTTTAACTTATCCATGATGACGAAAAATGTTCGAATGCGTTGAAAACAAAACACTAACTATTAAAAAAATGACGATTTTAGAAAAAGAATTCCATGTTTGTCAAATAAAATTAATTTGAAATTAGAATTATCAGTCAAAAAAAAATATTTTCATTTGAAATGGCCAGTACGGCAAAACGGCAGTTTCATAGGTAAAGACCTATTATTATAATGGTGTAATGTTAATATTTTCTCATTTTATTGTGAAGCTGAGATCAAAAATGAAATTGGCTTAGGTATACCACGATTATTTAAAAGACGGCTAGTAGATATACAACACAGAAACCGGACAAGATACCAAAAATAGGCTGTAAAAAGTGTTGTATCTAAAATGACATTTTTGAAGTTATTCTCTCACAAAAGATTGTTGTGTAGGCCAACGTTGTAGCAGATACCGAATATGACCAAGGCTGCAATAGCACAAGAATAATGCTGAATAATTTTCAAAGTCTACGGGAATATGCCACTATACCAAAGCCATATTTGAATTTTTCCAGGCACGATGCATACCGATACCGAATATTCCGTTTCCTAGAAATAGAAATGAACAAATGCATCAGTAATTAATATTGCAACTTGTGGGAAGTCTAATTTTCCAAGAAACAAAATAAAAAGTGTACGGACATTTGATTACATTGGGAGAACCATTGAAGATAAAGTATGAAGGGCAAATTATTAAATGTACATGGTTATTCAACGTATTCGTTTTATTTTGCTGTCGTAAAATAAACACCCGTTTCTCTCCTTTAGTAAAAGGGTTAATTTACAAATGGACGCTACCATTGTCGATTATCTACTTGTCAAATTTCATTTCGACCCATCCAGGAATTTAGCTGTCCGTTAATAGATCTGCCAGTTACTTTTTCTTTCATACGATGATTTCTTTAATCTTGTTAAGCAAAACAAATAACTAAGTAAGAAGCAAACAGTTCCGAAGACACGTAGTTTGTGAACAGTGTTTTGTTGCTCCCCTTGTTTAAAGTTCTACTGTGTAAACATTTGTTTGTTACGTGGGATCCATAAACAAAAATATATTTGGAAGTATAAATGGATTCACAAGACCATTTTATTGGCTTGTTGTTTTTATGTATTTAGGAATTGTAATAACTGTAAATAAATTTTGATAATGTTTAACGAATACACGGCATGAGTGTCTCATTGAATATTTACTACAAAGCCAATTCAATGTTATAATTTAGGTCTACAAAGAAGAGATTAGATTCGAGTGAAGTGAAAACTTATTATTGAATTTTTAAATTATAAATATGTTTATGTTGATGTGAACTTCCAATTTACAGAGGTTTCATGGTTAGCCGTCGCTTTGAAAAAAACTTAAATGGCACCTGGGACAAAAGTTCCATACTCCTTTGTAAAAACTTTCGGTTCCTACACTGACTGATCCTTCTTAAGGCAATGTTTGGAAAACGGAAAATGTTATTAAAAGAAAGCAGATAACTAAAGCTTCTTCAACTTCTCCAAAAAAACTAAACTGCTGATTTATATATATATATAGCTGATATAGCTTTTTAAGCAACTTACCTGATTTCTTGGAACTATGCCCCTTCCCGCCGTTCTTATTCCTCCTCGGGTAAAGGTTTATCTTGCTCTGGCCACACCCCATCACACAAGTTTACACTACACCATTGCCGCAGTTTTCACCAACAAACAATAATTTAAATTTAACTTAAATGGGTCACTAATCACTTGCTTCAGTCTAAAATGTTTGTGTGTGAACGCATCCATTTGAGTTTTATCCTTCGCGGCGGATTTTCAACATAGATGGTTTTCGATTTTCGAATTGCAGCAGCCATGCTGGTTTCTCTGTAAAGGAAAAAAAAATTATCAGTTTTTATTACATTTGTAATTCGAGTCATTTGAGGTAGCTCTGCCGCCTTTTGGCAATTAGACCTGTGTGGAATCTAATTTAGTTGCTATCTACTTTTAATTAAATTTTTTCTACAGGGAATTATTCTGCGTATCCATGGGAAATTATCTGAAAAGTATTGCTAAACTAGGATGCGTAGCGTACTCTTTTGAATTAGAAGCTTATCAAGTTCTAACTCGCTACTCACTTTCTCACATTCACGTTATTCTTGTTTATTTATATACAAAAGGTGAGCTAAGCGAGGCTTAGAAAATGAAGTTATCCTATTGATCTTTTTTTTCTTAGCACACCGTCGAACTTTTTCCCACAGCCTTGATTGAAAAGCAACCTTAAACTGCTACAAATGACATAATACCATTTAAACCTACCATAATCCCAGACGTTATTAAAGAGATTCTTGCAGGTTTAACTTCAAGTAAAAGAACACAACGTGCGTGAGCAAAGCCCGTGTATTGAGGAATTTTTAGACGATAAAATATGAAACGATAAATTGCAAAACACCCCTCTTTATGTTTTTTCTTTCAAATTTATTACATACAGGCGCTTAGGTTTATGCATTGTTAAATATGATACAATTATTAAATGCTTTAAAATTTCAACATTAGTGCCAGAAGGATTCTAATTATTATTCAAAAATTTAAGTACCAAGTATTAGAATATTAACGTCGTGGTAAGTAACACTTAGGATTTCAACACAGGAATCTGAAAAGTAGAAAAGGTACAGGAGGCGACATATAATAATAATAAATCCCAAGACAATCACACCAACTGTATGGCCCTAAAGCAAGCAGAGCTTGTGTTATGGATGACCATACAGCGACCTGGGGGGGACCCCAAAATAAACTTACATATATTAAATGTCAACCACCATGACCCGAGAACAAAAATTTCTGTTCATCACACAAATGAATGCCTCGGCCAGGATTCGAACCTGGAACCTCAGGTATATGAGGCAGGGGTACTAACGTATAATGAAAAGTACGAAATGCCAATAAGTCAATAGTTATATTTTTGAATTTGTTTTTTGCGTCGAGTAATAAGTAAATAAATAAATCCCCAAACAAACAAACCAACTGTACGGCCCCAAAGTAAACAGAGCTTGTGTTATGGATGACCATACAGCGAACTGGGGGGGGGGGGGAACTCAGAATAAATATCAACAACCATGCATGGATCCGAGAACAAACATTTGTGCTCATCACACAATGAGTGCCGACCGACCAGGTTTCTATCTATAATGGTTTTCTTTCACTGTTTTTCGTTTTCCTTTTGTTAATTTGTAAACATTCTTGTTTGCGAATGTAGCTTTACATATTAAAGTTCTTATTTATTCTGTTTCAAATATTTTTATATATTTATTTTTATATATATTTAATATATATTAGAAATCTTATAGAAACCGATTTTGTATTATGTAGCGAGTTGGAAAGATCGTGTGAGAAGAAATCTATTACATGTAAATGAGAAATTTTTACGTTTCATATAGTATTTATAACTATTTAAGCCCTTATTAATAAATAATAATATTATATTCGTTTATTTGCAAGTATATGCGGTACAATAAGATGTTACAGATAGATAAAACAATGTGCGTTAACACATACTACTGCTTGGCAGCGTGCAAATTATTCTCTATTGATACATAAAATTATAAAAACTGATAGTTATATACAAATTCTACTAAATTTAAACATTGCCATTAAGCGTCAGCAATTTATTAATACAATGTCTCACACAATGCACATAACTTCTTAATATCTAAAACACCTATCGAATAGTTCACAAATATACACCAAAATACTTTGCTTACGTTTCGTAGCAAACAATTTATACGTACGAGATTACAGAAAAAACAGATCTAAAAATACCGTCTTAATCAACTGATCTCACTACACCATTACTCCGTAGTTTACACTACAATACGTTTAAATAATGCCTTCCGATAAAAGAAGGTCATTAATGTGCAGCAGGAATAATGTTGCAGAGAGAGCAGATCCCTGAGGTACGCCGGCGTTGATCGCCATTAGGTCCAATGAGAAGCCATCGACGACAACTCGAATTGACCGTTCCCTCAGGAAATCAGAAATCCAGTCGCAGAGTCCAGATGGTATGCCATACGCAGGAAGCTTGCTCAAGAGGTCTTCATGCCATACCCGGTCAAAGGCCTTGGAGATATCTAAGGGTACGGCTATTGCCTCTCCGTGCCCTTCCAAGGCCATGCTCCAAAGATGCGTGACGTACACTAGAAGGTCTCCTGTTGAGCGTACTCCGCGGAAACCATATTGGTTGTCACTGAGGAGCCCATTGGTCTCTAGGTACGTCAGAAGACGATGGTTCAATACACGTCCCATAATTTTGCAAATTATGGAAGTGATTGCAATAGGTCTATAGTGGACTGGGTCGGCTCGGACGTTTAATTATAGTCTCATGCAGTAATCTGTTAGAATAACAATCATACGCCGACGTGCGCCGCGCCGGCATGAATGGTCCTTTGTACGCATTCATCTTTATTTGCTACGTACTGCGAATGGAATTATTGTGAATAGATTTATAAATAGATAACTTTGTTATGATATTAATTGTGACGTTTGAGCAGTTTCTTCTTTTACTGCGAATGACGGGTTTATGAATTTAGTTATAGTATAGCGCGGTGACACGGGTGCATCATCGGCTCTTGCAGAAATACTTTTGATAATCTATAGAGTATGTGAAATGTTGAAATACTGAACAAACTCAGTTTAGAGTTGTCACAGTTTTCAAAAAACAAATAATGCCTCTGTGTAAAGAAATAAGGTAGATATTCCACTACTATTCTATTATACCAGGCAGCTTTTTACCATTCGGAAAAGGAGCATATGGCTTAAACCACAATTATTATGAGCAACTTAATAATAAGAACATACTTTTTATTCTATGCTTTTGGTTATTTAAAAATTAGATTACCTAAATTTCAACCTTCAATTTAATTTAGTACCGTATTATGGTAATTTTATAAGATTTACTTGTTGTTGTATGGTATGCTTTCCAGCTGCAAACTTTGCAACATTTAAATAAAGATTTCTATTCTTCCTTGCACTATAAGCTTCATTTATCAATAATAAACCTAACATCATTTAAATAGACTTTGCTAAAGTTTTAATAAGCTTATAAACTCTTAAGTTCAGGTAAGTCTTACTTTCCAAGGAACATTTATCTGAAAAAGCTTGTAAAATACAAAGGAAATATAAAAGTTTTCTAGTTTCAATCGAAGTTCCGTGCAGGTGTTGATTGGTAGTATGCAACAGGTGTTTCATAAATAAAGGCCATATAAACGTTCTGTAACTGATCTTGTGAGAGCGTTAAAATGCCTTTTAATTACTTTTGGTTGTGGGTGCTTGATGCATGCTATTACATATTGAGTCGTAAAGGGACTTAAGCATAATCATGTCTTTATTTAAACTAAACGGACTTTTTATATTAGATTAAATAACGAGTAGTGAACATATGTAACATATTTATATTATACTAGCTGTACCCGCGACTTCGTTAGCGTAGAATTTAACAAAAAAAAGTTAATTGGTTTATTTAGTTTTTTTTCTGGTGTTTGCATTTTTATTTTAATAATCATTTATTCTTAGTTTTTTGTATTAGCTTTATTGAAAAATTCTTTATATACAATATTTGGTGTACGATTTGCTTGGGCTAAAACAACAACACTGCTGGCATTCCTTGCACGTGAACACGCCACGTATAGTTGCCCATGGGAAAAGCAACCTTTAGTTAAATCTATACCAGCTTTGCTTAACGTTTGTCCTTGGGACTTGTTGACTGTCATAGCAAAACTGACATTGATCGGGAATTGCAATCTTTTGAATTCAAAAGGAAAATTTGATGGTATTATAGGAATCCGTGATGTAAATACTATTTCACCTTTTCCGTATTTACGACCTTCTATAACGTTTCCTTGCAACTACACTACTTGCAACCTAGTACCATTGCAATGTTTCGGCGGGTTTAAATTACACAATAGCGTGATGTGCACGCCAACCTTAAGTTCTAGTTTGTACCGCGGGGGGGGGTTTCACCCGGCACAATTATACTGTTTAAAAATTCTGTTGGCTAATTAACCACTTCATCCGGATTGCAAACTGTATTGATGGAAAGATATGTTTGTGATTCACCAGATAGCTTATCTAAAATGCGCTGATTAAGCGCAGTAACCTGGTCGTTCGTAGGTGCTAAAATTGATCTGTCACACAACCACGAATCTTCTTTGATATTGAGATTGTGAATATCTTGTAGGTAGTTCTATATCATGATTACTATTCACTTCTGGACACTTTCCCTCTCCAACATCAAGAAGAATTATACTAAATTCTGAATCAGCTGTATGTGCTCTCTTGTTTTGTTTTAAATTAAGTATTTTATAATGTCTCCAAAGTACCGAACGTTTTAAGCAGGCGTTAATGCATCGGCTCGCGTACCCTTAGTTACAACCGGTAATATTTGGCTAAAATCTTCAGCGAATAAGAATACGTTGAATAATAATATAAATATAAATTATTGCTTCTTATATCCTGCATCGTCTTATTCACGGCTTCTATAGAAATTTTGTTTGCCAGAGTGCATTCGTCCCATACTACAAATACACAATCTTGTACTACTTTGGCTTTGAGACTATTTTTGGGTATATTGCAGATTGGATTTTCCGTACGGTCTACATCTAGTGTAATTTTAAACATAGAGTGTGCCGCTTTGCCCCCAGGAAGTAAGGTTGCCGCTATACCAGACGATGCGACTGCTATGGCAATCTTCTTTTCTGCACGCATTTTGGCTAGCAAAAGATTAATAAAAAATGTGTTGCCGGTACCACCTGGAGCGTCTAAAAATACACTCCACCAGCGTTTGCATTTATTTTAACAATGAAGAGTCGGTTAATTTTGGTTTCGTTCATCGTTTAGTCGTGGTTCATTATGATTTATAGTATTTTGAAGTTCAACTGGGTCAAAATTTGTACGTTTAATATATTCTCTGTTTAAATTTTCATCAATTCCATCAGTCGCGTTTGAAGATGGTAAACCATAATGAGTGAGAGAATTGCCACCTATCGAAAGAAGAACGTCTTGTAATGCAAACAAAGCTCTATTTGTAAATATGTCTAAATTAGTATTTATGGCTGCATCCGGATAATGCCGTTGTAAGTTTATACAACGTTTTATACATAATCATCCGTAAAATGACCCTTGAACTTGTCCCATAACTCTGTGGGATTAGAGACATTGCAGAAAACTAAAATAATGGCGATTAGTTCTCGTAACTTAGATGCGCATCTGTGAAAGTGTCGCACCAGTGATTATCACCTTCTAGTAAGCCAAGAGCGAGGCATGCCGCTTGATATGTAGGATGTTAAATACCATTCGCCCTTTTGAGACTTTCGAAAGAAGTTGGTCCCTTGACAAATGTTAATAGCAACCTCAGATAATAACATTCCCGATTATTGGGGGTGAATTGTATAGATTCTCCCAAGTGTATGCTCATAAAATATGCCGGGATGACCTTCCACAGGAGTACCTTCCCTGTAATATGGTTGAGGAGGGCGATGGCTTGATCCCGCGTTAACTCGTGAACCGTTGCCGGGTGCCGTTTGAGGGTGTTCGTCGTTTGGATACTTGGGGGGAGCGAGACTTGCCGAGCTAACGGATGCTGATAAGATTAATTTTGTAAAGACATAAAGAGACTCTGTAAATTTATTTTCTTGCCAGTTCTTCTTCACGAAGGTTTTTCCGAACTGGTGGTAGAGTCATGTTTTATTTGACGTCAATAAGAACAAGTAACTGTTTCCCACTGCCTAGCAGCCTTTGTGATACTGATTCGTTGGTTGGAGAAGTGGTGGGAGGCACCCAACGTGACGGCCCAGTGGTGACATGCGCGTGTGCTGCGCGCGGTGCTGGACAGTACTTGGACATTGCAACGTTACTTTATTTTTCTAAAATAAAAGTAGCCTAAATTACTCCTTATTACATCAGCTACCTGCCAATAAAAGTGCCGTCAAAATCGGTCCAGCCATTTCAGAGATAAGCCGGAATAAACAGACAGATAGACAGACAGACAAAAATTGAAAATTTTTTTATTTTGGTGTATGTACCGTATATATATATTCATATGCATGTAGTAAAAACGGTTATTTCAACATTACAAACAGACACTCCAATTTTATTCTCACAAATATTTAACTGTTATGTAAACTTTTTTTTGTTTAATATGAACTAAGTTCTTGTTACCTTAAAAACACATCCAAGACCTAATTTAAGCACCAATAAGGCAACATTTATTACTATTAACGGTTATACAATATGTTTTAAATAAGGTGGGTCCCGGTTTATACCAAATTACCCCAGGCCGGCAGAAAAGTTGTATCTCAGATTATCGGTTATAATGAGTAGTGAAATTCTGTATGGTTTCCATATCACGTAACTTTGGCTGAGCTGTCACATTAACATTAACAAAATATATATAAAATATTATATGTCACTCAAGTTTTGAGCACAAATGGAAAAGCTACTGCAAATGTTGTTGTCTGTTGTATAAAGGTCTAGCATGGACGGAGCATATTATCGCATTTAAAAATTCATATCTTTTAGTATGAAAATGACATTTCTGATGGGAGTCTTTAATGCCAGTTAAAGATTAGAGCCGGTTACAGGATATAAGAACTATACAGAATGTTTGCGTCAATAATCTAAACTTTTAAATTTTAACACACATTCTACTGTAGTTTTAACTTGCGCAAAAATAAAGAAACTGAATTGAATTTGTAGATGATAAAAAAATAATGGTTTGATCTACAAGTTTATCAATACAACAACGCGCTCAAGGCTGCTGATTACAATTTGTTTTACATAATCGATTTGGGTTTATCCGGAAATTTATGTATAGCTCGCGGCAGCGTATTTCTTGGAAAGGGTGCGGTGCGAAGGATGTAACAAACAAGCATAGGCACTTCAGCATTTATAATGTACGCTACAGATAAAAACATAAACATAATATCGAAATTACACAAATAGTTAAGAGCTGGGAAAATCCCTGCATTTTTTAAAAATAATTTTAATTTTAATTAAAGAAACGCAACTGGGACTAAAAAGAACTATTTAATAGGTTAACGATGTCATCCTAGTCAGAAAACTCTTTTATTCATAGGGTTTATTTTTGCTCTTCTGGTATACTACGTGTATGGTAACCAGAGAAACTTGAAAAGGTTAAAAAAAATAAAAAATTATATGAGTCGTTGCATCCGAAGAGATCTATATAATTAACTATGTAGTCCACTGTACGGGGCATTAGCACAAATTTCAGATCAGTTTTTTTTATTATCCGTCGTCGGTGGCGTGATCCACCTCGTCCGGTGAATTATTCACTTTTGTTGTGCGGGCATAGCAACATCGTTTTAAATTTTCTCTCGTAATTTGAGTTATAATGTCAGTTCTACGGAAGGATTATGGGGAAAAGAAAACATAAAGATTCATCAGATCACATTAAAAAGAAGATCAGGAAATTAGAAAGAAGATTACGCCGTCGACGACAAAGTTGCTCCGAGTCATCTAACGAAGGTTAGTTAATTCTTCAATTATTTCATACCTGGCTCAAAATATGAATACTATTTATATATCATAGTTTATTATTTAAAATGTATTTGTGCCTAAATATCAAATTTTATGAAGTTTGAGTCTGCAAAGTCGTACAGTCACAAAAATACTCGTATAATATTTTTCACCTACCCTCAAAAGAATTATTGTTTTAATATACTTTAATAAACGATTAGTTTAATTATATAAATACGTAACCTACTCACAAACGTGAATAAATTAAGCTATACAATACAATAAGATTGGAAGCGTACTTCATAACGTTATCACATTCGTAGTGTAATGATTTTGTATGTAGACTAGTAAACTCGCTGAATTCATACAATATTTATATAGGTTTTTAGTTTTGCTAATATTAAACCTTACTTCGCGTACCGTTGTGGTTTTACACCTGGCTGATAAGTACTCCGACGTGATCGTAAATCCAGCTATTTTTTAGTAGTACTGCGACGCGATCGTAGTCTGTCTTACCTTATGTTCCGTTCCTATTATATACCAAGCCGCTGTGTTGGCACTCCGACGTGATCGTGAGTTTTACTATTTTTTATGTAGTACTGTGACGCAATCGTAGTTAAACATAACGATTAAAGTATCGTGACGTGATCACGATCCCGGTTCTCCTCGATTCCCCTTGTGTCATGACGTGATCATGACCTGGTGTTATATATACTGTTGCAGAAACCTATGAAGTAGAAAGTCACTGACCTGGAGCCCCTGCGGGTGAAGAGGACTCGATCTGGCAGTACTCGGATTCAAATGAATCAAGTCAAGGAATTATTACTAAATCTACCGTACATGTGGAAGATAATTCAGGAAAAGACTTACCGCCCATATGGGGACCTTCGGCATCAACTGACGATGTTCCAGATGATATTGAACCTACAGCGTCATTGGGACCCGAAATACTGGAGATATTAGGAGATGGGAAAAGTAAACAAGAAAATATCGGGCCGAAAATTCCAGACGAAATCTCTAAACATTTGGGGAGATTCTGTGTGAAGGTCTGAAAAAGGATGTCAAAAAGGTACTAATGGAAAAAAGACTTGTGCCAGAAAATTTTCAATTAGTCAAAGCACCAAAACTAAACGTGGAAATCTTTACTGTTTTGTCTGAATCTCACAGGAACCGAGATAAATATCTCGAGAGAACTCAATCCCAACTTGGTACAGCCATAGCAGCACTGACCTCTTTGACTTCTACCTTAATTAATAATAAAGAAATAGACAATTTAGAAGTTGTAAAACACCTATCCGAAGCGAACCAAATACTATTTGATTTGCATTCTCAAAATACGCTTAATAGGAAAAAACTCATTACAAATTCATTAGACAACAATTTCTTTTTTCTAATACAAGATGTTACAAGAGATACGTTCCTCTTCGGAAAAGATTTGACTGAAAAAATTAAAGCGACTGTATCCGCAGAAAAATCCGGTCTACAAATAAAAAGAAAGACTTCAAATACTAAAAATTCTACGATCAAGACAACACAGCAGAGGGAAAACAAGAGAGGCCCGCGTCGTCAAGCACAGCGAGGGAGCCGACAAGGCGGGCCCAGAAACCGGACATCTTACAGGCCTTTGAAGAAAACAACTCAAACTCCGAACCGATACCAGGACGCGACGAGATCCCGAGCACGTCCTGCGACGAAGCCACAATAGTGGTACAAAATTATCCCGGTAGGCTAATGTTATTTTATCATAAATGGAAATCAATTACACAAGAGCAATCAATACTAAGTATTTTATCAGGATATAAAATACCATTTGTTCGCACTGCCTCACAGACTACAATACCAAATAACTTAGCTTGTCATCTAATGAAATGCCAAACATGTATTCAGAAATTGATAAATTATCTAAGATTGGAGCTATAATACCTTGCTGCGATGTACCAGATCAATTCTTATCTAAGATATTTCTTATACCGAAACCGGATGGTACATATAGATTTATTTTAAACCTTAACAATTTAAATAAGTTTGTGGATACACATCACTCTAAGATGGAGGACGACGAAGAGTAACGATTGACTTAAAGGACGCATATTTTCTTATAAGCATAGATATTAATTACAGGAAATATCTTAGATTTAAGTTTAATGATCAAACATATGAATTCCAATGTTTACCTTTTGGACTCTCATCGGCTCCATACATTTTCACAAAGTTGGTAAAACCGATTCTCTCATCTCTAAGGAGAATAGGTTGTTTTATAGTCAATTATCTGGATGATTATTGTTGTTTTGGTAGATCATATGAAGAATGTTTGAAATGTGTTTCCGAAACATTAAAATTATTAACTGAATTAGGATTCATTATAAATACTGAAAAAAGTCAACTTATTCCACTACAAGAAATAAAATTTTTGGGTTTTCAGCTTAACTCCCTTGATATGAATTTAAGTTTGCCAACTACCAAAAGATTAAAGATTTTAGAATTAGTAACAAATACCTGTAACAAAAAGTTAATTTCTATTAGAGAATTTGCAAAATTCTTGGGTGTTCTGACGTCTGCATGTCCAGCTATAAATTATGATTGGCTGTACACCAAACTGTTTGAAAGACAAAAGTTTTTGGCTTTGAAACACTTTAACGACAGTTATGATCGGATCATGAGGTTAAGTAATTACCTTAAAAAGGATTTTGAATGGTGGAAACAAAATATATGATAACTTATAACCCTATTCGCAATGATAATTATTCTTTAGAAATATTCTCCGACGCTTCTCGAACCGGCTGGGGAGTGATGTGTTAATGGGACAACGTTAAATGGATTTTGGGATTTTACAGAGTCATCATCTCATATTAACTTCCTAGATATTAGACTTCAATGTTTCACTAAAGAGCTGACTAATACACAAATATTATTACATATTGATAACACAGTTGCAATATCTCACATTAATAGAATGGGCGGTGTCCAATACACTCATTTAAACGACATCGCTCGAGATATTTGGAAATGGTGTGAGGTTAGACGACTGTATGTATTTGCTTTCTATATAAAATCAAAGGAAAATATTGAAGCTGATGAAGAGTCCAGATGTAAAAATATAGACACTGAATGGGATCTCTCACTTAATGCTTTTTCAGAATTTGTAAAGGAATTTGGTAAACCTGAAATCGATCTTTTTGCCTCTCGATTAAATAAAAAGTGTAAAAAATATGTTTCGTGGAAACGAGACCCTTCCAATGTAGATGCATTTACGTTAGACTGGAGTCAGTATTTCTTTTATGCATTTCCTCCCTTTTCGTTAATTTTGAAATGCCTTAGAAAAATTGTAAATGATAAAGCTGCTGTACTGGCCCAGTCAGCCATGGTTCCCGCTATTTCAAGAATTGTCATGTAAAAGTCCTGTACACTTCTACCCGGAACGTACATTATTGTTATCTCCTTCCAGAGGTACCCATCCACGCTGGTAGACGCTTACCCTGGTATCATTTTTTTGATCGAGACCAACTTTCCCACAATATTATAGTATTTGGGACCCTAATATAGTCTTAGATTATTTATCGAATCGACTTCCGAATGATGATTTATCACTGACTGATTTAACCAAAAAAGTTGTAATTCTCCTCGCGTTGTCGTCGGGACAACGGGTGCAGACATTATCTCTAATTAGTTTACATAATATAAAGACTTTTGATTCTAAAATTGAAATTGTAATTTACGATTTAGTTAAGGTATCAGCTCCTAATCGTTCCATGCCAATCTTATCGATTCCATTTTTTGTAAACAGAGAAGAAATCTGTCCGGCAAAAGCACTATTGTCCTATATTAATAAAACTAACAATTTACGTTCAATGTCAAATACTGATCGTCTTTTCCTTACAACTAGAAAGCCTGGATGAAAGAAAGAAAGGATGCAACGACTCATATAATTATGGTCAAACGTCACGAATGAAGGTAAGTTAGTTTAACCATTAAATATTTATGGTTTTTACAGTGACACCACTTACTCGAGAACATCCTAGATAAATGGTACGATTTTCTGGACCGCTGACAATGTTCTAACATGATGTTTTATGTTTCATGACGTTCCGTTGCATATTCCATGCGTGAAAGTATAACAAACAAACTCACTTTCTCATTTTTAATGTTGTTTGACTTTTATGTGGCTAGGTTTATAAGAGCCTATGGAGTATAACTATTTTCCTATATTTTACAGTCGATTAAAACAAGCTGGTATTAAGGGATGCAAAAGATAAAGGGTAGCTAAACAATCAATTTTAACTTGATTGTGAATATTTACAATAGGTATTAATTGTTGACATTTTTATACAGTAAGAATTAAGTTATGTAAGAAAACCTATGTCTGTTTATTGAAAAAAGTTTTCCTATACTTTAGATATACGTACTTATTATTACATTTTTTCCTATTCAACAAAAGCCAAACCCTCAAAGCACACGAAACAAAAATTCACTTAAGCCTTAATCGCAAGAAAGGGTTAGCACAATCAAATATGCACCTTCAATCGTTACCACAAGACAACATTTCTTTAAAATAACTACCAAGATAGTGGGAGAATAAAGGTAGGGAAGCACTCCATTTAAGGGTTGGTTCGATGAAAGCTAGCTGAGGGCCGTTAAGGACCCTTCTGCCACTTAGACGGTTGGCAGAGAGTCCCTAGAACCCTACAGTCTGGTGTAGGGTAAGATTTTATATGCCGATAATACAGTATCGATTGATCAAACCTACATTAAATAATAGTACGGGTGAAGAATATGTTTGGAGTTTTCTTGTTCGTGTGGAAGATAAGGCATGGATGTATCGCTGGCACTTTTATTATTGTTAAGTACTTGTTTTTGGTTTGTCAGAAAATAAATACGTTGCTTGGAAAATCGTGTGTTTTTAAATTTATCGATTAATTCTGATTATCCTACAAAATCCTGAATAAAATCGATCGTGTGGTTTACAAGTGCTTTTTTATGAAATCCTAACAGCATGTGCATAAAATTAACGACTGACCAATGTAGTAGTGAAAGCTATTTCATATTTTGTTGTGTGAAAATATTTCTTACCATCTCGTTGCATTCAATAACTTGCTTTTTTAATATCGTAAGATTGCATCAGATTGTTTGGTAGATTTTTATTATAATGTGGTGAAGGTAAATTGTGAAAACCTAAAAGGACGAACTTTAAACACCCTGTTTCAAAGCAACTCCTTATTAAATAATTATTTCAAGGTTATGGCCGGATCAACCATGATGGCCGTATTTTTGATAAGAACCTCATATAGCTTAACCGCAAAGTTTCAACGCCGTTAGATAACCTAGATGTTATTTACTGTACATGAGCTTAGATATAGTAAGCTAAGTATAGCGGCTGGCCTAGTGCACACAGATTATCTGATTAAGGTCACGGCCAGGCTGTGTCACGGGTTTTATATCGCCTGGCTAGCCACTTTGTTCTCTTTCATTAATCTAATTTTATTAGTAGTAAGTACAGTACCGGCGGAAACCTAATTAAATCGGGCATAATTTTTTGTTGATCGGACAAAACGCGTTTGAACCATCTTTTCATAACCCGGCTATGTCTTTCTATCCAAGTAATAATAATAAAAATAATAAATAATAAATGCCCAGACAAATACACGTTATGGATGACCATACAGCGAACTTGGGGGCAACCCAGAATAAACCTGCGGCCAGGGAACCTGGGACCTCCGGCGTATGGGACCGGGCTACTATTGTTGTCAACTGACGGAGAAGTTGCTGAAACATTTGAACATTTTTTTACTGCCATCCCTGTGTCAACTACTTTGAGTGCTAATTCATGTTCCACTCTTGCACAGTCACTGCTAATGGATAATGTAAATTCATGCGATATTGATTTCATCTTTAAACATGTTACTGTTCCACAAGTTTAAAATGCATTTATAAGCATTAAAGTACAAATTACTGCCGATTTAGATGGAATTTAATAACATTCACTTAGTTAGGCAAAATGCAGCGCTTTCGACTCAACTGTTGAGAGACCACCTGGTACAGAACAATCGTTATTGATTTTGACTGTCTCATTAATGCTAGTAGTCTGACAAAAGCAGAAAGCTGCTACTTACTACTACACCACTCGGTCGTCTTATATGTAGTATCATACTTGTAAATTAGGTACCTAATGTGATGTGAAATGTCTGTCATAAAGAAGCAGTTAATTCTATAAGTTAAAGCTTTATCACAATCGCTACTCAAACATGATCGTCTGTATTAATAATGCATTGTCTCATGTAAAGGTAGTTATACTCCTCAGTTGAAGTGTTAAAAATGATACATAATAATAATAATAATAATAATAATTTATTTCAACCACAAACATGATTTTACGCAATATTAGCACTTATATGCAATTTTATAAATTGCAATGCGTTTACTTATTAGCTACTGAACTAAGCTCCTAGCCTCTATTCCAGCCATATTTCAGCAGACCACGCATTAAACCACCGGTATTTACTATGTTAAATTATATGCATAAAATGATATATAATAATAATAATAATAATTTATTACAACCACAAACATGATTTTACGCAATATTAGCACTTTTATGCAATTTTATAAATTGCAATGCGTTTACTTATTAGCTACTGAACTAAGCTCCTAGCCTCTATTTCAGCCATATTTCAGCAGACCACGCATTAAACCACCGGTATTTACTATGTTAAATTATATGCATAAAATGATATATAATAATAATAATAATAATTTATTACAACCACAAACATGATTTTACACAATATTAGCACTTTGATGCAATTTTATAAATTGCAATGCGTTTACTTATTGGCTACTGAACTAAGCTCCTAGCCGCTATTCCAGCCATATTTCAGCAGACCAAGCATTAAACCACCGGTATTTACTATGTTACATTATATGCATAAAATGATATATAATAATAATAATAATAATAATTTATTACAACCATAAACATGATTTTACACAATATTAGCACTTTGATGCAATTTTATAAATTGCAATCCGTTTACTTATTAGCTACTGAACTAAGCTCCTAGCCTCTATTTCAGCCATATTTCAGCAGACCACGCATTAAACCACCTGTATTTACTATGTTACATTATATGCATAAAATGATACAACAGTTATTGACATGTTAATTTTAAAAGGTAAAAACTACAATACTAAGGTTTGTGAGTCAAAATGATTGACTGAGAAATGGTGAGTATTGTGTCATCTCTCCGTGTGTGAAAGTGTGTGTGTGAATACATAAATATGAATTAATTTCGTATAAATTTATGATTTTATTGCCGTACATTTAAAAAGTATCATATAAATATTGATGGATATACATAATTATATTAACGTAACGTTATAAGAAGATTTTCGGTTTCATCGTACGAATATATACGTTAAAAATACTACGAATTATTATAGAATATAGAATATAGTGTATTGAAAATATAACCATGAGCGATATTTAAATTATTATTATTTATTTCTAAATAATTCTTGTTGACACCGTCTCTATTAACCCTGGAGAATCAAATAAAGAAACATAGCCTAAAAGTGACTAAATCGCATTTTTTTGCAACACTCTGTATATTACAAAAAATTTGTTCCATACGTTTTGCTCTTCAAGGCGAGTCAATTTATTCTGTTGGTTTGATATTACATTTTTTTTTGTTTTTGAAAGATACAAGTCCAAAATAAAGTTTCTGATAAACACTTTAAACAAACGTAATCTAAAAACCTTTGCCTGTCAAGGTCGTTGATCGATATGTTTTACAAAGAGACTATTTGTAGTGAGTGTATAAATGTATTAATAGGGAAGTTACGTGTTTGAATTCAATCGTACAGAACAAACAAATCTTATTCTAAGGCCAGGTTTCATCAAACTCCCCTCAATAACTATTCTGGGTATAGCTTATCCCAACAAAACATTCATAGATTAATGTGGGGGAGGGCGGAACAGTTTCATAGATATTGGAAAAGGCGGCGATAACAGCCATATTTTTGTCGTAAGAACGCTCGCTCGGGTCATGAACTAAAAAAAGACACCTTGGATTGTCTATATTCTCAAATTCTTAATTCATTCAATATAATATAGTTAATTCATTCTCATTGTCAAGTATTGTCAAACAATTGATTTCTGGCACCGTCAACTCTGGCTTTCAGATGTTGATGCGCTTGTTAGTTTATTTGATAGTTATTTGTTTGTTGTTTCTGTTAATTTTCGTTGTTATTGTGATGATGAATGGATCACAAGGAATACTGGATCACAAGGCATTAATCTATGAACGTTTTGTTGGGATAAAGTTATACCCAGAGTAGTTATTCCAAGAGTTTGATGAAATCGGGCATAAGTATGTAAAGATGAGGCGACGCGCGCAGATATATCCCATAATAAAAATGAAGCGTTAAAAAACGCTACAGCTTACACTCCATTTTACACGTAAAACTAAGTTACCTAGATATTAACGAAAAAAGTATTTTGATCAACGTGCTACCTACAAAAGAACCAACTGGTCTTTGATGTCACCTATCGAATTGCAACCTTTTAGTTGAAATTGATCAGTCGTGACGTTTTGCCTCCCGTATTTCACATTTTGGCGACAAATAAATGAAAATCATTTAGTAATTTAGTATGGAGTTAATTGAATTAACGATGCGGTTACTGGCGGAGCTGGTTTCAGATAATTTACGGGATGTAAAAGATTGATTGTAATTAGGTTTTTTTATTACTGAAAATGGATCTCGGGGTTATATAAAATTAGATTGGATTTTATCGTAACATAGTTTCAAATAATAAGTTTAAAAAATTTTTGCAAAAGTCAGAGAAGGTTTTTGGCTTTTAAAAATACAAGCTCTTTAACAAGTCTTTTTGTTATCAATCAAGCCACGCGATTTAATATTGTCCGGAATATGATATGTAATTTATAACAAATTAATGTAAATAAAATCAACCAAAATTACATAATAAATAAATAACCAGACAAACACACCAACTAAGTAATAAAAGTAAGCAGAGCTTGTGTTATGAATTAATATACATCGAACTGGGGAGGAGCCTTGGCTTGACACCACAAAAAAACTTTTAATCACCCTTCAACCTACAAAATGAAATTTAAAACTGAACCTGATATTAAACAGGATTAAAATTTGATCCCGGATCAGATGCCACGTCATCATCATCTTTAGAACTTTGTTTTAATGCTAAAGTTTCAAAGAGTTGGCGAGAAGCGCTTTTGAAAGAGTGAGACAGAAAGAGTTTAATGTCATACGATCGCTTGTAATAATTACTTGAAATATTTTTATTGGAACTTAGCGGATGAAAGGGTCGGCTTTTATTAAGCCATGGAACTTTACTTAATTGTAATTTTACATTTAATGAAAATTTTAACGCTAAAGAACAAAAATGGAAGTTTTCTTCAAATAATTAAATCACTTTCTCATTGATACGGTTTTTTTAAGATTGAAAATAAATCTGATTTAGTAAAATAAAAGGTTATTGTGTACAGTGATGGCATTTATGTAATTGTAAGATGTTTTTGAGAAACTACACAATAAGTAGGATGTTACCTTATTAAGGTTTATTTTTAGTGCTCAAGTAGTTTAATTGGTAGAGCAAATAAAGCTTGATGCATTCATGATGTACAGTAAACTTAATGTTTTAGAATCAATCGACTTTTTAAATTGAATTTTAAAAAGTTGAAATGACTCAGTGTTATTAAATTGATGATACAATATTTTAGTATAAAAAAAGGCCCTTGAGAAACATGTCTGTATTATATAAAGTACATTTGCGAATGAAAATATAAATTCCTAAAGAATTAAACACTCATATCAAACTTAAAACACCTATCTAGAATCATAAACATTAACGTGTTAAAATACCATTGAGAACGCATTAAGTGTGCCTACTGCGTCTCGTTCAGTAAAGACAGCGCTCTTGGGCAGGTATCCCCTTAGACGAGTATTTGTATGCAGGGGTGGCGAAGAACTTAGCTCGCACCCTCAGGGGTGCGTCGGCACCGGTCGATATTGTGTTGCTAGTGCTGAATCCCTTTTGGGGTGAATTAAAAAAACTGCTAGGATAATTATTTAATTATAAATAATAACAAAATGGTGACAGTCCATTAGTAGATTCAATTTGCGGATTAAAACTAAAATCGGTTAGATCTGGACGGTTTCTGGAATTGCAATTAAATCAATGTTTTGAAATTAATTAACGAAGAATGTGTTGGAATATTTTTTGTTCTGGTCATCGGTTTGATATTTTAACGTTAATTTAAAATTGTGTTGGATTTATATTACTTTTATTTTTCTTTACTACCCTCTTTCTCAGCATGCTTATTAGTTATGAATATGGATAAATAAATAAATGCTAGCTGGCACTGCAGTTCTCAAGAAGGTCTTTGTATTATCTTAAAGGTAGTCAGGTATTGTTCTGCACCGATTTTCAGTACACTTCACCGTATGTAGGATAAAATTAAAAACGTAAAATTTCAAAAATATGTCGTCTGTAGTTTTCGCAATTATTTCTGCAAGAAATCTTAATTGTATTAAAGAAGCACTTATAGATATAAAAAATAGAGGTACAGTAAAAAAAATTCAAAATTCGGCAATGAAACCGAGCGGAATAATAAAAAAAGTTTAAATGCTCTGGCAACCCTAAGCGCGTCTGGTAGGCGCAGTTCGGTAGGGGAACGTAGTCTGTCGCGTTTTAGGGATAAACGAGAAAAATGGCTTCTTACGTCTATCGTACCGTAGTTTACCTAGTAATAGGTTCCGTGGAACTTTGTGTTTGTTTGTTGGAGATGGTTGTAGGTAATACAGTTTTATTTTAGCTGCATAGTCGCAAGTGTTAGCGAAGCGTTCGTTATAGTCGGTATGAATTTTTATGAATAGTATTATTGTTATAGGGTAAAAGGGTTTCAAGAATAATAATAATAACAATAATAATAAATCCCTAGCAAACACACCAACTGTGTAGCCCCAAAATAAGCAGACCTTATATTATGGATGACCATTCAGCGAACTGGGAGGGAACTCAGAATAAACATACATGTAGTATAAATATTAGGTCTTTACCTATGAAATTGCCGTTTTTCACGAAATAAATGAAGCGTAATTTTTTTATATATTTTTTATTTCTATTAATCAAAATAATCACCCATGCAATCAATGCATCTTTTTCAACGCATTGGTAGCTTATTGATGCCTTTCTTGAAGAAATCAGCTGGACGGGAGGCAACAAATTCTTCAAAGGCATTTTGTACTGCCTCTCGGGTATTGAATTTTTTTCCCGCCAAGAAGTTATCCAAATTCTGGAAAAAGTAGAAGTCTTTAGGTGCAAGGTCTGGTGAGTACGGCGAATGACGGAGAACTTCCAACCCCAACTCTTGTAGCTTGGAGACCGTCTGCTGTGCAGTATGAGGTCGCGCGTTGTCGTGCAGGAGCAGTGGAGCCGAACGATTGACCAAAGCTGGTTGGAGACGTGCGAGCTTCTCCATCATTGTGTTCAGTTCTTCACAGTACACATCTGCAGTAATGCTTGTCACGTTTGGCAAGAAGCTGTGATGAATTACACCCGCGTTAGACCACCAAACAGTGACCATCACTTTTCTAGGGGTAAGTTTTCGTTTAGGGCATTGTTTGGGTGCTGAACCAGGGTCCAACCAACTTGCTGAGCGCTTACGATTGTCAAACAGGATCCATTTCTCGTCACAAGTAACACAATGCGGTTCAGAATTCCTTCATTTGTATGCCTGCTGAGCAGTGCAAGGCACGTCTCCACGCGTACTTCGCGCTGGCGGTCATTGAGTTCGTGGGGTACCCATTTGTCAAGCTTTTTTACCTTGCCAATTTGACGCAAATGGACCAATACTGTTTTGATGCTAACGTCGAAAGCTGCTGCTAATTCAGCCGTGGATTGAGTTTCATCAGCTTCCACAATTGCCTTTAATTCGTCATTGTCGACCAAAGTTTTCGGACGACCACGGGGTTCATTTTTCAGGTCAAAATTTCCAGAACGGAAGCGGGTAAACCAATAACGAGTAGTGCGTTCGTTTGTAGTGTTCGCTCCGTAAACGTCGTTGATGTTGCGTGCCGCTTGTGCCGCTTTGCTGCCACGACGGTACTCATACTCCATAATTACTCGAATTTTTAACTTATCCATGATGACGAAAAATGTTCGAATGCGTTGAAAACAAAACACTAACTATTAAACAAATGACGATTTTAGAAAAAGAATTCCATGTTTGTCAAATAAAATTAATTTGAAATTAGAATTATCAGTCAAAAAAAAAATATTTTCATTTGAAATGGCCAGTACGGCAAAACGGCAGTTTCATAGGTAAAGACCTATTATGAACAACCATGACCCGAGAAACATCTGTGTTCATCACACAAATTAATTCCCCGACCAGGAATCGAGCCTGGGACCTCCAGCGTATGAGGCAGGGCTACTAACTATTACACCACTAGGTCGTACAATAACAGAAGGGGTCGCTTTTTGATATACAGTTAGTAATTACCTATTTCTATGCAGGTATGTAGACTGAAATTCTTTGTTAAAATCAGAATTTTCACATTAGTACTGACAGCCACCCAAATATAAGTTCTTGATGATTCTAAAGATTTCTCACCGTTTATATTTATTCAATAATTTATTTTTTATTTAAATTGAATTAATATTTTAAATTCACTGCCTGCTCAAAAACTTTTCCTTTTAACTGAAACGGAGAGAAAAGCTTACCATAAATATAATTTTCCAAAACTAAATAAGAATTTTTAACAAAAGTATTTCTAATATAAATATTTCAAGCAAACCCGTTGGAATTTCCCGATCGCGGTCTGCCATTGTACTTCAGCGCGGTGAATTCTTTCTCTCTATTTTCTTGATCACGTTTCATTTGAAATAACCGTTATTATTTTTCTAAATTGAGTCATTTTGCGTCAGTTGCGACCAATCACAACATATTGGATAAAGTTTTGTGGTCACGAAAATAATATGTGTAAAAGGATTTCTTGATTTGACTGAGGACGTGATGAGAAAATGTCGTATTGATATTAAGTAATTTAACAGCTTTTATGAACTGATAACAATTAAATAATTATCATTTTCACAAGTAAGGCTGAATGAGATAACGAGGCATATGGCGCTAGGCCATGTTCAGCGATGCTTAAAACTAAAAAAAAATTATTCATGTGTCTACAATAATTTTATTAAAATATAGACATATGATCTTAAGAAGGCTTATTTGGAACAATAATTTACGTAAAAGGGGTAATGTGTTACCCTGGGTTACCGAATTAATAAGCAATACGATGAGGTTTGAACAATGACATGTATAAATAACACTAGACTGGTTATTGTCAAATGAATTTTGTGCCTATTTTAATATGAGCCTTTTTGGCGCCGGTGGCAGAAGCCGGGTACTGTTGTTACAAATTAAAAGACATAAAAGGACTATCCAAGTCTTCTTACAACTTTGGGCCTAGAATTACAGAGCCAAAGTTCTAACTGATCATCAAAAGTATCGGTTGTGCGGAAAAAGGTCAACAGAACAAATATCTATAAACAAAAATCATATATTTATATAAGATAAACATATTAAGCTTTGAGTTTAAAATGGTTTTTTTTTTATTTGGTTTAGGTTGTACGTGTAATATATATAATTCGGATTGCAAACTGCAACTAACTGCGAAGCAAATATTTTTAGAAAGCTTACTGACGGGCTTAAATAATTTGTAAATAATGTTAAATACTTTGAACTCTTTCGTATGTCTTGAAGCACATTTTTTTTGGTTGAATGACGAAATAATTTTTTGATGTAAATCACGAAGTAACAATCTGCTAAATATTTAATCTACTAAATATTTAAAAACCTTAATACAAAGTCTGTCTTTCGAGACTATTTTTAAAAAAGACCTTTGTTTTTTTTAATAACTACTATACGACGCTAAAGATAGAGCGATAGGATAGAGATTACTTTGGTTCAACAAAATAAATCGAATAAATCTTAGAGTAGGCGGATTACTAGGGATTATTTCTAAAAAACATAATAATTTCTTATCGAAAATCCAAAATTATACATCGCTCACTCAGTCGGTATATTAAAAAAGTATCAGTTTTACTTTTATTGACTTGCCCAATAAAATAGATTAACTTACTAAAATTAAAGATTTTTTTGTGCATTGCCCCAAAACCAGCTTTGTTCTTTTAAACATTACGGCGGCCATTTCAGTTTTATGTCAAATTTCATTCATAAAGTCCTGAAAGTACGCGCTAGAGGCACTTCAAATTGGAATAAAAAAGTTGCTGGCATTTCTATGAGAAGACCTGTCCACTGCTTATAAAATATATACAGGGCAGTGAACTTCAAGGATTGCAAACTGTTTTACAAAGCTGCAAACGAAAACACATTTTTTCAAACTAATCGTATGTACTTAAATCGTAGATAGCTGTTTAAATATTTATTTTTCTCCAAAGTATGTTAATTTTTAGCTGATTATTGTATTAAAATTAAAATTCAAATTCAAATATTTATTTCTCAACATTGACAATTACTTGTTCTTATTGACGTCAAATAAAACATGATTCTACCACCAGTTCGAAAAAAACCTTCGTGAAGAAGAACTGGCAAGAAACTTCACGGGTATATTTTTTTTTCAAAATAAATTTACACAGTCTCTTTTTGTCTATACAAAATTATTCTTTTCAGCATCTGTTAGCTCGGCAAGTCTTCCCTCCCTCCAAGTATCCAAACGACGAACACCCTCAAACGGCACCCGTTCACGAGTTAATATTTGATGCGCGCATCTCTCAAGTATGAAAATAAATTATGTGATTTAAGCATACTAACAAGCTTAAAACTAGCAAGACATAAGTATGCTATTTGAACAGTTATTAGCATGCGAATAATAAATACGAATTACAGGCAAAATTCATATTTGTTGAGGGCTTTTGTACCAGTTCAGAAAAACAAAGAAGTTGGTTTGTACATTTTTTTTTCTAAAAAACATAATTTGTGTGTTTCTTAAATTGGCGTTGTTTGGTTACATCTGGCATTGATAAAAACGAATTTATTATTATATAATTTATGCGTGAAAACTTCTTGTTAGCCTCAGTACCTGCTATGTTAATTTAGAAAACTTATTGTACCAACATGTAAGTTGTCCTAAAATAATAAAATAAAAATCAAATGCTAAACCTGTTCAGATGTGATCGGAGCCCCCTCACCCGCACCTCAGGCAGCATGCTCAAAAATCAAACGACTGTTGACTTGAAAGGCATGCTCGGAACTAGCATTGTCTTGTCACACGTGCCACTAAGAAGCTATTGCTCATTAGTGGCATGCTTTCATGTTAGTAATGCGCATGTGTGTCAGTACCGTTTAAGAATACCAACCCCAAGTATAACTTGTCAAAGTAATTGCTTGTCTAAATAAGTACTTGTTTGTTTAAGTAATTATGTGTATGAGCATGGTTGTTTACGTCTTTTTGATTTTTAAAATGAAGAAACTTGAAATTTTTTCTTAAACACCAGGACCTCGCCGCGCACAGGCTTGATACATACGCAGCGTTAGTGAAATTCTACAGCATGCAATATCCGACAGGAATATTTAAAAAATAGTTACATTTAAAAAATTTAAAAGAAGCTGAATAGCTTGCTTTTTCAATATTATTACGCATCTCTACCAAAAACCAACTAATTTTTTAACACAAGAATAAGCCCGCGGCTTTATTTTTCATTTTCAATTACCAGGCGTGGTATCTGCCGTACCCTGGTCCCTGATGGAATTAGCGCCTTCCACCGACACGCCCGCCTGTGATTCCCTCATTAATCTACAAGTTTATAGCTTTAACTTAAGTTATGTGGCGGTAGATTTTATTAGTGCTAATTGAGTTTCAGTTTTATTGGAATTAAGGATATGTTATAATGAATTTGTCAGTTCTCAAATATATGAGAGTATAGACCTAAAGACCTTCTAGGATTGCATAAAAAATAAAATGTGTCAGATCCAGTGGTATCTCGGGCGAGTGGTGCCTTTCGAAAATAATTTTAAATCCGGTTAAGTACTTTCGAAGTTCATGGATTCTTTCAAGACAAACGGACAAACATTTCTCTCCTCTTCGTAATTTTATAGACTTTAGAATTAGTATTATTATTATTAGTAAGGCGCGAGTAGTAAGTAGAAATTAATACAACTAACTTATAAATAGTCTAACTGTTAGACTATTTATAATAATATATATATTTCAAATAATACATAAATTTCAAAACAAAATTTCCAATTAATCAGAAACTAAAGCTTGACCGACAATTTCCTAAAAGATCACAGAAATATCACGGAATTAGATCACATTTTGTTTGTGCTTTCACATCCAAAAGCTAACATATAAACCGCTAGAAATTTTGCCAAGTTAAAGTTATGGTTTAAATTTAAACTGAAAATCACCACATTAGTAGTATAGGAGTTATATATTGATTTCTCGATTTCTATATTCGATAGGTTAACTCGTGTAAGTGTAATTTAGGTGTCGAATAAAGAGAGACAGTGAATTGACGGCGCCAGGAAATTACGACGCAGGAAATGAAGTAATAATGGAACCTAGGACGTGATATTTATGGTTGAAACTAATGATTTCTTGTGTTTGTTTGCGGATTGACATTAGTGTAATGTCTTAAAAAATTACGCTATATTGATATATCCACTGGTAGGATCTATTGTTTTCTTATCATTTTACGTTAAAGAATCTGTATTTTATCCACGCATTTCATACTCATAATTCACAAAAATGGTACCGCTAATGTTACTTTATGTCCTGCCCTTTTTTTTTGTTAGTTTAGGTAATATAAATATAGCAAAGTATTATAGTACTTTTATTTAACGAACCGTATCTGGATATCGAATTATACTACATCAAATAGCTAATTAAAGCCAATCACATCGCAAGTTTACGAGATCGATAGTTTATGTCATCGAAAACTTATGAAATCGATAGCGTAATAGATCGATCGTTTATAAGATCGAAGCGTTAGCGAATCGAAAGCTCGTGACATCTAATGATTTGTTCAAGTAGCATTTGATTGAGTTCTGGTTTGCACAGGATTATACATGTTAAAAACACACAGCTTTGTATCTGATTAAAAAATCATGTGGTTGGATAACATTTTCGCTACCTAGCCGAAAAAAATAGTTGAAAGTTTGTTTTGTTACTCTAAACTATCGATATCGTTAATTTTCGATGTGATGTACGTTGGATTTAATAAGGTATCGCTGTAGTCGATCTCATGAGTTTCGATGAAGTGTAATCCGATGTGACGATACGGACCTGAAGCGAAGTTTGCTTCACTTGCAAAAACATATTATCACGTGTACAAACAAGGTATAAGAGAGCGTGGCGTGCGATTTGGTTTATCCGCTCGGCCACACATACATTCGTAGCGTGTTTGTACAGTAACAACTACAAGTGAAGCGGACGTCGCTTTGTGGGCTAAAAGTACTTTAAAAAGACTAGAAGAATCAGTCAAGCAAGAGGCTGCCCAGAACGACCCCAACCCATGTCCCTCTGAGCACCTTCAGTGCAACTTTCACATCCGGCGGACGACACGTTAGCTGGTCTCCGCCAGCGCACCCACCTCCCAACGGGTGTCGCTTCCAATGAAGGCTAACGGTAAAATTTTACCACAGCCAACAAGGTGGTTTTTAGTGGGTAGGTTACCACTCTGGTGAGTCCCATATCACCCCCGCAAATGTCGGTTTGTTTCTCTGCGGCGGTATGCATGACGCATCTTCCAATCGTGAGGGTGTTGCTCCGGCGGCAAAAAAAAATTAAAAACTAGAAGAATACGTTGGATTGATATCAACAATTTTTGTGCAAAGAAGTTCCAGCCTTAGTAGCTTTTCTAGCCTTCTAGCTAAAATCTAGTACAAAATAATTTAGGAATTATAATCTTTATTTCAATATTTTTCTTTTCTTGTTGTTCTTTTGCGTTGGCTATTTCGTAAATGATCTTGTTGGAGATATAAAAGAAATGTCCCAAAATGCAAGGAGTCTGGGCCAGGTCTTTGTACACTTTATCAAAAAATAGTTTAAGATGCTTAGAAGACTCTTTGATTGTTAAATTGTTATTAAAACACTTTATTTATTGGTAGGAAATGAAATTGTGCATTATTAGTGTGCAACAGAAACAAAAAACATCAAGGCGGAAAAAAAATATCATTTTGACAGTTAAGTAACATCTTTGTGTTTTGCGTACCGAGTAGTATCGATGGCTGGTTGCCAGTAAGTCCAAAGAATTGAATTGAATTGTTTTGTGTATTTTTAGCTTATTTAACAGTTGTAAAGTTAAAAAGAAACCGAAAGAACGAACTCAAGCGCAACGAACAATCAAACACACAGACAGACCACTATTAATGTGATGTGAGTGAAGTGTGCTGTGAGTGAGGTGGCTGTCCCCTCTGCTTAGTGAACTAACTTCACTTGACAATCAGGATTTCTTTAATTTTTTGCTTTTTAACAGGGCATTGTCCAGAAATACTTATATTGTTTCCTTTGCAGTGGACACATACCTACTGCATTTTCTAATGCTATTTTACATTCTTTGAAGTTATGATTTTCAGCACAAATGGAACAAACAACTGAGTTTTTACAGTATTAAGTGGCCATATTTTAAGCAATTGTAACATTGTTTTACTGGGGGTATATATTGCCTCACCGCGTGGCGCCAGCCGTGAAGATCAATGTATTCCGGCAGCACGTTCGAAGCAAAAATGATAATTACTGTGCGTGTTGGCTGCTCCACGCTTCTTCCATTGTCTCCTACTCTCTTTGTGATGCGCTTCACGCAAATAATTTTTCTGGAAGTGGAAATCATACCAAACATTTTGGAATTGAAAAATTTCGTATCAACATTATTAATGACGCCAGTTACTTCTGTTCCTGCTGCTGGTATTGTTGCTTTCATCAGATATTCACTTAAAAATGTCGTATTGTGTGAAGATACAATTTAGTCCTGCCATTTTATAAACTAAATTTAGTTCGAAGTTAAAAACAGAATAGCAATTTGACCAAATTAAACTAAATTGGAAAAGTTTTAGTTATGGTTTAGTTTACTCAGTTTTCGGACAGAATTAGCATCAATGTTGACTTTTTTATTTTCTTACCATCTACTAATTAAATAAAATTATTTGTATTTTTCCTATAATTACCATTTATTTGTCAATTTTTTTAGATTAGGTACAAAGCCCAGGTTGTGACATTTCTTTTACAGTTGTTCTTATATGTTACTAACTTCAAAGTTTTTTAATAATTTAGGTTATAGCAAATAACCATTCTATAATATGCAAAATATGTTAATATAAATAAGTCTGAATGTAACCAAGCGTTCAAAGTTGTTCAGGCAATTCTCGCTGTGTAAGTCGACCGCAGGCGAGGTTGCAGTAAAATTGCTTTTGCTAAATTCATTATCGTAACCCCTAAGAGTATTTTAATAAGGAAAATAATTAAATCCCATCCTGCTTGTGACGTCTTGTTTGTTAGATGTCACGATAACTAACGTTGTGGGGAAGATATTTCATTTTTGTTGATATTCCTCAATTGAGAAATGTTGGATTTTGTGTTGGTACTGGGTGACTTAATGAGAAACGGATGGGTGGTGTTTCGGGTAGGGTAAATAAAGTATTTGTTTAGAAATTAGAATTAATTCAGTTAACGATTAAAATAATTTTTTAATTGTTATTGTGTTGCCCTGGAAAATTGCCGAGTAACTTAAATTTGACAATTAATAAACCTATTTTAGTTTAACGAGCTTTAAAGATTTTTCAGATAATGTACTTTTTAATTATTGGTAAAAAAGTATCTCGTCGTTACATGCACGACTGAATCAGCGAACCTATGAAAAGCACGCATTCTATGCATGTATAGATGGAAAAAACACAAAAACCAAATGCCATTTTGAACAGGGACAGCCTTAGGTTTTTTCCAGCCAAGGCTTTCAAGATTCTCAATTTAAATGAAAACCAGCCAAAGAGGTTCGTAAACCCGGCATAACGAATCAGTTCTCAAACTATTCGCACCTCATTACGCTTGTTTCTGTCAAGCGGGTTCAGCCCAGTGTGTAAACAGCGAGCAGACGCCATTACCGTGGAGTTTATTGCTGGCAAATATCGCTGTTTGACGGGCTTTGACGTCGGTGACGACTCTAGAGTAGGGTAGGTATGTAACTATAGCCGAGATTGTGGAGAATATTATTTTTTAGATATCGACGAGTTCACTTATATATTATTCAGACGTTAACATAATATCGTCAAAATTACAGATAAATACTCCTAGTTTTATGACATTACCAGTCCTCAAATTATCATCTTAGCCAACCTTTGAGTAGACAGTACTATTATATGATCTTATGGTGAAATAAATACTAAGGTAAGTTTGCTTTGCGTAGATTAGTTGCATTAGCCAGATCTTTGTGCCCCTAGCGTATTGCACCATTTGGAGATAGTCAGGAGTTGAATATGGAATCCAATTCGCCAGCCGTTTCAGCGTGAAATATTAAAGAACATACACAGAAGAAGTGCTCGCAATTATAATGTTACTAAAGATATTAAACTAGCTATTACTTTGAAGCCATACTTTGTCATCTACTCACTTAAGATGTATTGATAAATCAGAAGGGGATAATGGTGCTGGTTACATAGTTAATGCCTCCATTGTGTTAATGCATTCAATGTATCTATATGTACTGTGTAATTGTTTATTGTCCCAAATAAAATAAAATAAGTATGGATTTGACGATCACTTCGATCGAACTAAACCTAAAGTAATGTTATTTAACCCTTAATTTGGTAATGTGCCGTGCACGGAACACCATTTTAAAAAAAATCTGACATTAAGCTGAGTTACTCTGTGTTTATGCAGGTATTAAAAAAAAAGCTTATATTTATTCCTAAGTTGGTAGTAAAAATATTGTTACGTTTTGGCAATATGAACTGTCACTTCGATGAAAAGATGGCGTCGAACCGGCGAACAACTCCATTGCTTAAGGTAAATTAATTATTTTTCATATTTTTACGGACTGTTTTGCCAAGATGTTTAGTGTGTTTTATTTCTAAATGGTCGGGCTATGTAGTCATGATACGCGTTATTCTAATTTACAATTTTTTTTACATTTTTTTGATATTGCATGTGTCATGTTCCGCACAGAGAACATTACCAAATGTATGGAATGAAACAACCTAATATATGTGTTCCTTGCAAAGAACATTGCCAAATACGTAATAATTTATCTTCTTTTTTTGTGTTCCTTGTCAAGAACATTACCAAATAGGTTAAAAATTAAATAACATTTTTTTTTATTCCTTGTGAGGGACACATTGTAATATCCTATACCTTTTATTGTTTTTCTTGGCTTGATGGTTTATATATTTGCTTATTCCCCCTTTGTCTATATTTTTCTTTTATTTTGTGTTGGGTTCTTTATCTTTATTCTCTTTTTTGCTTGCCAACAGCTTAAAAAACAATCACGGGCAGCTAAAATTTTTGCACTTGTACCGAATGAGCATGCACGGTCTGATATTAGTGGTAATTCTGATTCAGATGATGAAATTCCAAATTCACATTTCTCCAGCAGCACCTCCTTGCCTGAAAATGAATCTTCTTCTGCACCCTCTGTAGATACATCTTTAGAAAGAGCAGTATTTGGCGATGATGATTTTGACGAAGACGTGGCTTCAATCACTCCTGCGCTCTTAAAAGGTACCTCGCCGTTAAGAAATATTGAAGACCAAAATACTGAAGAATATAACAGTGACTACAATACTTCAAAAAACATAAACATTTTAGAAAATGTAGGCCCATTGACTCCTATTATTAATAGTATATTCCCACTTCAAAGCACTCAACCTAATTACGATAATGTTCCTTCTATTTCATCTTTACCTTCACTTGATTCCATAACATCAACCCCCATATCAACTCCACGACAAAGAAGACCACAAAAAAAGACTCATAAAATTGCCACTGTAAATACCAGAGCAACAAATGCAAAAAGAAAGAAGCCTAATATTGCCACCTCATCAGCAAAAAAATCAAAAAAGGCCAAAATATTCTCCATCGATTACAATTGGAAAAGGTCTATGTTGTTTGCCCACACTGCTTTAATAGAAGAAGACGACAATTACGTTGACATCTCAGAGCCAGAACACGATTCTCCTCTTTCTTATTTTTATAAATTCTTTTCGCCTGACATTCTAGATGATATAGGTCAACAAACTAACTTTTATTCCATACAAAATACTGGTAAATCCATCAATCTCACGGAAGACGAATTAGCAAAGTTCTTAGCCATACACATTATTATGGGAATAGTATACATGCCTTCCTACCTGGATTACTGGTCCGCGAAGTTTAGGTATGACCTTGTAGCCGATACGATGCCGCTAAAAAGATATCAACAGATTCGGCGATGTCTACACTTTGTTGATAATAATATGGATGATGGTGACCGTTATTATAAAATCAGACCTATTGTGGAGAAGGTGCGGCAAAATTGTTTAGCTCAAGACCACGACAACCGATACAGCATCGACGAAATGATGATCCCTTACAAGGGTGGCAAAGCCGGCAAGAGGAAGCAGTATATGAAGGACAAGCCGACCAAGTGGGGGTTTAAAAATTATACAAGGGCAAGTGTAAATGGCATGATACGAGATTTTATCATTTATGGCGGAGAAGATACTTTCCGTTTTCATACTTTTACAGAAAAGGAGGCCTCTTTGGGTTTTGGCGCTCAAATAGTTTTAGCTCTATGTAAGAGCGTCAAAAAGAAGCCTTCAATTATATTTTGCGACAATTTTTTTAGTTCTCCAGAGCTTTTAAGTATTTTGCGAGATGAGTACGGGATATTCGGTTTGGGAACAGTCCGAGGAAATAGATTGAGAGGAGCAGAAAAGATATTGCCGGATGAGAAGATTTTCAAAAAACAAGAACGCGGTAAAAGTGTGCAGGTTGTATGTGATCGGAGTAAATTAGCGGTGGTCAAGTGGAATGATAATAAACCCGTGACTTTTTTGAGTTCATATGTGGGCATACAACCCATGCAGAAAATAAAACGATATTGCAAAGACGCGAAGGGAAAGGTCGATGTTGACTGCCCACAAATTGTGAAGGAATACAATAAACACATGGGTGGGGTGGACTTGGCCGACATGTTGATTGCTCTGTACAGGATCCCAATGAAAACTAGACGGTGGTACATGGGAATATTTGTGCAACTCTTAGATATTTCAATAAATAATGCCTGGCTTTTGTATCGCAAAAGAAAGAAGATTTCTTTGAAACATTTTAGACGAGAACTGTACGATAACTTAATTAAATTGAACAAATCTGAGAGTCGATCGCATGATTCTATATCAAAAGCATTGGCTATGGGAGCTACAAATAACCCAACCAAACCAAGACCACCAGATGCTGTCAAGTTTGATGAAGTCGGCCATTTCCCTCAGTTTGGAGAATTAGGTCGCTGTAGGCTATGCCAACTAAAAACTACTGTTTTGTGTATAAAATGCAAGCTTCGTCTTTGTTTTGTAACGGGAAAGAATTCACGTAACTGTTTTTTAACATTTCATACCAAATAAATGACTATTGTTAATGACTTATATATTTTTTTTATTGAAAAATATACCTTTAGACAATTGGCAATGTACTTCACGAAGAACGTCATTAGAAAGCTATACATTTCAATGTTTTTGGCAATGTTCCTCGTGATGAACAAGCTTTTTCAGGAAAACTGAAACTGTAGGATTTTTTTCACAATTTTTTTGTGGTTCTTTACAGCGCCAGTAATCAGTTTGTAACAAAAATAAAAGCAGATTAATGATTTTCTCACGCTGCCAAATTAAGGGTTAAACATTCACGTACATACTTTAATAGGGCCTACGAGATTCTATTTTGAACGTACGACTATAATAAAATTGAAACACCAAGACTGAATAAAACTGTGAACACAGTGCTATTTAGCGAGAATGATAAAACTAAAACAGGGTTTCGGTGTAATCAAAGCTTGTTTAAACAGAGTTTCGCAACTTTGTAGAATTAAGTTGGGTTCTAACTGCTGTACGAGTGAAAGCCTTTTCGATGTAAAATTACGCGCTCTTTGAAAAGATTTTGAGTGGTGAAACTGTATTACACTTGTAATGTAAAGCTTAATAAGTTTGTAATGGTAGTAACTCAACTCGCTAGCCACCGGTAGATCAATGTTTTGAAAGGACATTTATTTATTTATGTTAAATTGAAAAACAATTATTACGGTTGGTTGATTTTTATTTTATAATACTAGCAAATCAACATGGAATGAAAAACAATTAAAGTTAGAATAGAACGCCTAAACAACTTTGTACATAGGACAAAGTGGCCAAAAGGCCACGTTGACTCGCAATGATAAAATTATTTGTTATAGATATGAGGATGTTGTTTTTTTTATGCATATTTTTTCTCTGGTGCGGTGACAGGAAAAGCGGCAAGATTTTCAATTTTTTAGGAACCGTACGGTGCTCGCCATATCTGACATGCCGGAGATAGCGGGGTGCTTTGACTCATGATGGCTATTGTATAAACTCGTTAAATAAAAATAAGACTTTATTACACTACTTACGCTAGTTGAACCTTTAAACAAGTTTACGAGCTTTGTTAGACTAAAAATTTGCATTTGAACTTGGAATCAGGTCAATAAAGTAAAGTTCAATAAACTGCAAGCACAAAAGAATTGTGATTTTTAAAAGTATTCTTAAATTTCTCAATTTAGTATACTTTTAGTATACTCAATTTAATGTTGACGTGTTTTGCATTTTTGATGCCCAACTTTTAAGATGTCACGCCATGTCTGTAGTTTATGTCTATGGTTTAGGATTCTCTAGTCTCATCTCATAATGTCAACTTCGCAAAATGCCAACCGCTCGCACAATGACAACTTCGCATAATGCCAATTTCTCAAAATGACAACTTCTGAAGGGACAGACTACGAAATGAGATGCACCCGTTCAATTGGGTTAGATTAGGTTTGTATGTAGTTAATAAACGCGCGAGCCGAGCGAGCGAAGCGAGCGTGGTGCGGCAGCACCCGGCAAAGCGCCAGGACCAAATTAAGTACCATTTCCAGCTTTTCACGCAAAGCGTCTTTGGCGAAAAGCGACTCTGATTCAATTTAGCTCAAAGAAACATCACGTCTGTCCCTTCAGAAGTTGTCATTGTGACAAGTTGTCATTATGCGAAGTTGGCATTATGAGAAATTGGCTTTCTGAGAAGTTGGCATTCTGAGAAGTTGTCATTTTGCGAGCGGTTGGCATTCTGCGAAGTTGGCATTATGAGATGAGAGGGATGCTCTGACCACTAATCTAGTGCTTTCGAAATCACACACAGAACAAATCAACGTATTCCTTCTATTCTGCGACAGCCTTTATAAACCCGCTGCATTTGTTTGTGCCATTTTCATAGCCGACCGAGGAGCACGCGACCCACTTGCTGGTACGTAGCATCCGCACCCACAGACATCACTGGTCGTAGTTGTCGCTATTGTCGTATAGTCGTGATTGTGATATCGACTGATGATGAGGTGCCAACCGCAAGCTTCAGTTGGAATTGCCTTTGATCCAGTGATGGCAGTGGCTGTTACTTTCCTTTTACTGGAATACAACCATGTAAATATAACTATTTTATGGAGGTAAAAATAGGAAGTACCGTACCGTCTCAGGCGAGATCTTAACTTAAGAAAGTCCACCCAACATCGTTTTTACTGTACTAAACCATAGTTTGTATGCATAATCCTTGAAGTATGGTATGGTAACACAACGCATAACAGAAAGAAAAACAATACTTCCCAATTTTTGGCTCTTCTTTTGCCTTTGAACATATCTATTGTGAACTTAGTGATAGACGATATTGTCACCTTTTTGTAGTCTCAAGCGAATGGAGAACGCTGATTTTTCACAAATAAATAAGCTTTTAGAGTTCGGTCCCGTACGATCCGTATATTTTTTTCCCGTTCGTAAAGAAAATAACAAGGTAAGGTACTTCTAATCAAACAGTTGCCTGAAGGATTCCAGCTGATATACGCGGATTTACGGCCCATAAATATCTTTCTTTTACGACCCAATAATGCTGGTTCGGTGGCGATGCTGTAAATCAATAGGAAATAGGCCGAAATAAACGTTTAACTTTTTCACTTTTTATTGGTTTAGCTATGAACTGATTAAAAGTGGGAATTGTATCGGTGCTCCTGAGAACAAAAAAGTCTGGAACAAGTTTATCCTTGAAACTACACAGGTTAGTTTTTTACGCAGGCATCGGCCGTTAAACGTATTCATTTTATTTCCATCGATGGAATCAGGAATTGTAGTATTGTATATCATGGTTTTGTAAAACTAAAACAAGACAAAATCAGACCAATTGACATAATATACTGTACAAGATGGACCATCGTCAAATTCTTAGGTGGAAGTCATAGAGGTAAGACAAGGCCACATCGCATCATCCAGAATATTTACAATTCAAGTACAAAAACACACCTCATTTGCCAATCGTAAAAAATTGAGTTCCACCCACGTATACATATTACAACTCGGAAGGTGCATTTCAATAAAGGGGATGGAATAAAATTGATTTATACAGGACGCTGGTAACACTGCGTATTTATTTTGCTCATAACAGGTTGAATAATTTTGATTCTTTTTGACGCCTTTTGACGCCTTCTTTTAAAAATATGGTAATTAATTCGTGAAAAATCTAGTGTAAACGTGGTATCTCCTTTCATAAGGCTACTGTTTTCAAATACACGTGTTGATAAGGATAACGTGCCAGCGATATGATTCACTTTATGTAGCACCCTGTAGTCTCATAAAACTTTAGGGTAAACTTTTTTTGATGGTACGGAAAGGTACCGTTGCGTATTATACTGTGTCAGTTGAAACCGTTGTTTATTTTGCACCCTTATTTTGAAAAAGGGTATCGTATCTCCTCAAAATATGTTTTTGATAATCCTTTTACTGCGTAATATTAAAAAATGGAAAGGATTCCTTTTAAGTACTTTTTAAGCTTTTGAAAGGAAAATCCGCTTGAACATGCTCTCATAAAAATAAACCTTATTTTTTTTAAGTTTCAACTCTTTGAGAAAACGCCTGTACCTTGACTTACTTTTATTTTTTAAATATATTTTTTTAGTTTATAACTCTGTATTAATTATCTTAATAGTTAGTAGCGTCCTGTATACTAGGCTATGAAGGTTTTAGTCATTTATGTATTTTTAATCTCCAACTCTTAATTTAAATTACCCTATAACCCAATACAATACAAAATAAAACACGTTAAAAAGGTCTAAAACTGTTTTTCTAATTCATATTAAAGGCAATAAATATATCATAAAAATGACATGAAATATGTATCACGCTATGGTGTGCATGTTAAACAGGACAACACCTCAGCACGTGCCGCAGCCGCAGCTACTGCGCCGGTGCTCAGATGTGCCCTAGTTGACCCGCGTACACACTCGTACTGGTATTGCGTTAAATGAGAGAATTAATTTTGAGAACAAATAAACACAAATTATATTCATGATAAATACTTTGTAGTAATAAAATGAGAGATAATAATAAAACGAAAAAATTTAAATTCAATAAAAAAATCCTTTTTATCTTCGTTTTACAGTAACGAAGAATTATCAATAACATTCTGTCCTCATAATTTACCGCCGAGATTTCTCATCTTTGGGCAGCCGAAATGCACTGGAATATTCTGTCAAACAGTTTAGCAGTTCCACAAAATCTCTCGACACAGCGTCAGTGGGACGACGTGCTTGTTGTACGAGAGTCTTTATTGCAATCAAATCTTAGGAACAAGGTACACAAGTAAGTTAATTATAAAGCAAAGGTGGATCTTCCAGCCAACCCAAGGTAATTGGAGAGGGTTACACAATAAGAAAACTAGTTTACAAAAGTGCAAGTAACAATCTTAAAAACAAAAAATTTTGAAATGAGAAAATATACATAATTCATTTTGTTTTTACTTATTATAATAAAGAAAATCTACACTTATACATATTACTCATACATTCATACAAAATACATACAATGTACATAGATGAAATGTTCTTGCAATATTTTTTTTAAGATTAAAACTGAGGGACTATTTTGATTATTCCTTGGAACCTCGATCCACAAAAGAATAGTCCAGACTATGAAAGACTCAAATCTGAACTTAGGCTTTTTGGACAGGCAAGTGTTTCGGTATGACAAGACCGCATCGAGCGCGTGCCAGGAGATAAAGGTTGGAAACGGGAGCGGAGATAGGGGGCTCTTAGGGTCTTTTCGAATATTATACAACCCTGACGAAGTCCAGGGATTTCGGTAATGCGACACGTGATCAAAAAATGCTTTGTATTTTAGAGCGGAACAAACAAACAAAATTCGGCCAGCCTTTTGGCTACGTTGCCTTCAGTCGATTCTAGACAAGGTGTAGTTTTTTTATTTTTATCTTATAATTATTAAATTAATACACTTATATGTACATCATTTTTTAGTACATATTTTTAATAAATTAAATAAATAAGACAAATGTATCAAGGAATTATAAAAAAAATATATATAAATAAGTTAAACTGAAAAGTTTTTTATGTTAGCCAGAGTTACATTCAAGCAACACGCACTCCGCTCGGAAACTTTATTTGGTAATTGAAGAGATGCTTTTTAAGTGATTTGAAAGATTGTAACGAACGAAGCTTTCGAGTGGCGGAAGTTGATCTAAAACTTAGTAGCCGAGTGTCGGAGGCTATCGCGAAAAGCAGCTGTGCGATGCCATGGATTGCTCAGCGGTCTACTGAAACTAATTTTTCAAGTAGAAATTTTACCTGTCTTAATAGTGATTAAAACGGATCGGTTAGCCAGTAGACAGCTCTCTGCATCACGTCATTTTCAAAACCACGGCGGTGTTGAGGACGGAAGTAATGTGTGAGCGAGGAGGAACCTTAAAAGCGCGCGCAAGCATTCTGCACTCGCACAACTTCTTCCATAAATCCATAAATAAATAAGTAAAAAAAAAAAAACCAAAGGTCTGATTTCTTATACAAAATCCGGAGTCTGTAGAAAAAAGTTATGACTTTCGTCAAATGGTTCTCGAAGCGAAGCTGCTCATCCATCAGCACCTCCAAGTTGCGTGCCTGTAAAACACGCTCTTCTCGTTCACTCTTTTGTGGACATATTCGGACTTTGAGTTGATAATCTTGAGATTTGGTTCGAGATCCAATACCATAAACTTAGTTTTTTTTTGGATTTAGCACAAGAGTGTGGGATTCCGACCAAGCAGCAATCCTTGAAAGATTTTTACTTAATTTGTCTACTGCAGTAGCAATACCACTAGGATCAAACGTATATATATGTAGGAGCTACAATTATTGTGTTTCATAAGCGTATATATGATATTGGCAGTGATTATAATATGATATAATATGGATGAGGAGGGCGATGGCTGGATCCCGCGTTAACTCGTGAACGGGTGCCGTTTGAGGGTGTTCGTCATAATAGTTTACATAGCTGACGTCTGCTCAGTCATAATGAAATGAAATGAAATGAAATGAAATGAAATGAAATGAAATGAAATGAAATGAAATATTTATTTCTCAACATTGACAATTACCTGTTCCTATTGACATCAAATAAAACATGATTCTACCACCAGTTCGAAAAAAAAACCTTCGTGAAGAAGAACTGGCAAGAAACTTCACGGGTATATTTTATTTTTTCAAAATAAATCTACAGAGTCTCTTCATGTCTATACAAAATTATTCTTTTCTGCATCTGCTAGCTCGGCAAGTCTCCCTCCCCCCAAGTATCCAAACGACGAACACCCTCAAACGAAAACACGTACTTTAGTGACAATGACGCTTTAGATATTCATCGGGACGAAGAACTCATCGCACAAACAGACACATTACACATGCTTTGTTACAAATACTAGTACAATCCTGTTAATGAGGGGATTATACCCAAGGGCTTTTATCATCCAAATAATCGGATAGTTTATAATATGCTCTAGCACACAACTTCTCCTTTATAGTTTCTTTGAATTTCTCAATAGGAAGACCTTGGATATCCTCAGGAACCTTATTATAAAAGCGTATACATTGACCCATGAATGAGTTAGTGACTTTATGAAGCCTGCTATTATGAGCTGCCAGCATATTTATTCCTCTTGTGTTAACATTGTTCAGATCTTTTTTTCTTTTGAACAAGGTTATGTTCTTTTTAACATACATTAAATTTTCTAAAATATATTGTGAATGGAAGGTAAGAATATTTATTTCCTTAAATTTACTTCTAAGTGACACCCTTGGACCGAGCTGATAGATTGCGCGAACAGCCCTTTTCTGCAGAATAAATATAGCATCGATGTCGGCAGCACTCCCCCACAGCAGAATACCATATGTCATGAGGCTGTGGAAGTAACCAAAATAGACTAATCGAGCAGTTGTTTCATTTGAAATTTGTCTAATTTTTTTAACAGCATATGCGGCAGAGCCAAGCCTTTTCGCTAAACCATCAACATGCGGTCCCCACTGCAGTTTGGCGTCTAAGGTTATGCCCAGAAATACAGTTGAGTTTACAGGAGTCAGTTCCTGGCTCTTAACTACAATGTTTGTGTTTACCTGTTTGACATTTGGCAATGTAAATTTAACACATTTCGTTTTTTTTTCATTGAGGCGCAAATTATTAGCTGAGAACCACTGCTCTGTGTTGGAGATGCATTTGTTCACCGCTCGATAGTCAATTTCTTGTCTTTTGATTTTAAACAAGAAGGAAGTATCGTCAGCAAACAATATGACCTCGCATTGATTCTTAACGACCGATGGCAGATCATTAATATAAACTAAAAATAGGAAAGGACCAAGAACTGAGCCCTGGGGCACACCCATTGTCACTGCCGATCCTGATGATTTTTCTCCATTTACTGCAACTTTCTGTTTTCTATTAGAAATATATGATTTAATCAAGGCAAGCGCTCGGTTTTTAATGCCGTAATGGTGCAGTTTCATGAGTAGAGTAGTATGATCCACACAGTCGAACGCCTTGGACAAGTCACAAAAGACACCAATAGCATCACACGACTCCTCCCAGGCGCTGAATACGTGTTTTATGAGCTCAACACCGGCATCGGTTGTTGAGCGACCCCGCGTGAAACCAAACTGCTTAAAATTCATTAAACTATTACCGTAAAAATGAGAAAGTAATTGATTTAAAATTAGTTTTTCAAAAATCTTACTGAGCGTTGGAAGTATAGATATAGGTCTAAAATTATTAGGGTCAGACATACTACCTGCTTTGAATATTGGAATTACCTTACTCAATTTCATTAAATCAGGAAAAACACCATTATCAACACAGTCATTAAATATACTGGCTAAGTACGGGGCTATACCATCAATGACAGATTCAATAATTTTAACAGAAATCCCATCTAAATCGGCAGTATTTTTTACTTTAATGCTTTTAAATGCATTTAAAACTTGTGGAACAGTAACACGTTTAAAAATAAAATCAATATTGCATGAATTTACATTTTCCGTTAGCAGTGACTGTGCAAGAGTGGAACATGAATTAATACTCGAAGTAGTTGACACAGGGATGGCAGTAAAAAAATTTTCAAATGCTTCAGCAACTTCTTTGTCAGTTGACAAAACTTTATCATTAATTTTTAAATTATATTTGGTGTGTGGTTCTTTTGCTTTCCCAGTTTCCTGATTAATTATATTCCATGCAGTTTTTGAAATGTTAGTACTATATTTAATTTTATTATTAATGTAAATAATAAAATTAAATATTTAAATTAATTTAAATATTTAATTAAATTAATAATTAATACTTCAAATGGTGAGGATGGGGGTCTGTATACACTTATTATAACAATATTCCCTATCTCAATACAGGCTATTTCAACTGATCGCTCAACAGACAGACTTACAATATCAGTGCGTTCTTTAAATGTTAGGCTCTTATGAGTGATGATCATTGAGCCGCCGCAAGTTGTTTGTTCTCTGTTGAATGAACTAGCAATTACATGATTCTTATAAGAAGACATAATTTGACACTGTGTGAGCCAGTGCTCTGTGATACATAGTATATGAATATTTTCACAGTTTATGAATAGTTCGATCTGTAATTCCTTACCATCAATGCCCTGCATATTTTGATGGACTATGTTCAGAAAATTATTTTTTACATTTTTATTGCTTAAATTACTACTTAGAATACTGGTGCTAGATGTATTATCTATTGTCACTAACTTATGTTTAAATTATTTCTAATACTATGTTTTGGAATATTACATTCCAACGGGTCAAAAGTATAAAGTGACTGCTCAATAGAAGCAGCGGTTGTAGTCAACGAATTGACTGTTATGAATAAAATATATGATAGCGAGTATGCTATATGTCGTAGGTCATTACTGTACAAATTGTACCTATCATTGGTCATATATGGCTTGTTAATAAATGTATTTAAATCAATAAACTGAAATTTTTCACTATGACGACATGTCATATTTTGTACATTTATATTTAGTCGATGCTTCATATTATTTTCTGAGGGGCTCTGGGTAAATGGAAATGCAAACAAAATAATTTTACTAATATTCTGCCTGCAATTCAATCTAGCAAAACATGCTGTCATTGTTTTCCTACTTAGTTGCTTACATCTGCCTACTAATATAATCAATATTGTATTAGGGTTAAATGTACGGGATGTAATTTTATCAACTATGTCATAATATGAAGCACCGGGGTAACAATAATTAGTTATTGGCCCCCCAACACACCGAGTAAGTTGCAATCCCATGTTCTTACCAAGTTCATCGCTATACATAATTATATTTAATTCACTTTTATTTGACTTCTTATCTAAGCTACTACCTGAGTTTGATACTACATGCTCAGTAACATATGGCTCCTCAGGTTGACTGGATATTGGCAGAGGGCAATCTGATGTAGTATTATTTGAATTACTTTCATAATAATTGGTAAGGGACTCAAAGTGGTCATGATTATATTTAGACAGTTCAATCAAATTGTCCATAGCTACAGTGTGTTCCTTAATTTCTTTTTGAGAAATTTCATACTTATTGGTTAGAATAAGTAGCTCTTCATGTAGTCTCTGTATTTCTACATTTAATTTCTGTATGTCACTTTCATAAGTTAACCTATTCTGCTCCAAGTTACTTTTACAGAATATCAGTTCATTCTTTAGTTTTAAACATTGATTTTTACTTGGAATAGTTTTAGATAAAATGCTTTGCTTTTTGATAAATTTAGAGCTACTCTGAATAGATTGATTGAGTTTGACAATTTTCTTATATTGTCTGTAATGTCCGGCAGTGCATATGATTTCCTGAATCCCGACTGCAGTTCTCGTTATGTGACGTCATTTTCCATATATGAGCTGAGATGGATGTAAGCAACCTCAATTTGAAATTGCAATACCTACTCAACTCAAAAACTACGAAAATCAACGTATGCTTTTTAATACACCGTTCCGTATTACCTATATTTTTTTAACTTTTCATACTTCCAGCACAAAAGAATCGGTTATTAGTTAAAAGTGATCGCCACGTCGTCCACCTTATTGGCATTGTACCCCCTGCACCCCTCAGCGTTACTAATTGTTCGCTGTCAAACTGAGGGGTAAGCGACTATCGGGGAATAAATTGGTGCCCTCATTAATCACAACCTTCATCCCGAGTCCAGAGATAGCGAGCCTACTGGGCTAAATATTGGCTCGTTAGGAAAAAGTCAAGTAAATATATACTATATTTTCTTTTAAACTTTTTCATAAATAATCTTTGTATTGCTAGTAAATAATTTTCTTTTGTTTATAAGTTTTATACGTAAATGTTATAAGTAAATGTTTTGATAATTTTATTAGTATATCATAATTAAAAGCAACCACGCCGATAAATAAGTGACTTAAGCCTAAAATGAATTCATAAAAAAAAAATCTCGTTTAAGTACACACGCAGCTATGTATTTTCTTGATTCACAATAATACCAAATACCAATAGTCGTCAAAATTCAAATACTTGAAATTTCACTGAAACACGACTTTGCCAAGTTTTACTTTTATTTTCTCATGTCACAAATTTATTTGTCCAGCATCCGAAAACCGAGAGATACTCGAACAATATCTCTCATCTATTCAATGCGATCTGCTTCACCTCATGCAAAACTATTACATTATATTGGATTTCGTCGAAGACACTACAGTACTACTTGCATGTAAAAGTGTACGAAAATCCTCTCGGTCTCAACGTGCATAATGTAGGTCTGTGCATAAAATTACATTTTCGACTATCTTTTCATTGAACGGCGCAGAAAATAGATTATAAGGGTCTGTTATCGTGTTACGTTTATCGATATAGCTCCATCCCTATCAGTTTCTCCGACTCTGGTATTATATAACCTTGTACGTGTGAAAACGTCATATTTTTATAAAATAATGCATACATAATGTAAAAAAAACGCTCGCACAAGCTTTCACAGGAGCTGTCATCGAGAAAATAAAGAAATGGAAAGTGGTGTGGTAGAATAGTATAATTACGTTAATTTTAACTCCGTTTTGTATTACGGTGGAAATCAACGATTATCGCGCAGTTTTCGCGCCATCTTCGCTGTACGTCAACGCTAACTTCATATTACTTACAATTTGTTTGCTATCGCTGGGACTTACTAGGTTTTTTTTACAATTAGTGATTGAAGTGCAAATATCGCACAAATGTTACGTAGGTATTATAAGACCTATTATTAATAAGCACAGCTTCCAGGGAAAATTTAGAGTAAGCTAAGCAGAACCCGGTGAAGTGGCACACACATTAGCTACGTAGCAAAGATTCGGACGAATTTATAGAGGAGATATCTTAACCGAACCTACAGTAAGTATCAAACTAAAATTACTCATTATGCTTTGTTAACTGTTTCTTGTATGCAACAAAATTTATTTATTTATTTTATTTATTTATTATTACTCCATATGATATTCAGAACCAACGCCAGTTAAGTAACCTAAACATTCTACAAAAAATATTACCTAAATAGAAGATGAATTGCTAAACTGAATAAGTACTCCGAAAAATAACTGAAAGAAATTAATGAAAATGTCACGAAGCGACGTTCGGGGCCGGAAAGTTATAATTCTAAAACTTTAGCATGACCCAAGGCTAGCCGAGCTCAAACAAAATTACCAAGGCCCACTTGTGCGGCTCTGAATTAGCTGGCACTAGGCTTAATATTTCTTTATGTATCTATCAGTTCAATAGAAATAGAAAATGACGAAGGAGCATATTAACTAACTGACCAGCTAGGTCAGATCAGAATAAGTGGACCTAACAACTGAACAGAATTTCAAATCTGTAATAAAACGCCTCGAGCTATGCGCGGGAAGGGACCTTTACACAAGCAGAGTAGTTTATGGGTAAAATCTTTTATTGATAATCATCATTATACACAATTACACAAAAAATGTGTATGTGTGTATAATGATTTTCTTATAAGAAACTTTGTATTATAAAAATAAATTCTTTTTAGAATGCATGTATCAGCAAAAAGTCTAATATCAACTAAAACCGGTCGAGTCAACAACGCTGCAAAGTCGCCGTCTCAACTGATTGTTCTCTGCAACGTGAGTTTCGTTAATACCACTTTGTATTCTCCTATTTCTGATTTCTGATGACAGGGTGTTTAAGGGTGTTACCACACCAATCGATCATCCGTCGATCGACGTCGATCGATTGGTGTGGTAGAAACCGTCGATCGACGTCGACTGATCTATTATGTGGTAACACCCTAATAGACAACTATGGTTCAGTTCAGTGAATTTAATAATAAATTATCGTAATCATAAATCAGTAATAATTTATTTGAGAGAGACTTAATATTATTAATTTTGCATGTCAAGTTTTTATGAGGGTGGCATTTACGAACACTGTACAATAAATATAGAATTAAAAAACTAAACAGCGCTATTTGACTCGGTAAAAACTAGTACAAAACTATATGAAAAATAAATTTATGAAAAACAAATTTATGAAAAACGAATGTTATAGCAAGAATTCGCCCTACACATCAAATAATGAAGACTGCAAGGGGCTTACCAGTTTTATTTCGCTTTTCATACGGAGCGAGCCAGTCGTGAATTACAGCCGACCCAGTCACTAGCCTCCGTAAGGTCCCCGCTAAATTGACTAGATAAGACCTTGAACAGAAATGATCGTTATAGGAGTAGGGGGATAGTTGGAGAGTAATTTTTTGCGACATTACTTACCTATTGAGAGGGTGCAGTTTAGTTTTTATTGATAAGGGTTTAAGGTGTAATTTAGGTTGAATTTGGTATGTTACTTAAGTTGTCTATCCGAATACTATAAAGGGTTTTTGGTTTTGTCTGTACTCGGAAAACTGTAACACAACTTAGCTGATATAAAAAGATTTTTCACCAGTATAAAGTTACAGGATTTATAAGTAACGAAGGCCATTAAGACGTGTGAGGCTGCTTGTTGATAATCATAACATTTTAAATTTCAAAAAAACTAGAAGAATCGGTTTTTATAAAAACAAACAAAGGTCCTTAACAGGTCCTGAAACAATTGTGAACATTGACATCATTTCGGCGATATTAAATAAAAATAACAAGTTTTTAAATCACAAACATAGGCAAAAAAACATAATTGACATCAAAAGTGTACCCACTTAACTTAGACATGAACAGAATTATGATAAAAACTAAAAACCGGAATCAATTAATTGTGATTATAAAATCTCAAATATTAATTTAAAACGAGTCTCACTAGTTAAAGACCCAGGGGTTACTTTGGAATCAAGGATAAAAGTTCTGAAAAATATTGATACCTTTCCACTTATCATTACTGAAAGTGTAATCAGAGATAACCAACTAAAATATTCGTAGCATTCCTAAGAACTTTTAACCATCGTTAAAAACGTACAAAAACTTCCAATAACAATGGCTTATGAAGAAATCACCAAGCTTTTTCTGAGTTTTCTTCAGTAGATAGCATTCAACATTTTCATAGTACATCTATATTCAAATCAAATCATATTTTTATTCCAAGCGTACTTATATTTAGAAAAATATATGTCATGTCTGTAAAATATTCTGTGTAAAAAATCTTACGAAATACCGTATTCGTGTCGCGTTACATCCGAGAACTTACACGCGAAAAATGCCCTTATAGCCTATTAGAATGAAGAGTTGAAACCTTTTTGTTACTGACTAGCTAAGGTTTAATTTCGTTCGTATCTGTCGAGGATTTCTCTAAGTTAAGAAGAAAAAATATTTGCTACGGGACTCGCGTGCCAACTTGGCTCAATTGGCATTTCTAGGACTGGAGAAGGTGGTGATAAAATTATATGAAATAGGAGACGAAACGGTCGAAAAGGTATCGTGTCTTCGCTGTTTAGATAGTTTGCGTGATTTTGTAGTTTGAAGATTGGTTTGTAGGTGATATAGTGAGGTTATGGTGAGGAAAAGATTTGGTATGAACGGGTATAGTATGAATTAATGAACCAGCCTTAAGTTTAATTTCGGTCTTGAAAACTCATAGTTTCTAGCGAACCAAAGCCCTTGTTTTGAGATCTTGTTTTTTTTTTTACTATTTTCATAGTCGGCAAACGAGGTCGCATTTCACCCACGACTTTTTGAGGCAATCTTGGTTGATGAGGCATCATTAGTCGCAGTCCTATTTGTTAATATTGATTATTATTGATCAATACAATTCCAATTCAAAGATTTATTTCTCAACATTGACGTTCAATAAAGTGTGACTCTGAAAAAGAAGACCTGGCAAGAAATTTCACTGGTAAACTTTTTTCAATATAAATTTACAATGTCCCGGTACGTCTATACTAAATTATTCTGATCTGCATCTGTTAGCGCGGCAAGTCTCCATCTCCAGGTTCAAGCGAGATGCATCGCCTGCCTCAACCACATTAGACGCTACCGTAAGAAGACGTACTTTAGTGACAATAATGCTTTAGACATTATTAATCGGGACGAAGAACTCAACGAAAAAAGACACATTACACATGTTTTATTAAATATACTAGTAGAAGCCTGTAAATGAGGGGATTATACCCAAGGGCTATTATCGTCCAAATAATCGGATTGTTTATAATATGCTTAAGCACACAATTTTACCTTGAAGACCTTGGAATAAAACCTTATTATAAAAACGTATACATTGACCCATGAATGAGTAAATTTACGAAGCCTACTATTATGAGCTGCCAGTTTATTTCCGCCTCTTGTGTTGACATTGTGCAGACTTCCTTTGAACAAGGTTATTTTGTTTTTACTAACATTAATATTACTAAAATGTATATATAATATTTATTTCCTTATATATTTATTTCTAAGTGATACCCTTAGACCGTTCCGATAGATCGCGAACGCCTCTTGTCGGCAAAATAAATATAGTATAGATGTCGGCAGCATTCCCATACAACAGAACGCCATATGTCATGAGGCTATGAAAGTAACCGAAATACACTAATCTAGCAGTTGTTGAGCAGAACACTAATGAAGTTTATTATTAATTAAATATTATTGAATGTGAATATAATATCCACTAATGATGCGTTGCTACCCGTAAAATCGCCTTTGTTCCAGTAATTATAATGGCGTACCTTCCCTTTAACTTGAACACACTTTTATTGTTGTATACACCTGTAAAGACGTATCTGTTATCCTAAAATATATCTTTGTGACATTGTATATTGATATTGTCGTTGGTGTAGCTATTTAAATAAATAAATAAATTAAACACAACCACCTAAACGTGATTATTACCGACATCCAAATAGGAAGGTCTGTAGTAGGTACCGGCTCAGACAAGATCTTTACAAAATGAACCACCAAAACTACTTAAGTCGAATACACATTTGATGTTCAATAATTTAGGTTCATATACGTTATTTATTTATAAGTGACATTATTGACGCGTGACGCAGTCGGAAATGCCTTCATTCATTTTGTTTACTGTTTCTTTCCAAAACATAAAGACTTAACACCAAGAGCCAAGGCTTCAAATAGGAAAGGCGTTGTAGGTGCTGCCCCGGACGAGGTTTGATTGTGAAGTTTCTTAACAAGGGCCTTAGCAAATCTTTCGAAAAAATTATTATCTAGATATATCCAAGGTCGCGAATAAGTAAACACATATAGGTACGTAACTATTAAAACGCTTACGGAAATTATTTGTCAAAGTAATTCAGTTTCTTGTTATTCTTTTGGCGGCTTTCTACTTCACCGATTCATTTGTTGTTTTTCATGTCATTTTTTATTGTTAATTCAACGACAAAAAGAACTACCTCACCTTGCTATTTAATTTAAAATCGATTTGTTATAATGCTTCCTATTTCTTTTCAAAAGCAATTCATTGTAGTTATTTTAATATCGAGCTACTAGTCTTGATACTTGTTCATGGTAGGTACATATAATTTTAGTAAAACAAAGGTCTGAAACCAACACTCGTCTATAAATCCAAAACTTTATTATAAGAAAAAATAAATCGTTATTGTTCATCAAATTTTACATTTGAATGTACTTCAAATAATTAGGCCCTATAGAACTTTGAATAATAAATGTAACTCAATAAAAATAAATTCAATAGCGGGGAATTGTAAAAAGATGGACGTCCGAGCTCGTCATCGTTCTATTATTTATATATCGATAACCAATTTTATCGATATAGTCGGCAAAATAATAAATTATTCATATCAAATCTTTTTTTAACCTGCATTTTTACTCTAAGGACATCCAGGTAAAAAGGTGATTTCTTAGATCATTAATTGGCGCGAATATTATTGGATTTTTTATAAAGATGTATTTTGTCCGTACATCAGAAGATTCGATCGTGTAAAGTGGCTTCTCGACGTAAACTTAACCCATTATACTTGATAATGATAATAAACAACAGTTTATAATTAATAGTGTTAATCACAAGTTTAGATTCTGCCTTTGCAAGGGTGCCGTTTGAGGATGTTCGTCGTTTGGATACTTACTTTGGAGACTTGCCGAGCCAACAGATGCAGATGAGAATAATTGTGTATAGACACAAAGAGACACTGTAAATTTATTTTCAAAAAAATATACCGGTGGAGTTTCTTGCCAGTTCTTCGTCACGAAGGTTTTTTCGAACTGGAGGTAGAGTCATGCTTTTTTGACGTCAATAAGAACAAGTAATTGTCAATGTTGAGAAATAAATATTTGAATTTTAATGTGACCTCTATCTTAAATGTATTAAGAAAACGAAATTAAAATATACGAGATAAAGATGCATATACATGTTCTAGGAATTAACTCCCGTCATATTTGATCTATTACTACAAAAAATCTTAAAAAACGGTTTATCTATTGACTTACAGCTACTGAAAAAGACAGAACGGACATTTTTTCCTCGGAAGCTAGCACAGTAAGATTCAGCCTTTTTCATCGATACGTTTGTATCAATGAACTAGCAACACTACTTCCGTGGGAGATTCCCCACGTGACTCTAAATCGAAATATCGGTTTAGAACTGTCCTATTACGGACGTTATGTAATATTGAATTTCTATTCTGTTTTGTAAAACAAGCATAGAATTAGTAGGTATTAGAAGGATAGTCTTGCCGTCCATTGCTTAAAATTATAAGTAGTTGAATACCGAATGTAGACCGGAGTCTGTTTGTGTGTTTGTGTCCGGAGTGCGTTTCATTACCAAATTGAGATTTATGAAATAAACAATTATTTTGATATAATAATTCTATACCACAACGAACTGCGGGTTGACTTTACGTAGATCTTCGAAAAAACTTCTTAGCTATGAGGGCTTCCACTTGCTGTTTTCCTATACCGTAAGTGCATTCGGTATCTACATATTTGTAACTACACATGAATACACCGGGATGGAACCTGGGACCTCACATTGAAAAGTCAGCGCTTCATTTACTTTCATTACGTTTTAACATGCTAACGCCAGTTAAGGATGACTTAAACTTACTGGCTTACTAATTGTAACTTTAAGTTACTCGGCATTCACATCACAATTGATGAAATTGTTTTCTATATAAGGCCACTGATATTTATAATCGTATAATAAAAGTCCCCAAAGGGCAATCATAGAAACTATGAACATTAAGTTTACGGTGAACTGCGGCGTTTCCACAATAAAAATACAGTAATTTTGTATAAATCGCAGCATTTTTGGTTGTGTTATAAAATAATTCCTATGCTTAGTTTGTGAACCGATTACTCGATAAGTCCTTACATCATTTTTACACTACCCAATTTTATATTCATGAACCCTTTTATATATCCTTCTTGCATCGGACTACTAGACGCACACAGACCTTCCATCCCTTCATGGTAGACATCCCAAGAAGTCGAACCAAACGCTTCGATAGTTCCTTTTTGGTGCGGGTCGCCAAGGTGTGGAATGAACTGCCTGCGTCTGTATTTCCAGAAAACTATAGTCCTAGTTCTTTCAAGCGTCGAGTGAATAGGTATCTCGTGGATAGACGTGTAACACCTTCGTCTTCATCATCACTTTCCATCAGGTGCGATAGAAGACAAACGTCTAATCCTTTTTCATGGGGGTCACATAAGTTAGGCCGTGTGCGCGCTGGCCGGCTACGAATAAAGTAAAAAAAAAATGCATACCGGTAATTCATATTTACTTACATTTTAATAGGCTCCATTTTTATGATATAAATCTTTATTAATAGACCTACCTACGAGCAATGTTCTAGTTTTATTTATAATATAAGAATCTAATCCCCATTAACCTTACGACCAACCATGCCAAGACGCTGACAAAACTAATACATTTAAAACGATATATTGTCCAAACTACAACAGTATAAGTCATAACAACCTGAATCTAAATATCTTTTATATTCTATAACAGAAATAATCCAGGAACAATGACTGCAAAAGATCGAGGTCGTAATATGAAATGTTTACAAAACAAAGGAAAAATTAAACAGATACACAGTCTGTACGTATTGTAAAAGTTACTTAAATATTTAGTGTTCGGTAAACATGCGCGGGCACGAGTTATTGTTATTCATAATTTATCTTTATCTTCAGGTGTTAAAACTGGGAAAAGGCACAATATTTGGTTAACGTACTGTTGAAAATGTAGACTAGAGCAATTTTTTGTAGAAAAAATAACCAAAGGCAAAGTTGAAAAAACATTCTTGCCCATCTATCTGCTTATCTATTTTGACAATAGGATAAAAGATTCCAAATAGATAAAGAATATTTGGAATCCTTTTAGAAATCAACTACCTAATTCCGAAACTGCTTAACAGAACATTTCTGAATATAATACTCGAGAAGAAAGCTCAGCGTTATTTGTGACTTCTTACAATATTGCCTTTGTTTCTATAAACATTTTCACAGAACGTCTTAGACGAAATAAGTAAATGTCAAAAACTGGTCGATTTGGGCGTTGATTGAGGTTATGGTCAGGTTGTGTAGCTGATGTTAAATCAAAGTGAAAGCATTAAGTTATCTCACTCTGCGTCAAGTCTAGGTATTCGTGGTTTACTGGACACCTAGCTCGACTGGTAATCGAAGAACATAGATTTAGGAAATCCGAAAACACTTATGATTGTAATTTTTCAAATATCTTTCAAATCTAAAAAACCGTCATCTTTAGATGTTGGTAAAATAAAAGATTTTTCCGCATGAAAAAAAGTCTTACTCGAAACTTTTTATAGTAAGGTATATTTCGGGTTCTGGTCAAAATCTAATTATCTATCCAGAAAAGCATAACTCAGAGAGTATCCCTCTGTGCATTGCCATTTATTAGAAAGTTGACGAAGTGTCAATAGATTTGCATGATTTGCTTGTTCATTGCAAACAATTTGGTTGTTCAATAAACGCAAGCTTAATATTAGGTCTTTACCTATGAAATTGCCGTTTTTCACGAAATAAATGAAGCGTAATTTTTTTATATATTTTTTATTTCTATTAATCAAAATAATCACCCATGCAATCAATGCATCTTTGCCAGCGCATTGGTAGCTTATTGATGCCTTTCTTGAAGAAATCAGCTGGACGGGAGGCAACAAATTCTTCAAAGGTATTTTGTACTGCCTCTCGGGTATTGAATTTTTTTCCCGCCAAGAAGTTATCCAAATTCTGGAAAAAGTAGAAGTCTGTAGGCGCAAGGTCTGGTGAGTACGGCGGATGACGGAGAACTTCCAACCCCAACTCTTGTAGCTTGGAGACCGTCTGCTGTGCAGTATGAGGTCGCGCGTTGTCGTGCAGGAGCAGTGGAGCCGAACGATTGACCAAAGCTGGTTGGAGACGTGCGAGCTTCTCCATCATTGTGTTCAGTTCTTCACAGTACACATCTGCAGTAATGCTTGTCCCGTTTGGCAAGAAGCTGTGATGAATTACACCCGCGTTAGACCACCAAACAGTGACCATCACTTTTCTAGGGGTAAGTTTTCGTTTAGGGCATTGTTTGGGTGCTAAACCAGGGTCCAACCAACTTGCTGAGCGCTTACGATTGTCAAACAGGATCCATTTCTCGTCACAAATAACAATGCGGTTCAGAATTCCTTCATTTGTATACCTGCTGAGCAGTGCAAGGCACGTCTCCACGCGTACTTCGCGCTGGCGGTCATTGAGTTCGTGGGGTACCCATTTGTCAAGCTTTTTTACCTTGCCAATTTGACGCAAATGGACCAATTTTGTTTTGATGCTAACGTCGAAAGCTGCTGCTAATTCAGCCGTGGATTGAGTTTCATCAGCTTCCACAATTGCCTTTAATTCGTCATTGTCGACCAAAGTTTTCGGACGACCACGGGGTTCATTTTTCAGGTCAAAATTTCAAGAACGGAAGCGGATAAACTAATAACGGGTGGTGCGTTCGTTTGTAGTGCTCGCTCCGTAAACGTCGTTGATGTTGCGTGCCGCTTGTGCCGCTTTGCTGCCACGACGGTACTCATACTCCATAATTACTCGAATTTTTAACTTATCCATGATGACGAAAAATGTTCGAATGCGTTGAAAACAAAACACTAACTATTAAACAAATGACGATTTTAGAAAAAGAATTCCATGTTTGTCAAATAAAATTAATTTGAAATTAGAATTATCAGTCAAAAAAAAAATTTACATTTGAAATGGCCAGTACGGCAAAACAGCAGTTTCATAGGTAAAGACCTATTATAATGTAAATCTAAAAGATGGAATCATCAAAGAAATGGGTAATCAGAAAATCCTAAACAAACGCAAATCATCTTGATACTTCGCGGGATTTAGCGAATATGAAACTTCCTATGATCAAAATCTAACATCTATTCTCACTCTTTTTACAAAGATGTATGATTTATTTTTGAAACTTTAAAACGACACAGCTTAAATTTGATCCTTTAATATGCGGGTAAAAACATGCAAATAATCCTGATACAAAAAAAATTGTTATTCTCTAATAATGGATCATATTTTTTGTATATTTTTTATTTGTATGTTTATTCTGGTCCCCCTCTCAAGTTCGCTGTATGGTCGTCCATAACACAAGCTCTGCTTACTTTGGGGCCATACAGTTGTGTGTTTGTCTGGGGATAAAAAAAAAATGATCTCACTTCTAAATCCATACTGGATCTTTTGAACTGAAGTTAAAAGCTATATAAAGTTTAATAAAACCTACAAAAATAAAACATTAGCCACCAATGAGGAACCACTTGTTTCTTTTAGATTAATATTTTAAAATATTTCACATAAATAGAGTTATTTCTGTATTCGATAGTACCTATTAATGATGGTAAATTAACAACCACTACAGAGCACGCTTTATGTATGTTGGAACAAACATGGTTATATTTGACCTTCGTGATTCAAACACCTATAATTATTTGCAACTGTGCTTGTTGACAATTTAGAAAATTCTTGCATTTATTACAAAGAAATTTAATAACATGGCGTATCAACCACCACAAAGGCCTTACCAAATCCAAAGCATGGACATCTCATCCAAATACCAATTTTTCTACTGCAAAATATCATAGGCTTATTCCGTTGGTATATTTTTTTACCATTAGCAATCAGCTGAACATAAGTTATTGTAAAACCTCTTTGGTACATTTGGCAGGTACCACATCGGGCCCGAGTCAGATCGAAAATCGAAAAGCCAGTACAGCCCGACCAATACATCTACGAACTAACAAGTGTCGTTAGTATTGTTAAAATATTGCCATTTTATTAAACTGTATATTAATTTCAGAATAAATATGAAGAATATAGTTAGTAAATTATAAAAATGGCAGCAAAATCTCAAGATTAGGGCCCAGTCTCAAAAAAATAACGTTTTACAGACGCTAATACATCACCGCGACGCCTTCAAACTGTCAACGTTGACTTATTTACTCGAAGCAACAAGACAGCCTAGAAACTACAGCCTTGTAAATCAAATTAATTTAGCCCAGAAGCAGTTCCACGCATAACTTACAGGGCTAAGGCTTAAACTATAATCATGAAACTTCCAAATTCCCTTTACATCTTATTTACATATAAAGTTCTACTAAGTTTAGGTAAATGTCGTTAGATTACAGTGTAGGAATTTTCCGCGGGCCACTTGTTCAAATATTAAAATCCTATTAGTATCGCCTTTCAATATTTTAGCCAACCTACTTGGATATAAGTACAGCCCTATAATTAAGCTTATTTCCTTTCGCTTGGTAAAAATATGTTGGGAAAATTCAACGTGTTCATTTCATTTACATTCATATATCATAGTAAAGTATTTATTGAAATGAGTCAGGAGCACAAAAATGTTTCTTTTTTTATTAACAATTAGCAGATGTCGGTCTCCCATTTCACTTGTTGGAGAGTGAAGATGAAGATTACACGAGAATACACGCCTGGCCAATATGACTTTTTGTTAATCCCAAAGCTAGCAAATATACCTAGTATAAAACTCTATAAAAGGTAATTTTAAGTTTGTTAAAACGAGAGCCTCGTAGACTCTATGCATAAGAAGTGATAGTGGGTCGATTAACTATGTCCATTTACTTATACACCACGAGACTAACTTATAAATTTAAAAAAATTACATGACTAATTTCTTACATACTTAAGAAAAAAAATCATATTCTTGAAATTTTTGTAACTTGTGAACCAAGTAGAAAGTAGTATGCGAGTTTACAAGGATAAACCTATTAACACTGTTTAGTAATAACAAAGAACTAGCCAAACAAACGTCCTTCACCCAAATATACATTCACACTCCATTTCAAAAACATGTAACTTTAGAACAGCAAAATAAAGTTCCAATAACTTTCACTCCGCTGAACTAACAATCACCGACGACATCCCTACACATAACATAACATGTGCAACTTGTTTGTTTGTTGAAGCAAATCAGGTCGTGGTGTACCGAGGCTGCAGTGGCTTCGGTTCGACAAGCAACTGACTCGTCTTACAGTCATTTGATAATATCAGGTTCAGGCTTTTGCGTAGCAAGAACTGGAACTAGATCTTATTTCTTGTCTAATGTCCAACTTCATTGTTTCATGTATGCGTAGAACGAGCGCCACCTCTTGGTGGACAGATAAGTTGGTCGGAGTGTAAATGATTATATATATAAATCAGTTTTATTATTACGGTGTCGTCAATCGTGGTGTCATTTCATTCTGGTAGATGGAAGGTATACATTATTTCAGAACAATTCGGTATTAATGTAGACAAGTAGCTCCGAACGGCACAAAGGTGGATTGTGCTCTGTTTTGAATAATGATGTAAATGTCTATATCATAAATTCTAATATTATAAAGAGGAAAGAATGGATTTTTAATGTTTATTTGCAATGGATAAACACAAAAACTACGCAACAAACATCTTTGACCTCTAAAAAGTTAATCAACGTAAAAAAAATTACGATAAGTGTCAAATAAATCGTCGAAAATCTGCCAACTGCGAGCTATTTTGGCGTGCACTGCCAAAACTGTAAGTACAAAAATGTAACATACCTATTGTGTGTTGGAAATGTTTCTCTTAAATAGTTCTACAAAAAAGTCCACGACAGAATATATCTACATTTTATAAGTGAGTAATTGCCAAAATAGTGAACCATAAATACAATAAAATTTGATTATGGGTCGTAATTCTAACGCACAATCTATAGCAACAAATTGATTATTTTCAGAAAAATACTTTAATTGCTTCTGATATTTAATGTAGATGAAGTTTAATTAATTTTAGTTTAAAGTTAAATTGGGACAAACGTTTAAAAGTCGCAAAGATGAGAAAGTGAGTGCGTTCTATTAAAATGGCGTGCTCCGGCGTATGCACTGATAAGTTTCAAGCTTGGGTCGCACTGATAATCTTCAAATAGCAAAACAAAATGTTCCATTTTTAGTCATTCATTCCGGTTTTTTAAATTTTTAATTATTATTTCTTATTTATAAGATAACGATATTTGTTTCCATTTTCATTGTATTTTACTTTACTTGATAATCAGTTATAAACTATTAACTATACTACTATTAAGTTATATACAACAAAATTAAATTTAATCGTCCTTTTATTTAACGCGAGCGAAACTGCGGGTAGTAGCTTGTACATGAATACTAGAATTGTTTACTATTGTTAGTAAAATAAAGATTTGTTTCATTATATGGATAAACCATGGCCAATAAAGCTCCATTATGTAGAAGAAGTAACTATTATTTTTTCATGGATCAGTTTCATCACGAGTGAAGCCGCATGAAACTTAGTAAGCAATGGCGGAATTATCTACGAATTCGAGGCTTTAACTTGAACACATTTTTGGTAAACAAATCAGCATTGCAGTAGGTCGAGTAGCCACGTTACGTACATACTGATCAAATATTTAGCTTCCAAGTTTAGTTTGTAAGTACATGGTATGTACCACGTGTGTACCTTTTCACGAAATACCATTCACTGTATGCTGCCAAAAACTTGATTCAGTTAACGAAAAAAGCCGTTATATTTTTGAATGCTGAAAGAACAGGCTAAATAATTAATACACGAAAGCATTTCTAAAATTTTCCATTACGAATTTTTTGTGGATTTCTTTGTCTTTCCGTTTATTTGCTCTACTGCTTTCGTTGTTATTATTATTTACAAACATTTCAATTTAGCATTTTAAATTTCACCGGACTTGATATTTAGTGTTGGATGATCATAAAACGTCGATAACAAAATATCAATAAACATTTGTGAACTAATAATTTATATTTTGGTATGTAATGAAAAGTTATTTTTTTTTTAATTTACGCGCTTCATTATGGTGGAACAACCCCGGCAATCTGAGCAGTACGGCAATTCTCATTCAGTGACATTATATTAGGTCTTTACCTATGAAATTGCCGTTTTTCACGAAATAAATGAAGCGTAATTTTTTTATATATTTTTTATTTCTATTAATCAAAATAATCACCCATGCAATCAATGCATCTTTGCCAACGCATTGGTAGGTTATTGATGCCTTTCTTGAAGAAATCAGCTGGACGGGAGGCAACAAATTCTTCAAAGGTATTTTGTACTGCCTCTCGGGTATTGAATTTTTTTCCCGCCAAGAAGTTATCCAAATTCTGGAAAAAGTAGAAGTCTGTAGGCGCAAGGTCTGGTGAGTACGGCGGATGACGGAGAACTTCCAACCCGAACTCTTGTAGCTTGGAGACCGTCTGCTGTGCAGTATGAGGTCGCGCGTTGTCGTGCAGGAGCAGTGGAGCCGAACGATTGACCAAAGCTGGTTGGAGACGTGCGAGCTTCTCCATCATTGTGTTCAGTTCTTCACAGTACACATCTGCAGTAATGCTTGTCCCGTTTGGCAAGAAGCTGTGATGAATTACACCCGCGTTAGACCACCAAACAGTGACCATCACTTTTCTAGGGGTAAGTTTTCGTTTAGGGCATTGTTTGGGTGCTGAACCAGGGTCCAACCAACTTGCTGAGCGCTTACGATTGTCAAACAGGATCCATTTCTCGTCACAAGTAACAATGCGGTTCAGAATTCCTTCATTTGTATGCCTGCTGTCATTGAGTTCGTGGGGTACCCATTTGTCAAGCTTTTTTACCTTGCCAATTTGACGCAAATGGACCAATATTGTTTTGATGCTAACGTCGAAAGCTGCTGCTAATTCAGCCGTGGATTGAGTTTCATCAGCTTCCACAATTGCCTTTAATTCGTCATTGTCGACCAAAGTTTTCGGACGACCACGGGGTTCATTTTTCAGGTCAAAATTACCAGAACGGAAGCGGGTAAACCAATAACGGGTGGTGCGTTCGTTTGTAGTGTTCGCTCCGTAAACGTCGTTGATGTTGCGTGCCGCTTGTGCCGCTTTGCTGCCACGACGGTACTCATACTCCATAATTACTCGAATTTTTAACTTATCCATGATGACGAAAAATGTTCGAATGCGTTGAAAACAAAACACTAACTATTAAACAAATGACGATTTTAGAAAAAGAATCCCATGTTTGTCAAATAAAATTAATTTGAAATTAGAATTATCAGTCAAAAAAATAAATATTTTCATTTGAAATGGCCAGTACGGCAACACGGCAGTTTCATAGGTAAAGACCTATTATTTCGAATTCGAGATGCATGTCTATTATTATTTCTACGGTTAACAAGCACTTAGTGCATGTCGATCGGTACACTTTGTAAAAAGTCGAAGTTGACATTCCAAAAATATGAAATTTTTAAATCTCGATCAAAAAATCTCTATATCTAGACAAATATATCTAGAGACTATATCTATATTTTTTTACAAAAGCAAGCTTTGTAAGACGAAAAATCCAGGCAAACTGTCGGCCTGTTTTGTTGGAGGTGTATCAATACAGAGAAACGAGAAACCGGCGGACAAAGAGTACTTTTTTATTATATTCAAATGCACGCTTTTATAAACGGGCAACCTCCAGAAATCCGACTATTCAGTCGAGGGACTGAGACAGAAACCGGCGGCGCGGCGGACTTTGAGTAGTAATCGCTTCGGCTAACCGCTGACGAAGTTTTTCAAGGAGTATTACGAGTGTGTTTCAATGCTTGTGATCATTAACACCATTCATCGCCTGAACTTCTGTTTATACCATCTTTTACCGGTATTTGAAACCGGGTGTATGAGATTACTAATTCTTACGCGAAGAGGCACTTGTGTAGGTGTTTCATTAGTTGTGTCTATATAGTTTGCAAGCACCAGTCACCAAGTTAGATATAAGTACAGTGGGAGTCTATGACGTCCATAAAGAGCGGCGTGGTTATCTCGTGTGACGTAAGAGATGTGCGTCACACAACTTTAATGGTATCATAATTTGCCATCTGAATAGTTCTTATCAACATGTAGAATTGTTGAATAGATAAGTATTCTTTTTAGGACTCGGAAACGCCGCCATATGCAATGAAAGTACGAGCTTTTGTATAAAAGGTAATATTCAAAAGAATTTTCTCTTTGAGTTGAGGTGGGAAGTTAAATCCATAAAATAAGTGGTTTAATGAAACAACCCTTAAAACAACATATTGTTCAAATTAAACTTTAAGAGACGTAGGTATACTCGCCATCGTCACCTTTCTTTTCTTTTAGATCTGTTGTTGATTTTGTAGCATCGGTTTTTCTACCCCTTAAAACCACATGTCCCAAAAAATTACACCATAATAAGCCTACTATTATTCTGCCTTATGTGGTGTTAAAGATGCAAAGGTCCAAGTGCAAAGTTTACACAACTAATAAATCTTTTCAATAGTTTTAAAACAAAAATAATTTAAAGTGGCATGTCAGCTATTTGCAAAATTTATCACAGTCCATTATACATACAATATATCATTACTTTAATCGTCGAAACGAACAATAAAGTGGACTTATAACGAAAACCCGGGCAGTCCAAACAGGCAGAAGTCAACGGTTTGCATGAGCCTCACTGCAAATCCTACTTAGTCGGGTAGTCGCGGCTCGCATAAATTTTTAGAGCATATAAAAATTGTTTTAAATAACATTATTATTAGATTTCTTGATTGTTCATTTAAATTAAATAGTTAGTTGTAATATTTTAAATTTGTAAGTATTCTAGTTTTAAGTACATTTTTACTATACTATACTACATATTTTACTTTTCTTTTCAAATTCGTGCAAGTTTCCAGTGTGAAGACTCTTCAAATGGAGTAAAGGCTGAGTACAGAAACACGTAGTTTATATAAGTTTACTATAGCAACTATTTTCAAAGGTGCCTTACCCACAGGTTCTTGCCGGCACATTCGGGTGGACGTTATTTCCTGTCTGACAAGGCTAGCCCGAAGCAATTACTACACATATCGCGCCGATCGGTAAGTCCAGCAGTTTCCGTCTGTCGGCGTAAGCTCGATGGTACTTTTCCCAAACGCTCATCCCATATTCGATTTTTCCGCCTGGCAGGGCCGTTTCGTGGCGGCCCACCAAATATGTGGAAAGCGCCCCTTAAATTTACCCCTTAAAGGCTCTTGTCATTAGGTTTTAAGTTCAATGGTGCAACCGAACCATATCCACCAATCCAAAGAGTGGAACGATTTGCCTGCGTCTGTTTTTCCAGACAAATAATAACCCTGGAGCTTTTAAGTGTAGAGTGAATAGGTACCTCTTGGACAGGCGTGTATGATCCTCGTCTTCATCTTCACTTTCCATAAGGTGAGATTGACTAATAAAAGGATTACTGCGTTTCCTTAGCCTCGCTTAGCTCATTTCTGGTGGAAAACGGCTTAGCGGAGCGAAGTTTTCGTATATACAAAATACGACAGTGGGAGGCATGCGAGGAGTGAACGCTAAGGACGCGTACGGGGGATGTATGCTAGCAAGTAAATAAATTAGAACTTGATTAGAAATCAAGAAAACAGTTCACTGCGAATCCTTGCACAACAAAATTACTAACAACGCTACGTATCCTCGCTGTGTACATCTTCTCAGCTCATACACATGCCTAAAACACTAAAGTTCTAACGAACCAATGACTTAAAGATATTTACTTTTCTCTTATTACGGGGTTTTATTGAAATAAATACTTTGATACAGATCCCAAGACATCCTCGAAGATTTAGTTTGAGTGAAAACAAATGTTTATTCACATGACATGGAAGTTTGTAACATTTACTACCGTTTATTGAGATATTTGTACTTACAATATACATCCTATACTTAGCAATTTAAATATATATATAAATTATTCTAATTCAATTTTCTTCACAAGACAATATAGATATATAAGCTGTCTTTAAATGCTTTACTGAAATTGATTTATAAATATTAAATTATTTTATTGTCGCGCCTAATTTAAGTTTATTGATGACTTAAACATGCGTAATTTTAATAATTATAAGTATCTTACCATGATTACCGAAGCAAAGAATAATCCAATCCAATGAACAGTTATCATTATCACACCCACATCCACCACACATCACCACTATCACAACATTATCACAAATCAAAACATGAAAAGTCAATACTGATCACTTTCATGGAAACTATTGTTAAATAAATCGCTCATTTTATCAATGAGATATCCCAGGCGATATCGCCCAATGGAATAAATCCCGCTTTTTGTTTTTTTTCTCTAATAGGCAAGGCATAAGGCAAAGCTGGAGCGCGTGAGGAGCACGCGTGCGCGGCCGTGTAGTGGATTTACAACTGGCCGCATAGAATAGACCAAACGGCACGCTCCGCACTTCGCGTTCGTCGAATTTGTAAAGTTCGCGCCTGCGTACAAGGTCAGAGGACGCTTGGCCTGAAGGTAGCTGGGGTTACGCGAGGGTTGGGACGCCAGGTCACGTCAAATAGGCCCGTTCTTTGATGGATATTTTTGGGTTGTAACCCGGCAAAGTTTGTAAATAAATACGTTTGAAGGATCGATCTTTTTGTTTGTTTGTTATTGATATCCATGGGACCGGGATATGTTTCTGTATGTATTACGAAAAGCAATTAATACTTGATACAAAATACTTAGTTGAAATAGGTATTATAAAAATGTATTATGCTTTTCATCAATAGATGATTTTACCAACTCCGTGATTTCGTCAACGCTGAAAGAAATTCTCTACAATAAAACTACGAAGGTTCGATTCCATTCTAAGAACGATATATTTAGTACTCAAGTATTGCTGTTATTTGTTATTAGGATGTGTAACTCCTACAAAAAAAGTTCTATATTAGGTATATTTTTCTAAACCGTATTGACGTGGTCTTATTTTTCAATATCCTTTCTTTGTGAAACAGACCTAAATCTAACCGTTAACAACTTAATATCACTTTTAGTTAGTAAGAAAGAAGTTTCTTCGTGAAGAAGATTCTTGCCAGTTCTTCTTCACGAAGGTTTTTTCGAACTGGTGGTAGAGTCATGTTTTATTTGACATCAATAAGATCAAGTAATTGTCAATGTTGAGGAATAAATATTTCCTTTCATTTCATTTAAGTCTTCTTTATAATGATAGTACAAGTATCTATAGATTAGTGATTCCAAATCATCGAAACTTGCACCGAATGTCATGAATGATGGCAACCCTATGTAATGCTTTGCTTAGATGCTCGTCATCACAGCTCGCAATATTCGTATTTGCAATCAACACACATACCTACGTGTTTGTCTGGTGAATTATTATTTAAATTAAAATTTCAGCTGAATATACAAACTTGATCGCATCTGTGTGAAGTTGTGACGATATTTACCTACACACCCAGTTTTGTTTAACAAGTGCCGTAATTAATAACGATAATGAATTATAATATTTAACTTGGAAGCAACAAACCAAATTTCAATGGCTTACTTATATTAAATAAGGTTATATTTTACCATTCGAAAAGAAGGCATATGGGCTCAAGTCACATTCTGAACAACTTTCGCAAAGACATATTATAGAAGAATAAAAAAGAGCCGATCTTTCACACAAATCCGGCGCGTAATACGCCATTTTTTTACCCGAAATTGTTTTTGTTATTGTTATTGTATTGTTGTTATACATTGTTTACTATTTGGTGTCATTTTTTCAGGAAAGGTCGGTGGTGTGCTTAGGTAAGTACCACCAATATAATTAGGTATTTCATTTTCATCAACAATATAGTCGAAAACAAAGTTATCCTATTTGTACATTTTTACCTCGCGCCCAGCCGAACTTCCTTGGAAAGGTTTAGTGGAAACGTGATCTTAAATAGGTATACTATAAAACCTCAGAAGCAAAATTCACTACCAACTTCCAATGCATTTTAAAAATAACTTTAGACAATGATTGTTTAACTAGTTTTTATATGGGATTGAAGCTGTATTTCTATGGCCTACGTCACTTTTATAGCGACTACCAATAAAAAAAACATGGGTAAACTTTAAGTAATCTCTAGTGTAGCCTAAAAAGAAGATCAGGCAAACCAATCACTGTGCATACAATTATTAATCAGTATTGAAAGGTGTCCGAAGGCTCGCATCACCTTGCACAAAAAGAAGATATTTGTCTGAACTTTGTCTGAACATGCATGCAGTATCCAATTGTGTACGCAGCTACGTAATGTGTCTGACAATGAACGCTCTATGTCGAGCTGTCGTTGTGAATGCTCTATTCATAAAACATTTATATTGTAAGAGTATTGCATCGTTCGTTGGTACTGCGCCTTGGATTATTCAAATATGTCCGTATTTGAATAATCCAAGGATGGATCCAATATGGATTGTAAGGAGCATTTAGAGGACTTACTTCAATGTTTGGTCTGCTACTTCATAAGTACCGTCACGGCTAGGCCTTACGACCACGTTAGAAATCCACGATATTTTAGTCAGAAGGTCAATATAAATTAAATAGCAAATAATTCAAATTTGAATATATCGAATGACATAAAATAATTGAAGAAACAATAGATTCTGAATTGCTCCATCGTCGGATAAGATGTCGTCGAGTAAGATGTAATATATACATAGTGAATGAAAATAAAATAAATAAGTTATCGAAGTAAATATTTCTATTACCTCCCCTACCGACGTAGGACTTTAGTTGGGACTAAATATATTTATTATTATAACTACATTTACAACTAAGGAACATTTAACCCTATATTATTTATTATAATAGTTGCCAATATTTAATAATTACATCAAATGTTGGGTCTCAAAGAATCCACTTACCTAGTTGATAAAAAATAATTTATTCCATCTTAGGTGCAGCGGGAGAAGGCCTCAATAGCAGAACTACAATAAGAAGAATTTCAATAAAAATAACTAATCATGTTTATTCAACATAACTACAAAACTAACAAAATAAAAAAGGTTTCTTATTCAAACTTTAATGTGACTGTTGCTATAATATATAATATTACTTTTAACCTTTATGTTTCGTGGAAATAAGTAAAATTTTCCTAAATTAAACCAAATCATCTTCCAAACCTGTTGTCTCATATGTTGCAAGTAACTAGGACATATTTTTTGCTTCTTGAAAATCCATTTAAGACATTAGTCTTTTTATTACAAAAGACTATAAATTTTAAAGAAACTACACCTAAAATCTCTGCATCACAGTCATCATCTAAACCTAGACAGAGCACAGTGAAAACAAAGCAGCGCACACAGCAATGTTTCAAAGAATGTTCTCACGCGTTTAGGTCCTTCCCGCGCGTTTAGGTCCTTCCCGCGCTTTTAGCCCTGCTTATCTGCATGATTTCAGACGGGCTTTCTGTCTCGTTGTAGAAGCTTCGATTTTAAACGGTACTAAATGGTAGATACCGTAGATATAACATAAAGATTTGTAAAGTTTAGATCAAGGATAACGTTTAGAAACGTATTTTAGCTGCGATGAGATTTGGAAAGAAAAAATAATTTATTATTCGATGTATTATATAATTTAAAATTAACTCTTTCATAGATGAGTTAACCTTGTTTTTAAACCTTTTATTGCTCTTCTACACTATATAAGGAACTCTATATACGAGTATTAGAATGCGCGTTATCTATGCACGATAACAAATCTTAGAGTCCATATCTGTAATGATTAATTCTCTCTACACTAATTGTACAGTAGTACGGAATTTAGCATTTAAACAATATTTAAAGCCTGTTTATCTAAGCAGCCTTATTCCCAAATAACAGGTATCAACAAAAAAGTTCTGTTGTAAACAGTAACCGGATACAGTTGACGTCATAGAATTACCTCTAGTATGCCTTCGGTAGACCTCGTGGTGGAAATGGTATATAGGCTTCGAACCCCAGTAAAAGTTTTACGCAATGATTTTCACTATGAAAAATGCTAGCAAAATCTTTGCCAGACGTTTATGGTATTCAATTCTTTTTTTATACCCAGTGACTTAGAGAGTATAGGTAAGTTTATGTAGAATAGATGCTACATCTTACAAAGGTTTACAAAATAAAGTGTATAACCTCGAACTACACCTAGTTCGAGGTTATTTCACGGAAACAAAAATAACCTGGATGTTTTAATAGTTTAATAAATTTTCGAAAGATACTATTAGATATCCTTGGGAGGACTTTATGGCCCAAGATGTGCAAAATAGTTTGTAAAATGTATTTAAGTATAAAATGCAAATACGTTTTATATTTTCTATTTCAAATATGAAATGGTTTTTCATTTTGTATTTAAAATACTAAATGCAAAATACGTATTTTCAAAATAATTTAATTAAATAAAACACTTTAATAGTTTTGAACTAGATTCAGTAGTATTTAAGTAAGCAATTAAAGTAAAAGAGGGGTATCAATAAGCTAAGAAAATGTATCCCAATATAACGAATATTGTAACTTGTTTTTCTTTTATTTCTAATTATTTTCGTAAAATAAAAGACAAAAGACATTTAAGGTACAATAATTTTTGTTTACGAAAAAAATCAGCAAACGGTGGTGGAAATGGCTTTTAAATAAACATTTACTATTTTATACAATATCTTGTTTTTTAAGATAGAAGCCCATTTTTTATTTCTTAAATTTATTTATGTTGGTTGATGTCCAAAGAACAACAAATAAAAAAATGTAATAAAAGTAGTAAAATAAATAATAAAAATAATAATAATATTCATTAGAATATATATTAGAAATAGGTTTTTGAGCCTGTATTTCAGCAGTAAGGACTAACAATAAAATCCTTTTATATATATTCATATCTATACAAAAAGATTAAATCACTGTCTCACCAATCGCGAAATCTCTAAAACTTTAACCGTCTGATATTTAATGAGGAATTTCCCTTTCGCAACCCAGACCTCATCTGCGTCCGGACCCGATCGGACGTGTTTGACGGTCGCTCCCGGCTGCCGAGTCACGATTGTTGTCTCACGACTTCTCTCGTAACAATACTCAAACGCCACTCTCAGATCCGTTCTGCGTCCGGCCCCGCTCGGACGTGATCGCGGTCGCCCAGCCGTTGAGTCACGATTGTCGTCTCACGACGTCAACTCGTAGCAACACTCATACGCTGTTAGCCTCTGTAGGGCTTACTCTGCGGTCGGTTTCGATCGGCTGCAAGTAAGTCGGTCTCTTGCACAGCAACAACAGAGCTGAGCTTACCGCGGTCGATTAAATTCGATAGTGGTTCGCGAAGCTCGGGCTGTTTTTCTGGCTGCGTACCTGACGCTTGGCGCTTGCTACGTAGTCAGAGACTCGCTCTGCGGCCGGCCCCTGGCCGGTCGTAACGTAGTCAATCCCGCACTCTGTGCACCCCTCGAAGTAAAAACCTCACTCCGGTGAGTGCAGCAACAACAGGGTTGAGCTTACCGCGGTCGATTAAATTCGATAGTGGTTTGCAAGACTCGGGCTGTCTTTCTGGCTGCGTACTCGACGCTTGGCGCCTGTACGTAGTCAGAGACTCGCTCTGCGGCCGGCTCCGGCCGGTCGTAACGTAGTCAATCCCGCACTTTTAGTGCAACCCAACTCCGTCAGGTCTACGGCCGGTTTTTGTTGTCAATTTATTGACGACACACTCCGTAGTAGACTCGCGTTTGATCAGGTGGATACTTAACGGTGACAACTAAGCCTGATAGCGTTGCCCCGGTGCGCTTCCAAGGCCCTTCAGGCCAAGGAGAAACCGGCAGACCCGATCCCATTGCACTTGGGCCTTTCCCAGGGTGACGGTACAGTGCTGTCCGAGCTAGGGGCACCACCTCGCGTCGTCCCCAGCCCCCCTACCGCGGGTAGGGAGGTTTAGGTACTAGGTTTGCTAGGGAACCTAGGCATTCTTATATATTTATATATTTTATATATCGTAGGACCAAGCCCTCCCAATGGACCAGCAAAGCTTGGTAAACTTTGCTAGGTCGCTCGTCCAGGCACTCGCTGCCTCCGGCATCCCCATCCCAGATGACGTACTAACGCAGGCCTTACAGGCAACTATCGCGTCCCCGGCCCCTCAGGCCTCAACCCCGGCCCCTCAGGCCTCCAACGTCGAGACCCCTCAGGTCTTAAGCTCTCCCGCGTCTCCCGCCTCGTCCGAGATGGACTGCGAATCGGTCGCATCCTCTCACGCGTCGCGTCGTAAGCGTACCGCTCCCGGGAGCGACTCCGAACCCGCGTCTGATACGTCGTCAGATGCCGTCACCCTAACCGGCTCTCCTGAGCCCGCGTTTCAACTCGTCGCCAAGCGCTCCAAGAAGCGCTCTAAGAAAGCTTCGGTATCTTCAATACCCGAGCCCTCCCCGGTGTCTTCAACACCAGCCCCCGCGCCGTTAAAATCGCTCGTAGTAACCGCGTCTCCGTCGGTCACATCGAAGCCAGCGACGCGCTGCGCTCCCGTCCCGCCGAAGCCTCAGCTCCCTCCGCCCGTCTTACTGCGTGAAAAAGCGCGCTGGACCGCGGTTTCAAACTTGTGCAAAGTGCACAAAATAAATTACTTAAAAGCCGCCAACGCTGGCGATACAATCAAGATACAAGTAGCGACCGTCGACGACTTCCGCGCGTTTACCAGGTTACTCGGATTAAACCAAATCGCGTATCACACCTACGCCCTCCCGGAGGAGCGTAAGATCCGCGCAGTACTACGGGGCGTCCCGTTCGAACTCAGCAACGAAGACATTCTCGAGGACCTTAAGTCTCAGGGTTTCCCGGTCACAGCAGTGCACAAGATGCACTCCAACCGAGGTAGGCGTTTTCCGTTAGCGCTAGTAATCCTATCCAATACTCCCAACTCGAAGGAGATTTTCAAAGAGGCTCGCACAATCTGCGGACTCTCGAACATCTCCGTCGAGCGTCCCAACCCCCGCGGTCACCCTGGGCAGTGCCACCGCTGCCAGCTATATGGCCACGCAGCGGCTAACTGTTCAGCTCCCCCCAGGTGCGTTAAGTGCCTGGATCCCCACTTCACTAAGGAGTGCACTCGCACTCCCGAATCCACTTCCCCCCCTGCCTGTGTGCTGTGCGGCCAGTCCGGCCACACAGCTAACTACAGGGGTTGCCCACGCGCTCCACGCTCCACCATCAAGAGGGCCGCGCCTAAACCGGCGCCGCCACTCACACCCTCTAACTTCCCGCCGCTGCGCAACCGGGGTCCCCCGGAAGCAAAGCCCGTTCAGCCGACGCCTACTCCGGCTCTGTCTTGGAGGCAACGTCCGGCCGTCCCGCCTGCACCTTCCCGACCCATCCCAGCTCCCGTAGCTTCCGTAGGGCCGCGTCCCGCTCCGTCTTCTGCACCTCAGTCGTCGTTGGCTGAGGACATGAAGACCGTATTCGACGTCATCCAAAACGTAGACATAAATGAAATTTCCATACTCGCACGCAAACTGCGAGCCGCCCGCTCTCCTCAAGAGCGTTTATTTGCGTTAGCCGAGCATCACTCGCTCTTAAGTTCATTATAAATTTTTATTTTTTGCATAAATTCGTAAATAAGTAAATTATAATGTCTAGACCCGCGAATCCCGCGTCCAGTCGTATTAAACCCAAGGGCTTATCCCTAGTATCTTTTAACGCTCGTAGTCTTAGCACTAACCTTCCCCAGATTAAACTGTTCCTTCAGAACAAAGAACCTGACCTATTCCTTCTCCAGGAGACATGGCTTACTCCAAAACGCTCCAGGGGATATGCTATTCCTAAGTACGCGTTTACTCGCAACGATAGGCCGAACTCCGACGGTTACGGCGGCACCGCCATATATTACAAAAGAGGCTTCCATTGCTGTCCTCTCCCTACCCCTCCTCTCCTCAACATGGAGGCCACGGTGTGTAGATTGGCTATGACTGGTCATCCGACCATCATCATAGCTTCAGTCTACATACCGTGTGGCTCCAATCCAATCCGCAGCGACTTTGAGGCCATTCTCGCCCTCGGCCATTCAGTCATTATGTTCGGAGACTTTAACTCCAAACATACTGACTGGACGTGCCTATCAACCAACACCAGCGGTATCGCTCTCCTCGACATCACTAACTCCCTTGACTTAGACGTCATATCCCCCATCACTCCCACTCACTATCCCAACAATCCGACCTACTCTCCTGACATCCTCGACTTTGCAATTATCAAGCGAATCAATCTTGACCTAAGGTCTATCGAACCGCTCGATGACCTAGGCTCCGACCATCGCCCCGTCTCCCTCGTGCTAGGTACGCCTAACGTTAACGTCACACCTCCTAAGACCTTTACCAATTGGAAAGGTTTTAAAAATACGTTAGTTTCAGCCTTAGAGGCCCCTAACTCTCCGCTCGCGATTTCGCCCGACCAATTAGATAGCCCGGATAAAATAGATTCATTAGTCAATACTCTAACTGATGCTATTAACACAGCCATCAACGACAACGAAAAGGTTGCTAAGCAAAGCAAACCCGCGCTTCCACTAGCCGTTAGCAATCTCATTAAAGCCAAGAACGCGGCTCTCCGGAGAGCAAAGAAATATCCCACGCCAGCATACAGAACAGCTGCGAATCAGCTTCAACGTAAAGTTAGGTCTCGCCTCGCGGAACTCCGTGACACTCAGTTTAACGATCTCATGGAGAATATCTCCCCGTCCCACCAAGCGTATTATCGAATGGCCCGAGCCTTACGCGTAGACACCACCTCTCACGTTCCTCCTCTCACTCGTCCCGACGGCTCCATTGCTTTCGAAGTCGAAGAGAAAGCCGAATGCTTCGCCGACAGCATAGCGGCACAATGCTCGCCCAGCACGCAACCCGCGGATCCCTCCCACATCCAGGCGGTGGAGGACGAAGTTCTCCGCAGAGAATCTCTCCCTATCACCGACGACCCCGTCACAGTCTCTAATGATGAAATCTTGCTTCTCATTAGAAAGCAAAAATCCAAAAAGGCTCCGGGTGCGGATGGAATTTCCAACCACGCACTTAAGCACCTGCCTGAGCAGGTGCTTACCTTGTTAGCTATCATCTTCAATGCCTGCTTCGACCATAGCTACTATCCAAAAGCCTGGAAAGAAGCGACAGTCATAGGCATTCCCAAGCCGGGTAAACCTCTGAACATCCCGGCTAATCACAGACCCATCAGCCTCCTCAAGGCAATGTCTAAACTTCTCGAAAGAGTCATACTCTCTCGAATGCGGAACCATCTGTTTCCAACGGATGGCGACTCTCTCATTATTCCCCACCAGTTCGGCTTTCGCGCTAAGCACTCCTGCCCTCAGCAAGTCCATCGAATCGTCGAGTACATTCTCGAAGGATTCTCTCAGCGTCGTAAAAAAACAATCGCGGTTCTCTTTGACGTAGCCAAGGCTTTCGACAAAGTCTGGCACAGCGGTCTCGTTTTTAAACTCTATAAAATAGGCTTACCGGCTCGCCTAGTCAGATTAATAGCGTCGTTTCTTAAAGACCGTACTTTTCGATTCAAACATGAAGGCACGCTCTCCGCGCCTCGTCCCATAAAGGCTGGAGTCCCGCAAGGCTCAGTCCTCGCCCCTCTGCTGTACACCGTGTACACTAACGACATCCCCATCCCGCCGAAAGGCGTCGAACTCGCCCTCTTTGCAGACGATACCGCCCTTTACACTAAAAGTCAAGCGATCCCGTATAACATCACCAGACTCCAAAAGGCCGTAAACGCCCTCGGTGTTTGGTTTCAAAAATGGCGTATCGATGTCAACCCAGAAAAGAGTTCTGCTATTCAATTCGACCACAAACGTCGTAATCGCCACAACGATCCGCACATTCGTATGTTAGGTATTCCCATCCCCTGGAAGCGCACTGTCAAATACTTAGGCGTCACCTTAGATCAGACGCTTTCTTTCAAGCCACACGTCGATAGAGTAACGAAACTCGCGCGTTTTTACTTAAGCCGTCTATATAGTATGATAGGAAGAAAAAGTAAAATGTCTTTTAGAAATAAACGTACGCTTTATAAGGTCTGCGTTAGACCCGTTATGTCATATGCTTCGCCAGTCTTTGCCCACGCCAAACCCTCCGTCCTGTATAAGCTGCAGGTAGTTCAAAATCTCTTCTGCCGCAGGGCCACAAACGCACCTTGGTACGTGCGTAACGCGGACCTGCACAGAGATCTTGAACTGCCTACAGTGCAACAGCACCTCAAAACACTCTCAGAATCGTTCTTCAAACGTGCCGAGTCCCATCCCAATCATCTTGTTCGAGATTCAGTCTCATATACTGTTCCTGTGTTAGATTCGATTTACAAAATCGCTAGACCGAGAAACGCGCACACGAGCGAACGCACGCAGTTAACTTTAGATCTAGAGGCCCTTCAGGCCGCAAATTCTAATTCTAACGTAAATTCTAATTCTAACGTAAATCCGAATTAATGCAATTTTATTTGTCAATTTTTAATGTTTTTTATTTATTTACTTTTCTTTTTGAGCACCTTCAGTGCTATGTAAATCCCAGCGGGTGACCCCTTAAGGGCCCCGCTAGCGCGGCCTCTTTCTCCGATTGGCCGTCGCTCAGATGAAGGCTGAGTGGCAATAATGCACGAGCCGACAGGGGGTTTTTTAGTGGGTATGGTTCTGGTAGGCGTCGGGACGAGTCCCACATAACTCCGATCGCGCGCGCGGAGTATGCGTCAGAGCATTTTTTATGTCCTCCTGCCCTTCCCGTGGAGGGGAACCAAAAAAAAAAAAAAAATTTCGCAACCCATTTGGTAAGGATTTCTATTTTGTTTCAAACATTATTTACGAGACGAATTTTTATTATTTTCGAACATAGTAAAGAAACATAATTATATTTTGTTTCGTACATTATTTACCGGACACTAATTTTTAATCAAACACGCATGCGAACTATATCAATTTGTCAATTTACAAAATAATATGGCCGTCATTTAAACCTTCAAAGAGTAAGAAGTCTTTCATAAGTCCTTCATCTCACTAAATAGGTAATACCTAGAATGAAGTGTTACAGTTCCTATTCATAGCAGATGGTTGCAGTCATCAGTTGTAACCTTAAAGTGTGCTAATAAAATACAAGTAAATAGTTTTACAGCATTTTAAACTAGTATCCGTCTGAACACTGTTCAGCTCTAAAGAAAAGCTCTCACTCTTGGAGAAAAAAATTGCTGAGAAAATTTTCAATCTTTATGATTTAATTAAATATAAAGAACACCCAGCCATTCTTTAAATAAATCATGAGCAACTGAAGTCTTAGAGTCTCAATAACAAAACTTTGACGCCACGGTAAGCCATTGCAAATTGCAATAATTAATGTTTTATGTAGGTAATTCTATTTCATTCAAGATTTGAGGTGCAACCTGGCCCTGAGCACTGACTGGGCTGGGACTGAACGGGACGGCCCAGCTAACGATACAAGTAAGAACCAGTTTGTATAGATGTCGCAGGTGGATGAATGGAATTAGACATGGAGACGAAGCGAAGCGCACTTATGAATGTTAAAGACTATAAATAAGACATAAAAACTGAATGGCTATCTGTTAGTGGTTTAGTTAGTACCACTGCGCAGCCGAGTTGTCTCCTGTTTTGACACGCCCATATCGAATCTCTAAGGACTGGAAAAGCCCCAAAAATCTGGAAGGTTGTCAACGTACAACCCTCACCAAAAATGGCAGCCTGTTGCAATCACTTCCATATCCTCCAAAATTATGGAACGTGATTGAAACCATCGTCTCCTGACGTGCATAGAGACCAATGAGCTCCTTAATGACAACAAATGTGGTTTCCCCAGAGGACGCTCAACTGGAGACCTTCTAGTTTACGTCACACATCTATGGAACACGTAATGTCCTTGGAGGAGTAAGGAGAAACAATAGCCGTATGCTTAGACATATCCAAGACCGGGTCTGGCACGAAGCTAAGCGTCCTGCTTTAGACATACCATCTGGACTCTGCGACTGGATATCTGATTTTCTGAGGGAATATCAACCGGCCTATGGTGAATAGAATAGGGACTACAATTAACATCGAGACCGCGATTGTACACAGCTGATGAACATTTTGGGTATGTACAAAGTACACGTAAACTTTGACTTGGATTTCTATTTATATGATGGGTGTCTTTTTCTATATATACATGCAATTTATAATTGTTTTGTTCATTATATTTGTATTATTACGTTTATCAAGTATATTTTAAAATAATTATCAAGACCAGTCTAATCACTTGTTATATGACTGTTCTGTTGCACGTGCTTTTGTGTGATTCCTCCTGGATGGTAACGAGACTACCAGTGGTTTGTGAACAAGGTCACCGAGTTATCGCCTTATTGCATCCTCTTCACACTGTAACTGTAATTTTCTTTATTTAATAACAAATTTTGTGTATTACCTTTTTTTCTTTTAAAATTTTATGTACTAAGTACTCGTATTAGTTTCATTTTAATTTCTTTGTAGTTGTATAATGAATGTCTAATGTTTGTGTGTATTTAGTTTTTCATTTATTATATTTATTTTTACATGTTTATTGTAATTACTTGTTTTGTACACTGTGTTTTTTTAATGGAAATAAAGAAATTATGTATGTATCTATTCTCAGCAAATACACATTGTTTTAAAATAGTTCTTTTTATGTTTATCTATTGAAAAATAAAATAAACCCCATTCACCACGCCCCCTATTATTCGCGCGGTGCCGAGGATCAAAACTAGTATACTTATTGTAACGTATCCTAGTTTTTTCCCATCACCTTCTGGGTGTAATTTGATTGGCTGAACCAATGGATTTTCCTGTGCCTGCGGTCGCTGTTAAAAAAATGAATGAACAGCGTCATCTAGTACGCTGACTGACATTAAGGAGTTCACCGTTCAACATCGGAACCGAGAGCAGCTCAATGACGCCGTGCGTTTAAAAATTTGGATATCTGGGAGTTCCTCACAGCTTACAAGGTCAGTCTTTTTACATTTGGATTGTGAGGGAAAACCTAGGATATCATTTGGGGGAAGCTTATCGGTCATTAATATTAATAATACCTATCGAAATACAGTCCACTTCGAATCCGTGATTCGTTTGCCTTGCACGCTCATTTCTGGCCTTACGAGCCTGATTTGGATTTATATCAGGACTTTATTATATACCTTATCTCTTTAATTTCTGTTCGTAACAGAAACTAACATATTTTTTCTTACATTCTGTTGAAGTTACATTGAGGCACATTTGAAGCGTCCAAAATGGCGGCGCAAGAATTGAATGCGAAATTAAAAACTTTCATTTTCAAAAAAGAATATTTGTTTACTAAGTTGCAAAAGGTTTACGATTTATCTACTACTATTTCAAAAAGAACTAGTAAAGAGTTTTTATCGCAATTTGCTGAATTAGAAAACTTAAAATTAAGATATGAAGATACAATCATGCAAATTGTTGAAGTCGAACTTCAAATCAATCCTAATGCAAAAATGTCATTTAAAGATTTGGAAGCGTTTGAAGCGTTATACTCGGCCTGCCAAATTGTTGCGATAAAATTTCAACCGGAAACTTCTACTAGCGAAAGAAGTAGTGAGCAGTCTCGACCTTCATTACCTAAACTTACACTTTTTGAATTCGATGGTCAACTTGAAAATTGGACTACCTTTTACGACACCTTTAGTTCATTAGTTCATGATCGAAATTACGATAACATCGATAAGTTCCATTATTTATTATCTTGTGTAAAAGGTCAGGCGTTAAATATTGTTAAAAAGCTACCGATTTCAGCAGCTAATTATCCAGTTGTTTGGCAGAGTTTAGTTGACAAATATCAAGACAATAGGGCGCTTGTCAATAAGTATTTAGAAAAAATGATTAATTTTACACCTTTAACAAAAGATAGCTCAGCAAATTTAACACTCTTTATAGAAACTTTCGACCATTCTTTAAAAGCGATTGAAGCTCTAAAAATCAAAAACCTTAGCGATTATTTATTTTGTCATTTAGCGTTACGTGGCTTAGACAATCACACAAAAAAGTTATTCGAGGAAAGTCGTGATCCGCTTATTATACCTACCTTTTCTGAACTCATAGCGTTTGTAAATAAACAAATAAAAGTTCTCGATCACACCTTTCCGAATCAGTCGACGTCGTCGTCAACTAAGCAATATAATACCTACAAACTCAATAACAACAGTAAGCAATTCACGCGTCCGTCATTCACTAAAACTTCACTTACTGCCTCGGCGGCAATTTCAAATAAAAACTATAGTAAGTTTAGTGATAAGCTAACGTGTCCTCATTGTAATCAAAATCACATGATTTATAGATGTGAGCAGTTTCGTAAACTGCCAGTCGACAAGAGAATTGACCGTGTCAATTCATTAAAACTTTGTGTTAATTGCCTGAAAGGTAATCATGATTCCTTATCGTGCAAAAGTTCGATGTGCTGCGGGGTGTGTGCGTCACCACACCACTACCTATTGCATATAGATGCTACTAAGCCGAGCTCGGTCGTACCGACAACGCAGGACAAGGCGGCTGCCGTGCATCCGTCTCACTCCCACTCTCAACAAGCGCTCGTCTCGTCTCGCTCCGTGAGCGAAGAGGCGACGGTGAGTGATAAGAGCATCTATGGTGTAGTGTTGGGTACTGCACGAGTGCATGCTTTGGATAGATGTGGTCAATTGTTAGACTGCCGTGCAGCGATTGACTCAGGAGCTCAGTGCTCATTCATTACGGTGGACTGTGCTCAACGTTTGGGTCTACCTCGTAAAAAATGCCCCTATACTATTGCCGGTTTAGGTGGTGAACAGGTTCGTAACCATGGTATGATAAATTGTGAAATAAAACCGCGAAATGTGGATTTGAATTCGTATTCAATTAATTTAATTGTTGTATCGAAAGTTGCATCTGAGATGCCTAATGTTAACTTTACTTCAGAAGTCATAGACCTTTATCAAAATTATAACTTAGCCGATCCATACTTTTACAGACGGTCTCATGTAGATATTTTACTAGGAAATGATATTGTTATGGAGTTGATTAAAGATAAACTGTTATCAATTTCTCCCAATTTACCTCAAGTTATACAAACTGCTTTTGGTTTTATTGTTAGTGGTAAGTTATACTCAAGTAGTTTCAATGAATTAAATAATTTACACCTATCTGTTTCGTTTGAGGAAGAACAGTCGTTAGATCAGACTTTACGTAAGTTTTGGGAGGTTGAGGAGTTACCGTGTAAACCTACCACCAATCCGCTCGATCAGCTAGCAGAGGATATATTTATGAAAGCACATAGTCGCGATAGTACAGGACGATATATCGTTCCGTTGCCTTTTATACCTAATCCGCCTCAGCTAGGTGAGTCGTACTCGATAGCTGAGCGTAGATTGCGCTATACAGAACGTAAACTGTCACGCGACTCGGTATTACAACGTACCTACGCGAATTTTATGCGCGAATATGAGGCTCTGGACCACATGGAGGAGTATTGTGGCGACGTACCTAGTAGGTACATTATACCTCACCACAGTATACTACGGCCAGACAGTACGTCGACTCCGTTGCGCGTAGTGTTTGATTGTTCTTCTCGGACTAGTAATAATGAATCTTTAAATGATATTTTATTAACTGGACCTACATTGTATCAACAAATAAGCACTATTATTTTAAACTTTCGATTGTTTCAATATGCGTTAGTAACGGACGTATGTAAAATGATTAGAGCAATAAAATTAAGAGAATGCGATCGCTGTTATCAACATATTTTATACCGGGATTTACCTAGCGAACCAATTAAATTGTTTGAACTTAAAACCGTTACCTACGGACTAAATTGTTCTCCATTTCTTGCGATGCGTACATTATTACAGTTAGTAAACGACGAGGGCAAACGTTTTCCCTCCGCAGCATCGGTAGTAAAGGAAGGTATCTACATGGATGATATATTGTATTCGATGAATACTTTTGAAGCCGCCTGTACGTTGCAGGACGAACTTATAGCGTTATTTCGCTGTGGTGGATTTGAACTGAAAAAATGGGCTAGTAATAGTTCTCAGTTACTACAGCGTGTTCCAGACGAACATCGGGAGCTACCTATTACTTTCATGAAAGATGAAAATGAATGTACGATTAAGGTTTTGGGTTTAAGGTGGTTTCCATTGTCAGATAAATTTTATTTTGTGATTAACAAAACTGATAACGTAAATACAAAACGTTCGGTCTTAAAGTTGTTGGCGTCAATTTACGACCCCGTGGGTTTCGTATCACCCTGTATATTCACTGCTAAGGAATTGATGCAAGATCTTTGGAAGCTTAATATAGGATGGGACGAGCAATTACCGCCTCTTGTAGCCCAACGATGGAGTGCATTCGTGTCGGAGCTACCTCGACTGACGGAGATGGAGATCGAACGGCATATGCTTTTACCAGGACAGTCGGATTGTGAGATAGTCGGTTTCTGCGATGCGTCATCGCGTGGTTATGCTGCTTGTGTATATGTAATCAGTCGCGACGGAAGTCAAACTAAAGTTCGACTAGCGATAGCAAAATCTAAAGTGGCTCTGGTAGAGCTTATGGCTGCTTTGCTATTGAGTAAATTATTAAACTACGTTATTGAAAACTTACATCGTGTTAAAATTAATCGAATTACTGCTCTCACTGACTCAACTATCGTGTTGTCATGGTTACAAATCGAGGCTTATAAACTCAAGACATTTGTTAGTAACCGTGTTACTCAAATAATTGACAACATTCCCTTAGCGTGCTGGCAGCATGTTGATAGTCAACATAACATGGCGGATATTTGTTCCCGTGGAGCAAGTCCATGTCAACTGTTGTCGGTCAGTTCGCAATGGTTGTGTGGGCCATCGTGGATGTACGCCAATTCTGAGCAGTGGCCGGTATCAAAACTAAGTAATAGCAACTTAGAAAAGACTCCGGAACTTAAAAAAGAAAAGTTAGTTACATTAATTGTTACCGACTCGACTAACTTTATACCTGAAACAAAAATAGAATTTTGTGAAAGACTATTTTCAAAATTTTCTTCATATTCAAAACTAGTTCGTACGTTTGCGGTAGTTTTGCGGTTCGGACGTTCCAAGCGTAAATCAACCGATAATCGCGGATCAGTTTTTACCACCGTCGACTTTAACGAGACGCAGGATGTACTCGTGCGCACAGTACAGTGTGCCTATTTTTCTAAAGCGATAAACGATTTAAATAATAATATTAAATATATACCTTCTATGAGAAAGTTATTCCCCTTTATCGATGAACAGGGGTTCCTTAGGGTGGGAGGTCGTATCTCCTATTCATCCTTACCTTATAATGCTAAGCACCCTCGCCTTTTACCAAAAGAGAGCAGGTTAACATTACTGTTTATCCCTTACTATCATGTAAAATATTTACATGCAGGTCCGCGGGCATTACAAAACATTATTATTCAGAATTTTTGGATTCTTTCAGCTCGACGATTAATTCGCTCAGTATTAGCTAAATGTTTGATTTGCTTTAAAAATAATCCAACGTTATTACAGCCGGCAATGGCCCCTTTGCCCGCTACGCGTCTTTTACCAAATAAAATTTTCGACCACGTCGGAGTGGATCTCGGAGGCCCTTTCTTTGTAAAGGAGAATTTGCGTCGTAACGCTCGGGTAGATCGCGCTTATGTGGCATTGTTTATTTGTTACTCTACCAAGGCAGGTACACCTTGAAGTAGTTTCGTCATTATCAGCTGACTGTTTTTTAGCTGCTTTGGATAGATTCACAGCCAGGCGTGGGCTATGTTCTGCCTTGTATTCTGACTGTGGTACGAATTTTATGGCAGCAAATAAACATCTTAACGATATTCAAAGATTCTTTCGCAATAAAGAAAATCAAAATATAATCTTAGAAGGCTGCGTTGCAAAACAGTTGGTCTGGAAATTTAATCCACCAAGTGCTCCACATATGGGTGGACTCTGGGAAGCTGGGATTAAAGCGGCCAAGTACCACCTTAAGCGGTCCGTAGGCGAGAAATCGTTGACGTTTGAGGAGCTCACTACAGTCTTTTGTAAGGTTGAAGCTATTTTAAACTCCCGTCCGTTGTGTCCATTACCTGCTAGTGACGATCCTAATGATTTTAATATTTTAACGCCGGGACATTTTCTAATTGGTAAAGCCTTAGTGTCAGTGCCCGAGTATGACTTAGAGAACGTTTCCTTAAATCGGCTGACACGTTGGCAGTACATGCAAAGATGTACCCAGCTGTTCTGGGACCGCTGGCGTACAGAATATTTAAATACTTTGCAACAGAGAGCAAAATGGTTTACTTCATCTGCCAACCTTCACGTTGGAGATTTAGTTATTATTAAAGTGGATAATGTGCCTCCATGTAATTGGCCCTTGGCTAGAGTAGAGAAACTTCATCCTGGCGCAGACGACATTGTTCGTTGTGTAACTTTGCGCACACAAAAGAATATCTTACAGAGACCAGTTAACAAGCTGGCTCCTCTGCCTTATGTTAATTAATTGTTTAACATTTTTAGTACAACCTCGTAGGTTTTTAAGTTTTTTTTTGTAAGTTAAATTTATTGTTGCTTAGGGAAACCATTCAATATGGTTTCGGCCGGGGGTAATGTTACGTATCCTAGTTTTTTCCCATCACCTTCTGGGTGTAATTTGATTGGCTGAACCAATGGATTTTCCTGTGCCTGCGGTCGCTGTTAAAAAAATGAATGAACAGCGTCATCTAGTACGCTGACTGACATTAAGGAGTTCACCGTTCAACATCGGAACCGAGAGCAGCTCAATGACGCCGTGCGTTTAAAAATTTGGATATCTGGGAGTTCCTCACAGCTTACAAGGTCAGTCTTTTTACATTTGGATTGTGAGGGAAAACCTAGGATATCATTTGGGGGAAGCTTATCGGTCATTAATATTAATAATACCTATCGAAATACAGTCCACTTCGAATCCGTGATTCGTTTGCCTTGCACGCTCACTTATAATGCTGTAACCTATAATAGATATAACCATGTTAGTTACTTATTATAAAATAACCACCCAAACATTAAAGTAAGAGGTCTAAATACCCCGTACATTCCACAACTTTTCTGTTTTTGAATAGAGTCGGCACACAACAAACGATGCAATAGTATTTTAGTTGTAAATGTCTCATTCATAGAGCATTTATTTACAGCGATGCTTAGAGCGTTCATTGTCACAGACAGGCATTAGACAAATGTCTACGTTGTTGAACACGGTGTCGCGAGTCTATGGACACAATGATTATACGTACATATTATAAATACAAGCCTTTACGTGTCCTTCTTTTAAGGCGATATTATAGCTAGAAAAACCTACTAATGACCCAGATCATTAGAATTACCGTTGGCTAAAACAGCCTTATTATGTGATTGTGACGTCAACATTACCCAACCAAGGCGGAAATTTTAGACAACTGATGGTCCACCAAGCTTTCTCAGTTGCGGGTTGGTAGCCTTTACACATAATTCCTAATAAAAAGAAAATGCACATAGGTAGTGGGTTTCCCATGCACTTCAAATTTTCTCTGTGGAATTACTATAACTAAAATACCAAATATACATAAAGAACCCAACAGCGCACTATTGCTGCTGAAATTATTTATGAAACCATAGATCGTTATGTAAATATTAAATAAGGGCGAAGTGATAAAATTGTTAAAAAATAAAGAAAGAGTCAATTTTATTTAACAAAAATTTTTTAATTTATCCTATTTTCCTCCTTACTGAACACATTTCATCCAGCGTTTCTCTAGCTTTTCGATCCCTTCCATAAAATACGACTTTGACAACCTTTCGCAATAGGCATCGGTTTCGTGCACGATTCTTCGTTGGAGCTAAATCTTTTCCCACCAAACGAAGCCATTTTTTCAAAACCCGGTAATTTAGCTAGCCAATTTATAAGCCGTCTATTGTACAAGTTAGATGCAGATATCGTACGTATTTGCCCAATTACGTCTTAACAGAGGTGATCCGCCTTCTTGCCTTGAACTCATTTTTAGTGAATTTGACCTTTACACCGTTTTACCCCGGGTAAAATCTCGAACCCAGACCTGTTCACCTCACGTTCACCACTTAAAGTCACGAGTTGGCCTATAGAATTGTCAATTTGTTTTTGGAGCATAGATTTAACACTAGACTCTAGCTGCTGACGTCCTGAGGTACTGTGTTCCGCGTATGTACGCCATCAGGTATGTTTGCAGCGCTGCATCTAGATCACATCCGTCTTTCAAAGATTTTGTAATCGCCCGCTTGCAGAGCTTGACTGCGCCTTCCGCTGTACCATACGATGCCGGCTTCTACGCGGCCGTAAACGTTGTTTCATATCAATGATAAAAACCTGCAAATCTGAGTAGGGAACTCAAAAATGGAAGCCCGTTGCCCGAAACTATTTCCGTTGACAACCCACAACGTGCAAATATCTCTTACAGTACTTTAATTACTGAATTAGCTGTGGTTTTTGACATATGAATTTATGACATTTTGATGTACAGTCACGTGCATTCATAAGTAAACGTTGACAAATTTCCAAACAAATGTAAATATTCGATAAGTATAAGTGTCTCAAGTTTACCTCAAAATAATGTAACCAGCAAACTAGGTCAAAATTAGGTATACTTTTTCTTCATTGTAAAGTAAACGAAGCAACATCAGTGAATACTACACATTCGTAAAGTTTTATTTACGTAAATGCGTCAATTTCTATAACATGTATACAATGAGTTTCAAAGCAATGTATACCCAATAGCTTTTTTTCAATAATAAGTTCTGCAGCAGCTTTTACTATTTTGATATGTATCATTTCAAAAATATGTACACAATGTTTGCAATTAAATGTAAATATTCATTTTTGTTGGTGCTAATAATATTTTGAAGATAGCCGGGTGCGGTTGCGTTACAATGAACTGTTTTTGTTCGGTTATATGTTTCATTTATGTATATATTATGATAATTTCAATAACATGTATAAAATGCAGTTTCAAAGCAACGTATACGAATATTTTTTTATGTTTTATTACTAAACAAAAAGTTTAAGCACCATTTTTGAGGGATTGGTTAGTATGTAGTGAAAGATTTTTCAGAATCATAGTGTCATTTATATGTCTAATCAGTAGTAGGTATGTAGGTATTCAAATGCATCTGTTTAGATAGATAAGACTGAAATATCGAAAATAATACCTACGTTATTTCATATTTTCTATTGCAAAATGTTTTTTTTATTTACATCAATAAATATATTTTTATTTACAACAATAAACAAAAATATTCATGCCATATTATGTTATACTTATATGTGCTAAATAAATGTAAAATTATGTCATAAATGTCATAAATGTCATTAATTTCTTTTGTCGTTTGTTATGTTAAATCATTATTATGATTAATATCAAAATTCAAAATTTAAAGTTAAAAAAACCGACGATAATATGTTATTTTGTCGTATAATATACTAAGTAGTATGTAATTTTTATTTGCCAATAAATAAAAATATTCATACCATACCAACATTTTATTATAAACAATATTATAAACAATGATTTTACAACCACTTATTAACATAATAATTAATGCAATATATAACACAATATGGGATATTTATAAATACCTAACCAGTTGACTCGGCAAACGTTGTTTTCCCTTATAAATTATTTTTGTGAATATTTTGGTAATGGTTGGTGGTCAAATGGTAAAAATTTAGGGTTATATAAATAAATAATAAATAAATAAATATTTCTAACAATCACACCACATTATCTAGCCCAAATTAAGTATCATTAAGAACTTGTGTTTTGGATACTAGATAACGGATAAATAAACTTAAGAACTATATAAGCAAACGTAGATATATTTTTTTAAATTATATATTTATTAGAAATAAACTTAAATAAACATACATACACATCCATAACTAGAAAGAAAATGTAATAAAATGTCTGCCGCTATCAGGATTCGAACCCGGGACCTCTGGCATGCAAGGCAAGGCTACTTACCTCCACACCAAACAGGCTGTCATTATATACAGGGTGTCCCACAAATGACACGTAAGGGTGACACTGGAGGTAGATGGACTATAGACCTATCAGATAACACCAACATGCCTCTAGTAAAAGTTTTCTGGTTTTCAAAATATTGCCACTTTTGTGATTTTTTATGAAATTTCCACTTTCTGGTCTTTTTTTGCCTACAGCTGCAATAAGTATATTTTAACTCTCGGTTTTTTTACCAAGACTATCGTTATTAGTTATTTGAGACAACCTAGTTATAATTTTGACGTAAACTAGCACACTATGCTAAGAAAAGGAGTTGAATTGTTTTATTTTATTTCATTGCGAAAAACCTGACTAAAGTTTAACTGATTGCTGTGAAAAAAAAATGTACGGCGATGATACTGCACATTATCTTAAAAAATTTCTTGTTTAATGAGCTTTTCAAAATAGCATTACAATAGTCATTTTTTTAAACCAAATCTTAGGAAATTTAATTTTTTCATGAAAGGCGTGCTACTTGGAAAATAGTACAACTGCATGATAAGGCTTAATAATAGGTCCAGGTGTCTTTTGTGGCAAAATCACTAATAAATGAAATTGCAGAAGCACATAACTATCTATCTTTTTCTCTCTTTTATTGTTTTTTCAAGTTAGGTGCCTACTAGAAGTGAAGTAATTGTTTTCAGTAGGTTGGTAGGTTGTAACTTAAAATGTTTATTTTTACTATTATTATTTTAAACTCCGACGCAAAAACGACGGGGTGTTATAAGTTTGATGTGTCTACGTGTGTGTGTGTGTGTGTGTGTGTGTGTGTTAGTGTTTGTGTGTCGAATGGATGAAACGATTTTGATTTTGTTTTTTCTTGTATAAAGGGTGAATTAGTGGGGAGTGTTTTCAGCTGTGTTTAATGAAAATCAGTCCAAGATGGCTGCCACCACAAAATGGCGGATTACATATTTTTTCAGAACTCCGTCAATATGGTACTCTGGGGTCGGTACCCGGGATGGACCTAATCTAACCTAGGGAGGTCTTCCTAATCCACAAAGGAAATATAACACAATTTTATTTTAAGTAACTTTTATTTAAGATGAATCTATTTTAAAAGAAAATACAATGATAATTATTAGACTATTTTGGGGACGAAGCCCGCAATAGAATTCCGTAAGGAATTCCGTCAAGGAATCCCATCAAGGGATGCCATGGAACAATCTTCCATAATATATATATTTTTACATTTTACAAATAAAATCAAATATTGCCAGACTTATAAGTTGCCAGTCATAAATGTCGGCAAGTTTGTTTGTGCGATAACCTCTTTTAATAAATACGGCACAAGCAAACGTTGCAATCGCCCCTCTTGTTTAATTTATTTAATTAGTGAAGCTGATTAAATAAATTCCTTTATACATTTCATTCTTAAATAACGACCCTACTTAAATCAGGACCATATACATTAATCGGGATTACTCTCAGATGAGCCCCCTACCGATAGGAATATATATACTTGATCATGTTTAAATTACAACATCTTATTACACCAAAAATGATCTTATAGTATTTATTCTCCATCAATAGAGCCTTAGCCACAAAAGCTGATGAAAATCAGCCAAGATCCCGGCTGGTTAATTAATATCTAAATAAAACAATGTAAATTTTTTTAATTTCTCATACAATTCATGAATAATCAACAACCCCATATTAATCATTTACGTTACACAATCATACGCAAATTCAAATAACCAATATTTATTATTAAATTAATCAACAATTGTTAAAATAACCCATTGAATACAATCAAATTATAATTATAATTAATTGATAAGTAATAAATACATTAATATCCCAATAAAAGTAAATTTAATTAATCCCATTTATATTAAAATTAATACTAAATTAATCAAATTATATTATCAAACATTATCATTCAGTTGGCAAAACAAACACGTTTGACATGAACTGTCATATTAACTTTAAACTTTTCTGAATGATTAAAAGTTTATTTGAAAGTTTGTAACTTTCGAAAATTTAAACATTACCTACCTAAATATTAAGATTTTACCTGCCTAACTATTACCAGACAAACTTACCTATGAATAGATCATAAAATCGGATCCAAAGTATTTTACTTAACCCAGAATGATATCTATAAATTAAAGGATTTAATATTTCAAAACGCAATGCAGAGAACTTTTTCAAAATGCACCGAAATACACCTGACAAAATTCTATACCAATACAGTTTAAAAACCATTACCTATTCCATCACAACCCTTTTACTATTTTAACCCACTGAGGATCCTATTCTACATCCGCGTGTTGACCCAAAGACATCAATATCACAATATTATATATACTCGTAAACTTTGACCGCATAGCTAAATCGGCTATCACCTTCTCTCTTATGGAGATTATTAGGCGTGGCTCAAATTAAACGTGCACATTATCTATAGTGTTATTTTAGTCTTTGAAAATTGACTTCTTTAGAGCATTGGCACCACACGTATATCTATGATTCGTAAGTAAAATGTAACGCGGTAAATACGTGCCGTGTGTACCTGCCGCCCCTTAGAGGTTTCTCTCCGGGTATTTAAAATTAATTTATTAAATCATTAAATAAAATACCCTCTTATCTCAATATATAATATATAAAAACCTTTTCCTTATTTTCTTTTATCTGCATCGTCCATCCATTGCATCTCCTTTTTGGTGATGCTGTTTGGATCGGCTTTGCAGGATATATCATCTCGGAACATTGCGTAGTGAAGTGTACATAGAATTTGAGAAAAAAAAATATTAGTTTCTTATATTATTCTAAAACCCCAACGAAATTCTAACCGTTGCATATCTACAAATGAACGATATACATATTTGTACACCTAAATGTGTACTTTTACTCTATTAATTCTAAGAATAAAGAAATTATAATATTATTGTAATATTTCAAGAAATAAATGTATATACAAAAACCCCATTTTACATATATAAATACAGACACAATTTCATCATTAATTCTATTCTATCGAACATTATATGGTTCCAATCTATTCACATGCACAATCAATTCTTGGTTATTTTGTATTTTTTTTACAAGATAATTGTCACATCCTATATATCGCAATACTCGAAATAAACCTTCATATGGTCGACCAAGTTTTCGACTTCCACCCAATATTCTTTCTGGACAATGTAACGAAACCAATTGTCCTACACGATTTAAATCCAAATGATAATACGTTAAACTCGTATAATCCAGACGGTGTGATGATTGCTATTTCGTGTCTATCCTTCTCCGCTATCGATAATTACCAATAGGCACAGTTTAAATCCAAATCAGCGCAGAATTTCGCCCCATTCAGCTGCACTATCATACCTTCGATGATAAGCAAATGATAGAAATCTTTAATTACCTTCTTATTCGTCTTGATCAATCGGCATCAACAATGTCCCAAGCTGTCTTACTGACGCCGGTTGAAGTTTGGGAAATTCCTTCCTCGCCCGTCGGATGATTCACCTTCTAGAGTCTTTCCTTTACTCCTGGTATTCAGATGGCTCTTGCCTTCTAAAATTTTCTTTCCGCTATACTCAGTGGGGTATATAGCTGAAATAAAACACAAAACACTACACTGCGCGCGGCGCCTCCACCATCTGGGGTCGGTACCCGGGATGGACCTAATCTAACCTAGGGAGGTCTTCCTAATCCACAAAGGAAATATAACACAATTTTATTTTAAGTAACTTTTATTTAAGATGAATCTATTTTAAAAGAAAATACAATGATAATTATTAGACTATTTTGGGGACGAAGCCCGCAATAGAATTCCGTAAGGAATTCCGTCAAGGAATCCCATCAAGGGATGCCATGGAACAATCTTCCATAATATATATATTTTTACATTTTACAAATAAAATCAAATATTGACAGACTTATAAGTTGCCAGTCATAAATGTCGGCAAGTTTGTTTGAGCAATAACCTCTTTTGATAAATACGGCACAAGCAAACGTTGCAGTACCAAATGAAAGGGCTTGACTAGTGAAATACTATGATAAATTTCAAATCCAAGATGGTCGTCAGCACAAATGTAGGGGTTTTTCAAATTTGTTATTTAATCTTGTTACAAACGACTTTCAAAGTGTCTGCCTCCGACTCTTACACATAATCTACATCTTTTCAAAAATTTTCTTTTTGAATATCTCAACGTACAATGTGATATTTCACTCGCTGCAAGATTTATTCGCTGTCGCAGTTCATCAGTAGAACAAAATTGGTCCTAGTCGGCCAATCCATCTGCTTGAAAATTCCTGATCAAGATGCCCCCGTACTGCACGAGCGTAGTGTGCAGGACACCTTTCATTTTGAAGCCACATATTTCTTCTTAATTCTAGTAGCACATCTTCCATCATAATGGGTAGTTGATTGTAAAAAATCTAAATATAGGTCTGCATTTAGGGTAAAGATAGATAGTTCAAATTCATTTATTAGTAATTTTGCCACAAAAGACACCTGGACCTATTATTAAGCATTATCATGCAGTTGTACTATTTTCCAAGTAGCACGCCTTTCATGAAAAAATTAAATTTCCTAAGATTTGGTTTAAAAAAATGACTCTTGTAATGCTATTTTGAAAAGCTCATTAAACAAGAAATTTTTTAAGATAATGTGCAGTATCATCGCCGTACATTTTTTTTTCACAGCAATCAGTTAAACTTTAGTCAGGTTTTTCGCAATGAAATAAAATAAAACAATTCAACTCCTTTTCTTAGCATAGTGTGCTAGTTTACGCCAAAATTATAACTAGGTTGTCTCAAATAACTAATAACGATAGTCTTGGTAAAAAAACCGTGAGTTAAAATATACTTATTGCAGCTGTAGGCAAAAAAAGACCAGAAAGTGGAAATTTCATAAAAAATCACAAAAGTGGCAATATTTTGAAAACCAGAAAACTTTTACTAGAGGCATGTTGGTGTTATCTGATAGGTCTATAGTCCATCTACCTCCAGTGTCACCCTTACGTGTCATTTGTGGGACACCCTGTATATGTTATATATGTTTTATGTATATAACATTACATATATGTTTTATTTGATGCCAAATCATAATAAAAAAGCTTTTGCCCAAATAAAAAAGTCAACTTCACTGCAGTGACGATTGAACCAAGCTTAGCTCAACCGACAATTATGAACCGCAGAATTAGCCTGCACGAAAGGAACAACACCGTAATTAGGAAAATATACCTCCAGACTAGGCAGCAAAACCTAAAATACTGCTATTATTAATATACTGCTATATTGCTCGTTGTTCATTCTATCAGTTATTTCAGCCAATTCACCGGGGCCGCTGCTGGCTTCCATCCATGCCTAAACACTAAAACTTATTAGACTACTTCTTCTCGATGGTAATATAATAGGTCTTTACCTATGAAACTGCCGTTTTGCCATACTGGCCATTTCAAATGAAAATATATTTTTTTTTTACTGATAATTCTAATTTCAAATTAATTTTATTTGACAAACATGGAATTCTTTTTCTAAAATCGTCATTTGTTTAATAGTTAGTGTTTTGTTTTCAACGCATTCGAACATTTTTCGTCATCATGGATAAGTTAAAAATTCGAGTAATTATGGAGTATGAGTACCGTCGTGGCAGCAAAGCGGCACAAGCGGCACGCAACATCAACGACGTTTACGGAGCGAACACTACAAACGAACGCACCACCCGTTATTGGTTTACCCACTTCCATTCTGGAAATTTTGACCTGAAAAATGAACCCCATGGTCGTCCGAAAACTTTGGTCGACAATGACGAATTAAAGGCAATTGTGGAAGCTGATGAAACTCAATCCACGGCTGAATTAGCAGCAGCTTTCGACGTTAGCATCAAAACAATATTGGTCCATTTGCGTCAAATTGGCAAGGTAAAAAAGCTTGAGAAATGGGTACCCCACGAACTCAATGACCGCCAGCGCGAAGTACGCGTAGAGACGTGCCTTGCACTGCTCAGCAGGCATACAAATAAAGGAGTTCTGAACCGCATTGTTACTTGTGACGAGAAATGGATCCTGTTTGACAATCGAAAGCGCTCAGCAAGTTGGTTGGACCCTGGTTTAGCACCCAAACAATGCCCTAAACGAAAACTTACCCCTAGAAAAGTGATGGTCACTGTTTGGTGGTCTAACGCGGGTATAATTCATCACAGCTTCTTGCCAAACGGGACAAGCATTACTGCAGATGTGTACTGTGAAGAACTGAACACAATGATGGAGAAGCTCGCACGTCTCCAACCAGCTTTGGTCAATCGTTCGGCTCCACTGCTCCCGCACGACAACGCGCGACCTCATACTGCACAGCAGACGGTCTCCAAGCTACAAGAGTTGGGGTGGGAAGTTCTCCGTTATCCGCCGCACTCACCAGACCTCGCGCCTACAGACTTCTACTTTTTCCAGAATTTGGATAACTTCTTGGCGGGAAAGAATTCAATACCCGAGAGGCAGTACAAAATGCCTTTGAAGAATTTGTTGCCTCCCGTCCAGCTGATTTCTTCAAGAAAGGCATCAATAAGCTACCAATGCGTTGGCAAAGATGCATTGATTGCATGGGTGATTATTTTGATAAAAAAAAAAAAAAAATATATAAAAAAATTACGCTTCATATATTTCGTGAAAAACGGCAATTTCATAGGTAAAGACCTAATATTTTATTCTAAATACTGGGTTTTATCAGATTTCCATAAAGATAAACGTCCATCGGCAGAAGAAACGAACACTTTTTCGTCAGAGAAAATGGTTCTACTTAAATTGCAGTTTATATATTGCCGAGCAAGCTGCAGTCGCTGCTGTTTATGGCGATCAGATAAGAATGGTTAACGCGCCGGAGTTGTGTGATGTAACCCAGCTGAGTGTAGGCGACATCTAATTGTTGAAGACGACATTTGTACAGAAGCTGACAAATCCTGTACTTGAAATGAAAATCCTCTATTTAGAAAATTTTGCACTTTTACATTGTGGCTCGACACCCACACACATTAGGTTTCCGTTGTTGACATTTTTTAAAATAATTATCAAAAGGTGATGGTCAAACTCAATTTGGGATTTTGACCTGCTAATGGTCAGTAGTACACATGAGAGATTAACTCATTAGTAACTTTTCCCCCCTTAAACTTCACTAATTTTAAATCTAAAAATCTTGTAAAAAAATGACAAATGTTTTGCGAAAAATCAATCATAAGTTACCATTTTGTTTTCTTTTGAATGTATCAATGTCAATGTAAAAAAACGTAACAAAACTAGAGTCCTTTTCATGAAAAAAGTCCCGCGGTGCTTTTTGGAACTAAATTTCACAGGTCGGCCATGGAGTTGTCGTTCGTCGATGTTATTAAGTTCGTTTGTTGTGGTAGATTTTTGTGAGTTTTTGACTAGCTCAAAGCATTTTAAAGATTGTTTACAATGCCAAAAGTTGTAAAAAGTTCGGCTCGAAAAATGATATTGAAGGTGAAAGAGTTCTGTGAAGCGTAACAAAAGAATCAAGGTGTTTTAATACCACTAAACAAGCAGAGAGGCGCCGCCATAACAGGTACTTTTTAGAGTTGCCATATAATAATTTTTTGCTGTATTGATGGGACTTTTATGATATAAATTCATTTTTGCGACAAAATTGAACAAATACATAACGTGATGAAACTAGGTAACTGAAATTAAAACATATATTACATAGTACTGCAACGTTTGTTTGTGCCGTATTTATTAAAAGAGGTTATTGCACAAACAAACTTGCCGACATTTATGACTGGCAACTTATAAGTTTGTCAATATTTGGTTTTATTTGTGAAATGTAAAATATAGAGAATATCGAAGATTGTTCTAGATCATTCCTTGACAGGATTCCTTAGAGAATTCTATTGCGGGCTTCGTCCCCAAAAATAGTTTAATAAATGTTTCTTATATGTTATTCTATAACAAATTCATTTTAAATAAAAGTAATTTCAAGTTAATGTGTTTCTTTCCTATTAGTTAGGAAGACCTCCCTAGGTTAGATTAGGTCCATCTAGGGTACCGACCCCGGATGGTGGAGGCGCCGCGAAAAATGTAGTGCTGTGTTGTGTATTTTATTTCAGCTATATTCCCCACTAAGTATAGCGGAAAGAAAATTTTTGAAGCCAAGATCCATCTGAATACCAGTAATAAAGTAAAGACTCTAAAAGTGACGACGCTTTACGCTTTACGGCAAATAAAAGAATTATAAAGTTATATATATAAGAAGATTTTAAAAATAACCATGAATTTAAATAAATACTCCGGCATTTCAACAATTTTGGTGAGTGAATTTTTAGCCCAGTTCGAGGTAATTGCGGCAGTAAATAAATACAACGATGAAAGCAAGAAGCTAATTATTCAAACATATTTAGACGGACCTGCGTTGTATTTCTACCAAACGATAATCGATGCATGCGAAACGTTCGACGAAATAAAAAGAAGATTCATAGAAGAATTTGGCAAAGAAATAGATTATGTAGCTAAATTTTATTCACGAAAGCAACAAGCCAACGAAGAATTGATAAATTACTTTTACGCGTTGGACTTGTGTGCAAACAAAGCTGGTAACATAATTACAGAAAATATTTTTATACAGCATTTCCTGAAAAATTGCAAATACACATACAAATGCCGATTAGCGTCTCAAATTTATACAAATAAAAAAATGTTAAAAGAAACGATCATGCAGATGCACGAAATGTTCACTGGAAAGCAGGAAGAAAATTTATATCTTCGAGACAACGTACAGATATCACAAGAAATACCAATAAATTCTACAACACCACCGAGGAGTGAGAAGGAAGATTCTCAAAGGTTAACTAATATGGACTACGAGAACGCGAGAGGAAAATTCTTAAACAATCGATCTCCATATAATCTAAGAAGAACACAGGATCGAGGTGATTCATCCATCGGACGAGGAAGGAATTTCCCAAACTTCAACCGGCGTCAGTAAGACAGCTTGGGACATTATTGATGCCGATTAATCAAGAAAATATGATATGTAAGTGTAGTCCCAATATTAAAGTTAAAATTAGAGAAAGATTTATTTCAGCTTTACTTGATACAGGCGCTTCAGTGTCTGTAATATCTCAACTATTATGTAATCAATTAAATATTACAATACATAAGGTTGAAGATATAAAAATTCGAGCCGTTAATGGTAATCGAATGAATATAATTGGTAAAATACAAATATGTTTGGAGATTGAACATGTTGTGTATATACAGAATTGTTATGTAGTTGATAAAATTGAAAGAAATTTAATTCTCGGACAAGACTTTCTTCAGAAGTCTGATGCAATATTAGATTTTAAAAAAGGTCATGTTCAATTTGTAAATAATATTTGTAAATTTATTAGAAATAATGAAATTAATGATTTTAATGTTAAAGATGTGAACCAAAATACCCTTCAGGTAATACAGGTTTCACGTGAATTGTGTAAGGATGAATATATTTATTTTTCCGATTTAGTAGATAAAAATGATTGTAGATTGTGGGAAGTAGTGGTAGCTAAACCGAGTGAAAAAGAATTTAATTTATCTTCGAATTTGTCGGTAAAAGAACGAGTTGCATTATTAAAAATATTAACAAAATATCGGTCAACATTCGCGTTCGAAAAAAAAGAGTTAGGAAAGTGTAATATTGTCGAAGTCACAATCGATACAATAGATGAAACTCCAGTTCATAGAGCACCTTATAGAATATCTAATGAACAACATAAAATCATACGTGAGCAAATTAATGATATGCTTGAAAATAATGTGATTAGAAAATCTAGAAGTGCGTATGCATCACCGGTAGTACTTGTTAAAAAACCAGACAATACATGGAGATTTTGTGTGGATTATAGAAAGTTGAATAAAAAAGTAATAACAGATTCATATCCTTTACCTATCATCGAAGATATGATAACACAGCTGAATGGGGCGAAATTCTATGCGGATTTAGATTTAAACTCCGCCTATTGGCAACTATCGATAGCGGAGAAAGATAAACACAAAACAGCATTCATCACACCGTCTGGATTATACGAGTTTAACGTATTACCTTTTGGATTAAAAACTAGTGGAGCTTTTTTTCAAAGGACAATGGATGAAGTGTTAGCAGGTCTTAAGTATAAAAATGTGATAGTTTTTATTGACAATGTGATCGTGTATGGTGATTCGTTTAATGAATTTATAAGTGCTTTAGAAGAAGTGTTTCAACGATTGAGTGCGGCAAACTTGACACTCAAACCATCAAAGTGTAATTTTGGATTCAAAGAAATAACTGTGTTAGGACACACTATTTCTGGAGAAGGTATTTTACCAGACCCAAAAAATATTGAGAAAATAAAAAAAGTAAAAATACCAAGAAATATTAAAGAATTGAAATCGGTATTGGGTTTATTTTCTTATTATAGAAAATTTATAAAGAACTTCTCTTCATTAACTCTTCCTTTAACAGATCTATTGAAGAAGAATACGAAATTCATTTGGTCACAAGTACAACAAGAGGTATTCGATAAAATGATATCGTTAATGGTTGAACCACCATTATTACGACATTTTGTTAATGACAAAAAAATATGTACAAGATTATATGTAGATGCGAGTGATTTAGCCTTGGGAGCATGTTTGATGCAAGGTCAACAAGAGAAATTGTTACCGATATGCTTCGCATCACGAAAATTAACAGAAGCAGAAAAAAAATATTCAATAACTGAAAAGGAGTGTTTAAGTTTAGTGTGGGCATTAAACTATTTTAAACATTATTTATGGGGATTACAATTCCAGTTAGTAACAGACCATAAGGCATTATGTTGGTTAAGGACAAGACGAGATATGTCTGGAAGACTAGCCAGATGGGCCTTGGCGATTCAAGCACACGACTTTGAGATTGTACATTGTTCCGGAAAACAGAACGTTGTAGCGGATTTCTTGAGTCGAAACCCCCTAATAGAAGATGAAACTAGTACAGGAAAAGAAATAGAAGATGGTTTACAAGTGTTCTCGATTGAAGTGGAGAATTTATCACGACATCAAGAGGAAGATAGTTTTTGTCGAAGGTGGCGCGAAAATGTATCGATCAGTCGACGAAGTGTATATAAAAGTTTTATGATATCAAATAATGTGTTATATAAATGTATTAGAAGTGGAAATATAATAAAAAATTTAATTGTTTTACCTAAGTCGTTATTTAGTGAAATCATGAGACAATTACATGATGACGCACGTACGGGAGGTCATTTCGGGATGATGAAAACTTTAGCAAAATTCAGGGCAAAATATTTTATGCCGAATGCATATAATGAAATCGAGAAATATATTAAAAGTTGTATACCTTGTCAAGAAAAGAAAATATATAATAAGATAGTGCCATTACGCCCTATAGTAACGGATCATTTATTTCAAAAGATAGAGATTGATGTACTAGGTCCTTTTAATCGTTCAGTAGATGGTAATGAATATATAATAACATGTATAGATTGTTTTTCAAAATATGCTATTTGCAAAGCAGTTCCACGAGTGACAGCTCAAATAGTATATAATTTCTTTATTAATGAAATTTTAACAAAGTTCGGGACAGTATGTGAAGTATTGTCAGATAAAGGTTCCATGTTTACGTCAAGGTTAATTAAGTCTTTATTAAGGCAATATAATATAAAACATTCCTTAGCTACCACTATGCACCATCAAACATTAGGTTTAGTAGAAAAATTGAATCAAACCATTTCATATTCATTAGCTAAATATGTTAACCAAAGTCAAAGGGATTGGTGTCAAATTTTACCTTTTATAATATATGCTTATAACTGTTCAAAACAAGCTTCAACTAAATTTTCTCCTTATTATTTAATGTTTGGTAGAGAACCTGAAGTTCCGTTTGATAAAAGGTTGAATCCTAACTGTAATATGACCGTTCAACAAAAAAAAGATACTTATATAAGTGCGGTGAATCAAGCCAGAGAAAATTTAAGGAAAGCTCGTTTAGTACAAAAAAGATCGTATGATAAAAAAGCTTCTAATATTAAACTTCGTGTAGGACAATTAGTTTTGTTACATTGTCCAAAAAGAATATCAGGTAAAAGTCGAAAACTTAGTCGACCATATAAAGGTTTATTTCGAGTATTACGATATATAGGATGTGACAATTATCTTGTAAAAAAAATACAAAATAACCAAGAACTAATTGTACATGTGAATAGATTGAAACCATATAATATTCGATAAAGTAAAACTAATGATAAAACTATGTCTATATTTATATATATAAAATAAAGTTTTTGTATATACATTTTTGTATTGAAATATTACGATAATATTATAATTTCTTTATTCTTAGAATTAATAGAGTAAAAGTACACATTTAGGTGTATAAATATGTATATCGTTCATTTGTAGATATGCAACGGTTAGAATTTCGTTGGGGTTTTAGAATAATATAAGAAACTAATATATATTTTTTTCTCAAATTCTATGTACACTTCACAACGCAATGCTCCGAGATGATATATCCTGCAAAGCCGATCCAAACAGCATCACCAAAAAGGAGATGCAATGGATGGACGATGCAGATAAAAGAAAATAAGGAAAAGGTTTTTATATATTATATATTGAGATAAGAGGGTATTTTATTTAATGATTTAATAAATTAATTTTAAGTACCCGAGAAGAAACCTCTAAGGGGCGGCAGGTACACGCGGCACGTATTTACCGCGTTACATTTTATTTACGAATCATAAATATACGTGTGGTGCCAATGCTCTAAAGAAGTCAATTTTCAAAGACTAAAATAACACTATAGATAATGTGCACGTTTAATTTGAGCCACGCCTAATAATCTCCATAAGAGAGAAGGTGATAGCCGATTTAGCTATGCGGCCAAAGTTTACGAGTATATATAATATTGTGATATTGATGTCTGTGGGTCAACACGCGGATGTAGAATAGGATCCTCAGTGGGTTAAATAATAAAAGGGTTGTAATGGAATAGGTAATGATTTTTGGTGAACGTGATTGGTATAGAATTTTGTCAGGTGTATTTCGGTGCATTTTGAAAAAGTTCTCTGCATTGCGTTGTGAAATATTAAATTTTAATTTATAGGTATCATTCTGGGTTAAGTAAAATACTTTGGATCCGATTTTATGATCTTTTCATAGGAAGATTTGTCCGGTAATAGTTAGGCAGGTAAAATCTTAATATTTAGGTAGGTAATGTTTAAATTTTCGAAAGTTACAAACTTTCAAATAAACTTTTAATCATTCAGAAAAGTTTAAAGTTAATATGACAGTTCATGTCAAACGTGTTTGTTTTGCCAACTGAATGATAATGTTTGATAATATAATTTGATTAATTTAGTATTAATTTTAATATAAATGGGATTCATTAAATTTACTTTTATTGGGATATTAATATATTTATTACTTATCAATTAATTATAATTATAATTTGGTTGTATTCAATGGGTTATTTTAACAATTGTTGATTAATTTAATAATAAATATTGGTTATTTGAATTTGCATATGATTGGGTAACGTAAATAATTAATATGGGGTTATTGATTATATTCATGAATTGTATGAGAAATTAAAATAATTTACACTGTTTCATTTAGATATAAATTAACCAGCCGGGATCTTGGCTGATTTTCATCAGGTTTTGTGGCTAAGGCTCTATTGATGGAGAATAAATACTATAAGATCATTTTTGGTGTAATAAGATGTGGTAATTTAAACATGATCAAGTATATATATTCCTATCGGTAGGGGGCTCATCTGAGAGTAATCCCAATTAATGTATATGATCCTCATTTAGGTAGGGTCGTTATTTAAGAATGAAATGTATATAGGAATTTATTTAATCAGCTTCACTAATTAAATAAATTAAGCAAGAGGGGCGATTGCAACGTTTGTTTGTGCCGTATTTATTAAAAGAGGTTATTGCACAAACAAACTTGCCGACATTTATGACTGGCAACTTATAAGTTTGTCAATATTTGGTTTTATTTGTGAAATGTAAAATATAGAGAATATCGAAGATTGTTCTAGATCATTCCTTGACAGGATTCCTTAGAGAATTCTATTGCGGGCTTCGTCCCCAAAAATAGTTTAATAAATGTTTCTTATATGTTATTCTATAACAAATTCATTTTAAATAAAAGTAATTTCAAGTTAATGTGTTTCTTTCCTATTAGTTAGGAAGACCTCCCTAGGTTAGATTAGGTCCATCTAGGGTACCGACCCCGGAGTACATAAGCATTATAAACTTAAAGTTAACAAAGCCCCTTCAATGTCAAATATAAAAAGTAGTATGCAGAAATGGCTCACGCATGTCGAACATTTAGAGGAGGAATATTTAAAAAATGACGCCCTTATGGATGAAGAGATGGACCGAAAAATTAAACTCAGAAATGTGGCATCCTACGTTTCTCAGTACTGTTCCCTGTTTTCGGTAACGGTCATGACCAAAAATCGTCGGCTTTTATTACTTTGGTTTAAGTTTCTCACCTAACAACATAGTAAAAAGAAAACTTTAGTCATTTGAAACTATTTAATAATAACACGACACTTACAGAGTCATAATAACGTTAGTTATTTAGACTTATTGCATGGGTCATCCCATGAGTAGGTAGACATTTTGAAAAAAATGCCCAAATATACTTTTGACTTATCAGAAATATACATGTTTCACTAATCTGAACTATTGTTATAGTATGGGCTTGATTAATGAAATTACAGCCTATCTAAAATGTATTTATTTCTTAATACAATTCATTTATATACAGCTTATATTATTTCATCGCAGTATGCAGGAAATAGTATTATTTGATAAATTACATATGCTAAATGTAAAATAGGTAAATTTTTTACTCATAAATGGCAACATTATGTCACGCGAGTACAGCGCTGCCTCTGGGGGACTTCTTTTATAAAAAGGACTTTATATAAATGGAATGAACCCAAAAGTAGGTACATAATTGACGTTATTGACGGATTAGTTTTAACAGTCAATCAACAATTCTTTGTCAGTTCTTTTTTACATGAATTACCTAGAGTGAATCATAAAAAAATGTCGGGAAAAGGTATATTTTTAAAAATATCTTAAAATGGAAGGAAGGACTATATATTCAAACTAATGAATGTATGATAGTCTAAATGTATTGCCCTTTAATTTGATATACTGACTTTTAGTAGGTCATCTTTTTTACTACCTGCTTTGTATGCTGCTTTCTATGTCATATCAGAATTTGCAACTCCAAGAAATATCCTAAAACTTTGTTAATAAGGATACATTTTTAGAAAAAAAAAATGCCTAAACAAAATAGTTTTGTCATGCGAATAGAATCAAATTGTCTGTGTAGTAAGCGCAAGTAAGTAATGCAGTTTCTCATGTTTACAATACATAAGTAAAAAACAACAATAATCGTAAAGCTCTGTAGAGATGCCAATGATCATATATCCCACAGTTTTTTGTCTCATCAAGTCTTTTCATCTTTTCTGTAGAACTCTGTTTTCCAACGAGAACAGAGTTTTATTAAAATAAATGTTCATTGTTTTTACGAGTTAGTATAATTTGATTATGGAGTTTTGGTGCAATAAAAGTATAAAACCTTTGAGCAAACTGAGATTGAACCCTAGGGAGGTTGCGAGGCAGGCAAACAGTGTATCACCATAGTGGCTGAACTAAACAATACAAGAGTTAAGAAACATTCCTTAACTCAGTGAAATCTTTCACCAAAACAGGCAACATCTTAAATACTTCTCACAAGGGTAGGCACCCCATCTAGTAGGTATTTATGTGTCAGAATATCTATCCTCAAACACTAACGGCTGTTATACTTAGCAAGAGAATTTGTAAAGAACGAGAACTATAAGTTTTGCTGGGTTACAATTGGTAGAATTTATTTTAAGTAACGTCAAGGTGAATCTCGTGTATAGGTAAAAAAAGAACATCTAAACGAACTGAAAAAACTAAGATGTGTTACATTTTGTTACGTCTGTTCGAAAAGAGTTAGTTTATCATTCGTAAACAAAATGGCTACTTAATCCTTAGGGAGGAAAAATGATTCGAATTTTGAATATTGATAATAACCATTTTTTATCTTTTACTTTTTACGAGAAATAATGGCTTATTTACGAAGCGATTTAAGGCAATACAGCATTAATCCTTATCCAATTAAGTACCTTAAATACATTGTGCATGTAATATAGATCAGTATGGCTCTTTGCAGCTTGTAATTTAAACGAATATTTTTTCATAGATATTACGGATTTAAAATGCAGGGACACAGACCCGTGCGAAGCCGGGGCGGGTCGCTAGTAGTTTTATAAAACAAGTGTGGATGATCAAGTAGTGAAAATGAAAGTATATTAACTCCAAAGAACGTTGTATCGGACGCTGAAATGTAATGTGAAATGTAATAATAATTTATTTACGTTTAGTGACTGGGCAATAGTGGGAATATGCAGAAGTACAAATAGATTATATGAATTGTACAGTGAAAGAACTTATAATCATAATAAGACATTTTATGAATATGTTAAAAAGTATTCAAAATTATTTAAACGAGTTTGCAGTGTAGCTAAATCTAATTACATTAATAATAAAATTAAATATAGTACTAACATTTCCAAAACTGCATGGAATATAATTAATCAGGAAACTGTGAAAGCAAAAGAACCACAAACCAAATATAATTTAAAAATTAATGATAAAGTGTTGTCAACTAACAAAGAAGTATGAAGCAGAAGCATTTGAAAATTTTTTTACTGCCATCCCTGTGTCAACTACTTCGAGTATTAATTCATGTTCCACTCTTGCACAGTCACTGCTAACGGAAAATGTAAATTCATGCGATATTGATTTTATTTTTAAACATGTTACTGTTCCACAAGTTTTAAATGCATTTAAAAGCATTAAAGTAAAAAATATTACCGATTTAGATGGGATTTCTGGTAAAATTATTGAATCTGTCATTGATGGTATAGCCCCGTACTTAGCCAGTATATTTAATGACTGTGTTGATAATGGTGTTTTTCCTGATTTAATGAAATTGAGTAAGGTCATTCCAATATTCAAAGCAGGTAGTATGTCTGACCCTAATAATTTTAGACCTATATCTATACTACCAACGTTTAGTAAGATTTTTGAAAAATTAATTTTAAATCGATTACTTTCTCATTTTTACGGTAATAGTTTAATGAATTTTAAGCAATTTGGTTTCACGCGGGGTCGCTCAACAACCGATGTTGAGCTCATAAAACACGTATTCAACCTGGGAGGAGTCGTGTGATGCTATTGGTGTCTTTTGTGACTTGTCCAAGGCGTTCGACTGTGTGGATCATACTACTCTACTCATGAAACTGCACCATTACGGCATAAAAAACCGAGCGCTTGCCTTGATTAAATCATATACTTCTAATAGAAAACAGAAAGTTGCAATAAATGGAGAAAAATCATCAGGATCGGCAGTGACAATGGGTGTGCCCCAGGGCTCAATTCTTGGTCCTTTCCTATTTTTAGTATATATCAATGATCTGACATCGGTCTTTAAGAATCAATGCGAGGTCATATTGTTTGCTGACGATACTTCCTTCTTATTTAAAATCAAAAGACAAGAAACTGACTATCGAGCTGTTAACAAATGCATCTCCAACACAGAGCAGTGGGTCTCAGCTAATAATTTGCTCCTCAATGAAAAAAAAAACGAAATGTGTTAAGTTTACATTGCCAAATGTCAAACAGGTAAACACAAACATTGTAGTTAAGAGCCAGGAACTGACTCCTGTAAACTCAACTGTATTTCTGGGCATAACCTTAGACGCCAAACTCCAGTGGGGACCGCATGTTGATGGTTTAGCGAAAAGGCATATGCTGTTAAAAAAATGAGACAAATTTCAAATGAAACAACTGCTCGATTAGTCTATTTTGTTTACTTCCACAGCCTCATGACATATGGTATTCTGTTGTGGGGGAGTGCTGCCGACATCGATACTATATTTATTCTGCAGAAAAGGGCTGTTTGCGCAGTCTATCAGCTCGGTCCATGGGTGTCACTTAAAAGTAAATTTAAGGAAATAAATATTCTTACCTTCCATTCACAATATATTTTAGAAAATTTTATGTATGTTAAAAAGAACATAACCAAGGTTATGTTCTTTCAAAAGAAAAAATGATCTGCACAATGTTAACACAAGAGGAAGAAATATGCTGGCAGCTCATAATAGTAGGCTTCATAAAATCACTAACTCACTCATGGATCAATGTATACGCTTTTATAATAAGGTTCCTGAGGATATCCAAGGTCTTCCTATTGACAAATTCAAAGAAACTATAAAGGAAAAGTTGTGTGCTAGAGCATATTACAAACTATCCGATAATTTGGATGATAAAAGCCCTTGGGTATAATCCCCTCATTAACAGGATTGTACTAGTATTTGTAACAAAGCATGTGTAATGTGTCTGTATGTTCGATGAGTTCTTCGTCCCGATGAATATCTAAAGCGTCATTGTCACTAAAGTACGTCTTCTTATGATAGCGTCGGGTGACGGGTCACTCACTTCCCTCTAATATGGTTGAGGAGGGCGATGGCTGGATCCCGCGTTAACTCGTGAACGGGTGCCGTTTGAGGGTGTTCGTCGTTTGGATACTTGGGGGGAGGGAGACTTGCCGAGCCAACAGATGCAGAAAAGAATAATTTTGTATATACATAAAGAGACTCTGTAAATTTATTTTGAAAAAAATATACCCGTGAAGTTTCTTGCCAGTTCTTCTTCACGAAGGTTTTTTCGAACTGGTGGTAGAATCATGTTTTATTTGACGTCAATAAGAACAAGTAATTGCAATGTTGAGAAAATAAATATTTCATTTCATTTCCTATAAAGTCTTTTACCTACAAAATTCCCTGGACAATATTAGCGTATGACATTTTCACCCTATCGAAAAATGCAAGAAGAACGTAATCTTTTACCAATAATTGTTCAAAGGACCATGCCCATATTAGTATGGAGCTGAAAGTCAGCAATACCATGCAATGCCCAAATTACAGCTCTATGTCATATGATAACTTTTTAACAGTATTTATATGATATCTAGATTTAATGTCGTATAAAGCGCCGGTTCAAAAGATATTGGACGTTAAACTTGATAACTTCCTACTGGTTTTTTATACATTTTATTGTTTACAGACAGCATTGCTATTAGTTTTTCACTAGGAACTTCATGATCATCACATAAGCTAAGCCAGATCAGTGTTCTTTTATATACTTATCTGTATGTTATCAGATAAACATGTCAGTTATTTGGAATTATCTAGTCTGTCTCCATTGTATAGTGTCAATATGTATGTGAAAACAATTTGGTTAGATACAAAGTATTACGACCGGGAAAAGGCTTGCGAATTAAGACACGATTACATGTTGAATGACAATTTATTTGTTCAAAAAATAATGAGCTTATATACTAGATATCAACGTGTGATATACAGAAATATTTAATCATTTCATGATCTTCCTCTTATCACGTATGTCACGACTGGGGACGCCACACTAAGCTTTAAGTACTCGAGTATATAAATATAATAATATCAATCTAACTACTAATATCAATCATGTTGAGTTTTATCTGGTCGATCGTATCAATAATAATAATACGCAAATAAAACCGCAACTCTATAATAATAGGTATTCGTTATCATTAGTAACAAAACTATCACAACGAATGAATATACATGGACCAAAAGACGTGATTCCACACCGTAATAAATAAAGCATGAATTAATGACTAAAACGATGATACGTACTGCGATGTCAACAAGAACGTCTTATTTTTTTTAAACTTTTATCCAGTGCTTCATATGATTTAAAATTAACAACATAATTCTAGTTTTTATTTATTAGAGCAATCTTGTAATATACTTTATCTGGGCATTTCTGGGGCAGAGATGGGCATTGACGTTTAAACATTAACCTCTAATTAGTTCTATCAGAGACTATTAAATAACTATAGACTGACCATCTCCATACAAAAATACGTGACTCGGAAAAAGCTCAAAATCCAAGCTATTACTAGATGTCGCTCTCAAATAGCTTGGACCAACCTTGTCGTCTTCAATTTTTATATGAATTATTGACAAGAAACGTAATGCAAAATATTTGTATTAATACGGACTAAAACTGCTAGATGGCGTTGGCAAATAACCTGAAACCTTAGCAAGTAGGATTTATTCCTTTCCTGAACTTGGAAAATGTCATCATTTTTTAACATTGATTTTGATAATTTTACTCAATAAGAATAGGTATATAGTAATTTATTCTTACTTTATAGATGATAAAATAACAACTACAAAAGACCATAAACATACTGATATAAGTTTATTTTGTTCAGAGACGCCTGGGCACTACCATCCTCCTTATTTTAATTGCCATAATAACTTATTTTTTGAAGGTTTTATTATCACAGTTGTGATAAACGCACATGTTATACGATATATGTAGCAGCCAAAACGTCAACTTAATCAAGGTCCATAAAATTTGCACGAGTCACAGTAAGCGAGCAGAAATATTGTGAATTCAAAGAAATGCAGGGAAAAGTTCCAAAACAAACACACACCCATAGCAACAACAATAAACGACAAAGAATTCAAATTGTCAAACAAATAAAATGTTGTCATAAAAAGAACAAAAAAAGTTGATGGATAAAGAACATTTTTTTTAATAATAATATCTTTTTTAATAATAATAATATAATTTTTTATAATAATAATAATAAAATCCAGCAAGAAAAATTTTTTTAACTACTGCAACATAGTTATGAGTTATATGCATTATAAATAAAAATTATGCACTTACTAAGACATAATTTTTATCGATATCAAGAAATAAAGTAAAATATTATATACCTATTAATTAAATGCACTGAAATTCGTTTTATTATGTTAAGGCAGATAAGAACAAACTGTGTAGATGAATGCTATATTTTTGTGGGAAAAATTATACTCTGGCAATACAGTAACCCAGTAACACTACAAATAATATCCGGGGTGGTGTAAAGTTTTCTGTTACTGAATTATACGAGCGGCAACATAGCATCAAATAATATAATGCACTAGCTGGCAACATCTGTTGTCGCCTGATACCTACGGATAGTACTTGCAATGAAATATCAAATGATTTTTTAAACAGCGCCATATTAAGTTTTTTACGTATTATTTTGACTAAATTTAAATAACTTGTAAATCTAATACAACTAACGCCATCTCTCTATCTTAAAAACAACTATTTTTCAAGTCACAAAATTTTGTTACACATGGTTAGTCTATAGTTATTTACTAGTCTCTGGTTCTATGTTATGTCTAAAATTCTAAATGTTCCTAACTGTATGTAAATAAATAAACACACATTATTATTCATTTGTTGCACTGAAGTCACGCGTATCCCATTTTTATCAGCAGTTGTTTACAATGAACGCCTCTTCTCTGTGGAATTCGATTCCTTTACATTAAAACTAATTGTTATAAAAGTATTGGTATACTTTTGGAATGTATTTCAATACAAATTCTAAGTAATACATAACCTGATTAAAGAGTAACTCTTATATAATATGAATAAGAAATATAAATTTGTTTTAGAAGTACATTTAATCTGTTTTTTTTTATTGTGTAATCTGGAAAGAAAACATAACATATAGTTTATTTTTGTTTAGTCTGATTCTACTATTCTAAAAATATAAAGAAGACTGATTGATTGTTAATTCTATGACATTAATAAGAATAAATTATATTTGGGATACGAAAATAATTTTGTGAATTTGTTGATGTTGATTATCGCTTTGCCAAAGCGATTAGGTTTAATATTCCAATAATCAGTATGGGTAACATCACTAAAATGCCAAAGGGTCATTGACGTTTCATTGTTTACAAAGTTTTTTTTTAAATCTGGTATAGATAAAAGATATTCGCAGACTAGGATAAAATGTCTTTTAAACTTTTGACCGCCATAGTCACGTATAGAAGACAAACTTGCGGTCACTGTGCGCCAACGACGTTAATAGAAGACAAAAAACCCGACCCACTAAAAAATAAAATAAATTTATTCAAAAATCTTTCAGGGCCAATTGGACTGAAAATATTGAAATAAAAAAGATGTATTTTTATTCAAGCAAAAACTATATCCAGCACGCCAGTTTTTTATAATAGATCGCTAGTGACTTAACGTAAGAGGCGTCTTGAAAACGATTTAAAGTTCAAAAATGTGTTATATTATTTATGAATCTATCGTTTATATTTGAATAACACAAAACGTACGAAATATAAAATTATCATTGGCTACATTAATAAAAAAATACCGTCAAATAAGTTGGCATGACCAATCTAATATGTCAACTCTAGCGCATCCCTATGGCCGGTTTACACGCGTTAAATGGTTAAGTTGGTAACAAAATTTTAACTAAATTTTAAGTTACTGCATGTCACTTGTGTGTCCAAACGGATTAAGTAGTTAAGTTCATAAGTTCAATGAAGATGAGCAGTGATGAATCTCAAGGAATTCGTCAATTCTGTACTTAGATATATGGTAAATGTGATTTTGGACAAATTCAGAGAAGAATTTTATTCGGAAATTAAAATCTTTACAAGAATATGTTTTTTTTCTAAATTTTTATTCTACAAGTGTATCTATTTTAAATATTCTTCAACAAATTTTAAAGTTGAAAATAAGCTCCTCTCCGACATTTAAAAAAGAAAGAGTAAATGCGAAATAAATACGAGCTCTTGCCGCCACCAGGTTTGTCAACTTATGCACTTAACTAAATAATCACGTCCAAACGTGTTAAGTGAGAAGCCCCGCCCACCCACTTATACGAAAAATAGAACGAATCCTAATCTACTTAATCACTTGCATACTAAATTTTAAGTTACCACTTGTCACTTAACTGACAGTTTACACGCAACTTTTAACTTAAAATTTAGTTACCAACTTAACCACTTAACGCGTGTAAACCGGCCATGACAAGTGGTAACTTAAAATTTAGTACACAAGTGATTAAGTAGGTAGATTAGAATTCGTTCTATTTTTCGTATAAGTATACGAAAGGTGGGGGCTTCTCACAAAACACATCTGGTTCAAATTTTTTGTTAGGTGCATAAAAAAACAAATCCGTCGGCGTCAAAAGTTCGTAATTATTTCATACTTTATCGTGTTTTTTTTTACCAAAATGTCAAAGTGGACAGAAGAAAATACACTAAAAGATATGTCCCAAAATGCAAGGAGTCTGGGCCAGGTCTTTGTACACTTTATCAAAAAATAGTTTAAGATGCTTAGTACACTTTTTGATTGTTAAATTGTTATTAAAACACTTTGTTTACTGGTAGGAAATGAAATTATTCATTTTTAGTGTGCAACACAAACAAAAAACACCGTGGCGGAAAAAATGTCATTTTGACAGCCAAGGTTTACTTTTGTTTTGTGTATCGAGTAGTATCGATGGCTGGCATTAAGTCCAAAGAATTGAATTGCATTGTTTTGTGTATTTTTAGCTTATTTAATAGTTGTAAAGTTATAAAGAAACTGAAAAACAAACTCAAGCGCAACAAACAATCAAACACACAGACAACTATCAATGTGATGTGAATGAAGTGTGCTGTGAGTAAGGTGGCTGTCCCCTCTGCTTAGTGAACTAACTTTACTTTACAACTTCCGTCATAGAAAAGACTCATTGTCAATGTTGCCCGCTAAAACGAACACAAATAATGTTGACTTTTTTATTTTCTTACCATCTAACTACTAATTAAATCAAATTATTTGTATTTTTCCTATAATTACCATTTATTTGTCAATTTTTTTAGGTGGTGTACAAAAACCTAGCCCAGTTTGTGACATTTCTTTTGTAGAAGAATATATTTTAAGAGGAGATTGTTTGTGGAACATAAGAAGTCAAACCTATAGAAATAGACAAGCAAAGGAACGAGCGCTACTCTCAAGAAATTAAATTAAAAAATTAAAAAAAATTAAGGAATCAATGAAGTCCGGCGCTGGTACCGATATAATTTATAAGCCCAATATAAAATGGTTTTCATGAATGCAGAACACTTTGAATTCGGTAAATATAAATGATTCAAGAAAAACAATTGATAATTTGGTGAGTACCTACTTTAAGTTATTTAGGTATAAGTCTAATAATAATCTTAATCTAAATAGTGTGTTAAATCTAATATATACTAAACATAAAGGCCTATGCCCGGCGTTAAATTTATCAATGTAAAATGAATAAAAGTTATTTTCAAATTACCTCAATATATATGTGTTTCGTATCTTTGAGATCTCATCCTATTAATTTAATATGTTAACAAATACTTGGTTATCAAAAACGGTTTGTTTGGCTGCTGCTTACTTAAGATTTTCATCAGTTCCCATTATTCTTCAGGTTGAAGTAATGGATAGATTATAAAGACAAAATCCTTTATCAACCCCTGAACAACAGGTTTACACCACATACTATCAAACATACCACCAAACAAAACCATATAAAGCAGCCTTATTATATCAGTGTCACCAAACTGAGGTGATTTACAGTCAATTTTTCAGGTTGGCCAGCTCATTACTATGCACATTACCCTAACTTTTGCAATAATTTCTAAGGTCCTATGTGGGTTTCTACAAGTCATCTTATAAATAATGCAATGTGCATTGGCCCACCAACCCCAATTTTTAGGTATAAAATATAACCAATAATTTACTAGGAAAAAAAACACAACTTATTCTAATTTCCAGTAAAACTATGATTAATAAGTATGTTTGAGATAAATAATAAAATGCAATTTGATTTATGTGTTTAATTCAAAGAATTTTTTAAAATACAATTTAATATTTATTTTATAAACTCTCCAGAACATTGACACAAAATCATAATACTACTTAAGTAATTAAAATATGTTATAAAAAAGTGTATACACCAGTGGGACCCTTTGCCTTATAGGCTTGGGAACTATCGTCTATTTCTACCTACCGATTTGTACACTTTTAAATGTACCTAAACAGATATTAATATCCAATAATAATTAGGATATAAATGGCAGAAAAACAAAATTGAACCGTGATGATCCACTGATCTTGATAGATTTCCATAGATGGTTCCATATATCTATTTGCTTTATTCTGTATATATATTTTTAAAAAAAATTTACATTAGGTGTAATAATACAAACAATTGGGAAACCATTTTTCTACATTATTTATGATGAGGCCGACCATCTTTTTATAATTTAATACAACCAGTCTCATTGAATTTTATAACATGACAATAATTTTATGATATACTGGAAAATAACATATGTATGCTTATTATTTAAATATACATTGCGTCAATATATGTAAACACACTTAAAACAAAGCTTGTTAAGTAATTTGCACACATTTTCATATTAAGGCAATAAGTGAACCAATATGATTTGATATTATCAGAATATTATGAATGAAAACATATTCTTTGGACATTAGATACTTAACTCCGGTAAGAACTGCCATTATCTTTTAAACAAGCATATGAGTAGGATAACCTTTTTTTGTACATTTGTAGTTGCAGGGGGGCTTGATAATGGTTGTTCTTTTAAAATCAATAACTTGAATAACTAGCACCTTAGCATTCATAATTTCTAAGAGTTTTTATTTTATTTTATTTGTAACCACATTCAGTTTTTGTCTGTCTTACTGTACCTAACCGTTTATAAGTTACTTCCTTGATTAAAAAAGGAAAACAATGCAGTCTTTACACAGTCAATGAATCACTGGCTCTAATACATTTAAAATAGTTTCGGAGTCAGGGGTACTATTCATGTGTTCCTAACTTATTACACAGCCCAGAAATTTTTAACTGTATAGCTTTAAGCTTACTCTGTATGACTGAATTAATTATTTGTACAGGTTATGAATAAATTTTTATATCTATCAAAATGGTATAACCTTATGTCTTTCAAACAATAGTGTCTTTGGACGAGCCAAAATTTCAGTATAGCTTTGATTGATGACGCAGTGACGCAAGAAATATCGTTGTCTAAGCGTTATCATTCAGACCCTACAAAATAATCCGCATAATCATCTCGAATTCTACGGGCATCTTGAGATGTATGATTATTGGTATTTGAAGGTAAATCTTGCAATGCTTCTTAAGGTACATCCCTCCATTCTCCTGGAAGTAAATTATTTTCCAGGGCTGTACTTAGACTTCAATTTCTAAAGACTCCTCCATCAGAGACTCTTCCATTACTTCCTATGTCTACATAGCTGAAACAATAGTCATCATCTACCAAAGCCACGCTATTTGAATGTTTATAGTTATAATAATAACTTCCAGGAAATGGTGGTGCTTTGATCATAACATCGATGGCAACATGAACCGTCGATGGCACCACAACATCTAGGGAAATGCTATTTTCTTCGAAATCCTGTTTCTATATTCGCGCAATCTACACTTGTTGTAGGTACCTTCAAATAAAAAATTTATTTTGCTTATTGAGGTAATTTGTTTTGGTTACAGGAGAACGAAGAAGGTCCAGACAAAAGTGAAATAATTTGTAATTTGGTCAGTCAGTCAATGACAGAGAAGGAATTTACGATCCCTACCGCCCCAAACTCCACTTCTCGAAAGCGAAGACTACAATCCCTACATTCCCTTGTAGATTAAGTGGCGGTGATAAGCCGTGGGCCATCAAACTCAGCTGAAAATGAAATTGAATTTAATCAATTCGGCAGAAGTGTCGCCGCCCAATTAAAGGCTATGCCTTTACTATTGGCTTTGGAAGCCCAAAAAAATTTACAAAATTATCTCTCTGACTTGAGAATAAAGCAAATAATTAATGCTGAAAGGGATCCGTCACCATCAACATCATTCAATACTTTTTATGAAGAAGAATTTCCGCAAAATACAACTACCTAGCCCATGCCGATGCAAGGTAATATAGGTACAATTTATTCGTCAGATGGTGCATCATCAGAAAAGGTTGCCATTAAAAGATCTGATATTTTATCGAATGCAATGTCTTCTTTTATAGAAAAAGAAGAAGAGTAATTTAATTTTTTTTCATTTTGATTTATTAAGTAGATACTTATATGAAGAAGTTTTAAGGTTCATTATATTTCTTGGCAGATTTGCCTGCTTTAGTAATGTAAAATATGTCTGTGATTGATCTTGATATAAGTATTTAATTATATTAAAAACTGAAGTCTGATTATTTTAAAATATTGAGAGCAATCATACCATATTAGTTAAGATTTTATGAAGAAGTTTTAAAGTTCATTGTATTTCTTGGCAGTTTTGCCTGCTTTAGTAATGTAAAATATGTCTGTGATTGATCTTAATATAAGTATTTAATTATATTGAAAACTAAAGTCTGGTTATTTTAGAACACAAAGAGCGAGCATATTATTGTGATTTTGGTTTTTTTAAGAAGTTTTAAGGTTCATTATATTTCTTGGTAATTTGTCTGCTTTAGTAATGTAAAATATGTCTGTGATTTGTAATTATTTTAATTGTAATAATTTGAAATGTGTCTGCATTTTAAAAGTTTTTTAGTATGGTACCTATACACAATCAAGTTGTTTTTCATTGTTAATTTGTTGAAAATATATCCATAGTAACCATTTTGTATTGTGTAGGATAAATAAATACATAAAATTGATGTTAAATATGTTTGGTGTTTTTATTCGCTTGTGCTATCGCTATACTGAGTTCAAAATGCACGGTCTAGCTAAAAATATCTCCACGAATCTCGGACAAGTCACTTACAGGACAAGTCACTTACAAGACTTCATTACTGCATCTACAACTGAAACAGATGACTATCATGATTACAGAATTAAGAGATTACTTCCCTATAGGCCCTGATCCCAATTTCAACATTAGTAAAAAAAATTGTATGTGGATTTAAATAATTAATTTTTTTAAACCATGCTTAACTTGTGACTTACATATCAATTTGATTTTACTTTGATTTCTACAATTTCTAACAACAGTTTAACAATATATAATTTCATATTCCGTAATACATTATATTTATATTGTTAGAAACTGGGAAATATTAAGGCTTTTTTCACAATACCACTTGTCTCACTTTGCTGGGGCGCAGTAAGCGGCTCCCCATAATTATAATAAATAAATCATGGAAAGGTTACACGTATAAGTACTTATTTATTTTTTTCAGTGATAATTATCAGGTAAGGGCCTTATTTTGAGTAAATAAATAATACATGAATGAAGATTGTATTTTTCATACCTTTATGAAATCTGTCAAGGCATAGTATGTGGCTTCACATACATAAGGCAGCATTAAACATATGCTCGCTTTTGACACTAAAAAAGTGAGAAAAACTGCGAAAACTATTCCCAGTAAGTACAAAGAAAATATAAAATAATGTGTAATTTTAGTTTGGCATCTAACGCAAGTCCCATTACAGTATCTTTTTTCTGAATCTCATGTTCAACTCCAGAAAGTAAATAATTAAAAGTGTCTTCGGACATCCGTAAAGCATTGAAATATTCTTGTTAATCCTCTGTTGCTAGCTCGTCAAAGTTGCACTAGCACCATACTGATCTCTTCTGCTTATCCAACTTTTTACCCACTGTCTTCTTGGGATTTTTATTTCCGTAATTAGTTCTTCTCTGACCTCGTCCAAGATCTCACTAATAAAAGCACAGAACTTACTACTTCCTTACGTTGTTGACCATCCATCTTTCATGAACTTATGAGCTTAAGTACTTAATCCGTTTGGACACACAAGTGACATCTAGTAACTTAAAATTTAGTTGCCAACTTAACTACTTAATACGTGTAAACCGCAATCATCGATAATTAGTTCACTGTGAGCCGTCGCCCAGGACAGAAGACAACGTGGTGACGTCATAAGCGAATGCAGAAAAAATTGTGAAGTGCAACATGAGCGATGTATCGGAACTCCTTCGCATTTTAGAAGGCGTCGATGATGATCAAGAATTTTCGGAATTTGAATCATCCTTTGAAGAAAATTTAGGGTTGGAGTGTCGCAAACTGGGCGATTGGCGAAAAATATTGATCGATTTTACTACTACTTTACTACATACTTTTACCAATTGCATGGGATACCAGAGCTATAAAGACGCATTTTATGTCGGACAAACCTTTCTCTCAAATCAATCCTTACGGAGTAAACGGGTGAAAACTCCGAAATGGTCGATTTGAGAAATGTTTGTTTGACATAAAATTGTTGTTATTTTTTAAATACTAGTTGATAGTTTTTTACTACTACAATGACTAAATAGATTTTTGTAGTATAACTTTTTTAAATGGAGATGGGAGTGACACTAAAATATGAAGTGGCACTTCGCCGGGTGCTGCTGCACCACGCTCGCTTTACACTTATTATGTAATGTTTGTTTTTTATTTACGTACTAAGTATATATAGTATATACAGAAAAGAAAGTAGCATAGGCCTAGCACAAAAGAAATAAAATATCTTCAATTATAAGTAGTCGTTTATTGCGTAAAAAACAACAAAAATAAGTCACTTTGTAATACCGATATACCGACTCTTCAAACACTATTTTTTTGTAGGTATTTTAGTTCCTTTTGTGCCTTGGCGTACAGGACACGGCATTGCATTGGCAGCGTGGCGGTCAAAAGGTTAATGAAACCGAAATTTATCTCAGATCTGGATGTTTTGGAACTTCTAGGTGAAGTTCTTAAATTATGTTTCCGAAAAATGGCTCTGTTACTACCACAGGTACATTGGCTCACCCAATTTTATTGCCCTTGGTATAAATAAGAAAGAATGATGCAAACCGTGGGCTTGCGAGCAAGATATATTTCGTATCCGTAAAATTAAGTTTGTATTCGTGTCGTTCGCGTTGTGACTTAACGATTAGACACGGCCGTGCAGGAGCTTGTCACCTTATCTTTCGCTGTTTTATCTTTAATCAAAGCCTTCTCTATTTTACTTTGTATATTAATTCGATTATAGAGTTCAGTATAATTTTCCAAAAACGCATCCGTATTTTGGAATTTCTATAACACAGTTAAATAGTCCATGCTACTATATTGCCGTCTTGACTAATATAAAGGTTAAAGACCTGTGTCAGTGGTTTTTTTAAACAAAAATAGTATTTATATAGGGGGCACGATGCAAATCTTCAAATTGACGCATATTATATTGACCACAAAATACGGATGTGATTTTGAAAAATTATCAAAATACACACTCGCTACGCGAGTTGCAGGCACTGGAATGAAATTTGGGTGGACTCGCAGGACAAGTCAGTGGCACTGGGCGTGTCAATAAAAACTAGAAATACCTAGGTTAGATAAATAATACTGTTTCCTACTGTGAATGACTGATGTATCCACAGTTCCAAAAACAAAAAAATAATTTATAAGGTAAATTTAAGACTCAGTATATGTCTCATAAAAATACAGGCCATACTGAAAATAAGAAAAATAGCTTTTCTTCTTATGAAAAAGAGACTAAACAAAAGCTTGAAGTTATGAAGCAACATACCACAAATAAAACACAAAAATATATCCAATACTATTTATTTGGTCTTGTTTATACAATGAGCTTGGATTTAAAATCATGGCTAATACTTATTGAACTGTGTTATCAACGTTGTTGAATTAGCCTTTCACCAGAGATCAATCTTCAGGGGAAAGTTGTATGTGGGTCAACTAAAACTGAAAATGATTAGGTTTAAAGCTAATTAAATCTTTCCCTTAAGATAAAGCTGATATAAAACTTTGTACTGACAAAATGAAATTTCGAAATAGTTTTATTGTTACACTTATATAAATTATATTGGTGATAGATACGCTGATCAACATAGCAGTCAAATAGCAAATAAATTACCAAAACGAACATTTCTTAAATTCTTGTAATTTTATACTTATTACTTGAAAAATATCAATAAAACATATTTTCAGATATACAATTATTATGTCGAGTATCAGCCAAAATCATTTAAAAACACATCGATGATTATATGATAAAGAGTTAAGATGTGATTATTTGAATGTTTGTTTATGATAAACACAAAAACTACTACTGATTTAGAAAATTCATTACCTATAGAAAGCTACATTATCAGCAAATAACATAGGATAATTTTCATTTTCTAAATTGTGATCTCTACCAATTTTAAATTTTTATATTATCTGATTTTGAATCAACAAAATGAAATTTGCCACTCCTTTTATTTTATGCAAGCGAAGCCGCGAGCAAAGATTTCAGTCACCAAGTTACCGATCACATAAAAACTGAACCAAAATGGACCATGTGTTTTTATGGATCACAGAATAAAAAGCAATTAAATAATATAGTGCTATTCTGAATTAAAAAGCAAAAACTAAATTACCTCAACAAGTTTAACCTGGAGACATCTTCTTTTACACTAGTGGTTTGTTACAGATACTGCAAAGGTGTCCCCTCCCCATATCACGTTTTGTACTTGCACTTTTCTACCTAAACATTAAAAAAGAATTTTGATTGACCTGATGTTGTTGTACATTCTAATTTCGTTTATTATAATTTGTTCAGAGATCTTGGTGGAAAAGGGTCGTCATAACCATCAGAAAAAATTGCTATGCATCAGGTACATATTTTTAAAGGTAATTTTGACTAAAGTAACTTACAATAAAATTGTTTACCTTACGCTTGGTTTTTATGTAATCCTCAAAGTGGTCCTAGCTGCTATCTCAGGATTATGGCACCAGATCTTGAAAAGCTCCTCAGCTGAAAAACAAAGGTAAATTTTTTATTAAATACAACTTCTTGATAACACTAAAATTACAGTAATTTTACGAAAATCTATCAGCGATCTTGGTGGAAACGGGTCGTCATAGCACTAATTGAGAACTGTTATGCATCATTTGCTTGTAACTAAATAAGTTAAAGCTCCATGCAACTTTACTAATGAATTCTGAAACTACCAACCTATTTCAATAATATTATCACTATCCAGACAAAACATATTTAAACCTTAATTTTATTCTTTAAGGATCAGAAGCTAAGTAGGCATAGCCCGGAAACTTTTAGTATTTTATACAACTGAGAACACTGTTGCCAATCCAAATTTTGCTACCAGCTATCAGTATATCTTAGACTTTTATTTTTTCACATTAATTTTTTTTATATTTAATTAAATAACAAAAACAACACATTTCGGTGACAGAGCGTAAAAAAAGTTATTTAAAATAGTTACCTTCTCTTTCGGAATTTAGTTTCATTTTCGATTCCAACTGTAGCGAGACATTTCCCAGGGACTTAAAAATCCTGAAAAAGGAAATACCTAGTTATTTATTTATTTAACCAGTAAAATGGGTCAAAATTTACTTACTTATTTCAGAGTTAAAAAGCTCGTATATTTTTTTGATAATCATAATGATTCATAGTTGCATTTGATATTCATCATAGAAATCAATTTGTTTTATAGGAACTGCAATATAAAAAAGAAATTAGCTTACCTGTAGTGTTGTTACATTTACAAGTCGATTTAGCTCTCGAGTTTCCAGAAATTCCATGCAGACTTGGTAAGCTGATCTGAAATAACATTCTCATTGTAGAATTATGACAATATCAATATTTTTAATAAGCTTCTGTGAACAGAATTCTTACCATTCTTGGAACATCCTCAGCGAAAAACTTGGTGTTGCCGCCGGCAATGATAGGATTTCAAGGTTACAAGTATCGAATCACAATTGCTTGGATATTTTAGATATAAAGCAACAACATTTTTAGGAAAATTGCAGAATTAGAAAATCTATGTACACTTGCAAGCTTGTGTATTCAAGAATTTCACCTCTTGTTAAATATATGTCTCTCAAGAGAATAAATATTAAGTTCAATATTTCTTATCAAATAAAAAAATTTCAACTTTAAAATGTGCCTGATAAACTATGTTTTTCAGGACAGTTAATTTTACATATCCCCTAAAAATAACAGTGCTTGGGTTTTTAAATGGATAATAAATAAAACACAAAAATACGTCTTAAAGTTTATTAGCTTAGCCTTGTTTCTGCGCTAATTCTCTCTGCTTAGCCTTCTCAAGCTTGGCAATACGTGCGTTCGACTTATTGCCGAGCAGACCTCCGCCCCAGTGTTTGCGGAGCTCCTCATAGCGCTCATTGAAGTTAGTTTTGATGGCTTCCACCACCTTTGAGAAGGAGGCACGGTCACCAGCTTCAACCTGAAATAAACAAAATGTTGGTAAACTAAGTGTTGTTGAAATAGAATTCTACTTTTTAAGTAATGGCACACTCAGATATGTTCTATTGGTGGTAGATTTGCTTTTCACCATGGCATTCTGATAGCAAATAATTCATCATATTGTGCAATCCACTTAAACAACAATTAATTAATATGTACCATTTAGAAAAAGCCGGGATTTTCTATTGGTGCGTTATATGTACACAAATAATTTATTCCTATTTTAGAATGGTAAGAAATATCTCAATTCAAGCCAGTGAGAAAAATTTTATACAGCATGTTAACTGAAAAAAATGTAACAGTTTAAAATGAGGATGATTGAAATATCTATACTTACATTAGTCAGGGCCAAGCATGTGCAAGTTTTGCGGTGTACAAGGGCACCAAGACGCGACTTGCCCTTGACAATACAATAGGGAACACCCATCTTACGGCAGAGGGCAGGCAGGAAAAGTACCAGCTGAAAGTAATCAAAATAATAACGTTAAAAAAAATTCAACAGTTAAAATATGTACTGTTTTATTAATTTATATCTCAGAGTCAAGTGTCTTCATACAACTAAGAAATAATTATTTATTCATAGTCTCAGGTGAAGAAATTCTAACATCATTGGAAATAAAGATATATGCAAAATTGTACTAGCATTTACTGACCCAACTCCAGGAAATTGTTTTATAAATCAAATTTCCAGTTACAGCAAAATTAATAATTATTTATATTTTAACATAAATAATTTACGTGTAATACTTGAAGCTATAATTAATAATAATAATTTGTATGGGAAAGCCAATAAGGTTTTTCTTAATTGAACCCTTGTTTCTTTTGGAAAGTTGCCTAAAGCGAACGGACTCAACAGTTACCCTGTACATTAGTTGTTCAAATTAAATACAAATGCATTAAATACATGAGATTTCAGATACGCCTTCAAGATCTGGGCTCTGAACAATAGCACTTTGGGGCCTCAGTGAGGAAATGGGGAATCATCTTGCATTTTTATGAAACAATTATGCATAATTAATAAATTCTGAAATTATTTTACTAATTTTGTTAATTCTTTTGCTACTATAAATGCATATTATCCAGAAGCACTATTGAAACCATACTTTTATTTCAAAATTCACACAAAATTTGAGGGGTTCTTAGGTCCTCATAAAATGTAAAATACAAATTTTATTGCTTTATGGTAAAGAATAAACTAAGCTAGCCTAATTATTTGAACTTAAGGTTTAAAAAGCTCCACCAAATTAGTTAATTGTTGTAACTAATAGTTTATAGTATTAAAAAGTATGTTTTATTTATTTGCACAACATACCAGGCCACTCAGAAAGTTCTGCGAAAAAGAGTTGTTATGTATGGAATGCTGATAAGTTAAAATTTATTTTGAAAATTCGATTATTTTAAAGTAAAAATATAATATCTGACCTCAAATGTAAAAAGATAATGTCTATGGTATTTTGAAGAACATGTCAAGAGTGATGTGAACCCATTTTATTTTATTACTGGTTCCTCTTTCTGCGAGCATGTCCCAAAACAATGATTTTGTATTTGTTTGAAACATATAAAAAGTGTATTGAGCCCTACTTTTTTATTTTAGAAGATTTAGGTTAATCATTTCTGCTGTCATTTCTTTTAAAATGATCTCCCACAAGAGCCATTATTAGGATAGAAAGATAAATGTACAAAAAGTAATGTTATAGGTAAATAACTTATTAAAAAGAATATTATAAAGTTGATATTTGTGTTTTTGTAAACCATTTTATTATAGCATTGAAATAAACAAAATAAATCTCTTTCTATTTTTTGATATCCCTTTTCAGTTTATCAAGGACACTAGGTAAGATTTCAATTTTTCAATAAATAACTTCATAAAATTATGTGACAATATTAATTGAAACTTGAAATTTATTAAAATTAAGGAATTTTTTTTACACAATTTTCTGTGTACAGTTTGTATGAAAATGACCCATATACATATTTAAAAGTATATAAATATGTTAAGTATAAAAAACATAATAAAAAAGGTAAATATAAAAAAATATAACATTGCAACTATTACTAATTCGAACTGAAAAGGACTAAAAAGGACTGAAAACAAAACTAACCTCAATTGGGTCAACATCATGAGCGATGACCACAAGTTGTGCCTTCTTCTTTTCTACCAGCTTGGTCACTGTGTTTGTGCCAGATCGGATGGTGTTGGGCCTCTTTGCTGGAGGCTCCTCCTTCTTGGCTACCTAAACATTGAAAATTGCTATAAACTGCTAGAAAATGTTTTTAAATTTACAGCAATCTGAACTGAATATTTTAAGTTTTTCATCAGAGATCTTGGTGGAAAAGGGTCGTCATGGCCTTCAGTAAAAATTTTTATGCATCATTTACTTAATTAACATCTTAATTCAGAGCTACAAATGGGACCAAATTAATGTTAAAATTTAATACCTTAGCTTCAGCAGCTTTCTTAAGCCTTTCTTTCCTAGCAGCGGCAGTCTCTGGCCTGTATTTCTCTAAGATCTTGAAAAGACCCTTGGCTGAAAAATACAAGATTTATCTATTTTTGGACTGATAGAAAATATTGACATAAATTTACAAAAAAAACTTATTCAGAGTTAAAAAGCTCGTATATTTTTTGATAATCAATAGACATTCATAGTTGCATTTGGATTTCATCATACATCAACATAAAATAACTTACGAACAAGGCATTATTTAATCTAAACAAATTATGACAAACAATATTCAACTGACCTGTGGTCTTATCCAAAGTCTGGGTGAACTGGTTGATTGGTGGAGGCACCTTCAGGCGCTTCTGGAGTACAGCCTTTTGGCGTTGGATTCGGATGTACTTGGGCCATCTCACAAATCTAGATAAATCCCGCACAGGCTGAATATCCTGACCTACAAAAAGTTACTACTACAATAATGCATCAAACGAATAGTACTAAAATACACAAAAGATCGATTTGTCATATCAGAGTTAAAAAGCTCGTATATTTGAAACCACATGGACATTCAGTGTACAGTTTGGTCATCATAAACTTTAATACTAATTAAGTACTTGTAAAACCAAAAAATAATGGGTCTTACCAATAGCAAAGTTCTTGGGTCTCTTTTCAAAGAGAGGGTTCACAATCTTTTTGGGTTCAACTTTCTTGACAACCAAGGGAGCGGCTGCTACCTTCTTTCCGACCTTCTTCTTAGGCTGAAATGTGCAAATAGCTCACTGAATAACTGATCACAATTTTCAAAAATTATGACATGGACATCATGGCATGTTCAGAGGTTATGTTTAAGTTATTTACTATAAATTAAGACTTAAGAAAACAATCCAGTCTATAAAAAGCACGAAATAATGATCTTCGCTAGCATGTAGCGATCTAATGGTACGGCATAAATAAGACAAAGTGTATTGAAATTCATCAGAACACAATTCACAACAGAGTTCATTCCCAAGTCCAAGTGTTTGAGCACTATGTTTTAAAACGTTTCTTGACAAAATATTATATTCATGTAAACGCACATGGGTTTTACCTTCTTCTGCACCATCTTGATATATTTTATTTACAGTGATCTAAAGGCCACAACAGGATTTGTGACCCCAGCCGAACACAGTACTTTCGGCGAAAATGGCCGAAAACTAAAAGACGGAAGACAAAGTGACATTAGATGATGACGTAAAAATGACATATAGCATAGATTGTAAGGGTGCGTTCCGAATGCAACGCTAAGGACGTGGGTTAACCATAAGCTGAAATGTTTCTCACAACGTGTTTTCGAAGTCGGAAGTGTAGTGTGAATAATCATTGAACAAGACGTTGGCCATGGAACGATCCTAACATTTCTTGATTTTTGCCGTGCCTTTGATAGTCTGGATATATCACTGCTACTATCAAAACTAGCTTACGTTAGGTTTAAAGAACTTTATTCTCATAAGAATTTACAATTTCACTTATAATGAGATATGAAAACGATTATAATATTACACTGTTAATTTACTTTTGGTGCTCTGCAAGATGTGTAGTTTAAGTTTATTTCTAAAAGTATTTATATTTTCAATAAATTTTATATTATTGGGCAGTTTGTTGTACAACTGTGCTCCCTCAAATAATATTGTTTTTTCCCATAGTTTGTTCTTGGTATTATCACTTCAAAGTTGTGTTTATTTCTCAGTCGTGGCGTACTTAATTTTTTTTCAATTTTTATATTAGACTGTATTAATTTTAAGGAGATTTTCTTTATTAACATGCATACAGAAAATTGGTACAGTTGCGTTAGGTTAAATAAGTTAGTTTTACTATATAATTGCTTTGTTGACATTAAGAATGGATAATTAAACAATACTTTGATAATTTTGTTTTGTATTCTTTTAAGCGGATTAATATGAGTTATTGCAGCTGATCCCCAGATTTCTAACATGTATTCTAAGTGTGATTTTACTAAAGATTTATATATAAGTAATTTGACTTTTTTAGGAATACAGTGAGATATTTTCCTGAGTGCACCCAGTAACGAAAGTAATTTTGATTTGACGTGTTCAATGTGTGGCTTCAAGTTAATTTATCATCAATCAAAAGACCTAAGTATTTTTCCTGGTGTGATTGTTGTATTATTTCATTATTTATTTTTAGATGTTGAAACTCAGGGATTTGCTTATTTTTTGCAGCCAGTATCATGTAAGATGTTTTTTAGTGTTAGTAGTTAAAAGATTATGAAACAACCAATCATTAAGCATGTCAAGATCTTTTTGGGCAGTAGTTATTATTTCGTTTATAGTCTTTCCGAAGTAGAAGAGACATGTATCGTTCGCGTAAAGAGTTAGGTGCCCAGAAAACCCTATGTTATTTATGTTATTAACATATATAAGAAAGAGTAGGGGTCCGACAACGGAACCCTGGGGAATTCCATAAAATACATCTTTCGAAAAACTTTTATAATTATCAATTTTTACAATTTGCTTCCTGTTTTTTAAATAAGACTCAAAAATTTTTAGCGCATTTTCTTGGATTCCAAAATCCTTCAGTTTAAGGAGTAGCTTTTCGTGACTTACAGTATCGAACGCTTTTTTTAAGTCGATAAATACACCTAACGAAATATTTTTTTTATCAATATTAGTTTTAATCATGGTAACCAAGTCAACAGCTGCTGAAAGAGTATTATATTTTTGACGGAAGCCATATTGTTGATCGATAAAAAAATTTTTTGTGTCGTTAAATATTCGTTAAGACGTTCGTATAAAATTCTTTCAAATATTTTAGATATTACTTTAGACCGATATTGGTCTGTAATTAATTGGGTCTGTTTTAGTTCCAGATTTATGTATTGGACTAACTTTCGCAATCTCAAGTGAATCAGGGAAAACGCCGAGACTAAGAAAATTATTTATGCAGTGAACTAGTTTTTCATTTATATTATTTTGTATATATTTTATTGCTTTTGTTGAAATTCCGTCTATGCCGATACTCGTGTTGTTATCCAAATCATCTATTATTTTGTTTACTTCTTCTATATTACAGGGTTTCAGATCGTTCAGAGTAATATCATGCTGATAATTTTGTCCGTATGACAAAATGTATTCTTGGCTATCATGAAATTTACGTGGTATTTTACTAGCTAAGTCCGCACCGACTGATGAGAAAAATGAATTAAACATATTACAAATTTCGGTTTCACCTGTTATTGTACCAGTATTAGACATTAGTTTTGGGGAGCAGGGTTGTTTTTTAATTTATTTCTTGCCAAAGTGTTCAAATGTCTTCATTTTGTGGATCCGTTTTAATTTTCTGTCTATTGACTTAATTATATCTTGACTAATCCAGTCTTGCTGTGGAGGGTACAGTATTTCAGTTTTTTCAGTTTGGCTTTTTAGAGCAAATTATCACGAGCAATATACTCGTGATAATTTGCTCCAAGTCTGTGTAATCTTTGATTTCCTTTTCATAGTTTATGGTCAGGGTGTTGTGATAGAGTTTCTTATAGTCTAATGCTGTATATTTAATTTTTTTATTTATTGTAGGGACAAGTTTTACAACTTCCAGCAAGATACAGTTGTTTGTGATCAGAGAGTGAAGATTCGATAATAGAAAGGCTAAATGAATGATTGTTAATATTGGTTGCAACATGATCTAATATGGTCTTAGTGGTACTTGTTTCCCGTGTGCAGTATAAGGGGTTAATTTTATTAAGTATTTCATAACCAGTCTCCTTCAATTCATTTAGGTACTGCATTACGTAAGTCTCTTTACTAAGTAGGTCGATGTTAAAATCACCAAGTACTAACGCTCTTCTGCGACACTCCAGCTGGGATGAATAAGTATTAAGAAAGTTTCTCATGTCGGCATCTCCATCTGGCGTATATACCACTTCAACATTTAATGATAATTTCTCCAAGTATATCCATATATAATGGTTTCTATTTTCTATAAGATTTTCTGTTACATCAAATTTTATTAAATTGTGTACATAAATTGAGACGCCACCTCCGTGAGTTATCTTCCTAAAATTAATAGGTCTTTACCTATGAAACTGCCGTTTTGCCGTACTGGCCATTTCAAATGAAAATATTTTTTTCTGACTGATAATTCTAATTTCAAATTAATTTGATTTGACAAACATGGAATTCTTTTTCTAAAATCGTCATTTGTTTAATAGGTAGTGTTTTGTTTTTAACGCATTCGAACATTTTTCGTCATCATGGATAAGTTAAAAATTCGAGTAATTATGGAGTATGAGTACCGTCGTGGCAGCAAAGCGGCACAAGCGGCACGCAACATCATCGACGTTTACGGAGCGAACACTACAAACGAACGCACCACCCGTTATTGGTTTACCCACTTCCGTTCTGGAAATTTTGACCTGAAAAATGAACCCCGTGGTCGTCCGAAAACTTTGGTCGACAATGACGAATTAAAGGCAATTGTGGAAGCTGATGAAACTCAATCCACGGCTGAATTAGCAGCAGCTTTCGACGTTAGCATCAAAACAATATTGGTCCATTTGCGTCAAATTGGCAAGGTAAAAAAGCTTGACAAATGGGTACCCCATGAACTCAATGACCGCCAGCGCGAAGTACGCGTGGAGACGTGCCTTGCACTGCTCAGCAGGCATACAAATGAAGGAATTCTGAACCGCATTGTTACTTGTGACGAGAAATGGATCCTGTTGACAATCGTAAGCGCTCAGCAAGTTGGTTGGACCCTGGTTCAGCACCCAAACAATGCCCTAAACGAAAACTTACCCCTAGAAAAGTGATGGTCACTGTTTGGTGGTCTAACGCGGGTGTAATTGATCACAGCTTCTTGCCAAACGGGACAAGCATTACTGCAGATGTGTACTGTGAAGAACTGATCACAATGATGGAGAAGCTCGCACGTCTCCAACCAGCTTTGGTCAATCGTTCGGCTCCACTGTTCCTGCACGACAACGCGCGACCTCATACTGCACAGCAGACGGTCTCCAAGCTACTAGAGTTGGGGTTGGAAGTTCTCCGTCATCCGCCGTACTCACCAGACCTTGCGCCTACAGACTTCTACTTTTTCAGAATTTGGATAACTTCTTGGCGGGAAAAAAATTCAATACCCGAGAGGCAGTACAAAATGCCTTGGAAGAATTTGTTGCCTCCCGTCCAGCTGATTTCTTCAAGAAAGGCATCAATAAGCTACCAATGCGTTGGCAAAGATGCATTGATTGCATGGGTGATTATTTTGATTAATAGAAATAAAAAATATATAAAAAAATTACGCTTCATTTATTTCGTGAAAAACGGCAATTTCATAGGTAAAGACCTAATATAAACATGAGTGTAGTTAGGTATGTCATAAAATTTTGCCTCGTCGTCTGAACTGAGCCAAGTTTTGGTAAATACAAGTAGGTGGGTTGTTTTTGGGATGGCTTTCAACACACATTTTATTACATCTAGCTTACCCTCTTTTCGTATACTGCGCAAGTTAGCGTAGGAAAAACGCAATGATGATGGCTTAAGTTCTATATTTTCATATTTATTTACTATGTAATGATTAATTTTCTCCAGGCGATTTTTTATAGAATTTTGTAATATTTATGTTATTAGTTTTTTGTTGTTGTTTCTTTTTTTACAATTATGCGCGGCATCCCTTTTATGTATTTAATAATCAAGTCCTTTCCTCCATTTTCTAAACGTTCGCTAAGCTCTTTCTTTAACAATTTTAGGTATTGTGTTTGTGATGGGGTTTGATCAGCGTAGATTTGTATATACTCAGGATATTTTATTTTATTACGGAGCAAATATTTGGGTTTAAGTTATTCTCAAAACAAACTTTTAACGGTCGGTTTTTTCCGGGAACGTATTTGCCTAGTCGCATTGATTTAAGCGATTTGGGGTGATTCTCCATAATCAATGTTGATATTTTAATAAACTCCTCCATGTCGTAGTTAGATCTAGCTTTAAAATTTTTATCACTTTTTTCGGGTATTCCGAAAACGTTATATTTTCTATTTCATTGCTCATTTGTTTAAATTGTTGTGAAAAAATTTCCGTAGATATTTTAATTTCTTCCTTGATTTCACTTATAATGTTTTCTTTAATTAGAGATAAATTCTCCGTTTGGGTTTTAGCAAAATCTTTCAGGAATAGCATTATCTCTGAGCGAAAGTTTGAAAAATCTGTTTTGTAGTCCAACTCATCATCGCGTTCCTTCCTTTTCCGAGAATTAATATTAATAAAATCATCATAATCATACGTACTTAAGATTGGTACTGATCCAGTAGTAATCCCGCTTCCGCTTGTTAATGTATCACGCGGCGACGACGTACTCTCCGAGTTCATTGTGTTGGTATCAGTTCAGTGTATTGTATGGTTTCGTAGTAGCAGTAGTGACAACGACGACGCGCGCGCAGGTGTGAATGCAACAAAAAATAGCAACTGGTCTGTTTCCGCGGGGGCGAGGTACGATCACGAGCCGGGCGCTGAGCGCGGTCGTACTTGGTTGCACGGGTTCAAAACGTCGTAAGTGGTTTTGTAAGATTGAACTTTGGCACTATGTTTACACTGCCTAATTTGGGTTGTTTAGTATTTTTTTAAATTTTAATATTTCTGTAACACTTTAAATAAAACACTTTTTACCGGATATTATCGCGTATATTTTAGTTAATTTTAAAATTATTTCGACGTTTCGGCATCTTTGCAGTTGCCGTGGTCACGATAATATCGTGACCACGGCAACTGCAAAGATGCCGAAACGTCGAAATAATTTTAAAATTAACTAAAATATACGCGATAATATCCGGTAAAAAGTGTTTTATTTAAATTTCTGTAACACGTCCACTTTGTGCGAGCACAACTTAAAAGATCTATGGAGTGGACACTCAATCAGTTCAATGGTTTAGTAGCTACCTTAGCAACCAATACCAGTCTGTGAAACTCGGGAAGTGCGAAGGTGGAAACCGGTCCAACGTGGAGTACCACAAGGATCTATACTGGGTCCCCTTCTATTTATTATATATTATACAGTGCAGATATGGTGAGTCATATCAAAAAACAGTTAATTCCGTTTATATGCGGATGACGTACACGTATATATCTCCGTAACACCAATTAAAATTACACAAGCGTTGGAAATGATGAATAATGATTTGAACGGAATAGCCGAATCGGCAAACAGGAATTCGTTGGTTCTTAATCCAAACAAATCAAAATACATGTTATTAGGTTCGAAAACACAGATTAAGAAAATGGTGAATAGCTCTCCCTCAGTCACTCTCCTAGGTCAAAATACTGGTCTAGCGTATGAGGCTAGAAGTCTGGGTGTACCCCTAGATATTCAGCTGCGTTTCGTGGTACATGTGGAGGATCTTGTAAGAAACTGCTTTTACAGATTAAAGGATCTGTATAAAATAAGAAATACTCACAGAACGAGTCAACAAACAAGGAAATGGGGTAGGGAATCCGATCAGAATCAATCTTCCTCTAGTCATGATAGTACTTCAAGTGATTCAGATTCAGACGACGTTCATTACAAAAAGAAACGTTCGGAACGTAATCATTCGAAAAAAAGGGGGGGGGGGGAAAGCGTCGTCGTAAATATGATTTATTGAAGAAATTACAAACCAGACGGTCCAGCAACTTGTCCGTTTTAATTTGTAGATGTGTCATCCTTTATGTCTAAAGTGGAGGAAAAATGACTAACGTAAGCACAAAGAAAAATAATAAACAAAAAAAAGAAAAATACAATAAAATAAAAAGAAACTGGTGGTTGAACCCATGACTAATTTCATTATAACTCTACGTAATTTAGATAGTCAGTATTTAAAAACTAAACAAGAAATATTATTAAAGCAATGGTTAATAAGAAAAACGAAAAGAAAATATACGAAAAGTAAAAGTAGTCACTTTAGGCGGAAAAAATTATAAATTAATTACGTAATTCATTCAATAAAACAAAGGTCATAAATTCTCAGAAACAAAAGGGTTCCTAATGTTATTGCATAATTGCAGGTAAAAAAAAACGATCTTACTTAAGAGTAAGCGAAACATTTTATATTTAAATTAAACTGAACGGCAAAAACCGTTATCCATTCAAAATGTTTCCACTTGTTTCTGAGGTTAAATAATATTAAAATAGAATTAAAGTTAAAAAGAAAAAACTTACATGATACTCGACGATAGCACTCAGATAAAAACAAAAACGTAATTAATTAGACAAAGGATTACTTTAAATGACTTTACTATTATTATGAAGTGTACCGTTCGTGACGGGAAACTAGACGCCAATGATTAAAAAGTGAACGATATAGGGAGATATAACGCAGGAGAAGGAAGGAAAAGCACATAAGATGTGCCGGAAACTACTAGCGCCGCTCTCATTCATGTAAGCTTCAAATAACGGTCAAGTGTTTAATAAGTATATTATATTTAAAAAAAATTACTTTGTGATTGTGAGTGATTGAAGATGTGTTATTTAGGGTTATGGTGACATGTTTTAAATGCCAAAAATGACCAACATTAACCACAATAACCAAAAAATGGTCTAAAATTGAGAAATTCTGCGTTTTTTGTTTAACGCCCATAATTTCTAAAGAACGTGGGATGGACTTTTTTTCCTGATTTTCTTGATGATGGTCCCGTTTCGGCTTGACGTTGAATTTTGGTACACCCTGTATAAAGCATTATGCCACCATTTTATAAAGACCTTTGAGAGAAAGAACTGGCAAAAAACTTAAAGGGTGTAATAAAAAAAAATTGGTAATGTGGCTAAAACTGCAATACTTTAAGGATGTTCTTACTATAGTTTTGTAGCAATATGAGTGCTTTTAAATACTACACTAGTAACCCATATGCTATTGATTTAAATGTAATGTGCAAAACTAACTAAAGTATCAACAAAGTTTTGGAATAAGTTCTACGTTACATTCTGCTCTTAAATTGATATACAATTCATTCGTTACAGAATGCATAATGAATGATGGCAGTAAACATTGTTTACTACAAAAGCGAATTTGTAAACTACAAAGCCTTTACTTATACATTTTCCAATCTACCACTTGAAACCTAAGGTTATTGAATAGATACCTCTATTTACGAAAACTTTTTTTAATTCCAGAAGCTTCATAACTGCCAATTGGAAGAGAATCTGTAAGTGACGAAAAATCATGTGAAAAATGTTGATGGAGAAGGTGAAGTCTAGAAAAATGAGATCATAAACCATCTGTTGCGTTTAACTAGATCAAATCGTTTTTATTAAATTTACATCCTTATACCGTATGATGATGGTAGAGATAGTAAATAGCATTGGATGAGTAAATAAAATTGGAGATTATGTTTTATCTAATGATGGAATTGATGAGGATTTTTAGAAACTACTGAAGTCTATTGGTAATATAAACACAAACATTTTGTAAAGTATATTAAAATTGAAACAACATCATATTTGTGACCAATATCTTGTCTTACTATTTCCTACCTTTTTGCAATAAGACCTATATTAGCCAGTGCTAACAAAACTTCTGATATCACTGCAATAAGTAAAATGGGTCATTGAGGATACAATATTAAGGAAGTCTATCATTATGAGACGATATTTAAAGTTATTTACACATACCTTCAGTTACTTAAAAATCATACCTAGCCTAAGATACATTTTGATGACTCAGATAAAACTTTACATAAGCCACTCTCTGTAATGCATTCTCTTTGATCAATATACCTTCGCAAGTATGTTTCTCAGGTCAACTACAGTTTCTAAAGGTTTGTAACATATATATCCTTTGGGTGCTACCAGAGCCTCCAATGCAACCAAACATTGGGAACGGTAAATAAAGTTATTAGTTACTTTGATAGAAATAATATCTAGGTAGGTACTGTGGGGGGCGTTGCTGTAAAATTTAAAGATTTTTGTTATGTATTGATTTGGTACTTATTTCATAATTTATATATAAACAAATGACCGAACACGGGAACGGTCCGTAAAACGACTGATATTGTTTTCTTTTGATGTCAGGGAATGTGGTATTTGTTTAATTCAAATTTGAATCTTACTTTGGTTTTAAGTTGCCATTATCGCCGGCGGTGACATAAAGTGGCCGGACGCCACATTTCCCGGGCACAATAGAAATTAATTTATTCGCAAGACGAATAAATAAATCTCACAATACTTATACACTTCAAAAGCATTCTCAGCTAGCCTACCTAAGCCTAAGATGGACATTCCTAATACGGAATTCCTAAAGACGGCCGGCACTATCAGCTACCTTAAGAGAGGGTTTCTTTCAAAATATATTTAATATTCAACAAGTCATAAATAGTGAAATGCCCTTTTCGAAACTACTCTCCATCAAAAAACCATCAAAAATTTGGAGGGCGTCTCATATAATCAAAATAGAATCTTTAAATAAAATCAAATCACAAACACATCGTTATAAATTAATATTTCTGAAAGAAAACTTTACTTATGTATACCTGGCTAACTTATACACAATACTGAATACGGATGATATTGACAATCAGATCTACAATAATCATAGAAATCATTAACGCATCTGTCTCGTAACTTTAAAGGTAAAATTGAAACATAACAACGAACAAATCGAGAGATTCATAATGCATAATACTACAATCCGAAATTGTTCTTTAATTAAATATTAACAATCACTCCTCCTTTTGTTAAGAAGTCAATGCGTGAATGTTGCATGGCATTCTTGATCTTTTATATATGAGAAGCTTATCGATATCAATATAGTTTCAAAATAAATTTTTAAATTATACTGCATCCACAACTTTTCGCATGTGCAAAATAAAGAATAATTTTTAATCGTTCAATTTGTTCCTCAAATCAGAACTAGGAAAGGCGTGTCATCCACCAAGAATGACCCCAAATGTCTATGACATGACTTGGGTTACACCGTCCCAAGTGCTCGACATCAAACCAAACTGAACTAATAGTCCGGATTGTGATGAATGATCCTCAAAACTATCTTAAGTATATATCAGTGGATGCAGCTTCGTTGTCGTAGATGCTTTGTAGAGCCGCATTGACCTCAACAGACCTCAACGTATAGTCCTCGCCATGTTGTCATAGGTACATGAAAATAAATTTTGAGTATAAGTTTTTATCTGTATAAAGTTGTCACTATTTACATTCATGTCTTAGTATTACGTACTACATGAATTTATTACATTTTTCAATGACAGTTCTATCCATTCCTATCTTAATCTAAATGGTTTCAATCTATTTACATGGACTTTTGTCTCAGTATTACGTACTACATGAATTTATTACATTTTTCAATGACAGTTCTATCCATTCCTATCTAAATCTAAATGGCTTTAATCTATTTACATGGACTTTTGTTCTAATATGAGTTACGATCTTCTTTATGACATAATTATTATTGTTACACACTTTAGTTACTCTATATAATAGGTCTTTACCTATGAAACTGCCGTTTTGCCGTACTGGCCATTTCAAATGAAAATACTTTTTTTTTTACTGATAATTGTAATTTCAAATTAATTTTATTTGACAAACATGGAATTCTTTTTCTAAAATCGTCATTTGTTTAATAGTTAGTGTTTTGTTTTCAACGCATTCGAACATTTTTCGTCATCATGGACAAGTTAAAAATTCGAGTAATTATGGAGTATGAGTACCGTCGTGGCAGCAAAGCGGCACAAGCGGCACGCAACATCAACGACGTTTACGGAGCGAACACTACAAACGAACGCACCACCCGTCATTGGTTTACCCGCTTCCGTTCTGGAAATTTTGACCTGAAAAATGAACCCCGTGGTCGTCCGAAAACTTTGGTCGACAATGACGAATTAAAGGCAATTGTGGAAGCTGATGAAACTCAATCCACGGCTGAATTAGCAGCAGCTTTCGACGTTAGCATCAAAACAATATTGGTCCATTTGCGTCAAATTGGCAAGGTAAAAAAGCTTGACAAATGGGTACCCCACGAACTCTATGACCGCCAGCGCGAAGTACGCGTGGAGACGTGCCTTGCACTGCTCAGCAGGCATACAAATGAAGGAATTCTGAACCGCATTGTTACTTGTGACGAGAAATGGATCCTGTTTGACAATCGTAAGTGCTCAGCAAATTGGTTGGACCCTGGTTCAGCACCCAAACAATGCCCTAAACGAAAACTTACCCCTAGAAAAGTGATGGTCACTGTTTGGTGGTCTAACGCGGGTGTAATTCATCACAGCTTCTTGCCAAACGGGACAAGCATTACTGCAGATGTGTACTGTGAAGAACTGAACACAATGATGGAGAAGCTCGCACGTCTCCAACCAGCTTTGGTCAATCGTTCGGCTCCACTGCTCCTGCATGACAACGCGCGACCTCATACTGCACAGCAGACGGTCTCCAAGCTACAAGAGTTGGGGTTGGAAGTTCTCCGTCATCCGCCGTACTCACCAGACCTTGCGCCTACAGACTTCTACTTTTTCCAGAATTTGGATAACTTCTTGGCGGGAAAAAAATTCAATACCCGAGAGGCAGTACAAAATGCCTTTGAAGAATTTGTTGCCTCCCGTCCAGCTGATTTCTTCAAGAAAGGCATCAATAAGCTACCAATGCGTTGGCAAAGATGCATTGATTGCATGGGTGATTATTTTGATTAATAGAAATAAAACATATATAAAAAAATTACGCTTCATTTATTTCGTGAAAAACGGCAATTTCATAGGTAAAGACCTAATAGTAGCGGTGTGTAAGAGTGCGCGGCGTACAAGAGTACGCATGGGCATTCACCAGTCAGAGGATAGACATTCGTTCCCATCTTTAGTTTTCAAATGATCGAAGACAAGTTGCATGTGTGCCTATCAAACATTTCTATTTTTAATGAATTTTGGAAGATTTATTTCACATTTTTTTTCCTTACTGCGATCTATTGTTCAAAGATTTTTAAACGTCGATTGTGAAAAAAATTGTTAAGGTAAGGCTTATTTAAACATTTTTAAGTGATTTATTTGTCTTCAAAATGCTTGCCGGCTTGCCCATTTGTCCGACGCTGCTCCTAGATGGCGTTAATAATCATAAAAAAAATAATTAGTCCATGCGTGCAAGAGTGCTCAGTAACAATGCAGACAAAAATGCGTACGCACTCTTGCACAGTGTTTTATCATCATGAATAACCATAATGTACAGAAATAGGGATTTGATTGTGTTAATATATTTTTTGTTATTTTTCTAGTAACTAAAACGACAAGGAAAAACGTCGATGTTAGCATTATCGAAGAAGCTTGAAAATTTACTGCAAATGGAGATAGTAAACGACAAGTGGATGCAAAAGAACCTACTGTAACTCTACAACAACCAGAAGTTATCATGCCAACCGTTCCAGCAGAGTTTCGGCGCATGTCAGTAAGGGAATTGCTTCCAACTGAAGAGGATATTTTAGAAGCCTCTAAAACATATGTGAACAATCTCAGAACTTACCTTCAAATTCCCAAGACCTAACTCCGTCAACCTCTACTTTTGTTAAAGTTTCACAATTGTTACCATATCGTAAATCCTCTGTGCAACGTCCATAGCAAAAGAGGCATATCTGAAATATTAAGTAGTTCTCCTTGTAAAAAGCAACTCGCTAACACTTTAACTGTGATTATTGTAAGTGACGCGTACTGCGCATTCTTGCAAAGCTGCATGCGCATTCTTGTCGACTGCGTGGTACAAGAGTGCGCAAACGAATGCCTTGCAATTTTCTTTACTTATTTCTCTACAGTCTATTTTTCGTAAAAACACCAAATCGTGAAAGTGCGCAGTCCTATAAACCCCTACCTTATGTACCTTTATATGGCCGCGATGATTTGCTACTTATGCTAGTCGCATTTTTAGGTGAGTATAACAAAACTAATTGATCTGCCCTAAAGTTCACCTCCTTGGCTTTTCTATCGCACAATCTTTTCTGCGCTAAGCCAGCTTTCGTCAAATTCACCCTAACTTTATGCAAACTCAAATCGCGTATTCTTTGCCTTTGGACAATACTTGGATATCGTGATTGTTCACGAAAGGCCCGGTCAGACAGAAATTCGGGCTCTCTGACAAACATAAAGAACGGTGATACTTTGGTAGGAGCTTGCTTAGAACAGTAGCATACGACGGATGTTGCCACCAGTCAGACTGTCGCCTGGAGTTAATATTTTTAGAAAGCATCTGTAACAAATTTCTATTAAAACGTTCAACTTATCCTATTGTCTGAGGCTGCATCGTGGTGGCAAAACATTGTCGCGTCCCGAATCACGCAGCAGTTTGTTTGATTAGACGCGAAGTAAACACAGAGCCTTTGTCCGAAATGAACGGTCCGAAATGAAGGAAATCGCATATGGCTTGAGCAGAAGCCTGTGGGACCGCTTTACAAATGGCATATTTCGAAAAACAGTCCATGGCGACTGTAATAAAGTTATTACCCATCGATGACCTGTTTAATGGGCCTAAAATATCTATTTGGACTTTCTCGAAAATCTGTCACAACGACGGTTGATTTATTTCTTTCTTGACATTGTCTACAACTACTGATGTATTTCTTGATTTCCCGTTTGGCGTTGATCATGAAATAGTGACCTCGGAATTTGGATAGGGTTTTCATCAACCCCAAGTGGCCCCCGAAGTAGGAGTCATCATGCATTTCATGCATGACTTCATTATAAAGATAATACCCTTTGAACGACGCTTGATGGCTAGACCTAATTGCTCCTTGCCATTGCCTACAAAATCTATCTCTTTCTTGTTCTTGAGATATTTGGACCGATTCTAGGCTATACATTTGAAGTCCGTCTTCTACCGTCCCGTCTTTACCCGATCCCGCGCATAGAGGACCTAATCTCATATTTATACTTATTTATTCTGCTCATATTTAAACGGAGCTAAGTTTTTTGCAGATCTAGATCTAAATTCTTGCTATTAGCAATTGAAAATCAAGGAAGACGATAAATATAAGACGGCATTCATAACACCACCCGGGTTAAATTAATTTAATGTCCTTCCTTTTGGGTTCAGAGCTAGTGGGGCAATTTTCCAACGAATTATGGATAAAGTACTAGCAGGCTTAAAATATAAGAACGCCATAGTATATATTGACAATATTATTGTGTTCGGTAAGACCTACATGGAGTTCATCGATGCTCTAGATCAGGTCATGCATTGGTTATCAGAGGCTAATCTGTCCCTGAAACCATCGAAATGTAGGTTTGGATATGACAAAATCGAAGTCTTGGGTCTTGTTGTTTCCAGCAGGGGCATGCTGCCAGATGAAGAAAAACTCAGGAAAATAAGTTCCGCGAAAGCCCAATCGAACGTAAAAGAATTGAAATCAAGAAGGACCGAGTGGTGTAGTGGTAAGTAGCCTTGCCGCATACACCGAAGGTCCCAGGTTCGAGTCCTGGCCGGGGCATTCATTTGTTTGATGAACACAGATGTTTTTTATTTATTTATTAATAATTAGCAGGCGTTTGTCTTACATCTCACCTGATGGAAAGTGAAGATGAAGACGAAGATCATACACGCCTGTCCAAGAGGTACCTATTCACTCTACGTTTGTTCTCGGGTCATGGTGGTTTGTATTTATATATGTATGTTTATTATGGGTTCCCCTCCAGTTCGCTGTATGGTCCTCCATAACACAAGCTCTGCTTACTTTGGGGCCATACAGTTGGTGTGTTTGTCTGAAGATTTATTATTATAATAATTATTTTTAATTCTCGGTTTGTTTTCATACTACAGGAAGTTCATTGAAAATTTTGCAGAACTGACGTTCCCTTTGACAAAGCTCTTGCGTAAACAAACTAAATTCATTTGTACAGATAGACATCAAAGCTGCTTTGACAGGATACTTTTTTCAATACAGAGGCCTCCCCTCTTTCGTGACTTTTCAAACGAAAAAATATAACAACAAGGCTGTTCGTAACCTAATATACAACAGCAAGGAAAAGATGAATTCTTGCCAGTATGTTTTGCATCCCGCAAATTAAGCAATGCAGAAACTAGATATTCAATAATAGAAAAAGAATGTTAAAGTTTAGCATGGGGTTTAAATTACTTCAAACATTACTTATGGGCAATGAAATTCCAAATAGTAACGGATTATAAAGCGCTGATATGGTTAAGAGATAAAAGAGACATGTCAGGTAGATTGGCCGGATGGGCATTGTCGATACAGAACCACGATTTTGAAATAGTTCACTGCTCCGGAAAAGAGAATGTTATCGCAGACTTTTTGAGTAGGAACCCCTTATTAGACACGGGCCCGGATAAAGACGAGAACGGTCCGTACAACGAATGACATCGTTTTTTTTTGTCAGGGAATGTGGTATTTGTTTAATCCAAATTCGAATAAAGAGGCCGGACGCCACACATCTGTGACTAATGCATTCTCCATATAAATTCAAATTGGTTTTACCATATAATATATTATATGATTTCGCAATAATATTCGAAATTCTGAATTGAACATAATTTTATTATTCACCAATAAATAATATTTTATAGTTTTTTGTTTAATACAAACCGTTTGATAAAAATGAAGTAGATTTTCTTGAATAAGTTCATCTTGTGCATAAAATGAGCTCTATGATATTATTAACATTTTCCTTACTATGTAAGTATCTGTGAGCATAGTAATTACTAAAGTATAGACAAATATTTTGTTACGAAGTAATTTTTTTACTTTCAGTAGTTGTCCAGAATAATTCCATGAAAATAAATTTACAAGGATCGCTTAGCTTAGGAAAAGATATTATTAGTGTACTAGAAAATTATGCACTTCAAAGCCAAATATTTCCCGGTAGTGAGCTATTATTACCCAGCCGCAGACTGGGGCACCGGTCGAGCCGTAGATCCGGCCACAGACGGCACAAACATCGACGAACCAATGACCAGCAAGAGGGCTATATCACGGATTTAGTAGAAACACAGAAATTTTGCCAGCATTTACCCTTTTGCGAAAGTCATCATGTATCCGAATTCTTAAATGGCTACGTCGTTATACTGCTTCATGCTTTAGAAAAAATAATCGACAATATGAACGACCTCAGTTCCAAATTTCCGATTTTCGCAAAAAAGAACTATTCATACGTTTCAATGTGCAAAGAAAGTTGTAAACCACAACTTGAAAAAATCAAAGGCCTAATTGATAGAGCCAATAGAAAAATGACAGTGGAAAATAAATTCTATACTTGGATCACGTTGCTGAAGCGCATAAGTGCTACGTTACAAGAAATGGGAATAATGTTTGTAGAAACTCAGTTTCAAAAAATACCGGTTGATGTCGATTTTTCAGATGCTAGAGATCAGCTTACTCAAAAAGTTGTCACGAGTACTGTGTCCTTAGAAGAAAAGTACATTATGGCTATTTGTAATGAACATCAAGTATGCTCAAGTAAATTTTATTGCACAGAGGGTTTGAAATCAATTTTGGAGCAGTTGACTTCTTTAGGAGACGACAGGCTGAGCGATTTTGTTGAAGAGTTCAAAAATGCTTTAGCGGAAACGACTTTCTATGAAACTATTAACCATACAATTGCAAGAGATTTTAAAATAATTTTGGATAATATAGCAAATCCAAATAATGTAGCTTTAAAAGAAATATTTTCCACCATACATAAAGCAGTTGATAATCGTCTTAAATTTATTAATAAAGATAGAAGCAAAGTGAAGACTCAGGATGTTTATCTGTTTCATTCTATTTTGTCGGATATGGATTACTTCTACAGCAAACGTGATAAGGCTCCATTTGAACATTTCCATGAGGACTTCATGACGTGGAGCAAGTTTGACGGCCGCTTGAAACCGAGGCTTCTCAAACTGTTCGCTGAAATTTCTGAACAGCTCACTTCTGAGCACGAAGACATAGTTGCGAAACTAGTCCAGGAAGTTAAAGCCTTTTTACAGGTTACCATAGATATAGAACAATAAAAGATTTTTTATTCTACGTATTATATTTTATAATATTATTGGCATTTGTGCCAACGTTACTGTCGATCGAACTAAAGAGAACCTAGTTTTTTTTATTGGCAATTGCGGCTGCGCCTTGCTTGGCTTTATGCGGGACTCTCCGGGTACTATTCGCATCTTATGACAAATATTTAAATGTATATCCTAGGAGTGTTTGTCTAGGTACATATTTTATTTTATTATTTATTTTATTGAAGAAACTTCAACAGTTCAAACATTTAATGAAGCGAAATGTAAGCAAACGTATTAACAGGAACAAAATCCAACAAAACCCTTTTACGTTATTATTCTTCATGTTATTTATTAGACTACATTTACAATATATATTTTATATATTTACTCACCAGCTTGTTAGTTCCAACAGCTGTGTTTGGCACGATTTAGAGGTAAACACAGACCATAAATTGGTCTTATCTGCCCCTTTAGTTTTATCAAGCGATTGTAAAAGTTGTAGCACATTGAAGAAGTCAATTTTGTATGTTATCATAAATACCTATATTTTTTTGTCGTATCTAAACTCTAATTTTCGTTTTTATTTCAAATTCATACTTCAAGAAAATTTGTGACAGTGACGTCATCACGATGGCGAATAGGGTTGTGCTATACACTTGTGTTATATTATTAATGTTTGTTTTTTATTTACGTATTAAGTACATATATTTACGGACTGGAATGTAGCATAGGCCTAGCACAATAGAAACAAAATATCCGTTTATTTGGTAAAAAAAACAACAAAAAAGGGTCACTGTGTATTACCGATATTTTACCACAATTTTTTGTAGGTATTTTTGTTCCTTTTGAGCCTTGGCGTACAGGACACGGCGTTGCATTGGTGGCGTGGCGGTCAAAAGGTTCAAACACTAGAATTCTTTCTCTTTTTTTTGAGGTTGTGATTTAACGCCATGTATTTTTACTTGCAAAAATTTCCTTTTGTTGTAACTTCTCAGTGTTACATCCATGACCGTGGACCTATCAATTTAGTAGATATTACTAAGAAACTAATACACCAAAACCTAATGGTAAAGATTTTATTTTTCTTTTACTTTGTTGAGTAAAATGTCTCTGGAGCACCAGGATGCATTGATGGGCTAGAGCTTACGGAAGACATTAATAGATGTCGCTCTTTATACGTAAAGATGAAGTAAAAGAAATAAAGTGTAAAATGTAGTCAGGTATGTAGCACCTAGGCATAGATTTTAAATTGAGGGCAAAAAACTTCACTCATTTGCCTTAGCCTTAAAAAATTTGTACATAACTACTTGAAAATTGTAATTGATAGATTATTTCGCTCTTGTTTCATGTGCGTTTCGGTATACCCATATGGGTCTATCGCATCGCCTCTCAACGTACCTATAAAGCTCTTTTTTCTGTGCCTACATGCCAACTACCAACATTTATCAGTCTCAACTAATAAAAAAAAAAAATAATTCTAAAAAAGTGTTAATTACCAGTCAGTCAATCAGACGGTTTCAAGAGAATCGAATTGCGTATTTGGGACTTCCTATTTAAGGTCTACTTTGCGGTACATTAATTATTTTAATAGACTCCAGGTATTTTTTGAGCATTCTCCTTTGTTTATAATCTTAATTTTAAATTAAATAAATAGTAACTTGTAGCTGTAAATGGTAATCGGGACGAGCTCAGCGCTCCAAGTATAAAATAAAAACTGTCGCCACATGTACTTCTACATGTATGACAGGTTCACTCGCGATCGTGACGCTTTTCGAGATTTTGTCAATTAATACTTTATTTTTGTATTGCTGATAAAAAAATCAAAGTGGCATTGGCTTCCATACCTACAAAAATATTCAGTGTTGTGTACTGCAATGAACATATAAATAGAAACTAAACCTGGCATATGGTTCATTTAATTTCGTTTAGTGTCACGCCCGTTGCTCTTTACGGACCTTTCAAAACTAGCGTTACGGGAGTTTTATCAAATCTGTAATTACACCGAAATTCAAATTCATACTTAGTTACTAAAGGAAACACTCATATTCAAATGTTTATATCTCAACATTGACAATTACTTATGTTCTTATAGACGTTAAAAAAAGCATGACTAAAAAAAAAAGTTCGGAAAAACCTTCGTGAAGAAGAACTGGCTAGATACTTCACGGGTATATTTTTTTCAAAATCATATTACAGGGTCCCTTTATGTATATACAAAATTATTCTTTTCTGCATCTGTTAGCTCGGCAAGTCCCCCCCCCCCAAGTATCCAAACGACGAACACCCTCAAACGGCACCCGTTCACGAGTTAACGCAGGATCCAGCCATCGCCCTCCTCAACCATATTAGAGGGAAGTGAGCGATTCGTATATCGCGACATAGGTACATCCAACGTCGTGAATAAATACATACCTACTGTTCACACAGCCTCGTATAAGAACCGATTTGTTTATTGAATCGAAAACAAAAAATAGGCTGTTAGTATCAACAATCTTACCTTATTCGTACACGTCAGTGGATTCGAGGGTTATTTGAATATTTATATAAGTAGGCATTTTCGCCTTGAATGAAATCGAGTCTCAGCGGAATACGAAAATTGGATTAGATATAAAGCAATTTAACCTATCGGATATAGAGTTAAAATTTGAAGGGTAAAATCATACAGCAGTTTTAAATATCTCAATGCAAATATAGCAGTTTCACACAGGTAAGAGGCTAGTTTTAGGCAACATCTTTTCTTAGTTACCAGGTTGACTGTTGAAATAACTTCCGTTTTTTTAAACTTACAGCTTTGTATACAGGTTAAATAAATAGTAGGTATATAAAATAAGACCATTTCCATGAATGTTAACAGGTACCTACAAGTTGAGTCGAATTGCAAAATTAACGAAGATATATGACGGAGGAGTAATCTCCAGAGTGTTTTTAAAATGTGTGACGTCACAGTTGTTGTGTTCATGATGATTGCTCATTTTGGGTCTTCAAAAGAAAACTTCATAAGGATTTATAAGAGCTTCGTTTATTCAACGGGCAGCGTAACAATATCACAGAGAGGTCCGTACTGTACGGTGATCCGAGTGCGCCTGAGCAGAGCGCTTTTTTTTTAAAAAATTTTCGATCGAGGTTATGTGGGACTCGCTCCGAGCCTATCAGAGCCACTACACAGTAGAAAACCCCCTGAATGACTCTGGCAATCTTTTGCCTCACAGCCCTCATCTGAAGCGACGGCCATTGGAGAAAAAAGCCGCGCAAAGAAAAAGGCCGCGCAAAGAAAAAGGCCGCGAAAAGAAAAAGGCCGCGCAAAGAAAAAGGCCGCGCAAGAGCCGAGCGCTACAGTGCGACCGTAGTTATAGGACTTGGCACACGTGCAGGTGCTTACAAGTTTTTAGGCTAACAATTGAAATTACAATCATGACGGTACTTATTAACGTAAAATTACGAGTACAATTATTTTACATCGTAATAAAGTCAAAAACAATCAACTGGTGGTTTATAACCTAATTTTAGGACAATCAAATGATCAAACTGAATTATTCTAGACGAACTGTTGTAGTTGCGCCGACATACTATATTATCAAAGTTTAAGGTACAGTTACACATGCTCATTTCAAGCAGAAAGCATGCTTCAATTGAGCACTTGCCACTTAGTAGCATGTGTGTCGGAATGTTGCTCAAAATTAGCATTCTCATTACCAGCATGCTTTGCGAATCGACAGGCACGCCTGTCGATTCGCAAAAAAAGATTTTTGAGTATGCTACCGGCGGCGCGGGTGCAAGGGGGCGTGCTTTAAGCGTGTCTAAACAGGTTTGCTTATTGAGCATGCTAGTATCGATCAGTCGTTTGCAACAGCTCCATACGGATAGCTGTTTGATTGTCCATGACTTTGTTTGAACTGACAGAGAGCGAGAAAGCACGCTAGAAAATGGCACGTGTATTTGGAATGTATGCTTTAAGTATGCTTATTCAGGAGCATACTAAAAATTAGCATGCCTATTGCTAGCAAATGTAAACTGCTCATAAGAATTCTCATATTAAGCATACTCATAAACACGCTTTTTAGCATGCTATTCTAGAGCATGTGTAACTGTAGCTTAAGTGATGAGTTTATAAGCACGACATATACGCAGTTACGTGTTGCAATTCAATTGTATTACTGATGAAATATTAAATGAAGAGGTATGTTAGCTATCTTATTAGGTAGGTGTGTTGGATTTCTCATTGTTTTTTTTTCTTTCCCAGTTAGAGATGTCGACTTTATTTCATTTTACAGTTTAGTACGGTACCTATAATTTATGTACCAATACCGCAAGAATTTACGTTGGTGCGGTCATACCCTAAGCATTAGATACCTAGTTATTCTGCTGGTGTTTTGTGGGAGATTTATTTTCTTTATTACTTAAATACCATGATGATTTTAATTGAAATCAATTGGTACGCATAGATATAATTCACTATAAAAAATCTGTTGTAACCGTTGTTTTATTAAAGCACTTGGCTTTAACAATTTCAAGAAAAAATCCATAACAATTCTACTTCATAAGGCGCAGGCTGTGAAATCTACATTTTTCCTCAATTTAAAAACCAACTTCTGCATAATTTTCAAGGCTTTTTATGTCAAAATAAATTAATGTAGACCCCGAAACATTTATTTTTACATTGTTATGAATTTTGCGTGCTAGTTGTTCTGGGAAAATATTCCTCGAATTTCAGTTATAGATATTCTTTGCAACAATTTGTATATTTCTATTTAATAGTAAGTGTTTGCATTAGCTTTACTAACTTCATAAAGAGGAAACATTTGTTTTTTATTTAAAGATGTAAGCCCTATTCGTGGTATACTCTGCATAAACAAACTAAGTGTATAATGTGCCCCGTGTTACATATTAGCCCTGACCTGGGAACTTTCCTTGTTGACTGCACAGTATGATGAATAAATAAAATCTACTTTTCTCACAGGTGGGCAATTATCGTGTTCCATATGGGCAAGCCTTTATTATAATTATTATACATAATATATTTGTTGCGGAGTTTTGTTGCGCCGGCTGGAGAAGATGCCGCCGTATGTACCCTTTGGCCCCGAAGACACCACGACCTGACTAACCACGGAGTGACACCCGACTTGATCGAGTGCAGGTTGGAGCGCAGTGAAAACAACACAGTCTTCAAAGTAGGAACGTTTATTGCGTATACAATTAAACCTTAAGTATAAATAAGCCTATGAACCGCAATCGTTCCTGTAGTTCAGCTTCTTTCTTCAGACCTCTTCACTGGCCTCCGGATACACCGAACAGCGCTTATGTGTTCTTGGGTCTTCACTGGCCTCCGGATTCACCGAACAGCACTTTCTTTCTTCTAACTGGAAGCTTCTGAACTTTTCTTCTTAGACTTTTTCTTTCTTCTTATTAGACTTTTTCTTTCTTCTTATTAGTTGTTGTTTTCTTCGCTGCAGGCACCGAACTGACTTCCAAAGTTCGGCGTGCGCCTTTTATACAAATTTCGCCCTAAATAATTCCAGCGCTCTGATTGGCTGGCGCGTTTGTGCAATTTGCACCTAATTACACTTAAGTTTTACTTGGATTCTAAACTTTACATCGAATTATCTTTCAAACTATTAAGCAAAACTATTACAATATTATATTCAAATAATAGAGCGAAACGATTCCTATATGTTTACATAAATACCAATTTGATAAAATTAAATACAAAAAACTTTCTAGAACAAAGACCATCTCAAAACACCGTTTGCGCCGGCAGACTATTTACTTAGCCTAACATTGTACCTAAGGCGAAACGGTTACAAACATAATTTTAACATTTTACATTATTAAAATATGCAAACATTCTAATTACAATTAGTTTTTAACATAATCAAACAAGATATAACTACCAATTAGGAACATATACAACAACAAAGGTTTTCTCGTTATTCCCTTCAAATACGTAAAACACCATGAAAATAATTATTACATTTCGATAAAAGAAAGCAATTTACACATTATTATCAATAAACCATTACAATAAACCATATAATTACGTAGTTATTCAACGAGAAAATATCTAACCATATTACGTCATTTATTACTTCAAATGCGTATTTTATTATATGAACCTATATACAATAACGTTATATCTACCATTATCTACCTAATCTGATAAGAAATAACCATAAAATTACCAAAATTATGACAAATCTGAACAAATCAGTATTTTACAAATAACCTAGGTCTAAATTCTATCCAAAACATACATAAGCTTCTCATATTATGCTTATATTATACCAATGAAATCTCTAAGAACTTTATTAAACACAAACATCATCAATTCAACCATAAATCAATGTTTTCAAAATAGAATTCAAAATATACCTATACCTAGGTTCCTATAACATCATAATTTCCTATAAGAATCTTATTAGTACTTGCTTACGTCACACTCGAAAATAACCACCTATCCGAGGACGGGCGCAAGTAGTGAGGGCGTGGACTAGCGTTATTTACAAAACTATTTGAATGGCTATGTCCCTATTATGCCGAATCCATTTCATGATGCGTCGCTAACAGTCTCCCCCGCAGTGCGTAGCACTCCATCCTGCGGTTGCGACGCTGCAGCTGGAACCAGGATGACGACCCGTCTCGTTGGTCGCCTCAGGATCCCCCATGGTGTCTGCACGTCCAGAACTCGAACTCTCCCATCAGGTCCAGGGTAGACTCGGTGAACTTTTCCTCTCGGCCAGGTGTTCCTCGGCAGTGTTGCGTCGACGACCATGACAATGTCGCCAACGCGCGGATCCTGCGTTGCTGCTCCGTTGACCTTCTTCGGCAGCAGGGTAGGCAGATACTCCTTGATCCACCTGTTCCAGAAGTGATCCGTCAGCCGTTGTGCCGTCTTCCACGTTGCCCTCCCGACGAGCTCGATGTCTGCAAACTCTCCAGGCGCCGGTGCTCCACAAGATCTGCCAAGTAAAAAGTGGTTCGGCGTTAGAGCTTCCTCATCGTCAGGGTCTACGCTAACGTGTGTGAGTGGCCTCGAGTTCACCACGTGTTCGACTTCAGTCATCAGCGTGTGTAGGACTTCCTCTTGTGGTGTCCTGGACTGCAGCACCGTCGTCAGAGCCGTCTTCACCGATCGTACGAGCCTTTCCCAAGCGCCGCCCATGTTTGGACAGCCAGGTGGTATGAACTTCCACCGGGTTCCCTCTTGACTCGCTGCCTTTTCCAATTCTCGGTGCGCTCCGACGAAGTTGGTCCCGTTGTCGCTGAAGATAATCTTCGGCATTCCCCTTCTTGACGCCATTCTTCGCAAGGCCATAATCATGGAGTCGGTGCTCAATGTGTTCGCCAACTCAAGGTGCACCGCTCGTGTCGTTAGGCATGTGAACAGGACTCCCCATCTTTTCTCTGTTCTTCTCCCGATGTTGACGTTCATGGGCCCAAAGTAATCCACAGCTGAGCAGCTAAACGGTGGTCGATGATGCCGTAAGCGCTCGGCGGGCAGGTCTCCAACGGGTGGGATGATGGGTGCGCCTCTGTGGACCTTGCACCACTGGCATTCATGAACGATCTTCTTCGTCGTAGTCCTAAGGCTCAATATCCAATACCTCTGTCGTATCTCGTTGATGACTGTCATTGTATTCCCATGATAGAACTTCCGATGATAATGTTCAATGATCAGTCGGCTTATCTTCTGTTTGCCATGTAGGATGATCGGGTTGATCCTTCTGCCCTCGATGTGGATCTTCCTTGCCCGACCTCTCAGCCTTAGGATGCCATCGTCATTCAAGTACACGTCGTATTTTCGCAGTGGGCTTGACTTCTCTAGGATTCTTCCGTTCTTCAAACAGGTAATCTCGTTGGCGAAGCTCTCGTTCTGGCTTCGTTTCATCAGCTCGTTTTCAGCTCTCTGCAAATGTTCCTCTTCCAGGGGCAAGTATTCTTTCTCGGTCCTTTTCTCGACCGACACTGGAGATTGAGTCTTCGCTTCTGACCCTCTCTTTTTCTGTGGCTTCCAAGGTGCGTCCTTTTCTTTTCTTCTTGCCACGTTCACTTTTGCCGCCTCTTTTGTTGACCCATTCTGAGCGAGCTTCTTCATGATCTCTATGAACTGGAACACGCGTGCCATAGTTCTCAATAATCGCGTCCAGCTTGAGAATCGTTCTGGGTCTGGTACCATATCAGCCATGACCCGCGTCGCGCCGACCACTTGGAGGTTCTTCTCTTCCCCGGTGACTTCTTCACTCCCCTCAAATCTTCGCTTTGGCCAGTCTTCTTCGTTGCCCCGCAGAAAGGTGGGACCGTTGAACCATCTTGCGTGGTGGTCGAATTCGCTCGGAGTCCCTCTGGTAGCGTCGTCTGCCGGGTTCTCCTTGGTTGGGACCCAACGCCAGTCTTGAGGATTCGTCAGCTCTTCCACTTCTGCGAGACGATGTGCCACAAACGTCTTGAATTTGCGGGGGTCTGATTTGATCCACTGCAAAACAGTGCTTGAATCTGTCCAGAATAGCTGCCGGGTGATCTTGAGTCCCATCTCTTTCGCAATTGTCGTCGCTAATCTGCTTCCCAAAACAGCGGCTTGGAGTTCTAGCCGCGGGACCGATATAGGCTTCGCTGGTGTGACCCGCGCTTTACCGGCGATTAGCGCGACTTGGACTCTTCCATTTGCATCTGTTGTTCTCCAATAGATAGCGGTGGCGTATGCTTCTTCGCTCGCATCGCAAAAAGTATGCAGCTCGCCCTCTTCTTGCCTCGGTGAGATGCACCTGGGTATTCGAAGGTCTTTCAATACGGACACTTCGTTCACGTATTTGGCCCAGGCTGCTCGCTGTTCTTCCAGAATTTCGTCATCCCAGCCGATCTTCGTGCGCCATATGTCCTGAATTAGCTTCTTTCCCTGAATTAAGACTGGGGTAGCAAGGCCCAGGGGGTCGAAGGTGGACATCACGGCGCTGGTGACTTCTCTCTTCGTTGGCGTCTTCTTGCCTTCGAGTATGTCTGCGCTGGTATTCCGGAACCCGACGTTGAAGGCCAGCAAGTCTTCTGCCATCAGCCATCTCAGCCCAAGGGTCTTCTCTTCAGCAACCAGTTCTGTGCTGTCTTCTTTGAGCTGATCTCCTATCCCGTCGAGGATCTTCGGCCTGTTGCTGCTCCATCCCCTCAAGTGGAAGCCTGCCTTTGCATGGATGCTCTGCACCTGATGCGCGATCTTTCTTGCATCTTCCTCTGTGGCAAAGCTCTGCAAATAATCATCCATATAGTGATTCTTCTCGATAGCTTCCACTGCCGCCGGGTAATCTTCTCTGAAATCTTCTGCGTTCTTGTTCATTACAAAAATCGCCGTAGACGGTGATGAAGCCGCACCAAACACCACTGAGCACATTCGGTATTCGTCTGGTGTCCCATTTCTTCTGTCGCCGCGCCACAAGAACCTCAGGCTGTCGCGGTCCTCTTCACGCATCTGTACCCTCAGGAACATATCTTGAATGTCGGCGACGACGGCGACCGGCTTCTCTCTGAATCTCACAAGCACCCCAAATAGCGATTGCAGAAGATCTGGTCCCGGCAGGAGTGCGTCGTTCAGGCACTTCCCGTCAAATTTGGCAGCAGCATCCAGGACTATCCTTGGCTTCTTCTTCACGGGATGCATTACCGCAAAATGCGGCAAATAAAATGTTCTTCCAGCGGTCGTTGATACTGGAGCCTTCTCTGCATAACCATTCTCTATCAGCTTCTTCATCTGGTCTTCATATGACGTCTTCAGGGTTGCATCCTTGTCCAATTTCCTTTCGATCCCAATAAGACGTCGATGAGCTTGCACGTAGTTGTTTGGGAGGGTTTCGTCTTCACTCTTCCACAGCAGCCCGGATTCAAACCTCCCCTCTGGAAGGCGCTTCGTCGTTGACTGCAGGACCTCAAGCGCTCGTTGGTCTGCGTCGTTGCTCGGGCGGCGAGGCTGCACTCCGATTGATTCGATGTCGAAGTGTCGCCGCACCAAGGCTTCTGTCTCGTCTTCTTCGATGAGTCTGCTGTGGTTGACGAACTGTACTGGTGACGTCTTCCCGTTGTGACGCCCATGGAGGACCCATCCCAAGCTCGTCAGTGATGCAACTGGATCGGACCTTTTCCCTTTCTTCAGTCTTCTCGTGACGATGAGACCCCAGTTGTCTTGCCCGATGAGAAGTTTTGGTTCTTCATCTTCATATAGTAGTTGACCTTGAATGCCTTGCAGGTGCGAGCATCCTTGGATGACACCTCGATCCACACCTTGTCTTGAGAGCTTCAAACTGTCGATTGTTCGAACTTCAATCGTTTCCTTCTTCTTACGATGAGCTCCCTTGATCTTGACACTTATCTTCTGCGAGTCGCACCTCTTGATTCCATGTTCTCCAATTGTCTCGATAGTTATCGGACTCGCCTTGCCTTCAGCCCCAATCATCTGCGCCACCCCAGCATCCAATAACGTGACTGTTGACCCCTCATCCAGAAGGGCCAGTACGCGTGCTGCGCCCTTCGGTCCATACAGGTCCACTGGGATCATCTTCAGATACACCTGCCCATCACTGGCAGTGTGCACGGAGGTGACGACTTCTTTGGGCTCTTCTCTGCGACTGGAGACATTGCAGCGGGATTCTTCTCTATCCCCAACAGCTGCTGGTGGACGGCTTTCATCATGAAGACTGGTGTGGTGCCATCTTCCGCACTTCTTGCATTCTGCTGCCCTGCAGGTCTTCCTTGAATGTCTTCCTCGTAGACACCTGAAGCATAAAATTGCCTTCTTAGCCATTTCGTACTTTTGACTAAGGTTTGCTTCTTTGAACTTCTTGCATTCGTAAATCCAGTGCTCGCCGTTACACACTGGACACCGATTTTTGCGGGGGTGCTCTTCATTCCCCTGCACGTAGTGAACCTTCTTCACTGGTCTTCGCTCGTGGCCCCATGATGTCTTCGGTGGTGCAGATCGCTGACGGTCTTCTTTCTTCCAGGATACTTCAGGGTCGGCTATTTCCGCGTACCATTCGCTTTCAGCCTCCAGGAATGCGTTCATAACTTCCAGGTCCCGAAGTTCTTCGTCAGGATTCGTCCTCTTGTATGCGATCCACCGGTGCTTCATTGTAGTCGGCATCTTTGCAATGAGGGCCCTCGTGGTTCTAAGGGCATCTAAGTACTTACTTGCCCCCATTGCCTTGATCGTGGCCACGGCGTTCCTCACGTGGCTGTAGAACGTGCTCACGTCGTTCGGATCCTCTGTGACCCGTGGCAGGTTCTCCAGCTTTTCCAACTCCGCAGTTGCCAGAGCTTCGGGTCTTCCGAACCTCAATTGTAGCCCCCTCATGACTTCGCTGGGATGCTCCGCCGTAAACAAGAGGCTCTTCACTGCCTCTCGCGCCCTGCCTTGCAGCGCCTTCCGTAATCTGGCCAGGTTCTGCACGTGACTGAAGCTGGGTGCCGTGTCTTCGAATGTCCTCTTGAACGCCAGCCATTCTTCTGCGGCGCCATCGAAGTTGGGAAGCTCGATGTGTACAGCTTCCGACCGGCCTCTAGGTAGCTTCCCCAATGCTTCAGCCAACTCCTGGATGTCGGTCTTCCCAGATGCAGGCAGCGGCTGTGGTAGCCGCGGTGGTGGTGGTGGTGACGGTGGTCGCGACGGCGGCACCAAGGGTGGCATTACCCTCGCTCTCCTCTCAGTATTCTGTAGCCACTCCTCCACGTGGTGCTGCCGCTCCTCGTCTGCGAAGTCCTCTTCGCTGCCGGACTCGACCCGCACGAGCTCCAGTTCGGCCTCGGCGAGATCCAGCTTCCTCTGGGCTATTTCCATTTTCAATTCGGCTTCTCTTCTTCTGGAAGCCCTCGACCTGGTGGTGGAACCAACCCTCCTGGGTTCCACGGGCGCTGGTACCGCGAACCGTGCCTCTTCGTCCGCAGCGCCCCTCGACGCAACCCCATCCATTGCTGGCGGTACGGTGCAACCTTCGGCGTGGCGTGCTTCAGGCGCTCCTCCGGCGGGGTGAGTTGGTGCCCCTGGTGTCAACGTCGACCCCGTAGACGACCCCATCGTGTCTGTCGTCTCTGTCGGCGTTGCTGCACTCCAGTCCCTCGAAGACTCCGTGGCGGTGGTGGGCTTCGTTCTTCCAGTCGACCGTGTGGTTGGCATCTTCTTGATCCAGGATCTCGGCTCGAAGGACCAGGAAAACTGTTGCGGAGTTTTGTTGCGCCGGCTGGAGAAGATGCCGCCGTATGTACCCTTTGGCCCCGAAGACACCACGACCTGACTAACCACGGAGTGACACCCGACTTGATCGAGTGCAGGTTGGAGCGCAGTGAAAACAACACAGTCTTCAAAGTAGGAACGTTTATTGCGTATACAATTAAACCTTAAGTTTAAATAAGCCTATGAACCGCAATCGTTCCTGTAGTTCAGCTTCTTTCTTCAGACCTCTTCACTGGCCTCCGGATACACCGAACAGCGCTTATGTGTTCTTGGGTCTTCACTGGCCTCCGGATTCACCGAACAGCACTTTCTTTCTTCTAACTGGAAGCTTCTGAACTTTTCTTCTTAGACTTTTTCTTTCTTCTTATTAGACTTTTTCTTTCTTCTTATTAGTTGTTGTTTTCTTCGCTGCAGGCACCGAACTGACTTCCAAAGTTCGGCGTGCGCCTTTTATACAAATTTCGCCCTAAATAATTCCAGCGCTCTGATTGGCTGGCGCGTTTGTGCAATTTGCACCTAATTACACTTAAGTTTTACTTGGATTCTAAACTTTACATCGAATTATCTTTCAAACTATTAAGCAAAACTATTACAATATTATATTCAAATAATAGAGCGAAACGATTCCTATATGTTTACATAAATACCAATTTGATAAAATTAAATACAAAAAACTTTCTAGAACAAAGACCATCTCAAAACACCGTTTGCGCCGGCAGACTATTTACTTAGCCTAACATTGTACCTAAGGCGAAACGGTTACAAACATAATTTTATCATTTTACATTATTAAAATATGCAAACATTCTAATTACAATTAGTTTTTAACATAATCAAACAAGATATAACTACCAATTAGGAACATATACAACAACAAAGGTTTTCTCGTTATTCCCTTCAAATACGTAAAACACCATGAAAATAATTATTACATTTCGATAAAAGAAAGCAATTTACACATTATTATCAATAAACCATTACAATAAACCATATAATTACGTAGTTATTCAACGAGAAAATATCTAACCATATTACGTCATTTATTACTTCAAATGCGTATTTTATTATATGAACCTATATACAATAACGTTATATCTACCATTATCTACCTAATCTGATAAGAAATAACCATAAAATTACCAAAATTATGACAAATCTGAACAAATCAGTATTTTACAAATAACCTAGGTCTAAATTCTATCCAAAACATACATAAGCTTCTCATATTATGCTTATATTATACCAATGAAATCTCTAAGAACTTTATTAAACACAAACATCATCAATTCAACCATAAATCAATGTTATCAAAATAGAATTCAAAATATACCTATACCTAGGTTCCTATAACATCATAATTTCCTATAAGAATCTTATTAGTACTTGCTTACGTCACACTCGAAAATAACCACCTATCCGAGGACGGGCGCAAGTAGTGAGGGCGTGGACTAGCGTTATTTACAAAACTATTTGAATGGCTATGTCCCTATTATGCCGAATCCATTTCATGATGCGTCGCTAACAATATTACTATTGTAAAAGGATAAGATATAAATATAGCAAGTTGTTTCCGATGCCAAGGTGCACGTGTTTCAGCACAAGCCCATAAGGTTCTAAAATAATTGATGTGTTCTTATGTCTATTTACATTTTACTTTAATTAATTCTTGTTCATTATGTTACTAGCACATGGAGTAGCCAGAACGGAGGCGTTTCCTTATTTAATGCGATACTTTTTCAATAGAAGGAATGAGGAGAAGTTCTCTGTATGTAGATCCCTGATTGGTGGAAAAACTATCGTTCTTAATAGATGCGTGTTTTGGCAGATCATTGTAAAAACAATGTTCAACAGTTTTTTAGGGTTACGTCTGTTTTAAACCTTTACATTAATTCTTGGATCCACGTCGTAGTCAAGCTAAGGCAGAAGTCGAAGAGTAGTCAACGAGTTCTTCGCACGCCCTCTATCGCTAGTTATAAGTAGTTACTTACACTTCCACTACAGAATGTAAGTAGCACATGAAAGAAATACTTTATTAGTAGGTATATTTTATTAGTATCTGGTTATATTCTATTAAACTGATCGCTTTTTATAACATTGCTTAAAAAAACTGTTTCTTTTCAGATAATATAAAGTATATAGAGATGTACTAAACTCTTGTTAATATGTTACGACTATTGCTATTACAACTCCACAGTTTAGAGCTCTAGGCGTCAGTCTACATGTTGGAGGTACTTTCCTTGTCCCGTAATGAAAGAAGCTCCTTGCACAGCAAGTTGTTGAATACGGGATAATCCGGTCCTTTCTGTGGCTAAGCAGGATTACGTCGTGCGCTGTGATATTGTTCACAGGTTCGCGTAAGCCTGGTGATTATGTTGTTCAATTTTTTCGGGAATGCTGCAACAAAGACACGTGGATAATTAGAAAATTTGAGGGAAAAAATGTTCAATTATGTTGTTCGATATTTTTGGGAATGCTGGAACAAAGATGCTGGAAGATCTGAGAGGCCCACACACCCAGAAAGTTTTGAGATAAAAATTAAAAAAGTTATAATTTTTGTATTACATCTTTTCAAAGAACTCTTCACCAGCGTCTACACAAAGTTGCATGCGCCTGAACCAATTTTCAAAGCAAATTTTCGAGACTGCAACAGGTACCTTCTCGAACGCAGTGAACGCATCTTCTGGAGCAAATCGCATATTTTTTGCTTAATAATTAACTGTTCAACATGACAGCTAGCCGGTTAGCTGAACAAATCCATTCAACCAAACGCTAGCTGTTTAGTTGAATATCTAATTCAACTATTCAACTGTGATAGTAGATTTTCAAACAGTAAAAGCATAACAGAGCCGCATAATAACCTCATTAACTTTTAAACGTGGAGTCGTCGTTCGCGTCGTCGACCACTTCGGTTTTCTTTTGTCCCGCCGCCGCCATTTTGTGTTGTTTTCTTTGAAACAAAGGCGCTGCAACTGAGCTTCATTTATTTTTAATTCAATCCAGTTGTTAGAAGTTAATTATATAATTGAGTTTTTCTTCTTAACTCAATGGAAGGCTTGGATTAAAGTGGGGATTAGATAATGAGATCGCATTCGAAGTACTTTATTAAAGTTGCTATATTTAAATAAATAAATAATAAATATTTCTAACTAACACACCACATTATCTAGCCCAAATTAAATATCATAATAACTTGTGTTATGGATACTAGATAACGGATAAATAAACTTAAGAAATATATTAACACATCGATATATATATATTTTTTTGTATAGAAATATTAGAAATAAACTTAAATAAACATACATACACATCCATGACCAGAAAGCAAATATGATACAATATCTGCCCCAACCAGGATTTGAACCCGGGACCTTTGGCATGAATGGCAAGGCACCTTACCTCCATACAAATATGTAAGTACATTGTAGGTACTCTACAGTTCCGGGACCAGCAGATGGTATTATTCTACAATAACGTGTATATCCTAGGGAGGACTTCCTAACTTACAAGGAAAAGCACTAGGTTTGATGAATACTTTCTTTTAGTAAAGGTTAAAGACTCATAAATATACATTTAGTTTTATATTAGGTCTTTACCTATGAAACCTATGAAAAAATGAATATGCCGTTTTTCACGAAATAAATGAAGCGTAATTTTTTTATATATTTTTTATTTCTATTAATCAAAATAATCACCCATGCAATCAATGCATCTTTGCCAACGCATTGGTAGCTTATTGATGCCTTTCTTGAAGAAATCAGCTGGACGGGAGGCAACAAATTCTTCAAAGGCATTTTGTACTGCCTCTCGGGTATTGAATTTTTTTCCCGCCAAGAAGTTATCCAAATTCTGGAAAAAGTAGAAGTCTGTAGGCGCAAGGTCTGGTGAGTACGGCGGATGACGGAGAACTTCCAACCCCAACTCTTGTAGCTTGGAGACCGTCTGCTGTGCAGTATGAGGTCGCGCGTTGTCGTGCAGGAGCAGTGGAGCCGAACGATTGACCAAAGCTGGTTGGAGACGTGCGAGCTTCTCCATCATTGTGTTCAGTTATTCACAGTACACATCTGCAGTAATACTTGTCCCGTTTGGCAAGAAGCTGTGATGAATTACACCCGCGTTAGACCACCAAACAGTGACCATCACTTTTCTAGAAGTAAGTTTTCGTTTAGGGCATTGTTTGGGTGCTGAACCAGGGTCCAACCAACTTGCTGAGCGCTTACGATTGTCAAACAGGATCCATTTCTCGTCACAAGTAACAATGCGGTTCAGAATTCCTTCATTTGTATGCCTGCTGAGCAGTGCAAGGCACGTCTCCACGCGTACTTCGCGCTGGCGGTCATTGAGTTCGTGGGGTACCCATTTGTCAAGCTTTTTTACCTTGCCAATTTGACGCAAATGGACCAATATTGTTTTGATGCTAACGTCGAAAGCTGCTGCTAATTCAGCCGTGGATTGAGTTTCATCAGCTTCCACAATTGCCTTTAATTCGTTATTGTCGACCAAAGTTTTCGGACGACCACGGGGTTCATTTTTCAGGTCAAAATTTCCAGAACGGAAGCGGATAAACCAATAATGGGTGGTGCGTTCGTTTGTAGTGTTCGCTCCGTAAACGTCGTTGATGTTGCGTGCCGCTTGTGCCGCTTTGCTGCCACGACAGTACTCATACTCCATAATTACTCGAATTTTTAACTTATCCATGATGACGAAAAATGTTCGGATGCGTTGAAAACAAAACACCAACTATTAAACATATGACGATTTTAGAAAAATAATTCCATATTTGTCAAATAAAATTAATTTGAAATTAGAATTATCAGTCAAAAAAAAAAATATTTTCATTTGAAATGGCCAGTACGGCAAAACGCCAGTTTCATAGGTAAAGACCTATTATCTATAGTTGGGGCCGGTGCCCGTGATAGAAAACAATAAAACAATCTCACATATTCTATCTTTACAAAATTACGAATAAAATAAAATAATGACAGGCTTATAAGTTGCCAGTCATAATTGTCGGCAAGTTTGTTTGTGCGATAACCTCTTTTATTAGATACGGAACAAGCAATCGTTGCAATCGCCCCTCTTGTTTAAATTCCTTTATACATTTCATTCTTAAATAACGACCCTACTTAAATCAGGACAATATACATTAATCGGGATTACTCTCAGATGAGCCCCCTACCGATAGGAATATATATACTTGATAATGCTTAAATGACAACATCTTATTACACCAAAAATGATGTTATAGTATTTATTTTCCATCAATAGAGCATTAGCCACAAAACCTGATGAAAATTAGCCAAGGTCCCGGCTGGTTAATTAACATCTAAATAAAATATTTTAAGTTACTTCTTATTTCTCATATACATTCATGAATAATCAATAACCCCATACTAATTATTTACTTTACACAATTCCACACAATTCAAATAACCAATATCATTAAATTAATAAACTATTGTTACAATAACCCATTGAATATAATCAAAGTATAATTCTAATTAATCAATAAATAATAAATACATTTACATCCCAATAAAATTAAATTCAGTTTTATACTACTTATACTAAAATTAATACTAAATTAATCAAATTATATTAATATACATTATCATTCAGTTGGCAAAACAAACACGTTTGACGTGAACTGTCACAACTTTAAACTTTTCTGAATGATTAAAAATTTATTTAACAGTTTGTAACTTTCTAAAGTCTAAATTTTACCTACCTAAATTTTAAGATTTTACCTGCCTGACTATTACCGGATAAACCTACTTATGAATAGATCATAAAATTGGATCCAAAGTATTTTACTTAACCCAAAATGATACCTATAAATTAATGAATATACATTTCACAACGCAACGCAGAGAACTTTTCAAAATGTACCGATATACAACTGACAAAATTCTATACCAATAACGTTTAAAATATATTACCTAATCAATCACAACCCTTTTACTATTTTACCCCACTGAGGATTCTATCCTACATCCGCGTGTTGACCTACAGACAGCAATATCACAATATTATATAAACCCGTAAACTTTGGCCGCATAGCTAAATCGGCTATCACCTTCTCTCTTATGGAGATTATTAGGCGTGGCTCAAATTAAACGTGCACATTATTAATAGTGTTATTTTAGTCTTTAAAAATTTACTTCTTTATAGCATTGGCACCACACGTATATCTATGACTCGTAAATAAAATGTAACGCGGTAAATACGTGCCGCGTGTACCTGCCGCCCCTTAGAGGTTCCTCTCAGGGTATCTAAAATAAATTTATTCTGTTATTAGATGGATTATATATATAGATACCCTTTTGTCACTATATATAAAAACCTTTCCTTTTTGACTTTCTTTTATCTGCATCGTCCATCCATTGCATCTCCGTTTTGGTGATGCTGCTTCGATTGGCTATTCAGGGTATGTCATTCCTCCGACTCGGAGCATTGCGTTGTGAAGTGTACATAGAATTTAAAACAAAAAAGAATATAAATTTCTTATATTATTCTAAAACCCCAACGAAATTCTAACCGTTGAATATCTACAAATGAATGATATATATACTTGTACACGTATATGTGTACTTTTACTCTATTAACTCTAAGAATAAAGAAATTACAATAATATTATAATATTTCAAGAAACAAATATATATACAAAAACTTTTTTTAATATAATAAATATAGACATAATTCTATCATTAGTTTTATTGTATCTAATATTATATTTTTTTCGGTTTTAATCTATTCACATGTACAATTAATTCTTGGTTATTTTGTATTTTTTTTAACAAGATAATTGTTACATCCTATATATCGTAATACTCGAAATAAACCTTTATAAGGTCGACTAAGTTTTCGACTTTTACCTGATGTTGTTGCATTTGCTCCGTTTTTTCCATGACGTCTAATCTCATTTCCTCCATTTCCAACTTCATGTTTCTTATTTGAACCTTAAAGGAGCTCACTTCTTCATCAAAATATTTCTGCACCTCATGTTTACTGGGACTTAGCGTTTCGAGCGAACAAATGCTGTTCAGCCTAAATTCCAAATCTTTTAACCGATCTTCATACATCTTTCTTTTGATACGTTCATCATCAGCGGCACTTTTGGCTTTCACCAATTCTTCTTGTAGATTCGTTATCTCTTTGCTCGTATCATCAAAATTGTTTTTAAACCGACAGGGTTCAGCTAGCAGCATCGGTCTTACACTATTCTCCTCTGTCAGGGTATCAAACGACTTTACACTAGCTTTACAACTATAATCAAGCCGGTCCTTCTTCATGTCTTCCAGTTCCTTTTGGATAACCTTTACCTCTCCCATCATGTCACCAAGTTGTTTGTGCAACACCGAAGATCCTCCTGTCAGATCGGTTTCGGCAGCTCTGGTAAAGGGGAAATATCCAGACTGCAGCATCACGTTCAAAATCAAAAACCCTCAATAGCCTCCAAAAACAAATTATAATAAAAGGCGATTCTTCAAAATCAGGTCATTTAAAAATTACAAAATCCCTGACCAAAACATCACTTCTGACGTATCTTTTGATTTATTTATACCCAGCGCCTCCACCATCTACAGGTCCAGCAGATGGTATTATTCTACAATAACGTGTATATCCTTCCTGACTTATAAATAAAAGCACTAGGTTTGATGAATTCTTTCCTTTATTGAAAGGTTAAAGACTCATAAATATACATTCAGTTTTATATCTATAGTTGGGGCCGGTGCCCGTGATAGAAAACAATAAAACAATCTCACATATTCTATCTTTACAAAATTAGGAATAAAATAATGACAGGCTTATAAGTTGCCAGTCATAATTGTCGGCAAGTTTGTTTGTGCGATAACCTCTTTTATTAGATACGGCACAAGCAAACGTTGCAGTACCGTCACGGCTAGGCCTTACGAGGTAAGCGGCGATAACTACTTTCTTTTCGTCCTCGCTGTAGCGATTCAGCGTTACGAAAATACTGAAACGATTAAAAAACTCTTGTACGTCACCACACAGTCCATTATATTTGTTTAGCTCCATAGGGTATGAAAAAAAAATTTTTTTTATACGAGTCTTAGGTAGCCTTGGTTTTCTTTGATCGGTACCCGGCGCCTCCACCCTAACGTTTCTTTTTCAGATGGGAGGAAAATATGTACTCAATTGTTTTTTCAACTTTTTCATGTCATTCGACATATTCAAATTTGAATCTTTTCTTCTTAATTTATATCGACCTTTTTTATAAATATATCTCAGCATTCTGACGTGCTCGTAAGGACTAGCTGTGACGGTACCTCATTATTAAGAAATTAAGACTTTGTAGCATTTTTGTCTTGTACTATAATTTCAGTAGCCAGAATTTCAGGATTAAAGTTTACTTTGTTTTATTCCAGGTCATATTCCTATTAAATTATATTCAATCCGTTCAACGGTTAAGCTTAATTAAATAATAAACAAAATGTAATGTTTCATTAAGTTTTCACGATTCATTATCTATACATCTAAACATACATACATTTAAATAAAATTGGAGTGTCTGTTTGTAACGTTAAAATAACCATTTTTTACTACATGCATATGAATATATATACGGAATATACACCAAATTAAAATTTTTACAATTTCGTCTCTCTGTCTGCCTGTATGTTTGTTCCCGCTAATCTCTGAAATGGCTGGACCAATTTTTATGGGACTTTTATTGACAGGTAGCTGATGTAATAAAGAGTAACTTAGACTACTTTTATTTTAGAAAAATAAAGTAATGTTGCAATGTCCAAGTACTGTCCAGTACCGCGCGCAGCTCACGCGCATGCCACTACTGGGCCGTCACGTCACCACTTCTTCCACCAACGAATCAATATCACAGAGGAATCAATTACTTGTTATTATTGACGTCAAATAAAACATGACTCTACCACCAGTTCGGAAAAACCTTCGTGAAGAAGAATTGGCAAGAAAATAAATTTAGAGAGTCTCTTTATGTCTATACAAAATTATTCTTATCTGCATCCGTTAGCTCGGCAAGTCAAGGGACCAACTTCTTTCGAAAGTCTCAAAAGTGCGAATGGTATTTTACATCCTACATATCAAGCGGCATGCCTTGCTCTTGGCTTACTAAAAGCCGATAATCACTGGTGCGACACTTTCACAGATGCCAGTATAAGCAGCAGCGCATCTAAGTTACGAGAACTATTCGCCTATACTATTTATAGTTTTCTGCAATGTCTCTAACTCTGTTGGAGTTATGGGACAAGTTCAAGGATCATTTTACGGATGATTATGTTAGAAACTTACAACGGCATTATCCGGATGCAGCCATAAATACTCATTTCGACATATTTACAAATAGAGCTTTGTTGTTGAGAACTAAAGGTTGCTTTACCCATGGGCAACTATACGTGGCGTGTTCACGTGCGAGGAATGCCAGCAGTGTTGTTGTCTTAGACAAGCAAATCGTACACCAAATATTGTATATAAAGAATTTTTTAATAAAGCTAATACAAAAAACTAAAAATAAATGATAATTAAAATAAAAACCTACATAAGCAATAAACCTACCTACATAACCTACACCAGCAAAAAAACTACATAAACTAATTAACTTTTTTTTGTTAAATTCCACGCGGACGAAGTCGCGGGTACAGCTAGTTTTAAATAAAAGCACTCGTGACGTCGAGTAAAAATATAATTGAACGCGATGAAATCCGGTTTAAAAGTGTTTTACTGAACAAAATGTAATTTTGTTATGTTATTTTTAAATATTTTGAGTGAATGTTTGTTTTTTTATATTTTTTAGTTATTAAGCAAAGATATATTGATTAAAATGTATGGAATAAGATGTTTAACCTTGGGTATATCTATAAGAACGCATAAGAAGAAGGAATATTTCACGTTTGGTCAGCTGTTGCTAGACATTAGTACTTCAGATTATTTATATTTTGCTAGCCGACAGGCAAATCATTTATAGGAAGCATATTTTAAGCAAAGGTCAAAAGGTTTGACCTTTATTTGCGACATTTATCCCAATTCGTTGTAGAAAATTTTTACACAATTTTTGTGGTAAACTCTGCCGTACATATTAAACGTACCTGTATATGACCAAGTTATATTTCATAAGTTGAGAGTTGTATTTTTGTATTTGATTTTTGTTCCTTTACAGTTTACAGGCCGTTTTCTTTACCTTTATTTTACGATACAATAAATAGACATCTATTAGCATTTTTGGATACCTATATAATTTCAGCCGTTCCAAATCTTCAAAATCAAAATCATCTTCAAAAGGAGCCACAGATCTTGAATGATCAAAGCCGAATTGTATTAGTTCGCAGTACCTGCTTAGTAATTACTTAATCAGAGTAAAGACTTGGAAAAATTTGCTTTTCTCACAGTGCAATGAAAACTTTGCACTTAATGACAAGGCTCTTGGATGCCAGCAGTTTATACAGAACTTGTCTGACTTTCTTCAAAACTTTATGAATACTTTTTTATAGAAACTGTACCAAAGTTTAGCGAATTTGAATATTGCGCTTTTTTTTACATTAAAGAAAGTCACCCATCTTTTTTACACCTTCAGTGATGGTTAGTAATGATGATTATTAACGTTAATTTTAAGTGTAGATTTTCACAATATTATTATTTGGTTTCATTGCGGTACTATTCTACAGTAGCATTATTTATTGCAATCTTGTACTCTCTTTTATATACTCTCACTTTTCTCTCGGTAGGTAACTTTACTCTTTTATTGGATGTACATATATCCTTGTCTGGGCTGCTGGCAAGTTGCATACAAAATTGCGTAACAAACAAACAAATAATCTTTCTTTCGCATATATGGTATTAAGTTTATAAAAGTAAGGCAAGTTGGATTTGTTCATATTGAATGTTACATAATCAATACATCAAATATTTCTGCAAACATAAAAGAATGTCGTCACACGAAACCAGTAACGAAATTATAGCGATGGAATGTACATGAATTAGAACCAAAACTTTTCAAAGTAAAGTGATGATCATTATAAGATTGGATAACATTCACTTGTGTTGTAAAGTACGGGCAGCAAAAATAGATTAAATAGATTATCTTACACCGAGCTGACTTAATAGGAGTACTACAGTTTGCACACAAAATTAAATGAAGCTACACAAAAATAAAAGAAGAACGAGAAATAGGCAAACGAAGAAGAACAAACCGGGGTTGAAATACATTTCAAGTGGCAGCATCTGTTTAACCATCGCTTCGCATCACGTCACGTTGTATCACCTCCGGTTTAAGGTTGCGCAACTGTGGCAGGCGGATGGTTGAATTTAGACATTCAATGCCCTTTGGCTACGGAGATTAACTAAACGATGTGAAACTATAAGTTATTTTTGCAACTCGCCGCCATTGTTACTCGCTAAGTACAGGTGGATACGTAGCCTTACCCTCAGGAGTGAATTAATACTTTATGGCCACTGAACAATGACATATTACATATAGACAAGTCATACCCAAACATTACCGCACAAAAAACGGCGTCAACTTTACTATACATACCTACCCGACACAGTAAAATAAAAGATATGTCCCAAAATGCAAGGAGTCTGGGCCAGGTCTTTGTACACTTTATCAAAAAATAGTTTAAGATGCTTAGAACACTTTTTGATTGTTAAATTGTTATTATAACACTTTGTTTACTGGTAGGAAATGAAATTGTTCATTTTTAGTGTAAACACAAACAAAAAATATCATGGCGGAACAAAAGACAGCTAAGGTTTACTTACATCTTTTTGTTTTGTTTATCGAGTAGTATCGATTATGGCATCAAGTCCAAAGAATTGAATTGCATTGTTTTGTATATTTTTAGCTTATTTAATAGTTGTAAAGTTATAAAGAAACCGAAAAACAAACTCAAGCGCAATGAACAATCAAACACACAGACAACTATCAATGTGATATGAATGAAGTGTGTGAGTGAGGTGGCTGTCCCCTCTGCTTAGTGGACTAACTTTACTTTACAACTTCCGTCATAGAAAAGACTCATTGTCAATGTTGCCCGCTAAAACGAACACAAATAATGTTGACTTTTTTATTTTCTTACCATCTAACTACTAATTAAATCAAATTATTTGTATTTTTCTTATAATTACCATTTATTTGTCAATTTTTTTAGATGGTGTACAAAGACCTAGCCTAGGTTGTGACATTTCCTTTGTGGGAGAAGGAAAGAATAATACGGTTCACTTGTTGTAAGAAAGAGATATTATGTACATACTTCGGGACGTTGCTTTGCGCGTAAATTGTCGCAATATATAGCGTTGTGTCTTTTACTCCCACATACAAAATCATATTACATCTCACTCTTTGAGTTTGTCGAAATGAATAGCCATGTCAATTTTAAAACGACATTTTAAATATGAAAATAATAAATAAGATAGTTATAAAAAAATCGTCCTTACGCAAGAAAAGAAACGTTTTTTCTGTCTTTAACAGTAAGAGTGTAATTAGTATATTGATTAAAAGCACAAGAAAGCATTGTACGGTATTAAAACACAGCGTTGGGAATAATTTTTGTTTGACGTTCAGTCGTGACACTGGGTTGCACAAGACTAAGTGAAATGCGGGCAACTGCCTTGTATTTGCGTTGCCAGTATTGAGAGTGGACAACTTGTCTACAACAACTTGTCATTGCCACTGAAGGATTTTTATACACATTTCTTTTTTCGAGCACACTTTGACCTCACTCTCCAATTTCATGCGCTAAGTTAAAAATATAGAATGATCAGAACTGTTTTGCCAGCTTTATCTCTCAGTAGAGTTCGTGTTGATACTAAGTTGATCACGTATCAGAACTTCGAAGTTGTCGACGGGCAGTTAACTATTTAACGTAGTTCGTTATCTCACTTATCTAACTATTGTAAAAGCTCTGGTGGAAATCTCTGCGGAAGCTTCGCAACAAGACTGTAATTGATTTACGGAGATTGGAGGTACTCCTTTGAGTAAAAGCGTAGTTTCGTTTTATTAGTACATATTTTTCTGTATTTTGGTTTTCTAAATTCATTATATTGTCGACGTCGTTATAGTAGGTATCTGGAAGGCATTACAACTACCCAATAGAGTACAAAATTAGAGCAAATATGATTCTCAAATACATTCTACATCGGAAAATTTAAAGATTATTTACGTATTATTTTACATTTTTTATAAACAAAAATAAAATTTCAAAATTGCTGCGTAACACAACAATATTTTACTGAAGCTATAACTAAAAGTATAAGGGTCGCGACACTAAGACACGCACAAATCCCAGGGTTTTATCCCTAATCTCATTTAACACCCGAGGTCTAACCAACCAACTTCCAGAGCTCAAACTGTTCATCAAGAACATACAGCCCGAGCTAATCCTTGTCCAAGAGACATTTTTAAAACCCCAGCACACCAGGGGTCTCACCATTCCTAAATACTCCCTTGTGCGTGATGACAGGCCCGCATCGGTCCAACGAGGCGTCACTGCCATATACTACAAGAGGAGTGTTCACTGTTCACCGATTCCCGCGCCTCCACTCACCAACATGGAGGCCACTGTGTGTAGGCTGGCTATGACAGGTCACAGGACCATAGTCTTGGCCTCAGTCTATATACCTAGTGGTTCACAGCCCCTTCTTAGTGACTTCGAGGCCTTACTCAAACTAGGGCAATCCGTCATTATGTTCGGCGATTTCAATTGCAAACATACTGACTGAATGTGCTTGTCGACCAACACCAATGGTGTTAAATTACTAGACATCACGAAGTCGCTCGAACTCGACGTCATCTCCCCGGTCACACCGACACATTACCCGGATAACCCGCTTCATTCCCCTGATATCCTTGACTTTGCCATCGTCAAGGGTATCAATCTCGACCTTAAGACCATACAGCCGCTAGACGACTTAGGTTCCGACCACCACCCGGTGTCCCTAATACTAGGACCACAAAACGACCCTCCTGCACAGAAAACCTATACCAACTGGTAAGGTTTCAAACAAACCCTATCTTCGGCCTTGGAAGCCCCAGACTGCCCACTCGCGATTTCACCAGACTATCTCGATAGCACGGATAAAATCGACTCGATAGTCGATTTGCTCACTACCGCCATCAACTCGGCTATTAGTGAGAATGCAAAGGTTGCTAAGCATGGCAAGCCCAAGCTTCCCTTGGACATTAGCAACCTAATCAAAGCTAAAAACGCCGCTCTCCGCAGAGCTAGGCGTTACCCCACTCCCGATCATAGGACAGCCGCAAACCGGCTACAACGTAAAGTCAGATCAACTCTTCGTCCCACACGGCGTACTACAAGATGGCGAAAGCCCTCCGACTAGACGCCCGCACTTACAGCCCTCCGTTGTCTCGTTCCGATGGCACTATCGCCTTCGAGGACGATGAAAAAGCAGAATGCTTCGCAGACAGCATCGCCTCACAATGCTCCCCGAGTACCCAACCCACAGACCCTACACACGTCCAGAAGGTGGAAGACGAAGTCCTTCGTAAAGATTCCCGTCCAGTCACCGCTGACCCCATCACAGTAACTAACGATGAGATCCTATTCATCATTAGGAGACAGAAATCCAAGAAGGCACCGGGTGCGGATGGATTCTCCAACCATGCACTTAAGCAGCTGCCTCGGCAGGTGCTTACCTTACTTGCGATTATCTTCAATGCCTGCTTCGACCTAAGCTACTTTCCAATAGCTTGGAAAGAAGCTATAGTCCTAGGCATTCCCAAGCCGGGTAAACCTTTGAATAACCCGGTTAATCACAGACCCATCAGCCTACTCAAGGCAATGGCCAAACTTCTCGAGAGAGTCATACTCGCTCAAATGAAGGAGCACCTGTTCCCAGCGGACGGTGACCCCCTCATTATTCCCCATCAATTCGGGTTTTGTGCCAAGCACTCATGCCCTCAACAAGTACACCGAATAGTCGAGTACATACTCGCCGGTTTCTACCCCAAGGGACTCAGAACAGTCGCAGTGTTCTTTGATGTAGCCAAGGCTTTTGATAAAGTCTGGCACTCGGGCCTAATTTACAAGCTGTACAATACAGGCTTACCCGACCGACTAGTCAAACTAGTCGGCTCCTATCTAAAAGATCGCACCTTTCGTTTCAAACACGAAGGTACGCTCTCCACCCCCCGCCCCCTCCGGGCGGGAGTCCCTCAAGGATCGGTACTCGCCCCTCTATTGTACACAACCTACACCAATGATATACCTATTCCGGCAAAAGGTATTCAACTCTCCCTCTTTGCAGACGATACTGCCCTGTACGTCAGGGGTCTCAAAATCGAAACACTCACCGACAAACGCCAAAATGCCGTTAACGACCTCGGAGCTTGGTTTAAAAAATGGCGTATCGATGTGAATCCAGAGAAAAGCTCTGCGATTCACTTCGATCGCAAACGCCGTCTTACCTGCTACCCCCTTATCCGTATGCTAGGTACGCCCATCCCGTGGGCACGTACCACCAAGTACCTAGGCGTAACGCTCGATCGTACGCTTTCATTCCGACCTCACATACTCCGAGTTACCAAACTCGCCCGTCTGTACATGGGCCGACTTAACAGTATGTTAGGCCGGCACAGTAAAATGTCTCTTAAGAACAAGCGAACGCTTTTTAAGGTTTGCGTGCGGCCAGTCATGACATACGCCGCCCCAATCTTTGCACATGCCAATCCCTCCGCTCTGTATAATCTACAGGTAGTCCAGAATCTCTTCTGCCGCAGGGCCACGGATGCTCCGTGGTACGTGCGAAACGCAGACCTGCACAGAGATCTCGACTTACCTACTATACAACAATACCTTAGGACGCTCTCCACCGCTTTTTTCAAGCGATCCGAAGAGCACCCTAACCCATTAATTCGCGAGACAGTAAATTACACTACTCCATCTATGCCGTCAAGGTACAAAATCCGTAGACCGAGATATGCACTCTCGGACCCTCCCGATCAGCTCTCGGCGAAACTGGACCAGCTTAAGGCTGCCCAGGCCGAATAACCATCATCCCAAATGTCATTTGCACCTTAAGTGATTAAGTATTCTCAGCGGGTGACCCTCTAGCGGGTCCCTGCTTGCGCACCCACCTCCCAACCCGGGTGTCGCTCCGATGAAGGCTGCTTAGCATTCCCATGCCACAGCCAGAAAAAGTGGTTTTTAGTGGGTAGGTGCCACTCTGGTGAGTCCCACATCACCCCGCAGACGGCTGCGGTGGTATTCATGACGAATCTTCCACCTCCCTCCCGAGAGGGTGCTTCGGCAGCAAAAAAAGAAAAAAAAAGGAGGCCTTTGCAACAGCAGTGCCCAATCAAATTGAGTTTATTCTACAAATCCAAAATTCAGATAGCTAAATTCCGTAATTTGGTATTGAGCATTGCAAATAAATAAATTACATTATTTTAACAAAAAAAATTTACTTGATTTACCTACTGCGAAACTGCTGCTGCCACAAGCAGCACTATATTTAATCTGCAGTAATAGCGAAATTCTTCGTTACTCTAGCTTAAAGCGTATGGAGATTGGAATAAGGTCCAAAATGTAGTGTTGAGTGTTTATTTCATCGTATTTTGAACAGCCGAGTTTCAATTCAATATTACAGCTTCGCTTTGCCAACCACTCAGTTACCAATATGGAATTGAGTTTTTCAATATCTACTCATCATTGTTAGAGCCGCAGGTAGTTGTTTTTAAACATTACTACCGGGGTTGGCTTCTTCGCATCAAAGAACATTAAGATTATTGGTGTAAGCACGTGTCAAATGCTCTACATTCTACATAAACTGCCGAAAATAATGTCCATAACTGTTATTGATTCAATTTCAGTAACCATTTGTTTGTTTAGTTACCAAAAAAAATGTCTGAAGACATTTTAGAACAATTTTATTGCATAATATCGATACTAGTGGTTCAATTACAATTAATAGTCAAAAGTGGTTTTCAAAGGAACTTTCTTTATCGAGTTTAGATAAAGAAGTCTTTAAAGGAGTTATTGTAAGGTAGTTTATTGAACGTTACGCAGCAACTGTGCAGCTACACGAGATGAAATATAATTGAAATTTTTTATCGAAGCGTAGAGTGGCTTACTCCGTTGATATAATTTTTGTTACGTAGTGCTTTGCTATAATCTGGTAAGCCCAAAGGCACCATAATTTAATTTTAAATCCCTTTAAATTATAATTGAAATACTTTCACAAAAATGATATATCGAAATAAAACACAAAATATGGAATTTCCGCACATAACATTCATTTACATTCAAAGCAATCGCAATAATCTAATGGCTGGCTTATCAAGATTGTACCTTCGCGTTTCTTAAATGGACGATAAATCCTGCAATGTGCGCAGTTTAGTGGATGATTAGTTTTAAATATTAATGTTCGCCGTTTTATGTTATGTATCGCCGTTTTATGTTATGTTATGTACTAGAGACGAACAGTAAAGTGTTGAAGTTACGTGTAACTAATATACCTACTACCTAGATAATTTAAAATACCTACCTACGTGTATAAAGCTCTAGTGCAGTAGTAGTACCATTTGTAGACATCAATCAAATACAAAACGTTACTTATAAATCAATAATATGCTAAGTATGAATAGTTAAAGTTCGATGAAATAAATGATTTTCAGATATCAAAAATTTCACAACGCGTTGTCACTCGATCACAGCACAATAATAATCTGAAGTGATTGAGGTTATTTCGGAATAGTGCAAAAACAAGCCCACAGTAGTAAATTTTGTTTATTTTGGTTCCCAGATTTAGGATTACTCATCACCCCCACCTGACAGTCATTAATTGACAGAGGATTTGCTGTCAACACACCAGCTCCTATATGACCATGTCAGTAAGCTGTAATGGTTTAGATCCTTGCTTGCTTTTAGACGAGCGAAAAGCAACAAAAGCAACATGTGAGTTTCGCGATGGATTGTAGATTTCATTAAAGCTTGAACAGGCCTACATTAAAAAGGAGATATTTGTATTAAATGTATGAAAACATTTGAATTATATCCTGTATTACGTTCTACATTTAAATAAAAAACAAAACATCATGTGGCCACAACGAGGTGACGATTCCATATTCCGCCATTTAGAACGAAAATATGAAACAGCATGCTTGTACCATAGGGTCTGTCGCAACTTGTTTTCCTTTTAGTCTGTAGTTTGTAGAGGTCCGTTTGTCGAACTAGAGCTAGCTGGTTTCAATAATCGATATGCATTACGAGTTACGATTTAGTAAGTTTACCGAAACGACTTACAAAAATATTGAGACTAAGTTATAAGTAGTTAACATTTTTATGACTTTGGAGGTGTTTAATAATCGATTACAAAGTACCGTTTCGGCAACCTGAAATACTCAAAATATCCTTTTACACATTATCAATTACTCGATTATAAATCAAGATATATAATAAGAAGGTAAATAATGGTTATAGTAGAATAATTAAATCAAAGAAGGAAGAAATAAAATTATCAACAGAATTAACCACAAAACTTGAAATAGAAAACATCAATGTAACAGATGACGCCATGTTTTCATTATCTAGTGAAAAAGACAAAACTAAATAAAGTGATGCAATGTTGGTATTTAATCCCCGACCTTATTTCATGGAATCGTTGGAACACTAGTCCAAAAAGCTAGCCCTTTAAATACTAAAATGTGTCCTTTTAATAAATCATTACATAACCTTCGCAGTGGGTTGCTATTATAGAAATAAATAAGCGGTTAAATTTAGTTTTTTATATCTGATTTTTATTTTACAATAAAACTAGAAAGAAAATATTTGCCAATATTTATGTAACGTAGGTAAATAAGGTTAGTATTGGACTTCTAAAAATATTTATCTTTCAATAAGTAATTAATATTCCTATTATTTACAGATCAAACAGAATATTACATCGCTTTACCGTTTCTATTTGACTTAGTAAGTTGTTTAATTTCTGCCAAAACCAGAACAACGACACGGGTCGCCGATTTAAGGGCTCGGGGAACCTGAAAACTTGACTGTTATTGCCAAATTTCCGATCCAATGATAGTATAATTCTGGTCGAACTTGAAATGTCGGTCACCTGTTGACCGGGAATACATAAATATTTAAAGCCCGTTTCTTTTTCTCCGTCGTTTTCTCCGAAACAAAAGCATTGCAAGAGCTCTTTCACGTATTAAAACTTAGAGCGAAGGTTAAATTCAACGGTTTCAATGAAATTCTATCGAATCTTAGTCCAAATTGCGTTAAAACCAATCAGTTACACAAAATATTTTCGGATATTAATACAAAAAACGAACACCACATACTTATTTTCTAAAAATATAGGGTGATTTTTTAAGAGTTAAGTTTTTTAGGTTGACAGCACTGGTTGGTAATGGCGTCCAAACGTCATCTGTCAGAGTGGCTACTTTTCAGTATACTCTGCCATTTGCCGTGTGGATTCCACGATTCTCGGTTCTGTTGTCCTTCAAGTCTCCTCCTCAATCTACGGTCTTCACAGGTGAAGCTATTGCGCTTTTAGAAGCAGTTAAGTATATAGCTGAAAACAACTTAAATAATTCCATTGTATTTACAGACTGTCTAAGCTGTCTTCAAGCTTTGGAAGGCAACCCGTTTAAATTAGGCTCAAAATTCCCTATAATAAACAAAATTAGACATATCCTATTCTGTTGCAGTTCCCGGGCTATAAATATTGTGTTGGCCTGGATTCCTAGTCACTCTGGTATCACAGGTAACGTTACAGCTGATGGCTTTGCGAAAGATTCCATCCAAATCGGTTCCGCAGATTACTACATGTGCTTCGCTCAGGATTTGTGTCTCCTAGCTAAATCCCACCTACAGGCCGTGTGGACTTCCGAATGGGAGGCGTCGCGGAAAGTTAAAGGTAAGCACTACGGTGACATCCAACCTTTCATTCCCGATAGACCTTGGTTTTTTTAATTTAGAAAGGTAGATAAAAGGACAACATCAGTTATCTCTAGACTTCGCTTAGGCCACTGCTGTTCCCCAATTTTCCTTAACAGGATTAGAATTCGCTCTTCCCCGTTCTGTGACTGTGGCCAGGATTTAGGAACAGTGGACCATATATTTTTTAATTGCCCGCTGTTAGGGCCTTCAATAAAACTATGTGTAGTGGACTGTATGATATGTATTAAACGTTAAGACAAATGAATTATAAGCTCGTATTTCGAACTACAAATATAAAATGCGCGAGCGCGGATTGTGCGTATGATAGTTGGTACGGCACTGAGCCGTCAGTAGCTCGGTCGGCGGTGCGGAGCTTTTTTTTTTTTTTGCTGCCGAGGCACCCTCGCGGGAGGGAGGTGGAAGATGCGTCATGCATACCACCCGCAGGTAAATTCTTCTGCGGGGGGTTATGTGGGACTCACCAGAATGGCACCTACCCACTAAAAACCACCTGGTGGCTGTAGTTATTACCGTTAGCCTTCATCGGAAGCGACACCCGTCGGGAAGTTGGGCGCGCTGGCGGAGATCCGCTAGCGGGTCTTCCGCCTGTAGTGAAAGTTGCACTGAAGGTGCTCAAAGGGACATGAGTTGGTGGCCGTTCTGGGCAGCCTCCGGTGAAGCCGGGGCTGGGCAGAGGTCGGCCGAAGCATGATTTAGGGATCAATTCATTTAAATGAATCTATAATGAATTGAGAAGGGAACTATGCTCCGCCAGAGCTAGCAAACGCTCTGTCGGAGTACGTGAAGCCCTAACTTTTCGGGCTAAGACTGCGATTTCACCAACATCGATATTTTTCATAGCGTCGCAGACGATACGCTACGGAGGATTGAGGAGTGGGTTTGTACGGGCGGGGAGCCGGGATGGGATTCGATGCGGGGCGCTGCCTCCAGTTTTCTGGGGCAGGCCTAGACTGTGTAGGCTTTGCAGCCGGAGGAACCCGGCTACGCAGCGGCGGAAAGTTTTCTTGAGAAAGGCGCGGGACCTGTTTGGGAGCCGCCCTTTTGAAATTGGAGCGCATACAACGGGGTGCACGAGGGCAGCCCCTGTAATTTGCGGTGTGGCCGGACTGGCCACAAAGCACGCAATCGGGAGGAGAGGGAGTTTCAGGAGTGCGATTGCACTCCTTAGTGAAGTGCGGGACCAGGCACTTGACGCACCTGGGCGGAGCACGGCAGTTGGCCGCCGCGTGCCCGTACAACTGGCACCGATGGCACTGGCCGGGATGACCGCGGCGATGAGGCGCCTCGATCGAGATCCCAGAGAGGCCGCATATAGTGCTAACCCCTTTCAGGATCTCCCTGGACTTGGGGACGTTGGCGAGAACCACCAAAGCGAGAGGGTGTTGTCTCCCGTACTTGCTGTGCATTTTATGCACCGCGAGTGCCGGGAAGCCTTGGGACTGCAGATCCTCCAGGATAGCCTCGTTCGATAATTCGAACGGGACTCCCCTGAGTACCGCTCTGATCTTACGCTCTTCTGACAGAGCATAAGTGTGATAAGCATATTGCTTATCGGTGAGGAGCTTTGTTAAAGCACGAAAGTCGTCTATCGACGAGACTAAAATTTTAATAGATTCACCCGAGTTGGCTGCTCGGGTGTAATGGATTTTGTGCTCATTGCACAATGTCGAGACCTCAGTCCATTTACCCTTTTCCCGAAGGAAAACGGGTGGTGGGACCTTGGCCTTGACAGAAGTTGGGGCCGGAGCGGGTGTTGAAGACACCGGGACAGCTGGCGTTGAAGACGCCGCAGGGGGTGTAGGGACGGGCGCCGAGGGCGCCGGGTCTTGTTTCGAGCGCTTCTTAGAGCGCTTCTTAACAAGGGTGAAAGAGGGAGGCTCATCAGGGCCAGTTGGGGTGGCATCCGAGGATGACTCGGTCGCGGGTGCGCGCTTGCGGCGTGGAGGGGCGTCTACTTCGCACTCCATGTCACTGGAGGAAGGGGACGCGGGAGGGCCTAAGACCTGAGGGGTCTGGGGGACTGGGGTGGCCTGAGGGGCCATTGAGGGAATTAACGCCATGATATGCGGGATGAGAGAGTCCAAGAAACGATACTTATCAGCATTTATAGACATGCCTTCAGCACCGGTACTATCAAGTAACTTCCTCATAAGCTCATCAGAGCTTAGAGAAGCCATTGCGGAGGGGTTGGGGAGGGACAACAATATATAAATATATATACTATGAACCTATCAACGATGACTAACTTCCTAAAAACCACCCTACACGCAGTAGGGTGGTTGAGGACGACGCGGATAACTTACTCGAACACGAAGACTCGAGGCACCTGGAACGACGAAATTCCGTCGACGAAGCTCACGTTCCACGAAGTACGGTTAACAGCCCACTGTCCGCCGTGAAAACGGCGTTAGAAATTTATTAGATGTACGGTTAAAACCCACTTTCCGCCGTGAAAACGGCGTTAGAAACTTATTAGAAGTACGGTTAACGAGCCACTGTCCGCCGTGAAAACGGCGTTAGAAACTTAATACGGTATACAACTATGAAATTATATATTACGACAACAACCAGTGAAATTTGGGTGCTCAATTAGCGCGGGGGCTAATAGAGCGGGAAGGCGTCTGCGATCGACGTGCGCTCGAGAACGCACGCAGACCGAGACTGAGGTGCGGAGCGGGGCGACGCACCGTTATGATCCGCCCGCGCCCCGCTGTCTCGGTCATCGGCCGCTCCACCCGCTCGTTCCGGTATCACTATTTGATTTCCTTCCCCCTAAGATTCAGCGCCCAATTAATATCAAGACTCTCCACTCTACTTACAGCCCCAAGATTTTAATTATATTATGTAAATTCATTCATCGATTTAATATTAGCCTTTGATTGTACATTATTAGCAAGTATTTTGTTTAATATATATTATTATTATTATTTAATTTTTTTTTCGTTTCCTTTTGTTAAGTAACTTTAGTTTAGTTTGAGCATGTATTATACCATATAAATAATTAATCATTCTTATTAGTTTAAGTTATTGTACGTGTGTTTTATTTTGTTTTAGCCTATAATGTATCCCAATACACGACACTGGCAGAAATAGCCCGCCACACCAATCGCGGCTGATTGCCATTTTTCAATAAACTAACTACTTACTCTGCCATTTCTTCATGTAAAAACTTACAAACGAGCAACGATTGCAAATTGTTGAAATTTATTATCAAAATTCGTGCTCTGTGAAAAATGTGCATCGTTTGTTACGACCATATTATGGTCGTCATAATCGACCTGGTGAATCAACAATTCGTGCTGTTATCAACAAATTTCGCACCAAATTTACTTTGCTGGACATTAAACCATCGACGCGCATGCGTACAGTGCGTGCCGAAAAAAATATATATAGCAGTCGTAGCGTCCAGTGTTAATGAGGATCGTGAAATGTCAATTCGTCGCCGTTCTCAGCAATTGGGCATGCGTTACTCAACCACATGGAAAATTTTACGTGTCGATTTGGGTTTGAAAGCCTATAAAATTCAACTTCTGCAAGAATTGAAGCCGAATGATCTACTAGAACGTTAAATTTTTGGTGAATGGGCCTTAGAACAGCTCCATGAAAATCCGCTGTTTTATCCAAAAATTGTATTCAGCGAGTTGGCTCATTTCTGGCTCAACGGATACGTAAATAAGCAAAACTGTCGCATCTGGAGGGATGAACAGCCACGTGCCACACAAGAATTACCAATGCATCCCGAAAAAACGACAGTTTGGTGTGGTTTATGGGCTGGTGGCATCTTTGGTCTATTTCTCTTCAAAGATGACCGTGGAAGAAACTTTACCATCAACGGCGAACGATATCGAGCCATGATACGCGAATTTTTTTTCCCCCATTTGGCTGAGTTGAACTTGGTTGACATGTGGTTTCATCAAGACGGTGCCACATACCACACAGCTCGTGAAACAATGGACATGTTGAAGGATGAATTTGGTGAGCAGCTTATCTCTCGAAATGGCCCTGTGGGTTGGCCGCCAAGATCATGCGATTTAACGCCTCTTGATTATTTCTTGTGTAAAGTCGTTAGTCTATGTGGACAAGCCGAACACGATCGAGGCCTTACAGGATAACATAACACGCGTAATTCGTGGAATACAGGCCGCAATGCTCGAAAAAGTGACGCAAAATTGGACTTTCCGAATGAACCATTTGAAACGGAGCCGCGGACAACATTTACATGAAGTTATCTTTAAAACGTAAATGGCAAAGGCCACTTTACCGATATCAATAAAAATTTTGAATATTTGATGCAAATTTGAGTGTTTTATTCAGTTTTAAAAAAAATCACCCGTTACAAGGTTTTAAAATATAAATACAAAAACCGAATTCATAGTAGATTATTATAGTATAATCTGTTCAATTATTCAAAATTTCAATTACGTGATAATTAATGAAATCATTACTAAATCGATATTACGATATAAATTTTATTTAAGTGAAACGAAATTGGATTTATTACTTGCAGATGTTTTTCTGATCCGATAGATTTAAGTGTACGAAAATAGAGCGGTAAGCAATAAGATTCTGTCTTAGCTGAAATCGGAGCACGTTCAACTATTCACAACCTTCGTAACACAAACTTTGCTTACTTTCGGGCTATCCTTTTAATCCGCATATACTATTTATTTATTTAAACTGAAGATCCCAACAGTATCTACGAAGCCAGATCCTGAACTGTGGGGTCAATCGTAGAATTCTTCGGCAGCGTGACTAATGGCGGCAAATGCGGTTAAGGACAAAAAATCCATTTAAAATGTAAAACGTTTGTTCTGAGAAAAAACATTCTTACGAAAAAAAAAGGCCATTAAAAATAAATAGGCACACAAACCAACATTCTAGGTATATATTTTTATAAGTTTAAACATTTACATTTCTAAATCCGAGATATTCGGTTCGGTATTTTGGTGAACAGCAATTACCACACATTTTTGACTAGTGCTCGTAGGATCTATTTGCCTATTGTCCGTCGCTACATTTGGCTCGCCTTGGGCGGCATTTTTCCTGACATTTGATCACAAATAGATTTTGCGTTCGGCAGTACCGGCACAATCATGTGGGTAGTGCCCCTAACGGAATACTACGGTGCGCCGTAAGGCTGACTATCTACCAGAGTGGAACTAGGGAGTGGAGCGGAGCGAGAAAGTGGGCAGGTGTTGCGGACTGTATTGCGGAGTTAAGACGCAAGCACGCGACGATTCATTGTAATTACCGCGCTCCGCCCCTGTCTCCGCATTCGTCTTCGCTCTGGTCTGGGCAGCCTAATACTATCGTACCTACTAAGACTTATCTCAGCTAAATAAACAAGCAAAAAGGGACTTTGTGTTGTACCGTATATATTAATATATATTGTGAAAACACGGTACAAAATAATTATTATTATACATTATTGTTTACTGGAATTTAAATTTGATACGATTGATGTGACATTTAAAAAAAGGATTCCAGATGGCGCAAGCGCACTCGAGGTGAAGTCTAACGACGCTATGGTATAGTATCTTATATATATAAACCGATTTAGATTTAAAGTGAGCAAGGGCCTGCCAAACTTCTAATATTGGTCTTGACATTTTGTTTGACACTGCAACACGTACATCAAACTTCTTGGTTCTTCTCTTTTATAAATAAACTAGACCCAAATATGTAAAACCAAACATTTTAAATTTGTAAGTTGGGAAGCGAAACATAAGGTTCAGCTCTGATTTAAACAAGAAAAACAAAGGAAACCTTTATTTACGTATGTCCTAATAAGAGTATTACTACCGTTCTTCAAATAGAGACCCTTTATCATTAATCATTAACAAAAGAGAAGAGAGTTCAAACACCTTTTTGCTGTGTGTCCATATACATTTATTTCAAACTTTTAAAAAGTCACATTCCTAACCAACAAAGTTTATTAGACACGAGATGTACGTTGTAAGAAGCAATTTTTTTCCTTTATTGAATCCACTTTCCAATGTAGGATAAACTGAACGCAGCACTCGGGCATGGCGCGGGAACGTTCACATTTACTTTTTAACCGAGATTCATTTGAGTTATGACATTTGAGAAATGAGACAAAATCGCCAGTGACGCCTCTTGCATAAAAATCCACATGTTATGCTTGTAATTCAATCTAAAGTGGACTGTACTGATGTGGAATGTAGCTTGTTATCTGTTCTGATTTTCTATATTATAGATTATAGATATAATCAAGAGAGATTACAAGTAGGTTTTTTTTTACTAACAATCGGCAGGCATTTGTCTTCAGTCTCAACGAGGATGTATCTCGTCTGTCCTAGAGAAACCTATTCACTCCACGTTCGTTCCACGAAAGTACCGGTTGTATGTTTTTGGAAAAACAGACGCAGGCAGATCATTTCGCACTTTGTCAACACGAACTTAAAAATGAACTGTCTAAATGCTTCGTTCGGCTTTTTGGTCTAACAACCATATACGGTGGAGAAATGGTGAGGGGAAATACTTGGTCAAATATACTCGATATGTTCCTATATGCCGATGTTCTAGGTAGGTGTAATGAGATAGTTGGGAATATCTGAATACAAAAAAATTGATATATTAATGGAAACTTTAATATAAAAAACGGAGACTCGTCCCCTGTTCAAGTGGAATGGCGAGTGTCGAGATGCAGTATTCCAAATACCTTATTGTGAAAGTTTTGGGAATGAAAAGTTTGAAGTGTGTTCATTATCATATTATCAACACAATGCAGTAAGATTTGACTGATATGTTAAATAAATTAAAAACTCATCACAGTATTTACTTATGTAACACGTATTCCTTTTTGCACAGGCTTAGTTGGAATCGACCAGCGCTATAAGTACTTACCTTCATATCTGCGTAAGAATAATACTAAATGTCTTCATAAATGTTCCGAAGTTTTTAGTGGATATGCGTCATCTACTACTTGTAACTGCGGAATAGGGGCTTCTAGCTGAAAGCATATATTTATAAAAAATACAATTTACGAATTTTATTAGTCAGTGTTCGGGCTCGGTGTCCCTACTTTTGCGTTTGAAATAAAACTATTAAATCAAAAATAAGTATACAACCATTACAATTTCTGCGTAGTTAGTTAAACTCAGAAAAAATATTAAAAGGACGCGGCGCGAGGTCCTATTCGGTGAATAGCCCTGGCGGGGCGGCTCGTCAGGGCGCAGTTTCGTAGGCGCTCGCGAAACCAGTTCCGAGGACTTGATGCCCGCAATAGTCACTAAAGTTTTCAAGCGATTTTTCAGAAACCAAAATATTTGGAAACATTTTATTATAGTTATTAAACTCCACAAAAAAATAAAACTACACAAACGTTTGTTTAAACAAATGAGATCCGTTACATCTGATTCTGTTTTATGTGAAACGTTAAAACTAAGTTCGTGTCGAGATCAATTCAAACACAACTTAACAGATACATAAATCAGAAAAGAAACACTTCGTTGTAACTTCTTGCGGCCAACTTGTGATTAAACGATCACATACCTGTATTGGAGTAGACGCCGCAAGTTGTTCTAACGGCTTGTCGGAATTTGGTCCCAAGTCTGACATTTAATCATAGTTGAGTTCGATGGAGCGTCGTTGGTGCAGTGGTTGGCTTTTCGATCATAAATTTTCTTCATTAAAGTAAACTGTCGAGGTTGACTCTAAGTCGGTATGTAAAATCTGACACGCTTTGTTTTCACACATTTTGAATATTATGAGGCATCTACTTTAAAACGCTGATGTTAACATTTTTGTATATATTAAAATGTTATCTTCATAAATTTTACATGAAATCCACTAATTATTACTTATCGTCCTTTAATAAGAGGAATGTGCATCAAACTACAGACATAGTGGAGCATCGTTGAAGCTGCAAATAAAACAAAAAGTTCCAAAATAGATTTCAACTTTAATTGACTTCTACAGCCATTTGTGCAACGGTTGTTCCATTGACCGGAAAGCGCGTCAAACCGAGCGCGATCTCTAAACGGCCTTACTGAAGTTAATGAAATCCAATTTGAGCGAAAAATTATTCATTGGAAATGCAGGTTTTATTTGCAAATCGCCATTTTGCTGCAATTGCATTGTTTTTGACAATACTGAACTGCGGCCAAGATCTATTTGATAGTGTTCTTCAATAGTATGTAATATAACGAGTATAATTATGTTGAAGTTTTCATTAAAACCTTTAACATACTCTCGTAACGAATATCCCAAGAACTATGGAAATTCTTCACATACAGATGATGATGATTTTTAAATATAGTTCTTTAGGATTTTTCCCCATGACTTTATTATTTTATTGTGCCACCCTTCGGCAGTGTTGGTTGTGCGATGTCTCTTACTGAAAACACACCATACAGTATACCATATCGGAAGGACCTACATGAAGAAGAACTGGTACGAAACTTCACCGATGTACTCTTAATACACAAATTAATTTTTATTTGTATCTGCTAACTCAGCAAGCCTTCGCCCCAAAACTTTCCAAACGACGGACTTCCGCAACAGGCAAGCGATCACGAGCATAACGCGGGAGTCAGCCATCGCCCTCCCCAACCCTATTATAGGGAAGTGTAAAGGAAAGAACGTTAACCGACGCCATCGTTGAGTTAAGCTAGAGAGTTAAGAGTTTCAGTCACAATGGCACTTTAATGATTCTACCCTCATCAGCAATCTTAAAAAAGCTTACAAAGTTTAAAAAAACGCCCAGCAGTATATTGCAACAGGACGAGCAATTGTCTTAACTAATTTCGCTAATGAAAATAAATGTGACGAAAGGAAACATTCATTACCTATCCTTTAATGTAAGAGTTACATTAATTCATAATGTTCACAAATTAACACTAGAGCGTTAACAAAAATAACCTTAAGGTGACATTGACTGTGCGCACTAAGTGTTTTTTTTTACAATAGCGCGTGTCTATCGGCTTTACCGCGCAGTCAAAATCTATAATTAAGTGCGCCTTAAGCATCCATTTGACGTCTATGAGACAAATTAATTTTCCCAGGACATGGATAATTACTTACCATTGAAATTTAAGCAACAGGTTTGAATTTAAAAACTCTAACGTTCTCTCGTAGGAAAGGAATTTGAAACTTTTGCAGAAAAATTCTTATACCTTTTGCAAAAACAAAGTAAACTTATTACTGCATTGTATTACTGGACCGCTGTATGCAATATTACTAGTTTAAAACATATAAACTAAATTTACAGACCAACTAATTATACATTAAATTAATTAAAGTTTGTCTGGACCATAGGTCTGGACCAGTCACTATGGACTTGACATAGTCACTAACTGGCTCTCAACTAAACGCTTAACCCTTAACGTCGACAAAACAAAATACACGTCCTTTTCAATCCGAAACTTTCCCGATGATAGCATTCAATTCCTTGATATAATAGCCCATACAAACCCTCACGATAAAAATGTACCTAATTGCTCCTGTGCTAAAGTTCTGAAAACGAAAGTAATGAAATACTTAGGTATCCAACTTGATGAAAATCTACGATTTACAAACCACATTCAATACATCACTAACAAACTGAGAAAACTTATATATATTTTTAAAAATTTAAGAGATGTGGCAGAACCACATGTGCTTTAATTGGTTTATTTTGCTCAGTGCCAGTCAGTTCTTATGTACAGTATAATCGTTTGGGGAGGTGCGGCTATGACGAATCTGCTCAAATTAGAAAGCGCACAGAGAGCAGTGCTTAAAGTAGCAACAACAAAACCTTTCTATTACCCTACGTCACTGCTATACCAGCTTTGCGATGTTCTAACTGTTCGTCAATTGTTTATTTTACAAACTCTCGCACACATACACACACACAAACTCACGCACCCGTATACGCAATCCCACTCTCACTCTCTTTAACACATACTTGAATTCTTGAAATGTCTAGAGTTGTAGTTACACACATTTTTTTCTCTTCTTTTTTACTCTTTTTAAAATTTGTAAACCGATATTTTCATATGTGATCCATTATTTCATAGCATTCGGGAAGTACAACTGGGGCACTGGTGATCCTGAAACACATGCTTCGGCAAATCTCATGCACCGGTCGTCACTAGTACATGAATAAATTGTAAAAGTAAATAGATCTACCACCTTATTATGTACATTGTATGTGAAGAACAAATAAAGATTATTATTATTATTATTATAGTTGTATTATTAGCTTCTCAGATCTTTATTCATAGAGACGTATTCTAGCATACACTACTTTGAGACTTGTATTCCAAATAAATGATGAACACTGATGTTTCATCTCGGGTCAAGGCTGTTTATATTTATATATCTATGTTTATTCTGGGTTCCCCCCAGTTCGCTGTATGGTCATCCATAACACAAGCTCTGCTTACTTTGGGGCCATACAGTTGGTGTGTTTGTCTGGGGATAAAAAAAAATCTTAATTCGACCTGCAGACCTTCTATGACGTGCAACAATTAAGATAAGATAGTTGGCTGTTCTAAAATGTACGGCGTTCTCGGTAAATTTAAAAGCATGAAAGGTAAGGCAACTGTGTGTCAAAATTAAAAAAAAATCCAAGTAATCCTTCTATACCTCTCAACCATCCCAAGAATAGGCAGAAAAGCAGAAACGCATTGTGAGTCTATTAGCTTTAAAATTTCATCTGCGATCGTGTCCGAAAAACTTTTTTGAAAGAGAACCTGCCGTTCACCTAACGCTACCTGCATTTTTTCTAATTCCGTTTGCTTAATTTAGGCATATAATTTTGTTTATCTTTTGTTAAATTGAAACTCGCATCAGTATATTGACTGCGACCCACGAAACCTCGAGATTTTGCAGTTTTTACTCTAAGTCAGCCAAACTGAATTTGAAAGTGAATTCTATTGTACAAGATTTATATTGATCAAAGAATCAAGAAGAAAAGAATATGGGTAATTGTCAGTTTGAAATGCATGTATCATTTTTAAAAACGATTAGATCATATTTTAAGTTCACCGTGTTGCATAACAGTTCTATGTTTAATAACTCATTCATTATTATTTCACGATTTATCGTTACCGACCACATAAAATGTAGTGTTGAAGTGACTACAGAATAAGGAGAAGCGCTGACAGGGCGCTCCGTCGCCGGTGCTGCAAGATTTATGTGACACGAGAGGATTAAGGAGGAATACTTGTTATTTAAACCTGGCGTGTGGTTAACATAAAACGTATGAGACCTTTAAGATATCACTTTGTAATTTAAACTACAAAATATTGTATAAAATATATTTAGTTAATTTAAAATATTATATTCTGATATTTAAAATATCAGAAACTGGCTAGTGAATATATTTTTGAGACTTTTGGCGTTGAAATGGAGTCCTGGGGACAAGCGACACATCGCCTTTATTCGGACCTAGCGAGGCCATTGGTAAGAGAAACTCGTGTCCCTAAGCTGGCACGTTTAGGAGAAAATTTTTATTTTATTTTCATCTATTAATGAATCTATTATCTAATAATAAATAATTTATCTATATATTAAATAACAAAAAGTGGTGTAGTGGTAAGTAGCCCTGCCTCATACGCCGAAGGGCCCAGGTTCGAATCCTGGCCGAGGCATTCATTTGTGTAATGAACACAGATGTTGGTTCTCGGGTCACGGTTGTTTGTCTTTACCATCCAAAACAAACAAACAGATTAATCGCAGTTGGACAATCTGCGCTTCGACAGACCGACCTTACAAAGGAGGGGCCTGGAACTAATCTGATTAACACGAGCTTAAGTTCGCTGAAGTCAATACAATGATATACAATACAGAAATCGGCTTCAGGCTCTTGTCCCATCGCCCCGCGGTCGAGCAAACTAATAACTAACGGCTATTTCCTTGCTCAAGATGTAGACCCCTTGTCAGTAAAAGAGAAACAGAGTAAAACTGTATTTAGTTTTGTTACTCAAACCCAGCAATTGAAATAAAGGGCTCTCATGAATTCAAATAATCAAAATTCCAATACGATCCCTTTCTTACTTCTAAAATAAGGCTGCGCACTTTCCATGTGAGGGAAGCTGAGCGGAGTAAGGAAAGGCAGTTGGCTTTTTTAACCAGCTCGAACTCTGCTCTCTATCCTCACGAGTTGTTCGCTCACATTGTTGCCAACCGAGTTTAAAAAAGTAGAAGTATATATTTTTTTAGTTGCCGAATATTTTTCTAATTTCTACATTAATTGACGAAAGATTTTGAAAAGTTAAGTTTTTTACCAGCCCATGGAAAATAATAGAAATAGCTTTTACATGCGTATACCAGACGGCTTCATAAATACTTTCTACTACTTCCACGCGCACTGTTGCACACTTCTGGTGAACGTATTCCCTAATGAGCTTCTTGTACTAGGCTAGTATAAATTCACCCAGAACATTGTTACCTAGATACCGTAGGTAGCAGGATATTAAATGGCTTAATAAAAGTTTTCGAGCTCAAAGGGATGTCGGCCTATCTAACTTGACAGGATAATCCTTACTTTTTAAATCTATTCGCAAATCCAATACTTATTTTGTTTATAATGCCTTAAGGTTGTGATTAAGGATTTAAATAAAGGTGTTTATTTGAATGCTTTTAATTAACCATTAAAAACATAACTGTTTCCAAAATATATGACTATTCACAATATATGACGAGGTTATATGTGTTCACACTCATTAAATGGTAACTAGTCTCAGCGGTTCATCACTTCTGCGGCTGGATGCCCAAGATCCCGAGGATCACCACAGGACAGTTATCCTCGTTAATTTTAAATTACGAATCAATACACAAGACTCAAATATAAAAAGGATTAAAAGGTCTTAAATATAGAATCTGTTTAAATAATAATAAACTGCGAAAATAAAAATCATTGAATTTGTACAAATGGTGGAAAAAGGGTCTTGTGATCATTTCATTTTGCGTCCTCTCGATACCTATATCGCTCTGAAACATCTTGAACATTAATTGTGAGACATTCCGACTCAGGCGGGCCTTTCAAATTGAAATGTGTTTTCATGGAGCCTTATTATTAAAGCTGAGTTAGCGAATAGGTAATTAACCACTCACAACTTTGGTAAACAACAACCCATGGTATTGTGTGTATAGTGCATTCCGCGAAGAAACGCCCCACAAATTTTTCGGAATATGGTGCGATGAATAGACACAAAGGTAGCGGAGTCGTTTCTTCATGGAGGCATTAAAAGAAAACAATTTTTTAAATCCCCAGACAAACACACCAACTGTATGACCCCAAAAAAAGCACAGCTATTATGAATGACCATAAAGCGAACTGGAGGAGGGGTGCAGAATAAACATATTCACTTATAATAAATTATACGATAAGCCTTGAAAATATTAGAGAGGATGTTACTTGAACTATTATTGAGTACTCACGTCACGGAACATCAATAATGGAGCCGCTATTGAAATGCAAATGGCAGATTTCTATTAAATTACCCCTCATATTCCTTTACCGAAAGTGAATGATGTAATCTATTGTGAAAAGGACTTGTCAATCTTCTGAACTTTTGTGGTGTTACCACGGTCATTAACTTGGGTTATTTCAACTAAGCTTAGGTAGCTGTTACTCTCAGAGCCATGCCACACGATTCGGTGCGGCGGCGGTGCGGCGCCTGACCGGTGCCGCTCCGGTTTCCTACATATAAAAATGTATGGTATGGCACACGGCGCCATCCGGTGCGCTCCGGCGCTGTACCGCACACGCATCGGAATCGAGACGATTTTTTAATACAGACTGTCGTCGGAATGCGGTGCTGGAAAGCGAGCGCGCCGAGCACCAGCCCGTCGCTGCTACGGTACCGCAAAACGTTACTGCGCCGCACTCACCGTGTGGTCGCTAGTCCGGCGAGATGACCTGCGGTGCGGCGCCGCACTCACCGTGTGGTCGCTAGTCCGGCGAGATGACCTGCGGTGCGGCGCCGCACTCACCGTGTGGTAGCTAGTCCGGCGAGATGACCTGCGGTGCGGCGCCGCACTCACCGTGTGGTCCCTAGTCCGGCGAGATGACCTGCGGTGCGGCGCCGCATTCACCGTGTGGTCACTAGTCCGGCGAGATGACCTGCGGTGCGGCGCCGCACTCACCGTGTAGTCGCTAGTCCGGCGAGATGACCTGCGGTGCGGCGCCGCACTCACCGTGTGGTCGCTAGTCCGGCGACATGACCTGCGGTGCGGCGCCGCACTCACCGTGTGGTCGCTAGTCCGGCGAGATGACCTGCGGTGCGGCGCCGCAAGGCATCGTGTGGCATGGCTCTAAGGCGGTGCTACGGTCTTTTCACTGTAAAACTTTATAATAAAACTTACAAAGAAACTTGTATCAGCAGTCTCGGTCTGCGTGTGTTCTCGAGCGCACGTCGATTGCAGACGCCTTCCCGCTCTATTAGCCCCCGCGCTAATTGAGCACCCAAATTTCACTGGTTGTTGTCGTAATATATAATTTCATAGTTGTATACCGTAATAAGTTTCTAACGCCGTTTTCACGGCGGACAGTGGCTCGTTAACCGTAGTTCTAATAAATTTCTAACGCCGTTTTCACGGCGGACAGTGGGCTGTTAACCGCACTTCGTGGAACGTGAGCTTCGTCGACGGGGTCTCGTCGTTTCAGGACTTCAAGTTCCGTGTTCGAGTAAGTTATCCGCGTCGTCCTCAACCGCCCTACTGCGTGTAGGGTGGTTTTTAGGAAGTTAGTCATCGTTGTTAGGTTCATATATTGTCCCTCCCCAACCCCTCCGCAATGGCTTCCCTAAGTTCTGATGAGATTAGGAAGAAGCTACTTGAAAGTACCGATGCTGAAGGCATGTTTATAAATGCTGATAAGTTTCGTTTCCTTGATTCTCTTATCCCGCATATCATGGCGTTAATTCCACCAATGGCCCCTCAGGCCACCCCAGTCCCCCAGACCCCTCTGGTCTTAGGCTCTCCAGCGTCCCCTTCCTCCAGTGACATGGAGTGCGAAGTAGACGCCCCTCCGCGACGCAAGCGCGCACTTGCGACCGAGTCATCCTCGGACGCCAACCCAACTGGCCCTGAGTCTCCCTCCTTTACGCTTGTTAAGAAGCGCTCTAAGAAGCGTTCAAAACAAGAACCGGCGCCCTCGACGCCCGTCCCTACACTTCCTGCGGCGTCTTCAACGCCAGCTGCCCCGGTGTCTTCAACACCCGCTCCGGCCCCAACTTCTGTCAAGGCCAAGGTCCCACCACCCGTTTTCCTTCGGGAAAAGGGTAAATGGACTGAGGTCTCGACATTGTGCAATGAGCACAAGATCCATTACACCCGAGCGGTAAACTCGGGTGAATCTATTAAAATCACTGTCTCGTCGATAGACGATTTCCGAGCTTTGACTAAGCTCCTCACCGATAAGCAATATGCTTATCACACTTATGCTCTGTCAGAAGAGCGTAAGATCAGAGCGGTACTCAGGGGAGTCCCGTTCGAATTATCGAACGAGGCTATCCTGGAGGATCTGCAGTCCCAAGGCTTCCCGGCACTCGCGGTGCATAAAATGCACAGCAAGTACGGGAGGCAACACCCTCTCGCTTTGGTGATTCTCGCCACCGTCCCCAAGTCCAGAGAAATCCTGAAAGGGGTTAGCTCTATTTGCGGCCTCTCTGGGATCTCAATCGAGGCGCCTCATCGCCGCGGTCGTCCCGGCCAGTGCCACCGGTGCCAGTTGTACGGGCACGCGGCGGCCAACTGCCACGCACCGCCCAGGTGCGTCAAGTGCCTGGTCCCTCACTACACTAAGGAGTGCAATCGCACTCCTGAAACTCCCTCTCCTCCCGATTGCGTGCTTTGTGGCCAGTCCGGCCACACCGCAAATTACAGGGGCTGCCCTCGTGCAGCCCGTTGTATGCGCTCCAATTCCAAGAGGGTAGCACCCAAACAGGCTCCGCGCCTTTCCCAAGAAAACTTACCGCCGCTGCGTAGCCGGGTTCCTCCGGCTGCTAAGCCTACACAATCCAGGCCTGCCCCAGAAAACTGGAGGCAGCGCCCCGCATCGAATCCCATCCCGGCTCCTCGCCCATACAAACCCACTCCTCAATCCTCCGTAGCAGACGATATGCGTATCGTCTGCGACGCTATAAAAAATGTCGATGTTAGTGAAATCGCAGTCTTAGCCCGTAAATTTAGGGCTTCACGTACTCCGACAGAGCGTTTGCTAGCTCTGGCGGAGCATAGTTCCCTTCTCAATTCATTATAGGTTCATTTAAATGAATTGATCCCTAAATCATGCTTCGGCCGACCTCTGCCCAGCCCCGGCTTCACCGGAGGCTGCCCAGAACGGCCACCAACTCATGTCCCTTTGAGCACTTTCAGTGCAACTTTCACTACAGGCGGAAGACCCGCTAGCGGGTCTCCGCCAGCGCGCCCAACTTCCCGACGGATGTCGCTTCCGATGAAGGGTAACGGTAATAACTACAGCCAACAGGTGGTTTTTAGTGGGTAGGTGCCATTCTGGTGAGTCCCACATAACCCCCCCGCAGAGGAATTTACCTGCGGGCGGGTATGCATGACGCATCTTCCACCTCCCTCCCGCGAGGGTGCCTCGGAGGCAAAAAAAAAAAAAAAAAACTTGTATAAAATTTTATATTTGTGAAAAAAGTTTTCTGCATTCGATACATTGGTTTTTTTATTAATAAAATGCAAACCCTGATTTAGTGATTGATAGACAACTCACTCGCAAAACCAGTGCACCTAAAAACATAAAATGTTCAAAAAAGATTATTCCAGAAAATCGATTGTTTGAAAGTAGGTACTTGCTGTACGCTTGCTTATTTGAAGCAAGAACTAAAATTGCCAAAAATGAAAGTTCATAATGATACAGAGCAACATTTAGGGACTAAGGAAAAAACACCACACATCCCATGTGTCACGACACGTCCATATGTCACGAAGTGGCAGAGGATCAAGTTTCGACGCTTAGGGACCTCCGAAGAGGATAAGTCATAAATTTGATTCAATTTCAGTTTATGTACAACCAGAATAATGGTTACACATTTAGTTGATGTGGATTTTTTAAATTAGCATTTTCTAAATTAATCAGATTAATACTTTTTTTTCTTATTCTTACTAAGTTCATTTTAAAGCACCCCGTAGGCATTCCTTTTGCAAAAACAAAACGTTCGTCAGTGTGTAGAAATAATTTTTATTATATAAAAACATACGGAACCCCAATCATCTACTTAAGCTACCAAGCAGTACTTGTTTGGAGATATTTGAATGTATTCGGCGTTGTCTGTTGCAGTCAACAAGTTTAGGATTTGTATCAGGGCGAACAAGGTATTCTATCACACTTCTTAATTCTTTTGTGCAAGTGTATTTTTATATTTTTAGTTGAAATTTTTAAATTGGAGTGCATTTTAAATAAGTCATTCATAGATTACTCCAAAACTGTTACAGGCTTATGATGCGGATTATGACGAAGCTATAAAACACACAAACATAAATGAAAAACAAACTCGTAAAAAATCTGCATTCTACAATAAAAGTCAAATCGGTACCAGTACACAAACGCAAGACCAAGCAGGACTGAAGAAACGACATTTTCCAAACTTGTTCCAACGTAGCGGCAAGCTGTCGTAGTATTGACTCTCAAACTACGCTCTTGAAGCCATCCGTTCAATGTTGATAGCCTACGTCAACAACACATTTTATATCTTATTGCAGTAAACATAAGATTTAGTATGTAGGTGGCAAAAAGTTTTTGTTGACCGCAGAAAAAATAAATTGTAACTCGTAGCATTCGTAGCAACTCGTAGCAAGTTGGTTGTAGATGATCGGTTTAATGTTAACCTTTCGAGTGCCGAGATGGATAATACCTATAAAATAATAGAATTTAAGGATAACAATATTTACTGTAATAGGAATACACTACAATAATACTGACTAATAAATCGTATTAAGACTTATCTCATCTAATTCTCAAATAAAAACGACTTGGTTTTATACTGTATAGTAATGAAAATTTTAGTTAGATCGAAATTTTTTTAGAATATGAGATTTTTTTTTTTACCCCCCAAGAATTTACTGTATTTTATTTAAATAGGGCAATATTTTGTTACTTTTTTAAATTAAAAATAAACTTCGTTAAGTGTTCAAAATCACTGTTTATTCATTTAATTCATTTAAAAAATAATTAATCAGTATTTATTGAACTAATAAAATTAAATTTATTTATCTAAATTTTACTTCGAATATTAGGCACTTGTAATATTTGGCACTATACGAACTCTTTTGCTTTCCGGTTTGTATTATTGACCCTGTATGGAAAGTCGTTCCTGGTTGGTGGACCATTAATGGACCATTAATGGACCATTTTGTGAGATTTGTCAGGCTACTTTTTACAGCTTTTCATATCTATGTATTTCGTTTCCAATCAGTATAATTAACATATCGATAAAATCAACTAAAAATTAATGCTGAAACCACATGTTAATGTTTAAATTAATAAAACAGATCTGTGTGTTGTTTGAACGAATATTTTAGTAAAGGTACATACGAAAAAACGTAATTTTAAAGCCTTCTTGACTGGAAATTAATCCTAATAGAAAATTGATAAAAATAAGAAGATTTAAAAACAAGAATCAAGAAAATTCGAAATGCTGTGACGAATAACAGACCTTTTAGAATTCAGTGAGAATGGCTGTGATGCCTGCGACGGTACCGAGGACACAGAACTGTTTTTTTTTTGAGGGATGTATTCTATTTTGAGAGGATATACAGATTTTATATAAAATTACTCCCTGTAAATATTAGTAATCCCTAGACGTTGCTGTGTGTAAAAACGTTCAGTGTTGGATTAGCCCAGTATTATTATAAATTATCTTTTTTAACTGTGTCATAGCCGGCAACACACTTCATGGTAATCGGCATACATGCCCATAGACCGTTAATCTTAGATGTTATTGATTTATTAATAATGTTATAATCCCCAGACGAACATACCGACTGCAACAAAGTAAGCAAAGCTTGCGGTATTGGTGAGCACACAGCGAACTGCGGCGGCCCATAAATAAACATCCATATATACAAATCACTTTCCAAAATTGTACTAATGGCATACCAAACACAAAAATATCTTATGGACGATTCTGAATAATTATGGTCTAAGCATCAATATCTACTATAATCTAGTAAGGGTTCATTTTGTTTCAACCTACAGTCCTTATGGGCATATGCATCAAACTACTTCACTCTGGTGCAACACCATCATGGTGCTTAGGCTCATTGGGCATATTCAACTGTCAGGTTGACTTGGCGCTAAATTCATTTTCTCTAATATTGTTTTATCCTAAGTCTATGCTTGAACCAGTTTACTTTCAGTTATTTTATTTACGATAGGCACTCGAACTTGGGCTACGCATTTTGGGCTAACCAACATAAATTTTCTAAAATAATACACAATAATTAACGGTAATAGCTTAAAAAACTTCCTTGCTTAATAAGGGATATACTGTATTAAATAAATAAAAGTCTATTAAACAGTTATTTTTTTATGATTTTTTTTCCAAAATTTAAACTTTAATCCATCCTCCTGCAAGTTTCACAAAATGTCACTTAGATCAATTAGCCTTTCAACCGTCGATATAAATACACAACCATGACCCAGAGATAAACATCTGTGTGAATGTCTCGACCAGGACTTCAACCAGGGACATCCGGTAGGCCTACTACCCAATACGGCAGTTGTATTGTTGTTTAGTGATTACGAATTAATGACGCGCTGCCGACCGTAGGTTAAAGTTGGCGTTACCTGTCTCCAGTAACAACACTGCTATCTATTCCCCTTATCTAAAACACAACCACGTGTTTATTAGGGCGGTTGCAAAGGAAGTACTACAGAACCACTCCAGACGAGATCTTAACATAAGAAACCCTACTACACCAGAAAAATATTTAGTGATTCATATTCAGTTCTTTTAAAATATACAGAGTATTTAAGTTCATTGAACGAGATAGACAAACAAGTACAAGATATTTATTTATTGGAGTACAAACAGATATATACATTATAGATGCATTTACAATTAGCTTAGATAGATATAGATTTAGTATACATCCTTAAAGAGGTCTCGCTAAGATATTCATGCTTAATTTTACTGTTGAGCGACTAAACATATGTAACTCTAAATGAAGTAAAACATCAAGACTTTAATTCAATTGACAATTAACTTAACATAAGAAAATCTCAAAAAGAGGTTACTACACTATAACTTTATAAGGGTTTGGTTACTATACAAAAATGTAAAAAAAAGAAATAGAGAAAGGAAAAGAAATAATATATTTTATGATTTATTTATCATTCATCATCAGACAACCCCGACAAAAGATCTTGTATTTAGTTTTTGTATTTGTGTCTACTGTTATTGAAAATATCGACAGTGTGTAGTGTGTTGTTGTGCGATGAACATAATATTCTGTACATTGGAGCTCGGAGTGCTTGGTTGGATTTAGGTGGCGGTAAAGCAAAGAGAGGTGAATGTCTTGTTCTTCGACCAGAACAAGACATTCGCCGACCAATTTTAATATAAATTAATTTGTTGCAGCAGATCAGGGCAATTAAATTCGCCGTTGCATAATTTGAAAAGGATCGTTGCATCAATAGCTTTTCTTCTGTATTTTAATTTATTTAGGTTGAATTTTAATAGTAATTGTTCGTATGATCATTTATTTTTAATCAATCTGTAGTTGAGAGATGTAAGAACGTTTTTTTGTATTTTTTCAATTTTATTATTGTAAGTGTTGTACAGTGGATTCCATATAACAGATGCATAGTCTAGGCATGGGCGGGTAAGAGATTTGTATAAAAGTATGTAGCAAGAAACTAGACGGAAAGGCTTGGCACTACGTAAAACAAAACTAGACAAGTTGTAAGCTTTTTTAATCATACTTTGTATATGTATGTCGAAAATAAGCTTTTGATCCATTATAACGCCAAGGTCTTTAGTTGTTTTAACCTTACGGATCAAGTGGTTTCTATAAGATTTCGGTTTCTTGTGAATGTAATAGTAGAACATTTTTCATAAGCTAGATGTAAGTTGGTTGTAATAGTAAAATATAATAGTAAAATATGTAAAATATATAAGAAGAAAAGACAGAGTCGCTGTAGTACCTAGCAATGAAAATAGTTTTGCACAAAGACAATTTTACGTAAGATCAGTTCCTATATAATAAACTTAACAAAGAGCTTGATATTTATGACAAATTATATGCCCAATGTAAGAAAATTATGTGACTTAAATCTAAAACCTACGACGAAACAGAAGCTCTCCTGAATATAATAACTTAACATAATACGATCAATTATATAACACATATCCACTCACGCTGGTATATATCACACACTCTCACAAAACACACACACATACACACTTACACGCCCACATACACACATACACACCTACACACACACGCATTCACACACATATACTTTCTAATTTCTTTTACATTAGTCTCTCAAAATTTTTTAACTATAAAAAAAACTGTAAACTGTGTAATGGAAATATTTACAACCTAATTTATTATGCAAATGGTACCTATGTTAACCTATGACATGCTTATATAGAAGAGCGGAGTCCCCTGATAAGGCTACGTACGCTTAAAAGAAGACTCCAATCTCTAACATTATTATGTAGTTGCTTTAAATAATAAAAAGTTTTTGTTTGTTATACAGTAGGCGTGGAATCTACTCAGGTCTTGCTTTTTACCGTTTATATATTTTTAAATCTTCGGCAAAAAATAAGAAATCACAATTTTGGAAGAGCACGGATCCTTGGATTACACCTGAAAAACCTGCGCTATCTCGGATTGATGACCAGATATAACGATTTTTTTGGTCCTATTTGTCAGGTATGAGGCAAACCATCTTAATAGGTTTCCTTTGATTCCATTAAAAGCTAGTTTTTTTTAGAAGTAAAAGGTCGTCAGTTAGACAAATCCAGAGTCCACTTGCGTGCGCTGGTCCATAGACTTGAAAATAAAGTTATTGTATAATTAAATTTGTTTCAGTTCTTTTCTTTTTTGCTGTTGTTGTATTATATTTGGTTCTATGATAGGATACATGATTTGATGAACCGTGGACTCAAAGAGTTTTGGAAAAGTGGATTGTACTGCAATAGGACTGTATTGGGAGATGTCAGCCTTGGAAGGCGGGGGCTTTATGAATGGGCGTTATGTGAGCCATTTTCCACTGATTCGGAAACACACCCTCGTTGAGGCATTTGGTGAACAAAATACAAAGAAGTACCTTTAGGATATCGCAAATTTTTATAACAAACAGCGGTGCTATTTTATCTGGGCCTGGGCCCTTATTTGGATCAAGCTTTTTTATTTTGCTTTCGATATCGCATTTTCTTATTTGTATGTTTGACAAGATTTGAGTAGAATTAGAGCAAGGGACGTTATCTAGAATAGTGTGGTTAACATCTGGTCTATTTTCATACACAGAGTTGAAGAACGTTGAGAACAGCTCACACATTTCCCAAAGATTGTTAGCAACTTTGTCATCCAGTGATATGGAATAGGGAAATCGAGAGTCAGACTTTTTTAAGGAATGCACGTAGGACCAAAACTGCTTTGTATTGGTCTTCATTGCGCACTCCGTATTACTCATATAATCACGAAAGCAATTTCGCATGATGGACTTACATTGAGAACGGAGAATGGGAAATTCTTGATAATCCATAAGGTTTTCGTAAGTTTTCCATTTTTTCCAGATTTTTTGTTTTCTATTAAATATTTTTAGTTCTTTTGGGAACCACGTTGGGTATTCGTTATTATTTTTATAAGTAAGGGGGACGTAACTATTTCTTATAGAGTAAAGAATTACATAAAATCTGTCTACTGTGGAGTCTAGTTCACTTAACTCGCAAGTCCAGTTTATTTCGGAAACTGATTTCATGATCTCTAAGCAATAAAACCTATGCAAAAATCGTTCTTCGGGACGTACCTATTGGGAACTTTTTTGTTTCTATTTACAGAAAGCATTCTAAAGGAGGATGATGTTTATCTATTTTACTTAAAGGTTAAGTTGCTTCTTCTACAACACAAACTTGGTTACAAAGAACTAGATCTAATATTTTGTTGTTTTGGTTAAGTTATATTGTTGCAGGGCTAAAAAGTTCATTGAATCCGGTAGCAAACTTCCAATCTCCCCGATGGTGTGTGTGTGTGTAAGAGATGCTTATTTGGCGGAATGGCTTGCCACTCTAACACAGGTAGGTTAAAATCTCCGAAAATACAATATTTTGCTGAAGGGTTGGTTCAGTTTTTCTAAATTAGTAAATTGCTCGTAAAGACCTGAAGAAGAAGCTGGTGGAATATAGTGAGCGCATGCTATTAGAGTACCGAGGTATGTCTCTAAGCCGATGTACATTTCCTAAACATCTGACGATTCTAAATCAATTCTACGAGTAGCTCTGATATGTTTATTGACGCGATCAAAACACCCCTCCATCCTTCTTCCCACTTTTGCAAAGATTAATATTCCTACGAAAGACATTGAAATTAGTGGGAAGAACCTTAGCATCGTACACTCCATCATTAAGCCAAGTTTCTGTAAGTGTAATTACGTCGTAATTAGTCGTTATTATTTTCAGACGTAACTCTGTTAATTTAGATTTTACTCCTCTACAATTTTGGAAATAGAATTTTACATTTTTATTTGACATCATTGTTTGTTAATTATTATAATAGTACTTGTATTGAATAAAAATTATGTTAATATGCAGGCGGAAATAAACTTTGAAATACTGGGGAATTTATAGTTGCGTGGGTTTTGATTGGCACTTGTAGGAGGTAGAGTTTGCCGAGAAAAATGAGTGGTGTGAGGTGATCTATGCATGTTTTTTGTTTTCAAATGGATTAATGTACATTGTGTGTGAGGTTGTCTGATGTGGCGGAAAACCGGTCAGTCACAAGTTTTTCAAGTCTTCGACAGTTCGAAATAATATGACTCTACTTGCATTATCTTTCCGCATCAGAACAGAGCCATTGGACGTCCAAATGTATTTATAGCTTTTTGATTTTCTAGCTCCCCGAGGTTTGGAATAAAGGATTTTATTTTTCATAGTAAGTTGTTCATTAACGTTCACCGGGGTAGAGGTAAGTACAGTGTCTGCCGCACCGGTACCAATAGCCCGCAATAGTTCGCCAGAATGCTGGTGCTTTCTTCTTGCTCTGGTGGCCGCTATCAGACTATCTCTTAATTTCTTGGTTGTTAGCTATTTTTAGGTCTAATTGGTGACTTGTCATTATGGGCAGTATATATGATTATTTCTCTTCACAATTATTTCAAAAACACCCGTCTATATGCCCTTTGTTGGTCTCGGTGAAGACAGTGCCCCTTAAGACCGTACAATGACGAAACCACGCCGATGTGCGTCTATTATCTGCCTCTCCTTCTTGAATTTTGTAGCCTCTACATGAAAATGTTATATATTCAAAAAATATAGTAAAATAATTATTGATTGTATTTAATTTCTTAAAAGAGTTGACTTAATTTCTATTATATTAAAGGTATTTTCCATTTCGGAACACAGAGGTTAACTTTAAACTGATCATCTACAACCAACTTGCTACGAGTTGCTACAAATGCTACGAGCTACAATTTATTTGTTGTGCGGTCAACAAAAACTTCTGGCGTCATATTATATTGAACCTTATCTGTACTGTAATAAAATATAAAATTTGTTATTGACGTCAGTTATCAGCATTAAACAGATGGGTTCAAGAACGTAGTCTGACAGTCCATACAATCCTATGAAAATTTGCCGCTACGTTGCCACAAGTTTGGAATCACTGAGCGGCCACTAAAGGTTGCAGTGCTGTAAATTTCTTTAAATGACAATTTGTGTCTAATGATTTTATATTGAATCGTATTCTATATATTTTTCTAACAATAATTGCAATCGTCAGAATGCCCCCTTTTGCATGCAGTATACAAGATATAAGCTTTTGAATTTGGAGTGATATATTTGGGGTGAGGGTAACAATACAGCAACCAAGTGATATAGAAAACATCACTTAACGTTCTTACAGTAAGGAACAAGGATAACCATATTAACACGCGCGTTGCATGTCTTGTGTTTGACTATTAGACTATTAGAGATAAATACAGATTTTTTTTACAGTATATTTTATGGATTTTTTGCATTATGTATGTATGTTTATTAGAGATTAAGTTGCAGCCCCATAATTTGCATCCTAATTCTGTCACAGTAATTTAATAATCTATGAATGAATTTTTCAAAAAGATTGGAAAAAGTAGTTTTTCAAAAAAAATGCACTCAAACTTAAAATTTACAAATGAAAAATTTTAAAAATGCGCTAGCAAAAGGATAAAGTAGTCTGACAGAAAATATTGCTGACTCTTGACCCCAGACGTGTTGATTTCAACAGAAATCGAGGAATACAGTACAAATATGAGCACCTGAGAGCATGAACTTCCCAAAATACATATTTATGTCTCAAAATTGAAATGACTTTATCACTTTGACATAGAACAGTGGTTAGCTTAAAATCTGAGTAAGAGCCTTCTGCCATCCCACTAAATTCTAATTCTGTCATAAACAAATTAATAAACTTGCGAATTATCCTAAGCATTTGAATAGATTTGCTTTTAAAGAAAAGAGTTCTAGTTTCAATTCTTCATCAAAGTTGTTTGGCACGTCGCCAAGACAAAAATATTAAAAAAAAGTAGGCTTCCTTAGTAAGCTTTTTTGTTTATTGAATTTGATTGTTTAAGTACTCAGTAGACATTTTGTGGTGTTTATTTATAGTAGCCTACAATTTTCTTTCATTTCTTTGGCTTACCGAATCTTAAATATTCCTTAAATCATTTTGTAAATAGTAAATCTAATATTTATAAAAGGGTTTGAGGAACCTGAAAACTAAACATTTATTGCCCAATTTCGGAACCAATAATTGTGCGAGTATAATTCTTAGTGTATCTCGAAATGTCGGTCAACTTTTAGGGTTCTTAGAATATAAATGTTTAAATTGAAACTGAATTAAAAAAAAACATTTTAGTCGGAATGTTACATAATTTCAAAAAGTTTATATTATTTATTTAGTAAGCTGTAACTTAGATATCACACGAAACAAAGCTCAATCCAAATCCACTTCTAATTCAAAATTGCAGAAAGGTACGCTTAAAGCCCATTTACAGTTATCAATATACGACGCACCTAAGCCGAGGTGCGTGCCCTCTCGGGTGCCCTTAGGCGTATCGTATGTAGTAGTAGTTTAAGTTCCGGCTAAGCGCCCTCAGCACTACTCGAGACCCGATCTGCGTCCGGACCCGTTCGGACGTGTTGAAGGTCGCTCCCGGCTGCCGAGTCACGATTGTTGTCTCACGACTTCTCTCATATCAATACTCAAACGCCACTCTCAGATCCGTTCTGCGTCCGGCCCCGCTCGGACGCGTTCGCGGTCGCTCCAGCTGTTGAGTCACGATTGTCGTCTCACGACGACAACTCGTTCGCAATACTCATACGCCGGATTCTTACAAATCTCGCTTCGTCCTCGACGAATTGAGATAGCCTCTGCAGGGCTTACGCTGCGGCCGGTTTCGATCGGCTGCAACTAAGTCGGTCTCTCGCACAGCAACAACAGAGCTGAGCTTACCGCGGTCAATTAAATTCGATAGTGGTTCACGAGGCTCGGGCTGTTTTTCTGGCTGCATACTTGACGCTTGGCGCCTGTTACGCAGTCAGAGACTCGCTCTGCGGCCGGCCCCGGCCGGTCGTAACGTAGTCAATCCCGCACTCTGTGCACCCCTCGAATCAAAAAATCTCACCTCGGTGAGTGCAGCAACAACAGGGTTGAGCTTACCACGGTCGATTAAATTCGATAGTGGTTCTCAAGACTCGGGCTGTCTTTCTAGCTGCGTACTTGACGCTTGGCGCCTGTACGTAGTCAGAGACTCGCTCTGCGGCCGGCTCCGGCCGATCGTAACGTAGTCAATCCCGCACTTTTAGTGCAACCCAACTTCGTCAGGTCTACGGCCGGTTTTTGCTGTCAATTTATTGACGACACACTCCGTAGTAGACTCGCGTTTGATCAGGTGGATACTTAACGGTGACAACTAAGCCTGATAGCGTTGCCCCGGTGCGCTTCCAAGGCCCTTCAGGCCAAGGAGTAACCGGCTGACCCTATCCCATTGCACTTGGGCCTTTCCCAGGGTGACGGTACAGTGCTGTCCGAATTAGGGGCACCACTTCGCGTCGTCCTCAGCCCCCCTACCGCGGGTAGGGAGGTTTAGGTGCTAGGTTTGCTAGGGAACCTAGGCATTTTTATATATTTATATATTATATATTATAGGACCAAGCCCTCCAATGGACCAGCAAAGCTTGGTAAACTTTGCTAGGTCGTTCGCCCAGGCGCTCGTTGCGTCCAGCGCCAGCATACCCGATGGCGTACTAACGCAGGCCTTACAGGCGTCTATCGCGTCCCCGGCCCCTCAGGCCTCAACCCCGGCCCTTCAGGCCTCCAATGTTCAGACCCCTCAGGTCTACAGCTCTCCCTCGTCTCCCACCTCGTCCGAGATGGACTGCGAATCGGTCACATCCTCTCACGCGTCGCGTCGCAAGCGTACCGCTCCCGGGAGCGACTCCGAACCCGCGTCTGATACGTCGTCAGATGCCGTCACCTTAACCGGCTCTCCTGAGCCCGCGTTTCAATTAGTCGCCAAGCGCTCCAAGAAGCGCTCAAAGAAAGCTTCGGTATCATCAATACCCGAGCCCTCCCCGGTGTCTTCTACACCAGCCCCCGCGCCATTAAAATCGCTCGAAGTAACCACGACTCCGTCGGTCCCATCGAAGCCAGCGACGAGCTGCGCTCCCGTCCCGCCGAAGCCTCAGCTCCCTCCGCCCGTCTTTCTCCGCGAAAAAGCGCGATGGACCGTAGTTTCAAATCTTTGCAAAGAGCAAAAAATCAATTATCTAAAAGCAACCAACGCAGGCGATACAATTAAAATCCAGGTCGCAACCATCGACGACTTTCGCGCGTTCACCAGGTTACTTTCTTATAACAAATCGCTTATCATACCTACGCCCTCCCGGAGGAGCGTAAGATCCGCGCAGTACTACGGGGCGTCCCGTTCGAGCTCGCGAACGAAGAAATCCTCGAGGACCTTAAGTCCCAGGGTTTCCCGGCCGAAGCAGTGCACAAGATGCACTCCAACTGCGGTAGGCGATTTCCTTTAGCTTTAGTTATTTTGTCAAAAACTCCCAACTCGAAGGAGATTTTCAGAGAGGCTCGTACAATTTGCGGTCTCTCGAACATCTCCGTCGAGCGTCCCAACCCCCGCGGTCACCCTGGGCAGTGCCACCGCTGCCAGCTCTATGGCCACGCAGCGGCTAACTGTTCAGCTCCCCCCAGGTGCGTAAAGTGCCTGGAGGGAGCTGAACATCACTAAGGAGTGCACTCGCACTCCCGAATCCACTTCCCCCACTGCCTGTGTGCTGTGCGGCCAGTCCAGCCATACAGCTAACTACAGGGGTTGCCCGCGCGCTCCGCGCTCCACCGCCAAGAGGGTCGCGCCTAAACCGGCGCCGCCGCTCACTCCCGCTAACTTCCCGCCGCTGCGCAACCGGGGTCCCCCGGAAGCAAAGCCCGTTCAGCCGACGCCTACTCAGGCTCCGTCTTGGAGGCAGCGTCCGGCCGTTCCGCCTGCACCTTCCCGACCCATCCCAGCTCCCGTAGCTTCCGTAGGGCCGCGTCCCGCTCCTTCATTCGCACCTCAGTCATCGTTGGCTGAAGACATGAAGACCGTGTTCGACGTTATTCAAAACGTCGATATTAACGAAATTTCCGCACTCGCACGCAAACTGCGAGCCGCCCGCTCTCCTCTCTTGCGTTTATTTGCGTTTGCCGAACATCACTCGCTTCTAAGTTCGTTATAAATTCTTTATTTTTGTATAAATTCATAAATAAATAAATTATAATGTCTAGACCCGCGAATCCCGCGTCCAGTCGTATTAAACCCAAGGGCTTATCCCTAGTATCTTTTAACGCTCGTAGCCTTAGCACCAACCTTCCCGAGATTAAACTGTTCCTTCAGAACAAAGAACCTGACTTATTCCTTCTCCAGGAGACATGGCTTACTCCAAACCGCTCCAGATACGCTATTCCTAAGTACGCGTTTACACGTAACGATAGGCCCAACTCCGACGGTTTCGGCGGCACCGCTATATATTACAAAAGAGGCTTCCATTGCTGTCCTCTCCTTACCCCTCCTCTCCTCAACATGGAAGCAACTGTGTGTAGATTGGCTATGACTGGTCATCCGACCATCATCATAGCTTCAGTCTACATAACATGTGGCTCCAGACCAATCCGCAGCGACTTTGTGGCCATTCTCGCCTCGGCCATTCAGTCATTATGTTCGGAGACTTTAACTCCAAACATACTGACTGGACGTGCCTATCGACCAACACCAGTGGTATCGCTCTCCTCGACATCACTAACTCCCTTGACTTAGACGTCATATCCCCCATCACTCCCACTCACTATCCCAACAACCCGACCTACTCTCCTGACATCCTCGACTTTGCAATTATCAAGCGAATCAATCTTTTATTTATTTATTTATTTATTTGGGACACATACAACTATTTAATGCAGTTAAGTTGATTAATAATAGGTAACACAAAAGTCACTAGAGTTTTCACAGTCAAAATATTACACAAATCCAATAATAAGAATACAACAATAATAAAACTTATGATACTATTCAAATATTCAAAAAACAAAAATTCATACTATAAACTAAAAATAAAATTTAAAGTTAAATGTCAAGTATGTCTCTTAATTTCTTTTTATACACGTTCATGCTACAGTCAAACATATCAATTGAACTAAATATGTTATTGTAATTATTACATGCTCTGTATAAAAATGTGTTTGCAGTATAGTTTGTTCTTACGAGGGGAACACTAAACAAATTCTTATTTCTAGAGTTTATTCGAGGGCACCTAATACATACATTTCTTAGAAGTGAAGGAGAATCAAAAAAATTATTAATTATTTTGAACAGAAGCATCTGGTCCCTTTGACAGCGGCGATCATGCATTAAATTTTTTTCGCACATCTTTTTATAATTGGCCCTGCAATGCGAACATCTAAAGGAAAGGTATTTCATGAATTTGAGATATATTTTTTCAATGCTATGTATATAGATATTGTACTGGGGATTCCAGACAGTTGAGGCATATTCCAAAATCGGTCTAATGAAACTGTTAAATAAAAGAGTAAATGTAGAACATCGCTTAAAGTCATTACCAATTCTAAAAACAAATCCCAACATTCTGAGGGCTCTTGAAAGTGTGGTCTCTATGTGCTTGTTAAATGATAGTTTCGTATCAAGAATCACCCCTAAGTCCTTTACCTCTTCAACGCGATTCAAAGGTTCGTTACTAATATAGTAATTGCGTAATATATTTTTCTTTTTCTTTCTGGTGAAACTAATTACATAGCATTTTTTAATGTTAAGATGTAAATAATTTTCTGCACAATAAGTTTTTAAATTAGTAAGGTCATTTTGGAGCAAATTGCAGTCGGAGTCAGTTTTAATAGTTTTATAAATTTTCATGTCATCAGCGTATAAAACGAAATCAGATTGTTTTAAAATCAAATTAATGTCATTTATATATAAATTAAATAGTAAAGGACCCAAATGAGAACCCTGAGGTACTCCTGATGTAACAGGAATAAAAGATGAATAAAATCCCTTAATAACAACAGCCTGACTGCGCTCTCGGAGATAGGATTCAAGCCACCGAAGAAGATCACCGTGGATACCGATGTTACCCAGTTTACTTATAAGGAGAGCGTGAGAAATTTTGTCAAAGGCTTTAGAGTAGTCGGTATACACTGCGTCCACCTGGTAGCCATTATCCATTGCAGTGGCAACGTTATGCACAAATTCGCAAAGATTTGTTTCAGTACACTTTTTCTTAACAAACCCATGCTGCTGCTCAATAATAATAGGACTAAGTATGGGATAAATCACATCAAATACACATTTTTCGAATAATTTAGGGATTATATTTATTTTTGAAATTGCTCTATAATTTTGAATATTATGTTTATCCCCAGATTTATAGATAGGAATAATGTACGATTGTTTCCATGCCTTAGGGAAAGTACCAGAACGTAGAGATAATTGAAAGAGAAAGAACAACGGGTTAGAGAGAGACCTCCAGCAATTTTTTAGAAATAGTGCTGGTATACCATCAGGTCCGCAACCCTTGTTAACATCCAAAGCCCTGAGGTATTTTTCTACAATCTCAATGGAAATACGAACAGAAGATAACGAGACGTGACTGGAATTAGGTGAAGCGGCCTGAGTTGACGTATTGCGAGGGATTGAATCTGTTTGCGGTTCAAATACCGACTGGAAATAAGATTTGAATAAATTGCACATATCAGCTCCATCTGAACAGATTACATCATTTAGAAAAACAGATTTTGGAAGTACATTGGAGCATTTTTTTGATTTGACAAAACTCCAAAATTGTTTACTATTCTTTTTTATCTTATCTTCAGTACTTGCAATAAACTTATTGTAACATTCGAGTTGTACGGCTTTTTGGCGTTTACGCAGGAGGTTGCAAGCGTCATCTTGATCTAAGGTCTATCGAACCGCTCGATGACCTAGGCTCCGACCATCGCCCCGTCTCCCTCGTGCTAGGTACGCCTAACGTTAACGTCACATCTCCTAAGAACTTTACCAACTGGAAATGCTTTAAAAATACGTTAGTTTCAGCCTTAGAGGCCCCGAACTCTTCGCTCGCGATTTCGCCCGACCAATTAGATAGCCCGATTAAAATAGATTCAGTAGTCAATACTCTCACTGATGCTATCAACTCAGCCATCAGCGACAACGTAATTATTGCTAAGCTAGGCAAACCCGCGATTCCCTTAGCCATTAGCAATCTCATTAAAGCTAAGAACGCGGCTCTCCGGAGAGCCAAGAAATATCCCACGCCCGCATATAGAACAGCTGCGAACCAGCTTCAACGTAAAGTTAGGTCTTGCCTCGCGGAACTCCGAGACACTCAGTTTAGCGATCTCATGGAGAATATCTCCCCGTCCCACAAAGCGTATTATCGAATGGCCCGAGCCTTACGCGTAGACACCGCCTCTCATGTTCCTCCTCTCACTCGTCCCGACGGCACTATTGCCTTCGAAGTCGAAGAAAAAGCCGAATGCTTCGCCAACAGCTTAGCGGCACAATGTTCGCCCAGCACGCAACCCGCGGATCCCTCCCACATCCAGGCGGTGGAGGACGAAGTTCTCCGCAGAGAATCTCTCCCTATCACCGACGACCCCGTCACAGTCTCTAATGATGAAATCTTGCTTCTCATTAGAAAGCAAAAGTCGAAAAAGGCTCCGGGTGCGGATGGTATTTCCAACCACGCACTTAAGCACCTGCCCCAGCAGGTGCTTACCTTGTTAGCTATCATCTTCAATGCCTGCTTCGACCATAGCTACTTTCCAAAAGCCTGGAAAGAAGCGACAGTCATAGGCATTCCCAAGCCGGGTAAACCTCTGAACGTCCCGGCTAATCACAGACCCATCAGCCTCCTCAAGGCAATGTCTAAACTTCTCGAAAGAATCATACTCTCTCGAATGCGGAACCATCTATTTCCAACGGATGGCGACCCTCTCATTATTCCCCACCAGTTCGGCTTTCGCGCTAAGCACTCCTGCCCTCAGCAAGTCCATCGAATCGTCGAGTACATACTCGAAGGATTCTATCCGCGTCGTAAAAAAACAATCGCGGTTTTCTTTGACATAGCCAAGGCTTTCGACAAAGTCTTGCACAGCGGTCTCGTTTTTAAACTCTATAAAATAGGCTTACCGGTTCGCCTAGTCAGATTAATCGCATCGATTCTTAAAGACCGTACGTTTCGATTCAAACATGAAGGCACGCTCTCTGCGCCTCGTCCCATAAAGGCTGGAGTCCCGCAAGGCTCAGTCCTCGCCCCTCTGCTGTACGCCGTGTACACTAATGACATCCCCATCCCGCCGAAAGGCGTCGAACTAAAGGTCAATCGATCCCGTATAACATCACCAGACTCCAAAAGGCCGTAAACGCCCTCGGTAAAGAGTTCTGCTATTCAATTCGACCACAAACGTCGTAATCGCTACAACGATCCCCACATTCGAATGTTAGGTATTCCCATCCACTGGAAGCGCAGTATTAAATACTTTGGCGTCACCTTAGATCAGACGCTTTCTTTCAAGCCACTCGTCGATAGAGTAACGAAACTCGCGCGTTTTTACTTAAGCCGTCTATATAGTATGATAGGAAGAAAAAGTAAAATGTCCTTTAGAAATAAACGTACGCTTTATAAGGTCTGCGTTAGACCCTTCAAGTCATATGCTTCACCGGTCTTTGCCCACGCCAAACCCTCCGTCCTGTATAAACTGCAGGTAGTTCAAAATCTCTTCTGCCGCAGAGCCACAAACGCACCTTGGTACGTGCTTAACGCGGACCTGCACAGAGATCTTGAACTACCTCAGAACACTCTCAGAATCGTTCTTCAAACGCGCCGAATCCCTTCCCAATCATCTTGTTCGAGATTCAGTCTCATATACTGCTCCTGTGTTAGATTCAAAATTCAAAGTCGCTAGACCGAGAAACGCGCACACTGGCGAACCCACGCAGTTAACTTTAGATCTCGAGGCCCTTCAGGCCGCAAATCCTAATTCTAACGTAAATTCTAATTCTAACGTAAATCCGAATTCATGCAATTTTATTTTTCTTTTATATTTTCTATTATATTTACTTTTCATTTTTGAGCACCTTCAGTGCTATGTAAATCTCAGCGGGTGACCCCTTAAGGGTCCCGCTAGCGCGTCCTCTTTCTCCAATTGGCCGTCGCTCAGATGAAGGCTGAGTGGCAAAAATGCACGAGCCGACAGGGGTTTTTTTAGTGGGTATGGTTCTGGTAGGCGTCGGGACGAGTCCCACATAAGGGGAACCAAAAAAAAAAAAACTCAGCACTAGGCCACAGAGTCTGGTGAAATTAAAAAGGCCCTTATGGCCATAAATAAACTGCCCATCTCGAAAAAAAGCCATTTAATGTCCGCTTAGATATCTTTTATGTCTTTTTCTCTGAAACAAACGTTGGAATTGAAGCTGATTTTATATTTAATCCCAATATAAGTAGGTAATTAACTTTATTCCAGGTAATCTGCTTTGATGTGCATTTACCACGAGCCATACTATTTATTTTATGTATTAGCCTTAATTATTTTGATTACGCGCAGTCAGTAAGTCAGCAAATAGTTTATCTGTCGATTACATCGACAGTTTATTATGTACTATATACAACCAGAAGACAAAATGTGACTGCAACCTATTGATTTTTTATCATTTAATACTTAGATCGACAGTGATGAATGCAGCGATTGATTCAATACAAATACAAAATTTTTACTTTAAAGTGAAACCAAAAATTTTACTCGTGTTGCAATATTTTATTTCGTATGTTTATTTATTTTTAATATTTCACTTACGTGGACTCATAAATTCCAAGATAAATCACGTGTTAAAAACACAGCAAATAAATAATTAAATGAAACACTTAAAGGAATGCATAATTTTTCAGTCACGTTGCCGTCTACTTCTTGATAATATTTATAATATATCAAGTGTATCATCATCATGTATCATATATCAAATAGTTTATCAGTGGGTGATCACCAGAGATTTCAAAGATTTAATAAATAAATCCGATAAAATATACTCAGAATCATTGTCTTTGTTCTACTTACATTAATGGTTTGTCCTAACAATATATGTTCACAGTACAAACATATTTTTATAACAAAGGCTTTGGTCTTCACTGCGTTACACCAAGGTCGTGCCGGCGGCGTGCAGTCGGTGCCAAGTGAATGATGAACGGTAAATATGTTGAGGTTATACTAGTTTTGAGATAATATTCAGATCTCAAGTTTAAGTAAATAAATTACATAACTAGACTAGCACATGTAAAGTGAACGTCGAGTATTTTAATCAGCACTTTACATGTAACCTAATGTTATAAATAGATTGCCTTCATACTTACAAAAATGCAAGAAGCTGTGAGCAAGTACCACAAAATTTTTTCGCTGATGCCGTGCAGGTAAGTTGCCATGTTATGTTTAGTATGCATACCTTTTTATTAATTTAAAAATCTTGTTTATTTTTAAGTCTGATTTTATGTATGATTCGCGTCTTCCTGACGACTGACCTGTGTTGCACATAAATCTTGTATGGTCTTTGCAACATTGTAAATGAAATGTAAACGTATTTCTTTTTATAGGAAAAAAAATAAAAATAAAAATTGTGGAACATGGGCGGACTCGTTCCCAAGCTGTAGGCATCACTGATGCCATTACCGTCAAGTGTGCTCGTTCATGAATATAATAATAAAATGAAAACAAAATACTTAGACTAGAACTTAATAAATAAACTTTAACGTGATCTATTAATATACCGCCTGACGTTTGTCAGTTCTGTAGAACGAATTTCTCCCTACCGGACACCCATTAATGTTTCTACATGAAGAATGCAAACCGGGGTTAGAAGATAATATATCAAAGAAAAGCTGCGGATGTGGATTGTATCAAAGTGCAAGGAATATGAGAAAAACTTCATTTCACTTTCCATATGTGGTCTGGCTTAAGAGAGTCCAATATTTTTAAGATAAAATTTTATATTGTCTAGGTAAAACAAGGTAATGGAATTGAAAATTTTTCAGTGGAATAATCAAAAGTTTGATTTTGTAAGCTCAAATTACGTTTGGAATTAAAGAATATTAAAAAGTAAAAAATTAATAAAAGACAGTGTTTTTATGTATTTGTGCAACGCGCTCATGTGCGCAGCAACCCACTGTCCTCCGGCCTACCTTGCAGTTACAATAGTATTATTATAATATTGTAAATATAATAATAATATTAATGTAAATTGAAAATTAATATAAATAAAGTACAATAGTATTTTTTTACTGTGTTGCACCACAATTACCTAGTCATTTAATTAAGAAAAAAATGCTATTAATTTTAACAATAACATTATTTCATTCCTAACCTGTGCAGCCGAAAGCCAGGACTGAAATGAAGCATTTTGTATGAATATGTATTCACTCTCCGAGATGTTGGTCGAAATAATATAAAACTTTATTTAAAATTAGGTGCAATGAGTAACACGACCGTAATATTATTTAATGTAGAACTTCCATTGTTTCAGGTTCTTATGTATATAAAATTGTATGCATGTTTCGACAAGAACCCTCCTTATATTCAGTTACATGGAATTATAAACGGGAATTGTAACAGACACCTACAGGATGTGTTCCAAATATTCCAATTCAAAATATTATATTTCGTCATAAGAAAAAATTGTTTCCACTTGGTGAATGTCTTCTTTTACTCCATTTTCATCTTTCTCTTTATCATATTAAATATACCTTAAGTTCGGCTTTCTAAAGGTACTATAGGTATACCAAGAAGGAAAAATGCCGATGGAAATAAAAACCTTTCGGCACCTTTTGTCAAAATTCTTAAATACATAAAATAGTAGGTAAACCATTCAACTGTTTGTCACCGTTGTGATTTACTGCTCAGTGAGAGTAAGTTTCGTATTTATAATAAATTGCCAAATATTTTAAAAGAAATGCCTTTAAAAGAAATTCAATTCAATTCAATTCAATTTAGTTCAATTTCTTATTAGATAAAAGCTTTTATAGCGTAAATAAATTTTTAAATTGACATCTTAATATAATTAAAATCCTTCCTTTTGAATTGAATCAAATATGACAATCAATATTAAATGGAATTTGTTTTTATTATTTTATTGACACGGATATTATGAATTTAGATTTGAAATTATATTTAATTTTATTAATTGACATGTATATTGACATCGTAAAAATGTAATTTAAGATGATTTTTTTTGACATATAATTTGTTAATTGCAGATGTGTTAAGTATTATCGACAATGTATTGTATTCTAAACTAAAACATTTGCACACCATCACAACGGTTGAATATGCTGTACTCACTACTTGTAACATCTAGCCCAGACCATATTCTGCAAATAAATTCTTTCTTTCTTTCTTTCTTTCTAAGAGGTACTGAGCACTTAACATGGATCTTTGCGATCCAATGAGTAAGATGAAATTGTAGAAATCTGAATATGTGTTCTTAGCAACAAAGAAAATCCATGGATTTAATAAAAAAATATCGGTTTATTAAATCCATGGCTTTCTTATCGGATTTCATTCTCGTACTTACTTTATGACTGCGGTTAGTTCAATTCCCTCCAAACGTTTATTAAAAAATCATTTAGAATATTAGACCGCAATAAAATATCCCTATACACTTTTTGCTTGTATAAGGAAGCTTACTTTACAATAATATTTGTTAATAGGATTCAGGTAAAAGTCATCGTCTTACCAACATACGTTTATGAGACCATATGTTTCTATTCATTTTATGTAAACAGTTAAGTTCTTTAAATTATTTTCCTTTATAGTGCTTAAATGAAATGAACAAAACACTCGGATGAGGGGGCGGGAATGGCCACATTTTTCTTTTTAATCGGAGATTCATTTGTTCTTGTAAATTAAAAAATGTCGACAGTGACGCTTCTGTAAAGGGTTTTCCATTGGAACGCTTCTTAATACCCACATTTTCTGGTTTAAATTTACGGTAAAGTGAACTTTATTGTTGTGAACAGAATCTTATTAAGCTGTCTGATTTATTTTCGATATGATAAGAACTAATAGAGTTATTTAGCTCTTTGAGGATAATTTGATAGACATTAGTCTATCAAAATATTTCATGTCCTAAAGATTTGTTTTTACATGACCATGTTTAAAGTGTGTTAATGGTTGAGAATCTCTGAAAACCAAATTTAGTAAGTAAAACATAATTTTACAGTAATAATAATGCTATCGCCAGAAATAGTAGCAACATTAAAAAAAACAAAAAAGCACAATAATAATAATAGTAGATTCATGAGGGTGGGGTGTCGAGATAAAGTATCCCAAATACGTTACTGTAAAATTTTTAGAACTGGAGAATTTGAAATGTGTTTAATTATATTATCAACACAATACAAATCTAAGCCTCGTGTTATTTTACAACGCAATTGAAACGGCGTTGCTTTAGTGCTCCTATAAAAAACTCGAAGTTGGAGATCATTGCATGCTTCAGAATATATTCGGCTCTGATAGGGAGACTCCGTAGTTACCTTGTTGGGCGACACTAACGTACTCGGGCTGATAGTAGGGTGTCTAGTTTTTGTGACGTGATCGTTGGTGTACCTGAAGGTGGAGTCTCCTGTTCTATTTTAAATGCGTGCATACGATATTCTTTTAACATCCGTAAACGTGAATTTATTACACCATGTCTAAACAAACAAGGTACCTTAAACATGAATGCTAGAAGGGAGTAACAATATGCATGCACTATTTGATTATTTATAATAAAAAACCAGAGTATCTTTTCGAAAAACGTGGCGCTGTGAGACACATACTTAAAGTACCTATTCACAAGACTGCACGATACAGGGGATGTTTCAGATATTTATCAGCAACCATATGGAATGACCTGCCTCCCCTCTCAGAGAGAGGATGAGCCCGGAGCCAAAACCACCTTGTTGAAACGTTATCTTGCTGCTGAAGGTCTGAAACACTCCTCTATGAAAGATTTGAAATTAAAAACCTTTTTTAGTAAAATTATAACCCTTTTTGGATATGGCTTTTTGGATTTGTATTAACAAATTTTTTAAAACACAATTTACAAACACTACACAGCTGCCCCACACACGCACACACACTCTCTCTCTCTCTCTCTCTCTCACACACACACACACACACATACACACTCACATACACCTAGAGAATAGTATATTTTGTTTAAATACATATTTTTCTTTTTTTTATATCCATAATTAATTTTAATCTTGCGCTAAAATTATTTTACTTATGTTTTTATTTCTTAAGGGATTTTGTATTTAGATTTATTGACAACGAGGCGCCTAAACAGTACCTATTTTGAACGAAGAGAAAGGGGGTGTATGAAAACCAGCGCTGTTAGGACCCCGCGCACATTCTCGCTCCGATCGCCACGCGGTGCGGACGTGCAAGACCCCGTTCTCCGTTGATCGGTCCCTTCCCGATATTCCGTGGTGCTCAGTCTACTGACGTCACAGCTTAGCGTGTTGGTTCCGTGCTACGGATTTCAAGGTTTTTCTACTCCCTCTGAGTGCTATCGAAGTGCGTTTTTTTTTTCTTTGCGACTAAGCCCCTTAGTCTTCAAAGTGCTGTGCTAAGTTGTGTTGTGCTTGTGCTGAGTGCAGTGTTGTGCCCAGCGTAAGTAGTCTGGTTTCAGTACAAAGGATACTTAACGGTGACAACGAATTTGTACTGAACCAGTCCTTTTATTTTTATTTTATTTCTCTTCTCTATTTTATTTATTTTTCTCCTATTTTTATATTTATTTTTACCATATCTGTGTGTTTTCGTGTGTATTTGTCCTTTCTGTCGGTAAAGGTTGACCCTAACGCGGTCAACTCTTTACCTGCGTACCCTTTTTAGGGTTCCAGGTAGCGGTGACAAATAAATTTGTTCTGAACCAGTCCTTTTATTATTTTTATTTTATTTCTCTTCTCTATCTTATTTATTTTCTACCTTTTACATATTTATTTTTATCATATCTGTGTGTTTTCGTGTGTATTTGTCCTTTCTGTCGGTAAAGGTTGACCCTAACGCGGTCAACTCTTTACCTGCGTACCCTTTTTAGGTTTCTAGGTAGCGGCCTTCGGCGTACTACGATTAGTTTTAAGTTATTCTCCCCAGCCCCCCTACCGCTGGTAGGGAGGTTAGCCGCTAGGGTTCGCTAGGTTTTTATTTAGGAACTCTAGGCATTGTTATATATTTATATATACTATCATAGTCCCAACCCCTTCCCAAATGGATAAGCAAAGCGTCATTAACATTGCGAAGGCGTTCGCCCAAGCACTCGCCGCGTCGGGTATTTCAATTTCTGACGACATATTTACGCAAGCTGTACTAGCGCTTAACGCGTCCCCGGCCCCTCAGGCCTCAACCCCGGCCCCTCAGGCCTCCGACGTCCAGACCCCTCAGGTCTACAGCTCTCCCGCGTCTCCCGCCTCGTCCGAGATGGACTGCGAATCGGTCGCATCCTCTCACGCGTCGCGTCGCAAGCGTACCGCTCCCGGGAGCGACTCCGAACCCGCGTCTTATACTTCGTCAGATGCCGTCACCTTAACCGGCTCTCCTGAGCCCGCGTTTCAACTTGTCACCAAGCGCTCCAAGAAGCGCTCGAAGAAAGCTTCGGTATCATCAATACCCGAGCCCTCCCCGGTGTCTTCAACACCAGCCCCCGCGCCGTTAAAATCGATCGTAGTAACCGCGTCTCCGTCGGTCCCATCGAAGCCAGCGACGCGCTGCGCTCCCGTCCCGCCGAAGCCTCAGCTCCCTCCGCCAGTATTCCTCCGTGAAAAAGCGCGCTGGACCGCGGTCTCCAACTTGTGCAAAGAGCACAAAATTAATTACTTAAAAGCCGCCAACGCCGGCAATACAATCAAAATACAGGTAGCGACCGTCGACGACTTCCGGTCTTTCACTAGGCTTCTGTCGATCAATCAAATCGCGTATCACACCTACGCCCTCCCGGAGGAGCGTAAGATCCGCGCAGTACTACGGGTACTACGCCGTTCGAACTCAGTAACGAAGACATTCTCGAGGACCTTAAGTCTCAGGGTTTCCCGGCCGTAGCAGTGCACAAGATGCACTCCAACCGCGGTAGGCGTTTTCCTTTAGCTTTAGTAATCCTGTCAAATACTCCCAACTTGAAGGAGATTTTCAGAGAGGCTCGAACAATCTGCGGGCTCTCGAACATCTCCGTCGAGCGTCCCAACCCCCGCGGTCACATATGGATCCAGGATCCATATGTGACCGCGGGGGTTGGGACGTAAACTAAATAATCTTAAACTAAAAGACGTAAACTAAATAATCTTTTCGAGCTTTTTGTATCTTTTAAGGTTTCTATATTTCAGGTCACCACTAATAAGTATAGATCTATTAGGTTTTTTCGATAGAGTTTGCAACATTGTTTCAAGTTCCTGAACGAAAAATTCTAAATTTGAATGTGGTGTTCTATGCACACAAATAACATATATATTTAACTCTAACGATTCGACTGCACAGTATTTAAAATTATGTATGCAAGGTTTTGTATCTTTTTTTTTGTGTACCGTTATCCTTTTTTTAAATAAAATACAGGATCCACCCCTCTTTTCATTAGGGCGCGAGTAATATGACGCTAGTATATAATCATGTAAATACAGATTTGATTCAGATCCACTTTTAATGAAAGTTTCTGTAAAACAGATAATATCGATCGAGCCAATCTCTTGACTGAGGCTCATTATTGCCGCTTCGATGATATCACATTTACCTAGAAGCGCTGCAATATTTTGATGTAATATAGTCACTTTATGCTCGAAAAAATCGGTCTGATTCTTTTTTACTACTTTTATCACTGTACACATTACCCTGTAGAATTTGGCTATTTTTATTATTTATTTTTAGCTTAGACGTGATTGGTAGTCTACTAAACGGTACTAAAATTTATTTTTATAATTTATAAAGTTAATTTCTATGTTAAGCTTAAAACAAAGGTAGTTCACACTATTTGTTAAAAATGTTGATTGTCTTACATTATGTATATATAAAAATTCACAATTTTTTGTCATTAATTGTATTTGATTATTTAATAAATATATCATCCTGGATCCACATATAACAAAGGAGTGCACTCGCACTCCTGAATCCACTTCCCCCCTGCCTGTGTGCTGTGCGGCCAGTCCGGCCACACAGCTAACTACAGGGGTTGCCCGCGCGCTCCGCGCTCCACCGTCAAGAGGGTCGCGCCTAAACCGGCACCGCCGCTCACTCCCGCTAACTTCCCGCCGCTGCGCAACCGGGGTCCCCCGGAAGCAAAGCCCGTTCAGCCGACGCCTACTCAGGCTCTGTCTTGGAGGCAGCGTCCGGCCGTCCCGCCTGCACCTTCCCGACCCATCCCAGCTCCCGTAGTTTCCGTAGGGCCGCGTCCCGCTTTGTCATCTTCACCTCAGTCGTCGTTGGCTGAGGACATGAAGACCGTGTTCGACGTCATCCAAAACGTCGACATTAACGAAATTTCCGTACTCGCACGCAAACTGCGAGCCGCCCGCTCTCCTCAAGAGCGTTTATTCGCGTTAGCCGAGCATCACTCGCTCCTAAGTTCGTTATAAATTCTTTTACTTTTGTATAAATTCGTAAATAATAAATTATAATGTCTAGACCCGCGAATCCCGCGTCCAGCCGTATTAAACCCAAGGGCTTATCCCTAGTATCTTTTAACGCTCGTAGCCTTAGCACCAACCTTCCCGAGATTAAACTGTTCCTTCAGAACAAAGAACCTGACTTATTCCTTCTCCAGGAGACATGGCTTACTCCAAACCGCTCCAGGGGATACGCTATTCCTAAGTACGCGTTTACTCGCAACGATAGGCCCAACGCCGACGGTTACGGCGGCACCGCTATATATTACAAAAGAGGCTTCCATTGCTGTCCTCTCCCTACCCCTCCTCTCCTCAACATGGAGGCCACTGTATGTAGATTGGCTATGACTGGTCATCCGACCATCATCATAGCTTCAGTCTACATACCGTGCGGCTCCAGACCAATCCGCAGCGACTTTGAGGCCATTCTCGCCCTCGGCCATTCAGTCATTATGTTCGGAGACTTTAACTCCAAACATACTGACTGGACGTGCCTATCGACCAACACCAGCGGTATCGCTCTCCTCGACATCACTAACTCCCTTGACTTAGACGTCATATCCCCCATCACTCCCACTCACTATCCCAACAACCCGACCTATTCTCCTAACATCCTCGACTTTGCAATTATCAAGCGAATCAATCTTGATCTTAGGTCCATCGAACCGCTCGATGACCTAGGCTCCGACCAACGCCCCGTCTCCCTCGTGCTTAGTTCGCCTAACGTTAACGTCACATCTCCTAAGACCTTTACCAACTGGAAAGGCTTTAAAAATACGTTAGTTTCAGCCTTAGAGGCCCCGAACTCTCCGCTCGCGATTTCGCCCGACCAATTAGATAGCCCGGTTAAAATAGATTCACTAGTCAATACTCTAACTGATGCTATTAACTCAGCGATCAACGACAACGAAATTATTGCTAAGCAAGGCAAACCCGCGCTTCCCTTAGCCGTTAGCAATCTCATTAAAGCTAAAAACGCGTTTCTCCGGAGAGCCAAGAAATATCCCACGCCCGCATATAGAACAGCTGCGAATCAGCTTCAACGTAAAGTTAGGTCTTGCCTCGCGGAACTCCGAGACACTCAGTTTAACGATCTCATGGAGAATATCTCCCCGTCCCACAAAGCGTATTATCGAATGGCCCGAGCCTTATGCGTAGACTCCGCCTCTCACGTTCCTCCTCTCACTCGTCCCGACGGCACTATTGCCTTCGAAGTCGAAGAGAAAGTCGAATGCTTCGCCGACAGCATAGCGGCACAATGTTCGCCTAGCACGCAACCTGCGGATCCCTCCCACATCCAGGCGGTGGAGGACGAAGTTCTCCGCAGAGAATCTCTCCCTATCACCGACGACCCCGTCACAGTCTCTAATGATGAAATCATGCTTCTCATTAGAAAGCAAAAGTCCAAAAAGGCTCCGGGTGCGGATGGAATTTCTAACCACGCACTTAAGCACCTGCTACAGCAGGTGCTTACCTTGTTAGCTATCATCTTCAATGCCTGCTTCGATCATAGCTACTTTCCAAAAGCCTGGAAAGAAGGGACAGTCATAGGCATTCCCAAGCCTGGTAAACCTCTGAACGTCCCGGCTAATCACAGACCCATCAGCCTCCTCAAGGCAATGTCTAAACTTCTCGAAAGAGTCATACTCTCTCGAATGCGGAACCATCTGTTTCCAACGGATGGCGACCCTCTCATTATTTCCCACCAGTTCGGCTTTCGCGCAAAGCACTCCTGCCCTCAGCAAGTCCATCGAATCGTCGAGTACATACTCGAAGGATTCTATCCGCATCGTAAAAAATCAATCGCGGTTCTCTTTGACGTAGCCAAGGCATTCGACAAAGTCTGGCACAGCGGTCTCGTTTTTAAACTCTATAAAATAGGCTTACCGGTTCGCCTAGTCAGATTAATCGCGTCGTTTCTTGAAGACCGTACGTTTCGATTCAAACATGAAGGCACGCTCTCCGCGCCTCGTCCCATAAAGGCTGGAGTCCCGCAAGGCTCAGTCCTCGCCCCTCTGCTGTACACCGTGTACACTAACGACATCCCCATCCCGCCGAAAGGCGTCGAACTCGCCCTCTTTGCAGACGATACCGCCCTTTACACTAAAGGTCAAAGGATCCCGTATAACATCACCAGACTCCAAAAGGCCGTAAACGCCCTCGGTGTTTGGTTTCAAAAATGGCGTATCGATGTCAACCCGGAAAAGAGTTCTGCTATTCAATTCGACCACAAACGTCGTAATCGCTACAACGATCCTCACATTCGAATGTTAGGTACTCCCATCCCCTGGAAGCGCAGTATTAAATACTTAGGCGTCACCTTAGATCAGACGCTTTCTTTCAAGCCACACGTCGATAAAGTTACGAAACTCGCGCGTTTCTACTTAAGCCGCCTAAATAGTATGATAGGTAGAAAAAGTAAAATGTCTTTTAGAAATAAACGTACGCTCTATAAGGTCTGCATTAGACCCGTCATGTCATATGCTTCGCCAGTCTTTGCCCACGCCAATCCCTCCGTCCTGTATAAGCTGCAGGTAGTTCAAAATCTCTTCTGCCGCAGGGCCACAGACGCACCTTGGTATGTGCGCAACGCGGACCTGCACAGAGATCTTGAACTACCTACAGTGCAACAGCACCTCAAAACACTCTCAGAATCGTTCTTCAAACGCGCCGAATCCCATCCCAATCATCTTGTTCGAGATTCAGTCTCATATACTGCTCCTGTGTTAGATTCGAAATTCAAAGTCGCTAGGCCGAGAAACGCGCACACGGGCGAACCTACGCAGTTAACTTTAGCTCTCGAGGCCCTTCAGGCTGCAAATCCTAATTCTAACGTAAATTCTAATTATAACGTTAATCCGAATTAATGCAATTTTACTTTTCATTTTTAATGTTTTTATTTACTTTTCATTTTTAATGTTTTTATTTACTTTTCATTTTTGAGCACCTTCAGTGCTATGTAAATCTCAGCGGGTGACCCCTTAAGGGCCCCGCTAGCGCGGCCTCTCTCTCCAATTGGCCGTCGCTCAGATGAAGGCTGAGTGGCAAAAATGCACGAGCCGACAGGGGGTTTTTTAGTGGGTATGGTTCTGGTGGGCGTCGGGACGAGTCCCACATAACTCCGATCGCGCGCGCGGAGTATGCGTCAGAGCATTTTTTATGTCCTCCTGCCCTTCCCGTGGAGGGGAACCAAAAAAAAAAAAGAAAAAGACCCCGAGCAGCTCAAGCTGAGCCACCACCCTTCGTTTTCACTTTAAATTTAAAGATAAAATGTACTGTTCATTTACTTAGTACCTAATAATTATTTGTTAACAATCTTGCGAAAACAAGAAATTATTTTTTTTATTTTCCTATCTTTTTTCCATATTAATTAACTTTGTGTCCCCTGTACTTTTCTGCCAGTACCATTTGTATGCGAATGAGCTACAAATCTATTTCCAATTCGCTATTGATGATTTGGTGCCCTTATAAATAAAATAAAGGATAATCTGGCAGTTATTTTTAATTGGAGTGTATCTCATGGCCCTACCATCAACCTGAACAAGTCGCAAGCTATTGTCATTGGCGGTGCTAAGCAAATTACGAGTCTAAATCAAGTTTGAGTGGTGTTACCTTGAGCGTTAGTGGTGTCGTCAAGAACCTAGGCGTTCGCTTTGACACTACACTCTTTGAACTCGCTCCTCTTGCCAATCTTGGACTATGCTGATGTCCGCTCATTGACCTTAATGAATATTTACATAGCAAACTCCAACGCATCCAAAACCTATGTGTCTAACCTATTCATTTACGGATAGCGCAAGTTTGATTACGTTTCGGAATTCTTTTCGAATTTAAACTTAAGTGGCTACCTATCAGGCTGCGTCGCGAGGAGCACGTTCTAACTTTCCTATACAAATTGCTCTATGACCCTCGTACCCCTGTTTATCTCAAGGAGCGCTTTAAATATCTCGGTACCATAGCCGTTGCCTTCGATCTGATGGTGACAATATTCCGGAAACTTTGGCTACTCGATCAGGTTACTTTTATGAGTATTTTACTGTCAAAGCTGCACATATCTGGAATTCACTGCTGTCTGCTACTCGACATGCTAAGTCTATTGCTATCTTAAAATAAAAACTGCACAATCACCTTTTATGGAAATTGTAGTTTGCAACTGTATGTGTATCTTTGTAATTTAATGTTACTTAAGTTATTATTAATAAGTATATTTACGAATTTTTACGTAGTAAAACTTATTGGTGTGACACAAAGGTTGTCTGTAGCGATAAGACCATTAGATTCAAGTATATTACTGCTAATATTTTTTTAATGTGATTTTTGAAGGAGTTAGAAGAACACTTGTTACTGCGGAACAGGGCCATTCTAGCTGAAAGTAATTCCACGTCTATATCTAATACAAATACAATTCTTTTTTTTTAGTTTTTCGGTATGACCTTGCAGAAACAACATTCTTATAGTATGTAAGAATGAATCGTAAGATGAAAATGTAAGATAAACAAATGAAATACTTAAACCGGTTTTCTTGTCTGTTAAAATTATAAACACGTATGAAATCAGGTGAAATGAAACATATACAAGAAATCAGGGAAAGTGAAACATATACAAGAAATCAGGGGAAGTAAAACTTTTACGAGAATTCGGGGGAAGTGAAATATTTCAAGAAATCAGGGAATGTGAAACATTTACTGAAGCTTCGGTGAAGAGGAACATTTACAATGGAAAATGCTTATGATAGTTCGATGCTTTATGAAAAACTGCCACGTGCGGTACTTTTTAAGATCAAAGTATCGAAATTTAAATAATAGCAAGAATTTATTGTATGTTAATTTATAAATCTTTGTTCATTGAAATGTGTTGAAATATTCATTTGTATAATGAAAAGTCGATGCATAAAGGTGAAAACAAATTTTGCAACTTTTGCCAAAGCGGAGTGGCCTGCAGTCTAAAAATAAAACCGGAAAGCGCGTCAAACGGACCGCGATCTTCAAACGACTGTACCGAAGTTAATTAAATCCATTTCAGCGAAAACGTATTCATTGGTTATGCAGGTTTTGTTTGCGAATTGTTATTTTGCTGCAGTGTAATCGGATTTTGACAATAGGCTCAGATACTTGTTTATTTACTTGAAGTAAAATAGAGACGGCCTATATAAAATATTCTTACAAAATATGTTTATTTGAAACTAGTGTAGCAAGGCCTTTTTCAAGAAAACTTATAAATGTCCGTTTAAGAAATATACACTTGTAAACAAGAACATAGAACTATCTTATTTTTCAAGGATATCCATTCGCCACATACATTCAAGTAATCACAATATTGGGAACGTTTGGCAAGTCAAGATTTTACCTTGTCGTACCACTATTGCCCGATGAAATATTTACTGTACAGACTTATTTCAACATACCAGATCTGCGTCCGGCCCCGTTCGGAGATGTTGACGGTCGCTCCCGGCTGCCGAGTCACAATTGTTGTCTCACGACTTCTCTCGTAGCAATACTCTAACGCCATTCCTGCCACGCTCTCGAGCGTAGCCCCAGACCCGCTCTGCGTCCGACCCCGTTCGGACGTGTTCGCGGTCGCACCAGCCGTTGAGTCACGATAGTCTCACGACGACAACTCGTAGCAAAACTCGATCTGATTTTCTGACTACGTACTTGACGCTTGGTGCTAGCTACGTTAGTCAGAGGCTCGCTCTGCGGCCGGTTTCGGCCGGTCGTAACGTAGCCAATCTCGCACTTTCAGTGCAACCCAACCTCGGCGGTATACGGCCTGTTTTTGTTGTCAAATTATTGACAACACGCTCCGTAGTGGACTCGCGTTGAGCAGGTGGATACTTAACGGTGACAACTAAGTCTGCTAGCGTTGCCCTGGTGCGCTTCCAAGGCCCTTCAGGCTAAGGAGAAACCGGCAGACCCGATCCCATTGCACTTGGGCCTTTCCCAGGGTACAGTGCTTCGTACCACTTCGCGTCGTCCCAAGCCACACTACCGCGGGTAGGGAGGTTTAGGTGCTGGGTTTGCCAGGGAACCTAGGCATTCTTATATATTTATATTATATATTGTAGTCCCAAGCCCTCCAATGGACCAGCAAAGCTTGGTAAACTTTGCTAGGTCGTTTGCCCAGGCGCTCGTTGCGTCTGGCGCCAACATATGAGACGATGTCCTAACGCAGGCCTTACAGGCTCAATCGCGTGTCCGGCCCCTCAGGCCTCAACCCCAGCCCCTCAGGACACCCACACCCAGACCCCTCAAGTCTACAGCTCTCCCGCTTTGTCCACCTTCCGAGATGGACTGTGTATCGGACACGTCCTCTCGCACGTCGCGCCGTAAGCGTACCGCTCCCGGGAGTGACTCGGAATCCACGTCTGATGCGTCATCTGACGACGCCACCTTAACCAGCTCTCCAGAGCCCCCTTTTCAGTTAGTCACCAAACGCTCTAAGAACGTCCGAAGAAAGCCGCGGTGTCTTCAACACCCGAGCCCACCCCGGTGTCTTCAATACCCGCCCCCGCGCCGTTAATGTCACTGCAAGTGACCGCGACTACGTCGGCTCCGTCCAAACCAGCAACGCGCTGCGCTCCCGTCCCACCTTAGCCTCAGCTCCCTCCACCTGCCTTACTCCGCGAAAAAGCGCGCTGGAACGCGGTTTCTAACTTGTGCAAAGAGCACAAAATTAATTATGTCAAAGCGGCAAACGCAGGCGAAACCATCAAAATCGCGACTATCAACGACTTCCGCGCGTCAAAAAATTGCGTATCACACTTACGCCCTCCCGGAGGAGCGTAAGATCCGCGCGGTATTACGGGGCGTCCCGTTTGAGCTCGCGAACGAAGATATCTTGGAGGACCTTAAGTCCCAGGGCTTCCCGGCTGAAGCAGTGCACAAGATGCTCTTCTACCGTGGTAGGCGTTTTCCACTCGCAGTAATCCTATCTAACAATCCCCAATCGAGGGAGATCTTCAGAGAGACTCGCACAATCTGTGGACTTTCGAATATCTCCGTCGAGCGTCCCAACCCCTGCGGTCACCCTGGGCAGTGCCACCGTTGCGCTCCGTTGTGCTCCCCCCAGGTGCGTTAGGTGCCTGGATCCTCACATTACAAAGGAGTGCACTCGCACTCCCAAATCCACTTTCCCCCCCTGCATGTGTGCTGTGCGGCTAGTCCGGCCACACAGCTAACTACAGGAGTTGTCCGGGAGCTCCGCGCCCCTCCATTAAGAGGGCCGCGCCTAAACCGGCGCCGGCGCTCACTCCCGCCAACTTACCGCCGCTACGCAACCGGGCTCACCCGGAAGCAAAGCCCTTGCAGCCGACGCACACTCCGGCTCTCTTCTGGAGACAGCGTCCGGCCGCTCCACCTTCCCTACCTATCCCAGCTCCCGTAGCTCCCGTAGGCCCGCGTCCCGCTCCGTCGTCTCAACCTCCGTCGTCGTTGGCTGAGGACATGAAGATCGTGTTCAACGTTATTCAAAACGTCGACATTAGGGAAATTTCCGTTCTCGCACGTAAACTGCGAGCCACCCGCTCTCCTCAAAAGCGTCTCTGCGCGTTAGCCGAGCATCACTCGCTACTTATTTCCTTGTAAATTATTTATTTAGTATAAATTCTTTAAATAATAAACATAATGTTACCTAGACCTGCTAATCCCGCGTCCGGTCGTATCAAACCGCTATCCCTAGTTTCTTTCAACGCTCGTAGCCTTAGTTCTAACCTTCGTGAGCTTAAACTATTCGTTCAGAACAATGAGCCAGACTTATTGCTTCTCCAAGAGACGTGGGTCACTCCAAACCGTTCCAGGGGATTCGCTATTCCCAAATATGCACTCACTCGTAACGACAGGCCCAACGCCGACGGTCACGGCGGCACAGCTATTCACTATAAAAGAGGTTTCCATTGCTCTCCTCTTCCTACCCTCCTCAACATGGAAGCTACGGTGTGCAGATTGGCTATGACTGGCATCCGGCCATCATCATAGCTTCAATCTACATACCTAGTGCCATCAGACCACTCCGCAGCGACTTTGAGGGCATTCTCGCCCTTGGCTATTCAGTCATTATGTTCGGAGACTTTAACTCCAAACATACTGACTAAGTGGTATCGCTCTCCTTAATATCACTAACTTACTCGACTTAGACGTCATCTCTCCCGTCACGACCACTCATTATCCCGACAACCCTAACCTCCGTCCTGACATCGTCGATTTTGCGTTAATAAAGCATATCAATCTCTGTCTAAGGTCAATGAAACCGCTCGATGACCTAGGCTCTGATCTCCGCCCCGTCTCTCTCGTGCTAGGACCGCCCAACGATAACGTCACCTCTCCTAAGACCTTTACCAACTGGAAAGACTTTAAAAATACTTTAGTTTTTTACTATTTCAAATACCAACCATTACATTTTACATAAGAAATGAAAAAAAAGTTAAATTTTAGAAATAATTTAAGCAAATGAAAGGTTTCATTACTTTTAAAATTAAAAAGCCACATTTTAACATGTCTAAAGCTGATTTTCGTGCACTTTCTGCATTGTAAATGCTGCAATGAAACAGGACAACGATTATAGTTATAATGGAGTACACAATGGAGATAATACTGGCTATAGCATAAATGTTGGCGCATCTTCAGAAAAGTAGAATCATTAGATAAACTATCTTTTCTCGAAATCTACTATTGTCAAAACATTAGATGAGACTTTTTCCTCTTCAGCCAAAGAAATTCCTCCTTTACCATTCTATTTTAGCCAAAAAAAAATTTCTTTTTATATAACAAGATTTATCCACTATCTTTTTTTCCGGGCGGAAATTGAAATCGGAAAGGAAGCTACAAATGGTGCAATCAAGAACGATCGCCAAAGGTAAGTTGTTTAAAACAGCACCCAAAAGTAAGTTTGTTTTGTGGGGCTTTCTTATAAAACATTTCGACCTTTTAAATCCTTCTATCTATACAATCTCCAAAGTTGGACTTATCACAATTTGACTTGAGGACAAAATGTGCAACGACGATTACTTCTTAAATTTTTATTAAATTTTGTTTTGGGAACAAAAATATGCTTATTACGTTTTTGATAACATAGGATAAATCAAAACTAAATGTTTAGTAGTTTAAAAACATATAAATGTTGCGGTATTTTTGCTTTTATTTCGGTATCGGAGCAGTATGACAAATTCTGATACACAACGACATATGCCAAATATTCATAACAAACACGTACATGGATGTGATTTATATGTGTGGATTCATAATTCAATGATAGACAGGTTCTCACTAAAGTAAAATCCTAGTAATTTTATGTTCTTTCAATTTTTGAAATCTTTTTTTTTTTTTGTTTAGATTTAAGTTAAAATAGGTTTTTTTTTTAATTTAGTACTATTTTTTTTGTGTGTCTTGTAATTCTTACATTTATATGTTTTGGATGCAAATAAATGATATTCTATTCTATTCTACTTTTCCTGGCAAACAAGCTTAACGATTTAACGCTAAGAGGTATTCCGAATTGTTTACTTAACTAGCTTAACTTCATGCAACCTTAAGTTTCTATGTTTATTTTTTTATTCAATATTTTCAAGTTTTTATACCTCTGCTTTGAAAATGATAAAGGCTGTGAAACTTTAGATTAAGAGTTATTGTTATCATATATAGCCTCTGTAGCCAATTTTTTTTGTTATTTTGTAAAAACCTGGGCCCAGGCATACATGATTTATTTTCTTTTTCCTTAAATGAGAAATTTTTTGACAGCTCGAAAAAATAGCAAATAAATTATGCAAATGATGGTGCTAGAAAAAGTTGGTCCTATTTTAGTAAACACATATAGCATATGAAAGGCAAGAACTAAGTCATAAAGCCTGGTGTGTCGTAAAAATGTCTACAGTATTATTTTTAAATTTTTTTAACATTCTTCTCAGCTTTTCTCTTCTATACTATTTAATCGGACCAGCTTTTCGTGGTGCTATCTATTGAGGACATTGGAAGTATTTTTTTCCTGATTTGATTGAGGAAATCCCTCATTTCATGTTATTAATTCAAAGTAACCCAGTAATTACGGAACATAGATAATTAAGACGGCACTGAAATGCAAATTACAGATTTAAATTAAAAGACCCTTTAACATCCTATACCGAAAGTAAATTTTTGTGATCAAAAGGGCTCGGCGCACTTCTAATCTTTTGTGGTTTTACCACGTCATAACTTAGGCTATTTCAAGTAGGCCTGTGTTAATCTAGGGTGGCTTATTTTGTGACTGTAAAATTGAAGAATTATAATAAATGCATATTAGTAGCAACCCTAGATATTCCATTTTTAATTTTTTTTCTCAGCTGGCAAACGAGTATGCTACCTTGCTTTCCTTACGCATTTCCTTTACAAACACAAAAAATTAGTTAGTTTGTACGGAAGGCATTGAAATTTGTTTTTATTGTGATAAAAATTGCGGAACCAGGAAGTGTTGAAAGAACCCCATTTAAACAAATGCTGTTTGTTCAAACATTACAACAAATCCCCAAGTTTTCATACATCCAGTGTTTTTTGTTGCCATCAACAAGTCCCACTGGAATTTATCGGTAAATAAATTTTCCGTTTAATTATTTTTTATTTTTGTTTATTGTATTGAACAAAAATTTTACGAATGTTTCTAAAGTTAAAACAAAACCTAGTTAGACCTAGTTAACGTTTAACATAAAACATAGGTTTTTTGCAAGTATAGCATTTTGGGAACACGAACAAACATTATTGATGATCATGTGCATCTTATAATTTTCTAAAACATTACACACACAAACCTAGCGTTTTACGTTCATTTATTATATCTTTATAAAGTATATCAATATAAAATACATTTGATTTTAAAAATTAATGAAAAATGTATTCTTTTCTCCGTCTCAATATGTATTCTAGCTGTCTGTAAGTTGGTTTATGAGTTATTATATGAAGAAGTAAGTTGGTGATTACTGATTAACAAACATAACTTTCCTCTTCACAATATGTATTGGTGAGGTAATATAACCTCAAATCTGAAGTTAAACTGGAAACCAATGCCTTGTCGCACTACCTGCTTGTTCCAGACACCGCCACATTGACAACTGGATACTTACCTGATTACAGTCGCACTACCTGCTTGTTCCAGACACCGCCACATTGACAACTGGATACTTACCTGATTACAGTCGCACTACCTGCTTGTTCCAGACACCGCCACATTGACAACTGGATACTTACCTGATTACAGTCGCACTACCTGCTTGTTCCAGACACCACCACATTGACAACTGGATACTTACATGATTACAGTCGCACTACCTGCTTGTTCCAGACACCGCCACATTGACAACTGGATACTTACCTGATTACAGTCGCACTACCTGTTTGTTCCAGACACCGCCACATTGACAACTGGATACTTACCTGATTACAGTCGCACTACCTGCTTGTTCCAGACACCGCCACATTGACAACTGGATACTTACATGATTACAGTCGCACTACCTGCTTGTTCCAGACACCGCCACATTGACAACTGGATACTTACATGATTACAGTCGCACTACCTGCTTGTTCCAGACACCGCCACATTGACAACTGGATACTTACCTGATTACAAACTAAGTGCAGCTTTTTTAATTTCGTCATAGTCAGCAAATAAGCATGCGTTCCACCTGTTGGCAAGTGGCATATGTGCCCATGGACATCATTAATTATATTGTAATGTCAATAAATGACGCGTTGCCGACCGTAGGCCTAAGTTGGAATTGCCATTATCCAGTTGTTACACTGGCTGCTCCTTCCCTTTTACCGCAACACGACCACGTCAACGTGTACATTATGGTACAAAGCAAAAATGCAACCTTAAACATTAAATTCACAACGTAATACAAAACCAACGCAACTGCAACCTTTTATAAAACTCTGAAAATAAAACGTATCAAAACCTTGAATATTTGGCTATCTCAGTCTTTGATCACACATCAGGTTTTTGTACAATGATCAAAGACCTTATTAGTATTTACCAATCGCCATAGGGAAAATTAAGAATATAACAAATATAGTCATTAAAGTCTTAAATATGGTAACCCCGTGGCTTATATATTAAGTAACAGTGGGCTAATTTACATAGCCGCGCGATAGTTTTATTTGTGCACTAACTCCTGACAAATGATTTTAAGTATATCGTGAGTGGTATGAAATGATTAAGATAGTCACCTTAAACTAGTTAATTTTATAAGGATTAACATCGTGTCCTTCTAGACAGCTCTCTATTTACTACACTTAGGTATGTGAGAACTTTTTTGTACTGTTTTTTACTTTTTTGTGGCGTCCGACCTCTTTATGTCGCCGCCGCCTTAGTGAAATTCAAATTTGAATTAAACAAATACCATATTCCCTGACATTAAAAGAAAACAATGTCAGTCGTTTTACGGACCGCCCCCATGTCCGGTCGATTTGTATAAAATAAATATCAAGTGAATTTCTAATAATATATATTTTATTTTTACAGCTACGCCCTCTTTTCAGTACATAAAAATGGATATAGCTCCTCGTAAAATTTAGAAAAAAGATAGACATGTTTCCGTAGACTTACTAAAGAGGAAATATTCCATTTTACATTATTTCAAAAGCATAAGCCAGCATTTACGATGAATGCTCTTAGTCGGCTGAACAATTATTGTCGTATATCAACAAATTAACACAAAATCTTTGAGCCTTTCTCATGAATCACTCTTGATGAAATCTAAACCTGATTTAGATAATGTTGGCCGGAAGATTTTGTGGACGATTATATTTTGTTGGTTTTGACTGCTGAAATAGAACTAAAAATTCTTAAATAAAAATGTTAATATATTACAAGATTACTGGACAAATATTGTTTAATATTCAAAATAAAGCCTAGCTTACAAATGCCAATATCTAAACCTGTTATTTCTTGACCCTACCTATAATCAGAAAAAGTGCCTGATTGGCTAAGTTTTCAGACCATGAAAACTAATGGCCATTTAATGATGTTTTTTTCTTATGCGGTTGGTTATTACGGTTCGTTTTGCCCCAAAATCCTTAAGCCAGGACTTTCACATTTAAATGCCTAAAAGGCTCAAGGACAATCACACAATTTTTGTGGTGCCTCAAGTACTAAACAAAATTGTTCGATATCTCTTGGACTATAGGGATTCATTAGCTTGTAAGCTATACCCGGTATTAAACCCTTGTTCATTTAAATATTCATTAGTTCCCTGCTCTTAAAAGTAATTAATTTCGAATTAACCGCGGCTACCGCAACGTTCCAGTCATACCGTAGCTTTTTCTGAAAATGCAAATAATGGAAATGTCTAGTAATAGCTTTTCCTTTCGAAGTTCTTTAAATGACAAGGACTACTGGTTCTGGTAGCAAAGTTTAAACTATTCACATTGTATTGTGGTTTTTCGTTGGAACTTTAGGGTTCGGTTAAAAATAATTTTTATTCTGTTTTAATTATAGCAAAGTTGAAAATGAGCAAAACGAGGAGTATCTAATTGTCATAGACTTTTCTTTTCGGGTGACGGGTTTCTCACTTCCCTCTAATATGGTAGAGGAGGGCGATGGCTGGATCCCGCGTTAACTCGTGAACGGGTGCCGTTTGAGGGTGTTCGTAGTTTGGATACTTGGGGGGAGGGAGACTTGCCGAGCTAGCAGATGCAGAAAAGAATAATTTTGTATAGACATAAAGAGACTCTGTAAATTTATTTATAAAAAATATACCCGTGAAGTTTCTTGCCAGTTCTTCTTCACGATGGTTTTTTCGAACTGGTGGTAGAATCATGTTTTATTTGACGTAAATAAGAACAAGTAATTGTCAATGTTGAGAAATAAATATTTTATTTCATTTCATTTCATATCCTAAAGCGACAAGACTTTCTGTAAACAGCTTATGCAACTTATAAGGGTCGATATTATAAATTACATTTTAATCTTTATCAACAATAAAATGAAAAGAAAAAAGTTTCAACACAAATAATACCGCTATACAAACAAAACACATCAAGGCGGTCAAAAGGCTGAATCATCTGATTGCCTTTTTTCTTCTTTATTCCAAAAACCAGTAATTTAATGTAACCTTTGAAATTATCAAATTATTGAACCAATTTGAATCTAAGACGAAACTTTTAAGCAATAGCTTAAGTAATCAAGAAATACTCTCAGCTTTTTACTTTTCTATTTGACTGAGTAGCTTAATTTGTTCTGAACTACAACGTGACTAGGTCACGGGTCGCCACTCAAAAGGATCGGGTAACCTAAAAATTTGACATTTATTGCCCAATTGTGAGATCAATGATGGTATAATTCCGAGTCAAACCCGGACACCTGTTGACAGGCCTTTCATCAGGGAAATTTTCAAATTGAAATTCGAGATATTTTAAATCTGAATTTAAGATAATAAAAAAAAGGTTCGTGTTGTTTATTTCGTAACAAATTGCTTAGGTGTAATGAATATCAAATGTCAATGATCAGAATAATGAAATCTGAATCCGCTTCTAATATGCAGTTACAGAAAGCCCATTTGACTCTAAATGCCCAGTTAGATTTTCTGTTATATCGTTTTCTCTGAAACAAAAGCTCTGCGAGTCACACAGCTTTTTTATTTTTAGCCCTTGTAAACTTTTATCTTTTTTTTAAATACATCGCAAATGAAATTCTGTTTTGCCCAATATAACATTGATAACATTAAATTTTTCAAATAGTATTTTCTTAAGTTTTCACTCTTCCTCATATTAAAAAAACCATAATTTTAGCGCATTTTATTGCGGATAGTCATAGTTTTATTCTCGTAATCACGTTGTCTGAAATGGCACCAAAATGTCGCGTAAAATGTAAACGTATCTTTAAATAAACCCATAAATATTCACTCAGAGCCATACTCTGTGTACCTATTTATTTTTAATGGCCTTTACTTTCTTTGAGAATTTATTTTCTCAGAACAAGCGTTTAACATTTCAAATAGAGCCTTTGGTCCTAACCTTATCTCGCCTCAATTTGTTACACCGGCTTTATGTCGCCGCCGACGTGGGAAATAAACGCTACAGTTGTGTTGGTGTCAATAGCTTTTAGATCATGTTTAGTTGCTTCTAAATAAATAAGTATAAAGATAATGTGGTTAATGTGTTTAATGTTGTTTTTCCAGGATATTTTATCCAAGAAAGAAGCGGCGCTAAAGCTAGAAATCACTCACAAAAATTGTATAAATGTATAAATTGACTGTCTATTAAGTTTAAATTCAAATATTTATTTCTCAACATCGACAATTACTTGTTCTTATTGACGTCAAATAAAACATGTCTTTACCACCAGTCCGGAAAAACCTTCGTGAAGAAGAACTGCGTTGCACTGCGTTTAACAATAGAACAAAATCGCTGTTCCATCAAGAGTCAGCAACACCAGCTCTAATGGTAATTTTGTTCACTATATTGTTTGCGTACACGGCAATCTTCATTTTGCTAGTTGCTTCGGCTATAAAAGCATTATTAAGGAATGAAGAGAAGAATTACAATCCCGAACATTAAAATTTTCCTTTCTTTTATCCCCAGATAAACACAGTTGAATGGCAACAACTGAATGGCTCTAAAGTAAGCAGAACAGTTGTTATGGATGACCTCACAGGTAACTGGTAACAGGTAACCCAGAATAAACAAACGAACGTGGCTCGAGAACAAACATCTGTGATCGTGTTACAAATGAATGCCCCGTCCAGGACTCAAACCTGGGGCCCTCAGCGTCAATATTACTAGCGCCATTTGGCAACTAAGATGTTCATACATTTAAAAACATGAAGAACGTAATAAAAAAATGCAATTTTTAACGTCCTCTATTGATAGATATACCTAATGAAATAATTTAAATACAGAAAAATATGCTGAACCATTAGAACGAGTTGAAAAAGAATACTGCATGAGGGGTAATAACAGAATATCTCAATGTAAAGGCATGAATAATATAATAGAAAATTATGTGAATATTTCATTATGAAAAAGTTCTAAAGGATTTGTTATTAAAATCCGGATAAATTTAAATTCGTTTATACTGTCGCTTAGCTCTATTAATATTGCGTACATATAATCATGTTATATATATCATATATACATGTTAATATAAGCATCTTTTAAATTATCCATATAAGTATCGATTGCATAAAAATATTACCTCCTCACCGATATCTGCTATATGTTTTATACTCGTAACTCTTTTCTAACTAATTCTGGCATCACATTTTACATTGAAGTTAACATAAACTTTCACGTGAGTTAGTTGTATCGGCCTTTTCTTCAGTCAGGAAATAAAATGAAGAGTACTTATATTCCACAATATTTCTACAAAAATACTGCAATGTGAAAATGATAGATTATTTGGAGTCAAAACTTGTTTAACACGAAGATTAAAGTCCTGTATTCTATTCGTTTATTCAATTTGTTGGCCAAAACGAAATGAATGAAACACTCGCATGATGGCGGGAATGGCCAGATTTCTCTTTTTATCTGAGATTCATTTGTTCTTGTAAATGAGAAAATGTCGTCGGTGACGCCTCTTGTTTTAAAACGTATTTTCTACTTTCAATTTTCTGTAAAGCTGGTCCTTTGTATGAGATTTGTTCTGGACAAGTTACTTTGTATGCATTTAGATTTCTAATGGGCTGTACCACCGACTTATGCAATGTGTCCAGATAAACTTTTACACAATGCCAACTGTTGCAACTGCCAGATCTGAGAGTTGGCTTTAAATGTAATCAGTTTGTTCCTTTAAAAGGCAAAAATAATAAATATTTTTAGGTTAGGTATATTATCTAATGTACAGTTATTCTTATTTTATATTATTTTCTTTACAGCCGAGTTAACCAAATTGTTGAATGACTTAATAAACATTTGAAAAAAAAATTACTGGAAAGTGAACTTAATTCTATTAAAGCTTTGTGAGTTATTTTTAATTTAATTAACTAATTAATTTAATATTTTTAAACACCCCCCCAAAACGAGCTGCATACGGGCTCGAAACTAATCGGACCGTTTCGACAGTTAAAGGAAACGAATCTTATTTATAGGTACGTTATAGGTGTCTAATGCAGCCAGTATTCTTTATTTCTGACGTAATATGGATTGGTTCATTGGTTCTTTGTAGTAAATAACAGATATAATATATGCCTTTATATATTCATAAAATAAAATGATGTTCCATGTGTAAAATAAATGTTGAATATCTTAGAAAACCAAAAAGTAAACAGATCTCATTATTATGGAGACAATACTACAAATTACTCATCCCCTGTTCATGTGGTGTCGATAAAAGGATCCTAAATCCGTTTTAAGCTAATTTTGGAATTGTAAAGGTTTAAATCTATTTCACATTTACATTACACTGTGTTTTGTCATTATGTAAAACTTGGGGTTTTGCCTATTATAATGAATTTTTAATTTAAAGTTAAATTAAGTTCTATTTTCATTCATAATAATTTTTATGCTCGTTTATGAAATCAGGTGCGTGTTTTACATCTAGACTGAATCATACACGGCCACCAGTACGTAAGCCACAGGACTCCGGAGTGCTTCAAATACCTACTTTTTTACAAATATATCCAGCAAGTATGTCATCTTTATGTAGTAAATAAACAATACTTCCAGTTACAAATAAATGATTCAGAACCTCAGTAAATTCGACCAGCACTTTCACTTTACCAACCCAGACAACTATGGTACTCGTAGACGAATACTAAATGTCTTCATGAAGTTTCAGCCTCTGGGGATATCTCGTAGACATCACTTGCTGCTGGTGAAACTGGAATTCCAGTTGAAAGTAATGTCGCTTTTATTTCATACAAAAATACTTTTTGATAAGAGAATTAATTTTGTAAAGCCTTCAATACGTTATTTCAAAAACTATGACTTCAATTATCATTTCAAGAACTTTTTGTAAAATACGTAGTTACTATAGGTATATATACGTCTATATATAGATATACAATGTATATATACAAAAGATATCGTTTCTTTATCTCTTTTTAATTAAAGATTAAAATAAAGCTCTTGATTCAATAAATACAAACACATCTCATCAGGTACATAAATATAATAAATGAAATTCTTTGAAATGAAATGATGAAATAGATATTTATTTCTCAACATTGACAACTACTTGTTCTTATTGACGTCAAATAAAACATGACTCTACCACCATTTCGAAAAAACCTTCGTGAAGTAGAACTGGCAAGAAACTTCACGGGTATATTTTTTTCAAAATAAATTTACAGAGTCTCTTTATGTCTATACAAAATTATTCTTATCTGCATCTGCTAGCTCGGCAAGTCTCCCTCCCTCCAAGTATCTTATTTATTGTTATCAAACCCTTTATTGTTAGGTATCGTGAAAAACTTGATCTTTATGGGCTGGTAATGAAAACTTACCTAACGTTTATGTATATTGTGAACTTGCTTTTTTGATTTGAATTAACTTTAAAAATATTTCAAGTAGGTTATATAAAGGTTACATTTGAATCTAACTTCATGCAATTTCGCGACAATCTGAATGACAGAAACGAAATTAAGGTGTACATGGCTGTTACCGTGCGAAGCCCGGGTCGCTTGTAAATGTGTGAGTTATGTATTGTTTTGTCAGAATGATAATAAATGTGTTAAATTGAAAATCTTGCTTTTCAGCAGCTTATCGTATATGTACCAAAATATTGTGATGGTTACAGAGGCACGACGGCACGACGGTTACGGAGGTGACGGGATGGATCGCCCACGTCACTGCTTTATGGTTGAGGAAGGAGATGGTTGGCTCCCAGGTAATGCCCGTGAATGGGTTCCGTTCGCGGAGGTTCCTTGTTTGGCCAGTTTTCGGGGACGGAGTTTGGCAAGCTAACAGATGCAGATGTTTATACCGAATAATGTTGGTATGTTCTCTTAATTTATTTTGAAAAAAAAGACGTGTTTCTCGCCCGTTCTTCATCAAAGTCATTCTTAACTTGTGGAGGGTGTGACGTTACACAAGTCTAAAAAAATGGTGAATATTGAAAAATAAATAAAATAATTTGAATTTAAGCACAAAATATATAGAAACGATCAGCTAGATCGATGATAAGCGAAGCTTTAAATTAGACACATGCGACGAGTATTCAAGTTGGAAGGTTGATCGAAGCTTGAGAGTGCAAACGCGATTCTTTAAAATCTGCGACGCTATACTTTTTTGGAATTTATTTAACATTATAACAACGTTTCGTGATTGCAGTCCAGGGGTTATGCTACACCTATGGTAATGTCAAATTCAGAAGCTGCTTTCTTCTTTTTGTTGACTTAAGATTAAACCTGCATGTGAGTCTGTTCCAGTTTTCATCACAGGAAATGTCATTAACTTGACCGTGACTGGCTCAACAGGTGGTTGAGCTTGATTTATAAAGGCCGGAATTACTTAATATACTTAATTAAGCCAGAACTCGCATCCCGAGAAAGCAATAACCATTCGTACGAGTCAGAAATTATTTCATTTGGGCATTTAGGGTCCAAAATATAAACAACACAGATCTCACGGAGGCCAACTAGCCATTGTTACATTGCGACAATAACTCTCATGTTTACATATTAAGAAATCTAGAAGTGTTTACATTCAATTTTAACTTTCGCCGCAAAAAGGGTTGTTATGAGATGTATTTGTGCATTAATTCTGCAAAATACTTATGATTCACATACACAATATGTCCCGCTGTCAATTATTTAAACTACGTAGAACTAACTTTGGGAATATTACCTAAAACAAAATTTTTAGCCCTATTTCAAGATATATTGTACTAGAGTTTAATTTTCAGCAACTAAAATTGTAACTTATGCGTATTTAAGTGTAGGTAACCTACAGCTATTAATCTTACTTGTGACGTAGTTAACTAGTGACAATGTGTGTAAATGTTGGTAAACTATACAGCTATAAATCTAACTAACTTGTGACGGAGTAACCACAGCAAACGGAACGCATTACATTGACGCGCGCTGGCGCTGCTGCAAGATATATGTGACGAGAGTCGTGGGCAGGTAACACTCGCGGTATTTATTGCATGTATGTAAATTTAGGTAAACTATACAGCTATAAATCTAACCAAATTGTGACTCAGTAACCATAGCAAACGAAACGCGCTACAGTGACGCGTGCCGGCGCTCCTGCAAGATTTATGTGACGAGAGTGGTGGGCAGGCCACACTCGCGGTATTTATTGAATGTATGTTAATGTTGGTAAACTATACAGCTAGAAATCTAACTAACTTGTGACGTAGTAACCACAGCAAACGGAACGCACTACATTGACGCGCGCCGGCGCTGCTGCAAGATTTATGTGACGAGAGTGTTGGGCAGGCAACACTCGCGGTATTTATGGCATGTATGTTGATGTAGGTAGACTATACAGCTATAAATCTAGCTAACTTGTGACGCAGTAACCACAGCAAACGGAACGCACTACATTGACGCGCGCCGGCGCTGCTGCAAGATTTATGTGACGAGAGTGTTGGGTAGGCAACACTCGCGGTATTTATTGCATGTATGTAAATTTAGGTAAACTATACAGCTATAAATCTAACCAAATTGTGACTCAGTAACCATAGCAAACGAAACGCGCTACAGTGACGCGTGCCGGCGCTCCTGCAAGATTTATGTGACGAGAGTGGTGGGCAGGCAACACTCGCGGTATTTATTGAATGTATGTTAATGTTGGTAAACTATACAGCTATAAATCTAACCAAATTGTGACTCAGTAACCATAGCAAACAAAACGCGCTACAGTGACGCGCGCCGGCGCTGCTGCAAGATTTATGTGACGAGAGTGGTGGGCAGGCAACACTCGCGGTATTTATTGCATGTATGTAAATGTAGGTAAACTATACAGCTAGAAATCTAACTAACTTGTGACGCAGTAACCACAGCAAACGGAACGCGCTACATTGACGCGCGCCGGCGCTGCTGCAAGATTTATGCGACGAGAGTGTTGGTCAGGCAACACTCGCGGTATTTATGGCATGTATGTTGATGTAGGTAGACTATACAGCTATAAATCTAGCTAACTTGTGACGCAGTAACCACAGCAAACGGAACGCACTACATTGACGCGCGCCGGCGCTGCTGCAAGATATATGTGACGAGAGTCGTGGGCAGGCAACACTCGCGGTATTTATTGCATGTATGTAAATTTAGGTAAACTATACAGCTATAAATCTAACCAAATTGTGACTCAGTAACCATAGCAAACGAAACGCGCTACAGTGACGCGTGCCGGCGCTCCTGCAAGATTTATGTGACGAGAGTGGTGGGCAGGCAACACTCGCGGTATTTATTGAATGTATGTTAATGTTGGTAAACTATACAGCTATAAATCTAACTAACTTGTGACGCAGTAACCACAGCAAACGGAACGCACTACATTGACGCGCCGGCGCTGCTGCAAGATTTATGTGACGAGAGTGGTAGGCAGGTAACACTGCGGTATTTATTGAATGTATGATAATGTGGGTAGACTACACAGCTACAAAGCTAACTAACTTGTGACGCAGTAACCACAGCAAACGGAACGCACTACATTGACGCGCGCCGGCGCTGCTGCAAGATTTATGTGACGAGAGTGGTAGGCAGGCAACACTCGCGGTATTTATTGAATGTATGATAATGTAGGTAGACAATACAGCTATAAATCTAACTAACTTGTGACGCAGTAACCACAGCAAACGGAACGCACTACATTGACGCGCCGGCGCTGCTGCAAGATTTATGTGACGAGAGTGGTAGGCAGGTAACACTGCGGTATTTATTGAATGTATGATAATGTGGGTAGACTACACAGCTACAAAGCTAACTAACTTGTGACGCAGTAACCACAGCAAACGGAACGCACTACATTGACGCGCGCCGGCGCTGCTGCAAGATTTTTGTGACAAGAGTGGTAGGCAGGCAACACTCGCGGTATTTATTGAATGTATGATAATGTAGGTAGACTACACAGCTACAAAGCTAACTAACTTGTGACGCAGTAACCACAGCAAACGGAACGCACAACATTGACGCGCGCCGGCGCTGCTGGAAGATTTATGTGACGAGAGTGTTGGGCAGGCAACACTCGCGGTATTTATTGAATGTATGATAATGTAGGTAGACTATACAGCTATAAATCTAACTAACTTGTGACGCAGTAACCACAGCAAAAGGAACGCGCTACATTGACGCGCGCCGGCGTTGCTGGAAGATTTATGTGACGAGAGTGTTGGGCAGGCAACACTCGCGGTATTTATTGAATGTATGATAATGTAGGTAGACTATACAGCTATAAATCTAACTAACTTGTGACGCAGTAACCACAGCAAACGGAACGCACTACATTGACGAGCGCCGGCGCTGCTGCAAGATATATGTGACGAGAGTGGTGGGCAGGCAACACTCGCGGTATTTATTGAATGTATGATAATGTAGGTAGACTATACAGCTATAAATCTAACTAACTTGTGACGCAGTAACCACAGCAAAAGGAACGCGCTACATTGACGCGCGCCGGCGTTGCTGCAAGATTTATGTGACGAGAGTGGTGGGCAGGCAACTCTCGCAATATTTATTGCATGCATTTAAATATAAAAGAAAACATTTTTTCTGTTTGAAGAAGTTTAAAATTAAAAACGTTTTTATGACATTCCTAATCTTCGCAACCTCTTTATTTCAGATGATATGAACATATTTTCACACTGGGATCCACAGCTCCTAATCCCAGAATTTCCTACTATTATTGTGAAATAACTGCGCTGACATTTTGATATATTCACTGCTTACTTGTTTATACAAGCAATGAAACAAGAACATTTGTTTTTCCGACGTTACAATATTGGATTACGCGCTATTCCCAAAAGACGTTGGAACGTTCACATTGTTATTTAGTATTCTCGTAATGCAATAACGTTAGTATGTAGTGGGTGAATTCAGTAAAAACTAAAATTTTTCAGTTTGAAGCATTATTCTTAACTATTTTTGTGAAATAAAGCTTGGGTATTGTATTTTTATGTAATTATGTTCATTTGCATTCATTTAAGTTTCCTGCAAGAATGCCTTTACCAGAAACATTGTGCAATTGTCACATTCGGTATGTAAAGAAAAAAAATATCATATTCGAATTCAAAAACCATTTCGAGATATCACTCTTAGTAAAATATGGTAAAAGCGACTTAGATTATTGATTTAGCGAATTGCAAAAATGCGATTAATATTTTCACTTACACTGAACCTCTTTATGACGTCATAAAGAAGCATAATTTTCTAACTTATCTTTGGTTAAACTGTCTGTCGATGCTTTCAATTAATATGTGTACATACATACAAAACTAATTCATCTATTCTGAAAAAGGGTGGCGCTGCGTCCTATCGGTAAATTAGGTTTGATATTTAGTTATAAAAAGAATGCTGCTGCTGGCTCTGTATAAAGGATCTACAACGCGACCCGAACTTTTTGATGTCAGTTTTCAAATAAAGGCAGTTCTCTAAACAAACACTGAAGATTCGGCTCAGTTCATGTGCAACGTTACATTCACAGCAAAATTATGTACTCACTTGAAAGCTGGGAACTCGCATCTAGTTATTTTTATCTTATCCAAAAAAGGAAATCGGAGAAGATTTAAAAAAAGTATTTATGGTTAAAATAAATATTTTCTTGATTAACTCGTATTAACTGGGTAAGTTAACATTACAAAGTGGTCCTCTATATCATCTATATCATCGCTCGTATCATAAAATATTCATAAATTTAATCAAGAGATTGTTTTTTTCGTGTCATCAATATTATCATTGTTTTTATACTTATAAAGTTATTGGGATAATTTCATTGTAGATTTTGAATCATAACCTAAAATAAAACTTATATTAAAAAGAATGAATATTAATTAAAATATAAAAAACGCGATCACATCCATATAAAAAAGTTTTTTATTTAATGTAATGAATCGTGAAAACTTTAGGAAATATTCAATAACGAGTATGTGAACGTTATCCAATTCAAATATTTCAGATATATTTTCAAATAATCTCCAGTTCGCTAAATGTTACATAATTTGAGCGTTTTACAAAAAAACTACAGCTCATCTTAGAAAAAGTTCGACATCGTTCATGGTCATATCATGGCTGGATCCCGCGTTAACTCGTGAACGGGTGCCGTTTGAGGGTGTTCGTCGTTTGGATACTTGGGGGGAGGGAGACTTGCCGAGCTAACGGAGGCAGAGATAAAAGGAACTTTGTATAGACATAAAGAGACTCTGTAAATTTATTTTGAAAAAAATATACCCGAAGATTCTTGCCAGTTCTTCTTCAAGAAGGTTTTTTCGAACTGTTGGTAGAGTCATGTTTTATTTGACATCAATAAGAACAAGTAATTGTCAATGTTGAGAAATAAATATTTCATTTCATTTCTATCATTGTGACCATACCAACTCAACGTTATCGGCCCAATCAAGGCAAGATAACGTTTTAATTCGGCTTTGAATTATCCGTTCATGCGTGAGCAGTATTTAAGCAGTTAACCAACTAGGTTACAAGTCAACTATTTGTCAAAAACTTCAAAGTTCTGTTACACGATCGAGTTGGTATCGGCGTGAGCTTCGCTGATGGATCATAGTCTGGTCTAGGTAAATGGTGCGTAGATAAATGTATGAATGAGACTATGTGATGTTCAAATAATTGATATATTCAACATAATAATGGATGTCAAGAAAATATATATTGTAGGCGGAAAGCAATAGTAAAAGTTTGTGTCGTACAAAAACATTGTCACGATTGAGTAATTATTTAAACAGATTCTTTATGAAGACGTTTAATTTGTTAAATAAAACGAAGTAAGTCTTCTGTACTGATTCAAATTTAAAATTAACTAGGAGGTCTGTCCTGTGGTGGTCCTCGGAATCTTGGGCACCCAGCCGCAGACGTGATGAAGCGCTGAGACTAGTTACCATTTAATGAGGTTGACACATATAACCGCGTCAATCAAGCTTACTCTTGAAACCATTTTGAACTCTAATTCTGCACCAATCCAAGTCCAAAAATAATTTCAATATCACGTGACTTCCTACTCTTGAAAACAATCTTGTCAATGTTGGATTAAAGGTAGGATCCGTTTCCGATTGCATACTTTCGAGTGAAGTTGGTTACGATTCAACAATCATCAAGCAATATTACCACAACTGACAGCTGTCAAAGCGAACTCAAGAGTTGCGATTTGGCATCTTTGGGTTCGTCACTGCCAATTTCAATCTCAATTAGTACGATAATATGGCCGTACAATAATGAAATAATTGGCGCTAGTGCGGCATCCAAGAGTACGAAATATGAAATTGGATTGCCGATCCATCGGAATTGTTTTCGAGAAAAGCCTACTTACTGATGTTTGTATGTTTGGGCAAGTCCAACTTTAAAGTACCGAAATAGTTAAGCGTCTACTTTTTAAGTGATAAGTCATATCAGTTGGGGACACTTTGTGTTTGATTAAACTCATCACAACTACATACGATATGGTAACTCCTGATCAGGAAAACCAAAAAGAAATACTGATCGAGCATAGAAGCGAAAAAGTAAGAAGCAACAAGTAGATTGCGTGGTATCCTCTAGAGCTCTGAAACTTTTATAAAGCCATTAAATATTTTCCTAACGCAGTCATCTAGGTAAGCAATGTTCTGGATGGATTTGTATAAAGCTGTACGAAAGGGAATTGGCAAGGAAAAATAAATCTTAGCTAATTAGCTTCGAATTTACCAGCGCTGGGCGGGAAAAAACGAAGGATCACGTCAACCAAACCTATCCAAACCTAATTTTGTTTTTAAAAGTAAACCAGAAAAAAACAATTTGTTTATTACTTTATATTTAATGATTTAAAAAACATATTATTAATTCGGTCTTTGTTGTAGTTCTCGAAAATAAACAACAATCAGAGCCTATTGCCAAAAAACCAATACAATTCCAGCAAAATGGCAATTCGCAAACGAAACCTGCATTTCCCATTAATTTGTTTTCGCTGAAGAGGATTTAATTAACTTCAGTGCAGGCGTTTGAAGGTGGCGCTCGGGTTGACGCGGTATACGATAAATAGACCCAAAGTTTTCCAATAGTTGTTGGCCGATTGATGTTGAAAAGTAAGTCCTTTTTGGAACAATTATTCTTTCATTTGACGATTCAAGGACACTAGATATTATCGAAGATCAGTGCATGATATTAAGGCAAAATTGCCTAAATTCTAAATATAAATATTTTGTGTTGATAATATACCTAAACACACAACACTTTCGAACTATCCATTTCTAAAACTTAAAATCAATTTCTAGATTTTGGACACTTTATTTCGAGACCCGCCACTCCAGCTAGACAATGGATAATTCTACTATTATTGATAGTCTCATTAATAAATCTGTTTACCTTTTTGTTTTCAGATAAACTCTTTGACTTTGGAACGAGTGATATGGTTTCTGTGTGCTATAAAGAAGTAAAGATCTGCTGTTATCCTTAGTATATTAAAAGCAGAATAGGTAACAAGCTACATTAGGCAACAATAAAGTTAACTTTACATTAAATCGGAAGAAAATGTGGAATTTAATAAGTAAGGCGTCACCGGCGCCATTTTCTCATTTCCAAGAAACAATGAATCTCGGATGAAAATAAATGTGAACGTTCCCGCGCCATGCCCCGAGTGTGTACTTCATACATTGCAAAGATGATTCAATAAACGAATGATATGGTCTTATAAACAATACAAATCTACATACATTATTTTGAACCAAAAACGTTTCAATCTCGATCAATTTCACTAAGCGTGGCTCTAAAAATTAGCACCTACTTCTGTATGTACCTACATCTAAAAAAATGTTCCTATGAACCTCTGTGAGCTAGGTACCTAACTTCAGTTGAAAATAAGTAAACGATCAAACCTTGATAACGAAATCTTGTATTGTTTAATATATCCTTAAGTTTCCACGATTATATTAAAAATCCGATCGATCCTTGTCTTGTTTTTTTTCTACAAAACTAATCTTAGATATTATCTGATAAAATTTCACATTTTTGAGTGTCTTTTATCTCACTCAACAGATCGCAAAGAAAACTGCAAACTAATACGTTTTATAATCGCTGCACGCCAAATGTTTGTGAACAAGCACAATGTTAAGAAACAAAGTTTAAACAGCTCCTCTACTGGATCTTACCCGGTGCTTTGAGTAGATTCTAAAATATAAAGTAGGCACCATCTACTTGGTAGTCAATGGTAGTAAATACATACATACAGACCCTATATATCTGTCATTTTAACAAACTTAGTATTTATGAAGAAAGATGTGTTCAGAATATTCAATAGCTGCATTCAATTCTGGCAAGGTTTATCGTCAGGATAGTAATATATTCTACATTTCACCTGCTTGGAGAGTGAATTAATTTTTTTTTACGTATTTACGTATCGAACAAATAGCGGGCTGAAAAATCTATGAACAAAATTTCTGTCCTTTAGCGGGAAGACAAGAAATATAGGAATACAGAAATTTTTTTTGATGTAGAGCGAGAATCAGGCAAATCCAAAATACAAAAACATTGTAACTGCAGAATCGAAAAAATGATACCACATGCCACATGCTTCAAGACCACGTTTAGGGTTTGTTCTGTTTGCCTCTCCGTAAACTAAGTAACAAGTGAAAATCGAGTAGATCGCGAAAATGCCTTTTGTTTACGTCTGTATTTTTGTGGTAGTTTTCTATTCTATTCAAAAATCGAGATTTTGTATAATGGAAGTGAATATTTCAATAAAAAGAGCTGGGAAGTTATAAAATATACATTTCTTTTCACATTTCTTTTTTTGTTTAATATCACGCGTTGGGCTTCACTTTGAGATATTCTCTTATTACTTCTGATGCAATATTTTTGTAGAACGTTTCCAGCATGTTTCCTGGGTTCATTTCAACAAGGATGACTGAATGTTCATACTAATCACCAGTAGGTTTATCGATAGAGAACGTTGTTTTTTTTTTATTTCGTTCTATTTGTTTGATTATGAACATCTTAGTTTGAAAGCTTGGGATTTTAATGTTATTTCCTCAATCAAGCTTTAACAGCTGGTAAAGTTACCTGATCCAGAAACTTGAAGTGTACACGAGCAAACAAAGTAAAAATTATAAACATTTACAATGCTTCCACAATGATCCTGTACCATTTTCCTGTACATTCTATTCATTACAAAGAACGCGGGTGATGTCAAGCTCTAGTGTCGCTTGTTCCTGGATAAATCGCCTGTTGAATGTTTATTTATTTAGAAACAACTGAACATCTGAAAGCCACATTTGTTGACATCTTAAATGTATCACGCACGACGCGCGCGACTTCGACAGCGCCAATTGTGGCACGATACGGTTAAGACCAAAGGCTCTATTTGAAATGTAAAACGTTTGTTCTGAGAAAATACGTTCAAACAAAACGGAAAAGCCATTAAAAGTCATCAGGTACACAGAGATGGCTCTGAGTAAATTTTTATAGCTTTGTATATTTAAACTGAAAATTTTAATGGGACTTTATGAGCATATCGGGAAGGTATTATCAATGTTATATTTGACAAAGTAGAATACAAGTTTCAATACGTCAAACAAAACATTTTTCATACATTTGTAGACATTTCCACTTCTGGTTATTCATAGTTAATTGCTCGCATCACAATATCCTACACACATAAAAGAAACATTATTTTTCGTAAAAAATGCACGTGAAAATGGATATACCAGATTAAAATTAAATTTGCTTCTAATAAAGGGATTACATAAAAAAGCAGTTTCACTTGCGAGCTTTTGTTTCAGAGAAAATAAAATGATATTAAAAAGAAAATCTAACCAGACATTTACAATGGTGTTTAATTTAAGATGATTTTTTTTGACATATAATTTGTTAATTGCAGATGTGTTAAGTATTATCGACAATGTATTGTATTCTAAACTAAAACATTTGCACACCATCACAACGGTTGAATATGCTGTACTCACTACTTGTAACATCTAGCCCAGACCATATTCTGCAAATAAATTCTTTCTTTCTTTCTTTTGAAACTTTTCTTTCTGAAGATTCATTTTAGAAGTGTGAGTTGGATTTAATTATTCTTATCATTGAGATTTGATATTAATGTGATACCTTACTAAATAAATAACACGGACCCCTTTTTTAAATAACCTTAAATTCTGATTAAAATGTCTCAAATTTCAGTTGTGTTATTACTGCACTCAAAACGCCCTCCCGCAGGTGACTGACAGTTCGAGTTCAACGCAGAATTATACCACCATTGGTTCCGAAACGGGGCAATAACTGTCAAGTGTTCAGGTCCCCGAACCCTTTGATCGACGACCCAAGATGTTGTTTTGATCCAGTACAAATTAAACGACTTATTAACTCAAACAGAAACCTAACAAGATGAAATTATGTTTTGTTGCTTTGAAAACAAAACAGATATTACTTAGTTCGGCATTGCTTAAAAACCTCGTCACAGGATAATTTTTTTCATTAATAATATCAACATTTAATTAATTAAATATCTTGAAAACTCTTTGTTAAGAAGCAAGAACAGGATAATAAGTATTTTACACTATTTGGAAAACGCAGAAACTGAAGGACCTTGTACTTTGCCTTGTATTATTATAGTATTCGAACGAAAGTAACAAAAATTTTCAAACACAACGACTCTGGTTTACAGGTAGGTTAAGAATCATTGCCATGTAAGAATACATGTACGATGTGGACTTTTCATAACGATACACAAAACAGAGAACAAACATTTTTAACATTCGTCTTAGTTTCAAAAACTATATTCACACGAATAAATAATTTTTCGATCTGGTGTAAAGTTGGGCTTGCCAGGGTTACGCCTTTATTATTTTCTGTCGTCGATATACATTACTAGCACGACAAACATTTAAATTAAAAATATTTGATTTTTCAACTCTAAAATACAAACAAGTCTATATATCTGTATGCTATAAGTCCGAATCCGTCAAAATAAAACTCATCAAATATAGCAAAGGTGATATATTTTTTTAACTACATTATTTCATGGTATATTATATATAAGTAAATATTAAATCGTATTCTCCCACTGCACTACTGTTGACAAAGGTACCACTTATCCTCCAGTTTGTTTTACCTGTGTTTTGCTTTACTGCGATATTCTACCGATACCTTTAAACGTGAATTGTAAATTCTCTGGAGCTGGAAGTAAATGTTTGTTTTTGCATAGTAATTGAACTCATGAACGATTTTTTCTTGTAGATTATCTGAAATATGCTATAGCTTTCCGTTCAAATGATTTCATGAATAGGAGATAACTCTAGGTATAAAACACACCTAGACTAACGTTTAAACTGTATGGCTCAGGATGTCTGGCCCATGTTTTTAAATAATCGGTAAAGCTTATACTCCGTTAGATGTGACCGCTAATCGTCTTTATCTCAGCTTATGTAAGCAAATCCTTCTAAGATAATCGATCGGAACCGACACCAGCCAGCTTGAATCACCGCTTTTTCATGGTCTCTCAATCTCCGCAACGGAAGTGTTCTTGACGTCGTCTTGTGTGTTAATCGCCGTCGGATCGGATTGTAAAGGACATCAAACAAGAATTTTTGCGATACCGATAGGGGCTTAGCAGCAAATTACAAAAAACCGGGGCCAGCCAGCTTGGACAGTCTAGTTCACAGTTCTAAATGGTCTAGAAAAATGTCTAAAAAAATGTTCTAAATGGTCTAGACTATCACCTCCTTTCAGCTTTTCATCCTGTCACCAAACACCCTGTATAATAAAATTAAAACTAATTAAAATTAAAATTGAATACATTCCAAACTTTATATTTACAAAACTTACATAATTAGAATTAAGAAAAATTTATCTCGCCAGCCGCTATTCCAAATAAACTGGGTATTCGTCTACTGCAGCTGAGAGTGTCATCAACTGCTCTGTCATGATTGAACCTGTTACCCGCTTCGTTCTCAGGGAACCTTTGTTCCGCCTTGAACTGAGCCTTATGTCATCATGTCTTGCGGGCGAGTGATTGGTTAACCTTGCAGCCGGCAAACGAACACGCGGTCCAGGTGGTAAGTGGCACCCGTGCCCATAGACATCATTAATCGTTAATGTTATTGATAAATTATAATGCTATTTACTGACTATCGATTAATGCCGCGTTGCCAACGTTAGGCTTAAGTTGGAACTGCCTTTGTTCCAGCAATCACACTGGCTGTTCCCTCCCTTTATCCGGAACACAACTACGTCAACGTGGTTTTAATGGTGGTTAAAATAGGAAGGGCTGTAGTACCACCCCTCAATGAGATATCTAAATAATAAATGTTACTACCTACCACTCAAATTGTTCGTCAAGTTTTTTGTATACTACAAAGAAATTATAAGACTTGTTAACATTTTTATACATCTAATATAGAAACTCAGAATAGAAGAAACTCAGCTGCATTCCGCACAGTTAATAATGTAAAAATATGGATTAATATAAAATAAGATAAAGGGAAGCAGAAAATATGGATTCTAATACAAGAGCAAGCATCTTCAAGAAAAGCATTATTGCACTCTCATAGTGCAGGAATCATGCTGTAGGAAGTTGGTCCAAAGTTGGCAGGCATAGAAACATTGGCGGTATGCATTAAACAAAGTTAATTTGATTTCGCCACTACACCTGTCAAATCTGCGCGCGAGCATGTTGCAGCGAACCGAGAGCGCCCACCTCTCCCGCTCAATGTCAATGTCATCGACCTGTTAAAAAATTAAACAAAGATTATATTATAATTGCTTGTAATGGCAGTTTGCCAGACCTCGGCAGCTCGGTATATTTGTGCTGGAAGTAAGCGCTGCTGTTGTGGATCAAATATGTCTGTTAAACCAAGTGATACTTTTCTCAAACTTATCCTAGTATTTTTATATTAGATTTTTAATGTGTGCCCTCTGTGCCGATAAAATAACGACTCGAATGTTTATAACATCCCTTATATTTGACACCCGACCACTGCGTGGTGAAATCTGTGTCGCAGTACTCGCCGCCTGACATCAGCCCAAAAGGCGCTAGGCGAGTATGGCGATACAAGTCAGCAGATTGGGATGAGATGCGGCACTTATTCGCATCATATCCTTGGCGGCAGACTTGTTTTACATCAACCGATCCATTGTGCTGCGCTGATGCTGTATCAAGTGTGATAGGCCAAGCAATGGAGTATTTCATCCCTTACGCTGACCTATCCCTTAAAACCACAGGTCGCCCATGGTTTAATGCTGCTTGCCTCACAGCTGAAAAGCTTAAGCAAGAAGCGTACAAAGCCTGGGCTGACGCTCGCAGAAGCAAAGCCGTGGTTCGCATGAACTGAAGAAAAAATACAATGCTGCCGCCAAGTCTTGCAAAAAGGTGATCAGAAAAGCTCGCTTCAACCACATTGGCCACATCGGAGACAAGATAGCGTCATATCCTTCAGGAAGCAAAGCTTTCTGGTTTTTGGCCAAGTCGGTTGAGCCGAACTTCTGTCGCCCATCGCTGCCACCTCTGAGGAAGCCTGACGGTTCACTGGCCCACACTGCAAAAGAGAAAGCAGACCTCTTTGCTAATCTTTTTGCAGACTATTCACGTCTAAATAGTCAAGGTAAAGTCCCACCCCAGTTACCTCAGTTCGGACCCAAAATGGGTACCGTTCATATTCGTCAAAAGGAGGTTCTTAAATGCTTGCAGAATTTAGACGTGAACAAGGCCAGCGGCCCCGGTGGCATACCTGCAGTTGTGTTAAAACACTGCGCAGCCGAGTTGTCTCCCATACTAACGCGCCTGTATCGACTCTCTTTGGAATCTGGAAAGGTCCTTAAATCCTGGAAGCTGGCTAACGTGCAACCAGTACCAAAGAAGGGAAGCCGTGCAGATCCCATCAACTATCGACCTATTGCAATCACCTCCATACTTTGCAAAGTTATGGAGCGTGTATTGAACAATCGTCTCCTGGCATACCTTGAGTCCAACGAGCTCCTTAGTGATAACCAATATGGTTTTCGCAGTGGAGATCTTCTTGTGTATGCCACTCACTTATGGAGCGAAGCCTTGGAGGGTCACGGTGAAGCTATAGCTGTATCCTTAGACATTTCCAAAGCTTTTGATAGGGTCTGGCATGATGGTCTCTTGAGTAAGCTTCCAGCATACGGAATACCTAAAGGGCTCTGCGACTGGATATCTGATTTTCTGAGGAAAGTGCTTTTTAGAAACGGAGTAACGAGTGTAATCTTAGAAATAAGGACTGTAAATATATTTTTCATTGATATCGGAACATCCAAGCATCAAGCAGGTGTGTCTATTTATAGGAAACGGTAATCTGGCTTCAAAGTTAACCAATACCACTAGAATAGGTTTTGCTGAGCATCTGAAGACTGAAGTTTAGTGATAAAATGTATTCATAGGCTTTAATATTTATTTACATACGACATGATATTTCTTTTAAGAGGTCGTAAAATTTAATATTCATACAAGAATCCTTTATGTCCAATAGACTACTGTACATTTGATTATAATTTAAAATACCGATAGACATAAGCACTTGTTCCCAAAGTTAAACATACTATATAGTTCATCTATCATGCAGACCTCCTTAAAATCATAAAGAAACTATAATAAAGATTTGTCTGTTTATGTTGCATTATTTATTTAACCCAAAAACAGTGATTTATTCTCCAGCTTTCCCAAAAATGCCAGTACTACATAATTACCAAGCTCACGGAAACCTGCGAACAATATCACAGCGCCCCACGAAGCAACCCTGCTTAGCCCCAGAAGGGACCGGCTTATCCCGCGTTCAACGACTCTTATACTGCGCAAAGAGCGTCGTTCATTACGAAACTCGGAAAGTACTTCAGGTACGCTGATGCCATGGAGCTCTCAACTGTAGAGTAGTTACACAAGTAGACATTTGAAGCGTATACGTAAGTCTGCTACGCGCCGGGTGTTACAACGCTAATGTAACTCACGGCCTCCTTCAAAGACCTCCTCGAGGCGTTGTTGGCGAGGAATGTTTTTAAAGACCTCCTCGAGGCGTTGTTGGCGAGGAATGTTTTTAAGACCTCCTCGAGGCGTTGTTGGCGAGGAATGTTTTTAAAGACCTCCTCGAGGCGTTGTTGGCGAGGAATGTTTTTAAAGACCTCCTCGAGGCGTTGGCGAGGAATGTTTTTAAAGACCTCCTCGAGGCGTTGTTGGCGAGGAATGTTTTTAAAGACCTCCTCGAGGCGTTGGCGAGGAATGTTTTTAAAGACCTCCTCGAGGCGTTGTTGGCGAGGAATGTTTTTAAAGACCTCCTCGAGGCGTTGGCGAGGAATGTTTTTGTTATAATTGCCATGGTTTGTTTAATGTAATAGTTTTAAAATAGGTAAATAATAGGCAAATATCACAAGAAAGGAATCATAAACTAGACAAGCCTTAGTGAATAATTAACAAAAACAAAAAAAACATATTTATTAACTTTTGATATAAAAACAAAATGTTAATATAAATACATACATTAGGTATATTTTATTATGTCGTTCTTCTATTATTTCATGGGAGTATATTTCGACTTTTTTGATTAAGCAGATAAGTAATGTTTTGTGAGAGGTACTAAAAAATTAAATAAAAATAACTATGATAGTCTTCTAAGCAATACCTGCTCGTAAGGAACTGCGAGTGAGGTTCTATGATATTCATGTTGGTTACAACTGGACAACTCCATGTGCTTGCCAAATATTGGTCCCAGAACTTTATACAGATTTGAAATAGACGTTAGAAAAATTTACTTTCGGCAGCTTTGTTTTGCTAAAATGTTGTTTCTTATTTTGACGCGACAAGAAGTATAGCAAATAGAATATGAAAAACATATTCGATTTTGTTGATCAATAATAGTTTTGGTTGGTGTATCGAAAGTTACTGTTTCGATATTATGCGGTGGTGTTATTTTTATTTTTATTGTTATTATAAGCATTGCTTCAGTAAATGATCCTATCGAAAATATCATTTGAGATAGTTTCATTTGGAACATTTTTTATTTTGTTGTTTTATTGCGATACTTGTTATAGGATATATATTCATTTAAAATTAAATTCAGGCAGATGCGGTTTATCAAAATCGGTACTAATCTAAGCTTTTCATCCCTTATCCCTTTCTGAAAATATTCTACAATACCCATTATAATATGAATTTTGATGACACAGTCGAATTTGCAGGCTGTTAAAAATGATTTTCTATCGTGCTGTCTTTGGAAGTAGAACGACGAATCCAGGGATCTGGTCAAGACTGTTTTGAAATTATACTCCAACGATTCTATTGGACTCACTCATATTTTATGATTTCGAATTTCATCAAAAAACAAACCATAATGATGGTAACTGAATTTAATAAAAATACATTAAATTTATTTTTGTTCTCACTGTCGTCGCCTTGACCAGTTCTTACTATTCTACTACTATTGTAAAAATGAGGTTGGCGTACTGATGTCAGTGATGTCGGGTCTGGTGGTATACAAAAAATCTCTTCACTCTAGCGGATTCAATACACTTTTGCAGGTTTCGAATGATAAACATAATCTACGAGGTAGTGAGGTGAAAACATAATTAATTACATTAGGTATATGTAATAAAACACGACGACGTTTGAAAATCCCTGGATATTGAAATTGCACTCTTGAATGTTCACTATGAGTGCCGCAGTTGTCAAATCTACGTCGTTACGTACGTTACGTCAGCGTTACGGTAAATATTGTAATGTTGTATTGACTCCTGACTGAACCAAAACAAAACCACACTATTGGCCTGTATATTTCGGTGAAAACCGCGATGAAACATAAATATATTTTGAACCTTATTATATGGTCACTAAAGCGTAAAGTGAGTTTTGCAGAAGGTTTATTATTGACTGTAGTCTGAATAAATGTAGCTCTTGTAGAAAAATTGCTGTAAACAATGATGAAAATCATGAGATCTTGCTGCTCGAATCAAATTTATTCTTTCGTCAAAATAACATCGGAAGAATATGTGACTCTGTGTTAACTGTGACTGCATTGTGCATTAGTTGCTAGAGTTTAGCTTACTTTGAAGTTGTATTATTTTAACTTGAAGATTTATAGACGCCATCAAGGCCGTAATGATACCCGCTGGCTCTCCCTCGATCTGTCGGTACATGCTTTGGTAGTAACACGTGTTAATAGCATAAATGAACGTTTTTCAGTATTAAGTAGAAACATTGGTTGTAAAAGCTATATGACAAGACAGTCACAGAACCTCAACGACGTCACGACATTATGTAGGCTCTCACATTAAATGACAACTCATCAATCGCGGAAGCCAGAGATACAGCATCTTTCTGAGAACCCGAATGGTCCCGTAATTCGAATTTTCCAAAAAGTTATTCCACCTCTGGACCGATCGACTGTATTTTCTAGGACTACCTGTATAACTACGAATATTCATATTTAAAAGCTGCTTTACCTCTAAAAAAGATTTCGTTGACCTCTGTGAAGCATAAAAGCCACTTATATAAAAGACACATAATTTCATGAATCATAATTCTCTTGAATGTACCTAAATGGTAATTAGATAATATTTACTTGGAAAATTTACCGAAATGAGCCGAATTCATCTTGCAATTCAACGTATTTTATAACTCAGAATATTTCGTATTTTCAGTATGTAAGTATTCTTTTTTTCATTCCTATGGTCTTAGTAATAATTGACTTACTAGCTTTCTTAAAGAAAGTGAAAATTAAGAAGGAGCGATTGTACTAGGCAATTTTTGGATTGTTTTTGTGTTGTTTGACCCATCTTGTGTCAATTATAAAAACATGACGTAAGAAAACCCTCGATGATTTCTTTCTTTTTATTTTATTGAAATCACAGAAAATGAAAGCAAGGCTAAGCCATAACGATATTAAATATCTTATTTATAATGTTTGTTAAAATGTAATACTTCTTTCGTCACCGAGTGCTCATGTCACCATGTCCTCAAGTCCACTAATTATATTAAAGACGTAGCCAATAAATGCTAGTTACGTGTGCATCGTATATTCCCACTCCAACGCTGGTGATACTAAGGATTCCATTTCTCCTTCAGTTTGGACTACCACCTTCTGCGTTACAGCAACATTGTACCGACACCGCGCGCCCAGGTGTTACCCTTCAACGAACATGATTCATTAGTGATATTTCTCTGGAGCTGAAGTAAAACGTTCGTTTTTACATACGAGTTAAAAAAAGAGTTTAGGAACTTTCAGTAAACTTTCTTTTCCTCTGCAGCCATTATTTTCTGAGTTATTTATTGTCAAAGCAGAAAAGGATTTCTAGACACCTTCGAAATTACTGACGTGTGAAAAGGTAAGATTTTTGATGCTATTTGCCAATTTATTATTTTGTTTTGATTCAATAAACAAATTGGTTCTTATACGAATTTGAATAGAATTGATTTATCCACGACGTTGGATATTTGTGTCGATTGAATGTGATGGGATATGAGTACCTACGTACAAATAGCTATTTGGCGTGAATAATCCTAGACTGTCAATACTGCAAAGTCCGTAAAGAGCAGCTGGCAAGAAACTGCACGTAAACAATTAAATTAATCTTTAAAAAATTAAAATTAAAGTTTGCTTTGTATTCTGTTTGATACTAAAACCTTGGTTTGGACAGAGTTTAATGTAAGACTTCTTTCGTAACCAAGTATTCATGGGAAAAACAATGTATATTCAAGACGTAGCGAATAATTGCCAGTAACGAGTACATCGTATTTTCCCACTCCAACGCTGGTGATACTAAGGATTCCATTTCTCCTTCAGTTTGTACTACCACCTTCTGCGTTACAGCAACATTGTACCGACACCGCGCGCCCAGGTGTTACCCTTCAACGAACATGATTCATTAGTGACATTTCTCTGGAGCTGAAGTAAAACGTTCGTTTTTACATACGAGTTAAAAAAAGAGTTTAGGAACTTTCAGTAAACTTTCTTTTCCTCTGCAGCCATTATTTTCTGAGTTATTTATTGTCAAAGCAGAAAAGGATTTCTAGACACCTTCGAAATTACTGACGTGTGAAAAGGTAAGATTTTTGATGCTAATTGCCAATTTATTATTTTGTTTTGATTCAATAAACAAATTGGTTCTTATACGAATTTGAATAGAATTGATTTATCCACGACGTTGGATATTTGTGTCGATTGAATGTGATGGGATATGAGTACCTACGTACAAATAGCTATTTGGCGTGAATAATCCTAGACTGTCAATACTGCAAAGTCCGTAAAGAGCAGCTGGCAAGAAACTGCACGTAAACAATTAAATTAATCTTTAAAAAATTAAAATTAAAGTTTGCTTTGTATTCTGTTTGATACTAAAATCTTGGTTTGGACAGAGTTTAATGTAAGACTTCTTTCGTAACCAAGTATTCATGGGAAAAACAATGTATATTCAAGACGTAGCGAATAATTGCCAGTAACGAGTACATCGTATTTTCCACTCCAACGCTGGTGATACTAAGGATTCCATTTCTCCTTCAGTTTGTACTACCACCTTCTGCGTTACAGCGACATTGTACCGACACCGCGCGCCCAGGTGTTACCCTTCAACGAACATGATTCATTAGTGATATTTCTCTGGAGCTGAAGTAAAACGTTCGTTTTTACATACGAGTTAAAAAAAGAGTTTAGGAACTTTCAGTAAACTTTCTTTTCCTCTGCAGCCATTATTTTCTGAGTTATTTATTGTCAAAGCAGAAAAGGATTTCTAGACAAAATGGGCGATAATCCCGCAAAGAATCAATGAACAGACCGTTCCCAGACCGATACCCGTGGACTGATCTGAATAGGACTTAATACTTAGTGTACATCTGCGAACCCTGGAACTGAGCATGGTATTTTATGTTCATGCCCTGAAATAAAAACTAGACATTTTGGCTACAATATGTCTTTTTTTTTAAGAATTACCCTAAAAATCACAAAACAGTTTCGACCTTTTTTAAATTTTCTTTCATTTTCCACCTGCTGCGGAAAGCCGTCTCAACACCATCTATTGCACTCGTGAAGTGATATCTAGTGCAAAACTTGTTTACTAATTGTCGAGGCCTGTTTGGTTCCCTTGTTGAACTAATTTCAACAGACTAAGCTACTAATATCCACCGAAAATTAGTTTGTGTGATTGAAATCTTATTCAATAGTTAAATTTCCAGTTAATATAATATTTCTAATAAAACTGAGTCACAATAGATGGTGATCTAAAATTACGAGTGATCCAACGCTAAAAATTCGCTCATTTATTATCTGACAGGTGGTGCATAATATGACTTCTTAAATTTTTGTTGCAATTTCGAACATTAAAATTATATCTTATTACAAGAGGACCTATTAATTGTTATGTTAATTTATACTTCTGTTTCCAAGGTCATAACAGTTTAATTTGCTACTAGAACCAGACTATTAACTTCGAGATCTTCGAACAAAATGGACATCACTAGACATTCCGACATAGTTAAGGGCGAGTGCGACGAAAATTAATTGCAGTTTACTGAATAAAGGATCGGTATGACTGGAATGTCGCGGCATGCCGCGGGGAATTCCGATATAATTTCTCAAAAGTGCTGGAAACTCATGAATATTAACGTAAAAGGAGTGTACGTCAGTTAGTTAAATAATATATTATTATAATTATATTGTTATTAATTTTTGTCCTTCTATATACATCTCACAGAAATGCATTCCAGAACACAGGTAATGGCTATACTTTTGAGGATTTTGGCGTTGAGACTGTTGGGGTCAGGTTGCTCATGGACTCTTAATGTCTAAGTGTTTGGTTAGTGATGCTGGTGACCCTAAAGGTGCTACCACACCAAACGATCGATCGTCAATCGATTTTATCGATCGACAGGAATTTTATACTACTGTCAAAATATTTCACATGAATTTTTACTTATAAGTGTAATTGAGAGCATATTATTTACAAATATGCCAAAACATCATTAATAAATAAAGTAATAGTTTCTTATAAAATACTTTTTGATAAGCAAAAGGTTAGACCGAATATTGTTATTAATTTTTACAATAAGCGCCATTTAAATCGGCTGGTCCTGGGTCTGGTTGCAACACCAATATTTTTTAAAGTTTCGTCGTATAAGTCAGATTATACAAGATAGGTGCAGATTGTATGGTGGCAGTTGAACGCGACAGATAACGTAAAGTCAGCGTGTGGAATGATTTGAAAACATTGCGTGAAATGAGCCTATTTTTCTAAAATTACAAACACAACTTGGAGTTCAATTATCCAGAGCGATATCCAGGTCACATTTACGTTCGTAGAAAACACGTACCTTATACGTGCTTAATGCCACGTGGTACGCTACTACTAAGTAGAAAATACAAGAGCAATACTACCAAATAGAAAATACTATTGAAGATTCTCGATATCGTATATTTAATGCATAATATGGTTTTTGAGATATTAGTACTGAGAGAGATAAGAAGTATTTTACAGTTTTCTAGCACTAGATACGCTTGTAGAGCTTCTTGATAGACTCTTTGTCATTACACTTGAAGTTCAACTTTACATCAATACGTCATATCGATAACAGACGTTCGGAAATAAGTACCTAACTTACAAATGTTAATTCTCTACAGCTATTTACAGCGTGTACTACAGCGATTTTAATCAAAAGATAATCTTAGTTTGATCAAGTTTTCATCAATTGTCGTAAATCTATTGGAACGGTTTTCAGCAAGAATGTCTTTACATTGCCCAGCCTCATTAAAATTAGAGTTGGTTCTTAATATACGACATGTAAATAAACAATAAGTACATTCAAAAAAAGTGCTGACGGGTTCTTATGAAAAATATATTAAAAAGCATGCGTAGTTAAATTTAATCAATACTTATCTTTGTACCAAGACTGCAAAAATACAAATGGCATAAATTTTAAGCTCAAGCAAATATATTAATAATAAAGGTACTTAAGACCTTTCAAAAAATATTTCAATTTATACTGCCTGAATAATGTGAAAGGGTTCATAATAAAGAATTCAATCAGCGTAGCTTTTATCTCAACTAAATTATTAGATTAAACTTTACTTTATTCAATACATTGTTTGTTACGCCACTTTGATTTTGCAACCATGGGGTTTACGATTGAGTTTAGGAAATGAAGAGAAGTAGAACACGCCACTTGTCCGCGCTTTGTGAGGTCCGTGGTCGTCGGTCGTGGATTTCGCGTCCCTGGTACTTAAAACCGGCGGTCAATCTCGTATTTATAATGCATCACCTTTGTTCATTATTTGAACGTTCGACTGCTTTAACTCTCTATCTATAAATGAAGAGTAACATCTTCTTCTTTAGATGTATAAATACAGGTAGCGAAAAAGGTTAACTTTCGATGTTTCGTTACCTCCATGCCTTTTAAAACATTCTTAATTGTTTGATCAACTGTTTCATGCTTAATTTAAAAAAAAAATGCAGACCATAGGTTACGGATCAAAAGATAGGAATATCCTTCTGAAGTTAGTAACGAGTAGTAAATCGAGTAGTAAACGAGAGTCATTTAATATTCTCCTAACGCAGTTATCTGGGTAAATAATGTTCTGGATGAATGTATGCCGATGCTGTACAAAAGGGAATAAGCAGGAAGGAATAGAGACTAAATTTAATACAGCTCTACTGGTTTGTTTGATAAAGAAAGCCGATAACCGAGTACATGTTATCATACAATCTATGCTTTGGCACTGATGAACCAGTTCTTACCTAAAGGCATCGCAAAGATCTCCAACGTCTTTTCTAAGACCTCGGCTCGTCGCAGCGCAGATTGTCACACAGTGTTTGCTTTGACTCGATCTTTCAGTATTTTGAATAATACATACTAATGGAATAGTTGATGTACATCTTTTAAAAGCCAGTTACAGATACCCCACACTCTCCAAGTTCCATATTACATTATATCTAGGTGTAATTACGAGTATATCCTTCTTAACCCAATCGTGAATAGGTATATTTTGCAGCTCCGGCGGCGGCGCGACCTGGCAGCGCGTGCCGTATGCTGTAGTTACCTACTTCACCACAAGCCAGTAAAATTAAAAGCTATTCATTACATATACTTTCACCTAACTTCTTTTCAACAAAATTTTAAATAGCATCAAAATTTGCAACTTTTTATTCTTAAAAATAGCCCAAATTTCATAGTAAATAAAGATTGTAACTTAACCCACTTAATTCTTTTTTTTGTCTAAAGTTCAAAATTACTGTTATTTAAAAATGTCTTAGCATAAAATAAACCAAGTTACTAACCTTCTGAATATATTTTCATAAGAGCCCTACCAGGAACCTACCTTTTGTCACAAGAATTTTTGTTAGTAGACTCTACTTCAAAAATAAAACACCATGTTACCGGGTAAACCAGATTAAAATTAAGTTGCTTCTAATAACGTGATCCAAAAATGGTAGATTTAATTACGGAAATTTTGTTTCAAAGAAAAAGCGCAGGAAATATCTCGCGGGGATAAAATAATTTCTAAGCGGACATCTAAAACTCATTACGCATTCTGCTGTTTATTTTTATTAGTAAAGATTGCTCAATTTCAATTTGCCTATTGTGATCTGATGATCACAAGAAACATATTGACAAAGTTATATAAAGTACAGATTTTGAAACATTCTGGTACAACGACAGGGAGTCAACAGCTGACAGACATTTCAAGTTCGCACCAGAATTATTTGGTAGTTGGTTTCGTAATTGTGCTATTCCCATTTTTTCATGTTCCCCGAATTCTTTTATCGTAACCCATGACGTGGTTTCAGTTCAGCAGAAATTAAACCACTTACTAAGTAAAATAGTAACGTTAAGGCTATAGGGGTTTCTTGTTTACTTTGATAATAAAACGAATATAAATAACTAATACTGCATATGATTGTAGCTGAGTACTGGCGTAACTAAAAAAATACATTTGCTAATGTTATCATATTGTGAGTCTCTTTGAAGTACATTTTAGCAAAACTCAATAAAGAAGTTTAAAACTAAAGTTTATCCACCATTATTTGAATATGTACGAAAAAATACAAGCTCATAAATGAACAAAATATTCAAAATGAAAGTTTCGCTCTCGCTGACTCGTAATTCCAGCCGGACTTGTTGAATGCTACAGAGAACGCTGGATACATTGAAATATTCCGACAGAAATACTGCATTTGCGGAAATGACGGTCTCTCAAGATAAGCTTTTTGAAATCTGCAGTTTTTATGAAAAATGTAATGATTTATGTTGAAATACTAACTAAACATTGGAACAAAATAGTGGATTTACCTATCTTGGTAACATGGAAAACGTACGAAGAACGGTGGGTGTAAACGTGTTGTTGGATTACTTCGTGACTGTTTCAATTTAAACTACAATATTTATTAGGTACACGATTTATTTAGAAAGCATCGTGTCTTTCAAACCATTTGGTCCTCGCATAATTTCTTAATAGATAGCCATCCTTCAACCTCGGGCTCTGACAGGCACAAAATAATCACAAAGTACTGAACACATACTGTATGCTGACTTCTGGGGAAACAATTTAAGAAAGCAACTTAAGTAAATGGAGAAAGCAACGAGTAAATAGTTATTATGCAACTACTAATAATATAAGATTCATTTATTCCGTTATGCGACTAGCGTTTGTATTATTTGTCTACATACATTCTAAGATAATAATTGCTTTAATTTGGAAGTTGTTTACGATACAAGTCTATTACAATTTAATGAATGTAAGTATAAAATAAATTAACTTAACAGATTAACTATGACTCAACTAACTACATCACTTTTCTCAAAACATTCTGATAGGGAACGAGTTTTCGCAAACTAAATGGGCGAACACTTTTTTGGTTTGCAAAATATCATTTATATTATTTTGAACATAATTTTTTTATATAATAACATTATTTTTAACGACTAACTGTCTTTAGGTGTGGAATTACGAAGATACAGGCGCGAAATAGGTTCAGTTTTGATGTTTCATTACCTCCACGACTAGTAAAATACTTACTAACATTTGAAAAAATATCTCTTCTACCTCACGTAATAAAACAAATTTCGTAACCTATGTCCGAGTTACAGGTTATCCTATTTCGGAAGTTCAGAGTTTTTTCAACGAATACCTGAGGATACAGAAATAAGTTTAATAACGTATTTAAAATAGTGTAATAACTTTTTAGTAATTTCTGTAAACAATATTGTGAACAATAAACATTTCTTTTTGTGGAGTTGGATTTGCTTAACTCGGAATTGAGTCGGTATTATTATTGTTATTATTTGGCAATGGGGTTTTTTATTAAAGTTTTTTGTTTTATTTGATTAATAACTAATAATAATTTACAAAACATGAATACACAAAACATTGTTCGGCCCAACAGACTCACGAAATAATTAAACTGATAAGATTTTTTTTTTTGATGGGTTTCTTTTTTGGAATTTATTTCATGCAACATTTAGTAATAATTATTTTAATAGTTAGCCCTAAGCCTCAAACAAGGCATATTCTGTTCTTTCAGATTTTTATGTTTTTTTTTTCGATATTGTGTAACTGTTTAGAAGTTAAGAGCAATAATATAAGACAAATATAATTTTATGTGATTCTCTTTATGTTTTGATAAATAGGCAATCCGCCTATTAATCGAGCTCAACACCAGGCGGGTGTGTTTGATGAATAGGAGCCTGAAGAATCGAATTAAGCCAGAACTAGTGTCCTGATAGTGCATATACATAGTAATAAACAATGCAGTATTTCTCTGAAATTCTTTCATTTGGACATGTAGTGATTTTTAGGGCTGATGATAAACAACACAGATTTCATAGAGGACTTGCCAACTGTCATAATGTGACAGGAACTCTGACGAATACATTTTCAGAAGGGCAAGCGACGGTCAAGAAACTTAGTGTCGTTGTAGAAACTTTTAATCGACACAGTAATTTTTAAATAGACGTAAAAAGTTGTATTATATGTTGAACATGACTCGTGTTCATTAACTATGTTTATTTACGTATAGGATAAGTCCCACGGCCAACGGCTACGGCACGGCCACAATTCCTATGAATTGAGGATGTTCAAATGAAGAGGATAAAGTATTTCTTACTTTTTTCAAAATATAGGAGTATAAAATGTATAATATGATAATATTATAACTTTATAAGCTATTCTTGTTAGTCTCTTGCCATTACCGTCTTCGTGAAGTTAGCGTCTAGACACCACTTCTACAACCCTTCATACTAAACCGCTAGTTACTAAGTTCCAGGTGGCCACAAATTCTCTCAATAGATCCTGGCATTACAATTAGAAATAGGGCAACGCAGTATTCGAATCGTCCAACTAACCGGTGGGCCAGGCTAACGCTCCGGAAGCATTTATTCGAGTCCCTTGCTGATTGTTTGGCAGTAGATGATCCTTTCGAACTAATGGTAATGAAATGAAATGAAATATTTATTTCTCAACATTGAGATTACTTGTTCTTATTGATGTCAAATAAAACATGACTCTAGCACCAGTTCGAAAAAACCTTCGTGAAGAAGAACTGGCAAGTAACTTCACGGGTATATTTTTTTCAAAATAAATTTACAGAGTTTCTTTATGTCTATACAAAGTTATTCTTATCTGCATTCGTTAGCTCGGCAAGTCTCCCTCCCGCCAAGCATCCAAACGACGACCACCCTGAAACGGCACCCGTTCACGAGTTCACGCGGGATCCAGCCATCGGTAGTTTCAATAAACGACGTCCTAAGGCGAGGTCCGTGTCTTCTCGGGTGTCCTTAGCGTATTGTAGGAAGAAGTTTAAGTTCCGGGTAAGCTCCTTCAGCGCTAAGCCACTAAGTCCGGTAAAATTTTAAAGGCCAATAGGGCTATAAATAGACTCTCCACTTTGAAAAAAAAAATCATTTTCGTTTTATTTAGTATACATACATGGACCATTTTACTTTAATTGTACTACAAATAGACAGTTTTCATGATTAAAAAGCCAATGACCTGATGTTTCATGTCCCTTCGCGTATTCCCCTTTGTACAGTTTCGGTATAAATTTACCCAGAACATTACCTACATTACCATAACTACCGAAGGAGAATATTAAATGACTTAATAAAAGTTCCAGAGCTTAAGGGAATAACCTCGGAATTTACTACTCGTTAATAATTTGAAACTCTTACAGTTTTAGAACTTAAAACTCTAAAACTGTATTATTATGGAAGGTGGAGGTTATGAAACATCAAAACTGAACCTGTTTCACTCCTGTAAGTACCTTCGTAATTCCACACCTAAAGACAGTCACTCGAACAACACTACAGAATTTGAGCACGCAATCTCGGATTTACACAACACAATTTTTTTAACATATGATAGGAAATAGTTAAATAAATGTCCAACCTTTCCGACAAAGGCTAGCAGAAAACTCAGAATACCTGTTAAAAATTTACTTTCGAATGAAGTGAAAACTGGTGTTAATTAATAATTAATTAATGTGTTAATTGATGGTATGACTCTGGTCCCGTGGAGGATGGGTAGGCCGCTGGTGTGGGATGCAACCTGCGTAGACACTCTCGCGGCTTCCCATCTTTCCACAACTAGTATACAATCTGGCTCTGCTGCTAATAACGCTGAAAGCCTTAAACGTAGAAAATATAAGAATTTGGGTAGCGGGTATATTTTTGAGGCTTTTGGGATTGAAACCATGGGGTCCTGGGGACAAGGGGCTCATCGTCTTTTTTCGGACCTAGCGAGGCGATTGGTGAGTGAAACTCGTGACCCGAAGGCTGGCACCTACCTCGCACAACGAATTTCTATAGCGATCCAGCGTGGTAATTCAGCCAGCCTTTTGGCTACGTTGCCCTCAATGCATTCAAGTTTAGATTTAGTGTTTTATTTGTAGTATAATTTTAATGTATTTTCTGTTCGTTAAATTTTGTTGTATTCCGTTGATTCAGATTCTGATGGACGTGTTCACACACGCCTAACGACCACTCTGCCAGCTTAATATATTCACATAATAAAAGTTATTGCTAAACTTTAAACACACACAAAAATGTAAACAATCATAAAAAAAACATATCGATATAGTAAATGTACAGAGAAAAGCTATCGGGCCTTAATTGTAATAGGTCCGCCTTGAACCGGTTGTTTCTGCATTGTCTTGATCATCTATTGTGAACCGATTCCACTCAAACAGGTAATTCAAATTGAAATATTTTCTGATATTATTAAAACGTTTGCTTGTGCACAGTATTAATCATATATATACTTATCTCGACCATCTTCGGAAAGTTGGCAGTTTAGCAGTCTTCTACAGATTACATTTTGGATAGTGCGCGAATGCTCTTTTTAATAGACATCCCAAGAAGTCGAACCAAACGCTTCGATAGTTCCTTTTTGGTGCGGGTCGCCAAAGTGTGGAATGAACTGCCTGCGTCTGTTTTGCCAGAAAACTATAGTTCTAGTTCTTTCAAGCTTTGAGTGAGTATGTATCTCGTGGAAAGACGTAACACTTTCGTCTTCATAGTCACGTCAAGATCTCTGTGCAGGTCCGCGTTACGCACGTCTGTGGCCCTGCGGCAGAAGAGATTTTGAACTACCTGCAGTTTTTGCAGGACGGAGGGTTTGGCGTGGGCAAAGACTGGCGAGGCATATGTCATGACTGGTCTGACGCAGACCTTATAAAGCGTAAGTTTGTTTCTAAACGACATTTTACTTTTTCTACCTAACATACTACATAAGCGGCCTAAGTAAAAACGGGCGAGTTTCGTTACTCTATCGATGTGTAGCTTGAAAGAAAGCGTCTGGTCTAAGGTGACGCCTAAGTATTTGGTAGTGCGCTTCCAGGGGATGGGAGTACCTAACATTCGAACGTGCAGATTGTCAGCGTCATGACGTTGTTTGCAGTCGAAGTAAACCGCAGAACTCTTGTCTGGGTTCACATCGATACGCCATTTTTGAAACCATGCACCGAGGGCGTCTACAGCCTTTTGGAGTCTGGTGGTGAGACCCGGGACACTTTGGCCTTTGGTGTAAAGGGCTGTGTCGTTGGCAAAGAGGGCGAGTTCGACGTCTTTCGGCGGAATGGGAATGTCGTTAGTGTACACGGTATACAACAGAGGGGCGAGGACTGAGCCTTGAGGGACTCCAGCTATTATGGGACGAGACGTGGAAAGCGTGCCTTCATGTTTGAAACGAAACGTGCGGTCTTTGAGAAACGATGCGATTATCCTAATTAGGCGAGCCGGTATGCCTGTTTTGTAGAGTTTATAAACGAGACCGCTGTGCCAGACTTTGTCGAAAGCCTTGGCTACGTCAAAGAAAACTGCGATCGTTTTCTTTCGTTTCGGATATAAAGATATAAGGAGTATGTACTCGACGATTCGATGGACTTGCTGAGGGCAGGAGTGCTTAGCGCGGAAGCCGAACTGGTGGGAAATGATGAGGGGATCGCCATCCGTTGGAAACAAATGGTTCCGCATTCGAGAGATTATGACTCTTTCGAGAAGTGTAGACATGGCCTTGAGGAGGCTGATGGGTCTGTGATTAGCCGGGATATTCAGAGGTTTACCCGGCTTGGGAATGCCTATGACTGTCGCTTCTTTCCAGGCTTTTGGAAAGTAGCTGTGGTCGAAGCTGGCATTGAAGATGATGGCTAACAAGGTAAGAACCTGTTGAGGCAGGTGTTTGAGTGCGTGGTTAGATATACCATCCGCACCCGGAGCCTTTTTGGACTTTTGACTTCTAATGAGAAGAAAGATTTAATCATTAGAGACTGTAACGGGGTCGGCGGTGATGGGGAGAGATTCTCTGCGGAGAACTTCGTCCTCCACCGCCTGGATGTGGGAGGGATCCGCGGGTTGCGTGCTGGGCAAACATTGTGCCGCTATGCTGTCGGCGAAGCATTCGGCTTTCTCTTCGGCTTCAAAGGCAATAGTGCCGTCGGGACGAGTGAGAGGAGGAATGTGAGAGGCGGCGTCTACGCGTAAGGCTCGGGCCATACTATAGTACACTTGGTGGGACTGGGAGATATTCTCCATGAGATCGTTAAACTGAGCGTCTCGGAGTTCCGCGAGGCGAGACCTAACTTTACGTTGTAGTTTGTTCGCAGCTGATCTATAGGCGGGCGTGGGATATTTCTTGGCTCTCCGGAGAACCGCGTTCTTAGCTTTAATGAGATTGCTAACGGCTAAGGGTAGATTGGATATACTTCGCTTAGCAACCTTTTCGTTTACACTGATGGCTGAGTTGATAGCATCAGTGAGGGAGTCGACTAATGAATCTATTTTGTCCGGGCTATCTAATTGGTCAGGCGAGATCGCAAGCGGAGAGTTTGGGGCCTCTAAGGCTGAAGCTAACGTATTTTTAAAACCATTCCAGTTGGTAAAGGTCTTAGGAGGAGTGACGTGATTGTTACGTGGTCCTAGCACGAGGGATACGGGGCGGTGATCAGAGCCAAGGTCATCGAGCGGTTCGATAGACCTGAGATCGAGGTTGATTTGTTTGACGATCGCAAAATCGAGGATGTCAGGAGAGTAGTTAGGGTTGCCGGGATAGTGAGTGGGAGTGACGCGAGAGATGACGTCTAAGTCGAGTTGCTGAGAGATTTTAAGGAGTTCTCTACCGCTTTGGTTGGTCGATAGGCACTTCCAGTCAGTATGTTTGGAGTTAAAATCTCCAAACATAATGACTGAATGGCCGAGGGCGAGAATGGCCTCGAAGTCGCTAAGGATATGTCTGGTATGATGGATGTCACTAGGTATGTAGACTGAAGCTATGATGACGGTTGGATGACCAGTCATAGCCAATCTACACACAGTGGCTTCCATGTTGAGGAGAGGAGGGGTAGGGAGTGGAGTGCAGTGGAAACCTCTTTTGTGATAAATAGCTGTGCCGCCGTAACCGTCGGGCCTATCGTTACGAATGAACATGTAATTGAGAACAGCGAATCCCCTGGTGCGGTTTGGAGTGTGCCACGTCTCTTGAAGAAGCAATAAGTCTGGCTCGAATCGTTGTTCTGAAGGAACAGTTTGAGCTCAGGAAGGTTAGTGCTGAGACTACGAGCGTTAAAAGAAACTAGGGATAAGCCCTTGGGTTTGATACGACCGGACGCGGGATTTGCGGGTCTAGACATTATATTTGCTTTTTTACGAATTTATACAAAACTAAAAAAAAAAAAAAAAATTTATAACGAACTAAAAAGCAAGTGATGCTCGGCTAATGCAAATAAACGCTCTTGAGGAGAGCGGGCGGCTCGCAGTTTGCGTGCGAGAATGGAAATTTCCGTAATGTCGACGTTTTGAATGACGTCGAACACGGTCTTCATGTCCTCAGCCAGCGATGACTGAGGTAAAGATGACGGAACAGGACGCGGCCCTACGGGAGCTAAGGGAGCTGGGATAGGACGGAAAGGTGCAGGTGGAACGGCCGGACGTTGCCTCCAGGACAGAGCCGAAGTAGGCGTAGACTGAACGGGCTTTGCTTCCGGGGGACCCCGGTTGCGCAGCGGCGGGAAGTTAGCGGGAGTGAGCGGCGGCGCCAGTTTAGGCGCGGCCCTCTTGGCTGAGGAGCGCGGAGCGCGCGGGCAACCCCTGTAGTTAGTGTTAGTGTGGCCAGACTGGCCGCACAGCACACAGGCAGGGGGGAAGTGGATTCGGGAGAACATGTGCACTCCTTTGTTATGTGAGGGTCCAGGCACTTGACGCACCTGGGAGGAGCTGAGCAGTTAGCGGCTGCGTGGCCGTAGAGCTGGCAGCGGTGGCACTGCTCACGGTGACCACGGGGGTTGGGATGCTCGACGGAGATATTTGAGAGTCCGCAGATTGTGCGAGCCTCTCTGAAGATCTCCCCCGAGTTGGGAGTATTCGACAAGATAACTAAAGCTAACGGAAAGCGCCTACCGCGGTTAGAGTGCATCTTGTTCACTGCTTCGGCCGGGAAACCCTGGGACTTAAGGTCCTCGAAGATATCTTCATTCGCGAGCTCGAACGGGACGCCCCGCAATACTGCGCGGGTCTTACGCTCCTCCGGGAGGGCGTAAGTGTGGTACGCGATTTGTTTAAGCGAGAGTAAACGAGTGATCGCGTGGAAGTCGTCGATAGTCGTGACTTGGATTTTTATAGTATCGCCTGCGTTATTTGCCTTGAGAAAATTGATTTTGTGCTCTTTGCACAAGTAAAAAACCGCGGTCCAGCGCGCTTTTTCACGGAGGAAGACGGGTGGAGGGTGCTGAGGTTTCGGTGGGACGGGAGCGCAGCGCGTCGCTGGCTTAGACGGGACCGACGGAGACGCGGTCACTTCGAGTGACATGAGCGGCGCGGGGGCGGGTGTAGAGAAACCGGTGTTGGCTCGGGTGTTGAAGACACCGCGGCTTTTTTCGAACGCTTCTTAAAGCGTTTGGCAACTAACTGGAACGCGGGCCCAGGAGAGCCGGTTAAGGTGGCGGCGACCGACGAAACTTCGGACGCGGCGGAGTCTGAATCGCTCCTGGGAGCGGTGCGCTTCCTACGAGATGAGCGCGAGGATGAGACCGACGCGCAGTCCATGTCGGATGGGACGGGAGACGCGGTAGAGCTATAGACCTGAGGGGTCTGGACTTTGGAGGCCTGAGGAGCTGGGGTTGGGGCCTGAGGGGCCGGGGACGCGATTGATGCCTGCAAGGCCTGCGTTAGGATGTCTTTCGGAACGGAGACGCCTGCCGCAGCAAACGCCTGGGTGAACGCGTTTGCGAAGTTAATAACGCTTAGCGAATCCATTAGGGAGGGTTGGGACAATAATATTTATAAATAAGTATTTAAAAGATGCCTAGTTCCTAAAAACCTAGCAAAACCCTAGCGGCTCACCTCCCTAGCAGCGGTAGGGGGCTGGGGAGAATAACTTAAAACTAACCGTAGTACGCCGAAGGCCGCTACCTAGAAACCTAAAAAAGGGTACGCAGGTAAAGAGTTGACCGCGTTAGGGTCAACCTTTACCAACAGAAAGGACAAATACACACGAAAACACACAGATATGATAAAAATAAATATGAAAATAGGAGAAAAGTAAATAAAATAGAGAAGAGAAATAAATAAAAATAAAAAGGACTGGTTCAGTACAAATTCGTTGTCACCGTTAAGTATCCTTTGTACTGAAACCAGACTACTTACGCTGGGCACAACACTGCACTCAGCACAAGCACAACACAACTTAGCACAGCACTTTGAAGACTAAGGGGCTTAGTCGCAAAGAAAAAATCGCACTTCGATAGCACTCAGAGGGAGTAGAAAAACCTTGAAAACCGTAGCACGGAACCAACACGCTAAACTTTGACGTCAGTAGACTGAGCGCCACGGAATATCGGGAAGGGACCGATCAACGTAGAACGGGGTCTTGCACGTCCGTACCGGGCGGCGATCGGAGCGAGAATCTGAATGAACTAACAATTACATGATTCTTATACGAAGACATAATTTGACACTGTCTGAGCCAGTGTTCTGGTAGGTCAGTGGTACGTGCGGACCTGCACAGAGATCTTGAACTACCTACAGTGCAACAGCACCTCAAAACACTCTCAGAATCGTTCTTCAAACGCGCCGAATCCCATCCCAATCCTCTAGTTCGAGATTCAGTCTCATATACTGTTCCTGTCTTAGATTCGAAATTTAAAGTCACTAGACCGAGAAACGTGCACACGAACGTAGCGCCGCAGCTGACGCTAAATCTCTTAGCCCTATAGGCCGCAACTTCTAATTCTAACGTAAATTCGAATTCATTTAACTTCTTTAATATTTATTTAATGTAACTTTAAATTATATTTTTTCATTTTTGAGCACCTTCAGTGCTATGAATTCACCTTCAGTGCTTTGAGCACCTTCAGTGCTATGTAAATCCCAGCGGGTGACCCCTTCTGGGCCCCGCTAGCGCGGCCTCTTTCTCCAATTGGCCGCCGCTCAGATGAAGGCTGAGTAGTAAAAAATTGCACGAGCTGACAGGGGTTTTTTTAGTGGGTATGGTTCTGGTAGGCGTCGGGACGAGTCCCACATAATTCCGATCGCGCGCGCGGAGTATGCGTCAGAGCATTTGTTTATCCTCCTGCCCTTCCCGTGGAGGGGAACAAAAAAAAATTCATTCAACAGAGAACAAACAACTTGCGGCGGCTCAATGATCATCACTCATAAGAGCCTAACATTTAAAGAAGCACTGATATTGTAAGTCTGTCTGTTGAGCGATCAGTTGAAATAGCCTGCATTGAGATAGGGAATATTGTTATAATAAGTGTATACAGACTCCCATCCTCACCGTTAGAAGTAATTGAGGGCACTATGGATGAGGTATTACATAGAGTAAATAACAAAAACAAAGAAATAATTATTTGTGGCGATTTTAATATTGATTTATTAGTAGAGACGTCACAAAGCAAACGATTCTTGAATATTTTTAATTGTTACAACCTAAAAATCTCTTCTTAAATCCTACGCGAATCACAGCGACCTCAGCCACATGTCTTGATAATATTTTTACAAATTTAATGCCATGTACAAAGTCAGTAATTAATAAACTACAATCAGATCATAGTAGGCAGTTGGCCACTTTTGATATTGGGCTAAAAAAGACTCTAAAAAGAGAAATTCCCTTTATACCCATTAATGAGAGACGACTTGAAACATTTAGGAAAAATATATTTGAAAAAACATTTAAATAAGATTACTGTAGAGATCCTATTACTCAATATAACTCTATTCATAATATAATTAGAAATGAATATAACTCTGTTTTTAAAAAAAAGAAAATATGTATAAAAAATAATTTATTTAGGTTTAGTGACTGGGCAACAGTGGGAATATGCAGAAGTAGAAATAGATTATATTAATTGTACAGTGAAAGAACTTATAATCATAATAAGACATTTTATGAATATGTTAAAAGTATTCAAAATTATTTAAACGAGTATGCAGTGTAGCTAAATCTAATTACATTAATAATTAAATTAAATATAGTACTAACATTTCAAAAACTGCATGGAACATAATTAATCAGGAAACTGGGAAAGCAAAAGAATCGTACACTAAATATTATTTAAAAATTAATGATAAAGTGTTGTCAACTGACAAAGAAGTTGCTGAAGCATTTGATAATTTTTTTACTGCCATCCCTGTGTCAACTACTTCGAGTATTAATTCATGTACCACTCTTGCACAGTCACTGCTAACGGAAAATGTAAATTCATGCGATATTGATTTTATTTTTAAACATGTTACTGTCCCACAAGTTTTAAATGCATTTAAAAGCATTAAAGTAAAAAATACTGCCGATTTATGTGGGATTTCTGATAAAATTATTGAAACTGTCATTGAAGGTATAGCCCCACACTTAGCCAGTATATTTAATGACTGTGTTGATAATGGTGCTTTTCCTGATTTAATGAAATTGAGTAAGGTCATTCCAATATTCAAAGCAGGTAGTATTTCTGACTCTAATAATTTTAGACCTATATCAATACTACCAACGCTCAGTAAGATTTTTGAAAAATTTACTTTAAATCAATTACTTTCTCATTTTTACGGTAATAGTTTAATGAATTTTAAGCAATTTGGTTTCACGCGGGGTCACTCAACAAACGATGCCGGTGTTGAGCTCATAAAACACGTATTCAGCGCCTGGGGGGAGTCGTGTGATGCTATTTGTGTCTTTTGTGACTTGTCCAAGGCGTTCGACTGTGTGGAGCATACTACTCTACTCATGAAACTGCACTATTACGGCATAAAAAACCGAGCGCTTGCCTTGATTAAATCATATATTTCTAATAGAAAACAGAAAGTCGCAATAAATGGAGAAAAATCATCAGGATCGGCAGTGACAATGGGTGTGCCCCAGGGCTCAGTTCTTGGTCCTTTCCTATTTTTAGTATATGTCAATTATCTGCCATCGGTCGTTAAAAATCAATGCGAGGTCATATTGTTTGCTGACGATAGTTCCTTCTTATTTAAAATCAAAAGACAAGAATCTGACTATCGAGCGGTAAACAAATGCATCTCCAACATAGAGCAGTGGTTCTCAGCTAATAATTTGCTCCTCAATGAAAAAAAAACGAAATGTGTTAAGTTTACATTGCCAAATGTCAAACAGGTAAACACAAACATTGTAGTTAAGAGCCAGGAACTGACTCCTGTAAACTCAAAAAAATGAGACAAATTTCAAATGAAACAACTGCTCGATTAGTCTATTTTGGTTACTTCAACAGCCTCATGACATATGGTATTCTGTTGTGGGGGAGTGCTGCCGACATCGATACTATATTTATTCTGCAGAAAAGGGCTGTTCGCGCAGTCTATCAGCTCGGTCCAAGGGTGTCACTTAGCAGTAAATTTAAAGAAATAAATATTCTTTCCTTCCATTCACAACATATTTTAGAAAATTTAATGTATGTAAAAAAGAACATAACCTTGTTCAAAAGAAAAAAAGATCTGCACAATGTTAACACAAGAGGAAGAAATATGCTGGCAGCTCATAATAGTAGGCTTCATAAAATCACTAACTCATTCATGGGTCAATGTATACGCTTTTATAATAAGGTTCTTGAGGATATCCAAGGTTTCAAAGAAACTATAAAGGAGAAGTTATGTGCTAGAACATATTATAAACTATCCGATTATTTGGATGATAAAAGCCCTTGGGTATAATCCCTTCATTAACAGGATTGTACTAGTATTTGTAACAAAGCATGTGTAATGTGTCTGTATGTTCGATGAGTTCTTCGTCCCGATGAATATCTAAAGCGTCATTGTCACTAAAGTACGTCTTCTTATGGTAGCGTCGGGTGACGGGTCGCTCACTTCCCTCTAATATGGTTGAGGAGGGCGATGGCTGGATCCCGCGTTATCTCGTGAACGGGTGCCGTTTGAGGGTGTTCGTCGTTTGGATACGTGGGGGAGGGAGACTTGCCGAGCTAACAGATGCAGAAAAGAATAATTTTGTATAGACATAACGAGACTCTGTAAATTTATTTTGAAAAAAATATACTCGTGAAGTTTCTTGCCAGTTAAAAGTTATGTTTGAACCAAATGTAAGTACAAAAGATAGACCAAGTTCCGTTAGTGTGACGGCAGTATGCGAGGAAAAACCTTGTTTTTATTGTATTGGCGAATCCATGTTATAATTCCTATTTACCAATCCCGTTTAAATTTACTTATTGTTTTTATAACGAAATTCAACTTAGATTTTGCTAACAACACATATTGGAATTCAAATAACTTTCACCTCCTACATACTTTTGTAATTTCAGGAAAAAAATAAATTTAATATAACACTGGGCATCGGTGCGTAAAATTTGGCACAATATTTAAACTTTTTTTTAAAACTACAGCACAACCTTTGAAAATTAGAGGCCACGAATCTCTTTTTTATATCTTAAGAAGGCCACCGTACTTAGGTTACATTTAATAATGTGTGAAAAATAATTTTTAAGATGCCGTTACTTTCAGAATTTCAACTGACGCTGCCGGCGAGTGCTTCCGGAATGGAATAAGAGCAGCGGATATTACATAACTGTTTTGGTTAAACTTTAGTCTACTGACAGGACACCCATAGGTAATTGTTGTAGTTGAACTCGAGTAGGTATACTAGTGTATTATGTAGTGTAGATAGAACTATATAGAAAGTGGAAGAATAGGTATCTATATAAAATGTTTACACTTAAAAAAGACTACATAGGTACAGCTAGTATTACATTTTCTTGCTTGAACGCTCCTGGTTTGAATGATGTAAAAAATTTTTAAGGATTTAAAACGGGACTTAGAGTTACTTCCATCCCAAAGATATCTAGTGCCTGAGGGACACGCGACCGAAGGCTATTGTAGGGATACAGCGTATCGATACACGAAATCGTGAATACAGTTGTGAATACATCATTTGTTCTCTTCCCAGCGCGTTATAAACAAATTGCCTGAAACCACTGTCTAGTTGGATGGCCGTACAGTGGGTAAATAAGACTGCCTTGACGATTTACAAATGCTAGTAATGCCCAGCTGATACATCCCACAAAGCCGCTTACACTCCATTCATATTGGTTAGAAAAGTTTTCGTGTTACGCGGACTTATCGCAGATTGAAAAGGATCCTTAGATGTAAAAGTGTATCTAATACTTGTATGGGTATGAACTCAAGCAGGTAGTCCATTATAAGATGATTTGTTTTTAAGTTTAAGTAGAATATCTAGCTTCAGCGGATTTTACGTACAAGTGAACGCATACAACGAAGTAATTCGAAACATTAAGCTAAGTTATTTAAAACAAAGTGTTTCTTTTGGAATTAGATCGGTAAAGTTTCAACTTAAAATTTAAATTATACTAAGTGCTAAGCTAAGTAATTAAGGTACTCATGTCAGAGGACGTGGGTACGAAACCTGCATGAAGCTTGAAACGTGGTCAAATGTTTGCCTTTCTTTAACAGAATATTGTTTCTAGCTGAATCAATAATTGCTTAAGTCACTGCACGGACCCAATTGAGATTATATAATTAGTTTTGAATGTTCGATTGTTTAAATTTACTACTTTCATAATGTGTGTGAATAAACACATAATTTTGTTTATGTAATAATCGATACCACGAGATCACATAGTTTTCCTCTTAATAAGTGGTTGAAGTTCGTAGGTAATATTAATAATAAGAAACTGGTAAACCAAGTCATAAAAAGTACCGCCCCAAGTCACGGAAACTGTTTCCCAAACTCGTTGGAATGTTCAACAAGTTCTCACAATATTGTATTGACTACGCTGAACGAACTACGCTTGAACCGGATTATTCCATGCAAATGTCAACACATAACATAGGCAAGTTCTTTTCAATCTTATATACAGGTGGTTACGGTTTACAATGTTGATATCGAGGAGTTTTTATAGACTGATTTTCTTCGCGTGGCTTCTTATCCGCTAATAAAATGGTGGGAGAATAAATAAAATTGTTTATGTCGTTTCGATTCCAAACAAATAATTTTAGTATAACTCGCTTGTTTTACACGTAAGATGACTGTGCACAAAAAAGTTTATTCTTTTTAAATAGCGTCATCATGGTTGGCCCGTCCTTTGTCTATTATGTTAATATTATTTCGGCAGCCCAATTGATAGTTGACTTGTAGTTTTGCCGGAAATCGAGATAAACCATTTTTAACCTTAAAACCTCACACTTCCACCACTTCCTGAACTCAGACGTAATTTATTTTTCCATTCATTTTTATTATATTCTATTGCTTTTCCAAGGTGTTTCACCCTACTATTATTTTTGTGGTTTCAACAATTATCGACCCTGGTCTATTAGGGCTTCAACATAGAGCGATCGTCTAGCGTTAACTTGACACTTTACAGGAGGTCCTCAGCCTCGTTACAAAATAAATGATGTTTCGGGCAGTTTATTGTGCCTCACGCTGACCAACTGCGGCCTGCCAGGCTTTTAAAATAACCTTCTTGATACGTGGAGTGTGCATCCTTTACCTTGACAGTAGTCTGAGAGCAGCCTAATGTGTCTACATAAATTTAAAAAAAAACCAACCAAACCTAGCCACGAGAAGTCGATAAACTAACCGGTGTGCGACCTATGTGGATCATTTATGAGGTAACCTTCAGTATTCGCAGATGTTCTTCTGTTAAGATCTAACAAAAGAACATCAGTTCTTTCTTTCTTTACCCCCATAATAACCACGTTGACGTAGTTGTGTTCCGGACAAAGGAAAGGAACAGCCTATGCATTTACTGGAACAAAGGCGATTCCAACTTAAGCCTGTGGTCAGCAACGCATTCTATATCGATAGTTAAGAAAATACAATATAATGAATCAATAACATCTACGATTAACGATGTCCATGGGCACATATGCCACTTACCGTCTAGTGGATCGCGAGCTCGTTTGCCGGCTACACGAAGTTAAAAAATCTACGATCAAAATATTCAACTCGACACCCATTTCGATGTAGCGGAAAAGCCGATTAAGAATGTTACATATTCATGAAATTACGAATTCCAAAATATTTTTTTATATATCTACTCACGCTTTTAAAGTGCTTTCATACTAAATATTAGTTCACATAAGAGTGTATTAATTAGAGTGGCTGTTCGAGATAGAAACTAAACAACAGGGGCATTGTTTGTATTTCTCCACTTGTTGTCTCAATATATAATAATATATATGTGAGCCACAGATACTTGATTAGTTATTTACTTGGGTGCCTAAATTAGCCAGAACGAACACTTTAAAATATTTTATAATTATCTGGCCCCACTGCTCCAAACCCCCTCGATTCCCATTCTGTAATTAACACTCGGACTAGTCTGAATGTTTCATATTTATGTATATTTTGTTTACATATCAATCTCTCTATAAGGTAGAGAGCATACAGTTTGCAGGGTTTTCTGAGTGTATTGACCATCCTTGACAAAGGCTGCAAAACCAATGCATTGCATATTTCATCCCTATCATAATAATCGTTCCTGAGCTCTGTTTTTAACTCGTATGTAAAAACGAACGTTTTACTTCAGCTCCAGAGAAATATCACTAATGAATCATGTTCGTTGAAGGGTAACACCTGGGCGCGCGGTGTCGGTACAATGTCGCTGTAACGCAGAAGGTGGTAGTACAAACTGAAGGAGAAATGGAATCCTTAGTATCACCAGCGTTGGAGTGGGAAAATACGATGTACTCGTTACTGGCAATTATTCGCTACGTCTTGAATATACATTGTTTTTCCCATGAATACTTGGTTACGAAAGAAGTCTTACATTAAACTCTGTCCAAACCAAGGTTTTAGTATCAAACAGAATACAAAGCAAACTTTAATTTTAATTTTTTAAAGTTTAATTTAATTGTTTACGTGCAGTTTCTTGCCAGCTGCTCTTTACGGACTTTGCAGTATTGACAGTCTAGGATTATTCACGCCAAATAGCTATATGTACGTAGGTACTCATATCCCATCACATTCAATCGACACAAATATCCAACGTCGTGGATAAATCAATTCTATTCAAATTCGTATAAGAACCAATTTGTTTATTGAATGAAAACAAAATAATAAATTGGCAATTAGCATCAAAAATCTTACCTTTTCACACGTCAGTAATTTCGAAGGTTAATTGAATAAGCAGGTTATATATATATAGTTAACCTTTATATAGATGAAAATAAACAAATACAAATGTAACCTATGTGGTCCTTTTAGGGTCGGTCGCTGAATAGTCAAGTACAAATGTACGTTCACATAAACATTTCAAAGAATGCATTTTAAACAGACTCTTACAACTAAGGGCATTTCACGCCAGTTATGGTATACAATGAGATTGAGCAATGTTCCGTAAAGTTGCCTAATAATTTACCTAGAAATAGTTCACAAGTGACAAACACAATCATAACAGTTCCAATTGAAAATAACTACAATCGGTTATATGGAATGTAATTTATTTAAATTTTAGACTTAAATTTTTTAAAATAAAGAACACTAATGTATTAATGTATACTTAATTGCCGGCAAATGACCTTGATACCAACATGTTGGTGAGTGGCGTCGGCACCCATGGATATAATTTATCTTAGGTGTTTTATTTCTTAATAGTGATTGTAATTATTATATCGACTAATGCGGCGTTGTTGGTCGCAGGCTTCAGTTGACATTGCCTTTGTTCCAGTACTGGGTGTTCCTTGCTTTTAACTGGAACACAACCACGTAGACGTCGTCATTATGGCGATCTCTTCTACTTGCACCTAGCATTGTCCTCGCTGTAAAGAGGGGGAAACTTGGAAAGTGCCAGCTCGGCCGGTAAGTGATTCTGCGTCTCGTACCTATGAACCGCGAAGAATTTATTAATTCTTTAGAAAAAGTGTAGATGTAGCATTTTTAAATATAGACAAGAACTTTACTTTTATTACAATAAGATTGTAAATAATTATTAATATTTTCATTTCATTTGCGTGGAGAATCATAGCACTGTGTAAGAAATACGAAGATAAGTTGTTGTTAAAAATGATAAAAATGAAGTGACCAAGAAGTGAGTCCTGGGGCACGCCTTAATGAATAAGAGTATACACGTAGAATATCGAGTTAAAACTACTGCTTAACAACGGTTTTCGACACTCGAACTAAACCACCTTAATGTTCAAAGTATCTTATTAAAATACCTTTCTTAATTTACACACTTATTAATACCAGTAATAATATATTGCTAGACATATAAATATTTCCATGTGTTAACACAAAAGGCAAGATATTCATTAGGCACTGAAATAATTAACGAAACCTGATGTCTATTTCACACTCTCCTCAAATTAGTTCTTGGTCCATTACGTTACTAGCACAGGGAAGATCCCAGACGAAAGCGTTCTTAATGCGGACGCTTGTCAAACAGTAGTAGGCGGTTTTTACATGTAAAAGCCCTGACCCCTGAAAACATTATTATGTTTCACAAAAACTTAGACTTATACCGATTTTGATTAAAAAGTAGGTACAATAGAAATAACACCTGTGCCAGGAATTTGATTAATTCTAGCATACAAACCACATTAACACAGAAAAAATATTTTTTTTTTAAGTCTTTACGTAGACTAGTCTAATTGATGATTTTTTTCTTGCAATATGTACCTCTTACCTGATGTTTGTAGTCATAATGCCGCGGTGTGATAATTTAAATAAAATCTTAATATGAATAGTGATAAAGAAATTGATCACCATTTTTTGTTTTGCTTTCTTGTTGTTTACAAATAAGGGTAGATAAATAAATGCCTACCTATTTTAAAACTATGACATTAAACAAACCATGGCATCAATATCAAAAACATTCCTCGCCAACGCCTCGAGGAGGTCTTTGAAGGAGGGCGTGAGTGACATTAGCGTTGTAACACCCGGCGCGTAGCAGACTTACGTATACGCTTCAAATGTCTACTTGTGTAACTACTCTACAGTTGAGAGCTCCATGGCGTCAGCGTACCTGAAGTACTTTCCGAGTTTCGTAATGAACGACGCTCTTTGCGCAGTATAAGAGTCGTTGAACGCGGGATAAGCCGGTCCCTTCTGGGGCTAAGCAGGGTTGCTTCGTGGGGCGCTGTGATATTGTTCGCAGGTTTCCGTGAGCATGGAATTATGTTAACCTAGCATTCTTGGGAAAGCTGAAAAATAAATCTCTGATTTTGGGTTAAATAAATAATGCAAAATTAACAGACAAATCAGTATTATAGTTTATTTTGTACGCAGCAGCGTAGCAGTTTATGATTTGAGGAGATTTTCGTGATCATTAAGTATTCAATAAGTTTAACTTTGGGAACAAGTACCTGTGTCTGTCTGTTTTTTAAATCATCATCGAATGTACAGTAGTCTATAGGACAAACGATTCTCATATCAATCTTAAATTTTACGACCTCTTAGAAGAAATATCATATCATATATAAATAAATATTAAATCCTATGAATACATTTTCTCGAAACTTTCGTCTTCAGATGCGCATCAAAACTTATTGAACTTCTCTCTTGGTAGCAGTTAACTTTGAAGCCAGATAACCGTTTTCTACAAATAGACACCTGCTTGATGCTTTGATGTTCCGATATCAAAGAAAAATATGTTTATGTGACAAGTGGCATGAAAGAGCCTGTTTACTAAACGGAGCAATAAAACATTCTTTTAATGAAAAATATGATGATTTTTTTCTTCTTCAATTATTATTTATTCACTAAAGTAGGTCATTTTAAACGAAAAACCTTAAACGCTATGGAAACATAATATTCATTTTAAAAAAATTGTTTTTTGGCTCTTTCATAACATTTCGGTATTGAAAGAGCTACTAAAAGTTATGAAAGAGCCAGCTCTTTTAAGGCCCATTCATCCGGCCCTTTCATTACTTATTCTTTAAAAAAATATAACCCTTAAAATAACAACAATATCAAAACTTTTGCGGCTAACATTTTACGCAACTGCAAGGCCAAGTATATGCACAAACTCAATCTACAATCCATTTACCTACTTCTTTTCAATAAAATACCAAAAAGCAAGTTAACTGAAGCAAAATAAATACTTTTTAGTTCCAACAACTTCGACTCGATGCGCCGGCGTCCGTTGATTTCGGCCAACTGTCAAATGTTTGTGGATAACGGGGAATCACTTGCTCACTTAAAAATAAAATTACCAACCAAATCCGTTTATAAATTACCAAAATAATGTAAGTGGCTCTTTCAAAACCTGGCTCCTTCATGCAACTTCTCCTACTGCCCTTATTTCTAAGGTTATACTCGTTACTCCGTACCTATCTAAAAAGGACGTTAAATAATATTTTTCTGCAGAAGAAATATCTCCATAGAACATGTGGCTAATAAGTATATTTCGCAATACGGAAGAGCACTAAGTAGGCATAAAAGCAAAAAGTATTTACGAATCGATTTAAAAAATTACCCATTCAGAAAGCAGCCTTATCCAAAAATTCCTTCAGGATCGGGAGCTTGCGGCTGAAACTGAACAAGTCTTCCAGTTCTACACAGTTAGAATTTGAACCCTGGATTCGGATTCCTGTAGACCTTGTGTCATGTGTAGTCAGTATAGCTACTGAGTATGACTATTTTTTGTAAGATATGGTAGATATGATATTCTAGTTAGTAAACATAAGGGCACGTTATCAAATTAAAGCTAAATTTTATATCATGTCTGACACTACGACCGCCTTTATTGAAAAACAAAAACGTGAAGGTTTTAAACAATAAAGAAAGCAAAATATGGAAGCTTAATAACCTCATTACTTTATAAACGTCGCAGCGTCGTGCGCTTGGATCCGCCGCCATGTTGTGTTGTTTTCTTTGAAACAAAAGCTCTGCAACTGAGCGCAAGTTAGTTTTTAACTCAGTCGCTTTGTTAGAATCGCGAATTAGATAATGAGATTGTTTGTGGTTTCTTGCAAGCATTTAAATAATGTACTGAAGTTATAACGTTTAATATTTAAAAAAAATAATCAATTACAAGTCAATAGCCGTAGACTTATAGACTTACGGCCGCACTCAGAGGCTTGTCTAGGGAAAATTTGTAAAGATATTGTATCTATAACTTTATTATAGATACAAAATTAATTTTTATTTATAATTCATTTACGCACCTTGAGAAAACGTTTATTGTCTTTGAATTTGGTATTAAGACAATTAAAGACTAGAATTTCTTTTGTTTTTAGATTAAAATAAAATAATATTGCTATAATATGCTGCTCAGTCTGGGATATATTCTGTGTAGTCATTGAATTCGAATCAGTGCAGCGGTTTCACCGAGATAGCGGAGTGAACATCGCAGTCACTTTGTCTGTAACCTCATTACTGTCGTATAGCGAATCGCACATTTATTTGAAAACTGTTTTTAATTTAATTTATTTATATCTCCTTAGCTAAGGGCTACCGACTCTTCAACGGCCGGTAGGTAGATATTGAGGCGGCGTGCAAGTACATTGAGTGTCATATGCCTGCCCATACTCAGAATGTCATGAAGGAACCAAATAAGATATTTTAATTAAATACCGACGTAACAAACTTAATCAATTAAAATATTCACACGTATGAAAATAAATGCAGTTTATTTACTAACATACTTATTTACCTACTTAACGTCGTCATGTAAAGTTAAATAACAAAATTATAGCGATGAAGTTCAAATAAAATAGATTAAAAATAGGTAAATAGCATGAAGCACGTTATACAAACATTGCATCTACTTGTACAAAATTAACATTTAAAAAAGAAGAGAAGGAGAAGAAGAAGACGAAGTGGAGATAAGAGAAAAATAGAAGAGAACAGAAGAAGAGGAGACGAGATGTTAACATAGAGAGGGAGAAGAGAAGAAGAAGAGAAGAGAAGCAAATATGCAGTTTTTCTGTTTTTAACTGCAACATGTCGGTTTCTATTTAAAGAGAAAACGTCCAATATGTGGCACATGACACGTGTCTGCTGTTATACTTCACTTTTTATAGGTTATAGGGTTTATTTTGCCAATTTACATCTTACAATACATTTTCCTTTACACCAATGAGACTTATGGTCCATCATAATGACAAATAATAAAGTTTAAATTTGATTATTTTTACTAATTTTTACACGCAAAGTAGATTCTTAAATAAGAAAAATCAACACATTTATAAAAATAATTTCGGTAAAAGATTAGTTTTCACAGAATATCATCACATCGCGTCGCGTAAATGTGTTGAAACCGGTCTATTTCGTATCCACTTTCATCGATTTTGTCCTCTCACAAATTTCTTGCATGAATAATGAACTTTGCGAAATTTTGTTTAATTATTAAAATTTATTTGCAAACTCAAATTTTTTTGCTCACTGTATCTCACTAACAGAAAAGCTCACGTCGATACTAACTCGATCAGGTAACAGAGCTTTGAAGTTACCGACGGGCAGTTAACATAGATAGTTAAGTGACTCCTACTATTAAGGCACTGGCGGAGGTCAATGTTAAAATAAATTACAAACCTAAAGCTTTCATGTGTATAGCGGCCAGGTACCTCTTGGTCGAGCCTCCTCATCTTCATCGGCATTATACACCAGGAGAGATGGAAAATAAACGCTTGCTTATTACAGAAAATTATATATAAAATGTTGTTCTGCGATGTTATTGACATTCGCGTAACAAAAATCCTCAATAGTATAAGGATCAATAGTTGAGATAAATGTTCACTCGGCTTAACAGACGTATTTGATCCACAATAACACACAATCCACATACTTCCAGCACAAACATACCGAGCTGCCGAGGTCTGGCAAACTGCCGTTACAAGCAATTATAATGCAATCTTTGTTAAAAAGATTCTGAACCCACAGGTCACGCGGTGACTTCTAACTTTAGAGATGACGACAACGCAACATGCTCTCGCGCAGATTTGACAGGTGTAGCAACGAAGTCAAATTAGCTTTGTTTAATGCTTTGCTTTGGACCAACTTCCTGCAGCAGCACTATGAGACAGAACCTGCAGCAATTGGGTGTGCAATACAATGCTTTTCTTGATGATGCTTGTTCTTGTATTTGAATCCATATTTTCTGTTTCCCTGTATTTTATTTTATATCAATAAATATTTTTATATGTTCTATTTTTATATTTCTATCTATTTTGATTTTCTATTATAGATGCTTAATAATAATAACAAGCCTCACAGTCTATTTATAGTATGTAGAAACCTAGACGAAACATTCTAATGTTAATACAAAATTTATAAAAAGATTTTTACCATTCGTCGGCCCATATGTATATAATAAACTGAATAAAGAGCTTCAAATATATAAACTGAATAGAAAGGAAGTAAAGGTAAAAGTTGTAAACTACTTACTAGAGTTAAATTATGACAAAACAGAATCAATTCTTAACGTACCTGAATAATTATGTCAAACATTATTTGGTTTAAAAATTAATATAACCAATAAGTGTCTTTTATTTCATTATTTTTTATAATTTTACACTACGTAATACAAACAAACACACACACACATACACATACAATTACACATTCACACAATAAATAAATACTAACATGCATACAAACAAATCAGTCCAAAATGTAACTACCTAATTACATGTAAGATGTTGTTCGCTGATACACGGGGATGCGGCGCTGACTGTCGTAATACAGGGTAAAACCTAGCACGGCAGCAGATACTACATTATTATCTTTAAGTCAATGTAATTAAAATAAGATTGATTATGCAAACCAATAACTGTTTTTTGGACTAATAAAGAATTTTTATTATTATTATTTTTATTATATTAATATCTCATTTAATTCTCTTACTATGTTTACCGCCATAATAACCCCGTAGGCGTAGTTGTGTTCCGGACAAAGGGATGTGGAGTTGTGTAATTGCTGGAACAAAGGCAGTTCCAACTTAAGCGTCCGGTCAGCAACGCATCATTAATCGATAGTCAATAAATAGCAATATAATTAATCATTAACATCTACGACTATTGGTGTCGATTGGCACGGATATTACCACCTGGACCGCGCGCTCGTTTGCCAACCACTCGTCCGCAAGACATGTTTCCATGAGGCTCAGTTCGAGGCGGAACAAAGGCAAGTGTCCCTGAGAACGAAGCGGGTAACAGGTTTAGTTATGAGAGGGCAGGTGATGCCACTCTCAGCTGCAGGAGACGCATAACCAGCTTATTTGGAGTACCAGGCGGCGAGACAAATTATCCTTAATTCTAATTATGAAGGTTTTGTAAATATAAGTTTTAAATATATTATAATAATAATAATAATAATAATAATCTTTATTGCTGAAAATATGGTAGTCTGTGGTGGTTTGACATAATTATTCGTTCTCATATTTTACTGTGTAACAGCATGCAATGTCAAATAAAATATGTATATAATTTGGGATTGTTAATTATTACTGTTAATACACAAATCATTAAATTATTACTTAACTACTACATTCATTTACAAATTCATATCAAGTTTTTTCAAATTTAGATATTCATTTATAGAGTAGAAACATTTTTCGATTAACCATTTCTTTAGAATCATCTTAAATCTATTGAGTGGTTGACATTTAAGTTCGGATGGCAATTTATTGTATAGTCTTATTGACATACATTCACTATTTCTATTGCATATTTCTGATTTTATTGTTGGCAAACATAGCTTTTCCGGAAATCTTGTATTAAAATTACAGAAATCTCTTTTTGTTTTAAAGCAATCAGGATTCATTTTTACAAAAGTACAACACTGATAAATATAAATGCACGGAAGTGTATGCAATTTCATTGACTTAAATAATGGCTTGCAGGTGGTGCACGAATCCACATCAGCAATAGCTCTAACGCACTGTTTTTGTGCAATAAAAACTTTTTCGGAAATCACACAATTACCCCAAAGCAAAATTCCATAACCCAATATGGATGCTACATATCCATGATATGCCTTGAGCGCTGTTTCTTTACTAGATAGTTTGGCTAGCTTCCAAAGAGCATAAGCAAACCTATTTATTTTAGAGCATACTTTTTCTATATGGGTTTTCCACGTGAAATGTTGGTCAAATTCTATTCCAAGGAAGGTGACTGAATTTACTTCTTTTATTTTTTCATTATTACACAAGACATCTAAAGTTAACTCTTGTGCTCCTCTATTAAAAAATTGGATAAACTTTGTTTTACCTATATTTAATGTCAAATCGTTTAATGTCAGCCAGTTTAAAATGTCAGATATTGTTGAATTTATAACGTCGATAAATTTTTCACTTGAAATGTCCGGAATAACTATTGATACGTCATCAGCATATAACGTCATATTAAAATTTGATACTTTAGGTAGGTCATTTACATATAAAAGAAAAAGAAGTGGTCCCAATAGACTTCCTTGAGGCACTCCGGCTTTATTATGCCTAGTAGCGGAAGACCAATTAGTTAATTCAGATTTTTCATTAACAGCTTTTATTTGAACATATTGAAGTCTATTTTCTAAATAACTTTTTAACCATTCATTTGCAATTCCCCGTATACCATATCTTTCACATTTTCTTAATAGCTTTGAATGCGAAACCAAATCAAAAGCTTTACTCATGTCTAAAAACAAAGCAATAACTTTCTTTCTTTTATTAGTCCATTTTATTATTTCATTAGTTAATTTAAACGCAGCTAGGCTGGTTGATTTTCGCTTTTGAAACCCAAATTGACACGGGCTTAAAATGTTATGTTTATCACTAAAATTTATTATACGCAGATACATATTTTTTTCAAAGATTTTTGATAGATTATTTATTAGAGCTAATGGTCGATAATTTGCAGGATCATCTCTTTTGTTTTTCTTGTGTATTGGCTTAATAACAGTTATTTTTAATCTTTCCGGGTAAAGTCCTTGTTTATAGGACAAGTTTATTATATGTGCCAGTACTGGTGCAATTATGTATCTACACTGTTTTAAAATTGTCGTAGGTACTCCATCGGATCCTACAGAATTCGTTGCATTAAGGGTATTTATTATTGTAATTATTTCTTTGGTGTCTGTAGGGAATAAGTACATACTAGAGCTGTTTGTGGAAATATGTTTGCTTATTTCCGATTCTGAAGTTTGATCTATCTTTGTATTGTCAATAAAAAAGTCATTAAATTTATTGCATATATCAAGAGGGTTGTCATACGTAATATTATTAATTATTAATTTTGTTGTTTCACGCTGGCATTGTTGTTGAATTACATTATTTTTTATTATATTCCAAGTAGCTTTAGAAACATTTGACGCCTTTGCAATAATATCAGTGTTATATTTTTTATTTGCCGTAAAAATGCATTTTTTGAACAATTTATTATAACTTGAATATGTTTGCTTGTCTATGATGTTTCGGGTTTTATATAATTTAAATCGAAGTCTTCGTTTAGTATCAGCAGACTTTTTTAGACCCCGAGTAAGCCATTTTAGATTTTTATGCCTATTATTTTTTCTTACTGTATATTCTGGAAAACATGAGTCAAATAGCAATGTAAACATGTCATAAAAATTATTAAAAGCTACATTTGTATCTTTTTCCACATACACGTCATTCCACGATAATTTTGTTAAGTAATTGATAAATTTTTCCAAATTCTCAGAGCTGTAATCCCTTTTTTTATAAAATGTAGTTTTTAATGGTAACCTATAATTTTCTGTAGGTATAGCCAGAAACTGAGCTGTGTCGTGATCTGACAGATATAGATGAATAATATCTCCTTCAGATTCCGGACTGTTACTAATAATCTGGTCTAAACATGCCTTGCCCCTGGTAGGTTTGTCAATGTGGATAGTGTAATTATTGTTTTGAAGTATTCTTTGGTATTCGTTTGCAACGCTGGTTAGTCTCAATGTGTCAATATTAAAATCACCTGTAATTATAATGCGTCTGTTCCGTTTTTTACGCAGTATTTCAAGAAGCTTCTCAAATTTACGCAAGAATTGATACGGGTTACTAGTAGGAGTTCTATATATGCAAATAATTGTACATTTATATTCTGGGATATCAATCCCGCATGCTTCAAATATGTAATCGACTTTTAATTCACTATTCAATTGTATGCTTCATTTTATTATATAAGAATTAATTAAATTACTGGAAAGCACAAAACGGGGTCATTTCATAAATAACTCCATCTGTTTAAATGAAGAAAAGTCCGAAGTTTCTGTTTCAATGAAGAATTATGACAATGAAAATGTCTCGTCTGCATTTTTCATTTACTGAGTCCTACCAACCTATTTAAATAAGTAAGTTGACTGAGTACCGTAATGAGTCCAAGAAATGAGTAATTTATTTACAAACTATTAAAAATATTTATAATTCTAGCCTGTACATCTACGAGTATAAAGTTAAATATTATTTAAAATACGCTACAAATAAAAAACTAAACCTAAACTAGAACTAGGCAAGGTGGCCAAAAAGCTGGCCGAATTACAACGCTGGATACCTTAGAAATTCTTTGTGCTAGGTAGGTGCCAGCTTAGATTCACTCACCAATACGGACTCAATAATTGACGGCCTGTATGGTGTGGAGGTAAGTAACCTACCCTTCCATGCCAGAGGTCCCGGGTTCGAATCCTGGTAGGGGCAAATATTTTATCATATTTGCTTTCTAGTCATGGATGTGTAGGTGTGTTTATTTGAGTTTATTTAAAAAAATATATATATGTGTATATATATATTTCTTAAGTTTATTTATCCGTTATCTAGTATCCATAACACAAGTACTTAATGATACTTAACTTGGGCTAGATTAGAATGTTAGAAATACAATTTCAAGATCTACCTTACTTAGGCGTTCATCAAGAAATTGACAATTTATTTCTTATTCTCTAGGATAGTTCATATAAATCACAAATAGTGTACCTATTTCAAATACCAGTATTTTCTTTTGTCGGAGCGTGCTGCCTCCGCAGCACAGGAGATCCTTAAGAGACATGTCAAAGTATCGACACACGTTGCATCCCGCAACGTACATTGCCCCGTTTCTAAGGTACCAAAAATAAGTCATCGCGACGCTTACCAGCAGTGCGTAGCATTTGGTACCCTTAGTCAATGCTCATTCATAATATCTTTTTAGTCAGCGTTCAGAGAAATCGGACCAGAACTCCTAATACACGACAGATCGTGATGTCCGTGTTCCCCCACAAGCTTATTGGTCCCGCTGTACCAAAGATTTCAACGGATCCCAAGGAAGGGCTGAGGATCGTGCCGCATAAAAATTTTAAGTAATTAAGTTTTAAGTAATTAAAAAGGAATTTTAATTACAGACTAACTTGTATAGAAACATTAGGAATTATGAAACACGGAATTTTCATTATCGGAATTTTGAACCATTCGGTGTTATAAAATTCGGAATTTTGAAATTCGTGATGACTATCGGAACTAAGTTTTTCGTATTTATGTAGTGTACCCCTTAATTTGGGCCATAGGATAGTCTGGGTGTGTTTTTTGCATTATTGTACTAAAAGTTATCTTCTATTCATAACAGCATTTAAATGGAAATCTATATCTATAGTCTGCAATAATAAATTATTCCTGAGTTCCATTTCAGTGCAACAAACGTTTTGCTTTCAGCTCTAGAAAAATACAATTTTAAATTCACGTTTCTAAAGGCGTCACTAGAATATCGCAGTAAAGCAAAACACAGGTAAAACAAGCTGATGGATAAGTGAAATACTTTATGTCAACTGTAGTGCAGTGGGAGAATACGATTTAATATCTTATATATACTATACCATTAAATAACGGAGTTAAAAATATATATCAAATTTGTCAGATTTGACGAGTTTTATTTTGATGGATTCGGATATACATAGTATATGTTACACATAAAGGAAGCATAATACTTGAGGGTCAGTAAATATACCATTGTTAGAATACACTGTAAAAGAATTGGAGTTATTGGGGCTGATTAAGACTTTCACACATTTAAATTTTTTCAGTCTGGGTATTTTTTTGACAGCCCTGGGTGATTTTCATACCTACGCATGAGACGCGCGAGCCGCAAATAAATAAAAAAATACGAGTCTTCTTTATTATTAGAAATCATTAAAGTTACTAAAATTGTGTTCAGTAGCATCGCATTACGTGCTACTCGATAGGTAGGTAAGGTACGTCGCGACGGCTGCGCTAGCTTCATTCTAGGAAAATATATCAAAACACTTAGGGCTGTCAAAGATGTATTTGAAAGAACTCATGAAAGAACTCAAAGACTCATGATTGAGTAAAAAAAATTTAAATAAAAAATTATGGAAGTCTTAACCAGCCCCTATAACTCCAGTATATTCTGACAATGGCATACTTACTGACCCTTATGTAAGTATTATGCTTCCTTTATTTTACACCCTGTAAAGGTATGTAGACTTGTTCGTATTTAATAGTTGAAAAATCAAATATTTTGATTCAAATGTTTGTCATGCTAGTAATGTATATCGACGACGGAAAAATATAAGGGCCTAACTCCGACAAGCCCAACTTTACACCAGAGCAAAACATTATTTTCCATGGTATTGTTCAAAAGTTCTGTGTTTTTCCGTCAGTCTGGGTGTATTTTTATTTGTGCTTAAAAACAACACGCAGTATTGATACAAATGATACACATTTTTTTTGCATATACATGTTTGCTGCATGTTTCTTCTCTCGTATTAGAACTGTAAGGGCATCATCTATGAACGACGATTTGTCGACACAAAACTTCCTGAGTAATACGAACGCAGCCTTTATGTGGTGAAATGTTTAGTTCACTTCAATAACTAAGCTTTAAAGGTATTCTTTGAATTCAAAATTTATTTAAAGTTCAAGATACTACATACAATGATAATAAAACCACACGCCCTCGTCCTATACTTGGCGAGCTAAGAGAACTCATTCTTTAATTGAAATGCGTTCAGCCGTATTTGTATTATTGAACGATAAATTGTGGAACAAAGACTTTTATATTATATTCCATATTTCATCATAATTTTTTAACTAAGACGAATCTTAAACATGCGCCCTCTTTGTTTTGTGTATCGCTATGAAAAGTCCACATCGTACATGTCTTCTAACATTGCAATGATTCTTTCAGTTCCTGTAAACCAGAGTCGGTGTGCTTGGGAATTTTTGTTACTTTCGATCGAATGCTATAATACTACAAGGCAAAGTACACGGTCTTAGTGCGTTTTTCAACAATTGTAACGTAGTACCCAAACATTCAAAATATTTATTATCCTGTTCTTGCTTCTAGAGTTTATTCTTGAAATTAGTACGTGAGTTTTAGATTTAAAAATAAATATATTATGACAAGCTCGTCATCCAGCTCTTCATCCGGCTTTTGCACCAGCGGACATTCATTGTTAAAGTTATTCAACTTGAATAAATTTACATTTTGAAAGTGATTTTGTGTTGATATTACTTATGGTGAAATTAATCTGGGACCAAATTTATTAAGCAGTCCCGCACTAAGTAATATCTGTTTTGATTTCAAAGCAAACAAGTAATAACTTCATCTTGTAACGTTTCTGTTTGACTTAATAAGTCGTTTAATTTATACTGGGTCAAAACCACGTCACGGGTCGTCGATCAAAGGGTTCGGGAACCTGAACACTTGACAGTTATTGCCCCGTTTCGGAATCAATGGTGGTATAATTCTGCGTCGATCTCGAACTGTCGGTCACCTGTGGGTGGGCGCTTTGAGTGCGGTAATAACACAACTGAGATTTGAGACATTTTAATCAGAATTTAAGGTAATTTAAAAACGGGTCCGTGTTTTTTATTTCGTAACCTCAATGATAAGAATAATTAAATCCAACTCGCGCTGCTAACGCGAATCTTCAGAAAAAAAAGTTTAAAGACCAGTTACTTGTAAATGTCTAGTTGAATTTTCTTTTTTATATTATTTTCTCTGGAACAAAAAAGTCGCAAGTGAAGCTGCTGTTTTATTTATCTCATTAGAAGTAAGTTAGCTTTAATCTGGTTTATCCACTTTCGCGAGCATTTACGAAGAACAGTAATTATTATTTTACTTGTATGGTATACTGTGATTATGCGAACGATTAACTATGAATAACCAAAAGACGAAATTCGTCTTCAAGTACATGAAAAAAATTTCTTTTTAACCATCACAAATAGTTTTATACTTTGTCAAAGATAACATTAATAATATCTCCGCGACATGCTTATAAAGTCCCATTAAAATATTCAGTTTACATATATAAAGCCATAAAAATTTATGTGTTTACGTGTGTGTGTAAACGTGTTTACTGTTAATGGCTTTTCAGTTTTGTTTGAATGTATTTTCTCAGAACAAACGCTTTACATTTCAAATAGAGCCTTTGGTCTTAACCGTATCGTGCTACAATTTGGTCACGGGGTAAAGTCGCGAGCATCGTGCGGTTGCCGGCGGCGACGCGAGGAGTTGGTACATTTATAATTTAGTGACAAAAGATAATTCATTTCTCGCTCCGATCGCCGCCCAGTGCGGACGTGCAAGACCCCGTTCTCCGTTGTCGGTCCTTTCCCGTTATTCCGTGGCGCTCAGTCTACTGACGTCACAGTTTAGCGTGTTGGTTCCGTGCTACGGTTTTCAAGGTTTTTCTACTCCGTCTGAGTGCTATCGAAGTGCGATTTTTCTTTGCGACTAAGCCCCTTACTCTTCAAAGTGCTGTGCTAAGTTGTGTTGTGCTTGTGCTGAGTGCAGTGTTGTGCCCAGCGTAAGTAGTCTGGTTTCAGTACAAAGGATACTTAACGGTGACAACGAATTTGTACTGAACCAGTCCTTTTATTTTTATTTTTATTTCTCTTCTCTATTTTATTTATTTTTCTTCTATTTTTCATATTTATTTTTATCATATATGTGTGTTTTCGTGTGTATTTGTCCTTTCTGTCGGTAAAGGTTGACCCTAACGCGGTCAACTCTTTACCTGCGTACCCTTTTTTTAGGTTTCTAGGTAGCGGCCTTCGGCGTACTACTGTTAGTTTTAAGTTATTCTCCCCAGCCCCCCTACCGCTGGTAGGGAGGTTAGCCGCTAGGATTTTGCTAGGTTTTAGGAACTAGGCATCTTTTATTATACTTTTATTTATTAATATTACTGTCCCAACCCTCCCTAATGGATCCGCTAAGCGTTATTAACGCGTTCACCCAGGCGCTTGCTGCGGTAGGCGTCTACATCCTGAAAGACATCATAACGCAGGCCTTGCAGGCATCAATCGCGTCCCCGGCCCCTCAGGACTCAACCGCGGCCCTTCAGGCCTCAACTCCGGCCCCTCAGGCCTCAAACCCGGCCCCTCAGGCCTCCAACGTCGAGACCCCTCAGGTCTACAGCTCTTCCTCGTCTCCCGCCTCGTCCGAGATGGACTGCGAATCGGTCGCATCCTGTCACGCGTCGCGTCGCAAGCGTACCGCTCCCGGGAGCGACTCCGAACCCGCGTCTGATACGTCGTCAGATGCCGTCACCTTAACCGGCTCTCCTGAGCCCGCGTTTCAACTTGTCGCCAAGCGCTCCAAGAAGCGCTCGAAGAAAGCTTCGGTATCATCAATACCCGAGCCCTCCCCGGTGTCTTCAACACCAGCCCCCGCGCCGTTAAAATCGCTCGAAGTAACCGCGCCTCCGTCGGTCCCATCGAAGCCAGCGACGCGCTGCGCTCCCGTCCCGCCGAAACCTTAGCTCCCTCCGCCCGTCTTCCTGCGTAAAAAAGCGCGCTGGACCGCGGTTTCAAACTTGTGCAAAGAGCACAAAATTAATTACTTAAAAGCCGCCAACGCCGGCGATACAATCAAAATTCAAGTAGCGACCGTCGACGACTTCCGGTCTTTCACTAGGCTTCTGTCGATCAATCAAATCGCGTATCACACCTACGCCCTCCCGGAGGCGCGTAAGATCCGCGCAGTACTACGGGGCGTCCCGTTCGAACTCAGTAACGAAGACATTCTCGAGGACCTTAAGTCTCAGGGTTTCCCGGTCACAGCAGTGCACAAGATGCACTCCAACCGCGGTAGGCGTTTTCCCTTAGCTTTAGTAATCCTGTCAAATACTCCCAACTCGAAGGAGATTTTCAAAGAGGCTCGCACAATCTGCGGACTCTCGAACAACTCCGTCGAGCGTCCCAACCCCCGCGGTCATCCTGGGCAGTGCCACCGCTGCCAGCTATATGGCCACGCAGCGGCTAACTGCTCAGCTCCCCCCAGGTGCGTTAAGTGCCTGGATCCCCACATCACTAAGGAGTGCACTCGCACTCCCGAATCCACTTCCCCCCCTGCCTGTGTGCTGTGCGGCCAGTACGGCCACACAGCTAACTACAGGGGTTGCCCGCGCGCTCCGCGCTCCACCGTCAAGAGGGTCGCGCCTAAACCGGCGCCGCCGCTCACTCCCGCAAACTTCCCGCCGCTGCGCAACCGGGGTCCCCCGGAAGCAAAGCCCGTTCAGCCGACGCCTACTCAGGCTCTGTCTTGGAGGCAGCGTCCGGCCGTCCCGCCTGCACCTTCCCGTCCCACCCAGCTCCCGTAGCTCCCGCAGGGCCGCGTCCCACTTTGTCATCTTCACCTCAGTCGTCGTTGGCTGAGGACATGAAGACCGTGTTCGACGTCATCCAAAACGTCGACATTAACGAAATTTCCGTACTCGCACGCAAACTGCGAGCCGCCCGCTCTCCTCAAGAGCGTTTATTCGCGTTAGCCGAGCATCACTCGCTCCTAAGTTCGTTGTAAATTCTTTTACTTTTGTATAAATTCGTAAATTATAAATTATAATGTCTAGACCCGCGAATCCCACGTCCAGTCGTATTAAACCCAAGGGCTTATCCCTAGTATCTTTTAACGCTCGTAGCCTTAGCACCAACCTTCCCGAGATTTAACTGTTCCTTCAGAACAAAGAACCTGACCTATTCCTTCTCCAGGAGACATGGCTTACTCCAAACCGCTCCAGGGGATACGCTATTCCTAAGTACGCGTTTACTCGCAACGATAGGCCCAACTCCGACGGTTACGGCGGCACCGCTATATATTACAAAAGAGGCTTCCATTGCTGTCCTCTCCCCACCCCTCCTCTCCTCAACATGGAGGCCACTGTGTGTAGATTGGCTATGACTGGTCATCCGACCATCATCATAGCTTCAGTCTACATACCGTGCGGCTCCAGACCAATCCGCAGCGACTTTGAGGCCATTCTCGCCCTCGGCCATTCAGTCATTATGTTCGGAGACTTTAACTCCAAACATACTGACTGGACGTGCCTATCGACCAACACCAGCGGTATCGCTCTCCTCGACATCACTAACTCCCTTGACTTAGACGTCATATCCCCCATCACTCCCACTCACTATCCCAACAACCCGACCTATTCTCCTGACATCCTCGACTTTGCAATTATCAAGCGAATCAATCTTGATCTCAGGTCCATCGAACCGCTCGATGACCTAGGCTCCGACCATCGCCCCGTCTCCCTCGTGCTAGGCGCGCCTAACGATAACGTCACATCTCCTAAGACCTTTACCAACTGGAAAGGCTTTAAAAATACGTTAGTTTCAGCTTTAGAGGCACCGAACTCTCCGCTCGCGATTTCGCCCGACCAATTAGACAGCCCGATTAAAATAGATTCGATAGTCGATAATCTCACTGATGCTATCAACTCAGCCATCAGCGACAACGTAATCATTGCAGGGCAAGGCAAACCCGCGCTTCCCTTAGCCGTTAGCAATCTCATTAAAGCTATGAACGCGGCTCTCCGGAGAGCCAAGAAATATCCCACGCCCGCATATAGAACAGCTGCGAATCAGCTTCAACGTAAAGTTAGGTCTCGCCTCGTGGAACTCCGTGACACTCAGTTTAACGATCTCATGGAGAATATCTCCCCGTCCCACCAAGCGTATTATCGAATGGCCCGAGCTTTACGCGTAGACACCGCCTCTCACGTTCCTCCTCTCACTCGTCCCGACGGCACCATTGCCTTCGAAGTCGAAGAGAAAGCCGGATGCTTCGCCGACAGCATAGCGGCACAATGTTCGCCCAGCACGCAACCCGCGGATCCCTCCCACATCCAGGCGGTGGAGGACGAAGTTCTCCGCAGAGAATCTCTCCCTATCACCGACGACCCCGCCACAGTCTCTAATGATGAAATCTTGCTTCTCATTAGAATGCAAAAGTCCAAAAAGGCTCCGGTTGCGGATGGAATTTTCAAACACGCACTTAAGCACCTGCCACAGCAGGTGCTTACCTTGTTAGCTATCATCTTCAATGCCTGCTTCGACCATAGCTACTTTCCAAAAGCCTGGAAAGAAGCGACAGTCATAGGCATTCCCAAGCCGGGTAAACCTCTGAACATCCCGGCTAATCACAGACCCATCAGCCTCCTCAAGGCAATGTCTAAACTTCTCGATAGAGTCATACTCTCTCGAATGCGGAACCATCTGTTTCCATCGGATGGCGACCCTCTCATTATTCCCCACCAGTTCGGCTTTCGCGCTAAACACTCCTGCCCTCAGCAAGTCCATCGAATCGTCGAGTACATTCTCGAAGGATTCTATCCGCATCGTAAAAAATCTGTCGCGGTTCTCTTTGACGTAGCCAAGGCATTCGACAAAGTCTGGTACAGCGGTCTCGTTTTTAAACTCTATAAAATAGGCTTACCGGTTCGCCTAGTCAGATTAATCGCGTCGTTTCTTAAAGACCGTACGTTTCGATTCAAACATGAAGGCACGCTCTCCGCGCCTCGTCCCATAAAGGCTGGAGTCCCGCAAGGCTCAGTCCTCGCCCCTCTGCTGTACACCGTGTACACTAATGACATGCCCATCCCGCCGAAAGGCGTCGAACTCGCCCTCTTTGCAGACGATACCGCCCTTTACACTAAAGGTCAAAGGATCCCGTATAACATCACCAGACTCCAAAAGGTCGTAAATGCCCTCGGTGTTTGTTTTCAAAATTGGCGTATCGATGTCAACCCAGAAAAGAGTTCTGCCATTCTATTCGACCACAAACGTCGTAATCGCCGTGTTAGCGACGAACAAATAAATAATTTAAAATGTGTTAAAAATTAAGGTTAAAATACTGTTTAAATTAGTCAATGTAAAGGGAGCGCGCGGGGTGCGTAGAGAACCGCGGGGGGAAACCCACATTTAAAAAAGTCAGTCGTTGCACCACTCCTACGCACGACGCACGTTCGCTGCTCTCCAGTTTTTTTTCTGTGTACCGCCTTTTCTAAAAAATAAATACACATCGTTTCCAATTCAAGACCTTTTTAATTTACTTGCGCTGCACCAGTGTGATCTTCAACAGTGGTCATTCGAGCCAGATAATGTTTACAACTCCACCAGCGAAGAAAATGGTGAATACTCGCAGCACGGCAAGTAAACGGCTGGAAGAGGAAAAGTCTCAGTCGAAACAACTAACGGTTACTGGAACACAGCAAACGCCACTACCTACGCCTACAGCAAGCAACAATGATGAAACCAAAGTGCTAAAATCTTGTGCCGGCAGTGTTGTGAAATCGGAACTATTGGTTATTAAGCCGCCTTCACAAACCTCGCGTAATTCCGCCAAGACAAAGAAATCTTCATCATTGACGTCTAAACAATGCCAGAAAAAGAAGCTGGAACTGGAAGCAGTAAAGGCGAAGGCGCATTCAGATGGAACTCATAGATAAACAATTAGCTGCGGACCTTGCAGACCTGGAAGAAGAATACAGTCCACCATCAGAGATATCGAAGCAGAATGATATTGAGAAGTGGGTCGAGCGAAGCCAACAAGAGCTGGAATTGCAGCAAGCCACGATAATCGGAAACGACAAAGGCATGCCGCAGACGTCGGACAAGACCGACACAGATGGACCAGTTCAACAGCTGGCTAGCGCGCTCAAACACTTGGTTACCACGTCAACCAACCAACAGAACACTCATCTACTCAGCCGCCTCAGTACGCCGAGAGAACTACCTGTTTTTAACGGAAATCCAATGGAGTGGCTCCAGTTCAAACAGGCCTACTGGGAATCTACTGAAGTGTGCACGTTTACTGAAAAAGAAAACTTGTGGCGGTTGAGAAAATGTCTTCGTGGTCCCGCACAAGAAGCCGTATCAGCACTTCTTATTAGTGGTACCTCGCCAGAAGTAGTGATGTCTACGTTAGAACTACAGTTTGGTAACGCGGACGTCATCCTGTCTTATTATATGACAGACATAAAGAAAATGTGTAGTATGTCAGCTGACTACTATAAGGAAATAGTACCATTTTCCATAAAAGTGAAAAACTACGTCGCGGCGGTACAAGCCCTGGGCAGAGAAGAGTACCTACAAGGTATGGAAGTAGCTACCGTTGTATTGTCCAAGCTACCAACTACTCTGCTGTCCAAGTGGGCTGATTACAGTTACCCGCTTATCACCGTCGGATCATCTAAACCTAGATTAGGTATGTTATCGGATTTCCTAACCGAAGAAGCCGTAAAGATTTCTACGTGTAGTGTCACTTTATTACAACCTAAAACGGACATTTTCAAACGAAAACACTGTGATAAAGTTAATAATATACAAACAGTTTCAACTGTAAACGAACAAAGTGAACAAAAGTGTCGTTTTTGTCGTACTCACAAACATTCGTTACCGGAGTGCAAAAGATTTAAAAAGTCGCTACGAAAGGATAGGTGGTTACATGTTAAGCGATTCGGTATTTGTTATAAGTGTTTAATAGCGCACCACAACCGTGAGACGTGTCCTGCCGCGACCTGTGATGTAAATAATTGCGGACAATCTCATCACCGTTTACTTCATTACGAACCGCGTAAGGACCCTAGTGAACATGTATCAGTGCAAGTGTCAGAGACTGAAATAGTGAGTAACATAAACATTAGCGGTTCAGTATTGTTAAAAGTTATTCCTATAAAAATACAGGGACCGCGCGGAATCGAACACGCGACTGCTTTACTGGATGACGGCTCGACGGTGTCTCTAATAAGTTCCTCCCTCGCCGCACGAGTGGGACTAACGGGCCGACGAGAATGCCTACGTGTGCGTGGCGCGTTTGACAATAGCGAATTAGTGTGCGATACTCAGCTGGTAAACCTGTCTTTGTCGGGCGCTGATAACAAACTATATACAATCCGTGCGCGTGTGATAGATAATCTTAATTTAGTTAAACAAAACTTAGCTAAAATTAATTTAAGTATCTTTAAACATTTAAATACTATTAGTCAAAATTTATGTTTAAATCAATTAGAACCACAAGTGTTAATAGGCCAAGATAACTATCATTTACTCTTACCGCTTGAAACGAGGGTCGGCCGACCTAATGAACCCTGTGCCAGTCGAACTCCTCTGGGCTGGTGCCTACATGGAAGGGTACCTAATAGCTTACCTAGTTCTGAACGTCACTCCGCTCTGTTCGTCACCAATGAGGGCGATGAAGATGTATCGGAAGCTGAACGCGTTCTACGAGATATACAGGAAGAAGTACGCAGGTCGTTTTTAATGGAGTCCATGGGCATCTCCTCCAAGCCACGGCAGAACTCAGAAGATCTGCGCGCTGAGAATATTTTGAAACAAACTTCGAAGTTGGTTGATGGTCGATGGCAAGTTGGCATACCCTGGAAAGATGAAGGAAGTTTAATGCCAGATTCCTACCCGACTGCGTTATCCAGGCTGAAGGGTGTCGAACAAAAAATGAGGAAAGATCCTGATTATGCACAGAGATAAAACGAACGTATAAACCACTTATTTGAAAATAACTATGCTGAACGACTTAGCAACTTAGAGTATACACCAAAGACTTGGTATTTGCCGCATTTTGGTGTTAACAACCCGAATAAAAGTAAATTGCGCTTAGTTTTCGACGCTGCTGCAAAAACAAATGGATTATGTCTTAATGATTACCTACTGAAAGGACCTGACCTACTGGCGTCATTGTTTGGCATTATGTTACGATTCCGAGAAAACCCGATAGCTGTAACAGGAGACATAAAAGATATGTTCTTAAGAGTTAAGTTAAGACCCGAAGATCGAAATGCCTTTAGATTTTTATACAAAGATCAAGTCGACGGAACCTTGAACACCTACAATATGACGTCATTAATCTTCGGCGCAAACTGCAGTCCGTTTATAGCTCAATATGTAAAAAATAAAAACGCTCAGCTATACGAAGAGACTATGCCCGCAGCTGTCGAAGCTATATACACACAACATTATATGGACGATTATATAGATAGCCTACCTGACGAAGAAACAGCTAAAAAACTAGTCCGTGACGTCACGTTAATTCACAAAAAGGGTGGCTTCGAAATTCGCAACTGGACTAGCAATAGTAAAAGTGTATTAAATAGTTTACCTAAACATACTCTAGGAGTTGTGGCAGTAAAGTTTAAAATCGGGCAGCAATTCGACGGCGAACGAACTCTCGGACTTATCTGGAACCCTAGCGATGACACATTAAGATTTGACGTATCATTTAAAAGAATACCCGAGTGCCTAATTAACGGAACACAGAGGCCTACTAAAAGACAAATGTTATGTGTAATTATGTCTATATTTGACGTGTATGGTTTTCTATCGCCTTACGTTATCAATGGAAAAATAATTATACAAGATACATGGAAACTTAAAATCGGCTGGGATGATTACGTGCCTGACGTAATATTCAATAAATGGGTCAAATGGATAGCATTGTTGCAGTCGTTACGTTTTTTTTTTTTTTTTTTTTTGCTGCCGAGGCACCCTCGCGGGAGGGAGGTGGAAGATGCGTCATGCATACCCGCCCGCAGGTAAATTCCTCTGCGGGGGGGTTATGTGGGACTCACCAGAATGGCACCTACCCACTAAAAACCACCTGTTGGCTGTAGTTATTACCGTTAGCCTTCATCGGAAGCGACACACGTCGGGAAGTTGGGCGCGCTGGCAGAGACCCGCTAGCGGGTCTTCCGCCTGTAGTGAAAGTTGCACTGAAGGTGCTCAAAGGGACATGAGTTGGTGGCCGTTCTGGGCAGCCTCCGGTGAAGCCGGGGCTGGGCAGAGGTCGGCCGAAGCATGATTTAGGGATCAATTCATTTAAATGAACCTACAATGAATTGAGAAGGGAACTATGCTCCGCCAGAGCTAGCAAACGCTCTGTCGGAGTACGTGAAGCCCTAAGTTTACGGGCTAAGACTGCGATTTCACTAACATCGACATTTTTTATAGCGTCGCAGACGATACGCATATCGTCTGCTACGGAGGATTGAGGAGTGGGTTTGTATGGGCGAGGAGCCGGGATGGGATTCGATGCGGGGCGCTGCCTCCAGTTTTCTGGGGCCGGCCTGGGCTGTGTAGGCTTAGAAGCCGGAGGAACCCGGCTACGCAGCGGCGGAAAGTTTTCTTGAGAAAGGCGCGGGGCCTGTTTGGGCGCCGCCCTTTTGAAATTGGAGCGCATACAACGGGGTGCACGAGGGCAGCCCTTGTAATTTGCGGTGTGGCCGGACTGGCCACAAAGCACGCAATCGGGAGGAGAGGGAGTTTCAGGAGTGCGATTGCACTCCTTAGTGAAGTGCGGGACCAGGCACTTGACGCACCTGGGCGGTGCGCGGCAGTTGGCTGCCGCGTGCCCGTACAATTGGCACCGATGGCACTGGCCGGGATGACCGCGGCGATGAGGCGCCTCGATTGAGATCCCAGAGAGGCCGCAAATAGAGCTAACCCCTTTCAGGATCTCTCTGGACTTGGGGACGTTGGCGAGAATCACCAAAGCGAGAGGGTGTTGCCTCCCGTACTTGCTGTGCATTTTATGCACCGCGAGTGCCGGGAAGCCTTGGGACTGCAGATCCTCCAGGATGGCCTCGTTCGATAATTCGAACGGGATTCCCCTGAGTACCGCTCTGATCTTACGCTCTTCTGACAGAGCATAAGTGTGATAAGCATATTGCTTATCGGTGAGGAGCTTAGTCAAAGCTCGGAAATCGTCTATCGACGAGACAGTGATTTTAATAGATTCACCCGAGTTTACCGCTCGGGTGTAAGGGATCTTGTGCTCATTGCACAGTGACGAGACCTCAGTCCATTTACCCTTTTCCCGAAGGAAAACGGGTGGTGGGACCTTGGCCTTGTCAGAAGTTGGGGCCGGAGCGGGTGTTGAAGACACCGGGGCAGCTGGCGTTGAAGACGCCGCAGGGGGTGTAGGGACGGGCGTCGAGGGCGCCGGGTCTTGTTTCGAGCGCTTTTTAACAAGGGTGAAAGAGGGAGGCTCAGGGCCAGTTGGGGTGGCGTCCGAGGAAGACTCAGTCGCGGGTGCGCGCTTGCGGCGCAGAGGGGTGTCTACTTCGCACTCCATGTCACTGTAGGAAGGGGACGCGGGAGGGCCTAAGACCTGAGGGGTCTGAGGGACGGGGGTGGCCTGTAGGACCAGTTTGGAAATCAATTCCTCGATGTGAGGGAGAAAGGATTGAAGTGTTTGAATCATTTTAGGGGTGCAGTAGGAGCTTTTAGCGTCGTGAGCAGCGACCAGCTGATCTTGAATTTCCCTAATGCTTAGGGAAGCCATTGCGGAGGGGTTGGGGAGGGACAATATATGAACCTAACAACGATGACTAACTTCCTAAAAACCACCCTACACGCAGTAGGGTGGTTGAGGACGACGCGGATAACTTACTCGAACACGGCACTTGAAGTCCTGGAACAACGAATTCAAAAGCTCACGTTCCACGAAGTACGGTTAACAAGCCACTGATCGCCGTGAAAACGGCGTTAGAAACTTATTAGAAGTACGGTTAAAGAGCCACTGTCCGCCGTGAAAACGGCGTTAGAAACTTAATACGGTATACAACTATGAAATTATATATTACGACAACAACCAATGAAATTTGGGTGCTCGATTAGCGCGGGGGCTAAAAGAGCGGGAAGGCGTCTGCGATCGACGTGCGCTCGAGAACGCACGCAGACCGAGACTGAGTCGTTACGTAATGTAAGCCTACCTAGATACTATCCGAGCGCAACAGCATGCGCGGGCGCAAGAGAGACAGACAGAAAACCGGTCCCCAGTCGTTCGACGCAGGATACAGCGCGCGGAGCTCCGCCGCCGGCCGGCTATACATGTCTAGAGCTACATATGTTTTGTGATGCTAGCACGCAAGCGATGTCTGCGGTTGGATATTGGCGTTGGAAGGATAACGATCGCGCGCGAGTAGCGTTTATTACTAGTCGACGTCGGGTCGCACCAATTAAACCAGTATCTGTACCGCGTTTAGAGCTCCAAGCAGCGGTGATGGCGGCGAGATTAGCTGAAACAATAATTAAAACACATAAAATAAAACCGGCTAAAAAATTATTTTGGTGTGATTCTAGTACGGTACTTACCTGGGTACGTAATACAGCGCGCAACTATAAACAGTTCGTCGCGCACCGGCTCGGTGAAATTGACGAGCTAACTGAAATAACAGAATGGAGATACGTACCAACTAAGTTTAACGTTGCCGATATTGCTACTCGAGAGTGTTATGACTTAACTATATTGGAAAATGAATGGATGTATGGACCTACATTTCTACGCAGTGAGGAGGACCAATGCCCGCGTGACTTTTTGCTTTCAGAGCTGGAAATAAAGAAAACAAAGTTAGATTTGGAATGCATAAATTATGTACAAATAGAAAATAAAGATAGTGACCTTCCTGTACCTCAAACTAATAGGTTTTCATCTTGGCTTCGCTTACTTCGGGCTACTTCTATGGTACTTAGGTTTATAAATAAATGTAAGAAGCTTACTTACACGTACGACGACACCATGGAGGAAGCTGAAATGCTCATACTGAAACAATCGCAAGCACAATCGTTTGAAAAGGAAATATATGAAATAAAAAACAACAGATGTGTACCGAGATCTAGTAAACTACTTACCTTGTCACCTTACCTCGATGAACACGGAATCTTGCGCGTCGGTGGCCGCATCGGCGCTGCTGGTGGCATCCTACCTGAAACAAAAAACCCTGTAATATTAGATGGACGAAATCATATTGCTAAGTTAATAGTAAAACATTACCATCATCAATTTGCCCACGGGAACCAGGAGACGGTCGTAAACGAAGTTAAACAAAAATACTGGATTACACGGTTGAGACCTGTGACAAAGACTGTGACGTCACAATGCATGCTGTGCCGAATAAAGAGGTGCAAACCGGAAGTACCCAGAATGGGAGACTTACCCACTGCCAGGATGGCCCATCACCAACCCGCCTTTACTTACTGTGGCGTAGATCTGTTCGGCCCAATGGAGGTCACTGTTGGAAGACGCCGAGAAAAAAGATATGGAGTACTCTTCACTTGTATGACAGTTCGTGCCATCCACCTAGAAATCGTAACGACACTTACCTCCGATTCTCTGATAATGGCGATACGAAGGATGGCTGCTAGACGATCATGGCCTAAGTTTATGTTTTCGGATAATGGAACCAACCTGAAGGGCGCTGACACAGAACTTAAACGTTCAATTCAAGGTCTTAACGAAGATTACCTTAAAAGTGAGGCCTTAAACCACGGTACAATAGTCGACCTTTGACTCACGTCTGTGTGGACCCACACAGCCCCGAAACCTTAACCCCCAATCACTTTTTAGTGGGGTCGAAGTCCAGCATACCCATAATAGGAATGTTCGATGACTCAGACCTGTTTCTACGTAAACAATGGCGAATCTCGCAAAGATTAGCGGATATGTACTGGCAACGATGGGTGAAAGAAATACTGCCAGACATGTTACCACGCCCGAAGTGGCAGGAGGAGCAAAGGAACCTACAAGTGGGCGACCTTGTTTTGGTGATAGATCCAAATGGACCGCCCAATCTATGGCCGAAAGGCATAGTCAACGAAGTTTTTCCTGGCACAGATGGCAGAGTAAGGAAAATAAAATTTAAAACTGGCACTGGGGTACATATTGGGTCGGCTGCGCGTGTCGCTAGAATACCTGTAGGAAATTAGTGATGCTGACGCACCACTAGGGTGGGGAATGTTAGCGACGAACAAATAAATTATTTAAAATTTGTTAAAAATTAAGGTTAAAATACTGTTTAAATTAGCCAATGTAAAGGGAGCGCGCGGGGTGCGTAGAGAACCGCGGGGGGAAACCCACATTTAAAAAAGTCAGTCGTTGCACCACTCCTACGCACGACGCACGTTCGCTGCTCTCCAGTTTTTTTTCTGTGTACCGCCTTTTCTAAAAAATAAATACACATCGTTTCCAATTCAAGACCTTTTTAATTTTTTTAATTTACTTGCGCTGCACCAGTGTGATCTTCAACACGCCGCAACGATCCCCACATTCGAATGTTACGTATTCCCATCCCCTGGAAGCGCAGTATCAAATACTTAGGCGTCACCTTAGATCAGACGCTTTCTTTCAAGCCACACGTCGATAGAGTAACGAAACTCGCGCGTTTCTACTTAAGCTGCTTAAATAGTATGATAGGTAGAAAAAGTAAAATGTCTTTTAGGAATAAACGTACGCTTTATAAGGTCTGCGTTAGACCCGTCATGTCATATGCTTCGCCAGTCTTTGCCCACGCCAATCCCTCCGTCCTGTATAAGCTGCAGGTAGTTCAAAATCTCTTCTGCCGCAGGGCCACAGACGCACCTTGGTATGTGCGCAACGCGGACTTGCACAGAGATCTTGAACTACCTACAGTGCAACAGCACCTCAAAACACTCTCAGAATCGTTCTTCAAACGCGCCGAATCCCATCCCAATCATCTCGTTCGAGATTCAGTCTCATATACTGCTCCTGTGTTAGATTCGAAATTCAAAGTCGCTAGGCCGAGAAACGCGCACACGGGCGAACCTACGCAGTTAACTTTAGCTCTCGAGGCCCTTCAGGCCGCAAATCCTAATTCTAACGTAAATTCTAATTCTAACGTAAATGCGAATTAATGCAATTTTACTTTTCATTTTTAATGTTTTTATTTACTTTTCATTTTTAATGTTTTTATTTACTTTTAATTTTTGAGCACCTTCAGTGCTATGTAAATCCCAGCGGGTGACCCCTTAAGGGCCCCGCTAGCGCGGCCTCTTTCTCCGATTGGCCGTCGCTCAGATGAAGGCTGAGTGGCAAAAATGCACGAGCCGACAGGGGGTTTTTTAGTGGGCATGGTTCTGGTAGGCGTCAGGACGAGTCCCACATAACTCCGATCGTGCGCGCGGAGTATGCGTCAGAGCATTTTTTATGTCCTCCTGCCCTTCCCGTGGAGGGGCCCCAAAAAAAAAAAAAGATAATACATTCTCGCTCCGATCGCCACGCGGTGCGGACGTGCAAGACCCAGTTCTCCGTTGATCGGTCCCTTCCCGATATTACGTGGCGCTCAGTCTACTGACGTCACAGTTTAGCGTGTTGGTTCCGTGCTACGGTTTTCAAGGTTTTTCTACTCCGTCTGAGTGCTTTCGAACTGCGATTTTTCTTTGCGACTAAGCCCCTTAGTCTTCAAAGTGCTGTGCTAAGTTGTGTTGTGCTTGTGCTGAGTGCAGTGTTGTGCCCAGCGTAAGTAGTCTGGTTTCAGTGCAAAGGATACTTATCGGTGACAACGAATTTGTACTGAACCAGTCCTTTTATTTTTATTTTATTTCTCTTCTCTATTTTATTTATTTTCTCCTATTTCATATTTATTTCTATCATATCTGTGTGTTTTTCGTGTGTATTTGTCCTTTCTGTCGGTAAAGGTTGACCCTAACGCGGTCAACTCTTTACCTGCGTACCCTTTTTTTAGGTTTCTAGGTAGCGGCCTTCGGCGTACTACGGTTAGTTTTAAGTTATTCTCCCCAGCCCCCCTACCGCTGGTATGGAGGTCAGCCGATAGGATTTTGCTAGGTTTTTAGGAACTAGGCATCTTTTGTTATACTTATATTTTTATATATTATTATCCCAACCCTCCCTAATGGATCCGCTAATCGTTATTAACGCGTTCACCCAGGCGCTTGCTGCGGCAGGCGTCTCCATCCCAAAAGACATCCTAACGCAGGCCTTGCAAGCATCCATCGCGTCCCCGGCCCCTCAGGCCCCAACCCCAGCCTCTCAGGCCTCCAACGCCCAGACCCCTCAGGTCTAAAGCTCTCCTGCGTCTCCCGTTCCATCCGATATGGACTGCGCGTCGGTCTCATAACCGCCGAAACCTCAGCTCCCTCCGCCCGTCTTCCTGCGGGAAAAAGCGCGCTGGACCGCGGTTTCTAACTTGTGCAAAGAGCACAAAATTAATTACTTAAAAGCCGCCAACGCTGGCGATACAATTAAAATTCAAGTCGCGACCGTCGACGACTTCCGCGCTTTCACCAGGTTACTTGCCTTAAAACAAATCTCGTATCACACCTACGCCCTCCCGGAGGAGCGTAAGATCCGCGCAGTACTACGGGGCGTCCCGTTCGAACTCAGTAACGAAGACATTCTCGAGGACCTTAAGTCTCAGGGTTTCCCGGTCACAGCAGTGCACAAGATGCACTCCAACCGCGGTAGGCGTTTTCCCTTAGCTTTAGTAATCTCAAATACTCCCAACTCGAAGGAGATTTTCAAAGAGGCTCGCACAATCTGCGGACTCTCGAACATCTCCGTCGAGCGTCCCAACCCCCGCGGTCATCCTGGGCAGTGCCACCGCTGCCAGCTCTATGGCCACGCAGCGGCTAGCTGCTCAGCTCCCCCCAGGTGCGTTAAGTGCCTGGATCCCCACATCACTAAGGAGTGCACTCGCACTCCCGAATCCACTTCCCCCCCTGCCTGTGTGCTGTGCGGCCAGTTCGGCCACACAGCTAACTACAGGGGTTGCCCGCGCGCTCCGCGCTCCACCGTCAAGAGGGTCGCGCCTAAACCGGCACCGCCGCTCACTCCAACAAACTTCCCGCCGCTGCGCAACCGGGGTCCCCTGGAAGCAAAGCCCGTTCAGCCGACGCCTACTCAGGCTCTGTCTTGGAGGCAGCGTCCGGCCGTCCCGCCTGCACCTTCCCGTCCCACCCCAGCTCCCGTAGCTCCCGCAGGGCCGCGTCCCACTTTGTCATCTTCACCTCAGTCGTCGTTGGCTGAGGACATGAAGACCGTGTTCGACGTCATTCAAAACGTCGACATTACGGAAATTTCTGTTCTCGCACGCAAACTGCGAGCCGCCCGCTCTCCTCAAGAGCGTCTATTCGCGTTAGCCGAGCATCACTCGCTCCTAAGTTCGTTGTTAATTTATTTTTATTTTTTATTTTTGTATAAAATCGTAAATAAGTAAATTATAATGTCTAGACCCGCGAATCCCGCGTCCAGTCGTATTAAACCCAAGGGCTTATCCCTAGTATCTTTTAACGCTCGTAGCCTTAACACCAACCTTCCCGAGATTAAACTGTTCCTTCAGAACAAAGAACCTGACTTATTCCTTCTCCAGGAGACATGGCTTACTCCAAACCGCTCCAGGGGATTCGCTATACCTAAGTACGCGTTTATTCGTAACGATAGGCCCAACTCCGACGGTTTCGGCGGCACCGCTATATATTACAAAAGAGGTTTCCATTGCTGTCCTCTCCCTACCCCTCCTCTCCTCAACATGGAAGCCACTGTGTGTAGGTTGGCTATGACTGGTCATCCGACCATCATCATAGCTTCAATCTACATACCTAGTGGTACCAAACCAATCCGCAGCGACTTTGAGGCCATTCTCGCCCTCGGCCATTCAGTCATTATGTTCGGAGACTTTAACTCCAAACATACTGACTGGACGTGCCTATCGACCAACACCAGCGGTATCGCTCTCCTCGACATCACTAACTCCCTTGACTTAGACGTCATATCCCCCATCACTCCCACTCACTATCCCAACAACCCGACCTATTCTCCTGACATCCTCGACTTTGCAATTATCAAGCGAATCAATCTTGATCTAAGGTCTATCGAACCGCTCGATGACCTAGGCTCCGACCATCGCCCCGTCTCCCTCGTGCTAGGACCGCCGAACGATAACGTCTCATCTCCTAAGACCTTTACCAACTGGAAAGGCTTTAAAAATACGTTAGTTTCAGCCTTAGAGGCTCCGAACTCTCCACTCGCGATCTCTCCCGAACAATTAGATAGCCCGGATAAAATTGATTCATTAGTAAATTCTCTCACTGATGCTATCAACTCAACCATCAGTGACAACGAAAAGGTTGCTAAGCAAGGCAAACCCACGCTTCCCTCAGCCGTTAGCAATCTTATTAAAGCTAAGAACGCGGCTCTCCGGAGAGCCAAGAAATATCCCACGCCCGCCTATAGAACAGGTGCGAATCAGCTTCAACGTAAAGTTAGGTCTTGCCTCGCGGAACTCCGAGACGCTCAGATGAACGACCTCATGGCGAATATCTCTCCGTCCCACCAAGCGTACTATAGCATGGCCCGAGCCTTACGCGTAGACACCGCCTCTCACGTCCCTCCTCTCACTCGTCCCGATGGCACTACTGCCTTTGAAGTCAAAGAGAAAGCCGAATGCTTCGCTGACAGCATTGCCGCACAATGCTCGCCCAGCACGCAACCTGCTGATCCCTCACACACACTCTCCCCATCACCGCCGACCCTGTCACAGTCTCTAATGACGAAATCTTGCTTCTCATTAGAAATCAAAAGTCCAAAAAGGCTCCGGGTGCGGATGGAATTTCCAACCACGCACTTAAGCACCTACCTCAATAGATGCTTACCTTGTTAGCTATCATTTTCAATGCCTGCTTCGACTATAGCTACTTTCCAAAAGCTTGGAAAGAAGCGACAGTCATAGGCATTCCCAAGCCGGGCAAACCTCTGAACGTCCCGGCTAATCACAGACCCATCAGCCTCCTCAAGGCAATGTCTAAACTTCTCGAGAGAGTCATACTCTCTCGAATGCGGAATCATCTGTTTCCAACGGATGGCGATCCTCTCATTATTCCCCATCAGTTCGGCTTTCGCGCTAAACACTCCTGCCCTCAGTAAGTCCATCGAATCGTTGAGTATATACTTGACGGTTTCTATCCGCGTCGTTATAAAACAGTCGCGGTTTTCTTTGACGTAGCCAAGGCTTTCGATAAAGTCTGGCACAGCGGTCTCGTTTATAAACTCTACAAGATAGGCTTACCGGATCGCCTAGTCAGGTTAATAGCGTCGTTTCTCAAAGACCGTACATTTCGATTTAAACACGAAGGCACGCTTTCTGCGCCTCGTCCCATAAAGCCTGGAGTCCCTCAAGGCTCAGTCCTCGCCCCTCTGCTGTACACCGTGTACACCAACGACATTCCCATCCCGCCGAAAGGCGTCGAACTCGCCCTCTTTGCTGACGACACCGCACTTTATACCAAAGGCCACAGTGTTCCGCACCTTGTAACCAGACTCCAAAAGACCGTAAACGCCCTCGGTGTATGGTTTCAAAAATGGCGCATCGATGTGAACCCTGAAAAGAGTTCTGCGATGCGCTTCGACCACAAACGCCGTCGTCCCGATGGCGATCCCCACGTTCGAATGTTAGGCATTCCCATCCCCTGGAAGCGCAGTACTAAATACTTAGGCGTCACATTAGATCCGACGCTTTCTTTCAAGCCACACGTCGAAAGAGTTTCGAAACTCGCTCGTCACTATTTAGGCCGCCTAAATAGCATGTTAGGTAGAAAAAGTAAAATGTCTTTCAGAAACAAACGTACACTTTACAAGGTCTGCGTTAGACCCGTCATGACGTATGCCTTGCCAATCTTTGCCCACGCCAAACCCTCCCTCCTGCACAAACTGCAGGTAGTTCAAAACCTCTTTTGCCGCCGGGCCACAAACGCACCGTGGTACGTGCGTAACGCGGACATACATAGAGATCTTGAACTGCCTACAGTACAACAACATCTCAAAACACTCTCTGAAGCGTTCTTCAAACGCTCCGAAACCCATCCCAATCCTCTAGTTCGTGATTCAGTCTCATATACTACTCCTGTGTTAGATTCGAAGTTCAAAGTCGCTAGGCCTAAGAATGCGCAAGCGTACTCATCCACCAGACTGTCAGCCGATCTCGAAGCCCTTCTGGCCGCAAATTCTAATTGTAACGTAAATTCTAATTCTAACGTAAATCCTAATTCTAACGTAAATGCGAATTAATTCAATTTTATTTTGCAATTTTTAAATTTTTGTTTTAATTATTGATTTTCATTTTGAGCACCTTCAGTGCTATGTATTCACCTTCAGTGCTTTGAGCACCTTCAGTGCTATGTAATCCCAGCGGGTGACCCCTTCTGGGCCCCGCTAGCGCGGCCTCTTTCTCCAATTGGCCGTCGCTCAGATGAAGGCTGAGTGGCAAAAATGCACGAGCCGACAGGGGGTTTTTAGTGGGTATGGTCCTGGTAGGCGTCGGGACGAGTCGCACATAACTTTGGAATCGCGCCAGAGTATGCGTCAGGGCATTTTTATCCTCTTAAAGATAATACATCTAGCATCAGTATTCTAAGCAGTAATTTATGTAATAAAAATGTTAAAAATAATATTATGAACATAGTCCATCAAAATATGCAGGGCATCGATGGTAAGGGATTACAGATTGAGCTATTTATAAACTGTGAAAATATTTCTTATAGGAAATATTCTTTATATAAAAATCATGTAATTGCTAGTTCATTCAGCAGAGAACAAACAACTTACGGTGGCTCAATGATCATCACTCATAAGAGCCTTACATTTAAAGAACGCTCTGATATTGTAAGTCTGTCTGTTGAGCGATCTGTTGTAATAACCTGTATTGAGATAGGGAATATTGTTATAATAAGTGTGTACAGACCCCCACCCTCAACAGTCTCGGTCTGCATGCGTTCTCGAGCGCGCGTCAATCGCAGACGCCTTCCCGCTCCCTTAGCCCCCGCGCTAATCGAGCACCCAAATTTCACTGGTTGTTGCCGTAATAAATAATTTCATAGCTGTATACCGTAATAAGTTTCTAACGCCGTTTTCACGGCGGAAAGTGGGTTTTAACCGTACATCTAATAAGTTTCTTACGCCGTTTTCACGGCGGACAGTAGGTTTGTTAACCGTACTTCGTGGAACGTGAGCTTCGTCGACGGGAATTCGTCGTTCCAGGTGCCTCGAGTCTTCGTGTTCGAGTAAGTTATCCGCGTCGTCCTCAACCGCCCTACTGCGTGTAGGGCGGTTTTAGGAAGTTAGTCATCGTTGATAGGTTCATAGTATATATATTTATATATTGTCCCTCCCCAACCCCTCCGCAATGGCTTCCCTAAGCTTTAACGAGTTTAGGAAAAAGTTACTTGAAAGTACTGAAGGCATGTCTATAAATGCTGATAAGTACCGTTTCTTAGATTCTCTTATCCCTCATCTCATGACGTTAATGTCCACAATGGCCCCTCAGGCCACCCCAGTTCCCCAGACCCCTCAGGTCTTAGGCCCTCCCGCGTCCCCTTCCTCCAGTGACATGGAGTGCGAAGTAGACACTCCTCCGCGACGCAAGCGCGCACCCGCGACCGAGTCATCCTCGGACGCCACCCCAACTGGCCCTGAGCCTCCATCTTTCACCCTTGTTAAGAAGCGCTCTAAGAAGTGCTCGAAACAAGACCCGGCGCCCTCGACGCCCGTCCCTACACCCCCTGCGACGTCTTCAACGCCAGCTGCCCCGGTGTCTTCAACACCCGCTCCGGCCCCAACTTCTGTCAAGGCCAAGGTCCCACCACCCGTTTTCCTTCGGGAAAAGGGTAAATGGACTGAGGTCTCGACATTGTGCAATGAGCACAAGATCCATTACACCCGAGCGGCCAACTCGGGTGAATCTATTAAAATCTTAGTCTCGTCGATAGACGACTTTTGTGCTTTAACAAAGCTCCTCACCGATAAGCAATATGCTTATCACACTTATGCTCTGTCAGAAGAGCGTAAGATCAGAGCGGTACTCAGGGGAGACCCGTTCGAATTATCGAACGAGGCTATCCTGGAGGATCTGCAGTCCCAAGGCTTCCCGGCACTTGCGGTGCATAAAATGCACAGCAAGTACGGGAGGCAACACCCTCTCGCTTTGGTGGTTCTCGCCAACGTCCCCAAGTCCAGGGAGATCCTTAAAGGGGTTAGCACTATATGCGGCCTCTCTGGGATCTCGATCGAGGCGCCTCATCGCCGCGGTCATCCGGGCCAGTGCCATCGGTGCCAGTTGTACGGGCACGCGGTGGCCAACTGCCGCGCACCGCCCAGGTGCGTCAAGTGCCTGGTCCCTCACTTCACTAAGGAGTGCAATCGCACTCCTGAAACTCCCTCTCCTCCCGATTGCGTGCTTTGTGGCCAGTCCGGCCACACCGCAAATTACAGGGGCTGCCCTCGTGCACCCCGTTGTATGCGCTCCAATTTCAAAAGGGCGGCACCCAAACAGGCCCCGCGCCTTTCTCAAGAAAACTTTCCGCCGCTGCGTAGCCGGGTTCCTCCGGCTGCAAAGCCTACACAGTCCAGGCCTGCCCCAGAAAACTGGAGGCAGCGCCCCGCATCGAATCCCATCCCGGCTCCTTGCCCATACAAACCCACTCCTCAATCCTCCGTAGCAGACGATATGCGTAGTGGTAGAGTTTGAGTTAGGTTAATGTTAGGCTGTATTTATCGCATAGCGGCCGCACCCGGCGAAGCGCCAAAATCGAAATTGGATGATAATTCAAAATTGTATAGAAAAAACATCATGTAACAGCATACTGTTGTGGCTAGTATCGTTCAGACGCTCGTGAATCGTGGCTGACTCAGTAATTTAGAAGGCAATTTAGATTTTTGGAGGCGAAGAATGCTATTAAAAAGAAGTCTGTTTCATTAGCCCCCTATTTAATATGTCTGTAGATTTTTTGTCTATTTGTAATATTGGTACATGTATTTTATTTCAGTTGGAACTTTTGATAAAAAGAATCTCACCCAGAATCATGGTCCTGACCATCGTAAGTATATACACGATAAGTATTTGCATTCGTTTATTAAATCCTCTTTGCAATGTATGAAGTACACACTCGGGGCATGGCGCGGGAACGTTCACATTTACTTTTCATCCGAGATTCATTTGTTCTTAGAAATGAGAAAATGGCGCCGGTGACGCCTTACTTATTAAATTCCACATTTTCTGCTTCCGATTTAATGTAAAGTTTATTGTTATACACAATACTTTATTGTTGCCGAATGTAGCTTGTTACCTATTCTGCTTTTAATATATTAAGGATAACGGCAGATATTTACTTCATTATAGCACACAGAAACCAAGGAGACACATATGACTCGTTCCAAATTCAAGGTATTCATGGTATTCAATTTGAGTTCATGCAAATATCTGAAAACAAAAAGGTAAACAGAGTTTAATTATGAGACTTTCAATAATATCGTAGTACAACAGAAGTCCCTTGTTTAGGTGGAGTGGCGGGTGTCGAGATAAAGAAATCTACAAACGGATTTTAGGTTTAAGAAATGAATACTTTAAAATATGTTTAAGTATATTATCAAAACAATACATTGTGCTTTGTTATTTAGACCTTAAGTAGTTTTACCTCAAGTAACCTAAATATTTAATAGATTGCAAGATCATCTTTGACAATCCCTGGTGTCCTTGAAGTTTCAAATAAAAGAAAACTTGTTCCAATAGAAACTTACTTTTCAACATTAATTGGCTCCAACAACTATTGGAAAATTTTCGTTCTATCTACCTCCATCCGTATTCCATCCGGAAACGGCGTCAAACCAGTGCCATCTTCGTACAGCAAAGCGAGCTTTGTTTGAGAGTTGCCATTTTGCTGGACGTGTTTTTGGCAATATGCTCTGATTGTTGTTTAATAATATGTTCTTTTATTTATTAAATAAACAGATAATCTTCTTTTGTTTTACTTTTGAACAATAAAATTATTTAGAGAGTACAACAGTTAGAAAACATGCAAATTAGGAAAATGAAGTGGTTCTTCGTGTATTTTTCCGCTCAGTTCTGGTGAATACGAAACCCTAATTACATAAGATGTATTTCTTTTTTGCGAATTATTTTTGAACTAGGCTAGTATGAATTCATCCAGAACATTGCTTACCTAGATGACTGCGTTGGGAGAATATTAAATGGCTTTATAAAAGTTTCAGAGCTCTAGGGGATACCACGCAATCTACTTGTTGCTTATAACTTTGAAAGGATATTTCTTACTTTTTAGTTTCTATGCAAGATCAGTATTTCTTTTTGGTTTTTATGATCAGGAGCTAAAATATCGTAAGTATTTGTAATGAGTTTTACCGGACAGCATTTAATTCTTTACTCTTGATTAATAAGCAAACTCAAAGTGTCCCCGTATATGACGTACATGACTTCTGTAGTCCGTAACTTTGTGTCTCGGTACTTCAAATTTGCACTTGTCCGAATATACAAATATTAGATGCGACGTTGTTACTGACAAGGTTATGTGACGTATGTGTTAACACTGATTAAATGGTAACTACATAGTCTCAGCGCTTCATCACGTCTGCGGCTGGATTCCCAAGATCCCAAGGACCACCACAGGACGGACTTGGTACCTCATTTATTTTAAATTACGAATCAGTACAAAAGACTTAAATATGGAAAGGTATTTAATAAAGAAATTGTTTAAATCATGATAAACTGCAACGACAAATGATATAATATATTGAAGCTGTGCAGACAAAGGGGTCTTCTGATTGAATTTAAAAAGAGGCCCAGTGAACCTGTTGCTACTGATCATTTCATTTTGCACCCTCTCGATACTTATCTGATTCCGAAATATCCGATCATCTATTGTGAAAAGTTTCCACTCGAATAGAAGTATCAAATGAGAATGTGCCCTTATTATTAAAAGTGAGCCCGAGCATCCAACATTTTCCATTATTGTTATTTCTTGTATTTCTTAATGCGTATTGTCGGTATACAATATTGAAGTTATTGAAAGCACAAATTGTAAAAAAACATAAAAAATTTCGGGGTTGCCAACCCCTTTTCACCAGGGTAGCTCCACTGACAATAAATTCAGTACCTGGACTACACGACTGAAAAAATCACGGCTCCCAATTTCCATCCCAGACCCCAAAACCAACGTCGTGAAGTTGGCAGAAACCACCCCTCCAACAAAAAGACTTGAATATATGGAATAAAAAATAACAAACAGCGGAAACTTAAGGTTGTATGTACTTAAGCTGTTAATAATTCGGAATACCGGTTGCTATCAGGTGGTGGGCCCTTGTTTGCCAGCCAAATGATAATAATAATAATGATAATAAGGAAAAGTAGACTGTCTATCTGTCTACTGTCTATCTGTAAATTATGAAATCATAGATGAATCAAGCCGTGTACATGTTGTGTATTAGAATTTGTCATACTGCTATGGTACCATAATAAAAAGAAAAACCGAAATATTTTTATACTTTTATATGTAAACTACTTTAAATGTTTCTCGTAAATTGTATAATTATCAAAATTATCAAAAAAGAAGTAAACAAGCATATTTTTCCCATATCTTTATTTTTTTTCCAAAACAAAATTCACTTAACAGTTAAGACGTAAAAATCGTCGTTTTACATATTTTTAATTTCCATGCTTGGCAGATCTAATATTTTGTTCCTTTTTTGTATGAAAACGTAAAAATATAACAGATTTTTTTAACATACATATCGTTTTGTTAACCAGAAGACCCACAACTTGCGTCCTCCTTTATCTCTGAGATAATTAGGTTAAGGTTGTATCAAACGGGAGCACCCAAAAATTCCAAATTATGTAAGTAATTCAAATTTGAATATTCCGATTTTTAAAATTCCGAATTTCACAATCCTTATTTTACCGAAATTCATAAATACAAATTTTAATTTTCCGACTTTCATTAGTACGAAGAATTAAAAACCGACTACTTGTTACTAGTCTGAAATATGGTATTTCGAATTTAATTTTCCGAAAATTCAATGCTTACATTCAGATTATGAATCTAAAACGGGTATATAAAAAAAAATTATTTAAATATTATACGACGAGCGAAGCGAGAAGGAGCAGTTAGTCTGTATTTAGATAATGCAGGGATTTGCATTTCAGTACATAAACTACATACTCAAGAAATATCTCGGTACAAAAAACTAAGTAAACTTTCTCATTTCCAGCTGACTACTTGAATGCTCGAACGAATAAATTGATGTGCTCATGCAGTTTTACAAGGCATTTGTTATAGCAACTAATATTATTCGGAATTTTGATATTTGGGATTCGTATTTATGATATTTCGGATTATTGTTAATTCGGATTTTTTATGGTTCGGTATTTTCAAATTCGGCATATTGATCTTCGTAATTATAAACGTTCGGAATTTTGAAGTTTCAAAGAAGAAAAATTCGGAATTATGAACCATTCGGTGTTATAAAATTCGGAATTTTGAAATTCGTGATTATGACTATCGAAATTAAGTTTTTCGTATTTATGTGGTGTACCCGTATCAAACAGCATCCGGTACAGTACACAAAGAATGTGTGCATTACCTGATATTTGTCATGTGCTTTGTCGATTTTGTGCTATTCTTAAAAATGAATTAAAGTATTGATTCATTTATGATTGCGTGTACCCAATATGTCGGCAGGCAGCACGCGCCGTCGTGTGTGCCGAAAAGATTCAATGCGCGCAAGCCGCCGGGCTGTGTCGGCAGGTCGGTGACTTACGAGGCTCTTAGTGGTTCAGAAATCATCGCAAAACTTTGTTTTGACTTTAACTGAAGTTTTCGATAAAAAAAAAACACAAAACTACATGAAATTATACAAAAAAAATTAAACATGATCCTAAGTAATTACATTTTCATTGATCTTAACTTACTCTACTCTATGTCTACGGGAAACACATAACTGCTCGTATCAAAGGGTGCGCGGTAATGTTTACTGAAATGAATTCGTACCAAGTAGCCACGCACGCTGTCTGATGGCTGTAACCTGCATGGCTCATCACCCATATGTTACAGTCATGTTGAACGATTGACAGCCGCAAAGTTCAAATTTTACCTGAAATGTAAGAATGAAAAATGAAAATGTAAATACATACCTATCCAAGAGATTTCGAGAATTGATTTACTAAAAGATGCGATACTATTATGTCGGAGTAAAGCCATTATTGTGAGACACGTCGAATGCAAGAACCAAACATACTTGTTTGATATTTTATGAATTTAAAAACATTTAAAAAGAAGCCTTATGAATTAATCTGGTTTAAAATAAGTTGTACATAATTTTAATTATCTTCGGACCTAGAAAATGTTTCCAGTTAACACTATATTGGAAAGTTTTTCAGCATTTCATTACATCGAAAGATTTGTAGACTGAAAATAACCTTTGTTTATATTATGTATATCCTTGCCATTTCGGAGAATTGTCTATATCATGAAATGTCGTTTGACCACAACATAATTTGACTTGGTAAAACGTTAAACGTGCCGCTACTTAATGAAAAGACCAAAATTATTTAAAAGTATCGTAAAATGGTTTCTTTAACTACCGATAGAGGCGCCGGAAACACTTTTTTTAATGTGTAAAAAATCGTTATTTTCTTTGGTTATTTTCTTCATTCCCTACCGCTGCAATATAACACAGTTACCGAGTAATGTTCAATAAACGACGTGTAATAACAACATTAAAGGCGTAAGCTCGATAAAGAAGGTTCCTTTAAAAACCGGGTTATTCATTTTAATGGAACAACCTGAATCGACAGTTAGCAATAAAGTTGTTCAAAAATGTATTCAAGAATGTTTTAATATTATTATTAAAATTTTATATTGTATTGATACTATGCGATTCAAATGAGAATAGAAACGTCAATGACCTCTATCTGTCAAATGTGACTTGAAAATTATGGTCGGCAAAGAAAACTTTTTTGCATACTTTATTTATTGTATCGAAAAGAAATTTTTCAAAATAAAACTATATTCAAAAAAGAACTTAGTGAGTTAATGAAACACAAACCACCAAAAAACTATGACATAGATAACATTTTCAACTCTCACAGTTTTGAAATTTTGACCACCTTACAACAGTGATTTAAATCCAATCGAATATATTTGGCACTTAATTAAGCGTATGGTGGCAGACAAAACCGTCAAAAACTTAGAGAACCAAATTGAGAGTTAAACGCTAGAAACAATTGCTTTCTTAAATCAATTCTATTGCATTCAACAATTCTTTTTTTGCTCACCCTACCTAACCTGTTTGAATTGATAGCTATGACATCACAATATGGCGCTAAGTCGGTCCTATTGTTACTTGAAACGCATATAACGTTTTTTATTCTTATACTGTTCTTATGTGAAACAATAACTACACATTTTCTGCAAGTGGCGATACCGATCGGGTATTTATGCATATCAGCTTGTTCAGCACGTCGCGCCAAAGCCCGAAAGGATTTGGCCTGGAGGCATTTTTCCTGAACGTCCATCTACACATATTTGACTTTTACGCCCGGCAGAGCCGATCGGTGCCGCTTCCAATATGCGGGTAGCACTCCTTATGGTAACGAGTATTTAACCAAACAATCGATGAACATTCGCTTCACAATCACAGCCGTGGTCAATTGATAGCATTTAACAATAGGTTTTATCTACAGTTTCACTAGCGTAGCTCTCGGAAACTCTTCTAAAGTTATTAAAAAATGTGGGGACTAAAATATTTAACCAAATTGGGGCAATAATCTGTCCGTATGCCATTGGTTTTTGTGTGATTGATATGATAGAACGCTCAATTGGTGTCCGCTGCCTATAGAAGAGAAAGAAAATATAAAATTCTAGTAACAACCTTAAACAAAAAATTACTAGAATCACCGAAGACAAAATCATTGTATCTATGTAAAAATTTAATTGTGGTGTGTTGATCTTTGTCACATATTTTAATTATATAAATATATTTAATTCATTAACTTTTGCAAACAAAGTAAGTAATGCTACAACTTCAAAGATAGAAACAATATGGCGATTTCGTTTTTTTTACAAAAATAAAAAACATATTTTTTTTAAACTTCATAGGAAAATTATTTAATAAACCTCTTCTTTTAAGAGCAACTTCCTCAATTGTGAGTGGTGTAGTTGGTCCAGCCCTGCCTCATACGCCGGGGGTCCCAGATTCATTTGTATAATTAACATAGATGTTTGTCCTTGGGTCATGGTTGCTGATATATTTCCTTCCCCCGCAGTCCCATAAGCCTTCGCTGGTGGTTTCGGGGGATTCCGCCTCCAGTCCAGGGCTCGAGATGGCGCGTGCGTTTCCTGCGACGATTAGAGAGGGACCCCTCCCTCTCGGGGCGCTGACCCGACTCCGTGCGTCCAGACGGAAGCCGCAGGAGTCCGGCTTCACCCGACTACGGCCCCCGCTGGGTCGAGTATCCATGAGGATTTTTCTGCGACAAAATAAAAAATGGTTGTTGATATATATGTTTATTCTGGGTTCCATCCATAACACACTTTACGTACTTTGTGGCCATAGAGTTGGTGTGATTCACCGAAAAAATATTATGTGAAAGAAAAACATGTCCGAATGGTGTAGCTAGCTTAAACTTTCATACAGGGTTGATTTGAGAGGTTGTATTGTAACAAAATCACAACTGAGGATGCAGCTACGCTCTTAAAAATATAACAAAATATTACCATTTCCAGTTAATTGAGATAATTCATAACGTAAAAGGAGCAAAATCACTTTCAAGATCATCTTCCGCGAAATTCAAATACACAATTCCTTATCTCTTGATGAAAAAAAGCAAAATAGTAATGCATTACAATAAATTGCACCCATTTAGGTTTTCTTTCATCCCGGAAAGGTTGCGTCTTCTGAAGCGGCTAGGCTGTATTTTATTTCCAAATTAGATATGCACATAAACAGTTCAGTTTGTCTTATTTTTTATATATATGTATGCAAAAATGGTTAAAGATGAATTTTCTGTTCATATATCAGTATTTAAAATCCTACCTACCACCATCCTTACCATCCTTGTGATATATCGTTAAGTTTACTACTTATATTGAAATGTCAAATTGGTCTGTCAAACGTACTTCACTATTCTTCGGCGAACAGCCACCACCACGCACAGAATCTATATAAATACAAGTGATTATTATCGCCAACATTAGTCCAAAAACTCCAAATTATCTCGACAATGCTTCAGTTCCTATTGGCTGCTATGCGACCTTATTCGTTCAAATCCTTTATAAGAATATTTTAATGCTTTTATCATGTGAAATGTGAAATATTTGAAATATTTATTTCTCAACATTGACAATTACTTGCGCTTATTGACGTCAAATAAAACATGACTCTACCACCAGTTCGGAAATACCTTCGTGAAGAAGAACTGGCAAGAAACTTCACGGATATATTGTTTTCAAAATAAATATACAGAGTCTCTTTATGTCTATACAAAGTTATTCTTATCTGTACTGTTAGCTCTGCAAGACTCCCTCCCCCCAAGTATCCACACGCGAACACCCTCAAACGGCACCCGTTCTCGAGTTAACGCGGGATCCAGCTATCGCCCTCCTCAACCATATTAGAGGGAAGTGAGCGACCCGTCACCCGACGATACGGTATCGTCGAAGAAGACGTACTTTAGTGACAATGACGCTTTAGATATTCATAGTGGTAATAGAGACTATTCTCTAAGATCTCGTGTGGGGCGATGCTATCAGTGTTTCCTATTTTGCCGCCATAATAACCAGGATTACGTGGTTGTGTTCCGGTCAAAGGGAAGGAACAGCGAGTGCAATTACTGGAACAAAGGCGATGCTACCTGGATCCCACGGGTGAGATAATCATTACAATCCCTTTTTTTAACACCTACAACTAACGAGGTCCATGGTTGGGGATGACACTTACCATCAGGCGGGTCTAGTGCTCGTTTATCGGCTATGAATATGTTAAAAAAATATACGTAAAATAAAATTATTACGATTTTTTGAGAGACCACCGAGTGGTGTAGTGGTAAATAGCCCTCCCAGGTTCGAATCCTAGCCGGGGCATTCATTTATGTGATGAACACGGACGGTTGTTCTTGGGTTATGGTTGTTTGTATTTATATATGTATGTTTATTCTGGGTTCCCCCCCAGTTCGCTGTATGGTCATCCATAACACAAGCTCTGCTTACTTTGGGGCCATACAATTGGTTTTTTTGTCTGGTGATTTATTATTTTTTATTTTTATTAGTACTCAAAGAAATTTGAATTTAAAGTATAGTACTGTACATTCCGACTAAGTTGAGGACGAGTAACATGTGCAACAATTGCAGTTTAATGAATAAAGCTTCGCTAAATGAATGAATGACAGGTATCGATTCCCGATTCGTATCGACATTTTGATGTATCGATACAACAAGATCCGATAAGACTAAATCACTCAGATAAATATGTTTATGTAATAATAAATGTTTTTACTTTCAGTGTAATTTAGTAAAATTATAGTTTACAAAGACTTTTTGCCGTTGGAACAATATTGTGGTTGTTACTGATTCTTTTATTAGGTGAGCATAATTCGTTCTGCTTATACCCCTAGAATGTGTCGATTTTTGGTATAATAGGTAAGTCCTATTCGGGAGAAAAAATATCCTTTTTTAAATTAAATATGTTTACTTTTACTTTTTTATTTTAATTCATAAAACTAAATTGTACATTAAAATTAATTTCAAATGTTATTTTTTTTTTATTTTTTTTGTGGCAACTTTAAACTGGGTGTATGATGGCAAACCCGTATCTGTAGCGCGTACGCAGACCCCTCATTCACAGGGGAGGTCAACTTTATTGCCTGATTGCAAACTACCTAGAAGGGCAAACTTTTGGAGCTATCGGAATAAGCTAATTATGCAGATGATTAAATTCGATTGTAACTTAAAGGGCAAAGATATTATCAGAATAGGAAATATTTATTCCAGTAGACGCACAAATGATAGAGCTACAATCGAAAGGCCAGGGCCAAGGAGAGTTTGGTCACTGGCCTGAAGACATTCCGACTACAAAAAATTCAAAGAGGAACATTAAATACCTTAATTGCCTCCTGTGCAGCAAAAAGAAAAAGCGCAAGGAAACGAGGTTTAGGTATAAGATTTGCAAAAATCGTCTTTGCCCTGCGTGTTTTGAGGAATGTCATACTAATAATGTAGTAAATGTGACTGATTCTGAGTAATACAAAGACTGATTAAAGAGTAACTCTTGTATAAAATGAATAAAAATATAAATTGATTTTAGAAGTGCATTTAATTTGTTTTTTTGTTTTGATTGTGTAATCTGGAAAGAAAACATAACATTTAGTTTATTTTTGTTTAGTGACTGATTCTATTATTTAAAAAAAAAAAGAAGACTGATTGTTAATTCTATTACATTAATAAAAAGAAATTATATTTTTGATAAAAAAATAATTTTGTTGATTTGTTGATTTGTTGTGGTCGATTATCGCTTTGCCAAAGCGATTAGATTTAATAATTCAATAATCAGTATGAGTAACATCAATAAATTGCCAAAGGGTCATTGACGTTTCATTGTTTACAAAGTTTTTTTTCTGAATCTGGTAAAGATAATACATACATACATACATATGCATATAAATAAAACTGGAGTGTTTGTTTGTAATGTTGAAATAACCGTTTTTTACTACATGCATATGAATATGCAGGGTGTCCCAGAAATGTCACGCAAGGGTGACACTGGAGGTAAATGGACTTTAGGCCTATCAGATAACACCAACATGCCTCTAGTAATAGTTTTCTGCTTTTCGAGATATTGCCACTTTTGTGATTTTTTATGAAATTTCCACTTTTTGGTCCTTGTTTGCCTACAGCTGCAATAAATATATTTTAACTCACGGTTTTTTTTTACCAAGGCTATTGTTATTAGTAGTTGAGACAACCTAGAAATAATTTTGACGGAAACTAGCACACTATGCTAAGAAAAAGAGTTGAATTGCTTCATTTTATTTCTTTTATATTTATTTTATTGCGAAAAATGACTAAAATTTAACTGAGTGCTGTGAAAAAAAAAATGTATTGCGATGATACTGCACATCATCTTGAAAAATTGCTTGTTTAATGACCTTTTCAAAATAGCATCACAGTAGCCATTTTTTTAAATCACATCTTAGAAATATTTATTTTTTCATGAAAGGCGTGCTACTTGGCAAATAGTACAACTGCATGATAATGCTTAATAACAGGTCCAGGTGTCTTTTGTTGCAAAATTACTAATAAATGAAATTGCAGAAGCACATAACTATCTATTTTTACACTAAGTGCAGACCTATATTTAGGTTTTTTACAATCATCTACCCTTTATAATGGAAGATGTGCCACTTGAATTAAGAAGAAGGAAGGTCATCCCGGCATATTTTATGAGCATATACTTGGGAGAATCTATACAATTCACCCCCAATAATCGGGAATGTTATTTTCTGAGGTTGTTATTAACATTTGTCAAGAGACCACCTTCTTTAGAAAGTCTCAAAAAGGCGAATGGTATTTTACATCCTAAAGAAAGAAGAAAGAAAGAAAGAAAGAAATATATTTATTTTACAAAATTGTCGAAATTACAAATAATATTCACACATTATAAGACAAAATTTATAAAAAATTCTACATAGTAATTCGACAATAAATAAAATGGGAACTCGACTCAGCAAAATGTCGAGGATTCAGTTAAATCCCTGACGCTGGTTTTCAGTCGAACCCTGAATCCCATAGAGGTTCTGGGAGAGGGAAGAATGCACTTGGATAGTTCCACAATAACATTATATTTTTACTTAAACATGAAACAAAGAAGAATATATTTATTATGGTAAGTTACTTTACAAAATTAGGAGCAATTTTATATAAATGTATATGTATATGTGGCACGGTAAAAATAGAAAAAAATAATATTAAATAAATAAATTATTATTATTATAATAATATAAAAAATATATAATAAAATATAATAATTAGCGATAATATTGAACTGTAAAAATAGTTCTGCAGATTCACTGTACTTTCGAATTAAAAAATAATAATATAAATGATAAATTAGTTCATGCCTACGCTTATTCATATATAACATATTACTACCAAACTAGCTATGTTGTTGTTGTGACTTAAGTAAATACTTATGAAAATTATTTTTGAAAACTTGACGAGATTTTGAACGTCTTAATGGAGGTGGCAAGTTATTCCAACATTTGCTAGCTTGGTAACGGAAACTACCTCTAAACGCCATGGTCCTATGGCTTGGTGTAGCTAATCTATACAGAGATGCTCTTGTGTTAAAATTGTTGTGTGACCGGAGCCACTCCAATTTTAAAAACAGATATTCTGGTGCCTGGCGATTTACAACATCAAATAAAAGACAGGCGAGATGTAACAATTGCCGGTTTTTTATGCGTAGTGCTCCTGCTTGGTTTATGAAAGGTGTGACTCGTGCCCGTGCTGGTATTTTATAGCAGAACCGAGCACACGCATTCTGCACTCGTTGTAGTATGTTTTGGGTTTTACGTAATATACACGGCCCTGTAACAACATCAGCGTAATTAAGTTTAGATAATATAAGTGCCTCACAAAGACGTTCTCGCAGCTTGACGCTTAAGAGGTCACGAACTTTATAAAGTACCTTTAGACGAAAAAAGCACTTTTTTGCGATATCAGAAACATGTTTCTCAAATTTGAGGTGTGAGTCAAGTCTCACTCCCAGATTTCTAGTTTCTTCTACTATTTCGATCGTGTTCCCGTGAACTGATACAAGTGGCTTACAATCATGAATCTCGCTGATTTGTTTTTTAGATCCTAATATCATTAGTTTTGATTTTGATGGGTTTAAAACTAGACAATTTCTCTGTGCCCAATAACTGATATTCGAAAGGTCAATATTCAGACAATTGACCTTTTCAAGTATATTGCTAGCATTGCAGGAAGTATAAATTTGGATGTCATCGGCATACATGTGGTACTTACTAAATTGTATTTCATTTATGATGTCAGAACTATATAAAATAAACAAGACTGGGCCAAGAATTGAGCCCTGAGGAACGCCACGCTCTACATTCTTCTTCTCTGACCTTCTTGCGAAACCACCCTCAAACGATACTTCAACCAGCTGAGATCGGCCAGTTAGGTAGCTAGCGAACCATTTGCAAGATTTGTTATCGAATCCGTAATACGCTAACTTTGATATTAGTAAGTCAATATTGATGGATTCAAAAGCTCGTGAAAAATCTAATAAAGTAAGTAAGGTCCCCGATCCATGATCCTGTGCAGTTAATATGTTATCTACGACATCCAACAGAGCAGTAGTTGTACCTCGTCCCTTCCGAAAACCAGACTGTAAACAGTTTAGTATCGCGCTGCGCTCTAGGTAAGCTATAAGTTGCAGATAAATTACTTTTTCGAGCACCTTGGATAGAAAACATAGAAGGCTAATAGGTCTTATGTTTTTCAAGCTAGAAGGATTGGGAACCTTCGGCAGTAGTCTAACTTTTGCGGTTTTCCAAGCTAATGGAAATGTACCACTTTCTATGGATAGGTTTATGATTTTAGTGATTATGCCTAGGGGTCGAGGTAGCGTCAATAGAATCATGTCTCTAGATATTTCATCTATCCCTTGGGCATTAGAAGTAATTTGAATAATGATTTTACCGACTAACCTCTCTGATACAGTTAAATTAAATCTCTCTGATAAAATTCATAAAACGTTAACTGTGACAGGGACACCTCGGTATTGCCAGGAATATCGAGAAAGTGGCTATTCAACAATTCGGGATCATTAAGACCTGCAGGCAAATAGTCATTACGATTTTGAGTTTTTAAGACAGTATTTTGCAGACCCGTCCATAGGGCTTTAGAGTTATTAATATTTTTATTAAGTTTAGCATCAAAATATGCCTGTTTTTCACTCAACAGTGAGGATGAAACTAAATGTTTTAATTCTTTGTAATAAGATCTATGAGAGTCGCTTCTAGTTCTGCGAAACTTAGTAAGTGCCTTGTCTCGAAGCTTCATCATGTAGTGAATATTGCTGGTTATCCATGGGTCGGATAACTTTTTCAGGTACACGAATTTTTTAGAGGCAATTGTATCAAATATATCATTTATTAAAAAAATAAAATTATTAACCATTATGTTTAAGTCAGTATCATTCGTCAGGTTTTCCCAATAAATTTCATTCACTGTACGATTAAGCGATTCCAAATTTATGTCTTTTAACGGTCTACTCACAACCCAGCGAGGCTTACACTTCTCTATATTTTTACATTAATTTTTACGTCTAAAATAGCATGTCTAGACCCAGATATAAAAGTATTTTGAATGTCAGAAATACTTGCATCTGTACATATAACGTCAATTAATGACTCACTGTGGTCAGTGTAGTGGGTGTCTTTAACTATTTGATTAAGACTAAAGCAAGCCAAAAAAAAGGTCGAGTTTCTTAACAGCACTGCTTTTTCGATTAAGGAAATTAATGTTAAAATCCCCCAGTATTATCTTATTGTCAAAGTTTTTGAAGGACGATATCGTATTAGTGAGGGAATCAAAGAAGTCATCAATATCTAACCATTGCGGTCTGTACGCAGTACCTAAATATCAAGCGACATGCCTTGTTCTTGGCTTACTAGAAGGCGATAATCACTGGTGTGACACTTTAACAGATGCCAGTATAAGCAGCAGCGCATCTAAGTTACGAGAACTATTCGCCATTATTTTAGTTTTCTGCAATGTCTCTAATCCCGCAGAGTTATGGGACAAGTTCAAGGATTATTTTACGGATGATTATGTTAGAGACTTCCAACAGCATTACCCGGATGCAGCCATAAATACTCATTTAGACATATTTACAAATAGAGCTTTGTTTGCATTACAAGACGTTCTTCTTTCGATAGGTGGCAATTCTCTCACTCATTATGGTTTACCATCTCCACAAGCAATAGATGGAATTGATGAAAATTTAAACAGAGAATATATTAAACATACAAATTTTGACCCAGTTAAACTTCAAAATACTATAAATCATAATAAACCCCGACTAAACGATGAACAAACTCAAATTTACTGACTCCTCATTGATAAAATAAATGCAAACGCTGGTGGAGTGTATTTTTAGACGCTCCAGGTGGTACCGGCAACACATTTATTAATCTTTTGCTGGCCAAAATACGTGCAGAAAACAAGACTGCCATAGCAGTCGCATCTTCCGGCATAGTGGCAACCTTACTTCCTGGGGGAAAAACGGCACACTCTATGTTTAAAATTTCACTAGATTTAGACCGTGCGGAAAATTCAGTCTGCAATATCCCCAAAAATAGTTTCAAAGCCAAAGTACTACAAGATTGTGTATTTGTAGTATGGTACGAATGCACTACACTAGAAGCCGTGAATAGGACGATGCAGGATATAAGATGTAATAATCTATTATTTGGAGGAGTCGTTTTCTTTTTCGCTGGAGATTTTAGCCAAATATTACCGGTTTTAACTAAGGGTACACGAGCCGATGAAATTTACGCCTGTTAAAAACGTTCAGTACTTTAAAGACATTGTAAAAACTTAATTTAAAACAAAACATGAGAGCACATTCAGCTGGTTCAGAATTTAGTAAAATTCTTCTTGATGTTGGAGAGGGAAAGTGTCCAGAAGTGAATAGTAATCATGGTATAGTATATATACCTACCAGTCTGTGTCAGGTTGTGGCGGATACTGAAACTTTAATACATAGTATTTATGATGATGAAATGAAATGAAATGAAATATTTATTTCTCAACATTGACAATTACTTGTTCTTATTGACGTCAAATAAAACATGATTCTACCACCAGTTCGAAAAAAACCTTCGTGAAGAAGAACTGGCAAGAAACTTCACGGGTATATTTTTTTTCAAAATTTTACAGAGTCTCTTTATGTCTATACAAAATTATTCTTTTCTGCATCTGTTAGCTCGGCAAGTCTCCCTCCCCCCAAGTATCCAAACGACGAACACCCTCAAACGGCACCCGTTCACGAGTTAACGCGGGATCCAGCCATCGCCCTCCTCAACCATATTAGAGGGAAGTGAGCGACCCGTCACCCGACGCTACCGTAAGAAGACGTACTTTAGTGACAATGACGCTTTAGATATTCATCGGGACGAAGAACTCATCGCACATACAGACACATTACACATGCTTTGTTACAAATACTAGTACAATCCTGTTAATGAGGGGATTATACCCAAGGGCTTTTATCATCCAAATAACCGGATAGTTTATAATACAGCACACAACTTCTCCTTTATAGTTTCTTTGAATTTGTCAATAGGAAGACCTTGGATATCCTCAGGAACCTTATTATAAAAGCGTATACATTGACCCATGAATGAGTTAGTGACTTTATGAAGCCTACTATTATGAGCTGCCAGCATATTTCTTCCTCTTGTGTTAACATTGTGCAGATCTTTTTTTCTTTTGAACAAGGTTATGTTCTTTTTAACATACATTAAATTTTCTAAAATATATTGTGAATGGAAGGTAAGAATATTTATTTCCTTAAATTTACTTCTAAGTGACACCCTTGGACCGAGCTGATAGATTGCGCGAACAGCCCATTTCTGCAGAATAAATATAGCATCGATGTCGGCAGCACTCCCCCACAACAGAATACCATATGTCATGAGGCTGTGGAAGTAACCAAAATAGACTAATCGAGCAGTTGTTTCATTTAAAATTTGTCAAATTTTTTTAACAGCATATGCGGCAGAGCCAAGCCTTTTCGCTAAACCATCAACATGCGGTCCCCACTGGAGTTTGGCGTCTAAGGTTATGCCCAGAAATACAGTTGAGTTTACAGGAGTCAGTTCCTGGCTCTTAACTACAATGTTTGTGTTTACCTGTTTGACATTTGGCAATGTAAATTTAACACATTTTGTTTTTTTTTTTCATTGAGGAGCAAATTAATAGCTGAGAACCACTGCTCTGTTTTGGAGATGCATTTGTTCACCGCTCGATAGTCAATTTCTTGTCTTTTGATTTTAAACAAGAAGGAAGTATCGTCAGCAAACAATATGACCTCGCATTGATTCTTAACGACCGATGGCAGATCATTAATATAAACTAAAAATAGGAAAGGACCAAGAACTGAGCTCTGGGGCACACCCATTGTCACTGCCGATCCTGATGATTTTTCTCCATTTATTGCAACTTTCTGTTTTCTATTAGAAATATATGATTTAATCAAGGCAAGCGCTCGGTTTTTAATGCCGTAATGGTGCAGTTTCATGAGTAGAGTAGTATAATCCACACAGTCGAACGCCTTGGACAAGTCACAAAAGACACCAATAGCATCACACGACTCCTCCCAGGCGCTGAATACGTGTTTTATGAGCTCAACACCGGCATCGGTTGTTGAGCGACCCCGCGTGGAACAAACTGCTTAAAATTCATTAAACTATTACCGTAAAAATGAGAGAGTAATTGATTTAAAATTAATTTTTCAAAAATCTTACTGAGCGTTGGTAGTATAGATATAGGTCTAAAATTATTAGGGTCAGACATACTACCTGCTTTGAATATTGGAATGACCTTACTCAATTTCATTAAATCAGGAAAAACACCACTATCAACACAGTCATTAAATATACTGGCTAAGTATGGGGCTATACCATCAATGACAGATTCAATAATTTTAACAGAAATCCCATCTAAATCGGTAATATTTTTTACTTTAATGCTTTTAAATGCATTTAAAACTTGTGGAACAGTAACATGTTTAAAAATAAAATCAATATCGCATGAATTTACATTTTCCGTTAGCAGTGACTGTGCAAGAGTGGAACATGAATTAATACTCGAAGTAGTTGACACAGGGATGGCAGTAAAAAAATTTTCAAATGCTTCAGCAACTTCTTTGTCAGTTGACAACACTTTATCATTAATTTTTAAATGATATTTGGTGTGTGGTTCTTTTGCTTTCCCAGTTTCCTGATTGATTATATTCTATGCAGTTTTTGAAATGTTAGTACTATATTTAATTTTATTATTAATGTAATTAGATTTAGCTACACTGCAAACTCGTTTAAATAATTTTGAATACTTTTTAACATATTCATAAAATGTCTTATTATGATTATAAGTTCTTTCACTGTACAATTCATATAATCTATTTCTACTTCTGCATATTCCCACTGTTGCCCAGTCACTAAATCTAAATAAATTATTATTTATACATATTTTCTTTTTTTTTAAAAACAGAGTCATATTCATTTCTAATTATATTATGAATAGAGTTATATTGAGTAATAGGATCTGCACAGTAATCTAATTTAAATGTTTTTTCAAATACATTTTTCCTAAATGTTTCAAGCCGTCTCTCATTCATGGGTATAAAGGTAATTTCTCTTTTTAGAGTCTTTTTTAGCCCAATATCAAAAGTGGCCAACTGCCCACTATGATCTGATTGTAGTTTATTAATTACTGGCTTTGTACATGGCATTAAATTTGTAAAAATTTTATCAAGACATGTGGCTGAGGTCGCTGTGATTCGCGTAGGCTCTAAGAAGAGATTTTTTAGGTTGTAACAATTAAAAATATTCAAGAATCGTTTACTTTGTGACGTCTCTACTAATAAATCAATATTAAAATTGCCACAAATAATTATTTCTTTGTTTTTGTTATTTACTCTATGTAATACCTCATCCATAGTGCTCTCAAAGACTTCATATGGTGAGGATGGGGGTCTGTATACACTTATTATAACAATATTCCCTATCTCAATACAGGCTATTTCAACTGATCGCCCAACAGACAGACTTACAATATCAGTGCGTTCTTTAAATGTTAGGCTCTTATGAGTGATGATCATTAAGCCGCCGCAAGTTGTTTGTTCTCTGTTGAATGAACTAGCAATTACATGATTCTTAAAAGAAGACATAATTTGACACTGTGTGAGCCAGTGCTCTGCGATACATAGTATATGAATATTTTCACAGTTTATGAACAGTTCAATCTGTAACTCCTTACCATCAATGCCCTGCATATTTTGATGGACTATGTTCAGAAAATTATTTTTTACATTTTTATTGCTTAAATTACTACTTAGAATACTGGTGCTAGATGTATTATCTATTGTCACTAACTTATGTTTAAATTATTTCTAATACTATGTTTTGGAATATTAGATTCTAATGGGTCAAAAGTATAAAGTGACTGCTCAATAGAAGCAACGGTTGTAGTCAACGAATTGACTGTTGTGTATAAAATATATGATAGCGAGTATGCTATATGTCGTAGGTCATTACTGTACAAATTGTACCTATCATTGGTCATATATGTCTTGTTAATAAATGTATTTAAATCAATAAACTGAAACTTTTCACTATGACGACATGTAATATTTTGTACATCTATATTTAGTCGATGCTTCATATTATTTTCTGAGGGGTTCTGGGTAAATGGAAATGCAAACAAAATAATTTTACTAATATTCTGCCTGCAGTTCAATCTAGCAAAACATGCTGTCATCGTTTTCCTACTTAGTTGCTTACATCTGCGATATTCACAATCTCAATATCAAAGAAGATTCGTGGTTGTGTGACAGATCAATTTTAGCACCTACGAACGACCAGGTTACTGCGCTTAATCAGCGCATTTTAGATAAGCTATCTGGTGAATCACAAACATATCTTTCCATCAATACAGTTTGCAATCCGGATGAAGTGGTTAATTAGCCAACAGAATTTTTAAACAGTATAATTGTGCCGGGTTAAACCCCCCCCCCCCCCCCCGCGGTACAAACTAGAACTTAAGGTTGGCGTGCACATCACGCTATTGCGTAATTTAAACCCGCCGAAACATTGCAATGGTACTAGGTTGCAAGTAGTGTAGTTGCAAGGAAACGTTATAGAAGGTCGTAAATACGGAAAAGGTGAAATAGTATTTATATCACGGATTGCTATAATACCATCAAATTTTCCATTTGAATTCAAAAGATTGCAATTCCCGATCAATGTCAGTTTTGCTATGACAATCAACAAGTCCCAAGGACAAACGTTAAGCAAAGCTGGTATAGATTTAACTAAAGGTTGCTTTTCCCATGGGCAATTATACGTGGCATGTTCACGTGCGAGGAGTTGTTTTAGCCCAAGAAAATCGTGCACCAAATATTGTATATAAATAATTTTTCAATAAAGCTAATACAAAAAAAAATTAATGATAATTAAAATAAAAATGCAAACACCAGACAAAAACTAAATAAACTAATTAACTTTTTTTGTTAAATATAAAAAAATAGAAGTGTCAAATTGATTTTAAATGTCGAAAACAGATAACGCTGCCATGTATTTCTTGAATTTGAATTTGATAGCATATTTAAGGTGCTAATTGTTGCTTATTATCCATCTTGACATTAGGCATCTGCGCAGTGTTACGATCAGAAAGCTTCAAGTGAATCACTTTCTCGTCAACATTATCAAAGATACTTTGATTATATGCTCTATAGAAATATTTTTTCGGTAGGTACCGTTATATGCAAAGTTAAATTATAATTTGAAAGCATCTCTTTGTAAAACATACTATTTGTAGCGTGTCGATGTTAAAATCACCGGTGGCAATAATTTTACATTTTTCTTTTTAAAGTAAATGTAAGTAAAAGCTTGTCTTGTTATTCAAGAAAGTGCTTGTGTGTGAGTACGATAAATGCATAAGATTACAATATTGGAACTTAACATTTTTATTCCTCAACATTTGGAAAATTAGTCTAAACTATTTTTAATGTCAAGTTGTTTCAATGGTAAGCCTTTTTTATTAAAACGTATACATCACCGCGTTTTATATTGTTTCGCCTACTCTACTTTTCAACCATTACATACCTACTAATGTTATTGCATTAGGAAAATACTAAATAACAATGTGAACGTTCCAACGTCTTTTGGGAATAGCGCGCAATCCAATATTGTAACGTCGGAAAAACAAATGTTCTTGTTTCATTGCTTGTATAAACAAGTAAGCGATGAAATATATCATAATGTCAGTGAAGTTATTTCACAATAATAGTATTACATTCTGGGATTTGGGGCTGTGGATCCGAGTGTGAAAATATTTTCGTGCCCTCTGAAGTGAAGAGGTTTTGTAGATTAGGTATATCATAACAACTTTTATTTTATACTTCTTGAAATAAAAAAGAATGGTTTCATTTTACTTTGATTTACTGAAGCTCGCGTACCATTCGTGACCCACGTCCCACGTTCCGTAGGATATATGATAACTATGTATTCTCACTATTTGTCCTTTACAAATATAAAGGTAGACTTGTTAAATAATTTGGTTGAAAAAAAAAAGGTGTATATTAACTTTCAATGCCATACCGAAAATGAACGCCCAAATAAGAACGAAACAAAGTCAAATAAATGATATTTTAATTTATAAAATCTTCTTTTGTTATGTTTTAATATTTTTTTGGGTCCACTGTTTTTAAGCTTTGATTTCTATTCAACTTCTTTGATTTGTTGGTTGTGAAATTAATGGAATACAGAAATGAAATGTATTTTACGAGTATTATAATCCATTAATATTCATAGCTACCCGAAAACTTTCTTAATCAGGTCATCTTTCTCATACAGAGTCAATAGGTCATTGATTTTATCGTTTAAATATATTCAATATTTGTATTGAACCCTTACCTATTGCCCCTAATACAGGTCAGTGTACTTAACAAGGGCGTTCTGCAACAATGTTAAATGTTTTTACCTAATAAAGATTTTGAATTGAATTTTGAATTTTGAATTGCCTGATATTAGAAATAGATGCAGTGAAGGAGAGTTCGTTGAACTCACATATTATGTGAGCTGACTAAATCCTAAATTGAATTTCGATGTAAATAACAAATAATTCTTAACGAAGCTGAGAGTTTAATTTATGAATGCGATATAACAAGTTTATTAAATTGATAGATAATCAAGATAAGATATCTAAATACCTTCCGTTTGCTGTGGTTACTGCGTCACTAGTTAGTTAGATTTACAGCTGTATAGTCTACCTACATTCACATACATGCAATAAATACCGCAGTGTTGCCTGCCTACCACTCTCGTCACATAAATCATGCAACAGCGCCGGCGCGCGTCAATGTAGTGCGTTCCGTTTGCTGTGGTTACTGCGTCACAAGTTAGTTAGATTTATATCTGTATAGTTTACCTACATTCCTATACATGCAATAAATACCGCGAGTGTTGCCTACCCAACACTCTCGTCACATAAATCTTGCAGCAGCGCCGGCGCGCGTCAATGTAGGGCGTTCTGTTTGCTGTGGTTACTGCGTCACAAGTTAGTTAGATTTATAGCTGTATAGTTTACCTACATTATCATACATTCAATAAATACCGCAGTGTTGCCTGCCCACCACTCTCGTCACATAAATCATGCAACAGCGCCGGCGCGCATCAATGTAGTGCGTTCCGTTTGCTGTGGTTACTGCGTCACAAGTTAGTTAGATTTATAGCTGTATAGTTTACCTACATTATCATACATTCAATAAATACCGCGAGTGTTGCCTGCCCACCACTCTCGTCACATAAATCTTGCTGCAGCGCCGGCGCGCATCAATGTAGCGCGTTCCGTTTGCTGTGGTTACTGCGTCACAAGTTAGTTAGATTTGTGGCTGTATAGTTTACCAACATTTAAATATTTATAACTTATCATTTACAGTTGCTGTAAATGAAACTCCCGTACAATATATTTTGAAATAATGCTAAAAAATGTTTTTTTAAATAACATTCCCAAATTTAATTCTAGTGTTGGACACAGCGACGTGTTGGTGGATGAGCTCGGTCTGGGCTTTCATGTTCTGGCAGCGGTGGCAGAATGTCCCGCCATGCCAGTTTACATAAATTACATGTGACAGGCCAGTGATGTGGGATGCAATCTGCGTAGACACTCTCGCGGCTTTCCAACTTTTTACAACTAGTGTACACTCTAGTTCGGCAGCCAACAACGCTGAAAGCCTTAAACGCAGAAAATATGAGAATTTGGGGGATGGATATAATATGATTGAGGCTTTTCGCGTTGAAACCATGAGGCTCATCGCCTTTACTCGGACCTAGCGAGGTCATTGGTGAGTGAAACTCGTGGCCCTAAGGCTGGCACCTACCTCGCACAACAATTTTCTATTACGATCCAGCGTGGTAATTTGGCCAGCCTTTTGGCTACGTTGCCTTAGATTGATTCTTGTTTGGATTTAGTTTTTTATTTGTAGCGTATTATTATCTAATATTTATTAATTTCTTATACTTTGGTGACGCCATCTTTCGAACACCGCGTTATAAATTACTTACGTATTCAATCAATGTCAATTTTTGAAGTTCGCCCCCTCCTACCCTATCATCTTCCTTGACACCGATTGGTCAACCGCTACAGCATGCCACGCATAGGAGGGGAGAAGCGCACCCACCGCTCGGACTGAAGAGCGTCGAGCGAGAGTCGCAAATACGTTGCGCATGGAATAAATAAATCGCCTGTTTGCTCCTTTTGCAGTAACCCATGTGTCAAGTGATATATTAGTAAAGCTACCTAGCTATTCTGAAGAAGGAGCCAAGGATTATACAGGTCAGTCGGTGTTTCCTTACTCCCCATTTGGGTAGGCGCATAATTTAATTTATACAGTCCATTTCTATTGCCGCCATTTGTAATTTGATAGATGGCCTCAACATACTTATATGTACATTCTAGAATATGTTTATGTTTAAAGATCTTAATTAACAACAAAGGGAGATTCAAGTATTACGTAACGAATTTGGGGGGAGGGGGGAGGTCCTGTAAAACATTACGATGCGTTACAGGGGCGGGAGGGGGTCTTTGAACTACGCGTTACATAACTTTGTTTTTTTTAACCTTCAGAATGGTCGCGTTGAAAGATTCTCTCACGCATTTAATAAAAAAAAAATTATTTCAAAATTTCAAATGGAATGAGAATTTGAATTTTTTTTTAGATTCACAAAATTGCTTGCTTGCTTCATCACTCCAGTAAAGTAACAAAACGCTTCGGATGCCAGTAATGAAAGAATCTGAGTGGCTGGCAAACCCGTGGATGGAAAAGCAGTAACTCCAAATTTTAAATCTATTTTAATAATGGCTGATTTTATTTTCTGTCTTTAAGATAATAGTCACACGTTAACACCTAGACAAATTTTCCAAATGTTGAGGAATAAAAATGTTAAGTTCCAATATTGTAATCTTATGCATTTATCGTACTCACACACAAGCACTTTCTTGAATAACAAGACAAGCTTTTACTTGCATTTACTTTAAAAAGAAAAATGTAAAATTATTGCCACCGGTGATTTTAACATCGACACGCTACAAATAGTATGTTTTACAAAGAGATGCTTTCAAATTATAATTTAACTTTGCATATAACGGTACCTACCGAAAAAATATTTCTATAGAGCATATAATCAAAGTATCTTTGATAATGTTGACGAGAAAGTGATTCACTTGAAGCTTTCTGATCGTAACACTGCGCAGATGCCTAATGTCAAGATGGATAATAAGCAACAATTAGCACCTTAAATATGCTATCAAATTCAAATTCAAGAAATACATGGCAGCGTTATCTGTTTTTAACATTTAAAATCAATTTGACACTTTTATTAGCTTTATTAGATATAACATTGTTTTTGGACGATTAAATGACATTTCATAATCTTTGTTTTCTTATGATTAAGAATAAAATTAGTAAACAAAGAAGCTGCTACAAACAAAATACCCCTGACTGTAACTGAATTACCTAACTACGTGGTGCTAAAATCGTTTTATGTCGATATTCATTTGTTTCCAGTTCCTTCGAGAAATTAAAATTCGAATTAACCGCGGCATGCGGCGACGTTCCTGTCAGCCAAGCTTTATTCATTAAATTGCCATTGTTGCACATGTTAATCGTCCTCAACTTAGTCGGAATGTACTTATAGTAATATACTTTAAATTCGAATTTCTTTAAGTAATACGAAAATTAAAAAAATAATAAATAGTAAATCCCCAGACAAAATAACCAAGTGTATGGCCCCAAAGTAAGCAGAGCTTGTGTAATGGATGAACATACAGGGAACTGGGGGGGGAACCCAGAATAAACATACATATATAAATACAAACCACCATGACCCGAGAACTTCCATCGAATCGTCGAGTACATACTCGAAGGATTCTATCCGCGTCGTAAAAAAACAATCGCGGTTCTCTTTGACGTAGCCAAGGCTTTCGACAAAGTCTGGCACAGCGGTCTCGTTTTTAAACTCTATAAAATAGGCCTACCGGTTCGCCTAGTCAGATTAATCGCGTCATTTCTTAAAGACCGTACGTTTCGATTCAAACATAAAGGCACGCTCTCCGCGCCTCGTCCCATAAAGGCTGGAGTCCCGCAAGGCTCAGTCCTCGCCCCTCTGCTGTACACTGTGTACACTAACGACATCCCCATCCCGCCGAAAGGCGTCGAACTCGCCCTCTTTGCAGACGATACCGCCCTTTACACTAAAGGTCAAGCGGTCCCGTATAACATCACCAGACTCCAAAAGGCCGTAAACGCCCTCGGTGTTTGGTTTCAAAAATGGCGTATCGATGTCAACCCAGAAAAGAGTTCTGCTATTCAATTCGACCACAAACGTCGTAATCGCCACAACGATCCCCACATTCGAATGTTAGGTATTCCCATCCCCTGGAAGCGCAGTATTAAATACTTAGGCGTCACCTTAGATCAGACGCTTTCTTTCAAGCCACACGTCGATAGAGTAACGAAACTCGCGCGTTTTTACTTAAGCCGCCTATGTAGTATGATAGAAAGAAAAAGTAAAATGTCTTTTAGAAATAAACGTACGCTTTATAAGGTCTGCGTTAGACCCGTCATGTCATATGCTTCGCCAGTCTTTGCCCACGCCAAACCCTCCGTCTTGTATAAACTGCAGGTGGTTCAAAATGTCTTCTGCCGCAGGGCCACAAACGTACCTTGGTACGTGCGTAACGCGGACCTGCACAGAGGATCTTGAACTACCTACAGTGCAACAGCACCTCAAAACTCTCTCAGAATCGTTCTTCAAACGCGCCGAATCCCATCCCAATCATCTTGTTCGAGATTCAGTCTCATATACTGCTCCTGTGTTAGATTCGATATACAAAGTCGCTAGACCGAGAAACGCGCACACTGGCGAACCGACGCAATTAACTTTAGATCTCTTGGCCCTTCAGGCCGCAAAGTAAATTCTAATTCTAACGTAAATCCGAATTAATGCAATTTTATTTTTCAATTTTTAATGTTTTTAATTATTTACTTTTCATTTTGAGCACCTTCAGTGCTATGTAAATCCCAGCGGGTGACCCCTTAAGGGCCCCGCTAGCGCGGCCTCTTTCTCCAATTGGCCGTCGCTCAGATGAAGGCTGAGTGGCAAAAATGCACGAGCCGACAGGGGGTTTTTTAGTGGGTATGGTTCTGGTAGGTGTCGGGACGAGTCCCACATAACTCCGATCAGAGCATTTTTTATATCCTCCTGCCCTTCCCGTGGAGGGGAACCAAAAAAAAAAAGACCCGAGAACAACCGTCTGCGTTCATCACATAAATGAATGCCCCGGCTAGGATTCGAACCTGGGACCTTCGGCGTATGAGACAGGGTTATTTATCACTCCACCACTCGGTCGTCTCTCAAAAAGTCGTAATAGTTTTATTTTACATATTTTCTTTACAATATTCAAAGCCGACAAATGAGCACCAGACCCGCCTGATGGTAAGTGTCATCCCCACCGATGGACCTCGTTAGTGGTAGGTGTAAAAAAAGAGTAATTGTGATGATTATCTCACCCGTGGGCTCCAGGTAGCATTGCCTTTGTTCCAGTAATTGCACTCGCTGTTCCTTACCTTTGACCAGAACACAACCACGTAATCCTGGTTATTATGGCGGCAAAATAGGAAACACTGATAGCATCGCCCCACACGAGATCTTAGAGAATAGTCTCTATTACCACTATGAATATCTAAAGCGTCATTGTCACTAAAGTACGTCTTCTTCGACGATACCGTATCGTCGGGTGACGGGTCGCTCACTTCCCTCTAATATGGTTGAGGAGGGCGATAGCTGGATCCCGCGTTAACTCGAGAACGGGTGCCGTTTGAGGGTGTTCGCGTGTGGATACTTGGGGGGAGGGAGTCTTGCTGAGCTAACAGGACAGATAAGAATAATTTTGTACAGACATAAAGAGACTCTGTATATTTATTTTGAAAACAATATACCCGTGAAGTTTCTTGCCAGTTCTTCTTCACGAAGGTATTTCCGAACTGGTGGTAGACTGGCTAAAGGCTCATTTGAGGTTAACTAGGTATACTACACCGTACCGGGTTGGTCTTAATTGAAATCATTGTTAAAATATAAAAATCTTTTTATGTTTATATATTTATTTTATTTGGCCTTGCCAATATTTAGTTTTTTTTTATAAAATAAAATAAATATGATCAAATTAAATTTAAATAGATCTTACAGAAAATATTTTAAGAATTTGAAGAACAGTTATTAAAACTTCTGACTATTAACGCGGGATTCTGCAAATAAAATCAAAATATTGATGATTCTGTTTTTTTCCTCTCCATTAACCGGAAACCGCGTCAATCCGAGCGCGCTCTTCAAACGCCTGCTTCAAAGTTAATTAACTCCTTTTCAGCGGCAACATATTAATTGAAAATGCAGTTTTGTTTGTCTATCGTATTGCTGAATTTACATTGGTTTTTGACAATAGGCGCTAGCGTACATAATATATATTTTTTGTGGACTTTTTCTATTTTTATTTACTGGCACTGTAACACAAATGAAATAAACAATCGACTTTAAAGTACTTGTTACATAACGCATGGCTTATGTATTGCTTTAAGGATCTGTAAGGATCGTTTACTGTGAGGGCGTTACATATAAATCAAAAGTTTGATTCTCTTTTATATTTGCCAAAACATATGATCATGCCCATCTACATTTAAAGTATTTATAATAAGAGGCGCTGCTGCAGCTCTGCGGGACTTTATCGTTTCAGGAAAGTTTTAGACCCAAGTACAAAAATTACCGACATTATTTATACAATTTAATAAAGCAGTTTGTATGAGTATATATTTATAATTCTTATAGCAGATACCATCTGTGGCTTTCAATTCCATGCATACTATTTATTACCACTTTCCCAAAGAGAACAAACGAAGTCGCAGGTCTAATCCAGCTGAAAATTATTTGGAAGTAGACATTTTAACAATATCTGAAGAAATTTCAATATAGGATATAGCTTATCAATGTATTTATTTATAATTTATCAATATTTTTCTAAAGAAGTAATTTTTAACTTCACAATAGGTACAAAAGTATAGAAATGGTTTCATAGAATGACATAAGTATACAATACTCTAGCTTTGCTTGTTGCTAATTGCTCGCTTTCACAGAAGAGATCCACTATCCAGTATCGTTTATTCCCGGCGGAGTTTGCAATCAGGAAGCTGCATATAGAAGTGGAACCATCGAGAACGTTCGACGAAGGCGTGAGTGCATGCAGCAAACAGCTCAAAGTCATATTGGCTACCAATTTGAATTTTAAATCTTTACATTTTTATCACAAATTAAAGAGTGCTGTGACAAAATTTCAGTTATGTTGCAGAGGTTGCATACGATAATCGTACTGAAGGTTCATATCAACTTATACGAACACTAGATTTCTATTTAATATAAAATATGAAACAACAGCCTCCACCTCAGCAAAACCTATTATGTTCAGGTTTTCATAATTAAATCCTTCACTTTTATCTTGAACTCCAACTGAGCGGTATACAAAAACAATAAAATAAGTGGTACTTTAAGATATAGCCCCTTAAAAATGTTGGCCCTAGTTAGTTTTATGTTCCAATATTGTAACAATGCATTTGTTCATTCAGTTTTTTACAATTAAATAATGTTTTTATTTTTATACACTGTAATTCAATACGCGGTACAACGAGAGTATAAAATGACACACTCAAAAGTATTGAGAAAAAAAAAAGTTCAGTAGATAATATTTTTAATTACATCTTTTCAAACTCTCCACCAGCTTCTATACAAAGTTTCATGCGTCTGAACCAATTTTCAAAGCACATTTACCAGTGCTTACAATAGGTGCTTACTCGATGGCCTTCTTGAACGCAGTGAGCGCATCATCTGGCGATGAAAACTGTATCATCTTGAGCTGGTATTTAATTTTAGGGAACAAGAAGAAGTCACACTGCCTTACACAAATTATGTGTAAGACGGATGACCTAAAAGTACAAAGATGCTTTACAATGTGCCTTGTTCATAAAAGCCAATTGAATTTGATTAGTACATTTCATCAGGTTTTAAGTTGGATTTGAATGATGACACACAATAGTTTTATAGAGCTGGTAAAAAATTAAGAGTCAAATATAAATTTGGAACAACTGTATTTTTACTTTTAAATAATCGAATTTTCATTGTAAATTATAACTCGTCAGCATTATACAACGTTGACAAAAGCGAGAGGCATTTAATGAAACCACATATACTATAAGTGCCTACTGTTAATCCGAAACTATTAAAAGAAAGTTAACGAGAAGTATACGAAAAAACGTTTTTCAAAGAACTTAAATAGCTTAATAATTAAGTTAAAATGTAAACATCCTTTGTTGAGTAGCCTGCCGCCACCTGCGTAACAAATTGACAACGTAGCATTTTGCTGCGTTCCGTTTGCCGATTACAGCGCTCACAGCGCTCATATACCCGTTCCGATTGCCCGTGAGCGCGCTCACAGCGATATCGATACGTCATCAATGACGTCATAAAGGCCGCCATCTTCCCGCTCACAGTGCCCAAGCTACGGAGCATGGTCGCTGTGAGCGGCCTGTCAAAACTGACACATGACGTTACTTTGTTGATGTTTTTATTAGTCGATTAAAGATTTTAAAAGCTTGCTTATTAATTTTCTTTTGTAATAATATAAAAAAATGGCTACTGCTTCATTCAGGGTTAAAGATCTTAATGAAATTGTAACTTTAGACTTAAGCGACGAACAATCAGAATGTTAGCGCGATGTTTACCGTTCCGATTGCAATAGCACTAATAACACTTTTAGCGCGCTCAAACGAATCGGAACGGTTTTGAGCACTTTAAGCGCTGTGAGCGCTGTAATCGGCAAACGGAACGCAGCATTTGAATAGCATAGCGAGTGCGGCGGCGGGCTCACCGGCTCGCACACTTACCTACATAGCGGAGCGCCCGGGTTTGATGTGGATGATAATGTAAACATGTGTTGTAGGTAACGTTGGAAGGTATGATCAATGAAAATAATAAACAAAAATAATTAATTGTAACACTTACACATTAAATCTTCAATTGTTCGAGGTGTTAACATGTTATGCTTAGTACAAGTTAAATATTTTTTCGTCACGTTCGTAAGTAATTTTTCTATATAAATAAATTATATAAATAAATAGCTAGGTTATTACTATATGGAAATATGATATATTTAAATTCCACTCGCATCAGGTATTTTATCATTTATTTTAAATTTATAGTCAGATAAATAGATGACATATTACGTTATACAATATTGAGCAAGTAATTTCTTAAATTTGAATGACGTATTTGCATTTTTTATTTGCGAGGGTAGTCGGTTGTAAAGTTGCGCTCCCTCAATAGTGATCATTTTTTTTACCGTAGTTCGTTCTATGCTCGGGTATGATAAGATAGCTAGCTCGCGGCCTTCACCGAGTGATGTTTTGTCGTTTTATGAATGACAGGTTGGTATGGATATTCCCATGGGTAGTTTTGTGGATAAATGTACAGATATTATTTTCATATAACTGGTTTAGGTTCATTAGTTTTGTTTCTTCGTAAATCCTTTTAGTAGGTGTTAGGTAGTTGCATTGAAACAGGGTTTTTATTATTTTATTTTGTAGTCTTTGTTTTTTGGCTAGTGTTGTTTTAGAAGCAGTGCCCCAGATTTCGATCAGAGTATTGTAAATATTTTTAAAAATTTCAAATAGATAAGTCTAATTGTCAAAATTGAAAAATAAATATTGTTAAAATCCGACTTAGGCATAAGAAAGAAAGAAATTCTCCCTAGCTTTAATACTTGGCCGCGGGACACTTTGTGTACCTAAGTAATATGAATTTCGTACAATTAATGCACAAATTCATCTCACAACACCCCCTTTTGCGGCAAAGGTTAAATTGAGTGTATCATTAAAACACTTCTAGATTTCTTAATATGTTAACCGCGGTCAACTTTGACCGACGTGGCCCGAGTTGAAACCTTCAGCATCGCCCAGCAATGCCCCCCATGGCTTGAATGGAAAGGTGCTGCTTTTTCTTTAGCAGTTAACGTGTTAACGCAGGTAAAAATGGTAACATAACATTGAACGCTCTAGCAACGAGAACGGGCTAACTTAAAATTAAATAAACCTTCAAATTATGTTAGATGTCGCATGTAACAATGACCAGTTGGCCTCCGTGAGATCGGTGTTGTTTATATTTCGGACCCTATGTGCACAAATGAAAAAATTTCTGACTCGTACGAATGGTTATTGCTTTCTCGGGATGCGAGTTCTAGCTTAATTAAGTATATTAAGTAATTCCGGCCTTTATCAATCAAGCTCAACTACCTGTTGAGCCAGTCACGGTCAAGTTAATTACAATTCCTGTATATGAAAACGACTCACATGCAGGTTTGATCGTAAGTCAACAAAGGGCAGAAGACAGCTGCTTAATTGGTTATTTACATAGATCTATAGGGCTAGCATAAATACACCCCTGGACTGCAATCACTTAACCGTGTTAAAAGTTTAAATAAGTTCCAAAAAAAATTTGCGTCGCAGATTTCCAAGAATCGCGTTCGCAATCTGTAACTTCTAATAAAGTATTTTATTTTTCAATCAATAAAATAATGACTTTTAATATAAAACACCATTGCCAACAAATAACAATAATAATACCGACTCAATGCCGAGTTAAACAAATCCAACTCCACAAAAGTTTTATGTATATACAACGTTGATAAAAGCGAGAGGCATTAAATGAAACCACATATTCTGTGTATCATTATCAGACTACACAACAAAAATCAGATCAATGTAAGCCATAGTTTAGTCACAGGAATGTTTTTTAGTTTTCACTTAGTTTTATTTAAACACTCTTTATCTTCCCGATCACCTGATCGTAAGTTTGTACTATAGGCATACGTAGTTATCTAAACGACAAAATTCACGCGAGCGATGCGACGTTGCCAGTTCGCATCGTAAGTTTGCAGTACAAACAAGGAAGTACTTGTACTAAATCTTTCCTTAAAAGAAAGTACAGATCACGGTTATCTCACTCTAATGTAATAAGCTTAACAGAAATAGAAATAGATCAGTATGTTGCTATGGCGCCGGCGGCGACTCGGCTAATTAGGTCAAGGGCACAATTTTTAATTTGTTTAGTGCGAAGACGCGTTGCATCCGGGGTGCACGTTGCGCAATTCAGCACGGATTATTGTCGCTCACGCGTCCCATTTACTAATGTTAAGTTTTTATTGTGATAGGGCACGTAACTGAGTATTTTCGGTTTAGTTTTGTGAGTAGTTTTTAATTATTTTGTAAGTACGTAAGACATCCACAATGCCTCGTGCTACATACACGGCGTCAGAATACACTGACATGATTTTAATCTACGGGGAATCCCACGGAAACGCAGCTCTAGCTCTGCGAACTTACCGAGAAAGGTATGGAGACAGCCGCGCGTGCCCTAGGAACGCTCGCACCATAGTAGTGGCAGTACAACGGGCACGAGAAAACAAACCATTAGCAGCGCATCAGGAGGGAGTCCCACCGCAGCAGATACCTACTGCGCGCGAGCAACAGATTCTTGACTATTTTGACCGCAACCCCACATCGAGTCTTCATAGAGCCGCACGGCAGTTTAGAGTTTGCCATAGAAGCGTGCATAACATTTTAAAAAGGAATAAACGTACAAATTTAAAAAAGTTCAATCCCTTTTAAGAAGGGATTTGCCAGTCAGGCATACTCACTGCCAGTGGATACTTGACAAAGTTACAGACGACCCGAATTTTTTATTAAATCTCATGGGGACCATCAAAATCTCAGATACTGGAGTCTTGAAAATCCACGCATGATTCGGGAGTCAGAGCATCAGTACCGCTTCTCTGTGAATGTGTGGGCTGGTATACACAGGGACCAGATTATTGACCCTGTTTTTATTGACGGCACCCTTAACGCGGAAAAATTTTTGGAGATATTATCCGGTCCCGTTGCTAAATATACCGAAGAACTACTCTTAGCCAATTATCGGCATTTATGGTACCAATTGGACGGAGCTCTTCCACATTCAGTGATGTCTTCCAGAGAGCTCTCACCGAAATGTTTGGACAGCAGTGGATTGGTCGATTTGGACCAGTACGATGGCCACCACGGTACCCGGATCGCACTCCAATGGATTTTTTTATCTGGGGGTTTGTGAAAAAACCGGACTATATTAGCGTTCAATAAATTAAAAAGTTTAACAACAAACAGTGAACTTATTGCACGATTAAATAACTATATTATAAGTCGTTATAATTTGTGTACCATTGCAAACGGCGGACATTTCGAACAATTGAAGATTTAATGTGTAAGTGTTACAATTAATTATTTTTGTTTATTATTTTCATTGATCATACCTTCCAACGTTACCTACAACACATGTTTACATTATCATTCACATCAAATTCGGGCGCTCCGCTGTGTAGGTAGGTGTGCGAGCCGGTGAGCCCGCCGCCGCACTCGCTATGCTATTCAAATGCTGCGTTCCGTTTGCCGATTACAGCGCTCACAGCGCTTAAAGTGCTCAAAACCGTTCCGATTCGTTTGAGCGCGCTAAAAGTGTTATTAGTGCTATTGCAATCGGAACGGTAAACATCGCGCTAACATTCTGATTGTTCGTCGCTTAAGTCTAAAGTTACAATTTCATTAAGATCTTTAACCCTGAATGAAGCAGGAGCCATTTTTTTATATTATTACAAAAGAAAATTAATAAGCAAGCTTTTAAAATCTTTAATCGACTAATAAAAACATCAACAAAGTAACGTCATGTGTCAGTTTTGACAGGCCGCTCACAGCGACCATGATCCGTAGCTTGGGCACTGTGAGCGGGAAGATGGCGGCCTTTATGACGTCATTGATGACGTATCGATATCGCTGTGAGCGCGCTCACGGGCAATTGGAACGGGCATATGAGCGCTGTGAGCGCTGTAATCGGCAAACGGAACGCAGCAAAATGCTACGTTGTCAATTTGTTACGCAGGTGGCGGCAGGCTACTCAACAAAGGATGTTTACATTTTAACTTAATTATTAAGCTATTTAAGTTCTTTGAAAAACGTTTTTTCGTATACTTCTCGTTAACTTTCTTTTAATAGTTTCGAATTAACAGTAGGCACTTATAGTATATGTGGTTTCATTAAATGCCTCTCGCTTTTGTCAACGTTGTATAATGCTGACGAGTTATAATTTACAATGAAAATTCGATTATTTAAAAGTAAAAATACAGTTGTTCCAAATTTATATTTGACTCTTAATTTTTTACCAGCTCTATAAAACTATTGTGTGTCATCATTCAAATCCAACTTAAAACCTGATGAAATGTACTAATCAAATTCAATTGGCTTTTATGAACAAGGCACATTGTAAAGCATCTTTGTACTTTTAGGTCATCCGTCTTACACATAATTTGTGTAAGGCAGTGTGACTTCTTCTTGTTCCCTAAAATTAAATACCAGCTCAAGATGATACAGTTTTCATCGCCAGATGATGCGCTCACTGCGTTCGAGAAGGCCATCGAGTAAGCACCTATTGTAAGCACTGGTAAATGTGCTTTGAAAATTGGTTCAGACGCATGAAACTTTGTATAGAAGCTGGTGGAGAGTTTGAAAAGATGTAATTAAAAATATTATCTACTGAACTTTTTTTTTTCTCAATACTTTTGAGTGTGTCATTTTATACTCTCGTTGTACCGCGTATTGAATTACAGTGTATAAAAATAAAAACATTATTTAATTGTAAAAAACTGAATGAACAAATGCATTGTTACAATATTAGAACATAAAACTAACTAGGGCCAACATTTTTAAGGGGCTATATCTTAAAGTACCACTTATTTTATTGTTTTTGTATACCGCTCAGTCGGAGTTCAAGATAAACGTGAAGGATTTAATTTTGAAAACCTGAACATAATAGGTTTTGCTGAGGTGGAGGCTGTTGTTTCATATTTTATATTAAATAGAAATCTAGTGTTCGTATAAGTTGATATGAACCTTCAGTACGATTATCGTATGCAACCTCTGCAACATAACTGAAATTTTGTCACAGCACTCTTTATTTTGTGATAAAAATGTAAAGTTTTAAAATTCAAATTGGAAGCCAATGTTACTTTGACCTCTTTGCTGCATGCACTCACGCCTTCGTCGAATGTTCTCGATGGTTCCACTTCTATATGCAGCTTCCTGATTGCAAACTCCGCCGGGAATAAACGATACTGGATAGTGGATCTCTTCTGTGAACGCGAGCAATTAGCAACAAGCAAAGCTAGAGTATTTTATACTTGTGTCATTCTATGAAACCATTTCTATACTTTTGTACCTATTGTGAAGTTAAAAATTACTTCTTTAGAAAAATATTGATAAATTATAAATAAATACATTGATAAGCTATATCCTATATTGAAATTTCTTCAGATATTGTTAAAATGTCTACTTCCAAATAATTTTCAGCTGGATTAGACCTGCGACTTCGTTTGTGTTCTCTTTGGGAAAGTGGTAATAAATAGTATGCATGGAATTGAAAGCCACAGATGGTATCTGCTATAAGAATTATAAATATATACTCATACAAACTGCTTTATTAAATTGTATAAATAATGTCGGTAATTTTTGTACTTGGGTCTAAAACTTTCCTGAAACGATAAAGTCCCGCAGAGCTGCAGCAGCGCCTCTTATTATAAATACTTTAAATGTAGATGGGCATGATCATATGTTTTGGCAAATATAAAAGAGAATCAAACTTTTGATTTATATGTAACGCCCTCACAGTAAACGATCCTTACAGATCCTTAAAGCAATACATAAGCCATGCGTTATGTAACAAGTACTTTAAAGTCGATTGTTTATTTCATTTTTGTTACAGTGCCAGTAAATAAAAATAGAAAAAGTCCACAAAAAATATATATTATGTACGCTAGCGCCTATTGTCAAAAACCAATGTAAATTCAGCAATACGATAGACAAACAAAACTGCATTTTCAATTAATATGTTGCCGCTGAAAAGGAGTTAATTAACTTTGAAGCAGGCGTTTGAAGAGCGCGCTCGGATTGACGCGGTTTCCGGTTAATGGAGAGGAAAAAAACAGAATCATCAATATTTTGATTTTATTTGCAGAATCCCGCGTTAATAGTCAGAAGTTTTAATAACTGTTCTTCAAATTCTTAAAATATTTTCTGTAAGATCTATTTAAATTTAATTTGATCATATTTATTTTATTTTATAAAAAAAAACTAAATATTGGCAAGGCCAAATAAAATAAATATATAAACATAAAAAGATTTTTATATTTTAACAATGATTTCAATTAAGACCAACCCGGTACGGTGTAGTATACCTAGTTAACCTCAAATGAGCCTTTACTTGTCGATAAAGTATAAAAATGTAAACATTTTGGATATTTGAATCAAAAATCGGGAACTATTTTGAGTAACAATTTTGTTTACAAGCAAATTGGAGTAAAAAGAATTGACGTAATATATAAATCTAAGTTTCAATACCTACATGAAGAGAAAACCATTTTCCAATTCTAAGCATATACCGTACAGATAGCTTCGCAATAAGTGACACATTTGAGTTGTGTAACTACATCATTTTTTGAAATTCAAAGTTGAAATGCGATTATTCGCAGAAAGCCATTTCAACTGAATAATAATAGTGTGGGAAAACTGACGCCTTGTTAATAGGTGACCTTGACGACCGAGTAGCCTAGTGGTTAGTAGCCCTGCCTCATACGTCGGAGGTGCCAGGTTCGAGTCCTGGCCGGGGCATTGGCATTTGTGTGATGAACATAAGCTCGATGTGTCATCCATAACACAAGCTCTGCTTACATTGGGGCCTTACAGTTGGTGTATTTGTCTGGGGATTTATTATTATTATTTAATAACATACTTTTTTTACTCATGATATAAGGAACTGCATTGACAAGCATATTGATTAGCTGAAGACAAAGCAAAACCGTTAATTATGGTTGTAAAAGAAATGTTATTGTTGGAGTTAATAGCTTATCGAAAGCAGGCGAACAAGATTAAAATGAACTTGCTGCTGTTGACGGGATACAAACTGAGAGAGCTTTAATTGCACAGCTTTTGTTTAAAAAACGGCTTTTTGTTTTGCGAAGAAAAGAAAATCTAAGCGCGCTTTTGAGGGTCATTTCGTTCACTTAGTTTAGAATTTATTGTTGGATCTATTTACATCTTTTATTAAGTTTAAAAGATTCTCCTAAAAGAAATGTCACAACCTGGGCTAGGTCTTTGTACACCATCTAAAAAAATAGACAAATTAATGGTAATTATAGGAAAAATACAAATAATTTGATTTAATCAGTAGTTAGATGGTAAGAAAATAAAAAAGTCAACATTATTTGTGTTCGTTTTAGCGGGCAACATTGACAATGAGTCTTTTCTATGGCGGAAGTTATCAAGTGAAGTTAGTTCACAAAGCAGAGGGGACAGCCACCTCACTCGCAGCACACTTCACTCACATCAAATTGATTGTTGTCTGTCTGTGTGTTTGATTGTTCGTTGCGCTTGAGTTCTTTCTTTCGGTTTCTTTTTAACTTTACAACTGTTAAATAAGCTAAAAATACACAAAACAATTCAATTCAATTCTGTGGACTTAATGGCAACCAGCCATCGATACTACTTGAAACACAAAAAAAAAGATGTAAGTAAACCTTAACTGTCAAAATCACATTTTTTCCGCCATGATATTTTTTGTTTGTGTTGCACACTAATAATGCACAATTTCATTTCCTACCAATAAATAAAGTGTTTTAATAACAATTTAACAATCGAAAAGTGTTTCAAGCATCCTAAACTATTTTTTGATAAAGTGTACAAAGACCTGGCCCAGACTCCTTGCATTTTGGGACATTTCTTTTCATAATGTTTTGAAACATTCTGATATTTTAAATTTTTTTTTTCAGATTATACATTCAAATTCAAAAATGAATCCACCAGGGCAGTGACGGTGATTCTTTGGCTCGACACGATCGAGGCGATGGTACGTGGCATCAGTGTGGGTCGTAGATGTAATATTTAACAATGTTGAATATCATTGTTATATTGACTCGTGCTCTACCGTCCGCAAGCTTCAGTTGAAAACGCCTTCGTTCCAGCAATGGCACTGGCTATTCATTCCCTTAAAGCGGAACACCACGACGTGGTTATTATAGCGGTCCAAATAGGAAGGACTGTGGTACCGCCCCGGACGAGATCTTGACATGAAAAACCCTTCCACCGCTAAAAGCTGCATTTCTTATTGTACAAAGTCTTAACCTGAGTATTTGAGATACATTAACTTCTTAAGCATCCGCCCATCTATAGTAATCTCTAATTAATTGTTATTTTTTTATTAATCCTACTTTGACGGCCTGTTTGGTGTGGAGGTAAATACCCTTGCCTTCCATGCCAGAGGTCCCGGGTTCGAATTCTGGTAGAGGCAGATATTTTATTATATTTGCTTTCTAGTCATGGATGTGTATGTATGTTTATTTAAGTTCAATTCTATTAATAATATATTTAAAAAATATATCTGTGTGTGCTTATATATTTCTTAAGTTTATTTGTCTGTTATCCATAACACAAGTTCTTAAGGATACTTAATTTGGGCTAGATAATGTGGTGTGATTGTTAGAAATATTTATTATTTATTATTATTTACTTTATTTAACATACACCAAAAGGTTTAGTGACAGGCTGCCGGCTAAATCTCATGACAAAACTCAAATATCATTAAAGAACTATATCAACAAATCTCAAACTAGATCTGATTATTAAAATGGTAGCTATACTTGGGCAGATTTTACATGAAAGTCTCAGTAGTTAAATAAACTGAACTCATAATCAGTTTTGCACGCTCCTGACCAAGTGAACGATTCCTTATAAAAATATAGCCGATACTACTGTTGTGCAGTGTAGCCCCTTAAAGTTGAAATTAGGAATATATTGTGGGAATACCCCCCTCGTAGCTACACAAAACTTCAACACTTTACTTAAACGGGAAACATGAATATTTAAAATTAATCTGCACTTATCGTCCACTCCTGGAACGAGAAGGAAAAATCTTGAAAAGCTAGCCTTTTGAATATTGTGTTTGCATCGATTATAAATGAGGAGTGACTTTACAAAAGGGGATATCTACATCTTATCATTGCAAAAGGGGATATTTAATTTTTTGTTTATTTTGTAACACTAAATTGGAAAGCCAAATATTTTTTTTACATGCCCTTCTATTAATCTTGTTACATAGCACCTACATAGCTATGCAGACTTTGTGTAGATATGTGTGTCTTGTCTTTGTTGGTTTTCTTAATTTTCTGAAAAAAATGATAAGATGTAGATATCCCCTTTTGTAAAGTTTTAGATATTGGTCATTATTTTATCTTTTTTCCAGTTCTGTATGACCATAAATGAGAGAAAGAAAGGTATTGTTCGCACACTAAAAATGTTTTATTTTATTCCCAAGAATTCGTTTCTCAATGTACAGTTTTAGACAAACTTTTTATTTATTTCCTTAAATTTATTTCTAGTGACACGCTTGGAACGTTCTGACAGATTGCGCGAACAGCCCTTTTCTGCAGAATAGGTATAGTATCGATGTCGGCAGTATAGTATCGATGTCGGCAGCACTCCCCGACAACAGAATACCATATGTCATGAGGCTGTGAAGGGTGTAGGGTGCGTGTAGGGTGGTTTTTAGGAAGTTAGTCATCGTTGATAGGTTCATAGTATATATATTTATATATTGTTGTCCCTCCCCAACCCCTCCGCAATGGCTTCTCTAAGCTCTGATGAGTTTATGAGGAAGTTACTTGATAGTACCGGTGCTGAAGGCATGTCTATAAATGCTGATAAGTATCGTTTCTTGGACTCTCTCATCCCGCATATCATGGCGTTAATTCCCTCAATGGCCCCTCAAACCACCCCAGTCCCCCAGACCCCTCAGGTCTTAGGCCCTCCCGCGTCCCCTTCCTCCAGTGACATGGAGTGCGAAGTAGACGCCCCTCCGCGCCGCAAGCGCGCACCCGCGACCGAGTCATCCTCGGATGCCACCCCAACTGGCCCTGATGAGCCTCCCTCTTTCACCCTTGTTAAGAAGCGCTCTAAGAAGCGCTCGAAACCAGACCCGGCGCCCTCGGCGCCCGTCCCTACACCCCCTGCGGCGTCTTCAACGCCAGCTGCCCCGGTGTCTTCAACACCCGCTCCGGCCCCAACTTCTGCCAAGGCCAAGGTCCCACCACCCGTTTTCCTTCGGGAAAAGGGTAAATGGACTGAGGTCTCGACATTGTGCAATGAGCACAAAATCCATTACACCCGAGCAGCCAACTCGGGTGAATCTATTAAAATCTTAGTCTCGTCGATAGACGACTTTCGTGCTTTAACAAAGCTCCTCACCGATAAGCAATATGCTTATCACACTTATGCTCTGTCAGAAGAGCGTAAGATCAGAGCGGTACTCAGGGGAGTCCCGTTCGAATTATCGAACGAGGCTATCCTGGAGGATCTGCAGTCCCAAGGCTTCCCGGCACTCGTGGTGCATAAAATGCACAGCAAGTACGGGAGACAACACCCTCTCGCTTTGGTGGTTCTCGCCAACGTCCCCAAGTCCAGGGAGATCCTCAAAGGGGTTAGCACTATATGCGGCCTCTCTGGGATCTCGATCGAGGCGCCTCATCGCCGCGGTCATCCCGGCCAGTGCCATCGGTGTCAGTTGTACGGGCACGCGGCGGCCAACTGCCGCGCACCGACCAGGTGCGTCAAGTGCCTGGTCCCGCACTTCACTAAGGAGTGCAATCGCACTCCTGAAACTCCCTCTCCTCCCGATTGCGTGCTTTGTGGCCAGTCCGGCCACACCGCAAATTACAGGGGCTGCCCTCGTGCACCCCGTTGTATGCGCTCCAATTTCAAAAGGGCGGCACCCAAACAGGCCCCGCGCCTTTCTCAAGAAAACTTTCCGCCGCTGCGTAGCTGGGTTTCTCCGGCTGCAAAGCCAACACAGTCTAGGCCTGCCCCAGAAAACTGGAGGCAGCGCCCCGCATCGAATCCCATCCCGGCTCCTCGCCCATACAAACCCACTCCTCAATCCTCCGTAGCAGACGATATGCGTATCGTCTGCGACGCTATGAAAAATATCGATGTTAGTGAAATCGCAGTCTTAGCCCGTAAACTTAGGGCTTCACGTACTCCGACAGAGCGTTTGCTAGCTCTGGCGGAGCATAGTTCCCTTCTCAATTCATTATAGGTACATTTAAATGAATTGATCCCTAAATCATGCTTCGGCCGACCTCTGCCCAGCCCCGGCTTCACCGGAGGCTGCCCAGAACGGCCACCAACTCATGTCCCTTTGAGCACCTTCAGTGCAACTTTCACTACAGGCGGAAGACCCGCTAGTGGGTCTCCGCCAGCGCGCCCAACTTCCCGACGGGTGTCGCTTCCGATGAAGGCTAACGGTAATAACTACAGCCAACAGATGGTTTTTAGTGGGTAGGTGCCATTCTGGTGAGTCCCACATAACCCCCCGCAGAAGAATTTACCTGCGGGCGGTATGCATGACGCATCTTCCACCTCCCTCCCGCGAGGGTGCCTCGGCAGCAAAAAAAAAAAAAGTAATGATCGTCCAAACAGTATAAAAAATAATAAACAGTATAAAATATAAATAATCAGTGTGTTAACCGATTTTATACACGCAACCTACTGTCACACAATGTCTCTCCACAACACTGCTTTGACGATGTCGTATCCATGGAGTGGATAAAAATCCCTCTTTCTTGTCGTCGATTCACAACAGCCAGGACTTGTTCAATAACGTTTACTTTGATGTTATCTTAAATTACTATCAAACAGTAATGAACCACGTCAGTAAAACTAATATTAAAATATTGTTAACCTCACGCCTGGTTTAGATTGCGAGTAATACCTTCTAACTACTCGTGACACATAAATCTAGCAGCGGCGGCGGCGCCAGGACACGGCGGCAACGCGTTCTGTATGCTGTGGTTACTTCATCAGCATATCGATCAATATTTAATCTTAGCTAATAGAAGCTGTATACTAAACCTCTAACACATTTTAGGACAGCGTCATTCAAATGTTTCTTTTATTATTACTTAATTCATTATAGCTATGACGTCAAAAATATTTAATTAAAGATTTTTTAAATATTTCATTAAAGGGTTTTCCTGAGGGGGCTTGATCTACCCTGACAGTAGAGGTTGTCACTCTCTCACACCACGAGTAGTTCAGATTATAAATAAACTGTCGCTTGGTCGTGGGATTATAAGCCACCAACACAAATGTGAATGAACCACGTAACCACGTTGTAATTAAGACGTAACAACACATGTCGTGTCATGCATGAGCAGAGCACGGCTGTGTCATTTCAACGTTCCTGAACTAATATTAAAGTATACAATTAATAAATATGTCTGTTAACTTTCTTAATGTGTTCCCCTTCATGACCCATGTCACTGTATTTCGCTTTAGTTCTCTGACAGATCCGTGGTGTTTATCCTTCGAGCCCTTAATATTGCTACATGTGCAAATGAAAGAATTTCTAACACATACGTAGGGGTTATTGCCCGTTTGGGATGTGAATTCTGGCTTAATCAAACCCTTCGGGCTTCTTTCATCAAATATAACCGGCTGCTGCTGAGTTTTGATCAAATTTATAGTAATTTTTGTTAACGAAATCTTATTAATTAATATTTACCGTACAATAAAAAATATCAACATATAAAAAAAAATTTAATTTAAAAAATAATAATAACTGCTAGAAATTTGCTATTTGTAAAGTGCCAAAAGGCATTAAAAAAGCGTAATATGCTTATTAGCATGTTAAGGATAACGGACTGTTCAATTTCCAAAAATATGTAAAAATTAAATATTCAAAACGCTTTAAGCCCTTTTTGAGTGGGCCCATCGCCTTAATCAAACGCTCTCCATTTCAGCACTTCAATCTGCAGCTTCCCGATTGCATGTTCCCTCGGGAACAAACGTTGTTGGACAGTGGACCGTTGCCTTGAGAGTGAGCGATATTGCAAGAAACTATTTTGTTACCTGTTTATAATATGAAGTTACTCAATTTTTTGCATCTATGATCGTAATATTACCTCCTATTACATTCTTCAAACAAGATATAAATGGTTTACTGTAATCTAATGAATTTACGGGATTCTTACCACGATTTTCTTCTTCTTCATGATTTTATCTGCCTCCAAATGTCTTCGCCACCTACCTAAATATGCCAGTCTGCGACCATGGTGCTTGCAACAGCATCGAAATATCGGACGCGTGAAATAAAAATCGAAAATCGTGGTCAGAATCCCGTGAATTCATTAAATTATAGTGAAAATAACCACGGTAGTTTAAAACAGTTACTATAAATGTGTAAAATCACAATATCTTGGTAAATCAAATTTGGTATGAAACTTAATTACAGTTTGATTCATGGTTGACTCTCACAAAGAAATACAAACTTATGCATAATGTAACAAGAGTTTTATAGTTTATTTCTTCTTCCATTAAAACGTTTTCGCTGAAGTAAATCGAATTAACTTCTATAAGCCAGTTTGAAAATTGCATTCGGTTGACGGAAGAAAACTTTTCCAATAGTTAGAGAAAACAATGTCAGTTTTGATCTCTTGAAAAGCTATTCAGATAAATCTTATGGTTATTTTTGCTGACTCCACGATCCCACTGTGTTAGGTTAGAAATTAACTGTAGATGCTTTAAAAACGTTTTGCAATTTAATTAGCCTAACGGAATATTAATTGGCCGAAGTGTGTCTCCATAAGAGTGACGGTCAAAACAGGTACAACTGCAACGAATAATACTCGATGATTCATGATCTGCATTATAAATCAATAGTATAAACGAAATATTGTTTACATTCTTAGTGCCGTATTATCTTAAAGCGCATGTCTCAACCGTCAAAACGTCTCTACGTAACGGCTTTTACGTACCGAATCGCGATAGTTGAAGAGGGAATCAAAAAAATCTGTTTTATTATTATTTAATATACTAATATTTTTGCTCTTGTACTTTGTTATTATAACTTATAATACTATCATTATAAATTAAAGAAACTGTTTAAACTAAGTAACTTTTGATATCAATATTGGGAATCTGTATTTTTCTTAAATAAAATATTTATTATTTATTTTAGAGTATCCTCTGATTACTCACTGGGAAGTCCTAGAAATATGTTGTAACCAAGATTACGGAAATAAATGCAACTTTTATTTTATTTATTTATTTTATTTATTTATTTATTGTTTCACAGAGCCAACAGCACTTAGGTCTAATTTACACTTGTTTGTATTTAATTGCTTAAACAGACAGCCAATAACAGGCTCACAATTTTTAAAATGATCTTATAGAGTAGAATACCTATGTGAACTTTTTTACATTTTTGGACAGAGAACACTATAAACAAAAAACAAATGACAGAGAGAAACAAAAAAAAGAAATTTGAGATAAATTAAACAAATGTATGTATATGAATTTTAAAAAAATTATAATATGTGTAGTACGCGAATATGTGTATGTGTGTGTGTGTGTGGGTTTGTGTGTGTGTGTGTGAAAAATTATATATATGTATGTTAGGTTTACGTCCAAGTGTTACACCGGAAATAGTTTCGGATGTCAATTTTGATCTCTATAGAGTTTAATAATTAATAACAATCAAAAGATTTTATAATTCTAGTTTTTATTAATCCCTACTTACTCTTAAAAACGTTCTCATAAATGCAAAGTGAAATTCTCTTCATAGTTTTTGTTATATTTGTTTTTGTATAAAATAAACTTTTTTCTTTCACCTGTATATTTCATAGTTACAAGTAGTGTAATTCACGTATCCCCAAAGATCAGAAGTTCGTCAGAAAATTTGTCTTCCACTTGCAAAAAAGAAAAAAATATTTGCCTTCCTTGTGAGTCTGCTCGACCGGCAGTGAGAAAACCCTATCCTGTGACATTGCACGACGTACACAACCCTTATATCCTTCCCCCCATCAGTCTGTTGCCTTAGGTCTCACGGCGCAGATATCCCGCACTTATTTATATATTTCACATTTATATGGTAGGGCTAGGGCCGATAGGACTTTAGGGACTTAGGCTCCTTAGGGTTTACTAGGGTTTAGGTCTTTCCCCTGTCACATAAATTATCCTGTACAGATTGCTAATCAGGCGGACTGTAAAATTTAAATACAGTATATAAATTAAAAAACAGAATTTAATAAATTTAAACACATTAAACACAACAAACAAAAACAAATTTAAATACAGAATTTAAATTTATATACAATATTTATACTTTGTAAAATTTCTACTAACGCAGTCATCTAGGTAGTAAACTGCTGCTTATTCAGAACCAAGACTGTACAAGAGAGAATTTCTATTGGACCTGTTTGATTAAGGTCACTGAGACTGCGAAACCATCCCAAATGAGCCTCCAAATGAGAGAGTAAGGAAACTGGGAGCTGATTGGTTTGACACAATTAGGACATGGTTTACACAACAAGTCACAATGATTCATCGGGTTTTCAAAAGTTATGTTTGCTAAGTAAGAACAATTTTAAACGTTTTTATTCAATAAAAGTAAAAATCGCAAAATGCTAAAAGTTTGTGCAATTTGAAAACCGAAATTCAAATGGTCAATAAAAAGAGAAAGCTTCGTTATAAAGTTTAACTAAATAAAATATTAGTATTCCAATAGCAAAGTGGGTCTAATATATTTTTTAATCATGGAAATATGTGTAAAATATGTATAGTGTTGTCGAAAACTGCATAGAACATGCTACGTATCTACGGTAGAACTTGTGCTTTCTTGGACTTGGCTTTTTGTGGTCAAGGTTTTGGTGAAAGTTTTTATTTTACAAAGTATAAGTGTTTGTACAGCATATACAGTGTGTTTGGTCATCGACTAGCGTTATTTAAAAGGCGCTAAGTATAGCTAATTTTATCGACAAATTACCACCATAATAGTAATAGTTCCCACCCTCCATATTTTGGAATGGCCCCCATTTTAAATTTTAATTTTAATTTTTGACTTGTATGTAATGAAACCCTATATATATCTAAGTAACTAGAGATCGTAGACACTTCAAACAATTTTGGGCTAAGGTTAATAGTGTTGTCTACCTAAAAATAATACGAAAGAGTGCTATATCCTAACCTGAGATAGTTAAAAAAAATTTGAAACCTAAATTTTGAAAAAAAAATCACCATAATTTTTGTCATTTTTCAATTTAGCGCAAAAACTAGCTGATTCATATTAATTTTTAATAATTGTTTTTACAAGTCCTTAAAATTACCTAAAAATGAACCTAAAATTATAATTCTAGGTATAAAATCACAATAGTAATCGCTAATTGCATTTAACCCTTGAGCGTAGGAACAATATTTTTTTTTGTTCCCCTCCGCGGGAACGGCAGGAGGATAAAAATGCCCTGGCGCATACTCTGGCGCGATTCCAGAGTTATGTGGGACTCGTCCCGACGCCTACCAGAACCATACCCACTAAAAACCCCCTGTCGGCTCGTGCATTTTTGCCACTCAGCCTTCATCTGAGCGACGGCCAATTGGAGAAAGAGGCCGCGCTAGCGGGGCCCAGAAGGGGTCACCCGCTGGGATTACATAGCACTGAAGGTGCTCAAAGCACTGAAGGTGAATACATAGCACTGAAGGTGCTCAAAATGAAAATCAATAATTAAAACAAAAATTAAAAATTGCAAAATAAAATTGAATTAATTCGCATTTACGTTAGAATTAGGATTTACGTTAGAATTAGAATTTACGTTAGAATTAGAATTTGCGGCCAGAAGGGCTTCGAGATCGGCTGACAGTCTGGTGGATGAGTACGCTTGCGCATTCCTAGGCCTAGCGACTTTGAACTTCGAATCTAAGACAGGAGTAGTATATGAGACTGAATCACGAACTAGAGGATTGGGATGTGTTTCGGAGCGTTCGAAGAACGCTTCAAAGAGTGTTTTGAGGTGTTGTTGTACTGTAGGCAGTTCAAGATCTCTATGCAAGTCCGCGTTACGAACGTACCACGGTGCGTTTGTGGCCCTGCGGCAAAAGAGGTTTGGAACTACCTGCAGTTTGTGCAGGAGGGAGGGTTTGGCGTGGGCAAAGATTGGCGAGGCATATGTCATGACGGGTCTAACGCAGACCTTGTAAAGTGTACGTTTGTTTCTGAAAGACATTTTACTTTTTTGTACCTAACATGCTATTTAGGCGGCCTAAGTAGTGACGAGCGAGTTTCGAAACTCTTTCGACGTGTGGCTTGAAAGAAAGCGTCGGATCTAATGTGACGCCTAAGTATTTAGTACTGCGCTTCCAGGGGATGGGAATGCCTAACATTCGAACGTGGGGATCGCCAGCGGGACGACGGCGTTTGTGGTCGAAGCGCAACGCAGAACTCTTTTCAGGGTTCACATCGATGCGCCATTTTTGAAACCATACACCAAGGGCGTTTACGGCCTTTTGGAGTCTGGTTACAAGGTGCCGAACACTGTGGCCTTTGGTATAGAGTGTGGTATCGTCGGCAAAGAGGGCGAGTTCGACGCCTTTCGGCGGGATGGGAATGTCGTTGGTGCACACGGTGTACAGCAGAGGGGCGAGGACTGAGCCTTGAGGGACTCCAGCCTTTATGGGACGAGGCGCAGAAAGCGTGTTTAAATCGAAACGTACGGTCTTTGAGAAACGACGCTATTAACCTGACTGGGCGATCCGGTAAGCCTATCTTGTAGAGTTTTTTTTTTTTTTTTTTTTTTCTTGTACCTCCGCCGGTAATGGCGCAGACTGTATTCGTCAAATGTGTTTGCGAACAGCAGTATGTTGCGAGGCTGGTATGATGTAGTTTTATTTTTATTTTTCTTTATTATATCTTATAAGAACACATACAATTTCCAATCTTATTTTATTACAATATGTTTTGTTTACTTATTATCTTGTCTGTTTATTCACTTTCCTTATCTTAATATATAGACTTATCTCTAATTACAATGTTTTCTCATTCTAAATCTATGTTTTGTCATGCTTACATTATCATTTATCTCTATACTCTAGATTTCCCTTAGACTATTGCTTTTCTGATTTCATTTTTACACCTTTAATTATATTTATATGTTATACAATATATTTTCATAATATTTTGCTAACATATTTTGCTTAAACTAAATTTTTATTTCTATCTATAACCTTACTTGCTACTATTTTACAATAATCAAGGAAAATTTTCCTGTTTTTATCGATAAGCAAATTGGCAGCGTTCTCTAAGTTAACATCTTGCTCTAAATTGTATTGGACGTCATATCGGAGTTTAGCAAAAGTAGGGCATTCAAAAAGTAAATGTGGGACCGTCTCTGCTCTGCCAGGTTCACAGATACACGATGGGTTCTCCTTGCGCCTGAATCGCGTCAGATACTCGGAGAACCCACCGTGCCCCGTGAGTATTTGAGTTACTATGGAGCTTGTCTCAATTTTTCTTACTATCCTATGTGCTTCTATCGCATCCGGAAAGAATATTTTTGTTACGCTAGCAGTATGTTCGCCCTTGTACCTATCATTCCATTCGTCAAGCGAACGCATGCGAATGTGTCGCTTGACAAATGAAACGGGGCACAGATCGTACTTAGGTCTAGTTTTGGACTTCAGAGCTGCCTCCCTCGCCAGATGGTCCGCCCGCTCATTGCCCACCAGCCCCGCGTGAGCTTTGATCCAAAATAAGGATATTGTTTTATTTTGGCGTGCCAATTCTCTAAAATTGGCTCTAGTTTTGACGGCTAGTGGGTGTAAGCATTTTAGTCCGATAATAGACTGGAGTGCAGCTCTGGAGTCGCTATAAACAGCGTAAGAACTCTCCCTACGGCGAAGGATCTGCGCACTTGCCTCGCACACAGCCAATAGCTCCGCCTGGTAGACGGTGCAATACGGCGGCAGACTAAGCTTGACGGCTTTGGTCTCAGCCTCGCTATTCCACAAGGATAACGAGGCACCGACCTTACCGTCAATCTTGCTGCCGTCGGTGAATATGCGAATGTCAAAGTCGCTGTTCTCATCTAACTGTTCCTGGTCCACCAAGGTGAGGAAGTCTATGGCTGGGTTTTCGGCTGGGTGCGGATTATCCACAAACAGAGCTCTAGACTCTACTAATCTGTCTCCAAGTTCAGGCTGGGGCACTCCCCTCTTAGCCTCATACAGCGATGCCGCTTCGCGAATGCGAAGATCGAGTGGAAGTATCCCAGCCAGAACCAGAGCAGAATTTAAGGAGACTGTCCGATAGGCTTTGCACATCTTCTGGACAAAACCCCGTTGCAGGCCATTCAGTATCTTCCTTGCGCCCAAACCCGACGCCGCCGGGGCCCAGACGCTGGCTGCATATAAAATTATAGGCTCTATAGTTGCGACATATAGTGTTCTTATGATGTCCGGGTGTAGACCCCAACTTACTTTTGCAGCTCTTGTTAACTGTTTATATGCAGCCACCGCCTTAGCACCAACACTTCTAATGTGTGCCATAAATGTTAATTTTTGGTCTATTATTACTCCCAGCAACTTAATTTCTTTTGTGTTGACAATATTTGTTCCTCCCATGGTTAGACGCGGGATATCATATTTTAACTTATTAGTAATGACCATGGCGTTTGTTTTATGAGGAGCAAACTTAAGTTTATTTGCTTCGCCCCATTTTCGTACATACTCTAGTGCAGCGTTAGCTCTACTTTCCACCTCGAGCGCTGTGTCACCATCTATTACTAAAACGATGTCATCGGCGAACGCTTGTGAATAGTCGCCCCTTCCCTCGAGTCCTTTCAGCAAAGGGTCAAGTAGGATATTCCATAGAATAGGACCCCCAATGGAACCTTGTACACAACCTTTACTTGTGTTCTTTCTGTGCTCTTCTCCAGCGTATCGAACACAAACACTTCTTTCTCTCAAATAACTATCGATGACCAGTCTCAGATTCCTCGGGCACTTTTCCTCAGCCAACCGAGTTCTTATTACTGGCCACCAGGCGCTATCGAAAGCCCCCTCTATGTCCAGTGACACCAAAGTTATAAGTTTTTTCTGGTTCAGTTTGGATCTTATGTGCTTCATAAGGACATAGAGGGCGTCTTCAGTGCTCTCTTCAGTGCGTATATCTTTAGGGTCGAGTCCAGCGAATATGTTTTTATTCTGGTTTTTGTAGGCTTGCAGGACAACTTCATCAGAATGGACAAGGAGGACGTTTTTTAATATTAGCAGTGGGTCTTTATTCTGAACTTCTTCACACTTGAGGCGATAACCCGATTTCTCCAGTCTCTCTTTAACTTTAGTTCTATCTTCTTCTGTCCTACAACTCATCACTATTTTTCTGTCTTTTGCCTTACGAACTTTCTCTATCTTCACCCAACCCTCCTTCGCGTCAATCGCTTCCCGTACTTTTTCGAGGATATTTTCACCCGACTCAGTCTCATCTTCTGACGCTATCACTATAGAGTGTAGTGCCACTTTTTCAAAAGAGTCGGTTTTCGGTCTGTCTGCGACTACGTTCGCGTATGTCAATAGATTGCTGCTGCCAAATTCTTCTTTTTGTTTTTCAATTGTTTCCTGTAACTCTATCATTCTACTGTTATTTTCTATTATTAAATCAGAGGTCCTACGCAGTTCTAGGATAAGGTCGTTGCTTTCGCACAATCTTGGTGAGAGATCCTGGGTGTTTTCCTGTACTGCGTTTTTGTCCATATTTTCTACCCGTCCCTTACCTTTCAGTTCGAGTTCCTGTTCCTTTACTATTTGGTACAACCGTTCGCAAGCCTCAGCAACGCTAACTTTGATGTCAGTTTTTATGTTCCTAGAATTACTGAGATGTTTTTTAGCCCTGCTTAAGCACGCTCTAGCCTCTGTCATTCTGTCTTTATAGCTACTAGGTCCTGCCTGTGTCGTTTGGGTAGAAACGGGTGAAATGATGGTCGGGTCTGCTCCCACAGCCTCCCATTCCCCTATACTACGTTTGACTTTAGAAGTTAAAGTCACAGTCTTTGGTGGTGATTTTTGGGACTCTTGAGAGCCTCCTTCATCACCAGTCATTTTTACAGGTGTTCGGTACATGGCGGAGGTAAATCGTCAAATGTGTAAAAAGTAAATAAAATGTAAATTTGTAAAAGTTGTAAATAAATCTTATATCTAAATGTATAATCTAAAATAAAATGAAATTATACACTAAAATAAAATTAAAATAAATTTTGTCTCTACAAGTAGAGTCAAATGTTAGTGTAATCTTATAGCTCTGGCAGAGCTAAAGTCTTTGTAAAAAACCGCGTCGCGATACGTCAACTACAACCCGAGTAAATCCAAGTTGAAATTTTCCAATATGGCGTCCAATATGGCGTCCAAAAAGACAAAAAGACAAAAATCGCTCTAGAAGCGTCAATTTTTATCGTAGAGAGCCGGGAAAAACCTTCCACAGTATCAGCGAGACCGGCCCTACTAATTTAATAGGTAAAAAGCCTATGTCAAAATTGACTCTATGTAGAGTCAATTTTATGTCCTATGTAAGGCTTGTGCCGGCACAACACTAACACCGAAAACCCTGTCCCTCTACGACGCTGGGTTCCGGAGATATTAAAGTTTTAAGAAAAACAAGATGGCGGACCAAGATGGCCACCAAAACTTAAAATCCTTATTGCACGAGAACCAGACGTCGTAGAAGCACGCGCGAGGGCTTCCCGTTCTTCCCACAGTCTGGACTAACGGTTTCAGGCGGAAAATTGGGGTGAAAAAGTCTACCCTCCGATCGAGCAAAAAGGTGGTAGGGCAGATCAAGGTACCTAAAATAATACGTACAAAGAAAACCGCAACTCTCTACGACCACTAATAACAAAGATATTTACAATTTAAAATTTCAAGATGGCGGCCAATATGGCTGCCTAAAACTTCAAACTACAATATATACAGTAAAAGTTAACCTAATCACGCCGAGTTTGGGCTTATTTAAAAGGTCTTTGTTAGACCTACAAAACTACGTTAAAATTTTAAATTTAAAAACTACCCCTTATTTTATATTTACAAAAAACTATTATTTTTAAACAAAAACTAGCCTAAAAAATATTGGATTTAAATTTAAAAATCTACAAAAAGCTTTAAAAGACTAGGTCAAAATTATAGAATTTTTTAAAATAACTAGCATATATGGGGGGTGATAACTTCTACACCCTCGTGTCAACCCCTATTTTTCAAAAAATCCTATCTCCGGAACGGCTGGTCAAAAATGATTGAAATTTGGCACAGTTGTAAAGGGTACCAAGGCCCACAAAAAGCAATTTTAAAAAGGGGGGGTCCTCGATCGCTTTTCGGAGATATGATTTTTTGAAAATTAACAAAAATTTACTAACTCTATATCTCCGGAAGTAGAAGAGATTTTTCTTTGCTTCAAACGGTGATGGGTTGTTCTCGATGGGCAGCACGAAGAACAGCTGTAAGTTTGGCCCGGTCTCCTCCGCAAGGTGAAGCACGTGGCCACGTGGTACTTGTTTTTTTGATGATTATTCCGCCCTGGTGGGCGGAAAAAATCCGAATTTTTGTCTGGGATGTAGAGCTCACCAAGGCGCTTCCAGAGGCACCAAAAAACAGGTAGGTCGTCGATCTTAAACTCGCGGCGTAATTTTTCAAAGTTTTAAAATTTTCAAAATTTCACTTTTTTCGCAACCCTACTTCACTCACTTCACTGATTTAGGTGGCACTTTCACTAGATGGTAGGGCGGATTTTTCCGCAACTTTTGGTGTATTGCACTTGATTGTAAGTAAAAAATTGCCACTTTTACGAATTTTTAAAAGATTTTTTCGAGCGGAGCGAGCGCGAGGTTATGTTGCAAACGTGTTCTCGGGTCGGGGGGTGACCACGGCACTTATCTTGTAGAGTTTATAAACGAGACCGCTGTGCCAGACTTTATCGAAAGCCTTGGCTACGTCAAAGAAAACCGCGACTGTTTTATAACGACGCGGATAGAAACCGTCAAGTATATACTCGACGATTCGATGGACTTGCTGAGGGCAGGAGTGTTTAGCGCGAAAGCCGAACTGATGGGGAATAATGAGAGGATCGCCATCCGTTTTAAACAGATGGTTCCGCATTCGAGAGAGTATGACTCTCTCGAAAAGTTTAGACATTGCCTTGAGGAGGCTGATGGGTCTGTGATTAGCCAGGACGTTCAGAGGTTTGCCCGGCTTGGGAATGCCTATGACTGTCGCTTCTTTCCAAGCTTTTGGAAAGTAGCTATGGTCGAAGCAGGCATCGAAAATGATAGCTAACAAGGTAAGCATCTGTTGAGGTAGGTGCTTAAGTGCGTGGTTGGAAATTCCATCCGCACCCGGTGCCTTTTTGGACTTTTGATTTCTAATGAGAAGCAAGATTTCGTCATTAGAGACTGTGACAGGGTTGGCGGTGATGGGGAGAGAGTCTCTGCGAAGGACTTCGTCTTCCACCGTCTGGATGTGTGAGGGATCAGTTTTAATCAGATCAGGCTAAGGGAAGCGTGGGTTTGCCTTGCTTAGCAACCTTTTCGTTGTCACTGATGGCTGAGTTGATAGCATCAGTGAGAGAATTTACTAATGAATCAATTTTATCCGGACTATCTAAATGTTCGGGAGAGATCGCGAGTGGAGAGTTCGGGGCCTGTAAGGCTGAAACTAACGTATTTTTAAAGCCTTTCCAGTTGGTGAAGGTCTTAGGAGAAGTGACGTTAACGTTAGGCGGTCCTAGCACGAGGGAGACGGGGCGGTGGTCAGAACCTAGGTCATCGAGCGGTTCGATAGACCTGAGGTCGAGGTTGATATGCTTGACGATTGCAAAGTCGAGGATGTCCGGAGAGTGGTTCGGGTTGTCGGGATAGTGAGTGGGAGTGATAGGGGAGACGACGTCTAAGTCGAGTAAGTTGGTGATGTCGAGGAGAGCTATACCGCTTTGGTTGGTTGATAGGCACGTCCAGTCAGTATGTTTGGAGTTAAAGTCTCCGAACATAATGACTGAACGGCCGAGGGCGAGAATGGTCTCAAAGTCGCTGCGGATAGGTTTGGTGCCAGAGGGTATGTAGACTGAAGCTATGATGATGGTCGGATGACCAGTCATAGCCAATCTACATACGGTGGCTTCCATGTTGAGGAGAGGAGGGGTAGGGAGAGGGCAGCAATGGAATCCTCTTTTGTAATAAATAGCAGTGCCGCCGAAACCGTCGGAGTTGGGCCTGTCGTTACGAATAAACGCGTACTTAGGTATAGCGAATCTCCTGGAGTGGTTTGGAGTTAGCCACGTCTCTTGAAGAAGCAATAAGTCTGGGTCGTTGTTCTGAAGGAACAGTTTGAGCTCAGGAAGGTTAGGTTCCTATTATAGTAGTATTAAGGCTACGAGCGTTAAAAGATACTAGGGATAAGCCCTTGGGTTTAATACGACTGGACGCGGGATTCGCGGGTCTAGACATTATAATTTACTTATTTACGATTTTATACAAAAATAAAGAAAATTTATAACGAACTTAGAAGCGAGTGATGCTCGGCTAACGCAAATAAACGCTCTTGAGGAGAGCGGGCGGCTCGCAGTTTGCGTGCGAGCACGGAAATTTCGTTAATATCGACGTTTTGAATAACGTCAAACTCGGTCTTCATGTCCTCAGCCAACGACGACTGAGGTGCGGATGACGGAGCAGGACGCGGCCCTACGGAAACTACGGGAGCTGGGATGGGTCGGGAAGGTGCAGGCGGAACGGCCGGACGCTGCCTCCAAGACAGAGCCTGAGTAGGCGTCGGCTGAACGGGCTTTGCTTCCGGGGGACCCCGGTTGCGCAGCGGCGGGAAGTGAGCGGGAGTGAGCGGGAGTGAGCGGCGGCGCCGGTTTAGGCGCGGCCCTCTTAGCGGTGGAGCGCGGAGCGCGCGGGCAACTCCTGTAGTTAGCTGTATAGCCGGACTGGCCGCACAGCACACAGGCAGGGGGGGAAGTGGTTTCGGGAGTGCGAGTGCACTCCTTAGTGATGTGAGGATCCAGGCACTTTACGCACCTGGGCGTGCAATTAGCTGAGCAATTAGCCGCTGCGTGGCCATAGAGCTGGCAGCGGTGGCACTGCCCAGGGTGACCGCGGGGGTTGGGACGCTCTACGGAGATGTTCGAGAGTCCGCAAATTGTGCGAGCCTCTCTGAAGATCTCCCTCGAGTTGGGAGTATTAGGCAAGATAACTAAAGCTAACGGAAAGCGCCTAGCGCGGTAAGAGTGCATCTTGTGCACTGCTTCAGCCGGAAAGCCCTGAGACTTAAGATCCTCGAGAACGTCTTCATTACTGAGTTCAAACGGGACGCCCCGTAGTACTGCGCGGATCTTACGCTCCTCCGGGAGGGCGTAGGTGTGATACGTGATTTGTTTGATCGACAGAAGCCTAGTGAAAGACCGGAAGTCGTCGACGGTCGCAACCTGAATTTTGATTGTTTCGCCAGCGTTGGCGGCTTTTAAGTAATTAATTTTGTGCTCTTTGCACAAGTTAGAAACCGCTGTCCAGCGCGCTTTTTCACGGAGGAAGACGGGCGGAGGGAGCTGAGGCTTCGGTGGGACGGGAGCGCAGCGCGACACTGGCTTCGAAGGGTCCGACGGAGACGCGGGATATCGGATGGAACGGGAGACGCGGGAGAGCTATACACCTGAGGGGTCTGGACATTAGAGGCCTGAGGGGCCGGGGTTGAGGCCTGAGGGGCCGGGGACGCGATAGTTGCCTGTAAGGCATGTGTTAGTACGTCATCTGGGATGGGGATGCCGGACGCAGCGAGCGCCTGGGCGAACGACCTAAGGATGTTTACGACGCTTTGGTCCATTGGAGGGCTTGGATATGTAATGTATAAATATATAATGTATGCCTAGGTTCCCTAGCAAACCTAGCACCTATTTATATAACAAATGCCTAGAGTTCCTAAATAAAAACCTAGCGAACCCTAGCGGCTAACCTCCCTACCAGCGGTAGGCTGGGGAGAATAACTTAAAACTAACCGTAGTACGCCGAAGGCCGTTACCTAGAAACCTAAAATAAGGGTACGCAGGTAAAGAGTTGACCGCGTTAGGGTCAACCTTTACCTACAGAATGGACAAATACACACGAAAACACACAGATATGATAAAAATAAATATGAAAATAGGAGAAAAATAAATAAAATAGAGAAGAGAAATAAAATAAAAATAAAAGGACTGGTTCAGTACAAATTCGTTGTCACCGTTAAGTATCCTTTGTACTGAAACCAGACTACTTACGCTGGGCACAACACTGCACTCAGCACAAGCACAACACAACTTAGCACAGCACTTTGAAGACTAAGGGGCTTAGTCGCAAAGAAAAATCGCACTTCGATAGCACTCAGAGGGAGTAGAAAAACCTTGAAAACCGTAGCACGGAACCAACACGCTAAACTGTGACGTCAGTAGACTGAGCGCCACGGAATATCGGGCAGGGACCGATCAACGAAGAACGGGGTCTTACACGACCGCACCGCGTGGCGATCGGAGCGAGAATGCGTAGGAACAATAGTGCACAGCTGCTTTAAAAAGGTCCGGTTGCGAGCAGGTATGTACACAAAATGTTTGCGGGATAGCTGATCCTGTTTGGGGCTTTGTTCAAAACTATCGAAGCAGGCAGGCTAACCCTTACTAGAAAAACTTACTAGAATACTCAAAGATTAGTTAGTTGTCCCTCGCTCCGCGTTGCGATCACTACTTTTGCGCTATTTTGTGTTTGTTGTTGAAATCACTCATTTCGTGTACGTAGCAGCCATGCCGTATTCTTCACAGCATCTCTGTGACATACATTTTGTGTATGGTTTTTGTAATGGCAATGCAGCCGCTGCCGTGAGAGAGTACCGCAGAAGATTTCCGAGAAGGCCGACACCCAGTCGTCAAACGTTTGTTAACGTTCATTTAAATTTGGCTGCAAATGGCATCGGGATGCCTACGCATGAGCGTTTTCGCTTAGTAAGTCCAGAAGAAGAAGATGACGTGCTCCGGATGAACTACCAAGAACCAAATCAAATCAAATCAAATTTATTGCATTATAGGTGGTAACAAAACAAGTTATCAAGATTCACAGTATAAAAGTCCCTCACACTACAACTGTACAACAGCATGCAATATTACATACAAGCAGATTAAAAGCGAACAAATTAAGATCAAAGAAAAATACAATTTAATATAAATAAAATGTGAAGGTAAAATGCAGCACAATAACAACTAATTACATAATATTTTACAGTGCCTTCAATAGTTTAAACATTTTATTCAAATAAGAAAAACAAGATGTCAATATATATAATAGTTCAGTCATGACATAAATGTGATACATAACTATTTTTTTTTGGATAGAAAGTCATTAACACTATAAAAACACTTCTCAATTAGCCAAGTTCTGAGAGTATATTTAAATTTACGCAACGGCAAACATTTCATTTCTTCTGGTAAATGGTTGAACACTCTTACTGACATTGCAAGGCAGTTTTTGTTACAGATTTCAGTTTTAATATTTGGCAAACATAATTTATTGGGGTATCTTGTGTTAAATGTACAATATTGTTTTTTTGTTGTATACAACTCATGGTGTGTTTTCACAAATACACATATTTCAAAGATATATATGCTGGGAAGTGTAAGTAATTGAAATGATTTGAATAAAGGCTTACAGGTTGTCCACGAGCTGACATCAGCTATGGCTCGAAGGCACTGTTTCTGTGCAATAATTGCTCTATTTATTTTCACTGAATTACCCCAAAGAAGAATACCATACCTCAATATGGACGCAACATAACCATGGTAAGCTGTTAGTGCTGTTTCCATATTTGTAATTTTTGAGAGCCTCCATAAAGCGTAAGCAAATCTATTTAGTTTTCCGCATAGTTTGTCGATGTGAGTTTTCCAAGTGCAGTTTTGGTCAAATTCAATGCCTAGAAATGAGGACACATCTGTTTCTTTTATGAACTTATCATGACACTTAATAGTTAAAGCGGCTTTTTTGGCATCTTTATTAAAAAACTGCATGTATTTAGTTTTATTTATATTTATTTTTAAGTTATTTAATTCTAGCCAATTTACGATAGATACTATAGTCGAATTTATAACGTTATTAAAATCTTCATTTGAATCATCAGGAATAACAATGGATATGTCGTCTGCATATAATGTTGTATGAAACTTTGTTGTGTTTGGCAAATCATTTATATATATTAGAAATAACAGAGGACCTAATAAACTACCCTGTGGAACTCCAACTTTATTTGGCTTTGTTGTAGAGTACCACGTTTCTTGGTGAGCATTTTTATTTGTAAATGTTATTTTAACAAACTGTAGCTTATCATAAAGATAACTCTCTAACCATTTTAATGGTAGACCACGAATTCCATAGGACTCGCATTTTCTTAATAATAATTTGTGTGATACGTGGTCGAACGCTTGAGTCATATCGAAGAATACAACGACAGTTTTTCTTTTTCTATTAACATGACTTATTATTTCGTTAATCAACTTAAATGCCGCCAGTGTTGTAGATTTACTCTTCTGGAAGCCGTACTGATTTGAATTTAATATTCCAAATTTAGATATAAATTTCATAAGTCTGTTATGCATGCATTTTTCAAATATTTTAGCTAATATAGAAATTAATGCTATGGGTCTATAGTTCATCAGTAGTTCTCTGTCGCCTTTTTTATGTATTGGCTTTATAACTGTTAGTTTAAGCCTTTTAGGATATACACCGTCTTTAAAGGATAAGTTTATTATATGTGCAAGTACTGGAGCAATTATATTTTTACAGAGTTTTAAAATTTTGGCAGAAATTTTATCATAGCCGACTGAGTTTGTATCCTTCAACGATTTAATAATACCTAATATTTCTTCTTCATCGGTGGGAAATAAAAACATGCTCGCACTTTTAGATTTATTAATGTCATAATTTTGCGCATGTGGGTTTGTCTTACAATTATTGATTAAAAAGTCATTGAAAGCATTGCAGATGTCAGTAGGATAAATACAAGTATTGTTATTCATGTCAATTATTTTTGTCATGTCGCGAAGCAAAAAGTTCGATGCAACGTTGGCCTTAATAATATTCCAAGATGTCCTCGAAATATTTGTTGCGCTATTTATGAGAGACTTGTTGTAATTTTTTGTTGAGGTTATAATACATTTTTTTAATAGTTTATTGTATCTATTAAATTTTATTTTATCTTCTATGTTTCCTGTTTTATAATATTTATACCTTAGTTTGCGTTTCGTTGCGCATGATATTTCAATGCCTTTGGAAATCCATTTGCTTTTTTTTAGGTCTCATATTATTTTTTACTAAGTATTCTGGAAAACATTGGTCATAGAGTAGCATAAGCATGTCATGAAATTTGTTAAAAGCTAAATTTGGGTCAGTCTCTTCGTAGACATCGTTCCATGATAAGGAAGAAAGGTAGTTAAAGAATTTTGTAATATTATCTGAGCTCATGTCACGCTTCTTTAAGAAAATAAATTTAGCAGGAACATTTTTGTTAACTATGGCAAACTTTAACGTTTGCGCGGTATCATGGTCTGATAGAAACAACGGAAGGACATTACCTATAGATTCTTTATTATTGCTAATAACATGATCCAAACATGCATTCCTTCGGGTTGGCTTTTTTATATGTATTGTAAAGTTATAGTTTTGTATTATTCTGATATATTCATTAACTATTTCATTATCTTTTAAAATATCTATGTTGAAGTCCCCTGTAATTATAATTTGTTTATTAGTTTTTAGACGCAATTTTTTAAGAAGCTTTTCTAATCTATGGAGAAATAAGTGAGGGTTAGTTCTTGGAACTCTATAAATACAAATAATATTACACCTATAGCTAGGAATGTCAACGCCGCATGATTCGAACACAGAATCACGATTAGGTTCGTCTAAACAAGAAAGTCTCGTAAATTCTAAATAGTCCCTGACAAAACTGCATGTTCCTCCTCGGCATTGTTTTTTTCTTGAGTACCAGTCAGCCAAAGTAAACCCCTTAAAATGTATATTAGATTCACTGCCTTCCCTTATAAATGTTTCTGAAAAACATAAAAAATCAACGTATTCGGATTTTTGTATTTTCTGTAGTTCAATTTCCACAAATTCCTTTTTGTTTATTAACCCAGCTATATTTTGATGAAAAAGAATACAATTTAAAGAAGATTTATTATTCGAGAAAAAAGTTATCATTTTTGCTATTTTGAGGTGTGGTATTACAAGATGGATTTAAAATAGGGGGTGAAGCTAGGTCGCAGGATATAGAACAGTCTATTTTGGGCATATTATGTATTTCCTCGTTTAGAGAGTGTGTCCCCGTGGGTTTGTGGCTCAATTTACTAAAATAATAAGGTATGGTGCCCTTTCTTGGTACTGACTTGAATTTATTTGATTCTACCATTATTTTAGTTTCCTGCAGGCGTTTATTAATCATTTTGTAATTTACAAAATTATTCTCATAATATGCACTGTCTAAAATAAAGTTTATTTTTCGACAAAGCTGGGATAAATATAAGTGGTTAGTATTGTTTTTTTTTTTTGCTGCTATAAGGCTGAGTGTGAGGAGAATCGCAAATCAACTCTCACTATCGTCTTGGATGGTGTGGAACATTTTAAAACGCGAAGGCCTGCACCCCTACTATTTCCGACGAGTTCAAGAAATAACGGAACCTGATCATGCCATGCGAGCTACCTTTTGTTCGTGGATTCTTCGACAAGTGCGCCAGGATCCGTGGTTTTTGCACAAAATTATGTGGACCGACGAAACCAAATTTACAAGAGCAGGCATCGTTAACCACCGAAACGACCACCCATGGATGGCAGAAAACCCACAAGCTGTGCGCCCCAGTACATTCCAGCACGAGTTTTCAATAAACGTGTGGGCAGCATGCATCGACAACAAACTGATCGGGCCGCTTGAATTCCCGCACACGCTAAACGGGCCTAGATTTTTAGAATTTCTCCAAACTAATCTTATCGAATCTTTAGAGGATTTGCCGCTAATTCTCCGGAGAGGAATGTGGTTACAATTGGACGGCGCACCCTCACATTTTGCTCGCGCTGTTAGAGATTATTTAAATGAAAACCACTCACCATGGATTGGACGTGGTGGAACTGTAGCTTGGCCACCACGCAGCCCTGACAGGACACCACTCGACTCCTTTTTTTGGGGGTGGATGAAACAAAAAGTTTATAACACAGTGCCAAATAATAGGGACGAACTGTTACAAAAAGTTATGGCTGTAGCAGACGAAATAAGAGCCGAACCCGACAGAATTCGATATGCAACAAGTCAAGTGGCCGTAAGAGCCACTACCTGTCTTATGAATGGAGGAGGTCACTTCGAACAATTATTATGGTCTTGTAATAATAAAAATTTAGATTTTTATCATTTTGTTATATTTTATTGAAAACTTTGCTAACATAACCTTAAATCGGTCCTTACACAGGCGCTAGGAGTTCTTACTACAAGGCTGAAATTAAACTAATAACTATTTTTTATGACAACTAGAGCAATTGAATTTATTAGGTAATTTTAAGGACTGTTAGTAACGAGCAAAATAAATTTATATTAAGCAGCTAGTTTTTATAATAAATTGGAAAATGTCGAAATTTTTGTAGATTTTTTGTAAAAATTTAGGTTTGATAATTTATTTAAGTATCTTAGGTTAGGATTTCACTTTTTTTCTTAGTATTAGTGAGTAGGCAACACAAATATCTTTAGCTTGATTTTTTTTTACATAACTATGACCTATAGTTACGAAGATATAGGGTTTCATTACGTACAAGTCAAAAATCAAAATGAAAAAATGAAAATGGCGGCCATTCCAAAATATGGAGGGTAATTTGTCGATAAAATTAGCTATATTTAGCGCCTTTCAAATATCGCTAGTGGGTGACCAAACACACTGTATACAGTATGAGGTATAGAATTTTAAGAAACTTTCTAATTTCTACAAAAAAGTTGTAGGAATTAGTATTATGAAGAACAATTTTAATTCTCTACACCCACATTACCCACTGTACTGTCGCATATTCACCCAATATTGATTATGGAAAAGGATATCCTAAAATCAGGTTTAGAGATGGAATCATCTTAGAGATGTCAGAGTAATAATAATAAATCCCCAGACTAACACACCTGCGCCACGTGGATGAAACTGCGATACTACTTATTTATTATCGGCCGAAAGAAAAAGACATTTCTTTGTAGTTTACGACCTATAAATCTATTGAACCAAGTTTTAAGATTCTGTCGACATTGCCAAGCTTTATTTCCACAGAAATAACACAGGATGATATGTCTTCTTAATATTCGAACGAAAATATTTGTAAACATTGAATTCATAAATATACTAATGAACTTACTTACAAATTTCAGATATGTATTGTTCTCGAAGTTTTCAAATTGTCTCCGTGAATAACAATTGTAAGTTTAATATAACAAGAACCAACAGCACTACATTGGTCCTCTTGCGTCTGTACCTGCATGTGCGCATCAGAAACTCAATTCATGAAACTAAAATGAAAAAAAACCATTCTCGTCGAGAAGTGCATACAATTTTGCAAACGTGAAACAACGGGAAATTAAGTTTTGCGAACTAAATTGGGTAATTGATTAACCCTTTTCAAATACAGAAATGATAATTGTATTCGTTGTGGAAAAAAAAACAGTCGAGAATTATCCTTATCCACATCGTGCTGATCTAAGACCTAACTTATTAGCGATTGGGAAATACTAAACTAAAAATTTTTAAATTATTTAGTTGCTTGCAGCACGTGAACGAGCGGCGTAGCCTGCTACGGTAAGGCGGCGGAGCACGGCGTAGCGCCACCGCACCGACGACGCTGTGACGAATTATACGGTTACAACCACGGGTTGTTGTAATTGAAATGTGAAATGTGTGACTGAGAAACCATAAAACAAAAAAAAAATTATTTACCATCGGTAAAAATCGGTTCTTTTTCTTCATCTTCATGTTCATCGAGATTGCATAAATACAACTTAACCTCGGCTTTTAAAAGGTATTATGGGTAGACTGAGAGGAAATCAAGGCCGACGGGAAATCCTCTCGGCACTCTATTATAAAATACTTGGGGTAGAAGGTATACAAGTTGACGACGACAAGACACACACGTGACAGCTAATTGTCAATGCTAATGAAATGGCGCAACCAAGCTGTTTACATTGTATGTATAATTTATTTTTGACAAACAGAAACAGAAATAGCCTAAGACATTTATTTATTTATTCTTTATTGTTTACTATATAATACATATAGCGACACACGGGTACAATGTTTAAGACAATAGGCGGTCTCATCTCTGGGAAGCGAATTCTTCCAGACCAGGTTATAGATTCAAATCAATATACTCATATATAATGGAAAAGCAGCTAAAATTATATTTAAAATTTTTAGGTTTATGTCTGAATTTTTGTGAGTGTAAATGGAGTCTTGGTTGTTAAGATACTCGAATGCAATTCTGAAACCAACCTACCCATGAAGTTTCAAAATTTATGGAAAACTTAAAATTCACACACACTCATGCACACACACATAAACACCACATCCAACTCTTTGCTTAATTTTATCTTATGAACGCACAAAATCTAGAGAGCAAAACCTTTTTTTGTTTTTTAAGTTAAGAAAATTTTTGTTTATTGATCTTTACCATAAAAATCTGTAGTGTCTTGTTATAAAAAACTATTGTAAAATATTAAATACCTACTTGTCTTGCTTAGTCAGTTGCCAAATTCATGATAAAAAACGAAGAGACTTCTCCATACTACACATGTCATACAGGCTTCCCTAGCTCAGGAGAAATTTTCCAATTTTATCTTCGTAAGTATGAATATTTGGTTAGTAAAGATTTATTTTAAAAAATTATTTATGTAGGGGAACGTGAACTAATCAAATTTTGCAATAGCTTTGATTCGTTGCTAATTAATTCCTTTTTCAATTTATTTGCATTTAACTACCCGAACTTTTAGCCTTCCTATGAATCGATAAAATCATTACTTGCTAACACTTGAACTAAAACACCCATCTTAGCTTTAATACTTGAACTTTTCAGCATATCACAGACAATGTTAATGTTTGAAAGGTAAAGCATCGCTCGGCGCAGAAAGTGGCGAAGAAAACTATAGGTAGGTACACGTTTAATTGTCGAAAAGCTTTGGAATCGAGCTCTCACGTTAATATTAAACTCATATTAATATCCACATGATATAAGTGAATACCATGAATAGAAAGAACCAAATAATGAATGAACAAACTTGTTACTCTCGGAAGATCACGCTAATGGCGTTAAAACAAAACGTTTCTAAAGGAAATGTTATTGTTGGTGGTGACAGCGTCGTCAGCGCGGGAAAGTCAGATTAAACTCAATTATCTTTTAATAACAGGACCAAAATTAAGACAGATTTAACCGCCGAGATTTTGAAACAAGAAAACTTAAGTGGACATTTAAAGGCTTTCTACGTTTTCTTTTAGTTAATATTTTTTTATTTTTTAAGTATTATTGAGATTGAGATTTGGTACTAATAAGAAATGTTTCAAACGCCCAGGAATACTTAACATAACAATAACTAAATGACTAGACAGTATTTTTAAAATATTTAATATCTAGATTTTCTAGATCTAGATCAAAATTTTCTTCATAATGAATAGAAATAATTATGACAATAGAATTTATAGTTTTCAACGTTTGGATTTAAATTTTAGACACTTTTTATTTCATATACTTAAGTTATTAATAAAAGTTTATGAGATAAAATAGACAACTATTCTCACCCACGGGCATAATTATTCTTGAGTGTTGTAGTTATGTATATTTATTGTGATAATCAATCTGTCGACTAGTGGTGCGTGGCCGATCGTTCCTTCCCTTTGAGCGGAACACAACTACATAAACATGATTATTATGCCGGGCAAGTAGGACAATAGCACTGGTCAGAACGCACCACTTGTGTCTTCCCACTAGGCAGTAGTAAACGGTGTATTATCTGACCAATGTGTTATACAGATGTCCTAATTATCTATTCCAGTCCGCACAGGATTGCATTTATATTTTAATGTTTTTTTTTTAGATTACCTGTATTTGATGAGTTTCATTTACCACAAGCTTAATTACCATGGGAAATATCAATCTGTATTCGTTAGTAGATTGATAATAATTAATAGTACTTACTTACCCTAAATTCGTCTGAAAGTCGATGCTAATTGTAACCAAGCATCTAAAGTGTGGTTATAACTTAAACTAGTAAGTGTAGAACGTGACAGAAGAGCATCTTTACTAAACACGGAGCTTAAGCCCAATTGGAAGCCTTAAGCTACGAAAGTTTCGGATCTAGACCCCGTGGAACCTACTTACTTTTAAGTCTATCTCTGCCGCTTATCTACCAAAGATTCTTCACGCACTCCTCGAGGCCCCAGGCGGTGTAGGGAGGATTGAACGTTGAAATGTAAGTTTAAAGTAAGTCTATACTCGTATGACGGCCGAGTAGCGTTGTGGTTGATAGCTCATACGCCGGAGGTCCCGAATTCGAGTCCTAGTCGGGGCATTCATTTGTGTGAAGAACACAGATGTTAGGTTGTTAATTTTTTTTTATGTATGTTTATTCTGGGCTCCCCCCAGTTCGCTGTATGGTCCATAACACAGCCTCTGCTTTCTTTGGGGCCATACAATTGGTGTGTTTGTCTTGGGATTTATTATTATTATATACCCGACAGATAAAGTGACAACTATCAATCCTCGTTTATGGTTAGCAAGTTCAAAACATTTGCTTCGTCCAGAAACGGTATAGTATAAGACAATCAAATTAAACATGAATCGCGGTAACATGCGCTCAAAAAACAGAGGCAAGCCTTAATTGGTTGGGTTGTAACTGTTCATTTGTACCGTGAAATTGCCTGATTTATAGAAAATTTTGCAATCGTCAGGTATTCCTTACAAGACTAGTGTAAAGGCCACTTTACAATACTTTCTTACAATACAATAGTTTAAGTGAACCGGCAATTAACAAATCACTTACTGCCCACATTATGCCAGCATTTCATACCCATTAATTGAGACTTGGTGTCTTTGAACGATTTCGTTTCCACAGTTAACTTAGGAAAGGAAGAAATCAAAATAGAAATCAATTATTTTTAAAATAATTATTTTAATATCATTTTTTTGACTATGAGCAGGAATGAAGATTATTATTATTACTGTATAATCCATTTCACAAGACGCTAAAATTGTTGTAAGCAAATAAACTATGGTTTTAGTGCCACAGAGACTTAATAGTTCTCCTTCTAGGTTAAAAACTGAGTATTTTAAATGTTTTGAGTTGTTCTGTTCAGAAAATATATAAATTTACTAATTGAGGAACCTATCCCAAACTGTTTCCATTTTAACTTTTACAGATTAAGAAAGAATTAATATGTTTTTTTTTTAAAGAAAATTTTTTTTGTTTTTTGTAAAATACATTAACTTAAAATAAAACGACATTTAAACCTATGTAAAGTAGCTTTGAAAAACATTCAGTACACAGACATACGTCATACTAGACGACTACAAAACATATAATTAAAATTATTTAGTATTGCTTACAAATTCTAGCCTCTTGCTCCATGGTATAGAAACATTACAATATTCTTGTAACACTTGTTGATATGTTGGTTACGTTTACATAAACTTGTATACATTTTATATATTAATGTATCTACAAGCGACAGATGTAAACATTAAATACATTATTAATTTGAGTAAAGTAATTGGCACCGATAGGATTATTATTCAAAAATATATCCTTAATTATGTTGAGACTCTCTTTATTTTATATACTTACTTTATATAGTTAACAGTTTAAAAAAATGCCTCGATGTGGAAAATTTGTGAAAAACTGTTCTTATAAATAGTGATAATTAAAAGTTCTGTATTGCAACGGTGTAACAATATTAAATAGATTAGCAAACAAGTCTATTTCTCTTAATTTCTAATGAAAATTATTATATTACTTCAGAATATAACAAAGTATATTATCAACGTTTAAGAATTATTCAAAATTCAGGAACTCAATATTTTAATTACAGATTGACTCAACAATTTCCATTATTCGCAAGACTTATTTAATAAGGGCCACATATGTTTAGAGTATAAAGACATCGTAGGTATGTGTCCCGCTACAATTCGTAACTGCAGTCGATATGAACACTAACAAAGATACAATAGATGGATACTCTTCGACAGTCGTGCACAGTTCTGGCTATTCAGTTCTTACTCAGAAATAAATATATGTTTTAACATAATATCGTGATGATTCATCGAGATTCACGTAGAAATCTTAGCTCTTAGACTAACATCTCGCAGAAGACAAATAATACAACTAGTAACTTTCACACGTTTCATTATAAAATACGAAATATTATTTACAAAAGATCAGTATCAAGAATAGATTAATAACTTTAATATAAAGCTTTTTTTACTCTACGCAGCACTTCAAGGTACAATTTAATATTTCTATCAAAGCGTGCGTGAAACGAATAAAATTACAGTATAAAGTTTCTTCAAGCTTTCTTAATATTACTTTAATAAAGTGACTGAAAACGTTCCCTAATCCCACCCGCCAAGTTGTTCCGAAGCTTTTGAAACTTCGAATATTCATCGAGCTTTATTAATTAAATTTAAGGAATTCAAGCCGATTTTAAGCGATACTTTGCGCGTGCTCCAAGGGTAAGTCTGCCAGCTTATTGCCCTTCTCAACCCAGTTCTTTAAGCGCCCCCGAAGTTCCTCTAAACTTTTCGATTTCGCTTTGTTGATGCGCTTGTATTTGACGTCTTTGGGTTTGGTGACGTTGCGATGGTTCGACATCACTCTATTGTACGTGATGACCTGGTTAGACTTGGGTTCCGCCTCGGCCGCACCCTCGTCACTGTCTCCGTTCGACGTCGCTTCCTCGTCAGAATCGTTGACAGCCATCATTCTTTTCGGCACATAGCTGTACGACCATACTTCCTTTGTCGTTTTAGGTTTGAGATCTTTATCAATGTCTATACTTTTAACCTCGGCCGTCAAGACTACACTTCGCATCCGGAAGTTGTCTCGTCGCTGCGCCAGAAGACTCGTCTCTTGGCACTTTTCTTCATCGGTTTTGTTCGCGTCTTTGATATCTTTTTCAGTGCTGCTTTGAGCGCTGAGCGCTTTTATTGAATCAGCGTCGGCTTCCTCTTCCACGCTGTAGACGGTTTCTAAGATTTCTGGTCTTCGAAGGAAACCATTAGATCTCCTAATGATGTTGTACTTTAAATTGGGATCTATTGCGTCTGATATTGACCTAACTATAGTAACGCAGTCTGGATTGATGGATCGGAACCTGGGCAGGTGGGTGAGGTTGCTGCAGTCGGAGTCCACGTCTTCCATGATCACAGCGGAGTCGGAATCGTTGAGGGAGTCGAAGTCGGCGGTGTGGGTCTCTTGGAGCATCTCTCTGAAGTCGGGGATCTGTTGGGAAGTTTCGATGCCATTGTCGAGTAGTTTGGTTTGCAGGGACTCGATGAGTTTCTGTTGTTTCAAAATGATGCTTTCGCGGAGGGCAAGCATGTTGGTGATTTCCTTCTGCTTGCGGACGAGGCGGGACTCGAAGAGGAGCAGCTGGCTGGAGAGAGACTTGAGCTGGTCCGCCTTCTCGCGCTGCAGGCGGGACACGAGTTCCTCCTGCAGGCGATGCGCGCGCCGCCACGTCAGCAGCTGGTGCGCTTGCGCTCGGTATTTCATTCGGAGATCCCTGGAAACATAGGTAACATAAACTTCAGTAATATGCGTTACTACGTAATGTATACCTGCAACTACAGATCAACGCTTCTCATTATTATAGCATTTAAAAAAATATTATTAAGGCATAGGTATTTAATAATTACTCTGAAGCTTGGTTCTAAGAAAAAAAATTATAATTTTTATCTAAGTAAGTATCTAACGTTTTCTACTTATCAAGATGGCTTAACAATACTTTAAAAAAATCTTTGTCTAATATTGTTTGCATAGCCCAAGTTACCATGTAACCCTTCTTTGTGGCCCAATTTAATAACCACAAAAAACGACTCGGTCGATTCAATGATTCCCCGGTACAGTTCTACAAGACTTTAAATATCCAAAACAATTTTAACCAAAAGTCTATTACAATAAATAGTTGTTAAATCTACCTTATAGTCCTCCTGGCTTCATCCAAGGTGTGTGCTTCCAGAGGGTCGGTCAATGAAGCAGCCAGTGACACGTCAGGCTCCGTAGGGCTGTTCAGAGCCGATTCACTTCGACTGCAACAAGCAAATATATGCTTTATGTTGAGAGTAGTAGAGTTTATTTTGATTTCCTATTTTAATCATTATAATGACCACGTATCCCCAGTTGTGTTTCCTCAACGGGATGACGCGGGCAGTGCAATTACAGAACCATTAGGTCTTTATGATATCAGAGAATGAACCATTCTGTCAGATCATGCGATGCCGTTATTCTTAACTAAAATATTGCCATCCACGTTGCAATTATACATAAGCGCGTTAATAAATAGCTTACATAGCACTGTTAAATACGCATTTACCACCTCGATCCCCGCGGAGGGTTCGCGCTTAGGCGCAAAACAACACACACGTTTGAAGATGGACAGCGAAAGCGCAACAATGGCGAGAACTTCAATAAATCAGGACCTTTAGCGTAAATCATAAAATGATTTTAAAAACCAGCAAAATCATATTTCATAAAACGATATCATAACTTCTTATAACTTTTTCGTAGCATAACACTTAAATCCCACAACCAACGTTTACATTTTCATTTCTAAAAGAACAATGTCCAATTTTACCTTCTATTCACTCTTAATTCCGAAAAGATCGTTCCATCTTTGTGGCTTATTCATAAAATTAGTTGCACAGAATTTAATTTACGTTCCAAACGAGAAGGACCGGGTGTTGCAGACGTAAATAAATAAGTAAAGAGGATAAATCTGTGTCGACAGATGGAGGTAATTAGTTGGGTTCAAAAAATGTTGGCATTTTTTTTTTTAATCTGTGGTATTTGTACTTTTGCAATTAAATTACTGTACACTACAACAGGTTACGGCATAATTTTATATTTTTAAGTGATTAAATAAAATGTTTAATATGAGCATTTTTACCTTCCGACGCAAAAAAAGTGGGATGGTATAAGTTTATCATAATATGTATGAATCTGCCCAACTGTGTCTCGTATCTTCCTTACGAACTTTTGTTGAAAATGCCAAAAACCGTTCAGTAGTTGAAATATGCATACTTTGCAGGCTTATTCTCATCGGTCTGTTTTTTTTAATAAGTATTTACAAATAGGCTCATACCAAGAGACAGGTATGTAATTAATAAAATAATTTTTAAATCTGAGTGCCAATTATATTCGATATTCATTCCAGCTATAGGTTCAATTCTATCTCAGCAAAAACAAATACCTCACAAACATTTATTATTAAATTTCAGAGTGTATCAAAGACAGTTTAATTTAATTTTCAATACAGGATCATGTTATCGACTTTTAGTTTTGAACAAAATAGTTTTATCTATTTTCATCCCTCTAATGTGAACCCTAGAGTTTAGGATAGCGATGCGAGGGTATTTACAACTATATATAGAGAGTATATTAGTAGTATAGTAAAAACGGAAAGTATATAAGTATTTCAACTTTGAATCTTAAAATAACTTCCAATTAAAAACATGGACTATAATTTAAAGAATTTCTACAGCTTCAAACTCACGTGAAGCTACGGTTAGTTAAGATTTTCTTTGCTGTTTTTCAATTAAATACAAACTGGTATAAATAATTTTGACGTATGCGAACTAAGTCTTACATGGCAAAATTATCATTCTTCTTACTTTAGAGCCGTGCCATGTAAATCGCGAACATAAAAAGACAATAGAAGCTTACACAACACACCCGCCCCGTACGTTTTTATTTTCACGCAACACGCAAAAAACATATTTACAGGAGCAACAGTAAAATATGCGTATAAATATATGGACTATATGTGAATATATAATATACGCGCGTATACGTCGCGTTACTCGAGGCGAGTAGGGTTGTTTACTCGTGTGCTACAAAAGCAGGGAACGGAGCGATACGATTATAAGTCGTGCTTGTACCGGTGATTCGACGTGGTCCAAAAACAAAGCTGAAAGATTTTATTTAAAAAATAAAAAAATAAAACAAAAATAATTTTTCATGCGGGTTTTTGGGTAAAAAAGACTTTTTGACTTTTGTCTGCAGGTGACACTGGGAATTAACACCAACGAAGGTTTTTTATGTGTTTTCTTGAAGTGTAGTCGGGCCGGCTTTAATTGGAATAGCCGATCGTTTTATGACAGACAAGTTTTTTGATCAATATTATCCTGAATAGACAACCTTATCGGCAATCGACGAATACTATACAATATATACAGTAATTTTTTCGAGCCGGCTTCATGGTTCACGAAGCTCTGACGAACCGAATTTGCCGAACCGAATACGTGGGTAGCGCTCCTGGCACAGAATCTTACAGAGGTTATAAAGCTCAACAATCTGACCAAAAAAAACAAGACATACAAGAAAAAATTAAGAAAATAATAAGAATACGCCACTATACATCTATTAATCTAGACAATGTTCATTTACAATGACTTCAAATTAAACATTTATCAATATTTAGTTAGATTATATAATCTCTAGCATCAGACCCTTATTATCTTTTAACTTGGACCACACTTCGAAAGCCGTTAGAGTTTACCGCGAACTGTAATTTCACAGTAATTCATGGTTCTAGGACCTAGATCCTTCATAATTTTACTCACATTTTTAATTTACAGAACCGTCAGTATAGATCATTTCATTTCAGATCTGGAGCATTTTTCATACGATCTTCAATTTAAGCCCGAGCATTGTTATACGCTATTACAAATTATTATACTCTCAAACTGAATTGCCCAAAAGTAAATAAAGATGATAGATCACTTAACCCTGAGCTGGAATAAAAATAATCTGACTGAAAAGCAGATCCCTGGTAACCAGAGAAACATTTGTTGTACCTATAAATGGAATACGAAATACCTACCTCTAACACTGGAGATTAAATAATGTTATAACTTAAAGTTCAGTCAAATTACATAAAAAACGAAAGGAAATGTTCATGCGTAACCTTGTAAATCAATTTGAACATCAACAGCTTAACGGAAAATGTTGAAGCTTTTTATATCTAAAGCTGAAAATCAAATTCAAATAAAACGTGTTATAAGCGGCTTTGAAAATGAGGGAGGCCTGGCATTCACAACCCAATGAAATAAAAAAATATAAAGTCAAATTTCTCCCTTTGTCATTCATCGTTTCGAAAATAAATTCAAGCGAAGATATCCACAGCCGCCATTTTCCACCAACAAAAAGTATAACAAAAATAAAATAAGAATGTTTGCCTCAGAAACGTTTGTCGTTCGCGAGCAGAGCGCAATTTTTGATATAATTAAAAAATAATATTAAGCTGCTTGTCTGCTTTCGGTTGTATATTTTTGTGTGATACCTTTTATATAAACGAGTTTCCGATATATTTTTTCATGTCTGAATGTAGTTTCATTTGTCAAAAATTTTTCAAATTTTTTTAGAATTGATGCAACTACATGGACGGGTGTAATTTTAGTTAAAACTTTTTTTATTTCTACACGGTTTTTATTCAATTAAATGTTGAGATTTTGCCTTTTGTACCAAAACGTAATTATTGGAAAATAAAATACAGGTTTTTAAGAGAATTGTTAATTAAGTCGAAGAGCAGAAAATAGGATTTTTCTGTATCCAAAAAAATATATTCATTTATTGAAAAAACAATATAAATCTTAAAGCAGAATACGGATTTGTAAATGTGATAAGTAATTCTGATGTGATTAAGATGAATTCAGAAGATGTGGCAGAAGTACTGCGGATGTGTATATTTAGCTATGCATAAATTTAGAGTTTTTTAATTGTACGTTTTCCTAAAAGATGTAAATAAATAAATAAATAAATAAATTGTTATTATTAGTTTCATGTGATTAATTTTAATCAGCGTATATAGCGGTAGATTAACTATACATACCGGAATCAAGTAAAGCACTGTTTTCTGTAAAAACTTATGGGTAGGTTTTGTTATTTATTTTTACGGGTGCTAAACGCGCCAAGCTTGTTCCTCCTAAATTGACCTTATGTATAAGTTGCCAGACTAAAGTTAAGTTGAAAGCTAAGGTATCTGTTGCAGTTTCTACTAACCAAAGGTAACCTTACTTTCTACCTTTAAGAAAATTGTGAGCAACTTTACCTAAGTTTGAAATTTCCTAAGAAATACTAACTTTTAGTATTAAAAATACAAAATTTTCTCACTTCTTTTCTTATTAGAAACAACGAATTGAATAAAAGTTCGTTTCTGAGAGAACTGACATTGCTTGTTAATTATCATTTCTTCAGCGTCCATAATAAATGACATTTCTTCAGAACAAGTTTTCTAAAATAATTTCGTTCTTTGCTTTTGTTTCAATAACGTTGTTTTAGTTCAGTCTTCGTTTTTAATGATGTATTTTGAAAAGTGTTACTTACTTAATTTTGAAATATAAAAGAAATTTGCAAAATATAGTCTGAAATAAATACAAGGATAATATAAACCTGCATAGCTTTATATTTTTTCATATTATCTACAAACAAGCCCTCTCTTCACACCTCTTAAAATTAATTACCTGGCCCAGCAGAACCACAGTCGAACAAATCAGCCAATTTTCGCATGATTAGGTAGACGGCCATTTTTATAAGCAGGAGATTAAAAATAAAATATGTTTAGGGTAAAATTTCCTAATTATAATAATGCCGCCATCTCTATGGATCCACCAATTCTATGGATAATATGGATTCTCTGACATACGCTTTTTTAATGCGACCGTTTGAGGTTATTGTTATCAGTCCACAACGAGCAAAACCATTTTATAGCTTTTAGTGATAAAACCCGAAACAAGTTATTATCTAGTACCTAGATGAAACCTCTTTCGTTAAGCGGTATATATACTCTTTTAATATAACCTTTAATAGCTTAAATCCTCTTTCAAGTTGTAAATAAACTTGTATTGTAGTGATATCAATTAAGTAAAAGTGAGTAAAATTACAGAATAAAAATTTCCCCTGCCTCTATAATTGGACCTATGTTAATTTAAACTATTCCTTCTAGCTCTTCTCTCTCTCAGCTCTTCCAGCTCTCAACTAACTAGCTCTTATCCGCGACTTGGCTCGTGTATGGTATGAGAACTGTATTTTATCTTAACTTGAACAATAACGACAAAATCACTTTCGTATTTATAACGTAATTAACATTATTATCAGTCATAGTTTGATAAATAACAAGTCACCCAATGCGCGATTATATAATTTAAGTTACGGAACGTGATTCCTACTTCATGTGATCAATCTAGCTTTGATCACCTAAGCCGTGAGAACAGCGCGTGTAGCAATTTAAACTGTAACTTAACCTTTCCCGTTGAGTGGCTCGGATCTACGACCACAGAGATTTATGTAAATACTCTTCAGGCGTATGGAACAACACTTGAACTATCTTACAAGACTTTAATAGCCAATTTGATCCTCCTCTGTTTGAGATTTAGGCCTTATACGTAAATTATACGGAATGAAATGAAATATTTATTTCTCAACATTGACAATTACTAGTTCTTATTGACGTCAAATAAAACATGACTCTACCACCAGTTCGGAAAAACCTTCGTGAAGAAGAACTGGCAAGAAACTTCACAAGCATTTTTTTTTTCAAAATAAATTTACAGTCTCTTTATGTCTATACAAAATTAATATTATCAGCATCCGTTAGCTCGGGCTGTCTCCCTCCCCCAAGTATCCGAACAACGAACCCTCAAACGGCACCTGTTCTCGAGTTAACGCGGGATCCAGCCATCACCTTCCTCTACCATATTAGAGGGAATGAGCGTAAGTCAGCCGACGCTACCACAAGAAACGCTACTGTATTCTGTTGAAACCATACATTTACAACACATTCGCTTGTGAAGATTAGTATGTTTTATTGGTAAGTAACGCCCGTTTCTATGGACATTACTTATCATAGATGTTAGATAAATAACATATATATAATAATATAACCAATTATTGATGCGAGGCCGACCGACCAAGCAAGACACACAAGTCAATGCAGTGCCGCAGGCTAGTAATTTCTATCTACTTTCATAAATTATCGAAAAATCTTTACAAAACCAACGGACAGTTCAGATTGTGTTCAGTTTTATTGTTGGTAGACATAGCTTGTTGTTATACATTTGACGCTTAAAGTAGAGGGAAGCTTTTTAATCAAAGCAGATAGTACAAAAATGACCTACTAATAGTCAGTGTATCAAATTAAAGGCCAATAAATATGGACTATCATACAATCATTAGTTTAAATATATAGACCTTCCTACCATTGTAAGATATTTTTCTAAAATATATCTTTTGCCCGATTTTTTTTGGATTCACTCTAGTTAATTCATTCAAAAAAGAACTGACAGATTGTCGATTGACTGTCAAAACTAATCCGCGAATAACGTCCATTACTTGTGGGTTCATTCGACATCGTTTTGTTACTTTTTTTGACATTGACATTGATACATTCAATAGAAAACAACATGGTAACTTATGATTCATTTTTCGCAAATTATTTATTATTTTTTTACAAGATTTTTAGGTTTAAAATTAGGGAAGTTTAAGGGGAAAAAGGTTACTCATGAGTTAATCTTTTATGCTTACTACTGACCATAAGCAGGTCAAAATCCCATATTGAGTTTGACCATCATCTTTGGTGTAGTCAACTTATCGTGAAACTGAATAACGTTCGCGAAGAAACAAGGATTGAAATATTAAAAACATTTTTAGACTTCCAATACTGAATCGATACAACCGATGACATGAGAACCCCAAAGTTACAACAATTTTTATTTATACTAATGACGTCATGTATCATTTAAAAATAATGAAGAATAATCTAGTACAAAATGTCAGATGGAAAATGTGTTTCAATAAAGTTATAAATATATTATAGAGATCAGAAAATGCATTGTTGCCCTTTATTATTAAAATACTACTTTGTGTTCTGAAGTAGTAGTAGAGTTTTCAAGTTTCCTGTCATTCTGGATATTTTTTTATTTATTTTAGGATTCACAAACAGTACACAACAAAAATAGCATTACAGAGGTTTAACAATATGTAGGTAGATGATGTACCAGCATCGTTGACCACGGATTGAGTATTTTGAATGTGTGAATGTGATATCGCGTTGAAACAGAACAATAAAATAAAAATGTACAATGTTAAAACTTAAACGATTATTTACTAACTATTACTTTACAGATAGGTAAATGAACTGTTTAAAGAGTTTATTTTTTTTAATGACATGTACGTAAGTCCGTCAGAGGTTATTGCGTAGTGATGCGGCAAGTCTAGTCTAAGCAGTATAAGATTTAGTCTGACCAGCAAATGTTTGCTGCGATTCGTGAATGGGTTCTCGGAACATCACAACAACAATCACATCAATTGTGAGAGATATCCTATGAAAGGATAGCGCCTAATGGCAATCTCCTGGTCTCTTAAGTTATATTTTTTTAGCATAACTTTATATGTCATAATACCATGATTGCATTGGTACTACATGCAACTTAGAAATTTCTTTTGAATTATTTAAATGCCATTAATATAACATTTATAACAAGGATCCCATACGGACGTATATAGCGTATTCAAGCTGAGATCATACTGGTAACTTAACAAAATACTGTATGTTGAGTCTTTGTTTTCATTATTCGCGGACCTTATGACAAAGTTTGGAAACCACGTGCAAATATATTCTGTACATACACACACTAATTTACAAATTGAAATCCATTTAAAAATAATATTTTATATTATTGTTATATAATTGTGAGTACGTTATCTGGATAGATGTGTTACCGCGCGCTCTAACTCTAAATGTTTAAAAATGTTTTATGGAAAGACTATAAGTCCAAACAACATGCGGTTTTTTTGTAGTCGAATGGTGAAGACTGAGGTAACTCAATATGGAATAATTTTTTCCAAAATACATTTTTTGAACACCATGTATATGTAAAGTATATTTACCATCTAGTGTTATACCCAGTTCTTTGATAACTTGGGACTCATCAAGATTGTAGTTACATAGGGAATATGAAAAGTTACTTATAATTCTTTTGCGTGAAAAAGCTATTGACTTAGATTTGTGAAGACTTAGCACTACTTTGTTTGTGTTACTTATTAATAGTATGAAATACTTTTTTTTTAATACCTAAACTTTATAAACCTACTTTGTAAATCGTACTTGGTTTCCAAAAACTAATGCAATAATTCAATATCCGTCAATTATCACGAACATTATAATCAAATGTTGATAATATTTTTTACTCCCATCTGACAGTTTTTATAGAGTGATACTTATCCATGCCATTTTATAATCAAGAAGTGTTGGTTTGATTCAACAACCACAGCGCCTAAGCCGTTTAAAACAATTCACAAAATAGAAGGTCGACCCCCATTGTGTTCCCAATCCCTTCACCGAAACTGTCGCCTATTGTCATTAATAGGACAATATTTAACCCCGATCCGGAGTAAGTTATTCATTGGCAAAATTCAAAAACTTTGTATTGAAAAGGGTGAGTTTAGTTTAAGTAGGGTAAATAGTAATTAGATTTCTGAGTTGAACGAGTTTCGCCAAAGCGTATTTTCGATTAAAATTTTTATATTTCTCCCATATAGAGTTGAGAGTTAACGTTGAGAGATTGCGCATCACCTAGGCGCGTATCTTGATAAAACTCAATCTTGGTTTGAGTAGGATTCTGAACAAACTATAAAATACGGAATTATTCACAAGCATCCGCAAAAAAATTACAAAAGAACGAGAGAGAGAGACAAATGTTGAATAAACTATATAAGAAGATCCGACTGTTTTTAATTTATAATTGTTAATAAAGTATATGTTCGCATTCAACGCTGGTTGCATATAATTAATTTGCTTATACTCAGAAGTTTTAATTGGCTGAAACCGTGTTCAAGTTGTATGAAACCAATCAAATACCGAGTAGGGGAAGATTATGGAGTATGCGGTTCGTATTGGTTTTGCTAGCTGTAGTTTGAACTTGGACGCCTAACTGCAGTTCACTGGTTTCAAAGATATGATCTTTGGGAATCAAAACCGAGCACGCTGCGGCCCAAGTCTGACGGTTAATGTCAGGAAGTTTTCATTATATAGGCAAATAGATACTACTTTACACGACCATGATGTTTGTGTTACATTACAGTTCATATCCTGTGATTTACATAATGCTTCCGAAGGTAATCACTTGAGTGATTTTGAAACTCCTTATGACTCCATAGTAAGCAACTGCGTATCTGTCAGCACTCCCAACTAATAACCCATTAAGATTTTCTTAAATAATAATATAATAAATCCCCAGAAAATCACACAAACTCTATGGCCCCAAAGTGAACGGAGCTTGTGTTATGGATGTCCATACAGCGAACTGGTGGGGAACCCAGACTGAACATACATATATAAATATCAACAACCATGACCCGAGAACAAACATCAATGTTCATCACACAAATGAATGCCCCGGCCAGGACTCGAACCTGGGACCTCCGGCGTATGAGGCAGGTATACTAACCACAGCGCTAATCGGTCATCATAAGAGTATACCCCAACTTTAAACTTACATTTCAACGTTCAATCCGCCCTACACCGCCTGTGGCTTCGAGGAGTGCGTGAAGAATCTTTGGTAGATAAGCGGCATACTCGCATATACGGCATACATACAGACCTGCATTAAAATCTTCAGCAAGTTACGTACACGTCAAAATACAAGGAATTGTACAGGGATTTGTTTGATTAAAATCAAATATTGAATGTCTGATCAAATGACGCACTATTGCTAGAAACACATACTTAATTTTTGTATCTGTCGCGGGCTGTTGTTTGAAATAGATATTCAACTATACAGCCATTTGGTTGAATGGATTGGGTAAGCTAACCGGCCGTAATGTAGGAAAGTTAATTAAAGAGCAAGAAATACACGATTCGTGTGAGCCGAACGAACGATCCGCCTAAGACATATCTATATACAAAACCGTGGCCGCGTACTGCGTACACATTGTTTTAACATTACTCAGGTTCCGAAATACGAAGGCTATCTTTTTCCAGTGTCCTTCGTCACGCTGTGACAGTTAGGGTTCAGCCTTTTGCCATAAATAACGTATACGAATTGAAACGGAAATATACAGTCACAATTGTAGGTGGTTGTACCTTCTTAACATAATACTTAGCACGTGTTGTATCGTCGCACTCATTGAGTAGGCTTCGTGATTATTGTTCGCAAGTTACTAATAACTTAAGCACCTAAGTGCTTCGAATCCAATTTAATATAATGATTGCTCACGTAAGTTACAAATTGAAAGTAACTTGTAAAGGAACAAGTGTAGCAAAGTTTTTATGACAATAAAAGAAAAATTTCAACTCAAATAGAAACCTAAATTTCGACATTTTTACTACTCGCAGTGTTTTTGCAAATTAATTTTTCACATAACTTAATATCTTTATGATAAATACAAAATATTTCTGTAATATATCCTATACGCTAGAGATGTACATAAAATATAATTCAACTCCTCTTCTATTTCAGTGCGAAAGTGAGTTCGTTCATTTTTCTGTAGGTTCTGTTATGCATTCATGCCTCAAATATGCAACTGGACACGTTATCAAACCTAATTCAGAAAAATATTATTCCAATGAAACGCAAGCGAAGCAGTAGGGAATATATAAATGTAAAAACATATTTATCAACCATAATACAATAGAAATATAATAGAAATAGAAATATTAGTATATCTTCTATCTAATAGAAATATCTTTGCGAAAACACCAATAGGGTTTTCAAATTATAATGAATAATTGAATTCATTATCAGATTCAAAGTTTACTTCTGAAGAGACAAAGATACGTTGTTTCATGAATCTTTGCTATATAATAACTCCAACTTAAGTCTAGACAGGTAAAATATAAAGTACTTACAAGTCAATATAAGCAGGTTTTCGTTTTAAAATCCAATTCGTTAACATTTTTATTGCATAACGCATAGTATCACTTTACAAACACATTCTTAAAAGTTTAATAACACTTTGTGAACAAAAATGTCGGCACCTTTTAGAATTTTTCGTAAAATATATTTTTTGCATACATATGGTTTATACGAATCACATAAAATAGAAAGGCTACTTCACTCAAGTCTGTCTTTTAAAAAAGGTACAATCTGTAAAAAATTCACTTCGTTATTTTTTCGCGCGTTTTTATTTGTTTTTTTTTTTTTATTGAAACTAAACCAAAATATGTTTTATTTAAAAAAAGTACACGTAAGGCTCTGACCACACGGCGTCGATGTATGGAGAAAGGAAGCGGTAATTCGACGCGACACGACACGGCGCTTGACCGTTCCCAACTTTGAAGAGGGAACACTCCCTCACGTGGTAAAGGTCGACCCATATTAAAGTCAACGGTTTTATAAGTATGTGAATTTTGATAGCTTAACTTTATTCTGCTATAATATAGGATAATTTGACTTTGAATTCTATTAAGGATGTAGCTTATGGATTTTTACCCTTTTTCACTTGCAATTTTAATCGTGACATTTTTGTCGCTTTTTCGATTTTCAATATCCATGCCTGGAATCTGACTATGTCATTGTTAACCACGTAAATTATTGCAGGTGCAAAATTATATGCTTTAGAGTAAATTCTCAAATAGTTTTTGCTATTATAAAGAAATTTTACTAAAGAATATAAAACTTATAGCCATATCGGATATACTGTCCGTCGCAAAAACCCTATAATAATGACTCTACCAACAGCCAATACTGTCCATCCAAACAAAATAATTTCGAAACGGCTTTTTTATTCAAATAGACAATGTCGTCCGTTATATCAGGCGTATAAGGCCGCACCCTAAGTTCCGGTCGCGGTCGGCCGCACAAGTGCGCACGAGCAGCTGGTGACTTAGGGCTGAGCTCGTCGGGCTGTGTTTCCGTTTTAAAACCTTCTTTGTACAATATTTTAAATTGAGTTGCTTTATGTACTCTTTGAAGTAAGGAGTCGTCGAATATAGGTCTGAAGACTCCAAGGCGGTGCTTAATTCAAAGTATTAGTTCGAATTTTACACTCGTAATAATTGATTTGGCTTTTGATAATAAGCGTTACTGCGATTAGCGATGTTGACTGACAAGCAGATTCTCATTGTAATTGTTTGGTTTAATAATCTCACAACTTAAAACAGTTCTCCATTTTTTTTACTGTGACTTTACGTTAAGTTAAGTATAACTATAACATAATAATAAGTAAAAATACGCTGTATTTAGTTGTAATTAGTAATGGAAACTTACTAAGTCTGCGAACTTTACATAAAGATTTTAAGCTCAAAAGCCCTTATGTTCCACCGACTGAACTAATTTTATAAGGATTATGCCAAAAACTCAATTTAAAATGATAAAGTAATTAATTTTGTTTAAAATTAAATTAAAATCAGTAATTAATTGTAGCTCAGTACTCACTTTTGATTATAGATTGTATTACACACACTTTATGATACAGTCACCTTTGTAAAACTTTATAATTATCCAACTGTCAATAAAGGTATTTTAAAATATAATTATATATGCAACAACAGCAATCAACTCTTGTTCATCGTTAGACCTTTTTACGAAAATTCAAGTGAAGAATCCAAGGATTATACATAAAATATTATCCAAATCTGATATGCAAATTCATAAAAGAAATTGTTCTGCACCCATAATTAATGAAAAATACTGATTCAGGTACAAGAGTCTAAGGGTCATATTATGACTCATACTTATGTTCGTAAATTACGTACTAATAATTTAACTAAAATATACACATAGTGAGATATTAATAAAGAGAGAGATATTTGAGAGCCTGAAGAACTGGACTTTCACCGAAATCTTTCTTTAAGATACGTGAAAATCAATACGTTTTCCCTTAATATCTTTACAGCAAAGCTCATTCGGGTGAATGTTTGAAATCATATTCAATACGTTGAGCATAACAAATGGCTTTATCGTCATGTTATATGTTGCTTGAACGATCTATATTAAATATCTTCCACTAACTTATTGACTGTATCCTATGTTATAATGAAATAATATATTTTTGTAATAATTAAACATTTTGGTTGGATCAAAACCACCACACGAAAAAGTCAAAGGGTATAAATAATGTGTTCATTCAACATTAGGCGAGTGGTCTTTAAGATACCAATATTAGAATCGAAAGGTATCCTCGACAGGACTCAGCACGAGGATATGAACTGCGTTGGTTTCGTGACTCTTCTGTAGGCTTCAGAAAATATTGACCAGACCGTCGGCCTTTCTTACGGAGGCTTGCAATCTTTGTATCTTCCGGAGCGCGATAACCACTTCAAAACTTAGTTACTCAAACGGTTTTTTATGTCCACGAGACCGGTTTTTGTTTCAGCCGTATCACCGTAACCCACAAAGTTTGGATGATAATTTTTTTGCAAAGTTTCACAATAAGAAAAAACAAACCATAGTAAATATTTAAAAAAATTGGTTATTGTTTATCGACATATATCATTAATCAACGATAAAAGAGACCCTCAACACGAAAAAACAATGTATGTCCTTGCATTTATTTCCGTTGCATTTCCTGTTAAGTACTAAGATAAAAAAAATCACGACCAAGGTCAATAAATACCTTTTTTATTTATAGCCGATTAAACTGTAGTTATATTAACTAGATAAATACGTGTACCTGACTGAGAAAGCTTGCAGATTGTTAATGTGTATACGTGGTGTGTGTTTAGAGTTCAAGCGCGTGGTTGCTCTCACATAGCCTATCCTAGGCAACGTGCATAATGGAGTAACTGAACAGGAAATATTCCATTCATATACAAAAGTTATATTATATGTCCTGTCGAATCTTTTTTTTATTTTTATTGAAAAAGGATTAGACGTTTGTCTTCTATCTCATGTGCTGGAAAGTGACGATGAAGACGAAGGTGTTACACGTCTATCCACGAGATACCTATTCACTCGACGCTTGAAAGAACTAGGACTATAGTTTTCTGGAGAAACAGACGCAGCAGTTCACTCCACACCTTGGCGACCCGCACCAAAAAGGAACTATCGAAGCGTTTGGTTCGACTTGACTTCTTGGGATGTCTACTATAAAGGGATGGAAGGCCTGTCTGTGTCTAGTAGTCCGATGTAAGGAGTGTTTGGGTTCAACTTGATCAAAAAGAGCATCCGCGCACTCTCCAAAATGTAATCTGTAGAAGACTGCTAAACTGGCAGCTTTCCGAACATAGTCGAGGCTTTCCAGTTTTTTGGTGGTGAGGTCAAAGCTGTTAACAATTTTTCGGGCTCTTCAGTCAACTGCGTCCATCGCTTCTAGTTGGTACTTTGCAGATCCCTCCCAAAGGCGGCTACAGTACTCCATACAAGATCGAACTTGAGCTGCGTACAAATTAATTAGCCGTTCAGGCCTGAAGTACCGTCGGACCTTCGAGATGATCCCAACTTCTTTGAAGCAGTTTGAGCCATGGACACAATTTGTTGCCCGAAGTTTAGTTGAGACGATATAGTTACGCCCAGAAGCCCAGAGGTGGCCGGTTACAAGTATAGAAACATTTTGGAAAGTGGGCGTTAGGTCGAAACTGCTCTTTTTGGCGAAGAATAAACACGCCTGTGTTTTTGACGGGTTAAATTTGTCCAAGTTGGACTCGCCCCAATCGGACACTTTCTTTAAAGCCAAATCCACCCGCTCAAACATGGACTCTCTCAAAGCCCGGATTTCTTGAAGACTCGCTCGCGCATCGGACATGTAAAACTATAATTAAACGCAATAAAAACCTGTTAAAAACTGTTTCATTTAATTTGTAATAGTTTGCTAATGTTGCGAATCGATGGAGCAAAAAAGTTATAGTATCCGAGATAAGGTAACTCAAATGCAATATCTAATCACGCATGTCCTTTATGTAATGTATTTAAGAAGAAATAACTCAAGAGTCGTTTTCAATTATTCATTCAGAAAGGGTATTGTGTACTATATACCCATTGGACATATAAAATCTATATAAGCTTTACTTTAACCAGAACGGGTGTGATCGGTCCCACGAAGGTGTTAACTCAAAATAGGTAGGAAAGTGTTAACCTTTTCTGCCTTGATTAGATAACTTATTGTAGACAGTCAATTTATTATATATTTTCTTATGCCTCTTAAAACTTTCCATATTATTATAAAGCCACGTCACTTTCAGCCAATTACCATATTAAACGAACTGCTCGCACTATCTTACTAGCATGAATATGTAATAAACTCTTGAATAAAATGGAGAGCGCCGCGGGAAGGTCTTCATTCACTACGTATATGAACGGTACACAAAGAACTGGATAGGAAAGGGGCGAGGTTTCGAACCGTTAGTGTTCGGGGTTTATGTTTTTTAATTAAAATAATAATAAATCTACAGACAAACACACCAACTCTATGGCCCCGAAGTAAGCGGAGCTTGTGTTATGGATGACCATGAATAAAAATTCATTTATACATATTAACAACCGTGACCCGAGATCAAACATTTACTCTCTCAAACATTTACTTACCTCATATTTTCATATTGATCTCCAGTGTATGAGGCAGGGCTCCTGACCACTACGCTATTCGGTCTTTTTACTTCTTTATTTTGCCATTTGTGCATAAAGAATTATTTGTTGAATAAATTGATTGAAATTTACGATGTAGGGGCACGAAAGTTTTTTCCAAGGTTTCGAACAGGAAAATCAAGTAATTTTATTTGCAAGTGCAGTGAGTTCCATCCCACGAAGACGCGCCCTGCTGCTTCTTCGGTGTTATAAAAAAAATTTTTTTTTTAGCTAGCGGGCCTTCCGCCTGTAGTGAAAGTTGCACTGAAGGTGCTCAAAGGGACATGAGTTGGTGGCCGTTCGGGGCAGCCTCCGGTGAAGCCGGGGCTGCGCGGAGGTCGGCCGAAGCATGATTTAGGGATCAATTCATTTAAATGAACCTATAATGAATTGAGAAGGGAACTATGTTCCGCCAGAGCTAGCAAACGCTCTGTCGGAGTACGTGAAGCCCTAAGTTTACGGGCTAAGACTGCAATCTCCCTAACATTAACACTTTTGATAGCGTCGCAGACGATACGCATATCGTCTGCTACGGAGGGTTGAGGAGTGATATTGGATGGGCGAGGAGCCGGGATGAGATTCGCTAGTGCAGCGGGGCGGTGCCTCCAGTTCTCTGGAGCAGGCTTGGGCTGGGTAGGCTTTGCAGCCGGAGGAACCCGGCTACGCAGCGGCGGAAAGTTTTCCTGAGAAAGGGGCGGGGCCTGTTTGGGTGCCGCCCTCTTAGAATTAGTACGCATACAACGGGGTACACGGGGGCAGCCCCTGTAGTTTGCGGTGTGGCCGGACTGGCCACAAAGCACGCAATCGGGAGGAGAGGGAGTTTCAGGAGTGCGATTGCACTCCTTTGTGAAATGAGGGACCAGGCACTTGACGCACCTGGGCGAAGCGGCGCAGTTGGCCGCCGCGTGCCCGTACAACTGGCACCGGTGGCACTGGCCGGGATGACCGCGGCGATGAGGCGCCTCGATCGAGATCCCAGAGAGGCCGCATATGGTGCTAACCCCTTTGAGAATCTCCCTGGATTTGGGGACGTTGGTGAGAACCACCAAGGCGAGAGGGTGACGCCTCCCGTACTTGCTGTGCATTTTATGCACCGCAAGTGCCGGGAAGCCTTGGGACTGCAGGTCCTCCAGGATAGCCTCGTTCGATAATTCGAACGGGACTCCCCTGAGTACCGCTCTGAACTTACGCTCTTCTGGGAGAGCGTAAGTGTGGTAAGCATATTGCTTACCGGAGAGGAGCTTAGTCAAAGCACGGAAACGTCTATCGACGAGACGGTGATTTTAATAGATTCACCCGAGTTGGTCGCTCGGGTGTAGCGGATCTTGTGCTCTTTGCACAAAGTCGAGACCTCGGACCATTTACCCTTTTCCCGAAGGAATACGGGTGGTGGAACCTTGGACTTGACTGAAGCCGCGGTAGGGGGTGGAGTCACAGTGAGTGACATCAATGGGGCCGGGGCGGGTGTTGTAGGCACCGGGGTAGCTGGCGTTGAAGTCGCCGCGGTAGGTGTTGAAGACACCGGGACGGGCGTTGAGGACGCCGGGGCTTGTTTTGAGCGCTTCTTAGAGCGCTTCTTGACGAGGGTGAAAGTGGGAGGCTCAGGGCCAGTTGGGGTGGCGTCCGAGGATGACTCGGTCGCGGGTGCGCGCTTGCGGCGCGGAGGGGCATCCATTTCACACTCCATATCACTGGAGGTGGGGGACGCGGGAGGGCCTAGGACCAGAGGGGTCTGAGGGACTTGAGCGGCCTGAGAGGCCTGAGTTAATGGAATGATTTGAGGGAAAATAGCAAAGAGTGTTTGCATCAGTATGTTTGGGTCAGAGATGGGTTTTAAAAAGGCAAGGCCTTCAGAAATTTGGGGAGGGACAACAATATATAAATATATATACTATGAGCCTACCAACGAAGACTAACTTCCTAAAACCACCCTACACGCAGTAGGGCGGTTGAGGACGACGCGGATAACTTACTCGAACACGAAGACTCGAAGTCCTGGAACGCAGATCTTGCCGGAGCGGCGACGGCGACGCAGTCAGCGACGTCGGGCAGCAGGCGGCGAACGAAGATTAGTCGTGAAAATGACTGTTCTATGAAATTTTGGAAATACGGTACGAATGCCTGAGTCGTGAAAACGACCCGTGAAATTTGGGGTGCTCAACTAGTGCGGGGACTAGAGAGCGGAAAAAGCGTCTGCGATCGACGTGCGAACGAATCCGCACGCAAACCGAGAGTGATAAAAAAAAACGGGGGACCGCCTCTTATTGGGTTGCACTCACTACGAGTATATAAACGTATTATTTATATATAGTACATATATGTACTATTGCTTAAAATTAAATCATACTATTTTGATTAATACTTTTCCTGAGGGCTATATTAAAAATAATAACCCAAAGATTAATATAAGTTACTATTTGCGCTGTAGCATGGTGCGGTTGACAGTTGCCTGTATGACGTTGACATCTGTCAGTACCACATGATGCGTCTATGGCGTTACGTTATACGCATAAAACTTTGCTTAATTTTTCTTTCAATTAGAATTTATTTGTAGACTAGAACATTCTGGTTGGGTTTAATTTTATTTACTACAGTAATTAATGATTTAATATATTACGAATGTGGTACAGCTGAAATACTAAGTCATAATTTGTAAATCGCGGCAACTTTCAAGAGTGGAACGAAACGTTACTGAAACTCTCACCCGCACCATGCTGTAGTGTAGACAGCGGATATCCAAAGTAAACCAAGTTTAATGGTTTTATACTTTCGCGGTTACTAAGTATTTATTTACATTTACTAGGTTACGGTAAATCTCCATGTCAGTCTCCATGTCAGACACAAGTCTCCATGACCATGGCGCTAGCAACGCTGCCGAATATCGGAAACTCGAAAATCAAAACCGTGGTAAGAATCCCGTTAATTTCTTTAATAATAGTTTACAAAAATCTCGTAATGAAGATCGAACATACAAAAATAAATCAAATACATCAACACCTCATATAAAACACCTGGACCTGGACCTATCAGGACCTGGAGAGACAACAAATATAATTATAATTTATAATTATAGATATCAAGTCGACACTGTGACCACAGCCTTACGAAAACTGTGATTGCATGCAACTGTTAGCAAGTATGGAATATCAAAGTTTAATAATATACGGTTATGTTCAGCGTTGAATTAAATTTCTCGGTAATATACTATGTATTCTATAAAATTAATTGACAAAAGTCGATACTGTTATTTTGTGTAGTATTTCTCTCAATAGAACGGTATAACTTTAAAAAAAAGTTATATATTTGATAAATTTAAGCTATGTAATAAGTTTTCTCTTAGAAAAACAACAAAAATTAATCGCACTATGTCAACCTCTACGTGAACTCCAAGGTGAAGGTTACAAGCCTATCCGACAGAGATCTAAGTTTGATTTATCGTAAAACCAGTTCTGGAAACTTATGCAAACAGATTTATGTAAGACCCAGAGGGCTCGTTTTTGCCGACCAAACTAAAAGTTATTACACAAGTTATTACACTTTTGTAATAGATTTTTGGCATTGAAACAGTTAGGGGTTAACATAAAAGTTATTGTATATCATTAGCGCCATATCCACTGCACCATCAAAGCAATCTTAATAATAATACACTCTAAAAGCAACACGGCTTAAACTGCACCACAGGTATCTTAAAACCTAAATACCCCTACAATTTGCTCTGCACAGCGAGTGAGTCTAAGCGCCGCTTGTCTACTCCGACCGCGTGGCAGCCATAACGGCAACCTGTAGTTTCTTTTTTCATCTCACCTGATGGAAAGTGACGATGAAGACGAGGATCATACAAGCCTGTCCAAGAGGTACCTATTAGTTCAACTATAGTAGATACTTACATATTAGATTTTGGAGACTGGCGTTGAGAGAATGCGATTCAGGAAATGATTTATCACTGTAGGAGCATTTTGCAGCAGAGTGGCGTTTCTAAATCTGGCAATCATGGTCGTTGTCAAGGCGAGTCGGGCAACTGGAATGCAACTAGCTATTCTAAAACGGAAATTTGAAACCTCGTCGATTGAAGTCAGTGGTAGTAAGCTCTGCTTCATTAGCCAGAGGTCCCAGGCTCGAGTCCTGGTCGGGGCTTTCATTTCTGTGATGAACACAGATGTTTGTTTTCGGGTTATGGTTGTTTATAATAAATACACATATAGGGCTTTTTCGCCGCCCTGTTCGCGATAGGGTATTCCATAACACGTGTTCTGCTTACTTTGGGCCATACAGTTGGTGTGCTTGTCTCGAGATTTTATTATTTATTGTAGTTAAAGCTTTGTGACAGCTTTGCCTAATTAAAATTATATTTTTACTGTGACACTTTCGTCCTTTAAGACTAAGTATATTTTTAAGTATTTACTTTCATCTAAAAGTAATTTAAAGTTCTACTCTCATTAACTATCCTTACTTACATAACAAATTCTAAACGTTTATTGCCTGACAAATATATATATAACAAGGCAAAACGGCTTTGCTTGCGACTGCGCATGCTCGGGACACATGCAGAGGCGAACAGTAAACGGTATACCTCCAGATGGAATCTTTCGTTTGCAGAATAAGCGATATTACCATTTAGCAAGACGCTTGTTTGGTAACATAATAATTGTAATAGTTTGTTGGAATGTATATGATAAAAATTCATGATTTTTCCCTGGGAGAGATCCTGTTGTTTCCAAAATTCCAATTTTTGTTCTTCTTCTCTAATTTTGGTGTATTAAGGTGCTTTTTTATTTGTTTTTTTACACGATTTCATTATATGATCAGTATATACTGATTTGACACCAAAATTAAACAAGAATAAAAGGGAGAATAAAAGTTTTGGCATCCGTATAGGTACCTACAACAGGATCTGTCCCAGATAAACCAAACTCGTTTATTATTAAAAGTAACTAAAATTACTGTTTAGAAGTGCAGTTAAGAGCAGATATTCAGGTTGTGTAATATATAGATTACAAATTATTAATATTTTGCCGGCGCATTTTTAGTCTGCTTTATCGGCGTTTGCTGTCCTTAAAATCTTCATAAAAACGTCCTTTGCGTTCATTAAAAAATGATAACTGATTCGAAAATTTGATATAATGGACCGTGCCGACATTTCCGGTTTGAAGCAGTTTGAACATTAGGGCGAATAAAATGTTTTCGGAATGCCTGAATAGAGATACCGGGTATTTTAAGCTTGTTTAAGAATTTCAATTATAATAATGAACCAGGTTTAGAATAAAATAAACCGTTAAAATTGATTCCAATATCAAATCGTGCAGGCAAAGTAGCACTGGTTTCAACTCAAAAGATCTGTGGTGAGATCTGCGGTATAGGACAGATTTATAGTGGAAGAGTCTCTAAAGTTAACATCTCATCTGGGGCGGTAGTACAGTTTTTCCTATTTTACCGCCATCATAACTATGTTGATGTGGTTGGGTGCCATATAAAGGGAAAGAACATCCACAGAAATTTCTGGAACAAAGGCAATTCCAACTTAAACTTACGGTCGGCAACGCGTCGTTAATCGATAATCAATACATAACAATCAGAAACATCAACCATTAACAACTTATTAACAGCCATTAGCCAATTACCAGGCGCATCGCTAACTCGTTTCTTGGATACGACGTTATAAAAAGAGCCACGCTTTATAACCTGGTATACAAAAGCCTTCTGTGTCATGCATGGGAGATACCATATCCGTCATGTATGTCTCTATGTTGTATGGTCAATTTCAACAAAAACTTTGCTCTCTTATGCGCGGTTTACACGTATTAAGTAGTTAAGCTGGTAACTAAATTTTAAGTTACTCCATGTCACTTGTGTCCCAACGGATTAAGTAGATTAGTTAGCCTATAAGTTCAATGAAGATGAAGGAAGATGAATGTCAAGGAATTCATCAATTCTGTACCTATTTATGTGGGACACGAAATTTTGGACAAATTCAGAAAAGAGTTTCTTTCGGAAATTGCAATTTTTATATTTTTATCTCATTTAATCCACAATCATTCTTATTTTAAATATTCTTCAACAAATTTTAAAGTAAAAACGAAACTCCACGCCGACATTTTGAAAAAAACAAGAGGTAATGCGAAATAAATACGAGCTCTTGCCACTACCCGCTTTATCAACTTATGCACTTAACTAAAAAAGCACTCAAAACGTAAGGGAGAAGCCCCGCCCACCTACTTAAACAAAAAATATAACGAATCCTAATCTACTTCATCTCTTGCGTACTAAATTATAACCTACCACTTGTCACCGAACTGCCTGTTTACACGTAATTTTTAACTTACAATTTAGTTAAAATTTAGTTGCCAACTTAACCACTTAACGCGTGTAAACCAGCCATTAGAGGTCATGCAGATTTGCGTTCGGAGATTATATTTTTAATTTCAAACTCCTATAACGAGTAGCAGTGGATATTACAGTAACGGGAACCGGCTGCGAAAGTGCGGTAGCATTTATATAACTTCGGTGTCCCTGTTCAAGAACTACTTGTTTGCATTTATTTTATCTGTGACTTGTTGCAGTGGCCCAGAGCAGCGTGAACAGCGCGTCTATTGAGACTTTGCAGTTCCGTCTGATAGGGTTCATAATTTAATTAGTTTTGTTTTGTGTAGTATGTTTGCAGTAAGGTTGGGATGTAACCTCAGGGTTAGTTACACGAATAGAGTCCTGTGTATTGTTTGGATTTAAAAAAAAGGATGTTATGTTTCTACCTTTATCGATATTCGGCTCAAATTTTGATTCCGTTATAGCCTGCTTACTTTTGAATGCATACAATGCTTTAGTCTGTTTTAAGAGTGCAATTAAGTCTGTTTAATTGGTTTTTATATTATTAATAAAGTGTATGCAATACCTATTTTCTATTTGCAACCTATATGAAATTGCAGGACTGGATACATTTCCACACTGCGTCTTTCAAAACGATAAAGATTGAATTCGAGGCTCAGAGCGGATTAAACTGTTTACAGTTTCTCACCTTGTGTGTTTCTTGTTTTTCGAGATTTCCTTATAAGCTAAGTATCGACGACCATTGCATATTCAAGTAATTAATGCAAAATTGATTACATATTTCGTAAGCGTTCGTAAAGCGAAGTCGGCTTTACAAAAATAATGTTTCATCTCAAAATACTGGATGTATAGAGCCGATATTTGACTTGGTATTAGGGTTCTTACATATGAAATTGGCGTTTTGTCGTACTATCTCCTCTTTGGTTAAGAATTCCAATTTCAAATTTATACAGCTATTTACTCACGCATTTGTGTTTCGAAAACCGTTATTCATTTGTTTTTTCCTCTTTTGGATTGTCTTTGCGTCACTTAGTTTACAAAATGGAAAACTTGAAATATCTCATTATTTACGAGTACGAGTTCCACCGTGGCACCAGTGCTGCAGAAACGGCTCGAAGTATTAATGCTGTGTATGGCGGCGGTGTCGCAAAAGCAAACACAGCGCGTTTTTTGGTTTCCAAGGTTTTCGTTCTGGAAAATTTGACCTGCAGAACAAGCCCCGTGGACGGCCAGAGACCATAGTTGATAACGAAGCATTGAAGGCTATTGTAGAAGCGGATCCATCGCAATCCACGTCCGAGTTAGCTGTAGGCTGCGGTGTTAGTGACAAAACTGTTTTAATCCACTTGAAGCAAATTGGGAAGGTGAAAAAGCTTGAGAGGTGAGTTACATTACTCAACCGGCACAATAATGGAAGGATTTTAAATCGAATCCTGTGATGAAAAGTGGATTTTGTACGACAATCGGAAACGCTCATCGCAATAGTTGAAGCGAAAATTGACTCAAAAAAGTTACTCGTGAGCGTCTGATGGACTGGTGCCGGTGTCGTTCACAACAGCTTTCTTAAATCTGGCGATTACGGCAGATGTCTATTGTCAACAACTGCCAACGATGATGGAAAAGCAAGCTTCTAAACAACCGAGGCTGGTCATCGCTCTAGGCCACTGCTGCTTCAGGACAACGCTGAACCACACACTGCACAACAGACGGCTACTAAATTAGAGGAGCTTCATTGGAATGTCTAAGACATCCACCGTACTCTTCTAACCTTGCTCCAACAGATTATACCAGATTTTTTCGAAATTTGGATAACTTCTTGCAAGGGAAAAAAATTCAACTCCGATGGGGCAGTCTAAAGCGCGTCCAAAGATTTTATTGATTCCCATCCGAATGGTTTTTTTAGTAAAGGGATCAATGAACTACCTATGAGATGGCAAAAGTGCGTAGATATCAATGGTACATACTTTGATTAAATAAATATAATATATTTTTTTTAATTGACTGCGTGTTCATCCCTTAAAAAACGCCAATTTTATATGTAATGACCTAATATTGCCTTAAGTTTTCACGATATCAAATAAATAATATTACATATTAAATATCGTTGTATTATTCACGCGTTATTGTCGGAAAGGTCGGTCTCGTTTCGGGCTCGTAAGGAGTCCATCAACAGGGCTGAGTATAGTCGCGGTTATGTAAAAGCTGTAGTTTTAAAATTTATTATTATATACATTTATTTAATATTATAAACTATATTATATTAAATAAAACACTTTTTTTTAAATGTATTTTGTCGCGTTTAATTATACTTTTTCCATTTTAATTCCACATTTCGGTGCCTTTATAGACACCGTGGTCGTATATCTCTTGTAAAAATCCATGTAAAAAAGTGTTTTATCTGACATTTGACAGACTGTCAATGCATGGGAAGAAACAATACATGGAAATGGTACTGTAACAGTCTTTTAGACCTCTGCATAGTTTCGGGTAATTCTTAGTTTAAAAAAGGGGATCAATATCATGTTTTAAGGTTATCTGGCCAGAATGGTAAAAAAATACTTGATACAGACAGTGTTTGATTACATAATTTGAGTTTGTTCATTACATGAATATAATCACTGGTAAATATTTTGGACAAAACATTGTTAAGAATACGAGAAATTTTAAAATCATCTTATCGTGAATAATTTAACGATTTAAATGTTACCAGATATAACTTGAATGTATTGCGCCGAGCATGCAACAACAAAATATATTATGTAATATATTACATTAAAAATAAATATTATTTTAAATACATAGCTGGCTTACGAAGCTTTAACAAGAACTACCGCATTTAAAGGTCTGGGGCTGACGTTCAACCAAAAGCTCACATTTCACGAGCATATTAAAAATGTCGCGAAAGAATCCTCCCAGAGAATAGGGTTCATCTTAAGAAACGCGAGAGACTTCAAAAATATATTTGTTATCCGAAACTTTATAACACTCTTGCTCGAAGCAAATTAGAGTCAAGTGCCTGTATTTGGAATCCTCACGAGAGTACATACACGCTTATTCTAGAAAAAGTACAAAAGGCATTTCTACGGTATCTATATAAACGTGTAGCAGGATACTACCCATTGCTGTATCCTACCAATTTTCTGTTAGGGTTCTTAGAGTACAACTCCCAGCAGGTCAGGCGTTTGAGCTATTAAAAACTACCTGTAAAATACTCCGAGGCATGGTCGACGCACCCGACCTGCACAATGAGCTACCTCGCCCCTTTGTACCCAACAACTACACACGAAGCAGGGAACACCAACTGCTAGCTGCACCGTACAGTCGCACCTCAGCACGCGCCGACTCTCCACTACCGCGTACACTTTTCGCACTCAACATACTCCTAGAGGTACGATTTTGACTTGTTTTTGGAAGAATGGCACAAGACACTTATGGCTGGTTTACACGCGTTAAGTAATTAAGTTGATAACTAAATTTTTTGTTAAAAATGACGTGTAAACTCTCAGTTAAGTAACAAGTGGAAAGTTCAAATTTTTTACGCAAGTGATTAAGTAGATTAGGATTCGTTCTATTTTTCGTATAAGCAGGTGGGCGGGACTTCTCACTTAACACGTTTGGACGTGATTTTTTTGATAACTGAATAAGTTGACAAAGCGGGTGGCGGCAAGAGCTCGTATTTATTTCGCATTTTCTCTTTTTTTTTTTCAAAAATTCGGAATGGATTTCGGAAATTATCCTCTGTATTTGTCTAAAATCCCGTTCATCTTCATTAAACTTATGAGCTTAACTACTTAATTCATTTGGACCCACAAGTGACATGTAGTAACTTAAACTTTAGTTACCAACTTAACTACTTATTAAGTGTAAACCACGCATTATAGTGTAACTCCAAAAGGCCGTTAAACGCCCTCGGTGCATGGATTCAAAAGTGGCGCATCGATGTGAACCCAGACAAAAGTTCTGCGGTTTAGTTCGACTGCAAACACCGTCGTGTCGCCAACTATCTCCACGTTCGAATGTTAGGTATTCCGATCCCCTGGAAGCGCACTACCAAATACTTAGGCGTCACCTTAGACCAGACGTAACGAAACTCGCCCGTTTTTACTTAGGCCGCCTATATAGTTTGTTAGGTAGAAAAAGTGAAATGTTTTTCAGAAACAAACGTACGCTTAATAAGACCTGCGTTAGACCCGTCATGACATATGCCTCGCCAATCTTTGCCCACGCCAAACCCTCCACAAACTGCAGGTAGTTCAAAATCCCTTCTGCCGGAGGGCCACAAACGCACCTTGGTACGTGCGTAACGCGGACCTGCACAGAGATCTTGAACTACCTACAGTGCAACAGCACCTCAAAACACTCTCTGAAGCGTTCTTCAAGCGCTCCGAAACCCACCCCAATCCTCTAGTTCGAGATTCAGTCTCGTATACTACCCCTGTCTTAAATTCGAAGTTCAAAGTCGCTAGACCGAGAAACGCACACACGAACGTAGCGAGGCAGCTGACGCTAGATCTCGAAGCTGCAAATTCTATTTCTATTTTAAATTCGAATTGATTCAACTTTTAATTTTCATTTTGAGCACCTGCTATGAATTCACCTTCAGTGCTTTGAGGACCTTCAGTGCTATGAAATCCCCTTCAGTGCTATGTAATTCCCAGCGGGTGACCCCTACTGGGCCCCGCTAGCGCGACCTCTTTATCCAATTGGTCGCCGCTCAGATGAAGGCTGTGTGGCAAAAAATTGCACGAGTCATTCAGGGGGTTTTTTAGTGGGTAGTGGCTCTGGTAGGCTTGGAGCGAGTCCCACATAATCCTGATCGCGTATCCTGGGGTATGCGTCAGAGCATTTTTTATCCTCCTGCCCTCTCCGTTTTTCTCGAATTTTTAATTTTGTTTTATATTTTGTATCATCTTAAACAATTCTAACGAGATGGAATTAACGATTCAATTTTTATTATGATCTTATTAGGTATATAAATGAGTTGAAGAAAGTATTTTTGTGTATTCTCGCTCCGATCGCCACGCGGTTCGGACGTGCAAGACCCAGTTCTCCGTTGATCGGTCCCTTCCCGCCATTCCGCGGCGCTCAGTTTACTGACGTCACAGTCTAGCGTGTTGGCTCCGTGCTACGGTTTCCTAAGTCTTTCTAATCCGTCTGAGTGCTTTCGAAGTGCGATTTTTCTTTGCGACTAAGCCTCTTAGTCTTCAAAGTGCTGTGCTAAGTTGTGTTGTGCTTGTGCTGAGTGCAGTGTTGTGCCCGGCGTAAGTAGTCTGGTTTCAGTGCAAAGGATACTTAACGGTGACAACGAATTTGTACTGAACCAGTCCTTTTTATTTTTATTTATTCTCTTCTCTATCTTATTTATTTTTCTCCTATTTTCATATTTATTTTTATCATATTTGTGTGTTTTCGTGTGTATTTGTCCTTTCTGTCGGTAAAGGTTGACCCTAACGCGGTCAACTCTTTACCTGCGCACCCTTTTTAGGTTTCTAGGTAGCGGCCTTCGGCGTACTATTGTTAGTTTTAATTTATTCTCCCCAGCCCCCCTACCGCTGGTAGGGAGGTTTGCCGCTAGGATTTTGCTAGGTTTTTAGGAACTAGGCATCTTTTATTATACTTATATTTATATATAATACTGTCCCAACACTCCCTAATGGATTCACTAAGCGTTATTAACTTCGCGAACGCGTTCACCCAGGCGCTTGCTGCGGCAGGCGTCTCCATCCCAAAAGACATCCTAACGCAGGCCTTGCAGGCATCAATCGCGTCCCCGGCCCCTCAGGCCCCAACCCCGGCCCCTCAGGCCTCCAACGTCGAGACCCCTAAGGTCTTAAGCTCTCCCGCGTCTCCCGCCTCGTCCGAGATGGACTGCGAATCGGTCGCATCCTCTCACGCGTCGCGTCGTAAGCGCACCGCTCCCGGGAGCGACTCCGAACCCGCGTCTGATACGTCGTCGGTCGCCGCCACCTTAACCGGCTCTCCTGAGCCCGCGTTCCAATTAGTTGCCAAACGCTCTAAGAAGCGTTCGAAAAAAGCCGCGGTGTCTTCAACACCCGAGCCAACCCCGGTGTCTTCTACACCCGCCCCCGCGCCGCTAATGTCACTCGAAGTGACCGCGTCTCCGTCGGTCCCACCGAAGCCAGCGACGCGCTGCGCTCCCGTCCCGCCGAAGCCTCAGCTCCCTCCACCCGTCTTCCTGCGTGAAAAAGCGCGCTGGACCGCGGTTTCAAACTTGTGCAAAGTGCACAAAATTAATTACTTAAAAGCCGCCAACGCTGGCGATACAATCAAGATTCAAATAGCGACCGTCGACGACTTCCGCGCGTTTACCAGGTTACTCGGATTAAACCAAATCGCGTATCACACCTACGCCCTCCCGGAGGAGCGTAAGATCCGCGCAGTACTACGGGGCGTCCCGTTCGAACTCAGCAACGAAGACATCCTCGATGACCTTAAGTCTCAGGGTTTCCCAGTCACAGCAGTGCACAAGATGCACTCCAACCGCGGTAGGCGTTTTCCCTTAGCGTTGGTAATCTTGTCGAATACTCCCAACTCGAGGGAGATCTTTAGAGAGGCTCGCACAATTTGCGGACTCTCAAATATCTCCGTCGAGCGTCCCAACCCCCGTGGTCACCCTGGGCAGTGCCACCGCTGCCAGCTCTATGGCCACGCAGCGGCTAACTGTTCAGCTCCCCCCAGGTGCGTAAAGTGCCTGGATCCTCACTTCACTAAGGAGTGCACTCGCACTCCCGAATCCACTTCCCCCCCTGCCTGTGTGCTGTGCGGCCAGTCCGGCCACACAGCTAACTACAGGGGTTGCCCGCGCGCTCCGCGCTCCACCACCAAGAGGGTCGCGCCTAAACCGGCGCCGCCGCTCACTCCTGCCAACTTCCCGCCGCTGCGCAACCGGGGTCCCCCGGAAGCAAAGCCCGTTCAGCCGACGCCTACTCCGGCTTTGTCTTGGAGGCAGCGTCCGGCCGTTCCGCCTGCACCTTCCCGACCCATCCCAGCTCCCGTAGCTCCCGTAGGGCCGCGTCCTTCTCCGTCATCCGCACCTCAGTCGTCGTTGGCTGAGGACATGAAGACCGTATTCGACGTTATTCAAAACGTCGATATTAACGAAATTTCCGTGCTCGCACGCAAACTACGAGCCGCCCGCTCTCCTCAAGAGCGTTTATTCGCGTTAGCCGAGCATCACTCGCTCCTAAGTTCGTTGTAAATTCTTTTATTTTTGTATAAATTCGTAAATAATAAATTATAATGTCTAGACCCGCGAATCCCGCGTCCTGTCGTATCAAACCCAAGGGCTTATCCCTAATATCTTTTAACGCTCGTAGCCTGAACACCAACCTTCCCGAGATTAAACTGTTCCTTCAGAACAAAGAACCTGACTTATTCCTTCTCCAGGAGACATGGCTTACTCCAATCCGCTCCAGGGGATTCGCTATACCTAAATACGCGTTTATTCGTAACGATAGGCCCAACTCCGACGGTTTCGGCGGCACCGCTATATATTACAAAAGAGGTTTCCATTGCTGTCCTCTCCCTACCCCTCCTCTCCTCAACATGGAAGCCACTGTGTGTAGATTGGCTATGACTGGTCATCCGACCATCATCATAGCTTCAATCTACATACCTAGTGGTACCAGACCAATCCGCAGCGACTTTGAGGCCATTCTCGCCCTCGGCCATTCAGTCATTATGTTCGGAGACTTTAACTCCAAACATACTGACTGGACGTGCCTATCGACTAACACCAGCGGTATCGCTCTCCTCGACATCACTAACTCCCTTGACCTAGATGTCATATCCCCCGTCACTCCCACTCACTATCCCAACAACCCGTCCTACTCTCCTGACATCCTCGACTTTGCAATTATCAAGCGAATCAATCTTGACCTAAGGTCTATCGAACCGCTCGATGACCTAGGCTCCGACCATCGCCCCGTTTCCCTCGTGCTAGGACCGCCGAACGATAACGTCTCATCTCCTAAGACCTTTACCAATTGGAAAGGTTTTAAAAATACGTTAGTTTCAGCCTTAGAGGCTCCGAACTCTCCACTCGCGATCTCTCCCGAGCAATTAGATAGCCCGGATAAAATCGATTCATTAGTAAATTCTCTCACTGATGCTATCAACTCAGCCATCAGTGACAACGAAAAGGTTGCTAAGCAAGGCAAACCCACGCTTCCCTTAGCCGTTAGCAATCTTATTAAAGCTAAAAACGCGGCTCTCCGGAGAGCCAAGAAATATCCCACGCCCGCCTATAGAACAGCTGCGAATCAGCTTCAACGTAAAGTTAGGTCTTGCCTCGCGGAACTCCGAGACGCTCAGATGAACGATCTCATGGCGAATATCTCTCCGTCCCACCAAGCGTACTATAGCATGGCCCGAGCCTTACGCGTAGACACCGTCTCTCACGTTCCTCCTCTCACTCGTCCCGATGGCACTACTGCCTTCGAAGTCGAAGAGAAAGCCGAATGCTTCGCCGACAGCATTGCCGCACAATGCTCGCCCAGCACGCAACCCGCGAATCCCACTCACATCAAAGCGGTGGAGGACGAAGTCCTTCGTAGAGACTCTCTCCCCATCACCGCCGACCCTGTCACAGTCTCTAATGACGAAATCTTGCTTCTCATTAGAAATCAAAAGTCCAAAAAGGCTCCGGGTGCGGATGGAATTTCCAACCACGCACTTAAGCACCTACCGCAACAGATGCTTACCTTGTTAGCTATCATTTTCAATGCCTGCTTCGACCATAGCTACTTTCCTAAAGCTTGGAAAGAAGCGACAGTCATAGGCATTCCCAAGCCGGGCAAACCTCTGAACGTCCCGGCTAATCACAGACCCATCAGCCTCCTCAAGGCAATGTCTAAACTTCTCGAGAGAGTCATACTTTCTCGAATGCGGAACCATCTGTTTCCAACGGATGGCGATCCTCTCATTTTTCCCCATCAGTTCGGCTTTCGCGCTAAACACTCCTGCCCTCAGCAAGTCCACCGAATCGTCGAGTATATACTTGACGGTTTCTATCCGCGTCGTTATAAAACAGTCGCGGTTTTCTTTGACGTAGCCAAGGCTTTCGATAAAGTCTGGCACAGCGGTCTCGTTTATAAACTCTACAAGATAGGCTTACCGGATCGCCTAGTCAGGATAATAGCGTCGTTTCTCAAAGACCGTACGTTTCGATTTAAACACGAAGGCACGCTTTCTGCACCTCGTCCCATAAAGGCTGGAGTCCCTCAAGGCTCAGTCCTCGCCCCTCTGCTGTACACCGTGTACACCAACGACATTCCCATCCCGCCGAAAGGCGTCGAACTCGCCCTCTTCGCTGACGACACCGCACTCTATACCAAAGGCCACGGTATTCGGCGCCTTGTAACCAGACTCCAAAAGGCCGTAAACGCCCTTGGTGCATGGTTTCAAGAATGGCGCATCGATGTGAACCCTGAAAAGAGTTCTGCGATGCGCTTCGACCACAAACGCCGTCGTCCCGATGGCGATCCCCACGTTCGAATGTTAGGCATTCCCATCCCCTGGAAGCGCAGTACTAAATACTTAGGCGTCACATTAGATCCGACGCTTTCTTTCAAGCCACACGTTGAAAGAGTTTCGAAACTCGCTCGTCACTATTTAGTCCGCCTAAATAGCATGTTAGGTAGAAAAAGTAAAATGTCCTTCAGAAACAAACGTACACTTTACAAGGTCTGCGTTAGACCCGTCATGACGTATGCCTCGCCAATCTTTGCCCACGCCAAACCCTCCCTCCTGCACAAACTGCAGGTAGTTCAAAACCTCTTTTGCCGCCGGGCCACAGGCGCACCATGGTACGTGCGTAACGCGGACTTGCATAGAGATCTTGAACTGCCTACAGTACAACAATATCTCAAAACACTCTCTGAAGCGTTCTTCAAACGCTCCGAAACCCATCCCAATCCTCTAGTTCGTGATTCTGTCTCATATGCTACTCCTGTGTTAGACTCGAAGTTCAAAGTCGCTAGGCCTAGAAATGCGCAAACGTACTCATCCACCAGACTGTCACGCGATCTCGAGGCCCTTCTGGCCGCAAATTCTAATTCTAACGTAAATTCTAATTCTAACGTAAATCCGAATTAATGCAAATTTAATTTTTCAATTTTTAATGTTTTCATTATTTACTTTTCATTTTTAATGTTTTTATTTTACTTTTAATTTTTGAGCACCTTCAGTGCTATGTAATCCCAGCGGGTGACCCCTTCTGGGCCCCGCTAGCGCGGCCTCTTTCTCCAATTGGCCGTCGCTCCGATGAAGGCTGAGTGGCAAAAATGCACGAGCCGACAGGGGGTTTTTAGTGGGTATGGTCCTGGTAGGCGTCGGGACGAGTCCCACATAACTTCGGAGTCGCGCCGGAGTATGCGTCAGGGCATTTTTATCCTCCTGCCCTTCCCGCGGAGGGGAACAAAAAAAAAAAAAAAAAGTATTTTTGTGTTTTTATTTAAATTCGGCTACAAACCATTTATAAAAGTTAAATAGGTATATTTTTTTACTAATAAAAGTTATTAGCAAATGCAATGCATTAAAAAAACGGCCCTTACTTGATTAGCATTTATTTTAATACGCCAAAATACGTAATAAGAGGTTAAAACGGAAGAAATAATTGCTTAGAAGTCCACAAGTTCACCCCTATAAACCATCTGTAAACGCGGCAGACTTACTTCTGTAGCTACTGGAAACATATTATAAGTAATTTATTACTTACTCGGCTCCGTAAATACAAAATTTTCCTTATAAAACGCATTTCATAAACATAATAATCCTATGCTTTCGCATATTAATAAAAGACATTTATCTTATTTACACAAAATTAATTTACAAGTGAACGCATATTTTTGGGGTACAACCAAGCCCGGTTGGTCCCGAAAGGCTCCTGTTTTTATAGAAATAGATGAATTGTATGATTGTATTCTATATTGTATTTGAATTCTGGGTAATAATGAAAACGGAATAATTGTATATTGTGACAAGTTTACCCATTTCAAGACATTCAAGCTAATTCTGATAGTAAATGTATAATAATTTATTTTATTTTATTTTAATAATTTTTTAAACCTTAATTTTGTAAAATTGTTATACGCTGTTGGTTTTCTAATAAATAAATAAATAATAACATTTGCTTATTAGTCTCTCCTTTGTTTAATCAATTGAAGAATCGAAGTTAAGTAGGAAACATTATCAGGACATTTTTATATTAACAGGCAGAACTCATAAATACTTTACAGTATTTTTTTTTTGTTAGTATATAAATTCCGCATTATAAAAATAGATGGACGTTTTGGTAACTGTCTAGTATACTACCAGACACAACCTCAATAACATGCGCATTTATCATTTTTATTTAACAAAACAGATTTAAAACACATTCTATAAAGCAACGGTAAATCTCCACCGAGCCCGCAGTCCACAGCTGCACATTGCATAGAATACGATTTAACATAAAAAGGCCAGCATTACATTCCCTACCGAACAAGTTCTATCTCAATTCTGGATTTCCCTGGGAGTATTGATTTTGTTGGTAACCTGAATTATTTGAAATATTTACTTTGCACTGTTTTTAACCCCTGATGCCAAGAGAGAGAGTTATAAGTTTGACGTGTCGTATGAAACGACACGTCAGTGTGTCTGTTTGTGTGTCAGTCTGTAGCTCCCAAACAGCTGAACTGATTTCGATGAAGGTTTTTTATTCACAAGTTTAATGAATCGAGAGTGTTCTTAGCCATGTTTTAAGAACCCGGTTTCGGCATTAAACGGTTTTTTTATTATTTGTGCTTACAAATAACTGGTAAATAAGAAAATTGATTAGGATCTTGACTAAACAAATATAACAAAGAACCATGAATCGTAAGTAATTGTATCAGGTCATTTTATAAATTTTTGTTTTCAAATTTGTAGAAAACCAAATTATATTTCGGTAGATATTTTCTTACGTACCAAAGCAGATATATTTTAGAAAATTTTATGTATATAAAAAAGAACATAGCCTTGTTCAAAAGAAAAAAAGATCTGCACAGTGTAAACACAAGAGGAAAAAATATGCTATAAAAATATGTCACAATAGTAGGCTTCATAAAGTCACTAACTCATTCATGGGTCGTATACGCTTTTATAATAAAGCTCCTGAGGATATCCAACGTCTTCCTATTAACAAATTCAAAGAAACTATGAAGCAGAAGTTGTGTGCTAAATATTATAAACTCTCCGATTATTTGGATGATAAAAGCGCTTGGGTATAATCCCTTTATTAACAGAATTTTACTAGTACATATTTGTAAAAAAACATGTGTAATGTGTCTGTTTGTTCGTTGAGTTCTTCGTCCCGATGAATATCTAAAGCGTCATTGTCACTAAAGTACGTCTTCTTATGGTAGCGTCGGGTGTCGGGTCGCTCACTTCCCTCTAATATGGTAACTCGAGAACCTCTAACTCGTGAACGGGTGCCGTTTAAAGGTGTTCGTCGTTTGGATACTTGGGGAGAGGGAGACTTGCCGAGCTAACAGATGCAGATAAGAATAACTTTGCATAGACACAAAGAGACTCTGTAAATTTATTTTGAAAAAAAATATATCCGTGAAGTTTCTTGCCAGTTCTTCTTCTCGAAAGTTTTTTCGAACTGGTGGTATAGTCATGTTTTATTTGACATCAATAAGAACAAGTAATTGTCAATGTTGAGAAAAATTAATATATATATAGTTAATTTGAAATGGTGAAAGAAACAGCAAAAACGATATTTTTTTATCATTAAAATAGAAGGGTAATGAACTCACATAAGATCACATTTAATAAATTATGTGAGAAAAGGATATTAATCATTTTATCTCACACACATTGCTACGTAATCGCGAACAATGAACTTGTGATTTTTGTGCAAAGATGAGAGAATATGACAACTTGATACATTATCCTTCGTAACGTATTTATAACTAACATTTTTTTTTCACCGATTAAATTAGGTATGATTATTTTTTTTATTATATTGCGTAGTTTCACCTCTCTAAGCCCGTGAGATTTTTTATTATAGATATATATTGTATGCTGTTTTAAATGGAAATAAAATTTATACGTTATTATTTCTATTAAATACATTTACTTCTGATGATGATGAACGAGACCTCATCTGCGTCCGGACCCGTTCGGACGTGTTTGACGGTCGCTCCCGGCTGCCGAGTCACGATTGTTGTCTCACGACTCCACTCGTATCAATACTCAAACGCCACTCTCAGATCCGTTCTGCGTCCGGCCCCGCTCGGACGTGTTCGCGGTCGCCCAGCCGTTGAGTCACGATTGTCGTCTCACGACGTCAACTCGTAGCAACACTCATACGCTGTTAGCCTCTGTAGGGCTTACTCTGCGGTCGGTTTCGATCGGCTGCAAGTAAGTCGGTCTCTTGCACAGCAACAACAGAGCGGAGCTTACCGCGGTCGATTAAATTCGATAGTGGTTCGCGAAGCTCGGGCTGTTTTTCTGGCTGCGTACCTGACGCTTGGCGCTTGCTACGTAGTCAGAGACTCGCTCTGCGGCCGGCCCCAGGCCGGTCGTAACGTAGTCAATCCCGCACTCTGTGCACCCCTCGAAGCAAAAACCTCACTTCGGTGAGTGCAGCAACAACAGGGTCGAGCTTACCGCGGTCGATTAAATTCGATAGTGGTTTGCAAGACTCGGGCTGTCTTTCTGGCTGCGTACTCGACGCTTGGCTCCGGCCGGTCGTAACGTAGTCAATCTCGCACTTTTAGTGCAACCCAACTCCGTCAGGTCTACGGCCGGTTTTTGTTGTCAATTTATTGACGACACACTCCGTAGTAGACTCGCGTTTGATCAGGTGGATACTTAACGGTGACAACTAAGCCTGATAGCGTTGCCCCGGTGCGCTTCCAAGGCCCTTCAGGCCAAGGAGAAACCGGCAGACCCGATCCCATTGCACTTGGGCCTTTCCCAGGGTGACGGTACAGTGCTGTCCGAGCTAGGGGCACCACTTCGCGTCGTCCCCAGCCCCCCTACCGCGGGTAGGGAGGTTTAGGTGCTAGGTTGCTAGGGAACCTAGGCATTCTTATATATTTATATATTTTATATATCGTAGGACCAAGCCCTCCCAATGGACCAGCAAAGCTTGGTAAACTTTGCTAGGTCGTTCGCCCAGGCGCTCGTTGCGTCCGGCGCCAGCATATCGAATGACGTTCTAACGCAGGCCTTACAGGCAACTATCGCGTCCCCGGCCCCTCAGGCCTCAACCCCGGCCCCTCAGGCCTCTAACGTCGAGACCCCTCAGGTCTTAAGCTCTCCCGCGTCTCCCGCCTCGTCCGAGATGGACTGCGAATCGGTCGCATCCTCTCACGCGTCGCGTCGTAAGCGTACCGCTCCCGGGAGCGACTCCGAACCCGCGTCTGATACGTCGTCAGATGCCGTCACCCTAACCGGCTCTCCTGAGCCCGCGTTTCAACTCGTCGCCAAGCGCTCCAAGAAGCGCTCTAAGAAAGCTTCGGTATCTTCAATACCCGAGCCCTCCCCGGTGTCTTCAACACCAGCCCCCGCGCCGTTAAAATCGCTCGTAGTAACCGCGTCTCCGTCGGTCACATCGAAGCCAGCGACGCGCTGCGCTCCCGTCCCGCCGAAGCCTCAGCTCCCTCCGCCCGTATTCCTGCGTGAAAAAGCGCGCTGGACCGCGGTCTCCAACTTGTGCAAAGTGCACAAAATTAATTACTTGAAAGCCGCCAACGCTGGCGATACAATCAAAATTCAATTAGCGACCGTCGTCGACTTCCGCGAGTTTACCAGATTACTCGGATTAAACCAAATCGCATATCACACCTACGCCCTCCCGGAGGAGCGTAAGATCCGCGCAGTATTACGGGGCGTCCCGTTCGAACTCAGCAACGAAGACATTCTTGATGACCTTAAGTCTCAGGGTTTCCCGGTCACAGCAGTGCACAAGATGCACTCCAACCGCGGTAGGCGTTTTCCGTTAGCGCTAGTAATCCTGTCCAATACCCCCGACTCGAAGGAGATTTTCAAAGAGGCTCGCACAATCTGCGGACTCTCGAACATCTCCGTCGAGCGTCCCAACCCCCGTGGTCACCCTGGGCAGTGCCACCGCTGCCAGCTATATGGCCACGCAGCGGCTAACTGTTCAGCTCCCCCCAGGTGCGTAAAGTGCCTGAATCCCCATTTCACCAAGGAGTGCACTCGCACTCCCGAATCCACTTCCCCCCCTGCCTGTGTGCTGTGCGGCCAGTCCGGCCACACAGCTAACTACAGGGGTTGCCCGCGCGCTCCGCGCTCCACCACCAAGAGGGTCGCGCCTAAACCGGCGCCGCCACTCACTCCTGCCAACTTCCCGCCGCTGCGCAACCGGGGTCCCCCGGAAGCAAAGCCCGTTCAGCCGACGCCTACTCCGGCTCTGTCTTGGAGGCAGCGTCCGGCCGTCCCGCCTGCACCTTCCCGACCCATCCCAGCTCCCGTAGCTCCAGTAGGGCCGCGTCCCGCGTTGTCATCTTCCCCTCAGTCGTCGTTGGCTGAGGACATGAAGACCGTGTTCGACGTCATCCAAAACGTCGACATTAACGAAATTTCCGTACTCGCACGTAAACTGCGAGCCGCCCGCTCTCCTCAAGAGCGATTATTCGCGCTAGCCGAGCATCACTCGCTCCTAAGTTCGTTGTAAATTCTTTTATTTTTGTAAATTTTAAATAAATAAATTTTAATGTCTAGACCCGCGAACCTCGCGTCCAGTCGTATTAAACCTAAGGGCTTATCCCTAGTATCTTTTAACGCTCGTAGCCTTAGCTCTAACCTTCCCGAGATTAAACTGTTCCTTCAGAACAACGACCCAGATCTTTTTCTTCTCCAGGAGACATGGCTCACTCCTAATCGCTCCAGGGGATTCGCGATTCCTAAATACGCGTTTACACGTAACGATAGGCCTAACTGCGACGGTTTCGGCGGCACTGCTATCTACTACAAAAGAGGATTCCATTGCTGTCCTCTCCCTACCCCTCCTCTCCTTAACATGGAAGCCACCGTGTGTAGATTGGCTATGACTGGTCATCCGACCATCATCATAGCCTCAGTCTACATACCTTGTGGCACCAAACCTATCCGCAGCGACTTTGAGACCATTCTCGCCCTCGGCCGTTCAGTCATTATGTTCGGAGACTTTAACTCCAAACATACTGACTGAACGTGCCTATCAACCAACCAAAGCGGTATAGCTCTCCTCGACATCACCAACTTACTCGACTTAGACGTCGTCTCCCCTATCACTCCCACTCACTATCCCGACAATCCGAACCACTCTCCGGACATCCTCGACTTTGCAATCGTCAAGCATATCAACCTCGACCTCAGGTCTATCGAACCGCTCGATGACCTAGGTTCTGACCACCGCCCCGTCTCCCTCGTGCTAGGACCGCCTAACGTTAACGTCACTTCCCCCAAGACCTTTACCGACTGGAAAGGCTTTAAAAACACGATAGTTTCTGCCTTAGAGGCCCCAAACTCTCCGCTCGCGATCTCTCCCGATCAATTAGATAGCCCGGATAAAATAGACTCGTTAGTAAATTCTCTCACTGATGCTATCAACTCAGCCATCAGTGTAAACGAAAAGGTTGCTAAGAAAGGCAAACCCACGCATCCCTTAGCCATTAGCAATCTTATTAAAGCTAAGAACGCGGCTCTCCGGAGAGCCAAGAAATATCCCACGCCCGCCTATAGAACAGCTGCGAACCAGCTGCAACGTAAAGTTAGATCTCGCCTCGCGGAACTCCGAGACGCCCAGATGAACGATCTCATGGCGAATATCTCCCCGTCCCACCAAGCGTATTATCGAATGGCCCGAGCCTTACGCGTAGACGCCGCCTCTCACGTCCCTCCTCTCACTCGTCCCGATGGCTCTATCGCCTTCGAAGACGAAGAGAAAGCCGAATGCTTCGCTGACAGCGTCGCGTCTCAATGCTCGCCCAGCACGCAACCCGCGAATCCCAATCACATCAAAGCGGTGGAGGCCGAAGTCCTCCGTAGAAACTCTCTCCCCATCACCGACGACCCCGTCACAGTCTCTAATGATGAAATCTCGCTTCACATCAAAAGTCAAAAGTCCAGAAAGGCTCCGGGTGCGGATGGTATTTCCAACCACGCACTTAAGCACCTGCCTCAACAGGTGCTTACCTTGTTAGCTATCATTTTCAATGCCTGCTTCGACCTTAGCTACTTTCCAAAAGCTTGGAAAGAAGCGACAGTCATAGGCATACCCAAGCCGGGTAAACCTCTTAATGTCCCGGCTAATCACAGACCCATCAGCCTCCTCAAGGCAATGTCTAAACTTCTCGAAAGAGTCATACTCTCTCGAATGCGGAACCATCTGTTTCCAACGGACGGCGATCCTCTCATAATTCCCCACCAGTTCGGCTTTCGCGCTAAGCACTCCTGCCCTCAGCAAGTCCATCGAATCGTCGAGTACATACTCGACGGCTTCTATCCGAAACGAAAGAAAACGATCGCAGTTTTCTTTGACGTAGCCAAGGCTTTCGACAAAGTCTGGCACAGCGGTCTCGTTTATAAACTCTATAAAATAGGCTTACCGGCTCGCCTAGTTAGGATAATCGCGTCGTTTCTCAAAGACCGCACGTTTCGTTTCAAACATGAAGGCACGCTCTCCGCGCCTCGTCCCATAAAGGCTGGAGTCCCTCAAGGCTCAGTCCTCGCCCCTCTTTTGTATACCGTATACACTAACGACATTCCCATCCCAGCCAAAATCGTCGAACTCGCTCTCTTTGCCGACGACACTGCCCTTTACACCAAAGGCCGCAGAGCCTCGGGTCTCGTCACCAGACTTCAAAAGGCTATTAACACCCTCGGTGCTTGGTTCAAAAAATGGCGTATCGATGTGAACCCAGAGAAGAGCTCTGCGGTTTACTTCGACTACAGACGCAGTCGTATCCCCAACAATCTCCAATTGAGAATGCAAGGCACTCCCATCCCCTGGAAGCGCAGTACCAAATATTTAGGCGTCATATTAGACCAGACGCTTTCATTAAATCCTCACGTCGATAGAGTAACGAAACTCGCACGTTTTTACCTAGGCCGGCTTTACAGTATGTTAGGTAGAAAAAGTAAAATGTCCTTCAGAAACAAACGTACGCTTTATAAGGTCTGCGTTAGACCAGTCATGTCATATGCTTCGCCAGTCTTTGCTCACGCCAAACCCTCCGTCCTGCACAAACTGCAGGTAGTTCAAAACCTCTTCTGCCGCAGGGCCACAAACGCACCTTGGTACGTGCGCAACGCGGACCTGCACAGAGATCTTGAACTGCCTACAGTTCAACAGTATCTAAAAACACTCTCAGAATCGTTCTTCAAACGCGCCGAATCCCATCCCAATCCTCTTGTTCGAAAATCAGTCTCATATACTGCTCCTGTCCTAGATTCGGCCTACAAAATCGCTAGACCGAGAAACGCGCACACAAGCGAACGTTCGAAGATAACCGTAGATCTCGAGGCCCTTCAGGCCGCCAATTCTAATTCTAACGTAAATTCGAATTAATGCAAATTTAATTTTCAATTTTTAATGTTTTCATTACTTACTTTTCATTTTAATGTTTTTATTTTTTTATTTTACTTTTAATTTTTGAGCACCTTCAGTGCTATGTAAATCCCAGCGGGTGACCCCTTAAGGGCCCCGCTAGCGCGGCCTCTTTCTCCAATTGGCCGTCGCTCCGATGAAGGCTGAGTGGCAAAAATGCACGAGCCGACAGGGGGTTTTTAGTGGGTATGGTTCTGGTAGGCGTCGGGACGAGTCCCACATAACTTCGGAGTCGCGCCGGAGTATGCGTCAGAGCATTTTTATCCTCCTGCCCTTCCCGCGGAGGGGAACAAAAAAAAAAAAAAAATGATGATGAAAGATTCATCAAATCGGTAAACCAATTTCAGAGCAACTGAATCCCAACAACAAACGCATAGTATAGATTTATCAACATTTATTAGACGTTGTAGTGAAGCAATTTTTATTTTCCACATAATTTTTTTTTTAAAGTTTTCTGTATTAATTTATTGGCTTTAAAAATGATGCACATTTATAGATAGCGCTATTACTTTAATGAGTTAATAGCAATTAAAATGCAAAACAGAAAGAACGTCCTATTCGATAAAAAATATTCAATTATTGTATGCTTTTTGATTTTAATATTAAAAACCCTTTAAAGAATTTATCAAATAAGAGCGTAAAATTTTTGTTTTTTCTTGTCTCTCTATAGAACCTAATATTAAATTAAATGTATATCTGGTATGCCTCACGAGATATACAATTAATGTAACTTTTATGATACATGATTTAATAGAATGAACGCCTGGCACAACTGGGCACAACACAACTGGGAGCCACAATGTTTTATTCTTTAGACTTATTTCTAAACAGAGATTAAAAATCTCTTTGGATTAAAAAATAAGGTAAAGTGCCCCAGAGAAAACTTTATCCTATTCTTGAATTCCAATGACAAACCTATTTTATACCTTAAAAGTATATTTTATCATCATAGGCATATATATTCCCAACAATTGCTATAAACCTTAAAAAACCTTAGTTTAGTTCCATTTTCAACTGAGCTCTCTCTGATAAAATATTGGATACCCAAATCTGGTCAATTGTAGGATTACTTTACATAAAGGTATGAATTACGACCACTAATAAAAGTAATTTCTTAAGTGGGTTGTAGTGTCTATAGTTTAGAGTTGAATGCCAATAGATCATCAAGATTTAAAACAGTTTTATTAACAAAGCTTTAAATCGTCTTGTCTTTCTTTTAAAACGAGCTATTGAAATGAAATGAAATGAAAATACCTTATTTGTCGGAATATCACGTATGTCTTAAATCACGAAAAACATCTTTCATTTATGTAATTTTATATCCTAACAAGAACCTTGCATCCGTAGAAGTTTATAGATGGACAGATATCACCCCATGAATTTTAATAAGATTTTATACGAAATACGGGAAGTTTCCAGGTAACTCGAACCTGAACTACACTTCTGTCGCCTGCACACCTGCAACCAATTTTAGCCACTGGCAAGTATCCCATCGTACAGTCTTTATGACAACAAAATACACTTAAACTCTGGAAATAAATAATTCAGTCGGTTTAATCCACTTCAGTAGAGTCAGGGATGTCTGCGGTGTATATTTTTTATTACCCTTCGTTTTTTTTTTAAATATTGGCGGAGTTTATTACCTAGGTTTGTATGTGGACAACAGTGATTGCCATACAATAAATTCGGCGCGACAATTTTAAACTATGGAATAATTTGAAGCCCTTTATGACAGTGAAGGTGCAATAATATAGATTTTTAAGTTGACAATGTAGTATCGTGTTTACAAAAAATTAAGAAAGTCAATTTAAGTTACTGTCAAGTTCTGTTTTGCAAGTAATACCAGAACCTTCACAAGCCGCTAATAAACGCTCTCACGTGTTCATCCTTTCCCAACAGTCTAAGGCAAATTCAAATTCAAAATTCAAATATTTCTCAAAAATTTGACAATTACTTATTATTGTTTTTATTGTATTATTGTTATTGACGTCAAATAAAACATGACTTCGTGAAGAAGAACTGGCAAGAAAGTTCACAGGTAAATTTTTTTCAAATAAATTTACAGTATCTCTTTATGTCTTTACAAAACTATTCATATTTGCATCTGTTAGCTGGGGAAGTCTCCCTCCCCTCAGGTATCCAAACGACGAACACCCTCAAACGGCACCCGTTCACGGGATGACGCGGGATCCAGCCATCGCCTTCCTCAACCATTTCGCCGTAATTTAAAAAATGATCTTTTTACAAGTGGTACTCCTTTTTGTGTAGTCATTTATTGACACTTGCTACACATGCGAGCGCAAACAAGCGTTTTCCTTTGCGTAAGTTTTCACCTACGTAAGAAAAACAAATAATGAGTCTAAATGGTCATTAGAGTTGTTTATTTAACAGCCCATTTTAATGGTAAATACTGCCATATAAAGTTTGTATTTTACAGTTTATTTTATTTTGTAGTTGGATTTCATATTTGAAATCATAACTTATAGCCATAGTATAACTTTGAGCCATAAAGCCATCATAAACTCGACCAGCTTCAATATAAAATAGTTTTAAGAACGCACCATAAAATTTACAATTGTAGCAACACAGAATTAATTCGATTTTTAAAACATACTACGTCGAGCGAGACGACTTGTTGGCGCCAAGAAAGTTTTCCTTCAATTCGCAATGTTAGTTCAAGGTATCTCCAGAATTCTTTGTGAATTTGTTTTCTACGAACAATATAGTCTTTCTTTCTTCATTGTGCAATAAATGGGGATGTAAGAATGAAAACTTTACTGAGATTCATGTTCAAAATGTATGGTACAGTCATCTAGACTTTTTAGACGCTTTATTTTTAATGTCACATTTTGTAAAAAAAAAATGGTTTTTTTTGCAGTTTTTTTTTTATTAAAGTTGAATTCTGTAGTTATTTTTAAACTGGGTATTACATGCTATGTTTTTTTAAAGTGTAGTTATTAAACTGCAAAATAAAAAAATCATTCAATTTTATTGAGTAGGTACTCTTGCATTTAAAATTTGGCCAAATAGTTTTTGTTTGGCCTGTTTGGTATGGAGGTAAGTAGCCTTGCCTTTCATGCCAGAGGTCCCGGGTTCGAATCCTGGTAGGGGAAGATATTTTATCATATTTGCTTTCTAATCATGGATGTGTATGAAAGTTTATTTAAATTTATTTCTAATATTTATATATTAGAAAAAAATCTATGTGTGTTTATATATTTCTTAAGTTTATTTATCCGTTATCTAGTATCCATAACACAAGTTCTTAATGATGCTTAATTTGGGCTAGATAATGTGGTGTGATTGTTAAAAAGTATTTATTTATTGTGTATCTATCTTCCTGGGTTTTTTTGTATTAGACTTTTCTAATAAACAATCAATAACCAAACTGTTAACAGCTGTAATTAAATATACAACCTTTTTTTGAACTCAACAAAAACCTTTATTCTTTATAAGTCATAAACTTGTAGGTAAGTATAATTTTTTTTTTTTGTGAGCGGTCAATGGCCGATTGGTTTAAAAATTTCCAGTACTTATACTTCAATTCGAAAAGAATCCAGTGATTGGTTAAATAATAATGACCAAATGACACTTGAGCCAAGTAAGGATTGTGTAAGTAACTTACGCATTGCGACGAAAGAGATGTTCAGACGTAGAGTTTATTAGATATTTATTTAAATATTCATATATTTAGGAGGACTCGACACGCTCGTCTTTATGAAAAAAATTGTTACTATTTCTTTAGGTATTTAAAGTTCAAAAACAACAACATTATCTAGAAATAACATAGTCGCGCGGATAACGCCGCGCGGATTGCTTGTTTCAAATAAAAAAGGGTTCAATGACCTATAAACCTGCAGATTAGGTTACCATAGGCTTGATTTGATAGAATAAACTTAATAGGCGGGAACGAAATATTACTACTGGCCGTAGTGGCCATTATTCTCAAAAAAACTTTGTGCGGTCTTCGCGAGAGGCAATTACTTGATAAATTCATCGACGCCATTGATATGATTATATGTAATAAATTATCAGAATGGGTAATCATATAAATTTAAACTTAAGGGCAACGGCCATTTAAAGTGTTAGTGAAAGTAGCGTGGGTTTTGTGCTGTAAGGGAACAAACACGTAAATCATTTAATAAATAATAATAATAAATTCCCAGACAAAAACACCAACCCTATGGCCCCAAAGGAAGCAAAGCTTGTGTTATGGATGACCTACAGCGAACCGGAGGGAACCCAGAATAAGCATACATATATAAATATCAACAACCATGACCCGAGAACAAACATCTGTGGCCATCACAGAAAGGAATGTCCCGACCAGGACTCGAACCTGGGACCTCCGGCGTATGAAGCAGTGCTACTACCCACTACGCCACGTGGCTGTCAATATTTCCGTAATAATTTTTAAAAATATTTAATGATACGAAATATAATTACATGTCCTGCCTGTTATAGCTTATGTCGCTTACGCACTGATATTTTAGACAAGTGAGAATTTATCAAGAAGTTATTCGTCTTTTATAACTTGATGTAATTTATACAAGTCTACTTGAATATCAAAAATATAACAATACTTTTCAACCGGATTTTATCGGGTTTATTTTAGTTGATTTATTTGACGTCAATAAGAACAAGTAATTATCAATATTGAGAAATAAATATTTGTATTTGAATTCGACATTTCGGTCCCTTTACAGATACAGTGGTAACGAGTCACTACGCAAAATAAAATTCTTCTTTTTGAATCTCATTTCTGAAACGGCAGATACGCTGGTAGGCAGGTACTTGTTATTAGCGCCGTACAAGAACATCGATAAAGCAATGAGTTAACATTTAGTTCTATCTGTATGCACAAGCCTAAACCGGACGCAGAATATGGTCTGACCATGTGTAGTGTCGCGCAAGGGTGAACATCATTTAGATTTTTTTAAACTATTTTCAATTACGCCTCTTAAAGTAAGCTTTAACATTTTTTTTTTCAAAAATCTTCCAATATATCCAATTCAAAATAAATAATAAATTTTATAAATGTAAGTACTGGACTTCAAACTCTTTTTGGCACAAAGGAAGTAATTTGGGAATGAATACAGGCACACACTGTGCATCTTAGCACAGTTTGAATATAATAGCAATTGAATATCTACATACGCATAGAGGGAAACGTTAACTTTTAAACAAGTGTAAAAACACATAAGCATTATAAGTAACAATGAGAATTATGATTTACTGTTAGTAAAAATCGAATAGACCTTTGCGTCTATTACAGAGTACTTACACAAATTCTTTTCGTAACTGATTTGCATTTCAATAAAAGCGTAATAAATACCATGTCGCCCTGAGCCTAAAAACGAACACTTTCGTGAACAATTGTAAGCTCTACTTTTTATTTAAGCAAATAATACAACTAACTTATTTCATTTCAAATTTCAACCCCTTTAAAACCGTGTACATTATTAATCACTATTCTGTAAAATATCTATTACGATACAAGTCACAATGATTACGGTAACACAACAAAGCTGTAATGAGACACCAGCTCGATGTCAATTAGTCCATAATATACTCTGCGAATTTTGACAGCTAATTTGCCATTAGTACCACGCACAATGCTTTATGTTAATATCGGCCCAATGAAAACTTTGAACTGGAAACAATATCTATATCAGGTAATGAGGACTAGTATCAACTGTCATGGCTTTCTGGAACGGTTTTTATAATGCAGCGAGATTTTTAATTTAACTATCCTCCCTTCGCTATCGTACTTTGTCTGACTGAAAATTTAATTAAATAAAAATTATATATATTGTTTCCCACGGGGATTTATTATTTTATTTAAATTTCATTTAATATGGTAATTCCAGCTTCCTCTATTTTTTTTTAAATTAAAAATCGTATTTATTATTTATATATAATGCTGTAAAATACATAAGATATAATGCTGTGTGTACACAGTTATTTTAATTACTATTTTTATACGATGGCTACCTGTGTAAATTAATTAATTGTCACACATAAAGAAATATTGGCTATACCAATGTGTGGTCACCCTACACCGATAGCCGGTAGCTCTCATACATAATATTGTCAATGCGCGCACGAGTTGCGTCTTCACTGGCGAAAGTAATCATCATATTCAAGCACTGGCCTTCAGAAAATAAGCTGTATACACTCTGTTATAGAGATCGAAATCCCGTGAAAGGCAAAGAAACATTTTGTTATGCAACATAAAGCAATGAAGAAATGACTTGATAATTGTAACAAGTTGGTTTAAGGCTGTTCGTTTTACCGGTAACTTAATTTAGTTTTGTGAGTTTGTATCAAAATTCTCTTTTTGTTTCTTCACATGATGAACGCATTTTTATGTCCTTCATAAAGTTTACTAGTTGGAGGCATAAATTATTATTATACTAAAATTGGGTTGCACAGATCGATATTGGCTTGTCACAAAATGAAACACAAAATTGCGCTAGTTTCAATCATTGCTTGTTTTAAGATGCTAGTAAACTATATTTAGATGTTTAAAGATTTTTTTTAACGTCTCCTTCGTTTTCAAATGTTACTTGCGTATCCGTATAGTCGTAGCAAAACTATTTTAAAAATTTCATGACATTTCGGGTTTTGAAATATCAAACAAAAAACAATTATCATTCCTTATTATAGTTGTTCTAAGTCATTTATTTTCCAAAATTTGTAATGTATTATTTTAAAACTCCAGTACGTACATTCAAAATGAAAAATTACAGGTCCTGGTAGACTCAACATTCTGTTTTGAGGAAGAATAAATTCCTTCACACATTCTTTGTCACTGCAAAGCTCTAAGGCTCCGCAGTCCGCAGTGTAAAGTGCTAAGGCTGTGTCACACTAATCCTAGGTAGAAGATCAAATGAATAGAAGAGACAAAACTATATAATTCAGGTCGGAATGAGTATAACAAGGGCTCCTCCTTAAACTCCACAACGACCAAAATCATTTTACTCTTTAATTTACAGGTAGATTAAATTTAGATTAAAGGTAATTTCTTTTCAATTATTATGTTATTTCGTCTTTCACAATTTTTATATAGACCTTTACTTTTGTTAATGTTCAGCTTCTGCTTTATTTTAAATGTATTCCACGTTCAATATATATAAATTTAAAGCAACATGATTCTGCTACAAAAGCAGAATCTGCTCTCCGTCCGACACATGTTAGGTACCACTATGAATATTTACGCTTTGGAGACCAACGTGCTGCGTACTAGTTTACGACACAAGATGAATATGCTGTTGTTACGAGTATATATAATATTTAAAATCGAAATAATCTTAGTACGGAGTAACGTATACATTTATCCAGTTTTAACGTTCAATGAAGAGGATTTATGGTGCAATACTCGCATCTGATAGACTTTTCTTTTGGTAGGAACAAATACCAATGTGACAACCTGTGGCGAGAACGATATGATTAACCAGAGGCAACTAGAAAAATTTACAGCTCGCATAGAGCCGAATTAATGCGTGCAAAAAAAGCGGGCTCAAACCCTGAGTGCCAGCGACCGTCCAATACCACCGTCGTATCCTATTGGATGTTAGAAGCCAACTTAAGACAGCTTAAGATTTCAGTCCCAAAGGGTTATTTAAACTTCAAGGCGTCGTTAATACCTACAACAAGACGCAACAAGGAACGTCATAAATTTTACATTAGAAATATTGTATTATTTGTTTATCCAACAAGAATACTGCTAACACAAACAAATACTATACTTATAGTAGATAATAAAGTAAAGACACACTTTTCTTTAACATGTTATCCCTAAGTATAGGATTGAAAGAAACCAAAGCAGAGTTTTCGATGCAATTTTAATTTTACGTTAATAGCAAGAAACGTCAAGCAGAGTGAGGATTTAGTGGATTTAACAGTATTTACGTGTCTGTGAAATTAGCTCGCAAACGGACCGAATTCAATTTGGTTATTTTTGTTTTATTTTAGATGTGACTTAATCTACGGACTGAACCTAATGAGGAAGTTATGACCTTATCAAAAGGTCAATATCAAAAATAACTTGTTTCTAGATTCTTCGAAAAACAAAGGAAAATTTATACAAATAAATGAAACGCGACTCAAATCCTCATTAATCCTGGATTGGTTTAAGACGGAGAAGCCTCTGTTGAGTTACTATTTTCTTACTAACCCAACATTAGATTATGCCGACTTCTGTCACCAAAGCGTAGTCCATGCGGATTCGAAGGTTTTACAGACGAACCGACTCAAATAGCCACATCTGTACGATCTTTAAATACGATCCACTGCAAATTCTTACGAAAAATACATGAATTTCTTACAATTTTGGAGTAAAGCTTGGTGACCGCGATGTAGCTCAACACAAAAAGTACATTATTTATAATGAAAGGGTCCAGTACATTTTGATATGTACCCTAATAGACCCTTCTATAAAAAAATCCATACACTCGACAATTATTGCACAGCTTTTTGTAAAGGTTGAGCTTAATATTTAAGTAGATTACTCAAAGCTATGTTAGATACATTTGTCATACAATGATAATGTTTTACGATATAAGCGTTTGCCCGCGTCTTCGTTCATTAAGATTTCTTATTTCAAACAAAACTATAGAGATGAAAATATACCAAACAGGTAAAAAATGGGACAATTTGTAATTTTATAGTAAATGGAATGTTAGGAAACCTCGTAGCTCTTTACATAAAGATATGCAAAAAGATATGGAAAATTGACGGAGGAGAAGAAAAAAATTGATTTTAATTTTTTGCGAAATTGATTTGCTAACAAACTTTATCGATGTTAGTTTTGAAAATACACGATTAATAATAAGTTTTTGTAAAAAGTATGTTTACATCGATTTAAGTATACATTAATATTATGATAATAAAGTGTCTGCGCTCTGCTTCTCGACTGGTTCACGAAACTTTTACAAACAAAGATAAACAAACATACCAACTGACAAACTTTGGCTTATATATGTGTAATTGTGGCACTCGCGATATGATCTATGTTTTCTGCTTTATATTGATATACTTACTTATTATGGGTATTTTTCGTCTTTACTAAAGGTATCATTATTTTATCACCAAATTAAGGTTCTTAACAATGCTTTTTAATATTACTTTCAACGTAAATAAAGATTGTGTTAAGGGTTACCTCCTCTACCTAATTTTGGGGGTAACAATAATAATAATAAGGGGCGAAGAGAGCTACCGCTTCTGGGCATCAACTATTGGTATGCAAAATATTAAGTAAATAAAAGGAAATATTATGAACAGCACATTACTGACTTGATAAGTAATACATGTTTGAAAGGCTCGGATAAAAGCATAAAATGCCGGAATTATAGAGAATCTTCTGTAATATCAGGTTATTGGTGAATGAAACTCATGAGTCCACGCAGCTGGATCTAATCTTGCTTTCCAATTGCCATCTAGCTAGCTATGGAGTAACAGTGCCAGCCGAATGTTTAAAAATTAAAATATTTTATTCCAACATGTGAAAAAAATCACTTTATAAAGTCCTGCAGATTTCTCTCTGCTGACAACTTTTCTTCATAGCTTTTCTGTTGAGAAATTAATATGTATGAATTGTGACTAAACTGTAGTGTGACTGTTAGAAATATTTATTTAAGTTCAAAAAGACCACGCGAACACCGTCTATGCAATCTGCCAAATAAAGTACTTGTTTGTAACACCACGCTCTCAAAATATAACATCGACGCGACGGTGACTAACTAAATTGCTCAAATTGATATGAAATAAATTTAAAATGCAAATTGAACCATCGCCTAAAGATGGGCGTTATATTTCTTCAATTATTCAACGGTAACTGAAAAACGTCGTTTCCGGCACGAGGCGGCGGAAAATTCGCTTCTACTTTTAAATTAAATTTTATGAAAAGAGTATTTTAAGAAAAAGGAAGGTTTTACAGTGAAAATGTCCAGGCACGGGTTTTTTAATATCCATTACTGGACAGGTTCCGTGATGCCGTGATGACATGACTCGTGTAGATTAGAGTTAGAAATGGTTTGTGACACTGCATGTTAAAGGTACCTCGTGCAATGTGCCTTCTGATATTACGTAGCAGAATAAATATTATAAATGTGAAAGTTTGTGAAGATAGATGTAAAGATTTGTGGATGTTTGTTACTCTTTCACGCAAAAACTACAGCATGGATTTTAATGAAACTTTACAATAACATATACCATAGTACAGACATAAGCTATAATTTATTAAGATATTGTGTTATAAACGCCAAAACATGACGATAAATCGCAAATAAGTCGGAACTCAGCGAGGTGAGGGAAAAATTCACTCATCGTCGAGCCATTATATTTCTTGAATATAACTTGGTAAGTTATATTTTTACTACGCGCACTTTTTACAACGCGAGCGAAGCCGTGGGTAAAAGCTATAAAATAATGTCTTCAAAGTAAACCTAGCTATGTTAGCTAGCTATGCTATGTTATTAATGACTATACAGCGAACTGAAGATAACCCAGAATAAACAAACATATAAGAATATAAACAACCGCTCCAACCACGAATCGAACCTGGGACATCCGGCGTATGCAGGGCAACTACACTAACGCTACTCGGCCGACAAAGAGAAGAAAGAAATATTTATTTAAAAAAATGTTTTCGTTCGACAGTTGCGATCTACCGAGGTGATATTCTGCTTAACTCTTTTCAAAATTATTTTTAATTTGCGTGTAATTTATTCATTCTACCGCAAACATATGTCAATTTTTAAAAGCGTAACAAAAATATGAAGTTCTAATGAAGTTCTAAATCCTGAAGGTTTTTGAACTTGTGGCCTGAAAATAGCATTCCACAGATATTTTTGATAGTCTAGCTAGATGATGTCGATGGTTTCGGGATACTTAATTTAAATAGATATTATTTCATGATTAACTGACTTGACAGGTCGAAGCAAAAACAAAGTTATGTTAGTGTATCTTATGCACCTAAGTACGCCATGTATAAGATCCAGTGCCGTTGCCTTTTTCCATCAAACTAGGAAATTGTAAGATGGAAACTTAATATTCTAAGATTGAGGTCCGCCCGAGCAAACATCTATTTCCTGTTGAACTTATTGATTTCCGGAAAAGCGCACAACATATTCCTTCATATACACGCAGTGGTTTCCAAGTTTGTGAAAAAGTCACAGAATAATTTGGGAATATTTTTAAGGCATTTTTTTAGCTGCTTTGCTTAAAAAACTATATAAGTTACATAAAACAAAAACAGATTGGTTATGCAAGTGTGTTTTATTAAGCTCCGATTGTATTCACTTTATTTACAAACAGTAATATTTACAAATTAAGAACCGGAAAAAGAAAAACAAGGAATGAAACAGAATTGAACTGTATACATCAGGCAAACTGGCCAAAAGGCTGGCAAAGTTACCGTGTTGGAATTTCACTCAGGTCTCACTTTATTTTCGTTCCATCGACATTTTCAAACATTTTGTTTCATAATACAATTAATTTCGCAATATTTTCACAAAAAGCCTTTACCACTCTTTATGGACTAACTTTCAACGAAAAAATTATCTTCAAACATATTGTATCAGCAGAGTAAATTTTAATCAACAGCTTCTGTATATTTCACAAGCACGATACTTTACAATTTAGCTCAACACACGAAGTAATATTACTCTAGAGGGTAGTAATTAAAAAGCTGAACGGAAAATGCCATAGTTTTTTCACATCACACAAATAAATGCCCCGGCCAGGACTCGAACCTGGGCCCTCCGGCGTATCAGGCAGGGTTAATGTCCCTGACGCCACTCGGTGTGTATAGTTTATAGATTTAGTATTAGGAAGTAGATTATAATATGATTTATTGTCTGCATTAAACTCACGTTCATTGATCTGAACCTAACCTTAGTAATTTTACTCTAAAAAAACAGAAAAATCCTTTTCATTTAAAGAAATTGTGCGCAATCAGGACTAGGCGAGTTCGTATTATGGACATCATTACAAACAAAAGCCCGATTTGCTTAATGATACAGAGAAATACTTTTGCTTCTGTTTGTGGTTGTTCATTTATAACTAGCACGTTCTAAACTAAATTACGTTTGAAAAAATTCTCGTTTTTTTCTTCTTCGAAACAGTTTATGTGGTCTTCAAATTTAACGGAATACACTACATACTTTTACAGGCAATTTCTATGTCTAGTAACAAATAATTAAATAAACATGACAAATGTGAATATTTGAGTTGTGACCGCTTTATCTTTACCCCCCGTTCGCTGAGTGGTCATCCATAACACAAGCTCTGGTTACTTTGGGGCCATACAGTTGGTGTGCTTGTCTGGGGATTTATTACTATAATCTTGTACGCGCCCTTATGCAGTTTATATATTAGGTAAAACTGCTAGTAGCCACTGATCAGAGAGTATAAGGGCCGAAGCCATTACTACTCACATTGCAAATGCCGATCGGGTAATCGTCGAGTTTTACGTAGGTCGGCTTCTCTCGCCAAAACTTTAACGCGAACGTTGAGCGGCTTTTTCACGACAATGATCTACAAAATTTTATATTCGATTCAACCGACCGATTGGTGTAGTGATAAGCAGCCTTGCCTTACACGCCGAAGGTCCCAGGCTCGAGTCCTGGCCGGGGCATTCATTTGTGTGATGAACACAGATGTTTGTTCTCGGGTCATGGATATTTGTATTTATATATGTATGTTTATTCTGGGTCCCCCCCATCGTTGTATGGTCATCCATACACAAGCTTGCTTACTTTGGGGCCATCCAGTTGGTGTGTTTGTCTGGGAAAAAAAATTTATGCCGGTCGGAACACGTAGGTAGCCCTTCAAATATAACCTTTGGTCTAAAGATTCTAACTGGCGACTTATAGGAACGCGTTGCGGCCAAACTAATACGAAAACATATAGTACAGTCCGACCAGCTGACTAGTTCAGTAAAGGGTGGCGCTGCGCTCAACGTGTAAATAAAGTTTAACACTTAGTCACGTAAAAAATGCTTTACTTCCAAATATTGCTAGGGAACAGTTAATTTGGTGGCGCAGTACAAAGAAACGTATAGTCGTTATGTCATCTGTCAAAGACTTCACACAAGTACCAGCTGAAATGAGACTTGGGTATCAGCAATGGATTTATTTATTCGGCTCTCGAACACATCCTTTGAGCAGTATTATACAAAGTTTGCACAGAGCAAACATATTTTACCCAGTCTAAAGAATTCGTCAGTTATTCTGTTATTTCGTTTTATCCTTTGAGTTATATTTTGCGCATATTTATTTTCGAGAATATTTAGAGAATATATTTGAAACGAAGATCTTTTAATAATTTTTTTTCGTTAAAATATTATTAAATTAGAAAGAAGTAGTATTGCCGATGTATAATCTCTAGATAAGAAATGCGACTGATACAAAAATGCACAATTAAAAAAAATTTGTATCGGGTCTAACTGGATTGGAAACATTTTAATTGTGGAAGACAGCCTCCTGTATAACTTCAGATAGCGAAGCACAAATTATTTCGATTAATTTCACGGCATATTCTGCAATAGGCTCAGCAAGCCAGACGTAAATTAGTTCGTGGAATATTGGGTTACTATTGGGTCTATTTAGTTTAGTTGTGAAACTAAAACTACCAGACAATTAAGACATGAACTAAATTATATTGTCTAAGTTTTATTACTGCGATATCAACCACTCTATTTTAAGACGTCTCATCAACATAATGACATAATACAAATTCAGAATTAGCAGCCAAAACATGCCAGCTTGCATTTTAAGTGCGTGAAAATATTCTTATTTTAATTTGTATTTTAAATTGTAAAGAAAATCTTTTGAAGAAAATAACGCAGTTGAGTCTCGTCAAGAACAGTCACTTGGAGAAACATATATAATAAACAAGCCTTTTAAAATGATTGTTACTTTTTGATGCGTAGAATTTTCACATTAAGAATTGTCTGGCTGCTTTATATACTTATTTAAGAAAAGGAGCATTAGTAGAAAGTCAAAATATTATACTAAAAATACAATTATTTGTTTGTAAATTAATGATTTAAAAAAAAAACAATTTAACCGTCTGTTTAAACCCTTCCATCCGTCTTCACAAAAACATCTTAAATATATAAACATACCCTACGTTAACCTAAGTACTGAATGTATCTTAATTTCAGCTACCAGAACATCCTTTAACACTACCAAAACCAGCCATCAAATAGCCATTAGCCCCAATTTGTGAACAAATGGCGACCACAATACATCCCCTATAACAGCAGAGGGGTTTCTATCATTCACCCTAATGCTATTGAAGGCTTTGATGGAATTTTTATAAGGGTTCCGTCTGTATTCCGCTTGTTGGTAATCAGTTTAGATGGTCTATAAAAGCTTGGGAAAATCCTTCTTCAGATGAAAGGCTCTGCTGTGGAATGGAATTCAAAATATAAGTATATACTTCGATATGTTTCTTATATTAGATAATTTTAATTTTATGTTTTTAATTTTAAATTTTTTGCCAGATACACCACGTCCAATTCAGCGGTGTTTTCTTCTAGTGCTAATTCTCTAAGAGTTCTGCTCCAGGAGAAAATGTTCCAGCTGTTTCGGAGTTTATAATAACCTTGCCTCATACGCCAGGGGTCTCATTTTGTTAAGACATACCAAAGGGATCTTCGTATTACGTAAGAAAAGCGATCAGCGGGCATCGCTGCGATAATTGTTGAACGTCAGAAAACTTAAAATAACGTACGATTTTGTTTGCTATTGCGCTGCTACATTTGGTACGTAATAAGTTTTTTTTGTTGATAAATAGCGATAGAAGAGCGTACATCGCCTCATTTGAACTATCGCAAGTTACGTAAAAACGCGCTAATCTTTATGAATACTTTAAACCATTTTGAATCGTGCATTATGATAATCATTTACATTTAATTACTAACTTGAAGTTCCAATTTTAGGATATCAATATTCGGCCTTAACAGCCAATAAAGTTAAATCAATTGAATCTACGATCATGTAGTTACCTTTCAGAATCCATATTATGTTCCCTGTTAAGAATCCAGCTCGAGTTTGTAGTACTACTTGCTTTGAGATCTGTAACAAAAGAAAACATTATTATTAATTTTTATCTATCAGAAAGTCTTTATTGTAAAAATTTACTTGGGTATAAAAGCATCTCATTTAAGAAGTCATTATAAACAAGCTGATTATTTGACCAATTTAAAAAACCGACTGCTAAAGTTATTTTTCCTTCTATTCTTGTCTCCAAGGGAATGTCGGGAGAAACATAACTTATGCCATTCTCACAATTGAGACAAATCTAAGAACCCCTCATATGTTGAAATCCGTCAAACCGTTTAAGATCCAGAGCATGCCAAAGAAATATACATACTAACGCTCGAAAAACATAGCCCTCGTTTTGAAAGCCGGGTAAAAGGAAACAACTAAATTAAAATACTCAAGTGAAATGTAGATAAGTGCTGAAAAAATAGTCGTGTTTTTTAAAGAGCCAGAACTTCCAAATCGTGTAGCGCATCCGAATGCCTTTCATGTAATGTAACAATAAAATTACTTCATACAATTATCTATAACCTTTTTAATTAGCAGAATTTAACGATAATTAAGTAATCCTTTGAGAAGATCTTTATTATTAGTTAAGTATTATTTAATAACAGAAATAAATAATTTATATGAATACTACATAATGTATTGATTGTTTTGGTAGCGGAAATAAAACAAGACGCAATACCACACTTTAATACAATTTTTATTCATGGGATGAAAGACCCAAAAACGGAAATATTATAAAAACTCTTTACAAGTCAAACGATAAAGTATAAAGAGGAGTATTCTGACAACTCCTCTTTACACTTTATTAAATCCGTGATAACAAATAATGTTTCTCAATCCAGCTTTCTTTAAACCTTTCAAAATTGCAAAAGATTAAATATAAATCGATATAATGTTTTTGAAATAGGTGGGATTTAAAAAAAAAAATTATTACACTATCATTCAATTAAAATATCAAACAGCTCTATGTCGGATATTCCGATAAAAGTTTTTTGAAGCCTTTCATTCGCACTAATCAAGTTGGATTCCCGTTTCGCCAATTGTTCCAGTGGGAGCAAACGAGAATGGAACCAGAGTGGGAGTAATCTGCGAATGGAATTCCGTCATTGACGGAGATTTAATTGAGATAATGGGATGCTGAGTGCTGTGGTAGACTGAATTGTCTTTGTATCGGTTGTTTGTTGTGAGTTGTGAATGTTGGAGTAGTTCATTTTTGAATCTTGAAAAGAGGGACAGTGAATTTTTCCTGCAAAGAAACACAAATAAGAGTGGATTGATATTAATAAACCGTTTGCACCTTTGTCCACTCCGTCTAGTCAAGTCAACTTGACATTTATCGGTAACCTGAAAAGTTGTGCCTTAGTGCAAGAATACGCAACCGATCTATTATCGAAACGATGTCTGAAGCCTTGACGATTGAAACGTTAAACCGAAACTTTGATTTATCTCATTAAATAAAAATTACTTTCAATGTTTTAAATAAATATTATAAAACTAAAAACTGTAAGGATTCATACAAGTTTAAAACTCGCAGTTGTCCATCTAAAATCGATCTTTGTTATATTTAGTCTCTCTATGAATACATAATGAGCTTAGTTCCATTCATTTCAGAGGATTTTCTAGAGTAAATGATTTTATTTAATTGATGCGGCTGATTGATAACAATATGTTAATTTTAGTTTGTTTGTAATCTTTTTAAAATAATCCATATTCATAGAAACCCACTTTATATATGAAATCAAATCCAAAGGCGAAGCTTTTAATGATTATTACTTTTTTTTTCATTAAAGCTCACGTACCTTTTAAATATTGAGTAGGTTTCTCTTTACAAAAAAATCAAAATATCATGTCGATCAGCCTAATGATGATTATAACGTAACGATTGACATTTGTATAGCATTTGTAAATGTCATTTTATTTACTAACGAAACACATGGTCGAACTAGAAGAGACAAACAAAGTTGAGTTTACGTGTCAAATATATTTTTTTAATTAAAATGTAAACAAAGTATTTTAAGACAACAATTTTCTTTCTTACAGCAATCTTATATTGCGCAAAATCAGGTTTGCAAACTGGTAAGATACAGTATATTGTCAAACGCTCATATTTGCTATATTAATTAAAACTAGTGGTTTTAAATTTCTCTGACGCCTTCATTTACATATTGAGGTTTTTATTCGTAGAGAAACTTTACCTAGTTCTCACGGGACGTATTGTTCAATAAATGAACAGTAATTGCGCTTATTGTCTTATTGGAAACATATCAGTCAAGCACATGTTATTGTAAAGAGTGTGTGAAGTGGTTTCTACATAATCTAGTTTTATTAGGGAGAAAAAGTTATTGAATATCTTGAGAATCTCGTAGAGTCAAGGGATCAAATGAGACTGTCGGAATGTCCCTTTTACGCCATGGCATATAGACTTTTATGCAGGGTAGATAAAGTGTAAATTCGCTAAACAGCATCAATATTTAGGAGCACCTTACCACCACCACAACACCACCATACGACGACTCTGAGTGCTGCGTCAGTGTCCAAGTCGCAGAACAGTAAGAATGTTAGTCAGTAAGAATCTATATCTAATATGCAATGATCTACAATTGTATATAATCTATACACAATTAATATAAAGAACATTGGTTTCTTTTTCTTATGTCTAAATAAAATAAATAAACTCTGAAATGTTAAATGAAATGTTGATATGGAAATAATAAATATCAGGGAACCGTGTTGCGCTTTTTCCACTTTCAGTTTACTTTTATTATCTAAAAAAGTGTTGAAAAAACATCAGGTATACATATATGATAGAATGACAATCAACGGTTACTTGTGTAGGTAGACAGATGCTTTACATTCTTATTGTATGCCAAGCTGCAAGTATATTTTTTAGGTGTGAAACTAAACCAAAAAGCTTTACTGACGCAAGGTTTCATTTAATTTAATTTAATCTAAAAGAAATAAATTAAAGTACAGATACAGAAATGATGACTTTGATCAGTAAATACGAGTCCTTATAACCTAAACTAGTAGATATTAGATAGATCTGGTTAGATAAGCGCGGGTAAACGCTACATAAACATGGCGTCGGGAACAGCACTGACCTCTGATCATCGTTGTTTAATAGACCCACAAGTTTGCAGTTTACGGTGCTTTGACGCTGGTACAAGGTTACATCGACAGCGGGAAGTCATTTTTTTGAAATCGGAATCGAATTGCCATTGTTTGTTCATTAATTGGGTATTTGACACCATTTGGAAATGCAAGTTTTATCATTTATTTAGAGAATATAAGTTATTTGGACCTAAAAAATCTTGTGAAAAATTTAATTTTAAATTTAATACTGAAAATACGAATATAGATTAGAAAACATAAAGAACAAAAATTATTTGGTTGACAAACGGGATTGAAATCCCCACAGGATATTTTGGTTTCTGTGAAAAGTAAAATACGTACAGTGTGAACAGCTGGGCTCCGGGGTATCTTTAGCACGCAGAGTTAGCTGTCATGCGTGTGTTTCTTTCATGTTGTCGTCAAATTGTATACCCAAGTATTTAATTTGAAGTAATTTATAAAAGAGTGCCGAGAGATTTTTTTCCGCTGGACATTTTTCTCAGTCTTTTACTGGCCGAAGAATATTTAAGTATTTACGCAATCTCCATGAAAACGAAGAAAAAGAAGAATCAGCAAGTGTAATTTTTTTTTTCCTTACTATGTTGAAATAAAATATATAACATTTTCGAATTTCAATAAAAAAAAGCGAAGTACTTATTATAGAATATGTTAATTTTTTTTAATATTTATTAGCTTACTGCAATTAAATATAACAATTTTTGTAATGACAGTATATATATATTTATAGCTAATATATATTTTATCCAAACGCCCATACAATTATTAATATTATTATGATTTTTACACGTTGTGACGTCACAACTCGGTACCGTTTGTCGGCGACTCGCAGCAGCTCCTCAAACACACCGCTGTATCTAGAAAACTGTTGATTCTAAACATACTGTTACTAATGCAATATTTCTTAACTGTCGATAAACAGTTTAAATATGCAGAAAAATCAATTACTTAAGTAAACATTTTTCTTTCTTATATTTGAAAGCTACACAAGTAAGTGTGTGCTAAACACATGATTATGAAATTGCAATACTCGTATCATACATGAACGAAATTTATGCTCTGACATTCTGTTAGAGTCGTGGAAGCTGATATTTAACAACAATGCCGATGACGATGCCTCAAAGGTTTTATAGAAAAAAAATGTGTATGAAAATTTAATGATCATCTAAATAGCGTCTTAAGAAGTCTACATATTATAATCGCATTCAAACTAAACACACATCAACTTCAGGATGTCACGTAATTTATATACCAATAAAATAAAACACATCGCCATTTTGTGGAAAACGTACCGAACTCATTCCTTGTATAAGGTTTTTTGTAACTGGTGGTAGAGTAATGTTTTATTTGACATCAATAAGAACAAGTAATTGTCAATGTTGAGAAAAAAATATAAACGCCGCGACCGGGTCACGAACCTGGGACCTCCGGCGTATGAGGCAGGGCTCCTACCCCTATAATCAATAACCTCAGTATATAATATACAACAGTCTTGGTATATCTAATTAAATAAACAAATAAATAATCAATAATGAATTAGTCTCCACAGCTTGCACCACACACAAACCCGCCGTCGTGACCGGTCGGGTCGTGTATCGTCCCGAGTTCGAATCCTGCGGAAGTGGGCTCTCTCGGATAGACTGCGGTGTTTGCCCCCGCTGGATTACCATGCTTTTACGTGGCACTTCGTTGGGTAAATATTAGCTGTTTTGTGGGTAGGTGGGAGATCTTGCTTAATTTTGTGCGTTTGTAATAAGAATGTGAATTGGTAAGAGAAAGCATAAAATGTACCATAGGAAAATCAGTGTTGCTTTTGTATTGCATTTTCTTGTGACATATTAAGCAGTTTTATAAAATTATTCATGTTTATTTATAACTTGCACTTGAGTTCCTAATAAAAACGTAACGCAAAATTTAAAAGCGTGCCAAATATGACTAAAAATATCTCCTAATTAAAAAATACATATAATAATCTTAATATACTGGGATTCTTCTTAGCTTGGAAATAAAAGCTTAATTGCGTTTTTCTGTAATAACAAAAGTTTTTATTTAATATAACTTTAAAACATTAATTCAATAAAATAATCTCTATTATCCTCAATATGAACATACCTGTAATAACGAAAGAAACTACATTCACAGCCGTTATTTCAGGTCTCTTTTTAGTGAAATATAAATAAATAACACACCCGGGAGATAAACAATTCTATATAATAATAATAATAATCCCCAGACAAACACACCAACTGTATGGCCCCAAGGTAAGCCGAGCTTGTGTTATGATGACCGTACAGCGAACTGGGGGGGAACCCAGAATAAACATACATATATAAATATCAACAATCATGACCCGAGACATCAGACCCGATCTGCGTCCGGACCCGTTCGGACGTGTTGAAGGTCGCTCCCGGCTGCCGAGTCACGATTGTTGTCTCACGACTTCTCTCGTATCAATACTCAAACGCCACTCTCAGATCCGTTCTGCGTCCGGCCCCGCTCGGACCTGTTCGCGGTCGCTCCAGCAGTTGAGTCACGATTGTCGTCTCACGACGTCAACTCGTTCGCAACACTCATACGCTGTTAGCCTCTTCAGGGCTTACGCTGCGGCCGGTTTCGATCGGCTGCAAGTAAGTCGGTCTCTTGCACAGCAACAACAGAGCTGAGCTTACCACGGTCGATTAAATTCGATAGTGGTTCGCAAGACTCGGGCTGCTTTTCTGGCTGCGTACTTGACGCTTGGCGCCTGTACGTAGTCAGAGACTCGCTCTGCGGCCGGCTCCGGCCGGTCGTAACGCAGTCAATCCCACACTCTGTGCACCCCTCGCATTAAAAACCTCACCTCGGTGAGTGCAGCAACAACAGGGTTGAGCTTACCGCGGTCGATTAAATTCGATAGTGGTTCGCAAGACTCGGGCTGCTTTTCTGGCTGCGTACTTGACGCTTGGCGCCTGTACGTAGTCAGAGACTCGCTCTGCGGCCGGCTCCGGCCGGTCGTAACGCAGTCAATCCCACACTCTGTGCACCCCTCGCATTGCGGCCAGTCCGGCCACACAGCAAACTACAGGGGTTGCCCGCGCGCTCCGCGCTCCACCGTCAAGAGGGTCGCGCCTAAACCGGCGCCGCTGCTCACTCCCGCTAACTTCCCGCCGCTGCGCAACCGGGGTCCCCCGGAAGCAAAGCCCGTTCAGCCGACGCCTACTCCGGTTCTGTCTTGGAGGCAGCGTCCGGCCGTCCCGCCTGCACCTTCCCGACCTATCCCAGCTCCCGTAGCTTCCGTAGGGCCGCGTCCCGCGTTGTCATCTTCACCTCAGTCGTCGTTGGCTGAGGACATGAAGACCGTGTTCGACGTCATCCAAAACGTCGACATTAACGAAATTTCCGTACTCGTACGCAAACTGCGAGCCGCCCGCTCTCCTCAAGAGCGTTTATTCGCGTTAGCCGAGCATCACTCGCTCCTAAGTTCGTTGTAAATTCTTTTATTTTTGTATAAATTCGTAAATAAATTAATTTTGATGTCTAGACCCGCGAATCCCGCGTCCAGTCGTATTAAACCTAAGGGCTTATCCCTAGTATCTTTTAACGCTCATAGCCTTAGCACTAACCTTCCCGAGATTAAACTGTTCCTTCAGAACAAAGAACCTGACTTATTCCTTCTCCAGGAGACATGGCTTACTCCAAACCGCTCCAGGGGATACGCTATTCCTAAGAACGCGCTTACTCGCAACGATAGGCCCAACTCCGACGGTTACGGCGGCACCGCTATATATTACAAAAGAGGCTTCCATTGCTGTCCTCTCCCTACCCCTCCTCTCCTCAACATGGAAGCCACTGTGTGTAGATTGGCTATGACTGGTCATCCGACCATCATCATAGCTTCAGTCTACATACCATGTGGCTCCAATCCAATCCGCAGCGACTTTGAGGCCATTCTCGCCCTCGGCCATTCAGTCATTATGTTCGGAGACTTTAACTCCAAACATACTGACTGGACGTGCCTATCGACCAACACCAGCGGTATCGCTCTCCTCGACATCACTAACTCCCTTGACTTAGACGTCATATCCCCCATCACTCCCACTCACTATCCCAACAACTCGACCTACTTTCCTGACATCCTCGACTTTGCAATTATCAAGCGAATCAATCTTGACCTAAGGTCTATCGAACCGCTCGATGGCCTAGGCTCCGACCATCGCCCCGTCTCCCTCGTGCTAGGTACGCCCAACGTTAACGTCACATCTCCTGAGACCTTTACCAACTGGAAAGGCTTTAAAAATATGTTAGTTTCAGCCTTACAGGCCCCTAACTCTCCGCTCGCGATTTCGCCCGACCAATTAGATAGCCTGGATAAAATAGATTCATTAGTCAACTCTCTAACCGATGCTATTAACTCAGCCATCAGCGACAATGAAAAGGTTCCCCACGCCAGCATACAGAACAGCTGCGAATCAGCTTCAACGTAAAGTTAGGTCTCGCCTCGCGGAACTCCGTGACACTCAGTTTAACGATCTCATGGAGAATATCTCCCCGTCCCACCAAGCGTATTATCGAATGGCCCGAGCCTTACGCGTAGACACCGCCTCTCACGTTCCTCCTCTCACTCGTCCCGACGGCACTATTGCCTTTGAAGTCGAAGAGAAAGCCGAATGCTTCGCCGACAGCATGGCGGCACAATGTTCGCCCAGCACGCAATCCGCGGATCCCTCCCACATCCAGGCGGTGGAGGACGATGTTTTCCGCAGAGAATCTCTCCCTATCACCGACGACCCCGTCACAGTCTCTAATGATGAAATCTTGCTTCTCATTAGAAAACAAAAGTCCAAAAAGGCTCCGGGTGCGGATGGCATTTCCAACCACGCACTTAAGCACTTGCCCCAGCAGGTGCTTACCTTGTTAGCTATTATCTTCAATGCCTGCTTCGACCATAGCTACTTTCCAAAAGCCTGGAAAGAAGCGACAGTCATAGGCATTCCCAAGCCGGGTAAACCTTTGAATATCCCGGCTTATCACAGACCCATCAGCCTCCTCAAGGCAATGTCTAAACTTCTCGAAAGAGTCATACTCTCTCGAATGCGGAACCATCTGTTTCCAACGGATGGCGACCCTCTCATTATTCCCCACCAGTTCGGCTTTCGCGCTAAGCACTCCTGCCCTCAGCAAGTCCATCGAATCGTCGAGTACATTCTCGAAGGATTCTATCCGCATCGTAAATAATCAATCGCGGTTCTCTTTGACGTAGCCAAGGCATTCGACAAAGTCTGGCACAGCGGTCTCGTTTTTAAACTCTATAAAATAGGCTTACCGGCTCGCCTAGTCAGATTAATAGCGTCGTTTCTTAAAGACCGTACTTTTCGATTCAAACATGAAGGCACGCTCTCCGCGCCTCGTCCCATAAAGGCTGGAGTCCCGCAAGGCTAAGTCCTCGCCCCTCTGCTGTACACCGTGTACACTAACGACATCCCCATCCCGCCGAAAGGCGTCGAACTCGCCCTCTTTGCAGACGATACCGCTCTATACACTAAAAGTCAAGCGATCCCGTATAACATCACCAGACTCCAAAAGGCCGTAAACGCCCTCGGTGTTTGGTTTCAAAAATGGCGTATCGATGTCAACCCAGAAAAGAGTTCTGCTATTCAATTCGACCACAAACGTCGTAATCGCCACAACGATCCGCACATTCGTATGTTAGGTATCCCCATCCCCTGGAAGCGCAGTATTAAATACTTAGGCGTCACCTTAGATCAGACGCTTTCCTTCAAGCCACACGTCGATAGAGTTACGAAACTCGCGCGTTTTTACTTAAGCCGTCTATATAGTATGATAGGAAGAAAAAGTAAAATGTCTTTTAGAAATAAACGTACGCTTTATAAGGTCTGCGTTAGACCCGTCATGTCATATGCTTCGCCAGTCTTTGCCCACGCCAAACCCTCCGTCCTGTATAAACTGCAGGTAGTTCAAAATCTCTTCTGCCGCAGGGCCACAAACGCACCTTGGTACGTGCGTAACGCGGACCTGCACAGAGATCTTGAACTACCTACAGTACAACAGCACCTCAAAACACTCTCAGAATCGTTCTTCAAACGCGCCGAATCCCATCCCAATCATCTTGTTCGAGATTCAGTCTCATATACTGCTCCTGTGTTAGACTCGATATACGAAATCGCTAGACCGAGAAACGCGCACACGAGCGATCGCACGCAGTTAACTTTAGATCTCGAGGCCCTTCAGGCCGCAAATTCTAATTCTAACGTAAATCCGAATTAATGCAATTTTATGCAATTTTATTTTTCAATTTTTAATGTTTTTTATTATTTACTTTTCATTTTTGAGCACCCTTAAGGGCCCCGCTAGCGCGGCCTCTCTCTCCGATTGGCCGTCGCTCAGATGAAGGCTGAGTGGCAAAAATGCACGAGCCGACAGGGGGTTTTTTAGTGGGTATGGTTCTGGTAGGCGTCGGGACGAGTCCCACATAACTCCGATCGCGCGCGCAGAGTATGCGTCAGAGCATTTTTTATGTCCTCCTGCCCTTCCCGTGGAGGGGAACCAAAAAAAAAAAAAAAAGACCCGAGAACAAACATCTGTGGTCATCACACAAATGAATGCCCCGGCCAGGACTCGTACCTGGGACCTCCGGCGTATGAGACAGGGCTACTGACCACTATGCTACACGGCCGTCAAATTTTTCATATTTCAACTGTCAATATTTAAACTGTTCTTATTAAACTCCGAAATGGTATTTTAGCTACGTCACAGCCTACTAATGAAGCCGTTCTCGATTTAATGACATTGTTCCACCATTGATAAAAATAAATAATTTTAAATTCGAATTTTGATTAAGCATTTGCTTAACTAAATAAATAAGTACTACGATGTAAACGTCAAACTGGTTTTCAAACTCAAAATCAAATTTGGCAAATTACTACAGCAAGAAAAGGCACAAATCTAAATGCAATACAAGGGCTGAGTTCATATTTTACTATTTCATGAAAGGAAAAGGTATGCCACGTAATCAAAACACTTATTTATATTTAGTTATTCACTCAAAAAAACAGAACGATACTTATTATGTGTGAATCAGAATTGGAGTGCTCTTCACTAATTACAAGAGTTATTCTCGTTTGAAAATAAACAATTACCCATTGTATTAGCCCTTATTAACGACATTCATTTATTTTCATGTACAGTCGACCATTAATAAGCCAATAATAAGATCCATAAATAACCTACGCCTCGTGAAGCTGCACTAGAGATAGGTTATCGTTTATGCCACACACAGCTATCTATTTCGAGCAGTTATAAATCAAGCCCACGTAGGTGGGACATCGAAATGGCAAAACAAAAACAGCATCTACCCACAAACTTTATAACAATACAACCGTATTGTGAAATAACAAGGCATAGATTTTATCTCTATCTACGTAGTTTATTTTAATTAGTTTTGAAACACGGCTTTTAAATTTTGCATTATCTTTGTATATAGATAATTCCATTTCATCTGATCAACTGATGGTTAAAGGTCTGATGATGATGACTGATGGTCATTTTTGCACGCGGCGGCCCTATGTATGCGTGTGCTTGTAAATATGCAACTTAACTTTGTGTGACAGCCGCCATCTTGTCAAGTTGCGTTATAGTCGCTCTAGTATGCGTGTACAATCAGTACATTTCTGTCACGCATACAAGTTGCTGTATATATATACAAGCTCAACGCACACGTAGAGCTGCGCGCTCTAATGACTTGGTCCATCTGTATATTTAATAAAACGCTGACAGCTAACTTTGTAAAGGAATTCCTAATAGTTTAGGAAAGCAGTGAGAAAAAAATGCTTTTTCAATATTCACCTACTAAGCTGGAGGAATAACGAGGACAGCTATTTCCAGGTGTTATACACATAATTTTTGGTTACATAATACTATTAACAATGCAAACTGAAAACTATCTTCACGAGGTGAAGTGGTAGGTCAAACTATACTTTAAAAAAACTAAAACACTTTTAAAAGTTCTAACGCTATATTTAGGTTAGTCGGAAACCTTAGTCTATATGATTATATTTTCTTTTGGAATAAGCTACAATCGGTTTTAATAAATGTCTAAAATTTGAATACAGGGGACCTGAAAAAATCAAAAATTGCAGGAAGGGTGTCATGTGTGCACGTACTACTGTCAAAAGGCCATTTGATATCACAATTATAGATTTTTTATAGATTATTAGACACCCATTGACAATTTGATTCACTGCCAGGAGCGCATTGCAACCGGAGTCCTTTTCATTACTCAGATAATAGGAAAGTTTTATAGAGGTACGTTTCTATTCTTTCCTAATGTGCAAGTTGAATAGTTTGTTCTAAGCTCTTTTAATTTATATATTTTTAAAGCAGTCTTTATAATCGCCTTTATGTTATATAACGTAGTTTTATAACCGCTTCAGATGAAACATTTCTGTAGTGCATGGCAAGTTCTTGATTCGATTACGTACACCCCCTCCCCAACTTACATCTTCCCACTTAACATTGAATAAGGACGTTTTTGATTAGCTATTCAGGTATGGATTATGGTTTTGTCACTTCTCGATTTTGGTTAAATTAATAGGTTGTTTGGTACCTAAATGATATTATTAATTAAATCATTGTAAAGGTTAATTGTAAATGTAAATTTGTTTCCCACGTGTAAATTTAACGGCAGTTGCGAAGGCCTCATTCGTACAAAACCGAAAGCACAAGCAGTTCCTGAATTTCTTGCGATGATCCTCCAAACCAGTATAATAAATGAACATTTGAAACTGGAGCATGAGTCCAATGTACGTAAAAGTAAAAAATATATAGGTATAATTCTCAGGAAAAAAGTCAGTAATATAATTATATAATTGTCAGTTATGTTACTGTCACAATGGTACAAAAGAAGTTCTTCTATATCCAACCTATATTTTTCTGAAACAGTTTAATAAAACGGCAACTTTTGAACGATACTAGCGACGCTTGTCAGTACGCAGATGCGTTAGTCGGACTGTAGTTATAATAATAATAATAAATCCCCAGACAAACACACCAACTGTATGGCCCCAAAGTGAGCAGAGCTTGTGTTGTGGATGACCATACAGCGAACAGGGGGGAACCCAGAATAAACATACATATAAATATCAACAAACATGACCCGAGAACAATGCCAATCACCCGGCCAGGGCTCGAACCTGGGACCTCCGGCGTATGAGGCAAGGCTGCTGACCACTACGCTACTCGCTAGTTATCATCTGAACTTTGAAAGTTCCATGGAAAGAACATACCTATGTCAAGTAAGATCCTGCATATACATTTTTATGGATAAGATTAACCTTTAGAAATGAGAAAATATCTGACATTATACAGTGCAACCTTAATATACCTTAATATAACGACTTCCTCGACTATCAAATTCTTCGTAATCCCCTAGGACAACCATAAGAGCCAATGCAAAATATACTTTTACATTGCGAACATTTTTTGCGAACAACCTCTCGAAAAAGAAGTATATACCTCTTATTAACGAATTTTGTCAACCCAAAACCTTTATATAAAGTTCCCACTAATTTATAACTCTTAATCACACAGTATGTGTTTTTTTACCTCTTTATAATGAATTTTAAAGCAACCTCACCTTAACATAACAAACCTCAGTTCAACGAATCACTAACGAATATTCCCTTTCGATCTGTTATATCGAGGTAGCACTGTAAATATCTTCTTCTCACGAAGCAAATTGTTAATAAAACGTTCAATTAAAGAGACTTGCATGCTTATTCGACTCACAATGCTTTTGGAGTCGCCAAGACATCGACCGCAGGCATTGTGTCCACCACAATACCTGGTCATAACATTTACTTACTGCTGCAGACAGCCTTGGATATCATGTCTTTTGTATTCAAATTAGGTAGGAAATGATAGACAAGATGTTTGTGGTTGTCTTGTTCCATTGTGGACATGAATTTGCTTTGTACCATCGGTGAATTCGTCGGATACCCAGGCTATTTGCGAGAATCACTTGCACGTCGTTGCAGTCAATGACATATTACATATAGACAAGTCATACCCAAATATTACCGCACAAAAAAACGGCGACAACGTAACTATAGATACCTACCCGATATATAGAGTAATATAATTTGTAGGAGAAGGAAAAAATAATTCGGTTCACTTGTTGCAAGAAAGAGATACCTATGTACTTCGTGACGTTGCTTCGCACTAATTGGTCGCGAGCGTACGTGACGTAGTACGTAAGTTGTAGAAACTCTATAGCTCGTTGTCTCTTTTACTCTTACCTACAAAATCATATTACATCTCGCTCTTCGAGTTTGTTGAAACGAACAGCCATGTCAATTTTAAAAAGTCATTTTAAATAGAAAAATAAAATAATAAATTAGATAGTTATAAAAAAATAGTACTTACGCATGAAAAGAAACGTTTATTATATCTTTAACAGTAACAGTGTAATTAGTACACTGTCTAAACACACATGAAGGCATTGTACGGTATTAAAAACACAGAATAGGGAATAAGTTTTGTTTGATGTTTAGCCATGACACTGGGTTGCACAAGACTGAGTCAAATAGCCGGCAACTGCCTTGCATTCACGTTGCCATTTTTGAGAGCGGAAAACCTGTCTATATGTAATATGTCATTGGTTGCAGTATTTCACGGCGTCCCGCATACAGGGGAATTCGAATGTAAATCTGAGCCTTCCCCGATTGTACTAATTACTCAAACAAGTAAATTAAATAAATATATTAATAGATATAAATAATAATAGAATAATGTAGATATATATAATTACAATGTTCTTTCTGTTCAGAGTTTTATGACGATTACATCACATCACAATCATAATAATATTCTCCTAAACTGATGCGTTGTGTAAAAATCAAAATAACAGGCTACTTAAAATAAAGCAATTAATTCTCTAAAAGCTTCCATATCACGGCAACTACTTAAATCATACGTTCGAAACACATGCGTCATCCTCGAATGAACCAACATTTTAAAAGACCCTACTACTTAGTTAAGTAAGCGATCAAGTGACAAAAACACCAGTTAAATACAAATACATTACCACCACCTTATCTCTATAGTAACAAAAACTGGAACAAAACCATTTGTTACGAGAATAAATTTCAAATAGCATTAACGCATAGAATGCAACGCCATCCTCAACTGAAGAAATAAGTCGGTGGCAGTGTACAAAAGACACCGAATAAGTCTGTCAGGTGACAAACGGACAAGCAGACAGGTTGGCGGACAAATAAACAAGATTTGGGCTACTGCTGTCTGAAAACGAAAGTCAGTATTATGAAACTTACTTTGATGAACCTAATGTTTTATTGATTTTTGTCTAAGTGACTCTTGCCAGGGTTTTTAGGAAAATATTCTTTTGAGTTTACAATTTTATTCGGAATTAGCCGTATAGTAATATTTTTAGCTTAAATTTATAGCTCAGGTTCACGCAAGTCGGCCTTATTGACTTATCTGTCGACGTACGGCTCAAACTTAACTGATTGAGATGGTATAATTAAAGTAAACCACACAGCACAATTATCTATTCAAAAATAGAAATATTAATAGCTGAAATATACAGTTACTGAACATTTTCTAGAACGTATTCCGTTATATAACAACGAACAAGACAATGCTGCCAAGCTGCTACATTATTTGATAAAGCTGTCAATTTATGTCAATATCGGCTTGTGTTCCTTAAATATCCAAACGTCTAATATTCTGTAGGTCTCTTTCAGACTCCGGCGGCGAGACGGGTCAGGGACGGGCACCCTAAAATATCATTGAATGTTATTTGTTGGAGGTATCGAATATTTTAAGATTGCTAATATACCTAAGCAAACTTAATTTGAGGCTGGGGTCAAATTACATTCCGTATATTATAGCTTTATTGCAAAATTTTCAATTTGAAAAACTATGCTACTCTTTTTAAGCTAAATTAACCATCCTTAGATTAAACTTAGTTAGGGAGGTAAAACATTATTTGGCATCTACTAATGCTTGGATAAAAAGTCTTAAACGCTTAGCCAATCTTTAATCTTTGCTCACAATTGAATAATAATTAATAAATTCACAAGAATAAATAATTGATCAGGCGTCACAATTAATCTGGGTAACTTTGGCCCGCTATTTGAGATTTTTTTAAATACATACATCAATTAAGTCCACGTTCACGGAAAAAGATCTAAGTAATATTTTTTAATAGTTTAAAAAATTAAAAAAATACATCATTTAAATGTAGAAATCATAAAATCTTATTTTTCTTTTTTAATAAATTTCTCAATAATTTTTCATTTGAAAAATGCCAGGTGGATTGACTGGAAACAAGGATATTCTTTTAGGCAAATCGCAGCTAGAGTCCCTGTTACTCAAAACTGCGTCGTTCCTACCCTGCAGAGGTAATAGCCGCCGGGTTGTCCTTAGTGATGCTACATCAGACTTCTTGCCACCCGTGATCCAACTCAACTCGTGACCAACTCTACTAAACTGAGATTAGAGCTGGATTTGGATTACCATCAAGAAGATCCTGGCGAGCACCTTTGAATACACGGGAACGACAGCGATGCAGACTGCAGTGGGCCAGGCAATTTCAAAACGATGAAGACCAAGAAGACGAAGAAGAAGATATCTGGCGTAGTTGTCTTTTCGTTAACGAAGTATACACCCTGATAACCGACGTGTCCATATCTGGAGAAGGCCTGAGATTTCCGAAAGGCAAATAACTGCCATGGGATCTGTTGATCAAGCCTGCGAATCGGTATCTTTTTGGGGTGAAATAATGATTTCTCGCTCGTTTGAGCGCCATTCATTATTTTGATCTCTCAGCAAAGGTCTATGACAGGTAATTTGTACAAGACAACTGTTATCGATGGAATCATCAGACCATTCAGGATAAATTATGGTAACCAATTCGTGTTGGTCGACGATAATGCGCCGGCACATCGAGCTCAACGAGTGAACGCTGCTCTCCGGGACATTCACGTACGACATGATTCTGTTAAACTGGCCTGCCGGCGCTCTGGACTTAAACACAATCAAGCGCGCATGCGACAATCTCGAGCGAGCTGTTTTGAGTTGTCAGAGAACTCTGTCAGAGATCAAGGAATATCGGGACAGGTTACCACAAGAACTATTGGTTCAAGCCACGCGAAGAGTTATTTTGTATTAAATTTGTTAATAAAAGCATCTAAAAATTAATAAAATTATTTACCTTAGTTAAATTTTCGCATTTCTTTAAACAACAGTTTCTAAGAGATTTAAAAAACTATTTTTTTTTTTAATAAAAAAAATATTGAGATTTTTCACATTAAACTTATGTGTTTTTAAATTTTTTATTTATTCTTTTATTAATTATTGTTTAACACGAGAAAAAAATATCTAAACTTTTACAAGTAAACGCAGACTTTTCTGATGTGTGTATTTGTTGATCTTGTATTAGATGTTTTGCAAGTTTTTTGTTATTCACAACAAATGTTCCTAAGCATTTCTTGATTGCCAAATGGCCGCCTCTACTGTCTTTCTTTTTTAAAGGTTAATTTATTTTGTAGTATATTTTAATTTTTGTTACATTTTTTTTCATTTGACAGTAAAGAATATTTTCATTTTCATTTCATTTCAAAATACAAAGAAATGTTCAATTTCATATAATCATTTAGTTGTTGAGCCAACTTCAAGATCAACAAGGCGAAAAAGTTTCAAATTCAGAATTTCAAACACATTTGGACAACGGTTTTCTTGGGTTTAGTACACGACACTGTGGCGTCTTCTGAAGTTTCCAAAACAACTGTTAAGTGAAACTTGTGACTTGTTCTTCGACTCATTTAGCAGAATATTTATTGATTACGTTCCAGTTAACTCATAGAACAAGGGAAAAGGTTAGAAGAGCTATCAATGCAAAACTGTACGGGAACCGATTTCGCCTGTTTTCTCCCACTTTTCGTCACAATTACTATTCCATATAATAATAATAATAAATCCCCAGACAATCACACAAACATGCACGTAATTAAAAATGTTAAATAAAAGATAATAATGGACCCTTATACTCGTAATATTGAATCAGCTACGTCCGTAAGCAATAATTATTAAATTGACTTTCATTCTCTTATATTTTTCTTCTTACTCAAAAAAACTAAACAAGGTTTGTATGCGGCACTACAACCGCTGACTATAAGGCACAACAGTTAAGAACGCGATATGCTTTACATTACGCGCTTTACATGAAGTATTAAAATAGCAGGGCTCCATTAACAGCGATGTACATATTTTTTATTTTATTTATATATTTATATTTTTTAGAACAACTTTCTGTGGCTGATCGATACTTTAGCCACACTTGACACTTATCATCTTGCTCTGCAAGTAATGATTGTACACGAAGGCTCTTTCTAACATTTTAAGCATCGCGTGACCGTGAATCACAAACAGCGGGAACGCGCGCATTCCTGTAACCAGGAGCGTCTGCACTTAATTCTGCCACGCCCACAAGGTCATTGTAATCTTTTTCCTTGTTCTGTGAATCAACTAATTTTGTCCTACGATTGCTTAATTACTCCCCTGTACCTATAATGTAATTTAGGCCTATTGTTCGTTCGCGTTAAGAATACAGTGAATCATCGATGCAACTACAGATACTAGCCAATGAGATTGCCATATCAGAAAAAGTTTTCTTTTTGTCGGTGACGCTATTGGCTATAACCGAATGATGAGACGATACATCACTGTATTCTTAACGCGAACGAACTATACATAGTAATCATATCTGTAGTTACTTTTATTTCCTTTTTTTATCGTTGTTTTGTAAAAATACCTTTTACGTGAATAACAGAGAGCGTACAGCGCAGTGACAGGCGCTGGCTTTTCGGTCTCGAGGTCGCGGGTTCAACCCCCGTGACTACCAAATGTACAAATGAGTTATTACAACTTAAGTACATAAAGCCGACTGCTCTGACGGTGAAGGAAAGCATCGTGAGAAAACCCAAATACAACTAAGTAATTATTTCGAAGGTGTGTCTAGTATGTGTACAAGTCTACCAACCCGCGGTAGGCAAGCGTGTTAATAATAATAACAATAACAATAATAAATCCCCAGACAAACACACCAACTGTATGGCCGCAAAGTAAGCAGAGCTTGTGTTATGGATGACCAAACAGCGAACTGGGAAGACCCACAATAAATATACACACAACCTAGACCCGAGAACAAACATCTGTGTTTATCACACAAATGAATGCCCCGGCCAGGACTCGAACCTGGGACCTTCCATGAGGCAAGGCTACTTACCACTACACCAATCGGTCGTTATAACGTGGTGTACTGTAAATTGCCTAATACCACCCCTGGGTGAGACTGATATAGCTGCAGTGGGTGTAAGGGCTGTCATGATGCGAATAAAAACTTCTAATGTTGTTATTTAAATTATTACTACATTTACTAAGAACGCCAAAGGACATAAAAAATAAACCTTTTCATTCAAACAAAAAAAAATTTAAATCTCGCCCTTCATAAATATCCCATACGAAAAACACACACCGCTTTGTTACTCCACACTCAATTCATAAAGTAACCTAATTACCAGGGTAACTTGAGCGCCACAGGGTAGGTAACATAAGTATTACTTAATTACATCATCTTGTTCACCCTGTGTAAGCAATCTTGGGGTTGAATCAACAGTCTCTTTGACGCAAAATTTACCTCTTTATGCTGTGTACATGTATGCTAGACATTTCTATTATAACATCTGTCTTTACTGAAGGACTTGCGGTTGAATAAAAATTTTCTTCTAGTAGTAAAATGTTTGTGTATATTTTAAGTACCTATGCAACTCATTGATGCTATCATTATTGAAATATAGGGACCAGATATAAAAAATACCTTTAATAATGGTGTACACTTGTGTGTGTAACGGCCTTATTTCTTGACTGACAAGATTTTACAATTTTTTGCAATGTAAGTACTTATTTTTAGAACTCGTGAGCGGATGCTATTTCAAGGTGTTCGTCGTTTGGATACTTGAGGGGAAGGAGACTTGCCGAGCTAACAGATGCAGATAAGAATAATTGAATAGACATAAAGAAACATTGTAAATTTATTTTGAAAAAAATGCACCCGTGATATTTCTTGCCAGTTCTTCTTCACGAAGATTTTTCCGAACTGGTGGTAGAGTCATGCTTTATTTGACGTCAATAAGAACAAGTAATTGTCAATGTTGAGAAATAAATATTTGCATTTGAATTTGTAACAGATGGTTTTATATCGAGTTTTAATGATCGTATTTCTAATAATAATTTTTTAAATTCTTTAATAGAAATGTATTTATGAAGGAATCAATTAATTTGATTAAGATAAGTGCTTTTAGATCTAAGCGTTTTAACTCCATATATACTTTATCAGTACCACATACGGGTGATTGATACACAAATACATCACAACCAAACAAAGATCGGGCGAAACAACCATAACAGTTCTGTAAATGAGGGCTGTTTGGAAGCACCCAACAAGAAAATTCCTTTCACGCTAAATACCATAGGGTGTGTATGTTACGACTAATTTAAAAATAACATAAGAAATTTCATTCCAAGCAGAACTCAAAGAGTAATAATATAATATAATTAAAAGGAAAGTTTTGTTTGTGATTGTCAAACTACGACAACCAACCTAGCAAAGGATAATATCGTGTTAGTACAAAAAAAAATGGCAGACGAATCTGCAAGCATGACCCTCGTTATTTTTAGTTCAAATATATAAAAACAGATAGTTTAAGTAACACTATTGCCACACTAACTTATCTTAAAGTAATACAACAGTATAAATAAGTTGCCGCAACTGATCTACCGTCGGTTGCCGTACTTGATAACTTTTATCTCAACTCCAGATCACATCAGCAAAGTTCAAACGAACTTACTTAGAAACTCGCTTTGTTTCGAAAACATAATCGAATATATCTCATTTATTGATCAATCGATACTTGATCTTAACTAGTCCATATCTTTGCTAACGTTTTTGATAAATACCGCGTACAGCAAAAAAATATACGTTCTTTAAAGTAATTTACACTTTATTATAAGTAGGTAAGGTTGTATTTCGATTAAAATTGCAATTTTAAGTTAAATTGAGGTTGAAATTACTAGTCTGTTTCAATAGTAAGTAAGATAGGTTAGTAAGTAAGTTTATTACCAATATTACGCAGAGATTAGCTAGTTATTGTGGTAGTTAACGTTCGCTTATGAGAATGTACTTTTTATTTTCGAAGTCAATGACCCGAGATTTTGAAGGTTCCGTTTTTAATTCGAGTTCCTTTTTTAAATCTGCTTATGGATCTCTGATTGAGACTTCATAATGTTCTGTACCTCTTAAAGTTTTACTGAATCTCCTTGTTCCTTTCTTTAATTAAAACTTCGAGTTATTGTAGAATATCTAGTAGTTTCTTGGTCTGTCTCTATTTGGAGTAACTATTGCTACCTGGTTTATTAATAAGAGGGTCTGTAAATAATAGGTCTTTACCTATGAAACTGCCGTTTTGCCGTACTGGCCATTTCAAACGAAAATATTTTTTTTTTGACTGATAATTCTAATTTCAAATTAATTTTATTTGACAAACATGGAATTCTTTTTCTAAAATCGTCATTTGTTTAATAGTTAGTGTTTTGTTTTCAACGCATTCGAACATTTTTCGTCATCATGGATAAGTTAAAAATTCGAGTAATTATGGAGTATGAGTACCGTCGTGGCAGCAAAGCGGCACAAGCGGCACGCAACATCAACGACGTTTACGGAGCGAACACTACAAACGAACGCACCACCCGTTATTGGTTTACCCGCTTCCGTTCTGGAAATTTTGACCTGAAAAATGAACCCCGTGGTCGTCCGAAAACTTTGGTCGACAATGACGAATTAAAGGCAATTGTGGAAGCTGATGAAACTCAATCCACGGCTGAATTAGCAACAGCTTTCGACGTTAGCATCAAAACAATATTGGTCCATTTGCGTCAAATTGGCATGGTAAAAAAGCTTGACAACTGGGTACCCCACGAACTCAATGACCGCCAGCGCGAAGTACGCGTGGAGACGTGCCTTGCACTGCTCAGCAGGCATACAAATGAAGGAATTCTGAACCGCATTGTTACTTGTGACGAGAAATGGATCCTGTTTGACAATCGTAAGCGCTCAGCAAGTTGGTTGGACCCTGGTTCAGCACCCAAACAATGCCCTAAACGAAAACTTACCCCTAGAAAAGTGATGGTCACTGTTTGGTGGTCTAACGCGGGTGTAATTCATCACAGCTTCTTGCCAAACGGGACAAGCATTACTGCAGATGTGTACTGTGAAGAACTGAACACAATGATGGAGAAGCTCGCACATCTCCAACCAGCTTTGGTCAATCGTTCGGCTCCACTGCTCCTGCACGACAACGCGCGACCTCATACTGCACAGCAGACGGTCTCCAAGCTACAAGAGTTGGGGTTGGAAGTTCTCCGTCATCCGCCGTACTCACCAGACCTTGCGCCTACAGACTTCTACTTTTTCCAGAATTTGGATAACTTCTTGGCGGGAAAAAAATTCAATACCTGAGAGGCAGTACAAAATGCCTTTGAAGAATTTGTTGCCTCCCGTCCAGCTGATTTCTTCAAGAAAGGCATCAATAAGCTACCAATGCGTTGGCAAAGATGCATTGATTGCATGGGTGATTATTTTGATTAATAGAAATAAAAAATATATAAAAAAATTACGCTTCATTTATTTCGTGAAAAACGGCAATTTCATATGTAAAGACCTAATATAAGTACTGAGCTTTTTAAAATAATTTTTTTTTAAGATGTCTTAAGAAAACTCTGGAAGCCGTGCCTGAAATAATCATATATTTATGATTTTTGTTTGCACAATGAATTAAGCTAAATTTAATAATCTAAAGTGCAGAATGTCCGAGTTTTGTATACATAATATTAAAATTTAATTTAATTTGGCAGTTCTTTTGACATCTAGGAAAATAAGGATTTCAACAATAAACGAATTTAATAACTATGTTTGCCTAGAAATCTAGTGTGAATTAAACGTTGATCTTGCTACAAAGATATATGTAGGAAGCTTTTCCCATCAGCCAGATTACGTAGCTCTCATCGAGATTCTGTAAACCTCTTTAAGTGTCTCAGACACGACGCCATTTTTAAATATTGCGAATTCAATTATACAACCACTCATATCCCTCGAGAACAGGCCGTTTTCAAGATGGAAGTTACTCTATTTCCTTTATGTAGAATTTCACGTGAAAGAGTAACAAACTAAAATATTCACTTTTGCATTTATATTATTAGGATTTAGTGAAACAACAATAAATACACACAGCCAATAGTTCTCTAGATGAAAAATTCTGTGTTTCAGACATAGAAAACTAAATATTAATTTAGCGAATGTCTCCTCCGGGTACCAGGAGGGCATGAGTGCGGTTAGTGCGAGGTTGATGTGTGTAATAAAAAAGTTTCTACTTGGAGCAAATAAAATGTCTGGTGTAAAGGGAGAGGTAATATTTGTTGTGGGTCCTGCTGATAATTTGTCAAGGTATTTCAAAGACTTTACAAAATTATGTAGGTACTACATTTTGGCTATTAATTTGTTGTTATAACAATACAGGGGACTTTTTACTATAAAATCAATTTAAAATAATCAGGTATTTCATAAAGTTTTATCTGTAATATATCAAAATATATTAATAATATATAATGACAATTATATGTTATTAGCAAATAATGATTTTGATAATTATAGTTTACATCAAAGCTAAAAAATCTAAAAGCTTTATTTATCCCAGTATAGAGACGTCAGCTTTGGCGATGGTATAATGATTCAATAAACTTAACAGTACTATTTAAAAAGGTACTGGTTTCCAACAACGCAGGAGAATTAATTGATTTCCAGTAAAGGACCTTTCGACCAAAACTTATTCGAATTGAGAGTTCACAAACTTTTCCCAACTTTTATAAATGAGGGTCCTTTAAATTATTGTCATTGTTAAGGAAGTTCAACCTAATAATTCGTTAGGTAATTTGGGACAAACTTAATGATCCTGATTTATATGTTATTAAAATCTAAAAACGATGGGAGATTTTCATCAGTGAAATTATACGTATTAAATTAGCCATTTAGAATTAATAGTGATTGAATTAGAAATTTTAAAAATGAGGACCCAAAATCTATATAACATACTATATGAGGTTCATAAAGAAACTACAAAGCAAGAGGTGTTCTAAGGAACGTTTAAAATCTTTCTTCAGATAGACTGACATCACACACTCCGTAGATGAATTATCTCCGGACTAGGGGCGCTGGCTATAGTGCTACATATGGTTGAAATTTGTTTTATTTCTCAGTGCAAAAAATACTTTCAATAAAATAGCTAATAGTTCTTTAATTTATGCCACTACTGAGTGGCGCTGACGTCGCAGCGTGTCTTTACTGCTACGGCTTCACCAGATTCCCTAATGATAATAAAATACACAAAAACTTCTTTGTATTTACTCTATGGTGTGGTTACGCCTGAGGTACTTCTGATTTCGTGTAAATTTTGGGATGAAATATAGCCAATAGCTTCTGGATAACGTCTCTTTATGATAATAAATAGCGTATGATTGCCCCCGTAGGCCCTCGCCCCTCCAATATTCAGTGGCTGAGGATATGAGGACAGTTTTCGGTGCCATCCAGAACGAAGATGTTAAGGAAGTTTCGTCTCCCGCACGAAAACTGCGAGCCTCCCGCTCTCCTCAAGATCGCCTTATAGCTCCAGCAGAGCATTGCTCCCTTCTCAGTTCATTATAGGTTCTGAAATAACCAGCTTCGGCTGTTCTGGCCTACTGGCTGCGCGGCCGAGCCTACCTCAAATCCCGCCGAGCTCCATGAGTACAATGATAATTGTCAGCGGATGGCCCGCTAGCGCAGACTTGTCCCTAACCGGCTGTCGCTTCCGATGAAGGTGAAATGCAAATTTTTGCTACAGGTTGATAACCTAATTTTTAGTGGGTAAGCACGCTTCTGGTGAATCCCACATCACCATAGAGCCGCTGCGTGGTATGCATGAGCATTTCCAGCATGCTTAAGCGCAAAAAAAAATTATATCGTAAAGCTCAAGACACTATCAATGTTACTTTCGCAGACTGAAGAATAGATGGAGATAATTGAATGAATCATGAAAATCTGTGAAGATACTGGGTATTTGTAAAAACATTTAAAATAAGAATGATCTACCTATATTGACCTCCTTGCTACGGAGCTTAGGGAGTTGACCAACCTGAAGTCGATTACACTTTAGTAACCAGCCTAGCTATATTAATGATAATAAATAAAAAGACAGCAAGATTTTTTGTACAAACAAGGTTTATTCCAGCCCCCTTGGTAAAGACTACAGAGGTTCAGGTAAAAAGGTTTTAACATCCCATTACGAGACCCCACAAATAGATTTTCTTCAATATTGTTCCAGAGACAATATCTCAGGGGAAATGTCAAACAGGTTTCTGATCCTGGCAGGAACGATTTCAGATACGCAGAAAGCTCGGGATAATAAATAAACATGTATGAAACTTTGGCAATGTTTAGTATACAAGTTGATATATAGTTTCTTACTTGAGGTCGGGAATATATATAAACAAGATAACAAATGGATTTTGAGCTCCATGATTTGTGGTATAAGTTATATCACCTACAAATATGTTATTAAGTAGATTAAAGTTATGAACAAATGTATTTTAGTAATCTAGTATTAAAACTTGATTGTACGTTAATTGTGATGGTAGTCAACAATTTCTTCTAGTCTAAACTTAGTTTGGAAATCCAAGACTTCATTGTATTAGGTTTTTGCTGCCAATAAATAATAATAATATCGGTGTTACTATCTATCTCCGCACGAATATAGCATTTAAAACTATTTCGCAATCCACTAACAACTTAGTCTTAAATATGGAATACTTCTTTGTTCAATCTATTCTCAAGCACAAAAAAGTTCTTTAAGGTGTATATACCTTCGTGGCACGAGAACTACTTTTCATAACTCGAGCAACTTCTAGAGGATATTTTGCTTAATTATAGTGATTCTATAGTTATGGGAGATTTCAATACATGCGTGCTCAGAAACGATTTCAGAGCGAACAAACTAAAATCTTTTGTGGAATCCAGTAACTTGCACATACCTTCGATTAATTGCAACGAATTTTTTTTCCGAACTGTGCCCCTTCTCTCTTAGATCTTATGTTTGTCACCTCTTCTAATCACATATATAAACATGGCCAGTGTGGTGCAGACGCGTTTTCATACCACGACCTGATATACCTGTCGTATAAAGTACGCCCTCCTGAGTTGAAGCCTAAAGTTGTGTTGCGTCGTAATTTTGGTGGCATGAATGTAGAAAATCTGCGCAGTGATGCAGCTGATATGGATTGGTCTGTCATTGACAAAACAAAGAATGTTAACGAACAGATTAGGCTTTTCAACGTTTTTTTAACAGAACTCTACGACCACCATGCGCCTTTGCGTAAAATTGAATTAAAACACCTGCCAGCCCCATGGCTAACTGATACAATTAAACAATTGTTACATAAGAAAAACGTTGCCAAGGCTAAGTTGAAAGCAGACCAATCCGAAGCGAATAAGGAGCGATACAGATCCATTAGAAATCACTGCAACAAGGTGTGTAGGGATGCACAAAGGCGGCATATTCACGCATCCGTAGACGGTGGTCCAGCTAAAGTGTGGAAATTTCTCAAAACCCTGGGCATTGGCAAGCCAAAAAATTCTGTAACTTCGAATGTCGATATAAACTCACTTAATCGACATTTTTCCTCAACTTCTGCAATGGACGGATTACTAAAGGGCCGTACCTTAAAGAATCTTTCTACATTGCCATGCCCAGACATAACTACTTTTACATTTCAACCTTTCACTGAACTGAATTCCTTCTCCCTACGTTAACCAAGATCCTTAATAACTCCTTATCATCATCCGACGACATCCTCGCTGGGATATAAGTTGACAATTGAATTCGAAACTAGCCGCTTAGTCAGTTAAAACGTCCCTAAGTCACTGTCAAGTTCTGTCAATATTAGACTGACAGAGACACACCTACATCACGAATTCATGAATTTTTTATTTATTTATTACCTTGATTTTATAACTCAGGTCCGAGGAAAGTCGGTCTAAGTAGACCCCTATTTGTGCAATCAATAAACAAATGCAGTTAATCATTCTTTAGACGAACTAAATACCAAGGAATACAAGGTATTAAAAAGGTATCGCAAAAATCGTTAACCATACAAGCTGTGTTATAAAATTACCTCATAAGAAGTCTTTGAAAAAAATACGAAAAATAAAAATAAGCTCACTATATAAAACCTACCAAAAATAATGTGATAAAGCCTACCCGACGCCATCACTCAACTCTCAAGGCACGTTATCAGAAACGTCGGTTTCAAAATACAAAGGATTCTAACTGGATTATTTCTTAAAGGAAGGTCTGAAAATTTAAAAAGAAAAGGAAATAAAAATATATATTATTCCGTCCCAAAAGCCCCGACGTTCGGAGGGTTAAATTATTCAGTCCTAAATATTCTAATGGGAAGAGTTTATCCCGAAGGAGGAATTCATTCTAAGTCGACTGAATGATCCAGTAGGCACGTGATGGAGGCCTGCGTGTGATTAGTTTCTAGTTAGTTTGGTATTTTTTCGGAATAATCCTATTTTGTGTTGGAAGTTGTTTTTTTGGGCTGCGTACCACTTATATAAAAGAATATATTAAACATATATTTAGGAGCATGCTTCTTAAAAACCTATACATGTATATAACTGACAATAGTATGAAACTAAAAGTTTATATTAATCAAGATAAATACGAGAAAAGTAAAAACTCGGTTAAGATCCACTAAACGAACAGTATTTTTTCTTTGAAATGTATAAAATAAATTTAATAATGATTTTCGAAGATGTCGTTGATGAATGAAGAACCTCTTCGATAAAACTAAAATATTATTCGTATTTTTCTGGTCAACCTAAACTTAAAGGCCAAATAAAAACTCACGAATAAAAAAAAATTAATGATACAAAAATTTTTACTTATTAAACCATTTATGTATAGGTAAAATAAAACTGTGAAGTTTGTGTTTAAGTTAGACAGGTACTTTCTTAACGTCTAACTTATTACGCATACCTACTTTCTTAATTATGATTACTGTTCAAACCTAATTTTATAACAAAATGCCTGTCCAATATTATTACTGAACTTCAATTACAAATTGTTCAATTAAAAATGAATCCCGTCAAAAAGTTTTCAATACTTTGTTTTAGGAGAATTTTACATCTTGGAATTCCAAATTTTCTTAAGACCCTGTAAAGTTATCCTGAAATCCTTTAATTGTTATTTTATTTATTCTTTGACGGGTTCTAGATTCTAAATAAGAGCCAGTCGAAGTTTCTTTTGAAGAGTTATTGAAAAACAAATGATCAATATCAAAAATTTATTCGCGAGAACCATGCAGCTTTTCGGAGAATCTGTTATTTTCAATAACTTAAGTTAACTAACGAGCTACCGATCCAATTAAGTAATGTTAAGTTTTTGTTTGAGAAGATTTGACTAACTACTTATGTTGGCTAACGGCACGAGTTTACGCGCGTTCAGCGGATTCGTCGTTTGGATACTTGGGGGAGGGACGTTTCCGGGCTGACAGATGCAGATAACAATAATTTTGTATAGACATAAAGAGACACTGTAAATTTGTTTCTAAAAAAAATATATATATACGTGAAGTTTCTTGCCAGTTCTTCTTCACGAAGGTTTTTCCAAACTGGTGGTAGAGTCACGTTTTATTTGACGTCACTGAGAACAAGTAATTGTTAATGTTGAGAAATAAATATTTGAATTTGACGAGATCTTAACTCTACGCTAATCGAGATCTTAATTCTACTACGGCTGAACAAAAAAAGCAGTTGGCGCTTATTGCAAATACCGAATGGTACGGTGATTCAACGACTTGAATATTTCTGATACCAATTCGAGCTTGAAATTAAATATTTATTCCTCAACATTGACAATTACTTGTTCTTATTGATGTCAAATAAAACATGACTCTACCACCAGTTCGAAAAAACCTTCGTGAAGAAGAACTGGCAAGAAACTTCATGGGTATATTTTTTCAAAATAAATTCACAAAGTCTCCTTATGTCTATACAAAGTTATTCTTATCTGCATCTGTTAGCTCGGCAAGTCTCTCTCCCCCCAAGTATCCAAACGACGAACACCTTCAAACGGCACCCGTTCACGAGTTAACGCGGAATCCAGCCATCGCCCTCCTTAACCATATGAGAGGGAAGTGAGCGACCCGTCATCCGACGCTACCATAAGAAGACGTACTTTAGTGACAATGACGCTTTAGATATTCATCAGGACGATGAACTCAACGAACATACAGACACATACTAGTAAAATCCTGGTAATGAGTGGATTATACCCAGAGGCTTTTACCATCGATGGGCTTTATTCACATAGCTGCACTAATCAATTTCATTTACGTACATAGGGACAATCTTCGGTAAAGACGGATAAAATCGGATATGAATGAGTATTCGAGCGGCACTCCTACTGTAAAAGTTAATTCAGGATTCGATCGTACTGAATGCGGATTCGAAAAAGCCAAATAATATTTATTGTAACGTTGACCAACAAAATTAGATCGAAGACTTTGATTTGATTTCCAAAAAGTGATGCTACATCGAAATTAACCTCAAAAATACTTCTTTTAAAGGCCATCTCATTTCTTTTATAATTCATACATACTAAATTATATTCCTACGCATTTACAAGCTAAACATGTAAAAATAATAATTTTAAACGTCGAATTAGCCCTCTCCATGAGCTATCAGCCGCAAAATGGCAGCATGAACGATGAATGCTTCAATACGCAAACAATGTCCACGCCACCAATGTGTTCAGTAGCAAAAACTGAAACTAAAGCATTAGTTACGTGACTAAACGTCAAACTTCATCCACGCATAGAACACAGCGCCACCCTTCACTGAACGGATAATTTGGTCGGACAGACTTTAATCAATTTCGTTTGAATTAATCATATTATTCATAAGGCTTTTGAACAAAGCGGTTTTGTGTAAGATCGCACGAATCCACGAAAGATGACAATTCAATTAATTTTGTGCTACGATGATTTATTTAATTAATCGCTTACATTAATTAGCTTGTGCATAATTAACAATTTTAGATAATCTATAAATAGTAATCTCATTTTAACCACATGCAAACAAATCTTTTGAAGTATATAAAAAAAACTAAACAGTACAATCACACTCCAAGAAAGCTTATCTTTATCTAATAAAAGATATACTACGAACATCTAATCATTTCAATTTTAATGTACTATGATTGAGAATTTTCTAACATTTCTAAATTATCAATCCGACATAATTCAGAAAAGAAATGTCCCAAAATGCAAGGAGTCTGGGCCAGGTCTTTGTACACTTTATCAAAAAATAGTTTAAGATGCTTAAAACACTTTTCGATTGTTAAATTGTTATTAAAACACTTTATTTATTGGTAGGAAATGAAATTGTGCATTATGAGTGTGCAACACAAACAAAAAACGTCATGGCGGAAAAAATGTCATTTTGACAGTTAAGGTTTACTTACATCTTTTTTTGTGTTTTGAGTAGTATCGATGGCTGGTTGCCATTACGTCCACAGAATTGAACTGAATTGTTTTGTGTATTTTAAGCTTATTTAACAGTTGTAAAGTTAAAAAGAAACCGAAAGAAAGAACTCTAGCGCAACGAACAATCAAACACACAGACAGACAACTATCAATACGATGTGAATGAAGTGTGCCGAGAGTGAGGTGGTTGCGCTTAGCGAACTAACTTCACTTGATAACTTCCGCCATAGAAAAGACTCATTGTCAATGTTGCCCGCTAAAACGAACACAAATAATGTTGACTTTTTTATTTTCTTACCATCTAACTACTGATTAAATCAAATTATTTGTATTTTTCCTAAAATTACCATTAATTTGTCTATTTTTTTAGATGGTGTACAAACACCTAGCCCAGGTTGTGACATTTCTTTTATATTTACATAATTGGTAGTTTGTTCCAAATACGAAACCTTTTTGCAATGTGTACAATATACCTATATCATAAAATTCACAAACAATGAAAAGTGCCCTCACTCTCTTGTTTTCATTATTAAAATTCGCGAAAAATTAAGACAGTAAGCTCTACTTGTCCCTCGAGAGCTTTCAAAAAGCTCAAGTCTGGAGAAACCCTGTAAGTATTAGTGTAGATTAATTATTAAACAGTTGTCGCCTGTTGGTCTGTTGCTGGTGACTGCACTTAAACTGATACACGACGGTTTCTAACTCAGAGACTTTCAAAGTTTGAGGCATTCCGAAGAACGAGCTTTTTAAGTGGTTTTCAAGTTCTGAAAATGAATCATTTGTGTTGGTTTCCGAGATAGGTTGTATACTGTTGGGAAAAATGTAAAAGAGTTGATTGCAAATTAATAAACCTTGAATTATAATTATTCTTTTATTGAATGCGCAAAAAGTAAGAACATTGGAATTTAAAACAGGTATCAAGATAAGCACATTGTATCTCAGTGCGCTTGATTTCTTATTTTTTTTTATATTTTGATCTTGACAACTATTGAGTATTTTCCGGAACCTTCTCTTTTTATTTAACTTCACAATATATATCGCGAAATACTGAACATATCGCATACTTTCGGGGCTTCAGTACCTTTTCTAAAACAGTTCATGAAAAAACATCAGTTTTATTTGTTGGTTCAGAAACTTCAAAGATTAGGTTTAATAAAAAAATATACAGTATCTACTTGAAGAATTCCTAAGGACAAAAATGTTCAGTTAAAAGCATTCGAGGGAGTTAAAAGAAAACCACTTATTTTTTACTACTTTTACGCAACTTTTTCAAAACCTTTGATAAGAATCTTTTAATTGGGTAGGTTTCAAATTTCTGACAAATGAATAAATCATATTAATAATATTAAGTCTCCAGAAAGACAAACCAACTGTATGGACCCAAAGTAAGCAGAGCTTGTGTTATGGACTACCATACAGCGAACTGGGGGGAGGAATCAGAATAAACATAAATATATAACTACGTGACACAACCATGAACTGAGAACAAACTTCATCTCACAAATGAACCCCGACCAGCACTACTCGAACTCGAATCCGTGATGTCCGGTGTATGAGGCCACTCGGCCGTCATATTATGTTTTCTAGCGTTTCCTATTTTTCATCATAAATATAAAAGTATAAATTATGACAATATAAGATGACAGAAAATGAATTAAATTACATATGTTTCCCGCGCTAAGCCGGGCGGGGGCGCTAATGTTAAATTAAAACAAGCAAGTAAACATCAACTTTGAGACGTCAAAGATTTCGATTATTCTTTCGAGTAAATTTTTTTCATATAATCCTATTACGCTCCAAGCTATTCGCTTTCCCACCAAAATAAACAAAAATGCTTTTCAATTTTCTCCCACAAATAACTTTTGATAAAGTTCTGTTTACCCCCGCGATGACACTAAATGATATTTATGATGTATCGGCTTAACGATTCATAACCCTTGAAATGCTTACCCGGGCCTCATCGCGGCCGTAAATATTTTATTATCCAACATAATATGTGACATTAAATCGAGTAAATATATATACAGATAGCCAGAGACACGGTGGCGGAATTGATAGATCACTGACTTCTCGCGTGAAGAACGTCGAGTGCGTCATTCGAATTTAGATTTTTTCTATACTAGAAATATAAAAAGGATTTATATTTTTGTAATGTAGTTGTTAGTTTGTCAACTTAGAAATCAGTGAACCGACTTTAAAACCTCCATCGGAAAGTTACATTGTGTAGAGGTTACTTCTTCATCTTAAGTAATGGAGCGGCCATTGCTGGAGGTTGGCCGTCAATTTGGAGTACCTACTTGTCCCAGTCCGTGTCCAAGCAGCCTATTTGCTTACTTAAGCAAGCAACACGCTACATTTTATCCAGAAATTCTCACAGGATTAGGAATCAAGAGGCTGAAACTGCAGCAGGGCAAACATTTTTGATATTTTATATTAGCAGTTCATATTCTTTTGCCTCAAATAGTAAAAAATATAGAAGAAAGTTTAGAAAATCTATTATAAAAAATTTGATACCACAACTAGGCGATGTGAACTAAAATGGGGACGTCTTTATCGTAAGCGTTAGAGGGAACCAATTTAGTATCTAAGAGGGATTTAGACTCGCACGCAGGGTTTCTTTATTCTAATTTGCTTTTCTTTTTTAATTGCTGCAAAATAGATTTTTTAACGACACCGTATTGGCCCTAATTTTAATTTTAAAAAACATGCAATATGTAAACAGTAAAGTAAACAGATCTCGCCATACATGTTAAAGTTAAAGCTAATATTGGAGGCGTAAGTCTAAACAAAAATATACATCTTGAACTCTGCTTTTACTACACAAAAGCTAGCTACTACCAGAATTTGGTCCACCTACTAATTTTGAGTTGTTGCCTATAAACTTTTTAAAAAAATCATTTTTTTTTTTTCGGCTTTGCAATGCTTCGTAACATAATTTTAAAAGAAAGAGAAATACCTTGATTGGCGATGGCATCGCGGTTCCGACTCAGTGTGAAGCTGTAAGAGTACAAGAAAATTTTGGCGCCAAGCCAAGGCACAACATATCTTTATTAGTGAAGAGCAGTACTCTGAATGCAAGCCAAACACACTAATTAACATACAGCGTAGAGACATTGAAACAAGAAATGATAGTTATAAAATAAATATAAAGAAATTATAGTTATCGTCGACATTATATTCTACGGTTGAATTATTTCTGAGGCCGTTCTTGTACGAATACATTTTAAGTAAGTATAAGTATATGAGTCAATGAATCATATAAATTGTAAATACCAGAGAAACTTGCCAGTGGCTTCTAAACAAAAAATAATTACGACGCAGAGGATTGAGAGACGATCCCAGAACCAAATAACCTACTAATACGAGTACAGTAATACCCCGACTTACGCTACCCCGTTTTACGCGAATTCGGAGACACGCGGTTTTTCACACGTTGCTGGATTCACACAACCCAGAGCTAACAATTGACGAGATTATAGAAATGAGTGAGCATGATCAAACATTGAAGACGTTAGATCAAGTTGAACCTGAAAATCGAATGACCATTTGAAACTTAACAGAAGGCCTCAGTACAAATGACAAGGGGTTACAAATTTTTGAAAAAATACATTCCAATGAAGAGCGCGTGTTTATTACGAAACGGGAAATTAAAAAAGTTACTGGCATGCTGCGAGGAAATTTTACGTGAGAAGAAGAAAAACATAACTCGTCAGGCGACATCGTTAGAATACATGAAGCCTTCGACATCAAAATAACCTAGGTTTACGTTGTTTTAATCATAGTAATGTAAATTGTTTTCATTATTTAACATTTTATTAAACATGTTTCTTCTAAATTATTGTTTTCTTTAGACTTCGGTCCGGTTTAAACAAACTTTATATGTATTTATGTGCAACGTTGAACCCCGACTTACGCGAATTCAACTTACGCGGCTATCTCTTGGTCTCTTGGACCTATCGCGTAAGTCCGGGGTATTACTGTATAGCAATAAAAAAAATTTTGTTTTTTAACATACGAATGCGCTATAAGCTACACGACAATTAAAACAAATTAATATTTTCTTGAAATAAATCCAAAACAATATAATTATTATAAATATAATAATAATAAATAGTATATAAAAATATAATATTGCAGCCCACATACCATGATTGTGTAATTGTAACGTTGTAGATTGACATAAGTGATGGATGTGTCTGTTCAAGCAATAGTTATTATTATTATTATATTATTATAAATAGCACGCTGTATCACGTTTGATGCACCCTCACTAGATCCACCATACAGTTAACTAGAAGCCATTGAAAAGCTCCACTAACCAGCCCCAGGTTCCATCAAAGGGTCAGATTGAAACAGCCAAATAATTGTTATAAATGCAATGCACATAAAATTTTACAAATTCAGATGTCAATAAGAAGTTGGTGATAAACTTACAAGACTGTCTTTCATTGTTAGTCACAGGTAAAGTTAAATATAAGTATATTATAACACTAACCACTGGTCAACGAGACGATGATCAAACAATCGTCGCACGATTCTCAAGGATAAAGCAACAATTTGGGCAGTAATGCAATAGATTCTGAAACAATGCGCCCGCGCATATTGAGTGCGCTTACGCAAGTCGTGTCGTAAGCATTGGTCGCTGGTTCCGGGTTTCGTGATGCTCTTCTTTCTTGGATCATTGGGTTAGTTGACAATTTAATTTAAGACATCTTTGGAGCAATCTTTAGTTTAATTATGAGGAGGAATTATTTGTTCGTTTGTTTGTTTTTTTTTTAAATAAATTGTGAACCGACTGGACGGAAGTGCCAGCAGACGAGCCCGCGATAAATAATAAATAAATAAACGACATAAATAATCGTGAATCTTATCGATTAAATCTTTTGTTATAAGACGGCCTGTTTGGTGTGGAGGTAAGTACCCTTGCCTTCCATGCCAGAGGTCACGGGTTCGAATCCTGGTAGAGGCAGATATTTTATTATATTTGCTTTCTAGTCATGGATAGTATGTTTAAGTTTATTTCTAATATTTATAAATGAAAATAAAATATCTATGTGTGTTTATATATTTCTTAAGTTTATTTATCCGTTATCTAGTATCCATAACACAAGTTCTTAATGATACTTAATTTGGGCTAGATAATGTGGTGTGATTGTTAGATATATTATTATTATTGTTATTTATTGATTACCGATTAATGATGCGTTGCTGATGCGTTGCTGATGCGTTGCTGATGCGTTGCTGATGCGTGGCTGATGCGTTGCTGATGCGTTCACTTAACTTGGAATTGCCTTTGTTCCAGTAATTGCACCGGGGGTTCCTTCCCTCTCTCCGGAGCACAACCACGTACAGGTGGTTACTATGGCGGTTCAAGTTGGAAGTACTGGAGCCACCGCACCAGACGACATCCTAACATAAGAAACTCTAAGTACTACGACTGAAATGATGAAGAAGGGGGGTTACGATGGTCAAACCACGCAGCTATCTCTAGTTTTAAATATAATGATATCCTAACAGCAATGATAAAAAAAGTTCCCAACTTCTCCAGCCAAGAGCCGAGACCAGCTGCGGTACTTATTTAGTAAAAAAAAGCATGCAGCGATCATCGCTGGATGTCAACAAACGTGGATATTTTTTTTTATTTTACAGAAATTTTTTTAGCGATTGTTTTATTATGAATACATTTTTGCATACACGATAGCCAAATACAGTTTTCACTTTTAGATATTTACACAATCACATAAATAAATAGACAAGAACCAGTCACAGAAAGCAATCGTATGAAAAAAGAATTACAACAAGATATCAACAGCGACATCTCCCACAAGAGTTGTGTGGTTGTAAGATTTTTAATTAATTTAAATATAACATACAATTGGTTTGCTATCGCTGGTATGTACGTAATACGCTGTTATTATATAGTTATTATATATATATCGCGCAATTTTTGCTACGGTAAGGTACTTAATAAGCCCACTGACTGAGCCTGAACAGATCGAGGGGATCAGCCGCTAAGTTATTGGGACACTTACAATAAATAAAAGCATGAATCATTCATGTACGTGCTTATACTAATACCATAATAAACCCAAGACGTAGGCGCATGTTTAGAGACTTCCGTCGTTCCATTTAACGCAGAAATAAAATTTATCCAAGAGCCTCTAAAACAGACACCATACAATGTCGGCGCGGTAATAAAATTAAAACGGTAAAATAACCATTTTACTCGAAGCGGTGATAAAACAACATTACCAATTTAGATATTTTACGTTACCCTTAAAATCTTTGCCCGTAAATATTTTCGCCGTTTCCAAGGCGAGTTTAATTAATATTAAAAAGAGAAAACTAATGTCAACAATTAATTATGATAAACAGAAAGAAAGTACCGCACTGTTGTTCTAGGTCAATTAAAAAATAATGTCTGTTGAATTTAAAGAGCACCATGGCTACATGCCATTCATATTACAACATTAAAAAATGTTTTTATGATAATGAGGGATTTTCTGACTGCTCGGAAATACATAGTTAGTACTTTACACGATAGATTATACATGGCGCAAGTAAATGTTGGTCCCATATTTCTTAGTTATTAGTAAAAAATCCCCAGACATACACATTAACTCTATGGCTCCCAAGTAAGCAGAGCTTGTGTTATGGATGACCGAACTGGAGGGGAACCCAGAATAAACATACATATATAAATACAAACAACAATGACCCGAGAACAAACATCTGTGTTCATCACACAAATGAATGTCCCGGCCAGGACTGGAGCCTGGAACCTTCGGTATATAAATCAAGGCTACTTACCACTACACCACTCGGTAATGTTTATCGTATAAGAAAAGCAAAAAACTACGACATACAGCTCTGTCTGTCGTAAATATTTATTTAGTGTTATTTTTTCATTTATTTAATTTCGTCTTCTTTTCAGCCCACCTATCTTATACTGTACATGTGGACCAGCTTTTCTTCGCGCCATCTATCAAGGTAATTGGGACAATTTTATTTTTTAATAATTTAAAAAATAAAATAATTTACACGCTCAACAAAAAGCAATCAGTTTTGTTTGATTTGGAATGTAAAGACGCTACAGTAATACGATACTTGTGAGACGCATCTTCATTTAAAATGTTTTCAATTCCTGTCCGGATTTGACAAAGATATTCTTAAATATAGATTTACATAATGGCCATTTACTTGTACTTAGTAAAATAAAAACAAAACAAATCAATTATAGAATACTGTTCGCGCGCATCAGAATTTCTTCCAATTAATATATTTTTAAAACGCTACAGTTTCACTTTTCGGAAGAAGACCACTTATTATTTTTTCCGTTCTAACTCCCACAAAACATGATCCTCTTCACTAATAACTTATATTACTCTCTCATTATAAAACACTTGTCATATTCTTACCCCAAAGACATCAAAGGTTTTAAGGTACAATACTAACCAAGCATTAAAACCCAGCATAATTAAGTACCTAAGTAATTACTTACTAAGTAATAACTTACGTTCGCGGCTCTACCTACCAGCAGAGAGCATGACATTATGTAGTTCGTCCCTAAAGCAAATTAATGCATTGCTTTGGAACCCTCTTGGGACGTCCCGAGAATATTCGGACAGTGAAGTTACATGATCTAGTAAACATTGCAGTGCGGGGAAAATGGCGACAGAAATGCAATCATTTATAAATAAATATACCCTTAAATAGCGACCTTTGTACTATTGTAGGTATTTTTACTATTGTAGGTATTGTTACCTTTGAATGTCACGTATTAAGCGGTTCCTTGCATTTAGCGCAATAAAGATTAGTCTCGAGAATTGAATCTCGTATCGTAGGCGTTTTACCGCATCGAATGTTACTGACGGGCGGCAAAGCAGAAGTATGAGTGAACGTTCGGAAAATACGCCGCCCGCCGGAATATGGCAAGACGAGCCGAATAAACTAGACAATCGGCATTTGACGACATTGCTATTCAATAAATACTGTCGACTACGAATACGTGCAGACTCAGATTCACATCCGAATCCCCTGCAGTGTCGTAGCCCTTACTTTGCGGAGCGCCTACAAAAGAATGCACAACGCGCAAGCAATTCTCGTTTTAGCCTGAGCTTCCGCCAACTTACCCGATTGTACCAGCCCGACCACGTGGTTAAAACTCCTTGTCAAATAAAGGGGACATAAAGCTTGAGTGGTGGTCGCACTCTCGTTACTGTATTTACTAAAAGAGCTCCATATTAAATCATAACTTACCGCTAGTTTATAGTTTGTATTGCTTTTGTTAACGCGAACCTGTAACAAGATAATAAAATATTATTATATTTAAGTACCAATTTAATTACACGCATACCAAAAACAGTAAAATATAATGTGGATATATTTATTTGCCTCTATGTGTTGTACCTCTACATTTAAGTGATGGGAATAGTAAATTTATTTTTGGTTAGTTTGTTTCCTAGAAACGTAAAACCTCCAGAATAAAACTTCAAAATTATAGTTTTTGAAAATGACTTAAAAAATTTAATTATAATAAAAACACTTTATATTTACAAAGTAACAAATTTATATACTACGTAATATAATAATATAATTGAAAATGACTCACAAATCTTTCATAGCACTAATCGACACGTCCTCACAACCTTGTTAATCTTTTTGTGATTTAAATGTTTGTTACCTAAGATTCAACTTACATCTAGGCTAACAAAACCTCCTGAATCTACTCAATTTGAACATGGTGAAACACCCTCTGCACTGCTCTGTGCAAAACTTGGAATCTGGATGGAACAGAAAAAAAAGTCAAATATTTCCCACTTTTCTACACGTAAAACTAAACGTAATAATTATAACACATACATGCTAAATCTTTTCTTAAGTTTTCACGATACATACTTTAAATAAAACACTTTTTACCGGATATTATCGCGTATATTTTAGTTAATTTTAAAATTATTTCGACGTTTCGGCATCTTTGCCAGTCTATCGTGACCACGGCAACTGCAAAGATGCCGAAACGTCGAAATAATTTTAAAATTAACTAAAATATACGCGATAATATCCGGTAAAAAGTGTTTTATTTAACATACATGCTAGTACTATCTGATCATATTTGACACCCGATTCATGACTGCACAACAAAACTAGTTCCAACCTATCATTACCTCACTTAGTTAACTATAATAAATATTGAAACAATTGTCATGTCTGTCACAAACGCCACTCAGCTGTCACTGCTTCAATAATTTTGTCATGAACTTAATTAAGATGAATCTATAATTCGATAAATCATAGATAGAACATAATTTTTTTTTTTTTTTTACGAATCCCAGAACGTACAATGCATAGGAGAAGGTGTAGGGGCTTGAACATTATTAACTATTTATATGTGCTTTTAAAATCAAAATGTTCGTCATACAGTATATTGCCAAGTTGTTGTATAAAATCACAATAAACCTATAAAACTTTAAAAGCTCAATAAGCTTGTGCTGTAATCTCACTAATATAAACTTTTACTTTCAGTTAGCATTAAGCAACCGACAAGTAGCCATGTGCACCGGTACTAAAGTTGCACAATAACCAAATGTGTAGCGAGCGAGCTTAAAGCGAGCTTGAAGTGTGTTTAAAGCTCATCTACCTACGTATTCACAGGTCATTAATTTTAAAACTACATCCAAAATATATATTCAATAAAGTTAATTAGTGTGGGAAGAAATAACAATGGATTGTTGTTATTCATTATTACGTTTAATTAATGATTATTGTGAGGCAATTATTACGGCGAGTACCAAGTAACGACAAAAAGATCTTAATGAATACCTCTACTTATATTGATAGATAGACGACCCCGGCTTTGAATCTGGAAGAGGACAGGAATTTTTTTTGGTGAATTAAGGTAGTATGAGATTTTTCTAGTGGTTTTTTTCCAGCGCTTGCAATGGTTGACTTTGACTATTTCAATAAGCCCCCAGACAAACACACCAACTGTAAGTAATGCCCAGGGTAAAAATAGCCCCAAGTATGCTGAGCTTGTGTTATGGGTGACAGGAAAGATACAACGAATTAGAGGCAAACCAGAAGAAAGATACAGATCAATACGAACAACCATGACCCGAGAACAAACATCTGTATTCATCAAACAAATGAATACCCCTACTAAGTCAAACTACGTCATGCTTTCAGAAAAGCATACAAAAAATATACCTCACAATTTCTATAAATACCGAATTATGATTATTTTTAGATGAAGTATTTTTAATAGAGCAAATATGTATATATATATACAATATATTTATTTTAATATATGTTTTTATTTTCAATTATCTAGGTTTTTTTTTCAATTAAACTCTAAACCGCACTACTGACCTCTCCAATTGATCGATGGTTGACTGGTAGAGAATTGGAAATGGTAGAGAATTAAGTCCGCCATATGTACATTTCTTTTTTTTGTGCAATAAATTATCAACATTTGACTAAATATTGATGGCTTTCAAATAGATTTTACATACAGTAATGCTATCAACGTGGCGGAACGACAAAAACTTTTTATTTGGTGCAGTAGATGGTACCGAAATTATATGTACAGCATCGCAGCAATCAATAAACGTATGTCTTCATAAAAATAAACACTTCAAATAAAATAAAAATAGGTAGATTAGTATAGAGTAGTATTTCATTACAAAATACAGAATGTTGGGACATTTTAACCTATGAACCACAGTTAGGCACTTACGGGGAATTCGGCAGAAACTAAGATATACACCAGAATCCCCTGCAGTGATGTCGCGCCTTAGTATGCGCAGCGCCTACAAAAGACCGAACAACGCACAATCCATTCTCGCGTCAGTCGAGCTCCCGATAGCACATACAGAAATCACAGTACACGCAAATTTAAAGGTTCAATTTTATTGGTATTATCTATCTAAACTATTATTAATATAAATTAAATTATATATTACAATACTCAGAGATATGACATAGTGCAGCTACGAATTTTAGAAGCTAGAAATTTCCACTACGAATATCAAAAGCGTCATTTTCACTAAAGTACGTCTTCTTCGACGATACCGTATCGTCGGGTGACGGGTCGCTCACTTCCCTCTCATATGGTTGAGGAGGGCGATGGCTGGATCCCGCGTTAACTCGTGAACGGGTGCCGTTTGAGGGTGTTCGTCGTTTGGATACTTGGGGAGACATGCCGAGCTAACAGATGAAGATAAGAATTTTATATAGACATAAAGAGGCACAGTAAATTCATTTTGAAAAAATATACCCGTGAAATTTCTTGCCAGTTCTTCTTCACGAAGGTTTTTTCGAACTGGTGGTAGAGTCATGTTTTATTTGACATCAATACGAACAAGTAATTGTCAATGTTGAGAAATAAATATTTCATTTCATTTCATCGAAATAACAAGGTCAAAATGACACATTTATGTATGATAAGTATTTAATTTAATACCTAGCGGTAATTATAGAGCTTATGCCCACGTCATAAAGCCTGTGATTACTGAGCTTATTGCTAATAATTTGCTGAATGCAGCCTTGTAGTTCGTCGACTTCCTGAGTTTGAACTTCAGAGAATATAATTCTAAACTTATGAAGTCACCAATATCATTTTTGAAAGAGGTAGTATTTTAACCCCCTAAACAAAAACAGGGGGTCTGGTGTCTTTCTTTGGCATGTGTCGGCATACGAATAAGCTTAATGAATCTAGAGTATTTTTAGCCATGCTTGAAGAAAAAAGGTTCGGCCGTTTAAAATTAATTTTGTCCCATCAGTCGGGGGTTTGTGATTTGCTTGGTGTTTGATTTTGAGAATTTTATCGCAGGTGGAAAGCTTTGCTATCCAGAAATAAAATGGTTTATGTCTAACATTATCTTATCAGGAAGGGTCTGTAAAACTGCGCGATAGTGTTAGTAAATAGTGGTTGAAGACGATTTGGTTCTTGCGTCTCTGCGTGTACAAACACCTTTTTGTAATTGGTGTCAACGAGACAAGATGTAAAAATGTATGAAACTTCGGTGAACTCAAACAATACGGCTCAGAAGTATAATATACGCAAGTTGAGATATTGTAAAATGAAATACCTGCGTCAAGAAAAGTCTCTAAATATGCCTGCCAAAAAGATATTGAACTAATTGCGTGTCCCAAATAATTCATACCCCATATAACTACGTTTGTATCTAGTTATGTCGGAATCAATATAAACTTCCAAATAAAAGATTAAAATAATATATTTATAAGAATCTAAATGGGTCTACTTTATTAAAGTGGATTAAATACTAACTAAGAAGAGTATTCGGTCGAAAGAATATTTGAACTTAATTGAAGCAACTGCAATCACCTGTTCAACACAGTTTTAAAAACGTATCAAGAGCACCCATTTTCCTACCAAATAGATCAATCTTTTAAATACACAAAGGTAATACACCCACAAATACAGCATCGATAAATAATGGTACACAGAGAAGCAGTAATTTGCTGTGTCAGCAGTTTTGCCGTACCGATGAAGCGTGTATTTGGTCTGCGAGGCCGCAATTCGGCTTTCATTGCAATTAACTTCAGTTCGCTCTGACGAACTGTTCGGGTTATTTTCGTGTAAAATTAGTAAACAAACACGTTGGATGATTTATTTTTTTAATTGTTTGACAGTACTTTTTGCAGTTTTGTGGGTTAGTAATGAAAAGGAATGCGTTAGTTTAAATTGAATAAAGAAAATGTTGTCGAAAAGCGTCTTGTCACTAAAGTACGTCTTCTTATGGTATGGTGGCTCACTTCCCTCTGATGTGGTGGTTGAGGGCGACGGCTGGAGACGGCGTTAGCTCGTGAACGGGTGCCGTTTGATGGTGCTCGTCGTTTAGATAGTTTCGTGAGACTTACCGAGCTATTAGATACAGATAAGAATTATATTGTTATTACTTAAGAACGTGTGTAAATTTAAGTTTCTTGCCAGTTCTTCTTCAAGTCAACAAGAGCAACAAATTGGCAATGATAAGATATTAAAAAATATATATAAGAATTTGTGTTTGAACTGTCTTTAACAATTTTAGGTATAAATTTTATGCAACATCTTTAACATTACATGAGCGCTGATTGCGAATACCAAATCGTCAAATGAAAAGCCACTTTAACTTATAGAACATAGGATACATATTTTCAAAATATGGGACAGCAATTTCGTCGAAAAAGTTTACTGAGATTTTCATCATTACGTAGTGTAAAACAAAGTCGCTTTTTATTTGACTATTCAGCTAAGATCAGTCTCAGCTTATAGATTTCAGCATTAATTCTTATGTCCCGCCCGGTTTCACCCGTTAACTTCTGATTTCGTACGTATTTGGGAATATAGTATTACCTTTGTTATATATATTATAACAATATGTATTACTGTATGTATATGTATTACTTGACTACGCCAATTTCTGTTAGAATATATTTTTTTAATCTATCCAAAAGTTCCACAGTTTATCTATTACTCATAAACCAACAAACAAACAATCAATTTTGGCCCCTATATGCTAAAGTATCATATGCATCAATGAACGAGTTTAAAATCAACCAATCTGACAATCCCGAAACAATTGACATAAATTGATACAAGAACCCATTTAAAATCCTACAAAATGTCCACAGCACCCCTGACACAGTTCGAAAAGGCTTCTTCCAAATACGTCGACAAATGCACGAATGCCTGGCGGAAATCGAACCGGCTGACGTCTGTCATTGCCTCAATGCCGGCGGTGGTCTGACGCGGTCGCGTCGGAGCCTACAATAGCTAACTGGTACGGTTAGCAGAACAAATAAATTAAGTTTTGTTTATAACAAGGCTGCTCTTAGAATTCATAATAATGAGATAACAGAAACTGATTAAATGATCGCGATTTTCCATGTTTTTAATAATAAAAATGAATTACTAGGTACTTCCACGGCTTTTGAGCATTTTGGATGCTGCCGTGGCACGCTCGCTTCGCTCGCGCTGCATTTCCTACATACAGACTAACTGCTCCTCCTTGTTGCGCTCGTCGTCGCACCTAATTATTGTTGTTATAGCAAGTCCCTATTTGGTAAGTGTAAATGTAACGTGTAAATGTACCTGCTCATGATATTTATTACATATCTTAAATTCAGATATAGATAGATATATTATCATAATACCCGCATACATCACATGGCCCATAACATATACACCACTGGCCTACTCCCGCTTAAGAACATTGCGATGTCAAAGCCAGACGCTGTCTTTTATTTATTATTTAAATAAAAAATTATTAAGACCTTAGAATTAGAATTGTTAAAGAACTTAAAAAGTATAATATAGAATATGCGAAGCACAACTTAAAATATTTTCAAAGTTTCGATGACAATTATAAAATTTTGCTCATCTCAAAAAACATGACTAACAGACCATAATAAAAACAACATGAACTAATACTTTTGCTGACTGTACCTCAGAGTTCGCCGCAGTCCCGCTGCACTCGCTTTGTCCCGTTATCCATTATGTGACTGAAAAGTAACATGATACTTTAGGCTGCGCCGTTTGACATGTACAGACAGACAAACAATGGGCACACTGCTATTATAGAAGATGCCATGATAAGTCGCAACGGGGCCTCGTTAAGTCACTCTTTGATAGGAATAGGTGGAATATTATGAGGGTCTGAATAATAGTTACGTATAATTTTCAGCTTTCAGATGTAAATTGTCGGAGGTCACGTCATTTGCATATTACCAGCCTTAACAACATTCAATAAAATATAATTTTGACTGTGATCGTTTTCACGGTACTGGTTTTTTAATTAATTAATTAATCCACATTTGTTACAAAGTTCAAGGCAGTACGCTTGCGTCCATATTTGTAGGTGCATTTGTATAATTATGACTAAAATAATGTAGTAAAAAGGTGAAACCATTTTTGTATAAGAGTTCCTTATATTAGATTGTACCTATCTCTGTCTACAAGTTAGGTCTAAGTAATGGTGAATTTCGTTTCCAGAACGTGTTTGCTATTGTTGAATTGTACCTTCTTCATTGTTTGTATAAAACAAAACGAATGAGGTATGATGCATTTAATTAAAGGTTATGTGTTATTTAGAGCCCATATAGGCCTTTAAAATTTTGGGGTGTAAGGAGGAGTCACCTACCATCAAGACTCTCCAAATGCCAACCTCACCTGCCCGTGGTGCACCCTGCCGGACAGAGGACGAGGCTCTGGCGACCGATGAATAGCGGGATAACCATTTCGCAACCATTTTCGACCGCGGCTTGCAACCACCCTCGAGCCAAATCATGCCGCTACGTGACCTAGTCACGTTTCGGCATGATGTCTTGATTAGCCATTGGATGAGAATAGGTCCGAGTAATTGCGCAGCGTATGAGAGCCGTTTGAACTCGATGGGTTATGATGCACCGGGTGGCTCATTCTGGAGGGCAGCGGGATCCAAAGAAACGGTGCACCGCTGGCCGACCGCAGGTTGTAGGGGGCCCAACTAGCGTTCTAGTCATTCCGAGATTGTTCATCGTGCCAGTTGGTGACCGGATGGAGAGGGCCCGATGGCGATCCCCGGGGGATAATTCACCCTATTCACGTAATGGAAAAGTCAAAAAAGAAAAATAAGTGCCGGCAGCGGATGCACTCCCTCTCCCTAAAAGTACAAGTCTCTAACATCCGAGGAGTGCACTGAAATCTCCACGATGTCCACCACCACCTTGAGACAGAGAGGCCGCACTTACTCTTTCTGACAGAGACGCAGATCTGTGATCGTTCGGATCTGGCATACCTGCATTACCCAGGCTATATCCTGGAGACCAAATTTCACCCCAATGCGGACGTGTGCCTGTATGTCAGAGACGAGATCTGTTGTCGGCGTCTCCAATACTTGGAAGTTCCGGATTTTTCTGTTTTATGGGTCTATGTAGATACTGGCCTGGACCGAATTGTATACGCCAGTATTTACCGATCACACACGGGAGCTCAGGAGACAACTCGACTTATTGAATATCTCAGTGATACTGCAGATAAAGTCCAACGACGCTATCCCTCTGCGCAGTTGGTGTTCCTTGGGGACTTTAATGCCCACCATGGAGAGTGGCTGTACCCGTTCAAGGACACCGACCACGCTGGCAGAGAAATCTATCGGTTCGCAGTAAATCATGGTCTCTCCCAGCTCGTCCACGAACCTACGCGCATACTTGTTGACCATACTGCGTATTGCTTGGACCTTCTGCTGACAACCGATCCAGACAGATACTTGGTGTCCGTATCTCCACCATTAGGGACATCCGACCACTGTCTGATGAAATCTGTGTCGCAATACTCGCCAACCGATACCAGCCCAAAAGGCAAAAGGCGAGTATGGCGGTACAAGTCAGTAGATTGAGATGAGATGCGTCACTTTTTCGCCTCTTATCCTTGGCGGCAAGCTTGCTTTACTTCTGTTGATCCATCATGCTGTGCTGATGCTGTCTCCAGTGTGATATGTCAAGGTATGAAGTACTTTATACCGTTCTCTAATGTATCCCTGGAGTCCAAAGCCCACCCATGGTTAAATGCTGATTGCCTCCTAGCTGAAAAGCGAAAGCATGTAGCATACCAAGCCTGGGCTAGCGCTCGCAGAAGCAAAGCTATAGATCTCCCAGCTAAGAAGCAGGCGTACAATGTTGCTGCCAAGTCCTGCAAAAAGGTGATCAGAAGCGCTCGTTTCGACCACATTGGCCGTATCGGGGACAAGTTACCATCCTATTCCACGGGGAGTAAAGCTTTCTGGTCCCTTACCCAGTGGGTTGAGATGAACTTCTGTCACCCATCACTGCCACCACTGCAAAGGCCTGACGGTTCTTTGGCCCACAGCGCAAAAGAGAAGGCAGACTTGTTCGCAAATCTCCTTGCGGAATGTTCATGTCTAGATTCCAAAGGTAAAAGCCCACCCACGTTAGCCCATTCAGCCCCAAGATGGAGGTCGTCCAAATTCACCAGAAACGGGTACTCAAATGCTTACAAAATCTAGACGTGAATAAGGCCAGTGGTGCGGATGGCATTGCCGCAGTGGTTTTAAAGCACTGTGCAGCCGAGTTGTCTACTGTTTTGACACGCCTATATCGACTCTGTCTATTGACTGGAAAAGTTCCAAAATCATAGAAGTTTGCAAAAGTTACAGCCCGTACCAAAAAAGGGCAGTCGAGCCGACCCAGTCAACTATAGACCTATTGCAATCACTTCCATGATTTGCAAAATTATGGAACGTGTATTGAACCATCCACTCCTGACGTACCTAGAGACCAATGAGCTCCTCAGTGACAACCAATATGGTTCCCGCGGCGGACGCTCAACAAGAGACCTTCTAGTGTACGTCACGCATCTATGGAGCATGGCCTTGGAAGGGCACGGAGAGGCAATAGCCGTATCCTTGGATTTCTCCAAGGCTTTTGACCGGGTATGGCATGAAGCTCTTTTGAGCAAGCTTTCTGCGTATGGACTCTACGACTGGATTTCTGATTTCCTAAGGGAACGGTCATTTCGAGTTGTCGTCGATGGCTCCTCATCGGACCTAATGGCGATCAACGCCGGCGTACCTCAGGGATCTGTTCTCTCTGCAACATTATTCCTGCTGCATATTAATGACCTTCTTTTATCGGAAGGCATTATTGGTTACGCCGATGACAGCACTGTTGTAGAGAGATATGTGTACAATGCGCGAGCGAGTCCAAACCAGATCCAATTTCAGAGAGAGTCGATGAACGAACGGGTTGATTTGACACTATGTAGGGTTTCCGATTGGGGTTAAGCCAACCTTGTCAAGTTCAACCCTTCCAAAACCCAGGCATGTCTCTTCTCCGGTAAAAAGAGCACATTCAACTTGACGCCCACTTTACAAAGTGTATCTGTACCGATCACAAACCAACTAGAGCTTCTAGGCATGACCATCACGTCGAAACTTAATGTCGGTCAACAGACTGAAACCATGGCACAGTCAGCTTCCAAAAAATTGGGAGTCATCGCAACTCCGAACAGCTGCTCAACCTGTACACAGCCCAGGTTCGATCTTGTATGGAGTACTGCAGCCATCTTTGGCATGGTTCCCCAAAATACCATCTTGAAGCGTTGGATTCTGTCGACCGAAGGGCCCGTAGACTCATGAGTGACGACAAACTTACTTCTTCTACTCTGCAAAGTCTCGAGCATCGTCGAAAAGTTGCTAGTCTATCGGTTTTTTACAGAGTGCACTTTGGAGAGTGTGCGAATGCTCTTTTTCAGTTGATCGAACCTTCCCCCTTTCTCCACCGGTCAACCAGACGCAGACAGAAGTTTCACCCGTTTGTGGTTAGCGTGCCGATGAGCCGAACTAAACGGTTCAATAGCTCATTTTTGGTTCGTGTTGCCAAAGAGTAGAACGCTTTGCCTGCGTCTGTTTTTCCAGACAAAAATAACCCTGGAGCTTTCAAGTGTAGAGTGAATAGGTACCTCTTGGACAGGCGTGTATGATCCTCGTCTTCATCGTCACTTTCCATCAGGTGAGATGGAAGACAAACGCCTGCTAATTATTAATTTAAAAACAATACGATGTACGGGGTCATACGTTGAAAGTCAGTTTTCTTTCAGGTTTTAATTTAACTTAGATGCTTATTGACTATTTCTGTTACTTTTGATACCTGCTAACTGGCTCATCTTTTAAGTAAGTCATTTAATATTTTACTTTAATAAAATGGATACCTCAGTAGACTGTATACTCAGAAATCGGATGAGCAATACAAAAAAAAACTAAAGGAAGTTTCTTATAGTCACTACCAAGTAGTAGTGTACTATTTTTAAAGACATCCGATATTTTAGGCAAGATTCACAAATAAATATCTACAAGTACCAATACGCGGACATGTTAGAGGCAAAAGAGACAAATGAAGCAAAAAAGTTCCGGGCTATTCACACATAGCGAACCAATACCCCGGACCTAGCGTTGCCAGGCGTCCGGATAAAGTTGGACATAGGTAGGCGTTTTGATTGCGTGTCCGGCCAAAATAAACAGTGTCCGGCTTGTCCGGCTTTTCTTAAGCTTTTTACATTTCGCTTTGACTGATTAATAGTAAACCACGGACCACTTTCCGGAGGCGATATGCACGCCAAGCGAGTTTCCTCATTTCTTCCCGTTGGCGAATATGTTTTTAGCTCGAATTATGGCGTCGAAGGATCCCCTTGTAATTTAAGCTAAAGCGTCATTTAAAGTTAATACAGTTAAATATTAATAAAGACAAATTTATTACAGACACCTATTTAGGTACTGAGAAATAATTAATTTCTACGGCTCCTTAATTCTTAGTACTGAGAATTCTGAACCATCAAGTTAATAACACATAGCTGAGTAAATAATTCAGATTGATATAAACTGAGGTTTCAATAAGGTAATAAATTAACATATAGAGGTTTTCACGAAAGCTTTCAAGCATACAGTAATGAAAATTTGATAAATTGTCGCTATGAATTCTCCATGGCACTCTTTGTGTTTAGTAGAAGCGCTTTCACTACTGTGTGGATGAAATGGTACCGAAGAAATTCAAGTTCGTTTCGGTGAAGTTTTTCTAAAAATAATAATTGTAATCCCCAGGCAAACAAGTAAGCAGAGCTTGTGTTATGGATGACCATACATAAACTATATAAATATAAACAACCATGACTCGAAAACCAACTTCTGTGTTCATCAATTGGTGTCCCCGACCAGGACTAGAACTTGGGACCACTACGAAAATCGAATCAGTAATTTATATTTATAAGTAAATCACCAACTATTCAAAGAACTGCGCATTCCTCAACTTACGGTCACGGCAAGGTCGAGAGCCAATGCCGGTCCGTCCAATTAGTGCGTAAAAACAAGACTCATTGTTTTAGAACAGAGAAAGTTCTCCGTAATGTGCCATTGTTAATTTCACTTTCTATGAAGACTCCGCGGTGGCTATATGGTCTTATATTGAGGAATGTATCGCGTATTGGTCGGATGGAAAGTTTTATGGGAATAAAGCTTTTGTTTTGTAACCTTATCCAATAAACACCACAACCTTTCTACATTGGAAATATTAAAGCTTCGTGTACATTTCCAACTGTGCAAAAAGCTTATTTTTAATTCATGTCCGTTTTAGTTAGCACACGAGTACATCTCAGTGCCCTTAACACTGTCTCCCAGTAAATTGATTCAAATCTAAAACGACCGAAACACACAACCGTTTCATCCAATTATCAACATTGACATCCAGTGATCGGCCAATTAGCAACGCTCCTAAAATCCCTAAATCCATTGAAAATCTAATCAAAATAAGTCGGCCACTTATATTGAATGTGAATAGAATTTCAATCACCTGGCTATTATGGATGAAAACCTTTTTGAATTTGTAATACTGAATACCTCTCGATCATTGGAAATATCTGGAGTTTGGTCATTATTCATAAGAACGGACAGTTATGTAGTGGGTATTCAGATATCTGTTAGTTCCTACAAATAATGACCAAAATCAGGTTATCTTCATGTAAGTTTTGTTCTTATTATGTATAAAGTCGATTTCCTTTAGGAGGGTAAATTTTTAAAAATATTTTTAAGTGTTTAATTCAAATTCAAATATTTATTTCTCAACATTGACAATTACTTGTTCTTATTGAATTCAAATAAAACATGACTCTACCACCAGTTCGGAAAAACCTTCGTGAAGAAGAACTATTTTAAAAAGAGAAATTACCTTTATACCCATGAATGAGAGACGGCTTGAAACATTTAGGAAAAATGTATTTGAAAAAACATTTAAATTAGATTACTGTGCAGATCCTATTACTCAATATAACTCTATTCATAATATAATTAGAAATGAATATGACTCTGTTTTTAAAAAAAAGAAAATATGTATAAATAATAATTTATTTAGGTTTAGTGACTGGGCAACAGTGGGAATATGCAGAAGTAGAAATAGATTATATGAATTGTACAGTGAAAGAACTTATAATCATAATAAGACATTTTATGAATATGTTAAAAAGTATTCAAAATTATTTAAACGAGTATGCAGTGTAGCTAAATCTAATTACATTAATAATTAAATTAAATATAGTACTAACATTTCAAAAACTGCATGGAATATAATTAATCAGGAAACTGGGAAAGCAAAAGAACCACACACCAAATATAATTTAAAAATTAATGATAAAGTGTTGTCAACTGACAAAGAAGTTGCTGAAGCATTTGAAAATTTTTTTACTGCCGTCCCTGTGTCAACTACTTCGAGTATTAATTCATGTTCCACTCTTGCACAGTCACTGCTAACGGAAAATGTAAATTCATGCAATATTGATTTTATTTTTAAACATGTTACTGTTCCACAAGTTTTAAATGCATTTAAAAGCATTAAAGTAAAAAATACTGCCGATTTAGATGCGATTTCTGTTAAAATTATTGAATCTGTCATTGATGGTATAGCCCCGTACTTAGCCAGTATATTTAATGACTGTGTTGATAATGGTGTTTTTCCTGATTTAATGAAATTGAGTAAGGTCATTCCAATATTCAAAGCAGGTAGTATGTCTGACCCTAATAATTTTAGACCTATATCTATACTACCAACGCTCAGTAAGATTTTTGAAAAATTAATTTTAAATCAATTACTTTCTCATTTTTACGGTAATAGTTTAATGAATTTTAAGCAGTTTGGTTTCACGCGGGGTCGCTCAACAACCGATGCCGGTGTTGAGCTCATAAAACACGTATTCAGCGCCTGGGACGAGTCGTGTGATGCTATTGGTGTCTTTTGTGACTTGTCCAAGGCGTTCGACTGTGTGGATCATACTACTCTACTCATGAAACTGCACCATTACGGCATTAAAAACCGAGCGCTTGCCTTGATTAAATCATATATTTGTAATAGAAAACAGAAAGTTGCAATAAATGGAGAAAAATCATCAGGATCGGCAGTGACAATGGGTGTGCCCCAGGGCTCAGTTCTTGGTCCTTTCCTATTTTTAGTTTATATTAATGATCTGCCATCGGTCGTTAAGAATCAATGCGAATTCATATATTCTTTGCTGACGATACTTCCTTCTTGTTTAAAATCAAAAGACAAGAAATTGACTATCGAGCGGTGAACAAATGCATCTCCAACACAGAGCAGTGGTTCTCAGCTAATAATTTGCTCCTCAATGAAAAAAAAACAAAATGTGTTAAATTTACATTGCCAAATGTCAAACAGGTAAACACAAACATTGTAGTTAAGAGCCAGGAACTGACTCCTGTAAACTCAACTGTATTTCTGGGCATAACCTTAGACGCCAAACTGCAGTGGGGACCGCATGTTGATGGTTTAGCGAAAAGGCTTGGCTCTGCCGCATATGCTGTTAAAAAAATTAGACAAATTTCAAATGAAACAACTGCTCGATTAGTCTATTTTGGTTACTTCCACAGCCTCATGACATATGGTATTCTGCTGTGGGGGAGTGCTGCCGACATCGATGCTATATTTATTCTGCAGAAAAGGGCTGTTCGCGCAATCTATCAGCTCGGTCCAAGGGTGTCACTTAGAAGTAAATTTAAGGAAATAAATATTCTTACCTTCCATTCACAATATATTTTAGAAAATTTAATGTATGTTAAAAAGAACATAACCTTGTTCAAAAGAAAAAAAGATCTGCACAATGTTAACACAAGAGGAAGAAATATGCTGGCAGCTCATAATAGCAGGCTTCATAAAGTCACTAACTCATTCATGGGTCAATGTATACGCTTTTATAATAAGGTTCCTGAGGATATCCAAGGTCTTCCTACTGACAAATTCAAAGAAACTATAAAGGAGAAGTTGTGTGCTAGAGCATATTATAAACTATCCGATTATTTGGATGATAAAAGCCCTTGGGTATAATCCCCTCATTAACAGGATTGTACTAGTATTTGTAACAAAGCATGTGTAATGTGTCTGTTTGTGCGATGAGTTCTTCGTCCCGATGAATATCTAAAGCGTCATTGTCACTAAAGTACGTCTTCTTATGGTAGCGTCGGGTGACGGGTCGTTCACTTCCCTCTAATATGGTTGAGGAGGGCGATGGCTGGATCCCGCGTTAACTCGTGAACGGGTGCCGTTTGAGGGTGTTCGTCGTTTGGATACTTGGGGGGAGGGAGACTTGCCGAGCTAACAGATGCAGAAAAGAATAATTTTGTATAGACATAAAGAGACTCTGTAAATTTATTTTGAAAAAAGAAAATATATCCGTGAAGTTTCTTGCCAGTTCTTCTTCACGAAGGTTTTTTTTCGAACTGGTGGTAGAATCATGTTTTATTTGACGTCAATAAGAACAAGTAATTGTCAATGTTGAGAAATAAATATTTGAATTTGAATTTGAATTAGCACGAAACTTTACAGGAAATTTTTTTTCAAAATCAATTTACAGTATCTGTTTATGTCTATAAAAAATTATTCTTATCCGCATCTGTTACCTCGGCAAGTTTCCCTCCCCCCAAGTATCCAACCGACGAACACCCTCAAACGGCACCCGTTCACGAGTTAACGCCGGATCCAGCCATGTTCCCCTACACTAACGTATGGAAACTATACAAAGTTATATGTTTCTAGATCTGCCGGTCTAGGTGGTGCATGGTCCGTTTCTGCCAGTCACCGTTGGCGTTGTATAAAGTAGAAAATTGCTGGTAAGTACAATGGACGTCGACAATTTTAAAGTTTTCAGCAAGAAGCATAGAATAAAAATCTTTTTGCCATTTTATTCGTAACATGGTGAAGTTTGTATAAATTATGCACCATTCTACTATTGCACTGTTCACAATATAAAAAAGATAATGTACATAATATAACTACAAAATTAGCATATAAGATTGTAAGTACATTAAATAAATTAATAGAGTAGGTACACACAGCAAACTGATGGATACAAGGATAATTATTTTTTGAGATTTATTTGCATATACTTATAGTTTGCCTACAAAAATATTTACTTTTAACGATGCAATTAGTTTTGTTTAATTTGCTAACTGCTTTATTTTTAAATTCTTCCTTTAGTTTAGATATTACCTGATCAAATCATATAATAAGGGACAATAAACTAACATACATAAATGAATAAGCCAAAAACAAACCATATTGAAACCATGGGATTCTTACTATCGACACAGAAACTGCCATTTTCAATATAAGTAGAAGAAACTAGTAAGTAAAGCAAAAAACTGAATGATGACGAGAAAATTGGATCGGCTCCATCCATTAAACTGTCAAACGGTATTTGACAAAGTTCAGCAACAACCCGCGCCGCTAACATTGGAAATGATGTTTGTGACATTGACACTAGGTACTGTAAAAATCGGATTGTGGCATTGGCGTTGAAAGGTCCATCGGGTCTAACATAAGTTTGCAGATTTTTGCGTAAAACAGGTTTTTATAGCATGCTGCTACCAATTGCAGCAAGCGCACTCAAATCACAAAATGCTGTTTTCATAACTTTTTTGCTTATTCATTTATTGCTGGTTTGGACTGTACTAGCAGTATTTATATATGTATGTTTATTATGGGTTCCCCCCAGTTCGCTGTAAGGTCGTCCATAAAACAAGCTCTGCTTACTTTGGAACCCTACATTAAGTTGGTGGGTTTGTCTAGGAGTTTTAATAGGTCTTTACCTATGAAACTGCCGTTTTGCCGTACTGGCCATTTCAAAAATATTTTTTTTTTGACTGATAATTCTAATTTCAAATTAATTTTATTTGACAAACATGGAATTCTTTTTCTAAAATCGTCATTTGTTTAATAGTAAGTGTTTTGTTTTCAACGCATTCGAACATTTTTCGTCATCATGGATAAGTTAAAAATTCGAGTAATTATGGAGTATGAGTACCGTCGTGGCAGCAAAGCGGCACAAGCGGCACGCAACATCAACGACGTTTACGGAGCGAACACTACAAACGAACGCACTACCCGTGATTGGTTTACTCGCTTCCGTTCTGGAAATTTTGACCTGAAAAATGAACCCCGTGGTCGTCCGAAAACTTTGGTCGACAATGACGAATTAAAGGCAATTGTGGAAGCTGATAAAACTCAATCCACGGCTGAATTAGCAGCAGCTTTCGACGTTAGCATCAAAACAATATTGGTCCATTTGCGTCAAATTGGCAAGGTAAAAAAGCTTGACAAATGGGTACCCCACGAACTCAATGACCGCCAGCGCGAAGTACGCGTGGAGACGTGCCTTGCACTGCTCAGCAGGCATACAAATGAAGGAATTCTGAACCACATTGTTACTTTTGACGAGAAATGGATCCTGTTTGACAATCATAAGCGCTCAGCAAGTTGGTTGGACCCTGGTTCAGCACCCAAACAATGCCCTAAACGAAAACTTACCCCTAGAAAAGGGATGGTCACTGTTTGGTTGTCTAACGCGGGTGTAATTCATCACAGCTTCTTGCCAAACGGGACAAGCATTACTGCAGATGTGTACTGTGAAGAACTGAACACAATGATGGATAAGCTCGCACGTCTCCAACCAGCTTTGGTCAATCGTTCGGCTCCACTGCTCCTGCACGACAACGCGCGACCTCATACTGCACAGCAGACGGTCTCCAAGCTACAAGAGTTGGGGTTGGAAGTTCTCCGTCATCCGCCGTACTCACCAGACCTTGCGCCTACAGACTTCTACTTTTTCCAGAATTTGGATAACTTCTTGGCGGGAAAAAAATTCATTACCTGAGAGGCCTTTGAAGAATTTGTTGCCTCCCGTCCAGCTGATTTCTTTAAGAAAGGCATCAATAAGCTACCAATGCGTTGGCAAAGATGCATTGATTGCATGGGTGATTATTTTGATTAATAGAAATAAAAAATATATAAAAAAATTACGCTTCATTTATTTCGTGAAAAACGGCAATTTCATAGGTAAAGACCTAATATTATTATTATTATTTATTAATTTACTAGCCTGTTTTCCATAACTGCCCGACTTTGACATTTATATTTTATTGTATTAGACTTTACACGATGTTCAAAGCTCCTTCATATATTGCCTTACTTAATTTACTTGACAACTACTTGAACATTCGTAGTTGGCGGGAAGAGCTTGACACGCAATATTGATGTAAATGAAAGACAAATCTTGGACAGGTACCTAATTAAACAGCCGCGAAATGAACAATAATTCACTAACCTTTCTGCTTTGATGATATTTTTAAAGCATTCATCTTCCTTTACTTTTTATGTAAATATTTGTTTAAATTTGCTTCTGATTTTTTTTTTTGTAATTTTAACCGCTGCAATTCCGTAACTGTAACTGCTGTCCGTGCCCAACGCATTTTAATGGAAGGTGTTAAGGGCGCTACCCCCATGTTAGGTCCAGCACATAGAATACCTCCCAGGGCAGATCTCAACACAGTAAACTGTACTATCACCTCGGTTCATTTGGGGATGCCTAGAGTAACAAAAGCTTTGCTTATTTCTAGGCCAAAAAGGTGATTTATACTCGTATATCGTTTATTATTTTGGTCAATACTTCATGTATTGATATAATTATACATAGTATTCTTATTAACTATAATAAACGTGCATTTCAGTTATATCGTGACTAGAATCTGAAATGACGGATGTTCCCTTTTCCCCATTTTCAAACAAATTGTCGGAGACTGGTTCCATTTACAGAAAAAAATCTTGACGTACTGATAGTTATTGAAGAAACTGCAGGTTTTATTTTACAAGGAAAGGAAAGTGAAACCTTGATTTATGCTCAATAACTATTTTGGTCTAATACTGCTGTGTTATGATTCCCACTCATTTCCTAACAATCTTAGTACTTTAAAATTTGCCATTTAATAATACTTTAAATATTATTTGTACTTATAACTCAACCTAATGCGCAATGCAGCACGTTAAAGACTTAATGGAAAAAAACAATTGAATCACTTTTTTACTCAATGTCTCCATGCCACCATGCGATGTTCGTTCACGCATTCTTAGTCGTTTAGGGCTACACTCAAAAATGTCAATAGTAACTTAAAGTGCTTAAACTTTATCTATACTCTTTCAAAGTCCAGATTTGCTAAGCAAAATCCACAGATAAGAAAGCCATTATATGTCTCTTAGTCTGATAAGAGTAAGTGGCTGTTTTAATATCGCAAAATGTAATAGCCACAAACTTCTTTATTTTTCAATAAAATAACTGTTCAAACCTTTGAAACCCTAAACACAATCCTACACCCTGATTGTCGTATGTCAGTATATTTAAGTATCCGAACAAACAAAATTACAAAAAGAACAAAAATAAATAAAAATAAACTCAAAATGGTAACAGACAAGAACACTAAAAACTCATTATCTAAGTACAGAAATACTCGACCAGAAGCGACCCTTTTCAGCTAATTTACAGCTCTCAGCGCTGATTGCGACAAAAACTGCTACATACAAAGAAGAAAGAAAGCTGTAAAAAGGTAAAATTAAGAACCCACTTTTTACTGACCCCTACTAAGGTTCCGATCCTACTCTCGGTAGCTATGCGTTGTATTTAAACATTTTAATTTCATTATGGTTATAGCAGTTTTTTATAAGAAATCTGTACGTACATCCACGAATAATCTCGAAGTATTTATCTTCATAATAAAATAGAGTCATCAAAAGGTCAAAATTATTTACTCTGATTAATATTTTGACAATCTTATAAATATATTAAACTTTAATTTACTAACGTTAAACAATTTAAGCTAGATGTATATAAAATCTTGTTTAATGACACATAAAGGTGCTATATTAAGGTAACGACCAGTCCACAGTTAGTAGGGGCCACGTTCGTTTCACTAACGATTGTACCTTTTCAGATGTCCACAATTTTCAGGCGATTTTCTTTCAATTTACTACGAAATTAGAGAAAATTCTACTATTTACAAAAGTAAACCATCATTTGCGCTAAATACCAATTCTGAATGCTTTGTGCGCCGTCACGCTTGATGAACAGAATAAACAACTTTATGCCGTTATAATAAGAATGAATTTAGTGATAATCATCTCGAAAATATCGTAGATTTGTTTAATGCGGTTTGTTTTTCAAGAATCAGGTTGGTACGAATGGTTAAGAATGAAAGAAGGAAGTAATTTAATAATTAAGGAGCTTTAGTAAATAGCACAATGCAAACTTGTTAGAGAAATGTCTAAAAATTCAAGCATTTCGCACCACGCTAATTTTCTGTTATTTAAGCTAACCTGCGAGTTATTTGATGTGTGTGACGTGTTCGTACATATTATAATATTAAAGTAAACAAGATGATACAAAGCCTCATAGGCCATCCTCGCACAGTTTCCAGCTGCGAGCCGTACCACAGTTATTTAATGATATGGAGGTACTCCTAAAATGTAAACCTCTTAGGATATTTTCTAAAGCCAAATGTGTTGATATTCTGTGATTTTCAAGACTTAGTAGTCGTAAAGTTTTTGTCAACAGAGTCCAAGGAACTTCTTCAGTCGATGGAAAGGTATTATATTGGCAGCTTAATCATTATAATGTCCCTAAAGATGCACACTACATATATCTCTAAAATCCTAACTTAACATCTCTACCAATTTGTCGGTTCCTGTGGTTAGGCAAACGAGCTCGGCATCCTAATGATGGTAAGTGGCATCTTTTCCTCAATTTATAAGTATTATTTTCAAGACGAGAAGTATTTTTAAAGCCATATAAATATAAAAAGCGTAAATTACTATTAGGTATTAGGTATCATAAGGGCTATCATAGTAAAAATTTATTTCGAAGACAGTTAACGCAGAAAAATATTTTAAAACCCAGTTCAAGAGAACTGTGGTCACAAAAAAATCTATGGAATGTAATATCGAACAAGATATGAACCTTAGTAATACAATCCAAAATAGGCAGAAGAATGTTTTACGAGAAGCGGACCAGTACGACTTGCTTCATATACCTTACGAATTCATATAACCCATGCCACAGCCATGAAAGGCATGACATTGCGACGCAACAGTTCAATACAATGTTGAGGTAATGTTGATATTGCATTAAAGACCTTAAGAGCGTAACGGTTTACAGAAACTCAGTCTTCGCAATGAAAGTTTCTTTTTTTTCTATTTTCAAATTACTTGTTACTTGTTCTTATTGACGTCAAATAAAACATGACTCTACCACCACTTCGAAAAAACCTTCGTGAAGAAGAACTGGCAAGAAACTTTACAGGTAATTTTTTTTCAAAATCAATTTACAGTATCTGTTTATGTTTATACAAAATTATTCTTATCCGCATCTGTTAGCTCGGCAAGTCTCCCTCCCCCCAAGTATCCAACCGACGAACACCCTCCACCAGTTCGGAAAAACCTTCGTGAAGAAGAACTGGCAAGAAACTGATAGAAACTGAAACGTGATCCGTGTGATAAGATATCCCATAGAACCCATGCTCATGGACATAGATAACCTAAGTTTTAAAATTATTGATATAATTATGAATCGGTTTTATAATGCAGTTTTGGCCTTATAGGCCTCAGTTGACATTGTCCTTGTTCCAGCACTGGCTGTTCTTTCCCGTTAACCAGAACACAACTACGGTCAAAATAGGACTGTGGATATTAATACCCCAACCAAGATTATAACAAAAAAAAAACCTTAATCAAATTTGGTATCGTCCAAATCAATAGAAATATAAATTCTTAATTTTTTTTCACTTTACTGCATAATGTAAAATCTATATTTAAATGTAACTTACTATAAACATAATGGTTACATTACACGTGTTTGTAACGGGCGTTCAGCGTTTTAAAATTACAGCCAATCACGTGTAAGTCTACGCTATATAAATTCTAAAAGGATTTTCGTGTAGCCGTTTAGAAATTTTCAATAAATTTTACTTGTTCTTCAGGGAACGCCGATATATTATACTAACACTTACCTGAAGTTAAATAAAGGTAATAGTTATTTTAGGAAATTTTTATAAGAAACAAAAAATGTTTGTTTATGATCATTTTTAATTAATATCATGAGTTATGAGCTAACACTATGTACATAGGTGTAGGTAGTTTAATTTTGAATACGAGTGCAATTTGTGTTTTAAAACAAAAGGCGCATGGCCGTAACTATATTATAACTTTAAATGCAACATTGGGGCATTGCATATGGGGCTGAGACAACTAAGTATTTTACTTAGTCCATCTTAGTATATCTTTTTTTCTTAGAACCTAGACTTAGATGAAGTAAAAATAAAGTGTAATTCGCTAAGCAAAATCTAAATTAAGGACGCGTTTAAGTAACGCTTTGAAATCTCTGAGGTTACCGTGAGAACTTAGCACGGTCTATATTATTGTAATGAACTGGAAATATTTCATTTAAAACTCTAAAAGTACCGACAGACTGATTTTAATACTTGAAATCTTTATTATCCTGAAGTATAAAAAAAGTACGAAAACCTGTGTAATTATAAACAGTCCCATTAAGCCAATGAGGATAATTGCCTATTCAATGGGTGAAGAGCAGCCACTTTCGCCCACCTCAAAATCCCGGTATCCAGTAAATAATTCCTGCTTCCTGGCATTCTTGGAATATATTAGCAATTACTCAACCAAGGGTTGTTTCGAAGGGCACTTTCATAACTATTTCAAGCAGGTCCTTTGTCTTGAAATCAATTAAATGTTTAGAATGCGGGTGTATATAAATGTTAATGTGAGGGTTGTGTACGCTTCGGCTTAATGGTGGTAAATGTTAGATTCGTTTTTACTCGTCGTGATTGTTAATTATTTAATTATGAATATGGAAGCAAACATGTACCCCTGCCTCATTCGCCGAAGGTCCCAGGTTCGAGCCCTGTTCGGGGCAGATCATTTTTTATCATGAATGCAGATGTTTGTTCTCGGGTCAGGGTTGTTTATGTTTATATAAAAAACGTTTAAAAAAAAACGTTTATTCTGGTTTATTCCCCAGTACACTGTATGCTCTGCTTTTCTGGGACAACATAATTTTGATGACCGAGTAGCGTAGTGGTTAGTAGCCCTACCTCATACGCCAGAGGTCCCAGGTTCAAGTCCTGGCCGGGGCATTCATTTATGTGATGAACATAGATATTTGTTCTCGGGTCATGTATGTTTATTCTGGGTTCCTACCCCCTCCGCTGTATGGTCATCCATTATCCATAACACAAGCTCTGCTTACTTTGGGGCCATACAGTTGATGTGTTTGTCGAGTAAATTATAAAGTAAGTTGAGTAAATTGGCAACATAGCATTTGAATAGCATAGCGCGTGCGGCGGCGGGCTCACCGGCTCGCACACCTACCTACACAGCGGAGTGCCCGGGTTTGATGTGGATGATAATGTAAACATGTGTTGTAGGTAACGTTGGAAGATATGATCAATGAAAATAATACGAAAATAATTAATTGAAACACTTACACATTAACTCTTCAATTGTTCGAAATTTCCGCCGTTTGTAATGGTACACAAATTATAACGACGTATCATATTGTTATTTAATCGTGCAATAAGGTCACTGTTTGTTGTTAAACTTTTTAATTTATTCAACGCTAAAATAATCCGGTTTTTAAGGGCCTCACCGGTATTCACGTCTGTCGGGTATACTTCACCTTTCACAAACCCCCAGATAAAAAATATCCATTGGAGTGAGATCCGGGGACCGTGGTGGCCATCGTACTGGTCCAAATCGACCAATCCACTGCTGTCCAAACATTTCGGTGAGTAGCTCTCTGGAAGATATCACTGAATGTGGAGGAGCTCCGTCCAATTGGTACCATAAATGCCGATAATTCGCTAACGGTAGTTCTTCGTTATATTCTCTAAAATCTCTAAAAATTTTGCCGCGTTAAGGGTGCCGTCAATAAAAACAGGGCCAATAATCTGGTCCCTGTGTATACCAGCCCACACATTAACAGAGAAGAGGTACTGATGCTCTGACTCCCGAACCATGCGTGGATTTTCAATACTCCAGTATCTGAGATTTTGTCGGTTCCATATGCCATTGCGTGTAAATGTGCTCTCGTCGGTCCACATGAGATTTAATAAAAAATTCGGTTCGTCAGTAACTTTGTCAAGTATCCACTGGCAGTGAGTACGCCTGACTGGCAATACCCTTCTTAAAAGGGCTTGAACTTTTTTAATTTTGTACGGTTTGCGTTTATTCCTTTTTAAAATGTTATGCACGGTTCTATGGCAAACTCTAACCTGGCGTGCGGCTCTATGCAGACTCGATGTGGGGTTGCGGTCAAAATGGTCAAGAATCTTTTGCTCGCGCGCAGTAGGTATCTATCTGCTGCGGTGGGACTCCCTCCTGATGCGCTGCTAATGGTTTGTTTTCCCGTGCCCATTGTACTGCCAATACTATGGTGCGAGCGTTCCCAGGGCACGCGCGGCTGTCTACATACCTTTCTCCGTAAGTTCGCAGAGCTAGAGCTGCGTTTCCGTGGGATTCCCCGTAGATTAAAATCATGTCAGTGTATTCTGACGCCGTGTATGTAGCACGAGGCATTGTGGATGTCTTACGTACTTACAAAATAATTAAAAACTAAACCTAAAATACTTAGTTACGTGTCCTGTCACAAAAGTAAAACAACACTGAATAAATTCCGTGTCCTGTCACAGCATAAAAAAAGCACTATCACTAATAAGAAGTTTGGTGTCCTTTCACAATAAAAACTTATTAACATTAGTAAATGGGACGCGTGAGCGAAAATAATCTGTGCTGAATTGCGTAACGTCCCGGATGCAACGCGTCTTCGCACTACACAAAGTAAAAATTGTGCCCTTGACCTAATTAGCCGAACCGCCGCCGGCGCAATAGCAACATATTGATCTATTTCTATTTCTGTTACGTTTATTACATTAGAGTGAGATAACCGTGATCTGTACTTTCTTTTAAGGAAAGATTTTGTAACAGTGTACTTCCTTGTTTGTATTGCAAACTTACGATGCGAACTGGCAACGTCGCGTCGCTCGCGTGAATTTTGTCGTTTAGATAACTATGTATGCCTATAGTACAAACTTACGATCACGTGACCGGGAAGATACAAGGTGTTTAAATGAACTAAGTAAAAACTAAAAAACATTCCTGTGACTAAACTATGGCTTACATTGATCTGATTTTAGTTGTGTAGCCTGATAATGATACACAGAATATGTAGTTTCTTTCATTGTATATATATATGTGCGCAAAATTTTATTCACAATATTGCTGCTTTCGAATTCAATTGAAACTTACAAAATTACAGAACCACTGACCTCTAACATAACGGTAGCAAAGCCGAACCATCAGGAGCTTTCAACTTTTATCAACTGATACCTGTTACACGAGCCAGGAGCTTGAAGCTATTTTACCGCTATGTAAACTAATTAAAAGCTCGTATCTAAGCTACAAAGCTGCGAGATGCGAGCTAACAAGCTGGTGACTGAACAAGCTTTACGGAAGCTTAATAGCTTTTCATATGACTAGCTTTGGAGGGCAAAGTTCTATAATGTGATAACGATTCTATGTGAAGTTACTTCGGTATTTGAAGAGTCGCATGTAAGCTTTTAGAATACTTTTTAAGTCTGAAAGAAAGGTACTCCCCTTAACATTCTAAATTCAAATACTTATGGAACTTTTGGTACAAAAAAGGTGAGGATTTTGCATTGAATCAATACTGAAACTGACTTATAACACATACTTTATTAGTGTAATCGTAAATTCAGAATCTAATACAAGAGCAGGGTAATATATCAGCTTTATAACGCCTCTCATTTAACTGTAATAGGGTAGAGACGGGCGAAAGCCAACGGGTGACTTTCGTCATTTCAAGGAAAGGGTCTCAACGAATTCGCAATTATAATAGTTACCTACTTAAATTTTGTATTTTTACTCGACTGTCAGAAGAGTGGGGTTTTTTTATGTACTGTACTCGTATGTACTAAATGTTATGTTCTTGCATACGTGTATATTTCTTGGGCACGCGTACAGCCTAAAGCATTTGACGGATTCCAACACATGAGGTTCATTAAATTCGTCTCTGTTATGACGGGGGGGGAATGACCTTGTTATTCCACGGGCGCAGGAATAACAAGGGAAAACAACATTAGCAGTCGGGTTTTTACTTTAAATAGATATAGTCGAGATTTAATTAATTTAGAAACTTTCACGGAGTTATTCCGGACTGAACTTATCATAGAAATTACAGTTTTAAAAAGCATTTTATCAAAAAGATAAGTATGAAAAGCGAGATTTATTTACCGTAATAGAAATCATCCAAAAGAATATTTCTCTGAAAGAACACAATACGCAGATAATCGGGTACGGATAACATTTTTTGGACGATTCAAGGATATTATGATAAAAGTTGAAAATAATGATAGTGGGATTACGTCAAAAAGGGAAAATGTTCTTTGTTATACGATATTTGGTATATTTTTGGAAATATATATAGTTGTATATAAAACTAAGAGGCGTTTGACGGCCGAGTAGCATTGTCTCGAACACGCCGGCGATCCCAGGTTCGAGTCTTGGCCTTGGCATTCATTTGTGTGATGAATACAGATATTTGTTCTCGGGTCATGGTTTTTAATATTTATATATATATATATATATATATATATATATATGTTTATTCTGGTCACCCCCCCCCCCCCAGTTCGCTGTATGGTCATCCATAACACAAGCTCTGCTTACTTTGGGGCCATGCAGTTTGTGTTTGTCTTTATTGGAATTGTTGTTATTATTATTTGAGCGTGAATTCTCCTAGGGCTGTTTTACTCCCATAGGTTCCTAGGATAATCTTGTTAAATATAATAATAATAATAATAAAAACACTTTATTGCTCACATATACATGTAATTGACAAAGTGTGAATCTACTAAAGTTATATCGAAAATAACCTTAGAAAGATACAATACGTTATCAAGGGGTAATAAATAATAAAGGTTAAAATTTCATACCGATATTTTGACGGGACAAAGTATGTCCGCGAGTTTATACCGCACAGGGACCTCGGGAGAGAAACCGTGGCCGACATACATAATCTTAAGAATATATCCAATATTTCTTCTCAATACCTTGAAATCAAAAACAAATGAGTTTGAAAGTACTTCAAAAGGCACTAACGAAAGAAAACTAAAATTTTTGTAAAATTTTATTTTATAAGTACTTGTATCAAAACGAGAGATATTTGAGAGTTGGGATTTAATAAAACAATACATGTATAATGGAAATAATATCTGATATTTGACAATACGATACGAAGTTTGTTCATACTACGTTTGTTTCTTAAAAGCAATTAGCTGCTAAGCTATATTTTGTTAAGCTATACGTTGTTCTAAGCGTAATAATAAGTATTTGTTGTTCTATTGAATTGTAACACTATAAAGCCACACAAAATAGACAATCGATTGGGCCTACAATAGCAAAGTTTTGCACGGATAACTAACAAAAGTCATAAAATTATAACTAACCGCAGTGAGCATGTTGCTGAGCAAAGTTTCCCTTATCGCGTACAACAAGATTGAGGTAAAGGTGAGACTCATCTCAAGCTATGCTATAAACCTTAGCTGTGATATATCTTAGAATTAAGATAAGGATTTATCTACTTTATATAATAGCCCTCTTAAAGCTGCCCCATTTTCCAGGAACCTAGGCTCGCTAAGCTGATCTTGGAGCTGCCAAATATTTATGAGATCCTTTTTCTCGACCATAACATGTATGTAGGTCTTAAAACATGATTGATTTATCTCTGTTTAATCGTTTATTTTAATCCTTATTGTTTTATTTTGAAATACTTTCTATGCAAATTATTTCTGACATAGAATATTTTCACATAAGTGGATAAAACACCATTTTAAATTGACATTCAAGGTCATAGGGTGTATTCAAGGGTCATAGTTTTATAGCTACCTATATAATATGTACGTATATTTTCTCCTACACAATAATTATTGAATTCTTACGGTCTATTGGTAAAATTCAATTTTTTTATTATTCCTAGTACTGCAACGTTTGCTTGTGCCGTATTTATTAAAAGAGGTTATTGCACAAACAAACTTGCCGACATTTATGACTGGCAACTTATAAGTCTGTCAATATTTGATTTTATTTGTGAAACGTAAAATATATATAATATGGAGGATTGTTCCATGGCATCCCTTGATGGGATTCCTTGACGGAATTCCTTACGGAATTCTATTGCGGGCTTCGTCCCCAAAATAGTCTAATAATTATCATTGTATTTTCCTATAAAATAGATTCATCTTGAATAAAAGTAACTTATATAAAAGTATGTTATCTTTCCTTTGTTGATTAGGAAGACCTCCCTAGGTTAGATTAGGTCCATCCCGGGTACCGACCTCAGATGGTGGAGGCGCCGCGCGCAGTTGTAGTGTTTTGTGTTTTATTTCAGCTATATACGTCACTGAGTATGGCGGAAAGAAAATTTTAGAAGGCAAGAGCCATCTGAAATACCAAGAGTAAAGGAAAGACTCTAGAAGGTGATTCATCCAACGGGCGAGGAAGGAATTTCCCAAACTTCAACCGGCGTCAGTAAGACAGCTTGGGACATTGTTGATGCCGATTGATCAAGACGAATAAGAAGGTAATTAAAGATTTCTATCATTTGCTTATCATCGAAGGTATGATAGTGCAGCTGAATGGGGCGAAATTCTGCGCTGATTTGGATTTAAACTGTGCCTATTGGTAATTATCGATAGCGGAGAAGGATAGACACGAAACGGCAATCATCATACCGTCTGGATTATACGAGTTTAACGTATTATCATTTGGATTTAAATCGTGTAGGACAATTGGTTTCGTTACATTGTCCAGAAAGAATATTGGGTGGAAGTCGAAAACTTGGTCGACCATATGAAGGTTTATTTCGAGTATTGCGATATATAGGATGTGACAATTATCTTGTAAAAAAAATACAAAATAACCAAGAACTAATTGTACATGTGAATAGATTGAAACCATATAATATTCGATAAAGTTAAACTAATGATAAAACTATGTCTATATTTATATATATCTAAAACAAAGTTTTTGTATATACACTTATTTCTTGAAATATTACAATAATATTATAATTTCGTTATTCTTAGAATTAATAGAGTAAAAGTACACATTTAGGTGTACAAATATGTATATTGTTCATTTGTAGATATGCAACGGTTAGAATTTCGTTGGGGTTTTAGAATAATATAAGAAACTAATATTTTTTTTTTCTCAAATTCTATGTACACTTCACAACGCAATGCTCCGAGATGATATATCCTGCAAAGCCGATCCAAACAGCATAACCAAAAAGGAGATGCAATGGATGGACGATGCAGATAAAAGAAAATAAGGAAAAGGTTTTTATATATTATATATTGAGATAAGAGGGTATTTTATTTAATGATTTAATAAATTAATTTTAGATACCCGAAGAGAAACATCTAAGGGGCGGCAGGTACACGCGGCACGTATTTACCGCGTTACATTTTATTTACGAATCATAAATATACGTGTGGTGCCAATGCTCTAAAGAAGTCAATTTTCAAAGACTAAAATAACACTATAGACAATGTGCACGTTTAATTTGAGCCACGCCTAATAATCTCCATAAGAGAGAAGGTGATAGCCGATTTAGCTATGCGGCCAAAGTTTACGAGTATATATAATATTGTGATATTGATGTCTGTGGGTCAACACGCGGATGTAGAATAGGATCCTCAGTGGGGTTAAATAGTAAAAGGGTTGTGATGGAATAGTTAATGTATTTTAAACGTTATTGGTATAGAATTTTGTCAGGTGTATTTCGGTGCATTTTGAAAAGTTTCCCTGCATTGCGTTGTGAAATATTAATTTATGAATTTATAGATATCATTCTGGGTTAAGTAAAATACTTTGGATCCGATTTTATGATCTATTCATAGGTAAGTTTGTCCGGTAATAGTTAGGCAGGTAAAATCTTAATATTTAGGTAGGTAATATTTAAAGTTTCGAAAGTTACAAACTTTCAAATAAACTTTTAATCATTCAGAAAAGTTTAAAGTTAATATGACAGTTCATGTCAAACATGTTTGTTTTGCCAACTGAATGATAATGTTTGATAATATAATTTGATTAATTTAGCATTAATTTTAATATAAATGGGATTAATTAAATTTACTTTTATTGGGATATTAATGTATTTATTACTTATCAATTAATTATAATTATAATTTGATTGTATTCAATGGGTTATTTTAACAATTGTTGATTAATTTTATAATAAATATTGGTTATTTGAATTTGCGTATGATTGTGTAACGTAAATGATTAATATGGGGTTGTTGATTATTCATGAATTGTATGAGAAATTAAAATAATTTACACTGTTTTATTTAGATATTAATTAACCAGCCGGGATCTTGGCTGATTTTCATCAGGTTTTGTGGCTAAGGCTCTATTGATGGAGAATAAATACAATAAGATCATTTTTGGTGTAATAAGATGTTGTAATTTAAACATGATCAAGTATATATATTCCTATCGGTAGGGGGCTCATCTGAGAGTAATCCCGATTAATGTATATGGTACTGATTTAAGTAGGGTCGTTATTTAAGAATGAAATGTATATAGGAATTTATTTAATCAGCTTCACTAATTAAATAAATTAAACAAGAGGGGCGATTGCAACGTTTGCTTGTGCCGTATTTATTAAAAGAGGTTATTGCACAAACAAACTTGCCGACATTTATGACTGGCAACTTATAAGTCTGTCAATATTTGATTTTATTTGTGAAATGTAAAATATATATAATATGGAGGATTGTTCCATGGCATCCCTTGATGGGATTCCTTGACGGAATTCCTTACGGAATTCTATTGCGGGCTTCGTCCCCAAAATAGTCTAATAATTATCATTGTATTTTCCTATAAAATAGATTCATCTTGAATAAAAGTAACTTATATAAAAGTATGTTATCTTTCCTTTGTTGATTAGGAAGACCTCCCTAGGTTAGATTAGGTCCATCCCGGGTACCGACCCCAGAGTACCTTCGTCACAAATGATCTGCAAAATTTTAATTCTCTAATCTTAATCGTATAGCAACACATAGCCAAGCAAGCACTGGATCACAGCCTGGACAACTTGTCAAGTAGTTGGCAACTTGGGCGTGCGGTCGCATCTCACGCCGGCAACTTAGCTTCATGAGGCAGAATAAAAGCCGTTACAGCAGAAAATTAAAGCCTCGCTACGTATTTACTCCATCCCTCTTTCTAACATGGAGTTAGATAGGACTTGTAAAGCCTTGTATCTGACGTTAATTAAGCAACAGTTGCAAGGCGGAATTAATATGGTGTTAATAAGGAAGCACGTGTTAGTCGTTTTTAGGAAACTTTTGGAATCGTTATCTTAAGGGTCATATTAAGAAACGCTTGTACTCGTATACGGGTGATAAATGTTAAATATCATTTATGTTATGTATGTGTATGTAATATTTTATATTCTAGGTATCAATAAGTTTGTTTACTTAAATTGTATAAATACGAAAAAATATACTCATTTATATTTATTACATACAACAAATATGGTTGAGCGAAAGAAACCTTATTTATTAGTATTCGTAAAAATGAAATTTTATTACCACGTTTTGCTGTTGCCAAGGTATATATTGAAGTGCAAATAAATAAAGGGAGTAGGGGAAAACAGACAAATATAACAGAAAACAGCCATGGCATGATAAGATCTTTAAAATAAACACCAACACTTGTGGCGTACCTAACAGAAATATGATAATGCAAAATATCCAAACACGACAAAACGAAAATTCAAAGGCTGTTTACCCTAGCCCAAATGTTGTGACGTAATTTCGCCAAGTGAACATGTGAAATAATTAATAATAAATTTAAGAGTTAGGAAGAAATACGACTGCCCAACAGGTATTTTGAGTACTTAAAGTTACTGAATTTAGGACACCTAACTAAGGTAACCTACAGCTAGATTTTCCGCAATCTTTTGCACTTACTTAATAAAAACTCTTTAATGTTCGTTATGATCCGTCAAATAATAGAACAGGTTGCTGCCACACAGAAAAAGTCTTTGTCAAGATCAAACTTAATAGCAAAGAAATCTAATTTTCAGAGTTTTTAGTTAACAATGGAGCGTTTTCTGCTAGCGGTCCGCGGGCACCTCGGTTCGTGGTAAATTATTCTAAGATAGGGAATCGTAAGTCTTTACTAGAGTATTTATTTATTACTTTGGCTCTTTTTTTTGTTTTAAATACTGACTACATAAATTCCCATGAGTTTTATTGTAACTAGCTCCGGAAAGACATCAGTCGATAATTCTTTAAGTATATTTATATAATTTTCGTTTTCAACTGGTAAATTTGAAATATTCTGCATTGCTTTATTGATATGAGCTATACAGACTGAGATAATTAAATATTACGGTTTTTTTTTAAATATAACTCCATAAGGCTTATTAATACTTCACTTGTTTTACTGTATTCATAGCCGGCAAACGAGCGGGGTCGGGTGCTTATAGTAATTCTGTTTATTGATAGGTGTTGTATTTCTTTATATAGATAGTGGTTATTATCTATGCGTTGCCGACCATAGACTTGAGTAGAAATTGCTTTTATTCCAGTAATAGGCTGTTTGACAACATAATCTATATTAATCATTATCTTTATATCAACTATTATCCTTTTAGATAATAGCGTAAAACAACAAACTATAATTAATAATTGGGACTAAAATATTTATATCGTTTTTTTTATTCATCTAGAAATATTTAATAAATTTTGGATCTGTATCTACGACAGAACAAGGTGACGCTGGCATTATACACTGTCACGTAATAATAGTTTTTATTCCAAAAAATACTGTCACGGACATGAATTAGTCGGAGGGGTCGCCGCGAAGGCTTCCATGGTGGAGGCGCTTAGGCGCGTGCAGGGTCAGCGGCAGACACTCAGGCGCCGACTGGCACTCTGGCGCGTGCAGGATTAGTGAGAGCAGGAACAGGAGGAGCAGGTTGGATCAGCAGGCAGGAGGAGGTGGTAGGCAGGATCATCAGGTCAGCAGCAGGAGCAGGATCAGGCGTCAATGATGGGATTCAACATGTGGCAGCTTCAGGTAGCTTCTGCATGAGGCAGCTTCAGCGTCTGTCAGGTAGCTTCAGCATGAGCATGAGTTCGAGGACTTGCAGAGTTACTTGCAGTAGTATGGAGATGTTATCGGTAGGATGGCTTGAAATAGAATCGAGATGTTATCGGTAGGATGTCATGAAATCGACTGCCTCAAGTTCGACTGAATCAAGTTTATTTTCTTAGAATAGTTTTGTAGAACAAGACTTTTCTTAGAACAAGTTAGCTTGGCAGCGTCCATTGCTGTCATAAAAAATTTGAGTTGACATGATTTGTCAATAAACGTAAACACTACAATGTAAATATTTAGCAAAGAAATTAAGAAAAAGTAAATGCAAAATAAAAGAAAAAAATTATGCTATAACTTAAGTATTATTTATATTACAACACCATTTAAACAGCATTTTATCCACTAAATTTAAAGCAAAAATATGAAATTTACTTTAGCTTCGGTGCTATTAAAAGGTTAATACAATATTTAGTTGCATGTGAATGCAACAGCATTTTTCGCGCGTTTTAGAAAATTAATGTTTTAACGTTGATTTTTTAATTAATTTTTTTTTCCCGAAATATCAATGTGGTGTTTTCACTATGTACAAAACGGTGTTTAAATGGTGTATAACGCCAGCGTCACCTTGTTCTGTCGTAAATACAGATCCCAAATTTATTAAATTTTCTAAATGGATTTTTAAAAAAGATATGATTATTTTAGTCTTTATTTAGGATTATATTTATTCAAAATTAGTCAATTAGCCTATTGCCCTGGCTGTTCCATCCTCTTGTTCGGAACACGAGCACGTAAATGTGATTAACAAGGCTGTCAAAATAGAAGGACTGTAGTTCTGCCATAGGGGTGAACTTAACAAAGAAATTCTACTACCCCAAAAACCTTTGAACTTTGATTTAAATATTTCGGTAGCTACGTAGGTATAACACATATCAAAGTGTACGCGCAAAAACCGAAAAAAATTACCTTTTTTTGACTATCAGAACGTAGTTATCGATGGATCTTTTCTTGACGCAACGCCGAGGTCCTCGAAAATCTGATACATAGTTGATACGCATTCTCAGGCTGAAATCTATGGAGCGAATTTATATTTACATATCTCAGCTAAATAGTCAAATAAAAAGCGACTTTATTTCGTACTATATAGTACGCATATTCTTAATGCACGTGATACCAATCCTGTCAAAACTGCTGCTATCTTTTTAGCTGATCTAAATCACTATGACTGGATTTCATCAAACTAGAATAAGACGAAATCCTAAGTATTTGTCAATATTATCCACGGAACGCACTAATTTTCTATTTCATCAATTGTTATTCTATGAATAAAAGCACTATGCCTGGTATAATACTTATACCGCCGATTTTGGTGATATATCGGAGTTATCCGCGATGTTAATGCAAGATGGCGGATGGGCTGCCAATCAGCTGATTGTGTTTGTTTTTCGTCACTTGGTAATTTTGGCACAAACTTGATGTAAATAATGAGGTACATTAAAATAATGTCTATCTTTCCTTTTTTATTACATTGTTATTCATAACGCTCACTGAAGATAATGTAATAATTATCCACTGGATAAGTTATTCCAAGGTGTGCTTGATGAAATGTTTTTGATATTAATCTATCAATGTTTTGTTGGAATAACATTGAACCTAGTATAGTTTTCCCGGGAGATCTTGAACTTTGATGTCATCCAGTCTTAGTAGAACAAAAGAAAGACGTTTTTTATTTGCACATTTAGCTGAGCAAAGTCTTAGTTTAAGTCGAAGCAATAAGTTTAATAATTTTATTCCTTAATACAAAATGCCGCATACACTAGAAGATTCCATGCAATACTGGAAATTCCCCCACCTTAAGCTGCACGTTATTTTTAGTTCGACTATAACTTGCTGTACTAAATTACTACCTTTATAGCAGCATATCGGAAAGAAAACCTATTTCTAAGACAGGAGCAGTAATGAGATCACGTAGACCGATACAGCCTCCAATTATGATGAACTGGAACCAGGGCATGGAACGTATGGAATTTAATTAGTTCGCGGTCTGTATGTGGTGAGGATTTTAGATTTGTTCATTTTGTTAGCAGATAGGAGTTGTTATTTGTATTTATTTTTATATATGATAGTTTTGGAAAATATATAAAGCGCGTAAGTATGGAGAGACGTTTAATTTTAAGGAAAGTTTTACATATGCAACTCGAAAGTAATGGATTATTAATAAACCAATCGTTCCTTACTATAAAATTATTATTAGTTTTTAAAAAAGGCATCGAACTGTATTCTGGGTAATCAAGCCGACTATTACGGCTAACTTTATATTAATGATAGTATTTAACAGGACAAAGATTGCAAGAAAGTATCCAACATCAGTTTTCCTTAAAAAAAAAAGCAAATGCGGCAATGTGTAAAAACGACCTGTCATTTAGAAAAACTATCACAGAAATAGATCTATAGGAAAAATCTTGGCTCATCAATCTTGATTTATTTGGTGAGAAAAGGAAAAAGTTTGAAGAGTCGTCTAAGATTTGTCGAACTGTTCTAACTGAAAGTTTAGTATATAATTACGAAACTGTTAGACAGTCTCGTGTCTAGTTGTAACGTAACACAGTGAAATTATAGTTCTGGTAATGTTATAGCGCACCATCTTGCGACTATAAAGGAAAGAGCAAAACAGTTTCGATACTTTAATACCTATCTACTTATAATATTTATTACTTTCTCGCATCTTGAAATGACGCATGATGAGAGTGAGTGTTATTAAAAAGATTTTTTAATAGGACCTATGGCACCAGATAGTTCCTACTTCAGACTTACACAGGACATATTTCTGTTTTAGTTCCGTTAAAATCGGTGCGGATATATCCAAATTTATTGACGAGTAAACAAACAACAACAGCTTACAAATATAGAACGCTATGCGTTGGCTTTCTGGCAACACAAAACTTTTTGCACAAAACGCTGTCATAACCGTTAAGATAATTTTAAAAACGTCACTTTTGGAACGTCAATTTATTTTGATACCTTTGTCAGCTGTACTTATTTTCATTTTTCTGTCTAGATACCAACAAACTGTATATTTATTTATTATATACATTAAAGGTTACAATACGAAATTTAAGTGGTCTTAGAGGTAGAGGTACGAAATACGGAACATATTATTTGTGAGTCGTGAATAGGCTCTTATTTGGCTACTGAAATCTAGACAAGTTCTACAAGTAAAAGTGGTTTTCTTTTATAATATTCTGAACCCTGACAAACGTATAGAAACAATTTCCTTTGGGTAAATATAAACCATCCTGACTTTCTTTACTTTGCATATCTATTTAATTATTCCATCAGCGATTGTAACATGTCAGTTATCCAATAATTCTCCAAGATTAACTTTCCGTTTTTTCGTTCGGAATACCAAATAACTGAAATACGCACTGGGAATATGAATCGTGAGGTATGATAATAAAATACATTTTTGGGACGCTATGAAAAACGATTTTCTGTCACATGTGACAAGTATGTCCGTTTATACTCACGAGTAAGGCTTGTTGAAGATTTGAGATAAAAATGGTATACAAAAAGGAAAATATACCTAATAATTTGCAAAGAGGATTTATTTTTTTAGGTAATCAAAACTTGAAAATAGAAACAAAACTCTTTTCGGATGAAAAGCAAAACGTTTGAACGATTTTGATGAACTACATGAGGCTGTTGGTAGTGGCTGACGATACAAACACGAGAGTGCAAACTTATGACAGGGTTAAAAGAAGGGCGTGATTCATTAGCGGTCTAGGGAAACGCTAAAAATCCTAGTGGATCAACTAACCACGTGGAGGTGGCTTCAGGCAAGTGATAGTCCACCACGAAAGCCTTCTGCGGGTTTCCAAACTCTCCTGCCAACTTACTATCCTACAAACAGGGGGTGTATGTATGTTGGATTTTTCACGATGCTTTTTCCTACACCATTTGAGCAGTCGTCTTGATGTACTCAAGTTGTAAAAACTCATTGATATATTTGCAAGTCACTGGGATCGGACCGTTCATATTTAAATCCCAGCACCTTAACTAAACAATGAGGTACGCGCGCTCTACGTAACTGGCTCTCTTCTATGTAAACCATTAACAAAATATATAACAGAAACTCTCACATATTACATACTCCTTGAAAAGCTACCCAATAAAAAAATATCACGTGACACTATCACCCGTCTACACCTTATTGTATAAGAAATAAAAGATATATTGTATGAGTTATCATCATAGGATGCTAATGGCCCTCGTCGCAGCCTTATAAGGTGGTGCCTTTGTCCGACTTCTTTTGTTGGAGCTAATATTCTATTATGGAACGCCACATTGTAACAAACAAAGGTTGGTTGTAATGAAGTATTGTCCGTTAGTTGTTTGTATTACAGCGGTTACACTTGGAAAAATAATAATCCTGTTTCTTCTGTGATGTTTTGCCAGTTCTTCTTGAAGTAGGTTTTTCCGAACTGGTGGTAGAGTCATGCTTTGAGGTCAATAAGAAAAAGTAATTGTCAATCTCGAGAAAAGAAATTTTTAAATTTGAATTGGTCGCCGTTATTTAAAGAATTAAAAGGATTCTCTTTTTTCACTATATTCATAGCCGGCATACGAACTGACGACGGTGATAACAGGCATGCGCGCCCATGGACATTGTTGATCGTGAGTGTTGTATCTATAAATAGCGATTGTGATTATTATGTAGTAATAAATAAATCACTATAATATTTTGCAGACCGTAGGAAAAAAAAACTCAAAATAATTTATTTCGTCTTGAAAAAAGTATACCAGTGAAGTTTCTTGCCAGTTGTTCTTCACGAAGGTATTTTCGAACTGGTGGTAGAGTCATGCTTTATTTGACGTCAATAAGAACAGTAGTTGTCAATGTTGAGAAACAAAATATTTCATTTCAATAACGCCCCGGACGAGATTTTAACAAAGAAACTCTGCTGCCACTTAGTGTAGATATATATTTTTAATGTAGATTTCCCGATATTAAGCATGCGAGCGCCATGACCGCAATCAAAAGTCGGCGATGACAGTTAGAGGCAGACGTATGTCAATCTGTTTACTTAGTTCAAACATATACCAACAAGATTCCAGTTTATAGGCAGTTATTTGTGGTCACATATTTGCAAACAAATGGTGTCCGTGAAAGAAGCCAAACTAAGCGATCAATAACTTTATTTTTCATTACTTTGTGGGACTGCAGACTCATTTGGAAAGTGGTCCATTTCAATACCTACCGTGACGTACCTTCCATGATGATCGAGTCTTTAAATCAAGAATCACGAATAAGGTTTGCCAATTTTTTATAATAAAATGAGACGTTTTCAGAATGTTAAAAAAGGGAAATTATAAGTCAAGCCACAGATTTCTTTATTGGCCACGCGATCAAACTTCTAATTTTATAACTAAGCCACGGGAAAATTAGATACCCTCTAATAAAATAATTCGTCTTTTTTGCAACGCCTATTAAATATTCTATGGAAAGTGTAGTAGTTAAATTTGGGTTAGGTTAATGTTAGCTGTAATTATCGCATACGCCAGCCGAGCGAGCAAAGCGAGCGTGGTGCGGCATTCAATTTCGATTATGGAATCGAATTTGGATGATAATTCAAAATTTTATAGCAAAAACATCATATAACAACATATTTTTAGTGGCGAAGATAGTATCGTATAGATGCTCGTAAATTGTGGCTGACTTAGTGATTTAGAAGGCAATGTAGACTTTTAGAGGCGAATAATGCTATTAAAACGTAGTCTGTTTAATTTGCACCCGTTAAAAAATACTATCAACTGTCACCATACATGACTTCGCCTGAAACTAATATGTCAATGTCATTGAATGGTAGGTTCATCATGTAGCGTGTGGCACTAAAACAATATACTTACTTGAAATAAGCGAATCAGGAATCCACGGAAATATAAATTAAAAGACGCTTGCTTTTTATTTCTAGTTAGTTAGTTAATTGAAAAATAGCAATCAGCCGCGATTGGTGCGGCTATTTCTGGCAGTATCGCGTATTGGTGGACAGTACAGAAAATAAAATAAAAAGTTGCCATAAAATAAATTTCACTGGGCCTTTTTATTAGAAAAACTGAGGCTTTCGTGAGTGACAGTTGTCATTCACATGACATTGACATTTAAGTTTACTATGGGTTCAGTACAGCGCCTACTGTTAAGATTAATTGGTAACTCGTTCTTTTTTACCGAAAACCCCCATTGAAGTTTAAAAAAAAATAATTTTGACGTAACGGTTCTGACCGTCGCCGTCCTGGTGACATTATATTAGGTCATTACAGATGAAATTGGCGTTTTCTAAGGGAGGAACATGAAGTAAATTTTTTTAAATATAATATATTTATTTAATCTGGCAAGCTGGCAGCTGTGACACAGTTCATACTAATACAGCTGTCAACGTCAAGTACTCTTCTAATTTATTTTTTAATGTATAGTTATGTGATTAGTGTAAGAGTTTTTTCTTGTATTTTTTATTTAAAGTGTTAATAAAAATCAAAAAAAAAAATCAAAGTATGTTAATTGATAATGTATAATTGATCCCTTTACTAAAAAAACCATTCGGACGGGAATCAATAAAATCTTTGAAGGTGCTTTGGATTACCCTGGAATTGAATTTTTTCCGTCGCAAGAAGTTATCCAGATTTCGAAAAAATTGGTTATCTGTTGGAGCAAGGTCCGGGGAGAACGGTGAATGTCTTAGACATTCCAATTGAAGCTCCTCTAATTTGGTAACCGTCTGTTGTGCAGTGTTTGGTCTAGCGTGTTCCTGAAGCAGCAGTGGCCTAGAGCGATGGACCAGCCACGGTTGTTTAGCAGCTAGCTTTTTCATCATGGTTTGCAGTTGCTGACAATAGACATTTGCCGTAATTGTCTGGACAGATTTAAGAAAGCTGTAGTGAACGACACCGGCACTAGTCCACCAAACGCTGGCAAGTAACTTGAGCGATAGTAAAAGAAGTAAAAAGAAACGATGAGCGTTTCCGATTGTTGTACAGGATCCACTTTTCATCGCAGGTATTGATTCGATTTAAAATCCTTACATTATTGTGCCGGTTGATTAATGTTACATAATAATACACAATAATGTATGGATTTTCACCTATCAAGCTTTTTCACCTACCAAATTTGATTCAAGTGGATTAAAACAGTTTTGTCACTAACACCGCAGCCTACATCTAACTCGGACGTGGTTGCGATGGATCCGCTTCCACAAAAGCCTTCAATTGTTCATTATCAACCTTGGTCTCCGGCCTTTAACGGGGCTTGTTCTGCAGGTGGAAATTTCCAGAACGAAAACATTGGAACCAAAAACGCACTGTGTTTTATTTTGCGACACCGCCGCCATACACAGCATTAATACTTCGAGCCGTTTCTGCAGCACTGGTGCCATGGTGGAACTCGTAATCGTAAATAACGCGATATTTCAAGTTTTCCATTTTGTAAACTAAGTGACGCAAAGAAAAAACGAAAAAAGTAAAAACCAAATGAATTACGGTTTTCGTATCACAAATACGTGAGTAAATAGTTGTATAGATTTGAAATTGGAATTCTTAACCAAACAGGAGATAATACAGATCCAAGTGGCCAATTTCATATGTAAGGATCTAAATATTATAACATCCGACTGAAAAGGAAAACGTTTTGTAAAGATATGTTACTTTTCTTATTTAAAATCGCCAGGGTGCTTATGTGGAATTTCCCTACTATGAATTGTTAACTTTAAAACTGATAACTTTTCGAAAAATAGAAGTACTTTAATGTAGTAAAAAACTAAACCTGAGGATCTTATTAAAAACTTACATAAAATAGCAACTTTGAAATGAGATAAAGGTTACTGAAATCGAAAAACAATTGCAATGAGTCTAAACCGCCCAGAGTTTAAAACATTGGAACCAAAAAGTCACACACCAACAACAGCCACATTTCCCAACACAACAGAAAGACAACAGCAAATAGTCCATACAACACACATCCATCGATCACAAACATACTTTGACACGGTTCTAACACAACACTCTCATTCCTCAATACATTACCGAACATCAAGTCAAAAAGGTAACAGTGCTAATGCGAACATAACATGTCCAAAATGGAGATGACTCTGTAATTTCCCTCCATTTTTTAAATAATAACCGTTACGACATGACAGTATAGTACCCAACTACACTACCGCAAAGTTATCTTTTCAGTAGCAAAAACTTGAACTAAGTGACTAACTGTTAAACTACAATTACGCATAGAAAGCAGCGACACTCTATACTGAAAGGGCGCTGGTCGGACTGTACAACTACGAACGCTTTCACTCGGATAGTTTAAAAAACTGTAATTACGTCAACACTGGCATTATCGCTATTAACCTTTGACGGATGCTTTAAGATGTAAGTTTAAAAGTATATAAAATAAGTGTACAAAGGTTAGTTTGGGATAATTACAAATTAGAAAGTAATATTTATCAAATTCGAATTAATTGTTTTTGCTTTTTTTTTACTAAGTCGTGGAAATAATAATATAATAAATCAGACAAACAAACCAAGTTCGCGGCACCAAAGTAAGTAGAGCTGTTATGGATGATTACAAAGCGAACTGGGGGGACCCAGAATAAACATAGGTACATATAAAAATATAAACAACCATCATCTTCGTTCATCACACAAATGTATGCCCTGACCAGGACTCCAACATGGGACCTCCGGCGTATAAGGCAGGCAAGCCACTAGTATTGCTTATGTCTTAAATATGTATATTGGTTTTAATTACTGAATCATGAAAATAACAATCAAATGAAACGTGGAAGTTTGTATGAAATCTGAAAAAAGATGTCTCGTCTAGTCAATCTTAATAAGTCACAAAATGTAAGTAAAGAACCGTTTACTTAACAAATAATATGTGGATATATTGACTGACATAACCAACCAACGGACATCTCAGTGAAATCATCAAAACAAGATCTACTTAACAGAAATGTCAAATCCTCTTTAATATCGATTAACAGATAGAATTAAATTGCACATTAACACCCAGGGAACTTGGTGCTATCTCAGATTCGGCTCAGAGCGCCTACAAAAGACCGAACAACAATCTCGGCTTAGCCTGAACCTCCACCGAATAAAATAACTGTTAATTTAATCTCACCCTGTTTATTTTATAGTTACAATGGGCCTATATCACTAGACGTACCTACTCAGGCGCGCTCAATACCTAGCCGCTGCTGGGTCGCCTTACTTGCGTTAAGTGGTTAAGTTGGTAACTAAATTTTGAGTTTAAAAATTACATGTAAACAGTCAGTTAAGTGGCAAGTGGTAAGTTAAAATTTAGTACGCAAGTGATTAAGTAAATTAAGATTATTTCTATTTTTCGTATAAGTAGGTGGGCGAGGCTTCTCACTTAACACGTTTGAATGTCATTTTTAGTTAAATTGACAAAGCTGGTGGCGGCAAGAGCTCGTATTTATTTCGCATTAACTCCGTTTTCCAAAATGTCGGAGTGGATTTTAGTTTCAACTTTAAAATTTGTTGAAGAATATTTAAAATAGGAACGCTTGTGGAATAAACGAGGTAAAAAATTTAGAAAAAAACATATTCTTCTAGAGATTTTAATTTCCGAAACAAATTCTTATCTGAATTTGTCCAAAATCTCGTTTACCACGTATCGAAGCACAGAATTAACGAATTCCTTGACATTCGTCACTGTTCATCTTCATCGAACTCATCAGCAACTACTTAATCCGTTTGGAAGAATAAATGACATGTAGTAACTCAAAATTTAGTTACCAACTTAATTATTTAATACGTGTAAACCGCGAATTATCTAAGTACGCCGCATCGCATTTGCGTTTAGGTTCATTTTTGCATGCAGTTACTTAAGTTATCTGTGGTCACAGCTTTCTGCACCAAAGGGTGGCGCTGCGTTCTACTCGGCGCTTAACGAAAGCCTCAGTTCCAGGTTTTGTTACTGAACATATAGCTTGGTTTGCGTTGTACCAGTATATCTAACTTAGACCATCAACAACATTGCGTCACTCACGACAATACCTGGGACCCGTCAAATTGACATTCAACTCGACAGAACCGTCAAATAGGTTACAGCAGATTCGGTCGCGCCGCCATTAAGGTAAATATGTGTACAGGTGAAATTAGAAGTTGGAAGTCTAAAAGTTTAATGACAGTAATTTATTAGATGCCTTTTTGTATAATAAAATTGTTATGTCTGTAGATATTTTTCAAATCGAATTAAAAAAATATAATAATTATGAATTATAATTAGCCTTGTAGTTAGTGCCTGCCAATAGGTTTGAGAAATTAAGATATGGTTGTAACCAAATATTTATTTATTGCTTTTAATCACTAACTTTTCGAATACTATAAAACATTATTTCGTCGTTGTAACAAATTCTTAGAATTGTATTTTCCAAAAAAAATATCCTTTAAATATTTTTAACAGTATTTTAGAGCCGAATTTATTCTAAAAACTATTGAGTATTGTTTGAAAAGTAAGCATTAGAACAATTTCATATTTCAACGCAACACCGAATCAGGCTTACACTTAAAACCGAACGGCTGAATGTGTTAAACGCATAGTACCTATATACAACTAGAAATGTTAATACATTACAAAAGTAAGTGGTTTGTTTGTTGCATGCATGAATGTTTTCAGGATATAGTAAAAAAAACCATCGATAGTGAAATTGCGGGAAAAATCTAGTAAACAAACGAATGTACTCTGTATGTGACTGTACGTGGCGAAGGTCACACGTTTTATAAAATAAACGCATCACAGTGGGAGTTTTAGCAACAAGTATCTTTTAAGCACATTAAATTAAAAGCTCTGTAGGCGGCACACACAATGGTAACTTTATATCTTTGGTACGTTCTTGTAGCTCCTAATTAATTGAGTTAACAAAGGCTTGAGAAAATAAAAGAAAAATAATTGAAACGTCTGGTATTGGCACTTGAAGACACTTAGTGTTGGAGAAGTCGTCGATGGAGTAATAAGCTTTTGAAGTCAACGGCACAAGATGTAGATAATCATGTAGAGGTACTTAAATTTTGATTAGTATTTTCGTAAATATTGAGTAGATACGTTTATATTATTGTCATGATCACTGTCGAAGCTATGGATAAATAAATAAAATCTATACAAGGACCTCGATGCCGGAATAAATGCAATATGTTAATATTAAAATACATAAAAACAAATATGTATTCTTAAATAGCAAAATAATTTATTGGATAAAAATAACTAAAGTACAAAATTATTCTCAAAGTTGTAACCAATTGTTTAAAAAAAGTAACTAATGGTTAAATTAAGTAAATAAATTTATACGTAGGAAACTATTTTTTAAGATACAAAGGAATATTTTGATTTAAACTCAATAATATATAATATAATATAAAAGTTAAATAAACTAGGTTGCGCGCAAACGGTAGGTGTGGTTGTCAATTTGTCTGATTTGAAGAAGAACGCCGAACATTCGTGAGACTACGGTTCGTGCCGCACGTAGTTCTTAAGTTTGAAAGATACAATCTTTTAAAGAAACGACAAGTTAAGTCGCCTTAATGAAAGGTTTATTTGGTTTTTTAACTGAGCACACTGCGGACTTTATTCCTCGTAGGTGATCAATAATATTGATCGTGATTATTGATCAACTAGTGATGCGTTGCCGAACGTAGACCAAGGGGGCTTTTCCACCAGAGATGTGCTATGCAGCTATGCTATGGATGCCTTTCATATCCACCAATCATATTCGTTGATGCGCTTAGCGCATGCGCGTATGAAACATATGAATCAGGCGGCTTTGATCTAGTAATTTTACTGACTTTGCCTTCTCCGAAACATGACCACGTAAACGAGGATATTATGGAGACCAAAATAAGTTGAACTGTAGGAAATATACGACACTAGAACACACTGGGTTGTAGACCCATAGGTTATAACAATAGATTTACAACAACACCTTAGTTAAAATTCACGTTTCTATATTTTACAATTACCACTTTTATCCTGCAAGTAATTAGTCCAATTGTTTATAACATGATTGAAATGAAAAGAAATGAAATATTTATTTCTCAACATTGACAATTACTTGTTCTTATTGATGTCAAATAAAACATGACTCTACCACCTTTGTGAAGGAGAACTGGCATGAAACTTGTGGGGATTTTCAAAATAAATTTACAGTCTCTTTATGTCTATACAAAATTATTCATATCTGCATCTGTTAGCTGGCAAGTCTCCCGCCCCCCAAGTGTCCAAACAACGAACACCCTCAAACGGCAACCATTCACGAGTTAACGCGGGATCCAGCCGTCGCCCTCCACAACCATGTGATATGCGTTGGTAGCTGACAAATATGGTTACTATGTGCCAAAGTCAACAGTATTTTGAAAGGTAAAAATTTCTAAACACTTATGTATATGTAATTTTTTCTCATATTATAATATGATAAGGCAAAGTAACAACAATCTAGCTACCCATGACGTCACAAAGCACAAATTCAAATACAGTACAAAATCTACAACTGCATGGGGCCAGTGCGTGGCGAAACTTGCGTGAAATCGACCCACTAGGTACTGTACACAAGACTTTATCTCATATCTGGAGATTTATGTGAGCGGACTGGCCGTGTTGCGTGCGCGCAAGCTCGCAACTAGGGCTCTGGTTCTTTGACATATTTTTACGAAGTCTTTTTTTAAAGCTGTGGCGTATGGTTTTTCTGCCCGTTTCTTGCAATAACGTAATAATACTTGAATTATTTTGAGGACATTATTGCTAATTTTGGATTTATTTTTTATTGGTAGGGTGCTAATTAATAATTACCTGTACACCTTACAATTAATGGTTAATATGCCAGAAGACGACGAGGCGCGAGTAAAGCCACGGCAAAACCTAGACATCTTATGAAACTATAAAAATATAAATGCTAGCCATCACATATCTACTTTTAAAATAAATTGAACGCAACAAATCTGAAGTCGTACAAGTTTTATTACCAAAGAGAAGCATGGTTGTGTCTATGTTAATTTAAATTTAAAAATTAAAATAACTACCAACTGTATGGTACCAAAGTAAGCAGATCTTGTGTTATTGAAGACCATACAGGGAATTGGGAGGATATATTTATTTACATCCAATCATGTCAACCATGATTCAATAATAAACATCTATTTTCATCACAAAAATGAATGCTCCGACCAGGACTCAAACCTGGGACCCCCAGCAGTGAAGCCCCTGCCTCACGTTACTACCATGATGCTGGGCCCTCAAAAACTAAATTTAATCTTATGGAGTTGAAATTTCAGTTATTGTTTCAGTGCCAGGGTTGATTCCATACTATGAAACACTCCAACGACCAACAATTAGGGCATAGGGACCGGGTTTGCCCGGTTCCAAAAACCCGGGTTTGAGCATCACGCAAAGATATACGCACCGGTTCTTAAACTATAAAAGCCGGGTTTTCGGGCTTCGTGGTTCTTCCGATTCTTTTATTCAAAACATTTAAAAGTATTTCACCGCATTTTGTAGTGAACTGTAAAATGTATTGTTTATTAATATTTCTAGTGTTAAATTTCTAGTATTAAAATGGAGGCTGATTTACAAATGCAATATAAAAAAAACGACTAATCGAAGCATCAATACTGTGATATTTGACCAACCCTGAAAATTATTTTGGTAGTATTGACGAAGATGCAGCTATATTGTCCCGGCCTGCAAGTGATGAAATGTTACACGAGATCGTAAAGCTACTGCTTCGAACAAACGCTAATCAAACTGTATCTATTGAAGACGCGTCTGAACTTGGCAGTCAAGATCTGCAGGACGTCGGATTGTGTGAATCCTCCCTAACGAATGATGAGGAACTTAATAGAGAGTTGAGTACAGCTATAATAAATATACCAAATCTACAGATTTTAAAAATGATTTAATAACTACTGTGAGAGTGGAAATAGCTTTATTTGAGAATGGTGGGGGAAGACAACGAGGTCGCTATTTGTTGCTGGCCTATGAACACCTAAAAATATTTCGCCTACAAGTGTAGAGCCGGAGCGAATATTTTCATCACCTGACATAGTTTTCAATAGGCTGCGTTAATTTTTAAGTGACAAAACCTTAGACGCATAATTTTTTCTGCGTTCGTTTTATATGAATAAAACTAGAAACAAATTACGTACTTATAGAAACGTTGATTAATGTTTTGTAATGGCAATAGTATTCGAAAAGGTTATTATATTTTATTATTATTCTTGTCAATTTATAATTAAGTAATGTTAAAGAACTGTTCAGTTAAAGAACTGAGATTTTTTAATTTGTTTTTTATTTTATTAAAAATAAATTATTACAAAGACTTGATTATTGAATTTTAATAATAGCCGAATGAGAAGGACTGATTATTTATAATGTTTAGATTAAATACTTGCTTTACATTCAGTGACACTCAAAAGTAATTGTTATCACAAGATAAATACTTAACAAATATTATTATGTACGATTTGACTTTTTCATTTATGATTATTTCATCAACATAATCATTGAAACTACAAAAACTCTTATTTAATAGACTAAAATTATTTAAAAAACATATAGCTGATACCCGAAAAACCCGGGTACCCGGTTCTGGCATGAACTTGGGACCGAAAAACCCGGTTTCTGAAAACGGGCCGGTTTTCGGTGCCCTACAAATTCTGCACCCAGTAAACGCTTATTTTAAAAAAGTTCTAACAATAAACACAAGTAAACAACAATCGTGGTCGTCGCCATTGAGAGTGCCCGCATTATTTAGAAATCTTTGGTACAATAGAAGGGCCGACATTTTGCTGCTCACGACTCGGTTTTAACATTTAATGGCGGCAATATCTCACGGATTGGGAAATCTAGGCTATATCCTAAAGCACTTCAGAATCGCAATAAGGTAACATAATCAGTTAACTGTTTATTACTGCGCAGGAGTCTAAATCTAAATGTTCATGTTTATCTTCACAATAAAAAAATTCTAAAATACAGAATTAAAAATGGCCACGTACATTTATACAACTATTTTGTTTTAACACCTCTTGATGTCGCCATAGCATGATAAGTCGAACAATAGGAATAGCAAAGTTGTCGTCTAAATGCGCTGTGACGTTACATAACTTAAATGGCTACTTTGACATAACTGTCATGAAAGGGATCAATGGCGTGTGAAATTTTATGTAAAGAAAATCTTCGAAGATATCATTTTTCTTTGATATACTATTTTGTCAGTAACAACTCGCAGAATAATGCGATTGAGCTTATTTTAAAGATAATGAGCATATTAAATTAATACGAGTTTTATAATAAATAAATATATTTAACAAAACAAAAAACTGTGTTGTCATGCTATTAAAAAAGTGATAACACTTATCAATGAAATCCCATCTTCAATACATGTATACGAACTATATTTTTTCAAAACCTTATACCATCCATCAAACCATCCAATAGATACACATAAATAAATGGTAATATATACGATTCATCGGTAAATTGAATGACAACCCGCCGGTTTGACGGTCAAATGAGGCGTTACGAGCGGAAATGCGTCATAATTTGAATATATTGTTCGGCAGTAACCGCCGCGTAACAGGTGGCAGCACAATCAATACGACGGTAAACCTACATACACTTCGACCAACTTATCTTTTCAGTAAAGGGCGGCGGTGCGTATATGAAGTACAAGAATTAGACGCGAATCAATGCTTTAGTTCCAGTTTTTGCTACTGTAAAGATAAGTTGGTGACAATGTTCATACATAGATATAGGTGGTAACTAGTGTTGGTATTACACGATATGCAAATACGAAAGAGATCATTCTGTACCGGCGACAATATGATCCCGCTGGCTCACGGGTTTCAGATACGATTTTTTTTTTGTAAATGAATAAGTACATTACAACAGATAATTTTTGTCATTATTTTCATTTGGTCAGCTTAACATTAAAATATTTATAGAGAAAAAAAAACAATGTGTAAATATAATGAATCCTATTGTGCACTTCCCAATGTAGGGGCTTTCAAAATTTTGTCTATTTCATTAAAAGTTTTTGTGTTCTTAATGAATCGATAAGGTTAAGCAAATATAAAAAATGTGTACTTATTTTGTTAGTTTACATATTATGTACTTATTTATAATTCTTTTTTATTTAGTTTGGTTTCATCTGTGTCGGTGCTAATAAAAATAACAGAAAAGTAGAAAAGCATATTATCTGATTTCGAATTTTTAAATATTTTCTAAAAAAGAATTTCGTTAACTGAATAAATACTAAAACACTAATCAAAGTACGCGGCTACAATCTCTTAAAACTAACTAACGCGACATGATCAATTTAACAAATGGTTGACAAAGCATTGAAGAAAGCATAACTGTACATCAAAAGAATTATTCTTTATAATACCCGTTATAAAGAATATTAAACCAACAAACAAGTCTACTCCCATCTTCCTAGCAATCACAAATACATTTCGAACAAACAGTTCTCCAACGAAACGCACAATCTAGGCCAGCATTCAATTCAATCGCTGTACTTCTACAGAGTCTGTGCAGACCCAATCTCAATTCTCCGTGGCCTAATTTATCTACAATTTCCTCCTTACCTCAATCATAAAACCGAATCGAAGTTTATAATCTTTCAATTGAAAATAAATTCATTTTGATTATCAATCAAATAATTAAAACTTCTTTGCTGTTGGGAGATACTTGATACTCAGTTTTCTTTTGAGGCTACAAAAATATCTCGATAGAGAACGATAGGAACACAATACACCAGCGAATATAAATTTTCATATAATCAATATGAAATCAGAATGTCCCCATGCATACGTTGTCATTATCTGTGTCTAGTTGCTGCCACTTGGAAAAAGTGTGTGGTCTAGTCATTGCAAACTAAAATTGTCAGTTGAAGATTCAAGCATTATTAACTTGTCATGCAATTGTTCTGCGCAAACTTCGGTATCTCGTGGAGAGCCGTGTTGGCAATGTCTAGTTGCCGACACTGGATACAATAACTACAGTTCCTGTGATGAGTGAATATACAAAATAAACTTTATTGTCAAACCAATTACACAAATAAAAAAAAACATCAAAAAAGAGAATGACAATATAGGCTGTGATGGTGTGCTGTGTATCCAAAAAGTATCCACGTTTGCGCTGCGCCTAAAAGTAGGTACTATTCATAATAATAGAAAATATCAAGAAACAAACCTATGAATTTAAATCCGAGACTTCTGTTGCATAATACACGGCTGCTTCAACAAACTTTCCTACAAGGCCACATTTTAGTTTTAAGATCGAAGTTATTGTAACAAGTGGTCAGGAAAAGTCGAATCTATGACAGCACATTGACACATTTACGATATTCTTGTGTTCACGTGTTGTTGTATTGTAATGTATGTAAAATGTGAGGTAAAAGTTTTAAAAAAACTTAAAAATGTTAACCAAAATAACGTAAAACTGCATAAGACGCGTATTGTCGCGACTGCGAAGGTCGCCTGGCCGTGTTTTTACTGACAAGGTAAAGAAGTGAACGATCTTAGGATTGCCAAAATAGTATTTGAGGTCATCAAAGCCTTATAGATTCAAGGTCGTAAAAAAACACTTAACCAACGTGTCAAAATGGTGACTAATCTTCGGATTTATGTAATGGTCGTTTTTGGCACCAAGGTGTTAAACTAAAAGCGTTTACGTACAGATATAATACTAAAGGAGTACTTTAGTTCGAGGTGTTCGGCTGCAAATATACGAAAGCTGTGAGGTAAGAGTTTCTTTGTTAAGATCTTGTCTGGGTTGGTGGTACAGTCCTTCTTAGTTTGACCGCCGTAATAATCAGGATTACGTGGTTGTGTTCCGGCCAAAGGGATGGAACAGCCAGTGCAATTACTGGAACAACGGCAATTTCAACTGGACCCTGCGGTGAGCAACGCATCATTAGTCGATATAATAATCATTATTACTAATATAAACTAAAACACCTTCGGCTACAGTTCGTCCGCGTTAAGAATACATTGACGTATCGTCTCGAAATTAGATTTTAGCCAATAGCACCACCGACAATAAGAAAACTTTTACTAATACGGCGCCCTCATTGGCTAAAATGTGTAGTTGCATCAATGATTCACTGTTTTCTTATCGCGGATAGACTATAATGACGTCTAAGGGTGCGAATGCCACTTACCATTATGTCGGTGGCGTTTTCGTAAGCCAGCTATAATAAGAGTAAAAAATATATGATCTGAAAAATACAAAAATGTATAGAATTACCTTATATTTTTCCTCGCACATTCCTCGCATAGATACGTACATTTAGAAATAGCCGCTCTGTAAAAATTGTGCAATGAATTGTCTGCGTCACTTTTTCGAGAAAAATAGACTAAAGAACGAGAAGTGTAAAAAGCGGTACTTTCTGTGCGAGTTCCCAAGATGAGAATTTGTGCAATGAATTATCTTCGACTACTTATCCTAAGAAATACTGTTTAAGATCTTTTAAAAGTAACTTTCGGAATTTCTCTTTAACGAGACTTCGACTTCCATTTAGATCACTTTTCACCAAATAAGGTTCAAAACAAAGGAACAAAGAGCTCATTTGCCTTGAGCTGAGAGCAAATTAAAACGACATGTGATGTACGAGTGATGATAACATATAAGAAGAAGACGCATCAATTTTGCTGCAACTGCAAAGGTTCCACGTCAGTACATCATGTCGTTTGTCCCAAAAATTTGAACAAGAAACTTTCCTTTTAAGCTTACGCACCGTGATCAATTAATTAGGTACGGAAAACTTTTAATGGCTTCAACAAACTTCTGGAAAGCTTTAAAAGCCATTACAGAGAAAAGTAAACAATAAGGTCCATTATAGTCCACGTTTACTGTTCCAGGTCAATAGAGATAGAGGACTTAGTAGTGTAGCTGCCTCATATCTTATCACAAAGTCCCGACCTCCTTCTTTACATAGTTTTGGTCAAAATGGACACTTGATATAAAATTGGTTACCGTAATGAATGGCCAATAACTATAGGTAAATGTTCCTCGCTTTCAAACTTTTCAATGCAACAACGGTGACTAAAGAAAAAATTTTTACGCCAAAATTAGGCGTACAAAAATTTATAAACTATTAATATTAGTGATTAAAATAAGAGTAGGTTTGCTAACAAAATATAAGTTTAATGTAAGTTTTATTTAATAATTACTTAATTTTTAAACAAAGTTATTATAAAGACTTGTAAGCGTTCGTTCGTTTTTCGAAAGATTTTTTGCGAACGTTTAGTTTTGTTTCTACCTTCCTCACAACGTCTATTTCTATAACTTCAGTTTAATTTTTTTAAAGAAAAGAGTACGAATTTGAAAATGGTAAGTACTTAAATATTTAAATACATATCGATGTTTGATTTAAGTTCAAAGCATTCATATCCCCGCTTCTGTATGCTTTGCCGTTTTTCTTTTTTTTTTTTTTGCCGCCGAAGCAAGACACTCACGGGAGGGAGGTGGAAGATGCGTCATGCATACCGCCGCAGCCGTCTGCGAGGTTATGTGGGACTCACCAGAATGGCACCTACCCACTAAAAACCACCTCTTTGGCTGTGGCAAAATTTTAGCGCTAGCCTTCATCGGAAGCGACACCCGTTCTTTGCCGTTAACACAAGCGTTCATTTATACTTTGGGGCCTATAAACCAGCCACATCTATGTTTACCTGAAGACATTATATTCTTCTATTCTAATATTCCTATTAATAGTAACAGACCAAATATGGTCCATGGTTACTAAATAAACATTTATGACAGAATTACTTTTAATTCATTGTATTTTAAATCGAACTTTACGTTCGTCGCAATATTTTGGTTACAACGAATTTTTAATAACGTTATTTGTAATTTTTTATATTATAAAAATATTATTATAAATATATTATTATATATAAAAATAATAATAATAATAATAACTTTTTTATTGTAAATAATATCTGTAAAGGCTTTAGTTAGGGGTTTAGCTGGGTTTTGCCACAAACACGGATTATTCAAATTACCAGGGGTTAACGGGGTGTATATTAATACAACCCGCTGTTATGCGAGAAGGTTAAATTTGTTTACAGAACTACTTCATGTATTGACATGTACAGACATGTCTGAACATACTGTTTTTCGACTTCAATAAATGAACTTTATTTTTCACAAGCTAAAAGATGCACAACATTGCAGCCTAAAACTACTCTACATTTAAAGTAGTAATTGGAAAAACTGAAAGTAATAAATAACACAATAAAAAAATATCAAATCAAATAATCATACACTTACAAAATTATTTAACTCAAATTTTTACGATCGCCGCACAGCTATGCAAAGTTTTCTCGTTAGTTTTGGAAATTGGAACCGTTGGTCACTTACGATAAGTTTTCGCATTGGACAGGCAAAAAACCACCTAGTAAACTGCACTAGTATGGAGTTGGAAGTTGAGAATTAATGCAAACTATAAATGTCGCAAACCTTCTGTGTCGCATTCATTTAAAATTAATATTTTGTGGTATTCTAATTTGAGAAGTTTGTTGCATTAACGATATGAGAAGTTAGCTTGACGATTGTCAAAGTTATGGAAGGTTCGGTGTGGACAGACTTCGGATGGGTGACCGCGTTCAGCTTTAGGCACCTACTGGAGCGTTTAAGTCGTTCGGAGGGCACTGACGCCATCGGACTCGGCTGTTGTGAAAAAACGTCAGAGGCCTATGGGATTTCAAAAGCCGCCCTTATTCAAACTGAACTTGCTTCTCCCTCGCACGATAAAAGTAGCTCAACATGTTAATAAGAACTAAATTACAACTTAAATAAATAAGTAATTGAAATCAAATTTGAACGTGTAAAAGGATAAAGGAACTAAGTCATACATTCCTGGGTCCAGGTTTTTGCAAAGTTAACAAGATGATAGTTTGTCTGTAGAGATATGATATCAATAGCTCATAATCGAAAGCTTCACGACATTTAGCTATCTAAAAAAAGAGTTATAAATACTTGAAAATATGGAGAGAGAAAGTAGAAAATATATCTAGCTGGCTATCGGCAAACTACGCAATTCTAGATAAATCAAATCCATAGACATGTTTGTTGGACTATTTGACTTATTAGAACTTGTCATACTGCTGTGGTACCGAAATGTGGCAAAAAAGTGCAACTATTCTATGTTTTTTTTAAACTACTTACTTAAAATGTATTGATTTATCGTGTGAACAATTATCAATAAAAGTAATATACATCTTTTTTTTTCAATATTTAAGTATAATATTTCTCCAAAACAAAATTCACCAAAAAATGTAAAGACGTAAAAATCGTCGTTATAATTTTCTTGCTTCACAAGATCTAATATTTTCGTAGCTTTTTTATACAAATACAGAAATAAATTACCGATTTTTTAACATACGTTTCGTTTTATCAACCATGCGCCTACAGCTCGCCTCCTCCTTTCAACTCCATAAAATACGGAGGAAATCACAAAATCAAATTCAAGAATTAAAGCTGTTTTTATTACAAGCTTATATCTAAGCTATTAGATATATTAGCTATAGAGCTAATAAAGCTAATAGAGATATTACTTTTTTCCTTATTATACATAAATGAGATAATTTACTTTTTAATAAAATAGCAAACGTAGGCTTTATGTAGTTATATATATGTACTAATATACCAGACAAAAAATCTCTTAGTTTATTTATTTGTTATGGAGAAACTCCACTATTAAACTGATATTTAAGAAAGCTCCAGTATACAGAAACAACATAAGCTCAAGATCCTGTGGGATCAGGGAACACGCGAGTGAAGCCGCGGAAAGCTGCGTTATTAAATGTGCTGAAGTCAAAGAACTCTAACTTTGGACTTTGGAATTAGAATAAAACTTGATTGACAATTGTCGATGTTAAAATGTTACCCAGTTAAAGATAGTCTGAAGTTTAAACCCTAATCCCACACTCAAAAACATTAAATACAAGAAATAAAAATGATTTCAAAGGTTTTAACTGATCGTTAAGGCCTTGTTTGGGAATTTTGTTGATGGACTGTATTATTGTTACTAGTACCTTGAAATTGTAAATACGATATTGTTGTACATGAATGAATGATTATTATTATTAAAAACTATTATAAGTAACCATGAAATAGGTGTTTACATAATTGACCTTATTGTTTGATTAAGTACATAGGTACATATTTTATACATAGGAATTTAAGCAGAGAAATAGCTTGAAGGCGCTTTCAACTTAGATGCATAGGTCAACCTACTTACATACATTATAGGAACGGAGATGTGACCTTATGAACGGGTGCCGTTTGAGGGTTTCGTTTGGACAGTTTGTGGGGAGGGACACTTGCCAAGCTAACAGATGAAGAGATGGCGAAATGGTTAGTAGCCCTCTCTCATAGGGCGTAGGTGGTGTGTTTGTCAGGGATTTATTAATATTTTTATTGCAAAATTCATTCTGAAGAAATGATACCCGTGAAGTTACTTGCCAGTATTTCTTTACGAAGGTATTTTCGCACTGCTGTAAGAGTCATGCTTTGTATGACGTCAACAAGAACAAGTAAATTTCAATGTTCAGAAGTAAATATTTGAGTTTAAATGAAATTATATTTAATTTGTTTAAAGCAAAACAGCAGATTTTTTTGTGTTTAAAATCCATAGGGTATCATTGCATCCATTATGCAGAATTAGCTTCCGAAAGCGTCAGCGTTCCAAGACTCCCCAAGCCACTGCTATAGAAGGTACATTTCCTTAGGTATACCTAGCTCTGTATATTCTTTACATTGTCGTAGCCAACAAAACAAATACGTGGTCCAACTGCCTACCCACAAGTAAGTGACATTCGTGCCCATGGACTTAGTCGTAGGCGTTATAAATTGATTGAATAGATCGAAAATAAATCCCATGAAGTTTCCTGCGAGATCTTCCTCGCGAAGGTCTTTCCGAACTGGTGTTTAATGTGACGTCAACACGTACAAAAACTGTAACCATTGAAAAATGAGTATATTGGAATTTGAATTTTGAATTTGATTAATTTTAAGTAAATCTACTATATTTTGTACATTCACAAGAATATTAATAAATTTAAATTAAGAAAGATAAAAATGACAATGATTACTTTTTAAGAACTAGGTAAGACTGCAAGTTAGCTTTTCCAAAATGTAGGCTAGCCAAAACAGCAAATATCTTATTGGTTGTTGCAATAAAATACCGAAATCAGTTCAAGAAAAATATAAAGGAAACACTATGCCAATAATCTGACTATAAGATCACAGACTGTTTGGATGACAAAAGGGCGTGGGATTGAAATCTCCACAGCCAATTTTGTTTCTGTTAGTGAAAAATATAATATACATACTATGTAAACAGCTTGGCCGCAGCATTTCATACGCTGACACACAATTAGCTGTAACTTGTGTGTTTCTGTCATGTTGTTCAAATTGTATACCTTCTACGCCAAGTACTTAATAAAATATGTTTTTTTTAATTCTTTACCCTTAGGGGAAGGCAAAGGGATCTAGCCCATGCAGCCTGATAAAATATATTTTTTATAAAAGAGCGCCAAGAGGTTCTTTTTCCGCCGCCTTTTTTTACTCTTAAAGTTTTTTTTTTACGCATTTTCGATTAGTGTACAAATTGTACCTATGATGAAATAATTTATTATAAATCTTTTAACCGCATTGGTCATATCGATTTATTAATGTGTTCAGGTTTCAGGACACTAATACCTATGCCTAATATAAATAGCCGTGTACTTATTGACCGCTTTCGCAAGAAAAATGACTATTAAATTTTCCTTGCCAATGCAGATTGCTAACACTTTACACATTTTATTAATAGGATTTTGTTAGTTCCAATACGACACGTACATAGTTGCATAATTTTATGTTTATAATAGAAGTTGTAAGCCTGTAATTGGTTTAAAGTGTTTCTGTCAAAGGATAAGAAAAAACTTAAAAAGGTACTAGGTATATACCTAATGAACTTTAAACCATGGTTATTTTAAGTCACCAAGCTGTTGGAGCGTGTTAAATTCAATTTAGGTAGGGTAGGTACAATCATGATTATTGTACATTGTACATACAGCAACCTACTGCTAGTAGTAGATCAGGTAATTTGTTATGCTAACCATATTTACCTAGTTCAAAAATAGTAAACACAAGTTAACATAAAAAGTCAGTGGCTAGATAAAATACTAAGAAAAATAACAATAATACCCGTTATCATACCACAAACATCAACCTACCCACTAAAACAGTAATTTCGGACCGACCCACATAGAACATTATCAAGAAAAACCTGAATTTTAAAACAGTATTTAAAGTAGATTACTTTTTGCAATATTTTGGTTTTATTCAACAGGCAATTCCTAGGAAAACGGGAGGTATGTGAAATATCTCTTCTCATTTCTCGTAACAACGCTAATAACATCCACAAAGTGCAATATCACCTAACAACAGAATTTAGATTCAATTAAAAACTCGAGTTCGTTTACAATCATAAAGCCGAAACGCTGATACCTATGTACCGTTATTCCTTTTTGCAATAACGGTTTGAATTTTTATAATTACAGATTAAATTTACAATAAGCTTACCTTAGACAAACTGCAATAAATCCTTGCAAAAACAAATGTTATCTCCAAAAGTAAAAAGCACGCCACAACACTAAAAACAAATCACATTCGAACTTCGAATTCAAATTAAGAATGAAAACAAAACTTCTACAAGTTTGTCGTAAACATTGATGTTTTTTAGGCACAATATTTTAGCAATAATAACATTTTGACTGTTTCAGCTTTGTAGGAATTCACGCTTAGGATTTCCGATCGTAAATTAATTCATGTTCACGGACATTCTGATCACGACTACCACAGCACATCGGTTGAGCAAGACTGGTTGGCGGCGACTGGTTGGTTGGTTGACTCGCTCGGAGCGTACGCTTCATTCAATCGCGGAACGAACCGGCTTGGTGATCTCAACGATGCCGTTTGTTTGTAATTTAGTAAGTAAGAGAGGTTACAAAACCTATTAAATTGAGAAAAATATGTAAATAGATTTGATAAATATTTGAGATTCTAAAACAAAGACTTTGTAGTTTTTTTCCTTTATAAATATCTATGTAATTAGAGTGAATACAGCAAATAAATACCTACATGAAGATTTAATGTACTTATTTATTTAATTATAACAAGAAATGGAATGACTGCATGTATACACCTAAATTTATGTAATATTGTCTATTATAATATACCTAACAAGTCGATCGACGTCGACGGGTCGACGTAACACCCTTAGATACAAAATCTGAATGTTGGCATTGAATTTTCGGAAAATTAAAATTCGGAATACCATAATATTTCGGACTAGTAAGACAGCGGGTTTTCAATTCTTCGTACTAATGAAAGCTGGAAAATTAAAATTTCGGATTTATGAATTTCGGTAAAATAAGAATCGTGTTTTTGAATAATCGGAATTAAGACTCTTCGGGATTGTGAAATTCGGAATTTAAAAAATCGGAAGTTTTCGGTGTACCCAGGAAAATCGCTCGTCCTATGAAAAGTCGTTAAAAATAAAGCACAGAACAAAGTCTGTGAGACTGAATAGTTCATTAAGAATTTTAAAAACAACGAAAAGATATAATAGTGAAAGTAACGAAAAGATATAATAGATGAATAAACAAACTTCCAAATGAAGTTCTATGGCTATTATATCAGTCGCTTCATTCGAAGATAGTATTTAATTAACAAGATAGTCCTTTTAAGGTACTAGGTAACTTCGCACAGTTTTAGAGTATGTCATTTGACTTATTCAAAAAACTTTCCGTCTTCTTACTTGATCAACCCCGGCCCAGCAATGCTGCGTTCCGTTTGCCGATTACAGCGCTCAAAGCGCTCATATACCCGTTCCGATTGCCCGTGAGCGCGCTCACAGCGATATCGATACGTCATCAATGACGTCATAAACGCCACCATCTTCCCGCTCATAGTGCCCAAGCTTCGGAGCATGGTTGCTGTGAGCCGCCTGTCAAAACTGACACATGACATTACTTTGTTGATGTTTTTATTAGTCGATTAAAGATTTTTAAAAGCTCGTTTATTAATTTTCTTTTGTAATAATGTTAAAAAATGGCTCCTGTTTCATTCAGGGTCAAAGATCTTAATGAAATTTTAACTTTACACTTAAGCGACAAACAATCAGAATGTTAGCGCAATATTTACCGTTTCGATTGCAATAGCACTAATAACACTTTTAGCGCGCTCAAACGAATCGGAACGGTTTTGAACACTTTTAGCGCTGTGAGCGCTGTAATCGGCAAACGGAACGCAGCACATGTCTTCGTTTTTTAGAGATCAAAACAAAACTTTTGTATGGGTTCCGGGAGGGACGGGTTCTTTGTATATAGATAGAACTTCACTTGGAAGTTCGTTTTATTTTATTTATCTATTATATTTCGTCGCTTCATTCTTCAGATAGTATATAATTAACAAGGTAGATTTTTAGAGATTAAGTTTTGTTTTCTTTTGTCTTTACAAATTATAATTAATTTAAATACGTTTATTCATTAAATTTCTTACTTTAGTACATAATTTAAGAATCCAGTTACCCTTAGGCATTTATTATACACTTGGTGATTGCCAAATTAATTAAATCAATAAACAGAAAAATTTAATTTATATAATCTCTTTATCGGAAGATATTGGGTGGTTTGTATCTTTATTGAGTACGGACAAGGCAAAGTCGTTTAGTGGGTCTAATATAGGTTTATGGTAAAATTTTGTAAAGGCCTGAGAGTTTTAGGTCCACCCAGCCGTTTCTCGGATAACCTACACTGAGCACGTGCCACGTGCTGTGTGCGCTGAACACACTCATGTCAACGCCGCTCGTAGCTAGCGTCTGCTTTATCCACCGACTTAGCGTCTGACTTGACGCGGCTCTGTGAGGGGCCTTTCATGTTACAAACAAGAACTCCGAGTTCGAAGCTTTAATATTTTTCTTCACAAAAAATATAATCTTTTAGAGTCGATAAAGGACATATCATTATGTTATTTTTAAAGATTGGCAAGGATAAAGATTTGGGGCTGTGGTTTTAATGATGTTTATTATGATTATGTATACGGATGCAAAAACTATATTTTCTAATTTAATGTCTGGGCCTTATGTCCGGTGCATACAGCTAACGATGTAACGGTAACTTTTTGGTAATTTTTTTTTCTAAATTAAAGTAATATAATAATATCGTAGAGAAAGCTGATTAAGAACTAAATTTGGATCCCAAGAAAAATGTGTAAGTACTTCGATTTAGTTGCTTTAATTTTATAGGCTTCTTGTAAAATTTGCCTCATGATTGCCCATATCTTTGGCTAACAATAGAGACAAGGCTGAACGGTTTGAATTTAATGAACCGAATTTAAAAACCCTTACTAAATTGGTCATTTAAACAACAAAGAGCTAATAAAACAAGTTTTTGAACATATCAGTATAACGTTACGTACAAAACTCCCACCATGACCTCAACGTGATGTTGCATTGACAAATATTCATGGGTGCCAGAGAAGCGAGCATCAACGTCAGGGTCTCTGGCGGACAGCCGAGAAGCGCGAACGCAGCCCGGAACGTCTTCCGTTCAACCGAACGGCTGCTTTGCTTTGGTGCTGTTATGGGAGTTAATTAAATCTTTTGTTTCAATTCAAATCAATTATTTTTCTTACACATTTTTAGACAAGGGAAAATGAAGGAAGTGGTTAAATAAACGCATCGACTGCGACTGCATCCGGTTCTTGATACCTAGTTACAAATGCGTCACATTTGCAAACAAACATTAAAGCAAAAATCCATAAATTACGTTCCTCGCCAAATGCCATAGCCAAATGTGTCTAGTTAGAGTATTTAAATGTAGAAATTGAATACCACCCATCCTTTTGACGTAACTAATAGCGGTGGTACTATCAATTCGCAATAATATTGCACAATTTCTTTCTTCCCCCGCTGAACTTTTGAAGCCTAAGGAAACGGCTAGTAATTCTAGGTAATTGATACGGTATTCTTTTTCACTATGTTTCCAAAAATTATAAAATTTATTATTTGGATTACTGCGCCCCAGCCTGTTCTGAATGCATCTGTATATATCTTATAAATTTGTGAAGTAATTGAACAGGAAATTGTATATTTTACTTATACTTTTCTACCAGATTAAATCTGTTAACAGTAATTTAGGGAGTTTAATTTTTGCCTAATAGTTGTACTTATTTTGTAGCTAGACAGGCTGCGACCAGTACACTTACATGTTTGGCAAAATCTCGTATCGAGCATATTTGAAGTTTCATAAATTTATTTATTATTGTAACGCTTATCGTCAGGTAAAGAAATAGACATTTGTTCGCTGTTAAACATAAAGCCTAAAAATGTTACTGACTTTGTCGGTAGGTACTAGTCGATTTTTGTCCAAATTGACAGTTGACTCATAACTTCACGCATAATTTTTGTAAATACCCCCGGAGCAACGGATAATCCATACGGCATGGCCTTAAACTCGTATGTGTTTGGCTCGAACATATCGTTTTCTTGAAATTCAAAACGCATGTATTTTTTGTAATTGACAAATAAAGGTATGATTTTTCTTATCTATGTTAGCTAAGAAACCATTATGGGGAATTAATTTAGAAGCTGTTTTATAAGCTTCCATTTTTAAGTGTACTTTTTCTACATAATTGTATAATTTTATTGTTTTTTTTTTTTTGGTAGGTAAGAACCGTTTTTCACCGTTGAGTTTCGGCGCTAAATAATTTATTTATTATATTTGTTTGATATAAACTGGTCACTTGAGGTATAACAAGGTTTTATAGCCTCTAAGTCTAACAATTTATTAATTCCTATTATCATATTTCGTTTTTCACTATGCGACAAAATATGTTTGGGAGTAATACTGGTGTAATTTTATCATGAAATGGAATTGATTAACATAACTTTATGCATTTTAAAATCGTTTCATTATTTGTTATTTTAGGCCAATAATCGTCAAAGTATTGACCTGCGTGTACCATGGTTGATTCGGTGCACGAGTCCCGGACTGGTTGAATTTTGCGTTGAACGCGGAATTAAATGTGGACGCTGAAGTGGAGGAACTGGCACTTTCGACGGGTAACGAGGAGGTCCCATCCAGTTTCCCGAATTTTTTTTTAATTGCGGGGGAAAATGCATAACGCATACCACCTGGGCGCAGGTTGCACCCGAGTGGTTATGTGGGTCTCCCGTATAGGCTAATGAGACCCACGGTATACCCACTAAAAACACCCCCATCTTCCTCCTTGTGACGGGGTTACAGAAACGCTTTCGCTCACATCCGCGACCCCGCCGGCGGCAGCCGCCCACAAGCGGCTCCATGGCGAAAGCCCGAAGGCCCTCCACAATGGGCGCACCAGATGGTAAGGTGCGCCTCCCTCCTCGGCCTCCACCAGTACTGTAGCAGACTCCCCCGAGTCTGCTACTAGGAGGCCATGGATACCAGATGGCTGGTAGCCGGTGGCAGATCAGGTATTTGGTACACCTCGGCCGCAGAGGATAGAGCAAGCGGCGCACTGCAATACCGATATACCTCTTCCTCTGCGGCCCCACCAGTGCCGTTTCGACGGCAGTACCCGGCGGTAACCAAAATAGCTAGCTGGAGATTCATCCACTGGGTTCATCATTATATTTAAATAATTTTAATGATGACTTTCAGATTTGAAAAAAAAATAGAAATAATGGAATATTACGTAATACAGATATCGTATTAAATCCCTTTCAGATTTTCTGTATTAGTATTAAACTTTTTAAACATTATTGAAAAAAAAGCCAAAAATAACAATACAAGTACTATACAGCATTAATTGGAATAAGAAACACCAGTAATTTATGCGGATAACGTGATAAATCTATTATAGATTACACGTATTTTCTGCATCTTTTCGACAAAGCGAAACTATAGTTTATAATAATAAACATCAGGTAGAAAACATCCAGGAATTTTTGCAGGTAGCGTGATATATCTATTATAGATTACACGTATTTTCTGCATCTTTTCGTCAAAGCGAAACAATAGTTTATAATAATAATAATAATGAACGAATAATGAATGGCGGGATAATCATTTTGCAGGTGATAGGTTTCGACCGCGGCTTGCAACCACCCTCGAGACAAAGCCATGCCGCCAAGTGACCTAGTCACGTTCCGGCATGATGTCTTGAGTAGCCATTGGAGGAGAATAGGTCCGAGTAATTGCGCAACATATGAGAGCCGTTTGAACTCGAAGGGTTATGATACACCGGGTGGCTTATTCTGGAGGGCAGCAGGATCCAAAGAAACGATGCACCGCTGGTTGACCGCAGGTTGTAGGGGGCCCAAATAGCGTTCTAGCCATTCGTGAAAGGCTGCCCAACCGCGTGTGTGAAATCCCGGGATTGCTCCATCGTGCTGGTTGGCGACCGGATGGAGAGGGCCCGATGGCGATCCCCGGGGGGTTTTGGGCGTCCCCGCGGTCTCCATGTGAGGCTCCCACCAGTGGGTCTGACCACTCGAGTTGCTTGGTTCCAAACGTTGCGCTTCACTCAACTTCTATTCCTCTCCCCTATTAAAACTCAAACTCAAACTCATTTATTTCACAAATTTATTCACCCTACCAACAACATAATGGAAAAGTCCAAAAAGAAAAATAAGTGCCGACAGCGGATGCACTCCCTCTCCCTAAAAGTGCACTTCTCTAACATCCGAGGAGTGCACTCAAATCTCCACGATGTCCACCACCACCTTGAGACAGATAGGCCGCAGTTATTCTTTCTGACAGAGACGCAGATCTGTGATCGTTCGGATCACAGACCTGCATTACCCAGGCTATATCCTGGAGACCGAATTTCACCCCAATGCGGGCGTATGCGTGTATGTCAGAGACGAGACCTGTTGTCGGAGTCTCCGATACTTGCAAGTTCCGGATTTTTCTGTCTTATGGGTCTATGTAGATACTGGCCTGGACTGAATTGTATACGCCAGTATTTACCGATCACACACGGGAGCTCAGGAGACAACTCGATTTATTGAATATCTTAGTGATACTGCAGATAAGGTCCAACGACGCTATCCCTCTGCGCAGTTGGTGTTCCTTGGGGACTTTAATGCCCATCATGGAGAGTGGCTGTACCCGTTCAAGGACATCGACCACGCTGGCAGAGAAACCTATCGGTTCGCAGTAACTCATGGTGTCTCCCAGCTCGTCCACGAACCTACGCGCATTCCTGACGTTGTTGACCATACTGCGTATTGCTTGGACCTTCTGCTGACAACCGATCCAGACAGATACTCGGTGTCCATATCTCCGCCATTAGGGACATCCGACCACTGTCTGGTGAAATCCGTGTCGCAATACTCGCCACCGATACCAGCCCAAAAGGCAAAAGGCGAGTATGGTGGTTCATGTCAGCTGATTGGGATGAGATGCGTCGCTTTTTTGCCTCTTATCCTTGGCGGCAAGCTTGCTTTACTTCCGATGATCCATCACGCTGTGCTGATGCTGTCTCCAGCGTAATATGTCAAGGTATGGAGTACTTTATACCGTTCTCTGATGTATCCCTGGAGTCCACAGCCCGCCCATGGTTTAATGCTGATTGCCTCCTAGCTGAAAAGCGTAAGCATGCAGCGTACCAAGCCTGGGCTAGCGCTCGCAGATGCAAAGCTATGGATCTCCCAGCTAAGAAGCACGCGTACAATGCTGCAATCAAGTCCTGCAAAAAGGTGATCAGAAGCGCTCGTTTCGACCACATTGGCCGTATCAGGGACAAGTTAGCAGCCTATCCCACGGGGAGTAAAGCTTTCTGGTCCCTTGCCAAGTCGGTTGAGATGAACTTCTGTCGCCCATCACTGCCACCACTGCAAAGGCCTGACGGGTCTTTGGCCCACAGCGCAAAAGAGAAGGCAGACTTGTTCGCAAATCTCTTCGCGGAATGTTCATGTCTAGATTCCAAAAGTAAAAGCCCACCCACGTTACCCCCATTTGGCCCCAAGATGGAGGCAGTCCAAATTCACCAGAAACGGGTACTCACATGCTTACAAAATCTAGACGTGAATAAGGCCAGTGGTCCGGATGGCATTCCCGCAGTGGTTTTAAAGCACTGTGCAGCCTCGTTGTCTCCTGTTTTGACACGCCTATATCGACTCTGTCTAAGGACTGGAAAAGTTCCAAAATCATGGAAGTTTGCAAACGTACAGCCCGTACCAAAAAAGGGCAGTTGAGCCGACCCAGTCAACTATAGACTTATTGCAATCACTTCCATAATTTGCAAAATTATGGAACGTGTATTGAACCATCGTTTCCTGACGTACCTAGAGACCAATGAGCTCCTCAGTGACAACCAATATGGTTTCCGCGGAGGACGCTTCAGGAGATCTTCTAGTGTTCGTCACGCATCTATGGAGCATGGCCTTGGAAGGGCACGGAGAGGCAATAGCCATATCCTTGGATATCTCCAAGGACTTTGACCGGGTATGGCACGAAGCTCTTTTGAGCAAGCTTTCTGGACTCTACGACTGGATTTCTGATTTCCTGAGGGAACGGTCAATTCGAGTTGTCGTCGATGGCTCCTATTCGGACCTAATGGCGATCAACGCCGGCGTACCTCAGGGATCTGTTCTCTCTGCAACATTATTCCTGCTGCATATTAATGACCTTCTTTTATCGGAAGGCATTATTGGTTACGCCGATGACAGCACTGTTGTAGAGAGATATGTGTCCAATGCGCGAGCGAGTCCAAACCAGATCCAATTTCAGAGAGAGTCGATGATCGAACGGGTTGATTTGACACTATGTAGGGTTTCCGTTTGGGATGAAGCCAATCTTGTCAAGTTCAACCCTTCCGAAACCCAGGCGTTTCTCTTCTCCGGTAAAAAGAGCACATTCAACTTGACGCCCACTTTCCAAGGTGTATCTGTACCGATCACAAACCATCTAGGGCTTCTAGGCATGACCAAGCATCACGTCGAAACTTAATTTTGGTCACCAGATTGAAACCATGGCACAGTCAGCTTCCAAAAAATTGGGAGTCATCGCAAAGGTCCGGCGGTACTTCAACTGCGAACAGTTGCTCAACCTGTACACAGCCCAGGTTCAACCCTGTATGGAGTACTGCAGCCATCTTTGGCATGATTCCACTAAGTACCATCTTGAAGCGTTGGATTCTTTCGACCGAAGGGCCCGTAGGCTCATAAGTGACGACAAACTTACTTCTTCGAGACTGCAAAGTCTCGAACATCGTCGAAAAGTTGCTAGTCTATCGGTTTTTTACAGATTGCACTTTGGAGAATGTGCAAATGCTCTTTTTTAGCTGATCGAACCTTCCCCCTTTCTCCACCGATCAACCAGACGCAGACAGAAGTTTCACCCGTTTGTAGTTAGCGTGCTGAAGAGCTGAACTAAACGGTTCGATAGCTTATTTTTGGTTCGTGTTGCCAAAGAGTGGAACGATTCGCCTGCGTCTGTTTTTCCAGACAAATATAACCCTGGAGCTTTCAAGTGTAGAGTGAATAGACACCTCTTGGACAGGCGTGTATGATCCTCGTCTTCATCGTCACTTTCCATCAGGTGAGATGGAAGACAAACGCCTGCTAATTATTAATAAAAAAAATTTTTTTTTAAAGGTAGAAATCTACTAGGAATTTTTGCAGGTAGCGTGATATATCTATTATAGATTACACGTATTTTGTGCATCATTTCGACAAAGCGAAACTATACTTTATCATAATAAACATCGGGTAGAAGACTACCAGAAATTTTTGCAGATAGCGTGATATATCTATTATAGATAACACGTATTTCCTGCATCTTTTCGATAAAGTGAAATTATAGTTTATATTAATAAACATTAGGTAGTAACTACCTTGAATTTTTGCAGGTAGCGTGATATATCTATTATAGATTACACGTATTTTCTGCATCTTTTCGACAAAGTGAAATTATAATTTATATTAATAAACATTAGGTAGTAACTTCCTTGAATTTTTGCAGGTAGCGTGATATATCTATTATAGATTACACGTATTTTCTGCATCATTTCGACAAAGCGAAATTATAGTTTATATTAATAAACATAAGGTAGAAGATTACCAGGAATTTTTGCAGATAGCGTGATATATCTATTATAGATAACACGTATTTTCTGCATCTTTTTGACAAAGCGAAAATTATAGTTTATAATAATAATCATCAGGTAGAAGACTACCAGAAATGAATGCAGATAACGTGATATATCTATTATAGATAACACGTATCTTCTGCATCTTTTCGATGAAGCGAAATTTGAGTTTATATTTAAAAACATCAGGTAGAAGACTACCAGGAATTTATGCGGATAACGTGATATATCTATTATAGATAACACGTTTATTCTGCATCTTTCCGATAAAATGAAATTATAGTTTATAGATACCCGCGATCACTTATGAAAAAAACAAAAAATGAGCACTCGTGACGCACGAAAAGAAACGAAACGAATGACCGTTGGAAATTTCACATATGGTATATGACATACTGCTGTGATGCCAAAATAAACATTGAAAATTCCTGCATATTTTTCAAATATTTTTTTATTGATAATTCAAAAGAGTATTAGGCATATTTTTTTTTTTTATTAATTCTTAATATTTCCAAAACAATAATCATACAAATGTGAAGACGCCGTAATCATAGAACATTCATTTTAATTTATTTTGTTTCACGGATCTAATATTTTTTTAAGCAAAATCAGAATAATTTTATGCATTTTTTAGCATACATTTCATTCTGTTAACCGCCAAACCAACAACTTTCTTCCTCCTTTAAAACAAAAAATGGCTTACCTCTTCGGAAGAATTAACGATTAGTCGCTATCGTATATTCTTTTTTGTTAGTTCTAATTTTCGAACTTTATTACACTTATAGTACAACTTTTACACCATATTTAATATTAAACTGTTAAGTTACTCGTTGGTATAAGCTGTGTGCTTGTTACCATGCACGAAAAAAAAATGGAGACTTGCCGGGACCGGGGTTGATCAAGTAAAAAGCGGAAAGTTTTTTGAATAAGTCAAATGACATACTCTAAAACTGTACGAAGTTACCTAGTACCTGAAAAGGACTACCTTGTTAATCAAATACTATCTGAAGAATGAAGCGACGAAATATAATAATGTTTAAATGCGCCCTGCCTTAACCGCCGTTTTATAAACCTTACGTAGAGCACACAATAGCCTTTCAAAGTGGTACATTATACCCGAAAATTTACAATTTTAAGTTTTGCTTCCGTCAGGAAAATCGCTCGTTCTATGAGAGAGAAAAATAAAGCATAGTATAAAGTCTGTGAGATCATTCAAAATCTCAAAAATAACAAAAAGAAGGTAAAGGTGGGTATTTTAAAGGCTTTGTGAAATTACATAGTCATGGAAAAAGGATAACTCCTGTTTAATTTGCAGGCTGATTCTGTTAAGGTGTAATTTAGAAATGTAGAAATAAAACTAGTTTTGGTATAAAAAGCTTTTACACATATAAGTTGCAGGTACTTGAAAGTAATATTTAACAAACAGTCACTGGGCGTTTTTTTGGTTGCGGTTAAACATCACGGTTTTCCACAGGATCATCACGATCGTGCTCAGGTTTGCCACCGGGCACTTCGCTAAATTCCTTAATACTCTCAGACGTCACGTCCGCTAGGTGCCAGACGGAAGCCAAGTCTACTAGACCCTACCCTTCTGAAATTGACCTCACAGTTTCCTTTTTCCTGCCAGATAGAGCAGATGTGGGGTCCACATCATTTCTTTACACATGTTCTTAATAATATTAGGTCTTTACCTATGAAATTGCCGTTTTTCACGAAATAAATGAAGCGTAATTTTGTTATATATTTTTTATTTCTATTAATCAAAATAATCACCCATGCAATCAATGCATCTTTGCCAACGCATTGGTAGCTTATTGATGCCTTTCTTGAAGAAATCAGCTGGACGGGAGGCAACAAATTCTTCAAAGGCATTTTGTACTGCCTCTCGGGTATTGAATTTTTTTCCCGCCAAGAAGTTATCCAAATTCTGGAAAAAGTAGAAGTCTGTAGGCGCAAGGTCTGGTGAGTACGGCGGATGACGGAGAACTTCCAACCCCAACTCTTGTAGCTTAGAGACCGTCTGCTGTGCAGTATGAGGTCGCGCGTTATCGTGCAGGAGCAGTGGAGCCGAACGATTGACCAAAGCTGGTTGGAGACGTGCGAGCTTCTCCATCATTGTGTTCAGTTCTTCACAGTACACATCTGCAGCAATGCTTGTCCCGTTTGGCAAGAAGCTGTGATGAATTACACCCGCGTTAGACCACCAAACAGTGACCATCACTTTTCTAGGGGTAAGTTTTCGTTTAGGGCATTGTTTGGGTGCTGAACCAGGGTCCAACCAACTTGCTGAGCGCTTACGATTGTCAAACAGGATCCATTTCTCGTCACAAGTAACAATGTGGTTCAGAATTCCTTCATTTGTATGCCTGCTGAGCAGTGCAAGGCACGTCTCCACGCGTACTTCGTGCTGGCGGTCATTGAGTTCGTGGGGTACCCATTTGTCAAGCTTTTTTACCTTGCCAATTTGATGCAAATGGCCCAATATTGTTTTGATGCTAACGCCGAAAGCTGCTGCTAATTCAGCCGTGGATTGAGTTTCATCAGCTTCCACAATTGCCTTTAATTCGTCATCGTCGACCAAAGTTTTCGGACGACCACAGGGTTAATTTTTCAGGTCAAAATTTCCAGAACGGAAGCGGGTAAACCAATAACGGGTGGTGCGTTTGTTTGTAGTGTTCGCTCCGTAAACGTCGTTGATGTTGCGTGCCGCTTGTGCCGCTTTGCTGCCACGACGGTACGCATACTCCATAATTACTCGAATATTTAACTTATCCATGATGACGAAAAATGTTCGAGTGCGTTGAAAACAAAACACTAACTATTAAACAAATGACGATTTTAGAAAAAGAATTCTATGTTTGTCAAATAAAATTAATTTGAAATTAGAATTATCAGTCAAAAAAAAAATATTTTCATTTGAAATGGCCAGTACGGCAAAACGGCAGTTTCATAGGTAAAGACCTATTATAATAAAGTATTTATAATATAATTTCTTTTTTTATAATTTTATGTTTTGTTTAAAACTTCTTTAATCTGCTACCGATAAGCTAAAATAATTGAACATCATTGGAAACTGGCTCTTGTGTTACTAATTTGTATTATATTTTTTAAGTACTGGAAACAAACAGCCAGTACATAGTACTTCAAATAAATAAATCATAGTTGGAGGTACCGGGAACTAGCGTGCCAAAGAACGGCTCATTACGTTAGGTATAATACAACAACATAAGCCTGTGACCGCGTGGAGGTAATCCCAGCTAATGTTAATGATGTGCAGGAAGGTATAATCGGGATACAGGTAACATTTACCTGCGATCGCCACTACACTTTTAAATGACCTCCTCATTGTATGGTCAGGTTTGTACTATTACCTAGATACTTTTCCGAATGCCATACTTTTGTTAATTAACCTAGCCTGCTTAGTAAAAAGTAATTATTATTTTTCCATGACTTTATTACACCTTTTGTGTGGATGCCTCAAAAATATTTTGTGTCTTGTGTCAGATACAAGCTACCGATGAATATTTGATTTCGATAGAACCAGTATGAATCATCCACTCCCTGCGCATACGTAAACATTTATTGTGCCAGTTGCTTCCACTTAACACATACTAATTGACGATCAAAAAATATTCGGCGCCAGTAACTGGAAACTAAAAGTCATCAGTTGAAGACACAGGCAATATTAACCAGAAGTACCGACCGGTGACTGTGTCCGATCGCCGCCACCGGACACAGCAACTACAGTTACCAGTAACCAGTAGTAGCAACGAGCGACTGTGTCCGATCACCGCTACAGGACACAGCATCTACGGTTCCCTGCGATGGTGTGCCATGTCGGCAACAAAAAGTGTCTACGTTTGCGCAGCGCCTAAATTGTTGCAAATTTAATAACCTTTACAAAAGTATGCATTTTATGTGTCAAAAAACGCATATACCTATTATGACTTTCAGGGCAAAAAGTGAAAAAGTTCCAAAATTTTGCGGTTTATCTCAGGGTGCGCAGCGAGCACAAGATTTTCGAAGTTATAAATTTGGATTACACCACCTTAACTATTCTATATTACATATGAACACCAGAACTACAACACATGAGTAGATAAACGGAACAGAGACAAAGCTTCTTAAGAACGTCTAAAATTGGTACCTATTTTGGTAGGGTTGTCACAATAGGTTAAGACAAATTAAACAAAACATTTGTTAAATAGTTTTATTATTCAGTATAATAGAATACTTCAAAAATTACTAACTCTAATAATTTTCTTTTTATAATTTTTGTTTTAATAATGTATTGTTCTTTTGATGGTGTGGTGGTAAATTCTGAATCTAACATTTAGTTTTTTCAAGTAATATAAAGGGAAACACTCACATGGCATATCAAATGACATTAACCACATTGTATAGTGCTTGGGCTTGGACATGAACAACAAAGTATTGTAGTTCTATTTATTGTTTTGAGATGTTTATAACAACGAAATCACATATCTAAAGGTATTTTAGTACCGAGTTAGTATTAAACAATAAAAATTATTTTTGATTAATCATTTTTGTATATATGTCTTCTCCAATGCGTGATTGTAGTACCACAATTAACACAATGCATTGATACGTGAGGCGGAATCGGTAAATCCATGTTCATTCGCAGGTCATCATCTCAAGAAGACTCATTATGCCCAGAAATGCCAGAATCATTGTTTGAAGAAGGATGTCCTAAGTCCGAGGGCATGCCGTGGTCGTTGGGTTGAGATCTATCGGAGTCCATTTTCAATAGTATTTTCAGATGTCGTCGATAAAAACCAAAAATTTAAAAAAACACTCAGACAAAACTTAATCTCGCCAGCACGTAAACTATATTTTTGCCAGACTAAAACATTCCACGATAGGTTCCTCGACGTAAAGTAGGTAGGTTTTCAATACATCAATAAATTTTTGAGAGTTTCCGAAATCACGATATAAACACTTTTGATTCGTCTTTTTACATAGCGCCATCTGTCTTAACCTTTTGAAACTTTTGACTGTGCGATTGATGGTGTCGCTATAAAAATCAATTAAAAGCTTATTTAAACTGTTTTTTTTTAATTATTAATGTTGGTACTACATAATAATTATTAATAATCACATTATTATTTTTTAAATCTTTTTTTTAATGTATTTTTTTCCGTGTGTTTGTTCAAAGATCTCAGCCGAGCCTATAATGGTTGTTGTTATTTACAATATTTTATTTACAAACGTTTAAGTATTTCATTGCAAATATTGACAATACTTATTTCAAGATCGCAAAATTCGCTAAACTTTTGCTCGAGTAGTTCAATTTTATTTTTTCTAGTATTATGCATACACACATTACAGTGAACAACCATTATAAGTATAAAATACCACGTTTTTACTTTAAAATATTTAAACTTGCAACTAACAAAACAAACATCGTGCGTCGCAATGACCCTGAGATTGTCAACTGGCTGTGCCTTTTGACAATCTCTTTTTACAAGTCTCGCCGCGTACGTGACAAGCGGCCACAGGTCACGCACTCATGCCCCGCGTGCTTGTAGTAGTGCAACCGATTCGTGCGGTTGTATGAAGCTTTGTTTCAGTTCCGTTTATCTACTCATGTGACTACACCGAGCTTCGCGGTTTTAAAGTTAACTTCTACTGGGCTATAAATCCAAAGAAGTAAAATTAAAATACTACCTTTTTACAATTCTATGGTGACGTGATTGGTTGGACTAAATAAACTTCGTTAATTTTGTATTGTAGCTGTACTATTCCCATTTCTTTATTTTCTCGATGACAGCTCCTGTGAAAACTTGTGCGAGCGTGTTTTTTACATTATGTATGCATTATTTTATAAAAATATGACGTTTACACACGTACAAGGTTACATAATACCAGAGTCGGAGAAACTGATAGGGATGGAGCTATATCAATAAACGTAACACGATAACAGACCCGATATTTTTTTAACAAAATGTAAGAAACTAAACTACTGCCGGATACTTTTCTACAAATTTATTAACTTATATTTCATTACAAGATGTTACACGTATTAATTCTTGATTGATAATGCAAAGTTCTTTAAAATTTTCGAAGCTGTTGTAAAATAAGTAGGTATAGGTAGGTACTCGACAATGAAACGATTAAGTATAACTAATTATAACGACAGGTAATCTTTTGTACTGGCTAGGTGTGGGGCTACACCATCAATGACAGACTGAATAATTTTAACAGAAATTCCATCTAAATTTGCAGTATTTTTTACTTTCATGCTTTTAAGAGCGTTTAAAACTTCTACAACAGTTACATGTTTAAAGATGAAATCAATATCGCATGAATAAACATTTTTCATTAGCAGTGACTGTGTAAGTGTAAGAGTGGAACATGAATTAATACTCAAAGTAGTTGACACAGGGCTGGCAGTAAAAAAATGTTCAAACGCTGTAGCAACTTCTCTGTCCGTTGACAACAGTTTATCATTAATTTTTAAATTATTAAGTCCTTACATATGAAATTGGCGTTTTTTCGTTCTGGCCACATTGATTTGTATTATCTCCTCTTTGGTTAAGAATTCCAATTTCAAATTTATACAGCTATTTACTCACGCATTTGTGTTTCGAAAATCGTTATTCATTTGTTTTTTCCTCTTTTGGTTTTTTCTTTGCGTCACTTAGTTTACAAAATGGAAAACTTGAAATATCGCGTTATTTACGAGAACGAGTTCCACCCTGGCACCAGTGCTGCAGAAACGGCTTGAAGTATTAATGCTGTGTATGGTGGCGGTGTCGCAAAAGCAAACACAGTGCGTTTTAGGTTCCAAGGATTTCGTTGTAGAAATTTTGACCTGCGGAACAGGCTCCGTGTACTTCCGGAGGCCAACGTTGATAATGAAGAATTGAAGGCTATTGTGTAAGCGGATTCATCGCAAACCACATATGAGTTAGCTGTAGGCTGCGGTGTTAGTGACAAAACTGTTTTAATCCACTTGAAGCAAATTGGAAAGGTGAAAAAGCTTGAGAGGTGGGTACCTCATGAATTGAGTGCAGCAAACCGACAAACGGGCGTCGTCTGCTGCGTTACATTACTCAACCGGCACAATAATGAAAGCAGCCAAATCCTGCCCCAAGCGAAAATTTACTCAAAAAAAGTTACTTGTGAGCGTTTGGTGGATTATTGCCGGTGTTTTTCACTACAGTTTTCTTAAATCTGGCCGTACGATTACGGCAGATGTCTTTTGTCATCAACTGGAACCATGATAGAAAATCTAACTGCTAAACAACCGAGGCTGGTCCATCGCTCTAGGCCACTGCTGCTTCAAGACAACGCTAGACGACACACTGCACAACAGACGGCTACCAAATTAGAGGAGCTTCAACTGGAATGTCTAAGACATCCACCGTACTCCCCGGATCTTGCTCCAACAGATTACCATTTTTTTCAAAATTTGGATAACTTAAACATCTATCGAGGTAATTGGAACCATTTTTTTCTTAATATGATTGAGGAAAATCCCTAGTTGTGACCAAACTCAAAAATTTCGTAAATAATGTTAAAAGCTTGAACTTATTATAAACAAAGTACTCAATTGTCTGGTAAATTAAGAAGTGACAAACGGGCTAGAAAACGACACACATAAAGTTGCATTTATTTAAAAATCACAATTTCCATACGATACTACATACATAGACTCGTAATGTGATCGCAGCCAGCTAATGTGATCGCAGCCAGCTAATGTGATCGCAGCCAGCTGACTGAAACTTGTAATCCTATCCTAGTATAATTTTCACAAATTCTTTCAATAACCTGTTCATTTCTAATGACCAACTTTATAAAATTAAAATTAGATGTGCCTGGTTAGAAAAACATTTGCTGTTTGGAAGTAAACCCTAATTCAGATTTTCAATCCAAATTTTTGTTAAGTAACTTTCAGAGTTTTTTTTTGTTTATAGGTAATTTACTTTCTGAAGGCAATATAAAGAACCCAGATTAGTTAAAATGAAAACCAAACATGTTTATTATATCTTTCTTGTGTGTGTGTTCTCAACGGTAGCTTCTTAAGATTATAGTAGATGTTAACCCACCTTGTGACCGGACGTATTCCTAATGGTGGAAGCGTTAACAATAAAGGGAACTTACCGTTGGTCAGCCTACCCTAACACCCACGGGCCCAAGGACCCAAGGCCACCCTTACCTGGGTGTACCTACTGCACCTGCGTTCTATGCATTCTCTACTGTTCAATGCGTTGTACAGTAGATAATTCAAGATTATGATTAATAGCACTGGGTGCATGTTAAAAACAACATAATTGCAATTGCATTCATTGATTGCAGCCATTTGAAATGACATATATATTTTTGTCATTATTTTTTTATAAAAAACCGAACAAAATGCAAACAGTAATAAGAATAAAATACCGATATCTCATTCACTCAACTAAGAGTACTGTTTTTAGTAGTGTCAAATTTTAAGAAGCCTTTTTGACTTGCACTTTAATTAAAAACAATTTATTTAAATTACTAACAATTATTTCTAGTGTAGCTTTAGATAAGATGAGTTATGTATCTAAAAAATTCACTAAATATATAAAAATCCCTTCAATCGAAAAAAATTATTACAAATTAGAAAGAGAGTAGTCTCGCAAATAGAATCAAATTATTTTATTTCCCACAAAATACAAATTTCGTGTTAGGTCATGTTCGAAAAAAAGTCTCGAGAGTCGCGGAACAGTCTTTTTGTATTTTGTATGTAATATTTTCTAATTTTTTTTTCTTTGGTTGTATCGTTTGTTTCTGGCTGATTTTGATATTTTGAAAAAAATGATTACCTTCATTCTTTCTTCTTTTTCTTTTCGATAAAATAATCGAGTCTACAGGTGTGTTTCCACTGAAGTGGAGAAGAGCGGACTAAGATCGGGAAAGTATAAATGATATTGTATTTTGCAGGACATATATATTGTGTAGTGCAGACTGTGCTTTTTGTTATAGCTGTCACTTTACTTTCACATTGTTAAATAAATTAGGCTTATCCATTATCGTTCATTCATTAAAAAATATTGACTTATTACTGAGAAATCCACACTCCACCGCTGCGTGCACCGTGCCACACTGCCTCGCTAACCCCCGCTCGACTCGGTGCCGTATATTCATATAATATATTTGACAGTCCACTTAGCTCTAATCGGCACCTTTGATAAGAAATTCAATTCTTGATCCAAATGGTTTAGATGTTTCTGAAAATAATGCAGTGTCAGAAAGAGTAGCGCAAAGTTAGATGTCGTACCTACGTACAAAAAAAGCTTGATACTTTTTAAACCTTAATAAACCGTATAGTAATTTACGATTCTCTGGTAAAATGTTAAAAAGTAATGAAACTGAAACATTTTTGAAGACTGATGAAAAGTGCATCACTTACGACAAGAACGAGTGAAAATGATTATGGCAATTGCGACCAGACATTGACCTCAACCAAAAACGTGCATACCTAAACTTGAAAAAAAAACATTAAATGGCGTCCATTTTTGGGGTTGCACAACGGTATCGTAATCGAGTATAGTAATCGAATCTACTATCGATATTTTAGAACTAAATAATGAACTTGAAATATAACATTGAAATTTAATGAACTTTTTAAAGAGATTGACTTAAATGAAATAATCATAGTTCATGATTTATTTTCTTTCATTATAATTCTTTTAATATAAAAAATAAAGAACTATACAGTTTAGTTTAGTAAGTACTGATATATTCCCGTCAAATCAGCTAGAAAAATAGTAGTCAGTTTGCATTAATTCCCAACCTGCTGAATTTTGGTACAGACCTGAGGTACACTATTATAAATAAAACACCGAAATATCCCAAATTGGCTTAAAAAGTTATTCAAGGGCAAGCATCAAAGTTTTCGGTTCAATCAATTAAAGTCTGGTTTGTCTTCAAAAATAGACAAAACAACTATCTGCCTATTCAATAACAAAATCAACAATTCTAAGCAAACTATATTCCCTCTTTCTTCACGCCTTTTTGTTTCAAAAATACAAGCACAACGGCAAGCAAAGCAAAAACCGTTTCGATATGATTTACTGCGTAAGCGTAAATTTGCGTCATTTGCATCGAAAGTATGAAAAATAAAAACATATTAATAATGATCATCGACATCTGATAGATGTAATATCAACAACATAAGACAGTTTCAGAATATTTTGCAATTTGAAAACAGAGTTATAAATACTTACTACTTAATAATACAGAGTTATAAAATGCTAAGAAAAATTTACAATAGAGGTTGTAGAAAGGCTACAAGCATTTTTTTAAATCATAATTAATAAATACGGTTCATTAACATAAATTTTTAGTTTAAATAAGGAAAATAAATAATTCTCCAGAAAATATAAGCTTGGTACACGTCCTGTCGCATATAGGAGACTCAATTGAAACACTTATTTCTTATTTCACTCGTGACGCACGAAAAGAAACGAAACGAATGACCGTTGGAGATTTGACATGCTACATGATATACTGCTGCGATGCCAAAATAAAAATGAAAATTCCAAAAAGTTCATAAAATGTGTAAAAATGTTTTAATATTCATGTGAAATAATCAAAAGGGACTAAGCATTTTTTTAATGAATTCTTGATATTTCCAAAGCAATAATCATTAAAATGTGAAGATGCCGTAATCATAGTACATTAATTTATATTTTGTTTCACAGATCTAATATTTTTATAGTTTTTTTTATGCAAATACAGAATAATTTTATGCATATTTTAGCATACATTTCGTTTTGTTAACCGCCAAGCCCACAACTTTCTCCCACCGGTTTATTTTAATTATCTAAGATATAAAATTACCTAGATACTAATAAAACTCCGAAAATAAGTAAGGAAGACCTGAGTTTTTGTTCTAAATAGCAAATCTTTATAACGAAGCATATTTTATTAAAGTATTTTAATGTTGGTAAGTGGAAAGATATTGGTTTCTTATGGATATTGTCAAAGTCAATTGTCAAAATTTTTACAGGTGTTTCCTCCGCAGACTGATATTGACTAAACTAACATGTTTTGTGCGAACTGCAACTGCAGTGAGATCAAGGAACATATACTACGGCGCACAAACTAACTAGTGATGCTACGCATCAGACGAACGTCTTCCTAACTACAACACTAGGAACTAGGAACTTGAGGAACTTTTCAATATAACAACTATTTTTTTTTTTATTAGATTGTCCTTCGTTTCTTAATTTTAAAATGACGGCATTGGATTTTGGCGTAATGCCATTGTGGCAGGCGAAAGCCCCTCTCCTTTTCAACAAGATATTTTAACAATCTAAATGAAAAAGAAGGTAAAATAAATAAAAGACTTGTATATTTATGATTTTTTTTTATTTCTAAATTTTGTTTTATATTTTTATATGCTTTGTTTGCATTGCACGGGAGGCAAATTTTTATTTTCTAGAAGCGAGACATCAGTACCTTTTATTCATATTCTGTTAATTATGTAACACCAATTAAACATCGTTATTCATATTGAGTAACCCAGAAAACATTTCTTGTGTGGCTCACAAACAATATACAAAGGTTTACCACACTTAAACCTTGTAAGCACAAAGCACTATTAGCACAAAGACACGGTAACTATTGTTAAGTCCTATCTCAGTTCTTGGAAAGTGATGGAAAATAACGTCCTTTCGGCTACTTTCTCATTCACTACACAGCACTTGTTGTACATTGTGAAGCGCCGAATAAACGCATATTAATTACTATATTTGGTAAATGAGAGGTTATGTTTCGGAAATTGATCAGTGCAAACTCTTCACTCGTCAAACATTGAAACCGTAATGGCAGATCCAGCTGATTGATTGAAAATCTAATTAAATTTTGCGTTTTATGGCAATCAGCTGTAGTTACTACACAATAGCTATTTCTGCCAATTTCAAGTATTAATATAATAAAAGTAGTTTTAACATAAGTAAAACATTGAAACATAACCTATAACCGTACATCATTGATTGAACATAGTGTTATCATTCATCATTCACATTGAAGTGACGTATGACAATTGTTCGCTCGAAAAGTAGCAAGAGATGTCAGCATCAAAAAGTTCTAACCATAGACATAAATCCTAGTTTTTTTTTTGTATGAAGACTAGCTACCTACCTGCTATGCTAGCTACGGCGAGAGTGAGATGTGGTGTAGGCGAGTGATTAGGCAATAAATAATAAAAATTAATTTTTGTCAAATAATTTTGAATAAATGACGATTGCACTAATATGAATCCTTCACAAAATGGAAGTAGTGTTTGCCGCATTTGCTTACGACTTGATATCCGAAAATTCAAGAATATATTTGATGAATACAAATCTGTTTTCATCCATCAAAATATTTCTATGATTGCTAATGTGGTAATTGATAAACATGACGGTTTACCACAAATTATATGTTCTTCTTGTATGAAAAGTCTCAACACCGCTATTGAGTTTAAAAATAAATGTGAATCATCTGATGCTATCCTAAGAGCTGCTTATCAAGATATAAAAGTGGTGGTGAAAAAAGAAGAACCAGAACCTGAAGAACAAACTCAATATCTAGAAGAATTAATTGATTATGTGGACTCCAACTTAGTTCGAGATGAACCTAAAGCAGAACCTCAACCTGAGCCTGAATTTATTGACACGAAACCAAAACTTAACATGGTTCAACTAGGCCTTAGACCAAGCAGATCTATTGATTTACAAGTAGAGTGTCATGATTGTGGCGGATTATTTAAGACTAAATGCAAACTCCGTGTTCATTGGAAAAAAGTACATCTCCCTGAATCTTTAGTTTGTAATACATGTAAGCGTCAGTTTAAAAGTTTTAAAGCATATAATTTACATAAATATAATGAGAAAAGTACATGCAAACTTCTTTCCAATGCTAGGATTGTAGTAAATGGAAAAAAACGAATATTTCACTGTAAGGAATGTACTTACAGTACAAATCAGACAAGAAATTTTAAGAGTCATCTTGTTACACATACAGGGGTGAGACCTTTTGTGTGTGATCTATGTGGCAGTAGCCACACACAGCAAAGTTCTTTACAAGCTCACAAAGAGAGTGTACACAAAGCATATCTGGTAGAATCAACTTGTCCTTACTGTGGAAAGTTTATCAAAGGTAGAAGTAGAATGTATAAACATTTAAAAATACACAGGGAGAAAGAAGCCGAGTGCAATATTTGTAAGAAAATGTTCAAAAGTGTTTCTTCAATGCTACAACATAAGACACGGCACACTGGGATCAAAGGTTATGCATGTGAAACATGCGGTGGAGCTTTTTTTACTCTATCAGAGCTTTGTAATCACAAAAGAACGGTGCATAGGAAAGATAAAACTTGGTACAAGTGTGATCGGTGTAGTTACCAAGCTCATAGGAAAGAATCTATATCAAAACATTTGAAAAAACACACTCCTATCAATATTCCATGCACTGTTTGTGGCATGTTCTTTGATTCAGAGGTAGATTTATCGTCACATCAGAAGATACACTTTGGAGTTAGGAATTACCAGTGTCAATACTGTGAAAAGAAATTTCTTACACGAGATGGAGTTTACAAACATGTCCGGCACATACACTTTAAGAATGTTGAGTATACACCTCATACATTTGCATTGCCCGATTCAAAAAGAGGGAGAAAGAAAGACAGTGAGAAACTTGAAAAGATTTGGAAATTTAATCCTATTTTGAGTGTTCCACCCAATAGTGTTAAGAAAGAGGAGGAGAACTCAGAAGTTGTAGAAATAAAATAATCTATGTGTCAAGTTATTTTAAGATTTTAAAAGTAATTTTTTTATAAAAGGCTGAAGAACTATGTTTTATTAGTTTGTAAAGATTTAAATTTTATTTGTTATATATAAAAGATATTTTATTCACCACTGGAATATATTTATTACTGGCAGTATGTAACAATAATTATTTTATTCATTTATTCTTGTACAGGCATAGTATATTTTGTAGTTATCAACATTTAACTGTACTTATGAATAAGGATTTTAGGCACAAGAACTTGAGTATCAATCAATATTTTAATATTTTGATAAAATTAACAAGTTTTTTTGTTTCAATTGCATTCAAGATAAAGTTAATAAGAATTTTAGTTTCAATAAACCATATGTCAAATAGTACCTATACAAAGTTTTATTTTCTTTACTTTGGACCAAAAAGGTTTAATTCTAGTTCATCTGGAAGAACAGTCTTTTAACAAAGATGAAAGATTTGTTTGTTTATATATTAATCATTTTACTAATGAGTCAAGATTTAAGTTATTTGACTTAATTGAAAAATTGCCCAACATACCTCTAAATTATTCAATGACATTTTTTTTGGGGTGCTACTATTGAAGAAAATAAAGTTTTTTATTCAATAAAAGGTAGCAGATACAGTACCAAAAATAAATATGTTTTGAGTGAATGAGACGGGTGGGCTAGTTTTATTACGCTGATCAAGTTGATTTTAGGAGTAATTTTAACCTTAACTCTTCTAGCCACCATAACTTATCATCTCGCTACCATACCGTCGAATGGCGAACACCTAGGGGTTCGCGCACTCCAGTTTGAGAAACCCTGTGGTCTGAGACTAGTCGCGTATATATTTTAATTTACTTTTTTTTACTGTGGTCTTCGGTTTAAAGAATCTTTATTTAAATAAGAAATTATACAATTTCACTTTTTATGAAGAACATTACACATTTTAAGCAAGTTAAACATACAAGCGAGCTAAAAATAGAACAATAAACAAATATAGTACAACTTTCAGTTTTGGGGGTATTTTGACATTACAAAACAAGACCAATAATTTGTTCATACAAAAAGTAATATGAAACTACCCGTGGAGTGCAGAATGTTAAATAAACAAACCATTGATTATAGGCAGGATGGATGTGGCAAAGTACTTTGTATTAATATTATTGTTTTTTTTTTTTTTTTTTAATATTTGTTATGAATTTTCAAGTTGCAGTTTTGTGTTGTTAGTACAAATTTATTGAATGTAAATGAAAGATTTAAGCCGCTATAGTAAAGTTGTCCAGTAAAATTTTTTTATTGTGTTTTGTCTTTGAGAGTGTAGGTATTTTTTTTTAATTCATTTTATTTATATATCTGTTATTATATATCTGCCAGTAATTTGGTAAAGTAGATAACTGATACTACCACATTGAATTCGCATTAGATTTGTTGCTGTAATAACAGAAAGTGCTCCTTTGTTTTTCTTTTAAATATGTTTGCACTTTTAACTTCTTTAATATTATTTGGTAATTTATTATATATTTGGGCACTCTGAAATGTAATATTTTTTTTACCATAATTTGTTCTTGGGATCCGTAAGATTATGTTATTAGCATTTCGTAATCTTTTTAGCTGCGGATGATCTTTTTTTATGTTAAATGATGTGTTGCTGTGTATATCGCCAGATAACATTTTTCGAATGAGCAAGCATGTTTTAAATTTAAACGTAGTGTTAATTTTCATAAGTTTGGTTTCTTTAAATAATTTTGATGTAGGAGTAGTAAAATCATAGTGGAATAGTGTTTTTATTAGTTTGTTTTGTGATATTTGTAAGGTGTTGAGGTTAGTTTTTGCAGCTGATCCCCAGATCTCGATCAGGTAGTCGATGTGAGGTTTTACTAGAGAGTTGTAAATAATGTACTTTACTCTAAGGGGAAGGCAACGAGCGACACGCCGGAGAACACCAGTAAGAGCTGATAATTTAGATTTAATCTTCATTATATGAGGTTTCCATGAAAGGTTTTTATCGAGAATCAAGCCCAGATATTTCTCACTGTCTGATCTATTCAGTATAGTGTTATTTATGGAAAGTGGTTTAAAGCTATTAATCTTTTTGTTTTTTGCTGCAAATATTACGTAATGTGTTTTATTTGCGTTTACAGTTAATAAGTTACATTGAAACCAGATGTTTAACAGATCAAGATCGTTTTGAGCGTCTTGGATGAGTGTATCAATTTTGTGACCGAAGTAAAAAAGACAAGTATCATCAGCATATAACGACAGTTCACCTTTGAGTCCGAGGTTGCTTATGTTGTTAATGTACACGAGGAATAATAAGGGTCCAAGAATAGACCCCTGTGGGACTCCGCAATTGATAGATGCGAAGTCGCTCTGACTTCCTGCAATTCTAACTACTTGTGCTCGATCCGTTAGATATGATTCTAAGATTTTGTAAGCTGGGCCTTTGATACCAATATCTTTTAGTTTACCTAACAAGATTTTGTGACTAACGGTATCAAATGCCTTTTGTAGGTCAATGAAAATACCAACGCATATTTTTTTTTCGTCTAGGTTCTGTTTAATTTTAGTTACAAGATCGACAGTTGCAGATAGTGTATTGGATTTGGGACGGAAACCATACTGTTTGAGGTATAAGAAATTTATTGAGTCCAGGTAGTTTTTAATGCGATGGTAGATAAGTTTTTCAAGAATTTGAGAAAGTACTGGTAGAACAGATATTGGCCTATAGTTGCTAGGGTCCGATTTTTTACCCGTTTTGAAGATAGGCGTAACTTTTGCTATTTTTAAGTTAGTTGGAAAAGTTCCTTGTTCTAGGCAGTAGTTAAGACAGGTTGTTAGGCTTTCGATAATTTCATTTTTTACGGCTTTGATAGACTTTATGTTAACATTGTCAATACCAGAACTAGTATTTGAGTCAAGATTATTAATTATTTGCATAACTTCATCGGTAGTGGCCGTTCTAAAATTACTCAAAGCAACCTCCTCATGACTAGTGTTGATCTTTGCAGAAGTATGGGTCTTGTTATTGTAATATGTAGCAGGGATAGCTTTCGCTAAGGAACAACCAATCGTGGAGAAGAAATCATTGAAATAATCGCAAATTTCTTTAGTGTTCGTTAAGAGAAGATTTCCTTTTTTTAAATGTGCAGGTGTAGTTATCGTATTAGTCTTGTTGTGTGCTAAGCTGTCTATTAAGCTCCACATTTTTTTCGCTTTATTTTTGCACAGCAAGAACTGTTTATGGTAATAATCACTTTTCATAAGTTGTATTTTCCGAGAAACCTTCTTTCTTTTTAACAAAAACTCTTTTTTTAGCTGTCCATTTGTCGGATCCTGTTTATGACGTCGGTAGGTTTCATTTTTGCTGTCAATCTCTTGGAGTATTTCTGCATTTATCCAGTCTTGTTTGGGTCTATTTTGTATTTTCGTTTTATTTACTGTACATGACTTAATGGTGTTGGAAAGATCTTTCGCAAACTTAACGAAATCGTGGTATTCGTTATTTGTAAAAACTTCCTTTGATAATATTTTTAGATGCTCGTAATCTATTGCTTTGTAATAGATTTTCTTCTTTACAGGAGGTTTGTATCTATTGACTTCAAAACAGATTTGTTTGTGATCAGACATTGATGACTCTATAATAGCCATGTTGAATATGTTTTCAGTAAGGTTTGTTGTAACATGATCCAGTATAGTTTTTGAGTGTGAGGTTTCTCTGGTGCAATATTTCGGTGTAACTTTATTTATTATACGATATCCGTTTTCTTGAATTGTTTCTTTGTATTCTTTCACTACTCTACAATCGGAATTCAGCAAGTCCAAATTGAAATCCCCGAATACGATCGCTCTTTTCTTCCTATTTAGTTGTTGTGAGTAATTCTCGAAAAAGTTTTGGACATTAGTCCGTCCTGGTTTGTATACTGCTCCAATATCAATGTCGAATTTTCGTAGGTGTATCCATAAGAACTGACTGCCATCTTGGGTTGATTCTTCAACTATATAATGATTTAAATGATTCAAAGCAAATATTGAAACTCCTCCACCAATGCCATTGCGCCTTATGTGATAGTAATGAGTGTATCCAGGTATTCTAAATCTTTTGGCCTCATCATCAGATTTTATCCATGTTTCCGTTAATATTATGATATGTATAGTATATTTAAAGGATTTGATTACACAGCACAACTCCTCAAATTTTCCTTTCTTTACTATACTGCGAACATTAGCATATAAGAATTTTAGTGAGTTTTTATTGCAGTTCACATCATTGTAGTTGTTTAAGACTTGATAAGTAGTTTTTAATGAGTGTTGGGGACTGTTCTTTTCGTTGAGTAGTTTTTTGAATCCAACATCACAATTTGTGGAATTCCTTTAAAAAATCTAATGGTTAAGTTTTCTTCACCTTTTGAGTTCCTAAGTCGGAGTTCTTCTTTGAGTGACTTCAAACGCTTTTGCTGATATGGAGTCTGGTCAGAATATATTGTGATTGTAGATTTTTTTAGTTTATTTTTGTTACGGAGTATTAGCTTAGCGTACTTATCGTTCTCAAAACATACTTTGATTGGTCGGTTGCCATCAGGATTAAATTTTCCAACCCTAGTTATGCTGATTGCTTCAGGAGGATTATCAAGGATCTGTTTTAGAACTTTACAAACTTCTTCTTTATCTATTTTAAGAAGCTGTTCTCTATTATCAACCCTAATTTCAGGCACACCTACAATAATAACGTTATTTTTTCGTGAATTTTGATCACTCAGTTCAGCCAACAATTCCTCATACGGGATTATTTTATTCGATACTTGTTCAACTGACTGTAATTTTAAATTTTGCATCTTTGATTCTAAGGTTACTATTTTGTCGTCTGCACTTTTAACTGAATTTGTAAGACTTTCTATATGAGTTTTGATATCCGACTGTTCCAAGAGTAAATTTTTTAACTTTGTTTCAGTTACAGACATACCTGCTTTTATTTCCAAAACTTGATCCTTGATGGTGCTGATATCATTTTGTAATCTTGAAGTATTTTCAGTTTGTGCAGCAATGGACTGTGTCAGCAGTGACATCATCTCTGTCATTTGTTTCTGAATATCAGACAACTGAGATTGGACTTCTCCTTCATCAGTATATTTTCGTTTATTTCGGACTGTGACCAACGATGTTCCGACAATTTTCGAACCTTGAGCACTTTCTGAAGATAAGTTCGGTTGAGATCCACTTCGACCGATACCGCATCCATTGGGTGATCTTTGTACGCTCATGGCGTATCGTCACGAAGGCGTCTCGTGCGCGCGAGCTGTAGCGAGCAAGCAAAAAAATCAAGAGCCCGTCTCCTTTCCCCGAGGTGGTGAGGGGTGCCTGCAGCTACTTCGGCTTGATAGACTTTGTATTAAACGTTGTAACCGGCAAAGCTTTCTTCAACGTAAACAGTATTCACAGACAGTTCATTTAAGGTTTAGATTGATGTAACACTGGTTGAAAATATTTTTAAATATTTAGCGACACGTCTGCTTAGCACGCTCGTTGTCTAACCTTTTTCTTCCAAACTATACAGCACTTTGAGATGAGCAGTGGGTATAACCTATTGCACCCGTTTGGGTAATTATCGGGTTATATGGGTTACAACAGGGTTTTAACCCATATTTAACTTTTTTTCAGAATTATATCTTAAATTATTTCCATCCACGTGCTGTAGCCAGTGTAGATATTTGAGTATTATAGACCAAGTAGGTATTTAAAAGATATTTCGTAATGGCCAAAGTGGAATAGTTGGTTCCAAAATGTACAGTGCCAGTACGCATGGAAATGGTCATAATACATAATGGATATAAACATCGGAACACCTACGTTTGAAACGTATACGTTTAAAATACCTCGTGGTAAAAATATTTAAATATCAATAATTCAGCCATTGAGAAAATGTTGGAAATATTGTTTAGACTAAGTGTACAACTTTACATATTTAGATCAACGAAACTTTTAATTTAGATCAAACAACTACACCACAAACTTGCCAATATAACTTCGCAGCACCCAGCGAAGTGCCAGTGTAAAATATCGTACCTTAATATAAAAAGCGCGATAACCTTAACTTTTTAATGCAAATAAAATTTAGAACAATGCACGTTTATTTTAAAAGTACCTTAACTCTATTACTTTTTAATAAAAACATGTAATAATTCATTCGAGTATACTTAAAAATCTCAAGTATACTTAAAAATTATAATACACTGAAATACGTAATATACTCAGTTTGAAAATATTTTACAAACTAAGTATATTTTTAAAATTCTTGTTAGGTATAACCTCAAATTGCGTGTGCTAATTACAAACTATCATTATTATTATGTATTTACACTTTATTGTTCATAGATTAAAATAAAAAAAATAAGCCAACAAATTGTGATCACTGTTATACATACAACACGGCGGCCTTATCGCTGAAGAACGATCTCTGTCAGACAACCATTGATGAAGATTTAATTGTAACAAAATCGGCAAGGCGAATGCGTACACATTCCAAAGTTGATATTAGATGAGATATACTTACCTACGTAAAGATAAACAAATTTAATCATAACAATAATTTTAGCTTAGTTGAGGGCGGATAGCAGAAGAATTTGTGCAATAGAGATTTTGGTACGTTAATCGGGTGTCGCTTCCGATGAAGGCTAACGGCAAAATCTTGCCATTCGGGTTAGTCCCACATCATTCTGCCTACGGCTGCGGAGGTATGCATGGCGCATTTACCACCTCCCTCCCCGCGGAGGCGAAGAACAACAAAAAAGTGTTGGCAAAAAATTGCGCAAGCGTTTTAGTAAATAAGTAGGTAGCGACAAACTCCTTCAAAGCCTCAACTTGATGTTTCCAGGACAAAGTTTGGCCAAAAGATGCCTAGGTTTCTAACAATTTCGCTATAACATATGTGTACACAATTGGAAAAAATTTACGTGATTGTTCCCAATCAAAGTTATTGATAATAGCTTGGTTCCATATAGCTATAATTTTTGTCTTTTTGGGGTTTACAGTTACTCCATGATAAACGCTCTAATCTAAGACACGGTTTAATCACGGTTAATTTGGTCAACGGCACTTTGCACATCATCAGTGGTATAGTCCGTGTATATTTGTAAATCGTCAGCATGCATGTGGTAGAGAAAAGATACTTTGTGAGATATTGAGTTTATAAAAATAGAGAATAGTAAAAGGAATAACACGCCACCCTGCAGGACGCCAGTTTGGACGTAGGACCAAGACAAACACGAGTCATCTAAGTTAATCGTTGGCGACGTCCACGCAAGTAACTATGACACCAATCAATCACCGAGAAGATATGTTTTGAGAGCGCCTAAGGGCAAGTTTTGACATTGTTGAGCACGTTACTAAATGAAATGAAATATTTATTTCTCAACATTGACAATTACTTGTTCTTATTGATGTCAAATAAAACATGACTCTACCACCAGTTCGAAAAACCTTCGTGAAGAAGAACTGGCAAGAAACTACTGTATTTTTTATGGTTTACTTCAGTAGGGTCGGTTTTGGAACGATTCCGTCGTGCCATAAGTGACTTGATACCACCGTTAAGCCATTACGCACAATTGGGTATTTGACACAATATGAGAATGCAAATTTTATAATTGATTAAGTAAATATAAATAAGTTATTTTGACCAAAAATAAATTTGTTTTGATTTTAATGTTGAAGGTATAAAGATTAAACAACTTAAAAAATAAGCAACAACTCATAAAAATATGTATTTTTTTAAATAGGTATTCGTTAGCTTATTTAATGACGTTAAGTTTATGCATGTAAACGCATCATCTACGTAGCTATTATATAAGTTATTATTAACTACGTAGTTATTATATATAAACTCCCATAAATTTTTTTGTACGATTTACAAATTGAGACGTCACAACTCGGTTCCGTTTTGTATGAAGCGTGTTTCTGCTCCTCAAACGCATCGCTGTATCTAGAAAACGATAGTTTGTAAACATACTGTAACTTCTGCAATTTTTCTTTACTGTTGACTTTTTACTATTACTATTCAAATATATAATTGAACCAATAGTCAAATACCTAATTGTTGTATATTTTGTAGTCACAGATCACAGATTTAAAACAGCATTACAAAGCATAAGTTGAGAAATAAATATTTGAATTTGAATGTAATATATACATTCAAATTCAAATATTTATTTCTCAACATTGACAATCGTTTGGCAATTATTTGTTTCTTATTGACGTTAACAAAGGCATGACTCTACCACCAGTTCGGAAAAACCTTTGTGAAACAGAACTGGCAAGAAACTTCACGGGTATATATTTTTCAAAATACATTCACAATGTCTCTTTATGTCTATACGAAATTATTCTTATCTGCATCTGTTAGCTCTGCAAGTCTCCCTCCCCCAAAAATCAAACAACGAACACCCTCAAACGGCACCCGTTCACGAGTTAACGCGGGGTCCCGCCATTACCATATACCTACACAAGTAGGTTCCTATGGCTGCATTCTGGTCTTGTATAGAATGGAATAATACGAATGGATAGAACCTAGGTCACCAGCATAATACATTATTGGTGTACGAAAAGCTTGTTCCAAGGTTTTAGGGCGGTGGTGGAGATTCAGCTCTTTAAGATTGTCGTTCTGCAACTTACTACACGTGCAACTTTTGGCTTTATTACGCAAAAAGGTGTTTCACGGCCCTACGTGTCCAGTACAATAACAGTCTAAGGATGCTGCTTGGACTCCCGAAGTACTGTAGCGCGTCAGGCATGTTTGCGGAGACACGAGTGGATGATTTCTTCTCAATCATTAGAAAAAGATCAGCCTCTCCGATGCGCCGTACCTCTGGGAGCTCAAACAGCATCCTTAATACTTTAGTAGATAAGGTGGATAATCCAATCTAGAGACATTGGAACAAAATCCACATAATTGTCAATAACAAATAGCGATATTAAGTAATAGTTACATACTAACATAGTTATTAAGTCATTGAATACTAACACTTTTTTTGTATTTTGTCCTCACCTTTTTTTTGTATGGATCATTGTGTCTGAAAATAAATTATTATTCAGTAAAAACGTTTTATGAAATTCTAAGTATCTTAACGTTATTTTCAGAATTAAAGCTTTTGTAAGGAGTGGGAAGCGCGAATTATCACCACTTTCAGTCGTTCCGTTTCGTCGCATTCGGTCCACTTCGCACTTGGTCTACCTGGTCAAGAAACTGACTATAGAGCAGTAAGCCAATGCATCTCCAACACAGAGAAATGGTTCTCAGCTAATAATTAGCTCCTCATTGAAAACAAAACTAAATGTGTTAAGTTTACGTTGCCAAATGTCAAACAGGTAAACAAAAACACTGTAGTTAAGAGCCAGGAACTGACTCCTGTAAACTCAACTGTATTTCTGGGCATAACCTTAGACGTCAAACTCCAGTGGGGACCGCATGTTGATGGTTTAGCGAAAAGGTTGTCTCTGCCGCATATGCTGTTAAAAAAAATGAGACAAATTTCAAATGAAATAACTGCTCGTTTAGTCTATTTCGGTTACTTCCACAGCCTCATGACATATGGCATTCTGTTGTGGGGGAGTGCTGCCGACATCGATACTATATTTATTCTGCAGAAAAGGGCAGCTCGGTCCAAGGGTGTCACTTAGAAGTAAATTTAAGGATATATATATTCTTACTTTCCATTCACAATATATTTCAGAAAATTTAATGTATGTAAAAAAGAACATAACCTTGTTCAAAAGAAAAAAAGATCTGCACAGTGTAAACACAAGAGGGAAAAATATGCTGGCAGGTCACAATAGTAGGCTTCATAAAGTCACTAACTCATTCATGGGTCGTATACGCTTTTATAATAAGGTTCCTGAGGATATGCAACGTCTTTCTATTGACAAATACAAAGAAACTATAAAGCAGAAGTTGTGTCCTAAAGCATATTATAAACTCTCCGATTATTTGGATGATAAAAGCTCTTGGGTATAATCCCCTCATTAACAGAATTTTACTAGTATTTGTAAAAAAACATGTGTAATATGTCTGTGTGTTCGTTGAGTTCTTCGTCCCGATGAATACCTAAAGCGTCATTGTCACTAAAGTACGTCTTCTTATGGTAGCGTCGGGTCGCTCACTTCCCTCTAATATGGTTACTCGTGAACGTCTAACTCGTGAACGGGTGCCGTTTGAAGGTGTTCGTCGTTTGGATACTTGGGGAGAGGGAGACTTGCCGAGCTAACAAATGCAGATAAGAATAATTTTGTATAGACATAAAGAGACTCTGTAAATTTATTTTGAAAAAAATATATCTGTGAAGTTCTTTGCCAGTTCTTCTTCACGAAGGTTTGTCCAAACTGGTGGTAGAGTCATGTTTTATTTGACACCAATAAGAACAAGTAATTGTCAATGTTGAGAAATAAATATTTAATTTCATTTCAATTTCGCATTTCGTCCACTTCTCAAAACGTCCATTTCGCATTTGGTCAACTTTTGACAATGAGAGCGTTAAGTAAAATTTGTTTTCGTGGCTACGTTTAACGCCATCTCAGCAGCATCCTTCGTGTTTTTTTTAGATTTTCGATTATAATACTAAACATAAACTAATTAAACTTGCTGTTCGCCAAAGTCGCTTTTCGTGAAAAGCTGGAAATGGTACTTAAATTGGACCCGGCGCTTCGCCGCACTACGCTCGCTTCACTCGCTCGGCTCGCGCGTGTATTAACTAGATACAAACCTAACCTAACCCAATACCTAAATGAATTAAGACAACATCTCATAACACTCACTGTCCTGCTCCCAAAGAAAGGTTTTTCCTTATGTTATGGTAACCAGACAGAATGATGGTACCTCAAACACCCAAAGTGGACCAGATGCGAAAAGGACTAAGTGCGACGTGGACCAAATGCGAAATAGACACGTTGTCGTCTAGTAGACCAGGGTTTCTCAAACTGGGGTATGCCATTCGACGGTAGGGGGTTCGCGACATGCTTTAAGTGTCTAGACGACTTAAGGTTAAAACTACTCCTAAATCGACTCAATTTGCGCAAAGAAACCCACCATCAAATTAACTCAAAAACCTATTTCTTTTTGGTACTGTATTTGTAACATTTTATTGAAATAAAAAACCTCATTTTCTTTAACAGCCAAGTTTATTATTATCTTTAGGGAAAAGGTTTAGGGGTTCGCTATCATATGAAAACTTTAACAAGGATACGTGGAGCCATTAGTTTAAGAACCCCTGTAGCAGACCAAATGCGACGAAACTAGTCGTTCGTCGCGTATTTAGCTTCGCTTCCAGTCACACAGTTCCGAGTTAAGTTAAACTTAATTCAGTAGGAACGTAAGTAGAAAATTTGTCGTTCTGATTTTGTTCTGTTCTCGTTCTGTTTGATATACCTTTGATGTAAAAGTGGCACGGGTTTTATAATTTTCTTTAGTAAGTATTGCAAGGTAACCATGAGAAAGATATTTAAAATGTTTAGCTTGCTGGTAATGGTAAGAAGCTTCTTCCAGAGTCAAAGTAGGCTTTCAAATTATGTGTTTGAACTAGATAGTCCGTTTCAAACTCTACCATCTTGTCCAAGTTCCACCTACCTACACTGTGCTTAAACGTTCAATCACAAGAAACTGTATACTTTTGGTTAGATTTACCTACGTTGTTATAAATCAGAATAGTATCCATCTACATATAAATTATACGAACGAATTTACACAAATTAGATAAGCACCTTTAATATATTTTTCACCTATATTCTTTATTTTATTTAGTATTTCAAAAAACTAAAACTTTGAGAAACACTGATCTAGACAAGACAAGATCGCGACAAGATTTACGTAACGGCGGCTTGATGATGTCGTTGATAGATTTTTGGGCTGCTAGACAGGAAGAGTATCCAGACCTCTCACGCAAAGCGGTGAATTTCCTTTTACCCTTTGCTACAATATACTTATGTGAGAGTGGGTTTTCACACCTGGCCATGATAAAAACGAAATATAGAAATCGACTTGATACCGAGTCAGAATTAAGGTTAAAATTGTCCAAAATTACTCCTAAAACAGACTCAATTAGCGACAGGAAACAAACGCACCCAGCTATATTCTACTGAAATAAAAACCTTATTTTCTTCAAGTCATTTTATTATTTTCTTGGGGGGGGGGGGGGGGGGGATTTAATTAGTTATGGGGTTCACTGTCATCTGGAAACTTTAACAGGGGTTCGTGGAGCCAAAAGTTTGAGAAACTCTGATCTAGATAAACAATTTTAATGTTTAAGAAGCCCTTATTTGTTTAACATTGCAATAACAGAGTTTTATTGTTCAGGAGGCCGGTAGTTAAAATTAAAAAATTCTAAATAAAACACAAAGCAAATAAAATAATACTTTATATTCATCATCCCCACCAACATCATTTCATACAAAAATGGTCAATATTTACAATCATACTTATATCTATATTTGGACATTAACTATTTTAATCTGGTGGTTCTTGGTGAGAGCAGTGGGGTATGGGAGTGGGGGAAGATTTGAAGGCTCTGGGGAAGAGGGAGGAGTAGGTCGGGGGAGGTTCGTACTCTGGAGGGGAGGGGACAGAGGGGTTGAACATTTGTGAGGCGGCGGTGACGGACACCGTGGGGGAGAGGTCTATGCAAGAAGGGGGGATGTTGACCGGCGTGTCAGACGGTTTTGAGCGTTTGCAGCAGCATTCTGGAATGGAATAAGACTATTATAATTAGAATTTTAGTTGACGAATTAGTTTTTTGTTGAAAATTATGTTACAACTTGAGAATTTTAAAATTTATAAACTTAAGTTTGAGTTCAAAATTATGCAGGTAAAATTGTGCATCATCAAAAAAATTTTCTTCATGAGCACTAAAGTTAACTAATTCCGAATCAGACTCGCATACAAATAGTTTCGTAGGTACTATTGTAATAATAGTTTTGGTTTATTTTTGTATAGTAAGTAAACATGTCACCTTTCTATTAAGGTTCATGAAATACAGAACGGATACAATGGATACGAATACAGATGGATGGGCAGGTCTAACGCCTGGCGTCAACAGTAGGCAGGTAGGCATTGCCACCATTGGGTATGGAACCCTGTATGTTATATCACAATTATTTGCACCCTCTAAGAATTTTTAGACCAATACTAGCACACTTTCCACTAGGTAGATTTCTCTCACATCGTTTAAAACAATTTTAATCGATCCACAAAAGCCTTTTTATTTTTGAATTCATAAATCGAACTCCTGATTGATTTCATGCAGGCAAAGGTTTTATAATGTTGGAATCGGAAGCGAATCAACAATCCTTTATTTTAGAATGATAAATAAATATTAATAATAATAACACTTCAGATAAACACACAAATGTATATACCCCCAAAGTAAGCAGAGCTTTTTTTGGATGACCATAGTGAACTGGGGCGGAACCCAGAATAAAAATATAAATATCAAACACCATGACCCGAGAACGAGTGCATCCCACAATGATGCCCTGGCCAGGACTCGAACCTGGGAGCTCCGGCGTGTGAGGCACTACGCTACTCGAATACTACTACAAATATATGAATTGCTTGTATCTGTTTTATACCCAAAACTGGAATTTCTCAAGAACACTACGCCCCTATCGATTTTTGTATCCAAAAACTTTAATATTGGTCAAAACTCACCCCAAGCCAAACAGAACATCAGAATGGTGGCGCAGACCAGCATGCCCACGACGAGGTAGCTCCACGGGCCGTAGGGCTTCAGCGCCGCCGCGAACTCCATGAACGCGTTCCCTTTCTGCTCGCCTTCAGATATCTTCACTGAAACCGTCAAATCACCTGCTTTCAGTTAAGTGGGTTGATCGTGTGGGTGTTCGTGGGGTCCGTCATGGAGCTGAAGTCGTGGCTATGATTGAGCAAAGCAGAGACTGAGGTAGGCCAAGTTCGGTTAGTGGAATTTTCGTCTAGTGTTTAAGCATATGAACGACTGTTGGTTTTAGCAGTTAGAGTTTCGTTAGACGAAGGAGAACTTAGTATAATTTTTAGATATTTTGCATGGTATACATAGATTTCTATAATATGGATAATATGCATCACTAAAAAATAAATAACGAGTATTCATCATAATTGGTATATTATTAAGCACTCCGTCCGCGTTTGCTCTGGATCCCGATAAGGATTGTGTTTTCCCCGTATGAGTCGGGGTATTTTTGTTTATATAAACGGAAGTAAATTTATTTTAAATTTCATCTAGTTGGCTGTATTAGTACCAAACCCAAGCTTTACTTATTTTAGTATCACAAAAAAATGCGGTTTACACGTATTAAGTAGTTAAGTTGGTAACTAAATTTTAAGTTACTTCACGTCACTTGTGTCCCAACGGATTAAGTAGTTAAGCTCATAAGTACAATGCGGTACGGTACGGTAGTCATGTTTTATTTGACGTCAATAAGAACAAGTAATTGTCAATGTTGAGAAATAAATATTTCATTTCATTTCAATGAAGATGAACAGTGATCAATGTCAAGGAATTCGACAAGGAATGCGTCTAAGGACATTTATATTGACACACTTTATGAATGTCACTGCTTTCCAGTTGTCAAAGCGCATTTGGAAATATTACCAAGTTCTATATCGTAATAATGACGCTGAGCATAGTTTAGATTTATTTAAGTTTAAATTTGCACTTCGTAAATTATAGCTGAGTAGACCTGTGTCATTACAACATTATACATAAAAATACGTCACTTAACTCCTAGAACATCCCCGAAAGCTATCAACTACCCAAAGTTATCACCTACAGGATCCCGACAAACTTTAAAACTACTCACTTATCACAGAAGGTTTCGTGCTTCCATCATCTTCGTCTAGCCCCAGCATCTCCTGGTTGCTCGCAGCTATCCTCCTCAGCAGCTCCAACAGTGGAGGCAATCTCCATCTGCTGCAGGCTCCACTTTCTTCATCTTCTCCACCAGGGCAGTGGCGAACTCCATCACAGACCAGATAGGAGGAGATGCAGAGACTAGTCATCCCGCAGGTGAATTGGGATTCATTGTTGCAGATTGCTCCTGTAAATGTAAGTTGGGTATAATTTAGTTTAAGCAACGTATGATGTCTACAAATATTTTTAATTATATTAGCTAAATCATCTTTAAATAATGTTTTGTCAAAACTGGCCGTGTGCGATATTTCTTATGTTCTCTTGTAATGATAGTTTAATATTGGAAGTAAATTAAGTATTGTTAAACCTCATGAATACTGAGTCCCATGTCTAGCAATTTTTTTTTCTTTTTTTATTTATAGAGGACTAGGTGCTCAGAATGACCATGCCGTCCTCATTGTTCCAATCATGGCCATAAAACAAAATTATTTATTAAATTACAAAGTACAAATTCATCTACATTTTAGACAGAACTTAACTAATTTGTATAGCATCCTAGCGCTATCAGAATGAGGCTCCGCTAGGACGCTGTTACAACCACCGACACTGTGGAAAATACTGTTGTCATAAATTTACCTATGCAACCTATGATACATTTTATTAAACTAAAATTAACATTTCAAACTTCTATTATAAAACTTGGATACCCATATAGGCCGCTCTACACAAGTTCTACAATGTATAAATGAAGAAAGAATTTAGAAAAGAAACTTCTTATTCCACATGTAGGTATAACATTTTTCTTTACCTTTTTTGTTATAGCATACCATTAAAAATGTAACTACATTATATATTATGTGCGTGTTTAATAAAAACCTACAACAAAAAGTTGTAAGCTTATGTAACGTTCAGAGCAACGACAAAGCTAACTGTTTACGTACAATGGGGTTTCAAAGGCAAACAAGAAGGGTAACACAATGAATGAATCTCGTAACGAAATAATAAACTATTGTGTAAGTATTGTTTACGACGTGGAAATTATAGGTATAATTGTCACGTGTTTACTCAAATAGCAAAATCATTTTAATACTGGTTAGGAATTTGTCTTGCATCTTTGATGGTACTTAAAATGAAGGCGAATTACCATATCCATATTAGTCATTGAACTTTTAATACTTATAACAGTAATTTATTTAAATTTCTGGCAATGCCCATCAGAATCCTGTCATTATCATATCTATTTCACCTATTACCGGTTGCCAAGAAGAGATTGCTATTTAGTATATAAATGCCACCTAAATTGTCTAACGCAAGTGTTATTTTGTTATTGTATTTTTTATATGTTTGTGTTATGATGGCAATAAAGAATTGTTGTATTGTATTGTGTGCGGCAAATTTTTGGGATACCAGAGGCAATCAATTTATACACTTTGAAAACATGAATGAAAATTTACTAATGGAATGTTCATCAGTTTGAGTAATTCTAAACTATGGCTATAGCATCAAATTAACGTGCGGTTATATGTTTTCACGAGTCTGATCGAATTTACTTTGTTTTGTAACATTGTGTTTTGAACTTCAAATTTGTTCAGAACTGTTTTTTAAGGGTAAGTATTTGTAAGTTATAATTTCTCACTCACCACTATTAACGGCAGTGACGACAAGCCTTAACTTTTCCGTGTAATGGTAGGGTGTGGAAGGAGGGTTCCAAACGATACGTATTTTTGGCGGCAGCAGCTTCGTTCCCGCCCTTGACGCGATGACAGCTGCGTTCCCGCCGCACAGTGACAGCCGCCATATTGGACTTTTCATCTCGCCGATGTACTGGAAATGTGGAAATGCGAATGCTTAGTGTTTATTTGAATATACTGGATAACTTACAGTCAATGATTGAACATGGAAATGAGAGAAGCCGTTACAGAATGCAGTTTAGTTCTCAATGTACCTACATAGGTAAACGACATTGATACTATTGTATAGTCAGACCAAAGAGAAACTGGTTTTTTTTGAGATTTGCTGGCCACTTTATAATTTATTATCATTGGTTATAAAGTTGTTCCGGCATTAGAATACAGTTTAATAAAATGGCAACATTTAAACGATACTAGCGGCGCTTGTCAGTTCACAGCTTCGTCGGACAATACGCATGCGTCCACTAAATATTACGAAACAAAACAATAAATATTGACCAATATTTATAGCTACATTATTTTGTAACAACATACTATTTGTCTTATTATTCAAGCCTATTAATCAAGCATGTTTCAGTCTACGACGATGTATTCACAATGCAGTTTGACTGGAAGTTTCTTCCTTGCAACCCTTATTATGTCAATGAGTTTAAACATAATTGCAGAGTCAGAATGCATTTATAATTTGTATCGAATCAGCGCGAGCGTGACTAAATTGGGCGGTTGCGCGTGCGAGGAAGGGCTATAGGGTTGTCATCAATGGAAGAACCCTAGATCTCTTTTCAGGGTCATTTTCGGTATATTTGAGCAACAAGCTATGAATTATCGAAAATTATTGATTTACAATAATTTGACAAAGATACACTGACTGTTATTTATATATAGCGTAAGTCTTAACACTTGGCGAAAAGAGCCAAATACTCGGCAACCCTGAAATCAATTACTTATGTAACGGACGAGTTTCCAACAATTAACATCTATTAACCTTATGCTTGTAATTGAATTATGTTTTTAATATTGCAATAACTCTAAACAACAAGACGTGACGTCAGATCAATCAAGCAATATCTGAGGTCCCACACAAAAGGTAATTAACCAAAGTCCAATCTACGACGAAGCCTCTAGTAGATGGTTGACCCGTTATTGGCTGTAAAAATGCTAATCATGTTCTAATAAAAAACTGGGAATACCATATACGAAAACAATTTTACGAAATAATTGTCTAATTTTGGCTCTCGCGTATGAAATACGGGTTTATTCCTTATTAGAATAATATTTTAAAAATCTTGAGAATAATTACGAGTCAGTGAATGTCACTGCTTTAAGACAGTTTTATCTTTCGGAAACGGTACTAAGTTTTCACAGCTGTACTTAAGAACCTCGACAGTAGCGCCAACGGGTGGGCAAAAAAACAGAAGACTCTTTACTCTTTTGCTGTGACGTATGTTTTAATTTCGGTTTATAATACTTTACTAATAATACATTTTTAACAAAATTGTTCAGCGTAGTAGTTAGTGCCTACTACGCCGGAGGTTTCAGTTTTGAGTCCTGGCCGGGGCATTCATTTTTGTGATGAACACACATGTTTGTTCTCGGGTTATGTTTGTTAACATTTATATATGTATGTTTATTCTGGGTTCCCCCCAGTTCGCTGTATCATCCATAACACAAGCTCTGCTTACTTTGGGGCCATACAGTTGGTGTGATTGATTGTATAAGTAGTATTAAAATACTAATAAATAAGATATGTAATAAATTCGTTGTTTTATTTAACATCCATAGGATAGCCAGGAAGTGAGCAGGAAAGGCGCGAAATAGGTATCTGCGTTACCATTAGATAGGTCTAATGTTTTCCCTATTATTGTTGTTCAACGATAGATTATACTCGAGACTCACATGGTGAATAGATTAGCATAACCGGTTTTAAACAATAATCACTGATGCTGGCTTCAATTATATCTGCACAACCACGCACGCTGTGACAATGTGACAATATAAGCATCACTTATTTTTATATAGTTTTTTTTTTCAATTGTTTCTTATAACAAATCTTCATTAATGAAAGCCAATTAAATCTAATTTATGGCGAACCCAGACGGTGTGACTGATAACTAGTAGGGGAACTTCGCGCAGGCCCACATTCGCATTCTAATTCCCTGCAGTGTTGTCGCCCCGTAGTATGCAGAGCGCCTACAAAAGACCGAACAACTCGCAAGCGATTGTCGCATTAGCTATAGCCTATCAACCAGTAGTGAGTTCCATCCAAAGAGGCGCCCCATTAATTTTTTGGTCCACATACGTCAAAGCGTGTGACCAAAGAAAAAATAATTACTGGGACGCGTCTTCATGAATGGCAGTCATTATAATTATGTTACAGTCCATTAGCGTTATTATGAATTTTATTATGGTCCAGTAACTGCCTCAAATACTTTTGGTATAGTGAGTTTAAACAACGCTGCGCCCCTCTGTTTATTTCGACTATACATCTTAGTGTGCGACCATAGAATAAAACCGTAGTGGCGCGCGACTTATTCTTTATTCGCACACACAAATACAGTTAAAAATAACATATCCTTAACAACTTCATTATAACAATAAAACAAAACGGCGACATCAACTTAATGACTTATTACCGAGGAATCTACGTACGTTGTTGGCGACAAAATCAGTCCCTACCTAATATATGCCACTACCTCGCATCAGCTGTCTAGGTTCCGTAGATAAACATGGCGTCTCTAATGGCGAACGGCATATATCACATGGATCGACAATGGCAACGTTGCTGCTAGTGGGCTAATGAATAGCACGCATTTAGACTCGAAAATGGATAACTAATGGCTATTATTAGTTAATTGGATACCCTCACGTGGCTAATGGCATGTGCACAGGTTAGGGACATCTTGATTACAATAAATACGTTTATTTGTTGAATGTTTAAACGGCTCTTGGGAGAGCCTTGGCACGCTTTAAAGATAAGCAAAAAAGCATGCTTATAAACTAACTATACATGTAAACTTGGAGCAAGTAGAAACGCGTAGGTAACCTACACTCTGTTGTTTAATATCAAAAGGTTACATAACATTTGTTACATAGTAGTAAAACCTATTAACTATTTACGTACCTACTACTGAAAGTATTATCTATAAAAAATGAATACCAAAAAGTAGTGGCGATGTAAATTATAATAACAATGATAAATACCCAGACAAATATACCAACTGATGGCCCCAAAGTAAACAAAGCTTGTGTTATGGATATCCATACAGCGTACTATAAACATACATATATAAATATCAACAACCATGAGCCGAGAACAAACATCTTTTTTCATCATACAAATGAATGCCCCGTCCAGGACATGAAACTGAGACCTCCGGCGATAAGGCTACGAACCGCTACGCTATTCGGTTGGCTTAGGTAGGTTCGCGTAACGGGTTTGTAACTTTTTCAATCAAACTTACTAATTTCATTTAGTTCCTTTGGTACACACACATATAATGTACTATATAAATTCTTGTTTCTATTCAAATTCAATATAACCAGTTCGGGAAAACCTTCGTGAAGAAGAACTACGCAAAAACCTTCGCAAACTACGCGGGTATATTTTCTCAAAATAAATGTACAATGTTTCCTAATATCTATACCAAATTATTCTTATCTGCATCCGTTAGCTCGGCAAGTCTCCCTCCCCCCAAGTATCCAACCGACAAACACCCTCAAACGGCATCCGTTCACGAGTTACGCGGGCGTCCCCAGTCTCGGTCTGCGTGCGTTCTCGAGCGCACGTCGATCGCAGACGCCTTCCCGCTCTTTTAGCCCCCGCGCTAATTGAGCACCCAAATTTCATAGTTGTTCACCGCATTAAGTTTCTAACGCCGTTTTCACGGCGGACAGTGGCTTGTTAACCGTACTTCTAATAAGTTTCTAACGCCGTTTTCACGGCGAATAGTGGCTTGTTAACCGTACTTCGTGGAACGTGAGCTTCGTCGACGGGAATTCGTTGTTCCAGGACTTCAAGTGCCGTGTTCGAGTAAGTTATCCGCGTGGTTCTCAACCGCCCTACTGCGTGTAGGGTGGTTTTAGGAAGTTAGTCATCGTTGTTAGGTTCATATATTGTCCCTCCCCAACCCCTCCGCAATGGCTTCCCTAAGCATTAGGGAAATTCAAGATCAGCTGGTCGCTGCTCACGACGCTAAAAGCTCCTACTGCACCCCTAAAATGATTCAAACACTTCAATCCTTTCTCCCTCACATCGAGGAATTGATTTCCAAACTGGTCCTTCAGGCCACCCCCGTCCCTCAGACCCCTCAGGTCTTAGGCCCTCCCGCGTCCCCTTCCTCCAGTGACATGGAGTGCGAAGTAGACGCCCCTCTGCGCCGCAAGCGCGCACCCGCGACTGAGTCTTCCTCGGACGCCACCCCAACTGGCCCTGAGCCTCCCTCTTTCACCCTTGTTAAAAAGCGCTCTAAGAAGCGCTCGAAACAAGATCCGGCGCCCTCGACGCGCGTCCCTACACCCCCTGCGGCGTCTTCAACGCCAGCTGCCCCGGTGTCTTCAACACCCGCTCCGGCCCCAACTTCTGACAAGGCCAAGGTCCCACCACCCGTTTTCCTTCGGGAAAAGGGTAAATGGACTGAGGTCTCGACACTGTGCAATGAGCACAAGATCCTTTACACCCGAGCGGTAAACTCGGGTGAATCTATTAAAATCACTGTCTCGTCGATAGACGATTTCCGAGCTTTGACTAAGCTCCTCACCGATAAGCAATATGCTTATCACACTTATGCTCTGTCAGAAGAGCGTAAGATCAGAGCGGAACTCAGGGGAATCCCGTTCGAATTATCGAACGAGGCCATCCTGGAGGATCTGCAGTCCCAAGGCTTCCCGGCACTCGCGGTGCATAAAATGCACAGCAAGTACGGGAGGCAACACCCTCTCGCTTTGGTGATTCTCGCCAACGTCCCCAAGTCCAGAGAGATCCTGAAAGGGGTTAGCTCTATTTGCGGCCTCTCTGGGATTTCAATCGAGGCGCCTCATCGCCGCGGTCATCCCGGCCAGTGCCATCGGTGCCAGTTGTACGGGCACGCGGCAGCCAACTGCCGCGCACCGCCCAGGTGCGTCAAGTGCCTGGTCCCGCACTTCACTAAGGAGTGCAATCGCACTCCTGAAACTCCCTCTCCTCCCGATTGCGTGCTTTGTGGCCAGTCCGGCCACACCGCAAACTACAGGGGCTGCCCTCGTGCACCCCGTTGTATGCGCTCCAATTTCAAAAGGGCGGCTCCCAAACAGGCCCCGCGCCTTTCTCAAGAAAACTTTCCGCCGCTGCGTAGCCGGGTTCCTCAGGCTGCAAAGCCTTCTCAGCCCAAGCCTGCTCCAGAAAACTGGAGGCAGCGTCCCGCATCGAATCCCATCCCGGCTCCTCGCCCATACAAACCCACTCCTCAATCCTCCGTAGCAGACGATATGCGTATCGTCTGCGACGCTATTAAAAATGTCGATGTTAGTGAAATCGCAGTCTTAGCCCGTAAACTTAGGGCTTCACGTACTCCGACAGAGCGTTTGCTAGCTCTGGCGGAGCATAGTTCCCTTCTCAATTCATTGTAGGTTCATTTAAATGAATTGATCCCTAAATCATGCTTCGGCCGACCTCTGCCCAGCCCCGGCTTCACCGGAGGCTGCCCAGAACGGCCACCAACTCATGTCCCTTTGAGCACCTTCAGTGCAACTTTCACTACAGGCGGAAGACCCGCTAGCGGGTCTCCGCCAGCGCGCCCAACTTCCCGACGGGTGTCGCTTCCGATGAAGGCTAAAGGTATACGCTTACCACAGCCAACAGGTGGTTTTTAGTGGGTAGGTGCCATTCTGGTGAGTCCCACATAACCCCCCCGCAGAGGAATTTACCTGCGGGCGGGTATGCATGACGCATCTTCCACCTCCCTCCCGCGAGGGTGCCTCGGCAGCAAAAAAAAAAAAAAAAAAAGAGTTACGCGGGATCCAGCCATCGCCCTCCTCAACCATATTATACCTCAACCACCTCAACCTGGTGGTAGAATCATGTTTTATTTGACGTCAATAAGAACAAGTAATTTTCAATGTTGAGTAATAAATATTTCATTTCATTTCATTTCATTATTAGAGGGAAGTTCGCCTACTACTACTGATCCTAAGTATTGCAGTGCCTGTCTATGCTGCCATAAGTTGTATAAAGGATTGTATTAATGTCTAAGGAAGACGTAGCCTGCAAAGTATTTCATAGATACATGGCTTCATTATTATAATTTACATTATTTTGACTATCGAATGGTGTAGTAGTAAGTAGCCATGCCTCATACGCCGAAGGTTCCAGGTTCGAGTCCTGGCCGGGGCATTCATTTGTGTGATGAACACAGATGTTTGTCATCTATAACACAAGCTCTGCTTACTTTGGGGCCATACAGTTGGTGTGTTTATCTGAAGATTTATTATGACGATGATAACTTTGTAAGAACTAGGAACGACCGTTACTTAGCGTTTCCAAAATGTAGGCTGGCTAAAATCATTTATTGGAATATCAATACGTTGTAACAATAAAATACCCAAATTAGTTCAATTCGTGCCTCTTCGTAAGTTCGAGAAAAGTATTAAGGAAATGTCAAAAAGCTTACAATATTATCAAAGATTATTTGGAGTACAAAAGGGCGTAGGATTGAAGAAAAGGCTGTTTCTAAATAAATAAACAGCTTGGCTGCGACATGACATTAGCACGCACAATTAGCTGTCTTGTGTGTCATGAAATTAAAGACATATACGGAAGGAGCGGTATGGCTTAGTACCTTCCAAAGCATTTTCCAAAATCGGGAAAATTTTAACAACAAAAAAAGTTTTATTTCCTATCGCGTCACATTGTACACTTATGTATTAAAAATATTTGTTGTATAAAAGAGTGCCGAATAGTATTTTTCCGCCGGCTTTTTTCTCCTCCGTCTACTCATAATACCTTTTAAAAGCTTAAGTTCTAAGTAGGTTCGTTCGCCCACTTTCCTTAGGTAATTCTTGAAATAATATATTTAAATTATTCTTTTATTACTACAAGATGCGACTCACCACAAGCAATTTGCAAGCGTCAGTGACATTGGTGACGGGTGCACTCTTGTCTTCGTGCGTATCTTGTGCCAGCACAGCCCTAGCGCTCCACTTGCCCGAGCGCTGTGCTAGCGGTGCCGGCGCGTCGTCCGAGTTCAGACCCCGCTCTAGGTCTGCTACTGGATCCTGGAAAATTGCAGAAGAGGGGAATGAGTCTTAGAAAATAACAAAGTGATTGTTATAGTTTATACAGAAAAACCCAAGGGATAACACAGTACGCAGCGTATGCAATAGTAAAAAATGCTGCAAAACTTATTATTAAAAACTATTGGGTATACATTGCTTTGAAACTGCATTGTATACATGTTATAGAAACTCTCATAATATACATAAATAAAACTTACGAATGTGTAGTATTCACTGATGTTGCTTCGTTTACTTTACAATGAAGAAAAAACATACCTAATTTTGACCTAGTTTGCTGATTACATTATTTGAGGACAACATGAGACACTTCTTTTTAAAATATCTAATATTTACATTTGTTTGCAAATTTGTCAATGTTCACTTATCAATACACATGCCTGTACAGTCTTCGCACCCGAATACTTAGCAGTTATTTCGCCTGTTACTAAGCGAATCGCCTACAAGACTCTCGCGCAAGCGGTTCTCGCCTTACCCTGAGATTGTACGAGGGTGGATTGAAAAGTTCGCGACCTAAATAAAAAAACAGGAATAATGCAATTTTTTTATATTTATTTTTCTACATACACTCCTCCTAGGTCACTGCACTTAGTACAGCAGTCCTCTAAAGCCTTGATCCCATTTAAATAGACGGTCTCGTCAAGGTCTTCTAAAAGGCATCTACGGCAACTTTGACCTCCTCATTGGTAGAAAACTTCATTCCACCTTAGTGTTTTTTTAGTTTTGGAAATAGGTGGAAGTCAGAAGGTGCCAAGTCAGGTGAATAAGGGGGATGAGGAAGCAATTCGAAACTACAATTCACTATTTGAGCCATCGATTCTGCAGATGTGTGAACACGAGCATTGTTCTGATGAAACAAAACTTTCGTGGTCAATTATCCTGGTATTTTAGACTTTATTTCTTCGCGTAAACGACGTAATAGTGTGCAGTAGTATGCAGAATTTATAGTTTGACCTCTTTCTAAGTAATCAACCAAGATGACACCCTTAGAATCCCAGAAAACCGATGTCATTACCTTGTTTATTGAAAAACACACCTTGGCTTTCTTAGGAGTCGGAGATCCGGGTCTCTTCCATTGTTTGGATCGTTGTTTGGATTCAGGAGTGATGAACCCATGTTTCGTCCATAGTAACCAGAGCGGGGGTCATCTTTGATGCTCTCTCGTCCACGTTTAAATTCAGCTGTCCACTTTTTATCATTGTATACGACGGAGCAGATGTTCCCAAAGTAGCCACCATATCTTCATGAATCTGCTTTGGAGTTAAGTGTTTCTTGTGGAGGTAATGAAACTTACTCTTACTTAATGTTCAATAAAATAAATAATTACGCATGTACCTCAGAAAAAAATTGCACAGAGACTGACAAAGAGTCTATGTTTCATATGAGGGTGGTTTTATAAGTATATGACAACGCTATCTATATTAGGCCGCGAACTTTTCAATCCACCCTCGTACATTTAAAAAATCTAACAAATAGACTAGATAAAGCATTGCTATTGCTCTGATCGATATTCCAACATTACATTAAATTTAAATTACTTAGCACTCATCTTAAAATATTGTATTTTTTATCTTTGTCATATCCGACAGACGAGTACAAGACGCACCTGGCGTTAAGTTGCTTCCACGGCCATATAAATGAGTAATCGTAGATGTCATTAATTAATTATATTGTTATTTATGGATTGTCAATTAATAACGCGTTGCCGACCGTAGACCTAAGTTGAAATTGCTTTTGTGCCCGTAATTACACTGGCAGATCCTTTTCTTTACATCAATTAGGTTAAAATAGTTTAAGGAACTTAACCACGCGTTCCCACCGATGGAAAAGGGTGAGAAGGCCGCGGCCCACGGCCCAACAATAGTTTTTTTTTATGCCGCCGAAGCAACACCCTCACAGGAGGGAGGTGTAAGATGCATCATGCATACCGCCGCAGGCAACCGACCTCCGCGGGGTGATGTGGGACTCACAGAGTGGCACCTACCCACTAAAAACCACCTTGATGGCTGTAGCAATTTAAATTTTCATTAGCCTTCATCGGAAGCGACACCCGTTGGGAGGTAGGTGCGCTAGCGGAGACTCGCTAACGGGTCGTCCGCCGGATGTGAATGTTGTACTGAAGGTGCTCAAAGGGACATGAGTTGGGGCCGGCCGAAGCTTGACTGCGGGATCAAGTCATTTAAATGAACCTATAATGAACTGAGAAGGGAACTATGCTCTGCCAAAGCTATGAGTCGCTCTGTAGGCGAACGTGAAGCCTTAAGTTTGCGGGCCAAAACTGAAATTTCCCTAACATCGACATGTTTAATCGCTTCGCAAACGGTACGCATATCGTCTGCTAGCGAGGGTTGGGATGTGGTATGGAAAGGGCGATGAGCCGGGGTGGGATTCGGGCGTACAGTGGGGCGCTGTCTCCAGTTCTCTGGAGCGGGCTTGGGCTGTGTAGGCTTTGCAGCCGGAGGTACCCGGCTACGAAGCGGCGGAAAGTTAGCCTGAGAAAGGGTCGGCGCAGTTGGCCGCCACATGCCCGTACAACTGGCACCGGTTGCACTGGCCGTTGTGACCGCGGCGGTGAGGCGCCGCGATCGAGATCCCAGAGAGGCCGCATATGTTGCTGACCTCTCTAAAGATCTCCCTGGACTTAGGGACGTTGGTTAGAACCACCAAAGCGAGAGGGTGACGCCTTTCGTAGGTACCTGCTGTGCATTTTATGGACTGCGAGTGCCGGGAAACTTTGGGACTGCAGTTTCTCGAGGATGGCCTCGTTTGATAACTCGAACGGGACTTCTCTGAGTACCGCTCTGAGCTTACGCTCTTCTGGGAGAAGCGCCGCGGAGGGTGTTGAAGAAAAACAAAAACAAAAAAATCAAAAGCTTTTTATTCTTTAAAGCAAGTACATAATAATGTTAGAGATTGGAGTCTCCTTTTAGACATACGTAGCCTGTATCAGGGGACTCCGCTCTTCCATATAAGCACGTCATAGGTTTACATATCATTTACACACAGTTGAAGACGATGTTTCGAGCGCTTCTTAACAAGGACGAATGAGGGGTGGCTCAGCGCCAGTTGGGGTGGCGTCCGAGGATGACTCGGTCGCGGTTGCGCTCTTGGGAGCAGTGCGCTTGCGGCGCGAAGGGGCGTCCCGTTTCACACTCCATGTCACTGGAGGAGGGGACGCGGGAGGGCCTAAGACCAGAGGGGTCTGAGGGACGGGGTGGCCTGAGGGACCAAAAAAGGGACAAGAGTACTAATCACTGAGAGTAGTGTATTAGTGTCAAAGGGACAGCCTGAAGCGGCAAGGCCCTCGACTAATTGCTTCATATTTTCCAGAGAATGTAGTGAAGCCATCGGAAAGTCATATATATACTAATCACGCGTTGTGATTGGTCGGCTGCGCAGCACGTCACCGCTACAATAGTAAGGACTGTGGTACCTCCCAGAAAAGATCGTACCACAAGAAACTGTAATACCAGTAAAGATGTTTAGAATAAAACAACCGAAAATCCAATAGTTCTTGCGTTGAACAGAGTAATTTCACAAGTTTTATACTGCCTTAACTCATTAAGCGAGTATTTTATACATTTTTAATAGTAGAATTATGCACTATTACATGGCAACAAAATGTAATGTAATGTGCACTAATTAAAAATCATTACTTATATGACATAAATTACTTAAATGGTTATTATAAATGCGGAAGTAATGCGTATGGTGACACTCAGTGAGTGAAGGTTCTATATGAGATATTGAGGTCGAATAGTCCTAGTCCTTATCCTTCAGAAAGTATCTTCTTAATACGATGGCCTAAGAATTTAGTACTGGCTAAAGTTTGTTACTTGATGCGCTGGACAAAGATGACATTAACTAGGCTTGATTATTATGTATGCTTTCATAGATACAGGAGAACAATTTTTCAAAACTTTACAAGGAATTGAGCCACAAATCATTGGATTACTCAAAACGGAAGTGCGAATGATATGACTCGAAATGAACTAAAAAGCTCTTTAGGTACATTTGTACCCAATTGCAAGCTAATAAAATAAGTTTCAAAAATTGGCAAGTTTCGAAATAGCCTAGCACTGGCAGATTATTGAACAGTATCATGCATTTGAGTGAAAAATTCGAATTAACAATGTTTTTGTTGAGGAAAAACGCTGTCAAGTTCTAGATTCAGAGTCGCATACTGTGCTATATTTTAAAGGACAGAAAATAATGACAAAAGTATACAAATTAAAAACTCATTTAAATACAAACCTGTTACCATATAACATTAGCGCAAACAATCAACTTACTGTGCTTGATTTGTTGGCACCACCATTACAACTAGCCAAGGCTTCGTTACTAAAAATAAGACTTATTGTCTGACCAATCACTAAAAGTATTACAAATTAGCTGTTAGAATTTCTAAAGATTTGCGTCAAATATTTAAGGGGGTTATTACACTATCATATGTCTAGGATCACATGTAGTATACAATCTCTTATCTTAAATATACAACATCTTAGATCATATTTGAGTTTTAAAACATTATCATAGTTTTTTGATCGTAATTTTGTAATTTATAGTAGCAATGGAGGACGTGTCGCTAGCGCTACTATTGCTTCGGCAGTGTTTATAGTGTAATATTAAAAAAGAAGTCAAAAATGAAAAAAAAAATTTGATTTTTTCTTTATACTTACTTTTTATCCGTCAATAAAACCGTCGCAATAATCAATTACCATATAGTTTAGTTTAGAATATGAGTTACAAAACTGAAATGACAAAACAACATAATTTTTTACGGATTTTTTAATAAGGGAATTCAATGTGAAATAAATGTGAAAATTCAATATATAATTTTTAATGTGGCAAGACCTTATTCTATGGTTCTATCTAACACCAAGTGCCAAAAATCTTTGATCAAAGACTAAATGATTCATATGTAGGTTTATATTACATTATCATTTATTATTAACTCATAGATCTGCATTATAGATATCTAGGATATATGATAGTGTAATACCCCCCTAAAATATTGTTAAAAAGCAAAAAACAAGCTACAAGCCACTGAAAGGACTTTCTGAGTTATTTTTAACCGAATAAACATGTTTGTTAGAACGCAGTTCTTTTTTTCTTGGAAGAAACAAAATGCGTTGTAAAATTCATTAAGTACTGCACATCGAGTGCCTTGACACAGGTTGGTACGCGGCTGATCAAAACCCCCCTCACGGAGATATCCCAACTACGGGTTGTGTTGCTGAATATTTATGACAATTGTTTGTTGGTAACGATATTTGCATTCTAATAATAAACTGCGTTGATTTTTATGTAAGGCGGTTTAAGAGTTTAATTTTGTATGGAGGAACGCGGAAGTTTTTGGATTAATACAAAGCAAGACTTGAATTGGATTCTTGATACGAAAAACGATTGAAATGAAATGAAATGAAATGAAATGAAATGAAATGAAATGAAATGAAATATTTATTTCTCAACATTGACAATTACTTGTTCTTATTGACGTCAAATAAAACATGATTCTACCACCAGTTCAAAAAAAACCTTCGTGAAGAAGAACTGGCAAGAAACTTCACGGGTATATTTTTTTTCAAAATAAATTTACAGAGTCTCTTTATGTCTATACAAAATTATTCTTTTCTGCATCTGTTAGCTCGGCAAGTCTCCCTCCCCCCAAGTATCCAAACGACGAACACCCTCAAACGGCACCCGTTCACGAGTTAACGCGGGATCCAGCCATCGCCCTCCTCAACCATATTATATACGGATTATATACGGTAACAGCTTACAGAAAATGTCAAGTTTCAAAATCGGTTGATAAGCTGTTGACGGTTCATACGTAATTGGAAACAGCTGTGGCCAATGCGTTTTTTTTTTTTATTTACGACTGGGTGTGTTTTGGAGCTTTGTCCATGTATATTTCTTTAGGGTTATTGAATAGGTTAGTTCTATGCACGGACGTCACATATTTACATGCATTTGTTTACATGATTGTTGTCTTATATTGAAAATCAATAGAGCTGGTTAATTTATTAATAATTTAATGGCGCGGCAAAATCATACAACCATATTTAATATTTATTAAATACATTTTTTTAAAACTTTATTTTTAACTTAGGTATAAGTTATTGTGTTATTAGGTTTGTATTTTTAACTGTAAAAAAAATTTTCTAATCAGGAGAGCTGTCTTTAGTTGCACATTCAAATCCGTAGCCTTCATCATAAATATCACGCCTAGAAACACCCATGAACTTAAAACATAAAAACAAACTGTATCAATGCCGAAATTAACAATTTAATCCGATATAATAAAAAAAGATAAAAGCATAGTGTTCGTAACGTAACAATTGCAATTATGGAAACTGTAACAATACACGATTGTTGCGAAAATCTCGCACAATCAAACATACAGTTCGACCTCAAGTTAACTCTTATGACATGTAAGTAAGAATGCTTTTTGTGTAACGGTTTGGACCTTCACGTGTTTCTGAGAGTCCAGGTTATGTATCTTTCATAATGAGCCGTTTGTGTAAAATACAATAAGTTATAAATCCGTATCGTACTTATGAAAATTTCTTAATATTTTCCTCGACGAGATCCAGTTCTAGATATTTTCGTGTGATTTCCGAATAAATGTTTTTCCCTAGAGAAGTCAGAAGGTTTTTGGTGTCGAAATGTGATTTTAAGAAAAACTGGACATTATAACCTACTAAATAAGACGTGGCGTATTCTGGCAAATTAAGCCAATATATTTTCATCAGCAAAATTAGCCATTTTGCAAATTAATGACTAGATCTGCAATGCCTTTAAAGAAATTACATTTCCTAATGATAAAAAGTTTAACAGGTTAAATACGTATTAATTTCTTGCTCTGGGTAGTAATTAATTTCCGCTTTAACTACATACGTGATAAAGTTGAAAATCTTCATAATCGTAAGTTTAATTGCTTTGTACAATAAATGTGAAATTTAAAGTATTGTTTGACAATTTTTTACCTTTTTATTTAATATAATTAACGAAATTGCAAGAAGAATCCAATGTTTCAATGGGATGAAATGTAAACTTTATTTTTATCAAATGCAGGTCCTAACTCTCGATTCCTTAGGAATTTCGACCTTATATGTATGTATACAAGACCTTGTGTTATACTATATCTTGTGTTCCTATATCTTGTGTTACTATACCTTGTGTTACTATACCTTGTGTTACTATGCTTTGTGTTACTATACCTTGTGTTACTTCCGGGTTTTTTATTGTTAAATCAATTCACTTTTTTCAGAGTTTATCAATAACATGCCAATGCACAAACAAATCTTTCCATTTAAATGTAATTGTATAGATTAGTTTGGATTCTTAAGAAAATCTTTTCTAAGCAGCAATAGTTTCAGCCGACCTTAGACTACATCAACTTATGGTGGCCTTATTCCTAAGACCAACCTAACTATTAGTCTAAAGACCCACATCGTCTAGGTCCAAGGTAACGCTCAGGCACAACACAAGGTCTGTACTGTATGCACACAATGCAAAGACCTTGTTGTATTAAATAGATGGAGTAAATATTCAAAATGATATATTTAAATTGTTTTCAAGAAAATGCAATCCGGATTCTTTGGAGGACATTGTTGGTAAACAATTTTTTACCTTGTTTGAGAACGGCCTAATTAAACAGTTTTAAATGGTACGCTGTTTCGGTAACATGTTCTTAACTGGTTTTCTTTTAAAGGACCAATCAGGAAAGCTTTTGCTTTTTAAGAGCCTTTATAACTGCTGAGTTTGTTGTGCAAGTTGCATCAGACCCTCTAATACTGCGAAATTTATTTTATTCAGGTAAAATGAAAATACATTGTTAGTGTTAGCACTCAGTCATTCTACAGACCAAGAAGAAGAATCTCTGCAATAGTACAAAAGTTACACGCGAATCACTACTACAAAAGGTAATCATTGTCACTGATTGCAACCTCAGGATGCGTCTCCACCAACATCGTAAAGGAAATTATCGACCAATATGAACTAAAGATAGGTACAGGCGGTCAAAAATGTTATCTATCACCCTAAGTCTTAAAGCTACAAGGTTGATTTTTCCTTGCAATCATGGGTTGAACTTACTGCTATTTTGGTTACACAGGAAGTTTTGTCAAAAATGGTAGAAACTTTCTTAGGACTTCATTATATTTTTGCCACTCTAGGAATGTAATTATTGATAAATTAAACTACGCTGTGAGCCAGGAAAAATATATATACCCAAATATTGATTTAAATAGATATTTTTCCCGAAATAACCTGCCCGTAATTGTCACGCAGTTGACACCAGAAAGCGTGTTGGCAAATCATCTAATTGATCAATTTACACCAACATGACAAAGGGTAGGCTGTACAAAAACTGTACTTTTTGTTACTTTGACGTCGAATTAGACTGTGATACGTACAAAAACCCAATGTAATTAGAGCATTAAATAACTGTATTTGACTTGGTTTAAGATCAGCGGTAAAATATTTTAATTCATACTTTTTTATAATTTTTAACATACGTTTTGGTAGGCGGTTTTAAAATTAATGTATCTTTTACGAAGCTCTGTAATAAAACATTATCAAATCTTCAAATAATTACGGTTCATTAAAATAATAAAAACAGCTTATTCGACTTTACAAAAATTAAATGGCATAAAAAAGATTTTCCATTGCTATTGTACAATTCTTAGGAATAGAATATAGGAAATTTGAAAAGTTAAGTAAAGTTGCAGACAAACTCGTAAATACATCAATATTATGAATACGAAAGTTTTTTTTTGTGTGTTTATTTAAACTGAATTGATTTAGATTAAATTTAACTCATAAATTAACCTGGATCAAACTTATATTAACAAAGCGGCTACTTTTTGCTTTTTTTTGTTCCCAGTCTACTGGAAGAAATATCTGATGATATAAGTACTTTTGCACAAGCATTTCTTATATCGTATTGTAGTGTAGATAAATCGTCAAATAAATATATAGGTACATAGCTATGCCTATTTTTGTGTTTTAATTTAATGTTAGCGTTGCTGCTGCTTGCCTTTGCATCCTTTAATATATTTTTATTCTAGTAATGAGAAATTTAGAAAATCTTATGCAGATACCACTTACCACATTACAATTTCAAATATCAATTACCACAACAGAAAATCATCGTACTTCCGTAATGGGTACTTCATCGCGGAAAACCCAAAATAAAGCCGCGGGCTAAGAAATTTCGATCGGCTTTACGAGAGTTCGTAAAGAAATATTTGTGTTTACTTACACATACTACAAGAACCGGTTGGTAAGTTTTCTCTTAATGGAACAACTCGGTGCTGGTTGGCTACCAGCTAAAAATAAACTTGTGGTAAACTGGTGGCACTTGTACCACTACTGGTGCGGCCTGGGGGGCGTTTTCTTGGCAAATGGTCGGTTCTGCGTTGAGAAATGATGGGGGATTGAAGTTAGAATTTTAATTAGCTTGGACAGTAAGTAGGTGTGTGATAAAGTGTGCAATGTTATTTTGGTCGTATTTTAAGGGCAAATAAAATAAGATGCAATTATAATTTACGGGATCATAAAGGGTACTTTTGTTGAATTCCAGACCCTTGGTTAATTTTAGTACACGAATACTAGATTTTTTACTCAACAAATAACAATTATTTTTCCTTTCCCTCTTTTTAAACGAAATAAAAACGGCTAATGTATTAACACAAACAAGTTAGTTCGAAATGGCTCAAATTTTGCATTCTACACTTCAATATTACTCGAGATTCTAGAGTGCGAAGCAACTGGTCACCTGGACATGTGTTACAATGGTATTCAGGTGATATCAAACAAGATGAATAATAAATATCAAAGGTAGCAGCAACCTACATGTGGAACGTGCAAAAAAGGTAAACCATGACATAAATTCGACTGGCATTATTGCTTCCGCTTCTCTTGGAGGTGACCTAGCTCAGCTCCAATTACCTAATTTATTTTTTCGAATGCTTCCGTATAAATAGAATTTGACATATGTTTTTACACTTTACAAAGGCTTTTGCAGGGATACCGCAAGATTAAGCAATTTTCTTGTCGACTTGGTAACTCTGTTCGACATATATATTTTTTTAAAGTTATATCGATATTCACTAATTTGATAGCGTCATACGGACTATACAAAGTCATGGGCAGGTAAAGACACAAAAACGTAACAATTAATTTTTTAATTATCATCTATATATAAAAAAGGAAAGTAAAAGATTATTTTTGCTATTATGTATGATTTCTTAGACGCTACAGTATTCCAAAGTTAACCTGTATTTGTAGACTTTATTACAACAATAAAAGACAGATACACTGCCACACTAAATTCAACTTAAACAAATTACCAAAATTATAGATTACTTAGGTTTTCGTCAAAACAAAAACCGAACACCCACCAAGCGAAGGCCGAAGCCGGCTTGTAATCTCAAGCCAGCATCGGGTGCAATACATTAGCCTCATTTATGCCGTGCGACTGCGTTACACAACAGTTTGGTCACGCCGCCGCTTGACAAATGTTACTTGACACTAAACTTAAAATACGTCACTTCAGTACAGTTAAACGTGATGTTTACGTGGCTGGGCGTGGGTCACGCTAGCCTTGAAAGAAAATTTAATACTCTCCACGTAGTAGTTGAAAACATTCTTGGTTCGAAAGATATATTGATTGTTCACACAGGTTTCAAAATATGTCCTTGGTCGTTGTTTTAAACGTCCTTAGAAACTAAATTTATGCTTGAACAATACAAGGTCCTGATTAGGTACGCCAAGAACATTTGATCGATGTCGTAACTTGTGTGAATTATATAATAACATACAGCGATGTGTTTTCTTTATAAATCATCAATAAAATAACAAAAAAATAAAAAATTGCTAATTTTTAAACAGTCAGGAAAAACGCTAAGCATTACAAGAGACACTCTTTGCAAAGAAATTTTAAGGAGCGGGCGACCAAATCCAACGCCGAAACCCAAAGCTGTACATATATATATTCATTAAACTTATTTTAAGCTTGAAAAAAGCTTAGAAACTCGACAGATTCGAATCAAAACTCGAGAACCATTGGACTGATCAATTACTTTTTTTTGAGCCTAAGCAGGCACCCTCCGCGGGGAGGGAGGTGATAAATGCGTCATGCATACCTCGCAGCTGGTCTGCAGTGTTGATGTGGAACTCACCAGAGTGGCACCCACTAAAAACCATCTTCGCGGATGTGGCATGGGAATGCTATGCAACCTTCATCGGAGCGACACCCAATTAGGGAAAGGGGTGCGCAAGCGGGGACACGCTAGTGGGTCAGCCGCTGAGGATTAATTATCACTTATGGTGCTAATGGCAAGTTGAAGGTTGATTCGGCCTGGGCATTAATATAAAAAAGACATTCTTATCTATACTGGAACAGACACACTCAAGGCTATCAAAAGTGGGTGTGTCCACAGCGGCCATGTTTTTTACTTATAAATGCGTAGTTACCTACTAGAGTAATTATTGAATATAGATTGTGGCGTGGTCAACAAGTGACTCACGAGAATGAAAAAATAATGAAAAAGCTTGTTTAGGTCAAGCTAAAGACTTATTAAGACTTCATCCGAGTTGACATTAGCTAAGTAATGTTTGAGGTCACGTTTTTTAATAAAAAGTATCGTTGCAAATGTTTATTTTTTTAATCCCCAGACAAACACACCAAATGTATGGGTAAGCAGAGCTTGTGTTATGGTGACCATATATAAATACAAACAACCATGACCCGAGAACAGACTTCTATGTTCATCTCACAAATAAATGCCCCGGCCAGGACTACGCCACTACGCCACTCGGTCATTATTTTTCTTCCTAGGGGCCTATTGTAATATTTATCAATATGTATATAAAATTGCAGCGTAACCCATTCAGCATCTTGAGATGGGAGACGATAGATTAGATAGTTTCATTAGTACAAGTAAACAGGATCACTAAACTTGATATAGTCTATGGCATCATTCCGTATGGGTAATAAATAAAATGATTTTCATTTGTATTTCTGTAAATCTGTGAAATAGTGTTTAAGTCATTGTCAAGATTTAGTTTTTTATCATTTAACAGAGATAGGCACACTTAAACGTATAGGTACTCAAGACAGGCTTTTCTTAATTTCTCTTTATCGACGCCGATTTAGTTAAAAAATTTAACTAGACATTTTCCTAAAAAATCTGTACAAAATCGCTGTCGGTTACATACGTGCTTTGTTAGCACGAATCACCATCTAAACTGGTTTTCGTAGTATGTAGGTACCTACGTAATAAGCGCCTACGCAAACGGTCAATACACGACAACCGGACCGATTTATAGAGTCTCCTTTACCTTCGGAACTTCATAGATATGTCAGCCTTTCGAATTTGACAAAGTTATTTCGTTGTCAGGTATGCACGATCAGGCCACTTTAATGTTTGCATAAATATCGTAATATTATGTATAGTAAAGAGGTTAATTTCGTGCTAAAGCTCCTTTGGAACCAGTTTTTCTTATAATTACAGAAGAAGCCAGTTCCTAGTTTATCCGACAGTATTTATTTATTAATTAATTATAACAAAAACAAACGGTCACAAAATAAACAGCAGATTAGTAATTTTACAACAAAAAGACCTATAATTTCCTTAATGTTTATATGCTGTAAAACTTGGTCAATAAATTTTATGTTGTATTACCTTTATATAATCTACTTTACATAACTCAAAACGAGGTTATTATATGAAATTGAGTTTCTTCATTATTTGAAATTCTGCTGATTTATGTACTAATCGTTTTAAAACACTTCTTTATACTACCTAAATTATCAAAAAATATAACTGCTTTCACTGCATTACCTAAGAAGACAACAATAAGCGGAAAAGGAATACAATCACGTCTCCTTATTGTCTAGTAATATGTAGTTTTATTATTTAATAGGTCTTTACCTATGAAACTGCCGTTTTGCCGTACTGGCCATTTCAAATGAAAATATTTTGTTTTTTCGACTGATAATTCTAATTTCAAATTAATTTTATTTGACAAACATGGAATTCTTTTTCTAAAATCGTCATTTGTTTAATAGTTAGTGTTTTGTTTTCAACGCATTCGAACATTTTTCGTCATCATGGATAAGTTAAAAATTCGAGTAATTATGGAGTATGAGTACCGTCGTGGCAGCAAAGCGGCACAAGCGGCACGCAACATCAACGACGTTTACGGAGCGAACACTACAAACGAACGCACCACCCGTTACTGGTTTACCCGCTTCCGTTCTGGAAATTTTGACCTGAAAAATGAACCCCGTGGTCGTCCGAAAACTTTGGTCGACAATGACGAATTAAAGGCAATTGTGGAAGCTGATGAAACTCAATCCACGGCTGAATTAGCAGCAGCTTTCGACGTTAGCATCAAAACAATATTGGTCCATTTGCGTCAAATTGGCAAGGTAAAAAAGCTTGACAAATGGGTACCCCACGAACTCAATGACCGCCAGCGCGAAGTACGCGTGGAGACGTGCCTTGCACTGCTCAGCGGGCATACAATGAAGGAATTCTGAACCGCGTTGTTACTTGTGACGAGAAATGGATCCTGTTTGACAATCGTAAGCGCTCAGCAAGTTGGTTGGACCCTGGTTTAGCACCCAAACAATGCCCTAAACGAAAACTTACCCCTAGAAAAGTGATGGTCAGTGACCATTTGGTGGTCTAACGCGGGTGTAATTCATCACAGCTTCTTGCCAAACGGGACAAGCATTACTGCAGATGTGTACTGTGAAGAACTGAACACAATGATGGAGAAGCTCGCACGTCTCCAACCAGCTTTGGTCAATCGTTCGGCTCCACTGCTCCTGCACGACAACGCGCGACCTCATACTGCACAGCAGACGGTCTCCAAGCTACAAGAGTTGGGGTTGGAAGTTCCGTCATCCGCCGTACTCACCAGACCTTGCGCCTACAGACTTCTACTTTTTCCAGAATTTGGATAACTTCTTGGCGGGAAAAAAATTAAATACCCGAGAGGCAGTACATAATGCCTTTGAAGAATTTGTTGCCTCCCGTCCAGCTGATTTCTTCAAGAAAGGCATCAATAAGCTACCAATGCGTTGGCAAAGATGCATTGATTGCATGGGTGATTATTTTGATTAATAGAAATAAAAAATATATAAAAAAATTACGCTTCATTTATTTCGTGAAAAACGGCAATTTCATAGGTAAAGACCTAATATTATGGCTCTATATCGCAGGATCTGCTTTCGGATCCTAAGAGGGATATTTGTGATGAAGATTCCAGTTAACCTCTTTGTAGAGATACCTCTTTTCTTACTTTGATGCCGTAAAGTTTAAACATTTATTTATGTTTTAATTTCGTCAATCACAAAACAGGTAAGACTCGCAAATATTCGCTCTTATTGCCAAGAGGTAAACCTTCATAATATCATTGAAAGTTACATGGAATTCGCATCATTATGACGTAGTAGCCGATAATTCAATATAATTATATTAAATTATTATGAGCAGATTCTTCAATTGGAGGCGAACGGAAATTTCGTTTCCTTGAAAGGCCGAACAATATGATGGTACAAATCTACAAATTGGTGATACAATTGTATTGATGTCCACACTCAGATAGGTCAAATGTTTACTTAAGGCGTTCCTGAGTATACACTTTGGTTAGCGAACTTATATTTTATCTGTACTACATTTAAGTATATTTTTTCGAAACAAAATCTATAAGCTCCTGAAACTAATTTATTAGGAGACACGACATCAAAAATTTCACCCGAAATGATCAAATTCTTTAATTTTACTCCTGAAGTACGTGAGTAGGATGATTATCCAAACCAGTCACCCACCCAAGTAAACAATACAAGTGAAAGTGTTTAAGTTTCACTTCACTCATGTCCGAATGTCAAGGTGACGATGAGAGTGATCAATCATCACTCGCTTCCTACGACGCGCACGCGACGCAGATATAACTTAGCAATTCAGGCTAATCACTAGAAAGCTTATTTGCCATTCTATGTATAGACTGGAGACTTATGACATGAATATTAATTCCGCATAATTAATTGGATCTTTGGTAAACGTTTGCGCAAGTTTTTTTTATAGATAAAGAAGTTTTTTTAAGAAAATTATAAGTTGAGCCACAGAATTCTTTATTGACCACATCATGATCAACTTCTAATTTTATAACTAAGCCACGGGAAAATGAGATAGCCTCTAATAAACTAATACGTCTTTTGTGCAACGCCTACTAAATATTTTTAAATCTACAGATTCTATTAATGTTAGGCTGCATTTATCGCCATAATCGAAATTGGATGATTATTTAAAAATGTATACGGTGTAACAACATATTTTTAGTGGCTAAGATAGTATTGTTCGTACGCTCTTAAATTGTGGCTGACTTATTAATTTAGAAGGCAATGTAGATTTTTAGAAACGTATAATGCTATTAAAAATAAGTCTGTTTAATTAGACTTAGACTTTTTTTAATTCCGGGCAAAGTAACTATAGATAAATGACGCGTTGGCGACTGTAGGCTCCAACTGGAACTGCCTATGCTCCTTTAGTGACAGTATCTGTGTTAAAATCTCATTTAGGCGTTACCACAGGCTTTTCTATTTTAACCGCCACTATAACCATTTCCCTGGTTTCGTTCCAGGAAAATGGAAGGAACATCCAGTACTGCAACCAAGGCAGTTCCGTCTAGAGGCTACGGCCGGTAACGCGTCGTTAGCCGATATTCAAAAAATAAAAATATAATTAATCGATCGATTCGACCGATTAATCGAGGTGGATTGCCTGCTCGATTAACGAATGCAACAAAGTTAAAAACAACTGTCACTGGCCTGTTTCGTCCTGTTAATTTGATTTTATTAGAACAAGTTTTTCAACAATTCAAGAGTGATCCTCATCGTGAGTTCTTGATTCACCATTTGTACCGTTATTTATCCTATTTTTGGAACTAAAACGCAAAATATTAACTTCACTCTCGTGTTTTGAGACGACATTAATAACAGTAAATTTGATAAGCCATAATTTGCTTTAGTTAGTGAAGAATTATCTTGTAGAAAGGGTGCGGTAATTTTTAGATTGAAATCGAGTACATTTTTATGCAAATTCAGCTTACACAAAGTTTTACAGCAGTAATTGATGCGGAGACTAGTTATAAGCTTATACTCATCGTTTTTGATCATATTTCAAGAACCGGTGTCAACTGGTTTGACCACTAGAACATAATGCTATTTTTATCATACCAACTAGATCAGGACTTTCTGTTGCAAGAGCTACAAGGAAACTGATTATAATTTACATTTGTTATGAGTAACTCATAGTGCAAGGTTCATTGGACATTCTGTGACTAAAGGTAAAGGTAAAGGTAGCTTTAATGACGTCACCGCTAGCAGCTTACCAATACTAAGAAGTATGGCTAATGGGACCTATACATATGAAGGGTTTACTTGTTTTAAAACAAGATAAAACTCTTTAGCGTCTTTAATTTAAACCAGAGTTAAGATATCTTGTCTTTTTTTTCCTATTTGCAAATGTAAAAATCTCTGCTGACTGAAATTTGCACAAAAAACTGTTATTGTTGCTAAGAAGGCTACGGCGTCAAACGCAATATTCTCAAATTGCTGTCTATTTATGGTAGGTATCTATGAAGGTAAATATCTATATCAGGATGTTAAAAACAAAGTTCTGTGTTATCGAAAATTTGTACTACATCTCATAAAGTAAAGATACTTATGTATATTTCCGATAGCAATCCAGCGAAGTTAATCTGGCAAGTTTTTAGACGCGATATTTCAAATAATAATCCAAGTAATCGAATACGGTCTGCCTATTGTTTACCATTTGCATATTTCCTTGTAATTTTTTTCTCTTCTTTCTATTATTGATAAGTAAATACTATTGTTCTGTTAATAAATGTATTGATTTTTTTATAGATCTGATTCAAAACTATATACATAAGGATGAGTTAATATCACAGTTGTCAAGTATAATTTATTGACCTTACAAGAAGATTAAAAAAAAAGTGTCTGAATGTAATTCAATTTTACATAACTTTGCTGATTTCATATATCTTAGCTTGGAAATAAAAATGTAGCATACAAATTATTTAATAACTTAACAGCATAACTTTGGGTCATCCATCATTCAAGTCCTAAAATACATGAGCAATATAAATTATAATCAGCAAAAACAGCTTGTTTTTTCGCGTACCGGTTTGAAAATGTTCGTTGAATCGTGTGCGCGGGAGTGGTTGCTTTTGTAAGAGACACTAGTCTAGATATTACGTGATGTCTGGAAATTTTTCATATAAATTGATAATGAATGTTCCGTCTATATGTATTATTTTGCAGTTTCATAGCCGGTTGACCTTTCCATGATATATTTTTAAGAAGTATAAGTTAAAGGAGAGGTTATGTACCTCAAAACAAAATGACATTAGGTTCACAAAAAAGTCCATTACTTTTAGATGATGTAGGTTTGTCTTCGAGATTTGATACTAGTATAAATATCCAGGATTTTAATACAACCAGTACGTCGGCTGCCGGGACAGTCCTTTGGCGTTCCTACTATGTTTCACTAAAGTTCATTAATGATTTGGAATAACAGTCTTAAGGTTGAAAAAGCACCAAATAAGGTTTATTTAATTCGTAAGAAACCTAATAAGAAAACCCTTCAAAGCCTTTAAATCAATACAACATACAATCTCTCGTTAAGTCGGCCAAGAGTACGGAAACCACATCTTTTAATAGTTAGCTCAGAAGCTTCCTTGTAATGTATGAAAGTGCTTCTGTTGATTAAAAATAATGATTTCCTTAATTCTTATTAAAGACCTACTGAAATAGTCTAGACCTCTATAGTTCAGTTTTATTGTACGACATTTTATAATTGTATGAGGATGCTAAAGTTTGAAAGGGTAAATAAAATTAGAATAACAACTTTAGCCATGAGCTTAGTAACATTTTCTTACTGAGACCATTGCCAAATGGTAACATTAGTCTTTCCAGCCACGAAAACAAAATTTCTTTTAAAGCACCACAAACTTATAGACACAAAGCCTGTATCATACAAAGGTAAACCTACCGCCTTTTCTATATACGATACCACAAAAAGAGACGTAGAGTTTGATATGCGTTCCTTTTAAATATAGAAAGAGGTATGTCCGAATCGCATTTTAACCCGTAGTGCCGTTATCCCCTAGCTTGCGGGGCGTCTACAAAAGACCGAACATAGCGCAAGCGATTCTCGCCCTTAAAATGGGCCCCCTGCGAGTGTACAACGTTCTAGTGTCACATCGCATAACACCCACATGCAGAATACAGAACTGTGACGTCACACGATTTCACCGTCGAAATATGCCTGCAGGCTGCGCGGGCGCCACTTTCTCGAGCACAATGATAATTGTGAACCACTTGTGGGGTTTTTGTTACGCTTTTATTTTGATTTAGTTAAAAAACCGTTTATTCTCAATTTATTTAAGTGAGTGGAAATTTCTATTTTGAAATTGGTTTAATAGCAATTATATGCTTTTAGCTAGGTATATATACTCTGCGTAGAGAATGTTTTACGTCAGCATCGATTGGTTGTATTATGTTGTTTACGTTTTATTTTGTTTGTATACGTTTGAGTTTTTAGTAGTCTTTCATGATGAATTAGAATATTGGTTCAATTCAAACATTAAAACGCTGCCGTTAATCTTATGTTATCAAGCTGATTTGAACTCGCTAATAATTACTACATGTTACATACTTGTTAGCATATATTTTGCATAAGACTAAGGCGTCTTACTTCATTTGAATATATAATTCACAGTTGAACCAAAAACAATACAAAAACCACTTATATTTAATAAAGAAAACTATATAATTCCTAATGGAAAGGCAAGCAAAGCTACGAGCTATGTCGAAGTTTAGTTAATACTTAAGTTATACAAATACGAGGCTCAGGTACCGTGTTGAAGGGCATGGTCACTACATTATTCACTTACCAGTAAAAAAAAACTTCCGCTACAACTTTGAATTAATCCATAACGTTTAATAATTACTACAAAACGAAGGCGACCCACTTGGTCATATGATTTCGATCGGCAGGTGACAGGAGGACACAGCACTAGGTCATGAGGACCTTTCGTTTTACCGCCTTAGGATTCTAGACTTCTCGGAGAATAAAACTAGACCAAACGAACAAGAAGCAAGGAGCTAGTGTTTTTTTTTCGAAATAGATTTATGGTTCTATGGGCCTTTTAATTTCACCGGACTTTGTAGCTTAGCGCTGAGGGCGCTTAGCCGGAACTTGACCTACTCCTACATACGATACGCCCAAGGGCACCCGAGAGTGCACGGACCTAGATTGGTTCGGAAGGGTCATCCACTTCTAAAGAACCAGCAAGAAATTCAGTTGGAATGCGTACGACGCGTTAGCCTGGCCCACCGGTGGGTTAGGCGATTCGAATGCCTTGTTGCCGTATTTCTAACTGGAACAGCGGCGTTCCTTGTTGTAAAACCGCGGATAGTGATTTCAACCCTTCACTACTAATAAAGAAAACAAGCTCTGCGAACATTATGTTAATCAATACTTCGGTAATTTTGTAAGGTTAATAAACACAGACATAAAATACCGAAATAAAACAAAATAGTGCTGTTGTACGCATGGACAGAGGATTTTCTTTGTATTTTCCCCATGGTTGTCCGTAACCGAATACATAACGTCGCGTTAGACAGTAGTCTAGTTGCCTTGGTCGAGTAGTAAGTGATTGTTCGCAGCTTCGATGTTTCTAGATCTGCTACAGGGTATCAAGGTGATCAATATCGGATTGCAATTGTTTTCATAATGCTCTTGTGCATTTACCACGCAACAAATAATGACTGGGACTTGTGTGAGTTCAGTTCGGAATCTTTGGTAGCGTAGTTATAAAAATAAGTGCTGTTGCCTCGACGGATTTTTGTTTTCGGTTTAGTCAGTAGAAATTACCAGCCTCATTACTCATTTACTACTACTTGAAACTACTTTTACTACTCATTGAAGTAAGCAGTAGAGATAATTAGTAATAATTAGTCAATCCATTCCAATTTTAAGTTGACACTGAAAATTAAATCCCACTGTGTTGTAATCACCAAATGCAGCACCTCCCATCAGGAGAAAGTCCTAACTAGCAGGTAACAAAGCAAAAACAATAAGTCCCTACGTTAAAATACAACAGGAAATCTATAAAATAAAATACTACCAGCGGGTTTTCACAGTTAATTAATTTTTAAACTGAACGCACGATTATATCCATAAAACGCTTTATAGACTCGGTTAATATTTCCTGTTACACCGCTTATCATATTTCGATAACTTCTTAAGACTAAGGTGACCACAAATTGTATTTATACAATTATTATGATAATCTGTGTTATAACACAGGGTTACGACATAAAAATGTGACCATGGAAGTATTATGTCATTTCATGACAGCAATCAACAGAGATGCTTAACGTTGTTTGTATTAGTGTCGTTTTAAGTAATGCTGAGTATTATTGTCGATGACAACGTGTAAATGAAAAAAATTATAAATAATGACACTATTAGCTAGTGTGTCCGAATATTTAAAAAAAGCAAGTTTAATATTAAAAAATAAATTAGTAAATACACTAAACCAACAAAACAATTTTTGCAACGGGTTTTTCAATTATTGTTATTATGTACAAGGTTTAATAATTTTTTGGATGGATACCCAGTTTTCGAAGAATTTCCATTTACCAGAATTCGAAGCCTAATCTAAGAGGATTCTCTTATGTATCAGGCAAGGTACTAAACAAAGACAACGGTTAAATTTTTTCATGAATTTGGACTTCATTTGTCTGAGAAAACAAAAGCTAAACCGAATTTAAAAATGAACTTATCGCTTGAAATTCCTATTCACTTTTATTTTTTAGGAGTCACACCATAATGTCTTTACAATTCATTCTCGCGCAATCAATTAGTTTATCCTGATAGCAGTCAATCTGTGAGATGATTGAAACGCTGTTAGATAACAATAATGTAACTGGACACCTCTGCATACTAAAATAACTTCAAGGTGCGGTTGATTGAGACACGTGATCGGAATATACTGTAACTTGTTTATTTACGCAATGTTTATCCAGGTAATTCATCTTTTTGGTCTTAATGTTATTAAAATATGGTGGTTGACCGCCAGTGGCTTAATATCTGGAGCGTTTTCGTTCTTCGGAGGGCACATTAAGTCGTCGGTAGATAAAGCCGTTAAGCTATGTCAAAGGACTGTGCGGGATCCAGGGGCTTGATCAACTCTGAGAATAGAGATTTCCACAGCCCACACGAAAAGTAATAGTAATGAAAAAACTAAAGTGTTGAGTTCAAAATGTTCGTGTCGTCGGCCACTTATGTGTTAGTAAAATATACAGTTATAATTATTTTTATTATAATAATCAATAATACCATATTTTATAATCACTTGAGCTAAATACTAATTAGTTTTTTTTTATTTTTTAGTGTTAAAATAGTAATCATTAGAGTAAACTTATAATAACTATATTGTATTGCACCACAAATTCTTTAATCTAAAAATATTTGTTACTTCATTTAATAGGGAAAAATAGGAAAAATAAACAATTAACTACTATTTCATTATTTATTGTGTTAGTTTGCTATATCATTAGTAAGCAGGCTGCATTCCCTTGTTGCACAAAAACAGAGCGAATGTGTTTTTTATTGAGGGTTGCCGATCAAAGAAAATAATTTCGCACATAAACCCAAGCAAATAAAAAGCACAAAAATAAAATATTTGACTATAAAGCTGACATAAATATATTTATAGTGATATTATTTAATATGTTATGGTTTCGAAATTTTTTTAAGTAATTTATTCAACTGAATATCTATGACATCTATTTTAAATCATAAAGATTACCTCAAGTATTTCTTTTTGCATAATGTTTAACTTATGGTTCGAGAACCTTGTCTGTATCGGTAAAGATGCACGCAGTTACGTATTCCTTGATTTGCTTTTATGTCTTTTAAATATTTATATACATAATATGGTTCTGACTTTCATTTTAGTAATTATTATAAAATGTTATGAAAATTAAGTTATAGTAATTTTTTGCGCAAAGTACTGAAATCAAAAGCTTATTGAGGGCCTGGAATGAACTCAACTATTTTACTGCTTGGTTCAGTTCCGATACCCTCATGACTTTCTTCTTTCATGTTCACGTGCATTTTTTTGTTTCTTTTATGTTATGAGTGTTATAAAAGACACCAGAGGGAAGGAAAATGTGTATGATAAGGTCGATCATATATTTATACGGCGTGATTTGACAAAATTGTACGAAAACCTTCCAAACACAATATCTAGGAACTTATAAAGCTCGTTAGTCGAAAGTATATCGGAATTAATAGGTTTGAAGTTTTAGAGCTTAACTGTAATAAAGTTAATTCATATAGATAAAAATGTCAGGAAGTGAAAGGGTTCGAAACAAGACAGCTTAGATTAGATAGGATTATGATAGTGAGAGAAAATATAACTGAAGTTATTTCATATACGTACTTCCCAAATAGGATAAGAATAACAAACCAATCACAACTCAATCTGTCTTTTCAGAAACCGTATTTATGCGCACGAGTTCATAAGGAAGAAGAACATATCATTATGGTTTATTACTTTGCAGAAAACCACTTAATTAGTCGTAACTGTAATAAATACTGAGTGTTACTAATAAGATTTAGTTCCGGAATATGTATCGCAGACATGAGTAAGGTATACCCGCAATAGTAACAAAAGATAACAGACCTTCTTGCAAGATATCTGTGTCAACTTAACATTTAAATGTAATATGTGACAGTTAAAAATGAAAGATACAAATCTGAACTTAACTTTGAAAAAAAGAATTATGACCCTATTTGGGTCTCTATCACAAAATTTTACAAAAAGCTAAGATTTAGAACGAATGCTCTAGTTGTACCAGATTTTTTGAGGAAAAATTTGTAAAAGAATTTTTTTCAAAAGATATAACCACACATGGCAAGCTAGTACTAAAATAATCAAAAAATATTATTTTCATTTCGGACATAATCAAAATCCGAACGTATTATTCCAATACCGAAATTAAAGTAAAAAAACGGAATCATGTTCACACAGCATAGATCCGGCGAGTGTGGCAAGCAAATATAAGAAATGTACAAAAATTGTAGTGAAACAAACCTACTGTAATCCGTGTTAAAGCTTATTCTATCGTATTAATTACCTTTTAGAGTTCATGACAAGCAAACCGTTCTGTTTTCGGCCTGTATGTCAGACTGTCAAATTTATATTTGTATTCAAAGCATAAGATGCAAAGTAAAAGTGTCACTATACTAAAAACAAACAAAGTCTCTAATAATCAGTGCAAGGTATTGCAAGAATTACAATGTGTTTACATTTATTAATGGTTTAATTAATGTCGAAACATTAAAGTCCTTGCTCCTTAAAAAGGACCTTGCTTTAAAATCACACGTTATCGCTCGCCGAGTCAATGAGTGAATCATTATTACAAAATTTTGAATTACCATGTGAAACCTCAGGTCATGGGAAAGAGGTTTTTAGCTAATTTTCCTCAAATATTGCATATTCTTTTATGGTGCATTTGGTGGTGTTAAGATAACTTCGCCTTGGAGATAAACCTACAAAGTTTTGCAATCATAGGGACATTAGCTAAACTTATCTTACGCTTCAGTAAGCTTAGGCTCGGCTGAACCATACCATTTTGAACTTATAAAAATCTGGCTAGTATAGACACTTTTCTCTGAAAATAACCTCAAAATACCTAAACTAAAACCCTATTAAATAAAACATAATAAAACTAAATTTTCCAAGGAACCTATAAAACATCGCAAGTAAAGGAGAAACGTACGTGTGCTTCGACGCGTACGCACCGTTACCAACCAGGCGGGCTATTTTTAGATCGCAAAACCTGCAGTGCAACTTCTCCGTGCCTCCTTCTCAAACACTCGAGCGCCGCCATTTTTAGACGTAATCGCCATTTCTTGCGCGACCTCTGCCATTTTAGGAACTAAATATTAAGGCTGTTAGAAAAGCTGATTTTATTGAAAAAGTGACACCTTTCGGTTTTTCTCGCGATTTACTGTTATTTCTTTGAAAAGTGTCACAAAAAGCAAAACGGTACTTTTAGGTCTTAATTTATTTAGTACACTGCATTCGTAATTTCTATACTGAAATTTCAACCTTATCGCAAGATTATATAGGATAGTTTCTAGGCTAAGAATAAAGTTTGTTTTGCCGCAGTTTCTATGACTACGACCTTATTAATTTTATTAGGAGTCGCCTGTTCCGGGGCGACTGAATTAGTTTGAATCAGTTCGAATCGTGAATTTCTGAGCATTCGCCTTGCGCAGTCATTAGCCTAGGCACAATAAGAATGGAAGCATTGGTATTTTCTTGGGTTCTTTATATCTTAACAATAGAAATACTTTTATAGAAAACTTAGTGACATGTTATAAATGGTTTAAGTTTATTCAAAACTTGGCACAGTGGCATTGACCTCGCAGAACAGAAATTATGCATCTATCTCAGAACACTATTGTTCAGGAAATAATAAATTAAAATCGGTGAGATTTTCCTCTTTTGTTTTAATGGAGATCGGCAGGTGGATACGCTAGATACCTAAAATTAAAATTACTATCACAATCAAGTTTTTTTTTTAATAGTTAGACAAAAGTTTGAAGTCATGCTCTTGATCTAATTTGACAGTTGCAGAGTACTTTATTTTCAATCAGAGTCAATCATAGTATCAGTCAAAATGTCATCTCCGTAGGATACGAAGAAGTGGTTATAAATTAATTACACAAGGTAATGTGTAATTAATACTCTAAGGACAATTGTTACACTCTAAATAAAAACTTCCAAAAAGCAATTAACTAATTACTTATTTATAAACTTTTTCCTATATTACCCTAGTTATGAATTGAATTCCTTGCATACAAATTCGTATGATAACTAAAAGCATATGCCTCTCTGATGAAGCTCCCTAAGTGTTTTAATTGAGCATCATCACGCCATCATGGAGTATACACGGAGTCATTACTGTGCCCCTCTTTGTTTGTGCTATTATTTCGCACGACGCAAGGTCTTTGCAAGTAAGTTTTATATTTTTCCATAGGAAGTCGATTTAATTGGTCTGCTTTGTATGTAGGTAAAGGTTTTCTTTCTTTGAGAGATCTAGGTAATTTTATGGAAAATACAATTTATGTATACAAACAAACGCGCCAGTTGCGTCAATTTTTTGAAACTTTTGCATGTGAGATGCCGTTCAAGTCTAAATCTAAATTGAAAAATCATCTCAGTACCCCAAAAGATTTGACGCATCCAAATATTTTATTTCATCCCCCCAAATATTTTACGGCGCGCTTTAGATGAATGCCTTTCCTCCCACTAAAGTCATTGGTGTTTTCCCCTGACGTCAATCATCTTTCAGCATCTGCATCACATGAGCCAAGAGTTGTGTCATGTTTTACTGGTCCTGGTAACAATTCTTGACATCCACGTGATGTTTCATGAAATGAAACCTATGCTCGTTGAGTTTATAAATTTTTGAAAAATATTATTTAAAGTATGTTTAATTGTGCATGTGTATTAATCGATAAATACAGATTGTCGGAATCGTGCAGTCGTCAGCCAAGAGTTGTATCAAGCGTTACAGGTTTTGGTGACATATCTTGACAAGCTCGTCATTTTAAGAAAGGAAACTCATGCTGGTTGAGTTTATAGGTATTCAAAAAATGTTCTTCAGAATGTTTTGGGATGCTATGTATTGTAATGTTGTCTTAACTCCAGCATTTCAAATTCTGAGGTGGTAGGAACAGAATATTTTGTGTGTCGGAGATTTGTATCTTTGTAAATAAACATGTAATCAATTTTAATCGAGATTCCCATGTTCCGTGTGCGGATCAATAATCTTTACTTGTATTATTTATTTATAATAACGCAACAAGAATATGTGATGCTACTGATGACGAATTCTATACAATTATTTCTCAGTGACGAAACATCAGATGACTCAATTATTACTATGCAGCATCCTGTACGACCGAGATGGTCATTACATCAATTAATGAACCAAAACACAATTTAAGCTCAAAAGGAATCCTTTCATGAATGCATCACGAGACGCAGTACTGACAGTACTTCCAATGATGTGGGACAAATCAATCAGCTTGGAGCAATACTCCAATTGTTTCCAGCTATTAAAACGAAAGAACATCAAGAAGTGCAAGTCACGCGGTGACGTCGTGATGTATTCATTTCGGATTTAAACATGCAGTTTTTAATGCATCGCGTGCAAAGTGGATTAAAGTTGTCATTTTCAGGTAATTTAGATGTAGGTTCGATTCTTTGACAAAAAGGTGTAACCTTTAAGGAGTGCAATGTGTTATAACTGTAGGTTTTTAAATTTATAAGTTACTAAGCCAACGATTTTCTAAAACAATTTTAGGTTAGAGCACTGATCTGATAAAACGTGTTTTATTCTTGCCTTTATAAAGAAATACGTATTTTTATCAATTACTTAACTCACTTAAAAAAATTAAAAAAAAACATTAATATAAAAACTGCACCATTAACAGTTACATTTTCCTTATGAACGGTGAAAAATATTTCTCAAAAATGTAAATTCCGGGTCAGTGATGCACTGTTATTCTCAGTAAAAGATATCAGGTCACATTGAAATTATACGTAACCTGATTCATCCATATAGAACAGCCTTCCGAGAACAATCGATTGATTTATTAGGTAGGTACTTAAGTAACTAATTATGGATTTCCCGTCAGGATTTGCAAATTAATGTAGATTTCCTTAGTTATTTATAAAAAAGTTAACTTTTGGATTTATTTTGTCATTCCGATACACAAAAAGAGGGTGTTATAAGATTAACGTGTGTTATGTATGGCATCTTACAAATGGGCCGATTTTGATGCGGTTCTTTCGGTTTAGTAGAAGAATGAATCGAGAGAAAATCATATGATGAAAATCCGTTCAGCCTTTTTTTAAATTTGTTTAAATACTTATGGCTGATCACGGACTCTTTTTTTATTTTATGTATTAAAAAAACCGAAACATTGACAAAGACTGATAATGATGACTGAAAGATAATATTAATTTATCTATCTAGTGGAACAAACAATCGAATATCTGCCTTTTGAAATCTAAGTCGCAAAATAAAGTCGGTTATTTCAACTTATGTCCAGACAGACTAATAACCGAATTCCACGCAAAAAAACGTTACCCAAGTAGGTGGAACCGGTTTCAGAATCCGCCGGTGGGTGTGGCAATCGACTGATTTGCATGATTATCGTATCAGTTCCACCAACGACAATCATACCTGTAACGACCTTGAGAGTTCATCAATTATGACCCCTGATGACTGCAAAGTTTTAAACAAGATTAATTTTTAGAAGCTTAAAGCTAGGTATAGTAAGGTATAGAGGACTTTCCCTTCCCTCAGCACATAAATTAATTATTCTGCGTTTTACGCATTTATCATTCATGGTAGAAACAACGGGAAAGGCTTTAGTTTGTTTTTGTGTATTAATTTTCCTACAGCAGACTTCATATATCGTGTAAATAAATAAATTAACAGCAAGTTAACTAAGTATCTAAAAGTTAGTAGAGTTCAAGTCATGGATGGAAACAGAGAAGGCTGGAAGAAACAAACTTCTGTCTTTCAGAATTCAAACCTGAGATCTTCAGTGTTCGAGTAGGCTGCTACCGCCAACCCCAACTATTAATCGTCAATTTGAGCCAGCTACATCCTTATAACCATATTTATTGAAAACTATATTTATAAATGAACTAACACACGAACGATCACATTCATTAATATATGCAAATATCTTAGTACGCAAGACTCCATATACGTCCATAAGACAAAGGCGGTTGTTTCCTAGTTCGAAACAAGTTTTTATTAACAAACACATATCGATAAGTAACATGTTTTGATGGTAAAATAATGTAGCGTACATTTACTTATGAAATCACTGCCACAACATGTGATTTGCACGAAATAAGAAACAGCAACTGCAATATCAGACAGAAATTTGATAAACATTTTAGATAAAGAAAATAATTACTTTAGAATTGCAGTTTTAGTTTCCGCATGTATTTTCTACTGAACTTCATTGCTCAAATGTACAACTGCGAAGTTTATATTTCTAGGTTAGGTTTTTCTGGTAAATACGTTTCTTTTCTCGATCCGTGTGTGTCATCCGCCATATTGTTGGGTTAAGGTCAAATATGTTTTCAGTTGTTAATTTTAGAATACATAATAAGTAATGTTAAGTTTTTGCTTTTCTGGAAATAATATTAAGAAGTTTTGGGGTTTAGAACAGAAGCAGACAATAATAATACGGCGTAAAATAGACTTTTTAATAATCTATTTAAGAAAAAGGACACCTGTGAAGCCCTAATGCACACGGGGTAAACAAGATGTGGATATCGGAATCAGTTTTTGATCTTGTCTGAGATTTTTTTACAGAACTTTAAAGACAAAACCAGATCGAACAAAAGTTTGTGAAAAAACTAAATAAACTACACAGAAACGACTACTAAGTTTAAAACAGAATTGCTTTGGCAAAATTGTACTGAGAAATCGTGAACTAATCATCAACCTAGCAGCAGAATGCAAGCCGCCCTTATCTGGCTTCCAGCAGGTCTAATCGATCAGCCAATTGGCCGCGGTCCGCAGCCTGAGTCACTCCTACACCATGCCCAATTGATTTGTGAGAAGTGCATTTAAGTAATACGTGGGTTTAATTTAGAACCGATGATGCCGTATTTCCTTGTGGTTTATTGGTTTTTGTGTTGGTGATACTAAATCATGGCTTTACTCATTTAATATATATGATATAGTCCAGGTATATTTAAAAATATATGTAATTAAGCCGATTTATTTCCAAAGTATCTTTTGGTCCATGTTACGATGGGTGACGTGAACTGACGTTCGTCGATGACGCCAAACCGCTACTGGACGCTATTGGATTCAACGTAATGTTTCAGAGATAGTTCAAGCTGACATAAAGTAGGAATCTCCAGAAATTAATTAAAGAAAAGCAAACAAAAACTGGTATATTATATGCAAAGGTAGATTATTCTAAAATGTTATAATAAACAATCAGTAATAAAAAATCAAACAATAATAAATCATATTCCAATAAGGTATAAAATATTTGCGCATTTTCTAAAATTTTTATAAAGACAAATAATAAATTATTAGATATGTGATAGCGTATACACGACGACAAGAGGCAGTAATTAATGCGCAATTCTTATTAAACAGCCTCGGTATCTGTCAACATATAATACTGATAATTATTGAAAAAATAACAACCAGGAATAATCACCTATTGTTTTAAAGATTCTATTTTACAGACGACTGTAGAACAAAAGAATAATAATTTTTAAATAAAAGAATATACCATAACTATGATACTTTTTTACATACGTCACTGAATGTCAGCAAAGACCTTTTACCCGACGTGAAAGTCAAAAGGAGGCTTTTGTTTTTTGAGTGTATGTATATTTCTTTGGCCCGTTTGCTTGGCTTTAGGTGTCATAAGAAGCTTGTCAATTATGGGAATGATAAAGGGTGAATTACACGTGAAAATAACCTTAACAGTCGGGTTGTTAAATTCATCAAATTCTTTAGCTTTTTGATATTAGACACAGCCTTAGGCTACAGCTCCACTGTGTTGCGTTGCTGCGATACGCGTCCGATTTTGTTCGCGTCTCACAACAATAAACACATTACGACAAATTAGTTTTAACATTGGATTTTAAGTTTGATATCAAGGTAATAAGTAGAAAGCAACACTGCATAACTCCTTTCATAAATACCAAAATTCTAATTACACAGTTGTTCTCAATATTTCTTATTGCAGCGCTATGTGACAACTGAGAAAATACAAGTATTGTTATGGTAACCGTATTTAAGCATGACTAAAACCGAATTAGAGAAGTAAAGTAGAATATGTTGGTAATGGGCACAGCGCCATTGAAAAATCTCCATCTGATCTAAATCTTAGTCAGTATTTGAGTTTCTTTTATTTAATATTAATTTCACTTTTTGGAAAGTGCATTTGAAATACGATGATGAGCTTACTCGACCAAGCTGTTAAGACAAACGGGAACCTTTACCACCAATAAACATAACAAACGCTACTAAAGAACTGTCGGTTCTAGGCAATGACATATTACATATAGACAAGACCCGATATATATACATTAATATAATTTGTGCGAGAAGGAAAGAATAATACGGTTTACTTGTTGTAAGAAAGAGATATCTATGTACATACTTAGTGACGTTACTTCGCACTAATTGGTCGCGAGCGTACGTGACGTAGTACTTAAATTGTCGCAGTATATAGCGTTGTCTCTTTTACTCCCACATACAAAATCATATTACATCTAGCTCTTTGGGTTTGTTGAAATGTATAGCCATGTCAATTTTAGAATGTCATTCTAAATAGCAAAATAAAATAATAAATTAAATAGTTATAAAAAATTGTACTTAATGACAAGAAACGTTTATTCTTTCTTTATCTGTAAGAGTGTAATTTGTACACAAGAAGGAATTGTACGGTAGGTATTAAAAACACAGAATTGGAAATAAGTTTTGTTTAACGTTTAGCCGTGACACTGGGTTGCACAAGACTAAGCGAAATGGCGGGCAATTGTCTTGCATTTGCGTTGCCATTATTGAGAGCGGACAACTTATCTATATGTAATATGTCATTGATTCTAGGGTGATTCGTCTCGTAAATAAACACTGTAATCAAAAACCGAAACAAATCAAAGTAATAGTTGCCTGTATCCGAAATAAATGACGTTACGTTTGACACGCAACTTGGTCGTACAGTCATGAAGAATATGATGATAAATCCACCACATATCCAAGCTTACCTTAACATCTATAAGCCTGACAGTGAAAGCTGCGGCGTCAGGAGCTGTCAGCTTGAGCTGGCATGGTGCGGTCGAGGCCTGCGAGCGAGACAGCGCTAACGCCAGCGCTGCGCCTGCACCCGCTCCGCTGCCCAGCTCCACTTCCTTCGTATTGCCACATAGGAGACTAGAACACAACCCTGTGGAACACCAGACTGTTGTTAGTGAAAATCGAAGAGGAAAGTGGAGAATTAGATTTAGTAAGGGTATTCATTTAAGATTCTAGATAGGCGCTCTAGGATTTTGACAGAATTGACACAGAAACTTTTCGTTTCTTTACTCTTTCGATGTTTTTGAGTCGAAACTTTGAACGGTTACGAGAATGTGGTGGACCCGTTGAGAACATTTTATATGATATTAAATTTGTATGCAGATACGCCAAATATTCAATAGAACATACATTTTTCTTTAATACGTCATAGCTGTCATATTGTGCCTAAGGAAACACTCGCTATCCCACTCTACAATGATGCCATGTTCTACTTGAAACTTGAAGTAAAGACGACATATTCACGACCAAGTACCCTTGATACCTAGGAATAATCGAATATTTGAAGCACGTACTTTTATAAGTATCTAATGATTAGCAAATCGTCATAAATTAGTTATGACTAACTACATATTGTGAAAGAGGAGTTACACACATCATGTTATTCTATCAAAGGGTTACGTCATATGCTAAACTATTAATTTCTAAATATAGAAACTTGTATGTATTGATAATTATTTTTAGAATAAAAGATATGTTGATTGTGTTGCGAGCGATATTAAAATGATCATCAGGAATGTTAAGGACTTTAAGATAATAGAAGTAATTCAAGAATAGTACTCCAATTAAAATTCCTGTTTCATTGTTGTGGTCAGTTAATTTATATTTGTAAGTATGTGGTTTTAATTGTTTTATAATTGTTTATATTGATAATAATGTATGTTAGTATTTCAAACAATTTCGTGATTTCTGATGCGCAATGTGCATTCTAAGGTATCCATTTCAGAAATCGGCTTTTTTTAAAAGGTTCTCATTGAAAATTCTCGATTCAGACTACTCAATATAGCTGTTGTAAAAATGACAATTGGGCCAAATTTCCAGTAAACATTCATTCCTCACCATTGCTAATACTGGCCACAAAATACAGAAGGCAGAACATGACAAACAAAAAAATTTTTTGTGATATTTTCGACAGTTACATAGCTTTTAAATACATTTATGGTAGTAATTCTTCCACCAATAAAAAGGACGTCATCACGACGATGATCATACAAGAAACATTACCTAAACTTTGTTCGAGGTCAAAAGACCCAAACGGCGTAAATAGTTCAAGAGTCCAGAAGCAAAAAAAAGCTAGAAGGGTACAGATGGTTGATTGCAAATTATGGGAATGATGAGTTGGTTATTTTCATTGTAAGGTATAAATTATAACACATCTTACAGCTGGAATTAAAACTGGTTAAGACAGTAGAGACTCCAGCTATTTAGAGATGGTCAAAGATATAATAAGGTTTTGTAAACTTTTCACAGGCCTTTAAGCGTAAAAGGTTTATTAAATGGAGTTTCATTTAATCTTTTTAAATTATGTCCGTTCCTTCATGTGGGAGGGACCTTATTTTGTCTAGTGTTCATTTTTACTTTTTATCGATATACTTACCCTATTGTCCATTTATTGATTCGGCTATTTAATAAACCTTTGTTACTAAAAATGGTCAATAACTTGCCATTTTTTGTCGAAATGCAAATTCTAATTTCGATTTTATTAGTCCAAAAGAGGCCCGCAGCCTCATACAATTCAGAACATTCATCATGGTTCAGAAATGTATCTTAGTAAGTAGGTACCTTTGTCAAATTCGTTCAGTTTTAACCACGTAATTCCTAATGATTGTGAATTATAGCGTAAAAATTATAATTAATTACTTCTATGTGGGTTGAGTTTCCTAGGGTATGGTGCGCTATCCACATATTCGGGCCTTAATCGGCACTGACGTGTAGAAAATTCAAATGTGTGTGGAAGAGGTCGGGAGAAATGGCGCGCGGCCGACGCCGTTCGGGTTTTGACGACCAGCATTAAGCCGATTTGGATTACGGAACGAATGTTTAATTACAGTTGAGGGCCGGCTTTGTCATTCAACTAAAAATTGCTTTCCAATTGAGATTTGTATTGAATGCCACTGTATACATTCTTTTTAATATTTTTCATCTGTTGATTACGTTTGTGTTCAATTTTAATAAAGTCGTGACGGACGTCACTGTCAAATATATACAGATATATACTATATCTGGTATGGGTAAGTTCTAATAAATTTATTTGTTTAAATCAGACTATTTGTCTGTTATCGCTCTATTTCAACTTCGGGGGACTCGTACATGCTAAGTGATACGGCAAATAATACAATGTATTTTAGATGAAACGTAGTTTAGGTATTGCAAAAAAAGTATTGAACAATATCATAGATGATTTTGTTTTGTTTTTGTCACGTATTGGATACGCGTTTGTCTTCAAGGGAAAGGGATGATGGGCATAAATCCTATTAAATAATAGAAAAATTACCAACTGATTGGTTTAAAGTAAGCAGTTTGTATCTTAAATAAGAAACAACTAACTGAAGAAGCTGGGATTCACATACCAACACGAACTTTTATAGGTACATAAAAAAAGTTTACTTGTAGAACCCGTTATACCTAAAGTGTAGGAGGCTTTACAAAACAGTGGCATTCATACTTAATTTTTACGTTAAAAAGTTTAAATTAAGTTTACTATGGTAGAAACTATATCATAAGATTATCCCACGAGATACAAGTCTTTACGTCGATGTCGTGCGCAGATACCATTTTATACATAAGGGTTTTTGCTCAAAACCAATTTTCTGCCTCATGTAGGCTATTAAAAAATACATAATTTTTAATCACTTTAATAAATGATGCTTAGGATTATATAATTTCCATGCAAATAATTAATATACTTACAGGTAAAACTTCAATTACAAAGGTGGTAAATTTTAGCTCTTTGTTACCAAACCAGAATATTGGTGGGATTGCTCAAAGTTTTAGTTTTAGCTTATGTGATCAAATTTAACAAACAGTGCAAAGGTGTGTTTGCACTGTGCTTTGGTCCACGATTTGCTTATTCTTAAACTATTGGTAAAAACATAACATCTCCTATTCCAGAAAGAATAAGAATCCACGCACTTCGATTACCAATTTATGTCTTTGTAAAAACCTGTGACCTTGCTTTTATAGTGTAAATTTTCATAAAAACTTCACTCAATTTTTTTTTACGATTTTTTCGTATATTATTCATACAGCTGTAACTGCCCAGTTCTGTAGAAATAACTTTTTCCCAGCAATTAACCGTGTAAAACAACCCAAACTCGTATAAAAACTTACATAACATTATTTCTGCAGTCCTCCAATATGAATCGGTACATACAACCTCATAAATATTGATGACTGCAAGCACGCAAGCAAACACATTTGGAGCCCTGTCCGCGCAAGAAATCTATTTATAGTAGTACTAAACCTGGCTAATACTAGCGATGTGTCAGAAAACCTCTTTTGGATTGCCCACGCGCAGCGCAATCGCAGAATTTGTGAAGCTAATGCGAAAGAGGCTTTTCTTGGCTATTTTTAAAGACTGTCGGGACTTACAAGTCATTTACTGATTTCGTTGTTGGGTTTACTTTAATTGTCTAGTACCTACTTTAGTAGTTTGTGTTTGTTGAAGTTGTCGTCTTAGTAGGTACTTTCTGGTATAAATTCTAGTAGCGCCAAACAATTGATAAATTCGGAAGCTTTACTTAAATTGGTGAATTTCCTGCCTATTAAGATTTTTTTTACTAAAAAAGGATTAGACGTTTGTCTTCTATCTCACCTGATAGAAAGTGACGAATAGTACCTAAAGGGCGCCAAGAATTACCAGGGGTTAATGGAATGGATATAAAAAGTTATTTAAGTAGATACTTTAGACTATAAACTAAAATTTCCGTATTGTGCGTACCATCTGTGGGATTGTTTTACAAATAGCACGTGATGTTTAAAAATAATTATAAATATTTTGATCACAAGAATCGCATTGTCTTATTATATAGACATAACATACAGAGACAAGTAGGTATAATATTAAAGTAGAATAACAGTAAGAGATCAAGTAAGATTTTAAGTCTCTTTGTTAGGATCTCGTCTGGAGCGGTTCTGCAGTCCTTCCTATTTCGTCCGCCATCATAATCACGTTTACGTGGTGTGTTCCGGTCAAAGGGAAGGAACAAAGGCAACTCAAACTGAAGCCTTCGATTCATATGTCCATGAGAGCAGATGCCACTTACCACCAGGTATAGGAAGCGTTATTGTAGCACCTGATCAAAATTTATTGAGGATATTAGAATATAAGTCCTCTACCGTAGAAGACACCAGCTTACACGTCAGGGAGACAATCGCAGGCGAAGTCGGCTAGCAAGAGTAGTATTGGTTTCAAGTTAAAATTGATTAACCCCGAAATGCCGTTAAAGTAGTTTCTTAGCTGTCAAAGTTTTTGGTTGGCTTTTTGGTGTCAGAATGCCAAGAAACCCACTGCTAGACAGGTATGAAGGGTTAAAAATAACTTAAATATATAAATAATAATAAAACTTACTTATTTTTCAAAGAAACGTAAAGCGTAATATATTTAGTCATAGTATTACTAAAATTTTGTAATAGTTTAGTTGTTTATGGACATTACTCAATAATATTTTACAGTATTTTTAAAGCTTATCGCATTATTTCAAGTTTTTGTTCGTAAATCTGAACATATTCGGAACAGTTTTACAACGATTTAGAAAAATGGGATATACGTTTCAATTCGTAGAATCTTTCAGTTACAAAGATAATATTATAAAATCTCTTTGTCAATTTCAAATGAATATACGTAGGTATTTAAAAATAAAAAATAAATTAACTTGCATGATCTAATCAACCTGTCCAGAACAATAAATAAAGCATATTTTACATACAAATAACAATGCGCAAGTTATCAATTAATGTCGTTTTCTATTATTTTAATTACCGTCTATTAATATTTCATTTTTACTCTATGAATCAGGATATAAAAAACATTATTAAAAGAATTGTATAGTAATTATTTGAACACATGACGCACTGTGACGTAACAACATGGCGTCCAGTCTGGCCGTTGGCTTGTACCTGCGCAGTAACAGCTTATTTTGTGTTAAGAAATAAAGCTGTAGACTAGGAAACCCATTTAACGAATGTTTTTTTTTAGGTCAGTTGATTGAACGTAGCGTATAAATAGTATAAATGAATTGGTTTAATTTTTTTTTTGATTCATAATAACAACTTCTCTAACCAGTACGACCGTATATTATAATTAAAAAAACTATTTACCTTCATTCACAGAACTTTTTGTGCGTCCCAAAATCTATCCAAGGAGCTCTGTCGTATGTACTCAACCACATAATTTTGTTGAATTTTCTACACGGTTAAATTGGAAAATATTGTAGAAACTAATAATAAGGCACTAAAATTTTATCAGAAATTATAAAAAAACAACGAATTCCTCATACATAGATAAATAGTTTACAAGTATTAATTAAAAATAAACATAAAGCAATCGCTATAAAGTATTTTTTGTTATAACAACGATCAATCACCATAAGAGATCACTTGTTTTATACGCTGACATTTTCGTCTGTTTTCGAATTTTCGAAATCTATAAAACGTACTCAGAATTATCTCAATTAAATTGTCAAATAAAAAGCGACTTTATATTATAACATACAGTGTACATATCCTGAAAGCACGTTAAACTAATTATGTCAGAATGGAAGCCATTATTTTTTACTGAATTTTCATCACTATACAGCGTACTGCTAAGTCGCTTTTTATTTGACCATTTAGCTTAGATAAGTCTGACATCAGTCTATGCACGCTGTACAGATGTCAGCCGTAGTATTCTTCAGATGAAACTCCTCTATCCATACATAGATTTCAAGGTTACATATTGGAATAGATACAAATAGATATAATTAATGCTGATAAGACCGTGTTATGTACGTCAGAGAAATCACAAGTACTTATAACTAATTATTGCAAGCAGTTTTACTTACTGAGTTCCTGAATCTGGAATTTTTAATTTTATTATTTAAACAGAAAATAGCGGCATCCGGACAAGGACTTCAAATTTTTAGAATATATATTCAATGTAGAATTCAAATTTTTTGGTGGAACCCAGAATAAACGTACGTAGGTATATAAATACCAAACAATAATACAGACATCCGAAAGCAAATATCTGTATCACACAAATGGGTGGGGGCTAGTTCTCGAACCTGGGACCTCCGGCGTATGAGGCAGGGCTACTATCCACAACTTGAAAAACTTATTAAAAACTATTCAGTAGCTTCAAAGATCAATAACACAAACAAACAAATGTTTCTTCTGTATAATTTAGTAGTTATGAATTGTGCACGTGCCACGCCACGTTGCGCCGGCATATGGAAGACCATGTGACGCGACCCGTTTAGCTCTCTTATAAAATAATTTAATTATTTGCCGTTTCAGTAGTGACAGTAGTGCATTTATTGAGTGATTTGTATAAAAACTAATCGTCAATGAGCTCAGATACCTTTGGCTCTGGGCGTGTGTATCATAAGTCACTTAAGTTATATGTGTGCGTGGGTACATTTAAAAAGAAACAAAATTAAATATAATCCCCGGTGAATCTTCGATTTTAATTAGCTAATGAAGGCACATGGGTTATACAGTTCTATACGTAGTAGACCTTTCTTCAATTACTTTGTTATCTTTAAACATTTAAGTTGCTGATTTTCGAACCGTTACGTAACTTTTACTCACTCAGTTTTTGTTCGTTTTTACATATTTTCTATGAGGATAAATATTTTACTACGGGAGGTATAACTATAATTAGTTTTTTGTCTTTATTTAAATAGGTTTTCGCAATTACGCGGCAAAACTAACAGACTGCGTTACTTCAGAACAAAAGTAGTTTCGCAATGCATCTGATCCGCATCCATGAAGATTGTATAAAAAAGCTCCGAATTTGGTTGTTACTTTTCGCGCTGGTTCCAGTCGAAATCAAAAATACACTCTTGTAAGACATATGTATTTAGAACCACGCACAGAAGCACAATTATGTGGCTTTTATTCGGATTCAAAATCCAAAGTAGGGAAAGACAATTTAGTCACAATCAGACTTATGCAGTACGTATACTCCTAAACAAATGCTGCTGCGACTACTTTAACAGAATCCTTTTGGTTGCAAAACCGCGATCATAATATCAAACAAACAAGTACCTTAATAGTATAATATTCAAAAAAATTAAAATTGCAGTGTCTGTATGGACCGACTCCATGAAGGTCAAACGTTCTTTTATTCAAAACAAAAGCTTTACGCTACATAAATATAGAATATACTTGCTCCTGGAATATTCAAAAGTAGAGTGAATGGGCACCTCTTGGGTGAGCGTGTTACATCCTAGTCTTCCTCATCACGTTCCACCAGGTGAGGTGGAAGACAGGCGCGTATCCAATACAATATAATATATACATAATTGAATAAGATATCCGAATAAAAACACCGCATGTAAGGCCTGAAAGAAAGCATAAACTATTAATAATGCCCGGACAAAGACTATTGCAATCTAGTTCTGCAGTACTTTGAATCTGTTTAAGCTAAATTGTAAAGATTTTTTACTAAAAGTTCAATTGTTAAGGGTCCCACCGGTAGAATTTGTTTTAGAAATTGATTTATATTAATTTTACTGATTGTAACAACTTTTTTAAATTTATTAATTAAGTAAACACATGGTAGTTTCTAATATTTTAATGTCTACCAAACGAGGGGATGGCAGAATAACAGCGTCTTTCGATAAACTCTACATCGGAAGAAATTATGCTGAGTCATTCTAAATTGTAGCTGTAAAATATAATTTTAAATTATAACATTAGCCATATTGTCAAACCCAATAACTGTTAAAATAATATATTTTATCATTATTATTTGTATTATTGTATAGCCAGCTGTATGGCCCCAAAGTAAGCACAGCTTGTGTTATAAATGTTGTGTTAAAAAATAAATCCATACATCCAATGGCTTTTAGTTTATATTATGCGAATCTGTCTAATATATTAGTTTAAGAACAATTATGATTATTTTTTCTTTAAGAAAATGCCTTGAACCATAAAAAGTAAACATGTGGCAGCACTCAAAACGTTTGAAATACAATACGCTAGGCTGTTGCAGGCGCATTGCGCAACTGGGTAAACTTTCGCTAGACACATCACTAATGGTTCCGGGCGATGGTTACCGGTAATTAAGAGGTTTCCGGTATCTTGTCAGGCTTGATCTAGCTGTGCTTATAACACAGGAATAAAAAAGTATTTATGAGCAATAGAATTAGCGTAAGTTAGTTTATATTTTATGTAGTTAAAATGTATGTTGGATGACTTGCAGTGACTAGAATTTTTATGGTAAGTAAAATATTTTAAAAATCCATGACAAAAAATATTTCCAGAAGAATAATTTCTTCATAGGTCAATAATATACCTACGTGTGTATTCAATTAATAAATCTCCAAAATAGGTTAAAGGTATAATGTAAATACAGCTTAAATTCGTTACACTTATATCAGTAGAGGCCTGCTACAAACTACGCAGTGAGGCCATTCGTTCCCAATATTAAAGTTAGCCTCAGTTTTAATCGTAAAATAATAACTGTATTAGTAATAATCTTAGAAAAGTGCGGAACTGTTCACAGCATCATTCCAGCAAAATCTTTTTAACAAATGACGTTACCTAGTTACACGGAACCAAACCAAACATTCTGGTAACGCCATCGGAAATAATGTATAATGTTGCGAAAACTTAGGATAGAAAAGTGAAAAGCGATTATACGAAATATTGTTCTCTTCAAAATCTGTTATCTGTACAAAAATCTTGGTCAACAAACACAATTAAAAACGGAAGCTAAACTACCTAGACGCCATGTAATTTTAAACTAACATTGACAGTGAGTCGGTTTCGGCAAGGTCGAACCGAAATAAACAAGCCGAAATTTTACGTATAATAGCAAATTATCTCACCGAACAATGAACAGAAGCTATCTAACCTATATATAGTGTATGGTTAAATCGAAGTCGAGATTACACAGACCTTTGTTTGATTTTAACGATTATTTTTAAGTTTGCCTACCGGATGAAAAAAATAGATTCGCCCAATTGTAACCTATGTCTACATAAGATAGAGGATGTGCATCACTTGCTAATGGAATGTGTCCGAAATGAATCTGAAAGGAACCATTTGTTCCACAACCTAGAAATTAGCAAAAGTAATGTAGGTGCATTACAATGTATTTTGTCACAGCCTTTATCGCAGGAAGCTAAGATGGTTATAGATCTATGCTTAAAGATTCATTAATTTAAGTACTTCTAATATAGTCGAGTGTAATAGATTTAAGTTAAGTCTCATGGGGCTGGCATGTTTAACAAAAGCCCCTAAACAAATGTTGAATAAAAAAAAATTTTAAAAAAGCGATTATTTTTATATCAGAACATACGGTTAAAGTTCGTATAGATTTTTTTTTCATAGTCGGTGTAAACGGGCGCCCAATGCTCCTCATGGTAAGGAGTATCCGTGAGTATTTATTGACTATCGACTAATGCTGCGTTGCCGACCGCAGGCGTAAGTTGGAATCGCCTTTGTTCCAGCAATTACACTGGCAGTTCCTTCCCTTTGTCCGGAACACAACTACGCCTACGCGGTTATTATAGGGGTCAAAATAGGAAGGACTGTAGTGCTACCCCAAACGAGATCCTAATATATAAAACTTTTTTGATTACTACTAAGATTGAAATTAAATGCTTTTTTAAGTAGGTCATTTAAACCTGGAATATATAAAATTGGAAACACTGACTAGTGGTATTCAGTCAATAGTCCATGCACAGCCTAAACCAGTGCATCAAGCAGACACAAGAGACTGCGCTGGGGTACCTTTAGTAGGACCTCTTGGGGATGACTGAGAAAGGGTGAAATGCATTTGTTATTCATGAAATTATGTCCAAGACTAAGATAAGACCTATGGATAAAGTTGTATTTACGCTGCGATGATGAAGATGAAATAAACGATAAAATGTAACAAACGTATACAAATTGTAGGAACCTATATTAATAAATAATAATAAAAATAACTCCCCAGACAAACACAAAAACTGTATGGCGCCAAAGTAAGCAGAGCTTGTGGTCAACCAACCATACAGCGAACTGGGGGCAACCCTGAATAAACATACATATATAAATACCAACAACCATGACCCGAGAACAAACATCTTTGTTCATCACAAAAACTAATGCCCCGGCTCGGACTCGAACCTGGGACCTCCGGCGTATTCTACTCGGTCGTCAAAAATACCTAAATTATGAAACACCTTAATTATTTTGAACTTGTTTTTCTCGCGTTCTACGCACTTTGCCTTTTTATGTGTTAACTCTATTACTACGCAGTTCAAATACAAATTGGACCAGGTCGCCGCCATATTGCCATTAGAATGGGGTCTAAAATTTATCCAATAAATAATTTATTTTTGAGTAAGAATTTTTTTTTTTTTCCAAAATCGTGTTTTCTTATTTACCGTTGTGGTAATAAACGGTCCCATATCTAGTCCTATATCGCCAAACAAAACCTTGTTTACGTTATCTATCAAGGATGAAATTATATAACGAAAATTAACGTTAGCAAAAGAGAAAGCCAATATGGCAGCTGTTATAGGAAAGTTACTTAAACACCAGGAACCTCGTATTACAAACAATGGCCTTAGAAGACACATGTTTTGTATATAAAGTAAAAAAAAGGTTCATAAATAAACAAGGTTCGTTACATTTTTTTTTTTCATAATATTATAAGCGTTTTTTTTTTTAACCTGAAGGGACGGTGCATATGAGGACGCAGAACGTTTTCCTAAGAGGACATTTTATAGGTTAAATTAAAACATTTATTTTTGTTGTTTTTTTATATGTATGTTTATTCTGGGTTCCCCCCAGTTCGCTGTATGGTCATCCATAACACAAGCTCTGCTTACTTTGGGGCCATACAGTTGGTGTGTTTGTCTGGGGATTGATTATTTATAATAATAATAATTATTTATTATTAAGGCGAAAGAAATGTAACAGTATTCATTTCAGTTATTGGTGCGAACCAAAAAGGTGCCATCAAAACGTATGTTTTCACTTATTGAAGTTTATTTATTATGTCTCAGTAAGGTGCCTACCAACTAAGTAAAGTAAGTAAAACTGTATAGGTAACTAATACATATGAAACTAAGCCCCGTTCTTTATGCAGATTTTAAACTAGATAACGGATTTTAACTCTTGAAATCTGTCATTAAATCTATCAACTCATTTCTTACTTCAATTTTACCTAAAATAACCTAGTAAAACTATAACAAAGAAACCGCATGCGCAAATGAACATAAACGCCTACGCAATAAAATCTAAATTTAAATGCACTCTCCTCAGGTACAAGGTTAACCCATGGAGCGGCGTATCCGTCAACATTGCACATCGGGGCAAGTGTGCCAAGAAACCGTTGGCATCGGTGAGATACCATGAATTCTCGCTTGAGAATCGTACCATGAGAATCAGCGCGGCCGGGATACCCAATTTCCAGTTGCCATCGAATATTTTTCCGATTGCTCCGATTTTTATTCGAGCAAAAACCTCTTTGAATGTGTTGGTTTTTTTTTTTTTGTTAACGTCTGGAGCGTTACCACCGTTGTTGCTTTTGTCCCCCATAATAACCACACTAAAGTGTTAAGAATAAGGAGCAGCCAGGGAATTCACAGAACAAAGCCGAACCCAACTAAAAAAAAAACAAAAAAAATCGCTTCGATAAACACAGTCGTTGGTTGGACGGCCGTGAAAACCTATAAAAACGCCATTGCCACCTAATTGACCCGGGAATAAGAAAGTCAATTGCTGCGAAATAATGAACACGCGGTTTAAAAGTCGGGAGAGTTGATTGACTTCTTGTGTTCCTGGTACCTTCTAAGAGGAACATCTGTATTGGCGGGAGATCTATCTAAAAACCATTAATTAAATTATGATGTATGTTTTGAATCAAAATTAATTACAGTTAATGAGAAATATGAGTCATTTTTAAGATTAAGACTCTTCTACCTGAACGATTAAAATTTTGAATAAGTATATAGTTTTTTCAGTTTTTAGCCATTATACTATTTAAAATCGCTGTATGTTAAGAGTTTCGGCTAAGAGCTAAGATGTTTGATCAATCGACGAGTAATCGAAAAATGCAAACATAATAGTTTTACCTACCCATCTTTGACGGCCGGTGCAGTGGGTTCGAGTCCTGGTCAAGGCAGTCATTTGTGTGATAAGCACGGATCTTTGTTCTCGGGTAATGATTGTTTATATTTATAAATGTATGCTGGGACCCCCTAGTTCCCGATATGGTCATCCATAAGTCCATAACACAAGCTCTGCTTACCGTGAGGCCATACAGTTGGTGTGTTTTTATTGTTGGGATTTATTTATTTATCTTACCACCTTTTTTAACCAATCTTTACAATTTTAGAAATGAATAAATACAATAAATTACTAATATTGAAACACCAAAACTATAAAAGTAATTTTGCCAATCTGTTGGCTATTTTGTCCCAATTATATTTATCGATTGCAAACACATTTCTTCCCATTTTTACAGTTGAATTCCCTCACAATTTTATGAAGTTAATAAAGTGAGTATTCTACATTTTTAACTTAAACTAGACTAAATTATATTTTTAATTACAAACACACATAGCAACACACAATTCGCATGATTCCTTACACATAATTTCAAATGTACTAACATCAGTCCACACGTCGACAATTCTAAGCAGGTCCAAGTCCCGTTTCGTCAGTTATCTAATTGGCAGAATATCATATGGCGTAATTTCGTATTTTATGAACAGAAATAGTTGTTGCTTTGTCCACCCGTAGAGTGTTTACCCTCCGCACGCGAACGTTGCCAATATGTCTAGGGAATCAGATAAATATTTATATTTCGAAATCCGAAGAGTGTTATTTTTATTCTCCGTAATAGTTTTTTTTACTTGTTAGTTAGATGCTTTAACGAACCAAATAAAAAAGTCTTGCTTTAAAATAATATTTTATTCAAAATATTGTATTTCATCATAGGTAACTTACGCGATAAACTGATATCTTATTATATTTTAAGTTTATTTCTCATAAGAAGTCAAAAGCGATCACATAATCAACTGATTATTTTAGTAGATTCTCGTAATAGAAGTATTCTCGAATTTTTTCTAGTTTTTGTTTCTAAAATTACCTCTAAATTGTTTTGGCCTATATTACTGCTCCACAAAGAAAATTTAGACGCCATTAAATTTTGATTTTAGAATGTTGCGAATATAAACCAGAATTAATGTGATAGTTTATAACACGTTTATAACGCTTTTAGATTTAAGTCTAATTTAAGCTTTTTAGATGTAAGTCTAATGAAGAGCAGCTTGTATCACACAACCCGCAATAGGTGGATCGTTAAAATGTTTACGTTTGTTACAATGTTTATTTCTATATCCGCTTTACAGTTTATTGAAATCCAATAAAAATTAAATTAAATGGGTCCCCACTACCAAACAACGTACCACTAGGAAGTAACAAGGAAATTTTTTTGTATCATAATATCAATTTGAATATAACAGCACACAAAATATCAAACCAAATTTTCAAATTTTTTTCACATGTTATTTACCTACATCATTACTCAAACTTGACAATCAAAGGTTCACGTAGTGATTTTATAAGCATTTAATTCAATAAAATTATTTAAGGTACACCTTTTGTAATTAACTCGTAAGAATACAAGGTTTCGTAATTAATTTATTGAAAATACAAGTAGAACAACTTATCTAACCGTAATTACATCGAAGAGATTCAAAAGGAGTTTTCGATTTACGCTTCAAAAAACATAAAACTAGGTTTAATTAAAAAAAGGCATTGTTCGGCCTCGCGCACACGCCTTTGAGGCCTAGATAAGTACTGGGGATCATAGATTCAAATACTTAATTTAGAAAAACACAAACACATAAAACAATACCCACAAAAAGTTTTAAAAAATATATATTAATGTTCAAACTACTAAGGGACGGGGATGCACGTACCTTCCTAATTTTTACCTAATTATTCGTAATATATAAAACTACCTAAAATTTATATTGGCTATGGGTCTACAACAAACGTTTAGGTAACTATTCAGGTAGATAGTTGATAATTTTACCTAACTTAGAGAAAAAAGTTCACAACCGTACACTTGCAAATCAATGTTGATAACGTAAAACTTAAAAATGAAGAACTAGTAAGCATCGACTTTATAAAATAGTTCACAGACAGAAATACTTATAAACTCAATTTTATTAATGTTTATAATCGTATATAATCGTATATCGGCTGCTTTTCACGAATTCCATAGAGATCAAATAAATTTAAAAACAGCATTCGAAACGTTCTAGAATATTATTTACATTCAGTTTCAGATTTTTATTTTATTTTATTGGTTCGCTTGTTGCTAACCGAACTCACCGAAGCCTTTCAAACGAACGAGTTTTGAAGGTCTCTATAATATGATTGAAGTTTACAGCCGACATTTATTAATATTTAAAAACATTTTTTTCAAATAATACCTATTAAGAATTTGTAGAACTAAGACTTTCTGAGCAACATTTTTGAATAGTTTAAAATAAGAAAGTTTTAACTGAAAAGTCGAAGTCTTTGAATTCTCGAAATGTATCACAAAGGATAAAATATTTTAGTTTAGGTATTGCGAATAACTTACCAGAGGGGAATGTGTGAACGACTAGAACACAAATTGCTAAAAAACCAGTCAACATTGTGCAAAATTTAAAAATTCACATTCACTAAATACAGAATTTATCATCTGATTCATTTTTATTGTAGTCAAGTCGAAGTTATTCACATGTGTATGATAGTATCACTAGATTTTTAAAGTAACTCTTTCACAAAGTTCACAAAAATCAGTTAAGTTTAAATAAAATAAAAAACAGTTACTTTCGAAAGTATTACTCGGAAATGGAATAAAGTAGCGAGCACATGTTTGCGCAACAGCGCACGTCTGCGCGGGACGAAGCGTCAATCGAACTGACATCTGTCAAAACGCCCGCTCACATTTCGACCGAAACGCGCATGCCCGCCGCCCGCCGCCCCGTCGTCGTCGTCGGCGGCGTCGCGACGTTCACCTCTCAGAAAAACATGCAAATTACGATTAGGTTTTTTTCGTGAACATATTGGTATGTAGGCATATAGGCTGCTCAGACGACAGCCTAGCGGCCTAACCAAATAACTGAGATGGTTTGATTTAAGTTGATTGGTTTGATTTAATGCAGTGTGTCTCATCATGGCTGTGCGTATTTACCATGGAGTTTTATCGGCTGGGTACAATACCTAATTTGATCAGTAAACACAGTCATGGTTGGTACCGTGACGGCTAAGCCTCATGTTACGAGCGGAAGGGAATGTCGCGAAGTTTCGCCTCAAAAAAGGTTGGTAAAATTATTAAGAGAAAAGTTAATTTGAATTTCAAAATCTCGAAATCAGAATATGGCAAAAAAATTTATATTGAAATAAATTAATATTATGTTTTATAAATAAGTATTTTAAAAACATATTTATAGAACCAAGAGTAATTAATCGCCTTCCACCACCCTCGTGGAAGCCACCCACATTGAAGAACCCTAGTAGCAAATAAAATTCCTAAAAAGATATAATTATATGTCGGCTAAAGTAGCAAACCTCGTACCTCCATTTTTTTTCAAATGACATTTTTATATATTTTTATTGTAAATTTCTGAACGCATCCAATAGCAAAACTCTCAAATCCTTTACAAAAACAGCTTCAGTTTAAAATACTATTAAATAGAACACCACGTGACTCCGGACCGCCATTTTGCTAAAAGCAAACCACGTATTTCCCCCTCTCTGTACTGCACAATATGGCGTTGTGTGTGTAAGTACTCAATTTTATTTTATAATTTATCATACTGTTCTATAAACCTAGTGTTGCGTGATAATTGTATTGAACTTTAAGTCATATTTCCAACATTGATGTGTTGTGGAGGTACGAGTTTTTCAAAACTTATGTATCAACCCTAAAGTTACATTACGAGGTACTTAATTATTGCAAATCAATTTGTTTTGTTTTAGGCCAGTATAGATACTGTTCGTTTACTATGGGTCCTCGAAGAAAAGGGAGAATAGAAAATTTTTTTACAAATTTAGAAAGTGAGGGAAGCTGTTATCTTATTTATGATTGTGAAGTCAACCAATCTAACGGGTCTCTTGTTTTAGACAAGGAGCAACGCGTTACGTCCGACAAAGAGGATCATACATTTTTAAGCGGAACAGCTGCAAATTTTGAAAATATTGCCCTCCCACCAGATTCACCATTACCATCATCTAATAAAAATGTTGTATTCCCTCACACTACACAATTAACATTCCAAGCTGATAGCTACGCAACTCTTGATGACACTTCTAAATCAACTGAAATACAAAATAATAATATAAAAACAATAACGTCTGTAAAACCAAGACATATTATATTGCAAAGTGACAAATCCATGAGTATTTCAAATGATTTCGTCAATGTTTTACATACACCTACTGAGCGCCCTTCTGAAAATATTAGTTCCTCGGATGTACCTGAAAACGATATATTATATCTGGTGTATCTAACTAAACGAAATCCAAATTTATTCATGGATAAAACTACATTTTCTAAAAATAACTCTTCAATGAATGTAAAAATTTGAGAGTTTAACGCAGATATCAAAGTATCAAAGCAAAGAAATGAACAGGCGAAGAAATAAATAAAAATTAGACGCATAATTAATTTCTAGCGTTTATGTAAAAAAAGCTAACTGTAAATTGCTGTAAAAATACTTTTGTTCGTACCTGCTTTGCCGTTCTTCTTGTTATTTTTTCTTAGTCATAGACGACAAACCTTAAGTAATTTCCGAAAGCGTGGAAAGAAGCAACAATCGTAGGCATTCTCAAGCTAGGTAAGCGCTTGAACTAGCCACAGACCCCTCAGCCTCCTCAAGGCCTTGGAAAGCTTCTCGAAAGAGTCGTACTCCCTCGAATGAGGAACCATTTGTTTCAAATAGGCGGTGAGCCTCTCATAATCCCCCATCAATTCGGTTTTTGTGTAAAGCAATCTTGCCCTCAGCAAGTTCACCGCATCGTTGAGTACATACTCGACAGCTTCTGTCCCAAGCGATTTAAGACAATCACGGTATTCTTTGATGTGTGATAAAATGTCTCATTTATAAGCTTTACGACATAGGTTTACCGGATCGACTAGTCAGAAGAGTGAAAACTATATCAATTTTCATTTTAAACACGAAGGTACGATATCAACCCCTTTACCCCCTTGAGGCTAGAGTCCCGGCACAAGCAAGCAAATTCAAGTTGGTAACAAGAACATTTTGAGGTCCATGCGACAGAAGCTGTACATCTATCTTCCGGTAGTTTCTTGTAAAAATGAATACACACCTTTATTTGTTTTAATGTAAATAATGCGATATGATCTTTGATCACAAATAAAAACTAGATAAACAGTTTCATACAAATATGACACTGTAAACTGTCGGTATCCAAGAAATTGCAAGATGTTGGGTTAATTGTTATACGTATAATCTGTGACTAAGGCACTGCTAATGTGAGTGCGCTTACTCAATTAAATGAAATTAAACCAAAAAAATCTATTTAAACATGGAAAGGCTTAACGACATGATATTTTTGAGGTTAATAAAAACCCTGATGTATGATGTCACTCACTTGATAAAAGGGCTAAGAAATAATTTATTAAATATGATTTGAGGTACCCATTTAGTAGAAATTATTTAATGGGGATTCTTCCAAAGAGTTTACTCTGGCAATAAGCGTATTAAAAAATTAAAATTTTTACATAAAACAAAAAAATCTAAATAATGGATTTAAAATCAGCGGCTAGTATTTAGTCACCGTGTCACCGTTGTAACTGAACATTTATCGGCAAGAGGACTGGTAAGTGAAGATTATGGCCAGCTTATTTACAGCCCTTTGTATCATGAATAAAATTGATAAATTGCTTGATTCATTAAGCTTGTCAACTTTCCATGCACCAAATGGAAAAATTTTCAAAGGTTGTGTAAGGAAATCTCACCGCACCGCGATATGTGGCAAGATGCCATCAAAACATTAAAGATTATAAAATTAGTACTAACACAAAGACAGATGAAAATAAAATTAGAATTATTGAGTCTACAGTACCAACGATTAAAAACTTATTAAAAACAATTGAAGCGATGCAAAGACTTTGGAATATTTTATCTGCAAGTACTGTTTCGTTAGTATGCTCACAAGTAAATCAAGACACACTCGAAACATTTTTTGGGAACATCCGAAGTTTTGGAGACTTAAATACCTACGAGTACCTAATCGCCAAATATTATATTTTTGGCACGTGTATTTAAGGCTCTTTTACTGAATAACTACAACTCCCACACTCCTTAAATGCAAATTACGAAAGAGATGAAAATATATGCCTGATAAAAATTTGAGTTCTTTTAAATAGCAAGTAACTTCATTAGCTTCTTATGTTCCTAAGGAAAGACACAAAGTTACAATACACGAAGATGTGCTAAAAATCAATGTAAAAACTGGCTTAGATCAGCGGAATTATGTTTTTGGGTGGGTTTTGACCAAATGACTCAAAAATAAAATAAAAACCTGTCATGATTGTAAAATAAAAATAATTAGTGAAAAAGATGAAAAAACTTAAGAGTTTATATTAGCGAAGCAGTATAATACATGTAAAAGGTGGTTAACTTATCCATTGCGAGTATGTGAAAATCTTTTCTCCGAAATAAAACAAATCAATACAGGCAAATGTGCCAAAAACATACCTTAAAAAGAATATATAATAAATTATAAATGCCCTAGTAGAATTCCCATGTCTGTAACCACTTCATAACTCTTTAATTTAAAGAATATTTTAGCGAGACATCTGTGAAAATATTGATTTACGTAAGACAATCAAAAAGTTTTCAGAAAATATATAAAAATATTTTGTAGGTTAAATTTTTATATAACCTTTGCAAAGAACTCTTCACCAGCGGCTATACAAAGTTTCATGCGTCTGAACCAATTTTCAAAGCACATGTTCTCTTCCTTCTTCAACTTCTCCAAACGCGAGATGTAAAGCCGCGATGGATTCCAAACCTGAGATGCGTATTCAAGATGACTGCGCACAAACGCACAGTATAAGATTTTAATGGTTTTTAGGTTGGAGAATTCCGATGACACACGTAAAACAAAACCATGTGCGCGGGATGCTTTGTTCACTATACTGTCTACATGGCTATCGAAAAGAAGTTTACTTTCGAATTATATACCCAAATCTCTAAGTGTTTACTTGTGTGAGCGGTGTACTGTGAAGAGAGTAAGTAAGTTTGACGGAAGTATATTTTCGAGTGAATGAGCAAACGTAGCACTTGGATATATTTAATTCTAATTTATTCGTGGTAGTCTTAAAATCTATCTTATTTCATCGTCATATAGAAGAATTTTAGAATGAAGAAAACAGGACGAATCAGATTAGATGTCGTAGATCAACCTCTTAGAAATCCATGCTGCTGTGGCATGAGGTCTTGCCGCAGTCAAGAATATAGTTGACAGTATATTAAGCGCTCCAAGACCTTGGCAAATCTACACAGTTTTGAAATTGGCCTATAATTTTCAATGTTGTTTTAGGCCCCTTCTTATGAAAAGGAGTAACTTCGGCACAGCACCTTCAGCCCTGGTGCGGTGATATAATATAGAGAGAGGCAGAGTGAGACTTTTTACACATTTAACTTTAAGATGGTGGGAATACTATCAGGGCATGCTGATTTATTCATATCTAGACCCTTAAAAAGCATAAAACCCTCTTCATCGAGAATGTCAATGAAGCTTACTCCACACTTGAAGTGCAACGTTTTGACATAGGTTCATAGGATGTTGCTTCAGCAGATGGATCAGTGAGACAAGTTGAGTGGAAGTATTCAGCAAACATGTTACAGATCACTTATTCACCTTGGTCTAAGGAACGAGTGTCATAATCACTGACTTATATGTCAACTCACACTCATTGTTATAAGTGTAACCTTTTAATTGGCTTTCTTATAATCATTTGTTTATTTATTTAATCTAGCTGTTAGATTTACAAAAATTGTAAAATAAAATAAAATATTACATATAGACAAGTCATACCCAAACATTACCGCACAAAAAAGCGGTGTCAACGTAACTATAGATACGTACCCGATATGTAGAGTAATATAATTTGTGGGAGGAGGAAAGAATAATACGGTTCACTTGTTCTAAGAAAGAGATACCTATGTACTTCGTGACGTTGCTTCTAAATTGTTGAAACTCTATAGCGTTGTCTCTTTTACTCCCACATACAAAATAATATTACATCTCGCTCTTCGAGTTTGTTGAAACGTATAGCCATGTCAATTTTAAAACGCCATTTTGAATAGCAAAATAAAATAATAAATAAGAGAGTTATAAAAAAATAGTACTTACGCATAAAAAGAAACGTTTATTCTATCTTTAACAGAAACGGTGTAATTAGTACACTGTCTAAACGCACACGAAGGCATTGTACGGTATTAAAAACACAGAGTAGGGAATAAGATTTGTTTGACGTTTAGCCGTGACACTGGGTTGCACAAGACGAGTCAAATAGCGGGCAAATGCCTTGCATTTGCGTTGCCATTTTTGAGAGCGGATTACCTGTCTATATGTAATATGTCATTGGTCATAATGCATTAAGGACGGAAAGGTATTTGATTGCTTCTTGCTTCTGATACACTTCCAGAATGCTCGAGGGTTATGTTTTATTAGGTCTTCAATATTTTTGAAATAGGTGTTAATAGCTATTGAAATAGCTCTTAAAATAACGAACGAGTCTAGGTCGTGAGGTTGCCGTACTTTTTGAACTTATTGTGGAACTTAGTCTTTTCTTTCAATATTTTTATGAGGGGTTGTTTATACCATATAGGGTATTTATGAGATTGGGTGACCGTTTTGGAAGAAATAAATGTGATCCTCAAAGAATAAAGTGTGTTATACATAAAAGTTACAGCGTCATCCATATATATGTCTACTATTAAGTTCAAAGTACCGAAAACAAATTAAGTTCGCAATCACCTTCCTGGTAGACAGACTTGATGTATGATTTAAGTTTGATTGTGTGGAATTGTACAAAATCAGCAGATGTCAGAACTGATCGGTGGTGGTGATCCTCACGCACCAATGGGCAATCGCAGACGCGAACAGTTACGTCGTTGTTACCAAAAATGAGATCCAGAGACGCCCATGGCTAGTATTTGCAAATGAATTATATTACAGAAGATTGCATGTAGTAATTGTATCAATGAAATCTATCTGATGCGAACCCTGCAAGTTGGTGGGTGTCAAAGTAATATCATCTTTACTAGGAGTCCACGTTATAGACGGCATGTTAAAGTCACCGAGGACAACAATTTTATCCAGTGGGTTATTAATAACAATTCTCGATAGTTTATCTGCGAAATGTGATAACTGTTCCTCCGTGGAGTTACCCAGATCCAGATTGTTTAGTTAACCTATAGTTCCGATCTCGCCCCCACACATTGTAACTATCGTCAAACAACTCATTATTGTTGATACTATCATCAAGCCACGATTCCGTAAGACATATAACATCGTATAAGGCTAAACATATGTTCCTGTGAAATAAGGTAGTCTTAGTACCTACGTAAGCCGCGCACGCTTTGGTAGTAAATACTAAGTGGGAGCATTATGTATAAATTTACTTTATAGTTCTATATTATATTCGACGTTTGGACAGAAACTTACCTAAGGCAGACAAATTGTTTTAATAAGAGAAGAATGATAGAGGTAATAATTAATCGTATTACCTCTATCATTCTGCTCTTATTAAATATATTAAAGCGATAAAGATAATGAAAAGAGGCTGTTGGACTAATTTAAATTTATACTCTTAATTTAAATTTAAATTGACACTAAATACCCCGCTAAGGAGTAAAAACTGGCCATCAAAATTTTTCCAGCGCTCCTCGATCGTTTCACTTATGTAGGGATTGGTTCGTTTTGAAACAGCCATACCTACTGTTGACTGGCCCTTTTTTCTGGATGGTTATGATATCGTAACCACGGCGGGAAGAGCCTGCATTGAATTTATCAATCATATTATTGTCATGGCATCATTTCACGCGCGCCTGCTTCTGAGCATCGCTGAGGTTGTATGTTACCCAGCGCGAAACAATCCTCCTTATGCAAAGATGGTTGTGTTAAATATCATGAACATTTCCTGATCCAATCTGCAGGTTGTGCTGAATCTCCTCGTATGTGTTACGCTGGTCTTGTTAAATCAACTTTTCACTAGTTAGTTCCCGTAACAGCAGTTAAAGGACGACCACATCATCTTCATCCTTAAAATATAAGCAACCGCACTTAAACTCGTTATGCCAGCGGTATACAGTTGCTTCAAAAGGCGTCTTGTTCATAAAAGCTAATTGAAGTCGATTAAAAGGTTTCAAGTTGGACTTGTAGTCGTTAAAAATTATTGCACCAAAATATTCCCGACGCAGATACATTTTTCCATGACACACAATAGCTTCATAATACTGGTAATAAAATTGAGACAAGAATTTTAATTTGGAACAAATATATTTCTACTTTTAAATAATTGAATTTTCAAAATAAAATACAACTTGCCATAAACAAAATCTTTTTTTCACAAAACTTTCTGAGGAGCCTGATATAGTTGGTGTAGATATAATTTTATGCGTTAAAACAGATTATGTCGGCCAAAATGAAAATAAAAATATTACAAGATATAATAACAAAAATAAATATTTTAAAAAGAAAATAAAATAAATCTCACTGTTCGTTATATCTTGTTATTTTTAATTTTAAATAAATTTTTGGTTTCAACCTTAGAGTATGTATAAGTAAGCTATAGAGCGCGTGTTAGCGAGTATGAACTGTTAGCACGGGTTTGAACAGTATCGAAATCGCAAGGGCGACGCTATTAGTCTCGAAATGTCATTAATATAATAAATTTAATATAATAATGGTGAAGTGCGCAGTTCCAAGCTGTAAAAACGATTCCCGGAAGGAAACCAAAAAGAACAATAATATTTCTTTTCATCGGTAAGTAATATATCGACAAGAAAACACAGATTTTTACAATATTACTCAGGGCGCGAAAGGAGGTTGCGGGAGGCGCGCGGGCGGGCCCACACACCACGTGTTCCCGCGCCCCCCGCTTCAGACTTTCCCCGCCTTGGAACTAGTGTTGTACCACGTTGTACTCTAATATTGTGTAATAACAATATTAGAAATTAATATTGTGTCTATTATCTACTAACCCATTATGGATCAATATCTATTAAATATTTGCAATACTTGGTGAAGTTAAATACTTACGGTTAGGTAAACCTCTGACAATCACAATTTGCATGTTTTGGTGGAACATATTATGGTACACAAAATTATTTAAAATCTTCACTGTACCAACAATGTTTTTGCAAATTTTCATTTCATATAAAATTTCAGATTTCCAAAAAGCCGTGAACTGGCAAATAAGTGGGCGACAGCGATAAAAAGGCCTGACTGGGAGCCAAACATCTGGAGTTTCGTTTGCTCCATGCATTTTAATGCTTCCTCCTATTATGAAACGAAGAGCCGACTGCGCAGGCTGGTTGAAGGTGCAATACCAGAGGTTCAACTTGAAGTAAGATTACACTGATTTTAAAGCGATTAAACAAGTAGCTCGTGTTTTAAGCCGTTTTTTTACGTAGTACTATTTATAAAGGGTACCATATTTGCAGAGTCTTAATATCATTTACGGCTTTATTTAAAATTAAATCTTACTAACTAATATTAAATACATATTATTAAATAAATATTATTTTAATTTTAGGATGAAGTAAAAGAAGATTCTTTGGTATCTTCTATAGGAGAAAACTATGTGGTACCATCAATAAGTCAACCGTTGCCGAATCCACCTACGAATGATAGTGTGGTGCCTTCTACTAGTGAAACTTTAGAAACGCCAGTAATTGATGAAAATATAGTAGAGCCATCTATAGATGATACTCCAAAAAAGCGTAAACTAAAACATCAAATCATCAAATTACAAGAAATTGCGAAACGGCGGCGATTACGTTGCAATGCTCTTTATGTCCAAAAAAATCGTTACATAAAGAAAATAGAGTCTCTAACAAAAATGCTAGCACAGCTTCGTGAAAAACAACTAATAACACAAGAACATAAAGATATTCTTGAAATATGTGGTGCATCTGCTGCTGAGTTATTCAAAAACTATGCCATAAAAGCTCAACATATTCTTCTAATCTTCGTTCATTTGCATTGACATTGCACTTTTACTCGCCCAAGGCATATGCTTACGTGCGAGATACATTTAATACGTGTCTTCCTCGTCCCGGTACAATTAGGAAATGGTATAGTTCTGTTAATGCTTCTCCGGGTTTTACTGAGGAAGCTTTTAAGATTTTACGTGCAAAAACTCAAAAGTCAGAGAACAAAGTAATTTGTAGTTTAATATTTGATGAAATGTCAATTCGTCAATTAGAAGAATATGATGGAAATAGTGTACATGGTTATGTTGACTTGGGTGCAGGAGTTACTGGTAACGTCAACGAGCTGGCCACGCAGGCTTTAGTATTTTTACTGGTTGCTATTAATGAGAGTTGGAAGTTACCAGTAGCCTACTTCTTTGTCAATGGGATTTCAGCAGAACAAAAGGCAAATTAAGTAAGTTTGTGCTTAGAAAATTGCCATGAAGCTGGTATTGAAGTCGTATCGATTACGTTTGATGGATGTCCATCAAACATTGCCATGTCTAAGTTGCTTGGATGTTGCTTCGACAGTCCTGACACTTTTAGAACAACATTTTTGTATCCTGCTACAGGCCAAGAAGTGGTAATTTTTTTAGATCCATGTCACATGGTAAAACTTATACGAAACACACTAGAGAGCAAAAAAGTTTTTAAAAATGGTGTCGGTATACAAATAAAATGGCAATATTTTGTAGATTTGCATACTTTGCAAGAACAGGAATCATTTCACTTTGCTAATAAACTGACGTGTCGGCACATATTATTTATGGATCAAAAAATGAAAGTAAAATTGGCGGTTCAACTGTACCAGTACCAGGGTATCAAAGGCTTTGAAATTCTGCAACAAAGAATTAGGTCTCACAAACTTTGAAAATTCTGAAGCTACTGTTGAATTTACGCAAATAATGAACAATTTATTTGATATTTTCAATTCCTACAAATTCCCTGATATAGACTACAAACACCCAATTTATGAAAAAAATAAAGATTTGAACTTTGCTTTGTTGGATTCCACATTTGAATATTTACAAAATTTGGTAACGTTTGATGAAAAGAAACTCATACTCGGTAGAAACAAGGTAGGTTTCTTAGGATTTTGCATTTGTATTGCCAGTATGAAAGCGTTATATTTGAGACTGGTCGAAAGGGAAAAAAGTTTACAATTTATACCCATGTATAAGATAAGTCAGGACCATGTAGAATTGCTATTTTCGGCAATCAGATCACACGGAGGATTCAACAACAACCCATCCGCATTGCAGTTTAAAACAATTTATAAAAAACTCTTGACTCACATGGAATTAAGAAAAACCCTTTAAGGTAATTGCTTTCCTATAGAAAACATTACGTTATTACACTGTTCCTCATCTGCAGACCATATCAATTTAAAAACGAAAGGATATAGATTCAAGGCTGGTGAAACTGATAGAGATATGACAGATTCGCAGTTTATAGCTGGTTTCGAAAATGATTTGGCATTACCTGAGACTTTTCTATCTGAACCATCAAAGCAAGTGATTTCCTACATAGCTGGCTATGTAGTCAGATTTTTGCTAAAAACTCTTGCTTGCGAAGAATGTCAAGGTGCACTCGTATCAAAAGAAAGATATCATTTTCATAAATTTGTTATATTGAAAGATAGAGGTGGTCTTATATACCCGTCAAAGAGAGTGGAAACAATAACAAAAAGAACTGTATCTCCCAAAAAGAAAAGCAATATAGTAGCTCTTAATTTAGTAACTGAAACCATGAAATTGTGTATAGGAAAAGATATTTTTTCGTGTCTTCATGAACACATATTCCATCAATCGCCATGCAGCAACCATTTATATATTTTCTTAAATTTTCACGATTCATACTTTAAATAAAACACTTTTTACCGGATATTATCGCGTATATTTTAGTTAATTTTAAAAGTGTTTTATTTAAAGTATGAATCGTGAAAATTTAAGAAAATATATAATTACCCGCTACGGAGCGGTAGTTGCAAACAAAATACGATCGCTTGAGTGCATGAAGAAAAAGAAATCACGGCTGCTGACATCGTTAAACTTTCTCAAAAGATGTCGGGATAACAACCTTCTCCCGGTATGTGTGAGAATATCTCCGAAGAAAGACATCCGGGGGAGTGCCGAAATTCTTCACCAAGCAAGCAAAAAACTACTGATCAAGTTAATACAACAACATCGGTATGACATATTTCGAACAGACGAAATTATTCAAAATTCAAAAAACGATCTTGCATTGACTCTGTCCCATTCGGATTTCGCGAAAGTTGAAGATTTTACGAATAAAAGGGCGTACTATGTCTACAACATCTATAAAAATAAACAAATTAGCAAATTTCAAAAACTCAATAACAAAAGGATGACTCATGAACCCTTTCAGCCTTCAATCAGCTCAACCACAGAGAATCAATCAACTTTTTCGCTTGAACGAACAGTTGTCAATGTGTCAAAACAAACATTGGAAACAAATGTTATAAAAGTTTTATCGAAGGGCTTAAATTTTGCACCAACTCCGTCTAGAATACCGGTAGAAGACATAATCTGTCGCGTAGAAGACTGTCTTTTCACAAACAAACTTTCAAAGGAAGATTCTGAAAGTATACGGCAAGATATCTCCGGCGTATTAAGACGCAATAGTCTACCGAAATCGAATCTTTCCAGAGAAGAACGCCTTGCATTGAAGACCTTACGCAATAATGACGAGTTAACAGTTCTCCGTGCAGATAAAGGAAATGCTACCGTAGTGATGGATACATCTGAATATAACGAAAAAATCTTGGAGTTGTTAGCGGATGAAAACACATACAAAATGGTGAATTACGACCCCACCAACAGGATTATGAAGAAAACATCCACTTTAATACAAAAACACAAAGATTTGTTACATTTAGATGTGAAAAAGTTAACACTAGCAAGTGCAAAACCACCAAAATTGTATGGGTTACCAAAAATACACAAAGCTAAAGTACCTTTGAGACCTATTGTGAGCCAGCTAGACACACCAACTTACAAGCTGGCCCAGCACTTAGCAATTGTGCTCTCACAACTGCGAGGAAAGACAAGTGCATATGTAAAGGATTCTTACCATTTTGTTAGTGACCTTAAAAATCTCAAGTTAACTAACAATGAAACTATGGTTAGCTTTGATGTGTCGTCTCTATTCACCTCACTACCTGTTAGAGACTGCATTGATATAGTAAAAAGGAAGCTAAGTGAGTCAAACTTGCCCGAGGAATATGCAGAACTATTAGAGCTATGTTTAACATCTGGCTACTTCATGTGGAATAACAATTACTACATTCAAATTGATGGTGTTGCCATGGGGTCTCCGGTGTCACCTGTTGTAGCTGACATTTACATGGAGAACTTCGAGGAGCAAGCGCTCCGAATGGCACCTGTTGTGCCGAAGATATACAAGAGGTACGTTGACGACACCTACACTATATTACCTAAGCATGAAGTGACTGCATTCCTAAACCACCTCAATTCCCTTAATTCTAAAATTAAATTCACTATGGAATTGGAGCAGGAGAACAAATTAGCTTTCTTAGATGTCTTAATACAAAGAAATCCTGATGGTACACTTAGCCATACTGTTTATAGGAAACCCACCCACACTGACCGATATCTAAATGGGAAATCCCATCACCACCCGAGCCAATTATCTGCCGTAGGCAACTCTTTGTTTCAGAGAGCACATGGAATCTGCGATCCCCAACACATTAATGAGGAACTCAACCACCTGGTTAAAGTGCTGCGGGATAACGATTTAAAAACACCGCATCGCCGTCGCAGAAACCGCGTAAAGCCACTCACAGTTGAACGAAGACCAGCATTCCTGCCTTATATAAAGGGTGTTACTGACAAGATAGGAGGCATTCTTCGGCGAGCTTCAATCAAAACTATCTACAAGCCGCACTCAAAGATAAGCCAGCATCTTCGTCCAATAAAATCAAGCATCCCTTTACAAGATCCAGGCGTTTATAAAATCGACTGTGACTGCGGGCTCTCTTATATCGGTCAAACCAAACGAAATGTGTCAACTCGCATTAAAGAACACATCTCTGATGTTAAAAATAAACGAACCTCAAAATCTGCAGTTTGTGAACATTCCATAGACAAGCCCAACCATTATTTAAGATTTGATACCGTGAAGATCCTAGCAAAAGAGAAACATTTTATACCTAGGATGGTCAGAGAAACTATTGAAATTAAAAAACATCCAAATTTCAATAGAGAAGATGGTTGGAAACTTTCATCAACATGGGATCCAATACTTAAAAACATCAAAATGAAAAACCAGCAAACTGTTAGACTGCAAACTCAGGACACAGTCAGTGCCTTTTGTGTCAATCCGGGACGTTATGCGAGAAGACTGAGAAACAGATGGCGTTAATATGTATTGACAATCATGTAGTTTTTATTACTGGCAATAGATGAACAACACCTTAGTCTATCGTGACCACGGCAACTGCAAAGATGCCGAAACGTCGAAATAATTTTAAAATTAACTAAAATATACGCGATAATATCCGGTAAAAAGTGTTTTATTTAAAGCAACCATTTAGTCCATGTGTTGCATGCTGTCATTCAAAAATATATTGACATTAGGATTAAATATCTTGATCGTAAAACTACAATCAAGGAAACGAAAAGACAATTTTACAATAAGTTAACCCTTTTTAAGGGGCAGTAAATTGATTGTTGTATGTACATTAATTTGATTGCGTCCAGTACGAGATTTTATTCAGGAAACTTTATCACTACGGCGTCAGGGGCTCTGACCTCAAACTTCTGAATTCCTACCTGACTAACAGATTTCAGAGGGTTCTTTTCCACGAGGTCTTTCTGAATAGGTGAACAGACGCATTTCAAGCATATATTTTATATTTATGAAATAAAGAATTTTTTGATTTTGATTTTAATTATAATCGTCTTATAAATTCATAACTGTGTTTTATTAATCTGCTAAAACCTATCTTTTACTAAATACCTAATACTGAAACTAATTAATTACATTTACGCACAGACGTCAATCGTGGCACATCACTAACCAACCGCTACGTCTATCTATCAGTATGTATAGAACATCTGCTTACACTTGGCATGATGGAAAACAAGCGACGCGCGCGCTCTATAGCTTGCTTATACATACTCTAAGGTTTGAACCATGAATTCCAGGGCTCCCAAATAATACTTTATTATCTTATTATAAAGTGGACCCCATGAGCCTACCCGCAACCTTGGGCAAACGACCAACTTTCAGGAAATAACAGCTCAGTGACGAGAGGAGCAAAATATCTGTTATATTTTGCTCTTATCCCGAAATTAAAATCTGCACTCAAGCGTAGTAGTGTTTACAAATTACTTGGCGGCAAGTGTGTACAGTACGTAAGAAATGTTATAAGCTCAAAAATTCTCAAAAACTCTGGTTTGATAACGAAGATATGTGACCATATAAAGCAGATAGTACAAAAAATGACCTACTAATAGTCAGTATATCAAATTAAAGGCCAATAAATATGGATTATCGTATAACCATTAGATTAAATATATAGATCTTCCTACCATTGAAAGATATTTTTCTAAATCTTTCTTTAATATCTACACCAAGACGCAGCTTGCCGGATCTGTCAACTAGATTAGATGATGAGGTAGATGCTTTACGCCGACTCAACCTAGAACTCACCAACAAATTACAAATGGCTGAACAGGAAATCGACAATTTAGTAATAGAAAATCTAACTCTACAAAGAAAACTGGTAGAAAAAGAACACGCTATATCTACTTTAAAACAAATCTGCTGCAGCCCAGCCACAAACATAGATAATACTAGAAAAGATAGTTATGATAATAATCACTATAGCCCAAATGATTCATGTAACTCACTTCGACAAGTAAATTCCCAAAAAATATCTAATATTGACTCTATCCTCGATTCTACAAATACAAAACCATCAACACTATCCGAAATATACCAGAATACAGTAAATCACAAGGAGAAACGAATAAAAGTTCTTGGCTCACAACAGTGTGTGGGTTTAGCTGCGGCTCTACAACGCTCCAGACGGAACACCAAATACGAAAAATACCAAATCACAGCGACGACGAAACCCAACGCTCCGGCTAAAGAAATTCTAAAAGACTGCAATAATAATTTGCAGGCAACGGACATATTTATAATTTGCATCGGAGAAAATGATCAAAATCCTCTTCAATTAACTGCAGCATTGTATTCCACGTTAGAAAATTTAAAAAAGCAAACTGTTCTCATAGTTAGTGTTATTAAAAACTCATGCCTTAATGAAACAATGTTAAATAATGAAATTAGGCGCGTTTGCAATCTATTTCCAAATTCACATTATGTTGAATGTCCAAAAAGAATGAATTATTCTAATTTAAGTTATAATATTAACTTACATCAACTTTGTTCCAAAATAAACTTGTTTTTAGATTGTATGTACTACACCAATAACTTTCTACATTTTACGAATAAAGGCCTAACACCAAGAATTCATAAACTTGAATATAAAAATAGTATCATTAAACAAAAACAGCTTACCATACCTCACTTTTTTGGCTACATACAAAAAAATACTCAATCGACTAAAACAAACAAAAATCACAAGAACGTAATTTCGGCCCCACCACAACACAGCATACTTTTTTTCGAAAATAACCTCGAAGGTGAAATAATAATCTTTCATCAAAACATAGCGGGCCTTATGACTAAAAAAGAAAATTTAGAAATCGAACTTCAGAAACTTTACGAATCGAACTTGTATCTTGATATATTATGCTTTTCTGAGACTTTTATTGGCTTAGGTCATCAATCAAATATAAATATTAAAGATTTTACTATGGCGGACTGGTACTGTAGGACAAAAAAAGAAAACCGTGGTGGCACAGCTATATTTTGTCGAAAACACGTTCGTTTTACTAAACTAGATTTCCTCCATAACTTTAATTGTGACTACATATTTGAGTCATGCGGTATTGACGTTCCTGAATATAAGTGCATTATCATTTGCATTTATAGGATACCTAAAAGTAACGCTTATCTGTTTCTAAAAAAATTCGAACAATTAATGGAAGTATTACGTAAAAAAAGAAATAGACAAATATTTATAACAGGGGACTTCAATATTGACATTTTAAAAAATACCGATATAACCAAAGAATATGTTAAGATAATACAATTATTTAACTTTAACATTCATATAAAAAAACCAACTAGACTTAATGCTTGTCTGGATCAAATTATAAGCAATAATCCTAAATCGGTCGGTGATACATTACCTCTGTACCTATCAGATCATGACAAAGCACAATATATTAAAGCACCGTTACCAAACAAAAAAGTCTCACCTACCAGTATATTAATAAGAAAAAGGGACTTTAGCATGGAAAATATTTCCAAATTTAATAATTACTTAGAGAGTTTAACCTGGTGCGACTTATTCAATGAATCTGATACTAATTTAGCTTTTAATGACTTTTTTGACATGTTTTTATACTATTTAATCAATGCTTTCCAGAACATAAGATAAAAAAAACAAATAGGCTTACAAAACCACGATGGATGTCGAAGGGTTTAAAAATATCTTCGGAAACAAAACGCAAACTTAGATTTAAATATTACAGAACCAAAAAAATACAGGATAAAGAAATTTACTTAAATTATAATAAACTGTTTAAAAAATGTATAACTATTGCCAGCAAAAACTGTAACATAGCTTTTATGAATCAGTCTTCAAATATTTCAAAAGCTTCATGGAAAGTAATAAAAAGCAATGTCACGGCACAAGAAACCATACCAGTAAGAAATGAGTTAAGAGTTAATAATAAAATATACAACAACCCCCCCGATATATGCAACGCGATGAATGACCACTTTACTACAAGCACAAACGCCCAAAACAAAACTCAGATACGAAATGTAATTAAACCAAACAAGGCTACTATGTTTCTATTTCCAACTCATGCTGAAGAAGTTTTGAGTATCATTAGCTCATTAAAAGATACCAACTCAGTAGGTAGCGATGGCGTACCAACAAAAATAATAAAAAAATGTAAAAAAGCAATAGCACCGGTTATTGCACACATCATAAACCTATCGTTCACACAGGGAACTTATCCAGAAAAACTGAAAACGACCGTTATAAAACCAATGTACAAAAAAGGGCCCAGAGACAACCCTGAAAATTACCGTCCTATTGCAAACATAACTAACCTAGCAAAGGTATTTGAAAAATGCATGCAGCTTCGTTTGACAAAATTTTTTGATAAGCATGACATACTTGACCACAGACAATATGGTTTTCAAAAAGGAAAATCAACGGGCCTCGCGGCATTTAATTTAATAACTGAAATTATAAAGTACGTAAACAATAAGAAAAAAATATGCGTTATATTTTTTGACATGACCCGCGCGTTTGACTGCGTGTCGCACTCATTACTCTTAGACAAATGTGAACAGTATGGTATACGAGGCACTGCACAATACTGGATCAAGAGCTACTTAGAAAATAGAATGCAGTACGTCGAAATAAAGGATGTTATTACAAATTCCACACATCAAGGTGAAGTTGAAACATTTTCATCTTCGATAAAATATAATAGGGTAGGCGTGCCCCAAGGTAGCATATTAGGTCCGCTCTTATTTCTTTTATATATTAATGACTTACCACAAATAACAGATTATCACATGACATTATATGCTGATGACATATCAATTTTAATTCCTGAGGATACAAATAAAAATATTAATGACATTATAAATTCTACTGTAGCGGACATAATTCATTGGCTTGGCGTAAATAATTTGACTGTTAATATTAATAAAACAAAATACATCCAATTTTCTAACAAAGGAGCAATGGATATGGACTTAAACGTTACATATGAGAATAAAAAGATTCAAGAAACTGAACTTCATACATTCCTTGGCATAGTATTGGACAAACATTTTACCTGGAATGACCACATAGAAAAAGTGTCCTCAAAAATAAACAGATTCGCTTATGCACTGTGGCGGCTAACAAAACTAACTAATCCAGAAACTGCTCTGAAAGCATATCACGGTTATGTAGCCTCAGTATTGAGATATGGTATTCTTTTGTGGGGAAACTGTGTAAAATTGAATAGGGCCTTCGTAGCACAAAAACAATGTATCAGAGCTATTGCAAATATTAACTCTTGGGAATCATGTAGGCCTTTATTCAAATCTATGAGACTATTGACACTACCTAGTCTGTATTTATATGAAACTTGTTTATTCGTAAAAACAAATCCTAATTGTTTTCAAAGAAAAAAAAATTATGTCAATTTTAATACAAGGTTCCCTGATAGACTATGCCTTCCAAACATAAAAACAGACATATGTAAACGCAGTATTATATCTATGGCTGTAAAAATTTATAATAATTTACCAAATAATTTTAAATGTTTGACGATTAATAAATTTAAATCCGCCTTGAGCCACTTTCTAATCGATAAATGTTTTTATAGTACTGATGAATATTTGAATACTAATTGGAACTCTGTAAAGTATAAAAATATATAAACTATTAAGATTGCATGCTGCACGACAGTAAAATATGAGATCCTATTTGATATTAAGAACTTGACCTGTACCGTATTTTTTGCAATAAAGAATTTGAATTTGAATTTGAATAAAATATATCTTTTCCCCGATTTTTTAAGGATTCACTCTAGTTAATTCATTCAAAAAAGAACTGACAGATTGTTGATTGACTGTCAAAACTAATCCGCCAATAACGTCCATTACAATGCTGCGTTCCCTTTGCCGATTACAGCGCTCACAGCGCTAAAAGTGCTCAAAACCGTTCCGATTCGTTTGAGCGCGCTAAAAGTGTTATTAGTGATATTGCAATCGGAACGGTAAATAGCGCGCTTACATTCTGATTGTTCGTCGATTAAGTCTAAAGTTATAATTCATTAAGATCTTTGACCCTGAATGAAGCAAGAGCCATTTTTTAACATTATTACAAAAGAAAATTAATAAACAAGCTTTTAAAATCTTTAATAGACTAATAAAAACATCAACAAAGTAACGTCATGTGTGAGTTTTGACAGGCCGTTCACAGCGACCATGGTCCGTAGCGTTGGCACTGTGAGCGGTAAGATGGTGGCGTTTATGACGTCATTGATGACGTATAGATATCGCTGTGAGCGCGCTCACGGGCAAACGGAACGGGTATATGAGCGCTGTGAGCGCTGTAATCGACAAACGGAACGCAGCACAAGGAATTCATTTAGTTCAAGTAGTTCATTCGACATCGTTTTGTTACTTTTTTGACATTGACATTGATACATTCAATAGAAAACAACATGGTAACTTATGATTGATTTTTCGCAAATTATTTATTATTTTTTTACAAGATTTTTAGATTTAAAATTGGGGAAGTTTAAGGGGGAAAAGGTTACCCATGAGTTTCTCTTTCATGTCAAAATCCCATATTGAGTTTCACCATCATCTTTATCATATTTGTTTTTTATGTAAATTCCAATAATATCCCATAATTATAAGATTAAATTAAAAACGGTATTATTATGCTATGCTGGCAGTGCTAAGAAACGCTGTGTAACCGCTCAAATTTACTTAAGTGAAATCGAGTGAATGTGCTCTAGCTGAATATACAGGGTGTTCCAAAGGTCGACATCAAGTCGAGACCGGGTAATGATAGGCTAGGTCATAATAGTTATCATAAAATTATAAAAAAATTTGGCCATGTGTTTTTTAAATTATAGAGCATTTTTGTTTTTTTTTTAATTTGCGCCCTCTTTTTCAAAAAAATCTTATAAATAACATAAAATGACATCCTCTTTCAAGCTGCAGTAGTTGGCTTAAAATGTAATGTTACAGATTATTCTGGGGGACGTGAGAAAAGGAAAATTGACAAAAAGTAAAGATTTGTAACAATAGCAGTTAAAAGACTAACATAGGGAGTAAATTTTTTCGAAAAAACAAAAATGCATTATAATTTGAAAAACACATGACCTAAATTTTTTTATTTTATGATAACTACTACGCCCGGTTTTGACGTGACCTCGTTCTTTGGGACACCCTGTATAATATATAATTAAACGAACTTCCAAGTGAAGTTCTATCGCTATTATATGCGTCGCTTCATTCGAAGATAGTATATAACTAAAAAGTTAGTCCTTTTAAGGTACTAGGTAACTGCGCACAGTTTTAGAGTATGTCATTTGACTTATTCAAAAAACTTTCCACTCAGCAGTGGCGTCGTCTGTTCGGCAAGCTTCTTGTAAAACTTGCCTCATCATAGCCCATATCTTCGCCTAACAAAAGAGACAAGGCTGAACGGTGTGAATTTAATGAACCGAATGAACAACCCTTACCAATATTACGTAACGTGCAAAATTTCCACCATAACCTCAACGTGATGTTGTATTGACAAATAGTCATGGATGCCAGAGAATCGAGCATCAACATCAGGGTCTCTAATGGTCCGCCGCGCCGCGCGAACGCCGCCCGGAGCTTCTCGCGGCACCCGGGTAAGGCTGGAGTGCTTTGCTTTGGTGCTGTTATGGGAGTTAATTAAATCTTTTGTTGTAAGTATTAAAGAAAATTATTTCTGAAGCCAGTCGTGCATTTAAGATAGGGAACCATGGTGGAAGGGCCAGAAGGGAAAGACCAATACTCCCTCGGCTTTATCATCAATTATTTTTCATACACATTTTAAGACAAGGGAAAATTGAGGAAATGGTTAAAAATACGTAGGCCCAATTAATCGTAAACGCATCGAACGATCATTCCTGGTTACAAATGCGTCACATTTGGCATTGGTACGACTAGAAAAAAGGTCGATAACAACCGGACCAAACTGATCGAGTATCATTTTGAAGGCACTACCCGAAAGAGCCCACTCAGTATCTGGGTTCAACTTCCTAGATTCCACGTCTGCGCGATTTTTTTTTGTTGTTTTTTGTTTTATGAGGGTGTTACGAAAACAATCGATCGAGGTCGATCGATTGGTGTGGTAACACCCTCATAAAACAGCTTTTAAATTAATTCCCCCATAACAGTTTCTTAGCTAACACAGTTAAGAAAGATCATACCTACTCGTACCTATATCTGTTAATTACAAAAAAATACCTACATTTTGAATTTCCAGTGAACGATATGTTCGAGCCAATCACGTACGAGTTTACCGCCATTCCGTCAATCAATGGCGTCGATCAACGATCGATCGATCGGTGTAACACCCTATGATTCCATTTTAAAGTGTATTTTCTACAAAATTGTATAATTTCTATTTTTGTTTAGTACAAAGCATTTTTCACCGTTGGGTTTCGGCGCTAAAAATATTAATGTATTTTATTTGTTTGATATAAACTGGTCACTTGAGGTATAACAAGGTATTAAAGCCTAATAAAGTGTTAGACTTAGAGTCTAACACTTTATTAACTGCTGTTATCATATTTCGTTTTTCACTATGCGACAAAATATGTTTGGGAGTAAATACTTGTGTAATTTTGTCATGAAATGGAATTGAGAAACAGAATGTTATCCATTTTGAAATTGTTTTATTATTTGTTATTTTAGGCCAATAATCGAGAAAGTAACGGATTCGCCCTGCGTGTACCTGAATTATGATTGATTCGGTGCACGAGTCCCGGACTGGTTGAATTTCGCATTGAACGCCGAATTCAAATGTCGACGCCTAAGTGGAGGCACTGGCACTTTCCATCTACGTCGCCCCGTCCCCCAATTTGACGGGTAACACGGAGGTCCCATCCAGTTTCCCGACTGGGTTGACCGGTTGCCTGTCTATGTTTGGAGAGTACTTACACAGCTTCGGTGTACTTTTTTATCATTTTTTTTTATCACTCTATTATCTCCTTTTCAAGAAGTAAGTTCATCCCCCTATTTATAGTGTTTCATTCTGGGAGGTTGACGGTTCCAGATTAGGGAGCGTCTACATAGAGGGCTCAGGTATCGCGATACCGAAATGGCTAGCAAGAGATTCGTCCGCGGGGTTCATCATTATATTTAAATAATTTTAATGACGACTTTCAGATTTAAAAACATTTATTTAAGAGAATATTACGTAATACAGATAGATATCGTGTTAAATCCCTTTCAGACTACATGCATTTTCTGTATTCGTATTAAAATTTTTAAACATAACTGAAAAAAAAATAAAGTTCAAAAATAACAGTACGAGTACGATACAGCATTAATCGGAATAAGAAACAACAGGTAGAAGACTACCAGGAATTTATGCGGATATCGTGATATATCTATTATAGATTACACGTGTTTTCTGCATCTTTTCGACAAAGCGAAATTATAGTTTATAGTAATAAACATCTGGTAGTAGACTACTAGGAATTTATGCTAATAACGTAATATATCTATTACAGATTACACGTATTTTCTTCATCTTTTCGACACAGCAAAATTATATTTTATAATAAGAAACATCAGGTAGAAGACTACCAGGAATTTATGCGGATAGCGTGATATATCTATTATAGATTACAAGTATTTTCTGCACCTTTTTGACAAAGCGAAATTATAGGTTATAATATTAAAAATGAGGTAGAAGACTGCCAGGAATTTATGCGGATAACGTGATATATCTATTATAGATTACACGTATTTTTTGCATCTGTTCAGCTACGAACATATGATCGACACACGGAAACGCTGACGCGCAACCTCAATACCCCGCAACCTTAAATAAACACGCAATAAGAACGCAAGATAATAGGGACGTAATACAAAGATTTTTCTTGTAAATATTGTTATAGTTTGAGTGTACTGAATTCAGTATAAATAAATTATGAATTTGTAAATAAATTTGTCTTCCACTTGCAGTCGAGTCTTACTTATCTACTGCTGTGGCGTCCTCGCACTGTGGCCAAGACACCTTTAGCCATTATTTGATCGGTCTTGTAAGTCTTCTTGACCGGCAGTGAGAAAACCTTATCCTGTGTACATTGCACGACGTACACAGCCCTTACATCCTTCACCCCATCCGTCTGTTGCCTTAGGTCTAACGGCGCAGATATCCCGCACTTATTTATATATTTCACATTTATGTGGTAGGGCTAGGGCCGATAGGACTTTAGGGACTTAGGCTCCGTAGGGTTTAGGTATACTAGGGTTTAGGTCTTTCCCCTGTCACATAAATTATCCTGTGCAGTTTGCCCATCAGGCGGACTGTACATTTTGGTTCTTCGAGAATTGAACCACGCGCCCCTCTTGCCCCCCGTAGGGACTGACATTGACTGACAGACGACTCGAGGGCGCAGGTGCACTAAGTAGATGAATACGACCTACTACCTCTGTTAGGAGTTGGAAAAAAAAGAAAGAAGACCACCATGGATGTACGCAAATTAACAAATTAATACAAAGCCAAAAAAATTACCTGACTGAACTGAAGAGGATACTTGGGAATATGAAGAAGGATTTGGCTACAAGGAAGACCAGACAATACAAAGACGAGAAAAAAAGAGTACACAAAAACCTTATTCAAGCGAGTACAGAAAATCCATAGACAACTACAAAACGAAGAAAAGGTAAAAACTCACCAATGCTTCACTGAAAACTGCTTCAACAGTATAGAGAAGTATTACGACGAAACCATAAACTACCTTGACAATTGCGAAGCAAACCTGACAAAAAAGAAGACAAACAACTCAAAAATATTTATTCAACAATTTCGTATGGCACAACTTTCGAAGAAAATAACTCAAGCTAAAGAAGCTTTAATAGACAACAAATCGACATGACATCAACAATTTTTATTGCAAAACTTGGAAATATTATGGCAGGAAGTTGAAACAACACACTTAGAAATATTAACTTCAGAAAATGATCTCCAACAAGAATACTTCACCAATCATTGTTTCGAAACCATAGAAAAAGACTATGACCCTACAAGTGAATTACTACAAGAAAAACATAATGAAAACTCATCATCAAACAACTACATGCCTACCACAACTTCCAGAGGGAAACTACCACAGATCAAGATACCAACTTTTACGGGAAAATATGACTCGTGGAGTACATTTAAAGACCTTTTTATAAAAATTATTCACGAAGACGACTCAATATCACTGGTAGAGAAGATGTAATACTTAAAAACTTATGTACAAGGAGAAGCAGCAAAGTTAATTCAGTACCTACCTATTAATGGCACCAATTATCAAACAGCTTGAAAAATTCTTACAGAGAGATATGAAGACAAACGCTAAATAACAAAATAACTCATTGACAGATTATTAGACTTGCCAAAAATCAAAAAACGCTATTCAGAGTGTTTAGAAGCTTTGAAAAATCAAGATCTCGATACCACGTCATGGGGTCCAATATTATGCAGGCTAATAAGTAGAAAATGGGACGAAGAAACTAATATAAAATAAGCAAACCGTGTATCAGCGAAAAATATACGAAATGCGACATTTATCAGAAAACAAGTCATAATACATTACTGCATCGCAATTGTAACCAAACAAGCAAGAAAAACAATACAGATTACAATAAGTATAAAACAACGACAAACGGCAGTGAGAAAACCTTATCCTGTGTACATTGCACGACGTACACAGCCCTTACATCCTTCCCCCCATCCGTCTGTTAGGTCTCTCGGCGCAGATATCCCGCACTTATTTATATATTTCACATTTATATGGTAGGGCTAGGGCCGATAGGACTGTAGGGACTTAGGCTCCTTAGGGTTTAGGTTTACTAGGGTTTAGGTCTTTCCCCTGTCACATAAATTATCCTGTGCAGTTTGCCCATCAAGCGGACTGACAGCATCTTTTCGACAAAGAGAAATTATAGTTTATAGATAGCCGCAAACACTTATGAAAAAACATAAAATGGCTTACCTCATCGGAAGAAATAACGAGTCGCTTTCACTTATTCTTTATTTATTGTACTAATTTTCAAACTTTTAGTACAACTTTTACAGCATATTTAATATTAAACTGTTAAGTTACTCGTTGGTATTAGAAGTGTGCTTGTTACCACGCCAAAAAAATAATGAAGACTAGCCGGGACCGAGGTAGATCAAGTAAACAGACGGCGCCACTTGAGTGGAAAGTTTTTAGAATAAGTCAAATGACAAACTTTAAAACTGTACGAAGTTAAATAGTAACTTTAAAGAACTACCTGTTTAATTATATACCTACTATCTGAAGAATGAAGCGACGAAATATAATACAAAATAATAATAATAGACAGAGATTTCAGCAGTTTCACCGACACGACCCTAATGTTCCGTTTCTCACTCTAACATACAGAGAAATTATTTTAATAGCATATGGAGCATATCAGTTCAAACAAGGCAAATCTTATTATCAAGAGAGCTTGAGAACCTATGGTACCATACTACAGAAATATACAACAGCAGAAACTTTCTAGAAAGATTTCCTTCGGCTGAGTACTGTGCCCTTCTTAGAGGTACCTAAATTACAGAGCAGAAATGTAAGCCGAGAAACATATTTTACCTACAATTCAATTTAAAATGTGATCAGATGGCATTAATGCTTTAAAGTAAAATTATTGTAACTGTATAGTCTGACTAGACTAGATAGTAGACTATAGATAGTGTATAGACTTAAAAGGAAAATAAACATTTTGTTACACAAATAAAATACGCATTCTCCTCCTTTTTTTAATAGGAAATATGTACAGTTTAAATTTCAAAATGTTAACTAGAGTTAATTGTTAAGGTTATCTTATTAATAGATGGCTATCCATAAAATTATTAAAATAAAATGGTCTTATTTAAATATTATAGAGTGATTACTATTATTTAAAAAAATATTAAAAGTAAAACCTCCCGTTCAAAAAAATTCAAAATTTCCCGCTTGAACGTTGCATGAAAAATTTTCTAGATGGCGCTATAAAATGTGTTTGTCATTTTTTTATATGAAGTCTTCGTTCTTCTCGCTAGAGTAATATTCCTTTGGTTACGTACGTGTCGTGTCACTTAAAAGTAAACAAAAACAAAATTAAAAATATTTTTAAGTATTTTATTTATTAAAAATATTGAAATGGAGCTATTGTGCCAAATTCCTATTTAATTTTCTGAGAACGCCATGTTGCTGCTTGCAGCGAATAGCCAATTATAATTCTTAAACCTATTTTAAGCCGAACGAAATCATGTACGTAAGCAAAACAACTTGTGATGTATTTTTAGGATGTTGCGTGAATGCTTTTTTAATGGAAATACTTATGGCTAAATCTCCAGAAACGGCTAATTTGGTTACATTCTTGCAATTTCTTTTCATATCAATACAAGGTTTTATATTTACAGCAAAATACGGCACCGTGAGTACAAACAAATTGGCCTATTTTACTAATTGACTGCAACTGCAAGTTTTAGGTTCGTAAAACTTTAAAACCATTGCGGAACAATGCATTGCATTAAGATGCAGTAAACAATTATTGTTAAATTTTTAATGCATAATAGTAACCATGCGAGTTCTTAGTATTTACTTTTGCTATTTTAACTTGACTAACTTTAGTGATAAGACAATTGTGGCTTAGTAATGCTATGATAATCATGAGTGGCCAAAAGATATCACAAACTAAAGTTGCAGTGGATTAAATAAAATAGACTAACTACATTCTTTTGTGTTTGTTACATTTCTTATATGCTTCATTATTAATTGTTTTTGTTTGCATTTTTGACTTCATTGTTTACAGGTTAAACCAAAGATACCTCTACAGCAATATACAATTTTAGTGACATTATTTTTTTTAACTAGTGTGTTAAATAATTATGTTTATGTTTTGCATGTGCCCTCAACTCTGCATATGATCATAAGGTATCTGTTTTATACCATATTACCAATAGTCTTGGCCATTATATAATATTTTTTTAATTTTAGGATCTTTTATTATAATGTATAGTTGCTCCATGTATGTAATTATAATTTGCTTTTAATTTATACATTCATAGCTCTGAATATAAATTTTTCTGCACAGTTCTTAACTTTTTGATAATTTAAAGAATTAAATATACTCAGGTAAAAAGTGCTACAATTTCAATAAATTACATCAAAAATAACCATGGTAATTAGATATGTTACAAGTAGTTAATTGTTAATTCCTGTAATTTTTGTTTCTTACAGATCAGCATCTTCCCCAGCTAGTTTATTAGTATACTGCTATGCAAAACAAATAAAACCAAAATTGAGTAAAAGCATTGGATCTCTTTTGATCACTATTGGTGTGTTCCTGGCAACCATTGGGGGAGCAAGTATAGTTGAGCAAAGTAGCAAGTTCGGACCATGGTGTTTAGGTGTTGCAATACTAATTTCTACCCTGCTGTTCGGAGCTTATACAGGATTGCAACAAGAATCCCTATACTCCAAATATGGAAAGCACCCTGATGAGGTATAGAAGTCTTGATAAAGTTACTGCGTTTGCATGCATTTGGTACTAAAAACCTTTAGCACGTTCTTCTGCAGTGAATGGCATATTCCGTAATTCATAAACTTTTTACTGTACTGTGAAGGGACAGTACGGTTTATGCTGTAAAATTTCAAACAGCCCTAAAGTATGGTATGGTAAAATCCGTTATATTTTGAAAGTATTATTATGACACGTGATTTCACAGTCATTTTATAGAAGTTTTAGAAAAATCTTACCTTCAAAAATAATGTTAACCTTAATGTGTGTGTAAATATACACATGCGCAAATGGGGTTAAATCGAAATGTACGGCTATAGCCGCTATATTGCCGGGCAGTTTGTATTGGGTTCAAATGTTAATGTCACACCAAGTGGTGCCAGAGTGCAGTACATGTGCGGCTTTATAAAATGTAAGTAAAATATGAAATAAAACCTTATTTTGTTTATTTTTATAATTCATTTTGTAATCATAATTTTTGTGACGATATAAGGTAGTCTTCAGACATATTTTGGTTTATTTTGCGTTAAAACTTAGAAAAATACCAATGATAAATGAGGGTATAATGATAGTGACGTGTTATTATTGTTATAATATGGGTTTTAGATGGATAGACAAAAAGAACATATAGAAAAACTACTGGAGGATACTTCTACTCCAGAATCATCAGAACATGATCCTTTTAGTGACAATGGTGAGTATGGTTCAGATAATGATTATGAACCTATAAGTAGCTCTGAAGATGAGCAGACCTCTGAATCAGGATAACGCCCGTATTTATGGAACCTTTTCACACTCACCTGTCACTCATTCTGATAGAACAACCATATCTCATACATCTAACGTTGCTGCAACAGCCTCAAGTCTCCCTACCTCTGATATTTCTTCGTGCAAACTTAACTTGTTTGATCCGCCTTCTATTGCTGCTACTAACAACAGTGATGAGTCTAATATGCCATTACGTCCACACAGCGCTTCTGAAACCCAGGTTTCTGCCGCTTCAATATCAAATGAGCAATGGATGCAAGATGCTAAGCCTATTCCAGATTTTCAGTTTGATTATACTACTCAAGGCCTGCAAGTAGAAGTGGCTGATAATACGTCCGAGTTGAAAATGTTAGAAATTTTTTTTCTACTGAATTGATTTATTACTAAAACCAGAGACTAGTAAATAACTATAGACTAACCATGTCTAACAAAATTTTGTGAACTGAAAAATAGTTGTTTTTAAGATGGAGAGATGGCGTTAGTTGTATTAGATTTACCATTTATATAAATTTAGTCAAAATCATACGTAAAAAAACTTAAGATGGCGCTGTTTACAAAATCATTTGATATTTCATTGCAAGTACTATCAGAAGGTATCAGGCGACAACAGACGTTGCCAGCTAGTGCATTATATTATTTGATGCTATGTTGCCGCTCTTATAATTCAGTAACAGAAAACTTTACACCACCCCAGATATTATTTGTAGTGTTACTGGTACTAAAATAAATCCAAACATGATAGGAAAAGATGCTGTCCGTCAAAATAGTACGTTTTCTAGCAGGCATCATAATATTACAGAACAAACTTCGCGCCAAATCAATCAAGAGCGACCCTCTGGTACACAGCATACATGTTGGCCAGAAAAAATACCAGTTCCTGATCACTCCAAGAGAAATGTTAAGTACTTGAACTGCAGTTTGTGTTACAAAAATAAGAAGAGGAAGGAAAGAAAAATACGCCTTTGTGTCCAGAGTGTTTTGAAAAGTGGCACGACGAATATTTATTTATTTTTTTTTTTTTTTAATGTGTTCCTGATATTAGCAGTAGTTTTGTCAAGGCATATTTTTGATTTTGGTATAAATAACTCTCTTAAAAAGAACATAGTTAAGAAAAATGGTACAAAATTTATTGTTATTACTTACACAACTTGATCTTTTGAGAAGTTGTCTTTGTTTTTATATAACCCATTTACAGCGTTTGTGATTTAATTATATTAAACTTATAAAAAAATTACATATTGGTATTTTAATCTGAAAAACTTTGCGACTGCTAATACCTTAGTGTCTTTTGCACTAGTCATTAATCTTCACGGATTTACAGTGCGGTTTTAGCAGTTTATACGGTTAGAGATACATGTACTGTTAATTGCACGTCTTTGAGGAATCTGTACTGTTCTTACAGTATAACTTTTTTTTAATTCTTTACCCTTAGGGGAAGGCAAAGGGATCAAGCCCATGAGGCCTTTACAGTATTAGTGCCTTCGTTTGCCGCTCACAACGCTATCAGCGCTAAAAGTACTCAAAACCGTTCCGTTTCGTTTGAGCGCGCTGAAAGTGTTATTAGTGCTATTGCAATCGGAACGGTAAATATCGCGCTTACATTCTGAGTGTTCGTCGATTAAGTCTAAAGTTACAATTTCATTAAGATCTCCCTGAATGAAGCAGGAGCCATTTTTTTACATTATTACAAAAGAAAATGAATAAGCAAGCTTTTAAAATCTTGTGTCAGTATTGACAGACCGCTCACAGCGACCATGCTCCGTAGCTTGGGCACTATGAGCGGGGAGAAGGCGGCGTTTATGACGTCATTGATGAAGTATCGATAGCGCTGTAAGCGCGCTCACGGGCAATCGGTACGGGTATATGAGCGCTGTAATCGGCAAACGGAACGCAGCATATAAATGCTATAGCCAGTACTGACTTTTTATAAAAGTATTTATGTATTGCATACTAACGGTACGGCTGGAACAGTGATAAATTAGTATGAAGAATTTACTGTCAATACTAGGTGTTAAGCAAAATTTTACCGCCGCCCAACGTGTTAACTGTTCTGGAATTTACCAACATGCATCAGTTGGTAAAATTTTTAAAAGATAAAAGATTCATTACATTATATATGTTTTGAGATGTTGTAATAAAATATTATTTTTTATTTTGCTGCATATGTCACATTTATATGTATATTTGTTGTGGCCATATCATAGAATTGCTCATTTCATGAAATGCTCCACTATTTCATGAAGTGAGTGTGTTAATAAAGAGTACAACACAGGCAAAAAAATGTTTAACAAAACAAGATGTTGTTTGATAAACCAGCTAATGCTACAATCCACATTGCAACATTGACACATAAACAAAAGGTTTCCGGAGCTTCTCTTGGTAGTCAGAGAACTTTTTACTATATAATTATAAAAACTTAACCATTTTCATTGAATGATGGAACATTTCATGATTTGGGCAATTTAACAATATGGCAATGACATATGTACATATATGCCAACACCTTTCTGCTGGAGTGCAATTATAATTTTTCTTTTTCTTTTCAGATGCTGTTCTACACACACGCAATACCTTTACCTCTGTTTATGACAATTGCACCTCAGCTTTATTTAACGGGATTGAATCTATCCTGGGGCATTTGGGGTGTTATCACTCTCAACATTTTGTCTCAGTTCTATTGTACACATTCCGTCCACACTTTGGCAACTAAGGAATCTTCTGTTACTGTAACTTTTATATTAACTATAAGAAAATTTGTTAGTTTAATGATATCATCCATATTTTTTAAAAACAATGTAACTTATTTACACTTTTATGGAACAGTATTTCTTGTTATAGGAACATTTATTTATTTTGATATGTTTTTTATCAGGAATCAACAAGCTGTTAGTTTAAAACATAAGTTAAAGTGATATTTATCAGGGTTAATTAGCTAAATTCCACAATTAATTAAGCTTTTTTTGTTTATTGAATAAACAAATGACAAAAGTTTATTAATTTTTAGCGTTGTGATTGTTTTAAGTTTATTTAAGATTGACATAGTGTTATGTTTTAGAAGTGTGTTTTATAGGTAGGCATGTAAATTATAAACTTAATTTATCATATTTTTAAATTGTATTGTTAATTTACATGTCATGATTTATACAGAGTTTATCTATTAATATTCTTATTTCATATTTTATTGCATAACATATTGTGGGTTGAATAAAATTTTGTTTCAATTTCTATTATTTTCAAGTCGAGATTCTGAAATTGTATAAAATCAAAAGTACAGTTCGATTTTTCTTCTGCATGGAGTACCTACTTATATGAGACATTGAAGTACAAAGTCCAATACGAATTACCACTATTAATGACTGAATAGTATTCAGTGAATACGGATTGATAGGTATAGTTAAGTATGTTTCAGGATGGTTGTCCCTCTGCCCCTGCTTCTATATGTCTTCTTATCATATTGTTACAATTGTTAGAATTCCACAAGTTTGTTTGTTGTGAGATCCAATTTCAATGCTTTTCCACAACCTGATCTCAGTGTAAGCAGTTGGGTGACGCCTGTTATTATATACCTACCTCAATATTTTTAGTGGTACCTAGGAGACTTTCTTTTGATATAATTACGACGGGGTTATTCTATTCTATGATCCTTCATGTTATGTGACACGAGAGTAAGTTTTCGCCCCCACCTTAAGCCGTAAGCACGTTTCATTTTTGTATGAGACTAAGTTGGTATACTAACTTTGTATTTAGATGTCGCTGTTTAATTTCATAATAATAGGTCTTTACCTATGAAACTGCCGTTTTGCCGTACTGGCCATTTCAAATGAAAATATTTTTTGTTTTTGACTGATAATTCTAATTTCAAATTAATTATATTTGACAAACATGGAATTCTTTTTCTAAAATCGTCATTTGTTTAATAGTTAGTGTTTTGTTTTCAACGCATTCGAACATTTTTCGTCATCATGGATAAGTTAAAAATTCGAGTAAATATGGAGTATGAGTACCGTCGTGGCAGCAAAGCGGCACAAGCGGCACGCAACATCAACGACGTTTACGGAGCGAACACTACAAACGAACGCACCACCCGTTATTGGTTTACCCGCTTCCGTTCTGGAAATTTTGACCTGAAAAATGAACCCCGTGGTCGTCCGAAAACTGGTCGACAATGACGAATTAAAGGCAATTGTGGAAGCTGATGAAACTCAATCTACGGCTGAATTAGCAGCAGCTTTCGACTTTAGCATCAAAACAATATTGGTCCATTTGCGTCAAATTGGCAAGGTAAAAAAGCTTGACAAATGGGTACCCCACGAACTCAATGACCGCCAGCAAGAAGTACGCGTGGAGACGTGCCTTGCACTGCTCAGCAGGCATACAAATGAAGGAATTCTGAACCGCATTGTTACTTGTGACGAGAAATGGATCCTGTTTGACAATCGTAAGCGCTCAGCAAGTTGGTTGGACCCTGGTTCAGCACCCAAACAATGCCCTAAACGAAAACTTACCCCTAGAAAAGTGATGGTCACTGTTTGGTGGTCTAACGCGGGTGTAATTCATCACAGCTTCTTGCCAATCGGGACAAGCATTACTGCAGATGTGTACTGTGAAGAACTGAACACAATGATGGAGAAGCTCGCACGTCTCCAACCAGCTTTGGTCAATCGTTCGGCTCCACTGCTCCTGCACGACAACGCGCGACCTCATACTGCACAGCAGACGGTCTCCAAGCTACAAGAGTTGGGGTTGGAAGTTCTCCGTCATCCGCCGTACTCACCAGACCTTGCGCCTACAGACTTCTACTTTTTCCAGAATTCGGATAACTTCTTGGCGGGAAAAAAATTCAATACCCGAGAGGCAGTACAAAATGCCTTTGAAGAATTTGTTGCCTCCCGTCCAGCTGATTTCTTCAAGAAAGGGATCAATAAGCTACCAATGCGTTGGCAAAGATGCATTGATTGCATGGGTGATTATTTTGATTAATAGAAATAAAAAATATATAAAAAATTACGCTTCATTTATTTCGTGAAAAACGGCAATTTCATAGGTAAAGACCTAATATAACCGCCTGAACACCCTGCGTCGGAAAGTCACCCACATTTGTCAGTCATGGATATATATCACGCAGAAATGTGGTGGCAGAAGCTTATTTATTGCGAAAATTAACCGCGAGATTCTTTATGTCGGAGATCTCTGGCGATATCGGATGAAGCGCGGAGAGATCCATAATGTTTAAGACAAAGGACTTAACCAGGGTAGCCAGAATCATTACCGGCGAAATTGGGAGATTTTGTCTTTTAAGTAAAAGGCGTCATTAATTACTTGACTCAGTTACGTAGCCTTGCGCAAACCTTCAAATCAAAGTCAATTCATATTCCTAATCGCCATCAGACCTTTTTAATAGATTGTAGACATTAGCGTGAAAACAAATGGACAGTGGGGTCTAACACAAAATTATCGTAAAAAGTGACCCAACAAAAAAGGATTTATGAACAAATAAAGTCACACACATAACGGTTGATGAAACTAGGAAGTTGACTATGAAATCACCATTGGCAGATTCGACTACTTTGAGTGTTCAAACTTTGAACAGTTTTCACCGAGCTTTTTTGAACTTAATCGTAAGCGACATATGGTTTATTTTAAATATTGAATTCAGACGAATTTTTATTCTGCTGAAAATAAAACGTTTTTATCAAATAAATAACAGTAAAATTATTGCTTCTATTCTACCAATATAAAAAAGCGAAATGCTTATTAGTTAAACTCATTATTGATTTTCGTATAAATGGATACGCACGCAAAGTAGCCGAAAATGACTAACGCTGCCTAGGACAATGGATTTTACAAAATGTAAAAAAAATTTACCAACTGTCACAATAGATTGCCTAAGATTAATATGTCAGTCATTGAAGGGCAGGGCTCACGTAGGTGTTTGGCGTAGGTTCATACCTACGCCAAATTACTTGAAGTAAGGAAATAAAGAATTAAAAAAAACTCAAGGTTCCATGAGTGACAGACGTCATTGACATTACATTAACGCACAAACTAACTAGTGATGCTACGCATCAGACGAACGTCTTCCTAACTACAACACTAGGAACTAGGAACTTGAGGAACTTTTCAATTTGACAACTATTTTTTTTTTTAAAATTAGATTGTCCTTCGTTTCTTAATTTTAAAATGACGGCATTGGATTTTGGCATAATGCCACTGTGGCAGGCGAAAGCCCCTCTCCTTTTCTACAAGATAAATTTAACATTCTAAAAGATAAAGAAGGTAAAATAAATAAAAGACTTGTATATTTATGATTTTTTTTTAATTTCTAAATTTTGTTTGTATCGCACGGGAGGCAAATTTTTATTTTCTAGAAGCGAGACCTCAGTACTATTTATTCAAATTCTGTTAATTATGTTACACCAATTAAACACCGTTATTCATATTGAGTAACCCAGAAAACATTTCTTGTGTGGCTCACAAACAATATACAAAAGTTTACCACACTTAAACCTTGTAAGCACAAAGCACTATTAGCACAAAGACACGGTAACCATTGTTCAGTCCTATCTCAGTTCTTGGAAAGTGATGAAAAATAACGTCCTTTCGGCTACTTTCTCATTCACTACACAACACTTGTACATTGTGAAGCACCGAATAAACGCATATTAATTACTATATTTGGTAAATGAGAGGTTATGTTTCAGAAATTGATCAATGCAAACTCTTCACTCGTCAATCATTGAAACCGTAATGGCAGATCGAGCTGATTGATTGAAAATTAAATTAAATTTTGCGTTTTCTGGCAATCAGCTGTAGTTACTACACAATAACTATTTCTGCCAATTTTAAGTATTAATATAATAAAAGTAGTTTTAACATAATTATAACATTGAATCATAACCTGAAACCGTACATCATTGATTGAACATAGTGTTATCATTCATCATTCACATTGAAGTGACGTATGAAGTAAGTTGTAGAAACGTGACGAAAAAAAAATATTTAACTTGTACTAAGCATAACATGTTAACACGTAAGTGACTTTTTGTCTTTGTTGTTAATAAAGATCTTTAAACATTTAAACATTAAACATTATGACAATTGTTCGCTCGAAAAGTAGCAAGAGATGTCAGCATCAAAAGTTTCTAACCATGGACATAATTCCTAGTTTTTTTTGTATGAAGACTACCTGCTATGCATTAACGTATTCGTTTAATACAGGTTCAGTACAGCGCCCACTGTTGAGATTAACTCGTAACTTCTTTTTTATTACTGAAAACCTCTCGTAAGTTAGAAACGCGTGCCCACAGTACAATATTACCTAGCGGAGCGCGAGCCACGCCCGCTCAATACTTCCGCTTGTCTTGGGGCAATTCAAGTGTTACGTAAGCACTACAAAGGGGGTGCGGAGTCTTTGCTTTCCTTATTTTTGACGACATGGGGGATGGGAGTGTCTGAATGGTGATCACGACGGCAATATTTACTTTTCGAATTTTCTACAAACTGAGGACTGTTATGAGAATGTACCAGTTTTGTTTTGTTCGTTGTAAATGTGTTGTTAATAAAATTTGCTGAAATAAGTATTAGCATGCAAGGGGGAAGGGTAAGGGCTCTGCTAATACAAAACCTTTGCTGACGGGGGGAGGGGAGGGGGTTAATAATTGCAAAAATTCTGCTTACGCCACACTTGAACGGCCCTACTGTTCGGTACGTCTCAACGCACTAGCGCCTTGCTCGCACGCGTCCACATATCGTTTTTAAAAAATCGGTACGTAACCCATTCAGAGATATCACTTTTTTATAATATATTTCGTTCGTAAAAGAACGAAAATGCGTAGAATTTGACTTACAGTATGACGTCATCTTCGAACTTCTTTTTAGGTAAACTGTCATGTCAATGTTTTCATTAAATATTTGTCATCAAATCCATAGACGATTGTAAATTAGTTAATTCCGGTAATATAACAAACTTGCAATGCTATTTAAAAAAGACAACTTAACTACTCCGTGGCGTCATGTCACCTTAAAAATTTCTTTAAAAATTCGGTCTGTGATCCCTATTTAATATGGACAAGATATTTTCTCTTTATCATGGTAGTCTAAATATTGATAATAAGAAGAAAATTAGAATTGATCAGTTGTTGGTTTAGTGGAAAAAAATAAAAGCAATTATTTAATTGACCAAAAAAATATTTATTCATTATCTTAAATCAAAAAGTAAAGTCTTATCTCTATGTACTTTAATTTCATAATTTGTTTCTATACACATGCAACTTAAGATTAGAAATGTACAAAATATAGGAAAAGCAGCTACATTACAAATTAAGATCTAATAAAAAATTATACAAAATTTCTCCACACTGACAACATTTGCGACAATCATACCACTTAGGACTACGCTTATTTTAGATTTGTTCAGTTTAATAATATCATCTTGACGCCTTAATACCTGAAACATACAAATTTTATCTTTCACTTGGAACACTGATGCATGTTTCTAATTTCGAATCTCATCAGGACTTAAAAGCATGATCTGAATTAACTGTGAATTATTTGTATTTACATTTTTAAAAGTGCGTTGAAGAAATGTTCCCCATTCCAAGACAAATGCTATCAATATAAAACAACATATCTCTGTCTTGATTTGGAGGTACTATGCTCTTGCACACTTATGACTCAAGCGTTTCACACGAACAATGAAACGGATCTAAGGAGCGTGCCTTTAAGAAAAATATTTCAAGCCCATATTTAACTTAGAAAAATTACTATGCCCCATATTAATTGATCTCACTCAATCACGTGTCATCTCAAGAAGCAAGACAACAATATTTTGTGTACATTATTGTTACATACAGTACATAATTGTACATATAGTTTGGTACATGTGATAAATTGTTTATTTCAGTAAGTAATAACACAATATATACAGTACAAATATTTAAAAAACATATTGTTTAAATTTTGAGTAACTGTCTTGCTCTTTGGCACTCTAAGATGGCGCGCGCACTTAATTGAAATTTATTAATATGCCTTTGGGACTACCCACATATTCGGGACGGCACTACCGGCGGCAAACTTGATTTTGTGTAGATGAACGTTCGGGAAAGATATCGTTCGGGTTTTACGAAAAGTCCCGAGCTGTACAAAGCCCAAATGGAGTACCCAAAATCAAATAACATTGACTTTTCTTATTCAAGTTAAATAATTCCCTACCACCAGTTCGGACAAAGCTTCGTGAAAAAGAACTGGCAAGAATCTTCACGGGTATCCTTTTTTCAAACTTAATATACAGTGTCTCTTGGTCTTTACAAAATTATTCTTTTCTGCATCTGTTAGCTCGGCAAGTCTGCTTTCCGCCAACTATCTAAACGACGAACAAACCTCAAACGGCACGGCATGAGGTTAACGCGAGATCCACCTGCCGAATATGTGTTGTAGATGGTTCGCGCCAGTCTTGCCTTATAACAAATACGGCCGAACCAGATGTGCCTGTCCGAACACGTGGGCAGCGCTCTTTAGATATTCAAATCGGCTATCAATTAGTAAACATAATTGCAAGCACTTGGAGATGGTTGTTTACAACATTACCTGCTCTTGCTATCGGATCGGCTGCGAATGTCTCGGTCACGAGAGCGCGACCGTCTCGGCGAGGGGGTGCGTCGTCTGATGGACGGCGAGCGGCGCGGAGACACCGAGCGACCGCGCGAGTACGAGCGACGCCTCGGACTGCGGCTACGAGACCTGGGAAAACAACAAACTTTTATTCTATAGCTCAACAAACTTACTAATACTGAAATATAAATTTAATTTTACATCATTTCCTGGGTAATTTATTTAAGATAAATACAAAGGTACCTGATTCTATCGTACATTATTAGTTTATTATAAAACAACAGAAATAGAATCAAACATTTTCTAGTCTAATTAAAAATACGTCAACACTCATCTTTCTAACTATTAAGTAGGAAAAAAGAAGACAGTAACTAATATAGGATTTTAAAAAGTACCGAAACATGGTGCGTTGACGAGTAGACCAGTGTGTAGGAGCGCAGCGAAGCCCGAAGGGATATATTATTTGAGCGTAGAGTCAATTTCGATGTTATCTTCAGTTGTTTAATTTGGTAGTTGTGACTAAGGACCTGAGGAGACCCGTTGAGGCCAAACTAGATGACTCGGCGTGTGCAGTAGTTGATGCTCGTGTTTTCAAATTATTTTGAGGTTAGGTTCCTACGTTTTCATCCGAAGTAGGAGGAGGTTGGGGTTTAGGTGACTGCGGTCAGTAGGGAGTTAACGAGGGCGCTGACATCTGCTGTGCGTGGTTTGACGAGCCGAAGACAGAAGTTGAGGATGTTGAGAGCGATGGTCGCGGTTGTCTTAATGGCAAGCAAGCCATAGTTGTAGTGAAGAGATGTGGTGAGTTCGTTGGTGTGTTGGTGGTTGGTTGATAAAATGGACCTGTAAAACGTTCCAACACCCACCACCTTTAATAACTGATTGCGAACTTATTAACTTTATACTATGAATTTATGATTAATCAAATCTAATTATAACTTGCAAAAATATTATTTGGGTTGTTCTTTTATTAGTATTCAAAGGGTAAAATGTTCAACATCACAAAAAAATTGGCTTTGAGCAAACAACTATCATATTGCCATATGAGAAAACTTAAGATTATTTTACAGAATATAAATAGTTATCTGCCATTAAAAAACATTTGCAATAATCAATTATATTAAATAAAAATAGTATGTACCTTGAATATCTGCTACGTTCCCTTCTTGTGCGCCCACTAGACATTTCAACTCGAATTCTTGTTCCACAGCAACGACTAGAAAATAAATAAGTTTTTATAACTACATGTCAAACAGTGATGCCTGTTGAATTTAATATAAGTTTAGGTTATGATGGGATTGACATACATCAGTGACAAACAGTAAAAATTACCTCTAAATTCAAATTGAAATCAAATAAATATATATTCCTGTGGCAAACCCAAGGCTGGAGGAACTAGCTGCAGAGTTAGAGTCTAGTTAGTTTATTTAAAACTTTTTCAATTGATCCACTGATAGTAACAGCATCCATGCCCAAGGCATTGTTGACACCAATGGTGTTGTGTACAGATAATAAAAAACTGCTGAACTTGTTTACCACATAAATAAATTTGATTCTTATTTACATACTGTCTAGATTAGTATGAAAAGTAATATTTTTTGTTACTGTGGATGTTGTAATAGCAGTTATTATTCAACATCTAGTATTCTTAGTGAGTACCCAATAACTTTTTTCTTTATTTCACATTCAAACTATTTTGGGTTGATAGACTAGATAATATGCCTTCATTCCTATTATATAACTAATTACTGCACAACTATTTATAATGAGCTCATTTTATAAAATAATGACTTTTCCAGGGTGTAATAATATTCCTACTATGTACTAGGAATAGTTTATTTCATAAACAATGAATTCCTACACTTTTATAACAAATATATTAATAAATTAAGGAAATAAAATGTTCCCCATTCCAAGACAAATGTTATCAATACAAAATAATAACATATTTCAGCCTTGATTTGGAGGTATCATGATGTAGCACACTTATGACTCAAGCATTTTATATTGAAAATAAAATGGATCTAAGGAGTGTGCAAAGTAGGCAAAAATATTTAGGGAAAAAATTTGGCATGTGTGATAAATTATATAAAATAAAATTTGAGCTACACATAAGACTAGTAAGCATTTTTTTGAAGTTTAGGACTCCACAGGATTTCTATTAGCAGAGTGCTACCAGAAATCGGAGGTAGAGGAGGGTGGGAGTCAGGGGTAGAGATGAACACTACCTCTCCAAACAAAGAAACTAATAATAAAATTTGTTTCTGGCAATTCAATGTTGTTCGACTCTTATATGCAATAATAACTACATACAAACCTAACCTTACCCACATTTTGTAACTTGCTGCTACAATTCAAGGTATATTTAAAGCTTGAAAGCAGGTAATATATAATTAAATGTCTTATATTCAATTGTTAATATCAAATATGATAATCACAAAAATATTATACTTAGAACTTTCTAAGTGCCATATGATATCAACAAAAAGTCTTAGTCTAATCTAGTGAATGCCAGCATATAAATGAAAGTTACAAAGCATATTGCAAAAAAAAATATGGATGAAATTTTTCAAAGTTGTTTAAGTATATTCAAACACAAACTTCTCACACAGTATGACTGAAAACCTAATTATTTTGATCTAATCTAGCATTATGAGCATATTAAAGCAAAATTCTAAACATAATTCCTGATGTAACCTACTAAAACAATTATCAAAACACATCTGGGAGAGTAGTGTACCCTGACATTATGTTTTACACATTTCCATTGGCACTCTGCTAAATGGAAACCACAATTAGCTATTCTACTAATGAAATTATATATTTGTAGCAATTCATTTCATACATGGACTAGACAGATGGTCTTGACACTACACTATTAGCATTCATTACAGTACTGCTCCATAATAAGTAACATCTACTGCGCCTCCAGCTAGCTGCATGAATAACTGATAGATAAACTGGATGAAAAATACTAGGATTACAGTGTCGCTTTATAAGAGTTTTAATAATTTCTATAATGAAACAAGTTTGATTATAATCATATTAAGTAAAATTTTAATGGTTGTATACCAGAAGTATAATCTTATCTAATCGTGGCATATACTTACGTCCCATCTAATCCCCGAACTGAGTCTTCAGCATCTCGTGGGTCTTCAAATTCAACAAAAGCAAAACCGGGAGGATTTCTAGCCACCCAAACATTTCTGATATTTCCATATTTTGAGAAGACACGCTCAATTTCGTATTTCGATGCATTAGTGCCAAGATTACCAACGTAAACCTTGCATGACAAATCCCACTCACGATATGAATTCCGCGACATCTAAAATAGAACACGAAAAATTAGGTCTCCGCCATCTTGTCATTAGTTCAAAAAATAATCATGTTATAAACGACGTAGAACTTAGATTTGTACATTAAATCAAACGTAATTTCATCTTACCTTAATAATAAAAAATCTTTTAACCAACGCAAGAAACAGATAAACCTAATTTTAAAATCACCACGTCACATCGACGACACTTGCTCGCTCACACTTTAACATAGAAAGAAAGAACGAATGAACACAGTCTAGAGACTAGATCAAGGGACTAGATAGAGATCAAGTTGAAACGAATGAACAGAATGAATTTCATTTTTTCAGCCACGAGCTAGGTATGTTTTATTTAAATAAACAATTTCTTCTTGGGTTCATTGAGGTCCGAGGTCAATACCTCAACCAATGGACAAGCCCTAGCTAAGAAAAAAACGTGCCTACCTAAACTTGAAAAAAAAAACATAAAATGGCGCCCATTTTTAGGGTTGCACAACGAGTATCGAATCTACTATCGATATTTTAGAACTAAATATTGAATTTGAAATATAATATTGTTTAAGAAAGTTATGTAAGAGATAACGTAAATGAAATAATCATAGTTTACGGTTTATTTACTTTTATTATAATTCTTTTAATATAAAAAATAGAGAACTATACAGTTCATTTTCGTAAGTCCTGATATAGTCCCGTCAAATTACTAAATAGTTTTTAGTTTAGTTTTGAATTATTAAATAGTGGTCAGTTTGCATTAATTCCCAACATGCTGAATTTTGGTACAGACCTGGGGTACACTATTATAAACAAAACACCGAAAGATCCCATGTTTGCCTAAAAAGTTATTCAAGGCCAAGCATCAAAGTTTTCGGTTCAATCAATTACATATTTTACAATTTATATCAATAACTATATTTTTGTATAAGTAGAGGGAGACAACCAAGTTCTTCCTCTTCTATGATTCGATATACATAACTACTTATTTATATAGGATATTACGACTACTTCGTGTATTTATCACCTCGCTGGGTTAAATCCACAAACTAATTAGTGATGCTACGCATTAGACGAACGACCTCTTAACTACAACACTAGGAACCCACTTTTTCAATTTGAACTTTTTACTTTGAATTACATTGTACTTCGTTTTTTAATTTTAAAATGACGGCTTTGGGTTTATGGCGTAATACCATTGCACAGTGGTCCCGCCATAGGTCATAGAGCTGAAATGTTGATGGTCAAATTATGACATAATTTATGGTTTCAGGGTAGAAAAATAACCCTTCAACCCTCAGGTATAAAAGAAATTGCAATAACATACATGTAACGTCATTTCTCGCTCCGATCGCAGCCCGGTACGGACGTTCCAAGACCACTCCGATTGATCGGTCCCTTCCTGATATTCCGTGGCGCTCAGTTCACTGACGTCACTGTATAGCGTGTTGGTTCCGTGATATGGTTTTTCTGGGTTTTCCTTTGTGTTGGCCACTTTTGATATTGGGCTAAAAAAGACTTTAAAAAGAGAAATTACCTTTATACCCATGAATGAGAGACGGCTTGAAACATTTAGGAAAAATGTATTTGAAAAAACATTTAAATTAGATTACTGTGTAGATCCTATTACTTAATATAACTCTATTCATAATATAATTAGCAATGAATATGACTCTGTTTTAAAAAAATAGAAAATATGTATAAATAATAATTTATTTAGGTTTAGTGACTGGGCAACAGTGGGAATATGCAGAAGTAGAAATAGATTATATGAATTGTACAGTGAAAGAACTTATAATCATAATAAGACATTTTATGAATATGTTAAAAAGTATTCAAAATTATTTGAACGAGTTTGCAGTGTAGCTAAATCTAATTACATTAATAATAAAATTAAATATAGTACTAACATTTCAAAAACTGCATGGAATATAATTAATCAGGAAACTGGGAAAGCAAAAGAACCACACACCAAATATAATTTAAAAATTAATGATATAGTGTTGTCAACTGACAAAGAAGTTGCTGAAGCATTTGAAAATTTTTTTACTGCCATCCCTGTGTCAACTACTTCGAGTATTAATTCATGTTCCACTCTTGCACAGTCACTGCTAACGGAAAATGTAAATTCATGCAATATTGATTTTATTTTTAAACATGTTACTGTTCCACAAGTTTTAAATGCATTTAAAAGCATTAAAGTAAAAAATACTGCAGATTTAGATGGGATTTCTGTTAAAATTATTGAATCTGTCATTGATGGTATAGCCCCGTACTTAGCCAGTATATTTAATGACTGTGTTGATAATGGTGTTTTTCCTGATTTAATGAAATTGAGTAAGGTCATTCCAATATTCAAAGCAGGTAGTATGTCTTACCCTAATAATTTTAGACCTATATCTATACTACCAACGCTCAGTTAGATTTTTGAAAAATTAATTTTAAATCAATTACTTTCTCATTTTTACGGTAATATTTTAATGAATTTTAAGCACTTTGGTTTCACGCGGGGTCGCTCAACAACCGATGCCGGTGTTGAGCTCATAAAACACGTATTCAGCGCCTGGGAGGAGTCGTGTGATGCTATTGGTGTCTTTTGTGACTTGTCCAAGGCGTTCGACTGTGTGGATCATACTACTCTACTCATGAAACTGCACCATTACGGCATTAAAAACCGAGCGCTTGCCTTGATTAAATCATATATTTCTAATAGAAAACAGAAAGTTGCAATAAATGGAGAAAAATCATCAGGATCGGCAGTGACAATGGGTGTGCCCCAGGGCTCAGTTCTTGGTCCTTTCCTATTTTTAGTTTATATTAATGATCTGCCATCGGTCGTTAAGAATCAATGCGAGGTCATATTGTTTGCTGACGATACTTCCTTCTTGTTTAAAATCAAAAGACAAGAAATTGACTATCGAGCGGTGCACAAATGCATCTCCAACACAGAGCAGTGGTTCTCAGCTAACAATTTGCTCCTCAATGAAAAAAAAATGAAATGTGTTAAATTTACATTGCCAAATGTCAAACAGGTAAACACAAACATTGTAGTTAAGAGCCAGGAACTGACTCCTGTAAACTCAACTGTATTTCTGGGCATGACCTTAGACGCCAAACTGCAGTGGGGACCGCATGTTGATGGTTTAGTGAAAAGGCTTGGCTCTGCCGCATATGCTGTTAAAAAAATTAGACAAATTTCAAATGAAACAACTGCTCGATTAGTCTATTTTGGTTACTGCCACAGCCTCATGACATATGGTATTCTGTTGTGGGGGAGTGCTTCCGACATCGATGCTATATTTATTCTGCAGAAAAGGGCTGTTCGCGCAATCTATCAGCTCGGTCCAAGGGTGTCACTTAGAAGTAAATTTAAGGAAATAAATATTCTTACCTTCCATTCACAATATATTTTAGAAAATTTAATGTATGTTAAAAAGAACATAACCTTGTTCAAAAGAAAAAAAGATCTGCACAATGTTAACACAAGAGGAAGAAATATGCTGGCAGCTCATAATAGCAGGCTTCATAAAGTCACTAACTCATTCATGGGTCAATGTATACGCTTTTATAATAAGGTTCCTGAGGATATCCAAGGTCTTCCTATTGACAAATTCAAAGAAACTATAAAGGAGAAGTTGTGTGCTAGAGCATATTATAAACTATCCGATTATTTGGATGATAAAAGCCCTTGGGTATAATCCCCTCATTAACAGGATTGTACTAGTATTTGTAACAAAGCATTTGTAATGTGTCTGTTTGTGCGATGAGTTCTTCGTCCCGATGAATATCTAAAGCGTCATTGTCACTAAAGTACGTCTTCTTATGGTAGCGTCGGATGACAGGTCGCTCACTTCCCTCTAATATGGTTGAGGAGGGCGATGGCTGGATCCCGCGTTAACTCGTGAACGGGTGCCGTTTGAGGGTGTTCGTCGTTTGGATACTTGGGGGGAGGGAGACTTGCCGAGCTAACAGATGCAGAAAAGAATAATTTTGTATAGACATAAAGAGACTGTGTAAATTTATTTTGAAAAAAATATATACCCGTGAAGTTTCTTGCCAGTTCTTCTTCACGAAGGTTTTTTTCGAACTGGTGGTAGAATCATGTTTTATTTGACGTCAATAAGAACAAGTAATTGTCAATGTTGAGAAATAAATATTTGAATTTGAATTTCCCTCCGAGCGCTATAGTAGTGATTTTTCTTTGTGACTAAGCCCATTAGTCTTCAAAGTTCTGTGCTGAGTTGTGTTGTGCTTGTGCTGAGTGCAGTGTTGTGCCCAGCGTAAGTAGTCTGGTTTCAGTACAAAGGATACTTAACGGTGACAACGAAATTGTACTGATCCAGTTCTTTTATTTTTATTTTATTTCTTTTCTTCTATTTTTTTTTTCTATTCACATATTTATTTTTTATCATATCTGTGTGTTTTCGTGCGCATTTGTCCGTTTTGTCGGTAAGGGTTGACCTTAACGCGGTCAACTCTTTACCTGCGTACCCTTTTTTTTTTAGATTTCTAGAAAGTGGCCATCGGCGTACCACGGTTAGTTTTAAGTTATTTTCCCCAGCCCCCCCTACCGCTGTTAGGCAGGTTAGCCGCTAGGGTCCACTAGGTTTATTTTAGGGAACTCTAGGCATCTTTTACTTAAATATATATTCCTTAGTATTCATACCAACCCCTCCCATGGATTCGCAAAGCGTAATTAACTTCGCGAAAGCGTTCGCCCAGGCGCTCACCACGTCGGGCGTCTCAATATCTGACGAGGTATACACGCAGGCCTTATCTGCGCTTAACGCGTCCCCGGCCCCTCAGGCCCCAACCCCGGCCCCTCAAGCCACCAACTCCCAGACCCCTCAGGTCTTTACCAGCTCTCCCGCGTCTCCCGTTCCATCCGATATGGACTGCGCGTCGGTCACGTCATCTCGTGCGTCGCGGCAAAAGCGTACCGCTCCCGGGAGCGACTCCGCTTCCGATTCCGCGTCCGAACCGTCATCGGGCGCTGCTACTTTAAACGGCTCTCCTGAGCCCCCATTCACATAGGTCCTCTAAACGCTCCAAGAAGCGCTCAAAGAAAATCGCGGTGTCTTCAACACCCGATACCACCCCGGTGCCTTCAGCACCTGTCCCCATGCCACTTATGTCACACAAATTGACCGCGTCTCCGTCGAAACCAGCGACGCGCTGCGCTCCCGTCCCACCGAAGCCTCAGCTCCCTCCGCCCGTCATCTTCCGCGAAAAAGCGCGCTGGACCGCGGTCTCTAACTTGTGCAAAGAGCACAAAATCAATTATCTTAAAGCCGCCAACGCAGGCGATACAATCAAAATTCAGGTCGTGACTATCGACGACTTCCGCGCGTTTACTCGTTTACTCTCGGTTAAACAAATCGCGTACCATACTTACGCCCCCCCGGAGGAGCGTAAGATCCGCGCAGTATTACGGGGCGTCCTGTTTGAGCTCGATAACGATGAAATCCTCGAGGACCTTAAGTCCCAGGGTTTCCCGGCTGCAGCAGTGCACAAAATGCACTCCAACCGCGGTAGGCATTTTTCACTCGCTTTAGTTAGCCTTACCAACACTCCCAACTCAAGGGAGATTTTCAGAGATGCTCGCACTATATGCGCACTCTCGAACATCTCCGTCGAGCGTCCCAATCCCCGCGGTCACCCTGGGCAGTGCCACCGCTGCCAGCTCTACGGCCACGCAGCAGCTCCTCAGCTCCCTCCAGGTGCGTTAAGTGCCTGGATCCCCACATTAAGAAGGTGTGCACTCGCACTTCTGACTCCTCTTCCCCCCTGCATGTGTGCTGTGCGGCTAGTCCGGCCACACAGCAAACTACAGGGGTTGCCCTCCACGCTCCTCCACTAAGAGGGCCGCGCCTAAACCGGCGCCGCCGCTCACTCCTGCCAACTTCCCGCCGCTGCGCGACCGGGGTCCCCCGGAAGCAAAGCCCGTGCAGCCGACGCCTACTCCGGCTTTGTCCTGGAGACAGCGTCCGGACGCTCCACCTGCACCTTCCCGTCCTATCCCAGCCCCCGTAGCTCCCGTAGGCCGACGTCCCGCTCCGTCGTCTTCACCTCAGTCGTCATTGGCTGAGGACATGAAGACCGTGTTCGACGTCATTCAAAACGTCGACATTAATGAGATCTCCGTACTCGCACGCAAACTTCGAGCCGCCCGCTCTCCTCAAGAGCGTCTATTTGCGTTAGCCGAGCATCACTCGCTACTAAGCTCTTTTTAAATTCCATTTTTCGTATAAACTTAATAAATAATTATAATGTCTACACCCGCAAATCCCCCGTCCTGTCGTATCAAACCCAAGGGCTTATCCCTAGTTTTCTTTAACGTTCGTAGCCTTAATACTAACCTTCCTGAGTTCAAACTGTTCCTTTAGAACAACGAGCCAGACTTATTGCTTCTTCAAGAGACGTGGCTAACTCCAAACCGCTCCAGGGGATTCGCTATTCCCAAGTACGCGTTTATTCGTAACGACAGGCCCAACATCATAGCTTCAATCTACATACCTAGTGGCAACAGTCCAATCCGCAGTGACTTTGAGGCCATTCTCGCCCTCGGCCATTCAGTCATTATGTTCGGAGACTTTAACTCCAAACATACTGACTGGACGTGCCTATCAACCAACACTAGCAGTATCGCTCTCCTCGACATCACAAACTCACTCGACTTAGATGTCATCTCTCCCATCACTCCCACTCAATATCCCGACAACCCGAACCACACTCCTGACATCCTCGATTTTGCAATTGTCAAGCAAATCAATCTCGATCTCAGGTCTATCGAACCGCTCGATGACCTAGGTTCTGACCACCGCCCCGTCTCCCTCGTGCTAGGACCGCCCAACGATAACTTCACCTCTCCTAAGACCTTTATCAACTGGAAAGGCTTTAAAAATACGTTAGTTTCAGCCTTAGAGGCCCTGAACTCTCCACTCGCGATCTCTCCCGAACAATTAGATAGCCCGGATAAAATTGATTCATTAGTAAATTCTCTCACTGATGCTATCAACTCAGCCATCAGTGACAACGAAAAGGTTGCTAAGCAAGGCAAACCCACGCTTCCCTTAGCCGTTAGTAATCTTATTAAAGCTAAGAACGCGGCTCTCCGGAGAGCCAAGAAATATCCCACGCCCGCCTATAGAAAAGCTGCGAATCAGCTTCAACGTAAAGTTAGGTCTTGCCTCGCGGAACTCCGAGACGCTCAAATGAACGATCTCATGGCGAATATCTCCCCGTCCCACCAAGCATATTTTAGTATGGCACGAGCCTTACGCGTAGACGCCGCCTCTCGCGTCCCTCCTCTCACTTGTCCCGATGGCTCTATCGCCTTCGAAGTTGAAGAGAAAGCCGAATGCTTCGCTGACAGCATTGCCTCTCAATGCTCGCCCAGCACGCAACCCGCAAATCCCTCCCACATCCAGGCGGTGGAGGACGAAGTTCTCCGCAAAGAATCTCTCCCCATCACCGACGACCCCGTCACAGTCTCTAATGACGAAATCTCGCTTCTCATTAGAAGTCAAAAGTCCAAAAAGGCTCCGGGTGCGGATGGTATTTCCAACCACGCACTTAAGCACCTGCCTCAACAGGTGCTTACCTTGTTAGCTGTTATATTCAATGCCTGCTTCGACCTTAGCTACTTTCCAAAAGCTTGGAAAGAATCGACAGTGATAAGCATTCCTAAGCCGGGCAAACCTCTGAACGTCCCGGCTAATCACAGACTCATCAGCCTCCTCAAGGCAATGTCTAAACTTCTCGAGAGAGTCATACTCTCTCGAATGCGGAACCATCTGTATCCAACGGACGGCGATCCTCTCATTATTCCACATCAGTTCGGCTTTCGTGCTAAGCACTCCTGCCCTCAGCAAGTCCATCGAATCGTCGAGTACATACTTGACGGTTTCTATCCGCGTCGTTATAAAACAGTCGCGGTTTTCTTTGACGTAGCCAAGGCTTTCGATAAAGTCTGGTACAGTGGTCTCTTTTATAAACTCTACAAAATAGACTTACTGGATCACCTTTGGCACGCTTTCCGCGCCTCGTCCCATAAAGGCTGGATTCCCTCAAGGCTCAGTCCTCGCCCCTCTGTTGTACACCGTGTACACCAACGACATTCCCATCCCGCCGAAAGGCGTCGAACTCGCCCTCTTTGCCAACGACACCGCACTCTATACCAAAGGTCACAGTGTTCCGCAGCTTGTAACCAGACTCCAAAAGGCCGTAAACGCCCTTGTGAATCATCGATGTGAATCCAGACAAGAGTTCTGCGATTCGCTTCGACCCCAAACGCCGTCGTCCCGCTGGCGATCCCCACGTTCGAATGTTAGGCATTCCGATCCCCTGGAAGGGCAGTACTAAATACTTAGGCGTCACCTTAGATCCGAAGCTTTCTTTCAAGCCACACGTCGAAAGGGTATCGAAACTCGCCCGTCACTGCTTAGGCCGCCTAAATAGGATGTTAGGCGGCCTAAGTAAAACACTCTCTGAAGCGTTCTTCAATCGGTCCGAAACCCATCTCAATCCTTTAGTTCGAGTTTCAGTCTCTTATACTACTCCTGTCTTAGTTTCGAAGTTCAAAGTCGCTAGGCCTAGGAATGCGCAAGCGTACTCTTCCACCAGACTGTCAGCCGATCTCGAAGCCCTTCTGGCTGCAAATTCTAATTGTAACGTAAATTCTAATCCTAACGTAAATCTGAGTTAACTTAACTTCTTTTAATGTATTTTAATCTAACTTCTCTTTGCAATTTTGAGCACCTTCAGTGCTATGAATTCACCTTCTGTGCTTTGAGCACCATTAGTGCTATGTGAATCCCAGCAGGTGACCCCTTCTGAGCCTCGCTAGCGCGGCCTCTTTCTCCAATTGGCTGTCGCTCAGATGAAGGCTGAGTGGCAAAAAATTGCACGAGCCGACAGGGGGTTTTTTAGTGGGTAGTGGTTCTGGTAGGCGTCGGAACGAGTCCCACATAACCTGGATCGCGCGCGCCAGTGTAAGTTTCAGAGCATTTTTTATCCTCCTGCCCTTCCCGTGGAGGGGAACAAAAAAAAACATATATGTAACATTAAATTTTGTGCACCCGAAGTGTTACCACAACTCATTATTGCTAATTACCGTAATCTTTTGGCCGGAATTTCTATTGTTTTCAAAGTATTGTTTTTCGTGGAAATTGATTGTTTGTGATATTTTTGTGCCATGGATATTCAAAAAGAAGGTATGTACGACATTTTTAATCTAATCTAATCTACTTACGGCTGTCATTATAGGTAACCACCACTCTTCAAAGAGACTTCCGATTTTCTTTGTTTTCTCCCATATTAAATTAGACTTTTACTTAGGAAGGAATGAATCCCCAAAGATGAAACATATATCAAAATAATCTCTTGTTTGTCTAGTTTCAAAAACTGTAATTTCTAGGTGCGCCAAAGTGCACCGAGGATTGTTATGGGTCATTGAAAGGACCTAGGTTGCATGTAGGTAAATTTGATACCTAAGGTATTTTTGTAATTTTGTCTTTCCTTTATTACGCAGGGGTCACCATCAAGTGTTATTTTCCTCGATTACTTGTTCTAAACACCTGGTTATCTGCGACGAATAAAAAAAATGAGGCAGATAGATCTGGTGAAGTGTTTGGAATCCTAGCAGACTTATTACCGGGCACTGAAAATATCCAGACCGATTACTTGAGAGATTTAATTTATAATCTTTGTTAACGGTTTGCTGCATATTGGAAAAATCTGGGGAGTTCAAAATCTAAGCTGATTGCCAAATACAGTGACTGGTTAAATGAGATCGAAGTCTGCATACTTGAGAGCTCTGAAGGAGGACTATGTGAAAACGACGATAGAAGCGAGCCGCTTCAAACTACAAGCAGGACGCAGCACAGAAAGGAGTTTGGAGAGTGCAGCAAGAGACGCAAACGTCGCAGGTTAGCACTTTTATCTCAGATAGACAATTCCGCTGTAAATACTTTGCTTAATGATTTCAATCAGTCAGACGACAGTTCCTTTAAATTTAGCTCAGACGAAATCGTTTCTTTTATTAATGAGGCTAAACTTACTAAACATCAATACATTTTGTTAAAAAATTTGATAAATTCTAAAATACCGAATGTTTCTCCGTGTTATCAAAAAGTGTTGGAAGCGAAAAAACGTTGATATCCAACTGATATTCGCGTAACGGAATCATCTGCTGAGATTAATTTGCAATCATTGTGAGATCATACATCAAGTCGAATTGTTGAATCTCAAAAGCCTGTATTTGATAGTCTTCCCGAATCTGAGAACGAATTTATTTTAATTGGTAAATGGGGTTTTGATGGCAGCATAGGCCATAGTGAATACAAGCAGAAATTTTCAGATTCAGCAATCGATGACTCAAGTTTATTTGTTACTTCTTACGTACCCCTACAACTTATTTGTAAAAACACCTCTGATAATTCAATTATTTGGAAAAATCCACGCCCTTCCTCTACTAGGTAGTGCCGACCAATTCGTTTCCAATTTACTAAAGAATCAAAGGAAGTCACTTTACGAGAAGAAACTCACTTTAAAAGTCAAATTCAAGAATAAGTACCCACTTTAGTTGATATTAATGGTCGCGAAATTAAAATCTCACACACTTTACAGTTAACTATGGTTGATGGTAAAGTTTGTTCTGCTGTTAGTGATTTATCTGCGAGTAGGTGTTACATTTGTGGTGCAACACCGAAAGAGATGTATGACTTAAATGAATGTTTTAATAAGGTACACGACGCTAGTAAATTTGAGTTCGACTTATCTCCCTTTCATTCATACATAAGATTTTTTGAATATTTCATTCACGTTTCCTATCGAATTAATTTCAAAAAATGGCGAACGTGTTCGGCTGAGTATAAGCCTTTCTCGCTCAGAGAAAAGAGTTAATTCAGCAGCAGTTTAGGGAAAAATTAAGTTTGATTGTAGATAAATCCCGAAGTGGAGGAAGTGGCACATCCAATGGCGGAAACACCGCAAGAAAATTTTTCCATAATTCTGAAATTTCTGCTGAAATAACTGGTATACGAAAAGCTTTAATAGACAGATATAGGCACCTTCTGTAGAGCCTATCATCAGGGTATAAAATAAATTCACTAAAATTGAAGAGCTATGCTTTTGATACTGCAAAAATGCTTGAGGAGTATCCTTGGTATAACTTGCCTTCATCTATACATAAGGTTTTAATCCACGGATCAGAGGTAATTGATAATTGTATATTATCTATTGGTGAATTGTCTGAAGAGGCCGCCGATTCATGTAATAAATTAGTGAAATATTTAGACGCGATAACACTAGGAAACACTCCCGACTTGTGACTAATATTGTACTTTTAAACAGACTTCTTCTCAATTCAGACCCACTTATTTCTAGTATAAGAAAGTTGCCTTGTAAGAAAAAGTCTGTATTGACGAAAGAAGTGTTGGATTTATTATGTACTTAAACTATATTGAAATTTTTGAAATATATAGATAAATATTGTTAATTATAATGTTTTCCTACAATGTTAAATAGCCCTTGTTTTATATAAAGTGTTTTTATATAACTTTTATCTGGTAAATTTTATTATTTTTATGCCATTTAAGCTATGCTCATAAATAATAAATAAATATTATTACCAATTTTATTGCTACTTACTTACCTACCTATTTTTAGTATGGTTGAGTGCCTTTTTTTTAAGAATATATCTACCTCGCTTTTAAAAATATATTTTGTTTTACTTTTATTACCCTTAGAACCTCCAAACAATCATTTATTAGGTAAAAAACTTATTCTTTCGCTTTGAATCCGACCTGCAACCCCTATGACCGCCCTTCTTAGGAGACGGGACCACTGTGCATTGTGGCAGTGCAAAAGCCCCTCTTCTATTCTACAAGATATTTTAACAATCTAAAATATAAAGAAGGTAAAATAAATAAAAGAGTAGTATATTTATGTATCTTTTTTATTTCTTAGCTATGTTTTTTATTTTTATATGCTTCGTATTGCATGACTCAAAATAAACTGTCCCTCGCTTTTCAGCTTTTGCATGTCCACGGCGCGTGTGGCGGCGATGCATTTGAGTCTAGCTCCGCGCACAATTTTATTCATTTCGAAAATAGACTGGGACTATTTATTTTTATTTTCCAAATTAGATACTTATTGAGGAACAACTAAATTGCTGTAGATAAGAATTATGATGAGTTGAAGTAAGTTAAGTGCTTCCGTTAACCAATAGTTAATTTTAAGATTTAAAGTTAAGATAGAATTTTAATATTATTATTTCAGCAAAAAAAGTATTAGTATTTTACGATTGAAAACTACTTGACGAACCCTAACGAAAATAACAAAATAGTGACACTGCGCTGCCTTGAACATCGCCTATGGGTGGTAGACTGGAACTGATTCAAAATTAAGGTTTTATTATTTTGCTACGCTGAATCAAACCCTAAATTTTTTAAGGAAAAACACTAAATGCTTTCGTTGACTTATTTGTTAATGTCTCGACGTGATAGTAATGAAGAAAATGCACGTTATGTTTATTCGAATTCCATATGCAGCACCCCTTGTACTCGCTAGGCGTGTACTCGTATCTGGGCATTGTTTAAGGCGAGGGGCGAGCATGACAACACCGCCCGAACCGCCTCGCATCTCTATCATTTAAGATGGCGTTGAGTAGTGATGTGACGCGGTCACATCTGCGTAACAAATTGGCAACGTAGCATTTAAATAGCATAGCGCGTGCGGCGGCGGGCTCACCGGCTCGCACACTTACCTACACAGCGGAGCGTCCGGGTTTGATGTGGATGATAATGTAAACATGTGTTATAGGTAACGTTGGAAGGTATGATCAATGAAAATAATAAACAAAAATAATTAATTGTAACACTTACACATTAAATCTCCAATTGTTCGAAATGTCCGCCGTTTGCAATGGTACACAAATTATAACGACGTATAATATTGTTATTTAATCGTGCAATAAGGTCACTGTCTGTTGTTAAACTTTTTAATTTATTAAACGCTAAAATAATCCGGTTCTTAAGTTCCTCTACGGTATTCACATCTGTCGCGTACACTTCACTTTTCACAAACCCCCAGATAAAAAAATCCATTCGAGTGAGATCCGGGGACCGTGTCGGCCATCGTACTGGTCCAAATCGACCAATCCACTGCTGTCCAAACATTTCAGTGAGTAGCTCTCTGGAAGACATCACTGAATGTGGAGGAGCTCCGTCCAATTGGTACCATAAATGCCGATAATTGGCTAAGTGTAGTTCTTCGGTATATTCAGCAACGGGACCGGATAATATCTCCAAAAATTTTGCCGCGTTAAGGGTGCCGTCAATAAAAACAGGGCCAATAATCTGGTCCCTGTGTATACCAGCCCACACATTAACAGAGAAGCGGTACTGATGCTCTGACTCCCGAATCATGCGTGGATTTTCAATACTCCAGTATCTGAGATTTTGTTGGTTCCATATGCCATTGCGTGTAAATGTGCTCTCGTCGGTCCACATGACATTTAATAAAAAATTCGGGTCATCAGTAACTTTGTCAAGTATCCACTGGCAGTGAGTACGCCTGACTGGCAAATCCCTTCTTAAAAGGGCTAGAACTTTTTAAATTTGTACGTTTATTCCTTTTTTAAATGTTATGCACGGTTCTATGGCAAACTCTAAACTGGCGTGCAGCTCTATGCAGACTCGATGTGGGGTTGCGGTCAAAATGGTCAAGAATCTTTTGCTCGCGCGCAGTAGGTATCTGCTGCGGTGGGACTCCCTCCTGATGCGCTGCTAATGGTTTGTTTTCCCGTGCCCGTTGTACTGCCAATACTATGGTGCGAGCGTTCCTAGGGCACGCGCGGCTGTCTCCATACCTTTCTCGGTAAGTTCGCAGAGCTAGAGCTGCGTTTCCGTGGGATTCCCCGTAGATTAAAATCATGTCAGTGTATTCTGACGCCGTGTATGTAGCAGGAGGCATTGTGGATGTCTTACGTACTTACAAAATAATTAAAAACTACTCACAAAACTAGACCGAACTGACTAAACTGTTGCTTACATTGATCTGATTTTTGTTGTGTAGCCTGTTAATGATACACAAAATGTGTGATTTCATTTAATGCCTCTCGCTTTTATCAACGTTGTATAAATACAAACAACCATGACCCGAGAACACTGTGACGTTTTACCCGTGAAGTTTCTTGCCAGTTCATCTTCACGAAGGTTTTTTCGAACTGGTGGTAGAATCATGTTTTATTTGACGTCAATAAGAACAAGTAATTGTCAATGTTGAGAAATAAATATTTCATTTCATTTTCATCATTCAGTTCATCGAACAAATGAATGCCCGAGCCAGGACTCGAACCTGGGACCTTCGGCGAATGTGGCAAGGGTACTTAACACTACACCAATCGCTCGTCAAACCTGGCAAAGTTGTTGTTGTTTCTTTTCGCTCGTAAAAACTGACAAGGGTCTGAGCCTTACAGCCTCAAGACAGATTGACAGATTATAAACACATTACAAAGTGGTGGAAAAGAGCAGGCTTCCTACGGCTGCCATATACATTTTAGCTTAAATGTGCTCTGTGCTCGAAATACTTTCTGGTTTTATTTAAAAGCTCATATTATTAGCTATGTATCCGTAGTATTGTGCATATAAACAAGCTCGGTTTGAAAACATGACCTTTATCTTTCATTTATTTTAATCATTGTTACCGACCGTGATTGGGAACACCAATACACGTACGAACTAATCAGTGTTGGACTTGTCAATAGTTCTTATATAATATCTGATTCCTTTCTATTCGATTTATTTGCTATTTAATTGATTTATATTCTGATTTATTTATGTCATTAGTAAACCATAGACCAGATAGAGTGGACATAATTGTTGTTGTTGTTTCTATTCGCCCGTAAAGGCAGGCAACGATCTAAGCCATACAGCTGAATGAACATAGATAATGTTAATCATTGGTACAGTCTTTGTAGAACTAGTAATTGTATAATAATAGTACTTTAATTGACTTCCTTTTGAAACTGCATAAATACCTCAACCTCACTGATTTCTTTCTTCTTATTCTGTTCCAATTTGTGAGTACTGCGGATTTCGATACCAAACTGATTGAAATAAAGGATAAAACTACAACTGCGAGTCATTTAATTCCACTACTGTAACAATTCAGAAGTGGGATACAAAAAAATGTCGGGACCCTACGCTGCCGGATACCGAATAAAAGGCCGAAAAAATGCTTCTCCGCCGGCCTCAAGTGGAAGCGAAAATGATGATTTTTTTTCTTCAACCTCATGCGAAGGACCACCTAGAAATCTGCGTAGAATCACACATTTTGAAGCTGAAGTAATTCCAAAGTTTCGACCGGAAGATAACGAAAATAATGTTGCCACGTGGTTGCACAAGATTGACCAATTGGGTGACGTTTACGGCTGGGATAATACGCAGAAACAATTTGTGATGCAGCTCCGTCTACGAGGCTCTGCAAGGCGTTGGTATGATGACCTAGAAAACTATGACTTATCTTGGGAAGAATGGAAAAAAGCTTTGAAGGCCGCTTTTCCGCGATGAACAGACTTCGTTGATCGCCTTGAAAAAATGCTTCTCAGAACCAAAAAGGATCCTGAAACTATGACAAAGTATTTCCACGATAAGTTGTCACTTCTGAAAAAATGTCGCATTCAGGGGCAAGACGCGATATCTTGCATCATCCGTGGCTTGCCTATAGAATTACAGGCCAATGCAAAGGCCTACCGCTGTGAAGAGCCTGAAGACCTTTATCATGGTTATTTGTCTTCGTTGGAGAATTTCAAAAAAGTTGAAGCTACCACAATGATAAGAAGACACAGTTGGAGAAGGGGCACAAGTATTGGAAATTCAACGGCAGCAGGAATGGAGTCATCTGGAGTCAGATACTGCTTTTCCTGCCGAAAACCGGGACATGAAGCACGAAACTGCACGATACTACGGCGATGCGAGACCTGTCAACGCAAGGGTCATACTACAGCATCCTGTTGGTATGCAGGATCTCCGAGCTCTTCACGTCAGCAGCTATACAAACCACAAGTAAGAAATATTGTTTATACACTAAGTGAAAGTTCGAGCATCTACAAACGACCGGTTTACATTAACAATATTAAATTGATTGCATACATTGACACGGGAAGTAAAATTAACATGATTACTTTATTAAATATAAGACCTCTCAACGCAAAAATAGTTTCTTCCTCCACAATAATGAAAGGGTTTGGCGGTGCTCTAACGATGTCACTTGGTAAAGTTTTCCTCAATGTGCAAATTGATAATTTATGTCTGAGCGAATATGTTGAAATCGTGGAGTGTATTAGTGATGGAATAGATTTAATTATCGGACAAACTATGATAAACCAACAAGGTATAACCCTAATTACAACCTTAAATTCGGCTAAATTTGTAAAAACAGATCATTTATTTACTTCCGATATTAGTTAAATTAATGATTTTAGTATTCAGAATAAATATAACGTTTATTTAAAATGTGAAACCATTATCCCTAAGCAAAGTACTTGCTATGTTAACATGTTTATAGATATAGATAATAATGGTCATGATTTGGTATTTCTGACAAAATCGGTTTATGTACAGGTAGGGATTATATGTTACGCGATTCCTGGGGGCGTTGTGAGTGTTGACGATCGTTTAAAGGTTATAAACATGAGCGATCAAGAATTATGTTGGCCAGCACATAAATTACTTGTAGAGCGGAACTTGTAGATATTGTATCAAATAAAACCTTTCACACCGATGCTTTAATAGTAAATTCTGTACATGAAAATTTCATAACAAATTGCGAGTTGAATAAGTTGGGCTCGTTAGATATTGGTGAACTAAACAACAATGACACCAACAAACTTTTATCCCTCTTAATTACTTATTACTTTCTTTAGACTAGATTACTTTCTTATAGATTTAGCCATCTTTTCGCAAAGGATACAAAGGATTTAGGTTGTACAGATTTGATTGAAATGCATATTAAGACTAACACGGATAAACCGGTCCATTTCAAACCTTACAGACTCGCTTATAAAGAAAATGAAATTGTTAATGAAAAGGTTCAGGATCTTCTACAATCCGGTATTATACGTGAGTCTACGTCAGAGTATGCTAGTCCTGTCATATTAATAAAAAAAAAAGTGGAGATTACAGATTGTGCATAGACTATAGAGCTTTGAATTCACAGACTATAAAGGATCGCTATCCCTTGCCTCACATAGACGATCAAGTGTCAAAGTTGTCCGGAAAAAACTTTTATACTACCCTCGATCTCGCGCAAGGGTATTATCAAGTAAAAATGGGGGTAGATTAAATTTCTAAGACAGCTTTTGTCACTCCGTCAGGTCAGTTCGAATTTTTAAAGATGCCATTTGGGTTGGCGAACGCACCCGCTGTATTCTCTAGATTAATACGTGTAGCATTGAACGATGTTAGCAACGATATAGCTTCGTATCTTGACGACGTAATGTTGCCAACTGTTTCGGTAGAAGCAGGGTTGCAATTATTAGAAAAGGTCTTGATACTTTTGCAAAAAGCGAATTTAAAATTAAATTTAAAAAAATGTGCTTTTTTAAGGACAATTGTTGTTGTTGTTTCTATTCGCCCGTAAAGGCAGGCAACGATCTAAGCCATACAGCTGAATGAACATAGATAATGTTAATCATTGGTACAGTCTTTGTAGAACTAGTAATTGTATAATAATAGTACTTTAATTGACTTCCTTTTGAAACTGCATAAATACCTCAACCTCACTGATTTCTTTCTTCTTATTCTGTTCCAATTTGTGAGTACTGCGGATTTCGATACCAAACTGATTGAAATAAAGGATAAAACTACAACTGCGAGTCATTTAATTCCACTACTGTAACAATTCAGAAGTGGGATAAAAAAAATTTCGGGACCCTACGCTGCCGGATACCGAATAAAAGGCCGAAAAAATGCTTCTCCGCCGGCCTCAAGTGGAAGCGAAAATGATGATTTTTTTTCTTCAACCTCATGCGAAGGACCACCTAGAAATCTGCGTAGAATCACACATTTTGAAGCTGAAGTAATTCCAAAGTTTCGACCGGAAGATAACGAAAATAATGTTGCCACGTGGTTGCACAAGATTGACCAATTGGGTGACGTTTACGGCTGGGATAATACGCAGAAACAATTTGTGATGCAGCTCCGTCTACGAGGCTCTGCAAGGCGTTGGTATGATGACCTAGAAAACTATGACTTATCTTGGGAAGAATGGAAAAAAGCTTTGAAGGCCGCTTTTCCGCGATGAACAGACTTCGTTGATCGCCTTGAAAAAATGCTTCTCAGAACCAAAAAGGATCCTGAAACTATGACAAAGTATTTCCACGATAAGTTGTCACTTCTGAAAAAATGTCGCATTCAGGGGCAAGACGCGATATCTTGCATCATCCGTGGCTTGCCTATAGAATTACAGGCCAATGCAAAGGCCTACCGCTGTGAAGAGCCTGAAGACCTTTATCATGGTTATTTGCCTTCGTTGGAGAATTTCAAAAAAGTTGAAGCTACCACAATGATAAGAAGACACAGTTGGAGAAGGGGCACAAGTATTGGAAATTCAACGGCAGCAGGAATGGAGTCATCTGGAGTCAGATACTGCTTTTCCTGCCGAAAACCGGGACATGAAGCACGAAACTGCACGATACTACGGCGATGCGAGACCTGTCAACGCAAGGGTCATACTACAGCATCCTGTTGGTATGCAGGATCTCCGAGCTCTTCACGTCAGCAGCTATACAAACCACAAGTAAGAAATATTGTTTATACACTAAGTGAAAGTTCGAGCATCTACAAACGACCGGTTTACATTAACAATATTAAATTGATTGCATACATTGACACGGGAAGTAAAATTAACATGATTACTTTATTAAATATAAGACCTCTCAACGCAAAAATAGTTTCTTCCTCCACAATAATGAAAGGGTTTGGCGGTGCTCTAACGATGTCACTTGGTAAAGTTTTCCTCAATGTGCAAATTGATAATTTATGTCTGAGCGAATATGTTGAAATCGTGGAGTGTATTAGTGATGGAATAGATTTAATTATCGGACAAACTATGATAAACCAACAAGGTATAACCCTAATTACTACCTCAAATTCGGCTAAATTTGTAAAAACAGATCATTTATTTACTTCCGATATTAGTTAAATTAATGATTTTAGTATTCAGAATAAATATAACGTTTATTTAAAATGTGAAACCATTATCCCTAAGCAAAGTACTTGCTATGTTAACATGTTTATAGATATAGATAATAATGGTCATGATTTGGTATTTCTGACAAAATCGGTTTATGTACAGGTAGGGATTATATGTTACGCGATTCCTGGGGGCGTTGTGAGTGTTGACGATCGTTTAAAGGTTATAAACATGAGCGATCAAGAATTATGTTGGCCAGCACATAAATTACTTGTAGAGCGGAACTTGTAGATATTGTATCAAATAAAACCTTTCACACCGATGCTTTAATAGTAAATTCTGTACATGAAAATTTCATAACAAATTGCGAGTTGAATAAGTTGGGCTCGTTAGATATTGGTGAACTAAACAACAATGACACCAACAAACTTTTATCCCTCTTAATTACTTATTACTTTCTTTAGACTAGATTACTTTCTTATAGATTTAGCCATCTTTTCGCAAAGGATACAAAGGATTTAGGTTGTACAGATTTGATTGAAATGCATATTAAGACTAACACGGATAAACCGGTCCATTTCAAACCTTACAGACTCGCTTATAAAGAAAATGAAATTGTTAATGAAAAGGTTCAGGATCTTCTACAATCCGGTATTATACGTGAGTCTACGTCAGAGTATGCTAGTCCTGTCATATTAATAAAAAAAAAAGTGGAGATTACAGATTGTGCATAGACTATAGAGCTTTGAATTCACAGACTATAAAGGATCGCTATCCCTTGCCTCACATAGACGATCAAGTGTCAAAGTTGTCCGGAAAAAACTTTTATACTACCCTCGATCTCGCGCAAGGGTATTATCAAGTAAAAATGGGGGTAGATTAAATTTCTAAGACAGCTTTTGTCACTCCGTCAGGTCAGTTCGAATTTTTAAAGATGCCATTTGGGTTGGCGAACGCACCCGCTGTATTCTCTAGATTAATACGTGTAGCATTGAACGATGTTAGCAACGATATAGCTTCGTATCTTGACGACGTAATGTTGCCAACTGTTTCGGTAGAAGCAGGGTTGCAATTATTAGAAAAGGTCTTGATACTTTTGCAAAAAGCGAATTTAAAATTAAATTTAAAAAAATGTGCTTTTTTAAGGACAAGTGTAAATTATTTAGGTTACGAAATTACTGCAGGAACTATACGACCCGGATTAGAAAAAATAAATTGCGTTACCCAATATCAGCGTCCGCGGAATGTTCACGAAATTCGTCAATTTATCGGACTCACATCTTATTTTAGAAAATTCATTCGTGGTTTCGCGGAATTAGCTTTACCATTGACAAAATTAACAAAAAAGGACGTTGTTTGGGAGTGGGGAAATGAACAAGAAAACGCGTACCAACTTTTAAAAAATAAATTAACAGATAGACCCGTTCTAGGAATTTATGATAGTAATGCTCCCACAGAATTACATACCGACGCAAGCAAATTAGGATTAGGCGGAATTCTAATGCAAAAACAGTCCGATAGTTTTTTAAAACCAATAGCGTATTTTAGTAGATTAACTTCCAAAGAAGAAAAGTTTTATCACAGTTATGAACTAGAAACTTTGGCTGTAGTAGAATCCTTAAAGCGGTTTCGCGTTTACTTAATAGGAATTCCTGTCAAAATAATTACCGATTGCGCAGCACTACGTACGACCCTAAGTAAAAAGGATCTTATTCCCCGAATAGCTCGCTGGTGGCTTACTATACAAGATTTTGATTTAGAGATAGAATATCGCCCTGGGGAAAGGATGAAGCATGTAGACGCTCTTAGCAGAAACCCTGTTGAAATACCGATTTTAATGATAGGAGACTCCGATTGGTTAGTTACTCTTCAATTACAGGACGATAAAATACAAAACATTATAAATCAATTACAAGGGCAAACAAACAATCGCGATATTGTAAATAATTATACTTTAACAAAGGATAATATTTTGTTTAGGAAAACAATACATGGTGAACGTTTTGTCATACCAAAATTAGCAAAATATGGCTTAATGCAAAAGTACCATGACCAGATAGGACATCCGGGTTTTGAAAGATGTGAAGCTGTCATAAAGGCGCAATTTTGGTTTCCTAAAATTACTAGTTTTTTTTTAGAAAATATATAAATTCATGTATATCGTGTTCATACGGCAAAGGAAACTATGGCAAAACACAGGGTGAATTAAACCCTATTTAAAAAAATCCCGTACCCATGCATACCATTCATGCCGACCATTTAGGCCCTTTTGTTAAAACGCGTAAAGGACATACTTATATTCTTGTGGTTATTGATTCGTTACAAAATTTGTTTTTGCTAGAGCTGTCAAAAATTGTAGTTCTATAGAAACTATTCGGCATATAAAAGAAATAATACTTCAATTTGGCAATCCAACTCGGGTAATAACAGATAGAGGCAAAGCTTTCACAAGTCGATATTTTAAGCAGTTCGCGGAAGAGTGTCAGTTTAAGCACATCTTAAATGCGATAGCCAGCCCTAGATCAAATGGTCAAGTTGAACGCGTGAATCGAACTATTATAGACGGGCTTAACACTTCGGTTGAAAACGAAAACGTATGGGATGAAAAACTTGCTGACGTGGTGTGGGGAATAAATAATACACCTAATTCTACTACTTCCTTCCCCCCCCTTTAAACTAATGTTTAGTCATGATAACACCAAATTTCCGAATTTATCTGTAATTACCGAAACGGGAGACCATTCTTCACAAATAAATGCATTAAATGATAGACGTAATATAGCGAAATTGCATATAGATAAAAATATGACTGTAATGAAAGAACGGTTCGATCGCACGCATAAAAAATGTATAAAGTATTCTGTTGGAGATCTCGTTCTATGGAAAGGTGGTTGTACAAAAGACGCAAATGCTAAAGTCGCACAAAAATTGAAAAGCCCTTACACAGGTCGTATAAAGTTTGCAAGGCAGAAACCGATTTAGATAGATACACCATATGCACAGTCAAGGGTATGAAAGGTTACAAGAAATTTTCGTTTGTTGTTCGCGGTGAGGTTTTAAGACCGTATAACTCAGTTACCCCAAACACAGACAGCTCCTCCAGTGACGAGGAAGTAAATCGGGATGACCTTATCGATTTATTCGAAAGTTAAAATAGGTGCCTACCAATTTGTATATTTACCCATCCATTTAATTACTACTTGTTGTACTACTCCATCGCTTATTTTTACCCAACTGTTTGTTTTAGAACTAAAATAACCAAAACTTGTAAAGTTAATTTCGAATATTACATTGTGTACTGAATAAAACTAAAATATGATGACTGTAGAATAAAGCTTTTCACTTTCAAACAAAAAATTTGTTCATTTTAGGTCTTGTTTTTAATTACGTCGTACTAAAATAAACTACAAATCAAGTTACAAATTAAGTTTAATTACAATAATAAAATCGTACTAAGAATCTGTGTGAGTTTGTGTTTATAAATATGTCTCGGTTTACAATATAGTGTTGTTTGCCGTATAACGGCGACTTTTACCTTTCGGCAACTTATTACATAAGTATTTAATTGGGCAAACGTATTACGTATTCTTCAAATGCTGTAGCTGGAAAACTTCCATTGAATAGTGAATTACAGCAATATTTTATTCATCATGTAACAAAATTGAAACTTGAACAATAAAAAAAAAACACAGAGTACAAAGGCATACAGAGTATTAACGTGGCCTATGGTATTACAAAATGTTGCTGAAGTTAAGAATTTGTCAACTTTATTCAATCATTATAGTCTGTGTGGCAATAGCTGTGTAACTACTAATCCGGTGTGACCATTGTCTGTGTGACCATTGTCTGTGTGACCATTGTCTGTGTGACCATTGTCTGTGTGACCATTGTCTGTGTGACCATTGTCTGTGTGACCATTGTCTGTGTGACCATTGTCTGTGTGACCATTGTCTGTGTGACCATAGTCTGTGTGACCATAGCCTGTGTGACCATAGCCTGTGTGACCAGTCTGTGTGACAAAGTTATATCTGGTTGAAAGAGATATAAACATTTAAAATAATTGTGTGATGTTAAATGGCATTTAACTTGAATAAATTTTCATCAGTCTGTGTGACATAAAACAGTTACCTAAATTCAACCATTTTTATCTATGGTACTGAGCGTTCCTATAACATAGCAATGTTGTATGCCCATATTTAATGCATCGTAATGGCTGTCCATGACATAATTTAGACAAATAATAATATGCCAACTCTACAAATACACTGAGAAATTTTCCGTTACTGCTGCAATTGATGTCTTCTACTTATTTTGTAACACATCAAAACTTATAGTACGTACACATACTGTTCCGTATTATTTTCTTTCTCTTACAGATAACCAACAGCGAGCGTAACTATGAGCCGGAACGCCGTGGGACACGGCATGCGCAGGATGGCCGAGTGTTACCGACCGTGATTGGGAACACCAATACACCTACGAACTAATCAGTGTTGGACTTGTCAATAGTTCTTATGTAATATCTGATTCCTTTCTATTCGATTTATTTGCTATTTAATTGATTTATATTCTGATTTATTTATGTCATTAGTAAACCATAGACCAGATAGAGTGGACATAATTGTTGTTGTTGTTTCTATTCGCCCGTAAAGGCAGGCAACGATCTAAGCCATACAGCTGAATGAACATAGATAATGTTAATCATTGGTACAGTCTTTGTAGAACTAGTAATTGTATAATAATAGTACTTTAATTGACTTCCTTTTGAAACTGCATAAATACCTCAACCTCACTGATTTCTTTCTTCTTATTCTGTTCCAATTTGTGAGTACTGCGGATTTCGATACCAAACTGATTGAAATAAAGGATAAAACTACAACTGCGAGTCATTTAATTCCACTACTGTAACATCATATTTAAACGTGACGTGACTGTGAGTCGTGACCCATTACTGAGAACAGACCATGAAGAGAATTGATCAAATTGGTCTCAAATTGCTTTTAATACAAGAAAATCCATCTACTTAGTTAAAAATTTAAATCTAGTTAATTTATTTGATTTATATCATGCAGCATTAATAAAAACAATTCCTTTTGGTTATATACATTTATTGCCCATCAAAACCTGTATACAGTCTATGGAATAAAAAAATTACGGTGAGAGGAAAATTCACAAACTTTCGATTTAAAATCAAAACATTTTATTTTGCATTATTTGTTTGTGGTTGCAATATTGTAATCAGTGTAGAGTAGTCAGTGTAGTGTTCTTCCTGCGGGAAAAGAGCAGATGATCGAACTTGTGCAAAGAACACAAGATTCAATACACCCGAGCCTCCAATTCGGGTGAATCTATTAGAATCATTGTCTCAGTCTATAGACGATTTTCGAGCCCTATCTAATCTTCTCACCAATAAGCAAATTGCTTACCACACTTACGCTCTCTCTGAAGAGTGTAAGATCAGAGCAGTACTTCGGGAGGGTCCCGTTCCAATTAGAGAATGAGGACATTCTTGAAGATCTGAAGTGACAAGGCTTCCCGGCACTTGCGGTACGGTTCGGAGAGCGTCATCCTCTTGCCTTGGTGGTTCTCGCCAACGTTCTGTTATATATTGTTTCTATATTGTTTCTGCAAACTTATTACAATAATTAACGAAATAATACAAAATATTTGAATAGCCGAATTCTACGACTTATTAAAAATAATAAGAACTTGGTTCAGATCAACTTATTTTGTTCTTTTTTTTTTTCAAAGACCAGGAATACAATACCAGCCATTCTCTCGTGTTGCCAGCCTTTGATGCCTATTGATTGCAGTTAAGGTTGAAAACGTAGATTCGCACACTGCGTTGCTACATCCTATGGTATGTTTGAACGCCTCTCGTTGCCTATACAAAACTTGAAATGTATTTTCCATTTAATCCTTGTTACGACTCAAGTAAGCTTTAACCACACTAGCCTCTACTCTTGATGAAATTTTCAGACCTGCAAAATTAGTTAAAATTGTAAATTGAACATGACAAATATTTAAATTATAAAATTTTTTCAAACTTACCCATTCAGTGTAACCATTTCTACATCCGACTCATCGAGACTCGCATTTGAATTGATTAGATCATCGTTGTCCGAAAATCTTCTTTGTATTCATCTATTAGTATGTCCAACTTTTCATAATACTCAGACTTAAATGCCTCGTCATTTTCTTGTATATTTTGTCTGAACTAAACTATAAACAAACAATTTAATTAAAATAATTTATCTTAGTTTTTGGTACTTTTAAGGTAGGGCATTGTGATTTCAAAGTAGGGCATTGCCCCACAATTCCCCTCCCAGCTACGGCCGTGACCACTTCCCTCCCCGTGAAGGGTACCAGCTTAGGCGCAAAACAAAAAAAAGGTGTAATGCAATAATTATAGGTTTTTTTCTGTGGAGGAATGTTGATTGATTGATTGTTGATGGACATTTCAGACAACAGAGGCTAAATAAAATATAATCTGTGGGTTTGGCATAAATAAAGGCAGATGCCCGTCAGCAGGGGGTGTCACTCTTTTTTTAAATACAGTGACATCTATGAAAGAGCTAGTTAAATTAAATTAGCATCAGATGTTGGTTCATAAACTCGTAAGGATGGCAAGGCAACGAAACCATACAGCCGACGTCAGATATGAATTTTGACAGAGTTTAGGTTTGATTGACAGTCCAATCAAGCAGTTTTCTATATTAGCCATTTTGTTTTCTGCGTAAGCGTCTCGGTGTTTTTGGTGTGTTTTCCTTTTCCTTGTGCTCTTAGTGATATTTTACGGCTGTTAGTGTATTATCTTATTATTGACCCGGCATTCTTTAATGGAAATTCTTTAGCGAAAGGTGTGTGAAAGTTAAAGCGAATTATATTAAACATGTGACCTGGCGCGTTGAACGGACTTAAGATGTCAAAAAATGGTTATTTTGGATGCTTTGTTATTGGTAAGTTATAAAATATTAAATACACCCTTCTTACAACGGGCTACTAGACGCAGACAGGCCTTCCATCTCTTTCTAGTAGACATCCCAAGAATTTTTGTAGAAGAATATTTTTGTATGCACCCCTTAATTTGAAAACCTCTCCTTTGCTGCGATAAAGTCATGAAGCCCGCCTTATGCAATTTAAAATGCATTATTTAACATTTTACAGTTCATGCAGACCTCCAGTCAGAAACATCAATAAAAACTGCAAACCAAAATTCAAATATCAATTAAGTATCATGTTAGTATAAAGTAAATGTTTAATATTAAATTACTTATCAGCAGTCATTCACGGTGAAAGCCACTTCTCTATGGAATTCACTCCCTGCCTCTTTACATTCGATAAAAACACTTGAGGCATTTAAAACAAATGTATTAATATACATTAGGAATATTTATCACAAAAGTTTAATGATGGTATTTATGTATGTATATATGTATTTGTCTTGTATGTTACTTCAATATCTTGCTAAAATTACTCCCCAACAGTAGTTCTAGTTAATTTATATTTTATACATTTCAGGGTTGCTTGCAGAGAGCCTTAGGGTGGGTGGCCTTAGCACTCTTTTAGTGATAAGGCCACACAAGTTGTCATTCTCTTTTTTTATAGTTTTAATCTAAGTGTATATTTAATTTTGTAACTGTAATTATTATTATTACTTGTTAAAAATATAGTGTCGAAAAACAATTATTATTAATTTATTTATAATAAATTTAATTATTATATCGAATAATAATGCGTTGCCGACTGCCAGCTTCAACTGGAATTGCACTGGCTGATACTTTCGTTTAACTGGAACGCAACCACATAAACGTGACAAAAGTGGCAATCACGATACAACATTGTATCATATATTTATTTATGGTGGCTAGATCAGCTATAACTTTGATGAATTTATAGATGTGCCACTTTCTTGTTTGTTAGAACTCTGAGGTGAAAAAAAAATTTTTTGCATGTCACCTTTGGCAGTGTATCTGTTTTGGTAGAGTTTATTTCTTATTCGATAGTACTTATTAGATAGTAATTATTAGATAGTACATCCACGAAAAAAATTAAGTATTCATAATTAATATTCTTTTGTCTTTTTGCAGTGCTATCTTGTCATGGAATGAAATACACATGAAGGTTGATACTGAAGTATACACATAGTAGGAAATCCAGGAAGCAATTTATGCGTAAGTCAATGTCGAAAGCGTTTGGTATTAAGTCTTGTCTACTGATCTAGGCTCTAGGAGGTTCTAGCTCACTGGGATTTAAATGAAAAAACAACAGAAAAAAATAATAGCCAAATTTTATATATGAAAAGATTAGATATTCTTATTATGACAGCAGAGTTATTCTAGTTTATTTAGCATTTTCCTTTTTTTAATAAACATACTGTTGTCACTGTTTAAAAAATGAAACAAAGTAATAGTTAAGAAAGTTTTTAATGTAAATCTAGTTATGACGGAAAAGAAAGTGTGTATATGATTTTCTTTGATCTATTTGAAAATTAACTTTAATATCAATTTAACCAATGCTACAGAGAGAGAGAGTGATCTAATTTCCTGCTGAAAACTGATTCTAACATAAAGAGTAAATAGTATAAGTTAAACGCATAACGAAACAATTTTGTCTGAAATATCACTGTATTGTGATATAGTTCAAGTTTTGCTAAGGCATTTTGATATTTGAGCTGTAAAATTAATGTTTAACAGGTAGCGAAATATGTCACATGTCCCTATGATGTATACTAAGTAATAAAAATTTAAAAATGTTTAATACAAATAAAGATAATTTGGAATATAATAATTCAAAATAATGTAATTTATATGTAATTTTTTTTCCAGGACTCAAGCCACAAGACAAACCCATCGAAAACTTCTTAAGAAAATTCAAATCTTGAAAAGACTATATCAATCTCAAAAAAAAAGCAACTTATATTGGTCAAGAAAATCAGTTTATGTAAATGTTTTTAATCCACTATAGAGAAATTCCCTAAAACTATTAAAATATTTACGGAAATGCAATTTAAAAATGATAAGAAAGCCAGAGGTGGAAGATTTACCAATGAAGAAAAAATTTTTGGCTTAAACTATTTATAAACGGGGACCAAAAGTATATAATAGGTATTTTAAACAAAATGTTCATACTGCCGTCTAGACGTTCATTACAAAAATTATTAAGTGCATTGACTTTTAAACCAGGTACAAATAAACACTTATTTGAAAATTTAAAAGCAACTGTAAAAAAATAGACAGCTAAAAAAGAATTGTATCATTCTTCACCCTTCTCATTATTATCACCTTTCAATACAATCCAATTTGAGATGAAATTACGGGAATTGAGGACTTTGGCAGTAAAACACAAAGCTGATTTAATTGATTGTATTAAAAACGTATCAATAAATATTATAATATATAGTTGGTGCAGAGGGGTGAATCGAATATTAAGAGGCGCATTGTTAAAATTCGATGAAAATGATAGAATTTTAAAGCGGCATATGATTATTTTGTGAAGCGAAAAATATAATAAAATGTTTATACTATTACAAATGTCAGTTTTATTTCAAGGATATTAAAATATATACCGAATTTCATTTTATATAATTGGTTATTGCAGGATAATCGTAAAAGCTACCTTAAATTTTTGTATATCTATTTTATCATGGCTCAATAGATAACTTGCATTATTTAAATTTCGATTTTAGTTGAGCTTGATTTTTACTGTTACTTTGAATCATAGGACGGAAATCTGGTCAAGTTTAACGAAACTCGATATTTTAATAATGCAAGTTATCTATTGATCCATGATAAAATAGATATACAAAAATTTATGATAGCTTTTACAATTTTCCTGCACTAACCAACAAAAATAATAACATTGAAATACTGCCTCCTAGTGGTTCTGTACTGAACTAAAAGCCTGCCACCTAGTAGACAGAGAAAGAACAAAAAAAAATGTATGCCAAAATCGAATTGAGTTGCCTATCTATGTCAAATAATAAGTGTATCGTCTATGCCCGTCAGTCAGACGGGCAGGCAATAGGTTTTCAAAATTTGCTCATCTCTCTGTTCGACCGAATTCTCGTTGTAATTTTTTCCAATTTGCTTTGAAAAATGACAAAAAATAAATAAAAGTTTTTGTGTATTCGATGCCTGCATTAACAATCTTGTTACAATGGATGTAGTTGGGCTTTTAAATAATATAAACGATAGAACAGACATGTTTGCAGTAAAAACATGGACTTCCGAATGGTCTGAAAACTTCCAAGAGAATCAAGTAAGTATTGATTTTACTATCTTTTATTTTGAATATATTTAGAAATCTGTGACTGTTGCCAATTAAAGAAAAACATTGCGAAGTTCTCAAATAAACATATTAGATAATCGCTTGTAGTTCTTAGACGTAAACATCCTTGAGATAAATGTTATTTACTAGAAAAAAAATAAGTAATTTCGATTAATGCTCAAAATGTTTTGTGGACGCTAATGCTACATTATATTTCACGAACATATTATTGTGAATTTCAAATGATGTAAAAACTATGATTTAATTTCTAAACATTATCTAAAGTATTGGTTTTACAAAAGAGCCCTTATAAAAAGATTACAATACAATTATTCTTATCTAACTTCTTTGATCACATATCGGAAAAATATTAGATTCCAAAAACTTGGTAGAAAGTGGGTTGGTGGAAAGTTATGGATTCTAGCCAAGTTAGAATCTACAACTGCTTACACTATGGAAAACATGTAAACATTATGGAGCATCACATATCCAATTTAAGTTAAACATTATGGAGCATCACATATCCAATTTAAGTTGGTGCCTTAGCAATCATAGATTGAAGCTATGTGAACTTAGCACCCGACTTTTGCAAAATGGCTCTTCTTATGGTTTTTTTGAAAGATATTGGTTAGTAGTAGATAGTAGTGAAGTTATTTTCGTTTGTAGTAGAGCCAAAAAAATTTTACAGAACAAAAAAGAATTCAGCTTTCGAAAACAAAAAACAAATTTTTTTTTTGTTGAGTCATGCAAGAAAATGGTACTTTTGGATTGTACTGCAATGTTTTTCGTTTGTAGTAAAATAATATCCACAGAAAAATTAACTATTCAATTGAAAATTTTCCAATACTAAATTAACCACATTAGTTCAATTTCAAAGAAAATCAGGTTACTACAAATGCTGGAAATGGCTGGAATGCGTGTGCGGAGGGTAGTAGTAGATTGCAGTGCAATGTTTTTCGTTTGTAGTAGAACAATAATGACGGAAAAAATGTTTTTATACTTGAACATTTTCCAATACTAAATTGACCACATAAGTTCGATTTCAAAGAAAATCAGGTTACTACAAACGCTGGAAATGGCTGGAATGCGTGTGCGGAGGGTAGTAGTAGATTGCAGTGCAATGTTTTTCGTTTGTAGTAGAACAATAATGACAGAAAAAAATGTTTTTATATTTGAAAATTTTCCAATACTAAATTTACCACATAATTTCGATTTCAAAGAAAATCAGGTTACTACAAACGCTGGAAATGGCTGGAATGCATGTGCGGAGGGTAGTAGAAGATTGCAGTGCAATGTTTTTCGTTTGTAGTAGAACAATAATGACAGAAAAAATGTTTTTATACTTGAACATTTTCCAAAACTAAATTTACCACATAAGTTCGATTTCAAAGAAAATCAGGTTACTACAAACGCTGGAAATGGCTGGAATGCATGCGCGGAGGGTAGTAGTAGATTGTAGTGTAATGTTTTTCGTTTGTAGTAGAATAATAATGACAGAAAAAATATTTTTACCCTTGAAAATTTTCAAATACTTTTACCACATAAGTTAAAATTCAAAGAAAATCAGGTTACTACAAACGCTGGAAATGGCTGGAATGCGTGTACGGAGGGTAGTAGTAGATTGCAGTGCAATATTTTTCGTTTGTAGTAGAACAATAGAGACAGAAACAATGTTTTTATACTTGAACATTTTCCAAAACTAAATTTACCACATAAGTTCGATTTCAAAGAAAATCAGGTTACTACAAACGCTGGAAATGGCTGGAATGCGTGTGCGGAGGGTAGTAGTAGATTGCAGTGCAATGTTTTTCGTTTGTAGTAGAACAATAATGACAGAGAAAATGTTTTTATACTTGAACATTTTCCAAAACTAAATTTACCACATAAGTTCGATTTCAAAGAAAATCAGGTTACTACAAACGCTGGAAATGGCTGGAATGCGTGTGCGGAGGGTAGTAGTAGATTGCAGTGCAATGTTTTTCGTTTGTAGTAGAACAATAATGACAGAGAAAATGTTTTTATACTTGAACATTTTCCAAAACTAAATTTACCACATAAGTTCGATTTCAAAGAAAATCAGGTTACTACAAACGCTGGAAATGGCTGGAATGCGTGTGCGGAGGGTAGTAGTATATTGTAGCGCAATGTTTTTCGTTTGTAAAAGAACAATAATGACAGAAAAAATGTTTTTATACTTGAAAATTTTCCAATACTAAATTTACCACATAAGTTCGATTTCAAAGAAAATCAGGTTACTACAAACGCTGGAAATGGCTGGAATGCGTGTGCGGAGGGTAGTAGTAGATTGCAGTGCAATGTTTTTCGTTTGTAGTAGAACAATAATGACAAAAAATGTTTTTATACTTGAACATTTTCCAATACTAAATTGACCACATAAGTTCGATTTCAAAGAAAATCAGGTTACTACAAACGCTGGAAATGGCTGGAATGCATAAGCGGAGGGTACTAGTACATTGTAGTGCAATGTTTTTCGTTTGTAGTAGAAGAATAATGAAACCGGATTTTCTTTGAAATCGAACGTATGTGGTAAATTTAGTATTGGAAAATTTTCAAGTATTAAAACATTTTTTCTGTCATTATTGTTCTACTACAAACGAAAAACATTGCACTGGAATCTACTACTACCCTCCGCACATGCATTCCAGCCATTTCCAGCGTTTGTAGTAACCTGATTTTCTTTGAAATCGAACTTATGTGGTAAATTTAGTTTTGGAAAATGTTCAAGTATAAAAACATTTTTTCTGTCATTATTGTTCCACTACAAACGAAAAACATTGCACTACAAAGTACTAGTAACCTCGGCTTATGCATTCCAGCCATTTCCAGCGTTTGTAGTAACCTGATTTTCTTTGAAATCGAACTTATGTGGTCAATTAAGTTTTGGAAAATGTTCAAGGGTAAAAATATTTTTTCTGTCATTATTGTTCTACTACAAACGAAAAATATTGCACTGCAATCTACTACTACCCTCCGCACACGCATTCGAGCCATTTCCAGCGTTTGCAGTAACCTGATTTTCTTTGAAATCGAACTTATGTGGTAAATTTAGTATTTAAAAATTTTCAAGTATAAAAACATTTTTTCCGTCATTATTGTTCTACTACAAACGAAAAACATTGCACTGCAATCTACTACTACCCTCCGCACACGCATTCCAGCCATTTCCAGCGTTTGTAGTAACCTGATTTTCTTTGAAATCGAACTTATGTGGTCAATTAAGTTTTGGAAAATGTTCAAGGGTAAAAATATTTTTTCTGTCATTATTATTCTACTACAAACGAAAAACATTGCACTACAATCTACTACTACCCTCCGCACACGCATTCCAGCCATTTCCAGCGTTTGTAGTAACCTGATTTTCTTTGAAATCGAACTTATGTGGTAAATTTAGTTTTGGAAAATGTTCAAGTATAAAAACATTTTTTCTGTCATTATTGTTCCACTACAAACGAAAAACATTGCACTACAAAGTACTAGTACCCTCGGCTTATGCATTCCAGCCATTTCCAGCGTTTGTAGTAACCTGATTTTCTTTGAAATCGAACTTATGTGGTAAATTTAGTTTTGGAAAATTTTCAAGTATAAAAACATTTTTTCCGTCATTATTGTTCTAAACTTGTGTGGTAAAAAATCTGATTCTTTAGCCTCAATCAGAGCAGCAATAAAATAATGCTAAAACTCAGTATTTTAGATTATTCAATTGTTCATCATAGTAAGAAGATCTTTTAAATAAATGTAAAATCCCCACATGATTATACTGTTTAATGCATGTTGGATTCACATCTAGTAGGTGATGATTAAGAAACGAACACTGTTTTGTATTAGAATTAAGTTTAAATTGTTACCAGTTTTGTGAATTATTAAATAAAAAAAAATAAAAATAAAAAAATAAATTTAGTTTTGGAAAATTTTCAAGTATAAAAACATTTTTTCCGTCATTATTGTTCTTTTACAAACGAAAAACATTGCACTGCAATCTACTACTACCCTCCGCACACGCATTCCAGCCATTTCCAGCGTTTGTAGTAACCTGATTTTCTTTGAAATCGAACTTATGTGGTAAATTTAGTTTTGGAAAATGTTCAAGTATAAGAACATTTTTTCCGTCATTATTGTTCTACTACAAACGAAAAACATTGCACTGCAATCTACTACTACCCTCCGCACACGCATTCCAGCCATTTCCAGCGTTTGTAGTAACTTGATTTTCTTTGAATTTTAACTTATGTGGTAAATTTAGTATTTGAAAATTTTCAAGGGTAAAAATATTTTTTCTGTCATTATTATTCTACAACAATCGAAAAACATTGCACTACAATCTACTACTACCCTCCGCACATGCATTCCGGCCATTTCCAGCGTTTGTAGTAACCTAATTTTCTTTGAATTTTAACTTATGTGGTAAATTTTGTATTTGAAAATGTTCAAGGGTAAAAATATTTTTTCTGTCATTATTATTCTACTACAAACGAAAAACATTGCACTACAATGTACTACTACCCTCCGCACACGCATTCCAGCCATTTCCAGCGTTTGTAGTAACCTGATTTTTTTTTAATTTTAACTTATGTGGTGAATTTAGTATTTGAAAATTTTCAAGGGTAAAAATATTTTTTCTGTTATTATTATTCTACTACAAACGAAAAACATTGCACTATAATCTACTACTACCCTCCGCACATGCATTCCAGCCATTTCCAGCGTTTGTAGTAACCTGATTTTCTTTGAAATCGAACTTATGTGGTAAATTTAGTTTTGGAAAATTTTCAAGTATAAAAACATTTTTTCTGTCATTATTGTTCTACTAAAAACGAAAAATATTGCACTGCAATCTACTACTACCCTCCGCACATGCATTCCAGCCATTTCCAGCGTTTGTAGTAACCTGATTTTCTTTGAAATCGAACTTATGTGGTAAATTTAGTATTTGAAAATTTTCAAGGGTAAAAATATTTTTTCTGTCATTATTGTTCTACTACAAACGAAAAACATTGCACTACAATCTACTACTACCCTCCGCACATGCATTCCAGCCATTTCCAGCATTTGTAGTAACCTGATTTTCTTTGAAATTGAACTAATGTGGTTAATTTAGTATTGGAAAATTTTCAAGTGAATAGTTAATTTTTCTGTGAATATTATTTTACTACAAACGAAAAACATTGCAGTACAATCCAAAACTACCATTTTCTTGCATGACTCAACAAAAATAAATTTGTTTTTAATTTTCGAAAGCTGAATTCTTTTTTGTTCTGTAAAATTTTTTTGGCTCTACTACAAACGAAAATAACTTCACTACTATCTACTACTAACCAATATCTTTCAAAAAAACCATAAGAAGAGCCATTTTGCAAAAGTCGGGTGCTAAGTTCACATAGCCATAGATTGAGACTTGACTGGGTCCTGTGGTGTCTTTTTCGATAAAATTCTTGTTATTTATATACAAGCCACAATAAAAAAGAGTTTGTCCAGTCATTTATTGCAAAGCTTGCCTGTTTTCAACTTAGTTTTCAACTACATTTTCATAAAACTGGCCTTTAAAAAATATGTTATAGGGTAAAATTCTTCATCTTGTTGTTAATCAGGTGCTTTTAAAGAAAAACTTATTTTATTAAAATATGAATTTATAGGCACTTTAATTTGCTATGATTAACTCAAAATAGTGTAGTTCCTAATTGATGCAAAAGAGTTTGTCCATGTCTCAATTCTACCTGTTTTAATTGAAAATAGAAATGATCACTGTCATTTCCAAACATATAAAAACCATAATTTCGTAGCCACAATAATGGCAAACCTGCTTACCAAATAGCTAAGGACTTATCCCTGCCAAGATCGACATTTCAGACCATCATTGAACATTTATTTTTCTCATCAGTTTTAAGGAAAATCATTTAAAAGAATGATTTTGCCCATGCCGGAGAATTTACCTTGAAGTAGAGAGAGATGATTCACAATAATGTATCTGTCGATACCTGCAAGAATTGGGCTATGGGTTTTATACTGCTAAAGAGAAACCTGAGAAAAGGCTGAAATTCACTAAAGTACACTTAAATTGGACTGCAGGCCTGCATAAAGGCCGTGATTGATGCTAAGGGTGACGCCACAGAGTGGTAGACGAACTATTTTGCGCCGCTGAATGCGAGGATGGTTTCCCAAGAATTTATTATATTTTATTGAAATAGGGAAATATTTTGTTCCTTTTTTTAATTGAAAATAATCAAGTAAATATAATAAAATCTAACTTAATTTTACTAAGAATATTAGACACTTGTAATATTTGGAAGTAGATTCCTCTACTTCCTCTCTTTTGAATTAGGGGCTTGTAATCTAAATCTTTTAAATTTTATTTTATTTTTATTTTAATAAAACATACAAAAAGTTAATAAAAAGCTTTTCGTAAAGTTTTATAATTTTAAGATGAATTAAGGTAAATTTAATTTAAAAATATATTTAGAAACAAAAACTTTGTTTATGAAAGGTGCGAAAATCTTGCATAAAAAAATTTAAACTTGAGTACCATACAATAAAAAACAAAATAACAGAAGATGGCTAAAAGATTATCAGTAATTATTTCATCTTTTTATTTCACATTATGCTTTTAATCCTAATTGGGGATGTTTCATTGTTTTAATGGTACAAATAAGTTGAGTTTTAAGCAACAAAATATGTACCTATTATCTTTAACAGATTCAGAAAAAACTTTGTAAACAATGAAACATCAATGACCCTTTGGCATTGTAGTGATGTTACCCATACTGATTATTGAATTATTAAATCTAATCGCTTTGGCAAAGCGATAATCAACATGAACAAATCAACAAAATTATTTTTATATCAAAAATTCTTTTTATTAATGTAATAGAATTAACAATCAGTCTTCTTTATATTTTTAAAATAATAGAATCAGACTAAACAAAAATAAACTAAATGTTATGTTTTCTTTCCAGATTACACAATCAAAACAAAAAAACAAATTAAATGCACTTCTAAAATCAATTTATATTTTTTATTCATTTTATATTACTAGTCTTTGTATTACTCAGAATCAGTCACATTTACTACATAATTAGTATGACATTCCTCAAAACAAGCAGGGCAAAGACGATTTCTGCAAATCTTATACCTAAACCTCGTTTCCTTGCACTTTTTCTTTTTGCTGCACAGAAGGCAATTAAGGTATTTAATGTTTCTCTTTGAATTTTCTGACCAGTGACCTTTGTAAACTCTCTTTGCTGGCTGTTGCCTTCACCCTGGTATTTCGATTGTAGCTCTATCATTTGTGCGTCTACTGGAATAAATACTTCCTATTCGGGTAATATCTTTGCCCTTTAAGTTACAATCGACTTTAGTCATCTGCATAATCAGCTAATTCCGATAGCTGTAAAAGTTTGCCCTTCTAGGTAGTTTGCAATCAGGCAATAAAGCTGACCTCCCCTGTGAATGAGGGTTTGCGTACGCGCTACAGATATGGGTTTGCCATCATAAACCCCATTTAAAGTTGCCACATAAAAAAATAACATTTGAAATTAATATTAATGTACAATGTAGTTTTATGTATTAGAACAAAAAAAATAAAAGTAAACGTATTTAATTAAAAAAAGGATATTTTTTTCCCGAATAGGACTTATTATACCAAAAAACGACACATTCTAGTGCTACATTCATTCACGGAACTATAAGTAGAACGACTTATGCTGAAAACTCACCTAATAAAAGAATCAGTAACAACCACAATATTGTTTCAACGGCAAAAAGTCTTTGTAAACTATAATTTTACTAAATTACACTGAAAGTAAAAACATTCATTATTACATAAACATATTTATCTGAGTGATTTAGTCTTATCGGATCTTGTTGTATCGATACATCAAAATGTCGATACGAATCGGGAATCGATACCTGTCATTTTCATTTTATGTCGATGGTTATCCCTAATGGTTGTATTTAAAAAAAAGAAATAACCTAAATTTTTTTAATCTAATTGTAGTTTTTTTTAGTTTTGCAAGTTTTAGCTCCAAGTACTACTTAAAAGTTGTTTAATAAAAGGGCGGCAGTGTTTTCTGAGTTACTGGTGTGCAATTTTAGTGTCTTGGAAGTGGGATTTTTGATGAAATTGGCGAATTTATTTCCGGCAATGGTTTGTTTACAAACTTTTTTTTTTAAATATTTCAAATACTCTGTAGGCACAAATATTGTAAAAACCTTTTTTTTAAGTTAAAATTTTATGATTGTGTAAGATTCTTACCACAATTTTAATTTTAAACTTTTGGTTGACAAATATATCTTATGGTACTCTCACAACTGAGACGAATCAAATGATACCTCATATGTTGAAATCTGTTAAGTGATTTAGGTTGTAGAGCATGCTGAAGAAATAAATATTCATATATACACTTGAAAAACATAACAAGGAACTGTAAGTTAAAAACAAAAGTCATGTCAAATCGTTTAAATCATAGTTTAAATTGTCGTAATTTATTGACTTGCCGGGTAACTGGTCTTGGAGGGTAGCGGGATCCGAAGAAACGGTGCACCGCTGGCCGACCGCAGGTAGTAGGGGGCCCAAGTAGTTTGCTAGCCACGAGCGAAAGGCTGCCCCGCCACCTCGCGAAAAATCCCGCGAGGCTTCATCGTGCCAGCTGGCGACTGGTAAGAGAGGACCCGATGACAGTCCCCGCAGTCTCCAAGCCAGATCCCCATCGGTGCGTTGTTTATTGCGAGCTGCTTGGTTCCATTTGCAGCGCTTCACTCAACTTCTGTCCTCCCTATTCACTCACACAACAAATATGAAGTCACAAGAAGAGTAAGTTTCTACAGCGGTTGCACTTCCTCTCTCTTAAAGTGCACTTCTGCAACATCAGAGGAATGCACTCAAATATCAACGATGTCCACCACCATCTTGAGACAGAGAGGCCTCACCTACTCTTCTCAACGGAGAAGCAGATCTGTAATCCGTCAGACTCGGCATACCTTTGTTACCCAGGGTACATCCTGGAGTCCAAAATCTGCCCGAACGCCGGGGTGTGCATGTATGCCAGTGACGAGATCTGTTGTCAGCGTCTCCGTTACTTGGAAGATCTGGACTTTTCCGTTATGTGGGTTCACATTGATACCGGCCTTGACCAATTGATCTACGCCAGTATATACCGGTCACATAGCGGAGATCGGGGGACAACGAGGCTCATGGAGTATCTCAGCGATGCAGCAGATAAGGTTCGGCAACGTTTTCCCTCAGCGCAGTTGGTGTTCCTGGGGGATTTTAACGCTCATCACGGGCAATGGCTATACCCGTATCAGGACACTGACCACGCTGGAAGAGAGGCTTTTAAGTTTTCCGTGACTCAAGGCCTCCCACAGCTTGTGCACGAGCCCACGCGCATCCCCGATTTTGCCGGCCACACTGCATATTGCTTAGACCTTCCGCTGACAACTGATCCTGACAGGTGCTCGGTGTCCGTAACTGCACCTTTAGGGACATCCGACCACTGCGTTGTGAAATCTGTGTCGCAGTACTTGCCGCCTGACACCAGCCCAAAAGGCGCTAGGCAAGTATGGCGATACAAGTCAGCAAGCAGATTGGGATGAGATGCGGCATTTTTTCGCGTCTTATCCTTGGCGGCAGATTTGTTTTACATCAACCGATCCATCGTGCAGCGCTGATGCTGTATCAAGTGTGATAGGCCAAGCAATGGAGTATTTCATCCCTTACGCTGACCTATCTCATGAAACCAAACGTCGCCCATGGTTTAATGCTGCTTGCCTCACAGCTGAAAAGCTTAAGCAAGAAGCGAACAAAGCCTGGGCTGACGCTCGCAGAAGCAAAGCCGTGGATTCGCATGAACTGAAGAAAAAATACAATGCTGCTGCCAAGTCTTGCAAAAAGGTGACCAGAAAAGCTCGCTTTGACCACATTGGCCACATCGGAGACAAGATAGCGTCATATCCTTCAGGAAGCAAATCTTTCTGGTCTTTGGCCAAGTCGGTTTAGTCGAACTTCTGTCGCCCATTGCTGCCACCTCTGAGGAAGCCTGACGATTCACTGGCCCACACTGCAAAAGAGAATGCAGACCTCTTTGCTAATCTTTTTGCAGACTATTCACGTCTAAATAGTCAAGGTAAAGTCCCACCCCAGTTACCTCAGTTCGGACCCAAAATGGGTACTGTTCATATTCGCCAAAAGGAGGTTCTTAAATGCTTGCAGAATTTAGACGTGAACAAGGCCAGCGGCCCCGATGGCATACCTGGAGTTGTGTTAAAACACTGCGCAGCCGAGTTGTCTCCCATACTATCGCGCCTGTATCGACTCTCTTTGGAATCTGGAAAGGTCCCTAAATCCTGGAAGCTGGCTAACGTGCAACCAGTACCAAAGAAGGGAATTCGTGCAGATCCCATCAACTATCGACCTATTGCAATCACCTCCATACTTTGCAAAGTTATGAAGCGTGTATTGAACAATCGTCTCCTGGCATACCTTGAGGCCAACGAGCTCCTTAGTGATAACCAATATGGTTTTCGCAGTGGACGCTCGACTGGAGATCTTCTTGTGTATGCCACTCACTTATGGAGCGAAGCCTTGGAAGGTCACGGTATAGCTGTATCCTTAGACATTTCCAAGGCTTTTGATAGGGTCTGGCATGATGGTCTCTTGAGTAAGCTTTCAGCATACGGAATACCTAAAGGGCTCTGCGACTGGATATCTGATTTTCTGAGAGAACGGTCAATTCGAGTAGTCTTAGACGGCTGCTCTTCTGACCTAATGGCAATTAATACCGGGGTACCTCAGAGATCTGTTCTCTCTGCACCGTGCTAACCCCAGGCATTATTGGTTACGCTGATAACAGCACCGTTGTAGAGAGATACATATCCAATGCACGAGCGAGTCCTCAAGAAATCCGGGCTTTGAGAGAGTCCATGATTGAGCGGGTGGATTTGGCCTTAAAGAAAGTGTCCGTTTGGGGCGAATCCAACTTAGTCAAATTTAACCCGTCGAAAACACAGGCGTGTTTATTCTCCGCGAAAAAGAGCAGTTTCGACCTAACGCCCACTTTCCAAAATGGCTTTTGAAACAGGGCTTCTGGGCGTAACTATATCGTCCCAACTAAACTTCAGGCAACAAATTGTGTCCATGGCTCAAACTGCTTCAAAAAAGTTGGGAATCATCTCGAAGGTCCGACGGTACTTCACCCCTGAACAGCTACTTAATTTGTATACAGCTCAAGTTCGATCTTGTATGGAGTACCTTTGGGATGGTTCTGCAAAGTACCAACTAGAAGCGATGGACGCAGTTGACCGAAGAGCTCGAAAAATTATTAACAACTTTGACCTCACCACCAAAAAACTGCAAAGCCTCGACCATCGTCGGAAAGTTGCCAGTTTAGCAGTCTTCTACAGTTCACATTTTGGAGAGTGCGCGAATGCTCTTTTTGATCAGGTTGAACCCACACCCTTCTTGCATCGGACTACTAGACGCAGACAGACCTTCCATCCTTTCATGGTAGATATCCCAAGAAGTCGAACCAAACGCTTCGATAGTTCCTTTTTGGTGCGGGTCGCCAAGGTGTGGAATGAACTGCCTGCGTCTGTTTTTCCAGAAAACTATAGTCCTAGTTCTTTCAAGCGTCAAGTGAATAGGTATCTCGTGGATAGACGTGTAACACCTTCGTCTTCATCGTCACTTTGATAGAAGTGATAGAAGACAAATGTCTTATCCTTTTTCAATAAAAAAAAAAAGATGTGCTACAGATTGGAAGGTGCACTCTCCAATCCCCGTCCTGTATTAGCCGGTGTCCCACAAGGTGCTTTCTCCCACTTTGTTTTCACTATACACAAGTGACATGCCAAGGACGGAGAAAGTAGACCTAGCTCTCTTTGCAGACGACACCGCCCTATACACATCTAATAGGAATCTACGTAGGTTAACAAGAATGCTCCAATCCGCAGCCAACGCATTAGGCATTTAGTTTAGGAAATGGAGAATAGAAGTCAAACCAGAAAAAAGTGCAGCAGTGTACGTCGGGGCCTCGCCCAATGTCCGCAACTTAGATCTGCACATAGATCTCGAGCTGCCCACCATTGCCGCATTCATGAAGTTGGCTTCTAGACGCCACTTGACAATGCTCTCCACCATCCCAACCCGCTGGTCAATAAGTCAGCCGAATACACAGCCAACCCCTAAGCGGCGGTTCGTTATAGGCGTCCGCGTAATGTCTTAACAGATCCCGACGACGCTATTACAACAAGGAATGCCGGTGTTCCAGTTACACGGCATTCGAATCGTCTAAACCATCGGTGCGCCAGGCTAACGCGTCTTACGCATTAAGGAGTTTCTTGCTAGTTCTTTGGCAGTAGAAACAGTAGTATAGCTAAGCCGAGGACCGTGCCCTCTCGGGTGCCCTAGGCGTATCGTATATAGGAGTAGTTTAATTTGCGGCTAAGCGCCGTCAGCGCTAAGCTATAAAGTCCGGTGAAATTTAAGAGGGCCATAAACTGTCCATTTCCAAGAAAAGGTGTAAGATGTGAATTGTAGTAGTGGAATTAGTAGGATTGGTTACGTCCTGAATGCTTTATATCTTTATTTCCTGATTCTAATATCCATAACACAACTTCATAACATTACTTTTGGCTGTTCAGTTTGTCTGTTTTGGGGGATTCATTTTAATTGTTGTTTATAGTCATGAATTCTATATACAGGGTGTTCAGAAAGTGATGGATAATCCTAAAAAATCGTCCTTTCTGCATTTGTACTATCATTAAAAAAAGTTTCAATGTAATGTTAAATAACTATACCATTTTGAAATACTCAGTAACCAAGCAAATTTTTAAGGTTCTTACATTTTTTTAATACCACAATCAAAGTTAGCTATCAAGGCTATCAAAGTTAGCTGTAAGAAAAATAACGAAAAGTTCTTTTTGAAAACTTGTATTTTATGGGTTTTTTCAACATTTTAGGAAATGATTTGAAATGATATGAAATATTTATTTCTCAACATTGACAATTTGGCATTGCGTGTAATGAAGTATTAAGTAACCATATATAACCATATATCAAGTAACCACGAGTACTTTAAAAAAAATGGGACCTAAAAATGTCTTCATTTGTCGAAATGGCATGCATTAAACAGAAAAAAGATTTATTTTTTTAAAAATCTAGAAATACCGATAACTCAAAAATTATGAGACTTTTACCAGATTTTTTTTTGTTTTTGAGGTCAGAATTATATAGACATATCTGCAGGTGAAGGATTATCCTGCACTTTCTGGACACCCTGTATATTGGGAGACAGGGTCCCACAGGATCTAGAAATACAGCTTTGTTGTTTTTTTTATTAAAATAAAATAGCAGAAGATAGGTCAGTCTTACATTACATACATGAAAAATTACTCTGCTACTGCCAGAAACATTTACTAGTACAAACTCAATTATATTTGTCTCCCTGACCTCAAGGAGGTAGAATGTTGTAAAACATGGGCTTGCGAGCAAGATGTTATGTGTCAGAATGTCTTCTTTGGATTCATGTCGTCTAGCTTGTCGGTTGGTTTCGCGTAGTGACTAAACACTGACAAAACATTGACAAGTAAAATCAGGCGACCGGGAACAAGATTTTTGAAGTCCGCGTCTCAGGTACTTGGCAACTATCTTTCGCTACTTTAATTTATTTAAAGCCGCCAAGGGGAAAACAATGCTTTGTAATAGTGTTATGATAATGAGGAAATATTTGTTGATTCGTTTTATATGGTTTTGCGTTTTCTAATGGGAATAGGGCTACGGGGGTAAAACCGCGTGAAGCTAAGTAATGCAATCCAAAATTCAAATTCAAATATTTATTTCTCAACATACGACAATTGCTTGTTCTTGTTGACATATAAAGAATGACTTTACCACCAGTTCGAAAATACCAGTTTGAAGAAGAACAGGCAAGAAATTTCGCGGGTTTTTCAAAATAAATTTACAATGGCTCCTATGACTACACAAAATAATTCCCCACAAACTATCCAAACGATGAATTTCCGCGAACAGCACCCGTCGACGGGCTTAAGCCAGCCATCGCCCTCCTAAACTATATTAGAGGGAAACCGTACAAGAAAATAATAAATACATTCCCAAGAAATAAAGACACGACTTAATATCTTGCTGTGAATGTGACTTGTTTAGGCTGTCGGAGTGATATAAAATGTATGCAATCATATCGATTATACCGGTCAAATTATCAGTAACATAAACCATGTTTTGCACGCCATGCTATGCTTGCTGGTGTTATATAACATGTTAATTTTAATTACAATACATTTTATACTAAAATAAAATTTGTTAAATCGTTCAGATCTAGATTTGTTCATAGGTAGAGCTGCGTTTGCGCAATGTTCCATGCAAGCGTTAGCGTTGCGTGGAGAGGATACGCGGCCCATCGTCAAGGACCACGGTTTGAGTTCGTTCGTTTCGTTAGTCCATAATTGTGTTCTTGTGAAAGAAGACGTGTTTGCGCGAACATGTTCTTTGTGGTACTTATATTTCTACGTACTTAATCTTGTAAATCTTAGTATTTGCTCTTTTTTGGGAATATATGTGTATTTTAGTGCTGTGTATATGTGATCGCGAATAGCGATAGTTAGTGGAAGTATTCTTTTTGAGTCGGATTTTTATTCACCAAAAATATCATAGCTTTTGAACTTTTGGTATGAATTGAGGTTTGTTTGGTCTAGGATTATTAGGCTTAAGATATTTTCGTATCTGATTTAAGATTAACCGATTTAACCTTTTCTGTTGCAGTCATTACTGTTGGTAGTAAATATTTACGTTTCTCTTGAACTACCTCAATGTGATAAAGTCTCTAATGATTTATTTGTTCAAGGAATTTCCGTCGGAAATTGTGTTATCATTTTGCTTTACGATAATACGAATAAAAGTAAACAAATATTTTGTGGGTAAGAATGTACTCATCGTTTCTAGGATTGCCTTTTATCTTATTGTGCTGAAGCACAATCAAATTGAGCAGTGAAACTTCGTCGGTATGACCTAGATAATCTTAGGATAGATCCTTGGACAGCCTGAAAGTTTTTTTGTTTTATCATTCAATAAATTCATTTTATTAATATATTAAAATGTTTGTTATATTTGTTGTAATTACAAGCAATCTACTATTTGCGTGTTTGTTTATCTTAAATACTCGTAGCATCTGCAAGATTAAAACACTGATAGATATTTACTGATAATAATATTGTACCCTTGACATGCGAAAGTATAACAGTTATTTTTAATTATTATTTTAACTCCAGAAATTTTTGTTATTACATTTTTATACTAAAAATGTATCCTTCTCTCTAATATTCTTTTTTATTTTATCGTGAATGTAACATGTTTTCCTGTTGGAAAGAAAAAATATAATTATAATAAAGAATACAAATGGGATTTTTTTTTTAAATAACATCACTGAGGTTTGTGCCATATACGCGTACACACTCTTCCAATCTAGCCCTCAAATTCGTGAAAACTCACTGGCACATCGCTCGGAAATTTCCTCGCGAATGTTGTCTTTGAGCTGGGCAATCGTCGTCGGTTTATTGGCGTAAACGCGATTCTTGAAGACCACCAAACAAAAAAAATTGGTGGCGTGAGACCGGGGGGGCCATGGAATGTCTTCTCGACGCGATATCAGTTTTCCATTAAACATTTCGTTAACAACTGCCAGACTCATTGGATGTATGGGATGTCGTGAAATCTTGTTGAAACCAGGTCCTGCTTTACACGCTTCAAAATTATGCAGTTGTGGAAATAAAAAGTTACGTAACATTGCTGTGTAGCGATCATGTTATTGCCTGGCCTCGCTCATTTTCGAAGAAATGGGGCCCGATGATTCCATTCCATTAAGTTGGTAACTAAACTTTAACTAAATTTTAAGTTAAAAGTTGCGTGTAAACAGTCAATTAAGTGACAAGTGGTAACTTAAAATGTAGTATGCATGTGATTAAGTAGATTAGGATTCGTTCTTTTTTTCGTATAAGTAGGTGGCGGGGCTTCTCACTTAACACGTTTGGACGTGATTTTTTAGTTAAGTGCATAAGTTGTCAAAGCGGGTGGCGGCAAGAGCTCATACTTATGTCGCATTTTCTCTTTTTTTTTAATTGTTTAGAGTAGAGTAGGAGTAGAGTTTGGTTTCTACTTTAAAATTTGTGGAAGAATATTTAAGGGTGTTACCACACCAATCGATTGACCGTCGACCGGTCGACGACACCACCCCTGAGTTGGTAAGTCTGCCAACCCGCAGTTGGCGGGATGGCCTACAATTGTCTGACACCAACCCTGAGTTGGTAAGTCTGCCAACCCGCAGTTGGCGTGATGGCCTACAATTGTCTGACACCACCCCTGAGTTGTTAAGTCTGCCAACCCGCTGTTGGCGCGATGGCCTACAATTGTCTGACACCACCCCTGAGTTGGTAAGTTTGCCAACCCGCAGTAGGCGTGATGGTCTACAATTGTCGGACGCCACTCCTGAGTTGGGAGAGGCTGATATCCCTCCAGTGATTATTAAGCGTACCTAATTAGTAAAGGTACCACACCAATCGATCGTCCGTCGATCGACGTCGACCCGTCGACGTAAAAAATTTAGAAAAATACATACTCTTGCAAAGATTTTAATTTCCGAATCAAATTCTTCTCTAAATTTGTCTAAAATCACGTTTACCACATATCTAAGTACAGAATTGACGAATTCCTTGACATTCATCCCTGCTCATCTTCATTGAACTTATGAACTTAACTACTTAATCCGTTTGGACACACAAGTGACATGTAGTAACTTAAAATTAAGTTACCAACTTAACTACTTAATACATGTAAACCGCACATAAATAACCTCAACCCATTTAAACCGTCTTGTTACTTAGATTTATTGAAATCGTCAGCTCTCTCATTACCCTAACACGATAACATTTTCATTTAGTTGCCTTAGCCTCTAGTATTTCTTGTCGCAGGGAACAGTATTCGTGACAATAGTTTTTTAAGACGCAGCCGCAGTTTGAAGTCACGTTTAGGTAATACAGCTTTGCTTTTTGTCGTGAATTGAGGACAAATGATAATTTCCGGCATCGATTGTGTGTATTGTGACCCAGACGTCATTGTTCCTCTGAGTCATATTCGCGTTTTGATGCAGTTTGAAACACGTTATTCAACATGCTACGTGCGTAACTCCTTCTTTCTCCCTGAGATTAGACAAAAGAAAGTCTCTTTAGGACTGGGCAGCTCGCCGGGGGGAATCTGTCCGTGAAAAATTAAAATGAACTCTAGTGCTTTTCATAAAGGTGCTAGATTTCATTACCTTTTTGCCTCAAAAACTTTGTTTCAAAGACAGGTTATATTAGAGTAGATGATTTGATGATTAGGAGTAACCAATTGTACAAACAATCATATTATAAATATTAATCGTTATAAATGAAAGAAAGAAAGGGAAAAGTTTATTTGGTACCATACACAATTTAACTTTAAATCTAAAATTGTTTTTAAGGTTAACAATAATAATTTAATCACTTATTTCATAAGACACATCTGGCAATATGGTCATCAAAAAGGTCTCCGCTCACCTTTACGTCATGTCAGTATGTGGTACCTACTAACTTCTAACAATATATCAAAAATATATAAGGTATTATATATAAAGCGAAGAAACTTATATTAAATACTGATTAACAATATAGCAAATTGCGTTCATATTCTATTTTTCCACCTGTTTTTCCAAAATTACATTTTAGGTAAAACTACAAATTAACAAATACATTTGAATGAAGTTAGTGGAGAAATAATATGTTTATTTATTTGTAATTTGTATTTATGTATAAATCTTTTTGTTACCTACTGTTTTTACAAACTCTACTACAAATTAACAAATATAGATAAAAAAGTAACGGTTTTATTTGATTCCTACTTTTTTATCTAGATTAAGACATAAAACTTTTTATACAAATAACAATTTACTTATTTTGAATCACAATACAAAAAAATAAATAAAATTAACAAATACATTTCCAGGAATTAGTTCAGAATTTATTTAAAATTTTTATTTAATTGTTTGTTTTTTGATGCATATTGCCAGTCAGCAGCGGTTATGCTTTTTTTTCGTGTTATTATATATTTTCACTTTAACTAGATAAAAAAATCCAGTCATTACAAAAAAAAATTCATTTATCTTTTACCGTGTAGATGAAAATTATCATAACAAAGATCATTTGTTGCAAATTTATCTAAAGTATACACAAATATTACGCAAAATCTTTTGACCTATAAATTGCGCATGATTGTTTTTGTATAATTAAAATATTGACGCAAATATGACGTAGTATCTGACAAGTTGTTAGTGGGTGTGTATGTGACAAGTTTATTACATCGCTAGTTTGTTTGCTGGCACTTGTGGCCTTGACATGGAAATAAGGACATTTTAAGAACTGGTTTGTCAAGTGCTTTTTAGAATTCAAGATTAGATATTTTGTAAATGTGTTAGTTAAAGTTTTTTTTTGTGCTAAAGAAGATAAATTGTCTAATAAATGCCTGCCACTACTGTCAGTAGTTCATATGCAGTTAAGAAAATCAAGTTGACACCGAGTCTTATTTAAAAAAACAAAAAGCTCAAGACTTCTTTCAAATTCATTTGTTTCCTTTAATATTAAGTCTTTCTTAGGCATTTGCGAGCGTTGTACGGGGAACCTTCAAATTCGTTAGATCCAGGGGCTAAGCCCCCTGCTTAGCTTATGTAGTTAGTAAATTGTGTAAAATTCTTTTAAAATCCATCGTTCGCCGTTGGGAAATCTCCATAATTTAATAATACATATTCAATGGTTTCAAATAAATGTATCTATTTCACAGAGATAAAATACTGTACAAACATAAAATATTCAAATTTTGTTATGCCGTATCTATTTTGGTCGTGATAAATGTTATCAGTGGAATAATTGACACCTGACAAGACTTTCCATGGAAATAATGTCAAATTCTCAAAATTATTCTACTGATAAAAGTTATCTGAGCATTGAAAAAATGGCTCTAAATTAACACAATAGGTAATAACTACAAGTAGGCTACTTTGCTCAGTATTGTGATCAGAACGATATCTAGAATAGATCAGCTTCCGTTGATATGTTGTTTCCGACTATCATCTTTGTCATCTTCATAGATCATTTATTTTAGAAGCAATTCATATTACTAGGCATAAACAATAATTAATATTTCCTCAAAAAAAAAAAAACACATTTTTAACTTTTATTTTGAGTTGGAACATTGCGACAATTAACCGATTTGATTGCCTAAGTTTTAAATGACGTCAAAGGCAAGTAAAAATTGTGTTTCTGTTAATGCATGCCGTGCCTCAACGCCACCGTTTATATGAAGCATCGACTAAATATAGATGTACAAAATATGACATGTCGCCATAGCGAAAAGTTTCAGTTTATTGATTTAAATAAATTTATTGGTCATATAATAAGCCTTATATGACCAATGATAGGTACAATTTGTACAATTATGACCTGCGACAGATAGCTTACTCGCTATCATATATTTTATACACAACAGTCAATTCGTTGAGTACAACCGCTGCTTCTATTGAGCAGTCACTTTATACTTTTGACCCATTGGAATGTAATATTTCAAAACATAGTATTAGGAATGATTTAAACATAAGTTAGTGACAACAGATAATACATCTAGCACCAGTATTCTAAGTAGTAATTTAAGCAATAAAAATGTAAAAAATAATTTTATGAACATAGTCCATCAAAATATGCAGGGCATTGATGGTAAGGAATTACAGATTCATAAACTGTAAAAATATTCATGTACTATGTATCACAGAACACTGGCTCAGACAGTGTCAAATTATGTCTTCATATAAGAATCATGTAATTGCTAGTTCATTCAACAGAGAACAAACAACTTACGGCGGCTCAATGATCATCACTCATAAGAGCCTAACATTTAAAGAACGCACTGATATTGTAAGTCTATCTGTTGAGCGATCAGTTGAAATAGCCTGTATTGAGATAGGGAATATTGTTATAATAAGTCCTCACCCATCCTCACCGTTTGAAGTATTTGAGAGCACTATGGATGAAGTATTACATAGAGTAAATAACAAAAACAAAGGAGTAATTATTTGTGGCGATTTTAATATTGATTTATTAGTAGAGACGTCACAAAGTAAACGATTCTTGAATCTTTTTAATTGTTACAACCTAAAAAATCTCTTCTTAGAGCCTACGCGAATCACAGCGACCTCAGCCACATGTCTTGATAACATTTTTACAAATTTAATGCCATGTACAAAGTCAGTAATTAATAAACTACAATCAGATCATAGTGGGCAGTTGGCCACTTTTGATATTGGGCTAAAAAAGACTCTAAAAAGAGAAATTACCTTTATACCCATGAATGAGAGACGGCTTAAAACATTTAGGAAAATGTATTTAAAAAAAACTTTTAAATTAGATTACTGTGGAGATCCTATTACTCAATACAACTCTATTCATAATAACTCTATTCATAACAAGACATTTTATGAATATGTTAAAAAGTATTCAAAATTATTTAAACCAGTATGCAGTGTAGCTAAATCTAATAACATTAATGATAAAATTAAATATTGTACTAACATTTCAAAAACTGCATGGAATATAATTAATCAGGAAACTGGGAAAGCAAAAGAACCGCACACCAAATATAATTTAAAAATTAATGATAAAGTGTTGTCAACTGACAAAGAAGTTGCTGAAGCATTTGAAATTTTTTTTATTGCCATCCCTGTGTCAACTACTTTGAGTATGAATTCATGTTCCACTTTTGCACAGACACCGCTAATGGGAAATGTAAATTCATGCGATATTGATTTCAAGTTTAAACATGTTATTGTTCCACAACTTTTAAATGCATTTAAAAGTATTAAAGTAAAAAATACTGCCGATTTAGATGGTATTTCTGTTAAAATTATTCAATCTGTCATTGATGGGATAGCCCCGTACTTAGCCAGTATATTTAATGACTGTGTTGGTAATGGTGTATTATATATTTTCTTAAATTTTCACGATCCATATTTTAAATAAAACACTTTTTACCGGATATTATCGCGTATATTTTAGTTAATTTTAAAATTATTTCGACGTTTCGGCATCTTTGCAGTTGCCGTGGTCACGATAGACTGCAAAGATGCCGAAACGTCGAAATAATTTTAAAATTAACTAAAATATACGCGATAATATCCGGTAAAAAGTGTTTTATTTATAATGGTGTATTTCCTGATTTAATGAAATTGAGTATGGTCATCCCAATATTCAAAGCAGGTAGTATTTTTGACTCTAATAATTTTAGACCTATATCTATACTATCAACGCTCAGTAAGACTTTTGAAAAATTAATTTTAAATCAATTACATTTTTAAATCATTTTTATGGTAATAGTTCAATGAATTTTAAGCAATTTGGTTTCACGCGGGGTCGCTCAACAACCGATGCCGGTGTGGTGTTGAGCTCATAAAACACGTATTCAGCGCCTGAGAGGAGTCGTGTGATGCTATTGGTGTCTTTTGTGACTTTTCCAAGGCGTTCGACTGTGCGGATCATATTACTCTACTCATGAAACTGCACCATTACGGCATAAAAAACCGAGTGCCTTGATTAAATCATATATTTCTAATAGAATACAAAAAGTTGCAATACATGGAGAAAAATCTTCAGGATCGGCAGTGATAATGGGTGTGCCCCAAGGCTCAGTTTATGGTGCTCTCCTATTTTTAGTATATGTCAGTGATCTGCCATCGGTCGTTAAGAATCAATGTGAGGTCATATTGTTTGCAGACGATACTTCCTTTTTATTTAAAACCAACATACAAGAAACTGACTCTCGAGCAGTAAACATATGCATCTCCAACACAGAGAAGTGGTTCTTAGCTAATAATTTGCTCCTCAATGAAAACAAAACTAAATATGTTAAGTTTACGTTGCCAAATATCAAACAGGTAAACACAAACATTGTAGTTAAGAGCCAGGAACTGACTCCTGTTAACCGTATTTCTGGGCATAACCTTAGTCGCCAAACTCCAATGGGGACCGCATGTTGATGGTTTAGCGAAAAGGCTTGGCTCTGCCGCATATGCCGTTAAAAAAATGAGACAAATTTTAGATGAAACAACTGCTCGTTTAGTCTATTTCGGTTACTTCCACAGCCTCATGACATATGGCATTCTGTTGTGGGGGAGTGCTGCCGACATCGATACTATATTTATTCTGCAGAAAAGGGCTGTTCGCGCAATCTATCAGCTCGGTCCAAGGGTGTCACTTAGAAGTAAATTTAAGGAAATAAATATTCTTACTTTCCATTCACAATATATTTTAGAAAATTTAATGTATGTAAAAAAGAACATAACCTTGTTCAAAAGAAAAAAAGATCTGCACGATGTTAACACAAGAGGAAGAAATATGCTGGCAGCTCATAATAGTAGGCTTCATAAAGTCACTAACTCATTCATGGGTCAATGTATACGCTTTTATAATAAGGTTCCTGAGGATATCCAAGGTCTTCCTATTGACAAATTCAAAGAAACTATAAAGCAGAAGTTGCGTGCTAAAGCATATTATAAACTATCCGATTATTTGGATGATAATAGCCCTTGGGTATAATCCCCTCATTAACAGGATTGTACTAGTATTTGTAACAAAACATGTGTAATGTGTCTGTATGTTCGTTGAGTTCTTCGTTCCGATGAATATCTAAACCGTCATTGTCACTAAAGTACGTCTTCTTATGGTAGCGTCGGGTGACGGGTCACTCACTTCCCTCTAATATGGTTGAGGAGGGCGATGGCTGGATCCCGCGTTAACTCGTGAACGGGTGTCGTTTGAGGGTGTTCGTCGTTTGGATACTTGGGGCGAGGGAGACTTGCCGAGCTAACAGATGCAGATAAGAATAATTTTGAATAGACATAAAGAGACTCTGTAAATTTATTTTGAAAAAAATATACCCGTGAAGTTTTTAGCCAGTTCTTCTTCACGAAGGTTTTTTCGAACTGGTGGTAAAATCATGTTTTATTTGACGTCAATAAGAACAAGTTATTGTCAATGTTGAGAAATAAACATTTCATTTCATTTCTCCGTGTGACGTCACAGGCCAGTGTAAACGCGACATTGCTGGAGCAAGCGTTTCGACAGCTAAATTGTATGGTTTTTTTTTAATGAAATAAATAAATAAAAAATATATATTATTTCCTTATACCTACACCACAAAATAATGTGACATGGTTTTCGAAAATTAGTAGGGACACTGGCGGATAGAGCCAGAGATGTTTTGCTGTTTATACATAACTTACGGTGGAATTGGCGATTTCACCCACGTGACTTCTGATCGCACGGGAAATTCGGGATAAAGTGTAGCCTTTTATTTCTGGATAATGAGCACGCGGATCATATGTAGTAAGTAAGCGGCATCCGTTGCATGGACATTTATATCAGATATTTATTAATAGAGATAGTGATTATTATGTCGACTATGATGCGTTGTCGGTCGCAGGCTTCAGTCGGTGGTGCCTTTGCAAACGGGGTTGTTATGGCGGTCTAAACAGGAAGGACTGTAATACCGCCCCGGACGAGATCTTAGTAAGAATACTCTACTACAGCGTTTCCCATTAGACGGGTCGTGACCCGGTACCGGGCCATCAAAATAAGATACCGGATCGCAATATTCCCGCCTTGTTTTAAAAATAATACCTGCTATCGATCGACGCATCGTAAATGTACGTAATTCATCGTAGAACAATACATGTTCACTATCAATAAATATGTATTATTTTACCTAATGGAACCAGCTTAGTTTTAAAAGTATTAAGTGGGTCACGAAGGGGCAGTGTGTAAATTACCGGGCCATGGCAGAACAATGTTTGGGACACTGCTCTACTACATCTGAAAATTAGTGAAACGATTTTACAAATAGATCCCGCGGTTGCGGGCCGGGGGCGCTTGCAACTTGCGGCTATAATATATCTCTTCTTTTAGTAACTGATAGATATGGATACAAACCTTGCTTAGTTTCACTGCCCAAAAAAGACATAAGAATTTTGGCAAACATCCAAAACGACGACAGCTGTAAACCATATTTTTTTAAACTCGAAGCATGTTAATTCGTGCGAAAACATCCCGAGTTTTATACAAAACGCGAAGAAGTAGCTGGTAAATACGTCCTTAGACCCTCCCGGAAAAATATCTTAATACAACCCACTTCCCACCTAAAGATTCACTCATCTGGTCCTCTGGCTAGTACAATCAAATTATATAATCATTTACCGGAACACATCAAACAAGCAAAAATTGACAAAAGATTCACGCCCTTGCTAAAACAACTCTTATTAAAAAAATGTTATTACACGACTTACGAATACTTAATAGATAAATTTCAAATGAATTAGACATAAATAGGTATAACGAATATTATCAAAATTATTTATTTAATTTATAATGACCACAAAATCTCTCCTGAATTGCAATACCTAAACTAGGTGCATAATTTTACTTTTAATTGTATAAATTCTCTATTATTTTTAAAACTACCACCTCTAAAATTATGATAGCAATAAAGTATTGAGTATTGAGTTTGTCATCATACAGATGGCGCTTATTTCAAAATATTTTTAAAATTACTATTTTAGCAATTTTGTTTTTATATGTTAAATAAATTTTTATCTTTTGGGTTACAGTTACTATGGTCCTTCTGCGGGTGTCTGCTGGTGACGATGATGGTTGTATTTTTCTATTATTACAAGAAATGGAGATTAAAAGGTATGAAGTTTTTTCTTCTAACATTAAGCTTCTTAATTTTATAAACAGAATGAACCAATATTTTTTATTGTATATTGGCTTCCATCTCACCTGATAGAAAGTGATAATGAAGTTTGGATGTTACAACCTACTTTTTATTACGTTCTGTCCGCATTTTTAAAACGTGATATAATATCCATTTCCTGGATTTCATTGTATTAATTATCTTCGTTTCTAAATAAGGGTGTTACCACACGAATCGATCGATTGTCGATCGACGCCAAGGTCAAATAACCGGACGGCTCTGAAGTTGCTGCGAGCTGCTGCATAGGACACGACTGTAGGTGTGTGCGGGGTGAGGTACGCGGGCGGCAGACCTAAGACATGAACTGTGGCTGAGTTCAGAGCTGCCGAGTTTCTGACGCGCGCTACGATTTTAATTAAATAAAATGAGTCATTTACCTTAACTTACTAACAAGAATAAGCAATTGTTACGTTAGAAAATAGAAAGTTAACTTATTTTTTAAAACATACATCGAGGCCTGAAATACAAACTGTACCATACTTTTTTCCATGAAAACATGAATTTATTTTTCATTGATACATAAATACAGGAACACACGTAAATCGCCTCGATGATCTCACTTTGACACAGTGGTAGTAGCTCCGCCTCCCCACCATGTGTTCCTGATTTGAATCTTGTATTTGATGGTTATGCATTTGTGTAATTTGTCGTAAATATGTGCGATGCGGTGGTGTAGTGGACCCTACCTCATACGCCGGAGGTTCGACGCTCGTAGGTTCTCGGGTCATGGTTTCCTCTCAGTTCGCATAAGCTCTGCTTACTTAGAGCCATGCAGTTGGTGTTTTTCTCTGGATTTATTATTATTATTATTTGTTTACGGGTTTCTCATAAATTGGAATTGCAGAGCCCAGAAAAGCTCTTCCCTCAGTCCATTGTTCCATCCATAACAAAACAGTTCGGCTTGTTTGGGACCCCTAGATATTTTTCCCTCAAGAATTTATTATGTTAGTTAGTTACACTATACAAAAATACCTCTCAAAATCTTATTATATGTTTTAGAAACGTCAAGCGGCTCCAGCAACCACGATGCTGGGGAGCCACTAAAGCGGTTCCGGAAACGAGACAAAATGCTTTTCTATGGCCGCCGGATGTTACGTAAAGTGAAGTCGATATCGAACTCCGGACAGGGTCGCAAGCGCAGGGCCGTCATGCGCTTCGCGAGGAAACTATTGCATTTGAAAAAAGAATCTGCGCCTGAACAGTTGAAGGTATGGTTTAGTCTATTTTCATTCAGATTCATTAAATTTTTATAGATATAGGTCTAGATAGAGATAATAGATCAGTCTCAAAGTTGCCATGGGTGATTAAAATGGCTGTTTTTCATGTAATAAATTAAGTTCTTCACGAAAATCTTAAAGAAATCTAAAAAAAATTATTTCTAATTCTCTGCGGGAGTTGTAAAAATATTAGTTTTAAATTTACTTACTTTCTAATATATAACTTTATTTAGCGACTCGAACTTCCCGCGGTTTCATTCTTTTAGCTTTTCGTACAAAATATAGCTTATTTTACGATTATACTTAATGATGTTTTCTAATTGTGAAATAATAGATAAAACCGATTCACTAGTTTACTATTAACTCAGCATTTGCACAAATCAACAAATCCTTCCTCTTATTACAAAAAAGTTAACGTTAATATATTAATCGGAATACAATAGAAACACAAATTGTTCTGAGGCGTTTATATTAGTCGTAAGTACTAAAGAGGTTGAAGTTCCGATAAGCGATGTCAGTCACGTTGAACTGGCAAGTTTTTTTATAGTAACATCATGTAAATTATTCGTTATTGACTTGTGATTTTACTATAACTTCGATTACCTTCATTTTCAATTAATTTAATCGAAGATGGCCACGGAATTGTTAAATTTTTTTTCTATCAAGCTTTGGTAGGACGAATTTTAAACTTGATAAATGTAGTCATGTGGCGTTGCCTGGTTTAGTTTCGTAAAAAAGTAGGTCACCACGCATGGAACAGTAACGAATAAAGTTGCTAGTGTTATTTCTATAAGAGATAGAAAGCAATTACAAGTTGAGACAATGTTCGGAATAAATGTCTGTGAGGTTTCGTGTTCCAAAAATGTTAAGAGCTGGCAAACAAAACTCTTATAAAAATAAAAAGAGAGGAGAATGGAAGTAGAAAGGTTGTAAGTAAATTAAAAGTATTTTAGGTACTTGCATCATGACAGCCTAAATATATATCAGCTCACCCAACTAAGGGATGATACAGGTAATTTATAGTCCACCATGTTTGTCTACTGCGTGTTGGCTTCGAAATAATTAGTTATGTTGTTTTCCTCACGATGATTTTCCTTCACGTTAGAGCACTCAGTCATCGGGAACCGAACCCGGGACCTTCATATTGAGAAGCTAGTGCCTTAACGACTGCGCCACCATTGCTCATAAGTATCGGTACAATTTCAAGTAACTTTCAGGAGTAAGTGACTCTCAATTTTTGATCTCCCTTTACATCCGTATAGGGATAAACGTAAGTGATGTTGTCATTAAAATAACTGTTGCTGACTTGTTAGCAGTTCCTCTGAAGGCCATTATTTAGTGGATTCGTGAATTAGCCTTAGACCCCATCCGTTCGCGTGCAACGCAGCACGCGGTCCACGGCAGCCGCACGCGGTCCACGGCAGCCGCACGCGGTTCAGTTTCTACAGGGTGTCCCAAAAGTCGTCAATAAACCGGAAGCATGAGATACAACAAGTCATAACAGCTATCTGAAAAATAAATTCTTGACCGTGTGGTTATGAAACTATAGGTTTTAAAAAAAAAAACAAAAATCAAAACTTGTAAACAAATTGTTGCTACAAATTGTAACTTTTGCATGGTTTTATTTTTGGAATATAGCCCTTAGCAATGCTTCTATCAATTTTAGACTTAATTTCAAAGTCATCTACCTTCGTTTAGAAGGAAAAGTCTCGTTTCTCCCAATCAAAAATTTATAAAAAAATGTTTGCTTAACTATAACCTACTGTACTGTAAAAAAAATAAATGTAAGTACTGATAAGTACTGAGTCCTTTTGTCAAGTAGTTTCAAAAGTTTGCTTATTCAATACAGATTTCATAATAGTGCATACTTGCTAGATTACTTCTAAAATAAAGCAAAAAAAAAAACAATTTACTAGAAACCATACTGAGTTTGTCAAAGTATTGATTAAATTATTAGGGTATTATAAGGGTCTAATACCATGTTTGTTCACTGTTCTTGCGATCTAAGTGAATGGAAAGAGAAAGTGCTACTGCCTGAGACTTATTTCATCGTTTCTAGTATAGCTAAGGTTAGTGTATATTATGATGTCTTTAACGTCGGTCAACAAAAGCTACAAGTCTTGCCGTACATTTTATCGTACGCACCGTTTGACCTTGTTTCCTATGTATGGCATTATACAATAAAATGCCATACTGCCATCATAAATCAAGAATGTCGCATTGCCCTTTAGATGCCTTGATAACCTAAGTAATATTATTTATATATAGCGAGTGCCTTGTTGCCCCACTACTGTTTTGTTCTACGTTGTTAGTGGGGCGAGACCTCCCTAATGACATTTACTATACATATAATATAAATTTATTTATTTCAAAATCCACAGCCCTTAGATATAAGTAGAATAACAATTGTGAAAATACTGACGGCCATTTATGGACTTACAATTTTTATATTTTCCTTAATGAGACTTACACAGAAAATAAATAATAATTTATCAAAAATATACAAATATACTAATCACGCAAATACAAAAAAAGAAAATACTGTTTAAGATTACTTTAAAAAAAAACATTAAATTAAACGATAATAGACCTTGCGTCTAGCAGGTTAAAATAAAACAAAAAAAATAATTAACACAATGAGGGTGTTTAGTGTAAAGCTTGTGTTGTATGTGTGTGTGTGTGTGTGAGCGTGTGTGTGTGCGTGTGTGTGTGTGCGCGCGTGTGTGAGTGTGTGTGTTTGTGTTTATGACTGTTTCTCACTTGCCAGTAGGGAACTTGTATCTCGTACCTAAAATTCGCTTCGCTGCCATTAAAATATTTTTTATGGGTAGGTCTTTGTTAGGAGCACAGAGAATGTGAACCGGGTAAAAAAATTGTAATGTTTCTGAAGGATACGCAAGCAGAGTCTAGTAAATAATATAGCTAGGTAAAAATACTATTATTAATTAAATACTTTGTACCTTTCGAGAAAATACATTGTAACGCGCAACTGATATTTATCAATCATAAAGGTAACGTTTCTGTATAAATGTCAAAAATGTGATGGTTCCTACTAATCATTGACGATAAAATTGTGTCTAAATTATTATTTCGCGACGTAAAACGAATCGAGTATTAAAGTTGCAGTATTGTATTTTATACGTCCATATATGTATGGTGTACTATGCATATAAGTCTAGGTGGATTCAAATCATTTCCTTTCATATTCAGCCTGACTGATTATCATATCAGTCAGAATATTAATAAGAAAAACATTTCTTGCCTTTTATGAATTTCAAACTTAAAGTATCATTAGATAAGTTGTTAAGTTTCGGACACTAAATAAGCCACACATGAATAGTGAAAAAAAATTGTGGTTGTTAGCCCTGCCTCATACGCCGAAGGTTCCAGGTTCGAGTCCTGGCCGGCCATTCATTTGGTTGTTTGAATTTATATATAATAATAAATAATAATAATAATAAATCCCCAGAAAAACACACCAACTGTATGACCCCAAAGTAAGCAGAGCTTGTGTTATGGATGACCATACAGCGAACTGGGGGGGAACCCTGAATAAACATACATATATAAATACAAACAACCATGACCCGAGAACAAATATCTGTGTTCATCACACAAATGAATGCCCCGGCCAGGACTCGAACCTGGGACCCGCGGCGTATGAGGCAAGACTACTTACCACTACACCACTCGGTCGTCTGTATGTTTATTCTGGGTGCCCCCCAGATCGCTGTACGATCGTTCATAACACAAGCTCTGCTTACTTTGAGGCCATACAGTTGGTGTGCCTGGCGATTTATTTTTATCATTATAAATTATTTTAATGATTTCGTCCGGTGTTGCTTTGGAAAAATTGTTTAGGTCTTACTTTTGTTGGGACTTACTTCAGGCTTAACAGTACTGCTTATAATACCCTTTTTAATTATTAAAATCACTAAGAAAAAAAATTTGTTTAAGTTAATTTGTGGTATTTTACCTATATTGACTTCTAAAACCAAACCCAGATATCAGTAAAACTCTCACAAATGTTTCCCACTTTTCCAGGTGCTAGAACCTCCAGCGGAATACCTCGAGGAGGACCTGACGAATGACGAGCGCGTTCCCCTGGACGCCCTCTATATGCTGCACAGCATCAGGGTGTTTGGCCACTTCGAGAAGCCGGTGTTCCTGATGCTGTGCAAGCATACCGAGATATTGAACCTGCCAGCTGGCTCGTATTTATTTAAAGTTGGTAAGTGAAAGTACTACCGTCTGTTTTTCCAAAAAAATGCAATCCTGAGATTTTCAAAAGTACTTCCGGGCTCCTCTTGGACCAGCGTGTAACATCCTCGTTCTTCCGATCACTTCCGATTTAAAAAAAAGTGTTAATTAAGTTGAATCGACCCATTTTGTAAACATTTGGTTGATGCCATCCATATTGAGGTTTTCCTTTTTAACATGACTGATCCACAAAACCACACACTATACTTGCATGCGGATATTCAATAATAATAAATCCCTAGACGATCACACCAATTGTATGGCCTCAACGTAAGCAGAGCTTGTGTTATGGATGACCATACAGCGAGCTGGAACCTCCGGCGTATGAGGCAGGGCTAACAACCACTATGAGAACCTAGTGTATTCTTGTACGATCTTCATAGTTGACATAATCCTCATGCTTTTAACCATATTCCTCTATAATTTGCTGCTAATGAAATCTTTACTGTTTATTCTTAAATAGGTCATCAACTAAGTCATATGAATTACATGATATTTGCCCTGTTCCCACATTATTATTATATAGCCTTACACAATTTTGCATAAAATGTTGAAAATGTCACAATTCGACGATCACCTCCAGTCCTCTGAATGTACCCAAATAGATAACCAAATATGTTGAAATAGGGTTCTTATTGCGTTCGTTCTGCCTGCGTCTGTTTTTCCAGAAAAATCCTAGTTCTTTCAAGCGTCGAGTGAATAGGTATCTCGTGGATAGACGTATAACACCTTCGTTTTCGTCGTCACTTTCCATCAGGCGAGATAGAAGACAACTGTCTAATCCTTTTTCAATAAAAAAAAAATAGTCGTCAGTTTTAAGGTTCCAATCCCAACAACGTTTGCCAATTCACGAATGGATTCCAGGTGACACCGACGAGAACGTGTACGTGGTACAGAACGGGCGTGTCAACGTGTACATTCACAACCCGGACGGCACCACGTTGTCGCTCAAAGTCGTCCGCGCGGGAGAAAGCGTGACGTCACTGTTGAGTTTCACCGATGTTCTAACTGTGAGTGTTTCTTGATGGATAGTTTGTAATCTTCCTTGTTGAGCCCAGGTAGCATATGTATAGACTTGGAGTTAAAGGAGTTTTATGTTTGTCAAATAAAGCTTGTCATACAAATGAGCTATTCAGTTTTTTTTAGAAAGACTTGTATGTTTATAACGCAAGTCAAGCATCGATATTATTGTTTTGTATAGGTATGTTTCAAAGATTTTGGATACAATTATGAATACTAATAGTCATGCCATTAAAATTCTTACTGCTGCACTAAGACGCGTAATTAAAGATATTGCTGAGCAAATAACGCGTAATCGCGGTACGTTGCACGTACCCGTGAGATAATAATTATAATTTTTTTTTATAATAAGTAGATAATTTTGTATTGTCTATCTTTTTATACCCAAACAATAAATAGATAATCATAAAACCATGTACAGTCCACATTACAATTCATCAGACTACCACAGAATTCAAAATTTTGTCAATAGATTATCAACCTAGAGTTCACCACCAAAACTTCAAAATTAATTGAGGAAATTTGACATTTTGTGGTATTCTAATGAGCTGTTGACCGTACATCCTAAATCCGTAAAGATACCTTCGTCACATTTTAAATAATTTCTCCTCATCGAGCAATATTTAAATTGTAGCATTTGTTTTCAGGGACATCAACAACCTTATAAAACAGTGAATGCCAAAGCTCTTGAAGATTCGCAAGTCATAAAGCTTCCGATGAGGGCTTTCCAAGAGGTCTTTAAAGAGTATCCAGATATATTTGTTAGAGTTATACAGGTTTGTATTAGAATTCTAATAAATCGCTGAAGGACATAGTGTCTGTAAGTCTATCCAAATTCAAATTCAAATATTAATTTCTCAACATTGACAATTACTTGTTCTTATTGATGTCAAATAAAACTTGACTCTACCACCAGTTCGGAAAAACCTTCGTGAAGAAGAACTAGCAAGAAACTTCACGGGTATCAATTTTTCAAAACCAATTTACAGAGTCTCTTTATGTCTATACAAAATTATTCTTATCTGCATCTGTTAGCTCGGCAAGTCTCCCTCCCCCACCTATCCAAACGACGAACACCCTCAAACGGCACTCGATCACGAGTGACCGCGGGATCCAGCCATCGCCCTCCTCAACCATATTAGAGGGAAGTGAGCGACCCGTCACCCGACGCTACCATAAGAAGACGTACTTTAGTGACAATATTCTTGTCCAGATTGTATAATTGGGTAGAAATTCAAATTTCAGTAACCATAAGCTTTACCAATTAAACTTATTTGTGACTTAGCTATAACTTTTGTTAGCCTTTTCGCAGTAAGATAAATTCATATCCGTACACCAGTTATCCGGATATCCAGTTATATGGACTCGTAAGTCACAGCTCTACTTATCTATTTGGAAACGTTTTGAATGGGCCAAGACACTGTACGTCAAATTATTCCCGCCTAACTTATTTGCACGAGAGCATTTCATTCGTTTAAATACCTATAAATAAATGGACTTTGCAACCTCGCTAAAAACTGTCCGAACCAAACGGGTATGAGTGTACAAAGTGATATGAAAACGAAGCTGCATAGTGTGGTTTTAGTATGTGCCTGGTAGTTGAAGCGGCATAATGCTTCTGCTCCACTGTTCGTTAATGTTAATGTCCAACTACGCGTTAATGAAAGCATTAAAAATGCACGTTGGATACATTAAGGTACAAACGCCGCGCCGTCAAGAGCCACGTCCTTGAAGTAATGCGTTAAAACCAACACAAACAGCTGCGCTGGTTTCCGAAATTGGATTAGTTTCCAAAAGCCTGGCTCTGTTTAATATGACTCTAAAACTTCAACCTGTTGCTTAACGTCTGAGGGCATTACAGCCATTTGTAAGTTCACGCCGTAAACTGTTGGCCACGTGAGAGAAGTAGCAGAAGTTAGCCATTGTCGTAAGCCAAAATCAGACGTATTATAAACAACACAAAATACAAAATATTTATTTATTTAAATGAACTCTGAAAATATATTTTCTTGTATTATACCAGTCGTCTTTAGTTTTCGTAAACTCGTAAAATGCTTAAAACTTGTTACCTGATACTATTTTTAATTTTTTGTAATCGATTATTCGATTATACGAACAACGTACGGTTTTATTTGATCCGAATTATCGGAGTCCTGCTGTAGTGAAAGACATTTTTTGATTCCAGATCATTTTCTTAAGGCCAGAATAAAATAAGGCCAGGCCATAACTATTGCATTTGTGATATCAGTATTTTTAACATTTATAATTTTATCCTTTCAGATCATCATGGTGAGATTACAAAGAGTAACTTTCACAGCGCTGCATCAATACCTTGGGCTGAGTGCGGAATTGGTGAACCCTGTAAGTTTCATACATCAATAGTATTAATGGTATATAATGGAATAGCTATGAAAATAAATAAATAAATCCCCAGCCAACCACACCAAGTATATGGCTCCAAAGTAAACAGAGCTTGTGTTATGGATGATACAGCGAACTAACACAACCAATAAATACACACAACCATGACCCGAGAACAACCATCTGTGTTCATCACACAAATGAATGCCCCGTCCGGCACTCGAACTTGGCACCCTCGGCGTATGAGGCAAGGCTTCTTACCACTACACCACTCAGTCGTCAAATATAAAAGAAAATTAGAATGTCGTCACAGTTCCACTTTCAAACATGTAAGTGTCAAAGTTAAACTGTCCTTAGTGCAAATAATAATAATTATATGAAGTCATGTAATCACTGTCCTAAACATGTGACCTATAAACTCTTGATGGTTCAAGAACAAAGTGAACTTAGCAAAATTTTGTAATTGAAATTGAAACGCTTTTCAAAATGTTCTTGACAGGGTAAAGAACGACGCAAACAGATGTCATCTCCAAGCAAGATAGTGAAGACAGCGGTGGAGTCGGCGCTGGGTGTCCCCGCGCCGCATCACGCTGAAAGGAGTGATACTTTAACGGTATGGGCTTGTTATCATTTTGAATTTGTTTGAATATTTTTTTGAGCGTGTAGTTTTAAATTTAACCAAAATATTTGCTGTTGTTATGGTAAACATAAATTGAGATGTAATTTATGCCTGTGTTATTCGCAGAGGAAGAGTAATATTACTTTCTGTGTTGGGTAGACGAAGTGGAAGTCGTCATACCGCATATATCTTAAAATGCCTTTAAATAAGACCAGTTTTATATTCAATCAATAATTAGAGCACACTAATTTTGTAGCTTTTGACCAAACTCTCCAGTCCCAGGTCTACTGGTAGAAATTTCTTACGAAATAAGTAGAACCTTTGTGCAAGCATTTTTATTTTATGATTAGTTATATTTTGTGTGTAGATAAATTGTAAAATAAATAAATATAATAATGTGAACAGTAGAATAACATCTGTCATACTGGAACGTATAAAAGCCGTAACCTTCCTCCTGAGTTTTAGTTCATTTAACCGATCTTTTCCGCCACGTCTGTCGTTCTTCTAACAATACGCTCACATAGAGACGCATTGCATGCAGGATTCCATACACGCCGTGTCGTCCCCCATTCACATCCAGGGTCGCCGGACCAAACCCGACATGGTCCCGGATGTGACGTCAAACACGCCCATCTCGGTATGAATGTATTGTTTAACTTGTTTTGAATTGTAAAGATGTTTCATTTCACGAGTGCTCTTCTGAAATTAGCTGCGACATAGCTCGCGTGTGTTCTGAGTATAGCATTTCATATAAGAATTGTCAACTTGAAATATTCTACGTGAGCACTCGTAAAATGAAATTTTTTTTAATCTATAATAATGTGAAAATGTGTGGTTTGTAAGGATAGAAGATGTGGGTTGTTTGAATGTTTGGTAGCAATTTGGAGGTTCCTGTGAAGAGTTTCCCTTATGTGGAGATTTAATTGTTTTTAGATTTACACATTTATTTTTAAAGCAAATAATTACAGTATGTAAACTAACTAAAAGCAAGTCTTTTTATTCGAGCCACTTAAAGGGTCGAAACTTGCACGTGATACATATTTATTTTAATTTTAAATAGTTTTTAAAGATTTATCCGCGAAAATTGCAGTTTTTTAAACTTTTACCGTATCCTATGTGTGAAGTAAATAAGTTTTACTTTTGAGTATTAAGAAAGGAAATTCAACTTTGCAATAATATGAACATTAATTACAAAAGTAGTCTGCAGTCTGTGAAACTAAAGTATTTTGAACTCGGCTGTCATCTTGAAATTTGCTTGGCATTTTTGTAATTTGTAAGTTTCGGTCTTTATAGCTTACCCAAAACTAGTATACATTTAAATAAAAAAGCTACATTTAAACAATACTGAAGACGCTTTTCAGTTCACAGAATAAATTGGTAGGTCTTTTCTTTATTTCACAGGATGACGTAAACTTGATTACAATCTAAGAAACAGGTGGATGTTTTTAACTGGAGAAAAAAAAGTTAAAATGCAATTTAAACATTACTACACGTGTACACATAAGATCCTTTTCAGCTTACGCGCCACCTGGTTGGTTCAAGAGATTGCTTTTTGTTAGTCTACATATTGTTTGGCCTTAGAGAGCGTCTTACCGCGTGCTTTTCACGTAAGGTGTTTTTTTTCTTTGAAACATGTTATTTGAATGTCCTTTGTTTTTACATTATTCATTAGATGAAACATTTTTTAACCGAATTTTATCACGTTTAATCATACTTTTACATGTTTCGGTACCTTTACAGATACCGTGGTCACGTCGTCGAGTAAAAATGTAATAATTGAACGTGATAAAATCCGGTTTAAAGTGTTTTATTTAATTTAATAAATCGTGAAAATACAAACAAATATTATTCGTGTGAGTCATGGATTTATTGTTATTATATCTAGCAATTACGCAGTACACAAATCCCAAAAATATCGAGATCAAAAATTACATTAAAATAATGTTATTCAAGTATAATATACAGTAGATCTTAAATAAATTATATGAATTATTTATCATATTGTTTAAATTATTGTTCTAAAACGGTTTCTTAAATATTGCAGCAACCACCCGACTTGCACCCCGTGTCATCCCAGCAGAAACCAAAAGATGGATCTTTCAAGAAACATACCGAAAATATGGATGAACAGGTAAATGTTCTTATTTATCTTAATTAGGCCACTGTTTACGAACCTCACCCAATATGTCATCCCACAAAGCGAGATAGATGTTATTTTTTCAATAACGGAACGGTATGTGTTGCTCTTTCGCACTTTCCATTTGGCGCCCGCACTTAGGATTTATGAATACTGGCCATATCGCAACTAACTTTCTTCGTAGTTTTGGTAAAAAAAAATTATTTGATTTGTTAGCTCCGTATTGACACCTTGGGTATAATACATTGTGGGCGTAATACATTGCAATAGTCATATACACTAATATTCTGTGTTAACCTAGTTGAAAAGGGGTAATTATATTATATGTCGATATAATTATATAACTTAGCCCGTTGGAACCTTATATATCTTTTTTTATAACAAGGGTCATGTATGTCTTCTACAGCAAATGCCAGATATTCAAGCGTCGATTTCGTCAACGAAAACCAAAGATATCACCGATCCATCGGTAAATTAAATAATAAGTTGTCTTCCACTTTAAATATTTTACGCTCATTTATAATTTTTTGAAATATTAAAATTAAGTATTTTTTGTATAGTCACAAATCAAAAATATAGACATATAGATAGCATAACACATTTTTGAGTTAATAGAATTTCGTAAAAAATGTAGCACAGCTATGAATTATCTAGGATTGATAGTTTTCTCTAATTAAGACGAATGTATATTTTGTAGTTACCAGATATCCAAGCCTCGACAACCGTGGTTCGTTCTAAAGTTTCTCATAAGGATACACTGGTAATTTATGTATTTGAATTTGTAGCATTTTATCAAACTGAATATTGTAAGTTACAGAAGAACGAAGTAGTAATTTGGATCTTAAAACATGCTAGCTGTAGGCGACAAGCAAACAAGAATGTTGATTCGTTTGATTTTACAGTTCTTCTGATATAAATTGTAGTCGAAAGTAGATTTACGTTTTCTAGTAAAGTCAGTTTTCCAATAAATAATAGAGAGTTTTACCTTAAAATAAAACTTACCTGTTATTTTCCTGAGATATCCGGAATCAGGTAATCCCTCCCTGGTACATCATGAGCATAATGACATAGTCAAGCGCAAACCGGAACGCCGCCGTATAAATCGGACGCGAAAACGATTAAACCGGAAGTCATGTAAGTGTGAAGAGGAGTAAACTAGACCAATCATTGTTCAAAAGACAGTTGCTTGACTCAAGATGGATTCCGGATATCGATACGGACAAATAATAGGTTTTATTTTAATCTTGTCACGCGTTTATTGTTTAATATTTCAGATACATTATGGTTATGAGTGCGTAATTATTTCCTTTTCGCAGCCAGTAGCAGAATGCAATTTTCTTCCTTTAGTTTTAAGACATCCATCCACAAGGGATGATACGGTAACTAAGTGGTTTTTCAGTAAAATTAATTAATTTGACCTTGAAATATTAGTAATACGATAAAGTGTAGAATTGGACTGTTTATTGAATTTATATGCCATGTATTTGTATACTGGTAAAGGATCCTCCATTAATCACATTTTTTTTTTGTAACTTTTAGCTCCCCTCCCTTGGTGATACGTGTTGAAGTTTTTGACTGAGTTCCCTCCCCTACCCGAGTTCATGGGTATTTTGTTTTGTACAAAGTATCGCAAATAATTAAATAAAATCTTTAAATACAGTTATACTTAATCAAATTTAATTCTAGAATGCACTATGAAAAAATGTCTAGAAAGACATTAAGGTTCTTTTTGAATGGTCACGCGTAATGTTTCGACCTAGAAAACACGCGCTAAAAAAATTTACGAACGTAACGGGAATTCTCACTGCACCTTGTGATATTTCGTGACTTTTTCCGCTTGCTCCCCCCCCCCCCCCACCCTTTCGAGCCGCACGTGATTAATGGACGATCCCTAATATGTATTTCTTTCTATACATTTCTCGTGAACAGTTCACGACTTTATGAATTTAACATGTTAAGTCGGCTCTACAGTCGCGGTGCGAACGGCTGCTAAATCCCGCGAAAACCGTGAAACACGAGTGTAGATTTTGTTCACGCTTCGCATTCGCGCTTTGCGGCGTTCCCCGATCAGTGTCGGTTTTCTGTTCCGCGACAAAGGGTTTGCGACGCGTGGACGAGAACGCGACGTGAACGCATCTACACTCGCAGTTTTCCGCAGTAGCATACACGATATCGCGAAAAAGACTGTGAAGCTTGAGTGAAAGAATGCGAGTGTAGAGGGACACATCCACACGTGGATCGCGGCGTATATTCACGGCGTGAATTCACGTCGTGAATTCACGACGCGACTTAACACGCGAGTGTAGAGCCGGCTTTAGAATATTAGTTTTCTGACATACGCGTATAGTGTAGCATTAGAATTTAAATATTAAAATTATTCTGTAATTTGATATCTGATTTATTCGCTTAGCTTAGCTTTTTGTTACAAGAAATACTGAATTCCTAGAATCACTTTTTATAGATATTTATGTTAATATCAAAACCATTGCACCCCTTTAAAGGATACACTAAAAATTCCTTTTTAACTGGTCCCCTATATGACAAAGAAAACAATGGTAATGTACAAATTTTCACGTTTCTAAATGCACTGGTTTAGATGGTGCGTCTCTGTATATATATTGTATTTTAAGGTTTAATGCTCTTTGTGGAATGAGTGGTAATAATCCTGCCGAATAATAATAGAGAGACAAATATAAGAGTAATAGTTTACAAATGTGACGTCACGAGTCTGGTGTTCTAATTATTTACAAATGTACTCTAGGTTTCTATAGGCCAAGTGAAGATGTATTGGCTCGTTTAAGCATTATATTCTTTTTGTTATGTCTCTGTTTTATTTCAGGCTCTTATCAAAATCGCAACGGATGCGTTCGTAAAAGAACTTGGCTTGGAAGATGACAAAATGCTCATAGATAACGTGCAAGTTAGAGATCTGCCTACCGGTACGCATATTATGAAAGAGGATAGTCATAAGGTTGGTCTATATTGCATTCGAGTAACATATTTAGAAAAACAGTTTGTAAACTGTAGGGGTTAAAGTTTAAAATGTAAAGGCAGTCTTTCTGTTTTTATTGTGGAAGAAATAACAAATACAAATTTGTTTAGAAAACATTTAACTTTTATTTTTCTATGAAAATGTATACTGATATTTATATTTCTTTGTTTTTGAAGCACTATTATAGTATACCCGGGGACCAACCAATAAAACAGGTAGAAACAGAATGGTGTTTGTATGTTTTCAGGACATTCTGTCAATTATCTTAGTATTCATTAAGATGCAAAAAAATTTGGTTTTGTTTTGAGTGAAATAATCTTTGGCGTTGAGTCATTTTCCTTCTTCATCTCATATTCCATGAAACATTTTGTGATTTATCTGTTGTTAATTTTTTTTCTTTGATTAGTTTTAAATGAAAATAATAATTGCTTTTTCAGGATGTGGCGCTGGTGTATGTTTTATCTGGCGCTCTGTCTGTATTTCAAAAGGTGCCGGAAGGTGACGGAGAGGTCCATATGTTTACTGCCTATCCAGGTAAATATACATTATCATAATTATTTTTATATAACTCAATAAGCAAAGATAACTTCCATAATATTGAAACCGTATGACGAAGTTGAAGTTCTCACAGTTTAAGTTTTAATCGTAACCGACAAAATAATTAGTATCATAAGCGTAACTGTTAATGACATCACAAAAGTTAAAGCCTCTTTTCTGTAAGTAAATATTTAAGAGCTAAGACATTCCTTAATTGGCAACGTATTGGTTTGACAATGGAAACGATATAACACGTTTGTACAAGAGGTACAAGTTTTATACAACAGCTTATTAACTGTCATATCGATTTTCAACCTAGAGATAATCGCCGAAGAGTTCAAAATCATTTATTTAAATTGATTTTGTTGAAACTGAACATTTTTACAACTGGATATATCATGATCGTAAATTTTAATTCACGGCCTTACTTATAATTATTTAATAAAAATACGTACCTCCCTTACAGGCGAAGTGGAAGGCGGTCTAGCAGTTATAACAGGAGAGCCCTCCTTCTTCTCGATCCGCGCCAAACACTTCACCCGGATCGGCCTAGTTTCTAAGAGCACCATCTACAACATAATGAGGGAAAAACCGTCGGTGGTCCTGCACATTGCCAACACTGTGGTCAGGAGGCTGTCTCCGTTTGTGAGACAAGTGGATTTTGCTTTAGATTGGGTGAGTTAATGTAATTTTTTAGGAAGTGTGTTGCTCAAACCCTTGTTATGCTTATTCAGGAACTTATTATCTATTCGAAATTTAGTATTGTTCGAATTTATATAATTTGACGTAAATTGTTTATTATTTTGTGTGATATATATTTCTAAAAAATCTATTAGCTTAGTATACACTGTCTGTTCAAAAGAAAAGGTGAATTTTGAATTTTTTTGAAAAGTATTTATTTATTCATCAATATCCATTTTGTCCCTTTCAAAGTAATCCCCCGCAGATATAATGCACTTATGCCAGCGCTTCTTCCAATCCTCGAAGCACTTCTGAAATGCGCTTTTCGGTATGGCCATCAGCTCGTGGTTCGATTCTGACTTGATCTCATCGATTGTGGCAAAACGCTTTCCTTTCATTGGTCTCTTCAGTTTTGGGAATAGGAAAGTCACAGGGAGCCTAGTCTGGTGAGTACGGTGGTTGAGGCCTGATCACGGTGTTGTTTTTGGCCAAAAAATTACGAACAAGCATTGATGTGTGAGCTGGTGCATTATCGTGATGCAGAATCCATGATTTATTTTTCCACAATTCCGATCGTTTGAGCCGTATTGCTTCACGCAAACGTTGCATAACTTCCTTGTAGTATTCCTTATTAACCGTACGACCTGTTGGCAAGAACTCATGATGCGCCTCGCCATTGTAATCGAAGAAAACAGTGAGCGAAACCTTCACATTTGATCGAACTCGGCGTGCTTTTTTCGGTCTTGGCTCATCTGGCCGCTTCCATTGGGATGATTGGGCTTTGATTTCGACGTCATAAACATATACCCACGTTTCGTCACCAGTTATGACCCTTTTGAGCAAAATTTTGCTCAAAATTTAGCAATCTCGGAACAAATTTCGCTGCCACACGTTTCATGCCCAAAATATGTTTCGATGTTTTCTTCGCTTGTTGACGTGGTTGCCACTCCAGGACGCTCATCGTCACCAACATCTTCTCGGCCTTCTGTAAAGCGCTTGTACCACTTATAAACACTTTTTTGAGACAAAGTGGACTCGCCGAATGCGACCAAAGTTGTGTACGACTAAAATGTTGACTACATTTCAAGTACCTTGGAGCACTTTATTTCATTTTTAACGCAAAACTTAATACATATTATTTGATCCATTTTTCCAAAAGTCTAAAATCGAAGAACATACAAAAACGTGACTAACCTTTGCAGTTGTCAACAACAAACTACTTACCCAAATTGGCTAATAATGCTGACATGATAATGATATGTGTACCAACAGAACAAAAAATGTTTTTCGATAATCAAATGTAAGCAAAAATGTCGCGAAAATTCAAAATTCACCTTTTCTTTTGGACAGACCTCGTATATTTCTGCTACTATTGTAAAGCTTGAAAGCCTTTTTAAACTTAATCAACTTCTATTAACATAATACATTTTTGTTTCCAAATACATCCACCAGTTTTTCAATATTTAAATTTCCCAGGTGTTCTTAGAATCGGGTAGAGCGGTGTACCGACAAGATGAAGAATCAGGGTCAACGTTCATAGTGCTGAGTGGTCGGTTGAGGTCCGTCATTACCCTGCCCAATGGGAAGAAGGAGTTAGTGGGCGAGTACGGCAAGGGAGATCTTTTGGGGATTGTAAGTATTACTAATAATAATAATAATAAGAAATCATTTATTTCAGACCATTATCCATAATTTGTTAGTAACAATTTGTCTTAAACCTATTGTTAGTATGCATCAATTCAAAATTAAAATATTGTGATAGTAATAGTGAAAGTCCCACCGGTCTACGAACACGCCCAGGATTCGGTTGGTGGGTCCTCGGAGACGGGTCATTAGGGAGGCGCAGCGTTTTCTTATAATTGCATCCGTTTGCGCCCCTGCAAACATTCGCACTGCACCTCCGCGGAAGCCCCAACAGAACCCTGAACGCGTTATTATATTGGACACAAATGTCGCTGTATGTTTAAACTTCTAAATTGAATTCGAATTTAGTTGCTACTTTATTTTTCATTTATTTTTAACTATACTGATAGATAATGAAAGCATTTATTGTTTTGTATAAGATTACCCAGTCTTCACCACGATTGTTGTTATTATAAATTAAAAACACTCAACTGCGTGGCACATCCTCCAAAAAATGGAAATCCAAATCATTTGTTTGTATGTGTATAACGTGAATCATTACACGGGATAGCTTGTAACTCAGTAGTCTCGCCGACAAATGCTCCTGGCATTAAAATCTATAAACTCATTTACAAATATAAAAAAATATCTATTCGAAAGCTACAGAAAATGCATAATTATGCATAATTAACACAATCTTCTGCACGTAATAAAATGATCATTTAGATCAAACCTAGTTTAATAAAGTATATCAAGTTGAATACGATGTTTTTATATACTTACAATTAATCAACAAGGAATAACTTCAAAATCCAGGTAGAAATGGTGACGCACACTCGTCGGAGCACAACAGTAATGGCGGTCAGGGACTCGGAACTGGCTAAGTTGCCGGAGGGCCTGTTCAACGCGATCAAGCTTCGATTCCCGGTCGTGGTCACACGGCTTATTAATCTATTGGGACATAGGATCTTAGGTAAATATGATAGAAAGAGGTCGTATACGATCTGTTGCTTGCTAAATGTTTGCTTTTTACAGAGTAATAAATGTTTGTGATGATCTTCAGAATAATGAGTACAAATATAATAAATATAAAATGTGCTTGAATGACATGAAATTAAAAACATGAAAACTTAATGAACACTTACAACACATGATAAAATACTATTACATTTACAGGTGATGACAGCATGTCAGAGTCATAAAATGTTTGTGTCTTAAATTGTACGCAAGCTTTTTCAGTATCGAGTGTTACAGTATTTTACGCAATGTTAGATTCTTACTGTTAATACAACTCATTCGCCCTTCGTGATAAATTCTAGGCAGCATAGTGGATCAAGCGTTTGACTAAATGTTAACATAACTGCAATCGTTTTAAACATTAAATAGTTATACGTTATTGCAGGCTCCTGGCAGAAGACTCCCTCGAGCCTGGGCAACGCGGCGGCGGTGGAGTGCCGCCCGATCCAGCAAAACATCTCCACGGTGGCCGTGGTGCCGGTGTCGGACGACGTGCCGCTCACCGCCTTCACCTACGAGCTGTACCACTCGCTGGCCGCCATTGGTAGGCTGCCTAATCGGCTGTAAAATTATACACTGAATTATGTTCATTTATATTTCGCAATAGTACAGCTATATACGTATACAGGGCGTCCCACGGCTATGCCGCATGGAGGGCAAATACCTTGAATATTGCAGATTAAAAAGCAATTTAAACTGCATTCATAGATTTTTAAAAAATTACATGGATCGAATCTGCTAAGCCAGAAAAAAATGTACCCTGTAGTTTTATCATACCGATCGAAAGGCTTCATCATAAGGATTATTTTTTGCTAAATAACATAGTGTCAGAAATAAAAAAAGACCATGAGTTTTAAAAATTTTTAATACAAAATTAATCAATTTATCAAATGCTCAAAAGTTCTATTCTGTTGAATACAAACTCGCACTCTTTTGATAATTTCACTCCCTGTCGATTTGTTTATCATGTTGTGGATATTTAGCATAATACGTCTATGTTCTGATTGTAGCTCGTGGACACGTTCATACTGGTTCTTGTAAACTACATTTTTTACAAAATCCCATTAAAAAAATCTACCGAGGTTAGATCTGGGGATCTCAGCGGCCATCTTATTTGTCCATTTGTCCTGATCCAGGAAAGAAAGTGTTCATTGAGATAGTCCCTTGTTCTGTAACTTTATGAGCCGGAGCCCAATCTTGCTGAAAAGTAAAGTTTTGTCGTTGTGCAACCGGAAGATTATTATTAATTCACTTCTTAAAATCGCAAGTATCATTTATTGCCATTGTTACGAAATTACTTTGCTACTTCCGTGACGGATTTGTGTGCAAGACGTTCAAGCGTTTAGTAATAGAACCGCAATCCCTTCCACTGATGTTTCATAAAGTGTTTCTGTGTTATTGGCTATAGAAAGCTCTAATAATTGAAATTCTTTAAATGATTTCAGGGCCCACAGTTCGCCTAACATCTGACGTCATAAGGAAGCTCCTAGGATTGACTATAATGGATCCAAATAACGAATACAGATTAAGTTCGTGGCTGGCGCAACAGGAAGACAAACATAAGGTAATAATACCATACACCAGGGGTCGGCGAGGGGTCGCGAGCCACATGCGGCTCTTTGCATGTGAAGCTGCGGCTCTTTAGTTCCATACGCAAATATTATTTATTTTATAAACGAAAAATATTTAAAAATCATTGTGAATCGATTAATGACGTTCAGGCACCATTTCTATCTGTCAGCCACTTGAACTCGTTTTTCACCGCACCCCTCCCCCGTGACACGCGTCGTCACTGTCGTTAGTCCGTAGATGTTTACTTGTGCTAATTTTTTACTTAAATGATAAGTGATTATCGAATAATACCAAATTCTATTATCTAATTTGCTGTAAAAAAAACTTTATTTATGCAAGTACTGTTTATTTTAGAAACATATTTGTGGCTCTTTTAAAACTTAAAAATTTTGTAATAATTTTTGACTCTTCCGACTCAAAAGGTTGCCGACCCCTGCCATACACCAATGAATAGAAATTGGCTATCGTAGAATAAAAACTTGTAAAGATCCTCAATACCCAAATTATAAAATAAAGTGACTTGGTTTTTACTTGTTATCAAAATATGTAATGCAGAACAGCCAGTAGTATCGAGTTCTCTACGATTCAAATTTCAAATTTTATCATTTTTATCATTTTTAGGTTTAAAACATATTTATCATTTTCAGGTGGCACTTTATCAATGCGACCCGAGCTTGACGCACTGGACGCAGCGCTGCTTGCGCCAGGCGGATTGTATACTTATTGTGGCCTTGGGTGATAAACCTGCAACCATTGGCAAGGTCATATTATATTGAAATTAATGATTTTTATATGTTTATTTATTTATTTATTTTATTATTAGGGAAGCTTACAGCTGAAAAAAACACTAAAGTATAAAGGCAATTGAAACTGATGGCCATTTAAAAGCTTCCACCGGTATACAGTAGGTACAATTGATTGACAGCAGTATCTACAGTAAATACAACTGATATAATAAAACTAAAAAATAAAAACAGAGTACATTACATACATGACTCAAGTAAATGAAATAAAGTGTGACATTACATCGGTAAGATTAAATTAATTAGTTTGTAACGAAGAACTTACAACTTAATTTATTTCTAATTGTCGCTATCGATGTGTTAAACAAGTCAATATCGTTGTCATCACCACTAATGTCATTAAAGCATCTGCTTGCTCTAATAATATACGAGTTTTGTTTATACCTCGTCCTGCTGAATGGTACGTGTAGTAAGGCGGGCTTTCTAAAGGATCTAGAGTTGGTACGTAATCCTAGTTCACTGAGTAGCTCCGGACAGTCAACCGAACCATTAGCGATACGAAGGAGGAATGTGACGTCCGCTACTCTCCTTCTGTCACTCAGGGGGAGGTAGTGGAATTTACGGCATCTTGCCTCATAGTCCGTTTATATGTTCATATGTTTGTACTAATAGTTTGGAGGTAGTTGTTCTTTGTGCAATAGTGGGCGCGTTTAATAATAATAATAATCCCCAGACAAACACACCAACTGTATAGCCCCAAAGTAAGCAGAGCTTGTGTTAATATGTGGGTCTTAATTATTATGACTTATCAGTCTACCAAATGATATGTTAATATTATTTTATCTATTTAACAGATATGCAATTTTTTTCAAATTATTATTATAAAATAGTTTTTTAACTATTATAACAACTTGGTAAATTAAACGCTTATTAATACAAACTCACTATTTTAAGAAATGTTTTCACACCATTGATCTAGATTCTACTTTCCTATCTAATATTTTTATCCTAATTCCCACAGATTGAAAAAGAAATCGAACGCCTGGCGATCCGTACCCAAAAGGAGTTGGTCCTCCTACACAGGGAGGGTGGGCCCAATCCTATCGGAACTGTTCACATGTTGAACATGAGGTCGTGGGTCAGTCAGCACCACCACATCCGGTGCCCGCATCGGATGTATACCAGGAAGAGCCAGTACAGGATTGTGAGCATAATTGATACATGTTGTTGTAATTGTAAAAAAAATGTAAACATATAATTATCACTGTCAAAGTGACAAACTTCATGTCATATATTATATGCTTCTCAGTCATATTTTGTTAATTATTGGATCAGAAAGCCGATTAAAGTGGGAATCGTCAGCTGACATGTCTTGTGTGATACGGGCAGTATGCAAATAAACGTGTTTATACACGCTGTCGTGCAGTGTCGTGTCCCTTTATAATAAAACTAATTTTTGAAGTGTTTGGGCACCCTTTTGTAGGATGGCAATACCATTTTCTTGTAGATATAAATGTATATGAAAACCGCAGTTACATATTTTTAAATCATAATAGATTTTACTATATTAAGCGCTAGGAGTGATTGCAAAAATTTGTGCGTTAAAATTGTACAAGTTGACGCGCTCGCTTTTTGTTTGTTATTTTTGCTTTTAACTATATAAGTTACTTTGTTTTTGTTATAAAAGTTAAAATTAGTATGTTATAAACTAAAATTTGAAATTAAACCCAAGTTTGTAGCCGAAATGGGCAAGTAATGACTATTTTAAATTCAAATGAAAAACGGAGATCAAATTGATATTGGATTTGATTTAAAAAAATATTTTATCACAATACTTTTGGAGGTTCTCAGGTTAGTTCATTTAAAGTAATTGCTTTTCAGAACCCTAAGGATAACGCGTAAAATCACAAATGATCAATACTTCGAAATTTGGCATTCGACAGGCAGACAGATAAGAAAAAAAAACTGCTGTATTACAGTTTAATTTAATCCGTTTTAATATTATTCAGTTTCCCAATCAATCAAGGACAGACGGTAATTGTTATTTTTCCTTGAGATCGTGCGTTATTTGAAGGAGTTGTAGTGATTGGATTCGTTACAAAATAGAAGCACTATTAGGAAAGGATTAATCTTTAGATTTCGTAGTTCACGATTATATTTTAGGAAAGCATACTCAAATATCAAAAAACGCGGCCCTGTCGCTTTGTGCGAACTTCGCTTGCGTTTGTTGTCAAATCGGCTTCTAAATTATTTACCTCTCTCTGAGATATACTTATTGATTTCTTTCCATTCCAGAGTGAACTGTACAGCAAAGTCCTGATGTCTGAAGCCTCCGTGCACTCGGACTTCAGCCGCCTGGCGCGCTGGCTCACGGGCACGTCCGTCGGGCTGGTGCTGGGCGGCGGCGGCGCGCGCGGCGCTGCGCACGTGGGCATGGTGCGCGCTATACAGGTGCGGGCGCCTACCCCTTAGTGTACAAATAATATTGGCCTAGACACAAATGGACGACGATGGAATATTTATTTCTCAACATTGACAATTACTCTTATTGACGTCAAATAAAACATGACTCTATCACTAGTTCGGAAAAACCTTCGTGAAGGAGAACTGGCAAGAACTTGACGGGTATATTTTTTTCAAAATAAATTTACAGAGTCTCTTTATGTCTATGCAAACTTATTCTTATCTGCATCTGTGTTAGCTCGGCAAAACTCCCTCCACAAAGTATCCAAACGACGAATACCCTCAAATGGCACCCGTTCACGAATTAACGCGGCATCCAGCCATCGCCCTCCTCAACCATATTAGGGTGTTACCACACCAATCGATCGACGTCGATCGAGGGAAGTAAGCGACCTTTCACCCGTCGCTACCATACAACATTTCTATATCTATTCATCGTCTATACAACATTTGCAATAAAAATGTCCCAAATTTATATTAAGAAGTAACATTTTGATTTCAATCATGAATAACTTATGGCTGATTCTTGCTTATATAGTTTTGGAACGACTACCAAGCTACAATCACGCTACTTCGTTGTCATACCTGTTTTATTTGGACAGTTCGGAGTGCGGATGCGAATTCCGTTTACTTTTACGTCCATGGTCACGAGAATAAAAAAATCAAAAATTATAGCACTTTTGTATAGAAGACATTGCTCAAACTATGTGGTTCTGAGCCTCTCTCTAACACTCGTCTCCATGTTGTACACCATCAAATAACTACAATACTTAAACAACCATGTTGAATATTTCAGGAAGCTGGGATCCCCATTGATATGGTCGGGGGAGTCAGCATCGGAGCCTTCATGGGCGCTCTGTGGTGCATGGAGAGGAATATCACCACCGTCACGCAGAAAGCTAGGGAGTGGTCGGCGGTGAGTGTGGCTTTCTGTATATTTTCATAATTTTAAATATATGAAATTCTCAGACAAAAGCACTCAAAATTACAAACTAGTGTTATGTCCGAAAATTAAAGGCATCCATGACTCCTGAACAAAAATGTGTATTTATTAACGTGCTCCTACCAGAATTTGAACCTGGGATCTCAGATGTGATTCTACTAACAACTACACAATGAGGCCAGCATTCAAAAATTATTTAATTATTAGAAATATTAAATTTTTACACCTTATTATTTTTTAATAAGTGGTTAAGGCATGTTACAAATCAATGGCCTTAAAAAGATTCGACGTAAAAGTTGATAATTTTTTTAATTTCATTCAATATCTATTTTCACGGCAGCCTTGATATACATCAGCCTCACCCGACTAAGGGGTGGTGACAGCCAGCTAATAGTTCACCAGGCTAGACTACTGCGGGTTGGCACACTTGACACATGCCTTCGAAATAATTATTTAGTTATTGTACGATCTTTTCCTTCACCGTTAGAGGAGTTGGCTTTATGTACTTAAGTTGTAATAACTCATTTGTACATTTGGTAGTCACGGTGGTCGAACCCGCGACCTCGAGACAGAATAGCCAGCGCCTTAACAACTGCGCCACCGACGCTCTATATCAACTAAAAATAAGCTGTATAACAATTTTCTTAAGCATTATTTTCAATAAAACTAAAAATGAGCTCTATATCAATGTCATAAAGCATTATTTTTAATAAATCTAAAAATGAGCTCTACGTCAATTTTATTAAACATTATTTTCAATCCAACTAAAGATGAGCTCGATATCAATGTAATAAAGCATAATTTTCAATGAAAATAAATGAAATGAGCTCTATAAAATTCCCAGCGTATGACGCAATGGGGTAAGCAGCTCCTCGACCTCACGTACCCGGTGACGTCCATGTTCTCGGGGCGCCAGTTCAACGAAACTATCCACTCGACGTTCGGCGACGTGCACATCGAGGACCTGTGGCTGCCCTACTTCAACGTGACCACCGACATCAGCGCCAGCTGCATGAGAGTTCATCGACACGGTAAGCCTTATTGTGGTTTTATATTTGGGTACCATTAGAAAGGGTTTTAGCTTAAGTATGGTTTGTGAATAAGAGATGTGATTATAAACTTCTTATAAAACTTATAAAATTGGATGAAAATTTTTGAGATAAAAATGTTATTTTTTTGTCAGCTCAATACCATTTTGGTATTAGCTTTTTAACAGGTTCATATTTAAATCAGTATACAACTTAACTAGATAAAAAAGTTATACAAGCAATTAACATCTTTAGAATTTAATATTTTAAGATCTCTTGCTCACAAACTTTCTGATATAAATGCTTATATATTATGTAGCAATAGCATAATTAAAACAAAATTATCACGATATTCCCAAATGATGTTTGATAAATTGCTTAACACAGAAATAACTCCACGGCAGTATCGATAGATTTCTTTGCAAATATTAAAACGACACATTCATGGACAGGGGTATTCACAAGATACAATTTCTTATTTGTTATTTCATGGTGTCAATAACGTCTTCTGCAATTTTTACTAACCCAATAATTGTTTTTAAGTTTTTTCATTCGAGTCGAGCTGTGAATTAATTGTTTGTTGTAATGTGTTTGCCGTAAATCGCCGTCAAATGCATGTTTTAATAATTGTCGCAATTGTTGTACTTATTTTTCAGTAAAGTACTGCTTTAATAGTAATTAATATCTGCAAACCATTTAAAGCATTTGACATGAACACCCAACATCCTATAACAATTTGGTGTGTAATATTTTGTATTAATCGTGTGTTTGCTATTGCGTTCACATACGAAAGATGCTGTGTAAGCGCTGGTTTTTATTTGTTTTTGCGGAAATATCGAGCCATCATATGGTCTGTATCTATGGTGGCTTCGAGGATCGAATGGTGTAACTTAGAAAGGGATTATAAAATCGTATATCATTGGTCTGCCAAAGTGGATAATAAGAATCGTTCAAGTTAATAGTTTACTTATTCTTACATCTCTTCTGTTGAAGTGAATATTATTTGAATAGCTGCAAAGAAAGAGCTAAGGTATGCTAAGGTATATCAAGCTTGGAAGCCACAAGAATTTTTTTTTAAATTCTAATATGTAAAAATTAAACCTGAATTGGTCTCTAGCACAAAGACTAAAAAGTTTCTTTAACTACAAGTTCTGCTAAGTTACAGCATTCGAACGTATAAATGTTATTTGTCTTTTTGTTTTTATTTAATCCGCTACAGTGTTTCGTAACCTCCCTACAACCACACTCACTTGCATTTATATGTTTGTGTCGATCATTTAGTTTATGTGTTGAACCAGTCATTTATTGTGACAAAAAACAAATGTTATTGTGTTGTCTTATTTTAATGTTGATCGATAACTACCAGTAAATAGTGATTAAATGTAATTTATATTTCAAAAGTCTCCTTTCTGTATTGTTGACGAATCCGACATTATTTGCTTTTCCAGTGTTGCCATTGTGTACTCAAAAATAATTATAACGACTTGTAGAACTGGTGCATGTGATTGGTTTACGTGAAAGTTGATCCGATAATCTTTTAAAGCAATGGTCCCGTGTTGTCGCGTTTAAATGTCGGGTTGGATTTTTACATCGTCATTATTAGTTGTTTTTGAAAGCCTTTTCTCACATATTCTTCTTCTCATTCTATTTACTTATCATCTGTCCTTGTCATGTATATGCATGAGTGTGGTTTTTAGTTTTCCTATTTAGTTATTAGTTCGGTTTGTAAAATATGTCTTTATCTCATCGCTGTAGCTTGTAAATGTGTATCATAGATTGATTTAGTAACTTTTTATTTAAGGTCTATATGTTTAATAATTACATAGCGAAATATCGAAAGTATGTACAAAAGTTGCCCTCATCACATCGCTTGCTAGAATATAGTCGTCACTGTGGATTCATTGTACGTTATTCATCCTTTGCTTAATTATAAGTATTTAGTTTTTGCAACATTCAAGGCCGAGGTCCACTAAAACTTGGTTATAAAGAATTTTTACACAGGTGCTTCACAATCACATAGGATGTACATATTCTTTTTGATATCTCAGTTTCATTTTGTATTTCTCTTATTAAAGCCGCAAGCACTCGCTTTCTGTGCACCCCTTTTAACCCCCCTATGACACAATTTTAGATGTTGATGGTTGGTAAAAAATAGTCTCTGATCTTACGAAGCTGTCTTACATAGTTTAAATGAGCTTTTACTAAAGTGAATTTTATAATGGATCAAATAAACCTGAGTGTTGAATGCTAAGTATAATACGGCAGAGAAAAACAGGATCGAGTATAAAACCAAGTTTTAAAGCAACTTAATTTGGGCCACATAATTTGATGTAAACTTTAATAATATAAAATAGCTGTATATTGCAACAAAAAGAAATTCGAAATCCAATATGTGACACGTTTACACTTTTAAAGTATATTATTAATGTTTTGTCATATCAAATTCCTAAAAATCCCATAAACAAACTTAGAATATTTCAATATTAATTAAAAATATTGTGTTTTAAATTAAAAAGAAAACAAATCATTTGCAAAAACTGAAGTAGATCAGTACTACACAAATCATTAAACAAGAACGTGATTGTTTTTCGTTGGGCCAGGGTTGCCATGGTAACGGTATCATAGTTTTGTTTTAGTGTCATCATTTGAACTAACACTAATGTCATCAAATATCGAATGCCATCCTAATGTCCATCAGATTTTGTTTTATTTTAATTATTTATGTGTGTTGGGTTTGTAAGATTAAAATTATTCTAGACATTCCCGTAACTTAATTTTTTTTCCTGATTCATTAACCGCTTGTTTGAATTCCTTTCCATGGATCGTGTGAGTTTGAAATCTCATAGAGAAAATGCGAAACAAGTCTTATTTGTCGAATAAATAACTTTAAATAATTTCGTAGGTTGAATTTTTTGTTTTAAAGTTCGTGTTAGGTTAAGCAAAATACAAATTGATATTAGAAAACGTTCGATTAACACGATACACGCGGGCCGCAGGTTCTCTCTGGCGCTACGTACGCGCTTCGATGTCGCTCAGTGGCTACATGCCGCCATTGTGCGACCCCGTAGACGGCCACCTCCTATTGGACGGCGGTTACGTCAACAACCTGCCAGGTAAACCAATCACAGCGCGCCCCCGCCCCAAACCGACCGATCACATCGTAAACATTTCAAACGTACGCTGAGTGTAAATATTAATGTTTCTCGGGGTTATAACGGTGTGTTAGTTATCATTATGCACAATTTTCTTTTCTTGCACAAGATTTTCCTTTCTAACCCTAGTGTATAGATGCTTGCTGCGTTTATGAATCATCAAGTTCGTGGGATTGATATTTACACTCAGTCGTCAGGTAAGTGAGTATGAGATGGCAACACTGAGAAGGCGCGAAGTGTGAATGTGTACTGACGTTTTGGATGTGCAAAAGGTATGCTTTGGAGATACTGTCGGGCTTCGATGAGCATAGCGGGCATTTTCCCGCCGATGTGCGACCCCATCGACGGCCATCTGCTGTTGGATGGCTGCTATACCAATAATGTACCAGGTTTGATTTCTGTTTTATTTTGTTTTAGTAAACGTATTGTTTTAAATAACATAACTTTATTGAGATATTATTATGTAGGTATACATTAACAAGTATTTTGAAATAAACATTAATTTTCATCATAACTAGCATTTAGAATTATTACAAATTAGTATTTTTATGTAATACCTATCGAAACATACAAACATGAGGGCTTTTCGAATTGAAGCAATAATTTTAATATTCCAAACAGTATTGATGCCTGTTTCCCGCTCTATTGCAGTTAACCGTAAATGATCTGTCACAAAATATGACAAATTCAGTCAACCCCATCTATTTTGTCCGGAAATTAGTCGTCTTTTGCTTGCAAAACGAAAACCCCTCATAATTAAAATATTAGCATTTTACAGATAACATTGTAAAACTTATCAATAGTTATAACACTTCATATATCAATAGTATAAACAGTAATTAATAGTGATAATATTCAAATTAAAGACTATACTTCAACGCCATGCACGCTCTCATTAGCTAGCACTCATTATAAAATTACCCACAAAACTAAAACGCCTCATATGAAACTTCCAGCTGACGTGATGCGTTCGTTGGGAGCGCGCCATATCCTGGCCATAGACGTGGGATCCCAGGATGACACGGATCTAACTAATTACGGAGATGATCTTAGTGGCTGGTGGTTGCTGTGGAAGAGGTGAGATATTCTGTAGAGTTACAGCGCCGTACCACTTGTTGATTATGAGTAGCTGTCTATAGTGATTATATTAAGAGGAAAGGTTAGTTTTTAACAGATATAAACCGTGAAACCGTTCAATCGATTTTGATACATCGTTCACCATTAAAAAGGTTATCAATACAATGTTAAGGCCTCAGGAGCTACGCGCAAACTGCTAGAATAAGTACTAGAATAAAGTGACGGAAGCGTCGGGTGACGGGTCGCTCACTTCCCTCTAATATAGTTGAGGAGGACGATGGCTGGATCCCGCGTAACTCGTGAACGCTTGCCGAGCTAACAGATGCAGATAAGAATAATGTCGTATATACATAAAGAGACTCTGTAAATTTATTTTGATAATAATTTACGCGTGAAGTTTGTATGCTGTATTTAACGTCAATAAGAACAAGTAATTGTCAATGTTGAAAAATAAATATTGGAATTTGACCCTGATTTCTAATAAAATGTAACTTGGAATGTTTTTCACGTACTAGAGTCGGCATTAATCGGCGCGGCCGGGATTCAAAATCGAATATATGTTGATGAGTGTACAGGAGTAAGCCCGCTCGGCCTATACCATTCGGGTTTCCGCCTCTTGAGATTCTGAGTGGATCTGTGTAAAGCCCAAATGCACTACCCGTGCACTATGTGTAATATTAATTCGGGCTGGCCTTGTCGTTCAACAAAAACCGGTCTGAATATGTGAATAGCGCCCCTTGCACTAAAAAATATCAAATTGATCGCCATCTTCGTTTAAAATACTTTGTCTGAATGTTAAAAAGAAAATAATGTGTAAAGAAAAAAATTAAAAATGATGAAACAGTATTACATTGAACACGAGATTAGGTGAAAGTGTTTTTCAGACCAACTTTTTATACACACATGCAATAATTTTTTTGTGTGCTTTAGATGGAATCCCTTTACAACGGCGGTGAAGGTACCCAACTTACCCGACATTCAGAGTAGACTCGCCTACGTGTCGTGTAATAGACAATTAGAGGTAAGAAATTTGTTTTGGTTATATTAAATTTTTGTCAGATGATCAAGAAATAGAATATAATAAATATTTTAGAATAATAATAAATCCCCAGTCAAACACACCAACTGTATGGCTCCAAAGTAAGCCGAGCATGTGTTATAAATGACCACACAGCGAACTGGGGGGAACCTAGAATAAACATACATATATAAATACAAACAACGATGACCCGAAAACAAACATCTGTGTTCATCACACAAACAAACGCCCCGGCCAGGACTCAAACCTGGGACCTTCGGCTTATAAAGCAGGGCTACTTACCACTACACCATAGTGTTATTATTATTGTTTTATTTGCTGTGTATTTTTTTGTTGTTGTATTTAGTTATTTATATATACGATGGGGTCGACATATCCATTGTGGATAAAGACCCTTTTAAATAAATAAAGATAAAAAAAAAAACCACTACACCTCTTGGTCGTTATTGAAAAGCTATTGTGTCTTTGAGGTAAAATGATTCAGTGGAAAAAGATCTCTATATTTTAACATTCATATTATATATTCATTCATATCAAAACATTCATTTTCTGACCACAGGAAGTCAAAAACTCCGACTACTGCGAGTACATCCGGCCGCCAATCGACACGTACAAGACGCTACAGTTCGGCTCCTTCGACGAGATCCGCGAGGTCGGCTACCGACACGGGCTGGCGTACTTCGAGGGCCAGCGGCGCGGCGGCGGCGGCGGCATCAGCTCCACTGCCATGGACGCCCGGAAGAAGCCTGACGTGCCACCTTCGCTTACTGAGTGAGTGGACTAGCGTCACGACTCCATACAAAAGTCAGGGTGCAAAGTCTCGGTATCAACAATTTTAATAGCGTAAACTATTTAAAATTTCTCGACAACCATTGTTGGCCGCGGCCTGCACGTGTTTCTCCATCACCCAACTTCACAATAGTGAAGTAATAGTAACTTTCTTTAAAGAATATCACAGAAGATGCTGAATATTAGTAACCTTACTTGCTATAAAAGTATCGGTCTTGCCACGAAAAAAGTTACACCTATCTTTAAACACTGGCTAAATCCATAACACAGGTAATTTGAAAAGAAATGTCAAACCTTCAGCATAGTCAACAAGGACTGACATTTTAATTTAGCTTGATATAAGTCTAACAAATATTATAGTGCCTGTAAGGATACAGTTTTATTGAACGCAAAAGTTATCGAAATGTAAAATGATGTTTAAACGCCTTGACAATATGTAATGGAATAAATTTAAATTCCAACAAGTCGCTTTGGGGGAGCGCCGTGTAAATAGCCACTTCACCGCGGTTGTCGTATCTCAGGCATAGGCGTCTAAACAAGTAATGTTTGCTTAGCAGGTTGTGCTAAGATATTTGTGAAGTCAGAGCCTAACTACACTTAGCCTAATTACTAACCTGGTGGATCCAGGGTGTCTCTCACAGGAGGACACGCGTTTGGTCATCTTCTGTTTATAATTAAATCACAAAAATCTTTCACACAACCATAAAAAAAACATGTAGTGTAGTGAGGTCCTTAACCAGCGCTTAACCACAGGATCAAATTATGAATATCCTTCAAAGAAATGTGACTCGCAAAAGTTCACACATACAAGCACGCGCACTTGTGAAAGCGTAAGCAAGCCTTCTTCTTCCAGCGACCCAAGTGACGCCATCTAGCATCCTCAAACGTAAGCTGGGTCAGTAAGTTTGTCAAGAAAATAACTAGATGACGCCACAAATAAAAAACAAATTGTATACTAATGTGCGGCTGAACCACGCTTACTACAGTCTCTCGATGCTTACCAAAAACATAAAATATCTCAAACTAATTTCTCTCCCCTTACCCCCCAGCTACACGTTCACGGACCTAGCACAAATGGTGTGTTCAGTCCGAACAGCGCGCGACGAAGACGCCGAGTCCTCCTCATCATCAGACTACGATGAAGAGCACCGCTTCGAAGGTTACGCCTCCGAGCCCAGTGCTGGTATACATGAGGTCAGTGCGGGGAAAGGGTTTCTTTAAATCAAAGCTATTTCTTCTATTGAGGGTTGTTTTTTTTTATGTTCAGTTTCATCTTTAGATTTCTCTATATCTATCTATATCTGTTGGGATTTAATCCAACATATACAAACGTAAAGTTAAGTAAAGATGTAAATGTGAGGGTGATTGTAAGTAAGTAATAATGTAAAGAAAGGCGAGTGCACGGTTGTAAGTAGTAAGTAGCTTATTTTATACATTTGCCATGAACAATATATGCAAAGATATTGACAATATATTAAGACATAAACATTAATCGACAGTTTTAAGAAAAAACCCCTTTTAGTTTACAAGTCTTTATACAATTGGTAGAATCTGGCGTTCCTTTGCGGAAGTTCATTGCAATTGATATGAAAATACTTTGCTACTTCTGCGAAAGAATTAGCACCGTGGTAGCACCACCGTCGCGGGAGTAGCGAAGTGATTTCAGAACAATTATAAGTCATTGTTAAAATATATAGCCTTTATTATGTCAGCAACTTTCTTCTTCGCCGTTTGTGACATAGATATTCATTATTACATCTAATTGGGTACTTGACAAAAAAAAATTATTACATATTTAACTAGTTTATCAACAGTAAAGAAATATTGCAGAAGTAACAGTATGTTTATAATCAATAGTTTTCTAGATACAGCGACGTGTTCGAGGAGCCGCTGCGAGTCGCCGAAACACGCTCCATACAAAATGGTACCGAGTTGTGAGGTCACAACGTGTAAACCATCTGTCATAATAAACATTGTTATATTTAATGTTAGTAAGCTAATACCAAAAAAATTTACCACATTTTATAATAGGTATTTTGCTTCTTTTTTAAGTTTTCTCATCTAAGTATATAATTTTGATATTAAATTCAAAACTTTATTTTTCAAAACATTATTTGTGTCAAATGGCTTATGTTTTCTAAATAAATGATAAAAACTTGCATTTTCAAATGGTGTCAAATACCCAATTATGTAGACCATTTCTTTAAATGGGTTTAAAATGGATAAGTTTCGCACGTATGTATAACAAAAGGTGTCGTAGTTTGATATCGTACTATAGTATGTTAGACCAATAGAAGTATTGTTATGATTATTATCTATGTATAATATAATTTGTCACAGATGTCGTCAAGTGTAGAAGAGAACGCGGCCTGGATCAGTGATACGGAATTGGTGGGCAATTACAGAAATGCACGCAATTCTCTGTAGCGTAGTTCGCACAAAGCAGGGGTTGGAAATACCTTTTTCCTTTTCATTTCAATGTGGGCGGGCTGAGGTGTTGGATTTACACGGCTTTGAGGCTTTTCTTGTGGTGGTTATACTCAGATAGTAAATTTTGTATGTTGGTGTGGGTCATTTTTAGGATTTCATTTTTACTGCGAGTAAGGATCCATTCATTTTTAGATAATTGGTTAAAAGTTACTGTCTGGGTTATTACATGTGTGATAAATGTAAACTTGATCTCTGCTTATCATTTCTCTTTTTCTCTTAACTCACTCTAATGTTATAACTTTCAGTTTCTCACTCCTTCTGTGCTGATACACTGTTGATGCATGGTGTATTTATTATATTGTAGTTTATCTATTGACTAACGGTGTTAAATATCAAATTTATATTTTAATGTATTTAAATAACTATCTTAAGACTCGGATCCTTATTTAAATTAAACTACGAAGGTCATGTTAATGGTATTCTTACAGCTCCTATTTACTCTTACCTCCCCAGCAATCGAAGCACTTTAGGAATGTATTCAAGCTTTTCCGTGATATTTCGTTTAGGCTTTTTTTTAAATTAAATATATCTCTAGTTAATCAAGTCGTAGAAATAAACAAATTAACTAATACAGGTTAACCGTTTATAGATATATAATATGACATTATTTAATTATCAGTGTGATGGGACACTCGGATTGTCCATCGGGCAACACATCATTGCTGGGTTTTCAGACAACGTTACCCGGCGTCATATGCGTGCGAGTCCCACCTAATTATACAGCTCTGCTTCTTATCGACAATATGGCAACAATATAATAGGTACTTGTAGATAAATTTACTGAGTGAACAAGTCTATAGTAGGTCATTAGTGAATGGCCACATTGTAATGTAAGCCTATATAAATATAAAGCTACGTATATTACAAAAATAATAACTTGAAAAAAAAAAACAAATTTAAAGATACAACAACGTATATTAAAACAACAAACGTAGATTCTCAACAATCACTTTATACTATATAAAAACAAATTTAAAATTCCAAACAAAACCTTATACTAAATAAAAAGAATGTTAAAATTTCAGGACGGGTATCGTTCGCGGCGCGTCGGCGGTTCGCTGAGCTTGTCCGAAGACGAGATAGACTCCGAGGCCGAGCTGTACGACCCTCTGAACAAGCGCGGAGGCACCAGGTGAGGAACACACAAGCACGACCTGTGCAAAGCCCTCTTTGAATACATACAGTACGAAAGAGACACCCCCAAGTGACGGTAATTGTACTTATCACTGCGTCCGCTGAGGTTCCATCTCTTACACACTTTAGCTACGAGATTTCCAAGTGAACAAGTGATTAAATTATTTTGTTTTTATAATTAGTGTTTTTGATTTTCGACCGTATGTACTATATATTTTTGAGTGTGGTGTACTGTCTTATTAGACGTTTGCGTTGCTTTATGAACTGTTTTTGTATTTATATTAAGCTAGATAGTAGACATGTAGACAATTGTTTCAAATTTTGTATATAGTGACAAATGTACTTAGAAATTCCAAAGTGTATACTGTGATTATAATACGGAAGTATTCCAATGTAGTGTAGTCATATTGATCGAGTGCTTCTATACTATAAGAAGCATTGATTTTAGGATCCAAATTTACTATCAAATTGATTTTTATTTTTTGCGTGTAATAGGATAGAAAGTATGAAAATTGTAAGAATTTTTGCTATCCAATTCGAAATTGTAAAGAAAATTTTGTTCTGAAAGGAAAATCAGCTAGATCGTTTAAAAGAAATGTAATAATTTCTGTAAATAATGGCACAAACTAGGGTGTTAATAAGGATTATTAGTGAAGATAAACAGTTTTGTACGAATTATATGCGACAGTGCCATACAACGCACAAATCTAATATTATTTCAGACAAAAATACATGTACAAACTACTTATGTAGAAAATAACCTAAATATTTTCTAATACCTATCCACTACGGATATAATTAATGTTAACCTTTGACTTAGCAACAGATGGGTTTGCGTTCTAATGGAGTGAAAATGCAAAAATGGTGTGAATATCAAACGAGTTTGTATTTGATCGGCCGCCCGACAACACTTTTAAAACTACATGTTACTCGGTGAAAACTGTCAAAATGTGAACGCCCGAAGTGGTCGAAGCTTCATAAGGTGTTATTTTTGTCAAATTCCTAGTTGCGGCTACGTAAGATGAAAAAGTGCGGCAAGCAATAATTAGCTGTAATGCAATATTTAATTTAATTTATTCTTAATTGTGCACATGTGTGACCCTTCTGAACTTGTTAGACCCACCGTCCATTTGTTTTAAGTCAATGGTTTTAAGAGAACATCTTTGTGCTACGAAATGTGATAACATATTTTTAATTACTAGCATCAAAAACGGAAATATACGTGAACTCTTAAATGATGACACGTTTTCGTAACGTACTACTAAAAACGGTTTAAAGTTGTAAGTATTTAATCATTTAAGAATTCACAGAGTGGATTCAATTTAGATAACCATTATAAGGCTGAATGGGCTATGCAAATAAAAGTACTGAATTAATTTATAAATTACCTAGCAACATTATGTACCGAGTAACAATCCACCCTTGATTAGATTGCGTGTGATTTTTTGTTTTAATGTATCAGCGCAAAATCTATTGTTGTAAAACAATAATGTAAACTTATCTAAAACTTGAAACTTTCAATAAACAATACTTTTAAAATGCAGTGGTTTTATTTCTACATCTCTTTAATTTTTGTACATTCCTTTAAATTAGGTCATACTGATTCTTTTTCAGTAGCAGACAAGTGAAGTAAATAAAGTATTTCTCGCTAGTGAAATTTTCTATATTATCTATGACAAATGGTTAACCACGAAATTGCGACGTGACCTCCAACGATTTATGATGCCTTTTTTATGTCTCTGGTCACGTCATCACGGGTACGGCTTCTTGTACATAGCCGTTACCAAGCGCTGCTTCGCGTCCCGTATCTGCTTCAAATACGTGTGCACGTTCACCGTGTCTTCGTAGTCCCCGACATCGTTGCAGACCGTCTCCTTGTTCTCGATGTATACGGATCGGTAGTTGTGTCCGAACTCGTGTCCGAACCTCGCGATTTTAGTGTGGCCGTCCCATTGCTCCGGGCTCTGAATGAGGATGTCCTGAACGTCGTACTGCCAGTGCTCTCTCAGCCGGTTCCGCAAGTCGGGCAGATCGCACAGGTTGATGAGGCACTGGATGGCGCGCAGCTGCAGCACGGGACGGTTGGTGCGCCGCGCCAGCATCATCAGCCGCTTGACCACGTCGTTGGCGTACTCCCGCACCCGCCACTTAGCGCGCGTCGTCAGCGTCGTGTACATCAGCAGCCCCACCGCCGCGACGATCACCTTCGTCTTACTCGCCCTACAAAACTCCCGCAGGAATATCGACAGGTCATTCTCGTCCGCCACCAACAACCCCACCGGGTGCTTGCACAGCTGAGTCAAGCAATTCAATGCCGCCGCCAAAACCTTGTTGTCATCGTTGCTACACAGCTTCAAGAAAACTTGAAAAGCGTTCTCCTTCAGGGCGGCCTCTGGGTTGTACTCGATTAAAACCTCTAAAACCTCTAAGATAATCAATATTATCGATTTGTAGTCGCTTCTGATGACGGCTATAAGGTTCTCGATGAGTTGAGGCGTCTCGCACAGTCTCTCGGCGTCTCGCCTGTTTTGTGCGAGCGTTTTGAGCGTGTTGGCCGCTGCGTATCTTATTTCATCTTTATCTCGCATGACGAAAACCACCAGGTGATCTATTATTTTACTCTCTCTTAGGATCCGTTGCTTGCCTTGGTGGTATTTCGCCAGATGCGTCAAAGTCAGGCAGACTTTCTCCCGGACCACTGGCTCGTCGTGGTTCATGATGAGCAACAGTCGATGCACTACGTTCAGGTTGATTAAAAATAAGGCGTCCTCCGATATTTGCACCTAAAGACAAAATTAAGTACTATTTACTTATACATTACTATACAATTTTGAACTTGTGGGCTGCGCAAATATGGACACTTTTGCGTCTTGTGACGGACACAAAACCCCAGCGGATATTTTATCGTCTCCTCGTACGATCTACGTTACTGGAGACTGAATCTGTCATTTGAAGACACAAGCAACGTTAACTTTTCAAACATGTGTACTGCGCAAGCACTACGGTTCCTGCGATGGTGTGTTGTATCAGCAACAAAACTGTCCACTTTTGCGAAGCGCCTTAGTTAGATATATCCTTGCAGCACAGTAACGAGTGCTGGCGCTCGACTACACAAAAGTTGCTACTCCGTTCTTTCGGCCATGGCAACTAACGATCTTTTAATGCCTAATATTGATAACATTGGCAACTAAATGACGTAGGTGTAGCCTCAAAGCATTTTGTTTGGAAACTGCTATTACGACAACTACTTATTAGTAAATAAATATAAAAGAAACAAAAAACTTTACATAACAAAGGTAAGCATAGTTGGTTGCTCACTTCCCTCTAATATGGTTGAGGAGAGCGATGGCTGGAACCCGTGTTAACTCGTGACGGGTGCCGTTTGAGGGTGTTCGTCGTTTGATAATAGTTGAGGCACACCTCGGACACTCGGCAAAATGTATGAAACATACGCGTTCTAATAACCTATTACGCACACAGTCATAAGTTCGTGCAGATGAACGCGTGCCATGTTTGTGTGAGTGAGAAAAGACATGCTAGGGTTGGCGCCATTTTGTTTTAAGTGCTTATAATTATTTATTATGAACAAAAACGTTTTAAACTCTATTTTCTGACATTATTATTATAATAGTAGTTAGAAAGAAAGAAAAATAATACAGTTTCAATAACATAAAGTATTAAGTGTAGGAGTAGTATAGCCAACGGAAAACTGAATATTTGCAATAGCCTCTTATACTATAAGGAGAATGAAAGGAAAATGAAATTTCATGCTTGCAATTTTATTGTTTATTTCTTTACGAACGAAATGTACAACGATGTGTAACAAAATTTGAATATGTGCCATTCAAATTTTGTTACACTTTGTTGTATACAAAAATATTTGAAAAATATTCTCGATGTCATTCAATTAATCTGGTATTATTTACTTTAAATATCATAGCACGAAGTGATCATTTTGAATTAAAATATGGTTTATTCACCATACATATGGTTTAGACACCACAGGGTGTCCCGAAATTCAACGTCAAGCCAAAACGGTACGATAGGATAGATCGTAACCATTATCAGATAAAAATTTCTTTAGAAATTATGGGCATTAAACAAAATTCTCCAGAATTTCTCCGATTTTTTACCATTTTTTGGTTATTGTGCTTAATGTTGGTTATTTTCGTCCAATTAGAACGTGTCACCATAACCCTAAATAACATAATTATCTGTAATCACAGTAAAAAATGACACAATTGTCCTAAAGCAGGTAGTATAAAAGATGACCTACTAATAGTCAGTATATCAAATTAAAGGGCAATAAATATAGATTATCATACAATCATAAGTTTTAATAAATAGTCCTTCCTACCATTGTAAGAATTTTTTTAAATATATCTTTTTCCTGTTTTGTTTTTATGATTCACTCTCATGTCAAAAAAGGAACTGACAGATTGTTGATTGACTGTCAAAACTAAGCCGTCAATAACGTCAGTTACTTGTGGGTTCATTCATCGTTTTTTTTGACTTAATTATGTATAATTTTGTTACTTTTTTTGACATTGACATTGATACATTGAAAAGAAAACAAAATGGTAACTTATGATTGATTTTTCGCAAACAATTTGTTATTTTTTTACAAGTTTTTTAAATTTAAAACTAGGGAAGTTTAAGGGGGAAAAAGTTTACTTATGAGTTAATCTTTCATGTGTACTACTTTACATTAGCAAGTCAAAATCCCATATTAAATTTGACCATCACTTTTTCTTAGAAATAACGCTTTTTGCCGAACTATGAATTCAATATTTTCAAAATATCGCGACTTTGACAGAGCCTCCTGAAAAAAAATGTATTAGAGTGCCTTGGAAAGTGCCATCAAAAGTTGGCGCCTTTAATCAGGATTCCAAAATGGTCCAACACTTAGTGGGTTGATACTAAAGAAATAGAAAAAGGGATGGAATTTTTTTTCTGATTTTTCTGATGATGGTTACCATCTATGCTATCGTCCCGTTTCGGCTTTGCGTTGAATTTTGGAACACCCTGTATATTTCGTAATTGTTTTCAATTTTGTGTATGTAAACAATTTTCTTTTGAACCTTATATATTTTACCGTAGGTACTTGGTAGTTACTAAACACAAGTCAAGTTATTTGTTGGAGTAAATTCTGAACCTCCGACTCACAGAAAGTACCAGGCATTACTTTTGGCTAATAACGGTATAAAATCTAACATGTGATGAAGACGACGGCCGTTTGGGTTGGTAACTACGGAGTACTAACCTGAATGTTTAACTGATTTCCATCAATCTCAATTCATTTGTACACAGACACTCAGATAAACAGGTTAAACTTATAATACCCGTGTTATTTTAAAAAGGAATGAAAAAGAAAAAGGCTTTATAATAATAAAACCACTATTACTTTATGCAAGCATAGCCGCGGCCAAAAGATAATTATCTAAAATAATGTCGTCAGCATGGCCCTAACGTAACACACGGTTAGCTATCAATACTCATTACACTTCGTTCGTTCCACTTCATTAGTCGCTGTAGTCTAGACGCTATGTAACCTAAACAGACATCCTATTCAGGTCCTTACCCTATCCATGATGGAGTGCAAAGCCTGCAGCTGTGTGAGGTGGTCCTTCGATAGCAGGTCCTTGTTCAGGATGCGCAGGCCGACGCGGCCGAAGCCAATGCGAGCACGGGTGATGTCAACGTGTGGTGCGTACAGAGACGGCTGCATAGATTCGAGCCGGCACACCATTGTCCAATCTGGAAGGTTGCTTAAGTTGTTAAATGATAACAATTTAGATCAGTTAGTCATCAAATAGCTCTTGACCGCAGTTTCACACGCGTTCAAATCGGGATTTAGGTAAGCCCTTTTACCTGACAATGTGTTATTGCAAAAATGTGACGATCGATTGAGTAGTTAAGTCTTGAAAGTTTAACAAAGAAATAAATAAACACACAGTAGCATTTACAACATTAGGGCTTTCTCATAGGTTCAAGTTAAATGTCCATGCTTTAATCGTTGAGATGGAAAAGCGACTGATCTGTTTTAGTTGATTCGTTGACTTCATTGTATTACTACTGAACTAATGAAAAACAAATAAGCTGTAAACTTGAATAGGGTATTTTAACTTATTGTTAGGTACCTGATCTTTTCCTGGGCTGGTTGTGGAACGCGTGGTCGACCGCCTTGTTGATCACTTTGGGGTTAAAGGCACACACCAGTTGGAGGTACGAGTTTCTTTCAGCACAGTACATTACTTGATTTTTTATATTTATTGTATTATATTGTAAATTTTATTTTCTGTAACTTATATAAAAGTCATATTAGTATGCGTTATTTCAAAATGACATATGGCAATATCCAATAAAATGTTCAAAATGTTTTTAATGAAAATTTTGACAAGTCGAGGACATCACCGATTTTAACTGTCACTACCATGAGACTTTTATATTATGTCATTTCGTTATTTACATTATTTTTGACCCCTGCCATAAATGTCATGTCAATTTTCAGCCCGACCAAGTTATCTGTATAGTCTTTTAGTTCCGATTTTATCTACTGAATATATATCTACCTAAGTTGACTTTACTGTTTTACCCCTCTTTAAATACTTTTCAGTATAAAATAAAATGTATGTTATGTATTTCCTCTATTGTAATACTGTGGTAATCCCAACACTCCTAAAATTCACATAATTGCTGATAGAGTTTTCATGAACTGCAGCTTGGAGAAGAAATTCCTTTTGTTTGACAACGACATAGGTAGGTACTGCACATGTACGATTCCTTTAGTCGTGTAATACAACTTGTAGCTGGTGAAATAAGCTACGGAAGTTTGTGTAGGAGAATATCTTAGTTGCAAATAAAAGTTTTTACCTACATTCTAGAATGCTACCCTCGTTATGGCGTCAGTATCTTTTGTACGTTTGTACAGTTAGTGTCCACCACGAAGAGTTGCCCATTCTTCTTCCTCATCGCTAGTGCGGCGTCTATCAAAAGTAAGTGGGTCGCAACTTTGTGGGTGGCACTTACTATACCTACCTATCACTGGCTCTGACTTCCCTGAGGACACAAACATGTAAACTGCATTGAAAAAAGGACGGACGTTGAGCTCTTAACTAAACACTCCCAAAGTCTCATACATGGAACCTTTGACCCTAAAGTTATATGAGTTTAATATGTCTGACCCATGAGCAATATAGATTATCAAGACATACAGTTATAACTTTTGATGCAGTCGCTCAATTAATTGGAAAATTGCCAATATTGGTGAAAATACACACATCAAAAGTGTTTAGGGATCAATTACGTTTTAGAGTATTTCTGTATGAGGTTTATTATACTGAATTTTTTGGATCGCTATTGATTCTATTTAGTGAATTTCACTAATTAAATAAATAATTTTGTTTAAATTTCGATAATCAAGATAAAATCACCTGCCAACCAGAATTTCTATAAAACCGTGTTACAAAATCATTACAATTTCTGCATCGCAACTGTAAACAATTACACTGATTTGGAGCGACGATGTTATTTAACCCGAGAAGAGATGAGAGCCATCGGAATGTTGGGAACTGTGCAACGTAGGTACTGTGGCTAGTGCTCTTGGCACTACACAGACCGTTGTAAGCCGCCTCTGGACACCCTATCGCATCACGGGCAGCGTAGCCGCGACACACGGAGGACGATCGCGCAGACAGGACCGGTACCAACATCCAAAATTCTGCTCGACGGAATCGAACCATGACCGCTATGATGTTGGTTACGAGGCTCTACAGCTTTTCAGGCTTGTTAACAAGCGATCACCACGTCCGAAAACGTTTACGTGAAGTGGGCCTGCGTTCCCGAAGTTGTGTCACGTTGTGTCAGGAGGTTCATCCGTACGGTGAGGGAACAATAATGATATAGGCCAGTTTTTGGATCGGTGGAATAACCGATCTCATTTGGATCAGGGGCAGCGTCAATACTCAGATTCGTGGAGAGGATTGTTTCAGAGGTAAACATTCCTTTGTGAGGCTGGTTTGGAGATTCGTTTGAACTAATGCACGTCCACACACGGCTAGAGTCGTAACACGCCCTCTTGCCGAAGCTGGTATTAAAGTAATAAAGCTGGTAATAAAGCCCGCATGGGATATGCTTCAAAGAAGAGCCTTGCCGAGTATGGATGCCGTGCACTACCCCACAACAACTTTTTAACTTGTAAGAAAGTACGTAGGCGGCCATTATGGCTGGTTTACACGCGTTAAGTAGTTAAGGATAAGAATTTATTTATTTTATTTATTTTTAACTTTTAAATTAAAAATTACGTGTAAACAGTCAGCTAAGTGACAAATAGTAAGTTAAAATTTAGTACACAAGTAATTAAGTAGATTAAGATTCTTTCTATTTTTCGTTTTAGTAGGTGGGTGGGGCTTCTCACTACACTAACACGTTTGGACATGATTTATTCAGTTAAGTGCATTAGTTGCAAAGCGGTTGGCGGCAAGAGCTCGTACTTATTTCGCATTTTATCCTTTTTTGTTCAAAATATCAAAGTGGAGTTTAGACTCTACTTTAAAATTTGTTGAAGAATATTAAAAATGAGAATGCGTGTTGAATATACTAAGTAAATACTCCCGAAAAAAGACTTTTAGAGTTTTTAATTTCGTAAATCAAATTCTTCTCTGAATTTGTCAAAAATCTAGATAATCTCAAACCTAAGTAAAGAATTGACGAATTCCTTGAGTTTCAACACCGTTCATCTTTATTTAACTTATGAGCTTACTTACTTAATGCGTTTGGACACACAAGTGACATGTAGTAACTTAAAATTTTGTTACCAACTTAACTAGGTACTCAACACGTGTAACCTGCGCATTACTCAAAGTAATTTTGATGAACGGATATAAAGCATGCCAAATGGTTGCGATTGTGTTATTCGTGTTAATGGTGGAAACACAGACTATACATTTTTTACCTTTACAATAAAAATGTTTAAAATTTAAATTTTTGTCCTTTTTCGCCATTTGATTGACGCCGTTAATTTGAGTTAATTTCTCACAATTTGCAAAAACGCCTATTTTTCTTAATTTTTATACAATTAAACTGCTTAACAAAGCACAGTGAGACTGAGAATATGATAAAAATCAATACATTTCTTGATTTCGTCTGCTTAGGCTTAGGTATCCTAACTTACTTGGCACATAAAAAGCGGCTTTGCTTTGTACTGTAGTGTACGAATACTAAAAACTTATTACACCAAATTTAACAGCAAAGAGAAGATTAGGTGAGATATATAAAAACATGAAATCCCCGACAGGCTACATTCACACACAGACAGAAACTCGCTCAGACCCACTCTTTCACACATACACACACAAACATTTCTACGAAAGGCACGTAACCACTTTTTAAAAATTTATAGAATATATATCTAGAGGGAAAATATTTCTCTTTGCTATAGGCTTTTGTTTTATAAAAACATCTTTCAAATGCATAATTCTGTTCTAATTACAAAATTGTTATTCCATAATTAGCTGTAAGTTTTGAATGTATTCTTAGTTAAGAGCTGTGGGTTATGTAATAATGAAATAAATAAATAATATAAAAAATAATCCATACCTAATATTCGTCACTATACGCTATGTTTAAAACTAAAATGTTTATCTAAACTGTAACGTAATTTATTTTTTCAACATCGTTGCTCGTAATTTGTCTGTTATTAAACCGGTTTTAGTTTTATAATGAGCCTTATTACGAGCAAAAAGCAACCTGTAGCGAACGTTCCAATTACTTCACGATTCGTTTAAAATGCACGATTCGATTTATGAGCAGAAATATTGTACACACCAAAGATATTTATAACTAAAAATCTTAAACTTTCTTGTAAAATAAGTAACTTCGGCGTTTAAACACAATTTTATCAAAATATTTAAAATTTACATATAATTATGAGCACTAATTTCAATTTAAATCCAGAGCAACTTTATTTTAAAATGTGTAATTGACTGTATAGCGGCTACGATCAACAGCAATTTTAAAAATTTTAAAAAGTGACCGCGTGCCATTCTGCACGAATGTGTTAATGTTTGGAAAAAATAAACTGTGTTACTAAATTTTACTGCCCTGAAAAGATTTTTCATCATTGGAATGTTATTATAGACTTCTAGTTACCATTTTAATTGTTTCATCTATTTCTGCTGTACGCTACGCTGCGACACCGCACTACGCTGTACTACGCTGCGACACCGCACTACGCTGTACTACGCTAATCACTGTTACTGGCTCTTTATTTTTAAATTAGTTTTTAGTGTATCCTATAAAGATTAATAAGTAAATATTTAGCTACTATTTTATTTTATACCTGTTCTTTCACTGTTTTATGAATTAAATGTATGGCAAAGTATTAACTAAGAAAAACGTATTTAAATACAACGGTCATCAAAAAAGTCGTACAACGCCCGTAAGGTATTGAAAATTATATACTCGAATAATTTGTATTATAAGGTATTATTTTCGATAATTTCTAGATATAATTCTACGATGAAAGTTTAATTCAAAGGGCTTCTCACTTCAATCACGGAGAGGTTCTCAATAAAAAAGTAATAAATATCTACGAAATAGTTTATTATATAAAAAATTGCTTTTAGGCGACGCTTATAGAAGAAACGTACAAAAGGGCACGTTCTTAGCCTCGCCCGGTCGCGGAGGAGCTTCGACCGGACCACTAGAGCTGCGTAGCAGACGTGGTCACATTGTCTCACGTCATATAGCTATTAAAATACAATTAAAGTTTATCTCCATGCAGTTTCTATCTCAAATATCATTCTTTTGGAAGCTGAAACAAAAAGCGTACGGTTTTATATATTGCTGATGTTATTTATTCCGAAGTGAGAAGGGCCTAGCTGGAAAATTAGTAAAAAGCAAACTCAATGTACGACCGTTAAGTATGCGTACATTGTGTAAAGGATGACCACATATCGAATCGGGAGATATCTAAAGACTGAATAGAAATGATCTATGCTCAGCATATAACTGTCTGCCTGTCAAGATTTCAGTGAAACGACAAGAAATTATTTTCATTATGTGCAGGTATAATATATGCATACTTTTAACCTCACAAAATTGCAACCAATTCTTGACTGTAGGAATAGCTAGAGTATTATTAGACAAAAAGAAAGTTAAATTATATTTTATGTACAGCAACATTTTTAGTCTGTGGTCTGATATAGTAAAAAATATTGATATAAATGTACCTTATCCTCATCTAAGTCGTAAGGTCGCTGTGCAATAGCATAAAGTAAACGTTTTTTGGAAATACGCAATCGCTCTTGATAGCTATGAACATCTTCAGGTTTGATGTCTTCTTTTCTCTTTTTGAGTATCGATGTGAGTTCTCTGGCCATATATTTATAACTTACACCCGTTTCGATGGTATAGGAGCTGACTTCCCTGCCGTCTTTAAATTTCTCCGCGGGTCTAAACTCTATGCCTTCAGTATAAACTTTATCAAAATCTCCAAGATAATTTCGAATGTCGGGTAAATCGCAAATGTTAGTCAACACCTGCATTGCCCTTAGTTGGATAACCGGCTTGTTCGGTCTGAAGCACAAGTTTATTAAGAGTTTTGGCAAGCTGCAGCAAAACTCCCTGACTCTCCATTTAGCTCTTTCAGATAAGGTTGTATATGTCAATAGACCGAGGGCACTAGCGATGACGCTCGGCGCTGAATGCTTTATAACGTTCTTCAGCTTTATCGTTAGGTCTTTCTCGTCTGCCGTCACCCTGCCGCGAGGGTCTGCGCATAGTCTGGCTAAAATGTCTAAACTGGTCGCAAATATTTTATCGTTTTTGTTGAAGAGGAAATTAAGCATGCTATCGAATGCATTCGCTCGCAGTCCGTATGCTGGATACCTGTCTAATATTGCGTCTAACGTTTTCAAATGATGTATTACTATTGCTGAATGCTCACGCATTATTTTTTTTAGAAGCTTTGGTACTATATCGCTTTCACTTGCTACATAATCTAAAGTTGGTCCATCGCTTCTGGCTAAGGTCCTTATAGCAATAGCTGCAGAATATCTTAAATCTTTCTCAATGTCGTAAAGGGTCATTGTCAATAAGTTTTTTATAATAATTGGACGCTTTACTATTTTCTGTCTGCCCTGTAGGTATGTGCTGACGTGCATGAGAATGAAGCAAACTTGTTGCCGAACTAGAGGATTCTTGAAGTCCATTATATCTATAATTCGATCGACAACATTGTTCCTAATCAAGAACAATGCGTCTTCTGATATTTGAATCTGAAACACATATAAGAAAGGAAATATTCAATATTCATGTTTGGCTGGAGTTGAATGGGTTGTAATTATTCAGCCATTTCAAGTCTCTTTTTACAAAAAAATGGCATAGTTTGATCTATAGTCGATGTCAGAGATTTTGTCCGTGAGCAATTTAGTCTCTTACTAGAAACCTAACCAGGAACCAGAAGAACCTTAGGTACCATCTTATTTTAAATGACGTTTTGACGACTTCAGGTTGGAACGGGATAAAGTTGGGCTTGAAAAAAGATGTAAAGACTTAATTAAGCATTAGTTATAAACTAAAAGTTATATTATAAGTTCCGGAAAATGAGCATTACAGAAAATCTGAGACGAGTGCTAACAAGAGATGTAGTCTGTATATTCCCCAATACAAACTGTTTCTTTACTCACTCTCTCCAGAATTGACTGTATGGCCTGCAAACTGATATTGTAATTATCTGAGTGTATTTTTCTGATTAGTATCTTCAGCCCTTCATAACCGTAGCCAATCTGTGCGCAGCAAACGCCCGTGTTCCTTATAAAATACGTAGGCAACGGCGGCAAAACCTCTGTCTTGTGTTCATCCAATTCTTTATCTACAAACGCAAAAGATACAGCAATTTTATTTCAGCGATTATGAAATTAATAAAGCACACCAAAATATCAATATACCTCGATCAATAAAAAGCTTTTATTTGATTACTTTTAATTTTTATCCGTTAAACAGGCAGATTAACCAGAAGACGCGTGTTGTACTAACCATGAAGATATATAATTGTATTTATTTCATATAACCTTCAAATCCATAAAAGAAAATGGTTATAAGACAATCTTATACTATTATTACTATGAAGAAAAATAAAATGTAGAATGGTACAAAAAACATTTATTATGCCCCTTAAATGACAATAATTGTATTCGTAGTTAGATTTGTGATTTAAATAAGTTTCTTGTTTGATTACCCTTAAAAAAACATAAAATCTTATTGTTGATGGTATTTCTAGGAAATACATCAATCTACAGTTTGAAATCGGGCATTTTTCTAAAAAAAACAAATATGCGTGCAATTTGATAAAAAATAATTTGCGACCACACGTTGTCTAACCAAATCTATTGAAAATAAGCTCAACTACAACCCCTTAAAAGGAATATATCTAATTTCATTTCACCCTGTATTGAAACTTCCAAACGGATTTTAAACATTCTTTGGTCATAAAAGAACTACATTGTCAAAGGATTAAAAAAGGCCAAGCCCAAAATCCCCTGTGCGGGAGAACCCGTACCAGGGACCTAGTGTGTAAAAACATGGCTTAAACAACAAGATTAAATTTGCCTTGCCTTCATACTTTAACGGGCATTAACATTAAACACGTCTAACTAAACTCTTTGTTGCCCCGGGGCCTCCACATCTCTAAATCCGGCCCTGTGTAAAAACATTGAACGGTCGAGTGGTGTAGTATTAAGTAGCCTTGCCTCATACGCCGAAGGTCTCCGTGTGTGATGAACACAGATGTTTGTTCTCGGGTCATGGTTGTTGATATTTATATAATAGGTCTTTACCTATGAAACTGCCGTTTTGCCGTACTGGCCATTTCAAATGAAAATATTTTTTTTTTGACTGATTATTCTAATTTCAAATTAATTTTATTTGACAAACATGGAATTCTTTTTCTAAAATCGTCGTTTGTTTAATAGTTAGTGTTTTGTTTTCAACGCATTCGAACATTTTTCGTCATCATGGATAAGTTAAAAATTCGAGTAATTATGGAGTATGAGTACCGTCGTGGCAGCAAAGCGGCCCAAGCGGCACGCAACATCAACGACGTTTACGGAGCGAACACTACAAACGAACGCACCCCCGTTATTGGTTTACCCACTTCCGTTCTGGAAATTTTTACCTGAAAAATGAACCCCGTGGTCGTCCGAAAACTTTGGTCGACAATGACGAATTAAAGGCAATTGTGGAAGCTAATGAAACTCAATCCACGGCTGAATTAGCAGCAGCTTTCGACGTTAGCATCAAAACAATATTGGTCCATTTGCGTCAAATTGGCAAGGTAAAAAAGCTCGACAAATGGGTACCCCACGAACTCAATGACCGCCAGCGCGAAGTACGCGTGGAGACGTGCCTTGCACTGCTCAGCAGGCATACAAATGAAGGAATTCTGAACCGCATTGTTACTTGTGACGAGAAATGGATCCTGTTTGACAATCGTAAGCGCTCAGCAAGTTGGTTGGACCCTGGTTCAGCACCCAAACAATGCCCTAAACGAAAACTTACCCCTAGAAAAGTGATGGTCACTGTTTGGTGGTCTAACGCGGGTGTAATTCATCACAGCTTCTTGCCAAACGGGACGAGCATTACTGCAGATGTGTACTGTGAAGAACTGAACACAATGATGGAGAAGCTCGCACGTCTCCAACCAGCTTTGGTCAATCGTTCAGCTCCACTGCTCCTGCACGACAATGCGCGACCTCATACTGCACAGCAGACGGTCTCCAAGCTACAAGAGTTAGGGTTGGAAGTTCTCCGTCATCCGCCGTACTCACCAGACCTTGCGCCTACAGACTTCTACTTTTTCCAGAATTTGGATAACTTCTTGGCGGGAAAAAAATTCAATACCCGAGAGGCAGTACAAAATGCCTTTGAAGAATTTGTTGCCTCCCGTCCAGCTGATTTCTTCAAGAAAGGCATCAATAAGCTACCAATGCGTTGGCAAAGATGCATTGATAGCATGGGTGATTATTTTGATTAATAGAAATAAAAAATATTAAAAAAAATTACGCTTCATTTATTTCGTGAAAAACGGCAATTTCATAGGTAAAGACCTAATATGTAGGTATGTTTATTCTGGATTCCGTCCGGTTGGCTACATACATGGTCATCCAAAACACAAGCTCTGCTTACTTTGGGGCCAAACAGTCGGTGTGTTTGTCTGGGCATTTATTACAATTTTTATTAAAAGAAACCTAGTGCGCAACAGTTGTACCTGGCTTCAGGTCCTGTGTTTTGTGGCGCAGGGCCCGCTGCACGCCTTTCTCGATAGCCCGGGGGTCGAGAGCACACACCGTGCGCAAGTACTCATTCTTATGTCGACTCAACATTGAGGCAAATCAATCTACCAATAGGTACATAAATCGAAACAAAGGAAAATAAATTTCCTCTCATATAAAGCAAATACAATACGCATATAATCAATAATAAATAATCCTGATGTTTATTGACAGATTACACAAAATAATGTCACTTCTATATGATTATTTATATCAGTTTGATGATTTAAAAACCTTGTCATTGGTATAAAGGTAATTTTAGGCGGCTACATCGCAAAGGGTGTTTAAAACATTTTCATTAGACCCTTCCTTTGCTTCTTTTAGAAAATGTATGTATATTGTTTTCTGCTCCGAGAGTTACATAGTTACAGTCTCACAAGGCTTGGGCTAAGAAGGTCTAGTAGGCGCTCCGCACACTAAGGGCGACTGCGCTGCAGGGGACTCGAATGTGTAACTGAGCCTACACTGATTTCCCCGACTGAACCTATACCATACATACAGTATGATCTGAGGGTATAAGAAGTTTACGACAGGCGGATAGCGTGCAGATCTCAATGGCGCAGTGGACCGAGAAAATTGAAACTTTACATTGGGATCCTTGTGTGCCTAATGTAGGGGAGTGCAGAGAAGTTTTTGTAAGTTAATTCCCTAAAGATGTGAAAATGCCTTGTTAAAATTTTTTTTCCGAGGATTATCCGGATTCTTAGGAGATTTGCTTCAGCTGAAGAGTTTGATCAATTCACAATGGAATTCAGAGGCAAATGTGTGATCTGAAGGCATGCGTTTTCAATATTAGAATCTCGCTTCACAGTATCATTGCATCGTATTATGACCAGCTGAACTAACTCCAGCCCTTATAAGTAGGTATGACTTAGCCATACCGTAGAATTGGGTATTTGACACCATTGGAAAATGCAAGTTGTTATCATTTATTAAGAAAAATATAGGTTATTTTGACACAAAAATTCTTATGGTTATAAAAATCGATATGGTCACTAAATTGTCGGCTTCTTCATAAAATGACCAGTCATTTGATAATATCGTAAAATGGTTCTATTAACTACCGATCAAACCGCTTTGTTTATGTGTCAATGTTGATCGTGGGTGGATAGTATAGTTAATTAGCTGATTTGTCCAATAATTTTTGCCTTTTTGTACTATTTATTAATTTAATTTTCGTAATGGCGCATCGCGTCGCCGGAAGCTGTCAAGCTCCATCCGTGCGCTTGTTTCGCAAAACTCGCTATTTATCTACTAGATTTTAAGAAAACATTTTTTTACGATAAAGTCAAGTCTAGTCTGACGACCGAGTGGCGTCGTGGTTAGTAGCCCTGCCTCATACGCCGGAGTTCTCAGGTTCGAGTCCTGGCCGGGGCATTTATTGTGTGATGACAAAATGTTTGTTCTTGGGTCATGGTTGTTGATATTTATAGATGTATGTTCATTCTGGGTTCCCCCTCAGTTCCTGTATCCATAACACAAGCTCTTCTTACTTTGGGGCCATACAGCTGGTGTGATGGTCTGGGGATTTATTATTATCATTCACTGTTATTTTACTCTTTGCTCTTGTAGTTGGCTATATCTTGATATTCTACAAACTGGACACGACTTAAAAATAACTACCAAGACAAAATACTGAACCTGTAAGTGCGCCGCAAATTATCTATATAATGTGCTTATCAGCAATGTCGGAGACTTTAGGGGGGTGAAATATGGTATTTTTTTATCGACAAATCACTATCCAATTTCCTTTCCTCCCTACCATAATGAAATGGCAGCCATTTTGTTTTTTTACCTCGAACAACGTGTGCCTCTACCTATTTAGTCATTGCTATCTATATAGGCGACCTGGGAATACGAAAGATGTCTCATTTGAAAGCTAATAATGTAGACAATTAACCGATTTTATTCAATATCTTTTTTATAAAAGAACAAAACATGATTACAAAAGCAAAATCATTTTTTTGTTCATTTTCTTTTTTCATTTTCATCTTTTTTAAAAACTAATCTAACAAGCTACATTTTTTTATTGTTTTCTGATAGTACAGGATATTTACTTAAAAATAAATCTAACCTCTTATGTCCTAAACAGAATAGTGTAGAAGTTATGAAGATTTAAAGAAGGTAGGTATTTCTAACGCTAGAGTAGAAAAAGAGAAATGAAAAGAAAATACTTTATTTCTTCATTACATGAGACAAAAAAAAAATTCAATTTCAATTCTTCGAAGCCTAATTCTTTGTTAAAAGGTGGTTGAGTCACACCTAATAAAAGTAAGATTTTTTTCATAGTTGACAAGATATTCAGCCATTTTTAAGATTTTAGTATTGGGATGTTAAATACAATTGTCGAAAGAATATGTAAAAATGCCAATCAAATATCAAAACCTTGAGAATACATTTCTTTCAGTAGAACCTTTGTCTTCTTTTCATTGATTGGTCGCGTCTCATGCCAGGAAGAAAGAGCTTTTTTCTGCTTTAGATTTGTTGTATTTCTTGAAGTAAAGATATACCCAAGATTTCTCATGCTGGACCGACTGTAGAACATAACCTAATGGTATAGAAATAAAACACCTCACAACTAATTTATTTTTTAATTATTCACGGTAACTTAAACTTCCTTACTTTTTAACATACTAAAATAACTTAAGCTTTATAATACGAGTGCAATGTGGCAGAATGGGCAACATCTAAAACTTCCTCGGGAATGGCGGTCGGAAGCCCTTCCTTCGGCACTTCGTGTCCACAATCAGTTGCGCTTGTCGCTTTAGGAAACTTCTGTTTGGGATGTCCTCTTCATCATCAGACGCTGAGAAAGTGAAAATATCCAGGTCAAATATTATATATCTGTAATAGCAATTATTTACCACAATGGTTAATAGTTCGATAGCTTTGACATTCCATCTAAAGATTTTTTTTGCTTTGTTTAGGTAAGGCGATTTTTTTTCAAGCTCATTTGACAATAAGTGAAGATACAGACGAACAACACGGTGTACGCATATTTAAAAGGGACCTATTCCTTTGAGCCCGGTATGCCCTTTAGATATTAATAATATATTAATAATAATAAATCCCCAGACAAACATAAAAACTGTTTGGCCCAAAAGTGAGCAGAGCGTGTTTTATGGATGACTATACATTGAACTAGGGGGAACCCAGAATAAACATACTCGTACATACATAAATATAAACAACCAAGACCCGAGGGCAAACATCGGTGTTCATCACACTAACGAATGCCCCGACCGTCGACAGGTACTTTCAATTTTTATTTTGGTTCACATTTATACCTGTAATTGAAATAGATCTTCTGAATTATTTCCTTCGCAACACCCCTTGTTTTAGGTGAAGGTGAACAGTATTAAAGTTTTGTAAACTCACGTAATCCTTTGACAGGTTCCTTCTGGACCAGCTCCTTGTAGGTGGGAGCCGCTTTTTCCGACTCCTTGGCCGTGGTCTGGCTGTGCACGCTGATGTTTGCAACGGACGGAGACCCGCTCGTCGGCTGGACAAAATAGGAGTCGGATTTGAATGGAAGGTTGTTTTTCTTTTATATGATGCAATACATGAGTTATATACAAGTTTACTTGTTTATTATTTTCGAGTTTGTTTATGAGAGTCATCTATAATTAAATTGCCAGTTTAAGTTTTTACTGCACGCCGTCAGATCCTATATCTACTTTATTAGTTAGACTATTTACAAACAAAATCTAAATCAAAGAAAAATTATCTGGCAAAGTATTAGCAAACGATTTGAGGTGACATGTTTATGGCATTCTGTAAAATATTGGTTCAACTGTGTCATGAACAACCCTATAATGTAACTCACACGTTGTTGGGTTCGGCATTTTTATTTACCTACCTATGTAGAATTAGATACCTAAACAACGTAGCTTAGGTGGCAGGTTTAGGTTACCCACGCATGCACAAGGAAAACATGGATTTTTTTAAGAAGAGCGACACGTTTCTATACGTACTTAGCTGCCGGGAACACCCAAAAATTCCGAATTTCACAGTCTTAATTCCGACTATTCAAAAACACGATTATTATTTTACCGAAACTCATAAATACCAAATTTTAATTTTCCGACTTTCATTAATACGAAGAATTAAAAACCCGCTGTGTTACTAGTCCGAAATATGGTATGCCGAATTTTAATTTTCCGAAAATTCAATGCTAACTTTCAGACTTTGTATCTAAAACGGATAAATATTAAAAATTATAATCTAAATCTCCTGACACAAATGAAAATTAATAAGGCACATTTTGAAATTATACAAAATAGGCGCGACGACGAGCGAAGCGAGGAGGAGCAGTTAGTCTGTATGTAGATAATGCAGCGCGAGCCGAGCGAGCGCAGCGAGCGTACCGTGGTAGCGGCCGGCGAAGCGCCCAAAAGGGATTTGCATTTCAGTACATAAACTAGACACTTAAGAAATAACTCGGTACATAAAACTAAATAAACTTTCTAATTTCCAGGTGACTACTTGAAAGCTTGAACGTATAAATTGATGTGCTCATGCAGTTTTACAAGGCGTTTGTTATTGCAACTAATATTATTCTGAATTTTGATATTCGGGATTCGTTTTTATGATATTGCGGATTATTATTAATTCGGATTTTTCATGGTTCGGTGTTTTGAAATTCGGCATATTGATTTTCGTAATTATAAACGCTTGGAATTTTGAAGTTTCGAAGAAATAAAATTCGGAATTATGAAACACGGAATTTTCATTTTCGGAATTATGAACCATTCGGGGTTATAAAATTCGGAATTTTGAAATTCGTGATTATGACTATCAGAATTAAGTTTTTCGTATTTATGTAGTGTACCCCTTGCTGCAACCACTCACATTAGAAGGTACAATGATGGCCACGTCTCCTTTCTCTTTGATATCGTTGGCCCTCGCGCAGGCGCGATCGTATCTGACACTCAGCACTTCAACCAACTGCTGCACGTCCCGAGCTTCTGCCGTCCATTCCGGGACCGCAGGATCGGGGATCACCTGCCGAGAAAACCAGCGTAAACTGGTATACAGAGCATTTCAATTGTATCTTTTACGTCCATTTCAATGTTCCATATAGACAGCTATACGTCAGAAGCCATCAATCGTACTTCGCTATCTGTTGGTAGCTATCTAGATAGACTATTCTGCCCTTCTTATTGCAAACGCAGTACTTGCAAAATGGTGGTTTCGAGATAAACGCGGTAAACATATTTTTTGATATCTAAGCAGGAAGTCGTTGTTGTATAACTTTTGAAATATGCCTCAAAATTAAGAAATAAAATTAGCTTTCCATTACAATATTTTTTAGGTCTATTCAACTGTCTCATTTCGATAAAATGCGCAGTACTGCATTTTCATTTACCATCTGGATTCAGTATCACTAAGGCAAAATGCAGTATTTGTGTTTATTACTGCAAAATCGGCTAGCACGTGTTCAATACTGCATTCGTAGTTAGCAATTAAGTCCTATTTTTAGGCCTGCTACCTAGTTAAATGTCAGTAAGTTTTACTTTACAAAATAAAACAATAAAGTACTTAAAATGTTATTTTATATTTCTTTAATTATCACAATTAATATGGCATTATTATAATCAATCAGTCTTCATAAATCTCCTTCAGGAACATTGTTTTAACATTAATCTAAATACTTTTATTCATCACTCTTTTTAATTGTAAAAACATAAAAATATATAGACGGAATTTATCGTCAAAATTTAGCAATTTGTTCAAAAATATTAAATGAAAAATGCAAGAACAGCTTACAATCTTATTAGAAATGTATGTATTGTAAAAAATTCAGTGAAGATGGTGAGCAAAGGTGTTGTTTTTTAAAATTTTTAATTTATGACAAATAGATGTAATAAAAATAATAATAAATCTCAAACCAGGGTCATACTTTTATAATTGCTGACAGTTTTCACTATCAAGTCGAGAATCAGCTTCAAAAAGCTTTAAAACTAAAAAGCACTCAAAACATTCTCATCCAAAATAGCTTGACTCAAATGTAGCGAACTCCAAAACATGGTCAGTCCATAATAACTCTTAATTAATAACACTGACACAAAAACTAAAAGTCCTTTTCAAACCAAATAAAATTGTCTAAAACAAAATAACAATTCCTCTTAAGCAAAAAAAAAATCTTCGAAAATAAAATAACACTAATTTATTCTTCAATATAACTCTTCCGACAACTCTCTATGCTCTACAAGATCCACCGACTCTTGATTTACGGGAAGATTTTCCCAAAATAACTGCCTCAACAGGTGCTTACCATGCTATCATTTTCAATGCCTGCTTCGACCTTAGCTACTTTCCAAAAGCTTGGAAAGAAGCGACAGTCGTAGGCATTCCCAAGCCGGGTAAACCTCTGAATATCCCGGCTAAACACAGACCCATCAACCTCCTCAAGGCTATGGCTAAACTTCTCGAAAGAGTCGTACGCTCTCGAATGTGGAACCATCTGTCTCCAACGGATGGCGATCCCCTCATCATTCCCATCAGTCCGGCTTTCGCGCTAAGCACTCTTGCCCTCAGCATGTACATCGTATCCACGGCTTCTATCCGCGGCGTAATAAAAAGGTTGCGGTTTTCTTTGACGTAGCCAAGGCTTTCGATAAAGTCTGGCACAGCGGCCTCGTTTATAAACTCTATAAGATAGGCTTACCGGATCGCCTAGTCAGGATAATGGCGTCGTTTCTCAAAGATCGCACGTTTAGTTTTAGAAATGAAGGCACGCTTTTCGCGCCTCGTCCCATAAAAACTGGAGTCCCTGAGGGCTCAGTCCTCGCCCCTCTGTTGTACACCGTGTACACAAACGACATTCCCACCCCGCCGAAAGGCGTCGAACTCGCCCTCTTTGCCGATGACACCGCCCTTTACACCAAAGGCAAATGTGTCCCGCACCTCATCACAAGACTCCAAAAGGCCGTTAACGCCCTCGATGTATGGTTTCAAAAACGGCGTATCGATGTGAACCCATACAAGAGTTCTGCGGTTTATTTCGACTTCAAACACCGTCGCATCGCCGACAATCTCCAGTTCGAATGTTAGGTATTCCCATCCCCTGGAAGCACAGTGTTAAAAACTTAGGCGTCACCCTAGACCAGACGCTTTCTTTCAAGCCACACGTCGATAGAGTAATGAAACTCGCCCGTCTGTACTTAGACCGCCTATATAGTATGTTTGGTAGACAAAGTAAAATGTCATTTAGAAATAAACGTACGCTTAATAAGACCTGCGTTAGACCCGTCATGACTTATGCGTCGCCAATCTTTGCCCACGCCCAACCCTCCCTCCTGGAAAAACTGCAGGTGGTCCAAAATCTCTTCTGCCGCAGGGCCACAAACGCACCTTGATACGTGCGTAACGCGGACCCGCACAAAGATCTTGGACTACCTAAAGTGCAACAGCACCTCAAAACACCCTAATCCTTAAGTTCGTGAGTCCGTCTCGTATACTACCCCTGTCATAGATTCGAAGTTCAAAGTCGCTAGACTGAGAAACGCGTACAAGAACGTAGCCACGCAACTGTCACTAGATTTCGACGCCCTTCACCGCAAATTCTAATTCTCATTTTTATTCAAATAAATTTAATTTCTCTTTGCAATTTTGAGCACCTTCAGTGCTATGAATTCACCTTCACAAAAAAAAACCCCCGCAGCACTGTGGTATACTGCGTTTGGCTTTAGTTAGTATTCGTAAATAAAAGGATATGCTAGATGAAGTTGCAGTAATCGTATCAAGTACTGCACAATCTTTTAGCTTGTGCTAAATACTGCGGATCCTACTAGTAAAAGTAATATTTTTGTGCAAGTGCTGCGTATTTCGTTAAATAAAAAACATGCTTCTAGTAAAAAAAACAATCGAAATAATTTTTATATGTATATATTGGAACCTTGAGATATCATTTTTGAAAAAAAGTGAAAATCGCAAAATTGTCGATTACTGCAAGTACAATTAGCAGGGCAGTATTGAAAACGACCGTTCGAAGAGCCACGTACTGCCATGAATGACGTTAGCGATATAATAGTTTGATTGGCTCTAAATGCTAGTCTTTAAAGTAGCCCTAATAATGCCAGGGCAGGGAACATCAGCCTCCCCAACTAAGGGGGTTAAATTAAGCAACTACGGATGCCTACGACGGGTGACCTCGAGATGTATTCCTGCGGCAAGAGCAAAGCAGTCGGGTGTTACCACACCAATCGATCGTCCGTCGGGCAGTCTACGTCGATCGACTGCAGTTGTAAGAGCAGTCGGGTGAATGTGCCTACACAAGTTGTAAAACTCATTGGTACACAACACTAGCAGTCACTATAATCGAAAACGACGCGTAAACTAGCTATCAAAGCAATTATAATAATGCCCAGACAAACACACCAACTGTATGGCGCCAAAGTAAGCAAGCAGAGTTGTGTTATGGATGACTGGATGGTAGAATAAAGCAGTCGACGTCGATCGACAGTTTCTTCTATACCAATCGATCGATGGCGTCGATTGGTGTGGTAACACCATTAGAAAAACGACGCATTGCAGAGATCATACTTTTGAAGTAAACGATGAATAAATTGGTTGGGTCGTGTACCTTTAAAAAAAAATTTATACTACTTATAGATATCTGTTTAATGTCTGATATTAACAATATGACAATTTCAAAGGGGCTTAAATGAAACGTGATCACTATGGCTAAGTGTTGTAAGTATGGTTCAAAAATTTGAAAGAAAGAAAAGAAGCAAGGAGTGCCGCTTGCTAAAAATACTAGAATGATAGAATAGATGTTTGTTGCACAATTTATTCAAACAAATTGCCAACGTTTTCAATACTATTGAACTCTATTAAAAGAGTATTTGATCAGTCACAATTCATCCCTGAAGCAAATATCAAAAATGTACAAATAAAATGAAAACTTACTAATTTATTTTAAGTAACTGAAATAGACCTGAACAAAAATATTGCAGTTTAATTGTACTCGGGAACCAGTAGATTATACGCTTCCTATGTAATACGTACACATTAATGAATTTTTGACCAGAGTATCATTCAATTTGTCCGGTGCTAGCGCATCGTCACTCTTGTGAAAGCTTAGTTTACATAGCCATGGCTATACTTACAACCACTAAGGTGTACGCACATTGAAAAAGCAGTGACCACCCAAAGGAAACTTTGAATTCAAACTTGATACACATTAATTTCATTTATTCTGTATCTTCCTTTGAAGTTGTTAACTGTGTGTAGAATAATTTAGATTCAGGTTCGATGGTACTGAGATAGTCAGAACTAAGCTGGCTCTGAGGCTCCTATAAAAATTAAGAATAAAAAAAATATCATCCCTAACGACTAAAACTATTATAATTATGTCAGCATTTTTTCAAAGATATTTTACAGGCCATTTTTAATTCCATAAATTATATTATTTACTTACATAAATTTTTACTACATACTACATACAAAACAAATTATGAAACGAAATCTCAAATTCAATTACTTCTATCGTAAAATATATGAAATACTAATGCGGAATTCAACGATATAGTTGTTTTGTTCGATTCATTCGGGTACGATACGATACGGATTACGGATGATTGTTTGATACGGATGGAATGTTATTGAAACTGTAACCGTGTATACAAACCTTGTTTTTACAAAAACTAAAATTTGAATAAAATCAGAAAAATTAACAAGAGCAGTGAGACGTGTTCACGCGGTTGTCCATTAGTTTTCACACTGTATCATGTTACGTAGGTGTATGTAAAGTTACCTAATATTCTGCGAAATTCGTGAAATATTTGCCGAAATTACGACCTACACAATTTTTGGTTGATTGTATCAACGTGAATTATGTCTAACTTCCATGTTCTTTCTTTTATGAGAAGAGAAATATGTAAGTTTTTATTTTCATTAAAGTGTGAATCAATCATGTAAAAAATGTCATGCTCAAATTGGTGCCATACACAACACTTTATTAATTTCTGTGCCGAAACTTATTTGAAGCACAAAAAAAACTCAAAGCCAAGTTTTAAAAGAATTACATGAAAGATGTATTGAGGACAGGGTTCAAGCTTGGCCGTCACATCTATAATGAAAATACCTAAAGGCATTCCCAACAACGGTAACTAGAGGTGACATCTAAGTGGAATTTAGGAAACTTAAGTCAAACGTTAATTTCAATATATGTAATTATGTAACCTTGTTTTACCCCTTAAGAGCTGGAATTAAGATTTAAAAAATAAAAGCAACTCCCGTGCAAAATACCAGAATCTTCTTTTGTTGGTTGAGAGATTTTGTGATATTTGGGTAATCTTTGTAAGAAAAGTCAAATTCGAACTGTTTGAGCCCTTTAGACATGCAATTTTACTAAATTATTTCTAATTATTTATATCCTAAATCAAACCACTGCACAATTTCAGACTCATTGTTCCCATAGACTAAAAATATTTACAAATCCAGAATATATAAGATGCAAAAATAAAAACAATAACAATATACAAAAACTAAATCTAAACTAGATTCAATTGAAGGCAACATAGCCAAGAGGCTGAATGAATTACCATCCCGGATGGCAGCTCCAGCCTTAGGGTGACAAGTTTCACTCACCTCGCTAGATCCAAATAAAGGTCGAAAGTCTGAAAAATATACCCATTACCCAGATTGTAAAATTTTCAAAGTTATGGCTTTCAGTGATGTTGGCAGGTTAACATGTATCAAAGGTGTATATAATGCAAATAAAATGAATGAATACAATTTTATTATGCATAATATATTTAATCTTATATTTTTAATAAATGAATACATACTTAAATTTATTCTTATGAGGTGTATTGCGCTGTGTTATCTGTAAAATAAAAAAATAATAGGGTCAAACTTTGCTAATTAATCAATTATTAATAAAAATTTTGAAACATTATTAATGTAGATAATATCAATGAAGTAGTAAAGTATATATTTTCCCTTTTACTTCTACAGGGTTAGTAGAATACTAAACTAAATTATATCAATGTTGATGCCTATACTGCAAAAGTCATAGCCTAATTTCATAACTCTGACTACATAAATGTATGCTCCGTAATATTAAATTTAGGATTCAAAACTATGGAGACAAACTTATCGAAACATACCTGCTGATCTTTGCATTTCTAGGATATGTTCTGCCAAGTCAGCCTTGGCTTCGGCCTCTCTAGTCCTAGCTTTGGCTTCTTTTATTTTTTCCTGCAGGAGTTCCATTTCTAACTCTAAAAGTTTGTTTGCTGAGAGAGGGTCCTTTTCCGATATACTATTTTTGAGGTGGTGGTGTGATGATGTTCTTGGAGAATGTGAATAATGGGATGGTGATAAAGTTTCACTTGGATAAAGTGTCAAAGTTGGCATTGGCACAGGTTCGTCTGAAGGTTCTTTCTTTATTAGAGGAGCATCATCATCATCAGTGGAGTTGTTTAAAGCACTGCTGTTGGAAGGTACTCCTCCATTGGGCAAACAATTCCGTTGTTCTTTTGTTACGGCTTCTTTTTGCCGCTGCTTCAAGTTCATCCAAAGCCTTCTTAATTGTCTACTGGTTACCTGAATATAAGTATATTTATTGTAGCATAAATAATTAGATACAGTTTATGAATACAAGATAGAAATATCCACATTACACAAATTAGTAAAAGAATTTAGGATTTGTCATTACAAGGCTCTCTGGCGTGCATGAGAAAGGTAAAAATACTTACAAAATTATTTTTAAAAATAAATAAATTATAGCCTTCAAATAATAATCTTTTTTAGCTGTTGTTTTGATTATGACTGCACATTCTTTTTTCTCAAATATTTAAAAAAAAATTGCTCAATACCTATTTAGTTTGTTAAAATTGGGTACTTATTATATATATATATATATATATATATATATATATTTTTTTTTTAATATTATTTAACTAAGATAACTTATGTTAACTGCCTAAAGTCATGTATATTGCCATGTCTACCTTAGCAACAAAATTAAGTAGGTATTCTTGTAAGCAAAATTCTTGAAACAAAAGAACTTAGTATTAAAAACCTACTCGGTATTCTAAAGAATATCAATCTAAACATGAATAATTAGATTTTTTGTTGAATAAATTTATTAAGGAAAGTAAGCTTACCTGTTTGGTTGTGTGAGGACTTGCATTAAAAATTTGAGTTATGATCTCCCAGGCCTCGTTTTTGGCTCGTAAGGTAGCGTGATCCGTACCTTTATTTTCAATGATTTTGGAGTATTTTTTTAAAATTTCCAAAAACATCTTCTTTTGCAAATGGGAAAAAAATATTTTTCTTGTAAACATTGTGTTAAAAATGCAAAAACTGACCGCGTTTGATCAATGATTCTTTCCCCTTTAACGTATACAGTTTGAGTTTGCGCACTCAATTCTGAGATATTGCTATTGGGGGAACTCAGCTCATAAGTTATTGTAATATTTGTTTATTTTTAGTGTATGTTTTGAGGTTATGTCACAAAAGTGTAGCAACTAGCAAGCCGTTGGATTCGATACCGAGTAACGGATACTTCCCATGGCTTCGAGTAAATCGATACTCATGAATTCATTTCGTAACTCGTAACATTCTATACGTTAAACTGATGATAACGTATAAAACTTTATACATGTGTATAAAGTTTTATACGTTATAACATGAACAATGTTTGTTATGTATATGTTGTTCTCATATTCTAGGTCAATGCTATCTTAATTTAAGTGTAAATTTTCATTATTTTATGTCTATTTTTTAGTTTGATATTTTACACCATAAAAAGACAAAATATGTGCTTAAATTTAATTTGTGTTGCAGTAGTTCAAAAAGGACATATCCTACTGTGAACGCCACAGTCCTGTTGATGAGACTCAAGAGGTCGGCGAGTTGATCGGTTGCCATATCTGTTGTGAATTTGTGAGAATCTTATTTTCGAAGATAGTATTCTGGTTTGCGGTATTTAAAAACATCAAATAAAAGAGCACCGAGGTGTAAGTCGACAAAATGACCATCATCAATTAACCATCATCAATATGCCTTGTTAAGGTATAGTGTAACGTGTTGACGGGGAGGAATAATGTAGCAGAAACGGCAGCAAGCATTTTAAACGAGCTGCACAAGACGACGGGTTTTATGCTGCAGACGTGGACCATACACTTAGTCACCGTAGTTTAGTCTCGATAAATAGACAACTCGACTCGCACAACGTGACAAGCACCTTTGGTGAAAACTTTTTAGCGTTAAAATGAAGACCTGACTAACTTTACTATGTAATTAGCAATTTAACAACTCCTATGCGCCATTATAATTTGGCAATCGACGCACCAAACAATGTGTATAAAGAAAATTACCGTAAAGTTCAAACATTGCTTAGTGCAAAGAAGTATTTGAAAAGGTTGAACGACGCCTTATACAATACGCACGATGAGATCATACGTCTCTATGCGACGCTTCATGCGAGTGTCAAGTTTGTGTTAACGAGTATCATAACGATACGAAAGTAACGAGTTATAATTGGACGTAGTTTAGCAATAAGGATCCAACCCACAAAAAAGTCAAAAGCGCGCTGAGGGGTTACCACACCAAATGATCGACCGTCGATCGACGTCGACCGGTTTTTTTTCTTTTGACGCACCAAACACTGTATAAAGAATATTACCGTAAAGTTCAAACATTGCTTAGTGCAAAGAAGTATTTGCAAAGGTTGGACGACGCCCTATACAATACGCACGATGAGATCATACGTATTTATGCGACGCTTCATGCGAGTGTCAAGTTTGTGTTAACGAGTATCATAATGATACGAAAGTAACGAGTTATAATTTACTAAAGTTTCCAATATATGTGAGTACACAATTTCTCGTTACTTTTCTATCACTTCAGCACTATTGAGATTGAATTATTATTACGGGACTTATTTATTAAAGCCCGTATTCATCAAACATCAAACTCACTTGCTGCTGAACTTAATACGAATGCTAAGACAGTATTGATGTTTTTCACGTTATTATGATGCTGTTTTTGATTCAGTTTTCAATCATAATGGAGAAATACACAGTCCAAATTTGGTTAAATCGCTTTTTTTCAGTTTCCCAAAATTTGCTACTAGTAAGATTGCCGACTATGATTCTATACGACTCATGCGATAGTTTAATAATTAATAATATTCATGACAAAAAATATCAATGCAAATAGTAAAATGTCACAATTAAAGTAGACTACATTTCGCATTCAAAAAGGACGCCGGCAGCGTATTTATGTCGAGGATAACATATCCGAGTGGTGCTATACGACTGCTGGTGTGCCTCAAGGCGGTGCGTTATCTCTTTTACTATTTAATATTTCTTTTACTATCTTCATCAATTCCATATCTCTTCCACTATCTTCCTCCTAGTACCGATACCTTACCTTTACTACCACTTGTTTGCAGATGACCTACAAATAAATACAAGAGCTGGCTACGAAAACGTTGGTTCTGCAATCGACACTATAGGTAAACAAAGATTTTGTGTCAATTCTTAATTGGACCAAACGTTTTGGTCATAAAGTTACGTCGGTCAATGTTGACCGCGGCGAACACCTGTGTTTAGAACGGATTTCCACGCCAACGGACAGTGCTATCAAGTTAAATAAAATATCATCTGACCCGCGTGGCCCTCTACTTTATATGGCTTAACTTGGTTTTTGCGTGAAACTTCATCTTAGAAAAAAGAAGATGTTTCTTAAGGAAGTATGGAATGAGCATATAAGATAAAATTTTAACTTCGTTTTTTATTGTGAAATTTTTAATTCAGGTAAAGAATATTACATGAATTCAATGAAGGCACAAGAAGCACAGGAGCGCGCACGTTTACAGTTGCGCGGGCGCGGCGCGGGGGGCTCGCGGGGGTGGGCGACATCGAGACCGCGCGACCCGTTGTAACAGATTTTCGACTTTTCGTCCGCTTAGGCTCTGGGGCTCAATGCTAAGCGGCACTTATAATTTCATATTAGACAGCCAAAAATCAATTAACGTCAATGTAACTCCTCATTTTTTAGCATTAAAAAATAAACAAATGATAAAAAAATACGTAAAAAATTTAAGATTTAGTAAATTTAGTAAAAAGCCTGAACAGAAAATTCAGTGCTGCCCAACATTGACCGCGTTGGCATTAGACGTGTTAACAATGGACCAGGTAAAGAGTATACCTGACTCTCTCACTGTCGGCTTTGAACCGATCTAAAGTCTTTCACTTTAGGACGGCAAACAACCGAAGCCATCGCAAACAAAAATCACATCAGTCGTTCTCACCTTGTGTTTACTGCTACTCGTGTCACCATTTTGTCTCCATTCTCCAACACTAAATTCGCTTTGCCCACGGACTCCGCTCCGTACTTATCTGACCACTGCTCGTCTATTGGACTCTGTTTCGCATTGTGGTTTGGACTGAGCTTATTTGGACGATTCCTTTAAAATGCGAATCAAAAACTACTATCTCACACTTTAGTTGATTAAAAATATTTATTTCATAGTGTATTTATTATATTTATTTTAATTTTTTTGTGTGTATGTATATAAGTATGTATGTATGTACATTTATGTCTTATTATATGTTTATCCGTATTCCATATCATATTAGTTATCCTTATAACAGTAATTTATTTAAAATAAATGTCACAACCTGGGCTAGGTCTTTGTACACCATCTAAAAAAATTTACAAATAAATGGTAATTAAAGGAAAAATACAAATACCTTGATTTAATTAGTAATTAGATGGTAAGAAAATGATAAAGTCAATATTATTTGTGTTCGTTTTAGCGGGCAACATTGATGATGAGTCTTTTCTATGGCGGAAGTTGTCAAGTGAAGTAAGTTCACTAAGCAGAGGGGACAGCCACCTCATTCACAGCACACTTCACTCACATGACATTGATAGTCGGTTTCTTTTTAACTTTACAACTGTTAAATAAGCTAAAAAATTTACAAAACAATTCAATTCTTTGGACTTAATAGCAACCAGCCATAGATACTACTCGATACACAAAACAAAAGGTTATAAGTAAACCTTAGCTGTCAAAATGATATTTTTTTCCGCCATGATTTTTTTTGTTTGTGTTGCGCACTAATAATGCAATATTTCATTTCCTTCCAATAAACAAAGTGTTTTAAAAACAATTTAACAATCAAAAAGTGTTCTAGGCATCTTAAACTATTTTTTGATAAAGTGTACAAAGACCTGGCCCAGACTCCTTGCATTTTGGGACATTTCTTTTCTCGCAATGCCCATCAGAATCCTGTCATAATCATATCTCTTTCACCTATTAGTTTGCCTGGAAGAGATTGCTGTTTAATATTCAGGTTGCCTAAATTGTCTCATACCTGTGTTAATTTGTTATTATTATAATTGTTTTGTAATTAATATATTATAATTGGGTCGCTCACTTCCCTCTAATATGGTTGAGGAGGGCGATGGCTGGATCCCGCGTTAACTCGTGAACGGGTGCCGTTTGAGGGGGTTTGTCGTTTGGATACTTGGGGGGGGGAGACTTGCCGAGCTAAGAGATGCAGATAAGAATAATTTTGTAAAGACACAAAGAGAATCTGTAAATTTATTTTGAAAAAAAAATATCCCCTTGAAGTTTCTTGCCAGTTCTTCTTCACGAAGGTTTTTCCGAACGGGTAGTAGAGTCATGCTTTATTTAACGTCAATAAGAACAAGTAATAAAATTGTCAATGTTGAGAAATAAATATTTCATTTCATTTCACATGTTTGTGTTATGGCAATAAAGAATTGTATTATTGTATTGTACCAAATTCTTTAAAAATCTGGATTTTCAATTAATCTTAACATACACTAAAAATACAATTTTACTTTAACTATAGGGATGTTTGTCAGATAGCTCAATGTATAGTAGAGCCATTACAAACGTGTGAACTGAGTCACAAATCATTTTTTCAGATCTCTCGCTCACACTTATAGGCATATCGGAACTCTCGCTCGCACTTCTAGTGTTGTGTGTAACCCCTTCCCATCCCTTTGACGTAATGTTTTATGACTCAGTTCGCACGTTTGTAACAGCTCAACTATATTGAGTATTTCCATAAGAAAAACATGTATAAAAATATGATACCTGTGCTTGATAAATAAAGCCAGAGTAAAGAAATTTTGTATAACTACTTTACCTTTAAGTTACTTACATCGATTACTTTGCACAAGTCGTAAAGGTATCTTTTTATGTCCAACAACACATTTTCCAATTCGTGTAACATCTGCTCTAAATTCGAAAGTTTCTCGTCTTCTTTCTGGATTTCATCCTTGAGCTCCAAAATCTGATCTTGACCTCTGCAATGAAAATATCTTAGTAAAAATCTACTAAATTATTGAATATTTATGCAAAAGATAATAGCGTGGATGCCAACACTATCAAAGGCTCTTTCAATAAATTACATACAGAAACACATCATCAAGGTAACCTGCTGGTTTCTATTAATTGTTTCTGGTAAACCTACAAAATGATCTAATAAAGTTGTAGTACTGAATGCGCGCAAAGTGAATGCAGATGAGCTGGGGCGGGAGCACCGCCCCCCGCCGTCGTTACAGCTCGCCGCGCACGTCGCACTCGTATGCTGCGGGGAGACCAAACTCAAAATGAAAATAACTATAAAATTGATTAGGTTTATTTTAGTTGAATTAAAAAGCTATTGCCAGCGCAACTTTGACCTTTTAAACGAGACAGAGGCAACATCAGTACCCAAATATGAAATTCCAAAATTGATAATCATAATAATAAATATTTCTAACAATCATTAAGAACTGGTGTTATGGATACTTGATAACGGATAAACAAACTTAAGAGAGATTATATAGGTACACACATAGATATTTTTTAATAATATATAAATATTAGAAATATACTACATACATTACACATCCATGACTAGAAAGCAAATATAATAAAATAATTGCCCCTACCTGGATTCGAACCCGGGACGTCTGTCTTGGAAGGCAAGGCTACTTACCTCCACACCAAAAAGGCCGTCAATAAATTGCCAAATTATATTAAAAATATTAATAAATAAGACCCCAAACAAACACACCAACTGTATGGCCCCAAAAAAGTAAGCAGAGTTTGTGTTATGGATGACCATACAGCGAACTGGGGGGAACCCCGAATAAACATAGATAAATAAATATAAACAACCATGACCCGAGAACAAACATCACATAAATGCATGCTCCGGCCAGGACTCGAACCTGGGACCACCGGCGTAAGAGACGGGCTACTAATCACTACGCCACTCGGACGTCAAATTCAAATCTATTGGTCATCCAAATTTTTCTATAGTTTCCTTATTAAGTTAACTCATGCACTCCAATGATATGTGTAGTTAAAGAGTTCGGAAAACAAATACTAAACCACATCAATTTTAAATTTTAAAGTAATAATGTGGCAGTAGAATGTCTTTTGCTATGATCTCTGGGGTCTGGAGTGGTACAACAGTCCGTCCGTTTTTTTACCTCCATAGTATTCATTCACGTTTATGTGGTTGTGTTCTGGTCAAAGAGAAGGGACTGTCAGAGCGCTTACTGGAATACTGGCAATTCCGACTGAAACCGACGGTTGGCAACGCATCATCAGTCGACTTTTGGCGCGGGTCGCCAAGGTGTGGAGTGAACTGCTGCGTCTGTATTTCCAGAAAACTATAGTCCTAGTTCTTTCAAGCGTCGAGTGAATAGGTATCTCGTGGATAGACGTGTACCTCCTTCGTCTTCATCGTCACTGTCCATCAGGTGAGATAGAAGACAAACGTTTAATCCTTTTACAATCAAAAAATGACAATCAGTGTTGATCAATACAGCACTACGACTAGATCTCAATTGGGTGTGAATGCCACTTCAGGCAGGTTTCGTGCTAGTTTAGGCAGCCACGCCTGTCTCGTTTTGCGTGTGGTTTCGTTCGCACGTCGATCGCAGACGCATTTTCCGCTCTCTAGTCCCCGCACTACTTGAGCACCCCAAATTTCACGGGTCGTTTTCACGACTCAGGTTTTCGTACCGTATCTCCTGAATTTCACTGAACCGTCGTTTTCACGACGAATCTTCGTTCGCCGCCTGCAGCCCGACGTCGCCGACCTGCGTTGCCGTCGCCACTCCGGCAAGCTCTGCGTTCCAGGACTTCGAGTCTTCCTGTTCGAGTAAGTTATCCGCGTCGTCCCCAACCGCTCTACCGCGTGTAGGGTGGTTTTAGGAAGTTAGACTTCGTTGATAGGCTCATAGTATATTTATTTATATATTGTTGTCCCTTTGTGGCCAGTCCGGCCACACCGCAAATTACAGGGGCTGCCCTCGTGCACCCCGTTGTATGCGTTCTAATACTAAGAGGGCGGCACCCAAACAGGCCCCGCCGTTTTCTCAGGAAAACTTTCCACCGCTGCGTAGCCGAGTTCCTCCGGCTGCAAAGCCTACTCAGCCCAAGCCTGCTCCAGAGAACTGGAGGCAGCGCCCCGCTGCACTAGCGAATCCCATCCCGGCTCCTCGCCCATACAATACCACTCCTCAACCCTCCGTAGCAGACGATATGCGTATCGTCTGCGACGCTATCAAAAGTGTTGATGTTAGGGAGATTTCAGTTCTAGCCCGTAAACTTAGGGCTTCACGTTCTCCGACAGAGCGTTTGCTAGCTCTGGCGGAGCATAGTTCCCTTCTCCATTCATTATAGGTTCATTTAAATGAATTGATCCCTAAATCATGCTTCGGCTGACCTCTGCGCAGCCCCGGCTTCACCGGAGGCTGCCCAGCACGGCCACCAACTCATGTCCTTTTGAGCAACTTCAGTGCAACTTTCACTTCAGGCGGAAGACCCGCTAGCGGGCCTCCGCCAGCGCGCCCAACTTCCCGACGGGTGTCGCTTCCGATGAAGGCTAACGGTAAAATTTTACCACAGCCAACAGGTGGTTTTTAGTGGGTAGGTGCCATTCTGGTGAGTTCCACATAACCCCCCGCAGAGGACGGTATTTTCCTGCGGGCGGTATGCATGACGCATCTTCCACCTCCCTCCCGCGAGGGTGCCTCGGTATCAAAAAAAAAAAAAGTTTAGGCAATTAAAGTATTTTAAAAAAAACTACATCCCAACTTACTCATCTTTATCTTTAACGGACGCGAACTTGAAAGCCTCCAACTCCTGCATGAGCGCAGCCTGCACCTGCTCCAGCTGTAGCTTCTCTTCTTCTGTAGTTTGCTGAAGGTAGCTGAGTCTCTTGGCGGTCTCCCGCTGGCTGCGGAAACGATCGAACACTTCTTCGGGCTCTGTGACTCCTGGTGGGGTGAACAAATTTTATTTATTTATTTAAGAATTTATGCACACATATAAAGCACAATAAAAGAAGGAAGAAAAAAAAACAGAATTATATGTACAAAGGTACTGCTTGTTTCCTGCAGACTGCAGACCTGTGACTGGAGAGTTTCGTATAAAGCAAATAAGTGAGCCATTATGCTTAAACATGTATTATGAATACAAATGCACAATTTATACAAATTTATTCATATAAAAATACATATATATATACATACATACACCTAAAACAGTACATATGTATAATCGTAGATTACAACGATGAACTCTTAAGCAAAGTGACAAATAGTGCTCTCTTACTCTTCTCTCAAAAATAGACAGTGTTTTAGCGTCACGTATTTGGTGAGGCAGCTTGTTCCACAGTTTTATGGTATTATGGTAATTTTTGTTGAATATGATCTATTTGAGGGTAAAGCTAGATGGCTATTGTCTGCAGTATCTTATTAGCTACGAACCTAATTCATTTTCTATAGATATAAAAGTAAGGTATTTCACTCACAGCATTAGGTAACGACCTTTAATTTACCATACCTTTGGTATCTATTAAAAAGAATTTCTGATATAATTCCATTTCCAAATTGTAAATCTATGAAGAAAAGTAACACTAAAAGCCAGGATGTTTATATGATACCTGGTACAAGTGTTAAATATCCTTGCAAGTCTTAGCCTTATCCCTTACAGTTTAAAAAAAGCGCTCCGAGCGAATTGTGTGTCTGTGGAAAGGTGCAGTGCAAGAATTAAAACTTAGGTACCTGTCAATTTCATTAGTCTTTGGAAGGTTTCTTCCATCACGGCTGCGGCTGACGTCTCCTCGGCGACAACTTCCGCTTCCGTAGGTGTCGAGGAGTCTGGCCGAACTGCTGGTCTCACTGGAATGTTAAATTTCAATGAATTTTACATGATAAACATGTGATCAATTAGCATACATTAAGGTGTTTAACAGAACTGAACCTGTAGGATGGAATTCTTTGATACAGGTATGCTAGTAGGTAGTATATGTGATTGTAATGTGTGATAACATGTAATGGTGTCTTGCCGCTTGTATAGACTTATATTTTATTTACTATTGTAACACTGTTTGTTATCCAAGGAAAATAAAATAAAATAACTACATAGAAGTTGCATTTGGATTTTTAAATAAAATTATTGTAGGATTATTTATTTAAGTTAGATAATGATAAAGATATACACCAGCGCGTTGTGGCGCAGTTGTTCTTGGTGTCAAGGTCTCGGGTTAGATACCGCAGTGACTTCTAATGTAATACTATTGGTCACCATATTTTACAGAAATTACTTAAAACTGGGACAAAATGGAAATAATCTGGTGGGTACATAAATTTCTGCATACATATTTTTTGAAAAAACCCTGAACTCCCGAAATAGGAAGACCTGTGATTCGGGATCCAGTGCCCTCCCGCCACATTAAAAACTTGACTCTTTATTTAAACATACCTTGACATAAGAAAATCAAAAGAAAAGTTAAATTTAGATTCACAAAAAACAAAAATAAACAAGTAAATTAATTTAAAAAAAATATGTGTGTGGGTGTGTTTGTGTGAACGTATGTGTGTGTGTGTTTGTGTGAACGTATGTGTGTGTGTGTGTTTGTGTGAACGTATGTGTGTGGGTGTAGTAGTGTATGCAGAACTATAAACCTGGGACAGACAGCAACTTTTCAGTATCCGCGTAGCTTAAGGTTAACAACCAAGAAGTGAGTTTCTTTTTTAGTTGAAACTTACTTAGTTTTTCCAGGTTGCGTAGAATTCTGTTTAAGTTATTATATAAAAGAATACCTAGAACATGGAAATGACTCTCTCCAAATGTTGTAGCATGAATTAGAGTGCATGTGTTATAATGAGAACGTTTCTCGAGGTTTAGGTATGGGGGGACTGTAGACTGTTTCCGAACCATAGCCCTGAGTAAGTATAGTTGGCGAACTGTCAGCATTTTGGTGTCCTGGTATAGGTCAAATGTTGGGAAACGCCTGGGTCGCGAAGTCATAACTTTTAGGATAGCTCTCTGGGCCCTCTCTAATTTGATCAGCAGTGACTTGTTAACACCTCCCCAAGCCACTATGCAGTAGCTAAAGATCGACTGACACAGTGCATAATAGACGCATTTCACTGTGGAGAAGTCAGCACAGCCTCTGAAAGCCCTAAAAACATGAAGTGTTTTCCTTATTCGTGATGATACATCATGAATATGGGATTGCCAGTTTAACCTCTCATCCAAAAGTACACCCAGTGTGACCACGCAATCGGATCACAATCACAAACCTTATCCGAAGACAATAATGAGCACGTATGGGCCATTATGTGAAAATTATTAGGGGCTTCCATCCTCAGAGTGATCGAGAAAGGAACAAAGGTAGTTTTATTCAAATTTAAGGTTAATATATTCAAATGTAGCCAAATCATAACCTTGTTTAGTGCTTCTTCTGCACTACGCTTTACTCTTACCCAGTCTGACCCAGAAACCAGAATGACTGTATCATCAGCATAAGCAATGATGTTGGAGTCCTTAAGGGACAGCTGACAAAGTTGGTTGATGTACAGGAGAAAGAGTGTGGGGCCTAGAATACTTCCCTGAGGGACTCCATAAGAAAGTCTTCACTCATCACTGTAAAAAGAGCCAATTCTGATTATTTGGCTACGATTTTGTAAGTAATCGCTAAAGAGATCTAGTGCCCGATCCCTAATGCCAGTTTGCTCTAGTTTGGAAATGAGGATAGGAACCGAGACAGTATCGAATGCCTTACTGAGATCCAAGAAGATACCAAGGCATTTTTTATTTTTATCTAATTTCTCTGTAATAATATCTACTAAATCAGTCACTGCATCTTCAGTTGAGACTCCGCGTCGAAAACAATACTGATTATTTGCTAAAATACTATGACACTCCAGATATCTAACAAGGTAGTTGTTTAAAATTTTTTCTAATATTTTAGACATTGAGGTTAGAATAGAAATAGGTCTATAATTGTTAATGGACTCTTTGTTGCCACTTTTAAAAACTGGGTGGACTATTGCCTTTTTAAAAGCCAATGGGAAAATCGCAGATCTTATGGAGAAGTTACAAATGAACGTTATTGGGCGCACCAGTGATTTGTAGCAGAATTGGATTACCTGAGTGGAGATGCCATCCCAACCAACAGCACAGTTGCTACGCAAGTTTTTAATAATGTCTTCAACTTCCGTTTCGGAAACTTCATGCAAAGTCAGAGAATTAGCCGGGGAGATAGTATGTTTGGCAAACATATTTTCACTATAATTATGATTATTTTTATTTTGGATTGCAGAGGCCAATTTGCTACCTATGTATACAAAAAAGTCATTTAGCTCATTGAGTGATTTAGTGGGATTGTCAGTGTTATTTAAGAGATGTTGACAGCAGGCTTTGGGTTTAGACATGTTGGTAATAGTTTTTATAGCTTTCCAGGTCTTTTTAGTGTTGTTTTTGGCGCTAATTAAAAGGTATCTGTCAAATTCTTGTTTAACTTTTTTCAAAACTGTGGCGAAAAAGTTGCGATATCTAGTATAAGTCAGTTTGAGGCATACATTTTGTGGTGATTTTTTGTAAGTTTTATGCAATTTATCGCGGTGACGTATACATCTGAGTAAACCCGGTGTGATCCAGGGTTTTATAATCCTGTTTTTCCTTGAAACTGAGACCGATGTCGAATTACTTATAACAGCCTGGTTTATTATTGTTATAAGTTTGCTACTGGCGTCATTAACATTCTCAGATTCATATACAGGGCCAAAATCGGTACCTTGCAATGTAAGTTTGAGACTTTTAAAATCAATCTTAGTAATCGATCTTCTTCCTTCTAAATGTACCAATGAGATATGACATGTTAAGTACGTAAAGCCGGCTGCTCCAACACACCCACACATACGGGTACCATTCTACTTAGTTGGGTAGAGTTATTGCTACTAAGCTACACTTGTACACTGCATTATATTCTACTTTAACCAAAACCTAACCTGGCGGCGGAAAGATCCGTTTCTCCAATTTCTCCAACTCCCTCTTCCTCTCAGTAAACCGCTGCGCGAAATAAGCGCGCTCCACCGCTCGTGCGTGTTCGGCGTCGTGCGCGCGCGCAGCTTGCGCGGCGGTGGCTGCGGCCGCGCGGTAGCGAGTGTCGGAGGCTGCTTCGCGGATGTCCTAGGGGGGTGCTTTGTGTTAAAATGAAGATTATACTATTTTTGAATTGACAGTCGTTCGCCTTCCATCTCACCTGGTGGAAAGTGAAGACAAGGATGGTCCACGCCTGTCCAAAGGGTGCCTTTTAGCTCTACGCTTGATATACCTACATTTTTGCAAGATTGTATCTTTATGATATTAAAAATAATAGAAATTAATTGCTAGCTTTTATTCGCTCCAGTAAAAGGAGATGGAATTTTTTACAAGGTTTTTGAGATTTCTCAGAATATGTCAATTAATTTTCATGTGAAAGTTGCATAAATTATTTAGAATTTTAGATTGATAAAAAATCTTAAAAAAAAAAATATATATATATATATATATATTTTATATTTGCAAGTAGGTATTAGTAATCCTTATTTTTATCATGTAGATAGAATAGGTTACCTGTATGAAGGGGTAGCTATAAAATAAAGATACACAACTACTGGTATAGGTATAGGTGATTCACAGATTTAAAATAACATAAATAACTTGTCACAAACCTAATCAACGTAAAATAAAATAATCCTCCAGCAGACGGACTTTAATTATTTCCCCTGACAGTTTCAATGAGCAATGTTACACATGTTTCAAATGGCCTCGTTATTCTACGACAATACAATATTTATTCAATAAATAATGTTTAGTGTCAAAACAACAAATTTTTTTTACAAAAGATAAATAATACATGGTATAGGCGGCTTACATGACTCACTATATATATCCTGATGATAAACAGGAAACATTACGATTTTAAATGTAGAGCAGTGCATTTTAAAAAAATTGAACAAAAACAACTGAAAATAATTAACTAACACTTAGGTAACTAATGAATACACATTTTTTAAAAAGGAAAAAAAAAGGATTATATAAAAAGGATTTTATAAAAAGGAATTTATAAAAAGGATTTTATAATCAAGTACTGAATTCGGATAGGTAATACTAGTAGTAGGTATGTAAATTTGTACGACTTTATTCATTTATTTATGTATGTAAAGTTGCATGGTTGTTCCTACATTTCTCCGTTAAAAAAAAGGAGGTATGTTATTTGAATTTACGCGTATATTGATCACTATTTTAACAGGACATTTTACTTATTTTGGGAAAATCATTTTTAAACATTCCTCATTACATAATAAGCACGCCACTAATTAATATTTCGGGCAAAACCAATGTATTTTAATAAAAAATCAATGTTAGTGTCATGTTTCACAATATTAGGTGACACGTGTGACGTCACACGCAAGTAAACATTGTATTTACCTTATTATAATGTAGTTATGTGAAGCTAAAGTTAATTTCATGAATTTTCTTCAAATTAAGTGGACTTTAGTGCCACAACTTGAGTACAATGACAAACAGAATTGTTGTTTCTACGTATTATTTTTATGTATAACCAAAAGTAACTATTACCTTAACCAACATAATCTAAAATAAGAATAAAAAAGACACACAAAGGTTGTAAATAAATAAGTCCGACATGGTGCTTACATTGGCAAGAATATCAAATCAATGCCAATCTTAACTATTTATTTAAGTCCACAAACTAACAAACTAGTTACACACAGCCCCGATAGACCGTTTGTACATTAATGAAACGTGACTCAGGTTACCTAAGTAATACGTTGATATAATATTTATTTGTGTACCTAAGTAGTTTGTATGTTCATATCGTACCTCGAGCTTTTTGATTTCTTCTCGTTGCTTACTCAACAGCTCCTCGATGCGAGACAGCGAGCTCTCGAACTTCACAGAGTCGTCGACGAGCGCCTGCCTACAAAATGGACAAGGGAATATTAATCTGTCAATGTTACGGCACTCACAGATGTCACACGGTTACTCAGGACGCCCTTAATTATAGATTTCGCTTAGCGAACATAGACTTAGATATATTTCGATAAGCAAAATCTATACTTAAAAGCGCTTTAAGTAATAATTTGAAGTCTCTGAGTGCGGCCGTACTATGCGTTTCAAGTAACAATAGGACCGACTTAGCGCCATATTGTGACGTCATAGCCGTCAATTCGAACCGGTTAGGTAGCGTGAACAAAAAGAAGATTTTTTTAAATATAGAGATTTATTAAAGAATTGCTTCTAGCGTCAAACTCTCAATTTGGCTTTCTAACTTTTTGACGTTTTTGTCTGCCACCCTAGCTTGATTAAATGCCAAATATATTTAATTGGATTTAAATCAGAATTTTAAGGTGGCAACCTCAAAATTTCAAAACCGTAACAGTTGAAAATGCTAGTTATTAACTCACACAGTTCTTTTTTGAATACAGTTAAACATTTTTAAACATTTTTTTAAATAATACTCTGATAAATAAAGTAAAATAAATCCATATGTTTATGCAAAAAATGTTTCTTTGCAGACCATAATTTTCAAGTGAAAGGACATTGGCAGATCGCCATACGTGGTTTTAGTTGAAGTTAAAGTGGAGCGTTTAGAAGTTAAAAATATCTAAAACTATAGGACATGAAATCCAGATCCATTTAAAAAATATATATATGCATATATTATGGAGTATGTCTAGGAACAATAATAATTGCATTTTCATTAAGTACTAATTTTGAGGTTATGATTTCAAATTACCTACATTTACATAGGTAATTACTATTATCACCAACCGACCATGATAATAATGACACGTAAATGTTCACCAATATCTTTAACTTAATCAACTAGTCCAAAAATCACAGCAATAAGTCGTCGTATGCGCAATCTATCGGAATCCTTAGGGACCAAGGGTTATAAAGTCACGTTATATAAAATAACTAAAAGAATCGCAAATCGTCAGAATTCAAGTCCAAAAGCAACGAAACGGTTTCGTTTTTTTATCTCAAACTCGCCGGCAAGGCAAAAGCTATACAGCCAAGGATAAGGATGAGTAATAAATCATTTTCACTATGAGGAATATAAAAAAAATTCTTTCATAAAAATGAGTCCTTACATTCTGAAGTGATTATAATTTCCTATATTTAAAATCTATATAACAAAATCGAATACTTGTGCTTGGCCACAATCAATCCTATGTATCGTAATAAAAAATGACAGGAGCTAATACAAACTGATTAAGTCAAATCAAGCTTTATAAATAAACAATTTTTTTGGAGACTATTATGGAAATTCACATAAAACAAAAGAATAAACGAAAGTACTAGTTACTTTTCTAAACGCTTACTGTTTACTCAAATAAGGATTTGCCAATATTCTTTGACAGATAGAGGTAATTGACGTTCCTATTCTCATTTGAATCGCATAGTAAGAATATCTATAGTGACATGATAGTGATTGCCGCCAATGAAACGCGCCGCACTACTGTTGGTCGAAGACGCTCCGGTGAATGGACCTGAATAGGCGTTCGTTTCTTTAGTTCTAGTATACTCGTAGTTAGTTACTTGGACAACTTGATGTAACAAATCTACTTACCTAAGTAATATACCTTCTATGAATGTGACTATAATAACACAGTGAGGACTGACCATTGAGGCGCATAATTTGAATGATTCGTAAGTACCTATCCACTTACCTAATTGAAAAATACTTTTTCTTCACCAATTCGGCTTCTGTCCATTGAATTAACACTTTATGGATTTCATTTTCTAGATGAGATACTTTCTGAAACGGTTAATTTATTAAAGCGGTAAGAACAAGAGATAACATAACTATTTATTTCCCACAATTATCTTCATTCGGGTAGAATTTTCAAAAATCCTTTCCGTGGTACAAATTGAACCGGTAGGTACAAAGTGAAATCGAACTGAAATACTTATGCAGTTTTCGCTCTAAAGAATAGAAACGTTTGACTTCATACTTTTCTTAAGTTTTCACGATACATACTTTAAATAAAACACTTTTTACCGGATATTATCGCGTATATTTTAGTTAATTTTAAAATTATTTCGACGTTTCGGCATCTTTGCAGTTGCCGTGGTCACGATAGACTAAGGTGTTGTTCATCTATTGCCAGTAATAAAAACTACATGATTGTCAATACATATTAACGCCATCTGTTTCTCAGTCTTCTCGCATAACGTCCCGGATTGACACAAAAGGCACTGACTGTGTCCTGAGTTTGCAGTCTAACAGTTTGCTGGTTTTTCATTTTGATGTTTTTAAGTATTGGATCCCATGTTGATGAAAGTTTCCAACCATCTTCTCTATTGAAATTTGGATGTTTTTTAATTTCAATAGTTTCTCTGATCATCCTAGGTATAAAATGTTTCTCTTTTGCTAGGATCTTCACGGTATCAAATCTTAAATAATGGTTGGGCTTGTCTATGGAATTTTCACAAACTGCAGATTTTAAGGTTCGTTTATTTTTAACATCAGAGATGTGTTCTTTAATGCGAGTTGACACATTTCGTTTGTTTTGACCGATATAAGAGAGCCCGCAGTCACAGTCGATTTTATAAACGCCTGGATCTTGTAAAGGGATGCTTGATTTTATTGGACGAAGATGCTGGCTTATCTTTGAGTGCGGCTTGTAGATAGTTTTGATTGAAGCTCGCCGAAGAATGCCTCCTATCTTGTCAGTAACACCCTTTATATAAGGCAGGAATGCTGGTCTTCGTTCAACTGTGAGTGGCTTTACGCGGTTTCTGCGACGGCGACGCGGTGTTTTTAAATCGTTATCCCGCAGCACTTTAACCAGGTGGTTGAGTTCCTCATTAATGTGTTGGGGATCGCAGATTCCATGTGCTCTCTGAAACAAAGAGTTGCCTACGGCAGATAATTGGCTCGGGTGGTGTTGGGATTTCCCATTTAGATATCGGTCAGTGTGGGTGGGTTTCCTATAAACAGTATGGCTAAGTGTACCATCAGGATTTCTTTGTATTAAGACATCTAAGAAGGCTAATTTGTTCTCCTGCTCCAATTCCATAGTGAATTTAATTTTAGAATTAAGGGAATTGAGGTGGTTTAGGAATGCAGTCACCTCATGCTTAGGTAATATAGTGTAGGTGGGTCGATCAACTTTTAGTTGTCCTTCCTCCTCCTAGTCCTGTCCCCAGTCAAAAAAATCCATTTTCTTAAAAATATATACTTTTTACCTACAAAAAAATCGTTGAAATTATATTTAATATATAAAATATTAATTTAGTGAAAGATTGAAACATTTTTCTAATTATTTATTCGTATTTTAACGGTTGTCCAATCGACGTCAATGTCTATTTCATACTGATGGAAGTTGTCCCTCAGCAATAGTCGTTACGTAAAACTTACGTTGTGAAAAAAAATTATATGACGATGTTAAATATAAATACACACATAAATAGTAATATATATTTAGCCTAAAATAAGTAGTGTGAAATATTTCATTTCTCTGTTTTTGTACAGAAAGTTTTACATTTTATTGCTGTCCCCGTAAATGGCCACAGCATAAGTCACTTGGACAACCAGTTAGAAATTCGAGCTATAATATGTAGATGGCTCTGTGCGCACACAAGCGAGAAGCTGATCATTTGTGGTGCCAAAGCCATGAAACCGTTATTTTGTTTTCGCGGTATTTGCGGCGTCAGTCAGTCGTCGGCAGTCGTCGGAGATTCTGTTGTGAGTGAGGGTGGCTTTATTGTGTGTCCGCTGAACTACCGCAGAAAAAATGTAAGTAAATGAATATTTTATTACGAATTATAATATTACAGAATCCATTTAATCTTGGTTTTACATTACAAGGGTGAAAAGATGAATTGGAAGTTTTCTCTTTAACAACAATGCTCAAAACTCAATAAATGTCTATTAGACAACCGGTCCCTTAGACAACTGAAGCGGTTGTCCAAAAGAAAATATTGGTTGCCCAATGGACAATAAAATAAAATCCAATTAATTTAGTTATGAAATGTGCTATTTTCCTTCTTTCATGTTTGTTCTTCTAAGGTTTGTAGAAAAATCCATGTATATACGTAAGGATAAATAAGGTATTAAATGAAATAGCTTAATTTAGTAAATTCTGAAAGATTTTGGGATATGCTAATAATTTTGTCTTTTTGTTATAGAATGGGAATGTCATCGAAGGAGAAATCTCGTCGATATCGGGAAAGGCTGAAAGCTGATTCTGAAAAACATGCTGAACGGAAGAGAAAAAAAAGAGAAAGTTACCATAAGAACAAGGTTTTGGTTGAAAATATGAAACCACAGGATAAAATAAATGCTAGAAAGATTTGGAAATTGCGTAAGCAAATAGAAAGAAAACGCAAAAAAGAAACTGAAAATCTTCTAGCATATACACCTCCTAGTTCACCATCTATCCTACAGGATATAGTAAACCCACCCGAATCAGTAAACTCACCATCGCCCTCTCCATATCTTAGACAGCAAAATTGTAAAAACAAAAATAATGGAAGAAAGAAGATACGCAGAGATAGATCAAAAGTGTACAAAGAAAATATCCGTTTAAAGAATGAAAACGAGAAATGGAAAAAGAAATATGAGAATTTCAAGAAAAGAGTACAACGCAAATATATAAAAAAAAGTGTTATTTTCAAAGAAAATAAAAGAGAAGAAGTCAAAGAAAAAGGAAAAATTAATGACCAAGAAGGCGACCAAGATAAATATAAAATATTAAGTGATTCTATAAAAACAATATATAAACAAACAAAAAATCTTAAAGAAAAGAATTTACTCAAGAAAATTTTCAAAAATGTAAGCACAACGGAAAAAAACAATATTATAAAAGAAAGTTTAGGTTTACAGGGAAGAATAAGAACTAGAGCAGGATTAAGAAAAGAATCAGAACTGAAAAAGAAAGTCAAAGATTTCTTTCTGAGAGATGATGTCTCAAGAGCCACCGCAGGTAAAAAAGAAACTGTTGGCAAAGGCAACAAAAAAGTACAAAAACGATTTTTGTTAGACTGTATGAAAAATCTATTCAACGCTTTCAGACAAGAACACCCAGGTGTTAGCTGCTCTTATTTTTACTTTACCAAAAATAGACCTTTTTATGTAATTAAGCCAACAGTTGATGGAAGAGAAATGTGTCTTTGCAAAGTTCATACGAATGCTGAATACAAGATAAGAGCCCTGAAAAATAAAAGAGTCATAGATACTATGCACCTAAGTTCCCTCGTTGTGGAAACTGTTTGTGATCTTAATAAGAAAGAATGTATGTTTAGTACATGCACACAATGTCAGGACAGAAAACTTAAGATAAATACAGACAAAATGCAAGATAAAATACAATATTATGAATGGGTGAGAGAACAAGAAATATATTCAAAAGAAGGGAAAACCATAAAAGCTGTTAAAAATATAAAGAAAGTTAAAGAAGACACAGTAGAAAATATGATAACAATTTTTGAAAAGGATCTAAAAGTACTAAAAAAACATGTTTATAATATGAAAAACCAGTATATGAATTTCCGACAAAGCATTGATAACATTCAACCAAACGAAGCGGTCATACTAGTCGACTTTAGTGAAAACTATAATTCAAAATATACGCAAGAAATTCAAGCACACCATTTCGGCGGGTCTAGACAACAGGTGACACTTCATACTGTAATTGTATACATCCACAATAGTGAAAAAAATCACAAAGTTTTATCGTTTTGTACTGTGTCTCCTTACAACATCCATCAACCAGCTGCCATTTGGGCACATTTGCACCCAATCCTCAAGAATTTATTAGAAAACTACCCAGGAATCAACACAATTCATTTTTTCTCGGATGGACCATTCTCCCAATACCGACAAAAACGCAACTTTTTTTTGGCTTGTACAAAAACTTTTGACTATGGCTTTGAATCTTTTAGCTGGTCGTTCTTTGAGGCTGGCCATGGCAAAGGTCCTGCAGATGGCATTGGGGGATATTTAAAAAGAGCTGCTGATAACAAGGTGGCTACTGGAACTGACATAAACAATGCACTTGAGTTTTATCAAGTTCTTCAAGGTACAAGCAAAGTGAAATTGTTTTACATAACAAAAGAGGATGTGGATGCTATTGACAAAGAGATTCCACAGAATATTTACCCGCTATCAGGAACAAAAGACGTTCACCAAATATTTTCCAGGGTTCGAGGTCAACTCAAGTATAGAAACCTGAGCTGTTACTGTACTCGAGGATTTTGTGAATGCCTCAACCCTAAAGTTTACTACCCTACACCACGTCCAAAAAAGGACGTAGTTGTTAAAAATACTTGCGGAGAAACACCCAGTGATGATGATTTACCATTAAGCCGTTTAATTTCGTCGAAAGAAAATGATATTGAATATGCTGATTTAAAGCGAGCTCCAAGCCTAAATATCTATAAGAGTGTATATGGTTCTCCCGACGATTCCGAAGAAGATAATAACATCAATGAACCAAAACCGTCAACATCAGGGCAAAATAATAAGCTTCCAGGACTAGGAGAATTTTTACTCGTTAAAGTTTACGGAACCAAAGGCAAATCGTATACTTATGCGTGTGTAACTCAAAGCGATATTGACGATGACGGGGAGATTAAAGTCACATTTCTTAAGTATATTAAAGGAGGTAATTTATTTAAACTTAATGAAAATGACATGTCTTACGTAGCATACGAAGACATTGTCAAAAAACTACCCAAACCAGATGTACAAGTTAGAAGAGGAATCGTTTACTATAAGTTTCCATGTGATGTTGACGTATTTGAAAAATAATAGTTTGTATAGTTTTTAAACAATGATCTCTATACTATAGACTGATTTGAGATTTTCTTTTATTAAATAAGTTTATTAGTAACCCAAAGTGCTTTTACAATTAGGTAAAATGACTTGCCAAATACGTGTTTTAATATTAAGTTGTTATTTTCTTATTCTTTCCTAGATACAGCAAAATATATTATGAGTACTTAGGTTTGAGGATGTTGATTAAAACAATTATAATTTGTTGTTACCTTTATGATGATAATTTTAGGAAAAAATGTTTTTCAGTTTAAAATGGAAGTTATTTTTGTTTATTTTATTATTTCGGATACCGATTTTCTTTACAAATATATTTTTTCAGCAAAATACGGCTTTTCAATATTAATTTATAAGGTCTTAAATCTAAAAATTAAAGGCTGAAGTACTACCGTATGTCTTGGACAACCAATTATGTCTGCTGGACATCTACATTGTCCCCATATTTTAAAATCTTCTAAGAGTTGTATTGTTAAGAAATATTAAGGTAATATATTTTAAATCAAATGGTTTAATGTTACTACTAAAATTTTATTTTTAGCTTGCGGTTTTTACAACAAATAGTCTCTTCTTTTGGATTTAATGTTACTTTTCCCTAAGTTTTAGGACAACGGTTGTCCAAGAGACGTTTCAAATTGAAATATCTGTAGAATCAGTACATCAAATAACTATAAATTAATTGCAAAATGAGGTTTTTGGTATGTTTAATAAGATGAAATAAGTGGTTTGAATTCATAACAAAGTTTACTCCATTGAAAAAAATAAATAAGTAGTTGTCCAACGGACACATTTTTCTGGGCTGAATAGAAATAATCGCTCCAAAATCTACCAAAATGATAAAAAAGTGCTCTGCTCGATATCGAAACATAATATCGAATTGATAATTTACAATATAAGGTCATTTAATGAGTAAAATCTAAACATTAATAAAAAAACACAAAATATCACATTTGGGACAATTAAAAGTTGATCAACCCAGGTGTCGTCAACGTACCTCTTGTATATCTTCGGCACAACAGGTGCCATTCGGAGTGCTTGCTCCTCGAAGTTCTCCATGTAAATGTCAGCTACAACAGGTGACACCGGAGACCCCATGGCAACACCATCAATTTGAATGTAGTAATTGTTATTCCACATGAAGTAGCCAGATGTTAAACATAGCTCTAATAGTTCTGCATATTCCTCGGGCAAGTTTGACTCACTTAGCTTCCTTTTTACTATATCAATGCAGTCTCTAACAGGTAGTGAGGTGAATAGAGACGACACATCAAAACTAACCATAGTTTCATTGTTAGTTAACTTGAGATTTTTAAGGTCACTAACAAAATGGTAAGAATCCTTTACATATGCACTTGTCTTTCCTCGCAGTTGTGAGAGCACAATTGCTAAGTGCTGGGCCAGCTTGTAAGTTGGTGTGTCTAGCTGGCTCACAATAGGTCTCAAAGGTACTTTAGCTTTGTGTATTTTTGGTAACCCATACAATTTTGGTGGTTTTGCACTTGCTGGTGTTAACTTTTTCACATCTAAATGTAACAAATCTTTGTGTTTTTGTATTAAAGTGGATGTTTTCTTCATAATCCTGTTGGTGGGGTCGTAATTCACCATTTTGTATGTGTTTTCATCCGCTAACAACTCCAAGATTTTTTCCGTTATATTCAGATGTATCCATCACTACGGTAGCATTTCCTTTATCTGCACGGAGAACTGTTAACTCGTCATTATTGCGTAAGGTCTTCAATGCAAGGCGTTCTTCTCTGGAAAGATTCGATTTCGGTAGACTATTGCGTCTTAATACGCCGGAGATATCTTGCCGTATACTTTCAGAATCTTCCTTTGAAAGTTTGTTTGTGAAAAGACAGTCTTCTACGCGACAGATTATGTCTTCTACCGGTATTCTAGACGGAGTTGGTGCAAAATTTAATCCCTTCGATAAAACCGAAACGTCGAAATAATTTTAAAATTAACTAAAATATACGCGATAATATCCGGTAAAAAGTGTTTTATTTAACGTTTGACTTCAACTTATCTGGTAGAAAGGGATTGTGAAGACGAGGGTGAAAGAAGCGGTGTCTATTCACACTAAGCGTGAAATTCAAGGGTTAAATTTATCTGAGAAACCAGACGCTGCTAGATCGTTCCACTTTTAAGACTAATAAATAGTTCTTTATATACCTTCTTCGCTCTGCTACTGTTCTTAGACTTCACCAGATCACTCTTGGTACTCTCAATAAGTAGATATTCATATTCCTTTTCTAACGCTTTCAGCTTATTTCTCTTGTTTCTCTTCTCGTATTTGAGAAGATCCAGAGCCTTTCGTTGTTCTATTACTTTCAGATCTAAGTTGTGTATTATCTGCAATTAACATTTATGCAAAAACAACTATAATAGAACAGATATTCTTATTAAAAAACCGATTGGAAAAGCATACCACACAATACCAAGTACGAGTTTAATTAACCTAATCAACTCGGTAAGTTCTAGAGATACAATGCCTCAGTTATACGAGCCTTTTGCTGCGTTCCGTTTGCCGATTACAGCGCTCACAGCGCTCATATACCCGTTCCGATTGCCCGTGAGCGCGCTCACTGCGATACCGATACGTCATCAATGACGTCATAAACGCCGCCATCTTCCCGCTCACAGTGCCCAAGCTACGGAGCATGGTTGCTGTGAGCGGCCTGTCAATACTGACACATGACGTTACTTTGTTGATGTTTTTATTAGTCGATTAAAGATTTTAAAAGCTTGCTTATTAATTTTCTTTTGTAATAATATGAAAAAATGGCTCCTGCAGCATTCAGGGTCAAAGATCTTAATGAAATTGTAACTTTAGACTTAGGCGACGAACAATCAGAATGTTAGCGCGATATTTGCCGTTCCGATTGCAATATCACTAATAACACTTTTAGCGCGCTCAAACGAATCGGAACGGTTTTGAGCACTTTTTGCGCTGTAATCGGCAAACGGAACGCAGCATTTGTTTCGAGCGTAGGTAGGTAGCAGGTACTACGTCACACATGTACAACGCCTTTGGTTTCTACACATTGGTTCCTTTTTTTTGGGTTCGCGGGGAAAAGGTGCGTCACCTACCTGACACTCAAGGGGGAATGCAGGTTATGTGGGACTCTTACCCACTAAAAACCACCGCGGTATACCAACATTGGTTCCTAAATCAAATAAAACTTACTGTGAAGTAGGTAGGTACACAGGAATTCGTATATCTTCACTTAAAAATAAGTATCTCTTGTAGATACTATTAAGCCGAGTAAGTTAACCCTATGAAGGCGACACAATCTTCTACGTTTTATTTAAATACCGAATATTTCTATTGATAACAGTTACCCTTCCAAAATTTTCCAGCAACCATAAATATTGTGGCCACAAGTGAGTGAGCACAAAAACAAGTGTCTCACTCACTCATCATAGAAGAGGAATGTTGAACTAGTTTTGAAGAAATTTAACAGATGGCGTTGTAAGTATCGGGTTGAAGTTTTATCACACAAACTGAATTTAGTAGTGTTTTGTAGGTATTACTCGTAGATGTTGTAGCCAAAAACGAGTTAGTTGGTACCTAGTTAATTTATAAACGTAGCTAAATTACCTTTAAGAACCAATTAGTGTAGGAACTAAATAAAAAAACCCCTTACCGGCTAAAGACATAAATATTTTTAAAACGGCTATAACCAATCTTCATAAAACAAACCATGTTTTACAACAAATCCGCATCAAAATCATAATTGGCGGATGCAAAATTCGGACCTATTTACTGTCGGTCAAAAATGTGGTCTATCATCCTACGGGGGGAAGTTTATTTGCATGTCATAAAACAATAAGGTTGATTTTCCCTTGTAATAATGTTCTGACAATTACTGGCTCAAACTTACAGCTATTTTGTTTACGCAGGAAGTTTTGTCAAAAGTTGTAGACTACTTTCTTGAGTGACTGTATATATGCAATGATTGCTCAACTTGTAGTTTACTTGATACTGAAACCTAAAGTTCAGGGAACGCTAGTGCATACAAATTTGCTTGTAATTACGCGTTCTCGCCGGTAGGTACCTAAAAATAGCTTTTGATTTTATAAAAAAGATTATATTAAAATTTGAAAACTTGTGTCGCCAAAATCATGGGGAAGGAAACGTTTTTTTTTTGTTGTTTATATTTATTTGAGTTACCATTGAGTAACATACCTGGTATAAATACAGGTAATAAGCAATTTGGATAGCACATAAAAATAATAGATAGAAAGATGAAATAACATTTCAGGCCCTTCTTTATCATACAGGCTTTTACCTAAGGCTTTGCTTAGGGTGTTACCACTCCAATCAACGTCGATCGATTGGTCTGGTAGAAACCGTCGATCGATTGGTGTGGTAACACCCTTACAGAGGCTGTCCTAATTTCGCGAGGTGAAAATAGTCATGTGTTATTTTCTATATGCGTTTTATAGTCTAATTTACGTATTCTTCATCAAATTTAAAGTAAGTGTACTATTTATATTTAAAAACTTTTGAACAGATGTGCTATTCAAATCAATAAACAATTTAGAGGTTCCTCATTTAAACAATATTACGGTAATTTACCTACGTAATAATAATAATAAATCCCCAGACAAACACACCAACTGTATGGCCCCAAAGTAAGCAGATCTTGTGTTATGGACGACCACACAGCGAACTGGGGGGGGGGAGCCCAAAATAAACATACATAGTTAAACATCAACAACCATGACGCGAGAACCAACATTTGTGTTCATATATGAATGTACCAACCAGGACTAGAACCTAGTCTACACCATTGAGCCATTATTTTATATTTCATATTTATTTAATGTTGCATTTATTTGTATAAACCTAGCTATCTTTCTATGCGTTGATCCATATTACCTGATCCACACTTTTGTTCCCAATAGGACAGACTTCATTCAAATACTTCTTGACCTGCAGCTCGTCATCCCCAACAGCAGCTCTTGCTTGTGCCAGCTCCTCCAGCCGAAGCTTGATCTCCTTCTTCAGGGTGCTGATTAGGTCATTGTTCTGTTGCTTCTCCGCCTCGCTTTCCTCGTATGTGGACTTTCTTTGGCCCTCTGAAGTATGGGGACGGACAGGTAATAAACTTAAGTAGCCATCAAATCGTAAAACTAGTACTAGCTAATATATATATATATATATATATATATATATATATAGGTGCCACCCACTAAGACAACCCATTGCTATTTTTGTACCCTCGTGGATGGCACTCTCTGTGACACGGTATGTGTTGGTTTAAGAATATTCCTCTTTTAAAATACTGCACAACCTTTTTTGTCATCAGGAAGGAATTATTTAAGACGCTTATTGTGTTTGTCTTGTACCTACGCTTCGATTAAAATAAGCTGTAGTGATAAGCAATAAAGAATAAATATGTAAATAGAGCCCTATGGCGTAAAAACCAAAATTATGCCTTTTCATAATGCATACCCCCGATCACTGCCAGCATTCGAACCAATCACGAGGCCCCATTTTGTCAGTTTGATATCTGCATTAAATAATGTAATAAAACACCTGTTATGTCACATGTAAGTGACATTGCATGATTATTAGATATTAGGTTCAAATAAAACTTTTTCTATATAATTCAGAGAAGTAGGTATTTTAAAGTATTACGACCACACCCAGAGACGTCAAGAGTTTATTGAAAACATTCTTAATAATGGATTTTGCTCAGTTAATCTTGACTTTGAATAAGTAAAGATAAATTATAAATTCGCTAAACAAAATCAAACTTAGGTGCGGACAGTGCGTAAGTACGTTCGTTAGACTTATTTTTTCTACACTTAAGTTATATACTTACCTCGCCTATTATGATTAAGAGGACAGATTTGTCCGTTTGTTAATATACAATCAATAAATTCTGGAACATATTTGCACCGTTATAAACCTATAATTTCCAGAAGTATATTCAGAATTCCATATTTTGAATAAGAATATTCAGGAGTTGCGCGGGAGAAACCGCACACGCATATCTAGTTACTAATACCTAAGACTTAAAACGGCGACCACACTGAAACGTCAAACGGCTAAGTACTTAAGCAAATATAGACTTCGACTTGGTACACATAAAGTATCAATTCCCTAAGCAAAATCTATACTAAGCTGGCTGCGCCTTACTTAACTAAGTTTTTTTCCCATGGCACGCATTATTTAATTGTTGTTGACTGACAAACCACTTGTCCATCTGATCCATTTTCATCCCCAATTTTGTTGTTATGTGCATAAAGGTAACGATAAGTAATGTCCTCTTTTTTCTTTATATGATAGTATAAAAGTAAGTTTTACAGTAACTGACCTGATAATTGAATTTTCTTTTTAATTTCAAATATTTTCGTATTGATTGTAACGAGATGATCTTCGGTTTCGATTGCAAAAGGATGTTTTCTGTAGCACAACGTCATGGTCAAATTTTAATAAATAAAACTTTAGAAATTAATTTAATATTGCAAAAGAACTCGTTTCCTACTATTTACTCCATTACTTAGCAACGAGTGTATTGACAAAATAGGAATCTTCAAGCAACCTTTGAAGCCCAAAAACTAGCTTTAAGGTAAGACTCATAAATTAAACTTTTAGTCTACGACTAACGTAGTAAAATATTAAAGATTTATGTATAACGCCTCAAAGATAATAAATTTTAACCCTATGTAAACATCCTCGACGTTTTTATTCAAAACCCAAACAGTATGGTTCGCCCTCATTCTTTTCACCCCCTAGTAATAATAGCAAAACAACGCCATCTACACCGTGGTGCTAGAACTAGTAAGCTAATGGATACGAAAGCTCGCCATTGGCCGACCGCCGCCAGGCAATACTGAATCGCTGGATTTCTCCATTGAACCGACATTCCTTCGCGTACGTTTGTATGTGTGTGTGAATATGTTCTCACGCACTTTTTACTACACCCCTTACAATTTTATGAGTTAAAATACTTTAAAACTTTCTTGTTTATAATGAATCTACTCAAATGCATTAGTCTTTTAAGCAAAAGCATGGATTATATCTAAAAACATGGGACGCTAACGCACACATGCTCATCGGCGGCCATTTTGATTTACCGTACGCTGTGTATTTACGAACAAAGCCGTCAGATGCGAGCAGAACGCGGCTGCGCATGATCCTACCGGGCTTTTACGTTATTTTCGAACGTTTTTACCGCTAAAATGTCCAATTCAGTGACAAATTCAACGTAACAATGATTTAAAAACAAAATGAAGTGCAAATTTTTACTTTTGGTTCCGTGAGTGTTGATAATTTAGTGATTAAACGACATCGCAGAAGTAAAACAAATGTGTGAGATCCATGTGTGAATGTTGTGCGACAGAATGTGGTCGAGAAACTTTATACCGGATTATGGGATTGCCTTGCTGTCCGTGAGCATCCTCCTGTCCAGTTTGAGGATCCAGGGAGTGGAAGGTAAGCGTAGTGATAAGTTTTGAAAAGTGGTTGAGCTTATGAAAGCGCGCACGGCAGGTAACGCTGCCGCGAGCGGGTGGCGACCGCAGTAGAGAGCTTTGCGAACGGCGATGTAATAACAAAACTGGTCGGGTAATACCTTGGTTCTCACAGTCTACCTTGTGAAACGAGTCATTTTAAAAACTGGAGTTAAGTCAACGCATCGCATTTTTTAATGTTTTATAATTGAGCCGCGTTTGTTGAAGTTGATCTGACGAATGTGAAAGACGAGACAGTTTTGTTGTGGCAATTGCCGTGTTTGTTCGTCGCTTTTACTCAAATATTTGGTTTAAACGATACCTACATACTTACTATAGGTCGTAAACGTTTATCGTTTTATGGAAGGGAAGATCGTTACTATTACCTGCTGAATCCAGTTGCTGAATCCAACTCTCAACAACGATTGTGGCTAAATAAATTGAATATTTCTTACACTTCGTTAGGTGCACTCAAATTACGAGATTACCTGCCGATCAAGCACAGCAATAAACACCTAGGGTACCCATTTTGCTGAAATTAGTAGCTGCCTAGTAGAATTTTTTCCAAGATAGACCGTGTACATACTCTGATGCTGCTAGAACAATCTAAACACCGAATAGTTGATAAAATGCACTCAACGATTGTTAGAACATGTATCAATATTTTGTACTCAAAATACCCTGTAAGATTACACTGTTATTCAAGTAATGGTACAGTAAAGGTAACGTTGCGCCTGAGTGTCCTAAGACGCCTATTGAAAAAGTTGTACGAAAGATTGTTTTTATTACGAGGCTAATTTTAAGTTCTTAGATAAGCAACAACAAGTTCTAACATCTTTCTTACGAGCTTATAGTCTAACTTATAACTGACTAATACGCCCAGCTCTTGTATTAACGTCCTGCTAGCTTACAAACATTTCTGACAGAACCTCGACTTCTTATTTTCTTATAATATTTCATTAATTAAACCTACCTACTAACACTATCTTCTAAACCTTATTTTATCATCAACCACAAGGATATTAGGAAAAAGTTTATCACTACAATCTGTTATTAAAAACTATCCACAAAATTAATCTAAAATCATGCTGTTAACATGCATTTCAATCATGGAAATGGATGTTGATTACCCGTCATGGATGTTTCCTATTTTGATGTTTGGCTATTATTACATTTACTTTAAAAACATAAGGTCTGCTTAGTTTAGGCCTTTATAATTTGCTGTGATCATCGGTGAGAAAATCTGAAAAACGAATGCCCTACTACATACTAGTTAGTTGGTACTGTGTAAAATTACGACAGATGTATCTTTATTTCCTATTACTTTAGAAGGATAGATATCGTGCGCCCTGGGTACGCCTAGCATTTCTGACTGAATACAAATGAACGCCGTGTTTATTCATATTGGTCGAGATTAGTATTCGATTCAACCACACGATTTCTAACTCGGCTCTATGGTGAGACTTTTGGAATAATAAGCCATTTGTAGTATTATTTTGTGCTGGTAAGAACCAAAGTGAGCTTTTGTAAGCTAGGCGTTTAGGGAAAGTATTTTTGAATTGACTTTTGTTGGGATTGTTATTTAAATGTGTCTTTACATATGTTTTGAAAGATTTTTATTTTAGTAGTTGATAAAAATGCTTGTTTAAAAAGACCGACTTGGTACCTGGTCCGCGTCGTCAAAATGTGACTCTCTGAAACTTTTTTTAAAGGAAAAATGTACAAAAAGTGGCCTCTCGTGGACATGTACCACTCCTCATTAGAAAAACGACATCTAAGAGAAATGCTAGTCCAATGTTCCATCGAAAAGTAAAAATTTTTACATAGGTATGTGAAAACAAAGATGGCTACGAAAATAAGTTAATTGTATATTGCTCAGAAACTCGTAGTTACCGAACCTCTAAATTACCATTCAAAAAACTTTATAACACTACGCATACGACGTTATAAATCAACACACATTATCCGTATATAAGCAAAACGTCCGTCGCTCCAAATTCATAAAACACCCTGTATTAATGACCAATTGTCGGGCACTAGGCAATTGCCGACACTTATATCCATCAGATACTGACAACCAAATTTCGTACTTACAGCACAATAAACAAGAACCATATTTGACAATAGAGTTTAGCTTGTTATGAATATTCAAGAATATCAAAGATATTGATTGTGTCGTTCGCACATAAATCTCCATAAAGACGAAAAAACCGCGACAGTATTAAATTTGGGGGAATTGATTTGCAACTTTTTAGGTACCAGATCTTAGCTGTTAGGTATTCCTATATCACTAATGCTATTTAAATATTTTTTGATTCTAAGAATTTAAATACAAAAGAAAAAGTCTCGCGGCCTTTTATATAATTGTACTAATTTTCTTCATAAAAATATGTGTTTCTTGTTTGCTTAATTGTACTTTCGATTATTTCATAATTTGAAATCTATAATAACCTGGGGTCTAGCCAAGTTGCAATCTACAATCGCTAACGCTATAGAAAACGCTTAAACTGTATGGAGCTTATCACGTGACTATATCGTTATATCACGTGATGCTCCAGCGTTAGCGATTGTAGTTTGCAACTTGGCTAGGGACTGGTGGCATAGATTAAGATATTCTCACGGGACAGTGCTAGAATTTCTAAAAGTTATTTCAGACTTATAACGATTGCAAAAACAATAATATTCCAAGCAATTCTCTTAAATAGCTAAGTTATTCCATAATCTCAGCTTTGTTATTCAGCTTACGTTACTTAAGGGCACCCAATGAGTCATAAAACAAGTTAAGATTCGAACCACGATATTGAAATTGAAAACAAATACACAACGCTTATTAAAATACTAAGTTTTTAAACCATACCTAAAGCAGATACCAAACATATAAGTGTTCCATATCTGTTCCATTCATATCGGCTATGTTTGGTCATACTATTTAGACTTGGGCAACTTGGTCAACATTTTAGAATTTGACTAGATTTGCTTTCGACTTCGTCCGCGAGAAATATCGCTTTTTATTTAACATTTCGATATAAGTAGAAGCTTGTTTATTATTTTAGCGAATAGTCGAATAAAACTTTTTCAGCCATAACACAAAAAACGTTTGCATTTTTTCCCGTAATTGTGTATAATTTAAAATAACAACTGTTAAAATAATACAGTTAACTACTAGCTTCCATAAGTACGTCGGAAACCTGACTGCTTACTAACTAATCAATCATAGTTATTAAGAAGTTTTTATTGTACCCCAGCAGAGTTCGCTGTAGCTGCAGAACAATATCTAGAAAAAATTGTATGGAAACATACAAACCTACTTTTTCTTTTATTTATTATTATTATCTGTGGCAACACCGTGTTGGACTTCCGTAATGATGTTTCTGTAACCATTGATAAAATAAATAAAATCATACACCTACATCTTTACCGACTAAGAGCAATGACCTGAAATTTGCCACAAAAATACCTAAACTAAAGGACACAATCGCAGCTCTGAATAGACAGTGAGGGAGGGACATTTTGACTAACCAGCCGGTTGGTTCAAATCTGCGAAAGTGGGTCTAATATTAAGATAATAATTAAGATAAAGGCGTTATAATTATTTTTGTTGATCTTTAAAGTTACAAAATATGAATCAAGAAGTCTTTAAATCAGTTTGCTTTAAGCTTTTGAAACTTGCAACTCCTTCAACTAACATGGATACATTTTAAGATACGTTAAATGCTTATAATACGAGCGCAACTTTATAGAAAACGTATGCCATTTAACCTGCATAAATAACTTGAGGTTTGTCACCGCCATGCCTTGAGACAAGCAATTCTTATAGGTTTTTCTGTCAACGTAATATTGTCTGGGAATATTAAGTTTCTCATGCGAAAGTAAGCTATTGTACATGTGATCAATGTATTTGTTGTTTTTGCATGAATTAATTGTTAATTTTTGTTGATTTGTCAGAACGTTTAATTTATGTTTTAAAGAAGTCTGTATATATGTATGTCTGCGAGTGTCTGTAGTGGGTGGTTCATTGTTTGTTTAAAAATAAATTCAATATGGCGGTGTAGTTTTGACAGCGGTACCCTGTCTTCTGCCACGTGTGATGTTTCTTGCCAGTTCTTCTTCCCTATGAAGGTTTTTCCGAACTGGTGGTTGTCATGCTTTATATAACGTCAACAAGAACAAGTAAATGTTAATTGTAAAAAAAAAATATTATTTTTCTTGCCAATTTCGCGTTTATGTTAAGCTTTATGTCTCTGGATTTTGTAACTTGTATGTAAATAACAAGAATTAGTCAAATACACTTAAATGTTTTAATATTTTCCCATTAGGTGTACATAAAAAAAAATCATTTAAAAGATAATATTTACATCATAAAGTTAAAAAATTACCATATTCAAATAAATAATCTTATATTACTTATAACGATAGTTAATAAATTTCTCATTGTTGATACCATAAAAACCCAATTAATAAATCCACCATTACCTACAACAAAAATTCACACCATACTAGTTACAAACCATTTTGAATTTATAATTTATACCTAAACGACATCTTTGAAATACCTGAACGTGTACATAAGCACCACAGAAATTATCTCGAAACCGGCTGAACCGAAGATGGCGTTGTTTGAACAATCCGGCAGATCCTGACGGCGTGTTTTGTCGGCAAACATGCGCAGGCGACGGGATAAAACCCGAGGTGGTTCTAAAATGGTGATCACGTCGCATACTTCGGAAACTGGACGCTGAAAGTCTTTTTTGTGATCCGTGGGTTTTTAATTTCGTCGTTGGTGGGAAATAGTGTGTAACTGTATTAAAAGTTTAACTGGAATTGATGGATCTGTTCTTTAGCAACTACCTAATGAGAGAAATAAAGTTTTTTAAATTCTGGGTTGAAAAACACATTATTTCTGTCTCCCTCGGATATTCTTTTTAATGAATGAATATTCTGATTAAGCAGGAATATTATTCCAGTTTCTGCTGTGTCAACACAAGCTTTGATTTTTTAGAGCTATATAACACAAGATTTTATTTATATAACTGTCGAAATTGAATCATCGCTTCTTAAATAAATAAGCCGTGTCATATCTGATTTGAATCCCCAATGACTTCAGGTAAAAAATCTCACAATTAAGCTGATTCAAACACATCTACAATCACCAAACCAAACCACTTGACTCGTCCACAACCAACAAAGCGAGCATTGATATGACCACAACGTGTTAAACATCGGCCCAGCCAAATGTTTACTCAGTTTCTTATGCATTGCACAAGTGGTTACAGTTTGTCTGTATGTCTGTGCGTTTGTCCGTTTGCTCTAGCAATAAGCTGCGTCCGCGCACGGCGCTGCGTCACGAACGCCAAACATCGCCGCGGGCTAAGCCTGCTCGGAACGAATCATGAGAAAAAAACGTTAAATATACGATGGTTCGTTTAGGGGAATTTCAAAAAAGAATACGTTGAGAATAATTATTATAGTTATCTACTTTTGTGTATACTTTTTTTAAATAACGAACTTTTCTTGTATGGTCTTGGTATTAAATATCTAAATTAAATGTTTTTGTTTTCGTGTTAAATTTTTTTTCCAAGTATACCTACATAACTATTTTCGGTTATACATATTTTACCAACTAACTATTGCACAAGTTAAACGCGTCGTGTTTTTACAAAACAAATGTGAAATGCATACCATCATCATTTACACTCATAAAACTTACTTCAAATCTTTACTTATACTTTGTAATTCAATATCTTTTACTCAGCATGTTTTGTCCAAGTAAATAGGTCAGCTCTACTGTATATTTAAACTGCTCTTTCGTCTTAAAGCTCACGGAATCCTTTCCTGTGGCGTATCGAATGACCAAAATTTATCCCACCTACGTGTTTTCTTCGAAGTGGATATTCATAATATAATATGCTTTATTTCTACGTCTTTAATTTGTTGTATTAAAGAACTTCTGTTCGCATAGATTTAAGTGGAAAAAAGTCTGTTTTCGTATTTTCATTTCTAAAATCCGTTTGTAGTCTTGTCTAAATAAACAGATCGAAAGCAATTAGATAACCGGTTTTACTGAAAATATTGCCTTTCTAAGGAGAAAGTGACTTAGGAAAGAAACGAACGCGCAAGCTGCCATAAGACCTAATTAAAATTATGATTCTGATCTACGTCTGATGATCTGGATCATTAGACGTAGCCATTATTGGGTAATGTAGCTAAAAATGGTAAAACAAACGTCTAATTCTTTTTCAATATAAAAAAAAATTACTAAGGCAGTTTATGTAGGAATAAGATAAGTCATACTTTTTCGGAGGTTTTTATCCTTTACGGACAAGTGACGTAGACGTTTATATGATATTACATTAAGGTATAACATTAAGGTATTTTAGTATATATTAGTTTTAGTGTAAATATATTAAAGTGTAAAAAGTTATTCCTGTAATGTATATATAAGAAATAAGGATACTAGCAGCTCAGATGTTTGCGAAAGAAACGAATTTTCTAGTATCTGCTTCTTTGACATTTTACTAGAATTGGTTTAGTTTGGAAACGATATATACAAAACATTTTTAGTATGGAGACGCAATTAGCTAGAGGATCTCCAGTGCGTGGTATGCCTAGGGAGTTCGTGAAATCCCTGTATTTTCATTTCCATGCGACACACGTCTAATTTACTTATTATTCTTATTATCACCTTCTTATTTAGGACCTAGTTAATGACGCTCGTAACCCACAGCAATAGTGTTTAACACTAACTTGTAAATAATGCTATGTTAGACGCAGCCATCCAACTCAGTTTTTCTCATCCGTTCTCGACTGACGCGTTATCCGTTAGGATTATGTAAATCACGTCTTATTTATGATGGAATAAATTTTGGGTGTCACAGCTTTGAAATGCCCAATAGATTTAGAGATTCTTAAGTTACTTTACCGAAAAATAATCATTCAAAATCCGGCTGATATTTAAACTATTTTGCTTAGTGTTTTGAATAGGAATTGATTTCCACTAAGATTTAGTTTTGCCTACAGTTTATTAATATTGCTGTATTACATATTATTTGTTACGATTTCTATTTACATTTCGAATAGCCTTGCTAATGTTCAATAAACTAGGCTAGGCAAACTCATAAACCCAACCTCTTTATATCAATATCGAATTCATAAATGCGAAATAGTTAATATTAAATTAATCTCAATATCACGTAAATTATTCATAATTTCATGGCCACAACTCTCAATTAATACAACAAATATATTGTTTTCTTAATTGAACTGTCTTGGTCTATGTCAATTACATCCTTATTAAATCTAGACGGAGACACTTCATGGCTGACTGATTCGAATCAAACCGCTGCCATGCGTGTGCGCAATACTTGGGCACTATTTGATAGCTATCAAAGAGATTACGAATAAGTCCGCGCAACTGGTGCGTACTGACTGTCTAGTCGCACAAAAAACCGTCTGGGTTTTAAGTTGAAAGTCTATGTGATTTCTGTCAGATCGTTATAGACGCCAATATGATGATAAATCATTGTGAAATTACAAAACCTCAATTTGTATATTTTTTCCACGGTTGGAATATGAATTTGTTTTATTTTTTCAACGATTATTTTCGGAAATGGAATATTTATTTGAATTAAACTGGAAAAAGAATGAGATAGAAGTAAAATTATTACAATAATGAGAACAGCCGAAGCGTGTTCGTGTCGCGGAAAGTAAGGCGAGTTGCGCTTCGGTCTGTGAGAACCCGCATTGTCTCCACCTTGCGGCGATTACAGTGATCTGATAAAATAGGTAATGCTCTTAAAACTGTCTGGGTGAGCTTTGATAAATCTAGGTTAGCTCTAACGAGGCTGTATTCTAGTTAACAATAACGTCTTGAAGTTTACCCTTGCACGTTACGTAGCTATGCTACTGGGTAGCGCGAAATGGGGCGTGTTGTTAAATCACTACATAGTATAAAACAAAGTCGCTTCCCGCTGTCTGTCTGTCCCTATGTATGCATAGACCTACGCAACGGATTTTGATGCGGTGTTTTTTATTAGATAGAGTGATTCAAAAGAAAGGTTTATATGTATAATACGTGCATAATATAGAAGGGAAACACTAATCATTTTAGAGGTTCCTAATGTCGTAAATAAACACATTTTTTTTTTCGCTTGCATTGCAAACGCTGGCTGAACCCTACGAAATAGATCAAATTTACAGCGTGTAATTTAAATGAATGATTTCGAAGATATTTCAGATTTAAAATGCAGGGACATAAACTCGTGTAAAGCCGGGGCGGGTCGCTAGTATTCTATATAAAGTGATTATTAGATATAACAGCTTAATTATATCACTGCAGGGAAAGTAATAAGTTTACTTATTTATATTTATCAAGTTCTATTACCTTCTTAAATGTCTGTTTTATTTATTAGGGATAAAAAATTTTCGACGTCTTATACCACTTATTTTTTATAGATATAAATACCTTTAACTGTTTTCTTACGATCTTAAAATCATCCGAAAGACAGCATTCGACAACTGATGGTAACCAAAATTAGAACTTCATTTCATTTAAATATCGAAGCATGTCAAGTTTGCGGTGTCCGGCGGAAGTGCGTCGATAGGGTGCGTTCAGGTCTGGACAAGTCGCAGGCGGAAGGCCGCTCGGAAGCAGCGGCTATCTTCGACCGTGTGAACGCGCCTTATCGCCGGCCAGTTCGTATCGCCACGCTATTATTGTGGCGAGTCCGACCTCGAACTCTTGCGGTTTGAATTTGGAACTCTTTACAGCGCTTCACTGACAAGGGTGCAGTTTAAATGTTGTTGAGATAGGTAATTGTAGCAGATATTATAAATGTGAATGTTTACTCAATCACAGTGTAATGAAAGAAAGAATATGTTAATTTGCACAAAATACAAAAACTAAAAATTGGCTTTAGTACAGCTATTAATTACAACAGTATAAACAAAGGTACAAATGAATAAAACACAAAAAATAATTTATAAAAGAACAAAAAAAATCTGTATAAATTAGGTACAAACAAAAAGCCAGTTAATATTAGTACGCAAGATAGTTAGATAAAAAGTTTATTTGCATCATCTAACGCACAAAAAAATACAATTAAACATACAAAAAGCCAAATCTAATTACAAGGCATTCACAATCCCAAAAAAAAAACTAAAGTAAAATGTCAAATAAAATTAGGTAGATACACAAGAAAATGACATTTCACAACCAAAACATGTATCTAAGTGTGTGTAAAGAATGCAGAGAGGCAATAACTCAGCGAATTGTCCGGAGTGACACCAACCACGGATTTCAGTTATCGCCTAGTGATTCACGAGGAGACCCTTGCAATATATATATATATATATATGTGTTGTAATATACAATTGTTATAACGATAAGGTAGGAATTAAACTTGCTAGATTAATGTCAAATGTATAAATCTCTTACTGTAAATAATAACAAGTAAGACAAAAATAAATTAAATGTATTTAAACGAAAAATATAAAAAAGATCATGTTAGCAGTAATACCAACTAGTTATATTTTTAAATAAATTAATAAATGCAACTTAAATATTTACTTACAACTTAAATAGACGCTTCGTATTCGGGTGTAGATAAACGTTTGGGAAAAATGCCGCCGTGCAATGCCGTTCAGGTTTTGGCGAGACGAGCTGATTAAACCGACGCGTATGCAGCCCGAATAGGCTACGCGATCGACACCTGCTGAGTATGTCGTTCGGGCCGGCATCGTCGTTCAACACACACTGCCGACGCAAACGTGCTGGCCCGAACATTTGCGTAGCGCCCGTACACCCTATGTGCAAGGGGGACTTCAGGTATAAGCTACGTGTAGCTCCAAAATTTTGACGGTACAGAATGTATTGGATACATAATAGTTGAGTAAAGTTAATCTAATTACATTAGGTGGTTTCCAAGTTCCAAGAATTCCAACGCTAGGAATTCCGCTCACTCGAGCCTATTGTATCTCCCTTTTGGTAAATGAATTTAACTTATATGTTGAAATATTTATCCGAAAAGGCATCATGGTATATATTACCATCGCAGATCAATATCTCAACATCGAAATAACAAAAATAGTTTCATAGCTGTAATTAACGCAGATTTAAATCAATAAAACATAATTATTAAAAGATCTAGAGACCACAACCTGGTTTCGATCCACACGTCATCTCAGACAGCTATAATTTTTATAAAAAAAAGTTTATACGAACTGGTTTAAGACTAAATTAACGTACTTAAGGTCCACGACACTAGTTTAATTGCTTGTTTTTTCAATGCCTTATTCCAAACAACACTTGACAATGTTCCTCACAAAGACAAAAGAAAAGTACTTAACTTTATTACTCTCCATAGTGAACGTGTTAAAGGGTGTTCTTTATTTAAAAAGTTATTTCCGGAAGTAGCTAGTCTATGCGCTAGAGTGTTGTTTAAGCGTCAGGTGGATCGTTTCCGACTATTCAAATTTGCTTACAAACAAAAGACGTCTTCATTCATACAATTCTCAATGCCTGCTGATTACCCTCAGGTAACTGTGGTTATCAAAAAGGTACTTAAAATTCTTCTTAAACCAAAATACTTGGGTGACTCACAGTTTAAGATAACTATTCTTAGTAATATCCCACGATGCGTATAAATAAGTAAATACTGATAATTTCAACTTCACTCGTTCAGTAATTTGTATTCATTTAAATAGATTATCCTTTAAGGTAGATCGGTGTTCATGTTGGCTAATAACGGTAGAGTGCCAACGCGCCATCTGGCGGCCGCGGTGGATAATTACCCGATATTGTTATACTGCTACTGCCCGCACCCAGAAGGCCAGGCTATTACTCCGGCATCTTAATACTTGCCGAGCGTGAGATTCAAGCGATATTTTTTTATCTTCTTATTAATTCGTATTGGTTTAAGATTGCAAATAAGATTCGAATCTCAAAAGACGGTTTTTAGGAAGGAATACAAACTTTTATATCCAAATTATGCTATAAAAATTACGAGTATAAGTACACGTTCTTAATTTTCTTATTCAAGTATTCATCTCTCATTTCTTTTACTGGACTTGATTTATGAGCCATCATTTTGGATCAATCAACTTAACTGTTAGTTTGGAATGGTTGAAAGTTTCAATGGCGTCTAAATTACATAATGTATAAGTATCGTGTCGAGTAGTTGGCGTAATTAAAACCTCTAACCTATTCGCAGTTGTTTTTGTTCTTGATGATTTGTGCTGAGAACGGAGGCTTCTGTTGGTGCGCGCACGCACGCTACCCGTCGCCAGCATGCAAGCTCCGAAACACTCATTACGCAATAAGATCTACAGTTTTTTTGTACTCTGCAATTATCGTCATTATTTTTAAATTTTATGTCAATCTCTAATGTCAGATTGCAAAGGTGTGTGCAAACATACGTCTAAAACCAGTTCTGTTGGGTTTTTTTTGGTTGAGTTTAGTTTGGGCGAAGGGTCGAGTTTACCTGCGAGAGAGCCGCGGGCGCATCGCACCCTACGAGATTTGCCGTCGCCGGGTGTCGGGCGCAGGTGTCCCGCACGAACGTACTACTAACCGTCTAAATCAGAAAACAACAAGAGCTCTTGGCAGCCCTAAAGACCGTGTCATGTTCAGTTCGGCCGGATTACACCATAAAAACGAACGGAGAATTCGGTCGTTTCCGTTTTCTTGGAACTGTGATTCACGTCGCGTGTGTTCGGGCTCTATGATTTAAACTAATTTGCTAAAGAAGACCAAAATTTAAACATGCCTACTGCTAAAATGACCTATGTTTCAAATTCCAAAAGTTTAAATTATGAGTTAAAGGGCTTTCGGTTCACCTTTTTAGAGCTTTCACTAAAGTCACGCAGCTCTTAAGTTGTTAAAGGTAATAGCTGAACGATTGCCACTGATAGTCGGGAACTAAAGCGCATAGCATTGAAATAATACTTGCGAAGACGCTAGTTGTTCTCACATTTTATTGTTGCTCGATTTATGACATTACATCAATAAATCAATTAGAAATCGTTACATTTATACGCATATTGTTAAAGGAAAAACACATATTCTTTATAGTACCTACATAAACTAGAGAAGCATTTTTAAATGCACATCTGAAAACGGGTTTTGATATAACAGCATGATTGTAAGTAACTGATTCTATACAATCTTAATCACATTCTAATATAAAATCAAGATGATCACCCATTCATTAAGGAGTCATTAATCATTTATATCTTACAAATCGATGTCAACACCATAACTCAAGAAGTTACAAATCTTTTAATATATTGTGTACCGCGGTAACTTCCCCTTAATAAATGATTGTATCTTGATGACATCCTCATTTAGTTCAGAGTAATGTATTACGGATCTTCTTATGTCTTAATTAGAAACATTTCGATAAAGTACCTTTCTTCTCATTAGATGTTATTAGTTAATTTTGAATGAGTTAAAAGAATTTGAATCTCTTAATTAACTGCTGTCGTTATTTCAAAATCAAAATATCGAAAGATGTTTCAACTTTGGAGTTATAATCTAGATAGGGAAAAAAAAATGTGTTTGTCTCAATTATCGGACTACTGGACGGATTTGACTAAAATTTTGTACACAATTGTTTTATAATGAGCTTTCGCTAAGAAAGGAAATTTTGTCACCTGTAGGAGTAAAACGAAGGCAAAGCAAAGGCAATTGACAATGTCAATGACAGCCTAATGAAGAGACATCTTTCTACAATCACGGTACATAAATTGACCAAGTCAACTAACTGTCAAACCTTAAAAAATATTCAGTATGAACTCGTGAACTTGTTTGTTAAAGATATTAAGTATGTTTCTTCAAAACAATTATCTACCGACGATGTCCGTTTATAAGCGTTGTAAGGTAAAAGTTTTTTAAGCTTGTGTTACATTGTTTAAAGCATAGAAATAAGTATTTTTATAATAAATTAATTAAAAAGATAAAAGAAAAAGATGTATCCCGGGTACGAACATTACTATTTATTTTAGTAAATAACTAATAACTTAAGCATTGAGTGTGTATTTATTTTCTAGTTTGTTTTGTTTACTAGTAGTAAATGATTAAAAGGGAAAGCCGCATCCCGCCTGTCCGTCTAGTTCGCTTAGTCGAGAAGTATATCTTGAAGAAAAAACATAGCGGAAAAAGCTCATTCTAGACCTTATAGGCTAATGAAATGGGGAATAAAAGTTACGTATTTCGTCCTGAAAGTTGGGCCTAATAATATCGATTCAATATATCCTTTAACACTTGTATAATAAAAGGTTTTAGCTATTTTCTTTGGCAATAATGATACACTATTTCCAATTGAAAACGGGTCTTTGTGATTCCATGTCTCGATAGCAACCTTTGTAAATTATAATATAGGATGTAAGTACATCAGGTAATGATCCACGCAGAACTTTGAATTCTATTTTGTGGTAATATTTCCGATTGTAAATTTACTGGTTTAGATATTGCAGCCATTTGGGAGATTTCAATAGCTCGCCTAACGGTTACTGTGGAGTTGAAAATATGAGTTTAGTTATTGTCTGTGGTTATTTGTTGATTGAATTTCGTTGGAATATATTTTATCGAAATTGTGGTATATTTGGGTTTTGATTTTTACACCCAATTCAAGATTGAGTTTTCTGTTTTGAAATAATGAAGTTACATAACATGTGTTAGTGTTTAGGTGTTAATAAGTTTTTTTGCGGAATTTTTTCTGAAAATATACATATAGCCTGTGCTTTCTCATTTCCATAAATTTTTAAGATAAGTGCGGTAGTTATGAATCTAACGATTTCTTATATTTTTGTATTGTAGTTATTTTATAATTGTAAATTTAAGCTCTTGGTCATTCCTAATATTTCATTAATGAATAAATATAAACAAGAATCAAAGAAAATCTTTCCTCTTTATAAAAAAAATGTAGAAAATACAGATTAGAGAGGGAGTCATTGCAAATTAATTATGACTGCAAACTGCGAAACTTCCAAACAACTTCCAAACAACTTCCTTCACATAATTACCGTAGGTATAGGTAACAAAGTTTTATCAACAAAAACAGACAAAACCAAACGACTACCCGGAACGCAGATTAACAAAAGCTAAGAACTTTGCTCCAACGATGGCTCCTATTCTAATTAGCTAAGAATGGTGGAAAAGAACAAGGGGAGTAATTAGAATTATTTATTGTGGTTTGTTATCTGCGCACGACCGCTATTGCATGCGCTTGCGCCGGTGGGCGTTGCATTCCGGTATTGTTCGATGTTGTATGGCGAAAAAGCTTTGGGCTTAGCGAAATTTAATAAATACTTATCATATTGTGTTTTGAATTTGATAACGGTGAATTTGCTTATTTTGAAAAGTAAACAGACTAGCTTTTATTTGTTGCTGCGTTCGCCTTTTTCGTTCTCCGACGATCATATTTTTTTCAAAATTTCGAGATTAAAATAAGTAGAGTTAAATACAAGGGTTAAGTTAGTCTGTATAAACCACAGGTCATCCATTAAAGACTAATTTAAATTAAAAAACACGTGTCAAAGTGTAATTCAATGTATATCTACAGATTATTCTTAAAAATGTATAAATTAGGGGTGTTTGGTTTGATTGTAATAGTTAATATACAAATAGTATAATTATATTGAATATTCTTTTTACTGGGAAATAAACTTTTATTTCCCATTTTATTGCAATTTTACTCTCCAACCTCCTATCGCCTTTATTTTTTCAAAAACTGTAACTTTCAATAGAAATTCACAAAGAGCAAGTTTTTATTCCCTTTGCTCGGACGATCCCAATTACGGCCTAGGCCCCCTCGTGACGTCACCGGCAGCTGCAACTAACGTACTCTATGTGTATCGCCGTCTCTGTCTAACGTTTGTGTTGGTATCTCCGTCCTTGTCCGACGGCAGTGCATACTGTCATCCGGTTCGGTTAGGTTAGTACTGCATGGAGTGAAAAACTATGTGTATCGATTTTTGTTTTATTTATATTGCAGTTTATGTGATTGAGCATTATAGTATTTTATAGTATTTAGTTTGAAATAGGCGAAAAGCCAGTGAAAAAAATTTGTCGCATTAGTTTCTAGGGTTTGATTATGACATTTTTACTAACATTTAAATGAGATAAAAATTTTACACGATTGATCATTGTGAAAGTAACACGAATCTAACTGAAATATACATTTGTTTTGTAATGCTGATGATTGCGTAACAACATATTTTATTAAAAACCTAAAATCATCTCGCTGTAAGTTACTTCTCTCTCTTAATCTCATCCAATATAAAACAAGGTTCAATACAAATCTCCAAATAAAATAAAAAAAAATTACTCAGTAACAGATGATCCCCTAAAACCTTCCTAACTTATGGACCGTCGCAAGCGCAGCTTAATACCGCGGCCACGTGTTACATTCAAGTTTTTTCGATCATTTCTTAGTTCACTCTTATTCAACTCCCGGCTTTGTGTCAGCTTTTTTAACATTATATCTGATCGAACATCAAGCATTTAGTTTTGTCATCATTTGTTGTATTATTAAAACTTTTTGGAATAGGCCATAGAGTGTTGTGTAAACTCGATGGATTTACTATACATGTTTGATATTTTACGTATTTTTAATTTATTTTAGTAACACAATTAACTTTTTCCCAATTCTACATCTATGGAGAGTAAATGGACCTCTTAGATAATCTCGTGTCCATCATCACAGTATCCGAATGACGGAATACAAACCACTTTTATTTTTCCTAAAAAGTATAACCCTGGAATATTCAGAATGAGTGAGTTACATCCTCCATAAAAGCTTTTCATCGGGTGATCCATGTCAGCGAATTCCTTTTCATTCTCAACATTCATGCATAGATCAATATACAATCTTGAGCATCATACCTTTCAAAACAAAAATATCTGACTAACGCGTTTATAATAGCATAGACAGCACGCAAGCAACGGTTTTAAAAAGTAACCGATCTTGCTACATTATGGGGGTTCCTCAAGGACCCTATCTAGGCCCGCAGCGTATGTTCCATACAATACTTAGTCGTAACTTAAGCACAAGGGGGAAGGCACGGCCTCACCTGTTTGAAAACGGCACCCGGGACGCAATATAATGTCTTTTTAATGGTCAGCAACTAAATTAATCGATAGTAAGTAAGATAGATGGCGCTAGTTTGAGTTAGTTTTTAATGTTCTGTGGTGTATTCAAGTTGATGCTTAGTTTTGAATGGGAATTGTAATGATTGCTTGTACTGTATAGAAGTTTTCGATATCATTATGTATCAGCTGAAAACTTGCCACTGTTGATCTAAGCCCTAAAGCTCGCCCCTTCTTTAAATCTACAGCTACGCTCTATTAACCGCTATGATCATTTGTGAGCAATCAAATAACTTCTTTTATTTACAATCTGTGAGCTTCAACAATTACGAATCAAAGTTTTTATTTTCTAAAACAGACTACCAAGCGCCATTTTACTTATCAACAAAAGCTTACACCATAAACAACTTTAATCTTTTGATAAATTTAACTTGATTCATAAAAATACGGGGAATGATTAGAACACATGTACTGCATTCAATTAACACATGTGATATAGAACAGATGTACTACACTTGAGAACATCAAGGGTGACTATGGGAACTCCATCGCATTTAAAAATGATCAAGGGATTTATGGATCTTATTGTGTAGACGATAGAGTAGAACTTTGAAGTTGGGTTAAAAAGAAGCGGGAATAAATATTGTGTACGTACGTAACTTACACCATACTTTTCGTTTGGATGTTTTGGACGCATCTCAATCTTTTTTGAAGAGTGAGGTTATGTTAAATTATGAATGTAGATGTGTGAATATTATTGTAAAATTAAAAGTAATTAACGGTTTTCTCAAATAACTCTGAAATTATGTCACTGGAAAATAATAATTATAAATTAAACATTCACTCAGCTGGAAACGTTCTCACAATTCATTGAATATTCAAAAGTAAACTATACACAGGCGCATCGGCTACTGTTGAATTTTCAATAGGTAAATATTGGATTTCTTATGTTTGACTCGCTCGGGTCCATTATTTTGAAACAAATATACTCTGCTGCGTCTGTGGAACTTCCAAATATCTACTTTGTTTCCCATTTCATCATCCGATGGGAAACAACAATGAATATAAAGTTGTTACACGGTCATCCTAGGACACGTTTTCATCCCAGATACATTTTTCTTCTAACATTTATCACGAAAACAGACGCCATAATTCAAATGATTAATGCATTTCATTTGCGTGTACTGCACAAACCTTGACTTACAAACAAAGACAAAAAAAAAATAACCATGAAATTATTACGTAACTCATTAAATTATGTCTAAAGCGGGATTGCGTTGATGAATTATCTATTTAAAACTGGATTATATGAGTCGGAAATTATTCTGATGACAAAATCACGTGGAATAACCTTCGTAAGGTCTATATATATATATTATGGCGGTTGGACCATGGTTGTATACTGCAATTGGTCACCGTTTTATTGTAGAGCAATTTGTAGCGGCGCTGGTTAAAGACTAATGACAAGGACATATCGCATGAGAAATAAACTACAGGTTGATTATTATAGTGGCGTAATAGTGGATCAAAAAATAGAATGAATAGTCTGTAATTTGGTTTGTCTTTCTGGTATTGTATGTCACAAAAGTGATAGAATAACATCATGCAGTGAATTTATGTATATTTATAGTCAAAAACAGTTTCATCAACCAAAAAGACCAGATTTTGAAGCTGGGACCTCCGAAACGAAAGGGAGGACCACAATCCCATCAGAACCTTTAAAATATTGTTTTTGCAACATCCTCTTTATGTATGGATATATCTTGGATATAATTCGGACAATTTCTCTACTTCATAAGTTTCCCCGATACCTATACAAAATACAAATTAAAATCGAAAAAAAGCTGTTAATCATGTTATAAACGAAATTACTCATTTTTACAAGACCGCGACGAATTCACGTAATAATTAATGTTACCTACGAAATTGAAAAGTTCCGTTCGGCCGCTTTGATCTACCCGCACTGACGCGCAATTACGAACTACCCGCGATTACACTTCATATGTTAACTCTATTTCAGCTTCACTTATCAATTAAAAGATTCTATCTGATTATTTAATTACTTGAGAATCGATTCTGGATTGGAAATAATGTTGATTATTCAGTCGGTTGTGTCAATGTATTTCCTCTTCTTGTGTGATGTCTGAAGGGGGGGATTAGTTTCTTTGTTTCTTTTAAGTTATTTGACAGGACATTTATTATTTGGAGCGCTGGTTCACAGCGCTGGGCTTTTACCTATTCGCACTGCCGGGCGGCAAAGTCAAATATGTGTAGATGAACTTTCGGGGCGTCTAGACCAATGCATTTCGGGTTTTGTTGAGACAAAGCCGACACGTACAAAGCCCGAATATGTCGCCGGCCCCAACAAAAGTGTAGCGCAACGTACTTTATTGAATGATCTTACGGATTATTCATTCGTTTTGATGAATGTCAATTTTGATTATAATCAATGAATCGTCCTGTTTTTTTTAAAACTACTTTGATACTCAAATTACTTACTTAAATTTACACATATAAAAATTCATAGTGTTATATTTGTAAAGATTTGGCCTAAAGAGCTTACCGCAATAAAGTTTTCACATGACAATACCATACGCCTCTAATGAGTTGGAAAAGAGTTAAAAAGAAAGAAACAGTATTAATTTTGTTTAGATATACCAATCTTGAATTTTTATACTTATAAATACACTTGACAAGCACAAATCCCGTAATTCTCCGAAAACATTCAAGTATCCGCGTCTAATGTGTACCCCCGACATCTCAAAGTGATCCTTATCAGATCTTAACAGTATTGTTGCTGAGAAAGATAATCCTTTGCAGCAGCGTCCGAGCATTGCTTAACCCCGCTGATTAATCGGCCCATTCTCCCCGATCGATTTACGGCCCGATTTAATGGGCCTTATTAAACTTCTATTATGGAAATAACGCGGCCCTTATTCGCCTGCAATGGCTCGTTTGCATTCACATGTCATTCTCTCATTTTAGAATTTAAGTTGACGTTTTTGGTTTACTAATTAAACTAGTCAAATAACTTACGTAGAGATAACGGAAGCTTTTCTAAAGCTGTTATTCTACTTTCAACAGATTTATGTATTTTTATAGTTGCAATGATTGTTCTGATTGCTAAACGAGTTTTTAAGTGATATTTAGTTGATATGATTAAGATTACGATTTTCAGTGGTATTTTTGGGAGAGTTTCATTTAAATTATTTTATGTTGGTCAAAAAAGCCGAGTCCAACAATAAATAAATCTAATAATACTACAATGTCTTAATACTATGGGAAAACAATTACGTAAATTGTACAACAGTGTACAAGCATGTCTCTACGTAAATCGTTTCTTATTGCTATGATCTGTGCACTAAACTGGATCGTTTCAAAGCTGCTACGAAACAAGTGAGGTCATTCCGAAATAGGTTCCTAGGCCCTATGTAGTCGTAATTTTGATGTCGTGTTTCGCCCCAGGAGCTATCGTTGGCCACTTTACCTTAGGATGCCGCCATAACGATTTGTCATTGGTCGATATCGTGCTGGTCCGATAAATAGCCAATGCGGAGCTTGTAACATAAAGTAAAAACGTTATGGTAATGTGTGAATTAGCATACTAGACTAGCTGAGCAAATAAAATGACAGTGAAATACGGCTGAAAGTTCTACGTAGTCATTTGAAACTTGCTCAGATTCCTTCTGAATCACTGCGACTTTGTATTTGACGCAGCTAAGAACACGGTGACATTTATAAGATTTCACACATAAAATACATATGTTATCGCACAACAGTGTGATGGGCGTTTTCGTATTCAAATCACAAGCACGGCGAGAGGCTGGCACTTTGTTAGTGTCGCCAGTTCATTAGAGCGACATTAGTCAGTGCGTACGATGCTGTAAACTGCTTGGACCATTTATTGCAGCCCACGCTTCACATCGGGATCTAGGGATAAATAACGAGCATATAATACTTTTAGTGTTCTATTACTTTATATTAATTTATACTTGACTAACCATTTAAAAAAAAAAATTAAAAGCATTAACTGATACCTATTAGTGGTAGTTTTTATATGTCCAATTCTGTTTGTATCTATTATTTGACTCCATTAGAATAATTTCTCACAGATAAATACGAAGCGGTTTCCAACAATTTCTCAGCTCATAAATTATGCACAATCAGCGGTCCTAGTCCGCGTCACATATATTGGCCAAGGTGTCCTTCATATTAACGAGAAGTTATTCATCCGGGTCGAAGGACCACATTATACCTAGTTTACTATAGGTTTAGTGGATCACTGACTTTCTAATATCAGAGAATTTGCATGTCTTCCGAACAGGATTATAAATGTATATTACCCGTATTTGAATAGCATAGTTTCATAGTCCCTCCCGTTGTAAGCTACGTAATTTTTTATATTCAACAAATAGTTTAATTGAAGGTTTATTTAATAAAGTTAATTTCGGTGTCCAAATATTAAAATTTATCATTTTCTTCAATTAGAGCGATGCGAGAACACAAAACGGATTAATGTAAAGCACGAAACATGCATCGAGTAATGTGAAGTAATTTGTATAATTGGACCATTACATTTAGACGCGCCTCTACGTTATTGAACAACAATTATATTGAAATAAATAAAACTTGTTCTGCTACTCAAAATATATTTATATAGTATTTAGAATGTAGATAATAAGTTAGTACTGTTGAGCGAATAGAATCTATATTTATTGAGAATTAACCTGAAAAATGAGAAATTATAAATCTTTATAAAGAATCGCTTTACTGCCCAGTTGTCAGACCAAGTATTCATTTAGAACTTTCCGAATAAATCCTTTTACGGTGCTAAAATATTTTATGAAACAAGTATTGCAATTTCACCCAGCAATTAAATTTTAAATCTGTAACTGGTTATCTTGCCTCGCCATTTTTGTTCAAGATGTATTGATAGCTTTCATCAAAGAAAGATTAAACGCAGTAAGTGAAAGAAATAGTCTGATAATGGTGTCCTTTTTACTCACGCCAAAATGCATGAAAGAATCCGTTGAAGGTGTATTTACTTTATAATTTAAAACTTCCAAGATAATTTTTGTAGTCATCTAGATAATCTTGTTAAGTACCGATGGCGATTCAATAACGCGTTGAAAAATATTAATATTATTACTATTTTTTTTACCATGTTCGTTCTTATTGAGGTAATAGATAATTTGCTTGTGCGAAATATTCCATTGTACACAAATATCTCCAATTATCCAAAGTCCATTATTTAAATACTATTCAAGAATCCACGAAAGCGTTTTTCTTATGCACTATTACCATGTGTGAAACAAAAATAACTGGTCGTGTACTTTAAAGGTAGGCCCTGGTTGTGCGACACCCTCATTATCTTAGGTACAATGGCCCTATCACCTCCACCTCCGCCTTATAAAGCAAAAGCCACAATTGTCCTGGAACCAGAGCCGTCATTACGGCACACATGATCGAAATAAAGCACGATTTTAGAGCGATATTCTCAATAAGTAAACATGCTATATCCGTACTAAGTTTGCTAAAGGTTACGTTTCTAACTTCTTTTGAAACTTGCATCTTGTCGCAGTGTTGTAATTAGTGGTCAAACAATGATCATCCTTAAGTGATGGAGCAAACAAAATTATCTCCGTATTTCTAGCTCCATGTACAATCGGCGGAGGCCTTGGCTAAGGGCGAGAATCGTTTGAGCGTTGTTCGTTATTTTGTAGGCTCCTAGCATATTGTAGGACGACTATCCTACAGGGGATTCAAGTGCGAATCTCAACCTGCAGCAACGCATCCAAAGTGCGTTCAGACAAAAGCATTCAATGGCATTAAGAAAACATCCACTTTTTTTTAGCTGTGATCGAGTGGAGAATTTGAAACACCTCTGTAAGGTATTGTGTCGGAGTGGTCATATATCTCGTGTGGTGATATTTCGACATCCATTGTTAGGGCTTGTGACTAACTGGATACATTAATGATTTTTTCGGCGATTTATCATCAGACAATGGCGCGGCAGTCGCCTTTGTCACACGTGAACTTGTAATTAAGTTAACAACGCGTTGAGACTGATTGCTGGAGATGAGAAAGTTTGACTTGTGAGAGGAAAGTTTCGAATTATATAGAGTTTAAAATTAGAAAATAGGTTTCCATCGGCAATACAAGCACATAGCATTCGTTGACTTACCAAAATTATTGGGTCACAAGGTGTACAAACAAATTTTTCGCCGTCCTATAGTAATTTAAAGTGCCTTTTATTTAAGATTTTTGCGCCGAAGATAAGGTGTAAATTCGCTAAGCAAAAATGTACTTAGAAGCGGCTTAAGTAACCATCTGAAGTCTGTGAGTGTGGCGGTTAAAATAACGACATACAAACTACACTGTGGATATGAGAAGCTGAGCAAACACTTAACTATTTTATCGTAAATCATATCGTCACAAACATACAGAGAAGAGGAAATAACTGTACAACTTATTCTAAATAAGACCGGTTTTTCGTACAAACTTGATCCCTATTTGTGTTATTTTCGCCAATTTTCAATATTATCTCATGTGGAGCATCTATTTGTTCACGAAAGTAACGGGCGCTTGGATATTATGCATTTATAACGGATAGAAGATCGGGTCAGAGTGTCTAATGTAACACGATTAGACTATGGGAAACTAGTTTTTGTTCAAGATTACACGTGAGCTTGTACTCTTTTATGATCTGTGTTGTATGTACAAGATAGACTTTAATTTCCTTTTGGCTCAACAATCAAAACAAATAATAAATACCCAGACAAATACACCAACTGTAAGGCCCCAAAGTAAGCAGAGCTTGTGTTATGGATGATCGTACAGGGAACTGGAGGGGAATTCAGAATAAACGTACATATATATTACAAAGATTAAACTTATTGTTTTTCACAAAAGAGGCCAGTAACATCATTGAGGCATATTTATGTACACGATTGCTGAATTCCATTGAAACACAGGGGTGAAAAATATCTTTCAACCAGTAATTAGACGATTCAAAAACCAATTTCGCAGTGAAATCATAATCTTTTATTTCAGTACCGGTTCTAATTAACCTGCGGAAGGTTGCGGTGGACCGTCTTAATGAAGCTTTTTGTACCATTCTCTCGAAATCATATTTCTCATGTATGACAGTATGAGTGTAATTAGATATTCGAGTGCCGCAAACTCTATCATCATTTAGTTTTTTAGAGGCCTTAAGAAAGCGGAGTGAGCCATCAATCATTGTGCTAAGACTGCCCGTCTCATTGTATGGACTCTCTGACTGGACACCGGCTTGAGTTCTTTGTCAGGGCTGTGAATTTATGCTTCAATTTACTGTTTTATTAAGCTATCCGTTGAATGGCTTGACTTGAACGTCGTTTATATTCACGTTGGAAACAAAAAGTGTTGTTGTTTCCACTAACTGTTGTAAATATACATATATGTTAAATGAAAACAAAAGATGTATAGATATTTTTTGATTCGTAGCTAAAAATATTCGATAAGGTCAGTTTTGAAACAAAAGAAAATCTCAATCAGTATTAGTTTTCTCCCTCAGAATTTACGACGTTTACACGTTTACGTGAAAAGCACGCCCATTTTCAAGTTCCTTCTTTAGCTTCAACGACCAATTAAATATCAATACGGAAAACTTCCCTGTGATATATTTACGTAATCGATTCTCGAATATAACAATCGATGTTGTGATCGTATCGGCGCGGGCGCACTCAGTGCCAGCCAGCGGATGTGACAATAACGTGTGGAGGGCATCCGCTATTACACTCTGATTTGTGTTACCTACTTGTTACTACTTGTCAGATTGACAACTCGGACTGATGAAACAATGTAACTTCCAAAATAGCTGTGAAATAGACCAAAGTGTCTTCGTAAATTGCCCTTATTGTTCGCCTTTTGAAACTCTTCTCATCTGACTTGATTAAGCTAAATGTACCAAGTTTAATATTTACAATATACCGTGGTACTAAAACCTATCTCCTGTTCTATTCTCACACTTATTTAGAACTAAAAGTGAAAATCAATTAACAGATACATAAACATTCGCCCGCTTTTGTCAATTGACGCCAGAGGGTGACATATGCACCCTTTAATAACCTTATGGCAGAAAAAGGACAATAATTTAAAAAAAAAATCAATATTTTTATTATATCTACCAGAGACTGCGTTAAATTAAAATGAAACATCCAAAATCAGTTCTTATTCCATCACCGTATAATTCAATAATCTATAAAATGAAACAGACATCTATAAAACTTTTTAAATTCATAACACAGATAAGATTTCTCTCATAAAAATGTAAATTTGCCCAAAAGTAAGTATATCGTGAATACACCCACACAAAGCAATCGTTTGTTGATCCCAGATTAATCCTACTCTTTATGAACGTAAGAACTAACCGGTTTTTGATTTCCTGGCGTTTACTCAATTAAGAAAACGCCTATTAATGTAATTACTATATTATTTTTGTAAATAATATTCCCAGTACATCAAGATTACCTTGTGTTCTTTTATATTACTACTAACTTGGCAAAGTCTTGAATTGCACCTTGCAATTGCAAAGTGGTGTTGGTCATAGACGCATAACAATAACTTTTCATGCTGCCTATGACTGATCTACGGATCTTGTCTTAGGGAGCTGTATTTCAGCTACAGAAGCTGCGCCTACAAGCTAGTTCCTCAGTAAGTATAATTTGCATACATTTTGAGCGAAGAAGGCTTGAGAAGAAGAGCAAAATATGATCTCAAAAAACCAAAAGCAAAAGACAAAAAATATTCTGAAGCTTTTTTATATAACTAAACTTATATTTATCAAGAGAGAGTCAAAATAATTTAGTATCGCGTCTATTTACTAACATTTTCTACAGTTTTGTTAAAAAAGATGTCAAAGGTATTTCGCCTAGCGTGTAATTGATAATCACAGAAAAGATTGTATTTTTCTATCCGAATGTTAACTCTTACAACTTTATGGGAATCTGTCACGCGATTTGATAGAATAATTTTTGAAAGTTTCTGTGATTGATTTAGAAAAAAGCATATGTATGTCGTAATTGATTATAAATTAGCTGTTGATTGTACATTTATCAGTATTTATTGTAATAAACAAATAATTATTAGCAATCATTATAAATGACACGGTTTTATTGTGCGTTTTGACTAAGATTGGAAAGTCAATTCTATGGTTCATCATAAAAAATTTATAACGACAGCCTAACTTTTAAGGTATATTCCTATTTGTCTGTAGTATATATTTATAAGATTGTTTTTAAAAGATGTAACAGTACGTGACTTTTTTGAAAGTTCCGATAATACATTTGATTTTGTAAAGTTTTCCTCAAGTACCAAGAACCGTTGCTAGTGTTATCAATATGTAAATAACGAGATTACATATGTAAGCGACGTTCCCACGGCCGGCCGGTCGGTGGATGCGGAAATTATCTCTCTATCTCTGTCGTAGGCGAATTTCGACAATATTTGTGACAACGATAACGGTTATAGGCCTAGCAGCTTGATATTCTCAAAGAACCTGTAATTAAAATATTTTTTATTTTCCATTCGTTTCCTTTTTAATTTCGCCTTTCCATCCGGGTCTTCCACTACTGCTACAAATAACAACAGATGGCGTAAAGCCACGTAGAGGGATTTGACCAAAACTTACTTGTTCGTAAGAATTCTCTTCTGAAAAACTTGCAACATTTAATGTAGGAATCTTAATTAGTGTCTACTGAATACAAGATAAGGCACCAAATAAATAAAAACTTGTATAATAGATAACTATTAAGCGAACTGTAAATAATGAAATATTTGTTTTGAACGGATGTAGTCCACTGTAAATGCTATCATGAGAATGGTTATTATTCCATTTTTAAATTGATGTTCATTAGGTAGACTATGAAAGTTTAAAAGAAAATTTTAACTTATCCTTACAATTCCTTCCTGAGCGGAAGCATATATCACACACAACAGCTATTTGTTTACCAAATTACACCTTATTTCGATCAATAATTTATACAAAACGCTGAAAACAAAGACTAGTACATTTTTAGATAGATAGACAGATAGATAAATTACATTATTAATTTATTAACACGGCCTGTTTGGTGTGGAGGTAAGTACTTCCATGCCAGAGGTCTCGGGTTCGAATCCTGGTAGAGGCAGATACATATTTGCTTTCTAGTCATGGATGTGTATGTATGTTTATTTAAGTTCATTTCTAATAATTATGTATCAAATTTTAAGTTTATTTATCCGTTATCTAGTGTCCATAACACAAGTTCTTAATGATACTTAATTTGGGCTAGATAGTGGTGTGATTGTTAGAAATATTTATTATTATAATTACTTAAACACCTTATTATTATATTTAAAAAAACAACAATGGCATATTACACGATGTGTGTTAAGTATGTGTGCTGTACCAGCGCAAACGGAGGCAGCTCAGCGTTCACATTTGCTCGGAAGAGCGAAACGCTAATTTTCAGCTGCATCCTAAAGGGAGCAGCGTATGAGACATTTAATTATGTTTCAATTAACAATAATAACTTAAAGTTGTTAAAAATTAAATTGATAATTTTTCTTAGATATGGGTCTCATGCCACGTTAGCAGGTCTATTTATGAAGTGATAAAGCTATCAATTCCGTTGTTCCCACGGTGTCCAGCCACTATCGCAGTTTCCGTAGAATGACTCATGCGATTTCGGATATAAATGGAGATATTACGGTATTTAATTGTTAGCAATGATATGCAGAGTTAACATTCTTTGTTTGGGGAGTAAATGCAGATAGCGTGTTTTTAGTTGCTTGGAAGCCGTCTATACGGTTTATCTCATGTTAGATATGGACACGAAAAGTTCTGCTTCTTTCTCATTTATTTAAATTATCTTTAGTAAAAATGGTGGAATGTTTGTTTTTCCAGGTGTCGTAATAAAGTCAAATTACCGATTCTGTTTAGAGGAGAAATAACAAACATCCTACATTTCTATCTGATCTGGTATCACAAAATGTCTTTTAAGACATATATTACATAATGCGTAAAAAATGCCTTGTTTAAGCATATGTGAATAAGACAATCCACCATGAATACAGCCTCGGACTTACCTGTCAATCAGTCCGTTAAGTGCCACGTCCTCATAATTCTTCGAGGTTTCCAACTTGTTTTAATACACTTCATCACAGTACCCATGTTGACGTTATATATTTTCATGTCAGGGATTTTGCAAGAACCGGCGGTCATCGATCACTGCATTTCTACAAAAGTCGCCTCTGAAAAAATAAACATTCGCCGTATAAGGACATCTTGTACTTGCGCGGGCGCACTGCTCCGTTCTGCACTTCTGTATCACTTGGCAATTCGGTTTTTTCTACTGGAAGTAATTACAATAATGTGCTCAATAAAATATTGATTGGTTACGTTTTTATCTTTCATGTTATTGACAGTGGTTTGAGTGTTATGGTTCTATGGAATCTTGAAAGAATAATTTTCCGTCTTGCACTGTATTGATTTATTTTCATTTTTTTATACAGGTAAGAGATCTTGACGTATATTTAAAATTGTCTTCTTCCGTTAGGGGCTTTTTTTTCGAAATGGACAGTATTTATAACAGTTTATTTATGGCCCTTTGAGCCTTTTTAATTTCACCGGATTTTGTGGCCTAGCGCTGACGGCGCTTAGCCGGATCTCAAACTATTCCTCGGACTCGGCTCGGACCTAGGCTTAGGACGTCATATATTGAAACCACTGCTTTGGAAGGGTCATCTACTGCTAAAGAACTAGCAAGAAACTCAGTAGGAATGCGTACGACGCGTTGGCCTGGCCCACCTGTGATTTGGGGGAATCGAATGCCAGCTCCGTTAGGGGCTAAATGTTGCTCCGTGATTAATGTTTAATTTCAATAAGATAATATTAAATACGACTTAAAATTTTTATAAATTATATTTTCAATAAAGATATTCATATCACGCTTGGTCGCGCTTGACCCACATTAATACAGTTGTTTTATTTTATTTTCAGAAATAATTTATTTATTACTTCGGAGTGTTGTGCGGTTTCACTCGATCCCTTAGAAGGATCCCAGAGGATACCTCAGAAAGCTACGGCTTTCTAACGATGAAAGAATTAAAAAACGGTTCAGTTATTTAAGAGTTATTCGATGACATACTCAGAAACAAAACTATCCTCTCTATAACTGACATTATAGAATGTTGATTTAAAGTTCATGTACTTTCTAATTTATATAGTAGATACTTAACTGCCAAAAAGGAGCTTCTTCAGAATCGCGTGTTCAATCTACTTACTTTTATTTTAAAAACATATGATTTCAAGAAAAATAAATGTTTCATTTAGGGCTAATTTTTCAATCACCGGATAACTTTTATCGGTGGAATAGTTCAGAGAATTTGAATTTGTATGGAAAGTTTAGTCTAGTGTCAAAGTTATTCTCCAAAAAGTATTTATTGGACGATTGAAATACCAGCGAAAAATATCTAAAGCGTCATTGTCACTAAAGTACGTGTTCTTATGGTAGCGTCGGGTGACGGGTCGCTCACTTCCCTCTAATATGGTCGAGGAGGGCGATGGCTGGATCCCGCGTTAACTCGTGAACGGGTGCCGTTTGAGGGTGTTCGTCGTTTGTATACTTGGAAGAGGGAGACTTGGTGAGCTAACGGATGCAGATAAGAATAACTTTGTATAGACATAAAGATACTCTGTAAATTTATTTTGAAAAAAATATACCCGTGAAGTTTCTTGCCAGTTCTTCTTCACGAAGGTTTTTTCCGAGCTGGTGGTAGAGTCATGTTTTATTTGACATCAATAAGAACAAGTAATTGTCAATGTTGAGAAAATAAATATTTCATTTCATTTCAGTTTTTATTTTGCTTAACCTGCAAGATAAATACGGCGCACATTTACGCATTCTCGCTAAGTGTCTTTGAAGGCGCTTGAACGAAGTTTCGAGTGTGACCAAATTCCCAAAAAATACGGTTACTTTAAAAGTAATGATATCTTGTTTGCCTTGTTAAAATATACTTCTCACGCGCCTGCAATCTACACAAATAATGTTTATTTTGTAATTTGATAATGTAAGTACCTAATAGATTGTGCGGCGCTCGCTGGCACCCGCGCCACAGCGATTGCTTACAATTCGACTAAGTGAACATTTCTTGTAGTTATAGATATTTAAGTAATGTAAGTTTATAGGTTAAAAAGCTTCATACAATACTTGGACTGCAAAACACTATTAAATACCTTTTCGACAGTCAGTTGTTTATACTTCTCTTTAGTGTTTAAGAAGAACATTGAATTCCATAAAACTATATAATCGTAATTAACACCAAGCAAAAATGTGTAAATTGTATTCGTATCTAGGTCGTAAAAAGTTAAATATTAGGTCTTTACCTATGAAATTGCCGTTTTTCACGAAATAAATGAAGCGTAATTTTTTTATATATTTTTTATTTCTATTAACCAAAATAATCACCCATGCAATCAATGCATCTTTGCCAACGCATTGGTAGCTTATTGATGCCTTTCTTGAAGAAATCAGCTGGACGGGAGGCAACAAATTCTTCAAAGGCATTTTGCACTGCCTCTCGGGTATTGAATTTTTTTCCCGCCAAGAAGTTATCCAAATTCTGGAAAAAGTAGAAGTCTGTAGGCGCTAGGTCTGGTGAGTACGAGGGAGGCCGGAGAACTTCCAACCCCAACTCTTGTAGCTTGGAGACCGTCTGCTGTGCAGTATGAGGTCGCGCGTTGTCGTGCAGGAGCAGTGGAGCCGAACGATTGACCAAAGCTGGTTGGAGACGTGCGAGCTTCTCCATCATTGTGTTCAGTTCTTCACAGTACACATCTGCAGTAATGCTTGTCCCGTTTGGCAAGAAGCTGTGATGAATTACACCCGCGTTAGACCACCAAACAGTGACCATCACTTTTCTAGGGGTAAGTTTTCGTTTAGGGCATTGTTTGGGTGCTGAACCAGGGTCCAACCAACTTGCTGAGCGCTTACGATTGTCAAACAGGATCCATTTCTCGTCACAAGTAACAATGCGGTTCAGAATTCCTTCATTTGTATGCCTGCTGAGCAGTGCAAGGCACGTCTACACGCGTACTTCGCGCTGGCGGTCATTGAGTTCGTGGGGTACCCATTTGTCAAGCTTTTTTACCTTGCCAATTTGACGCAAATGGACCAATATTGTTTTGATGCTAACGTCGAAAGCTGCTGCTAATTCAGCCATGGATTGAGTTTCATCAGCTTCCACAATTGCCTTTAATTCGTCATTGTCGACCAAAGTTTTCGGAAGACCACGGGGTTCATTTTTCAGGTCAAAATTTCCAGAACGGAAGCGGGTAAACCAATAACGGGTGGTGCGTTCGTTTGTAGTGTTCGCTCCGTAAACGTCGTTGATGTTGCGTGCCGCTTGTGCCGCTTTGCTGCCACGACGGTACTCATACTCCATAATTACTCGAATTTTTAACTTATCCATGATGACGAAAAATGTTCGAATGCGTTGAAAACAAAACACTAACTATTAAACAATTGACGATTTTAGAAAAAGAATTCCATGTTTGTCAAATAAAATTAATTTGAAATTAGAATTATCAGTAAAAAAAAAATAATATTTTCATTTGAAATGGCCAGTACGGCAAAACGGCAGTTTCATAGGTAAAGACCTATTAATACTAATTTCAAAGTTTCTAGAGCAAAAAATTTAATGATGGCGCCCAAAGCAGTTTTTCTGTTTTTTATTTTATTGCATCCTAGGACAGGCAAAGACGCGTATCTCTAGACCACATTATTTTTTTATGCGAAAGAATGATGAGTTTTTCCTTTAAAAAGTAATTATATTTTCTCTAGTGTGCTGACTATACGTACCTCTAAAATAAATTCATAAATATACTGTCAAAAAGTCAAGTGTTTGCGTTTCCGTGAGTGCTGTGTAAACTTTCTGAAATTCGAAGTTTGGGCGCGTGTAAACAAACTGAAATTTTCTCATGGCTGTTTACATTTCGATAGCTTACTTATAATCTTGATAGCGTTAAATTTATTTGGAAAAGAATTGATTCTTGTTGTCGTTATAAATCATACTGTATACATTTTTATAATATATGCTTACTGGTCAGCATTGAGGCACTGTCCAATGTGACAAAGTTTATGTAAACCTACAGAAATTTTACACTTTGCCAAAATATCTTTTTAAACAATTCGTCGACGGAAATATGACGTCTTCGCAAATATTTTATAACCCCCATCATACTAGTAGCTTAAAAAAAACGTGAAGAAGTAACACAAAAGATATTTATTTTTATATTATTCTGAACATCCAACCTGACATTAATGAAGCAAGCAATAAAGAGAAATACATTATAATTTTTGTGAACTGCTTTTTTATCTGTAATTTAAATCCAACAATCAGTATTTCCGCCTTCACATCCGATTGCAGTTTGGGTGGTCGCATTTCGAATGTTCTCGAAGATCGATATATTGCAATGATCCAGAATCGAATAACTGATAACACGCCACTTAATGAATACTATGTTTTTTCATAATACGAATGCAATCAAACCTCCTTCGTAGATTGAACAATCTGATATTAAACCTCTTTTGTTTATAACTCTCGCCAGATATAGGACCTCATTTGACTTGACGTATACTGCTACCAACTTATTTGTTCAGCAGCAAAACTGAAACCAAAAAAATTGCTACGTGACTAAATGTCGAACTTCATTTACGCGTAGATTGCTGCGCCACTCTTTTTAATGAAAAGATAATTTGGTCGGGTTGTATTGTCATTTTATTTTTTATTTTAACGAAGTAGTCCGTGTACTTGGAGGTTGCACATGTTACGAAATTAAATGACAAACAATGAATGTTTTAAAAACGTAATTTGAATATTTAATACAAGATTGGATAAGAAAATATATACATTACAGAAACAGGCTGTATGGCGTGCTGGTCTTTGCCGTCCAGACTAACGGGAGAAAATATAAACAAAAATTAATCCATAGAGACCACAACGCCTCTGCAATTTTAAATGTTGATTAGTCCAACATCTCTAGATCAAGGCGGAGATTCAATCTTACTGATTTATTATCACCACAAAACCCTGGTTTCTGACAAGGTACGACGTTTAACCCAAATATCCATATTAGGCAGAAGATAATCATCGTAATTAAGTTGAAGTTGACACTTTATTAGCTATGATAAATCGGTGCGCCGTGGACGCTTTTACTTTTTAAGTTACAAAGTTGTCGTTTTTGGGCCAAAGTCAGTAGTGATAATTTATGTTTGTTTTAAAAAGTTGAGTTTAATTTAACGAGAGAGTCAAAGAAATTATATGTGAGTTGTTTTGAAACGATTGAGGTTATGTGAAGCGTTATCGTCTTTATGTTCGACAAGTTATTGTTCACCGTAATCATTTTTTTAATGGAAAGTAAAGTAATGGAAAGTAAAGTAATGGAAAGTAAATAATAATAATAATAATAAATCCCCAGAGAAACACACTAACTGTATGGCGCCAAAGTAAGCAGAGCTTGTGTTATGGATGACCATACAGCGAACAGGGGGGAACCCAGAATAAACATACATATATATATAAATACAAACAACCATGACCCGAGAACAAACATCTGTATTCATCACACAAATGCATGCCCCGGCCAGGACCAGTCGGTCGTCAACTACTACGTTCTCACTAGTCTTAAACTTCTGACACTATCATTCTGGAGCAACAGATGCTGGCGGCATAATTCACACCATGTTCATTTAAACCAAGAAGGTGTCATCAAACGTTTCGTTCGACTATATTGCATATCGATTATAAACGAATGAAATTCCTTCGCTTGATAGAAATATGAACTATCTCTAAATAAATGATCTAAGTGTTAAATTAAACAGTTTATTTTATTTTATGTTTGTTTGTTCTTAGGTTTCGTGTCGTGTTCGCCGTCGCCGTGTAAAAATGGCGGCACTTGCCTGTCCACGCCACGTGGAGAGTATTTCTGCAAGTAAGTTCTTTAATAATATACCTAGTTATATATTGTTAATACGAAATTTTAACAAGATTTTATAGATCTTTTTCTTTGTATATTATTTGTAGCGCATCAATGCTATGGTTCGGTTGGTTCATTTAAGGTTATGTTGTTTAAGTGCAATAAAACAAAACACTTAGATGTTCTGATAATAATCGATACAAATTCGACTCAAACCTCGCAAAATATAAACCGTCAACTCCCCAAAACGAAATCCCATCAACATGTGACCCAACCACCAAGCCACGGCCACAAAATGGACCTCAACACAAGTGTATCATACAAATTCATAATAATTATCCCTCGATATGGCACGGGGTATCATCGCCGTCTGTTACTAAACCGTTACAAAGCGCAGCGCGGCCCTGCGCCCGCGCACCCCTTGCCGCCGCTCCTCGTACCCCGCGTGGTGTGGTGTACCGGGTAAGTTACTTGGGGAGAGTCTCGCTTAGATTTGCTAGAATATTCTTTAGCTTTATGTTCGTTGAGGTTAAAATAATACGGAAATAATTTTTTATGCAGATTTTATTTTTCAAGGTTTTTTTGGAAACCGGTATTTACTAGATATATTTTATTGAAATAAACGCTTTAATCCTTCGCTTTGGACGAAAGTGTTTGTATTTGCATGAATTGAGCAAAGTTATAAAAGCTATGTTGATCAAGTAAAATGACACAGCGTAGAAAGAGAGAATAACCCCGGGAAAACTATACAGTAGATAGTAACATAGTAAAATATCTATTGAATAAGCTTTTAACTGACTTAAAAACTAGAAACATTTTAAAATTTTCTATTATCTGTACAAGATGTTGTTACTATTTTATTTAATTTAACTACGTTCCAAGTAAAAAAATTTTACCAATACTCGAGACCTCGCCAACACACGGGCACAAAATTCATATCATTTTTATTGACGAAGCGCGGCGCGATGGAACAGATGCATGCACCCAACCATTGAACCCACGCCTTAATTGCGGACCCATATAAAAAAAAAACTTGCACATTTAAAAAGCATTGTCGCTAATGCATTCCACTCCGCTCACTTCATATGTAGGGTTAATTTATTATTTAGTTTATACATATTTTTCAATGCGCATTTGATATTGGATAGCCACTTGACTTTAATTTCATCTGATGAAAATTTACAATGAAAACCTTCATGTTAAGTTCGTCCAAGAGGTGATTACTCACTCCTTTTAAAAACTTTCGGTCTATATTTGTCAGGAAAACGCTAAAAATTCGTTCCTCATCTTGGAAATACGAACCAAAATGAAAAATGTATTTATATTGTCGGCAAATAACTTCGCCGGCAAATATGTCGAGAGATAAGAGTTTTAAAAAGTTGAAACCAAACGATTCCTTTTGAGTACTGCAACTTTCTACTGTGTTTGTTTGCATGTTCGGCCTTATCTTGTTCTAGATAATTATTCCTCTTTATTAAGATCGTAAAGAACCTGGTAAATTAGTTATAAAACCTTTTTTTTTCGGTGTGTTCCGGTATGCTTGAATGCATATCCAAAACAATCTTAATTAACTTAAGACTTTTTTAATTTAATTAAATAAGTAAACGTTATGTATTCAATAAACGGGATCGGTTCATAGAATGCATGTTTTTGAAAAGTACCTATTTGAAAGCGTGATATTTACTTAAATTATCGTAAATGGTACATTTCTAAAAAATAAAACACCCTGCTCAGGTTTTCCAAATATTCGGAATTTTCGCCATCTAAATACCATGTTATCGAAACATGTAATATTTCAAAATCGACCAAGTAAAGTACTTTGTTTACATAATTGTTTAATTCTACCTCCTAAAGTTAAACGCGGCACGTCTGTGAATGCTTTTAAGAGCTCGTTAAAACGTTTCTTCCTACTGGACCTCCTAGTTTGGGAAGTGCGAACTTTTAAAGACACGTTAGAATTTGATTAATTAAACCCAATTTCGGTAATAATTAGAAAATGTCTCTGTAATTGATTTAACTTGTGAAGTTTTTGCGTTGTATATAGCCTTTGAAGACTGCGCCAAGATGGACTTACTTTTTGCGAAGGTTTGCGGAAGATACAGACCGGAGACGTAGAGGATTTATAACTCCATTTTATGTGCCGCTAATTTATCATCATATTTTGGATATTTCAGTCATCAAAAGTATGATACTCATTACTCATTACAGTGCCTCATAATACCCGTTATGTGCTTACAGAGTGGGAAGTAGTCGGTAAAGTAACAAATAAATCGTTCCACTTAACATAACATAGTGTGACGAAAAAACGCAAAATCCTACTGTAGTACTTACCTATCTTTACAAATCACTTATCGATTTTGAATCAGTTCCATCACATCAGACACACATTGTCACATGTTATTGTCCATCTTTAGAGTTATTATTATTTGCACTAGGGGTGTTGTAGCTTAATAAAAATAACATCGCCCCCTAACATTGCGGACACGTGGCGTTCTCTAAACTGGAGGAAATCGCTAGTAAATTTTATATCGCAATCACATTAGACTCGAAAAATAAATAAGGCAGTGTAGAAAGATATATCATTAGTTTGAATAAATAGCTCAGTTTATATAGATCATGTATCATCGTAACGAGAAGTAGAAACCCTCACAATTGTGCTGTTTGTTTCTACCACAGTCAAGCCAGGTCTTACTCTGTTAAGACCTAAGCTACTAGCTCGGGTAAAAGATTTGCCTTGTAAGAATTAAATTTTATATAGATTCAAAATATTGTTTTGTTATTTTAGAATACGTACGAACAAGATTTGGATTCCATTTCTTAACACAAATCGAAATTTAAATGGGCGTTCTCCATTTCGGATTTAAACAATTTGTTTAAATTGCTGTGGTTTGTAACAGTATTAGTAATGTTAGTTTGTGAACAAAATAATATTCTTACACGAGAATTTGATTGTTACTAAAGCCATTTGGATAATCATTTTTGATCCTATTATGCCTGTATAAGTTGGTTGATTTCATATTGATCGTTTCTTTGTTTATAGAAAATGTGTAAGCATTAGAGTTTCGTTCAACACAGTAATAACATGTAATCTTGGATATTATAAGATCTGTTATTTCTGTTCAGGTTCATTTTATTTTTGTTCACATCCAAACATTTCCAGTTTTCTACGATTTGACAAATATTTAGGTAACACTACATAGTATTACAATTCTCTCACAAAATGGTCGTTCGGAGTTTATTTTATTTCTTTTATTGTTTATATTTCTCTATACGGGCCTATTTCTGGTTGTTAGTAGAAAAAAAAACATAATAACCATTATAGTGCCAAGATTGTTTTGTTTTCTTGGAAAAACGTAACTGAACTACACTAAGGGAATGAACTCGCGACCCTTAACATTAAGACACACGAAAATGCTTTTTGTTATGAGAAATGCGACTTGTTTTACCACTTGCCACGTTTACTATCATGTGAATTACTTCTTACTTATAACTTGGAATATTAAGTAACCTCGCGGAAACCCGTTAAAATGGCAAACCATTGACATATCAAACTTTATGACAATGACAGAAGCTTAATTAATGCTAAGTCTGTTTCAATAAAACTTATTGAATCGTTGTCGAAGATTTATCATCCCGCCAAGAAATATGGCTGATATTCCTCATAAATAAACATTAGTTTAGAAATAGTAGCAAATGTTGAATTTGAAATGTTAAATGTAAAAGCGACATTATTATTTTGCCTGCGATGTATGTCCAACATTGTATGTCGCAGAATTACAAAATATAATGGATAGGTCTGTTGAGGATTGTGTTTATGCGTGAAACGTAACGTATAAAACAAATGGAAAGGACAAATAATGTCAGCAATTCTTGAGAATTCACACGAGTGTTACGTAAATTGGAACGCTTGAGTACGTATGTCTATCCAAATGCGGTGCAAGGGCAGTTTTGAAAGAACTACTTGAATAATTTGCTATATTTGAAACGTTGACAAACTAACCTACAAAGGAACTTCGCTCTGACGGAGACTGTTCATTTTATTGATCATAATGTAATTATTAAGCTTTACCGACCAGAGACTTGAATTCGAAAAGCTTGTGTTATTATAAAACTGTATTATGAACACAACCAACATTAGGGCTGTCGCAAGGAGCGTGTGGTATCCACCCAGACGTCTCTGAACTGTTCAGTTACAGGGTTACACAGAAAACAATAAAAGGACTTGTTACCTTGACTTAAAAGCTTTGATTCCTTTTATTGTTCTCGTACCCAGTTCTCAGAGAGTAAATATTTTCTTCTCTGGCGTAATATTGATCCATTAGGGCTAAATGGGTTTATAATGAGGGAGGAGGATCACCTCCAAGCAGCGCATTAGTTTAATCGTCCCGGAATCGTAAGCTGGCTACCTTGTTACGTTTTCTCTTAGAAGTGGATACAAAAAGTAAGGTTCCATCAAAGAAGAATGACTCTCTTCGAACAGAGAGGCTAAACCTCTAGGATTTTGTATTTAAAACGACCTAACTTGCATATCTTGAAGTTCCACGCAGTAATTTTATTTATGTAGACAGTTTTTTTATGTAAAACCTTTTAGTTCTTACAATTTAAGCCATAAAGCGAAAAAACGAGTAATGTACATTGGAACATGTCGTTAAGTTGACAATCACGTTCAATAATGCGTGTTAAGTTCAACGAAAACTCCATAGAAAACCTTGTCGTTTCGTCTTTTACCATGCGGCACATATACGCAAAGGTTCGATCAGGAATACTTTAACTAAGGAACCCCAAAGTTTTGAGTAGTTTGATTTGGTTCCAAGAAGATAATAGCGGCGACTTCCTCAAAGCGAGATGACTCGTCGGGCTTCGTGAGAATTCAAATGATACTTTTGGAAGTTGTTACTGCTGCTCCCATTCTAACCTTTTTTGTCTTTAGCTTTTTGTCTACTTAAGAATTAAGAACATTTATTTTTATTAAATCTATTTGGATTGGGAGGTTCCAGTGAGAAATTTTAGTGGTAACTGGTCTTTGGAATTGAAATTAAACAGTATTTATGAAGTCCGTAATTAATAGTATTGAACTGCAAAATGTTGTACATTACCGAAAATGTTAGCATTAAAACTTTAATTGCTGAATAAAATTAGTCCAGTAAATGTAGAATTAACACGAATTAGTATAATATTAGCCATATTGTTCATCGGTTTTAACGATTAATATTCAAGTATGCTAAACTTCGATTCTAAGCGGAACTTTAAGACCAATGCTCGATAAATGAGGTCCATTTACGAGCTCCAACATGACATGAGCTAAAATCGTATGGATCTTTAAAGAATTTTGAGCTGAATCCCTTTAAGCATATGTTGCAAATTCTTCTGAGGCGTCCCGTCCTGCACCTTGTACATGTTCCTCGCAATTTACGTGTCGGTAGCTACACCGAAACCATCAACTCGTTTAATGCTTTTTTCTTGTAGATGCTTTTTTATTATGGCCTTAAAAAATAATTCGAGACTTATAACCTTTAATCAATGCTTCGGCTACTGTCTCTCATTTAAAATGCTCAGTCTCCCAATCTTAGCCAAATTACACAAATTAATTTTATTCCCCATTTTGAAACCGATTTAAACTTTTAAATTTATTCAATGCTTTCATCGCTGGGACCATAAAATGTGAGACTGAATAAACTTTTTCTGTAGTCCTTCGGATTGCCAAGCAGCTTTTGGTGTCCCAAAATGGAATTCCTAAATTGGACGCAAATAAAACTACTCTTGACTGGAATTTCTTTTAGGCTGTGCAGGGATGGCTGCGTGGACGATCATTTTCGTACCATTATCTCGAGGAACCGGTTTGTTGGTCGAATTTGAAACAATGGTGCGCCTGCGCACCGAACAAGCTTATACGTGAGGGGCCGTGGTTCCGGGACGATATATCAAACGTTGCTAGTTATGCTATAACTTACACGTATAAAATATGAATACAAAGAGAATAACTAGCTGACCTTCATATCTAGATACGAAACTGTTGTTCTTAAATGATGCATGCTTAATTGAAATAAATGCAATGCTAAGTCCGTATAGGTGGGAAAATTATATTTCAACATTGAATCCGTATTGCCTTAAAGAGCAGAAATGCAAATAATCTGCTTTGCCAAGTCTGAAAGCTGACTTAGCATAAACAGGTCGTAGCTAACAAAAGCCTTAGTTTATATGGCAATGGGTAATTCGTCGTGCTTAAATGCATTCAAGTAAAGATGAAATTGAGACAGACCACACACGATTGCTTCACAATGTGCGTCTGAAATTATTTTCGAGTTCCTTAAAAAGGTTCATGTGCAATCATTTGTTACGTTTTAATGCTTAGAACGTAACTTATGTCGCTAAGTTGTCTCTTTAGTTAAGCAAAATAACATTCTCTTGAATCTCATTTCGTGGTTTTGCATTCGTTTGTCTGCTACAACTTACAAATAAACTAGACCAGATGTTCAGCGTTCATTTAGCCAATTAACGACACTAATGAATCCAGCCAGTAGGTTAGTTGCGCAAAATAGGACCACTCTATGCGCGTGCGACTATATATGAATACACATTGTTGGAAGCCATTCTGATAACTTTTTGTTGTTTCACTGTCTGTAATCATTAGTAATCAATGAGAAAACAATATCTGCAATATCAGATTCCGTTGTTAAGGTAATATATGAATGAGCATCCGTCTCATCATTCGGTCCGTCTGTCTGCGCCATCTCCGTAATGAGATCAGCCCGGCCTGTATAAGGCGTTCGTTTGTATCGCGGCAGTAATCGCCTTACTGCTGATATCTGTATCGCATCGCATCGTATTGTCGCTAACGATGCGGTTTCAACTCGAATCCAATATTAACTTCAACGTGACTCTCGTATTTCTAAGCAGCTTTACTCCAAAATTATTATCGTCCATTGTTGGAGCCGCATGACTCAGTTTATGAATTTCGATTTTCACATCAAAATAAACTCTAATTTTAACGATGTACATGGAATTACTTTCTGGAACTTACCCAATAAAAGTACCATTGTTTTTTGTCAAGTTAGTGTCATTTTTGTCTTCCATAACAATAATATGTTATCATTATCAAAATCTTGATGACAAAATGAGCTATAAACTTGAACTTCACTCGAAAACATGTAAAATTTTGGATCTAGTTACGGGGTTAGATAGTTAAGGGCACGGTAAAATGTGTCTTATGACGAGTGATGTATGTAGTTATTTTGTGAATTGACGATATGTGAGTCATATGTGAAAATTCACCTGCGTCTGCGGCTATCGCGATGCCGTGAAGCACGTCCCGGGCAGCCGGCTGTAATCTCACAGTCGTCTTAATGGCCGACCGACGCTCAGCCCGTTTAAGCGCACGATGCTATAATAACTGGATCGTACAATAAACTTCCCTGTTATCCACGTATTTTTAGTAATCCTGTTCGAATTTTAAACATCTTAAACGCGATTTATTATCATAAGTTCTCAAAGATTAAAGTAATATACCGGTAATTAATATTTACATCGACAAACGTAAAGCAGAAATTGTTTCCAATGATAAATCGATAAATTTGACATAACCTTCAAGAATACATGTGCGGTAGCATCGTAAATCATCTGAGTTTTCTAGATTACAAATTAGGCCATCACCGACTTTGTAATTATAAACTGGCTTTTGTATATCATTAATTTGTCACGAACACAAATGGTTAGTTAGTTATCGATAAATACTAATACCACCTCAGTCTGATCAGTTGAACTCTACTAAGACAATGGTAATCGAGGCATTGTTCGCGATGTTGGCATTACGCTGGAAGGTGCATGTTTACACACTACTGCGCGTGAGCAGGCAATACGCAAGAAATGGAGCACAATAGTGCGTCACAGTTTTGTCTGTGGGGTCGCACGGCTTAAACTTTCCATTTTATTGCCGATCAACGTTTGTTATGCAATCTTGACATCTTGTTCGTGTAATTTTATAGTATATTCCTGTTATTATTAATCACTTTCATAGATTAGAAGTTTTGCAACGTACGCACGCGCACGTATATTGTTTACAAAATATGGAAAGTGTACTTCCCAACAAACATATTTCTAAATCTTGTTCTTCTGAATATTCTGTGTGATCCAGTGTCTCCCAGTTCAAAATTTAAAAAAACGTGACTGATTAGGTTTCCTTTGAGGACGGCCCGTGACAAAAAGCAAACTAATTTCGGGTTTGGATTACTTACCCTACCGTGGCGAAAGTATTACTGTTTACTCAGTAATACTGTTTATCTATGCACGATTTAGAATTTCTGAACATTGACTTTGCATTGCAGCTCTTTAGGGCTACGTTTGTTGGTTTAATGTTTTAGAATAATATTATAACAGAATCGTTATAATAATTTGTATTAACTCATAAATTATAGATGGCGTTTACAGCGTTATTGTGTCCTTAGGCAAATGTTCAATTCCGTTACTAAACTTGGGTTTGTCACATATTATTATGATAATTTGATAAAATTTTCAACCAATTGATTCAGAATCACAAATTTGTGAGGCGCCATTAAAAAATATCATCGAATTAAAAATTAAAGAAGTAATAAAGTATCTTTGTAAATACGGGATTATAGGATAGAACGACGGTCTTGTCAAATTACATAAAGTAATTTACTATTCAAGTTTCTTTAATTATTTAGTCTGCATCTTTATGAAAAGATTATAATTTGTTGATCCTTTGAGAATCATGTAAGTTGAAAATGTCGACTACCTTTTACGCATAGTTTTAGTTGAAAATGGTTTATTTGAAAATCCTGCGCAGGGACCTCGTTATAGTGTATACAAAATTAATCAAAGTGATGTAGTTCAGTTTGTTGCAATAACTTGTATCAACAATCACTTGTAGCTATCGTCGATAATTTCCAATTAGGCGGCCCATGTTAGGTCCCTCCGAGAAGCCTACATCAATTGCAGCCAATCTAAAGAGCGAGTATAAAAAGTCCACAATTTATGGCTCTATAAACCACATTGTTGTCAGAATACACGTCGGACTCCAAAGTTTATGGACCTCTTTTCTTTAACGTGGGTGGACTAGAGATATTTGCATTGGACCCATAAACTTCCAACTCTACGCGTGCGTATCTCGCAACCATCTAAAATCTCCGTAAATGATAATATAATTGGTGCAATGTTTCCGTGAATTGATCTTCAATAAATGTGTCCATCACTTTGTTAACGTGTACATGTAGTTTACAACACGAGAAATGTAAACGAGACAACCAAATGAAACAACGTGAGAGCCCAACTTACCAAAACTACGATAAATGCCGTTAATTAACAAATAGGGAGAATAAAGAACTCTAGAAACGGAGGAAGTGGCATCATATGACCCTGGACGACGCTTTTGAATACATGGTGTGACATTTAGTGGTACTTAACTATAGTGGCCGTTAAATAGACGCATCAGTAAAGTGCAGGGCATCTGTCCAAGTCGTCTAATTAAATATTATTAGTTTGTGTAGGAGTGTTTATACAACAACTGATAAATGCATTTTAGGCTCCGTTTTCCTTATTAGATAACAGTATTAAAATTTTTATATTACGATAGATTATTTGTAAGTTAAAAAGCAATTTATCTGTTGGAGACAGAAATTTTTTAGTAAACGGTGATGAAACGTATTGGTAACAATGCTTGGTCGCTCAGAAACATGGTAACATATTGTTCGGAGATTTGAATGCTTGCGAGCCTGTTATTACCAGTAAAGTATAACATGGAGTCAGCGAGCCACGCCCAGCCAGTGATGAATGAATGGAATCGCAGGTCATCGCGCTGACTCAGAATCATTGCCCAGGTCAAACTATACATTTATGTTGACTGTTGTTAACAATCTTGGTTATTTCAACTATTATTGAAAGAAATTATAAGTTTGTTTTAATACAAAACTAATATTGGAATCGTTTTACTAAATTTCAAAATCTTGGTTCTCCTTTTTATGGTTCAGTTATTTAAATCACTTTGTGTATGTCGAATAAGATTTATATCGATTTATTTAAATTCTATCACGATTACAGTAAAAAACAGTTCGATCGACAATTTAGTCTCGCATAGCCGTGCACTCACTTTTTGTTAGGAAGGTCTAAAATCTGTGACTTCTACGTTGACACTGCGTTGTGTATTTTATGATTTGGTCAACGAAGTACAAATAAATAATATTGGTTCATAAATCTGCTGCAGTAGAGTTGAATATAGTGTTTCTTCTTTATTTTGGAGATCAGACCGAATTTGAACTTTGTTTTCTTTGTGTTTAGATGAATTTTAACTTTCTCTGGATTGATTTATCATTGAAGCAGTGCTTCTTACAAAGTAAATAGAGATGAGGTTTCGATTCGATTCCGAGTGATGTTTATTTAAAGAAATTCTCCACGGTTTTTTGGCCAAGTTCATCTGAGTCCATTGATCAGGCGTCGGATGTCGATCTTGACATCATGAGCGTCGTGTCAAGAAGCGACTCCATAATTTCACGCATTTGAATTTGGACAAATATTTATTATTTGTTCTGTGAATCAATACATCGGTCAATTCTGTGTTTGAGGTCAGATCTTTGTATACATTTGTTACATGAATATTTGATAGATTGTTACTGTTTTAAGTACTATTTTATATTATGTATATATAATATTTCTGGTTTTAAAAGCCAAATGGATAGAGTACTGAGGTCCTGAATATTTATTTATAATATAGCAGGGTGATTAAGTTGTGCATTTTATTCATCTACCCTTTTTTTCAAAGCTACTGTAACGTTTGTGTCTTAACATAAATAAGTAAACTTTAGTATAGTTTTGTATTCGGAGTTCAATACACGCAATAAAACTTTATAAATCGGACTTATAGAGACGTTCGGAATCTTTATCGTGGGCTGTAAAGAAATTTGACTTTGATTGAAATGAAATTTGATTGCTTTTTGTTTCCCGCTTTTATTAATGTCATTCCATTAACCTTTATTGCTATGAAAAAAATCTCGTTCGGTGCACGGATTGGCTTGGAGTGTAGCGGTCTAAAGTTTTTCATCTCACATCGAACTTCCATTTTGTAACCTCACGGCTAGTATAGAAATAGATGAATCATTTTACACTAAATTTAGGTAGCTCGAATTGCTTTTTTTTTTAATCAAAATTTTACATAGAGATTCGTGTTTTACAACATTTATAATCAAATGTCAAGAATTTGAATATTGTTCTTAAAGTATTACGATGGAGATGGATTTTTGTGAAATTTCTGATAACGATCAGAGATTCTTTTAACGTCTCAATTAGGTGAGAATTTTATCAAACTTTTATAAGTATTTGCAATATAACTTGTATGTTAATTAATTTAAAAATACCGTTAAGTGAGTTTCTAAGGTATTACAATTTTAAATGATCTTGCTATCTGTAAGTGGCATCAGAAAAGTAAATAGTTGGTGATGTAACAAATAACAACGAAGTATGCAAATTGTCGTCGCTTGCGACGGTTCATCGACCAGCAGCCGCGGAACCAACCAGTAATGCTCATTGGATGAGACAAGTTCAATGTCAATACACCTTTGATCCGCTACCGATTGCAATCTATTTATTTAGATCAATACTGCAGTGATCATCGCAGGATCTATCTTGTGCATGAGCGATGCTATCTTCTTTTGTGTTATTGTTCATGTGACCACAGAGTACATGGTTTATATTTGTTTTAAAACCGTTGCTTTAGCGGTCAGTGGTAGTGTTATCAGAAATGATTTCATCTGGATCGTGTTCGAGTTTGACGACTGGGTCTCGGTGATGGGCCGTCAGCGTCACATTATGGCGTTATCTGCGTGGATCAAGCCGAGCGAACCGCCCGCGACCTCGACATTTAAGATCGAGGTGTTCGAAAAATTTGTAACGTCATTTGCACTTTCAAATCTTATCGATTTAAATATCTAGATAATTATTATTTGTTTTTGATCTATGAGCATTTTATGTTTGTTATTTTTTATGTTCACACTATCAACTATGTTTTAATATACTTGACCTCGTTTTTATTAAGAAACATTTGTTGCACAAACTTAGAAAACAAGCTTCGCCTTTCCCAAAACAGTTTGTTTAAGAAAACCACTATTTAAAGTTTTCTGAATCCTATGATTAAGTCGACAGTGGTAACAAGCGGTTGCCGTACGGTTGCGTTTGCGCAGATAGAAGTGAGAAGTGGCGCAGCACGCCCCGCGATTGTCTAGGACGGCTGGCCATCAACGCCCCTTAGAGCTGAACCTGTATTTCGAGCTTTAAAGTTCACACGTTTATTTTAGAGATTTTTAGTAACAGTTCTGTCTTTGGGGTATTGATGATATTTTGCATAAATTTCTAGTTACTCATTAGTAACAAGGTTCGAAGCCGCGAGTTTAATACAACAGTTTCACCATGAAACATGTCCATTATCCAATTCCAAGCAACAATAATACATTACCAGCCTATAGCAGTTTATATCACCCCAACATTCGCAAACGCACATAGTGCACAGCTAAGCTGAACCCGATGTTTATTGTCGAAGTGGTAGCCGCGGGGCACGGGCTGCGCGCGCGCAACGACGCAGGGAACGCAGCCCGCAGGGTCTCCCAGACGTAGTTCCCACAAGGAAACTAACTTGCAGGATTGCCAATTTTGTGTTGTATCATTTGTTACGGTATTTTAAGTTGGGTTTGCTGTTGTAAATTGGTTTTATATCGCAAGGTAATAAATAAAGTGCAGCGAAACTGGCCTAAATGCTATTTCAGGTAACCGAGGATATGACAGTTGAAACTGTATCAAAATTTTATTCTTTTAAAGAATAGAACAAACTACATAAACCAATAATGTCTGATGAAGTTATATTAAAGCGCTAAAATGATTACACATCACTTTTTTACGTAAAAGTTTTTTACGTACGTAGCAATTCATAGGTTATAAAACTAGCTAGTTTTGACATATGACAACTTTCCTCCCCTTTTAAACTCTAATGAGTCATTTGAATGCGAAATCTGTTAGTTTTTATGATAGGCTCAATAACCAGGCACAGTTATACTGGAATTTAACTGGCGTATAATCAAAAGTAATGAGTACTTTAATATTTCCTTAATTAAACAAGAGACGCCTACCTATGGCTATCAATATTTTAACTATAGATTATATTTCCGCGTCGGTCCTCTTAGGTGGCCATGGTTGGTCATTATAATACACATTACTCTGCAAATGGCACCAAAAATCTTATCTAAGTTTGACAGATAAATAAGTTTTTTTAATTTCCATGATCAACTCAAAATATTAGTGATCATAAACAAGTGGTAATCTCCTGCTCAATTTCCAAGGCAGTTATTTGGAGAAGGGAACGAACATTTGCATATAATACCGCGCAGCGCGACCACGAAGCTAGATCTGGAGCAGAGATGCTGGTTTCGTGCTGAGAGACGCTCATGTATCATACAACCCTTAGTTCAATTTAAGTTACGCTATTTCACCTTCTATACATTCCTGATTTGGCTAGGTAAAAGTGAATGGTGCAACCTCCAAAGAAATTCCAATTAAAGATTTTTCTCCCATTCCAACAAATTAATCCTTAGATACGTTTTTCTTACTTTTGACACTAATAAGCCTTGACAACGTTAATTAGCCTTAATATTAATATAAGATGCATTAAAAACTGGTTTGGCTTTTACGTATAGCTGTTGCTTATAAAACAAAGGAGCTAATCGAGTAATAGAATGTTAACCATTTTGACCTGGCCCGAGGCATGCTTCTTGAACAATCTTATTGATTTCAAATAAGATTAATCCAAAATAGCAATCATAAACGTTTCCATGTTGCGCCGCTCGCCTGACCTCACACCCGGATGTCATGTACGCTTTACATTCTGTTCTCTCGGTGGCGCTCTCAATCCAGACCGAGTATTTACGAGCGGCTCCGTGATCGATGTACATGTCACTCAACTACAACTATTGCTCCAACTTATTGTCAAGTCTAAACGGTTCCTTCAACCTAAACGATCAATCTACCTATAACTACGCCTTCAAGTATGTCGCGTATTTCCCCGCAAATTTGTATTCCGAAACCGAAATTTCTTATTCACATGTTTGGCGTCTCGCTGGGTTTAAGCAAAAATTACTCACATTGGAATTTATGGCTCATTGTCGATACAAGAACACTAGTTGTCTTTTCGTGCGAACCGCCTTGATGTAGCACTGTGATTCTGAGTTGAGGTAGTTAATCATAATAGTATTCCCAAAGCATAAAAAACATGGAGTTTAAAGTGGAATCGCAGAGATACAGGTCTCGTTGCTAAGCGTGCATTCGTTTTGTTTGGAGAGCGCCTGAGGGCAATCATGTCTTGGTATAATAAAGGGTTGTGTGTGCGCGTCCTTTCGGTCGGGCTTTAAAATTTATGGCCTGCGCGAGCGCCGCGCCGCCGACGACGCGCCCGCGCTACGTTTGTCACACCATTATCACGATCGATTCGAAATCGAATGCTTACCTCTAGTCCGCACGTAATTGCCGACATATGTTCAGTTCCTTATAAGACCTTACAATCACTGTTTCAAGAAACCCAATCAGTGCGTCGGTTGAGAAAATAAAAACAATTATTTTGCGTGCGCCTCTTTTTGACTGCAACATGACGTGGTTCCCGCCCATTTCAATATTTATGCAGATCGTGAGCCTCAATTTATTCAGTGTAATCTGTGAATAAATTGACTATCTTATTTTGATAACAGTTAACTCGAGATAACAATAAAAAGTAATAAATTACATTATAGCTTGGGTTCGATAGTTGTGTCTGTGTCGTCAAAGCGATGCGATCCCAGTATATGTGATAAAATCTGCGTTCAATCTGAGATCGCTTTGCTGCTCAGATGCGGGAGTTGCAAGCCATTAAGAACCCTTATTATCTTCATTCACTGCATCATTTATATGTAACAAGCCGTTTACTTTTTGCGCATTCGCCGATCTATATTTTTAATCGAGAAACATTGGGGCTGCTTCTGCAATTCGATAGCAATTGCCGTTTTTGTTTAATTGTAAATGGCTGCTTGTAAACCCGAATAAACTGATGAAAGTTTTCTCTAAAAGTGCTCAATACCTAAGAGCGCATATGCGGAGGGTTCACTGAGTGGTATGCACGTGTGTTTAGTAACCCGATCCCTGTGAAGGCTTTAGATAATGTTTTTTTATTCTTCGTTCCTAAAACCCGATGACAATGATGATCATATTTCCGCCCAATATTATATCGATGGTTGAATTAAGATAAAATGTTGCTTCGAAACATGGTTTAGGTAACCATTTCTTCGTTTCTTTCAAGATCTTACTGCAATAATAATGTCTCGCTAATTCCAGTGACAGTAACAATATAATTCACTGCACATTAAATTCATTTATTCTTAGGTTACTACATATTCTCGATTCAATTCAAAATCGTGATCTTCTTTTGTATAATATTCTTGATCTCCGACCTTAGGAACATGAATTAAATTTACTATTACTTCTGTTTTATCATTTAATTTAATTTACTATTTAATCTTATCTGTTCCATTTAATAAGCTTGCATTATTTAATTAATTCTCATCATTTACAAGTTCCTCATTATTCAGAAAGCGGCATTCTTGCAGCCGTTTTGTAGTTTTTGTACTGTTATAATATTTCACCTTGTAGAATTTGGTTTGTGTCAGCTTCCATAGACATGCAGTGTTCAATAGAGTTCGGCGGATGTTGACGAACGGTCGACTGTAGTGTAGCGGGAAACAGAGAATTCACACGGAAAAAAAATTATGCATTGTTTTTTGCAAATTACAATTTAGCATAAAATACAAAATATTATTACTATTTATGTGTTTATAAAAATATTATTTATATTTTTATTTACGAAAACAATAGAAACATATCTTAAAATTATTACATAATTTATAATCCCCACTCAATTTCATGAACATCCACATATCTACATTTTTCAAACCACAAGTGTGAAAAGTAAAAAGTATACATTGATACTTCTAAACTCTCGTACTCTATGTGAGTGGCGCGCAAGCTGCGCGCGCGACGACGCACACAGACGCGGAGCGCGCGCGCAAGTGTGCGTGCGCGTGGGAACGCCGCGACGCGACGCGTGCTCGCTTGTCACAGCCACAACGCAGAAGTGTTTCTATATGATAATTTTGTAAATCTCTTCAGAGCTACCTGCTTTGATTTACAATACTCGATTAAGTATGTCAATATTAGATGCCTGAAATAAATAGTTTTGCTTCTTGTTTGATCCGTTATTATTATTTTTAGAAGCCTTGTTGAGACCACAGGTAGGTTGCATATTTGTTACGAGTAAAGTAATTAATTGTTTCCACATTTTGAAAACCTAACTTTGCCAAAAAATCGCAATATTGTGAAAAATTATGTAAGTTTGCATATTTCTATTACTAAGGCTGTAGTATGAATAGAGTCAAATTCAAATACTAATTAAACTTCTTGGAATCATGGACCGATACTATGAACCATAAATTAATGAAAGTTTCAATAATAAATACATATTGATACCATAAAAAGTCTCGAAAACTTTCCATCTTATCTTCAGCGAACTTATCCCAGTGGTACAGATCTAAAGATCTCCGCTAAAACCCACTCATATTCTATATTTGACAAGTATTGTTCCAACCATCGCGATACTACAATACCTACAAAGACCAAGCAGCCTTTGTTGGATATCATGGATCTGTTGTGCTTCAGCCCAAGATCATGCGCATCGATCGATAGATAAGTGACTTGCGCGAGAGCCACTCCGCTAATTCTTTTATTATCGAGTGTCGATTGAAAATTTGTAGCCTGTCAGTTTGCTTTAAACGATGTTAGAAGGGCGGGCCGATTTGATGATGCTTTTTCTTAATTTATAGTTATGGTCTTAAGGTTCAAAATATCGTGAATCTTTCACATAAAATTGGATGCATTTACTGTGAAGATTCGTTTTAAGCAACTTACGTCGTTTGTCCCGGGGCGATGCGGCGGCGCAAGCATTCATAGACGGGTTTAATATTGCCAGTTTTATTTGGTTATTTTATTACCGTTTTGAATTGTTTATTACTAATAGCTTTTAGCATTAAAAGAGGACCTCTTCCTTGACTAAGTGGTTGAGGATTTTGTCTTCTTTTTGTTTCAAAGGTTCTTTACCTGTTTTATTATTGGCGAGAAATCTGATATTCGAAAAAAATCTAGTAGAGAACAAGGAATTGAAATGGCTTATTGATTTAATACGTTTCATTGTAGAAAAAACAACGAACACAATTTATACGCTTTTTTAAATGGTTGCAGCTTTTATTTTACTACCTTGTCAATCTAAAAGTTCCGCCTTCTTATCCATAAAATTATTTATATCCGATCTGATTGACAATTTCTTAATACCAATAACTTGTCAATGTACGTTTTGTGGGTATTAGTAGCACGGCATCCGCTGTGCAGTATCTGAGGTCAGAGTTGGTGGCAACAGAGGTGGTCCCCCCTCCCGCCGCACAAGCCACGCCCCCGCGGCGTCCGCGCACCGCCGCCGTTCTCTCGCCCAATCCCAACTTAGATAGCTGAACTAAACGCTCTAAATAGATAGGTATCTAGACTTCTAATTTTCGGTAGATTGATCGCCGAGCCTTTTAATTATAGGTTGTTCGAATTGCCGCTGCGTTATTTTTATTGTGTAAAAGATGATTCGTTAACAATATTATTAGATTAGTCTTAATCCTAACAGTTTAACAATAAAAATTACTGCATAAAGTTTTATAATGACACAAGATTAATTATTAAAACCAAGCTTTAGCAAACTTTGCTTTCGGGTTTGCTATCTTCGTATCTCCGATCATCGACGTTAATTTGAAATATAAAATCTAAAAATCTTTGTCTCTTATATGTAACGTCAATTATTTCGCTCGTGGTCCCCGTTATCGCGTTGTCTATGGGATGCTATCGGAAGATTTAGTGGTCAAGAAAAGTCCGGCTCGAAAGACCAAGACACCCCTTTGTTCCTCTGAATGCTCGTTGAATCTCAAACAATATCTTTGGAAAGTTCCAACTTTTGTTTCATTTATTTATCAATGTTATATACAATGTATAAATCATAAATTTGCTTTTGCTATTCTTATTTTATATTGAAAGTCACTAATAGCTTTTAAATCTCGAAAAAAATCAGGTTCTGCCTTTAGTATTTACGGTGGTACCAAAAATATCAATAAAACAACAACAAAAAAATGACGATACTCTAGCTCTGTATCAATATAATTTTGAATCATGTAACATCTGATGCAAAATACCATTATTTATTTAGATTTAGCATACAAAGTCTTCTAGTAACAAAAGGAGACAAAACAAAATTGTATTTACTGTGCAAGTCTCCGGCGCATGAAGCATGGCAGACAGGCGGCTACTGAGCTCCCTACAGACATTTTATGATCCTTTTAAAGAGAATATAACTAAGTTATTTATGATCTCTCAAGGCTCAATACAACCTTCTTGTACCTAAGCGGGTTGCTTTGTATCTTCTATAATTAAGCAATCACGAAACTATCCGGATTTCACGCTGGTGTATTATCGTTAAAATTTATACCTGAATAAAAATGGCTGATTTTCCGGTTGTTTTATTTCCTTAAGCTTGTAACTTAACTTTGCTGCTTTAATAAAAGTGCCATTATTGTTTGTTATCCATTATCAGCTTTATTTTAACTTTTTCGTAGTTTGTTACGGGCAAAATTGCAGATCTATTAAAAAAATCTGATGGTCATTTGCCATAAGGTACATACTGTTGAAATCTAACTTTAAGGACCAAATTAAAAAGACTTTATTACTTAAAGCTCTCATTAAAAAGATCTGTCCTAAACTACATATACATTTACTGCGTAGAACAGCGCATGCGCGTACCCGCACGCAAGCTCTGTCACTGCGCATCAGATAAACGCCAAACAAGAAACGCGCGCGGTTTCCACGAAACTTCCACCGTTGAAATATTTGTCACATTACTGGGTACTTAGCTTATTTTGTCGGAAGTTTACACACTTTTGTAGCAAGGATTGATTATTTCAAGGACTGTTTGGATTTGAATTTGATCCTCTTTGTTTGTACGTCGAGGAACATTTCTGGCTCTTATTTAATATTACGAGATTTATGAGGTCTTTTGATCATTGTTATTTAGATGATCTACGTGAAACATGCTGGGACTCATAACATTACAAATTTATTACTGATATAGAAGGTAAAAGGCTATTCGACAAGACATATGTTATCAAACACTTTCTAAATTACGATTTCTGTTTCCTCAAAATGTTCCTCTCTCCAAATTGTGACCTGATTGCCTAAACACTGCTTAAAAGTTCAAACGTGTTCCAGAGTGTCGGATAGCTACAGCCGCACAAGATTCATGCAACACCATTATATTTATTACGAGCACTTGCGCTTGCGTCGCCTCGACATCGGATCTAGACGGCGTCCATAAAATATTGCTTCAGAAGAGCCTTGGCGCTCTAACTACAAAGTTTAGGCCTATTCAAAGCTATTTCCTGGCGTTCCATCTTAAACACTCTTTGTTTTTTCAACTATCTCAATTAGATTTGCGATACCTGGTTAGAAATTTATACTGTAGGTACTCCGTAATGAAGATTTAGCTCGAGAGATGTGCTGTAAATTATCGACGAATAAAGGGTACATTTCGCGGTCGCGATCGTTTATAAACTTTGAAAGATAATCTGCGCACGGTCAGGTAGCTAGCTAACTTGTATTGTTGGTTTTTCTGCAGTTTAAGACGCCATATTTGCCGCGTTATTTTAAGACAAAATTCCTTTCGAAATATTCCCGCAAATAAACAAGCGGAATACCTCGCCTGTCGCCAGGTCTCGGAGTCGTAAATAAACATTTGAATGTTATAATATCGTCAATGTATGTAAGGGCCCTGGGACAAGTACAAGCACCCTCATGGCGAGGTCACTGCGTGGGTGCGAACAGAGAACCAGCTTCATGCACCACCCACGCGCTCCTGAACGCAGGGTACACTAAGTTCAGAGCTGGCATTTCTAATGGATGGGAATGTGTTTTATAATTTGTTAGAGCTTTATTTTCGTAAATGCAAACAGGATGATAAGAAGTTAAGTATCGTTAAATAATATTTACATTTCTTCATTGTGGCAACTAGGCCCTGTTGTTCATATTCCAAAGCTTAAAAACTCTGTTAGCGTTACAAACATATTCTGCAAATCCAAAATCATAAAGCATTATATCAACATCATTAACAGTAAGTGATTATTATGAACAATTCATGTTAATATAATGGCATAATTATATTTATTATTGAAAACATTTGCATTTTATTAGTTAAATTAAACTACCGTTTTTCAAGATTCAATACATTTTTTATATAATTTTGAGTTAAACCGACCTTTTTGCATCTTTGGCTTAAGATACCTTGGTCACTGTTGTCTACGATTTTGCATTTCAACAAAAAATAATTTAGTACCTATCTGAAAAGGTAGTTATATTACGCATAATACTCAACTAGTATTTTGGAATTGTAAAAAAAAAACCCGAACGTTCGGTATGTCTACAACAAAAGATTGTTTGTTAACCTCACGCCACACCAAAATTAACTTGATACCCAACAATGAACATAAACTAGACATCCATAAACAGTTTCCAAAAACAAATTAAGCATTTGTCTCGTTCAATTTCTCAAAAACAAAATGTAATAGGATATTTAAAAATTGATTAGACACCAGCTATACGCGAAGACATAAAACCGCGTGGGTGGCTACAGACTTCAGTAAGAAATATCGTTGAAGCATAATGATTGGTTGGATTTGATTATAAAAGCCTACGAATAGTATTTATCACTTCATTGACAGGTCTTCCTGTTAGTGAATAATTTATTGTCCGTTTAGTGTTTCTGCTATATGAGATGCCGATAGGATCCTATTTGCATAACGCTGTAGTGCATTGGAAACTAGACAAGCTTTCGTAGGCATGGTTCCAGATAGTTTCGCTGATTATGTTAAGCATAATTTTGACAGATCGTAAATGTGTCGTGGTTTAATTGATTTATTGATTGATAATAAAGCTTTATTGATTGAGCATTAACCTTAGTAATTGAAATCCTTCGCTAATTTACGTAGATCAAAAACTGTCTTTGGGTTTCAATCGAAATAAATTCTAAAAATAAAGTTTATTGTTTCTTTTTATAAAAAGCGAGTGATATAAAAGCGTAGGTTTGGGTCGGCTGGTCGCTGACACGTGGTCGTGTTGGGACGTATCTAAGTTATTTATTGCCGAAGCGGAGCCTGCACGATTGTGCGCATGCACACATGCGACGCGAAGAGTTGGTATATTTTGCGTGGTAGCTAATTTAGTTTTGTCTCTTTCTAAAAAATTTAAAGGTTACGGTAATTTGTTCATAAAGTAACGCTGAAAAAGTTACCCACGCGAAAAAATATATATTTAATTCTTTATCCATTTATTTTCAAGATGTTGTTACCATTTGCTTCTCAGTTCTATTCTTTTTGTAAACTTATTGGAATTTATTTGAAATTAATTACCTGATCCAACTGTTACAGTTTGTTCAGCTGACATAAAAACTGTGTAACAGTATAGCCGCAGCTTTTATTATAACTTAACATACTAGATTAACCTTGTTTTCTCAAATACATTTCATATAAAATACCGTTACTTAGTTTGTCACATATAAATAGTTTTACCACACACTAATTCCAACCTTTTTTTTTCAGTTGTACATCCCGATACGCAGGCGAGTTCTGCCAGCACCTAAACCCATGCCACAGCGAGTCCAGCCCTCGATGTCAGAACGGTGGCAGCTGTCGCGTCAAGCCAGGAGCTGGCGGAGGGCCTCCCTCCTTCGTCTGTGACTGTCCTCTGGGATTCAGTGCCTCCCTGTGTGAGATCAGAGTCCCAGCTGCTTGTGATTCGAATCCCTGCCTGAATGGGGCTACGTGTCGGCTGACGTCGCTAGACACGTATGAGTGTGATTGTCCACCTGGATATACTGGTAAGTGGTTCTTTACTTTATTTTCTAAAATTTTATAGATCTATAGTTCAAATTCAAATTCAAATATTTATTTCTCAACATTGACAATTACTTGTACTTATTGACGTCAAATTAAACCACCAATGACTCTACCACCAGTTCGGAAAAACCTTCGCAAGCAAGACTTCACGGGTATTTTTTTTTCAAAATCAAAATACGGTGTATCTTTATGTCTATACAAAATTATTCTTATCTGCATCTGTTAGCTCGGCAAGTTCTCCCCCCAAGTATCCAAACGACGAACACCCTCAAACGGCACCCGTTCACGAGTTAACGCGGGATCCAGCCGTCACCCTCCTCAACCATACGTTAAGAAAACGAATGATTTTGTGATATATCAAAGACAAAAACTCCTCAAGTATAAAACACTCTTAACTTATATTATAAATACACCTAAATAGAATCAATTCAAGAACTGTTTATACACTAAAGCAGGCAAACGAGCATTGAACCCTATCTGGTGGTACTAGACAGAACGAATTTTTAGAATAGCAGACTAATTATTCAATTAGGTCAAGAATTAAAGGAAACCACACTAGAACTTTTTGGAACTGATTACAAAGGCACCAAACGTGACATCCACTAGACACATTCTAGTAACAGTCATTATAAGTTAAATTTCTCGATACAGCTACTGAATTAATCACAGAACAAAGACTCAAGTTCGTTAAGTAATTACTTTATATTTTATTATATTATAAAATATGGAACGGGCTATAACTGGCGAGGTCAATCGTGTAAAACTAATAACGCCGTGAACTACGTGAATGAAGTTAATCAAGCTACGCGCAGGCGCACACACCCAGCACTGTGTCCATTTGTCAGATCATAAATTACTATGTGTCCATTTATAGCAAATATGATTCTGATGAGTAATATCAACAGGTGTTTCTTTATATCACAATGGCGTATGTAGTATTGATGAGAAAATATTTTAATACAATGCGAACGGACAATCATATTTGATACAAGAGAATCGCCTAGCGCAGGGTTCTTAAACTTATGACTCCACGTACCCTTGTTAAAGTTTTCATATGACAGTGAACCCCTAACTCTTATCCCTAAAGATAAAGATAAAGTTGGATGTTGAAGAAAATGAGGTTTTTTATTTCAATAAAAGGTAACAAATACGGTAGGTACCAAAAAGAAATAGGTTTTTGACTTAATGTGATGGGTGGGCTAGTTTGCGCAAATTAAGTCGATTTTAGGAGTAATTTTAACCGTAAATCATGTCGCGAACCAGTTTCCGTCGAATGGCGAACCTTCATGGGTTCGCGTACCCCAGTTTGAGAAACCCTGGCCTAGAAACCCTAGATCTAAAATTCTCGTGTAATGCCAACAGAGTATGCTGATAAGTCAAACACTAAATAATCGAGTCTTTTAACCATTAATTTAATGGAGTAACCCTATTGTTCGGGTTGACACATTCGCATCGGCAGTATTCGTTGAACGAGAAGGCGACTTGACATATTTGGCTTTTGCTGATAGGATGCTCTCTTTAAGCTATACGCAAGTCACAATCGGTTTGTTCAATCAACAAAACCCGAATGGTTTTGCCCGGACTACATTTTCCCTTGATGTGCATCGATATATATTCGATTTTGCCACAAAGCAATCCCGGCCCTACTTCTACTAAAGAATGAAGAAAACATGGATATGAACTGAAGGTTACTGGTATCTGTATGACAAGAATAATATAAAATCCCATATCAAAAATATCGAATGTTTAGGAAAAGAGTTTTAATCAATTAAGCCCCCACGTTACACTTTTAAGACATTTGTCGTAAATGTAATCATCAAAATGTATATCGTTTATAAAAGGAAATGAGATACTGGAACTGGTAGCGAAGTGGGAAAGTACTCTTTTTATACCACAGTTTCCGGAATCAATTGCCGACAAACTTGTCCAAATTTTGTGGGTCGCGTATTTTTAGCTAGCCAAAGCAATTAGATTTTGTCAATGGAATATTTTTTGTACTCATTTTTATTGATAAATTTCGAATATGTAACTAATTATTATTATCAAAAATCTATTTAAATTATGAATATTTTATCTTTTTTTGATCATTTGAAATTATTGCTCCTAAATATAAAATAATTTCAAGTAATAATATCTAAAGTACTTTAAAATTGCGTAAGTTCTTTAGATTTAATTACACAGAGCTAACAACTATACCTGTTTTGGCAATAAATATTTAACATAGGTAAGGCTCGATATGGTATAACATGTCTTACACGACAGGTCTAAAGATTTGAAATCTAATAGACACCATAAACAGTCAGCGAGACATCACAGCTTCGACTCTAACTAGAGGCAATCTGCGGGTTTAGAAATGGCCACACTGATATAAATCAGGGGAAATAATTGGCATTGCCTCATACATTAAAAGGGCAAGTGTTAACAATAAAATAAGTCTAGATTTACGCACTTATAAATCAGTTCCAATAATGAGAAATTAAGATTAGAGCAATTTGAACACCATTGCCGACTTGTTGATTTAACTTGTCAGGATAAAATGAATAGCGTCATTTGTTCCTATACAATATGGTCTTAGAAACTTAAAAGCATTTATAACCTTATAAATTCAATCCAATATCAAAACTTGGTCTACTTGTTTCAGTGCCATAAATTCAAAGTCCATCTTTGTTAGAAGTGTTATCAAAATAAACGACAACTTTAACCCCAGCCTATTATTTGTGCGACCATGGATACAATGCCCTGAGAGCAAGGCTGTTGATATTTGCCTGCTTCTCGATCAGATTGTCAATAAACAGGTTGATCTTCCCCGCCATTAACGCAAATGGTTTCTATTAACGATTATCTATTTGAAGATGAGCTATCAAGACTAATTAATTAATTCTATGGTAGAAATTTGGAAATGCTCTGAATCGTTCTCAGCATAAATTGCTTTTATTTGTTGAGATTTTTGCGATACTTGTTACGCCCACGTTTTTTATGCACAAGGTCTGTGACCCGATAACGGTCTAGCAAACAAATATAACATAAATTTTTTTAACAGGTGACGAATGCTCTCATGAGGACCATTGCGCGTCGCAGCCATGTCGAAATGGGGGTCGCTGCGTGGCTGACAATTCGACGACCGCTGGCTACTCGTGCGCATGCCCCGCTGGGTTCACTGGCTCACGATGTACGGAAGATGTCATCGAGTGCTCCAGTGGGCCCGGGCCGTGCCACCACGGACGTTGCTTCAACACGCACGGGTCCTACACCTGCGTGTGCGAGCCGGGGTACACGGGGCGCGATTGTGACGCCGAGTACGTGCCGTGTGAACCCTCGCCCTGCTTGCATAGTGGAGTCTGCACGCCCTTGGATTCTCTGAGATATGAATGCGATTGTCCTACTGGTAAGTTTATATTTATATTCATCACTAGCATATTGTATGGCAATAAAAGTCCCTAAATAAATAAATGATTAAAAAAAAGAACATGCTTACAATTACATTTACAATTACTTTATTAAGCGTTTAACACATTCCTTTGTATTCACTCTAACTTTACATATAATTCTACTATTTAGAAACACTACTATGTAGAACAATAACACAAGCAACTACGGTAAACTAATTCGGTCTATTTATGTTTTTCTCGATCTATGAAAGTGACATGCCTTAGTATTTTTTAAGGAAACATTTTTTAATTAACCTAAATTAATGATCATTAGCGTTAAAAAATGATGTCCTCAACATGGATATTATAATTCCAAGTTTCCATATAGAAAGACGTAGTCGTAAAACAGAATTCGTTTATGGTAAGTCGTACAACACTCAGGTCGAGCTGATATCATTAAATGTTGAATTGCGACTAATGAATAAACGACTTGGATTATTAATGAATGCCTTTTGAAACTCTTAAAGAACAATATGTTAAGAGTTTGCTGAAATAACTATAATAAATCGTGTTGCATCATTTTTTTTTTGCTTCTTAATGATGTTACATTCGAAAACAAAACATACGCTTGTTATGTAATATTATATTATTTTTCGATCTCTAATCAAAACTCGCGTTGTAAGTGTTCACATGGGTTTATAATTGTTTATTATGTAAATCCATCATAATAAAAATATTCCTCTATAGAGCCTGTAATTAAATCTTGTTTTACACTGCATTAAACCTTTAATAAAATTAACATTGCGTACAGCTAGAAAGAGCGTAAATCTAGTCTACGGTCTGAAAGTCGAGCTGCGCCCGCGGCGACCACGACCGGCTCTTTGGAAAGCCAGCCTGCACTTAAACTAACTATAGTAGAAGTATAAACAACTATAGCTTTATTGATAATAACAGATAAATACTTTAACTACGCACCATTTAGATCTGTTTGGCAACTTAACGACGCCGTTTGGGAGATCGCGAGTCATATTGCATAATTGAAAGGCAGGTTCATGTCGCACGAACAATCAGAATACAATTTCTTCATAACAATTAATTTATCTTAAACCTCTGATCGTCTGCGCACTTGTTTCAATTCAAACTCGGTTTTATAAACAATACTTTGTTTATGATTCTCATGATCGCATAACACACTTTTTTCCACATTCTCACAGATATAAAAATTGTTGCGGTGTATTTCACAGAGCGAGTATAATGAATGTGATGCAACGCGTTACGTCACAATTTTATATAGTTCAGAGGTGCTCCGGCGCATCGCGGTTCATTAGATTCATTATGGTTGCAAAATGGAGCTGTGGTTGTTACACAAAACATAGACACACCACAGAAACTGTGATAATTGAATATAATATTTTCATGGCGTTAAATTTTACGCTTCATTTTAAAACGCATGTCTCTTAAAAGCGCTTTAGTGAGTGACTCAGTTTGGTATGTTAATTAAATCCATTCGAATCCTGAAAGTGATATTCATTAAAGTTTTTTGTCAAGTGATTACAAATGACATGACTCTTAAACTCAGTTCTTTAAGTGTGGGAACTCTCTATTAAAACAGTAGTAACACACACCCTAGAGTCTTTAAATTAAATAAGCCACTACCAGGAAGTTTCATAATTAGGTGATATAGAACACGGGTGACAGTTATGGATTAACAATCAAGTTTTTTGAATTCATAATTCGAATACTTAAAACAGCACAGCAATAATCATAAATTGTGATCTCTTTGTATTCTAAAACAATATTCACTGCACAAGACGAGACCTTGGATTCTACAATTTCGTTTACGGCCGTTGCGTCATCGAATGCTTGGGTCATCTAACTTTCAAATTACTAATATTAACTTAACGCGTTGTGAATAAATTAATAAATAATTTAATAGATAACAAGTTTTATGTTAATTCGGTTAAACAAAACTAAGTTGACGCTGTTTATGAGTCAAGTTACTTTATTGGAGATATACGATATTTTTATTGGCTTACCATAATCTTGTGCCATAAAGAAGATTTTATTTAAAAATTTGCCTTTCGTCTTAATTTATGTCTAAAAATAAACTACATAATTAAAACAGTTAAATCCAAACATATTTATTGTAACACACATGGCAAGGAACCGTCGAAAGATTTAAAGTCGGTAGTATTTTTACCACCGCACATGTGGTATCCGTGGGAACTACTTGTGGCGGTTCAAAAACAGTCCGACCAACATATTTATGCGGTCTCAAAAATGGTAACTAAAATATTTATGCGACTACCAAGTACGGAACCTCTTTGATACGAAGAACGGTGTTCCACTCTCGATTGCACGAATAAGTTGGTCAAACCGTAACGTATACGCTGCTAATCGGCGTACTGTATTCCGTTGTTTTTCTCAATTGGCGCGAAATCGTTTCTGACACCTAATTAGACTCGTTTGATTGCCTGGTCTGATGATTCCCTGGACATGGGAGCGTCGGAGCTGCTAAATGATTGCGAATGTGCGGAGTGATTTGGGAATCTGAATCTGTTAATGGACTGTTTTGGTTCTCATGAATGAGATGTTCTTGATAAATGAAGTGATGTATTTGATTAGTTTTTTTTTTGTTAGTGATGTGCATGTCATATTGTCACGATGTTAATAAGAAGATTTTTGGAGTACTAATTGTTTTTCGTTTGAAAAGTGCAACGCTCGTGTGTCATAGGTCCCAAATCCTGTCATTTTTGAGATGAACATTACAAAATGATTATTTACCATTATTTCTGAACGGGAAAACCCAAATCTCTGCAGGATCATATAGTCTTCCAATCATTCAATGCTTTTCCAACTTCTGTTCTTCCCAATATAATACCCCACATTTTAACCATCTTCTTCTTCACAGGCTACCGCGGCCAGAACTGCGAGATTGATATCGACGACTGCCCCGGCCACCTGTGCCGCAACGGAGGTACCTGCGTGGACGGCGTCAACTCCTACACCTGTGAATGTCCACCTAGCTTCACTGGCACGCTCTGCGAGAGTGATGTCGATGAGTGTGCGCTCAGGTAAGAGATGATCAATATTAATAGCATTTGTATTTCCTTATTTGTATTATTGGAGAGAATTGAATGGGAATTGGAGGTACAGTCGACGATACACGATACACTGCATTTTGTAGGTTATATCTTGTATCACCTTATATCAAGTAATCTTATATCTTGAATTAGGGAAGAGACTGGCTGGATCTGAACTTAGATCACATATTTATATAATGTTCTTTCTGAAATCGTGAATTACGCACGTTATTATGCTTAGCCTGCCCTTTTGCCTTAATTAATAAGTTTATGTTCCTGTTTGTTCACTGGGTCGTTCTGTCTGTATCCAGAACACATGACGCTTATAGCGTAGCAGGGAAATTTCAATGAAAAGTTGAGCTATAAGAAAATTCTAGTATATTCTCCATAGTAAATCTAAATATATGATTTGAGACTAGCTGCGCGCAAGTTTAGTTCGTCGCAACTACTACAATTGTTTTTTTATTAATCATTCCGTGTCCTGATAAAGCAAGGAGCTATGATTCAATATTTGGCAAAATAGTATTCAACCTCATTCTTCGTATTTGCCCACACATTGTCCCTAACAGCGGAACGCCAATATACGTCGAATCAAGCTCCACTTATCAAAACGAGGACACTATTAAAATCAATTGAATGAAACTAGTATAAAAGCAAATTTATCGCAGCCCGCAAGCACACTTACACCGACCAATTTCTTGAATCATGTATCCTTTCTGGACCATGAGTTAATTGACCATCGCAATTTTATCGATGACCAGGATTGAAGCTGTCGTATTTGATCCTTATGTCCTTCTGTTAAGAGTTATTATATTTTTGTGTGTCTGCAAGTCGGTTGCGTCAATTTGTTCGGTTGTCAGGACATACAGCGCGAGCGCAAGCTAATTAAGGCGGCAACCTTGGAATAAAAGCTGTTATAACGACCTTTTAAAATATTTTTTATTGATTTTTATGGTTATTGATTTTTGTTTGATAAAAAGACATACTGTATAAAGCAGATTCACCCGTGTTCAACACAGTACCTGTGGTACTCGAGCCGAATTTTTACTTAATAACAAATTTTAATATACTCATTAGGTTTACGGCATGACTAAACAATTAAAGCAAGGTGTTGATGTTATTTGGCGTGGGTTGATCATTAATTCGAAATAAAAATCTATAAATGATCATTGATTACTTTTACACACAACCTTTTAAAAAAAACAATAAACCCAATCAAATAATTATGGATCAATCAGACAACTTTATCGGCGTTCGTCCATATATCGCAGAGATGTATAAATTACTATTTTTTCCTACACAACACGGGTATCAGTAACGTCGGAGATACGTTGTGTTGCCTGTGGTAATTATAAATGACTCGTCAAGGAGTCATTGGCCTGGATGGTCTACGGAACAAGATCTAGAACCAAGGTGTATCTCTCTTTCAAAGCGACTATTTGCAGAAAGGACTTTGTAAATATTTAAGTAAGCGATTTGAACATAAGATTATGCTGTGTATAAGACATTAATTATGTAGTATTTTATAGTAATTTGCGTCATTTAATTGCATCTAGGATCAATGATATCTGCCGCAACATGGCCGCTACCTTCTCTTGTATTTCAACACGTAAATCAATACATAATTTTCGATTTCAAGCTTTGGGCACATTCTTTCAATTAAGCTTTCCAACAAAGACCTTTCTATAACTATTTACAAATTAACTCCGATTTTATTACTCAGCGACTACGCGATCCATATAACTAACGTTCGAGGTAAATCGCATTCTCCTATCGATTAAGCTCTATTTCGACCAATCGAGTTGCTCGTCTATTAATTGTTTAGTAATTATCGATAGAAAAAACCTATCTATGTTGGATGTTAGCACGGCTATGCTAAAGGGACGTATTTAGCATGCGAGGATTGGCCCGTTACGGTACAGGTATGTTATGGGAAAGCATTGTTTGGCTCTAAGTGGTTCTAATTTCTGACTGATTCACTTATTGAGTTGAAGTTTGAAGAAGATGTAACATGTATCATGTTCGAAGCCTGGTAGACAGTATTTAAGGCTTGGGGTGTATTTATACGTGCTTAGGGACTATCTCCGAATTCTTACAGTTTGCTATATGCTATTTATCACAAATTCTGCTTAACCATACAAGTCTTGCCGCTTACAGCTAACACCAGCCATGTAAAAGAGGTCACTGTCTGGGCATTATACAATTATAATTAACAACTTTAACGTTTCAGTGTGGGATTAATTATTTTATTTGCTGAATGGAGAGATAGCTTGCGTGCGTCTTGTGTCAATGTCAAACAAAACAAATGAGATCTAAAATTGAGATCTGAGTTACTGGGGTATTTTTGAGCGGCGAAGAAGCTTTAGGCTAAAAAAAATGCAGAACTGTACGTGAAATGAGGATCAGCGGATTAGGTAGTATTCTCTCAGAAAAAAAGGACAGCATTTAACAGGCTTTCTAAGCCTCTTAAGCTCGAAAAAGATAAAAAATAAACCGATTAAAATATCTAACCGTCATATAAAATTCCAAAAATATCAAAATTAATACCTTACAAGACAAAACGTGAATTTTATTTCATATTCAAAATCTCATAGGGTCAAATTCATTACGTTTATTATTATTTATAGTCATCAAGTTTCGGTTTCTAAAATAAGAATTAATATTTTATTAGGCTCAATGTATCCAAAATTAATAGTCACCCGATGCGCCCGCGCCGACCGCCTGCTGTACCTTTCGAAACCAGCAAATTACAAACTCCAAATTGCTTGTAATTCCCCGAGTAATAGCTTTTATTACTTACGTCATAAGCCTCAAATTCCGTGATAATTATGTTCCAGGAACGTTTATTTTGAATTGCCGATTCCCTGTGTTTCGTACCTGAGGTCTCAATCATCGTAATTCAAAGCGTATCGTGATACAGTTAGGGTTTATTTCGGTTTGTTTGTTAGATGATGGGATAGTGTCATCCTATATGAGTCGTTGGCTCGAAACGAGACAGATAAAGCGTGGTTTCATCTCAGGTTACTTTCCTTGCCTTGCTTGTCTTAGGAAAGAAAGCAATGCTTACTTTAGTGTTTTAATATTTGCCGTTATATTAAAACACAATTTTACTTTACTTTTCGAAAGTATTATTAAATAAATGAAATTGTAATTTCTCTGAGAGACAACGACCTTTAAGCTGAAATAACCGATTGCAGAACAACATGTTTTTAACAAGTATTTATGTAAAGTCAGTCTGAAACTCAATCTTTGAAAAATATTCCGTTCATCAGCAATATCTAACAAAATGCAAAACCAGTCAATGAAGAAATATCGTGAATCCTAAGTTGCTTGCTTCTCCCGCGTGACAACGAATTCTGGTAATTTTTCTAAGTTAATCTAAATGACTCTGCCTTGAGTCAGCTTCACATCATAATTGCGTTTAAGATAGAAAGATCTACAAATGTGTTGAGATTCAAATCGTTTTTGACGTTAGTCACATATTTAATGCGCTTGTTGGAGCACAAAAAGGCTAAACTATGTTAGTCTTTCTTTATTTAGTTTAGTAAATTAAGTTTTACTAGAATATAAAAGTTTAGTACATACTAATAGATATTTACCAACCTAGGTTTTGAAAACTAACTATTGAAATTTAGTTTTATGAACAAAATATTTCACGTATACTACCATAAAATATATCGCATTAAATTTAAATTGAGCATCAAGATTTATTAACTTACACACACTCCAATACTATTTTCAAATTATTAACAATTTTAAAACTAAATCAAAACCAACGGTTCACGTCATTATCGTGTCCCATACGGCTAATTACGAAAATACTTGATGGAAATAACAAGATAATGTAATATTTTATACACGTCTTCGGTAGCTAGTTATAATGAAACTAATATGATATTATGAATGCATGAATGCGGCGTTGTGTCGCATCGTGTGGTTTAAGAAAGCTTTTATCTAACGAGTGTCAGCTTACTTGATACATGGACCTTTTTAATTGTATCTAAGAGAAGGAATTATCTTGCTACTGAAGTGTAAAAATATGTGTTTTTAATGTTTGGTGTCTTAGTAGCGGAGAGAAATTGAACTATTCTGTTAAGTGGGAGCTAATCAGTTCTCGAGTGTACATTGTAAAGTATTCCTTAAATTATTTGTTAATCGTAATTTATATACGCTGAAACTATTTAACCAATTTTAATACGCAGTTTCAAATATTTAATTATCCGTGTACAACAAAGATCGCGGAGTCAGTTCACTTGTATACTACTCATGTATACCTTAACATACCTAAGTTTATTGCTTATCAGCCATCTCACGGGGAATTATATAAATACCAACCAGTAACCACCCAATAACCTATGGCAGCGTATTCCTAATACAGTAGTAAGATCACGAGAGGTCAAAGTGCTCATAACGAGTGCCTCAGGCGTTCCTAACTGGATCCGTCTTAAAGTGCTCTCAGAGACACGAATGCACCTCTAGACTCAAAGCAAATATAAAACAATTATTCACCCCAACCGCGTTCTTAAATACGTTAATAAAATATAAGTAACCCACATTATTACCATCAAAACGCAACAAAACTCGAAATAAATCACCTCTGTTTCAAGAATTCCACCGACTTTATCGCCTTCACAGAATTTTAAGTGCAAACCGACTCACTTGACCATACTTGTGGCACTTTCAAAACGGAATCCTGACAGAAAGCTCAAACAAGACCAATTTGGACTTGAGATTTATAACTTGTCACCCTAAGCCGGTAGTTTTTGCTTTTCACCTTATAAGTTGTTATTTTTATTACGAGATGCCGCGGTAAGTGCAACAGCTAGGCAATTCCAAGGAGGTTGCGCTGTAGGATCAACTTTTTTTGCAATTAAATTGCGTCGTAATTGAGGGAAGGAGTTTGCGGATTTCCTTGTGTTGTGTTATTAGAAATTAGTTTGAAGAAAGAAGGTTGCTTGAAGACACTTAACTTGTAAACCTTTTCTCTCCAAGTATACATCTAATTCACGACTACGAACATTTCGCTGAGCTTAATGCCGCGGTAAATTATAGATTCAACATACGAACTAAATATTACTTGTGTTATTTAGTTAAATATACACATAATTTAACACCCACTAAGCCAGTTTTCAGAATATTTACTGGATGTACCCTTGATGTGTGGATGTGACCCTTTCTTTATAATAGCTATCAATATGCCAAATTCCAACTGAATCCTTCAACCGAAATTGATCTGTTAGGCACGTTTTTATGTCTGACCTTAATCATATTCACCGACATAATCAAATCTAGATTTTACCCGAACAAATGACTCCATCGTTTCATGATCATGATTACTAATAAATGATTGATGACCAGCTCCAAAAATTATTAGATAAAGCCTTAATGACGGCGGCTACTGCGCTCCCGTGCCATGGCAGATACAAATGGTCGGCTCTGAAGTAACACATAAGTGCGTTCGTGATTTTTGGCTATTTAATCGCAATCATCTTTTTATTTTCATCTCTTGTTTAGAAATCTCGTTAGTTCGTTTTTTCGTACGGTTTTACTTGTGTCACTTTCGATCTTGGAAGCATTCATTCACAACATTATGTAGGCCCCTAGCGTTCGCTATCGCACTTCGATGTAAGTAATATCGAACACAGATTTTGTTTTAAATTCTATAAGCAGTAGTTCCAGAGCACTCGTTTAAACAAAGTTTCTTTACATTTATAAATTAAGATTAAATTCACGCTTACATAATACCTTCAGATGTGTTGGTAATAAATAATAAATGACGGCCGCAAGGCGTAGTGGTTAGTGGCTCTGCCTCCCGTCCCAGGTTCGAGTATGGTCGGACATTCTCGGTTTGTTCTCGGGCCATGGTTGTTTGTGTCACAAGCTTACTTTCTCGGGGCCATACAGTTGGTGTGTTTGTCTAGGGATTATTTAATTATTCAACGTTAAATTACTTTGTTAATTTTATACTAATACTTTGTTGTACAAGAGCTTCAATGCTCTGTTGTCCACTTATGCCATGAAACATGTCAAATAGATTTAATGCCTTTAAAACTGGTATATTTTGAATCATAAAACCATTCTCAGTTTATTGGCCATCAGTATGTTTATCTCTCGATTTAGAAATGGTATCAAGTTTTATATGAATATCAATATTGATTTAACGAATCAAGTGTAAGTTTATGTCCGATGTCAACTATAAATTATATTATAATAACCTGTTGAATATGTTTATACAGAAATTTAATTAAACTATTAACACTTTTAAAGTGTAACAATGAGAGAGATCTTTTTGATATGGTATATATGCTTGAAAATCTTCTTTAGCTCATAGCACATAAATATCGAGAGCAATCGATTCGTACAGCTGACATTTGTATTATATGCCTGTGAGTATCATGTTTCATTTAAATTACAAGCAAGTGTGTATTTATGTAAATAATATAATTTTGTCATTTAAAAAATTTCCAACTCAAATTTAAAAAGTTTAAAATCGGCTATTTAAATAATTTAACTCTACGTTAACTTACAACGATAATGTTAATATTTTAGAGTATCTTCAAAACTTTCATCATCTCAAAAAAAGGTTTGATATATTCTTCATCAATCTATTGATTGACAGATGTTACTAACAAAACTTGCTGTCTTATTACAATATACATAAAGTGCAAATTGCAGGTGTTAACTGCGGGCTAGAAGGCAAACCAATAATGTTATCGAATGGTTGATTAGATTCCGGGCTGCATAAAGAACCGCCACTGTTGGACTTTTTGATAAATTACAGTTTTCTTTTTATAAATTACTGGACAGTCGATGAGGTTAGCTTATGAATTTGCGGTTTATTTTGTGGTTTTGCTATCATGGATATGAAAAAGATATTTTCTATATTGTTATTATAAAGATTTGTTTGTTTTTATGTATTCGGTAAATACTGAAACTGTAACATTTATTTAAAAATTTTCTTCGCCATTGGAAACTTACATTGTTCTTTGTTAGATTCTGGAGTTACGCGGGCGACACTGCACAGAAACCTCTTGTTTAGTTTAATAATATGTAATAGTTATAAATTCTTAATATTCTTTTACACTAAACTAGAGAACGACAAAATGTTGGTTACAAAGTCATCGAATCAATATAAAATGCCTTTCCGGCCCGAGATTTTACATGAAAAAGAAAAAGGTTTTGAACCCGTGACCCTTCACAGTAGGACGCCTCTTAACATATTACATAAAACGAATTTACCGATGAATTTAGATTATTTAAAAAGTCGGATGTTTACTTAAGACGAGCCAATGAAAATAACATTTTAAAGTTATAAATTACAATTATGATAATGCACCTTTTAAGTTGGATTCTGTTGTGACAGTGAAATATAAGTATTATTATATTAAAATGTCTTTATTTTGTATGGAAAAAGGTTTTAAAAATTAACGGCGTGCAGCATTAAACCGGTATAGCTTTTAAAAATGCACCATTGTAGTCCTTTTTTTAATTTGAATATTTTGCCTACAATAAATGAAACAAAATGGAAAACAAATTTGGTATAAAAATGCTCTGGACAGAAAAATTCATTCGTAACTAAAAGTAGTAAATGTTAAATAAGAACACCAGATACCAGTAATTCAATAACAGACCGTTCACGGTGTTGCGAAATTCCAATAGGACAATATTTTGGTTGCAAGGCAGATACTCTAGCGCACGTTTGCCCGGGTTCCCCTAGATCAATACGATAGCTATAACGGAGTTATACCTAAGTGGTTAAATTTGTCCTGTTATTTTATCTACTATTACTTATAAAATTATATTGTGCTTTGAAAGTGTACCAGTCAAATATAACGTGAAATCGCATAAAACCGTGTACCTTATAAACTTTCAAGAAAGTTCGTGAACATCAAATTTTATTGCAGCGTTTAAGAAAAAATACGCAAAATATTTTGGTTTTTAAATAAAATTGCGCCCGCACCGCCGCCGCTCCCAAATTGTTGTCAACTATGCTGGGCTGCACCGTTTAAAATGCAGTTTTTGAGTATTTCGTTCCCTTTATAAAATACCTCCGTACAAGTTATTATTCTCAGGAACATTTAGTTAATGAGTGACATTTAAGAACTACGCATTGTTTCGGAACACACTGATTTCTTTGTCTTTTTTTTGAACATTTTGTAAGGTTCACATTTATCCTTACCGGCGGTAACAAACAATACTTCGTTCATCAAGAACTGATGAGGTCGTTCTTTCTCGACTTGTTAACTCGTAATAGGGCAAATTCATTTAAGAAGCCTTATTATTAAATATCAAATTCACGCCTGTTTAAAATGCATAATCGTAGTAGAAAAAAATATCGAAAACCTATTACAAATTAGTTAGGTTATTGTAAAAGAGTAAGTAATAATTTCTTGAATAAAAATTTAATACTGTTCTACCAGAAAATTTTAATACCCACCCACCAAAATTATGGCGGAAAATATATTCCCTTTGTTATTTTACGGATTCATTAAGCTAACCCAAGATAAAGAATGCTCTGTCCTGTTTTGCTGTCATCACTACTTTCTACGTAACATAAGCAAGGCAGCCTAAATATTCCCACAAACCATTATCTAATCCTAACCATTCCACAGACCACTCGTATGCCAAAACGGGGCCACCTGCACTAACTCAGTCGGCGGCTTCTCCTGCATCTGTGTCAACGGGTGGACTGGTCCAGAATGTTCCGTGAACATCGACGATTGCGCCGGCGCAGCCTGCTTCAATGGTGCTACGTGCATTGACAGGGTTGGCTCCTTCTACTGCAAGTGTACTCCGGGAAAGACTGGTAATTGGCTGAAATTTGTTATTCGTAATCTGTGCTAAGTGTTACAAGATATAGTCTCTATAGTACGACGCTGTAAACAAAGGTACTTTTTTATTATATCTGTGACTACAATGCATGCGAAGATGCTATTATTTTTTTAATTTTTTTTAAATTTATTAATTATTAACAAACTGTAAAATATCGAAATATAAGTCAGTCAAAAGCCACCGTTTACTATTAATGACTGAAAAGATTTTCATGAATCATACCTCACCTTAAAATCTATAAAGTTACTATACATACGTCGACTAACTTACAAAACCATCTATATTATATACAATAATTAGAGTTATTTATCGGCAATTTTAGAAAGGTTAGTAGAAATACAGTCTTCTTTTAGTGAGATGAGTCCTTTCCACTTTAACCTCCTTTTTCCTATTAAATTTAGAATTATAACTTATGGACTTTCCAAACTTGTTAGAGTAATGAAACATAAATCGAAACATACAATAATTACTAAGTAACGGATGTATGATGAGAGCGCGTCGTGCAAAAAAGGCTTGACCCAAAAAAAAAAACAAAACATAGAGAATCTGTCATATTATTATTGGACTAAAACATCGTTTTTCTCGTATTTTTTTAGGTTGTTGACTAGCAATGTTTTAAATTTAAATTTGGTTCCACAATAATTTTTTTTTTCGTATAATTTTTGCACCTTCTTTTCCGTTGGTTTATAAACCGCTGTAGCTATGGTAGTTTGAATAACATCCTATAATATCGTTAGTCTTAGTCATTTGAAGGCACTTGAAGGCTGCATTTGCAGAAATACTTACTTTTCCTGGTATCTTTAATGCATATAGAAAATTTTCGCCAAACCTTTCTCAATTATCCAGTTTTCTAACCACTTCCTATCTACCAGGGTTGCTCTGCCACTTGGACGACGCCTGCACTTCGAACCCTTGCCACGCGGACGCTATCTGCGACACGAGTCCCATCAATGGCTCCTATACATGCTCCTGCGCATCAGGCTACAAGGGCCTTGACTGCTCCGAGGATATCAATGAGTGCGAACAAGGTTAGTTTTGAGGATATATGACTTTGAATTAATATCTAAAGAAGAATCTTGATCTCCGAACTAGGGACATGAGATATCCAGTGTTTGTTAATCAGCCACATAATTGGACAGTTGACTACACTTCATAGGTTGTAAGTTTTATGGTCAATTGGTCCGTATATGTTATATTGGTTGAAATTGTGCTTTATTTATATTTATTTTTTTATATTATTAATGAAAATTAGATCAGTTTTCATATTAGAGTGACATTATTGGATGCTGAATAAAGAAATACACAACTGAACGACATTAATGTCAAATCTAGACCGTGTATCCTCACTTTCTTGAATTATTCATCCTGTATTGATCATCCAGGTAAAGCTAATTTTAACCTTATCTTCTGATAGTTATTTTCATTTCATACCTAAAATTGTTTTGTCTCACTAATAGCATTATCTTCCCCAGGCTCTCCCTGCGAACACGACGGCATCTGTGTGAACACGCCCGGGTCTTTTGCGTGCAACTGCTCCGTCGGGTTCACGGGCCCGCGGTGCGAGACCAACGTCAATGAGTGCGAGAGCCATCCTTGCAGGAATGACGGGTCCTGTCTTGATGATCCGGGGACTTTTAGATGCGTTTGTATGCCGGGTGAGTTGGTGTAAGATATATTTGATGTAAACTCTAGAACAGAAAATAAAAGCGCTGTTACGTAGGTCCTCTATCTTAGGTTTTCGCTGAACGTATTCGATTTCGAAAGTTTATTGATATGCCACAAAATCAGGTAATAATTTCGGGGAAAAAGTGAAACTGAATCCAAGGAAAATAAATTTCTAGAAATCTCCTGAGGAGAACGAGATGAGATGCCTCATTGTAAGATAATATGTTAGTATTTTAGTTACAATATAGAGATGGTTTTCAATATTTGTCCTCAGATTTTGAAAGAATTTAGTTGCAATTTTGAAATAAAGACCATCATTATCACTCTAAGAAGCCGTTATTCAAATTATTGAACTCGGTACTAAAAACAGCTTCAAATCGTTGATCATAGAAAGACTGTTTAAAAACGAAAAATAAACATTAAGTATATGGTCAAATAAATACAAAAGACTTCATAGACTCTTACTACAGCCTCTTCAAAACACTACCTTATGAGACAAAAATATAAAGTCCCTTACATTTACCGTCGCCTTTTACATCTCAGCAAATTATTTTTGCACGAGGAAATCCTGAGGTGGCAGTAACGGTATACAAGTAGGACCTCCTAGATAGAAGTAAAGTTACCATTTCTACTGTGTGATGCCACTGACCGCCTGATGATTGTCATTAAGTGAACGGAGCACAACTTACTGGCAAGCCTTTGATGTTGGAAAAACAGGATAAAGATAACAATTTGCGTAGATTGTACGCTTAAGGGCTCAGCTAGAAAAAGTTGTAATCTCGTAGGGGTGTCACTTGAACACCTTGTTCTGCGATTTAAATGTCATTAAATCTTAGTTTACTACTTTTTATTATTGTCTAAGTACCAATGTATGTAATTAAACTTGTATTTATGTATAAATTGAAATACATTTTATTACTTTTCTATTAATTTTTAATGAGCTTGAAAATAAAGGAAAAGAAAAGTTGTTTTACCCGTCACGCCAGACATAAAGTAATATTTAGACCGCCTGCTTTCCATACCGTAGATTCTATTCCACATAGTTATTACAGTAGAGACAGCCCTATTGAAAAATCGTTTCCCATGACGATTCCGCGACGCTTGCGCATTCATTGTCTTAACACGGAAGCATCTTCACTGTAACACTGATTTTGAACTTTATGTGATGTGTAAAAAGGACTATCAAATTTCATAGCAGTCGTAAGCATGTTATTAATTTGATAAAGAGGTTTTTATTTGTCTCAAGTTTTATGGAACGTTGCGTATTTAGTGTATTATTCTTTTAATTTTGTAGTTTGCAGTTCTTAGATTTTAATGGAAAAGGAATTCTGTGCCTTCATCATTAATTCGATGTATTGTATATGTTGACCTTTTCGCCTTTTGGTCACCTAATAATGGCATCTAAAGTTACTCAAGAAATTCCTTATCGGAAACTGTAAATACGTGAATGTTTTTAATTGATTTTATTAGTTCTGAAAAAGTAAATTTATGTTTTAAATATAACGCAAATAGTTCTAACAAAAATAGACAGTTTTTCTTTGGGTTGAATTCGCAACTGTCCACGTCACTGCACTTTTTTCCCCGTATTGGTGAGATATTCTAAGCTTAAAGCTCATAAAAATGTATAATGTTAATATAATTATATTCTCAATGATTTATCTCTAGCTCTCGTTCGATCTGAACATCAAATTCAATTCAATAGTTCATTTCAAAAGTCCCACACAACTCCATACAACATCAAGTGCATATTCCTGAGGAGAGCAATGATGCGTACCGAGTCACTCATCGGAACGTCCCCTTATATTCATATCACATAACCCGACCACATCAAGTATCCATACCCACTCTAAACCAGACCACCACAACTCTATCAACACAACTTAACAGCGTAAACTTCATACCTGACGTGTTGTATTAAGCGGCCAATTTCCGCAAGTCATTATTTGCTTGATCGTTCCTTTATAAGAACGGGTTTTGAATTTTGTCGGGCTACACCATGGTTGGTTGCATCCATACCTGTTGGGTTACTATTCGAATAAGGGCATGGGCTAAGAATCGACGACATATTCTTTTTTTCTAGATTACTGTCCGCGGGCGTTTGCACTCGTTTTATTCTTTATTTGGTTTTGCCAAGATGGCGTTGATGTAGACTTTTGATATAGATTATAAATTACCGTATAACGTCAACTTTCAACGATTTATTATAATTTAACTCTTAAACTTTTATTTATTCTAAGTACCAGCCGGTTTTATGTAACGTACTTTTATCGCGAGATATGACTAAGTAATTAAAAACCAACATGGTGTGTTTTGTTATAGTTGATAACTGTTCATGCACGGTAACAAGCGTTTACTTACTCAAGTTACATTACACTCGCTTTATTTAACTTAATTTAAACTTTAAACAAATGGTAGAAACAAATTTTTTTAAATACCTAAATAATTTTTTGAGAATTGAACTTAGGCGTTCAAAGAATTCGGTCTGTTGATAAAATATATGCTTACATTCACGCGTGCCACGCAAACTTATACCAGAGCTTTTTCTGCGAAAATTTATGCACATAGAAGTTTTAGCATACAAGTGACATACCTATTGTGGCCCTACAAAGTCGTGAGCCCCCTTAGAAATAGGTTTAACATATTTATTTTTACTCCACACAATGGACTATCAATCTAAAAGTTCGTAGAAATATTCAGAAAATTTGCGATTTGTAATGTATGTAGGTAAGATTTTGTTTCAACCTCTTTTGTTATTTAAAGAGATAAGCTTGAATAAACAAACATATGACAATTGGTGGACCTTCTGACAAAAATAAGCTGTTATTTTTTTTTGCAAAGCCGTAGCTACGTTGGCACCGTCCGTGTGTTTATGATCAACTTGTCAAGTTAAGTCGCATCTTTATGAGGGGTTTATGGTCGAAACGTCGCTTTAGTTATATTGTATCACTACGTTACTTACTAATTTTATTGGACAGGTCGCACTAAAAGGTGCCAGCTATTTTCTGTGCTTAGAATAACTTAAACTTAATGAAGTTCAAGTTTTATTGGCTTAAGAAAGGATGTTAAAGTTGAAGGTTATTGTTAAGTGTTTTGTCTTGGCAACAGAATATGATAATTTGTGTTTTATGACTTTATTAATTGTGTTTTTAACAGACTAATTACGTAAGCTCATTGCGCAATTTGTAGTTATGACAAACACATGTTAATTTGCAAAAACCGTTGATAGATCTCTGAATAATATAAAAATATTACTAATACTTAATAGGAAAAATACTTTTTACTATTGATTCGTATATATATTTCTTGTTTGATTATTATATTTGTTTTCGATCGCAGGTTTCACGGGCACACAGTGCGAGGTGGAGATAGACGAGTGTGCCAACAGCCCGTGCCTGAACGGCGGCGTCTGCCATGACATGATCAACGCTTTTAGATGTACCTGTGTCATTGGGTAAGTTAAAAAAAAGTCGAAAAATTTTGGTTTTTTTCTACCTACTGTTTTATAACAGTACTGACTGTCTACTATGTGCTTAGATTCCTACTCTCATTGTATTCAACGTCACTAACCTTTTGCGGATTCCACAAAATTTAAGAGTTGCAAGATTCTTTTTTTAATACAAATATATATTTTTTGGTTCTTTAACTGCACTGGAAAATACTCGCTAGTGTTATCATATAGTATACCTATGCGTAATAAAATGATAGATATTTTCATATGTTTTGTAACTAATTATTATATGCTGTGTTTATATTATATTGTTGATGTGCCTATAAAAAAAACCGACCAAGCTTTTAAAAACTTAGTTGAATAAAGCTTAAGCGCGATCTGCAATGTTGACCCTTCAGATTCTGCCATTGAAATTTGGGGAGAATTCAGCTAATACTTCGACGCTGCTTAAATGAAAGTAAATTTTAAAAACTAGATATGACAAATACTTGTTGCTCCACAGCTTCACGGGCGCCCGCTGCCAAGTGAACATCGACGACTGCGCGTCAAGTCCCTGCAGGAACGGCGGCACCTGCCACGACTCCATTGCTGGGTACACCTGCGAGTGTCTGCCGGGGTACACTGGTTAGTATGAAAACTCTTGCCTAGTACTGTTCAAAAATATTTGTTTACTTACTCATAGCCAGCAAATCGGCAAGTGGCATCCTTACCCATGGACATCATCAATCGTTGGTCGTTTATTTATTGTTATTGGTTGGGATTATCGACTAATTATGCCTTCATCCAGTAATTTTACTCACATATTTCATGTATTCATATAGGGTAATCAAACACGCCAAAATATGACGTATGGCTGATAGACCTCTTCAATTTGGACATTCTAAATTAGAAATAAATTCCTAAATCAGATACTTAAAGTTGTTTGTCAACGAATAAGTTGAGCAATATCACATTTAAATTTTTTTTAAGTTACACGCAACCCTTTTCAATATTCTGACCTTATCTTTCCAGGAATGTCTTGCGAAACCAACATCAACGACTGCCTATCAGCTCCGTGTCACAGAGGAGAGTGCATCGACGGAGACAACAGCTTCACGTGCAACTGCCACCCAGGGTACACCGGCCGCGTCTGCCAGACGCAGATCAACGAGTGCGAGTCCAACCCCTGCCAGTTCGGAGGTCAGTATACGGGCGTGGCCTGCAACAGCATCAATCACTGATTAATTTATTTAAGACAGACTACACATTAAGATAAGTCGTCAGATGAGCAAAATTTGTAGCTCTAAGAAAGGATGGTGTTATAGGTAAAGATCAGAAAACATCTGCAGAAAAAATTAACAATAAAATTTGTGTATTTGTGGCACAGACATTCTTTAATTCTTTAGTTTAAATACAGTGTAATCATAGCGCCGAGTAGGTATCACCTACATGTGATTTTTGGAAATATGAAAGGCATATTCAAATGATACCTAAAGAATTAAGTCTTTATATGGATACAAAAACCACTTTCTACAATAGCTTCAAACCTAAGTAATCTATTGTCAAAAGCCACCTTACTTACTTAATCCATGAATATTAAACTTAAAACAATTACTAATTACTCCGCTCGTCTGGTCAGGTCACTGCGAAGACCTAATAGACGGGTACCAATGCCGCTGCAAACCCGGCACTTCGGGACGAAACTGCGAGATTAACGTCAATGAATGCTACTCAAACCCTTGTCGAAATGGAGCCACGTGTATCGATGGAATCAATAGGTAAGCCTTGAGCCGTGGGTGTAGATTGGACTGAAGATTCGCTTTATTGATTTCAAAAGAGTTGTGGATAACCCCATAAGCACATCGAACATTGCATGATTAAAATTATTCTTAGCTGGCGATGTAAGCCTTACAAAAGTTATACAGCATAATAAAGTTTATTTAAATAGTTTAACAGGTTTGCTTTTTTCAAATGGATATTACAAAAAAGAAGATAGTATGGCAAAAAGATACTGTTTATAGTCACTTTATTCTAGGGGTCCTAAGGAATGTAGATTAGCATTGAATATTTCTGTTAAACTTTAACTTCGGGCACTGTTTCATTTATTATAATGCCTTTTCATTTTATATTTACTTCTTTTGCACATTATTTTGTTTTTAAATATGTTTATTAATCGCACTTTTCTTCTTTTCTCATGCAGCAATAATTATTTTGAGTAAGTTTCTTTCATGATTTCAAATTAGCATGGCTTCTTGTGATTGCATGTAGTTTTTGTGTTTTTAATTATTGCTGCATCATTATTATGTTCAGCAATGTTTGTTTTATCCCTACATTATTATATTTAGTCGTTTTTATGTATGTATGTTTGAATCCCTTACCTTTTATCTCTAACCAAATATCCGTTTTGCGTTTTTAATTTTCGAATTATCTTCCCACATTTAAATCAATTCTAAACTTTTTTTTTTTACAGATATACCTGCGAATGCATCCCCGGTTTCACTGGCCAGCATTGTGAGACGAACATAAACGAATGTTTATCAAATCCTTGTGCAAACGGAGGGAAATGTATTGACAGAATCAACGGTTTTCGGTGCGAATGTCCGAGGGGGTATTACGATGCGAGATGTTTGTCGGACGTGAACGAATGCGCTTCGAATCCGTGTATCAATGGAGGGACCTGCGAAGATGGTGTTAATCAGTTCATTTGCCATTGTTTGCCGGGTTATGGAGGTAAGTGAAACGAAATAGAGTCTCATAGGTATATAGATTGCAATTTATAATAATAAGAGTAATATTAAAGCCTTTATTCAGATCAACAATTTTCTAATACATTTAGAACTAAAAGTCCATTATTCGTTTCTTGCTTGTTGCCTGCATATCTGTTTGTCAATCGGTATAGGCCTCTTCCTACATTTTCCATTCGCGCCTAGATAGGCGCGATTGCAATTTAGATAAAATTAAATCTTCATGATTATTTTAATATCAGATTCATAAACAAAATTTTTTTTTAATTTAAAATACCTTTGCATGTTTAATTGAATGTAGAAATGTGCTTTCAACAGTTAAATGTAGGGCACTTTAAAATGTAATTCAGTTAACGTTTGGTTAGAGCGGCTACTTTGTGCATGTATTTTATCAAAGTGACCTAAATGTTCCGACAATATGAGTTTTGTAAGTACAGTTAGTGATAAATAATATTAATATTGTTTGCAATGTTGCAGGCCAGCGGTGCGAGCGCGACATCGACGAGTGCAGTTCGAATCCCTGCCAACATGGCGGCACCTGCCACGACAGACTCAACGCCTACAAGTGTGACTGTGTGCTTGGATTTACTGGTTAATAATATTATATTATTTTTAATAAAATATCCCAAAAAATAGTAAAAGTTTCATAAACATCTTAAGAGGGTAGTTATCACCAGCTTAAGTAATGTCGATGGTTATTTAACCTAGCTTTTCTACCCCCAGGAATAAACTGCGAAACAAACATCGACGACTGCTTCGGCAACCCGTGCGTGCACGGCGGCTCGTGCATCGACCTGGTGGACGGGTACCGCTGCGTGTGCGCGCCGCCGCACTCCGGCCGCAACTGCGAGGCCACGCTCGACCCGTGCGCGCCCAACCAGTGAGTGATGCCGGTCATACTACTAATATACGTGAGATGGAGCAACCCTTAGTGTCGATCAAACTGCCTCTGGAAACTCCACAGACCTCTGGAAACCCCACAGGCCTCTAGAAACCCCACAGGCCTCTGGAAACCCCAAAGGCCTCAGGAAACCCCAGACTCTGCCGTGGCCTTAAGACTTATAGCACTCACCGAAGCACGGAAATACTTACAGTTTCTATTACAGTTCAAAAGTCAGATTGATGATTGAAAAAGATTCACTTTAGCATATGATAATCTGCCATCATAATTTTTATGTTTGGGACTATCTAAAAAGCTTTATAATTAAAGATTGATATTCGTAACATGTGTTCCAAATAACATGGATATTATGAAATATTTAAATAATGTTTGTTTCAATTTGAGTTCTATATGACATGTGATGTGTGTAGGTAGCGGGTATGCAACTCAATTTACATACAATCTTATTTGAACCTAACTAATGTAATCATACGCCCCTTCATAAATATTACAAGTCGATATTTGACATTTGTATCAGCGTGTATTTTTTTTCATATATGAGCTTCGACAATGATGTGTGTAGTTGATTGACTGGCCGAGACAAGTCCGTTATGACTGATTAGCATTCTCTACTAAATTACGAATAACACCTCATTTGTTAAGCATTCTCAATCATTCCAATCCTAAGGAACTGAGCCATTTATGTAACGACAAATATCTACTTCATATCAAATTTTTATTCAGAATTTTCAACAGCATTAACTAAACTTCTCTTTTACAGATGTCGTCACGGTGGCCGCTGTATGGCCGAAGCATCTTACGCAGAGTTCACCTGCCAGTGTCCCGTGGGGTGGACGGGAGCACTGTGCGAGCGAGACGTCGACGAGTGCGCTGTCACCTCTCCTTGTCACAATGAAGCCACGTGCATCAACACTGAGGGGTCGTACGCTTGTCTCTGTGCGCGGGGGTATGAGGGCAAGGATTGCGCTATCAATACTGATGATTGTGCTGATTGTGAGTATTGGGAAGTTTTAGCTTTTACATTCATTGTCTTGGCCTAGTTTACTGATTTAATATAGGATAGTTTCCAAAACAATAGTTGAAGTTATGCTCATTAATAGCACAGTTATTAGCGTTTAAGGAGAGAGCTTTCCGTGTAAAAACATTGAAAAAAAGGTAACTTTGAATCTTAAGCGTGTATGTCACAAATGTAGGTTCTCCCCGAATTCAAGACCATTTGGACACAATGACAGAGACACTCTGGTCCTAAATGTTCAATTTTCTAGATTGATATAAATAAATAAATAATAAATCCCCAGACAAACACACCAACGCTATAGCCAAAGTAAGCAGAGCTTGTGTCATGGATGACCATACAGCGAACTGGGGGGGGGGCAGAGTAAACATACGTATATAAATATCAACAACCATGACCCCAGAATAAACATCTGTCTTCATCACACAAATGAATGCCCCGGACAGGACTCGAACCTGGGACCTTCGGCGTATGAAGCAGGGCTACTAAGCACTACACCACTTGGTCGTCTAGAAAAACTTACTGTTGCGGTTTTGCAGACCAATCTATGGGTCTACAATATGATAGTCCTGAAAACTTCATAACCTAACCCAACGTAAAACATTATAATACTTTGTAACCTACAATTGATACCTAAAAACAACCAAAATCCATGAATTTTAAATCAAGTTTTCGTACTTTCCAGTCCCCTGCCAGAACGGAGCGACCTGCCTGGACAGCATCGGCGACTACAACTGCGTGTGCGCGAACGGGTTCGCGGGCAAGCACTGCGAGGTTGACATCGACGAGTGCCAGTCCAGGCCCTGCATGAACGGCGCTACTTGCAACCAGGTACGGGGAATGTAGAAGGACGCACATCTAGATATATTATTTCTTGTTGATTTTTCATTTGAGTATGATTTTAGGAAAAATGTCGTAGTCACTCAATTTTATACGAAGTAATTCATTTAAATTTGCCAAGTTTTTAACAGAATAATTGAAATTGAAATAATACTTAAGTTCGTTCCTTTTTCTGATTGTTTAGATTGGATAATCACGAAATATTATAAAACTATATCGACTGTTACTTATCGAATATTATATCGCAATGTAAAGTTTCCGGCCTGTTTGGTGTGGAGGTAACCTTCCATGCCAGAGGTCCCGGGTTCGAAGCCTGGTGCGGGCAGATATTTTATTATATTCGCTTTCTAGTCATGGATGTGTATGTACGTTTATTTAAGTTTATTTCTAATATTTATGTATAAAAAAAATATCTATTCGTGCTTATATATTTCTTAAGTTTATTTATCCGTTATCCATAACACAAGTTCTTAATGATACTTAATTTGGGCTAGATAATATGGTGTGATTGTTAGAAATATTTATTATTATTATTATTTATTATATTATTATTTTGTAAATTAATGATAACTTTTTACGTTATATTACAATATTATATTTATACTTATATCTGTTACATCCTAGTACATGGTTTCCTGACATACCTAAGGTTGTCCGGAAGAAATCGCTATGTAGTGATAAGGCCACCTTTTGTACGTTCTGTATAAGCTTCTTTGTTTTTATTTCCTGCTTTTGCTATTGTTGTATTTTTATGGTGCGCTATAAAGAGTATTATTATTATTATGATTGTATCTTTTTCTGTATAGTACGTTGCGTCCTACACATGCACCTGTCCGTTGGGATTCTCGGGAATAAACTGTCAAACGAACGATGAGGACTGCACCGAATCCAGCTGTATGAACGGAGGCACTTGCGTCGATGGCATCAATTCTTATAACTGCTCCTGTACACCTGGGTAAGTGCTTCAAAATAGCAATATTTTATTTCAGACAAAGATAAGAGTTATGCCGATATTAAAATCTCTTGTCAGCTAAATCGAGCTCAAATTTCTGAGTACTTATATGGCAATACGGAGTTGTCAAGCTCGTTTATTTGACAAGAGATATTAAAGGTATACGTGAATAAGATTCTCCTGGCATGATAAGTCAGTCAATATCCACTTTGTTATAAACACACACCATTGATCTCCCCTATTACTGATTCACAAACTTCATACAAATTATAATATTTATTCCTCCCTACAGCTACACTGGATCAAACTGCCAATACCGGATCAACCTGTGCGACAGTTCGCCCTGTTCTAACGGGGCGACCTGTCACGACCGCGTCACGCATTACACATGCCACTGTCCCTATGGGTATACCGGGAAGCATTGCGATAGTTTTGTTGATTGGTAAGTTTATTTAACATTTTAATTTATTTAAAGTAAACAGTAGATTTTCCTGATCACGTGCCAGCTAAATTTAGATTGCAAGAACTGGGTATAATAAGCTTGCTATTTCAATTTTTGTCATAATATAAGTTAAACATCTGAAATATGAAATATTCGCCTACGGCTGAGCGCTAACTACTATGTAGTTTATGAGTCACTAATATTAATATTCTAGTTCTATTTTAAAACATATTTTTCTTCTAAAAGATTTTATATATTTCAATCATTATCTTATAAGATAATTTCTACTTGCACAATTATTTATTTATCCCTCCCCCCAGGTGTGAAAACAACCCATGTGAGAATGGCGCGACGTGCTCGCAGAAAGGCCCGCAGTACACGTGTACGTGCGCGCCGGGGTGGTCGGGGAAACTCTGTGATGTAGAGATGGTGTCTTGTAAGGATGCCTCTATAAGGAAAAGTAAGTATTGTATCTGTAATAATTGAATTAAGAGGAAAATGGGCCTTTTAGCCACTTTGCCCTAATTTTTTGGTAATTATTCTTTTCCATTATTAAATATTGTTTTATATTCTGCAACTGAAAAATTAGTATCATTGTTCAACTCACTTTTCTTGATTACAGGCGTAAAACTAAAAGAGCTCTGCAACAATGGTACCTGCGAAGACATCGGCAACTCCCATCGCTGCCATTGCTTAGACGGCTACACCGGATCTTACTGCCAGAAGGAAATAAATGAGTGCGAATCAGCGCCCTGCCAAAACGGAGCCTTCTGCAAAGACCTTGTCGGCACCTACCAGTGCCAGTGCGCGAAGGGTTTCCAAGGACAAAACTGCGAACTCAACGTCAACGACTGCCTCCCCAACCCCTGCCAAAATGGCGGCACCTGCCACGACCTCATCAATAACTTCTCCTGCTCCTGCCCGTTCGGGACTCTCGGGAAAATCTGCGAAATTAACGTCAATGACTGCAAACCAGACTCTTGCCATAATAACGGTTCTTGCATCGATAAAGTTGGGGGATTCGAATGTAAATGTCCACCAGGATTTGTTGGACCACGATGTGAAGGAGATATCAATGAGTGCTTGTCAAATCCATGCTTGGGCCCTGGCACTTTAGACTGCGTTCAACTTATCAACGATTACCATTGCAATTGCAAGCCCGGCTACATGGGACGCCATTGCGATGCTAAAGTCAACTTTTGTGCTAACTCTCCCTGCCAAAACGGAGGAATCTGCACCGCCATCCAAGGCGGACACGAATGCCTGTGCAACGACGGATTTTATGGCAAGAACTGCGAGTACTCAGGCTACGCTTGCGACTCGAATCCTTGCCAAAATGAGGGCTATTGCAGAACATCTGAAATCGGTGGATACGTTTGTGACTGTCCGTCTGGTTTGTCTGGAATAAACTGCGAAATAGACTCAATGAACGAGTGCTTGAGCAATCCTTGCAAGCATCCCGATGCGCGTTGTATCGACAAGCCCGGCGACTATCTCTGCTACTGTCCCAGACAATGGACCGGCAAGAGTTGCGAGATTCACGACCCTCACTCAAGAGGAGGTTACGGAAGCCCAGTGTCAGGCGTCTACGGCAAGAACCCCTCGCTCACTTTACAAGAACTCGACCTGGCCTTCCAGAGAGAACAGTGCGTCAAACTAGGCTGCAAAGAGAAGCAAGGAGACCATCATTGTGATGAAGAATGCAACACTTACGCGTGTGATTTCGACGGCAATGACTGCTCTTTAGGAATCAACCCCTGGGCCAACTGCACCGCTCCCATCAACTGTTGGGAAGTCTTCATGAATGGAGAATGTAACGAAGTGTGCAACACCCAAGCTTGTTTGTTCGACGGCCGAGATTGCGAGAAATCGCTGCAAAGGTGCAACCCGATATACGACGCCTACTGTCAGAAACATTACGCTAACGGACATTGTGACTACGGGTGTAACAACGCCGAATGTAACTGGGACGGTCTGGATTGTGAAAACGAACCGCCAGAACTAGCCGAAGGAGTCATGTCCGTTATCCTCCTCATGGACATGAGAACTTTCAAAGAAAACTCCGTCGCCTTCTTGCGAGACTTGGGCCATCAACTACGAACCACAGTCTTGATTAAGAAGGACCATCTCGGCAACGACATGGTTTACTCGTGGAAAGGGTCAACAGACGTCGGTCTTCAAGATACAGAGTTTGGAAAGAAACATCACATTTTGTTCACTGGGAGAGGCCAAACTGGAGTTCAAGTGTACTTGGAAATAGACAACAGAAAGTGTACGACGATGTCTGGATCGGAATGTTTCTTCTCAGCACGCGAGGCGGCGGATTTCTTAGCAGCTACGGCATCAAAACATTCGTTATCACCTGATTTCCCTATATTCCAAGTTAAAGGCGTAGCCACAGCGGTTGACGACGACGTGCCTACGAATTCTAAGTATGTCTTTATCGGGGTGATCTTAGTGCTCCTCGCCGGCTTATTGATTGGCGTTTTAGTGACGGCACAAAGGAAACGTGCGGCGGGGGTAACATGGTTCCCAGAAGGTTTTATATCGAACTCTACGACGCGTCGGCGCTCGAGGAGGCGCGGGCCGGATGGGCAGGAGATGCGGAACTTGAACAAGGGCTCTATGGGATGCATTGACGTGGATATTAATGGGGGTCATATGGTGCCGCCGCACTGGTCTGATGATGACGACGACGGGTCAGCGCCGCCTAAAGCTAAACGAGCTCGGGGGCCAGGGGACTCCAATGGAGTTCCTGGTGGCTACGCTTCGGACCACACGGCTATTACGGAATATGAAGAAGCCGGACATGATGGAAGAGTCTGGACTCAACAGCATCTTGACGCTGCTGATATCAGAGTGCCGCCTAGTATGATGACTCCGCCAGCTATCGTAAGTTTATAATTGTATACTCTTTTATGTAACTTTGTTATTTCTTTTTGTATAAAAAACGGTAATTAATAATATGGTTTTTTAATCATTTTTGTGCTTGTTTTTCTAAATACTGTCAAAACTCTATCGCAAAAAATTCTACATCATCATAATTAAATCAAAATCAACAATTTCATATTACATTAGCTTTCATCTCACCGTTTTTCGGGCATTTTACCTTACGTGAAAAGTAAATCATCCTTAGTTTTCTGTATATTTTACTCTTCTCTCTGTTAATTCATACATGAATGAATATAGTCTTAAACAATAAATATGTCTCCCTCTTCCAGCACGACGGCCACATAGACGTCGACGCCCGCGGTCCTCTCGGCATGACTCCTCTCATGGTGGCCGCCGTGAGGGGCGGAGGCCTGGACACGGGGTCGGACGCGGAGGACGAGCAAACAGCGCACATTATATCGGAGTTAGTGGCCCAGGGCGCGCAGCTGAACGCCGCTATGGACAAGACTGGAGAAACTAGTTTGCATTTGGCTGCTAGGTAGGTTATTTATCTAGTAATTGGGAATTTATTAATTGGCACGTGACCACTTTTTGATATGTAACACTGTAGCATTAAATGCTCGTTAAGAAAATGATTACTGCACCAACCTGTTTTTATACAGTAAAATCATCAAGTCTAAAAAAGTAAAGTTCTTTCAAAGAAATAAACAAACAATAAAAAAGTATTTACTGGTTATTTATATCAAATATTTCTAATCAAACGAAACCTCATCCTCTCACAACCCTCAGATACGCCCGCGCTGACGCCGCAAAACGCCTCCTGGACGCCGGCGCCGACGCCAACTCGCAAGACAACACGGGCCGCACGCCGCTGCACGCTGCCGTAGCCGCCGACGCCATGGGCGTCTTCCAGATCCTACTGCGGAACCGGGCCACGAACCTCAACGCCAGGATGCATGATGGAACTACGCCTCTGATATTGGCTGCTAGGTGAGTTATAAGTTGGTTTTTAAAGTTTTAGTTACTGATTAATAATGATAATTTAAAGATATTGTTATCTAAATAACAAAGGGCATACACCGGGTATGATCCCAAAGTAAGTAACACAATAGAAAATTAGATGTAAAAGTTATAAAAGACTAGAATAGGAACATACATGGTCAATACAAAACGAACGAGTCCAACTGCTCTACTTCGTATAGAACTATTACATCTTATTAGTTTATTAACTGATAAAAACCTTCATACAGTTTTTAAGCATTTTATAATAAGAGGATTCAAAAAAAAAATTTTCTTTCTTTTTGTAACCGCGTCTCATCTCCACAGGCTGGCCATAGAAGGCATGGTGGAAGACCTGATCAACGCGGACGCGGACATCAACGCGGCCGACAACAGCGGCAAGACGGCGCTGCACTGGGCCGCCGCCGTCAACAACGTGGACGCAGTCAACGTGCTGCTGATGCACGGCGCTAACAGAGACGCGCAGGACGATAAGGTGGGGACATTGTCGGTTTTATTAAGTTCCTAGCGGACTCTGTTGATTTGACCTCAGCAGCAACACCAGCGCGCTTAATATGTACACTTATTGCAGTGGAATAATTCAATTTTAACTGTTGACTAATCAAATGTTTTAATTGTCAATTTAGGAGAAATTCTGGTAACTGCCAGTTTATATAGAAATTTAACCATGAAAAATACAGATATAAGTGTAGAATTTCTCTAATTTAAGTTTAAACTTACAACATTGAAAGACTAAAAGCATGATTTTCTACAATATAATGATGTAAAAGTTTTCTTCCAATACCTAGTACCTAGGACATAAATGATTTATTTCTATAATACTCCTCATTTTTTTCATACTTAAAATTACTATGCTTATTTAACGCAACTCATTACTGTACACTTCACGCTTCTTTTTTATGCATAAAAATTTTTCCATTTAAAACACACTTATTTAAAACATAACTCTAACCTGTATCTCCGTTACAGGACGAAACCCCATTATTCCTCGGCGCCCGCGAAGGCTCGTACGCCGCCTGCCGCGCCCTGCTGGACGCCATGGCCAACAGAGAGATAACCGACCACATGGACAGGCTGCCCAGAGACGTGGCTCAGGAGAGGATGCATGACGATATCGTGAGGCTGTTGGAAGAACACTGTCCGAGGCCGCAGCAGCATCATCAGCTGATGAGTAAGTTGACATTTTTATGTAACATCTGTTTTGGAAAATCTGAGAGAAAATGAAATCTGCATTAAAATTGTAAATGACCCTTGCGAAATATGAAGTAAGGGATTGTAATTTGGAATATCTGAAATAGAAATAAGTAAACATTTTGGTAATTATATAATGTGATGCTTTAGAATAAAACTATTTAAATATATTTATTTGTTTAAATTTAGTGTCCTTGGTAACTAAATATTTACACCTCTTTTTGCAGCATTTTCAAGCTATGCTTCTCAAATTTTACTGCTTACAAGAAAACACAAAAACTAACAACAAATATTTTCGTCCACAGCGTCACCAAACCCTCATCCCCAGCTGATATCGCAGCCCACGGTCATCAGCAGCTCGAAGGGCAAGCCGAAGAAGCCCCGCGCCAAGGCGGGCCCCGACAGCCCTCAAGACCAGTACGACAACAATAATCTACACCATACCAATATACGACGGTTAGTTCTGTTTGATTGTGTTTGAGAAATTGTTACTCGACTGAATAACTCTCTTAAGTTGTTGATTTTGTAAATAAACTGGCTTGTTCTTACATTGTAACTGAATAATATGTTCAATAAATGTACGTAATGACGTAATTACATGTATGCTCAATTTCATGGTATTTTTGCCTGCAGCAAAACAGGCTTATTGAAACTTCTCATTGAATTATCAAGTAAAGTTATTTTTTCCCGATGCTTATCTAACCACGATATTTTGCCAGCAGGAAACCCAGTGTAAAAAAGAACAACAAGAAAGTAGCTCAAGAAGTGCCTCAAAGTGTTGAGAGCCTGGGCTCCAGCCTCAGCCCGGTGGAGAGCCCGCTGCAAAATTTACAGGTAAGATTAAGTATTTTTTCCGTTATAGTTGAACTGTCTAATGATGTACAAAAATTTCATAACTAATCAGGCCCCGCTAGTTTAATAGATCTTTTGAATATTTGTGAGTCTCATTTTAAATAAAGCAAGTATATCGGACAAGATTTTTCTTTTATTTTTATGGCAAAACATGTATTGCAATCTTACATACTTGCGTCGTTTGGTTGTAAATAATAAAGTAATTATTTATTTATATCTCTTTAGAGTCTATCACCAGAGTTTGGTTACAGTTTCTTAGTGAATCTAGGAAGGCTTTTACTTTTAATTTATGAAGACACATACCAAGTACTATCTTATCATTCGCTCGCTGTATTAAGATATTTTTTATTTATGGCGTCGCTTAAGTCTGGTAACATATGATTAATGTTCTTATCTATCGAGTGTTGACCCTACAACCCTATCCCCCAGGATCTGCCGTCGCCGTACGACGCGACGTCGCTGTACTCGAACACGCTCGCGCAGTTCGCGGCCATCGAGCCCATGCTGGCGCACAAGCAGCCGCCTAGCTACGAGGACTGCGTCAAAGTAAGTTACTCATTTATTTATCTATAGATGGACTTATAAATGTATACTTCATGGCAGGGCAGGATTTAGAGGTCTGGAGGCCCTGGGGCAATAAATGAGTGGGGGCCCCAAATTAACTTCCGAATAAAATAAAAAATAAATCAAGTAATGCGAAACAAACTCAAATTATTAGAATCAACACGTTAATAAACAATTAATAATAGTTTGTGGACATATTTGTGTAAGTTTTTACTTTGTAGAAGGGTTCATGGTTAAAAAACCCCTTTTTTTTAAACAGAAAAGCTTTGCGAAATCAATTTTCTTATTAATATCTAATATGGGGGCCCCATTCTTCTGGAGGCCCAGGGCTGCAGCCCCTGTTGCCCGCCCCTAAATCCGGCCCCTTCTCATGATACTCTAGATACTCTTGTATCTAGTTTATTACTTCCATGTAAGGTAAAAATCAACTTATACAATTTGATTTGTCTCGCTGATAAACCTCATCCTTATTCAAAGGCATATGTCATTTCGAAAGGCGAGACTCGAGAATATATTATTTTGTCTAGTCTAACTGTCCTGCTCTTTCCCAGTCTCAAGATGGCAAGGGCATTTTAGTGACATTTATTACGGTCTCGAAACTTACATTGTATACTTGAATGTGTTAAGTGTAAGTTCGGGTTTTCGTCTTGAAAAACTTGATAGATGAGGTTCTGTTATTCTTCTAGGATTCCTAACTTCACAATTTAGTAGAAAAGCATTAGGAAAGTTTTGATACAATATCAAAGAGTAGTTTATTGCTTAGAACGAAATGTAGACATGAGTTAGACAAAATGAAATAAGGCGAATTGGACATATAATTTTAGTTTTACCCCCCCAGTTTAACCCCTTCATGCAACATCTTTTAAGAAAATAACTTACACCATTATACCTTTTTTCAATCAATTAAAACCGACTATTATTTTTTGCACAAGATACTTCAACCCAATTCTAAGCGTGTCCTATGTCTCCAGGCGAGTCAGACCCTGCAGCAAGCGTACGGCGGCGGCCTCAGCCTGTCCCCGCCCTACTCCAACCACTCGCCCACGCACAGCAACCACACCACGTCGCCGCATGCTTATATCGGTAAGTACTTCACGTTTATTCAAACCTTTATTTTAAATTTAGACAATTTCTTGTACATATCGATACTAGCTCAAGTTTGAAAAGACCTTTGTGAAGAAAAACTTAAATTAAAATTGCATTTCTAATGGATTTTTTGTAATTTATTATTTAAGTGTGTGTGTTTGTAAACCAGTCACGGAAAATATCGAATTTTGATAATATTACGAATTTATAGTAAGAAAACTAGTACAAATTGTAATTGCTATAAAATTTACAACAAACTGACAAAAAACAAAATTGCTTGGGACATTATACATACACGCAAAACCCCTAAGAACATACCATACCATTGCAGCTCTAAGGAACTGTCGATATATTTTATCTTGTATGTTAATATTATACAGAAATCTCGGGTAGTTTTTCATAGTAGGTTCTCAAGTATACAGGGTGTAAAATAAAGGAAGCATAATACTTAAGGGTCAGTAAATATACCATTGTTAGAATATACTGTAAAAGAATTGGAGTTATTGGAGCTGGTTAAGACTTCCATAATTTTTTATTTCAATTTTTTTTACTCAACATCTTTGACAGCCGTAATTGGTTTTCATATCTACCTACGCGTGAGGCGAGCGCAGCCGTCGTCACATACCTACCTATCGAGTAGCACGTAATGCGATGCGATTGGACATGATTTTAGTTACTTTAATAATTTCAAATAAAAAAAAACCTGTATTTCATTTATTTATTTGCGCCTCGCCCTCCTCATGCGTAGGTTGGTATGAAAACCACCAAGGGATGTCAAAGATGTTGAAGTAAAAAAATGTAAAAGTCTTAACCAGCTCCAATAACTCCAATTATTTTACAGTATATTCTAACAATGGTATACTTACTGTCCCTTATGTGTTATGCTTCCTTTATTTTACACACTATGTATATAACCTATATAATAATTATAATTATTATTTTATTATATTAACCTATATAATAAAAAAAAACCCTATATAAGTATTAATTAAAGTAACATCCTAAGTGGATGTTACTTTTATTTCTAATCTATCTATATCTATGATCTATCTATTATTTTCTAATTTCACACAAAAAATACTGATTTTAGTACTGAGCACTAAAACGTTACAGATCTGAGCCTCAGCACACGAGAGCTTAACTTGTCAGCCGGCAGCGAGCGCGCTGGCTGGATGGTATGTGGCGTCCGAGCCCGTAGATGTTGAGAGTTGCAACTGCCTCTGTTCCATCCCTGTGTTAAATAGAAAGGACTGAATTATAGTCCCATACTTCCACATAATATCTACACCAAATAAATCTTATCTCTTTTTGTTAGTTCGGTAAGACCGCACGTATTGTCAAAACGACGGATGTTGTTGTATTTGTAACTATTTCGTACCTTAAAATCCTCCTGATGTCAGCCGGACGGAACCTAACGCAAACTACTTAATCTACGAACGTATAATTAGGAACTGTACCACCCGCATACGAACAATAACCACATGCATGTCTCCCGCAGGCTCGCCCTCCCCCGGCAAGTCCCGGCCCTCGCTGCCCACGTCGCCCGCGCACATGGCGGCGCTGCGCCACTCGCACCAGCACCAGCTGGACCAGGCTTACTGCAGGCAGCATCTCAGTGAGTTGGGCCCTTACACTGTTGTATAGATTACTTTTTTCGATTATTCTTGTATTGTAATGCTTAGTTTTAAGCTGATCTTAGGTTTGGAATCGGACCATTACGAAACCGGCATCAATTCAACTCCGTATAATAAGCAGAAGTGTTACTGACACTAATGTACAAATATTTGCAAGTGGAATAAAATCTAGTGAAAAATCTATTTATTTATTTATTATTTGGAGAACCAGCAGCTTTGTTACACAGGAATGTACAATCAATTAACCATGGAGAGCCAATTAAAGGTTCTCGCGTTTAAAAATACCTTAGAACAACCACGTAGCGTATACTAAAAAGCTAGACAAGTTTACAATAAATCTTAAGTAAATAGGTAGTTTCACAATTAAAAGAAAAAAGATAAAAACATTATAGAAATTAATAAAGTATGGAACTTATTATCTGTATCGAAAAATAATCTGCTTATTCGCCGCCTTGCCACAGAAACGCTGGTGCAAAAGAGGTCAAGATCTGCGCGCTTGCACAGTTTATTAAAATTGTTGCTTACTCGCCATAAGTATCTAAATAAAAGTAATTCGTACCTAACTAAAATACCGTTAAAATGTACTTGACATTGACACTTGTTGAATTTTCGTTTCGTACTTCTGTACGCTATATGAATTTCTACATCTGTTCGGCGAACTTCTCGATTTAGTACTAAACCTATTAATATAATTGTTTCTCAGGTCAAAGCCAACACAACGCGCAACTACAAGCGGTGATGACGCACGCCGCAGCGCTTGGACAGGTGCAGGGCGCGCCGCATCCCGCGCTCACTAACATTATGTCCGGTTAGTTTATATACCGTATTTTCTTACTTATACATATTATTGACACAAACTCTCATAGAAATAGTTGATGGTAAAGTTATCTAATAACACCTTAGAGGAGATTTCTTAACTTACGTTACCCGACTTTCACAGGCCTCTACGGCAGTTGGGGTATAGGAGACACATTCCCGACTCCATCACCAGAATCGCCCGACCATTGGTCCACGCCATCACCTCAGACGCCGCTCACTCAATCCCCGCACTCCGATTGGTCGGATAGAGCGGCCCTCTCCCCCAATGACATGCAGCAAACCAACAAAGGCGGCACTGAAGCCATTTACATTTAGAACGCATTCGTTGATTGTTTTTTCTCTCCTCTAGACGTAAGGATGATTATTTGCTGCCAGCATTATTGTTAAGGGTTGAGCGCAATATCTCAATTGGACTTATATTTGAACGCACCTTGTATATAGTATAAGGAACCCTATGTCTCAATCCTGTTTATATTTAAAAATCTCAAGGTGCTAAAGTGCCGTAGATTTATAGACTGATGTGTACAGCCATGACTCGATGTAATTAGAATTTAGATTTAGCGCACTAATAGCCTAAATTTTTTCGACACATTTTTTTTTCTAAGACGATTATTTTTAAAGTCTATGATAATGAAATAAATGAAATGAAATTGTCACAAAATGTAAATGAAATCTCACATTTGATGTGAAACTGTATTGTTTATACGAAATGTATTTAAAAGTTTTGTCTCGCCCATTCAGATAATTAAAACTAACTGACTTGTTGTTTTGTTGAATATTTTTTTTTTATTTGTTTACGACTCCACGTATTTTGAATGAAGTTTTGAAAATTTAGTGAAGATTATTGTAACTTCTTATGAGATTGTTTTGCGTACGTTCGTGAACTGGAAATTATTTATGTGTGATGCCCTTGCACCTACTGATACTGTCATGTACGTTAGTGTATGTATATGGTTTATTTCCTTTTTTAAGTTTTTAGTCTAATAATTTAATTGAGAGTTTCATGCTAGTTGCATTGCTGAAAGATAAATGGATGAAAAGAGTGAATGTATAAAGTGCATTATGAAAAGTAAAATATGTAGAGTTACTAGCTTGGGGTCTTGGTTTTCTCGCCGTGCAGCTAGTATGAAGCTCCATTTTTAAGACATTAAGAAGTGTTTAAACTCTTCCTTTGATTTAAATCATTCCAATCATGCTTCCACGCGTTTTAGACTTTATTACCTTGTAATTACAGTCCATTTTTAAATGACTTAATATCAGTGAACTTGTTTTTATTTGGGCTACAGTAAGATCTCATCATTCCACGTTTGCTTTAAATAAAAGTTTTCATAATTGTTAACTTTGGGACCAGAATGCTCAATGAATTGTTAAAAGACACGTAATCGAATACTTGTAATATATTTTTTAGTAATTTTACTATTAATTCGTAGGTAAGTTTTAAAAACTTCTGCAGATGTCGTTGAACTTCGCCTATCTTTGTAAATAATATTATAAAACTTTTAAATATTTAATTAAATCGAATGATCTTCGTAGTTTTATGGTTATATAAGACGGTATTTTTTATTTTTGTGTCATGGTAAGTGCCAATAAGCTGGTTAGAAATTCGCAGGAAGTACCAACTTTTGGTATGATATTATTTGAGTAGCATGTGGCGAAGCAGTTCAAAATTGATGTAGATTTATTGTCTATTGCTAGTTGGTTAGGTCTAAGGGCCTTAGATACATTCAAATGTTGATGAATAATTAGGTTGAGACTCACTACAATATGAAGAATAGAATAGAATAGGTCCAACTCTTAATTTATGTCGTTCTAGTATAGTGTGTCTCATTCACGTGTAACATCATGTTGAAATGTGCCAAGGCGTCAGTTAGGGTACATTATGAATTATGTGCTTCCTTAATGCATTCTCTTATTATAAATAGATTAAGAGAGAAATTGCCTCGGAATTGAATTACGAAGGAATAAAAAATTTAGTACAAAATTGAAAAAAAAGATAGCTATTCAGCATTTCCATGTAGGCATCAATGGTCGAACCGTGTATACTCTTTCTGAATGTTAAACCTTTCAAGGCACAAATTTTGGCAACCCTAGTTTCGATAATCTACAAAGTCGCGTGCCTTTAAACTTTAGATATTAAGGTATTATTGAAAATTATTGTAATTTAAACCTATTTTTAAATAAGAGGATCATTTCTAGGTTAAGTCTTTGTAAATAGATTTTATCTTATTTTTATGAAATGCATTTCCTTGTAAGATTTGATATTGTGAGGAGAATGAATTTCTGTTTTCCCCATTACTGACAATAAAGAAATAAATATAATTTATTTGTTGTTTGCTTTCATGAAATGTTAACGAAAACTTTAAAATAAAGTTAAACAGGAAACTTTATAAGATTAAGCCATAATTCATTAAGCAGTACTCCGCTTCTAATTTTATTCCAAAATTCGAGATCTATTTTCAACCTCTGGTGGTAAGCTATCAACAATGAAATGCCGAATGTAAAAAATATCTTTGAAACAATTGAAAGCATTTCCACTGTTAACCCTTTAACCGCCGACGACGCTTTAAAGCGTCATTCACTATTTATATCCAGGCGCCGATGCCGTCTTTAGGCGTCATTTTTTACCTTATCTTTGCACAAGAATGTGTAGTATTAAAACAGATTTTGCTTAAGTAATTTTACACACAATGCTTATACACATATTTAACAGTTATTATTAACCACTATTAAAAACACAAACGTAACGTAACAAAGTAGTTGTGTAATAAAATCGAAAAACATTAAACCTAAAATTATTGTTGTTTAATCACCCTACACAGCGCCGTAGACGTCTAAGCGTCCCGAAGTGATGTCACTTTGCGACCATTTTTAATAATTTATATATGTAGGTGAAAAAAAATAACGTTCTCTCTTTCTCGATTGTTCTACGGGTAGTACGTAGTGAATAAGCAGAGGCTACAGAGCCAAACTTCAACTAAACCTATATTTCACCTTCCTCCAAAGAAAGGAGAAATATAAAAAAAAATATTTGAAACACAATAGTTATTTATTTGTCAAGTATGTACCTAATTCGTAGTATGTTGTCAGATACACGAGTATTTTAATTACAACTAGGTAGCCTCCAGTAGGTAGTTTCTCAATATTTCAAGAAAAAACATACAACTTAAAATCATTTACTTATTTTAAATACTATTATATTGATAATAAATAATTAACAAATTAGGTACATATCGATACTTTCTACAATCTTCCGCGTCACTACAAGCTTAATAGAAATCTGATTAAATTACTAGTTACGGTCGCCGTTGACTATTTCGTAGAGGCGCCATTTGTACTTTTTGTGTATGGCGCATGGCGCCCGAGAGGTGCCAAAATGTTTACCTGTAAAACTGGGATAAAATGACATATTTCAACGGTTACCCGTATATAAAGTGTCTTAATTTGTCACGCAGATTACGATTCCTGTGTTAGCTTCGGGATATTGCATGAAAACGCACACTTCAGGAGTTGCAAACCTTTTCAATAGTCTGAAATTGCGTTTCAATTTCAGACTCAGGTATATCTTGATTTGGTTCCCAGACATCATAAGTCTGGGAATCCTGTTGGGAACAAATCTGTTCGACAAACTCGTCATAGCATTGTGTTTCAATTTCAGACTCTACCTGAGTCTGTATGTGTGCTGTATTTTCTTTTTCTAGAAAATCCTAGAATAAATCATGAGGTATTATATCAATCTATAATTACTCTATAATATATCCTGATTGATTTAGCTACAGAGGCCAACTACACAGGAACTATTATAGTGTACAATTTATTGGGTGATAGGTATTTCTACTTAATAGTTTATTTTTCGATTGATTTGATTTGTTCGAAACAGACGTTTTATTCAAAAGTTTAATAAATAGGTACAATGTTTATTTGTTTATGAAATACTATTTATACACAATTAGCATGGTGATTTCCCGATCTACGATAGAAAGAAAACGAATTGATCAACCAATCGAACCAAACATATAGCAAAAGGTTTACAAAGTTTACAACTCCTGATAAAAATAAGTCACTTACCTTCCATTTCGGTATAAACACTTAAATAGTCATTTATAAACACTCGAAATGATTTTTATGAATAAAATGAACCACTTACATACGCTGTTGGGTTGAGACTATAATAAAAACGAGCGGAAATCGACGAAAAAGCGATAAGTTACACTACATGGCGGGTGGCGCACGAGAGGAGTCATGTAAGTCCCTGGCACTTGGCGCCTCAGAGGAGCCACGAAACATTTCTTCGCCGCTAGGCGCTAAAGTTTAAAAAGACTACCACCGCATTGAATCGGTTAAAACCATTGACCTCTAACTAATGGACAGGCCCTAAGTACGAAAAAAACGTGCATACCTAAACTCGAAATGTAACATAAAATGGCGTCCATTTTTAGTGTTGCACAGAGAGTATCGAATCTACTATCGATATTTTAAAACTAAATATAGAACTTGCAATATAATATTGTAATTTAATGAACTTTTGCGAGAGATTGACGTAAATAAAATAATCATAGTTTATGGTTTATTTACTTTCATTATAATTCTTTTAATATAAAAAAAATAAAGAACTATACAGTTTATTTTCTTATTCCTGATATAGTCCCGTCAAATTAGCCAGAAAAATAGCGGTCAGTTTGCATTAATTCCCAACATGCTGAATTCTGGTACAGACCTGGGGTACACTATTATAAATAAAACACCGAAAGATCCCATGTTTGCTCAAAAAGTTATTCAAGATCAAGCATCAAAGTTTTCGGTTCAATCAATTAAAGTCTGGCTTGTCTTCAATAATTACGATTCATAAACAGACAAAACAACTACCAATAATAGACTAATATTCAATAACAAAATTAACAATTCTAAGCAAGCTTAATTCCCTCTTTCTTCACGCCTGTTTGATTCAAAAATACTCGCACAACGGCAAGCAAAGCAAATACCGTTTCGATATGATTTACTGCGTAAGCCCCTGTTATCATTTACATCGAAAGTATGAAAAATAAAAGCATATTAATAATGATCATCGATATCTGGTTAAATAATCAAAGCTCCGGAACATCACTTTTGACAGCTTTTTTTGACAGTAATGTAACAATAAATGGCGATTTGTGGCACGCTAGCCACCTGCTATGACGTCACTACATGATTGATATTTTAGTGACGACATTCAAAAATAGTACTATCTCTTTCTTTTATTAGCATTTTTGTATAAGTAAAGGGAGACAACCAAGTTCTTCCTCTTCTTCCTCGTCGATATACATAACTACATATTTATATAGGACATTACGGCTACTCCGTGTATTTATCACCTCGCTGGTTAAAACGTTCACTAGTGACGCCAAAAGGTTGAAATTAGAAAGCAATACTCGTGATAAAATCTGAAAGTGAAAGGAAATTAAATTAAAGTACTTTTATGTTATAGCGTCTCTATTTGGGTTTGTTTTGTTAAGCATAATGAAACCATCATTGAATTTAAAAATAGATTTGTTTAATTTGCTTGTATCTTGCATATGTCACATCACTAACGTATCGAGCGACAAATAATAGAAATATGGGAAGCGGCGCTGGGGGCTTGACTTCTGAATTTCGTTGCGGCGGTCAAAGGTTAAGACCGCATTAATAAATCTTACTTAAGTGCGCGCGTCATCTTAAGAGTGTCAAAGAGCAAAAAAGGGATATAGATCTTAATATCTGTCACACTTCTCGAGATGGCCCTAAGACTGCAAATCCCTATACAACGCCCACACATATCGGCAGTTTAGTACAGTCCGTGTAATTTTTCAACAATGGTCGTTAAAAATAAGTTTATATTAGTCGAAATATTCACTCCTTGTAAGTTTAAGGGTATAAAGTTTTAGAGGGTAAGAATTTGGGGGTATGTTCCAATAACTGACGAAGCAAGTCCTGTTCTTTATTTAAGTGACTCTCCTGAGAAGAACTGTTCTAAGTACTGTACTCGCGGCAATTACTCGTAGGTACTGCAATTGGTTTCCTAGGAATACGTACAGCAAATTGAGGTACCTACATACCTGGGTTTTTTCGATGGCATCACCATTAAAAGCCTGGATTGAACGCACTGTCGTTTAATCGGATATTTCAAAAGAGTGCTTATTTAATGAAAGCATAATTATGTAGTAGCACAAAAATCGCATATTAGCCGCAGAACCGATAACCGTTGGGATAAACGAGTTCTTGAGTGGAGACCGCGTCTCGGCAAACGTAGTGTAGGACGTCCTCAGACACGGTGGAGTGATGATTTGCGCGGGATGGCTGGCAGGAGCTGGATGCGAGTAGCCGAGGATAGACCTCGATGGCGTGCAATTGGGGAGGCCTATGTCCAGCAGTGGACGAATATGGGCTGATGATGATGATGATGATGATGACAAAAATCGATTTCTTAAATAGACTGATTACATTAGCCCACTAAGGCCCAGTATTGCAGCTAAGTGTAGCGCCAAGTTGGTCCCTTGATGATTTCATGGATAATGGTCCCTGGACTTAGGAGAATTACCTCCTCCTTATTTATCCGAATTAGCTCCTCAAAATCAAAGAGGATGCACTTAGTAATGGAGGTTTTTTTAAGCTTCGTGATTTGACCTGATTACATATGACGGAATTCCTCAACGTCCAGCAGCACGCATATAAGAACTTTTTCAATCGATTTGCTCTAAGGTACGTCGGGACATCACGTCTAGTATTTTGACTGAATGATCCGTGGTGAAAGATATCCTGGACTGGATCTGTACGCAGACAATGGAAACTCCTCATTGTTGAACGGAACATTTATATAAACTGAGACCTTTACTGCTTAGGCGGAAAAAAATAAAAAGAGAAAATTAATTTAAAATTAAAAATTTCGATTAATTTGTACACAGTTACCTACTTTTATGAGTCCTACTCATTATAATAGGGATCGCAATCCAGCCGGATCCGGACCGGATTTCAAAAATCCCAGGATAACTTGCTTTCATTCCAACATGGACGGTTAATGAGGTGTAAAATAATCTGTTAAATTCTCATCGTCAAAACAAAAAATTGAAACTAAAACTTTAGGTAATTAAAATATAAAAAAAAATGTAATAATCTTAATTACCTAAGTATCGTAGGTGGTAGTTCTGTCTTTTTAATTAAGTTTTAAAGAGAAATCAAAAATCAATATTAATAATCAACATCATTAAACTAAAAATAGAATAAATATTAATCTTAACTGAGATCAAAAATTCACCACTATGTAAAATTAATGGCCTAATCAAAGAATTAAAAAGAATTATTAAAAAATAAGTTATTTTGCCTAAATATAAAAAAACACCGGATCCGGTGTTCGGTTTCCGTGTACTGGTACCGGATCCGGTGGACGTATATTGATGCCGGATCCGGTTTTCCGGATTGCAATCCCTAATTATAATTAGTAATGAAGGTATGTTGATGAAGCTTTGGGCTGGGCATGGAACTCTTGGAAAGCTATTTGAAACGCCATCGTTTTTGGGTTATTTGGCAACTCCACAAGTCCAAATAACCCCAGGACAAGTCCAATTAATTTCGCACAATGGCGAGCTTCTGATAAAGAAGTCAGGAGGTGGAAGTGGGAATCTTTAAGTCAGGTAGTAACATCCACGTGTTTGGTTGTTTGTTTTTATAACAACAAGAAAATGTTTTTAAATCGAATTCGAATTATACTTGTATGTAATAAATAAAACAATTTTATTAAAAAATTTAAATAGTTTCAAAATATACATAGGGACAGGTACAAACAGGTTGAGACGCTAAATATTTATTTTTGAGGTGGATGCCGGCAGTATTATTAGGAAAGGAGACAGCATAAAATATAAAATAAAACTAAAATGGTGCGTGGCTTACACCTCCGATAAATAAATATTTAGCGTACCTAGGTAGACACCGCTTTCGTATGAAAAATTATTATTTGTCTCTTTAGTTAATTCACGTTTTTAAGTCGGTAAATTTTTTGAAAACTTATTTTACTCATAACTAATGACAAAGTTTGATTTGTTTTAATCAAAAACACATAATTAACTCGGTCAACCAGAAAGCTACGAAACCACAAGAGAAAAAATTTATATATGATATGAAAATATATGAAATAAATGCTAATTCATACAAATGTTATTTGTTATTATTCTGAAAGGTATTTACGACACGTTATTTGAACACCAGTGTTTCAGACTACCCTACATTCAAGGCGTGATTAAAACATTTTTGGTACAACTGACAGTTTCTTGTTTTCCGAAAGCGTCTAGTGTTTATATAGTAATAAAGATAAAAGTATTTACAATAGTGATTTGAAAAGTGAGTGAAAGAAGCACTAAAATTTTGTGATGTAAGATTTCAAGCTTTGCCACAATTGTTTTGTGTTAAACGTTGATACTAAACAAGTAAGATATTACATACATATTTGAGCAATGTTACGTGACTAAAATCTATAACTTAAAGTTTTTAAATGTTCGAATTGTATTAAACTGAATTTTCATAGGTAGAATTTACAAGTTAAGTGCAAATTTTCAATGCTCGGTAATTTGTCTGCAAAATAACTTTGACACTTCACAAGACTTTTGATAGAAACTATGTCAAATTCTCAAAATTATTCTTCAGATAAGAGTGTGCGCACATGTGTATAGAAAAATCCGTTTAGCGATCTGTCAGTTTTTATGTCTTAAATCATTTGACATACTACTGATATTTAAATTCATGTAAAACATTGCTTTGAGTAAAGAATACATCAAAAATGCCACACTAAACTTACTTACTTTTACTATTACTTTCAAATTGGTAATTCATAGGTAAACTTTAAAACGTTAAATATAATTTGTGCAATAAGTAACGACAATTCGCACTATTGTTGTAAATGCATATAATAAATATAGTATTAGTTAGAGTTTTGTATAAAATTCCGTGTCCGAAACCCTTACTATACTTACCTACGTGAATTAGAAAGCTAGCAATTTTCACAGAAAATGCTAAATTTCTCAAACGAAGGCTGAAAGTAATCGTTTATAATTTGAGAAATACGTGAATTCAGATACACTACTACCAATTATTGACCTAAATAACCGATGTTAATCCAAAAACGTGCCGTACAAACGGCTGCATGAAAACAAAGGTATTATTATTTTTTCTTTGCTCAAAAAACCTCCTAAAACCCTGCAGTAAACAGTGGCGTTAACGCCTCGCGGCTCCGTGTCGGGCGCGTGGGTGTCGCGCGCCGCGGGCATGGCTGGCGTGTCGATCACCGCCGCGGCCAGCAACGCGGCGGTGTTGGCTGCCCTGTGGCGCTCCAAGCGCGTGCCCATGCACTACCCGCTGGCGAGCCTGGCCCTGGCAGATATGCTGCTTGGACTGTTGGTGATGCCGTTGGCTGCGGCGCGGGAGTTGTTTGTTTTTCATTTGTGTAAGTTTTAAATTTAAGGGATTTTCATTCTTCATGCTAAAAGCTGTAAAGTCATTATTAACTTCAAAATGAAGTAGTTAGTCTGAATTATATTTACCTGGACCAGTAAGTTCGATGGATTCTAATTAGGCTCAGTCAGTTTTTTTAGATTTTCACATAGATTTTCTTTATTTGTGACGAACTAAGATTTTGGTAATGATAATAATAGGACTTTACCTATGAAACTGCCGTTTACCGTACTGGCCATTTCAAATGAAAATATTTTTTTTTGACTTAGTGACGTTAGTATTTTGTTTTCAACGCATTCGAACATTTTTCGTCATCATGGATAAGTTAAAAATTCGAGTAATTATGGAGTATGAGTACCGTCGTGGCAGCAAAGCGGCACAAGCGGCACGCAACATCAACGACGTTTACGGAGCGAACACTACAAACGAACGCACCACCCGTTATTGGTTTACCCGCTTCCGTTCTGGAAATTTTGACCTGAAAAATGAACCCCGTGGTCGTCCGAAAACTTTGGTCGACAATGACGAATTAAAGGCAATTGTGGAAGCTGATGAAACTCAATCCACGGCTGAATTAGCAGCAGCTTTCGACGTTAGCATCAAAACAATATTGGTCCATTTGCGTCAAATTGGCAACGTAAAAAAGCTTGACAAATGGGTACCCCACGAACTCAATGACCGCCAGCGCGAAGTACGCGTGGAGACGTGCCTTGCACTGCTCAGCAGGCATACAAATGAAGGAATTCTGAACCGCATTGTTACTTGTGACGAGAAATGGATCCTGTTGACAATCGTAAGCGCTCAGCAAGTTGGTTGGACCCTGGTTCAGCACCCAAACAATGCCCTAAACGAAAACTTACCCCTAGAAAAGTGATGGTCACTGTTTGGTGGTCTAACGCGGGTGTAATTCATCACAGCTTCTTGCCAAACGGGACAAGCATTACTGCAGATGTGTACTGTGAAGAACTGAACACAATGATGGAGAAGCTCGCACGTCTCCAACCAGCTTTGGTCAATCGTTCGGCTCCACTGCTCCTGCACGACAACGCGCGACCTTATACTGCACAGCAGACGGTCTCCAAGCTACAAGAGTTGGGGTTGGAAGTTCTCCGTCATCCGCCGTACTCACCAGACCTTGCGCCTACAGACTTCTACTTTTTCCAGAATTTCGATAACTTCTTGGCGGGAAAAAAATTCAATACCCGAGAGGCAGTACAAAATGCCTTTGAAGAATTTGTTGCCTCCCGTCCAGCTGATTTCTTCAAGAAAGGCATCAATAAGCTACCAATGCGTTGGCAAAGATGCATTGATTGCATGGGTGATTATTTTGATTAATAGAAATAAAAAATATATAAAAAAATTACGCTTCGTTTATTTCGTGAAAAACGGTAATTTCATAGGTAAAGACCTAATAACAAACATCCACTTTTATTTGACTTTATTTATACAGGGTTTAGTAGCGACACACTTTTCCATTTAATATAAATGACGCTCACCATTCTAGCCTGGCCAATCTGCGCCTGCTGGAGCACCCTCGACGTGCTAGGTTGCACTGCGTCCATCCTCTCCATCTGCGCGCTCGGCTGGGAGCGCTGGCGCGGCATCACCGCGCCGCTGGCGCGGGCGGAGCGCGCCAGGCGAGCCAGGCTGTATGCGGCGCTGCTGTGGCCCGTGGCGGCCCTGGTGGCGCTGCCCACGGTGGTTGTGCCCTCGCCGAGAAATCAGCAGCCAGGGGAGTTGGCTAAAGCGTGTAGGGTTAATATTAATGTTGGGTAAGTGAAATTGTGCGTGGTTGTTATTTGATTTCTGTTTTGTGTTGCATTTACTCGTAGGAGGAGAATTTTATTTACTGTGACTGAAATTAAGATGTATAGTGTAAATATTCTATATTGTAACTTACAAGTTTCCTTACGCACAAGTCTGATCTTTAAATTTAATTCAACCATTTAACATATTTAAGTTCTTTTGTTGATATTCAGAAGGTTCTGTTGAATTTTAATAAGTCATCTTGGGTAAAGAATATTACTGTTAGCAACAAATTCCATACATCTGTTTCCAGCTACGTGTTCTTCAGTGTGAGCCTATCGTTCTACATCCCGGCGGTGCTGATGCTCGTGATGTACGGCCGCATCCTGAGAGCGCTGAACAATCCTCCGACCTTGCGGACGCATCGCGGCGGCTCGCCGAGGGCTAATGTAAGTTGGAATGTGAACTATAACTTTTATAGTTATAGTTCACAATTAATTCATAACAGGCTATTCATAAATAAAATACGTCGTGATTAAGAGGAAGGCTGAGTATGGAAAGCCGCAACCAAGGCGCGGACCTTCAAAAAGCCATCATGACATTCATGTGAGGCAGTTAAGAGGTAGGTACTAGGTTAAACTTAAAGAAACTACTTTTTTTGCGAATTAACTAACCAAGTTGTAATAAACCTTGCATAGGTTAGGGCGCTTTCAATTTAGTTTCGTGTCGGACCGCTGCCCCGCCTATACTGTGCTTGTTATATCCTGCAGCGGCCCTGCTGCGGCAGCAGTCCGACATCAACCTTCTAAATTGAAAGCTTTCGCAGACTGAAGTGCGTCTGTTAGTGGTGCATAGTATGTATCGATCCATGCCTAGTGAATGAGTACGTGGCATACGCGAAACTGTCGTTCTGCTGGCACCGACACCGCACACTAGCGTCTCCACGCGCTTTGAATGAGAAAAGAGTCCGTGCGCAGGACGACAACCAGAAGGCTCCAGCACAGAAGTGGACCGCAAAGGTACGTCTAAATTGAAGCCGCCTTACGCGTTAGTGAACGTACCTATGTTTATTCACTCTAAGGTATTTTAAAAGTTAGACGACAAAACTGAATAACAGACCACTACACAGACTCCATTTACAGCAGCTTAAGATCCATGCTAAGCACATACCTTTATAGATATTGCTTGAACATTTAAAGTACTCTTTAGTAACATAGGTGTATGTAAATATTTACTTTTATACCCATATACATTTTTGGTATTTCAGATGGTATCCAGCCCACAGAAAATTGTGAACCAATGTGACGTCACGGTTCAAGAAAACAATTTACAAACGCCGAGTAAGATGCCTGGGTACGTTTTGTGAGAAGATTTTCTAAATTCTGTCTAACTAATTTCAGTTTAAATTTATGTTTGGAAATTAACATCAATACAGATGTCCCTAGATTTATGAATTAGATTTAGTCAAAGCTATACGCAAAGCAAGCATGAGCAAAATATACCTACAAACTCTCTCTTCAAATCAAAGGATTACCATGTATATAGAAAACCATGTATTCGGGTGAGATATCCGCAGATACTTTAGTGATACTAAAGTGCAACTTTAGTGTAATTTAAGTTTCGTTTAAAATCCAGACAGTTTTTTTTCAGGACACCAAAATCCATATTAAATATTCCAAAAGACGCGGCAGCATTGTACGGAGCGTCTTTCATTAAAGCTCCATATTCATTGTAAGTATTTTCATATGTGTTGTAAACATTTATCGCATTAACCTTTGGATTCCTAGATATTATCTCTAAATCTACGGCCCTACATAATAATATTATCAATCAATCAATTCATCAAAAAACATACCAACAGTTTTGTACAAATGGACTACAGACTATATTTTCAATCTATCACAGTAACAAAATTTATTTCAATTTAAATATAGTTATTTATTTACACAGCATATACAGCCAATTAAAAAATTTCCAAAAAAATTTCCAAATCAAGATTGTACATGTAAGTATATTAAAATACTAAGTAAAAGTATAAAAATACATTACAAAAAAAATACACCCAAACTAGAATCAATTGAAAACGTTGCCAAAAGAACTACCACGCAGAATCGCAATAGAAATTAGCCTTCCACGCTAGGTTCGAATTATGACAGGTGTTGATGGCAATCTCATATATTCAACGTTTAAGGCTTTCAGTATTGTTGGCAGCCGAATCAGATTATAATTTATTTAAAATAACTGGGCTAATTTTCAAGAAGCCTTGAAGAAACTGTTGTTTGAGTGGCGTCCCTAATTACAAAAGCAATTTTGCACCTAACCTATAACACCTATATGTATGGCATATTTTTATCGGTTTGTAATTTTGTTATTCTCTTATTGGTGTAAAAATAAACTTTTTTATTATTATATTATTTACCAGTCTCAGCTACGAAAAATGTGAAGAAAAGTTACAGCAAACTGTCATTGTTTAACACCACAACAAAAAAAAACTATCAATATGTACTGAAGTTCTGTCATATCTCCAGAGCGACTCTGATGTTCCGCCAGAAGCGGGCGACGCAGACGATCATCAAGCTAATGGCGATGTTTCTGCTGTGCTGGACTCCGTTCTTTATCATGCTGCCTGTTGGTGAGTTGACACTTCAATACTTCTATAAGATAGACTTCAGAAAAAGGTTTTCTAAAAAATTTACAGGGTGACTTGTTAACCATTCAGAAAATGGGGGCAGACCCCAATTCTGAGCTCACCCCAAAGAAACCATATTATAGCGAAATGAAAAATAAAATGTCGGCTCTCAAAGATTATCTTTGATTTTAAGTTAAACAGGAAGATGGATACCTATTTAAATCTGAAATACCCTATCTTACTGTCATTCTATAATACCCAATTCAACTTCACAGACTCACTCTGCAAATGCGTGTGGGACTCCACGTTCGAGTGGTGCACCTGGCTGGGCTACATGAACTCCGCACTGAACCCACTCGTGTACGCGGCGGGGTCGCCGAGTGTGCGGCGGGCCTTACGGAACTCCTTCAGCACCGGTGCTGGGATCACCAGGAGCACTGATGTGCAGATGCATTCTGGACGGAGGGTGGAGGCGTGAGTTGGTAAAGGTGGGTGTGTTTGCTATCGGCTGAAGGTCATAGGTGTATAAGAACTTAGATGCCTATAGATATCTATGATTCATAATCGCTTAAGTACAGACTCGTAGTTCAATTAATAAAAGTCAAAATGTAAATAAAATGTAAATAATACTTAAAGGAACTACTATCTACAAGAATCGTCTAAGATTGAAGAAAGGTATGTACCCTTTTTAAAAGAAAAATACCAATGATTTTAAATAAATATTTATTTACACGTCTGAGTTAGTTTGTGTACACTTCTTTGGCATAAAACTACCCATCATCTTTTATTTTTCACAAAAAGAATAACTATTGCACGCTATGAAATACTGCTTACAATGTGACAATTACGCTAACTTAGGTTTCTACATAATAGAAAGTTATTCCTGTCCCTGAGATTTATTTTACATATATTATTGTTTGAGTGATATAATATTATACAACTTTATATTTTACTCCGGGACAAAAATAAAGTACCTAACCTTAAATGAAATAACAACAACATTTATTTACAACTTAATTATAAATTTTTCAACATATTAATAACAATCGTTAACAACAAATATCTAATATCTTCATTTTGTGCAGTAACATTTATGGTGTGATTGATACAACAGTAGATTATTTATTTGGTAACTTAAATTTCACGGTTTTACCAAATGTTTTCCTCCGTTACTTCGTGTCAATCAATTTTGACATTTCTATTGTCAGCAGCTGTTATTGACTTACGATCTACTTTTATATCTACGTCGTAACAGGATCACAATTATTCTTATGCTCGTAAATATATTATTTCCTAATTTTTAAAAGATTTGGTATGATATTTTACAAATGATTTTAAAATTTCGTTACATTATTGAGTCAAATCATTCTTCATCGTTACTATTATTTCTGTAAAGAAATCAATTTTCTTTTTGGTTTACAAATCAGCAAAATTGGTTCGATATGATTTTAACAACAGTAAAACCTGAATGTTCTGTTCAACAGGTACGTCAGTAGTGCCTTAAAATGGCGGTGACAGACAACATGGCGGCCACGTACATCGGAGGGCGGGAAGCAGAGGCTGCGTTGAAATCTCTAGCGTCTGGAGAGCAAGTCTTACAAGTACATCTTCCCGCTAAGCAATAGCCTGGCTCGTCTTCTTCAGACACACATTCCTGCGAACAAATACTTATTTATGATCTAGGTTCTTTAAATTGTTCACGTTGATTTCTTTTTTTGGAGTTGTGACTATATGTTCTGGAGTGTCTGTAGTTTGTGTAATTATGGATTTGTAAATATTGTTTTAAGAATAGCAAGTGAAATATACGTAAATGAAGTAATACATAAATGTTGTTCTAGTATTTCCTTAACTTTTCACGATTCATTATATTAAATAAAAAACTATTTATCTGGCCGGTTACTCATACCGTGGTCACGAGGTTAAGAAGTGTTTTATTTAATATTTTAGTTTCACTCAATTTTCTTGTTGTAGCTACAACGTTTTCAATAGGTAGGTTAGGAGTTCCTTCCGGTACTATGGTGTCATAGAAACATGTGCAAAGCTTTGCTTTATCAATACTGGAGAGCTTCCATTGGTTTTTTTATATTTATCTGCTACCTAACAGTTTCAACAGTGACGTTCATGAAGTATTCGCAGTATCCAAATATACGTTAATAATCTATAAAGAAACCCATATTTTCATTGTTTAATCTTAAACCACAAATTGATCAAAATTTCAAGAGGCTCTGAATCCTCTTTTAATTACTGTGAAACACAAATACGGTACTTAATTAAAACCGGATTACTGGAATGTTTTTAAATGAGACAACCGTTTCGTTCTGCAACTGCAGTCCGACCAAGCTGTCTTTGAAACGGAATATTTTTGAAACTCTGCTGTCATCTTGAATTTTTCTTGCCATTTTTATAATTTACAAGCTTTGGTCTTTATAGTTTACCCGAAATGAGTATACATTTTAATAAAATAGCAACATTTAAAGTTCACACATTTGTTGGTCGGACTGTATTTTATGAATGACCGATTGACACCAAGTGACAGATGAACGTGACAAGTGACATACACTACAGTACCAATGAGTCTATATACGATTTAAGTTCATAAAGCCGACTGCTCTGACGGTGAAGGAAAACTTCGTGAGGAACCCGTGACGTGTGTTACGTGTGTAAGCCTGCCAGCAGTAAACGAGCGAGGTAAACACAAATTGCCTGAAACACTCCTTTAGCTGTATACTGCTAGTAACTTTTTGCTGGCTTTTCCTACTTCATTCTATTCTATTTCATTTTATTAGCAGTCGTTCACGGTTCTGCAAAGCCACTTCTGTATGGAATTCACTCCCGGCCTCTTTACAAAAACACTTGACGATTTAACACTAATATAAAGAATTACTATCTTTCTCTGTGATATGTATTGGTATACTCTAAGAATATTTATCACAAAGGTTTAATGATGGTATTTGTGTATGCATGTATATATGTATTTGTCTACTATGTTACTTCTATATCTTACTAAAATGCACTGCCCGACAGTAGTACTAGTTAATAAATAGTTAATAAACTTCAGGGTTGCCTGTAAGAGATCACTCTTTTAGTGATAAGGGTGATTTTTGAGAACCCTCATTTTTTTGTAGTTTTAATCTAAGTGTATTTTAATTTTGTAACTGGTTTAGCAATAAAGTGTATTATTATTAGTCAGGTAAGGCTGATACTCCTGCAGCGGAATAATTAAGGCTGTTGTGGATATGGCGCTGTATAACAGCAACAGCGACGTTTCTTGTCCAGCGTCTTCAGTTTAAGTTGCTCTTACTCCTGTAACTTCAACTTTTGGCAACACTCACCTCGTCTCTCCTGCACTCCTGCCCCGGCCGCCTGCGCTGCCAGCAGCGCGGCGGGATGCCGGCGCTGACGGCGCTGTATGCGCAGGAGCAGACGCCGCCGAGACACAGCGCAGCGCCGGGTGAGGGCGAGTCGGGCGTGCCGGATAGACTGGCGCATTGGATGTCGTACTCGCACGGGTCGTTGAGGGTTTTCGCCGCTGGAAGATAGGGATTTATAGGGCTATATTTGTGTGTTATAAATGTTGAATAAAGGTGACCAATATGTGACCAAATGTTATGATAAAATTAAACACGTAAAGCAGAATATGACCTGTTTATATGGTCTCTTCAAATAAGATCTCTTTGTTCTACTTTACTTCACTTCTCTTCTACTTGAAGAAGTATATTGATAGGTGACTTTCCTTCATTAGATCATTACTTTGCGTTTTATTAATAAACCTACATATATAAATTGTGAATACATTGTCGGAAGACGAGGCGTGGGCCGGCCCTCCACAAGATGAACCGATGAACTGGTCAATATCGCCGGAAGGCAATGGGCGCGGGCCGCTCAAAATACAACGGCTTGGAGAACCTTATTGGAGGCCTTTGTCCTGCGGCGGAGGGTCTTTGGCTGAACGAACGTACATTGTTTGCATTATAAACTAAGCAATTCAAACTTCGCAACGTAACAGGCAGACAACCATTATCTCTCATACTCACATTCCACGCAAGAGTTGGTCTCATTATGCGCCACCCAGCGGTCTCTACAGCGGCACGTGCCGCGGCACTCGAGCCCTGCGCCCGCGCATTGCAGCTGGTCCTCGCACGCCTCACCCAGAACCGCGTCGCGTACGCATCTGGTGATAAAAGGGTAATTAGAAAAAAAACTATTACACTATTAAAAATATTATAAAAGTTTTATTCGCGTCACGATGTTTTCCATTAACGAATGTTCCTGAGTCAGCGATTAAATTATGCTATATATTTTTAGTGGCATTTAGCACCGTAATTTGTTATTAAATTCTTCTTTTTACACAATATTTTTCATCAGCTACTTTCACTGACAAGTATTTTGCCCTAAACAAAGACGTGATTTCAAAGTGCGATGACCGACGCAGAAGTCTAAATTCTTAATCTTCAATAAATAAATCCTCAGACAATCACACCAACTGTACGGGCCCAAAGTAAGCAAATATCTGTGTTCATTACACAAATGAATGTCCCATCCAAGACGCGAGTCTGGGACCCTTTTAGGTAGGAATGTACGTTAATAACAAATGAAACATACAATTAATAGGAGCTTTAAGTCAAAGCACACGCCATAAACATAAGTGAAGATAAAGTCTTACAACGAGGTTCTATGTCACGAACGTTGAGAAACATATTCTACAGATATCAGAATTTATACCATTGTTAAAAGATACAATAATTACAATATATTGAACTTATAGTTGTATTATAAATTGATTAATAATTAATAATTGATTAATAAAATAATTTTGATACATTTGGTAATACATACCTAGATCCATTATCCCTAGGACTGTACTGCAGTTGGCAGGTACAATATCCTCGGACACAAAACGCTTGCCGCTCCGCTCCGCTCTCGCCCAGGTAGCAGTTCTGGTCCGACACGCAGCGCTGGCCTACCACTGAAATTATACGCAGCAAAAATGAATTAAAATAAATAAGTTTCAGTCAGGGGAACGAAATTGCACTTTCACGTGGTTTTATAATCTGTAACTAGCGAAAGTTAGGTATATCGTCTGCTCAGATTCAACGCTTCTCATATACGTATTTGATATGTAACTTTTTTTATTTTGATAAATTTTTTCATATATTAAGAGTTGGCAGAACAACCCGGCAATTAGTTCTAAAATTCATAATTTTTTTTTAATCATATCTAATTTGATTAACTCATGAATATTTTGTAATATTTTTCTACAATAGCATATCAAATAGTGGTTGATAAAGAATTTCTTCGAAAATTACAAGATGCAAGTTTAAATCCATGCAAGTAAAAAGATTTAAAGTATTTAAATCGACTTTTATTTACCTTCTACTTTCTATTTTATTGAATCTACGATTTGGTGAATGGATAAATAAACTTGCCTGCAGTCTCGTAACACCGATCGTCCTCTAGATGCGCGTTGTCAGCGCAGGCGCACCTGCCGTGCACGCACTCGGAGTGCACTCCCATCGTGGAGTGGCACTGGATGTGTTGCGAACACTCCTCGCCGATACGCGCCTCTGGATAAATGGGTGGTTATCAGACGTATCATAAACGAGGGATCAGTCAGTATTAATTTTAATTTTAGTGGTAGTATATAGTAGAGTTTTTTGTGTTAAAATCAGTACTGGGGCGGTACTACAACTCTTATTTTGGCCGCCAAGCCAAAGCCACCATAACCAAGTTTACGTGGGTGTGTTCCGGTCCAAGGCAAGGCACAGCCAGTGATATGACTGGAACAAAGGCAATTCCAACTTAAGCTTATAATCGGCAACGCTACATAAATCGCTAAATGAATTAACAAGATAACAATCAAAACAGTTACGATTAATGATGCCCATGAATTGAGTGCATCCGCACCCAAAGACAAAGTTAAAAAAACAAATTTGGAAATTTGAAGTTTTTATGCAAATACAAATAACAATAACACAAACTACCCCTCAGATACTTTTGATATTTTTGTTGATCATATTCTAAAGAAACCATTCATTTCCCGACCGAGTCGCGTCGGTGATAATCAGGGCCTCATAAGCAAGAGGTCCACGATGTATTCATTGGTGTGATAAACACAGATCTTTGTGTTCGGGTATGTTTATGCTGGGTCCCCTCAGTTCGCTGACAAGTCATCCATTAAACAAACTCCGTTTACTTTGGTGCAATACAGTTGGTGTGTTTGTCCGGGGATTCTTATATTATATGTTTGCCCATCCTTCAGTTCGCTATACGTTCAAGAAAAACAGAAGCTCTGCTTACTTTGGGGCCATACAGTTGGAGAGTTGGTCTAGGGTTTTACTGTTGTTATTATTATTATTTCATTGGAACCCAACTAAAGCAGTTTAATTTATTTATTCTACAAAAAGAATGTACCTTTCAAACAGCCTTTATGCGTCGAGTTGACGGCGGCGTACACATAGCCGTCCTTGCAGACGCAGTAGCTGGCCTGGCGGCAGAACGCGTTGTCCGGACAGTCCATGTCCATTTTACAGATGTTGCCGGTTCGTCCTGGAATATTGTCAGTTATTGTGATAATTTATGATACGGAGGAATGTGTGGGGAGATAGTAACATTCATGCGTAAAGAATTGCTATCTAAAATTGATAGTAAAACAGTCTTTAAGTGACAAGTGGTAAGTTAAAATTTGGTACGCAAGTGATTAAGTAGATTAGGATTCGTTCTATTTTTTGTATAAGTAAGTGGGCAGCGCTACCCACTTATTACGTTAAGTGATATTTTAGTTAAGTGTATAAGTTGGCAAAGCGGTTGGCGGCAAGAGTTCGTATATATTTCGTATTTTCTCTTTTTTTTTCAATGTCGGAGAGTTTAGTTTCAACTTAAACATTTGTTGAAGAATATTTAAAATAGGAATGCTTGTGGAATAAACGAGGTAAAAAATTTTGAAAAAAACATCTTCTAGAGATTTTAATTACCGAAACAAATTATTTTCTGAATTTGTCCAAAATCTCGTTTATCACTACAAACTAATTAGTGACGCTGCGCCTCAGACGAACGACTTCTTAAACCTGACGAAGAGAAATCTGCGGTTCGTGTCAGAGCTTAACAACCTCAGCAATTTCAATGTAAAAAATGGAAAAATGTGTATCACAGTTTTCCATTTTTTATTGCTTTGTAATAGGATCTTAGAAAGTAGATTGAGATCGAAAGGTTGACAATTATAGACCTACGATTCTTGTGTATGATGAAAATGGCATTTAGCAAATTTTAGCAAGATTCTAGAATATGTATTCTGTACAGTATAAAAAAGTCGTTTTTTAATTGACTATATGGCTGAGATTAGCCTAAGTACGCTTTATATATGTCATCCTAAGATGAGTAAGTAGGTATTAACAATCTCAAAATTACTGAAACTTAAATATACCTCCATTGATGGACGAGTTTTATTTGTTTTATTTGTCTTGAGCTAGGGAGACCTGTGCGACAAGTGACGGCTCTTCGTTATTTTAAAGGCTTTAAATGACTGTTGGTGCATTTAAATATTTTAAGGAAAATAGGTACTGCACTCTACTGTGACGACGAGCTACTGAACAACCAAACCAAGACGAACACAATGCCCTTGCCAACAGTAAAACCTTCCGTGTTTGCAAACTAAAATAAATCATAAATACACTATGTTAAGATAAGTATTATCTTGTCTGATAGTGCGCGTGTTCGCTTGTTTGCTTCTAATCGTAGTGATGAACAAACATATCGTTTAACTATTTTATGGCATATCTTATCAATGTTACAAACTAAAGTTTTGATCTTAATATCTATACTGTTAAGGTATACTCTTGTCAGAGAAGGATAACGAAAACTGGACGAGCAAGGTTGTCCTTAATTCGAAACTAAATATTTTGCAACATATCATTGACACTTGTAAACTTTTTCAAATGTAGGCCTTTTTTCAGGGCCTAGCAAAAGTTATACCATAGAGTGAAAATTGGTAAACATTGTTATTACATATATATATTTTAATTTTGTGGTGTCTTAGATAACATGTAATGTCTATTTTTTATTCTGCATTGTGTTGACTACAATTTTCTTCAACTTCACAAAATGGTGAACTGAAATGTGATTTTACATGTTTATCTTTCACTTTGGTGATTTCAGTTAACTGGTGTGGGAAAAAAGAGATTTCAAAGAGCTGAAAACTACAATTCACTCACCTTAAAAAAATTCTGTAAGAGGTGTTTTAATGAACACAAATGAACAAAAACGATTAAAGCCATTTACTGGTCCTCTCCGTTGCCGAAGTGATTCAGCCAAAACGGTTAATCAATGGGAAATGACGGGGTCACGAAATTGTAATAACCGAGCAAGTAATGGACGAGTTAGCCTCATTTCTATAACATTATGAATAGTATGAGATTTTCATTGTCGTTTATCTTTTGACATTACTAATAATGTTTAAAGACTCTAAAGTAACGAATTCGGTATGTACAGAAACGATTTCAAATTCTAATTTTAAAACCATTTGGAGATACCTCTTTTCTCTAATATATTTTGTCTCGTAAAAACTCGCAGAATAATGCGATTGAGCTTATTTTAACTATAAGCTCTTTATATATTAAATTGATTCTCATCCAATCTCTTAATGACGTCTAGCTAGATAATCGACTAGCATCAACTTCTAATTTACTCTTTGGTTAAACTGTCATGTCAGCGTTTATCATTAATATATGTCAGAAAAATCCATAGAAAATAATAGAGTTGTTTATTCCAGTTGTATTATAATTTTCTAATCATTTGTGTACTGCGATTTTTAGACTACTCATGACGTCTGAATTGTCGTAATTTATTTTTAAAGTACACGAAATTATCAAAAAAGAGCAGAAATAAGGAATACTAAAATAAAAGAAAAACAATACAACTTGCGCAATACGCGTAATTTGGATGTAACTCCGTTACATTTTCACATTTTTGACTGGGAGAACGGCATCAAAGGTCAATTGCTGAGGCACTCGACTGCTTAACGTATATATAATCGTTTAAACTATACAAATATAGTAACAATATTCATCTCACTTACTAACAAATTCACAGAGAAAGGTTGACTGAAGCAAATCGGCCGTAGCTCCGAGTTAGCGTTCGAGACGAATCGAGTGGCATAATCGAGTAACGGAATCGATTCTAGCAGCGATAGTAATCGGACGATCTATGGCAAATTACGATTCGGTTGTGCGAATATAAATCAATTATCGCTACGAAATTACTGGTCATGGTGGTGGGCCGTGAGTTGATAGTTTTAAAGTGCGAATAGCTAAGTTAGGGTTTAAATCGGGTTGTAAATTCGACAATTAGTATCGTCTAAATCTTTCAAGTTTTCTTCCAACCGAAGTTTGATGATCTACCTTAGCTGTTACACGAGGGACGCAGCAGTTTTAGAAGATATACAATACAATTTTAACAAGGCCGTGTAGGTTGTCAAACTTAAAAAAAAGTTGGATTTATTTTTTTTAGTTATATATACTGGTTAAACTAATTACCATTTTGTGATAATTCTTTATTTCATTTTAATATTTTTTGTTTGCGAAGGTCCAGAGGTTTTGGATGCAACTCAGCAGGAATAAAGTATAGAAGACATTAATTCTAACCTACAGATAAAAAAAATTGTGGAGTTTAGCCTGACAGCAAAAAGTTTGACAGTTGACAGCCGATTCAATTATTTCTTCCCTAAAACCAAACGCAAACTAAATGGCACCAACTCTTATGAAGTATATATGGAAAAATACTTATCTATATGCAGTATAACTTCTAGCAATTCTTAGAACTTGGCCTAGTTCCGAACCATCAGATACAGTTCGCACCCGACAGGGCGTCCGCTAATCACTGTACAAACACACAGTAGTTACACATAGTTTAGCCCTATTCACGTAAGTGGCCCACTTGAAACTGGCACACGAAGGGATTGGCTGAAGTTAACATCTTTGTAAAAAGGAATAAGTAATGAAGTTTCAATTGTTCGCTTTTGTATTATGAAAAAAAAATTCGTAATGTTAGGTAAGTTATTGCTGGAAAAAATAAGTTTTAGTTTTTTAAATAATCCTTATTGTTTTTAGGAAGAAATAATGGGGGGAAACAATAGAGTTCCATAGTAGAGATTGTGAATGTTGCCTCATAACTTTATGGATAGATTGCACATGATACCTCTCATGTGCCATGATCAATCCAGATATCCAACTGCGCAAGTAAACTTCATAAAAGCTTTGGATCGAGGAGGATTATCAATAGATCTCAACTCCAAGTGTGAAAATAACGCTTTCTACGAGAGCTCTCCACAACAATATTACTATTATTTAGATGACTTAAATGACACATTTTGGAGTTAGAGTCGTTCATGAACTTATAAATAATATTCTGAATAACTTCTAATATTTCTTATATACAATACAGTTTTTAAATAATAATAATATCCCTGTAATAATCTCCAGACAAACATACAAACTGTGTTGCCCCGAATAAGCAGAGCTTGTTTTATGGATAACCATACAGCGAACTGCAGGCTAGCATAAACATATATGTAGAGGGTGGATTGAAAAGTTCACGGCGTAACATAGATGGCGTTGTCATATTATTATAAAACTACCATCATATGAAAGCTAGACTCTTTGTCAGTCTCTGTGCAATTTTCCGCTGAGATACATGCGTAATTATTTATTTTATTGAACATTAAGTGAGAGTAAGTTTAATTAATTTTGAAAATGGATAAAATACCTCCACAAGAAACACTTAACTCCAAACCAGATTCATGAAGATATGGTGGCTACTTTAGGAACATCTGCTCCGTCGTATACAATGATAAAAAAGTGGACAGCTGAATTTAAAGGTGGACAAGAGAGCATCAAAGATGACCCCCGCTCTAGACGGCCTTCTACAGCTACGACTTCGGAAAACATCGAAAAAATATGCGATCTCATCATGGGAGACAGAAGATTGAAGGTATCTCAGATAGCTGAAACTCTAGGGATTTCATATAAACATACATAAAATATGATCGTTAAAGAATTAGGGTTTCACAAGGTGACTGTAAGATGGGTTCCGCGGCTCCTTTCAGTTGAACAGAAACGAACTCGGCTCACGATTTCTAGAGACTGTTTAGACCTTTTTTAAGCTGATCCAAACAAATTTTTAGTAAGGTTTGTTACTATGGACGAAACATGGGTTAATAACTATACTCCTGAATCCAAACAACAATCCAAACAATGGAAGACACTCGGATCTCCGACCCCCAAGAAAGCCAAGGTGTGTTTTTCAGTAAACAAGGTAATGGCATCGGTTTTCTGGGGTTCTAAGGGTGTCATCTTGGTTGATTACTTAGAAAGAGGTCAAACTATAAATTCTGCATACTGTTGCACACTATTACGTCGTTTACGCGAAGAAATAAAGTCTAAAAGACCAGGATTGTTGACAAGAAAGTTTTGTTTCATCAGGACAATGCTCGTGTTCACACATCTGCAGAATCGATGGCTCAAATAGTGAATTGTGGTTTCGAATTGCTTCCTCATCCCCCTTATTCAATTTCTGACTTCCACCTATTTCCAAAACTAAAAAACACTTAGGTAGAATAAAATTTTCTACCAATGAGGAAGTCAAAGTGGCCGTAGATGCCTTTTCTAAAGACCTTGACGAGACCTTCTATTTAAATGAGATCAAGGCTTTGGAGGACCGCTGGACTAAGTGCTGTGACCTAGGAGGAGAGTATGTAGAAAAATAAATATAAAAAAATTTCTTATTTAGGCCGCGAACTTTTCAATCCATTCTCGTATGAACATAATAAACCAAGACCCGAGATAAAACATCGCTGTTCATCACTCAAATGAATGCCCCGAACAGGACCCGAACCAGTGACGCAACTGGGCCATCATTCACCGCGATGGAACAAACCGCGGTAAAAATCCCGACAACGGACTTATAGAATACACCAATACCCAGTCATCGCAATTAAAATTGTTGACAGCCAGATGTAGTCTGCGCATTGTTATTGGTCGACTAAAAACCGTCACTACAACTCTATAAACCTACATAGAAACCTGTTGCCAATTTCCTATCCCCATTACACCTCCAGTAAAGTGTTCCGTACATCCGCGGTGCGATAAACTGCAGGAAAACCGCCAGCTTATCTAGGCATAGAGTTTTATAGTCTTCCTTTCCTCGTTAGTGTAGTCTAGGCTTTATCTTGTATGAGTTAACGAACTTCTTATTGCTCTGTTACGTTATGACAAATGACTGCGAGTGCCTTTGGCTGTATGATTTATATTCTATGCGACCCAAATACGGTTCGCGGTTTATGAGATTATTTTTCGTGCGATACTCGTTGGTCTACTTAGATCAAATCTGAACCTCAATATCTGTGGTTGTATTTAACTGTGTCCATTTTGTTGCTGTATCGAGTACCAGACGCATTAATAATGTAAATATGATTTTTTTTCTGATTGCCAATAAGTGAACGGGTCTCTAATGAACCTTGTTTTTATTGAATTCCTATAATGATCCCTAAAAACTTATTTTATTTTGAAAACAACGGCATATATTTTATATAAGTATTATATAAGTTAAGCGTCTATCTCTGTCTAAGATAAGACAGAGATAGACGCTTAACTTCATAAATTCATTACAACTTGTACTGCATACATACATGTATGCTTGTGAAATGTAAAGATATATTTTTATCGCAATAACTATGAATCTCATACTAGTGTGGTTCGAGTACAGAGTTGAGAGCGTTTATTTTAGTTACAAGGCAGATTTAGTCACACACACACACACACACATTTAGGCTACCAATTTCATCAATAAAAGATATATATTGAGGATTCTTAACGAAATTGACATTAATGTCACTGTAAATAAAACCCACAATAAATTGCTTAAACTACCGAGATTTAGACTGCACGAATTGTAGAAAATATAATGACTTCTGTTTCTCTCACGATGTTATTAAATGATAAAGGTAGAGGGTCACGAGTTTGTACTAGTGGTTCTGTAGGATTCGTCACAGAAAGGGGCCAGGTAAGCCTGTGTACCGCCTACCTTTTGTTTTAAAGAAGCTTTTCCTAGATTTGTTGCTTGTTTATAGAAGGCTTGGTAAACATTCAGACTGCTCCACCATATGTCCTAAAATCCTTCTTTGCATAATCGGATCTGGTTCTGGAGGCGAAGTGATCAAGAAATCAAAGTGTTAATGTAATGGTAATAAATTCACGGTAAAAGTTCCGTATTTGCTTAAAATATTGGAAGAAGTAGAAATAAAAGTGGAAAATTGCTTGCGTTATAGAATTCTGCGATTTGTCACATTCTCTACCAGACAGATGCGCAAATATTTTTATTGCATAAGTGAATTATATCAATGTGATTTATCTAATAAGCTTTATAATTATCTTTATAAAAATATCTATGACTTAATATTACATTTTTAAAGCAATGATTCTTCATACGTATAATACAGAGGTGGTTAAATTATTTATAAACAAAGTAGAACTATACAAGAACTGCTCTCTTCGACCGCCTCGTGGGCTCGATGGTAGAGAATTCTTCATACACAAGATCCTAAAAGCGGATTGTCTTAGGAACGTCTAAACTTTATTCATCGCCCATCTTTATAACCTCCGACGCAAAATACTGTCTGTGGTATAGCATCATCCTTACGAAAGAATCGATCTTTTACCTACCACCATTGCACGTCCATCTTATTTTTCTTCTAAGCGCACAAAATGACAGTTACATACATTTAAGCTTCGAACTCTCGATGCTGCCAAGTCAGTAAACTGTCGAGGTTTTAAGCGTGAAACCTCAATAGTGTATAATTCGCAACCTGCCAGTGTTACCGCCAGTCAATGAACTCTATATTAGTTCACATAATGATGAATTCAGCATTTTTTTTCGCAGTCGTATGTTTTGTTTCGTGGTAATTAGCAGAATTTCTTAATTACATAATTTAATTGTTAGTTTTTGCAGGAAACATATAACATTTCGACTGTCAAAGCGTACAGTTGAATGAAGGATTCTATGTTTGAAATTTATATTGTAGTCCCTAAGTGTCTATACGTTTTTAACTGGATAACGCAATATAAGTTTTCAAGTTTATTTACCTTATATCGTAGCGCCAAATTAGGTTGTAAAAGCATTCAATATAAAATGTTAACCTTTTAAACTTACAACGACTTAAATTGATTTGTCAATATTCATAGTCTCCGAACATTATAAATAGTGTTCCTGTTAATTATTTGTATTGACTTTATCGCGTTTGCCTTGAACTAAATTTTTGTAGACGAAGCATAACTAGCGGCACCTTCAGCAAATAAAGGGGTTCTTTTTTCTTAATAGAGAAACGATTTAAGATAATTCTTGGAGTATTTTTTCTTCTTCTACTATACAATAATGTAGCTATATTACTGTAACGTTTTACTGTATTTGTGATACCACTCTTTAGAGTAGGTAGGTAATTAATGTTTACCAGTTCATAATGAAAAAATAAAAAGTTAGCAAATGAAACAATGTTTACATATTGTGTGTTTTTTATGTTGCTGTGAGTTATTGTAACAAGAGTAATGAAAAAGCAAGACTTTTTAGTTATCTCAATAGTATGTTTAATTTGTGCATCCATGGAAAGGTCTAAAACTAGAAGGTCACAAAATACTCACGTTTTTCCGGCCCCTGCGCCACGACAGCCGCCAGCGCCACTCCCGCCAAAATCCATATTTGACAGTTCATGATGACGTTACAGGGTGACCCAGCACAGGACCCGCGCCGCTCAAGCCTGCGCACAAAATGTTACCGTCAAGAGGCTGCGCGCACGCAGATAAGATAAAATTATCTATAATGATTAATTAACTAGGAAAAGTACGGTCACGAGGTGGGCTGTTTTGTGAAAATTACAGGAAAAATTTTTTTTTTCGATCGCACCACACTCTGCCAAGCCGTGCCTATTCCAACCAAGTGTGCCGACGTATGACAGTTTTAATTCGGTATAGATAATACAAATTGAAAATAAATGTAAAATAGTTAGTTACCCAGTTTTATTTATTAGTCTGATAAATTGCAAAAAACTTGTTTCCGAATGCGATAGAGCAACTAACAAGGCAATGCCTTTCTGATAGCTATGTTAATTTGATGATTTTTCATCCGAATAATTCACATGTCCAATTTAATTGGATGCATCCAATTAATACTTTCTAGTTCTGCAACATTTTAACAAGTTTTTGTAGCAGCAACAATTTGAAAAGAGAACGTTCATTTTTAAAACTTAGACTTCAATGTTTTTTGCAAGCTTTATCGACACAAAACTTCCAGTATTTAATTTAGATGGAAGATGAACTAATAATAATGAAATAGCTTCCCTTTTACCTATTTGAGTATAAAACAATATTTATAGAATCCAAGATTGCTATGCGATTTACGTACCTACAATATGTAAAATTTTACTATTTTGGTCGCATGTCATTCAACAGAATTTTTAGGAAGTGATGGATCAGTTCAGTTGCTGTCTCAACCGCAAAGTACGATCAACATCTTCATGTCACTTATGTAAGACGATATTCTTATGTCATGCGATTTATATAATGCAAGTCGACGATACTAAGTGAAAAGAAAAATTCGTGCTTGTTTTGTTACCTAGCTGAGAAATGGAAGCACAGCATACAATAAAGGTTCGTTGAGAAAAAAAGCAATTTAGATTTGTACAATTTGTTTGTCTTCTATTTCTTAAGTGTTAGATTAGTTAGATTCATATAATTTGATCATATGATAACAAGCATAAAGTTCATCGATCACAATATGTATCATTTTTTTTCTACCACTGATCCATTATTATGCCTATCTCGATCCATATGATTTTATTCTTACACGTTACAAAAATAATATTATCAAGCGAGAGCATTACACGAGTCTTATTAGTTTTAAGACATAAAGAAAATATGAAGCGAACTCTCAAACCCGAATAGAATCCGGGACCATTTTCTAGGAATAACTCGGAAAAAAGAAGCATATTAAGCCGCTAAACGAAAATGCTTTTAAGGAAATCAAATAATTTCTTTGACAGTGTGTGAGCATGATGTCCGTATTCGATTGTATTCTACGCAAACATTTTTTAGGTCCCTAATGGCTGGTTTACACGCGTTAAGTGGTTAAGTTGGTAACTAAATTTTAACTAAATTTTAAGTTAAAAGTTGCGTGTAAACAGTCGGTTAAGTGACAAGTGGTAACTTAAAATTTAGTACGCAAGTGATTAAGTAGATTAGGATTCGTTCTATTTTTCGTATAAGTGGGTGGGCGGGGCTTCTCAATTAACACGTTTGGACGTGATTTTTTTGTTCAGTGCATAAGTTGACAAAGCTGGTGGCGGCAAGAGCTCGTATTTATGTTGCATTTAATCGTTTTTTTTATAATGGAGTAGAGTTGGGTTTCTACTTTAAAATTTGTGGAAGAATATTTAAGGGTGTTCACCAATCGATCGACCGTCGACCGGTCGACGACACCACCCCTTGTGTTGGTAAGTCTGCCAACCCGCAGTTGGCGTGATGGCCACAATTATCTAACACCACCCCTGAGTTGGTAAGTCTGCCAACCCGCAGTTGGCGTGATGGCCTACAATTGTCTGACACCAACCCTGAGTTGGTAAGTCTGCCAACCCACAGTTGGCATTATGGCCACAATTATCTGACACCACCCCTGAGTTGGTAAGTCTGCCAACCCGCAGTTGGCGTGATGGCCTACAATTGTCTGACACCAACCCTGAGTTGGTAAGTCTGCCAACCCACAGTTGGCATTATGGCCACAATTATCTGACACCACCCCTGAGTTGGTAAGTCTGCCAACCCGCAGTTGGCGTGATGGCCTACAATTATCTGACACCAACCCTGAGTTGGTAAGTCTGCCAACCCGCAGTTGGCGTGATGGCCTACAATTGTCTGACACCAACCCTGAGTTGGTAAGTCTGCCAACCCGCAGTTGGCGTGATGGCCTACAATTGTCTGACACCAACCCTGAGTTGGTAAGTTTGCCAACCCGCAGTTGGCGTGATGGCCTACAATAGTCTGACGCCACCCTTGAGTTGGGAGAGGCTGATATCCCTCTAGAGATTATTAAGGGTACCTAATTAGTAAAGGTACCACGCCAATCGATCGTCCGTCGATCGACGTCGACCCGTCGACGTAAGAAATTTTGAAAAATACATAATCTTGCAAAGATTTTAATTTCCGAATCAAATTCTTCTCTAAATTTGTCCAAAATCACGTTTAAAACATTATATCTAAGTACAGAATTGACGAATTCCTTGACATTCATCACTGCTCATCTTCATTGAACTTATGAACTTAACTACTTAATCCGTTTGGACACACAAGTGACATGTAGTAACTTAAAATTTAGTTAAAATTTAGTTACCAACTTAACTACTTAATACATGTAAACCGCACATAAGGGCCACTTGCGCAGCTCAACTAGCCCTGGGCTAGCTGGTCAATTGTCCCTCCGTCACTTTCTATTTCTATTGAACTGATAGAGACATAAAGCAATATTAAGCCTGATGCCAGCTAATTCAGAACCGTGGGCCTAAACGTCTCTACTGTATGCAGAGTTCAATAACCATGATAAAATGTTATTCTTACGGATAGTAATAATAATAACGTAAGGTATGCTTTGTTATATAATATTACCTGAAAATGGAGGAAACGGTGTCATTAGTGTAATATCAGGAAAGCGCTTGATGGCCGGCAGACTCGATCGTCACGCTCTGGTTGCAGTTAGGGCTGGCGAAAACTTTATATGCCTACTTGTTTAAATTTAGAACGAGTGTTTTATATAATTAATGATGGAAAAGTAAATGAGGATTTATCTCGAAAATAACAACAACAAGATGCTTGATCAATCTAAAAGGTGGCTTTAATAGTGAATAACAAATTATTAAAAAAGTTAGAAGGCTGTTCATTAGGACTTTTGGTCGCTGTTGTAATAAAAAAACTGTGATAAATAAAAACAGGCCAGTATATCACCGTATTTGATAGGAGAAGTTGAAAATTCTTAAACTACTATCATTTAAATTCCGTCACCAACGAGTTTAATTGATAGTAGTTCGCGCATCTCTGGGATACGCACCTTTAATACTTGTACTGAAGCATAGCTTAACATATTTTGGTCGCAAACCACATACATCCAGTAAGTGGCAGCCCTGGTGAAATGTCTAGTTGTTCACACGACGACCACTGCACCGGAACTAAACCAAATACCTCATATTTGTAGAGAAACGTCTTCTGCAGTCAGTGCTACCGACCACGGTGGAACATGGGGCGGGTACTGGGAACCCGGTATATTGGAGTATTACAATATGTTGAAACAAATACTCTTCAGATGGACAGCGTAAACTACTACATTAATTATATATCTAATCTAATTGAATATGATGTATAAATTTTAACTATGATTTAAATAGATATTGTCAATGATTGAGTATTTTTTAATTTAGGTGCTTATTACATAAATTTGATCGAGAAATTTTATATATGTATAATAGTATTGAAATAAACTTTCATTGGAATTTGTTTTTTAATGTAATTTTCTTGTGTCGACAAGTATTTATTGTTCATAATAGGCTGTGTAGAGGTTAATATATGTGTGATATTTGATGATTTAGGATTTGCAGACAATTCTTGGAACATTAACATAGTTTGTGATATTAACAAGTAGGCCTAGATTCCACGATCAGGAAATTTTATTATCTGGTTAGATAAATATTCACCTGACTAAATGACGAGACACTTCTTTCGCTGCGGTCGTTTTTTTGTGGTAGTCGTATAGGAGTGAAAGGAAAGGCCGTATTCGCCCGTTGGTCTGAGTCACTTGCTTAGGTAATAGGCTTTTACAATACTGTACGTATTGTAAAAGGTATTAACTATAGGATTATCTATAAGGTATTATCTATAGGATCACAAAGACGTAGAGGAGTCTACGTTTTCGTGATCCTAGTCTGGAGTCATAGTTACTAACGGAGTATTCTCTGTAAACCAATAATTTCTGCGGGTCTCTAGACTTCTAATATCCATAGAGATAATATTTTAAACTTCTGTATTATCTTCGTATTCATGCCTAATATTCAGCTACTATTATAAACATGTAGACAATGCCTATGTAACTGTTTTTGAGTCATTCAATTTGTCCTCCTTTGTAGCGGCATTCTGGTCTCATATAACAGTTTTTAATTTTAAACTACATATATCAATCAATTGTATTTGTTTTTAGATTAAAGAAAGCGAACGAGATCAGAGCTCGATAAAAATCTTTATTAGTAAACAAGTCCATTTAAGTAAAATTATGCTTTCAATTAAAATTGATACGCTTTGCGTAGGTAAATGTGTGAGATATAATTAGGAAATTGTTTATTTGTTAACAATCAAATAACGTACATTAAAGCAGAAATTAGGTATAAATATTTTTTACGAATAAAGCAATATTTTACCGTTCAGACCACAATTCTAAGCAATTATTCCAAAGATATATATAGATATATTCTGTTCCAATGCAATTACGGAACTGCAAAGTATTAGAAATTATTTAGAAGTTGACTTGAACGTTAGGACATATATATGTGATTTGAAATTCACTGGATGTTGTGCAATTAATAATATCAGATAATTAATAATAATAGTAAATCCCCAGACAAACACACCAACTGTATGGCCCCAAAGTAAGCAGAGCTTGTGTTATGGATGACCATACAGCGAACTGAGGGGGAACCCAGGATAAACATACATATATAAATACAAACAACCATGACCCGAAAACAAACATCTGTGTTCTTCACACAAATGAATGCCCCGGCCAGGACTCGAACCTGGGACCTTCGGCTTATGAGGCAAGGCTGCTTACCACCACACCACTCGGTCGTCGAATTGTGTTTAAGTTTCACGCAAATTAGGACAAATACTGTACAAATGTAATCCCCGGTCTGGATATTTGTTTTTTATAATTGTATTACATAACGTTCTTCTAATTGTGACTTTTTGTAACGATTCATTAGTCCAGATGAAAAAAGCAGCCTTGCTGCTCATAAAAGCGGCTTACAAAATAAAGCTTAAAGCTTAAATTAGTTGGGTGTTTTAGCAGTTACTTACATCCGTACTGTACATACGACTCGGTCACTACAGGTATTAATAGAGGCTCTACGTAATTACTCGATTATAAATATGAGTGTTAGCTTTACTCTATATTCTAGGTTTACGCATTGTTGAGCTCATTTGCTTGTTCTTAAAGGGTGACTTTAGTCAGTAAGTTAAATACATTTTTTACTGTGCGTCAATCTTTAATTACATTTGTTTTTTTGTAAATAATAATTGAATTGCGACCAATTGAAAATAAGCTACTTACTTACTACTACAAGAAGAACTTTGTACGCATTAGTATAAAAACATTTTTAAAGTATTAGTTCATATTCAAATTTCTATTTCGCAGCATCGACAACTAATTATTCCTATTGACATCAAATAAAGTATGACGACAACCAACCAGTTTGGAGAAACCTTCGTTAAAAGAACTGGCGAAACTCTTCACTCTTCACACAATTTTTTTCAAAAAAATATACAATATATCTTTATGTCTGTACAAAATTATTCTCATCTGCATCTGTTAGCTCGGCAAGTCTTCCTCTCCCTAGTATCCAAACACCCTCCAGCCATCGACCTCCTCAACCGTATTAGAGGGAAATGAGCGACCCGTCGTCACCTGACGCTACCATAAGAAAACCATAGTTGGTTTGTATGATGATTAATTTTTCTGTGAAGTAAAGAATACGTACCTATTATTCTACGATATGTCTCAAAAAATTTTGTTGAGTTTACAAAGGCAGAACGTTTTTTGTGGCTCAGGAACAATAACGATAATTATAAACAACTTTCCAATCAATACAATCCTTTCATAAACCCTACATACCTTAATAAGTTTAGAATTATTATTTTTCATTATCAGATAAATAAATCCGATTGTTACGACCGTCTCATGTAACAATAGAAATACTTGCTAGAGGAAAAATTGTGGTTAAGCGTAAGTTGTTCTTGTGGAATGATGGTTCAAAACGCTTAGACAGACGTCAGAAATAATATTTTTATAGCTTTTAATTTTAGTTTAAACAAATACAAATTAAAGGTACGTGATATTGTTGAAATGGGGCAATCATTTTGTGTTAATTTGTATGGGCGAGCTTTCATGGGTGATATACCCTATGTAAGTTTTATCCGCTGTTTTTAATTTGTTCCGAAAAAAAATGTGTTTTAAAAATGACAGAAAAATATCAAGTGTGAAAACTAATTAGAAAAGTTGCGGTGTGTTATTGTGAAACCGTCAGTGGTAATCCCTGTAAATAGTTTGTCTATAAAAAAAAATATATGTAACAAATTTGTTATTATTTGTGTTTTGGATAAAAACAATTGTTAGGTTTCCACATCCACTTCAGAGAACCCTAATAAAGCCTCCAACGGAACGTAACGACTGCGCACGACGCGACGACGACGGGTCGTGCTGCGTGCGTGAGCGTCTCTGTTCACGCATGCGCTCGTCGTCCGTAGAATGTTTTTGCTGGCTGTCAGACGCCTGTCATAGTTCCGTCACTGGGAAATGCGAGTAAAAAGTTAGTAGAAGCTTCGGGAATGGTTTAATTTAGTTGTGTCGATGAATTTTAGAAATTTACAAGAACCGCAAAGGAGGATTTTATTGTGATGTACACAAATAAAATACAATGTACATGCAGGTAAATTACTTTCGAGACGTTTTTGCAATTGTAGTTGTGTACGGTCAGCATATAAATAAATATACCAATACTTTTATTTTTTTATAATTTTTATAGCCAGGTACTTCATATGGACCTAATAATATTAGACGATATTAAAATAGTGAATAATAATATTAAACATAATTTTGTTTTCAAATTTTCTTCAACTCCAGACACTTAACATCCTCACTTTCATCCGATGAATCATTTGTGTTAACTATAATTTGTTCTGAAATTCTATCTAAAGCCTCATCCGTGGCTTTTTCCTTTTTAAATTTATTTTCTCTTTAATAGCTTGTAGAAAAACATGTTTCCATTCCTCTACAGTTATGCCTTTAAATTTTTTCTCAGCTAATGTCATTTTAACATGTTCATTGTGATATTTTTTTTTGCGACGTAACTTTTCACCAGGCCCTATATATTAACAAACTGTAACGAACCTCTTTTTTGTGACTGAACAAGGAAATTTAAATTTTAAGTTTAGAATTCCTGTAAGTACACAAATACTACAACAAATGCAAAAACGTCTCAAAAGTAATTTAACCTGTACAGTTGGGTAGGCATTCTAATCTGCTGTAGTATACGGGGCGCCTACATAACACTGGACCTCCGCCAACTGTACCATACGTATATACCCGACGGTACCATATGTATATACCATACGCATACGTCTTTTTGACTACGTATAACAATGATTCATGTTTTCACAGAGAGATGTCGCTTTTAGCAGATGAAAAGATCAATAGGATACGGTCTACCACATGCGTGACAAGAGATGCAGTAGGCAGGTGACAATGAGGTCTTATGTCAAGGCGTGTTGGTGACACGATGTTTGATAAATTATTACTAAGCAAGTGCTAAATTGTTTAACTGCCTAATCGGTCGATATAAGTTCAGTGGTATTAGACACGAACATTTCCTGCTATTAATAACTAAGTGTATACTTTTTGATCAGTCTTTTTGAAAGTAATATATTTGAGAATTTTTCGTTTTACTTGCGTGCGTCCCAGCTACTAAATGTAGTTCACTACCCATGAAACACATGTTTTAAATAATTAACCATAACGCAAAACGATCTAGATATAAATTCTATCACAAGATGGCGCTTTACGTTGAATCATAAATCAAATCGTACCCAAACACCAATATTTCATATGTAGGTACTCCACTAAATCGGCTATTGAAAGTATTGTTTGTCATAATCACGCAATCACGAATCATTACGTTTACAGTGCCACAAAGCTATCTGGTCAGTAGCAAAACCTGGTACTAAACCATTTGGTACATTACCAGTTTTACGCGCAGAACGCAGCGCCACACTTAAGTAAACAAATAACTTTGTCGGTCTGTACTTACCAGATTCGGTGATTGACGTAAATGTACGCCAAAAATAGTTGATCGCTTTCTAATTCGGTTTTGGTTCGTGCTCGACTCTATCGTTGTTGGAGAATAATGATGCTAGTAAATACTAGAGACCTATTACGTATTGCGTATAGTATTTTGTGTGTGTGTTCAGTTGGGTTATCAAACTGCCTCCGAGGAAGTATTTGGGAATGGGACATACTTTTTAAGATATTGATTATTCTTGTAGTTAAAATAAAACACATCCGCTAATTTTGGCAAAGCGTATTTTTTTTTTAATTATGATAGCTAGAATGGGTACACTACATAAATACGAAAAACTTAAATCCGATAGTCATAATCACGAATTTCGAAATTCCGAATTTTATAACACCGAATGGTTCAAAATTCCGATAGTGAAAATTCCGTGTTTCATAATTCTTAATATATGTTTTTCGAAACTTCAAAATTCCGAACGTTATAATTATGAAAATCAATCAATTACGAAATGCAAATCCCTTTTTGGCTATTCGCTGGCCGCTACCGTGGCATTGTCTACATGCAGACTAACTGCTCCTCCTCGCTTCGCTCGTCGTCGCGCATAATATGAGTACCTTCAAAATACCTTCTTAATTTTAATTTGTGTCACAGGAGATTTCGATTCCAATTTTTTATATATACCCGTTTTAGATACAAAATCTGAATGTTAGCATTGAATTTTCGGATAATTAGAATTCGGAATACCATATTTCGGACTAGTAACACAGCGGGTTTTTAATTCTTCGTACAATCCGAAAGTTGCAAAATTAAAATTTTGTATTTATGAAGCGATATAATAAGAATCGTGTTTTTGAATAGTTGGAAGTCTCTTAGGGATTGTGAAATTCGGAATTTAAAAAATCGGAATATTCAAATTCGGCATTACATAAATCGGAATTTTTGGGTGTTCCCAGCTAGAATAGCAAAACAAAGAAGCAAAGCAACTTATTTTTATTTAGATCTTTTCCATCGCCACATTCACGTTTCGGTTGTACATCTCTAAGTAAGCAAATAGAAATAGAAAGAACCTAGAACAGAATAATACTTATATGAATTGTTAAAAAAGTCATCACCTAAATTCAAATTAAAAAAAAATTGTTTTTCCATACATTCACTCGGCATCCCTTGTGTTAAAGTCTTAACTTTACTAGCAGCTTCCTCTTATTTCCTAGGCTCCTTCAGAAACTACATTTATGTACTCAAGATAAACAACAGAGATTAGTATCTAGAATGCTATATACGATCATCAAATTATCTCTAAGTTTGTACGTAAGTAAAATCCCATATAACACCAGTTACAATCAGAGTACATATCCTTGAAAGCCCGACACATCCACGTCGCACTCGTCACAGCCGGTCACATCCCAGCAGCTGGACACAAAACAGCATTGTTGTTGCGTACACCGTGACGCGCAAGTGGAAACGCGAGGCGGCGCCCGCGCAGCCCGCTGTGTAAACTCATTGCGCTTTGTGCGCGCTCAGGTTTTACAACTGTTGCGTAAATCAATTTAAATTAACATTGGATGGGTACGTGTAGTTAATTGTGTAACTTTGTTTTAGGGCATAATATAATAGTTATAATGAGCATATGGGACATAAACTATGCAATTCAACACTCACCTCTTTTGGATGTAAATGTTAAGTAAATAATGTTAGCAAATGGTAGAGAGATTATTCATCTTTTATCCTATATTTATAACAATCTAGTTCATTATTAGTTATCTTTTATAATGTTTAATTCCTATTTTTTTTAAATATGGTAAAACAGTCGGTTCTCATTATTTTGATACCTTTCGTATAAAGCATTACCTAAAAAAACAAGACATCCTTAAACCTCTTCTCAGCTTAACAGTTAACCACTTCGTGAGTCTCAAAAGGTCTCAATCACGCTGCGCTTCGGCGGCCGCGGTCTCTGGCCGCTGAGACAAACGAGCGAACAAATTGCTTTGGACCCCTGCGGCCGATGCTCCAATTGTTTCCTCGATAACGAGTTTCACTACTTATTAATTGATGGACGACCTCTGGAGTTTCTATTGTCCGGGTTTTGGAGATGCGTTTTGCGTCGGAATTTGCGTTGGTTAGTGCGACATGTATGTAGTAATTTTTATTTTATTTTAACTTACTTATAATGTAATGTTATTCTTTTTATTTGCTGTTGATAACAGCTTGTACCAATTGTGCTTGAACCTTTATGTGAAATTATGTATCTTTGTAGAATTTGTCTGATTTGAAATCAGAAAATTAAATAAATAAATATCGAACAAAAAAAAAACTGTTACTGTGTAGTTAAATATTTTATTAAATACTAGGGCTTGCAAAAACCCGACTTTTTCAGAAAACCGAATAACTCGGTTATTATACTAAAAACCGGGGAATTCGGATTTTTCTGGTTTTTCGGTTTTTAAGGTTAATATAAAATATATATGCTTATGCTCATAATAACGATGTAATAAATGTCAAAAATAAAGTAACACACTTTAGCAACAATTTTCTAAAAAAACTTTAAATGAAAAATAATTATCAAAATGAGATCAACTAAAGAAATATTCATTATTAATTTAACGAACTAAATTTAACATTCTTTAAACATAAAACATATTTACACTAAAAACAATCATAATCATTGAGATCAACATGTAAAAATATTCGTTATAAAAATTAAAGAAAAAATATAAATAAAAATTTACTTTTGAGAACACAAATCATTATGATCGATCTAAGCTGTAAGTTTTACAAAGATTTGTGTATTAAAAATGCATTTAAACTAGTGAAAAAGGTAGATCACTCCGCTGATTGAACACACAAGTGTTGTTCATTACTTTAGTTTAGTTTAGTACATTACTTATCTGTCTCTAAGCATGTGTTGAGGACGCATTGAAATGTAGGTAAAATGTTACGAACAAGACACAAAAATACTGTAATAAATGAAGAAATGTACAACACAAAATGGCGTGAAACATTACAGCTTCATAAATATACTATTTGATATAAATGTTATTTTTATAAAAATAATCTAAACAGCTATAAAATAAATTAAGTTAAGCGAGCATGCGTTTGGCTTGCATTTTCATGTAAAATTTTCTATTTTCTGTGAGTGACAGCATAACTGAAAATCAAACAAGATTTTTATTTTTGTAGTCTCTTTCTGAACTGTGAGTGTTATCAAACGTAGGAGCGCTTACTACTCTATTATTAAAACTATAAGGTCTGTAACATTTAAGCCTTATGGTATAGCTCTATAATTTAACGCAGTTGTGTCTTACAAACAGTAATTAAACAATTGAAAACGAAGACAGTCTTGCGTTATGGTGCGTAACCGGGGTCTAACGCAGCGTACCGCACCTGCCCATCGATTACTAGATCATTTTATATAGCAATATAAAGATGGTCACTTGTTTCATCAGTGTTGTAATTGGTTCCTTATACAAGAGTAATAAACATTTTTGATTAATTTTTTTTGAGAAGTATTATTTTTCGTTTGTGTTGTTTCAAAATTCAAAATATTTTATTACCTTCAAGGTAAATATGGTTTACATTTAACGAACGTGTTCTTTTATTTTATCTTCAGTTTCGAAGTATACCTTAACTTAGGCGTTTAAAAGGTATTACAGGTGGACAAAGAGCCGGTGGAATAAAAAAACCTTTCGGCTCTCTTTCGTTAAAATCGATGAACACATGCAATAAAAGGCATGCAATTTGCATTTATATTTTATTTTTCAGATACAGAAACTGAAAAAGTCGCGGAGACTTCAATCCCCGACCTTTTGTCATCGAAATAACTTTGCTTTTAAATTAGCTTTTGACATAATATTTTCCTTGTATCCGGCTTAATTTTTAAATTTTAGAGAGCTTGGTGTTACTCTTTTGCCGAGGATTATTAAGGCTGCATATCAAACTACGTATCAAACAAAGTTATGCTTCTTTGCACCTGAGATGCGAGGAAGCTGTGGTGTGCGAAGATGCGTACCGGACTTTTTTTAGTACGCACCCATATTTTCATTAATCCCCAGACATACACACCAACTGTATGCCCCAAAGTAAGCCGAGCTTGTGTTATGGATGACCATACGGCAAACTGGAGGGGGGGCCCAGAATAAACACGAAAATTTCAACAATTCATATAAATAACCATGACCCAACATCAAACATCTATTTTCATCACATAAACAAGATTCGACCCTGGTACCTGCGTATGAGGCAAGGCTTCTACCACTGAAGCAATCGGACGTTTATTTAATTATTACATCTCTTAATGAAGGGATCTTTTCTAGGCACACACTACGCTTCCTCGTATTGCTTTTACTCATACGCCATCTTATAATAAAGGGGATTCAGAACATTCTTTGAGGGATTAAAACCAGCCCCAGGAGATGCCAATAGGTGTTTAATCGTTATAATGTGTCGATGTGCCCACGATGCCTTAAACATTCTTGAAATGTAGAAAAATTTACGTAACATTATTAGAAATGTAGGGATCCATAATTGGCAATATTTAGTTTCGAGTTTCAACTAACTTACGCTAATTGCACCGAAAACCTATGACATTTTCGTCATATGGCTTCGTAATTATAGTTTGTGAAAAGGTGAGCGCCGCACGCGCCCCCTACCGCATTATTATAGCATTTTTAAGGCGGAGTTGACATATGATGACAATTAATGTACAGGAAAATTAACATAGTAAGAATTTAGCTAATGTATTTTTGTAACAATGTATGAACAGTCGAGATAGGAATATCCACATTTTATCGAAATATTCAAGTTTATAACATAGAGTAAGTATGTGCGAATCAATCACCGTAACTTTTCATATTTGTTTATGTATATCAATCTATTTTTACTATTATTATAAGAGTTTATTTATATTTATGTAAAGAAAACTCTAGACAGTTCTCTTTAGTTTTTAATTTTCCGTTCATCGTCGGTAGCTGACACGGTTGGCAGTCATGTCAGGATAACAAATTAATATTAAAGACGAAGATTATTCTAATTTTTCCTAAAATTTTAAATTCTAAAAGAAATGTCCCAAAATGCAAGGAGTCTGGGCCAGATCTTTGTACACTTCATCAAAAAATAGTTTAAGATGCTAAGAACACTTTTTGATTGTTAAATTGTTATTAAAACACTTTGTTTATTGGTAGGAAATGAAATTGAGCATTATTAGTGTGCAACACATACAAAAAACATCATGGCGGAAAAAATGTCATTTTGACAGCTAAGGTTTACTTACATCTTTTAGTTTTGTGTATCCAGTAGTATCAATGGCTGGTTGGTTGAATTGAATTGTTATGTGTATTTTTAGCTTATTTAACAGTTGTAAACCGAAAGAAAAAATTCAAGCGCAACGAACAATCATTTGTGTTTGATTGTTCGTTGATAACTATCAATGTGATGTGAGTGAATTGTGCTGTGAGTGAGGTGGCTGTCCCCTCTGCTTAGTGAAGTAACTTCACTTGACAACTTCCGCCATAGAAAAGACTCATTGCCAATGTTGCCCGCTAAAACGAACACAAATAATGTTGACTTTTTTATTTTCTTACCATCTAACTACTAATTAAATCAAATTATTTGTATTTTTCCTATAATTTCCATTTATTTGTCAATTTTTATAAATGGTGTACAAAGACCTAGCCCAGTTTGGGACATTTCTTTTATATCTAAAAAAGAGACCTGAAATAACGGCTTTGAATGTAGTTTCTTCCGTTATTACAGGTATGTTCATATTGAGGATAGTAAAGATGGTTTTGTTGATTTAATGTTTTGAAGTTATGCTAAATAAAATTTTCGCTACTTCAGAGAATCGCAATTAAGCTTTTATTTTCAAGCTAATAAAACTCCTAATATATTGAGATGATTACAAAACTACATGTTCTGCAAATATTTCAAGAAACGTGGAAAAGTTGAGGTTTGATTTTGTCATGAAATCAGCATCAGATGAGAAAACGAATGTCTTGAGCATTGCCTCTACAGCAACACCTATAAAATAATCAATACACTCTGGAACTATGCACAGGTTTTTAAATATTACAGTTAGACATGTACGAACAATTTGTATCCCAGCATTTGCACGGGATCAGGCGCGGATGAAACCGCGGTGTGGTTTATCGTGAATAATAGAACTGTTTAAATAAGTAATGAGTGAATAGTTATTCCGATTTGGTCCGCAGCTGTTCTTGTGCAAACCCCCATTGATAATATTGCAGGAGATAGGTTAACATTTTATACAGTCTTGAGGCCGCAATTATAGACAAATTGTACTGCTCACTCAAGGCGCTCCGGAACTATAATAAGTGCTTAAACTTGTCTCAGGCTTATCTCAGCCATATTGCATATATTGCATACTGTGATGAAAATGACTTTTGACAATTTGTCAAGATTGGTGTCAAATGTTTCCAGAATATGTATTCTATATAAAACAAAGTCGCCATTTTCATTTATTTGACCATTTTTATTGAGATATAGCAAAATGGATACTTATAAGTGCTCTAAGTAACCGTTGACGACTCTGCGTGCGAGGGTAGACAGGTATATAACAAACACAAATATGTACCTAATGTCGCTTTACCTTGAAGATTTGTATGAATCACCAGCTGCATTGCTCAACTTTTGAACCGTTTACCAAGAATCTGTTGAAGTCCGCGAGAGGTGCAAAGGAAATCATTTGCTAATTTCAATTACATTTATGTATGTATATGTATGTAATAATAATAATTAATGGTTATATCTATGTATACTTATATGTGCTTCCTCTGTTCGTTTTGGTTAATTTTTTTCTTACTTTTACTTAATAATAATTAACCTACCTTACCTATGTTCTTTGTTTCAAAGAACTTTTAACTCACTTTCTTTGAAAGTTTGTTCACACCGGTTCTACTACCTAAAAGTTGGCTGGTAGAGAATGCCTTGTGGCATTAAGCCACCCTGTACAATATAATGTGAGCAAAATGTAATAAAAATAAAAATACTTCTATGCATATTTAGCTAAAATACATATGATTTACCTAATCAGTGTATAAACAAATAATGATGTAGTTATACAGTTCAATTTACTTTAAAACATATATTATCTTAGCACAAAGTAAAAGCAGGATGTGGATTCAAAAGGTTCTATTTTTCTTAGTAGGTAAGATCGAATTGCGGACCTGAGTGAAAAATTAAAGCAAACTGGGATAAAATATTGCTGATTTTGATACTTTGTTAGTTTATATTGAACTAACAAAGTATCAAAATGACTAACTGGCTAGCTCCGAATTAAATGAGTTAACTTGAGTACGCGCAAGACGGCCTTAGTACCTGAGTAATTTTATTTTTGATTTTCGCACCGAATGTTCTGTCAGCTCCTTTTTTCCTAAAGTTTAGTCTACTTTAAAGAATGTCTAGTTTTCCTAAGATGTTTAGTTCTGGAATAATCAGGGTAGAGCGAATAGACTCCTCTTAGATAAGCGTTTAACATCCACGTCCTTCATCATCGCTTCAGGTGGAATGGAAGACAAACTCAAATTTGTCGACCGAGTAGCGTAGTGGCCAGTCCTTCCCACATTTCGGTCACACGTGGTTCTCATCACGTGGGATAGTGATTCCCACCAAAAACGAAGTCTGTTCGTTATTATCATCCGCACATAAAACCGTACGGACTCCAAAAACTGTTACGTAACTACTTTTGATCCCTGACCATCTGTTATTGTATACGATTGAGATTAAAAACTTTGATTGTGCGATTTAATACAGGTATACCAAGCGCCAATAGGGAAAAGCACATGAAACGAACTAGTATGTATTTGTCAAAATGCCAACAATCATGTTAATAAATCACTTTAATGCAATTAATTTTGTATCGACATAAAGAGACTGTAAATTTATTTTGAAAAAAATATACTCATGAAGTTTCTTGCCAGTTCTTCTTCACGAAGGTTTTTTCGAACTGGTGGTAGAGTCATGTTTTATTTGAGATCAATAAGAACAAGTAATTGTCAATGTTGAGATATAAATATTTCATTTCATTTCATTTCAAGATTCTACTTAATAATACTTGTGAGACGCATGTTCATTTAAAAATCTTTCAATTCCTGTCCGGATTCAACAAAGAAATTCTTGAATATAGATTTACATAATTGCCTTACAAAACTTACTTATACTTAATAAAATAAAATAAAAAGAAATCAATTATAAAATACTGTTCCCGCGCATCAGAATTTCTTCCAATAAATATTTTTAAAGAGTAAATTGTTACTTTTAGGTACTTCTTATACTTACGACTAACAACCTCTTCTTCATCCTCATTTTCCACCATCCACCACATGACACGGCAGGAAAAGGAAAATCCAATTTGCAATATAAAAACTGTTCAGATATTATTTAATTACTGAAAAATTTTCAAGTAAATATGTTTTTAATTTATCAAGTTTATACTTCAATACCCAAACCAATGTAGCAGAACCCTCAAGAAGCATCTTCCTAAACTCTCTGTTAATTTGTACAGCGTCACAAAAACTATGTGGGCTCTAAACAAATTGTTCCAATTTACCTACCTCCAGCTAATTGGTGTAAAGTTACACAATTACACAACATATCGGATACACACGATGTAATACATGTACCAAGTATTCTCTATTCGGGCTCATTTTTGGGGTTACTAAAGCTTACATAGAAAGATGAGCGAATGTTAAGTGGCAAGTACAAACAAAATTAGTACCTAGTACTACGAGCTCATTTTTGGGGTTACTAAAGCTTACATAGAAAGATGAGCGAATGTTAAGTGGAAAGTACAAACAAAATTAAACTGGGAATATTTTCTTACTCTTGCAAAAAATATTTAAAAATGTGTTTTATTAATACTTCATTTAAACAGTATTTAGTATAGAGAGTTAGATTTAAAATATGTGTGCCAAAGCAACGCAAAAAGTATTTAATTTTTCACATAAAAATATGCTTATTATAAACACCAAATAATCAATGAACCCTTCATCCCAAACGAAACAACAACCGTAGCCAAGTTGTTTATCTATGATAGCTAACGCTACAGAAAATTCGTAAATTGTATGAAGCTCCATGTGATATAACGATATTTTGCATACAGTTTACGAATTTACTGTTATAAATAGCTTTAGCAATCATAGATAGGTAACTTGGCTACGGGCCCAGGTCTACAGGTCCCAGGTCAGGCACTCCAGGCGACACACGCCTTCGTTACTGTCGAGATGCCATATAGGAATCAAATTCATCATTTTGGATAGATTTCCCACTGTGACGAAAGCTTCAGTGAACCGCGTGACTACGCGAAGTACGCAGCGCAACCCTATACTGAAAATTGTTGGCACTGTAATTTTATAATTACACTTCATTCGCTTCTTAACCCCTACTTCCCATCTGTGGTCTTCCACATCCCAACTCTACCCACAAGTGTTCACAACTGTCTATAGTTAGGAAATGGTTTAACCCTTCGCTTGACCGGGGTAAGGCTTCCCCGGGGGGCAGTAAAACTGTAGGTTTTATGGTTTCGCGGTTCTAGGGTTAAAAGTAATTGAGTTTCTAGAAATGGCTGCGTGTATTTTATTTTTAGTTGGTATTAATATTGAGTAGATATGTAAAATGTTTTTTAGTCATATAGAATTGTTGGTGTAGTAAAAAGATGAACAATTTTATTCTTATGCGTTCATCTTAAGATCTTTAGAGAAGACCAACACTTCACGTGTCTAACAAATGCTAGTTGAGTCAAAGATATATTAAGAAATCCAATAGGCTTTTATTTAAAACATTAATTGTATGTATATATTTGTTTTCAAAACTCTATTGGAATTAAAAAGTATACGTTTAAAGTTCACATGTGTGCCAATAAAAGAGTCTGCAGTAGGGCGAACCCTGTTTCACGGGACGGGAACCCTGGAGTGACCCATACACAGGATCTTAAGTTATATTTGTAAAACCAAGATCAGAGTGAAAACTAAGTCCAGCACAGCAGTAGGTTCAATTATCCACTCATACATCAGCATACGTTATTGTGCATAATATTCAGGATGTAAACTGTTTATTTTGATAAGAATTAAAGAATTTCCTAAGCTATGACACATTATTAAATACGATTTGTCAGACAGAGCTCTAATCTAAGATATACTTAATCGTGATTAGATTACGTCTTATCTACGAAAAAGATTGTCATTATACTATTGATGTTATGGTAGGTAAAAATATATAACTTTTAAAAAGATGATCTTTTATAATAAATAAATAATAACACTTGAACAGTACCTTATTCTTAGGAACACACAGTCGTCAATGCTATGGTAGATAAGTCCAAGGTACGTAAATCAAAAACGTTATAATAAATATTTACTTATATTTGACAGAAAATACCTTTCGTGGTTTTTTTTATCCCTGAATAAAAATCTGTAATTTTTTATTGAACAAAATGTACTATACTGTGAATGCATATTTGAATGATAATTTATTTGACATTGGGAATTTTTAGTTAAGTTAATTCAAGTAATTATTTATTTGTAATGTAATTTAATTATCATTACTTTTGAATACATATATATATATATATTTTTGGAAATGTCAAGATGTAACTAATTATTTATGTACACCTACTGAAGACATGTTTGCACGCTGATATATCAGTTGTATATAAACGGACGGATATTATACTTTAAGATCACCATTGTATCGCATATACTGGCAAATAAAGAATTTTATTATTATTATTATAATTGTATACACACTGAGTGTAGACAATGCGAGTTAACTTTAAAGGTCATTTAATTTCACTTACAGCCCCACTCAGAGAAGGCTAAAGGAGCGCCTAAGTATAGATTTTGATTCGCAAATATATACTCTATCCATACCTTTTTAAAGATGGTAAACTACAAGGGTAGCCACCGTGACCTATGCACCAGTTATACCGGGTTCGAATCCGTTTAGAGACACATATTTCCTACAAGGGACATTTTATTTTCGACCTATGTTTATCTAGTGTATGTATGTGAGTATGTTAATTGTACACCATCAGTAACACAAGTTTTATTTCATGTGAGGTTTTAATGTGTAGGTGTCTAGATAGGAGAATTAATTTTCCCAAAAAAAATATATATCTTCTAAACTCTACATGTAGAAGAAAATATTATAAAGATTGCTTTACCCAGACCAAACACAAAGTTTAAATTCTGTTTAAAATAAATAATACTCACAAAATTAAATATTCCGTATAAATCCAGGTACACAACAAAACAAAAACACGGAAAAATCAAGGTCAAAATACATGCTGCGTTGCACTAAATGACCGATTAACACTTATATCGAGCACCATACAGTTCAATTTTGTTTACTAAGAAACATTCGTATGAAATACGACGCATTTCGACGGCGGTCAGATGTTAACTGAATTGTTGTGAGTCATACATTTACAATTATGTGGATTTTCTTTAGCTGGTTTTCCTTTACATAACTAATTGTTCTGGTAAGGATATGCCACAAATAGTTATGGATATGTGTAAATAGTTTGAGGTTTTATTTTATTATTGTACTGAAAAATGTTAGGACCTTTTTAAATAGAACTCCATGGGTTTGGTATTCTTTAGTATAAGAACGTACTTGGAATCACAGTACCTATATAGTGACAATACTCCGGTAATAATTTAAGTTATTAAGTACAAACATATAAGCAATAGTAGAGTACACATAATTTTTTTTTATTTTGACATTGTATTAGGGGGTTGCAGACTGAACTTCGATAGTACATTATTATACAATTTGACATTGTATATTTTTAATTTGATACCAAAAGAATATAACACCTTTTTTGAATTTATATTGTTATTTGACATATACGGTGAAAATGTTAATTTTTTTTTAAATTTTAATTCATTTGTAATTTATTTTATGGTTATATTCAAATTGGACATGATTTATTATATAGAATGTAAAATCATTGAATTTGATATAATAATATAATATAGTTTTAGTGTGTTAAGTTACTTTGAATTTATTATTGATTTGTTTAAAGAAAGTAACCCTTGACTGGCATATTATGTATAATATGGGCAGCAAGCCATTGTTTGTTTTTTTGTAATTATTAGTAACTATATACCGGGTACGCTACATACAAACGAAAAACTTAATTCCGATAGTTATAATCACGAATTTCAAATATCCGAATTTTATAACACCGAATGGTTCAAAATTCCGATAATGAAAATTCCTTGTTTCATAATTCCTAATTTTGCTTCTTCGAAACTTCAAAATTACGAACGTTTATAATTACGAAAATCAATATGCCGAATTTGAAAATACCCAACCATAAAAAATCCGAATTATTCATAATCCGCAATATCATAAATACGAATCCCGATTATCAAAATTCCGAATAATATTAGTTGCAATAACAAACGCCTTGTAAAACTGCATGAGCACATCAATTTATACGTTCGAGCATTCAAGTAGTCAACAAGAAAGGAAACAAGAAAGTTTATTTAGTTCTTTGTACCGCGTTATTTCTTGAATATATAGGTTATGTACTGAAATACAAATTTCTTTTTGGCGCTTAGCCGGCCGCTGCCGCGGCACACTCGCTCGGCTCGCGCTGTATGATCTGCATACAGACTAACTGCTCCTCTTAGCTATGCTCGTCGTCATGCCTAATTTGTAAGATTTCAAAATGTGCCTTATTAATTTTAATTTGTGTCACAGGAGATTTAGATTATAATTTTTAATATATACCCGTTTTAGATACAAAACCTGAATGTTAGCATTGAAATTTCGGAAAAATAAAATTCGGCATACGATATTTCGGACTAGTAACACAGCGGGTTTTAAATTCTTCGTACCAATGTAAGTCGGAAAATTAAAATTTCGTATTTATGAATTTCGATAAAATAAGAATCGTGTTTTAGAATAGTCGAAATTTAGTCTCTTAGGGATTGTGAAATTCGGAATTTAAAAAATCGAAATATTCAAATTCGGAATTACATATATCGGATTTTTGGGTGTTCCCCTATGTATCTGGTTATCTTCCATGTAATATTTTTGTAAGTGATTGTAATAATAGTTTTATTGCTTAGTTTTAATTAATTGGTTATTGTGGTATTTTCCCATTTGTATTGTAACTTTTATTTTGTAATCTAAAAGTTATCCTTAAGGGAAGTAGCGGGTCATTCCCAATACGAGTATCCTCTGATTACTCACTGGGAAGTCCTAGAAATATATTGTAACCAAGATTACTGAAATAAAAGTAATATTTATTATTATTTTTATTTATTCCTACTGTGATCACGTCACTTGTTTTGTTGGGGGACGTGTTTACACTGAAAGGGTTATTAATCTTTTATATGTAAGTTTTGTAAATTGCCGACTAGAAATACAGCCTGAATAAACGAGAAATTATTAAATCAAACCTCTTTTATTTGTGTATTTGAAAATCCCTTATTACGGAGAAACAAAGTGAGATAGATATCGGTCAAGCCTCGACATATGCCTCCTGTCGCATTGGTCATAAGTCTGTTATGATAGTTTAAGGTTTGTGAAATAAATTTAATTTATTTTATTAATAAAATACTGTAAAGAAAATAAAGCATTTCTTTAGCATAATAATACAGAAGTCGTGACCGTAACTGAGTATTTCCTTAATGGGGACCTATCACTTTAAAAGGTGACCTTTTTAATTACTCTCCCTAAAACAAGAGTTTTTGTTCCAATTAAAGAGAGGAAGTGGAGAGTATAATGACCGGAAAATGCCTACTACAGTTCACATTTGGAAAAAAATAAATTAATCGAAAATGTCCACCATTTATAACTTATAATAAGACCGAATATAAAAGAAGGTAAAGTTATGTACCTCTCTGGAAATGATTAATTACTTCTCAGGAAGTGACCCATGTAACCACATCATAACCATACTGATCTGAACGTAAAGGTACCTATGTTCCAAGGACAAAGAACTCTGTATTCTTAAGTAGGAACCTTTTGTACTCTTAATACATATGTTTTCCTTACCAATATTGTTCGCTACCACTATGACGTAATTGTTTGTACACACAATACATTTCCATATTGTCAAGATCAAAACCTGTAGTCCAAGGTTTGATGACGTCACGACACACGATCATGTAATGGAACAACTTTAAGTTATTCGTACTTATTTATTGTGTTAGCAGGTTTGAGGAAATGTGGAGGTCCTAAGCTCCCGAATGAAAAACCTGTAAGAATCTTTTCGCAGGGAATGGTTGTTTTCATGCTGCGGTATATTCCTGACAAAGATATATAGTTGTCCATAATTTTTTCAATCGTTTAAAAGTTTTTATGATTCCGCAATGGGGAAACAAACTTCATCGAAGGCATGTTGGTTTTTTGTTGATATATTTTCCTAAGCCGCCTGGGCAGCTTGGAAAGTTTCTTGCCTGATCTTTTTAACGGACAAATCGAGGTTACGTGCTGATATTGCCAGGTATGAAAATTTTTAAAATGGAACCCAGATATTGTTCATTTTACACATTATTTAAATTACATTATAATATATACCATTGATCGAAGTATGTTACCTGTGCTATGAATAAATAAATGTAATAACGACTCACACGTCTCTAATAAGGCTTTATTTGGGCTTGATAATTGGTGTGATTGCTAGAATATTAATTACTTTGACTCCGTCTTTAATGGCAGCTACTTAATTATTTATCAAAATAAGTAAAAAGGCATAAAGTTATTTACATAAAAGGTAGAAGGACAGGCTTTTCAGTAGACAATAGATATCGTTTCGTCTGTAATACGTTCCTTTTAAACGTTGTGTAGACTTTACCTAAGACTTTGATTTATTTTTATTTTTTATTGATAATTGGTTTCAATGAGCTCACCTGATGGAAACTGATGATCGCCAAGCAATGACGTATCAACAGCATATCTTTATTTATTTACTTTATTGAGAAAATCAACAGCATATTACAAAAAAATAATAATAACAAAAGTTTTAGCGAAAACTAATGCCAATTAATGGTTGACGGCCTGTTTGGTGTGGAGGTAAGTAGCCTTGCCTTCCATGCCAGAGGTCCCGGGTTCGAATCCTGGTAGGGGCAGATATTTTATCATATTTGCTTTCTAGTCATGGATGTGTATGTATGTTTATTTAAGTTTATTCTAATATTTATATATATAAAAAAAATCTAAGTGTGTTTATATGTTTCTTAAGTTTATTTATCCGTTATCTAGTATCCATAACACAAGTTCTTTAATGCTACTTAATTTGGGCTAGATAATGTGGTGTGATTGTTAGAAATATTTATTTATTATTATTATTAAAATAACAGGTTTCCCTATAAATTACATATGCGGTGAAACTAAAAATTTAATAACAACAACAAAAGCATTTTACAAATAAAAAAAAATAAAAAAACTTAAATATATAGATATGTATATAAAATAAATATTGTATATTTATAAAATACTGTATATAAATATTGTGTATATACTAAATATTATTGATGTAATGATAAGTTAAGTAAATACTGTGCTAATAAAATCGAAACTGCCTATCTATTTAATATACTATGTATACATACATACAAATTAAAATGTATAATTATAGCTAATATACAAATAATACGTGTGCCAATAATGTTTGTTCCGTGTTTTATTTGAAGGTGTCCAAGAGCGCGTGCTAAAATTGAGATTTACTAGTGTTGAAAGGGTCCATATAACTAAAAAAAATATTAAAAGTGTGTGCTGTGCGCGAAATGAAAGTGTTTTTGGAGTAGTTTATGTAGTGTATATCATCAATATTTACCCTAACATACTACTTTAGATGATACACCAAATTATTTAAAATGAATACTTTTCTTATGTTTTTGAGAGAACATTGTTTAGTTGAAATTATTAAACGACACGAACGAGAGGTAGTTGCAACCCCTTTATGTAGAAGAGGTACGCTATTTTTGTATGTATTGTTCGAAGATAAAGACTAGCATTGATGACTTTAAAACTATTGTTAGTAACCAAGTAAGTATATTTTAAAATCAGTAATTATTGATAACACTTATCAATACCTCTACAGGAACAAAAGAGTTCAGAAAATGCGTATCGCTTCTCAGTAACTAGTTATCGTAGAAAACGCACCGAGCTGATAAGCCTGCACATAGTAAAATTACAGGTAAGTCAATCAGTGGTTTACTTGGAATCGGATATTGTCTATAGATGTCTAGGAAATTTCTTACCGTACATTTCTACTAACTATCAAAATGTTTCGATATTTTTCGATCTATTCTTTGATCACTCAATATTTCTCGAAAATTCATTCCAATTTTTGTTTAGATAATAACTCTGTGAAAAGTTGTAAGTCACATGTTCATTGTATTGTGAAAATAAGTTAAATGCAAAATTGGTTAATATAAATAGACTACGCGTAATCATAGTCAGCAAAAGTGGATCAAAATTCGAAACTTTGTGCGTGAAATACGATCTAGCAAAACATACAGCACATTCATTACTTAAACACGATTTATGAAAAATCATAAGCATATATTGTATGTTTTTACATCTCCTCGTAATTGAGAGAACTGTAACAACATTTTTCCTGCAAGTCGTTTTCCTATTCCTCCAAAAATTATATTATATCGAGGGTGAGTTCTCGGAAAAACATAATTTAATAACTAAGTATATTAAAACCTATTATAACGATGAATTTTATCTTATAACATATCTATGTCTTTTCCGGTACAAGTTCCTATAAAAAACGTAGGTATTTGCTTATTGTCTGACATCTTTGATAATAATACCTTCTTAGTTGGATAAATTGAAATGCAAGTTTTTTTTTTCGAAATGGACAGTTTATTTATTGCCCTAATAGCCTTTTAAATTTCACCGGACTTTGTAGCCTAGCGCTGAGGGCGCTTAGCCGGAACATAAACTCTTACATACGATCCGCCCAAGGTAGAGGGCATGGACCTCGGCTTAGGAGGTCGTATATTGAAACTACCACTGGTTCGGAAGGGTAGAAATGCAAGTGTAAAAATCTATGAATAAAATTTATGTAAATAATCTAGCATGTAATGACAAGCATTATAACCATGCCGATGATTATTTTGTAAGAACTAGGAACGATCGTAAGTAAGATCGGATCCTAAGCGTTTCCAAAATTAAGGCTGGCTAAAAGCAGCAAACCACTTGTTGCAATGAAGGATCTGCGTCGATAACATTTTCGCGTAATGATATTAAAGACTTCAAATCCAACTTGAAACCTGATGAAATGTTTAATCGCCTCCGATTAGCTTTTATAAACAAGGCGCCGCCGTCTAAATCATTTGTGTACCGCTGGTATAAAGAGTTAAAATTTTTAGGATGAGGAATGAAGTGGTCGTACTTTGACTGCTGTTACCGAACAAAACTACAACAAGCTTCAAGTGAAAAATTTGATTCAACAGAACCGGCGAATGATATACGAGAAGGTTCAGCACAATCTATAGATGGTTTCGGGAAGTGTTTTCACATTTGTGTACGGAGGATTGTTTCGCGCTGGTTACCCCATAACCACACCGATGCTCAGAAGCAGACGTGCGTGGAATGGTGCCATGATACGATGGATAAATTCGAAGTAGGTTCTACCCGCCGTGTTTGAGATAGATATCACATCAATCTTGGATTTATAAATATGATCCAGAAGCAAAGCGATAATCAATAATATGGATGTTTTAAAACAAGCCTACGCCTACGAAAGTGAATCAATCGAGAAGCGCTGGAAAAATGTTGATCGCGAGTTTTTTCTCCTTCGCGGGGTATTTAGCATCATCTCCCTTAAGAAACCAAAGTAGAATCAATGCAAAGAGGTATACGACCAAATGCTTGCCAGAATAGTATTAAAGTATTACATTTTTTTTTTATTTATATTTTATAATCATTTATACAAACAAGCTTACAAACTATACATGAGGATCTCATTAATAGTTATACAAACAAGACTTATAAACTATACATAAGTATTTACTTGAACTTTTAAAGTTTTGTTTCAAGCCTGTTTTCAGTGATGACTCCCTGTTCGGGAGCAGTTTTCGCCCTCGGCACCTAGATATAATACAGTTGATATTATTATTTTATTTTTGTTAAGAATCAACTACAGGTCTATTTGTATATATTGTAGTATATTGTTAGCGTATATGTGTGTGTGTTTGTGAGTGTGCGTGTGTTTGTGAGTGTGTGTGTGTGTGTAGCATTTATAATTATGTTGTGTTACGTTATCATTTTTAAAATATCTTCTGTTTTGTAATAATCCTGTTCTTTTAACCATGAAATTGCTTTTTTCTTTATTTCATATGATTTTAGATTTATGATTTTTAGAGCTTTATCGATTTTCTTATACATAATTGTAGATATAATATAAAACTGGTGGTAAGCAAATACGGTATAATAATTATTGGTGGGTATAAAAGTTCTACGTGTTTCAGGTTTTGGCTGAGGAATATTTTGGTGGGTTTTTAATATGACTTTAAGTTTGTAAATTTGTCTGACTGAAAGCACGTCAGCTTCGATGTAAAGTTGCTTTGTGGGATACCTAAATTGTTTACGTAGGATAACCTTTAGTATACATCTTTGTGCTCTCTCAATGTCAAGCATTGCTGTTTTATATGTTCCACCCCAGACGGTGATGCAGTAGGAAATAATAGATTCACACAATGCTTGGTACGTCATCTTTATCGCTCGGAGTGTAGCATAGTGCCTCAAATGTTTGAATATATAAATTAGACGTGTTATTCTTGTTGAGAGTGCATTTAATCGTTTGTTCCAATTAAGTTTATCATCCAAATAAATACCCAAATATCTAGTTTCATGAACCCTCTCTATTGATTGACGAGCACAGTTGAAGTTGCTTACTGCGTCCGGCCCGGTGCAGTAATGAGCTAAAATTGAGAAACTCGAAGGTGGGTGGGAATTGCTACGTATTTCAAACGGAATAAAATTCATTTTATTTATATTTAGAGTGAGCAAATTAAACTTTAGTCATTCCATTACACTTTTCATTGCAACTTCCGCATTGTTTTTAATTTGATCCCAGGTTCGTCCTTTGACTAAAATAGTTGTATCATCCGCGTATGTTTAAATAAATTTTACAAAAATCGTTAATATATACTAAAAATAGGCTTGGACCTAGGATGCTTCCTTGTGGGACACCATATTCAAATGTTTCCTCCCTGCTGCTGACAGCACCAATTTTAACTTTTTGCTTACGGTCTTTAAGACAGTTGCAAAACATTTTTAAAGCAATTCCTCTTACTCCCAACCGCTGCAATTTAGCCAACAGAATGGGAACAGAGATCGTGTCAAAAGCTTTAGAAAGATCTAAAAATATTAATAGATGTTATGCTGCTGCGAGCAACAAAAGAACAAACATGAGACTCCGAGGCCTTTTGCTCCACCACGACAACGCGCCCGCGCACTCCGCGCACGACGATGGACTTCCTAAACGCCACACCAGTAAAATTTTTGGGTTACTTTGGACTTTGGGGGTTTGGGGAACTAAATTTACCACCCTAAAATTAAAAACCAGCTCAAGGGGATACAGTTTTCATTGCCAAAAAATGCGCTCACTGTGTTCGAGAAGGCAGTTGAAAAAGTAACTGTTCAGTTTAGAAAATGTGCTTTGAATGTTGGTGGAACGTTTACACAATAAAATAAACAAATCAATTCAATCCCTGCCCCTTAAAAAGTTCAAGAAAACTATTAAGAAAACACTATGCCAAAAATCTCAAAAAATCAATCTCAATCAAATCAAAAATAATCAAAGATTATTTGTATGAAAAAAAGGCGTGAAATTGAATTTTTTTAAGCGATGTATAAGCAACTTGGCTGCGACATGACATTAGCACGTACAATTAGCTGTCATATGTCTGTTCCTTTCATGTCGTCGCCACATAGCATACCTTCTATCCCTTGCATTAAAAAAAATACATGTTAAGAAGTATTTTTATAAAATAGTGTTGAGAAGATTTTTTTCCTCCGGTTTTTTTTACTTATTTGCCTGACCTTCATTAAGTATTTCTAATGTAAGCCAATTATGAATTATAATATTTTAGATTTTTCTAGGGACTCAAACCCTAGTATCTGCCAATACCTTTTTTTGAACACCTAAGCAACTTTAAGTATTTATTTGATACAAAAAGGTTCTACACAAATGCTAATTGTTAAAAAAATCCAATACTATAATAACTCAAACTTAAAATGAAGTTATAGAATTTTTAATACACAATAGAAACGTAGACTATGGCCTCATTTTAGGTAGTTGTAAACCTTTTTAGTATATTTGGGAAGATAAACTGTATTTATTTTTCACCTTTGATAAAGCATCTGACCCTAAAGAAGCAAAATAAAAAGTAAATAAACAACATGTAATAAATTCTCATTCATATTTAAATTATATTTCAAAGGCGTAGTTACAATGACCGCATTCGGATTGTCTTGGGATCTAGTGAGGGATTCAGAAGGTGTACCACAAGGCTGTATGTTTGTCCCTTGAGACTGTTGGGATTAAGACATCGACTTTGAAGTTGCAATATTGTGTAATGAATTATTAAATAATATTAAACATTCTCTTGTGCAGGCAGATTTTATTGATCATTGGTTAGCGTTTCCAATAACTACTTAATGAATATACTTAGCTATATATTATATAATACTAAACGGACTCTCCACGGAAACGGACATTGGTATTTAAGCCTTAAAATACCACAAGTTTCTGTATAGCAGATCATTTTACTAATAATCGTATTTTATTAACAACCATTTTTAAATCGAAGTCATGTAAAGTCATACCGGATATAGCCGGTATCCCTAGATGAGCCTGGCGCATGCCGCGCGGTGGATTCGAAAGTACCAGGTAAAATCTAAGTTATCTACTTATTTCTTCTTTGCTTGATATAAGTAATCAAACGTTGTAAAAGTAACTAGACTTGCGTGAATCTAGATACTTTTAACTGTAGTTGTTTTTCGTATTAAATATCCCAAATATAACTCCTATTAAATAATCCAAATCGGAACATAAGGAAGTCTACGTTGCCGTCCACCTCAAGGTTACTGCGGAGGCCGCGTATTGCTACACTTGACAGCCAGATGGATGGGGTCTTTGACTAATTGGAGAGGACTTGCGGTTTATCTGATAACGTACGGCTCTATTAATAAATCACTTTTGGTTGTATATTTGTAGTTTGTCTTATTTCTTTTCGCAGTTTTACTAGTATAATATATGTCATATCCTCGTTTTTTTTAAAGGTCTTCATTTCTTTTGACTAAATATGTGAAAAAAAATTTAAATAGCGATACATTAGTTTTAAGGTTTACGGTTTACTATTACGCAAACAAACAAATGTAATAGTTTAGTTGGCAGAGATAGGTAATAATAATAACGGCGAACTTTTTATAAGTTACTTTAATCATATATTATGTTCATTATCGCCTCTTGGCGAAAAATTCTTAATTTCAATTTGGGTATCAAAGTAATTGTATAATACAAAATGTGTTGTACGGAGGTCAGTCCATTGTTAAGAATACATATCGTCTGTAGTCCCGCCATTACGGTTGTTGGCCTTGTTTGTATGTGAGTACATACGTCTTTGTGCTCTTGAGACAGTTGCGAAATAGGTATTTTTTAATATACATTTTTTTGATGCAATATACAATGTGTTTGCACTTATAATGATTGGTGTGTAATCTAATATAATGTATGTGTTTGAAGTTACAGAAGTTCTCAGGCAAAAGCTAGCAGGTATTCAGGTAAAATATTGGAGAATACGAATTTATTTTATTCTCTAATTATTAAGTAGTAACATTAATTATTTCTGACAAACGTAATAAATCAGACAATGACTATAACAAAAAAATATAACGCAGGTTCCTGTGACGAAAAATAAAGTCTAAATAATGCTTAGATAAAGTATAAAAAAGTTAAGTCGTTGATATGGTTTTTTAGCAGCGCATATCGATGTTCGGTTTATTGACCCACTGACCGATAAATAGTTATCGTTCAAAAACTAGTTCCCATCCGGTTGAACGAGTGAATGAAACTAAATACTGCGAATTCTTTGCTCTGGTATTTCTATGAATGTATGCCGGAAGGACTAAAAACTTTAAACCAAATGATAGTGTAATCACATTTCAAGAAATGCTATTTTAGCTACATGATGGTATAAAAACTATAAGCAAAAAAATATACCCTTTGAAACTTGTCTAAGAATGTTAAAATATATTTCAATGTAATTTACTTAATCATAATTGGATTAAAGGATAAAAAGACAAATTGCTTGCATCCCTGGTGGGGATCGAACCCACGACCTTTGGATTAGAAGTCCAACGCGCTATCCTCTGCGCCACAGGGACGACGAGCACTAAGCTGAAATTACGTAAGAGCCGCTATAGATGTATTTTAAGGCAACGTTCAATGTAAAATGTTAATTAACATGGCGATGTTATCTTTAATTTCGATATGAGAAAATGCCAACTTATGTTACGGAAAATAATCAACAATAGGAAATTGTGTGAATTTTATTCTCAAATTATATTATATAGTTGACCGTAATGTGGCTTATTATGTTATCCAAGGTACGTAGAATGCTGTTAACAAAAAGGTTATTAAAATAAGGGATGTTTCTATGACAGTACCTTTCTTTTAGTAAAACAATGTAGAGAATATAAATGTCCTATAAAATTGTAGGATATCAAGTAGGTATAGGTAATTATCGACCAAACTCATTACTTTATTTAAATATCCTTGAATCGACTAGCAGAAAATGAATTTCCATAGGCAGGTACCTAGGTATATACTCAAAGAGTTCATGATATTTTGACATAGAAAGACATCATTCATAGAGTGGTAGGCATTTATACACAAGACTACAAGAGACCCAGGACCCTAACACTACACTTGGTTAATCGTTTATTTGAAGTAAAATTCTCGAATTCAAAATTCTAATCTATCGTACACAAGTAAGTCACTACTATTTATTATATATATTTATTGCCTTTAAGCCTTTAAACTTTTAATTCCTAACCTTGTCTTGGACTAAAAAATAAACTATACTGCCAATTTAAAAATGTAATCATATTGTTTCGGTCAGGCATTAGCAAAAAATAACATTAATTAACAGTGTTATACTAGTAATTAAAACATGTAACTGTTAGTATCTAGATTTTTGAACGATTGTACTAGCTCTTGAATTTTTGGGTCGATTATTTTTGCTCACATCTATATCATCACCACAACTTACTTTAAATTGAATCCTATAATCGTATGATTTTCACGTAAGTAAATAAGGACACAAGTAACATGGATGAAGCGCGCGCGCTCGATTATCGATCGCTCGATAATACGAAGTGTGAACATTTTCTCAAACCATATTTTAGTTCTCGCGGTCCAGTAGTTTTTTTTTCGAAATGGTTTGTTAATTATGGCCCTGTTAGCCTTTTCAAGTCCAGTGGTGGTCTGATCTATGAACAATAAGCAGACATATCAAGTGTATTTTTTTAACTATGTTGAAATAAAATATTCTGAATATGATTTTTAACTATTATTTTGAGCTCTATATTTTCTAAAGTGTGATTTGTGCCCCATAAACCAGCACTTATTACTTAGTAATAAAAAACACCAAAAAGTTATGTTTCGAAGTAAGAACCGCCTGTGTTAAGATGTTGGTCTTACAATGAGCTGACTTCAAATAAATATGCATAATGCAAAGAAAACATCCATCACTCAAATACTAGCATCAACATGAAACTAGCATCATCATCAAATTAGCATCATCGTCATCACACCCTTGTCCTTACTGAGTTTGAGTAGAGATCCTCTGGCGCATGAGGCAACCTGGCTCCTAGCTAAATCAGTACTGGGTATCACAATGTCGAATTAGTTAGGTTCGGTTAGGTTAGGTAGATGTGGAACTCACCAGAGTGGCACCTACCCACTAAATACCACCGTGCTGGCTGTGGCATGGGAATGCTATGCAGCCTTCATCGGAGCGACACCCGGTTAGGGCCATCCGCTGAGAACAATAATCACATAAGGTGTTAGTGACAGATTGAATGATGATTATTCGGCCTGGGCAGCATAAAGCTGGTCCAGATTAGCCGAGAGCTGATAGGGGGGATCCAAGAGTGCATTTCTCGGGCCACGGACTTTGTATCGCGACAGCATAGACGGAGCAGTGTAAGTTACTGTATCGCGAATGAGGGGGTTAGAATCCTCTTCAGATCGCTCAAAAAAAGCGGTGTGTTGTTGAACTGTAGGTAAATCGAGATCCCTGTGCAGGTCTGCGTTACGTACGTTCCGTCCGTAGCCCTGCGGCAGAAGAGATTCTGGACTACCTGCAGATTATACAAATCGGAGGGTTTGGCATGGGCAAAGATTGGGGCGGCATACGTCATGACTGGTCTGACGCAAACCTTAAAAAGCGTTCGCTTGTTCCTAAGAGAGATTTTGCTGTGCCTGCCTGCACCCTGTACCCATGCTGTAGCCATGTACAGACGGGCGAGTTTGGTAACTCTAAGTATGTAAGGTCGGAATGAAAGCGTACGATCGAGCGTTACGCCTAGCTACTTGCTGGAAAGTTTCATGAAGAGTAATTTTTTTTATATATTTAACACCCCAAACCCCGTAGTTCAGCCACACGCGTTGCTGGTATGTTTCTGTGCACGACTAAATAGTTTCACATTACGTCGCTAGATGACACTAGTTGGAAATAATAGATTGGTAGGTGTTGGTCGGCAGCGTTCTAGGTTTAAGGCGAGAATCGTCCGCGCGTTCTTCGGTCTTTTGTAGGCGCCCCGGATACTATGGGACGACGAAGCTACAGGGGATTTCCCGCTTCTGTATAATCTACGACATAGCCTTACCATAATATCACTTATCATAAAACTATTCAGTTTTCGTGGTACAACAATGTTACTATATTTGAGTTACAATGCTATCTGTACCAGATCGCTGTACATTGGAGACGTGTACGAGGCAGTATTACTTCGCATTTGAATTTCACTCTGCAGCGTTGAGTATTATATTAAGAGCTATTTTAGAAAGTCATTCAGTTTTATTTGATGTTGTTATTTAGCATTTGGTGTGAAGAGCTTCTTTTTTCTGCATTGTATTTCCTGGCTTAAAATAGTGTTCAGAATAACTCTCTTAACTGGCCTTTCATGATAATTTATAACCTCACTCATTAATTCGCAAGCATGGCCAGCTTTTATTTAGGTTTGAAAAAAAAATTTGACACCCAAAAAAATGAGATCAGAAAAGGAAGGTAATATTAAATTTCCTTTGGTTATAATATAGTATTTATAAAATAGCCTGTTAACTTTGTCCAGCAATAAGGTTTTGAATTTTTATTTAAGTAATTCCGGAGCTTAGATTGCCTACGTAAATAGAATTAACTTTCATTTCAACAAAAGCCCTGCTTTATACGCTGAAAGACACAGGTTCGAGTCCTGGCTGGGGTATTTCTCGAGTCATGGTTCTTTATATTCATTTATGTATGTTTATTCTGGGATGATTGAGGTGGGGGATGGCTGGATCCCACGTTAACTCGTGCCTTTGACGGTGTCCGTTGTTTGGATACTTGGGGGAAGGAGAATTGCCGAGCTAACAGATGAGAATAATTTTGAATAGACATTGTAAATTAATATTGGAAAAATTATACCCGTGAAGTTTCTTGCCAGTTCTTCTTCACGAAGGTTTTTTCGAACTGGTGGTAGAGTCATGTTTTATTTGACGTCAATAACAACAAGTAATTGTCAAAAAAATAAAAAATTTGAATTGAATCCCCCCAGTTCGCTGTATGGTCATACATAACACAAGCTCTGCTTACTTTGGAGCTATACAGTTGGTGTGATTGTCTGGGTTGACTTCGTATTAAAATATTAGTATACCTAATACTCGTAACATTCTATAAAATCTTTTTCTTTAAAATCATGGTGGGTCGCCAGGGTAATGTTACACGACGGGAGGATGTGGGTTTCTTACGTAGGTATGTACTTACACCTCGGGACATACTTCAAAAACCACCTCACATAATAATGGTTTGCGTTACATTAAACAAAGTAGGTACAGTTTTATTCGGATAGTACCCTTTATTTTGTGTACCTACTCATGTCAATTTAATTGTCTAGTATACACTTCTATGGTATAATATGTATTCTAAAAATAGAAGAAAAGACCTTATCAAGAATACACTATTAAACTAAGGTAAACATAATAAGACTAGGACAGGGTCTAAATAAAAAACGGCTTGAAGAAAATTGATAGTTGTGGTATAATTCGCATTATCCGGGGTAAAATTAAAGGAAAGATGAAAACAAGCGTTAATTAAAAAAAAAGCAATTGAGTACAAATATTATCGTTGCTAAGCACACACGCATTGCGCAAAAGTTTGGTCAAATTAAAAAACGTCTCTGTTTTATCAAGAACGTGTAACCGCAAATTCCCACATACCTGCCCAGACTACTGCTAAATACCTACGTTACAAAGAATTGGTATAAAATAAGATATAACCTCAAATTACTTCAATAGATCTACTCATAACTTATGCATTCATGTTTTTTACTGTACCTAAGTATTGCAAGTGCTTACATGTGTCACAAACAATTTTCATTAACTAATTTTACGAATTTACTAAGTTGAAAAATAAATATTATCATTCCTATGTTAAATTATTGTTGTCTTATTTCAAATGTGAGTAAAATTTCAATAATTTCTTAACAATATTAATGCATTACTTACCATTTGACATAAACTAAAATCATACACAGAACAAAACGAAACACAAATCACTACACGAATTATCTTAAGTTTTTGTCCATAGAAAAGTGTTACACTTTTTCAAACATGCCGCACGTAACCATGACAACACGGACGAAAAACAAGATGGCGTTGTTGACGCATGCGCTCTCGGCGTAGAGCTCGTAGAGACTGCTCGGGTTTGGCGGCAAACGTGTCTTGCGCGTGTAAAATAAAAGTAAGAAGAAAAGAAATGATGAGGCTCGTATTGTACCGGAAAAGTAGTTTTGTTTACGACAAGATATACAAGTAAGGTGTTGATTGCTGAGACAGATTTTTATCGTGCTCTACATTTTATAGTTTGGAAAAGAATTTAATACGCTTGTGTTAGGCGAAAATTGATGCATTATTTAGATTGATTAAACAAAAGACTGCGAGTCTAGGTAGTTATGTATTTCAGTTTTTCTATTAAGGCAAATGGCTCTTTCCAAAAAATAGTACAAACCTTTTTCCGCAAAGATACCGATTTTCATTTACATTTTGTCTGACAAAAAACAATGCTGTTCATATGTCTGGGATCATTCAAAGATAAAACTGAATGCATCGGCGCTTCAACAGTATAAAAAAACAATAGACTGACTAAATACCCAACAATTAACTTTTACCTATCTCTAGAATAAAAAATAGCGGGATGGAGGTGGAAATGCGTCATGCATACCGCCGCAGGCAACCGACATCCGCGACGGTTATGTGGGACTTACCAGAGTGGCACCTAGTGACACCTTAACGGCTGTAGCATGGGAATGCTGTCAGCCTTCATCGGAGCGACACCCGGGTAGGGAGGTGGGTGCGCAAGCAGGGACCCGCTAGCGGGTTACCCGCTGAGAATGCTAATCACTTAAGGTGCAAATGACATTTTATATTGATGTTTATACGGCCTGGGCAGCTTTAAGCTGGTCCAGATTAGCCGAAAGTTGATCGGGGGGATCCGAGAGTGCATTCCTCGGTCTACGGACTTTGTACCTCGACGGCATGGACGGAGCAGTATAAGCTACTGACTCGCGTATCAGGGGGTTAGGATGCTCTTCGGATCGCTTGAAAAAAGCGGTGGAGAGCGTCCTCAGGTGTTGTTGTATAGTGGTAAATCGAGATCTCTGTGCGGGTCTGCATTTCGCACGTACCACGGAGCATCCGTGGCCCGGCGGCAGAAGAGATTCTGGACTACCTGTAGTTTATACAAAACGGAGGGTTTAGCATGTGCAAAGATTGGGGCGGCGTACGTCATGACTGGTCTCACGCAAACCTTAAAAAGCGTTCGCTTGTTCCTAAGAGACATTTTACTGTGCCGGTCTAACATACTGTTAAGGCTGCCCATGTACAGACGGGCGAGTTTAGTAACTCTAAGTATGTGAGGTCGAAATGAAAGCGTACGATCGAGCGTTACGCCTAGGTACTAGGTGGTTTGTGCCCACGGGATGGGCGTACCTAGCATTCGGATGTGGGGGTCGTAGGGACGGCGTTTATGATCGAAGCGCATTGCAGAGCTTTTCTCTGGATTTACATCGATACGCCATTTTTTAAACTAGGCTCCGAGGTCATTTATGGCCATTTGGAGCTTGGTGATGAGAGTGTCGACGTGTACGCCCTTGACGTATAGGGCAGTATCGTCGGCAAAAAGGGAAAATTGAACACCTTTAGACGGAATTGGTATGTCATTGGTGTAAGTAGTATATAATAGAGGGGCGATTACCGAGGGACGCCCGCCTTTAGGGGGCGGGGCGTGGAGATCGTACCTTCGTGTTTAAAGCGAAAGGTGCGCTCTTCAAGGTATGAGCCGACTAGTTTGACTAGTCGTTCGGGCAAGCCTGTGTTGTAAAGCTTATAAATGAGGCCCGCGTGCCAGATTTTGTCGAAAGCCTTGGCTACGTCAAAGAAGACCGCGACTGTTTTAAGCCATCTAGGGTAGAAGCCGTCGAGTATGTACTCGACGATTCGGTGGACTTGCTGAGGGCATGAGTGCTTGGCTCGAAAGCTAAATTGGTGGGGGATAATGAGGGGATCACCGTCCGCTGGGAACAGGCGGTCCTTCATTCGAGCGAGTATGACTCTCTCAAGAAGTTTAGCCATGGCTTTGAGTAGGCTGAAGGGTCTGTGATTAGCCGGGATATTCAAGGGTTTACCCGGCTTGGGAATGCCTATGACTGTAGCTTCTTTCCAAGCTTTTGGAAAGTAGCTAAGGTCGAAGCATGCGTTGAAGATAGCGAAGCAAGCAATGTAAGACCTGCCGAGACAGCTGCTTAAGTGCGTGGTTGGAAATTCCATCCGCACCCGCCTTCTTGGATTTCTGTCTCCTGATGAGGAAGAGAATCTCATCATTAGACACTGTAATGGGGTCAGCGGTGACTGGACGGGAGTCTTTGCGAACGACTTCGTCATCCACCGCCTGGACCGCGTGCACTGGGTCTGTGGGTTGGGTACTCGGGGAGCATTGTGAAGCAATGCTATCGGCGAAGCATTCAGCTTTCTCGTCGTCCTCGAAGGCGTTAGTGCCATCGGGACGAGATAACGGAGGGGTGTAAGTACGGGCGTCTAGTCAGAGGGCTTTCGCCATCCTATAGTAGGCCGTGTGGGACGGGGAAATATTAATAATAAGATCGTTCCTTTGAACGTCTCTGTATTCCGCGACGGTACGTTTGACTTTACGTTGAAGCCGACTTGCGGCTAGCCTGTAGGCGGGTGTGGGGTAACGCCTGGCTCTGCGGAGAGCAGCGTTTTTAGCTTTGATTAGGTTGCTAATGTCCAAGGGAAGCTTGGGCTTGCCATGCTTAGAAACCTTTACATTCTCACTAATAGCCGAGTTGATGGCGGTAGTGAGCGAATCGACTATCGAGTCGATTTTATTTAATCGCGAGTGGGCAGTCTGGGGCTTCCTAGGCCGAAGACAGGGTGTGCTTGAAACCTTCCAAATTGGTATAGGTTTTCGGAGCAGGAGGGTCGTTTTGGGGTCCTAATATTAGAGACACCGGACGGTTGTAGTAAAAGCGAATATTGTACCCATACTCTTTGATCTAAATTCGCATGTAGCGTTTGGGCAATGACGTAAGATTTTTGCTCGAAAATACTCTTGCTGCGTAGTGGTGGAAACCAGGACAAGTAACCTCCAGCCGAAGGCTTAGTAGGGCAGTCTTTTGACTTAGATTCGAATCTTCTGTAGTGTCGTCGTACCTTTGTATGCGGGGTGCCTACAACAGAACGAACAACAAGCAAGCAATTGTCGCTCTTAGCCTGGGTCTCCGCCTAGTGCACCGAATATACCTATAGAGTTTAACATAATAGCAGGCACTTTTAAATGTTTTTTTCCTTTTTGCCCCGTATACACTTCGATTTTTATGCTTTTAATAAGTTTAAAAAAATCGTATATTTCGTAAAATCGTAATTTTTGTTATAAAGCTGTAGCAACGGCTCGACTACTTTAGTAAAGTCGGTAGGATAATTTCACAATAAGAAACCAAGTCTCTTTTTCATTTATTTTTTCGATGTAACTGAATTTTAATTAATTTTTTGTGTTTTAATATTATATTTTCATTTATTATTTCGAAGAAACTATAAAAACACGTTTCGGATATTGATTATTAAAAACTAACATTACAATATCTAAGATAGATTTTACTTGAACGTTAAAATGAAGTTTAATATCGGCATGTATCAAGTAGGTAAGTCTCGTCGTTACCTAACGTCATTATCCATCATATAATATTAAAAACAAACCCTAGATTTTATACACATCCAAAATACTTACAATCAGTACGAATTACAATCATGTTTTCCCGGTTTATTTTAATGGTTTGTTAAGGCTGTCACACATGTACGTCACAAAACTGTAAATAATCGAAACAGTGTGAAATTGATAAAATAATTTCACTCTGTTTCGATTATTTACAGAAAAATAATTATATCTCGCTCTTTGAATGGTTGTGTGGAAATAAAATGCCTTTTGTTTGTCACACCTCACACCTAAATATCATTCCTGGATTCTTTCTTTTTGTTTTTGTTCGAATCTCTACTCTAAGCTCTACGAACTGTGCCCAACCAATTGCCAATTCAAGTTTTGCTATCCACAATATTTTCTAAATACCAATTAAATATTAAAAAGGAAGTAACAGGAGCGGATTAATTCAACATGTAATAAATTTGGTACTTGTAAGTCCAAGACAAATTAGCAATGTGACGTTTGTAATAATAATAGTAGGTATTTGATTGTCTTTCTGTAAATCGACCATAAGGGCTCTTCCCAGGTTTGTACATTTATAGTCAAACAAACACGATTTTCTGTCCATAATGTTACTAAACTCATGGTTACTCCACATTTATTCACGACGCTCGTAAACCAGCCGCAGTATCTGTAACCGAAACAACTCCTCAGGATTCCCATTGACACGCTGACTATTCTAACTTATAGCCCATTATACTGTGTAACGGCACCTGTTACTATTGACATAGTAAACCCTGAAGAGGATGCATTAGGGTATAATTTTGAATGGAAGGATGATTTAGAAATACGATACAGTTTGAGAAAATAAATTGGTGATCTGTAAGCTTTGGTTTGCTTTGATTTTGTTTAGAAAACGTTTAGATTTTACTACTTTTTGGTCTTTTTCTCACGTTATGGTTTAAAAATGTTTGGAGATATTTGTTTGTTTTAACATTTTTATATCTCGTTTTGTATTCTTCAAAATATTACCTTCTATAATATACGTTATATTATGATTTATCATGGCAGTTTAGTCAGAAAAACTAGGCGAAAAAGCTGTAGGTGCTGGTATAAAATAATATAAAATGTAGTAATAACTTCATTAATTAAATAATCATACACTAGTTTTATATTTTCACCAATAGCAAACGAATATTTGGTGAACCGTATTAACTGTGGGCTGAAGTTTGCTCCTGTGATTTCATAGGTTGTTCTGTAGAACATATCCACAAGCATATTTTACTAATGGCGGCTAATAGAGCAAGATCGTAGTAACGATCTGACCTCTCAACAAAAGATACTCACCTACCATTAAAGTTTAATTGTTCATTTAATATCCAATTATACAACTTTTCCATTGCAACTTTGATAAAAAAAAACAACACGATGCAATGCGATGCGGCACAAAATGTCAAACCTGATGACTTCTACTCGAGGTGTCCTACGTGACTGAACGCGTGAGAACCCCCATGTTGTGACAGGTTTCCACTGTTCGACATTTCAGATCACCCACGTGTTAATACGATACCAAAATACCGTCCGACTAAGTTATACGTGCAGTCAGAGGTGGCGCCGCCTTCTATGTTAACATTTCTTTTTACAGTACGAATCTTTTAGTTCTAATTTTTCTACCGAATAGACAAGTTGGTAGTAATGTAATCAATCTATTTTCAGCAAATAATAAAAACGGGTTACATAAAGTAACAGCACAAATGACATCATTTTGCTTCATTTCAATAAAATGTAACGGTACTCAGCCTTCTCAAAAAATAAAATTTCACCAGGAATCTTATCCCAAAAACCCGGGGGCGAGAAATTCTTTCGTCCCACTCGTTTTATATTGTGCCCCAACCAGCCGCTAGCGCCACATGCATTCTTCATTACCTACGTTCCTTTTTTATTTAGTTTAAGGTCACCCTAATGTAATTGAAATTCTAATAAATTTCCTAGTGAATGGGACAAAACTAGTATTTTTCGAGATAAAGTTAATTTGATTAAGTAAGTTTATGGGTTTATTCGGTATTGATGGCTCTTACTTAAAAAGTATTAGGTACTGATAAGCTGACACTCATTATGCGTATGGCTTTTTTATCGGTATTTATTTACTTCCAAATGAATATATTTAGTATTTATGCGTACAATGCTTGTTGAGTTAAACACGAATCAATGTTATACAATCAATATTATACACGAATCAATGTTATATAGCTACCTACACAATATGTTGCTAGTTATGGCTAAATTGCAAACTATCTGTACTGAACTCAGTGTGGTTAAATAACACGCAGTGGACTGTAGGTTAAATATGTATTGAAGAATTCGATTACAGCACTGTACCAAGGTAACGTCTTCGGAGCGTTAAACAATATTATTAGCAAAAAATGTTTCTGAAAATGCGTGAGCGCACGACTGCCTTGTGTAAGCGATGACAGCCGAACCCGTTGACAGCTGGCGGCGCTCGGTGACAGGTGACAGTTGCATCCCGACTCGGCACCTCGCAGTACTGTAGTGTTGCCATGTTGAGTATCGTCTCAACACTATCAAACTGTACTGTACGCCCTGGTAACCTCTACAGCAGCTCCAAACATTGTTGCTGACTTCCGGGCCAATAAAATGCTACAAAAATTCAAACATATAATGAATATCTCTTCGCTCGTTTCCATTAATTTCAATGCGCCCTCTTTGCGTCTTGTTGGTTATTGGATCTCAGTAATTTTCTTTTTTGTTATTGGTCGCGGTATTTTATTTGTTTCGCAATTTAAATAAAAAAATGTTATTATTTTTTCATACAGTTACAAATTAGTGCACTTACAATTCTACATATTTTATACAATACAATATCGGGATCGAGTTGAAGCCTAAGCCAGGATCTTCCAAAAATGAAGCGTCTACCAAGGTTTTCTCCTTCCTCACATAATGTTGTTGTACTTATACTTTCTGTAGCATTATTTGAAGATTTTTATTGTTTTTGTCCTATCATATTGATTTACATACATACATAGCTCCACATTTACGAAAAACCACGAGATGCAATATCAATTGTAAAACAAGTTTTGGGAACCATTCAATTCACCTATCATATTGACAGTGACAGTTCCTTGTTTAATTGTTTTATACGAGATTATAGAATCGACTTTATGTACATTTCAAAAGATGTCAGTTTGTTGAGTTTATTATAATCAAGTCTATCGGGGAGAGCATCGAGTTTCGAATATTCCAAATAACATCTAACAGTAAATATGTTCTTGGTTAGAAATTAATTACTTCATTAAAACCCACTAAAATTAAATCTACACTCTATAATTTCAACCCAAATATTAAAAAGTCACGAATTTTCCTCGAAAGAGACAGTTAGACAGTGCAAAAGAGAGAGACGGAAGACATACCTACGGTACTAATAACGCACTTACTATAGTTACATAACTTTTTGAGTAATTCCCACGGCGCGGAGTACCATTTTGACGGTATTAACCTTGGTTAACTATCATTTAATATGGCTGTAAAAAGATTAAGTACAAAGAGTGAGCTGTTTAATTTAATTTGATTGTCTGAACTTTTAGGTTTTTAGGTTAAAATTTATAAAGATGGATCTAATAATTTTTTCATTCGATATAAAATAATATGTATTACGAAAATAATTGTGAATGTTTTATATATGTAGGTAAAAATGGGCAGTATACTTTTAAAACTACAAGAATCATGCTAATGAGATTCTTAATTTAACAACAAGAATATTTACAAATACAACAGTACAACACCCAATACAGGTCAAAGAAAAACAAGTAAGGAAAATAATTACAAATAGCCTAAATTACTATGTAACTAGGGTAAACTAACTAACTAGGGTAAAGTGGCCAAGAGGCTGGCAGAGTTGCCACATTGAATCGCTGACGATGCAGCCCAATAGTGTCACGAGTTTTACTCACAAATCGTTTAGACATTTCACTAAACAGTCTGCCTGAATGTTGTCATTTCCTATGCTCGACACTTTCCACAACTTAGCCATTTTCCACGGTACTAGAGACATCAGGCCGCTTGTCCTAGTCGCCCAATAGTGCCGACGGTTCGAGTACCGAGGGATAATTGGAGGTGACGGGTCGCTCACTTCCCTCTAATATGGTTGAGGAGGGCGATGGCTGGATCCCGCGTTAACTCGTGAACGGGTGCCGTTTGAGGGTGTTCGTCGTTTGGATACTTGGGGGGACTCTGATGATCTATCAATTTGGCAGGTACCTAAAAACAATTGATCTGATTTTTAGGAACATTTTACTCATATTTGTGTAATTCATTCTTGGATTTTTGGCGGCAAAAAACCACACCTGTGATTATTCATTTTCCTAGCATCATTAGGCTCATTCTGGTGAAAATGGCTTTAGTATAGCGAGGTTTCTGTATATGCCTTCAAAATTTCCCGGGTGACTGAAGCTTACATGCTTGCTAGTGTAGGTTATTCAAATTTTACAACCATGTAAATCGAAAGAGACCGCTACCTATCCTCGCACAGCTCAGCAGCTTCCTCGCCCATCTTTGGTGGATACGGAGTTTCAAAGCTTGCACGAAGAGCTTTTCCTCAAAGAGCCTTTACTTTAAATGTCCATCAGTAATATAGGTAGCCGATATAATTAAGTTTCTTGCAGCTCCTTTAGGCGGACAGTTGTAACGAAAAAAATATGTTTATCGTACGTGAATGCGTATATACCTACTGTATAAATAACTGAAATGTAGGTCAACAACTAAACAAATTAAAAATTGAAGTTCTAAAAGTTATAATTGTGGGTATTTTTAAACCGTACAACGATTCCGTTGTTTGTGTTAATTTACCAAAGAGCCATAAATATAACAACCGTGAACGAATGAATGAATGAACGGGAGATTCCATTCATTTAAGATTAAGGTCGAACCTTCTGCACGTGAAATAACAAGAAATAGATCGTTAGTTCCACAGATTTAGTGAGAGGTATAATTTACTGCGATTGAAATGTAAATTACTGTTTTTGTTTGAAATTTAAATACACAATATCTACTCACTTAAAACGGTTTTGTGTGACACGGACTATTAAATATACAATAAAATAAGCTCAGAAAAAATGCTTTTAAGCTGGTATACCTACCTTTAATTTTTCTGCCATCTCTTGATTGCCTCGAATACCCTCATAAGCTGCCAATCCATGCATTGTTATTTAAAACGGCAATGTTATCTATTGGAGCATATTAAAAAGTTTTACCTTCGTACAATGAGAAAATGGTCTAATTCAGCTTGCAAAATTTGCAAACAATTACATTTTATGCAAAAAATTACAAACAACGCAGAAAAGTTAGTATAAGTTGTCGAGGTTTTGGTAACAGAATTTCTTTTGGATTCTTCTTAAATCTTCTTTTAGATCATATCCTCGAGTTTGATATTTCTACCTGTTATAACAGAAAAATATCAGATTGTTATCTTACAATTTATTGATCATGTATGTATACAACCTTATCTTACCTTGCTCTATCTGATTAGAAAGATTTGAGGAATAAACTGATAGTTAATGTAATCAATATTAATTGAGCCACCCAAGAAGACTCCATTCTTTCAACAATCTCAACAATTGAGTTAAAAGTTAATAAATAACTGAATTATCCAAGAAAATCATCATTTATTTCAAATTTTACCGTGTCATCTAATCAAGGCGTCCATTAACCAAATTGCCTAGGCACGGTGAATGTTGATATTAGGCGGGAATGCTAGGAATGGCGCGAAGGCTCGGGTAACTCGGGATGATTCGGGATGATTCCTTTGTCGGCACCTTGGGGGGTTAATTTGGTTGTGATAATAGTTTGGAAAAAAAACTTCTAGGTTAAAAGACTAATGGTTTTACAATGTAATGTTTCTTTGTTAAAATACATTTAATGCAGATATTTATTTATTATTAGTTTTGTGTACTTATAGTTATTATTTTAGATTTATTTATTATTTTAGTTATTTTAGAATAACATGACCGTTTTGTATCCTTATTGCGTGTTTTATATATAATATTTGTAGATTTATGCGTTGATACTCACATTGAATTTTTTCCCTCAAGTTATGTTTATGAGTCTTTTACATCTATACAATAAAACCACCAAATATTCAAATAACAACTGAAAATGAAATGTTATTGAACAAACTATAAAATAAACACGTCGACTCCACGGAGTGAAGACATAAGCACTCATAACAGACACAACATGAGGCTTTAGTCGATGATCCTTACGTAGACATAAGTACCTTCAGTGAGAAATGTGCTTTCATCACAATCCTTAGGGCAGTGCGTGCTAAGAGACGGCAAATAATCCGTCAAAATCAACATGGTATTCGTTGTAACAGCGCCATGCGCGGGCGCCGTGCGCGGGCGCCGCGTGAGCTTAGCTCTTCGAGGGCATTTCTGTTGCGGACTTTGTCTGCAATCTATTTAAAATAATGCAGGCAAGATTGGAATGATTTTAGAAAAAAGAACATTAAAAGAAAAGGCAAATTTTAATCAAATATGTGCCGATACCGTTGGCAGCATTGCCTCTTTGAATGGCAATGGCTCTTCTTTGCACAAGGAACATGCCAGAACGTGGATCACCATAATTTTCTAAGTTCATGGATAAACTTTGAACATAAATAGTTGATACATTTTCTACTTTATCTACTTATATGTTAATTTAATGTTTGTTTGTCGCTCTTAAAAACACTTATAATCTTAGGATATTATTTGAGTGCAAGGTTGTCAATAAAATACCGCTGTAAATATATTTATAACTTTAGTTAGACGCTAACCAATAGGGTTCGAAAGCGTTATAAAACAATAAAACAAAGAACACACAATGAAAAGTACATAGGTACTTCAAAACGGTTTCTTATTTTCTTTCAGCCAAAACCATCTCACTGTAAAACCTTAACACTTTTCAGTCCCACGCAGCCCCCATTGCCTCCACTTCAGGTGTCCAATAACTTTAGTTAAGGACAATTTATATTAATAAATTATGTTCTTTATCGGAACGGCCTCAAATCTGATTCCCACGGTGAGGCGGCTATTCTTATCCAGCGATCATTATGTGTCTGTCTGTCCGTCTGTCTGTCTACGCGGCTCTCCAAAACACTCATGTACGAAAGCCTTCAAACTTGATACATTATGTTGTATTAGCTTTTATCTTAATTCCAGCTCTGTAATGCTGCTTTTAGTACAATTCCTACTAAACATGAAACTTTAGGTTTTGTATTTAGTTCATTAATTTGCCGTGAATTTTGAAGTTGAAATCATTTACTCCTCCTTGGTGTAGATACTTTTCGCTCTCTTACTATATTCATCGTATTCAGGATGATTCTGTTATCTAAAATCTGGTTATAGACAAATAATATCGTTTTCATTGAGATCAAACAAATTTGGGGTTTGTTAGGAGAGGCAGTAGGTTCCTAATATTAAGTAAGTAACAACAAAACAAAGTAGGTTAGGAAAGAAAATTACGTTTTTCTAGATCAGTTCCCAAAACCCACGTATATGTATAGAGTTTGAAAATCTTTTTTGGTTTTGTTTCATTCTTTGGTGACATTCGGAAATGCGGTTCATCTGCTTTTTTAAGGTTAACCTACTTACTACTTATAGGCCGAGTTGCGGAGACCTGACTTTACAATTTAACCTAGACTTAGCAGTTAGTCAGTTAAATATCAGTACTTCTCTGACAATTTATATAGATCTGAGAGAGACGTACAATAATATTTTAATCCGAGTTAGTATAATTTTAAATTCAGTTATTCGCAAGTCGGCCAAAAAATGTTTATAGCTTCACCTATAACTAAAGCAGAAATATTCACCTTAGCGCCATCTATTGGAGATACAAAAAATTAAACCCTCTTGTATACCTCGACTGTATCAAGAGTATTTAGTACAGAGATATACGTGTAGATAGCGTTAAGTGCAATAAATATGGCCATAAAATCTAGCTTAGAATGATACACATAAGCCTGGGGTAAGGGGGTGAATAGTTGTCACAGCGTTGCTCGGCCTTTCTGAGGAACATACGTTCGTAGGTAGAAAGACAAGAGTATACTCGGTACGAATTAATTAAAGAAGAAACTGAAACCTGGCTTGATATCTGTGCAAACAAACCGTTTAAAAAAATGCTAGTTGCAACTACAATAATTAATTCAAAACTATGATAGTTTTTACTTCAACAGAAAGTCAATTCGTAGCTGTGGTCCTGTCCCAATTAAATAATTATTGTAACATTTTTTTAACTTCATTACATGTTGGTAGGTGTCATCCGATAGCGCTTTATAGTTTATAGGGAGTAATTTATACAAAAACTCAAAGAAATGTAATTGACTGTTTTATATTTTATTAGGTCCGGTAGGTATAGGTTGAAGTCAAGACATAATTGAATTTAACCCTAATTTAACCTATTTATTAGTGTTGGTTAGGTAGGTTAGGTAAGGTTAGGTCGGATTGATTATTACCATGAATTTATTTATATACAATAGTTTAATGCGTTTTGTCGGCAAAATTAATGGAAATATTGATGAAATTCGCAGCATCCGTCCAAATACCACTAAATTTTTTCATAGTTTTGGACAATCCTTAAAATATTTTCGTGACGAATATTCATATCACAACTTTAAGAAATTAATCAATTAATTTTAATGTTAGTCTGAACAATTAGTGCAAATAATTTTTGTAGTGAAAGATAACAAAAGTAAAAGAAAAATAATAATTCTATACAAGTTAGGTATATAAATTAAATTCAAGAACAAAAGTAGGTTTAGCAATATTTTTATTCTATAAATTATTTATAAAAAAAAAACCGACACTATTTGAGCATCTGTCTATATGTGTAGTGTTTTAGCGTCTATTAGTGGTTTCTTCTGTCCAAGATAAGTTGCTTGTTACAAGTGTATGTTATGAGTGTCTGTCTTGAAAAAAAAGATGTTATACAAAGCAACGATAGAAACAGTAACAGATAAAGGGAACACCCAAAAATTCTGAATTTGAATATTCCGATTTTTGAAATTCCAAATTTCACAATCCGGAAATGTCTTAATTCCGACTATTCAAAAACACGATTCTAATTTTACCGAAATTCATATATGAAATTTAAATTTTTCGAATTTCATTAGTACGAAGAATTAAAAACCCGCTGTGTCCGAAATATGGTATTCCGAATTTTAATTTTCCGAAAATTCAATGGTAACATTCAGATTTGGTATCTAAACGGGTATATTAAAATTATAATCAAAATCTCCTGTGACACAAATAAAATTAATGAGGCGCATTTTGAAATTATAGAAATTAGGCGCGACGACGAGCCAAGCGAGGAGGAGCCGTTAGTCTGTATGTAGATAATGCAGAGTGAGCCAAGCGAGCGCAGCGAGCGTGTCACGCGAGCGGCCGGCGAAGCGCCAAAAAGGGATTTGCATTTCAGTCCCTTTGTACCGAGTTATTTCAGAAATACCTCGGTACTCAAACGAGTAACGTATAAATTGTTGTGCTCATGCAGTTTTACAAGGCGTTTGATAACAAATAATGTAACTAATATTATTCGGAATTTTGATATTCGGGATTCGTATTTATGATATTGCGGATTATTAATAATTCGCATTTTTTTATGGTTCGGTTTTTTCAAATTCGGCATACTAATTTTCGTAATTATAAACGTTCGGCATTTTGAAGTTTCGAAGAAGAAAAATTGGGAATTATGAAACACGGAATTTTCGTTTTCGGAGTTATGATTCCATCGGTGTTATAAAATTAGGCTTTTTAAATTTGTGATTATGACTATCAGAGTTAAGTTTTTCGTTTGTTATGAAACAGAACATGTCCACTGCAAAACAAGAAGGTCTCAGTGCTTCCGTCATAGTCAACATCAAATAAAATTAATGCAAATCTCCTCGATAATATTCAACAAATTGAAAATAAATTATTAGCAATGTGCCAACTTTTCGCATTTGACTCTAATATCTTCCGATTAGTGCATAATCCGGACATATCAATAAAAAAGTGATCCCCAAAATAATTGTTTAAAGAAAAAATACGAGCATTTTAATCTTTGTTTATTAGCATTTTACACAATACTCCGGTAGGATAAATAGAGGATGAACTATTTAGAATTTTTTTGGGGAACGTGACTTGGCATACATGATTTTGTTTACTTGACCAGACAATAGATGACGTTACTTTCGTTTTGAATGTTTGCTTTTAGTATTACTCGCTGAGGCGTGGGGGATGGATGATAATGATGATTCTGGGATTAATGGTGAAACCGAGCGTGACGTGTTATTTTGATACTTGATAATAGCGTGCAATATTCGATAGGATAGACAAAGCATGATAATATAATCGCGAGATAATAGACGTTAGATGAAAATGAAAAGTCGTGTTTGATAGTTAAAGTAGCTTAGTCACTGTGAGATGTAAGTTTTTTACAATTTCTTGCTTAGGGTATGATAAATATTGAATAAATTAAGTCGTTTCAATGGCAGTGGCTACTGCAACTATTGGGAGTGTGAAGTACTTATGCATTAGTGCCTACCTTGCATACCTACCAGGACATATAAAGGAATGTTTTTGAATTATTTTCCAACTATTGAAACTTCATGAACATTCTGTAAGACAGAATGTTCTGCTTTTATATCTTCCTATTATTTTATATTTCAATAGAACAAACTAGGACTTTAAAAATTTAGAGTACCGTACATAATGAATACATGAATGTAGGTAAGTATAATATGTTGCTCATCGTGAAACAAACTGGTATCTATTTTAAATATCGACTTGACTAGGTTGTTTTTAGATGCTTTTCGGTCGGCATTTACCTAAGCATTCTAGCATAAAGATTTTAATAGAAAATCACACTTAGGAATAAAGTTTGATTTTAAGTCATAAAGATATACATATAATGTTTTATAGTTGTAATTATAAAATCGGATTTGTGTCTATGAATTTTATACTTATTCCAAAAATAATACAGTTTTGTATAGTTATTGACGAAAGATCGAGTAAAAACTCTTTTTTACTTAATCAAAACAAAACTTTCTTTTGATACTGACCACACCAACATTTTGTTACTAAGACCTCCTAACCTATAAATTAACTGATCAATTTTTAATCCAACCGGATAGCTCCCAAACTAAATCACCAAATGGGTATCGAGAACAAAAAAAAAAAATAGCCAAATTACCCTCAAAGGGGTACGAGATTATTTCGTCACATGAAAATATTCTATTGTATCGCATTTTACCACATAAGTAGGGTAGTTTTAATCTTCAATGTTTATTTTTCTAATGTTTAGGAAAGGGATGATCTGTTAGGGTTGTAATGCTCATCAAATGAGTGCGCTTGTGGAATAGTGGTTGGTCCGACAGAAAAGTTAAGTTATTAAGTAAATTATTTTCAGGGTTTGAATGAAATGGTTGGTATTACGTATTAGTAACGGTCATTGGGTGGATCAATGTCTCGATTTTTGAACGTCATTATGCTAATTTAATACTAGTTAACATTTACAGTTATTCTGTACCTACTGTGTGGCAAGGTGATTCTGTAATTAAGGTGGCACATTATAACTAGATCACTATATTATTTTATGTGTTTGTAAAATTTTCGTAGAGCTTCCTGATTAAGTTTAAATCTAATAAAGCCAGTTAGGAATATGTATAGGTTATGAAAGCCGACTAAATGATAAATATTTCAATTACGTATGTTTATTCTATGTACGTAATGTGCCTTGAAATTGAGTGATTGTCTTGGAAGAATCCATTATTTTGGTAGTGGTTTCACCTGAAACAAAGCCACGCCTACTACCTAGCGTTTTCTGGAGTTCGTTTTAAAAAAATGTAAAGAGTATTATAATAAGATTTCAAGGGCTCGTTCTTCTAAAAAAAATTTAGTAACTGCAAGAGCATTACTATTTTGGAAAATCAGCCCTAACCGTTATTCAAAGTAAAGGCCACTTTACTTTTATAGCTTGTTTTTTGTTGATTGTAAGCATGGTTAGATTTATGACGTGTGATAACATTACGTCATCATATTGTAATAATAGGTCTTTACCTATGAAACTGCCGTTTTGCCATACTGGCCATTTCAAATGAAAATATTTTTTTTTTGACTGATAATTCTAATTTCAAATTAATTTTATATGACAAACATGGAATTCTTTTTCTAAAATCGTCATTTGTTTAATAGTTAGTGTTTTGTTTTCAACGCATTCGAACATTTTTCGTCATCATGGATAAGTTAAAAATTCGAGTAATTATGGAGTATGAGTACCGTCGTGGCAGCAAAGCGGCACAAGCGGCACGCAACATCAACGACGTTTACGGAGCGAACACTACAAACGAACGCACCACCCGTTATTGGTTTACCCGCTTCCGTTCTGGAAATTTTGACCTGAAAAATGAACCCCGTGGTCGTCCGAAAACTTTGGTCGACAATGACGAATTAAAGGCAGTTGTGGAAGCTGATGAAACTCAATCCACGGCTGAATTAGCAGCAGCTTTCGACGTTAGCATCAAAACAATATTGGTCCGTTTGCGTCAAATTGGCAAGGTAAAAAAGCTTGACAAATGGGTACCCCACGAACTCAATGACCGCCAGCGCAAAGCACGCGTGGAGATGTGCCTTGCACTGCTCAGCAGGCATACAAATGAAGGAATTCTGAACCGCATTGTTACTTGTGACGAGAAATGGATCCTGTTTGACAATCGTAAGCGCTCAGCAAGTTGGTTGGACCCTGGTTCAGCACTCAAACAATGCCCTAAACGAAAACTTACCCCTAGAAAAGTGATGGTCACTGTTTGGTGGTCTAACGTGGGTGTAATTCATCACAGCTTCTTGCCAAACGGGACAAGCATTACTGCAGATGTGTACTGTGAAGAACTGAACACAATGATGGAGAAGCTCGCACGTCTCCAACCAGCTTTGGTCAATCGTTCGGCTCCACTGCTCCTGCACGACAACGCGCGACCTCATACTGCACAGCAGACGGTCTCCAAGCTACAAGAGTTGGGGTTGGAAGTTCTCCGTCATCCGCCGTACTCACCAGACCTTGCGCCTACAGACTTCCACTTTTTCCAGAATTTGGATAACTTCTTGGCGGGAAAAAAATTCAATACCCGAGAGGCAGTACAAAATGCCTTTGAAGAATTTGTTGCCTCCCGTCCAGCTGATTTCTTCAAGAAAGGCATCAATAAGCTACCAATGCGTTGGCAATGATGCATTGATTGCATGGGTGATTATTTTGATTAATAGAAATAAAAAATATATAAAAAAATTACGCTTCATTTATTTCGTGAAAAACGGCAATTTCATAAGTAAAGAACTAGTAGCACAACATAGACAACTGATTTTAAAATTGTAATACATAACCTTTTAAAGAATAACAAGTAGGTCAGCAATTAATAGTATTCAACGCCGAATCAACTATTTAAAACATTTACCGTTTTTTAACGAATATAATTCAATCGTCTAATACTATTTTCTACAAAAACAATATGTCTTGACGGTTACAAGAAAAAGGGGTAGCGCCATATATTCTTAATTACTTTTTAAAGTTTTGTCAATTACCCGACATGTCAAAAGGGAGGTTCTTACGATTTTCGGCCACTTTAGCGTGGTTACGCTCAGTGCTCCCTCTTAATTGAAATAGCTGAAATGGAGAATTCGGGGTGTAATAGGGTTGAAAATTATTGCTGGAAGATACAGTTAAAAAAAATTTATGTCTAGGTTAAAAAGTTTAAAAGTTTCTTTGTGAAATTCGAAATTTGAATTGGCCATTTTTTTAGTTTTGCAGGCACAGTTATTGGGTTGGTAAAATTGACTCAAAAAAATCTCTACATTTTTCGTATAAGTCTGAATTCACCACACAACAAGTTTGCGTTGAAACGGATTGGATTGGTGTCAAAGGCAGGGGTTCAACAACCGAAATATCGAGTACGTAACACGCAGACCAATCAATCAAATTAAAGCTAACCAAGAATTATATTACTTCTTTATTGTAGTGTATATAAACTGTAATTTAAGCCAAATGTAATTTCTAAACACTTTTGCCTAGGTAGGTAGTTACTGCTTAATTATTTTGATAGTCATGTTTGATAGTTTTCAACTTTAGCTATAAATAGTTAATTAGCCTTAAAAGGCAACCCACTGAAGTCTAAAAATACGTTGGAAAATTTTGGCATTATTTTATTTAAAACATCGTATGTAGAAGGCTGTGAAATTAAAAATGGCAATAATAGGTACAACTTTACAATAAATTCAATAGTCATTTGAAAATTTGTTGCGATGATATTTAGTTAAGTTTAATAATTAATGAATTACTAATTTATAACTTATTCCTTCAGTATTTTGTACATTGTATTAAACTAAAGTAACAAAAAATATAGATAAACAAAACTTCGGGGAAAGTAGGTAAGTACGTATACCATTAAATGTCATGTTTCTTTGTATTGAAATATTTTGCTTTAAAATATGGATTACGTTCTCATCACAAAAAAAACCATAAATAAGTAAATCAATTAAATATATTTACAAAAGTTTTGGATTTTACTTGGATTCTAATAAAAGTCGCTTCCAGAAATTAAGATCCCTAAATAAGGAACGGCGCCTTATGGAACTCGGACAATCTTGATACCCCAAGATAAGAAAATAGACATTACTGATATGCGGTAATTACGCCTTTATGGTCCCCTAGGCCACCCTAGGGCTGAGGTCGCTTGTGGTCTATTGCAGGTGCGGGCCACGGATACTGTATGGACGCTTGGGGTTGGTAATTAATGAAGAAAAGGGTAAGTTTGTAGTTAATGTTTTATTGGGCAAAAACTACATGACCATGTTGTTCCTATTAGAAGAAGATATTATGGTTAGGAGAGCATATTATGGTTTCAGAATCAGATCATGGTGAAATGGCGTTATATACCTTTTATAAATTACAATGATATCGGAAACGAAGTATAACCATTAAAGGTGAGAAGAAGGTTGTTTTACATTAAGTCTTTAAACTTTATTTTTTTTGACTTACCATATAACGTAAGTATTATTGAATTATTATAATCAAGAATACAAACTTATGTCGGTTAACGTTAATATATTTATAGGTTTAAGAAAGCCAAACCCGACGCTAAAATACTTCGCAGAGTTTTTTAATTGCATTTGATCTATTCATAATAGGTCATCTCATCCAATGTAACATACCTATGGTATATAAAATAAAAATATATATTTATAATAGGTACAATAAAAGGACACACAAGCGTTCGACCTAATAAACATTGCAACTTAAGTATATAAAAACATGTACCAAGGTATTAAGGTGATTTAATTTCGATTTGTAAAATAGTTTATCAGAAAATGTAATTATATTAAAAACCTGATTTACCTATGTTGGAAATTGAATCCACGCGATACTATCAAGACTTCGAATTAAATTCATTTGTCACATTGACTTTTACTGACTTTGATGTTTGACATACAATGCTGATAAAATAGTGGTGCGTTCCGATTGCCGCTCACAGCGCTATCAGCGCTAAAACTGCTCAGAACCGTTCCGAATTGTTTGAGCGCACTAAAAGTGATATTTGTGCAATCGGAACGGTAAATATAGGGCTAACATTCTGATTGTTCGTCGCTTAAATCTGTAGTTATAATGTCATTAAGATATTTGACCCTATTGAAAAAGGAGCCATTTTTTTACATTATTACAAAAGCAAAATTAATAAGCAAGCTTTTAAAATTTCTAATCGTCTCATGGAAACACCAACAAAGAAACGTCATGTGTCAGTTTTGATAGGCCGATAAGAGCGATCATGATCCTTAGCTTGGGCGCTGCGAGCGGGAGGATGGCGGCGTTTATGATGTCATTGATGGCGTATCGATATCGCTGTGAGCGCGCTCACAGACATTCGGATCGGGTATATGAGCGCTGCAAATTTAAATTCAAATATTTATTTATCAACTTTGACATTTACTTGTTCTTATTAACGTAAAATAGACCATGACTCTACCACCAGTTCGGAAAATCCTTCGTAAAGAAGAACTGGCAAGAAACTTCACGGGTATTTTTTTTTTCAAAATAAATTTACAGTGTCTCTTGTTTTTATACAAAATTATTCTTGTCTGCATCTGTTAGCTCGGCAAGTCTCCCCAAGTATCCAAACGACGAGCACCCTCAAACGGCACCCGTTCACGAGTTAACGCCGGATCCAGCCATCGCCCTCCTCAACCATATTAGAAGAAAGTGAGACAATCCGAACGCAGCATAGGTTTCGTCTAGCAATAGAGTCAAATAATCAGGTGTATAAAGAGGATAAATAGTCTTATCATAATCACGGCATTTTGTTTAAACATTAGCTTCAAGTGACATTTATAACATCGTAAACTTTATAATTCCTAACCACGTCGTTATATAAAGTCAAAGGCATAATCCTCGAAATTCAAAACAAATCTATGCTCCAGATTGCCTTTTTAAATTCAAATACCAATTGTCATGATCAGTTATGATTCCAGGTTATTTTAAAACTGGCCACATACCGTATTAAGCCATACGGTATATTACGAAGTGTAAAGCCATCTACAGAGGCATGCCCCACAAGCTTTTAGTCCTAGGTCGTAACTACGTTGTCGTAAGTAGGATGTATGTACCAAAAAAGTAGGGGGGCGCGATTCCTGGATGGCGCTTACTGCGCCTAGTACCTCTTATCACATAAGTCCCGCTATGTGTATATTAGTTTCGATAAGATATGCGGAAATATTACGAATATTCCTAGGAGTCGAGCCAGTATTTCATTAAAGCTGAAAGCATTAATCAACAGAAAAATAATCACACAAACAGGGACAAAGTATTGGAAATGAATTCATTATGGAAAGTAAATTCAAACATGTGTGAATTATGAAAGTATGCACATAATTATAATCCTGAGTGTATTCCGTGAGAACTCTTACTTGCAACAATGTTAGTATTATTCAAATTCGCTCGAACAAGAACTAATAAAATAATAGAAAGGGCAAGGTACCTATGTTAGATATTTGTATTTGTAGACGACGATTGAGAAGTGCAGTGCTCAGAGTAAAATCAAAATTGTATCGGACGGCACCAACGCGGAAAATTTCAATGCCATTTCGGCATGTGGCGATCGGGTATTATATTTGGGAAGAGCCGACTGATGCCGGCAAGAATATGTAGATAACGCCCCTAACTGCTCTTGGGAGCAGTCGTGAGCAAGCCCTACAACCGCTCCCGCTCCTTTCCCAGTGATCCAAGTCATCGTAATGGCTATTAATCATCGCACGCGAACACAATTTATTGAAACCTCTTTAAAAACCAACAAACATAAAATTAAAAAACACAAAGACAAACCAATAGCCCTTGTCAATGGTTTTCCTTTATAAATATTAAACAGCAAAAAACGACATTCCACAAAGAAATGTATGTAAAATTCATTAGTTTCGTATAGTTTGCAATAAACTAATGCCATAATGTGAACCCCGTTGTCACACTTCATTGAGCACCTACGCCGCATAGAACAGATGTACCAGCTTGACAATTGATAAAAAAATACGGAGTAGATACAATGTGTATTCACATGTTTGTTTACCTAAAAAACCTATCGGACTAATTGGCATGTACACAACAGAATGCGAGAGTTTTCAGCACGCCCCTGCTCGTTAAGAGATAAGTCCAAAAGGTTTATCGCCATTATATGGTAGCAAGACATGTTTAGCATTTAAAACTATAATATTCATTTTTTTTTTTGGTTCTTAATGCACAATTTTATGTTGTTGATCAGCTTAGTATCCTTAGAAGAATGGAATGGTTAAACGAAAGTTTAAAGAACCAACATTTTTATTACAATTATTGTATAATTTGTCATATTGTGACGTCACAATATGTATGTCTTGTGAAAACCACATACGTATTGTGCAGTTATATGTAGTTGGGTTGGTATCAACCGAAGCTCCTATTTCGTCCATCTTAGCGCAGAAAGCAACTGCCTGAAACTTATTTACATTGAAACTTGTGTGTGTTGTACTCTTTTACTCGATTCGAATGGAACACGTGATGTCACAGAATGACATAGATACCCAGGTAAAATTTATAATAATCCGCTTTGACTATAGAAGGTTGATTTTACGTAGTCTAACAAGCTATCGTAATATGTAAACATTATTGGGATGTTCAGATATAGAGACGTCTAACCGGATATAGACGTATTTGTAATCTTCTCACTCATACAATAATCAGAACAACAGGAACCTTGAAATACATGCTTTTCAATAAATACGATCCCGGATGAACTTCATGCAAACATAATAAAAAAATAAAACATAAGTAAACACATGCTCAAAGTATATTATGTAAAATAATTGATACATGTATGTGATGTAATGTAACTCGCACTTACATAAACCTTATACGTTTAAATTGTGTTAAAAATTTTATTTGTATGTCTAATAAGTATTGAATAAATGAGTTTAAAAAAAGGTATAAATGTATTGTTAGTATGTTTTCACTAATTCCACAATGCGTTACAGAATGAAAGCAAGAAAGATTGTAAATTATTTATTAAATGTTTTGCGACTTCTATTGTGCAGAGTCATGTTCCCGTCAAATTTTTTGAACGAGATTTAATAATTATAATAATAATTGCCAGTAATTCACGAGTACAATAGAAAAATCAAGCCATACTCTAATTATGAGTCGAGTAAAATGTTCATACACCTACAAAATTATTTCCAACTTCGCAGCCACTTACCCCCTATAATTGATTCAATCATACCATTTACCAGAAACTATATTACCTAAACCTAAACATTATAATTTTCAATAATAACAAAGGGTACACGTGACGGTACGTGCTATGGTTCTGTTTTGGGCACGGCCGGTGAACGCGACATGCGCTACTCGCTAACCCTTTACCTGCTATGTAAATTAACTGGAGTACAGAAGCATCTGTTCATGGGGTACATTTGAGAATAGAAATTTATTTGGTTGAGCTAAAAAGAAAACTAAATGTTTTTACGTATCTATTTTGGTTTGTATGCTAGATATTTTGTAAAATGAGTTTCTTGCGCTTGTTTGCTCAGGCTTAATAATGTAGTGAAGAGGTACATTTTGGATAAACTTCGATACTACTGGGTGAGATCCATGCAATCATTTTAATGAAATGATAAAAAGAGTATACTGACTTAACTTATGCCGATATATTATTGCTTATATTAGGCTTGTTGAAAACGGGTCTATGTATATAATATTTAGTAAAAACCCAGCACCAAGCTAAAGAGATACAAAAAATATTATTTTATTTGAGACAATCGAATTTATAAGTCCTCTTAATAATGCTTCTAGGTGCGTGTTTGATTCGGTATTTAAAAAATGACAGGTATATGGCCTGAGATGTATATGGCTACAAAACAAATAAGACTTACATACAAATAGGAAGAAAACCCAAATCAAAGTAAACAATACCTTTTATATATTGCATCTCTTACTATATACGAATTAGCGAATAATACAAATAATGATTACATATACATGCGTGGCTTCATTGGTTTACAGTCCCGTTCCCATTACAAGTTCTAGATAAAATTATGACTATTTGATATGAAGTTTCAGTTGTTCTTAGTTAAATAATATCTTATAGAAAGTGCGTCGATATTATCATCTGCATATAGAAACTGTTTGTTCCCCCGATGCATTACATAATGCGATCAAGTTGTGAGGATTTAAATATGTTTTATTTTCCACTGAGTTCTTGAGTTCGTATAAGAATGCAATAAATAGGTGGAAATGTTATGAACAGTCGTAGAGCATAAAGAAAACTTCGGGTTTTGCCTGTTGATTCTGAGCTGGCTGCCATTAAATTCGGCCTAGGCAAATTATTAAAGCTCTAACTGACCCGTGAGTCGTTGAAAGCGAATTACTAAGAAGTTTATCAAACCAATGAAAATAACATGAAACATTATAACACTTTTGTGGATAACGTAAAACACATCAATATAATTAACTCGCAAAAATCATCGTGAGCTGTCCATCTTAATCAGCTTGCAGACTTGGATCAGGAAGAAAGGAAGAAATTACGTATCAAGGACGTAAGCGAAATTCAATATCACTCGCGTTGAATATGGAAAACTCTAACAAAACAAATATGTCTTATCTTTACAAAACGATGGCAGACACAGAACAATGTTATATCTTTACTTTTGACTTTCTGACAAAAGGCTATTTAGAACTGTTGCTCGTTTTTTTATCAGTACAATATAAATTGATATTGTCACTTTTGTCAACATTTACAAAAGGCACTTTTGTTTCAACAAAAAAATAAACTACGAGTACAAGCAAAGTTCTCCCTAGATGCACGCGCACGCACGCGGCGTTTTGATCCCACTTAAGATATTCAACATTTGCATACTAAATTATCGTTTTATTTCGATTCGTATGTTATTCTTTTGTATTTCGGACAAACGAACTATATCGGTTTCGTGGTTTCAAACAATTTTACGAGTTTGTGGGTACACGCTCGATTAAACGCGTTTATTTTTGAGAAATTTTACATTTAATGATGTTTATAGGGTATCAGGGAAAGAAGACGATAAATTATAAATGTTATTTGTAGTTTTGAAGAAAGTATTAAAGTTTTGAAATTAAGTTCATCGTAAAATGAGGTTGTATTTGCAAAGGATGACTTCCGAAATAATATAAATTAATAACTATATAAAGTGTGATTTTTTGTCGAAATACACCTATTCCACTAAAACATCCTTTACTTAAAGAGAAGTTATGCGTTTGGTAAAGTTTTTAAACTGTTCTCATTAATTTTACTCTATATTTATCACTTCACAGTAAAAAGAAACTCTAAGTGTACAATTAGCACGCACGCATGTAACGCTCACTCACACAAATAAACATAATTGTTAAATATTACAGTTTTAAATTACCAAAAATAAATCACAATAATTTTATTGGTACATTTTAACCCTTCGTTGCAACAATGCGGTACTGACCGTACCCCGCATCAAAATTCCACCTCACGAACCACATTTACAAAAAAAATCATATATAATTATTTTAACAAAATAATTAGCCCATACTTAATGCGAAAATGGTCAAGCTACATTCATAAAACATGATGCTTTTGTTAACAATACAAATAATTTAACTCGTTAACAATAGGCACGTGGTAGTAAAATCTAATGTGATTGGGATGAAACCGGGATCCGAAGGGTGGACCTTGACATCTGCTTGTTTGTGTGCATCCGACTGGACATATCTGATCATAAAAGTTAAATTTTGGTTTCTTGTACTGGGAGGAAAGATTAAACTAGGGCGGAGCTTGTACTCGATGTGTATTTAAAATGAAATATTTTTCGTCACATTGACAGATAAAACGAGGACTTTTTGGAAAAAAAAATTAGATTTGAATTAAGAATAGATGGGCTGGAATAAATAAAGAGGTGAGGGGTACTGAAAATGGTTATTTACAATGTAAAATGTTGAAATTTAAGAAATGTTATCAATAAAATACTGATGGCTAAATATAAGGTAGAGTAATTAAATTAAACAACCAAACCCAAAAGCTTAGTAATGGCCAAAATGCTTGATCTTAAAAAAGAAAACATGCATTTCAGTGGCTCTAGAGAATTCTTTTAAATGTATATATTATATATTGTATATATACACCTAAACGAATTATAAAATCTGTCTTAAAAGTATAGAATATATAAAGTGATTGAAATACATCTGTCCAATAAATACAAATGCATAAACAAATATTATTTTTAAATGAAGACGAGTTTCTTTAGATTAAAATAAAATAAAAGCAAGAGATAATAATGCATTCAAATCCTAGTAAAAGTTTTATTTGTTCGTGTTTTTAAACAAACACACATATTAGTTGTCCTAAAATTGCAATTGCCTCTGTTATGAAATATAGTCAAGCGTTGCATTATTTTTTTCTAGGAGTTCAGGCAACTTGAAGTGAAATAAAATAATCCGCCGATTGATCAAGCCGATTAAGAATCGATTATTTTAATCATAGGCCTCGCAAAGTCGTTTTATATTTAAGGTAACTACTCAGTTAACCATAAAATCCATATTTAGTAAAACAGACGATTGAATTGTAAAACGCGAACCCCCAAAAATCCAGATATATTTCAAACGATTCCATCAATTGTCCATTTGTACTATTGTCAATGCCATTTCAAAGACAAACTAGTTTTAAGTTTTGATTGTTCATTTTTATGTTCACGAACGATGTTACTTAATAGAATTTTCTATTGAGGTAATTGAAAGACAGCAAATAATAATAGGAAATTAACGTAGAGTAATTACATTAAACAACTAAACCTATTTAATAATGGCCAAAATTGCTTAGTCTTAAAAAGAAAACGTGCATTTCAGTTACTCTAGCTAAAGTATTCTTTTAAATGTATATATTACAGTATATAACTATACACCTTTTATTATACTCCTTAACAAAATATAAAATCTATCTTAAAAGTATAGAATAGATATAGTAATTGCTACCTTACACTTCTAGTATTTCAGTTGTTTTATGGTTGTAACGGCGTAGGTTGGCCTTCGGACAATATAAACCTCCCTGTAATTATACACTTGATTAGCAGTTTCAAACTTGAACGTAGAACATCAGAGTAAGAAAAACGATGTGGAGATGTGCACTTTTCTTAGTCTGACGTTCTACGTCCAAGTTTAAAAAAATACAATAACATGGTTATTGAAACCGTAATTTAAGGGATTCACGCTCTGGATTAAAATTAAACGAAACATTCTTCAGAATAAACGTCCAACGATAATTTATAATTAAATTGAATACATATAACTTTTTTATTAAAAAGTAACTCATTATTGACAATACAAAAGATTGTCCACGCAAAAACGGCCGTTAAAAAGCCAACATATCTAAAAAAAAGATACTTCAAAAACTGCCCATACGCATCTGCCGCCCGCATCCCTGTTAATTCCAAAATAACTATGTACGCCTTAATTTTACTTCAATAGTACAAAATAATGAACACTCGATACACCCAATAAATGAACATAAATAAACGAATACGTGCGAAAGAGAAACCAACTTTGTACATTGTACATTGACGAGTTTGTATTTAATGAAACTTTGATAAAAATGTTAATTTATTTGATCCGTAAAAGTATAGCTTAAAGACTAATTATCAAGTCTTATTATTGGATTGTTTTACCAGCAAGCTCTTATTTAATAGAGAACAACTTCATATTTAAGAGATCAAACAAATGACAACATCTCAAAGCCAATATTTAATGATGTTTTCTCCAACATTTCAACCCTTACCTTACCCAAAATACGCAGTGTACGTCAAACTACATGTTAACTCACTTCGAAAGGTGCGCATGAGCATATTAGACGTGACGTCATTATTGTCATGCGCAGTGCGAGGGTGAAATGTTTGTTGTATTGATACGCTGCGTTCGATGTTGGTAGCCTGTAATTTCACTTATTTAGGGTATTTGTTTGATAGAAAAATTATAGGTTGTCCATTGATTAGCGGCATTGTCCAGTTTGCTAATGTGGCGTTTTTACTGAGAGAATTTTAGATAAAAATATTTATTGGTTACGTTAAAGTATTTCTTTAAGGTCTATTATGCATGATACACCGATATTTATTTTCAATTATTCTTCGCTTTTTATTAATACAAAAGTCTACATGGGTTTTTGCGCTTTGCCGACGAGTGTATCCATTAGTGTACCTGTCAATGATGTACTTAAAATTAAGATAGTTTACAATAATTCTTATTTTTTATTAGCTTTCACCTAAGTCAGAAAATAGTCAAGTTTCATCGGGCAAAAAGTCAGACAGTACTTGTGAATTGTGTCGTGATTCTAGCATAGAGAAAAGTCAAAATCAAAACCATTTTAAAGATTCAAAAACTGAACTCAAATAAGTAGCCAATAATTAACCTCTACATCCAGATAATAATCTTATAAATAAACATCCTACTATTAAATCCACAACAATAGAAGTTCCGTACAAGCATACAATATAACCAAATCAATCCATCCAAGAAGGATAACGGCGACCACAGAATTTAAATCCCCGCAGTCAACCCCAGGGGGTAATTTTGTAAGTCTCACTAATTGCTCGGTTTCACTCCAAGAGACAAAGCTTAACTGTCAAAATATTAAGAAAAAAACGTGGGAAACACAACGCCCGTCTTTAATTGACCGAGAGGTCTTAAAAATTGTCGCAAGGACGTACTGAATGTCTTGAACACGCTATGTTGTTTAGGGTTGACACGTGTTAAATATCTTTTATTATAAAATTTGTCTTGGATGTTTATTTTTTAAATATTAATTAAGGGTGTGAAAAAATAATATCTAGCTTATGTCCTATTTCTTGTTTTTGAAAACTATATTACCTTGTACTTATTCTGCCTTCGTGTTTTAAAAAGAAAGGACTCTACATTATAAAAATATCTAATTTATAATAACTGTTTGCTATTTATGGATTTAATGTAATAATAATCTAAGCACTTATTTTATTATCTTATAAGGTATTTTCTACAACAAAGTTTCATCACTATAATCAACTAAATTTATAATATTCATCAAAACTGAGGATAAAAATAAACAATAAACGATAAGAGGACAATAGGCAACCCTATGAACACCGGCGTCCACGACAAAGTTAAGTAAGTCCAAATCGAAACTACTCGGCGACTTCTAACATGTAATTTAATTTAAAACGATTTTTGTACACCTTATTTAGTTTCCGAATATCCGCATGGCTGATTTAAATGACTCGCTGTTTGATATCATTGAAATTTCTACTTTGAGGAAGATGTAGGGTATTCGGAATACACCACTTGTAATTCAATTGATTTTTTGTGTTCGGATAGGCTAGAAAACTGCTGTATTTAATAATTCAAGTAATTTTTTAGTGTAAAGATCCTTTGTATTTGAACTCAATACCTAAAGCAACGTAATTTCAGTTCTTTGGTGAGATCTGGTGCGCTACTATATTCTTTCCTATTTTTACCACCCTAATACCATTACATATACCATTTACATGGTGTTCCGGATAAAGGGAAGGGTCAGCCAGTGCAAATAATGGAACAAAGGCAATTTAAACTGAAGCCTACGGCAACGCATCATTAGTCGGTATAACTATCACTATTACAATATACAACACGTAATCGTATGATATTCATGGGTTAGTGCCACTTACTATCATCACTTACCATCAGGTGGGTCGTGAAAATGAAAATAGTAGAAAATAAGCATAGAGGTGTATCTGTGTAACGGGAAGACGAGGAAGTGAAATTACAAGAGCAAGGGAAGACATTCCATTTAAAGCTTTGGGCTTACGTTATTGTCCATGAAACAGATATTCTAAACAAAAATATCAAATAAAATATCGTATGAGGAAAAATACACCGAATTTCGTATACCATAAAGGTTTGTTTCAAAAAATAATATTTTTTTTACATTATTATGAAAATATCGAAACCCTATACAATATAAAATGCGATTTTAATCCGTCAGTAACGGGGCAAATTTTATTTTTGAGGGAAGTTGGAATTACTACCTATATTTAATAACGAAATATGATAGCTATCTGTGGCAAAACGCATATAAAAATAAAGTTAATGGATATTAATTTTATATCAACACACACAATTCAACTTGTGTATTATTTTGTTACCTTTTTAAATCATGTAACTGTCTAATGCATTATAAATAATGTTTAGCTTCTTTCTTGTAAGTTGTGTTTAAGTTAAAGCATATGATTGATATCATCTAGCATACCTCTTAATATAATTCGTCAATAAAATCGAAGCAAATAACGGTATAAATGTACGCGATCGTCTTTTTGGTACCACTGTATTTAAATAAAAAGAACGCCCAATTAATATAATATACATTTATCATCGATTTCTGAACTCTTCTACTATTCTCTAAAACCGCACAATTAAGCAAACAAAAGGTATTGCACGCGACCCAACGCAACGCGACATGTGTTCTATTTAATGACATTTTTTAATAATACCAACAATAATGATCGGCGCACTTCTGATGTACTTTTAAACGCTTGCGCATGCTTCGTAATTATTTAATTTGTTTGCTATTGCTCTGCATTAGTAGTGACATATGTCACGGTGACAGATACATGTAATTGGTAAAATGTTTGTTTTTTTTATTGCTGATATTATTGTGGTTTTTTCAGTGATGCGATGGAGTCTGCGATTTGCGCGTAAATTTTTCTAGATAGAAAAAAACAGGTAGGAAGACGTAGGATTTCACGTTGACCAGCTCGCCGGTGTACGGGTATGGAAAGTTCAAATTCAAATATTTATTTCTCAACATTGACATTCGTTCTTATTGACATAAAAAAAAACACGACTCTACCACCAGTTCGGAAAAACCTTCGTTAAGAAGAACTGGTAAGAAACTTCACGGGTATATATTTTTTTTTCAAAATAAATTTACAGTCTCTTTTTGTCTATACAAAATTATTCTTATCTGCATCTGTTAGCTCGGCAAGTCTCCCCCCCCAAGTATCCAAACGACGAACACCCTCAAACGGCACCCGTTCACGAGTTCAGCCATCGCCCTCCTTAACCATATTTTTTAGAAGTCCGCAGCCTCTACCCTGATCCCGTATCTAGTTTAGGCCCTATTTATTCTATCGCTGTGGAAAACTTGCCCCGTGGCGCAAATGATAGTAGCCCTGCCTCCAGAAACAAAAATAAAATCTCAGAAACTTTTTTATCATTTTCCAGTTGGAAAGCTCAACAGGTCGTAAGTACTCCTATAAGAGACAAGCAATGTGTGCAGATTTTTCGCCTAGTAAGCTTCCAAAGCACTTAGGGCGGCTAAGTGAAAAAAAAAATGTTTGATAACTTTTATGAAATCTAAAAAAACATTTTTGCCATGGATGGCATATATGTATGGATGGCATGGATGGTTTAATGTAAATCAAAACTTAGAATATACCTCCTTTGCTGTTCATATGTTAGTTTGGGTGTTAGTGATTCTATTCAGTACCATTATATTTCTTTTCCATTTTTTTAATCCGTGTCAAACACACCCCCGAAGTAAGCACAGCTTGTGTTATGGATGGCCATCCAGCGAATCGGGGGGGGGGACCCAGAATAAACATACATATATAAATATCAACAAACACTCAAATATAGTCTCCTTGATCTTTAAGAATACGTGGCTTTGTCTTTGCCGGAAAACTAGTACACGATCTATCTGTTGGTAAGACAAACAAGATATTATTGGTTTATTCCACTGTTATTGGTTGACTATCGACCAACCGTGCTTGATTTAGTGGGAATGAATCGTCATCTTCTCGACATTTTCCATTAGATGATATGGGAGACAAAAATATAAACCATATTAGAGGGATAACCTTTTTAATTTGAAAATATTCTAGAAATGGTTATTTTCAGATCGTCATTACAATCACATTTAAATTATTTATTAATTCTATTCTCAAAATACATTTAACAACAGATACCTTAATAATTAATCATTGCTCTTGTTTGTATCTCGTTGCCATAGCAACCAAATCGTACTTCAATAATTTCATAATTCTCTAACCTATAATTATTTTTGCCAACAACACAACATTCGCAACGCGTGTCAGATCGAATGATAAGCGAATTCCATTCTTTTCGGTTAAGCATTTTTGCGATTTGGGAGTGTGACTTTATTATCGGACATGAATCACATATTTACGAGAACAAATGAAAGTGGGAGATATTATCGAATGAAAAGCAACAATTAATTCGCAGTCGGGTTTTTTTATGCATAAAGTGGTAGTAAACTCAGCTTGACTATAAAATAATTAATTTGATTTAACTACGAATGATGCCTGGAACCAAAAGGAAACAATTTTTGCGTATTTGTGCTAAAAAATAACGCGCCAACGAAGGACTGTATTAAAGGTGAGAAAGGTCAACAACCATAGTGATTTAGTATAAGTGTATCGGTTTTGACATCGTCTAATCACCCAAGATTAAATTAATCCATTGCTTCTTTTGGACCAGTCGCACCCGAAATAACGGCTGCCATGTTATATTTGGAAACATTGAAGTTCTTAACGATATTTTCTACAGGTTAACACTTTAGTTCCTTCTGCTAAGTGTGTGAAAGCATTGAACCGGAACCAGGATACAGGTGCCATCTAGTGTTGACAGCGTGTACGAAAATAAGGCCGTGTTCGCAAGGGGTTGTTAGGAATAATATTATTTTAATTTCGTTTGAATTTATATCTGGCACTTATTTTGCGCAGATAAATTGCTATTGCCGAGGTGGTAATTCGGCCAGCAATATAGGCTTCGTTGCCTTAAGTTGTTTCTAGTTTAAGTGCAGTTTTTTATCCTTCTTCTTATTTTATTTTTAAATATTCTGGAATTGTTTATATTAATGTAAGTTTTAGTCCTTGAAGCTGATTGTGTATGATCTGTTAATAAGTAAATTTCTAAATAGAACAAAAACTCAGATACGTTTTGATCAAAAGCTATGTAGTTATTCTATGTAGGGCTCATGTTTTTATAGAAAAGCTTTTTTAGATACCCTTCCCAGTACACCGTACTAATGTTAAACACCCAAAACAAGATACTGGATGTAGTTTCTACGAAAGTCTTTGGTCAGATCTGTAATTAGGTTACCCCTATTAGACTAACATAAGACGCGCGAGTCAGATATCGGTAATGTTATTACAAATACATAAATAATTACTATCATGTTTCGAAACATTGTCTTATGAAACATTATGATGTATTTAAGAAATTTTTTTAAAACATTGACGACCGAGTGGTGTAGTGGTAAATTGCCTTGCCTCATACGCCGAAGGTCCCAGGTTCGAGTCCTGGCCTGTTCTGGAATTCATTTGTGTGATGAACACAGATGTTTGTTCTCGGGTCATGGTTGTTTGTATTTATATATGTATGTTTATTCTGGGTTCCCCCCCAGTTCATTGTATGGTCATCCATAACACAAGCTCTGCTTACTTTGGAGCCATACAGTTGGTGTGTTTGTCTGGGGATTTATTATTATATATTATTATTATTATATCTACTCAGAAAAGAGCTATCAGTTGCAAATTATCAATCTTAATTACATTTTCGTAACAGAACCTTAAAAATAAGTTGTAGCCGCGTCTTGTGCAAGCGGCCTTATATAGAGAAGTCTAATAAGAAATGTATGAAATGCTCACCGTAGCAAGGTATTAATCATACAATTGATAAATTATTCCTTTCAGAACAGGTGCGAGGGTGTAGATTTGATTCGGTTAAAAAACAATATCTTTATGAGCTTTAGTTAAAAGGTTTAAAGTAAAAAGTTGGTAGATACATTTAATGTATGTAGTTAAAACGCTGTCTTCGTTTTTAGATCTTCCACCTCAACAGCACCCTTGATTGTCGCACTGCAGGGGCATTAACCTCACCTACCTAAAGGGGTGATTATGATGGCCAGGCAATTTAATGTCCACCCGCTTGTTTACGGCGAGTTCATATTCAAATATTTGTTTCTCAACATTGAGAATTACTTGTTTTTATTGACGTCAAATAAAACATGACTCTACCACCACTTCGGGAAGAAGAACTGGCAAGAAACTTCGTGGCTATATTTTTTTCAAAATAAATTTACAGTGTCTCTTTATGTCTATATAAAATTATTGTCATCTGAATCTGTTAGCGCGGCAAGTCTCCCTGCCCCAGAGTATCCAAACGACGACCACCCTCAAACGGCACCCGATCACGAGTATCCGGGATCCAGCCATCCCCTCCTCAACCATATTAGAGGGAAGTGAGCGACCCGTCACTCGACGCTATCCATATACCTTAGAAATCATTTCTTAGGCATGTGGGTTACATTGTCTTACTCTACCGTAAAAGCAGTTAGCAATATGAACATAGGTTGCTAATACTGAATGGTAGATCTTAACTCTCACTGGGTTCGAATCTGGGACCACGCAATAACCACGCTCATTTAGGACCTACACTTCTAACTGAAAAGTATATGTATTTCAACACTAGCTCTGCTATTGCACTATCGAGTTTTGTAAATAAACAAACGGAACTAGCTACAACTTTCATATACATCTATTTCAGTTCAGTTTAGTCCAAAGTGTCGATTTGACACCAAAGCTTTAGACTGCGACTGGGGGTACAGTCAGTAAAAACTGTTTCGCGTCCCTGTCAAGAGACATCTGCCGCCCGTATTGCGCCCGCGCCGCGCCGCGGTTTAATACTGCAATTACAGCGCACACGCCATTGTATTAATTTAACGATATTTACTGTACTTTGTAGAATAATTATTGTATTGATGAGGGCGGTGCATTGTGAGGGATCATACCGTGGACGTATTGGCTGGATCTAATGTTACACGCGTAGGTTTTAAAGCTTTGCAATGGTATCAAGACTGTAAACACACATCGGACCCGGCTGTCGGATCGGTCTACTTGCAGATATCGTTAAAATTAGATTAAAAGAAATATTTTGCAGAAATTTATAAGAAGGTTGTGTAGACAGATGCTGCGTTGCTAACCTTGGTTAAACTGTCAAGTGGTATTGTATTAACCTAGATGTCTCTTAATAGTCAAATACAATAGAAAATATTAAGAGGTCTAATGTCGCAGTGACTATAATCTGTCTTTACCGATAACTTTACACTTTCGTTAGTACAAAAAGTAATAATAATAATAAATCCCCAGACAAACACACCAACTGTATGGCCCCAAAGTAAGCAGAGCTTGTATTATGGATGACTATACACCGAGCTGGGTGGGAACCCAGAATAAACATACATATATAAATACAAACAACCATGATCCGAGAACAATCACACAAATGAATGCCCCGGTCAGGTCGGCGTATGAGGCAAGGCTACTTACCACTACACCACTCGGTCGTCGAAAAAGAGTTTATAGTTCTGAATTTTTTGTTACGGCAGAGTTTTCTTGGATTTTTATTGTTTTTATTGCTAAGCGAGACTAAACGGATTCTTAATTCTTATAAGAGCTACTTAGCCACGTAGTCAAAAATCACACTCAGTAAAATGTTCCACTTAAATTAATAAATAATAAATAAATCCCCAGACAAACACACCAACTGTATAGCCCCAAAGTAAGCAGAGCTTGTGTTATGGATGACAATACAGCGAGAACTGGGGGGGAACCCAGAATAAACATACATATATAAATATCAACAACCATGACCCGAGAACAAACATCTGTGTTCATCACACAAATGAATGCCCCGGCCAGGACTCGAACCTGGGACCTTCGGCGTATGAGGCAAGGCTACTTACCACTACGCCACTCGCCACTAGTTTGCAGAAACATGTAAAAGACAATAGAAACTTAAATAAAACCGCAGTGATACAGTTTTAGGCGAGCCAACGTATGATATTTTTAAAATTACGTCTATCATTGTTGGCACTATATAGTTTAAATTTAAGTGGTTGAAAAGTCATCACTCAGTCTCAGATTGTACTAATTCCAAACCGCAACTTATTGATATCGGTCAGTTTAAGTTAAGCTAATCGGTTAGCTTAAGTTTAAGCAGGTCCAAACCTATAATAGTTTCGACAGTTGCATCTCTACCGCTGAAAAGCGCTGCAGGTCGATCGGTAAACTTCGTGAAATATCGAGTTTCGTGTGAGTTTATCATTCCCAAAACATCAAATTTTAAATCTCGATTGAAAAGTCTCTGTAGGCCAGATCGTTATCTAATCTCGACATCATCTCGAAAAATGAAAATTACCATCCCGGTCACCCTAAAATTTTTGATCTCACAAGATTCTTTAGGATTCTATTCTTCATTATCTAGGTTTGATTTACAATAACAACTGATTTCTTATAACAATTTCTTATAATATAGGATTGTTAAAGAAACTTACTTCAGTGTTTCCCAAATAACTATTTTTTACATTTATTTACATATCATTACGATTTTGATGGTTTCATAGTACAAAACAATCTAGCTTTTTTTAAAGTTAATAATTATTTTAGATACCTATAACTATCTATTAAAATTATTAAAAAATGCAACCCTTTCGTGTTCAGATCGTTTCTGTCTCTTTCTTTTCCTATCTTTTATTAAATACGTAGACAAGTGTTGCACTCGAGCAGATGTTAGACTGGCTCGTAAATAATAGTCGTTAAATCTAAAGAAACTAACTCTTGATAAAAGTAATTCATTATATTTTTTCATTGATAAATTGTTTGAGTCAAGTACTTTATTATTTATAGGGACGGGCCTTGAAAAGCCATCTTTTGATTGAGTTAATGAAAATGTTTTAAAGGAATGAATGAGTGGATTTGTAAACAAAAAAATAAATAATGTTAGCATATAAAGATTTATCTACGAATTATATTTGGAAATATAATATTTGTATATTATTATATTTATATAATATTTAAATGTACCTCTAGTTAATATAAATAAAGTCCTATTTTCCCTGCTAAATTTTGCAAAATATAAAGGGCACGGTATTCCTGGTTTTAAATGACTTGGTGGATAATAAAACCTGGACCCTGGATGGTTTATCCTGATAAGAGCCAGAATGTCCGGTTATATTGTTTTTTATTTTAGGATGCTACGGTTGGCTCAAGGCCAAAGATTAGCTTTTATTTGTTATTGTTAATAATGTACATACTGTGATCATATGAAATATAAACAAAATCTAAAACATATATCTAATTTACTTTTTTAAGGGCTGATTGTACCACGCTCAGATAACTTTTATCAGTAGGTACATTGTTTTGAGAATTTGACATAATTTCTATGACAAGTCTAAGATGTTCTCAATTTTAAGTTATCTCAAGTTTATTTTATCTTTATATTTTTTATTTGCTGCTAAAGCAGTACAATTAATTCAATTTTTTTTCAAACAGAAATAGCAAGCTGCTTAAAAATTGTACTCCTACGCCGTCTTGAATTACTTATTTGTGTAAGAATAATACTAAATAATGGCAGCTGCCACGTGCCAAATACTTTTGCTCCAGAAACCATTGTTATACGCAACTTATACGTCACTAGTATTCAGTATAACTGAGTATTCAATGGAGATACACCCACTATTTTTTCACAAAAAACGTCATGGTATAATTCTATGCAGACGTCTAAGTATAGCGATTATTTTTTCTTGTGCAACGAAAAACTAAGACGAGTAAATACTGATTTATTATAATCTAAATGCAACCATAATTATACGTTAAAATTATACTACAAATAAAACACTAAATCTAAACTTCAATGTTTCGGGGATTTGAACCTATACAAATAAATAATATGTCTTTGTACATGGAGATTATTTGTATAAAAAAATCTGGTACACTGGTATAGAATTAGTGGACCTTTTTGATTGATAAACACAGCAAACACAGGTCGACTAAAGGCTTTGATGGAACCATGTTGCCATGTAGTTAGGGCAAGAAAATTGTTACAAAAAACTCTATTTATATTATCTCTCTTAAAGACAAAATAAATATACGATAAGTAAACTAGAAATTTTTACTGACAGACCGACTTTTGAACCTAACTTTTAATCTATTTCAAAGGAGATAAAATAGACTGTCAAAGCTTATTTAAACGATAGGTTGTTGTAAATACGTGCGCAAAAATATTTGTATTACTCCAAAAACTTATTTTTTTACAACTACTGTATGAATCACTAACTATATATTTAATCTTGTATTAGTTTTTTTAATCGTAAATATTCTCTTGGCGACTAGCACGTGCGACACCTGGAGCGTAATGATGTGGCAATACCACAAGAACTTTGTCGATGAAATTGTTTCTATCATTGTAACTTATCTAGAGTTCTACATTATAGGTAATTTATAATATTATTTTAATGCGAGTTTTTCTAGGTTATACAGTTGAGATATTCCTATTGCAAAATAAAAAAAATTTCTAAAAATTTCATGTCATAACCTAAGGTAGGTACGGTAAAAATTTCCAAACGATAAGAATTTATTTATCGTTATGAATGTTACGGTAGTAATAATGTAAGAAGCAGTACCTACATTAATTGCTAAATTCTGAGCTAACTATTAACTAAAAGAAATAGTTTAAAATGTGGTAGAGGCCGAATTACATGAGGTGGAAACAAACATAAACCAATGATAATCGATCCTGAAGCATTAGAAAAGTTTAACTAAGAAATTTCGAATCCAATAATAAATTGGACTCCGTTTCGAAAAAAATCATTGTAAAGAACCAACATTTCTACGATATCAATTCGATGTTCTTAGTAAAGTATTCAATAATTTTTTGCCATAAAATCGTTACTTCTTGATTAGTCTGAGTTGCTTTCGGTACAATATTTTTTTAGTTTCTATGCGAGATTAAAAGTTGACTTCTGTATGATTTTGTTTATATTCTAGTTTTCAAACGAATAAACAAGTATCTAGTTTTTATTATTCCGTAACTCATATAAAGATGTTGAGACTTTTTATGTCTTATAACTGTATATAACATGATAAAACAAATTTGAAATATCGACTATTTATAATACTTTCAGTGTATAAATTATTTCACAAATTTTACCAAGTTTTATTTCTTTATCTATAAATCTATAGTGTTAGTACATCACTACGATTTTTTACAAAACAGTCAACCGCATTACGTCTCGCGAATTCTAACAAAACTTCTTAAGAAATGTATATTTTATTCGATTGCAAACATAAAGGGACCGACACAGCAGCTGATTCATTTTTTCTACCGAAAATCACCTCCGTATCTAAATACGTACGTACCTGATGAGCAATAAGGTTGAAAATAGTTTAAACTTTGAAAATGCATATGATTGCCAGCCTTTACGAATGTCAATTATTTCAGTGGTACTCAAATTACTTGACTCTATGTTTAATTTTAGTTCATTATTCAGAGGCTACCCTCCGAATAATAAACTAAAACTAAAACTGGAGATTGTTTTCGTAATTCGAACACCGCATACGTTCAATTCAAACATTTTGTTTTTTCTTCTAAGGAGGTAAGCTTGCTTGACAAAAATATGAATACTTTTCAATTGGTATTGTAAGTTGATTTTAATTATAGTATCGTTAGGAAAGGTGTGATTGCGAAGGAGTAAGCGAAATTTTAGTAAGGTAATTATAATCATCATGGTTTGGTTTAAAATTCAGTGGGAAACTTGGACAAGCAAAGATTTTAATAAAGTTTTTCTTGTGCTCTTTGGATATTTTTATTATTATTATACATGAGAGTTGTAATATAGTTTTTTATTTAGTGAATAAAAAATGATTAAAAGCTTTACTATATTTTACAAATACCTAAATATTTCTTCATTTAAATTGTTTACAATACAACTTCATTTTTGCACATAGAAAAAAAACATTTAGTAGAATCTTTAAAAAAGCAAATAACTTTCCTGTAACTGAAAGATACGAAAAAGGTTGTTGGCTTCAGAATTTTCTGCCGTTTATTTTTAATATCTCGATTTTTTATATTTACGAGTAGAGCTTACGAAGAGTTATATTCTACACCCCCTCGTGTAACGGTTCATAATACTAAATTTTTAATTATATCACCTTTATTAAGATCACCTTATCTTAATAAAGGTGATATAATTAGCTTGACTTAGAGACATGTCTTCCTTGTGTCATGAGGAAAATGAATTTTAAATAATAAAAAAGTATTTCTTTGCATACATAAAAAAATCATGCAACCTATTTTAAAAACATACATCTTACTAATAAAATAATACAATTTGAATGAAACTTTACTAACGTAACTATATTCCCTCGTGTATGCTCAGTGACGCTTACGCGGCACTTTTACTTGTGACGTCTGTGTTATTTGTGACAGGCTGACAGACCTGTGAGAATTCATGTCAAGTCCAATGACAGATGACAGTTTTGTCAACGCCTTTGCTGTGTAATTTTTTGCATTCGTTCGGGATGTAACAAGCGACTAGCGAAGTGATTTGATTAATGTATATGATTGACATACATAGCGAACATATTTAGGGTATTGTGCATAAGTTTAACTTTTAAGGATCAGTTCGGGTTGTATGACTTTTTGGATGAACTCACTTCGAAGTTGTACCCCTGTGCGATTCACGCCTTTATTGTCTCGGCATTTTTAAAAAAACAAATACTTTTCAAGTGTAATAACTTAATGTTTGGTAACACAGATCTGTTTTCATGACTTTTTTCATTTTTATATTGCTTCCTTTAAAATTTTCATTGGAAAAATTTTGTTAAGAGTATTTCTTCCGAAATAACAGCGAATGATAATGAAATATAAGATGAAAATAGAAGATGGATTTATTTACATTTGTAATGATTATTGATTTCTGCCCATTATAAAACCTTATATCTTATGAAGTATTGACGTGACTGAGCTGAGCCTGATGCTGTAAATGAGGTACCTACGTTTCAAGAAGACACTTAAGATTTCCGCAGTGTAACCCTTATAAAGTCAAGCTTTAAGACATCGTTCTTATTTAAAGATAGTATGAAGGACTTTCTCACAGTATATAAATCATAGCTATAAGTTATGTTTGACGTAATTTTCAATGTATTAACTGGAAAAATATTGATTTATTTATTCATAAAGGCCGAGTGGCTTAGTGCGTAGTAACCCTGCCTTCATTAGTGTGATGAACACAGATGTGAGATGATGTTTGTTCTCGGGTCATGGTTGTTTATATTTATATATACGTACGTTTATTCTGGGTTTCCCTTTAGTTCGCTGCATGGTCATCCATAACACATGCTCTGCTTAATTAAGGGCCACAGAGTTGGTGCGTTAGTCCGGGAATTAATTTATTATTTATTGGTTCTAATTCAATTACCACACTAAAATCTTAAAAGCACTTTTAAAAACACATAAAACTTTTCAACTTATAACAATATTACAAATCATTGTCTAGTATTAAAATCTTTTACCTGCATTTTAAGTGCAAGCAATAAAAACAATTATTGTCATACACAAATACTTACTGCATAAACATATCATAAAAATATGCTTTAATTTCCCCTTAAGCCACGCGTAAACCGTTGCATGTATCCGAACAACTTAACTTTTCAGTAAAGGGCGGCGCGGCTTTCTACTCGTAAATGAAGTTTCACCTTTAGTCACGTAATAAGTGGTATAGTTCCAATTTTTGCTACTGACCAATTAGATTGCTGGCATTGTAGGAGTGGGGTTAAATATGCTAATTTGTGAGTGTCACTGTCAATCAGAGTGCGTGCGTGTCATAAATAACTGATTTTTATGCAATTTTGGCGGAAATGTGTCAATATGGCGGCTGTCGTTTTGACACCTGCCTTGGTCGTGGACAATAGTTTTTCAGTTATTTTGAGAAGCTTTATTTTTTATAAGAGAATGTGGAAAACGCTGCTACGGTTGTTTTATGTCCGTGTATATGAAACGAGTAGATTTGATCTCGATTCCATTGGGTATTTTAGATGAAACGCAGCCTATAAGAATAATTTTTATTAAAATTTAGTTGTTTGAAAATATTATAGATAATGATTAAAGTTTCAGACTTTATTTATTACAAATAAATAAATAATCTTTTCAAAACATAAGATATAGAATATTTTGTAAATATGTGTTCAAATAATGGTCAATGCATAACTTTGTTTAAGGAGTACAATCTTTTTCTGAATATTAATAATAATAATAATAAATCTCCAGACAAACACAAATACTGTATGACCCCAAAGTAAGCAAAGCGTGTTATGGATGACCGTACTGCGAACTGGGGGGGGGGGGAATACATACATAAATGCAAACAACAATATTTTGCTAAAGTTATAACTTGTCCACGTGAAAGTATCGTTACTCTGTCTGATTAAATTGACTTTTACAATCCTGCAAAAGTGTGAATCCATAAAGTTAATCCATCATTTAAATAAGTCATATAAACCAAAACAGTTACGTCATCCTTAACCCGTGATCGGTGGTGTCCCTTCATGCCCCGCACCGGACTCGCCCCAGACCTCGCCTCACTGGTTCCTGTGGGGTATAAATCAAAGCTGTTTTGACCTTTAGCCCCAAAGTTGGGTTTTAGGGATTACACCCTGGTCGCTCTCACGACGTTAACGACTATCGCATGACGTTTCTTTTTTTTTAATTTTTAAATATCGGTAATGTTAGTTTTTAATAAAATTGTTTTATGTATGTTCTGACAGGTTTGTGAGTTGGATGGTATTATGATTATTATTAGATTTTGTAAAGGTAAATGGACTACAGGGAATGTCTATGTTAGAGTAATGAGATATTTTTTAGGAGAATCTTGGTGCGCTAGCTAAGGTTCTACAATCGGTATTTGTTTAGAAAACTCTAGTTAATTTATTTTGCCGAATTTTCCGTTATTACACCCTGTTTGAGATAATCAAGTTTAAAAAAGCGTTAAATTATAATTTATCAACATTAGAATTCCTCATTTTAGACTTTCCTTCCAAGCTGCCAAACAAATCAAAGTCAACGACTCCGAACAACTAAAATGTAGTAGTTACTAAAACTAGTTCTGAATGCAACATGGCACCTAATTTCACGTCATTGTCATTTCATTATCTACACACATAATGCGTTGAACACAATCAGGTATCAAGACTAACATATTGCGCTCGCCCCCAGCGACATAAACTAGCTTTCAAGTACTAAGAGTATGCCCCGTGAATTCCCATACCAAACTCATTGTTGACTGAAATAAATCAACATTTACATGAAAAAACCAGTTCCTTGGACGTTGAAAAAATATATTCCGAAGGGCGAATCGGCATCTATTGTGTGACGTCTTAGGGTTTTCGCACACGGAAGTTCCCGGTTGAATAAGCTGCATTTTTAGGTTAACAATGGCTGACAATAGCAACACTGACAATAGGGTAGTTGGAACGAGAGCAGCTTATTGTCTGTGAACGCAGCTGATCTTGACGATTGCGCAGTTCTTAATTTTTGAAAAGGGAATGTCTGACAACGGTGTTTTAATTTTTCCATTCCGATGTTCCGTGTTTTCTTTTGAGATGTTCCAATTTTGTCTGAATTATGTTACTGGCCAGTTGCAAATCTACGGCGGGGTCAGCTGTGCAGTCTGATCTTTTGTGTAAACTGATTTGCCCTTATTTTAGAAAAAAAATATCTTTAACCTTGAGAACTGTGACTTAAGAAATATTTTTTTCACTTTTTTTTAAATATTATTAATTATTATTCCATCAGGAAGGAAGATAATTCTACTGGAGCTCTAGTATTATCTATTAGATACGTTATTTTTATAGACAGTATCATCTGTTAGTTTAGGCAAGGGGCGGGGGCGGGTAAAGCTGATACAATTATTCAATATCATAGAGCCACTAATCCAGCCTTAATGATCCCACTGCAGAGATATAAAACTCACCCAATTAAGGAGTATTTTTAAGCGAGTTGACAGATTTTCGCATTTACCTTCCTCGTGGTGTTTTCCTTCACCATTAGAGCCTTCGATTTAATTATGCTTACTGTAAATTTGATCATAAAAAAGTTTAAATTACCCAGTAAGTTGTAAAATCTCACTGGTATATTTGGCAGATCGGTATCGAGCCCGGGCATAACGGTAGAAACCCAGTGCCTAAACCATTACTTGGACACTGAAAAGGTAGATTACTAGAGTGGGAATAGGAAAATAGGAAACATGGTAGCATAATACTGTAAGCTACTCATCATAGCCTGCAAAGGAGCATGTGATCCATCTGTGAAAGATGTTCCTGCCGATGAACATAAATTATCGGAAGTTATTAACGAGGACAATATGTTCGACTTGCCTTGCCCTTCGTATGCTTTAAGCTTTAATTAGTATTTATTATGTTTTTTTTCTAGTCCCCTGACAGGATCAGAGTCTTTACTTTGGGTTTTATAAAGTACCACTTTGTGGCTTGCTGATATTCATACATCTTATGTTCTAAACTTAAACATTATATTTTAATATACTTACTGATTATTGTATTACACTTATTTTAAAGGGATTGCTCATACATTTTTATTTTCATATTTATACATTATTTGCAGTAACCTAATCTAACTTCAAAATTTTTTACATCACTTTATCTTACATAACTGAACAAATGTGAACTTATTTTACACTTCTAAGATACTATTTATATCTCCTCATGTCTGTTATTTACAATTTTTCCTACTTTTACCATATAATTTAACATTGTCTCATTCTTTATATTTTCTCTTATCGAATCCATATGTATTCTTTATGTTACTTCGATATCACTCGTTTTAACTAAATAACTATTAAGATCTTGGCGCCTGTTTTATTTATTGAAAAAGGTTTAGACGTTTGTCCTCTATCTCACCTGATGGAAAGTGACGATGAAGACGAAGGTGTTACACGTCTATCCACGAGATACCTATTCACTCGACGCTTGAAAGAACTGGGACTATAGTTTTCTGAAAACACAGACGCAGGCAGTTTATTTCACACCTTCGCGACCCGCATCAAAAAGGAACTATCGAAGCGTTTGATTCGAATTCTTGGGATATCTACTATAAAGGGACGGAAGGCCTGTCAGTTTTAGCCAAAGGTGACTATGCATGTTAGTATCGGAGTTCGTATACCGACTATCGTCCTTCTGGATGTATATCTTATCTTTGTAGGGCATATCCATGTCAACATAACGGACATGTAAACCTTTCCTCATCGTAGTCGAATAACTATTAAATAAATATGAAATCTAAGCTCAAATCCTTTTTCATATACAACATGTGTAACTGATTTATGTATTATTGAATGTGTGTTGCCGATTACCACAATTTAAATTCCCAAAAAATAAAAATAGGAATACTTGTAATTTAAGTTTAATATTCATCATAACCACCTGTAGACTTAGGTTAGCATTATCCTATAAACCTTATGCTAATTTGTATATTATTTTCTTCAAGGTTTTTTTAAATAATAAATGAAAAAAAAAAAGAAAACTACATGTCTCTCGTTCAGATGCCAAACCAAGTGGTAATAGAGTTTCTCTGTTAAGATCTCGTCTGGGTCGGTACTAGAGTCCTTTCAATTCGTAAACTGTATCCGAACGGTACCACCTTATTATGAACGCATACAAATGATATCATCGGTAATTTTGTGCATTAGTGGTTGTAAAGTTTCTCTGTTAAGATCTCGTCCGGGTGGTACTAGAGTCCTTTCAATTCGTAAACTGTATCCGAACGGTACCACCTTATTATGAACGCATACAAATGATATCATCGGTAATTTTGTGCATAAGTGGTTGTAAAGTTTCTCTGTTAAGATCTCGTCCGGGTGGTACTAGAGTCCTTTCAATTCGTAAACTGTATCCGAACGGTACCACCTTATTATGAACGCATCCAATGATATCATCGGTAATTTTGTGCATTAGTGGTTGTAAAGTTTCTCTGTTAAGATCTCGTCCGGGTGGTACTAGAGTCCTTTCAATTCGTAAACTGTATCCGAACGGTACCACCTTATTATGAACGCATACAAATGATATCATCGGTAATTTTGTGCATTAGTGGTTGTAAAGTTTCTCTGTTAAGATCTCGTCCGGGTGGTACTAGAGTCCTTTCAATTCGTAAACTGTATCCGAACGGTACCACCTTATTATGAACGCATACAAATGATATCATCGGTAATTTTGTGCATTAGTGGTTGTAAAGTTTCTCTGTTAGGATCTCGTCTGGGGCGGGACTAGAGTCCTTTCAATTCGAAAACTGTATCCGAACGGTACCACCTTATTATGAACGCATACAAATGATATCATCGGTAATTTTGTGCATTAGTGGTTGTAAAGTTTCTCTGTTAGGATCTCGTCTGGGGCGGGACTAGAGTCCTTTCAATTCGAAAACTGTATCCGAACGGTACCACCTTATTATGAACGCATACAAATGATATCATCGGTAATTTTGTGCATTAGTGGTTGTAAAGTTTCTCTGTTAGGATCTCGTCTGAGGCGGTACTAGAGTCCTTTCAATTCGAAAACTGTATCCGAACGGTACCACCTTATTATGAACGCATACAAATGATATCATCGGTAATTTTGTGCATTAGTGGTTGTAAAGTTTCTCTGTTTGGATCTCGTCTGGGGCGGGACTAGAGTCCTTTCAATTCGAAAACTGTATCCGAACGGTACCACCTTATTATGAACGCATACAAATGATATCATCGGTAATTTTGTGCATTAGTGGTTGTAAAGTTTCTCTGTTAGGATCTCGTCTGGGGCGGGACTAGAGTCCTTTCAATTCGAAAACTGTATCCGAACGGTACCACCTTATTATGAACGCATACAAATGATATCATCGGTAATTTTGTGCATTAGTGGTTGTAAAGTTTCTCTGTTAAGATCTCGTCCGGGGCGGTACTAGAGTCCTTTCAATTCGAAAACTGTATCCGAACGGTACCACCTTATTATGAACGCATACAAATGATATCATCGGTAATTTTGTGCATTAGTGGTTGTAAAGTTTCTCTGTTAAGATCTCGTCTGGGTCGGTACTAGAGTCCTTTCAATTCGAAAACTGTATCCGAACGGTACCACCTTATTATGAACGCATACAAATGATATCATCGGTAATTTTGTGCATTAGTGGTTGTAAAGTTTCTCTGTTAAGATCTCGTCTAGGGTGGTACTACAGTCCTTTCTATTTCAACCATCATAAGAACCACGTTTACAGGAATGAACAGCCAGTATAATTATTGGAACAAAGGCAATCCCAACCTACGCAAGTTTTTTTCGAAATGGACAGTTTATTTCTGGCCCTTTAAATAAAGGCCTTTAAATTTCACCGGACTTTCAGTAGCTGGCAGTCAGCAACGCATCATCATCGATAGACAATAAAAAACAACTTTACTAATCAATTACAGCGTGCTCGACAGTTAAAACATCCGTAATCAGTATTATAGAGAGAAGAGATTTCTTTAAATGCGATCGATAAACTCAGAGAACCGGTTGAAAAAAATGTTTCTTCATAAGACAGGACATTATCCCAAGTAACATAAGCTATATAATGTATCCCGATAGTCCTTAAGGAGCTAGCTATGAGGGACGTTCAGTTTATTACAATGATTCAATGTTTCCAGAACTGTTATGTATTTTGGCTTTGCGGCGCAGATGACAGAAGTCCACCCCACAAAGTCACAATTTTGAATTTTGAATTTTTTCGTAATGTCTGTGTTTGTCCAAGACTCATCCGATTTATGTATGTATGGCCGTCGTTTTTTATTTTCTTTCTCGTTATTGAGTACCTAAACAAGTTTTAGGCATATAGTAGTTTATAATGCAAATTAGCCTTCAAAATGATGTTCCAAGTCATAGCAAGACGTATAGCCGTCAGTACAGATCTCACGCAAATTGCAATAAAAATAAATTCAAGTTCTAGAATACTGCGGCAGCCGTTATCGATTTTTTCTAGTCCTAACTTACAAGGTGTATCGTAATTATTGCTAAACGGTTGGCAGATGTCAAACGATACTGGTGGCGCGTGCGCAACCTGACCTTTCAGAAATGTCAATGTCAAACACATTTCAACTGAAAAATGTATTTCCGATATTTTTGCAAAATTGTTACGATATTAAGTGCTTGTTGGATAAAACTCGTTAATGTAATGTTTAAATGTTGGATAATCCACCTGCATTTCTTGATAAATAAATTAAAACAAGGAAAGTATTTTAAATGTACTGGATTTATTTATTTACAGCGTGTAGTGACTGATTAGAAACATCTAGGCGTGTTCTGAGATATGTCTTATGTTATCGCCGTAATATCCATGTGGTTGTGTTGAATGTCATGAAGTTACAGATGCAAGGTTATTTCAACTCAAGCCTTAGATTAACAATGCCCTCCTTCTAAATTTAAGTAATTGAGCTATTTTTTATTTATTGTGCTCTGTACAACTATTAAAACCTTTTTTATTTCCCACTTACATGCGTATCAACCAATTTAACGGTTTATACAAATTATAACAATTACTTAAGTGCTAAAAAAAATAGATTTGCGCAAATCAAAAATTATTTTATCAATGAATATGCTAAAATCTTTGCATATTAATCTACTTTGTACCTTAAATACTGTAACAATAAAAAGAAACTTATAACTGTGTGTTTAGGATCACTTTGGAATGAATAGTTTTTTGATGTATTCCAAAAGTATATCGAAGGGGCGTTTTCTAAGATTCCAAATACAAAAGCGCAAGATTTCTGCTCTAAATAGATAACTGTCAAATTAATTCGTTTTTTAAATGCCTGTCACCCCTTTTTGAATGTGATTTTTTTTGTGTATTTTTTTTTTAATTTCTTGAGCGTGAATAAAAAACGTGGGTACGGATTTTTTTAAACGGTAATGTTCTTCTTTTAGAAGTAGTTTCACTGTGATTTACGCGGTTTATTTTTAATAGAGAATTGTATTCAAGATTTAGTAGAAGGCAGTTGCATTACAGATATTGCTTGGCTGGTCGCTTCTTTAAATAATTACTTTTTACTTTGTAAAAATACTTTTTTAGCAATTGGCAATTAAATATCACGCATCGATGGACGACTATTCGTTAATAAAACATGAAACTAGTTTTTGAGTTACAGCAGGGATTTGGGGTTCGTTTTCAGCGAAGTTTACCTTTGCAGCAATCAGGTTAATTTGAAATAATCAAAACTACAGAACCCAGTCGCTGTAATAAAAATATCCATCTTTCCAAATCAACATTTCAAAAAAACCAACAAATAATTTGGATTATTAGAGTGCAGCTTTGTAAATGTTCGACTATGTTCCAAATTTCAGCTATTTAGATTGCGTTGATAGTTATAAATCGCTGTCATTACAACCTATTTTAAAAATACCGATTGCTGACTACTCTTTCAAGTAAAGGAACGCGCATAGAGCCTGTACTTAAAACTTCTCCTTTGATATTGAGATGATTTGAGATTTGATAGATATGTCGCTGTGAAAATGTCAAATAAGTAGTTTTATATCAACTCTTGATTTAAAAAGATAATAATAACTAGAATCGAGCGGTCGTTTTTATTGCAATCTAACCTAACCCAGCCGAGATAAACTGTTGTTTTATGGCTTTGACAATTTTACGGCGACAGTTACTCTAGAATTGAATACGAAGAAGGTAAACAATTTTTTTTAATACTTTCAAGTCATTCTTATATTAGGGATCGAAATAGGATTTGAAGACAAAAAGCTCATTTTTATAGTTGAGTAAATTTCAAAATAATAGCCCATTTAATTCTGGAGGTCATTTAACTGATATTTTACCTTCTACATATAAAGATTATATCATTCTTATACCATAGATAATAATTTAATTGAATAGGTTCCAGTTAAAATAATACATTGCTGTAAGTAGTATTATTTTCGGTTGTTGTATTTTGAAGTGAAACATTTATTGACTAACCTTGTAAAATGTTACTGATTTTTCAAGAAATATTGCAAAGAAAAAATAATGCTAGTTCGGAAGAGATTTTTAGTAGGGCTTTGTTAGAAACCGAAAAAAATATTGATTTCCGAAATAACTGAAACTATTTCTAGAGAAATTTTTTTTAACTGTTGTTTTTTACCTTCATTTTAACAATCAAAGGTTGGTCAAAGCTTGTGAGATCTCCCAAGAACTTTATTATTTTTAACAGCTAATGTCGTTCCAATAGTAGAACATTTCAATGCAATAGGTATCTCGTGGATAGACGTGTGACACCTTCGTCTTCATCGTCGTGAGATATTAAGCAAACGTCTTATCCTTTTTAAATAAAAAAAAATTAAAATGCATTATTACATTCCGACAGCTTCTACTATATCATATAACAAGCAACTTATAAGTAAGTTCATTAAGTTTTAATTGCACATAGGCAAAGGTGCTGCACGGCTTAAAGGTTAACTGCGACGTTACAGCGCCACCAACTTATGTATGTGTTCCGTAGTAAATACTAGAACTAAAGCATTTTCTACGTGACTAAATGTCAAAACTTATTTACGCCTAGAAAGCAGCGTCACCCTGGAATGATAAAATAAGTTGATCGAACTGTACATTCTTCCCTTGACCTTTGATTTTTTTTAAACGGCAACTATTTAAGGATTAGCCGTGAAAGAAATAGATATTTTGAGCTGTCTGCACGATAAAAATTTATGAAGTTCAAAGTATAACCGTTGTTTTGAACCTAATTTGTTGCGTGCATTTTGAAAATATTATTTAATTTTGCAAATTTAAATAATTAATCAATCATGCAATAACATAATTGATTAATCGTTTGGCTAATTAGACAGAAACATCGAATAACATATTTTGTCATTACTATAATCGAATTGAATTTGATAAAACTCCTTGAATTGATTTCATTAGAGTTTTTAAGATAATATACAAGAATTTCATTTATGCAATCTGCAACGTGTCTGGCTGAAATCATGTGCTAATAATATGTTTTGAAGAACGACCAGTTTTTAAATTATTTATTTTTATATGTTTACGAATTTAGATGTCATTTTCCTAAAGAGACTACTGGTATGCATTAGTAAAAAAAAAGTTACTGAATTTTCATGGAAATATATATTTTTTAAACACGATATACAAATATTAAATTATATTATGAAAAGTGCTAAATATTCTGCGAATATGACAAATTTTGATTAAATAAAAGATACATTTTTTTGACGTCGCTATGAACAAGTAATTTTCAATGTTGAGAGAATAAATAAATGAATTTGATCGCAGTGAATATGAACCATCATATTATGTATTTTATAAATTAAATCCTTATGAACATGCAAAATATTACAAAACGAATCTTGTTACATCAACATCATTAAAAATTCAATATGAAAATTAAAACATCACCATTTACATGACTATAAATATTCACTCGCCCGATCGCAATAATTAACCCAACACTCGCCTACATTATTCCATTGCTAGAGTAAAGTCCAACGTACAGTCCGACCATGTTATCTTTCCAGGAAAAAGTTGGGCTGCGTTCTACGCGTAAACAAAGTTTGAAACTCAGTCACGTAGCAAATGCTTTAGTACAAGTTTTCGCTACTGACCATATAAGTTGGTGGTACTGTATAATAATGAACAGCTATTGAAAATTTCATTCAATTATTTTTGTTAACCCTTTTGTCTCGGCGAGGGTGGGGACTGCCCACCGTGCGCCGCGAGAGGTCCACGGTGGGTCTGTGCGTCCATTGTGTCGCACAGTGGGCCGACTGGACAATGAGTGATGAATTGACATGTAACGAGCACATGGAGAGTTATTTTGTCAAATCGGGCGATTATTCGACACGCGTTGTTGTGTGTTTGTACGCCTCGGGCGTGTAAATATGAAGTTGGGCACTTCGAATGTTGGATGTGGTCGCGGTTGCTTGTCAATGATACGTGCTAGGGTCTGATTGTCTGCAAAATTTGTGTTTGAGCATCCATTTTGAAAATGATATATATGATTAATTTATTTCGATATTTGAAATATAACAGTAAGCAAATCTGCCATCGAAGCTTGGACGTAGATAATTGAAAAACGAGGAATTATCTGCAATGGAAGAGAAATTTTAAATGGTACGAAAATGTTCCAAGTTGGACTATAGTATATAATCCTTTAGAAGATTATTATGAAGTGAAGACCTTTTCAAGAGCTGGCTCTTATTAACGCCTGAAGCACAAGTAAAATATTTGCTCACTACGTCTCTTCTCTTACCACGTTTGAGGTAAAACTGCTGTAACTACAACGTGCTTATTAAGATATAGAGATACTTTATATAGGTTATAATTTGACTTTGAGGAGGCTAAAATCTTTCTTTCTATGTAGTTGAATATCATAAAATTATTTAAATAAGTAAATTTCTTGAAAATCAACTCTAAGTATAATTATATATAGTAGAGTCATTGGGACCAAAATAGAGAAGTAAAACAGAAAACTGTTTATTATGGTAAACAACTGACTAACTATATGCTCCCTAGGTTATTTGAATTTTAATTATAAACGTCTTACGTAAACATTTCAAAGTAGAAGGTATACAATTTGACGTCGACATGAAAGAAACACACACATGACAGCTAATAACTGTGCTTGCTGCATGTCGCAGCCAAGCTGTTTACATAGTATTTATATTTTATTCTTCACAAACAGAAACATTTATATATTAGGTATCCCAATCCTTTATATAAATTCTTCACAAAGACTTTACCACTGATTCAATTTTAGTACTAGTAAAGTTACTAACAGCTAACGGCCGTAGCATAATGTAAGGAAATTTAAATCTACCTCACCGCACCACAACCACTCGGAATTCATATTTAATAGAGTAAACATCAAACTAGAAAGTTGCTTACAGGCTTAAAGTCTTCCATAAGTTTGTATAGGCCCATCTGCTTACACCGCATCTGTTCGATAGATAATCTAATTTGTACAAATCGGTTTACAGGCTATAAAAATAAATAAAATAATTGTATCCCGCCAAATGGCGCGGAAGTTGTTAAGAAATACTTCGATTTATGAAGCCTTCGTTGTTTTTATTTGGTTTAAAATGTCCGTTGCTTGTATATTGAGAACTAGTTTTTGCCGGCAACTCCGGTCGTCTAAGCGTGCAACAACGTATGAAATGTCTAAATAAGAAATGGACAGGCTCTGTGAGGATGCAAAAGTAAAGTTTAAAAAAAAAAAAGCTGAATGACCTTTGTCAGTAAGACAATTTGTCCATGTATATATTGTTTTTACTATGTTAACACGACCTACCGGATAGTAAGTGGCGTCCGCACCCATAAATGTCTGTACTGGTAGGTATTGTATTTATTTATAGGGATCGTGATTATTATAATTCTATATATGTACCTTTATTTTGACATAATTTTATTTTTTATTATAAGTTCAAAATTTAACTTAAATTAACAATTGTAAAATAAAATAAAATAATGCTACAATAAAAAACTAAATCTAAACTTGAATCCATTAAAGGTAACATAGCCAAAAGGCTGGCCGAATTACCACGCTGGATTGCAATAGAAATTCGTTGTGCGAGGTAGGTGCCAGCCTTAGGGTCACGAGTTTCACTCACCAATCGCCTCGCTAGGTCCGAAAAAGGCGATGAGCCCCTGGTCCCCAGGACCCCATGGTTTCAACGCCAAAAGCCTCAAAAATATACCCACTACCCAAATTCTTATATTTTCTACGTTTGAGGCTTTCAGCGTTGTTATTATTTTTTATGACATTAATTTAGTTCAAATTCAAATTCAAATTCAAATTCAAATATTTATTTCTCAACATTGACAATTACTTGTTCTTATTGACGTCAAATAAAACATGATTCTACCACCAGTTCGAAAAAAACCTTCGTGAAGAAGAACTGGCAAGAAACTTCACGGGTATATATTTTTTTCAAAATAAATTTACAGAGTCTCTTTATGTCTATACAAAAATTATTCTTTTCTGCATCTGTTAGCTCGGCAAGTCTCCCTCCCCCCAAGTATCCAAACGACGAACACCCTCAAACGGCACCCGTTCACGAGTTAACGCGGGATCCAGCCATCGCCCTCAACCATATTAGAAGGAAGTGAGCGACCGTTATTACTTGTGACCAATTTGTGATTCGTATTTTGGTTTCTCAATATTTAGAACACTTGTATTTATTTTAATGATTAATATTTCTTGTGTTTGACCGATTTGTAATTAATTTCAGTTTCAAATAATGTAATTGATTATTTTTTGTTATTATTTTTATTCATATGTATTAAAAATTATATATTGACATGACATATAATGACATGTAAAAATACCTATTTAACTTTTGTAAGTGGTATGTAACCGTTTAAGTTAAATTAAATTGTCTCGTCTCGTGACGCGTTGCCGGCTGTCGGCTTCAGTTGAATTTGCCTATGTTCCAGTGATTGCACCGGCAGTTCCTTGCCTTCGACCGGAACACAACCACGTGGTTCTTATGGCTGCAGTACCGCCCTAGAATAGTTTGTAACGAAGAACCTGCACACCACTGATTTAGATTTGAAATAAATAGTTTTACGTTAAAACTAAATGTATAATTTTTTTTGTGTTCTTCATATAAATTTATATGTTTCATTGGCTTTCAATGAATTGGCTTCACGTCCTAGCCAATTTAAAATACTGCTAAGTATTGAAATCAATGATGAATTGCGATGTTATAAATTTTTAGGTATTGTACGTGTGAAACGATCAATAAGTCTGAACTAGCCAAATTGTCACATCACTGCAGATAACAAAAACAAAATGGAGTCCTCCAATACAAACATAATCATTGTAACGAACAAACACAATAAACTCTCTGGAGGTTGATTTCATTTGACACTGTCTCCAATTTGCCAGTTCATCAATATCCATTCATTTTACAGTCCAACTCTTACTCCAAGCGAATAAGGTTCAAAATAAAACTCCTTTAGTTATTGTAAAAATATTGGTGGTTTTGGAAAATGTCCAATCACTATTTTTAATAGTTTTCGAGGAGCACGGGCCGGAAAGCAATGCAGTTGTCAACAACTCTCTGAGTAGATTGTGTCGAGCACATTTTGTTCGAGAACACCTGCATTGGTAATATTTACTAGCTAATGTAATAATCCAACCGCTGGTAACAGTATTCCACGCTGTACCTTTAATGATAGTGAAACATACAGCCCTAAGAGACATAGTGAAGACCTGTAATTGGTTAACAGTTAATTTTTAATATTAATTTATGTTATAATGTTACTGTTGGTCTTTGAACACTGTCATCCTCTACGTCCTGATCATCACTTTCCATCATGTAGGTAGGAAGATGAACGTGCAGGAATATAACAATGTTTTCAGACCAGATACCATATCAGATTTTTTTTTAACTTCGCTATAGCTGGAAGGGGCAATCGATCCATGATGTTGTTTATTTGTGATGAATAACTTGGGATTTTGCCTTTGTTTCACTAATTACACTGGCAGTTTGTTCCTTTACGTTCGTTTTTTAGATTAAAATAATGTCTTCTTTCAGTAAAATGTTCCAGCTGCAATACTCAGGGCACTTGCCCTCCATGTGGCATCATAGCCCTGGGACGCCCTGTACAGTGGGATTATTATAATGATGACTGTGAATATAAGTTATACCTTACATCCAAACATACCGTAGTACTCAATGACAGCACGTAAGTTATTATCAATTAAGGATTGGACTTCAAGTAAAACTACATTACTGTAAAAAATCGATACAAAAATGCGGTTGGCCTATAAATGACAGCACGCTTGGAGCACTACTGAGCGGTTCTAACATAATGACACTTAGCGTAAGTGGATTGATATATATAGATGTTCTCCAAATAACTTACTGACGTAAACACATAACTAAAAAAAAATAGAAAATTACAAAAAAAGATCTACGAAGTAGAGATATTATATACAAGCAATAGGTAAAAATTTGCTATGTTTCTGGCGTGCCCGTCTAGAGTTGCCAGTTTGGCCGGACATTTGGGTAGAAGGCCGGATACCCTACATTATTGAGGATTTTGTCTCAGTATTAATAGGTACGACAAAAAAATTGTATGTCAAATCATGTTTTTTGATTATTATCATAAATCTTGTTAAATTCTAGTGAAATAATAAATAAAATCAAATGCCAAATCAGTCTAAGGTCGGTACTTTATTATTAATCAGTCAAATATTCATCAGTCAAAATTAAATTCTAGATACTTAAACATTTATCAACATATTTAAATTTAAATAGTTGAGTTCATTCCAGGCCCTCAATAAGCTTTTGATTTCATTACTTTGCGCAAAAATGACTATACCTTAATTTTTATAACATTTTATAATAATTACTAAAATGAAAGTCAGAACCAAATTATGTATATAAATATTTAAAAGACATAAAAGCAAATCAAGGCATACGTAACTGCGTGCATCTTTACCGATACAGACAAGGTTCTCGAACCCATAGTTTAATCATTATGCAAAAAGAAATACTTGAGGTAATCTTTATGATTTAAAATAGATGACAAAGATATTCAGTTGAATAAATTACTTTAAAAAATGTCGAAATCATAACATATTAAACAATATCCCTAAAAATATATTTATGTCAGCTTTATAGTCAAATATTTTATTTTTGTGCTTTTTATTTGCTTGAGTTTATGTGCGAAATTATTTTCTTTGATTGGCAACCCTCAATAAAAAACACATTCGCTCTGTTTTTGTGCAACAAGGGAATGCAGCCTGCTTACTAATGAGATAGCAAACTAACACAATAAATAATGAACTAGTAGTTAATTGTTTATTTTTCCCTATCAAATGAAGTAACAAATATTTTTAGATTAAAGAATTTGTGGTGTAATACAATATAGTTATTATAAGTTTACTCTAATGATGACTATTTTAACACTAAAAAATAAAAATAAAACTAATTAGTATTTAGCTCAAGTGATTATAAAATATGGTATTAACCTTATTGATTATTACAATAAAAATAATTATAACTGTATATTTTACTGAAACATAAGTGGCCGCCGACACGAACATTTTGAACTCAACCCTTTAAGGGACTCTCGTCGCCTGCGCTCGGCCATGCTCGGCGCTCGCTCGCGCTCGTTTGCGAAATGTAAAAAGCCTAACAAAAGCCGGACACTGTTTATTTTGGCTGGACACGCAATCAAAAAACCTACCAATGTCCGGCTTTATCCGGACGCCTGGCAACGCTATGCCCGTCTAAAGGCTCCGGCTCAGCATAGAGTTGCAATAAAATTGCAACGCTGGTATTCTGCTGCACCCACACAGAGACGCGCGGAATCAACGACTAGCACAGCGTCAGTTAATCGCAGCCGAGTTAATATTTTCAAGACAAATACGGTAGTGCTTATATATTAGTACTTAGACGTAATAGTAAATAATAAATAAATAATTAATTATTATATTTAGGATAATATAAATAAATAAATAGGCCAGTAGTATAAAGTAGGCCATATGCAAAATTATAGAAATTGGATAGATAATTCGTCGTTATTGTTGTACCCTCTGTTTATTTAAATCGTATTTTTTTCAATTTTATGATATCTGATATGATATTTTATATTAAAAACTTTTGATCAAATATTTAAAATGGAGACTCTTTGGTATCAAGAATAATTTGAATATGATGTTGGAATACTAATTAATTTTTTTTTGTCATAGTCGAGCACAAACGAGCACTTGTTCGACCCTCCAGTAAGTGATATCCGAGCCCATTGTCATAGTTTATTGACTTCAGATTAAGATTTCCAACTACGCCTTTCTGGCTATATATCGTTCTCCATCTTTCCTACATGCTGACGGTTTAATTAACTCCCTTAATGCTCACCTTGAAACAATTTCACAAATCAAAAGTATAGTTGTTATTGGTGACATTAATATCGATTTGATAATTTCAGGAAAAGAAAAATCACACATCGTAATCGGCTCAGTTATTTAAATGTTTTATCCCATCATGGTCTCTTGCCTGGCCATACATTATCTACTAGGGAAGAAGCCTGCTTAGACCACGTTATTTTAAAGTTAGACACCAATCTTAACTCCGCTTCAGTTGCTGTTTTAAATACAGCAGTTACTGATCATAATCTTGTCCTGGTCTAATTTTCAAACGAATATCAAAAGCCAACTTCTTGTAAACATAAAACTTGAATAGACTATGAGAATGCAGATAAAACCCTCATCGCTTTTGATGTGTCTTTTTTGAGTGTTTGCAATAATCCCCAAATACTTGCTAGCTCTTTTATAAGCATGATCCAGGCAGCTATCCAAGCTAATTACAAAATCGTTACTTTGTCTAATAATAAAATACCTCTAAAGCCTTGTATAACTCTTGGAGCCCTCAAATGCATTAAAATTAGAAATAGCATGCAAAACAAACTAAGGAAAGAGCCTCACAACATAAATTTTAAAAATAACTTATAAATGTTATAGTAGTTTTTGTTTTAATCTTATTAAAAAACTAAGGAGAAATTATAATAGCCAACAAATAGCAGAATCAATTAAGCAACCTAAAAACTTATGGTCCACGATAAACCATAGAATAGACTAATAATAATAGACTAATAATATGTACCTACTAAATATAGAATCGCAACCACAAAACTCAGTCAATTATGTTAATAATATAGTAATTCGTCAATATTGGCTCTAATTTAGCAAATGACATAAACAAACAATCTGGTAACGACAGCCATATTTCAAAGATCCACCCGATTCCCCCCCGACACCCGACACCCCGTTCCACCTCATTTGTTCTGGTAGAGACAGATCCTAGTGAAGTTGATAGCATACTCTAGCCTAGACTCTGGCAGTGCATCTGGCTGGGATGGGATAGGCACTGCATTTCTGAAGCGTGCCAGAGACTTTGTTATTCCACTCATTTGTAAGCTAGCGAATCTTTGTTTTAGTACAGGAGTCTTTCCTAGTGCCCTCAAGCGATCTTCAGTGACTCCTGTTTACAAGAACAGAGATAAATTTGAGGTAACTATAGGCCAATCAATTTTTTGTCTTCAATCTCAAAAATAATCGAGAAACTACTCAACAAAGTACTGCTTAATTATCTTAATAAATATAATATTTTATATCAACTGAAGATATAATTTTGGATTTGGTCTCTATTATAACTGAGGTAGGTGACAAGAAAAATAAATGCCTTAGTCTTTCTAGACCTTAAAAAGGCCTTCGATACTGTCTCTACCTTTGTTCTCGTGGATAGGTTGGAGAGCGTTGGAATCAGGGGGGTTGCGCTGTCTCTCTTCAGTAGTTACCTTCGTGACAGAACTGAAGCCGTAAAGATAGGTAATTTCATTAGTGACGAAAATACCGTTAAATATGGTGTGCCACAGGGGAGTGTCCTGGGCCCGACTCTATTTTTGATCTACATCAATCAATTGTGCAACTTGCAAGAAGTCGAGAGAAGAATATTCTCTTATACGGATGACACAGCTATCGTCTTTACTGGTAAGACTTGGAATTCCGTACGCGGAAAGGCTGCTGAGTGTTTGGAACGTGTGACAAAATGGCAGAGAGAAAATCTACTTACATTTAATATCCAAAAAACTAATTATATTTGTTTTGCTCCCTGTACATCGTCACAACCAGGAAATAACTTTAGCGTCAAAATCCATACTTGCTCAAATAATAGAAACACCACGTGCGACTGTCCGCTTATAAACAAGGTAAATCAAACAAAATACCTCGGCATCATTGTTGATCAAAAACTTAATTGGCATTCGCAGTTGGAAGCTGTAATAAACCGGATCAGAAAGTTACATTGGGTATTTAAATCTCTTAGGTCAGTCATGTCTAGCACTCTACTGAATCATGTTTATTTCTCATGGCATCCCAATCTGGGGAGGAGCCACTATGACCGACTTTTTAAATCTGGAAAGGGCACAGAGATCTCTAATTAAGGTCATGTACATACTTGAAACCCTATAGATTCTCTACAAACATCTCATATCAGATTAGTAAACTCCTGACGGTTAGAAAGCTCTCTTTTAATCTTATACTAAATTGTCACAAACACTTACCGTTTAATAAATCACTTCAAAAAAAAGAGGAGACTACTTATGACGAAGTAGAAAACCTCTTAAGTAGAATTGTCTGAAATAGATCTTAACTTATTTTAAATGCAGGCGCTAGTACATCTTTGTCTAATGTATTCATAATGAAATTAATAATATATGTATAAAAATAAATATGTATAAATCTATATTTATATCTACTACATAGGTGCTAAATACTACATTCATTCACAATATCACACGAATGACAAAAACGACATATCTTTTTGTTGCCCATCACATAACAAGATCGTGTCTTTTAATATATGAAGCAGAGTTTTTACCATCGACACATCTTGGTGTCACACAACGCCCAAACCAAACATATATTAAACCCACGAATAAAATAAATAAAATCAAATACGGCGGTTATAATTGTGGACACTTGTTTAGTCCCACATCACGGGAGATTTCCACCATATTGTACAACAGGTGCACAATCTGACAGCGTCTCTCCGACCAGATCTTATCTCGTAAATTAAATTTCAACGCCATTACCAGCACGCAATATAATGATAGCAGGCCTTTAAATTAGCCGGTTATAGCGTTAAATTCGGTTAGTGACGTGTTGTATGGAAACGGGGGATTTTTTTACCATCTGGAAAATTGGTGCCTGGGCTCAAGCAATTCTGTGCAACTTTCCCATTATGGCGGTTAAAGTGACAAGTAAGTTGAACAATTATCGTATTTTTTGTGTTCTTACGTCTTCTTTGTTGCAAGCTCCATGATCAAAATTCATCAACATCACCTGAATAAGGTAAATGCCATATTAGGTAATTTATAGTCCACCATGCTAGCCTGATGTAGGTTGACGGGCTCGAGATGGCGCGTGCGCTTCTTGCGTATCATCTCATGAGGGACGACTAGAGAGGGACCCCTCCCTCTCAGGACGTCGCCGGCGCTGCCTAGAGCGCTGGCCAACGCTGTCGGGCCGCGAACGAATGCCCAAGTTCCTCGTGACCCGACTCCGTGCGTCCAGATGGAAGCCGCAGGTTTTTAGCCGGTGCGAGTCCGGCATAACCCGACTTCGGCTCCCGCTGGGGTCAGGTATCCATGAGGATTTTCCTGCGACAAAAAAAAAGGCGTAAGACTTATACAGTTTGTACACATGGGATAATGAGCTAAATTTTCTTAAATTTGTATGACAGACTGGCAAAGAAAACATTCTTTTATGATTAGATCGTGGAATTCTGTTCGGTTTGTGAAACCTAACTCGAGATAACAAATTAGGGCAATTCAGTACATCAGCACATAACTTATTGACGAATACTAGGTCTAAATAATTTGTCTTAAAATATAGCAATCGTAGTTAGTAAGTTTTGAGATTTTTAAGCAGCCCTAGACTGTAAGTTAAGTGCCACAACATTCTTTTTTGTAGGCGCTCAATTCTAGAACACTGTTACACTCTGTCTCATTTAGTGTGTAACATTATGTTACACATACCTTCGAAATCATATTTTCGTATTCGGTTTCTACACGATGTTTTTCCTTCATCATCAGAGCAGTCGGCTTTATGTACTTAAGTTGTGAAAACTCATTGGTACAGTGGCAGTCGCGGGGGTCGAATCCGCGACGTCGAACCTCTGCGCTCAATCATGCTATCAAAACGCGTGAATTCGTTATTCGAATATTCTAATAATATCGATTTCAAACTGTTACCGAGTAATTAATTTCTCGATGGAGGCATCCAGTTGTGGTAGTGCGTCTGAAACAATGAATCAAGCAAATCCTGGGAAGACGACGGTTCAATCCGTAACCGAGAAATAGATTAAACCTTGTTGATTTATCTATTGGTCACGAATCCGTTATTTGAATTCCGTTTGTTGTAATAAATTTTCTCCTTCATTTGCTAGGATTATAAAAACAAAAGAGCATTTTATCAAATTCATGACATGTCATTCTGAAAAATAAAATTTTGCTGATAATTTTTATCAAGACAATAACTTTTAATATTTGACACAATTTCTGTGGAAAGTCTTGCCAAGAATCAAAGTTATTCTCCAGATAATAGTTATCTGATGATTAAACGATTAGCCTATATAGAGATAGTAAAAGGATGACTAATAAAAGTGTCAAATGTAAAATTTGCGATGAAGTATGAGGACCTAACACCCCACATTTTAAGCCTAATCACCGTCCACACGTAGGCAATAAAATAAATTGACATAAACAGCTAAATAAATACGTAAATTGGTGATTTTCTCACGCGGGACCGTTAATTAGAAGTTGCACCTGTGTGCCGGCACAGACCGGAACATAGTGACGTGTTCTGCAGACCTGTCACGTTACACTTTACAACGCCACCAATTTACGTGTGCAGGTAAGGTTGGCGCTGCGTTCTGCGCGTAAATTACATTTTGTCATTTAGTCTTGCTTTCGTTCCAGTTTTTGCTACTGTACAGATAAGTTTGGTGGTTAATATACAGATATGTATTAGAACTAGTTTCTTTTTCTTTTTTAAATGGCAAAAAGGTTATGCTGCCGTTATGTTAACATTATTTTATGTTAACTGAATGGATTCCAGTGACGTTTAAAGAGTTAGTGAGTTTTATTTGAGGAGTTGGAGTTTACATAATATAAGTTACTTGTTACTCAGAAGTTAGAAAATCATCTATAAAGATCGCTGTTTCGCTTGTTGATCAACAAGGCTGTCGTTGTACAATGACCCAAGTGACATACATTTTGACAATAATAAAATAAACAATGTTGACGGCAGTATTCCTAGGTTTTACAATAGATAAACATTTAAATTGGAAAGCACATATAGACAGCTTATGTAAAAAGTGAGATCGATTCATAAACGTGCTAAGGAGGGTAAAAGATATAGCAGGACAAAGAGTTTCATTGCTATCATATCACGGATACGTATAGCATTTAACGTGTGTTACGGAATTATTTTGTGGAGCAACTCAGTCGACGTAGAGTTAACATTTAGGACACAAAAAAATGCGTTCTGGTTATGGAAGGCATGCAGAAAAGATTTACACAAAGGCTGCGTATTAAAAAAAAATTGTTGGTATGTCTATTGAAAATGTTCAATAAACTTCCTCTAAATATTAAAACCTTACCCATGAATGTACTTAAAAAAATACTTTTTGACTTACTCATAAGCAAATTGTATTACACTACAAATGACTTCAATATCTAAATGACAAATCTGTTGACCGTTTAATTATTATTTTTGTGCCTATTGTAATTCTATATTTTCTTTCATAACTTTATTGAATATTTTTTTTAAAAAAATGGAAAAAAAAAATTTTATCTTGGTTGGTACAGAACTAAATGTCTGATTGATACTAGATGTCTGTTGTGAGATGTGAGAGACACAGCTACAACCCAAGATTTAAAAATAACCTAAAAAAATGCTGTTTTTTCTTAGATTTCTCGCAAAGCTAAGCCAGCTTGCATGAAATGTAGAAGCTACAACCTGCCATAACAGCTTCTAATACACTTCATCGTCCCCACGATCGTGGCTTCATGGATATGAAATATGAAAATAAAATATGTACCTGAACTGTATTGTTTCAAAATGATTTGATTTTGCACGTTTATATTTAAACAGAAATTAACTAAACGAGTTAATTGAAACTAAAACGGTTTCAACAAAAGTTGGCTCACCCTTAGTTCTTTTTTTAAAATGATGACAAATTTCCTTAGAACAAATAGTTATCTCTCATAGACCCAGACTACGTCATAGTGACTTATAGAATTAAATTTTGTAAATATCAAAAATAACAATCGTAAGAACTTCGCTGTCGGAACGACACTGTAAACACTAAAAATAATCACCGTTTATAAAATAAACAACAAAATTAAAACTCAAACCGAATTCTAATTTATTTATAATCAGCTTTAATTTTATAGCCGTGGTGTCGGCAAACAAAAAACAAGCATCGCCTATTAATTTTTTCATAGATTCTTCAAGTTTATTTATTGTTACAATAAAATATATTAGCATACAAATGATAGACATGCATTATAGCGAACTGTTCCACCTGTCTCATGCCCTGTAATTAGGACTTCGAAAATACTTCCAAATAACAGAAACATTAGGGAGCAGAAAGGTGAAGCCAGTGGTTCTCAAAGTTTATAAGCGATAAACTGCTGTAGATTTGAAGTAAACAGTGCCAGAGTAATCTTCAAATCATAAAATATAAGTTTTTCTTCCAACGTTGATTATGAATTTCCAAAAGTTTGCACACCGTTAAATTATTTCTAACTAGCTTTATGATAGCAGTAGAATAAAAATTATTTCGATGAATTTGTTAAGATTTTAATATGATGGTGACAATCTTTCTAAATTTGTAGTCGTTTTCTACCTTAATACCAACAGGTTCTATTTTTTTTTTCTTGAAACTAAACTTCAATTTGATGCGTCTTGTAGTTTTAATGAACTAATGTTCAATAAGACAAACTTTTCAAGTACTTTATTCTAATTTCACATTGTTTTAACAACGAGAATAACAATATCCGAGCAGTAACAACCTTTTTGAAATTCTAAACTTTGAGGATCTATTTGTTATTAAAATGGCAGGTGCGAAACATGCGCCCGAGTCGATTGACAGCAAAAGGATCTTCCGACGAGTTACTAATTTTTGTTGTCCCTTCAACGTGTTAATTATAATGTAGAAGATTTGTGAGATACAACAAAATTATTCAAATTTTTCAAAATGTGTTAACATACGGATAAAACAATGTTTGTGAAACGGTAGGTGGCCTGTTAACAAATTACGCATTTAATAGGGAAGGCTTATGTTATATTATAAAAATTATGATCAAATATCGACACATCGTCGTTAAGTTTTGCGAATGCTGTGCGAAGGAATTATCTGTGTGCAGTTTCAATTATGTTTTTAGTTATAAATTTGGAAATCTAATATATTAAATTGTATACTGTAGCTGTGCCAAATAATAAATAAATAAATAAACTTACAGAAGTGCGTACATCAGCAGCGGTTCTGTAAAGTGATCTGTGGTTTGTCTTGCATTAATAAACGCTTAATTTATTTCTACTTACAAATGGTATTCCACATAAAAGTTTACCTTTTATTTGAAATATAAATCTTGAGCAAAAACAACTAATGTTTCAACAAACTTTCTCAATAAAGTCAAGTTAAATGTAACATTTTTTTTGCAATCTACTGCTTAAAACTATTGAACGCTTGAAGCGCGCGTTCTTAGATCCAGTAAGTAAGACCTGTAACGTACTTATAACATATATTCATATAATATCCACAAAACGCTCTTGTCTGTACATTGAAAATGTTTATTCTCCACTTATTAGGATAAGTCCGAATTTGTTTTAATCTATTTTGATACTGTGAAATATTTTTTGCCACCTTAAAATATTAGTTTTGTGCAACCTACAATTTTATAAAACTCTGTAGAAACCCTTTTGAGTTTTTTCTGTAATGCACAAGAAACTTGGTAGATTCAGTAATTGAAAAATCATTGATAAGATTGTTTTTTATTTAGAGAAAGAAGTATTGTTTTCCTAGGAACCGTAGAACATTGTAAATACGCAGCCTTAATAATCATCCAGATATGGGCGAAGTCGTGGACGCCAGCTAGTTATCTAATACTATCTAAGGTAGAAATAAATTCTCTTAATAAAGCCACTACATCGGATTCTGATTAAACTGAATTTATTGCGTTTTTTGTACAAATAACCGCTTTTCGAGGTAAAACAAATTGCTTCACGGAATTCTGAGGCGCGATTTCAATTTGCTACGGATACCTTTTATGTTTTTTTTTTAACAATTTGTTCACATTTTTGAAGTAATAGAAGAGTTTGCACATCTATATAAAAGTGATGGAGTATATTATTATTTATGGTGCCAAAAATGTTAAAGTGGAGGTATTTTTTATGAAATTATTGTTAAATTTTATACGCTTATGATTTTCTGAGTATCTTTTTTGTATGTTGAAACTCAGAAAGCATCCAAATCTTAAATTTAAAAGTCACCGATTTGCTTTTTATTTAATGCAACTAACGTATTTTACATAATTTTAATGTTCTGTGTAAATAACGTATTTGATAGTTAAAATCTACACCCGCCAAGGTTTGAGGCAGTGTTAAGTTTCACATAGTGTTGTGATTTAACACAAATGATGACCCGCTATTGACTCTACTCAGCCTCTAAAATTATTTATTAACGTGATAGCTTACGCGTTCTGTATGTGTGAATCCCACTAAATTCCTTTTTTTTTTTGTAAGAGATTTTGCAAATGAACTAAAATAACAGTCGTATAAGCTTTAAATAAGGCATTTTCTTTTATGATAAATTTTTCATTGATATCGTAGTATATCAAACAAAATATACAGTTTTTCTCAGGCACGCTAAATGTCCCGGATGCCAATATGGCTAACTGCAATCTACCTAGTACCGTCAACAAATTATTTGGAACATTGTAGGAATCGATCAATACTTCAGATATAATCAAAATATTCCGATTGCTAATCTAAACTCGGACTGCGGTCTTAGGACAGCACCTGGTTTCTGTCTCTGCGTTGCGAAATTTAATTAAATATTTTTTGTGGTTTTCTGGGCCATTCTTGTATTTTATTGTTCGCGAGGTTGTACTTATCTAACTTGAGATGGTTATCCCGAAACTGTTGCAAAGATTTTAATGTGACTAATTAGAATCCAGGCTACTGTATTGAAGACAATAAAGCTGATTCTATTTATAAAAGATTATCTAACTAGTTCAACTATAACCATGTTGGCAATGCAACTCAAGACGATTGCTCCATAACAATTGAATAACAATTCAGTCTGTAATAAATACTGTTGTAAAAAACAAAATGATTGGACCTATTAAATATTTACATTCAGATGTCGCAAATTTGTGGTATCCGTATTTTTTTACGATTTCTTTTTATAGTTTAATACTAAGTTTTCAATGGGAATCATAAATATTTATAATGATGTGAGCCTATGTTTGTAAACACAATTAATTGTAGAATTCTGTAACACCGTTACGTATACCTAATAAAAACATAAATGAATACTTAGGGCAATCATTTAACAAAAATTACATGCAACAAATGCGAGAAATACTCGTTCCTATATTTTAATGTAGGTTCCTATATTTGCAATACATATACATAAAAAAAAAATAAGATTATTTAAATATAGTTTAAGAAAATTTAAAATGAGTTTTTTAAATTTTTTTAACATATCGTATCATTATGTAAAAGAAAATGAAACACTGCAACTAAAGTTAGATGTTTATATACATAACAGTTGGTGTAATTATAAGAGTTACAGAAATTCTAACTTCTAACTTTTTGCAGTATAAATATTATTATTTTGTAATTGTTTTTATTTCATTTTTAATAAATTTTTATGCTGACGGCCCCGCCGTAACACCACAGACGTTAGTATTGGCTCTTCATTCCAATACAAATACAGTTGCTTCTTTCTATACGGTCTCATATTCTCGCTCCGATCGCCACGCGGTGCGGACGTGCAAGACCCAGCTCTCCGTTGATCGGTCCCTTCCCGCCATTCCGCGGCGCTCAGTTTACTGACGTCACAGTCTAGCGTGTTGGCTCCGTGCTACGGTTTCCTAAGTCTTTCTACTCCGTCTGAGTGCTTTCGAAGTGCGATTTTTCTTTGCGACTAAGCCTCTTAGTCTTCAAAGTGCTGTGCTAAGTTGTGTTGTGCTTGTGCTGAGTGCAGTGTTGTGCCCGGCGTAAGTAGTCTGGTTTCAGTGCAAAGGATACTTAACGGTGACAACGAATTTGTACTGAACCAGTCCTTTTTATTTTTATTTATTTCTCTTCTCTATTTTATTTATTTTTCTCCTATTTTCATATTTATTTCTATCATATTTGTGTGTTTTCGTGTGTATTTGTCCTTTCTGTCGGTAAAGGTTGACCCTAACGCGGTCAACTCTTTACCTGCGCACCCTTTTTTAGGTTTCTAGGTAGCGGCCTTCGGCGTACTATTGTTAGTTTTAATTTATTCTCCCCAGCCCCCCTACCGCTGGTAGGGAGGTTTGCCGCTAGGGTTCGCTAGATTTTTATTTAGGAATTCTAGGCATTTGTTATATAAATAGGCGCTAGGTTTGCTAGGGAACCTAGGCATACATTATATATTTATATATTCCATATTATCCCAAGCCCTCCAATGGACCTTGTCAACGTACTTAGGTCGTTCGCCCAGGTACTCGCCGCGTCTGGCTACAGCATACCCGATGACATACTAACGCAGGCCTTACAGGCATCTATCGCGTCCCCGGCCCCTCAGGCCTCAACCCCGGCCCCTCAGGCCTCCAACGTCGAGACCCCTCAGGTCTTAAGCTCTCCCGCGTCTCCCGCCTTGTCCGAGATGGACTGCGAATCGGTCGCATCCTCTCACGCGTCGCGTCGTAAGCGTACCGCTCCCGGGAGCGACTCCGAACCCGCGTCTGATACGTCGTCAGATGCCGTCACTTTAACCGGCTCTCCTGAGCCCGCGTTTCAACTCGTCGCCAAGCGCTCCAAGAAGCGCTCTAAGAAAGCTTCGGTATCTTCAATACCCGAGCCCTCCCCGGTGTCTTCAACACCAGCCCCCGCACCGTTAAAATCGGTCGTAGTAACCGCGTCTCCGTCGGTCACATCAAAGCCAGCGACGCGCTGCGCTCCCGTCCCGCCGAAGCCTCAGCTCCCTCCGCCCGTATTCCTGCGTGAAAAAGCGCGCTGGACCGCGGTTTCCAACTTGTGCAAAGTGCACAAAATCAATTACTTAAAAGCCGCCAACGCTGGCGAGACAATCAAAATCCAATTAGCGACCGTCGACGACTTCCGGTCTTTCACTAGGCTACTCTCGATAAATCAAATCGCATTTCACACCTACGCCCTCCCGGAGGAGCGTAAGATCCGCGCAGTACTACGGGGCGTCCCGTTCGAACTCAGCAACGAAGACATCCTCGATGACCTTAAGTCTCAGGGTTTCCCGGTCACAGCAGTGCACAAGATGCACTCCAACCGCGGTAGGCGTTTTCCGTTAGCGCTAGTAATCCTCTCCAATACTCCCAACTCGAAGGAGATTTTCAAAGAGGCTCGCACGATCTGCGGACTCTCGAACATCTCCGTCGAGCGTCCCAACCCCCGTGGTCACCCTGGACAGTGCCACCGCTGCCAGCTATATGGCCACGCAGCGGCTAACTGTTCAGCTCCCCCCAGGTGCGTTAAGTGCCTGGATCCCCACTTCACTAAGGAGTGCACTCGCACTCCCGAATCCACTTCCCCCCCTGCCTGTGTGCTGTGCGGCCAGTCCGGCCACACAGCAAACTACAGGGGTTGCCCGCGCGCTCCGCGCTCCACCGTCAAGAGGGTCGCGCCTAAACCGGCGCCGCCGCTCACCTCCGCTAACTTCCCGCCGCTGCGCAACCGGGGTCCCCCGGAAGCAAAGCCCGTTCAGCCGACGCCTACTCCGGCTCTGTCTTGGAGGCAGCGTCCGGCCGTCCCGCCTGCACCTTCCCAACCCATCCCAGCTCCCGTAGCTCCCGTAGGGCCGCGTCCCGCGATGTCATCTTCCCCTCAGTCGTCGTTGGCTGAGGACATGAAGACCGTGTTCGACGTCATCCAAAACGTCGACATTAACGAAATTTCCGTACTCGCACGCAAACTGCGAGCCGCCCGCTCTCCTCAAGAGCGTTTATTCGCGCTAGCCGAGCATCACTCGCTCCTAAGTTCGTTGTAAATTCTTTTATTTTTGTATTAATTCGTAAATAATAAATTATAATGTCTAGACCCGCGAATCCCGCGTCCTGTCGTATCAAACCCAAGGGCTTATCCCTAATATCTTTTAACGCTCGTAGCCTGAACACAAACCTTCCCGAGATTAAACTGTTCCTTCAGAACAAAGAACCTGACTTATTCCTTCTCCAGGAGACATGGCTTACTCCAAACCGCTCCAGGGGATTCGCTATACCTAAGTACGCGTTTATTCGTAACGATAGGCCCAACTCTGACGGTTACGGCGGCACCGCTATATATTACAAAAGAGGCTTCCACTGCTGTCCTCTCCCTACCCCTCCTCTCCTCAACATGGAAGCCACTGTGTGTAGATTGGCTATGACTGGTCATCCGACCATCATCATAGCTTCAATCTACATACCTAGTGGTACCAGACCAATCCGAAGCGACTTTGAGGCCATTCTCGCCCTCGGCCATTCAGTCATTATGTTCGGAGACTTTAACTCCAAACATACTGACTGGACGTGCCTATCGACTAACACCAGCGGTATCGCTCTCCTCGACATCACTAACTCCCTTGACCTAGATGTCATATCCCCCGTCACTCCCACTCACTATCCCAACAACCCGTCCTACTCTCCTGACATCCTCGACTTTGCAATTATCAAGCGAATCAATCTTGACCTAAGGTCTATCGAACCGCTCGATGACCTAGGCTCCGACCATCGCCCCGTTTCCCTCGTGCTAGGACCTCCGAACGATAACGTCTCATCTCCTAAGACCTTTACCAATTGGGAAGGTTTTAAAAATACGTTAGTTTCAGCCTTAGAGGCTCCGAACTCTCCACTCGCGATCTCTCCCGAGCAATTAGATAGCCCGGATAAAATCGATTCATTAGTAAATTCTCTCACTGATGCTATCAACTCAGCCATCAGTGACAACGAAAAGGTTGCTAAGCAAGGCAAACCCACGCTTCCCTTAGCCGTTAGCAATCTTATTAAAGCTAAAAACGCGGCTCTCCGGAGAGCCAAGAAATATCCCACGCCCGCCTATAGAACAGCTGCGAATCAGCTTCAGCGTAAAGTTAGGTCTTGCCTCGCGGAACTCCGAGACGCTCAGATGAACGATCTCATGGCGAATATCTCTCCGTCCCACCAAGCGTACTATAGCATGGCCCGAGCCTTACGCGTAGACACCGTCTCTCACGTTCCTCCTCTCACTCGTCCCGATGGCACTACTGCTTTCGAAGTCGAAGAGAAAGCCGAATGCTTCGCCGACAGCATTGCCGCACAATGCTCGCCCAGCACGCAACCCGCGAATCCCACTCACATCAAAGCGGTGGAGGACGAAGTCCTTCGCAGAGACTCTCTCCCCATCACCGCCGACCCTGTCACAGTCTCTAATGACGAAATCTTGCTTCTCATTAGAAATCAAAAGTCCAAAAAGGCTCCGGGTGCGGATGGAATTTCCAACCACGCACTTAAGCACCTACCTCAACAGATGCTTACCTTGCTAGCTATCATTTTCAATGCCTGCTTCGACCATAGCTACTTTCCTAAAGCTTGGAAAGAAGCGACAGTCATAGGCATTCCCAAGCCGGGCAAACCTCTGAACGTCCCGGCTAATCACAGACCCATCAGCCTCCTCAAGGCAATGTCTAAACTTCTCGAGAGAGTCATACTCTCTCGAATGCGGAACCATCTGTTTCCAACGGATGGCGATCCTCTTATTATTCCCCATCAGTTCGGCTTTCGCGCTAAACACTCCTGCCCTCAGCAAGTCCACCGAATCGTCGAGTATATACTTGACGGTTTCTATCCGCGTCGTTATAAAACAGTCGCGGTTTTCTTTGACGTAGCCAAGGCTTTCGATAAAGTCTGGCACAGCGGTCTCGTTTATAAACTCTACAAGATAGGCTTACCGGATCGCCTAGTCAGGATAATAGCGTCGTTTCTCAAAGACCGTACGTTTCGATTTAAACACGAAGGCACGCTTTCTGCACCTCGTCCCATAAAGGCTGGCGTCCCTCAAGGCTCAGTCCTCGCCCCTCTGCTGTACACCGTGTACACCAACGACATTCCCATCCCGCCGAAAGGCGTCGAACTCGCCCTCTTCGCTGACGACACCGCACTCTATACCAAAGGCCACGGTGTTCGGCGCCTTGTAACCAGACTCCAAAAGGCCGTAAACGCCCTTGGTGCATGGTTTCAAGAATGGCGCATCGATGTGAACCCTGAAAAGAGTTCTGCGATGCGCTTCGACCACAAACGCCGTCGTCCCGATGGCGATCCCCACGTTCGAATGTTAGGCATTCCCATCCCCTGGAAGCGCAGTACTAAATACTTAGGCGTCACATTAGATCCGACGCTTTCTTTCAAGCCACACGTTGAAAGAGTTTCGAAACTCGCTCGTCACTATTTAGTCCGCCTAAATAGCATGTTAGGTAGAAAAAGTAAAATGTCCTTCAGAAACAAACGTACACTTTACAAGGTCTGCGTTAGACCCGTCATGACGTATGCCTCGCCAATCTTTGCCCACGCCAAACCCTCCCTCCTGTACAAACTGCAGGTAGTTCAAAACCTCTTTTGCCGCCGGGCCACAGGCGCACCGTGGTACGTGCGTAACGCGGACTTGCATAGAGATCTTGAACTGCCTACAGTACAACAATATCTCAAAACACTCTCTGAAGCGTTCTTCAAACGCTCCGAAACCCATCCCAATCCTCTAGTTCGTGATTCTGTCTCATATGCTGCTCCTGTGTTAGACTCGAAGTTCAAAGTCGCTAGGCCTAGAAATGCGCAAACGTACTCATCCACCAGACTGTCACGCGATCTCGAGGCCCTTCTGGCCGCAAATTCTAATTCTAACGTAAATTCTAATTCTAACGTAAATCCGAATTAATGCATATTTAATTTTTCAATTTTTAATGCTTTCATTATTTACTTTTCATTTTTAATGTTTTTATTTTACTTTTAATTTTTGAGCACCTTCAGTGCTATGTAATCCCAGCGGGTGACCCCTTCTGGGCCCCGCTAGCGCGGCCTCTTTCTCCAATTGGCCGTCGCTCCGATGAAGGCTGAGTGGCAAAAATGCACGAGCCGACAGGGGGTTTTTAGTGGGTATGGTCCTGGTAGGCGTCGGGACGAGTCCCACATAACTTTGGAATCGCGCCAGAGTATGCCGAGTATGTCAGGGCATTTTTATCCTCCTGCCCTTCCCGCGGAGGGGAACAAAAAAAAAAAAAAAAAAAACTATACGGTCAGATTCTCGCTCCGATCGCCGCCCAGTGCGGACGTGCAAGACCCCGTTCTCCGTTGTTTGGTCCCTTCCCGATTCTCCGTGGCGCTCAGTCTACTGACGTCACGGTTTAGCGTGTTGGTTCCGTGCTACGGTTTTCAAGGTTCTTTCTACTCCCTCTGAGTGCTATCGAAGTGCGTATTTTTCTTTGCGACTAAGCCCCTTAGTCTTCAAAGTGCTGTGCTAAGTTGTGTTGTGCTTGTGCTGAGTGCAGTGTTGTGCCCAGCGTAAGTAGTCTGGTTTCAGTGCAAAGGATACTTAACGGTGACAACGAATTTGTACTGAACCAGTCCTTTTTATTTTTATTTATTTCTCTTCTCTATTTTATTTATTTTTCTCCTATTTTCATATTTATTTTTATCATATTTGTGTGTTTTCGTGTGTATTTGTCCTTTCTGTCGGTAAAGGTTGACCCTAACGCGGTCAACTCTTTACCTGCGTACCCTTTTTTAGGTTTCTAGGTAGCGGCCTTCGGCGTACTACGGTTAGTCTTAAGTTATTCTCCCCAGCCGCTGGTAGGGAGGTTTGCCGCTAGGATTTTGCTAGGTTTTTTTTTTTTTAGGATCTAGGCATCTTTTATTATACTATATTTTTACATATTTTTGTCCCAACCCCTTCCCAAATGGATAAGCAAATCGTCATTAACATTGCGAAGGCGTTCGCCCAAGCACTCGCCGCGTCGGGTGTTTCAATTTCTGACGACATATTTACGCAAGCTGTACTAGCGCTTAACGCGTCCCCGGCCCCTCAGGCCCCAACCCCAGCCCCTCAGGCCTCCAACATCCAGACCCCTCAGGTCTATAGCTCTCCCGCGTCTCCCGTTCCATCCGATATGGACTGCGCGTCGGTCTCATCCTCGCGCTCATCTCGTAGGAAGCGTACCGCTCCCGGGAGCAACTCAGACTCCGCCGCGTCCGTAGCTTCGTCGGTCGCCGCCACCCTAACCGGCTCTCCAGAGCCCGAGTTCCAATTAGTTGCCAAACGCTCTAAGAAGCGTTCGAAAAAGGCCGCGGTGTCTTCAACACCCGAGCCAACCCCGGTGTCTTCTACACCCGCCCCCGCGCCGCTCATGTCACTCGAAGTGACCGCGATTCCGTCGGTCCCATCGAAGCCAGCGACGCGCTGCGCTCCCGTCCCGCCGAAACCTCAGCTCCCTCCGCCCGTCTTCCTGCGTGAAAAAACGCGCTGGACCGCGGTTTCTAACTTGTGCAAACAGCACAAAATTAATTACTTAAAAGCCGCCAACGCTGGCGATACGATCAAGATCCAAGTAGCGACCGTCGACGACTTCCGCGCGTTTACCAGGTTGCTCGGGTTAAACCAAATCGCGTATCACACCTACGCCCTCCCGGAGGAGCGTAAGATCCGCGCAGTACTACGGGGCGTCCCGTTCGAACTCAACAACGAAGATATCCTCGAGGACCTTAAGTCCCAGGGTTTCCCGGTCACAGCAGTGCACAAGATGCACTCCAACCGCGGTAGGCGTTTTCCTTTAGCATTAGTAATCCTTTCAAATACTCCCAACTCGAGGGAGATCTTTAGAGAGGCTCGCACAATTTGCGGACTCTCAAATATCTCCGTCGAGCGTCCCAACCCCCGTGGTCACCCTGGGCAGTGCCACCGCTGCCAGCTCTATGGCCACGCAGCGGCTAACTGTTCAGCTCCCCCCAGGTGCGTAAAGTGCCTGGATCCTCACTTCACTAAGGAGTGCACTCGCACTCCCGAATCCACTTCGCCCCCTGCCTGTGTGCTGTGCGGCCAGTCCGGCCACACAGCTAACTACAGGGGCTGCCCGTGCGCTCCGCGCTCCACCACCAAGAGGGTCGCGCCTAAACCGGCGCCGCCGCTCACTCACGCTAACTTCCCGCCGCTGCGCAACCGGGGTCCCCCGGAAGCAAAGCCCGCTCAGCCGACGCCTACTCCGGCTCTGTCTTGGAGGCAGCGTCCGGCCGTTCCGCCTGCACCTTCCCGACCCATCCCAGCTCCCGTAGCTTCCGTAGGGCCGCGTCCTTCTCCGTCATCCGCACCTCAGTCGTCGTTGGCTGAGGACATGAAGACCGTGTTCGACGTTATTCAAAACGTCGATATCAACGAAATTTCCGTGCTCGCACGCAACTGCGAGCCGCCCGCTCTCCTCAAGAGCGTTTATTTGCTTTAGCCAAGCATCACTCGCTCCTAAGTTCGTTGTAAATTCTTTTATAAATTCGTAAATAATAAATTATAATGTCTATACCCGCGAATCCCGCGTCCAGTCGTATTAAACCCAAGGGCTTATCCCTAGTATCTTTTAACGCTCGTAGCCTTAACACCAACCTTCCCGAGATTAAACTGTTCCTTCAGAACAAAGAACCTGACTTATTCCTTCTCCAGGAGACATGGCTTACTCCAAACCGCTCCAGGGGATTCGCTATACCTAAGTACGCGTTTATTCGTAACGATAGGCCCAACTCCGACGGTTTCGGCGGCACCGCTATATATTTCAAAAGAGGCTTCCACTGCTGTCCTCTCCCTACTCCTCCTCTCCTCAACATGGAAGCCACTGTGTGTAGATTGGCTATGACTGGTCATCCGACCATCATCATAGCTTCAATCTACATACCTAGTGGTACCAGACCAATCCGCAGCAACTTTGAGGCCATTCTCGCCCTCGGCCATTCAGTCATTATGTTCGGAGACTTTAACTCCAAACATACTGACTGGACGTGCCTATCGACTAACACCAGTGGTATCGCTCTCCTCGACATCACTAACTCCCTTGACCTAGACGTCATATCCCCCATCACTCCCACTCACTATCCCAACAACCCGTCCTACTCTCCTGACATCCTCGACTTTGCAATTATCAAGCGAATCAATCTTGATCTAAGGTCTATCGAACCGCTCGATGACCTAGGCTCCGACCATCGCCCCGTTTCCCTCGTGCTAGGACCGCCGAACGTTAACGCCTCATCTCCTAAGACCTTTACCAACTGGAAAGGTTTTAAAAATACGTTAGTTTCAGCCTTAGAGGCTCCGAACTCTCCACTCGCGATCTCTCCCGAACAATTAGATAGCCCGGATAAAATCGATTCATTAGTAAAATCTCTCACTGATGCTATCAACTTAGCCATCAGTGACAACGAAAAGGTTGCTAAGCACGGCAAACCCACGCTTCCCTTAGCCGTTAGCAATCTTATTAAAGCTAAAAACGCGGCTCTCCGGAGAGCCAAGAAATATCCCACGCCCGCCTATAGAACAGCTGCGAATCAGCTTCAACGTAAAGTTAAGTCTTGCCTCGCGGAACTCCGAGACGCTCAGATGAACGATCTCATGGCGAATATCTCTCCGTCCCACCAAGCGTACTATAGCATGGCCCGAGCCTTACGCGTAGACACCGTCTCTCACGTTCCTCCTCTCACTCGTCCCGATGGCACTACTGCCTTCGAAGTCGAAGAGAAAGCCGAATGCTTCGCCGACAGCATTGCCGCACAATGCTCGCCCAGCACGCAACCTGCTGATCCCTCGCACATCCAGGCGGTGGAGGACGAAGTCCTTCGCAGAGACTCTCTCCCCATCACCGCAGACCCTGTCACAGTCTCTAATGACGAAATCTTGCTTCTCATTAGAAATCAAAAGTCCAAAAAGGCTCCGGGTGCGGATGGAATTTCCAACCACGCACTTAAGCACCTACCTCAACAGATGCTTACCTTGTTAGCTATCATTTTCAATGCCTGCTTCGACCATAGCTACTTTCCAAAAGCTTGGAAAGAAGCGACAGTCATAGGCATTCCCAAGCCGGGCAAACCTCTGAACGTCCCGGCTAATCACAGACCCATCAGCCTCCTCAAGGCAATGTCTAAACTTCTCGAGAGAGTCATACTCTCTCGAATGCGGAACCATCTGTTTCCAACGGATGGCGATCCTCTCATTATACCCCATCAGTTCGGCTTTCGCGCTAAACACTCCTGCCCTCAGCATGTCCACCGAATCGTCGAGTATATACTTGACGGTTTCTATCCGCGTCGCTATAAAACAGTCGCGGTTTTCTTTGACGTAGCCAAGGCTTTCGATAAAGTCTGGCACAGCGGTCTCGTTTATAAACTCTACAAGATAGGCTTACCGGATCGCCTAGTCAGGTTAATAGCGTCGTTTCTCAAAGACCGTAGGTTTCGATTTAAACACGAAGGCACGCTTTCTGCACCTCGTCCCATAAAGGCTGGAGTCCCTCAAGGCTCAGTCCTCGCCCCTCTGCTGTACACCGTGTACACCAACGACATTCCCATCCCGCCGAAAGGCGTCGAACTCGCCCTCTTTGCTGACGACACCGCACTCTATACCAAAGGCCACAGTGTTCGGCACCTTGTAACCAGACTCCAAAGGGCCGTAAACGCCCTTGGTGCATGGTTTCAACAATGGCGCATCGATGTGAACCCTGAAAAGAGTTCTGCGATGCGCTTCGACCACAAACGCCGTCGTCCCGATGGCGATCCCCACGTTCGAATGTTAGGCATTCCCATCCCCTGGAAGCGCAGTACTAAATACTTAGGCGTCACATTAGATCCGACGCTTTCTTTCAAGCCACACGTCGAAAGAGTTTCGAAACTCGCTCGTCACTATTTAGTCCGCCTAAATAGCATGTTAGGTAGAAAAAGTAAAATGTCCTTCAGAAACAAACGCACACTTTACAAGGTCTGCGTTAGACCCGTCATGACGTATGCCTCGCCAATCTTTGCCCACGCCAAACCCTCCCTCCTGCACAAACTGCAGGTAGTTCAAAACCTCTTTTGCCGCCGGGCCACAGGCGCACCGTGGTACGTGCGTAACGCGGACTTGCATAGAGATCTTGAACTGCCTACAGTGCAACAACATCTCAAAACACTCTCTGAAGCGTTTTTCAAACGCTCCGAAACCCATCCCAATCCTCTAGTTCGTGATTCGGTCTCATATGCTGCTCCTGTGTTAGACTCGAAGTTCAAAGTCGCTAGGCCTAGAAATGCGCAAGCGTACTCATCCACCAGACTGTCACGCGATCTCGAGGCCCTTCTGGCCGCAAATTCTAATTCTAACGTAAATCCTAATTCTAACGTAAATGTGAATTAACTCAATTTTATTTTGCAATTTTTTTAATTTTTGTTTTAATTATTGATTTTCATTTTGAGCACCTTCAGTGCTACGTATTCACCTTCAGTGCTTTGAGCACCTTCAGTGCTATGTAATCCCAGCGGGTGACCCCTTCTGGGCCCCGCTAGCGCGGCCTCTATCTCCAATTGGCCGTCGCTCAGATGAAGGCTGAGTGGCAAAAATGCACGAGCCGACAGGGGGTTTTTAGTGGGTATGGTCCTGGTAGGCGTCGGGACGAGTCCCACATAACTTTGGAATCGCGCCAGAGTATGCGTCAGGGCATTTTTATCCTCCTGCCCTTCCCGCGGAGGGGAACAAAAAAATAAAAAACTATACGGTCAATTTTTCTGATCTACCTACTTACTTACTTTACTGACTGATAATGTTTAGACTGTCAATATGGCCGACATAGCTATTTGTTACACTTTAAGTGTTTTGGAAGAATTAACGGTTATTTTGTTGTTGGTGTCAGTTCATATTGTACCTACTACCAGGCCTATGTCACTTGATGTACTTGTGCGCGCTGAATACCTATAAGCTGCTGAGTCGCCGGCGGCCCTTAGCAACTAGATTGCCGTATCGCGTTCACGATTAAGTTTATTTTTGCGTACAGTCGTCAGCACGCGGAGAGATTAGGTTCAGTTAAAAAGGCGGGAATGCCATTTTTAACAGAATGCTTAATCTGTTATTAAGTAACTTATAAGTATTAGTAAGTATTCTTTGCTACGGATTCATGGCTACACGGTTTTTGCAGCCAATTGTCAGAATAGATCAAGGTTGCGCGCAGAAAGCCGTAGAATGGTTGGCATTAAGCCAGCGGCTCTAGCTATTTGAGCGGTTCCGTGCTTCGGACGGCACGTGCAGACGTCGCTACCGGTTGTTGCCGCTAGATGACAGTCGAGGCGCTTGGCGTTCCTTGTCTTTGACCACGGAGCTGAAATAAACACTGTGCCGTCAAGAACCAATCTAGGAAGATCATCCACGCAAGCACGACACGTCGTTCGTGGTCCACCTACCATGATTGCGTGACATATCTGTGGGTTTTACCTATATACCAAACCTGCCCGACCAGTCGTGCGCGGCTTTAAGGTTTTGGTAAAGGGTTTTCATAGCATCTTTGACAATCTCCAAGCTACAGTGACTGAAACTGGCGTTTGTCAGCGCAGAGAGAATATTTATGCACATGACAGTGAATTAGTTAATTGGTTGATATAGATATAAAAGAGTTTGGGGAAAGGATTCCTCCCTGTGGTACTCCAGCAGTTAAATTGCACCATTTAGAAGTTAGAAGAATTCCCGATGCAAATAAGAGGCAAACCAATCGGTACAGAAGGAAGAAAGGTTTAAAGAGAATAAGCGAGACAAAAGGATATCAATATCAACACAATTGAAAGCATTCAATAAATCAATAAGAACAAGGATATTAAAAAATTTTGTTGTCAATGGCTTTGCGTATATCATCCGCGATCTTATGCAAGGCAGTGTAGTGCTTTGTCCTGATCTGAAGCCAGACTGGTTCGTGTTCAAAAGATAATTTTTTGTGAGATATATCATTACTTGTTTATGAACCACACCTTCGATGAGCTTAGACATATAGGTAAGAATTGAGATGGGACGAATATCATTAACGGAACTAGGCTTTTTGGGTAATGAGTGAATGACTGTCTTTCACCAACACAAATGGTATTGCCAATATTGGAGAGAGAAGTTAATAATGTATGTAATGATTGGAAGAATACGCTCAATAAAAAGGACGACCATTTCACGGCTAATTCCATCCCATCCCGCAGCATTTGAATTGATTGAGTAAAAGAGTTTATGGATCTCATCTTGGGTGAAGCGATGAAATTTAAAGGTTGCTGCCTTAAATGATTGAGAAAGATTAGCTAGTATTCAGTTTAGTGATGTTATCTAGCTTAGGCATGAAGCAAAAATGTTCATTTAATGATTTCGGGTTAAATACGTTAGTTTGATACTATTTGTACGGTTTGATTAAGAATCTTATTCTAATCCAATAAAACAACTGATAAATTTCCATTTCTGAGCTGGGGAGGCATCATTTAAGTTTGGCGCACACACATCGTTGCTTTAATGTTCTGCAGGTATGGTTGCATCTATTCCTCTCCGCCTTAAGACCTCCGCCCTAACCCTCAGATAAAGACACCCATGGTCATTGTCTGCGGGTTTCCTTGTCCGACGCTTTCCATCATCGTTTCCAATTCATTTAAGTACGCAGTTTTAGGTGGACAATGTATAACGCCTAATAAAACCTTTGCTTTTTCCACAATAACTTCTGTAAACAGGACGGAGGTGCATGGATTACTTTGTAAGTAAATTTATTCTGTAGGTAAATAGCCACACCACCACCGTCTTTATTAAGGCGATTGTTGCGGATTAATTCGTATTCCGGAATTGCAAGTGCGGTTGAAGACAAGTTCGGCTTCAACCACGATTCCGATTTATTCCGATAATATACCGAGTGACTTTTATTTTAACTTTCCCAAAGACACGATACAGCAAAAATGAAAAAAAATCTAATTTCCGTTCTTTTATGGGTCATCTACCAATTTTGTTAGGACTGATTTTTTTTCTAAACGGCAAAATCGGTATTTTGATTCTACGTGATATTTATTATACCGATACCAATTAAGTATAATTGACTCTACATGGACCGTTTTACGCACACAGCCTACCGTATCTGTGCTTATCAATATAGAACTTTTTATGGTCATAAACAAAAATTGTACAATTTATTTCTACTGTTCATTACTCTAGGTAATAATTTTGTAATATATTATAAGTATTATATTTTAAAAACATGCAGTTTAAGATTTAAAATATAAAAACTTGTTGCAAAAAGTCTAGTTTACGATGTTGAACTGTCTTTTGTTTTCTCAAATTTATTTCACTTTCACTGTTTCACTTTACTATTTCACTTTACTGTTAGACAGACGGTCGTCAAGAAACCTTACAAGTCATCGTTACTTTGTAAGTAAGAGATAGAGTATTTAATTTACTATTATATTGTTTATTTGCCCTGCTGGGTTGTGGGCCCACTGACCGCGATTGGTGCTCACAGAGCCAATGGGTCAGTTACTGTATAAGCCGGATTTCTATTTAAGTATTTATTTAATGACTGGTTAGAGATGATTCTTGATATTATTTGGTTGTGAGTGGAGCCCGTGCGGTACAGTGCGATCAAGTTATATGCTTAGTAGCAAAAATTTTAACTAAAGCAAGCATTCTTATATGTTTACTAGAAATTTCTGCACTCGACTCAACCTCAGGTAAAGATTTTTGTATTTTAAGTTGACAAGTGTCAAAAAATGGATGAAAATTTATTCTAAAGGTATTTTCTTACTAGAGATGAGGAACCAAACGCCGAGGTTCCTAGAGACATACCCTAAGGTTTCCACAGTGCTTGTCAATTTTTTTGTCTAAGTCACTGCATAATTTTCTTTTTAGCCAAACTTACCTTTCTTTTGAATAACCAACCTCAAACTCACTGGAAGAAGGTCGAACTGTAGCAGTTTCTTTGACATCAGCTGGCACTGTCAAATGATAGAGTAGTCATTCGGGTGTCATGTGAATGAGTCATTGGAGTTTTCTGATTCCTGAGTACGCTGTATGATTTGCTATCCATGACATAACCTCTTTATTTTTTTTACCTCGTCATGCAGGACGGTGCAAGTACCCACCTCGTGGTACGCGGTGCTTGGCTGTCTTATTGCTTAATTGTAGATGTTTTGTTTTACTTTTATCGACTTTAGGTGAGCCGTATGTCATTTCGTGTGGAGACGCAATAAATAAAATAAGTTTGTAGCATATAAACTAACGTAGATACAATATGTCTTCGGCCTTCTTGCGTAAACTCAGGTATGGTACCTCACGACTGGATATTACCTTGTTTCTCTCAATATAATAAAATGTGACTGAGGTAGAATGTCACTTTGAGCCGTTTGAGGCTCCTAAGCATAAAAGATTTAATATTTTTATATATAAATTATTTAATAATATAAATTATTAGTACTTATTACATTAGTAGCTCAGTCCTCAGAGCGCTCGACGGGTAGGGTGTGGTTTCGAATCCTGCTTTTAAAAATACATCTCAGAAAAATTTAATATCCTAAAGGCAAGTAAGAGGATTAAGTTCGTAGGTTTTTCATAGTTTTGGATAGTTGCCTAGTGTAGGCGTACATGCTATAATTACAGACGTGATAGAGAGCCGTAATTGAAACAAACCTTAGTCGCTGGGCACCAACAAAATAGGTACTTTTAGGTACCTGTCGGTGCCAGTTACTGTCACAAGATAACATGCCAAGCCACGTTAGATCTGTGGGGTTTCCAAAGATGGCTTAATCAACTCCGACAGGTTGCTGCTCTTTCAAAAAATGAGCGGAAGAAGCTACCACATAGTAGCACTGCAGTCAGTGCCTAGCAAAAGGTTAAATCAAACTCTAAAATGGCCTCTACCTACATTAGCTATTATGAAGTCAGGAGAGCTCCCCACTTCTGCCGGGCTTTATGGTGTTCGGGTTTGTACTTTCTTATTTCCTGTAAGCCAACGGTCAAGTATGACACTTCATTAAATAAGTTGAAAATAAACGTTTTATGAATTTTGTAGCCAGCGCCCTTTACAAACGAAAACAAACAAATCAAAAAAACAATTTGTAAATGTATCCATTAAAGTAATTTGTATACAAAAAAGAATCTTAAATAAAAATTTTAAACCGTAATCTACAAAGTAAGGGTTTAGATCCAGTTGTGACAAATTCATCATATCAGCAAATAAGTGTCACTCAAATTTTGAACAACTAAAACTCAAAAAACTAAAAAAAACAGTACATGCGCTCGCGCAAGGCACCTACACTACAATCAGTCCCGCATAAAAAAAACGGAAATAGACAAAATGTAACTCTCAATGGGTTTTTTATCAATGCTCCTTTATCAAATAGATACGCTTATCACCAGATCACTCCACAGAAGATAAGGCGCCAAAACAAAACACCGGTATAAGAAAAAAAACTAGCCCCATCGAACATCTTTGCGACCGTTCCGCCTTACAAAGCCACTAAATCCGTCCCTTTCTTAACTATTCCAAAAATGCATGTCAGAGAGAGATAGTGGAGTCATACGGTGGTCGCGTATGGTCCCAGGTAGGTCGTTCCATGCTTGAATTTATTCGAACACGAGCTTTTCGCGGGAAAGCACGCTGTTCACTGCGCATGCTCGAGTTTTCGCGCGTTTCGCTGAAATGACATGCGATACTTAAATTTGACGTTTCGGAAGAACTGTGTTTGGAAATTGTTTTGTTCTGAAATGTTGGCTTGGATTGAAATATAAGTGACAATTGTGAAATGTACAGAGTGCTAGCTTGTTGGATTTTAAGTGTGACAGCGGGAAGATCGCTTTGTGCAATATAAAAGGGATTTCTTCAAGACAGGACCTTTGTATACGGTGAGTTCGGGGTCAGATCCTTTTATAACTCCTGTGTATTTTTACATCTGCCATAAGGCAGATACTTTATGAAGAATAACTTTGAAACTTTTGTGATCACATAGTTACAATATTGAAAAAATCATACAATCTTAAAACAAACAATTTCTTTAAAACTATACTAAACTATACGTTACCTTCCGAACACAATCTCTTGATAAAAAAGTTACCACATAAAGTTGTCTCCTTAAACGCACCTTCACAATATTATGCTAAGCATATGTGCATAGTAAATGTCCAGAAATTTACAGATCAATAGTTGGTTCGTTGTGGCTAGAACATACATATACAATTGAGTATCATTATCGAAGACTGTTTTAAGACATGGGCCTAGTGATATTGTGCAACATGTGGCTTTACATAATGTTTCTTTTTCATCATGTCAATAAAAATTAGGTAAAGTATAAAAGCGTTGTGGTAGCAAAATATAATTTATAATACTGTTATCATACATATTTATACTTACGGAAACTACACAAAATCAAAACAAGAAAATTATACCTATTTAATTAAATTAAATTCGTAGTTATTCTTGTTCAAGTTTTATATAAAAGCAATATTTTACAAGTTAACTTCATTTAAAAAATTCTGTTTTATTTTGAGACTATCGCCTTAATTATCCCCTTGAATCGACATCGCTCGAAACAAATAAAGGGGGTGGTTGTTTAGTCATTTAGAATCCACCTCGCTAGTTGCTTACTCTGTCTTGCCTCAAATGCTTTAATTATGAAATTATATATTTACTTATCTGCACCCACCGAACTCTAAACTAACCCCGCGGGAAGGATAACACAGCTATGTATATGTGAAAGAATGTTTAAAATCGGTTCAGTAACTTATGAGTTTATCAACTACAAATAAGCAAACAAATATTTATATTTATATATTTATTACATATCTACTTCTTTATATCATACTATTATATATATTTCTATATACCTGTATAACTAGGTAAATTTTGGAGAATATTTTCAAAGTTCACGGCCACGGCCTGCGAAGGCCACGGCCTGGTTTAGAATTCACTAATGGACTGAAGCTCTACCATTTTAGTATAGATATTTTATTTCACGATAGAGTCTAACGACCGAGTGGTCTAGTGGTAAGTAGCCTTGCCTCATAAGCCGAAGGTCCCAGGTTTGAGTCCTAGCCGGGGCATTAATTTTTGTGATGAACACAGACGTTTGTTCTCGGGTCGTGGTTGTTTGTATTCATATATGTATGTTTAATCAGGGTTCCCCCCCAGTTCGCTGTATGGTCATTCATAACACAAGTTGTGAGCGCTTTTGCGTATAATTTTAAGTTGACAATTACTGTATAAAATGCCATACGTATTAGAGACGTAATCGCTCGCAGTTGGCTTTGAACGATCATTCGTGAAACAAACTATCTATAATTATTGAAATACATTTTAATTTTATTTTGCATTTACAAACACTACGCATTAAAATATAAATATATATTAACAAATTGTTTTTAGAACATGTACCTTTATTGAAGTTTTAATACTTGTAATAAAAAGAGCTTTCTATTGCATATCGTAGTTCTTAAAATATGTTGACAAGATCTTCTTAACAAATCACTCCCACCGACTGACAGTGACCAAAAACGCACATCCTAAATCAGTGGATTCAAAAACATAAACTTTAAACAACGGTCCCATATGTAGGTGAAAGGGGGGGAAAGCTTGTAACGTCTGTAATATTACTATGCATTATTGTATGAGTCAAATTTAAATTCAAATATTTATTTCTCAACTTTGACAATTACTTGTTCTCTTTGCCGTCATACAAAGCATGACTCTACCACCAGCTTGGAAAAACCTACGTGAAGAAAAACACGACGAACCCTCAAACGGCACCCGTTCACGAGTTAATGCGGGATCCAGTCATCACCCTCCTCAACCATATTAGAGGGAAGTGAGCGACCTGTCACCCGACGCTACCATAAGAAGACGTACCTACTTTAGTGACAATGACGCTATTAATCGGCAATGACTCGGAAACTAATGACTAGAGACCTCAAAGTGTCAACACTGTGTCATCCCATTCCGTTTTCAAAATTTCCAAGGGCTCAATAATCATAAAATTCAGACGCCTATCTTGTTTTTAGTGACAAAAATGTAGTTTAATTTCCTATAAAAGAAATAGCAAATGATTGCTAATTTGCTATAAAAATCTATTCGTCTTACTTAAGTAGGCCATTTATATTAACTGGGTACAAATTATGTGCACTAGACACCTTTCATCACTCAGCAGCATATCTTAGAAAAAATTAATTAGGAAAAGTATTTGAAAAATTTAGGTTTCTTGTGAATACAGGGCGTTGTCTGTTATTTCGTTTCTAAGGCTTTTTATTGACGATTAATTCTGTTTGTCTGGTATTTCAGTTTTTTAAATTATTTTAGAAATATTAAACAGGATTTACAGTTGCAAAACTCAAAATAAGTAATTATTAATTTAGATAGGTTTTTTTTTGTTGCTTATATTTTTAATGTGTTTTTGAGTCATTATCTTCTCGAGTTGAATGAATCAAGTCGCACTAGAGAACCAATGTCTAAAATAATAAATAAGCGATGTAATTTGTTGTATTTGCGTTCAATAAAACGGAACATCCTGTATCGCTGCAGAGCACCAGCTATTGACTTTTAATCGTTCGTTCGCTCCGCCTGCTCCCTTTAATGGCATCGAATTTGTTAACAGTCCAGCACTGATACGGTCAGCAGAAATATAAAAAATAAAATAAATTAATAGATATTTCAGCGAATAACGTTTTTGTCATGATGTTTTTCTTATTATGTGTTTATTTATTTGTTTATTTTCTTTCTATAAATAATATACAATCTTTTTGGGTATTAATTTTCACATTTTAAATATTTCCCCCCAGAACTCTACTCTGTAAGTTAAAGATATCGACCATTCATTTATAAGATATAATTTATATTTCAGAAACAGCATTATCAACATTGCTTGTTAACCTACGTACCTACGTACTAATCATTTTAAAACTACCTATAGAATTCGAACTGTGAAAGGAAATTAATAATTTTATAAAAAATATCTCGTTACTTAGTCTAGACGTTGTTTGACTCTCAAAAAACTATATTATTAATTTATGTTAAATAAATAAATTCTTATCTAAACCATTTTCCTATCCCTACAATCAACCTACCTACATTCCAGAAAATCGCACTGCGTCGAGTGTTTAAAAGTCAATGAAATCTTAACAAAAACCCTTTAAGTACCCTTAACACAGCCCTTAACGAGACCACAATAAAACAAAGATCCATAACAGCTCTCATGAACTTTAAAATATCAGCCTTCAAGGGTTACTAAAGTCATGCGCTTAATGATTACTGGACAGGGACGAAAATCTACTTTACTGTGAGAGGGAAAGAGAGGTGAAATAAAATAGATTATAATAATTATAATAAGGCACCCTTTGCAATTCAGCGAAGCGTAAGCGGGTTTTTTGCGAAGTTTTTGCAGTTTTTTAGGCATGAGAAGTAAGCTTTACATGGCTTTACAGTCTAATGCCTTTGCCTTCTTTAGGCATCACGCGAGTTTTTTTTTATTCGTGGAACGGAATCACGCTTAATAAAAATTAATATTAATGTGTGTCTAGTTTTTGTTCCTAGATTTAGTCTAGTTTTTTAATTATCAACGTTTTATGAACGGAAATAAAACGAATTAGTTGTAGTACATACATACTTTATAATAACGCTTACAAACATGATATGATAGATCTTCTTTAGGAAAATTCTTTATTTTGCAGATGAAAAATAAATAAAATTAGTCTTACATTTAATATTAATACTAATTTACTTTAAATATATTATATCACTATAACTAACAGTTTAACTTAAATAAAAAATGGGAGGGAAAGTAATCAACAGTCTTTTGTCAAAAGACAGTAAAACATAAATCTACATAAACAAACAATCAAACTATTCCCCACAAACAAAGGAGCGCAAAAACCTCTAATACAGTCAATCCATTAAGATTCTCCCTCCAAAAATTTAAATAACGGATGCGTTCTTAAAAAACTGAAAGCAAATGATTTCGGTGACAAAATATAACTACAGTCGGACCAACTTGTCCTTCAATAACGGTTGGCGCTGAGTTCTACGCGTAAATGAAGTTCAAGATTTAGTCCCATCACAAACGATTTAGTTCCAGTCTTTGCTCCTGAATGGATAAGATGGTAGCACTGTATATTTAAAGGTACATGTCTTAGCTAGAAGTGTTACACCCTTACTCACGACTTAGTATTAGAACCGCCAATTTATTATTTTTCGATAGGAACCAATGGTACAGATTTCTTAATAAAAATAATTTATTAAATTTATTAATCGTGGCTTTATGTTTGCTTTGTTCGGTAAATAAATTTCATAGATTCTTTATCACCTTATCACACAGATTCTTTATGTACCAAAATATACTTATATTTTTTATTTAACTCTCTATAAGGTTATAAAAGCAAGGCTCATTGTGATCTATTTATTTATTGAACGCATGAGGTAATATATATATTTTTTAAATATCTCAAACTAATAAAACCCAAAGATTATTAGTGAATAATCCTTCCACCTAAAAGTAAATCTTCCTTATTGCATTAACCGAACTATAAAATGTTTATTGTCATTTAAATTTATTTTATTGCGACAAGGGATTCGAAGTGCGCTAGTAATTATTTAAATTTAAAGGTCGTCCTCCTTTAGTTGGCCTTAGTTGTTTCAAGTAGTGAGTTATTTGAAATTATGTTACGTAGGTAAGTATTGTTTGTTACCCATTTATAGGTTATGACATAGTGTGGTAGGTATTGATTTTAAATATTGAAATAACAGAAGGTTTTCAAAATATGACCTCAGAAATAATAATTATAATAAAATTATCTTGGTGATCTGCAGAAGTGACCGTGAAATATTTTGTTACGTATCGACACTCAACATTTCCACTCTGATATTAATTTAATATTAACGGTTATCTTTGAATGAAAAGTAATCAAAGTAGTGACACATTTTTATATTTTCTTGAAATAAACTACAAGACAGACAGAGAAAACAACTACATCTCCAAAACCCTGCAATTTCACTACCTACCACTACCACCAACACAACTCTTAAAACGACCCACAGGCCCTACATTTCCTGAATCCGAACTGCACCATCTAAACTAACAAATTCGTAGCAGCGCAACAGTATCCTTCCAAGTCAGAATTCCACATTTACGTGTCCGCATTCGCCCCAGGTGCGCCTGAGCCGTATAAATCATATCCGTGGCCTTTTCACCTTTACACTGGATTAGGGGAGAAGTTCCCAAGGAACTGTCCACTGTATATATCGTAATTTTAGTCGAGAAGGACCTCGTTGAGTTGTTACGTCTGGTTGTTGCGTAAAAATGTAGTGGTTTCCTTTTTTTTGTACAGAGAGGGTATGTTTACCGTTGCAATATGAAATTGTTTTAAGATAATTAGATTTGTCCATCGATGTTGTCTCAAAGATATATTGTTTGCGTCGATAATTTAATAATTTGTAGGTCTTGTGCCTAAATATCAGAGCTAAATAAACAGTTTTCTAAGATGCTTTCTTGATGCAATTAATATATACTTAGCAAAAAAATTTCTTCTATGAAAAATATAGTCTAGGTGTGGGAGAGTATAGTTCTACAGTTTATGAGATTTCTTAATGATCATTATTAAAGCGTACTGCAAGAAGTCCTGGAAGAGCTATAAAATGAAACGACTAAATGTTTTCACTTAAGTCATATTAAATTTTTTTAGATATGAAGCATTAAAAGAATTCTAGGTATCTTTTAACCAAATTACTATTATAATATTTCAATGATATGTTTGAAATAAAAATGTGAAAAGAAACCTAAGATAGACATAATTTCAATGATTTAACATATAATATATTACATAATTTTGTTTTTAAACTATTTTTATGTGGTATAGAAATATTTATTTATTTAATATCGAAATACCTTATCAATGTATTATTGTCAATTTACAAAACTGTACCCAAAATATATTTGACATTGGCTTTTAATATTAAATAATTTCATGAAAAGAATCTTTAGTACCAAGTGTACCTGGTATAAAATGAAACTGGTATAACATTTTGTAACGTTAAATCGCCGATTCAAATAGTCTGAATACCTAGTTAGGAAAAGTTGTACAGGTTACTACAACTTTTCACTATAAATAGTATAAATTACCAAGCAGGTGTCATAAATTAGACTAAAGGGTCTGTCATTCCGTCAATTCAATCATCAATCAAGATTTCGGTGAATTTACGAAGCCAGCCATTTGATGAACGGGTTTCCAAAACCCTTTTGCTATAAAAAGAATACATTGCATCTTTTTTTTTAAATCAAAATCACGTTCGGCTGATATTCTATTTTAAAATAGTTTTAATCATGACAATAGCTTGTTCTGTTTTTTTTTTTCGCAATAGCATAGAATAAATGCACCGTTATTTCTACGCCAATTTAAGTTAACAATACAGTTCGAGCAGAGGTGTTTTGCAAGGGTCTTGAAATTCGAGAAAAAAATGTGTTATTGAATTTGGAACCCTGTTCCTGAACAATGATGGCTGATACAGTTATTTTACTATCAAAATGAGAGGTTATAAAAATTTTACGGCTATATCATTGAGTTGAGATTAACGCCTGTGCCGTAAATGTAAACGGCAGTGTTTGAGTGTAATGGTTTTATTGCCAGAAAGGTGCGCAAGTAGTAAAACACTTGATCACTTAAGTTTATTGCGTTTTTTTATTTTATGACAGAAGCATATGACATTTGTGATGAGATCGCAATAAAATGAGACTAGCTTAAAAATTAAATCTTTGCGTATTTAGTTTGTAAGTAGAGGCATTGCGCTTCATTAGAAACACATATGTAAAACAAATCTTTATAATTTTTTTCGCTGAGTACCAATAATTTATAAGAGAATACCAACATTAAATACTTGAAACTATTATTTGAACTTCTTATCGAACGATTGAATTTTCCCTATAATTTGTGAGAACGTAACTGTAGGTATCAATTTACATTCACTTTTTTCGAATCGCAACTAATACAATACATGAAACCCACCCGGCTATAAAATTAATAATAAATTCACTAAAGAATTTAATCAGGAACATATTGACTTCACATACTTGCCCGCCCCTCGGAATGGCTCGTAAATTTCCCACAAGTAGACACCAAGGAGCGATTGTTGTCAAAAATAAATCATTTCATTTACATGACTTAAAAAAACTAGATCGAAAAGAAAAAGTTTGACAGTTCACAGTGAAAGAAAAACACGAGAACCTGGACTCTTTTATGTTGAACTTAAGTTTCAATTTACTTCGCGGTTTCAAAAATCGTAGGGTCTTCGCATAAGTTAGTAACCTTTAAATGTAAAAAAAGAACATTATGCAGTATTGTTAAGAAATTTTGCACACTTCCTCAAACAATGATAAAACGGCGAGTTCAAGGTGACAATAGGTAGGGAAGATGCAGCCTCGGTGTTACATATAGAGGTGAATCGAGAGTTAATAATAAGATCACTCCAGTTTAAATTTCCTTTACCGCCAGGTAAGGCACCGATATTGTTGAAGTAACAATACTTTCAATTTGGATATCAAGGGTTCTAGAGGTATAAGGACATCTGCCTGGTAACTTTTCAAATTATTATTACGTAATGATATCTCTGTGTCTTGGTTTAGGCTTAGTAACTTCCAGTTATATTATTTTGCCAGGAATATGGTCAAAAGTGGATCTTCACATGCTGAAACCTTTTTTTAAGCTTGTTTTTAATAAATTTTTCACCCCACAATTATATACATCCCACACTATAAAAATTAAACCTAATTACCATGTTATGACTGCACTAATTAAAAAGATAAACTTTACTTATATTATATTAGGTAAAATTTTGAGATACTTAATGCGTGTTTTCCCACAGTTTAGACATTTTCAAAAATTTATAGCTACGCCTCGTTAGCGGGTCGACGCTTGGTCTAAATTAGAATTCTAAATATATTCGAAACACACACAATACACAAACAAAGGGACACAATATTATTTTAATTCCTTCTTTTATTCTCCTGGATTCAGTCTGTCGGGACAGCGCTTGGTGTGTCATTTTGGTTTGTGTCATCGGTTTCTATAACCAATAGAATCTAATAACCATAGATTTTTTGGTTAAGTGGTTAATGTAATCGACTCTTTAGAGTACCGTTCAGATAACAGGAATAGTCTTTAGATCTTAATACACTAAAATACCTCACATAATAATAATAATAATAATAATTGAATTCCTTTTAAATTATTATTTTAAATTATAATTTAGTATTTCTTGTTACATAACTGCTTGTATTGCCTCATATGAACTCGTTGCAATTTTTATTTGAGCTTTATTAACAACCAAGAAAGTTTAGTACTTGAATAAGAAAGAATAACTACTTGCATCTCTTATAAACACTCCATAATTTTTTTCACGGTTTATGAAAAATCAAAAAAGCATTCAATAATGCAAAGCCGCATAGCCGCATAGCCTCTGCTTCAAAAACTATCATTCTGTTATGGCGGACGCCCGCCTAAACTAACCTAAACGCCATATGGTTCTATAGATCTTGCGTTGTGATAAAAAATTATAATTTATTAGATAAAGCGATGTAACATATTGTTATTACGTTAACTAGAATAGGTAGAGTGTATTGACCTTATAAGGTAAATGAATTCCGAATGTACACATTATTTGACTTTAATAGAGCTTTTTAAGAATCTTTATGGCTACTAACTTGTTGGATTTAAAAGAATCATCAAGATTTAAAAACATATATAAACAAGAATACGTCACATACTTTTTTAATAAATACTAAGATAATGTTTAATAAAATAACATTGCATTAAGTATATATAACAGTCTGCATATATTGTTTTCTGCGTATATTGTGTATCTTGGCTATAATACTTTTGGCAAGGCACCACAATATATTGGTAATATGTAAATAGTAATTTTTATTTATTTAGTTATTTATTCTGATTTCCATTTAAGATATGTTAAACTGTACATAATGTTCTTTATATAAATATTTCACAATCTTTTCAAAATCTTACTTCAAACAAATGACTATACCTACTTGGTGAACACAAAATTTGATACCAATAAGCTATACTATACCCTTCTCGTAAGAGCCATTTTAGCCTGCATTACTCAGACTTAACGTGCACTTGACTGTACTTAGGTCTGGGCAGCTGTCGAGGCACGAGGGTGCGCGGGCGCCGCCGCCGCGATAAGTGCCCTAATTATGATACAATTATTCCTACACCCAGCCCGAGTTGTTTTGGGTCAATTCGAATTTTTGACCTGTGTTTGTAGTACTTGATCCCATCATGTTGATCATGGTGTTCTTGGTACTTCACTTCACTTCTCAGTAACATTGCTACATGTTTCAACTTTACATTGAGGATAAAGTAATTTTTTAAATATGTATTTGGATTTCAATTTGCTGATGCCTAATGTAAAATAAAAATTGTATTCTTAACTAATTGCAAGTTCCGCGTTGTTATTCAAGAATCTGAAATATGTAACAAGGACTCTGTATTTATTTTATTCATTTAACAATTAATATAAACAAAAACTACAATTAAGAAGTAACCTATATAACGAAGATATTTTTGTATAAAAGTGCTACTTATTTCTTAAGCAATATCTTCCAGTAGTCTTGGTCTCGAGAGTTAGGTGTAAGTTGCAATGTTAGTGTGTTATAATAAAAAAAAGTTATAAGTATACAAACATAGACATCTTTACCAGCTTTTACGTAACCCAAAAGGACCGCTTTATAGCAAAATTTTACTCTTCAAAAACATTAATTTGTACGAATACACTTAACAAATCAATAAAAAGATAACATTTTTTGCCCAGACAGCCTATTTTCAAACATAACCTGTAAATGAAGCTCTGTATTAGGAACTCATTGGTACAATTTTTTGCGTTGCTTTCCCGCGCGTAAGCTGTTCTCGGCACGTGCGTCTACGCAGATGTACCAATTACGATCAAATACTTAATTAACTTTTAGCAAGGTGCGTCAAATTATATAATTTCGATATATAAAGATACAAGATGCGTAATTATAGTCTTATTTGCGACAGATGAAGTATTTAAGTTTTCATTCTTGAACAAAAGAGTATAAAAAGAGAACTGGTTGTCCAGGCGTTTCTTTTCTATCCAAGCAAAAGTCAATAGTTCGATTTGTAATGATTGAAATGCAAGTTTGATTATCAAAACGTCTTAAGTGTTAATTTCTCAAAGATCATAAGATTTTCAGATTCGATAAAACATTTATTTGGATTTATTTGGATGAAATGCCTGGAGCTACATCTTATGGAATTTACGTTTTGATACCGAACATTTTTATTTGAGCATCAAACATATTATGGGGCTTTTAGACTTCTCTTACTTTGTGAAATAACACTAAGTTGATGCGTATCACGTGACAGAACTATATGATACGTAACTAATAAATAAAAAAAACACTTAACAATGTATCTTCCTTTACTATTCTTTTTTCTCTACGAACTTAGCATATCCAATGTTGTTTTTCCCTAGCGATCACATTTCCATTAGTCAACTTCAAATTGGAATGTCCTAAAATGGAAATTTGTCGTAGCTTTTAGTGGTTTCGTAGCTACCAGTCACCAAACAGACATATTGACGGAAATTTTGAATAATTCATGAAGTGCGTACGCCACCTGCCGTGCAACCGTCGAACTAATGTTTGAATATTGAGTGCAAAGTAAAAAAAAAATGGTTCGAAGTTAGGTTTAAAACTTTTTATAAAACAAAACAAGACATTTTGAAATAAGAATTAAGCGCATTGTTTTGTTTTCTTATTTGTAATTGATAAACTCTGACATAACTAAAATGATATCTTATATTTTTACAATTAGATGACTAACTCACACTTAACTTCACCTTAAAGTCCCAAGGAATTCAGGAATGGACAAATGATAGGATTTTTGTTATATTCACCTTGCATTATTGCATATTGTACGATTACTTTAAACCCCCCTCCCTTCATCGACCAATTATTGTACTTGCTTATTTCTCTTTCTTCTTTAGAATTCTCTTAAGAATGGTATCATGCAGCAAAATAGTTCTAAAATATAGTCCCTTTCAACCAGTACTTATTTGTGTTCAAACTTATAAATGAATTAAAGTGATCTGCATAATGATTCATTCACCCATCACAAGGCAAATAATGTTTGGGAAAATTAGCCGTTGAATTTAAGTTCAATTTAATATGGTTCTTGTCTGTGCCCAAAAAGAACAAAAGACGTGCAAAAGCCGGTTAGAATACTTTGCCTAAAAGATTCTTATCTTACATTCTTAAAGATAAACCATTACCAAATTTATCTTCCAGGTATTAAAGTATATTTTGGAATGCCTGAGGTACAAATACGTTACGGTGCAAAATTCGGATGCGCCGCGCTCAATTCTGACTTTAGATACTGGCCATCTAGATTTGGACTAACAAATTCAAAAATTGAATTCCGCTAAAACGTGTTTCGTTCTATTCAACCAACGTTTTTGACGTCAAGCACGTAACAAGCTCACCGTGAACTACTATTTGCTCGATATTAGACCTTATGTCTATATCAAAAACAAAAATCGAAGGTAAAATAAAGTATGTCGTTCCAATAAGAAACTTTTTTGTTTCGCAACCCCAAGTTTCGCGAGTCGAGACGTGCATTCGATATTAAAAAATGCTCCAGTAGAAATCTTAAATTCAATAGTAATTTAGTCTTGAATGGCAAGGGAAGAGGATAATGGACCAAGTCGTACGCCCAGTTTCTGTGGTGTTGTATTAGTCGGCGAAATTCGCCAGGGTCGTTTTGTGTACACACTGGTTTCTGAACACAGCATGTGTCTCTCTCCATATGAAAAGTCTGAACACTCAAAACATTCTAATTACACACTCAATTTGGTACTTACAGCGGGAAATATGAGTTATTGCCTGCGCCGTAACCAAGTTGAAATCTGCCATTTTGAATCTTCACAAAAGCATGTTGAGAAATTAGGCACAATTTAGCATTATAATGCGTAGCACAGAATATTTTGTTGGTTATTAGTTGGTGTGATTGAAGTAGAATAGAAGTTAAATGACGTGTTTTGTTTATAATTATTCAAATGCATCTCACAATAATGTGATTTTTTAAGTTGATTGTTAATTTAGGTACGTCTGAATACAAGCGTAGTTACCTATAATACTTGGTGTATTATGGATGCTGCTTCAAGAAAATTTGTATTTCATTTATACGAAAACTTTTTATGGCTTCAATAAAATCAAATTAAATTTTCTTAGCTTATCTACACTTGAACTACAAATCTAGATTTCTAAGCCATTACAGGCCATATAACGTTTCATTTCAACAATTTACTGCAATAAATTGATCTGAAGATAGTATTTGCGTGGCCAATCGGCGACATTATGTTGGAGCATGACTTTACGAAGATAACAATAAGTTCACTTTATTGCCTGTTCACATGGCAATACACTAGTGTGTTCTAATGTAGTCTCTCAACTAGCCTAGTCTTCTCAACTAGCCTAGTCTGCTCAACTAGCCTTGTCTGCTCAACTAGCCTTGTCTTCTCAACTTATCATCTACCAAAAGCACTAATTGCGATGTTGTATAAGATCGGTCAAACTATATTAAAATTAAAGTATTCACGATGTTTTGGGTTTTAAATAAAACTAGAAACAAATTTTTCGTATGCTCTTTCCTCTTGCGTTTGAATTAGACGAATAAAAACGTTATTTCTACTTTGTATATTTTTGATACAGGTAGGTACATAAAACGCTTACCAAGAATACAGGTCACATAAGTAAATTTCCTAAATGAATATCGTATTTTAACCGAATTAAATGTATTCGTATTACATATTAAAAACTTACAGAAATAAAACAACAGAGAGTAGTAATTCATATTTTTGGATGTTTCAGGTCAAAATGCTGAAGTGGACGGTGTATGGTAAAAAGAATCAGGAGCTTCAAACAAACAAACCAACAGACTCAAACAGATGTGAGCCATACCACCCGGTCTTTGAGAATAAAATTCGAAGGTCCCTTGATGGACAAACTATCAAGAAAAGCAAAAAGCCTAGTCGATATCAAAGAAGATCACTGGGATCAACTGCAATGAGAAAGAACAACGCTAGAAGTAATGATAAAGAAAATATAGATTATATAGGAAATACACCAAATTATTATAGAGAAGGGTTTACTAAAAATTCCGAAGGTTTAGCTCTTAAAGACGTTAGCAATATAACTCCTAATGCAACGCCGGTTAAAAAATTTGAAAGAAGAATGTATTATTTAAATGGTTCCAAAGATGATATTCCACCCGATTTACCTCCTACACCACCAACCTACAGTCGTAGAGTAAGAGAGGCAAAGAAACGAAAACTTGAAATGGCTAGTGCAAATGTAGTCCAGGGTGAAGTTTTCCAAAGAAATAGTTGTGCATATAAATCTGAAAGGAGAATAAAACAAGATCGAAGTCACTTGATTTCCGCAAAGTTGAGTAGCAGTTCGTCTGAACCATCACTGAATGAATTATCAGACAGATTGAGCGATACTATAAATAGTTCTTACAAATCTTTGAGCTTAAAGCACAAAGATATGAACAATGTTCCTATAAGTACCACAAAGACAATGAGTGAAGGATTAGTTGAAATTGAATACGATAAGGATCTTGTAATAAATTGCGTAGAAAAACCAGTCTCGTGCATAGAAAAGTCGACATTACCCATTTTCGGAAACAGAATATTCACAGACAACCCCTTATATTTTAATCAAATTGATATCAACGATAGAAGACCGTTAAAAAGAACTAGGAAAAGGTCAAATGAATTTGAGAGTTCCTTTAAATCGCCGTCCGTAGATAAAAAAGACACGCATAGTTTGATTAGAGATGCTTGTTCGCCAGTTTCAATAACCCCTCTATCAGTAAAGTTGGCTGAACTAAGATTTAGCACTTTAAGTACTCACGGCAGACTTCAAAACTCAATGCCAGTTTCTGACGTAAACGTTACTCAATATTTTCCAAAAATTGATGTCAAAGCTCCATTCACAATGCCTTTCAAAGATGAGGAAAGTTGTATAGAATTAGAAAACAAATGCATCTTAAGCAAAGAATCAAGTGCGGATTCAACTGAATCTACCGTTTCAACCACGCAGATGGGTGATCAAACTTTAGAAAAAATGATTGAGGATATTATCAAAAGCACTAAGATTGTGAAAAGTAAGAGGAGGATTTTAAACAATACTTCTGAGAAAAGTTCAAACTATGAAGAAATCATGCCATCGTTAGAATCCGTGAAAGAACTGTTTGTAAAACCACGCGCAGAAAATAAATCAAGTTTAATTAAAGAAGCTAGGTATGTAAACTTATCAAGAGAAAACTCAATATCTCCAAAAAGTTCTCCAGGGAAAAAGATTCCTCCAGTGCACAGAGCAAATGAAAAATTGTTAAAGAATCTACCGATTGGTTGCTTCATTTTAGATGATGGAGATGGATATCATGAGAGAGAAGTGTGTACTCCCGATGCTTTCAAACAGCCATACGCTAGAAGTAAGGTCACTCGATCGCATTCTTTGAATTCCTCTAGTGTAGAAACTAAAAATTTAGAATACGTTTGCTCCGAATCAACTCCAGATATATTTTCGGTCACAACAGCAAATTCTAACGTAAAATTAAGGAGGCAGAGGGGTATAAGAAGGAAAAAATCTACTGTTAGTAATGAGAGCACTATGAAACCAAAACAAACTGAATCAATTCTGACTCTCCAAATGGAGTTACCTAGTCCTGCGTGTGAGTTGCAAAATGTTTCATTTTCTGAACCAATTACATCGTCATTTAATTCAAATAAATCTATTGGAAAACATTTAAGAGAACCCATAAATAATAATACCTCATTTAGGTCTAATGTATCCCATAGTAGTTTAAAATACAACGAACCAACACAAAACCGCAAATCCAGAGAACTTTTCGGTCTTACTTTGGAGAACGGCATTCCCAGCCCAATTACGCCTGTGCCAAATCTTAAACGACCCAGCAATGTGTTGAGCGATGAAAGAGCGCATAAGACCAGTAAACTAGAAGAGGATTTATTCCCTGGGGACGCTTTGACCCCAGTAATTGAACACAAATCTTCACGAAGGTGTTTGACGTTTTCGCCCGAAGAATGCAGTATAAATAGTAATGAGGAAAAACGGACAAGTGTGGCTAGTAACCGCTTGGAAAGAAGTTGTGACCGATTTCAAGCTCTCAAAGGAACCATTGATTTGGAAATAGTAACAAAAAACGACGTGATAGATGTGCACGGTGAGTGGTGACTATCGAAAATCTTTTTTACACTTTTGTTATTATTGTAAAAACACCGCAATTTGTTAATTTAAATTGTATTAATTTCAGTAATTCGATGTCGGGAGCTTCATCGTCTTTCTGGAAAAGTGGACGATATAAATGCGTACGCCAAGGTACTACCCGATTATTTTCAACTAAGCCTAACATTTTCATATTTTTTGAAAGCTAGTCCTAATTTTGTTCCTTTGTTTATAGGTTGTAATCAGCGGGGTTAACGAAGCGCAAACACTTTCTACCCAAAGAGCAATTTTCCAAAGAACTTCAGTGTTGTACGGGAAGAGAGAACCAGAATTTCAACGACATTTGAAGCTACCTCTTCCACAAGCCATCTATGATCATCAAATAATACATATATCTGTATGGCATCGAGATAAAAAATACAGGTAAGTTCAGTATGAAAACCTCTATGGTCATATAATATATGATTGACATCATTTCATATCGTAAGCTTTTTAAATACTATCTGTTAACGTCCTAACAACTGCGGACCTTCTCCCTAGTGCTCCGATTGCGAGTAAACTGAAGCTTTCTTACAAACAGTAACATAAGAAGGATTGTTTTATGCAGAATGTCCAGACAATGGTTACATATCATCGTTAGGGGAGCACTGAGCGAGCATTTTTCACTTTTCCTCTGGCATATTCTACTCTCATACATAAGATATTGAGGGAGGCCGCGGCGAGGAGTGGCAGGGCACATGCGCTATAGAATCGATTGCTGCTTACGGAAACCCAGCCAGTAGAACATCGCGAGCGTAACAGAACGTAGACCGATTTTTAAAAAGCCGATAGTAAAAATTACGCAGGATATTTAATAAGAACTGTGTAGTGCCAATGTGTGTGTGAAGTGAAATACTTGTAGCTCACTATATTGTACTTGGAGTATGATCGTGTGTTAGCTTTAATTAATTAGGTAAGGATGAGGGAATTTGTTAAGTGGGATAAGTTTTAAAAGATGGCCATTTGCAATTAGTTTCTTTGTTTGTAGGTTTAAAAACTAAATGGTTTACCGATTTAAAATTCTAGCAATAGTAGACTTAATCTTAAAGAGAAATATTTTCTCAAGAATTTTAGTAAAATCTTTCGACTAAATTTAAAATTACTCAGATCAAACAATTATATAGCGAATAATAAGATAATATTATTGTTAACGAAATACGAACGACATAAAATTATGTACAACTTAAACTACAACTAGAAATGTATTTATCACGCTTACAGGTTTCTGTTGTCGTAATTCAAATCAGCCCACATATTACAATACATATTACATTGAATCCCTCTAGAACGTAACTCTCTTTTTCTACGTGCTGAAATGTAATGTACAGAAAGTCCAAAATCACCAATTACTGAAGAAATTTGTAAATCTTACCGCATTTGTAAACGAGTGCAGCGAAATCCTCAAAGTATCTTGTTTGGCATGCAGCCAAGTTATCTGAAGACATTCTGATGCTGAACTTTTTTATTGCTGCTGAATTCGTAATATTCGAATTCGAAATTCGAACCTCGTGTTCTTTTGCTCTTTAAGTATTAAATATTATTTTCTAAAGAAGCTAATATTTTTATTAAAGGATATTTTTATCAAGCTGTGGCAACTATGTTAATAGTTAAATAGAAAGGATGCAACCCTGGAGTGGATATATTTCGAGTCCTTACTGTTAACAGATCATGGTAGGGCCAAAACTTCAATTTTCAAAAGGCATTTTTTACTTCAGCCATTAATTTAACTTACACTGAACAATATTCGTTGATACACTAAATAGTAACCTATTGTAGATATGTTTTAAGTACTAAGAATTAATGTAGTTTGGTTTCTTAAAAATAATTAAGGTCGTACACAGATGGACAGGCTTAAGCGACTTATTATAGTGAAATTATTGATGGAAAACCGCAATATTTAACCCTATCTTTTGATAAAATAACAGTTAAAAATTACCGCCTTTTTTATTAAAAAAACTTGTAACTATACAACTCTACTAGTGCAATGCATAATGTATCATTATGCTAAAGAACCTGATGCATATTCAGCAAACGACGGCTTACTTAAGTAATAGCCTAGAGTATACACTCGCGTTTGTTCACCAACTCGCGACTGACCACCGACTTGTGGTTTAAATCAATACGGATGAAATCAAATTATGTGATCAATTTCATATGCTTTTATTTTAAATAACTTTTCTAGTACATCTTGCTCCGATGACGGAGCAAGTCAGAATGTATTGCTTCATTTCTTTCTGTTCTGTCCACCGTATATTTAAATATCTTTTCTTCTTAATTCATAATAATTCATATTAACCTCTTTACTCAAATGTCGCGGCATTCTGACGTGCTTCCTAAGGCTTAGCCGTGACGATACATTAAGAGCTTAGATGGATTATAACTGAGTTCATCTCGATTGATACATTGCCTTACCAGGCTTAAAGCTTCTATAGCAACCATTTTTAGGTAGGTATCTATCTAATTTCGTTCATTTATAAAATAATCTCACTCCAAAATGATTGTGACCTAAAAGCTAATAATAATAATAAAATAATTTACAGTTTTAATCGATCAGTACGTATGTCCTTTTTTTTATAAAAATAAATAATTATTAACGGTTGCAGTCGTCGTATATTTTACTAGATTACCAATATGGTACCATATTACCAATATGGTAGCGCTGTGTTGCTGTGACGAAAAAACAGACTAAACATTAACTTAAGAAGATATTTAAAATATTTATTGAATCTCATTGTTTGCACGTTCTTTAACCAATTCGTTTTAATTCTTGTCTCAAGGTTACAGTTAATTTAGCTCAGGTGAAACAGGTTTCAAAACAATGTCGGATACCAAACCAGACATTGATCGAAGAAATTGCATTATCTATAATGCTTTTGAAACTTTTCGTAACAAAATGTTATTAGCGAATTTAGTCAATTAAAATAAACTTAAAATCAGTAAAATTCCTAGTTGACGGCCGAGTGGCGGGTGGGTGGTAGCATTGGCTCATACGCCGGAGGTCCTAGGGGCCTGGTCGCTTAATTATTTGTGTGATGAACACAGACGTTTGTGCTCGGGTCATGATTGTTGGTATTTGTATATGTATTTTTATTCTGGGTCCCTCAGTTCGCTGTGTGGGTATCTATAACACGAGCTCTGCTTACTTTGAGACTATATAGAAGGTGTGTTTGTCTGGGAATCTATTTATTTATTATTATAATAGTAAAAAAATATTGTATATACATAATCTGTAAGGTCAAAGCAAGCAAAGCGGAAACTTTACATAGCCATTGATCACTTAGCAAGCTATAATAAATACAGTTGTATTTTTATATATTTATGCTTGGTTTATGAGGACGGGACCCGTAATTTCGGCTAAGACTCGAACTCGTAAAAAAACTTAACGAAGGAAAAACACACCCGACAGCTATCGATTGTGTCAACTTAAGCCCTCGAAGTTAATGGGCCTGTTTAATTTGGTCTCCAGAACAACCAGTGGCTAGGACCAGGTTGTGTCAACACTCAAACAAGGTTATATCAACGTTTCGGGAGTAGTTACAACCACGGTTGTTGGAACAATATTCGGTAAAAATACTGTTTGTTGAGGCTGACGCGTGTGGCCTTGTTTTGTTTTCCTTGGAGTAGCAATGTTAATTTAATTAAGTGGTAATGATAATTAAAAATATCAGTAAGATATATTAGGCTCTCATTTGACTAATAAAACAATTGAATAAGCAAAGTAATCGGTTATTCGCTAGTCCAGATGATAGGGCTGCACTTTAATTGTAAAAATTTGTAATGGTTACAATAAACGATATTTTATTTATTTTTATTTATTTTATTTTTATTTTCGTAGCATCAAAAAATGTGTTTAGTTCTGATCGTGCATTTTTAAATATTCATTTTATATTCATTCTTTTTGTAAATAGGTACTGAAGTTCACAAGGTTTGATTTTGATAATAAAAGTAGAGTATCGAATTAAAAAGATTAACATTTCAACAAATCTGTTAAATTTATTAAACAAAGATAAACTAAGTACTAAACCAAATTCTCTTCAAACTCGTTTCCTCGGCAGCGCAGAGATTTTTTCATTATTCAGGCAATATGGCCGCCAATTTCGACTTGATAATTACACAATTAATCACCCTTGTAAAATATCTTCATATTAGGCTACATGGTGAACTTTTATGAGCTTTCATTTCATGGGGTATTCCGTAATGCCCTTTTGTGTATGATTATTACTCCAAAATTTTTCGTTCAGACAAAAACGTATGAAAAATACCAAACCTTAATGAAAAAGTATCCATATCGTAGCCAATTTACTTCGTTTTATAAAATTAACCATGTTACAACGAGTTCACAGTACAAATAGTTTCGAAGCACGCAACTAAAGAAAGTTAAGTAATGGTGCGACCTGGAATAACTGCTGTTTCTTTCACTTTCTTTATAATATTTTTTCTCGTAATGTTAAAAAGGTTAGATATCTAATGTGCTTGAAATAAGTATGGATGTGGTGGAATTGGAATAATAACTGTTTTCACTATAACTTAATGAATTTACGGGATTCTTACATCGATTTTTAGTTTTATTTTTATTTTCGCGGCCGCGATCATGGTGCTTGCAACAGCATCGAAATATCGGACGCGCGAAATAAAAATCGAAAATCGTGGTAAGAATCCCGTAAATTCATTAAATTATAGTGAAAATAGCCGCGATAGTCTAAAACAGTTAATAACTGTTTTGTCTTTTTGAGTTGTTTGAACGTTCTTGAAGTTGTGTTGAAGACATTAACCTTAAACATTGGACCTTCTACTGTTTGATATCTTATACTTGATATGTTTTTATTTGTATTAGTTTTTTATGTATATCTACGTATTAACCAGATAGAGGCGCATTCCTCTTTTTGGACATGGACAATTTATTTATGGCCCTATTGACATTTGAAATTTGCCCTGACTTTGTGGCCTAGCGCAGAGGGCGCTTAGCCGCAACTTAAGCTACTCCATACAACTATATTATACGTGGTTTATACTTGGACATAGTTTAGCAATAAGGATCCAACCCACAAAACTTTACTTTGCATTGAATGCTATAAGGTTCTGAATAACTACAACTTAACGCCCTCACCTCATACAACGTTGAAGTCGATGCTCATATTATCTGGTACTTTTGGCTCAGAGCCAAGTTATACATCCTTCTAAAGAAAACCCCTAGTTTTGTTACCAATTCCCCATGGGCCCTATTCAAATAGCCGTAAAGTCTACTTTGCTATAAGATTGTATCTAGTGCAAGGCCGAAAGGGACGTGTTTAAGGGGTGGATTTTTATAAAATGTTGCTTGTAGCTACTTTACAAAAAGTCGTCCAAACGGTAAAAAATATTTAGTGAAATCTTTGCATACTCTTATATTTTAAATGATGGCCTTATATACTTCAAGGGATTTCATGAATCAGTCTTTGAAGTCTTGAAAAAAGGTTTTTGTTCTCTGTTCTGTAATTTGTAACGATCTAATTTGGTTAACAAAAAGGGAAATGCATTAGGTCAGCGATAACCATCAGTTCCGAAAGCTATTTGTAATTTTGCATCGCCATAATAAGCTAATGCTAAAGTCTTGAACCAAATCGCGTGACATGAAATATATCACAGGAAAGTGCCCTTGCCACAGTTCATTTTCATATGATTGAACTATTATGCACCGCCTAAACAAAACTATTACTTTTTCTTTACACCTAGACAGCGAATGAACTTAGATTGGTGTTGTAAAATTTTCAGTCGACGCCAATTTTGATCTCGAAAAGGAGAGAGATGGCATTCGTATCACAAACCGTAGCAGGGCTGAGTCAAGCTCGCCGAGAAGATATCCCGCCAAAGCAGCATTGCTCCCACCAGCACGCGCACCGACATTTCCAACTGTGCAGGAAGAATAGCCTGCCAGAGCGAGACCCGCCTGAACCTAGAGTCAGGAAAAACAGCCTCCCAGCTGATATTCTAGAACACTCCTCCGCCCTCATTCACAGTCCACCTATTATCGAAGAAGAGTGACAACCATCTCCGTAAGTGAGCCTGCTTGGTGTCTCCTCGTCACATAGCCGCATGGACCCGCACTCCACTGTATAGCACCAGGCGACGAACAAAGGCTTCTTGGGACAGGCCCTCATGCATGCTTAGAAGCTTATGTGAGACCCTAGGGGCGACCCTGCACGAATCCTATAGATGTGTGTTTACTCCTTAATATAAATGTTAATATTAAGAATTGGAATCTAAACTTACCAAAAAACAGAGGCGGGTAAAATTTCTGAAGTTTTATATATTCTGCAGAAACGCCGATGTCACACTTGACACTCTTGAAGTTAACGAAGTTTTAAGCTTAATCGTCTAAAAAAGGGGAATGTGGTAATTAAGAAGCTATTCAGCGCGAGCTTCTAATGAGAACTTCCGACCTCGCCGCATTCAGTCCGAGCTACGAGGTGCATTCAGTTTGACCTAGATGAAGATTAATGGAGGTTCGACGTTCTAAACCTATTTTATCATATGTTTAATTCAGCGGCGATAAAATTGTGGAAGACATTATGCAAAGTGCTAGACAAACTTTCAGCGAAGTTTAATTATCAAGTAGATCGTATGCTATCAGGAGTTTACTTGGCACGGAGACTTGGCAAGGGTAAAGCGGTTGTCGAGCCGCAAGTCTGGAGCAAGGTTACCAGGGCGGACTTTCCCTCGTCGCATGCTAAATTATACTGTCACGCGAGGCTATTTCAGTATACTGACACGAAGATTGACTTCTGACTCCCTTTTATTTAAAAGAAAATTCGATAAGGTTTTATATTTACGACGATTTTTCGGATGTTTTCAGAATTCTAATTCCGTATAACCAAAGCAGAAGTTTTTTGGTTTTGTGTATTTTTTTATTGATTCAGTTCATGTTGCTTACGTCACATTTATCTTTATTTACAGGAGGAGCGAGTTCTTAGGATGTGTCTCGTTCCCATTGAAAGATGCTGTTGAGGGCGACATCGCCGGCACCTACTTCTTGCAGCAAGGCCCCGCCCGCGGCCAGACCCTGGCTCATGACGCTTGTGCCCGAGACGAGCGCGTGACTGAAGGCGAAACACGAAAAATGGCGACTGATAACACGGAAACTAGCACCAATGATGGCACTAAGGAAAATCATGTTGATAAAGGTAAGAATCGATTACCAACTTCATTCCAAGTTTTTTGTGAATTTTGAGAGAGATTCTAAACCGCTTCTCCGTTTTATATGTATTAGTTCCTTACATATGAAATTGGCGTTTTGTAAGGGAGGAACAAAGTCAATTTAAAAAATATATAATATATTTATTTAATCGAAGTATGTACCATTGCTATCTATGCACTTTTGCCACCTCATAAGTAGTTCATTGATCCCTTTACTAAAAAAACCATTTGGACGGTAATCAACAAAATCTTTAAAGGCACTTTGGACTGCCCCATCGAAGTTGAATTTTTTTCCTTGCAAGAAGTTATCCAAATTTCGAAGAGGATTTAGGGAGGTTTCATAGTTTAACTGTCAGAATTTTGTCAAAAGTTGGGTCGTTCTGTAATGGTTCCTTAAAGAGAAATGATATTCTGAAAATATGATAAAAGAATATGACGTTAGAATCGAATACATTATACATAATATCAACATACTACATGAATTATTAAAAAGACAGACAGTCTTTAATTTATCGCGTTATTTAATATAGAACTCGCCCATAGTTCTCTTGGCATTTTCTGCATTTTCAGATTTAGAGCCTCCGATTACGTTCATACATCATTGTTTGAGGATTTTATATTTTTTACTACAATTCGGCAAATAAATCATTAGTCGAAGGCTTTTAACTTATTACAACTGGATGTGTTCGGAATGAAACTGATCAGTTAGGACTTTTACACGATACCGACTGTCGCAAAAGTAAGCTATTCGTTGTATTTCATACTGTATTTGGATCTGGTTTTTCATGTAATACCAGTGATTGTGTAAATTGGCAGCTTAGTTATATTCTGGTTAATTCTTCTTAGTTTATTTTTTTTTGTTTACAGTCGAATTAACCAAGTTAGTGTATGGCTTAAAAAAGTTTTTTTTTTAAATAGTGACTAAATTGTTATATTTTTTGCAATAAAACGTTGCCGGCCGTAGGTTTTGGTTGAAATTGTTACTTCCAAAAAAGGGTTATTATGGCGGAAAAAATAGGAAGGACTGTATATAGTTGAGCCATTACAAACGTGCGAACTGAGTCATGAAACATTACGACGAATCCCTTCTTTGTTGTTACACACAACACTAGAAGTGTGAGCGAGAGTTCCGATATGCTTATAAGTATGAGCGAGAGATCTGATAAAATAATGGCTATGATAATGGCTCAACTTAAGTACCGCCCCATAAGGGATCTTAACAAAGGAACTCTCCAACTACTTAATTACTTCCACATATTTGGATTTGCTATAAAAATTATTTGCTTGTTTTTTTCCATCTCAATGAATGGGAGACAATAACCCTATTATCATATATTTACTTTATAAACTTCTGAAAATAATTTTGGCAATTTAAAAAGACTGAATTTTAGGTATCCTAAATGCTATATTGAATTCAACCTTTACAATAATTCCAGCAGTCGCAGCAAACGGAACAGCTGGATCGACAACACCGGCGCTGTCGGTAGCCGCAGCCTTGCAAAAGGAGGCAGACGAACACCTGTTCCTCAGATACCTGGAGCTGGACCCTCCAGAAGATCCAGCAGCTCCGAAAAAGACACAAAGAAACGGACGTACCCCCTTCACTACCACTAGAAAGTAAGTACAATACTAATGCCATAACAATAATTCATCTGGACAGTTTTAAAATAGCTTTTATATTATAGAATTGGATTTAGAGCCAATTCTGAATAAATAGAAATTATTGTACGCTATAATTTTCTTTCCGCCAGTTAATGATTCCAATCTTTATTGTACTTCAACTTCAAATCGGAGAACTGTATAGTTTTTTATAAATATCGATTATTTGTTCGCCCTGATACAATCAGTACCATGGTTTTTAAATATGAAACGAAATACTTCGTTCAACTGTATTGATCCTTTCTTTGGTGACACAACTGAATTAGAACTAAGAAGTGAAGAAGACAAAGCTTTTTTTACTCATAATACGAATTTCAAAGAAAGAGAAAGAACAACATTCGCAGCACTCAGTATTAAAATGAATAAATTATGAGTGAAACGGTTGAATGTCACAAATAGCTTTGTTTCATTTTAGTTTTTAAGTTTAGTTACTTGTAAATGGAATCTTAAAAAGCTTCAAAGAAAAAGATAATTTGAGCTGAACAAAAAAAGAGACTATTGAAAATAGAGACTATCGTTGATAAAAGACTGTCGAAAACCTTAGCCACTTTTATTTTGCTTTTGTTAACTCATAACCTTACTTACTATGCGTTTCAAATAACTATAGGACCGACTTTGCGCCATATTGTGACGTCATAGCCGTCAATTCGAACCGGTTAAGTAGCGTGAGCAAAAAAAATTGTTTATACAATTTATTTAAACAACAATTGCTTCTAGAGTCAAACTGTTAATTTGGCTTTCTATTTTTTAAGCTTTTGTCATTCCATTGGATCTAAATTAGAATACTAAGGTGGCAACCTCATAATTTCAAAACCGTGAGAGTTGAGAATGTTATTTTTGACATAGTTTTTCGGTGGTTTGTGCCTTTTTATTAACTCATAATAGATCTTTTTTCAATACAGTTTTATTTTGAAAAAATTTTGTTCGATATAATACTTTAATAAATAAAGCAAAATAAATAATTATTTTTATGCAAAAAAATTTTCTTTGCAGACTACTGTTTTCAAGTGAAATTTAACAGAAAGAGGTCATTGACGTTTCTATTCTCATTTGAATCGCATAGAACAAAGAGATGATAGAGTAGTTATGGTAATTAGATTATATTAGACTTAAATATATTTAAAACATAATATGCCTTTAACAGGCTAGTGCGAACTTCTGGAGGTGGATTTGGGTTCACGGTGGTGTGGACCCGACCTCCACGAGTGGAGAGAGTGGCTGCTGGGGGATCCGCAGAAAGAGCTGGTCTTCGGGCTGGGGATTACATCGTCTTTGTTGGCAATAAGAATGTCGTTATGTCACCAGAGGAAGAAGTACGGAATCTTGTGAAGTGAGTGGTCTGATATTATGTTTTTTTTTGTTTCGTTTCTTTCTTTTTCAAGTATGTTTGAGAAATGACAGCCATTGTTTAAACAAATGAATTACTTTGATTTATTTTTAAATACCCTAGCTGCAGTACACAGTATTAATTCTATTTTGTGACAAATAAATGTGTCTTTTCTCCTTCAGATCTGCGGGACCATACCTGAACATCGAAACATTCAGACGAGTTCCGCAAAACGGAGCTGGCGTAAAACAGCGCGCTTCACAAGTGACTATAGCCTCAATACCCCAGGAGTCTACTCCACCGCCACCTCGGTCTCCGAGGACCACCACTATGGCTTCACCAGCCGCTGGAGCAAGACCTCCTACTGCTTGTTCCTCGACCAGCCAGTCTTTGGACAGACGCAAACTTCACCTACCACAAGTCACGTTTTCCAAAGAGGTCGGTAATGGTATCATAGTTTAGCTGTCAGAATTTTGTCAAAAGTTGGGTCGTTCTGTAATGGTTCCTTAAAGAGAAATGATATTCTGAAAACATGATAATAGAATATGACGGTAGAATCGAATACATTATAGATAATATTAACAAACTACATGAATTATTAAAAAGACAGACAGTCTTTAATTAATCGCGTTATTTAATATCTCATCTCCTCAAGGTTCTCTTGGCATTTTCTGATTACGTTCATACATCATTGTTTGAGGACTTCTAGAGGACGACCTAAATTATTGTCGAATTATATTTACTAGTCATCGTAGATTTTCGATCGAATTTATTGGTATATTAAATTACTATATGAGTGCTGCTAGTTTCTGTGGTCGGTCGCTCAAGTTGAGGCTGTGCTTCGAAGTTTCGTCCAAATAAAATAACGGAATAAAACAAGTGAATAATTATTAACTTTAGTTTGGTCTATGTCTGACGGAGGTATGAGATAGCCAAAATATTCAAAATTAGGTAAGACAAGAGTGCAGAGTGTATTTTTATTTTAAGTTTTTTTTTGTCATATCTATCCACTGTTACATTTCTGTACAGTACGATGTGTATTTCTGTTATTTATTTTGTATAGATAATACAATTTTAAAATAAGTTCTTCGTCATACATTCCATTAGATTTCTAGTTTTAATTTACTTTGAACTTAAGTTTTTTTTTCTTTTTTTTATTCATATTTGTATAAATAATTATGTGACTTAATAATATTCTAAGTCATATAAAGGAGAAATCGTTACGTTTAAGCTAGCTGTTTTTGTTTATATTTGTTTTGTTAATGTTTCTATTTATTTTTTGTATCTTAAATCTTTTGTGTGTTATTATTTTAATAAATAATCGTGTGTTACTAGTTATGTATGACATAATGTATAGTTGTATGTATTAATTCAAAATTAAGCTTTTATTTTAAATTCAACTTCTAATTTATTTCTATTTTTGTTCGCACGAAATTTGGTTCCTGTTAATTTTATTTCATTTATAGTTTTATTCTATAATATGAATGAAGTGCAAATAAATTTATTGCTTTTTTTATTTTGTTTTCCTTTAGTTTTCCTCTGTTACAACGAACATTCCGTGCTCTTATTGTGTCAGTCTGTGTTTCACAATTTTGTTTTTATTTTCGTTATATTTAAATAAACAAATTTTATATGTTTTCAATAAATTTGTGGACAAACACCTCAACTGTTTATCTCCATGTTTAGGAGATGTATTGTAAAGGAAATATAGCATACTGAACGAAACGCCGATCAAACATACCAAAAAAATAATAGGTAATGTATACCGATAAATAGAAGCTATGAAGACTTGTTAAAGCGTTTAAGTTCAAACAGAAACACCTATTATGTGTACGTCCTAAATAAATGCAAATATGGGTTACGCGCAAGTATATACCTAACTAGCGACCCGCCCCGACTTCGCACGGTCTATGTCCCATTTAAATTACACATGCACAATGTATTTATATACTTAATTGGTAAGGATTAATGCTGTAATGCTTAAACTCGCTTCGTAAATAAGCCATTATTTCTCGTAAAAAGTAAAAGATAAAAAATGGTTATTGTCAGTTATCCCTAAGAGATAGCCATATACCATCGCGGACTTTTTTGTAGATCTTTTTAAGGTGTACAATACTATAGCATATATTTTGATCTATCTTGCAGGGTTCAGCCAGCGTTTACAATGTATGCGCAAAAAGTGTTTATTTACGACATCCCATTAGAAACCTCTAAAATTATCAGTGTTTCTCTGTTATATTATGCATGTACCTATTATACATATAAACCTTCCTCTTGAACTACTCTATCTATTAAAAACATCGCATCAAAATCCGTTGCGTAGTTTTAAAGATATAAACATACATAGGGACAGACAGACAACGGGAAGCGACTTTGTTTTATACTATGTAGAGATATGCCTCTTCTGCCTTAACAAATATCTTCGAAGACTTATTGTATCACCGTCGCATCACAACAGTATGTATTCAAAGTTGTTGTGGGTATCTAAAAATACTAAACAAATCAGGGACTGACCTGTCGATACCAGGCTTCCGATAAATCATGGTATTGTACATAAACTGGCACACCAAATAAATTTACTGGTGATGTGCATTGACGAAACACAATCTATGTTTAAAATGTGAGTTTATCTAAAATAAATACGAGTATCACGAACTTTCTTCATTTTTGTTTAAATGTAAAATTATTTCGTATTCGATTTTAGAAGATGATTTAGAATGGTACCAACTTTTAAAAACGTCTTGTTCTTATAGAGCGCACTCGTCTTCTGACCGTAGGAGCTTGAGAATCCGGGCTTTGGTTGCAGGCTCTTCAATCTTCCAATGGTAGCAATTCTTTTAGACAGCTAAAGCTTTAAGATAACTTTGCGTATTGGTACAAAATTATGAGCTGAGTACCGTTGCCGGTGTGGCGTATTGATAAGATGGACCTGAACGTCATGCATTTCCGTGCTTTTGTAGTTGCAGCAGACTATCTCACCATGCAAATTTGGGCACCGACGGGACTATTGCGTGAAGATGACAAGTAGAAAATGGGTCGGCCGCAGGTGTGGGATGCAACCTGCGTGGACTCTCTCGTAGGGTACGAGAGAGTCCACTCTCCCTCTCGCATCTTTCTACGACGCGTGTTCATAATGGCTCGGCGGCCAACGTCTCGAAAAGTGTGAAACGAAGTGTTAAAAGTGGGAAATACCAACATTTACACAATGTATATATTTTTTAGGCTCTAGGAGATGAGACTATGGGGTCCTGGAGCCCGGGTGCTCATAGGCTGTTCAGTAAAATTTCATAATGATTGGCAAGTGAAACTCATGAACTTTATATTCCTTTTATTATTCATAACAAATACGAATTCAAGTATTTTTTTTATTTTTTTCAACGTTTTTCAATTTTGTTTATGTTTTTTTTAAGCAAGGCTCTACCACCAGTTTGGAAAGACGAAGAATTACTACCAAAAAACTTAACAGGATTTTCCTTCCATTCTTAAAATTCGAATTAACAATGACTGTTATATCTATACAAAATAGTTCTTATCTGCATCTGTTAGCCCAGTAAGTTACAATCTATCCAGACGAAGAACAGCCGCGAACTGCAACCGAACGGGCTGAACGCCAGAACCCGTCATGGCCCTCCTCAACCGTAATTGAGAGAAGCGAGCGACCCCAAGGCTGGCCACTTATATGCAACAACGTTGATCGATTTATCGCGGCAAATCTGCCAGCCTTTTGGCAAATTTCCAAATGTGTAAACAAATTTTCGGATTTAATTATATCTTTATGTCTTATGTCTTTTCTTGTTTTTCTTTTCCTATTGGTAGTTTCATTTCAGTTAGAGATTTTGGTAAAATACGGTTTAGTTTATCGCGTAAGAACCTTTAGTTTTCGTGTCATTGAACCGCAAGACATTTCGTATATCTCATCCAAGATCCTAAGATTCATAATAGACCCTATCTATAAAATCTAGCTTTTGGAACTTTAAGGAATAAACTATCGAAAATGACTATTAAAATAGCTGTTTTCAATAATATATATTTTTTATTTAGATACACATTTAGGACAGTTTGATTTATGTAAAGGATATTTCGGGATGGGTCAATATTGGGTAGTCTGAAACTGTACGCTATAGAGATGTCACCGATTTTAGAGTATAGAAAAACTCAACTCCAAGATTTTCGACAAAACTCGTACATCACTTGGGAATTGAGTCACATTCGATACAGCAGACGCCTTCGTTTTTTAGGTGTACCGGCACCAATTTAAGTTACTTTAGCTTGTATTTCCAGAATCACAGAATAAACTTTTAGTTTTAGTGTAAAGGTTTCATAAGTCGTTACTATCCGTAGCCGACAGCACATTCGGGCATGTTCGTGAAGATTTAATAGAAAACTGCTATCCCCATTGTGGACAATGTGCTGTGCCAGGTCAAAGAACGATACATTCACAAGAACGATAACTATTGGCGACCTAGTGGCGTAGTTGTTAGTTGCCCTGCCTCATTCGCCGGAGATCCCAGGGTCGAGTCCTGTGTGTTCATTTGTGTGATGACTATAGATGTTTGGCTCGGGTCAAGGTTGTTGATATTTATATATGTATGTTTATTCTAGGTTCGCTGTGTGATGATACATAACACAAGCTCTGCTTACTTTGGGGCCATACAGTTGGTGTGTTTGTCTGGGGATTTATTTATTTATTTATATGTATGTAATTTATTTACAGAATATAAGCCGGCAAACTATAACGACGTCAACTTATTCTACTTTGGCCTAAGATGTGTAAGAGACAATGGCTATTCAGCCATGTACAAAATATATGTAGACGAAATACTGCAAAAGATATATTAGGTCATTACATAAAAAAATTGGCGTTTTGTAAGGGAGGAACATAAAGTCAATTTAAAAAAATATATATGATATATATTTAATCAAAGTATGTACCATTGCCATCTCATAGATTGTTCATTAATCGCTTTACTAAAAAAATCATTCGGACGGGAATCAATAAAATCTTTGAAAGCGCTTTGGACTGCCCCATCGGAGTTGAATTTTTTCCCTTGCAAGAAGTTATCCAAATTTCGAAAAAAATGGTAATCTGTTGGAACAAGGTCCGGAGAGTACGGTGGATGTCTTAGACATTCCAATTGAAGCTCCTCTAACTTGGTAGCCACCTATTGTGCAGTGACCAGCCTCAGTGATTTAGCAGCTAGCTTTTCTGTCATGGTTTGCAGTTGCTGACAACAAACATCTGCCGTGATCGTCTGGCCATCTGGCCTGTCTCTTAAATTTTTAAGAGAGCTGTAGTGAACGACACCGGCACTAGTCAACCAAACGCTCACAAGTTAATTTTTTTTGAATAAATTTTCGCTTGGGGCAGGATTTGGCTGGTTAGCTAGGGTTCAACCGTTTCCGATTGCCGTGCAGGATCCATTTTTCATCAGAGGCAATGATTCGATTTAAAATCCTTTCATTATTGTGTTCTCGGTTTGCTGCGCTCAATTCATGAGGTACCCACCTCTCAAGCTTTTTCACCTGCCCAATTTGCTTCAAGTGGATTAAAACAGTTTTGACACTAACACCGCAGCCTACAGCTAACTCGGACGTGGTTTGCGATGGATCCGCTCCCACAATAGCCTTTAATTCTTCATTATCAATTTTGGTCTCCAGCCGTCAACATTGGAACCAAAAACGCACTGTGTTTTCTTTTGCGCCGTTTCTGCAGCACTGGTGCCACTATGCAACTCGTACTCGTAAATAACACGATATTTCAAGTTTTCCATTTTGTAAACTATGTGACGCAAAGAAAAAACCAATAGAGGAAAAAACAAATGAATTACGGTTTCCGAAACACAAATACGTGGGTAAATAGCTGTATAAATTTGAAATTGGAATTCTTAACCAAAAAGGAGATAATACAGATCAAAGTGGCCAGTACGACAAAACGACAACTTCATATGTAAGGACCTAATATTGTAGCTTACAGTTTTGAGCATGAACAAAGCACACATTCCCGTGACAAGTTAAGTAATGCATTTCAATCCAAGGTGTTCAGTTATTCAAATAATCTGTATCTTTTACTTGATTGTTTCTAAAGCTATAAAATATAGTGTATAAAAGTCTCAAACTTGGTTATTATACGGCTACGAAAAATATGTTTTATTTAAATAATAGGTGAGCATATGAAAGACTCTTTGTACCTAAAAAGCTGATGTTTTAATTGTAGTTTCTGAATGATGCACTCTATAAATAAGGAAACATAAGTTAAATTTTAATTTAATTTGACGGCCAAGTGGCGGTGTGGTTAGTGGACCTGCCTCATACTCTGGAGGTCCCAGGTTCGAGTCCTGGCCGAAGCATACATTTGTGTGATGAACACAAGGGAAAACGTTGTTGATATTTAAATAGGTATATTTATTCTGGGATCTCCCCAGTTCGCTGTATGGTAATCCATAGCACAATCTCTGCTTACTTTCGGGCCATACAGTTTGTTGATGGTCTGGGAATTTATTAATTATAATTATGATTATAATTTCAAATCGACATTGAACATGGTATTATTATTATTAAACGCTCAAGAAGGTGAAATGGAATATGAACATTTGCATGGGAATGTATTTACCATTGATGCAACGGAACCAAAGCTTTACGAAGTTTCTTTTGTCATGATTTTATCTACGGTGTAGATACTTATTTATTTATTTGGGTTTCTAACGAAAAATACAAATTACAAAATAAATAATATAGCTGCAGTGTTGAGTCTTGTTCTTTTCCAGTCACAAGAAACCACAGCGTGCAAAAACAATAAACGTTTGAAATTAAAACAAAATACGACTACTTAAAATTAATACAATTTAAAATAATTTAAAATTTAAGGTAAAAATAAAACGTAAAGCAGAGTTGAGTAAATACAGAAGTGATTTAAAGGTCTAGGAGCCAGCCTGTAATTTAGTGAAGATGTTCTTCTTGAATTTATACAAGTTGTGATACCCCAGTCCTTCCTATTATGACCGCCATAGTAATCAAGTTTACGTGGTTACATTCCGGTTACAGGAAGGCAGCGGCATTACATGAAAAAAAACTACCCCAACTAGAGCCTTCACAGCTCGGCTACACATCATTAGCCGACATTACAATATAAGAAACACAATATTAATTAATAAAACACCTGTTAGTGATGTCTATGGGTGTGGAGGCCACTTAACACCGCCTGATCATTTGTCACCTATGAAAATAGTAGAAAATACAATATTTTTATAATAAAATAAATTCCAAAATATATATATATATATAAAAGTCAACTATAAAATAAAACCACAGGCCACTGGAGCCCCAAACGACGGCAGGAGACGGGCGCTACTCGCCGTGGTGTCCAGAGAGCAGCACTACTGCACCTGTCTTCAGTTCGGCCTGGTCAGATTCGTGTCTCCATTGGCGGAGAGAGCAGACCTCATCATCTCCAGTGACCATCAGCTGTTGTTCCAAAACATTGAAGAGGTTAGTAGAGTTATGTGTTGACATGAGTTTAAGCGGGAAGTTCATTCATTTTGAATGCCCGACTCAAATGGAGCGGGACTCATTGTAATTATAATCTGGCTATGATTGTATTAAGCTAACTATGATTATATTTTTTTATTTGACGACTTATCGTTGCTTGATACAAGAAAATCCTCCTTATGGTAAATTTGGCGTAAAGACGGGTATAAAAACATTCTAGATGTTATATTTCAATTTTGTATTTAATGATCGGGTTTGATAACTATCAAGGGCAGAGATTGGATTTATTTTCTATTTTTTTTAATTTCCACTCATCCATTTTTCTCCTTATCGGGACGAACATTAGGTTTTGCAACAGTAATCGAGTGTCAATTGTTTTCGTCATTGCAGATCTTCAGGCTGTCAGAAGACATTCTCGAGCAAGTCGTACAAGAGGACGCCGAGGTCCAGACGTCCACTGTCGTGGCGGTGTACCTGCAGAAAACTCCTGTGTTCCTTAGCCTGTATAAGAAGTATTGCTTGGGATTAAAACGAGCAGATTGCGTTTTGGTAAGATCATTTACACATTGCGTCAATGACGTGGAGTAAGATTAATTGTGAAATGACATTCGTTACGCGGGCTTTCCAATAATGTTTAGAAACGACTGGCCATGTCCTATTTGGTTCTCTTCAGAGAAATTGTATTATTGACAGTAACAGAACGGCCTAGAGCGTCACGTAGGTACTGTCATCAACTGTCAGGAGGTAATGAAAGGGTCCCCTTTTCGTCGTGATCGTAACGGCGTTTATTGTCAGACTGACCGTGCTAAACTAACTTAACGTAACAAGGCATTAAAACGTAATGTGTGCGTACTAAGATGTATGAGAGTAGCTCATACACATTAGATTGCATCAATTAAACCTAACTTAATTTATTTCCAACTTTACCGAGCAGACCGTATGAGGCCTTTATTTAAGAAAATTAAAGGTGAAATATTTAGAAGACTGTTCTCCTCAACAGGTAAAAAAATCGAAAGACCCCAGTGGAGCGTTTGCGAGGTTTTGCACAAGCCCACCGATCCCCAGAAGAAGGCCTGACATCACGTCTCTGGTGCACAAACCGCTGGAGCAGTTTAGGGAATTATTGAGACTAATGCGAGCTGCGGCAGCCGCGAGTGGATCAGGACCTTACGACCAACTGGAGAAGAAACAGCTGCAAGTTATAGTGGAACAATTACAGGTGAAGCTGTTTTAAAAGACCTAATCATTTTGTTATTTTCGAATTATGAGGATATTTTCAGTCTTATGGCCTCTTGGCCTATTTGAATTCATATACGCATGTTAGTTTTTTGTTTGCGCTTATTAGCAGTTCTTCTGTCATAATTATATTATTCTCTTATGTACCTACTGAAATATTGTATTATAGAAGATTTTCGTTGCTGTTATATTATTGCGTGGATTAAAATATAAATTAATACGTTTTCTAAACATATTATAGTTATGTAATTTACAACTTGTTTCTCTATTCGAATAAAATCAAATTATTTTCAGGCTGGATACCAGGATGTGACAGCGGGGTCCGGCCTGATGGGGCTGGCGGGTGATGGGAAGCCATTGCTGTCAGTTGCTGACTTAGAAAGTCGACTCGTGTTCACAAGATGTAAAGTAAGTAAACAGTGATATATTTTTGTTTTATTAGAATTTATCTCCCACTTAGTCGGTTTTTTATTGCTTTACACTCGTATACCTACACGTGTATGTCAATAAATCGAAGGATAAAAAGTCTTCGTCATTGTTTTTTGAAAATAAATATCTTATATATTTTGTATTTTCAGCCTTTCGTACTGAGTACCCCTGGACGACAATGGATTTTTGGCGGCGAGCTATCTAAAGTAGAAGGTCGAACAGTGAGGCCGTACTGGGCGCTGCTGTTCTCAGACCTGTTATTATTTACCACAGTGTCAAGAGACAGGGTGCTATTCGTAACAGAAGAACCTGTAGCCTTAGGAACTATTTCTGAGGCCCAGTTTAATGTCCGGAAAAAAGGTTACTATGTTATATTATTAATTGATAATACTAACGCACTCCTGATTCAAGTATCCGTTTATTGAAATATGAGATATTCAACTATTTTCCTCGTTACAGCCACGGAATTCCGTTTGGTCCTTGGAAGAACTGGTGGAGAAAGTCCGCTTGTGTCTTGTGCACCGCGAACACCTGGGCGCACTCGCACTATTGTTCTTAGAGCTCCGTCGATCGACTTGAAAGCTGTTTGGCAAAGCTTATTACAGAGGCAAATGTAAGCTAATACTTTATTTTACGTGCGTTGAAAAAGTTCGTTCAATATGTTACAATAATATGTTTTGTTGTTATAGCTACCGTGCACATACCATGTCTGGCACGCCTCTGGGATCTCCTTTGGACTCGCCAGATCCTCAACTGACCTTTTCCTTGGCGACGCTGGACTCCCAACAACGACAGGTATCCGCCTCCAGCATACAAAGACACTCGAGCTTAGCTCTTTTACCGGCTAGTTCCTACCGTTCGCACCTGAATATGCTAATGGAAGAAAGACCAGAAAAAGAAGTACGAGTTAGTTTTGATGTTAGGCCGAGTTCTGATTCCCCTACACCACGCCCTGCCCGAGGACCTTTGAGTTCAATTTGGAGAACTGCTCCAACGCCGGATACTCCTTCTGCGAATCTTTCATCAGCAGATTCTCAAACGTTTTCCTCACATTTTGTATCGTCATCGAGTATTGAGAAGAATGATGAAAGAGCACCATCTCCTAGTGCTCAATTAACACCTGAAGGTGGTTGTGATAACTATTCTGTTGAGTCTCCTTGTCGATGGGAGTCATTTGAAGCGGACTTAGCTTTTGCTGATTTGGACGTTGATCCTTCTTATAAGCACGCCGTTGAGGAGCATATTTTCTTACCTGACGATTGTTTTTTACCTCACTTGCCATTCCCAGAACGGCCAACACCTCCGGGATATTTGGATCTTTGATCCGCAGAGTCAGATCCGGAGTTAGTAGATTTAACTTGGACTATTAGAAAAGAAAGGAGATAAAATCTCCAGGCAGAAGTGAATCTAAATAGTGTGTCCCAGTAGTCTTGTTATTAATACTAGGTGTCTAGAAATGGATTCTACTGACAACAATGTGTCTTCGGTAGAGCGGCGGAGCTTTCGTCGTGTAGACTGGCCAGAGATGACGGCGCGAGCAATTGTTGGATTGTTATAAATCGCTTATTACCAATTGAGATAAAGGTTGTGGTATAAAATTTTTGAGAGAAATATTTTCGAAAACTAGCAGTATTAAATTCGGATATATTGAATAAAAATACTCATAAGCCTTTCGAACTTATGAGGTAGAATACTTTAATTTTAAAGAAGCCACAAAAAACTTATGAGCTTTAGGCAGAACTGTTGTAATATTTAAAGTTTCCAAGATTTTAATGGTGTATATTTGCTAATAACATTTTTATTACTGAAATATACCTTAATGGTGTCGGAGTGTCAAAGTACGAGGTACCAAATTAATAGTATTTTTACAGTTTTAGATATTATTAATAATATGCTCTTGTTTCTTAAGTCTTCCGTCCTTTTCTTATTATGAACTTCAACAGATAGATTTTCCTGGTAAAATTATTTTGTAGTACTAAATAAACTTTTGTTATAAAGTTTATTTTTTTAATCTTTTTTTTGTTGATTTGTTAATGATAAATACTTTTGATACTTACATATAATGGCATTTATGTTAAAATATAAAACCACTCTGTACAGGTCATGTGGATATTTCGCGACAAATTCGCACACAATTGCAATATTGCATCCGCTTTACTTATTTTTAAGTTCCCAATTATTTATTTTCATTTACTTTAAAATGTTTTCGTCACACTGAAAAATGGTAGTCTCTAAATTGATTAAGAAATTGAATGTTAAGTCTTTAGCCTCGCAAAATGTTCACATAACCTAAACTGTCGCAATGTAACCGTGTGCAATACTACCATTCAATTTTTTATAAAAAAAAAAACTTAGTTAGGATCAATAATTTTCGATGTCTTTGGCTGTGTACTGTAAATTTAATTATGTTAGAAATAGGGTATTAAAACGATAATTTTGAGAATGCATTTTACTCTTAACTTTGTAACATGTATGAGCAGAGTTATTCAATATTCATATGTTTGTTTTTAGAAAGATGCAGTAATTCTAAAACCTATGAATAAAATTGTTTTATCCGTGGTGAGCTAATACTTTCATTTTACAACTACAACTCCCATTGCGACGCTAATATTATATTGCATTTAGAAACGCTACAGAAGAGACAACCTACCATTTTTCACTGTAAATAGCCTAACTAAAAACAGAATGTACACTTTGAAATAATTATCCGTATGCAAAGGTAAGTGGATATCCATTTGACCTGTATGTTCATTTCTGACCAATATTATATTGTAAAAAATTATTGAAATCACGTTTTAGGTGCGACGTAGCTCTGTGGAAACTCAGACGGGGGGCCCTGGCAGTGCAACGGAAGGCATGAAGAGTGCAAGGAGTCGTGGATCATCTTTACATTTACAAAGATGGATGACACAGCTTCCTGAATCTGAGGAAATGGATCCCCCAGAACCTGATATGGAGGTAAAAATTGAAAATAGAGAACTTTTTTGTTATTTTGTCACTTATCTATTTAAAACGATATTCCGTATCTACCTCAACTTAGCCGTTAATAACTGATGAAAATGTATGTACAAATATAATTTTAATTGTTTGCTGTCTTTGACACAGTCTTAACTTTTGTCTATAAATTTCTGAAAATATTTAGATGTGGAGTGTGGAGGAATTGCGTAAGCGATCAAAGGAATTGAATTTATTAGAAGTAGCAGAACTTGTATCCACTTTTACGGAAAACAAAGGTTCCTCACCAAGTGATAAAAAAGAAAATGAACGCAGTCCTTCCAAAAGTAGCAATTCTGGGAGTCAGGTAAGAATATTGATTCTTAGATTGTTATAAACTAAACTTGAGCCAAGTAATTTACTTAAGCCGAATTACAATTTATATGTTTCTTTATAGATCACCGTACGAACGAGCCCAGTGGTTGTGGATACGATACCTGTGTGTCGGCAATGTCATAAAAAATGCTTGTCCAAGCCAAACAGCCCGCTAATATCTCAGAAAGAGCCACCAATACCACCTAAGCCCAAAATGGCACCATCGCCCCAACATTCTAATTCTAATAAAAGTTCTAAAAGTTTCTGTAGTTCTAGTTGTTCAAATCATAAGTCAAAGTTTTGTAGTTTAGATCGAAAAGGTGCTATAAGAATACGTCCTGAAGATGCTCCAAAGGCAGCTATGAAAGTAATAGACTCCATAGAGCAAAGCCAGAAAATGCTCAAGTCAACTTCGTACGATCTTAAAACTGAATCGCCATTTTTAAATACAAGTTCTAACTTTAGTCAAGCAAAAAGTCAATTGGAGTTACGAAAAGACAATTCGATCAGGTCACCAAGTCCTTCTTCTAGTAGTAGGAATAATAGTCCACTATCAACTAGCCATACAACGTGTAGCTCAATGGTATTCAATTCTAGTTCTAATGATCTTAGAATGTCGAACTCTAATATTGCTGGCCAAGTTCAATGTGTAATAGCCCAGGAAAGATATCTGAATGAAGTCCAGTGCGTGGAAAACGTAACTTTATCAAAAATAAGAAACTCGCCTACAAATCTTTCACCTGCCTCTTTAAGAAGAGATCAAATCACGAGGAAGAAAGCTGAACATGTTTTAAACAAAGTACTTGGTTTCAATGTTAACTCGAATAGCGAAGGCTCTGATATATTGAAAACCAGTTCAGTTTATTTAGACAATGAACCAGCACTTGAAGATGAAACTGATTTTAAAATTCAAAGAGGTATACGCAGATCCCCTCGAATGGGTATTTCAGCTGTCAGCAAAATGAATGGGGATGTTACTAAAAAGACTGATGATATTAATGCTAACACAAATATTCACGATGTAGGGTCCGACGAAGATTTAGAACTTGGACCCCTTATGTTAATGAGCCTTTCTGCTATAAATCCAGCTGCACACCTGATGCGAGTTGAGCCATTTAAAAGGTCTTCAAATGCAAACGGTGCACATCCAAGACCTGCCAACCTTACCTCATCAAAGTCTGAGTCTCCAGTCCCAAATATAGCTGTAGTTCCTCCAACACCAGATTTTAACTTAACAAATACGACTGTAAGTGGTTCCATTATTTTTATATTTTTCATTGTTAATGAAGATAATAATAACTTTGTAATTTTTCAGGACGCTCTTTTAGACGATTCCCCTGATTCACCAGATATTCCAGAAGACCTTCCATATGTAACTTTAAAACGGTATGTAACGTTTTTTCTTAAAATGACAATTAAAACTAAAATTTTTCAAATTATATAATTTCAAAACTAATAATTTACACTTTTTTATCGCACCTCACTTCTGTTTTAGATACGGTACTCTGTCAAGCTTAGAACGGTTTCCCTCAGATGAAACTGACGATGGTAACATAAGAATAACAACACAAGAAGTAGACGTTACTAAAGCAAACATTGGTAAGTAACTTAACCTACTAATTATACTTAATTATATACTATATAGTATTAATACTAATTATACTTTCGTGAAACTAAATATTTCATACAAAAATTTTAGTAAACAACACTACTGGAGGAATAATGGGATGGACCGCCAGAGCTGGATCATTCGTTGTTGAAAAAATGAATATTTTTAGTACTCCCGAAACAGTAACAACTGCGCCAATTATACAAAAGCAACCTTCGTTTTTGGAAAGGTAAAAGATGTGTTTTATTTGTGTCTTTCGTTATGCACTATCAAATCTAATGCTCTGATTACATATAGGTGGAAGCCTCCATTGAAAACGGTGCAGATACTTTAAGGGTGATTTATCAGCAAGGTTTATTTTATTTTTCTGGTTTCACGTAATATTTATGTGTTAATAAAGATAAGTTTTAGCTACGGTTTTCATGTATTGCCTTTACACATATTAGATGACTGAATTTAATATTATATAACATTCGTTTGTGAAATACAATTAATTAGAGACATCCAAATAAATTTACATAGTTCTATTGTCTAGATTTAAAATTTGTAGTATTGCTAGGTAATGAAACACGTAGACTTTGTTAATAGAGGTTACTGTTGATAGTTTTAAATGATGTAGTTAGTTTTAATAAAATTAGTATACATACAAACCTTTATATTTAGAGAGTTTTTAAAATTAGCAGCGCCAGATTTTTTAATCCTAGTTTCGTTTTCTAGTTATCAACGTTTATCAATGTTTGCTGTATTCATTAAACATGTAATATTTAGGTGCCTTGGAGTCAGTGATTGGAAAACCTCGTTAGGAACGGAAGATGGTACAGGGGAGGCTGGTGAAGGAAGTGTTGCCAGCGGTGAAGAGGCATGGGGTACCCCCTCGTCTGGAGACTTGTCTGACAACCTCCAAGATTCTGAACATGGTACCTTATCGGTAAGGCCTTTTTGGATTCATGTAAAAAATTATGTTCGATCTACAGCGATACCTGATAGCCGCATTCTTAGATCTGGCATTTGAAGTTTCTTGCCGGTTCTTCTTCACGAAGGTTTTTCCGAACTGGTGGTAGAGTCATGTTTTATTTGATGTCAATAAGAACAAGTCATTGTTAATATTGAGAAATAAATAATTGTATTTGAATTTGGATTGAAAAAAAAAATAAAACCTAAGCCAAGTATAATAACATAAACAAGATTTTATTGAGTCAGATGAGCCTGCATTTTACTGTACTGTTAAAGAAAAAAATAACCCTGCTGAAATGTTATTCCCTTCCAGTCTCCTACCAAGTCTTCATCGTCGTATGCTGGAGACGATGATACGGAGTTGATGATGGACGAACTGTTGATGGCTACTACGATTACTGGACCAACTACACTGAGACCATTGCTACCAAGGTATATTACTAACAATATTGTTACTAATAACTATCATTGAACGCCTTGATGCTTTTCTTTTCGGACGAACACACCGGATCAATTGCAAACAATTCCTTTTATAGTTATATTATTAAAGAACATATCTTCAAGTGCGTATAAAAATTGGATTAATAATATATTTATGAATCCCTTTCCAGAGATGTATTTAGAAGACGATTAGAACCACTCATGGAGGAAGAGTTTTCCGACAGTGAAAGTGAGGACAACAAAGTAACCCCCACCAACACTGAAGACCAGGTGAATATTCATTTGAACTGTAGATTGATGTTACATTGTTACCTGCAAAGTATTTGATAACAATAAACCATCTGTTAGATTTACGAACAATCACGTAGATTTCACAATAGTATATTGGGATAATATTCAGGATGGTACCAACTTAGTGTTCATAATAAAGCATGAAAATAATGAGTAAACCAGATTGGATTGGATGTTAATGCCTGTTGCATGAACCATCTGTGTACTGTGACATTTCAATACTTTCAAAGAAAACCTTTACACGAGTGAATATGCTTACATAAAGCCCCTGTAGTCAAAAATAACAAATATCCTTTTCTTTTACAGTTAATTTTTCCCTTTTGTGTTATTTTATGTATTTTATTAATAAAATGTGATGATATACTTGTTAGACGTTACCCTCTCAGTTATTAAATTCCGTATATATATATATATATCGGGGATATTGGCAATTTGGTATAGAGGATAGTTAGGTGATATCTCACATTGTGACTGGTCCGCTGGTGCGGCGCTTGGCGCAGGGCAGCGTGCGTGGGGCCGTTGCTGACGACTGCTGCGTCGCGCCGCGCCCGCCGTCCTCTGCTTCCGAAATAGGTAAGCCACAGAACTGTCTCCATCACGATAAAGTTATTTATTACTTTAAATCTTTGAATAAATTAAAAGAGCGAAAGATAGGCGACAAGCTCCTGACACATAGACCTAAATAATTAGGTCACCGTCGCCTAATTAAATTTAGTCACAACCCGACGCGACACGAGCACTAATGAATTTTAACGAAATACTACGAGGGGTGATCCAAAAGTAATGATAATCAATAAGATAAAAGGGTATTTTAGTAAAAAATAAACTTGTTTCTCTACATAATCTCCTAGTCAATTCATTTAGTCCATCTTATTTCTTAACCCATAATTCCCTTTGAAAAAAATTATTTGCCTTGAGCCTCCAAAAACCCCTCTACAGCAGTCATCACCTCGCTATCGTCGTCAATTTTTTTGCCTCGGAGTTGTTCCTTGAGCCGAGGAAAGAAGTAAATGTCACTCGGAGCCAGGTCTTGCGAATAGGGTGGGTGTTCCAGTAATTCGAATCCCGTTTCTTGAATGACAGCCATCGCAACGGCGGCTTTGTGAGCCGGTGCGTTTTCTTGGTGAAACATCACTCCCACTCGCAGTTTGCCTCGTCTTTTTTTCTTGATGGTCGACCGCAATCTTCTTATTTGGTCGTAATAGTGGCTCCCTCTTTATATTAATTCTTCCTTCATTTATAATAATTCCTTCAGCGTCCCAAAAACGGACGCCATAACCTTTCGTGCCGAACTTGGCATCTTGAATTTCTTCGGCGTCGGGGAAGAGAATCGTAGCCAAGTGCTGGTTGGTTCTTGGATCAAAATGGTGGATCCAGGTCTTGTCCATGGTCACGAAATGAGACAAAAAGTTTTCCTAATCCATTTGGAACTTTTCGAGATTCACCCTGAAAATGTAGATTCGTTTTTTCTTTTGCTCATCGGTTAACATTCTCGGCACTAGTGCTTGCAATCCCGGTATACCGAGATCCTGAATACCACTGCGGGATTTGCGGGACTACAAAATCCAGTTGCGTACCACGCCTCTCAAGTCGACGAAACGTTTATTCTTCCACCAAAAAGTGTGATTCGAAAGGATATTAAGGAGCTAGTCCAGAAGATGAAGTTTAATGCTTTATCCCTCAAACAAAGTTCCTCAATTGTGTCCAACGAAGCCGATGATGATGAGGTGGCCCTTTCTGTTTTGGCTGAAAAGAACCTTCAAGCTGTTAGTGCTGCCAACTTGAACGCGAACATGGCGACTCAAGCTTTGATATTGCAAGAGGAGACAGAACAAACTTTAAAGTCCATGACAAGTATTTGTCCATCGCCCGCTCGAATTCCTCTAATAGAAACCGTAATAAAGAAAGAGATGACTCTTTATGAATCAGGTGGGTCGATGGGTAAATATTTTACATTAGCACACAATGCCCTAAAGTTTGTAGTAACAACAAGCGTAGAAGCCGAGCGCGCATTCTCCTCTGCCGGTTATCTTGCCAACCAGATACGAAGTAGCATAGACGACACTTTGGGAATGTTGTGTTTTCTACGAACATACTTTCAAAATATAAAGTGAACTTTCTGTAACTTTTTAAATTGTTTGTACTGAGTCTAATAAATTATAAATATTCGACATTTTAAATAGAGTTTTACCTAAAATATGGGTACGATGACAGCGACAGTCTATTTGCAAGGTTACTCAGTGCGTATTGCTTGCTTGATCGCATTCATTCATCGAGGAACGTGTAAATAAACAATCTATTCTATATTGCACTTGTACTGTACTGTACTGTTATTTACAAGAACAAAAGGCAGAGTACTTTGCTTGCTATCATAGCCATAGCATGCATGAAAGCATAGCATTGCTATCAGTACGTCTTATATTTTGAGTAAACCTATACTTTCTTTTATTACTTACTTACCTCTTGCTCCCACCGCGACCCCGTACTTGTAGGATAGTTCAATAATGAATGACAGAAGGCAATAAAAATGGTCACGCACGGTCACACAGCACAGCCATTGTAAGCTCTGTGTTGGCCAGGAAACAAATGTTTTCTTTCCCCAAATTTTCTATTCAATCTTATTTTATCCAACTAGTTCAACAAGCCAAACCTATATCATATAAATAATTGAAATGGCATGAAATAAATGGTATAACCGAGATCCCGCAATGTTGAAAAATCAAGATCGCGCCTATACCGAGATCCCGCAATGAGATGCGGGATTGGAAGCCGTACACGGCACCCAACGCGCAGAGACCTTTTTCATATGCAGTTTGTTCGCAAAGATTCTTAGAGCACTGCCATATGAGATCCCTGTGACGTCAGCTACATGCCTTATGGTCACTCTTCGATCTGCCAACACGATATCTTCGACTTTTTACACGTTTTCTGCAGTGAGGGACATGGATGCGCGTCCCTCGCGATGCTCATCTTCTGTGGATGTTCTACCCAGTTTAAACTCCTATGCCCAGCGCGCAACTGTGGAATTAGAGTTGCAGAGTTCTCCAACGTTTCCACTAGGTCGCGGTGAATGTCTTTGGCAGAAATTTTTTTCAATCAAAGGTACTTGACGACAGCTCTGATTTCGTCTTTCTCCATTTTGATGTTTTCTCCGTCTGTTCGTATTCAAATAAATGTACCGTAATCGTGGCCTATTTATATAACTTTTTTTTAGCTGATCTAGTGAATATAAAAAAAAAAACTTTTTTTTTTCATATTTTTAGGTGTCTACAAATATCCAATTATCATCACTTTTGGATCACCATAGTATATTCCGTCTTGCTCGCGCGCCACCTCAAGGTAGCATTCTGTCTCTTTCTCAGTTTCATTAATATAAAGTTTCATCAATTTAACGAATTAACTTGAGTTTGTGTGAGTAAATTTATCTATGGGATTACCAGACCATTGCTCGAGTGCGTCATGTACAACGTCACTTATCTTTTACTGTTTTAAGTTAATCAAAGCCTGAATTGTCATAAATTAACCTCAGAATTCAAAATAAATACACAATAAAACTGTCCAGAGCACAAACTTACCAGATACTCAAATAAGATTTAGCATATAATAATAAACAGTTAATATTTATTAACATTGACGATCTTTTTCTTGAACAACTTATTTAAGTACTAACAAGGACACATTTCAACAGCGAAATGGACATCTTGATTGATAGTCAGAGGTGAGAAGCGCTATAAACAATACAGACCTACGCAACAACACAAATTGACAAAGAGCAGAGCACATTGCATGAACAATTATATATCAAACATACACTACATGTTAAGCATTTGATAATTTATTTGATATAATACAAACTAGCATGAGTTACTTTTTGAAGTAGCGAACGCACCACACTTAAAGACAATTTTGAAATCAAAATTAATCTGATATGTTTTTATCATTGTATCAATTAAAATTAAAATTATACTTTCACTTTTATAATTATTTTAAAACTTTAAATATTGCTAGTTTCTAAACTTACTTTTAAATCACATAAAATCAAAAATATTACTTTTGCTATTTAGAGTATGCCGTTATTTCTGCCGCATTTGATTCTAGCGAAATATCGCAGTGCATCTTGCTTTTTTATTTGATTTTTGATAGCTGTCTAAATGGGGTTCACTTGTTTAGAAGCAGAGGGCGGGGGTGCGGTCGACGGCCTCTCTGCGGGAAGGGAGCACGGTGGTGGAGACGCGTGCGAGCTGAGCCCCGACCGGACGCCCACCAACGAAACACCTTCGATGCCCTTACAATATGGTTTGGAAATAATTGTTATATAAATATCAGATTACTGTTACATAATAAATATTACTATGCTACTTCTCTAAGTTGCTCACGAACTATGGAAACACGGAGCTTAAACAAAAACAAATGACATGGAATAATCTTTAAAGGAAATCTCTGAGATCAAATGAGATCAAAGGATGTGTAGATTGCTGGCAGTGCAACTACCATCAATTTATCAGGCATCCATTTAAAACAACATTACATTGGTTATATGATTCACAAATCGGCCTGCAGAAATAATTAATTTGAATTTCACAGTTTCAAAAGAATGTGCCGAAATTCGTGCTGCAGCCGTTCGTCGGGACTCAGCCAGCTCGGCCAGTACACCTTCAACTCTAGACCGCACCACTATCCACCTCCCGACCACGCAGTCTTCACTAGGTAACGACTTAGTTTACGTTAGCAGCTTATTTTCCAAATTTAAATTTGACTGAATTAAATTTGGAAAATAAGAAGGGTAATTAAAGATCTGAAGGTGGTATTGGAGAGCAGACGTGCAGAGGTTTATCAATTTTAACTAATAGAATTGTATAAACTTATGTAAAGTAACTTTGTTCCTACACCAATTATAAATGTAAACTCCGCTCAGCTTTAGTGGATATGGTATTGTAAACTGTTTTCGAAAATCGAAAGTATGAAAGTGCAACGAAAGTTTGCTTGCATACGCTACGCCACCACCGGTACTTTATTCAATTGAGAATATTCTGTATTACCAAGCATTTTTAACACAAAAAACTTAAAGGTCCCGCTTTTTATTTAATTTTCTATAACAACCTTAACCTTTTTATAAACAAATAATGAAATTAATTCCAACACACAAAACTCCTCAGTTTCGGAGCCGGTGCAGCCCGAGGAAGAAGAATGTTCACCACCGCTGACCCAGGACGAGGAGCGCCTCAGTCCTCGCACGGAGATGAGGATGGCACTCGACCTTGGGAAGGACATGTTAGCCGACCAAGAGGCGTCTTGGGTATACTCCGTGACAGTTCCTAACTAATCCCTATTAATTTGATCACGAAAGATACACATTTTCTTTTACAACAAATTTCATTGACATGTTCCAGATTTTTCTATCGATATTGCCAATCCCCTTGTTTTGAAATTCACTCATATATTTATTTCGCATCTGCCTAAAATCTTTAAGCATGTACTTACATTCCCCTATCTCTAAGTTAATGTAATGTGCATCTGCATGCAAAGAGGACATCTCAATATCCTCACGTCAATTATGTTGTATTGTCAAGTGGTAGCCGTGTCAAAAGTAACACAAGTTTGGATGAATACCGAATCTAATACCTAAGTCAATTGTGTAATGAGTTTTATGTTGAATTATTTCAAGAAATTTAAGGTAGAAATCTTTAAAGCGTACTTAGACTTATCGCAGTCAATACTTTAATAAGATTTATCTGCGTAAAATCTTATTTTACACACCTTTTAGTAGTTATCATCGTTAAGTTTAAACTCAGCGTTAGATAAGAAACCTATTTTTAAATTCGACTATTTTTTGTCTATTGGTGTCAAGTCAAAGTTAGTTCTAAGTCCTAGATACCTAAGTCTAAGAACGCTTTATAGACTTCGGTCTAATTGTGATATACTCTTAGAGACCTTCTAATTTTATTTTTTTTTATTCACTTTACAGGGTGGCGGGTCAGACCACTGGTCGTTTCGCGCAGCGTGCCAGCGGTCTCTGCTGCGGCGGGTGGCGAGCGCAGACGCAGTGACCCTGTGCCGCCCGCACCCGCGCCGCACCGCCCCGCATACTACTTCACGCAATTCTGTATATGCATGGAAACGTAAGTTGTATTCGTACATGATCATTTGATAGAAAAGCCCTTCCATTAAGACTATGATAAAAGAAGCAAAATCCACTTTGCTGAACTCCATTAACTCCATAACTCCATTAACAAGATTTCAAAATATTGCAAACGCCAAATGGGGTGATTTTACTTAACAATTAGAAAAAAGATAACTCACAAAGATAATTTTATAATCCTCAAATATGTTTTGCAAATAATTCCTTGATGTTGATATTATGCATATAAACATGTATAAGTATTTAGTTTGTATGTAGTATGCAGATATGAACACCGACATGTTGTATGGTTACAGTTCCAGAAAGCGAGAAAGAGAAAGTTATGGAGATGGAGCAACTGGCACGAGTGGAAGCTCAGACGACGCGTTCGCGGACGCGCTCTCAATGCCAGAACGGGAAGATGTAAGTGTATTATTCCAACAAAGAAAACAAAATTTGGCCACAGAGAGCTCCTTGTGGAACGCCCCAATTTTATTCCGCTTCAACTTTCAGATTGGGTTTTCTCCGACGACGCGCTTCTTCCGATAGCCCCAGACGGGAACCACTGATGCTTGGCACCACCGCCAGACCGTTCTCTCCTCGGCGTACGACTGTGAGCAACAATGGATATTACAAGATATGCTTTGTCAATGGCTATGTGTGAACCCGCACCGCACACAGTAGAGTACCTGTGCCAATCCAGCTGGATTTAAACGTTCCCCAATGATTTACTTCGAAATATATCTAAATTAGCGACAGTCGTAATAATTAGCAATTTGTAACCGATTTGACGGCATTTTTTAAAATTAAATTGTCAATTAAATGAATAAAATATTATGGTACTGTACGAAATTTAGGCGAATTATTAAAATTAGAAAATGTTGCAATAAAAAGGAAACAGTTGTTTTTAGTCTTATTAAAGTATGTTATTGCCTTATATTTGGTCTTGATTGACACTGAGATGTTTAAATTTGAAATTTAGATTTCGAAATAAGATTGCTTGGAAATTTAAACAGAAAAACCGTTTTTCTATAGTCAAAATTTTCGAAATTAAATGTATGGTAGTAAAATGAAAGTAATTTTAATTAAATGTATTGGCCAAAATGCCTTCAAAGTTTTAATAAAATTTAAACTCTATTACTTCTGTTAAACATAACTGTTATGTGTCCAATTAAAATAAAATTTGAGTAAAATTTGAAATTCTTATTACAAGTATTTCTCACACGAAAGTACTGTTTACCTACAGGTGATTTATTGTGAATTTAAATTGGCACTAATAGACCTTATCTGTAAACTGTTAGAGATTACAATTTATTGTTAAGTTTAAATCCAGCTTCTCAAAGTTACGCTAAATTATTTCGTTGTTCAATTATTGATCTGTCCATTTTATTGGTATAAACATTTTCAAAAATATATTTTTATTAAAAAGAATGACGCTTTTTATTCTTCATCCTCAGAGCTTTTGCTTTCCTTTACTAGATGTTTTATATCATTTAGATTTTATGTATACCCTCAGCTTCATGTAAATTTGCAAAATTTTTTTTTTTTTTGGTTAACATAAAATCAATATTAGTTCATTTTTATTAATTAATCTATTAAAGTGATCATACATCATATTTAATTGTATATCACCTTTAGTTGTGTCGTCTACACACTGCAAAAATGTAAGGCAAATTAGTATAACTACATTTGCTTTAAAAATTGTAATGCTCCATGTGCTGGCTGACGCATTCTATGTTTTTGTTTTGGTATATGATTTACATTCCCAAAAACCTATCATGTAATATTTTGCAGGAAAAGCAATTCGAGAAACGCTTTTGGAAACAAGTGTCAAGAAGACGACAGTCAATAGGCTCTATCAGTCAGATATAGAGCCAACTTCTATAACTATGTGTTCAATTAATTACCGGAATCTAAAAACAGAGTTTGCTTCAAAAATTACCCGTTACCATGCATGTAGGTATATATATATATTGACAACTTTGCAGATTTGGTAGATTTTTACAGAAAATGGAAAGTTTAAAGCCAAATGAAGAGGAGATGACGAAATGCCAAAATCAAATGGGACCCATCTTGGATTTTACTTCATATTTTATTAGAAACTTTATTTTGTGTCGTCACTTTATTTAATGTAGAATATAGTAATGTGCATTGAAGTTAGAAAAAATCTTAATTGTATATAAGAGAGCGGTTAAAAGTTTCTAAAACTGTAGTTGTATAAATTGTAAATAATCAAGTAATACTTGCTGTGTTTTTATTTAATTGTTATCCTAATACTAGATGAAGCTTTAGATAAGATTTATTATAGTAATAGGTACTTCATTGTTATATTGCTTATTGTCTTGGATATATTTAGAAAAATAGGTTGTACTAAATCAATTTTTGTTATGTATAAATCTGATATTGAAATCAGCGCTCGTTTTGTAAATATTTTTTTGGTTGTCTGAGCTGAAACTTTGAATGTCGAAGTTTTTCAATATATGATTGTTTTTGAAAATAAATTTTCGTCATCTTATATAATTTTTTATAAGAGTTCTCACGCAGGCGGAGGTTCAGGCTAAGCTATGCTTACGCGTGTTTTAAGTCTTTTGTATGCGCTCCACATAATAAGGAGTAACAACAACACAGAGCGCATATATATATTATATGTATATATATATAAATGCGAATCTGAGCTCCCGCCTAGTTCCCTGATTTTACACCTACTCTTTGTAGTCCTGTAGCTCCGATGCGAAAAAGGACATTTTATACATATTATGCACTGAGCTTGTTCCAGTTTTTTTTTAATGAATGAATCGGGATCGTTCTGTACCATAGGTACGTTTCGATTACCGCTCACAGCGCTATGAGCGCTAAAACTGCTCATAAGAAACAGGAGCTATATTTTAACATTATTATAAAAGAAAATTAAAAAGCAAGCTTTTAAAATCTTTGATCGCCTAATAAAAAACATCAACAAAGAAACGTCATGTGTCAATTTTGACAGACCGTTCAGAGCGACCATGCTCCGTAGCTTGGGCACTGTGAGCGGGAAGATGGCACCGTTTATGACGTCATTGATAACGCATCGATATCACTGTGAGCGCGCTCACAGGCAATCGGAATGGGTATACGGCTTTTCCTATCAATCGAAGTCTTTAAATGTTAAATCATAAAGATGTTTCAAAATAATTATAAACTCACAAATAAACACATTTTCAGTTAATTACGTTTATTTATTACAAATCAAATTATACAGTTTTATAATAAGTTCTGTAAACAGGTAGGTACAAATATACAACTAAACTTATACAATTTGTCTAAATTTCGTCGTTTCAAAAAAGTTAACACCTCTGCATCATATTGTTAGATATATTTGTTATTTTTATTTATAAAATGTACTTTAGGCTTGTAACACATGAATTTTTGTAATAAGTGTGCCTCAAAGGCCAATGTGAAATAAGACTAAACTAATTTAAAGATTTATTCAAGGAAATATGTCTCGCCTAATTAGATCAATAGCTTAATATTTTTGATCAGCAATTTGTCCATTATTTCTACGAATAAATCTTATTTTCTTCTATTTAGAGATACACTATAACTAAATCGTGATACGTTAATCTGTTTGTGATTTCGTAAAATGGCACTTATCGAGTAGGCATTAAGGAAGCATTAGGGTACGATAGTTACTGTATAGAACCTCTAAACAGAAAATGGTAAAAGAATACATCACTTACGAAGCTGTCTCTAAACGTAAACTGTTTAAAATAACATGACAGACAAAAGTTTAAAGACAAATGAAGTATGATCGATATGTGCTCGTCGACGCGATGCGAACATTCGTCCATTGATGCCGCTCGGTCGCTGCCGATGACCATAACTTCGTAAGTGAGAAATAATACTAACCTAAGATTTAATTGAGCATACAATAATTAATTTGCACGTTCCCAAGTACCAGCACCGTTATCCCACACTGGCATAGCAATCGAGGCAAATCACGAAATATATTTAGTTTTGTAGGCTTTTTATGGCCGGTCTGAACTTAGCTAGAATATACCAACTCCTATATTGAAACATTTACATGGATGTTTTCACATGAAATGCATCTGTAAATGAGTTTATTGGACCAACACAACGAGGACGAAAATCATAAATGCTTTTTGAAATGTTAAAAGAATGGCGAAAATTATGTACCGGCGTTATTGATTTAATAGATATTTTATATTTTATTATCATAGTTTATTGTCATTTGGATTTTTGTTTTCCTGTCGCACATTTTAATTTCTACCAACAGTCTTGCCTCGGCTGCTAGGCTTCTTAATCCAAACAACAGAATTCATTTTTTACACATTTACACGAGCATACTATTGAAATAGTTTAGTAAAATATACGTTTAATTTTAATATTAAATTCAAATTCAAAACCATATTCTATTGTTCGCTGTTTAGACATTATTTTGGCACGTTAGTAGTTATACAGATAGGTCAGTTAAGTTTTTTTCGTATGCAGTTTCTTATATTACGCTGTCTATTTGATGTTGCGATATGATTTTTCAAATTTCTCTTATAGAAGTCAAAAGTTCCTTTTGACTCTAAAGAAAATACAATTCCTTAAGAAAAGGCTAAAAGTTAAGAAAGAAGATTTTTCTTATATTTAAATTTTAAAGACTTTTCTCATATCACTGGTCCACCCAAAAATATTTCTATAAAATATATTTTTTTATAAAATTTACTATATTAATACGCTTATATTTACGTTATGCTTATTTAATATTATGTCACTTCCAACAGGTATATTAGTCGCATTGGGCAGGTTACGTTCAAACTTAAAACGATGGAATGCAATAAAGGCAGTGAATGAAATCACTTTATAAATCTCAACCTTGTAAATCAAGGTTTAAGACTTATTTTACATAAATCCGATCATAAAAACATCATAGCAAGCCATGTATCAACAACAGCTGAATCTTTAAAAGAAAATAGACTTTAAGTCAATTTTAATTGCATTGGTTTTCTAATGCATTGCTCATTGACCACAATGTTTAGCTAGCAATATAATTTGGAGAAACTATTAAATAACCTTCAATGGAAAATAAACTTTATCGTTTCATAAATTGCTGTGATTTTCGAAGGCATTGCAAGTATCTCTCTTTATTCTCTCCACTCCCTTGATGATGCCTGGAACGTTCTGACTTCGGAAGACGAGAAAGTAGACATGCCTTGGGGACCTGAGAGAATAAGTTTTATATTATTAGACTATTTTTATTCCAAACGTAGTGGAAAAGGTGAGCTTTTTAGGAGTGGAAGATTTTCCACGTACCATCGCATTGCAAGAGGTTCGTTCCACACTTAGAGTTTCTCTTTAGCATGTTAATGATCTTATAGATCTAACGGAACTCTCTCCCATCCTTAGATAGGTACTCAACGCAGCCAGAAGTCCAACCTTTAATTGGTGTACTAAAAAGTCCTATTAAGTCATTCAACGAATCCTTCCTTACTTTCGTTCAACAGTTGAGTGAACGAGAATGAATGAACCTTTTCGATAAGATATAGAATACACCACAATAATAAGAAATAGCATAAAAGAATTTGATTATACAATAAGGTTACAGCGATCTCTACCAGACAACCAGAAGTTACAATCAAGATTTTACATCAGGTTCGGCGTATATGAAAGTTTATACATATAATAACTTCACTTTAGACGAGGTCTTTGTTTTTGGACAAGCTACGACATATTCCTGGTTACTTCGTATTAAAGTCAACCTTTTCTCAAAGTAGCACCAAATCATCAAGATCCTCCCTCTCGAAACTAACAGTAGTGAGTTTAGCATCATATTCCAAATGCTTCACCAAGCTACGAGCACGCACCTGGCATCCTTCGGCCCGGAGTGGGCGTGAGGTCTCCGTCGGGCGCCGTCCACTGTTCCACCACCTCGCCGGTGGAGCGCGCCAGCGACGGCTGGCTGGCCGAGCGGTGCAGGGAGTGCCGGGACCAGGACCTGCAGTGGTGGATTCTTTGTGAGAGGCAGTTTGGTGAACCGTGCGTCTATTAGTGGGGATGGGTAGAGGATGTGGTAAAGACAAATACATATTTGGAATTCCCTTATTACAATATGAATTACTGATTCCTATTTTGTTGTAATTTACAAAATTTACTTTGAAATATATTTTGTAGGATCGAGAGCTGTAAAGGCAATTTTTTATTGTTTAGCTATAATCCAAAATCTATTTAAGTTTAAGTATTGCTTCTCAGTTTGTTTTTAATAAATTATATCATTCGAATTTTCATTACTAAACACTTACTAAATATACCTAAGATTGCAGTGCATTAGTAGAATTGAAATGTAGGTGTCTGTCTATTCTGAACCTCAAACGGGCTAATGGTGTTTAAGAAAATATAAATATCGCTCGCTGCCTACAATGGTCTACGTCTAGCCACATTAGTGTCCCAATGTAGACCCTGATTAATATAAGCAGCCATTTCAAGCAGCAGAATTGAGGCTTTTTACCTAGAATAACCTCAGACTTAGCCCAGCTAAATGGTGAAACGAAACGCGACTTTGTGCTGTAATATACAGAATACATATTCTAGAAACACGTGACAACAATCTTGTCAACATTTGTCAAAAGCGATTTTCGTAACCCATATAAGAAAGTCGCTGTGTATTCGGCCAAACATCTGAAATGTTTCTGAGGCAATTGTAAGCACTCTTTATAGGTTTCTCTAAATGAATGGACAGCAAGACTCACTGGTTCTGGTGGAAAGGATGATCAGCGTCGATATCGTAGTCGAAGTAGCGGCCCAGCTGCGTGCCGCCGGACACCTCCGAGTGCGAGTCCGCCTGCTCGCGCGCGTACTCCACCATCATCTCCGACATAGACCTTGGGGAAGAAATGTATAACAATCAAAGAATGATTTATGCTATGGTTTTCTTGTTCCTTGATATAATTTAATATAATTTTCGATGGTATTGTAATGAACCCTTACGATGGTAGATAGCAGGCGTTGACTTAAGGAATTACACAAAGGTTAAAGTAGACATTTACTAACGTAATTGCAGTGGAAAATTTTAGCCTTTTTCAAAATACAATTGCAAACATTCGTAGTCATTAAAATGAATGAAAATAAGCGGGTACAGTAATTCGACAATTTGTACCATCAACACATGAATAGCAACACTATTGTCTACTGCACCTTTTCAGTATTTCAGTAGCCTTTGTAAGAAATTTGCCTAAGTAAAGGCTAGTCACCTCATGTCGACGTGGTCGCTCCTGTAGGAGGAGGCGCGGGAGCGCTGCGGGCCGCGCAGCGACGTGGCGTCGCTATCGTACTCGTACAGAGTGGGCAGCGAGCTGCGGCGGGAACGGGAGTCCCACTCTGACTTCTTGCGGTAGCGGTTCTGGAAGAAGATATTGGAAGAGATTGGATAGTTGGCAAAAGAATCTAGTCAAAATGATTTAACCGAAATCCGTAAATCAAAGCATTGTCGGTATGACCGTGACTTACGAAGAGCAGGTCTTATAAGGCACTGTGGTGAATTATTTTAACCCAATTATCCGCAATACTCTTTGTTATATTTGTTTGTTTAATAAAAACAGTTTTTATCTGGGAAACTGGAGCTTTAATATTAATTATTTTTTTTATAGATTGAAGTATTAAGTGCTTATGACGTAATATAATAAGAAATTTAAATGAGCACTTGATGTACTTACTGCTATCAATCACAATATATAAATAGATTTCAATGAGTTTATAAACCAATAACCTTTCTATCAATCCTCTATCAAACAAAAAGAACTTAGCTTTTTTATGCAGGCATACCAAAAAAATTTTAGAACCATTTCGAAACCTTTTTTTTTTGGGTGTGCCTTATTTGGACTCATCTAAATATTCCAATAGTCTTGCATTGGTGCGTGTTTTCCGATCATACTGCATTCTTCTCAAAACACTAACTCGAAACTCTACAATATTACATGACCCATTTATTCCCAAAACCCACCTTAGGCTTATCAGCCGGCGGCGCCAATATCCTAATAATGACCTCCCACTTGTGCGGCGGGTAGAGTGGCGCGAAGCGGTGGTCGTGCGCTACTCTCGTGAACTCCTCTCTTGTGGCGGAGCGGGCGAGCTCCCGGCGGAGGGTGCTCTCGTGCGTGATGAGCTCGCGCCAACGAAGACGCTCCTCCCGGGTGAGGCGATGGACGCGTTCGCTTTCTGACAGGACCTGGAATGTGGAGATATTCTTTTAGGTTATAAATGTTATAATTAAAAATAAAAATATTAAAAAATAGTATAATAATAACAATAATACCCAGACAAACGCACCAACTGCATGGATCTAAAGTAAGCAGAGCTTGTGTTATAGATGACCATACAGCGAACTGGGGGGGAACCCAGAATAAACATACATATTTAAATATCAACAACTATGACCCGAGAACAAACATCTGTGTTCATTACATGAAATTCCCAGGACTCGAACCGGGGACCTCCAGCCTATGAGGCAGGGCCACTAACCAATACACTACTCAGTCGACTGAAGAATCAAAACCGTAATAAGAATCCTGTGAATTCATTGAATTAAAGTGAAGATGTTTTATTAGAGAAACTACTCCTACGGCCAGGGTAGCATATGGTATGAGTAGGAGGAAGAGTGGAGTGCTCTATGAAATGTACCGATGCCCTGATCTTTTAAGAATCACGGAATGTGTCAAGAGCATTTAGATCAATGGGTTATATCTGCAAAATACTGTCGAATCTGTTAAGCGAAGGAACTAAGCAATAACGAGATTTACGATGATGATTACGAGGAAGCCATTATCCACTTATTTATATAATTATATTGCCACTTTATATTTTTTTTTTATCAGGGTCTGCCTTTACTGTTCAGAAGATTGCACTGTTTTATGAAATTTAATTGATTTTCTCTATCATCTACATGATGACATTAATTCTTCTTCTCGTCGCGCCTCTTCAACTACTAAGTGAAGGTCGGGGTCAGCCTCAGCATGCAACAGCAACATCAGTAACAGCATGTTGTAGTCCTGTTTGCTTCTCGCTCGGCGAAGGAGCTCGGCTTTAAATCTATATCCACCAAGTGAGTAGTTTTAAAGTTTTTAATCTATACTTCACCTAAATTTTGACTTTTCCAGTCAATAAATACATTTATGCGGGACAAATACTATTAGAAAAATAGTACAGACAGTGCAAAAATCGGAGACGAAACATAATATTTCCAAATAATAGTAAGTTTACCTCATCCTGAGCATCGCTCCTCAACACCCTGGTCAAAGCGCTCCAGTTCTGCGGCACCGGCGGCTGCGGTTCCGGTTCCGGTACGTCATCGTCGTCCTGGTACAGCGGGTTCCGGGCTGGCGGAAGTTCCGGGAGCAAGGGCAGGGGAGAGCCACGTGTCTGCTTGATTAGCTCGGGGGAGAAGAGGTCTGGACCGCCTTTTCCTGGTGAAATGAAACATTATGAAATGTGATAACAAAAAATAAAGTTTCCATAAAACTAGAATAATGAAATACTTGGTTGATTACTAATGATAGATTCAGAACAAACTCGTGCTTCATACATGGAGGGTCAAATATATGCCCCAAAATGTATGTTTCATTTCTATTTAATCAATGAACTTTACTTAACCAAGTGTTCCCATATAAAGTAAATGTGTCTGTGGAATAACATGGGTAATGTTTAAGTTATCTATTTCGACACTCTCATAAGTAAAAGCAATTTCTCATTACAATGCTTCTAAAATTAAAGCTTGATTTCGTAATTTCCTTATCAAGCTATCCATTTAATTAAATGTCAACCCGATGTGGTTCATCACTAGAACTCACCAATATATTTCTGCGGTGGCAGCGACAGCGGCACGCGCTCCATCTTGGGCGTGAGCGTCATGCCCGACGCGCTGCTGATGTCTGAGAAGTTCTCCCACTGAGCCTCTGGCAGCGTGTGGTTTCTGAAGTGAATGACATTTGAATCAGTACTGATTACTTTCAAAGTTTAGTTCCAATGTCAAACAATAACTTCATGAACATATTCTATTGTTAATAATTACGGTTTCTTGGGAGGAAGGATGACACACAAACTCGTGAAGCGTTATATTAAAACCTGCTAGGTCTCAGTTTAAAATAATTATTGTTCTTTTTTTAATAAATCCTTCGACAAACACCCTAATTTTAGCTACCGAAGTAAGCAGAGCTTGTGTAATGGATGACCATACAGCGAACTGAGGGGGAACCCGCAAATTTTAATATAAATATAAACAACCATGACCCGAGAACAAACATCTGTCTCCATCGCACAATAGAATGCCCCGACCAGGAGTTGACCCGGCCGTCACTTAAATATCCTGCCAATAAAGTGTTTTATCAAAAAGAAGCTTTACGTTGGCAGAAGGCCATAAGATAGACCATTACACAGTATACATATAATATGGATCAGCAAAGCAAAACCAAAGCTTGGCAGCACCTAAAGCACCTAACCATTTGACATCCAGACGGCGTCCGAAGGTGTCTATCATTTCAGTAACGGATACTTCTCATTATCCTATGAAGTAGTGTCGCAAATATTGTTGCTTACAAATACAGTCTACTGAGATTATATGAAATTATATACTTATACAAAATCCAAAACAGATGAACAATAATTCATAATCATAATTTTTATAAACATCTAATTTATTGAATTTTTTAACTGGATTAAAATGGTATTTTAAATCAAATCTTGACACTAACGTATTTAACCCGAAATCGCTAATTTACCATTTTTGCTCCGTGCCTAAGCTAGATAACATCACTAAACTGAATACTAGCTAATCTCTCTCCATCGTGTAAAGCTACTGCAACTTTTCAATTTCATCACATCACCCAAGGTCAGTTCTACAAACTCTTTTACTCAATCAAATCAAATGCTGTAGGCAATACCCACTGTGTTGAAATGAAATGAAATTAAATTAAATGAAATATTTATTTCTCAACATTGACAATTACTTGTTGGTGAAAGGCCGTCATTCATGTTACATTAAAGGACATAACAAATGAAGTGCTTTAAAATTAATAAAGTTAAAAGGCTGTTTCCAGATTTTTCAACAGATTTAAAAAATTCAAAATTATGTAACAGTAATTTGGGCATTGTATCTGTCGTTATTTTTCTTTGGTTGTTTTTTTCTCTATTATGAATTTATACTTTTTTTATATTAACATTTACTTTTATTCCGTTTATTTTCGTTATAACTCGGAACTAACCTGATGGTGACGTCGAACTGCGGCGGCGGCGGCGCCACCTGCTTGTACTCAGTGACGAGACGCTTGTGCCTCTCTATGTCCTCGATGGTCTTCTTCTCCGTGATTGTTCGGAGGAAGACGTCGTCCACCACGTGGGACGTTATTTCGGGTTTCCTGGAATGTTTGGTTTATGTTATGGATGTGTCAATTTCAAATCCGTCAAGAACACTTTATTTTGTACATTATAGAAAGAAAGTTATTTACTTATACATTATTAACGCAATTTAATTATTTGCTCTTTATTATTATAAACATTTATCTATGGATTACCTAAATTATTGAACAATTTAACTATTTGTCTGAGTTAATATAGATCAAAGTAGAATGTCATTTGTTTTATTTTGTTTATATTAACCATTGGCCTGCGTTTTTCTCCAATGTCACCTGGTGGAAAGTTAAGAAGAGACATGCCTGCACAAGAGACTTTTTAATTGTTGATAGGCTTGTCGTTGAAAAGTCTTCGAGACATTCTTACCTAGCGGGCATGATCGGCGTCTCGGGGATGGGCTCGAGGCTCTCCATAAACATCTCCTGCTCCTCCGTCTCAAGCCGCTCACTCATCACGGGCGGTGGTGGAGGAGGCTTCTGTGAAAGTAGAGTGCATTTAAGTAAGAGATGTTTGAAAGATTTGTTGATAAGCTTTTTTACAAAGTGTCAATTCGATATATGCCTAGTGTTCAATCATATTTAGCATAGCGACATAGCGATGTGTCTTCATTTAAATAACAGAATCAACCAACAATATTTAAACTGTTTAAGCGATTTTGCAATAGAACATTCACTAAATTGGCATACGGTATATAAGTGTAAGCGAAATATAAATTATAGCATAAAAATGCATTTAAGTAGGTACTCTTTTGCTTAGGCATAAACGTATCAGCATTAATTTGCATTTACTCCGAATTTAAGTTTGCTTGGTATTTAAACCTTATTTTGCATAGGCACAAACAACGTTTTTGCATACCTCTTGAATAGGAAATAAAATTTACTCTACTTTGCAAGCAACTTCTATCTCTAAAATCCAATAGGTACCACCACGAACCAACACCACAACCAACCAATCCCCGATGACCTTTGCCAACAACCACAACATATCCACCAATCACAAACCTTCTTAATCCTGAACATCCGGGCATGTGAGCTATCTGTCACTTCTGTCACAGAATGAGTGTCAGTCATCTCGGTGTTGAGCGACGCGATTGAACGCGGACGCCGGGACCAGTCCTAGTTAGTACAGTGGATGAAGGGTCAATGGAGATCCAATGATTTGAAGAAATTGGTGAAAGAAGTCCCTCAGATTATCTAAGTCAGCCTTCGAAGCACCAGAAAATAATACAATGTATGTTACTGTAAAAGTAGTGCTTATAAAGTTTCTAGGATAACTTAATTTTTGTGGGAATTCTTTCGAAGATTTTCCTTTCTAGATTGTTATGTTTTGTTTTACTTCGTAGAATCTATTTGGTAACAATTATGAATAGAAAAGGATGCACTGATGGACCAAAAAACTCCAAGCTTTGTTTTTATACGAAAATTGATCCGGATAAAATTTTATATTAGATATTTTGAATATTAAAATAATTTCTAATGAACATTAGTATAGATTTATGACGTTATGTGTTAATCACAAACACTTAATGTACGAATTCCCAATGGATGATTCTTTTGAAAAACTTGTAGGTTAAACTCTAAATTGAAAATGATAAAGTCTAATGCAAAAATCTTTATTATTATCACACTTTATTACATAACACACATTTTTGAAATAAACGGTAGGTACCTACCAAGAAATGTGGAGTGGGTCCAGAGCTCATTTTAAACACGATTTAAACTATTGCTGTCTTTCATCAAAATGTCTTTAGAAGATTTCAATTTATGTCAGAATACAATTTTGAAACAGTTCTGGAAACATGTCAAATTAATTTGCTACGCGTAAAACGCTCAGACATTGGAAGGAAACCTAGGTTTACTCGAACAGGATCATACCAATCACCTTTGTGACCAGCCAAGGTCAAGCTGTCGAAAACACTGACTTAAACTTTGCTAAGCAAATTTTTTATAATCTGTATATCTGTTTATTTTTTCTCTGGAAAAAGACATCAATAGTTGATCATTTAATTTCATTGGTAATCACGGAATCTACGTCATTTATTGAAGCTAAAAGTTATTAGAGAAGCGTAGGTTGGCTTGGCTGTGTCTTTTTTATTCTTGCCCTTGACGTCATTTGCATAATAGCTTATTAACCAAGTGACCACCATACCTGCACCTCTCTATGCACTTGCGAGTAGTGCGCGGGCGGGCGCGGGGGTCGCGCGGGCGGCGCGGGGTGAGCGGCGCGCGCGGGGAGCGGCAGCGCGGCGGGGGACACGGTGCGGAGGGACTCCTGGCGCTCGTGTTCTTCTATTAGAGTTGTTTGGCTGGAGAGTGGATTATGATTATTAGATGTAATCATTAAACTTTTTCGTTGTGTAACTATCGTGAGAATTACTACAGTGATCCATGTAACCCTTCCATAATCTTAAAGGACGGGGATCCGGGCCAGACCAGATAGAATCTTTTGAAAGTAGAATGAAGAGATTCCTTTTGTCTCATTTTCCTTTAGCTGAGATGAGACAAACACTTGTCTTATATGATAATAGAAAATGACGGAGGACTGATTGTTCAATGTTTAGAAAACTTTTGTCTTGGGAACAACTTTGACACTCGATAAGTCTTGTCATTAGAAATAATGTCAAATTCTCAAAATAATTCTACAGATAAAAGTTATCTGAGCATTGAAGAATCAGCCCTTGTTTAAATTAAATGCAAGTGACTCATGAATTTTGAATGAGAAGATTTTGACACAGACAAAACAAATTATAAAGTATAGGTGTATATAAATAATTTTAAATAGTCACTAAATAGGCTTAGGTTTAGGTCTGAATTGGGTATTGGGGAAGTTATTATCAATTATCTATAAAATATAAGTTATTTTGACCCAATAAATGTTTTGAAAAATAAAGTTTTGAATTCATTATCGAAATTATATGGAGCAGAAAAATATTTATTTAACATATGGTATAAAAACATAATTAAATACAACAATTTTTATAATGACAGTATGCATGTGAAAGCATTATCTACGTAGCTATTATATAGATAGCGATTTTATCCAAACGCCCGTACAACTTTACAATGATTTACACGTTGTGACGTCACAACTCAGTACCGTTTCGGATGGACAGTACCGAGTCGTACTTTGGCGACTCGCAGCAGCTCCTCAAACACATCGCTGTATCTACAAAACTATTGACTACAAACATACTCTTATTTATATATTTAAAAAAAAAACAAACATACTCTTATTTATATTTGTGTATGATGAGTCCAACCGACAGTTCAACAGCGAAGGCTATTCACAATGTCTATATTCATATGTTTTACCAAGCCCCTGCCTGAGCCCAGTCAACCCCTGGCTACCCCTGGCTACCCCTGGCTACCCCTCGCTATAGTGTTCCATAGGAGAACTTTGGCTTAGTTTGAATACTTTTGAATAGCACATGGTACTCACTGCAGACTTGCGCCATCTGTCTCCGTGGCGGTGACGGTGGAGGGCGGCGACGGCGGCGCGGGCGGCCGCTGCACGCGCACGCGCACATCGAACGCCGGCGCCGGCACGCCTGCGACCAAGCGGTTACTGGCGCGGGCTGAGTGCGACTCATGGTACCCTGCCAGGTTACAGGTTAGTTGTTAAGACTGTTAAAGTGTGATATTTGTGGCTTGTTTGCTGTGTTAAAAAGTAGGTTATATATGTTATTTCAGACACTACCGCCAAAACGAGGCGGTGTTCTCAGATGAAATGCAGAAATCTTGTATGCGGTGCAAATTTTACTTTCAATTAAATAATGAGAGTGATTCAGCTTAAAATAGGTCAATTTAAAATTGGTTAAGTATGGATAGGGTATTTTAATCAATAATTCAATCAAATCAACCAACTAGTGTTGCCGCATAATCGATCAAGTATCGATTATAATCGATTATTAGATGGGCCCCAAAATCACTCGTACTCTCGATTGGACTATCGATAGTATCGATATGCTCGATACAATTGATACTATCGATTATAATCCCGATTCACGAGTGATTCAGGGTGAACACAATCGATTAATCGATACCCAATTATTTTGCAACACTACAGCCAACTGTGAGACGATTGAAAAAATTAAGGTATGCGGATGAGAGATTAAGCATTTGACGCAGTATTTTAGTACCTATTAGAGAAGTAACTCAACAGCCTCAACAGTTGCTGTTTAGAGTAAAGTGAGTGACATTTACATACGAAATACATATAACAAAACTTCACTACTATTATAGGCGACTATATTTGTAATAACGGGTTCAATTAAAAATGTTGTCAATAAAAATTTCATTTATTTGTTACTAAGAAAAAAGGGTTAATAACTTGTTCTTGTATCTTTGTCTTCAGTGTAATCGTCATTTTCAATCAGGTGAGATTTCATTTCCAATACAAAAGCCAACAATCTCATAACTCTTTTTGTTTTAAAATCACTCTGGAAATATATATATATATATATATATATATATATATATATATATATATAATATATATATAATATACATATAATATATATATATATACATATAAAAAAAAATTTGTGAAGTTGAATTACATGATTCATGTTAAATACAAATTAATCAAACTTTGCAATCTACGTTACGGCTTGAGGTTGCACCTGCATCATCTATTTCAATCTCTGAAGCTGTCATAGTAAATTGATTGATCGCTGACAACACTGCGTACTAACAAAAGCTGCGAGGAACACCAGCGGTTTGCTAAGAATAGCCTACTAAAAATGTTTCTTAACCAAAAAAAAAGAAACAAGATTCGCAGCCTAAGACTGTATTTTTGAAATTATTTCAAGTTTACATCTAAACTTAACGTCAAATACATGTTAGCTGTCAACCTCACATTGATAACTGAACAGTTTTTCGTTTGGACATTATACAGTACAGTGTCATCAAGTTATCTGTTCTGGAGAAAAAACCGGAACTACAAGATTCGTATGATCACTGTAATGTAAATAGAAATGTTAACATAGAAGTTCGCGTCGCTCTTGACTGCATAGATAACTTGGTTGAAATACATGGATGTAAACCTTGGTATATCAACAATATGATTGATCAATCGTCTGTGTCTTACCCTCGCTTTGGTAAGCATCGTCCATCATGAAGGCTTGGTTGACGTGCGCCTGCTCGGCCTCGCTGGGCGTCTCGCTGGGGTAGTCGGAGGGAAGTGTGTCCGAGGCCACACTCGCGCTTTCTGCTGCCACGGGGTAGATAGGGTGGGCACGGGGGATTTTAACGTCTGGAGGGATATTATAAAAGAAAAAATTTTGAAGAAGGGAATTAAAATTAGGTATACTTATAATTGAAACTAGCTATAAAATAAAACTTAATTCCCATAATTACAACCTTTGAATCATTAAACAATTTTGACAACCGAAAAACAAACATATCATATGAATAAACAACGCTCTAACAAAAAATTGGGATAAATTTGAATACTGAATTTCCGAATACTCGTAATCTATTGAGAGATAATACTCATTTTCAAATGGATCTAACTCCAACTCACCCTGAATACTCTCCCTCGATATAATCGAAGCTGAGGAGTCATCTATGAGCCTCCTTGGAACCGGCAATGCCCGTCTCCTGAGGCAGAGGTACGAGACTCCCAGGCCCAGCAGCAGCAGCGTCAGGAACAGGATCGCGCAGATTATCATCAAGATGTGGGTTCCGGCTAGAGGAGCCTTCACGGGAGAGGGCGCGTCTGGCCTGGAATGTGGGTGAGTGTGTAACGTAAGGACAGCTTGAGGTAATCATTGGGGAAAAGAATAAACGCACTTTAATATGTAGAATTCTTAAATGTTTCGTGTCCTACCAGGACAGATCGGGTTGTCACCGTGTACGCTTTTATTAAGAGACGACCGAGTGGTGCAGTGGTATGTAACCCTTCCTCATATGCAGAAGGTCCCAGGTTCATGTCCTGGCCGGGACATTCATTTCTGTGATGAACACAGGTGTTTGTTCTCGGGTAATGGTTGTTTGTATGTTTATTTTGGGTAGCCCCCACACCAATCAATCGACGTCGACCAGTCAACGTCGATCGACGGACAATCGATTGGTCTAGTTCGCTGTATGTTCATCCAAAACACAAGCTCTGCTTACTTTGGGGCCATACAGTTGGTGTCTGGGAATTTATTATAATTATTAAAGTAAAGTAGTGGAGGCTAGGTGACGTGACATTACGAACCTGAGAATGGCTCCATTGCTACCACAGATTGATTTACTCAGCCAAACTCAGGCAAAAAAAAAGAAAGCGTAGTGTTTAAATTTGGGTTAGGTTAATGTTAGGCTGTAATTATCGCATGCGCGAGCCGAGCGAGCGAAGCGAGCGTGCTGCGGCAGCACCCGGCGAAGCGCCATAATCGCAAATGGATGATAATTCAAAATTTTTTAGCAAAAACATCATGTAACAATATATTTTTAGTGGCTAAGATAGTATTGTTCAGACGCTCGTAAATTGTGGCTGACTTAGTAATTTAGAAGGCAATGAATGCAATTATACAATAACTTACTAAAATGAAACATATTACTCACACAGCAATGAAGGGGTTGGACACAGGCTTGGGGACGAAGGGTGGGGGGTAACGGCACACGATGGTGACCACCTCGTCGCCGTCCATCTCCAGGCCGGGGTGGAAGCGCACCACGATATTGTTGGTGAACACTCGTAGGGGGTCCTGGACGGGGTAAATGGTGACGTTAATGGAGAAAGAATGGCTTTTCCCATCCATGAATAGTGTTCTCGGTTAAATTAATGACGCTGCGAGTCACTGAGACAGGGTGCTATGGAAAGCGATGCGATACGAATCTTTCCTCAGATTTGACAGGAGGTTTTCCGTATAAGGTGCTAATAATTTCGTCAGTTATAAGTGATTACAGATATGATAGAAAATAAAAATTGTCTACAGCTTCACGTTACTTAAGTAATATTAATAATAATTTAGTAGAGTACGAACAAAGTGCAAAAGAATAATGACTATGGCAATATTACTTCAAATCAATAAGAAATACCTACTATTTATTAAAATGAGAACAAGAAACAAGAAATGTACGACATTCAAGAATATGCATTCTAACTGGGCCTACATATTTTGCTTTGCAAATTTTGCAAAGGAATCCTCCCAACCACAAGGCCCAGTAATTAAATACTAAGACTACCCTTCCTAAACTGAACTAAATCTTCCCTTTAACTGGGAAATAGAACAGTCGACGTCAATCGACGGTTACTACCTCACCAATCGATTGACGTTGACTGGTCGACTGACCGACGGACGATCGATTGGTGTAGTAACACCCTAACCAGGCCTCCGTTATCTCAAATTATCACAGTGTTACCTGTCGTGTGCCACATCCTTTGAGTGGCAGCTCTAGCTTGTAAGACAAGGCACCTTTGCCCACCACCTGGCAGGCTGAGTGACGGTCGAAGTCTGCGTACGCGATGCCGTAGAACTTCTCATTGAATTTTAACTCCACCTGGAATTATTACAACATATTATGTGGCTACGGTTGTAATGAAAACTTTAAGATATCCTGGATCAATCGATTTCTATAAATATTTCAACAATTTTTCCAACCATGATTGGACCATTGTTTTCAAACAGTATTTAATTATAATCATACTTTTTTATATATCTATGTGGTGAGCATTTATGCTATGGTACAACATCCATAAACGACTAAAATAATTCTTTAAGTGCAAATTGCAATATAAATTGCTTATATAATAACAGTTTAATCGAATTTCTAAATCAAAAACAAAACCAACAAGGAAAAAATTAAGATATTGCCAACTCGCACAAAAAGCTTACTTAAGTTAATATACAAAAACTGACGTTATGTAACTCTGAGTGGATACTGTGGAACTAATATCAGTAATTATGATTATACATACAATTTATGAATCAATAAGGTTACGGATATTCGTTCTTGTCACGATTTTTAACTGACGAAAAACGTAAGAAGTTTCTCAAGCATAACTTTTGGTTCAGACACAGAAGAGTGCTTATCGATACTGAAGTAAACCACCCCCAAATAAAAAAAAAACAAGCTGGAACGTTTTTATTTCTTTTATTTTAAATAATTAATATTGAATGAACTAAATTAGATTTGAGGTTAACTTTATCGCTTTGCAATCATCATCCCTTCGTCGTTTAGTTTTAACAGACAACAAACTGTATCAACTGCATCGTAGTAAACACAGCAAAAATTTAATAATTTATGTCAGTAATAATAACATATTGAAATTACTTATGGTACGTTAATTTTGTCATGTACATATTATAATCATACAAGACATGCGTTTGTTTGAACATCGAATATTTCGAATTGGACGTCTGAAAATGTGTACGTCATAAAATGCCGTTTATGCTGCTAACGACATGAAGGGCATGAGTTTTAGGGTCATTTGTGGAAAATGCGCGACCTATTTAATAAACTAAAACGTTTTATAATTTATTAAGTTCGTAACTAATAGATTTTTAAAAAGCACTTTAAAACATTCAAAATCTATTATTTGTTCAATTTTTTTATTGTTCTATTAATTATGTTGATTTCAACCGGTATCAAAATATCACAGTTATGTTTTATCAGATAATTTATCTAACTATTTGGTTATTTGGTTAAAATAAACCGATAGTTACCTGCATGGACCCAGCGGCACAGTTGAGGGCAGCTTTCGTTCGATTCAAAAAGATAACTGGACTCAAATCATCCAATTTCGTGACCTGCAAAAGAAACAATTGCCTTGATATCAATCAAATCCATCAATTTTCAATCGTACTAGTTATGGGTTATGGTTGCCATTGGTTTGATCAAGGGGAGCTATTATGGGTTGAACTAGTAAGAATTTTTCTAGAGTTTCCTTTATCTTTGGTATATATGTATAATGTTTTTGCTACTATGTGATTTGTTTTCCTGACTTCTGGCAGAGGTTACAAAAGTGCTTGTGATAGTTTCAGAGTATGTTATCACAATTCAACAAACAATCAAATATTTCCTCAGTATAATAACAGTACAAATAATTTTCGCTAACTTATTTTTTAGCATCTTATTTAAGTCCGAATTCCAACATCCCCAAGATACAATTTTGTAGGTATATGTCAAAATCTCAATTGATAAACCGGACTAGTTTAGAATTTTCTAGTCATACCTTGTAGGATTGATGACCGTAAACATTCCTGAAATAAATAAATAAATACATCGTGTCCATAACGAGATACATAATTGTCATAAAACCTCATCAGAGTCTCTCGAGCACTTACAAACCTAATAATAGCAAAATAAAGACTTAAACGCACAAAAGTTTACAGCAATTATCAAGGTCATGCTTAATTACACACCTCAGTAAATATATATACGTATAACCTTAGAATGCTAAAGACAAAATGACTAAACAATCTTTAGCTAACACACAAACGGCGGCTTTTCAAAAGGATCCAGCTCAAACAAACTTGTATTCACATCATTACAGCGAAAGCCTTCTATTAAAATTCCAGCAAAACTTTCAAAAGCGTATTCATGCAGGATGTAATAAATAAGACCTATCAGCAGACCTTGCGACTGAAGCAAGGGTCAAAAATATTTAAATTTGCCTTCTATATTTAGCTACGTTGGGGTACTATTATCATAAATCTATGTGGCTAATTATTGTCTTGGGGCAATTTCTGCGGGAGAGTAAGAATCCATTGTGCTGCGACAAGGAGATGGGACTCGGGAATGAAACCAAGTCCCGGGGCGATTATCGATGGATGGTGTTGCGTGAGCGAGTTATAGTAGTAATCTATTTTACTCTGCAGACATGGTGTAATATATTTTAAGTGTCGCGATGATAAAATACTAGACAATTTGTCTGGGGTACGACGGAATTACAAATTACTTTCGCTACTTTATCAAAATGATTTCTGAATTAACTAGTCGTGTTTTGTGTAGGCGTTTTACTTTTAGGTAACTCAATTATTAATAAACCGTGATTTTAAGGCAGTTTTATTCTGCAAAATGAATATTACATTGTCATTTAAAATTGGATCAAAGTTTATCTTTCATCTGATTTATTGACGGAAAATCTACACTCCTCAAATTACCAGAATTATACAGGTAAATAATCAGGCCCAGGGTTTCGTTTTGGTCCAACCAATATTTTAATTTCTTATTCAACAACTCTCAATTATACACATTAACACCGGTATACATATACTATCAACAAAGGTAAGACCACAACTCCAATTTTAACTCCAACAAACTTTAATTATTTCATAACTAATTTGACATTGCAATAACACTTCCTTGCTCATACAATTCTACGTCAGTTATTATACCGTCATACCGTCAAATCGTATTGACTACAATGGAAACGAACTCCGACGACCCTACAGCCTTTTGATAGTAATAGCGGTATACATCACATCGGGCCTGGCTTCGATTATAATAATAATCATATTTTGTGGTATTTCATGACTCGTATAGAAACCACAAAAGGTCTCCTCCTAACGATTTCTAAGGAAATCGATCCACCACATCGATCGATTTGACGATGCATTGGGACTGGGAATTTCAGAGATAGATTATTTAAAGGTAAACGAACTTTATGCACGTTTATCTTTGAGAAAATAGTTGATTGAAAAATATCTTTTACTTTAAACTGTAAAAATAATATATATCCAGACAAACACACCAACTGTATGGCCCCAAGATAAGCAGAACTTGGGTTATGGATGGTCATACAACGAACTGGGGGGACCCAGAATAAACATACATATATACATGAAATCAACAATGAACCAAGCAAAGACACCTTTGTTCATCACAAAAAAGAATGCCCCGACCGGGACTCGGACCTTGGACCTCTGGCCCATGAGACAGGACTCCTGCATCTGCGGCCACTCGTCCGGCAAACTTTAAAATAGCTTGCTTTTTAAATGAGATTGTTGACCTACTCCTTTGTATAAGTCTATCGTATGGCTGTATTAATATTTTCATTTATAATAGACAAGATTTCATGTACGAATATTGCTAACGCTCTAGTTAAAATCTTTGCAAATCCCTTGCCTGTGACAGTGCTGTCATTCCGGTTGTCTAATAGCAAACCATTACGCGACGACACAATACTTGAAACAACTAGAGTCGCTAATACAGGGCGTCTTCATCTTCTTTTATTTAACTTAACTGGCTCGACTTGGTTGCCGGTAAAAAACGTATCTGCGTTGATCCATGTTAATGAGCAGTAGATCCATTTGGGTCTCTTTGCCTCCAGTCGATGAAGAGTAATTGATCATATATATATTTTTAAAAAAACCTGCATACCTTCCCATCAAGCACAGTTTGCTCGGGCAGCGACTCGCCCTGGTACTCGATGTTGTTGGCTTGTTGGTCGTAGTTGGACTGCGCAAGAGTCGATGCGACTGCGCACGCCAGCGCCATCCAAAAAAGCGACATTTTGTAAACTGTAACAATAGAAAAAGAGATTAAGTTATGGTTTATTAGACTTCGTATTAATATTGTTACATCAGTTTATGTAACATTCGTTTTCTTGTTGATTAACATTTTAAATGGTAAGGGTGAAGCTCAATTTCTATTACATTTATTTACGTTTATGTAAAAACAAATATAAAAGAACGAAAACAGGGTCCCGTTTTAAGCTATACGTGTAAAGATATTGAAATAAAACTATAATCATTTATCATTTACGTTAATGCTAATTTCTGATAATAACAAGTTGTCGACAAATGCATCACGAATGGAAGGCGCACTACACCTGTAACCATATTTACACCATTATCAAATAAATCCATTTTATTTTCACAGCAAAGTAAGTACCTATTAATTTCACTGTTATTGAGTTAAGCACTTATCCTGTGCATTGCATTTATTTTCTTTTTCTTTTACCCTTTCACAAAAAGTTATTATAGATTCAACCTTATTGCTGAACAAATGAATAAAATACGATTTTATCTTAAAATATTGGCCAGATGGTATTCAAAAGCAGGCTTTTATAGGTGAGGGCCAACAAGATTCTCACAAGTTGACATTACAACTTTAAATTCAGTTAAAATATACGCCATTGCGATAAATGTACCCCATATTATTTTTGATTTAATTATAAACGATTTTAAATATTGGAAAAAAGCTGATTTTTAAGGTTCGACAATATACACAACAGAGAATTATAGTTCCAATTGAACTAAATATTTTAAACATTGGTAACATTATGTAATTAACAAGAAACAGCGGTGCTGCATTATTGCAAAAGATATTTTCTCAATACTAATTACTTGTATACTAAATTTTTATATCTTCATGGCCTGTATATATTCCACCGCCGATGACATCAAACTTAAGTTAAATGTAAAATCTGAGTGAGTGAAACTTTGAATAAAATGACGAAAAGACATTTTTGTTATACAATAAACAAAACATGACCATACTACTGTCGGGAATATATAAAACAATTTTAAGTAAGTATACATTAAATGACGTACTTCAAGATATACAGCAATCTTAACTTTAATAGATAAAAACTGAAAATACGATACTGGTTCTTAACAGATCGCGGCATTTTTGCAAGGACTTATCGATCTTGGAAATATCTTCCCAACGTTCAATTACATTAAATAGTTATATCCAGGATCTGTCAGCATACCACACGGCTAACTATTGACGTCTCACTAGCGTTCACAAAAAATATATTACAGGAAACCATTGGCAAAGTGTGAGACGGGCCGTATTAAGAGTTCACGGTTTTTTTATATTCGTTATAGCCGGCGAAAGAGCGAGTACTATGCGATTCAAATGAGAATAGGAACGTCTGACCTCTATCTGTCAACTTAAAATTTATCGTCTGCAAAGAAAGCTTTTTTGAATAAAAATAATGATTTATTTTACTTTATATATCGAGTATTATATCGATAAAAAAATTTTCAAAAAGAAACTGTATTCAAAGAAGAACTGTACGAGTTAATAAAAAGGCAAAAAATAGCATTTTCAACTCTCACGGTTTTGAAATTTCCAGGTTGCCAACTTACTATTGAAAGGTGAGATAGAAGACAAACGTCTAATCCTTTTTCAATTAAAAAAAGGGGCAGATATTTTATTATATTCGCTTCCTAGTCATGGATGTGTATGTTGTTTATTAAAGTTTATTTCTAAACATCTTTGTGTGTTTATATAGTTTCTTAAGTTTTTTTATCCGTATCTAGTATCCATAACACAAGTTCTTAATGATACTTAATTTGGGCTAGATTATGTGGTGTGAATGTTACAAATATTTAATTACATTATTATTATTATCAGAAATGACGAATATTTGTTTAAAATCTTTCATTTCGAAAATTGTTTCTTATTTCTAGAATACTCGTAGTCATTTATAAATTTCCGTCCCTTTTGGCTTCAGTGCGTTCAGCGCCGATAATTTTTGAACTCAGTTCTTTGCCAGCTTAAAACTTTTTTTGAACAATGCACTGTCCTGGCGGTACACGTGCTTTTTCCTTTTATTTCCATAGAAACAACTTTCAAATAGTTGTTTTCGTAGTACTTTCTCATTGGGAATAATTCCACTCAAGTTTCACTCACTTGATCAGAAGCCCGGTGAAGTGAGAGCGGTCGGATGTTTCTGTAAATGGCATTGATTCGCTGACACAAGTCATCGAAAGTTCATTCTATATTTAAATCAGTTTTCTTTTTCTTTGATAATAATTCTATACTTAAATTTAACTGTATAATATTTTTTGACATTGTATGTTTAGATCAGATCTTGACAGCTGAATTGGTACTGATTTACTTTTTCTACAGAGATTACATTTTATTCGTTGGTTAATTTCTCTCATTACTTTATAAGACTTTTTGTCACGCTTTAGTAAAGGCACTTTTAAAAAACGCTGTGTCTTTTATTTGTATTCATCAATAAACAAAAAAAAATTAGTCTCCAAACGTAGACTAATCATTAATAAAATAAAAACTCTTGAAAATATCAAAATTTTGTAGGTACTAGTAGTTAATAAAATCATGGTATAGATATCAATTTACTTAATCATTACACCCTTTTAATTATAACAATAACCCACTTTCTTTCGGGATCATATATTCTCAGAAAAAATTATCTCCCGATTGTTCATATCCTATGATTACTAGGTTTTAAGTACCAGTACCACGAATTAAAAACTGAATTCTCATCACAAGCCAGAACATAAAATAAATTAACGCCTTCTATTCTGAGTAAAAACTTACTCTGGGTCTTTTTGAAATGGCAAATTATAATGTAGACTCAGTGAAAAACCAAATGACAGTATAATTGGGCGTTACTCGTACGAATGTGTAATAAATGGCTACATCGGACTTCACGTGCAATATCTTTTTTACGAGTTTTTAGTTTTGGTGTACAGTCAGATCCAGCACCGGCAAGAAAACCCGGAAAGTAATTAATAATGCAGTTTTATAGCTTGCTATTAGTATCTTTACTATAAATATATTTAAAAAATTTGATTACTATCTTATAGCTGAAAAAATGTAGATGAACAATTCAAAAACATAATAATGAATTACTTGCAAAAAAAATGACATTACAGCCCCAGGCAGAAATGTCAGTCGGTAACAATAGATTTGTTTAGTAAATCTAGACTGACATGGGGTACAGATAAAATATACATTTTCGTGTTTTTGCTTAAGTAAAGTTTTGACATCTCGGAGTGCATCTTTCTTCTTTTAATTACAGTAAAGTAGACTAAATATTTTAACCATACCATTTTGTACACCTATTTGTGATTTTTGAAATGGTTACGAGAAATTATCCTTGTTCTAACTATAAAATACTAAATCAATTAAAAATTCCGATCAGTTGTTAAAACCGTATGATGCTAAGAATGCCAAGAAACATATGATGTCATATGTTCATGAACACACAAAATCTCTTAAATAACAGCATCACCTCAAAATATGAATCCCAAATTAAAACTAAAACACGCCCAACAAAACCAAAAGACTAACTCCATTCAATAATACGCTTCGTTTTCTGAAAGTAGCGTTTTGAAGGAGATCAGGCTGCGTGCGCGGGCGCAGGCGGCGCGCCTTTCACCGCGCACAAGGCTGGTCGGTTGTCCGCCAGAGATTTATTCCACTTATACAGCCTACTGCAGGACGGTCAGACCGATTAATTTATAGATCTGTAGGGTATGCGTCGGCTGTGTTGAGTAACGGATTTTGAGTAACGGAGATTAATTTTAAGGTGGTTGTAGGACATAAGGGTATATTTTTATAAAGGGCCTTGTGGAGGGCGTTACTCAATTTGAAACTAGTAGTACTGGGTTCAATCCTCTTATAGATAAAAATTTGTGAGAATTACTGATTCCGAGTACTTTCCCAGTTAACTTTTAATTAATAATAATAACAAATTCCCAGACCAACACACCAACTGCATGGCCCCAAAGTAAGCAGAGCTTGTGTTATGGATGACCATATAGCGAACTGTCGGGGAACCCAGAATAAACATACTCGTACATACATAAATATCAACAACCAAGACCCGAGAGCAAACATCGGTGTTCATCACACAAATGAATGCCTTACCAGGACTTGGGACCTCTGGCGTAATGAAATGAAATGAAATGAAATATTTATTTCTCAACATTGACAATTAACTTGTTCTTATTGACGTCAAGTAAAACATGATTCTACCACCAGTTCGAAAAAACCTTCGTGAAGAAGAACTGGCAAGAAACTTCACGGGTATATTTTTTTCAAAATAAATTTACAGTGTATCATTATGTCTATACAAAATTATTCTTATCTGCATCTGTTAGCTCGGCAAGTCTCCCTCTCCCAAGTATCCTAACGACGAACACCCTCAAACGGCACCCGTTCACGAGTTAATGCGGGATTCAGCCATCGCTCTCCTCAACCATATTAGACGAAGTGAGGATTATTTCGTGTTGTCGTGTCTCACTATCTTCAATTAGATTTTTAGTTTATTGAGTCTTCAAACTTATAATTAAATTATAAGTTTTAATATCGTATCGTAACTTTTAATTATAAGTTTTATAATTAAAACGACAATACTATGACGGCGTTTACTGTTATGAAGATATCAGTAACTTCGAGCGAGGTCGAAGTGCCCCTGCGTGAAAAGATTTCTTGACAGAGTTTGTCATTCGAATCCGCGAAGGGCTTGTACATTGCCAACCACTTTTATAAATGTTCGCGGAGTTCTTACTCTCCGAGCATTATGATACCAACTTTGATTTGAATTGTAAAATCACAAATATGTCAACCAACACTTCTCTAAGTAGGTAGGGTTAGATCTTCTAAGTAGGTAAGTAGCTGAAACAGAATTTTCTTAATAACATATAGTCATTGTATAATATAGTCATTGAGATTATTGGATTGTTCAAAATAATCCAGAAATATTTATTGTAGTAAAATATATTTTTTTCTTAACTTTTGATAAGATTTTTTTATTTAGAACACTAAATAGTTCAACTATACTCAAAAAAGTAAACAGGGCAATGTCAGGGGTAATGTCTTAGTGCTTATTAATCTACCAAATAACCTTAGGTAAGCATTGATTAAGTAAATAATGTCAAAAAATCATTTTACAATGATGCACTGACTTGTTTAAAGACTAAAAACTTACTAACTGACATTACTTAGTTGAAAGAAACAAAATCTGTTTAAAATACTTTTTGTCACATCAGAAATATAAGCGAAACATGTAAGTAAGTTAAACATCAAACGAGCTCAGCAAAACTTCACGCAGGTACGCCGCTAATTCAGTCTCAAAACTTCTGATCCAATCTCGACATTTAAACCAAAAAAAAACATTTGCTAAAAATGCGATCTCACGTCATGGACTCGCGAATTAAGCCTTATTGACCAAAGAAGTCCCGCCTACACCATTAGGCAAGACACTGGGGACCATTAACTCCAAATGCGACAGACCCCGACTTTGTGTCAATTGGAGTACGTCGAACTTTCCAGATTTGGTAAATTTTGATTCGAAATAATGGAAAGGCTCATGTTGTTTGGTTTCGGATAAATCAAATAAGAGCCTTTCTTAGAATTTGAATTTGATATATGCGTTCCCTCAACTCAACCCACTAGTTCTAAGTTTACGAAGAAAACACTTTTGTTAACTAGTTTTGCTAATTACTAAATTATACAGGGTGGCCAGCAAAGTGACGTCCAAAACATTTTTTTAGATTCCTCGTGTTGAGAGGTATCTGATACACCCATATATATGTTATACGATTTTTTTTCGAATTTTCAGAAAAAAAAAAATAGAAGGTTTCTTCGGATTTCTATTTTTGCTACTAAATGTCTATGAACTGTGTGTTTATGCATAAAATAAACAGCTCATAACTTTAACGAAAGTTACTAAAAAAATTACCTAAATTTGAGAATTTTTGTTAAGTGAGTTATCATTTAAATTTTCAACTTCAAATTTAAAATCTAAACTGGTAGTTTCTTCGTTTATAAAGTAGTACTTCATAGGCTTCATAAGCCATCAAAAACAGCGAGGTGGAAAACTTGAATAAAAAAACTTCCATTTTTTATCGTTTGTAAGATTCAAAATAAATTAATGTACTGTATGTCTCCAAAGCATGGCACATGCGTTACGGATTAAAACGAAATAAAAGTATGACTCGTAGATCAACATCATATCGTCCCAACCAGTGGAAAACAAGAAAAATTCTTCAATTGGTTGTATTTTAAACCAAACAAACAAACAACTTTTGGGTTTATATCTAGTTTTAATAATAATAATCTAGATTTTATTAAGTTTAAGATATGATAGTAACCTGTTGTGTATGCCATAGTAATAAATAAATTCGTCAGCCAGGTTGACGTTGCCTGACGACGAATACTTTAATCTTGAATCTGTCGTAGCCGGCAAACGATTCTTTTGAAAATGTATGCTTACGTTGGAATTGTATTTGTTTCATTAATTTCACTTCCTTCCTTCCTCCGGACTACAACCACGCAAAGGTTTTTATTATGGCGGTAAAGTAGGCAGGATTGTAGTGTCGCCCCAGACGAGATCCTTTAGGAGAAGAAATTCTATCACTAAAAGTAAACTACCACACAATAGTATATATCCTATATATAATAAATAATAAATGACGTTTTTTTTGCTTGGTCTAAATTTTACCTAGTTATCAGAGTATCAAGTTATCAAAGAAGTGGACATGTTACAGATGCAAATGATCCATGTATATAGTATATAGGTATCTTAAAAACGCTGCCAAATGATTTTTATTATTGTCACTTATTTGACATTTCCAAAATCACATTTCCCTCAAAAACAAAAGATGATTATTTTACGCCAACCAACATCCAAGCAACATGCATCACGAAAGTTTTTTGTTGTGTTACGTTATATTGACACAAGTTTTATAACAGTCGCATTAGAGGGTCATATGAGCATATTCACGAGAACTGGTAAAACGGGTATGCCATTGATTTAATTAACGCCTTTATGAAGCCTTGCGCATACGAAATGAAATCTCCTACGATATCTGCGCACGCACAGGTCTAATCGTTTTTGTACAGTTACTAAGAAAACGGCTTAGTGAAATAATTTAGTATTGGAATCCTCAAACAGAACAAACTATTCACTTTATTTAAATCAGGAAATTGTTTGAGAAATCCAAGATGAAAAAAACACACGAGCGTTTATGCCTACAAGTTAAAAAGACAGATTAACGTCTTCGAGTTAACATATATTCACACATTTAAACTTCTGAACTTAAATTATACTAACAATTATTATACATAAATTTGACCTAAATACCAAGTTTCTCGATTATCCGTTAGGTAATTTTATATTAATTAGTGAATGAACCTCATTTTACATGAGTGGTAGCCTAGGGTCTATGGCCTAGGGTCTCGAGGTACTAAAGTTATTCCAATTAGGAACAACTTTAGGAACGGAACAGCCACTGGAACAAAGGCAGTTCAAACTGAATGGCATGAATGAACTACTATTTATTTTACTTTAACAAATTCAAATAATTTTATTTACAAGAACTGTGGTTACAATACGGTGTTAAATAAAAAAATAATGTCAGTACATACACATTCTACCATAACAATGGTACGTAAATATGTCAGAGATCAAAGGATAAAATATTACAAAATTAAATTAATATATTAAATTATAGTAAATGCTAATGTCAGGTCAACAGTTAAATTAAATAACATTCTAAAACAATCATTAATTATATATTCTCCTTGAAGCTCATATATTCATTTACAAGTGTAAAAGCATTGTTCTGCAAGTCAAAAAGTAATTTTTTTTAATAGTGTCAGTGGTAATTTAACCAAGTTGTACTTCTATACGAGAAGAGGTTGTCCTATCAAATGAAATCATTTATTATACATTGTACGTAACAGTTTTTGTGGTTGGACATTTAATTCCAATTGTATCTACCCGTTTGAAGTGGGTATGGTAAAAACCTTGACTTCTGATTAAAGAATAAAATTGCGAAATTTTCTATAGAGATAATTTTCTTCTCGATTATACATCTTATAGTTTATCGTCACTTTGTTCGCCAGCCATTTGGGTGGGCGATGACATTGGTCCTACTCGGCAATACCATTGAATTGTCTATTTGCTTCTGCCTACCTACTAATTGAAAATCCAAAACGAATCTTTATTACAATAATACTAAGGATGATTTTTCTAATCATCCGCGTTGTAGTGAGTTCGTTATTACGTGTCAGTGCTTATAGCATTGTTGACATTTTATTCTAAGTGATTCTGGACATGAATATTCAATAGTTCTTGTTCACGAAGGTTTGAAACAAAGAAGCATTATTCCTAGATTAATCATTATACTTATGCAGAATGAATCTGCCTCTTTAGTCATTGTTAATCGAAATACGTTTATAGAAATTTTCGGTGTGGATTCTCAATGATGATTTCAGATTAAGCGGAGGCCAGATGAAATTGAAAGACCCACCGACTTTGCTTTAAAAAACTTTAAATAAGTATACCTGATAACTTTACCTAAACTATATGAAAACATTTTTTGCACAAGCTCATATTGAAGAAAGAATATTTCTTACCTATTCTATTTATTCATAGCTGAGAAGTTCATTTGTATCAAAGCGTGGCCCGGGTTTTAAAAAATATTCAAAATTTTTAAACAACACGGATGCTACAAGATGATACCGTGGTTTTCTAAAATAAAGAATTCTATAGCAGATCCTGTAATCGGTTTGTGATGCTTCTAAATACAAACATTATTTTTATTTGGATGAGTATATTTATTTGATGAAATAAAAATATCCGGATGATCGATTACCGGTTTTAAACTCAAGCTCGGATTTGCAGTCCTTAGTCACAATTAGGTTTCATTTTGTATGGAGCGTTCGCTCGAGCAAACACATCGCTGTAACTAGAAAACTATTGATTGTAAACATACTGTTACTATGCAATATGTCTTTACTGTTGATAAACTGTTTAGATATGTAATTTAAAAAAAGTTTCATATACCCAATTGTAATAAACTTTTCTACAAACGAAGTGCATATAAAATTAACATTTAACGTCATTCGAATTTTGAGATTTTTAATTACACCAGATTGACAGGAAATGGAAATACTGTTAAGCGGAAATTATTTAATAAAGATGCTTTTATCTTTGTAATTTATTAAACGTTAACATCAGGCGTTGTGTTTATAACGGTCAGGGTGCTGGTCACACAGAGCGACATTTTGAGAATACAAAGATGGTACGTCAACATAGTCTTAGGTTTTATATATTCGTGAGACAAAAGTTAATTTCTAATATTATGAGCCTGTACAGCTCCACTAATGAAGAAAGGATTAAATTATATTTTCCTTATTATAACATTTTGAAACAATACGTAATTTAACCTTTTGCGAACTCATTACTTATGGTAAGATCAGACGCGTAATGGCCGATACCCTCGTATTTCGAGCCCGTATATTCGGCTAGTACCGATTGCGTATTCCATTTCGGCAACTACTCATAAATACACTCGATTTCTCGACCCAGCTGTGCCGATTAAAGCCGGTTAAAAAACTGGGTAGCGCACCTGTTTGTGTAATTTCATTAAAAACACATGTCAAATATTACCAAATGCAATTTAAATCCATATAATTTCATGTCACGCTTATTGGTTACGCTGATGACAACACCGTTGTAGAGAGATACATGTCCAATGCGCGAGCGAGTCCTCAAGAAATCCGGGCTTTGAGAGAGTCCATGATCAAGCGGGTGGATTCGGCCTTAAAGAAAGTGTCCGATTGGGGCGAGTCCAACTTGGTCAAATTTAACCCGTTGAAAACACAGGCGTGTTTATTCTCCGCGAAAAAGAGCAGTTTCGACCTAACGCCCACTTTCCAAAATGTTTCTGTACCCTTAACCGACCACCTAGGGCTTCTGGGCGTAACTATATCGTCCCAACTAAACTTCGGGCAACAAAGTGTTTCCATGGCTCAAACAGCTTCAAAGAAGTTGGGAATCATCTCGAAGGTCCGACGGTACTTCAGCCCTGAACAGCTACTTAATTTGTATACGTCTCAAGTTCGATCTTGTATGGAGTACTGTCGCCACCTTTGGGATGGTTCTGCAAAGTACCAACTAGAAGCGATGGACGCAGTTGACCGAAAAGCCCGAAAAATTATTAACAACTTTGACCAAACCACCAAAAAACTGCAAAGCCTCGACCATCGTCGGAAAGTTGCCAGTTTAGCAGTCTTCTACAGATTACATTTTGGAGAGTGCGCGAATGCTCTTTTTGATCAGGTTGAACCCACACCCTTCTTGCATCGGACTACTAGACGCAGACAGACCTTCCATCGCTTCATGGTAGATATCTCAAGAAGTCGAACCAAATGCTTCGATAGTTCCTTTTTGGTGCGGGTCGCCATGTGTGGAATGTGTGGAATGAGCTGCCTGCGTCTGTTTTTCCAGAAAACTATAGTCCTAGTTCTTTCAAGCGTCGAGTGAATAGGTATCTCGTGGATAGACGTGTAACACCTTCGTCTCACTTTCCATCAGGTGAGATAGAAGACAAACTTCTAATCCTTTTTTAATAAAAAAAAAGCTTCTTAAGGCCAAAATGATTTGATTGCATTCTTCGTTTATATAAAGAAATAGTTTAACGAGTTTCACGTAGAAATTTGGACTTTGATCGGACATAGTATTAAGGTGGGGTTTTAACTGAATATTGGATTGAGAAACTGCTCACTGGGTGCAACCAATTAGTTCTCTTCTCTTATACAGTATGGTACAAAATGCAAAACAACTACTACTACTTAAATACTACTATATATAATACTAAAATACCTGTAAACACAGGTACGATTAATAGTTACACAGATCTAAGTATCGAAGTGATCTTTGACTGGGGAATCAACATTTTATACAATAATAAAACAGGGCTTTATTTATATTATATTTCATTATGGTCTCATTAAAAATGTTTGTAACTCACGTATGATTAGGCTTTTTCGGTATATCCTAATTAACACTGTACTAAAAGTATTTGTTGAAAGATATTTTTATCAATCAAAAATATGAATTAGTATTTACATATATTCAACCAGGAAGCATTCTCTTTTAGGACACCAGAGGTAATTAAAAAATATATCCGCTAATAAAGGAACTATCAAAACTTTAAACTTTAATGCGTTATGTTGAAAAAAACCTAATTCCGACTTAAAAACCATTTCGAAAAATCACTTTTTTTATAATATGTTTTGTTAGTAAAAGCTCGCAGTCGCAGGTAAAAGCGATTAAGCTTATTTTAACGAAAATGCGTAAAATAATTTGACTTACAATCAAGTTCTGTATGACGTCATAGAGTCAATTTCTAACTTATTTTTAGGTAAACAATTATAAAATTGTACAACTTTTAATTCTAGGTAATATAAGAAACTTTGCAATACGATTTTAAAAGCTAAATTTCCGTGACTAAAATTGGTTTAAAACTAATTACTGCACAGAAATCAGACGTATTCAAATTGTTTTCCCAAAATACCTAATTCATATAAAAAAAGAATATATTTTCTGAATCCAAAATACCTGTTACTGTTACTGTACTGCCTTACCTAACAAGAGACGTATCTACCATCAACACCAAGAAGAAAACATCTTAAAATAACGAAACACATGACTTTTTATCTTAAAGCTAAAAGAATAAGATCCATATGGTACTAGTTACATAGTTACGTAATCTGGTGGACCTCTCCGTCTTACTCTACATATGGGTATACGGCTTTCACTTTTTGCAAGTGTTCGGATAGTATTCATGCGCAGTGGAGCAATTGATACGTAATTAAATACGCATAAGGTTTAATTGCTTAACATTATTTCTTGGGATTTTTTGCGTTTGTTGCCTTTTCAATGAGAATTTATTACTTCATCTGTATTTTAAGCAATGAAAGTATTGAAACTTTACTCCTATAATTAGCATTTTTCGACAGTCAACCCCGAGGTTATTTCTCAAAGAAAGTACGGACAAAATGATCGGCAGGAACCATATCTTGTTGTAATCAACGAATTTAAATCAGATCCGGCCACTAATTCCAGACATCTGTTGAAGAAACTTCCCTCTAAATATACTAGTGATCGTTTCTACGAAACTCCAATAATTAATATATGAGAATGCATATTATATCTTTCCCTGCCATCTCATTCATCAGTTACTGTTGGATAAAATAACTGTAACAACCAATCAAAGCAATTAAAATATATTTTTCAGGGAGATTCTAGTTGACTGACGTGTACATGCGGTGCATGTGAGTACAGTCAACCACAACAGTCTTAGTTTTAAAAATAATGCAAATCTTCTTTGGTGCCTAAACTTAGCGCTTTTTGTAACAACACAGAGCCAGATACAATAAGTGCGTTACTAAAATCAACTTACTGTAGAAATTATCTCACGTTTTTTTGAAAGGCTTAGACTGGAACTAGCAATTTTACTTGACTATAATAATAACTTTTGTAAATTAGAATTTATTTTCTTTTGGCCCAGCTAGAAGAATCTCTTTTGACCGAAAAATCACATCGGTAGGTACATTGCAGTTATACGTGTTCGATATGTAAACCTAATTGCCATTAATTAAACTAACAAAGCGCAAGATAGGTGACAAGCTCCTGAAAACGAGTTCAAAGATCTTGTTCCTAGTCGGCTGATTTTACTTGTCAAATTGTTCAGTCACTACTTGAACCGAACCGACAATGTACTACAGGACACGAATACTAAAGTAATTATGCGGACTCGAAATATTTTGTCCTGCTCGCAAGCCCATGTTGTACATTAGTCTTTTTCTTTTATATCACTGAGCAATATTATTGAGTTTTTTACTTTAATCAAAGTCAAATCATAATCGATAAACAATTTTTCAGTAACGATATCGTGAAAGTCTTAAAATCGCCTTACGTTGTACCTACATTTCAATTGTTTTATACACTTGAAATATTTATAACATTTCGAATACTGAACAGTTCTGGTTTTTTGATGTTCAACTGCTATCTGGCTGGGGCACTCCGAATTTGGTCACCATCATCTCCAAATTAAGAAATGATGCAATCCTGGGCACAAATGCTCGATCGTTTTATGAGGCGATATAAAAGTATTTTATTATTATACTTTTTTTATTGAGGAATCGATTTTTATTACGTTTAAGTTTTAGGACCGCTGTGTCAAGTTTTATGTCCGTTAATTACTTACTTGTATTTAAATGCACTTTAAATCTAGTTAAAACGAGTTCAAAGTAATTGATATAGCTAATAATGTTATTGGAAATAGCTTCCAGCGTGTTTTCTTTTATAATCAAAGATGATATTTTATGTCTATTACATCACGACATAAAATATCATAAAGTATCACTATATATGTACAGGTACCTATTTTCTAACATTCAAGTAAATCTGATATATTTAGTTACGAATAAGTCATCTATAAATTAGTAAAAGGGAAATTAAATGACATGAATATCGTAAAATGGTATATATTTTCTGATACATTAGTTTAGGGAACTTAACCACGCGTTGCCACCGGTAGAAAAGAGTGAGCAGGCCGCGGCCCACGGCCCAGCAATTACTGTCGGAAAGTCATATATATTCTAATCGCTTAAGTAAAGTTGATATTGCGATGTAGAACACGCGTTGTGATTGGTCGGTTGAGTAGCGCGTCACCGCTACTATACCTAATCTTATTTCTATACGGAATTTGATATGCTCGAAAGGATCTCATAACCACGCCACAAAGATTTCGCTATTTAACACGTTAAACAGATAATAAATAAATATTTCAAATCCAATCTTTTTAATACGCATTAAAAGGTTAAAGTTTAGGAATACCTAGTACAAAATGTTCTTATAACTTTGTCGCTTCTACAGTCAATAGCTACACTTTTTGAAAGAGATGGCAGAAAGATCTGGCATAAAATGTCGTTTAACTTTATTCCAAAATATATTTCTGAATTATTTTATTATAAGTATTGTAAATTTTGATAAAAGGAAAAGGTTTGTCATTAGTTCGTTGCCAATATCTGTGCTGTTCTGAACGTTATCTTATAAGTGTGATTTTACAAACGCAGGCATCATTCATACCAAAAACATTTACAGGAAGATGATTGCAAGAGCCCTGTTGTATTACAAACTCCGAAATAAAATGAACTTCCTTTTAAAGATATCATCTCGGCTTATTTGCCAGTGTACCAAATAAACTTATTTATTACTTACAATATCAATAAAAAAGCAAAAGAATACCAACTGCCAACATTAACACGTGAAGAACATGTCCAAAGGCCTCTTGCGAGAAGTTGTTTGCCAGTTACAAATAAATTCACGAACAGAACAACACTGTACGTTTTTTTTCTGGCAACACAAAACTGCAATAAAAGGTGGCAACTGCATGTATGTCATAAATATCAGTACAGTGCCACCAACTCGAATTGTTTAGTAGCAAAAATTGGAATTAAAGCATTTGTTACGTACGTAAACGTCAAACTTCACTAACGCATATAATGCAGCGCCATCCTTAACTGAACAGTTGTTGGTCGGAGTGTAACTTGGACTTGAAGTTCTTTTTTAGTATTAAATAATCGACCAAGATTTATGCATGAATATGATCAGGATAAATAATTTATTGCGAAGGTATATAATAAAATTAAATCATAAGTGAACGGCACAAGATATTTGAAGTTACGGGTATCTACTACTAAAGTTATTTTTTTCTTGTATTACTTACTTATTTTTTTTACTATTTTATTGAATCAAGTAAAGTTTACTTAAATTTGAAAGGTAACTTTATTTCGAATTTTCGGCGGAACGATGCAAGTGTAGACAAAAACTTGTAAAAGAAAATAAAAAATCGAATTGTTACGATAAATTTTAATATTAATTATAACAATCCATAGAGGACATTTTCTTTGGAGGTCCAACAAAAAGAGAAAGGTTGTTTCCCGCCATCACTTTTTTTAAATGTCTGTTGTAATCAAACCTAACCTTTTTGCGGCGTATTATATGCCTACCGCCGCATTTTCTTTTAACTGGCCGGTATTTTTGATTGATAAAAAAATACCAAAGTTTTTGCCATTTGTCAATGCGGCTCGTTAACCTTTTTCCCATAATTCATTTTAGTAAAAAAGTGTAGATACGTCGATCGGAAAAAACTTGTAAAGCCATGACGCGATGAAGAGTGGATTGTTGGATACTTTTTGTGAGTAAAACCTATTTTGAAATAAAATATTTAAAGCAAACGTTCCAGACTTTTTATAAAACCTATAGTTTTTTTTTATAAATTTAATGCTACACATCAACCAAAAACTAGTTGTGGTATACTAACGGATATAATTTCTTATCGATTACAACTTTAATAGACTTACATTTCCATAAAACCTTTCTCAGAGGATATCGTTATCAAATTTATCATTTGACGCCAGTCAGTCATAACATTTTTTTCTCATGTAATATTTAAAATAGTTACTAGTTGCATAATTAAATTCTAATGTACATTTTTTGCGGCTTTGACAAATGGCAAAAACGTTGACTATTCGGTAAATGTACATTAGTGACATAAAGCATTGAGCACGGTGGCTCGGGTGCTCGTTTGTCATTACAAATACATTAAATCACCAAGTAAACACCTATAACTTCTTCTAAGCAACAAGCCAGATAAATTTAATGGAAAATTATTAAATAGCCATTTTACGATAAAAATACAAGATTAAAAGAGGCCTAGTCCATAGAAGTGTCAACCGTAACGAGAAGATCCAAGATAATGGATATCCAGGTATTAAAACTATCTTAAACCTTAACTTGTTGAAGTAGAGTTCAGATTGCAGTGAAATTTTTAACCTACTATGTGAGCGATATTCGCTATCAAAAGGGTTTGTTGGTTTTTTAGCCGTTGTTTTTGAGTGTTTTTGTTTTCATTTTATTTTGCAAGGTCATGCTGTTATTAGTTTACTACTGTTTGTTTAAAAATCAACCTTAAGTATACTCGAGTCTAGAAGATCCAAGATCGAATGAGTAAAGTATTACCCGCACACAAATACGTAACGATTGGATGAATATAAATTTGATATATAAGAATGAATTTTAATACATAATATAGTAATCAAAGTATTGCAATATTTTCAAAATAAAAACACAAAATATCAGCGCAACTTTTTAAAACAACAGAGTCAGAGATACTAAATAATAAAACTCGTAAATGCTTTTCTATAAATGCAATATAATCAAAAAAACTTCAGCAGCAAATCGAATTTACACCTTGAATTACTATTATCTATATTTGTACATGTAAGTGACTAGATAAACATAATTTCGCCTTCCTTTACAATCTTGCTCGTTACACTTTCTAACTCGAGAGGGCGCAATACACAAACTTGATATATTCATCGTCGTTCAAGCTGTTTTTAGGTTATTTTGAAGTTTGATTGTTTATCTCAAGATTCTCGAAATCTAAAACACAATTTTAAACAGAAATTGCGATTTAAAAAATTCGAGAAAAGTGCTTGTTTTATTACAGGAATAAAACTAGCACTTTATCATTAATCTTTTAATTGTAATGGCATTTCATATTAATGTTTACACTGAAAATGGTCATTTTACTGTTCTATTTTTACGGCCTGTTTGGTATGGAGGTTAGTAGTCTTGCCTTTCATGCCAGAGGTCCCGGGTTCGAATCCTGGTAGGAGCAGATATTATATTATATTTGCTCTCTAGTCATGGATGTGTATGTATGTTTATTTAAGTTTCTTTCTAATAATAGGTCTTTACCTATGAAACTGCCGTTTTGCCGTACTGGCCATTTGAAATGAAAATATTTTTTTTTGACTGATAATTCTAATTTCAAATTAATTTTATTTGACAAACATGGAATTCTTTTTCTAAAATCGTCATTTGTTTAATAGTTAGTGTTTTGTTTTCAACGCATTCGAAAATTTTTCGTCATCATGGATAAGTTAAAAATTCGAGTAATTATGGAGTATGAGTACCGTCGTGGCAGCAAAGCGGCACAAGCAGCACGCAACATCAACGACGTTTACGGAGCGAACACTACAAACGAACGCACCACCCGTTATTGGTTTACCCGCTTCCGTTCTGGAAATTTTGACCTGAAAAATGAACCCCGTGGTCGTCCGAAAACTTTGGTCGACAATGACGAACTAAAGGCAATTGTGGAAGCTGATGAAACTCAATCCACGGCTGAATTAGCAGCAGCTTTCGACGTTAGCATCAAAACAATATTGGTCCATTTGCGTCAAATTGGCAAGGTAAAAAAGCTTGACAAATGGGTACCCCACGAACTCAATGACCGCCAGCGCGAAGTACGCGTGGAGACGTGCCTTGCACTGCTCAGCAGGCATACAAATGAAGGAATTCTGAACCGCATTGTTACTTGTGACGAGAAATGGATCCTGTTTGACAATCATAAGCGCTCAGCAAGTTGGTTGGACCCTGGTTCAGAACCCAAACAATGCCCTAAACGAAAACTTACCCCTAGAAAAGTGATGGTCACTGTTTGGTGGTCTAACGCGGGTGTAATTCATCACAGCTTCTTGCCGAACGGGACAAGCATTACTGCAGAATATGTGTACTGTGAAGAACCGAACACAATGATGGAGAAGTTTGCACGTCTCCAACCAGCTTTGGTCAATCGTTCGGCTCCACTGCTCCTGCACGACAACGCGCGCCCTCATACTGCACAGCAGACGGTCTCCAAGCTACAAGAGTTGGGGTTGGAAGTTCTCCGTCATCCGCCGTACTCACCAGACCTTGCGCCTACACACTTCTACTTTTTCCAGAATTTGGATAACTTCTTGGCGGGAAAAAAATTCAATACCCGAGAGGCAGTACAAAATGCCTTTGAAGAATTTGTTGCCTCCCGTCCAGCTGATTTCTTCAAGAAAGGCATCAATAAGCTACCAATGCGTTGGCAAAGATGCATTGATTGCATGGGTGATTATTTTGATTAATAGAAATAAAAAATATATAAAAAAATTACGCTTCATTTATTTCGTGAAAAACGGCAATTTCATAGGTAAAGACCTAATATTTATATTTAAAAAGAAATATTTATATGTGTTTATACATTTTTTAAGTTTATTTATCCGTAACACAAGTTCTTAATGATCCTTAATTTGGGATAGATAATGTGGTGTGTTAGTTAGAAATATTTATTAATATTATTATTTATTTATTGTTCAATATGTCCTCAAAACACTTTTTTTAATGCTTCGACAATGCTTAAATTTTCTTTTAAATTGGGAAATATTCTATTTGGCGCTTACGTTGTTTTTTAAACGCGATTGGCACCTATCGCTATCTTCCTTACTCTCATGTTGAAAGCGATTGTTTATTTCTTTCGCTTCGGAATGTTTTTGATGAAAAAAATAATTTTAACGGCATTCTAAGGTGGGCTCTTAAGAAAAATATTTCACAATTGTATCTCTACATAATAAGCATACCTTAGGATTAATGGCTACGTACGCCAAGAGAACACAAAGAAAGGCAATATTTGTTATGACATAGGAAGTTACCGACTGTCATAAATTCTTTTTTTTGGTTTTGTTTATCATCATATTAGGTCTTTACCTATGAAATTGCCGTTTTTCACGAAATAAATGAAGCGTAATTTTTTTATATATTTTTTATTTCTATTAATCAAAATAAACACCCATGCAATCAATGCATCTTTGCCAACGCATTGGTAGCTTATTGATGCCTTTCTTGAAGAAATCAGCTGGACGGGAGGCAACAAATTCTTCAAAGGCATTTTGTACTGCCTCTCGAGTATTGAATTTTTTCCCGCCAAGAAGTTATCCAAATTCTGGAAAAAGTAGAAGTCTGTAGGCGCAAGAACTTCCAACCCCAACTCTTGTAGCTTGGAGACCGTCTGCTGTACAGTATGAGGTCGCGCCTTGTCGTGCAGGAGCAGTGGAGCCGAACGATTGACCAAAGCTGGTTGGAGACGTGCGAGCTTCTCCATCATTGTGTTCAGTTCTTCACAGTACACATCTGCAGTAATGCTTGTCCCGTTTGGCAAGAAGCTGTGATGAATTACACCCGCGTTAGACCACCAAACAGTGACCATCACTTTTCTAGGGGTAAGTTTTCGTTTAGGGCATTGTTTGGGTGCTGAACCAGGGTTCAACCAACTTGCTGAGCGCTTACGATTGTCAAACAGGATCCATTTCTCGTCACAAGTAACAATGCGGTTCAGAATTCCTTCATTTGTATGCCTGCTGAGCAGTGGAAGGCACGTCTCCACGCGTACTTCGCGCTGGCGGTCATTAAGTTCATGGGGTACCCATTTGTCAAGCTTTTTTACCTTGCCAATTTGACGCAAATGGACCAATATTGTTTTGATGCTAACGTCGAAAGCTGCTGCTAATTCAGCCGTGGATTGAGTTTCATCAGCTTCCACAATTGCCTTTAATTCGTCATTGTCGACCAAAGTTTTCGGACGACCACGGGATTCATTTTTCAGGTTAAAATTTCCAGAACGGAAGCGGGTAAACCAATAACGGGTGGTGCGTTCGTTTGTAGTGAAATGAAATGAAATGAAATGAAATGAAATGAAATGAAATGAAATATTTAATGAAATGAAATATTTATTTCTCAACATTGACAATTACTTGTTCTTATTGACGTCAAATAAAACATGATTCTACCACCAGTTCGAAAAAAACCTTCGTGAAGAAGAACTGGCAAGAAACTTCACGGGTATATTTTTTTTCAAAATAAATTTACAGAGTCTCTTTATGTCTATACAAAATTATTCTTTTCTGCATCTGTTAGCCCGGCAAGTCTCCCTCCCCCCAAGTATCCAAACGACGAACACCCTCAAACGGCACCCGTTCACGAGTTAACGCGGGATCCAGCCATCGCCCTCCTCAACCATATTAGAGGGAAGTGAGCGACCCGTCACCCGACGCTACCATAAGAAGACGTACTTTAGTGACAATGACGCTTTAGATATTCATCGGGACGAAGAACTCATCGCACAAACAGACACATTACACATGCTTTGTTACAAATACTAGTACAATCCTGTTAATGAGGGAATTATACCCAAGGGCTTTTATCATCCAAATAATCGGATAGTTTATAATATGCTCTAGCACACAACTTCTCCTTTATAGTTTCTTTGAATTTGTCAACAGGAAGACCTTGGATATCCTCAGGAACCTTATTATAAAAGCGTATACATTGACCCATGAATGAGTTAGTGACTTTATGAAGCCTGCTATTATGAGCTGCCAGCATATTTCTTCCTCTTGTGTTAACATTGTGCAGATCTTTTTTTCTTTTGAACAAGGTTATGTTCTTTTTAACATACATTAAATTTTCTAAAATATATTGTGAATGGAAGGTAAGAATATTTATTTCCTTAAATTTACTTCTAAGTGACACCCTTGGACCGAGCTGATAGATTGCGCGAACAGCCCTTTTCTGCAGAATAAATATAGCATCGATGTCGGCAGCACTCCCCCACAGCAGAATACCATATGTCATGAGGCTGTGGAAGTAACCAAAATAGACTAATCGAGCAGTTGTTTCATTTGAAATTTGTCTAATTTTTTTAACAGCATATGCGGCAGAGCCAAGCCTTCTCGCTAAACCATCAACATGCGGTCCCCACTGCAGTTTGGCGTCTAAGGTTATGCCCAGAAATACAGTTGAGTTTACAGGAGTCAGTTCCTGGCTCTTAACTACAATGTTTGTGTTTACCTGTTTGACATTTGGCAATGTAAATTTAACACATTTCGTTTTTTTTTCATTGAGGAGCAAATTATTAGCTGAGAACCACTGCTCTGTGTTGGAGATGCATTTGTTCACCGCTCGATAGTCAATTTCATGTCTTTTGATTTTAAACAAGAAGGAAGTATCGTCAGCAAACAATATGACCTCGCATTGATTCTTAACGACCGATGGCAGATCATTAATATAAACTAAAAATAGGAAAGGACCAAGAACTGAGCCCTGGGGCACACCCATTGTCACTGCCGATCCTGATGATTTTTCTCCATTTATTGCAACTTTCTGTTTTCTATTAGAAATATATGATTTAATCAAGGCAAGCGCTCGGTTTTTAATGCCGTAATGGTGTAGTTTCATGAGTAGAGTAGTATGATCCACACAGTCGAACGCCTTGGACAAGTCACAAAAGACACCAATAGCATCACACGACTCCTCCCAGGCGCTGAATACGTGTTTTATGAGCTCAACACCGGCATCGGTTGTTGAGCGACCCCGCGTGAAACCAAACTGCTTAAAATTCATTAAACTATTACCGTAAAAATGAGAAAGTAATTGATTTAAAATTAATTTTTCAAAAATCTTACTGAGCGTTGGTAGTATAGATATAGGTCTAAAATTATTAGGGTCAGACATACTACCTGCTTTGAATATTGGAATGACCTTACTCAATTTCATTAAATCAGGAAAAACACCATTATCAACACAGTCATTAAATATACTGGCTAAGTACGGGGCTATACCATCAATGACAGATTCAATAATTTTAACAGAAATCCCATCTAAATCGGCAGTATTTTTTACTTTAATGCTTTTAAATGCATTTAAAACTTGTGGAACAGTAACATGTTTAAAAATACAATCAATATTGCATGAATTTACATTTTCCGTTAGCAGTGACTGTGCAAGAGTGGAACATGAATTAATACTCGAAGTAGTTGACACAGGGATGGCTGTAAAAAAATTTTCAAATGCTTCAGCAACTTCTTTGTCAGTTGACAACACTTTATCATTAATTTTTAAATTATATTTGGTGTGTGGTTCTTTTGCTCTCCCAGTTTCCTGATTAATTATATTCCATGCAGTTTTTGAAATGTTAGTACTATATTTAATTTTATTATTAATGTAATTAGATTTAGCTACACTGCAAACTCGTTTAAATAATTTTGAATACTTTTTAACATATTCATAAAATGTCTTATTATGATTATAAGTTCTTTCACTGTACAATTCATATAATCTATTTCTACTTCTGCATATTCCCACTGTTGCCCAGTCACTAAACCTAAATAAATTATTATTTATACATATTTTCTTTTTTTTAAAAACAGAGTCATATTCATTTCTAATTATATTATGAATAGAGTTATATTGAGTAATAGGATCTGCACAGTAATCTAATTTAAATGTTTTTTCAAATACTTTTTTCCTAAATGTTTCAAGCCGTCTCTCATTCATGGGTATAAAGGTAATTTCTCTTTTTAAAGTCTTTTTTAGCCCAATATCAAAAGTGGCCAACTGCCCACTATGATCTGATTGTAGTTTATTAATTACTGACTTTGTACATGGCATTAAATTTGTAAAAATGTTATCAAGACATGTGGCTGAGGTCGCTGTGATTCGCGTAGGCTCTAAGAAGAGATTTTTTAGGTTGTAACAATTAAAAAGATTCAAGAATCGTTTACTTTGTGATGTCTCTACTAATAAATCAATATTAAAATCGCCACAAATAATTATTTCTTTGTTTTTGTTATTTACTCTATGTAATACCTCATCCATAGTGCTCTCAAATACTTCAAATGGTGAGGATGGGGGTCTGTATACACTTATTATAACAATATTCCCTATCTCAATACAGGCTATTTCAACTGATTGCTCAACAGACAGACTTACAATATCAGTGCGTTCTTTGAATGTTAGGCTCTTATGAGTGATGATCATTGAGCCGCCGCAAGTTGTTTGTTCTCTGTTGAATGAACTAGCAATTACATGATTCTTATAAGAAGACATAATTTGACACTATGTGAGCCAGTGCTCTGTGATACATAGTATATGAATATTTTCACAGTTTATGAATAGTTCGATCTGTAATTCCTTACCATCAATGCCCTGCATATTTTGATGGACTATGTTCAGAAAATTATTTTTTACATTTTTATTGCTTAAATTACTACTTAGAATACTGGTGCTAGATGTATTATCTATTGTCACTAACTTATGTTTAAATTATTTCTAATACTATGTTTTGGAATATTACATTCCAACGGGTCAAAAGTATAAAGTGACTGCTCAATAGAAGCAGCGGTTGTAGTCAACGAATTGACTGTTATGAATAAAATATATGATAGCGAGTATGCTAAATGTCGTAGGTCATTACTGTACAAATTGTACCTATCATTTATCATATATGGCTTGTTAATAAATGTATTTAAATCAATAAACTGAAATTTTTCACTATGACGACATGTCATATTTTGTACATCTATATTTAGTCGATGCTTCATATTATTTTCTGAGGGGCTCTGGGTAAATGGAAATGCAAACAAAATAATTTTACTAATATTCTGCCTGCAATTCAATCTAGCAAAACATGCTGTCATTGTTTTCCTACTTAGTTGCTTACATCTGCCTACTAATATAATCAATATTGTATTAGGGTTAAATGTACGGGATGTAATTTTATCAACTATGTCATAATATGAAGCACCGGGGTAACAATAATTAGTTATTGGCCCCCCAACACACCGAGTAAGTTGCAATCCCATGTTCTTACCAAGTTCATCGCTATACATAATTATATTTAATTCACTTTTATTTGACTTCTTATCTAAGCTACTACCTGAGTTTGATTCTACATGCTTAGTGACATATGGCTCCTCAGGTTGACTGGATATTGGCAGAGGACAATCTGATGTAGTATTATTTGAATTACTTTCATAATAATTAGTAAGGGACTCAAAGCGGTCATGATTATATTTAGACAGTTCAATCTATTTAGACAGTTCAATCAACTGTCTAATTAGATCAATCCGTAAACGTCGTTGATGTTGCGTGCCGCTTGTGCCGCTTTGCTGCCACGTCGGTACTCATACTCCATAATTACTCGAATTTTTAACTTATCCATGATGACGAAAAATGTTCGAATGCGTTGAAAACAAAACATTAACTATTAAACAAATGACGATTTTAGAAAAATAATTCCATGTTTGTCAAATAAAATTAAATTGAAATTAGAATTATCAGTCAAAAAAAAAATTATTTTCATTTGAAATGGCCAGTACGGCAAAACGGCAGTTTCATAGGTAAAGACCTATTATAACGCCCTCAACTAAAATGTTGCTATATTCGGGTACTAATAACGTCAAAATTGTGGAAGGCTTATTCTCAGAATGTAACCACAAGATTTATTTCACAGAGACTGCAGAGTAGCGTCAGCGCGGTAGCGACCTACTCATTCGCCGGAGGTCCCAGGTTCGATCCCTGGTTGGGGCATTCAATAGTGTGATGAACACAGGTGTTTGTTCTCGGGTCATGTTGTTAATATTTATATATATGAATGTTTATTCTGGGTTCCTGCCCAGTTCGCTGTATGGTCATCCATAACATAAGCTCTGCTTACTTTAGGTTCATACAATTGATGTGGGGGTTTATTTATTTATGTAGAACGCATATAACGCCATTACACTACAGCTACGCGCTTCAAGCTTTTGAAACTTATTTTAGCCACCTAGGTTGTCTAGTAAAAGATTCACTGCTGATTTTATCCGAAATCGGAATTCTTAATAAACGTAACGGCTTGGACTTTTTATTGCTGAATATGTTCCTACAGCATAATCTACAACAGAATGCAAATAATGAGCAATCACTAAACAAGCTCAAACGTTATCCACGTATCATTAAACAGGGTATCAGATTGCTTCTAAGACAACCTTGCTGTAGACAGCCCATAAACATGCTTCGGAATACGAAAAAACTTTTTGGTCTACCCACACAAATTGCATGAACGGTTTAATCGATTTCGTATGGGAAGTCAACATTTTCTTTTCTTTTTTCAACCCTTGTTTAAGTGGTAAAGTTGTTCGATTTGACTACATCATTCAGCTCAAATTCGGCAACTGTCTACTGTCTATTGTCAGTAACCTTGCGTATAAAACCTTCTCGCCACAGAACCTACATCGCTACGTCCATGAGATAAATAGGCGAGAGAATGAAATAGGAGAAAGAAAGAAAATGAGAGAATACCGATGCACTCGATATGTTTCTTAGCGTTTGTTAGCGGCCATCTTGTCACAATAAATCCTATTGTAAGTTAAAGATACAGAACTAATGCCGAGATTGTGTTGGATACCATTCGACAGTCGAGGCTGTTATAAATGTAGGTAAGGTTGTATTAAATTGTTCTAACGATGCTTTTTTCCGTGGGTTTCCCGTCTAACTTTGAATATTTCAAAGCAAAGTCATCGAAACCGTTTTTTAGTGTTCTATTTTAGAAAAAAATATAAAAAAACCCTGTTTAAATTACATACTACGAAAAATAACTTTGGTAAAAGCATTAGAGCCGATATTAAAATATGCATTCCAAAATTTATATTTATAAGAGATCAAGTGTTACAAATGTCAATTTCATACCATTTTGGAAGGTATCTTATCAGAATATAGTCAAAAACTCCCTAGGTACTGGTCTCGTAGTTTTTTTAAGAAGACAATGAAGCAACTTCTACGCCATACAAAATACACACCAATCGACCTTCTGCGAATGGAATCTATACTGAATAATGATTATTTGACAATGGATAAAAAATATCCATTGTGACGCTTGTAGTTTAATTAATGCTGGTCATAATGGAACTTTGGGTTTTTAAGTTGCTCTAAGGAATAAACCACGATATAAATTAGACTGTGTCCGCCACAAAAGCTATAGTAAAAAAATCTTGGTCACATATGCCGTAGAAGTTACTCTAATTAATCACGTATAGTTATATTATATTAATGCAATATGTTTAGTAATGCTAAAAATTACTTCAATAACTTTTCTGCAATTTTCTTACAGTGAATAAATTGTTTAGAAATAATAATAATCTTACGGATTTTCTAACAACAATGTTCGTCACCGTGAATTTTCTCGCCAGTTCTTCTTCACGAAGGTTTTTCCGAACTGGTGGTAGTTTGTTTTGACGTCAATAAGAACCAGTAATTGTCAATGTTGAGAAATAAATATTTGAATTTGAACAGAACCTTCCAGATTTCTCTTGAAAACAGTTCGTCATGTTTTTAAACATAATTAAACATCATTTCTCAAACAAAATACAGAACACCTCTACATTGCCAATGTTGCCAAATACTGCCATACCATAAACATATATTCAGTAGATTTAAATCTTAAACGCCATTGCAGTTCATGTTCAACCATCGCAATAGTAATTTGTAATCGTGTGACAAACACAAACCTGACACAATAAATAATATTAAGCAGTCTATATTGTATCAAAAGGCATAAATTCTTTACATCATTAGTCTCACAACCGCTAAACTGGTATCACCGGTTCATATTCAACTCACCTTTATCTGGTTGAGTTGGCAGCACTGCTTGTCTATGATCTGTCAAGATGGCGGACGGAATTGGCGGGAACGGGCACGTCACATGGTCGTCTCGTTACTATAATGAAAGATAAGTTTCATTTTTAAATATAATCAAACTTTGAAATAAATTATAACTTTAAAAAGAATATGTAGATAGGTATAAAAAAGTATTGTGTCTACTTAATAAAAATCTAACACAAACTGGTTGACAGGCAGCGCTCTGCCGAAACCAGTAGACCTAGAGTACGAAACTATGGTAGGTCTAAAATGGTCTTAAATAATTTGGAAGTGCAATCATATTCAACCTTAACAGGCGTAAAAATATTTATAATAATAATAATAATATTTGCAGTAGGTTGAAAATTCATGCTCAGGTCATCAAAACACGAAACGGTCCTTGCTAACTAGACGCGTTACCTAAAGTTACCTTTTAAAGGCTTAGTTAGTACGCATATCCTCTCTTTTCCTAATCTTTGCTACGCTTGTCTTAGATATAAAATGTGGAATAAATAAACGACAAATAAAGCCGTATCTACCCATGATCGACCGTATGATTGAGTGAGAACCCAAAAAAGGCGAATCGCCGTTTTATCGCATAATTAACTAGCCTAACTGCAGTTAATGCTTTTGTATGCAGATGTGGCGAACTCAATGGCATTCTATTGACAGGGACTGAGTTTACTGTACCTGTGCAGTTAGGTATGTATATGGTCGTTGTTATAAAGTTAATTTCAATTTAAAAGAGGTAGGCGAATTCTTAATACGAATTAATTCCACTGAATAACCGTGTATGCATTAACATAGATCTATCTGCCAGTTGGATCAGCAGGCACTTACTAAAATCACCTTATGTAGGCGTTCATATCACTTTGTGTAATCATACCCATTTGGTTCGGACAATTTTGAGCAAGGACGACATTTTTTATATGTTCTCCTCCGCGGGGAGGGCAGGTGGATTTAAAAAATGCTCTTACCCCCGCGTTCAGAGGTTTACCCGGCTTGGGAATGCCTATGACTGTAGCTTCTTTCTAAGCTTTTGGAAAGTAGCTAAGGTCAAAGCAGCCATTGAAGATAGCTAGCAAGGTAAGCACCTGTTGAGGCAGGTGCCTTAGTGCATGGTTGGAAATTCCATCCGCACCCGGAGCCTTTTAGGACTTTTGACTTCTAATGAGAAGAGAGATTTCATCATAAGACACTATGACGAGAAGGACGAGAAGTCCATTTATTTATATATCGTGCCAATGTATTTGAACGAATGGAATGGTTTCGCGCAAATAGTAAGGCGGGAATAATTTGGCGTAACGTGTCTTGGCGCGTTCAAAACCTTTTTTAATTGGACAAGTCCAGCTTCGACTTACGAGTCCAGGTAACCGGATAACCAGTGTACGGATAATTTCTTCATTCACTTGTATTTTATTATAATCTTGACTTTCAGAACCACACTCGAATAATTGAGTAAGTATTTTATTTATTTTACTTAAACTATTTTTGAATTCGTATCATAACTTGTTTTATTTTTATACAGATAGCAAAATCTAGACAAACTATTACATATTGATCGAAATCTTGCAAACAATTTAATAAAAGAGTCTCTGGGCAATCGATCGAATATGTCGCTTGCTTAAATTACTTAAATAAGTGCAAATATACAAAAGAAGGTGATCGACCAGCCCGTGTATACTTCGATTAACCTCTAACAATTTAGTTCATACGAAAAAGAGCTCTATTGTTTCTTAAAGCTTTATTTCCGATATTTGCGATTAAGCACCGTCTACTCTTTATCTAAATCTTACTCAATAGCTAGCAGAAACGCGCTGCGGTCGTCTTTTTTGTCATATGGCATGGATATTTCAAAACTAACGTAAAAAAACAAATGAACATGACGTAACTACCGCAGGAGTTTTTTTTTATGTATAATACAAGAGCTTTGACAATACTGAACCTAATTTGATAGTTACTTCACTACGAGTATTACATAGAAACTACTTTGTAATAATCAATAAATTTTCACTTGGTTAGGATCTATGCGAACAAACCCGCGAGCAACCTCAAGTTTTTAACAAATTCCAAATACATTGCAATACGTGATACGCCTTTAGTGTTCTAAGCTGATGCAGCTCATCGATACGATCTATTAATTGATTTCTTAAGTCGATATGACATGTGACGTATGGTAAAAACTGGCCAGTCACGTTTTATAATAACTTGTCTTTATTTACGACTAAATATTTTTTCTACCTGGACATCCATATCGCACTATATTTAATTAAAAGTACGCAAAAAATCGACAAGTCAGATAAGGACATACTTAAAACTGCTTCGTAGTAATTTATTTCGAACTTAACTTAGTAATGGACTTGGATAATATCTATTTTTGATTTAATCAAATATATCCAGTCTTTAACGGGTGGTCTATATTTTTTACTGATCATAATTCATTATTGTTCTTGTAGGAATTAATACATGTAAAACGACGCAGGGGATTAAAGATCTTGCCGAAAACCGTTAAATATTTAATAGATTGGATGCAGAAGATTTATTTGCCAAATTTTTATAAATTGTGGGGAATAATAGAAAAGTACATCATTGTTTTTTTTCCATCCATACGTTTATAAAGTTAACATTTAAAAAAATATAAAGTATCATTCTATAAATGCAGAACCTTTTTCTCACCTTTTCTGACTTTTTCTGAGCTTTCCTATTTTTGTTTTTTTACAAGTCTCATTAAGGCGAAATGCCAAAAAGTATACAGTTTCCAAATTCTCCTTTGTTACTAGAATAACAAACTAGTATTACTTTAAGTAGTAATTTACGGTAGTAGAGTTTTGTTCCGGTCATAGGGAATGAGCAGCCAGCGCAGTTATTGGAACATAAGCGATGTCAACTGAGGCTTACGGACGGCAACGCACCATTAATCGAGATAATAACCACAAGCACTATTAATCAATAAAACACCTATGACTTATGATGGGTGTGGATGCTACTGACCATCCGATGGGTACTGTAAAGTAAATAATAAATAGTAAAATAAAGTACCTAAAAGAAATGTCCCAAATTCTGCAAGGAATCTGGGCCTCTTTGTACACTTTATCAAAAAATAGTTAAAGATGCTAAGAACACTTTTTGATTGTTAAATTGTTATTAAAACACTTTGTTTATTGGTAGGGGATGAAATTGTGCATTATTAGTATGCAACACAAACAATATTGAAGATATGGTAGAAAGATTCAACTCTTTTATGTTTCAAATCTTTGACAAACATGCCCCTGTTAGGTCATTTGTGTTGAGGAGACGGTCTTTACCCTGGGTTACACAGACTGTTAAAGAAAGGATAAGACTGTGAAAAAAAAAATAAATAAAAATAAAAAATAAAGACTGCGTAATAAGGCTGCTACTCGATATAGAAAATATGAAGAAATTGAACACCTCGAGCATTACAAAGAAATTAAGAAAATGGTATCAACGGCAATTAAGCAGGAAAAAAAGGCTTTCTTCAGTCAAAATGTCAACTATTATAAAAATATTTCAAAGGTTTTATGAAAAAATTTGAAAAAGAATATTGAATTTGATGAATCCCGTGTGATTTTATCTGATAGTTTGAATGATCCTGACATGTTAAATAGATATTTTATAAATGTTCCTGGTTCCACACAGGTGCACCTTTCACAATTAGCTTACTTTGAGTTTCACCATTACAATTATTCTGTATTTGAGCTGCAAATTGTGACAGAACAAGAAATTGCCAAAATCATTTTATCAATGAAGTCCAACTGCTTAGGTTGTGATTATATAAATAGGGATATGATTATTTTGACTTTGCCTTACAATCTAAGAATAATAACATACATTATAAATTATTCAATTATTTCCTCCACATTTCCTTCTCAATGGAAAACCTCAATTATTAAACCTATTCCTAAGATCAGTAACCCTCAGTTGCCCAAAGATGTTCGCCCTATAAGTATATTAACCTACATGTCTAAAATATTAGAGAGAGTTGTCTATTTGGAACTCAGGAAATATCTTGAATTTAATAATATTTTACCTGATAGGCAGTCAGGTTTCAGAAGTGGCCGCAGCACTATGACTGCGATGTTGGACATAGTGGATACAATATTGGCAGAACAGGACCAGGGTCGTGGTACTTTGGTTGCTCTTCTAGACTTTTCTCGTGCCTTCGATTCAATAAATATACCTCTTCTGCTTTCCAATCTGCCCTTTTATGGTCTCAGCTGTCGAACAGTGGCTTGGTTCAGCAGTCATCTCAGCGAGCGATTTCAATGCGTAAAAGTCGAGAATCATTTCGATGCTCCTTCTTTTTCTAGTTTGCTTCCGGTTGAAATGGGTGTCCCGAAAGGTTCGATCTTGGGACCGTTGCTTTTTACAGTTTACACAGCTGACATCACCACTCAGATACAGCGCTTTAATTTCCACCTACATGCTGATGACACTCAGATATTTACCTCATGTCATCCACAAAATACATACTCTGCTGTGAACGCTCTGAATGAGGATCTTTCTAGAGTTGCAGATTGGGCCGAACGCAACTCTTTGGTGCTCAATCCATGTAAATCTAAATTACTGGTTGTGGGTTCCAAATTGCAGGTCGACGAAATAATTAATAAAGATCCCTTTGTAATGATTAAACATCAAAGTATACCAAGGGTAGCTGAAGCACGTAATTTGGGCATCCTATTCGATAGCAGGTTAAAATGTCACGAGAGCCTCTAAGTACCTATTACAGACATACAAACACCAAACGTCTGCATTTAGGGGCAGTTTCCGCTATAGGGCTACCTCGTGTTGGAATAACCTACCCCCACCTTTACGATGTCCTCTTTTAAAGAATACTTTTGTTAAGCATTTCAAGTTGCGATTATTTAAAACAGGAAGGGCCTCATTAGGAGCCTTGTAGCGGTATTCTGAATAAATTACTTAGTTTATTGTTTATGTATTTTATTTTATTAATGTCATATTTATTGCAAATTATGTTTAGTGTTTTGTTTTATATATTCATTTCGTTTTTATCTGTGTATTCCTAGTTATTGTTGTTTATCTTTCTGTGTTATTTTGTTTCGTCATGGTTTAAATTAATAATTATGTGTATTAATAAGAGTGTACATTGGTGGCGCTACTTCTTGGCCGCAACTGAAAATCGGCGCTATGTAGCCTTAAGCTGCCTCGCAAAGCTGAGTTTGTGTGTGCCTTTGTTTCGGCAGCACCGGCTCCCTGACTAAGTTAAGTTTATGTTTTCTATTTTTTATTTCTATTTCTGTGTGCTGTTGTAACAATAAAATGATTTTTACTTTTTTCCTTTATCTTGCCAAATAAATTACTTGCGTTTTATTTTTATATCTTTAAGATAACAAAACTCGTAAAAAAACGTAACTCGTCAGGAATGTCACCATGGAGTCATTAGTCATCGACATCATCAAGTCATTCCATATTCCACGAGCAACTCACATGTGTCATGACTTTGCGAGAATCATTCAGTGACATTACTATTCCATCTGCATTAAGCTCCTTGGTTCGCGAAACGAATGATACTAGATCTGTAAGAAAAATAAACTATACGCCACTGGATTTGTAAACGCAATGTTAGTTTTAGTACGTGATTACAAATTATCAATAGGAAAAAGAAAAACAAGGATAGAAACAGAATTAGATATAGAATATATCGCCTTAATTACTATGTACATAGGCGATATTCTTGGTTACAGTTTATTATTGAATTATAATTTAATGAATTTACCACGACGCTCGATTTTTATTTCGCGCGTCCGATGTTTCGATGCTGTTGCAGGCACCACGATCGTGGACTGGCAGATGTAGGTAGGTGGCGATGACAGTTAGAGGCAGCTAAATCGAACTACCCTCCTTCTTGTTCGTTTTTATCTGCTACTACTGGAACTCATATTATTGTCGTTTTTGAAATACACGCTCACAGTATCACTGGGTTTTTGACCGGACATACCACGATTGTTGTTTTTTCTTTTCATGAATGTCCTAATGTCGAAATAAAAATTTAAAATCGTGGTAAGAATCCTGTATATTCATTAAATTATAGTGAAAATAACCGCGATACTTTAAAACAGTTATTATATTGACGATCGAGTTGTGTAGTGGTAAGCAACCCTGCCTCATTCGCCAAAAGTCCTTCAAAATTAAAGGTACGTCATTAATTTGTGTGATTAACACAGATGTTTGTTCTCGGGTCATGGTTGTTTGTATTTATATATGTATGTTTATTCTGGGTTCCCCCCCAGTTCGCTGTATGGTCATCCATAACACAAGCTCCGCTTACTTTGGGGCTATGGCATTAGTTGATGTGTTTGTCTGGGGATTTATTATTATTTTATTTGAATTGTTTCTGCTCTATATACAAATAAGTGAAAAGATTTCTTTTAAATCAACTGAAGATGATTGTCTGAAGACAATGAGATCTCTCCGTCCAGCAGTGGTTGTCAAGTTTCGATTCTTATGCCAAGGTCTCGTCTAGAGTCCTTCCTATCATTGACCGCCATAATAAGTATGTTTGCGTGGTTGGGTTCCGGTTAAAGGAAAGGAACAATAAATGTTATTACAGAAGCAAGTCAATTCCAGCTGAAGCTTACAATCTAATAACCAATATTACTGAAAGAAAACCTATGATAAATGACGTTCATGAATATGGATGCCAGTTTCCATCAGATATTTTGTAGGCCCGTTTGTCGGCTATGAAATTAGTAACAAAAACACCGATACCATAAACACATCTTTGCCAACTTGACAATGGAAGACCTCTAATATAAGATCTCATGGTCGTTCCATCAACTAGGTTTTCATGCACTTATTTAATGCGTTTACTACTGGCTGAACAATATTCTTAAATCTTAAAAACACAAAGTAGTTAATAACCATGACTCATCACGATTTTATTTTACTTATTATAGGATTTGCTTTTGCGTTTCTTCTCATCTAATGGAAATGGTGATATCATAATCCAGTTTTTATAGAACAATATGTCCCACAATGTACATAAACCTCTGAACATAAAGAAATTTCTTTATTATAAAATTAAATTACTTAATGCCTAATTTTTTTCTGTGTCGATGACAAAAAGTTCCTTAAAGCAGCAAGCACGCTGTAATCTGTACTTTTATTGGTACAGCAAATTTTAAAAGCTTTGCGCATTATGTGTAGTTAAACGTGATCTTACATTTTTAATTCCTACTCTTAAAATATATCTTTAATGCAAATATAGTAAGTAAACTCATGAAATTATTAAAATTCAATTTATGCATAATACTTTTAGAGTTTTATTCTGTTTCCAAATGATTGTAAATAAGGTAAAATCAAATAACATTTCGAATGACAATAACAAAAATAAAATTTAGTTGAGACAGACGTGTAAATATTGGAATATTGTAAACTGGAATTGTAAATATTTTTGTTAGTTTTAGTTGGGTATATATGTTGTATAAATTTGAGTATAAGTTTAATAGATTATTGATGAAGAATTATCAAAGTCGTTACCTGAGATATACCTACCACTAATAGTTTTATACGAAGTTCCTAGTTCCTTTTATAAAGCTGAGAACAAGAATCCAGCATAATGCATCACTTTAGTATAAGTTATTTATATAAATAAATAAATCAAACTATCATTGATACTGGAAACAGGTAATTTAATTTCTAACAAAATGATAAAACCAACGAATAGGTACTAAATATGCGAACCACTGATTTATAATTATATATTGTCATGAATCAATTATTTAAAATCGGTATTAGTTTGGCTTACATGCAAGTTTTTATTAAGATTTTTTTATAACTCATTTCCTTCCTTGATTTTGTAATTTGTACATCAATTATTTTACTTAACAGTTTTGTTTTTATAATATTACCGTCAATCAAAATAGTGTTATTATGAAACTCACGTAAATATATTTTCCTATGTGGAATGTTTGGTTAAAAGTATTTTTGGTTGGTTTGTATAAAAATAATTGGACTTTCGGCCAAAATCAATAAAGTTTGTTTTCATCTTTATTTACAAAGAAAAATAAATTTGTTATTAATTCTAAACCGCAAGGTGCCCTCGACTGTACCTACAACAACAGGACGTGACAGAATGCGACGCGGGCGCACAGCCCTATTGACAGTAAGTGCAATCGACAAATAGACATAGCACAATGATGGTAAACAAAAAAAAACATTCAGTTATGTTGTAACCTGTCCGCTGTATTGGATAAATTAGCTGTTTTACTGTGCAGTCCTTGTTGAGTGGTAATGAAACGGTTAACTTCTTTTAATTTACTGTTAGTTAGGTATTATTTTGATTTGACTTAAAGTGTTGGTGAAGATGAAAATGTCTCTTCTTTACAAGTGGTTTCCCAATGCTGTATGTTGCGTGTGTATTAAGTTTCCCGCTGGCTAGTTTTTTTTCATAACGTAATATTTCAGTTTTAATGATTGAAACCTAAATAATTTTTATTAAAAAAAAAGTTACCGCTGGCTAGAGGATTTTTAAAAAATTCAATAACTCTGAAAAAAATCCGGGACAAATTCCAGTTTTTTCACCAGTGATAGCCCTAGTTATATAGATCTACATCACTGTAAAACCTATATATCAAATTACATAGTGTTCCTGTTGAATATAGGCACACTTACAAAGGATGTCATAAATACATTCTTTCATTATACTTAAAAATATTCAGCACTTTACATGTTTTTTATTATTAAAAACAATTACGGTTGGAAAATGATTTGAGTGTGGTAATTAGTTAATTCAATAGACGTAGGAAAACTATGTAGAGGTTAATATCGATGTTATTAAGTACCTATGTACTCTATGCCATTTCTAACATAGACGTTCATAAAATATATAACAGACGCCCATACACGAAATAACACAAAAAATTATATTGTGTCTGTTTAAAGCACCTAATAGGGTCAAATGTCTTTAGCTCAGCATTTAATCTGTACGAGATAACATTCAACCCAATTTCCTCCTAGTTATCATCATAAACAATCTGAATTATAAAGCACAACTTAATTCCAACTTCAGTCCTGTTAAGACGCAGCCGCCTTTTATGCACGTATTATCTCTTTTAATATACTATTAGTTACCCACTCCATTTACACATAAAGGCCGCTAATTATACGTCCTTCACTATGACAAGTGTCATTTAGCTGTCATTTCTTGTTACAGTTTAGTCTGTGGTGGCTGCAGCCATGTCACATCGGCCGCAAACTTGATGATAGAAAATTATACCGATTAAATGTGATGGCCTCGGGAAATGGCTTTATTTTATTTAAAACTCTTTGAATTGTATTTATTTACGCGTACAAGTGGAAAGCATCGGATTTTTTTAAGTTATATTTTTATAGGTTAGGTTATTTTGTATAAAGCGCGTGCGCTGTCAAAAGAATAAGTTTCTTTGGAGTGTTTTCCAGAGTCTGCTCTTAATTAAAACTATGAATTAAGTGATTTTTTTAAACATCAAATAAACAACGGTCTACCCTATTGCTAGTATTGATCAAGTAACAATAAAACCTCAATTATTTACGAATAAAGACCGGAACGTTGAGTCGCACAATATCCAGTACTGCCACTTCCTCTTACATAAGTCTTTGTCCTCGGCGAACGATCACGTAATGAAACTTACTAATTACCCACACATTCCTTATTTAAAAAAACTTTTTATGAAATAAGATTTTGAAGTGCATGATGCTTTTAGAACACCTTTTAAATGTTTCTCTACACAACTTTGTATACTCCAAAATAAATTAAGAAAATAGATAACTTCGATCATCAATCACTCAGTGTTATTCGCGTAACCCCTTACTCCGCGAGATCTTTTAGATAAAATATAGACTTTAATTCTCCTGAACAATTTGTCTCAACTAATGAAAGAATATATAAATCACTCGAATCAGAAATTCCACTTTATTATATATCAAAAAGACAGACTAACAAACCTTTTCCCTTTATGATATTGGCATAATACTATTAGATATTAAACAAATGTACATGACCAATGAAAGTAAAATACATAAATGGGCTCATCAATACTAAATGTTTACTATTTAATAACCAGACATGGTCAAAGCATCGGCGCGAAATCATACGAACTGTCACCGCTTGGTGACAATGGTCTGTCATTGTCAGTCCTGTCACGTAACCCGGCGTGGCGTTGTGCGCACCGCGCGACGCTTGCCCCGTCGGTGGCCAGGTTAACGACTAATGATTTAAGTATGGGAATAAGGAGTTTTAAAACGTCCAACCTTCTTAGGTCATAGGGAGAGGAAATCTTCCATCTCAGCTGAAGGAAAGCAATTATGAATAATAGGATGTCACAAGCCTATCCAAGAGGTACCTATTTACTCTACTTCTTAAGATTCCAGGGCTGATCGTTTTTAGGAAAAATAGACACAGGCCCCACATTCAAAAAAACAGCGATGTCGAACTCCGATGTTGGAATGGCAAAGGTTTAATGAGTTCGGAGAGAGCATTCGCACACTCTCTGAAATGTATCATGCAAAACAACACAACCTAGCGATTGTGCAACGGTGTTCGAGAATTTATAAAATATTAATACTTTTGCTAATTGATCTATTTAAAACAAAGCAAACCAAGTTGCCATGTGATAATGCGATTTAATTAAAATCAACCCAGCGCTAAATCTAGTTAATAATGCAATTAAATAACACATTAGCCTTTTTAATCGGACAAAAAGTAATAAAATGCTGCTATTTAAACAAATTATTGAGGATTCTTTCTACAAACATTTAAATAAACTTCTTGGCCTTGGCGGTGAACAAAAACTGGCTGTTTCAAGGCTACGAACAAAATCCACAAAGCATACAATTATTTAAAGAATATATTTAGTTACACCGGAACTGAGTCACCGCAGTGATATCATAGTGACAGAGAAAAAACATAGTTAGTGCGAAAACTTAAACTTCTTAGAGAGAAGTATAAAAATATGAGTGGGTGTTGAATAAAAGGTATGGTTAAACTGTTAAGGAAAAATTTTATTTATTCGAATATTTAAAAAAAAAGTAATTCACTTAATTCATTATTTACGAGGAAGTCTCGCAAAGGTCACATCTTAAGAATGTATACATCTTTCAGAAGTAGTTCATAATTTCTACCCGTTAGAAACGTGTTTTGTTCACTATGCTTAATCTTACTATAGTTATTAGTAATTATAAGTTATCATCAAGAATGTGGTCAATATTTCAAAACAATTCTTCCTTTACTTACTTTCTTTGAATATTATCTATCAAATTAGTAACACGTACTTATTATTTAAGCTATCAAATATAGTGTTGATATAAATATGTATAAAAATATGATAAAAATATGTATTTATTATTTTAGTCGGCTCACAATAATATTAGAAAACTCAATATTTTGACATCACATGTCACTGTTACAAAAGAGTTGAACGAGGCTACACAACGCACTTTCAGTCAATATAGATATCGCTCTGCCTTAATTATGTAATAAATAATATTTGATATGGAAAGAAATACATATTGAGTAGAAACTATAATACGGGTACCGTTTGAGGGTGTTCGTCGTTTGGATACTTGCGGGGATGGACACTTGCCGAGCTAACAGATGCAGATAAGAATAATTTTGTATAAACAAATAGTCTTTGTAAATTTATTTTGAAAAAATTATACCCGTGAAGTTTCTTGCCAGGTCTTATTCACGAGGGTTTTTCCGAACTGGTGGTAGTCATGTTTTATTTGACGTCTATAAAAACAAGTCATTGTCAATGTTGAGAAATAAATATTTGAATTAAAATTTTAATATTTTACACGAAGTTTTCCCTTTCTAAAGTAAATGTTCCATGGGACAATATCTGAAATAAGGTCTAATGAATATCATTATTTTTTTTTTCTTTGATTAACTTATATACGGAATTAATTCTGAATGTAAAGTCAGCCTTATCAGCTATTGAACTTAAATCTCCTTAGAATAAACAGAAAATGTAATCTTTGAATAAAATTCAAGAAAATTTTGACCGCGACTGTACTGTTTCTAAGTATTGATTGCTATACTAAGACACCGCCCAAAATAAATATTTAAAAGTAAATAATGCCCTTATTTGACCTGCAAGTCCCCAAACAACGCAAGTAAACTCGTATCTTTAAGGATTGCACCGATAGAACGAAAACCAATATAGAAATAAATATTTGAGATAACATAACTTATCATACCCTGTGGCTTCAGTATTAGTACCATGCTTTCCATTTGAGATGTCAAAAGTTTAATCGAGAAAGCATGCGTGTTTACAAAATTTACAATATGTAATTGTTTGTATATATTGTTTGAAACTTTTAATTTAATGTTGGTTTTTATTACCGTCCTGGATCGAGACGCCTTTTTTCATTGGTAAACTGCACCCTCTAATGTCGCTTAGAAATAAGCTTACACTTTACGAAACATGTATCCGCGAAAAATGCAGGTGTGGTTTCGCTCACGCCAGCAAGTCGAACCTCGATCACTTGCAGGTTATTCAAAATGGATTCTTCCAAAAAAACATTCAATACAAATCATCTTAGAGCTTTAACACACGGATGTTTCATACAGGCACATAATAAATCTACTTCTCAAAACCGTTTTATATTCGCACAGTTTATTTTTTTTTTTAATTGAAACTATAAAGATCAGTAGTCAAAACAAAAAACTGTAATACGTTTAATAGAGCTATAAAACTTCAGCGATACTGATCTGAAGTAGCTTGATTGGCATTTTTATGTTACCCTTGTAAATAGAACTACGCCAAAATAAGTTTGTATACCTGCAGCCGCCTCGTTAATAGGTCCATCAAAATGGCCTGTCGAGATTCTACGTGGTAAGTCATCTATGTCATTTTAGTGTTATTAAAAGTAGTATGAACAAGGCTATTAAAGATAAACTCAAGTAGTACATAAGTAGTAGGTAGTAGATAGGAGGTATTTGGCTTAGTAATTATTAACGTTGAGCTAAGTCGCCCAAATGCTGTTAGGATCGACACGCTAACACGATCACAATTGGTTAATGATCTACGATGAATTCCAGCCTAATTATCATCAAAATTAATTGGTTATATTTCAATAAGAAAATAATCACTAATCTTAAATAAAACTGCATTCTGCTACAGATAAAAAATAATAAGGCATAAAGGCAGTTTAAGTAACGAATGGATCTTAAGTAGTAAGTGTCTATTTTTTATTTGTTATTATTATGAATGTCCGATTTCAACAAGTTTAATTTTTTTATTTTATTTATTTTTTTTTTGTTCTTTACCCTTAGGGGAAGGCAAAGGGATCTAGCCCATGTAGCCTTTTTTTTTTTATTGAACAGACGGTGATCACGAACAGTAATGTATAGCTTTTATACAGATGTAAATTGGATATGATTACATACATCCCAATGACATGATCCACAGATGATTGATTATTATTATTGTGTCAATCACACGAAAAGAAAATATTAAAAACAAAAAGCAAAAATAAAAATACAGTACAAAGTGAGTTAAATTTGTAAATTAAACAATAAATACTTATTATATTCAACAGGAAGGTATTTCATTAATATTAATGAAATTCATGTTCTTTCAAATTTGTTACAATTTCTTATTTATATTTGTTTATGATACTATACAAAAAGGTCTAAATCTGTAAACAGCTCATTATATCTTTTACCCATTCTAAAAATAGGTGTACGTCAGCCGGTATAGGTCCTACAAAAATTTGTAACAAATAAACGCTTTCTTAAGTTCAGTCCAAATAATTATGAATGTTACATTTTAAAGAGAATAATTTCACTTAAAAAGCAACTTGGATGTAATCTTCATTGTATAAGAACCAATTCAATATTTATTACTTTTATGTAATAAAATATAAACAAAAACACCTAAACTGTACTAAAAATAACCAATTCGAAATACTTTCCCTTCAAAGTAACTCGGATACAAATTCAGCACTGCATTTCCTCACATTAACGCAAAGATTTTTAATTACAAAAAACTTTAAACGCCTATAAAACTAATTCCTTGCGGTGCTATTGAATAGATTTCCCATCAGTTTCCTTCTAAAAACAAGAGGAAGACGCTGTAATTATTAGGTAATGAGTAGATAGCCTAGAGATAACAGGCAGTTGCGCAAGCGCCGGTGCAAGGCTGCTTCACCTGGACGCACAGCTACTGTCTTATGGAGGGAGCGAGCTAATTTGATTAAGTATTATAAAAAAGTAATACATATATCAACGGCAGACACTAGTTTTGGAGTGACAGGCTAGGCCTAGTTTAAGCACTAGAATGTCATTTTGTGATGATAATATGTAATATACAAACATAAATAAAATAAATAAATAAAAGCTTTTGTTCCTAATTATCAAATATTTTTTTGGCTTTAATACTATATTTGGTAAATGATCTTTTAAAACGTCAATAGTTGGTTGATAACTAAAATGTGTCTTTGATTTCATTCATAGGAATTAGTAAAGATTATGTAAATAGAGAAGCTCGATCACTTAAATTTTTTGTTTTGTTTTTCAAAATTAAACTTCTTTTTTAAATTATAACTTTAAGACAGCGACTGGTATAAAATTCCCAACAGATTAGAACATCAAAACTTCAATTATTCAGGTTCGTTTACGGCGTATAAGATATTTTTTTGGATTAATAAAGATTGTAACTTATGCTTGGTCATAGGCCCTTAAAGTCTTGTAGATTGCAGACATTTTCGATTACCTTTAGTTTAGTTTTAATTTCAGCACTCTACATATTATAACTTAGTGAAACCGGCGCACCTCGGCCGAATGACGTAATAGTCACACTAGAATAGCAACACAACTACTGTGTCCGTAGTTTAGTGTTTACTATGCTTATAAAGCGGCAAGTGTTGATAAAAAGAAAAATGTGTTTTTATACCTGAGTTAATAAGCAAGGTTATTGCAAAAATGAAATACATTTATCCTTTACTCTACGTAAGTCTCTTGGCTCGAATTTCAGCTTGTATCTCATCTTAAATTTTGTTGATGTTTGTTTATTTCATACTTCACTTATGAATTACAAAGGCTTACATGTGTAACAAAGTAAAAAAATGAACGGAAATCAGACATATTCTAAAAACTTCCAAACACTAAAAAAAATGAATTCTTCATTAACTTAAAAATCTTCTGAATGTAGACATTCTAGGTAGGAAGGAAATATTTTTTTAAAATTAAAATTTTAAACAATGAAAATATTAACAAAAGGTTACTCTTGTTGCATGCATGGTTGCATATAGGTAGGTAAGTATATGTAAGTAATTCGAGCCAATGTTTTAACAATGAGCATTCAATGGTCAAATATAAAATACTAGAACGAGATACAACTTGCTAGTAAATACTAGACAAAACGTATCGTCCAGAACCCAGAACCGAACGTCGGTCAAACAACGTGCCGCCGACAAGAAAGAGACTTACTTATAGACAATTTATTCGCTCAAGAAACATACAATAGATGTAAATCCCTTGTCAAAAAAAAGATACATATGTTTATATGTGTACCGCTGACTGTTCACACTGACGACAAGAACTCTCTCTCCATTGAGCTTGTCGTAGCGACAAGAGCGCTCGCAGATACAATTCGCTGAGCGATGCTCTCTTGGTTCTCAACGAGCGGGTGGTGCGAGTAATCGCCAGTCACACTGCCTCACTCTCTTGTAGCCCAGCGACAAAACTGTTAGTTGTTAGTTAGCGACACAACTACAAACTCGCAACATTGACAATAACTTGTTCTTATTGACGTCAAATAAAACATGACTCTACCACCAGTTCGGAGAAACCTTCGTGAAGAAGAACGAGGCAAGACACTTCACGGGTACATTTTTTTCAAAATTAATGTACAATGTCTATTGTTGTCTATACTAAATTATTCTTATCTGCATCTGTTAGCTCGGCAAGTGTCCCCCACCCCCAAGTATCCAAACGACGAACACTCTCAAACGGCACCCAGTTAACGCGGGATCCAGCTCCTCACTTCTCATCAACTCATATCTACTTTCTAGCTCTAGTGACTTCTCGTTAATCGTCGGCAGTGGGCCAAGTGCCTAATACATACAATTCTTTGACAGGAATCTAATCTGTAACTTCTTGCATAACTAGATGACGGCGGCAGCCGTCACAAAAACGAGGTCGAACGTTTCAAACGCAGGTTCCAATTTTTTTTATCCATTAATTAACTTTGCTTTAGCGCAAAATAATTTACATTCATATTTGAATAAAAATGAATACAAATGTTATAGCCAATACTTACAGTTTTTAATATCTGAAGTTTATTACTAGTGCCTGAGTAACCTTTATTTCAACGGTAAATTGCATAATGCTTCATAACTTTTATTGCAGACTGTAACAATTCAAATAAGGACAAAAGTGGCGTTTCCATTAAGTGTGAGTTCAGTAACGATGAGAAAAATTATTGAACATAACATTATTTAAAAAATCATCGTAAAAGCATATTGGATTGCGAAGAGTCTTTTCACTATAAAAAAATTAACGGCGGTTCTTTGAATATACAGTCATTAGTTTCTACATAATTATTTATTAGTCTCCGTGATCATGGCACTTGCAAAGGTTCTGAAATATCAGAAACCCGATAAAAATTAAAATCTTGGTAAGAATCCCTTAAATTTGACATAATTTTGACCTGATCTATTCAAGCAGTTCAACCAATTAGTCAAGGTAATAAATTTTTTTAAATTAAAATAATGTTACGTTAGGATAGCCTAGACAACACATTTTAAAAACCAGTGATGTTTTGAAGGCGTAGTTTACGAATAAAACGAACGATAAAAAGGTCAACCTTACAAAATCAATTTTAAATTGGTTTAATCCCTTTTTTTTATATCACGAGCCTCTAGCGTACCGCTGTTAGACCACGGCATACTTTCCATCCTTCCATGTTTACCTGTTTGTATGTTTCAATTTTATCACATTTCAGCTATTTTACTAGCTATTTAACAGGGAACCCTAAAAATATTTAAAATTTAAAAACCATTAAGTGGTAGGAATCAGAACGAGACGAGTTCCGTCGACGTGCAGGTTACACGGAAACTGTATTTTATTTGGCAACAGCGATAAAATCTGAATTAATAAAAAGAAAAAGTGTACTATAATCGATCAGGCTGTATCTCTATATTTCTTTTTGGGTCTGATTATTTTATTTAGTGTAGTAAGTGCCGACCTCGAAAGCGCGCCCCACTTCATTTTTGGTCTATGAAATGAAATGAATTATTTATTCCTCAACATTGACAATTACTTGTTCTTATTGACGTCAAATAAAACATGATGCTACCACCAGTTCGAAAAAACCTTCGTGAAGAAGAACTGGCAAGAAACTTCACGGGTATATTTTTTTCAAAATAAATTTACAGAGTCTCTTTATGTCTATACAAAACTATTCTTATGTGCATCTGTTAGCTCGGCAAGTCTCCCTCCCCCCAAGTATCCAAACGACGAACACCCTCAAACGGGACCCGTTCACGAGTTACCGCGGGATCCAGCCATCGCCCTCCTCAACCATATTAGAGGGAAATGAGCGACCCGTATCGTATCTATCATCGTACAATACGATGAATACTCCAAAAGAGTAGGAGTAACACTTAATGGGCACGCATTATATAAAAGAAAATTTGGAATTGGTATATTGTAATGAGAATGGCAAAAAGCAAATGTTAAAATACACTTTGATCTCAGATTCAAAGTGTATTTTAACAGTCGCTTGATGGTCTTACTATATTTAATGAACGTAGTGTTTGCTATATACATAGCTATGCGTGTGCGCATTTATTTATAAAAATGTTTTGGAAGAGTGCCCGGCACCAATATCGCCGGAGGGCTGCATGATCTGTCAAAGAACTTTGATCCCAGCTGTCAACTTGACAGGAAGATTATACACGGCCTTCCCTTTTTACTGGCTTGAGATTCAATAATGAGCCAATTTTTCCAGTATTTTTCATCTCATTTTCGTGACAGTAATTTTGTGCTTTATTATAAATACTAAGAGAATCATATTTAATTTAACACGAATAGAGGTCTTTGTTACTATTACCTACTATTACATACCTAGGATTAATGTTGCAGTTTTTAGAGATACATCAAGTTTAATGGCTAAAACTTCTGACGCGAAAGCTGAATGGCCTGCCACATTCCGACAAGAGAAGCCAGGAGTAATCTTAGTAGTTTGTCAGAAACATGTCAGGAGCCAGATATCATCCCAAAAAAGTTTCCACGTCCACATCTTATACAGTACACACACACGAAACTAATACGGATAAACTCCTTTAGGAGCTATTATTATTAGGAGGAAAGAATTGTTTGTGTGTTAATTTAGCAAAGAAACTACGAAGCTTATTAAACAAAAATCATCCATTATTGGACAGCTATATTATCCAAAAACAAAATAGGCTTTAATCGCGAAATTCCCACAGGACCTGGTATAACTCGGGTGAAACCGCGCCGGGACCTAGTAGTCTTGTACAAAATAAGGCACTAATTCAATTTCAGCCTTTACTGTTGTATCATTATTATAAAAAAATGTGTTCCACTATGTAGACCTCATTCGTAGCAAAAACTTTTTTGTGCATCGTAAATCTTAGGGTAAAATCCTGGCCAGAAATATTTTATCTTATTTCTCTTTATTTTTCATTTAATCTTTAGCTGACAGTTCTTAATGTGGAGAAATAAGAATTAAAAGAGATTAAATTATTATTTTAAAGGTGGCATAATCATACGGTCGCCACTATGTTAAAAAACTTACCTCTTAAAAAGTAGCGTTCACAAAATAATAAATTTCCATAATACTTTTCAACAAAAGATTTAACTTAATTTGTAAGTGTACAACACAACCTTTATCCCCAAAAACATTATATTTCGATAGATTTTTTGATGGCGCTACGGCCTTCAACGATCTTCATGTCTTTTAAATACTAATGAAAATTTCCAACAATATCACCAAACTGATTAAATTAATTTTATCAAAACTATTCACATTACCATGGTAACAAAAACCCCAAATTTATACGTATAAAAATCCTTAGGTTTTTTTTATTATACAACACATTCGTTTCAGTGTGAACAATATTTATTCTTTCACCTTTGATTATCAAATATCTACTACTAATTACTAATTGTCAAATACGCTGTCCGTTTAAACTAATTATTTGACGACTCAGCATTACAAAGACGAGAGTAGCCAAAAATAAACATAAATGTTTTTGCTGTCGGTCAGTAATAAACAGAGAAACAAATTGCTCATCATTACACGTTTTTTTTTGCGCGGACGAGCTGCGCGTGCACGCGAAATTGTATTACACCCAGGCAAAGCACACTGAAATATGCCGTGTTTATGGTTATTAAATAATGCATAATTGAAAACAGTAGTTAACATTAAAGCGCTTATGCATGTAAATATAATTTTACTCCTTCTCAGAGTATTTATGAAGTATGTGGAGATATGAATGCCTGTGATAATGAAAATAGATAAAAACTGCAGCTTTTAGTTACAAGGATAAGGGCAAGGGCAAATATCAAAGCTTTTTATTATGTGTTAAAATAATATTTGATTGATGCCTATGTATCTAGTAAGTAGTTGATCTACTAATAATTTATTACATGAGCACTGTTTTAGTGAAAATTATAATATTAAGTAACTCTGGTTCTTTTCAGGTTTAAGTACCTACGAGTAAAGATCTTTGTTTGATGATAGTTTTCCATAGTCTGTTTATTTAAGGAATGTGTGTTTATTTATCTAAAAGAAACGTACCATTACTAAAATGAACCAGAAGAATCAACCCAGTATCTATAAATCCACCCTTTTTAAAGGGTCTGTGAAAGCAGGCAACCTTGAGACACGACCTGTCAGTTTAGCCAACATTACTCAAACAATCTAAAATCGGAAATCTACATACAAGTTATTCAAATAAACATAATCTAGAAAACGGAAGTCAATACAACGACTTTTCAATCACAACATAAAATACGTTTACTATACTATTTCCGTTTCTTTATTTTCTCTTACAGCTCCTGTGTAACCTTGTGCGAGCGTTTTTTTTACATTATGTATGCATTATTTTATAAAAATATGACGTTTACACACGCACAAGGTTATACAATACCAGAGTCGGAGAAACTGATAGGGATGTAGCTATTGGATGGAGCTAGAGAGCATTATATCAAAATAGAACTGTCATGGAGAAAATAAAGAAATGGAAATAGTATATAAAAAGCCGCCAATAAATATCACAAATCATAACATAACCAAAATGCTACAGTTTTGCAGTTTAGTTTCTTACTAAATCAAACTAATGCATAACCTTTTGTAATGGCCATTTCTATAAAAAGAAATATTATTATTATTTGTTATTTTCTTTAAAATCGTGCGTTATTATTACTTTAACTTTCTCTTCCAGTTCGTACAGCTAATAATTAGAAATAGGACTTTCAGCTCGAGTTCAAATTGAAAGTTTGGTTAAAACTCAGACAGAGGCTAATTTTGAATACCTTGCCGGATTATAATTATTACGCTTTCTATTTACACTTGTCAAGGGAATTTCGCTCAAGTCTCACTAAAAAAACAAGCATCGCAACTCCCGTCAAATGAAATCAATATGTTTATCTATCTGTGTCCATTCTTTATTTATATTTATCGGCTCATTATGCAGGAATTGTATTTATATATTCACATACTACGACCGAGAAATGCTGACATGAAAATAAATACAAAACAGTTTTCACGCCGAACTTATTACTACTACCAGAGGCACGCAACAGCTAAAATCGCGATAACTGCTCGAATGCAGCTCAAAATAGCTTATCCGACTTATAAAATAGCAAAATCAAAAAAACATATTTATACATAAAGATTGCAAAACTGTTTGCTTCGAGGACATAAATCTTGAAGGCAAAGACAACCAACATGGCCGACTGGTCTATATTGTCTTTGGCTTACAAACACATTCATTTTGCAAAATATGTTTACGAAACGGCTTCCAAACTTAAGTTTAAGTCAATTTTAGGAGGCAATAATATAGACTCCGATGACATTCAAACGGAGTATCCTGCAGTTTTATTATTTTGCGTTACTGTGTAGTTTATTTCTACACGGAATATTATTATGTTCTTTAATTGTAATCAGATTGGAATAGGCGTTGGGATTTTTATTTGTGCAATAAAATTTTATGGCACATTGCAGGTATCATGTAACGTTTAGTTTCTTACCTCGCTTATTTCACTGATCCTTTTCTGCTGGCCGTACATGGGATGGCATCGAGTATGTTCGGTCGTTTTCTGAAAGGAATATGACGGTTATACTAAGCACTTTAGATTTTATGTTCTATGAGTAATAAATTATATGTCTCGTTAGATAATAAGCGGCGTTTTCTTGGTAAAGGACTTTTTATTTTCAATAAATATTCATTGAAAATGTTGTAGGTGTAACTTTGAACGTGGCAATAATACGTAACCATGATTGATCAGTCTGTGGGCTTTCTTGTTTTAATTTTCTTCAATCACAAATATATTTGTCTTGTCAATTACGTGTTACCTTTCAAAAACGTTTAAAAAGGTAATTTTATTACAATAACAGGGATCAGTGAAAGTAAACTTTCGAAAATTCCGATGTTTTCAAAAGCTTTATGCAAATTGTTCGACACAATTAAACATTATTAAAGTAATTAGGTACTCATATTTGTTTTCAAATGTTGTACTTAGGAAGTATCTTTGTCTATTTGTTGTTATTTAATCATACAAAAATTAAGAAAAATAACTTGTATGTTTTGACAAAATTAAAGATTATCTTTTAAATTTAGAATTGTCCTAAATAAGGTTAAGTTAATAATTTTATAACTAACGGCGATTAAGAATAATTTTATTAAACATTTGTATCTTTTCATACCACGTTTTTTTTTCAATGATACATAAATTTTTCTATGTTACTTTTGTAAATTGTAGCTCTCTAGATTAGTATGAGTCTCTCTAGTACACTGAAATAGTTTTTAGAGTCATGTTTCATCATGCTAAAATCGAAATCCAAAAAAAATTTCTGGTAATTTATCACTGAAATGAAAACAGAAAGGGGCTGAATGTCTTTTACTTAGAAGCTTGATGCGTTAAAAAAAACAAATTAAGATTGTTACTACGCTAATTTTCAGTACAGTGAATAAGCTGCAGAATTTGACAAATTAAAAAACTCGACGCTTATTTTTCCCATGTAAATCCTGTTGCCATGTGAATTTCGAATGGGGCTTAAAACCCCCACACCTGAGGCGAATCTAACAACACCTCATATGTTGCAATCCATCGAATGGTTTAAGCTGTAGATTGTGCCAAAATTAATACAAAACACTTCTTCCGACAAAGAAAATAAAAAACAATTTTTTAATAATTTCGTACTTACTTAAAACAAATCAAACGAGCTGAATCTCCAAAACGACATTCCATGTCATAATACACGCACATCATTTTTGTTCGGCCAAGTACAAGAAACTTCCTTTCGTTTTCCCAGGACTCGAACCAAGGTCCCCCAAAGTGACCCCGCGACTTTCGGCAGCCGGTTTTTCGATTGTTTCCACCGACAATCGAAATTGAATCTTAGCGAGATGCAAATAGAGTTTTTCTGGTGGATTGAAAAGGAAAGTGGCCTTGAAGAGTAGGTGTGTTTTTTGCGAACATTACCTGTACGTTATTACGTCGTTAATGCCCGGTATCGATCATGTTATCGATGTGGTCTCTGAGACTTAGGCAGATTTTTAGGGAAAAAGTGGATATTATAAACTAATTCAAATTAAGTTATTAAGTATCGGCTCAAGATCTAAATTCCTTAACATATTATGCTGGTTTTTAATAATTGTTGGTACACTGGCTAGTCAATATTCAATTAATAATATGCCTCTGGTATTTAGTTATAATTTCTTTTTTAACAATTTAAATTTGATTTACAATAAAATTGTAACTCGATGACCTTTTTAGATTTAGTACCTGATTTATGATATTATAGCGCAATCCGTTTATAATGACATCGCAGGGAAATAACAGACACGTCATACTAAGTGGACGTCATACAAAGCATTTTGTAGAAAATAAACAATCTCCTGTTTTTGTTATTATGTATTTATTTTAATAGAGAACTGAGCGATTTATCAATCCGGTTCTTGTTTTTAAAAATCATTGAGATTGTCGAATGACCGGGTTCCTTTGCGAGAGATGAGTTAGATTCTCCATTTCCTAATCTGCAAATTATTGCACCTTTACAGTGGCGGATTTACACATTTGTCGCCAGTATGTAGGCCATTCAAATTTTGCCGCTCCTGCTGATTTTTTGTTCCCCTACTGGCTACTTTCAGTATTTTTCCATAAACGGACGACGGAGTAATCAATTTACTAAATTTTTTTGGTTAAATTTGCCGCTGCCTAAAATCTGCCGCCCTAGGCTCCAGCCTACTCAGCCTGCTGGTAAATCCGCCATTGCACCTTCTTCTTCAATCGTAAAGGTTGTACGACGAGATTGAGATGTAATTTTTTTCAAATATCACTGACGAAGAATACGTGACCTTCAACTATGAATTACCCACTGAGACTCAAAACAAAATCGCCGCGCAATCAAAACCATGCTTACATTTCCAATACAAATCATGTAGAACTTACGTATCACCGTAGATTCTTTGTAAAATGGGACATGTACCTAACAATTTCGTAGAATACTGTGACTTTGTGTCATTATTCATTAAGAACATATATCTAATACAAACTAGGTGCGCCTACGCATCCAATGACCGAGTCGAGGTGACTAACGAACGTCTAATGAAATGATGATTCAAATATGGAAGGATTTTACTCGATATGGTTTGATGTTTTGATTGATTGCTGTGATTGGGCCCTTCAAGAAATACTAAATGATTACACTCATTGATTCTGGTTAATCATTGGTTTTTCTTTCTTAAGTTTGTTCGTGTATGTTTAAATTTTTTATTCAGTTATTGTTACTCGTATAAAGTATGGCATCGAAGAATCAATCCTCCAGGGGTTTAATATTTAACAAACATAGTAATAAACAATACCAAATTATAAAAGCTGACATTTATAAAATAATAACATACGCCGGTTCGTATCAAACATATGTTTTTCTTTTCCTTCCTTGTCCCGAAGGGTTGTGCATATTTGAAAAACTTTTCTTCGCCATAACATTATATATAATAACTAAGTAGAAGTAGGTATTTGTAATTGTATTACAACTTGTTCCCAGCGGGAAAATCACATCAACTACATTTAAAATGTATTTACCATTCGCTCGATTCGAAATTCAAACCTAACATTAGCTATTCACAAGACTATCATTTTATGAACGCATGCTGCGTAGCCTCTGACCTTTGCCATCTCTTAGAAGGAAAACAAAAGCAAAAAATAAGGTGGAATGTAGTGACATCGTTTCGCCCTTGTAAAATAATCTTTAAAGGTCGATGAATAATAAATTATAGCAACAAAAATATTTAAAGTAGGTTCACTCCATTGCAATTATGTTATTAACTAGATGATCCTGTTCAATTGTTAATTTAATGAGTTTGAAACTAACCTAAAATCTTGTGTATCTATCAAATTTTCCAAATGAATACACGGGCTAGTAATTACAGGTCCAATACAATGTGTCCAATCACAGGTTTATCTTAAAAAGCCTAGAATAGAGAGTTGCATCATAGAGGGGCGTGATTAACTATGGAAAATTATTTTACTAGTCAATGTTTTGATAATTCTAAAATTTTTGCCTTTTTACATATATATAGAAGAGAATTACCAAAACCAAATTTCGGTATTGACAACAAGATTCAAATTTATCAAAACTCCTGTATATAAATTTTGTAACAGTAATTCTTTCATTATATTGAAAAAAAATACATTTAATGGCACATCAAAAAACATTCCTTCTGATCCTTACGTAATAGCAACATCAAGTTTAAAAAATACGTTCCATCACGAGTAAATAGATCACGATTTATCGAAGGGGCCATAAGAAACGAATTCCACCGTTCCGTTGACAGGTAGCCGCGAAGCGAGCGTATTTCTAACTGTACTCTACGCAGTACACCAACCGTTAGACTCCGTATCTATCAAAGAAGGAAGTCAGGTGGCACAAACTATCGTTGGCAGGGATACAGAGGTATGTCAACGTAAACGGTAACTCGAATCGTGCGTGATTAGATATTACAATACGCTTCTATACGTTCACATAACATTGTACCAAGTACATCTATTGTAATGCCTTTAAGAGCAACCGTTTTCATTAATTTCTAAAGCAACTTTCGTTGCTTTTTGTATAAAAGTACATTTTTAGATTCACATGTTTAGATTTTTAGATCAGATTGTTAATAACATTAGTGTATTGTTGTGTGTTGCAACTATTGTTGTCTTCCGTGCAAGGTCTGGGTAGTTCACGTGTGAGAGATGGTGGATGATAAAACTGTTTATAGTAAATCTTCTTTCATCTAAGAATGCTTATAACGTGACAGTTAAAACAGCTATTACATTAATATCATACAGACGAAAGACAAAAATTTGTATGTTGATTTAAAAATAAGAACATTAAAAAAAGACGGCCTAGACCACTTTTAAGCTGTGTGGCCGCCAAAGCTCGTCCGCCGCGAAACTGTATAGGTAAGATTATAAAATGATAAAAATAAATATGTACTTACGAATAAGATTGTGTTATTAATTTTTTAAAAACTGATTCCTCGAACCGTGACACTCAATATAATAAAAAGGTTTAACGCTACTTTACCAACCTTCGTGGTAAATAATTACTTTTACGATTTAAATATATTAAAAAGAAATTCTTCGTTCTATGCATTCTCAATTTGCCATAAACGGGTATTAGAATCGAGTTAGACTGGAACATTTCCTATCCAATTACTAAGCTATTTCGATCCTGATAGCTTGTTGTTAGATACGAGCACATGTGTGTAGCTTGGATACACTTCAAATACTTATGCAATGATACTCGTATATCCATTGCAGCTTCTAAACGATTTGCTGCCATATTTAATTGATTTGTTTTTGATCTATTGCAGTATTAGATCATAAACTAAAACTTTTTAACATAGATCTTAGCTTTAGGCACGTTCTATTCATTCATCGACGGCATGTTTGGTATGGAGGTAAGTAGCCTTGCCTTTCATGCCAGAGGTCCCGGGTTCGAATCCTGGTAAGGGCAGATATTTTATCATATTTGCTTTCTAGTCATGGATGTGTATGTATGTTTAAAAAATATCTATGTGTTTATATATTTCTGAAGTTTATTTATCCGTTATCTAGTATCCATAACACAAGTTCTTAATGATACTTAATTTGGGCTTGATAATGCGGTGTGTTAATTAGAAATATTTATTATTATTTAAAAAAGCCTTAAATCGAATCATAATATTTTATTTCATTATTGGCTGTGACGCTTAGTAAACGTCGTACGGTACAGCTTTGTACTTTGGCTTTAAAAGGTACCTGTTATACCCGAACGGAAAAGCATGGTTTTATCACGTTCACCTTTGCCAGACACTCGTCACAAAGTGTGATTAATGTATTCGATTCGTTAAAACAAATGAAATGAGCCCCAACTCAATGGCTTTTTAATAGTTCCGCTACCCACTTATTGGTTCCATCATCAGATCAACTCTGAGCATACACAAATTCAATTAGGTATTTATTTATTTATTCATTTCTATTAAGAGAAGCAACAGCATATCTTTACAATATTTAACAAAAAAAAATTTACAATATAATAATGCCAATAACAGGTTTCCCTAAAATTTACAAATAATACTCAATACAAAATAAATAAAATATAAATAATGTTTTATTACTTCCTCAAAACAATATACTTAAACACAACAAATATAAATACAATTTGCGACTATTCTGTAAGGGTATTCACTAAGTGCCTTTTAAATTCAGACTTACTGCAAGCAAAGAGATCAATGTTGCTGAAGTGTTTGTTGTATGTATGTGTAATGCGGGAAATGACAGTGTTTTTTGTGTAGTTTGTGTAGTGTGGCTGTTCGTGAAGTAAAAATGTGTGTCTCGTACGGTAAATGGGTGTACGGTATGAAATCTTGGAGACCAGATCAGAGCAATCAATCCGGCTATGGACAATGTCGTACAGAAGGCACATATCCAGCAGGATACGCCTATGTTCCAAAGATAAAAGACCGTGCGCTCTTCAGCTATCCTCATAAGACCCTGTGTAAGGGTAACGATATTTTAGGTGCCTTATAAATATTTTTTGGATCCGTTCTATGTTATTTTTTTATACTATGTACTGTGGAGACCATATTGTGCTGGAGTATTCCAGAATACTCCTCACATATGAGAAATATACTAATTTAATTACTTCCTTGTTAGCGAATGGTTTGCAGGAACGTAGAACGAAACCTAGATTGCGCAAAGCTTTCTTGCTAATGTAGTCTATGTGATCAGTAATCAACATTTTCTGATCGAAATACACTCCCAAATCGCGGACTGTTTTGGTTTTATTGATAGGTATGCCGTTAATACTGTTGGTGTACTCAATGGGTTTCTTTTTGCGTGAGAAGGTGATATGTTCGCATTTCTGAATATTTATAGTGATATTGTTGTTAATATAATATTGAGATAGGGACTCCAAGTCATTTTGTATCAATTTACAGTCGCTAATTGTGCTAACCTTTCGAAATATATTTTTGTCATCGGCGTAAAGTAAAAATTTAGAGTGACTTAAACAAGTACCGATATCAAAAAGGTAAACATTATAACATAACGGCCCAAAATTTGATTCTTGAGGTACGCCGCAAGGTAAATCTATGAAATCCGACCCATAGTCCCCGACAACGACAGCTTGTGACCTATTCGAAAGATACGATCGAACCCAACTAAGTAAATCGCCATGGATGCCAAGCATATTCAATTTCTTGAGGAGTATATTGTGATCTACACGATCCAACGCTTTTTCAAAATCGGTGTAGATAACGTCCACCTGTCCACCACGTTCCATGTTAGCTAAAATATATTCCGAAAAATAAGCTAAATTAGTTGTAGTCGATCGCATCTTAAAAACACCGTGATGTTCCTGAGGTATCGAATTAGAAATCACATGATAAATCTCATTGTATATAATAAGCTCGAGCAGTTTTGCAACAGTGCATAACATAGAAATTTCTCTGTAATTTTCTATAATTGTCTTGCTGCCTTTTTTTATGGATAGGGATAATGTGCGCTGATTTCCATACAACAGTGAATATTCCTTCCTTTAAGGAACAGTTAAATGTTATTGATAGTGGCAGTGCTAACGTGCTCGCGCATCTAAACCAAAAAATCGGTGGGATTCCATCGCTACCTGCACCTTTATTTAAGTCAAGCTTTTTTAGTAATATTTTAACGTTCTTAGGTGTAGTTTGCAAAGATGAAATTACGTCTGTGCTCGCGTAGTCATGGTCTAATGTGATTCTACCATCAATGTCTGACATCACGAAAGCATATTTGAAAAACGTGTTAAAACCGCCGCAAATAGCGTTACCATCGGTAAGTTTATCGCTGCCTAAGCTTAAAGTTTTTGGATAACTAGAGCCACCCCGTAAAGCTTTTACGTAAGACCAGAATAGTTTAGGAGGATATCTCAACATTGAAAATTACTTGTTCTTATTGACGTCAAATAAAGCAGTTCGGAGAAACCATCGTGAAGTAGAATTCAAGAAGAAAGAAACAGAAGAAGGCAAGAAACTTCACAGGTATAATTTTTTCAAAATAAATTTACAATGTCTATTTATGTCTTTACAGATTGTTCTTATCTGCATCTGTTAGCTCGGCAAATCTCCCTCCCCTCAAGTATCCAAACGACGGACACCCTTAAACGGTACCCGTTCACGAGTTGACGCGGGCTCCAGCCATCGGCCTCCTCAACCATAGTAGAGGGAAGTAAGCGAGCCGACACCCGTACCAGTATTACGTACATTTGCAAAATATCAAACTGATACTTCAATTAGAAGTTGGTTGTATTATATAATTATTCTGATATTTGTTTACAGACATGTGAATCTAATATGAAGGTGTAAAAGAAGCAGTGTTATGAGAGTTTTATAAAGATGTTAGCTTTTTACATTTTAGGGTGTTACCACACCAATCGATGGTAGAATGGAACTGGTGCTGGAATTGGTGTGGTAACACCCTCAGATAGACAGTGCAACACTGAGATTTGCAATTGAATCGCCTGCAGTGTTGTCGACCCTTGGTATACGGAGCCTACAAAAGACCGAACGACTGTTCCAGACGAACACATGAACTTCAATCATTTGTACCTTCTGTAGGCGACAGGCCCACAGCCTAACATAGAGACCAGTCCTAGCAATACATACATTGTGCCAAGTACAGCTATTGTAATGCCTATAAGAGCAACCATTTTCATTCATTTCTAATGCAACTTTCGTTGCTTTTTGTATAAAACTACAGCGATTCACATGTTTAGATTTTTAGATCAGTTTGTTAATAACATTATGTGTATTGTTGTGTGTTGCAACTATTGTTGTCTACCCTTCAAGGTCTGGGTAGTTCACGTGTGAGAGATGGTGGATGATAAAACTGTTTATAGAAAATCTTCTTTCATCTAACAATGCTTACTTGACAATTTAACTTAACAGTTAATACAAGGTATAATACTCTATGACAGGCCCACAGCCTAACATAGAAACCAGCTTCTAGCAATATAAAGGCTGTATGGCTTAGACCCTTGCCTGCTTTTACGAGCGAAAAGAAACAACAACAATACATAAGTAAATGTTAACGATGTATTTCTGAGTTGCAGGTTTTAATTTGTTTCCTTCTTTGCTTTTTGGTCATGTTTATTACTCTCTTTATATTCTTTATTTTAAACAAAATGTTTCAGACATTGCATATCCTTAGTTTTGTTTCGTAGTACTAGCAATAAATATAACTACAGTTATTATATAATAATCTCCCGTTATAAATAGGTGCCATATGAAGCCTTGCAAAAAACATAATAGATTTTAAAATAAAATATACTCATTTGGGTCGGAGTTGGTGATAAATGGTAGACATCGAAGCAGATATTTTAATTAATCTAAAAGCTAGTTTTCATTGTAATTTACGTAAAATATGCCTGCTTCGAGGTCAACGTATTATACACATGGACTCATAATATGTCATATTGTGTCACACACGTAACCCCCTTAAGATAAATCTGACCTCACCTGCTACACGTTCCGATACAAAATTTTTTATTAAATACAACATGTTTACGTAAGATTACACCAACTAAAATTTAGCAAACAGGTAAAAATTCTTAATACAAGACCCCTATACACACACAAGTTATATAATTATAAGTTTATAACCACTTATAAATGATGTTGAGCCGTCAAACAACTTTGCTTCCGTAAGGAGCTAGCCGTATATGAATAAACAATAAACTACCACACAGGTAACGTAATGCTTTAGTAATCTCGTCTCTATAGAAAACCGCATAGAGTATAACGAATTGCCAAGTGACATATGTCATAATGCCATGTTGGCGCAAATGACGGACGTTATTGAATATGAAATGACTCAAAGGTACAGAGTGGAATAAAACATGGTATGCTAAACGCTGTACGTTTAAATAAATAAAACATAGTTTTAAGTTCATTATTGAAGTGTTTATTTAAGGGTTTCAGATTTCTTTGTCTTTTTATGTTAAAATAACTCCTACCTAAAATTGCAACAGCTGGTCAAGTTCTTGTTTTTTTTAATTATCGTCTGGGGTGGTACTGCAACCCTTCCTATTGTAACCACCATAATGGCTACATTAAAGTGTTTGTGGCCCGGTTAAGGAGGTAGACAGCCAGTACAATCTCACAAGCAAGAATTCTACCACAAACCTGCGAGCGGCACTTATAATACCAAATAAACATCAATTAAACACCTTCCTAGTCAAATACGTTGTACTGTAAATTGAAAGAGCATTTGCAGTTATATTTTGTACCATAGGTATGTACAACTGCTTTGAAAATATACACCACGTGGGAAATACCTTTTCTCTCTTTTTTTTTACGTTTATTTTAATATATCGCATTTCAATGCTCATAATATTACCGAACTTAAGGTAGCTAGTTATTAAAACGCATCTATAAACTAAACACTTTAATGTTTGACATTAGAATGGGATAAAATCGAGCAAAAATTCATCTTAAAATTTATGTAATTCCTTTATACTAAAGAACACCCGTTTCTCAATACCGTTACTTTTTCTACAATCAAAAGTGAAATCCCCTATATAATATAACATATTGCACATGAAGCGCATAACGCAGATTTTTCTGAATTTTACGCGCCCGCGCACAATCTAAATGAAAGTTCGAACAATCGTGGTACATAATTGGAAAACTATAAAGTAAGTACTCGCACTCGAAGAACTTTGAAACAATACTGTGGGAACCGAACTGCATAATAAGTGAGAAAATATGTTTTATAACAGAAATTAACATAAAAGATTTCACTTTTTGTTAAAAAAATATTTAGTTATATTGTCTATGATGAGTTTGTGTAAATTTATAAATTCGAAAAAGTTTGTTTTTTTTTTACTGTAAAAGACTTCAACGCAAAAAAATTATAATATATTTAATAAAAATGGTTTTTCTTTTGCTCTGGATTAAAAACTCAAATCTTGCCACAATTTTACGATTATCACAAATAATTAAAGGACAATCAAACTGTTCATAGCTTTCGAGATTACGTTTTTTTATTTAAGTACGCTATTTTAAAATACATAGCTACTTAAATTTGGGTACGACATTACTTGTTATTACATAAATATTACAACCTACGCCTCCAACCTCTCTACAAAGTTCGTTCAACAAGTGTTATTTAAAAATCATGTGTCATTGTGAGTTACATAAAAACCAGCTGGTATACACTGGCACATAACGCTCGTGAGGGATCGAATCTGTGTCACGGCCAGAGTGTGGGCACGCCATTATTGTTCAGTGGGATGCTTGCAGAAATTCGGCTGTATGCTTGTGAAACTTTGCCTTTGAGTTTTGGTGATGTTTGGTAAATTAATTGAGTAATGATTGGATAGTAGATTAAAATGTAATATTTATTTACATAAATAGTCATAAAAGGTATAAGTTATAAAATAGTAAAATCGTATTATGTTTCATCTACTCAAACAGGAACAAAAACTATATATTAATTTTGATTAGGATTGTGCCCTGCATTCTTTCTCATTTGGTTCGAATCCTTCGAATTACTGGTATTTGTATGATATGGACTTTACCTATTTTCAAAATACAGTAGTTGGTGTCTTTCATACGAATATTCCTAGATAATAGAAATTTTATCATAAAAATATTTACACATTTTACACAGGAATCAAGCACTCGCTTAATTTTTGAAATTAATTAAGTTCTATCCTAATTAAGTATCTACTAACTAGACATCCTTAAAAAAAGCTTTAAGCGCACTTATATCACGAAAAGTTTGATTTACCTCAGTCTTCTCAACATTTTAACTGTTGTGATAAAAGTGATTTTGCTCTGTGCGAAAACCCAGATCCGGGAATACAATAAGTTACACCTATTGGTCAATACTGACAGTTAAGCAATAAATACCAACATTAGAAGGCGTCACAGATAAGGACATCGCCAACAAACTAGAAATACCGAACAGCTTAACACCTACACGCTCCGCAATGCCTTACGCGGCAGGCATTTATGACAGTAACCTATTAGTCAATGGCACATAAGTATCTATTTTTTTCATAAAATGGTTTCCAATAGATGTATTGCCAAAGGAAAAGGGTGTTTTATTACTCGCCTGTAAGTAAATCACTACACAGGTAAGGAACGTTGTGAATTCTTGAATAAGTTACGGAATGAGGTTTTTTTACAAACTGATTTTTGTGTGAAATTATTAATAGCGTCGATGGGGGAATGCGGTTTCAAATTCAAATATTTATTTCTCAAGTTCGACAATCACTTGTTCTTACTGACGTCAAATAAAACATGACTTCGAGAGGAACTGGCAAGAAACTGCACGGATACTTTTTTTTTTTTCAAAATAAATTTACAGTGTCTCTTTATGTGTAGGTATACAAAATTTTTCTTATCTGCATCTGTTAGCTCGGCAAGTCTCCCTCCCAAGTATTCAAACGACGAACACCCTCAAACGGCACCCGTTCACGAGTTAACGCGGGATCCAGCCATCGCCCTCCTCAACCATATTAGAGGGAGTTTACCCTTTCAATCCATTAAATCAAATTAAATATGCGCTGTGACAAAAGTGCTGCTCAATATAAGCTAATTTAGTCGGGTGAACAAATACTGGGATAAATACCGAAATAAGTCATAACAGTCTGTCAGTCTGTCCGTCATCATACAAATCATATGAAGTAAACTAGCGTCACGTTTGTCAGCCTATTGTTTGCTTGATCGGCTAGTATTAAACATTCCACCTCTGACCTTGCATAAGGATATTAAGGACTACTTACTTTGTAAAATCACATTTATGCACACAGAACTGATATGAGTTTAAAGAGTCAGTTAATTTTAAACTTTAAAGTAGTGACCATAAGGTCAAATACGATTTGCGTATGTTAGCAACTAATTTTAGACCCAATAAGAGTTGCCTATCGAAATCCACATTTTCAGACATTGCAGACTTTACTTAATATAACCTTTTTTTTTAGATTAATTTTATATATTAGTGTATGTTTTTGAAAGAAAACCAAAATACAATTATTTTACTTATTTATTACATAATTTAAAAATGCTTGTTTAATAAACTATTAAGAATTAGTACCCTCATTTTTATCAATAGTACCGGTGTAGACATATTAAGGATGAAAGTGTTTATCTGGATATTGAACATTGACATAACCATAGATTACAACAATCACTTTTACAGCACTGAAATTAGCACAAAATTATATCTGATTAAATTATTATACCATGGGCTTTTAAGAATATAATATCAGACAATTTGCAATTGAAATTTATAACTTCACTTTTATAATTCATAATATAAAGTCCATGGTTTAATACATATGCATAGGCAACAGTGAGGCAGTTTGTTTAAGATTGGAAAAGTTGCATTGCTATCCGCTATACTTTTAAAGTAACAATGAGAGTATCCAAAGAATAAAGATAAATTATCACAAATACTTTTTAAATTTAAAATAAAAATGTTAACACTAAAAGTTAATGTGATTTTCAATTTAAAGATATTTATCATCAAAATTCAATAATTATTCACAGCTAAAACTTTGTACAGATTTATTCAAATTAATAAAAATGGTTCTTAACCCATAAGATTAAATTGTTTGTATTTTATTCTTAATGGTCAGCATTTATTTATTCACTGGTAAATATTTTATATATGTACAAGAATGACTACAGAGAAATAAATATTTTTTTTACACATTTAATACTTTAGAAAATAAATTTTACTACAATTTACCATACATCTGGTGTTTTCTTTACTCAGAAATTCACAAACAAAGTTTTAAAACCATTGATCACATATAAAACCTAGATACACTCAGATACAATCAGGGTCAGAAAACGATCATCACAAAAAGAGTGCCCAAATGAGTACTTGAATTCTTTTTCAATATTAGCATTTGGTCACTTGGACAATACCTAATTAAAAATTTTTAGGAACTACAATATTAGTTCTCTTAAACAAATGAATTATTATATGTTCGGGAAGTATAGTAAACTTAGTTAAGAAATCAGTAACAAATCATGTTTTTAAAAATAAAAATTAAAAATTTCAGTTTGTACATTGGTTTTCTAAAAACTACCCTATCTCATGCACATATTTGCAATAACTAAGGTTGTTATGTACCAACTGTAATTTCTTGACAAGGGTCTAAACCATCAGGGACAATTTAAAGTGTCACATTTGTATGAATGTGTATCTAGTTGTTATTAAATAAAACAACAGATCAAAATAAACATTAAACATTCTCATCTAAACACATTTCTAAAGTTAAGTATGGAGAAGTTGCATTAAATCAAAGTCTTTAAGGTTAACTAGTCCTGTATGACCATTGATCATACAATAATATTCTGCTCCAACAATATAAGATAGAACCATAGCACCGACAATGGAGCCCAGCGATGTGGACTTTGGAAGCAATATGCCTGTTGCTATCAACAAGCCCACGTAAGTCAGGTATCTAAGAGAAAAAATAAAGATTAGTTTGTTGAAGTGTTTAGTTTTAGACTTGACCCGAATTGGTACAGAATGATGCGAGCTGTGAGCTAATGTGGTGAATGAAAAATAAAATGCTTAACATAGTTGATGAAGATGAAGTACATGAAGAATTTACACCAGGGACCAAAGACAGTTTTGTAATGAAAAAAAGCCTGTCAACAAATTTATTATTAAAAAGTTAACTGTGTCCCAACCACCAATTAAAATTAACTGACAATATTACCTAAAAACAAGATTTTTAACTGGGTTTGTTATTCCTTATAATTCGTCACTTCTGAAAAAAAATTGTAAACATAAATTTATGTCAAGAATTTGATCCAATCCACTACAAAGATTTATGTAGAAAATTATATTTGAACATAATTGAAAGAAACATTCCTAAAATTACCTTGTAGTAGTCAATTGTTCTGACATATGGTCTTCTTCTTCTCTGTCCTTAATACAAAATTCTCCTTTCTTTGAGTATCCTTTGGCACATTTTCGACACATGTCTGGTCCATCTCCGAAACAACCTTGACAAGACTTATCACAATTCATGCAGGCAAAAGAGCCGATCGAATTTAAGCAAAACTGATCTTTAGTACATCTGTTAACATCATCACACTCATTGACGTCTAGACAGCCTTCATCAGTGTCAAAGAGGAAGCCAGGCTTACATGCAGCACAGTCTTTGTTTGTTCCCTGACGACATCCACCTAAGCATGCCTGGTGGCATTTAGCACACAACATTTTATTATCATCTTTATAAGCAAGATAGTATCCCAAAGAGCACTGATCACAGTTTTCACCAGTGTATCCAGGATCACACGAGCATGTGCCATTTCCTTTCCGGGTACCATCTCCTCTGCATTTACCATTTCCACTGCACAGGTTATCAAGATCACCAAGGCATGGTGAACAATCTTTACCAAAGTGATGTTTGGGACAACAAACTTGTAAGCTGTCTATACAGATATAATCAAACAAGTCATCTGATTGTTCCGGCTTTTCAGACCACCATTGCTCTATGTAGTCTTCAGCTTTCTCAGCCATGAGGTGGCATTGTGTAGCATGTTTCCCTTCTTTGCAAATACCTTCCTGGATATCAAGCAGCCGCATCTCACTATGTCTATAAGACTTTTTTAATTTCTCCTCTTCCCATGCTGCATCACCCCCCTCATATTTTCCCCTAGTTGTACGCTCTAGACCCGCCTTGAAAGATTCAACAAATAATTTACATGCCTGGCAGTCACCCAGACTTTTGGATGGATTAAAAAGATTTGAATCTAGCACTGGCGGCCGAATATCGCATAAACCGGTACTACTTAGTAATAGCACTAAAACCACACTTATACTGTTTTTTTTTACTGCGTTCATTGTTCTGAAACCCTGAAATAGAAATGAAAGCGCTTACAGTATTGGCAGTTGTAATTTACATTGAGATTTATTCACAAAGCTTCAATAAAAACTCAAGCTATTATGGGTACAGTTTGACGGCAATATTGATTAAATCTTTAAGTTTTTTCTAGAACTTTCACAACACTACAACTTACGGTGCTACTATTAACAACGCTTAGTATTGTTTAAGAAGAAGTTAAGCTTATGTTCCATACAGTAAAATGAAGAAAACCTAATATTAAATAAAATACTGACGTGTTGTTTTCTCGTTCGAGCGATAGGAGCGGAACGTCTACCGGCACGTCACTGTCAATGTCAAATACAATCTTCAAGACAGCTGTTACGCAGGTTCGTTCATAAACTTAAGAAGGAAGAAACTAACTTATGAACTCAAATTCGGTTCTACTTATTTGTTTTATTAGAGTGCTTCCGAATATTTAATCTCTATAAGTGACCCTGTTTGTTTAACGAGTCACAATGATTTATTATAATATATTTTTGGAGAAGCTATATTTTTTATGTATCTGTGCTTACAAAGTATATTTTATGCATTAAAATTTAATTTATACAGTTAATGATTTAAAATGAAGTATTTCTATATTATTGAAGAAACGTTTAAAATCGATTTTTTTTCAGATCACACTTTTTGGGATCCTCTCAATGAATAAGAACCATAGTAGGTACTTATTTACCATGACAAATAATTCCTTTAATGAGGTTAACATTCTCTGCTACCTATAAGAATCGTCCAACATACTTCACAAAATATGCAACACAAAACTTTTAAAGGGAAGTTCGATTCCCGATTCAAATGTTTTATGTTATATGGCTCTTAAACTATTTATTTTAATTTTTTTTATTGTAGGTAAATGTTATAAATGCATTTTATGAATATATTTTTAAAGCTGCCGGGTGTACTCAAAGGTTTATTTTATTGCAGCAAAATTAGTATTTTTAATTTTCTTAACCATCTGCGTTTGAAATCACTTTACTCTATAACACTAACTTTATTCTTCAATTACATTTAGGAAACAAAAGATGATCCCCAATCTTATTAAAAGATTAATTTTCACAATCCCAGCCATAAAGAAGGCGTGATAAAGCTACTAATGACCATAATGCCCGATTCACAATCCATGAATTATATCATTAATCGAGTAATAAATTAAAATCCTTCGAACAATGGCTTATTATGAACGAATCTTTGGTTTTATTTTGGTTTCTGACATTTACTGATAGGGAGTACATACCTACTCACGAAAACATATTTTTCTTTTGGTAGAAAATATATTAAGAATATTTTTCACCAACATACAAATATACATAGAACCAATTTTTTTTAACCTCATTTCTAGAAACACTTTTTTAAATATATGTACAGTCAGAGAACTCGGCGGAGGCACGGACAAAGGCGAGAATCCCTTGCATGTTGTTTGGTCTTTTGTATGCGCTCCGCATACTAAGGAGCGGCAACACTGCAGGGGATTCAGGTGCGAATCTGAGCCTGCACCCCGACTATATCTTTTTAACCACTTTAAATTTAATAAAAATACTTATTCAATTAATATGATATTATTTACTGGCATTTACCTACTTATAACCTTGTAAATAATTTTGATACTTGTATTTCTTTCAATTATAGTTTGTTGGTGTCGGTGTTACCGAGGTTAAGTTAATTACGCGTGTAAGTATGAGCATACCTACGCAACTCTGTCGCTTTTCTATCGCACCTACGAGTCGCAGGTTTAATGTAAATAATAAATAAACAAATAATCTGTTTTGTTTTTGTGAGAAGACACTTATCGCTAGAGCCAGCCGTATATGAAAACATCTTTTAGAACTAGCAGTACAATTAATCAAGAAGGTTATTCAAATATGGCTGAACTAGCTTGAATTAATTTCATATCCTATACCTGACTGCCATCAAAAATAGCACACAAATATTTTAGGTCTGAAAATATTCAAATAACACCTAGTCACATAGACCTATCTCATAAATAGGTAAGCACATTATCAGGACACGCTCGTCGAACAACGAGCTAATGAAGGCCTAAGACAAGCCGTGTGCGCTTACGAACAAATGAACAATTATAAAGACAATGTCCATTGCGCAACTTCCTACTTTCGCCACAAGCCCACAACGCCGAGATTCAATAGCTTTATATAAACCCTGCTAAGACTTTTTTTGTTATTAAGCGTAAAACGCAACGAATAATTTTCTCAGCGCTATGGAATATATATAGGAAATTTGACTATCGTATCTTAGTAAATTGTCTGCTAGATAAGATTCTACTAAAGAAGAAGAGTTTCATTGTATGAGTCCAGATCCAGTCAAGGATATGTTTGCTCTTGGTTACTCACCATTGTGGTTTGGGATTGCCACAAACTTAAGAAAAATTTTATTACTTAGCACGTTCTGTTTGATTTTAAGGAGTTCCATGGAATATTTCCGAAGTCCGGGATCCAGCATCCATCAAAATTATAATAGGACCAATTTGACGCTTAACTGAACTCAACGCAAAAATAATCATTAAAATCAATACAGAAACCATAAAGTTATACCCGATAATTAAAAAAATTTGAACAAAATTGTTCGTGTCTACACCACGTGACTCTTTTAACCGTTTGGAAAATGGGCACATGAGTTCAAACCACAATTTTGAACAACTTTCCCAAAGGAACAATGTACCAATAATGAAAAAGAAAATGAGATTATACAAAATTAGCGGCTGACTTGTTTGTAGTGTACCAATAGTAAATTATTATTTCATTTTTGCTTTAATATTTCTTTGGGATAGTTGCTTAGAATTTATAGTAGTCTACGCTTATATGCCCATATGCCAAACGGAAAAAAGTCACACGGGATAGTTACTAAGAAATCGCACAAGCTAAACCCTAGATAAAAAAACGTAAAAAAAGTGTTTTAATAATCTCATATCTCAAAATATACCGCATAGGCAAGCTTCTAAATAACATAAATTCTTCACGTTTCTAGCTGTTACTGTCTTCAACTTAGTAATTATATAGGTACTGAATACCGACTGAGAGATCAAGTTTAATTCTATAAAGCTTTATCTTTTAATAATTTTAAATCAACTATTCCACCTGACAACGCAAAAGAGCGAAAAAAATATAAGAATTCTCGAGAGCCCAGATATACTATTGTATTAAATGCGATAAGGCCGCTCTAAAAAGAAAAGAAACGTTGCGTGTATTGGAACGCAAAACACATATATACACTTGTTACCATGGCCTATCTAGAAACTGGCTTTTATTTAGTTAGCGAATTAATTCACTGTATATGTGACGTTGTAAGATGAAGGAATTTGAATCTTACCATGTTGTCTCTTGTGTAATGGCTTTGATCGTAGCTTAGGTTATAAAAGGGCTCTAAGTCAAGGTTTTTATTGGATACCAAGAATGATTAACACGGAAAGTTTCCAATTTATAGTCATTAACTCTAGAGTTAAGTTATTAAATATAGTAAGAATAGGAAGTTCGTTGATGAATAATAAGGCGATGATGACAGCGCCGGTTTCTTTGATTCTTAATCATTTATGGCTACTAATAATATGTCATCGGGTACAATTGATCTACATATGTTCAATGAACAATAATCAAAGAAAGATAAACAGTGTAACTTGATTATATAAAACCACAAATAGGGTAACAGCTATGCCTGAATTTAATAGCTTTGCAAGGTAAGTTCCAGCCCTGGGGAAAGGAGTTTAACTCATCACGATAACATTGTTCGTATAGCTAATATTCACACCTTCAATCAATCAATCAGGTTTTCGATTATAAGATTCAAGACTGAAAACTCTTAAACCTCAAAAACTTTACAAAATCTATAAAATAATCGAATGACACTTTTCGATAGAAATCTATCGAAAATAGTTAATATTAAGTTTACAATGAACAATTTTCTTAATTTTTTATAAAGGCCATGTTTTATTTATAATATTTTTGTACAAATAAAGGCACATATGAGTTGAAAAAAATTGCATTGATTACTATTCATATCGGGTGGATTAGAAAACCATAAATCTAATTTGCTTAAAAATATAATTTTCCAAACCTAGTCAACCACAATAGTTTTGCCAACAGTACCTACTTTGTAGGCAGCTTTTAGTGGTGGGTGACACACGGGATGACGTCACTTCATGGTCGCGAACGCAACCGGAGTGAGACCTTGCGACAAGCCGGCTTCGATTTGGTCAACCTTTTCAAATAAATTGTTCGCCCACTGGTTGAAAATCTATGAAAATAGGACTTTTGAAATTGTGTTTCTGTTTTTGTGGTTTCGTTTTTTGGTTGTGAGTACCAACTTTTAAATTTTACTGATTCTCGAGGCTTGCGGCATGACCGGAATTATGATCATTAATTAATTTTTAGAAGCTGAAAATATAATATAGAGCCAAAGTAATCAAAGCTTGTGATATGGACGACTGGGAGGAAATTTTGTCTCAAAGAAGGAAACAATTGAAACTTGTAGTTTAGAATTTAAATGTGTAAAAATTCCGAGTTATGTGTTTCTTTATTCGCTCAGTTCCGAAAAACATTTATTTAAAGTTATATTCTTTAAAAACATTTATTTAGTCGTTAATAAGATTTACTATTTTTCCAACAACCATAGAGAGATTTTCTGACATGCGAAAAGTCAAAAAACTCTAAACTCCGCTTACCGTATTGCTCATGAGAGCTGCTATCTAAGACCCGACCACAAATGTCAAAACTGAAATACCGCCGACATAAAAGTCACAGTCACGTCCTGCCCAACTACTAGGCTTCCTGCGCATGCGGCTGTCCATTAAACGGCCACAACTAATCACACAACGGGTCAACGCTCCTGCTTCTAAATTTGAATCCAAGTAATTTTACTTATTTAAACATCACCGTACGATTACGGGAAAGACAAGTTTCGTTCGCGTTACATTTCGCCATGTGTACACAAGTGCGCTTAAATAAACGTGTAGATATTGCCCAATTTGGTTGCGCTGTACCTAGTTTCACGTTCGGAAAACAAAAGAATACTGTGCCCCGCTTGGCCAGTATTTTTAGTCGAAGAACAAAGGCCTTCGGCTCCCGGCCACAAATCACTGGAGACATCACTATCCATTATCTTGCAGGACCGTGTTATTCGCCTAAGTGGTCCTACTCGGAGTATAAGTAGTGGGATGTGCTTGCCCCGAGGTCGTTTAGGCGGCTTGGTCCTTTCTCGAGAAGGATACTTTAAGCAAAACTCTAAACAGTCCAATTTTCCTCAAATTATTTTAACATTATACCTCAAAAAGCATACCAAACGTTAGCAGCCCCTAATTTGACCGTCGTTTTATTTTTGTTAGGGTGTTATCTGAAGCGTGTAGCCAAAATTTTAATTATAAACACAAAATACGTGATGTCCTTTTTGCACAGCTGTATCAACAAAAAGTCAATATTATAGAGTGGCAGTATAAAGCGATGTAAAACGAGGCTCTTAATAAAAAAAGTTAATATTGATTGACTGCGGCGGGGCGCCAGCGCACGATACGCATCTCCTATCATATTCACTCGATAATAAAGTTGTTTTTATTGAACCCTTGCGTTTTTTTACTTCGCTTTACACCTACGGTCAATCGTCTCAATAATGGCCATTTAATTGGTTTCCGATGTTGTTGAATAAAAAAAATATTGAAGAGCTTTTACATATCAACGTAACTACATTACGTTTAAGTAATCGAATTACAAAAGAGAAAAGGAATCGCTTTTTATTTCTGTGGAATGTCTTATTTTATAGACTTGAGGTACGATTACGATTCATTTCTCTCGAATTCATTAATTCGATGTTCGTTGGACGTGTTTTCATAATAAATGGTTTTTATGATCCTAAACATTCTTGAATCTTAACTAAGAGGGGCTTATTGGATCTCTTGTGCTTCTTGTAATTTAATTCAACGCTTTAAAATCGATTCCCGTTGGCTGATGCTTTCTCGTGCTCAATAAAAATGGATTTAAGTTTATTTTTTTATTTAATTACCTCTTCATATTCTTAGAAGGTGCGGTATACTTTTCAACAAAGGTTTAGGATTTACCTATCTTTCATAACTTACCTCCATATCTTTAATTACATGAATATATTACTGAAATGTAATGGATATTAGGTAACATTATATCATGACGTTGTTACTTTTAATAGTTACTTTTAATAAAATATATCTGAGGCATCATAAAATAATCCTGCTGGGGGTTGAGAAGTAGTACCTTAGTAACCACTTTAAGTTTCAAATAAGTAACTTATTTCCAACAGAATAGAGCTGTTATTAATATTTCTTAACACAATATCAATAAAATCACATATTATTACAATAACACGAACTAAAGATAGGCTATTTAAACTCATTAGGGCCACGAATCTTCTGTGTAAATGAACTATAATCGAAGCCCCTACGGACGGTTCTTCCGCGTTCAAACTGTTTTCCCGCCAACCCAAACCCGCCATTTCTAACGACAGCCGTGCGGCGCGTCTGCGTGGAGCAACCTGCGCGGAAACAAACGCATTCAGCCTCTTGACCTTAACTAACTTAGGCTTGAGAACTCTTTTAATGGTTAATCTTTAATAATTATTAATAAATTAATAAATTTGTTAACAGGTTAGATAACAAAATAGTGGAACGTGGCCGAAAACTTGATTATCGCTCGGTGGATGTATGAGGTAGTTTGGTTAAGATAAGTTTTATAAGCCTTTTTTTAATCGGTAAAGTTGTATCACATCATCACATCAGATCCTTATATTTTAAAAAATTTATTCGTTCAAGGAATACAATAGTTATCGATCCACTGTCATTTGCCAAACATTTTATCATAAAAAACAAAGAACGTAAACTATCAAGTTTAATTACTAACAAACTTTCACAATACAGATGAATTTATTGCAGATCAGTTCTCACCAATATAAAAGTAACTTATTTATGACATAGGCATACAAAAAGAGTATGTACAAAAAATTACATGAGTTATAAGAAAAAGGAATAACAGAAAATAAATAATAATAGATTGAACTGTCCAAAGATTCCTAGCTCTACAATGTTTCCAAGAATTTAAATTTTCGCGTTCACATCTATGTACTCTTAGATCTATGCAGCTAAATTACTTTGAGCGTCAGAAGATCCGTAATAGAGTGAACGGCACCGTCCGCAGCGCTCGAGATGCAGTTTGAGTCCAGGCAGGTACACACTTCGATACTACGTTACTATGTCTTAAGGAATTTATATGGCTATATTGTTTTAAAACGCTATAAAAGCCCGTAGTTACCTATTCTTACAACTTCATGTTTTGTGGTGTGTGATATTCATTCTTCTATCTAATGAAGGTGTGGTTTAGATCACGTTACGACAATGGCCAATTCCACTTGAACTTTGTCTAGCAAGGACTTTTTGTGAACTTAACCCTAGACACAACCAATATTAATGTGATCTATGGAAGGTGAAAATGGAATAGGAAAATAAACCTTTCCTTTAAACTTCGCTTTCGAATAGATAACGCGGAAAATTATGCAATTATTAAAAAAACGAAACTTAAAACTTACGTAAGTTATTTTTACCAGGCGTAGTTTCTAAAAACATCCATTAAAATAGGTGAGCTAATAAAAAGCTAGCAACTTTACAGATAAAAAAAAAACTAAATTGGTCCTACAGTTGAATAAACATTCCACCTTGCCTTACTATGATAACGCGATACGTAAATCACCTTAGTAGCTTGTCATGAATCTATTTATATTATTCAATTTTTTCAGCAAGCAGATACCTAAATATTTTACATGTACCACTGACTTAAAAATCATCAAGTATATACCCAAACATTTAATTATTTACACTGTATAAAATAAATAACATTATATGCATGTCTTTTCAATTTTATTAAGATAATAAACGCAGGAAACGTCGCAAAAATAAACTTGTAATAAATTATACGTTTCTCCATTAGAACAATGTTGGTGCATTACGCTACAGATGCGCATAATAAGGATTGCGTGTTTCGAAATTACTAGATACTTGGAGATGTATGTACTCAGTTGTTTAACATTTACACAAAATTACTAACTATTGGCACGTCTCATTTATTTTTATAAGTATAAGGCGGCGGACAAACAGCGGATTCCGGTAATGTGCAGTTACCTAGGTTACATCCGCGCAAATAAATTTCGTAAACAGAGACAGCCTGTCTTATAGACATTGACATCGCAAACTGACGACCGAGTGGCGTAGTGGTAAGTAGCCCTGCCTCATACGCCGAAGGTCCCAGGCTCGAGTCCTGGCCGGGGCATTCATTTGTGTGATCAACACAGATGTTTGTTCTCGGGTCATGGTTGTTTGTATTTATATATGTATGTTTATTCTGGGTTCCCCCCAGTTCGCTGTATGGTCATCCATAACACAAGCTCTGAATTCTTTGGAGGCCATACAGTTGGTGCGTTTGTCTGGGATTTATTATTTATTATTATTAAACTCTTCCTGTAGAATCAACAGAAACATTAATTTTTCCATTTGTTGTGTTATTTAACCAAACACATGATGATGTTGACAAATATCCACGAAATATCTTACTATGGTAACATTTTTATTTACTCGTACTATAATAATTGTTAGCATTTTTTTGCAACCATATCTTATTTCGGAGCAAGGCTTTAGATATGCCGAACTTATCTTAGAGAGCATAAGACGAGTCAAAAGTAACATCGTAATTAAGTAAGTTTTGCCACAATCACTTTTCTGGTTAGTTTTGGTTATTTGAAACTCGTTCTTCAAAAAGATTTGGAAAAGCTGGACAGAAGTTTATGACAACTGTGGGAATTCGAAAAGTATACGTATGTATAAATAACAAGACATCAAGAGACGAAACATCTATGTAGACGTTTCCTGAAATATTTATGTAGATGTCAAATTTGTATAAAGCGAGAGAAATATTGTTTACATTTACATTACAACTACATTTTACAAATCTGTAGCTAGAACGCACCCAAGGACTTTTAACGACCCCCTATAAAAAAAGTGTTAGCAAGCAAAACCCTTATACAGATAAGTACATTAATAATCCGTTTTAAGTATATAAGTTTCCGCATATCTCCGAAGAAAATTCGTTTCTTCAGAAAGTTAAATGCCATTACGTGACTAGCTTCCAAATTACATTCGATATTGAACTGTAATAACAATAGGAATGCGTGAAGTTCTATAACTTGACTGGACAATTAAACAGAAATAAATAAGTTTAAAAATATATGCGCCAGCGCAGCTAGGGTGACCATTGTAACTGCTAGTACGATTCAATGTCTACAATTACTGCGAAGAGATTGGTTCGGTCTATAGATATATCATTGCAATTATTTGATTCGATAGATTTGAGTAAAATTAAATAAGAATATTATAAACATTATCAAAATAGCCAATAAGGATGTGCTTGTGATGTTTGAAAATGTATGAGCGTCATTTGGTGAAAGTAAATAATACAATGTACAGTTGTATCTGTTGATTATTGTAAACAAATTCTATTTTTTCCTTTAATTAATGTTTTTATAATGTATGTTGTAGAAGGATATGTTGCAGCTTGGGTCCTAAAACTCAAAACAACATTTTTTTTTAAATATTTATCCACTGGGAGCACCAAACACTTCATATAAAACATATATAAACGACAAGAATTTGATAAATACCTACCTTTAAATACCTTTAAATTAAATAATAGATTAAATAATTAATCAAACTTTAATAATAACATAAACAACTCAAAAAAAATAATAAAAGGTACTAAAGAGATAAATGATTAAAAAAGGTCATTAAAAACTAAATCACACACATAACATTACGTATTCAACAAAATAACAGTAACTATTGAACGACTTACAAATCGTAATATACGAAACTACGGACTAGATTCATTGCTCGAGGTCTAACTTTCGTCTAAACTTCTAAACCAGGCTGGCTCAAAAGGTAAATTAGAAAATACAACAAACCTCTGTGAGTCGTTGGCGGGTTACGGCGAGTCTGAAAATTGGTGGAAATATGAAAAACAAACAACACACTGATTGTGAAACACTTTTGTAACGGGCACAGTTAACGACACAGCTCGTGAATGCACCGATGCGCCCGCGCAATATAGACGTGCGCGTGCTCAAGCCGTTCCGCACTAACTGCTGCTCGAAAGGCGGAGAACGTAGATTGACCTTCCTGCCCACAGAGCCTAGCGGTAGAGCCTCTGGCCTTATAGAGATATACCCCAAAAATTCAAACCTTCTAACTATTATAAAGGTTTCAATGAAACGTTTACAAAATCCAACTCGAAGGACGGTAGTGCATAAAAGATGACTTAACATTTACTATTTAAAAACTTAGTCGTTTAATTTTCTTTTGTAGCAAAGCTTTTATGCGTCTGGTGTGTACTAATGTAAACGTTCATTTTATTGTGTAAAATTCTAAAGCATTTAGAAATGCTTTAAGCATTAAGCCCTAAAAGCAATAAGGAAATGGAAGGGAACGCGGAAAAGCGATACGAGCGTAATATCCGTGTAAAATTTAATGGATAAAGAAATTGTGCTTCGACTGGTTCCGAGATGAGTAATCTACGGAGCTAACCAGGAGTATTTAGGTTCTAAACTTTAACAAGGGTTTCAACTATACATTATTTTAGGTAGGTTATTAACTACTTATTAGTTTCGGAACAATGAAGGATTAAAAAGCCATTTAAAGCTCTTCTATAAGACCTCGTTACACAATCATTCTTATAATTAAATATTAAAATATTAATACATTCAAGCTATCTACCAAAAATTGAAGGTATTCTTAGCAAATGTGCCAGTACAATTTTCACCTTTCAATTCTCTTATTTAGTAAGACCTGTCTATACAATATAGTAAAATAATAAACGCAATGGTAATTACTGCGAAGTATTTTTAAACTTTTCGACAGCCAGCAAACGAGCGCGGGATCTGACTGACGATAAATGGCCCGTGGACATCATCAATTTATTTATTTATTTTAAAAGTTCTGCCAACAAGACTTTCATCATTACATTATAAAGACAATTCGTCAATTAAAATATACAATTTAAATGAAGCCTCTTTTACATGCAAACGCAGCATGCGCATAGTTATTATGGTTTACAATAATGGTTACCTAAAGTAATATAAATTGAAAAGTATCAATAAGATTTACTACGTAAAGAAAAAAAATTAAATTAAAAGCAACAAAACATAAAGTAAAAAATGTAAAATTTAATTTAATTTAATGTATAATTCCTTTTAAAAATTAAGGTCACATAAAATTCATTGTCAATATAACATGTCCACGGAGTAAAATCATCATAATTAAAAAAAATTATAATAAATAAATAGGTATATTATATGTAAAATTAGATTTTATAGAATTGGATTACATCGTTGTATTTAAAAAATAATTATGAATAGAAAGGGTAGGATCTTTAACAGTCATAATGGTATATTAAGAAAACAGTGTCTGACGTAATTTAGATTAAAATTGAGTTACTTTATCGCTAAATATACAAGTAGCATTCTAGTTTTGATTTCTGAGACATCGTTATATATTGGTTATATGCTCGACCCATTCTGGCAAGTGGAGCAAAATGTCCCAGGATAGTCCTAATGAAATGAAATGAAAATGAAATGAAATATTTATTTCTCAACATTGACAATTACTTGTTCTTATTGACGTCAATTAAAACATGATTCTACCACCAGTTCGAAAAAAACTTTCGTGAAGAAGAACTGGCAAGAAACTTCACGGGTATATTTTTTTTCAAAATAAATTTACAGAGTCTCTTTATGTCTATACAAAATTATTCTTTTCTGCATCTGTTAGCTCGGCAAGTCTCCCTCCCCCCAAGTATCCAAACGACGAACACCCTCAAACGGCACCCGTTCACGAGTTAACGTGGGATCCAGCCATCGCCCTCCTCAACCATATTAGAGGGAAGTGAGCGACCCGTCACCCGACGCTACCATAAGAAGACGTACTTTAGTGACAATGACGGTTTAGATATTCATCGGGACGAAGAACTCATCGCACAAACAGACACATTACACATGCTTTGTTACAAATACTAGTACAATCCTGTTAATGAGGGGATTATACCCAAGGGCTTTTATCATCCAAATAATCGGATCGGTCTTACGGTCCTACGTGTCTTAAAAAGGAATGTTTCAATCGTAGGTGTTATGATTAATTTTATTGCAATTGATTTTATTATGAATTATACGTTGCCATCCGTGGTCTTTTTCAAATTCCAATATTTATTTCTCAACATTGACAATTACTTGTTCATGACGTCAAATAAAACATGACTCTACCACTCGGAAAAACCTTCGTGAAGTAGAACTGGCAAGAAACTTCACGGCTATATATTTTTTTCGAAATAAATTTACAGTCTCTCTTTTATGTCTATACAAAATTATTCTTATCTGCATCTGTTAGCTCGGCAAGTCTCCCTCCCCCAACTATCCAAACGACGAACACCCTCAAATAAAAAATAAGTTCCATAATAAATACAAAAAATATAAAAACGTAGCGGACTATAATAGCTTTTCTATTTTACGCAGTTGGGCAAAGATAGTTGAGGAGGAAATGTTTCATCACTACATAAAAAGCATAGAAAGTAGAATTACCTGTAACCCTAGAGAATTTTGGACTTACGTAAAAAATTAAAAGACACGGTAACTCTTTTCCTTCCGTGATAAATTATGAAAACAAAAGTTCTGACTCGGGTACTGAAATCTGTGAAATGTTTAGCGACTACTTTTTTTCTACATTTCAAACTCTGACATCTCACCTAAACAACTCTAATTATGAGGCAAATACATTTTATTCCACCGACCTGGGTGACATAGAAATAAGTAAGGAAGAGGTACTTAAATTACTGAGGACCGTTGACATTAGAAAGTCTGCTGGGCCCGATCGAATTCCCTATAGCCGTGACTTTTTTATTCCTTTATAAAAAAACTGTGCTGAAAGCCTCGCCTTACCATTAACGCTACTGTTCCAAAAATCAATGGCTTTGGGGCAGGTGCCTAATATATGGTAAACTGCATATATTACACCTATCCATAAAAAAGGACCGAAAAATGACGTTTGCAATTATCGTCCGATATATAAATTGTGCATATTTTCAAAAATATTAGAGGAAATTGTGCACATTCAAACATATAACGCCCTCAACATGTTTTTATTACTGAGCAACACGGTTTTCTAAAAAATAGATCCACGGAATCCAGTCTGCTATCATGTAGCGAATTTCTAACAGATCACATGTCTCAGCCCTCTCAGGTTGATGTGATCTACACGGACTACAGCAAATGTTTCGACCGTATAGATCACATCATCCTGCTGCGCAAGCTTCAGGCCGTCGGCATCAGGGGTAACCTGTACCGGTGGTTCGCTTCGTATATAGAAAACCGATGTCAAACGGTCGTACTTAATGGCTTCATGTCCCAAACAAAACAAGTGCCCTCAGGATTGCTCCAGGGGTCATTGCTTGGACCTCTCCTATTTACAATATTTATAAACGACATAACATTTTGTTTCTCTTCATATAAAATTGTAAAATATTGTTATACGCTGATGACATAAAAATACTTTACCCAATAAATAAGTTAGAATTAAATGTACAAAAGTGCTATGTCTGTTCTTTTAAAAGAAAAACTAATATTCTGTTACATACCTATTCTCTCAACAATATAAGCCTATCGCGTGTCAAAGCAATAAAAGACTTAGGCGTAACTTTTGACTCAAAGCTTCTATTCGATGAGCACATTAACACAATAGTCGGTAAGGCATCGAGAGCATTGGGTTTTGTAATAAAATTGGGATCTGAATTCAACAATATAAAAACCTTTAAAATCCCCTACTGTGCTTACGTCCGAAGTCACTTGGAATATGCATCGTCAGTATGGAACCCCTCTTATGAGACGTACATATCCCGTATAGAACGTAAACAAAAACGCTTCCTAAGATTTTTACAGTTTAAATCGTCTAAATATGACAAGGACTGTTTGGCTAGATGTCGGCGGCACCATATCCTACCCTTAAACATACGCAGGCAAGTATCGGATACTATAAACCTAGTTAAAATTGTACAGGGCAAGCTTGATATACCTGAACTTCGGCCGGGATTGGTGCGCACATGAAACTCTTGAGAAACACACTCTATTGCACACTCCCACTGCAAGCACTAAATACCGACAAAATTCGTTTCTATCTAGAGCTAGTGTTCTGGTGAACAAATGGAATTGGGAGCTAGATGGTTTCGACTTGTTTTGCACCAGTGTCCCTTGTAGCAGGGCATCTATAGCAAAAACTTTTTTTAGCGCTCCTTAACATGCTTTTTTGTATTTTTCTATGTACGTATTATTATTATTGTACCTACTTATCTTTGTATTAATGCTATAATTTTATTTTTTATTTTTTCTCTTGTTTCTAAATTTCTCTATTATTATTCTATTTCCAAACATTGCATAATCAGCTTACTTTAACTGTCTTCCGACTTTTATTTTTGTTTTCAGTTATCTATTTGTGAAAACTTCTAAATGGCCTTCTATAATATGTTTAAGTGATCTGTATAATTATAATAGCGGTAAGTTTTCCGAATACTGTGAAGTAAAATAAATATAATAAAATAAATGACACGTTCACGAGTTAACGTGGGATCCAGCCATCGCAGCTTTAATTAGAATTCCCGGTGCTCCTGAAATTGTAACTGGCTGTTGCTTCCCTCTTACCGGAAGGAAGGACTGTAGTACCGCTCCAGATAAAAGTAGGTAAGTAGGTATTAGTTATTTTTTGTAAGATTTTGTCGTAGTTAATTTTTATCTTTTCATTTCGTTTCTTTAATTGGCGCTCAACTCTTTTAATAGCTCTAGATACAGAACAGGAGAGGTATAGAAATTCAAAATAATGCATTTATAAAAATAAGTTATACGTTGGTATGTTAATACAAAATTTCGCCACTTTGTTGTTAACCGCTCGTGGCAGCGTGCGCGGGAAAAATCAACATATAGTATTATGTAAGTACTTCATTTTCAAATTTTTTTAAAATTAAATTAAGGTGGCCCTCTGAACTTCCTTACTTTGAGGTACTTGCCGAATAGTTAGTGGATAGTAACCTAGTCCACATGCCTGGGGAACCAGGTTCGTGTCGTGGTTGGGGCATTCATTTGTGTGATGAACACAGATTTATCTTAACACAAACAACTTAAGTTACATATTAACTTAAAAATTCAGATATATTTAACCTGGTACCTGGTAACCTGGTGGAGGTACGTAAAATTTCAATAAAAATAAACCTATTGTCAAAAATAAATTTAGGGAACCATCAAGAACGATGAAGAAGAGTGGATAACCATACGATGTAGTATACAATTTAAAAACGAGAGTTTTATTGTTCATATTTGGTACGGTCTATAATCCTTCTTATTTTGCCACCATGATAATCACGTTGACGCGTTTGTTCGGGTTAAAGGCATGGAACAACCGGCAAGTCAAACCTGCTAAATCCGAAAAAACGTTAACGCAAACGCGGCGGCGCCTCGCCCTATATCCGCAATTTAGATCTACATAAGGATGTTAAGCTGCCAACTATTATCGCGTTCTAGGCGTCTAGGCGCCTCTTCGATCACCCTCCCCATCATCCCAACCCACTGGTCAATAAGTCAGCTGACTACGCAGCCAACCCAGAAGCAGCGGTTACAGGCGTCCGCGTAACGTCTCAATAGATCCCGACGAGGATGTTACATCAAGGACCGCCGGTGTTCTATTTACAAATAGGGCAGCACGGTATTAGAATAGCCTAACCCACCGGTGGGCCCAGTTTTTCGCTTGTTCTTAGTTAGTAGATGCCCATTCGGAACCAGTGGAAGTTCATTTTAAAAAAAATTGCTCGTTTGCCGGTAAGTAAGAAAAAAATCAAAGTCTTTTAATTATATTAAATTCATAATGAAAATAAATTAATACAACTCCAAAGCTAGTGAAAAAGCCCATGCCACGTAAGCCAAAGCCCAAACACAGCACAATATTTTTTACACATCAGATACATTACTACGACGATTTACTCGGTAAACGCTAAATCTATTTAGTTTTAATAATATTTCGCGTATCCCCATACATTAGTTAGAACCCCAGAACCTTAATTACTTAATTGTGATGTCAATACTCAGTACCATTTCAAGCGTGTTCCGCGCATTAGCAAAATGCTTCCCACATAATTACGCGATTTATACCCACACCTGAACTGAACCCGATCATCATCGTGGCCTTGTTTGTAGAACCCTGCTTACTGTAAAAGAACTCCAAAGTTCAAATCCTGGTCAGGGCAGACAATTGAACCTATACCTATTCAACACAGCTTCTTGTTTCGATAATATATGTGGTTAATATGGGTATTAAGCTTGATTGCCTGGGTTTATTTTATCATTGTAAAATATAAAAAAAAGAAATGTTGTAAAATAAAATTGACGTTAAACACACCCATCTTCTCCAGTATATATTATAATAATAATAATAAATCCCCAGACAAACATACCAACTGTTTGGCCCCAAAGTAAGCAGAACTTGTGTTATGGATAACCATACAGCGAACTAGGGGGGATCCCAGAATAAACATACATATATATATACAAACAACCATGACCCGAGAACAAACATCTATGTTCATCACACAAATGCATGCCCCGGCCAGGACTCGAACCTGGGACCTTCGGCGTATGAGGCAAAGCTACTTACCACTACACCAATCGGTCGTCTTATTATAAGAGAATGCAAAAAGTCATGACTTTTTATCGTATTAAAGGTACATTACTCTCAGTATCACATGGGTTTAGTTACGTAACCCCGGAATTTTTGATAATTTGATATCTTACTGTCATGCTTGAAAGACTTACTAGATTATAGTTGAACTAACCAGATTTAGTTTCATTTTTCTTTTTTAACTTTTATAGTAAAGCAGGCTTTACTAGAAACTATAAAAGTTTACTTAACTTCACTGTAACAGAAAGGCAGGCTTTTCTTTTAATATGATAAATAATCATGGAATGATGATAATGTAAACAATGAAGCTGAAAGTCAATAGTGAAGTGACATAATGCCTAACTTCCACGAAGGTGCGCCCCACTCCTGTTTTGTTCCATGGTCGCACACTACGATGTATAAGCTGAAAAAGAATTAGGTAGGACACGTCTTAGTGGACGACGCTCAATACAGCGTGACTTTACTATCAACAAACCTCTTGGAGCAAAATGAAATGCGCCGTCTACACACTTCAATGGGTTTTCTTTTTAATAAAAATTCTATGAGATTATCGAAATATTAAACACTAACTCAGGCCCACAAATAACAAATTTAGTGAAGATCACGAACTGTTTCGTCTGTTTCCCGCTAAAAAGAATATACATGTGCCACTTCACATCGGTATTCGCATTTCTTTTCGCCTTTGTTACCTTACGTTCGTGTTGAAGTCCAAATAACACGAACACACCGACCACACATCGTAATGAACAGCGAATATGGCGAACATTCACGAATATTTTAGCTTGTCTCAAACGCAAATAAGGACGTGTTATTAAGCTAATTCATAGCGCCTGTATATTTCAAGCTATTCTTAATTTAACCATTCAAAGTTAATAATTCTATAAATTTAACTTCGGTTTTTATGTGAGTCATGGTTTGGATCCCATATACCCAAATTTTTTAAATCGCATTATAAGGTCATTTGTCTATTCCATTTGGTCGCAAGCTGCAATTAAACACGTCCGACGCTGTTCTGACCGAACGGTGAGTGGTCGGCATATCGGCGAAATCCTTTGATCTGTTCCAAAAAAACCGACAAGTGGGTTGTTATGGATGTATAATGGCAATGTAAAGTGTGACCATTATGTGCGACTATATTAGGTGCGATAAGAAGGCAGGCAGTGTGAAGGTAAATAGTCTCAAATAATAAGTGTATCGTCTATAGTAAATAGTTCCGGCCGCACACAGCCATGTCAGTGAATTAAACATATATTGCTTAGCAAATCTGAAGAAAGATGTTATTTACTTCTGGACTAAGATTTATAAATAAAGTATAAATTCGCTAAGCCAAAATCTATATTTAGGGGCGCTTTAAGTAATGAAATGATATGAAATATTTATTTCTCAACATTGACAATTACTTGTTCTTATTGACGTCAAATAAAACATGATTCTACCACCAGTTCGAAAAAACCTTCGTGAAGAAGAACTGGCAAGAAACTTCACGGGTATATTTTTTTCAAAATAAATTTACAGAGTCTCTTTATGTTTATACAAAATTATTCTTTTCTGCATCTGTTAGCTCGGCAAGTCTCCCTCCCCCCAAGTATCCAAACGATGAACACCCTCAAACGGCACCCGTTCACGAGTTAACGCGGGATCCAGCCATCGCCCTCCTCAACCATATTAGAGGGAACTGAGCGACCCGTCACCAGACGCTACCATAAGAAGACGTACTTTAGTGACAATGACGCTTTAGATATTCATCGGAACGATGTACTCAACGAGGCAACAGACACATTACACATGTTTTGTTACAAATACTAGTACAATCCTGTTAATGAGGGGATTATACCCAAGGGCTTTTATCATCCAAATAATCGGATAGTTTATAATATGCTTTTGCACACAACTTCTGCTTTATAGTTTCTTTGAATTTTTCAATAGGAAGACCTTGGATATCCTCAGGAACCTTATTATAAAAGCGTATACATTGAATCATGAATGAGTTAGTGACTTTATGAAGCCTACTATTATGAGCTGCCAGCATATTTCTTCCTCTTGTGTTAACATTGTGCAGATCTTTTTTTCTTTTGAACAAGGTTATGTTCTTTTTTACATACATTAAATTTTCTGAAATATATTGTGAATGGAAGGTAAGAATATTTATTTCCTTAAATTTACTTCTAAGTGACACCCTTGGACCGAGCTGATAGATTGCGCGAACAGCCCTTTTCTGCAGAATAAATACAGTATTGAATCGGCAGCACTCCCCCACAACAGAATACCATATGTCATGAGGCTGTGGAAGTAACCAAAATAGAATAACCAGAATCGAGCAGTTGTTTCATTTCAAATTTGTCTCATTTTTTTAACAGCATATGCGGCAGAGCCAAGCCTTTTCGCTAAACCTAGAGTTTGGCGTCTAAGGTTATGCCCAGAAAGTAATGATTTAACGTTTCTGAGTTTAGTGAACCATTAGTGTCAGGTCCATCCATTGACCTCAACCATTGGACAAGCCCTAGCTACAAAAAAACGTGCATACCTAAACTTGAAAAAAAACATAAAATGGCGTCCATTTTTAGGGTTGCACAAGGAGTACCGAATCTACTATCGATATTTTAGAACTAAATATTGAACTTGAAATATGAAATATAATATATTATATTGAAAATTTAATGAACTTTTGTAAGAGATTGACGTAAATGAAATAATCATCGTTTATGATTTATTTACTTTCATTATAATTCTTTTAATATAAAAAATAAAGAACTATACAGTTTATTTTCTTATTCCTGATATAGTCCCTTCAAATTAGCCAGAAAAATAGTGGTCTGTTTGCATTAATTCCCAGCATGCTGAATTTTGGTACAGACCTGAGGTACACTATTATAAATAAAACACCGAAAGATCCCATGTTTACTTAAAACGTTATTCAAGGTCAAGCATCAAAGTTTTCGGTTCAATCAATTAAAGTCTGGCTGGTCTTCAATGGTTACGATTTATAAATAGACAAAACAACTACCTGCCTATTCAATAACAAAATTAACGTTACTTTAGCTAAGTAACGTTTAACTAAGTCTAAGCAAACTTAATTCCCTCTTTCTTCACGCCTTTTTATTTCAAAAATACACGCACAACGGCAAGCAAAGCAAATACCGTTTCAATATGATTTACTGCGTAAGCGCCTGTAATCATTTGCATCGAAAGTATGAAAAATAAAAACATATTAATATTGATCATCGATATCTGGTTAAATAATCAAAGCTCCGGAACATCACTTTTGACAGAAATGTATGGCGATTTGTGGCACCCTAGGCCACCTGCTATGACGACACTACACGATTGATATTTTAGTGACAACATTCAAAAATAATATAATCTCTTTCTTTTATTAGTATTTTCTATAAGTAGAGGGAGACAACCAAGTTCTTCCTCTTCTATGATTCGATGTACATAACTACTTATTTATATAGATAGGACACGACTACATGTAATGGTGCGTTCTGTTTGCCCACGAGCCATTTTTTCATATTATTACAAAAGAAAATTAATAAGCAAGCTTTTAAAATCTTTAATCGACTAATAAAAACATCAACAAAGTAACGTCATGTGTCAGTATTGACAGGCCGCTCACAGCGACCATGCTGCTTAGCTTGGGCACTGTGAGCGGAAAGATGGCGGCGTTTATGACGTCATTGATGACGTATCGATATCGCTGTGAGCGCGCTCACGGGCAAACGGAACGGGTATATGAGCATAGCTGCGTTCCGTTTGCCGATTACAGCGCTCACAGCGCTAAAAGTGCTCAAAACCGTTCCGATTCGTTTGAGCGTGCTAAAAGTGTTATTAGTGATATTGCAATCGGAACGGTAAATAGCGCGCTAACATTCTGATTGTTCGTCGATTAAGTCTAAAATTATAATTTCATTAAGATCTTTGACCCTGAATGAAGCAGGAGCCATTTTTTTACATTATTGCGAAAGAAAATTAATAAGCAAGCTTTTAAAATCTTATTATTATTATTATGGCAATCAGCTGTTGTTACGACACAATAACTATTTCTGCCAATTTCAAGTATTAGTATACACACGTACTACACGAGGTTAATAATTTTGTAGCGATCAGTTGAGTAGAACTTGCAGTATCTCGAGCATTGAGTTACCTTGAACAATACAAAAACAGGGGGATGAAATAAGTTTTTACAGATATTTTTAACATAGAAGAGTATAATTTATAAAGGCGTCTGGCCATTGTTAAGAAGAAGATTAGCAATAGGGGATAACTTTTTCGCAACGGAGGACGGTAGTGGGATGTCTTCAAATTTTGAAAGAATGTTCAAAACTAGGGAAATCAGGAGTTCTAAAAAATTGTCATTAGGGGAGCAGGAAGAAGTAGGGGGAAGGCATTTTCAGATTTAGTAGATGGAGGGTTAGCAATAATAGTGTTATGGGCAATTTTGTCATAGCCTGGAGATAAAGATGGACTGGGTTTTGATGGTTTGTATATTGTTTTTTTGTAAGAAAGATTCAGTGAAGGAGAACTTTTAGAAGCATCTGCGTACGATTTTTTAACTGAAGGGAAGAGGAATGATGCTTCCTTGAATGATATGTTCTTTTGGGACATGGTGATTTTAATATTCTTTTGCCGGGAATGTTCCGGGCAAGATTTGTCAGTTGCTAAATGAGGGCCTGAGCATTGCAGGCAGGAAACTTCAGAGGATGCAGGACAAGAGTCACCTGAGTGAGTTTGTGCACATCTGAAGCAACGAGCACTGGATCGGCATTGGGCTTTCACATGGCCAAATCTACAACAGTTTAAGCATTGTATGGAAGGCAAAATGTATGGATCAACGGTTAATGATGAGTTAAAAATAAACACTTTATCAGGTAAGCATTGTCCAGAGAAAGTGATCACTACAGATCCTGTGGGGGTCAAAGTGGAACCAGACTCCATGGACCCTTTTCTGTTTAAGCGACGCGCCTTCAAAATTGTTATATCACCTTGGCTTGTGGAGATTGTTGATACAACTTCCTCCATAGACCATGAAGTTGGGATCCCGCGGATCAGCCCCATTCTTGTTATATTATATGTAGGAATTAAAGCTATATAGTTATGAGATTTAAGACTCGGGTTTCTGAGAAACTCGTTTGCTGCACATGCAGATGAGAATTCCACAGAGACCCGATTTCTGCCAACACTCTTTATACCATCATTTTAATATTTTTAATGTTTGATGTAAATAAAAATTTTCCAAAATTTAAATGATTAAATGTACTGCCTGACTTAGGGTGAGTTTCTGACCTGGACACATGAACAATGAAAGGACCTTTGTCAGAAGGATGGTAAGATTTTTCTTCTAAAAGACTTGGATGAGCATTCGAAACAGATTTTTTAGGAGTAGGGGACGAATCCCGATTTATACTTGGACGTTTTCTTGTTTGCACATGTTGAGAGAAAGGGTCAGGGGAGTTGTTGACATCAGAAAACGGGATTGGATCTGGGGGCTTAGGAGGGATTGGAACACAATCCATGCTCACTAAGAGCTAGATAATTCGTACAACCACTTACCAGGAGAGGAAGAGAAAAACAGAAACACTTAAAATAAGTCAATGATGATAACAAAATCACCAAAATAACCGACAAATAACGAAAACCGTGTGTACACCGCAAACGAAAAATTGACCCCTTCGAATACGATAAAACTTTCTTTAAAATCTTTAATCGACTAAAAAGTAACGTCATGTGTCAGTTTTGACAGGCCGTTCACAGCGACCATGCTCCGTAGCGTTGGCACTGTGAGCGGTAAGATGGTGACGTTTATGACGTCATTGATGACGTATCGATATAGCTGTGAGCGCGCTCACGGGCAAACGGAACGGGTATATGAGCGCTGTGAGCGCTGTAATCGGCAAACGGAACGCAGCACATATTTATCACCTCGCTGGGTCCATCCTTGCTTCTGTCATAAAAATGTCAGTGTCAAAAACTGTCAAAGCGTAAGTAATATTTCGATTTGGCCACGGCCGTCTGTCTGTTGGTTTCCTTCTGTTTACCATTGTAACATAAATTTTGGTCTTCCCTACATAACATAACGATAGTTAACAGAAATCTATAGTGCTTTCCTTCTAAACCAATTTTCATTTCTAATAAGACATGCATCATATCAACAAAGTATTTTTTAATTCATGTGAGTGGTATTTTTATTTTCAATGTCAGTATACCATAAATCCTGAATTATATTTTTGGCATACATCAAACAATGTATTCTTCCACAGGTAGTAAGAAATTTGCTAGAGTTAGTTGTGCACAAAGTCTTTCAAAATGCTTATCTACAATAGAAAATCCGCCAGAATTGAAACCTGTACAGCAATTGAGTATACCTAAAGGAATACTTGGTCAGCCAACTCATCACACTCATCCACATTTGATAAGCCCTGGATATTTAACATGTGGAACTACACAGATGGAATATAAGGAGAGAAGAGAATTTTTTGTAGCTAAGCTAGTAGCCGAAAGTCAAACATTAAATAAAACTCACATTGTAAGTAAAATACAGTACTTAAATATAAATAATTTTATCCAGGATATATATATAAAGACAACCTCTTTGAAAAACAAACTACTTATATCAGGGATATGTCAATCTTATGGCTGAATGTAGTAGATAGCATAGGTGATAATTTTTTTGAGCACTTATAAAATCACTCACTTTATTAATGACAATCCATTGGCTTGCAAATTAAAAATGTAAATAAACTTAATTACTACACAATGTTTTAATAATTAATACCAGTAAGTAGAGCATAAATCGTAAAATAAAGTAATGTACTGCATTTTCAGATAATCATACCAGCAGCTCGGAAGCAGCACATGTCGGACAAGATTCCTTATGTCTTCCGTCAAAATTCAGATTTCTACTACTTAACAGGATGCTTAGAGCCATCTGCTGTTATGGTGCTAGTGAAGAATCCGCAAACTGAAAACTTTAAGGTAGGTACTTAAATACAAAAATTGATATAATAGGATAGTTAAAATCTCTTTGGCATTTTACAAAACTCACATCACAATATTATTATTTACTATTTTTAATATGACCCACTCTCAGCAATTACTAAACCAAGGTAGTTATGCAAATACTATAAACAACTACAAATAAGATGGCCCGTTCATGCCCCAGTCACAGAGCTGTTACAGAGATGAAAAATATATATAAAATCTTTTGTAAATTAATAATTATTTTTGATATTTACTAAATTAACGTAAAAGCAGCGAAAAAAAGTAAATAAAAAAAAAGATCTTTTTGTTCTTACTCACTGTGTTAATTAGGGATGCAACATTGCTCATAAATAACATCAATATTAGATCTTCGATATTTTTAAAAGTGAACTAAACATAACTAACAGAAAAATATTACTGAAGGAACAAAAAAACTGACTGCCTAAGTACTGCTTGTAAAAAATTGTACCTTAAAAGTGTATGATATATACCTATTTTTTATTACGTATATTTGGTATGAGTTTATTATTACATTTCACCACCCAGCTAGTTTACAATAAAAGTATATTATTCTAATCCCCAATCCATATTATTTTTCACGGACTCCTTATTGTAATTTTATATACCCTATGATGTCACACCAACAGTTAAGACGAATCTAATGATACCTCATAATATGTTGAAATCTGTTCAGCCGTTTAGGCCACAGAGGGTGCCAAAGAATTAGACAAACATACATACTTTCGAAAAACATAACCCTTATTCGGGCAATCAGGTAAAAATATTAAATGTTTATAAAATATATATCAATTTTTTATTGATATTCATTATCACTGTTTTAATAATACACATAAATATCAAATATGTTGTATACGTAAATACGTACCATTTTTAATAGAAAATAAACAAATAAGTATGAATAATACATGAATCAAACATTATTTTAATATAATGATACCGACGATTTGAGCCATGAACGTGTTACGATGTGCGAATTGTGGAATGCGCGTGCAGCGTATTGAAAGATACTCGGTCTGTAACCTCTCACAACAAATACGAGACATCCTGTTCGAGTGGTTAGCCATCCAAGTAAGTAATAAATAGCAGTTTGAATACCATCACCATTCATTGGTGTGTCTTTGAAATCAACAGGCTTTTTATCACTAGGTTATGTAGGCAGCCTTTTATACTATTGATCAAATACCTCCTTGTAAGAATCTGAGCGTGCCCGTTTTCTAGATGTTTCTAAAATATTAAAGTCATTAGTACTAGACAAACAATGTCTTTGTGTGTCCTATTGTCTTTTGCAAAGGGTCTTTATATGTTTTAATAAAAGAATATTTTTAGGAGCTTCCTGATGGTGTAATATGTACAGCATGTCATACTTTGCTGTTGCAAGCTGACATAAATGCACCTAGAAGACTTGGCCATGCACATGTCTGTGTGGGTTGTGGACGTTCTGTGTCAGAGGGCAGAAGTCACACTCTTAACAATAATTCTTTGTTACTACAATACTTTCCATGGTCTAGTCCAATACAGGTATTTATACAAAACAATATTTTAGCTTTTGTTTATTTATTCATAAGAATAAATAGTTTTAATATTGGTATTGTTTAATAATGAAATGTTTTATTTCAGAATCGACGAGTAACATATGAAGTATGCCATAGTTGCATGGTTGTAGCAAATCGAAGACATGGACTGGAAGTTCAAAGGGGCATTATTCAACAAGAAGATAACAATGTACTGCAAGCACCTGATGTTGTAGATATTCCTCCGGTTCCACCTGCACGGCTAATGCATCCCATTAATGTGTCTCCTCCAACTGTTGTTTCAGTCGATATGCCAACCTATAAAAGAGCTGCAAATACATCACGCAGGTGTATGTTTCAAGGATATAATGATAATCCATGGTTTTTAATACATGATTTTATAAAAATTATGTTAATAAAAAGTCATAATTTTTATATTCCACGTAGTTCACGTGTGTGCAGTCACCACTTATACGCAAATAATTGGAATGAGTTGCCAAAAATGGATGTATATACTTCAAGTTTAACTGTATATCAAATCGAGCATCTTATAGAACTTCTAAAACGAACTACGTCTTTTGATTTTGACAATGTTGAAATAATGCCAAATCACATTTGTCATTATTGGACTGGCTTGGAGGTTTCAGATTTTTTGGCACTTTATAATGAGTTAAACTTACAAGTCCGAAGACCAAAAACAAGTTTGGCAGCTTTTTTGATAAAGTTGAGGACTGGAGAGAGTGACAGGCGACTCTCAACTCTTCTAGATATTCGGAGAGCCACCTTGGAAGCTAGAATGAATAAAGTTCGTTCTTCACTGTCAACGCAATTTGTACCAATGCATATCGGCCTACAGCATTTGTCACATGACACAATCCCTGACCGGAACCTAAGGATCCCAAATGCATTTTTTGGCTTGCAAGACGAAAATAGGAGACCAGCTATAATTATATGGAACATATATATATATTCAAAAGAGCTCCAACTATTTTTATCAAATAGCAACTTACAGTTTGCATAAGTATGATAATTTGATAAAAACCATTTTTGTTGGTTTGTTGCGATGGACACATCCTTGATTTAGCAGGTCCATACAAAGCAACACAGACTGATGCTGAAATCATGATAGATTTATTTAGAGACGAGAATGGACCTATGAGAACTTTTTTCCAAGAAAATGATGTTTTTATTCTTGATAGGGGTTTCAGAGATTCAATTCCTTTTTTAGAATCATGTGGTTATCAAATACAAAAACCAGAATCTGTAACAGCGAGACAAACTCAATTATCAACTATACAGGCAAACAAAAGCAGGCTGGTCACTATGTGTATGTGTAGATGGGTTGTTCAGGTGGTAAATGGGTGTTTCAAAAGTTATTTTAAACTCTTCAGACAAAGGTGTTTTAATCTAGCCCATCGCCATCTTATGGAAGACTTCAAAATAACAGCAGCTTTACTAAATAGATTCAATCCACTCGTAGTTGACAGACCTGATGCTCAACTTATTATTCAGAGGGTATTAAGCCATTTCAACCAACCCAATCATTTGTCACAGTTTATACTGCGCAATAATCTTAATAGAAGGTCTGTCATGTTCACAAGAATTGATGCGGATTTGCCACAACTGTCTTTTTTCCCAGTGTTGGAGTACTCAGATTTGGAATTATTTTCTTGTGGACCATACCAAGTTTTGCAGGCAAGAGCATACTACGGTGAACATGTTAGACAAAATGGCATTTATTCAGTTGAAGTGTGTCCAGAGTTGGAATCTCCTCAAGAATTGGCTGAAGTTATTCAAGGAAATAGGCTCTATTTAATTAGAGCTAGGATTAAATCTAGACATGTCAGCCGACGCACGTATTTTAGCTACGTACTTGTAGATGCTCAGCCCACTGTACCCAACTGTCTTGATTGCATTTTGGGTTATTATTGTTCCTGCGTTGTAGGCAACCGTACAGTCGGTTGTTGCTGTCATGTTATGACTTTAGTTTGGTACCTGGGCTGGGCAAGACATGAGGAAAATATTACTCCTCCAGCGTCATTTCTTGACAATATTTTATTAACAATAAATGAATGAAAGCAATACCAGTTGTATTATTGTTTATATTTATATACCCATGCAATAAAAAGTGTAGGTGTATTTACTATAAACACTTTTAAGATCTAATTGATTTTGTGATAAAGGTGAAAGAAAACTGGAATAATCAGTGGAAAGGATAAAAGGAAGTGGATGAATGTATGTGAGGTTAGGAAAGAATGTCAAAATTGTACCAGATGACATATCTCTACCCCTCTGGAATTATGGCGTATGTATATGGAGATTCGCTTTCCCATGAATAGATTTTACATGCCACAATATTAGATGTGGAAACATTAAATTAGTATTCTAGTGACGGATCACAAAAAAACATTAGTAATAATGGTTTCAAGTTGCAACCTATAAGCAAATACTTAGTCTAGCATTTTTGTATATAAGAGTTCTGAACTAAAGTTCAAGACTTTCCTTCTCTGTATGACTTGATGGTCTTTCTTTAATCTTCAAAACATATTTTTATATCTTAGAGTTAGTATTATTATCATTTCAATGATTATAACAATGTTGTCACTAAAACACATTGTTTTCCTTTCCTAAATATGACAAATGTTTAAGAAAATAAAAAAGAGACCATAACTTCATTAATTGTAATGATTTAATACCTACAGGTGTATTGAGTAGTGTTCATACATTCCTTTAGCGTTGCGAGTTCAATCGCCGCCCGGAATAATTATTTTAATGACGAACGTTATGTTTTGAGGTTATGTTAATAATCACCAAATAGTTGTTAAACCTGTGCTTTATATGTTAAATGACTCTTCTATTTATAAATGGTCAATCTTTCCCTTTCCTATGAGCTAGAAGTGATCACTGTAACGTGCTGGGGCACGGCTCAATAGCCAATCGGGCCATCCTTTTTTATAATTGTCATAACATATGTTTTTTTAAGTGATTGAAACAGATCAAAACAGTTTATCCTAGATGTCAGATACCTACTTTAAAAAAATAACTGATTAGTCAGTGTTTGAATAATAAAGAAGTAATAAAAAGATAAATAAGCAGTTTTATAATTAAAACCAATGCATGTTATGGATAGCACATTTCTGATATAAATTGTCTTTAACCATTTTCTGTCAATCTAAGTGGCTCAAGACCAAGCATTTCATGTGATTTAAGAATATTATGCCAATATTTACAGTACTGATCACTGTTTGTAAGAACCAACAATTAACTCCTTAACTTTTTTCTACAGACAATAATGTTTGTCCACGAAAAAGACTCCCATGCAGAACTTTGGGAGGGTCCTCGGACTGGCTGTAAAGCCGCAGCAACCCTATTTGCTGTGGATGAAACTCGCCCTGTTGAAAACTTTGACACTTTCTTAAAAAAGTATGTATATTATAGTTGCAATTAGTGTAAAATATTAATAATGTTTTGACACCAACACATGATCAATCTGCATCTATAATTCCAGATAAATGACAGTCACTAGTTTTGAAAATTATATTATTTTTGTCATACTCCGGGAGGTAGCGTTCCATTTTGGGCAGTGATTTTACGCCGATTGCTTGCCATCTTTTTCAATAGATCTCGAATGACTTACAACTTAACCAAGTGTCAGCTGGCGCACCCGCGGTGGGTGTGGAACTGGGAGGTTGCGAAAGTGGTAAAAAATAAAAAAATTTAAGTGATAGTACACCGGCTGAAACTTTGTCCATAAATAGTTGTTATCATACTGACCTGAAATAAAATCGTCAGCTGCATAGTGGAGGGGGGATTATGCGTCAGCTGCTCGCATGAACTTGTAAAAAAAAACGTAAAATAAAGTTATATTACGCCGCATGAAATTTAACTACGTGATTATTTAAATAATTAAGAATATGAAAACAAAAGTCAGCTGCGCATATAGCGGTGAAAAGGCCTTCAGCTGACGCAGTGAAGATGCAGCTTATTTGAGCAATGCATGGAATCTTTCACATAATATTTTTGTCTTCATTAATTTATAACAAAATTCATAATATGAAACGATAGCGCGTGGTAAATGAAATGAACATAACTAAAATAAAGCTAATATTTAAAAAAAAAAGGCAAAATATGGAAATAATTGAGCTGATTGTGGTTTCCGTATTCTTAATTATTTAAAGAATCACGTTGTTAATTTTATATAACTTTATTTTACGTTTTTTTTACAAGTTCATGCGAGCAGCTGACGCACAATCCCCCCTCCACTATGCAGCTGACGATTTTATTTCAGGTCAGTATGATAACAACTATTTATGGAAAAAGTTTCAGCTTGCGTACGATCACTTAATTTGTTTTTATTTTTTACCACTTTCGCAACCTCCCAATTCCACACCCACCGCGACTTGAGCGGCTGACGGTCGGTTCACTTACTAGTCTATAACTGTTAATATCAGCCGGCTTAGTATGACTTTTGTATTTGCAACGCTACCTCCCGGACTATCACTCCTTCTTTCTTTTTTTTTTTTATTTTAGGTTTTCGTGTATTTAATATTTGTAACTGGATCGTCAATATAGTATATTTCTTTCTAATCAATTTTTTCAATCGCCTTTCAGAATCGTACCGTCTTCAAAGCCAGCAGTACTTTGGTATGCCAGCGATACTGTAGCCAATGAATCCGTGCAAAACACTGTTAAGTCAGTCCTAGAACAGGACAGTATGATAACCACGGGAGATCCAAAGACAGTGTTGCACTTCATGAGGGTGATCAAGTCTCCGACTGAGGTGCAGCTCATGAAGGACACCTGTTATATTGGAGCTCAGTCAGTTAACCATGCCATGGCTTGTACTAAACCTGGTAATTATGTACAGATTATTTATAGAAACGAATAATAGTACACCAGTGTACTGTACAGTACACCTGGGAGTACAGGTGTATAATTATTGCTTTAAACAAGTAGATTTTTATTTTTTATTGTGATTATTTTGAGAAACTTACCAATTAAAATATCTCAGGCGTTACATGACAAAGTCTTTCGCAAATGAGTTCCAAATTCAAATTAAAATATTTATTTGTCAACATTGACAATCACTTGTTCTTATGGATGTCAAATAAAGCATGACTCTACCACCAGTTTGATAAACCTTCTTGAAAAATAACTGGCAAGAAACTTCACGGGTATATTTTTTCTAAATAATTTTACAATGTCGTCTCTTTATGTCTATTCAAAATTATTCTTATCTGCATCTGTTAGTTAGGCAAGCCTCCCTCCCCCCAACCATCTAAACGTCGAACACCCTCCGAAAGGAATGTAACAAATTACTAGTACCCTATTCATATCGTTTTAACATTAATAATTCAAGAACACCCATTCTGCAATAATAAAATATAATAGTGTGATAATTTTGTCTTAAATACGGAATTCTACTGATATTTTACATTGACATATTGATATTCATACATTATAGCTTTCAAACGAAATTGTTGACCATGCTTTATTTTTTAAAGGATCAATAATATCTATAGATAGTGTCACCCTCGTAGACGCTCAGCACCGTACGATGAAGCGATTAGGAAAGAGGGGGGCGCTTCTATGTGGGTAGCACTATACATATCCATCCAGGTGAATAAAGTTATTTTTCTATTCCAGGCGTATCGGAGCACCAAATAACGGCTCTGCTGGAGTACTCGTGCAAACAAGCGGGCGCCGAGCACCTGTCATTTCCACCGGTGGTCGCGGGCGGGGCGCGCGCCACGCACATACACTACGTGGTCAACAACCAGCTGTTGACTGAGAGGGACATGCTGCTGGTTGACACTGGTGAGTGATTGATTGATCTTTTAATTATTAAATGTGAGGTTCGGTCTGTGGGTTGGCAGCCTATCCTTTTAGATGTCCTAGGACTTACGACCACGACTGTGCAATAATCCGGATAATTGGTTACGTATTGTAGGCGTGAAAATTAAACAGGGTAAGCAGAGCTTGTGTGCCATACAGCGAACGGGAAGGAAGGGTGGAAGGGTATATATATATATACAAACATATGTGGCCATCACATAAATTAACGCTCCGACCAGGAATCGAACCTAGGACCTCCGGCGTACGAGGCATGGCTACCACTAATGACGCCGCATCTTAGCGAAGGTTTTTTATAATTTAGTCTATTATGATAATGCTTTTCTATAAAGTTACAAGAAATTAAAAAACTAAGGATTTTCTATGTAAAATTAAAAAAAAATGTTCGTGTAAATTTTGTATCATCATAAATAAACGACATAACTAATCTTACGAATTAAAATGCTATAAAGCTATATGTAGTAAAGTATGTCAGCTCGACACTAGTCGTTATAAACTTACAAAATTCAGAGTAACCTGAAGCTGGTTTCATTACGCGGAGAAGTATAGTGCTGGAGTCGGCCAGTCGCTGGCAGAGGTCGTCCGCAGACCGCGAGCTCGTGTGGTGGCCGCGAAACTAATAATATACCTCCTATTTCATGTAGAGAGTTTTGACATTTGTTTTGAAAATTTTCTTGGTCTGCCTATAATACTGCGGCGCGCACATTCTGAACTTACTAACAGCCGACGTCACATAAACTTGACACACAGACAGCCAGTTAGAAGGTGGCGCGAAAAGTTACTATTGTCTGTTTTTTTAACAAACGAGTACTGAGTATGTCTTTCGCACATTCCCGATATTGAAAGAGTAAGATGGGTCATTGTGAAGGGGCGGGGCCTATAGCACCAATAGATCTACAGCATTTGTTTAAAACGGACTTTATGTTGATTATGTGGACCAATAGCAACTCAGTAAAAATTTTCGGTACTCGTTTATTTAAAAAAAAACAGACTATAGACAGCATGATGCAAATTGTCACAGTTACATATTGTTTGAAATTATTTTTCTCATATCGATGGTGTTTGTGTATCAACCTTGTAATGAATGCTTCACGCAAATGAACTACTGTTACAAGTGAGTGTTGTATTTCCATTCGCATATCGCCCAACGAAGCAATGCAATGCCATTAAAAACCCGGAGTTCTAAGGTGTATTTTCGCAATGATCATGATTGATGATTGATAGATGATTATAATTTAAAAAAAGAAGCCATGGTGAAATGAAATATTTTAAATTCGAATTTCGAAAACCGTAAATTAGGTTATAAAGTCAATATTCCGTGCAGGGTGTCAACGCTGGCTGTACAACTCGGACATTTCGCGCACGTGGCCGGTCTCCGGCGAGTTCTCCAAGCACCAGAGGATATTGTACGAGCTGGTGCTCTCAGTGCAGGTGAATCATAAATATTCCTACATTATTAGACGGCCGAGTAGCGTAGTAGTTAGTAGCCCTGCCTCATACGCCGGAGGTCCCAGGTTCGAGTCCTGGCCGGGGCCTTTATTTGTGTGATGAACATTTAGCTGCAATACATTCATCCACACGTCGCCGAGGTCTAGCGCAACTGCCGTGCTCGTCCCGGCCGTGCGGCAATATTTATAGTGTGCGAGAGAGACAACGCATTGCATTCTTCCCGCTTGCACGATGAGTGTTGTGCAACCGACCGCCGCCTGCATCTGAGCCGAGTCGTCGCTACTTGTGCCGTCGCTATAAAGCAGATATATGCAAGAGTAGTTTTAATAAACGCCATTCATTCTCGCTCCGATCGCCGCCCTGTGCGGACGTGCAAGACCCCGTTCTCCGTTGTTTGGTCCCTTCCCGATATTCCGTGGCGCTCAGTCTACTGACGTCACAGTTTAGCGTGTTGGTTCCGTGCTACGGTTTTCAAGGTTTTTCTACTCCGTCTGAGTGCTTTCGAAGTGCGATTTTTCTTTGCGACTAAGCCCCTTAGTCTTCAAAGTGCTGTGCTAAGTTGTGTTGTGCTTGTGCTGAGTGCAGTGTTGTGCCCAGCGTAAGTAGTCTGGTTTCAGTGCAAAGGATACTTAACGGTGACAACGAATTTGTACTGAACCAGTCCTTTTTATTTTTATTTTATTTCTCTTCTCTATTTTATTTATTTTTCTTCTATTTTTCATATTTATTTTATCATATCTGTGTGTTTTCGTGTGTATTTGTCCTTTCTGTCGGTAAAGGTTGACCCTAACGTGGTCAACTCTTTACCTGCGTACCCTTTTTTAGGTTTCTAGGTAGCGGCCTTCGGCGTACTACTGTTAATTTTAAGTTTTCCTCCCCAGCCCCCCTACCGCTGGTAGGGAGGTTAGCCGCTAGGATTTTGCTAGGTTTTAGGAACTAGGCATCTTTTATTATACTTATATTTATTAATATTACTGTCCCAACTCTCCCTTATGGATCCGCTAAGCGTTATTAACGCGTTCACCCAGGCACTTGCTGCGGTAGGCGTCTACATCCCGAATGACATCATAACGCAGGCCTTGCAGGCATCAATCGCGTCCCCGGCCCCTCAGGCCTCAACCCCGGCCCCTCCAGGCCTCAAACCCGGCCCCTCAGGCCTCAAACCCGGCCCCTCAGGCCTCCAACGTCGAGACCCCTCAGGTCTACAGCTCTTCCTCGTCTCCCGCCTCGTCCGAGATGGACTGCGAATCGGTCGCATCCTCTCACGCGTCGCGTCGCAAGCGTACCGCTCCCGGGAGCGACTCCGAACCCGCGTCTGATACGTCATCAGATGCCGTCACCTTAACCGGCTCTCCTGAGCCCGCGTTTCAACTTGTCGCCAAGCGCTCCAAGAAGCGCTCGAAGAAAGCTTCGGTATCATCAATACCCGAGCCCTCCCCGGTGTCTTCAACACCAGCCCCCGCGCCGGTAAAATCACTCGAAGTTACCGCGCCTCCGTCGGTCCCATCGAAGCCAGCGACGCGCTGCGCTCCCGTCCCGCCGAAACTCCGCCCGTCTTCCTGCGTGAAAAAGCGCGCTGGACCGCGGTTTCTAACTTGTGCAAAGAGCACAAAATTAATTACTTAAAAGCCGCCAACGCTGGCGATACAATCAAAATTCAAGTAGCGACCGTCGACGACTTCCGCGCGTTTACCAGGTTACTCTCGTTAAATCAAATCGCGTATCACACCTACGCCCTCCCGGAGGAGCGTAAGATCCGCGCAGTACTACGGGGCGTCCCGTTCGAACTCAGTAACGAAGACATCCTCGAGGACCTTAAGTCTCAGGGTTTCCCGGTCACAGCAGTGCACAATATGCACTCCAACCGCGGTAGGCGTTTTCCTTTAGCTTTAGTAATCCTGTCAAATACTCCCAACTCGAAGGAGATTTTCAAAGAGGCTCGCACAATCTGCGGACTCTCGAACATCTCCGTCGAGCGTCCCAACCCCCGCGGTCACCCTGGGCAGTGCCACCGCTGCCAGCTATATGGCCACGCAGCGGCTAACTGCTCAGCTCCCCCCAGGTGCGTTAAGTGCCTGGATCCACATTTCACAAAGGAGTGCACTCGCACTCCTGAATCCACTTCCCCCCCTGCCTGTGTGCTGTGCGGCCAGTCCGGCCACACAGCTAACTACAGGGGTTGCCCGCGCGCTCCGCGCTCCACCACCAAGAGGGTCGCGCCTAAACCGGCGCCGCCGCTCACTCCTGCTAACTTCCCGCCGCTGCGCAACCGGGGTCCCCCGGAAGCAAAGCCCGTTCAGCCGACGCCTACTCCGGCTCTGTCTTGGAGGCAGCGTCCGGCCGTCCCGCCTGCACCTTCCCGACCCATCCCAGCTCCCGTAGCTTCCGTAGGGCCGCGTCCCGCTCCGTTATCCGTACCTCAGTCGTCGTTGGCTGAGGATATGAAGACCGTGTTCGACGTTATTCAAAACGTCGATATTAACCAAATTTCCATACTCGCACGCAAACTGCGAGCCGCCCGCTCTCCTCAAGAGCGTTTATTCGCGTTAGCCGAGCATCACTCGCTCCTAAGTTCGTTGTAAATTTATTTTATTTTATTTTTTTTTATTTTCGTATAAAATCGTAAATAAGTAAATTATAATGAACTGACTGAAATGACGAATCCCGCGTCCAGTCGTATTAAACCCAAGGGCTTATCCCTAGTATCTTTTAACGCTCGTAGCCTTAGCACTAACCTTCCCGAGATTAAACTGTTCCTTCAGAACAAAGAACCTGACTTATTCCTTCTCCAGGAGACATGGCTTACTCCAAACCGCTCCAGGGGATACGCTATTCCTAAGTACGCGTTTACTCGCAACGATAGGCCCAACTCCGACGGTTACGGCGGCACCGCTATATATTACAAAAGAGGCTTCCATTGCTGTCCTCTCCCTACCCATCCTCTCCTCAACATGGAGGCGACTGTGTGTAGATTGGCTATGACTGGTTATCCGACCATCATCATAGCTTCAATCTACATACCTAGTGGTACCAGACCAATCCGCAGCGACTTTGAGGCCATTCTCGCCCTCGGCCATTCAGTCATTATGTTCGGAAACTTTAACTCCAAACATACTGACTGGACGTGCCTATCGACCAACACCAGCGGTATCGCTCTCCTCGACATCACTAACTCCCTTGACTTAGACGTCATATCCCCCATCACTCCCACTCACTATCCCAACAACCCGACCTATTCTCCTGACATCCTCGACTTTGCAATTATCAAGCGAATCAATCTTGATCTCAGGTCCATCGAACCGCTCGATGACCTAGGCTCCGACCATCGCCCCGTCTCCCTCGTGCTAGGCGCGCCTAACGATAACGTCACATCTCCTAAGACCTTTACCAACTGGAAAGGCTTTAAAAATACGTTAGTTTCAGCCTTAGAGGCACCGAACTCTCCGCTCGCGATTTCGCCCGACCAATTAGACAGCCCGATTAAAATAGATTCGATAGTCGATAATCTCACTGATGCTATCAACTCAGCCATCAGCGACAACGTAATCATTGCTAAGCAAGGCAAACCCGCGCTTCCCTTAGCCGTTAGCAATCTCATTAAAGCTAAGAACGCGGCTCTCCGGAGAGCCAAGAAATATCCCACGCCCGCATATAGAACAGCTGCGAATCAGCTTCAACGTAAAGTTAGGTCTCGCCTCGCGGAACTCCGTGACACTCAGTTTAACGATCTCATGGAGAATATCTCCCCGTCCCACCAAGCGTATTATCGAATGGCCCGAGCTTTACGCGTAGACACCGCCTCTCACGTTCCTCCTCTCACTCGTCCCGACGGCACCATTGCCTTCGAAGTCGAAGAGAAAGCCGAATGCTTCGCCGACAGCATAGCGGCACAATGTTCGCCCAGCACGCAACCCGCGGATCCCTCCCACATCCAGGCGGTGGAGGACGAAGTTCTCCGCAGAGAATCTCTCCCTATCACCGACGACCCCGTCACAGTCTCTAATGATGAAATCTTGCTTCTCATTAGAAAGCAAAAGTCCAAAAAGGCTCCGGGTGCGGATGGAATTTCCAACCACGCACTTAAGCACCTGCCACAGCAGGTGCTTACCTTGTTAGCTATCATCTTCAATGCCTGCTTCGACCATAGCTACTTTCCAAAAGCCTGGAAAGAAGCGACAGTCATAGGCATTCCCAAGCCGGGTAAACCTCTGAACATCCCGGCTAATCACAGACCCATCAGCCTCCTCAAGGCAATGTCTAAACTTCTCGAAAGAGTCATACTCTCTCGAATGCGGAACCATCTGTTTCCAACGGATGGCGACCCTCTCATTATTCCACACCAGTTCGGCTTTCGCGCTAAGCACTCCTGCCCTCAGCAAGTCCATCGAATCGTCGAGTACATTCTCGAAGGATTCTATCCGCATCGTAAAAAATCAATCGCGGTTCTCTTTGACGTAGCCAAGGCATTCGACAAAGTCTGGCACAGCGGTCTCGTTTTTAAACTCTATAAAATAGGCTTACCGGTTCGCCTAGTCAGATTAATCGCGTCGTTTCTTAAAGACCGTACGTTTCGATTCAAACATGAAGGCACGCTCTCCGCGCCTCGTCCCATAAAGGCTGGAGTCCCGCAAGGCTCAGCCCTCGCCCCTCTGCTGTACACCGTGTACACTAATGACATGCCCATCCCGCCGAAAGGCGTCGAACTCGCCCTCTTTGCAGACGATACCGCCCTTTACACTAAAGGTAAAAGGATCCCGTATAACATCACCAGACTCCAAAAGGCCGTAAACGCCCTCGGTGTTTGGTTTCAAAAATGGCGTATCGATGTCAACCCAGAAAAGAGTTCTGCCATTCTATTCGACCACAAACGTCGTAATCGCCGCAACGATCCCCACATTCGAATGTTAGGTATTCCCATCCCCTGGAAGCGCAGTATCAAATACTTAGGCGTCACCTTAGATCAGACGCTTTCTTTTAAGCCACACGTCGATAGAGTAACGAAACTCGCGCGTTTCTACTTAAGCCGCTTAAATAGTATGATAGGTAGAAAAAGTAAAATGTCTTTTAGAAATAAACGTACGCTTTATAAGGTCTGCGTTAGACCCGTCATGTCATATGCTTCGCCAGTCTTTGCCCACGCCAATCCCTCCGTCCTGTATAAGCTGCAGGTAGTTCAAAATCTCTTCTGCCGCAGGGCCACAGACGCACCTTGGTATGTGCGCAACGCGGACCTGCACAGATATCTTGAACTACCTACAGTGCAACAGCACCTCAAAACACTCTCAGAATCGTTCTTCAAACGCGCCGAATCCAATCCCAATCATCTTGTTCGAGATTCAGTCTCATATACTGCTCCTGTGTTAGATTCGAAATTCAAAGTCGCTAGCAGTTAACTTTAGCTCTCGAGGCCCTTCAGGCCGCAAATCCTAATTCTAACGTAAATTCTAATTCTAACGTAAATCCGAAATAATGCAATTTTTTTTTTTTTTCATTTTTAATATTTTTTTTTTTACTTTTCATTTTTGAGCACCTTCAGTGCTATGTGAATCTCAGCGGGTGACCCCTTAAGGGCCCCGCTGGCGCGGCCTCTTTCTCCAATTGGCCGTCGCTCAGATGAAGGCTGAGTGGCAAAAATGCACGAGCCGACAGGGGGTTTTTTAGTGGGTATGGTTCTGGTAGGCGTCGGGACGAGTCCCACATAACTCCGATCGCGCGCGCGGAGTATGCGTCAGAGCATTTTTTATGTCCTCCTGCCCTTCCCGTGGAGGGGAACCAAAAAAAAAAAAACAAAAAATTTAATAAACGCCCGTTCGTATTCTGACAACTGTTTGATTTCTCCACCTTAAAGCATCCGTATCTTGCTACCTACAAACATAAATGTTTGTTCTCGGGTCATGGTTGTTGATATTTATTCATATATGTATGTTTATTCTGGGAGCCCCCCCAGTTCGCTGTATCCATGACACAACCTCTGGTTGCTTTGGGGCCATGCAGTTGGTGTGTTAGTCTGGGGACTATTATTATGATGTTTTTTGTATTTCTACTGTTTGTGTTTTAACGACGGCCTGTTTGGTATGGAGGTAAGTGGCCTTGCCTTTCATGCCAGAGGTCCCGGGTTCGAATCCTGGTTGGGGCAGATATTTTATCATATTTGCTTTCTAGTCATGGATGTGTATGTATGTTTATTTAAGTTTATTTCTAATATTGATGTATTAAAAAAATCTTTGTATGTTTATATATTTCTTAAGTTTATTTATCCGTTATCTAGTATCCATAACACAAGTTCTTAATGATACTTAACTTGGGCTAGATAATGTGGTGTGTTAGTTAGAAATATTTATTTATTTACTATTTATTTAATTATGAAAGCGTGTAAGCGATCGACTATAAGCTAGATTATAAATATACTTTGAGGGTGTACGTCGTTTGGGTACTTGGGGGGACTTGCCGAGATAAGAATTATTGTGTAAAAAATTTAAAAAAATTGTATCCGTGAAGTTTCTTGCCAGTTCTTCTTCACGAAGGTTTTTCCGAACTGGCGGTAGAGTCATGTTTTATTTGACGTCAATAAGAACAAGTAATTGTCAATGTTGAGAAATAAATATTTGAATTTTAATTTGCCTATATACCACGATTATGTCAACGGTTTATTTTTTTTGTACAAAATATTAAATCATTACTAATAATATTCGTATTTTGTTCTAGAAACGGTTAATCGAGTTGCTAGGCGACACGCGGCCGTCGCTCGACAAGCTGTTCGACCAGATGTGCCGCTTGCTCGGCGTGCACCTGCAGCAGGAGGGCATCCTGCCCAAGCACATTAACGGCAATGAACTGTTGAACGTAAGCGTTTTTTAATATATACAATTCCTAACCAGTTCTTTACGTAAAGTAATTTAACGGTATACATATATTCGAGAAATATATCTTTTCATATTTCTGATTTCTGTAAAGTATTTACTTTTTAAATTAATTTAAAAATAAATGAATGTGATTACGTCACGGAGTAGTTATATAAAAAATCGTTTTGCTTAGTTTATTATAGTTCCTGGAATTAACGACTTTAAGAAATTCTTAATGACAGATGTCAGACGTCACAGTTTAACCAAAAATAAGATAGAAAATGATACTATTTGATGACCACATAATATAAAATGTTGAATGTGAGTCAAATGCGAAGTGTTACGTTGTATTATAAAAAGTGTCTCAAATTGGTCTCGGAATCAAAATCTATTTTTTTTTCTTTACGTACCGAATTGAGGGGTATGAATTACATCATACAACGAAATTGTACTTACATCATACAATCTTCTATGTAACATGTGCTTAATTAATTTTATGTCTACAATAAAAGATAACTTGAAGGTGTTGGACGAGTTTTGTCATCTTAGATTTCTTTGATCTCAACATTTAATTAAACGAGCAGCGGACGTCAAAACTGGGTAAAGGCCCAAAGTTTTATGAGTAACCAACCCCTCAAATTAAATAGAGTAGTGTTCAAGTGATCCGTGGCTTTACATTTCCTAAACAATCATTAATATCTATTTAGGATTATTTACTATGTTTACGAATGTTCCAGAAAGCGTACCGTCTGTGTCCGCACCACGTGTCGCACTACCTCGGGCTGGACGTGCACGACGCCCCCCTCGTGCGGAGACAGGTGCCCGTGGCGACTAACATGGTGGTCACCGTCGAACCTGGTGCGTGTTACTTGGCAAGGCCTTTATAGCCGTTCCAGCTAGCGGTGGTCCGCAAGGGTCTTGATGAAGCTCATTGATCGGATGAAATGCTGTGTTTGTAACTAATGTGTTCAATATAAATTAATGTAAGGCACATCCTCAGTCGTCTTACGACGGTGACGAAATAACTGAGGGAATTATTACGTACGAATGACAAGGACAGGATGTCGTGCTTATTACGTGTGAGATAAGGACAGGGATAATAATCGCTTGCTGTCGCAATTAAAATCAGAATTAGTTCGGTTTTCATTGCCGGCAGTTGGCTACGTACGATACTACGTACGGCTATCGTACGCTATGGCTACGTGATCGTACGCTACGGCTATGTCATCTTACGCTACGGCTACGTGATCGTACGCTACGGCTACGTGATCGTACGCTACGGCTACGTGATCGTACGCTACGGCTACGTGATCGTACGCTACGGCTACGTGATCGTCACTACGTGACCGTACGCTACGGCTACGTGATCGTACGCTACGGCTACGTGATCGTACGCTACGGCTACGTGATCGTACGCTACGGCTACGTGATCGTACGCTACGGCTACGTGATCGTACGCTACGGCTAGGTGATCGTACGCTACGGCTAGGTGATCGTACGCTACGGCTACGTGATCGTACGCTACGGCTACGTGACCGTACGCTACGGCTACGTGATCGTACGCTACGGCTACGTGATCGTACGCTACGACTACGTCATCGTACGCTACGGCTACGTGATCGTACGCTACGGCTACGTCATCGTACGCTACGGCTACGTGATCGAAGTAGCATCCGTGCTCATGGCTATCGTTAATCGCACCGATATATATATTGCTTTATTGTTGATCTTTAGGTAATAAAGTGGTCACACTATTAACACGCTTGCGTTTCTCATCAGAAAAATAAAAACTTTGAAATAGTTCCTCGACATCTCAAAAACGCAAGTTCTGGACCCAAACGTTTGATTTATTTACTTATACAATTTTATTATTTACAATTTCACTTATTTATAAACACTTTCCAATATCTTCTCAGGAATCTATATAAGTCCCCACGACAACTCCGTCCCTGAAGAATTCCGCGGAATGGGCATCCGCATAGAAGATGACGTTCTCATCACAGATGGAGAGCCTCTGATCCTCACGGAGTCATGTGTCAAGGAAGTCCAGGACATAGAGGCTATTGTGGGCAAACATAGCTTTTGACGCGACGTGTTTAAGCCGCTTTTTGAGTAGTTGAGCGAAAAGTTGAAGTTTAGCAAGCTAACGAAGATTTTAGTGCGTGGTATTACGGATGATTTCGCGTAAAAGAAAAAAAAAGGAGAAAAAACGGTAATTGAAAATAGTGATAAAAAATGTAAAAATGCATAAAAACTTTTGTTCCAAATAAAATAAATAATCTTACATTCTACATGTCATGTTTCTAGTTGACATTGAGTCATGTTTCTAGTGCAAAAAGTTTGAGTTTCCCCATTATACTGTAAAAATGAACTACAATGCATTTCACAAGCCCGTATCAAAAATGTAAACAATAATGGTGTAAATATACCACGTCAAAAGGCTATCAAATTACCTACATTTTAAATTGATACGATTGCAAGTAAAATAAAATTGAAATCTGATCTTTTATTTTATTTTAAAAATGCACTGTAAGTACATAAAAGAGTAGATTCCATCCTTTTGACTACCACTTTATGTCTCATTTATAGATAAGTTTAAAGTGTTGAAATATAGATTTTGCGAGCGAGTTAATTATAAAGTATATGTGAAGCAATATTTTAGTAATATTGAGTTCTTTAAGCGGTCTATTTATTCATTCATTCATTCATTTCATATTAGTTGTCGTTATTATTAGAGTAGTTGATCATTTCAGATCAGATCAAAGACTGACTGTTTAGAAGCTCAAATATTACAGTGATTCCTCAATTTCACCGTCAAAGAAGTTGTATAAATATATAAAATTGTAAATAAAGTGTACAGTTACTATTTTTTAGAACAATAAATCAAATTTTAAATTGGACTTGTGGTTTTCTTTCTTACTCTTACCTACGCAGCTCCGCCGCCATTTCAATACAATAAAAGTGGGTGATAGAAGATGCCTGCCGGTAATCACATGTACTTAATTACATAATTTCGGCTGAAATCAATGATGTAGTCTGATTATGAATAATCTGGGGCATCCCCAGTGGGAGCAGAAAGATGTTTTTTTTTTAATTAATAAAATTAACAAATAAGAAACCCGGCTGACGGGACAAGGTATGCAGAATTTTCGGATCCGAGAACCGATTTGTTCCAAGCACTAAGCACACTCAACTAATTCTGTCTTCGAACGAAAAAACTGCATCAAAATCGGTCCATCCGTGAGGGAAATAAGTAGCTGCAGACAGATACATACTTTGTACTTATAACACCCCTCTTTTTACGTCGGTGGTTACATATTTATTATTCCAACGGCCTGGAAATCCAATAATTGCTTAACATACACAGCGATGATTTGGCAAACCATTATTTTTGCGTAAAAATAGACATTGTTTTTACAACCCAAAATAATAGTTTCCTATAAAATGATAGCTTAATAACTTATTTGAATTGTAGAACGTAGGAAGCTTGCGTGTTTCCTATCGAACTAAAACAACATCACAGCGTTTTAAAAATGTGAATAACTTCTTCCCTTTTTTCCCGGTGGTCCCCGCCGCGTCGTCCCCACTGGGCACGAGTGGGAAAAAACTGTATCGTTCCTCCACAGTGGTGAAGATTGGAATTTTAATTTCCCACTCTTCTTTTCTTATTTCTTCTTCTTTCGTTCCGCTATAGACAAAGAGTCAAAATGCAGTAATGGGGATTTCAATAAGAGATTTCACGGATTGTTAAAATGTTTTAATTACGACTTTCTGAGCAAGAGTGAACAATGGTTTTGATAATTGCAATTACCTAGCTAGCCTCTTCTCTGCCTCGGCGGCCAAACATAAGTCATAATTGCAGCATCAAACATACCTACCTATACCTAATCTCCTTCTTGGTAGGTGGCCGAACGCAAAAATACTTTTTTATCTAACTGTTACTTTTGCAATATTTATTTACTGTTGATAAACTATTTAAATATGTAATAAAAAAATTAATCAAATACCCAATTGGCTACGTCTTCGCTATGTCGGGGCCTTATGACCTAGACCTTAGACCTGCAGATTGTTTCTAATAATTCTAAAAGATCTGCTAAAAACTTCGAAAGTTTCATATTCTTCTGAGGAGTGGCCGCTCAGTTCTGAAGCCTTAACGAGGCGAATTATACCAGTAAAAAGGCAAAAAAATTCGTAACTGAGTAGGCTTGTAGGTACCACCAGAGACTGGTACCACGTTAGATGTGACGCCTTATCGGCGTTAACTCAGTTTGTGTAACGCAAACTCTTCTTCTTTGATCGGAACAGAGCCCAGCCAGCTTGAATCGCCTCTTTTTCTTGGTCTCTCAATCTCTACAACGGAAGAGTTCTTGACGTCTTTTTGTACCAGGCAGAAAAATAGCTTTTATGTAAGGAACGCTGGCGAGTAATAAATTATTTAGAAAATTCGATTATTTAAAAGTCAAAATATTCAAATTCAAATATTTATTTTTCAACATTGACAATGACTTGTTTTTATTGACGTCATATAAAACATGACTACCACCAGTTCGGAAATTCCTTCGTGAAGAAGACCTGGCAAGAAACTTCACGGACACCTATACATATATTTTTTTCAAAATAAATTTACAGTGTCTCATGTCTATACAAAATTATTCTTATCTGTTAGCTCGGTAGTATCCAAACGACGTACACCGTCAAACGGCACCCGTTCACGAGTTAACGCGGAATCCAGCCATCGCCCTCCTCAACATGCTAGAGGGAAGTGAGCGACCCGTCACCTGACGTTACCATAAGAAGACGTACTTCAATGACAATGGCTTTAGATAATAATCGGGGCGAAGAACTCAACGAACAAACAGACACATTACAAATACTAGTAAAATCCTATTAATGAGGGGATTATACCTAACGGCTTTTACCATCCAAATCATCGGATGTTTATAATATGCTTTGCTAATATGCACACAACCTTTGCTTTTTAGTTTCTTTGAATTTGTCAATAGGAAGACCTAGGATATCCTCATGAACCTTATTATAAAAGCGTATACATTGACCTATGAATGAGTTAATGGCTTTATGAAGTCTTCTATTGTGAGCTGCCAGCATATTTCTTCCTCTTGTGTTAACATTGTGCAGATCTTTTTTTCTGTCGAACAAGTTTATGTTCTTTCTAATTTAATGTACCTATGTTTAAAATACTTTGTAAATGGAAAGTAAGAATATTTATTTCCTGAAATTTACTTCTAAGTGGACCGATCTGATAGATTGCGCGAACGGCCCTTTTCTGCAGAATAAATATAGTATCGGTATCGGCAGCACTCCCCCACAACAGACTAATCGAGCAGTTGTTTTATTTAAAATTTGTCTCAGTTTTATAAAAGCATATGCGGCAGAGCCAAACCTTTTCGCTAAACCATCAACATGCGGTCCCCACTGATTATGCCCAGAAATACAGTTGAGTATACAGGAGTCAGTTCGTGGCTCTTAACTACAATGTTTGTGTTTACGTTGATGTAAACTTAACATATTTACTTTTCTTTTAGCGTGTCCAAATGTCTGTTCCAAATTTAAATTTTCCTCTAATTTTTATACCAGCCTTATGAAACTGTTCTGTGTCATAGAAAAATGGATCTGCGTCGGGAACATTTTCGTGCAGTAATTTTTTACGACTGCAAGCCCAACTTGATTGATCAAAGATTGTTTAATCGACTTCAATTAGCTTTTACGAACAACGTGTACTTCTGGCATAACGAGTTTAAGTGCGGTCACATAAATCTGAAAGGTGAAGAAAGAAGTGGTCGTCCAAAGGACGACTGCTGGTACGGAAGAAAACGTGCTACAACTGGGAAATTTGATTCAACAAAACCGGCGAATCACGTACAAGAAGATTCAGTACAATCAGCAGATTGGACCGCGAGTGTTCATGGTATTCTCACAACCACTTTTGCGTATGGAGAATTGTTTCGCGCTGGGTACCCCACAACCTCACTGATACTCAGACGCAGGCACGCGCGGAGTGGTGCGATAATATGATTGATAAATTCAAAGCAGGTGCTTGCCGCCGTGTTTCCAATATCATAGCAGGTCGAATCTTGGATTTATCAATATGATCCAGAAACCAAGCGTCTGTGAACAGTTTGGCTGTTTCAAAACGAATGGACGAAAGTGAAACTATCAAGAAGCGCTGGAAAATGTTTGATCGCTATTTTTTTCTCGCTAGTTAGTTAGCTCCTGAACGTGGTATTAACTATCAGTTCCCTTAAGAAACAAAAGTAGCATCTTTGCAGAGTGGTACGTTACCAAAGGCTTGCCAGAAGTTTTTGCTGCTGGGAGCCATAAGCGACCGAACTTGGGACTTCGAGGCCTTTTGCTCCACCACGACAACCCACTCGCGCACTTCGCGATCAAGTCGAGGGACTTCTTAAACACCGCACCGGTAAAACTTTTGGGCCATCCGCCTTATAGCCCTGATTTGGCAACGTAAGACTTCTGCTTGTTCCCTAAAATTAAAAACCAGCTCAAAAGGAAACAGCTTTCATCGCCAGAAGATGCTCTCACTGCCTTCGAGAAGGCCGTTGAGGAAGTACGTGTTGCAAACTGGAAAATGTGCTTTGAAAATTGGTTCAGACGCATAAAATTTAATGTTGTGGAGAGTTGTTTGAAAAGATATCGTAAAAAAATGTAACCTGTAGAAAATTTTTATATTTTGTCTTCAAAACTTTCTGAGTGTTTCACGTTTATTAAACGTTATCACTCAAGATTGTAATGGATATCAAACAAGAATTTTTGCTATACCGATAGGGGCTTACTAACAAATTATAAAAAACCGGTGCCAGCTAGCTTGAACAGTCTTCTGGCTGGCCCTTCACAATATCGATTACAGACTACTTTTTGATAAAAAACACTTTGACCTACGAGTAGTTATGTCATACAGATTAGTATATGGCGTTACGTGTAAGTGTATATGCGAAATCAACGACAGCTTGGGTCCAGCCAGCCTGGACATCGGGCTGTCTGGCCCCTCCTAACAGCGCTGACTGATGGTGCACTACCTCGCACATGTACCTACTGCAACATAACCTGTTAATGTAACGACGAAACCCAAGTTTCTATTTTCCATACAAATCCATTAACATTGTACGGTGTAAGTGTCAGTTCTCGCTTGTTCGGCGTTCGGTAAACAGTGCGTAATAGTAAAACGAAAGCTATCCGGTAACTACCCTCATCATGGTTAAGTGCTACAATTGTGGGGTGTAAAGTGCTACGGCGACAATTTTGTATTATTGGGAGACTGTAACGTTAACTTAAAAGCATTCACTCGTAAAGACGTCACTATTAAAAAATCATACGTGGATGTCATGAGTAGGCACGGTCTCTCGTGCGATAACGGACTATACTAGACTAAAAATTTTGAAACTTAAAAATAATACTATAATAACAAAAAGCTGTCTCGATCACATATTTGTAAGACCCCGCATGAAAGACGCGTACTCCGCCGCGCTCGGCAGTCTGCACTAAACTGGCCGACCACCGAGTGACTGCGCTCACGCTTATCAGCGACTCTTGTATACAGGCTGCTCCACTTTATGTGACACGGTATAATAATTATTATGCAAACTTTTAGATGAAATTGACTGGAATCCTATTCATGGTATGAATTGTCCGGATAATATTTACGGGTTATAATTATTGCTACGTCTAATCTCAATATGCGACAAACAGGCACATCAAAGCGAAATAAACATGAATGGGTTAATAATAATATAAAACAACTTTGTAAGGAGGGGTTTTCATTCTACGATTAAAAATAAAATAAAATAGATCGTTTTTCAACATTAGATGGCGCTGATCAAAACTCAAGAGTCAAAAAAGTACGACATGACAGCAATGACTGAGTGAGTGATAGACAAAAAAAAATATGCGCCCGAAAGCAGCGAGGTGATAAATACATGGAGTAGCCGTAATGTCCTATATAAATAAGTAGTTATGTATATCGACAAGGAAGAAGAGGAAGAACTTGGTTGTCTCCCTTTACTTATATAAAAATGCTAATAAAAGAAAGAGATAGTACTATTTTTGAATGTTGTCACTAAAATATCAATCATGTAGTGACGTCATAGCAGGTGGCTAGCGTGCCACAAATCGCCATTTATTGTTACATTACTGTCAAAAAAAGCTGTCAAAAGTGATGTTCCGGAGCTTTGATTATTTAACCAGATATCGATGATCATTATTAATATGCTTTTATTTTTCATACTTTCGATGTAAATGATAACAGGGGCTTACGCAGTAAATCATATCGAAACGGTATTTGCTTTGCTTGCCGTTGTGCGAGTATTTTTGAATCAAAAAGGCGTGAAGAAAGAGGGAATTAAGCTTGCTTAGAATTGTTAAATTTGTTATTGAATTTTAGTATATTATTGGTAGTTGTTTTGTCTGTTTATGAATCGTAATTATTGAAGACAAGCCAGACTTTAATTGATTGAACCGAAAACTTTGATGCTTGACCTTTAATAACTTTATAAGCAAACATGGGATCTTTCGGTGTTTTATTTATAATAGTGTACCCCAGGTCTGTACCAAAATTCAGCATGTTGGGAATTAATGCAAACTGACCGCTATTTTTCTGGCTAATTTGACGGGACTATATCAGGAATAAGAAAATAAACTGTATAGTTCTTTATTTTTATATTAAAAGAATTATAATGAAAGTAAATAAACCATAAACTATGATTATTTTATTTACGTCAATCTCTCGCAAAAGTTCATTAAATTACAATATTATATTGCAAGTTCTATATTTCGTTTTAAAATATCGATAGTAGATTCGATACTCTCTGTGCAACGCTAAAAATGGACGCCATTTTATGTTACATTTCAAGTTTAGGTATGCACGTTTTTTTCGTACTTAGGGCCTGTCCATTAGTTAGAGGTCAATGCCCGAAAGGGCTTCTTTTGAATATGAATATTCGTCACTGGTTCTTGCTATGGGTGCAAGGTGAAGGAGCCATAGGTATCAATTTCAGTAAACTTTACGTATAGAAAAAAAACGGATAAAATAACCTAATCTACCTCAAGGAACAATACATTATTTATCTTTTATAAGATGTGTGTGTGTGTGACTGAAAATAAATATATGATAAATGTGTAACTGGTACAAATATATTCATAATATAAACATACGATCAGTCAACAAACAAAGAGATTGACATTGACTCTTAAGTTTCCTCCAACGCCATCTAGTTTCGAATGAAATATCTTTAAAAAAAAGATTTTTTTTTTAATTCTTTATTTATTTAAAAGGGTCTTTATCCACAATGGATATGTCGACCCCATCGTATATATAAATAACTAAATACAACAAAAAAGAAAAAACACAGCAAAGAAAACAAATAATAATAATAACACTATAACTAAGTATATTAAAGTTGAGAAAGCATAATCATTGCAGAACAAAGTGGCTCAGCTTCTTTGCTAATTCTGACCCCGATTCTGAAAGGATTGTCTGAATCAGACCTACGTCCATTAAATTTAATTAAAATAAATAAAAGAAAAGCCCTCATTATAGGGATGAATTGTTTTTGGCATGGATAAAAGATACACACAAAATACAATAAAATAAGAAACAAGACCAACTTAGTACGCAAAGTCAGAAATAAATATTATAAAGAACAAATAAATAGTTATACAAAAGATACACGAAAGCTTTGGCAAATATTAAATAGAATGTCAGGGCAAATACAAAATTCAATAGACGATACAGTAATAAAAGCTTTCGACCTAGTTGGATGTAATAAAACTATAGCGGATAACTTTTCCCGCGAATTCCAAAATAACGTTCAATCAATAATAACGACATGTAAGTCAAAACTAATAAACGAAACTGACTTCATCAAACCTTTGGACCATTTTCTTCCCAAAAGCCACAAATTCTGAAATCTTAAAAATCGTTAAAACTATCGACTCTCGAAAGGTTCCAGGAGCTGACGGGATAAGAACATCAGATATTATACACTTAGCTGAAAAAATAACTAGTGCAATTATCCACCTGATAAATACAAGTATCGCCACGGGAAAGTATCCGAAACTTTTGAAAACCGGCATAGTCAGACCTATTCATAAACGTGGCAGCACACACGACTATTCAAAATACCACCCGCTCACGATACTTCCGGTTCTCGATAAAATAATTGGAAAATAAGTTTGTAAAATAATCCATAACTTTTATGCATCTAATAAAGTATTATGCTCCGAACAGTATGGGTTTCAAGCTAAACAAAGTACAACACTCTCTTATCTCGTTTCACAGACGAAATCAATAGCTACCTTAACGATAAAAAACACGTTCTGCTAATTTTTATTGATTACAGTAAAGCATTCGACACTCTTCAACATGATCTACTTATAAAAAGACTAGACAAAAGTGGAGTACGTGGAAAACTTTTGAATTGGTGTAAAAATTACCTCGAAAACCGAAGTTACCAGGTTAAAATAGGTACCTCTCTCAGTGAGAGCGTGTAAGTCACAGAAGGAACGGCTCAAGGTTCAGTACTAGGCCCGTTACACTACTTACCTAAAAATGTGATAAAACACTGTTCAATATTTCAGTTCGCAGAAGACCCCTGCCTGATTGTGGCAAATAATGTTATTCTGGCCGCTCAAAAACAGCTGCAAGCCGACTTCACGGCGAATTGCAAATGGTCACACGATGCCGGACTTGTGCTAAATACAGATAAGACCAAACTTATACATGTACACTCCAGCCACAAGCAGAGCGCATTTCCATTTGACGTTCGCATAACCATGTAAAAAGCTTTGGTAGAAAGTGTAATATCGTACGGTTTGAGTAGTTACACACGTACTTTCAAAACTTATCTTGATCAAATATATAACTTGCAGCATAGGCTGTTAAAACTGATTGTACCGCAAAAAATAAAACATAAGTTTAGGGACGATTCAACAGCACTTTTCAAGTTTTGTGGTAGTACCCGTTCATAAAAAGGTAGAATTAAGCCTGTTATTAGAGCAATACTTCCGAGACGAAATCTTAATTCCTAAAAACCACTACATTCTTACTAGAAACGTTGCAAACAAAAACTTAACTAACCTAAATTTAAAAATTTCTACGGACAAAGAACCTCTAATTATAAAATACCTAGCCTAATTAATAAACTTCCCATCGAAATCGATAATAAAATAACTGGAAAAAATATAAAATTAATTTAAAAACACAATACTTAAGCATATACAATTGGAGCACCCTTTGCAAACAGCGCTCGCGCATAGATTCACGATGACGAACGCAGTCGACCGGAGAGAGGGAGAGGCCTTGCGCACACCGTCTCCATCGATCCCGGTTACTGCCTACTTTTGCTTGCCGCCAAGTCAATACTGCCACTTACCACTTCAATGCGTTATCTGTATGTCGCTAGCTGTTGTACTACCACGGTTAGTATTTCTATTATGTTCTTTTGAGACACTATTATATTGTTTTAAATTAAGTTAAACATTAAGTTCTAAGTATGTTTAATATTGTAATATTATATTTTTCTTAGAGAACACTACTGTCTAGACAAATCTTGTATAGATTTTAAGATAGTAATATTTTTCTGTACATCTTGTAAAAATAAATTAAAAAAAAATAGTGATTCTAAAAAAATCAAAGCGGCGGTTTTTCAGAAGGCAAATTGTTTTGTTTTGGTCTAGTATTGACGCTTTTCTTCGTGGATGGCATTTACAACACCACACATCTTTAATCGTCTTAAATACATCCTACAGCACATAATTAATTGGTCTCCATACATTAGTGTTTATATGAAAAAAAGGAGACTACCTTTACTTAATTCTAGGTCATTTCAAAAGAAGGGTCAGACAGCCGGAGATATGTAAAAAAATTACAGGAGTTATTCACATTAAGAAAACCCGCTCAAACCTGACACTTGAACTCGACATCTGTACATATTTTTTTAGTTATATTGCAATGAATATTTTAGAAGAGCTTAAACATTTCATTAAAAGATTTGGTTGAGAGGAAACGAAATAGTGAATTCGCCTGAAATAATACCACGAGATAAATAAAACAATTATATTTATTTGTAATCCATGGTTCTTACATTGTACTTATAAGGCACGCAACACGGAGGTACTAAACAGGAATAGGCCAATGTTGGAATTATCATACATTAAGGAATGTAAAAAGTTCCAAACTGATACAAATATTAAAATTAGATCTTACGATTCGAGACAGAAAAGAACAAGGTCAACATAAATAATCTATTTCATACTTCCTTCCACTATATAGAAAGTATGATCGTTTAAATTAAATAAAGAAAAACTTCACTAACAATCAAGAAGTTCTACCAATTTAAATGACAATATATAAAAAGGAATAGACTTATGTATATAAGTCCATACAAATTCCTATAATACATAAAATACCTATAAAATTTATATTGGAAATTCGTTAGCCCAGTGTGTAAATAGAACATATTTTTAACTGGACTTCTAAACCTAGTAAATATGAATATCATCTTTCCAATTAGTATTCAAGTTCTTAATGATCTAATATATATTTTGTTTTCTTAACGCTAAAGATCAATTTAGTCGAAACCAGCACGACATTTAGAGAAATACGTAGCTTACATTCTAAACTATACTAATTTATTATATAGTAAGGCACATCGCGGAGTTTTGAGGATGGGAATGTAATTGAGCAACTTGTATCTTTAGGCGCTGAATGCGAAGAATCACACAAATTGTTCTGAAAATAAACTACTTAAATTATAAACTGATGGTTCTTCTTGCAGATCCAGTATTTTATATTGAACATTAGTGAATAGAATTTCTATAACATAAAAGGGTAGACCAGTTTACTTGACCAACGGTTTAGGTCATTTAATAAGACTTGCCTCCAAAGGCTGCTAAGAATAAAGAATTAATTATAATATGTCTCCAGAGTATTTAAAAAAGTAAAGTTTATCGACAATTCCATTTGAAAAAGTGTATTTTTTAATAAATTTATGATCAAAATATGATATGTAATAAGAATAGTGTAAAGATAGTAAACATAAACTATGCTACGCACACTACCAACAATTTAATGTAAAAAATCGTTAAACTTTTAACATTTTGCAGTAAAAAATGTACTCTTCTATATTAAACTGAAACTAACAAAAACCCATGATCTATAAATATGAAAAAAGACTTACTTTAAAAAGGTAATAAAACCAACAGCACTAAAAATTTCCTTAGATCAATGTAAAATTTGATTACAAAACTATCGACCAATCACACGGGCAAGCCAGTCAATCACTGTTCAATCACCAATCGGCGTCGTCGGGCAGGCCGCCTGGGTACTCGCCGGTGAGGCAGGCGGTGCAATGGCCGCCGAGACCGACGCTAGGGTCAACTTTCATGTTGTAATGTATGGCGGAGACCAGACCTTCGACGCTTAGGTATTCGAGACTGTCGGCGCCTGGAATCAATGTGATATGTTAATAATAATATTAAATCCCCAGACAATCACACCGACCACATGGCTCCCAGCTAAGCCATGGCTTGTGTTATGGATTACCATGTAGCGAACTAGGGGGGAACCTATAAAATAAATACTTATATATAAACATAATAAACACCCAGACCCATAACATATTTTTTTGTGTTCTCCACGGGAATCGAACCCTCGACCTCACGAACCACATGAGCAAGGTTTGACGCCTTAGCCGCTGCTCTACGGAGGCGGGCAAGGCGTAAAGTAGACACAAAAAAATTCTAAGTGTAATAAGTAAATATGACTTTCGTTGAATTAAAATAGCAGAAGATAGATAACAAGCTCCTGAAGCGTGCACCCGATAAATCTTGTCCCTTATTTAACTTAGTCGCAATCCGAATTCCGAATGCCACTTCGCGAAAGGAACCGAGGCGGTACGACACGAGTGCGAGCGAAAGTATTCTGCCTTGCTCATTGCATCGTCCCGTCTCTTTCTAAGTTACATTAATTTAAAAACTTTCACAATGTAACGTGTGAGCTCCAGATCCATTCCTCGAGACAACGTAAGGCCGGTCCTTAATGATCAATTAAATTGCACAAAATTACGAATTGTGCATTGTTTTTGACCGTTTAGGGTTAGTATTAAAGATTGCGCAATGATTGAACAAAAGTTTGAGCAAGTTGAATTTTTATTGTATCATTTTATTTTATATTTTTATATGTGTGTATATTTTTGCCTTGCCCAGGTTTATTGCGTGATAATACTGATCGTTTGATCTCAAGGGGTAGTTCAATTATGTTGCGCCATAAAAATATTGTGCAAAGTTATTGTAGGTCTAGGGCCGGCCTAAACCCATCTTTCGCTGTTTAATTTAATCAAAGGAAAATGAGGATTATTAAAATGGACAGAACTAATTTAATATGATTAAATGCTGATTTTGCAACGTTCAGATAATTTTATCAGTAGAATAATTGTGAAAATTTGACATAATTTCTATGAAAATTATTGTCAAGTGTTAAAGTTATTGTGGAAAATCAGCCCTCAGCTAAAATATTTAATTAAAATGTATGTTAGATAACATTTTTTTTAACTCGATTGATAAAAATTTTGAATGAACCCATAGTGCTTCAGCTAAAAGGAAGCGAGTTGGCAAAATCCTAAAACAACTAAAAATCAAGATTGCAATAGACCCATCATTATATGTAAGGGCAACCCGCTAGAAACAGACAAACATAAGATATACCACCGAATATCTATTACAAACATTGTTTTAATACGAGAACCAAGTTGAATTATTCCTATTCAATATCACAGATATTTCCTTTACTTCAGAATGTATCTTTAGACAGACGAAGTGAGAACGACTACATTGTAAGTATTAACTCACCGACGTGCTCAGCCAGTTTAATACTGTCCATTTTGTTGGCAACAAGTTCTTCCTTGGTGGGGATGTTGATGCCCATGTAACACGGGTACTTGAGGGGGGGCGATGCTATTCTTATGTGGACCTGCAAGAGGAATATGTTGGATATAGTAATTTATTATGTTTGGATAGTAAATGAAGCAAAGTAAAGTAAATGTAATAAGTGTCTCAAATTAGGCCCAGAATTTCAAAGTAGCAAATGTAAATTAAAAAAGAATTTGGACTATAAACAATAATTAATATTGAAAAACACGCAGAACATAAGTAATGTATCTTTAATACAATTGGATTAAAACAAACTCTTTTAATGGAGACTAATAAGTAACTTTAATTTACCTAAATTGAATTGAGACAAAACTTGAAATAAAAAATATCATCACCATCATAAATAGAATACGACCAGGAATAACCCACCCACTGAATAAGACGAGCTCACAATACCAACCTCTAAAACTCTAAGAAAAAAGCTATATTCATAAATAAACCCCTAAAAAGCACAACACGAACCTCAGCGGCGCCGGCGTCTCTCAGCAACTTGATGATTGGCCCAATAGTGTTCCCTCTCACGATGGAATCGTCAATCAGCACGATTCTCTTCCCGCGCACGTTCTCCGACAGCGCGCCGAACTTCTTGGCGACGCCGAGCTGGCGCAGGCGCGTGGAGGGCTGGATGAACGTACGCCCCACATAGCGGTTCTTGCACAGCACTTCCATGAAGGGGATTCCGGACTGGTGGGGAAAATATTTTAGATCAAAGAAGTAGTAGGGTTAGGTTAACGTTTGTATGATATGTATTATTGTTCAACGCAATTGTGAGTTAATCACATGAAGAATAATAATAATAATGCAATCCTCAAACAAATGTCATGTGTTTGGCGCTAAGAAAAGCTTACTTTATGACATCTATAGAGGATATGGAGTAAATCCAGAACACATATTAGGTCCTTACATTAGACATGGCGTTTTGTCGTACTGGCCACTTTGATCTGTATTAGGGATGTAACGGAAGTGATGGTATCGGAACCGGAACTGGAATCGGAACCAGAGGCGAAAAAAAATCCAAAAAGACTTCTAAAAGGACTAAAAAAATTTATTTGATTTCATGAATTATGGGACCCCAAGTTAAGCAAAATATTACAACAATATTAACAATAAAAACAATACAGTTTGTTACACCTACCTAGGTGTTAAAAGAAACAATCTAAAATATTAAACAGTAGGTATTAGTTAAAAATCAAATCAAATCAGTCAATTAAATGAAATCAGCGACTCCAAAAGAATCAAATTATATTTAATGAATAAATATTCGCAGCTTTATCTCCGTCCAGTATATTCCTTAACGCATCATAGATTAGGCCAGCACAACTACAAAGTTGTTCGCTCGCTGCTGAGTTAGGTGGACACGACAAATAATGGCGGGCAATCGAATCCCGGAGTTTGAATTTAATTTCCACCATAATAAGGGATCATCACTGATATGAATACGTTTTCCTCTGTTGACTGCGGCCACGCGGTGCCTTCGTCGCTGCATATCGACCTCCGACATACCTCCGGTCAAAAGTTTCGGGACCAGAACCGGGATCGGAACTGTAAAACCAATCGGAAGTTCCAAACTTTCGAAACCGGAATCGGACCTCCGTAACATCCCTAATCTGTATTATCTCCTCTTTAAGGTTAAGAATTCCAATTTAAAATTTATACAGCTATTTACTCACGCATTTGTGGTTCGAAAACCAAAATTCATTAGTTTTTTCCTCTTTTGGTTTTTTCTTTGCGTCACTTAGTTTACAAAATGGAAAACTTGAAATATCGCGGTATTTACAAGTACGAGTTCCATAGTGGCACCAGTGCTGCGAAAACGGCTCGAAGTATTAATGCTGCGTATGGCGGCGGTGTCGCAAAAGCAAACACAGTGCGTTTTGGTTCCAACGTTTCCGTTCTGGAAACATCGACATGCAGAACAAGCCCCGTGGACTGCCGGAGACCAAAGTTGATAATGAAGGCTATTGTGGAAGCGGATCCATCGCAAACCACGTTCGAGTTAGCTGTAGGCTGCGGTGTTAGTGACAAAACTGTTTAAATCCACTTGAAGCAAATTGGGAAAGTGAAAAAGCTTGAGAGGTGGGTACCTCATGAGTCGAGTGCAGCAAACCGACAGACGCGCGTCGGCTGCTGCGTTACATTACTCAACCACCACAATAATTATAAGACTTTAAATCGAATTATAACTTGTGATAAAAAGTGGAATTATACGACAATCGGAAACGCTCATCGCAATTCTTGAACCCTGGCGAACCAGCCAAGTCCTGCCCCAAGCGAAAATCGACTCTAAAAAAGTTACTTGTGAGCGTTTGGTGGACTAGTGCCGCTGTCGTTCACTACAGCTTTTTTAAATCTGGCCAGACGATTACGGCAGATGTCTATTGTCAGTAACTGCAAACCATGATGGAAAAGCTTGCTGGCAAACAACCGAGGCTGGTCAATCGCTCTAGGCCACTGCTGCTTCAGGACAACGCTAGACCACACACTGCACAACAGACGGCTACCAAATTAGAGGAGCTTCAATTGGAAGTCTAAGACATCCACTTCTTGCAAGGGAAAAAATTCAACTCCAATGGGACAGTCTAAATCGCCTTCAAAGATTTAATTGATTCCCGTCCGAATGGTTTGTTTGTAAAGGGATCAATCAACTACCTATGAAATGGCACAAGTGCATAGATAGCAATGGTACATACTTTGAATAAATAAATTATTATATTTAAAAAAAGTTGACTTTATGTTCCTCCCTTACAAAACGCCAATTTCATATGTAATGACCTGATATATACTTATGTATAAAAATGGAAACAAAAACGACTTATAATTTATATAAATCCGTATAATAAACAGAAATCGAATATTGAAAGTAAACGTTTATCTTACAATGATTTTCGATACACAAATAAAAAAAAACAACCTTCGCTATATCTGCAAAGATTTATTTTAATATTGCAATAGCACATCAAGCGCAGTTACCTGGCGGGCGTACCCGTGCGCGGCCGCGGTGCCGGACTCGGGCACGGACGACACGATGTCCGCGTCCACGGGGGACTCGCGCGCCAGCATGCGCCCGCACTGCATGCGCGCCGAGTACACCATCTGGCCTGCAGCACGTCCGATCGTTCATACGTTACAAGCAATCATTATAATAATAATCAATATTCGTAACATTCACACCAGATTATCTAGCCCAAACTAAGTATCAGTAAGAACTTTTATTAAGATACTATTATACTTATCAGTAAAAAATTATTATAGATTACAATTATACCCTATATAATCATAAAATTGAAAAAGTTACTCAAATTAGAGATCTCGGCGTTATCATGGATAATAAATTGACCTTTATACCTCACATGGACTCCATTTTATCTAAATCGTACCAGCAATTAGGACTATTTTTAAGGATAGGTAAACCATTCAAGAACCCCCTCACTTGCAAAGTACTTTACAACAGCTTTGTTAGAAGTCATCTTGAGTTCGCGTGTGCGGTATGGAACCCCTATTTTAAATGCCATATTAACCGCTTAGAAAGAATACAACGAAAATTTGTAAAATCTTTGGACTTCAGAACTGGTTTATTTTCTTTGACTACACCGAATCACTAAATCGTCACAAGTTTCAGTCATTAAAATGCCGCCGTGATTGTGTTGATTCCGTCCTATTATACAAAATAGTAAATAGCTATGTTAACGTCCCCTCACTATTAAATTAGAGTACCTCGCAGGCGTGAACGTCAATGTCGTACTAAACATTTGTTTTATACACCGCGCAGTGGAACACTTTATGGTGCAAATTCTTTTATTAAGCGAGCTTGTAAACTTTTATAATTTTAACGAAAAATTACTTGACACAGATATATTCTTTGACAAATTGTCGAACTTAAAAAAATGTTTCAAATAGATTTTTTCTTAATTTGAAAAAATGATCGAATTATGTCTTTTTTATATTCTCTCTCTTTATATAATATATTTGATTGTACTTTTTCATTTCTATATTGAATATTGCTTTTTGTCTGGAGTACTATGTAGTACAAATGTAGTTAAGTATGTAAAAATAAGGAAACTATAGGTTTTTATTTTAATCTTAAGTATGAGTTGTCAAAAAACTTGTATAACCGTTTGTTTCTAAAAAATAAATAAATAAAAAATAAATAAGCTTGTGTTATGGATACTAGATAACGGATATATATATAAATATTAACTTAAATAAACATACATACACATCCATGACTAGAAAGCAAATATGATAAAATATCTATCAACCTACCAGGATTCGAACCCGGGACCTCTGGCATGGAAGGCAAGGCAACGACAATACACGTGACCGCGCTACATAGGAAACCATTTTTGTAATCGTGTGTACTAACTTTTAAAACACAACAGCTATTGTCATCTTTGTTAATCATTATTAATGAAAGATATAGCTAAAGAAAGAAATTATACTTAATGCAATCTTTAAAGCAACATCAAAGGTTTAGCACTAGAGTAAAAAATGCTTACGTTACGACATCTATAGAGAAATTTGAGTAAATCCAGAACATAAATTTACTAATGTATAAAAATGGAAACAAGAAGATTTGTAATTTATATAAATCCATGTTAAAAACGGAAATGAAACCCCTGATAACATAGCTCTCACTTCTTGACCTCTCGTATTTAACAATCGAATTAATCGAAAGATAACGCTCGGTCGAATCGATTACAATCCTTCAAAAGCCTTACCCTCAAAGATGCTGTCAGCGCGGGCGAAGTACACGTACTCGAATATGCAGAAGGCCTGCTGCTTGCTGGCTGGCCGCTCCACCACGTCCACCGTGCGGATCCCGTGCCGCGACATCTCGATTATCTCCCCTGGCAACACTTCGCGCACGTAGCGGGCTCCTGTACCGTAAAGGAGGACGTTAAATAAAACATGACTCCAGTTCGGAAAAACCTTCGCGAAGAAGAACTGGCAGAAAACTTCACGGGTATAATTTTATCATAATAAATTTACAGGGTCTCTTTATGTCTATACAATATTATTCTAATCTGCATCTGAGCTCGTAAAGCCTTCCTCCCCTCAAGTGTCCAAAGCGCGAGGATCTATTTATGAAGAACTAGTAGAGGTAATTTCATAAGTTTCCCAAACATCCTTTATACCATACTGTATACTGAATCTCAGTGATAACGTACCAATAGACAAAAACCCGCAGGACTCGGAAGACACGACCCAGCCCTCTGCTCTGTCCTCCATTCCGTTCTTCGCATTGCCGTTCAATAGGACTGTAACACACGATTACATTTACAACATAAACCTTCATTATAAATATATTATAATAATTCAGCTAGAAATAACAATTGCATATGAATCTGTTAGGTCTACGAGGTGTGTTCAAAAAATACCCGGAATGTTAAAATTTCGCGGGTCTGGAGAGTCCGATTGTCCAATTTTTTTTTATTATGTTGGTATACATACCCCTGGAGTATGATTAAATTTTCAGCTGTATTCATTGTTTACTTTGTCTGTGGCAGCCGCTAAGGTTAGACGTGTTTTTATGAGATCGGCGATTTTCGATTGTTAAAAAAAAATGGATCAAAAAATTTGTATCAAATTTTGCGTAAAAAATGAAATAAAGTGTGCGAAATGTTAACAAAGGCCTATGGTGAGTCTGCTATGAGAAAAACAAGTGTTTACGAGTGGTATAAGCGTTTTCAAGATGGCCGTTAAGACGTTGAAGATGACGAACGTTCCGGACGCCCCAGCACATTAGTCAATCCGAATCACAATCAGAGAAGTCGCTGATGAAGTTGGCATATCGATTGGCTCATGCCATCACATTTTTGCGAACATTTTGGGTATGAAACGCGTGGCAGCAAAATTTGTCCCAAAATTGTTGAATTTTGAACAAAAACAGCGGCGAATGGAAGTTGCTCAGGAGTCACTAAATGAAGTCAACGTCGACTCAGATTTGCTCAAAAGATTTATAACAGGTGACGAAACATGGGTTTATAAAAAAAACCTTAAAGGGTCGTCGTTTCACAAGCATAGATGACATTAAATGTGCATCGCTGCAAGAGCTCAAAGCTATCCCAAAGATCGAGTTCCAGAGATGTTTTGAGGATTGGAAAAGCGCTGGCATAAGTGCATAATACCTAGTGGGGACTACTTTGAAGGAGACAAAATCGATGTAGATGAATAAATAAATATTTTTTTCAAAAAACTAAAATTCCGGGTATTTTTTAAACATTTTTTGTAGCGTGTTAATTTCTTATGCGCGGTTTACACGTATTGAGTACTTAAGTAGTAACTAAATTTTAAGTTACTGCATGTCCCCTGTGTGTCTTAACGCATTAAGTAGTTAAGCTCTTAAGTTCAATGAAGATAAACGGTAATGAAACACAAGAAATTCGTAAATTCTATATTTAGATTTGTGATTTGCGAGATTTTTTGGTCAAATTCAGAGAAGAATTGGTTTCCGAAATTAAAATCTCTACAACCTTTTTTTTCGTAAGTTTGTACTTTGTATATTCAACATGCATTCTTATTTAAAATTTTCTTCAACAATTTTTAAAGTAGTCTAAACGCCACTCCACAAATGCGAAATAAGTACGAGCTCTCGCCGCCAACCGCTTAGCAACTTATGCAGTTAACTAAAAATCACGTCTAAACGTGTTAAGATAAGCCCCGCCCACCTACTTATACGAAAAATAGAACAAATCCTGGTTACTTAACTGACTGTCTACACGTAATTAAACATAACTTTAAATTTAACGAACTTAACTACTTAACGCGTGTAAACCAGCCATTAGGGCAAATAGTCTATGAATTGTAAGGGTGTATCAATTGACAGACAGAATTCAAATACGTAAGATAATGATTTTTATTACTGACACACCTTATTATCACTCAAAAATGCTTTAAAAATAAAATAGTACCTGGTAATATGCTAGTGATGATATCAAAAGGTATGGCTTAGAAAAAACAACAAAAACAGCAAATAAATTAATTTAAAAATTTGTAAAAAGACGTTACTCAGGGTACGGGAAATTACATGTTCTATAACGATATACTCGTATGTAGTAAATGCTAAATCTTTTTAGTCTTTGATAACATTTGTTTCTAGGCTTATTACTTTTTAGGCAAATTTTATGCATTATCATAATATTTGTGAGTACACAAATATGAAATATTTTTTATCACATACCCGTTTCATAATGCATGTGAAATGGGTAGATGAGACACCAGTCAATCATGCAGCAGAACGGAAATTTGTGAAAATCAGGTTCAGTGACAAAAATTACCAAAAATGAGAATAATATGCCCCTTGCAACTGTGTCTCTTAATAATTTTATTAAAATTGAATTTAAAACTTGTATGACCAGAACCCCATGCTAATAAATTTATACTGTAATTCTGACAAATCCGAAAGTTATATGAAAACTTATGATGAAATTAAAAAGTAATAAAATGAATGAGTTGTGTTCATGCATTACCATTGGCGTGCTGTGCGGAGGACTGTTTGTAGACATCTGCAAGAAAACATTCCACGCCAGGATTAAATGTATGACTTCAGAATGTTCATATAAGAATAGTAATTTAAAATTCTGCAGAAAATGTTTAATTCAGTATTGATTCAAATAAAACCTTAATGAACATTCGTTTTTTCTTAGTGGTGACTTTATTTTTAATTAGTTTCATATGAGCCCATTATATTTTTAATTACACCTATGACTATCATGAAATACCAATTTTCCCCATTTGTTATGAATCAGATTGTCCCATGTATTCTTATTTAACCCAATACTTACACGAAGACCCCAAAGGCAGAATCTTGCCAAGGCACAGAGGTCTGTTTCCATAGGGATCCCGAACTGCGTAGATTTTGTCCTTTAGCATGATCACCAATGAGTAACTTAGAGGGGCCAATCTAGGAAAAAAGACAATAACTTTGTCTTTATAAAGTAGCAACATACTATTTACGCCAGTATTCTACGTTTATTCAAATTAAATGAAGAAAAAAATACAAATAGTCAGGTCAGGTCATAAAATCATACATTAAAATTATCATATGCATTTTATCCTATAAAAGAATGTTTGCATTAAGACTAAATAGAACGGTGCTCACGACGATCAGATTTTTAGAATTAAAATATATAACTAAATTAATTTGTAATCAATATTTATAAATATTATAATAGAATATAACATATTATAAAACAAAGTCCCCCGGGTGCGTCTGTCTGTCTGTCTGTCTGAACGCGACAAACTCAACAACCACATGTTCGTACGGTTTTCGCCAATGGACGGAGTGATTCAAGGGGAAGAGTCATGTGCATAGCTCTCTGACAATTCGTGTAAATTGGCTGAGGTATGATAATTGTCGAATATATCGGAAAAATTTCAGCCGATTGGGAGCTTTGAATGGAAACGCTGCCTAATTCCTTCGAGATATAACAAAACAATGTTTGGCGAACATAAAAATAAAAAAGTCTGCGATGGCATATTTCAATGTTAAACAAGCTCAAATATAATGCGGTAATTGTAAAGCTTTACCTATAAAACCTTCACGCGACGAAAAAAATTCACCTCCTGTTGCTACTACATAAGCCAAGCGATGACTCGCGGTGAGGGCTTCAACAGATTACAATGGCTGTATTTGTTGTTTACAGCGTGTTGCCTGTGGTGCCCTTATCAAGAACTCAAGTCTTCGATCACATATTAAAATGGTGGTTCGGGCCGGCATTGACGTTCAACAATTACTTCCGACTTTGCGAAATGTACCGGCACGAGCACTAGGTAGCACGTTTAAAGGTGTTTCCACACCAATCGATCGATCATCGATCGATGACATCGATAGATGGTAAAATGGAACAGTGGACGTCGATCAATAGTTTCTACTGGACCAATCGATCGATTTGTCACCCTAACACATGTTTGTCTGAAGTAAACGGTAATTATTATGACACTCAAGGAACGATAAACACTGTTGCTCTACTTTAAGGAACTGGTCATATGAGACTGTCTTCCGTATGAGACCAATAATGTACTGCTGCTGACCTCATAAGATGGTTGATCCTGGCGGGCCAGTCCGGTCCGTTGGTCTCTCCTTCAGGAGGGTTCAAGCAGAGCGCCTGTGTGATCAGCTCGGAGTCCGAGTGGGTGGACAAGCCTACTCCTCTGCCTAGAACCTGTAATGATAGCAGGGAAGTGTTGCATCAAGCTGATTTAGCAATTTTAAAGAACTTTTCAGAAAAAAAGAATACATCTAAAGTCATACAGACGAAAAACACTATTTAAAATTTTTTCTTCAGTTTTAACCCGGTCAAAATCTCCAAAACGAAGACCCGTATTAATGACCTTACTCATGTGTCATGTCAATAAGTGAGACACATATGCTTGCTCTTTCCCACTACCAAGATAGCGAGCGTACTTGAGTGACACTATCAAGGACAATAAAATAATTCTAAAGATAATAGATAAGTTTAAGACAAAAAACGACTCTCTGTTCAGGTAACTTTCAAGCGAATCCAAATATAATCTTTCCACTGACCATCTTCCTCAAACTGCTGCAGTTGACGAGCTCCCCGTTGTGCGCCACGGCCAGGGCGCCGTGCGCCGTGTGCACCACGAACGGCTGGCAGTTCACCTCCTCCGACGCCGCCGACGTCGAGTACCTAAATAAGTAGTAGAAAATTTATGTACGTAACGCCATTGACGCTGTCTTAAAATTGCAAATTGTAGGTCAAGCGTAAATCAAATTCAAATATTTATTTCTCAACTTTGACAATTACTTGTTCTTATTGACGTTAAATAAAGCATGACTCTACCACCAGTTCGGAAAAACCTTCGTGAAGAAAAACTGGCAAGAAACTTCATGAGTATAATTTTTTTCAAAATTAAGTTGACTATATGTCTATAGAAGATTATTCTTATCTGCATCTGTTAGCTCAGTCTAGTCTCCCTCCCCCCAAGTTTCCAAACGAAGAATCCTCTCAAACGGCACCTGTTCACGAGTTAACGCGGGATCCAGCCATCGCCCTCCTCAACCATATCAGAGGGAAGTGACTACAAGGGTGCTACAAACGGCCTGTTTGGTATGGAGGTAAGTGGCCTTGCCTTTCATGCCAGAGGTCCCGGGTTCGAATCCTGGTAGGGGCAGATATTTTATCATGTTTGCTTTCTAGTCATGGATGTGTATGTATGTATTTAAGTTTATTTCTAATATTTATATTTAAAAAAAAATATCTTTGTGTGTTTATATATTTCTTAAGTTTATTTATCCGTTATCTAGTATCCATAACACAAGTTCTTAATGATACTTAATTTGGGCTAGATAATATGGTGTGTTTGTTAGAAATATTTATTTATTATATTTATAAAGGGTGGTACAAGTTTGACCTGTGTATGTGTGTTGCTGTGGTTACGCCTGTGGCATCTTAGCTCTCAAACGAATGCGCTAATTTCTGTATTTTTTTAAAGTTGAGTTAATCAAGAAAGTTCGAACGTTCTGCAAGCTCTTTGCTGTCTATCAGAGGTTGTTTAATTTAAGCTTTTAAATAATTCCTTAAGTTTATCGTCGGAAAGTTGCTAATCAATGTTTGTTTTCTAGAATATATTTTGGAGTTAACGTTCTGTTCGAACTTATTAAACAATCTCCTTCACTCAGAACTACGGAACCAAACCAAACAGAGGTTTTAACCTTCTGTTAGATTGGGTGTAATTAGAAGTTATAATAAACAATATGCCTTCGTGACTTTCTTCGTTTGAAAAGACGGATGCAGGTATTTTATTTCACTGGTCCCGACTCTTTGAGGTCCTTTTAAGGAACATTTGAATTAAAACTTTTACCTACCCCTAATCCAGTCTTATATGTATATATAAAATATCATATATATGTCATCAATTAGTAAAGCCGCATTACTTAACAAATAAAACATTACTACAGCAAACACAATCTATTTATCACTCTAACAGGGAGTGAACGCTTATTGGTTATAACGCACATACGTTACAACCAATAAGCGACTGACTTAATGGAATTTTATACAATTAATACCAATCTTATGATAAGTCATCTATGACATTAATAAAACCAATAAATTACATTAATCTCATTCATATTTTCCACATTTAAAAATACTTTTATTAGAAAACAGAAATGCTGATTACTGCGAGCTTAAGACCATTCCCAATCAGGGCCACCCTGTTACCCAATTAGAAAACGTTTGGGAGCTATGACGCCGAGACACATGGAGCTTATGCATTACCCGACACTTACCTAGTATGACCAATGCCTAAATTTCCTTTGAGTTTCTTCATAGCTTCATCGTTAAATATATTATTGATGAGTCCCATTCCCTTGTGCGAGTTGAAAGTTCGCGCGCTTTTGCCCTCTGACGTCACAATACCAGCTGATTCCTGACCTCTGTGAGGATAAATGATATGGTCATTTAAATAGAGATAACATTGGGTGCCATCTTTGTCTTGTCCGACATGTCACTTTTAAATAACTATTGTGTTGGGTACAAGGAGTGGTAGTCATTTATATTTTTATTTCAAAAATTTTGGATATGGCATGAGTTAAACGGTATTTATTTGACACAGATATAGATATTTAATCATTTACAGAATGGAATGGCGCTTACAAGACCTCGTAGCGATACCGCAAACTTTTTAGTAATTTTCAATGCGGTAAGATTCCCTCGGCGTAAAACTTAAAAGCAAAAAATCCCCAGACCATCACACCAACTGTATGAACCCAAAATAAGCAGAGCTTGACTTAAAGATGACCATAAAGCGAACTGGGGGGGATCCCAGAGTAAACATACATATATAAATATCAACAACCATGACCCGAGAACAAACATTCAATTTCATCACACAAATGAATGCCCCGGCCAGGACTTGAACCTGAGATCTCCGGCGTATGAGGCTGGGCTACTAACCACTACGCTACTCGGTCGTCAATAAAAAATACCTAAACCCTGTTAAAATTATGTAAAAGTAAACTAGAATTAATTTAAAAAAAGGTACAACGAGGAAGGATAGAGGGCGCCAGCGACGCCGCGGTGGGTACGCGCCCTCGACTGTAATTAAAGCCGCAGAGTGGCCATTATGATTTTTGTGATTGTGTTGCGGGAACACTGTGGTAAAAGATAAAAAGTGTTTCATAAATAATATCTATCAGATTTAAAAAATTAATGATAATTTTCTAAGGTTGATGAAAAGCGGATGTACATTTTGAAAGCGATAAATAAAAATACTAGATGACCCATTATTGACCCATGCTGGATATCAGTTTACAGCTAAAACTAAAGTCTCGTCTGTATTGCAAATTACTCACTATCTTTATTTACAAACACACTATGACAAATATTATAAATAAGGTATACCTACTTACTTACATTCAACATAACCGTTTCGAAGCAAAATACCTATACTTTGAGTAAACGGTGTTTTCATTCGTATTCATAAACGACCAATTGCTTAGACGAGTCATTACTTGAGGCTAGAATCCCTAAATCCCAACGTTTTATTTCATTTGAAATAAAACACTTTTTTACCGAATTTTAATTTCATAAAACTTACGTGAGACATTTTAATTAGATATTTAATAACGCGGCTTACTCACGGTACACGGTTGGATAGGTCCGACTAGTATCGGACTCGTCTGGAGTCCATCTTCAGGGGTGAGTGTAGTCGCGGCCGTGTACCGTGAGTAAACCGCGTTGGTAAATATCTTTCTCGTTTTTGCTCATATTTTTCAATAAATCAATAATGGGCGTCTTATGCAAAAAATTGACGTTCCTCATTTGGGTATTTGACACCATTTGAAAATGCAAGCTATTATCATTCATTTAGAATTTAATATCGAAATTATATAGATTAGAAAACTTAAAACATTTTTTTAAATTTGTAGTTGTTTGACATTAAACATCACAATGTTTATTATGACAGTATGCGTAAACGCATTATCTACGTAGCTATTATACAGCTAGCTATTTTATCCAAACGCCCGTACAATTTTACGATGATTTACACGTTGTGACGTCACAACTCGGTACCGTTTTCTATGGAGCATTTTTCGGTGCCATTCAACAGCTCCTCAGACGCATCGCTGTATATAGAAAACTATTGATTGTAAACATTCTGTTACTTCTGCAATATTTCTTTACTGTTGATAAACAATTTAAATATGTAATAATTTTTTTTCCCAAATACCCAATGCTTAGCTAAAGGAATCGATGGCTCTCATGTTTGAGAGAATTTTTGACATTCCTTCCTTCAACGAATTTCTCAACGATGCCATCACTTAATTCTTAATTACTTTTGCTTCACTATGAATGAGTAGTTAGTGTTGTATTAATTATGTCAATACATGAGAGAATCTTTTCCCCATTCGCTTTTTCCCACTCACTATACATATTTTTGAAGTGATAAATAACAAGCTATCTTGTCCAACTACTATCAAACTTGTGACCATTTGTCGTCGTAATCTCGTCGTCAATATAATCGTATATTAATTACCTGTGTTGCAAAGCGACCAATCCTAGACAAATAACTTGTGCGACGTCCACCTGCGTCGGCCAATCACCGGTGCCGATAGCCCCGAACACACCACATTCATGTGTTAATCCTGGAAGTAATTGTAATATAATATTAAACATCAAATGCGAAAGAGAGAAAGACGAATACCAAGGAACAATTTGGTTTTTCGAACCAGATAACTTATGAAGATTAAAACTCTAATAACTCTACAATAGAATTTGTAATTGTTTGGTAATACATAACCATTTGATAGTATTATATCTGAAGGCATTAATGACATAATCCTTTAAGTCCTTCTTATATTATATTAGCGATAATTTATACTAACGGTTGTATTATAGAACACGACAGGCACAGACAGCTATACGCAAAAAATAAGTAGAAAGAAAAAGCTTACTTTCATATACATCTATTTATTTTAGGAGCTACTTTTAAATGTTTTGAGTACAGATGCAGAAGACAGTTGTAATGACTGATTCAGCTCATGTTATGTTTATAAATAATATTTTGAAGTACCTGACTCAACAGCTCCTCTGCCATAGCGCTTGCTTCTGATTTTCACCTCCCCTTGAGTTTTATCACACTGGCAGTTCATTTCACAACTATCACTGTCTCTTTCGCAGAACCGCTGCTCCCGCGCACTGCACTCGTTTGGTCCGTTGGGACCGTCCATATTTACCTGAAATTGCGAATAAATTTAAACTTAGAAGTCTAAAAACGGGTATATATGTAATAAATAAGAGACATTGAAATAAAACAGCTGAATACATTTTGTTGACTGTACCTTTCGAATAAAATGTAACTAGGTAAATCAAAATTGGCTTATACGTTCAAGGTTGAAGCTGCTACACACAGGCACATAGTATCACAGATGTACACTTCAAACTCCTTTTATAATAATGAAACAACTTGATAACCTTTCAATATGGCAACAATTAAACTCGTTACATCAAATCTCTGATATTATATTCGACGTAATTAAGATAATTGTATCGCTGGGTATACAAGTACGAATTAAAGTCAGATGTTGATCACGTGACTGCTGGATTCTAACTGAACATCACACTACTGGGCATTATTATTTATTGTGCCAAATTGGGGACATATCAATCCACGATCCACTATTTACAACAACATTATTTTTAAATGAGATAAAACGCACACCCTCTTGAAAAAATTAGGAATACTATAGTCAGAAATATTTTGAATTCGACCTTTTACCGATAAGAATAGAGTTCGCAATACTATCTCGTCAAGAAACGAAAATATTCCTTTCTTTTGACTATGACGGTGACGCAGGTTTATCACAAGTTAATAGGTTCTTATTACGCCAAAGCTTTATATTTACGTGTGAATGGCAAATGCCAATATCGAATGTCTCATCGATGAATTATTTGCCCAAATACGACGCTGTGAAGTTGCTGCATTCGTCTTTATGGTATATTTAAAAACCATTCGTTATGTAGATGTACCTACCTACGTCATTCTTACGTACATAGAACAATTTAATGCGCGAATGACCTGCTTACTTTTCATGTCAAAATAGGTGCCTCATCAGATACCTACCATGTTAATTGTAAGGCCCAATGTGGCTAGAACATTTTAATTAGTCTTCACTAAAATCTTCAATAAAATGATATGATATAATTCGGCATGTTGAGTAACTTTGAGATATATATTTTTTTATTTTTTGTGAAAGAATGGGAAATTTTGGGAAAACAAATTGAATATTTCTGGTTTCAGTGCCGTATTTAATTTTAGATAAATTCGTATCACGACGTCACAAAGAAGTTACTTTTGTAAAACCTTATAGAAAAGTGCGGTATATTACCTGGAATGAATGACTCTTCAATGGATTCTTGATGATAGATAGTAATTAAACATTTACATGGCAGCTTAACCAAAAATAGTTAGATAATGATGGTACTCTATGACGTCATATAGAGGTTGACTGTAATTCAAATTATATTGCGCATTTTCGTTAAAATAAGCTAAAATGTATTACAAAAAAGTGATATCTTGAAAAGGTTATGGAGTCAGAATAAGAATGTTTTTCCTTCCATACCGAATTTCATGATGCAGTGCTTACGACAGTAAGACAAAAAAAAATTATTTTCGATGTCTATATCGCAAAACGGGCGAACCAAAACTTTAGGTTAGATCACACAACTTCTAATAGGTATATAGATGTATATTAGAGGTTTTGTGGGTTAGATAATCTTTTTAACCCCTTTTTTTGTAGCGTGGTGAAAAGGGTGCATTACCTGCCCGACACTCAAGGGAGTGTCGGGTAATGTGGGGCTTGACCCACTAAAAAACACCACGGCTGTTACTGAGATACCGTGAAGGTATCGCCATTGGCACTACCCGCGAGCCCCGAATCTTTTTAACCCTCTTTTTTTTTGAAGCAGGGAAATCTTCATCAATACCCGACCCAGCGGGGGCCGTAGTTGGTTGATGCCGGACCCCTACCGGCTAAATACCTGCGGCTTCCGTCCGGACGATCGAAACCGGGTCACAAGGAGCTTGCGCATTCCGTTCGCGATCCGACAGCGTTAGCCCGCGTGCACATTGCAGCGCCGGCGACGTCCCGAGCTGGAGAGGTCCCTCTCTAGTCATTCCTCATGAGATGGTGCGCAGGAAGCGCACGCTCCATCTCGAGCCCTCGACCCGAGGCGGGATCCCTTGAAACCGCCACCGAAGGCTCATGGGACTGCGGGGGAGGGAAGCTCTCAGCGATGAAAGCCGCTCTCCGGCGAATCTTCTTAACCTAACTTGACTACAACAACTTAATCACAGTAATAGGTATCCTAGCGTGCAGGTACCCATTAATTGTCACACATTTTTTTTTACTTTTATAGGTAATGGTGAATTTTATTACGTATATTTTAACATTGTTCATTAAGCAATGTCTTTGTCAATTACTATGCAGGATTTGTACCTAAATGTAGAAAGTTTATAATTTAAAGCGCATGTATAATGAAACGGAAGCGTAACTTCGTTTTAAATCGATTCGACCAGTAAGCACCGGAAGCAGGTTGGATGAGAACATTAAATTATACTGACTTTTTTATATTCTGTCATCGACCACCAACCCCGAAGTGTGTAATGAATGTAATAAGAATTACAATAGAGTTATTGTAAATGACGCACGTCCTTGACCGGTTGTCCTAATTTTAAACGCAAAAAAAATCTTATTTAATTTGTTTAATTAGTATGAACTTAATTTATAGATATGATTGTTTCAGTGTATTTATCTTTAAATCGATTAAAATTTTGCTAAGGTTTTATTCAACACAACATTTTTAGTTTTTTAAATCAAAACTGAAGTAGAAAGGTTCGGTTTTTATTCCCTTTGTTTTGAATTTTTAAACATTTTAGTTATAAAGCAATGCGTTTATGTTGCAAATGCCTAAGATTGGTTCCGCGCGAAAACACCTGACAACATTACAAAAAATCTTCTACAACTAACTATAAAAGCTTGTTATGAAAACAATCAAACTACTATCATAGATGAATAGGTATACTCCCATGGCAACTAATCGCTGTTTAAAATACGATCTATCTCTTAACCCCATGACGAAATCCTGAACATAATGACGTGACTTGACAAAAAAACAAAAACAACTTAAAAACAAAAATAATATATCGTTTCGCAGATACAGACATTGTAAACAATGCAATACGAGGGCCCGGTGTCGTCATTAAGTGGACCCGTACAAGTCGCGGGCCGCGGGGGGTCAGATAAAACTGACACTTATGTACATTTCCATTAGAGGGCATTTAATGAAGATTATTGTACTGGAAATTAACAACGCGATTGCCGACTATTTATAAATAATAAATATCAAAATTGACAGATCATTGTGTGTATCTTTCTACTTATAAGTTATTGTTGTGATGATATAAGACTCTTGACATTTCAATATAATATGAAATATATAGAAGTAATTGCCTACTATGAACGAAATTACGTTTAGTTAACTCTTGTTAGACTTCATACTTTTAAGAGATGGTAAAAAAAATATCTATCCACCTGTAATAAGTTATATAATGGGCAGGAAAAATTTGTTTGTGTATTTGTTGAATATTAAAAACTCTCCAAAACTACTGGTTAATGAGAATGCTAAATCCATTAAAAAAAAATATTGCATTAATAATATCACACAACAGTATACAAAATTTTAAACAGACAATTTCTCACTCTTACTAATTATGAAAATTATAAAGTACTAGCATTTTGCATGGTTCCACCTGTGTACCTTTAGGTCCTGTAGGAAAATTTGGATAAAATATAGCCTAAAAAAAACTACATAATTCCTAAAGGTGAGAAATTGTCTGTTTAAAATGTTGTATACTTATGTGTGAAATTATTAATGCATTACATCTTTTTAATGGATTTATAAATACATTCATTATGGCTTAAAAAGTTAGCAAACATAGTGCGGTAACCTGCCACGAGGTAGGTCTGATATGTAATCAGTTAACATGGCTGAGAGACCTTACTCCAGATAAACAATTTGAACTAAACACAAATATAGATCTAGCTTTAAAGTGTAAGTAATTTAATAATTGTTACAAGGCTGTTATTAGTAGGATTGTATACCTTTTTATGGTAACTGGAATGTTCACTCTAAGTTATAAAATGAAACTTTTTTAACTAAGCAAAGTTAGTGCGTTTTTCTTGCCTATGATTTGATAACCTAATGATTTCCATCACACCTCACCGGGTGTAACAATGAAGATATGATATTAGTAGTAGTGAATTCAAGAAGTACCTACTAGCTCTAACTTATGGTACCTATTAAGTTGAAGATAAATTAACCACCAATAATTGTAAGGCAAATTATTGACCACCATACTGCCCTACTGCGGGTGTTCAGACATGCTCTCAACATACAAGTTGCCTCACAAGATTTTCCTTCACAGTAAGAGCAATTAAATTAATTTATATAAGTTGTAAATATTCATTTGGCAGATCCAGAAGCCAGTGCCATATCAACTGCACCACTCGCTATTTTAATGTTTTATTGTCTAAATCTTGTACATCTATTTGAATTTAGAATGGAAAATTTTTTACTCTACTTTAGATTATAAAGATATGTATTGAATCATTTTCTATTTAAAAGCTAAGTAAAGTTTCACTTAAAACATGAATTTACATGGATGTATTAATTTTTAGTTCAATACTGTTACACCAATGTAGCTCCTGATCCCATGAGAATATTTTAAAAAAAAATGTAAATGTTATTGAAATTTGCTGAGGAATTTCATAATTTTAAATATAATACCAAATATTACTATTATAAAAAAGGAATATAAAGCCAGCTGTTATTAGTTCAAATAATCTTAAATCAATTAGTTTATTATATAAATTATATCATACAATTAGAAAGTAAAGTGTCAGTTTTCTATGTTGTAACAGTTGCATAAACCATTGCATTAGGTTCTACCTGACTGTTATGTAATCTGGTTACTGTTAACAACTAACAAATACTGAAGTTGTTTTAAGTTATAAAAATTAAGTTTAGCACTCAATACTTACTACTCAGTATAGTACTATTTATAAATAGTAATCAGTAAATAAATATAAACAGTAATCAGTTACAGTAAGTATGTGTTGTAAATGTATAAGTAACATCTTGAGTGAATTATCCCTTGTTTATTCTTAATATTTTTAATTAGGTTTATGTGTATAATAAAGGTTTTATATTAATATTATACTACAAGTAACATCTTAGTGTTATATGCTGGAGGTGGGTGTTAACAGACATGTCACAGTCAAGTAGTGTTGTAGCTGTTTTCGATTTAGCTATGTTGTTACTAAGTATTATTGATAAAAATAATATAATTTTGCATTTTGAATTAAATAAATATATGTTGTAGATTTCTTCATTACAACCATTTGTAAGTATAACAAATGACTATGATGCTACTGAACAAACATGTACCATCTGTGATAGTGGTTTGGCTAAGTAGTGTAAAACTAGGTACCCTTTCTGTGTAAGATGACTAAAACATTGATTAACTTTAGTTAATACTGGCCAAACAATACAGAACCGAACAAATTGTACAAAGTGTAATAAACATCAAGTAATGTATAAAAGAAGAAAATGTTAGAAAAAATAATATAGAGGAATGATAGAAAGTATTACATTGGGTCTTTTATACAAATAATAATCTTGTTAAATCCTATAGGATATAATAAGAATTAGAAAAACATAAAAATTTATGGTACCTTAATTAATAACAGAAGAACTTGGATCTAACTTAGTTTTACTTTGTGCAATTTGTTTTTTCTCTAGTGTGTTTGTAATTTGCTACAGAAATAACTGGTCATCGTCAACCCAAGCATTTCCAAGCGCTTTCTTTATATTAAATACATTAATCAAACGAATTAACTTTAATTTCAAAAGTTCCAAACTCATTACAATAAAGTTAACTTCAAAACTTAAAAAATTTTGACAACTTTACTTTCACAGCTGATTTTATGACAAACAAACAAAGACGCCAGCGCACTTACCAACTATTTACGTTTCCGTAGAAAAAGATATAACTTGAAACAAATGGAGCGTAGTGTGGCAAAGATGCGTATCACCCAGACACTTCAACAAATTAAATTGAACGCCTCATGGCTGTTTGAATTTGAAGAGTTGGTTGTGTACGATCAAGATAATAAGGTGAATGAATGACTGAAACAGCATGATCAAAGGCCGTCCGATAGGTTTTGATACTTGATCGACGATCAGAAAAATGTAAAAATACAAAATGAGAATACAGTCTTGTGCAAATATATCAGTGCCAATATTTTGGAATTAATGAAAATTTTTGTGTCAGTAAAACGCACTGTGTACGAACATGGCTAGAATAAGCAAGAAATAGTAGCAAAGCTCTGGCCACATTTGTCAATGGAGCAGAATAGTCCTTGATTAAACCAAACGTCCTTTTTTTTACGAGACCTGCGGCGCGACGGTCTGTACGCGCAAAGAAGGTGGCCGGCAGTGTATGTATGTATGCATTTAGTTCAGGATGACCATACCCTTTGTAGGTGAGCTCGTGGAAAGGCTTAGTTCCAGCAATAGACGGCGATAGGTTGAAATTAAGAATATAAATCAAGAATTATTTCTTATGTGACAGTAACTGAAAAAGTGTACGGCAAGTTAGGGATCTTGGTGGTATTTTTCTCGCAATATTAACTTCTGCGCCTTAACATAGAATTTCAATATAGTTTTAGGAGAGATATCAGATTGGAAATTTTAAATAATTTCAGGCCGACACATCTAATGCCTATATGTTGTAGATCTAGTTTGTTAATAACCACCCGTAGGAGGTTGTTTGTGGTTTGTATAATATTATGCTTCTCAAAGCACACAACATTGCGGTGATTGTGAGGCTAAAACAAAAGATGTGTAAGACAAATAAAAAATTCGCAACCTAAAATTTTATCAATCACAAAATAAACTGATACAAGCATAATTAACAAAGACACGGGTACAAAAGCAAACAAAAATTAAACATACGTTAGAAACAAAAATTAACACAATTAAAAAAGATTATTAGACAAAAAAAATAAAATTACGAAAAACATGCAAAATAAATTATTAATTAACTTATGTAACCACGGTCGTTATAAACACCACTTAAGTATTTTTTATTAATTTTTATTTCCTAAATTAAGTCTATTCGACCAAGCAAATTAAAACGGACACTCGGAATGAGGCCTCCCCTTTTCAATACATAAGTAAAATAAACAATGCAAAAGAAGCGCTATTTAATATTTTATTAGGTCACAATGGCGAAATCAAGTTCCGAATTTTGTACAAAAGAAGTGATTACAAGTTCAAAAGTATCAAGACAATTCGTTCTGCGTGCACTAACCTGTTATCTAGCAAAAGCCGGCCCGTATGTATAGACTACCACGTGGTAACTCACTCAGTAGTGCGCCGATATCAAATCTTTATAAAAGGCCACTCCTCGATTGAAAACGCTTTGCGCGAAGTTCACCGTATTAAAAAGCAGATCTACAATGTCGCATCCTAAAGAAGGTATGAATTTTATTACTTTACTAACATAATAAAAATTATCAACCATTCGCTATTTTGTTTGTATAACCCGACTGAATTTAAAAGTATGCAATCGTAGATCCATTGAAAAGTTTTGGACATTCTCAATTAGTTAGATTTATTGGCAAGTTTTTTTTGCAAACAGTAGTGTAGTTGTTCAATTATTGACCTTGAGCCTTGAGCGTTAAATCAATTGGTGCTCCTAAGTTATTACGCACTCTACGCTTGATGTAACGCGTAAAAATATCGGATATTTATTTTTTCATACAATATTGGTAGTAAGTAGGTGTATATAAAAAATATTTAGGTGGGTAGGCGTCATGAAAGCCAATCGTTGTAATGTTTCTAATATAATAATTAGGTCGAATTAAGTATTTATTTTGGTAAATGGAGAGATTCAGTAGCACTATCAATTTATATTTGTCATATGAGGTAAAATTTTACTCGCTATTGAAGTTTTTGTTTGTTCAACCGAAAGTTATTTTTTTTCTTCTCGCGTAACAAATGAAAGCTTTCCCTCTTACGGCTGACCTATAAGGTCAGGACAGAAGCTCATTGCCAGATGAACTATTCGTTTTGTTACCTACTGATGTGTATCTGATGATGTATCTACTATTAGATAAATATTTTTAAAATGTTGTTTTCTGTTAAGTATATAAAAACCAAAGCTATAAATGTTACAGTGTTAGCACTTTCACGAAAGCATATAAATATTTAAAGAATTATCAGGCGTAAATAATCCATTATATTATTTATCTACCAAATTATAATTTTCCTTTATTTATCTACCAAATCATAATTTTCAGTCGGTGGCTACAAGCTTGGCAGCCTGATCATTGAAGGCAAGACCAAGCAAGTGTTTAATCTTCCGCAAGAGCCAGACCATTGCCTGCTCCTGAACAAGGACAGGATCACCGCCGGCGATGGAGTCAAGGCCCATGACTTGGAAGGCAAGGCTGCCATCTCGAACCAGACCAACGCCAAAGTGTTCGAAATCTTGAAGTCTGCTGGTGAGTTGGCGTGATGTTTACGTGGTTGTAACAGACATAGTTGTAATTCTAGCGTAGTTAAATTAAACGATATAAGCCTACATATAACTATTATTGTGAAATACCACAACAGAAAGACGGGATATCTTTATTTTCATACATATTTTAATTTCCTTTGTACAAGCAACATCGCTAAACTTTCGCCTACAGAAGTGACTTTCCTATCGTAACATCATTTTTAACCATATAACCATTCATATTTAACCATACCCATGTGTATGTTACTTTCGCGTGCGTAACGAAGTGACCTTAGAAGAGGTAAGAATTTTTGAAAAGTTATAAAATAAATTTAAAAAAATGCTTGAAAATCTAGCAGGTTGGACGTAATAAGGTACTTACTTATTTTATTACTTATTTTATTACGCCATACGCCTATGCCAATTAGGTACATTGTAGTAAACAAGTCAATTTATCACTCGTATTCAATAATCTCAAACAGTTGCATTTGCGACTATACTTATTTCCAATGTAATGAAACTCATACATTTTAAACCACTATTTTTAACAATTAGAAAAAAAAATAACCTATAATGCTTGGTACCTTATTGACAAAAAAATGTTACTTGTGTCAAATCTTTTTCACGTGAATAGAAACAAGTTTACATTCATTTAGAAAACTTCTATTAAGGTACCAAAAGCGATTTTTCTAAGAATTATATTTATAAATCGTCTGTGATTATGGTAGCCGATGGAGAGAATAGATACTCCAGTGTTTAGCAAAAATAATGGATTCTATTCTATAATGTGTGTGTATATTTCATTTTAAGAGAATATAATTAATATAAATAATTCACGGCAATATTACAAAAGGAAAATTACAAAACATTTATTTGCACATCCGCACAACCGTCGTAAAAAATCATTAAGTTAAGTTGTTATTGGTTACTTATCTTGTCTATACTGTTGATCCTCATCCAAGTTCGGATGGTTGAGGAGGGCGATGGCTGGATCCCGCGTTAACTCGTGAACGGGTGCCGTTTGAGGGTGTTCGTCGTTTGGATACTTGGGGGGAGGGAGACTTGCCGAGCTAACAGATGCAGAAAAGAATAATTTTTGTATAGACATAAAGAGACTCTGTAAATTTATTTTGAAAAAAAATATACCCGTGAAGTTTCTTGCCAGTTCTTCTTCACGAAGGTTTTTTTCGAACTGGTGGTAGAATCATGTTTTATTTGACGTCAATAAGAACAAGTAATTGTCAATGTTGAGAAATAAATATTTGAATTTGAATTTAAGTCATGCTTAGGTTATTTTTAAAAACGAAGTTTCATACATTTAGGTACGAAATTTAACCCAAAATGGTATAAACATGTTTTAGAGCAAGTTCTCTTCAGGGATATCTATTAAAATACTACCTAAATAAATAACAGGTTGTCGATTTAGGTACTTAATGACCTAATACCTAAAGAATACTTCATCTTGTTTTCTAAAGCTTACTTGTAACTTTATTTATCAGTACCTTTTGACGTATTCGATATTTAATAAGTAAATTAAAATAATTCTCATAATTGTTACAGATAACATAGATTGCCTTATTAGGTCAAGTCGGGTCATATTTGAAATATTACGTAATTATTTAACATGCTGGATGTTCTAGCTTACCCAAATATTGAAATATTTACATAATATTTATTTGTTTAGTAAGTTTGTCGTAAATATAGATAAAAATAATGTTTTCATAATATCAAAGAACTGGGCAGATACCACTATCTATACATAAATAAAATGGTAGGTAACTAACTCGGTTCTCTTCTCCTTAAACTTTGCGAACATTTTGTGTTCTTTGCGAACAAGTTCTAACTAAACAACTCAAATGAATGATACAGTTATATAAATGTAATTTAACTATCTATGCTAGATAGCTACCTCTTATACCGTTTGGTATAAGAGCTGATTTTTCACCCTTACACTCTTAGACATACCGATTTTATGAATATTTACTACATACACAAACACTTTCCTTTCGAAAAAAGAAGAGAATCTATACAAAGAAGGATGTGATATGATGGGTTCATTATTTTTGTTTTTTGTACCAAAAGTGCACCTGAAACAAAACTAAACCTTTTTAAAATTCCAATTCCAGGTCTTAAGACAGCTTTTGTTAAAATGGTGTCGCCGACCGCTTTCTTGTCCAAGAAATGTGAGATGATCCCAATTGAATGGGTCACCAGGCGCTTGGCCACTGGTTCCTTTCTAAAGAGGAACCCTGGAGTTCCCGAGGGGCTCCGCTTCACTCCACCCAAGCAGGAGACCTTCTTCAAGGATGATGCCAACCATGATCCTCAGTGGTCTGAGGAACAGATCGTTGCCGCCAAATTCAAGATAAATGGTCTTGAGATTGGTAAGTTGTATTGCAAAAAAAAATTCCCAACTAAGTCGAGGATCGAACTGAACTGGGTGTCATGAGGCCATTTTTATAAAGTAAAGCATGTGTAACCCTAGAAATTTGAAAGTCGTCAACGCTACGAATAACTCTAAAATATCTTATTTTTATAGATATATTTTATCAAATCTAGCATCACTTTTACATTCTTTTAAACCCAGCAAGATACACAAACACACGTCCGAAACGAAACACGGAGAACACATTAATCACTAAGGGAGACGGAAACGGAAAGCTCAGATGCGGAATGGCCTTACAAAATTAAACTTTTCTAGCTATAGAGGACAAAGTTGTGAAAACACGAAATTACCAGAAATACTGAAGTAAGGTAATATGATGGCTTTGCAAAAAACTGAATTAGTAAAACCAACAATCAATTATACTTTGCTGAAACATTCAATGTAATAAGAGTATAGATTGTCTAAGCTGAAATGACGCGCCCCACCTTCGCATTTACGCACACAAGCAAATTTCAAATATGGACGCAACACACCTAAACATGCAATTGTAATTGGTCGTTCGTTCAGTTGCCGGTTAGACTCAAACGCGGGAGCACGCATCGTTCGATCTCAAAAGTACCGTCAGCATGTCTACAAAAAAACATCTTCGGAGCCAGGTAAATAAAATATTTCTTAAAACAACTTATTTGATTTTTAACATGTAAAGTTACGTTAGACTTTTTTATTTGTTTTACTAAATTATATTAATAAAAAATTCTATTGATTTTTTTAGAGGCAAAAGAAATAATTGCAAAAGTATACCACCGAATGAAATATGAAGCGGAAAATGGAGTGGAAAAACTTAGTGATGCTAGGTGGCGAACTGCCCAAGCAGTTGGTGTTAGTGAATCCACGATTACGCGAATTTTAAAAGAAGAAAAACAAGCTAGGGCATCAAATGATGTATCGCAGAAAATTTTTAAATCTCCCTCAAAACCAAAAAGGGCGCGTCCTAAGTCTAAGCTGGAAGATTTTGATATGGGTGTGCTTCGAAGAACGATAGCTTCATTCCATACAGAATTTAATGAAGTACCAACATTAAGAAAGCTTAAACAGATATTGGTAGAAAGAATTGGTTTTACTGGTTGTATAGAAACACTGCGCACTATTTTGAAGGAATCAGGCTACGAGTGGTCAAAAATAGATGCCAACCGTAAAGCTCTGGTCGAAAAGCACGACATACAAATGCTGCGGTTCCAATATTTGAGGCGATTAAAAAAAAACCGTGATGAGGACCGATATATCGTTTTCACAGATGAAAGTTACGTTCACACAACACAAATTCAAAACATGTGCTGGAAACTAGCGAAAGGAGTATCACCAGTACAAAAAAAAATATCTAAAGGTATGCGGGTCATTATTGTCCACGCTGGTGGGTGTGAAGGATTTGTTCCAAATGCTGGCTTAGTGTATAAAGCAAACTCAACAAGTGGAGATTATCACGACAACATGAATCTGAATAATTATAAAAAATGGCTTAGCACACAATTGCTGCCCAATCTACCAGAAAACTCTGTCATTGTTGTGGATAACGCTTCTTACCACAATGCTTTAATAGAAAAAGCGCCTAACTCCAACTCAAACAAGAGTGAAATGCAAACATGGCTTGCAGATAAAAATATTCCATTTGATGAAACAATGAAAAAAATAGAGCTATACGATTTAATTTTAAAAAACAAAGATAAATTCAAAAGATTTGCTATTGATGAACTAATTGAATCAAAAGGGTTTGAAATTCTACGATTACCCCCTTACCACCCGGAACTGAATCCCATTGAAAAAATATGGGGGATATTAAAAAACTATGTGGCTAGTAAAAACGTTGCACAACATCCGTTTCATTAACATCCATTAACATCCATTATGACACTAATAAATGAACGACTTGAAATGATTGATCGTACAATGTGGGCAAACACATGTCGGCATGTTGAAGACACAGAAAAACAATATTCACAATACTTTGACATGGATAAAGAATTTATTATTAATGTTAATGACTCTGATTCAGACGAAAGCGACTCTGTTGAGATGAGTGAGTAATGATACTTTAAGCGACTGTAATTAAATTTAATTGTAAAGTAAATAAATAATTCACAAATTATTATTTTATTTTAATATGCCTATACTGAAACCCTATACTACTAAACTGAAATCACTTAATAATTATGTTCTAATTACCATGAATTCAAAACCTATTAAAGCGTTGCATTAAAATATTTAAATAAATCATTTCGCTTAAGTTTTTAGAATTTCTTTGTAGACCGTACTTGCTAAGAACCGTTGTTCTCGGATTTGTTGCCCAACTAGTTTAGTTGATCTTAAACGTGCGAGCGGAGAGGACGCCTTGTTTCATACAATGTGACGGCGCTGCTCCATAGAGCGAGCGTGGTCGGATTTATCACCCGACTAGTCGACCGTCTTGTACACGTGCAGATCGTAGTTCACTGAACAATCGACGCTCCCACACAGATGAAGTGTCGTCATTAATATTTGCACTCACACATCTAAATAAACTAATTAAGTAGTGGGGCGCGTCATTTCAGCTTGAACAAGCTCTACCTACCTAATAAAGCGATCTCCAAGCTAAAGAATAACACAGTGTGTCAAGTTTTTATCATTTATTTAGAAACTATAAGTTATTTTGTCACAAAAAATATTTTGAAAAATAAAGATTAGAATTTAATATCGAAATTATATAGATTAGAAAACTTAAAAAAGAAGCAATATTTAATTAAAGCAATTATTAGCTTACTGACATTAATTATTACAATTTGTATTATGACAGTATGCATGTAAACGCATTATCTACGTAGCTGTTATATATTTTATCCAACAGCCCATACAATTTTAGTATGAATTACACTTTGTGACGTCACAACTCAGTACTATTTTGTATGGAGCGTGTTTTGGCGACTCGCAGTACAGTACGAACACATCTAGAAAACTATTGATTGTAATCAGACTGTTACTTCTGCAATATTTCTTTACTGTTGATAAACTATTTAAATATGTAATAAAAAAAGTCTTGCAATGCTTGCTTTAATTTCCTTGCGGTATCATTACATATTTAAAACAAAACAAGGGCCCATTGACAAGCTAACATAATGTTATCTTTAAATAGGTCAAGATGAAGTGGACTACATGAGGAAGTCGACTATTCTCGTGTTCGAAATCCTTGAGAAGGCGTGGGCGCTCCGAGACTGCGCGCTAGTTGATATGAAGATAGAGTTTGGAGTTGACAAAGACGGTAAATATATTTTTGTTAATAACATTAACGAAACGTAACGTAGGTTATTCACGTTTATATAAATTTAAAAAGGTATCTAAATACCATTTAGGTATATTCGCATTAATATCTGGTTAATTTAAGAACGAATTGTATTTATTTACAAAATCTATAATTGTGATGAATCATAAAGATAGGTAGCTTGATACTCATTAATATTTTCGTTCTAGTTTATATACCTTTTATTTGTTTTGGATAAGTAATATTTCAGTACCACAGGAAATATGCTTACATAATAAGTCTGAAGAACAAGTGATAACTTTTGCTAAAATTCAGAGTTAATGAAAAGAAAGCATTAATTATAATAATAATAATATATAATAATAAATCCCCAGACAAACACACCAACTGTATGGCCTCAAGATAAGCAGAGCTTGTGTTATGGATGGACCATACAGCGAACTGGGGGATCTCAGAATAAACATATATATATAAACAACCATGACCCGAGAACAAACATCTGTGTTCATCACACAAATGAGTGCCCCGGCCAGGACTCGAACCTGGGACCTCCGGCTTATGAGACAGGGCTACTAACCACTACGCTGCTCGGCCGTCAAGTTATTATTATTAATGAGTTTAGTTTACCAAATCGCAACAAATGAGCATCGCCTTCGCTTATCACAATAATAAAGCCACGTGAAACATAACAATTATGTTTTGAGGATAAACTATGCCTTATCCGTTGTTAGGGAACATCCTGCTGGCTGACGTCATCGACTCCGACTCCTGGCGCTTGTGGCCTTCTGGAGACAAGAGGCTCATGGTGGACAAACAGGTACTTATTTATTTATTGCCTATTTTATTATTATATTATATATTTTAAATTTATGCCTTGAAGTAATTTTGCAATACGACAATATTGGTAGAGAATTGAGATAAATATTGATGGAGTCCTTGTATTGGTGGTCCTGGGCATTACTGCCCTAGCCCTATACAGCAGCGATCTGGGTTCGAATCCTGTTGTATTTTTATTTGGTGTATGATATTCATATGATAATATATTAATATTGAAATTGAAATCTGATAGACGACGGCCGGTGGCGCAGTGGGTAGTAGCCCTGCCTTATACGCCGTAGGTCCCAGGTTCGAGTCCTGGTCGGGGCATTCATCTGAGTGATTTGTTTGTTCTCGGATTATGTTTTTTTTATGTTTATATAAGTATGTTTATTCTCCCAGTACGCTGTATGGTCATATATAACACAAGGTCCTGCTTACTTTGGGGTATAGAGTTGGTGTGTTTGTTTGGGGATTGAATATGATTATTATAATTGATTTAGTATTGAAATTGAGGCAGTTCTTGTTCCAAAGACAACATATTAGTCAGTGTCATAAAGATATAAAAGCGATCTAGAGTTTGAAACAAGCTGCCGATTTAATGTCCCATGTGACTCCTGTTCCCACGGGAATTCCAGTAAAACTATATCCCATGTCACTCCCACGACTGAGACGAATCTAACGACACCTTATATTTTAAAACCCGTCAAACAGTCAGGCTATATAACGTGCCAAAGATATATACATACATACATACATTTATATGTATGCATACATACATATACATATGTACATACATACATTCATACATACATTTATATGTATGCATACATACATACATATACATATGTACATACATACCTCCACTGGAACAACATGATGACGACATGACGGCTAAAAACACAATTTTACTGCTCCCAATCAAAGTAACAAAGCGCCAGAATACCTACTAAATAATTTCAATTTAAATTTAATTCACTCCTAGTTAGGTACCTACATGAAGTTGAATATTTTAATGAATATGTATTTATATCAGGTGTACAGAAACCTGACCACAGTCACGGCCGCCGACCTGGACACAGTGAAGCGCAACTTCGCGTGGGTGAAGGACCAGCTGGACCACCTGAAGCCGACGATCCACCACAAGGTCGTCGTGCTCATGGGATCCCCGGCTGATCAGGAGCATTGCCAGAAGATCGCTAAAGGTGACACAGATCATGTCGTTTTATTGCCGAGCTAACAGATGCAGATAAGAATAATTATGTATAGACATAAAGAGGCACTGAAAATTTATTTTGAAAAAATTATGTTCGTGAAGTTCCTTGCCAGTTCTTCTTCACGAAGGTTTTTCCGAACTGGTGGTAGAGTCATGTTTTATTTGACGTCAATAAGAACAAGTAATTGTCAATGTTGAGAAATGTATATTTGTATTAGAGCCTCGATCGAGCAGTATATTTTTCATTCTTATGTTGATGTTTGTACTGACATTGATCAAGAGTACTAATATTATTGAAACAGATTTTTGAAAATAAAGTGTAATTGTAAAGATCGTTGTAATGAATACCTGAATTTTTAATGTACTATGAAGGTATAGTAAATTATGCTCCATAAATGAAATTATTGGTCTATTTATGGCATTTATGTGTTTTTATCATCGAGGCGTGTGTTTGTCTGATAATTTTTTTATTACCTCTTAAGAAAAATTTTCCATAAGCTTTAATGTCTTGTCGGTACATGTCCACAAAAAAAGAAAAAGAAAAATATCCAACTCATAAACTACGCCAAAAAGTAAATTATAACCCTCTATCTTGGTGTCCCAGCTGCCCGCGACCTCGGTCTCGACGTCGACCTGCGCGTGACATCAGCGCACAAAGCCACAGAGGAAACCCTCCGCATCATGCAGCAGTACGAAGACACCCACGGAGCGCTGGTGTTCATCGCCGTGGCGGGGCGCTCCAACGGCCTCGGCCCCGTGTTGTCGGGAAACACGTCGTACCCGGTGATCAACTGCCCGCCGCCGTCCGATAAAATGGTTCAGGTATGAGTTTTGGTTCGATGTGAGTGAGAGACAAATTAAGGTTTATTGATGTTAGATCTAGGTATGTCATTTTAGATCTTAATTAATTCAACATACTTGCAATACGATAACCTCAAATGATTCGTTAGCTTCTTTTTTGGTAACAAAAATATTTCTGTGAAATGTTTACTTGAAATATTTTTTGACAGAAACCTAACTCCAAAATAATCAATAATGTTTTTAAATTTATAAATTTACAACCATAATGTAATAAATAATAATAAAGCAGAGCATGTGTTATAGATGACATTACAGAGAACTCGGGGGAGAACCCAGAATAAACATAAATACAAAAAACCTTGACCCGAGAAAAATATCTTGTGTTCATCACACAAATGAATGCCCCGACCTGGAACCTGGGCTACTAACCATTACACCCCTCGGTCTTCGATAATGGATTGAACCGTAGTTAACTAACGTGTTGAGTACAAACCTTGTATGACGAGCAGTTATCTGTTTACTAGAAAATAATTTTGTTTTGTACAAACGTATTTGTTAAAGATCAGATCTTCTCCAATTTTCTGTTTATGCGTAACGCCAAGCCTTGCTTATTTTAGAAATTTATTAATAGTTGACATAGCTCTTCGTTTTTGCAGGACATCTGGTCGTCCCTGTCCGTGCCCTCCGGGCTCGGCTGCGCCACCGTCATCTACCCCGACAGTGCTGCCCTCATGGCGGCACAGATCATCGGCCTGCAAGACTACCTCGTGTGGGCCCGCCTTAGAGTCAAACAACTCGAGATGGCCGCCTCCCTCCGACAAGCCGACAAGAAACTCAGAAACCTTAAAGCTTAGATTATAACTTTACATTTTATGAAGTGAGATGCGCTCACGTTGTTCGTGCCAATGATGTTTTATTGTAAGTTTGTTACATGCGAGATACAATAAATCAGTTAATGTTTAGTTTTTGTTTTATTAACCTACGTTATTGATTTATTTGTTAATTAGTTAATATAGGAAAACAATAGCTTTTATGCTAACTGTTTTAAGCTATCGCGGTTATTTTCACTATAATTGAATGAATTTACGGGATTCCTACCACGATTTTTAATTTTTGTTTGGCGCGTCCGATATTTCAACGCTGTTGCAAGCACCATGATCGCGGACTGTCCACCAGTGGTAAAAATCCTGTAAATTCATTAAATTATAGCTTTTATTTATGCTAACAACTTATCATCAAATCTATGAAGCTTATTCATCTGCTGCGTTCCGTTTGCCGATTACAGCGCTCATATACCCGTTCCGTTTGCCCGTGAGCGCGCTCACAGCGATATCGATACGTCATCAATGACGTCATAAACGCCGCCATCTTACCGCTCACAGTGCCAACGCTACGGAGCATGGTCGCTGTGAACGGCCTGTCAAAACTGACACATGACGTTACTTTGTTGATGTTTTTATTAGTCTATTAAAGATTTTAAAAGCTTGTTTATTAATTTTCTTTTGTAATAATGTTAAAAAATGGCTCTTGCTTTATTCGGGGTCAAAGATCTTAATGAAATTATAACTTTAGACTTAATCGACGAACAATCAGAATGTAAGCGCGCTATTTACCGTTCCGATTGCAATATCACTAATAACACTTTTAGCGCGCTCAAACGAATCGGAACCGTTTTGAGCACTTTTAGCGCTGTGAGCGCTGTAATCGGCAAACGGAACGCAGCAATCCTAAATTCTTTTTAACCACTGACCATAGCAGGTACTCTTCATACAAAAAAACTAGGAATTATGTCTATGGCTAAAACTTTTTGATTATGACACCTCCGTTGCTACTTTTCGGGCGTCACTTCAGTGAGAATGATAACCCTATGTTCAATCAATGATGTACGGTTTTAGCGGTTTTAGGTTATCTTTCATTGTTTTAATTTTATTCAAACTGCTTTTATTATATTAATACTTGAAACTGGCAGAAGTAGTTATTGTGTAGTATCAACTGCTGATTGCCGTAAAACGCAAGATTGAATGTAATGTTCAATCAATCAGCTCGATTTACCATTACGGTTTTAATGTTTGACAAGTGAAGAGGTTGCGTTGATCAATTTCCGTAATATATCCTCTCAATTCCCAAATACTGTAATTTGCGTTTATATGGTGCTTCATAATATACAACAAGTGCTGTGTAGTGAATGAGAAAGTATGCGAAAGGACGTCATTTTCCATCTCTTTCTAAGAACTGAGATAGGACTTAACATTGGTTACCATGTGTTTGTGTTAACTTACAAGGTTTAAGTGTGGTAGAACTTCTGAAATAGTTTGTGAGCCTCAAACATTTTGAGAATTAATGTTTTTTGGGTTACTCAATAAGAATAACGGTGCTTAATTGGTGTAACATAATTAAAAAAATATTAAAAGGTACTGATGTCTCGCGTCTAGAAAATGAAAATTTGCCGCCATCATTTTAAAATTAAGAAACGAAGGACAAATCTAATTTTTTTTTAAATTATCAAATTGAAAAGAGGGATCTAGTGTTGTTGTTAAAAAGCCGTTCGTCTGATCAACTAAGCGTAGCATCACTAATGCGTTTGTGCCCCTGGCGCAAAAAAGGGTTGTTACAAGTGTGACGTGTCTCTGTGTGTTTGCGTGTCTGTCTTCAGCACCATAGCTTCTAAGCAGCTGAAGCGAAATTGATATATGTTTTCTTTTTTAATGAATCGAGTCTTCTTAGCTGTTGTAACGCCGTTGTTTTGTCTTGTGAATATTTTACTATTTTGCTTTTTTATGTTTTTATGGTTACTGTACGGTGGAGTTCCTTGCCACAAAAAAAACAGGTGCTCTTCATGACGTTGCTAGAACGATGGGACGCCATCTTTTTTTGTGTGGAACCCTCGCTAGCAGTAAAATTGTTCTGGAGTGGAGCCGCACCGGCGTGGACGCTCCCCGATGTTTCATTTGTTTAGAGTTTGTGGCAGTTTTTTTAAAGATTTGTGTCTCGTGATGGTCCAAGCGTTGAGCGTGAGCAAAGGATGCGGGCCGCCGCCATGCCGATGATGATGAAATTGTGCAGATGATGGATAGTTTCAAATAATTAATCCTCCCTGAGAAAGGGAAGCGTATACACCATTGAGAGAGAGGTGAAGAGCCCCATTCTTTCCCACAAGTTGGTTATTTAATTTTTTTTCTGAAGATCATAGTCTCCACCGCTCTCTTGGTTTCGTTTTTAATGATTTGTTTAATCGATTTTGTTTTAATTTCCTGATTTTATCATGGTTATAAAGTTTGTGCGAAGTGCATGCGATTAGCACCCATAGTGTTTCAAGCTTTTTTTGACCCGAAGTCCTTTGAATTGAGTTTCGGTTTCCAACTTCTGTTTTGTACATTTAACTGTGAATTTAACTTTTAAGATTGCTGAATGATACTCGACTTCACCTACTGCAGTTTTAATTAATTGATATTGTAATTAATTGCAGTTTAGCTATTAACAGACTCAACAGTGAAATGTGAATACTAGTTTATATGGCCTCTTTTGTACTTATTGTAAAGAAAACATTTATCGAGTTTGATTTGGATATAATAGGTGCTTTAAGCACCACTCACCACCTACTCTTACAAAGGGAGGATAAATCCCCATTACACCACGTTTAAAGAAAATCGGTTCAACCATTCAAAAGTTGCGTAATTTTTTCCGCCAGTTGGGGTTTTTTTTCTGCTTACAAATAATTTCTACATTTATGTATTAAAATATGTTATGGAGATCAAAACATAGCAAGATTCTTACTTATCGTCATTCAAATTTTTCTGGCTTCATATATTTGGATATTTTAACATTACTGAAATTTAATAATTTATATTTGAAAAACCCCGAATCATTACCGTAGTGGTTGAGTTCGAATCGTAGCATCGTGATAATTCTATTTAAAAAAAAGTTTGAAACTTAAAAACACAATTTCAAAAGCTGAAATAGAACATTCCAATAAAATTTATTAGAAATAAAGTATATTAGTAATAAACAAATTCCGACTCGCCCCACCGTTGGACCACATAACAGTAGATATAAAAAAAAATAATAAAAATATATCTTAGCTATACATATGTTCGCATCTTACACATTTAAAGAGTTTCTCCAACCCCGCCCCGGACATAAGTCGTAATTTTAGAAAGAGTGTGTAAAGTGTTATTCGACCTGCCCCATACCAAATACATTATTTGCATACATTTTTTTTTTTGCTTTGTGCTTCTTAATTTTTTTATCAATAGGTATGCCCAATTACTAAACCGATACGATAAACGATTGCATTTTCTTATTATTTAATTGAGATTGAACTATACTTAAATTGCCTTCATTGGTATTATGCGGTTGTATAAATGTGTAAGTAGCTGTAAGTTAACAATGTAAATTAAGTTTTACCCGCTATGCTCATTACACTTACCATACGTTAAATAAACAATGCTTAATTGATCTTCTAATAAATTGATTAAAGATTAAGTTAAGCTGTATGTTACACAAAAGCAAAATATGAAAAGGTACAAACGTATCTACTGATGAATTCAAGGACTAACCGAAAGGAAAGTTGACCACGATTCAAAACATTATTTAACAATATTTATGATCCATTGCCCAGCAGTTTTACATGTGATTCCAGCTAGTAATATTTTTATTTTTGCAATATAAAGACACAAAAAAGAAAATCGTTCTACTTAAAGGTGCTATACTTATTTTAATCTAATATCACGGAACCAGCGGACAATCAAGACGCTCCTAACCATACATAACGTGTAAACTTAAAATAAATACTTTAGAAGTTATGACGGAACAAAAAAACATTTTTAGTTAATACATTGGTTATATATAACAACTCTTGTGTCTTCAATTCACGACTGCATTAAATGCCAGCATCACAAGAAAGCACATTTACATTCATACTAGCTCTACAATGAAGACTTGAAAGACAACAGAACAGAGAATCATGGAATCCACACGGCTGACCCTACGTCTCCAGTTGAGGACACCTGAAGCCAGTCCCAATATTTTCTGTCTACAGCACTCAAGAATGCGGAATTGGCGTTTGGATCGTTCTTGGCAATGCCAAAACTTGTGTCTATAGTCGGGGTAAAAATTAGCGAATTATAAGGGAAAGTAAAAAGAAAAGGACGGGCGCTTTTAAAAACTCTAGTACGGGAGATGTCCAGGTTAGCATAACTTTTATGAGGCAGGGCGGAATTTAATTTAACCAATACCTTGAGTTTTCAATGGAGAGTTTTAGTAAAATGAGTTTAAGATGAAGGGGATGTGATGAAAGTTGTAACGACTTAGCTGGAAAGCGATCCGAGAGGTATTGACGACGAAACTGCAGGGAAGAATCTGCACATTCGACCTGCATGGCATTAATTGGGGAGGACTTCATTGCACCTAAAACTATGCGAAGTGATTTACTTTGAATTTTAGTAATAGCGTCTAAACCTGGTTTATGGCAGGGTTCCAATAAGAAAGAGCCGTAGTCATTAAGACTCCGTATCAATGTGTTGTAAATTAGCTTCTGGGTATAGGGGTGAGAACCCTACCATACGCCAGACAGCGCCCGAATGGCGTTGATGTTGATCTCGTATTTTTCGGAAACATAGTTAAGGTGTGGTGTCCCGGAAAGTTTTGAATCAAAAACCAAGAAACCTTACCTCATTGCAAATCGGAATTGGTTGGCTTTGGAAAACAATTGAAATGGGAGGGTAAATCCTTTTCCTGGTAAAAACTACAGCCTTACTTTAAGATGTAGATAAGGACAAGCCGTGATTACCTAGCCAGATGCCTCAATAATTCAGGGCATTATTCAACCGAGAGGGGGCCTCCTCTATTTCCATAACGCACAAATATAAAGTAATGTCGTCCGCATATTGCAAGACGTTGCAGAAGGAAGACACAGATCTATCCAAATCATACGTATATATGTTATACAGCAGGGGGCTTAAGACGGACCCCTGTGGGAGACCTCGCCAAACTTTCCGGGGCTGGAAGTTGGCATGGGAGTGTCTGATTTGAATAGAGCGTTCTACTAAGAGATTGAAAACAAAAGTTGTAAGCCTTGTAGGAATACCTATCGAAAGCATCTTAAGCCTAAGCAATGGTAGCTGGACATGGTCGTAAGCAGCAGAAACATCTAAGAAGACCCCCACGACCGATTCATTGCTCGATAGGGCTAACTTTAATTCGGCCGTGAAAATGCTCAGGCTGAACCCTTACGAAAGCTGAATTGCGTGTTGCTTGGGATATTATGGTATTCTACGAACCATTCCAGCCTATTTTTGACAAGGTGTTCTGTAATTTTCAACAGACAAGAGGCCACGGCAACGGGACGGTACGAGTATGCATCTATAGGGTCTTTACCGCTTTTTAATAATGGGATAACTAAGTATACTTTCCAAGCATCTGAGATCTGACCGGTAAAAAAATTATATTAATAGTACTAAGGAGCGACTCCTTAAAGTCTGACCCTGCTGTAGCTATAAGGGAGTACGGGATACCATCCAGGCTGGGGGACGAATCATGAAGACCACTAAGGACAAGATTAAGTTCTTGTATAGAAAAGGAACGTCCAAAGGGGCAGTTTGAAGGCACTAACGATGAAAAAGGGACTGGAAGAAGATCCGAGTAAGGCACAAAAGGGGGGCAATTTTATCAAAAAACTGATCAAGCCTAAGAGACGGCATATTAGAATTTGGAGATGGAGCATAAGACACAGAACCACGCAAACGTTTCAGAGTACGTATAAACCACACCTAAGACGAAGGTAAGCGAGGAGATAAACTCTCGCAAAAACTACGCCAAGCTACCTTGTTTTTCTTTTTAAATAACTTTCTCGCCTGTGCTGCCACCCTCTTATATTCTAAAAAGTTATGAAGGGTCATGCTCGCGATGTAGGATTTTTCAGCCGAACGTCTTACTCGGATCATATCTGTACATTCAGAATCCCACCAAGGAGGAGAAGCTCTGCCTTTCGGGTCCGAACGCTTCTGCGGAATATGGTTATTAGCTGCTGTCAGAACCCAAGACATAAGGTTGAAATAATACTCCATGATGTTATCTTGATTAGCCGAAGGTATGGAAGAACATAACATGTTGGTATCCGACGCATACTTGGGCCAATCTGCCTTGGAGATCTTATATTTCAGAAGAGGAGGAAGGGAGGTAGGAACAAAAGTGGAGGATAGTAAAGAAATTACAACAGAGAAGTGATCACTCCCTACGTCCCTAGTGTCCTAGTGTCCAGATGACGAAGCGTGCGGAACGCCAGGATCCGGAGGTTTTGGGGGAATGACGTCACTATCCATTATACATCCGAAAATAAATAAGAAATATACAAATACAAACTACAGCTAAATCTACCTACTTAAACTACTTACCACAACTGGACTGTGAAATAACTATAATAATCCCAATGACTCCAATAATTATTTTTATCCAAAACCAAAAATAAGCAATTTAAACCGTGTTTACACCACAAACGCCAAGCTGACAATCCCAATCAGCTGTTGTTACAACACGATTACAATTTCTGCCAATGTCAAGTATTAGTATAATTAAAAGTATTACATATGTAATAACATAAAACTTTGCTTTCCGATAATATATCCGAAATAAATATATGTCAGAACCGATACGGTACGTCAACGTCAATCAACGCCACTGCCAATGTCATGTCATTGTTTTTGCGAAACAGTCGTGTCGGTGTAGGAATTTGCAAGGTTTTTGTGAAAAAAGAATTTTATAGGGTCATCTCTTTGAATAAAATGGCTGATAAACCTGCGGACTATAAAAGCACAAATGGTTTTGAAAGTAAAACACCTTTTCTAATTGGTGTAGCTGGTGGTACTGCAAGCGGAAAGGTAACCTATGTTCTATAATAAGAAAAGGCTCTGTAGCACTTTATTGATTTTTCTCTTCTCATGAACTTTGTTGCATAACTACAGAATCATATTCTGTACCATAATTTGGCTCATGTGCCATGGGATTGTTATGACGTCTGTACATTGTGTAATGTAATATAACCTCTACTGACAAATCCATTGTCTTTTATGGCTTATTCCGGTGATTATTGTAACTTCCGTGAATTGGTTTTTAGTCAATAAAATCAATGTACTCTAAAGTTGATGGAATATTTACCCTTAAACACAGCTTAGAAGTAATTTGTCAGCAACAGATATCAAAATTGCCACATAATATAACAACTGTTTATTCAAAAAATTTATTTTATATGACAGTCAACAGTATGTCAAAGAATTATGGAAAAACTTGGCCAACAACAGAAGGAACAAACAGAAAGGCGAGTGGTTTGCATCAGTCAAGATTCTTTCTACAGAACATTAAACCCTGCAGAAAGGCTGCGAGCAGAGAGAGGACAGTTCAACTTTGACCATCCTGATGCTTTTGATGACAAAAATTTGCTGGCAACCCTTAAAAATATATTAGCAGGCAAGAAGGTTGAAGTTCCTGAATATGATTATATCACAAATTCAATTCAGTAAGTTTTTACTTTACTAATATATTTTTTTAAATGTTGTAAATAATTAAATTTTTATAACACATTTAACAGAAGAAAGAGTTTCTTAAAATTTGTTGTGATGTTTCATGCAGGTAATATTTAATTTCATTATATTTATATGTTTAGTTTATTATTATCTTCAACATAGCTTAGCTGAATATTATTTTTATGTATAATCAAAAATACAAAGTTTTTAAATATATGATTTTGGCCTAAACATAAAATATAGTATAGCTTCTGTTAGTGAGATAATTATTCCAATGTACGAGGATAATATTGCAGGTTAACAAAATTTATGTGGAGATAATAAAAAGGGTCCTCTCTACAATTTTTATTTAAGTCTAGATGGTTACTTACTTTTTCAGTATAATTATTCTTAAATCAGTTCATTATTATTTTGCACAACAAATATTATTTTCAACCTTTCCTTACAGTCCACACCGCTCACACATCATTTATCCTGCTGATGTGGTGCTAATTGAAGGTATCCTAGTGTTCTACTTCCCAGAAGTGAGAGAACTCTTCCACATGAAGTTATTTGTTGACACAGACTCAGACACAAGACTTGCCAGGCGAGGTTAGTGTTCTGTCCTGTTTAAAAAAAATATTTTTATAGGGATAAGCATAAGCAGAGATGAGACATATTTTGAATAAAATATTTTTTTGTAAATATAATATGCTGGATAGATTAAATTGCAATAAACCTATATTTAAAAGCTTTTTTCTGTTTAAAACTTAAATTTCTAATAGTATTGTAAATACAGATTACAGACATAAATATACTGCTGGTATTCAGCACCTTATTCAGTTCCAAACCATTCAAACCATACCAATATGATTGCACCTGTGGCCTATTATGCAATTTATGATATAATTATTAAGAACATTTGTTCTTTTGTGCTCTGACCTACAGCACTAATTATATAAAGACTTTTTACTATTATGTTTACATTATCCAGAAGTAACATATTTTAAATTTGGATCAAGTCATAGCTTAGTATGGGTGGCATCCAAGTCACAAGACAACAGATCTAGTACTCCAATTCTTCGATTAAGTCTTAGTCTTAATGGTAAAACTGGTAGACCATTCAACTTAAGAAGATATCCAAATGAACAATTGATTGTGATTTTATTGATTATATCAGCCAGCCTGTGATATTATCCATGACATAAGTTGTGGCTTGGCACGCATGCTACGCCAGCAGGAGTAATGCAGGTGAAACTGCACTGCGGCCACTACTTAACGATGAACTTCATTGTTATTCAATTTCAATCAAATTAATACAACACTTAATCTAGCGATAAAGGAAAAACTGTTATTATGATCCTAATAATTACAAACATGTTGCAATAACAATAGTATGTAACAAGTGTAATCTGGTACTGCTGATTATGACTCAAATTTTTCACATTACTCAAACCTTGCTGACTTTAACATGATGTATATGAAGATATTTTCATTTATTTTTTATGTAACTTAACTACAGTGTAACCACTTAAACACTCGTTTCTTACATATACCTAGTATCAAAAAAAGAATCTCGGAGCTTTCAAGATTCGTGATAGATAGGCAATGCTGGCAGATAAAACAAAATAGTCATGTTAATTAATTTCAAGGTAAATAATTCCAGTGCCTCGCGACATAATGGAGAGGGGCCGAGACCTCGAGCAGGTGCTCAACCAGTACATGAACTTTGTAAAGCCTGCCTTCGAGGAGTTCTGTCTGCCGGTGAGTGAATATGTATTTATTATGTCGTAGGAAACGCATTTGTGAAAATAATTTCGCGTATCATGGTTGACTTCTTATTAACTAATTAAGTACTTTGTCTGTAGGCTTATATTATATGTATGTTATTTTTATATATTCATAGACAGAAAAGGGGCACGCCTTTCATTTTCTGGTTAATGGCAATGCGCCCTTTCATACCTCGGAGAGTTGTTAGTACCGTAGGACCAGTAACCAACCCAAGCGACCTCTTAATAAAAGAAACTACCACCTCTAATTATTTTTATTCCGACTGTTATTCCGAGAACCCCTCGTGTTGCGTGTCTTAAACGCATACTCTGCCAGGTATGCGTAACACACTAACAGGGTCATAGCCATATTTTATTACACACACAAAATATAAAACCCCACTGACTGAAAAAAGCTCGATTAACTTTTGAACGGCTGAACCAATTCTCATCCAACATATCTAGGAACGTCCTATATTCATTCAGCTTTCAACCGCATTAAAATGGGTCCATTTGTGTGGGAGATACCATGAAACAAATATGCATGCAAGCACATGTTAAACTCAAAGCTATTTTTGGGTCGGGAACATAAAAGTATCTAGTTACGTGACAAATTAAGTCTAATACAAATTAAGGTTAAGTAAACAAAGAAAACGAAATAACGCAACAGCTAAAATAAAAGTATGTACATATTGTGACAAAACTCTCTTGTACATTTAGAAGCGCTTATTAATACAAAATTGTTAAAAGTACAGACAGTGTTGTTTAGGGCAATGTCTTATTCTTAACTATCTTGCATGATTTGACTGAAAACGAACTGAGAAAAATATTCCTTTTATGTTTCAAATACTAAATAAATAACAAGATGTCACCAACTAAAGTAGGCCATCAATACATTACTTATGCAATTGATGCAATGCAAGGTCTAATCTTTTAATTGAATTGATCGCAGTCGGTTGATAAGAGTCCTGTTTCATTGTATACCGCTGCTAGCTCGGGTCTCGTCTGTAGATCGAGTGTAACTTGTGTACTGAAGCTCAATGGCTGTTGCTTAAATGCTTATGTTTCTTGGCCAGAGTTTAATATGGTAATACAGGATCAACCATACCTTAATATTCAGTATACATCAGTAGTGATAAATTTAAAGATAATTACTAAGAGAAAAGAGGTTGCTTGGTTTCTATTCTCATTTAAACCAAATATAAATTTTATCTTATTCTGATTTGGTAAATATGTTTATGGTAAATACACACAAATTTAGAAATTGTTTTTATATAAAGAGTCGATTAAATACATTTATTTGCTCATATCCATAAGAAGTTAACATAATATGAAGTACATTACGATACGCGTGACCTAAGTAGCCATTTAGCGTTTAGCACCCTCGCTGCGTTCGGGCAATAACTTCCCGCCGTGAGGTAATAGACAACTTAGGTTCCAAGTATCATTACTATTTTAGGGCAGGCGGGGTTAGGTTATTAGTATCCATTAAAGTTTATTTCTTGATTGGCATAACAATAGATTAGACAACAGGAATGAGCTTTATTTTTTAAACTCATATAATTGAAACAAGAATCCAGCTACCACACTAGTTCAGCAGTCGCTTTCCTCAGCCTCCACACACTTTTTTCGGTGGTGGACGTTTGGGTGACGGTGCAATTATTAAAGACAATATTGCGGCAAGGGCCATTCAAGCTTCACGTGACATTTAAATATGTTTTCTTTTATTTTTTCTACATGAGTGAAGTTGGTCAATTCATTTACGCACCGTGCAGATATAGGCAACTTAGGTCACAGAAAAGCGTGCGTAAATTGCGGGTTTAGGTCACACTGTGCTATAAATAAGGTTTAAAATAATGTCCAATTTCTTAAAATTTACACAACTTAAAAGAATACTTAAAAGTCCATAATAAAGTAGAAATTTTAAAGACTATTTAACAACAATATTAAATTACTTACTAGAAAATAATCAACAAAAAAACTTATTTTCATAAAATCACCCACCTCTGTCCCTAGATTATTTTCGCATGTTACGATTCTTTTTTCGATTTGCATTTTAACGTCTGATTTTAAGATACATAAAATAAAGTCACATTTTTAACTATTATATGAAGCAAAATAGTTTTTAAATCGTTGTTAAATCGCATTATAATCTTTACAGACAAAGAAGTTTGCCGATGTCATCATCCCGAGAGGAGCCGATAATTTAGGTAAGCACTTTTTTACGCTTATTTGTATACTGTCCCACATTTGACAACAAACGAAACTCACAAAAATAAATACTTTAAAAATAACCCAGAGTTAAGCGCGACAAGGTCATAGCCACTGCAGTATGGTCGGGCACTTCAACCGTTTCAAACAAATTAGTTCCATCCGAAAATGACACTTTATGCAGCGGCTATGCCTTTGTAGCTGCTACGCAATCTGCGTGTTTAAATATATGGGCGTAAGGTTTGTTTTGCGTTGTTGCAGTGGCTATAGACCTTATTGTGCACCACATCTGGGACATAATGTACAAGAAGCGGCCGGTGCTCGAGAAGCCGCTGGTGAACGGGTGCAACGGGGCGCACGCACCCGACGAGGCCCCCGCTGGACGCCGCATGTCGGCCAGCTCCGAGGACACCCTGAGTCGATAGTTGACGGTTGTTGATGCATCTGCGACTTTGCGAATGAGATTTTGGTTGTAAATGTTGGTAAAAAATTTTGATGGGGGTTTTTTCGGCGTTGAATCGAATGCTAACAGTTCGATTTTTCAGTAAGATTGAGTAGTTGTTTTAAAGTTTAGACGCTACTTCCTGTTTTTTTTTAAGTAAACCTAGGTTTTTGATTTAATAAATTTTCGTTAATAACGCAATACTTTTGATCACCATATTGACTTTTTCAGCTTATGATTCAACTCCGAGAATGAATTTATTGTATAATTAACGGTTTTTTTTTCAAGTATTATTTGTTATATATCTCATTTCACGATTTATTTAGTATTATTTTTATAAGAAGTAATTTTATTAGTTTATTTTTTAGTTTTTGATTGGATATAGTAGTTTAAGTCGCAGATGCACGGATCCGTGAAGTTTGTCCAAAAAAAATACCTCAAGTAAAACACAAGTTTATTTCTATTTTAACCTGTTCCAAACTTCGCACATGTGATTTTTTTATTATAAGACTTATATACAGTAGTATAAGGTTTATATTCGAATAGAAGGTTTTGTGCATTTATGTTAATCATTACCTATATACTTGTACGTTATGTACAAGTGAAATGTTCTTTTAAGACTTAAAATTCGATTTTATTTCGGTAAGAGTAATAGTGACATGGAGTTTATTTAAAAAAAAATGTTTTTATTTCAATGTATATCAAATTAAAATGTATCAAATTTATTTTATAAAGAAAATTACATTCGATTGAAAGGCTGAGGTGCTAAATAAACCAAAAACTATATTGTTAACAAATATTATATTCTTAAAACCAATAAATAGACTGGATTTGGAAGTGTGTTCCCAAATGTTTGTGTTAGGTGTAAGGTCCTCTGCTTGTTTAGTATATATTTAGGGCGCGAAAATATTTCTTTGAAAAACGTTGAAGAAATTACGTAAAAGATGTTAAAAAAACACAACTAGATGGTACGTTTTTGTTAGCTATCGTAGGCGAACCTAACCCTTTGTTTTGAGTTCCAAAGACGTTGTTGTTCCAAAGACGACACCTCTGCTTAATTAATGGACAACAAAATGATATGTAGGTAAATGATAATCACGCTCGTATCTGACTGCAGTGAATTTATTTTTTTAAGGATTAAGGGTATACATACAGTGCGAGAGTATTAATGAAAACAAAAATCTGGACTTGATTAAAGGTAAAGTTATATATATTCTTTTAAAAAAAAAACCTAAAACTTTTTCCAAACTAGATCAAGCAGTTACCAAAATAATGTTTCAGAGGTATGTACGTATGTCGTAAGCGCGCACAAATCGCGGTCTTTTATATTTTATCGGGATTTTAAACGCATTTGTAAACGCCATTGCCAAGAGCTGAAGAACTTCTGCATTTACTTGTCTGCTTGAACTTTCAATACAGTTACAGTATTGTAATAGTTGTCATGTCCATAACTAAATGCACAACGCGCAGTTTTTAATATTTTATCCTTTAGGTCGCTTTGATCTAAAAAATTATAAGCCCCATTACTGTATACTATGTTTCATAGTATTAAAAAAATGTTTTTGAAACATATTAAATTGGTATAATGCATCACTTTATTGCATTGAAAGATTGTAAAAACCTCCTTCCAGTGATTTTTCGCTTTATATCGAATACGTGTTGTATTGGTAAAGTATTCATAAGTAACTAGTTTTTTTTCTTTAAGTGAATAAAGTGTTATAATATATGATACGTATTTTTTTTTAATTTAAGCAATTTGGATAAATGTAAATATCTATTTTGATTTTTATGATTACGTATATTCCCAAATATTATATTTAAAAAGAAACGAAAACTTTTCATCGCCCCAGATCGGGCAAGTCTGCGTAGTTACCAAATTAAGGTTTTCAGAGTTATACAGGGTGTAAAATAAAGGAAGCATAATAATAGTCTTAACCAGCTCCAATAACTCCAATTCTTTTACAGTATATTCTAACAATGGTATACTTACTGACCCTTAAGTATTATCCTTCCTTTATTTTACACCCTGTATATTTATATCGTAAGTGTGCACGAATCGCGATCTTTTATATTTAAACGGGATTTGTCATGTCCATAACTAAAAGCGCAAAGCGCAGTTTTTAATATTTTATCCTTTAGGTCGTATACATTTCGATCTAAAATATTATAAGCCCCTTGACCATTATCCGGCCATAGCAATGACATATTACATATACACAAGTTATCCACTCTCAAAAATGGCAACGAAAATGCAAGGCATATGCCCGCTATTTGACTCAGTCTTGTGCAACCCAGTGTCACGGCTAAACGTCAAACAAAACTTATTCCCTATTCTGTGTTTTAATACCGTACAATTCTTTTTTGTGTGTTTAGACAACGTACAAAAAACGTTTCTTTTCATGCGTAAGTACTATTTTTTTATAACTATATTATTTATTATTTTATTTTGCTATTTAAAATGACGTTTTTAAACTGGCATGGCCATACGTTTCAACAAACTCGAAGAGAGAGATGTAATATGATTTTGTATTTGAGAGTAAAAGAGACAACGCTATACAGTTTCGACAATTTACTTACTACGTCACTACGCTCGTGACTAATTAGTGCGAAACAACGTCACGAGGTACATAGGTATCTCTTTCTTACAATAAGTGATCCGTATTAGTCTTTCCTTTTCCCACAAATTATATTACTCTATATATCGGGTAGGTATATATAGTAACGTTGACGCCTTTTTTTGTGCGGTAATGTTTGGGTATGACTTGTCTTTATGTAATATGTCATTGGGTCATACCCGGTGCTGACAGTAAAATGGATCGTCTATAAAAATCAATCTGTCACAAAGCTTTGACGACTTTAGCTTTAGAGGCCCATGTAGTGTCGGCGTGTTACTTGTTAAATTTTCAAACGTTTTACTAAAGTTTCCCATCTGTCCTTTGAACTCGAAAAATGCACAAATATTTTTATCGGAAAAATATTATATCGGGTGTCACTGGCAGCAGTGGCAGAGTGTACGCCAGACAAATATACCATATATAATTACCATTGTCATACCAAAATACCATTGTCTTAGCCTTGGGCACGAACATCTTCAATTTTCGACCCAAATTCCAATTTTTAGATCTGACATCTACCTACATAGTTAATTTTGTTAAAATTTCTTTTAACAAAATTAACAACCCTTCGCCCGTTGTTTCATGAGATTGAATGAAATCTATGAAACTTCTTCGGTGGTAACTTTCTGTTCCAATATTTTTACGAATCGCAATATTTGTGACATCAGTGGGCCTGGCATGAGAATCTTTCGCTGTCTTCAAGAGATAAACCTACCACTCGACCAAGCCAACTAGAGAACGGGCTGAATGCAACATCCCCTACTATCATTTACTACTAACGAACAAAACAAGCGCCACGAAAGAAGAACATACTCAAGACTTTGGTAATTTAGTCAAGTAAATAAATAGTGGCGTCAAATACCTAAATAAATAATGCTCATATCCTAAAATGTTTTACATTTGAAAGTCGTCCTTGGCCAAAACATGACAAGTGACACGTGATTGTAGAAAGATCTTCTTTTGGCTGTCAAATTGTCTTCGCTAGGGCTTCATGTTGGGGCATTGTCAGTCTGGTGGCTAGACGCCGACTTCATGAACTTGGCAATGGTGGGTAGCTCGGGTTCCTTATGCAGATCTAAGTTGCGGTCATAGGACGCAATTTGCGTAAGGACCTATTTTGAATAACCTGCAAGTGATTGAGGTCCGACTTGCTGACGTGAGCGAAAGCCACACTGGCATATGTCATGATGGGGCGGGTGCAAGTTTTGTAAAGTGTAAGCTTATTTCTAAGCAACATTTTACTCATCTTGCAGATTAGAATGACTCTTAAATATTTGACTTTTTTACCTGACCTAATCTTTTGGAGGGTTTCCTAGAGGTTGTCCTAGTGCAGGTTGAGAGAGCAAAGTACACTGCTGCACTTTTTTCTTGGTTGACTTCTATTCTCCATTTCCTAAACCAAGCGCCTAATAAGTAGTTAACCTACGTAAACTATCAGATGTGTATAGAGCGGTGTCGTCTGCGAAGAGCGCAAGTTCTACAATCTCCGTCCTTGTCACTAGTGTATAGTGAAAACAAAGTCGGAGAAAGCACCGAGCCTTGAGGGACACCGGCTTATACAGGACGGGGATTGGAGAACGCACTTTCCAGACTGTAGCGAAAGGTTCGAGAGTGTAGAAAATCTCGTATGAAGTGCACGAGGCTGTCTGGCACGCCTAGTTCGAAGATCTTGAATAACAAGCCGTTGTGCCGGACCTTGTCGAAGGCTTTCGCCACGTCAAAGATAAGCGATAAGATAAAGGTTTCGACCTACGTTCCTTTGATCCAAGATGTGCTCCGTAATGCGGTGCACCTGTTGGACGCAGGAGTGACGGGACCTAAAACCGAACTATTGCTTCGAATGGATGACCTCTCGGAGCCTGTTCAAAATGATCTTTTCGTATAATTTGCCTATCGCACTAAGGAAGCTAATAGGACGGAAGCTTTTACGTAGGTCCTTCCACGTTTGCGGAAAGGAGCAATTACTACTAATAGTTGTATGAGCGCAAGTGGGAGAGCTTTCAGAACCCTGTTTTGTTAGTATTTGGTTGGTATTTCGTCTACACCTGAGGCTTCCGTGATTTTTGATATTTAATCATTGTCTGTACCTCTTGTACCTGTACCGGTTGGAGGGTGTCAATCGGTGAGAACGCATTTAGTTGCGACTGTTCTATTCACAGTCTATATGTGAAGAGACTTAGTGCTTTCTGTACTCGGCTTAAGTTGTGGGCTAAGCTATCGGCTAGGGTTTCAACTTTTTCGGAGTCATCTAAGGCGGAAGTTATGGGCGGGAGCATCGTTGACGTGGTAGAGTCCATCTTGAGAGACTTCGCCAAGCTCTAGTAAGCCAGATGCGAAGGCAAAATTTCTTCAAGTAGCGCGTCCCAGCAAGACCGCACTCCTGCGTATGCGAGATTTAACATCTCGCTGTAGGGCCCTCATACGGATGCAGTTTTTTGCTCAGCTGCAACAACTCCCTTACATCCTGAGGCAGGAGCCGAAGTCGATCATTCGCGGCTGTAACCTGCTTAGAGGATACACTGATGGCAGTTCGAATGTGGTTGGATGACAATTAATGTGGAATGGTGTTTAGTTCGGGGCTGTTGTCTGCCTTAAGGGCTTCCGTTAGTTGAACCTATCCAGCTGCATGACCACCGGTCGGTGATCCGAAGAAAGCTGGTGGCTGACATCTACTGAGTGTACCGTTAACACTTGTAGGACTGCTATATCGAGAATATCGGGGCGTTACATCACAGTTTAGCGACTCTAACATGTGATGAAGACGAAGGCCTTTTGGGTTAGTAACTACGGAAAATCAACTTGAATACATTGAATTAAAGTCACCAACTAGTATTACGGAGGGTCTGCGTTAAAAAGCGTCGGGGCAAAAATTGTGTGAATATCATACCAGTCTTAATCGGATCGGCCGCCCGACAACACTGTCTAAAATGGCATATTTCTTGGTGAAAACTGTCAAAATCCGAACGCTCGACGTAGTCCAAACTTTATAAGGTGATTTTATGTACAACTTCCTAGTTATAGTTACATAAGGTGAAATTTGTCGCAAACAATAATACGCTCTAATGCAGCGGTACACGGTTTAAATTTGAAGTGATTTATTTTATTCATAATTTTATAAGTGTCCGGATAAATTCGGGACACTTTCTACGTCAATATTGTATAAGACCCACCGTCCATTTGTTTTTATGTTACTAAAAATGTTACTTAGTCTCTTAGAATTAAGTTCCGGCCATCGTCTGTGAAGAACTTTTATTTTTTTTATTTTATATCACATAACTATAGATTTTGTTTAGCAAAGAACATTGCCCATGTTTCATATATGCAATGACCTGTCATCCTGTTTTTTATTGATCTAATGTATAAATATAAAAACGATGCAGAAAAAATAGTGTTATGTTCCTAAAATTAAGGTAACAACAGAATGCAATTTAGCAATTCAGAAAAAAAGTTATAATGAAAAATATATTTCGAGGTTATATGTCAAATTCAATCAATTTTCATAGCACATCTTGGCAATTTTTAACTTGGAAAAACGAAAGTGCAGCTCATTTCAGGATTTTGGTTTCAGATTCTCACGAATATGTTTTTTTTTAAGCTAAAGAAGTAAAAATCCTTTCAAAACCTCAAATTACTAAGTATTCTCAATAATTATGTTAAAATCCATTTATGAAAACTCATATTAGCTTAAAATGTAGACAAACCTTCTATCGTTGTAATGAAATGAGATGAAAGATGTCGATTTCAAATGAGTTCATTGATGTTTAGCAAGCCTGGCATTGTAATGTAGATAGTGAAACACTATATTTCATTTTATCCAGTTAGATTATAGATTTTTACACAGATAAGTAAGTATGTGTGGATATTAAAATAAAAGTCCTCAGACAACATGGCCCCAAAGTAAGCAAAGGCTTGTGTTATGGGTTACCATGTAGCAAACTACGAGGATCCTAGAACATACATACAAAAGGTGATGACGAACTGTGTTACAAGTACCTACTAACATATATGTTACATTTAATACACAGCATACGTTGCGCCACCTATAGTCTTATAGGTTTTATGGTTCAGCTAAAAATAAGTAATTTTTCGTACTATATTACTTATCTATACATAACACGAGTTGTCAAAATGTTGACAGGTCAGGAATGGTCTTTCATCTTTATACTGTATCTGTACTACTTCTAACTTCAGATATGCTTAGCAAAATCTATAATTTTGACGACCTTTAGTAACTATAAATACCAAAATATTTACTTAGGTAATCTTTTAAGTCATTATCATTAAACTCATTGCACTCTCATCGTTCAGAATAGCCTAATTACTATTACTAACTACACGACAACAATGGTTAAAACGTCAAAGTCTTGCTTAGACATCTTAAATAGTCTTATTTAGATATAGTCGGACCGAGCCGTCTGAGGCGGATTTTTTAAACTCGTTCGTGTTTTAGTCGGCCATTTTTATAATTTACTAGCACTTATTTACATTTATCTTCACATTTCATATAGTTTTTACCGAAATTAAAACACAGTTAACTAAAATGGCAACATTGAAACGATACTAGAGACGCTTGTCAATTCATAGATAGTTTGGTCGGACTATACACTTACTTATATTAATCTTATATTAACTTATATTAATCTTATCTTAATCGAGCAACACTTCTACTTATTTTCCAGTGGCTATAGATTTGATCGTCCAACACATATCGGAGTACCTAAAGAGGAGTGCCAGCGACAAAGGAGTGTCAGCTTTGGAGTACGTTGGCCTGTCAACGTCAGTTCCTGGCAGCCCGCAGCGCAGTGGCAAGAGCGGAAGGCCGCACTAAATCACTCGTCTGACAGTGACAGGTGACAGCTGGGTGCACAAAACGTAGTGATGCTAAGGGCTTATCTGCACTATGCCTTTTTAATTATCAACTTCATGACAACATAGATAATGCATTAATGTAACACTAGATTTATCAAATAGTAGCTATCTTGAACAGAATTCTGATTGGTTGTGTTCAGTGGCTGGATGGTTATTTGACGTTGAAGGACCACGATGAATGTTTCCGTAGTTTTCTATAACTAGTATAATCTACTTTTGTCCTACAAGTGCTCAGCGTCGCTAGAACAAAATATGTGTCTTATGTATGGTCGTCAGAACGCGGTGATGCTTGTTACTGCGTTGGTTACGTACCTATGTCAATGTTTGGTGGAGGAATATGCTCTGTTTTGATATTTACCCCACGTATAACAATTTTTTGCATAAGAAAGATGAAACGATTTTGAAATTTTGAGGCTCGTTCTTGTAACAATTATCAGGGGTATTTATTTCCATTATAAAAATATTTTCGCATATTTTGGGGTAGACTAAAACTGGTGCCTATTACTCCACTTAACATTTGATCTTTATAACTTATCACTCATTTCTATTTATTTATAAGAATAAGATTAAGAAGAGAAAAGCTATTATTATAAATTTGAATTTGTCATAAAGAGTTTAATATTTTAAACTTGGAAATATTTTTAAGCACAAATTAATATGACGTAGAATTATTGATGAGAAACTCATTTGTTCAGACAATTATTTGTTGATTTATTTAAAAAAATTAGATAGTGTTGTGTTCTGTTGTATTGTTATTGAATAAAAATATTGTTATTAAAATTTAAATTAATGTTAATAAGGATACAAAAAAAAAATTAGTATTGTTATTTATATAGCTTGATACACGAGACATACGTCATGGTTTCATTTCTCAGTTCATAAGAACACTATGCACAACAGACATTTTATCACCTATTTAAAAAGGAATTGCCATTCTATATTTGAAATCGATTCAAATGTCCCCACTCTACTCTACCTTGAGTATATTGGTTTAATATTCCCGTCTGTAATGGGGGCGTGTATTTAATCAAGTGAAACAAGTGAAGGTTTGAATTTGTCTGTGAGGCTGCTAATAAAACTAAATTCTAGTCTATACGTCTGATAAACGTTTTGATTACTTCAGCATTGTTAATATTGAGGTCATGAATAGTGAAAACATTGAATGAATTTATTACATTTCCCACGCCGTTGTTGGAGATAAAACTTCGGATTTTGTAAAAGAAGGCGAAATTGAAACTGGTCATTTAAAATTTCCCTAGTCATTAAAAGTGAAATAATTTTATAACATCAAAGACGTTATAAATGCAAATTATCTTTAATGTTATTTATAATTTTATAAATAATGTATATAATAATATACAGCGCCACATTGTTTCCTAAAAATAGCGAAATAAAAATTTAATTCCTTTGGTAAATTGTGATGAAGGACAAATTTTGGTATTTATTTACGACAGAAAGAAAGCAGCTCAACCTTCTTGTCAGCTATTTGGCTAAAAAGTTTTCCGTGAGTTTCATAGACTATAATGGAAAACATTTTTTAATTTCGGCAAATGTATGTGTTAGTGTTCGACACGCCAGTGTCAAGTATCTGACTCAAAATTTAAAGTAAAGTTAACTTGTCTATTGATTTTTCATTTTCGTCGAATCCTATGGTTTCGCACGTACCTATGGTTTATAAGTTAAGAAATCCTGTTAATTAGCTTTTATGTTAAACCCTTATTGCCATATGTTATAAATTATTAATATTATTAAGAAACTTTGTGACATTGCTCAGTGGCATTAGTATTTATTTGTCCACCAAAGAGTGATAGCCATAAAAAATAAAAGATGAATGTAAAGGAAACTATTGTTGATTAGTTATTGAAAAATCTTTGGCGCTTCAACGGTTGTATAGTTATAGGTGTGTAAACTTTTTTTTTCACTTGGGTTTTTTCTATTGTGATGTGTTTGTGTTTTCGTTTTTTTTTCCATTACTTTTATCGGCTACAATGAAATCATTTAATGTGCAGCAAGCCATCGTACTCTCTATTGGCTTCGACAGATGCAAATGTCATTTTTATTATTTTTTTACATGTACTTATATTTGACCGTTAACGATATGATGAGATTTTAAATATTTTCGCAACAGTATTTGTAAATTTTGTTGAGCTTCAAACTTAACAAACAACTTTCAGACTTCATAGTCTACAAGCCGCCTAGATTTTTGTGTTTCAGCACAGTTATTATGAATTTTTGAATTTGTCGTGATAAAAAGCCGGAATCAACTATCATTTTCTTATTGGTATAAAGCTTTCCAACCACAACGCTCGCACATTTAGGGTGAGTTGCATAACAGGCTCACAACTGAGTCTGTTATGAAGTTACAATTACCTTTCACAAGAACAATAACATTAGGATTCAACAGTTGTGTGTAAAAGTCTAAATGTCTACACTTTGACAGTTAACTTGACCAAAACTGTAGCGCTAACCGGTCAAAATCGATCAGTTAGCGTTAGTTATGACGTCATTTGAACCATTGCTAATATAGCGCAACCCATTTTGACTTAACTGCAGTTTTGACGGCTTTGTTATGGACAGTTATATCGTGCAACTCACCCTTAGAAATATTTTTTTGTTAAGTTTAGATTGACAAATACTATGTAGGTCAGAGCAATCCTTTAATGATAGAAGTATGCACTACATCTGTTTCAAATGTTTCATACATACAATAAACGTGGAGTCATTTTTAACGGCACTAATAAAATTAACTATTTATTGATTGAATTTGAATGATAACTTAGCCACGGTTGAGTCAACAAAGATAAGTATGCCATTTAATATGAAAAAACCAAAGTAGTGTTTTTGCAGCCGAACCAAAGATATAATTGTTGTTGGAGATTGACGCTAAATTGGTTTTTTTATATTTTTGGATTTTGTTGAGATAACGTATGTAGAATACCGCCATCTCTGTCTCGCATTGTCAACAATATTAGAGTCCTCTTTGTTGTTACTTTATCAGTCATAATTGTACCGATATTTTCTCACTAACCATGCATATAGTTACTATTAGTTAAGTACTATTTATTTTTGCCAAAGAAATTTTAATGTATTATTTACTCTTTTTAATCTTGTGAAATAAAAATAACTTATATTTGACATCAATAGCACTATTTTATCAAGAGCCTGTAGTCCATATCGGTATAGCATGAAATGAATGCGTATTATGTGAATCTTTTTATAAACACAAGATTATGTACAAATTATAATTTTATTTTGAAAGAATAAAAATATATTTTCGTTTAATGTATTTTTGATTGTTTTCTCTCCTTATTGATTGAATTAGCACAACCAGAGATACTCTGTGCCAGCCACACCCTTTCAATGTTGGGTATCCACGGGATGTCGCGTCCATAAAAAAATCCTTTCACATACTAGTTAAAGACCGCCCACATTGTCAGTTTCTTTAATTCATTGTTTTTTTTTTCCTAATGGCAACAAAAAGTTTTTATTATTAGATATTATTATACTATTATTGAAATATCTCGTCCAATAAAATCTGCCGTTGAGCACTGCAGCGAGAAGAATAAAACTACTCTCTTAGACTGGGCTAATGCATAGAATTCCAAAGATTTTTAGAATGCGTAGAAAATAGTAGATATGTCATTTTAGATATGCTCTCAGAAAGATGCATTACTATGCGGTTGACGAGTTAGAGTTAATTCGTCATCAAATACTTGATTTCAATATACAAAATTCGGTTATTACCTAGAAGAGTTTGGCGTAAAATTGCCAAAATAAGTTATTCACTCCAAAAATAAAAATCATTAAGCATCTACATGAGAAATCATATAAAAAAAGACGGCTTATTGAATTATGTTAAGAATTTCTAAAAAAATTTTTAATTTTCCGGAACGGCTAGGTCTTTATATCTCAGTAAAAAGATAGTACTGATAAGACATAATTAATAGATAAACTGGAAAAGTTAAAGACCGAAATAATGAGTTTAAGCTTATCATTGATAATAATAGCAATAGTACCTACAGATGAAAATATCGAAACAGCATTTGAGAAGTATTCCGCTGATATTCCAGTTTCGACTACGAAATTGTTAAATTCCGGTAAAAAACTGTTTGACTGCAAGGTGAATTCCAACCCATACGCAATATACCTATGGAAAACACAACTGATTATGGGGTACCTACCTGTCTATCTGTAAATTTTTTGATATTCTACTATAGACGTAATAGCCCCTTACCTTGTAACAATATTTACAAACTGTATTCTTAGTGGGGAGTTTCCTTATTTAATGAAGCACAGTAAAGTAATATCTTTATTTAAATCGAGTATTCCTACAGACCCTGCAACGAGCCGAATCAAACTTTCACCGTAATGGTACCAAGTTGAACCTAGCAGATAATATTACTTATCTTGTAAAAACCATAGATTCAAAACTTGAAAGGGGGTTTACATTTTACAACTGGCTAGAAGACTGTGCTGAACCGTTCACGGTTGAGAATATTGGCTCAGTGACTGATGTGCATGCAGCCAGGATGGTATATTTTAGTGATTTTCACAGTTTAATGTCTTATGGTATCCTACTGTGGGGAAATGCCAGACATTGAAAAGACGTTCACTCTGCAGAAAAGGGTTATTTGTGGTACCTATATATAAATTTGGAAATGAAGAATCTTTAAGAGAACAGTTTAATTATATTCGAATATTAATACTTGCAGCGCAATATATTCATGAAAATATTTTGTATATTTACAAGAGTATTAATAAATTTAAATCTAAGAAAGACAACCGTCACGGTAATCATCGTAAGAACCGTTCGTTGTCACTAGTACCATTAACAGTTCCATGATGTAACTACTGAGGATTTTTTTAATCACTAGATCCATTTTAAAGGAATCTAAAAATAATAGAACTGGTGTGGAATTTTGTGACAACTATTATTTTAGGCACTTTTTTTAGGGTGTAAAACCACTAGAGGAAAAACCTTTAGTTTATATAATAATTTACAATTGGTATATAGTGATAGTGTTGGAATAGAATCAGCAGACCTTTATTTGCATGTTTTGAGGGTGTGAAAGTTTTAATAATAATTATATTCAATAAAATCAACAAATATTTATTTTTTCATTTATGATCCGAATTTAGTATAGATTTAAAATAATCATCTTTGTAAAGATGGATGGAGAGTAGGGATGTAACGGAACCGGAGTCGGATTAGGAGTTTTAAATTTGTTTTATCGGAACCGGAGGTAAAAAAAAATTTAAGACTTCTAAAAGGACTATGGAAGGAAATGTTTATTCGATTTCATGATATGTAGGACCCCAAGTTTAGTAAAATAATACAACAATATTTAATCAACTTATTTAATATCAGATAATAAAAAATAATACAGTGTACTACATCTACCTAGGTAAATCTAAAATCTTAAACAGTAGGTATATATTAAAAATCAAATTGTATAGTTTCGCAGCTTTATCCGATACTAGTCTATTACTTAACGGATCATAGATGAGGCCAGCACAACTACAAAGTTGTTCGCTCGCTGCTGAACTTGGTGGACACCAAAAATAATGGCAGGCAATCGTATCCAGGTGTTTGAATGTAGTATTTACTTTCTAACATAATAAGGAATCATCACTGATATGAATACGTTTTTCTCTGGTGACTGCGGCCGCGCTCCGCCTTCGTTGCTGCATATCGACCTCCTATATACCTCCGATTCAAAAGTTTCGGGACCAGAACCGGAATCGGAACTGTAAAACCAATCGGAAGTTCCGGCCTTTCGGGCCCGGAATCGGACCTCCGTAACATCCCTAATGGAGAGTAAATCTCGGATATCTTAGATGGGATAGCCTTTGGACCAGTTTAAATCCTTTTTTTTTCAGTTTGATACGCACTTATTTTATCTAAAAAATTACCCACAGATATTTCGCCTGTTAATAATTGCATTTGGGCTTTAATGACTGTCATTTCTGTCTAGGTAATTTTTGCGTCGTTAAGGTTGTGAGCTCTGCCCATGTTTCTGTAAAAGATTCGTTCTATAGTGCATTAATGTTACATCATCATATAAAATATGTAAGAGCTGCAATAAATTTGTCGCGTTTTTATTGATATTTGTATTAATATTATGATGTCAACCTTCAAGGACATTATTTGTCCTATGCATCTCACCGTAAACACACCATAATTTTTGTTTAACTGGTTTCATCCAAAACGAAAAGAAATATTTTTTTAATTTATTAAAAACATCGTTTACGGGCATTTCCTGTTGTTTATATTTCAAGCCTTCTTCAATTAAATGTGATGGGAGAAATGCTAAATTGCCACAAAGAGAAATTATCTCTTGTTTTTTTTGTTACTGTACTCCCTTTTCGAAGTAAGGCCCAGTTTAGTAGCTTTTCGAAAAATACTGTTAGTATAATGATAATGGTAACCTTTAACATCTATAGCAACATTGAATGATGACAGAGCCTTTATTGTTGCTTCCTCAAAATCGATCATTACTTGAGCTGGATTCCACTGGGTATCTGCGATTTTATTAGAGAAAATAAAATTTCATAGGAATATGTATTTGTATGTGTCATAAACGCATAAATAACGGGCACGACATTTGTAAAATTACTATTGCTGCCAATGTCAGCATGAATAGTAAACAACTGTGAGAAAGGCTTCGGGCAAAATTTAAATGTGCCGTCCATAAAAAAATTCGTGACATTACTCATGTGCATTTTTCCCTGGGGAGTACAAAAAACTAGAATTCTGTTATCATCTTGTTTGAAATCTGCTAATAGAAAATTTTGAAATTGTTTTGGCACCTCTACATCATTTTGATCTTTTGTACCTACAGATTTTTCTTACGTTTGCGTTTTTATTTCTGAGGCGGTTTATAAGACTCTGTTTACTTTTAAATGGTGGAACAGCATTTTTTGTGGCTAAATCCCATCCTTCATTCGTTATAACAACCAAACCCCGTTTATAAACCCTAGGAGCCGGTTCTCTGCCCTGAGCCGCTTCATGGCAAGTTTCTTCAATTTGAAAATCTACTAAATTTTGTGTTTCATCAGGCTTACAATTATTGTCATGAGGTTTTTGTTTAATAATACATGTGACCCTAAAACAATAAAATAAAATGAAACATTACGAAAAAAAACAAATTGGTACATAAAAAATACATGAAAAGGGGGGGGGCATAAATAATACTACGTGTATATATGTATTTTTATATAAGTAAATATGTATAAATTGTACTTATGCAATTTTTTGTATTTATACATAATACATAATGGCACACTTATTTGCTTTATACGAAACTCTCCAGTCACAGGTCTGCTGGAAATAAGCAGTACCTTTGTACATATAATTCTGTTCTTTTCTTCTTCTTTCTTTTATTGTAACTTATATGTGTGCATAAATTGTTAAATAAATAAATAATACATGACTTCTGATTCATCAACAACCAGCTTATAATACCATTACAATTTAAGGTATAATTTACCACTGTATCTAGTATAACTACGAGTAGTAGCAGTCCTAGACAGATAGGAAATTATGCCGCTGTAATGATATTTATTTTATTTATTTAATAATTAACGCGAACATAACAACATAAAACACTTATGTTTTATTGAATAGTCACTCTCGAGTTAAGCTTCTCGATTGTTTGCGTGTTAATTTAGCTTACCGTGTTTATTGTTACGGATCCTGCACATTTCATTTGTTTTTTAAACTGCTTGCAACGCCACAAACTGGTTCCATTTTTAGACACTTCATGTTTGTAATACTGCCAACAGTTTTCCCCTACCCATATCAATTATTTGAATTGTACTCATTTTTTGTATTTTTAACAAGAGCTGAGCCCTATTTTATAAAGCTGACTATCCGACAATTTGACTGGTTTCTTGACATATGTCGAGTTTTATTGAACACGTTTTTTAATTGACAAATTTGTCGGGATTTCACTTGTCAATTTGTGACATCATTGTCACCTTTATAAAACAGACTCAGCGCGTCAATTATGACCTATATGTCGAATTGTCAGCTTTATAAAATAAGGGCCCGAATGAACTTACAAACACAAGTATCCTTAAATTTGTCTAACTACCTCCCGATAAGGAAATAAATTAATCGCTACTACAATTATTAATTTTTTTGTGGTGGTTTAAAATCACGGATAGATGTATGTAGTCAGTCACTGGATGTCTCATCAAATATCGCCATTTGAACATGTAAAGAAATCCATTTGCAAAAAATAAAGGTTTGCTGATTCTATTCCACCACTATCACTATATACCAATTGTAAATTATTATATAAACTAAACGTTTTTCCTCTAGTGGTTTTACACCCTAAAAAAGTGCCTAAAATAATAATGTGGAATTAGTGATAACCAAATTCCACACCAGTTCCATTATTTTTAGATTCCTTTAAAATGGAACTAGTGATAAAAAAACTCAACACTAGTTCCATTATTTTCAGATTCTTTTAAAATGGATCTAGTGATTAAAAAAATCTTCAGTAGTTACATCATGGAACTGTTAATGGTACTAGTGACAACGAACGAAAATATAGGTACTTACATAACAATGGCTGGATCCAGCGTTAACTCGTGAACGGGTGCCGTTTGAGGGTGTTCGTCGTTTGAATACTTGGGGGGAGGGAGACTTGCCGAGCTAACAGATGCAGAAAAGAATAATTTTGTATAGACATAAAGAGACTCTGTAAATTTATTTTGAAAAAAATATACCCGTGACGTTTCTTGCCAGTTCTTCTTCACGAAGGTTTTTTCGAACTGGTGGTAGAATCATGTTTTATTTGACGTCAATAAGAACAAGTAATTGTCAATGTTGAGAAATAAATATTTCATTTCATTTCAATGTAAACAGCTTGGCTGCGACATGACATTATCACGCACAATTGATGAAATGCGTGCGTTTCTTTCATACCTTCGTCAAATTGTACAGCTTCTAACCCAATTATTTTATAAAATAGTGCCGGAAGGTTTTTCCATCGGCTCTTTTTCCTCTCAGTCTACCCATAAAACCTTATATTAAGGTGTATTTACGCTATGAAGTACGACTCATTTAATTCTTTTTTGATATGATTAAAATAACATTTAGGTATTGCTTATGATCTACACAATGGATACCCAAATAGAAATAGTGAAAGTTTTATTTTTCAATGCGACCGGGTTCGATTCCCTAACTGAGTACTTACAAGTTTATTTTTAAATCTATGAATACAGTTTTTCAAGAACAGATCTTTGTATGGCGTATAGTTTTAGACTCGCCCTTACTTACCAATCTAGACGGGCCACCCTGTATTCTTATTACGAGCTGACTCGTCTTCAGCACAGCAAGAGCAATTTTCTCAAACGAGATAACTCGACAGCAATTTGTAGGAAAATGCGTTTTCACACGAGGTATCTCGTAAACAGTAGGTGTATGTAAATTTGTAGGTATATAGGTCTATGTAGATTTTTGTGTATGTAGGTCTATGTAGATTTAATTTTACTTTATTGCACTGAGTGGGCATATCTACTCTTACTACATTTAATCAAGTAAGAATGGCAAGGGTTAATAATCCCACTGATTGTGAGTCTTACCTTTATCGACTAGGGTGTTGTACTTTCAGGCAATTTGTGTCCGCCACGTTTGCGTACACATGCGAGGGCTAAATACCTGCCCATCGCTGCTCCGAATACTTACTGCGAGAGTAATAAATATATGGGTGCCTCACGAAGTTGTGAACGGTCGGGCGGCTTTTTTCCCGAACATTTATCTACATAAATGCTATTTTGCCGGCTGGCTTTGCCGATTAATGCCTGCCTGAATATGTCCAGATTCCATTTTTAAATATTGTTAGAAACGAAAGTCGGTTGTACTTAATCTTTTATTCTTGAAGATATAAAAAATTATAGTTTTTAAGAACTCATATTACCTACCTATTAGTTTTTATGTTGTTTGACTGAAGCAACAGCAAAATTATTGAGTATTTTCTTTTAATACGCCTTGTGACAAAGTAAAAAACGCGTGAAAAAAAATAAATTAAAAAGGATAGAAGCAAGCTCTTACTAATCGTTAATTTTCGTCCGAAAATTCTATTTCTCGAAAAGTAAAATTTAAAGATTTCTTGTTGGTTCGAGATTACGCACCGCTTGCGCTCCTGTGTAGCGACGTTGATTTCTAACTTGGTGGCACAGATAAATTATAAGAGCGAGAGAGGTTGAGTTTCTGCTACGTGCGGTCCTGTGCAAGCGGTATTGTTTTTATACTGGTAAGGGGCAGGTGGATTTAATTGTACATCAACCGCACCCTTATTAATGGAGCTAAAGCACAGCCAAGAAATAGGTGCGTAAGGCTCTCTTTTTTGTGAGAACTAATGAAGAAGATGTTGTTTGTTATAACAAAGTCTCCCATTGATTCATTTTTTTTCTATGAAAATCAATTCTAAAATTTATTCCTTTCGTCTGCAAATGTTTTTTAAGTTCATCCAGTTGTAAGAGGTGTCCATTCAGTTCTGACGCTCATATCCGTAGCCGTATATGTACTTGAGTTTTACACATGGTGTAAAAAAAGGACTCCTGAAACAGTTGCTTAAACTGAGCGAATTCCGCCAAGAATAGTCCAATTTACATTTAAAAAATAAGTGACAAATGCAGGGAGAACGCTCGCGCCGCGCGCCCCGCCACGTACAATGACATATTACATATAGACAAGTCATACCCAAACATTACCGCACAAAAAAACGGCGTCAGCGTTACTATAGATACTTACCCGATATATAGAGTAATATAATATGTGGGAGAAGGAAAGAATACAACGGTTCACTTGTTGTAACAAAGAGATACCTATGTACTTCGTGACGTTGCTTCGCATTAATTGGTCGCGAGCGTACGTGGCGTAGTACGTAAATTGTCGAAACTCTATAGCGTTGTCTCTTTTACTCCCACATACAAAATCATATTACATCTCGCTCTTCGAGTTTGTTGAAACGAATAGCCATGTCAATTTTAAAATGTCATTTTAAATAGCAAAATAAAATAATAAGATAGGTATAGAAAAATAGTACTTACCTACGCATGAAAAGAAACGTTTATTTTATCTTTAACAGTAACTGTGTAATTAATACACTGTCTAAACACACAAGAAGGCATTGTACGGTATTAAAAACACAGAATAGGGAGTAAGTTTTGTTTGATGTTTAGCCGTGACACAAGACTGAGTCACACTGAGTCAAATAGCCGGCAACTGCCTTGCATTTGCGATGCCATTTTTGAGAGCGGATAACCTGTCTATATGTAATATGTCATTGGCCACATGCGCTTATCTGCTGCCGATTCTTATCAAATCAGTCAGTCAGTGCACTGGCGCTGCAGCTAACGGGACTTCACAGCAATAAAAACTTCTTTCTCGATGCATTTTTACCGTTATGTTTCTTCAGAACAGACACCAATACAACCAAGGAGAAAAATATTAAAAAAAGAAAACAATTTTATTTTCGTAAATTCAACCTATGTTCCTTGGACAAATATATTTAAGCCTATTTAATTAAACAGGTTCTTACCACGACCTGCTCTCACGATGTCTACGTAATCATCGCTATCGCAACGGAGCCGAAATATCGGAATGTCGATAAAAAGTAAATCATGGTAAAAATCCCGTTAATTCTTAAAATATAATAGTTGAAATAACCCCAATGGTGAAACTGTTTCGCCTGTTTCAGGATTAACAGTAATATTTTTTCCTGTATTAGTGTTTTATCGACGAGTGGAAAAGAAATAACGACATTTCTTTGAATTATGACAATATCAGGAAGTGCAATGTTTTTTGGAAACAGAACCTTAAAATCATAAATCCTCTCGAGTCGCTATGGGAGTAATAACAGGCGACCAAATTATCTTCATTATAATTTAACATCTTTCAGAAATCTCAAGGAAGTTAATAAAAATTGAAACAACATATAAAATTTGAATCGCATTTATTACAATACGCATAAAATGTTTATCTATTGCAGATAAAATCAAACAAATCGTTGTTTTAGATTTTGTAAGTCTTTAACACTAAGGTTTGCACGAAACGAGCGCGTAGACTAGAGGGTGCTACTTTGATATACCATCCAAATTATACTTTAGTTCTACTAAAGATGGCTACTTAAAAAGATTGAGAGAAATAAATCTTTGGCGAAAAGAAAACACAAATAGAATAGAAATTGAAGAATATAAGTCCTGAGAATATAATTTGGATGCGTATATAATAACCCAGTGCGGAGCACGTTCCGTAAATACAAAGTTATGGTGATTTTTGTGAACGTTGATGCGAAAGAACAATTTATTAATATTAGTGAAATTTTATTCATCAGAATCACAAAATCTCGATCATTGACATATGAAATAACTGATTACTTTTAGTTATTGTTACAAAAACATTTAAAATTATGAATAAAACAACAAGAAAATCAACATGAGTGTAGTCGCCATCACAGAGATATAACCCCATCCAACATGATTTCATGTTTCAACAGCGGAATCTCTTCAACTTTTTAATTAATTAACCAATAAGCAATTTTTGTGAAAGTTTTATTTTTATTGTATCATATCTTTGAATAAAAAAGGTATGTAATATTGTGTAATAAAATATGACTTTCACAGACCCAAGCTCATCCAGCACTTTAGGTTTAGCAGATTTCTGTGACTGTAACTGAAAAGAGATCAACATTAAGACATTTTTAGAATTCGCATCAATATTCAAAATGAGAGCAAGTCTTGTTCTAACTGTAGACCGCCTATGCAGTAGGTACTTTGTAATATTGTCTTCAGATAATTTGCTATAGTGACGAGGCTAAATCAAAACGAATACTCTTACAGCTTTTGAAAAGACTAAATGTAAGTATGTAAAAATCCTGTATATATACTTAGTGAGAGAAACTGAGAATAAGTGATTCTATTTCACTTGTATATTTTGCTACTTTAAAATGCAAAGATTTGTTCAACTTATTTACTGGGGTGATGATAAGTAAGCAAGTCTTTTCAAAAGCTATCTGATAAATTATATTACTTTTCATACATTACTTACTTTGAGCTCGAAAACAAATGACTGTGTTTGTGCATTTTATAACGTAAATATTGAATACAAAGACTTGCTTGCAACTAAACTAGATTCTATTCATATAAACCGACAAGTCTTACCCTATTTTGTGAATACAACCAACTGCAAATTCTTGTACAAACAATTGTACTATTGAAGCGTTTCATTACAAAATTCTATTCTAGGAAATCCTACATTTGGTCGAGTTAGCTAAAATAAAATAAAATGTACAATATCTTTACAATAAAAACATACAAAATAAGCAAGCTTACTATAAATATGATCTGAATAATTTGAATTAAACTTAATTATAAATCTATTAAGTATTGCGTTAGGTCAATAACTTATAAAATATGATACACTTATTTACAATAAAAACATATTATACACAATTCACTAAGGTAAATAATTCATCAATTCCTAACTCATTCTGATAATATTATACAAGAAATATTTTTTAATTCAATTAATACAAATAAAAATAAAAAAATTACGTGAATACAATCAATGAATAATTTTAACATAACTCCACATAGAGGGGCAAAGAAAAATAAAATAACATAGAGACCAGATTTCATAAAACTACATTCAAATACGAAATACAATCACGAGACATATTCTTAATTAATAAGTTTATATAAATATTACTTTTTTGCCTAATAAGAAAATCTAGCGCATGACGAAACGATACTATACGTATAAACATGTCAAGAGTATGGGAGATCAAACCGCCAATAACACGAAATGACTATGAACGAACAATTCATGGCTATGATGGGCCAAAAACACTACAGCTGTTCTCTGTAAGGCGTGCTTATATCTAATCTCAGAATTACCTCAGCTAAATGCTCAAACCAAAAGCAACTTTGTTTTATACCACGTAGAATACATAATCAGGTAACTGTCAATATTTATTATAAGCGATTTTTGGCCTTATACTACGAGACATAGAGTCGCCTTTCATTTGACCATTTAGGGGAGATAAGCCTGACATTAGTCTAAGCACGGGAAGCACGCCTTACAGATTTCAGAACCAGTATCCATCAGAATCGACAATGGCATTACTTTATGATTTTTGCTTTTTTCTTTGATTAGGTAAAAGAAGGAATCTCGTAAGTGAACTCTCTCTTAGGACACTCGCGTACGTTTTTACTTCTGCAGCAGGGGCCATGTTTAATGTGTCGTTAAAACGATTTTATGACAATTATAGCGAAGTTGACAGGTCCTTTTACCAGACTTTCAGAAGGTTTTTTTCGTAGTGTATGTATGTATGAATATATATATATATATATATATATATATATCTTGCACGCTCTACAGCCTAAATCGTTTCACGAATTTCAACATATAAGAAGTCACTAGATGGGTCTCAGTCACGACAGTCACATAGGATATATGTTTTCCCGGAACTCACTTGGGAACAGGAATTACAGGGAAAAACCTTAGATTTTTTAATTGTCAAATTCAGCAGCTCGTCATAATTTTCGGAAAATATATTGTTTCCAGGATTTATATGTTGTCAACACGGCACGATCACACCGACTCTGTAGACGAATACCTAGGGTTCACAGGACACGGCACTAAGTCCTTTAACCAAGTGTTTGTTGTCTAAACTATTGACTTGTTCTCATCAATAACTCTGTCACCTGAGGTAAAGTCAATGATAAAGACTTAAATGATAAATGACAAACGTATCTCACTTTTACTTCAATTCGCTCTATTCCAAAAGTAACGTGACTTAGAAAACCGACGCTGGCAGTTAATTTAACGCATTAGAACTGCGAATTAATACATTATTCTACCATTTTGCCATTAAAACACCAATTTTTTTTCCTTTCTTCTAAGCAGCTATGATCTCCCATAAAAAAACACAATAGAGCATTCCTTTAATTTAATCTATCTGTAAAATATTTAAGAAGAAACAATTTAGTATATCAATATTGTATTCTGTGTCAATAGATATTGTAATATGCACAATTTGAGCAGTCAAATATAATAACAAGATGCAGAGATATTCTGAAGTCAGCATTAGAACAATTTTCAAATATTTGTAGCTTTCCAGCTGAGTTATGATGTGAAGCTAAACGGCGTGGGATGGGAATTCCAACCAATTAGATCAGTGCGTTTGGTGAAGGTTTGAAAATGAAACAATCCCATTCGTAAATTTACAGATCACACCGCTTAACTAAATAGCATACCTCTGGTTCATACTCCGGTCATAGTCACTATTCGACAGTTTATACTTTTCAGAGTCAACGAAAACAATTCTTAAGCCTGTTTTTTCAAAAACGCTATCATACTTTGATTTCTAAGTGTCAGTTAATACTTTTTATTGATTTATATATATATAGTTTTACACAATATTACTATTGATTTCATATTATTTATGTTACCATGACAATAGCAACGAAGCTCGTAAAAAACCTTAGCAACGAATTGGCGCCAATTCAACAGAAAATCAACTGTATTTCATAAGTATAAAACACACTGCAATTATTCTAACACGTGGCACATAAAACTACCGATATCTAGGAACTTCACAATTACTATACTTCAAATTACAATACCCAAAGTTAACCAACAAGCTCCTAAAAGTATATCATAAGACTTTGTATCGAACACGTGAAACCGCAAGCCGGCATTCGCCTTTAAATATCTTACTGAACGCTTTTAAATATAATTTGATACAGGTAATACCGTTGGTAAATTTTATTGCCATTTTTCATATTATAATTCACATAGCCCGGTCAATTTCAATTGACAAAACATGTAGGTTCCCTTGGCGCACTTGGCGGAGGTCCGGGCTAAGGGCGTTACTTATTATATGATCCCTGCACCAATGCTCCCGAACGTACATTAAGAAACCAGCGCAATTGTGGATTTATGTCAGTATGACATTAGTCTTGAAGGTTCTCATAAGGTTGATGTGTGAATCTCATAAGGCAGTGGAGGACATCCGCGGGGCGGGGCTAGTCTCGCCGCACGGTCGGCGCGCGCGGCGGCAGTGGCGACGCAGGCATGCTCCAACTCTCCGTCGCCCCCCATCTGGGCGATGAAAATTCTACATGATTGTTATCTATATGGTTAATATATTAACAATAAAGTTATACTCTCAGTTGAACAACCTCATTTTTATTACATCTGTTACGGAACAGGTGCTATGCAACGCTAGAATATGTGAACACATTTAGAGAGTTAATATGACATTTTACTTCATAACTTGTATGAACATAATTGTAATATGGTAACTAGAGAATTATTGCTGTAAAGACCATTATAATGGTAAAGCGAAATATTTCAACCAACTAAATTACACCTACGAAAGTGAGTTTAATAACTTTAAGGAATCTATGCTGATAATTTAATTTTAATAATTTTATAAAAGAACAACTGGTAAATTAATTTTGTTTCCAATATTAAAAGTAGAGGAAGAAAAATGACGGAAAATTACAATAGTTAACACAGGAACCTAAAATTACAATTAGTTGATTTTAATTTGAAGTTAATTAATAAATTTCAACGATTATTATTATTAAAAACTTTTTACTAATAATAATCGTTTACTTACTATAACTAAAAAGTGATAAAATCCACTAACCTGTCTTGTCCCGGCTCCATCTTCCTCTGACCGGCCCTGGGCACTGCAAGATGTCTCCACTTGACGTAGGGCCCGAGGCGTCGCTTCACCAGCCCCGCCAGCGAGTGCAGCCAGCCTACACACCACACCGCTCTTATGCCGCGCCCTTACGCACCCGCCCCGCTCCGCTCCGCTAGACGCTAGCGTGCACGCTTCTTGGTTCGACGATAAGATATTGGTCGTTCGCATTGGTAGATTTTTTGTGATAGGTTTAGTCAAGGAGAATTAAGTGAGTATCTATTTGTTTGAAAGTAATTTAGAAACAACATTAGCCAGTGAGAATAGTTGAGGATTCAAAATAATGAAAATGTTTGCTGTGAAAATGTCGATTAGTAGTTATGATGGTGGTAAAAATATAAATAAATATTGAAATCACCTGATCATAAACGTACCATTGAGTGCGTGGAGAAATGAAAAAAAGAATACTTCATTTGGTATCTAATAAATAACATTTAAGGTTTAAATACGTCACATTGAATCATTGTAACACGAATGAACGAGAAGTTCACTTTCACATGTTTCCAACAAAAAAATTATTATTTCTCATGCTTTTGTCGTCCCAATGAATTTATGAAATTAATTATATATTTTTCATTTATAGATAAATTAGGTGAACCAAGAAACGCGCACGCGCACCAATTGCCTGCCCGTGGTTAGGATGCTTGATGTGAGGGTAGTCAATGAAATGAATTGTACATATTATCCCATACACCGTCGCTACTAAAAGCTCTGTTAGTGCCAATGTTTCTAAAGTAAATAAATTTACATTGCTTAAAACACATTAGCTTAAAATTCCCTGTTAATTTTGATCAAATATTAATTTTAATCTGTAATATTCCTCTGCCGGATTAGTCACAAAATTGTTTTAAAATTGAAAATTTTGGATAATGATTTAATTCGTCTCTGAATTTCCATTGAATGCTAGAAATGTAGGTCGGGTCATAAAAGGTTCCCCCCACCACGCAAACTGTCTCGTTACGGACAAAACAAACGTCTCATTTGAAGCAAATTAAAGTACCTATATGTTTCTATGTCGTGTTTCATTTGAGATGCCATACAACACAAAGCCGTGTCATCCAGGAGGCCGAAAAATCCGTGACTACCGTTTAATCTAAAGGGTAGTTCTACGTTCTATATCATTATATAGTTGGCCTTCCTACATTATTTCTAGCTAGCTTTGGGTAACATTCGATGGGCTAAAAAGATTATAATGACATTAATTTTTAATTATGTTATTCCTGTTTTTATATTTTTTTTATATTTTGAATATAAAAAAATCGGTATTATTTAAAGTTTAATCATTTTTGTTTTTAATTTATCGTGTAGAAATCGACCAGTAGAACATTACAGTGAATCCCCGAAAGCACAATGTGACCTTTAATAGCGCAGTGTTAATAAATTTGGTTTTAGTGTAGCGAGGCATGGCAGCGGCCCAAGGCGATGTACACGTGAGGGATAGCGGCAAAGCGAATGAGGATCGACAGCTCAAACAACCACAAAACTCTACCTTAAAGCAACCGACATTTGAACTCATAATGCAGCAAAATGAACTGGTTTCTTTTGAGCCTGTCGATCGACATCAAAACAATAAAGTACACATTAAACAAACGAGAAGTCTGGATAAAACAACTCTGATAGAAACAACAAAAAGCGGTTTCAGTTAATCTTTGCTAATAACAACTCTATAGTCTCTAACAATTCGTACAAAAAGGTGAACATACACAATACAACTAACCCAATGAGGAAATTCTAGGTGTCTCCAAAACAGTTCTGATTGGATAACTTATTGGTTGATAGATGTCCCAGAGTGGATTGTAAACCGTGCTTACGCCATCTATCGTTTTAGACACGTACTAATTCGGCAAAAGCAGATAATCTGCGAAGCACAAGTCTGCGTCTAAGGCATTTTTGCTCCCCCGAATGATCTAAACAACCCCATTATATACATATACAAATGGTACATTACATGGATATGATTTGAACTATATGAGGGATGAAATGATTGCAGTGAATTATGTTGACTCAAATGACGTGGAAATCAGTAAGACGTGATTCGGAAAACATGGATTCACAATATAAAAATAATATATAAAAATAATATATAAAAATAAAATATAAACCTTAATACTTATGTAAATGAAAGAAACAATATGTGTACAATGGTGATTATGACATGAATAGGAACCACAATCATTTCACGGAATGGTGAAAAATTACATTTAAACAGTATTGACACTTCTTTTGAAGAACTTTCACACCCGTGAAGTTTCTTGCCAGTTCTTCTTCACGAAGGTTTTTCCGAACTGGTGGTAGAATCATGTTTTATTTGACATCAATAAGAACAAGTAATTGTCAATGTTGAGAAATAAATATTTCATTTAAGATACACTTGACTGGTTTTACAAACTTTTTTCTTTATGTGTGTTATTACCTAATTATTATTTTCTTCTTTTGTTGTAAAATAAGAAATAATTTCACATCTCAATTTTTTACTGTACATAAAAAAGTTACCTCACGTTTTAGTAACACGAATCTATGTTCCAAGGGATGTATAGAAAAATGGATTATTTAACGTGTATTGTGCCTACATTATCATTGTCATTGCTACTTTAACCAAAGTTCACGAGGTCACAACACAGACACATCTCGTTGGAGCTATCGTGAATATTGTTTTAGTAAAGAAACACTTTTTTAACAAACGTTTGTTTACACTTTTTATAACTTCGTTTCTGTTACCAGTCACCACAACTTGAAGTGTCAATACAATATATAAAGTAATTTTAGCTACAATGAGATACATACATGAAAAATAAGGTGATTAGCTAGGAGCAGAGTGGCAGCACCCTCTTTATATTGTGAATATATTGTTGCAAGTTTTAAGGCTGGCTGCCCTCGCAGTTAAATTATAATACATAAGAAAAATACATTCATATTATTATGAAATTAACATCTCTGTATGAATTATCAAAAGTATTTAATGTTGATGAAAACTTTGGGTTTTTTAGAGATTTTGGTAATTGTTTTATTTCAAATAGACCTATTATTTAAAATAAACAATTTTACTATTATCAATTTCATTCAATTTAGCACTTCAAAGAAACTTGTACTTAAGTTATGAGAAATCGTTTGTGTTATTAAAAGCGGGTTCATCTAATTGTACGCGTACAGTTACTTTTTTATACATCAAGTAAAAAGTAGGCTTTCTAGTTGTGTCACAATATTCAGCCGACAAAATAAATATTAAAATGGTGGAAACAATAACGTAAAAAACGATTTTCTTTTATTTTACTCATTGTACACAACACAATACTTGTATTGCAACTATAACCTATTAAAATAAATATGTTATTTTATCTCACCATAACAGGAAGAAAATAATATTATTTAAAAATCTATGGCTTTTGTGGAGCAATTATTGATCCTCACTATTATCGTCAATACACTTCTTTACAATTGACACGATATCTCTCCCGACCCCTATAACGTACCCCCCCCCCCCATAACCCCAATATACCTAAGCTCAGCACAGCAATACCCCTATTCCTACATGTACAACGTGTGTTCTCCCAGTATGCTCACCCTGGTCGTCGTGATGCAGCTTGGCGGCGGCTTGCACGGGCGCGGACAGTTCCGTCCGGAACCCGTTGCGCAGCTCCGTCCGGGTTAGGCTTTGACTTCTACCTTCCGACAACCTTTTGATCGAGAAAGCGGAGTTTGGTTAAAATAAACGATAGTAATTTCAAGGGTTTGGTGTCAATGTTTGCTAACTACTCTGGGGTTGTTTTCAGTTCTACGTATTGTATCCGAAACGAGCACACATATTGTGTCATGTGTGCCATGTTATTATATTATACTCGACAATAAAAAGAAAGTTGATAACTGATGTGATGATCAGAAACATGATTTTGTAACAGCGCAGTGGGCTTTTACAATAGTATATATTATTGTAGTACATTAGGACTTACCTATCGTTGAGCAGCAGAGGCGACGGCGGATGGACGCCAGCGTGTAGCGGCGCTGGCTCCAACTCCACGCTCCCATTTACTGCGACAAAGGAATCTAATTACTTGGTGGTAACGGCTGTTAGTATTCAATTTTTTTTTTGCTAGTGAAGCCTTAATGTATTTTAACAACACATATTTTGGAACAAACTCAGGACTGATTTAACCATTAAAATCGGATTGGGTGCAGTTTGCATGACATTCTGCATTGCCATCATAGCAAACAAATTACAATACTAAATCATTTATTTCTTGTGCTTATGAATGTCTTTTTCTATATTTTTTCTCTAACTATAAAATTCTGTATCTACTAGTTGTACTATGTAACATTTCTTTCACTAAGAAATGCCCCCTTGATTCGCAAACATTCCAGCCAGAATTCTAGAAGATCCCCATATCCATATCTCTTAAAAACATAACTTTCTAAAACCGTTCAACTTTTAAACGGGCGATGTAAACAGTCCAAGCTTGCCAGTGGTACATATTAATTTAAATTTAAATCCTTAGTAAAAATAATTGCATTTGCAATTAATTCCAGGACAAAATATTATAACCCTATTGTAGTGTGTACATTTGTATTGTGTGAAGTGAATAAAATTTTACTTAGATTTTAAAAAGGGAATCTCTAAACGGACAATGCGCATACCTGAGTTAAAAAATTTAAGCTTATTCGTGTTAAAATATTGCATATCTCTGTGAAACAGGAATTGACATTATGACATTATGGGGGGACATTTGAACTGACTAACTGGCTGACTTAAAGTTAAATTGTTAACTCCAATCTGCACCAGATGGTCTATTTATATAAACATAATGACAAAATTCAAATAAAACTGTCAGAAGCTTAATTTTACAGGATGATATAAATTTGTTGACCGACTACGAAAAAGGTGGACGATTCTAAACGTGAAAAAATTTCTAGTAAAAATATATACTTATTGAAACTGAATAATATATGTGCCATGGCATACTTTCCAGCTTACACCCCGCCCGGTCAGAAAAATTGGCTTTAATTTATTTTATTTATATAAAATTGGCACACATTATATTGAACAAGGTGGCTTAATGCCACACGGCATTCTCTACCAGCCAACCTTTAGGTAGTAGAGCTGGTTTACACAATGTTTCATAGAAAGTGAGTCATGATATTGGTAAGGTAAGTGTATTAAGTAAAAAGGAAAAAAAGTACTGTATAATTCCAATGAAAGCCTTACATTCATGTCCCAGCATGTGATGCTGGCGGCTGGTGCGCGGCGGCGGCTCCGGCGACCGGCCCGTGCTGTGCTCTCTGCTTAAACTGGAATCAAAATGTTAATTTATTTTAGATAATAAATTAAATGATGTTGGGTCACAATTTCTCAATAACATACATGTCTGAGAAGGCGGTTTATGGTTTGGGGTCTTCCAGCAGCATGTGTTTCATACAATGCATTAAGTTATTTAAATCCAGTCTGTACCACGGTTCACAAAGAATAAAACGTAATTTTTTGTTTAAATATTATTTTATGACACTAATCAAACATACTACATAATACAGAAATTTCTATTGGCACAGAAACAAAAGAAAGGTGAGATTTGAATCAGGCATCCGGTGATTCTCGTTCAAAACAGTGTTACACGTTATGCAGTTTCGACTACCAGACGCACATTAAAATATGTAGCCTCAGCTCCGTTTTCATGCCTTTCCGCATATTCATAACCTCTTTTGAAAGCAGACGCAATCTCAATTTCTTTATAGGTAAGTGGTAATTAAAAAAATCCACTGAACTAGCCTGCATAAAAAAATCCACAATACAATAAATCTACCTTCGATGCCTAGGCGTGGAGTGCAGATCAACTCGCGAGCGTCGTTGTTGGTTCTGATGGTAGAACCTCTGCAGGACTATGGGACTCGTGTTGCCGGAGCTCTGCAGAACAAAAATGTTCATGAAGGTAAGGTTCTTTAAGAATATTTTTTTAATGTGATAATACACGGAACAAAATTTAAATTTAGTACTTATTAGATTTAACGAATATATTTGCGAGTGGAGCTTCTGTTACGATCCAAGAACCAACTTATATTTATACAAAATTTCCGCGTTTACATACATTTGATATTCGTATATTAACTAAGTACACAATTAGTTTTCCTATCACAATAAAGTATATAAATTGTGAATTTCTACACCTACATCGGAAATTATAAATACAATTCAAGTCCAACAAGTTCGTTCAGCAATTCACAAATAATTAACTGATTTCAAAACATGTACAAACTTACAGCGGGCGAGGCCTTCCAGCGGTTGTCCGCGGAGACGCGGCGCGCGGGCGGAGGGGGCGGCGACGCGCACGCCTCCACCGTTCTGCAATGTGTTGGTTATACCTTAGCTCAGTTTATCAGGAGCTGAGAGTTTTTGAGTAATTTGAAAAAAAGCAAGGGTTGAGATACGTGATAAAGCACTATTTTATTTTGATAAAGTCAACAATAATAAATGAATAATTTTAAGCTAATTATAAATTCCCAAACAAACACACCGACTGTATGCCCACAAACTAAGCAGAGCTTGTGTCACGGATGACCATACAGCGAACCGGGGTGGGACCCTAGCATAAACATGTGTGTATAAATATCAACAACTATGACTCGAAAACCAACATCTGTGCAATCTACGAAACTAAATATATTGGTTAAATCATAATTTTAAATACTCTCGATCACTGTAAACAACTATGCTAAAGCGGGATATAATTCGCGTTTCATTTATAATCCTTTTTAGAAAAAAAGCAATTAAAACGAAAACTTAATGTGCTAAATAACGCTTCTATTCACTTTCTACCATCGTAGGTTTTCAAATCAACTACAACTCCACCAAACACTTACCTCCTCCTAGGAAAAGGGCTACAGCTGGAGTACTCAGCCTCTAAGCTGGCGGGCTGCGAACTGCTGCCGCCGGCGTGCGCCGCCGTTGCCCAGCGCGGTCTGCAATCAATATACAGGGTGAAAGGAAATTAGATACATTCCCTTTAAGGGTTTGTAGTTGAGCTTATTTCCAATAGATTTGGATAGACAACATGTCGGAAATTATTAGTTGTCAAGTTGTACGCATTTTTGTAATTTTTTAGAAAAATGCCCGAAACTAAAAACTAATAAACAATAAGATTTTATGTTTTGTTTAAAGAGAAAATAAACAAGAAGCTTATTTAAATTACAAATCTAGTTAAGAATGATACAAAAAACAATGTATTACTTATGCCCCAAAAATGACAATTGATTTCTAAGAAAAATGGTTTTTCTTTACAATCGGCAATCCATTATGAAACTAATTACTATGGGATTTTGTATACATATTGCATAACTTCCTCAACTCATTAGCTACCCATAATGGTACAAATACTAGACTACATAAACTTGCATAATCATGCAATAATAAAAGGATTGCAAAAATAAGTCAACAATTGTTAGTTTTTAACTATCATTATGCGGCAAAATCTTGCTAAAAATACGATCTTACTTTTTTAATAGATAACATATTACGCAACTACTTACCTAATAGGCGTCGGCGTCGTGTGCTCAGCCCAATACTGCGACCCTGAGATATACCCTCTCGGACTCTCGTTACCGAAATTCCTAGGACTTTCATTGCCGAATACTTTGGTCGCCTCAGCCGTAACAAAACTTCTAGGGTTCTCTATTGCAACAAGGTTCCTAGTCACATCACTTGTTACAAAATTCCTGGGTGTATCATTTGTTATACTTCTAGGGGTTTCAAAAGCATAATTTCTAGTATCAACTGTAGTCACATAATTCCTAGGGGTTTCAGTCGACGTCACGAAACTTCGGGGCGATTCTATTGAGGTAACGAAGTTTCTAGATTCTGTGACGTAGTGTCCAAGTTCTGGGGGCGTGGTTTGCGTTCGGGGAACTTCAGGGGGTGGTGGGGATATTATGTGTGTTGCTGTTGTTATTACTGGTCGACTCTGAAACAAGCATTTTTTTATAGGTTTAGACATATTAGTTGAAATCTGTGAGAAACTTAATTAACTAAAGAGCCTTTTAAAAAATATTATATACGTAATAGGCCTCCAATATTAAAAATATATCCGTTACTTATGGTACCCGTTGTTAATAACATTATAAATTCGTTTATTATTCAATGAATTTTTACATTTTTAAGATAAAAGTTTAAAATAATATAAATTATGACATACAATACGAGTCATAGTTTGATACCTCGAGTTGGTATTTTAGGAAGCTAGCCGTAGTGGAATTTTGTAAACTCAGCAGGTAACATAATTAGTGGAAGGTTTTTCTAGATATCGTTGAAAAACTGATAGAAGGCGGTGCAGCTACAAAAAAAATTCGCGTCGACGCTCAACGGACTAGGGGGCATAAGTCGCGCGACTCTCGAGTGCTTAGATACAGAGACATATCTATGAGTTTCATTTTGATGGTGTTTGAGTAGTTCGTGCTGATTCATTATGCAGTTCACTATAAATAGTTGACGCCCTGTCAATACTTTTGCTCTTTCGTATTTCGTCGAATACAAGAAGGGTAATCTATAAGCTACTTTCGATACTGTTCTCTGAGTTCGCTTTATTTGTAGTAAAACAGTTTAGTGGTGCCACCCCAGGCGCTGCTACAATAAGTCAGTAGAGATTGGCAAAGTGCATAACCATCTCTCATATTCTTTCGCCTGCTACATGTCTGTTAGGAAGTTGACATGTTCTTTATATGAATCTGTCCAAATACTTAAGAATCACTCCGAGATATCTAAGGCTGGTAACAGCTTGTAGATTTCCACATCTATAGCCTGCTGCGAATGGAAAAGAGCTTGTGTGGTATTCAGGGAGAAAAGGAGAGAAAAGTTTTGGCATACGTATTCAGAAGTTAAGATACTTTGTTTTCTCTGCGTTGATCGTAAGAAAATTATCGTTAAACCACTTTGTAATTATGTAAAGTCCATTCGGTTCCGTTACATAAGCAGCCAACCAAGTGTCACCAGAAAACAAAACTGCGATGTCGTCCGCAAACATTAAGGTCCTCCCATTGGATAGTCCTGAAATGATTGGCTGAATAGTTGCGCATAGGTCATTTATGTAGACGACATTCTAGCGCGCTGCCTTGGGGTACTCCGTAGTTTATCGGAATGCACTGTGTACGTCCACTAAGGTAATTCTGGAACAGCTCAAGTTATTTTGCCCTAACGCCTACTTTATCCAGGTTTCTAGTTAAAATGGGGATAGAGACCGTATCGAAGGCCATCGATAAGTCAAGAAATATGCTCAGTACTATCAGTCCCATGACCAAATTGGTAGCGACATAGTTTGCAAGATCATGAATAGCGTTCGATGCGCTATATTAGAACCAACCCGAGAGCTATATTGAGACTTGGAATTTAAATAAAAAATTTCAGTCAATTGTGTACGTCATCTTCACTTAAATGTGGCTCTTGGGCAAATGGGGGATTTTGATTTAAAAAGCGGCAATTGTCTGCACAGACCAGTGAATTCACGTAGCCTCACAGAATGTAAACGAGTGGTGTTATGTCACACCACAATGGTGACCATTTGATGTCACCACCAAGCGAGATGACGAACTATCTTGCGTCTGCTTGAGGTACAGGCGCTCAGTTCTTTCGACTAACGACAAGATTATTTCAAATGTGTGCATTGAACGATGGATTGCGGACTCTGTAGGATGCGTCATAAGCTCCGTAAATCGAACGCAACGCACGGAACATTACTACTTCCATTTTCACTTCTACTTCATTTACATTACTATTTCCATTTCTTTATTTTCTCGATGACAGCTCCTGTGAAAACTTGTGCAAGCGTTTTTTTTACATTATGTATGCATTATTTTATAAAAATATGACGTTTACACACGTACAAGGTTATATAATACCAGAGTCGGAGAAACTGATAGGGATGGAGCTCTATCGATAAACGTAACACGATAACAGGCCCGATATTTTTTTACAAAATGTAAGAAACTAAACTACTGCCGGATATTTTTGTACAAATTTATTAACTAATATTATATTTCATTACAAGATGTTACACGTATTAATTCTTGATTGATAATGCCAACCTCTTTAAAATTTTCGAAGCTGTTGTAAAATAAGTAGTTATAGGTAGGTACTCGACAATGAAACGAAATAATTATAACGACAGGTAATCCTTATTTATTTATTTTAATAAAAATCTGATGAATCGTCACTGTCACTCGATGAGCTCTCGCCAACATTTATTAAAAGTTCCTGTACTTGTATATTATCGAATGCCACATGAATTTCCCAATCAGACGCTTTTGTTTTGGGTTCTTTTACAATTTTTTCCCAGTTTTCGGCAGTTATTTCCGCACATGCATTTTTTAATTAATCTAACATCTTGTATGCCGTAAAAGGGGGATGGGTATTGTTTCGAGCGGCATGTCCTTTGATTTGTGCCCATATTAGTCCTATAGATTTGTACTGGCAATGATACGGCGGAAGTCGAAGAACCCAATGACCACATTCGGCAGCTATTTCGTCAATAACATATCTTTTAGGGAGCTTTTTTTCGATTTTAAAATATTCACTAATTGTTCGATTTATCCACATTTTCGCCATGACGTTGGAGCCAGTCAATTATCTCTTGTTTCTTATTGGCCTGCGTCGGCATTTTATCAATTTGTTTGGAGTGATATGTAGCGTTGTCCATAATAATTATGGACGGTTCTGCCAGAGATAATTCCTAACGGGGCTGCAACACGCTCTCGCACTTGCGACAGTGGTAATAGCGGGCCACCATTTTGATACTCTGCTTCAAAGTAATTACGAACCATGATCACCAGTTCTCTCGCCTGCCTTTTCAGAACATAGTCTTTCGGCATTTTGATATTTGACAGCTGGGCAGCAATCAACACGGAGGAACACAAAATACACAACGTAACATATGGATAATGTAAAAAAACTCAGCGAACAGAAATGTAGTGACTAGCACGACCGTCTTGTTGCGAGTGACAGATTAAAACAAACACAAAATGGCGGTGGGCCATTGAGTGTTCCCACCTTGAAAAAATATATTTGAATGTTTTTGTTGTATTTTGCTTTGTTCAAAATATATAAATATATGCGATCGATCATTACTTATTTGGTCACAACACTACATTATATCAAATTAGAACTGTCATCGAGAAAATAAAGAAATGGAAATAGTATAGGCGAATAGAGCATTACGAAAGTTATAGGGTTCCACGGTTAAATGTCAAGAAAATCCAAAAGTAGAATGACTGTTGTTAAGATTTCATCCGGGATTAGTGATGAGTCCCTCTTATTTTAACCCTTATCATAACCATGTTTAAGTAGAGGTGTTAAAATTGGTTAAAAGGCACGGGCAGTAATTAGAATACCAGCAAAAAAAAATCCCTTTGTCTTCCATCTCACCTCACCTGATGAAAAGCGTTGGTGACAAGGAGGAAGTTATACGCCTATTTAAAATGTGTCTGTTCACTATGTTCAAGACGACAGGATTTACCACTCCTAAGTAAAGATTTTGCTTATAGAATTTATACTCTACCTATCCTCCATCTAAGTCTATATTTGCTCAACGAAATCTATAATTATGTACCCATCTAACGTCTCTGAGTAAGTCCGTATATGTTTCAATCCCTAATGATCAATCAAACATTTACGTTGGTGCCATTTACCATCCTTGTCCAGCTGTAACATGGTACACAAATCTACTTTACCCAAGTACGCCCTTCCCCCATATACACAACTTTATGAACCAACCTTGGCGGGCGTCCCAGGCATGGTGGAGGGGAGTGCCGCGTACCACTCCCCCACCGACACGGGGCTGCGTGCCGACTTCACCACGAACGGGTGTTCTAGAAGCTTCACGTACTTGGGCCGCTGACGGTAGTTCTTAGTTAGGCTGGAAAAGGTGGTTAATAGGTTAGGAACATTGATTTTTTAGGATGTTTTTTGAGATTTAGTTAAATTTCGATATTTAAAAATAGTTTCCTTATGAAACTATTTATAAACACTTGTATAAATAATTGTGTTTATTCTCATGAGGAAGGAAGTTTCTATTTCTAATTGTACTGTTAGTTACTTACCATTGTGACACAAATGATTTGAATTCTAATGAAAAATCATCACTTTCAGGTAACTGTGGTGGATCATCAGCTATTACCTGTAATAAGGGTAAGTTTTTTACATTAACTTTTGTAGTAATTAATTTCCGTAAGTTAAAATTATTTTATTTAATTATGAATACATTAATCAAGTAGTTTGATTGACAAATTCAAATTAAAACATTTATTTCTCAACATTGACAATTACATGATATGCCACCAGTTCGAAAAAACCTTCGTGAAAAAGGACTGGCATAAAATTTTATGGGTTTTTTTCCAAAATAAATTTGCAATGTCTCTTTTTAAGTCTAAACAATATTATTCTTATCTGCATCTGTTAGCTCGGCAAGTCTTCCCTCCCGTCACAAATGTTTGATTACCATTTATAAGTTACAACTAAGGACATTGTTATCAAAATGGATAGAGTGGGCTTCTAAAGTCATAAAATTAGAGCAACACAATTCTTCACCCCTGTTAAGAAATTTAAATTTTTTGTAATTAATAAGTCTTATAAATAATACTTACCCTAGTCAAAACCTCGAAGTCATTCTGACAGTCTCTATAAGGGAACACACCAGTAGCTAGTTCTACAAGTGAGATGCCAAGAGACCACACATCAGCTCGGATGTCGTAGTCTGGTCTCGCTGGGTCTGGGGGATCTATGCGCTCCGGCTGGAGGTATAGTGATAGAGCTTGTAATTATTTATTATTCATATGTTAAGTTTGGACAATTCAGGCAGATAACTTTCAAACTTTGAAAACTTTTGGATCTGGCCATACATAAATGAAGTCATCATTGGTTGGTTAACTATTGGCACACCTCGGACACTCGCGGCAAAATGTATGAAACAAACGCATTCTAATAACCTATTACGCACACAGTCATAAGTTCGTGCAGGTGAACGCGTGCCATGTGTGTGAGTGAGAGAAGACATGCTAGGGTTAGCGACATTTTGTTTTAATCGTAGTGCGTTCGGGAACGCATGACGGCAATATGAGATAACCTAGTAATAGCGGCATTGAGTTAATTTTGAGTGCTTATAATTATTTATTATGAACAAAAACGTTTTAAACTCTATTTTCTGACATTATTATTATAATAGTAGTTAGAAAGAAAGAAAAATAAATCAGTTTCAATAACATAAAGTATTAAGTGTAGGAGTAGTATAGCCAACGGAAAACTAAATATTTGCAATAGCCTCTTATACTATAAGGAGAATGGAAGGAAAATTAAATTTCATTTATTTTATTATTTATTTATGGTTTTTATTAAATTATATTTATTGTTTATTTTTTACGAACGAAATGTACAACAATGTGTAACAAAATTTGAATAGCACAGCATGTGCCCATACAAAAATATTTGAAAAATATTCTCAATGTCATTCACTGCGTGCCGCGTCCTTGGCAGTCAGTAACTGTGAGGTAACTGAGTGCGGGTGGTTAATAATCTATTCTATTCTCCCTATTTCTCCCCTTATACTTTTAACATTGCATTATATCTGGTACTTGAAAATACTTGAAAAGGAACATAATTACGAATTCTTCTTAATTTAAGAGCAATTTATCCTGTTCTACCCTTTCACTTTTATTTCTCTAAATTTCAGACCCGAGATGTTTGTTTTTCTATAATTTAGGAGGTATGAAAAAACATTAATAAACATACATTTAATTTTTAAAATGACCTTCTTTCAAAGAATAGAAAGTTTTAAAAAATACTTACAGCCATATAAGCAGCACAGCCAGCACTTCTGGTCTTAGCTTTTGAGTCAACAAGTCGACCACTGATACCGAAATCACAGAGCTTGATGTTCCCACGCTCATCTAGTAAAATATTGCTAGGTTTCACATCTCTATGTATTACACCATGTGTGTCTTTGAGGTAGGAGAGTGCATTCACAGTCTGAAAAGAGGTGCTTTATAAGATAATTAGGATAAAATAAAACTATCAACTATCTTCTACACTTAGTGAAGATTTATATACAGACACACATACAGGTAACTGAGACAAATCATCTGTAATTTGTAAACAGACATCAGATTTCTGATGTCTCACAGATTTAAACTCAAGGCTCATTGCATGAAGTAGAATTATTTGCACAATAAATCTTACTTGATATTTGGTAGTAGTCTACATTTACCAAATAACTAAGCATTAATGAGTAAATAATAAATAAGTGATATAAAGTTTATCGCAAATACACAAGGTGCACATACTATATTTTTTAATTTTTTTTAAAATTAATGGTATAAGATCTTACCGCAACAGTAACCTTTCCTAAAATTGCCTCTGGAATCGGTCCATTTAACCTCTTGAGCAGCTTATCAAAGCATGAAGCCATCAGCTCCATACAAATCCATACATCAGCATCAGTGACAAAGCAGCCAAGACATCTGACTATGTATGGGCAATCATGAGACCTCACAACCACATCAAGATCCATTAATATTCGTTTTGTTTCTTCATTATTTCCGGATCGCCGCATTTGCTGTAAAAATTTAATTATTGTCTGTAAAACCTATGTAATACTGTATCGGATATATGGAGCAGTAATTTTAAATGTATCTTAAAAAATAAAGACAATTTGTTTGTAGTAATTAACTTTGTAGTATGATGTTTTTTTTGCTAAGTCAAATTTTTTTTTGTTATCTTAGATATAAAATATTTAAGTAAATAATTTTCTCATTTACCTTTACAGCTATGACTGCATGGGATGGTTTGTGCAGCATTTTCACAACATGTCCACAAGTGCCACTGCCAAGTTCTCCCTGATGAACCAGCTCATCAATGTGGGACCGATATTCAACTCCATCCACATTTAGTTTTCCACTCACCTATGATCAATGATTAATGAATATTACTCAAATTTACAGATAAAATGTTGTTCATACATTACATATTCACTTAATAAGTTTTGGTGGATTTTAGACCATTTTTTAAGTGTCTCATAAATACACACAAACATAACACTTTTATTTTTATCTTTTATTGATTGAATTATATCAGATTGTAATAAAAAAATTAGTGAGTTACCTTGTAAACTTCCCGCATACGATGCTCAGTCTCAGTTGCTTGCGGTGTTCTAGGGGGAAATGCGGGAATCTCTCTACTAGTAAACATTGGTGCTGAAAAATAATGTTATATATATATATATGTATATATATATCAAAAATTATAGACATACCATGTATAAACTAGTGTCTAACAAACTTCAATTTGGTTAAATAACAAGAAAATATCAATTATTTACAACGATAAAAACAGACGTAAGCGTATATAATTTATTCAAGCAAACTGTGACGCTTTTTGACAACAATGAATGATGAAATGCAACCACGTCAAAATCTGTACATTATTTTTTTAAATACAGTAAGGCTGCAATAGTTAGATACTTACGGGGTTTAGGTCTTCTGCTGCTACCTGATCTAGGTGTCCCAAGTGCACCCTGATTCGGGAATCCACCTTCTCTCCGTATACGCATTTCATTTTCAAAGCGCTCTTGTAGGCCTTTTAACTTCCCTTCAATAGAACTATTTGACATTATAGAATACAGAAACTAGAACGAAACACATTTAAGAATTCTATTTTTGCGATTCTTATTATATTTACAAGAAAATTAAAATAAAAAGAACAGCAGTCCAAGGATATCTACCCAATGAGTGAGTGAACGGATGTGCTGTCATTCGGTCAATAACATTAAATATTCAATTTATGTGACATTTTCGTGCAGAAATTAAATATTCTAAAATATACAAAATGTCTTCATTTTCAGATTTTTATGCGTACATAAGATCTTACGAACACCTTAAGAGGTTCTCGTTAAAATAATTACGTATTCAGGTTGCTACAAACCAAAAAAACTTAAAGATCTATCTGTATTTTCTATAGATTGTGTAAATTATAAACGCACCCTTTTGGTCAAACGGGTCAAACCAAGTAGCCCGTTGAAGTAACCTGAATAACTGGTAACAAAATAAAAGTAACTTGAATTAAGTAAAGGAGCGCCTTTTATCTTATAGTTATTATTCATAATTAATTTAAATATTAGAGAAAATATCAAGTGAAATCAATCAAAATGAAATCAAAGTCTTCCAAATACTTCAGTAAATTCAAACTGATAATATGTTATTTTGTTTATTATAACTGCATATTTTGTACAAAATACATGCCATTTAAATAGCAAACAATTGGGTAATTTAACCAGCCGAGAAACCATTGTTAATAAGTCACTTGTGACAATAATTAGTACGCAGGCTTACGTATATGCAACGTAAGCTTATTTTAAACACTTTGTTCTTAAACAGCTAGTGCAATCAAGCAAGCATATTCTGTTACACAAGCAAATCTTTTGCTCCGAAATCAAGAAGTTGATGTGCAACTAAGCTGTGATCCTTTAACAATCTATTCGGGAATGCAAAACGGTTCACCGAACATCAAAAATAAGTTTTTGGATATTTTTCAACCAATAGTGCGACCAAAAAGTCTGTACAAAAAATGAGGAAGCCACTTAAAAAATCTCTAGGGAATATAATAACACCGTATAGTATGCCTAAAATGGTTTTTATATTTGCGTCATAATTTAGAAAGCTCAATATTATACAGTATGTATAGCCGAAACTAAAATATAGTATACAATGAATTAGTATAGTATATAAGAAATAGTATACATGCAAAGACCATATTAATTCAGCCAGAGTGCAATTGAATAATTTTAAATAAAACAGCTTAAGTAATTTTTACATATTTATTCATCACATACAACTAGACATTCAACACCCGATAAGTCACTATTGAGCTAAAATCTATTCTAGCTCTGTTTTAGCTATAGCTAGAATTTTTTTCAGTGTAGAAATTTCTATTTAAACAGTATAAAAAATGTTTTTTTTTTTTGACACAGTGCACAAATATTAAAATCATCAAATTCCTTTTTCGGACGTCTACTTCTATGTATACCAGAATGTCTAAATACTCCATTGTTTTGAAAGCCTTCATCTACAATTCGTTTGAAGGTAAATTCTGATTTTCCTGAAAATAACATTAATACTTTTAGTTATAACGTACCTTTATAAATAAATAATAGGTATTTAAATTAACGACAACACATAAGAACAAAAATAACTACTCTACTAAATTAATATGAAATGGTAAAGTATCAAATTGTGTCGACCGATCTACAAATAACTCCTTGTAAATTTTTACATAACATCTAAATAGAGCAATGTAAACAAATCAAGAAATTGAAAAAACAGTAATCATACCATGTTATTATAAACCTTTTCGTTTTAAATACTCACCATATCCCTGTTACATACCTGTCATTAATGCTGTATGGGCATAAACATCCTCCAAATCTGATAATAAGCGTCCAGCTTGGTATTCCGCAAAACACCATTGGAATACGTTTTAAATCACTTCCATAGCTCCGCTACGTATCCGTTTATTCAATTTCTTCTTATTCATGATCCCTCATCATTCCCCATCAGTTCGGCTTTCGCGCTAAGCACTTTTGCCCTCAGCAAGTACATCGTATCGTCCATACTCGAGTACATACTTGACGGCTTCTATCCGTGGCATAATAAAACAGTCACAGTTTTCTTTGACGTAGCCAAGGCTTTCGATAAAGTCTGGCACAGCGGCCTCGTTTATAAACTCTATAAAATAGGCTTACCTGATCGCCTAGTCAGGATATTCGCGTCATTTCTCAAAGACCGTACGTTTCGTTTTAGACACGAACGCACGCTTTTCGCACCTCGTCCCATAAAGGCTGGAGTCCCTCAAGGCTCTGTCTTCGCCCCTCTGTTGGACACCGTGTGAACTAACGACATTCCCATCCCGCCGAAAGGCGTCAAACTCGCCCTACGACCACACGTAGATAGAGTATTGAAACTTGCCCGTCTCTACTTAGGTCGACTAAACACTATGTTAGGTAGACATAGTAAAATGTCCTTTCGAAACGAACGAACGCTCTTTAAGACCTGCTTTAGACCCGTCATGACTTAATGAATCTTTGCCCACGCCAAACCCTCCCTCCTGCACAAACTGCAGGTTCATAATCTCTTCTGACGCAGGGCCACAAACCACCCTAGTATGTGCGTAACGCGGACCTGCGTAGAGATCTTGATCTACCTACAGGGCAACAGCACCTCAAAACACACTCGGAAGCGTTCTTCAAACGCTCCGAAACTCACCCCAATCCTCTGGTTCGAGATTCAGTCTCGTATACTACCCCTGTCCTTGATTCGAAGTTGCGCAAGTTGCGCAAGAATGCGCAAGCGTACGAAGCCACCCAGCTGTCAAACGATCTCGAAGCCCTTCTGGCCGCAAATTCAAACTTAAATTTTAATTCGAATTAATTTAATTTCTCCTTGCAATTTTGATCATCTTCAGTGCTATGAATCCACCTTCAGTTCTTTGAGCACCTTCAGTGCTATGTAAATCCCAATGGGTGACCCCTTCAGGGCCCCGCTTGCGCGGCCTTTTTCTCCAATTGGCCGTCGCTTCAGATGAAGGCTGTGAGGCAAAAGATTGCCAGAGTCATTCAGGGGGTTTTTTAGTGGGTAGTGGCTCTGGTAGGCTCGGAGTGAGCTGCGATTCTGGGTTCCCCCCAGTTCACTGTATGGTCATCCATTACACAAGCTCTGCTTACTTTGGGGCCATACAGTTGGTGAGTTTGTCTGTGGATTATTATCATTATTATTATTCAATCCAAGATATCATAACAGTGACATCAATGACATGACATGTCCATTGACAGTTGCCATAATCGGATTTATTTTAGTCCCTCAAATGCTGCGTTCCGTTTGCCGATTACAGCGCTCACAGCGCTCATATACCCGTTCCGTTTGCCCGTGAGCGCGCTCACAGCGATATCGATACGTCATCAATGACGTCAAAAACGCCGCCATCTTCCCGCTCACAGTGCCAACGCTACGGAGCATGGTCGCAGTGAGTGAACGGCCTGTCAAAACTGACACATGACGTTACTTTGTTGATGTTTTTATTAGTCGATTAAAGATTTTAAAAGCTTGCTTATTAATTTTCTTTTGTAATAATATAAAAAAATGGCTTCTGCTTCATTCAGGGTCAAAGATCTTAATGAAATTGTAACTTTAGACTTAAGCGATGAACAATCAGAACGTTAGCGCGATATTTACCGTTCCGATTGCAATAGCACTAATAACACTTTTAGCGCGCTCAAACGAATCGGAACGGTTTCGAGCACTTTTAGCGCTGTGAGCGTTGTAATCGGCAAACGAAACGCAGCAAAACATTCTTTTCAAGATTTTTTGGTCGGCCTGTATAATAAAAGTATTTTAAGGGTAGTAGTACAGGATAGTAGTACAGCGTAGTGGGGTAGTAGTACTACACCTAATTTCACGAACTCATTGTTGTGTAATTTAAAAAAAGTTGTGGGAAAACTGCCTGAATTGGAAACTTTCAGGTAACTTTGAGGAATATTTCATTTAAATGGGAACTTTCCAGGTAAGATTGAACTTTTAACTACTGTACCGACTGTACCCGTAGCCAGTGTCCATAGACCCTGTACTGCCCTGTACTGTACACGATTAACGTAATGGCGGCTCCACATTAGTGCCGTGAATTCACGGCGCGAATTCACGGCATGAATTCACGGCCAAGTCGTGCCCTTAACATTCACGGGATGCTCACAATCGTTTGTGAAACCCGCCGCGAAATGGACGTAGAAGCTGCTGCTGCAATAACTTTGTTTGCTGTGGCAACATATCACTATTTAAACGTGTTAAACAAGAAAGTTAGTAGAAAGCGTTGGAAAAATAGATGATGGTGGATGACTGAAATACATCGTAACCGATCAAGGTATGTTTGCTGGTGTAGTGAATTTTTGAATGGACTTATGATATGATTAGAACTGTCTTTATTCATTATATAAAAATCATTTCAGACTTTCTATGGAGAAGCAGTTATCAGAGTTACATTCTGAACCCAGTGGTGAATTTAAGAAATTTACTCGTATGTCAACAGTGGACTTCGAATATTTGCTTCAGAAAGTTTCTCCAATAATTTCTAAAACAGATACCCAATTTAGACTAGCAATACCAGCAAGAATTCGTTTAGCCATAACACTACGGTTTCTAGCTTCAGGAGACAGCTATGAGAGCCTGCACTTCTTGTTTAAAGTTTCACCACAGCTTATATCAGAAATTGTACCTGAAGTATGTAAAGCCCTGGTTCATATACTAAGGAATGAAATCAAGGTAAGTAAAAACGCATTAAATAGCTTTATATTTTTCTATTAATGTGCTTAGGTAATTAAATTAATTATAGTTTTATATTTCTTTATGTTTGTGTTTAAATATTGCAAATCATTTTCAAATTCGGGGATCGTCGGACGCTTTATTTATTTACTTAGTAATTATTATCAAGAAATATTTTTACTACATTATACATATACCTCACCTTATGAAATATCTTATTTGAATAAATATTTATACTATCAAATTATATTTAACACTTATATGTTTGTTATTAAAATTTATTTTACTAAAACCTTGGTTTTAAAATTATATTTTATTGAGAAAGAGATTATAAATATTATTACAAATTCAAACGCCCCTTTCGAGTACTATATGCCATCCACCCAGAATGGATATTTTTTGTATTTAACTTTCAAAGTCACTATGTATGGATCTCGGTCTTATGGTTTTTATGGTCGCAATGCTCCCTAACAAGACATTGTTTAGAGTTGGTTTTTTAAATGCAGGTTCTCTGGGCACTAACCACGAAGACTTTATTGTTGCTATGAACAGTCATAATGTCGATGTGATGGCCATTAATGAGACCTGGTTGAGAGCGAACGAGGACGCTCGCGCGCCCCGTGTGCCAGGTTACCGGCTGCGGCACATCCCGCGCCCGCCTTCAGTGTGCAACGGTCGTGGTGGAGGGGTGGGCTTCTACATTCGAAAAGGCATTAATGTTCGTTATTTAAAATTTCTCGATCATTCTGTGGTGGAGCAAATGTGGATTAGTGCGCAGGTAAAGAAAACAAAAGTGATTATTGGAACAGCTTATAAACCACCGCGTTTATGTTTAGATGTATTTTTGGATGCACTTTCTAATTCAATAAATTCTTTTGCTGGAGGTGATAGAATTATACTCATGGGTGACTTTAACACTGATCTGTTGAAGAAAAACGACCCTCATACTAGGAAGTTGATGGATTTCTGTAAGATTTTGCGTCTTGAACAGTTAGTCAAATCTCCTACTCATATTACTGACACCTCTGAAACCTTAATTGACATCATATGCACTGATGCTAATTATCGAAGTGTAAATGTTAATTTCGTTACAGGGCTTGGCCGACACGCTTTCATAACATGTGATCTTAGTATAAAAAGAAATAAAATTATTGCAAAAAAAGTCACTTTCAGAGCATTAAAAGACCTAAATCTGGAGCGCTTTAACATGGATCTTAATTGCATTCCATGGAATAGTATAAAGCAGTTAGATGACATTAATGACATGGTATCATTATTTAATTATTTTATCATTGATCTTTTTAATTTACATGCTCCCTTAAAAACAAAAGTATTTAAACAAAAACACTGTCCCTGGATTACTTCAAACGTAAAGTTAAAGGTAAGGCTTAGAGATGAAGCTTATGCAAAGTACAGATCAACCAAACTAGAAGAACATAAAGTATATTATAAGGAATTGAAAAAACATGTTAAAATTTCTATTTACAGTGAAAAATCTGCATATTTTAAACATTTTATAAATAATAATAAACAAAAACCCAAAGAGCTTTGGCAAAATCTTAAAAATAATGTTGTGCCTAAAATTGACGCAGAATTGCCCTCACATATATGCGACCCAAATGAAATAAATAACTACTTTGTGAACGTCCCCGGTAATAATGAAATAAATTTATCCCTTTTGACTTTTTATGAATTTCATAGGTTTAATAATGACAATGAATTTAAATTACACCCCGTATCCTCCGATTCAATATTTAAAATTGTAAGGAATATAAAATCCAATGCACAAGGATGTGACGGTATAAATCGTGACATGATCATGTTAACTCTAAACGCTACCCTCGATATAATTACATTTATAGTAAACAAATCTATAGAATTATCATCATTCCCAAACACATGGAAGTTGGCAATTGTCCGTCCTATACCTAAAAATAATAACCCTATCTCAGTTCAAGAAACCAGACCCATCAGCATATTGTGTTTTCTCTCCAAAATACTCGAAAAAGTTGTCAGTTCTCAATTAACCGAGTACCTGGAAAGAAATTCTATTCTTCCCGAATTACAGTCTGGATTCAGAAAGGGTCGAAGTACATCTTCAGCATTGCTAGACATCACTGACAATATTTTAACTGCTCAAGATGAAGGTAATTGCACCATCTTAGCTCTACTGGATTTTTCTAGAGCGTTTGATAGTATAAATATTCCCTTGTTGCTATCTAAAATGACCTTGTATGGTTTTCATAACTCAACCATAACTTGGTTCAGCAATTACTTAAAAAATCGCTCACAACAAGTAGAACTTACACTGGATGATGGATCTAAATTTTTATCAACGGCTCTTTCAGTAAACAGAGGGGTACCTCAATGATCGATCCTTGGTCCCCTCATATTTATATTGTACACGGCTGATATAATTAATTGCATCACAAACTGTAAGTACCATTTTACCAGACTTACAAATTTACATATCCACGATCCATTTAACGTTGTCCCGTCAATCAATAAGTTAAATTCTGATTTGGATAGAGTAGCTCAATGGTCAAAAAAACATTGCCTTGTCCTTAACCCAACCAAATCAAAATATTTAATATTTGGGTCAAGGAACCAAATACTTAAAGCCATGCGATTGCCTTTTACCGTAGCGATCTCCAATATTCCAATTGACCGCGTTACCACTGCACGGAATTTGGGGGTCGTTATTGATGAGGAACTACACTTTGAAACTCATATAACTAATGTACTGCAATCCTGTTTTTACAGACTGAAACTTCTTTATAAGTTTCGAAGTTTTCTTAGTGTAGAACTTCGTAAACACCTAGTTGATACATTGGTTCTGTCACGCTTGAATTACGCCGACACAGTGTACGGCCCCAGGATTCTCGCTCGCACATAAAAGGTAATGCAAAGGCTACAGAATGCTTGTGCTCGGTTTTGTGTTGTTATGGACCGTCGGGACCACGTAACTCCCATTTTGAATACCCAAAAAATGTTAAAAATGGAAAATAGGAGAAAACTACATTTAGCTTGTTTGGTTTTCGGGGTCATAAAAAGCGGCCAACCTAAGTACCTGTTCAACAAGCTTAAATGGACCTATACACCAGGCAATAAATACCACACTCGATCCTCCGAAAATAGACTAATGACCCAAAAATATAAATCGTCCGCGTTTCGAGGTAGTTTTAAATATGCTGCCACTAAATGTTGGAACAACATCCCCCCACCACTTCAAAAAATATCAAATATCTACAACTTTAAAAATTGTTATAAAAAATATATTTTAGAAAAACAAACGGCAGCTTAGAAATGTCCACAATAAAACAATTATATTTATATTATTACACCTATTTCATTTAAATATTATATTTTTATTCTATGTATACATAATATGTTTAGAATGTAATGTATATTTCATTATAATACTTATTTTATGTATTGCATGCGTGAAGCGTCCGTGAAGTCAGTGCAGAGGCTAGTACTGAAAATCAGCGCTGAAATTTATAACTATAAATTCGCAGCATAATGCTGAGTGCAAGCCCTTTCGGCGTGAAAGTGTTGTTTTTCTTTTTGCTTTGTATGTACTTGTAATACTGTTATTTATTTTTTGTTGTTTCGTGATTTTGCATATTGTTTTGTCAAGTTCTTAATTTGCGCCGAATAAACCATTTTATTATTATTATTATTAAAAATATTTTTAAACACTTCAATAAAAATCAAGCACTCTCATATCATTGGCAATTAAATTGTACTCGTATTGAGATTGGGAAATGGATTCAGTTTGAGTAGGGTGAGGGGGTGAAACAACTTCATTAGACAAAATTCTGATTCTAGTTGTGTTCGCATTGGATTGCTCAGGTAGGTGTAGGACGGGATATTGCGTGATGTCAGTTCTCTTGTTAATTATTGATTCAGATTGAGCCATTTTGGAATCATGGTTTGAATCATAATATGTCCTATGTAATGATATAGGTTCAGAATAGGAAGTAAAAGAAGACCCGGGCCTACTCGTATTTTTCTGATGGGATTGCAAGATATTGGGAGAAGGCTTGTTAATTATTGATTCAGATTGAGCCATTTTGGAATCATGGTTTGAATCATAATATGTCCTATGTAATGATATAGGTTCAGAATAGGAAGTAAAAGAAGACCCGGGCCTACTCGTATTTTGTTGATGAGATTGCAAGATATTGGGAGAAGGTGAAGGACACGAAGCAAATATCGGTGATGAAAGACGATTCTGATTTAAACTAAGTCGCCGTTGTATAAACATGCCATCGATTTGGTGCATAAAAATTAATCTTTCGTCTTCTGGCAATTGTCTTAGCTTATTTGCAAACATTTTTCCATAACGATCGCAATCATCTTCTTTTTCTTGAGGATTATTCCGGCGCAATGTTTGGTTCAGGTTAGCGAGGCTTTCTTTAATGAAGCCTTCGGCTTGTTGTAGCTCGGGCGGATTCTTACGGCGTCGTTTTGTTGTTGTAGGATTTTCATCACTCGATGGCACATGGTCGATGTTTTCTGTTTCCTGGTTGTTTTCTTGGAAATCTTGAATATTGTTTTCCTAAAAACGAAATATGTGTTAACAAAAATATATTTTTTGTTTCAGATTCCAGACTGTGTAGAAGAATGGTTGGAAATTGTAAATGGATTCAGCAATAAATTTCCTCGTTGTCTTGGATCTTTAGATGGGAAACATATCGTTATGCAGTCACCCTTTCACTCAGGATCAACCTACTACAACTATAAGAAAAGTTTTAGTATCGTACTTATGGCACTAGTAGACAGCAACTATAATTTCGTTTATGTCAATATAGGCGGTCAGGGTAAAATAAGTGACGGTGGAATATTTCGAAACTGTGAACTATGGCGAAGGATTACATCGGATACCCTAATTCTACCACCTCCGCGTCCACTACCAGGATCTAATAAACCCGTGCCTTACGTATTTTTGGCTGATGGTGCTTTTGCACTCAGCACATCGGTAATGAAGCCTTATCCGGGAAATCATGATTTAGGCACTCCAAAACGTGAATTTAATAGAAAATTATCTGGTGCACGAGTGGTGGTAGAAAACACTTTCGGCATATTGGCTTCAAAATTTAGAGTCTTTAGAAAACCATTGATGGTATGCTCTGACAAAGTAAGTCTCATTACGATGACTTGTGTGCTATTTCACAATTTTTTAAGGAAAAGTAACACATCTGGCCCGATTTACACACCACCAGGTACGATTGACGTCTATAACTATGATGGTATTCGTATACAGGATGGTTCTTGGAGATCAGAAATTCAAGATACATGTGCTATACGCGATTTGCCTCAGATACCGCGTAGACCAAGTTTGACTGCAAATGAAATAAGAGAAGAATTCACTAAATATTTTACTCCCAATGTAGGTATATAGGTTTCCAACCTACACATATGTATATAGACATCTTCTTCGTAAATATTAATGTCACTACTATATTACTAAAAATAAATAAACTTACTTGATTTATTGTGTCAGTAGTTTTTCTTACTTCCAACCCTTCACCGAGGAAAGAATCCATATATGCATAAGCAAACCAGACGGGCTTATATATTTCTCCTGCTCCAGCCCCTGAGCGACTTGAATCTCGAACCTTCAATCAATAAATTTTCTTTATTGCACCACAAGAAAAACAGATACATTACAAAAGGATACATTTTGTAACACGTGGCCTTACTGCCAAGTAACAATTTTTATTTTATTTTATAATTTAATATATATATATATATACATCAGTTAAACTTTCTTACATGGACAAAAACATGTTACATGTTGAAATCCTTTTTTGGTTATAACGCGTTTTCCCTAGTTTGTACTCGTAACTAAGGAATATGGTGAAAACTAGTTTTGACTACCTACTGAAAACGCGTTTTAATGTAGTGAAAACGTGTTTTAAATAAAAATGGCTTTTAACTGTAACATACACATACATAGGTAAACAAACATACTATGATCAAATATACAAAATAACAAACCTTTTTTCGATATAAACGATAACTGGACAGCAAAGAGTCTTTTTTCTTTTTTAATTCTTTGATTTCAATATCCATTTCATTGCTAATCCGCGTCCAGGCATCATGATGCTTCTTTTTGTCCTTATGATTCAAATGTTTTGCATCCCACAGTATATTTTCAGAATGGTAATGCTCTAAAAAGAGCATTTCAATTTCGTTACTCCAAACTTTTACGCGCGACTCCATTGCGCGCGGACAGCAACTGCACACGTCCGTACGCCTTTTATAGTCCGTAGTAAACTGGTACGGCGCCGTGAATGTGGAGGTATACACGTGAACGCCGCGTGAAGGGGACGCGAACCCTTTCTCACGGGACAAAATACCGACTCTGATCGGGGACAGGCGTGAACGCGCGTAAACCCCGCGAAAACCATCCACATTCACGTTCACGCCTGTTCACGGAGCTTCACGGCACTAATGTGGAGCCGCCATAATAGCAACTATCGATATAAATGACAGTGACATTTATTATTAATGAACGAGAAATTTCATTCATTCGTGTTTTCGCTGATTTTCTTTTTTGCTGCTGTTTTTTCGTATTTTAATTTGTAATTGAGGAAAAAGTCAAAGAAAATATTAGTTTAATCAAATCTTTGTACGATACGTGATTTTATAATACTTATGGAAGTCTAAGTTTAAGTGGTATTAATAACTCGAGAAAGTAATGATTGCTAACATATTTCGGTAGAATATGTATTTGTAATATTCACTGATTAATAATTAAATTCAAGTATGATGCAGTCTACATCAGAGGGATGCCTGGACATCGCTGAATTAGCGAACCAGCTCATCCGTGAGAAAATATTCATCAATTCTGAACGGCAGCTATTGCAGAATCTTAATGAGCAGGTGGAGAAAAGTTCATTGGAGCTTCTACAAGCTGCTTGGGTCTGTTCCCAGCAGCGTCAGAACCTTAATAATATTATAACGGCTAGAAGTGAGACTGAGTCTGTTGCAGCGTGTCAGAGGACAAGTCAACTTGAAGATGTTGTTTTCATAGATGTTTACAAAGTTTTGAAATACAAGGTACACTCATTATTTTTTTTTAGAGATTATTCAAAGTAATTATCTAACAAAACATTTCACTGTGTTAAATTTGTAGCAGTTGTAATTGATTCAAATTTCTTAATATTATTAGTCATGATGATGACCAAATACACCCACTTCCTTGTCTTAATCATTTATTGCTGATTGTGTATAACTTTTCCTCCTGAATTTGTAATCAAATGTAAACTTCAATCTTTATTGTATTCTGAAAGTCATACTGGTACTATTATAAATAGGTACTTACATTTGTTATGTTATAATTATATTTGCATTGCTTCTTAAATGACATGACATTGTATTGTGTGGCATCATGGTATATGAACTCATACAATGAGGGTGGCCTTTCGCTTATGTATGCAACCTTGTTTGACATTGTTTGATTAAATGAGCTCCAGTTGACATAGTTAAATGAGCTCCAGTTGACATAGTTAAATCCCATTAGTAGGTAACAATAAAATTTTTGGAAATTGTGTATTCCTAATTATCTTGTGGTAAAAAATCTTAAATTCCAGATAGTCCTTTTCTCTTACACCTTTAACAAACCAAAATAAAAGAAATTCAGAAATTCTTACATCTTTAATAAACCCTGATAAAAGATATTCACATATTTTATTTTTCCATACATATAAAAACACAAAGTTTGTTTATTTTGAATATATACAAAAAAAATTGTTCCCTTAACAGGAAAATAATGAATATATAGATTATTATACAATTATTATATTATTATATGGTTTGCATAATTTTAATGTTCATCAGGAGTATAGTATGTCACCACAAAAACCTTAATTTTCTAGGAAGCATTAGCCCTTGGTGAGTTACTGGGATGGCTGCGAGACTCCCCCCACTTGGTGGCTTTGTGCCTGCTGCTCGGAGAAGACCACATTGTGCCTTCACTCATACCATCTTTGGTAGCAGGATTGTATGGTAGCTGTCGCACCCAAGCCAACAGAACCCGTTTGCTTGCTGTAATTCGTTCATTGATCAAACATCAGATGGTGCCTTCTGGTGACCCAAGGAAGTGAGTATTTGTTGAAAGATTATTTGGTTATTAAAACTCTGAGCTGATGTATGGTGAATCAATAAATTGCTACCCATTTCAGTCATAATTCCGGGATAAAAAGTTTCAAATGTTATCTACTTCCGTTTGTTTCTTTCAGCATGAAGAAGCTATAAACCTAAACCATTATGATAGTGTCGTTCATAACCTACTGTAATGATAATATAAAATGTATCTTTTCAAATAATGTATCTTTTTATAATGACACATTTTTTAAACATAGAAATGCAATCATTTTTGTTCTTACTTTTTTATTTTATGGATTTAAAGCCATAAATTTATTGTAATTTTTTCTTTCCTATACAGCACAGTGTACTAGATTCGTATATGCATACATTAGAATTAGGCAATTTAGGCAAATATTAGCTTATGTTAGGGATGGATCAATTATAATAACCTTACAACAGGCATATAGACTGTGCTTTACCTTCTGCAAAATTGCTAAACCAACTCAACTGCCTTGTTACTGATATCATATCATAGTTTAGTCTCAAAGAACCAAATCAAATTCTATAATCATTTCTATCTGTAAAATCGTCATAAGACTTGATTCATTCGTTTCTAAAACAAATCAACAAACTTATATAATATTATATGTATAAAATTTTGCATCTTTTGGGACATCTACATGCTGTTAAACATAACACAACTCTTTATTTCTTCCTTTATAGTATGAAAATTCTGAAAATGCGAAAATTGTGTGAATGGATAAGGTTTAAAAGTTCAGATATGTAGACTTTGGTAGACTGTGTATCTCGTAATCTCTTGAGGGTTCCAGAATGAAATGTCTATGTTACCTCAGGACAAATAGCTTTCTAATGGTGAAAGGATTTTTAAAATATGTTCTTAATTTGGGACTTCGAAACATATTAATCAGAAAAACATCTATTTTATAATAATACATTGACAGTATGTGACTTTTTAAACCTCATTTTAAGGGGGTGTCCCTTCTACCGCCACTAACAGCAGACTCTAACCACATATCTCCTTTCAGACTGTTCCGCACAGGCCGTGGCGCGCTCGCCTCTCTTTTCTCCGTGTTTCGGGACGGCTACACCCCTGCAAGGCAGTTCCTCATCACGGCGCTGCAGGGGCCTATCATGACGGTCCTACAGGAAGATGAGTTCTTCCTGGATATCGACCCAGATAAGTCTATGGAGAGGTGAGTTTTATGATTCGTTAGTTCGTGATCCCATAGGCAGGCACAGGTACAATGCTCAATCAACTTTTGAGGCACTCCTTTCTAGTCCCTGCCACATTTAACATCAAATACACTGAATAATATTAAACTACTAAGTCTATGAATAATAAATCGTCATATTAGATGTTATTAGATATTTAAATTTCCCTTCACTCAAATCAAGACATTGCGCCAAGCGACCGTAGTAAGCAATGAATGTTTGTCTAATGGCGCGTAGACATAAAGTGCTTCGGTGAATTTCGAATGGTTGAAGGGTGAACATACTTAGTATTGGTAACTTTTTACAATATTTTGACACAATTACCCAAATTTAATGTTTCGCCGAAATATTATAATTAATTACTCTTATTTATTACTATTTTTTGCACCGCGTGACCGAAAATTTTTCTTGCGTTACCAGTATCTCCAGAGAAAGTAGGGCAATATTGCATTAGAATTGAGTCGTGAAGATAACAAAGAGTCCACTTGGTTTTTAAGGTTTTACATCCAAAGGGCGACAAAAATTTATAAGGCATTCTGTTGGCGAAACGTTCATGGGTAATAAGTTTTTTGGATGAAAAGTTAATGGTTAAAAGATGGTGTTGGCCAACAGTTCATGGATCAATCGAATGTTGGTGAACCGTTACGCTATTAAGGAAACAACTATATTTGTATAATGTTGTTCTAAAATAATATTTCACTTATAAAATTCTTATAAGAAATGTGCTTCTGTAGTTTTTGTGCCTTTTGGATTTTAACGAAGTATTATATATAATTTTCGGTGCTTGGCTCTGTGGCAGTGTTTGGTTTTCATGGCTAAGTATTGTATGCTGCATCTGTAGTTCTGTTCAATAGCTGAAATGAAAATATAATTGTATTAAAATATATATGCAGGTTCGAATCCTGGACGGGTCATTGATTTGCGCCGAGTCATGGTTGTATATATTTATATTTGTATGTTTATTCTGGTTCCCTGCAGTTCGATGTTTGGTCTTTCATAACACAAGCTCCGCTTACTTTGAGGACATGCAGTTGATGTGTTTGTCTGAGGATTATTATTAAATTATTTGCAAAAGGACTGCGTCTTAAAACAAACATGTTTCCAATTTCACTTATTTAGTAACGAAAGTTCGTAAGCTGATCGTTGCCATTCTAAATCAGTATGGACGTCACCTAAATCATTCCATTAGTACCTAACAGTTGTGTATCAGTTTGTAATCTAAACGAATTCGATAGGTCGTATATATTAATTCGATCGGAACCGCGTCACCTCCCGGGCTCTTATCATTTAACTGCAAATTGTTTCAACTGCTTGTTGTTGCAAACATTGAATCATATCAATGATGTTTGAATGATGTACCCGAGGGTCACTTGATTTGATACTTTAGTCGGTTGTTTCTTGTTTATATACTTTTATCATTGGATTTATTAAATGTTGACGTAAAACAATTGAATGATTAAGATTTAAGATCGAACGGCCTCGATCACGGGACCTCTTTCTGTGTTGTGTAGCAAAACTAATGAAGTTAATAAGATCTTAGGGCGATTAGTTTAACTGTCTCCTCGCGTGGCACATACGTTGTATGATTTTATGTAATAGTATAACATTTATCTCATTTTTACAAATAATTGATAGGCAACGGTTATTTTGATAGAACGCATATAAAAATAAAGTGTTGTTGTGCGTTTTTGTTTGTCGGCTTTGTAAATAGTATTAGTAGTCTTTTCTTACTATTGGCCTTTAGTTGCATGCGTTGGTCTCGCATTTTTAACCCCCGACATATACAGGGGTTGACGCGTGTATCCGGGTATCTGTATGTGACCGGTAAGGTTTTTATTTTGTTAGAAAACTGAATAAATAGTTGTTGTCATATGTGACAAGAAAACCGGTTTAGCCGTTCCAAACCATAAGCAGCTTACAGCCCCAGTGAAAACTATAACTAAATTTCGCAGGTTCTCCCACTCAGACCGCCTCAAGAAGTTCGGTCAGCCCAACAGCCCCGAATATGCCGCTAAAGTCGCCCGATACCGCAAGTGGGCGGTGCAGTCGCTCTACAACTTGACCTGCAAGTTCATCGCGTCCTTGAGAGAGCACTGGCCCGGGTTCCCGTCAGCTTTCGCCTGGATCCTGCAGCAGATGATGCACCTGATGAAGCAGCATGCTAGGTGAGCCTGTTACTGTCTACCCATGTGGGTACTTGTTGTTTTCACATCCGGCACGCGAGCGAGCGCGAACTTATTATAGATGCAGCACACACTGACTGTACTTATACAGGTTCTTATACAACTTTAGAAATATGTGTATCTTTAGATAATGTCAACTTCTATTCGTTCAAGGCGTTATAACTATTCAATGTACTGCGTTTATCCATAGTGCGGGGGCTTGTGCACGTTTTTCTACTATGATAACAAACAATAGCTTTTGTTATTTACATGCGATTATTTTTGTTAGTTAAATAATTACATATCAAAAAGAAACACTGATGTTAGTTACACTCATTTACACTTTTGTCTATATAGGCTTAAAGACCTATGGATCTAGACCTAGGGATGCCGTGGTGAGTGCCATCGGCAGGCGTGCCCTTCGTTACCCATAGTGTTTAATTTATTAACAGTAATTGTTGTTGTCATATCGACTGAGGTGCGTTGCCACCGTAGGCTTCAGTTCGAATTGCCTTTGTTCCAGTGATTGCACTGGTTGTGCCTTGTCTTTAACCGGAACACGGCCACGCGGTGCTGTTGCGGACAAAACAGGCAGGACTGTACCGCCCCAGACGAGACCTTAACAGAGATACTCTGCTACCACATAACATTGCCTTATACTGATATGTACTTGTGTCATATTTTGATGGCAATCAATAATTTGACTCTCGTTTATTAATTTTGCTTTAATGTGATATGTTTTCTGAATCCAATCTCATCTCCAATTACTTGTTCTTATTGACGTCAAGTAAAACATGAATCTGCCGCCAGTTCGATAAAACCTTCGTGAAGAAGAACTGGCAAAAACTTCACGGGTATATTTTTTTCAAAATAAATTTACAATGCCTCTTTAAAGTCTATACAAATTTAATCTTATCTGCATCTGTTAGCTCGGCAAGTCTCCCCCTCCCCAAGTATCCAAACGACCAACACACTCAAACGGCACTCGTTCACGAGTTTTAACGGGATCCAGCCATAATATATGAATATCCGACTAATATAGTTTTACGATAAACTACTCTAGGTAATTGAAATAACACACAGTCGTATCATCATGGGTCCTTAAATTCGAATACGAAGTTGCGGATAGAATGGGAGGGTCGCGATACCTGCTCTTCAATCGGTAATCAAATAAATCAAAAAGCAGTATGACGTACCCGCGATAACAAACAAACTGCATTTAACATGAAGTTTTTTTACTATCAGCTATCCGCACACGATTCTACGATAACGTTGCTTTTCGTACATAGTACCCGAGTGGAATATTATTTATATATTAATTATTTTAATAGTGTGTTACAAAAATCAAAATTGCATTTTAGGTTTTTAACAACTTTACATAAATGATTAATAAAAAAATTATATAAAGTCTTGAACTGCTCACAAATTAATTATTTACGCAAGGTATAACATGGTATGACGACCGAGTGGGGTTGTGGTAAGTAGCCTTGCTTCATACGCCGGAGGTCCCAGGTTCGAGTCCTGGCCGGGGCATACATTTGTGTGATGTACACAGATGTTTGTTCTCGGGTCATGGTTGTTTGTATTTATATATGTATGTTTATTCTGGGTTCCCCCCCAGTTCGCTGTATGGTCATCCATAACACAATCTCTGCTTACTTTGGGGCCAAACAGTGTTTGTCTGGGGATTTATTATTATTATATAAATAAATAAATAAAGGATATATATATTATATATATAACATAAAGGAAGCATAATACTTAAGGGTCAGTAAATATACCATTGTTAGAATATACTGTAAAAGAATTGGAGTTATTGGGGCTGGTTAAAACTTTCACACATTTCAACTTTTTTACTTCAACATCATTGACAGCCCTAAGTGATTGGACCCAAGCTACCTAACACCGGAGCGAGCGCCGCGCCCCCTCGCGCGCTCCATGCATAAGTAGGTATGAAAACCACTTAGGGCTGTCACAGATGTTGAAGTAAAAAATTGAAATAAAAAATTATGGAAGTCTTAACCAGCCACAATAACTCCAATTCTTTTACAGTATATTCTAACAATGGTATATTTACTGACCCTTAAGTATTATGCTTCCTTTATGTTATACCCTGTATAATACGGTTATATTTGATAACCAAGGCTATTAACTTTTAATCACTTACTGAAAAAAAACCTTAAAAACACACAGATCTTTCAAATACCATAACAGACCAGCTCAGCAAATACCCAACTTTATGTCTTCTTTACAGGACACCAGAACGCGACCTACACGCGATCTGCACGGACCTGATCTTCAACCAGTACATCTGCCCCGCGATCGTGAACCCTGAGGCGCATGGCGTGGTGGAGATCCCCGTGTCTTACATCGCGAGGTTCAATCTCATACAGATAGCGCAAATCGTCCAGACGCTCTGTAGGGCCAAGTATCAGGAGGTATATAAATGATGTCTGTTATAGCTAAATCTCACTCCTGTTGTCCGGTTTCAAAATTAGTTTTGCGTCTATCTTAATAATTGGTAATTTCATATTATTTTTATTCATTTTGGTGCCTCAGCTTAGTTTGCCTATTGATTTGGGTTTTGACACAGCCGATTCGCATTCTTATGTAGACTATGTGAAAGAATCTTGAGCCAATTTACTCGTTTCTCCATTAACATTTTCTTCCGCTTCCAGATCGACCCAAAAGTGCGCGACCTGTACTCGAAATTCGATCGATCGTGCGTGTGGTCGCTCGTGGAGCTGGTGTCGTCGGAGGCGTGGGCGCCGGGCGCGGGGGGCGAGGCGCCGCCGCAGGCCCACGCCGCGCTCTACACGCCGTCCGACGCCGCGGCCTTAGTAAGTATCCGCTTATTTATATCATGGTATATTACAGAGGCATTTACCAGTTGTCTGTGATAAATGGATTTCATTATGTACAAAACTATTTTGCCACTGGTTTTCCTACAATACTTGATAGATAATTTAATGAATTTACGGGATTCTTGCCACGATTTCTAAATTTTATTTCGCGGCCGCAATCATGGTGCTTGCAACAGCATCGAAATATCAGACGTGCGAAATAAAAATCAGAAATCGTGGTAAGAATCCCGTAAATTCATTAAATTATAGTGAAAATAACCGCGATAGTCTAAAACAGTTATTGATAGATAATGGCATAATTTGATGTCCATCTTATTAATGTGGGACGTTGCTGTAGAGGCTGCGACTCATCTTCGCACGTGATACTAGCTTGTGAATATGTAACTTAATTTTGTATGGCAGCCGTCGTTATCAAACCGTGTTCTTGTCGCATCGGTGTTCGTGTACAATTCGTTATGTTAAAAAATATAATTCTAACTCAAAAACTACTTTTTATAATGTATTTTGATAGTAAATGTTCGCAGTTATAAGAGATTAAGTTTATTTTTGCGAAAATGCATAAAATAATTTTACTTACAGTCAGGCTGTATATGACGTCACAAAGTAGCATCATGTCTATGTTCTTTTTGGTTAAACTGTCATGTGAATGTTATATAAAGTTAAATAAATATCTGTCATCAAGAATACAAAGAAAATTTTAAAGTTGTTCATAATTAAAATAAAATGCTTTGCAGTGCGATTTTAAAATGATTACTTCGTGACGTCACCTGTGGCAAATTTCTTTAAAAATTTATGTTAAATGAAATACCGCACTAAAATTATAAATTTTAAAATTTTCGGAAAAAAGTACCTCATTCATAAAAAAATTTTAACTGTGTGCGACTAAAACCCGTACCTCTGTCGCCTTTCCTTGGGATCATAGTCAATCCATTGGCATTGCCCGCGAGCCTCACTGCACGACTTCGGTCTACTTGCAGAATGGAACTTGTGAATTCGGCTCACACCTGTACTGTTGTGAAGAAATAAGGCAGTACATTCTGTGCAAAGTACCGGGAAATGCTTAATAAAGTCAGAAACGTAGCTTTTTATTCGAAATTCAATTTGTGGCGTTCGAACCCTTCAGTTACAACACAGCTACGCGCCAGCGCTTGATCCAGTCCTCCATAAATTTTATAAGCTGGGCTTATTTTCTTTTATATTCACTATAAAAGAAAAGCACTTTCAGTGGATTTTCTTTTATAGTGTAAGCCGGCTCGAAACGCCTGCCTGTAGTCATTTTGGCCTTGGGAACAGGAAAAAGTCAGACGAATCCATATTAAGTGGGTACGGGGGTTGGTCGATGACATTCGTCGAGTTTTTGGCCAAAACTCTTGCACAATGATGGATTTGTGTGATGGTGCAAAACCCATGAATTGTTGTACCCCAAAGGCTTAAGTCCATAGTGTTTGAGCCGTCGGCCGATGATGTTTCAGCATATTATAATACCGTCATGATTATTTTTAATAAATTTTCTATATAGTCATAAACCATATTTAAAAGGTTATTGAACTAACTTTTTTGTTTTTGGTATTTAAATTAAATAATGAAGTCAAAGGAAATCTTACGTACAACACTAGAGTCACGTGTCCAAAATCTTAATTAGAATGTAGAAAGAAAACACATTTATACATTAGACTAACCTAAAGGCTTTAAAAGGAAGAGGTCTGTACCCGCGACAAGTCGAGGGGGTCTCAAAATGCGAGAAACTGACGCTACTGAGCTATATCATCTCTCGACCCGAAGCGAGTGTTTGTCGCGTTTAGACACCTTCTCGGCTAATTATGCTAGCCCCGTGCAACTTTAATACACGCAAACAATTTTAACCTTCCGCGCTTATGAAGCTTGTTTTTAGCTTGTTCTTATTGTCTAACACAGGAGCACATCCACTTGTAGCAAAATAACAGAGCGAATATTGGATTGACGTATTTGAATTTTGAAGTTTGGTGATAGGGATTCCGAACTAAAAAAACAAAACTCACAAAAAGTTATAGTTGCAATCGAACTAATGCTTTGCAAGATTGTACAATTAACATAATTAAGTTTGTAATATGTTTTTGACTTTATTTATTTAGTTTTAATATGTTTACTTTACTGTTTATGGAAAGCTTTATGCCTTTATCTTTGAAATAATCCACCAGCAAAACTTCTCTTGCATTGAACCAGTAACCCCAAAGTTGCGCAGCTATTGTATGGAGACTCCTCACGTTTAGTTTCTTATGAATTGAGACAATTTTATTGGGAAATATTTTAGTTCTGATACTTTTTTTAATAATCATTTACATAAATGATCCGAATTATCGTGCATTCCATTCGTCCATTAAGTGCTGTAACAAAAAGCTTACCGACGGCCTAAAATGGACTTAACCCTTTGGCCATTTTCGGCGGATAATTACTCATTTACTCATTCTAATGAACATGAACGCCTCATAACACCTAAATACTGTTCTCCCTTCATCGTTTGTCCTTCTGGAAGAAATTCGTAGTGCACTACACCTCGATAATCGAAGCAAACTACCATCATATTGTAGACGACCGGGTGGTGTAGAGGTAAGTAGCCTTGCCTCATACGCCGAAGGTCCCAGGTTCGAGTCCTGGCCGGAGAATTCGTTTGTGTGATAAACACAGGTGTTTGTTCTCGGGTCATGGTCGTTGATATTTATATATTCTATATGTTTATTCTGGGTTGCCCCCACTTCGCTGTATGGTAATCCATAACATAAGCTCAGCTTACTTTGGGGCCATAAAGTTGGTGTGATTTGTCTGGGGATTTATTATTTATTATTATGATTATTAACATAACTTTGATTTTCGAACGGCTTTGACGCGATTTTTTGGATTTCGGCGGGTATCCGATGCGAAGATTTTGACTTGTTTGCGTGTCGTACTTGTGAACCCCAGTCTCATCGCCAGTTATTATGCGTTTCATGAGGGTGGAATCTCTAGGAACTCGGGAAATTATATCTTCAGCAACCTGCTTTCGATGTTATTTTTGGACTAAATTGAGCTGTAGCACCAGTTTCTTATGAGCAAATCAGCTTCCACTTGTTTCCTTCTTTTAATGTTTTATATCATTCGTATGCCCGTGTTTTTGAGATACACAAACTCTGTGTTCAACAAATGTTTCCGTATTAAAATCGCAGAGCACTAAAAATATTGAAATATAAAAACAGTAGCTGTAATTTGACACTGCGTGACAAACTTCGTAAACATTTACGATTCGCGACAGGTTGAAATGGCGGCTCCGAAATTAGCTGCAGATCATGTTTGCTTAGATAAAATTACACGCAAAGGTGATTCGAAACCTTCGCACACACCTATATTCATGTTTTGCGCAGCGGTGCACAGCTACTTCTGAGTGGCCATGCCACCGCGTCGCGTACTATAATAAAAAAATAAGTTCATGTTCAAGTTCAAGTTTTTTAAGAATCCCGGAACTTTTTACCCAGAGTAATAAATATAATATGAATAAAGATCTATTTAGGGCCAGGAAGGTGTTAGTCAAATTAAACAAAGCATGGTCTTATTCTTTGAGAATATTAGCTTGAAAACTTTGGTGGTCAATACCTGTGGCTTCACAGGGAAGAACATGGTCACAATGAATCGAGAAAATAAGGTGTGAATGCTACACAAATCTTCTAGCGAACACGAAAACTTCTTTTCTTAGAATTATTTGTAGGGGACTTTTGTCTTTAAGACGTGTTAGTAAAAAGCCCATTGTAGCCTGAGCAATTATACGCGAAATAAATAGAACTTCACCACCTGCGTTTTTAAACCAATAAATTAAATAACCTTTCGTCCTCAGATATCGTTCCTGAAGCGGATATCTTCGAAGCTGAACAACAACACTCCCAGTGTGACGTCAGAGGAGATGTCCAGCGGCTCTGGACCTGCGCCTGAGGCGGCGGCTTTAAGGTATGGAGTTACTTTTAATAAATAATAATAATTATGGCCAAAACCAGAGCAGGCTTATGATGAATCTATTAAAACTTATCTTCTTCGCACAAACCTTTTACCCGATATATTCTATTACATTATTTACAACTCCCTTGAATATTCTTATAAAATGTACTTGGTTGAAGAAAGACAAATATTAATTTCAATAAATATAACGTCACGAGTAGAATACCAACTAACTCGATTCCACGCTCGCCTAGTCTCGTTGTTACCACGCCGCGGCTTCGTTTCTCGCCGGCTTATAATCTTATAATCTGCCATTCGCTCGGCTGTAATGCCTACACTTCGCGCCCCCGATACGCGACGGTCGCACGCTATTTACTATCGAGCCGTACGCATATTACTTTTAATTACGTCCAAACGTACTGTATAACTTTATTGAAACATTAAACTCTCTGTACCGACCTTAACGCCCTGTTTTAATCTCGTGCTGAAGAACATTTAACCCTATATAAATTAATAAAAATGTTCAGTCGAAATCAGAATAACATTTAAATTTACTATACACGGAACCTGTCCTCACAAAACAGTAGTACTGGAGTTTTAGTAGTTATGTTAATACCGCGTCTACGGCGTCACTGTAGTCCTTCATATTCACACCACCCTGACACCCCGTTTACGTGGTCGTGGTCCGGATAAAGGGAATGAACGGCCATTGCATTCACTGGTGCAAAGACAATTCCTAGTTTAGCCTACTGCCAGCAACGCATCATTAATCGATATTCAATAAATAACAATATAATTAATCACTATCCATAGTACCATCTACCATTACTGATGTCTATTGCTCGTTTGTCAAAATGGTATATTTATCTGGTAGTAAAAAGGGCTTTTCTTAAATCATTTTAACAGAAATAAATTTCAAGCCTTTTCGAACGACATAACTAACCGCCGCATACTGTAACAAGCAGGGAATAGAAAAAAGCGGTGGAAGTAGCATGTACACAATTTTCTTCAAGAACCAGTGTTGCCACACCCACACGTTCACATACATACATATGACAGAAGAAAGAAGTGACTTACACAATTAGCACCGCTAATTCACGAGGCGTTTATTTCAATTTTGTCATAAACGAGCATGCGGCCCGACCTTAGTTAATCGTAGATGATCAATTCATTATTATTATTTATTGGTTATCGATTAATGATGCATCGCCAACCGTAGGCTTAAGAATAGCCTTTTGTTCCAGTAATTATGACATAGCATCAAAATATCCTCTTAGACCATCTTGTGTTAGAATCAGAAAGAACCGAATTGTGCAACAGACATCAAATCTTAATATGCATTCATGTAGTCCTCTTGTAATGTCCATAAAAAGTTATAATCACCTTCCTAATTACATAAAAAACATTAAAAGGTTATGTGTTCTTTGATTTTATGTATTCTTTCTTTTTATGAGCCCTCCTTATGTATGTAGCAGTGTCTACATTAGGTCTATAGTGTTACATGTTGTATGTGTTCATGTATATGCTCCTCCACAGTAAAAATAGATTTTAGAAGTTTGTAACATTATGGAAGCAATAAATAATTGAGTATTGAGTAATTACACTGGCTGTTATAGAATTTAAAATACGAAGGATCTTAAAGAAGAAACTCTACCACAAAATATATTTCAAATAATCTTGAAACAGGGTTTACCTTTTCTCCTCACTACTTCCAATGTTTTTTCTGTTCTGTGATTAACGGTTCATTATTTAGTCCGTCATTTGTTTTATTTTTAGTGACCTAACCAAATATCTTTGCTTAATTTCCGCAGTGAGACAAGCAGCGAAGGCTCTCTAAGTTGGAGTGAAGGCGGCACGTCTCGACTCGCCGCGTTGTTACAAACTGTGGAGCCCAACTATAAGAGCCGGCTGCACGATCTACTCAAGAAGATGCCGGATTTCTCACAAATCAGGTCAATAAATATATTACTGTATATACATACCAAATTAAAAAAAGGGTAAGCATTTGTTTAATATGTAACCAACAACACTTTAAATAAGAAAGCGATTGAATAGAAAATTCGTCGGCAATATTCATCCATGAAATTAGGAATCGTGCGGATAAAAATGCGCCAGGGAGGCATCGCGTCTCTTTGTAATCTTCTGGGGCACCGTAACGTATATTTAACTTTAACGCAATTATACACGGTTTACATATATATGAAATGAAATGAAATATTTATTTCTCAACATTGACAATTACTTGTTCTTATTGATGTCAAATAAAACATGACTTCCACCAGTTCGGAAAAGCCTTCGTGTTGAAGAACTGGCAAGAAACTTCACGGGTGTATATTTTTTTCAAAATAAATTTACAGAGTCTCTTTATGTCTATACAAAGTTATACTTATCTGCATCCGTTAGCTCGGCAAGTCTCCCTCCAGTCCTCCCTATATCCAGTCCTAAGCATTTCTATCGTTTAATTAAGATTTGCTTTACTTATACAACAAACAGTTGGTTTTTAAGTTATTGAAATACACCATTCCCATCCACTAAACTAGTCGAATATTCATATTTTCTAACCTACTCTTTTTCTTAATCAGAATCACTCAAGCAGAAACAAAGGAGCCCTCAAATGCCATAGAAAACGGGAGCATAAAGCGAGGAATCCTAGCCAAAGTGCCTAAACCTAGATTACCTAGGAGCGCTAGTTCCGGCTCGGCCCTGGCCCTCACTGACGACAAACCGTCCAATTCTGAGAAAGAAGAAAGGAAGGAGAAGATTCACGTGATGGTTATCAAACTGGCTAACGTGGAGGAGTATGATTATGTCGGTGAGTAGGGTCTTTATTCTATCATGCAAGACAAGTTGTTGGTTTTGTAGAAAAGTAACTTTATGAAACCAGAGACAGTTTCAGTTCATAATAGTAGGCTTCATAAAGTCACTAACTCATTCACGGGTCAATGTATACGCTTTTATAATAAGGTTCCTGAGGATATCCAAGGTCTTCCTACTGACAAATTCAAAGAAACTATAAGCACAAGTTGCGTGCTAAAGCATATTATAAACTATCCGATTATTTGGATGATAGAAGCCCTTGGGTAAAATCCCCTCATTAACAGGATTGTACTAGTATTTGTAACAAAACATGTGTAATGTGTTTGTTCGATGAGTTCTTCGTCCCGATAAATATCTAAAGCGTCATTGTCACTAAAGTACGTCTTCTTATGGTAGCGTCGGGTGACGGGTCGCTCACTTCCCTCTAATATGGTTGAGGAGGGCGATGGCTGGATCCCGCGGTCACTTGTGAACGGGTGCCGTTTGAGGGTGTTCGTCGTTTGGATACTTGGAGGGAGGGAGACTTGCCGAGCTAACAGATGTAGATAAGAATAACTTTGTATAGACATAAAGAGACTCTGTAAATTTATTTTGAAAAAAATATACACGCGTGAAGTTTCTTGCCAGTTCTTCAACACGAAGGCTTTTCCGAACTGGTGGAAGTCATGTTCTAAAAGGTTCTAAAAACATTAAAATTCAAATATTTATTTCTCAACATTGACAATTACTTGTTCTCATTGACGTCAAATAAAACATGACTACCACCAGTTCGATAAAACCTTCGTGAAGAAGAACTGGCAAGAAACTTCACAGGTATATTTTTTCAAAATAAATTTACAGAGTCTCTTATGTCTATACAAAGTTATTCTTATCTGTTAGCTCGGCAAGTATCCAAACGACGTACACCGTCAAACTGCACCCGTTCACGAGATAACGCGGAATCCAGCCATCGAACGCATTAGCTTCAAGAACTATCATTTTCAACATCCAATCCGCAGGAATACTACTTAACAATATAGACAACCTCTCAAAACTTCTCATTCAAATCTTTCATTATCGCAAGGAATGGAGCCGGAATCGAAGGTGCTGGAATGTTACTACGGCGGTTCCGAGGCCGATGATCCTGACGACGCAGCTTCCAGTATGGCCGCGGCGCCGCTTCCGGTGCAGAAACGGACCAGGTACGCATGTGGTTTGTTAGCCATGATTTAGGTTTAGATGTGTTGAATACCATTCTGGAGATCTGAGAAATATACTTGTATGGAGTAATTACTACTGATAAAGCTTTGTTTATTTACTTATGTAATAAGTCGATTCTAATAAATGTTTCCTCAATATATAAAGAAGGAAGGCCGCTTGCCACACATTCAAAATCCTGTCAATCATATTCTTACTCAGGTCTCGTATGAAATTAACTTTTCTTTTCGAATAGGTGTTTATCGCACGACATATTCATACATACTTCACGACATACTTTATCAGTGTTGTAAAATTCGTCCCAGGCAAAAACATATTAGAGGAAATATATTTAGAGGTTATTTTAGAAAAACAAAACTTTATGTGTGTTATCAAACACAGTTGGTAGGTATCGTAGGCTAATATGGTTAGCCGTATAAACAGTTTTGTTTTTAAAGTACTTACAAATATAAATAAAATAACAATACATTTTTTATTAAATTTACCACTTAGATAACCCACTTGATATCCTCAACTTAACATTTACCTCAACTTACGCATCCAAATTCAGAAAGTGTTTTTTTTTAAATAACTATTTAGATTTATTCTATTCTTTCCATATTACTATAGAACTTTATTTTCATTTGATTTATTGCGTTGTCATTGAATTTGGATTACGTTATTTAAGATTGTGGCTGCGTTCACGAAAGTGTTTCTTGTCAATATGCTATTGTATGCCATACGCGTAAGGTGACTATCAATAAATGACAGGTTCTATGTGGCCATCTTCCTTTGCGCCTTACTTTTGACTGACACATATATGAAAGTCAATATAATACCTGTTCTAGTCCAAAACAAAATACTTTTCGTATTATTTTGCATACGAGAGTAATTAAAAAATAGTCGAATCAAATATACACTTATTATCGTTATAGACTAAACTTTAAACTGTATAATCTGTTGAAACAATTTGGATCTTTGTCGAAGCTTCTTATTCAGTCACTGCTTGAGAGTAGTTTGTTTGTTCAGGTTCATTGATATACGTTAACAGATCATGTAAATAACATAAATAAGATAAAATGTCTCCAGGTTCTCAGTGTCCCACGACGAGGTGTCCCTCGGGAACACGTCTGACAACCTGGAAGCCGTCTCCGAAGCTGCGTCCAATCACAGCGTGACTTCCAGTCTCGATATTGAGACTGAGGACCAGAATGATAACCTGTCTGATATGGTGAGTGATGTGGAGCTTGCTGTACCGTTTAAATAATGTGATTTATTTACTCATAGCCGAAAAACGAGCACGCGCTCCGTTAGACCTGTAACAAATCGATCAATAAAACAAATGCGAGCAATGGTGCGTTTCGATTACCGATTATCTCGCGTTCACGACGGATATCGATACGTCATTAACGCCGCCATCTGCCTGCTCACAGTGCCCGAGCTACGCAGCATGGTCGCTGGAGCGATCTGTCAAAACTGAATCATGACGTTTCTTTGTTGATGTTTTTATTTAGGCGATTAAAGATTTTAGAAGCTGATTAATTTATTTTGTAATAATATAAAAAAATGGCTCCTGATACAATCAGGGTCGGAGATCTTAGTGAACATATAACTTCAGATTAAATCGAGGAACAATCAGAACTTTTGCAAAAAGCAAAAAGCATGCTATTTACCGTTCCGATTGAAATAACAAAAATATCACTTTTAGCGCGCTGAGTTGAATCGGAACGGTTATGGGCGGTAGTGAGCGGTGGCATTCGGAACGCAGCCCAAAAGAACGAGATGTCATACGCAGGCTTGCCTTTGTTTCTGTATTTTCACTGGCTCCATCTCTTTAACCGGATCAAAACCACGTGCACGTGTTTATTATAGAACTGTGGTCAGAACAAGATCTTAAGGTAACGTCTGCAATCATATCAAATACATGTTTTGAAGTTGTTCTTTACTTATCATCATAAAAAATCTATTCTTTTCTCGAAAAGCAAAAAAGACATGCACACTCAGAAACGTGCCTTGTGATATGCTATCCTTCTTTTCTTGATCTCATACGTCGACGTCGTAATAATAAATAACCAATATAAATAATTAATTTGGTTAGTCCATCTAGCCCGAAACTGTGTATTATTTATGAAGCTTTTAATCAAATGGATTTGTTTTGTTTGTTAGGGGTTAGGAGAAAGCGTTTTATTATTGATTCTTTTGTTACTTTTAAGAATGTTATGTACCCAGGTATCTGCGAATGTGAGCGGCCGCGGCAGTCCCAACATCTCTGGTAGAGAAACGCCGTCTTCGCAAGTTACGGATGGTGACGCGCCGCCGAGAAGGTAATTTTGAAGTAACTAACTGTCGTACACACAAAATTCCTAATCGATAATTTTAGTTCTTGCAGATAAGTAGGGTATGGCAACGCCGGCAACTGACAGTGCGAGTGTTGCGATAGTGACAAATTGCAAGGAATTGAATCGATTCACGATAAACTTCAATATATCGATATACAGGGTGCCGATTACATTAAAGATTTTTTTCTCTTAATTAAGAAGTAATTTTTTGTCATGCCGTTTTGGAATTCCGAGTAAACGCTACTTGCCGTAGTACCTTTGTGTTACAGTACACTCGGTTAAAGTTGGGTGTTGTAGATATTTTTAATTAATAATAATAATTATATATTTCTTTATTGTGGCAACAAGCCCACTTGTTAATATTACAAAACTTAAAAACAGCGGTAGTGTTACAAAAGCATTCTGCAAACACTAGATCATCAAAATTCACACATATTTCAACATCACAATCTAAACAATCTATTACAGACAAAACTTGTTGACACACGACAATAAAATAAAACATAAAATCCAATGTAGGTTTATTTCAATAATATTTTAAACAAAGGAGACATTTCATTTTCGATTAGTGGGATGTACACCAGTTATATGAAAAAATGAGGGTAACGCACAAAAAAATAAAAAGTAATATATTCTGCATTATGTTCTACTTTATTACAAAAAACAAAACATCATGCAGCCACACTGAGTTGACGGATCCGTACTCCGCCATGTTGAACGAAAATACGAAACAACATGCTTGTTGTGTACCATTGAGTCTGTGGCAACTTGTTATCTTCCTATTCTGTGGTTTGTCGAACCTTGGTGTGGTGCGTCCTTTTGTCGAACTAGAGCTGACTGAGTGGTTTCAATAATCGGTATGCACTTCGAGTTACCACGTAGTAGTTTACTGTATTGTCTTATAAAAATATTTAGGACTAAGGTATATCAAACATTTGAATGACTTTGGAGATGTTCAAAGATCATAATCGTTTTGGAAACCTGAAATTATCAAAATAACCGTTTGTTCAAATCGATATGTTTGCAGTTGTTATATGAACGGTAAATTTTATTAAATAAAACGAAAAACTCAAGACAGATGACGCCAATTAAAAAAAAAATTAAACGAAATTGTGAAATATTGGCCTCTAATACTCGTTCTATTTATTTGATGCAATCCTGGGTACAGAAACTAGCCAAGCGCCCTTCAAATACTGTAATAAGAAATGTCTCCTTTGTAAATTAAATATTAAATAAAGACTGTGATGGCAGTTTAGGGCCTTTTATTTAAATTGACAAGTTATAAATACCTGAATTAAATAATACTCAATTATTTACTATGTCTATTTAAATAATAGAAAAAAAAAAGAAATTATTTCTTATATTCAATAAGATGTCAGAAACTCAAAAATGTCACTTTAAATTCAGTAAATCCATATAAATTTTATTAAATTAAAATATTTATAAAATAATATTTCACTTAAAAAAATTAATGTCAAAATGAATTATGAATAAAAACTGAATAAATTATTTGATATAATATATAAAAAAATTATATTCATCTTAGTATACACATAAATTGCAGCCATATTGGTAGTTCTAATTTAGAGGCGACTAATTTTAAAATGGTGTTAGTACTGGAGCGTAGTCTGCACATAAGTGATACATTTTTCTTTCTAATGACAGCGTAGTAGTCATGGACTCCTGCTAACGCGAACATGGCTGATGCACTACAGCTCCGAGGCAACCCCAGCATTCTCAGGCCGTTGTTGTACTGACCTCTAAGGGAGTGCAAAGTTGACTTTGAGCCGAGACCATGCGACCACAGACCCGCCGTGTAAAATGATTGGAAGAAAGCTTTAAACAGTGAAATCTTAGCACCCACATTACAACGTGCGAATCTGAGTGCCAGCATGTTGCATCTCGCCGCCAGTGCTCTTCGCTCTCTATCAATATCGGCACTGTCATTGAGGTCCACCGTTAAGTAGAGTCCTAGGTATTTAAATTTCGTTACTCTAACTAACGGCAAGCCATTAAGTAAGTTATTCGGCTCGTAGTTGACTGACTTACCAGGGACCCCAAAGCTTATTTACTTACTGTTTTTGGTGTTGTACAAGAGGCCATGAGATCTTGCATACTCCTCACATGCATTTAATAGCTCCCTTTCCAACCGGCTCTAGGACCCAGCAGCACCATGTCGGCAGGGTCACTCAGGTTATTTATGCTAACGTTATCCCTTTTACAGGATACTGGTTTACATCTCAGTTCATGAATTCATTAATTAATAGTAGAGGTTAAATAATTTCGGCGCGGTAATCCCACCCTGCCGCACTCCACACTTCAAACCATAGTCAACCATAGAACAGAGTTGCCCCATTTAATACAATTCACTGATTATCATACCAATGTCAAAACAATCTTATGATTGACACTGGCACACCCGCCTTCTCAAGTTTCTTCCAGAGCATGTCAAAAACTACCAGGTCGAATGCCTTAGATAGGTCAAGGTTAAGGTCAATAGGTCAGGCTTAGACTGGAGTGTGCCTATCTGTATAGTACCGAACAGTTAGCTTTTAGCAGAGTATGGCACTGTTTGCTCGTTTGCTCTAAATCCAAACTGGGCATCCTGTACTTTCACGGCAGCTTCTGTCATCAATCTATCTTAAATCTTAGCAATAATAGTTGCCAGAGAAATAAGTCTCTAATTGGTATGGTCGGCTACCTTTCCAGTTTTGTTTATTAATATAGGAACAACAACAGTCCCCAACATTGCTTTTGGTAGATAAGAACAGCTTGATGCACATGCATGTGATGATTGATGCACAAGGAGTAGAACGTAGCTAGAAGTAGAGGCAGGTGAGGACCCGCGAACTTAAGATGCTCGATGCTCAGCCTATGGCGATTTACCCTTTTTCATATTTTTAATCTCCAAAGCCACTTGCCTGACGGAAATACGAATCAAGTTCCCATCAGCAACAGTCCGAATATCGGAGTTCTGTTCCTATTGCGTTGAACCCAAAAGCGAGTCTGCATTAAAATGTGATTAAAATTTTTTTAATGTTAAAATTAATGTGATTAAAATCAATTATATAATCTTGACAATCTGTTATTTATAAAAAGCTTATTCATGGTTACATAACAGGCAAAAAATAGAAGAAAAGCTCATATTTGTAGTCTCAGGACTTGAAAGATCATCACAGGGTGTATCAGGTTTTCCGATTTGAAAAGTACATGATCAAAATTTTGTTTATATTTTTCTGATCTTCTTCTGGTCTATCACCCGGTTCCTGGAAATACTGAGAGGCTGAGGTGCGTTCAAGAAGTTCATCCATACAACGGTTCAACAGTTATGGTATGGGCGGGTATTATGAAGAACAGACGAGCTGAGCTCGTTTGTAAATGGAAACATGAACGCTGCAAATTACGTTCAGGATGTTCTAAGGCCTCCGTCCATTTGCACAAACCCTTGGCTTTGATTTAACGTTGATGCATGATGATGCGCGTTCGCATACAGCTTTGCACACCAGGGAGTACTTGACAAGTGAAAACATCCGGGTATTGCTTTGGCCTGCACAATCGCCAGACTTCAACCGTATCGACCTCGCATGGAACATGCTCCAGAGACGTGTTTAGAGGACTTGCACGGAGTGACAACATCCCGACAACTGATGGACTTACTAAAATTTCATTGGGAGCAATTGCCACAGGATAACATAAACAGTCTCATCGATTCTATGAATAATCGGTGTCAGCAAGTTCTCAACAACAGAGGCGGACACTCTTTGTATTAAGTTATCCAATTTCTTTTACAATAAAGCTTATTTTGTTTAACAATTACATTAAGTTAATAAAAAGTTTAACTGCTTAGGCATCTTAGTTTGTACTACGTATGATACAGTTCTCGCAATATTGTTAATTTATGTTATTAAAATAAAAATTATAAAAAAACTATTGGTTTTTTACTTTGAAAAGACACTAAAGAATACTATATAATAAAATACTAACGATTTAATGTTAAAATACATTGTAAAATTCAAATTTGTATGTGTTGCATGCAACATGTAATAAACAATTGAAAATTTAAAAAGTAGTAATGATATAAATTGATATGAAATGTCAAAATTTATGAAAATCATTAATACTTATACATCAGGGTTATAAGAATATACAACGTTGATAAAAGCGAGAGGCATTAAATGAAACTACATATTCTGTGTATCATTATCAGGCTACACAACAAAAATCAGATCAATGTAAGCCATAGTTTAGTCACAGGAATATTTTTTAGTTTTTACTTAGTTTCATTTAAACACTCCGTATCTTCCCGATCACCTGATCGTGAGTTTGTACTATAGGCATACGTAGTTATCTGAACGACAAAATTCACGCGAGCGATGCGACGTTGCCAGTTCGCATCGTAAGTTTGCAGTACAAACAAGAAAGTACTTGTACTAAATCTTTCCTTAAAAGAAAGTACAGATCACGGTTATCTCATTCTAATGTAATAAGCGTAACAGAAATAGAAATAGATCAGTATGTTGCTATCAAGGGCACAATTTACCTATACTTTGTTTAGTGCGAAGACGCGTTGCATCCGAGGTGCACGTTGCGCAATTCAGCACGGATTATTGTCGCTCACGCGTCCCATTTACTAATGTTAAGATTTTATTGTGATAGGACACGTAACTGAGTATTTTCGGTTTAGTTTTGTGAGTAGTTTTTAATTATTTTGTAAGTACGTAAGACATCCACAATGCTTCGTGCTACATACACGGCGTCAGAATACACTGACATGATTTTAATCTACGGGGATTCTCACGGAAACGCAGCTCTAGCTCTGAGAACTTACCGAGAAAGGTATGGAGACAGCCGCGCGTGCCCTAGGAACGCTCGCACCATAGTACTGGCAGTACAACGGGCACGGGAAAACAAACCATTAGCAGCGCATCAGGAGGGAGTCCCACCGCAGCAGATACCTACTGCGCGCGAGCAACAGATTCTTGACTATTTTGACCACAACCTCACATCGAATCTGCATAGAGCTGCACGCCAGGTTAGCGTTTGCCATAGAACCGTGCATAACATTTTGAAAAGGAATAAACGCAAACCGTACAAATTTAAGAAAGTTCAAGCCCTTTTAAGAAGGAATTTGCCAGTCAGGCGTACTCACTGCCAGTGGATACTTGACAAAGTTACAGACGACCCGAATTTTTTATTAAATGTTATGTGGACCGACGAGAGCACATTTACACGCAATGGCATATGGAACCAACAAAATCTCAGATACTGTAGTATTGAAAATCAACGCATGATTCGGGAGTCAGAGCATCAGTACCGCTTCTCTGTTAATGTGTGGGCTGGTATACACAGGGACCAGATTATGGGCCCTGTTTTTATTGACGGCACCCTTAACGCGGTAAAATTATTGGAGATATTATCCGGTCCCGTGGCTGAATATACCGAAGAACTACCCTTAGCCAATTATCGGCATTTATGGTACCAATTGGACGGAGCTCCTCCACATTCAGTGATGTCTTCCAGAGAGCTTTCACCGAAATGTTTGGACAGCAGTGGATTGGTCGATTTGGACCAGTACGATGGCCACCACGGTCCCCGGATCTCGCTCCAATGGATTTTTTTATCTGGGGGTTTGTGAAAAGTGAAGTGTACGCGACAGACGTGAATACCATAGAGGAACTTAAAAACCGGACTATTTTAGCGTTTAATAAATTAAAAAGTTTAACAACAAACAGTGACCTTATTGCACGATTAAATAACAATATTATACGTCGTTATAATTTGTGTACCATTGCAAACGCGACATTTCGAACAATTGAAGATTTAACGTGTAAGTGTTACAATTAATTATTTTTGTTTATTATTTTCATTGATCATACCTTCCAACGTTACCTACAACGCATGTTTACTTTATCATCCACATCAAACCCGGGCGCTCCGCTGTGTAGGTAGGTGTGCGAGCCGGTGAGCCCGCCGCCGCACGCGCTATGCTATTCAAATGCTTTGTTGCCAATTTACTCAACAAAGGATGTTTACATTTTAACTTAATTATTAAGCTATTTAAGTTCTTTGAAAAACGTTTTTTCGTATACTTCTCGTGAACTTTTTTTTAATAGTTTCGGATTAACAGTAGGCACTTATAGTATATGTGGTTTCATTAAATGCCTCTCGCTTTTATCAACGTTGTATACGGCGAACGCTAAATCTTTTTAGTTTCTAATGGCATAGTTTCCTGTACACTCAGAGCCTAAGTTACTGAAAAGCCTTTAGCCTTTTCCAGGCGTTTGCCAATGCCTCCCGTACACACTTATGATGTATCCTGCAAATTATTGGTTGCAGACCTATTGTTCTTTGGGAAAATTTTAAGCATTATTATAATACTATATAAATATGAATTAAACATATTTCATCATCATCCCAATAAACAACATAATTTAACCTTACTGGTATTAATAATTTTATTAGTATTACGATTATTATAAAATACAGTGGTCGTTAGCATAATACTCACAAATTGTTTCATCGATTTTAACAATTTCCTTGATAGTGCAAGAGCTGAAATTGAGACCACGGATTGGAACGTTATAAGCCAATGAGAATGCATCGTAATGGAGCTTTAAGATGCTGCGGATAAGCGCTCTCGCTCTCTCATATTAATTCTTTCCCGCCTTCGGTCTCTCACTATCTTAAGGCATTTGTGTCACAATTTGTAGCTTTTAACACCACCGAAACGATCTGGATTTTTGACATTATTATTTATAAAGTGTAGTTGACATGCTCTGAAAATTGCAGAAGGAGACGAATTTATTTTTTTACCTATTTACACATCTTTGGGATGGTCTGGTTCGGTGTCCCACTACTCAAATGATTTGTAGTTGATAAATTAAGCCTATTATTCAAAATTATCTATATTTTTTTGTTATTTTATGCTGGTTCAATCATATTTTTAACACATATTTTTTACCTTACATTGCGCCTTGCGCAGTACTGTCCCACCCGTGAATGCCCGCCAGACTAACTATTCCTTATACAACTGCATAAACCGTCATCTGAAAAATGTATAATAAAAACTATATATAATATAAAAACTCTGAAAAATGTGTTGCCAGCTCTCCGACTATGAGTCAATATCTAATAGCTGAGCGTTCCTAATCCTCATCATTTTATAAAATTATCAGGAACATTAGATTTTTATTTTCGTTAAAAATTTTAGCTTATTTAACAATATTAGGTACTAGTTTACATTTTTTTTGTTTTAAGGACTTGCGATCCGACCTGAGTGTTGTACGACACGAATACGAACGAGGCTCCGTCTGTCTCGCGCGCCTCGTCCGTGTGGCATTCTGACTCTTTCTCAGTTTTACTTGTATCATATTGAGTTTTTGTGATTACTACGAGCACTTACTAGATCCATTTCTTATGTAAAAGCTTTTAACTGTATTTTATATATGATAACTGTTTGCATTTATTCGATAGTACCAAGTGTTAACTAAAAATAACTATAGTGAGTTGGTTTTGTCATACAGACCGCTGCCGAACGTGCCCGCTAACCAGTCCGCAGTGAACCAAGCCAAGATGTTGAAGCAAGCGCGCAGCGATATAGACGACAAGTTCTGCAAGTTCGAAATTAAGGTGAATGATATAATACATAAGTTATAATTATTTATAAACATTTAACCCCTTTTTCGTTCATGTTCAAATGCAATTTTCTGGCACTTAAAAGAGATTGCTCATTAAATGTTGCAACTTTGTAAAAAATATTTGTTATAAACAAGAGAAATGATTTGAATTTGTTGCATGTGACTGTGTCAGTTGTTTTTATGTTTCTGCTTTGAAACGGAAAAATGAAATCGTCTTAATCTTTTAATGATCATACTTCAAGTCTTAGTTTAGCTCGGGGATACCAGGTCTCTTTTATCTCACTCTTTATTTACTTTAAAGCAGAACGACCTTGATGTAGATATTTACTAAATAGTAATAGTAAACTAAATAAAAAAGATTATATTATTTTATATATTTTCTTAAATTTTCACGATACATACTTTAAATAAAACACTTTTTACCGGATATTATCGCGTATATTTTAGTTAATTTTAAAATTATTTCGACGTTTCGGCATCTTTGCCGGCATCGTGACCACGGCAACTGCAAAGATGCCGAAACGTCGAAATAATTTTAAAATTAACTAAAATATACGCGATAATATCCGGTAAAAAGTGTTTTATTTATTATATTATTTTACTATCCGCCGAAGATGCAAACATTTTTCGTTACTCTCTCTGCTTCATTATATTTCACAAAGACATTTCTAAACGTGCCACTCTTGCCACGCGTAGAAACTTCTGGAAGGCGACGAGACGATCAGCATAATGTCGGACACTTGGAGCACGGACGTGCTGGCGTCCGACTCGGAAACCATCGGAGACTCCTGTGAAAATACGCAGGTCCAGGCTAATCAAGGTAACTAACAAAATGTATTTTACAATATTTGTACGTTAAAGAGTTATCTATGGACCTACAGATCTAGTACAGGTCACGTCATGTAAAAAGAACGCTGAAGAAAGTAGAGGGTGTGTGCGCATGGGTAAACTCGCGCACGAAAGTAACTTGCAGCTTCGTATATTGGTTGGCACATTAAAAATATATTTATAACCCTGGGCAAAGTTTTCAATGCCTGTTATTGGTTTTTGGTTTATTCTATTATTTTTGCCGAGAGTTCGGAAGACAGTAAGCAATTCCGAATCTTTTGAACTCTTCTGCAACTCTTTTACAACTCTGAACATTTTGTTGCTTCTGTGGTCGGTTTCATACAATGTTTTAAATTATGGACTAAGTTATTATCAGCCTCTCTCATCATAAAACAATAAACGTCAAAAATCATTTTTCCGAACCTTTCTATGTAAAACCATAATTCCAAAATCGATAATTAAAAACTTTTGTTCGCAATGGCATTTTGTAGATATAAAATAATTACCTCTGACTTTTATGTATTTTTTTGACTTTTTAAGCCAATTTTGTATTAGACCCACCGTGGCTTTCTTTTAACGCCAAGGATTATAGCTATTACTCGCTAAATCTGTGAAAACCGTCCGGTTGGTTTCGAGCTGGTATTGAGCTTTACACCAGGGTTTCAGTCATGGTCAACTAATTAACCGATCATCATTACCAGAAATAAAGACTTATGCTGATCAAGAGACAGATGGAAATTAAATCGAATCGTAATGTTATTTTTAGAATATAAGTAAAATAATAAAGCAGTTTTGGTTTATATTCCAATATGTGCTGATCTCTGATCCCTCTTAAATCTGATTGTAAATCTATTGTAACTTTTTTGTTTAATGGCATACACAAGAAAAAGATGGTAAGTTTTACTTTATTTCTCTTTCTTTCTCCAAGCCTTTGATTTTAGATATATTATTGTCTGTCTGCAAATTGACTTCATTTTAAATATGTGATGTATATTTTGAATGTATGCTTGTTAATGAATTGAATAATGTTCCTATAGGTATGAACGCCAGCAATACAACCGCTCCGGACGTGTCCGAGACTGCGAGTGAATCCGCCTGGAGTATGGATGTCTTGGCTTCGGACAGCGATAGGAATACTGAGGTATGTTGTTCATTTTGTTTATTACTATTAGTTGTGTAAATATGAAGGTGACGTACCTACTTTAAATTAACCTACCTACCTACAAATTAATTGAAATTTAAACTTGCATCTAGGTTATTTTCAAATTAACATGTTTGCTTTTGTAATAAAATATTAAATATAACAGCAAAGAGTCGCCCCATTGTCGGTCGCCCGGAGAGAGTACGTAGGTAGAAGAGTAGAGTCGGTACGTAGGTTTGGCATTTTTTTATTTTAGGTTTTAGTTTGGTAATCTGTGGTAACGACCCAGACGAAGTCGTAAAGAAAATAATCTCAAGTGTTTTTAAAACTTCATTTTATTATTTACAAGACGATTTCATGCGGCACAATGAATTTTCATAAATCAAGTCTTAGTGCTCCTCTACACTCCAAAAGGAACCCCTGTATAAAGTTAACATTATTACACCTTTATGTTTATTTTGGTTTCAAACGTTTTAGTGCCTCATCTGTTATATTAAACGCAAATAATTGTGTAAACGCAGGTGGATACGGACGACTGCGTGTCGGTGGCGGCGCGCTCCGACACGTCGTGGCCGCGGAGACCTTCCAACCAGGAGGACTCGACGCCCACCAAGCAGTCCACTCCGGTAATCTGTTTACTTGTAGGGTTACTCGCCTTGTGCATGTTACATACCGTTCTAATGAGTTGTGTGTGTGTGTGTGTCGATGGTTTTGATGAAAATTAGTATATGTTCATTTAGTTAATATTTTGTTGGTAATTGTGTCGAAAATATAAACTATGGTGTTATGTATGATTGTAAAACAAGATAGAATAAGATGATGAAAAAAAAAACAATAACCTCTATTTGCAGTTTTTTATTAAATATTTAAATAATTTCGTAAACACAACAATATTTTAAAATTGTGTGGTAAATATATTTAACATACTGTTTCGAACCCTTACAAAAAAGCCTAATTCGTGGTCATCGTATGAACTCGAATAAGTTCTATTGTTTTTGTTCAACAATTGGAAATCAGGGATTTTCGATTAGATTTATTTTTTTACCTTCCTCAAGTATATATATCATTTTAGTTCTTTTTTATTTAAATTTTGATTTTTATCAAATAAAATTACAACTAATAAATGTACGTGATGTATTTTGTTTGGAAAAAAGTTCAGCAACCATAGATTTGTCACTTCGACAGTAATAGTTCTTTTGAATTTAGAATGTTTTATTTTATTTCAGAACGGAAGCATAAGGAAGGCAGAACTGAACAGCCCGCGACACAACTTCCGGCCTATTTTGCCTAATCGGTATGTAACCAAAGTACCTACAACATTTGTGTTAAATAATTTTTCAAAACACGTAAAGTACTCCAAATTATTTTAATCTACGTAACAAAATTTTTAAACTAAAAATCCGCATCCAAAATGCTTTAAAGTTGTAACACCTATCTGGTTTACGTCGCGGTTGAAAACGTAAACTAGAAATTTATTTATACATTTTACCCAAACAAATTCCCCACTTTAACAATATTTTTGTTAAAGTCACACGATAACTTTACAGAATTACAAATTAACCAAAGTCTTGTATGTGCAGATCGGGCAGTGGCTACTTGAGCGCCACGGCCGCGCTGTGCCGCGGCGGCGAGCTGGACCTGCCCGCCGACTGCCGGAAAAGCATCCTCGTTAACGGATACCCGGTCAGTCAAGCAAATTAATAATAATAATAATAAATCCCCAGACAAACACGCCGACTGTATGGCCCCAAAGTAAGCAGAGCTTGTGCGATGGATGACCATAAAGCGAACTGGGAGGGAACGCAGAATTTGCATACGTATATAAATATATACAATCGTGATCCGACAACAAGCGTCTGTGTTCGTCACACAAATGAATGCACCGACCAGTACTCGAACATCTTATGAGGCACGGCTACTACCCTCTACGCTACTCGGCTTTCAACGGAAATTGAAATTCAAAATATTTTATTTCATTATTGTTACAATAAGCTGCAAAAGTGCGTAGGTACCCGGTCTAAACGATCTCAGTATTCTCGCATACTACAGTCTCGATTTGCTTATGACTGTACTTTTTTGTGTAACACGTTTAGCGTTACATACAAGTGTTATTATTGTTACTTCATCCAGGCGGTTGCGCCCTGGCTCGGATGAAACACGCGTCGCCGGTATTCTGTGGCTTAGTGCAGGGGTCGGCAACCTTTTAAGTCAGAAGAGTCAAAAATTACAATTTACAAAATTTTTATGTTTTTAAAGAGCCACAAATATGTTTCAAAAATTAATAGTACTTGCATAAATAAAGTTTTTTTGATAAAAAAAACTAATCTATTAATTCATAAGAAAAATATTTATTTATTCATATATAAGTAGTGTTTGTTCATAACAAATTAGATACAACAAATTAGATGGTATTATTCGATAATCACTTATTATTTAAGAAAAAAATTAGAACAAATACACATTTACGGACTTACGACAGTGAAGACGCGTTTCGTGGGGGAGGGGTGCGGTGAAAAACGAGTTCAAGTGGCTGAGAGATAGAAATGGTGCCTAATCCTCGTTTATTGATTTACAACGATTTTGAAATGCTTTTTGTTTATAAAATAAATAACATTTGCGTATGGAACTAAAGAGCCGCAGCCTCACATCCAAAGAGCCGCAGGTTGCCGACCCCTGGCTTAGTGCATTCGTCGATCAAGATCATATTTTCTTATAACAGTTGCAACAATTCCATAAACTAACGCCCGTTTAAATTTATTGAAAACGGTAAAGTAATTTTAGAGAAACCTGAATTAGTTTACGCTGGAGAGAGGTACGCACTATAGCAGGTTACTGTCTTCAAATTTTCTTTAGTCCTTGCAACCTTGAAACAAGGAACTGTACAATACGCCTACTTAGGTGATGACTTGCTTCGCCACGTCGGCGCCGGAGAGCCCCAGCGCGAGCGCGCCCGCCAACATGAACAGTGACGTCTTCGAGTTTGTTCCGCAGAGTGGGTGAGTTATCCATTACATAACAAATGTGAATTCATCTTGTTGGGTGTGTAGCCTATGGAATGGTGGAAAAAGTTTTAAATTAGATTCGATCGTTTCATCGATAACATATAAGAAAACAAACGGATTTTTCCTTTTTGTAATGAATGGGTGATGAAAGAGACAATTGAGGCTAAAAGATAGAGATATAGAAATAATATTAAATCCCCAGACAAAGTAAGCAAAGCTTGAGATATGGAAGACCTTACAGCGAACTGGGGGAAACCCACTGAACTAAACATAGATATGAATAAATATCAACATCTGTGTTCATCACATAAATGAATGCCCCGGCCAAGACTCGAACCCGGAACTTCCGGCGTATGAGACAGGGCTACTAACCACTACGCTACTCGGCCGTCTGGTATATATTTGCCATTTCAAAGACAAATTTATTTAATTTTTTGAATGATGTTAAGGAAGACTTATCAGTAGCTAAAAATTATTATTAAGGCTAATATTCGGCTACACAATAAACGAAACGTCCTCTCCACAGGACCAGCTCAGCAACCGAATCAACTCTCGAAGAAAACCGACAATCAGACGCAACCAGCCAATGGGTGGACGACAGCTTCAATCCGCGCCCCTCCACCTCGCGCCACTACGACGACCTCCCCTCCTCCGACGAAGGACCCAACGACGAGCTAATAGCTCGCATGAACGCAGCTACCATCACGACGCGAGTGGTCGAGACCACCCGCACTACGATAATCTCGCGGCAACTGAACGAAGTGTCGATGAGCACGCTGTCGGTGAACAGCGCGGAGTCCGTGTCGGATCGAAGCTCGTCCCAGGACGTGAACTCGGAGATTGTCACGGAGCGCCGGGTGAGCCCGCCCCCGAAGAGCTCCACCGGTGCGATACCGAAAAGTATTAGTTTCGATTCCACGGCTGAGAAGTCGCAGAGGTATGCTCGTGGTATATATATAAATAAATAAATAAATGAGGCAACTTAAACGAGTCAATACTACATTTTCTTGAAATGCGTCTTATACGTTATGATCAAATTTTTATGAGACCGAAGATGCTTAAATAAAAGTGTCAAGCTATAGACGCTTCAAGACGCGCGCGGTCCTTACTGTGTATACTCGGGTATACAGCGACCGTGTGTGCGGGACAACAATGTACTGATTGTACACGCACCACATCAAAGCGACGAAAACACGGTTTGACAAGATGGCGGCTGCGACACAAAGTTAAGTTGCCCATTTAGAAGCACACGCACAAATGTTTTGAATCATCTGTACCATTCTAGCGGTACATTAGAAGAATATTTGTATATTGTTGAGATGTTTTATCATATCTGGTACACTAGGGCTAATTATAAGCCCTTATCTGGATTGTTTTGTTTATTCGTACCACAGCTTTCCAAAAACATACTTAAATGAACCAGTTAGGGTTCCTTGTTTAAACTGTTTTGTATTCGAATCGTTTTTAAAGACCTGAATGTAATTAGTTTGAATTCTATGTAGCCTATTAATTAAATTATTTGTTTTTCTGCCTGTAGGCGGCGCATACTCGGCGAGGAAGGGTTAGTAGGCAACTTCGACGAGATCAAGAACAACATGAAACGCTCGGGGGGAAACATCCTGAACAAATTCAAAATGTTCCGGCAGAAGGGGCGCGCCAACCACCAGCACGAGCTACCTAGAGGTCAGCTGTTACATACATGTATATTGTTGCTGCTTTCTTTTGCTACCTGCACATAATGTTGCTATAACAAATAATTAGAGAATTATGTTAGAAAATGTCGTTTAAGTTCTCGTCATGGCTAGGTCTTACGAGCACGTCCGAATGTCGCGATATTTTCGTAAAAAGGTCGATATAAATTAGGAGGAAAATAATTTAAAATTGAGTATACTGAATATATCAAATAATTAGAGAATTGTTTTGGAAAATGTTGTTTAAGATCCGCTAAAAAACGGGAGATCTTAAGACTTGAAATAATTCAACACAATGGTGTTAAAAAAAATTAATTCTGCCAGTTTTGCGCTACGTTAATAATGATTACTGCAAAGCACTCTATATGTTTAAATTTTACTTATTACTGCGTTTTCCTAGGTTTTCACTCTTTTTTATTACATCTGTATATTAATCAATTTTAGACATTAAAGTAGCGTAGGTAATCAAATAATGCATTTCCCAGAGGAAAAATTAAATTAAATCTTAACTATTATTCAAATAATATCATGGTCTAATATTGTTTCAGAAGTAAAGCTTCCCGAAGCGTCTCCCTCACAAAACGACCAATACAGAGGAGAGGACAGTTCGGAGGAGATCCTCGCGAAGTACCGCCGCGGCGTTGAAAACAAGGCGCAGCGGTCGCAGCGCCGACCGCTGCCCGCCAATAACAGGTACAATAGTGCTTCCATCCGCAGTTCCTCCTCCTGATCCTTGGGGAATTTCGGGATAGCATGTAGCCTATGTTACTGTTACTATTGTTTTCCTATGGTGAAATATTTTTTTTACTTGATCCACGTAAAGATTACATATAAACAAACTAACACAATTTTAATAATCTTTGTTATAACAGAAGCATAAACAATTATATTGATGAAGTAAAAGATAACCTGATATAACAATACACCGCCAAACAGATTAGTTTTAATCGTATCTAGTAACGGTATGCTCGTGAGTTCTGTCAAAGTAAAAATATGGGGTACGTTCCGAATGCAACTCTCGCTGTCAGCGCTAAAAGTGGTTTTCCTATCCGATTCGTTTTAGCAAACTAAAAGTGATATTTCTGCTATTTCAATCGGAATAGTAAATAGCGCGCTAAAATTCTAGTTGTTCCTGGCTTAAATCTAAAGTTATATCTTCATTCAGCACCCTGATTGTAACATGACCCATTTTTTTAAATTATTATAAGCAAGGTTCTAAAATCTTTAAGCGCCTAAATAAAATCATCAACAAAGAAACGTCATGAGTCAGTTTTGACAAATCGCTCAAGCGACCATGCTACGTAGCTCGGGCACTGTGAGCAGGCAGATGGCGGCGTTTATGACGTATCGATATCCGTCGTGAACTGCTAAATGAGTAACTGGTAAATGATCGAAAAATGTGTACAATGTCGTCATTGAAATGTCACCTATTAAACAGTGATTTGACTTTACTCTATTTCAGTAACGAAGGCGTAATGGACTTGAACGATCCTGAAGTGTTCAACAGTATGAAGAGGAAGCTGCGAATGGTGCTTTCCAACCCAGATCTCAATTCCATGGAGTACGTCCCTAATGTGAGTTACTCGGCGTTATGATCATTGAACTAATATGTACTAACGTACTAGCAAGCACCGCAGGCAATGGCTCATCCGCCGCAATCGCAATCGCTCGGCGACTCCGGATCGACGTGTACGCATTCTTAGTGACGAAAAAAAATCTTAAAAATACCTACATGTTCCCTTTTTGACTTGTAAGAACAACTCCTAAAACAAGAAAAAAGATTCTAAAGTGTCTTTCCACCGGTAAATAGCTAAACAATTCATAAAGAAATACTATTTTCAATATTTACAAATTAGATAAAACACTGCGTCGTCGCCCGCCATTTTCTATGCCGGTCATAAACCAAAAATTTCTGTGCATACAGATGTGACAGTACTACGGTTTTAGAGTGCCTACCCAAATCTATTTTTTTAATCTTACAAAAGTATACTTCGAATCTTTATTTTTAAGAATAAACAAGCTTTTTTAACTTGCTTAACATTTTAATCGCCAAAGTCGTATTTATCCGGGAACCATTTCGGACCGAGAGGGCTCATTTCGCCTGAGTCTTATATAAACGACTGAAAACCCTTTGTACTGTATATTAAATTTCTATGATAATTTTTTCTCAAACAATGGCAATGTTTTTCAGAAATTCAGATAGATCGTCTATCGAACCTTATTTACAGTCTCATATGCACACTTTCAATGACTATAAACAAAAAGAAAATGCTATTTCAATTATGATTAATATCCTATTATAATCCATGAGAAAATCTATTGACTTGAAACGCCCCTGTCGTATATATATACTGAAATTGTAGTTTTGTACAGAGAGCGCCGATATTGAGGAGTGACGAAGGCCTGCTTTTATCTCAAAAAATCTAATTTATGGGCAAAAGCTACTTGTATAATATATAATACCAATTTGTATATAAATGAAGTAAATTAAGTTAAAATAATCTTTTTTATCAATTATGACTACGCTATCGTAATTAAAGTGGATCTATATGCATTTTAATTTTCATTTACTAGTATAAAAATATATATTAATTTTCTATGAAGTTAGGTAAAATGTTATATTTTGTCCATTCTGTACCACTCACATGATTTATTGGTATCACACATTACACCTCGTTGATTGGTCGAAAGATGTTACACTTTGTTGTAGCAATCCAAGCGCTGCATTTTTTCGTTTGACCAGACAACTTAAAGTTTTTGTAGCGCTGCATCTAATAATAAATCATTGAATAGGTAAAAATGGAATGCGACACAAAATTTGTTTTGAATAGCTACTCTAGTAGTAACTCAATGGTTATGATGCACCAATACCAAGTTTTATATGTCTATTATTACATGGATAAGTAACAATAGTAATTAACAGTAACAAAAGTAATAGCCATTTTTTTTACAAATTTTAATACTTATTTGCTGTACTAGTTGGCATTGTAGTTAACATCAACTTGTTAGGCTGCTACTTAATCAAAAAAAAAAAAAATAGGAAGCGTCTGGATTCCTTCTAGACCGAGATCTGTATTGTGGAACCCAGCCATTCTTCATGCGATATACAATACAAAGTTAAATATGTTTCGAAATCCTTAATAACAATAAGTGTAAAATCAGTTGGAAATTAGAGTCGTTCAAATCACTAGTGCCTACTTTCTAATTTTTAAACAGAAACAAAATTGAAGAAGATATAATTGGAGAAGATATAATTAATTGGATAAATGGTAGAAGTGTCGTTCAGTGTGTAAAATGTTGCCTGTAGTATGTGAAATGTATATATTGTGAGTAAGTAATCACTGCGATAAACAACTGCAGGTACGGAGAACTTTTATTTCACTTTTCACCCGTACTGACGAACTATTTTGTGTTTGTGTGGCGTAGTCATGCTAGATTTGGGACTCGTTTTCTTTTATTTAGGATTAGTTAAGATCGAATTACGCCGACCGTGGTCGCTTTTATGTATTTATTTAGTGGTTTGCACATCAAAAGCGTCTTTAAATAACCAAACTATGACTTCAGTGTACAATTATTAAGACAATAAAAAAAGAATCACTTAAACAGTGCCATTTTTATTAACATGCTCGTAAAGTTACTTAGCTGCCTCCGTCATTGCATGGCAATTGCAAATATCAGTTAATTATAAATTGTTCTTAAAACTAGTCGTTAAAACCGATTATCTATATTCTAAAAAAAATCGTGATCTACTCGATTTGCGGAATTATAGCTGGATCTGAAAGCTTCCAACTGACATTCTCAGTTCAAAATGTTAAAAGTTATTACACGCTCGTCAAAGACAATAATTTTTGTTTACAGTTTGTCTATTCGTGGACAATATAGTAGAACGCGTGGGAGAAAAATTGCGTATAATTGGAGGATAGGTCTTATCGAGGCATAATTCTATGTAAAGTGTTTTATTCAATGACACTCATTGATTCAAAGTATCTTTTATAATCAACCCTGTTTGGTTCAGTCTGCGGCACACTTACATGGGTTGTTGGTTATCTCCAGTAGTGCAGATTGAAGCAACGATTCTGCTGAACAGACGCTCATCATCGTCGCTACGTTCTTTGTCAACTTTATTGGACATGAACCCAGGCATAGACATGACTCGTAGAGGTTCAAACGCACAATTGACGCAAACAACGACATCCATTGCAGGACTTTTTACTGTTACTTCCCTTAATAATTGAGTAAAATCCACGTAAAATAATGCTGGTTTCTTTATAAAGTTTATTCACTGAAATATGTTGTCTATAGATACAGAGATAGGTATTTTGAGGTGAATATGTGCCGTTGTGCTGTCGTAGGTCACGTAGAAGAAGAAACCATTTTTTTTTTAGCCTTTTAAATTTCACCCTACTTTGTGGGCTAGCCCTGACGGCGCTTAGCAGGAACTTAAACTACTCCTACATACGATACGCCTAGGACACCCAAGAGGGTACGGACCTCGGCTTATGACGAACTACCACTGGTTCGAAAGGGGACAAACTTAGCACGTCAATATATGATCTAATGAAAAATATTGTTAAGTATAGGTATTGTTAACTTCATTGTGTGTTTTATTATTTAAATATTTATTGAATCTTTCTGTTGTTACCAGCGCTGTACCTCGGTGTCCCTCGTGGAATACGTCCGCGTGTGCTCGGGGCGGGGCGGCGGCGCGGCGGCCGGTGAGCTGGCGCGAGCCTTGACCGGCGCCGGCGCGCGTCTGGCTGCCGGCTTGCGCGCCGACCTCGCCGCCCGCCGCCCCTACGCCGCACACCTGGCGGCCGCCCGCGCGCAGCTCACGCACGCCTTGCATAATTTGCATACGTGAGTTTTGCCAAAAAAACAAATGAATGGCGGGTCTAATTTAAAAATGGGGATAAAAAAGGCCTGATATAATTTAAGAAAATGAATTTGAGTCTTGTGTCATCTATTTACTGCTAATTATAAAATAAACCGAAATTTCACAGCAGCTTTCATATGCAGCTTCGTTTCGGCTCGGACAATTTTCAGTGTGGTTGCGAAGCCCCATTTTTATTCGCCATTGCAAGTATCACTAGACCCCATGCTACTGATATTATAAATGTGGAAGTTTGTATGTTTGTCACTCAATCACGCAACAGTTGAACTGCACATTGATTGAGTACATCCTGGAACATCATATTGGCTAACTTATATCGCAAAATTTTGACGGGAACTTTGATTCATGACCAAACGAATTTGCAAAGTGTTTTTATTTATTATTTTACATTTTAATTTATAAACGATTTATACTTTATGATTCAATATACATAGTTCGATGTTCGTACAATAAGTTTGTGCGACGACTATACATACTTTAGGGGCTAGTAGGTCACCTTTTTATTAATAAAAATAATGTCAAAAATCGAACCGCTCTGTATGGAGCAATTTTAAGTTTATAATTTTTATTTATTGAGGCATAGGCACTTGAAACTGCAACAAATTTTTTTTATATAGAAACATTTCACGAATATGTGCCTAAATTATTGTCATGAGTTCTACCACTTTCAAATAAGTAAGTGCCAAAACTTAGTTTTTGGGGCCAATTCTCCATCCTTTTTCAGTGCACTACATTTAAAAAATAGCAACTTTTAATGGCTGCCATATGGACGCATTTGAGTTTAAACCAGACATGTCATACATTTTTGTTGTTCAAAATAATGTTATATCAAAAATCAAACCACTTTATATCTCATGATATATCAATAGTTAAACACGTTGGAGCGAAACCTTTTCGTATTAAAATAATATTACAATTTATATAATTTTCCAGACAAATCTCCGTGGTCCGCAGCGAGTGCCGCAGCTGCGCCACGATAGCGGTGGCGGCGCGCGTCCTGCAGCAGCTGGAGAGGAGCAACGCGCTCAAACGCGTGGCGCGGCAGCCGCGCGACGAGCCGCCGCCCTCTCACGGTCTGCAAACATTGATCATTCCACCAAGCTGTGTTAAGACCTTATTTCACCACTTGAAGATACCTTAGGTGTCTAGATCTGTTTGTACCGATTTGGCCGACTATTTAAATAGTGTAAAACCGTTTTTGTTCTACTTATATCTTTAGTATCTTTTGGTCAGAAACGTCCGGGGAGTACCAAACTTTTGGACATGACTCTGAAGACGTTTGAAAGGTCGGAAGATTTCTGTATATGATTTAGGCATGATGTCATTAAACTTCGTAATCTTGGGAATAAACTTTACTGGGTTAAACTTTATCCGAACTAAACATTCGTAGATTCATGTCAAAACTATTTCATCGAACAAGTCTTGATGTAACTTATCTCATAATCGAGAATGAAAATAATAAATGACAATTTTATCCGACAAGTTGCGAAGTTACATTAGCTACGAGTAACGTTAGACACGTTTTTTTAATTTATCCCATTATTTTCGTCAATGGTGTGCCAAAATCACTGGCATGAATATTCTACGAACACAAAGTAGTACATTTGTACGTGAAGGTCTGGACAGACCAGAATTAGCAGTCAACGAGAATATTTTCAGGCCGGAGATAATAATAAAACAGATTAACGTAATACGTTGCTTTTGCCAGATTATAAAATTAATATGTGCTTCGTTCAACTGGAAAAGTTATTAAAATTTTTTTTATGAAAAAGATTCGCTTCTCAGCTACTTACAGTTTTTAAGTTATGCGCATTAAACATAGTATTTAATAAAACATTGCAAATTAAATTACTTTTCAGCTTTATCCTTTATAATTTTTAAAGGATGATTTTTATTTATCGATATTTGTATTATTGACTCTTAATTGTGGTTGGTAGCGCCTAAAACTGATATTTTTTTGGCCATTGGCTTCATAAATGCTCTGCAATGCCAGGTCCAAATTTCTTTGAAGACTGGGGACTTTGGTGTCATATAATTTGTCAATTTTAGTTCGAGAGAATCCCGCATCTGCCAACAGCGATAAAATGGCGAAAATCAGATAGAAACAAAAATTTATGGCCAGTCCAGTGTAATTAATATATATCAGTGGCTAAAATCAACACATGACAAAAGCTAAACACAAACAGCTGATTGACAAGTCCATCCGTCATGTTGTATGACCACCAAAATCGGCGGTATAAATATTATAGATACCAGGCATAGTGTTTTAATTTCTAGAATATTGACTTATATTTAGAATTTTGTCTTATTCTAGCTTGATTAAATCCGGCCTTAAACAATTCCATATGCAAAGAAAATAATTTCAGATTCTAATTCAAAAACCATTTGGAGATATCAATTTTCTAAACACACACATAAAAAAAAGTTTGAGATCTTTTTTGTTACAGTAGAATAAAACGTTTTTTCTTATTTTTTTTCTAAAATTCTTCATTTAAAAATCAAATCTTTTAATAACAAAAGATTTTAAAATATCAATTGTTTTTCTGTATAAAAAGAGATTAATCCTTGTTTACGCTCATTCAGAAATCTGACCAACTTGATTCAAGCGTTTTTTCTGACTTTTCGAAGAAGGAGTTCATTCAAAAAGATGCCGAGGGGATTATGAGAAGTTTTACGAGCAAAATTGTTACTTTGGGGGAAGAAAGACATTCTACGAGAGAAATAGCACGCAGAGTGGCTGTATCCCAATCCTGTGTCGTGAACACGTTACGGAAGTATCGCGGCGTGGATAACTTTGCTGATCGACCTCGCAGTGGTCGGCCAACTGTTCTTACTGCTGCTCAGAAGCGTTACATCAGATTGCTGACTGTCCGAGACCCAACAATCAATGCCACTAAAATAAAAGCTGAGTTGCGGGCTGCTACTGGACTAGAAATCAACACTCAGACCATCAGGAATTGCTTACACCAGGTTGGATTACGAGCGAGAAGATCCTGGCGAGCACCCCTGAACTCACAGCAACGACAGCGGCGCAGATTCCAGTGGGCTAGACTACTGGAAATAAAGACGACGAGGGAAACATTTGGCGAAATTATCTCTTCGTTGACGAGTCCAGAATTAGCACTCATCCGGACAACCGACGTCTCCATGTCTGGAGAAGACGTGGGAACGCTGAAACATAAAGAACTGCCACCGGAACCGTTCAACAAATAAGGAAATCGGTATCCTTTAAGGGCGGTATAATGATTGGTGCTAGAACACCGTTGATCCCGTATCGTGGCTGATGACTTCAGCTTTGTACCAAACCATTGCTATTGATGGAATTGTCAGGTCATTTAAATTAAACCATGGCCCTCGATTCGTATTGATTGACCATAATGCACCCGACGTCACATCGAGCTCTACGAATCAACGCTGCTCTGTGTGAATACGACATTACCAGGTTAGACAGGCCTGTCGGCTCGCCCGACGTTAAACCCGATAGAGCACGCGTGGGATGTTGTCAAGCGAGATGTTTGGAACCTTCTGCCACCTCCCCAGACAGTGCCAGAGATCAGGGAAGCCGTTGTTCAAGAATGAGACAGTTGACCGCAAGAAATGCTGGATAACTTAATTCTTAGCATGCCCAGAAGGATTGCCGCATGTGTTCTTCGAGCCAGGGGAGGAGTTATCTTGTACTAAATAAAAACAATTTCATAATGTTGATAATATTTAGTTAAATTCTCTTTTTCTTTCAATTTCTTTCTTTCTTTCAATTAGTCGCAATTGCATTAGGACTTTTAAATTAAATTTTTGTTAATAAAAAATAATAAAACTTTAATTTCAAAAAGTGTATCTTTTTTATAAAAAGATGTTACGTAAGCAACTTTCATTTAAAAATTAAAAAAGAATCCATATTCAGCTAGTGATCTCAAACTTTTTTTGATGTTTGTATATTTTGTTATTAACAAATCGCACAAAAATGCGATTGAGCTTATTTTAACGATAATGAGCAAATTAAATTGTCTCTCATTCAACCTCTATATGGTCATGGCGTCCCCTTCTAAATTACTTTGCATACCGAATACTGTTGTCAAAGAGTTCAACAAGACTTCAACAAGACTATTAGAAATGCGAAAAGCGTAAAAAGCCGAAATCAACACTGAATCAGAAAACTGTAAGGTTATATTTAAAGTGGCGAGTTTGCGTATCCGCTAAAGCTGCGTTGCTCGGCGGTGCAGGAAAAATTTATTTATTTAGTAATCCTGCTGGTAGATTTGTTCTCAGCGTACCGCAAATTTACCTCGACCAGCTTTGCTAGGTACGTCGCTTTACATTTTTATTCTTGTAAGTAACTATAGTAATATTTCTAAGCAATGACATATTACATATAGACAAGTCATACCCAAACATTACCGCACAAAAAAACGGGTTCAACATACCTACCCGATATATATAGCACTTAATATAATTTGTGGGAGAAGGAAAAAATAATACGGTTTACTTGTTGTAAGAAAGAGATATCTATTTACTTCTTAACGTTGCCTCGCACTAATTGGTCGCGACCGTACCTGATGTGGTACGTAAATTGTCGCAGTATATGGAGTTGTCTCTTTTACTCCCACACAAAATCATATTACATCTCGCTCTTTCAGTTTGTTGAAATATATAGACATGTCAATTTTAAATAGCAAAACAAATTAAAAAAATAAATAAGATCGTTATAATAAAATAGTACTTACGCATGAAAAAAACGTTTATTCTTTCTTCAACAGTAAGAGTGTAATTAGTACACTGTCTAAACACACAAGAAGGCATTGTACGGTATTAAAACACAGAATAGGGAATACACTCTACACTCTAAGCTGCATAAGACTAAGTGAAATGGCGGGCAATTGCCTTGCATTTGCGTTGCCATTATTGAGAATGGACAACTTATCTATATAATATGTCATTGTTTCTAAGTACGAGTAATTACAAAACATGTGTTGCCTCAGGTGGAGAGCTGATGGATGAGAAAGCAACAAGACTGACCGCGTGCATCAAGGCGATCACTTCCGAAGTTAAAGCGGACCCGTCCTGGGAAGGTAATATAAACTGATCTATTTTGTGTTCGATTTAGTCCTTTGTATTTATGATAAGATGGAAATTCTTAAGAATATTCATTCAAGTCATTGAAATTCTGCGTTTCCCACAGTCCACACATGAGATATATTTCAGTCCCTATAGTGCTATTTGTCTAGAACTTATATTATCCTATTATCCAACAGGAGCATCACCAACCCTACTGGAAGTCGCAGAGATCACGGTAGAACGAGCTGCCTTCGCCAGGATATACCTGCACGTGCTGTTCCCTAACGGAGACGGGGATATTGCCAGGGACCAGTGAGTTGATATTTGCAAAGTTTATTATTATTAGCTGGAAGAAAACGTAAATGTTACTATAATATATAAATCGGTATCCAATCATTACCGCTCCGCTTGCTTTCTGCCTGGTCATAAAATAGGTTCAGTTGAGTTAGGTTAGATTTGTATGTAGTTAATACAGGCGCGAGCCGAGCGAGCGTGGTGCGGCAGCATCCGGCGAAGCGCCAGGACCAAATTAATTACCATTTCCAGCTTTACAAGAAAAACGACTTTCAAATAAACATCACGACACGATCATTAATCAATCAAGGTCAAGAACTAATAAACAAATATCTAGAACGTCTCCTGCCCAAAAAAACCCTATTAGTGGTTTATTTTTGAATAAAATGGTCACAATCTCATCTTCGTCTTAATACAAACAAATGGTATCGTGGACCTAGAACTTATTACGTTTACTAACAGAAAAATATTTATATGCTGGCCAGCATTTAATCTATTTGTGTAAGCTATTTATGTAAATAATTATTATGCAAGCTTTGATATGGCCAACGAATTCTTAAATAATAACACATAAGTATTTGACCGACACTTTAAGGGTCAAATAAGGATCGGTGTGGTAGAAACATTAGGTTATCTTCATATAGGTTTATAGGTTCATGGGATTATTTACTACCATTACCCACTCAGGGGAGGCGTCAGACAATTATAGGCCATCACGCCTACTGCCGGTTTCTAGACTACACATACCTTCATATAATTGTATAGATGCATGGGATTATTTACTACTATTACCAACTCAGGGGTGGCGTCAGACAATTATAGGCCATCACGCCTACTGCGGGTTGGCAGACTACACATACCTTCATATAAATGTATAATTTGACTTATTGTACAACAAAATAACTTTAAGTTATAAGTACCGGAGATCAACTCGCATTTATTAACATGAATGAATGCACATGAATAAAATAGTGTTTATAATATTAAAGAATGTGAAGTGCCTGTTCAACAGAAATGTTTTTAACTATAAATTGGCTGGCGTTTGGGTGTTACCACACCAATCGATGGCAGAAAAGAACCAGTAAACAAGCTTAACATCAAATTAAAAAATATATATGTATTTATTATTTCACCGTTATCAGGCTTTTTTGGGATTATTAAGTTCTGATTTCAATATCCCCTAGATTGTGTAGTTGTGAGTATAAGTATACTGAACTGTAGGGTTTGACTAAATGTTTTTTAAATCAAACTTATTAACCCCTCTGTTATCACATGCAGAGTGCTGAGCGAGCACATCCGGCGGCTGTGTGTGGCGACGTCTACGCGGTCGCTGGGCGTTGCGGCGCGCCACCTGTGGGGGGCGCCGTACACGCGCGCGCAGCAGGCGCTCGCCCGTCTGCCCGCCGCGCGCGCTCCCCGTGACAAGGTCAGTACACGTGATGCCGTCTGTGTCTGACAGATCGTTAGCGAACACATTGGGCGGCTGTGGTTCGGATTTTTTACTTTATTTGTTTATAAAAGCTAAAGCAAATTTATCAAAACAGATACGATATTATGTATATGTATGGAATATTGCAATCATAAAGTTTTTCGCATCTTCCCTTGAGAAGATGTTCTTAAGAGCCGCCCATTAGCCGCTAATTTATCTTGTTTTTTTAAGTTTATTAGTTATTTTACTGAAAATGCCACCCTTTTCCTCTGCTCCCCAACTAGCGTACAATTTAATCAATTTAATATATATCCAGATCGCGTGCGTGATGTCCTGCGTGCGCGCCATCATGTCGGTGCTGTCGCTCAGCGACGGCGCCACGCCCTCCGCCGACGACCTCACGCCCGTGCTCATCTACGTCATCATCAAAGTAAGACAATGCGCCGCCTGACGTTGTTCTGCGATTTGGTAAAGCACCGAAGACATTGAGACGGAACTCGTTCATGCCATGCATTATTGAACAGTTTTTAAATGTTTTTTATGAATATCCGTTAGTCGTTCACTATCAAGTATACATATTTTTATAACACTAAGGCTTACATTTGAATGGTTTATGTAAAATATATCCATCTACGATGATGAGCATAAGTCGTCTTACACATACCATGGATTATGAGTCTTTCATGTATATACGTTCACGGTGGTATACAATTAGTATAACCCAAATCGACCAAGCTACACACTGTGGTCTGAAGGATGATGCTGACTACTAATAATACCTACTTTAAGTCTTTTTCTCATAATCAAAAATAAAGTTATTTCCCAACTATCCAGGTGAACCCTCCCTCCCTCCTTTCAACGATCGAGTTAGTAGGAGCACTCGGAGGATCGGCCCTCTCCGGAGAGCAGCTGTATTGGTGGACGCAGTTCTGCTCCGCCGTAGCCTACATCAAGACCATGGACTACGCCGTAGCTGACTCGTAGCGCATGCGTTCGCGCCAGGTGTGTATCAAGGACTTGTATTTTATTTAATTATATTTTTGTAGCTTTTCTGGAAGATTTGCGGTTTTAAAAATATAACATATAATTGAAAGTATATATATTGAAAGATTTTAGAATAACTACTAAAGAATTGGTGACTTGTAATGACTTCTTTTGTCTAATGTGACAATACGATTGACATGAACTTTTTAGAGATTTAATAATTGTCAATTAAATAATTTATGTTTCACTAAAGTGTGGCGGATGGTTGAATAACATATAACGAAACAGCTAGCCGTTCAGTTCAGCGTTCTATGCTTTTTTTGTGTAAAATTTTTATGACGGCTCTTCGCCGGGTGCTCCCGCACCAGACTCACTTCGTTTACTCGGCTCGCGCAAATCGCAGGATACCAACTAGTTTGTAAGAAAATAATTAACAAATCACATTTTCCTTGCTTCATAATCAACATGACGGCTAGCCGGTTAGCTGAACAGATCCATTCAACGGGACGGCTGGCTGTTCAGTTGAATGTCTTATTCAACCATCCGGCTGCGACATACATAACTCAACAAGCCACCTATTAATTATCTATTATGAACAATATTTTTTCGGCTTTCATGCCAGGGGTCCCGGGTTCGAATCATGGATGTGTATGTATGTGTATTTAAGTTTATTTCTAATATTATATATGAAAAAATAATATATATGTGTGTCTATACAACGTTGATAAAAGCGAGAGGCATTTAATGAAACCACATATACTATAAGTGCCTACTGTTAATCCGACACTATTAAAAAAAAGTTAACGAGAAGTATACGAAAAAACGTTTTTCAAAGAACTTAAATAGCTTATAATTAAGTTAAAAACTAAACATCCTTTGTTGAGTAGCCTGCCGCCACCTGCGTAACAAATTGGCAACGTAGCATTTGAATAGCATAGCGCGTGCGGCGGCGGGCTCACCGGCTCGCACACCTACCTACACAGCGGAGCGCCCGGGTTTGATGTGGATGATAAAGTAAACATGTGTTGTAGGTAACGTTGGAAGGTATGATCAATGAATTTTCATTGATTATACCTATAAACAAAAATAATTAATTGTAACACTTACACATTAAATCTACAATTGTTCGAAATGTCCGCCGTTTGCAATGGTACACAAATTATAACGACGTATAATATTGTTATTTAATCGTGCAATAAGGTTACTGTTTGTTGTTAAACTTTTTAATTATTAAACGCTAAAATAATCCGGTTCTTAAGTTCCTCTACGTCTCAGTTTTTCATTCACGTCTGTCGCGTACAGTTCACCTTTCACAAACCCCCAGAAAAAAAATCATGTCAATGTATTCTGACGCCGTATATGTAGCACGAGGCATTGTGGATGTATTACGTACTTACAAAATAATTAAAAACTACTCACAAAACTAAACCTAAAACACTTAGTTACATGTCATGTCACAAAAGAAAACCAACCAAATAAATTCCGTGTCCTGTCACAGGATAAAAATGCACTATCACTAATAAGAAGTTTGGTGTCCTATCACAATAAAATCAACAAAATTAGTAAATAGGACTCGTGAGCGACAATAATCTGTTCTGATTTGCGCAACGTGCACCCCGGATGCAACGCGACTTCGCACTAAACAAAGTAAAAATTGTGCCCTTGACCTAATTAGCCGAACCGCCGCCGGCGCCATAGCAACATACATCTATTTCTGTTACGCTTATTACATTAGAGTGAGATAACCGTGATCTGTACTAAGAAAGATTTTGTACAAGTACTTCCTTGTTTGTACTGCAAACTTACAATGCAAACTGGCAACGTCGCACCGCTCGCGTGAATTTTGTCGTTTTGATAACTACGTATGCCTATAGTACAAACTTACGATCAGGTGATCGGGAAGATACAGAGTGTTTAAATGAAACTAAGTAAAACTAAAAAACATTCCTGTGACTAAACTATGGCTTACATTGATCTGATTTTTGTTGTGTAGCCTGATAATGATACACAGAATATGTGGTTTCATTTAATGCCTCTCGCTTTTATCAACGTTGTATATTTCCAAAGTTTATTTATCCGTTATCTAGTATCCATAACACAAGTTCTTAATGATACTTAATTTAGGCTAAATAATGTGGTGTGTAAATTAGAAATATTTAATAATATTATTATTTGTTATTAACAATCATTTCCAGAAAGCAGCGCGCGCCTCTCCCCTGTCGAGCGTGCGCCGGCGCACCTTGTGAACCTCGATGGTAGCCTCAAATTATAGCCCACTTACAACTGTACTACCAATGTATAAATGTCTGTAGGTGCGCGTTATGTGCAATACAATATTGCTTTTCAATAGCTCTTGGCCCTGTACATTGCAAGAAATTTGTTCCAAACGCAGTTAAAACTGGGCCCGCGGAACCTTTTAAACGTATGAAGGGAATCAAACTGCAAGTTGAAACGTGTGAATGTTCGACAAGCGATGTTTGAGTCAGTCGCTTGTAAGAGTTGATACTCACCGTAGACTTTTCATCAACACTATATATATATATATATATATATATCTATACACATCACATGCAGTAGAGAAAATATTACGGGATCCGACTTGTTTAGTACATTTCAAAATAAGAACAATATTCTCATGAAAGCTGATGGTGTTGGCTTTCTTACCTGCTTATTTTTTTACATTCGTTACATGTAATATTTATTTATTTATTTAAGGACTACCAGTAGACATTACATTATTTCATAAATTGATCATAACTTACAACTATATAACACAAATGCAATTCTTATTAAAGTAGCCACATCATTCAAACAAAATAAAACAGAAATTAGAATAAAATAAAATAAAAGCGAAATAATAACAATTAGGATACGTCTAGAACAATAAAATCAAATTAAACTAAATACAAAATTGTTCGAAAGTGAAGTTTGAAATATATGAAAGCATAATATGAACAGTGATGGAGTTTACCCTTACGTATTGAACCATTCTCGTGTGTTAATGAACATTTTCCAAACAATGTACCTCTCATGTCTACAATTCATAATTTTAATTTTAGTACCAAACAATATTTAGCAAAAGGTAACTATAATTTACAATGCCTATAGTTTGTATAAAATCCCCCAATAAGGAAGTGGGCTGTATATAAGGTTCGTAAGGTACAAGTAATCTCATTTTAAACAGTTTAGATTCTGAGACGTATGATATCTAAATGTCAAAGCTCTTGCTTTGTCCATCGTTTTTATGCTGCGTTCCGTTTGCCGATTACAGCGCTCACAGCGCTAAAAGTGCACAAAACCGTTCCGATTCGTTCGAGCGCGCTAAAAGTGTTATTAGTGCTATTGCAATCGGAACGGTAAATAGCGCGCTAACATTCTGATTGTTCGTCGCTTAAGTCTAAGGTTACAATTTCATTAAGATCTTTGACCCTGAATGAAGCAGGATCCATTTTTTCATATTATTACAAAAGAAAATTAATATGCAAGCTTTTAAAATCTTTAATCGACTAATAAAAACATCAACAAAGTAACGTCATGTGTCACTATTGACAGGCTGCTCACAGCGACCATGCTCCGTAGCTTGGGCACTGTGAGCGGGAAGATGGCGGCGTTTATGACGTCATTGATGACGTATCGATATCGCTGTGAGCGCGCTCACGGGCAAACGGAACGGGTATATGAGCGCTGTGAGCGCTGTAATCGGCAAACGGAACGCAGCATTAGAGTCCATCTGTAGATGTACTATTGACAATTCAATGCAAGCAATAAGTTTAATAAACTCACATTACTTAATGTTTCTGGACTGCGGCTAGTCCCATATAAATTCCTACAGTAAATTCCTCGAAGTATTTTCAAGGGGTAATCAATTTAAAAATACAATACACATCTTAGATATATAAGCGTGTAAATGTCTTATTTTATTAACAATTCGTAATATTCTACATAAATAATGTTCATCATAGAAGAATTTTACAAAATGTGACTCTTTTTAAAGCGTAGTAATTTAAGAAAAATATCCCTTTTTTTTGTTCTAAATAATGATATTTGAATAAGTTTCCTTTCGTACCTGTAACGTTTTATAACATTGATTAATGTACATAAGTATAAATGAAATCAACGAAAAAATGTAGTTTATAAGTATCTAGTGTAGCGGTCGCAGACTTTGTCGAAGCAGCTGTGATGTTGAAACTTGAAGAGTGTATTTTTGTGAAGGTAGGTAGCCGGTGACGTCATCACCGGGGACTAGATAGAGACTGGGCTGAGCTGCCTTGTAGCACTTGTTTGATAGACGTGATAGGTGAATAACTGGTAGGTCCTTTAACCGCTAATTATTGGGTCTATGTTCAAAGGAAGACGATTTAAACATCAAGTCTTAACGAACTGTCATCGCACTCTGTAGGATAAGTGATTCAGTTTGCAAGTATGTATGTATGGAAATATTAATTTATGCTAAGAGACCTACGTTTTACGAATTTTTTGTTTCCACCCGTTCTCGGCCCTCCTCTAGTTGACAAAACCTTCCCCTTTCTGCACCGGTCAACCAGACAGACAAAAGTTTCACTCGATTGTGTTGGGCGCGCTGAGAACTCAACCAAAACGGTTCGACAGTTCGTTTTTGATTCGCGTTGCCAAAGATTGGAACAATCTTTTAATAGGCACTTCTTGCACATGTGGGTACCATTCTCGTCTCCGTAGCCACTTTCCACCGGGTGAGATGGAAGACAAACGCCTGCCAATTTATAATATAAAAAAAGAATTCAATAAAACTTTGCGAGGGAGCTTATCAAGGACGGGCGAATACGGATAGGAAAATCATAAAATATCTCTACCTCTCTCACACAGTTTAATAGTCTAGAAGCTCAGAACATTGTCTATCTCTGTCTATAAAGAATAAGGTCACAACTGGAGTAACGAGAGTATATTTTGTAACAGTATATGGATAATGTATTGGTCGTGTGGGGAAAGTTTAAAAAATATACCTAACGTTTATTTTTTACAAGATTTTCATATTCAAACTTTTGTCGTAAAAATAAACCGATAATTTCTTACGATAACATATTTTATCTTATACGATGAGAAGATTGCAGAGTTTTTCAAAATATGTTACATAACACGACTTTCCGAAAATACCGGTTTATTCCGATCCTTGTAAATGCAAGAAAAAATAGATATGACATTAGATATTATATTCAGTGTTTTAATAGTTACATTAACATAGTAATGTATAGCTATATTTTCCACATTTTCAAGCTTAAATTTAGTGAAATTTATCAAAAGGCTGATTAAATGAAGGAAAGTACGTTTCAATAACCAAAACGACTCATGAAACGTGTACAATAGTTATGTTTGAAGTTATTTTAATATGAACCGTTAGTTTACAATGACTGGCATGATTGTTTTTGGCAACCTTCATTTATGTTAAAATTTGTTTTGTTCTTTATTATTAAGAGTATTCTAGATGTACTATGCAAATAATATATAGACATTTGGGTTGAAATTTATAGATTATTATCATACATTCCGCTGTATATTCATGCCCATGTTAACCCAGAAGAGCATAGACTCAAAAGGGGCTCGACTCGAACGAAAGTGAATTTGAAATGGGTATAGGGTATAATTTTATGTGAATCTCGAATGTCAAGAGTTGGGTTGTAACCAGGGCCGCTACTGTGAGGACGGATATCGTGTGACACGGATGTCCTGATAATACGCTGTCAAACAGAGACGTCTATTTACCCTCATGCGCGGTTTACATATATTAAGTAGTTAAGTTGGTAACTAAATTTTAAGTTACTACAAGTGTGTGTTTGTTTATCCAAACGGATTAAGTAGTTAAGTTCATAAGTTCAATGAAGATGAGCAGTGATGAATGTCAAGGAATTCTATATGTACTTAGATATGTGGTAAAAGTGATTTTGGACAAATTCAGAGAAGAATTTGTTCGGAAATCAACATCTTTGCAAGATTATGTATTTTTCTAAATTTTTTACCTCGACGGGTCGACGTCGATCAACGGACGATCGATTGGTGTGGTACCTTTACTAATTAGGTACCCTTAATAATCACTGGGGTGATATCAGCCTCTCCCAACTCAGGGGTGGCGTCCGACAATTTTAAGCCATCACGCCTACTGCGGGTTGGCAGACTTACCAACTCAGGAGTGGCGTCAGACAATTGTAGGCCATCACGCCTACTGCGGGTTGGCAGACTTACCAACTCAGGGGTGGCGTCAGACAATTGTAGACCATCACGCCAACTGCGGGTTGGCAGACTTACCAACTCAGGGGTGGTGTCAGACAATTAAAGGCCATCAGGCCTACTGCGACGTCGACTGGTGAGGTAACACCCTTAAATATTTTTCCACAAATTTTAAAGTTGAAACTAAACTCCACTCCGACATTTAAAAAAAAAGAGAAAATGCGACACAACTACGAGCTCTTGCCGCCACCCGCTTGGTCAACTTATGCACTTAACTAAAAAATCACATCCAAACGTGTTAAGTGAGAAGCCCCGCCACCTACTTATACGAAAAATAGAACGAATCCTAATCTGCTTAACCACTTAACGCGTGTAAACCAGCCTTCACAGTTGAGAAATGCATGTGCTCGTTAACATTACTCAAGTACATTTAATTTAGCCGTGTTGTACGATATCGTTTGTCACGGCAAGCAAGATTTCTGTATTTTTCTAAGCGTTTATTCCACCATTTCTATGAAATCACTAAAGGTGCCTAGATACCAAATGTATTTTTGTAAAACACAGTGTTTTGAACAGTGAAAACCAGCTGTTAAGTGCTTTACCATATTCAAGCTTAGAAATTTCCTACCTAGAAATATTTAAATTCAATAATTATGTAACTAATATATTTTAACCTATTTAGTAAAGTGCTTGTAATCAAATAGCGTATTTAGCAATAAATCATTAACAGTTGCAATCTTGTTTTATTTCACTTTACATACCAGCTTAACTCTAAAACACTTTTAACCTCTTAGATATACTATATCTAAAAATACAAAAAAATGTTTTCTTAGAAACCTGACCTAAGGAAATATGTGTTTAAAATAAAACGTTTTTGTAAAAAACATCGATTCGATTTCTTCGCTTTCCTCTTATACCCTCCTATGTCTCAAGTTGTCACAGAATTTAAGTCTAAAAGTTAAGCTGGCTGACACTAGCCTGACATACATAGCTTTTGTCTGGGATTGGTATTTGAGTGCACACCAAATCCTATCGGAATCCCAGTTTACTCCATGTTCCTAGTGGTAGTACCAATTACAGACAGAACTCGTTCATGGTCAGGGCCCCACGGTTGGTGAACCGGCTGAGCAGCGAGCTGGACTTCGACATATTTAATACTAGTGTTCCTCGTGTTAAAGCAGCCATGGCGAAGCGGTTCTTTATTGATTAAATGGAATCTATTGTTTTGGTGACAAAAGTGTTTATTTACTTTTTCTTGATTTCGTTCATATTATTCGTATATACCTACTTCAAATTATTTAACTTTTGTATTGTGATACTTAAGCGTCAATTTGTATAATTTATTTGTTAATTCTATAAGTGAAAACTTTGTTAATGGCCGTATTTAATATTTATTCTTTTTGTTTATTTATTTTTTAAGTAGCTGTAAGTTTTCCGAAAATGTAAAAATAAAATAAAATAAAACAATAAAGCTTATATTATCATGGTATAAGTTTTTTACACAGTTTTTTTAAACTCATCGATAAAAACAATAAAATAAATACCGGATTTCTATTGAACCGAAATAGATAGGACCATACAAAAACGATTATGTTGTACAAAATAATATAAACAGACGTAGGCCAGTTTTTCAAATATAAATGCAAATCACCCGTTGTTAGATGTTTTCCCACAAATGACCATGTCCGACCCTGGTATTATTTGCATGTGGTATTTACCATATAAAGCAAGCTAGAAGCTATTATGGTGAACATATAAGGCGGAATGGTTCATTTGTGGTCGAAGTATATAGTGAAACCATGGTACCCAGCACTTTGTCATCACATGCTGGTATTCTAATAAGGGGTAGAATAAAATCTAGGCACCAAAGTAATAAAATATACTATAGTAATATATTAATAATGGCTGAAGGAAATAGTGGTTGGGATGAAAGCATTCAACAATATTATTGTAGTTGCATATGTGGCATGCGAACTGTGGGATGTTGTGCGCATGTGATGACAATAGTCTGGTACCTTGGATGGGCTCGATACCAAAGTAATGTGAGAGAACCAGCACCATTTCTCGATGATATATTAGTTAGAGAAGAATATGAATAATAAAATCATAAAAGTAGAGTAATGTTGTTTTATTTTATATATTTAATGTCTGCTAGCAAGACCTTAGAATCATTTGGTATTAATGCTATTTATTTATACATGAATAAACCTTATTTTCTTCGAGATACCTACTAAAAAATATTATTGGTCCGTTTTTACAGTAAAATATGTATTGTACATTACAATGAAGGACTGCATTACATTAGAACAATAAACTGTCTCTCAAAAATAGGTTTCTTGGAAAACTTATTCTATCCGCCTATTCACTAATAGAGAACTTCGTTCTAGCGCTGAATAAATAACAAGCACTACAGACACGTAAAACGAAATGACTAATCAATAATATGTGTTTTTTTTTAATACTGCAATTGTAGATTTTAGTAGTGATTTGTAATAAGCTCGAATTAAAATTATGCTTCATTTTAACCCACTGCATAGTGTGACTAAACTAGTGAACACCTCAATATTTTATCAATTCAGTTTCTATCCATGTTTTTTTATTGAAATCATCTTGTGCGTTCATAATAATACAGGAATGTTGCCTCCACTGACTGAAATGACGACGCCATGTCTGTTCCCTGTGGTAAATGTCAAAACTATTGAATTTTTATTATGCACACGAAAAGTACTTAGGTTTTTAAAAAAACAACTATTTTTAGCATTTTAGTAATAGTATTCCCCAAATATTTCCCATGGAACAGCTGCTAGCCAGGCGCCCATACTAGAATCCTTATTATGATGTTGGTTAAAATAAAACACGAATATTATTTAAATCAAGACTAATATTTTTTTACTTGCCGTACGCGCGAGAGTGAATATAGACGGCACTAGTGTGCGAGCGAGAGAACATGATAAGCACCGCCATTTTCCATTCCTTTCTTTAATGAACCATGTTATAGCAGTTCTCTCGTGGTCATTGTGTTTGTCGTTATTATTAGAAAACAAAATTAAGCGCATGTTCCTTTCATGTTACTTTTTAATTTAGCATGGCCAGGGATCGGTACTATGTGTAACTTAAATTTAAAAGTCGGATTCAAAGAAAATTTAAAATAATCTTTTGTAGCTGGTTCTTGACTGTAAAGCTGTTAAGAAATATTATTTAATAAATGATTTTTATGTTTAAGTGTTTTACATAACGTATGAATCAGCCCCTATGGCGATTTGTTTGGTAGTACATTTTTTTACCACCAAATGCCGAAGCCGACGTAAATCATTTTTGTAGAAAAAATTATGAAAATATGTTTTTTTCTCAAAGATCTAACGATGGGTAACAAAATGTTATTTAAATATGGTAGATCTACTATTCTAGAATACAAAAAAAAATACAAAAGTATCTGCTTGTTTGTACACACAGCAACAAAAATTCTGACCAAAAGCGGCATTTTTCGAAAAAATTAAAAGGTGGGAATATCGCGAAAACGGTGACACTATGGTAGGTATACTTATACATCGTACTTCACTGCCATACGACATAAATTATCTCCCTTGAGATAATAGTTTTAGTCAGGCACGGAAAAGTAGGCGGGCAAGAAATGAATATTTTTGTTTACGTTGCAATATAAACTAATTTATTCAATTAAGTTAAATGCACTTTTTACAAAAATGGAAAACTAGTAAGCAAAAATAATATATAAAATAAGAGTGTTAGCGCTTGAGATGGGTAATCACCCGGGTTAAAACCCAGGGCTGGGCTAAAACCCATTATCACCCCCATAAAAGCGTATACATCGACCCATGAATGAGTTAAATGAATATCGTTATGAGAACTAAGCAACATTATGCACGTATTTAAAGTTACGCAACGTAATATTTTTATTATAAGGGTAACTTTGAACCATTCAATATTATCCTAATAACTTCGATTTTGAAAGTACTCAAAACTTTATCAGTTTCACACAATATATAACATCAAAAACGAATAACGATTTCACAATGATAAAATAATAAACTACATTTTACAGAAAAACACAAAAACATACCTGTTTACAGTAAGTTTTATATTTTTAATTACGATTTCAAGCACTAAACACCTCCAACAACTTCACTATGGAAAGGCGGGTATTTTACAAAATTATGACATTCGAGAGTTTTTTTTTTCCAATTCTTTTTTTTGACGATTCGTTTTACGCAGTCCCGATATAGAAACATCAAAACGTTTCCATGTAAAAAAATTATAATCTTTTTACAGCTTTGTTCAAAGTTACCCCTCAATTCAAAGTTACCCAACATATACGTAAGTCGTAGAGTTTCTATTCCATAAATTAAGTATGTTAAATTATTACTGATATAGATTCTAATTTATATGTTTTTTATAGGTATATTAACAATACGATTGCCTTTTTAAATTAAAAATTAGGTCAGTTATTTTTTTTCGAAGTTTTTGCCGCTCTAACATTTTTATTATTTCCCCTTTTAAGTCTTTTGTGTTACAACTATGAACATAATATTACAAGCTTACTACAAGTTAATTACATGTTTTTACTGTTTTTGTTTGATACAAACAATAGATAAAAGAATATGCTACACAATAAGGCAGCGAAATACAAGAAAAACTTGGCCGAAAAAAATGTTATTGTATGTTCTTTTGTTTGCTCTGTTTCTTTGTGCCGGTTCTTTCGTTTAATATTTTGCTACTTAATATTTTGCGGTGCGGGCCACTGAAATCATTTAAAATCCTAAGTGAAATATGCATTCACGCTATGATGATGAAGATAAAGATAACATTAAGATGTATTCCCCACTTTCGTCAAGGGTTGAAGTATTGTTTCTATTGTATGCTTCTGAAATGAAACAAAACATTGAACAATTCGATTTTTGCAACATTTTTAAACTTTCCCCTTGTCATCGTTTGGACCCAATATTTGTGATAACTTGAGCACTGAGGAATCAATCTCTGCTTTACACCCTTAATAATCTATGTTACTGATACTCAACATGATCGTAAGTGTACAAGCTTTTACCTATGATGAAATTAAACACTTTGAATTTTTTCAATTTTACTAAATACCAAAGCCAGCTGTGTGCGTCAGAATGGACAGTCACTACTGATATTTTACATCGAAATTATTATAGAAAGTTGCTTCCTAGTTGCTACCTAGGAATTTAAAAAAATAAACTACTATTTAAGGTGACCGATTCTGATATCAGAATGGCCGGTCACCTATCCAGTGATCACAAACTGGGCAAAATAAATAGTTATTTGTAAGCAATAGTTGCTACGAAACTGCTACCTTCATATGTATCGTTTTGAACCTTATAGCTTTTAAGGAAAAAAAGCTACGAGTATAATCATTTGATTTAAATTAAAATCTGTACTCCTGAACAATCCGATGAGCAAATTCGATATCAAACACATAATATGTGATTTATATACAGGCGTTACTTGTTAGACTGCCGACGATCGATCGCGAGGTCCCGGGTTCGAATCCCAGGTTGGAAACTACAAAAAATTTGAGTTTTCCTAATAAATAATTTCTCAGTAGTGTTTCGGAATCTAGAAATTGCCCGAGCGCAAGAAATTGACGAAATGTGGGTGTGTATACACCTCTGACTTCCTGTATGTATGCTACTTGTTAGAGTCCTAAACTTATTTAAAGTGATTAATGAAATAAATAAAACAAATATTGATACAATTTGAGAATGTAATAATTATTATTTATGATTAATAAAATAATTGATGTAAGGTCCAGCGAGGTAAATGCAACTATGGGGAAAATGCAACTATTTTAAATAATTGCGCGACTTTAATTTTTTATGAAAATGCGATCTATACTTATAATACAGGAACAAAAATTGCTTCTAGATATAAAATATGGCACTTAATTCATCTACCCCTGCTTAAGTTAAAGTGACATTTGAATATTCGCCATTTTGATTGTTGTTTTCGAGAGCATCGGCCTGTGAGTTTTTCATGAATAAATATAGAAATTCTTCTAAAAGTACCGGTGTTTTTATCCAGCAAGCCAATTTTGTATACGGTTAGGCTTTTTATACTATTTATTCTTTATTTTTACAATCATTTTAAGTAACAGAGCTGAAGTTACAATAGCCCCTTGAAACCGCGTCGAGGGGCAAATGTAACTTTTAGTTTAGTCTTAGGTTAGTTGCAATTACCACACCAAATTTGTATGGAACCGATAACCGCCAGGGATGTCCTACTGTCGATATATTTTTTAAAAGAACCAGATTGCTTTGTGGCAAACAGAAGACCAATAAATTTTGTTTATTTAAAATGTTATAACCTAAGAATAAAAAGTTTTACGTTAAGTATCTATAACACTGCATAATAACGACTAAGTGATTAATATTTTTTTATAAGTATTTAAATAAGTGCACAGTTAAATAATTAACTATTTTGCTAAGTTGGCTTAAATTACTATAAATTTAGTACTTTTCGAACCAATATATTGTCGCGTTTAAGATAAAATTTTTATGTCGACGTTGTCACTAGCCCATCTCATTTCAATATATGTAAATAAATTAAAATCGATAATATCTGGTAAAAGTATTATGTAAATAAAACGAATCTTTAAAACAAAAGACTCTGTCTTAAATGCCTTTCTATTTTAAAGAGCAATAAATACAAATTTCGAAATACCGTATTTTTGACGTTCCATCATATTTGTAATTATTACTAGCTGGGCCCCGCCGTTTTGCTCCCAATCAACATAATAGTCAAAGTCATAAATACTTTTAATTTATAATCAAATCCGTTAATTCGTTCAGTTAACACACCAACACACTACACACACGCATAAAATCACACATTGTGGCCAGAACGCAGCCTTTACCTAGTGCAATTCCATTTAATTAACTGCGCGAGCTGGAAGTTATTTTTCCAAACATATTTGTAGTATTTTATACGAAAAATATTTCGAAATATTTGAATTTTATTTTCTTTTAGTTAATCTAAATTGTCATTATTTTGGGTGAGAAAAATATTTTTATCGATAAACTATGATAGATTACATCTCAACACTATTCTCAAGAAAAAAGTTGCATTTGCCCCTCAAAATTTTGTAACCAAAAATACGGTATATTTCATCTTATTGCGCTGTCTTTAAGACCATTATCGCAAAATAGACTATAAAGATTATGACTTGAACCTATTTTTTAATATATATTCATAATGTATAGCAATCTACATATATAAGTTGCAATTACCCCTTGGTGGGGAAAATGCAACTTTTGCTTACTTTTTTCAGAAGTAATATAATTTAAACTTCTTTTTTCAACAAATAAACGAAGACTTCAAATAAATACTATTTCTTGATACATAGGGAACTTGGTAGGAACTATGTAGATCGATTTCTCATAAAACCGTGCTGCTCATTAGGAATAAAACGACGAACGAAGGGATTAACAGTTGTAGACAATCTTTTCCACAACTTTACTTAAAACGTTTAACTTTGAAAAAGGCGGTAATTTTTGCTTGTTCCCAACGAGTCACACTGTAACCTGTAACACTGTGACTCGTTGGGAGAACTTTGTAAAATAATTCCCAACCAGTCACACTGAATCGTTAGGCCAACCTACTGTTATGTATATTTTTTGTATGATCAGGGAGTATACTTATTACTGTTACGTCTTAGCCCTAATTTCACAAATTAATCAGCTACACTCTACCTAATGCTTTAATAACAGGAACGCAATTGTGCACGCCCACACTGTTAAACCACTTTTGTGTTATCGTCTGGCGTAAATCTGATATCCGGCACGTAGCAAAATAGTTCCACCATTCTTTTTTTAATCCTGTGTTTGTTCTGCCGAAGTAGACGAGGGTTCCTCCATGGTATGTAGCGAGGCGTGCACTGATAAGCGTTGACCTAAACGTATAGGTAACTTAACCTACACATATTTGCATCCCTTTCTTTACGAGCTTTAAGAGGGTTCCTGATGATTCATATTTATGTTCGTACAGTACGAGCTTACCTGCAAATATAATCCTTAATTTTGCGTCAAGGGGAGAAGTAGTTTTTTAAGAAAGACATATTTAAAGAATTACATATATTTTCTCCTCCACTAATATTTACACCATAGTAATTCATAATTCCCGGGTATGTTGAATTAGATTTCCTCTTCGATTTAACATATTTCCAAAAGTGCTTAGCCGATGTTTTTATAATATGGTATGATCAACTTAATTAAACGTTAGTACATTTTATCGGTAGTTGTTTTTGGAGAGATCTCACAGTTGAAAATGAAGAATTTAGGATTGCCGCAACGCTTCCATAATGAGCGATATTTTGCTTTCTCCTTAATTAACGTATAAGTGCCTAACTATACCACAGTGGGTACTGATGGGTACCGGACACCTGTGCTTGTGTTTGTCAATTAATTTATAGATATCATAAAATTTGTCAATTGATAAATCAATGTCAATATTTTTGAGTACAGAAGACCAGTGAAAAGTCCAATGTTCTAAATAAATATTGTTTCATACGTTTAAATTTTAATGACGGAACTATGTCAGAAATATAAAATTCAAAAGGTGATGGTGATTATACTCGGGCACTAAAGGATTCTGAGAACCCAAAATTTCAAATTCAAAGTTAGGAAATACCAATTCTTAAGTGTTTTGGGTGGCGTTTCTAAGTGTGTTCATTTGCTTTAAACCAAAAAAATAAAGAGAATTTATTACTTCTGCAGCAACTTTTTGCACCTCCACAGAACCCTTATGCAAGAATGTAGGCCCTTAAGAATCCTCTATTTTACACACAGTGAATTTCTTGTAAAGGTTTCTTCGATCCGGTGGCTGTCAAACGTACCAACCGATTTTTACAACATAAGTAAATAAAACTTACTGCTCTAACAGTAAAGGAAAATATTGTAAGGAAACTCGCATATGACGAAATGTTGAATAAATTGCCTTACCAAGATGTGCTGTGCGTGGATGCATTGTGATTTTTTTTTGTACGTGTACCATGCTGCTGTGATCTCACTTTGGTTTTAGCACTGACATATACCTATATGTACAGACTTATGACGAATAAGTATCAGCCACTCAGCTGATTCTTATTTAGAAATGGGTTAAGTAGAATCCATCAATATTGTAAACAAGCCCAATGATGGTGATTCTTGTCTTAATAAAATTTGTTAATTATCAATAAAATGTGCAATTATATATCCACCACAGAAAATTGGTAATTTTTTGTATTAATAAATTTGTTAACATTATTGCTGGATTTTACCAACAGCAAGGTCAGACAAGTAAAATACAAAGAGTTTGGTGTACATAATTTATTATGTACTAAGTTTTACATAATGTATTTATCCTTATTAACAAAACCACATGTTGCCAAATTCTGAAACAAAAGAAATGATCATCTTAATGCGCTTGATTTGTAATGCATTGAAGAAATTACAAATTTTTAATTCTTCAGTTAGTTTTTAACGTCATAGCAGTCAGTAGTAGCAAATAAAGTAATTTACATCATTAGACTGTAAATGAACATTTGGAGTTATGAAGGGAATTTTCGAACTATTTACCTCATCACTGCTTGATGCTTATGATCTTGGCCTCTCCTTCTTCTCTTTGTACAAGGCGAGTAGTGATACATTGGCTACCTTTACCACCTAAATAGAAAAGAGAATAGGTGTTTTTGTAATTACTTATAATTATAAACCATTATCTAATGCACTTAATCTTAAGATATAATAAAATGAAATAGAAATGTAACACTGCAATAAAGTTACTCATAATTCAAATTTAAATATTTATTTCTCAAAATTGATAAGTACTTGTTCTTTATGATGTCAAATAAAACATTATTACCACCAGTTCCGAAAAACCTTCGTAAAGAAGAATTGGCAAGAAACTTCATGGGCAATTTTTCTCAAAATAAATTTACAGTATCTGTTAATATCTTTGCAAAATTATTCTTATCTGCATCTGTTAGCTCTGCAAATACCAAGTGTACAAACAATGAACACTATCAAATTCACTGACAACACTAACACTTCTTCTAGGTTTACCTTAAATCTGACTCCGGGAATGTCACCAACAGCATGACCTTTACGACCAAAACCTGCCACGAGAACTTCATCGTTTTCTTCAATGTGATTTAAACAACCATCCCGGGGTACGAATGCAGTTACTTTTTTTCCATTTTTGATCAGTTGCACTCTGACACATTTGCGAATAGCCGAGTTTGGCTGTTTGGCTTCAACACCACTGAAATAAAATACAAACACTTAGTTTTTCAGGGCAAAATAATAAAGGCAACAGTTTCAACACATTCTGAAGAGTACGACAAAAAACGTTATTAACCAAAATAAACACAGTATGCGCTAAAGTAAAACAACTAAAAACTCGAAATGATGAGCATGTAAACAACTTACCTATCTGGTACTCTGGGTGAACTCTCACTGACCCAGTGTGTGCGAAGAGGTTAGCTGATTCAATACACCTGCAGAAAGGGTAACTTCGCCACTCGCAGTATTATCCTGTGATTGTATAGTAAAAACATTCACAGGAACAATACCGCGTGTGGAAAAGCCACTTCAGTGTTCTTGATATCTCGAGTTCTTCCTATGATTCTATAAATATACACTGATAGGAATTGGGAGAAACGTACTTACACTTTTTCCAGGACAATGCCTTTAGCATGAGATGCTCCTCCGAAGGGGTTAGCCTTCCATCTCGTTCCCATGTGGGCTTTTTTGAATTCTTTGTCGGCCCATCGCTGTTCACGTCGATGGTTCACGTGCTTACGCGCCGTGCGTATTCCCCTAGGTTTACCTGAAAACGTCCAACTCGCCGGTTATGATCCAAAAGAAACAACTACTAAAATTAAAGTAAATACTTCAAATATAATAACTAAGATCCAATAATTTAGAAAAGCACCTCAAATTTGATGTAATAACACTCAGATGAATTTAGATTGAAATTAACACCACGAGAAAAACATGTCTGCGCCATGGCCGACTTCACGTTAACAAATTCAACTTAGTTTATTACACCAAACATTAAAGAAATAGTTCACTTATTTAAATTTAGCTCTAGTTTCACAATCACACTTTATACATCGCATTATGAGCAAAATAACAATTCTTCAGCGCAAAACTTTTTCTTACCCATTTGATAGCACGACACCAATCGGCTACGGATGGGAAAAAGAAATCGTCACGTCAATTTTCTACCCAATTGACGCTAGGATAGCATAGTCTAGATTTTTTTTTTGGTAATATTTATCTTATAAGAAAGGTAAGGAACTACGTCATGCAGCCTGGTAAATTATTATCACCATTAGGCACATTACATATTTGTCTCAATAACGATTTCAGGACGAATCTAAATTCAAAATAGGTTTTATAAACGAGCTTTATTGAGTTTAGGGAACGTTGATGCTTTATTTTTATTATTTATGGACAATATTTTTTTTAAACATGCTCTTGAGTTTAGATAACTTTGATATTTTAATTTTATTATTTATGGACAATATATTTTTTGAAAGTACAAGTCAAAATATATACTTCTATACATTTAATTAGATAATTGACAACAAGTTTGAATTAATAATTATTCCAAGATATTTAATTTCATTAGTTATTTATATGGAGGGAGAATTACAGGAGGTTGGATATTGACATATTGGGTAATGAGCACTAATTTTTAATTTATTTGGAGACGGGATATTTATATTTCTAATTGCTAAAGCTAAGTATTTGGTTTTGGCTATGAATATCGTGAGGAAATTAAGTTTTAACTAAAACTAAGTTAATTCCTTGTTGAGAATTGTATGAAACTTCACCCCATCTCGTAGAAGAAAATACTAAAGCTGTGTCGTTAGCAAAAGCATAAACATTCACATTTCGCAGTCGAAGCTTACTAAGATCATTTATGTAAATGTACTTACCCTGACTTATGGGGGGATCTGTACTAATATTAGAATAAATTGTGACACATTTCTTGTGGTTTGACATATAGATCTGGAAAGGTTTAAGAGGAATATCACAAATACTATAAAACACAAGTTAGTAGTATTGAAATTTAGTTCGTGTCAAAAGCTTTGGCAAAACCTAGGAAGACAGCTACACATTTTTTACCGTTATCTAAGTCGTACTCCAGTTCGTTGGTAAGTTGTTGACCTTCTTGTAATTTAGCTCTGTCTTTCTTTAAAACATATTGATTTAATACAAGAAATATTAAGCTTCCAAGTAAGAAAAAGGATGGGTTATTAATTTTATTGTAACAATGAACTTTTATTATGTTTTTATTTTTATAATTCTGAAATTTTAGTAGCTAGTTAGTTAGCTAGCGAGTAGGATAGATATTGGTCGATAGTTATAGATATGATATTGATCTCCGTACTTCTATATGGCATGAACAAGATCTGTTTTGAATGCAGAAAAGAAAAATAAAAGAAGAATCTTGTATTAGTGGGAATCAAACATTGGAACCGTGATGGCAGATCGAGCTGATTGATTCAAAATTAAATTAAATTTTGCGTTTTATGGCAATCAGCTGTAGTTACTACACGTTAACTATTTCTGTCAATTTCAAGTATTCATATAATAAGAGTAGATTGAACATAATAAAAATGTTCAAAGTAACCTAAAACCGTACATAATTGATTGACCATAGTGTTATTATTATTATTTTGAGTTTTATGGCAATCAGCTGTTGTTACTACTAGTTTGTGATCAGGCACATTGAAGTGACATATGACAATTGTTCGCTCGAAAAGAAGCAACGGAGCTGTCACAATCAAAAAGTTCTAACCATAGACATAATTCCTAGTTTTTTATTTGTATGAAGTCTCAGTCCGTTCACTATTAGATGTCCCCTGCCTGCTGATGTTGGCAGCATTGTGGCAGCAGTGTTGCCAATCATTTGTCCATTTTAACACCGTTATCTAACTTTGTGTGTACCTACCACGAATAAATATATGTTTCATTTGCTTATTTGTAAATAATAAAGTATTAGACTAGGAATTTAAATTATAATTTATTTATTGCTTTCATTGTTTCTTACAGTAATAATGGTCGAAAGGAACGGTTCCAGACATAATATCACTGTCACTTGCATATACGTCAACATCTGTGGTATTCGAATCTGTGCTGCTGTTATTGCCTAGTTCAATTATAAATTGTTCAGTAATAGCATCCATGTAGCCATCACGCTCATAAAATTTGTCTTCTAATTTTTTTACGTGTTTACACTGTTTTTGCCAATCCTGAGGGATTATAAATGAAAAAGCTTCTTCAGTTAATTTCACAATAAATCCAGCTTCTTGACCGACATTATTGCTAGCAACTTGCCTTTTTAAAAGACTCCACATAAACTCCATGGCATTTAACTCACAGTAGGGCAGCAACCTAACCACTTTGTGGCCATGATTTTTTAATAACTGATCAGCCTCATAAATCGGCGCTTCTTTGTGTTCTTTTATGATTTCATATAGTTCTGCTTTCAAAATTGTAGGTAAATAAGACAATCCTTTATTTGTAATCCAGTTTTGCATTTGCAGTTTTGAGGAACCCATAGTAGGTGCTTTATTTATTTGTACGGTATGATAGGGAGCGTTATCCATAACAACTAATGAGTTCGGAGGCAAGTTGGGTATGAGTTTCTCGGAAAGCCATTTCATAAAATTTGTTCTTTTCATATCGTCATAGTAGTCGCCTGATTTGCTCTGAGATTTAAAGATCAATTGAGCATCAAAAATGAACCCCATTGCTCCACCTGTATTAACAATAATCCATGTTTTGTTATATTAAATCAAATGCCTTAGGTTGCGACAGTATAAGTAGAAAAATGATAATACCCTTCTTGCCTTTCTTGCTTCCATTTTAACGACAATTTTGAATTAGTCTATGGAATCAAATATCTATCCCAGCTTATGGAAAGATTCTCAAATTATACGATTACCGAAAAAGTGTCCAGGATAGTCCTGAACAGTTAAGTTATTTTAGGCCTATGGCTTTATTACCTTTGCTATCTTAAGTCCTCGAGCGTCTTATTCATGAGCAGTTTGTGTTCTTTCTTTATCGTAATAATATTCATAGCTCTTATCAGCCTGGTTTCCAACGTGGACCACCAACCACACCATTAGTTAAGATATCAGATGACATACGCTAAGTTAAACAAAATAAAATAAGTTACTGTACTGTTTATGTCATATGCAATATGCAAACTTTAGCAATGTAGATTTAGATACCTTGTTACAACTCATGCGCCCTCTTAACATATCACCACATGTGACCGATTGTTTTAATTTTTACCTGCGTGGATGCTGACAGCGTATTTGAACAGTAGATGTGTGTTCATCTTGGTCAAACGTAGGATCTTGTGTTCGCAAGGTGGCGTGTAAAGAGGATACTTTACTTTTCTCAGAATTTTATTAATCTAATATCTTAATAAAATTATTTCCTTATTTAAATATAAATAAATAAATAAATTAATGTGCAATAATAGTAATACTAAGCAGTTGTATCATTATTTCATATCCTCCTGTCCATTAATAATTTCTTTTTTTACTTGTCAAATAAAGTATCGTTTCTTGCGAATACGACCATTCGTTACGACACTAATTACATAATATAGTATAAGATCGATATACTGAAAACAAGACGGCTTCTTTAACATATTGTGTCCGTTTACCAATAAAGTGCGCTAGCATTAGATTTATTACTGATGATAAAAGTACATTTAGGGTACTTTGACTCTCTGACGAAGACCCAATAGAACACGCAAAATAGGCTGCATGGGTTAGATCCCTGCCTTCCCCTAAGAGTAAAGAATTAAAAAAAAAAGACAACAGTGTTTATTTTTTTTATAGACTATTTAAATAAGTTTCACCATCGCGTTTATTGTAGGATGACTAATTTACCTATAACGCCGGTAAGTTTCAGATACTTAAGTCTTTTTACGTATTTCAAACTTAACTTTGATTCAAAGCATACAATATAAGATTACAAAGCATATTGATAAGTTATTTTGACAATGTAAATTATGTTTGACTCACGTCTATTTTAAGGTGTGACATTGCGTATTTAAAAAAAAATTCTTTTCAGGGGCCTAAAAATGTAATTTTTGGTCATGGAATGCGTCAAACACACGAAGTGGAGTTTTTGTGCATCCAGGATCTTTATCAGAAGTTACACCGCCCAAATTTTTATGATGTAGGAGGATCATACACTGAAAACATACCACATTATTGGTTCACTTGTAAAACCGAAAAACATACCAATATTTTTCTTTTGCATATTTTTGTTATCAAACATAACAAAGGCTCCTTTAATATTGCCCTTAGTAATGGAAGTACATTAAGGAGGACTAAAGATCAATATTTTTTGCCTCACCATCTCAGAAAAATCAATTATAAAGATGTATCCGAAAAATCGTACATATATCTTGCAACATATAGTTTTCCTGAAATAGATGTTGACTTATTGAAAAATAAGAAACTTTTCATCCATGTTGCATTCCCACGAGACTTACAGAAGAATAATGTCAGTACACAATATGACTTCAGTAGTTTATTAAGAGAACCATTCGAATCTGATTTTACTATACAGTCAGAAGATGGAGAGTCATTTAAAGTTCACAAAAAACTACTTGCTGCTTTCAGTGACTACTTTAAGGCCATGTTTCAGGAAAATACAGCAGAGAGCCAAAATAATTTTGTTAAACTAGTTGGAGTAAATGGAGATGATTTGAGGAATGTCTTTGAGTTTATCTACACTGGCACTGTTAAAAATTTAGAAAATAATAACTGTTATAATTTATTGCTACTTGCAGATAGCTACAATTTACATGGTTTGTTTGAGCTTGTAGAAGCCACTCTTGCCCTTCAGTTGACAACACACAATGTCATTGAAGTATTAACTCTAGCAGACATGTGTAATTCAGAATTTATGAAAATGAATGCTTTCAAATTTATTAAAAAAAATGGATCCCTTCTGGATATGGGAATGTACAAAGATTTAAACAATTTATCCCTGTCCAAAGAGTTATGTGTTTATCTGTGTACCTCCCAGTAACATCTGTTATTAATCTGTATATTCAATGAAACTGTATACTAAAAAAGGTTAACAACAAATAAAAAGACATCATACAGAAAACGTAAAAATAAACTTTATTGAATTGAAACATAACTATTCCATTTAAACTAGATGTAATTATTTAATAAATATTATAAGTTAGATTAAAGAGTTGTTACAGAGGAGACTGTCGCGGTCAGCGGACGGCGCGGCACCTCTGATGTCCACTAATGATTATTCACATTTTGGAATGTTACTGGTAGTCTTCGTCTCTGCAGCAAACAAACATTCTAGCTTATTATCTAATTTTATTGTATTTTCTGAAATTGCCAATGCATCACATCTACACCAAATCTGACTATTTCTTAAATTACTTACTCAGAAGTTATACCTATACTGGTATACAGGATCTCACTGTATGTAGGCTGTTTGAATTGGCAATTAAGACTTGTAATGGGGATGAAACTTCTAACACCAATGTTTTCTATTACTTAAATAAATGTCTAGCTTTAATATTGTACATATATATGTAAATATATATTTATGAAAATTATGTATTTATAAGTATATGTACTCACATTAAGGAGATTAGATACCATGCAGGATAAGCAAGAAAAGACCAATGTTCGTCATAATGTTTATTTATCATTACCTGATCATATACAGCAATGAGTGAAATTCAACAATAGTGCCAATGTAAAATTATCTACTCCCTAATAACTGTTTACCAGATATAAAAATAAAAACTTATGAGCCTACATGTATGTGGTTGATTACTTATCTCAAATCTATAGTACATTGGCTGTGCTGTAATGATTTACAGTACAAATAGAAGTGTTCGTAAGATGCACCAACTACTAACAAATGAATAGGTGAAACAAATTACCAATTATGTATGTGTCAACTTCTAAACTTACTCAGAGTTTCAATGAGAAACTTTACTTTTGCTGATTGGAGAAGTTACATAACATAAATACTCTTCTTTTACTGGACTTCTGTTATTGCCAAGAATTTGGTATGCTCAGAATAAAAGCAACTTCACCCCTGCCCTAACGAGAAGAACTATTCAATAGGCTATTTGACAACATTGAAAATATTCTACAAATTGTGGACATCCTATCAGATAATAGCGTAAAAGGACATATAAAACTAAGTATATTTTTTAATGTTTAACCTAGAATTTTTTTTTTAATTTTTATCTGAGACAAGAAGGCTCTGATTGGTCACAACGCTGGTGACGTCACACGAAAGTAAACGTGGCTTCTTTGACTGATTGTTTTAATTTTCTTTGAAGATGACTGCTTTATCCATTCTTTGAGCTAATTCTAAATTTTTGTTCAATTATAACTAACTGAAAATTGAGACAAATTTCATGAGAGCTGATAACACCAACCTACCTAAAATAAACGCATTTGTGGATGCACTTTTATTTAAGACAACACTGATTATTTTGCAGAACCAAAAAAGTAAAGTGAGACAGCAATGTACGTACCACATAGGACTTACTTATTTACTAATGTGGTATCATCGTAAAATTTTTGTTAAGTTCATAAATATTTAGTTTCCTGCACATTCTCTATGTCATGGTACTTATGATCTTTGGATTATTAATAGACGTATTGTTACACCGTTTAATTTTTATCCATTAACAAAATTGATGAAATTTACTTCTGCTTCTATGTTATAAGAAGGTTGATACAATGTTTACTGTAGGGTCACTAGTGTCACTTGACCAGCTCCATTAAACCAGCAGCGCTTTTCGCGAGGTTTTAAAAATTTAGATATTTGATTTTTTTACGAAAATGTCAATGTGGTTTGCTTATTATGTGATAAGGAATAATTTAAAATGGTTTTCAGAAATGAGTCAAATAGCCTATAATCATGTGTGCCTATTTACACGGTTGTCTATGCAGTCAGACTTAGCTTTTGGATGTTTATGTAATAGTGACAACAGGGGTCCGTAATAAGGGTGGTAAGCGCGACCCTAGCGTTTACCGTTGTTGTAGCCCGACAGTGCCCTAACCATGGGAGGCTTGAAGTTCGCTGCAGCTTGTTGCTGGATCTGATAAGCCAGGGGGTGAATTTTGAAGCCGTACAACCTGTTGTATAAAGAAAAATACGCTATTAATAACAAAGCCCTAGACTAAGAAACCAATTCAGGGCTGGGGTACCCATGATAAACATACATTTATAAATATAATTGACCATGACCCGAGAATAAACATCTGTTTTCGTCACAAAACTCGGTCACAGGACTCGAACCTGGGTCCTCCGGCGTCTGAGGTAGGTCTCCTACCGATGACGTCACTCGGCCGTCATAATTAATCACTCTAAATGATGTTCAAAAGAAAGTAATGCCTTCCACCTGAGTAAGAAATTGAACAAACTTTTTAACTATGCAGGTGGTGTGTTTCCAAGGCTTCAAAAGATGGTGTAGATGAACATGGCACAAAAATACTTCCCAGATGTATTTTTTATAATTTCTTAAAAACTGGCCGAGCTTATTTATTAACCAACCCAGCTCTCGCAAATTTAGCATCTATCTGTGTAGCCGATGTCTCGGCCCGGCCATGGTTTTATCCTTTGTGACGACAGTTTGAAAAAATGAAAAGCCAAGTTAGCCAGCCAGAATTTAAGTTATATGAGCACTTCAGATCTTAGTAACACATAAAAAAATATATCTCAGTGAGACCAACTGTGATGGATGGGAATTATGGAAAATAATTCCTGAAGCAAGTTATTCGGCTCAGCCAAAAAATATTTCACAAATACGTCAATAAGCATTACGCGACTATTACCGTCTGGGGCGGTACTACACTCCTTCCTCTTGTGTCTGCCATAATAATCATGTTTATGTGGTTGTGATTCGATCAAAGATTCGAGAACATTCACAAAAAACACAACTTTAACTGAAATCTACGGCCGGCAACGCGTCATCAGTCGAGACAATTACCACTATCATTAATAAACGACTAGCGATGCCCATGGGCGCGGATGGCACTTACCACCAAGTCAGGTGGGTCGCGAGCTGGTCTATTCTAAACAAAAGTATAAAGCGCGCCGAGTCGTTCTTTTATTATGTTGAAACGCCGTAATGGTAGAATATGGCCTGTACTTATTCAATATTTGTCACCCGTTATTTCTATTTTCCCTATATTCGTGCAAACAATTATGTCGATTTTGTAGTAGTAACTGCAGATCTAAAGATTTCAAAAGTCATGACATTAAAATAATTATAATGCACAGCATTATACTTGGCTTTACGGGTTTATTGTGCGATATCGCGCCATCTCTTAGCGATTATTGGTACTAACTTGTTGATGGTAAACAGTACTCCAATTTTCATACAATGGGTCTCGTGTAATTTTCACACGGTAGGTCAGGTGAAAATCACTGCCATATAGAATGTTATATGTAACATTAGACTAGCTATTGTCAAATGATTTTTGAGCCTGTTTGATTTCGCCATTTTCTTGCTGGACGCAGAGGCGGGGTTCTCTCGTACTAATATTGACAAATGGATATACCTACACTCAGTCTCCATACAACTTTGGGCCTGGCCAGCGAGGTGATAAATACATGGAGTAGTCGTAATGTCCTATATAAATAAGTAGTTATGTATATCGAATCATAGAAGAGGAAGAACTCGGTTGTCTCCCTCTACTTATACAAAAATGCTAATAAAAGAAAGAGATAGTACTATTTTTGAATGTTGTCACTAAAATATCAATCGTGTAGTGACGTCATAGCAGGTGGCTAGCGTGCCACAAATCGCCATTTGTTGTTAAATTTCTGTCAAAAAAAGCTGTCAAAATTGATTTTCCGGAGCTTTGATTATTTAACCAGATATCTTGTTTGTATGTTTGTATTAATATGTTTTTATTTTTCATACTTTCGATGCAAAAGATAACAGGCGCTTACGCAGTAAATCATATCGAAACGGTATTTGCTTTGCTTGCCGTTGTGCGTGTATTTTTGAAACAAAAAGGCGTGAAGAAAGAGGGAATTAGGTTTGCTTAGAATTTTTAATTTTGTTATTGAATAGGCAGGATTTGTCTATTTATGAATCGTAACCATTGAAGACCAGCCAGACTTTAATTGATTGAACCGAAAACTTTGATGCTTGACCTTGAATAACTTTTTAAGCAAACATGGGATCTTTCGGTGTTTTATTTATAATAGTGTACCCCAGGCCTGTACCAAAATTCAGCATGTTCGGAATTAATATAAACTGAATACTATTTTTTGGCTAATTTGACGGGACTATATCAGGAATAAGAACTAAACTGTATAGTTCTTTATTTTTTATATTAAAAGGATTATAATGAAAGTAAATAAACCATAAACTATGATTATTTCAAAAAGTTCATTAAAGGGTTGAGTTCAAATGATGTTCGAGTCGTCGGCCACTTTTGTTTCATTAAAATATACAGTTATAATTATTTTTATTATAATAATCAATAAGGTTAATACCATATTTTATAATCACTTGAGCTAAATACTAATTAGTTTTTTTTATATTTTTTAAGTGTTAAAATAGCCACCATTAGAGTAAACTTATAATAACTATATTGTATTGCACCACAAATTCTTTAATCTAAAAACATTTGTTACTTAATTTAATAGGGAAAAATAGGAAAAATAAACAATTAACTACTATTTCATTATTTATTGTGTTAGTTTGCTATATCATTAGTAAGCAGGCTGCATTCCCTTGTTGCACAAAAACAGAGCGAATGTTTCTTTTATTGAGGGTTGCCGATCAAAGAAAATAGTTTCGCACATAAACCCAAGCAAATAAAAAGCACAAAAATAAAATATTTGACTATAAAGCAGACATAAATATATTTTTAGTGATATAATTTAATATGTTATGATTTCGACATTTTTTTAAGTAATTTATTCAACTGAATATCTATGTCATCTATTTCAAATCATAAAGATTACCTCAAGTATTTCTTTTTGCATAATGATTAACCTATGGTTCGAGAACCTTGTCTGTATCGGTAAAGATGCACGCAGTTACGTATTCCTTGATTTGCTTTTATGTCTTTTAAATATTTATATACATAATTTGGTTCTGACTTTCATTTTAGTAATTATTACAAAATGTTATAAATATTAATGTATAGTAATTTTTTGCGCAAAGTACTGAAATCAAAAGCTTATTGAGGGCCTGGAATGAACTCCACTATTTAAATATTATATTTCAAGTTCAATATTTAGTTCTAAAATATCGTTAGTAGATTCGATACTCGTGCAACCCTAAAAATGGACACCATTTTATGTTATTTTCAAGTTTAGGTATGCACGTTCTTTTCGTACTTAGGGCTTGTCCATTGGTTGAGATCAATGGGCCTGGCACTGCAGCGATAAAATTTGACAATTAAATTAAGCGGTTAAAAAAGCCATGGCCGAATTAAAAAATATCAGCTTAAACCTGTTTTATTATTTACCTTTGGGCTGAAAATATCTAAAATAAAGTAATTTCTAACACATTTTTTAATTATTTTAGCATCTATCCAAGATGAGGTCGAGTTGTGATAAATTGTTTCTTAACCCTTTCAATGCTGACGTCGAGGTATCTCGTTCGCCATAAACTGCAATCATATACTAGTGACGAGTTATCTCGTTGAACAAAATCTACTGTCACATACTGACGCCATAAAACAAAACGTGATCCGTCATACTGGGATCGTCCGAACAGTGCCGTACTTTTTCCGAATACCTACCGATACTTATATAATATATATCACGTGTTGTCGGTAACAATATTTCGTTTTAGATGTACGTATCTCAAATACTATCGACGAGATAACTCGACACCTAAAAATCTATTCCAGTACTGGTGACGAGTTAACCCGTAGTTATATTTTAAAGTAGGTGTCTATGTTTATGAAGGAAACTAAGCCGACGAAATTATTTTATTCTTCGTACGACCATGGTAGTTAAGTTTATAATTGTTTATTAGTTTTGAGTCAATTACATGCCTATCGTTTGACACGAGAGTACCAAGATTTTCACATTTTTCGTGCATTACATGTTCGCTTTCAGCAAGCTTCATTCTAGCTCTATCTTATGATTTGTTTATTTCGGGCATACCAGGAAGTTCCCAAAAATGTACATTTGCATATATTATTTAATTGGACTTGACGAATTATTAGAATAAAGTCCAAATAAGATTAGCTTCCATCATAGACAGAACCCGCATGTTATTTACGATACACAGTTGACCATTTCGATTATGGCAATACTACCCTCAAGTATTTAATATTAGCTATACATTGTTATGACGAGTTAACTCGAAAGTAGCTTCGTAAGAGCGATTTTGTCCAACGAATTAACTCGTCAGCAGTTTCTAGAGTAAGATTTTTTTGACAAGTTATCTCGGCAGCAGTACATGAATGTAGATTTTGTTTCGATGAACCAGTATGTGAGAGCATATTGAGTTTCTAATGCGTCGCATTGAAAGGGTTAAAATCGTAATTTAATTTTGATAAAATATTTGAAAACATAACGATTGCTCGCGTTGTAATCTATTTCAAAATTACTAACTTCTACATGGGCTACACTGAAGTATTTTTTATTTATACAAATGGCGATTTTTTCGTACATAGTTCATCCGAGTCTACCAGGCCCAGGCGGGTTTGTCCTTCAGAACGTGAGATAGATATCAGTTTTGCTAAAAACCTACGCCAAAGCCTGCGCAATGTTCATAGGATAAACGTCAGTGGTGAAAATAAATACGCGTGTTTCAAATTCAAATTCAAATTCAAACATTTATTTCTCAACATTGACAATTACTTGTTCTTATTGACGTCAAATAAAACATGATTCTACCACCAGTTCGAAAAAAACCTTCGTGAAGAAGAACTGGCAAGAAACTTCACGGGTATATTTTTTTTCAAAATAAATTTACAGAGTCTCTTTATGTCTATACAAAATTATTCTTTTAAATTATTCTCTTCAAGTATCCAAACGACGTTTACGCTTTGAAAAGCTGTCAAAGCATCGCATAGTTGTTGATTGAAGGATCGACTTGTTTTTGTTAGATTATTTCGTGTGATCGGTAGTTGCAAGATTTTTTTTGCAATTTCGTTTTTTTTCTTCAAAACTCAAAAAAGGTAACGCTACTCGATATTTTGATAGAAAATGTTACCATTATCATACCTAATTGGCTAATAAAACTGCAAAAGAACTTTTAAAACGATATAGCAAATTTTATACGAAGAACTATAGGTAAACAGCTACTAAACGAGTACTGAGTATGTTTCTCGCACATTTCCGATATTGACAGAGTGAGATGGGTTATAGTTAAGGGGCGGGGCCTACGCCTATAGCACCAATAGAACTACAGCGTTTGTTTAAAACGGACTTTATGTTGATTACGTGGACCAATAGCAACGCAGTCAAAATTTTCGGTACTTAATCATTAAAAAAAAACAGACTATATACGAAAAGGTATCAGGCGCGTCGATTGGATTTACAAATAACAAGTTGTAGGAAGTAATCGTTTGGTACCTATTTTAGTTATTTTGCGTATTTAACGTTCTCTCATCTCACGTTCAGTCGTTTAAGTCTATTTTGATCAATCACTCTTTCAGTTATTCTGGTTGTCGCAAACAAACATAAAGCGAAGCCGATGACGCCGTGCGGTAGGTCACTAAGGTACATCGAAGTGATGCTGAAATTGCTTTTTGTTGTGCACCTGCCTGCAGTCTCTGTGCAGTGCACTATGCGTTAGGTTATGTATAGACAATGTTGGGTGACCTTTCTTCAAAATAATTTGAAAAAGATTGAAAAATTTAGTACATTTTCTTTCGCTTTTCTAGCACCGTCTGGCTTCAATTGAAATTTTTCGAGTTTTCATACTTGAAGAACTTGTAACGCTGTGCGTTGACCTTCTGTCAACTTAAACCTCTTTATACAGCACGCTTTCCTGGCGGCTCAAATAATTTTAAAACTTGGGACGTTTTGGTACGTCCACCTAGTTTAGCTGTATTTATTTTCGTTTTCTATCGAGACACAAACAAGGAAATTATAACTGTACTATTTAGAATGACTTTATAATGATATAGATTTAAATGATAATAAAGTGGAAGATAAAATTTTATTTGCATGTCGAAATTACTTGTAAACTATTTTTACTAATGCCGATGAACTATACATGAATTACCTTTTGGATAAATTTGTGAGCTGCTAAAATTATATAACTGGTTTTTTACCGTTAAATAAAGAATTTGTGCTAGTGAAACTGTTCTCTATATAATACTCCAAATAATGTGACCCCAATGAACTTATGCAATCTTTGATCATGAATAAGCACTAAATACACACTTTCATACAACTATGACACTTTAAACTGTCCATAATGGTTTTGAAATTTCACAAGAAGTGACTATTGATACATAACAACTTATGTGCAAATACAACCCGTTGTAGATGATTAAAAATAAAATTTAGAAGCTAGAAAATTTAAATTGCTTATGATAGATACTTTACTTGATTTTTAAATTGAATTATGTTTAAAAACATTATTATATACCGATTTCTTGACTTAATTCACAAGTATTTGATACATTGATAATTATTACAAATAAACATTCATTCTTTCGATTTGTGTAATTTAAAAATTTTTTTGACACACTGTTTTCAAATGTTTCTAAATTGAAAAGGAACCCATACTCATTTGGTAATTACGCTTTTCAGACCACGACTGTGTATTTAGTTTTTATATGTGATTTATGTATGCAGTATACTTAATTCCCATTCATAAAATCAGGACCGAGTCATCAATCTCGTTAAACTCCGACATCATACTAAATTCAAATTCAAATATTTATTTCTCAACATTGACAATTACTTGTTCTTATTGACGTCAAATAAAACATGATTCTACCACCAGTTCGAAAAAACCTTCGTGGAGAAGAACTGGCAAGAAACTTCACGGGTATATTCTTTTCAAAATAAATTTACAGAGTCTCTTTATGTCTATACAAAATTATTCTTTTCTGCATCTGTTAGCTCGGCAAGTCTCCCTCCCCCCAAGTATCCAAACGACGAACACCCTCAAACTATAATTTTATATTCTCTATGATTAATGTACAATAGAGGAAGATAGGCGACAAGCTCCTAACGAACGGGCTTTATAAATCTTATACGCGTCGCCTGATCTACATTACGCGCCATCCGACTGTCACTAATGTCTGGTACCGCGTTAAGTAGTTAAGTTGGTAACAAAATTTTAAGTTTAAAACTACTTATAAACAGTCAGTTAGCTGACAAGTGGTAAGTTAAAATTTAGTAGGTACGCAAGTGATTAAGTAGATTAGGATTCGTTCTATTTTTCGTATAAGAAGCTGGGCGGGGCTTGTCACTTAACACGTTTGGATGAGATTTTTTATTTTTTTATTTATCTTCACAGAAATTCTTTTAGTAAGTGCATAAGTTGACAAAGCGGTTGGCGGCAAGAGCTCCAATTTATTTCGCATTTTCTTTCTTTTTTTCAAAATGTCGGCGTGGAGGTTAGTTTCAGCTTTAAAGAATATTTAAAATAGGAATGCTCATGAAATAAACGAGGTAAAAAATTTAGAAAAATACATATTCTTTTTAGAGATTTTTAATTTCTGAAACAAATTCTTCACTGAGTTTGTCCAAAACCTCGTTTACCACATGTCTAAGTACAGAATGGGCGAATTCCTGGACATTCATCACTGCACATCTTCATTGAACTTATGAGCTTAACTACTTAATGCGTTTGGACACGCAAGTGACATGTAGTAACTCAAAATTTAGTTACCAACTTAACTACTTAACACATGTAAATCGCGCATTAGCGAAAAGAACCGAGGCATTTAGGAACGACACAAATACGAACAACTTTATTCGGGATTGCTCACGCGCCTTGTCATTGTATCACTCTGTCTCAACAATGTAATATTTTGATTGGTGTGAGTGCTAGATCTTTTGCTTATCAAAGTTTATGGTACTTACTACATTTGAACACATTCTTCTATCATAACTACTATCAAACTAACAATCATAACTCTTATCAATAAAAAGATGATAAAAATATTTTTTTAGAAATTGTTAATTTTTGTTAAACCCTTTCAGGATTGCATTATACAAGGACAACTACATATACATGAACACTGTACAAACAAAAATTAAAATAAGTAATAAACACAAAGAAAACTTAACAGACAGTTGTAGATGCAGTTAATGTTTACTTTCACTAATGTTTATGTTTGATGCTGACATGTTTTGTGTTCATTTTTATGTATGCAATAGTTTAAGCTCAGAATCAGATCCAGAACACAGCATACTAAAATATACTCTAAGAATATCTAGAGGTAATTTTTATGACATCAATAGATTTGTTTCACTTTGACTGTCTTCATTGGATTATTGTACCTTTCACTATAGATATAATTATTATGGTATAGAAGTATTTACAAGATTTTAATAAAGTTTTTACCCAAAAGTAGATATAATATTATTGAGTTTAATGCAATAAGGTTGCAATACCTATTATGTACTTTATAAAGTAAAGTAACATGAAATAGTTGATACCTGTTCCTCCAAAATTTACTTCTATCTAGTACTTAATATATACAAGTAAAAAATGTTCATATACCTTGGTACAAACTGACTTGCAGGACGTTTAGGGCGATACTCGGGGTGTACCATGAAAACCATATGCGGGAATCCAGTACCAAAATAAGCTCCATCTGTGTGGTGATGACGGGAAGACTTGGGCGTGTACACATCCATGCAGCGTGGACAGTACAGTTTGACCATAGCCTCACCGGGCACATCAGATAAGCCTGGAAGCAAAGTTTTATAGTATGAACTTGTAACTATAAAGTAAACTAAAATGTAACTATAATGTCTATAACATTAGAGACCAAATGTGAATTATTTTGTAATAAATACTTTCTTAATGTCTTGATACAGTCTACACAGACTAGAAAATTAGTATAAACTTATCAAAAACTTTAAGTACCTAAATATTTTTTTCTTAAATGATTTATAATATCTAGAATAAATTTATCTCTCAAAAGAATTCACACAAAGTGCAAAGGTCCTACAAGAATGAATGCTATTTATTTCAGGCTGCCATTAGACACTAGATACAATAAATAAATATTTTATGATTACTCTACAAGTAAATATCAATAACATAGCCTTTCTAAATCATCTAAACAAAATCACACTTTGCAACTGATTAAAAGTGAAAATTGCTTAAATTATATTGCACCACAAAACATTTTTAAGAAAATTCTATCTCATCAAATAATATGATAACAAAAATTCTATCTTAACTGTAAGTGTTACATTAGACACTTTGCTGACAGAGTTACTTACCCAGAGGCAGCATTGCTTGACATTCACAATATACTCTTGGACAATGACCAAAATCACCTGACTGGAATTTTTCTAACATCTGTGCAATCCCTCTGAAAGATCCAGTCAATAATTATGAAATGATTTGATAATGATTTTTAACATATACTAATATTGGTCTAGAAAGTAAGAAAACTACCTGTTAGTCAAAATGTATCGTGCATGTATCAGTCCATACAAAATCTCTGATGCTTGTTCCACAAGGTCTGATTGGTTGGGATTGTCATCCAGATCATCATCTACAAATTATAATATTTGTAAAAGTACAAATAGAACTAAAACTGCATAGTTACACTCATACTATGTCAATTTTATCTGAGATAATGAAGATGTTACATTTCACAATAGTAGACATTATATCGCTACTTATCCACTGAAGTGTCTTTATTTGTGTTTGATTCTATAAGTCTAACAAATAAATAAATATTTCTAACAATCACACCACATTATCTAGCCCAAATTAAGTATCATTAAGAACTTATGTTATGGATACTAGATAACGGATAAATAAACTTAAGAAATATATAAGCACAAATAGATATATTTATATTTCATATATTAATATTAGAAATAAACTTAAATAAACATACATACATCCATGACTAGAAAGCAAAATATGAAAATATCTGCCTCTACCAGGATTCGAACCCGGGACCTCTGGCATGGAACAGGAACACGGACAGGCCGTCACACAAATAAACATTCTTACAACTTACTTGCAATTGTCAGTTATAATTGTAACTTCATGTTTAATTATCAGATTTAAGTGTACATGGAATAATATTGTACAATGTTCACTTATAACTATAATAAGTTAATAAGATTTGCTGTTAAAGTTTGATGCAAAACATTTTCAAAACCAATATTTTATGTACAAAAATACTGTGTTTGCACTTACCAGGTTCCAAATCAAGTATCATGTCTAGTGCTTGTCTGTAATGTGGCACTTGTTCATTTAATCCCGTTAAGTTAAATTTGTCATTTATATAGTCTTCATCAACCTGAAATAAGAGACAATCAATAACATCAATGTAAGAACTTAACGATACTTGCTGCAATTGCTACTCACCTCACAATAAAATTCATTGCCACGCAGCCCACAAAACCATGAAATCCATGATACCTCCTCCGAGCTACTCATTTTTCTGTAATATAAGTTACAAGCGCACTTTAAATTACGATGGTACACTTTCAGTACAATTGACGCTCAAAGCCTTGTCGTTTTAACACTTTGTCAAGAATGATAGTCCATTCCTGTTTTCACCTTTACTTTGACATTTCTGAAGAAACTTTTGGTAATTTATCAAAACAACAACTTTTGTGATTACAATACAATCGGCCAACACGGATTATAATGCACAAATTACAGAAAACTCGAACAGAAACCTCACCTTTTGGTACCTTGATTAGCCACGCTTGACGGTTCGAACTCAAGGCTATGAAAAAAGCGTACAGAAAAGAAAAGTCAACATATCCAACTTTGTCTATGAATTTTGAAACCCATGCCTGGACAAAAAAATGAATGATTGACATTAATATTGATATGTTGTTACACAACTTTAAGAAGCAGAACTGTTATTTTAGTTAAAAACATAGTGGATCGTGGGTTGGCAGATTGGGAAAAATCCGTTATGAAGTGGGGCTACCAAGCAGTGTCTAACATATTAAGCTATCTTTAAAAGATAGAAAATTAAAATGCAAAAGTAACTATGAACGTAGAACTAGTACAGAACATGTGCAGTATTGCAAGTTTGTATGAAAATCCTATTGTACAGGGTGACTTGTAATTCCTCTTGGGATGTGATAATACAAATAGTTTCCAACAAAATTAACTATAATGTCCCTAATACCAAGAAGGCTCGTTATCGATATATTCAATATTTTTGGTTTAGTCAAAAAGCTCCCGAATTAACTACAAAAAATTCAATAAATAAAAAACTATGTACCTAGTGTTTTGAATAAAGTTGTTTAAATTTTTATCAGTTACCAATACATCAACAAACACTTATTAATACTAATACTGGAACAAATATTAAACATTTTAAAATGGCAAGTGAATTCTTATAAAATTTTGTTTTGATTCACTAATTTGGTCAATAGAAAACTAGATTTATTTTGAAAAATCAACAGTACATTAAGCCAGATTAATCGTACAAATTACTAGAAAAACTTCCTTGTTCTATTAGCTATCCAAAAACATTAAATTATTTACAAAAAAAGAAAAGATTATCAAAATAATAGGTAAAATGTTAATCTACCTGACTAATTTTGTATATCTCTTACGAAAATCCATTCTTTTTATTGTATCGGGATTATTTTGAAAATTAAATATCTCAGAAACGAGCCATTTTCGGCTAGGATATTATGAAACAAAATCTATCGTAACTAAGCTTTATTTTAACCAATGCGTATCGTTTGAAACGGGAGTACCTATATTTTAAAATTTTTCGTACATTACATATTCGCTTTCAGCAAGCTTTATCCTAGGTCTATCTTGTGATTTGTTTATTTCATCCATACCAGGAAATTCCCAAAAATGTACATTTGTATAGGTATAATATTTAATTGGAGTTGACGGATTATTAGAATAAAGTCCAAATAAGATTAGCTTCCACCATAGACGGTACCCGCATGTTATTTACGATGTACAGTTGACCATTTCGATTATGGCAACACTACCCTCAAATATTTAATTCTGATATTAGCTATACATTTTTATGACGAGTTAACTCGACAGTAGCTTCATAAGAGCGATTTTGTCCAACGAATTAACTCGTCAGCAGTTTGTAGAGTAAGATTTTTTTGACGAGTTATCTCGGCAGCAGTACATGAATGTAGATTTTGTTTCGATGAGCCAGTATGTGAGAGCGTATCGAGTTGGGTTGGGTTATAACATGGTTCATTAAAGAAAGGAATTGAAAATGGCGGCGCTTATCATGTTCTCTTGCTCGCATACTAGTGCCGTCTATACTCACTCTCGTGCGTACGGTAAGTAAAACAATATTAGTCTTGATTTAAATAACATTCGTGTTTTATTTTAACCAACATCATAATAAGGATTCTTCTGTTTTCTGATTTACTTTGTCAGGTGTACAAAAATGGACATCCTTTCATCCCGAAAAAAGCACTGTTTCCGATAAAAACAACAAAAACGTTCTAATGATAATGGATGGCGCCACGTGTAGTAATGCGCGATGTCGAGATGTTGGAGCAATCGAAACAATCGCAGTCGTCAACAATTCTCATCGAGTCTACGATTATCTCGGTCTGTCATCGAACAATCGAGATGTTTTTCGATTGTTTCGAGTCAACATCATCGGCTCGTACCCGATTCAAACGATGGCGTTGATTCGGCCGTTTTATGTTTTTATTCAAACGATTGACTTATTACTTATTATATACATTGTAGCAATGTAGGCAAACTAATAAATCAACTATCATTAAAAAATCGATGTTGGACGCTTCAGTATTTATTTACCATATTATTATGTGAAATATTTTTGATATAGGTAAATAATCTGCAAAAAAAAAAATGTAAATAGAGCCACCTAGTATTTTTTTCTTAAACTATTTATCAAAGGAGAGAAAAATCAAAGTTAATTTTATTCTCTCACATTTTATTGCTGTGCATTAAGAGAGATGGCGTGATTAGTCATTGAACGATCAATTCTTTTTTATAACAAATAAAAGTATTATAATTATGTATTTGTGATAAAATAAAAACTACGGTTTTAAAATGGATTATACTTTGAATATCAATACATATAGTAATTATTTCAAAAACAAATTAGTTATCAATAAAAAAAACTGGACGAACTTTTATTTCTTACAATTAGTGAAAATATACAGTTAGTTTAAAGTTTTTTAATAATTAATATATGTATACCTTACTTCGTTGAATTTTGAATTCTTATTGAATATTTAGTTAATTTAAATTATTTTATACCAATAGGTAATATATAGTTCATTATTTGTATTTTTTTAAATGTTAAATTACTTGATAATGCAGCGACTACCTACCTAGACAAATTATTACTTGATATACTTACCTAAGTACTTGTTTAATTTTCGATTCGATTCTATTACTTATTAATAATATTATTGAGCACCTACCTATGTATAACTACATGTCTAGGTATTAATTTTTTTCTTAATTTGAATTTAAATAACTGAAGCGGTTCAACAAACCAATCTGTTTTATATGCATTAAGTATTGAAAATAAACAATTAAAGAACAAGACTGATTAACTAAATGTGTAATTAATTAAACTCCCAACGACCTACAACACCTCGATTCAACTCGATTTATATTTTAGACAAGGTCGCGTCAACGAGTCAAACGAACGAACAGAGTGAAGGTAAGCAAGCACCATACGATTCCAGTTGAATCAATCGATGCGATTGCGAATTACGATTGCAGGCAAACATCGCATCGCATCGTCGACGATGGTAAATCGCTTAGTCGTACCGAGCGTTGACTCGAAACCATCGACTGTACGATGAAAACAATCACGAGTCATCGAGATGTTTGAACAATCGAAACAATCGACTTCAACATCTCGTCATCGCGCATCGTTAGCCACGTGTCTTTCAAACTTTCACGCCGACTAAGCCGCTGTCAGAATCAAGTTTGTAAACCCGATCATTTTTTATTATTTTTGAATTGAAAAAAATCTTTTGAAAATTTATATGCTAACTGTACTCCCTGTCAATGCAAGTACAAGCCGCCCTTTATGATTCCTTTCTTTAATTAACCATGTTATAATGATACCTAATTTGGGCTAGATAATGGGGTGACATTGTTAGAAATATTATTATAATAGGCATATTCAATTTTCACAGGCACTAGGTTCACCAGTCAATTTATAAGAAGCCAACTTCTTATCCATTATATAAGTAAAAGTAAAGTCAGCCAAAATTTTGTTATCAACAATTAAACATGAGAAAAATGTAAAGCTTATAGAATTTAATTAATACTCTCTATCAATCATAATATTGTCAATAAAGAGAGTAGATTTGTGTTTGTGTGTGAATGAACTCTACCTAAATGGACTAGACAGATTTTCAAAATTATTTTGCCATTGAAAACCTGCCATATCCAGGAATAGGTAGGTGATAGTTTTCCTTGGAATTCCTCTGACATGAGATGACACTGCAGGACATTAACGATATATAAACATATGGAGCCCTCATGGCAGAATGTTGCAAGATAACAGTCATGAAGCCATGTCAGAGTTCGTGGAGTTTCCAGGGGTGACTAAATCAACTCTGACACCACTCCTTCACATAATAAGAAGAAGATAAACACAGATTTAGATCTTTATATTACACGAATATAAATGTAACTTAATACATCAAATGACTTCTTCTTACTTTGTTAGTTGAAACTCTTTCGCCATATCTGATAGCCTTTGTGCTTTATCTTCATTTAATTCTTCTGTAATGTTATTGTATAAAAACTCTATTAACAATGCCATGTCTTCCTCATTTACATCAATCCTTGCAAGAGTGGGTCGATTTGACATAATTTCTCTAAATACAGTACTTTGTGAAGCTAGAACTACCTTATGGACTTTGAATTGCCTTCCACTTAAACATTGTAAACTGTAATCAGATTGACCCATTTTATTAAACAAATCTTTAAAGTGATTGTGTTTTATATAATTGATTACATCAGTATTCACTGTAAGTTGTGATCCAGTAGATACATTTATAGGAATGACCAGAGTATCAACAAATTTTGGGTTGCCTTCATTATCTTTCAGTATTGTTGCCATAGAGGGGAGATTGTATGTCTTCAAGTAATGGTTCTCATTTGTTTTTGTTGTTTTAAATGAAAAGTATTCAAGAGTGCTAGGAAGAGAAACCTTTCCTTTTTCTGGCTTGCCCAAGTTATTGGAATCACTCACACCAATGATAACATCTCCAACCTTGCGATGAACAAAAAATAAGTTCAAAAGGCGGTTTCCACCAGGACAAGCACTGGAAGTCAAATAGAACCATAATTCAGGCTCTTCATTTATGTAGGTGCCACATATGTCAAAAGTACCATTAGTTGCTAGCTTTTGGACTGGATCAAATATCCATAGTTGTGTTGCATTATTGGTCTGGCATTTGTGTATTGCAGATGCAATTGAATTCTGAGAAGGAAAAGTATGTATTAAATCAGGAAAATTATAAGTATTACCAATGATAAAACAAATGCAGAGTTTAGCCCATGGCTAGCTGAATACCATAAGCATTTTACATTGTTGTAAATACCTATCATCTTCGCAAATTTTGCAGTTTCATTATATATAAGTTTCATTATAATTACCTACCTCTATGTTGTCCGTGGATAAGTTCCGTTTAGACAGATTCACGTATGACATTTCAGTAGTCAACTTAGGTAGTCAATAAATAAAAGTAATGATAGGAGGAAAATGAACGATTGAAATTAAACTACGACTAATTAGTCTGGGTGCGTAATTCACAGATGTACAATGTAGTTACAGAATGTTAAACTTCGTTCGTTCAATAAAATAAACTGAACGCTTCATACACAAATACTCCGTTAGGGTTTGTCTCACTAATTTACCAACTTAATAATGGCATTAAAATACGTATATTTTCAATATTACTAGTACTTTGAAACCAAGGAATTGTATAGCTCGCCGTAGTATATTTTCCTTGTATAGAACTCTCGTCTCTTACGAGATAATGAATGTTACCAATACAATTAAAAAATATATTTTTTTAAGACAGGCATTTACAAGCACCACCACGCAAAACAAACATTTGTAAATGTGTGCAACATCAAAACCGTCATTGAATAAGATAATAAAGCAGCGAGGTGATAAATACCTACATGGAGTAGTCGTAATGTCCTATATATATAAATAAGTAGTTCTGTATATCGAATCATAGAAGAGGAAGAACTTGGTTGTCTCCCTCTACTTATACAAAAATTCTAGTAAAAGAAGGAGATAGTACTATTTTTGAGTGTTGTCGCTAAAATATCAATCGTGTAGTGACGTCATAGCAGGTGGCTAGGGTGCCACAAATCGCCATTAATTGTTTCTTTTTTGTCAAAAAAAAATCTGTCAAAAATGATGTTCCGGAGCTTTACCAGATATCGATGATCATTATTATTATGTTTTTATTTTTCATACTTTCGATGCAAATGATAACAGGCGCTTACGCAGGCGCTTACGCTTACGCGCTTGAAATCATATCGAAAAAACTTCTATCTCAGCTGATGGAAAGTGACGATGAAGACGAAGGTAATAGCATTAAGATTATATGTATTTATCATAATTATTTAGCAACACAACGTAAAATAATGGCTTTAACTGGCAACAAAAAAAAATGATGAATGAGAATTTGAACAAACGAAAAATGGGGTGTGGCACTTAACGGCACTTTTGATCCAGCTTTCGTGAACGACGGACGTGTCCGAAGAATCATAGCGGGGAATCGCATTTTGTTGGAGTGATAGACATACTTGTTGGAGATTGGATTAAAATAAGGTAACTGTTATTCCTTCCTTTTTATTGTACCGTTTCCCCAGATATTTCAATATAATTAATTATAAATGACGTTATTGTTTTTCTATTCCATTCTTAGACCTCTGCAAGTTTTATCCTTAATTCTAAGTTCAAATCTAGTTCTCAATAATAATGGGTTGTTCAATAATAACTTGTTATTTAGCTTGTTACGTAACTGAATTGTTCCTTACTTCTGAGCGTAGTCGAATTTATTACATATTTATAATAGTGTGCCCCAGGTCTGTACCAAAATTCAGCATGTTGGGAATTAATGCAAACTGACCACTATTTTTCCGGCTAATTTGACGGGACTATATCAGGAGTTACGAAAATAAACTGTATAGTTCTTTATTTTTTATATCATGAGAATTATAAGTTTATAAAGAAATATTAAAGAATTATAAATTAACTATTATTATTTATAACTATGATAGTATCGATATGTTTGCGCGGTCAATAGTAGGCTGTTATTCAATAGTATTGCGTATGAATATTGGTTGATGTAGGAAAGAAATTCCACATAACTGATTTTTTTTTCTTCGATACACTGTCAGAGCTCTCTATATCCATTTTTGATCCAATTTAATGAATGTTTGATTATAATAACAACAATTCCGATTGACGAGACAATTCGCACAATGCACAATAATATATTTTTTAATGTGGGTAGACACACTACTCACTACCAATTTTATCAATTTACCCTCACAAACCATGTAAATTATTGTTTCCAAGTTAAATCACAAAGACTAATTATACGCCAATGTTTTACTAGGGAGCTTATTGGATTACGAACTAGAAAATAAAAAGGGTTTCACAAAGCGTCAACGCAAAAGCAGCAACAGTGGTGAGTAAAAAACCACCTAGTTTTCTGCCATCCACTAGCTAGACAATTACTTTATAAGCAATACTATTGAGAAAAAGGTCACTATCGATAAGATAAAACTATCGATAGTATCGATTGTTATTGCAATATTCAGTAGCAATAGTATCGATACTATCGATAGTATTGCTATGTGTCGATAGTATTGCCACTCACGGGGCTATCGATACGATCGATAGTATCGACACTATCGATTGTATCGATAGGGCTATCGATACTGTCGCTTTTGCCCAACTATCGATAGTCTATCGATAGACTATCGATAGTGGACTATTGAGTGGCAACGCTAGATGTGATGAACATACATATTTACTCATGGGTTCTGGATGTTTTCTGTAGTAAAGAGTAGAGTGATGTGTACTTTAAGAAGAGCATGATTTAAAAATTTCTTGTTTCTTTATTAGTTTACAAATATTGTATTGTTAATGCGCAAATCGAGCGCTTTTATAATAATGATACCGAGATTATAAGAGGTGATCCTATTGATTACTAAATTTGAATTGAATTTTTATTTAAAAACAAAAATTTTGTGAAAACTCAAACTCAAATTCTAATTCAAATATTTATTTCTCAACTTTGACAGTTGTTCTTGTTGAAGTTTTATAAAGAATCACTCTGTCACCAGTTGGGAAAAAACTGGCAAGAAATAATAGCTCTCACATCTATACAAAATAATTCTTATCCTTAGTTCTTATCTATATCTGATAGCTTGACAAGTCTCCCTCCCCAAAAACTATCACAGGACAGACTTCCTCAGACAGCATCCGTTCACGGAGTTAAAGTGGGATCCAGCCATTGCCCTCCTCACCGATATTAATTAAGGTGGAAGAGATCGACCCGTCACCCAACGCTACCATAAGAAGGCGTAGGTACTGCAACGTTTGCTTGTGCTGTATATGGTAAAAGAGGTTATCGCACAAACAAACTTGCTGGCAACTACAACTGGCAACTTACAAATTCTGTCATTATTTATAATTTGATAGAAAGATAGAATATGTAAGAATGTTCCATGGGATTTTATTGTAGGCAGCGGCCTCAATAAAATAAAGATTCAAAATGGCCCATAATTTACAAAAATATATGGGTAACGGAACTATTGCAGTAAGTGATTTTGTATCACAGTTTGAAATGGTCGCGGCAATAAATCGATATGATGAAGAAAGCAAAAAGATCGTATTGGAAGCATATTTGGATGGTTCAGCGATGTACTTTTATAGAAAAATCATTAATTCATGCGAAACATACGAAGATGTAAAAAATAAGTTACTCTATGAATTGGGCAGGGGGGCAGACCATTTTGCAGTATTTTATTCACGGAAGCAACAAACTGATGAAGACGTATTAACATTCTTTTACGCTTTGGACACGTGCGCAACTAAGGCCAGTACGATCATTACAGAAAAAATACTTATCGATTATTTCCTGAAAAATTGTAACTATGCTAACAAAGGCCGCTGATCTTCCCAAATTTATGAAAACAAAATGGCATTGAAGAAAACAATCGTACAAATTCAGGATATTTTTGCTAATAGACAAGAAGCTAAATTGAACCTCCCAATAAACACACAAGCAATACAACAAACACCAATACGTTATACGACGTCATCAAGGAGTGGAGATGAAAAATTCCAAACACCAATCAATATGAACAGCGGGAATACGAGAGGAAGATTTACCAATAATATAATCAACCTATCCCCATATGTTTCGAGAAGGAGAATACCGGATCGGGGTGATGCATCCAATGCATCCAATGCGTCCAGATGTGATGAACCTGGAGTACAATCGGCGTCAATCGGACAGCTAGAGACACAATTGATGCCGCCTAGTCAAGAAAATATTTCTTTAAGTGAGTTTTCCCCATCTATTAATGTAATATTTCAGCTTTACTTGATACAGGGGCATCAGTCTCTGTAATTTCCCAACAATTATGTAATCAATTAAATATAATAATACATAATGTGGGAAATATAAAAATCCGAGCCGTTAATGGTAATCGAATGATACAATAGGTAAAGTACAACTATGCTTGGTATTTGAACATGTTGTTTATGTACAAAATTGTTAAGTACTTGATAATTTTGAAAGAAATTTAATTCTCGGGCAAGACTTTCTTCAGAAGTCTGGTGCAATCTTAAACTTTAAGAAAGGTCATGTTCAATTTAACCACATTATTTGTAACTTTATTACAAATAATAAAGTAAATAATGATATGATATTAACGAAAATACCCTTCAGGTGATGCAGGTTTCACATGAATTAAGTAAGGATGAATATGTTTATTTTTCTGATTTAGTAGATGGTAACGATAATAAGTTAGTGGTAGCTGAATCCAGTGAAAATGAATTTAACTTACCCCCGAGTCCTCAAGACTCCAAAGTTGTGTATTGTTCTGAGGAACAGAATGTAGTGGAAAAGGTTAAGAAAGTTATTTAGAGTAGAATGCGATGTAAAGAAAAGAAATTGTGTAAAAGTAAAATTACTACGCCCAGTTGTAACAGAACGTTTATTTGAAAAAATAGAGATCGATATATAAGGTCCTTTTAATCGTTCAGTAGATGGGAATAAATATGTAATAACGTGTATAGAATGTTTTTCGAAATACGCTATTTACAAATAATATATGATTTTTTAATTAATGAAGTTTTAACAAAATTCGGGACAGTACATGAAGTATTGTCAGATAAAGGTTCCATGTTTACGTCTAGATTAATTAAGACAATATAATATAAAACACTCCTTAGATACTAACATGCACCATCAAGCATTAGGTTTAGTAGAAAAATTAAATCAAACCATTTCATATTCATTACCTAAATATGTAAATCCAAGTCAAAGGCATTGGTGTCGAATTTTATCTTTTATAATACATGCTTATAATTGTTCAAAACAAGCTTCGACTAAATTTTCTCCTTATTATTTAATGTTTGGAAAAGAACCTGAAGTTCCATTTGATGAAAGGTTGATCCTAATTGTAATATGACCGTTCAACAAAAAAAGACGCATACATAAGTGCAGTAAATCAAGCGAGAGAAAATTTAAGGAAAGCTCGTTTAGGGCAAAAAGGAACATATGATAAAAAAGCTTCCAACATAAAACTTCGTGTAGGACAATTATTTTTGTTACATTGTCCAAAAAGAATATCAGGTAAAAGTCGAAAACTTAGTCGACCATATAAAGATCTGTTTCGAATATGCTATATATAGGATGTGATAATTATCGTGTAAAAAGAATACAAAATAACCAAGAATTAATTGTACATGTGAATAGATTAAAACCATGTAATATTAGATAAAAGAAATTTAAATGATAAAATTATATCTATATTTATATAAAAAAGGTTTTGTATACTTTGTTTGTTGAAATATTATAATATTATTGTAATTTCTTAAAGTTAACAGGGTAAAAGTACACATTTAGGTGTACAAGTATATACATCATTCATTTGTAGAGATGCAACGGTTAGAATTGGAAGTAACCCGGCCCATGGATAACCAGCAATATTCGCTACATGATGAGGCTTTGAGACAAGGCACTAAGTTTCGCAGAACTTCATATATCTTACTACAAAGAATTAAAACATTTAGTTTCATCCTCACTGTTGAGTGAAACAAAAATATTAATAACTCTAAAGTCATATGAACTGGTCTGCTAAATATTAAAAACTCAAAATCGTAATGACTATTTGCCTGCAGGTCTTAATGATCCCGAATTGTTGTACAGCCACTTTCTCGATATTCCTGGCAATACCGAGGTCTCCCTGTCACAGTTTTTGTTCACAGGACTATTAGTTTTATTACATTGTCCAAAGAGAATATCAGGTAAAAGTCGAAAACTTAGTTGACCATATAAAGGTCTATTTCGAGTATGTTGATATATAGGTTGTGACAATTATCTTGTAAAAAGATTACAAAATAACCAAGAATTAATTGTACATACATGTGAATAGATTAAAGGTCAACTACTTTTTCCATCGCTTTTAGGAGGAAAGATGATAGACTGATGGGTCTAAATGATTTTGGTAGTGAAGGATCCTTTTTTCCCGCCTTGGGGATGAAGATAACCTTTACTTTTTTCCATGAGTCCGGTATGCTGCCTAAGGCATAACTTGCTCTATATATTTTTATAAGATGTGGAAGGAGAATCTGGAGACCTTCTTGTAGCAGAGCAGGGAAGATATCATCCTCCCCTCCACTTTTGTATCGTGAGAAACTCCTTATAGCCCATTCAACCTTCCCCGGCCTGAAAACATTGGCGGCCTGTCGCCAGTCTTCACTGAGTGGTCGCCGTGTTTGTCCGTATATCGGGTCAGATGCGGCGTTCTCTGGTACAAGCACTGAGCCTGGGAAGTGTGTGCGTTCTAGGAGTTCTAGGGTTTCTTCTTAATTTGTGGTGAAGTTACCCTCTTGATCTTTAAGTAGGCCTAGGTTTTTGGTTGGGGTTTTTGCTAGGAGCTTATGAACCCTGGCAACTTGGGGCGTCGAATCCAATTCCTCACAGAATTTACGCCACGAGTCGCGTTTGGCCTTTCTTATTTCTTTATTATATTCTGTGAGGGCGCTTCTGTATTTGTTCCATGTATGTTCTGTTTTTGCGTTTTTGGCGTTGTTGAATAGCTTCCGTGCCATTTTCCTTAGGTTATTCAGCTTTTCATTCCACCATGGTATTTTCCTGTTTGAGTTCTGTGTTTTGGGTGGGCAGCTTTCATGGTATGCTTGCGTAATGCTTTCTACCACATTTGCTGCCGCCATGTTCATTATCTCATTTGATTTTATGGCTTTTTGCATATCCTTGAGCTTGTCAGCTAGTACTTCCCTGTAGGTTTCCCAGTTGGTGCATCTTGGGTTCCGGAAAGTGTTCTCCGCTGCCTTTTGAGTTGTTTCTAATTTGAAACGAATATGCTTATGGTCCGACATTGAAATTGTATCACTGAAGTGCCAGCTTAGCACCTTACCTATAAGTCCCTTTGACGCTATTGTGATGTCCAGGACTTCTTTTCGCGCTTTGGTTTCAAAGGTGGGTTTGTGGCCTATATTACATATGTTTAGATTGTTAGTAGTGAGATAGTCTAGAAGTAACTCACCCCTTTTGTTGATACCTGTGCTTCCCCAGCAGGTGTGATGGGCATTTGCATCGCATCCTATAAGGAGCTCTGCACGTATCTTCCTGGCATATTCTGCCACACGCGCCAGCTCTTCCGCCGGATCCTTTTTGTCGCCTGCGAGGTACGCTGAGCATACAACTGCTCTTTGCCCCTCCAGGTTTATTATGGCTGCTGCTAGGTCATCGGTGCACAGATCTGTAACTGGTTTAGAAAGTTTAGACTTTTCCTGAAGAGGATACAAGCTCTGGGCCTATTTCCATTGATGTTATATGAGATATTACCTGATGTATCCAGGCCCAGGATTGTTCGGCTGTTTATCTACGGCTCTTGGATGAGTGCAAGGTCGAGGCCATCGGATTTAAAAATCTGCTCCATCACTGCCGTAGAGCAGTGGCGTGTTGGAGGTTGGCCTGCACGACCTTCACTTGGCACCGTGACAGCGCCATTTGCCGGTTACATATATCCGGCCCTTGGGGGCCCGCGATCCTTCCCCCTGCCAGGTCGACCTCGGGGTCTTCTCGGCTGGGGTCCAGTTGCAGGCCCACGTGGAGCCGGTTTGAATGTTACTCCCCTGGCGCTGTGCTGTTGCTTGCTTCTCGGCCTTAGTGTCTGACGGACACTGCAAGTAGGCCGGTTTGCAGCAAGCCCCGATCCGATTGGAGCCGGCTTGAATGTTTTAGCGGCTGCCGGGCAGCTCAAGGAGGGTTGAGGGCTCTCCCTCCGCTAGCTCTTTTGGGTGGGCTCATTTAGGTGGCTTTTTCTGTCCGACCCAGTGAGGTCGACACAGGAAGTCAACTCTGTGTCGATATTCCTGTCGGAGTTCACCACGGCCAACTCAGGGTCGTAACTGAACTCCGTGGCCTGTATGGGCTTGGGGATCAGTCCAGTGCCGACCCCTGAGGGGCTAGGCCTTGGTTCTGGGGTTGGTGGAGGTCTCGTCTCCACAGTCTTGGGTTGTTCCTGCCTGGTTGCCTTTGGAGCAGGTTGCTCTTCAGGCGTTTGGGCTGGAGCAGGTTCGGACTGCTTTGAGGACCTTGCCAGTTCCGTTCCCGCGGCCTTGTTCCCCTTTTGTTTGGGTTCCGACTGGAGCCATACCTTCACCCTGGAGAGAGCCATGAACGGGTTGAAATTGCACGCCCGCAAGGCCTCCACGGCTACCTCGTCGACGGCGAAGTCCGCCTTCAGACCCTCATTCTGGCTTTTTAGTAGGAGAACGGTGTTCTCTAAAGATATGAACATCTGTTTGGGGATGAAGGCGGAGATTATAATGGGCTTTGGAAGGTCAGCCTCGTCGACGACGGTGAGATTAGCTTCTATCCAAGGCTTGAACTTACCAATCTCCGCCTTCATCCAGTTCCTACTCCTATCATTCTTGCATAACACCAACAGCCAGCCTGCTTTGGTGTAGACACCTCTGTACTGAAGGTGTTCGCTGCTAACCGGCGGTACCTTTGGTATCGCCACTTGCAAAGTGTGGCACACCAGTGACATCTGCTCCTGCGTCATAGGCACACTGTTGAGTATGCCTATTTTGCAGTAGCTGGTTGCTTCGCTGTAAGTCAGCCGCACCGCATCCTTCTCCGTCGGTACGGCGTTCTCAGAGCTGTGCCGCCGTCGTGACTGGTGTGTCACATTGGCCGATTTAGGCGTTTCAGACACTGTGGCCGCCTTTTTTCGGTGTAGATGCGGAGACTCGTCTTCAATGCGCTGGCGTTTTGCACCGTTCAGCCGCATGTCATTAGCCAAGTCCCGCATCGGCTTTTTGGCCAGCTCAAAGGACTCCTTTCTAGGAATCCCTCTTGCCTCCAAAATACGTTGTCTTATCCTGCCAGCTCCAGAGAGCCGCTTGGTTTTGCGAACCCTTACCTTCTGGTGGCCTTTGGGGGTCACTTTCTGGCAAGGGTCCGACACCAGTGCAGGATCCTTGTCTTGAGGCTCAGGCGTTTCTACGTCCATGGACGATTCCGCCTCTGTCCTAAGAAGGACCGCCTCTTCCTCCGCTGTCAGGTCCAGAGCGGAAAACCGCTCCAGCTCCTCCATCTCTTCGTCTAATGTTCTTTTATCTTTTTTTTTGAATTGGTTTCCTCCATAACAGTTCCCAGGAGTAGCTAGGGAAATAATAAGTCCACCCCTGCAGTGTCCCGCTTGCAGGGGTAAGCCTAATTACTGGCAAGATTTCACCCGTTTTCTTGCAGGCACCGTTTGCGACCAACCTTTTACCCCGTTGGCCTCGCAACCCATAGGCACGGTACGCATGACGCCGTAGGTTCGGGTATATATAAATATCTTCAATATATATATAAACGTTATATTGTGTAGACATACATACTAATATACATATTATACATAGTTCCAATATAATATATTGGAACTTAGTTATAGTTCAAATATCCAGGCGCCCAAGCAAAGCTCAAAAGCGCTCGCATGCATCCGGGGGGGGTGGGCTATCCACAACCTGCCCACCGGTTGCATGAGAGTTGCCCCCTAGTGCGATTAGGTCTTAGGTAGGATTAGCAAGCCTATCTAGCAACTACAACCTACCTCACAGGCCGAGAAACTATATTGACTGTGCATAGTAAAAACTCAATTCAATGTAATATTGCTAATAAATTTTCTGTTTCACCGTGAGTTAAACTGTGTAACCATATTTTAAGTTTTTGTTTTAGTTGATAATTGGATAGATTACGAACTTTATGAATGGCATTAAACTCACAATACAATTTAGGGACCTGAAAACTGTAACAGTTGCTGACAAAATAACTTTTAATAGCAGGTGTTTTTCCAGTATTATCACGTCTGGCAGTGGAGGGTGTAGGATCAACACTTCTATGGTAGCGTCTTATGCATTGGTATATAAATAATTGGCGCACTGTCATAACACTAGCTTTTTCGTATAAAAGTGTTGTGGGATATAGGAAGGGTAAGCTCATCAGCACCTTTAGCAGGGCGCGTTGAACTCGTTCGGCTTCGATTATGAGTGTCTTCGCTGCAGCTCCCTATGAACTTATGCAGTACGTCATTACACATTCGGCGATTGCTTTGTATGTTTGGAGTAGTAATGCCAAATCTGAGACAATCCTAAGTTCTTTGAAAATGTAAATTAGTTTCCTAAGTCTGTTAGCCACGTTAGGGATGTCCTTATTCCATTTAAGCTTGTCGTCAATAAATATCCCTATTGTCTACTCCCTGTAGTAACGGGCAGCCACAGTTTCCTACTATGCTAGCGTCTTGACGATTGCATGGATGAATATGATTTTTTAGCAGGTGAAAACTTGGTGAAGACTCATCAGTTTTCGAGAAACATAAGAACTTTGTTTTATCAGTATTAAGCGTCAATAGACTGTTCGCCAGCCAAGCAGTTATTTTGGTCATTCCAGTTTCGGCAATATGTCGTACTTGATTCCACGTGTCGCCAAAAAATAATATGACTGTGTCGTCTGCAAACAACTGGATCTCGGAATTTTGAATATCCAGTTGTGATAACCCGTTAACATATATTAAAAATAGAGATGGTCCGAGATTACTGCCTTGAATCATGCCACATTTGTGACGAAGGCTATTACTGAAGAAATTCTCTATTTTCACCACCTGATCTCGGTCTCTTAGGTAGTCCTGGAACCACAAAAGAGCGCCACCCCTTATCCCAATACTCTCAAGCCGCGAAAGCAGGATGGGTATTGAGACAGTGTCGAACGCCTTCTGTAGGTCCAGGAAAACCCCCACGCATTTTTTGTCTTTATCCAAGTGGAAAATTATTCTGGAAGTTAGGGTTAAGACGGCGTCGTCTGTAGATTTTTTTTGCACGGAAACCGTATTGGTGATCACTCAAAAATTTGTTTACTTCTATGTAATTCATAAGCCTTTTGTTACCTAGTTAATTTCTCTAATACTTTTGATACAGAACTTAGTAGGGAAATGGGCCTATAGTTAGTAGGTAGGTCTTTATCGCCTGATTTAAATATGGGAAATATTACTGCAGTTTTAAAGCTTTTGGGAAAAATGCCATTTTCATAACTAAGATTAAAAATGAAGGACAAAGGTGTCGACAAAAGCTGACGGCAATCCTTGAGTAAATAATTATTTATTTCATCATGTCCCGGCGCACTACTACTTCTTAAACTGCTAATTACTTCTTCTATTTCCTTGGGATCAGTTGGATAAAGCACCATAGAAGATAAGGGACTTTGTTTGCTACGCGCTTTGTATGCTAAAGTGGTCTTACCAACTTAACGGAAGAACCGTTAAGTTGGTAAGAATGCTGCTCGCTAGTTCAGGGCCAATTGACGTAAAGAAACCATTCGCATCATCAAGTGAGTCAATAGTGTTAGGTAATATAGTTAATAAATTGCTAGATGATTGTTTGCTCCTTCTAATGTTGCATAAATCCTTTATAACATCCCAAGTGCTTTTTGGGTTACCTTTGTTTTAAATTAGTTGTTTATTATAGTATTCCTCTTTAAGTCGTTTTATTGATTTACGTAATAAATTTCTGTACTTAAGAAATTTTTCTTTAACTCTACAATTTTACAGTTTTTTTTATCTTATTGTGTAGGTTGTCACGTTTTTAATAGATCTTACAATACCTTTAGTAATCCATGGCTTTAGAGGAATTTTTCTCTTAGATATTATAATATTATTTTAATTTCTTTATTCTTAGAATTAATAGAGTAAAAGTACATATTTAGGTGTACAAGTATATATATCATTCATTTGTAGATATACAACGGTTAGAATTTCGTTGGGGTTTTAGAATAATATAAGAAGTCAATATATTTTTTTTAAACTCTATGTACACTTCACAACGCAATGCTCCGTGTCGGAGGAATGACATATCCTGCAAAGCCAATCCAAGCAGCATCACCAAAAAGGAGATGCAATGGATGGACAATGCAAATAAAAGAAAATCAATAAGGAAAAGGTTTTTTATATATAATGACAAAAGGGTCTGTATATATATATATATATATTTTATCTAATAATATAATAAATTAATTTGAGATACCCAGAGAGGAACCTCTAAGGGGCGGCAGGTACACGCGGCACGTATTTACCGCGTTACATTTTATTTACGAGTCATAGATATACGTGTGGTGCCAGTGCTCTAAAGAAGTAAATTTTCAAAGACTAAAATAACACTATTAAAAATGTGCACGTTTAATTTGAGCCACACCTAATAATCTCCATAAGAGAGAAGGTGATAGCCGATTTAGCTATGCGGCCAAAGTTTACGAGTATATGTGATATTGTGGTATTGCTGTCTGTGGGTCAACACGCGGATGTAGAATAGGATCCTCAGTGGGGTAAAATAGTAAAAGGGTCGTGATTGAATAGGAAATACATTTTAAATGTTATTGGTATAGGATTTTTGTCAGATGTATCTCGATACATCGACAAAGTTTTCTGCGTTGCGTTGTGAAATATAAATAAATAAATTTATAGGTATCTATGAGAGGATGAGGTAAATATGAGACTTTAGAAAGTTACAAACTTTTAATCATTCAGGTAAAGTTTAAAGTTAATATGACAGTTCATGTCAAACTTGTTTGTTGTGCCAGCTGAATGATAATGTAATTTGATTAATCTTAGTATTAATTTTAATATAAGTAGGATTAACTGAATTGACTTTTATTGGGATATTAATGTATCTATTACTTATTGATTGATTATAATTATACTTTGATTGTATTCAACGGGTTATTATAACAGTTGTTTATTAATTTATTAATATTGATTATTTGAATTGTGTTGAATTGTGTAACGTAAATAATTAATATGGGGTTGTTGATTATTCATATATTGTATGAGAAATAATAGTATCTTTATTTGATTTAGATATTAATTAACCAGCCGGGATCTTGGCTGATTTTCATCAGGTTTTGTGGCTAAGGCTCTATTGATGGAGAATAAATAGGTACTATTAGTTAATTTAAGTAGGGTCGTTATTTAAGAATGAAATGTATTTAATCAGCTTCACTGGTTAAATAAATTAAATAAGAGGGGCGCTTGCAACGTTTGCTTGTGCCGTATGTAATAAAAGAGGTTATCGCACAAACAAACTTGCTGACAACTACAACTGGCAACTTACAAGCCTGTCATTATTTGTAATTTGATTAACAGACAGAATATGTAAGATTGTTCTATGGCTTTCTATCGCGGGCAGCGCCCCCTATAATATACCAAAATAATAATAACTAAATGTATTACTTTAAGTCTCTCTATTCTAAATATATAAAGTTAATCAAGTAAAGTGGTTGTTCTCATTTAATTAGGAAGCCCTCCTAGTAGTAGGAATAAACCATCTTTGTACCCGGTACATTTGAGTACCTACCTGCGTTAAATTTCACGTAACCGTTAAGTATTAGCGGTAAAAAAAACAAACAAATAAATTAACGAACCAACTCAATTTTGCTTTTATTACATTAGTCAGGATTATGAATCGATTAGGTAGGTATAAATGTTATTTAAACAAATTAAATAAAAATTCATTGCTGATATTGAATTGGATTAGATTGAATTGACCTAATAAATACATTTAGCACCTAATAATTATTATTACAATATACGAGGGCAATTCAGAAACTAACCTCCGGTTGATTGAAAAAAATACACCAAGTTGAGTAAAAATATTTTAATATATACATCTTACAACTACATCTTTGCACTATTTTTCGACATAGTCTCCATAACGATTGAGGCACTTATCGTATCTCTTCACAAGCTTTGAAATTCCTTCTGCATAAAAATCACCCGCTTGTGCCTTGAGCCAGCCTGTGACCGCATCTTTGAGCTCTTCGTCGTCATCAAACCGCTGGGACCCGAGCCATTTCTTCATATGCATGAAGAGGTGATAATCGCTTGGCGCCAGATCTGGGCTGTAAGGTGGATGGTTGAAAACGTCCCACTTGAAGGACTCAAGAAGGGCTGTTGTTCTGCGAGCAGAGTGAGGACGGGCGTTATCGTGCAAAAAAACGATACCGGAAGTCAGCATACGACGGCGTTTGTTCTGTATAGCCCGTCGTAATGTTTTTAGTGTTTCACAGTACACGTCTTGATTAATGGTCGTCCCACGTTCCATGAATTCAACCAACAACACCCCTGTGGCATCCCAAAACACCGTTGCCATCAGTTTTCTGGCAGAAAAATCTTGCCGGGCTTTTCAAGGCACAAGCGGGTGATTTTTATGCAGAAGGAATTTCAAAGCTTGTGAAGAGATACGATAAGTGCCTCAATCGTTATGGAGACTATGTCGAAAAATAGTGCAAAGATGTAGTTGTAAGATGTATATATTAAAATATTTTTACTTAACTTGGTGTATTTTTTTCAATCAACCGGAGGTTAGTTTCTGAATTGCCTACGTAATTAAAAAGAATTTAAAAACCAGGTTTAAAACTACGCGTAAATCTTATTAAGAACCTGGAGTTAGTTAGTACAAAGGTGTTCCTTTTTAGAGTTTGCTCAGCATCTGTTGCAGTGAGCGGTGGCGGAGAAGCGCATGCGCGGCCCGGACCGCAGGCTTCAAGCTGCGGACACTAGCGCGCAGTGATGCCCGGAGATATCGATGTCTGGGCTGATAACAGACACCAGGCAATTATTTACCGATCAGAGAGTTTCGTCCCAATAGATGTTGATCGTTGTAAATCTACGTAATTAAAAATTCTTCTTTATGTATGTATTCTACTTAAAAAGTCTTAATTATGTAATGTTCATTATACAATCACGAATTAATAAAACTTAAGTAAATACTTTTGAAAGTTTAAACTTTTAAACATGTTATAATAGAAAACATGTTTTTTTTAAGTGTTGTTGGTAGCGTCAACGTTAATTATTTGCGATAGTTCTGCATTTTTGTGTACATAAGTAATAATGGAGGCTAATATAAACTTGGGAATTTTCAAACTGAAATACATACATGTATATTGCACATAAAAACACTGAATAAATTCTCATCCATCGCAAATTATCTCGCAAATATCGACAGGGCACATCCCTACCCGCTGCACTGCCAAGGTTAGACGCGCGGCATCGTCTCGGCGGCAAACATGCCCAGGCTGCGATGAGCGCGCCACGCCGCGACCTCGAACTGCAGCCGCTCAAGCCCGCGCTGGTCTCCCGCGACGATGACACCTACTACCCCAGCAATGGACACAGCGTCAACAACAACGGCCACGACTATACCCTGCTGTCGAAGAGAACGCCGGCGTCGAAACGGTGCGTCTGTTGCTCGGGTTTAGGTTTGCATTTAGATGTTTTGAGTGAGAAAATATGCGTTTTCACTTGTTTTATTTATTGAAGGTGACTTAAAGTTACCTATTTTAGGACGTCAGTAGCTCGCGGAAGCGGAAAATCGTTTTCCTTTTTAGGTAGATGTATGGTAATTGTCATAAGTTCATCTTAGAGGAGATGAAAAAGAATATACTCAATAATAGTTTTACATTAGTACATTTTTATATAATTACTTAGAATATCTTTTTACGCATCAAGTGTAATTAATATGCAGTATATTTCATTAAAACATTTTTTAGATATTTTTAATTCATACTTGTACATACATTTTATTCCTAAATGACACTTCTGAATGAATTTTTCAAAGAATTATGTACCTAAAAGTGAGTTACAATGTTATAATAATAGGGATTATAGTTAATTGGTTATTCATCATTCATAGCCGGTAAAGGAGTGCGCGGTCCAGTAACGCGGAACTCGAGCACGTAAATGTGATTACCAAGGCGGTCAATTAGAAAGGAGCCAAGTACCGTCCCAACCGAGGTCCTTGCAAAGAAACTGCACTACTCAACTACCAGTAAATCTGTTTGTCCATACAATTATGTAAGCATCAGTTCAATGAATTTTCGGGAGTTCAGGTTGTCGAATTGTATAGTCCGATTCGTATACGCACTTACCTATTGAAACAAAAATAACGATAAGTGTCCATTCTTAATATTTTTATTAAGTCCTTCACATTGCTGAATGTCGAATATGCTGGATTTGATTTTTCAATACAAATATTTACTCTTATTATTATAATTACCCACAGTTGCAAAAGAAAGTCGAGATGCTTTTTTCCTCCGGTTATTTTTCCTCTCGGTTTACATTTTAAGCCGAAGTTAAAATTGTATGAACCACCTATGAACCTACGGTCATGAAGATAAGGTAAATGATAACTTTCTTTAAACGTTACAATTTATATCTATGATGAAATATAGAACTAAAAAACAACAAATTACGTAATTAAATCACGAAAACAATGTTCATTTAATTGTAGTGTAAATTAAAACGCACATTAAAACGATGCAATGGTTAAGATACTTAAAAATAAATAACAATGAAATTAATTTATGATTTTTAATTGAAAACAGTACCTACAAGGTAACAACGGAACTAAACAACGGAAGTAACATGTCGGCAACCTTTTTTTCCACAAGACATTTTTTTTTCCAAACTGCTTCGTTTGCTATTCCTAATTTCAGTTTTTGTTAGGTAAATTAAGTCTACTCGGCTAGGTATATAATTTAAGGATGTGGTGGTTTGCGGGATCTTTTTGTGTAGATTCTTCGAACTGACAGTTAAAAAACTTTTTATGTTGTAATTTTACCTAAAAAAATCGTATTCGTTTTCATAAAAAGCTGTCTCCGAGGTGTTTCTTGCCAGAACTACTTCAGGGATGGATTTGAAGGACTCATGTTAAAGCTCATGATGATCGAGAAGAAGGACTAGCCAAACAATATGATGTCGATGGCATCTAAAGCGGAACATATTCTAGTTTCTTTCTTTTATTGCTCTTTTGTTTCGCAATATCCTGTATTTTATGATATGGTACGTAGCTAAGACTAATTTTAAAATGTACGCTCCACCAGACTGCTGACGAAGCCGTCCCAGCAGTCAGCGCCGCCGGTGTTGACGCTGTGCGGAGCGCGCGCGCCGTCACGCCGCCGTGAGGAACAGGCCGCACTCGCCAACCTGCGCAAGAAAGTGGCGCCGGCACTGCTGCATCACAGCAGGTTGGTGAATGCCTTAAGCAGGGTGTGCGTCAGCCGGCAGCACCCTCTAGCCTTAGCTTTGGCAAATTTATTGACGAAGACACAAATTTATATAATCATCTTGAAGGTCCGACGGTAATATCAACAGCAAGCATGTCGCAACTTGTAAGGTTTTCTATAGAATACATTCCAGAGAGCTCGTGAAATGCTCTATTTGCACCTGTAAATGGAACCCTCATAATTTTTCAACCGGATACCTATTTAGCCACAGGCAAATGTACCACCCGTAAGCCGATAATATCGAAAAGTCAAACAATGCGTTTTGATTGCTTTTTGCGAATGAGCTAACTGCGTCTATAGTTCCTGGAAAATAAACTGATCGCAATTTATATTGGATTGTCATTTAGATACCATCCTGGTATTTATCCATATACCATCCTTCATTTAGAGATATTATGTAAGACAAAAGCCCACATATTGAAAATTAAAAAGGCAAAATATGAACAAGTTTTATTATTTAAAAAGTATAAAACATTGAGTACAACAAAATTAGGACCAAATTATAGAGCTAACACCTTTGTTCGACGCGCGCTTTATTCTTTTAACAAACTTGCCCATGAAGTTGACATATTCTGCTCGAGCACCAATCAGTCAGAGCAATGTTAGCAAAGCAATTTTTGAGAGCAGTAGCACTTAAAATATTATTTAAATGTACTTGTATGGTAGGAATCATTGTTTGTTTATTTCTTTAATATTAACATGAATCCCTTTGTAATTCCCATAAAATATTGCCTATTGTGTTATGTACAATCTTATAATGTTATGTTTTCATGGATGTCTCTTGCACGCCTTTGTATTTGTTTTCTTTTTCACATTCTAAATTTAACTTAAGAAATAAGTCCCTTTGAATGAAATGTTAATTAATTTTGCATATAAGCGGAGATTTATAATTGGCACATGTTTATTCATAGGTTTATTATATTAATGTTATGGAGCTGTAAATCTTCTTACAAAGTTAAAATAAATAAATAATTAAAATTATTTGAAAACTAGAAGAAATCTTAGTAATTAGAAGACCTACGGAGAGAAAAATGCACCAAAATGTACAGGCACACAAAGCACAGCAGACTTAAAGGTTTTTTTAAATTTAATTTAATTTATTTAGGAAAACATACAGCATTATATAAATACATAGAAAAATATTACAAGTAGGTGGTTCACAAGCCAATTACGTTTTCACTTACAATAAATATTGGGTAGATTAAAGGTTCGCCGGCTTACCTCGGTGAATCAATCCCGGATAAACAAAAGAAGTTGTTTTACCATATTCGAAACAAAGGTCAGAGTCTAAAAGCTTACAGGACACCAATATTATAGTAAAGTCGGCTCGCGCTAAGGCGAGAATCGCTTGTACGTTGTTCGGTCTTTTGTAGTCGCCCCCCATACTAAGGGACGGGAGCACTGCAGAGGATTCCAATGCGAATCTGAGCCTGCGCCAATTTCCGCAACTGTCCCTGCGGTGTAATCTAAATGTTGAAAACAAAAACTTTCACCGGGTGAAATGGAAGTCGTTTGTCTTTCATGTCTTCCAGTCACACCGATCGACCACCAATTCTTGTGAAAGTGCATTGATCCAATTTTATTCCTGTTCTGTGGTTTCAACCAATGCGCCTGAGTCTATGAAAACTGCCTGACATGAAACGCAAACATAGGTTAAGTAAGGTCTTTTATATATTATTATTAATCACGTTAGTCGGTAATCGGTTATAAAGAAAGAATCAATCAATAAAATTACCGGTACAGAGGTTATAAAAAAGAAGGAAACAGGGAAATACCGCATAGAAGACCTTTTACTGTACATGCTTCTTGGCATTGAATCTCAAATATTCACCAACATCCATAATGGTTTACAAGAGTTGGCAACCGGAATTCATACTTGCGAACCTAGTCTTACACCGCACTTTATTAGATATTTTGGCTTAAATCTATAAATTGTCCTTCCACTTGTCTCAGCTAAATCGACAAATAAAAAGCGACTTTATTCTATACTCCATTAGGCCAAACTCTAAAAAAATGTGACACAAGCCTTGTCAATACTTTTCAACTGAATTTTCATTATTTTTTATATGACCATTTATTATTATTAGCTAAGATTGGTATGAGACTTCATATTTTTCAGCCGAACGTCTTTATATCGCGAGTGTTGGCTGCCAAAACGTACAATTTGACGTCAAAACTATTAAACATAATTACAAAGGTTCGTGCGTTCCCCCACGGTCGGCCAGTTACTAAAGCATCAAGTCATTACAGTGATAAACGATCTTTTCTTTGTAAAAGTTGTATATCGCCGCAGCCTTGGTCACCTAGCGCCAAATATCGGAAATAGGGCCGCAATGGTTTATTGTGACAGGCGGCTTCGTGCATGAAATTACTATTACTTTTGTATAAAAATTAACTATTACAAAAATAGTATTGAGAGTGAGGGAGGTGCGATTGAAAACACCGATAAAAAGTATCTTCTTTTTTATGTTTTTCGTTTTGTTTTGTATTATAATTAAATGTCAGTTAATGGTATTTTTGGTATATTATTATTCTTTCAACTTTACGTAAATGTGAAGCAATTTACAATTTTTTCCCCGTATCGTGTATACATTTTTAATCGAAAACGATTGCTTGAAATGCTTCTAAGGCATAGCTTAGATACTAGTCATTCCTAATTTAAATTATCTTTGTAATCGATCACAGCAGGAGAGACAGAAACCGGCGCGGAAATTTGAATTTACCAAACTTAAGAAACTATAGTGAAAATTGTCGATACAAATCGAGAAAAGTTTTTGCTCTGGATAATTTACTAAGTATATTATTTCCAGTCATCGTTCATTTGGTGAAATAAAAACACCTTATTTTAATAACAAAAGATAATTTGATTGAGTATCACAAGAAAATAATTAGTAAAGTAGTTACTTACAAAAATTGCACTACGGATTGCACGCAGTCACGCCAAACCTCGTAGTCTATAGTTTCGTAGCGCCCGTAGCGTTTTGCGGTCATAATCTTGCCACATTATTGCGCATTATTTTATACGTAGGCAATTCAGAAACTAACCTCCGGTTGATTGAAAAAAATACACCAAGTTAAGTAAAAGTATTTTAATATATACATCTTACAACTACATCTTTGCACTATTTTTCGACATAGTCTCCATAACGATTGAGGCACTTATCGTATCTCTTCACAAGCTTTGAAATTCCTTCTGCATAAAAATCACCCGCTTGTGCCTTGAAAAGCCCGGCAAGATTTTTCTGCCAGAAAACTGATGGCAACGGTGTTTTGGGATGCCAAAGGGGTGTTGTTGGTTGAATTCATGGAACGTGGGACGACCATTAATCAAGACGTGTACTGTGAAACACTAAAAACATTACGACGGGCTATACAGAACAAACGCCGTCGTATGCTGACTTCCGGTATCGTTTTTTTGCACGATAACGCCCGTCCTCACTCTGCTCGCAGAACAACAGCCCTTCTTGAGTCCTTCAAGTGGGACGTTTTCAACCATCCACCTTACAGCCCAGATCTGGCGCCAAGCGATTATCACCTCTTCATGCATATGAAGAAATGGCTCGGGTCCCAGCGGTTTGATGACGACGAAGAGCTCAAAGATGCGGTCACAGGCTGGCTCAAGGCACAAGCGGGTGATTTTTATGCAGAAGGAATTTCAAAGCTTGTGAAGAGATACGATAAGTGCCTCAATCGTTATGGAGACTATGTCGAAAAATAGTGCAAAGATGTAGTTGTAAGATGTATATATTAAAATATTTTTACTTAACTTGGAGTATTTTTTTCTATCAACCGGAGGTTAGTTTCTGAATTGCCCTCGTATTATAAAATTTAAATTCCTAATTTACTGTTTGTTTCTCTAACAGGCACAATTCGAAAAACAGCGACAATGCAAACAAAGGTGACGACGAAGAAGAACAATTAGATAATAGACCAAAACTCTTACAAAAGGTAAGCTATCGATATAAAATTTTTAATCCTACTAATATTATAGATGTGAATGTTTGGACGTCTGTTATTCGCGCACGTGAAAACCGCTGGATTGATCTGAATAAATTTGGCATACATATACATCATATTATCTTTCTTTAATACCGAAATTTTTATAATTCCAGACAGAAAGCTATTTTCGAGGGATTGGCGAACGAAGTCGCGGGCAAAATATAGCAGAATTAAAATTTTTTACAAAATTTTAAAAGTGATTAGTTCAGAGTAAAACTTAAAATGTTTAAATCGTTTGTTGTATAAGATGTGCCTATACTAACATCGCTAGTTGAGTAAACTCTCAAAGCGATAACGACAGCTAATCCTTCTACAACCATAACAGTACAGACAGAAATATCTCCGCTAAGCCTATTATAAACCAATATTTAAAGTCAAGCTCCTTCAATCACACCAAATATGCATTCAGAATTCATTCAAATAGGTACCTTATTGTATCGTGAGAAGGTTTTATTTCATTCCGCAGAGACGGCGGTACTCAACAAACAAACGGTCTACAACCGTACTTTGTTCTTTGCTTCCGTGATCTACTAGCGTTGTGCAGGGTACAATTAAAATAATTTTCTGACAGCGATGATTACGCGTCACGCTTACTAGATCGCGTAGGTAAATGCACAAAATTATGTATTTTTAAACTGTAAAACAAAAAGTGACACAAAAAGATGTATTCGCAGTCCATTTAAATATATGCCTTAGATTCTCATAGATAAGGTTACATTTCTAATGCGCTGAAGGAACAGAGGGTAACACATAATAACTCAATAAGGCCAGGGCCTGGCCTTGACCCGCTGGAGTATCTGACTGTGACCTTGGACTCACTGGAACAGTTCCCTTTAACTGGCCTTGAGGATCCCGGAGGTAGACCGGGTTTTGTCAATAAATCCGTCGTGCCGTCGTCGGCCGACGCGGCTTATTCTATTGTTCTATTGGTGTATGAGAGGAATAAATGATTGCGATTGGTGTTTATTGGAGCTTAACTTGTGACGTCTTATACTTGTAGGTTAATTAGTTGTACAAATAGAAAGGAGGAACAATCTTTATAAGTTTCATCGTAACGGATAGATTTAAGATTTTAAATTTTAGAACATAAATAATGAAATTATTTAAAAAAATGTTAAGTGAGTCATTTTCATACATTTTAAAACTACAGCTTACTCACGCGTTATTGTCGGAATGGTGTCGGACTCTTCGAGTACTGCCGCCATCAGTACTCCATACAGGGCCTCCATACGAGCCTGAAACTAATATTTACGAAAATGACATGGATATTGGACTCATTCGTAAATTATCATAATGAAAAGTAGGTAATAGAAAATAAAATGTCAGGGTTCAGCACAGACTAAGTAACTTAGTATTTACTTATTGCCTTGCTCTTTTTGGTCTAGAAGTCGCTTTTTTAGATCTACGGAAGATTTGTTAACAGAAAATAAGGTATTTTTCTAAGTTGTGCAAAATAAACTATGTACGCCTAATTCTAGCATTATTTGTCTATACTAAGTGATAATAAATATCTAGAAAAATGTTTAACTTGTTAGTTATTTGTAATTAGTAAGCTCTGCGACTACTGACCCGATTATATGATTCACCATCAGTAAGCAGCTTTATCCGGATATATCCGGATCATAGATCAAAAAATTCGTTTCGGATTCGAGACTGCTAAATAACGCGATAATTCAAGTTTTCCATTTTGTAAACTAAGTGACGCAAAGAAAAAACCAAAAGAGGAAAAAAAACTAATAACGGTTTTAGAAAAGCAAATGCGCTGTATAAATTTGAAATTGTAATTCTTAATCAAAGAGGAGATAATACCGATCAAAGTGACCAGTACGACAAAACGCCAGTTTCATATGTAAGGACCTAATATAAGTCTGTCGGCCGAGTGCGGCAGGGGTGGTAGCCCTCACACGCTGGAGGTCTCAGGGTGGGGCGTGCATCTATGTAATGAACACAGATGTTTGTTGTCGGGTCATGATTTATATACTTATGTATGTTTATTCTGGGTTCCTCCTCAGTTCGCTTTATAGTGATCCACAACACAAGATCTGCTTACTTTAGGTCATACAGTTGTTTTTGTCTGGAGTTTATTATTATTATTATTATACTGTCTATATAAAGGTGATATGCCATTAGTAAAATACAATATCATAACTTTATTTATCGCGAAATTCTAACTGGATTAGCGTAACGCAAGTGAAACCTGGACCTATACGTGTCAAACTTTAAAATAACATCTAGTCTCGTGTTTGGAAGTTGGTAGCCTTTAATTGACCTTGGGGAGTTCCCAGGGGCACTGCGACCATGTTTCGTCAATAAAACCGTCGCCAACAAGTCTCTCAAGTTTAGAGAATTAAGACGCATTTGAGAAATACTGATGGGATGTACATATGTAAATTGGGGCTTTTTGGTGATAACGATAAGGTCAAGAACGGCACTTTTTGATAGAGTCATCCAGGACGCCTCGCCTCACTACTTTTTTCTATACGACGTATACATCTACAACTCATTAACGAAACGCTTTAGCAGAACCTCTGAGCAATACTTATTTATTCTTCATTTAATTGTTAACAAGAGTTTATCATATAGCGTACGCGGTTAATAAAATTATTATTTAAGGAGAGTTTCAGCGGCATGTTTTCATTAAGTCGTCAATTTTGTCAACTGGTCAATTCACGTGATTCTTACCACGATTTCGATATTTCGGCTCTTGGAAGAGTACTGAAAAATTTTGATTAAAAGATTATTGAACAGGTTCTTAATGGAAAGGCTGAATTAATTAATTAATATACAAATTCAGTTAAAATGATTTTTGCTTATACATTTACTAGCAAAACACGTTTAACGAATCCAAACGTCGTGAATTAAGTAGTAGGGATTGGCGGATTCCCGCTCACTTATTAGGTATGGTATCAAACGCGAATTTATTTAATAAGGTCGCGGGGGGTCGAATCAAACCGCGATGCTCGCTAAGTTTGCGAACGTTCATCAAACGAATCCGCGATATTATTTTGATTAAACCGCGGATCAAAGTAATTCGCGATATTATTTTGATTAATCCGCGTATCAAATTAATTCGCGCCTAGTAGAACGCGAAGTCCAACTTTCCCAAAAAACCAAAAATGCCCTGGTTTCTGGTAGTAGTAGGGATTGGCGGGTTCCCGCTCACTTATTAGGTATGGTATCAAACGCGAATTTATTTAATAAGGTCGCGGGGGTTCATTTCATCAAGGCTATCTAATTTTCCCGTGGTTTTGTTATAACATTAGAAGATTTATCAAGTCACCAACAGACAAATTTGAGTATTCAGTTTTATTAAATAATATTTTATCTTAGTATACCTATTGTGAATTATAATCATTTCACCCGCAAGGTATTGCAAATATGTTACGAAAGGGTGGTTAAGTAGCGTCTTATTGTTTAAACGTTATGCACCATGTTTTAACTTGTTAGATAAGGCAAAACAAATTCTTGACATAACAATGTAGGCTTGTCATAACAATGTGACGACGGTTACTTTTTGTGTTTCTTGGAAAGTTACAATGGGTTTTATATCAAAAACAAATTCTCGTGATAACAATAAAGGGGCATAATTTGCTTCGAATCAATTGCGTATCAAAATGATTAGGTCACGGCCGCCAATAGTACGCTGTGAAGTCCAAATTTCTTCAAAAATCTAAAATGTCCTGTTTCTGGGTAGTAGTAAGCACCTGCAATTATATTTAAACAATGCTGGTTTTTATATTAAAACCTTGGACGGTTTGCAGATCAAAGTAGGTATTTCAATCATTTCATACCAACTGCCACATTTAGAGTACCATCAATGTTAGCGACGCGACATGAAATGGATTCGGCATAATAGGGACATAGCCATACAAATAGTTTTGTAAATAACGCTAGTCCACGCCCTCACTACTTGCGCCCGTCCTCGGATAGGTGGTTATTTTCGAGTGTGACGTAAGCAAGTACTAATAAGATTCTTATAGGAAATTATGATGTTATAGGAACCTAGGTATAGGTATATTTTGAATTCTATTTTGATAACGTTGATTTATGGTTGAATTGATGATGTTTGTGTTTAATAAAGTTCTTAGAGTTCATTGGTATAATATAAGCATAACATGAGAAGCTTTATGTATGATTTGGATAGAATTTAGACCTAGGTTATTTGTAAAATACTGATTTGTTCAGATTTGTCATAATTTTGGTAATTTTATGGTTATTTCTTATCAGATTAGGTAGATAATGGTAGATATAACGTTATTGTATATAGGTTCATATAATAAAATACGCATTTGAAGTAATAAATGACGTAATATGGTTAGATATTTTCTCGTTGAATAACTACGTAATTATATGGTTTATTGTAATGGTTTATTGATAATAATGTGTAAATTGCTTTCTTTTATCGAAATGTAATAATTATTTTCATGGTGTTTTACGTATTTGAAGGGAATAACGAGAAAACCTTTGTTGTTGTATATGTTCCTAATTGGTAGTTATATCTTGTTTGATTATGTTAAAATCTAATTGTAATTAGAATGTTTGCATATTTTAATAATGTAAAATGATAAAGTTATGTTTGTAACCGTTTCGCCTTAGGTACAATGTTAGGCTAAGTAAGTAGTCTGCCGGCGCAAACGGTGTTTTGAGGTAGTCTTTGTTCTAGAAAGTTTTTTGTATTTAATTTTATCAAATTGATATTTATGTAAACATATAGGAATCGTTTCGCTCTATTATTTGAATATAATATTGTAATAGTTTTGCTTAATAGTTTGAAAGATAATTCGATGTAAAGTTTAGAATCCAAGTAAAACTTAAGCGTAATTAGGTGCAAACTGCACAAACGCGCCAGCCAATCAGAGCGCTGGAATTATTTAGGGCGAAATTTGTATAAAAGGCGCACGCCGAGCTTTGGAAGTCAGTTCGGTGCCTGCAGCGAAGAAAACAACAACTAATAAGAAGAAAGAAAAAGTCTAATAAGAAGAAAGAAAAAGTCTAAGAAGAAAAGTTCAGAAGCTTCCAGTTAGAAGAAAGAAAGTGCTGTTCGGTGAATCCGGAGGCCAGTGAAGACCCAAGAACACATAAGCGCTGTTCGGTGTATCCGGAGGCCAGTGAAGAGGTCGGAAGAAAGAAGCTGAACTACAGGAACGATTGCGGTTCATAGGCTTATTTAAACTTAAGGTTTAATTGTATACGCAATAAACGTTCCTACTTTGAAGATTTGTGTTGTTTTCACTGCGCTCCAACCTGCACTCGATCAAGTCGGGTGTCACTCCGTGGTTAGTCAGGTCGTGGTGTCTTCGAGGCCAAAGGGTACATACGGCGGCATCTTCTCCAGCCGGCGCAACAAAACTACGCGCAACAGTTTTCCTGGTCCTTCGAGCCGAGATCCTGGATCAAGAAGATGCCAACCACACGGTCGACTGGAAGAACGAAGCCCACCACCGCCACGGAGTCTTCGAGGGACTGGAGCGCAGCCACGCCGACAGAGACGACAGACACGATGGGGTCGTCTACGGGGTCGACGTTGACACCAGGGGCACCAACGCACCCCGCCGGAGGAGCGCCTGAAGCACGCCACGCCGAAGGTTGCACCGTACCGCCAGCGATGGATGGGGTTGCGTCAAGGGGCGCTGCGGACGAAGAGGCACGGTTCGCGGTACCAGCGCCCGTGGAACCCAGGAGGGTTGGTTCCACCACCAGGTCGAGGGCTTCCAGAAGAAGAGAAGCTGAATTGAAAATGGAAATAGCCCAGAGGAAGCTGGATCTCGCCAAGGCCGAACTGGAGCTCGTGCGGGTCGAGTCCGGCAGCGAAGAAGACTTCGCAGACGAGGAGCGGCAGCACCACGTGGAGGAGTGGCTACAGAAGACCGAGAGGAGAGCGAGGGTAATGCCACCCTTGGTGCCGCCGTCGCGACCACCGTCACCACCACCACCACCGCGGCTACCACAGCCGCTGCCTGCATCTGGGAAGACCGACATCCAGGAGTTGGCTGAAGCATTAGGGAAGCTACCTAGAGGCCGGTCGGAAGCTGTACACATCGAGCTTCCCAACTTCGATGGCGCCGCAGAAGAATGGCTGGCGTTCAAGAGGACATTCGAAGACACGGCACCCAGCTTCAGTCACGTGCAGAACCTGGCCAGATTACGGAAGGCGCTGCAAGGCAGGGCGCGAGAGGCAGTGAAGAGCCTCTTGTTTACGGCGGAGCATCCCAACGAAGTCATGAGGGGGCTACAACTGAGGTTCGGAAGACCCGAAGCTCTGGCAACAGCGGAGTTGGAAAAGCTGGAGAACCTGCCACGGGTCACAGAGGATCCGAACGACGTGAGCACGTTCTACAGCCACGTGAGGAACGCCGTGGCCACGATCAAGGCAATGGGGGCAAGCAAGTACTTAGATGCCCTTAGAACCACGAGGGCCCTCATTGCCAAGATGCCGACTACGATGAAACACAGGTGGATCGCATACAAGAGGGCGAATCCTGACGAAGAACTTCGGGACCTGGAAGTTATGAACGCATTCCTGGAGGCTGAAAGCGAATGGTACGCGGAAATAGCCGACCCTGAAGTATCCTGGAAGAAAGAAGACCGTCAGCGATCTGCACCACCGAAGACATCATGGGGCCACGAGCGAAGACCAGTGAAGAAGGTTCACTACGTGCAGGGGAATGAAGAGCACCCCCGCAAAAATCGGTGTCCAGTGTGTAACGGCGAGCACTGGATTTACGAATGCAAGAAGTTCAAAGAAGCAAACCTTAGTCAAAAGTACGAAATGGCTAAGAAGGCAATTTTATGCTTCAGGTGTCTACGAGGAAGACATTCAAGGAAGACCTGCAGGGCAGCAGACTGCAAGAAGTGCGGAAGATGGCACCACACCAGTCTTCATGATGAAAGCCGTCCACCAGCAGCTGTTGGGGATAAAGAAGAATCCCGCTGCAATGTCTCCAGTCGCAGAGAAGAGCCCAAAGAAGTCGTCACCTCCGTGCACACTGCCAGTGATGGGCAGGTGTATCTGAAGATAATCCCAGTGGACCTGTATGGACCGAAGGGCGCAGCACGCGTACTGGCCCTTCTGGATGAGGGGTCAACAGTCACGTTATTGGATGCTGGGGTGGCGCAGATGATTGGGGCTGAAGGCAAGGCGAGTCCGATAACCATCGAGACAATTGGAGAACATGGAATCAAGAGGTGCGACTCGCAGAAGACAAGCGTCAAGATCAAGGGAGCTCATCGTAAGAAGAAGGAAACAATTGAAGTTCGAACAATCGACAGTTTGAAGCTCTCAAGACAAGGTGTGGATCGAGGTGTCATCCAAGGATGCTCGCACCTGCAAGGCATTCAAGGTCAACTACTATATGAAGATGAAGAGCCAAAACTTCTCATCGGGCAAGACAACTGGGGTCTCATCGTCACGAGAAGACTGAAGAAAGGGAAAAGGTCCGATCCAGTTGCATCACTGACGAGCTTGGGATGGGTCCTCCATGGGCGTCACAACGGGAAGACGTCACCAGTACAGTTCGTCAACCACAGCAGACTCATCGAAGAAGATGAGACAGAAGCCTTGGTGCGGCGACACTTCGACATCGAATCAATCGGAGTGCAGCCTCGCCGCCCGAGCAACGACGCAGACCAACGAGCGCTTGAGGTCCTGCAGTCAACGACGAAGCGCCTTCCAGAGGGGAGGTTTGAATCCGGGCTGCTGTGGAAGAGTGAAGACGAAACCCTCCCAAACAACTACGTGCAAGCTCATCGACGTCTTATTGGGATCGAAAGGAAATTGGACAAGGATGCAACCCTGAAGACGTCATATGAAGACCAGATGAAGAAGCTGATAGAAAATGGTTATGCAGAGAAGGCTCCAGTATCAACGACCGCTGGAAGAACATTTTATTTGCCGCATTTTGCGGTAATGCATCCCGTGAAGAAGAAGCCAAGGATAGTCCTGGATGCTGCTGCAAAATTTGACGGGAAGTGCCTGAACGACGCACTCCTGCCGGGACCAGATCTTCTGCAATCGCTATTTGGGGTGCTTGTGAGATTCAGAGAGAAGCCGGTCGCCGTCGTCGCCGACATTCAAGATATGTTCCTGAGGGTACAAATGCGTGAAGAGGACCGCGACAGCCTGAGGTTCCTGTGGCGCGGCGACAGAAGAAATGGGACACCAGACGAATACCGAATGTGCTCAGTGGTGTTTGGTGCGGCTTCATCACCATCTACGGCGATATTTGTCATGAATAAGAACGCAGAAGATTTCAGAGAAGATTACCCGGCGGCAGTGGAAGCTATCGAGAAGAATCACTATATGGATGATTATTTGCAGAGCTTTGCCACAGAGGAAGATGCAAGAAAGATCGCGCATCAGGTGCAGAGCATCCATGCAAAGGCAGGCTTCCACTTGAGGGGATGGAGCAGCAACAGGCCGAAGATCCTCGACGGGATAGGAGATCAGCTCAAAGAAGACAGCACAGAACTGGTTGCTGAAGAGAAGACCCTTGGGCTGAGATGGCTGATGGCAGAAGACTTGCTGGCCTTCAACGTCGGGTTCCGGAATACCAGCCCGGACATACTCGAAGGCAAGAAGACGCCGACGAAGAGAGAAGTCACCAGCGCCGTGATGTCCACCTTCGACCCCCTGGGCCTTGCTACCCCAGTCTTAATTCAGGGAAAGAAGCTAATTCAGGACATATGGCGCACGAAGATCGGCTGGGATGACGAAATTCTGGAAGAACAGCGAGCAGCCTGGGCCAAGTACGTGAACGAAGTGTCCGTATTAAGAGACCTTCGAATACCCAGGTGCATCTCACCGAAGCAAGAAGAGGGCGAGCTGCATACTTTTTGCGATGCAAGCGAAGAAGCGTACGCCACCGCTATCTATTGGAGGACAACAGATGCAAATGGAAGAGTCCAAGTCGCGCTAATCGCCGGTAAAGCGCGAGTCACACCAGCGAAGCCTATATCGGTCCCGCGGCTTGAACTCCAAGCCGCTGTTTTGGGAAGCAGATTAGCGACGACAATTGCGAAAGAGATGGGACTCAAGATCACCCGGCAGCTATTCTGGACAGATTCAAGCACTGTTCTGCAGTGGATCAAATCAGACCCCCGCAAATTCAAGACGTTTGTGGCACATCGTCTCGCAGAAGTAGAAGAGCTGACGAATCCTCAAGACTGGCGTTGGGTCCCAACCAAGGAGAACCCGGCAGACGACGCTACCAGAGGGACTCCGAGCGAATTCGACCACCACGCAAGATGGTTCAACGGTCCCACCTTTCTGCGGGGCAACGAAGAAGACTGGCCAAAGCGAAGATTTGAGGGGAGTGAAGAAGTCACCGGGGAAGAGAAGAACCTCCAAGTGGTCGGCGCGACGCGGGTCATGGCTGATATGGTACCAGACCCAGAACGGTTCTCAAGCTGGACGCGATTATTGAGAACTATGGCACGCGTGTTCCAGTTCATAGAGATCATGAAGAAGCTCGCTCAGAATGGGTCAACAAAAGAGGCGGCAAAAGTGAACGTGGCAAGAAGAAAAGAAAAGGACGCACCTTGGAAGCCACAGAAAAAGAGAGGGTCAGAAGCGAAGACTCAGTCTCCAGTGTCGGTCGAGAAAAGGACCGAGAAAGAATACTTGCCCCTGGAAGAGGAACATTTGCAGAGAGCTGAAAACGAGCTGATGAAACGAAGCCAGAACGAGAGCTTCGCCAACGAGATTACCTGTTTGAAGAACGGAAGAATCCTAGAGAAGTCAAGCCCACTGCGAAAATACGACGTGTACTTGAATGACGATGGCATCCTAAGGCTGAGAGGTCGGGCAAGGAAGATCCACATCGAGGGCAGAAGGATCAACCCGATCATCCTACATGGCAAACAGAAGATAAGCCGACTGATCATTGAACATTATCATCGGAAGTTCTATCATGGGAATACAATGACAGTCATCAACGAGATACGACAGAGGTATTGGATATTGAGCCTTAGGACTACGACGAAGAAGATCGTTCATGAATGCCAGTGGTGCAAGGTCCACAGAGGCGCACCCATCATCCCACCCGTTGGAGACCTGCCCGCCGAACGCTTACGGCATCATCGACCACCGTTTAGCTGCTCGGCTGTGGATTATTTTGGGCCCATGAACGTCAACATCGGGAGAAGAACAGAGAAAAGATGGGGTGTCCTGTTCACATGCCTAACGACGCGAGCGGTACACCTTGAGTTGGCGAACACATTGAGCACCGACTCCATGATTATGGCCTTGCGAAGAATGGCGTCAAGAAGAGGAATGCCGAAGATTATCTTCAGCGACAACGGGACCAACTTCGTCGGAGCGCACCGAGAATTGGAAAAGGCAGCGAGTCAAGAGGGAACCCGGTGGAAGTTCATACCACCTGGCTGTCCAAACATGGGCGGCGCTTGGGAAAGGCTCGTACGATCGGTGAAGACGGCTCTGACGACGGTGCTGCAGTCCAGGACACCACAAGAGGAAGTCCTACACACGCTGATGACTGAAGTCGAACACGTGGTGAACTCGAGGCCACTCACCCACGTTAGCGTAGACCCTGACGATGAGGAAGCTCTAACGCCGAACCACTTTTTACTTGGCAGATCTTGTGGAGCACCGGCGCCTGGGGAGTTTGCAGACATCGAGCTCGTCGGGAGGGCAACGTGGAAGACGGCACAACGGCTAACGGATCACTTCTGGAACAGGTGGATCAAGGAGTATCTGCCTACCCTGCTGCCGAAGAAGGTCAACGGAGCAGCAAAGCAGGATCCGCGCGTTGACGACATTGTCATGGTCGTCGACGCAACACTGCCGAGGAACACCTGGCCGAGAGGAAAAGTTCACCGAGTCTACCCTGGACCTGATGGGAGAGTTCGAGTTCTGGACGTGCAGACACCATGGGGGATCCTGAGGCGGCCAACGAGACGGGTCGTCATCCTGGTTCCAGCTGCAGCGTCGCAACCGCAGGATGGAGCGACATGAAATGGATTCGGCATAATAGGGACATAGCCATACAAATAGTTTTGTAAATAACGCTAGTCCACGCCCTCACTACTTGCGCCCGTCCTCGGATAGGTGGTTATTTTCGAGTGTGACGTAAGCAAGTACTAATAAGATTCTTATAGGAAATTATGATGTTATAGGAACCTAGGTATAGGTATATTTTGAATTCTATTTTGATAACGTTGATTTATGGTTGAATTGATGATGTTTGTGTTTAATAAAGTTCTTAGAGTTCATTGGTATAATATAAGCATAACATGAGAAGCTTTATGTATGATTTGGATAGAATTTAGACCTAGGTTATTTGTAAAATACTGATTTGTTCAGATTTGTCATAATTTTGGTAATTTTATGGTTATTTCTTATCAGATTAGGTAGATAATGGTAGATATAACGTTATTGTATATAGGTTCATATAATAAAATACGCATTTGAAGTAATAAATGACGTAATATGGTTAGATATTTTCTCGTTGAATAACTACGTAATTATATGGTTTATTGTAATGGTTTATTGATAATAATGTGTAAATTGCTTTCTTTTATCGAAATGTAATAATTATTTTCATGGTGTTTTACGTATTTGAAGGGAATAACGAGAAAACCTTTGTTGTTGTATATGTTCCTAATTGGTAGTTATATCTTGTTTGATTATGTTAAAATCTAATTGTAATTAGAATGTTTGCATATTTTAATAATGTAAAATGATAAAGTTATGTTTGTAACCGTTTCGCCTTAGGTACAATGTTAGGCTAAGTAAGTAGTCTGCCGGCGCAAACGGTGTTTTGAGGTAGTCTTTGTTCTAGAAAGTTTTTTGTATTTAATTTTATCAAATTGATATTTATGTAAACATATAGGAATCGTTTCGCTCTATTATTTGAATATAATATTGTAATAGTTTTGCTTAATAGTTTGAAAGATAATTCGATGTAAAGTTTAGAATCCAAGTAAAACTTAAGCGTAATTAGGTGCAAACTGCACAAACGCGCCAGCCAATCAGAGCGCTGGAATTATTTAGGGCGAAATTTGTATAAAAGGCGCACGCCGAGCTTTGGAAGTCAGTTCGGTGCCTGCAGCGAAGAAAACAACAACTAATAAGAAGAAAGAAAAAGTCTAATAAGAAGAAAGAAAAAGTCTAAGAAGAAAAGTTCAGAAGCTTCCAGTTAGAAGAAAGAAAGTGCTGTTCGGTGAATCCGGAGGCCAGTGAAGACCCAAGAACACATAAGCGCTGTTCGGTGTATCCGGAGGCCAGTGAAGAGGTCGGAAGAAAGAAGCTGAACTACAGGAACGATTGCGGTTCATAGGCTTATTTAAACTTAAGGTTTAATTGTATACGCAATAAACGTTCCTACTTTGAAGATTTGTGTTGTTTTCACTGCGCTCCAACCTGCACTCGATCAAGTCGGGTGTCACTCCGTGGTTAGTCAGGTCGTGGTGTCTTCGAGGCCAAAGGGTACATACGGCGGCATCTTCTCCAGCCGGCGCAACAAAACTACGCGCAACAATCAATGTTATTTGATTTTCATGGTTTAAACAACTTTTTCGTTCATACTATCACAGTAACAGTACCTTTAATGTAATATTAACGATAACCTTTTTTGCGTTGAAACTGTGGGAGATTTCTCGAAAATTTGATTGCTATAGTTATTATATAAATAAAAATAATAATAATCTTTATTTGTTCTTCACATACAAGGCACATAATAAGATGTTAGATGTATTTACTTTCACAATTTATTCATGTATTAGTGAAGATTGATGCATGAGATTTGTCGAAGCATGTGTTTCAGGAGTTAGAATTTTAAAAAGAGAAAGAGTATGTGTAACTAGAACTGTAGACATTTCAAGATTAAATAATAGGGAATATTACATCTAAACATCAGGTATGTATTTGTGAAAGAGAGAGGGAGTGGGATTGTTTATACGGGTACGTGAGTGTGTATGTGTGTTTCAGGAGTTAGAATTTTAAAAAGAGAAAAAGTATGTGTAACTAGAACTGTAGACATTTCAAGATTATATAATTGGGAATATTACATCTAAACATCAGGTATGTATTTGTGAAAGAGAGAGGGAGTGGGATTGTTTATACGGGTGCGTGAGTGTGTATGTGTGTTTCAGGAGTTAGAATTTTAAAAAGAGAAAGAGTATGTGTAACAAGAACTGTAGACATTTCAAGATTAAATAATAGGGAAAATTACATCTAAACATCAGGTATGTATTTGTGAAAGAGAGAGGGAGTGGGATTGTCTATACGGGTGCGTGAGTGTGTCGGAGAGAGTATCTGTTTTGTATGTATATGTATGGTGAGTCTGTGTGAGCCTGAGTGGTATAATTAGTGTAATGGTTCTAGCAGGGGTTCCGTGTCGGAGTACGACTTTTCTTTAAGCCATGTAACAACTTTATTTTTGCAGTTAAATGTAATTTAGTGGTATATGTATGGTTCAAGAAAGTAGAAAAATCTTTGGCTAAAAGAGGTTTTCGGAAAGGTGTAGGAGAAAACTAGGTGATTTCTTTTAGATTTAATCTCAAAACAGAAGGGTGTAATTTTATGCTGGAGGAGTGTAGTTTGTAAAATAAACAATGTCCTATATATTTAAGGGTGCTAATTAAAAATCAATATTGCTTTCTTAATTACTAAGCTAGCCACAATTTGCAGGCGTCTGAACGATACTGTCTTAGCCACTATAAATTTGCTGTAGCGGGGTGTTTTTGTTAAAAAATTTTGAATTATCATCCAATTTCGATTATGGCGCTTCGCCGGGTGCTGCCGCACCACGCTCACTGCGTTCGCTCGGCTCACGCATTCGATAATTACAGTCTAACATTAACCTAACCCAATAGAAATATGAAATATGAAATAGTTATTGGACTACTGGTCATAGTAAATGAGACCTTACGACTTAAAGGATAAAATCTTATGCAACAGAAATGTGTTCTTTAATAATAAAATATTTAGGTTTCAGTGTCTACAACCGTACTCCGTCGAATTAAAGTTGATTTTCTATTAGCGTGTGAAAGCAGTATAATGATTATCATTGTGAAACGGTAATTCGGATGTTAGTCAAATTAGACTTAACTGCTACGAATAAAGTGTAAATTTGTCTGGTTATCGAAATTAACATCCATAATGTAAATGTTATTTTCACAACACATTTATTTACCATCCACTTTTTTAGTATTTACAAAAAAAAAATACATGAAACTCGTAATCAGTGCCGTAGCCTAATTATTAAGGTACTCGTACCATTATTGCTGCGTTTAATCGGCACGAGTCAAACCAAGAACGCGCGGGACATCCAACTGACTTATTTAAAAAAAAAGTAATTAAATTACAAAATACCATTTCTTCGAAAATACCTAAAATCTAATAGGTACTGCACTTGTAATGAAACTTGATTTAGTCGTACAATAATATACCTTTTTACAATGCAGTAACGCTAGGTTTGCGTGGCAGGTAGCTATGAAAATGAACGAGAAGGCGTTGTACCTTTGTTTCGCTCACGCGGTCACAGCCATACATTCAACTTTATCAAATTTCTTTCAAATGAAAAATCTAAGTTTTTGATAAAAAAATTATTTTAATATGAAAATACAGTCTTGAATAGATTTCTTTCAAATGAAATCGTTACATAAAGTATCCTCAGTAAGCCTTTTTTTTAAATCAAACGTTGGTATTTTGTTAAATCTAAAATGTACAAACAAAAGACTTCCACAGACCGAAGTCAGGTAGTTTTACAGAACTGATCCATTAAAAATTAAAACATAAATCAGGCACACAAAATTTTACATAAACAATACAAGTTGTTTGAGCAACGCATAGTGACCACATAAATTTTTCTTTATATTCTTTAGGAATTCTAACTCTCATGAAAATAAAAATGCAAATACTGTTCAGTTTTAATACACAATTTATTTATAATATAAAGATTAACCCTGGACAAGTGGAAATAAAACTAAAACGAATAAAAAAATTTTAAGATGGTTACAAAAAAACTAAAACTCAAAACAATTTTTTTTTTTAAACTTACATAAAAATTTTCACAATTTTCGAGATGGTTACAAAAAAGTAAAACTTAAAACAATTTTTTTTTAAATCGTAGATAAAAATTTTCACAATTTTCAAGATATTTACAACAAAAACTAAAACTTAAAACAATTTTTTTTAAATCGTAGATAAAAATTTTCACAATTTTCAAGATATTTACAACAAAAAGTAAAACTTAAAACCATTTTTTTTTTAATCGTACATACAAATTTTAACAACTTTCAAGATGATCACAAAAAAAAACTAAAACTTAAAACAATTTTTTTTAAATCGTAGATAAAAATTTTCACAATTTTCAAGATATTTACAACAAAAATTAAAACTTAAAACAATTTTTTTTAAATCGTACATACAAATTTTAACAACTTTCAAGATGATCACAAAAAAAAAACTAAAACTTAAAACAAATGTTTTAAAATTCGTACATAAAAATTTTAACATAAATCAAACATACACAATTTTTCACAAACAATACAAGTTGTATGAGCAACACATAGAGATCACATAAATTTTTCTTTTTATTCTTTAGGAATTCTAACTCTCGTGGAAATAAAAACACATCTATTTGCTTTGCAAAAGATTTCTTCCGCAATAATGCATTCCATACGAGAAGCAATTTCATTAAATTTTGTCTAGTTTTCAATTTTTTATAAGCTCCGTGTTATAACTGCTTTCGAAAGACATCAAAAAATACCATTCAGACTGTAGGTATTTGAAAAAATCGCAAGTGTACCTATCTGCTTTCCAAAAGTTTATAATAATAATAATAATAAAATTGCCATTCACTGTTCATATTATTATATAATTAATATTTGCAGTAATTTCTAAAAGACCGTTTAATATTAACTAAATATAAAATGCAACGTATGTAAAAACAAGACAGTGAGGTTATTTTAACATAATGTCTAGTACTTTCTGAACTTCTCAGTGACGTGTTTAAACTAAAGTGGTAGTTTATTTTAACATATTTTGTAAAACGACCTTGGAATTGACCAACTAGAATTGAAAACATTTTATAGCATACAAAAAATACGTGTCGCCCTATGATCATTTTTATTTTAAAACAATGATCTACAATCGATGACAATAAGACAAAAAGAAATGAATTTTTTGAACATTGAAATTTTAAATGATACTTATTTGAATTTTGAAAATATCAATATTTATGTCCCAACAAATGATAGCACAGTTTACAAAAAAAAAAAAGAGAGAAAGCAAAATCCCATTTATCTGTATAGCTTTCTTTTTGTAAGAGAGAAACTGACAAAATAAAGGTATTTTTTAAAAAGTTAGAAAAATATTTAAAGTAGATCAACAAAACTTTAACGAGTATACTTTGTAATGTTTGAAATGATAAAATTTAAAATAAAAAGTAAAATAAAAACCATGCGGAAATTCAACATTAGTTATAAAAAGTATGGAAAAAATCATTACCTCTTCAAAATGAAAACAATCAATTTTCAGATGTGTCAGGTTAAAACTACCAACGAAACAACACAAGACTACAAACTAAATCAATCAAACAACAATTGAACTTACTCATTGATATTGTTAGTTTAATTTTTAAATAAATAATATGAATTAAAAATTAAATTTCTTATGAGAAATGTTACTGACACATCTATTATTAACTCTTCGCAGAGTTAATAGTTGGTAACTTTTTAAGTAATTTACATCAACATTTGATATTTATTGAGTATGACTGCAGGATGGCTGCAGTGCGAATCGCTCTGCACAACGGCGTCATTTACCATAGAAGACTGACCATGAAAATTGTCCTTACTAAGACCTAAAAAACTGTTAGAGAACGGTTCGCACGTGAATTTCACAATTCAATGAAAATCATTTTTTTTTTCATTTTGAAGAGGTAATGATTTTTTCCATACTTTTTATAACTAATGTTGAATTTCCGCATGGTTTTTATTTTACTTTTTATTTTAAATTTTATCATTTCAAACATTACAAAGTATACTCGTTAAAGTTTTGTTGATCTACTTTAAATATTTTTCTAACTTTTTAAAAAATACCTTTATTTTGTCAGTTTCTCTCTTACAAAAAGAAAGCTATACAGATAAATGGGATTTTGCTTTCTCTCTTTTTTTTTTTGTAAACTGTGCTATCATTTGTTGGGACATAAATATTGATATTTTCAAAATTCAAATAAGTATCATTTAAAATTTCAATGTTCAAAAAATTCATTTCTTTTTGTCTTATTGTCATCGATTGTAGATCATTGTTTTAAAATAAAAATGATCATAGGGCGACACGTATTTTTTGTATGCTATAAAATGTTTTCAATTCTAGTTGGTCAATTCCAAGGTCGTTTTACAAAATATGTTAAAATAAACTACCACTTTAGTTTAAACACGTCACTGAGAAGTTCAGAAAGTACTAGACATTATGTTAAAATAACCTCACTGTCTTGTTTTTACATACGTTGCATTTTATATTTAGTTAATATTAAACGGTCTTTTAGAAATTACTGCAAATATTAATTATATAATAATATGAACAGTGAATGGCAATTTTATTATTATTATTATTATAAACTTTTGGAAAGCAGATAGGTACACTTGCGATTTTTTCAAATACCTACAGTCTGAATGGTATTTTTTGATGTCTTTCGAAAGCAGTTATAACACGGAGCTTATAAAAAATTGAAAACTAGACAAAATTTAATGAAATTGCTTCTCGTATGGAATGCATTATTGCGGAAGAAATCTTTTGCAAAGCAAATAGATGTGTTTTTATTTCCACGAGAGTTAGAATTCCTAAAGAATAAAAAGAAAAATTTATGTGATCTCTATGTGTTGCTCATACAACTTGTATTGTTTGTGAAAAATTGTGTATGTTTGATTTATGTTAAAATTTTTATGTACGAATTTTAAAACATTTGTTTTAAGTTTTAGTTTTTTTTTTTGTGATCATCTTGAAAGTTGTTAAAATTTGTATGTACGATTTAAAAAAAATTGTTTTAAGTTTTAGTTTTTTTTTGTGATCATCTTGAAAGTTGTTAAAATTTGTATGTACGATTAAAAAAAAAATGGTTTTAAGTTTTACTTTTTGTTGTAAATATCTTGAAAATTGTGAAAATTTTTATCTACGATTTAAAAAAAAATTGTTTTAAGTTTTACTTTTTTGTAACCATCTCGAAAATTGTGAAAATATTTATGTAAGTTTAAAAAAAAAATTGTTTTGAGTTTTAGTTTTTTTGTAACCATCTTAAAATTTTTTAATTCGTTTTAGTTTTATTTCCACTTGTCCAGGGTTAATCTTTATATTATAAATAAATTGTGTATTAAAACTGAACAGTATTTGCATTTTTATTTTCATGAGAGTTAGAATTCCTAAAGAATATAAAGAAAAATTTATGTGGTCACTATGCGTTGCTCAAACAACTTGTATTGTTTATGTAAAATTTTGTGTGCCTGATTTATGTTTTAATTTTTAATGGATCAGTTCTGTAAAACTACCTGACTTCGGTCTGTGGAAGTCTTTTGTTTGTACATTTTAGATTTAACAAAATACCAACGTTTGATTTAAAAAAAAGGCTTACTGAGGATACTTTATGTAACGATTTCATTTGAAAGAAATCTATTCAAGACTGTATTTTCATATTAAAATAATTTTTTTATCAAAAACTTAGATTTTTCATTTGAAAGAAATTTGATAAAGTTGAATGTATGGCTGTGACCGCGTGAGCGAAACAAAGGTACAACGCCTTCTCGTTCATTTTCATAGCTACCTGCCACGCAAACCTAGCGTTACTGCATTGTAAAAAGGTATATTATTGTACGACTAAATCAAGTTTCATTACAAGTGCAGTACCTATTAGATTTTAGGTATTTTCGAAGAAATGGTATTTTGTAATTTAATTACTTTTTTTTTAAATAAGTCAGTTGGATGTCCCGCGCGTTCTTGGTTTGACTCGTGCCGATTAAACGCAGCAATAATGGTACGAGTACCTTAATAATTAGGCTACGGCACTGATTACGAGTTTCATGTATTTTTTTTTTGTAAATACTAAAAAAGTGGATGGTAAATAAATGTGTTGTGAAAATAACATTTACATTATGGATGTTAATTTCGATAACCAGACAAATTTACACTTTATTCGTAGCAGTTAAGTCTAATTTGACTAACATCCGAATTACCGTTTCACAATGATAATCATTATACTGCTTTCACACGCTAATAGAAAATCAACTTTAATTCGACGGAGTACGGTTGTAGACACTGAAACCTAAATATTTTATTATTAAAGAACACATTTCTGTTGCATAAGATTTTATCCTTTAAGTCGTAAGGTCTCATTTACTATGACCAGTAGTCCAATAACTATTTCATACTGTTATAATACAACGATAACAATAACAGATTTCGATAACAGTTATTTGGAAATGACACTAGAGAAAAATAATTATTGCAGTATAAGATCAGTAAGTATAATCAGTGTCAGTACGTGTACTTGCGTTAGTTGTTTCAATCGGCCGAAATTTAACATTAATATCTAAATCTCGCTCAGAACGAGATATAATAGATATACATATATCTTTGTTTGAAAAGATATATATCACTCTTTTCTTTCAGAGATATAATTTGCGCATGACTAATATAAAGGTTAACAAAAAATTTAACATGCTTAAAGAAGATTAAATATTATAGCTCTCAATAGGTGGTAACACTAACAAAAAACTTTACTTCTCATATATTTCTATACGTTTGTGAAATGATTATAATCGCAATATGTACACTAACATAAAATACTATTTAAGAAAACTGAATACTATGTCAATAACATTTGTCTGTGCAGTAATTAAAAACCGTGTTCGTTGGAAGGCATTAACAGCTTTGATATGCGGATGGGTGGATTCGAAATAATGTTTGAAATGTAAATTGTGTAAAGTAGATATAAATATACGGAAATTAAAAGCCAAGTCACAAATTTCTTTAATGGTTACGTGATCAAACTTTTAATTTTATAACTAAAACATGGGAAAATGAGATAGCCTTTAATACATTAATTAATCTTTTTTTTTTTGCACCTCCCGCTAAATACTCTATAGAAAGCGTAGTAGTTAAATTTGGGTTAGGTTAATGTTAGACTGTAATTATCGAATGCGTGAGCCGAGCGAACGCAGTGAGCGTGGTGCGGCAGCACCCGGCGAAGCGCCATAATCGAAATTGGATGATAATGAGATAGCCTTTAATACATTAATTAATCTTTTTTTTTTTGCACCTCCCGCTAAATACTCTATAGAAAGCGTAGTAGTTAAATTTGGGTTAGGTTAATGTTAGACTGTAATTATCGAATGCGTGAGCCGAGCGAACGCAGTGAGCGTGGTGCGGCAGCACCCGGCGAAGCGCCATAATCGAAATTGGATGATAATTCAAAATTTTTTAACAAAAACACCCCGCTACAGCGAATTTATAGTGGCTAAGACAGTATCGTTCAGACGCCTGCAAATTGTGGCTAGCTTAGTAATTAAGAAAGCAATATTGATTTTTAATTAGCACCCTTAAATATATAGGACATTGTTTATTTTACAAACTACACTCCTCCAGCATAAAATTACACCCTTCTGTTTTGAGATTAAATCTAAAAGAAATCACCTAGTTTTCTCCTACACCTTTCCGAAAACCTCTTTTAGCCAAAGATTTTTCTACTTTCTTGAACCATACATATACCACTAAATTACATTTAACTGCAAAAATAAAGTTGTTACATGGCTTAAAGAAAAGTCGTACTCCGACACGGAACCCCTGCTAGAACCATTACACTAATTATACCACTCAGGCTCACACAGACTCACCATACATATACATACAAAACAGATACTCTCTCCGACACACTCACGCACCCGTATAGACAATCCCACTCCCTCTCTCTTTCACAAATACATACCTGATGTTTAGATGTAATTTTCCCTATTATTTAATCTTGAAATGTCTACAGTTCTTGTTACACATACTCTTTCTCTTTTTAAAATTCTAACTCCTGAAACACACATACACACTCACGCACCCGTATAAACAATCCCACTCCCTCTCTCTTTCACAAATACATACCTGATGTTTAGATGTAATATTCCCAATTATATAATCTTGAAATGTCTACAGTTCTAGTTACACATACTTTTTCTCTTTTTAAAATTCTAACTCCTGAAACACACATACACACTCACGTACCCGTATAAACAATCCCACTCCCTCTCTCTTTCACAAATACATACCTGATGTTTAGATGTAATATTCCCAATTATATAATCTTGAAATGTCTACAGTTCTAGTTACACATACTTTTTCTCTTTTTAAAATTCTAACTCCTGAAACACACATACACACTCACGTACCCGTATAAACAATCCCACTCCCTCTCTCTTTCACAAATACATACCTGATGTTTAGATGTAATTTTCCCTATTATTTAATCTTGAAATGTCTACAGTTCTAGTTACACATACTCTTTCTCTTTTTAAAATTCTAACTCCTGAAACACATGCTTCGACAAATCTCATGCATCAATCTTCACTAATACATGAATAAATTGTGAAAGTAAATACATCTAACATCTTATTATGTGCCTTGTATGTGAAGAACAAATAAAGATTATTATTATTTTTATTTATATAATAACTATAGCAATCAAATTTTCGAGAAATCTCCCACAGTTTCAACGCAAAAAAGGTTATCGTTAATATTACATTAAAGGTACTGTTACTGTGATAGTATGAACGAAAAAGTTGTTTAAACCATGAAAATCAAATAACATTGATGGTACTCTAAATGTGGTAGTTGGTATGAAATGATTGAAATACCTACTTTGATCTGCAAACCGTCCAAGGTTTTAATATAAAAACCAGCATTGTTTAAATATAATTGCAGGTGCTTACTACTACCCAGAAACAGGACATTTTAGATTTTTGAAGAAATTTGGACTTCACAGCGTACTATTGGCGGCCGTGACCTAATCATTTTGATACGCAATTGATTCGAAGCAAATTATGCCCCTTTATTGTTATCACGAGAATTTGTTTTTGATATAAAACCCATTGTAACTTTCCAAGAAACACAAAAAGTAACCGTCGTCACATTGTTATGACAAGCCTACATTGTTATGTCAAGAATTTGTTTTGCCTTATCTAACAAGTTAAAACATGGTGCATAACGTTTAAACAATAAGACGCTACTTAACCACCCTTTCGTAACATATTTGCAATACCTTGCGGGTGAAATGATTATAATTCACAATAGGTATACTAAGATAAAATATTATTTAATAAAACTGAATACTCAAATTTGTCTGTTGGTGACTTGATAAATCTTCTAATGTTATAACAAAACCACGGGAAAATTAGATAGCCTTGATGAAATGAACCCCCGCGACCTTATTAAATAAATTCGCGTTTGATACCATACCTAATAAGTGAGCGGGAACCCGCCAATCCCTACTACTACCAGAAACCAGGGCATTTTTGGTTTTTTGGGAAAGTTGGACTTCGCGTTCTACTAGGCGCGAATTAATTTGATACGCGGATTAATCAAAATAATATCGCGAATTACTTTGATCCGCGGTTTAATCAAAATAATATCGCGGATTCGTTTGATGAACGTTCGCAAACTTAGCGAGCATCGCGGTTTGATTCGACCCCCCGCGACCTTATTAAATAAATTCGCGTTTGATACCATACCTAATAAGTGAGCGGGAATCCGCCAATCCCTACTACTGAATTACTTAAATATCGAATTTTAGTACAAATAACCTCTAACCGATACAAATCCCATTACCATAAACCTACAAAGCTGATTGTAATCAACTGAATTTTTTGAATACTAAAATAACAAGTCCTAGATATAACATTTTGATGCAATCAAATAGAACATAAAACCCTAACAGTTCATAAAATAACTTGAACTGTGTGGTTTAAAAATAGCACCACTAACAAGCTGAGCACTGCAATGCGCGCTAGAAATAGACGTATTCAGTAAATGTTGGAGCAGAGGCTCCCCAGTGTTTGAAGTGGGGTCTGAGGAGCCCGAGGGGGCAAGAGTCCCGCACCGCGAGTTTCAGCGGAGAAACTTCTTCATTAATGGCGGAATGTTTCCCTCTCGACCTTTGCGGCGCGTCTTAGAATAGACTTGGGCAATAAAAATGAAGTCTTTTTATTTGCGGCTTTGTTTTATAACTTCGGTCTGGTCTTAGAGCATTATGGTCGGATTGGGACTTGTTTCAGTTAGTATTTAATTGTTCACTTCCCGATTTATTTCGAATAAAAGTTATGTAGGATTTGGTTGGACCTTTTAGTGCGGCTCGGAAGTGATAAAACAAATTGAAGCACTTAGTTTATATCGAATTATTTAGTTTAAATAAAGAATGATGTAATAACGGTAATTTAATAAGAAGGTTGTAAGGGTATAAGATCCGCATAGCATACCAATATCCAAATATTCGGCGGTTAATTGAAGTTATATTGTACACAAAAAAGTCGTAAGTTCAAAACAAGTGTTGAAAATTACCCGTCACTAACATATTCCATGTCGTGTTAGTTTTTCCGTTCCATGCATACCTGACAAATTTAAGTAATTTATCAAGCACACAGTATGCATAAACATTACGTGGTCCGAAGCGCCAACGTGGCAATTAACATGCAAATTCTGCATGCATGCACGAGGGCATGCAGGTGGCACGCTAATTTAACGCCTGCTTGACTTTTCTTCAATCTTTTGTTTTGTAAAAGTTTTTACGGTTTTATGGCAGTTTCTGTATAGATTGCATGGGGTTAAAGTGGTAAAAGTATATTGATTTTAGTTTAGTTGTCTACGCAGAGCAGTTTTTACCCTAGATACGGGGCTCCGTCTCTGAATCATTCTGATATTGTTTGCTGTTTCATGTTCGATAGGTATGATTTTTATTTTATTTTATTACATTTTTGTACACTGCTTATAATTTCATTAATAACCATACTATGGATTGATTATAATATTGTTTAACTTTATGATGGAAATACATTCATCATATTTACAGACTCAGTTAAATGACGCGAAGCCTAACTGTCCGCTGTAGGATACCAACATCGAACTCCAACTCCGTAATACAAAGTGAGTTGGTTTTGATTGAACTTCCTATATAATATTATAACATTATAATATTAACATTACGTTCAAATTCCTTCGTGCGCGTGAGTTATATTACGCAAATTGATTTTGTGTGGCAGTCGTCAGCTTGTCAAACCAACCATGTTCTCGACGCTGTGGTGTGCGTGTAAATTCAAATTCAAATATTTATTTCTCAACATTGACAATTGCTTGTTCTTATTGACGTCAAATAAAGCATGCCTCTACCACCAGTTCGGAAAAACTTTCGTGAAGAAGAACTGGCAAGAAACGTTACGGGTATATTTTTTTCAAAATAAACTTACCTACAGAGTCTCTTTATGTCTATACAAAATTATTCTTATGTGCATCTGTTAGCTCGGCAAGTCTCCCTCCCCCAAGTATCCAAACGACGAATACCCTCAAACGGCACCCGTTCACGAGTTAACGAGGGATCTACTCATCGCCCTCGTCAACCATATTAGAGGGAAGTGAGTGACCCGTCACCCGATGTACAATCAGTACATCTTGTCACGCACACACAGTTGCTGTGTATGTACAAGCTTAACGCACACTTAGGGCATCGCATACTAATGACTTGAACTATCTTTATTTAGCTGTAACTTTAATTAAACCATTGAGTTCCCCATGACAATACGGAACCTACTAGACGCAGACAGGCCTTCCATCTCTTTATGGTGGATGTCCCAAGAAGTCGAACCAAACGCTTCGATTGTTCCTTTTTTGTACGTCTGTTTTTCCAGAAAAGTATAGTCCTAGTTCTTTCGAGCGTTGAGTGAATAAGTATCCCGTGGATAGACGTGTAATACCTTCATCGTCACTTTCCATCAGGTGAGATAGAAGACAAACGTCTAATCGATAGCTAGGTGCTTTGTTTGAGACTGCGGTCATCCGGCGCCATGGCAGTTTTGAGGTGCAACTAATTGCTGTCCGCTTCCTTTGCGGGAGCGGGCAGTAAAAAAAACAAGACAGAAATATCGTTTTAGCGCTAGATTTTTATGGCTCTTGCTAGTTACGTTTATACATTGAAAGTACAGAGCCACCTAGATATAAATCAATGTAAGAACACATTTCCTTAAACTATTGTTAAAAAAGATAAAGTTGCTTTTGAAACCATTTAGGTATCTTTATTTTTATCTATATTATATTAGGTATGGGCCAGCCCTCTTTTTGGATTGGTATGTAATATGTACCAATCGCAACTAAATGAGGAAAGCAAAATGTAATCCGTACGTATATTCTGAAACAAAAATAACCCATTACAGATTCAATAATTGCTTAAGATCTTGAACTTTTGATGATTAGTTCATTTGTGTTTGATTTTAAAGCCCCCATCCCAAGTTGCATGAGCCACCGGATCCAATATCGACAAAATCGGCCCGTTTTAAAGTCGTTTGGCAGCGAGCCAAGTACTAAACCCTTACGTCAGAGGTTTGGAACATTTTCAACGTGGGTAGCTTAGAAGCAATATTAAAAGTTTTTCACGTACCTGCAATACGTAGGTACCTATATAACGTGAGTTTTTGTGAGGTACTCTTTATTTATTTTATTTTTATTTATGTGTTACCTGAGATTGAATTCACCTAACTATGATGGTATTACGTATTATTGGAGTCAATTGTATACGTTCTTTTGCAATTTTAGATTATGAATACAAGTAGGTTGCGATCATCCCTAAAACGAATACAAATAGTACATCCTTATTTTATTAACAGTAGCGGTTTTTGTTTTACTTAGATACTTGTCCTAAGGCCCGCTAACGCTTTCGATTTCTAACGGGCCTTCAATTTAATAACTAGTATAATAACCAACTTAACTACATTCCGCGTCTATACCTAGAAGAGTCATCACTTGGATTGGATCCTGGCTGTAGAATCAACCCGTGATTACCTTAAAAGTGTGTTGGCATCCATAATAAATGAACAACTGCGTGGGTTAAAATAAAAGGGTTTTGCTAGATTTAGCAATTAAGCAACATTGCAGACACGATTTTGATTTTTAAATGTCGAGTTTGCGATATTCATAGAGACCGGTGAACGTAGGCAGTTGGCGATGACAGTTAGAGGCAGACAATTTAAATATTAAAAATCGGAATCACGTCAATTAATTAAATTAATGTTTAGTTAGATGAATGTACAAACCTATTTGGTTAATTGGGTTGGTTCCTAGCTTGTCTACGTTGAATCTGCGTGTTTTATTGTTGCACACGTTCCAGGGTATTAGTAACTGTCACATGCCCATAAATCAAATAAGTAGGTCAGATATCGAAACCTTTTTATTCGCAGTCAAGTGACATCAAAAATGCAGGGTCTCGGGAGAAGCGTCGGTGACCCGCCGTGACACACGTATTCACAACTGTTATTTTTATCGTTCAGTCTCCGTGGACCATTCAGTTACGTGAATTTAGTTTTTGGTAAGCATTTTCTTTTGCGTTTATTTCAAACAATTACATAAAAGAATTACTAACATAAATTGAACATAGACACAATAACATGAAAAGTTTTAATATTATGCAGCATATTGTAATATACCTAGGTATTAAAGTTTGTTAAATTTCATTGATAGAACAAATAATTCTTCAGTACTTAACAAATTGGCGATATTTCATGTTATATTACTGAACGTCACTATTTATATTTTGTCTCTGGTGACGCCGCGACGTATTGCTGCTATTACACATACGAAGATCTAAAAGCCAACATAAAACCAACAGGGTGAAACATAACTCGTAAACAGAAATATGTGTTTCTTACCGTTTATCTTTAGTTTAAACATGTGGACGTGACAACAGGCAAAATATGCAAACGTTGTTTGACGATTCGTTCATTAAAACAATTGTTTAAAATTTACTGAATCTCAGGGTCACCCTAATTGCTACGTTAAATTGTCATAGACCCATAGCATGTTACTGTATTCGAATACGGTGATAAGGTTATTGTTTTTGTTAAATAAAATTATTATCAATAAAGTTTGTTTGCTTCTAGAGTTAATGCAATTAATTTTTCTTAAAATACTGCTATACAAATAAAAATTTCTTACGCGTTAAGTCTGTATATATATACGAGTACACCAATGACCGTGCCATTGTGGCATTATGATTCGAACCCCCATTCGGTAGTTATAAATACAATGGAGAGCTGACAATTCGGTCACCCTGGTACCTGGCTTGAGACTCACTCGTCAGCGACCACTTAATCGTCACGAAGGAATTCCGCGCCTCTCAGCAGGAAGCATCGTCCACATGACCAAGGTCAGCAGGTTTAACCACGCCAGCAGAGCGCGGCTTCAGACTGTCTACCAGTAAATCCCTTCATTAACCATTCTCCGTCGGTCGTTGTACCCTGATGATGCCCCTGGTTGTTGCGAAATACCTGTCGTTGGCTGAAGTTTCGTGTGTTTTAGTTATTTCTTCAAATAACACCACATGGAACGGTAGTGGGAGGGATGACGATGCTATTACTAAACGCTTGGAAGTCTTGCACACTCAACTGTCGCGGAACCAGCGAAGTATTTCATATTTTGCTGTTTTTTGAAATGTTATGAAATTTAACTTTATGAAACTGTATTTTTTTCCCATTTCGTACATACTGCAATGGTAGAATATGGTCTTGGTTTATTTAATATTTGTTTTCCACCGATGTAATTTGTTGCATATATTCGTGTAAATACATGATTTTGAATTACTTTTATGTTACTTCTTGACGTAATTTGCAATGTAAGAATCAATTAATTGTTTTTTTGTTTCAATCACAAACAAACAAATATTTCATCATTTAATATCTAGTTGGACAGTCGAAAAGTTTAGTACTTTGAGTTAAGCCAACAATTATGAGAGAACATTATGACCCTCGACATCGGAAGTTTATTACGTTGGTACCGTAGATCATTAGTACTTTTTTAATCATCAAAGTTTCGATAAGTTTTCCGCAAAACTTCGCCTTCAGCAAGGAACGAAGTGGGTGTATGGTTACAGTGATTTAATAAAGAATTGCTTTCACTGTCCAATCGATTGTTACAAAAGGCTAGCTGCTGTTCTCATTTCATCCGCGTAGCTTTTGGTACTACTGGGATTCTTGTGATTAATTAAACCTAACCTTGGTTTAATAGTCTCAGAATCTATCCATTACAGAGAATTTTGACTTATTTACCGCGTATTTTTTGTAAATAAACGTGTAACATTTTTTGAGAACTTATTCAGTAAGCTAGCTAAGTCATTACATATTATGATAGTAAATACTTTTTAAATAATTTGATCAAGAATCTTAATAAAATCAGAATAAACAGAGAAGTTACCGATAAAGAGAAGAAGAGAGTGTCCTGTGCCAAACTCCAGAATAAATTCAATAGCTCAAGTAAGAATTGAAAGCCGAACCGAAACCTTTAAATAATCTCATGTTATACCTACTTGTAAGGTCACTAAGGGGACTAGAAAGCAGTCAGGAACCAGACGATATGTAAAAGCTAGACGTAGGTAGGCACAAAGTACTCTTACTGATTTTTAGCCAAGTAAAGCCAGCCATGACTTGTGCTAAGGAACAATATGTCTCCATCATCACTTTCCACCATTAATTATATCAGAAACAATACCTATTCCATATTGGCAGCAATCTCCACAATCTAAGACACCCTATCACCAGATAAACACCACATAAAGATACAATAATCGGAGATTTTGTAGGCTTTTCCATAAAAAGGAAGGTTTAAAGGGAGTCTTACTTCAATAAAACAAGATTGCCTGCTGATTACTCCTTTATTGTAAATTAACTTAGTTAAAATAGCCTGTAAAAACATAAAAATACTGATTTACGCTCCGTATAAAAGACATTAATGAATATAATCGTAATTTTTGTTCGTAATAACTTTCCGTAAAATCGGCTAACAAACTAAGCACGGACATTATTTTGAAAAACGATCCAAATGCTGCATTTAATGGAAAATTACAATGGACTTTATAATAGAAATAAACAGAAACATGACAATCCAAGCCTGAAATAAAAATAAAAAAGCTGACAGAGGTTTCAAAAATAAAACGACGTACCAGAAGTCAGAGTTTGAAAAGAATCGTTACCGCCAGGAAAGCGTATATTATAGTACGCACAGTATTACAATGTCGTAAAAAAAATTAGCCATTCAGCAAGGCGTTAACCAACTTTCCTCTGACAAGTCTTTATGCACCAGGTTCTACGAACTAGGCCAGTGAGCATGGTGGTGCAGTGGAGCGAGGTGCGCACGGCGTGGCAGGACAGCGACTTCATCACCGAGTGCCTGTGCTGGCACAACGTGTACCGCCAGCGGCACGGCGCGCCGCAGCTGTACATGGCGCCTGAGGTGGGTTCGACTACCACTTCAACGGGTTCAACTTGTTAACCCTATTAGGTATAAACAGAACAGTGTAAATCTTTGGACTAAATTTCCTACTTCTGGATTTTTTTTTGTACTTACGACTTCAAGAAAAAGCGCCCCTCTTTCGTATATGATTAAAATATACCTAACTCTGTTAACACTTAAATTAAAAAATCCTATATATTGTGAAATCGTTAATAATCAAGCACAATTTGAGTTTTATAATTATTATTGAGTCATATGTTTTCCAGCTATGTGACTATGCCCAGGCGTGGGCCAACCACCTGGCCCACACTAACAAGTTCCTGTACAGGAACGACCGCGACGTGGGACAGAATCTGTACCAGCGACCGGTCAGCGCCCTGCAGCCGGAAATCACGGGTAAGTCACTAGAGAAAGTAAACTAAAGTAAAAGTAAAGTAAGTAAAAATCTATTTATTGTCACAGCAGCACACAGAAATACAAATAGGAAACAAAAAACTTAACCTAGTTCGGAAGCCGGTATGGCCGAAACAAAGGCACACACAAACTCAGCTTTGGCTTTGCAGCTTAAGGCTACAAAGCGCCGATTTTCAGTTGCGGCCAAGAAATTGCGCCACCACTGTACGTACACTCTTAATAATACTTGCATAATTATTCATTTAGCCAGGTCTTTGTCTGAACGGTACTAGAATAACCGCGCAGTTTCACCAGGCTAGCTAGCGACCGAGCCTACATTTCCAAAGGTGAAACATTTGAATATTGTATCCAGTAGTTTAAAGCAAACAAATCTTTATTTTTTTATAAATGAGTACGGATAACAACCTACGTGGTCCGCAGCTTATGTTAGCTTGGTTATTGAAACTTATGAGAAAGATGAATATCTAAAGCGTCATTGTCACTAAAGTACGTCTTCTTATGGTAGCGTCGGGTGACGGGTCGTTCACTTCCCTCTAATATGGTTGAGGAGGGCGATGGCTGGATCCCGCGTTAACTCGTGAACGGGTGCCGTTTGAGGGTGTTCGTCGTTTGGATACTTGGGGGGAGGGAGACTTGCCGAGCTAACAGATGCAGAAAAGAATAATTTTGTATAGACATAAAGAGACTGTAAATTTATTTTGAAAAAAATATATACCCGTGAAGTTTCTTGCCAGTTCTTCTTCACGAAGGTTTTTTTTTCGAACTGGTGGTAGAATCATGTTTTATTTGACGTCAATAAGAACAAGTAATTGTCAATTTTGAGAAATAAATATTTGAATTTGAATTTGAATTTGAAAGATTTTAGAAGATTCGCTTGGTTTCTTCCATGAACAACCAGTTTATTCATAGAATAAAACTTGGTCACTCTCAAGCAGCCGTCACATTCTGGAAATCTATGAGTTTTTAGGTTACAACTGAATAAGGAAAAAAATCATTCCTCGTTTTGTATTATCGTACACCACATATTTCGCTTACAAAATTAAATTATTTAACAGGATCTTTTTTCTCAACTTCTTGCGTAAATAAAAACGCAGCTTTAGATTTTTATGGATCGAGACGTATTTAATCAATAAGCTTGCAAGTAACGTTAAATATTGGAATGGCTCGGTGCAATAATTAGTACCTACTTTCTAAAGCTCTTGGGTATCACAACGATAGATAGATATTCGTTCTATAAGCTGTGCTAATTTAAGTCTTGTTTTAGGTCAAGAAGTATCGTCGTATTGGTACGCAGCAGTCCGTCAGTACAATTACTTCAAGGAGTCCGACGTTCTTCACGCCAATGTTAATGCGGGTAACATTTTCAAAAAATTGTTTTCCTAGGACAATAGCTTCCTACTTACGCTAAGGTTTTTAGTACAAATCGTACTTCTGCAGAGAGTAATCCAAAATATAACTACAAATTGAGAGTTTGAAGGACACTTTTGTAAGTTATGTTATGGGCACTAAGCACATATTCGGGCTGGCATTAGCTGCTGGCACAGCTGGAAGGCAAAATCGATTATAGAGGGTGTCCCGTAAATAATGGATCAATCTTAAGTGGTAGTTTCCTCGCTTAATTACCTACAACTAATTTAAATAGCTTTTCGAAATTCCTTACGGTTATGGAAATGAAAATTTAAAATTTTCTACCTTGAACTAGATTTTTTCATGCCATGATTGCAAATGATTATAATTGTTAGATCCTTTTTTCTTAATTTTACTCTCTGCCTTAATGCCTCTGAATAAACTATTCGCATGATCACTGGTACTGATTGAAAAGACTATCAATCGACCGAGAAATGCCAGGGACCTATTTATTACAGAAATTATTTTACGCATTCCCAGGTCACTTCACGCAAATGGTATGGATGGCTACACAGTTCTTCGGCGTCGGGAAGGCTCGTTCCCGAGACGGCAAAGTGATCGTCGTGGCCAACTACTCCCCACCCGGCAACTTGACAGGGCAGTTCGAGGCCAACGTGCTGCCCCCGCTTCCGGAGAACTTCCCCGAGCTGGCGCTCCCCGAGCACTGACGAAGGTTCTCCATACGCGGGAGGAGGTTTCAGATTGATGGCACCATGAGAAAGTAGCGCTTGTGTTGTGATTCGCTTGTAATATTGTTGGTTTAGAAAAATTTGGTAAACGTAGCTAGCATATACCAAGGGTACTCGTATAACTAATGATTTAACTTGTACTGAATATTTAAAAATGTGAATGGGGCAGTGCCTGCTTCTAGCTTAGATTGATTTTTATGAGATAAATTGGCCTGAAAGAAACCATAATTGTAGCTTTAGGTTCTTTATTTATCGGTACTCAAAATAATAATCATTTGTAAGGCTGTATTTGAAATAAAAAGAGGTATTATATTTTGCACATGTAATACGATATCAACAGTACTAAGGGTTAACAAAATCTGTAGGTAGGTACTTATCCATTATACGTACCTAACGTAATAGACAAAAATAAACATTATTCTGCTAAAGTATAGCACATCCATCGACCGATGTTATTGCGACCCTCAAACTTTTTGAGAACTTGGGAAGTAACCATCTTTTATGACTTCTTTTCGTGCGGTCCTGCCATTACTGTACTGGGTATATGCTTGCAGACGTTAGAAACTGCAACAATTTATTGACTTGTTGAGTAATTTATGTATCTAATACGTTATGAACTAATGAATGGTTAGTGATGAATTAAACAGAAATAGTCAGGTTACTTTGGAAAATAATGACACAATTTACAAGCCTCCCGCATTGAGCTAAAAGAGCTCAAATCCGATGATTTTTAACTCCTACACAATCAACGAAAATCACCAATTATTAGTAAATTAAGTCCAGTTATTTAACGCCGTCCGTAGCAGCTAGCATCCTTATAATGGCCTAGTTTTAAACCTTACTGTTAAGTTGTAACATAGCAGTCATGACATATCCTTAAGTAAGGTCACCATTATGCTTGATTGACAGTAGGACATAATAATACAATTAACACACAGTAAACGCACAGTTGCATAGAATGTATAGTAGCTTGCTGCCTGTAATAGAGTTGTAATAACACATAGATTGATAACATTCTGAGATCTGTACTCAATTTAATTTTAAAAAATTATCTACTCGTGCATACTGACATTCTTTTTAATAAAATACTTCTATTATGGCCTAATTCAAAGTTTATGCTTTAAGATCAGTTTTGTTTGTTTACACAATAATATATTTGACTTGGACTTATGCAAACTGACTTGTGGGTAAGCAAAAATTTTCGAAGACACTCCCAAAAAACATATTCCCTATGTGTTATTATAACAAACTTACAACATAGAAATTTAATTTTACCACAAGTAGCCTAATAAAAAGCTTTCACTGATGGTGCTTCAGTATACAAGTAGGCATTTTTATTACAATGAACCCAAAGGAAATTTTCTAAACATAATTTATTGAAGCTAGCTGAAATAAGTACAGCAATATGTTGAAATGGAATTCAGTGAGCTATATAGAAATATAATTATAGCGCAAGCTATTGATTAAGATAGTTTAATATATCTTAAATATAGTTACTAGAAATGCTTTTAAAATAAATGTTTACCTGCAATGTACTAACAAAATTTGGAAGGGGACATATGTAACAGCAAATTTTTGATGTAATAAATTCTGTGTACTTACACATTTTGGGTAACGTCTGGTAACCATCGAACTTATCTCATAATTTTATATTAAATCTGTGTACATCGAGTTCATTGTTTACAGAATCCTCTTTAAAAATAAATATTTTTCTACTTCTGGATTTGGGTGTGCTGTTTCCAAATTGTGAGTGTAACATTTCTTGCACTACGTTCATAAAGAGTGGGGTGGACCTAATCGTTCCCACAACATTGTTATCACAAAAGAAGTAAATAAATGTAGTGCGGTCAATCTAAGTAGACATTCGAAGGTACAGAAAAATGTACAACAAGCTGATAATCAGTAAAATCGTTAATTATAAATAAAATTTGAAAGTTCCCTATCTTTTCCCCCTGAACGGAAAAAATTTTATTCAAGGTCAAAGGTGAAAAAAATTAGTTTTTCGAGATTTTCAGCAAAACGGTAAGTTTTATCATATAAATACCCTGAACAAAAGTTGTAGATCAATAAATTATCTATAAAAAATTATATATAAACTAATACTTTTTTCCTACGAGCCACCGTTTCCGAGATATAACGATTCAAAAAGTTGTAAAAGTTATAATCGTCGTAATATGCACACATTTCCACGCTACCTATGAGGTAGTGCACCTAGCGCGTTTTTTTAAACGTGGTTCCCCCTCCCCCCAGTAGGGTTATTCCACGGGTCAGTTATGATCATGTTTAATACGAAACTTTTACAAAATAACGGAAATTAGCAAACACTGAAAAAGAAAAAAGCGATGTAAATTTAAAAAAAAGTAGTGAAGTTTATTCGTCTGATTCGTAGCCTTCAAATTCTTCTTATTGTTCTTCTTCATCTTCATTCTGGGTACAAGGAAATTGCGCCAATAGCGATGTATCACATGTCACCTCGTTGGAATCTAACGAATCCTCCACTGTTGGTGATTCTACATTAGAGCACGACCGGCCTTGACAATTTGTACATGCCAGAGAACAAAACAGTCCGACTTTTTTGGAAGCACATTTAGCACTGCATCCCTTTTTGCAGTTGCAAAAAATTGGTTTCAGCAGTTTTTCTGGCGCAAGTGGAAGTTAATTTTGAACTGGTTCTAATGTATTATTGACCAACTTCCAACCCCAGTATGTCGGGTCTAGCTGATAACCAAGCCACACTTGAACTTTGTTTTATAGGTACCCGAAAAAGATGTTGATGAGCAGCAACTGAGGCTGGTGAAAGACGACTAATTGAACTTGTTTTTATACTTTTAGAATTTTTAACGAAACATGCATATCGATACTTAACTTATCTAAGCAGGTAGTTTTTTAGGAGCTCCGTACATATACATACTACTCATGCACGCCTATTCACTATATAGCCTACTCATGCATGTTATGACGATTATAACTTTTAAAACTTTTTGAATCGTTATATCTCAGAAACAGTGGCTCGTATATCTCAGAATCGTGGCATTTTTTATAGATAATTTAATGATCTACAATTTTTGCTAAAAATCACGTAAGACTAATTTTTTGTATCGTTGACCTTGAATAATTTTTTTTCCATACAGCGGAAAAATGGGGAACTTTCAAATTTTATTCATAATTATATTTTGGACAATTTCACCGATTTTCAGCTTGTTGTAAATTTATGAAGCTTCACTCTTACTTTTTAGTCTAATTTGACCGGACTAATACCACTTGCTAATAATTTCTGTAAAAAAATCATATGTTTTTATTGATTATTTACAAGATGTTTCAAGATCATTATCGAGGAAAACAATCCTGCATGTTATTTTGAATCCTAGTCTTCCTAAAAGGTTGGTGAAAGTGCAAAATTTTACACTTGTTAAGTTTACATTAGAAATGTGCAAATGTAGGTATTTTTTGTAAAGTATTTTATCAAGTGGTTTTCATTATGTCAATCTGATAATTGTGTTTTGCAAAAAATGCAGAGCCAAAAGGAAACAGATCAGTTGTATTTTGATTAGAAAAGCTAAAAAAGAGAATCTCATTTTGCAAAATTAATTTTGTATCAAAACAAATCGATATTAGATAAAACTAAGATTTCTGATTTCGTTATTAACACTTGATAAACTTTGTTACCTGATTTTCTAAGCAAATGTATTTGTAATTGATTATTATTTGTACTTTATAACTGAATATTTTGCTGAAACCATATGTGGTACCTACTGATAGCCTTTATGGTAGAAAGGAGGTTCGACTTTAAGTAGTTTACCAATATTAGAAGAACAACTAGAACAGATGATTCCCTCTTCTGAATATGTATAAAAGTCAATTGTACTTCCAAGGGCTATAAAACACAGGCTTAAATTGCTGCAATATTTTAATGTGCCAAATAGCTATACAATATTCAAAGTTATTTCTATTTATACTCATAGTAACGTTTCAAAGAAACCTTTTAAAATGTATAGAGCTTCTAATAATATAGTACACTGTTAAGTTTTGTTACTATGAATTGACAAATGGCTGTGAAATGTTAATTGTTACTTGAAATAAATGGCTTGGCATATTATTTAATAAATAAGTAGAAAAAAAGGTTTTTTTTTCTCTTCAAAAATATTATAACCTTAAAATTAAAACAAACTTTAACTGGTTATATGGGGTCTTGGGGAATGCTGGGGGTCAACAAAAGGTCGTTTCACAGCTTTTAATGCATTTCTCCTATAAAATTTGAGCCCCTGTAGCTTCGAGTTTAGTAAAGAGGAATGGTTGCGTCGGCTACGCCCAAATAGCTAAGTTAGATTGATCTAACGTTTGGTAGGTAGTGGTCTGTGAGACCGTATGTCACCAATTCGGTATGTAAAGTAATTTTAATTATCTTTTTTATTTTTTTACAAACTTTTCTAGAATGAACATAAGTGTCTTAAATTAATAATTATAGTGTTAGGAGAAGGAAGTGTTGCCTACCTACACCCCGGCTGGTGCCTATAAAAGGATCAACGCGACCTTTAAATTAAGCTGTGCGTTAATTAACTTCTTTTTAAAAAAGTTATCTTGCTTTTGATTTATAACATCAGAAGTGGGATTCGGAGGCTTTTAGCCGCTGTCCATCCTGAGTCTGATTTTGTAAATCTAATTTTAAAAGAAGGTAGTTTCGAAGTTACGATGTCTGAGTCGGTGGGCAAGAAAAATAAACGTCGGGGAAATCGCCGAGCGCGTACCCCCACACCCACTAATCATTTGGAGGAGATTTTAAAAAGGTTACAGGCCCTGGAAGAGAGACCACGGACACCCATGGAGTCGTCGGCAACCTCGGAGGCAAGCTTGGGGCTTAGCCGGGCTGTGGTATGCCCTAGTACCACACCACCGCCACGTATGCCGCAAGGAGAAGAGGAGCCTTTAGTGACAAACGCTGCAGAGCGCCTGCTGGCCGCCATAAATTGTATCCCGGTGAGATCAAACCATTATTTTGTGTCTGATTTTGATCCCAGTGTTCATGACGTTGAAACGTGGCTTAGCGAAGTAGATAAAGCGCGAAGTGTAAACCGTTGGGACGACATGGAGTGCCTTGCCCGCGTCGGAAGTTGCTAAAAAGGTGAAGCTCGCACCTGGCTGAGCCAAAGGACAAGTACCCTCCGTACTTGGTCTGCGTTCAAATTAGAACTCAAAGTCGTCGCGAACATTTTATATGATGTGATGTGTACAAAGTCTGATAAATACTCCACTTATGCAGAATACGCTCGTAAAGCACTTTTAAGGCTCAGAATAGTGACAGGACTCAGTAACGAATTACTTACAGCTATTATTATACGAGATATTACTGATCCTCAAATTCGGGCTATTGCTATGAATTCTAAACTGACGCCTGACAACATTGTGGAGTTTTTATCAAATTTTGTTAAACCAAATTTGAACCCTGCAAAAAAAAAATTTATTTCTTATGCTAATAGTCGCTTTAAAAAAACCCAGTAGTGGACCTTATCCGTATAAACGAAATATTGATTCGAATAGCTCAAAACTAAAGTGCTATCAGTGTAGTCAGTTCGGTCATAAAAGTGCTAATCGTCCCAAGCGCTCGCGGACAATCAATTTATTTATTTATTTATTTATTTATTTGATGGCACAGCTAACAGTGTACAATCTAAAACATCTTAAACTTATACATGTTGAACAATTATTTTCTAAAATTGCACACCAGTTATTGCTATGCACAGCATTAGAATTACACAATTTAATAGAGTAACACAAAGTAATTATATGATCAAACGAACTTACTTGTAAGTGAAGTTCGATCATAATTATCTTGACTTCTTCGAAGAAATTTAAATTATTACCTTATGTAGTAGTCTTCTAGCTACGTCTCTTTCGCACGTAGTTTAGCGTCGTAGGAAAGAAAGAAAAGGAAAAAAAAACAAAAGATCCCCGTCACGACGCTGTGCTCTATCCGTTACAACTTCATAATTTTAGAGATTCAGTCAATATTGCGAGATCTAGGGGCACTAGAATGCTTCGGGTGTGGAGGGACCTTAAATTTCTTCGAAGAAGTCAAGATAATTATGATCGAACTTCACTTACAGGTAAGTTCGTTTGATCATATAATTATCTTGACTTCTTGCTCGAAATTTAAATTATTACCTTATGTAGATGTTTAGAGAAACAATCGAGCAATATTGTACTCAAACATGAAATAAATCAAACCACAGTTTTTAAGGTTAAACATATAATTTTAAAATAGTAACAAATTGAAACGAAACAATAACATAATTAGGTGCAATAGTAATTTACTATTCAGGTCGCAAATAATTATTAATTATTACCATGTTAAAAAATCTAGTGATACAAATCATTTCTTACTCACTAATTAATAGATTGTTATTGGTATTGATTAAAGGCCTGTTATAGTAATTAGCAAAGGTGGCTGATCGTTCGGACCAGCCAGCACATTTCCGAATCACGTCAACGCTAACACCAGCTCGCGCGGCGGCGGACGTGCTAGCGTGACGAGTACTGTGAGCACTGAAAATGTTAGTGTTAACACCACTGTCACATAGAGTTTGTTTTTGCCAACGTCCAATAGTTTGCGCGGAAGCCGCATTGTGAGGTCTTTTAAAGGTTAAAATCAATTTATTGCAACTAGGATTAGGAACTCTTAAGTTAGCCGTAGCTTCTAAGTAAATTTGCAAGGATCGGGCAGGACAGATGTTAGGATTATCGAAAAAAGGTAAATTTATTATTGGTTGTGCCCGACCAACAGCTGAAGTTTTAACCAAGTCCGTAATTTCAATAATAATGCGGTCATTATAAATCTTTATATTAGGTATTTTAATTAGGGACAGAGTTTGGGTCCTTTGTCCCGTGGCTAAAGCGAGTAACATAATAGTTTTTTTGGTTAATTTTTCCAAATTAGTTGACATGCTATTTATAGTATTCAAATAATCAAGAACTATGCTAGGGTCCCACACTGTAGTATATTTAGGAAAAACTGGCTTTGATCTAAATATACCCTTAAAAAATCTTCTTAACCTATCATCTTGTGAAAAGCTACAAGATGAGATAAGAGATATGGCCGATCTATGGTTGTTTAGGGTGCCATAAGAAGCACCGGAGTTAAAACTATTTATCAAAAAATCAAGAATATCTTTAATTTGTGGAGCATAAAGATCAAGTTGCTTTTCCTGGCAGTAGTTCCACCATAACTTGAGACTCCTGGAGTATTGGGTATGAGTACTTTTTGAAATGGAATTCATCATTACTTGAATTGCCGATTCGGGTATGTGTTGTCTAACGAAGGCCTCCCGGATAACAAGGCTACTTCCAGGGAAAGATGCCGGTGGAGTGGGTGCCTCGATCTGAATTCAGAAAAAAGAAGGTTTTCATAGGGTTGGAATATAATAGGTTCGGTAATGCAAAGTGACTTAAAAATAGGGTACCATGGCTGGGATGGCCAATGAGGGATAACTACAATACCTACTGCCTTATCGGATATAATTTTGTTAAGCATTTTAAAGACTAAAGCGAATGGGGGAAATGAATAAAAATAAAACGGTCTCCAATTTATGGTAAATGCGTCAATCTCGTAAGCAAAGGGATCTTTTCTCCAAGACACATATTTTGAACATTTAGTATTGACCCTGGAGGCAAAAAGATCTATATCAGGGACCCCAAACGTATTGGTAATTTGATTGTATGCTCTGAGGTCTAATTGCCATTCCGTATCAATATTAATTTTTCTAGATTCTTTGTCAGCATCAACGTTAAGGGATGATTTTATGTAGGAAGCATAAATAAATAAACCTCTGCATTCACACCAACCCCAGATCGACTGTGTTATAGAATTAAGATGTTCGTATTGAACTCCGCCCATCCTATATAAGAGATGGCGGTTGTATTGTCAATACGGAGAAGTATACTAGAATTAGTCATATGACTAGCGAAAGACTTCAGACCGAAGTAGGCCGCAAGTAATTCCAGGTAATTAATATGATTACACATTTCATTGCTGTCCCAGTGTCCACCGGTTTTCTCGATACCGCAAGCAGCCCCCCAGCCTGTTTTTGACGCGTCCGTGTATATTTCTAAGACGTAACTTACTGGTTCGAGAGATTTGTGTAACTTAAAAATATTGTTTTTCCACCACAACAAGTCGTCTCGTAACAGGGAAAATAATGTCATGTTTGCGTTATAGTTACCTTTACTTTCGATTAGAGCTAAGTACTTGGCCCTTTCCAAGCTCTTTGTGTGTGACCAACCATATTTAAACGCTGGGCAAGCGGCGGTAAGAATCCCTAAGTACCGAGCAAATTCTCTAATAGGTATATTTTTTGTAGTAATTAGTTCACTTGATTTATCGAAAATTAATTGTCGTTTTTTAGTAGGTAATTCTAATAACATGGACTCTGAATTTAAAATGAAACCTAAAAATTTGCAAACTTGACAAGGTACTAGCGCACTTTTATTATAATTCAATATAAAACCTAGACGATTTAAGCACTCAACTGTTTTATTTGTATTGTTCAAACAATCGCTCATTGTACTCCCTACGCACAAAAAATCGTCTAAAAATCGTACTGACCTAAAACCTTGATGTCTTAAATGTGTGGCTACTGGTTGCAGAATTTTAGTAAAAATAAAAGGAGCGGAACATAGCCCGAATGGAAGAACTGTAAATTCATAAAGGGTATCATTAAAATTAAACCTTAAGTATTTTCTGTGCGCCTTGTTAATCGAAAGCAAAAAATACGCGTCCTTAAGATCAATATTAGTCATGAAATCATTTCGATTCATAATATTAATAGCTGTCCTAATGTCTTCCATTTTAAAATGTTCTTTGTACACAAATTTATTAAATTTTTTAAGATTTAAAATAAAATCATCGTTTGTAATAGACTTCCATTCATTTAAAAAATATTTTAAACGGCCTGTAAGTACCTGTGGTAACGTCAAGGCTGTCAACGGCTGGGATACGGCGGCGGCCGTTTCGACGAGTGCGCAGCTTGGCGCCGCGGCTGCGCCGGCGGCGGCTGTGCTGGCGGGTACGGCGGGGGCGGCAGGCGTCTCTGCGCTTGCGCTGGTGGCGCGCCGGTGGCTGCGTAGCGACGTCCTCTCGTTCGCGGCCCGCCACCTCTGCTGGATGTATAATAGTTTCGAACCAGACGTGGTAGATTTGGCGGCGGGCTGTTCCAGTTTAAATACGTATTAGAGGGACCCTGCATAAGGTTTCCAGCGTTTTTTATTCCTCTTGAGTTTTTTACCATTTCTGCTAGGTTTTCTCCAAACAAGTAACCGTCTCTTCGTCTTTCTTTTAGTGAATCTACTAACGATTTGTCAACCAAGGGAATCACGAGAGATCTACGAGTGTATGTTTCCATAAAATGTGCATCAGCTATAAGCTGGCTGCAGTCATTCAGTGTTCGCATTACATCTTGCAGATTAGGGGTTTTCGTTAGCAGAGAAGACATAGCTCTTCCTACAGCAGCAAGGGCCCGCCCTAGCTGATCCTGCTTATAAAAATAAATCTATCTCTGGATTTATAACTATCGGAAAGCATAGTTGATAGCTCTGGATTGAGTATTGGGGCCTTTCCTAATGGAGTATTTTTTGGAATTAAGTATAGCTTATATAATTCTTTTTTGCATTCTTTTTTGAGTCCATTTCGTAGGACGTATTGAAAGCGTTTTGAGACCTCATCCAATAAGTCGTCCCCCCACTCAACCTGCTCAGGCACGAAATCTCCCAAGGTTTGGAGTAGGACGGTATCAATATCCGGTTGAGTATCTGGCTGAATATCCGGGTGAATATCCGGAACGGGTTCTTGGGTATTCGCTGAGTACGGTATTAATGGGGTACTCAAAATATTTTCTACAATTAATGAAGAATTATCATCCTCTTGGGATCTTTCATTTACATCTGCAAACAAGATATAAATGCGTCAAGCAATATGCTTTACTTATGTTATGCATAAATATTGAAAGAAAAAAAAAAATTTGAAACGTAACACGAATACTTTCGTATACTAGTTTTTTTTTTTTTTTTTTGTAGGTAGTTTATACAAGCATCTTTGTCATTTTGACGAATATCGTCTTTTTTGTGTAGGTTTATTTTACACGAATATCGTGTAGGCAATATGCCTTTTTAAATTTTAAAAAATGAAAATATGCAATATGCAAAATTGACGTGGGTAACATACCTTCATCACTGGAGTATATTACTCGTCTTCGTTTTGCCTGGCTGATTCTAAGCTTTTCTTCATATTTTTTAAGTTTCCTTAGCCATTTATCTTCTTGATCAACCTTCTTTCTTTTAGGCATTATTAAAAATATTTACGGATGGAATATTTAGAAAAATTGTAATACGTGCACTCGACGCAAGCGCTCGAACAAATATGAAGTTGTAACGGATGGAGCACAGCGTCGTGACGGGGATCTTTTGTTTTTTTTTCCTTTTCTTTCTTTCCTACGACGCTAAACTACGTGCGAAAGAGACGTAGCTAGAACACTACTACATAAGGTAATAATTTAAATTTCGAGCAAGAAGTCAAGATAATTATTAACATTTCAGAAACATTATTTGTCTTTAAAGTAACAAAACAAAAAAATTAAAATAAAAAGAAAATATCTAAATTATTTCTATATTACATTACAATTTTGAGGTATTTCCTATAGGTTTGAGAAAAAATATCAGCATCTTTACATTTCTTATTATATGCTCTGCACATACGGTATAATGGGTTGTGGTATGTAACATTACTATTACAACAAGGCACAGAAAACAATTTTGGTATTCTCTGACTACCTCCCACCCTAAACGAAACATGGCTTAACAAATCCGGGGCATCCCATTTATTGAAAATTTTATGAATGACACCCAGTTCATGGCTTAACCGTCTAGATTGTAGCGTGTCAACTCTATAATATTTGAGCCGTGCTTCATACGTTGGCAATTTGCGCCTCATGCCGAACTTGGAACACAAGCTATATCAATAGCGATAACAACTCATCATCGTCGGGACCGCAGGTAAAAAGATGTACCTTTTGTAAAAAAAGTGGGTCATTTAGAAAGTGAATGTTTTGCTAAGGAACGTTCGAATCCAAGGAACACAACAGGTGTTAATTTTTGTCATGAAATTATGAATCTTAAAAACAGTGACGTAATAACAGGTGTTATTTTCGGAATTCCTGTCGATGTTTTGGTAGATAGTGGGTCTTGTATTTCATTAATGTCTTCCGATTTATTAAAACATTTTCCGTGCAAATTAAAACCTACACACCGATTGCTGCGTGGATTAGGCGGTATGGAAGTACAAAGTAAATTTTTCCTTACATTGCATATTGAGTTGAGTGATATCAGTTTAGAAGTTGACTTTTTTACTGCGGACAGTAAATGTTTAAATACCCCAGTGATTATAGGTACCGATGTTTTAAACAGAAAAGGTGTAACTTATGTTCGAACTGGTGATTCGCAGCGTATTGTTCATAGCGATTCTATAGCGTGTAACGTAATGCAAGCAAGTTCTTTTTCATTGTTAGATAAATTAAATACCCCAGTTACCGATGATTGTACAGAACAGTTGTTAAGTGTACTTTCAAAATATTCTCAATACTTTCTGAGTGGTACAGCAACCACAACCGTTAAAAATAGTGAAATGGAAATTAATTTGACGACTAATATCCCTGTTTATTATCGACCCTATAAATTATCTTACGACGAGAAACTACGAGTACGCGCAATTGTGGATGATTTATTAGAAAAGATTATTCGAGAGTCGGATTCAGCTTACGCCAGTCCAATCTTGCTTGTAAAAAAAGAAAGATGGGTCTGATAGGTTGGTAGTTGACTATAGAGCGCTAAATAAAATTACTGTCAAAATGCGTTTCCCTTTACCTTTGGTTAACGATCATGTAGACAGACTTGGGAAAGCTAGGTGCTTCACTGCGTTAGATATGGTATCAGGGTTCCACCAATTACGAGTCAGTGAGAGATCAATTCGTAAGACCGCGTCCGTTACACCAGAAGGACAGTATGAATATTGTAAAATGCCATACGGTTTAGCTAATGCGCCCATTTTTTATCAAAAAATTATCTCTAAAACCTTAAAATCCTTCACAGAAGCTGAAAAAGTTCTAGTCTATATTCATGACGTGCTCTTATTAACGGATAGTGCTGAAGAAAACCTGATTTTACTCGATTCTGTGCTAAAAACCGTAACTCAGGTAGGGTTTTCAATAAATTTGAAGAAATGCACGTTTCTAACTGATAAAATAGAGTACCTCGGTAGAATCATTAGTCAGGGTCAGGTTAGACCGAGCTCATACAAAATTGAAGCTCTAGTTAAGTCCCCACAACCTAGCACAGTTAAACAAGTCCGACCATTCCTCGGTCTGGCCGGCTATTTTCATAGGTACATCCCTAATTACGCACTAAAAACTGCTTGCATTGCGTCACTAATTAAAAAGACCGTAACTTTTCACTGGATTGAGGAACATGAAAAGGCACGCCAAGACATAATATCCCACCTAACTACTGAACCGGTCTTGGCAATATTCGAATTCTAATAGAGAGGCTTTGCGCGAATTGCGGCGGCAACATGTTGACGTACTGGTAGACGCATATAGGGAGTAAATACGAATAAAATAAGAATAAAAGCCCACTGCGACAGTTTCGATTTAATGATCTTGTCTATGTGATAAAACGCTCTCAAAGTACTGGCAAACTCGATTGTGGTATGAGAGGTCCGTACAAAGTAATAAAGGTCCTACCTTATGATCGGTATGAGCTCAAATTGTTGGCTGGTTCTTACGGAAAGACCAGTCAGGCGTCTGCTATGTATATGGTGTTGTGGAAGGGTGAATGGACACCCGAAACTTGTGCTGGATTCTTTGAAGGTACATAAGACTTTTGTTTGTTCGATTACTTCACATTTGACTCAAAAATTTGTTTAATGCTTTGTGGGTTATGTGCCAAACACGCTTTTGATGTCAACATCGTCCTATGTGTTAAAGGTATCGGGGTTGCGTCTTATGTGACAAGAGACCTGTATAATTCCTATGTGTTAAAGGTATCGGGGTTGCGTCTTATGTGACAAGAGACCTGTATAATTCCTATGTGTTAAAGGTATCGGGGTTGCGTCTTATGTGACAAGAGACCTGTATAATGCCTATGTGTTAAAGGTATCGGGGTTGCGTCTTATGTGACAAGAGACCTGTATAATTCCTATGTGCTAAAGGTATCGGGTTGCGTCCTATGTGGCAAGAGACCTGTATAATTCCTATGTGTTAAAGGTATCGGGTTGCGTCTTATGTGGCAAGAGACCTGTATAATTCCTATGTATTAACGGTATCTGGGTTGCGTCAGTGTGGCCCATACTGACAATAGACCTGTGTAAATCCAGTTTGTATTAGAGGTATTGAGTTGACTTACAACAGGCCGACGTAAGTCCTGTGCGTGTAAACGCACGAAGGCAAACGGATGAGTGAGAACAGACTTACATGTAAAACCCTTGTTTTGTTATTCCAAGAACAATAGCTCTGATTTTATGGTAAGGTGTTGTTCGGCACATGACCTATATTCTCGACGGCACGATGTTTTAACTATTCATTTGTAAATATGGTGATAACATGCTTATTTTTCCATTGAAGTGTCTGAAGAGGACGCTGAAGCGGGGGCTGCACTGAGCGACGTGTCTGAAACAACCGCTGAAACGTCATCAGAACAGCACAGGCGGACTTCAGACACCTCAACGTGGGTCCCTGGGTTGTCGAGGGCGCCACCCCGTCAGGAGAGGCCGTGTTAGGAGAAGGAAGTGTTGCCTACCTACACCCCGGCTGGTGCCTATAAAAGGATCAACGCGACGAGGCCTCGGCCATTTTCTCCTTTGCTGTCATTCGTGCAACATCGTTTCTAATTAAATTCGTTCGTTTAAATTTGTAATCTTGATTCGTGAAATTGAGTTAGTAAAATAGTATTTCTTTAAATTAAGCTGTGCGTTAATTAAATTCTTTTTAAAAAAGTTATCTTGCTTTTGATTTATAACAATAGGATAAAAATACGCTACAAATAAATAACACACCTAACCTAGAATCTATCGTAGGCAATAGGCTGGCCGAATTACCACGCCAATTCTCATATTTTCTACGTTTAAGGCTTTCATCGTCGGTGGCAGCCCAAGCAGACTGTACTCTGGTTGTGTGTCTAAGCAGGTTGCATCCCACACCAGCGGCCTACCCCCCTCCACGGGACCAGATTCATACCATCAGGCGACTGCCGTCGTCACGCAACAGACCCGAAGGTTCCATGGGAGTGTTGTAGGTTACAAGAGCCCGATGGATGATGTCATTTAAACTGGCATGGCGGGATATTCCGCCATCGCTACGAGAACGCGACAGCCCATTTTTTTTAAATTTGAAATGGACAGTTTCATTATTTTATCAGCCTTTTTTTCACCGGACTTTAATGGCGACCGAGCTCAACAACCAATAGTTAATTCTAGATAAAGATAAATAAACTACACATTAATGTTTTAAATATACCTACCTAAAATGCAAAATCCTAAATCCTGGGTTCTTCCTTAATATTTTCATCCAAAAGAATAAAGTATTTGAGAAAACAATTACAATATTTTTGATTTCTATGCAGTATTTCATTTTAAGAGAATATTACGACTTGAGAGACTTGAGACTAAGATAGTTGAAAACACTCACCATCAAATATGGCCTAGAATAAGTAATAGTAAGATAGATTTTTACATCAATAATTTATAATCCTAAAAAGGTCCAAACAACATTAAGTTTTGAGATAAGTACCTACTGTTTAAAATAATTCAAATATTAAAAAAAATAGCAAATAAATATATGATAAATATAGGTAAACAAAAGTAATAATAATAATAAATCCCCAGACAAACACACCAACTGTATGGCCCCAAAGTAAGCAGAGCTTGTGTTATGGATGACCATACAGCGAAGTGGGGGGAACCCAGAATAAACATACATATATAAATACAAACAACCATGACCCGAGAACAAACATCTGTGTTCATCACACAAATGAATGCCTCGGCCAGGACTCGAACCTGGGACCTCCAAGCGTACGATACACTACTCGGCCGTCGAAAAGTTTAAATAGAGTTCCTAATCAAAAGTAGGTACCTAATATAAATGTAGGTATAACCAAGAATAATAAAATATGTAAGTTAGTCAGTGAATAGCACGACAAATGAAGAATAGATGTACAAAAAAATAAAAATAAAGCATCTCTGTATTTGAGAAATTATTTTTCTTTTGTATGCAGAAATCACTAGATGTTTCTTATTTTAATAATTATCCTGTCCAATCTACTCAAATATCGATTTTCCGTATTAAACATAATTTTCATAATATAAAATTATGTAGTTTTATAAATCTAACGGATTATTAATTAAAAAAAACCACTTAATTTCACAAATTATTTTGTAATCTACCAACATTAAGCAAATCGAGTGGTTTATTGAAATGGCAATTTAAAAACACAAAATAATTACAAATAAAGTAACAAAATATTAACAAAGGAATAACAGTGAGTCTAAGACAAGATAACAAGCGGAGAGCCCCCCAAAGAATGATGATCCGTGTTCGGCTTGTTGCCGTGGAACCCTTGGCGTCCCCTTCTGCGTGAATTGCCTGATGTGAAGTAGAAGTATGAATGAGATGGGTTGAACGCTTCATCACTTTTCAACTCAATGTAGGTCGAGTCACTTCCTCTAATAGTAGTATATCTTACTCATGAAACAATTTGTCTTAATTTTGGCCTCAGTGGTAAAAAATATAATATTATAAGTAGCTATAAACAATAAAATTAAATCATGCCTGTCCCTTTGCTAACCCAGGTAAGGTTGCATAGGTTAGTAAGGTTGATAAAGCATTGAAATATTATTATTATAAGCACAAAAAGAAGCAAAAATGCATGTACCCACCCTATAATTTTATAATTTTTTTAATCAAAAATCCATTGTTGCTCTCTACTTGCTGATATTGTCCAACTTATAACAAAAACAAATTCAACAGTAATATATAGAAAGTTCATAGTTTTAAGTAACTATCTGTATTCAAAAGTAAACCAGTGGTTACTGTAAAACTGAACTTTTGTCTGGATTAAGAATAGTTCCCAATGAAATTAAAGTGTACCAAGATAACCATATAATTAAAAATACCTATTCATAAATTACCTACATAAATATTATGAAATATATGTAAAATAAGAAAAATTAATATGATTGCGCTATGATTTCGAGGTAATAATACATCATTTTATGTATATGAAAAAAAAATATGTTGCCACTATACTATATTTATCAAAATAGAACTTATTCTTAACAGAGAAATCATTATAAAATCATAGAATCAGCCAGTTTGTACAATATTTTAAATATAAAGCAAAACACATGAAATAACTGTATTAAAATTAAACATCATGAACCACTGTTGCAAAATTTGCCATACCTAGTTAATTAGTAGTTCAATATACATATATGTGCTTACTGTTGGATTGCAATGTAGATCAAATCCGATAACTGACATTATACACACATTTCCATTATTGTAATCTGTTGTGCATTAAGTGTTAAATAAATAAATAAGTATAAAGTAGGGACTCATTTCAACAAAGAAAATAAGCTAAAACATGATAAAACCAGCTCTACTCAACAAGTACACCTTCAGCCAATTTTTTCAGGTCTGTCAGTAGTAAGGTCTTATTTTAACAAAGAGAATAAACCCAAACTTAATAAGACTGGGTAAGTTCATCTAGGGGTTCTTACCAGTAGAGCCTTCAGAGTACACCTTCAGAAAATGTTATGTTATTAATGTAATGTCTGAACATAGCATTGTAGTTAACATAGCTATTGTATGACCTAACATCTATTACAAAGTTATTACAAAGGAATGTGTATTTAACTCTAAAAATGTATATAAATCAAACCCACAATAGCCATCTTAGAATGACTAGGTATCAGAGTATGGATTTTATTGTTGTAAATATCTTCATATTTAAATATTTAGAATAGCACTGTAGTGGAAGGTCTTTGGTAATTGCAACTTTACTAGATACAGTGCAGTTAGGCCCTAGCATGTAAATAATAATAATAAAAATTTATAGAAAAAAACAAAACCTGTGCTAATACTTATTTTATTGACCCAAAACCTAAACATTACATACTTTCATTCAGTCCATCTATGTTTACAGCTGGTACAAACATAATACAATCTCATCTCTTCTTCTGCTCTTCGTGTTTGTCCTTGGAAGAACACAGCTTCTCGGTGACTACATTTAGGGCACATGTGATCCTTAGTTCTAGGTAAAGTAGGATCGCTTACGACGTCAGGATTTATATGAGTAAGTTCGTCCACTTCGTGCATAATTTTGTTAACATAAACACAATTTGAATCAGCTAGTTGCTTGTAATCACAATTTCTGCACGCATACAGCAATACTTTGTTGTTCTTGTCTTCTCTCGGATACAACATGTTGTTACATTCTTGACAAAACTGTATACCAACGTATCCAAGGCCACCATCCTTTCTTGCAAGATTAACAGTCATTATTATAATTTCAAACTTGAATAGTTATACAAAATTATTGAAAACAAACATCAATGTTGCTTCCGGCAAGGGTTAGATAAATCGAGAATTGACTGTCACCGTCATTATAGATTTTGATTGGCAACTGACTGACGTTTCATGTTGATTGAAAGCATGTAATGGTGGTCTTTGGTTGGTACTGCCAATGAACGTCATGATATTGAATCAATGAGAAGAATTAACTCTGAAGAGCTTATCTTCGAATATTGATCTTGTACCCAAGTTTGGTCGAAACCTGACGTCAATCCATCAAAGTCATGCAATGATTTTGACATTATGAATTTCTGACAAATCGCATGGGTCTCGATTGTTTTTGAATATTTTCTGTACATATTTTTTTTCTTACAATTATTTCCTAATGCTATGACAAATATTGAGGCTTTAAGCCTCTATCAAAATGGTTTTAAATGCTGCCGTGCAGATGCTCAGGTTCGTGCTCGAAATTAAAATAACCTTCGATTTTAAATAAATGATGAGTCTTGCTTATCCTTGCGTGCTTGTGACACTTTAATTTTATAAACTTCAGAAAAACACATATTCAACAGATTTTTACTTCTTGCAAGATACTATCTAAAATTGCACTGGATTAAGTTATTATTATACCAAATACGATTATTTGTAATCTATTTTGTGTTTATAATATGTGCCTATACCTAGAAATTGCGGCATGTATGTTTTTGTTGACAAGCTCTTAGTTGTTTTGATGACTACATGCTACAAATAATAATTACTAAGATTTTCTTATGTAAATTTTAGGGAGGCTGACGAACTAAAGGAAAAGATATTAAAATTTAAGAGTGGTACCTCCATGCTTCAGGAGCAAAGTGTTTGGACCACGCAACAACAGTTACAAAAGGTATTTTATGTTGTGAAATGTGGTCTTATTATATACAGCACAAATTATTCTATTCAAAACTAGATGCATCCATCTGAGTAACAGGGTTAAGATAATTCAGCCGTACCATTCAGCCCCTTAAAATATATTGTTATTGATGCATTGTAGTAATTAATGTAAGCTGCAGAGATAATAGCACACATAAATTGTCACTTTTACAGATATTATTACCGGTAATAATGTCGTGAGTTAAGTTGATGAAAGTACTTTTATGTTTCTAATAAATGATCTTGTGACAGATATATCAAAAAGTCTTGGTACTAGACTTGGATTATGCACTGGAGAAGAAAGTAGAGCAAGACCTTTGGAATGTGGGCTTTAAACAGCAAATTGAGGCTTTGCAGGCCATTTCTAAAGATAGAAAGGTAAGTTTTGTAACTAATGTTATAATAACTAACTCTCTTAGACCAGATTTCAACAAAGTAGAATAAGATAAAATCCCAAGAATAAGTCAATATTATGGATAGCAAATTTTCCATCTTATCAATTCTCTAGGAATAAAAAAAGTACTATGTATGGTACAATATTTATTCTACTGATTTTAGCAGTATTTAAGATTTATCCTTGGTATTAATTGGACTGTTAATCAGCTTTTTGTGTCAATTTGTGTTTTATGTTTTTGTTTGGCAGCACCACTTTGTTTGGTTTTGTGGTGGAAATGAATAGTTTGCAAACAATGATATACAATGAAAGAATCAGTAGTGATAATGAACATCTTCTAATCCATCCAAAATGGTTTCAGGAAAGAAACAGTTATCTTTAAGATTTGGATGATGAAGATTTTGCCATAAGATTGTGTATATTAAAAGAAGCAACTTTTATGTTCTTGTTAAGTGTTGACTTTGACACAAGTTGCATGTAAATAATGGGATAAATTTAATTTTAGCTCAGTGCTTTGAAAAATTGTAACTTCACAATAAGTCAGATTACATTATCATTCCATTCATTCATGATGATGGGATAGTTATACAAAGAATAAAGTTATTCCGGGATTCATTTCAGGAAATGTTACTGATATGATTCTATGAATATTTTGTTGGAATAACATAGCTAGTCAAGTTATTCTGAGATATCTTCAAGTTTGATGATATCCCTACCTATTAACCCCTAAGGCAAAAAGGAGTGTTATAATTTATATATATATGTATAAATATATTTGTATCTGTGTGTCCGTCTCTGGCATTGTAGCTCCCAAATGAATGTATTGATTATGATGCAGCTAATTATTATATATAAATAGCTGCATCATAAGCCACCAATAATTTATAGTTTTACTTTACTGATTTGTTGATCAAAAAATATTGTTGTATAGTATGCTACTTATTAATTTCTTGTTCATCACAGAACCCCCTCCGGAGTGAGGCACAGGCAATGTTATCATGGGTGCTTCAGGCGGCAGCTGGGTTTTATCTATGTTTGTTACACCAGATCTGCACCACATTTAAATTGGATTTGCCTTTCAGGTATGTTTTAGTTTAATATATTATATTTAGTCAGGGATGTGAATGTGTGTTTTGGTGATTTACCTTTGCAAGTTTAAAATATAGCCTCCGGTCTGAGCAATGAATAATTAATTATTTATTTGAGACTATAGTAGGATTACACAATGTTTTGAAATATGCACTATCTTTGGACCAGGTAATAACTTAAAAAAGAAATAAAATTACAGGATACAAACCTTTTTTATATTAAGAAATAATGAATAAAACCTTGCCATGTTGTGGGAAACGTATGAAACTAATACCTTGTAACAGCAATAATAATTTACAATAAAACAACCTTCATTGACATGCCTTCATTGATAGCTGTCAAAGTGTATAAATAGTGTGATTTTTGATTTTGTAGTTATTTCATGCATTAAAATGCAGAATGCTGTTGAAATGCTGAAAATGCTGTTTCAAGCCATGAAAGGAAAATTATTCACAACATATTTAAGTATTTTTCAGAGAGAAAATTTGATCCATCTCTTATTTTTTTAAATACCTTATTAAATATTTCTTATTTTTAATTGGTAATAACATTACCAACTTGTGCACAATAAACATTTTCCTATTAAAAATAAATAATGTTTTTTAAGTTTGCCTTCAATAATTATTATTTAAAAATCTTGAAATTAAAGTCATTACAGAATCTAAAGTGCATGTTTTAGTTAGAAAATTTTTTATTCTATGATTTTTATTATTTTTTTCCCAACACTCTCTCAATTCTTAGTCATGACTGTACACAGTGTTGCTATAAAATCGGTAATTGAGTTGCTCCCAGACCAGGCTTTTTATTCTATATAACGAGGTTATTATAAACGTAACTGATAAATATAATTTAAATATGAATGGCAATAATATTGAAAACATCTAAAAAAAATTTATTGCAACCGGGCCCACCAAAATTGAGATGTTTCCCTGTACAGACGCCGAGCCTCTCTCCTAGGGCTAGTCGAAGGCTGGGGCGCTGGGCACGGCTGCACCCCGCCGGCGGCCGCGGCGCGCTACGTGACTCAGCACTGCCTCGTGCACCTTGGAGACCTGGCCCGCTACAGGCACCAGCTCAGGGTAGCGCATACTTTCTATAGGTTAGTATTTGGTGCTGGAATGCTAAGTCAAGTTTTTTTTTCGAGAGCTTTTTGTTTCCTACATCTTTGTTTCCTCTCGGTAACTATAATAACTTTAAAAAATCGAAGTTATAGCGGTAGTTCCGCTATGTTGGTAAAGATGATTTTCGTGAAGTTATTTGTTATGCAAAGTTGCATAGGTGGTTTTTGGCGCAAGTAAATTTATATAATCCTGAGCGTAGCAAGGGTTTCAAAGGTACAACACGCAGAATTATTTGGCTGCTGCGCAAAATACACATCTTTCCACCTCACTACAGCAAGGAAAATGCTAGCTAGGTGCAAGAAAAACAGCTCAAATAATTTTTTTAATTCGTGTTTATTTATTTTGAAAATGAAAAGAAAAATTACTATATACAATTGGTAATATTATGATTTCTTACATTCAAAAAACAAACTGAAGTTATGGAAATTGGATTGAATAAAGGCAAGCAAATTTTAAATAGTATTTTTTCTTGTAGTCTCCTGCTGGCCAGTGCAATTATTCTAAAAATGAGGTTGGCACACTGACTTGACATAAGTAATACGTTTAGTGAACTGTGGATATAAAATTGAAAAGTATAGAAAATTATTGATTTCAATAAAATATTTATAATTTTACTAGCACTTTATTATTTTTATTAGTTGCACTGAAGATGATTTTTGAACGACTTGTGTCGTGTGCAGGTACACCACATAACAAGCTACACTATTTTGGACGAGGAAACTCGGGGCCTGTTTGTCACGACATGAGCGCGGGTGCAGTTAAATTAAACGTACGGAGGTTCACATTAACACACAGACTTTAATCTCTAACTTGGACAGAACAAAATATATTTAATCCCTCGTCATCATTCTATTTCCTGTCTTATAATATATTATTATTGATCATCCTGATTGATTGTTTGACAGTTTTATTTAAGACTACGTTCATAACTATTGTAGCGATAATTTATGGCTACACTTATATTATGATTGATAATTGAGGTGGTGGTTAAGTAGTAAAAGCGACCAGCCCAGTTGAGTTACTTTATTGCAACTGAAGTAAATTGATCATAACAATTTATTAAATGAACTTGTCAGCAAATTTATAAATATTGCTTGCATACGGTAAACCGTACAACTATAGATTGCAATGCGTGTATACGCCACAAACATAGCGCCCGTAGAGTTGAAATCAAATTAAAATCAATTTATTGCAACTAAATCAAAATCAGTTTCTTCTTTAAGAGCTTGTCTGGGTACTGCAGTCCTTGGTGTTGTAGCCGCCGTAACAAGCACGTTTACACGGCCGCGTTCCGGAGAGGCGGGTGGACCAGCCAGTGCCGTTGCTGCAACAAAGCCTGCGCTTGCGATGCATCATTAGTCGACAATCGACAAATAACATTACGAGTGATGACGGGCACGAATGCTACTTATCATCACGTAGGTCTACAGGGAGGTTTCCGTAGATTATAATAATAATAATAATAATGAAATCTTTATTTCAGACAAAAAAGCCTATAGAGCAGTTAGTAAAATAATTACTTAACACTATTGTTAGTAAGCAAATGGATTTTTTTTTGAGATAGATGAAGGCTCGCCCATTGACGCAGCTTCGGGGAGTCCCAACGATCAACTAAAACCTTCAGGAGAGTATTGTGGCTGGCACGGAGCCGCACTGAGGGGGAGGCACACCGTTTTCTCACAATAGCGTAAAAACCCTGAATGCATTATTATATTGGACTCGTAGGTCCCTGTATGTCCGCTTAGTATATCTGACCCAGAGACCGCAGGTGTAAATAGATTGACAAAAGGCCTTGAACAAGAAAATTTTTACCAATGTCGTACACCGAGCAAACGTCCGTGCCAGCATGTTGCAGCGGACCGCCAGTGACCTACGCTCCCTCGCCACATCTAAGTTGTCTCACAGATCTTTGGATCGTTATGTTAGAGTAAAATAATATTGATTATTACGATTAAATTTGAATATTTTTTAAGTTTTTAATACTTCATAAGGAATAGTTTTGATAGGTTTTTACTTTGGTTTTCATCATTTGTCAGGCATGCCGTCTGCGTGTCAGTGCACTGCGGGCAGCCGTACAACCAGCTGGCGCTGGTGGCGTGGCGGCGCGGACGCCGGCTGGCGGCGCTGTACTGGCACGTGCGCTCGCTGCTGGTGCGCGCGCCCTTCCCGCCCGCGCCCGCCAACCTGCGCCGCACGCTCGCCATGCACAGGTGGGGCACGCCCGCGCGGCCGCAGTTTATTTAAAATGTTACCCAAAACCTATGCCTGTATCCTTTGCTTATGTGATTGAAGTCAAAGTTCGAGTCCTGCTCGGGGCATTCATTTGTGTGGTGAAGACTGGTGTTTGTGCTCGGGTCATAGTTGTTTGTATTTAAATATGTATACTTTGGGGCCATACAATTTGTTATCAGTAAATGTACAAACTGTTTTCATTTCAAATTGCAAAATGTAAATAGTCAGTAATGTATTTATAAATTTATGCATTTCTACCTATCAAACGTAACGATAAAAAGAAACACATAAACAGCCATGTACCGCGCCATTAGTCAGTCAAGGCCTCGTTAAATGATAAACGCACTTCCAGTCAAACAAGTGACGCGCTGCCGGTGCTGGACGGCGCGCCGCAGCCCGCCGCGCCGGGCGCGCTCCCCACGCGGCTGGACTCGCACTCCTTCGTCACGGAACTCATCAGGGCCGCCAACTTCATACATTCAGTTGAAGAGTAAGTAGATGGTGTCAATTTGATACACGCATAGCCTTAATACAGGTTTCCTTTGGACCATGACCCGCACGCTTGCCAAATTCCGCTGAAACTGGTTTCCATGAATCACTTCCCTATACTGATATGAATACTCAGTTTTTACTTTTATTTCCCACGAAACGTAATTATGAATATATTAAAAACGAAAGCAAACTCTGTATTTAGGCACGACACTACAATGACCTAAGAACCATTGACCATGTGGCTTAAAAAGCAAGAGCTCTAGGGTTTGTTATAAGTCATGCTCAGAATTTCCCAGCTCAGAAATATTATATAGTTCTTGTGTATGTTGTAACCTCGATTATTGCTGGTCAGTTTGGAATCCACAATACGCATTCAAAAGAGAAATTATCAATACAACTACAACAGTTAAAGGTGGAAAAAAACACTACTCTTTAAAATAATACAATCTAAAATGGACTCTCCTCAGCTTTTATCATTTATTATTATTGTTCGAACTCCTAATAAACACCTACGTAAACAAGCCACTGCTCCACACAGTTCCACTCACAAACACAAAGAGGAGATGTCGTGTGCGTCATTCTCCGGGGAATCAGGTGAAGCGGCGCGCGGGTAGCGGGAGGGTGTTGGCGACGCCATCGCCACTCGTAAGTGGCTCAAAATAGAAACTTTCGTGAGCTATTTGAAAAATTTTTTTTATATATATATATATTAGGGTGTACCGAAAATTCCCTTCTACCGCTTCTTTCCCCACCATCAATGTTGCGAAATAAAGGAAAAATACTGGTAGGACGGCGTATATAAAAAAAATTTTGAGATATAATAAAGTCACATAATTTAATCATCGTTATTTCATATAAATTTTTTTAACACCCTCAGTTTTCGAGATATACTCAAAAAACCGGGAGTTTGAGTTTTTATGATGCTTCAAGTCGAAAAAGTTTTAACTTTGGACAAAAATGTAAAGAGACCTTTTTTGTGTAAAATAAAATTACCTTTTTTGTTTATTTAAACTTTTTTTTTTAAATGTATCGTTCGCGATTATATGCCGCAACGCGTTTTTCGGAAGACGAAATGGCTCCTCCACACTTCCGGTCATGCGGAAACCGGCAGATTTGGTATTTTTAAGTAAGTTTTAGATTATATTCTTCAAAATAAAAATAAAAAAATCGCGCTCGAGAATGCCGGATTAACGTTTTTTTTTTACAAGTTCGCGACCCTATAACTCGGCGGCGTCAAGGACTTATCGTCAGATTAGTTAAATTTAGTCTTAAAACACTAAAATCAACCCCCAATATCTTAATCTGACGCGCTCGAGTATTTCAGACTATCGATTTTTTTTTACTAATCTGATCGTCTATCCTAGGCGTCACTACATATAGAGCTAAATACTTTACAAGGTTGTTCTATTAGGTTTAAGGTATCTCTCATATCTTAAACTGCCACGCTCGAGTATTACCGAAAATTCCCCTATTCGCCTCCCTAACCATTAACTTTCTACTATTCTTACGAGTGAAAACACACAATCTCTTCCTTTAATTTAATTTTGAGAGTACGTGTTACTTTCACGTGATATAATACAATAAAATACAAACAAATTTAGACGAGAGTTTAAAAATCAAGTTTCGAGTGCCCGCCACCAAACCACAAAGATTGAACTATTGACCATGTCACGTCAGCCTGCATTGAAATAGATTGCTACATTTGCTCACGACATCTTCCTTGTATGTTCTCTAAGGTTCCACTAATAATAACCAAAATTATTACTTTATCCGCAGCGTGAGTTGTGTCAGTGAATTGGTAGAAAAGCACGACTTCGATATTTTTAAGTCTAAACCGAACAAACGCCATCGAACCAACGTAGGCTTTAATCCGCCACTGACAAGGCTGACTAGGCTTTATAATAGTGTATCTAAGTCCATAGACATTGATATATTTAGCGACACTCTAGGCAGTTTTAAACTGAAAATCCTTGTCTATTTAAATACGGCTTGTTAGCAACTATGACCCATTTTATATTTTAAATTGTTTCTAAATGAAATGAAATATTTATTTCTCAAAATTGACAATTACTTGTTCTTATTGACGTCAAATAAAACATGACTCTACCAACAGTTCGGAAAAACCTTCGTGAAGAAGAACTGGCAAGAAACTTCACGGGCATAATTTTTTTCAAAATAATTTACAGAGTCTCTTTATGTCTATACAAAGTTATTCTTATCTGCATCTGTTAGCTCGGCAAGTCTCCCTTCCCCACGTATCCAAACGACGAACACCCTCAGAGCGGCACTTGTTCACGAGTGACCGCGGGATCCAGCCATCGCCCTCCTCAACCATATTAGAGGGAAGTGAGCGACCCGTCACCCGACGCTACAATAAGAAGACGTACTTTACCTAATCCTACCTTATGACGCTTTAGATGTATTTGTATTGTGAATACGGTTGTAAAACTTTTATAGTTTTTGTGTATTTTTTGCATCATCTGTTGGCAATCCTTAATGAAAAAACAAATAAATAGCAAAGACTAGGTTTGATGCGACTTCAGAAATCAAAAACTCATTATTGCACTCAAAATATTTATTTAGTTGAGATTTTTGCAATTGTATAAAGAAAGTAAGTGTACTGTTACATATGCTCACACTATGATAATGTATATTAAACTGCTGAGTTGCATTCCCACGACGCATCTCTTACAGTAAACAAAATGATCATATTTCAGTTTTGTCGTTTTAGATTTAATTAATATATTTTTCAGTCTCGGTTCATATCTCGAAGTAACTACACGGGTTGATATCTAAAGTCAATTTCAATTTCTATTTCTTTGTGAATTTTCAATATCTTTTTATTCTTATAAATAAACTTTATTCTAGTGTCATTAAAATATTTTTTTTTTAAAAACACTTCTCCGACCCGCGCCGTAACAGTGGTGTCAGAAGTGGGATTGTTACCATTGTTCGTTGCGAAATTGGTAACATTTCTTTAAAGCGAACCGCGGGTGAAGTGCAAGTGACATTTAAGAACAAAGTGTAAAAATCTACAACCGAGTCTCCGGGGTATTAGTTGTACCTCGACAAACTCTCAAGAAAACCCAGAACCCGTCTCGTCGTCACCGTTCCTGTGGAGTCCGATAGACTCTCCCAAATCTCCGTCTCCTTCGTCGTTGCCGATCCTGTAGAGCCTGACTGGCTCCTCCCAGATCTTCGTCTCTATCATTGCCGCCGTTCCTGTGGGGTCAAGCCGACTCCTCCTACGTCACCGCATCCGTCGTCACCGTGCTGTGGGCAGCACAGCAGCAACGTTGGTCGTCGCGAGCCAACCAGGAATTACAAGTTTACAGAAAGTGCAGAATATGATCGTGATTTTACTGTAAGCCATTCTATCATTTATTTTGCTATTTTTTGTGTCTAATTTAATTCTCTAATTTATATTTGAACTTTCCTAAACTTTACTTTTTCAATATGTCGAAAACTGAGTCTACTTCCTTGAAAACTAGTGAAAACGAATATCCAATACAAATTCTTTGCAATTTCATAAATATTTATAGGGGTGAACGTGACACATTGCCAGCATTTTTAACAAATTGCAAAAATGCTCTTGATTTGGCTACTAAGTCCCAAAAAGATCTCTTATTTAAATTTATAATCGCAAAACTTGAAGGAAAAGCTCAAATAGCTTGTTCTAATAAAGTATTCGAAAACTTCGATGAGCTCAAAAACTTTCTTAAACTATCTTTCGGTGAGAGAAAACATTATAACCACTTATTCATAGATCTGCAGTCATGCAAGCAACAGTCCGGCGAATCAGTCTCAGCATTTGCCCTAAGGGTTGAAACATGTTTGACTTCGTTACAAACCGAAATTCATAACTCAGAATCATATAAAAAGGATCTACCAGGCATTGCCATGACTGAAGATCTAGCTTTACACACATTTACAATCGGGTTAAATCCAAAGATTAGCACCGCAGTCAGATGTCGAGATCCGAAAACGCTCAACACAGCTATCAACATGGCTGTAGAGGAGGAAAAGATACAGATTATGCTAAATAGTAATTCATCCTATTCTAAAACATCTTATGATAATAATAATAGAAATATTTCACAAAATCGCAACCCCAATTATTCGCAATCACAACGCTATTCTAATAACTATTCTCGTCAACGTAATTTTAGCAATTATAATCAATCGCGAAATTCAAATTTTCCAAATCAGTATAGAAACAGTAACTTTGATGCCCGACAAGGAGAATCAAATTCTAATTCTTTAGTTTGTAGTTATTGTAAGAACGTGGGTCATCATATATCTAATTGTAGAAAACGTTTGTATAATAATGAAAACAGGGCTAAACAAAATAATAATGCCCGAGAAAGCGTAAGGCATGTTTCTTCTGGAGAAGAACATGAAAATTTTCAAGAAAATGAACAAGATTTAAACTAAGCAATAGGTTTTCGCATCAGTGCCGGCAAAACCTATCAGGAAATATAGGCACTCCCTCTAATTCTAAGTCGTATACAAATTTTAAACCCACAAATATGCAAGGGTTTAATACTAATACTTGTACTAAATCATTTACTAAATCGTGTACTAGTTCTAACTCTTATAATTTACAAAATACTAAATCTACTATGTCGTGTTATAAAAATGTACCAGTTGTAAATCCTAACTCTTATAATTTACAAAATACTAAATCTACTATGTCGTGTTATAAAAATGTACCAGTTGTAAATCCTAACTCTTATAATTTACAAAATACTAAATCTACTATGTCGTGTTATAAAAATGTACCAGCTGTAAGTCCTAACTCTTATAATTTACAAAATACTAAATCTACTATGTCGTGTTATAAAAATCTACCAAATCGTCATTCAAATCCTAATTCATACGACTCTACTATTTCATGTTCCAACAATTTACCAAATCGTTATTCTAATTCTAATAATTTACAAAATCGTAATTCCAATTCTTATGAAAATTCTAGCTCATATAAATCTACTAATTCGTGTTTAAGTAATTTACAATATCGTTGTTCAAGTTCTTTAAATAATTCTAATTCGTGTAACCTACTTAATCGTTTTACTAACTCTAAAAATACTATACCTAACGACAATTTACAAAATAAGCCTACTTCTAGTTCTATTCCAAAATGTGATGATGTCTCAACAAATAAACCACTGTGTCGTATTGAACATAAGTCACCTGAGACCGTTAGTGGAAAATGTTTAATCGATAGTTTCATCGAAATTGAAAATCCGATCGGTGAAATATATGACATCGCTCAAGGAAAACCTACTCAATTGCCGTATATAGAAGTCGAATCATCTCATTCTTCCAAAAATCTTCGATTACTAGTAGATACGGGAAGTTCTATTTGTCTAATAAAAAATTCTAGTTTATCTCTTAAACCCGATCTCGAAAACGAAAAAATTAAGTTTAAAGGTATTAACGACGTAAACACCTACTCTGAATCATTAGGTAAATTCTTGCTATCTGTACGTCTTAATAAAAAAGTAAACTTACCATTTTATTTCCATGTCGTTGAAAACGTAAATTTAAATTATGATGGCATCATAGGCTCGAACTTCTTAAAAGAGTACAAAGCTCGTATTATCTTTTCTTCATCTAGGTTAGAAATTAATGAAAATCCAAAAACATATTTTATTTTAAAAACATTTCAAAATCAGATTTTTACTATTCCACCTAGGAGTGAAATGTTTATCGAGTGCGACGTTACTAACCCCGAAATAAAAGAGGGACTTATCTTAAGTAATCAATTACCTGAATATCCTAAGCTTTATTTTTCCCGCTGTCTTGTACGAGTAAACCCAAGTGATAAAATTAAATTATCAGTCCTCAATATTTCTGAAAACGAATGTATTTTGAAAAATTTAAAATTCGAATTGCAACCAGTTTCTCAAATCTTAGCAACTGAGTCTATTAATTCTACTTCTCATGACGTTTTTATCACTGATATTTCACATAACTCAAATTATACAAGCCAAAGGACAGTCGATAACGTCCAAAAGGCCCTCAGATGTGATCACCTAAATTATGAAGAGGAAAAACGCCTCCGGGAATTGTGTTCCAGATTTTCCGATATTTTCTTTATGGAAGGCGATTCATTAACATCTACTAAAACATTAAATCATGAAATTCGAACCACATCTGATAAACCTATTCATGTCAAAAGCTATCGCTTCCCAGAATGTCACAAAGAGGAAATTTCTAAGCAAATTAAAGGTTTACTCGAACAAAAACTTATCCGCCCTTCCATGTCTCCTTGGTCAGCGCCAATATGGGTTGTCCCCAAAAAACAAGACGCCTCCGGTAAAAAGAAATGGCGCATAGTTATCGATTACCGAAAGTTAAATGAAATCACTATTGGCGATGCATATCCTATTCCAAATATTACTGATATCCTTGACCAGTTAGGCCATAGTAAGTATTTTACCACCCTTGACCTTGTATCTTCTTTCCATCAAATTGAAATGAGACCAGAAGACCGTGAGAAGACCGCTTTCAGTGTTTCCGGCGCTGGTTCCTCATCAGGTCACTATGAATGGACCAGAATGCCTTTTGGGCTTAAAAACGCCCCATCGACGTTTCAACGTCTCATGAACGTAGTTTTGACAGGTCTCCAAGGTATCGACTGCTATACCTACCTTGACGATATCTGCTGCTTTGGCCATAACCTCGACGATCATTTGCAAAAATTAGAAAAAATATTCGAAAGACTCAGATCCCATAATCTAAAATTACAACCCGATAAAAGTGAATTTTTACGTAGAGAAGTTCAATACTTAGGTCATATTATTTCTGATAAAGGCGTGAAACCCGATCCTAAAAAGGTCGAATGTGTACAAAACTTTCCAACTCCAAAGTGTCCTAAGGACATCAAATCCTTTTTAGGCCTTGTAGGCTATTATCGTCGCTTTATTGATAATTTTTCCCATATTACAAAACCCTTAACAAGCCTTTTGAAAAAAGATGTAAAATTTAATTGGCAAAATGAACAACAGAATGCATTTAATTTACTAAAAGAAAAAATAACCACTGCTCCTATTCTACAATATCCTGATTTTTCAAAACCTTTTATCCTTACCACCGACGCCTCGAACTTCGCCGTTTCAGCAATCCTATCCCAAGGCGAAATCGGTAACGACCTTCCTATAGCATTTGCTTCCCGAACTCTAAACAAATCCGAAGGTAATTATTCTACCACTGAAAAAGAATGCTTAGCTATTATTTTCGGCACTAAAGTCTTTCGTCCTTATTTATACGGCCATCAATTCTCGATAGTTACGGATCACAAACCCCTCCAATGGCTTTTTAATTGTAAAGACCCCAGCTCAAAATTAATCCGCTGGCGGTTAAAGCTAGAAGAATTCGATTATCAAATTGTTTATAAAAAAGGTAAACTAAATTGCAACGCTGATTCTTTATCCAGAAATCCTATCCTAGCTCTTGACCAAAATAATCCTTCCCAAAGCCCGTCTCAGTTACCTAACTCGTCTCCAAGTTCTTTAACAAACAATCCTCCGAGCTCGTCCGCCTCTAATAATAATTCCTCTGAATCATACGAAAAATTCTTAGAAATCTGCAAACAACCTCAAATTCGTTACGATACTATTATTCAGGAACACAACGAGTCACTCTTAAAAACAAAGATTAAAATGATTTGCTATCCTACTTCAATTGACCTCGACGAGTCGATTCCTTATTGTAAAGATATTTTAGAAATTTCACAGGAAAATATAAATGATTGCGAACGCGAATTATATACATACTTATCTACATCTAACGAAAAACATGTTTTTACACATTTATTTACAAAAGTTCATTTTTACGACGAAACTAATTATAAAGCTATTTTTAATTTATTACGCGATTATAGAGATATGATTACGACGTGGTATTTGGAAGAAAAAGAATTCGCCATCTCTGATTTTAAAGACCCATTTAACAAAATCTCTTACACTAAAATTTATAATATGTTAATGTTTCTTTTTCACGGCACAGGTGTCAAAATTCATATTTATAAAAATAATATCATATATCCAACTCCTAACGAAATACCTAGAATCCTTAAAGAACACCATGACTCACCCTCTGCGGGTCATCCAGGAATTAATAGAATGTTAGAAAAACTAAAAAGTATATATTGGTGGAAAAACATGTACCACGACATAGAATCCTACGTTAGAAACTGCCGATCTTGTCAAATTAATAAACCTTTAAGAGGTACAAATCGAGCGCCTATGATAATCACATCCTCTGCAACCCGTCCTTTCGAAAAAGTTTATTTAGATATTGTCGGTCCTTTACCTGAAACGCAAAATAATAAATACAAATTCATCTTGACCTTACAAGATGACCTTACAAAATATTCTCAGGCCTATCCTATGTTAACTTGCTCAGCCGAAGAAACCGCTAAATGTTTTGTTCTTTTTATCTCTCATGTAGGTATTCCTAAATTAATCGTAACCGACCAAGGCACTAACTTTTGTTCCGAAATTTTTAAACAATTAGGAAAACTTTTTGGTATCAAACATATCTTAGCTTCCCCGTATCATCCCCAAACTTGTGGCGCATTAGAAAGAAGCCACTCTACTTTAAAAGAATATTTGCGATCTTACATAAGTGATAACCAACTGACCTGGGACTTATACATACCTACAGCTATGTTAGCCTACAATACTAACGTTCATACAACTACAGACTTCTCGCCACTTGAACTTTTATTCGGTTTTAAACCCTATATACCTAAAAGCATAGATTCCTTAGAAAATGATACATACACAGATTATATTAGAGCATTAAATCACCGGTTATACTATAGTAGACGTACAGCTTTAGATAACATACAATCTTCGAAAGAGAAATCAAAACGTTACTACGATACTCACACAAAACCGATAACTTATAATACAGGCGACTATGTTTATTTACGCTGCCATCACAAACAAAACAAAGCCCTGTCGCCCGTCTGGAAAGGTCCATTTAAAATAATTAAAATCAACGGCAATCATACTGTAACATTATTAATAAATCGTAAATATGTACGTCATCACTACGATGAAATAAAGCCAGCACCACCACAGTAAACTTTTATTTCTTTCCAGGTTGACGTTTACCATACCTTGTTATCAGTGCCAGTTCGTGACTAATATACACGGAAGTCCAGGCTTATACTTTGATAAAACTTTAGATATAAAATTTACAAATAATAATTGGAATGTTATAACTTATTTAGACGTAAGTCATGTGCAACCTCATATTAACGATATAGGATATTTCTTAGAAAAACTGTTATCTCTCTGTAAATCTTTTCAATCCTCTAGAGTTCAAGTTGACTGCCTTAATTCTTCCATTCTTTGCAAAGCCAACATAATAATAATATTAAGAAGTTTTCATCCATTTCGTATCTTATACAGTCAGAAAAACCTAGTCGTGTTAAGCGTGGTTGGTTCGACGCTGGTGGCTCAATTCTAAAAACTTTCTTTGGAACTCTAGACAATGATGACGCAATAAAATACTCAGATGCAATCAACCAAGTACAGTCAGACGAAAAACGCTTAATTTATCTCATGAAGGACAATATTCATATCATAAAGTCCACTTTGTCCAAATTCAATGACACTATGTCTAGAGTTAGTGAAAATCAAAATAAGTTAATAGAAAATCTAGATATTATACAAAAAGCCTTCGAAAATCTTAGTAATTCTAATGATAAACTTCAAATTCAAATTAAACTCAATTCTTTGATGAACTCTTTAGAAAGTATCATTATAACACTCTCTTTCGATATCGATGACGTAAATAATATTATTTTATTTAGTAAAATGAACATTTTGCATCCAACTGTACTAAGTCCGCATCAGCTATATAACGAATTGGATAAACACATAAATTATTTACCCCAACACTATGAATTACCTACTTCTTTATCTTTACAAAGTATACACGAGCTTATCGATGTTTCGAAATTACATTGCTACTTCCATGACAATAAAGTAATACTTATAATTCAAATACCTCTTGTTATTCCTCAAGTTTATAATCTTTATCACGTTATTCCATTCCCAGTACCATACGACATATTGAAACCCGATACGTATGCACTTGTGTCTCCGAATAAACCTTATGTAGCATTAACGGATGATAGAATGTTTTACTCGTTGTTAGAAAGTGTTGACAAGTGTAAAGTGATAAGTAACAAGTGTTATCTGTGTGAACTAGACAATGTTCTTTCTACAATAACAAACCCAGTGTGTGAAACTATTTTACTTACTGAAGTTATAAATAAATTGCCAAGTCTATGTGAAATAAAATTGTTGTATGGCTCTATCGATGTATTCCATAAAATTAGTAACGGTAGATGGATTTTTGTCCAATCAAACCCTGGCAAATGTCATATAACATGTGAAAATGATGTCAAACCTTATGATGAAATTCTTTTTGGTACAGGAATATTACACCTGCCTAAGTCTTGCAAAGCTTTTTATAAAACTTTACAACTGATTCCTAAAGATAGCATAAGTCTTAATATCACTACGAATAAAATTTCTAATTTTAATATTGTTCTTGACGATTGTTGTGAAAAGTCAAAAATTAATAAAACCTTATCTAAATTACCTTTCGTAAAATTATCTGCTCTAAATAATTTAGACTCTTTGCTTCACGCTAGTGTCCATTTGTCACAGCTTGAAAATGAATTAAACAATGTTGAAAGTCCTTCACACTTTCAAAAATACTCTATACACTATTTGTCGATTTCCTATGTTTTAGGTATTCTTTTCTTATTATACATTTTGTTTAAAAGTCGAAGATATTTTTGTAAAAATAATCCTAACTCATATTGTATACAAATTTACAACCAATGTCATAATTCAAAAGATAAGAAAGTTACAAATAAAATGCATAGTTTACAAGAAATCATTAATTCAAAGGATGACGAACTTTCTGTTAGATCTTTGCCTGTAATGTCGAAACGTAATATTATAACTTAATCTTATAATTAATATTGTATGTTTATAATTAGGTATTGTACTTATTAGTAATTGCTTTGATAAATAATTAAGTATACTTAGTAAGCTACTATATTTCCTGGCCTATGTCTTTATGAATCCTATGTTTAAGTGTTTCGTAACTTTCTATAGTAGTGAATGTTAATACACTACTACTTGATGTTTACAATGTTGTACTTACTCTTATTATATGTTACTTTTAAAATGTCTTTATCTTCACTTTACTAAGTCGTTGAGTTTGTTTTAAAACCTTAAATAAGTAACAAATATGTTTTTGTTTTCTAAATATTTTATGTGGTTTCTCAAGCTACCCGACATTTTGTATAACACTATGCTATGTCGCTAAACTTAGAAATGTAAATTTTGTTTATCATATAGTCCTATTTTAGTTTATTATATTTTTAATAAGCACATTATTTCTCTACGTAGAGCTTATCTTTAAATTGAGACTAGATTTAGTAAATTTCAGAAAACTTAAGTTTAATAACAATTAAATTGTACTTTGTTTAATTCAATTCTTTTATTACTTTTTCGTAACGTGTACTTCTATATTGTTTAAATTTAGTCTTTAGAATTTTAAAATATTGTGTATCTTAACTGGTTTAAAATTATAATGTCATATTTTTGTTATAGATAACAACCCTTGTTCTAACTTCACATCACAATTTAAGGGTGATGTTCAGTCTTAAGGTGGGGGGTGTTACATATGCTCACACTATGATAATGTATATTAAACTGCTGAGTTGCATTCCCACGACGCATCTCTTACAGTAAACAAAATGATCATATTTCAGTTTTGTCGTTTTAGATTTAATTAATATATTTTTCAGTCTCGGTTCATATCTCGAAGTAACTACACGGGTTGATATCTAAAGTCAATTTCAATTTCTATTTCTTTGTGAATTTTCAATATCTTTTTATTCTTATAAATAAACTTTATTCTAGTGTCATTAAAATATTTTTTTTTTAAAAACACTTCTCCGACCCGCGCCGTAACAGTACACTAATTAGTTATTGTATGTGAAAACTTTGTATATAAATGAGAAGAAAGTTAATTCGATTTTGTTTTTTGTAAGTTATATATTCTATAAGTTTTCTAAATAAACTGATGACTAAAAGAAAAGCTTTGCTTTTATTAATAGGAGAAATGTTTTATTTAAAACCTCAAGAGAAAGTATCAACCTTTCACATGTGTTTAATCACATTAATTTATTTCAGATTGGACACTGCCGAGAAGCTTGTACACATTCTGAACTCGTCGTTCATCGCGCTCGTCGCTACGGACTGCTTTGAGCCGATGACCCTAATTAAGGTAACTTCATCTCTTTTTCATTTTGATTCGCTTTATACTGAAATATCACATAGCTTATGTCATGTTTGTAATCATAAATCTTTGATTGTGAGTCTTTAGGCATTTGCAGGATCAACAGCAACTGGACAATTACATGAATAAATAATTTAGTTGATTATTTATATAAAAAAGTAAATCAATTGGTCATCTGTATTGTGAAGCTTCATTGGAGAAAATGCCTGTTTTGAAACGAATAGTATATCTCCTCATCATGCTGACATTTAAAGAAAAAAATTACTCATAATTTTTTGATGATGGCCGAAGCCTTGCTTTATGTATTTAAAATGAAATATGTTAGCCAGGTCTCTCCCACGATGTACTTGCGCGCGCTAAATAGCTACAGCTCGCAGGGCGGCTAGCCCAAAAGTAGTTTGCAAACGGCAATACCGCGCGATTTGAACTTGTTCCAACACAAAATGTATCCTCCTCAGATGAGCTGCGTAATAATCTGGCTGATTCACTCGACAACGGACAACCTGATGCTGGAGCCGGCGGCCATGACGGAGGAGGAACGACGGGCTGGCGCTCTGGCCGAGCAGCTGGCGGCGGGGTGTCTGCTGGCGCTGCTGCTGCCGGTGGTCACGACGGGCTCGGCTGCCCGCGCCGCGCCTGCTGGTTAGTGAGGGACATAATTCAAATTCAAAATATTTTGTGTCAGCATGGGTAGAAATCGTTTACAATTCATGGACCTCCTTTTTTTGGATTTTCTTTTACTTCATCTTCATGACCATAGCGTAATTACACATTATTTTTGGCTTTTAAATTATATAATAGCTATATCGAGAGGAAAACCACCTCTCTGTTGCCAAAATTATTATAATCATGAAATAGTAGGTATACAATTAGACAGGTGACTAGAGCCGGCGTGACGGAGAGCAGATGCAGACTTTACTCTAATCATGCTTCATATCTACAGCAAAACTGGCTTTAAAAGTAACATGTCTGCATCCTGAGATGAACAGGCATTAGTAATATATATTGTTAACATGCCTCGTGCAGTCTTAATAGTTAGATTAATATTACCTAGAAATAAGTTTCTATATTTATATATTTTTTTACTTTGGAAAAATAATGAATAAATTCAGCAACTTTTCATCTAATTTTATACCAAAAGTAGAATAACTGAATATTTTCGTTTCTTTTTTGCAGCAATTTTATTTTTATTCAAGATTTTACCTCTAAAGCACTTCTGACTATAAACTTTAATTTGCTAGATAATCTCTACGTTGTCATTTTCCGTAATAAAACCATTGAGCTATTATTACTGTGTATAGAGACTTACTCCGCAGTACACATCTTGTTACACCAGTTAGAGGTGGTTGCCATCTTGCTCAATTAGGCTGTGCCACGGCTGGCAGCTACAAGACGTCTGTGAATGTTGTTGCTAATAACATCACCGATTCACAAAACAAGTAGATCGCCGCTGTACAGGCGTAGCACGCGAAGGTCAATGTTTGTGTTATGAATTGTAATCCTCAGCGATGTGTCAACATGGCGTCAGCCCCGTTCGGTAATGTTCGCTAAAATTCATAAATTCATAAATTTTTACACGCAGATGTTATGATTATTGCAGAATAGCAGTAGGCTGTTAGGAAAATGATTTTGACAACCAGAGCAACATGCACGCCATTTACCTAAGTAATAGAAACTCAGCGGCTGCGACGTTATTCAAATTAAGAAACGTTATATTTGATTTAGGTTCTTATGAATTTTTTTACATTGTCAATCGGGCTGACCGGTTCAAGGTCTTCCACAATTAGTGAACCATTCCTGTCTGTTACAGTGAAGGTGTGGCTGTGCTGGCTGGTATCGGCGGGGGGGGCGGGCGGACGCGTAGTGCGCAGCCAGCCCGCGCTGTGCGCCGCGCTCGCCGCCGCGCTCAGCGCCGCGCCCGCCCCCGCCCCTCCGCGCCACGCACCATGTGAGTATACCGGCGGCTTCCCCTTTCTATCCTTTACAACCACTAATGTATATGAACTTCGCGATCACCCTCCGAAATGTCCGAACCAACCCTATGGCAAAATTGTAGTAAAACGGACCAGTGTAAAGCAATTAGCATGGACCCGTACAGGTAGGTGAAGTTACCCAAGGTGAAAAAACGTTTTTAGCCAAAACCAGCAGTAAGTAAGTGACGCATGATTCAAATTCAACTGTCCAATCTTCGTAAATCAAATCGTGACGCATTTTTGAAACAAACGCCGGTCAATTATTTTAGTAATTTAATCAGGCATATTAGTTCTGGCGTAAAGTAACGAACTTAAAAATATTGCTGCTGTCGGTAGGCGACATGAATGACGTCACGTTTGACAGCCGGCTCAAGTGGTAACCCATGATGTGATAGAATAGTAGAAGCAGTACAAATTTCAGTTTTCATAAAAAAAGAACTTGTTTAATTTTGTACGCACAATTGGGTATTCGACTACATTCTTTTTTAATGACCTATTTAAATAGTTTATCAACAGTACAGAAATATTGCAGTAGTATATTTACAATGGATAGTTTTCTAGATACGGCGATGCGTTTGAGGAGTTGTGCGAGTCGCCAAAAGGGGCTCCAAAATGTTACCGAGTTGTGACGTCACAGCCTGTAAATTATACATAAAAATTCATGGGCGTTTGGATAAAATATATAATAGCTACGTAGATACTGCGTTTACATGCGTACTGTCATAATAAACACTGTTATATTTATTGTCAGTAAACTAATAATTTAAAAAAAAAATTACCATATTTTTTAGTAAGTTTTTCGCTTCGTTTTTAAGCTCTAATCTATATAATTTCGATATTAAATTCAAAACTTAATTTTCATAACATTTTCTGAGCCAAAATTACTTATACATATGTCTAAATAAATGTGTGAACTGCGTTTAAAATATCTCTCACGCCTTGGAAATTGAAACAGGGCGTTAAAGACTTAGAGTGCTATTCTATATGTATTATTTGATAATAAATAAATAAATAAATAAATAAATATTTCTAACAATCACACCACATTATCTAGCCCAAATTAAGTATCATTAAAGAACTTGTGTTATGGATACTAGATAACGGATAAATAAACTTAAGAAATATATAAACACACGTAAATATTTTTTTTTATATATAAATATTAGAAATAAACTTAAATAAACGTAATGTGGCACGGTTACACATTCCTGGATATAGTTAGAACTGCTATTTTAGGCTATGTATGAATAAAGTTCTCTTTAGTTCTCTATCCGCAATATTTAAACCTAAATCAATCGAAATACTATTATTACAGACTGATCCATTTTGTAATCTACTACGAAATAATAAGTGTCAGTTTTCTATCAGCGTCGATTTCGAAACAAATAGATGAAGCTATAACAAAACGAAATGTAATGTAGTCCTATCATAAAACAATTATCAACCCTATCCGCTAAGCAATAACGATCACTTTACCCGACCACAGACGAGACGGTGCCTCTTCCCGAAGACGAGGAGCTGCACGGGTTCCTGCCGCTGGAGGCTTCGTTCAAGCACCTGAAGTTCGCGTCGCACGCGTCGTGGGACACCTACGGCGGGGAACTGCCCGAGATCGATGACGCCGAGGAGTGAGTACGCTTCTTTTCAATGTTTATAGGTGGTAAATGAGCGGCAGTTGCACCGGCCATCGGTGCTCGAGGCCGTCGTCAATCCTAGGTGTCATCACAGCTTTCAACGACTCTTCGGTTGGCATCTGCTGGAATTGGCGTTGACCCTGTAATGTCACAGCCATTGAAATGGCTTTCTGTTAACTGTTAGCAGTTCGTCAAATGCTAAGCAGTGAGATATCGAACACTTAGAATTAAACACCTCATAAAAAAAGAAAAACTCTTCTAGATCTAGTCGTGTACAAGTATAAATCATGTTCCAAGTGAAATAGATAAAAGACAAATATGCCACTTATTTTTGGCGAAACCTCAATTTCGGAATGTTCGACTTCGAAACTTCAGACGCAATCAAAAAACTTCCATAAAGTTGAGCTTGATCCTTTGTGAACGCTAGTGTACATTTCTAGGTGATTATGACGTTTCTGATTTGAACTTTAAGAGTAGAGGTCTTTTGAAATTTAAGTGCTGTACATGGAGATCGTGTTTGATGTTATTTGTTGTGTGTTTTGCTACAGCAGAGAGATTTAAGTTGTTTAGAAATCGTAGTTTACTTTTATGACGTTCGTGAAAGAAAGTAAATATTGGACATATCACTTTTATATAAAGAATACTTTTGAAATATTTACATGACGAAGGCAAAAATAAAAATAATTAGAAGCTTACCCTTTAGTATTTCTCACTGCACGCAAACACAAGGTTTTCAAAGCAGTGAGTGATTCGTTCCGCGTCATGCGACTACATTGATGCGCGTGACTTACATATTTAGCTCTTTACCTCTTCTCAAGCTGTTTTACAATATAACCCGAAATAGAACCATCAGTTCAAATAACTAGATGAATTGTGCAAAAACATCAGCGTATTACTTTTTTTATTATTTGTAACTCGGTTATAGCCGGTCAACGCGCGACGATCCACTTGGCGGTAAGTGGCATCCACGCCCGTTGTCATCCAAATTGCCTTTGTTCCAGTTGGCTTCCTTTTTCCTTTATCCGGAAAAGTGTTTATTGTGATGGTTAAGCACGAAGGACTGTACTCACAAAATAATAAGCCGTTGGTCTAATGTAATAACTTAATAATAACTTTTTTACTAACTCGGAAAAGGTTACGAGCTTACGCGAAGTCTCTGACCCCTAAACTAAAAAAAAATTTGTATTGTATAATGAAATAACAGAAAATTTATCTGACGACCGAATAGCGTAGTGGTTAGTAGCCCTACCTCATACACTGGAGGTCCCAGGTTCGAGTCCTGGCCGAGGCATTCATTTGTGTAGAGATCCCAGGTTCGAGTCCTGGCCGGGGCATTCATTTGTGTAATGAACATAAATGTTTGTTGTCGGGTCATGATTGTTGATATTTTATATGTATGTTTGTTCTGGGTCCCGACCCAGTCCATTGTATGGTCTTCCATAACACAAGTTCTGCTTACTTTTGGGCCACACAGTTGGTGTGATTGTCTGGGGATTATTATCTCGAGTTAATACTTAATTATAAAAAATAGCTAGTCGGATGCGTTCACGCTGACATTGTATATGTATGACATGAGTACACAAACAACATGCATTTGTCAAAAGCTTAAAACTAAGTGAGCCTCTGCCTCCCCAGTCCCGTGGCGGACATCTCAACGACATCGTTGAGCAACGAGCCAGAACTGGAGAAGAAGATCCGGATGCACAGGATCCTGCAGCTCGGGAAGCAAATCGCAGACCTGCACCCCGACAGGCTGTCTTATACGTGAGTTGTGCCTTTTTCTACACCAGTTTGTTAATGTATTACAACCAAGCAATACCGGCTGCTTGACCACAGTTGTGTTATGATATTGATTCAGACAATTATCACTCAAATCTAATTAAAATAACAAATTAAATGCTTTTTTTCGGGTCAATATCACACGGATATGTGATTTTATGAATAATTTCCAAATCATTCATAAGTAGTATTTATATTTACCAAACATCAACACACAAAACGGTTAAAAGTTTGAATAACCTATTCCTCGTCCTTCATTAAAATTCTGCTAAATAAATGGTTCCATGTTGGAGTTATGAACTGTGGCCTATGAAATACAAAATAAAATAACGTAAGTTATCTTTTGTGAAATTTCGTAATTTCTGTAACTTTCCTACATTGAAAACAAAAATCATTTTTAAAATCCCATCACTTAATTCTTAATTTTGATTGAATTAAAATAATGAAATAAATTTTTACAAGATTTTTGAGGTTCATGCTTGTCACCTATGTATCTAATTTACCTGAATCAAAAGTTTTTGGAGATAAAAGAGGGGTGTTATATGTTTCATGTGTGCATCTGTGTGTCTGTCTGTTATATCTCATGTCTCATACCAATTGACCGATTTTGATAAAAGCTCTATGAAGCGAGAGCGTTCTCAGTGTGGTTCTCAGGATGTCGGTCCAGCCGTTCAAAAGTCATGCCCCGCCAGTCGGAGGTTTCATAATAGGTTTTTAAAAATAATTTTTTCATTATCAACTTAAACGTATCTTTCCACCTTCCAGCGAAGAAGACGGCATCCTCAAGTTCACAGCGGCACCGCTGGGCGAGGAGCAGCTGAGCCACTCGCTGGCTGAGCTGCAGCTGTCTGCCAAGCTGGCCGCGCCGCCAGCGGAGCCCGACCTGGACGAGGAGCGTGAGACTGATGACGAGCTGGGTCCGCCGCCGCCTCGCCCGCCGCTGGTTATCTCCGAGGCGGACTTCAGAGAGAAAGGTTTGTGTCGGTGATGTATTGCTATCAAATGTGACAATACGAAGTAACAGGTCGAAGTATAAGGTCAGGGAAAAAGGTTTTTCATATTTTACAAAACTAATTCTATTTTATCAAGTGTCTGCCTGGTGTCAGTCTGGTGCTTCAGCTCTCTTTGAGTATGGTCTTTTTCGCACGGTCTTGTCGAAGCCTTCACAATTGTCCTCACTAGCGATTTTAGGAGGGAATGAGTGCACGTTTATGATTTTTTCTCTGAGCTCTTGCGGAACCCAAACATCAAGCTTCAAGTTTTTTTTTTGTATAGCAAGAGGTTATCAAATGGATTAAAACTGTCTTGTGGTTTATGTCGTAATTACTAATATGCCGATCATACTACGGTTTTCCATGGTCTATGAAAATGTTCCCGTATGTACTCCGCATAGGTGTAGGCATAATGAAAAACTTCATTAAATTGTATTTATTGTGTGAAAATAAAAAAACGATAAAATATTTGTGTCGTCGCATGTACCGCCACGTGTAAAGGTTTCATGCTTTTAGAAGAAAAAAAAGAACATAATTGCGGACTGAAGCTGGGACAGAATATTTAATCCGTCTGTTTGGTATTTTTTCCATCAAAAAACAATATTTTATCAATTGGTTTGGACACTCGTTTTTCCATTGTTTAGGTATTACAAATATGTGTGTAACTCAACTTCTCTTGTAAACTCATCCTCGTTTTAATTTGCCTAAGATAGTGTTTAATGTATGATGAAGATGGAGTGGATTGTGCCGTAATCACTCTAACATGCAGGAGGAAACCCAGTTAGCAGTGAAGACAGGGCTTTTCGTTTGCTGATAGTTCAGTCGCGCTATCACTTTACTATTGACTTTCAGCCTCGTCCAACTAAGTACATATTAAAAATAACTGTTACCAAAAAAATTTAAATTTGTAGTATCTGCGTACATGCACCTACATTACAGGTATGCACAACGCTGTTTTATATAAAAATCGTTTTAAAGTAATAAAAAGAAAAATTAAAAACTAATTAATAGACAAGTAATTAAAGGGAAAAGCTAATAATATTCTTCACCACATTGAAATATGGATTTCTCAAAAGGGTTTTTTTTTCACAAAAAATATCCAAATTGCAGATTTTAAATACAGCATTAAAGATTTTTTGCATAGCGTTAATAGGAGAGCAACTGTCATAACTATTTTTTCTTAAAATAATAGAGAAAGGTTTGTAATTATGCAATCGAACAGTGACTCTAGGGACCGATATATTAACTTGTGATATTGATATATACATGTGATATATACACATTCATAATATCATAATCATCGTAATAAAAGAAGAATAAATATTAAAGACAGCTTAATGTGTTGTATCCATTTGCCGTAAATAAAAAGTACTTTAAAATAATCGAATACCAGAAAAAGTTATTTAGTGTGAGATAGTAGATTATAAAAGTAGTACTACATATGTCAATTGTTTGGTATAATTAGTCGGATTACGTTTGTTTCAGTGATAGAGAAACGCGTCGGCATATTGAAGCCCCAGGGCTCATTGGAGAGAGCGCGCGAGGAACGAGCGATGGCCAACTCGCAGGATGACCAGGTGAGCTCGATCACACAAACTTATGCAAACACATACTTGTTTAATACCTGGAAAATAGCGATTATTGTAAAATTCAGTCCCAAACTTGTGTTGTGATGAAGCCAATCTTGCTGCAGTATAGTATTTTTTCATTGATATTGTTAAATTATTTTATAAATGTGTATTTTTTACAGGAGCTAGAAGTAAGTGAGAATGAGGGCAAAGAGGACAAGAAGGAAGCCAAGAAGATGCGCGTAAACATCGCCATGGCGGCCATTATGCGAAAGCAGGAGGAAACTAACAAACAGGTATGTAATGCAAATTATTTTGTATTGTTACTGTGACTTTAGCCGTTTTACAACAACATGTAATTCAGTGTTACGAAAACTTTTACAATTATTGATTTTTTATTGTTAGACTGAATTGAGACGGAATATAAGATGGTTATAGTTATTAACGATCAATTAAATTGCTCAAAAATACGAATTGTGCAATGTTTTTGACCGTTTAGGGTTAGTATTGAAGATTGCGCAATGATTCAACAAAAGTTTGAGCAAGTTGAATTTTTAATGCAACATTTTATGCTATATTTTTATATGTTCTGTATATTTTTGCCTAACCAGGTTTATTGCGTGATAATATTGATCGTTTGATCTCAAGGGGTAGTTCAATTATATTGCGCCATAAAAATGTTATTGTAGGTCTAGGGCCGGCCTAAGGATTCGCCCCTTGTACAGTTTAAGTATCCGTCTAGTTTACTTGCTTTGGTTCCCATTTTTCTGCACTTAATATAATCATTAAAATATTCATTATTTTATTTCTTAGGTCAAGTTTGTGACGCCGCCACTGACTCCGGAAGTACCTGACATTTCTCCAGTAAAAGACACTGACAAAACGAAAATCATACAACCGAAGGTTATAAAGTCGCTCGCGAACCTGCCCGTGGGCAGGAAAACCGGGGGAATCCTCTCTTTGAAGGACAAATCAGCCGGCTACCCACACTTGGTCAACATCCAGCCGGAACCTAAGAAGGCTGAAAAAGAGGAAAAGAAAGACCCCAAACCGAACCCTGGACCGATCCAGACTTCCCAAACAAACTACCAGCGACAGGAAGCGTCTCCAAACAAGTCTTGGAACCCCAACATTGCCCCTCCAAACATGTTCAATGAAGGGCCGAGAATGAACTTCCACAAAGTCCATCCAACGCACAACTTGGGAGCTAATTACGCGCCGAGCTTCCAGCCGGCTGTGACGTCACAGGGTATCCGATTACCTGTAGTCAACCCTAAAGAAATCGACGTCCGAACTGCCGCGCTGCAGAAGCAGAATTCCCGCCAAGAATTGTTCCCAGAAGGACACAAATACCAGCTCTCGAATGACAAACAGAACTTCCTAAATGATCTTCCACCGCGCTTCGCTAACCAATACCGCCACTGGCAACAAGACAGCTTCAGCGACAACAAGTTTAAAGACGACAATTTAAAGAACAGCTCCATGTTTAACCAGCAGCCGCAAAGAAGCAACTGGCTCACCACGCCTAGCCAAGACTCGTACCAGCAGTCCCCCATGTCGTGGTGGAAACCGGAAAACCAAACTTTCAACAATAATTTCTCCACCCCACTGAACATGCAATCAAACCTTTACTCGCCAGTTATGAACAGCAACTTAAATCCGTATCCAAATATGACGTACAATCAGATGCAAAACCAACATCTGGGGCCTAGTAAGCCAGAAAACGTCATTACTCCACCTAATTATATGCAAGCTGGGGCGGTTCAGGCACTTCAAGGGTTAGCTCCGGGAGGGTTCGGCTTTCCTACGTATGACACGTCTATGTACCCCCAGTTTACCCCAACTCTGTATCCTCCGCGGCCACTTGACAAGCCGACCTACCCCCCTGGAAAAGACCCCATAGATATGAACCTTGTCGGCTTTAGAAACCCGACCTTGGACTCGCAACAACGGAGCTATGGTGATACGCTGTCTGACCTTGGCACTTCGAAGAGTTTGGAGCACAGTTCGGTAAGAATTGAACTTTTGATTGATTCTCTCATACTTCAATCGTTGCTTTAAGTTTGAGAAGTGGTTCTTCAACGTACATAGTTATTTGATAGTTTCCTTTGATTCAAATTTAGAATGACACAAAATTTGTTACTGACTTTATAGAATCAGAGCGACGGCCTCTCGTCGTACAAAGTTGCTAAGTCGCAAATAGAGAGATAATACAACATGGTGAATAAATAACTTACCGGCATTATATTTCCAGAGCGGAGACGCGGGCGCGGGGGGCAGCTACTCGCTGTTCAGCGGCGCCGCCGGCCCGCCCGCCTGGACGCCGCGTCCGCATCAAGTAACTGTCGGCACTTTTTAGACATTGGACATTTCACAAAATGATTTGGTTGTCGTGATCAAATTTATATTACAGTATGTCAGCGTGAAAATCGATAAATTTACATGATATAGTGGAGACTCGTATCGTTTGTTTGTTTTCACATTCGGATAATTGAATGTATAACGGAATGCAATTATTATATATTTTAGTTTTGTATTGAATGTGCACTCGCGTGACTTCTGTTTCATTGGAAATTTCGGATAAATACAAAACGTACGTTTCTACTGAATAATGTACCTTTCCAATGGTGAAGGAATTCTGAAATTCCTCCGGAATTCCTACTGCACGGTTTTATTTTAAATTAAGTAATCTCTCAGTACTACAATTTGCCATTCACAAGTTATTCCAAGGACTTGTGACTCCGCTAGTCGATTGACGAGGCTGTACATGTTTCATAATATTAGAATGAATTCCTTCACAGTCCCTATGGTCGGGCCCCGGGCCGTCGCCTCTAGAGCGGCTCCTTGAACAGCAGAAGCAGATGAAGCAGCCGCCGGCGCCGCAATGAAGCCCGCCCTCCACCTACGAGGATGCGCCGAAACTACGCGATCACTCAACTCTCTTTAAATCACATCGAAGTGTCACTCAACCCGTTCATTGATGCTAGCTAAATTTTAAATGAATCCAACAATTTGTATATTAAACTTCGCATCGGCCTCGAATGATTTCTAATCAAGCCGATCGCTAATTTGTTACACGCCGTGGAAGGGTTATTTTCACAAAAACAGTCACATATTTCTATGTTACTTCCCGTTCTGTGTGTGAAATAAGAAATTTGTTAACGTGTAAACATGATAACACCGAGTTTTGTATCATTTGTATTTAGGCAAAGTATTGAATTTCTTGCTTGTAAACGCTCATTGTACATATTATTTGGTATTTGTTCATTGTGTCTGTCGTCGACCATTATATTTATTGTTACGATAAGTCAAGCTAACAAGGTGTATAAATATTTATTGAACAGATACGTTTTATCATTCCATTGCTTTCTATTTTTCGAAAGGGTTTGAAGGAGGTTTGCGTTTATAACGGGGAAGAATCATTGTGGTGTTGTGAATCATATTCAAGCCAATTGTTGTGCCTTATTGAAGTTAGTCACGAGATCGCCGGGCCTTGTGATCAAATACCAAAAATAAATACAAAAAATATATATTATATTTTTGTATTGTAATTGTGATTTCCTGTTGACTAATAAATATCAGATAGAGTTGTTTTGTAAAGTTAACCAGAGTCTTACTTTGTAAATTTGTGCAATAAAGTATGCGTTCTGTATCTAGATGATTTAATGTCAAGATGCTTTTGTAATTCGCCCCCTGACAAGCATCTGCCCACTTCGACTGCGTGCTGATCAGAAACACGCGTCTTGTTAGTTTTAAATTGTCTTGCTCAGTGGAAGTTTGTTTGTAAGTAAGCAAAGCCTTATTGGAATACATTTACTTAAATATCGAAACAATAATGTTTTTACGATAAAATATACATTATATAATATAATACTATATTAAAAAATTTAAGTGTTCTTTTTTTTTCTGGTTCGGTAGGTGTTTACAATCTAATCTTTATTAATATTTGGAACTGTTTAGTTGTTTGAATAAATATATGCAAAACGCAGTTAAATTTTTTGTAAAAGAACGATGTTGTTTTGATATCTAATGGTTAAAGAAAAATAAGATAATTTTGTTTTATAACAAAATAAAAATAAATTAAAGTGGATTCTGTGAGGACTGTTTTTTAAATAAAACTTTTGTTAATCCATGAGCTTTTTATTGCTGAGAGGGCATGCCAATATCACGAAGAAAGATACTTCACGATAAGCGTTGAAATAAAGTTTTTATTTTTAATTTGTATTGTGCTTTTGTCAGGTTAATTATCATCCAAGCGCCCACCGAGACCAGTTTGACATAACTTCTATGGAAAGTATTGTCAATTATCAAAGAATTATTATATATAAAATTATTCTCCAGATAAATATGAGTATTGAAAAATCAGCCTTTAAACCTTAATAATACGCGAGCTAAAAGGGCAGCTAATGAAGAATTTGAAGCGCTTTTAGGGTAGTGACTAGCGCAGAATTCAAAAATATATAGGAGGGGGGGGGGGGGTACACTTAAAAGAAACCAAATGCTACATACAAAACTTGCTTTTTCTATGGTTTGTTAAAAAATTACGCGTTTTTCACTCAAGGTTCAACCACTGAAACATTGACATAAAAAAAAATACACCAACGGTTGACATACAGTGGAACAATCAATAGTAAATCTGTGGTGGATATACTGCGTTCATTCACTTACCTGATTTTTCAAATAAAAATTAATTTGTTTTTCAGATTCGGGAGGGAAATAATATCCTTATTAAGGGTTATGTTAGTAAATAAGTGGCTCAAATAATAGCTCAAATGGTACCTATGCAAGCATAATGGTCAAAACATCTGCATTTGGGGAATTTGAACCTTACAACCTTAATTGCGAGATAAGCTTTTGGTTACCTACTTATAGTATTTAATAAAGATGCTGAGGTTCTAATCTATTCTTTGTTATTCCGAAACTATGTATTTCATTTTGCGCATGACTTCACACACTTCTGTCTTGTTTGGAATAGGTAACTTCAAAAAATTCGAAAACGACACACACCGTGACTTTTTCTACAGAAACTGACTTCATAATAAACAATTGCCGATCCTGTGATTTAGTTCTTCAAGGTATGTGTCTATGTAACACATTTCATTCCACCGAAAAATGTACCCTCAAAATTTTGAAAACTAAAAAAAAAATTTTGGATTAATCATTTGCTGAAGTTATTTAATTTTATATTTTAAACCTATTATTATAAAAGGAGGCATATTTATGATCTGCTGAAATTGCGACAACTTTGTTTTTAATTGCAATTACCAATTTGCATAATTATAAAAGTAGGTGTAATTCAACAGCCCTTTTTGTACACTTTTAGATAGATAGATAAAAAGCTTTATTGTTACTTCAGACACACAAACATTACAAAAAATAAATATATACTACATTAAAATCACAAACAAGACGATTACATAAAAAAAGAACAAAATTGATTATTATTACTAAACGAGAAAATAACAAAAGTATAATGCATGTGTGCTGCAGCAGAGCAGAAGGCCGACATCAGCTCAGGGAGCAAAGCGCTGATTTTCAGCTACAACCTCGAGGAAATGCAGACACGGATTGAAATGAAAAAAAAATAATAATAATATATACCCAATCTGATTTTAAGCAATGTCAGTTCCATTTCATCAAATACCTAACAAATTATAGATATATTCAAATAATAATATGTATTATCAATTAAATATTCAGTCAAATAAAATATTTGTTATATATAGTGAACTTTGTCGATCCCAACCTATATAATGACTATATCCAAGAAACAAAATAGTAAGGAAAAAAGTTTTTTTTTTTCCGCAAACTGTAAAGTTTTATTACACAAAAACCGGGTAGTTTTCGCTACTTCGCGAACCCTGTAGGAATTTCTAGTCTTTGTATTTAAAGAAGGTAAGATTTTAATTTTAGCTTAAATATTGTTTTTTACTTGGATATCCTAATAGGTGGAGGAATATTATTCCAACACTGTTGCGCTGTAGCGAAAACAACCAGTAAATGCCGCGGTTTCACCATTTTTTATTATTTTGAACAAATAAACATATTTTTTTCTTTCTAACGATATAGCAATGATGACATTACTAACAAAAAGCTGTCATAATTATTTCCTTATTCGTTTCAAAGAGTTTACAACCAAAACAAAATAAAACAATATTATATTCAAATATATTCAAGTATATGTCATTCAAAACAGTACACCCCCTATTATTAAGGAATATTTCTGTTATGAAGTATTAATGACCATAATGCCTGCTTAGATACTAGTAAACTATTTATTTGCATACACATAACATTAACGAACATTTTGACAGCTAAATTATCCATAAAAAAACCATCGATCGATACCATCGATTGGCATTGGTCTAGAAGAAGCTATCAATCGACGTCGACTATTCCACTCTACCATCGATAGATTGATCTACACTCGGCGTCACAAAAATCGCACCTTTATGTTTTTCTCAGTAAATTGCTCCTAGAATCTGGCCCATAAATACCACGCGTGAAAAAGAAATATCATTGTAAAGTGCACTTCAATACCTTTACATTCATTACCTGTATCATTAAAAAATCAATTACCATTTCTAACCAGGAACCAATCAATAAGATATTGGAAAAAATGCTCACTTAAGGAGTGCTAGTTGGGCTACCTTAAAAGGGTATAAAATGTTATGTCCAGGTAAGAATTGGGTCATTCTCGCTCCGATCGCCACGCGGTGCGGACGTGCAAGACCCAGTTCTCCGTTGATCGGTCCCTTCCCGCCATTCCGTGGCGCTCAGTCTACTGACGTCACAGTCTAGCGTGTTGGTTCCGTGCTACGGTTTTCAAGGTTTTTCTACTCCGTCTGAGTGCTTTCGAAGTGCGATTTTTCTTTGCGACTAAGCCCCTTAGTCTTCAAAGTGCTGTGCTAAGTAGTGTTGTGCTTGTGCTGAGTGCAGTGTTGTGCCCAGCGTAAGTAGTCTGGTTTCAGTACAAAGGATACTTAACGGTGACAACGAATTTGTACTGAACCAGTCCTTTTATTTTTATTTTATTTCTCTTCTCTATTTTATTTATTTTTCTCCTATTTTCATATTTATTTTTATCATATCTGTGTTTTCTTCGTGTGTATTTGTCCTTTCTGTCGGTAAAGGTTGACCCTAACGCGGTCAACTCTTTACCTGCGTACCCTTTTTTTTTTAGCGGCCTTCGGCGTACTACGGTTAGTTTTAAGTTATTCTCCCCAGCCCCCCTACCGCTGGTAGGGAGGTTTGCCTAGGCATTTGTTATATATTATAGGCATACATTATATATTTATATATTACATATTGTAATTCCAAGTCCTCCAATGGACCTTGTTAATATTCTTAAGTCGTTCGCCCAGGCGCTCGCTGCGTCCGGCGTAAGCATACCCGCTGACGCACTAACGCAGGCCTTACAGGCATCTATTGCGTCCCCGGCCCCTCAGGCCTCAACCCCGGCCCCTTAGGCCTCTAATGTCCAGACCCCTCAGGTGTATAGCTCTCCCGCGTCTCCCGTTCCATCCGATATGGACTGCGCGTCGGTCTCATCCTCGCGCTCATCTCGCAGGAAGCGTACCGCTCCCGGGAGCGATTCAGACTCCGCGGCCTCCGAAGCTTCGTCGGTCGCCGCCACCCTAACCGGTTCTCCTGAGCCCGCGTTCCAGTTAGTTGCCAAACGCTCTAAGAAGCGTTCGAAAAAAGCCGCGGTGTCTTCAACACCCGAGCCAACCCCGGTGTCTTCAACACCAGCCCCCGCGCCGTTAAAATCGCTCGAAGTAACCGCGTCTCCGTCGGTCCCATCGAAGCCAGCGACGCGCTGCGCTCCCGTCCCGCCGAAACCTCAGCTCCCTCCGCCCGTCTTTCGGCGTGAAAAAACGCGCTGGACCGCGGTTTCTAACTTGTGCAAAGAGCACAAAATTAATTACTTAAAAGCCGCCAACGCTGGCGATACAATCAAAATTCAAGTAGCGACCGTCGACGACTTCCGCGCGTTTACCAGGTTGCTCTCGTTAAATCAAATCGCGTATCACACCTACGCCCTCCCGGAGGAGCGTAAGATCCGCGCAGTACTACGGGGCGTCCCGTTCGAGCTCGCGAATGAAGAAATCCTCGAGGACCTTAAGTCCCAGGGTTTCCCGGCCGAAGCAGTGCACAAGATGCACTCTAACCGCGGTAGGCGCTTTCCGTTAGCTTTAGTTATCTTGTCGAATACTCCCAACTCGAGGGAGATCTTTAGAGAGGCTCGCACAATTTGCGGACTCTCAAATATCTCTGTTGAGCGTCCCAACCCCCGCGGTCACCCTGGGCAGTGCCACCGCTGCCAGCTCTACGGCCACGCAGTGGCTAACTGCTCAGCTCCCCCCAGGTGCGTTAAGTGCCTGGATCCACATTTTACGAAGGAGTGCACTCGCACTCCCGAATCCACTTCCCCCCCTGCCTGTGTGCTGTGCGGCCAGTCTGGTCACACAGCTAACTACAGGGGCTGCCCGCGTGCTCCGCGCTCCACCGCCAAGAGGGTCGCGCCTAAACCGGCGCCGCCGCTCACTCCCGCTAACTTCCCGCCGCTGCGCAACCGGGGTCCCCCGGAAGCAAAGCCCGTTCAGCCGACGCCTACTCCGGCTCTGTCTTGGAGGCAGTTTCCGGCCGTTCCGCCTGCACCTTCCCGACCCATCCCAGCTCCCGTAGCTTCCGTAGGGCCGCGTCCTTCTCCGTCATCCGCACCTCAGTCGTCGTTGGTTGAGGACATGAAGACCGTGTTCGACGTTATTCAAAACGTCGATATTAACGAAATTTCCGTGCTCGCACGCAAACTGCGAGCCGCCCGCTCTCCTCAAGAGCGTTTATTTGCTTTAGCCGAGCATCACTCGCTCCTAAGTTCGTTGTAAATTCTTTTATATTTGTATAAATTCGTAAATAATAAATTATAATGTCTAGACCCGCGAATCCCGCGTCCAGTCGTATTAAACCCAAGGGCTTATCCCTAGTATCTTTTAACGCTCGTAGCCTTAACACCAACCTTCCCGAGATTAAACTGTTCCTTCAGAACAAAGAACCTGACTTATTCCTTCTCCAGGAGACATGGCTTACTCCAAACCGCTCCAGGGGATTCGCTATACCTAAGTACGCGTTTATTCGTAACGATAGGCCCAACTCCGACGGTTTCGGTGGCACCGCTATATATTACAAAAGAGGCTTCCACTGCTGTCCTCTCCCTACCCCTCCTCTCCTCAACATAGAAGCCACTGTGTGTAGATTGGCTATGACTGGTCACCCGACCATCATCATAGCTTCAATCTACATACCTAGTGGTACCAGACCAATCCGCAGCGACTTTGAGGCCATTCTCGCCCTCGGCCATTCAGTCATTATGTTCGGAGACTTTAACTCCAAACATACTGACTGGACGTGCCTATCGACTAACACCAGCGGTATCGCTCTCCTCGACATCACTAACTCTCTTGACCTAGACGTCATATCCCCCATCACTCCCACTCACTATCCCAACAACCCGTCCTACTCTCCTGACATCCTCGACTTTGCAATTATCAAGCGAATCAATCTTGATCTAAGGTCTATCGAACCGCTCGATGACCTAGGCTCCGACCATCGCCCCGTTTCCCTCGTGCTAGGACCGCCGAACGATAACGTCTCATCTCCTAAGACCTTTACCAACTGGAAAGGTTTTAAAAATACGTTAGTTTCAGCCTTAGAGGCTCCGAACTCTCCACTCGCGATCGCTCCCGAACAATTAGATAGCCCGGATAAAATCGATTCATTAGTAAATTCTCTCACTGATGCTATCAACTCAGCCATCAGTGACAACGAAAAGGTTGCTAAGCAAGGCAAACCCACGCTTCCCTTAGCCGTTAGCAATCTTATTAAAGCTAAGAACGCGGCTCTCCGGAGAGCCAAGAAATATCCCACGCCCGCCTATAGAACAGCTGCGAATCAGCTTCAACGTAAAGTTAGGTCTTGCCTCGCGGAACTCCGAGACGCTCAGATGAACGATCTCATGGCGAATATCTCTCCGTCCCACCAAGCGTACTATAGCATGGCCCGAGCCTTACGCGTAGACACCGCCTCTCACGTTCCTCCTCTCACTCGTCCCGATGGCACTACTGCCTTTGAAGTCGAAGAAAAAGCCGAATGCTTCGCTGACAGCATTGCCGCACAATGCTCGCCCAGCACGCAACCTGCTGATCCCTCACACATCCAGGCGGTGGAGGACGAAGTCCTTCGCAGAGACTCTCTCCCCATCACCGCCGACCCTGTCACAGTCTCTAATGATGAAATCTTGCTTCTCATTAGAAATCAAAAGTCCAAAAAGGCTCCAGGTGCGGATGGAATTTCCAACCACGCACTTAAGCACCTACCTCAACAGATGCTTACCTTGTTAGCTATCATTTTCAATGCCTGTTTCGACCATAGCTACTTTCCAAAAGCTTGGAAAGAAGCGACAGTCATAGGCATTCCCAAGCCGGGCAAACCTCTGAACGTCCCGGCTAATCACAGACCCATCAGCCTCCTCAAGGCAATGTCTAAACTTCTCGAGAGAGTCATACTCTCTCGAATGCGGAACCATCTGTTTCCAACGGATGGCGATCCTCTCATTATTCCCCATCAGTTCGGCTTTCGCGCTAAACACTCCTGCCCTCAGCAAGTCCACCGAATCGTCGAGTATATACTTGACGGTTTCTACCCGCGTCGTTATAAAACAGTCGCGGTTTTCTTTGACGTAGCCAAGGCTTTCGATAAAGTCTGGCACAGCGGTCTCGTTTATAAACTCTACAAGATAGGCTTACCGGATCGCCTAGTCAGGTTAATAGCGTCGTTTCTCAAAGACCGTACATTTCGATTTAAACACGAAGGCACGCTTTCTGCGCCTCGTCCCATAAAGGCTGGAGTCCCTCAAGGCTCAGTCCTCGCCCCTCTGCTGTACACCGTGTACACCAACGACATTCCCATGCCGCCGAAAGGCGTTGAACTCGCCCTCTTTGCTGACGACACCGCACTCTATACCAAAGGCCACAGTGTTCGGCACCTTGTAACCAGACTCCAAAAGGCCGTAAACGCCCTTGGTGTATGGTTTCAAAAATGGCGCATCGATGTGAACCCTGAAAAGAGTTCTGCGATGCGCTTCGCCCACAAACGCCGTCGTCCCGATGGCGACCCCCACGTCCGAATGTTAGGCATTCCCATCCCCTGGAAGCGCAGTACTAAATACTTAGGCGTCACATTAGATCCGACGCTTTCTTTCAAGCCACACGTCGAAAGAGTTTCGAAACTCGCTCGTCACTATTTAGGCCGCCTAAATAGCATGTTAGGTAGAAAAAGTAAAATGTCCTTCAGAAACAAACGTACACTTTACAAGGTCTGCGTTAGACCCGTTATGACGTATGCCTCGCCAATCTTTGCCCACGCCAAACCCTCCCTCCTGCACAAACTGCAGGTAGTTCAAAACCTCTTTTGCCGCCGGGCCACAAACGCACCTTGGTACGTGCGTAACGCGGACTTGCATAGAGATCTTGAACTGCCTTCTTGAACAGTACAACAACATCTCAAAACACTCTCTGAAGCGTTTTTCAAACGCTCCGAAACCCATCCCAATCCTCTAGTTCGTGATTCAGTCTCATATACTACTCCTGTGTTAGACTCGAAGTTCAAAGTCGCTAGGCCTAGGAATGCGCAAGCGTACTCATCCACCACTGTCCGCCGATCTCGAGGCCCTTCTGGCCGCAAATTCTAATTCTAACGTAAATTCAAATTCTAACGTAAATCCTAATTCTAACGTAAATGCGAATTAATTCAATTTTATTTTGCAATTTTTTAATTTTTGTTTTAATTATTGATTTTCATTTTGAGCACCTTCAGTGCTATGTATTCACCTTTAGTGCTTTGAGCACCTTCAGTGCTATGTAATCCCAGCGGGTGACCCCTTCTGGGCCCCGCTAGCGCGGCCTCTTTCTCCAATTGGCCGTCGCTCAGATGAAGGCTGAGTGGCAAAAACGCACGAGCCGACAGGGGGTTTTTAGTGGGTATGGTCCTGGTAGGCGTCGGGACGAGTCCCACATAACTTTGGAATCGCGCCAGAGTATGCGTCAGGGCATTTTTATCCTCCTGCCCTTCCCGCGGAGGGGAACAAAAAAAAAAAAAAAAAAATTGGGTCAGTCGCTACTCAGAGTTTAGAGTGAACACACTGGAACAACATACGCAAAAGAACTGTACCTGAAGATGAATACAACCCCTGAAGAAGCCGCTCAAATCGTTGCTCTATTGCAAACAGGACTGCGACAGGTTGACGTTGCTGGACAGTTGAACCTTAGCCGATTTGCAGTACGACGAGTATACCAACGGTTCCGTGAGACTAGTGGCTATACCCGAAGACGTGGATCCAGAAGAAAACGTTGTACATCAGAAAGAGACGACCATTTCATTGTGTCTACGTCGTTGCGCCACCGCTTCAGCAATGCTGTTGAGGTGCAACAAGAGTTCCGGTCAGCTCGTAGAACGTCTGTGAGTGTCTCTACGATTAGAAGAAGATTGAAAGAAAAGGAATTAAGAGCTCACAGACCTGCTAGAGGCCCAAAATTGACCGTGCGACATCGGAGAGAGCGGTTACAATTTGCTCAGGAGCATGTCAACTGGACGCTTGACCAGTGGAGGGCCGTTCTCTTTACCGATGAGACACGAGTATGTCTTTTCTGCAACGATAGACGCAGAATGGTATACCGAAGAAGAGGGGAACGTTTTACCCAAGCGTGTATAGAGGAATCCGTCGAATACGGAGGTGGTTCCTGTATGTTCTGGGGTGGCATATCCGTTGAAGGGAAAACGGAACTTGTGTGCGTCTCTCGGACTGGCGGTGGTCGCGGGCAAGGGTCGCTGAATGCTGGGCGGTACATAACAGAAATCTTACAAGACCATGTGGTCCCGTATGCCGGTTTTGTTGGCGATGGTTTCATGTTAATGCACGATAACGCCCGTTGCCACACTGCGTTTTCTGTGCGGGACTACTTGGAAGAGGTTGAGATTCCTGTTATGCAGTGGCCAGCACGAAGCCCAGACCTAAACCCGATCGAGCATCTCTGGGACGATGTAAAGAGACACGTACGAGCACGTGATCCTGCTCCCACCACTCTCCAAGAGCTTCAGGATGCCGTGAAGGAAGAATAGGAGAACATACCCCAAGAGAGAGTGGTGACCCTCGTGAGATCCATGAAGGATCGGATGGAAGCTGTCATCAAAGCAAGGGGAGGAAACACTAGATTTTAAGGACTGATTTGAGATTTTTTTATGTTTTTTTAAATTTAGTTTTTGTAACTTTTATCCTTTTTAAGATTTTTTTATTAAAAGCTTTAAAACATATACACATGTTTGTAATTTCTAATAGGCAATTAAATAACCTTTCCAATGATATCCTACAATCATACCCTTACTATGGACAAAGTTTGAGTAAAAGTATTTTAAAGTTGCTTTTTCGAAAGGTGCGATTTTTGTGACGCCGAGTGTAGTAAAAATTATCGATCGACATCGACTATTCCATTCTATCATCGATCGACATCGACTATTCCATTCTATCATCGATTGACATCGACTATTCCAATCTACCATCGATCGATTGGTCTAGTAGAAACTATCGACCGACCTCGACTATTTCATTCTACCATCGATCGATGTCATAGTGTTGTATGTATTCCATTCTACGATCGATTGGTGTGGTAACACCCATTACGATACTGGGAGAAGAAAAATACCTAATGCTTTAAATCCGTTTTTCGAAATTACTAGAATTATATAAAACTTTCGGGTTAATATTTCTCAGTTTAACGACAACCAAACAAATACGAATTTATAAAAAGGATATTGGCAGATCACCATACATGGTTTTAGTTGGAGATAAGGTAGAGCGTTTAGATGTCAAAAATATCTAAAACGATGGACATAAAATCCGGATCCATTTAAAAAATATATATATATTACGGAGCATGTCTAGGATCAATAATAATTGCATTTTCATTAAGTACTAATTTTGAGGTTATGATTTCAAATTACCTACATTTACTTTGGTAATTACTACTATCACCAACCGACCATGATAATAATGACACGTAAATGTTCATCAACATCTTTGACTTAATCAACTAGTCCGAAAATCACAGCATTAAGTCGTCGTAAGCGCAATCTATCGGAATCCTTAGGCACAAAGGCTTATAAAGTCACCTTATATAAAATAACTAAAAGAATCGCAAATCGTCAAGAAAAACCAAGGCACTCACACACACACACATAAGTGACAAGTCCAAAAGTAACGAAAGGGTTTCGATTTCAAGTTATGTTTTATTTATCTCAAACTCGAGGGTTAAGGCAGAAGCTACACAGCCAAGGATAAGGACTCCAGTGAGTAATAAATAGCTTTCACTGTGAGGAATATAAAAAAATATATATTCTTTCATAAAAATGAGTCCTTACATTTTGAAGTGACTATAATTTCCTACATTTAAAATCTATATTACTAAATCACAATCAATCCTATGTGCCGTAATAAAAAATGACAGGAGCTAAAACAAACTGATCAAGTCAAATCAAGCTTTATATATAAACTATTTTTTGGAGACTTCTACACATGAAGCTAATATTATGGAAATTCATATTAGAAAAAAGAATAAACAAAAGTACTACTATCACCTAATCTATCTACTATCAAATAATAGTAATGAATGTTATAAACGCTCACTGTTTACTTAAATTAAGATTCCCCAATATTCTTTACAAAAAACAAGGTGGGACTAAGCCGGATTCAATAAGTTCCTTCATTAATGAGTACATTCGTAGGTACTACGTGTGAGTGTACGTACTCGTGCGACGAGTATATGTACGGTGTCGCAAAACTCAACATCAGCTGGAAGCGGGACGGTGGATAGATGGTAACCATCATCAGAAAAAAAGTCCATCCCGTGTTCTTTATGGGCATTAAACAAAAAAGCAGAATTCCTCAATTTTTTACCATTTTTTTGGTTCTTGTGGTTAATGTTGGTTATTTTTAGGCTAGGGAAAACTAAATGGACTAGTGCCAATGAAACAAGTAATGATGTTTTAGTTAAAATTTTATTACTCTTCAATATCTTAATAGAAATTAGTGAAGTAAATATCTAGAATGTATAAAGCGCACTAATTATATTTGCCATAATATAAAAATATTGACATATTTATTGCTGATATCAGAGGACACTTGAATTGCTAATTTGTGACAATCCTCTTTTAACAATTGATAACTAAAAATAACTAACATAAAGACCATTTAACACAATGATTTGTGAACTTTAAAATCAACTTTGTTTACAACTTACAATTTGAATTAAAAAAAGCATTTTGTTGCTCTTTCAGTCAGACCTCCTTTACGACTCGTATCGTAATCATACTCTCACAGCTGATAGTAATCCTATTATTCGTAATTGGCATCTAGATATGTTTTTAAAAAGTCCGATTTCTCCACACACGACAGCAGTCTCATTAACAAGTCATGTCTCATAACAGTCTACTTAAAGACTACAGGAACCCATTCATCAAATCTTTCATTACGTGGACGAATTACTGAGATGTGATATGGAATTATGAATAAATATATATTTTGTTAAACATGATAATATTTAATGAGAAGTTACTTCAAATTATTTTTAATTTTCATTTTTTTTTGGGCGTTGAATACTTGGAATACCAAAATAAAACACCCAAAAAATTTAAAAGTCTCTCCTCAAATGTGATTGGCGCCAAATTTTCGTTTTATATAACGTAACGTCAAATGGCTCAATTTTAACTCAGGTCGGCGTAAGTGTGCCTAATTTAGAGGTAGGGAACTATTTCTTCTAAGTTTTTAGCAAATTTACATTGAGCCGCTTAAAAAGGAGTGTAGAGCCATCCAATCTGACTAGCACATGGCCGGCGATCGCCTCGGTAACGGAATAAAAAAATGTTGTACTGTTTATTGGCACGAGAGATTTACTCACAAAATACGAACTAACGCATACTCGACGAATTGCATTTAATAGTAATAAACCCTAATTATAATAAAATCGTAAAGAACACTACATGGTTTAAAAATAACCATAGAATAAGGAATTGTAAAATGTAAAGTAGATTAAATTTAGGTATATGTTGGGTAATTAAAATTACATTTAAATTCATAGGATAAAACTTGACGAACATACAGGGTGGCCACGAACAACACTTGGAGAACAAATCAGTCTATCAACAAGTCAAGGCCCCGGGAATCACTACAGTGTAAATTATAACATTTACATAATCCTACCTCCCTCAAGTGCAATTCTTTTTCGATAGTATAATAAAAAATATTTCTATACAATATTTTATCAATACAATAATTGAAATAATAAAAACCTAATTACAACACCGAAACTCCAAGTTACACTACTTTTTTCTTCTAGCAGAAGAAAATATTGGCATTAAAATAACATTGACACCTGGAGTCTGATTACGTCCATCGATAAAATCACAAACACAACCTTAAAAGATTACATTGAGTCCAATCATACAATTTTGCACCAAATAAAAGCAATACATACGAAAAAAAATTATCAAATTAGTCAAAACATTACATACAACTATGAAAAAAGATAACTGAACAAAAAGGTTAACAATAAATACAATATTTAAGATCTAGATATTCCCTAGAACCGCTACACTAACGAAACAACAGAACGCGTCATTAAGAGTTGAACGTTATCATAAAGTCTATAGGGTACATTTTTCTTCAGCACGCGTCACTAGTTAGCCTTTTGAATCGCAGTCAAGGTAATTTGGACCCTGTGTCCAGGGGGCAGGGTGCGTCATCGCGGCTGAGCGAGCCTCACGTCTGCCGCTCCACTGTGAAACTGTAAGAGTACTGGCGGTCGAGGTCGAAGCGCGTGCGCGACTTCACCACCGGGAAGCTGGCCTGGAATGCGAGAACAGTGGTCACTACGAAGGCGTTTTCCCACAATTACTAGATAATTCGGTAAAAAACGGTCTATATTTAGTCCCATCTATTATTTTCTTTTCGACAGCTTACATTAAATATAACGTTTAAAAGTTAAACAATAAATACTGGAATTAGAACTACGTATTGTAGAAATGTATATTTAATTCAAACTAACCAAATTATCATCCGGCAGTCCTCTCAGCTTGGGGTTCAGCACGAACGGCACACCCTCGAGGCCGCTATACCCGCCCAGCGTCTGGTAGTTATTGATCTTAGGCAGCGGCGCGGGGCCCTTTCGGCGGCCGCCGGGGGACACGGCTGCCGCAGCCCCTGAGCCCGGGGGCCGCGGCGCCGGACGCACCGGCTGCTTCACGTTGTACGACGGGCTGAGCGCCTCGTAGTCGTGGTCGGTGGTGAAGTCATCCAAACTGGGGTACTGGGGCGAAGAGTTTTTTAGGTTCAAGTTGTTGAGTTCTGTTACGAGGGGTGACAGCTTTGGAGGCCGCTCGGGAGCTACTCGTAATCTGGAAAAATTAACACATAATAATTTGTCATACTACTCCTTAACAAGGATTAAAGAATTGGAGGAAGGACGAACCTTATTAAGGATTATTAACGACATAATAATCCTTAATAAGGTCTGTATATATTTAGAAAGCAGTTGAGAAATAACCGTTAACTACACTAGTCAGCCACAAGAAATTAACTCCTATATCAAACTTTACAACCAAGCTTAAGCTCTCTTAGGAACAAGCGAACGCTTTTTAAGGTTTGCGTCAGACCAGTCATGACGTATGCCGCCCCAATCTTTGCCCATGCCAAACCCTCCTATTTGTATGAACTGCAGGTGGTCCAGAATCTCTTCTGCCGCAGGGCCACGGATGCTCCGTGGTACGTACGTAACGCAAACCTGCACAGGGATCTCGATTTACCTACAGTTCAGCAACACCTTAGGTCGCTCTCCGCCGCTTTCTTTGAGCGATCCGAAGAGCATCCTAACTCCCTCATTCGCGAGACAGTAAATTACACTGCTCCGTCCATGCCGTCGAGGTACAAAGTCCGTAGACCGAGAAATGCACACTCGGATCCCCCGATCAGCTCTCGGCCAATCTGGACCAGCTATAGGCTGCCCAGGCCGAATAATCGTCATCCAAACTGTCACTAGCACCTTATGTGATTATTTTACTCAGCGGGTGACCCTCTAGCGGGTCCCCGCTTGCGCACCCACCTCCCTACCCGGGTGTCGCTCCGATGAAGACTACACACCATTCCCATGCTACAGCCGGCAAGGTGGTTTTTAGTGGGTAGGTGCCACTCTGGTGAGTCCCACATCACCCCGCAGAGCCAGTAAGCCTGCGGCGGTATGCATGACGCATCTTCCACCTCCCTCCCGTGAGGGTGTTGCTTCGACGGCAAAAAAAAACCAAGCTGAATCGCTAACTTGTCATGTCAACTACCACTTGACATGCGGCTCTCTGCTCCCCAGTCGTCTATTTTATTGACATTTGCTGTCCCCGTTTGTTTAAGGCCTATTTGTATATATCTGTCTTGCTTCTCTGTAAAATAATCTACCAAATAGAATCGTGACGTTAATCCATGCCATGAAAAAATAAAAAAATAATTTAAAAAAAATAAGTTAAAGTTGTCGATAGTGTGAAATCGTAGGTTCGCGGCTACGGGTGTGTTTGTGGCTTTTAATGTCCATATTTTAATACTTTTGGTGTATATATTTACGTGGTGTGTTGTTTTTTATAAGGTCAATTGTCTACTCATATTTAGAAATAAAGATTTCAGCATGAGACACAAAGTTTAGCTTTTTCTAAGCCCATACATTTGGTGGTAGGTATTTTGGCATTTGCTTTGCTTGCTGACACAATAATTTTACCCATTTCACCATTTCTTGATATTTTTGGCTGTTTCATCATATTAAATGCGAATAATATGTTAGGTCAAGTAATAACCGATCGGAGGCCTAACTGTGGTACTTGTGCATCTGTGACATATTAAGATTACCTCGAATTACGGCGCACACCGCTAGATTTTTGTACATGATCAAAGGGCTGTAAATAAAATATAATTATATAATTTTGTATGGACCGGTGTATGGTTTTATTTTTTATCCTAATTTATATAATTTAAACATTGTAATAAAAAATAAAAAACCTTACGTCATCGATTTAACTTTTGAGATATGATCGTTTAAACATAAGTCGTGCTCAAAAACGCGCTATCTCTGTGTTCAGCGTATCATAATTCTTCTCTGTAATCGAATAGTACTGAACAAAACACTTAAATATATAGTTTCATTCATACTAAACATAAAAAACATAACACTTGTTAGTGTTACAATAACAACTTGAGGCACAATGAATGTTTTTGTAGAATCCAAGCCGCGCGGCGAAACGCGGCGGCAGTTATAAAAAATTACGTGGCAATGTAGGGTGTGCGTCAAGTGCCCGTCCAGGCAAGCGAGCGGATAAGCAAACAAAAAGAGATTTTTTCATAAAACAAGTCAGTGAGCAGAACTACATCCAAAATACGACTACAAAGCCTTGTCTAGACGAACTTCACTAGAAAGTACTGTAACATCTAACACCTCCCATGGCCCCGCCACCTCGCCGTTACGTTACTCTGCGTGCTGTTCTCTGCAGAGCCACACAATGAAGGTGCAACTGACCTGCGCTGCGCGTCGGGCGTGGCGTTGGACACGACGTTCTCGTACTCGCTGTGCGCGGGGGCCTCGGCGCCGCCCACCTTGTAGCACACCACCTTGCCATTGACTTCTCTGCAACACAGTTTTTGATACTTTAAAATTTGAAATTCAAATATTTATTTCTCAACATTAACAATTACTTGTTCTTATTGACTACTCTATCACCAGTTCGGAAAAACCTTCGTGAAGAAGAACTTTTCAAAATGTATTTACAATGTCTCTACAAAATTATTCTTATCTGCATCTATAATTTAATGAACTTTACTGTAGAACTTGAAAATAAAAGATCTTTGGCGTTCTTGGATGTAAAAGTAACGGTCAAGAGTGATGGCTATTTAAACTACTTAGTATACAGAAAACCAACACACACTGACAGATACCTTCACGCATCCTCTCATCACCACCCCCGTCATCTCAATGCAGTAGTCTCATCACTTACCAATCGCGCTTACGATCTTTGCGATGAGGATCATGTTCAGGGCAAACTACAGCATGTACAACAAGTTTTAATTAAAAATGGCTACAACGTGAAGGTGTCAAATATAAAACGTAACACGAGAACCAAACCAAATACACCCGAAGTGAAGCGTCAGCCCTCCTTCATGCCATACTTAAAAGGAGTAACAGATAAAATAGGGAGAATATATAAATATTCTATCGACACGATTTTCACTCCTTATAAGAGAATAAATCAGTGTCTGCGCTCACCGAAAGATCACATACCGCTTGAGACACCAAGTATTTATAAAATTGACTGCAGCTGTGGCAGCTCCTACATTGGCCAGGCGAAAAGAAAGGATCATATAATAGCTATAAAAAACTCAGACACAAACCAGTCAGCCATCGCCGAACATTTGCTAGAATCAGGCCCTAACCATTGGATTGAGTTCTATTATACTCGGATTTTATCTACGGAACGACACTACATACCGCGACTCGTTAAAGAAGCATTAGAAATAAAAAAGTGCGAAAATAACTTTAATGGAGAAGACGGTTTTAAATTATCTAGTACGTGGAACCCAGTGGTTAGGACATTCATGAAACAAAAAAACAACAATCGTGGTGTGTTCGGTCAAAAACCCACTGTAAAAATACTGTGAGTGTGTATTGAAAAAACGACAATAATGTGAGTTCCAGTAGTAGCAGATCAAAACGAACGAGGAGGAGGGTAGATTGATTTATCTGCCTCTAACTGTCATCGCCACCTACCTACATCAGCCAGTCCGCGATCATGGTGCTTGCAACAGCATCGAAATATCGGACGCGCGAAATAAAAATCAAAAATCGTGGTAAGAATCCCGTAAATTCATTAAATTATAGTGAAAATAACTGCGATAGTCTAAATTATCTGCATCTGTCAGCTCGGCAAGTCTGTCTCCCCCAACAATCCAAACGACGAACACGCTCAAACGGCACCCGTTCACAAAGTAATTGTGAACACCCAGCCATTGAAAAGTATACTGCCAAATTTTTTTTACACGACTTGGTCTATCACCCGGTGCCGGCTTGACGTTCATGTTTATACCTAGTTCAATTTAACCAAACAACTTTTTTCAAAGCACGTAAGATCTAACAACAGAAAAATGCTGATGGTACATTTGAGAAGAAATTAAAATGTTTAAGATTGTTTCCAAATTAAATTGGAGAAGTGCGCGCGTATCGAACAACTATTGTCAAGGCCAGATCTAAATGACGTCAATAAACTAATTTGTCAACGTGATTGATACAGTTTCTTCCGGCATGATTCTATGAAAATGTAACCGAAGTGCTGTATTCATGTAATCGAGATATTTTATCGATTTTGTCAAGTAACATATACCTTATCTTCTTTTGTAATCTGTAATATGCATTTTACTGATACTACTCATGGCGATACGGTGAATTACCTACTAAGTATTTGATTTTATGAGACATTCTTAGGCCAATACTGAGCAAAGCAGCCCGCACTGACTGGCAACTAACTAAAGCAGCTAACCCCGCTAGTATGAACCCCTGCGGCGCCTGCCTCATCTTGGAGCAAACGATGACGTCAGTGAGCGGCAGCCTCGGCGCGGCGGCATGGCGGGACACCCGCGTGCACAGCCGCCGCTTGCCCAGCCGCCCGGCCACGCTGTACCCGGCTGGCGCCGCCTCGCGCTCCCCCACCACCACCACGCCATCCATCACATAGCCGGGCACGCCTGAAATATAATAATATATTTACGCGCGAAATTTCCAAATACAGGTTGCAGGCCACACAAGGCTAAGTGGTGTGCAGATCTTTGTCCTGCAGAGATAATCTTTTGCCTAAAAGAAAAAAAGATCCAAATAATGTCGTGATATAATTGTGTAGCTTGCACAACACAAGTGCGCAGTTCAAGATTCATCACATTTTTTTTCAAATCGGTCTTATGATTAGAACACTTTGTTCCCACTTGACTGGCAGTATGACTGATTTTACCATGTTAGGGAAATTCGTTTCAAAAGTTAATTAGTTACAAACTATTGTAATCCAATTTTAACGTAATTGTGGTATTTAAATGGTATTATAACACTGTGATTCATCGAAATGGGTCAATTTGGGAAGGTCTGGAATATCAGAGGTAGAGAAAATTCGTTCTTAGAAATCATGTCATCGATTTTTGAGTTAAGAATTGCGCTGGCAACGTGAATTATTGGAAACACAAGATTAAAAATTAATCGTAATAAGGTTGCCATGGATTTGTCACATTACATCAGTGGCTCTAAATGTAATATTATAGAAACATATGGTGCATCCACACCGCTTTCCAAATTAATCGTAATAAGGTTGCCATGGATTTGTCACATTACATCAGTGGCTCTCAATGTAATATTATAGAAACATATGGTGCATCCACACCGCTTTCCAAATTAATCGTAATAAGGTTGCCATGGATTTGTCACATTACATCAGCGGCTCTAAATGTAATATTATAGAAACATATGGTGCATCCACACCGCTTTCCAAATTAATCGTAATAAGGTTGCCATGGATTTGTCACATTACATCAGCGGCTCTCAATGTAATATTATAGAAACATATGGTGCATCCACACCGCTTTCCAAATTAATCGTAATAAGGTTGCCATGGATTTGTCACATTACATCAGTGGCTCTAGATGTAATATTATAGAAACATATGGTGCATCCACACCGCTTTCCAAATTAATCGTAATAAGGTTGCCATGGATTTGTCACATTACATCAGTGGCTCTAAATGTAATATTATAGAAACATATGGTGCATCCACACCGCTTTCCAAATTAATCGTAATAAGGTTGCCATGGATTTGTCACATTACATCAGTGGCTCTAAATGTAATATTATAGAAACATATGGTGCATCCACACCGCTTTCCAAATTAATCGTAATAAGGTTGCCATGGATTTGTCACATTACATCAGCGGCTCTCAATGTAATATTATAGAAACATATGGTGCATCCACACCGCTTTCCAAATTAATCGTAATAAGGTTGCCATGGATTTGTCACATTACATCAGTGGCTCTAAATGTAATATTATAGAAACATATGGTGCATCCACACCGCTTTCCAAATTAATCGTAATAAGGTTGCCATGGATTTGTCACATTACATCAGCGGCTCTAAATGTTATATAATAGAATCTCCGTCTTATGGTGCATCCACACCGCTTTCCAAATTTTATGGAGCAACTCTGTGGAACACGGTAATGTTAGGTAGCTATCTGTAACTTTTGTGTGTACTAGTTACTTTTTGTTGAATGTCGCTCATCGCGCTCATACCGCCAATAACGTAAACAAAAAATACCAAAGAGTAACCTGCAACAACAAGCGAGTTGTGGGGCATACGTTTTCAAAGCTCTGTAGCAACGGACTTGTCTCATTTTTGCCGGTCTGACCCTGTCCCACGCCGCTACTTGAGCCCGCACCCCGAACTACCTTCCCGATGTTATTTTGTGGTGGCGTGTTAGGCTAAAATCCTCTCATGTTATCGATCGTTTATAAACATCACTTAACATATATTAATAAGACAACAAATACTAACAATAAATAACTTTTTGCTATCGTATGTTGTTCAGTAAAACTTTGAAACATTGTTCTACAAAAAGTAATGTGGTGTGGATGCCCCTAGACAGACATGTAGCAATACATGTATCCCATTATTAAAATTGAATTATTTGAATCATATCAGTGGTAGTAAAGTTTCTTTTTAATAACCCCTGACGAAAAAAGGTGGCTGTTATAAGTTTGGCGTGTCTGTCTGTGGCACCACAGCTTCCAAACAGCTGAATCGAAAGAGTTCAGAAAGAGAAAATCAGTTCAGCAACAGCTATGCGTTATTTTTCGGAAAGTTCTTCCTATTTTGATCGCTATAATATTGCGTTTATGTGAACGTGTTCCGTTAAAAAGGAACAAACAGCCGATTCAAAAACCAGAACAAAGTCAATCCCAACTGAAGTCTATGTTCGGCAACGCATCATTGGTCGATACAATAATGACATACAATATTGACTAATGAAACACCTATGGCTAATGATGTACATGGGTGTGGATGGCACTTACCATCAAGTGGGCTGCGGACTTTCACCATCAATATGGGAAGATTTATTATTCTTGTATGTGTGAATCTATTGCATTAAAGTACTCTACTACGAAATTATATTTTGTAACTGTGTAAACAGTGCTGCATACAACATACTCATATGTCAGTAGAAGGCACACTCTAAAAGCAAATAATGAATACAACCTCACAATGATGACATGTCTCATGTGACATATCAAGTACTAAATGTTTCATTTACTAAGTATAAACAAATAACTAACAAATACGCAAATTATTTCAGAATAGATTAGAACAATGACAGTTCGTACAATGTTTTTGTTAGCTTTTGGTTCCTTCTTTTTATTTTTTATATGATACAACTTATTTTATTTATTTCAGTTGCATTGATCCTGGTCCTGCAGAAAAATCTTGATTTAAAAAGGCAATATAACCTTACTCACTGCTATATTAATCCAGATTTAACGACAAGCTTAATTAGATTTTTGTCCCATAACTTTTTCTCATATTAAAATGTTAAAGCTACCATATTATGAAAATGAAGTATTTTAAACTATCATTCAACCAATATTTTATAAACATGGTTATTTAAATACTGTTTCTTTTAAAACTTTTTCTCAAATTTAAACCTAACTTTAGAACAACCTTGACATTAGAACCACGCAATCACAACTGTTTGTTAATATAAATAATTACATAATTCTATTACATCTTTAACATTATGTATATATAACACTATAGAAATCTATTGAGAATTAAAATACAATTTATCTTTAAATCAGTAACCATTGTGGATGCAAACAGGATTAATGCTTAATAGTGTGATTTATATTTATTTGTAACCCATTGAGGTATATCACTCTGTTAGAGTAGAAATCCATCAGAAGACAGATTAAACAAAACATCATCATGACAAATTCGTAAACAAGTTAGTAGAATGACCTTCTGGAGAAAATAATAAATATAACATTTTGGATTCAAGCTAATATTTAATTATCTTAACCTTATGAAAAAGGAGCATACAAAAGATATGGTGACCTAATTTTTGTTATAACTAATTTCTGTATGAAAAAATGGTCAGCTACTTATAGTTTTATCAAACAGTTACTAACAAGAGTAGAATCTAAAGTCATTGACTCACGGGAAGCTGTAAACAAAGCAGCTGCTGTTGCATAGACTTATTGAACAATAGCATCATTGTACAGCACTGTGAGATACTTCCTTCAAGCCTTAGTCTAAATAGAAGTAATTATGTTCAGTATTATCCTTAATTCTAAGAGTAAAATCATCTATATATGGGTCATTATTACAAAATTAGAAGATGCCTGATAAAGTAACTTCTGAAACTGAATTTTACAAGAAGTTTTTGATTGAATTATATTAATTTTCATACATCAAAAAATGAAACCCATACATTAAGAATGTGTAACAAATTAAATTTCCTACTCTTTGTAGATTTAGTTATTTTGTAGATTATTCAATTAAAAATGTTGTAAGAATGACCCAATTTTTTAGAGTAAAATGATACATACCCTCAGTCTTTGACAAACAGATGTAGTGGCTTGGTTTCTTTCCAAAAAGCCCATTTTGTTTCATTAATCCGGCATCAGCATCCTCATCATAGGTTCTACTGACAGGCCAGTAGCCTGCGGGGCATTTAGCTACACTTTCTACTATCTGTAGTGACAGTAGGGGTCTTTCATCGGGCAGGGCACCCCCTAAAGCACTTAGCACTTTCGACATTTCAATCCCTTGTCATTCTTTTTGTCAGACAGCCTGAATTATAAATATCATATCAACAAACATCTGAAAATTAAATATGGTTGAATTTTTTAAATTAAGAATCACTTGGGAGTTAATATATTACCTAACATTTACTAGTCAAGAGATTATAAAAATAATTCAGATTTAAATTTAGAACAAGTTTCAAATACCCAAGTTTAATTGTAATATAATATTGCTGACATAAATAATAGTAAATATTGAACTGTAACAGCACACATATTTTCTCTAAGTAGTATCATGTTCTAAAACCATCTCAGATAAGATGATTCATTGTGTTCATTGCCTCATAGCTTTCACAACTGTAGACAGTGAATCACACATAGACCAAATAGTACTAATTGGAACTGACTAGCTCTCAAAACTAGTCCCTATCATAAATGACAGGCACAACATGGCATATTGCTAGAGTTGGAATAAATTATCCTAAGACCACCTTCCTATTATCATAAGATATGTTTTAATATCGAAATAAGGTCAAACATGCATATTTTTCAATAATGTATAAAATTCAAAAGTTGTGGAGCTTTAGACATTTTCGACTTAAATATCTTTCAAAAGACGGCTTAGCTAACATTTTTATCTATTTGACCGACTACTTTGTGACTTTGCCGATACGTCCGACTTGGCAAAATTCCATGTGTTATAAATACAAAGCATGCATATACGTAATACAAGTTTACGAAACTTTACGAAGCTTTAATAAAATTTAGTCCCCATTTACATTTAATACAAAGTACCGGGCTGCGGCGAATTAATTCAATCACTTAATTGTCTGTTATCTCGAACGTTGACCCGTTATGTTTGAAGACAATAGTTAAAATTGAAATATTGTAAATAATTAAAAGGACAGTAAAACTTTAATGATTTTTCTAATTGTTAATTGCAATTTACCTTAATTCGTGTAAGCAAGCATATTATTATCTAGGAATGATATAACACAAAAGCAAACGAAAACAAAATGTAGGTAAGGGCAAGGGCAGGCAAATTAAGATAAAAACCCGTTGACTGTGTTCACAGGAACTACAAATTGCCAATCGATTAAACTATGTTAGAAAATAATTTTTTTAATCCCAAAGTAGCGTAACCGTTTATCGTTAATAAAAATAGAACTCATTTCGCCTTTCAAATTCACAACACAAAACCAACACACACAACAAACTGAGACGTCGACCGACTGTCTGACTGACAGAGATTAGCCAAACTGATTGATTCTTGTTAGATAATTGACATCAAAATGAATGAACGAAATCAAAATTCATACCATGTTGACAACTACTACCATTGTTTGTTACGTTTTTAGTTTGTGACATTGGGTTGGGCCTTCTTGACTCCTAAGAACAGCTGCAGTCGCTTAATGCATCTTTCTACTGACTACTACTAGTAAATTGATTCATCTGAATTATCACTAGCTTGCCAGGTTACCCAAAAATTGTTACAAACATACATAACAACATGTATACGATCACATGATTTTTAGACCCCTCTCTCCTGCCTTCTTGCGATCTTGATTTACAATCGAGTATGATCGAGTAATTAATTGATAATGCGTAGTAGTAGCAGGGAATTATAGATTTTTTTAAAATGAATATACGACAGTTCTTAAGTCTTATTTAATATTCTTCTTTGATTATGATGATATTAAGTATTTAATAAAGACGATGAGGTGAAAGTGGATACTAAAGTGATAAAGGGAAGAGCTCTTGGAATGAAAGCAAAAGCATTGTCGACACTCCTAATTGAATTTTTATCTCATGAACATGTATATGCACTGCATAATAAAATATAACCTATAGGTATGTTTGAAAACTTGGTCCGGTCAGCTCTATTTCATACTTTTTATTATTATTATTTTAGGATTTTTAAAAGGTCTTCCGTAACTTCATAGGTTAGTGTACGCAGCCATGTTTGTATAATGAATTTCACTTTTAATATTTTCTTATTTCTTAAGTCACAATTTTGGATTACTTTACTGTAAATATAGTCATTAATAAAATAACCAAAACGCTGCGCAAAACTGGTATTCACTGCTGGCTGATAAATTCTATAGGTCCGGCGGCTAGCAGTCCTAAGGATAAACAAGTGCCGTATGGTTACTACACCAGCTTCCTTGTATAGGCTTTCAGTTGGATACCTAAAACATTTCTTGTGCATTACCTTTAGGACTGTTCTTTGTGCTCTTTCTGCTTGAATCAAGTGAGACTTCGCTGCACTGCCCCAACATGTAATGCAGTATACTATCAGGGATTGACAGAGTGCATAGTACACACCGATTAAAGTACCTATTTTTGCACTTTACACATTTCGCATCATATTTATTATTTTTCTTATTCTACCAGATAACATGTGAATATGTGATTTGAAATTTAAATTTTTATCTATCTGAATTCCTAAATATTTTATAACAGGTGTGCGTGTTGAAGACTCACATGAACAGTATTCTGTTTACACGAATGGATCTTTTTGTGGAAACAAGCATACATAGTTTTTTTGGTATTGAGAGTTTGGTATTGAGAGATTACGTTGCAGCTATTGAATGAAAGGTCAGAAATGACAGCCATACCATCTCAGTTAAAGAAATGACGCCTTCCCAACTACGATAAATATAAATAATAAACAGCAAATAATGAGGAGCGTCGGTGTCGCAGTAGTTAAGGCTCTGGCTTTTAGATCTTAAGGTCCCAGGCTCAATCTCGGTACTGCCAAATTTACCAACGAGTTTTTATGACTGAAATCTTTAAAACGACTACTCTTACTGTGCAGGTCAAACATCGTGACAAAATAATGCGTTCCTTTGTCCAATGTACAGCATAATGATTATTATAGTGGTAAAAATAGGATGAACGGCCTTTTTTTAAATGGATTGTTAATTTGTGGCCCTATTGGCCTTTTAAATTTTACGGACTTTCTGGCCTAGTACTGAGGGCGCATAGCTGGAACTTAAACTACTCCTACATATGATACGCCTAATTGCACCCGAGAGGGCAACGGGCCTCGGCTTAGGACCTCGTATGTTGAAACTACTACTGGTTCGGAAGGGTCATCTACTGCTAAAGAACCGATTCATGTAAACCGCGAATGTGAGTCCCCTTTTTAGCCCAAGGGGTCGGAAAACCAAACAGTGTGAATTGACCTAATCTGAGGTAGGGTTTTCTAGAGGTTAATCTTAAACTGGTTGAGCGAGAGAACCAATAAACTATATAAACTAATATACTACTATATAATAAACCAATCCTCTAATGCCTTGGCTGCGGATTGAATAATTCTAGTTAACCTACATAGATTCTTATCAGACATGTATAGCGCGGTGTCGTCTGCGAAGAGCGCTAGGTCTACTTTCTCCATCCTTGGCATGTCACTAGTGTATAGTGAACACAAAGTCAGAGAAAGTACCGAGCCTTGAGGGACACTGGCTAATACAGGACGGGGATTGAAGAGTGCACATTCTGTACCGAAAAGCTCGATACTGTAGAAAGTCTCGCATGATATGCATGAGGCTCTCTGGCACGCTTAGTTTGCAGATCTTGAATAACAAGCCGTTGGTACGTACAAAAGTAGGCATATTATTACTATTAAGTGATTTCTTCCAGACACGCTTAGGTACGACATGGCACATGGAAACTGTGTGCAAGGGTGTAAAAAATTATATAAGACTAAATGTAACACTTTTATAATACCTACAATATCATATAACTATACCTAACCTAACCTACATTAAAATCCAAATCCATCGTCGCAATCATCCATGACTTGTGTCTGTATTACTATTATTGTTGGAAAAGAAATGTCCCAAAATGCAAGGAGTATAGGCCAGGTCTTTGTACACTTCACCAAAAAATTGTTTAATATGCTTAGGACACTTTTTGAATGTTAAATTGTTATTAAAACAGTTTGTTTATTATTGAAATTGTGCGTTATTAGTGTGCAACACAAACAAAAAACATCATAACGGAAAAAAATGTTATTTTGACAGTTAAGGTTTACTTACTTACATGTTCTTGTTTTGTGTATCGAGTAGTATCGATGGCTGGTTGCCATTAAGTCCAAAGAAATGAATTGTATTGTTTTGTGTATTTTTAGCTTATTTAACAGTTGTAAAGTTAAAAAGAAACCGAAACAAAGAACTCAAACGCAACGAACAATCAAGCACACAGACAGACAACTATCAATGCGATGTGAGTGAAGGGCGCTGTGAGTGAGGTGGCTGTCCCCTCTGCTTGTTGGAGTAACTTCACTTGACAACTTACACCATAGACAAAACTCATTGTCAATATTGCCCGCAACCACAACCGCAACCAACACAAATACTGTTGACTTTTTTATTTTATTACCATCTAACTGCTAATTAAATCAAATTATTTGTATTTTTCCTATAATGACCATTTATGTGTCAATTTTTTTAGATGGTTTACAAAGACCTAGCCCAGGTTGTGACAGGTTCTTTATGAAAACAATATCTTTTTGTGAATGCTTCTTCATCTATACGACTCGTGGCTGCCTAAGTCCGTGCCTGTCACCTGTATCGTCGTGAATCTGTAAACATACAAACATACGCGGCCTGCTGATCTATGGCGTTGGCTGTCAAGTGAGCGTTGTGTTGTAAACACGTGTTTTGCTTAATTTCGTGGTGGTCATATTTTTTCATTGAGTTATTTCGTGTTTTTGTGTATGTTTTGTGTTGTTCTGGTCTGGTAAGCTGTATATTATACATTATTTGTAGTTTTAATTAATTGTGGAGTTCAATGGAGGCAGATAATATTCCGCCTAAGCCCCCAGATCCTACTACCGCATGCAATGAAGCATTAGTAGATGTTCCATCCTCTGTTTCCTATTCTAGAAAAAGACCCTCGGACGTTCCCGAATCATCTGTTACCAAAAAAACTTCAATTGATCCATCCTCTTCCATACAGTCAGTTTACGTACACCCTAGCTTGACTGCCAAAAAAGAATACACTGATGCAGATAACGGCCCCTTCCTTGTCCATGTGTCTAGAGATGAATTGCACCCGGCTTCTGGCACGACTCTAAATAAACTAAATTTCGGCAGGTTCCTTTTCACTAGCAATTTTAAAAATATAAAAAGTGATGGTGTTAAAAGCATTGGCCACAACTGCGTGTTGGTGGAATTTACAAGCGCTGCTGCTGCCAATGATTTTTTGAATAGCCAACACCTTACTTCTCACAAATATGTGCCCACAATCCCCTCCTACAATATTACTAGAATGGGCTTAGTACGCGATGTCCCTACTACATGGTCAATGGAAGAATTGGTAGAAGCAATCTCCCCATCCCAGTCATATGGCTTAATCTTAAAAGCCCGCCGACTTAATAGAAAAATTATTAATCCTTCTGGCCCAACGTGGGTCCCAACTGGTTCTGTTGTACTTACCTTCTCTGGCCAAGTCCTACGCCAAAGAGTCCTCGTATTTAATACGTCTCTTCCCGTCGAGACATACATCCTCCCCTCTATACAATGCCTGAATTGCTGCCGGTTTGGACATGTTAAAGCCCAGTGCCGTTCCTCACCAAGGTGTTTTCGCTGTGCACAACCCCACTCAGGTGATTCATGCTTGGTACCCATTGATAAATCCTCTTGTCTTCAGTGTTCAGGCCCCCACCTGGCTACTGATAAGTCCTGTCCCGAATTCTCCCGCCAGAAGTCCATTAAACTGGCTATGTCTCAAGACAGCATTTCTTTCAGGAAGCAGCATCTCGCATTCCTACTGTCCGTAAATCCTTTGCTGATACTTTGAAAGCCCCTTCCCAAGTCTCTCACCCCCCACTTCATCATCTAAGTCATATAAAAAAACGGTAGTAACTTCACCAAAACCTAGATCCCCTCTTTCCCGTGGGTATGACAAGTCTGCCTATGTGGAATTAGTTAGTAACTACAATCCTCCATCTCCTACTCTTGGTTGTGCTTTAGTAAATCCATACAGTGAACCCGAAAATGATAATCTCATTGAACAACTTGCTACCATTTTAGTGAATATCCTCTCCAGATTTAGTGATTGTTCCCTACCGCCCAACGTTGCATCAAAACTGATCCCACTTTATAATTTGATTAAGCATGCCAGCTCTGCTCCAATGGAACAGTAGGAGCCTTCGCCCTAAAACCCATGAGCTTTCACATTTGGTTCGTGGACATGATCCTCTGGCTATTGCTATCTCTGAGACTTGGTTTTCCCCGGGCAGCCGATTTCGGCTGTCTGGTTTTGCCTGCCTCAGGGATGACAGGTCAGACCATCATGGAGGTGTGGCCTTGTTGGTGAAACGCTCAGCCCCTTACTCCCTTATTCAACTCCCTCCCCATTCCTTCCTTATAAACATTGTAGCAGTTAAAATTTTTGACTTCTCCCATGTTTCTGTCTACATTTCCAACCCCACAGTTACGCTGATACATGAATTTTATTCCCTTATTTCACTTATCCCACATCCCATTATCATCCTGGGGGACTTTAACTGTCATCATAGCCTATGGGGTATACATTGTTCCGCGCTGGATGATGTATCGGGTAGGTGTTTGGCGGATGTCATTGATGACCGGAACCTCTGTGTGTTGAACGATGGCCGCCCTACGCGCATTGCAGGGCTACATCAGAGTGATGGGGCGGTAGACATCTCCATCTTTTCTGTAACCTGGAACCCCCTTAATTCCCTTCATGGTAGTGATCACTATCCCATTATTCTTTCGGTACCCATTTCAACCCCTATCCCACAAAAACTCCCTCCCCTCCTTAAACACAAAATTGACAAGGCTGACTGGGGCAATTTTGCCCTGAGCACAAACCGCCTGTCCTCCTTAATCCCTACCCCCACTCCAGACAATATCCAGTCCTGCTATGATTGTCTCGTATCCTGTCTACTCTCTGCTGCAAATTCACACATTCCTTTGAAAAATCCTGACCCAAAATATCGAGGGTCCCCCCCCATGGTGGGACTCTGAGTGCTCAGACATGGTTCGAGAAAGGAGAATTGCTGAAAAAAGATACTGTTCATCCATGACCCCACAAAACTTTATGCTTTATAAAAGGGTTTCGGCTAAAGCCAGAAGGCTGTTCAAAAAAAAGAAAACAGATTCCTGGCGCATTTTCTGTGAAAGCCTAGGCCCCCGTACGCCTTCCCCAATTGTCTGGACCTCCCTGAAGCGCTTTCGAGGAGCCGCTTTTACCCTTCCTTCTCCTACGTCATTTGACCCCTCCGTATGGCTTGATCTGTTTTTTGACAAAATTGCCCCTCCATTTGTCCCATTTCTAGACCAATTACCATCTCCCTATCCATCACTCTCCTCATCCAACCCCTTGGACAATGGAAGAACTCAAACTTACTCTTAACCGCCTCCATGACACTAGCCCTGGCCTTGACGGCATTCCTTACTCCTTTATAACTAAATCAGGTTCCCATTTCCAAGAGGTTCTCCTCAGCATCATCAACGTTATTTTTCTCACTGGTGATATCCCCTCCTCTTGGAGGCATCATTTAGTTATTCCTATCCTAAAGCCCGGTAAGGATCCTATAGATCCAAATTCTTTTCGCCCAGTTGCAATAGCTCCTACCCTCCTTAAAATTTCTGAACATTTAGTAAAACTCCGTCTGGAATGGTTTGCTGAAAATCACTCCCTCCTCAGTCCTACCCAGTATGATTATAGGAAGGGTTATAGCACGATGGACAGCCTGAGTATTTTCGCCTCGGATTTAAGATTAGCCTTGGCTGATAATGAATCTGTGATGAGTGTTCTTGGATGTCTCGTCGGCCTATGACCATGTCCACCTCCCCCTACTCAGGCAGGAAATGCTTCAGCTGAGTATTCCGGGGAGACTGACACACTTTACCTATAACCTCCTATCTGGCAGATTTGTTCAAATCCGACATCAGCATGCTAATATTCCAGCTCGTATAGTATGGCAGGGTCTTCCACAAGGTTCTGTCCTCAGTCCCCTACTCTATAGTATATACACTTCGGATCTGGACAGATCAGGTAACCCATTCTGCAACATCCTACAGTATGCGGATGATATTGCCCTTTATCTTCGGGTAAAGGTAATTGAAGCTGCTTCCAGCCCTTTAAACATTCCTTTATCCTACCTAGGCAACTGGCTCCACTCTCATAATCTCACCTTATCTTCCTCCAAAAGTAATGTAATAGTCTTTACTAGGCAAAGACGCTATTGCCCTCCCTCTATATCTTTCCAAAACCATCCAATCCCAATTGTTCAAGATGTCAAGTTCCTTGGAGTTATTTTTGACTCTAAACTGACTGGTTCTCCCCATCTTAACTATGTAGCCAGGAAGTGCGAGCTTAATATAAATATTCTTCATTGTCTGTCAGGTGCCTGGTGGGGTTCCCACCCTTACTCTCAAAAACTCCTCTACAATGCCCTAGTTAGGAGCGTCATTGACTATGGCTCATTTCTCTTGGGACCCTGTAACAAAGCAGGTCTTGTCACCCTTGATAAAATCCAGAACAAGTCAATGCGCATTATCCTAGGTGCAATGAAGTCATCTCCGGCTAATGCTATGAGGGTTGAATGTGTTGAACCACCTTTTCACCTTCGCAGACAGTACCTTGCCAATAGGTTTATTTCAAAAACCCTCCAACTTTCCACCCACCCTCTCCATCCTAAAATAAGCTCTCTCCAGAGTTCCCTTTCAAACTCATCATATTGGCATCATAAATCTCCCCCCCGGCTTGTTGCAAGCCTCTCTTCCCTAGTCCCTTCCACAACTCCAATTTTCCAATCAGAATCCCAGTATCTTTATACTTTTCCCTATGAATCTCTAGTGTTCTCCCCTCTAATCCTAACGAACTTTGGTATCCTCAAAAATGACCCTAATGCTAACCTCCTGTTTAACAACATCATCAACAGTAAATGGCATGACTGGACCCTTATCTTCACGGATGCTTCAAAACTCGCCACTGAGGGGTGTGTTGGGGTAGCTGTGTGGATACCTAAATTCACGGTTCTTCTATCTTTCAAGTGCCCCACCCAAACCAGTGTATTCACTGGAGAATCAATCGGCCTCTTAGAAGCGGTTAAATATGTGCTGGATAACAAGTTGAACAATTCCCTAATCCAATCTGACTCCCTGAGTTGTCTTATAGCGTTCAAAAGTAACTCCTTCGGATCTTAGGATCCATCTTAGGATTAGGATCCAAATTTCCTCCAATCCTCCTGGGATCCTGGCCATCCAGGTATAGCTGGTAATGAGTCAGCTGACTGTTTTGCCAGGGATTCTGTAGAATCCGGTTCCTTAACCCATTACAGGTGCTTTGCCCAGGACCTGAGTGCCCTGGCCAAGGTTTATCTGAATCATAACTGGAGCACAGATTGGGACAACTCCCGTAATACTGTTGGAAAGCATTATGGTGATATCCAGCCCACTATACCTGCTAAACCATGGTTCTGTCGATATAAGCAATTTAACAAAAAGACCACCTCTGCCTCAGTTTCAGCGTGGGGCCCAAAATACTTCCTTGTGGAACGCCAAAATCAATTGGTTCAACGTCACTAATATATGAGTCAATTTTCACCCTCTGCATACGATCTTGGAGATAGCTCCTGAAAATATTCAAAGAGTGGCCACGAACCCCATACAATTCCAGCTTATTAATCAGTATTGGAATCGAAACCGTGTCAAAGGCCCTGGAGAGATCAAGAAAAATGCCAAAACATTTTCGTTTACTGTCCAGTTTGGAAACTATGAAACTAAGTTTGGCGACTGCATCTTCTGTGGAAAGTTTTGAGCGAAAGCCGAATTGATTGCTGGCAATCAAGTTGTATTTTTCCAAGAAACTAGTGAGTGCACTGTTCAAGATTCTCTCCAAGACCTTCGACAGTACAGGCAGAACAGAGATTGGTCTGTAATTTGTGACCTCAGATTTATTCCCTTCCTTAAAAATGGGATGGACCAGAGCCGTTTTAAGTGCTTTTGGGAATACACCAGATGAAATTGAAAGGTTGCAAATATGCGTGATTGGGTGCACGAGAGCATCTTTGGAGGCTTTGATAATGGATGGGGAGATATTATCCCAACCAGATGCACAATCAGATCGTAGACTTATTATAATGCGTTCAACTTTATCTGGTTCCACTTCCATCAAGACCAATGAATTGGAAAGGGAGTTTGTAGGAGGTCCTGCAATAGTCTTAGGCGGTACAATTTTATCTGCTAATTCCTTTCCTATGTTAGCAAAGAATTTATTTACCACGTTAATAGATTTATGCGTATCCGTATCCAATTTGAGTAGGTCCTTAGGGGGTACCTTACTTAAGTTAGAATTCGTTGCTTCTTGAATAACATTCCATAAAGTTTTAGAATTTTTAGCATTTGTAAGTTTAGTTTTATAATAATCACGCTTTAGTTTACGTACTAGACAATTAACAAAATTACGATACCTTTTATATGATATAGCAAGAATTTCATTATCAGGGGAATTTCTAACTTTACTATGTAGTTTGTCCCTGTTACGCAGGCAGCGTAGCAAGCCCGGACTTATCCATGGCTTAAGAAATCACAATCACAAATCACACACGATGACCTCGACGCAAGTATAAGTAGTAGTTTAATAAAATAAGGATTGTGTGAGTATGCAATGTAATATTTCTAAGAAGGTTGTATTTATATAGTTAAGTTGGAATATTGTCTAATTTTAATTATCTACTATGACCATAATAACACTCATAACACTCTAAGAGCAACTTTCCAGCTGGGGTAACGCACACTTCCCCTTCTTAGAAATTCCTGCCTTCAGGTGTTTGTATGAAATCAAAAATATAAAGTGCATCTTGTTTTATAAATCTATACATTCTCCGGAACTCTTTTTTAGTATATTGTTCAAAGGAATTCTTCCTTTCTCTAAGTATATATATTCTAGGTACTTGATTGTCAAATATTTCAGAATAATCCATGATTTCATTTAATTCGTCCATATTATTTTCAATTTAAGCCACGAGTTTTATTCAGTAGATTTTTGTTGGTGAGAAGTCAAACTGTTAACATCAACTACAAATTTTAATACCCTAGCTGCCGCATGAGTTCAGCAATATACTGCATCAGTGCGAGCATGCTTATGCGACTCCTAAAGATTTGAAGAAATTAATCCATATGCGCCATCTTGCGCTACGGGTTATCAATTTTAGTAAGATTGTTGTCATTTTGTTTAAAAAGTACTCGGTAGATGACACAAGTAACAAATTTTGGAGTGGAAAAAAAATGATGACTGAAGTATTTATATACGATTTTAAATTATAACTATAGAAAAAATATGCAATACGTGTTCTTATTTTGTTTTTTTTTTGAACGTTAAGATCTATAATGGCACTACAGCTAAGTAAAGTTAGTTTCTGAACGTCAACTTTTTTTTTTTTAAATTATTTCAAGTCGGCTGGCAGGCTTTCCGATTTAGCGGTTTTAGCCCCAAACTTTACATTGATGACGATCACTTTTGCCTAAGAAATCACATTTTAATAACAAGACCACTGTTTGTAGTCTTAAATGAGTTATTTTTTTATTTATGAATTATTTTTTATATAACTAAATCTAAGTATTAAAGTGAAAGTATGGATGTTTGTTGCTTTGTTTTCAGCTCATGGCTTAAACGGATAAGTTGTTAGTGTTGCTAATAGATAAATAAAATAAAACAGTTCCTATGTAAGCAGGATACCGAAAAATGCATAGTTTCGGGGGACACGTTAGCGAAGCGGTAGATTAAAACTAGTGCATTGTCTTTTATATACGTAACAAATCACATAGAGTAATAAATACTTACCTTTACCTAATGTTATGTAGGGGAGAACACTGGTCGCCACATCACAGGGTATCCTAGTGTGGAGTCTAGTCATACTGTTTATTTCTATTGTATATTCAAAAGTGAAAAATACTGATTAGGTTGGAACAGTGATTATTTGATAATGATCTTTATTTTTTTCATACGGTTTAGCTAAATTAAAAACTTATCTTGCCATCAGCATCACGCTAAACTAAATTTAAAATTTCGATATCACACGATATATGAATTAAATAATCCTGTCTAACTTAATTATAGTTATATTAGTTTAGATATTTTCAGATCATGAAACGTTTAACAGCTCTATTCCTTAATTTGGTCTAGTTTACTTTAATCAGTGGCAACCGAATCGATGTCATTGTACTGTTGTACCGAATAAATATTTATTTTTTCTTCTTATACAAGGTGCCCATAAATTAGTTTACTCTTTTTTAGGGGATGACTAGATTCCTTGTTCTCATTACATTCCTATATATTTTTTTAGTTTCTATTTCTTTTATTTTAAATAAATTTTAAAAATTTTCAATGTTTAACTAGGTACTTAATCTTAATCACATGCCCATTGTTCTTCATTAAATAAATTGAAATTTTATTTAAAATAATAAGTAGTTACGTACACACACACATACAAGTGTACAAAATGTGCGTGAATTTGGTATCTACTCGTTGTAGTTTTGAATCTTTAACGACTTACTTTAGTTTTTAAAGCAAAAAGTGATAGCGGAGCTGATGAAAAAATGGAACCTTGAAAATTTTTATAAAAAAATATTTAAATTTTATAATAAAATAAAACAGTAACACAAAAATAACTATGGGAATGTGATGATAATAAAGTACCAAAGCTACCTTGAAAAAAGAGTACACTAATTTATGGACACATTATATATGTACACATAGGTAGGTAATACTTTCAATAGGTAATACCAGAGACTAGTAAATAACTATAGACTGACCATCTCCATACAAAAATTCGTGACTCGGAAAAAGCTCAAAATCCAAGCTATTACTAGATGTCGCTCTCAAATAGCTTGGACCAACCTTGTCGTCTTTAATTTTTATATGAATTATTGACGAGAAACGTAATGCAAAATATTTGTTTGTATAATAATACGGACTAAAACTGCTAGATGGCGCTGTCAAATAACCTGAAACCTTAGCAAGTAAATAGTTGAGTTCATCCCAGGCCCTCAATAAGCTTTTGATTTCAGTACTTTACGCAAAAAATGACTATACCTTAATTTTTATAACATTTTATAATAATTACTAAAAAGAAAGTCAGAACCAAATTATGTATATAAATATATAAAAGACATAAAAGCAAATCAAAGAATATGTAACTGCGTGCATCTTTACCGATAGAGACAAGGTTCTCGAACTATAGGTTATTCATTATGGAAAAAGAAATACTTGAGGGAATCGTTATGATTTAAAATAGATGACATAGATATTCAATTATATTAATTACTTTAAAAAGTGTCAAAATCATAACATATTAAATAATATCACAAAAAATATATTTATGTCAGCTTTATAGTCAAATATTTTATTTTGTGCTTTTTATTTGTTTGGATTTATGTGCGAAATTATTTTCTTTGATTGGCACGAGTCACAGTAGGCGAGCAGAAAAATTGTGAATAAAAGAAATGCAGGGAAAAGTTCCAAAACAAACAGACACCCATAGCAACAACAATAAACGACAAAGAATTCAAATTGTCAAACAAATAAAATGTTGTCATAAAAAGAACAAAAAAAGTTGATTTAAGTTATAAGTGTCTAAATACAATATTTACAAAATATTTCAAAATCCATCCAGCAAGAAAATATTTTTTAACTACTGCAAAATAGTTATGAGTCATATGCATTATAAATAAAAATTATGCACTTATTAAGACATAATTTTTATCGATATCAAGAAATAAATTAAAATATAAAAAACCTATTAATTAAATGCACTGAAATTCGTTTTATTATGTTAAGGCAGATAAGAACAAACTGTGGAGATTAATGCTATATTTTTGTGCGAAAAATTATATACTGGCAATACAGTAATCCAGTAACACTACAAATAATATCCGGGGTGGTGTAAAGATTTCTGTTACTGAATTATAAGAGCGGCAACATAGCATCAAATAATATAATCCACTAGCTGGCAACGTCTGTTGTCGCCTGATAGCTACGGATAGTACTTGCAATGAAATATCAAATGATTTTGTAAACAGCTCCATCTTAAGTTTTTTTACGCATTATTTTGACTAAATTTAAATAACTTGTAAATCTAATACAACTAACGCCATCTCTCTATCTTAAAAACAACTATTTTTCAAGTCACAAAATTTTGTTTGACATGGTTAGTCTATAGTTATTTACTAGTCTCTGGTAATACTTACTTCGGCTATTTATAATCTATGAAAATCGAGTTGAATAACGTCAAAACCAAAATATATCGTGGAGTGTAGTACTTTGCTTTAATTGTAAGGGGGATATAATTTTATTATGTTGTAGCGTTTAGTTTGAGTCCGTTACTACAGCTATCATATTCTTCTGGAAAAAAAATATTGGACGAACAGTCACATTTCCACATTTATTAGTTAAGATTAGGATTTTAGAAAACGTTTGAATAAGTAGGTTAAACTTTTTGGGGCTATTTTAGGTTTTTATGGGTTTGTTGTTTTAGTACTACATGGTAACACTGTTGGTCGTTTTTTTCAAAGTTCATTCATTTCGAAGTTTTTCTTTTCTGTGTTTTGTCTGCGTTTACTTGGTTTTGGATTATTAATTAAACTTGATTTGGCTACGGTATTACGGAACTACGTGCTTCTGCTCTCGGATTGGACCTTGTTATTAGTGATTGTGTTTTTTATCAACGTTCGGCTACGAAATACGGATTTCTGTGCTTTATCCCGTGGATTGGACTTGTTTAACTTGATAATGCCGAAGAAATCTAATCTCAAATGCTATTTTGGATGCGTCATTGATGGTAAGTTAGAATTCCGGAAGACATATTTGTTAGTTAAAAACATTAAGTAAAGTAATACGAAAATGTTGATTAATTTTACATTTGACTCCAACACGATGACTTCATCTTACGATGATCCCTTCATCTTACGATTTAATACTTACTTATTAATGTCTGATTAAAATGAGTAGAATATCTAGTCAAATAGATTTGTTGCATTTTAGAAGGAAAGTTATGTTTCGGTTTGCAGGAAATATTCACAGATTATACAAACATAAAATTTCCTTTTTTATTAATATTCATCAATTTCTTTTTCAGGGCCCTTACGTCATTTTCCTATGTGGGATTTTGTGGGAAGCAGGGTTGGTATATAATCAAGGATTAGATGAAATTATAGGGTTTGAAGATTTTGGAGATGAAAACAAAACAAATACAATAGCAGACCATGCTCTTGTATTTATGGCTAAAGGTTTGAAAGGAAAGACGAAACAGCCTTTATGTTTTACCTTTTGCCGAAGTACAACCAAAAAAGAAATGTTAAAAAAAATGTTAACAACTATTATAAAAGAATTAAGAAAAATTGGTTTGTCTGTAGTTGCAACAGTGTGCGACCAAGCTACAACAAATGTTAGTGTCATCAAAAGCTTACAAGAGGATACAAAAGCACAATACCTACGAGAAGAGAAACAATACTTATCAAAAGCTTTTGAAATAGATTATCTAAAGGTATATCCTTTATTTGACCCCCCACATTTATTAAAAGGTGTAAGAAATAATTTGCTTACAAAAAATGCTAACTTTATGCAAAATGGTCAAAGGAAAACGGCAAAATGGGGTCATTTGCAATTGTTATTAGATGTCGATGAAGGAGAGGATGAAATACGTCTTGTCAATAAACTAACAGAATACCACGTAAAAAAGGATAAAATCCCAAAAATGAAAGTTAAGTTTGCCGCCCAAGTGTTTAGTCAGCGAGAATCAGCTGCTATGAGATTTTTAGCAAGTAAGTTGTTTAAGATATGAATCCCAAGAATGTAAATCAGGCCAATTACTGTTCCCATGTTGTACATTTCAGTTCATTTATTAGTCTATTGTGTTACCTTGAAAAGACAAGTTTTTCAGTTATGGCTATGATATATTGTACTTGTAGTTGTTTTTTTTTTTTTTTGAGAGCTGTCTTGGTGGGTTCTAATTTCCTTCCTGTTTTAACCGCAATAATAAATATGTGTATGCGTAGTTGTGTTCTGGATAAAATGAAGGATGAGCCAGTGAAATTACAGGAACAAAAAAGACTTTCCCAACTGAAGCCTTAGTTCGGCAAGGCATCATTAATACATATATTTTGAGCATGAAATAATTTATTTAAATTGACACAGTTTCCCCATAAAACAATCCCATACCTTAAAATAATTATATATTATCCATGATAGGCGAGAAGGGCTGCTCTTGTCCCTGATATATCTTTGATACATCTTAATACATAAACATATTTGTCAATTTTATTTTGTACATTCATTAGATGAGCTTTCCAATTGCAGTATTTGTCTAAAGTAAACCCTGAAAACTTTGTAGTATTTACACTGTCAATTTTAAAACTAACATAGTTTACACATAATTCTGGCACTTTCATATTTAGAGTATTAAATTGAATTTATGTTTGATTTTGATAAATTAATATTTAACACCAGTCTATTAATTTTGTCAGAACTAATTCAGTTTCATTGTTTAGGTCACAGGCATTAACAGTATTAATTAAAATTGTTATGTCATTAGCAAATAAAAAAACATTCATTTGTTATGTGTTTGGGTAAATCATTTATGTATAAAATAAACAAAAGCGGACCCAAAACACTACCGTGTGGTACGCATGTACTATTGACAATAAACTTGGATCTATGGCTTATTCTATGTTTTTTGTTTAAATATGATCCCAAAAAAGTACGACTCCTGTAAGATACGTGAGCGACGCCGCTTGCAAAAGCTAGTTTGTTAATAAATAGTAAAATTTATTTTACGCTTTAAAGACAAATAACACTAAGATACTAAAAATATTCGATTTTGAAATGTAAAGTCTATTTCAAATTTAAAAGTTTACTAGGAGAATACCTACTCGTTTAAAGGCTTGAATAATTTAAAAAAAAATAATAACTGAAGATCTCCTACCTGCAATCAATAAAATAATGTGCGGGTCGAATTTCAATTTTTATTTTTGTTTCAGGACGCAACATCCTTCCGGCAGCGTGTGAAGAGACAGCTGATTTTTTATTGATATTCGACAAACTATTTGATTCTTTCAATGGCCATCTTTATCAAGATAATGCCAAAATTTATAAATCATGTCTAACAAATAATTCTCTACATTTTAAATTATGGGCTGATTTGCTACCGATTCTAGAATCAATTCGATTTGAATCAATTGAGACAAAAATGGTGTAGATGTGATTAAAACTGAATCAATACCATCAGTAAAAAATTGGATTCATAATATTAAGTGTATGTTAGAAATGTGGAATGAATTAAAAAGTAATCATAACATAAATAGTTTGTTGATGCGAAATATAAATCAAGACCCTTTAGAAAATTTTTTCAGTTGAGTTGATTCAGTTTTAATCACATCTACACCATTTTTTTTCTCAATTGATTCAAATCGAATTGATTCTAGAATCGGTAGCAAATCAGCCCATAATTTAAAATGTAGAGAATTATTTGTTAGACATGATTTATAAATTTTGGCATTATCTTGATAAAGATGGCCATTGAAAGAATCAAATAGTTTGTCGAATATCAATAAAAAATCAGCTGTCTCTTCACACGCTGCCGGAAGGATGTTGCGTCCTGAAACAAAAATAAAAATTGAAATTCGACCCGCACATTATTTTATTGATTGCAGGTAGGAGATCTTCAGTTATTATTTTTTTTTAAATTATTCAAGCCTTTAAACGAGTAGGTATTATCCTTGTAAACTTTTAAATTTGAAATAGACTTTACATTTCAAAATCGAATATTTTTAGTATCTTAGTGTTATTTGTCTTTAAAGCGTAAAATAAATTTTACTATTTATTAACAAACTAGCTTTTGCAAGCGGCGTCGCTCACGTATCTTACAGGAGTCGTACTTTTTTGGGATCATATTTAAACAAAAAACATAGAATAAGCCATAGATCCAAGTTTATTGTCAATAGTACATGCGTACCACACGGTAGTGTTTTGGGTCCGCTTTTGTTTATTTTATACATAAATGATTTACCCAAACACATAACAAATGAATGTTTTTTTATTTGCTAATGACATAACAATTTTAATTAATACTGTTAATGCCTGTGACCTAAACAATGAAACTGAATTAGTTCTGACAAAATTAATAGACTGGTGTTAAATATTAATTTATCAAAATCAAACATAAATTCAATTTAATACTCTAAATATGAAAGTGCCAGAATTATGTGTAAACTATGTTAGTTTTAAAATTGACAGTGTAAATACTACAAAGTTTTCAGGGTTTACTTTAGACAAATACTGCAATTGGAAAGCTCATCTAATGAATGTACAAAATAAAATTGACAAATATGTTTATGTATTAAGATGTATCAAAGATATATCAGGGACAAGAGCAGCCCTTCTCGCCTATCATGGATAATATATAATTATTTTAAGGTATGGGATTGTTTTATGGGGAAACTGTGTCAATTTAAATAAATTATTTCATGCTCAAAATATATGTATTAATGATGCCTTGCCGAACTAAGGCTTCAGTTGGGAAAGTCTTTTTTGTTCCTGTAATTTCACTGGCTCATCCTTCATTTTATCCAGAACACAACTACGCATACACATATTTATTATTGCGGTTAAAACAGGAAGGAAATTAGAACCCACCAAGACAGCTCTCAAAAAAAAAAAAAAAACAACTACAAGTACAATATATCATAGCCATAACTGAAAAACTTGTCTTTTCAAGGTAACACAATAGACTAATAAATGAACTGAAATGTACAACATGGGAACAGTAATTGGCCTGATTTACATTCTTGGGATTCATATCTTAAACAACTTACTTGCTAAAAATCTCATAGCAGCTGATTCTCGCTGACTAAACACTTGGGCGGCAAACTTAACTTTCATTTTTGGGATTTTATCCTTTTTTACGTGGTATTCTGTTAGTTTATTGACAAGACGTATTTCATCCTCTCCTTCATCGACATCTAATAACAATTGCAAATGACCCCATTTTGCCGTTTTCCTTTGACCATTTTGCATAAAGTTAGCATTTTTTGTAAGCAAATTATTTCTTACACCTTTTAATAAATGTGGGGGGTCAAATAAAGGATATACCTTTAGATAATCTATTTCAAAAGCTTTTGATAAGTATTGTTTCTCTTCTCGTAGGTATTGTGCTTTTGTATCCTCTTGTAAGCTTTTGATGACACTAACATTTGTTGTAGCTTGGTCGCACACTGTTGCAACTGCAGACAAACCAATTTTTCTTAATTCTTTTATAATAGTTGTTAACATTTTTTTTAACATTTCTTTTTTGGTTGTACTTCGGCAAAAGGTAAAACATAAAGGCTGTTTCGTCTTTCCTTTCAAACCTTTAGCCATAAATACAAGAGCATGGTCTGCTATTGTATTTGTTTTGTTTTCATCTCCAAAATCTTCAAACCCTATAATTTCATCTAATCCTTGATTATATACCAACCCTGCTTGTAGCGACATCTCATCAAATAAAATAATAACTTTTTTCTTTTCTTCAGGCATTTTTTTTACAGCTTTTCTCATATCCTCTAAAATATGCTTATTGATACCAGCTTTAAATGACAAAGAACTTAGTAATTCCTGCAAGGTTCTTTTCGAAGGTAAAACAAACATTTTATTTAATAGTTTATATACTTTTGGGCCTTGCTTGTAGATCGAGAGAGCCATTATCTTTTCATCTGTCGTAAAACGCCGACCTCTCCGTTTTTTATTATATTTTAATTGCATTTTCGTAAATAACTGAGTAAAAGTTGGCATTTTATTTACAATTTTTAAAAAAGACTTTGAATTCGACAATATTTTTGCTGCCAGAACTTCTGACTTATGCTTTTGTTTTAGTTTTTTCATTTTTTCCTTTAGATTTTTTATAATTGAACTCTCGGCTTTATCCATGCGATTCATGCGTGACATTTGTAGCGAAACGGTGGTAGCAATTTTGTTAGTCTCCGAATAAATATCCTTGCTAGTCCCAGCTAACATGTTACTATCGTTGACAGTGTGTGGACTATGTTGTGTATAGGTTTCAGTGTTGGTGATATTAATAATAGGTTGCCTGGCACTTGTTGCCTCTGAAATATTAAAAAACAAAGACACATATTGTTGCGCGTAGTTTTGTTGCGCCGGCTGGAGAAGATGCCGCCGTATGTACCCTTTGGCCCCGAAGACACCACGACCTGACTAACCACGGAGTGACACCCGACTTGATCGAGTGCAGGTTGGAGCGCAGTGAAAACAACACAAATCTTCAAAGTAGGAACGTTTATTGCGTATACAATTAAACCTTAAGTTTAAATAAGCCTATGAACCGCAATCGTTCCTGTAGTTCCGCTTCTTTCTTCAGACCTCTTCACTGGCCTCCGGATACACCGAACAGCGCTTATGTGTTCTTGGGTCTTCACTGGCCTCCGGATTCACCGAACAGCACTTTCTTTCTTCTAACTGGAAGCTTCTGAACTTTTCTTCTTAGACTTTTTCTTTCTTCTTATTAGTTGTTGTTTTCTTCGCTGCAGGCACCGAACTGACTTCCAAAGCTCGGCGTGCGCCTTTTATACAAATTTCGCCCTAAATAATTCCAGCGCTCTGATTGGCTGGCGTGTTTGTGCAATTGGCACCTAATTACGCTTAAGTTTTACTTGGATTCTAAACTTTACATCGAATTATCTTTCAAACTATTAAGCAAAACTATTACAATATTATATTCAAATAATAGAGCGAAACGATTCCTACATGTTTACATAAATACCAATTTGATAAAATTAAATACAAAAAACTTTCTAGAACAAAGACTATCTCAAAACACCGTTTGCGCCGGCAGACTGTTTACTTAGCCTAACATTGTACCTAAGGCGAAACGGTTACAAACATAATTTTATCATTTTACATTATTAAAATATGCAAACATTCTAATTACAATTAGATTTTAACATAATCAAACAAGATATAACTACCAATTAGGAACATATACAACAACAAAGGTTTTCTCGTTATTTCTCTTCAAATACGTAAAACACCATGAAAATAATTATTACATTTCAATAAAAGAAAGCAATTTACACATTATTATCAATAAACCATTACAATAAACCATATAATTACGTAGTTATTCAACGAGAAAATATCTAACCATATTACGTCATTTATTACTTCAAATGCGTATTTTATTATATGAACCTATATACAATAACGTTATATCTACCATTATCTACCTAATCTGATAAGAAATAACCATAAATTTACCACAATTATGACAAATCTGAACAAATCAGTATTTTACAAATAACCTAGGTCTAAATTCTATCCAAAACATACATAAGCTTCTCATATTATGCTTATATTATACCAATGAAATCTCTAAGAACTTTATTAAACACAAACATCATCAATTCAACCATAAATCAATGTTATCAAAATAGAATTCAAAACATACCTATACCTAGGTTCCTATAACATCATAATTTCCTATAAGAATCTTATTAGTACTTGCTTACGTCACACTCGAAAATAACCACCTATCCGAGGACGGGCGCAAGTAGTGAGGGCGTGGACTAGCGTTATTTACAAAACTATTTGAATGGCTATGTCCCTATTATGCCGAATCCATTTGATGTTGCGTCGCTAACAGTCTCCCCCGCAGTGCGTAGCACTCCATCCTGCGGTTGCGACGCTGCAGCTGGAACCAGGATGACGACCCGTCTCGTTGGTCGCCTCAGGATCCCCCATGGTGTCTGCACGTCCAGAACTCGAACTCTCCCATCAGGTCCAGGGTAGACTCGGTGAACTCTTACTCTCGGCCAGGTGTTCCTCGGCAGTGTTGCGTCGACGACCATGACAATGTCGCCAACGCGCGGATCCTGCGTTGCTGCTCCGTTGACCTTCTTCGGCAGCAGGGTAGGCAGATACTCCTTGATCCACCTGTTCCAGAAGTGATCCGTCAGCCGTTGTGCCGTCTTCCACGTTGCCCTTCCGACGAGCTCGATGTCTGCAAACTCTCCAGGCGCCGGTGCTCCACAAGATCTGCCAAGTAAAAAGTGGTTCGGCGTTAGAGCTTCCTCGTCGTCAGGGTCTACGCTAACGTGGGTGAGTGGCCTCGAGTTCACCACGTGTTCGACTTCGGTCATCAGTGTGTGTAGGACTTCCTCTTGTGGTGTCCTGGACTGCAGCACCGTCGTCAGAGCCGTCTTCACCGATCGTATGAGCCTTTCCCAAGCGCCGCCCATGTTTGGACAGCCAGGTGGTATGAACTTCCACCGGGTTTCCTCTTGACTCGCTGCCTTTTCCATTTTCGGTGAGATGCATCTGAGTATTGGAAGGTCTCTCAATATGGACACTTCCTTCACGTATTTGGCCCAGGCTGCTCGCTGGTCTTCGGGAATCTCGTCGTCCCAGCCGATCTCCCCACGCCATATGTCTCGAATCCGCTTATTCCCCTGAATTAAGACTGGGGTAGCAAGGCCCAGGGGGTCGAAGCCGGACATCATGGCGCTGGTGACTTCTCTCTTCGTCGGCGTCTTCTTGCCTTCGAGTATGTCTGGACTGGTATTCCGGAACCCAAAGTTGAAGGCCAGCAAGTCTTCTGCCACTAGCCATCTCAGCTCAAGAGTCTTCTCTTCAGCAACCAGTTCTGTGCTGTCTTCTTTGAGCTGATCTCCTATCCCGTCGAGGATCTTCGGCCTGTTGCTGCTCCATCCCCTCAAGTGGAAGCCTGCCTTTGCGTGAATGCTTTGCACCTGATGCGCGATTCTTCTTGCATCTTCCTTTGTGGCAAAGCTCTGCAAATAATCATCCATATAGTGATTTTTCTTGATGGCTTCCACTGCCGCCGGGTAATCTTCTCTGAAATCTTCTGCGTTCTTGTTCATTACAAAAATCGCCGTAGACGGTGATGAAGCCGCACCAAACACCACTGAGCACATTCGGTATTCGTCTGGTGTCCCATTTCTTCTGTCGCCGCGCCACAGGAACCTCAGGCTGTCGCGGTCCTCTTCACGCATCTGTACCCTCAGGAACATATCTTGAATGTCGGCGACGACGGCGACTGGCTTCTCTCTGAACCTCACAAGCACTCCAAATAGCGATTGCAGAAGATCTGGTCCCGGCAGGAGTGCGTCGTTCAGGCACTTCCCGTCAAATTTGGCAGCAGCATCCAGGACTATTCTTGGCTTCTTCTTCACGGGATGCATTACCGCAAAATGCGGCAAATAAAATGTTCTTCCAGCGTTCGTTGATACTGGAGCCTTCTCTGCATAACCATTTTGTATCAGCTTCTTCATCTGGTCTTCATATGACGTCTTCAGGGTTGCATCCTTGTCCAATTTCCTTTCGATCCCAATAAGACGTCGATGAGCTTGCACGTAGTTGTTTGGGAGGGTTTCGTCTTCACTCTTCCACAGCAGCCCGGATTCAAACCTCCCCTCTGGAAGGCGCTTCGTCGTTGACTGCAGGACCTCAAGCGCTCGTTGGTCTGCGTCGTTGCTCGGGCGGCGGGGCTGCACTCCGATTGATTCGATGTCGAAATGTCGCCGCACCAAGGCTTCTGTCTCATCTTCTTCGATGAGTCTGCTGTGGTTGACGAACTGTACTGGTGACGTCTTCCCGTTGCGACGCCCATGGAGGACCCATCCCAAGCTCGTTAGTGATGCAACTGGATCGGACCTTTTCCCTTTCTTCAGTCTTCTCGTGACGATGAGACCCCAGTTGTCTTGCCCGATGAGAAGTTTTGGCTCTTCATCTTCATATAGTAGTTGACCTTGAATGCCTTGCAGGTGCGAGCATCCTTGGATGACACCTCGATCCACACCTTGTCTTGAGAGCTTTAAACTGTCGATTGTTCGAACTTCAATTGTTTCCTTCTTCTTACGATGAGCTCCCTTGATCTTGACGCTTGTCTTCTGCGAGTCGCACCTCTTGATTCCATGTTCTCCAATTGTCTCGATGGTTATCGGACTCGCCTTGCCTTCAGCCCCAATCATCTGCGCCACCCCAGCATCCAATAACGTGACTGTTGACCCCTCATCCAGAAGGGCCAGTACGCGTGCTGCGCCCTTCGGTCCATACAGGTCCACTGGGATCATCTTCAGATACACCTGCCCATCACTGGCAGTGTGCACGGAGGTGACGACTTCTTTGGGCTCTTCTCTGCGACTGGAGACATTGCAGCGGGATTCTTCTCTATCCCCAACAGCTGCTGGTGGACGGCTTTCATCATGAAGACTGGTGTGGTGCCATCTTCCGCACTTCTTGCAATCTGCTGCCCTGCAGGTCTTCCTTGAATGTCTTCCTCGTAGACACCTGAAGCATAAAATTGCCTTCTTAGCCATTTCGTACCTTTGACTAAGGTTTGCTTCTTTGAACTTCTTGCATTCGTAAATCCAGTGTTCGCCGTTACACACTGGACACCGATTCTTGCGGGGGTGCTCTTCATTCCCCTGCACGTAGTGAACCTTCTTCACTGGTCTTCGCTCGTGGCCCCATGATGTCTTCGGTGGTGCAGATCGCTGACGGTCTTCTTTCTTCCAGGATACTTCAGGGTCGGCTATTTCCGCGTACCATTCGCTTTCAGCCTCCAGGAATGCGTTCATGACTTCCAGGTCCCTAAGTTCTTCGTCAGGATTCGTCCTCTTGTATGCGATCCACCGGTGCTTCATTGTAGTCGGCATCTTCGCAATGAGGGCCCTCGTGGTTCTAAGGGCATCTAAGTACTTGCTTGCCCCCATTGCCTTGATCGTGGCCACGGCGTTCCTCACGTGGCTGTAGAACGTGCTCACGTCGTTCGGATCCTCTGTGACCCGTGGCAGGTTCTCCAGCTTTTCCAACTCCGCAGTTGCCAGAGCTTCGGGTCTTCCGAACCTCAATTGTAGCCCCCTCATGACTTCGCTGGGATGCTCCGCCGTAAACAAGAGGCTCTTCACTGCCTCTCGCGCCCTGCCTTGCAGCGCCTTCCGTAATCTGGCCAGGTTCTGCACGTGACTGAAGCTGGGTGCCGTGTCTTCGAACGTCCTCTTGAACGCCAGCCATTCTTCTGCGGCGCCGTCGAAGTTGGGAAGCTCGATGTGTACAGCTTCCGACCGGCCTCTAGGTAGCTTCCCCAATGCTTCAGCCAACTCCTGGATGTCGGTCTTCCTCGATGCAGGCGGCGGCTGTGGTAGCCGCGGTGGTGGTGGTGGTGACGGTGGTCGCGACGGCGGCACCAAGGGTGGCATTACCCTCGCTCTCCTCTCGGTCTTCTGTAGCCACTCCTCCACGTGGTGCTGCCGCTCCTCGTCTGCGAAGTCTTCTTCGCTGCCGGACTCGACCCGCACGAGCTCCAGTTCGGCCTCGGCGAGATCCAGCTTCCTCTGGGCTATTTCCATTTTCAATTCAGCTTCTCTTCTTCTGGAAGCCCTCGACCTGGTGGTGGAACCAACCCTCCTGGGTTCCACGGGCGCTGGTACCGCGAACCGTGCCTCTTCGTCCGCAGCGCCCCTTGACGCAACCCCATCCATTGCTGGCGGTACGGTGCAACCTTCGGCGTGGCGTGATTCAGGCGCTCCTCCGGCGGGGTGCGTTGGTGCCCCTGGTGTCAACGTCGACCCCGTAGACGACCCCATCGTGTCTGTCGTCTCTGTCGGCGTGGCTGCGCTCCAGTCCCTCGAAGACTCCGTGGCGGTGGTGGGCTTCGTTCTTCCAGTCGACCGTGTGGTTGGCATCTTCTTGATCCAGGATCCGGCTCGAAGGACCAGGAAAACTGTTGCGCGTAGTTTTGTTGCGCCGGCTGGAGAAGATGCCGCCGTATGTACCCTTTGGCCCCGAAGACACCACGACCTGACTAACCACGGAGTGACACCCGACTTGATCGAGTGCAGGTTGGAGCGCAGTGAAAACAACACAAATCTTCAAAGTAGGAACGTTTATTGCGTATACAATTAAACCTTAAGTTTAAATAAGCCTATGAACCGCAATCGTTCCTGTAGTTCCGCTTCTTTCTTCAGACCTCTTCACTGGCCTCCGGATACACCGAACAGCGCTTATGTGTTCTTGGGTCTTCACTGGCCTCCGGATTCACCGAACAGCACTTTCTTTCTTCTAACTGGAAGCTTCTGAACTTTTCTTCTTAGACTTTTTCTTTCTTCTTATTAGTTGTTGTTTTCTTCGCTGCAGGCACCGAACTGACTTCCAAAGCTCGGCGTGCGCCTTTTATACAAATTTCGCCCTAAATAATTCCAGCGCTCTGATTGGCTGGCGTGTTTGTGCAATTGGCACCTAATTACGCTTAAGTTTTACTTGGATTCTAAACTTTACATCGAATTATCTTTCAAACTATTAAGCAAAACTATTACAATATTATATTCAAATAATAGAGCGAAACGATTCCTACATGTTTACATAAATACCAATTTGATAAAATTAAATACAAAAAACTTTCTAGAACAAAGACTATCTCAAAACACCGTTTGCGCCGGCAGACTGTTTACTTAGCCTAACATTGTACCTAAGGCGAAACGGTTACAAACATAATTTTATCATTTTACATTATTAAAATATGCAAACATTCTAATTACAATTAGATTTTAACATAATCAAACAAGATATAACTACCAATTAGGAACATATACAACAACAAAGGTTTTCTCGTTATTTCTCTTCAAATACGTAAAACACCATGAAAATAATTATTACATTTCAATAAAAGAAAGCAATTTACACATTATTATCAATAAACCATTACAATAAACCATATAATTACGTAGTTATTCAACGAGAAAATATCTAACCATATTACGTCATTTATTACTTCAAATGCGTATTTTATTATATGAACCTATATACAATAACGTTATATCTACCATTATCTACCTAATCTGATAAGAAATAACCATAAATTTACCACAATTATGACAAATCTGAACAAATCAGTATTTTACAAATAACTTAGGTCTAAATTCTATCCAAAACATACATAAGCTTCTCATATTATGCTTATATTATACCAATGAAATCTCTAAGAACTTTATTAAACACAAACATCATCAATTCAACCATAAATCAATGTTATCAAAATAGAATTCAAAACATACCTATACCTAGGTTCCTATAACATCATAATTTCCTATAAGAATCTTATTAGTACTTGCTTACGTCACACTCGAAAATAACCACCTATCCGAGGACGGGCGCAAGTAGTGAGGGCGTGGACTAGCGTTATTTACAAAACTATTTGAATGGCTATGTCCCTATTATGCCGAATCCATTTGATGTTGCGTCGCTAACACATATATTATTTGTATATAGAAAAGAACTTGTCACAGTTGTTTCTGTTTAACCTTTTTTGTTCGGCAAGCTTTATTTTTTTTTTGATCGATCTTGACGAAACTTTAAGTGTCTAATTTTTTTATGTCTTGGAACAGCAATGTTTATTTTGGCAGCGCCAGTCACAATTTTTCTTCTAAAGTGAAATGTTTATCTTTTTTTGTTTGATCTGAAGATTTTTTTTATTAGTATTGCGATGCCATATTTTATGTTTCAAATACTATATGAAATTCTACGATAAACTTTATTATATGAGTAAAATTCCTAAAAAAATAACTTACCAAGAAATTGGACCTAATTTTCCAATAAAGTTTTTCATAGAATTTCTTATAGTATTTGTTACAAAAAATATTTTTAACAAAAAAAGAACCGACTTCAAACGTGAAACTAAAAAAAGTAAAAAATAAAACTTAGTACAAAGTAAATCGTATTTTGATTTAGTTAATCAGAAATTTTTAAATAAGTATTTTATAATTTTGTAGTCGGTGCCAAGTAAATACTACAACAACCTTACTACGATAACAAATTACTAGGTACACACAATATTATTAGATATGTCAAAACAATAAAAGACTTAAACAGTATTAAAAGGACATTTATACGAATAGGTACCTACTTACTATCAAAGTAACTTTTTAGATATTATGTACTGGCTTACAATATGTTGGGGAGTTACCTTGACTGTCCTTCGTCTTCATAATCAGACCCCTAATAACAGTCACAACTCATGTAGGTGTAAAGTTCTCATCGATACAAATTAATCAAGCCCAAACACCAGGTAATTGCTGTAAATCGTTGAGGAGTTCCGTCGACTGTCTTTCGGCTCCATCATCAGATCGACTCCAGGCCTTCATTAAAAAGTAGTGCTTTAAAATAATTAATAAAAAAATTAACAAACGCACTAGATTACCACTACGATTTTCGAAGGTTCCCCTCGATTTCTCTTTGATTCCATCATCAGATCCTGGTACCACTCTTGCAATATCTCCTTTCTAACAAAAAAAAGTACCATCAAAATCGGTTCATAAACGACAAAGTTATCCCCGAACATACATTCAAAAAAAGAAGTTTGTTAAAAAGTACAGCATCACAATACTAATAAATTTTTTTCTTCAGATCTAACATAAAAATATAAACATTTCACTTTAGAAGAAAAATTGTGACTGGCGCTGCCAGAATAAACATTGCTGCTCCAAGACATTAAAAAATTCCAAATTTAAAATTTCGTCAAGACCGATAAAAAAAATAAAGCTTGCCAAACAAAAAAGGTTAAACAGAAACAACCTTCACAAAATGACATAAATACCATAGAGATCTAACACAAAATCCACATAGTCGAATAAAACTAATATTTAGAGCTTTCTATCAAGTTGTATGGAATACAAAATCAAAATTATCTTTCTGTTCATATGGTTGTTGCAGTAGAAACTTTAAGTCTAGGTTGTTGAAAAAGTAATGCATACTTAATAAAACTTTTATGAACATATTTATTTATAAATCATAGTTGACGCAAGATAATGACCACATTGCACTATACGAGTACATTTTGTAATTTTTCTTGCTGTACTACTCTTTAAAAGGATATTTTTGTGCCTTTCGCAGACATATCGAAACAGCAAGCATTTTAATTAATCCACTGTCTTTAACTGCACGGATTGATTTAGGGCAAACCTGAGGCTTGTTGAAGCCTCAGGTCTTGTTTGGTGATAAACAACACAGTTCTAGTGGGAATCTTAATATCTCACAATACAATTTTTTGTTTCCTTATGGGATTTCGGCAAATTCTGGACTTAACAGCATTAACAGCCTTTAAAGTTCATATGTGTTCCAAAGAATTGAGAAAAAAAATAAAATCAGAAGTTTCTAAGTCATAACAGTACTTATGGCCAGACTAATTATACATTCAAACAAAAAATTTCAGACTCTACCGGAATTGGAAACTGCTGCCTCGGCAAAAGCTTATACTAATGCCACTACACAGGAATGGTCTTTACAAATTTACTGTCCTCTATAAAGTAAAAGTGAGTTATGCACATAAAATAGGCTCATTTAGGTCATTGATAGGCTCATTGCTCTGCAACATGCATGAACTATCTTTTAAATTCATCATCAATATCACAGTGTATATAAAATTAACTATGTACATACCAATATTCATTGTTGGAATGGCATTTGGTGTTAGCCTGTGACTTGATTTCGATTGGTAGAAATCTTCAAAATGTCTATAGCACAGACGGACCATATTATAAATATAGTTGTTTCCTCGTTTTTGAGTTTCAGGGTCTAAAACTTTTTTCCAGTCATTGAATCTTTCCGTATGTCGAAAATCCCACATAGGAAAATGATGTAAGGGCCCTGAAAAAGAAATTGATGAATATTAATAAAAAAGGAAATTTTATGTTTGTATAATCTGTGAATATTTCCTGCAAACCGAAACATAACTTTCCTTCTAAAATGCAACAAATCTATTTGACTAGATATTCTACTCATTTTAATCAGACATTAATAAGTAAGTATTAAATCGTAAGATGAAGGGATCATCGTAAGATGAAGTCATCGTGTTGGAGTCAAATGTAAAATTAATCAACATTTTCGTATTACTTTACTTAATGTTTTTAACTAACAAATATGTCTTCCGGAATTCTAACTTACCATCAATGACGCATCCAAAATAGCATTTGAGATTAGATTTCTTCGGCATTATCAAGTTAAACAAGTCCAATCCACGGGATAAAGCACAGAAATCCGTATTTCGTAGCCGAACGTTGATAAAAAACACAATCACTAATAACAAGGTCCAATCCGAGAGCAGAAGCACGTAGTTCCGTAATACCGTAGCCAAATCAAGTCCGTATTTCGTAGTAGAGATGGGTAGGTCCGGATGGATGTAAATCCTCGGACACGCATCACACGCGTTAGAGATGGATGCGTGTCCAATGGCCAATTGGATACGGTTCCTCGGAGTGGTGACACGGCGCTTTGGATTGGCGGACTGGACTGGTCGGCGCGATCCGAATCCGATTGACGGGCGGCGTATTGGTTTTGTAATTATTTCAAATCGTTCAAAGAAATGTTGTTTTTATAGGTTTGTTAATTTCATTTGATGAGACAGTGTTACTATTTTTTTTTCTCTATTTATACCAAAAGGGGTATTTTTGTTTATAACTGACAGTTAAGATTTTTTTTATATTTGTAATTGCTTATTTAAAACATGAGACTGATTGATTATAATTTTTTTTAGTTCATTGTATTTAAGTAAAAGTTGTATAATTTTTCCATCCATACATTGATAGCTCTTTCTAACAATCAAATCGCTCAAATCCTTTTTAAAAATTAACTGCTCGCACACCTACGTCTGCGTCCAGTACACCTTCCTACTGATTCATGTTTTGTGCCTCGCCATCCTACAACCCGAGTTACGGTGACCGCCAACCGGATACATATGGGTCCGTCGGACACGGGATCTGGATCTTCCTACTGAATCATGTTCTGTGCCTTTCCGTCCTATAATCCGAATTACAGTGACCGCCAACCGGATCCATATGGGTCCGTCGGACACGGGATCTGGATGTACATCACCTGAGCTGGATGCACATCCGGATTCCACTCCCAATTTACGGCGGACCTACCCATCTCTATTTCGTAGCCAAATCAAATTTAATAATAAACAACACAATCACCAATTACAATGTCCAATCCGAGAGCAGAAGCACGTAGTTCCGTAATACCGTAGCCAAATCAAGTTTAATTAATAATCCAAAACCAAGTAAACGCAGACAAAACACAGAAAAGAAAAACTTCGAAATGAATGAACTTTGAAAAAAACGACCAACAGTGTTACCATGTAGTACTAAAACAACAAACCCATAAAAACCTAAAATAGCCCCAAAAAGTTTAACCTACTTATTCAAACGTTTTCTAAAATCCTAATCTTAACTAATAAATGTGGAAATGTGACTGTTCGTCCAATATTTTTTTTCCAGAAGAATATGATAGCTGTAGTAACGGACTCAAACTAAACGCTACAACATAATAAAATTATATCCCCCTTACAATTAAAGCAAAGTACTACACTCCACGATATATTTTGGTTTTGACGTTATTCAACTCGATTTTCATAGATTATAAATAGCCGAAGTAAGTATTACCTATTGAAAGTATTACCTACCTATGTGTACATATATAATGTGTCCATAAATTAGTGTACTCTTTTTTCAAGGTAGCTTTGGTACTTTATTATCATCACATTCCCATAGTTATTTTTGTGTTACTGTTTTATTTTATTATAAAATTTAAATATTTTTTTATAAAAATTTTCAAGGTTCCATTTTTTTATCAGCTCCGCTGTCACTTTTTGCTTTAAAAACTAAAGTAAGTCGTTAAAGATTCAAAACTACAACGAGTAGATACCAAATTCACGCACATTTTGTACACTTGTATGTGTGTGTGTACGTAACTACTTATTATTTTAAATAAAATTTCAATTTATTTAATGAAGAACAATGGGCATGTGATTAAGATTAAGTACCTAGTTAAACATTGAAAATTTTTAAAATTTATTTAAAATAAAAGAAATAGAAACTAAAAAAATATATAGGAATGTAATGAGAACAAGGAATCTAGTCATCCCCTAAAAAAGAGTAAACTAATTTATGGGCACCTTGTATAAGAAGAAAAAATAAATATTTATTCGGTACAACAGTACAATGACATCGATTCGGTTGCCACTGATTAAAGTAAACTAGACCAAATTAAGGAATAGAGCTGTTAAACGTTTCATGATCTGAAAATATCTAAACTAATATAACTATAATTAAGTTAGACAGGATTATTTAATTCATATATCGTGTGATATCGAAATTTTAAATTTAGTTTAGCGTGATGCTGATGGCAAGATAAGTTTTTAATTTAGCTAAACCGTATGAAAAAAATAAAGATCATTATCAAATAATCACTGTTCCAACCTAATCAGTATTTTTCACTTTTGAATATACAATAGAAATAAACAGTATGACTAGACTCCACACTAGGATACCCTGTGATGTGGCGACCAGTGTTCTCCCCTACATAACATTAGGTAAAGGTAAGTATTTATTACTCTATGTGATTTGTTACGTATATAAAAGACAATGCACTAGTTTTAATCTACCGCTTCGCTAACGTGTCCCCCGAAACTATGCATTTTTCGGTATCCTGCTTACATAGGAACTGTTTTATTTTATTTATCTATTAGCAACACTAACAACTTATCCGTTTAAGCCATGAGCTGAAAACAAAGCAACAAACATCCATACTTTCACTTTAATACTTAGATTTAGTTATATAAAAAATAATTCATAAATAAAAAAATAACTCATTTAAGACTACAAACAGTGGTCTTGTTATTAAAATGTGATTTCTCAGGCAAAAGTGATCGTCATCAATGTAAAGTTTGGGGCTAAAACCGCTAAATCGGAAAGCCTGCCAGCCGACTTGAAATACTTTGAAAAAAAAAAAGTTGACGTTCAGAAACTAACTTTACTTAGCTGTAGTGCCATTATAGATCTTAACGTTCAAAAAAAAAACAAAATAATAACACGTATTGCATATTTTTTCTATAGTTATAATTTAAAATCGTATATAAATACTTCAGTCATCATTTTTTTTCCACTCCAAAATTTGTTACTTGTGTCATCTACCGAGTACTTTTTAAACAAAATGACAACAATCTTACTAAAATTGATAACCCGTAGCGCAAGATGGCGCATATGGATTAATTTCTTCAAATCTTTAGGAGTCGCATAAGCATGCAGGTAACCCCGGGACGTGTACGTGCGAATTGAGTGAGCATCCTTCAGAAAAAAATAAAAAATTATGGTAATTAAGTAAAAGTTCTAAAACAATTGTAAAAGTAATCTCTGTAAAAAAGATTCTTAAAAGTTTCTTCATCAGAAATCGGGTTTTCGAAAGTGTGCGGATTGAGTGAGCATAAGGAATCATTTGCTAAAACCTTAAATACGTCACTATGTGATCTACAAATTATAAAGGTAAGTTAGCATAGGTTTTGCGAAAGACTAGTATATTATTTTTATATGTAAAATTGATACTTTCACTGATTTCGTTGGTAGTTTGTGAGAACCGAGTGAGCGCACGTTAAATAATGTAAATCTTGTTTTATCTTTTTACAAATACAGAGATTACTTTTACAATTGTTTTAGAACTTTTACTAAATGAACATCATTGTTTAATTTTTTTTCTGAAGGGTGCTCACTCAATCCACACGCACACCCCCGGGACAAACGCTCATCTGTAACTCTGAATATAATTTTAACTAACACGGCGTCAGCGCGCAGTGTAAGGCTGGGGTAGGCTAAGGTAAGCTCAAACCTCGAACTAGCAAATGCACACTGAATATGGCTGTCTATGTTTTATCCGAAAAATTAGAAGCACAGAAATTTCATATAGGAGTCAACAATAAATGGTATGTTGGTAAGAGTCATAATGTTAAACATAAGAAAAACACAAGCAAACCGTGTCATAATTTAATTAGCAATACATATTAATCTAAGTCACTATGATACAAACTATTTTTTCACAGTTGGAAATGGCATTTGACTACAGTTTTATGACGATAATCATGAAGTAAATGTTGATAACGTTTTTTAGTAGAAAACTAAATAAAAACTGACAAAAAATACAATTCATTAACACAACAACTGGTGCAAGACCATCAAAAACATAATTATTACGAATGTAAAAAAAAGCTACTTTACAAATGGATCACCTTGAAGTGATTTGTTTCATTAAGGTGAGACAATGTTGTTCGGGCCTTTCAAGGGTAGGCAAAGTACATTGCAATAATGCGCGGTTTACATGTATTAAGTAGTTAAGTTGCTAACTAAATTTTAAGTTACTACATGTCAGTTGTGTGTCCACACAGATTAAGTAGTTAAGCTCATAAGTTCAATGAATATGAACAGTGATGAATGTCAAGGAATTTGTCAATTAGATTAGTTAGATATGTGGGAAACGAGATTTTGGACAAATTCAGAGAAGAAATTGGTTCGGAAATTGTTTTTTTATTAAAATCTTACCTCTTTTATTCCACAATCATTCCTATTTTTAATATTCTTCAACACATTTTTAAATTAAAACTAAACTCCACTCCGAAATTAAAAAAAAAAGAAAATGCGAAATATGCACGAGCTCTTGCCGCCAATCGCTTTGTCAACATAAGCACTTAACTAAAATATTACGTCTGAACGTGTTGAGGCAGAAGCCCCGCCCACCAACTTATACGAAAAATAGAACGAATCCTAATCTACTCAATCACTTGCGTACTAAATTTTAACTTACCACTTATCACTTAACTGATTGTTTACACGTAATTTTTAGCTTAAAATTTAGTTACCAACTTAACTACTTAACGCGTCTAAACCGGCTATAAGTTAAATTACACTTGTAAGCTTGCAACACAACCAGTGTCAAATAATAACACTTTTAATCTACATTTTAAAAGGCAAAGGTGTGGAGTCGTCGCTCGACGAAGAAGCGCTTAAATAAGGCGTTGCGTCCGTGAGGTAACTTCGCGGCAGTAAGCCGATCAGCAGCGCCAGTTTGGCTGCTATTGGCGCCTTTTCTGTATCATCTATAATTGTGTCTTGATCTGGCATCACCTGTGAGATGAAAATGTTATTAATTTATTGTTCCTATACTCTGTAAATTTTACTTTTAAATAGAACAGTTTAAGTATTAAATACATACCTTATCAATAACATGCTTTTGAATAAGTCCGTCCCCTCCGACGAAAAACGTAGAGAAGCCGTCGTACCACCTGGAACGAGACGAGATATTACATTGTTTATTAAAGCTCAGACTTTAGTAATACAAAAATATATTAGGTAATATAGATCGAGACCAGGGCACAGACAGCTTCTTAATAATGACTTCCAAGTCATCGCAAAACATGGTGAAACGTTTTTAATAGACAAAACGTTAAACACAATAACCAAAAAAATTGAGAAAATCTGCTTTTTTTTGTTTAATGCTCATAATTTCTAAAGAACATGGGATGGATTTTATTCTGATGATGGTTACCATCTATCCTATCGTACCGTTTCGGCTTGACGTAGAATTTCGGGACGCCTTATATAACTGCTACCAGAGACTAGTAAATAACTATAGACTGACCATCTCCATACAAAAATTCGTGACTCGGAAAAAGCTCAAAATCCAAGCTATTACTAGATGTCGCTCTCAAATAGCTTGGACCAACCTTGTCGTCTTTAATTTTTATATGAATTATTGACGAGAAACGTAATGCAAAATATTTGTTTGTATAATAATACGGACTAAAACTGCTAGATGGCGCTGTCAAATAACCTGAAACCTTAGCAAGTAAATAGTTGAGTTCATCCCAGGCCCTCAATAAGCTTTTGATTTCAGTACTTTACGCAAAAAATGACTATACCTTAATTTTTATAACATTTTATAATAATTACTAAAAAGAAAGTCAGAACCAAATTATGTATATAAATATATAAAAGACATAAAAGCAAATCAAAGAATATGTAACTGCGTGCATCTTTACCGATAGAGACAAGGTTCTCGAACTATAGGTTATTCATTATGGAAAAAGAAATACTTGAGGGAATCGTTATGATTTAAAATAGATGACATAGATATTCAATTATATTAATTACTTTAAAAAGTGTCAAAATCATAACATATTAAATAATATCACAAAAAATATATTTATGTCAGCTTTATAGTCAAATATTTTATTTTGTGCTTTTTATTTGTTTGGATTTATGTGCGAAATTATTTTCTTTGATTGGCACGAGTCACAGTAGGCGAGCAGAAAAATTGTGAATAAAAGAAATGCAGGGAAAAGTTCCAAAACAAACAGACACCCATAGCAACAACAATAAACGACAAAGAATTCAAATTGTCAAACAAATAAAATGTTGTCATAAAAAGAACAAAAAAAGTTGATTTAAGTTATAAGTGTCTAAATACAATATTTACAAAATATTTCAAAATCCATCCAGCAAGAAAATATTTTTTAACTACTGCAAAATAGTTATGAGTCATATGCATTATAAATAAAAATTATGCACTTATTAAGACATAATTTTTATCGATATCAAGAAATAAATTAAAATATAAAAAACCTATTAATTAAATGCACTGAAATTCGTTTTATTATGTTAAGGCAGATAAGAACAAACTGTGGAGATTAATGCTATATTTTTGTGCGAAAAATTATATACTGGCAATACAGTAATCCAGTAACACTACAAATAATATCCGGGGTGGTGTAAAGATTTCTGTTACTGAATTATAAGAGCGGCAACATAGCATCAAATAATATAATCCACTAGCTGGCAACGTCTGTTGTCGCCTGATAGCTACGGATAGTACTTGCAATGAAATATCAAATGATTTTGTAAACAGCTCCATCTTAAGTTTTTTTACGCATTATTTTGACTAAATTTAAATAACTTGTAAATCTAATACAACTAACGCCATCTCTCTATCTTAAAAACAACTATTTTTCAAGTCACAAAATTTTGTTTGACATGGTTAGTCTATAGTTATTTACTAGTCTCTGCTGCTACTAATGACAAACATGCCTGGTAATGAAATTCTAAAATAAACCTTGAAATTATCACTGTTTAGACATGGAAGATTTCTCTTGATTGATATTTATTAGGTTAAAAGAAGCTATCGTTTGAAATCTTTTTTATTTGTATTTTTGTTCACCTACAGGTGATTCGAATATTAGACCCATCGAAGGTTGTTTCTACACCTAAGTTTGCGAACATGAAATCTATTATCACAGCACCTTTTACTGCATTGCAATCATCCTAACGATTGACCGTAAACTCGGCGGTTAGACTGCAAATATCGGAAGGTCTATTCTTGACAGTTGTAATAAAATATATAATTACACTTAAGTTTTCGGTTTTCCATACAATTTTATTTGTTTTTAGACTTTGATTGTTATTAGACTGTTATTTGATTTTAAAATGCGAAAATTATATGTCAGTTCTCAATAAATAAATTAAAACACATACTGCTCCTGATCCTGGAACACGTGCTTCATATCCCACAGCTTGTACTTCCAAAACATGAAGAATACTTTCAATGCTGAGATGCCTCGGATGCGCCATCTCATCCTGAAATTAATTACAAATCTTCATATTTTCTTTTTTTAAATTTAATGTTATAGGTATCTTAGTAATGTAATAAGCTAGTAAGGTAATAAGCTATCTTAGTAATGATAGAATGGATAGAATATGTTTAAAAAAATACAATATTAGTATAATATTTAAGCTGTAGTAGTACATTCATGCATGTACTACTACAGCTTAAATATTATACTATGTGTGGGTTGGGCAAAACTATTGCCCAACACACACATTTGTCAGATACATGATTATTGATATTATTTGTGAAATTGAATGTTACTGGATATGCCGATGTATTGAAATAATTAAATACCAATATGTAAATGTGCCAAAGTAACTTAGCAAACCGTAGGAACTATTCCAACCTAGTGGTATCTACACTGTATTACGGGTGTACCAAAATCAGATTGGAACACACATCAGTGTGGCAAATACTAATGTTTATTTACACATTATCATTGTTTCCTACTTGTACAAGCTTGTTTATTCTTAGTTCAGTCTCAGTTTGGTGGCCATGCATAGTTCAACTTCAGTTCTCACTACTATAGACAGATACTTTCCTCCTAGATATTTTATTCAATTTTTAATGTTATTTGCTTACCTAATAGTGCTGTCTTCAGGATGTTCAGTTATTTTCATAACCTCAAATTTAACATATGCATACTTAAGGTGACCAATGGTGCGAAGAAGTGCAACTTGCTTGACATAATGATGAAGTCCTCTACCAAAAACAAAACAAGAAAATGTCATTCTTATTATATGCCATTAAGTCAACAATTTCAAAAGTATAATTGTATAAAATATATCCTTTTTCATTATATACTCACACTGTAGTTGTTCCTCTGATGTTGTTCACAAAAACTAAGTTTGGATGGTAAATTGAGTAGTCCATAACTTTGATAAACAGATTAGGCATCTGAAATAACAAAAAATGAGTAAGTTTAGGAATATCTAAATGGACTGTATAATATTTTTCACTTTTATGAAGTGACCCAATCAGGATATTTATCAAAATATAGCCAAGTCATGTTTTGAAACTGACTGAATTTTTATTTCAAATATTGATGGCATTATTGTAAATTTCTCACTCTGAATGCCTATTTTATTTAAGGTAGAAATGCCAACACACAGTATTCTTTGAAAAATATGTTGAAATATAAGGTAACATCAAATTTTTCATAAATTTCAACTTAAAAAACTAAAGCTTTTATAAACTTAAAAATACTTAAAAATAATTATCATATAAAAATTACATTATCAGATAAAATATTGAAGACTTTTCTCAATTGTTCCTCACTGGGTCTGTCAGGGAGACTTCCAGTTGGAGGAGTGTCTTGTGCAGCAGGCAATGGCTTCCCACGGCAGAAAGACACAGCATCTCTCTCAAATTGTGATAAACATGTGGGTTCAAGATCCTGAAAAAAACAACCATTTAAGTTGAACGAAAGGTACAAAATATGTAGTAATAAATTTAAAAATAAATATTTTTTAATTGTATGGTTTTCACAGAAAAGTTTATAATTTCTGTATATGTTATAAACAACAATAATATTTACCACATCATCATAGTTTGTTAGATCAATGCTGCTAAGTTTTAAGTAAGTTTCTTTCTCATAATATCCTGAGGTATTTTGTTCTATGTAATCATCAGAAGTAAGTGGCAATTGGTTAATGAGCACCTTCTTATTATATTGATCCAGACAAGTGGATTCATTCCCATAGTTGCAGAAGTTTTTCTTTAATACCCCACGTTCAAGTGAGTCGGCAAGGACCAATTCATGAGAGTATAGATTATCCGTATTTTGATCCAAAGTATATTTTGACGCAGTTTGGCAGCTAGATATTTGTCGGCGGCTTATCAACTACAATAAAAAGATATATTTAATGACAGATTTGTGATGATTTTCGATACATAGCGTACCATATTTTCTTTAATAATTCAAGCTTATGCACTTACTTCTTCTAGACATTGGGTTCTCGTAGGTATCTTTCGAAGCAGGCGGTTGGAATGATGTTTAGTTGACACGATCCCATTCAAAGGCAAAATTTTATGCGACGCTGTACGCAAACAAATAGCCATTGCAACAGTTACTAATTATACTTCGAATTAAAAAATACACTCAGAAAAATCGCGAAAATTCGTAGTTACGTTCGACATAATCATGTTTACCGCACGCAAGGCAAAAGACAGATGTCAAGAAGATTTTTTAGACATAAATGACATTTAACACATGTTTGATTTTAGAACACTTAAATAAAATACATAAAACGCCATTATACACCTGAAAGCGCCACCGAAAATAATCAAAGTCTATATAAAGTTGGAAAATATTAGCACTATTTTATTCAGATGTAGAAAAAGGTTTGAACATAACAAATGGTCTAGATAACGTTGTTGAAGCCATATTATATTGTACACAGACAGTCGGTATTCTGCATTTCTGAACGCAGCTATCCATGTCAAAATCATCTGATTGTTAATATATTGCCCTGAAAAAGCTGGTTGCCATAACGCACAAAAAATTTTGGGATTTTCTTCAATGAAATAGTACAAATTATAGTAATATTGTTACGAATATTAATTCGACTTTTTTTAGCAAAAAGTTTAAGTTTATTATCAATTACGCCGAGATGCTAAATACCGCAATGGTTCCCTATCTATATTATTAGCCAGAATACATAATGACTTCTTCAATTAAATAAATATTAAAATAATTATGAAGCCCGTAGATTTGTATATATTTTTTTAGTTGTTATTTTTTTATATCGAACCGTCCGTCTATCAAAAAAAAAAAAGATTTGACTGAGGCATTGTCATCTTTCGAATCAACAAAAGTCAATCAAACCCGGCTGCCTGAATTGGTTGAATTGCAGAAACTGCGTGCGAATCGTGCGATTGCGATTTATGCATTTTACGATTGCATTGATTGTAAACTTGTACCAGACCTATTTTGCTTTTATTGAATAAAGTGTGTAGTTGATCTAGAGGATAGTAATAAATCGCTCATTTGAAAAAATAAATTTTCAATATGAATATTCATAGACTGTGTCTCAAAGTTTACAATAACGGATTGAAAATAAATGTAGTAAAGTATTCCTAAATGCCATAAACTTAATGGGCGATATCGTATTTTCCCAATCTAATAAATTGGTTTTACGAATTTCAGCACCACCTATTATGTACGGTCCGTTTAAAGCACACTAAAAACGATTTGGATGAGCATAGGGCTAAAGTCATGGGCCGTGGTTTGCCTGAAAAAAAGCCTCTTCCTGGAGTAAAAAATATAATTCTTGTTGCATCTGGCAAAGGTGGTGTAGGAAAAACTACAACTGCAGGTAAGAACATAATAATTTTTTGTAAATAAATTTTTTCACTTCTTCAACACTTTGTTATTCCATAGTATGTTTTACATACATACATAATATTTAAAATGTATAGGTATATTGTTTTTTTTACAATATTACTAACTTATTATGTATGTTGCTGGTGTAATACAGTTATAAAATAAATTGATATTTCAAAAAGAATTGCTTTGCTTGTCTTAATGGGCAACAGGAATAAACTTTATTGATGATTTGATATTAGTATTAATAAATAGTTTGATGAAAACTTCAAATTTTAATAAGAAAGATGTTTATTGTTTTTCAGTGAATCTAGCTTGTGCTATGAAAGTTATAGAACCGGACAAAGAGATTGGATTACTTGACGCCGATGTCTTTGGTCCTTCAGTACCTCTTATGATGAACATTAGCGGGGAGCCCATGTTAAATGATGACAACTTAATAGAACCTTTACTTAATTATGGAGTGAAATGGTAATATTATTTTGTATCGTTAATTTAAACTTACTTATTTTTGTTAATATTATGTTAGGTCTGCTGCTACAAAAAACTTTCATTACAACACTGAGGTGATTACAAGATCAGTAATGACCTCGGTGTTGCTAGTGTTCATGGGCAGTGGTAAAGGTTGCAACAGCCTGCTCACAAATATAGGTTAACATCAAAATATTAATGGTTTATGAATATCATGTTAATATACTTGCATCCACTTCATCAAGTACATTTGTTCCCATAACTTAGTGGAAATACTACAAAACATTGTGTTAATGTTTGGTTTACTCTTGACTTATTCTACTCTTATGATATGTAGGAGTTTAACCTCTCGGGTACCAGTGTATTCAATTGAAAACACAACACACTCAACCTATTCTAACCATATTTGCAATACTAATAAAAGTGATTTGGGTATGCTGATGGTTATAGCTCAAAAAGCGATAACTGTTGTATATGTCAGTAGCAACTTCTTTTTTCTATTTTAATTTAGGGACTTTTACTATTGAAGATGTCAGTCATGACCTGAACTTATCTCAATCTGTGGATATCTTAATCAGTAACACGTGCATTCATCACCATTCTGTACAGCTTTCTAGCAGCTGTAGATGAGGGTGCCGGCGGAATGTTGATGCATTACCAACTCACTTAAGGTGGAGAGCCCTGGAGTATTTTGTACCAAATACCCTTATAGGTATGCTGATGGTCATAGCAGAAAAAGTAAATAACTGTTGTATATGTTAGTAGCAACAACTTTGTGTATAACAATTGATATTTTGTGAGTTAAGGTGGAAATGTAAATTATATACAAATGCTTATACAAAAAAATATTGTTTTATATACAGAATGTATTGTTAAGTTGTTAACATAACCGCAACTTTTCTAAATTTAACTCACAACTAAACTCTCCTAAAACAATAATAATTCATTCTTACTGCTTCAAATGTAAAGTCTCATTTTTCTGGCATACTCAGCTTTCATGAACAGTAAACAAAAAAGTTTAAAGTGTTGTAATATGGTTACAATATCAATCAAATCAAATGATCTGTATACTCTGTATATGTAACATCTACATATATAAACTCAATACTTATGTACTGAATTGCTGGATTAGGAAGGTATTATTCATGTTATACATTTAAGAATGACTTTGGTTGTATGAATCTTTTACTTTTATTAACACCCAACACAAAAAAAAAAGGTTTATTGCATAAATAACTTAACATTATAGCAATGGTTAATTAATGTTTTCATTATACTATAGAACCCTGGTCATGTTTAAGCTCATCAGATGACAAATACAGAATTTTTTTTAAATTGTTATAGTATGTCCATGGGCTTATTAGTGTCGGGAGAAAACGCCGTGGTGTGGCGCGGGCTGATGGTGATGCAAGCGTTGGAGCGGCTGACGCGGCACGTGGCATGGGGCCCACTTGACTGCCTCGTGGTGGACACTCCGCCAGGCACGGGAGACACCCACCTGTCACTGGCACAGAATTTGCCCATTGAAGGTAGGGTTGAAGTACCATTGCGGTACCCGAGTTTTTAATCCTTTGTTTCTAAAAAAATCAAGAAAGAGATGTGCAACACATTCAATAATTAACTGTTTTACTGAGATGAGACTTAAACAAGATGGAAAATGTTATATAGGAGTAATTATGAAATGAGCACTAATAACAGACAGCCAGGGCAGATATATGAAAATTAAAAAGGTAGTCTTATTTCAACACAATTTTTTTTATAAATGTTATCAATAATATACCAGACTAAAGGCCTGTTCTAAAATTAGCTTTCACTGCAGGGAAAAATGTGGTGTATATTACGTATATATATCTACCTACTTGAAAAAATTGGTACGGGTTGGGAATACCACATTAGGAATACCCAGTTAAATATAATTGATAGATCAGGAAATGTGCAAATTATAATCCTGGTAGAATCGGTGTTTCAACTGATAATGTAAAGAAAAAAGCAATGAAGAAAGAAAATGTGAATTAGATATACTACATATATGCAATAAAAACAATATGTAAAGGTGAAGTTTCAGTAAACCAGTTCATTATCACTTCTAATCAAAAATTTTATTATTTAGACCGACATATTTTATATCTAAAAATTAAGTTAAAAAGAGAAACAAGTTCAAGTAAAAAGCTTTACTTAGCTTAGAACTTATTCGAAAACAATACTATTGTGAATTTCATAAAAATTTGAAACAAGTAGTAGTTAAATAACAGCAACAATTTAATGAAAGCAAAGCACTTGAAGGCATTGTAAATATCTAGACTGATAACTATTCCAAGAATAGATAAATGCAAGATATTGTGGTCAATAGTCTATTGTGATCAGTAGAAGATAGTCTGACTACCATTCGCAGATTGTTTCTTTAATTGCTCAGATAGCTAGTGGATGTCCACTGAAGGGAATTGATTTGAACAGTCACTATGTTTGATAATTTCACTCCACTTCACTAAAAACGTAACCTCAGTAGTAGATAACACAACACACCTTAAGGACTGTTATAATTTGCAACCCTCAATAAAACATATATATATTATATTATACACTTCATTGTTACAGGAGCTCTGGTGGTCACAACACCACAGTCTGCAGCTCTACAAGTTACCAAAAGAGGAATCAATATGTTTGAAAAGTTAAAAGTACCCATCATTGGTTTGGTTGAAAACATGTCCCATGCTGTATGTACAAAGTGTGGCACTAAGAACTATGTCTTCGGGACCAACACTAAGAGGGCTGCCACAGATATGGGGCTGGAGATTATAGAAAGTTTTGAAGTTGATCAAAACATGTCGGATTGCATTAACAGCGGGAAGCCTGCGATATACGCCCTCCCCGACAGCATACATGCAGAGAAATACAGAATATTAGCAAACAGAGTTTTCAAATATTTAGCAGACAAGGATGTCGAGCCAGTTGAACTGAAGAAGCAATAGGAAAAGCACAAAATATTTACAAAGTAGTTGTTGAATATTTATTTATTTTATAATATACAAAATAAAACTGTTTTTTTTTATATAAAAAGGCTGGCTTACATTATATAACAAATAACATGGCAAACATATTCCCTGTCCAAAAAAAGTACACTAACATATTTCAACTCCAACTAGGAAAAGTAAACAATGTACAGTCTAGCAAATCAATTGACTTTGTTTCAGCGCAGACCTATAGTATGTTTAGAATCTCATGTAAGAAAACATGTCAATTTAAAACAAAAAACAATTTGTTTTCTTAGTTTTTTATATGCAAGGAAAGGTTTTTACAGGAAGATTAGTTTACAACGCCTAAGGAAACTACAAAAAGATTTTAAAAAATTGTAATGTCATTATTCAGTCAAATAAGTACAGATATTTACATTGAAATCACATTACGATAGAATCAATTCGGAATGAAACGTTCACATTTAATAAAGCATGCTACTTCAGTCAGTTACACTTTTATATTAAAATTATTGATAATTTCCTAATATATCACTTGAGGGGACGAAAGTTATATTGAACTAATCCAACATAATTGTTCGGTACATGAGGCCATAACATAACATGAAACCACTTCTACATGATTGTCACATAAAAAAAATAGATTTTTCTAAAATTATGTAAATATGGGCTATATAGGGTAGTAAAAACTCTGAAAATTGAAATAAGATAGATTTCTTTTTCTTTCCCGGCACGTTTGTTTGTAGCCACATTGTACTTAGAGAACGTCAGAATTGGGAACAAAAAATATGACAAAAAAAATAACGTTATTCTTACAATTTTACAGGGCTAAATGCCACGTTTATTGGTCCAATTCTGTCGCCGACTAGTGTGTGTGCGTGACGCGGTATATGTATTCCGCTCTATGAACAATCTTAGTAACAAAACGTCAACAGTCTATGCACAGAGAGGACTTGGTCCGCGTGCAGCGCCATCTACCACTTCTTCTTGTGCTCATCCATGCTCACGCCGCCCGGCCCGAGGTACACTATCATCAGAAGACCCCCGATCACTGACAATGTCTGGAAAAAACATGTATTTTCATAATAAAAACAGCTGGAGATATAGATAGGTTGAGTTTACTGGAAAAGTCATTCTTAATCTGTTCATGACACATATTGTACCCTGGAGAAACAGTTGTTTTGTAAATAAATTAATTTCTTCAAGTCATTTACATCCAGCAGTTGACTGTAGCATAACGACTATTCTAGCATTATGCTAGAACCAACCATGGCCTTAACCAAATTAGGTGATAATATCAGCCCCAATGCAAAAGAGTTCATATAGTGCCAAATATTAAAAGTGTTTAATATTCTAAGTAAAATTGAGATAAATAAGTTCAATAAATACACAGTGGTTTTGAACGCTTAATGAACTTTATTTTCAATTTAAAAAAGTAACCTTATTCCTTATTTAAATAAAATAAAATAAATTCTTAGGGAACCATCTGTGCAATAAAGGCTGTTAGTGTTTTAATATAATTATTTTAGTTGTGGAAAGAACAGTTTTTATACTTTAAGAATTTCGTCGTCAAAGTTATCAAGACCAAGTATGAATATATTGTAATATAATATAATAATGTCCATAATATGGACTTTCTAATTATGTCCATATATTATGACATTATATTTATTACTTCTTTATTATAGAAGTTCAATATAAAGTTTTTTTTAACCATATAAATTCCACTAAAATGGCTTTACTTTCATTTACTAAAAACATTTTGGTTAAATCTTTATAGTGAGTCATTTGTCCATGTCATACATTGGTAAGTATGTACATATGGACAAATGCCAGATTGTTGGTTTATATCTTAACTAGCGACCCGCCCCGACTTCGCACGGGTCTATGTCCCTGTATTTTAAATCTGTAATATCTTCGAAAATATTCATTTAAATTACACGCTGTCAAGGGCCATATTGATATATATTACATGCACAATGTATTTAAGGTACTTAATTGAGTAAGGATTAATGCTGTGCTGCTTAAAATCAATTCGTAAATAAGCCATTATTTCTCGTAAAAAGTAAAGAATAAAAAATGATTATGTGCGTTATCCCTAAGAGATAGACATATACCATCACAGACTTTTTTGTAGAACTTGTTAAGGTGTACAATACTGTAGAATATTATTTTGATCTATCTCGTAGGGTTCAGCCAGGGGTTCATGTAAGCGCAAAAAAATGTGTTTACACATTAGAAACCTCTGATTATCAGTGTTTCTCTACTATATTATGCATGTATTACACATATGAACCTTCCTCTTGAATCACTCTATCAGACAGACAATGGGAACGACTTTGTTTTATACTATGTAGTGATGAAATTGATGTAAAAATGGTAAATATAACAAAAACTGACCTGGAAGAAGTCATACTTCAGGAAATCTCTGAGGGGCTTGTAAGTAGGTACAGCCCACCACGCGTTGTGGTACAGATTGAGCACCGTCAGCACCAAAACCAACATAAGAGCAGACAGCTTGGTGCGGTATCCCACTGTTACCAGAATCATCAGCACGGAGCCCAGCAGGTCCTGCACTATCTGGAAATGATAAACAATTGCTTGGTGAATGTGTGCCACACAATACTTTGGAGAATACTCATCTTTTCTCCACTACCGACCATTCAGGCGCAAACAGAACTTTGAACCGTTCATGGTTGGCGTGCCGTAAACTGGAAAAAACGACAGCCTAATTTTTCTAATCTAATGTAACCATGGAGCTTTCAAGCACAGAGTGAATTGGTACTTCTTAGACAGGCGTGGACCAACTTCGTCTTCATCACTTTCCACCAGGTGGGATAGAAGACGAACGACCGCCATCTCAATTTATGGTAAAAAATCTAATCATTTTATAGAGTTGTCATGTCTAAGTCACTTCTAGCGTTCAAATAAACGAGAAGTAAACGAAAGAGTTATAATGTTTTTTAAACTACTATGCTTAGTAAGCTGTTTGAGATAACGGAAATCAACCAAATACCATAATCTTTTTCAGCATGGAAATATACAGGGTGTAACAGGCGGGGTGGATCAACGGACTCTGAGGGGTTGAGGACCTCAATACCTACCAATTTAACTCAGCACTCAATTTAATTTCAGCAATAATTAGTAGCTCTCCGAGAAAACTCGAAATTATAACCTAACTTTCAGATCTACGCTCATGAATTTTTGCCTCAAAATAGCTTAATAGTAAGCCTTTTATATCATCTAACCGTCGATAATCGTTGCTTTTCATAAATGGAAATAAAATTGAAACTATTAAATTTTTTTTTTAAATGTGGACGTCAACGTTCAGGGGTCTAAGATAAAAAAAATCATACAACATTTTTTTCCAAAACCTATCTTAAAAACTACTAGTGTTAATGTAGAATAATATCTAAAAATTTCGGTGGACTAGCATCACGGCAACATGTACAAAAACATACTTAAGTGTAAAAGCAGCCATTTTTTATTACTAAGCAGCGTTATCGAAATCCGAGAATGGCATACATGAAAAGTGTCATTAACTGATTCCGAGAATTACAAACTCAAAAAGTGTTTTGTTCAGGTAATAAGCGATATTTGCTTTAATTGAACAAAAGTCGGTTTATGTTTGGATCACATCACGATCATATTATGTGTAATAAAGCGGTTTCTCGCTGCGACCGCCGCCCGGTACGGACGTTCGAAGACCACTCCGATTGATCGGTCCCTTCCCGATATTCAGTGGCGCTCAGTTTACTGACGTCACAGACTAGCGTGTTGGCTCCGTGATACGGTTTTTCTGGGTTTTTTACTCCCTCCGAGCGCTCTCAAAGTGATTTTTTATTTGCAACTAAGTTTCTTAGTTTTCAAAGTGCTGTGTTGTGCTTGTGCTGAGCGCTGTGTGTGCCCAGCGTAAAGTATTCTGGTTTTAGTACAGAGGATACCTTACGGTGACAACCATTTTGTACTGATCCAGTCCTTTCTATTTTATATATTATTTCCTTTCTACACTTTTATTTATTTACTATTCTATTTTTACATTTATTTTTATCATATCTGTGCCTTTCCGTGCATATTTGTTCCTTTAGGTTGACCCTAACGCGGTCAACTCTTTACCTGCGTACCCTTTTTAGGATTCCAGGTAGCGGACTTCGGCGAACTACGGTTAGTTTTTAAGTTATTTTCAGGAGACAGATATATCGAAGGCCTTCATGGCCTTCGTTCGCTAGCAGTGTGCAGACATCTGGACAAAATTCGAAAGTGGGTTCAAACCCACAACCAAAACGCCGACCAAAAAGGAGAGACGGGCGCGTCAACCCGCATCCATCAACTCCTCACGCGATCGTTCTAGCTCGCGCTCGAAACGACAAAAAAGGGCCAAGCCCTCGGACTCATCCGGTGATGAGTCCAAAATTCCGAAAAAGCGGGCGCCGCAGTCCATGCCCGCGTCAAATTCAAATTATATCTCTCCTACCCCCGAGGCCAAGCCAACCAGTCGGCATCCGCCTCCATTTTTCATCCGGGACAAAGCGGCGTGGACATCTGTGTACACAAATATGTCAAATTTAAAAATCGCGTATACGCACGCGAAAAATACCGCGATCGGCATCCGCATAGCGACTGTCGCACCCGTCGATCACCGCGCCCTCACCAAGTACTTGAATGAGAAATCCATTGAGAACCACACTTACTCGCTCGAAGAGGAGCGCGTTTTACGCGTCGTCCTTAGAGGCGTACCGAAGGAGATTGAGTCAGAGCTCCTTGTCCAGGATCTTAAAGACCAATGATTCCCGGTCATTTCCGTCCACCGTATGTATGGCAAAGATCGTACGCCGTATAACCTAGTATTGGTAGCACTAGATCACACCCCTGAGGGCAAGGGGATTTTCATCCTTAAAACAATAGCACGACTTTCGGGGATCACCGTCGAGATCCCTTTCAAACGTGGTATACCCAGCCAATGCCATAGATGCCAAGTCTATGGTCATACGGCCAGAAATTGCCACGCCAAACCCAGGTGCGTCAAGTGCCTGGGTGATCATAGCACTGCGGATTGCGCGCGAACCCCGCAATCTGTCGAACCTCCTGCATGCGTCTTATTTAAGTCGGTTGCCCACACTGCCAATTACCTAGGATGCCCCAGGGCCCCAAAGCCCAACCTCAAAAAGGCGCAGAAGGCAAAGCAAAGGTGTCCACCCTCTGCTCATGCTGCAAAGCCCGGCCCACCCAATAAACCGCAGCCTCTGCTATGTGACCCTCACGGTCCTCCACCGCCTCCCAAGAACGCATGGGTGACCCCACCTACCATGGTGAGGAAACCCATGGCAGCCCTCACACTCCCGTCTTCTCAGGTACAGCAGGTCAAGATAGCACCTGCTTGCATGCCTTCTCCTCTCGCGGCCAGGTCCCACGGAGAGCCACTTTCAGACTTCACGCTTGTAAGCGAATTCGCCTCAAGTTTCGACTTGGGAGAAATCACCACTTTGGCTCGCAAACTACGAGCCGCAAAGGGTGACTTCCAGGCGACCTGCTTCGTCGCGATCGAACACCAGGCGCTTATCGCCAACGTCCAAAAATTCAATAAATAAACTTTTAAATGGCGTCCTAGATTAAAACTTCGGTCCCTTACTATCGGCTACTTCAACGCCGATGGTCTTAAACATCAGCGTAATGAAATTCATGAACTCCTTCGAGAATTCCAAATCGACATTTTACTTGTGCAGGAAACCTTTTTGAAACCTAGTCACAAGGATCCGAAAATAGCGAACTACAACATCGTTCGTAACGATAGGCTTACCGCCGATAAAGGCGGCACCCGATCCCCCACAGTTCGAGAATATCGAAGTTTCCTGTTGTAGAATAGCGATGAGCGGCCATCAGCCAATCACGCTGGCATCCATCTACCAACCACCACATAAAGCTATACTTCAAAGTGACCTCCAGTCGCTACTCGATATGAGTCCCTCCGTAATACTAGCTGGTGACTTTAACTCGAAACATTCAGGTTGGTACTCCGTAGTTACCAACCCAACGGCCGTCTTCATCACATGTTAGACTCGCTAACCTGTGATGTAGTGGGTCCTCGGGAACCGACTCACTATTCCTATAACACAATCATCGCCCCGATATTCTCGATATAGCAATCCTACAAAGTGTTAACGGTACACTCAGTAGAAGTCATCCACCAACTTACTTCGGATCACCGACCGGTAGTCATGCAGCTAGGTGTCCCAAGTGACCCGTTCCTCAAACGAGGGCACACATTGATTGGGCCAAACTAATGGAAGCCCTTAAGGCAACCGACAGCCCCGACCTGAACACCATTCCCGATTCATTTTCATCTATCGAGGAGACCAATGCAGCGATCGGTGCTTTCACCAACCACCTTCGAACTGCTATCAGTGCATCTTCCAGACGGGTTCCGGTGGCGAATGATCGCCGGTGGATCCTGCCCGAGGATGTGAGGGAGTTGTTGAGAGCAAAGAACGCAGCTATCCGGCCGTACGATTACGCTCCGACCGAGGCAAACCGTATCCGTATGAGGGCCCTACAGCGAGATGTTAAATCTCGCATACGCGTATTGCGGTCTAACAACTGGGACGCGCTTCTTGAAGAGATTGAGCCTTCGCATCTGGCTTACTGGACCTTGGCGAAGTCTCTCAAGATGGACTCTACCGCGTCATCGATGCCTCCACTCCTTAGGGCTCCGCCCATGACTCCCGCCTTCGATGACTCCGAAAAAGTTGAAACCCTAGCCGATAGCTTAGCCCAACAATGTACACCAAGTACAGAAAGCACAAACGCCCTCCACATAGAAACTGTGAATAGCACAGTCGAAACTAAATGCGGCAACCCACCGACAAACACCCTGCAACTAGTAACGGTGGAAAAGGTACAGACAATAATTATAAACTTAAAACCGCGGAAAGCTCCAGGTTCAGACGAAATACCAAACAGGGTTCTGAAAGCTCTCCCACTCGCACTCATACAACTGTTAGTAGTTATTTTCAATAACTTACTAACTGCTCCTTTCCGCAAACGTAGGCAAATTATACGAAAGGATCATTTTGAACAGGCTCCGAGAGGTCATCCATTCGAAGCACCTGTTACCGGATGAACAGTTCGGCTTTAGGTCCCGTCACTCCTGCGTCCAACAGGTGCACCGCATCACGGAGCACATCTTGGAGCAAAGGAACGTAGGTCGAAAACCGATAGGCACGGGCGCGCTTTTCTGTGATGTGGCTAAAGCCTTCGACCAGGTCTGCGCCAACGGCTTATTATATAAGCTCTTTGAACTAGGCGTGCCAGACAGCCTCGTGCACATCATACGAGACTTTCTCCACTGTCAAACCTTTCGCTACAGATTGGAAGGTGCACTCTCCAATCCCCGTCCTGTATTAGCCGGTGTCCCACAAGGCTCGGTGCTTTCTCCTACTTTGTTTTCACTATATACTAGTGACATACCAAGGACGGAGAAAGTAGACCTAGCGCACTTTGCTGCATAAATTGCCCACTATTGCCACGTTGATGAAGTTGGTGTCTAGACGCTACTTCGACAACGCTCCCCACCATCCCAACCCGCTGGTCAAAAAGTCATCTGAATACACAGCCAAACCAGACGCGGCGGTTCGTTTTAGGCGTCCGCGTAATGTCTTTACAGATCCCGACGATGATATTACAACAAGGAACGCACCCGGTGGGCCAGGCTAACGCGTCATACGCATTCCTACTGAGGTTCTTGCTGGTTCTTTGGCAGTAAATGATCCTTCCGAACCAGTGGTAGTTTCAATATTCGACGTCCTAAGCCGAGGTCCGTGCCCTCTCGGGTGCCCTTAGGCGTGTCGTATGTAGGAGTAGTTTAAGTTCCAGCTAGGCGCCGTCAGCGCTAGGCCACAAAGTAGGGTGAAATTTAAAAGGCCTATGGGCCATAAATAAACTGTAAAAAAAAGGTTTATGTTTAAAGAAGGGTAATAAACTAAATAATGTCGTAGTGCGGTACACCACCGTGGTAGGTTCTGCAAAGATATTTTGTAGGTGTTGAACAAATTTTTAACATAATAAAAAAGAAAGGAAGAATTAAATAAAAATTTAGTTAAATTAGTTTTTTTTTATTCTACAGCAAATGTTCGAAATGACCTCCATTATTGAAGATGCACAATCTACATCGTTTTAAGAAATTTTCTTTGAGCTTTCTAAATGAATCTTCTTGTTTTCTAATCTTCATTTGAGCCTGGGCCAGTTTCGAACGTAATTCGCCAATGGTAGTGTAATCAGTTTTGTACACCAGTTCTTTGTAATATCCCCAAATAAAAAAATCTACTGGGTTAAGATCTGGTGACCGTGGAGGCCAGGCTACAGGCCCTCCACGGCCAATCCAACGCCGCGGAAAACAAACATTCAAATATTCTCTTACATTTCGAGCGTAGTGGCATGGTGCTCCATCACATTGAAAGAACATGTGGCGGCGAACTGCTAAATTAATGTCTTCCAATACTTGGTATAAATTATTTTGTAAGAATGCTAAAAATGTTTCTCCATTTAATCTTGCTGGCAACTCAACAGGTCCAACCAGTTGTTTGTTAAATACACCAGTCCACAAATTAACACTAAACTGATGCTGAAAACTACGGCGGCGGATCGCATGGGGATTTTCGAAACTCCAAGAGTGATAGTTATGAATATTTAAAATTCCACTCCGGCTAAAAGTTGATTAATCTGTCCACATAATATTATCAAAAACACATAATATATCAAGTGGTGCAATAAAAAAATCTACTGCATATAACATAATAACATAACCATATTGAAATTATTACCCTTCTTTAAACATAAACCGACTTAGTTTATAAATAAGAATCGCAAATATAGCTGAACCTGAACAAAACACTTTAGAAATATGCAATTCTCGGATTTAGATAACGCTGCATAGTAATAAAAAAAATGGCTGCTTTTAGACTCAATTATGTTTTTGAACGTGTTGCCGTATTGCTAGTCCGAAGAAAATTTTAAACATTATTCTACATTATCACTAGTCGTTTTTAAGATAGGTTTTGAAAAAAAATTTTGTTTGATTTTTTTTATCTCAGAAAAAGAAAGATGACGTTCACATTTCAAAAAAAATTTTATAGTTTCAATTTTATTTCCATTTATAAAAAGCAACGATTATCGACGGTCAGATGATACAAAAGGCTTACTATTAAGCTATTTTGAGGCAAAAATTCATGAGCGTAGATCTGAAAGTTAGGTTGTAATTTCAAGTTTTCTCCGAGAATCTGATTTTTTTTTTAAAAATCACTAAATCCCAAATATCTCAAGAACTACTAAATATTTCTGAACATACATGGGGGTTAAATAGGTAGGTATTGAGGTCCCCCACCCCTCAGATTACGTTGATCGACCCCGCCTGTTACACCGTGTATAAACAAAGTCACCAATAGTCACCATAATATTTAGAGGTATTGGTAGTGTAGAAAATCGATCTGTATACTTACCAAAAATTTACTTTTTCTAAACACATTACCATGTTTTATTTCATTAATTAGGGAAAAAAATAAAGATTTCCCCCAATGTTTCCGTTATAAGATAACATCCGCATTTACAAAGTTTCATTGAAATGTAAAACACATCATTACGATTACCTGCTTATTTTTACAATTATCAGTCACTCAAATCATAATTTCACTTTCTAGACGCACACTTTCACTCGGCGCCCCAAGTAGGTCACACAACTTGAACCACACTGTGGCCATATTTATGACCACATACGAAAACCAGTAGCCAAAAGCAACTATCCATATATTCGTTGCGGCTGTTAAAGGACATCGCCGCGGCCGGCATGAACCTAACCTTACTTTCTTATTTTCTATATTATTTTATAAATGGTGTATGATAATGTGTAACTTGCTAAATGAACTTTTTTCATTTCATTTCACATATACGATTGTGCCACCCGGAAGTGCCGCTTAATGCCGCCAGAATTCGTGGCTTGCGCGCCTTACCTACATAATATTATCCAACATTTGCAGCTTAAGTCAGATAAGAATTAGATAACGGTTATTGATAAATAGTATAAATTAATTGTTTTCCTATAAATATCTGCTGTCGCATCATGATATAAATTTTTTAATTTTAACATATTCACTGATTATTATGCATATCAGTTTTATTGTCAAGGAAGTTATGCCAAAGTAAAATAAATGAATGAGAGACTTCTTTCAACCTTGACCTCGTGATTAAAGGTCACATCTACAAATATATTCTATTTGTATATCTCTATAATTTTAAGAGAAATATATTCTGATAAAAATTCTCACTGTTATCTAAGAATAAGAGACTACATTAGTAGATTACATGGCTCACTTGAATACTGTTGAAATATGTTGTAAACACAGTGTATCATGTAATAAAATATGCGTGCTTCTTACTTACTTACTTAGAAAGCTCACTTAATTCAGGGTTTTGACAAGGTTTTAACATAGATCAATCTAAAATGACTAAAAATTTAATTGTAGTTACACTTAATAGGGCCCATATTGTGTTTATGCCAGTTAAGAAACACACACAGTTACCAAAAAAGAGTGAAACATCTGTTCATCTTTAAAGACTGTATAACACAGATAAGTTTAAAAAAAGTATCAAACCATCAGAGTAGTTACCAGGGACTGATATCATAATTTAGCTGAGTTTTACATTTAGACAGTGTCTAAAAATAAACAAGTGTTTAAATCTTTTGTGGGAAGACTGATAATTTGTATAGATTGTTCGATTGAATTCCTTGAAATCTGCTCTAACAAACCAACACAAAAAGTTATTTACAAACCTGTAAGAAAGAGATTTCGAATCTCAGCAGTGTCACAAACATGAAGGCAAGTAGGATGCGTCCTGCCAGCTGAAGGTATGTTTTAGGTTTGTTCTCGCCGAGCGAAGGTACTCCGGCAAACAGGCTGCGCCCCTCCGCCCGAGCTTCCGCTAACACCAGCAACAGGGCTCCAATCAGAGCCAAGTTCCGGAGTAAGAACTGCACATCCCACAGTATGCTATATGCGAATGTCTGTAAATGTAACACAGGAGCTGTCCGAATATAATAAAATTAATTATCAAGAAAGTTAAGCTTGAGACATAAGAGAACATACAGAGAAATGGGGAGCTGAGAACAAAGATTAGTTGATTAGTTGACATAGGGTTAAGTAACCCTCTTACCTTACTTATATGGAAATAGAGCAGAATAGTTAAAAGAAATCTTTATAACATAAAACGTTTCAAATAGCATGATCACTGGCATATCTTTCTCTTTTCTAGGGGTTCACAGTATTATTTCTTTACTTCATCTCAATAAATAACAACTAATAATCTTAAAACTATGTCAAAAAGCTATATTTTCAGTACAATGTTACAACTTACTTGTAATACTACAATGAAGAAAAGCATTCCACAAGCTATATCCACCTTTAATCTTAATAGTACCATGACACAACCACCTAGCTGGCCAAAGAGGTTAATTATCTGCAAAAAAAAAATGTTTTCAATACAATAATAATAAATAAAGATATTAAAACTCCGGGAGATACAAAACATTGCTAGAACTTACAAAATGGTCAACCATAAGCAAAAAAAATGTGCAAATCATCCCAATAACCCAGTAGTGCAGTTTCATCAAACAATTAGTGCAGTGTTACATTCTTGTATACTAATAACTTACATAATACACTGAAAAATAACTTAAACTTTACACAACTGACTTTATCAAATGTGACGTAACTGTTTTAAAAGTAATTTCAAAACTATGTAGTTTTCATTGTGATAAAAGGTTAAAAGACTGAAATATTTTGTAAAAATTGATAAAAATAAAACATAGATTTTGTAATTGTAATTTTAAATATTTGATGGAACATTTTTTTTGTATACTATTTATAAATTGTATAGTTATAAAAAATAAGTTTACCACAAACATAGTAGCAAGGAAGTAGCCACAACTCCATGACATATTCATGTAATCACGCTGCTCCGACCATTGGAACCACATTCGAAGACCATCTTCCAAAAATGTGGAGATAAGGCATAATCTAGCCACCGTTGGAAGCACATGTTTACTTTTTCGGATCACCTTAGAAAAAAAACAAAAATTATTTTAATTAAAAAGTACTTAAATATTATTTTATAGCTAGAGTCTCTCTCGTAGTTTCGGACTGGGCCACCACCACCCTTCTCAAAAAACCACCCTGTATAATCAGTTCCCACAAAAGTTGATTGATTATTAATGTGTAAACTCACTGTTCAACGTAAGTTTTGCCTCGAAATAAAATGTACAAAGGTAGTATATAAATATAAGGCTCAGCTATTGTAAACAAAAATGGTATTTAAAAGAGTATTCTATCAAATTATTAATTCACAAAATAATTGTAAGTGAATAATGTTCAATGATGGGAAAACAAGGATATTTATACAAGGACCCCAGTTGCATTTGAGTTGTCGACATATTAAAATACACAAACCTTACAAATAAACAAAATAATATTTCTTTAATGGGAGACAATCGTAAGATCTGTACAGTGTAAATAAACAATTTTGTAAAAATATTCGGTTACCGTATACTTTGTGCGACTTAACATAAACCGACAAGAAAACTAAAAATTAACTATGTATTTAAAATGAAAAATACCCTCACACGCAGACAAAGAACATAGTCATGAATATCACTCCAACACAAAAAGGACACTTTTTGATGAAAAAGAGAAATTAATTTGGATGACGTCGCCCAAAGAACTCGAAAGTACGCAAATGTATAGGAAAAATCTGTAAGCTTTATTTTACCTGGTCAGCAACATCTTCTGCTGTCGCAACATATTCATTGGGAATTTGCATATTTGTTTGTACACATAAAATCACTATCACCAGTAAAGTAAAAATATTACTGTCTTCCACAGCAAATATTACTTCAGTTTTAGTTGCTCACGCAGCTCACGTCACGTCAAATTGCCTGTCAAATGACGTGTGAGTGACAAAGATGTTCATCCGGTCAAATTACATCTTTTTTGAACCTTATCAATAATATAAGAAAACAATTGTAGAGACGGAGTCATTTCATTCGTACCATATTAAATAAACTTAATTTCACTCAAATAAGAAAAAGATTCAAAGCTTTTAAAAATAAAACAAAAGTTGTAATTAATGGCACCGGAAAGTAGATACCTAATATCAAAGGAAATGCATTCAAAATTAATTTATCATATTAAAAATTGACACAATTTAAGAAAAATACGCAATGTTGACGACAAATTACGATTTCGTGACGCTCGCATTTGAAACTTCAGGCTGTTGGGGGTCCGAAGCTTTGAGCTTCTGTAATGAGTTGGGCCGTCTATTATGGAGAGGGGTAAAGAGGCGCGTTCCGGGTCTTACCCGATGCAAAGGCTGTCCATAGCTGTCCAACGAGGTAACGTGGCCAGTGTGATGGGCACATTTGCGTCTGGTAGTACACGGGGTGGGCTTTTCGAAACTTAAAATAATTGTATAAGGTTGTATTTGTTTAATTTTTTTTTGGTAATGTTATACATTTTAATCATCTTTACTGCTAAATATGTTTGTATATGCTATGTAAGTTTTAAGATTGTATCAATAACAATAGTAAACGTATAGATGAAAAAAAATTTATAATTTAGAGATTGTTGTGAATTATGTACTTAGTTATTATGTACTTACATTTATGTACGTATGTGCTGTGTAGTGACGGCATAGAATTTCACTACCCCCTCTCATCCCGTGGTAGTCGTAAGAGGCGACTAAGGGAAACTTGATCCAAGGAGATGGGCAGCAGCGTCTCCTTGCGTGGGCCGCAGAATTGGCCCATACTGCGATCGCCAACCCGCCTGCCCAGCGTGGCGATTATGGGCATATCCCCCCAATGAAGAGGCACAGTAGGCCACGGCCCCCAGTTCCCGGCGGCCCCGCTATTCCTGGTCATGGTGGCGACCATGGTAACGGCGGGGCAGGGGGTGCGAAGAATCACCGGGCTACGGGAGGCCACCACAACAAACTGACCCTGGCGACGTACAACGGACGCACGTTACGGCTTGACTCGCATCTGGCGCAACTGGAGGTGGAACTTGGGAAGATTAGGTGGCACATATTAGGATTGTGTGAAGTCCGAAGAGAGGGGGAGGACACCATAACCCTCGAATCAGGCCACCTAATGTACTTCCGAGAGGGAGACCAACAATCCCAAGGTGGCGTGGGGTTTCTGGTCAATAAGTCCATTTCTGACAGCGTTGTGGAGGTTTCCAGTGTGTCGAACAGGGTAGCGTACCTAATTATAAAGCTCACTGATAGGTACAGCCTAAGAGTGGTGCAAGCGTACGCACCGACCTCGACACACTCGGACGATGAAGTGGAGGATATGTTCGATGACATATCGAGGGCCCTCCACTTCACTACTAAGACTCACTACAGCGTTGTCATGGGGGACTTTAACGCTAAAGTGGGAGTACAGAATTGCGGCGAATCGGTAGTAGGATCCCATGGATTTGGAAGCAGAAATGACAGGGGGCAAATGCTCGTCAACTTCCTCGAACGGGAGGGGCTGTTCCTGATGAATTCTTTCTTCAAAAAACAGCCCCAAAGGAAGTGGACGTGGCAAAGCCCCGACACTGTGACAAAAAATGAGATCGACTTCATCATGACGGACAAAAAGCACATATTCAGAGATGTCTCCGTGATCAACAAGTTTAACACCGGTAGCGATCACCGACTTGTCCGAGGCTCTCTGAATATCGACTTCAAAGCTGAACGTGTCCGCTTAATGAAGGCCAGGCTCCGACCTACTCCGCTCCAAACCATGGCGGGATCTGAAACGTTCCAGTCAAATCTGGAGAACCGATTCGCTGCCGTGGAAACCGTGGAAACCACAAAAGACGTTGACCAGAACCTTAAAAATGTGGTTCGAATCCTCAGGGAAGAAGGTACGAGATTTTGTAAGATGCAGCGTACGGGCAGGAAGTCTAAGCTTTCGGATAGGACTTTAGGGCTAATGAAGGAACGACGTGAGAACCCACCCGTCACTTCGTCAGGAAAACGAGCTCTAAACCAAGAGATCAGCAAGCGCGTACGACACGACCTCCGATGCTCCAATACTCTCGCTATTGAAAGAGCGATCGAGCAAAACCGGGGGTCAAAGGTGTTCGTACAATCTCTTGGAAGAAGCCACTTGACAAAGTTGACCACAGCAAGTGGAGAAGTCGTTGCTTCGAAGCCGGCAGTCCTTTCAGAAGTGGAAAACTTCTATGGCTGGTTATACGCTTCGCATGCATCTCGACCTGATCCCGGAAATGATGATCCTAGAGCCACATTAACACGCCATTACACCGAAGACCTGCCAGAAGTCAGCATTGGCGAAATCGAGATCGCTCTTGGGCAGCTTAAAAATGGAAAAGCCCCTGGAGAGGACGGCATCACGACAGAATTATTAAAAGCAGGAGGCAGACCCGTACTGAGGGAGCTCCAAAAGCTTTTCAACGCTGTCCTCTTCGAAGGGAGAACTCCGCAGGCGTTGAGAGAGAGTGTAGTCGTCCTGTTCTTCAAAAAGGGAGACAAAACCCTGTTGAAGAACTATCGACCCATTTCCCTCCTAAGTCACGTCTATAAGCTGTTTTCAAGAGTGATCACGAACCGTCTTGCGCGGAGACTTGACGAGTTCCAACCACCGGAACAAGCTGGGTTTCGGAGCGGATACGGCACCATAGACCACATCCACACAGTGCGGCAGATTATACAGAAGACTGAAGAGTATAATCAGCCCCTGTGTCTAGCATTTGTGGACTATGAGAAGGCCTTTGACTCGATTGAGATCTGGTCCGTTCTGGAGTCCCTGCAGCGATGCCAAGTAGATTGGCGATACATCCAAGTGATGAGATGCATTTACGAGGCCGCCACCATGTCCGTCCACATACAGAATCAGCAGACGAATCCCATACCATTGCATCGAGGAGTGAGACAAGGAGACGTAATATCTCCCAAATTGTTCACAAATACAATGGAGAATATGTTTAAGACGCTGAACTGGAAAGGACGTGGCATAAATATCAATGGCGAGCATATCTCTCACTTGCGATTTGCTGATGACATCGTTATCATAGCAGAAACGCTGCAGGACCTACAACAGATGCTGAATGACCTGGCTGACTCTTCTATACGCATCGGCCTACGGATGAACTTGGATAAAACCAAGGTCATGTTCAACGAACATGTACTACCGGGATCGATTGCAGTGCACGGAGCCGTTCTCGAAGCTGTTCAAAAATATGTTTACCTCGGGCAGACATTGCAGTTAGGTAGAAACAACTTTGAGAACGAGGTGAATAGAAGAATTCAGCTAGGTTGGGCAGCGTTTGGGAAACTACGTCAAGTCTTCACATCCACGATTCCACAGTGCCTAAAGACGAAAGTCTTCAATCAGTGCGTCCTACCCGTCATGACATACGGAGCCGAAACTTGGACACTAACGGCACGGCTGGTCCACAAGCTGAAGGTCGCTCAGCGTGCTATGGAAAGAGCTATGCTCGGTGTTTCTCTGCGGGACAAAATCAGAAATGAAGTGATCCGGCAGAGAACCAGGGTCATCGACATAGCGCACCGGATTAGCAAACTGAAGTGGCAGTGGGCTGGCCATATTAGCCGAAGAACCGATAACCGTTGGGGTAAACGAGTTCTTGAGTGGAGACCGCGTCTCGGCAAACGTAGTGTAGGACGTCCTCAGACACGGTGGAGTGATGATTTGCGCGGGATGGCTGGCAGGAGTTGGATGCGAGTAGCCGAGGATAGACCTCGATGGCGTGAAATTGGGGAGGCCTATGTCCAGCAGTGGACGAATATGGGCTGATGATGACTTACATTTAAACAATCATCATATTGGTAACATTATAACATAATGGCCTGGTTGGTGTGGAGGTAAGTACCCTTGCCTTCCATGCCAGAGGTCCCGGGTTCGAATCCTGGTAGGGGCAATTATTTTATCATATTTGCTTTCTAGTCGTGGATGTGTATGTACGTTTATTTCAGTTTATTTCTAATATGTAAAAAATATCTATGTGTGTTAATATATTTCTTAAGTTTATTTATCCGTTATCTAGTATCCAAGCACAAGTTCTTAATGATACTTAACTTGGGGTAGATAATGTGGTGTGATTGTCAGAAATTTTTATTTATTTATTTATTAGATTGACAGGGTAGCTAGCTACGTTATAATATAACGTATACCCTTATGGCTGGTTTACACGCGTTAAGTGGTTAAGTTGGTAACAAAATTTTAAGTTTAAAGTTGTGTGTAAACAGTCAATTAAGTGACAAGTGGTAACTTAAAATTTAGTACGCAAGTGATTAAGTCGATTAGGATTCGTTCTATTTTTCGTATAAGTATAACTTATAAATAAACACGTTTTTTAGTTAAGTGCATAAGTTGACAAAGCTGGTGGCGGCAAGAGCTCGTATTTATTTTGCACTAACTCCGTTTTTCAAAATGTGGAGTTTAGTTTCAACTTTATTTGTTGAAGAATATTTAAAATAGGAATGCTTGTGTATTAAACGAGTTAAAAAAATTTAGAAAAAAATGTATACTTATAGAGATTTCAATTTCGGAAACAAATTATTTTCTGAATTTGTCCAAAATCTCGTTTATCACGTATCTAGGTACAGAATTGACGAATTCCTTGACATTCATTACGGTTCACCTTCATTGAACTTTGAGCTAAACTCTTTAATCCGTTTGGACACACAAGTGACATGTAGTAACTTAAAATTTAGTTACCAACTTAACTACTTAATACGTGTAAACCGCATATTAGCGTAGACCTTACATTATGAAGAGTTGTCATACCCTATAAATAATGCACTATCTCGCACATAAACAGATTATTACATAGGATTTATGAACCATTGTTAGTTCTTCAGTTTAAACGTGTTACTAGATTAACTCTCAGCCTATATATTTATCCAAAAACTTATAATATATTACATTAATGGCAGGCAGCTGGATTTAGTAATGGGAAATTGCTCATGTCTTGTCAGTCGGTCCTCGTGTCCCTTGGTCGATGAGGACGGACACCACCCTGCTTTGAATATATCGGTAACGGATTCAACATTCATCCACCTAAAAGCTCAACCACGTCTCTTACGACTTTTCAAAACTGCTGACTATTCTGCAATAAATAAGCTACTATCTAACGTCTACTATCTACTATCTAACTCATGTTTATAGTAGTGTTGACTTAGCTGTTGAAACTTTTTATAACATCTTGAACAAAATCATAGAAGAAAACATCCCAACAAAGTTAGTTCACAGCTCTCCTAGGTATCCACACTGGTATTCTCTTGCATTAGTCAAAGTTATAAAAGAAAAATTAAAATATCATAAAAAATGGAAACGATTCCATATATATGACAACTATCTTTGCTTCAGTTTGTTGCGTAAGAGACAGAAATATCTTGAATCTCACTGTTACGATGCGTTTATTGAGAGATCTGAATCTAATATACTTAAATGTAGCAAACAGTTTTGGACATTCATTAAATCCAGAAAATCCGCTCCCGACTTACCCGAAAATTTATATCATAATGGATTATCATCTTCAGATGGCAGGGAAATTTGTAATATGTTCAGTGCATATTTTGATTCAGCTTTCGTTAACGACAATAATACGGTGTCTTATCAACAAACAGATTCCCAGTGCTCTATTGATTTATCGTCCTTCATCATTACTCCATTGACTGTTAAGAAATACTTGAAAAATTTTAATGTTTCTAAAGGCGCAGGTCCCGACTGCATACCTCCACTATTTCTTCGTAATTGTTTTGAACAGCTCTGTATCCCGTTGCATAAAATTTTTAATTTGTCACTTCAAAGCGGTGTTATGCCTGAACTTTGGAAACGATCTTATATAGTGCTAGTATATAAAAATGGGGACAGACATGATGTTCTCAACTGTCGCCCTATCTCAAAGTTAAGCACCGTTGCGAAGATGTTCGAATGTATTGTTTATGATGTCATCTATCCATCTATCAAACCATTAATTATTGAACAGCAGCATGGTTTCACAGGTCAGTAGTCGACTGAAACCAACCTCTGTGTGTTTCTGGATTTTATTTCCAAAGCAATTGATGGGGGATATCAAGTAGACGTTGTGTATACAGATTATTCTAAGGCCTTTGATAAAGTTTGCCACAATTTACTATTGCAAAAACTGTATAACATTTGTATACACGGCGATCTTCTCCGTTGGCTGGAATCATACCTCATAGATCGCAGTCAAGCTGTAACGGTGAAAGGGTTTTGTTCTTCATTCACTCCAGTTTCATCAGGTGTACCACAGGGTTCACATTTAGGCCCATTATTATTATTCCCAGTATTCTACATTATAAATTAACAAAAAATTGTAAATTTTATTAGAGGAAACTTTGCTGGATTGTGAATTATTTAGAGAGTATTGTTGTATTTAAAGTGTATTGTTCTGTTTGTTTCCCAAATAAAGAAAAAATAAAAAAATATTTGGAGTAATCATATAAACAGGGAAAAAAAAAGTTTACCCAAGTTTTTTAAAACTTATTGTGACTGATTCGTTCTCGTGAGTGAATTGTCAGTGTTAATCATTTTACTCAAGTACTGTCAGTCCAATCAGTCAGTCAGTATTCTCGTCGCGTAGGTAGGTACGTTGTGTTTTGTGTGTTGTGCAGAGATTACAAGGTAACCTGTATTTGGAACATTCCTGTAAAAAATATTTTGTGTACCACGCTATATCAGTTCAAAATGTTTATACCTGCATTCATTTGATGTCCGGTTTTTATAAGAAAAACCTGTGGATTGTAACTGTCTATATGCGTGTTTCAGAAAATGCTAGAAGTTACCTGTAATGACCGACTTGGAAAGAAAGTTAGAGTAAAATGCAATCCCGATGATACAGTTGGCGATCTCAAAAAGTTAATAGCTGCTCAAACTGGTACTAGATATGACAAGATAGTGTTGAAGAAATGGTATACAGTTTTTAAAGATCACATCAAGCTTTCTGATTGTATCCTTTTTAAACATGAACGGCTGATTTGAGTCACAGTTGCACATAATAAGATTTTCATGAAATTTCAAGCACATTGAATCAAGAAGTTATCAAGTGACTCAGAAATGTATGCCTTGTGTAATAAGTGGCTTGTATTCTATGGATCATGATGTAGGATTCTGTTCTAATTTTTATCACACTTTCCATTATTTTGTACATCAATTATCAGCCTTTGACCTATAGAAAGTTATAATCAATGGTTTCAAAATGTACATTTATTACTTAATTATGAATTGCAAGTGTTTATATTCAATCTCACCCGTGGAAAGTGATGTACAAGATAAGGTGTTAACCAGCTGTCCATCCTGTATCTATTTTTATGTGAAATTGTACCTTAAATTACATACATTCTTAATAATAATATAGTGAATCCTCAGACAAACTGTTTGGTCCCAAATAAACATTTATAATAATAATTGTTTATTTCAGACTATAGATTCATATTATGTTAGTTGTAAATTTCTTATAAACTATGTTAGTAAATAATTATATTGTTTATATTTGTAATTGTAATACATAATTATACATTGCCTTTTATATGAACAGCATTCTAGTAATTATATATTGTACTGCCCACCTTGTACAATATGGCCAGGACTCAAATCATTCTGAATTATTTACACATCGTATATAATCACACCCTAGAATACTTAAAATCTTAAAACTTACCTGAACCAACAAATAATTTTCCTTAATAAGTAAATTCAGATGAAATACATGATGGAATGAATCTAGAACTTTATTATCAATAAATATTAAAAATTATATAAGATATTTTAAAACTAATTTTATTAAATTCATTTTTAAAGATAATCTTGTAATTTTATTCACTTATTTACTGCACCAACAAAGTAAAGACTAACTTGAGAAATTGGTTTTATGCATACAAAAATCTAAGTGCCACCTCAGTTACTGGCACAAATAGCATGAGATAAAAACAATAACTTATTTCTTATAGTCCCAAATAAATAATAACATAATAATTCATAAATTATGCCACAAACTATCAAAAAGAGTAATCAAAATTGAATTATAATAAGTGTCAGAAAAAATGAACACATGTCAAATTACATAGATCCTTGTTCTCAGTGTAACACTGAACCTGTAAATATCTATCAATTTAAACAGACTAGCACTTATTTTATTTGATAATTTTTTACAGATGTTATAAGACAGGCTTACTGATTTTTTAGAGAATATATAAAAATATTTTTTTTTAGCGTAGATTAAATAATAAACAGTGTGTTCTCTACATACACATATGAATTAATACACTCAGCAGCATGGAATCTTGGCCAAGCACTTATATAGTGATTACAATGATTCTAAGTGTTTTTTACGAAAGTTATTTATAAGGGTAGGTTAAAAAATTATAACACTTAGTTAAAGAGGGCAATTCATTATGTTTCAAGTGTAATTTGTACCCTTTCTTTGTCAAAAAGTGTCAAATGACTGACTTTTGGATTTTTGTGTTTTCAATATTTAAGCAATCAATTTATCCGTTTTTGAGGTTTCGTGGTTTCGACTACACATTCAACATGATTTTTAACAAATAGTGCCATTAACACCAGAACAAGTTGCACAAGCAGTAGTTCTTATCAGGCAGGGGTTGACCTAACGTGAGGTGGCTATTGTGCCTAATGTACGGCTTTTTTCTATGCAGTATGTCTTGAAACCATACCGGGAAACAGAATGCTACTCGCGGAGACCAGGCAGTGACAGTCGACGAGTTGGTGATCATTGAAAACAGGCTAAACGCAGATCGCTACATCGAAGATATCCTCTACGATCATGTTGTGCCTTATTCTGGATTTGTAGGCTCTGAGGATTTTTTGTTAATGCATGACAATGCACGGCCCCATCTCGCCAGATGTGTTGAAGAGAATCTTGACACCATGAGCATTCAAAGATTGAAATGAAATATTTATTTCTCAACATTGACAATTACTTGTCCTTATTGATGTCAAATAAATCACGACTCTACCACCAGTTCGGAAAAACGTTCGTGAAGAAGAACTGGCATGTATAGAATACAATCTCGAGACGAGATCGCTAAGTCGAGATCTCGAGGGATCAGAAATTCGATCTCGGCGAGATCTCGAATGGATTTCGAAAAGTATTATTTTATTTACATAACTGAAACATGATTGAAACTAGCGATGGGTAACTCAGGAGTGATAGATAAAAAAGATATGCATCACTCCGTATGAATAAATCACTCTTTATATCCGTTCATATCCAACTGTATCACTGTATCTTTACAACTCACTCGCTCACGCACGCGTCGTATGATTATCTCGCTCGCACAATGCTAGCTAGGAAAAGAAGTCTCGCAACTCGCAACAAATAGTTTTCAAAATACATAGTTTCAGAACCCGTTATTGGGTACCGACATATAGTTTCGTTTCGATACCGGCAGTGACAATGGGTGCGCCCCAGGGCTCAGTTCTTGGTCCTTTCCTATTTTTAGTTTATATTAACGATCTGCCATCGGTCGTTAAGAATCAATGCGAGGTCATATTGTTTGCTGACGATACTTCCTTCTTGTTTAAAATCAAAAGACAAGAAATTGACTATCGAGCGGTGAACAAATGCATCTCCAACACAGAGCAGTGGTTCTCAGCTAATAATTTGCTCCTCAATGAAAAAAAAAACGAAATGTGTTAAATTAACATTGCCAAATGTCAAACAGGTAAACACAAACATTGTAGTTAAGAGCCAGGAACTGACTCCTGTAAACTCAACTGTATTTCTGGGCATAACCTTAGACGCCAAACTGCAGTGGGGACCGCATGTTGATGGTTTAGCGAAAAGGCTTGGCTCTGCCGCATATGCTGTTAAAAAAATTAGACAAATTTCAAATGAAACAACTGCTCGATTAGTCTATTTTGGTTACTTCCACAGCCTCATGTCATATGGTATTCTGCTGTGGGGGAGTGCTGCCGACATCGATGCTATATTTATTCTGCAGAAAAGGGCTGTTCGCGCAATCTATCAGCTCGGTCCAAGGGTGTCACTTAGAAGTAAATTTAAGGAAATAAATATTCTTACCTTCCATTCACAATATATTTTAGAAAATTTAATGTATGTTAAAAAGAACATAACCTTGTTCAAAAGAAAAAAAGATCTTCACAATGTTAACACAAGAGGAAGAAATATGCTGGCAGCTCATAATAGCAGGCTTCATAAAGTCACTAACTCATTCATGGGTCAATGTATACGCTTTTATAATAAGGTTCCTGAGGATATCCAAGGTCTTCCTACTGACAAATTCAAAGAAACTATAAAGGAGAAGTTGTGTGCTAGAGCATATTATAAACTATCCGATTATTTGGATGATAAAAGCCCTTGGGTATAATCCCCTCATTAACAGGATTGTACTAGTATTTGTAACAAAGCATGTGTAATGTGTCTGTTTGTGCGATGAGTTCTTCGTCCCGATGAATATCTAAAGCGTCATTGTCACTAAAGTACGTCTTCTTATGGTAGCGTCGGGTGACGGGTCGTTCACTTCCCTCTAATATGGTTGAGGAGGGCGATGGCTGGATCCCGCGTTAACTCGTGAACGGGTGCCGTTTGAGGGTGTTCGTCGTTTGGATACTTGGGGGGAGGGAGACTTGCCGAGCTAACAGATGCAGAAAAGAATAATTTTGTATAGACATAAAGAGACTCTGTAAAGGAGACTGGGCACATTTGTATGGGAAGTGGTCCGTGAACCAATAGCGACACTGTTGTTGTATTTATGTGGGGACACCTCAACTACACTCACGTGCAAAAGGCCACCAAAATCTGACCCGGCAGTTTTGAGAAAAAAAGCTTTGGGAATACATATTTTTTTAAATACATTTTTTGTATGAAGACATCTATTTCTGAATGTATTAGACTTAAGTCATGTTTTTCAGTTAGATATAGACACTTGATTCATAAAAAGGCTCTAACAGCGAAGCATCAAAACATTACAGGGCAGTAAAACAACTCGTTTTTTTTGTCATATAATATATTTTTATTCATCTATGATAATATAATCTAGAAACTCAGCTGAAAGCAATATATTTTCTTCATATCTAGCCCGAGACAGATACCATATTATTGTCATAATATGACCGCAACAACCCAGAGTGCGCATGCCAGATTTGCATGAACAATAGTAATGCTTAATTGCATTCAACCCGGAGTGGGCTTCATCTACCAAAATGAAGCAATTATAAATTCGCGCGCGCGCGTGCCTTGACTGAATCCTGCCCCTTAGTAGCCAAGAACCATCGATACCGTGTTCTCTAAGGGCAGTATTCAGTTGTTGATTGTGTCTATATAATTCGATATTATATATCCCATTTCGTACATGTTCACTGTAATAGCTTCTAGCTAATTTTAATTGGTACGTACCTAGTGCAAACACAATCAGTTCGCTTTCAGTTAACTGCGGGAAGTTATTTAGGGCTGGCAAGTCTCCTGACATACTCTGGAACGCTGCACGTTGCCTACTTAAATTATTTGCGATCACAAAACTCCCTAGCGAATTGTCTAGATTCATCCTCTCATTTATTCTGTCTAGAAAAAGGGGCATGTAGAAACTATCGCTAATGGGTTCGTAGAAGGTATTTATTAAAGCAGCTGCTATCCTGAAATCTTGAAACATGTGTGACATGGCGCAATTAAAATACTCTTGGCGAAATAGCTTAAAGTCGCGCTTAAAACGTCCATTTACGACTTCCACGGGCCATCGACACATAGTTATTTTACGTGTTTTATTAGCTTGAGTGGTTGTGTATTGAGTTTGACCCCTAGACAGGCTTTCCGGGATATATGTTTCATAGCCATGTGACTCAAGGTCATTAACAACATCTCTGAAACCTCTATCAAGTACAAATACGTCTCCACGGTTAAATAAAATGTGAAAGGGATGTTCTTCTTCATCTAAAATATTTTGTATGATTTTCGCATCTGACGTAGTTGCTGCATGTGGTCCTGTCACTTCCACAATGTATCCGTCACTACACACGAAAATAAAAGGTTTTAATAAGTTAGTGTATTTGTGTAAACTATAACTCTCTCTTTGAAATAAAAAATTCGAACTCTTTTGGATATACACATATGTGCCGTCACAGATTATTATAGCCTTTCTTGATTCAGTTTCAGCATCTGGATTTCCAAATAAATAATCGGGCAGAGTGAGATTTCTCCGAACAATATCTTCTCTGCTTATATGGTCCCATCCTAGGTGAATAGGTACAAAATCATGCGTCAGAGCATTTCTAGCAACCTTCATGAGACGCTCCAGCCTACGACGGCTCATGTGAAATATCAAACTCAGCCTTTCATTAGAATCTCCGGTTCTGAATTTTGTCAACAAAATAGCCAAAGCAGTATTAGGCGTTGCACAGTTTTGTAAGGAAGGCGTTTCCTGCACAATTCTTTGGAATTCTTCAGGTGTCCGGCCAGTTAAATAATGTAATTCTTCAGAATCAACCTGCTCCATATTTTCGAAGTTTAAACGAGATGTATTTCGAACGGCATCTTCATAGATTGATAGCAGGTCCGTAACTTGCTCGGCATTAAACAGTGAGTAGAATTAGGTGCTCTGATTATCTCTTCCCAATCATTTAAATCCAAATGAATATTACATACTCTTGCAGCTGGAGGTATATAATGTTTCAACTCTAACAAAAGGCGTTTCTTCAATGTGGTGGGTATACGTCTGCGAGTGAGGCGATTGCACCCAAAAAACACACACGTAGTTGATGTGTTTGGAGAACGGGTATATTCTAGGATCACTGTTCCAGGCTGTTCATGAGCTCCGGGCTCTGGATGTGGCGAAGGCGCATGAGCTGCAACAGTTATCTGAGGAACCGCATCCTCAGGAGAAGGTAAAGGCGCAGTAGGTGCAGCAGGAACAAGAGCTGCCGCATCTGCTGGTGCGGGAGGTGCATTTTGAGGTACATCCGGAGCATTCATTTGGTGTTGCCAGCATCGGTGGCACAGGAACTCGTTGCCATTGAAATCAATCTAAAAAAATTACAAACTAAATGTAATGTCATACACAAAAAAATAAAAAAACTTTATAAACTCTTCGACCTACCTACCTACGATCATGACCACCATATACCGTATAGAGTATTATAAGTTACTTTTGTGTAGTAAATGACATGTCATAGGCTTCGAATTAAATGATAAAGTGTGCAGTAACAGAATCGTCTCATGGCTGACGAAACAGACGACTAACATTCTATTCTAAGAGACGTTGATGAACGACGTGTACCGATTAAGTAATGAAGTGTATTTGACCAAGCGAGCGCGAAGTGTCTCGTTTCAACTTAGGAAAAAATTGTTTCGTATATCCAGCGGTCTGTCCAGTTGTTCTCCTCTACAGTTTTGTGAGCAGGTTTTTTATATAGATTTCTTTGTCGAGCCACTTCAAAATCAAGCACTATGAACCTCCCTGGGGATCGAACCTGGAATCTCTGAGTGTATGACCAGAGGGCGAACTACAACACCAGAAAACAGCTTATTTTATTTACACTATCTCGATTTAGACGTAACAGATAAAATCTGTCAAATAATAATCTATAGTGACTACTAATCATACTTATAGTTTTACTTCTTTTAGCAATAATAATAAAATTCAGGCCATGCCACACTGAGTCATCTAGCCCCAAGCTAAGCAGAAGCTTATACCATGGTTACTAGACAACCGATAAACTTAAAAACCTTTTTTGTAATTATAGGCCTACTTATTAATATGTAGAAAACACCCAAACATATTCATACCCACAAATGTTTATACTGTACCTGCAGGAATCGAACCCGCGACTTTTTGGCGTACCTAGTACCGATGTTACTCTCACTACAACATCGAAGTCATCAAGTATTGAAGACATTTATCACATTACATTTATGTACTTTGTGCTTTGATATGTTTATAATATTGTATAAGCGCGAGTAAAGGCAGCTGCACGCACTAGTATGGCTAAACAGCTCATGCTTGCTTGCTGTGACGTAGCGCACCTTATGTCCAGTGCCATGCACCGGCCGACATTCATTATCTCATTCTATGCATTTTTACTGCTTCTATGTCGACGTTTCATGTGTGAAACCTTTGTGGAGTACAATATACTTTGTTTATAACGAATTGACTTTAAATCCCCTGCTAGGATTCACCACAAATCTAATAAAGCCGATAGGTACATATAATGGAAACACTAAAAATATACAAACCTCATATGGAGCGACATTTATTCGTATACGGTTAGCCAATGCCACATTTTCTTCAAACAACTGACGTGTTATCAATCTTCTTTGGCGAAGTCTTAGCACAGAACGGTTACAGATCAAGCAAACGACATTTGCTCTTGGTAGAAACATGATCCAGAATATCGAGCACTGTTAAAATCGTAAGGCAAAATCGGTAGTCCATTAAACATAAACAATTTGGTGGTAAAAAGAAAACACACGAGAGCGCACAGTACTTACGAGAAACGACGAAAGACTGCGCGGCACACGCGCGGGCACTGTTGTAGCCGGCGCTGGCCGACTAAGGGACGGCCTAACGTATAAGTGCGACAGAGATAGCAACAGTGCATTCGGTTTTTTTCTATTATTATCATCGACGACTCTGCTCGCTATTGTTATTTCTTTTCTATTGTTCCAGAAAGGTCAGGTAATGGCGGAATGAGAAGCAGTTCTCTCTTTTATCTAGCACAAATATACTTGTTTAAAAGCACATGCGTGTTTTTGTGCTAGATAAAAGACTAAAATGTTTCTTAAATAAATAAAAAACTAGTAAACCATGTGTATTCTAAAATATTTTATTACTCAAAACTGCCGGGTCAGATATTGGTGTCCCTTCGCACGTGGGTGTAGTTGAGGTGTCCCCACATAAATACCATAACAGTGTCGCTATTGGTTCACGGACCACTTTCGCTCAGTCTCCTTTATTTTGAAAAAAAAATATATACCCGTGAAGTTTCTTGCCAGTTCTTCTTCACGAAGGTTTTTTTTCGAACTGGTGGTAGAATCATGTTTTATTTGACGTCAATAAGAACAAGTAATTGTCAATGTTGAGAAATAAATATTTGAATTTGAATTTGACCGCATAATGGCGCCATCACTAAAAAAACAGCTGCCGATTAAATCAATCAGTAATCTTTCATTTCATCATATCTTGTATATCTCTCATTGATATATTTGATCGAGTTGAGATGAGCAAACCTACTAAGTAGCGAGAGTGACGCGCGGGCATGAGCAACTGATACATTTGTGATAAAGATACAAAAGAGTGATACATATCACAGTGATCAAAAGATACATATCAATCTTTTCTTTTCAGTGATACATTTTACCCATGACTGATTGAAACTGCTTGAAACACAGCGATATCGATACGTCATCAATGACGTTATAAACGCCGCCATCTTCCCGCTCACAGTGCCAACGCTACGGAGCATGGTCGCTGTGAATGGCCTGTCAAAACTGACACATGACGTTACTTTGTTGATGTTTTTATTAGTCGATTAAAGATTTTAAAAGCTTGCTTATTAATTTTCTTTTGTAATAATGTAAAAAAATGGCTCCTGCTTCATTCAGGGTCAAAGATCTTAATGAAATTGTAACTTTAGACTTAAGTGACGAACAATCAGAATGTTAGCGCGATATTTACCGTTCCGATTGAAATAGCACTAATAACAATTTAGCGCGCTCAAACGAATCGGAACGGCTTTGAGCACTTTTAGCGCTGTGAGCGCTGTAATCGGCAAACGGAACGCAGCAATACATGGAGTAGCCGTAATGTCCTATGTAAATAAGTAGTTATGTATATCGAATCATAGAAGAGGAAGAACTTGTTTGTCTCCCTCTACTTATACAAAAATGCTAATAAAAGAAAGAGATTGTACTATTTTTGAATGTTGTCACTAAAATATCAATCGTGCAGTGACGTCATAGCAGGTGGCTAGCGTGCAACAAATCGCCATTTATTGTTACATTTCTGACAAAAAAAGCTGTCAAAAGTGATGTTCCGGAGCTTTGATTATTTAACCAGATATCGATAATCATTATTAATATGTTTTTATTTTTCATACTTTCGATGCAAATGATAACAGGCGCTTACGCAGTAAATCATATGGAAACGGTATTTGCTTTACTTGCCGTTGTGCGTGTTTTTTTTTAAACAAAAAGACGTGAAGAAAGAGGGAATTAAGTTTGCTTATAATTGTTAATTTTGTTATTTAATAGGCAGGTAGTTGTTTTGTTTATTTTTGATTCTAAATCATTGAAGACAAGCCAGACTATAATTGGTATCAAGAGGTAGTGACAAACTTCTCATGAACGTGATAATGATTTTCAGTTCAGCGCTTATAGCGTCAATAATACTGATTCAGAATGCAGCCAAGGGTGCCACCATTTTGTATTTTTTTACAGTACTTGAGGGACTTGAGCTCTCAAGAAACTTTGTTGTTGGACGTGTAACAAAGTTTCATGCGATTTTATACAAGTGCTGTGAATTTGTGATTTTAAATACGCATTAGTATATTAAAACTACAGTTCGATATGCCCAAATGCTCAAATGTGTGGTGTGGTGCGAAGAAGGACGATGAAAACCCTGACTCTCCATAGGTTGTTTTAACTTACTAACTTATAATTACTACTACATTATTTTGTTCTGAGTCTTTTCAGGCGTGTTTTATTGCAATATATCTTATATCAAAATATACTTGTAACCACAGTAAATTAGTACATGTTGTAGTTTCCACTAACCATAAGTCCTTTTTATTAATAGTTTTTAAGTGAACTAACAGGTTTTGGTTGTGTTAGTGAGTGGTGGGTCCTGCTCTGAGGAACCCATCGTCATTCAATAACCTTGGCTTTTCCAATACCTGACACTGGCAGTAATAGTCTGTCGAGTCGTAACGACGGCTGATTGCCATATATTACAAGAATAGAATAGAATAGGGCTTACTAAAATAAACTGCGTAGTTCTTTGTTTTTTATATTCAAAGAATTGTAATAAAAGTAGATAAAAAATTACTGTGTCAGCTGTAGTTTATTTATTTATTTGGGTTTCTAACGAAAAATACACATTACAAATTAAATAATATAGCTGCAGTGTTGAGTCGTGTGCTTTTCCAGTTACAAGAAACCACAGCGTGCAAAAACAATAAACATTTGAAGTTAAAACAAAATACGACTACTCAAAGTTAAAACAATTTAAAATTTAAAAAAATTAAGGTAAAAATAAAATCTAAAAGCAAAGTTCAGCAAGTACAGAACTTATAATAGGTCTTTACCTATGAAACTGCCGTTTTGCCGTACTGGCCATTTCAAATGAAAATATTTTTTTTTGACATTTTTTTCTATAATTCTAATTTTTTCTATAATTTTTTTTTTGATAATTCTAATTTCAAATTAATTTTATTTGACAAACATGGAATTCTTTTTCTAAAATCGTCATTTGTTTAATAGTTAGTGTTTTGTTTTCAACGCATTCGAACATTTTTCGTCATCATGGATAAGTTAAAAATTCGAGTAATTATGGAGTATGAGTACCGTCGTGGCAGCAAAGCGGCAGAAGCGGCACGCAACATCAACGACGTTTACGGAGCGAACACTACAAATGAACGCACCACCCGTTATTGGTTTACCCGCTTCCGTTCGGGAAATTTTGACCTGAAAAATGAACCCCGTGGTCGTCCGAAAACTTTGGTCGACAATGACGAATTAAAGGTAATTGTGGAAGCTGATGAAACTCAATCCACGGCTGAATTAGCAGCAGCTTTCGACGTTAGCATCAAAACAATATTGGTCCATTTGCGTCAAATTGGCAAGGTAAAAAAGCTTGACAAATGGGTACCCCACGAACTCAATGACCGCCAGCGCGAAGTACGCGTGGAGACGTGCCTTGCACTGCTCAGCAGGCATACAAATGAAGGAATTCTGAACCGCATTGTTACTTGTGACGAGAAATGGATCCTGTTTGACAATCGTAAGCGCTCAGCAAGTTGGTTGGACCCTGGTTCAGCACCCAAACAATGCCCTAAACGAAAACTTACCCCTAGAAAAGTGATGGTCACTGTTTGGTGGTCTAACGCGGGTGTAATTCATCACAGCTTCTTGCCAAACGGGACAAGCATTACTGCAGATGTGTACTGTGAAGAACTGAACACAATGATGGAGAAGCTCGCACGTCTCCAACCAGCTTTGGTCAATCGTTCGGCTCCACTGCTCCTGCACGACAACGCGCGACCTCATACTGCACAGCAGACGGTCTCCAAGCTACAAGAGTTGGGGTTGGAAGTTCTCCGTCATCCGCCGTACTCACCAGACCTTGCGCCTACAGACTTCTACTTTTTCCAGAATTTGGATAACTTCTTGGCGGGAAAAAAATTCAATACCCGAGAGGCAGTACAAAATGCCTTTGAAGAATTTGTTGCCTCCCGTCCAGTTGATTTCTTCAAGAAAGGCATCAATAAGCTACCAATGCGTTGGCAAAGATGCATTGATTGCATGGGTGATTATTTTGATTAATAGAAATAAAAAATATATAAAAAAATTACGCTTCATTTATTTCGTGAAAAACGGCAATTTCATAGGTAAAGACCTAATATAAAGGTCTAGGAACCAGCCTGTAACTTAGTCAAGATGTTCTTCTTGAATTTATGCAAGTTGTTACAATATCTATAGTAGATTCGATACTCTCTGTGCAACACTAAAAATGGACGCCATTTTATATTACATTTCAAGTTTAGGTATGCACGTTTTTTTCGTACTTAGGGCTTGTCCATTGGTTGAGGTCAATGTTTAGAATGCTGTCAGATAAACGGCATCGTATGTCAGTCGCTATTTAGCCAGTGGCAAAAATGCCCTCTCAGATTCAACGCTAGTTGGTATAACATGGTTCATTAAAGAAACGATTTGAAAATGGCGGTGCTTATCATGTTCTCTCGCTCGCACACTAGTGCCGTCTATACTCACTCTCGCGCGTACGGTAAGTAAAAAAATATTCGTCTTGATTTAAATAATATTCGTGTTTTATTTTAACCAACATCATAATAATAAGGCCTAAACCGGCGCCGCCGCTCACTCCCGCTCACTTCCCGCCGCTGCGCAACCGGGGTCCCCCGGAAGCAAAGCCCGTTCAGCCGACGCCTACTCAGGCTCTGTCTTGGAGGCAGCGTCCGGCCGTTCCGCCTGCACCTTCCCGACCCATCCCAGCTCCCGTAGCTTCCGTAGGGCCGCGTCCTGCTTTGTCATCTTCACCTCAGTCGTCGTTGGCTGAGGACATGAAGACCGTGTTCGACGTCATTCAAAACGTCGACATTACGGAAATTTCTGTTCTCGCACGCAAACTGCGAGCCGCCCGCTTTCCTCAAGAGCGTTTATTTGCGTTAGCCGAGCATCACTCGCTTCTAAGTTCGTTATAAATTTTATATTTTTATTTTTGTATAAATTCGTAAATAAGTAAATTATAATGCCTAGACCCGCGAATCCCGCGTCCAGTCGTATTAAACCCAAGGGCTTATCCCTAGTATCTTTACGCTCGTAGCCTTAATACTAACTTCCTGAGGTCAAACTGTTCCTTCAGAACAACGAGTCAGACTTATTGCTTCTTCAAGAGACGTGGCTAACTCCAAACCGCTTCAGGGGGTTCGCTATACCTAAGTACGCGTTTATTCGTAAGGACAGGCCCAACTCCGACGGTTTCGGCGGCACTGCTATTTATTACAAAAGAGGATTTCATTGCTGCCCTCTCCCTACCCCTCCTCTCCTCAACATGGAAGCCACTGTGTATAGATTGGCTATGACTGGTCATCCGACCATCATCATAGCTTCAGTCTACATACCTAGTGGTACCAGACCAATCCGCAGCCATTCTCGCCCTCGGCCATTCAGTCATTATGTTCGGAGACTTAAACTCCAAACATACTGACTGGACGTGCCTATCAACCAACACCAGCGGTATCGCTCTCCTCGACATCACAAATTCACTTGACTTAGATGTCATCTCCCCCATCACTCCCACCCACTATCCCGACAACCCGAACCACTCTCCTGATATCCTCGATTTTGCAATAGTCAAGCGAATCAACCTCGACCTCAGGTCTATCGAACCTCTCGATGACCTAGGTTCTGACCACCGCCCCGTCTCCCTCGTGCTAGGACTGCCTAACGATAACGTTACCTCTCCTAAGACCTTTACCAACTGGAAAGGCTTAAAAATACGTTAGTTTCAGCCTTAGAGGCCCCGAACTCTCCACTCGCGATCTCTCCCGAACAATTAGATAGCCCGGATAAAATTGATTCATTAGTAAATTCTCTCACTGATGCTATCAACTCAGCCATCAGTGACAACGAAAAGGTTGCTAAGCAAGGCAAACCCACGCTTCCCTTAGCCGTTAGCAATCTTATTAAAGCTAAGAACGCGGCTCTCCGGAGAGCCAAGAAATATCCCACGCCCGCCTATAGAACAGCTGCGAATCAGCTTCAACGTAAAGTTAGGTCTTGCCTCGCGGAACTCCGAGACGCTCAGATGAACGATCTCATGGCGAATATCTCTCCGTCCCACCAAGCGTACTATAGCATGGCCCGAGCCTTACGCGTAGACACCGCCTCTCACGTTCCTCCTCTCACTCGTCCCGATGGCACTACTGCCTTTGAAGTCGAAGAGAAAGCCGAATGCTTCGCTGACAGCATTGCCGCACAATGCTCGCCCAGCACGCAACCTGCTGACCCCTCACACATCCAGGCGGTGGAGGACGAAGTCCTTCGCAGAGACTCTCTCCCCATCACCGCCGACCCTGTCACAGTCTCTAATGACGAAATCTTGCTTCTCATTAGAAATCAAAAGTCCAAAAAGGCTCCGGGTGCGGATGGAATTTCCAACCACGCACTTAAGCACCTACCTCACCAGATGCTTACCTTGTTAGCTATCATTTTCAATGCCTGCTTCGACCATAGCTACTTTCCAAAAGCTTGGAAAGAAGCGACAGTCATAGGCATTCTCAAGCCGGACAAACCTCTGAACGTCCCGGCTAATCACAGACCCATCAGCCTCCTCAAGGCAATGTCTAAACTTGTCGAGAGAGTCATACTCTCTCGAATGCGGAACCATCTGTTTCCAACGGATGGCGATCCTCTAATTATTCACCATCAGTTCGGCTTTCGCGCTAAACACTCCTGCCCTCAGCAAGTCCATCGAATCGTCGAGTATATACTTGACGGGTTCTATCCGCGTCGTTATAAAACAGTCGCGGTTTTCTTTGACGTAGCCAAGGCTTTCGATAAAGTCTGGCACAGCGGTCTCGTTTATAAACTCTACAAAATAGGCTTACCGGATCGCCTAGTCAGGTTAATAGCGTCGTTTCTCAAAGACCGTACGTTTCGATTTAAACACGAAGGCACGCTTTCTGCGCCTCGTCCCATAAAGGCTGGAGTCCCTCAAGGCTCAGTCCTCGCCCCTCTGCTGTACACTGTGTACAAAAACGACATTCCCATCCCGCCGAAAGGCATCGAACTCGCCCTCTTTGCCGACGACACCGCACTCTATACCAAAGGCCACAGTGTTCCGCACCTTGTAACCAGACTCTAAAAGGCCGTAAACGCCCTTGGTGTATGGTTTCAAAAATGGCGCATCGATGTGAACCTTGAAAAGAGTTCTGCGATGCGCTTCGACCACAAACGCCGTCGTCCCGCTGGCGATCCCCACGTTCGAATGTTAGGCATTCCCATCCCCTGGAAGCGCAGTACTAAATACTTAGGCGTCACATTAGATCCGACGCTTTCTTTCAAGCCACACGTCGAAAGAGTTTCGAAACTCGCTCGTCACTACTTAGGCCGCCTAAATAGCATGTTAGGTAGAAAAAGTAAAATGTCTTTCAGAAACAAACGTACACTTTACAAGGTCTGCGTTAGACCCGTCATGACATATGCCTCGCCAATCTTTGCCCACGCCAAACCCTCCCTCCTGCACAAACTGCAGGTAGTTCAAAACCTCTTTTGCCGCAGGGCCACAAACGCACCGTGGTACGTGCGTAACGCGGACTTGCATAGAGATCTTGAACTGCCTACAGTACAACAACACCTCAAAACACTCTCTGAAACGTTCTTCAAACGCTCCGAAACCCATCCCAATCCTCTAGTTCGTGATTCAGTCTCATATACTACTCCTGTCTTAGATTCGAAGTTCAAAGTCGCTAGGCCTAGGAATGCTCAAGCGTACTCTTCCACCAGACTGTCAGCCGATATCGAAGCCCTTCTAGCCGCAAATTCTAATTTTAACGTAAATTCTAATTCTAACGTAAATCCTAATTCTAACGTAAATGCGAATTAATTCAATTTTATTTTGCAATTTTTAATTTTTTTTTAATTATTTGATTTTCATTTTGAGCACCTTCAGTGCTATGTATTCACCTTCAGTGCTTTGAGCACCTTCAGTGCTATGTAATCCCAGCGGGTGACCCCTTCTGGGCCCCGCTAGCGCGGCCTCTTTCTCCAATTGGCCGTCGCTCAGATGAAGGCTGAGTGGCAAAAATGCACGAGCCGACAGGGGGTTTTTAGTGGGTATGGTTCTGGTAGGCGTCGGGACGAGTCCCACATAACTCTGGAATCGCGCCAGAGTATGCGTCAGGGCATTTTTATCCTCCTGCCCTTCCCGTGGAGGGGAACAAAAAAAAACTGGTCATTATGCACAGTCTCGGTTTGCGTGCGTTCTCGAGCGCACGTCGATCGCAGACGCCTTCCCGCTCCATTAGCCCCCGCGCTAATCGAGCACCCAAATTTCACTGGTTGTTACCGTAATAAGTTTCTAACGCCGTTTTCACGGCGGATAGTGGGTTGTTAACCGTACTTCGTTGAACGTGAGCTTCGTCGATTTGTGGATTCGTCGTTCCAGGTGCCTCGAATCTTCGTGTTCGAGTATGTTATCCGCGTCGTCCTCAAACCCCCTACCGCGTGTAGGGTGGTTTCAGGAAGTTAGTCTTCGTTGGTAGGTTCATAGAATATATATTTATATATTGTTGTCCCTCCCCAACCCCTCCGCAATGGCTTCCCTAAGCTTTGACGAGATTAGGAACAAGTTACTTGAAAGTACTGAAGGCATGACTATCGTTTCATGGATTCTCTTATCCCGCATTTCATGGCGTTAATTCCCTTAATGGCCCCTCAGGCCACCCCAGTTCCCCAGACCCCTCTGGTGTTAGGCTCTCCAGCGTCCCCTTCCTCCAGTGACATGGAGTGCGAAGTAGACGCCCCTCCGCACCGCAAGCGCGCACCCGCGACCGAGTCATCCTCGGACGCCACCCCAACTGGCCCTGAGTCTCCCTCTTTTACGCTTGTTAAGAAGCGCTCAAAACAAGCCCCGGCGCCCTCGACGCCCGTCCCGGTGTGTCCTACACCCCCTGCGGCGTCTTCAACGCCAGCTGCCCCGGTGCCTTCAACACCTGCTCCGGCCCCAACTTCTGTCAAGGGCAAGGTCACACCACCCGTTTTCCTTCGGGAAAAGGGTAAATGGACTGAGGTTTCGACATTGTGCAGTGAGCACAAGATCCATTACACCCGAGTGGCCAACTCGGGTGAATCTATTAAAATCATGGTCTCGTCGACAGACGACTTTCGTGCTTTAACAAAGCTCCTCACCGATAAGCAATATGCTTCTCACACTTATGCTCTGTCAGAAGAGCGTAAGATCAGAGCGGTACTCAGGGGAGTCCCGTTCGAATAATCGAACAAGGCTATCCTGGAGGATCTGCAGTCCCAAGGCTTCCCGGCACTCGCGGTGCATAAAATGCACAGCAAGTACGGGAGGCGTCACCCTCTCGCTTTGGTGGTTCTCGCCAACGTCCCCAAGTCCAGGGAGATCCTGAAAGGGGTTAGCACTATATGCGGCCTCTCTGGGTTCTCGATCGAGGCGCCTCATCGCCGCGGTCATCCCGGCCAGTGCCATCGGTGCCAGTTGTACGGGCACGCGGCGGCCAACTGCGCCGCCCCGCCCAGGTGCGTCAAGTGCCTGGTCCCTCACTTCACTAAGGAGTGCAATCGCACTCCTGGAAATCCCTCTCCTCCCGATTGCGTGCTTTGTGGCTAGTCCGGCCACACCGCAAATTACAGGGGCTGCCCTCGTGCACCCCGTTGTATGCGTTCCAACTCCAAGAGGGCGGCATCCAAACAGGCCCCGCCCCTTTCTCAGGAAAACTTTCCGGCGCTGCGTAGCCAGGTTCCTCCGGCTGCAAAGCCTGCTCAGCCAAAGCCTGCTCCAGAAAACTGGAGGCAGCGCCCCGCATCGAATCCCATCCCGGCTCCTCGCCCATACAAACCCACTCCTCAATCCTCCGTAGCAGACGATATGCGTATCGTCTGCGACGCAATGAAAAATATCGATGTTAGTGAAGTCGCAGTCTTAGCCCGTAAACTTAGGGCTTCACGTTCAGCATAGTTCCCTTCTCAATTCATTATAGGTTCATTTAAATGAATTGATCCCTAAATCATGCTTCAGCTGACCTCTGCGCAGCCCCGGCTTCACCGGAGGCTGCCCAGAACGGCCACCAACTCATGTCCCTTTGAGCACCTTCAGTGCAACTTTCACTACAGGCGGAAGACCCGCTAGCGGGTCTCCGCCAGCGCGCCCAACTTTCCGACGGGTGTCGCTTCCGATGAAGGCTAACGGTAAAATTTTACCACAGCCAACAGGTGGTTTTTAGTGGGTAGGTGCCATTCTGGTGAGTCCCACATAACCCCCTGCAGAGGACGGTATTTTCCTGCGGGCGGTATGCATGACGCATCTTCCACCTCCGTCCCGCGAGGGTGCCTCGGCAGCAAAAACAAAAAAATGGTCATTATGTTCTCGGTGGACATATTTTGCGGAGTTTTCGAATTGCGATGAATATCAATGTATGAGCTATCCTCCAGTAAATAGGCTCCTCTTTCTAAATTAACATTACAATTCGTTTTATTGATTGGAGAATGATATAACAAAGTTTCGTTACGCAACTTATAGGCTCTAAATCTTTGGTGGTAACATAATTTTCCTTCATGTAATTAATTTCAGTTTTTAACAGATTACGAGATTTAACATCTCGCATACGCGAGGCTCTGTAGGGCCCTCATACGGATGCGGTTTGCCTGGGTCGGAGCGTAATCGTACGCCCGGATAGCTGCGTTCTTTGTTCTCAACAACTCCCTCACATCCTCAGGCAGGATCCACCGGCGATCATTCGCCACCGGAACCCGTCTGGAAGATAGCAGTTCGAAGGTGGTTGGTGAAAGCACCGATCGCTGCATTGGTCTCATCGATATATGACAATGAATCGGGAATGGTCTTCAGTACGGGGCTGTCGGTTGCCTTAAGGGCTTCCGTTATTTTGGCCCAATCAATGTGTGCCCTCGTTTGAGAAACGGGGTCACTTGGGATACCTAGCTGAATGACTACCGGTCGGTGATCCGAAGTAAGTTGGTGTAAGTTGGTATCAGCGTGAGCAAGCTGTTGTATGCAAATTACAAAAACATACCCCTCGATCCTCCACATTCATAGAGATCCATCTTTTTTAATCACGGGCTTCTTTAATCACGATCTTTTTTAATCTAGCCTGTCTGTAATAGTAGCAACCCGCTTATTCTTTTCTATTCCGTTCGCCCAACATCGTGAATACTCGGGAATTCGCCAGGAGCTCGCTAGTTCGCCAGTCAGCTACTCGCTCCCGCGCAGAGAACAAGCGTCATGCGTCGCTGACTACTGCCGCTCGATCTCGGTCGAGATCTCGTCATTTTATGCTTCGAGATTGATTTCGAAAAATGAGGCGAGATCTCGGGTATTCGGGATCTCGCGAGATCGAGATTGCATTCCCTACTGGCAAGAAACTTCACGGGGTATATTTTTTTCAACATAAATTTACTTAGTTTACTTTTACTGTCTTTTTGGCAATCAAAACTTATAACACATTTAGTTTATCAAAACATTTGTCCTGACATTTGGCAATCAAAACTTAACACATTTAGTTTTGTCTTCATTGAGGAGCAAATTATTAGCTGAGAACCAATTATCTGTGTTGTAGATGCATTTGTTTACTGCTCGATAGTCAGTTTCTTGTCTTTTGATTTAAACCGATTCCTGGCCCATGGCGTCATGAAGAAACCTTCTAGGAGGCCAATGACGCGGCAAGCGCGTCATTAGGAAGTTGTTATAATTCAAAAAATTTTTTAATTCAAACAAAAAATCCTTTAATTTTATATACAAATTAACACATTATAGTCACTAGTATCTGTGGCCACGACATTTTTTTGGATAATTGTCAGGGGTCGACAACCACATGCAATAATTCATTATTAATCCATAATTCATACACTTAAATATATAAAAATGTCTAATAAAAGTGCCATCTACCCAAATATTTTATGGTACATATTTATTTTGTTTCAAAATGCATAAGGAATTCGTGATAATAATAAGAACATTCATATTATTTTTATAAAATACCTCAGAATGTACATTCGTATTGACAGAAAACTTAAAGTAACCTATTAACTAAAATATGTACTCCATGGAATAATTTTTAGCTCATTAAGGTCAAGAACAAATAAACAAGCATCTAGAACGTCTCCTGCCCAAAAAAACTTACTAGATTATGATTATGGTTCATTTCTGAATAAAATGGTCACACGCTCATCTTAATACAAGCAAATGGTCGCGTGGACCTAGAAAGTATGCTGGCCGATCTATTTATGTAAATAGTATGATAATGCGTTGATATGGCCAACGTATTCTTAAATAATAACACATGTTTGACCGGCACTTTCAGGCAACATAAAAAAGGGATCCGAAAGAAGTAATTAATACTAAACAACAAATAAACGAAGCTTGTATTATGCATAACAGTAAAATTTAACGATTACAAAATGGCATGATAAGAGGAAGGTCTATTTCTTCAGCTCCGAACACAATAGCGAATACGTATATACAAAAAATAAGTACGGAAACGATTCCTTCCAACCTAAAATGCAATTTAATACAACAAATATCTGAGATCAGTCGACAGGCACCACCAAATGTTAAGTTATTATTGTGCCGAACATGAAACGTAAAGATGGTATAAAAAATGTATTATCCACATTATGCAGGTCCAGTTATTATATTCGTTTTCCTTATATAATTTAAATAGAGAAAGGAAGACAAGTTTGTATGATATTCGACTATAAGTCATTGAATACCTGTTACCTAATAAATCAGAGACCATTCGACCGTCATATCCTGGAAGAATTCATTTACGGGCACATTTACTCAAGAGAAATAGCAAAATAATTAGAAAACGATGCAGGCTCTGCTATAATGTACATAAAAAAAAGAGTCGAAGTATTATTTGGCTGTCCGGACTGTCCTGTGAGGTTTTCCTGAATTGTGCCCGGAATGTTTTAAAGCATTTCACAATTAATACTAATCGTTATTATTAATTTTAAGAATAGAACGCTCAAGCCACTGCACCATGGAGGTAGAAAAAATTTATATATTTTATATCATTTATTAACAGTACAATTTATTAGCTACAATTTATGATTACAATGATTAATCAGTTTTAACATGTTAAACAACAGCTCAATAATTAAGTAAGTATTTCAACGCTCTAATATTGTAAGTCTGTCTGTTAAGCGATCTGTTGAAAAAGTCTGTATTGAGATAGAGAATATAATTATAATAAGTGTGTACAGACCCCCATCCTCACCGAGCTCGCAACAGTATATAGAATTACCCTTGAACGATATAATTGTACATAGAAATCACTGTTTGCCGTCCATCGGTAGATAGAAAAAATCTTCAGCCGATACTTTGTTATGTCGATAGCTCGGTTCGCCGAAATAACGTTTGAAATATAAATGTTTCGCCGATATCACGATTTGCAGATAAGGTGATTCGCCGGAAGCTCGACTAAGCGAATTAGCCTTTTATCGATAGAGAGTATTGCAGAAAGCACTGTAATAAACCAGCAGCAGCTTGAAAGTAGAATGAATAAGCGTATCCACTTAAAGCTTACTAACATTTATCAGCTAATAATTTGCTCCTCAATGAAAAAAAAACTAAATGTGTTACGTTTACATTGTCAAATGTCAAACAGGTAAACACAAACATTGTAGTTAAGAGCCAGGAACTGACTCCTGTAAACTCAACTGTATTTCTGGGCATAACCTTAGACGCCAAACTCCAGTGGGGACCGCATGTTGATGGTTTAGCAAAAAGGCTTGGCTCTGCCGCATATGCTGTTAAAAAAATGAGACAAATTTCAAATGAAACAACTGCTCGTTTAGTTTCTTTCGATTACTTCCACAACCTCATGACATATGGCATTCTGTTGTGGGGGAGTGCTGCCGACATCGATATATTATATATATTTATTCTGCAAAAAAGGGCTGTTCGTGCAATCTATCAGCTCGGTCCAAGGGTGTCACTTAGAAGTAAATATAAGGAAATAAATATCCTTACTTTTCATTCACAATATATTTTAGATAATTATGTAAAAAAGAACATAACCTTGTTCAAAAAAAAAAAGATCTGCGCAATGTTAACACAAGAGAAAAAGGTATGCTGGCAGGTCATAATAGTAGGCTTCAAAAAGTCACTAACTCATTCATGGGTCAATGTATAAGCTTTTATAATAAGGTTCCTGAGGATATCCAAGGTCTTCCTATTGACAAATTCAAAGAAACTATAAAGGAGAAGTTGTGTGCTAGAGCATATTATAAACTATCCGATTATTTTGATGATAAAAGCCCTTGGGTATAATCCCCTCATTAACAGGATTTTACTAGTATTTGTAACAAAACATGTGTAGTGTGTCTGTTCGCTCGTTGAGTTCATCGTCCCGATGAATATCTAAAGCGTCATTGTCACTAAAGTCCGTCGCTCACTTCCCTCTAATATGGTTGAGGAGGGCGATGGCTGGATCCCGCGTTAACTCGTGAACGGGTGCCGTTTGAGGGTGTTCGTCGTTTGGATACTTGGGGGATGCAGATAAGAATAACTTTGTATAGACATAAAGAGACTCTGTAAATTTATTTTGAAAAAATATACCCGTGAAGTTTCTTGCCAGTTCTTCTTCACGAAGGTTTTTTCGAACTGGTGGTAGAGTCATGTTTTATTTGACATCAATAAAAACAAGTAATTGTCAATGTTGAGAAATAAATATTTCATTTCATTTGATTAAGTATAATCCGGTTCAAATGCTGTTAGGATACGACCTTTTGGAATGGAGTGGCTTATGACGTTAACTGACGCCTGTCAGAACCGTTAGCAACGCTGTCGGGAAAGCACGTTAAAACATCATCGAAAGTATTTCTTTTTAAATTATATTTATTGGTACTTTTGAGCGCTAAAAGAGTAGTGCTCGAGAAATTCTTATGAGTATGAACAATTATTTTGAAAGAGAAAAAAAAGCAGAGAAAAAATATTTTAAAAACATTGAATTCTTTGTTAAAAGACAGTTCCGACAAGTCAGAAACAGTGATTTCGAGACAGTCATTATTGGAAACCACCGTCTTAAAAAGAACAATAGTATTATAGACGGCGTGAGCAAGGCCACAGGTGTAATTAAAAATAACGTGTGCACAGTACAGGGTGAAAGAGCAGACGCAGCGGCTTTCGGTACCAAAATAAGGAGACCAAAAAAAAGCCACGCAGTAAAAAACAATTCCTTGACAGCTTCGGACTGTCAGCTGAGAAAAACATTGTCCATTCTTTTTATACGGTCAAAAAAGAGGTTCCGACCCTGAAAAAAAATTGCCGCAGTTCCTCAGAGAGACTTAGATTACATAGGCAATAAATCAAGATTGCGCAGAATACTTGAGGAAGATTTAGGATACCGTTTCAAGAAGTGTAAGCAGAAGAGAGACATTGATTGAGAGGCCTCAAATACAGGAGTGTAGAGCATGTTATTTACGTCGCATGAAACAAAATTATTTATTAGGAGTGGATAAGAAGTATGTTCTTTATAATGATGAAACGTGGATACACGCAAATTACACCATCGGTAAGTGCTGGCAGTCCTCATCAGATGTTGGAGTAAAACTCCAAATTGAAGTAAGGAATACCCCCTATCAATGTTTTATGTAACGATTAACAGTTTTTATTATTAATAAGAGGTGATGATCCTGATTCTGAAATTTCAAACGAAGACAGCTTAGAGAGTGAAGGCTATGAGTGGAGTAGAAGACTTAGAAGATTAGCTCTATTTTTATTTTCATTATGTGCCTTAGTTACTATCTTTATTTCATAATTTAGTTGCCTTGATATTTTCAATAAAATAAATTAACTAATTAATATTATTCATCTAGCTGTTTTCCTGACCCTACACTTCATCACTATCGCGTAACGTAACTCCAAAACGTCGCTTACAGCATTTGAACCGGATAATAATTAGATTTTTCCTATTTTAACATTATTATAACAGTCTTTAAATACAAAAATCAACAATATAATGGGATCAACTTTGTGATTAATGTTTTACTAATAAATCTTGGAAAAACTTAATTATTTACTTTTCAAACTTATCCGGAATCAGTCTACCTTTTCTTACATATATACCCATTATGTATCAATTTTTCAAGTATTTCTATAATATTATGCACATATAATATTTGCACCTGTGTATATCCACGACTGTCAAAGAATGTACACTTTCCGTCTGCTTGTTATCAGTGCACGTTGCCCTATCCTTCGTTGTTTTCGTCGTGCATGTTGTGGACCATCCTTCCTTGTGTCCTCTACATAATTAGTTCCACTACCAGGTTCCAAGGACTGATAGTTTTGCTTGAATGGTCATCGTCTCACTGTGTTTCTATTTTCGATTCGGGAATATATCTGCGTTTTCTAATTAATTCTGGATCAACATTATAAAATACGTATACTTAACTAATTAATCGAGATTGATGCAATATGATTCCTAAACGGTATAATATCTATAGCTATTATGCCACCCTATATCAACACTAAATTCAACAAAAAAGTATAAAAGTTTTACAACTCCTAATGGTAATCTGTAACTTACCTTCCATTTCCTATAAAACACGTAGATAGTCTTTAAAACACACTAAACTAATAAATAAAACATAATACACAGTAAAAGGTTTCATGTTGTATTATTTATTATAGTTAAAACTGCTTAAAATAGCGTAAAAACATTACCGGGGGCCAACAAAGCGCTAGGTGCGTTATCCTTCAGGGAAGCCCATGACGCGTCTCGCGGGTCATTAAGTTTTGTTTGGGGCCGGGGCGGAAAGGCTCGAAAAATTAAGGTGGCAAGGAATCGGTTTAAATAAGAAGGAAGTATCGTCAGCAAAGAATATGGCCTCGCATTGATCCTTAACCACCGATGAGAGATCATTGACATACTTGTACTAAAAATAGGAAAGGACCGAGAACTAAGCTCTGGGGCTCACCCGTTGACACTGCCGATCCGGCTGATTTTTCTCCATTTATAGCAACTTTCTGTTTTCAATTAGAAAAACATGATTTAATCAAGGCAAGCGCTCGTTTTTTATGCCGTAATGGTGCAGTTTCATGAGTAGAGTAGTATGATCCACAGTCGAACGCCACAAGTCACAAAAGTCACCAATAGCATCACACGACTCCTCCCTGGCGCTGAATACGTGTTTTATGAGCTCAACACCGGCATCGGTTGTTGAGCGACCCCGCGTCAAACCAAATTGGTTAAAATTCATTAAACTATTACCATAAAATGAGAAAGTTATTGAGTTAAAATAAATTTTTCAAAATCTTACTTAGCGTTGGTAGTATAGATATAGTAACTGTTTTAAACTATCGCGGTTATTTTCCCTATAATTTAATGAATTTACGGGATTCTTATCACGATTTTCGATTTTTATTTCGCGCGTCCGATATTTCGATGCTGTTGCAAGCACCATGATCGCGGACTGGCAGATGTAGGTAAGTGGCGATGACAGTTAGAGGCAGATAAATCGATCTACCCTCCTTCTCGTTCGTTTTGATCTGCTACTACTGGAATTCACATTTTTGTCGTTTTTGCAATATACGCTCACCGTATCACTGGGTTTTTGACCGAACACACCACGATTGTTGTTTTTTCGTTTCACAAATGTCCTAACCACTGGGTTCCACGTTACTAGATAATTTAAAACCGTCTTCTCGATTAAAGTTATTTTCGCACTTTTTTATTTCTAAGGCTTCTTTAACGAGTCGCGGTATGTAGTGTCGTTCCGTAGATAAAATCCGAGTATTATAGAACTCAATCCAATGGTTAGGGCCTGATTCTAGCAAATGTTCGGCGATGGCTGACTTGTTTGTGTCTGAGTTTTTTATGGCTTTTATATGTTCCTTAAGACGGCAAGAAATGGTTCTTTTCGTCTGGCCAATTACGTAGGAGCTGCCACAGCTGGAGTCAATTTTATAAACACTAGGTGTCTCAAGCGGTATGTGATCTTTCGGTGAGCGCAGACACTGATTGATTTTCTTATAAGGAGTGAAAATCGTGTCGATAGAATATTTATTTAATATTCTTCCTACATTATCTGTTACTCCTTTTAAGTATGGCATGAAGGAGGGCTGACGCTTCACCTTGGGTGTATTTGGTTCGGTTCTCGCGTTTCGTTTTATATATGACACCTTCACGTTGTAGCCATTTTTAATTAAAACTTGTTGTACAAGCTGTAGTTCGCCCTGAACATGATCCTTATCGCAAAGATCGTAAGCGCGATTGGTAAGTGATGAGACTACTGCATTGAGATGATGGGGGTGGTGATGAGAGGATGCGTGAAGGTATCTGTCAGTGTGTGTTGGTTTTCTGTATACTAAGTAGTTTAAATAGCCATTACTCTTGATCGTTAGCTGTCCAACAACGCCAAAGATCTTTTATTTTCAAGTTCTACAGTAAAGCGCATTTTATGGTTTACACTATTGAGTATCAAGAACAACTCCACTTCCGGTGGCCCACCTTCCAAAATGCAAAAAACGTCATCAACATATCTTTTCCACAAGCTGACACAAACTGGAGATGTACTCAAGGCTAAGTTCTCGATATGTTCCATCCACAAGTTCGCGATTACAGGAGCTACTGGACTTTCCATCGCTACACCATCAATCTGCAGAAAGAACTCGCCCTTGTAGATGAAATAGCTTGAAGTCAAGCAGTGTTCTATTAGCTTGATGTACTGTAACGGGATTTCATTGTCTTGCATCTTAGTTTTTACAATGTCTAAACAATCTTTAAGAGGCACATTGGTAAACAACGATTCAACATCATAACTTACCATTGTTTCATTGTCTTTAATTTTTGTGTCCTTTATGATTTCAATAAAATGGCGAGAATCTTTAATAAATGATGTGCGAGCAGGTAGGTAAACAAAATGTTTGCTATTGTTGCATCGTGAGTAAGCGGGATAGCTGATCCTGTTTGGGGCTTTATTCAAAACTATCGACGCAGGCAGGCTAACCCGGTACTTATAGACTTACAAGAACACTCAAAGATTTGTTAGTTGTCCGTCGCTCCGCGTTGCAATCATTACTTTTGCGCAATTTTGTGTTTGTTGTTGAAATCACTTATTTAGTGTACGCAGCAGCAATGCCGTATTCTTCACAGCACGTTTGTGACCTACATTTTGTGTATGGTTTTTGTAATGGCAATGCAGCCGCTGCCGTGAGTGAGCACCGCAGCAGATTTCCGAGAAGGCTGACATCCAGTCATCAAACGTTTGTTAACGTTCATTTAAATTTGGCTGCAAATGGCATCCGGATGCCTACGCATGAGCGTTTTCGCTTAGTGAGTCCAAAAGACGAAGAGGACGTGCTCCGGATGGTCTACCAAGAACCAAGGCCGAGTGTGAGGAGACTCACAAATCAACTCTCACTATCGTCTTAGATGGTGTGGAACCCCTACTATTTCCGACGAGTCCAAGAAATAACGGAACCTGATCATGCCGTTTGTTCGTGGATTGTTCGACATGTGCGCCAAGATCCTTTGTTTTTACGCAAAATTATGTGGACCGACGAAGCCAAATTTACAAGAGCAGGCATCGTTAACCACCGAAACGACCATATATGGATTTCAGAAAACCTGTGCGCCCCAGTACATTCCTGCACGAGTTTTCAATAAATTTGTGGGCAGCAATCATTGATAACAAACTGACGGAGCCGCTTGAATTGGCCTTAGAAACGGTTCACTCGACACCTTGCTTTTCGTAGTGGTTTAGGTAAGAAGCTCAAAAGCTATAAGAAACTATAGTGACAGGCTACTTGGACTTGCTACTTTGGAATGATCAGAAGGCCTACTATAAACTATTATTGCGATTCAATTGACGATCTAACATAAACTGCTTTGCTATTTCATACCACGACGTCATTAAAGCGATCCAATTTAGGTTGACGCCAAATCAAGTCGGCAATTGGATCGCAAACTGTTTTAGTTCGTTCATTTTTCGTACCATGAGGTGATATTTCAACCTATATTGGATGACTTAAATTTCAAAGTAAGCGATTCAAAAAAAGTTGCTACTTTCTTGGCGTGAAGTGAATCGTTTCGGTTTATCTTTAAAAAAATGGTTGAAAATATACTCAATTTAAGGTATTTCAGTTGGATATTTAGTGTTTCTTATGTGTTAATGTGAAAAAGTGATTTTTAGAGCTATTTTTTATTGTAGATGTCTGACGAGTTCGTCCTTTTTATTTTATTGGAAAATGATAATGAAATAAACACAACACGGAAACAATCGGACCCCTTTTATTTGGAAGATGAAGAATATATAAAAGGATATCGGTTGTCTAAACAATTGGTATTAGAACTGTGTGATGAGCTGAGCCCATTGTTGAAAAATCCAAGAAAATCAACTGATTTATCAGTAGAGACAAAGGTGGAAGTCAAATTTGGTGCGTTCTAAACTCGTCATAGTCAATTGATTTTTACGGCAACACTAAGGAAACCTTTAATTATTTGTAGTTTAAAGAATTATATAAATTTCTATTATTTAATGAGTACTAAAACGGGCTTATGGTATAAAATTTGACACTAAAAAGCGCAATTTCAAAATATATTTGTTTTTTTTTATTTTTTTATTTATTTAATATTTTATGTACACACAAGAATAAAAATACAATGAATGAGACTTAGAGACTAAAAATGTACAAAGGTCAGCTTATTTCTTAAAGAAATTTCTGCCAGCAGACCTGAGACTGGAGAAATAATACAATGCAAAGTTAGTGCGTGCGTACTACTAATAAAAATATTAAAAACTTATTTTCAAGTATAATTAATCAAATTAATAAAAATCAAACTTAATCAAATACATATAATATCATATATACAATAAATATATAAATCTATATATTTTAACATCATTTAATTTGCATGAAAAAAACAATGTTTATGAAAGCTAAAATATATTTAAGATAAGTAGTATTCCCTAACTCTTTTCCTAAATATTGTTAGGGTTTTTGACTCGCGTATTTTGAAAGGTAATGAATTCCACAATCTGACAGCATGTATAGAAAAGGAATAGGAGAAGAAATCGGTTTTATGGGGTTTTAAGTACAAGAGAGTACGCTTATGTGCTCGGCATGGCGTATCTTCAGAATGAGTAAAGGAAAAACGCTCGCTCAAGTATTTTGGAGAATTTGGGTTATAGAGAACGTTAAATAGAACACAAAGAATGCGAGTATTTCTATGGAGACGGATCGGAAGCCACTTTAGTTTTTTGCGATGTTCTGAAACATGGTCGTACTTCTTGAGGTTAAAAATAAAGCGGATGCAGATATTTTGTAAGCGTTCTAGCTTACTCAAAAGCTCCTCAGTGGCGTCCAAGTAACAGACGTCGGCATAATCAATTATGGGTTGAATAAGTGTTTGCGCAAGGGATATTTTCGTTTGAAGTGGTAAAAAGCTTTGAAGGCACTTTAATGTGTGAAAGGAGTGGTGTACCTTACGACTGACTTCATTTACGTTAGCACGCCAAGTTAAATTTGAGTCCATAATAACTCTTAAGTTTTTGGCAGTGTCGGTAATAGCAATCTGTGTGTTATCCAAAACTACAGGAGGGAGATTAGCGAAATCGAGGCACCCGCGCATGTATCGACTTCCCAGTATCATGGCTTGAGATTTACCGGGGTTCACAAGTCATCCAAATGATTTGGCCCAGTTACTGATACAAACTAGGTCATCGTTAATAGCTGAGATAGCTGAGTCAACATTGTCTACTGCGAAATTCCGGTAAATCTGCAAGTCATCGGCATAAAGGTGGTATTTACATGAAAGAACTTGAGTGATACAATTAATAAATATAGAGAAAAGTAAAGGAGAGAGAACGCCACCCTGAGGTACGCCTGCAGCTAGAGCACACCAGTTTGAGTAAGACTCATCGAGGCGGACCCGCTGAGACCGTCCCCGAAGATAGGAATTAAACCAAGCTAATGCAGAAGAAGAGACATGAAGTGATTTCAATATTCCAAGCAGGATATCGAAATCTACAGAATTAAAAGCGCTGCTGAAGTCCAGCAGTACAAGCAAGGTAAGGGATCTATTCTCCATGGCCCATCGGATATCATCAGTCACGTTGATGAGGGCAGTTACGGTACTATGACCTGGTCGAAAACCAGATTGGAAATGACTATGAAGATTATTGGTAGTTAGAAATGACATCAGTTGTTTGTGCACAACGTGCTCAAGAACTTTTGACAGGTAGGACAGAATTGATATGGGTCGAAAATGTGTGAGAGAGCTAGGATTTGGAATTTTAGGCAAAGGGATCACGTGTGCAAGTTTCCAGGAAGTTGGAAAAGTACTTGTGGAGAGGGAATAATTTAAAAATGTGTGTGAGGATAGGCAACAAATGAGGTAGGATCATAGTGATCATTTTTGTGCACAAGTTGTCATTACCAACTGCGACCGATGAGATTGAGAGAACAGACTCCCTGACCGCGTCTTCGGAAATGGCAATGAAAGAAAATGGAGGATGTTGTACTGTTGGAACATTTAATAACGAATTTAAGGTGTCGGTTTTAATATTTGGATGCAAAGTAACTGGCGGGTGTGAAAATTGTAAGTTCAGCGCATTCAAGTCAAAATTATTACTAGAATTTGTCGGAAATTTACCGATACCTACAGACTTCAGAAATTTCCAAACTTCTGCAGAGCTATGGTTGACGAGGGACTCGTGGAAGTAGCGTTTCTTGGAATCACGACATAGGCGGTTACATCGATTACGAAGATTTTTAAAATAAATAAGGTTACGTTCGGAGGGACATCGCTTGTATTTTCTCTTGGCTTTATTTCTAAGAGCCATTTCCTCTTTAATAGAGTCTGACAACCAGGGAGCAGGATTATGTTTAATTTTGACTGATTTGATAGGAGCGTGACGGTCATACAGTTCTAGGAGTAAGGAATTAAAACAATCAACTTTTTCATCTATGCTCGGACTGTTAATTACCGGTGACCAGTCAACAACACTGGCATCGTGTTTCAAAGACTCGATATCGATGTTTTTGTAACTGCGAAGATGCAAAACTTTGGGTTTTTGTTTAGGGAGACGTATACGATAACTAAGGAAAATTAGGGCATGATAGGAGAATGGCGCAGTAAGTTGTCGATGATTTGTTACATTGCTAGGAGAAGATACTATTATATGATCGATTAAAGAGGGGACACAATTTGGAAAATGGTGAGTAGGATTTAGAGGTAAAGTGGTTAAATTATATGAGGTCAAGAGAGATTTTAGTTTACGAGAATGTAAACTATTCTTGATCAAACAGGTATTGAAATCGCCCAGCATAAGAAAATGATCATATGAGGGGCAGACATTATGGAGAAATGAATCCAAGGCGTCAAAATAATCAATGTTCATATGGGGATTGTAAAAAACTGTGAGTAGGATTTTGGTATGACGTATTGTTATTTCAATAGCAAGGTATTCAGCAGACTTTGAGTACACAGGTGGAGAAACGGTTACAGTTTTGTGAGGTATATCTGCTCTAAGGTAGATTGCTACTCCACCACCACCCTTACCAGTTCGGTCATTTCGTATAAGAACAAATCCAGGAAGGGAATAGTGAGTAGAAGGGAGTGACGGTTTAAGAAAAGTTTCAGAAATAAATAACGCGTCAACGTTGCTACTGCTGAAAGAGGCCAAAATGTCGGAGTAGTGGTTGGGTACACTTTGAGCGTTAATATGTGCAATTTTCAAGTTAAGTGGATTATTGGAGAATGAAGAAGAGAGTTCATCATGCAGAGTCAGTGTTGGTGAGAGAATACTATCTGCACTTATGAAGCTACTTGAGGAAGATGAGCAAGAGAAGAAGCTATCGTCGAAATCGTTATTTGATGCGTTCATATAAAATAATAAATACAACGGAATACTTAAATACAAATAAATAATAATCTATTAAAACTATTTCTAATTATTTAACTTACGTAATTGCGTAACTCACAACTCACAAATTTTTATTCACGTTAAGTACATATACACATACATTTGAAATGAAATATTAAAAAGACAAAAAGAAATAAAAATGTTATTTTTACACAAAAAAAAAACCGATAAAATCATATCAACTAGATTTCGAAACGCAACGCATATAGTTTGAGTTAAAGAGACATGCTGCGTTCCGTTTGCCGATTACAGCGCTCACAGCGCTAAAAGTGCTCAAAACCGTTCCGATTCGTTTGAGCGCGCTAAAAGTGTTATTAGTGATATTGCAATCGGAACGGTTAATAGCGCGCTAACATTCTGATTGTTCGTCGATTAAGTCTAAAGTTATAATTTAATTGAGATCTTTGACCCTGAATGAAGCAGGAGCCATCTTTTTACATTATTACGAAAGAAAATTAATAAGCAAGCTTTTAAAATCTTTAATCGACTAATAAAAACATCAACAAAGTAACGTCATGTGTCAGTTTTGACAGGCCATTCACAGCGACCATGCTCCGTAGCGTTGGCACTGTGAGCGGTAAGATGGCGGCGTTTATGACGTCATTGATGACGTATCGATATCGCTGTGAGCGCGCTCACGGGCAAACGGAACGGGTATATGAGCGCTGTGAGCGCTGTAATCGGCAAACGGAACGCAGCAACAGACTTATGCAACGAGTGTACAGCGTCATCTCTTTCTCACACGCGGACCACAGACAAATTTCGATCTTTCATTCCTCCGTGAGCGATTCAAACGCCAGTTAGCTAAAGGCACTTCATGGTACGAATCTTAGCAATTCAGTTTAGGTACCTAAACTGAATTGCATCGGAATTGAATGGCAAACTAAAAGTTGATGGTAAGCCTTCAGTCTTTTGGCTCGGAGAAACATATCGGACTTGTTGTTTCTTTTTAAAGTTGTAAGAAATGTTGTTCATTGCCCGCCTTCCCAGCTTTATAACTATTAGGGTTCCTCGCAGACCTCCTCATTACGAAGTTCCCCTGTTGGCTAAACCGTTCACACACACTAACGTCCGCTCACATGCTGCTATGCCGCTTGCCCGCCACTTACAACACATTAGATGAGACCGTTGAAATCTTTAATGACTCTATATGCCAATTTCGGGAAAAGTTTACAAAGTTGTTGAGATATGAGTAGTCTGGTTAATAATATATACTTATAAGTGTTTTATAGATTTGTATAAATGTACATATTTCTTTTCTCTAAGTCATAACTTGCGTTCGTATGATATTTTATTTTTGTTACAGTTAAAGTTTATTTTGTACTCAATCCGTCCCTATTTAGGTAGGTAAATGAATGATGTGGCACACTTATGATACTTTGATTGTTACACTTATGATAATTACTATTTTTGAAATATTTATGTAGATGTAAGAAATATTGTAACTTTCTCTGTAAGTCCAAATTATAATAAATAAATAAAAATAAATAAATTTTAGAATTTCTCCAAACTAATCTCGTTGAATCTTTAGAGGATTGCCGCTAATTCACCGGAGAATAATGTTGTTACAATTGGACGGCGCACCTGCACATTTTATTTTATTTATTTATTAGGTCACCAACAGAGTGTACATCAAAATAAACATAGTATATAACATAAAACAAAATTACATTCTAAAGCCACTCTAATTACAGGTGACGTCGACATCCTTAAATTATACAACTGTAACACAGTATAAGTAATTGTTAATTATTATTTAAATTTATAATTTTTTTTGTAAATAGTTAAAAAAAATTCAAATAGAAAAATATACAACGACAAGAGAAAACAGGGATGAAGTTATCAATATTAATTTAAAGTTATTTTAATAAAATTATTTAAATACAAAAATATACAACAACATAAAACGAACAAGAAAAACATGTGTAATTTTATAATTATTTAAGGTACATGTCAGTGTACAGTAATTGTTATTGAAAAGGTTTATTCGATTTAATACCCTAGCTACAGAATCCTTGAAGAGATTTGCTCGCTCTGTTAGAAAATATTTAAATTAAAACCACTCACCATGGATTGGACATGGTGGAACTGTAGCTGGCCACCACGCAGCCCTGACTTGATGACGTTCGACTTCTTTTTGTGGGGTTGGATGAAACAAAAAGTTTATAACCAAATAGTGCCAAATAATACGGACGAACTGTTACAAAAAGTTGTGGCTGTAGCAGACGAAATAAGAGCCGAACCTGACAAAATTCGACATGCAACAAGTCAAGTGGCCGTAAGAGCCACTACCTGTCTTATGAATAGAGGAGGTCATTTCGAACAATTATTATTATTTGTTTTATTTTATTGAAAACTTTGTTGACAAAAACTTAAAGATGTGTCCTTACACAGGCGCTAGGCGTTCTTACTTACTACAAGGCTGGAATAAACAGTAATAACTTTATTGTTATGACACCTAGAGCAATTGCATTTATTAGGTAATTTTAAGGACTTTTAGTAACGAGCAAAATAAAGTATTAAGAAGCTAGTTTTCATAATAAATTGGGAAATGTAAAAAATGTTAGTAGATTTTTTGTAAAAATTTAGGATTGATAATTTTTTTAAGTATGTTAGGTTAGGATTTAGCTTTTTTTCTTATTATTAGTGAGTAGGCAACCCTACTACCCTTAGTTAAATTTTTTTTATAGTAACTATGACCTATAGTTACGAAGATATAAGGTATCATTACATACAAGTCAAAAATGAAAATAAAAAAATTTAAATGACGGCCATTCCAAAATATGGAGTGCGGGCACCCCACTTTAGGGGTAATTTGTCGATAAAATTAGCTATACTTAGCGCCTTTCAAATAACGCTAGTGGGTGACCAAATACACTATATTTACGCTCATGGATATAACCAACTTGAATACGTAGCCAAATAGTGGAGTTCATTCCAGGCCCTCAATAAGCTTTTGATTTCAGTACTTTGCGCAAAAAATGACTATACCTTAATATTTATAACATTTTATAATAATTACTAAAATGAAAGTCAGAATCAAATTATGTATATAAATATATAAAAGCAAATCAAGGAATACGTAACTGCGTGTAACATTACCGATACAGACAAGGTTCTCGAACTATAGGTACATCATTATGCAAGAAGAAATACTTGAGGTAATCTTTATGATTTAAAATAGATGACATAGATATTCAGTTGAATAAATTACTTTAAAAAATGTCGGATTCATATATAATATCATATTAATAATTATATTAAGAATCATACTAATCATATATAATATCACTAAAAATCTATTTATGTCAGCTTTATAGTCAATATTTTATTTTGTGCTTTTTCTTTGCTTGGGTTTATGTGCGAAATTATTTTCTTTGATCGACAACCCTCAATAAAAAAAAACATTCGCTCTGTTTTTATGCAACAAGGGAATGCAGCCTGCTTACTAATGAGATAGCAAACTAACACAATAGATAATTAATTAGTAGTTATATGTTTATTTTTGCTATTTTTCCCTATTAAATGAAGTAACAAATATTTTTAGATTAAAGAATTTGTGGTGCAATACAATATAGTTATTATAAGTTTACTCTAATGATGGCTATTTTAACACTAAAAAATAAAAAATAAAAAACTAATTAGTATTTAGCTCAAATGATTATAAAATATGGTAATAACCTTATTGATTATTATAATAAAAATAATTATAACTGTATATTTTACTGAAACATAAGTGGCCGACGACACGAACATTTTGAACTCAACCCTTTGCGTGAGGTTTATTCGGTGGTTAAAATTTCATGGTGTATAATACGTTTAACTATCTTTTTGTATTTTTATAAAATATTTATTTCTTATTATTAATTATTTAGAATGAGGAATTATAATCAAAATATAGGTATAATTAAAATTACACATTGTTTTAGGAGCGTCTGAAGTTTATAAAAGCTAATGGTTTGCTTATGAAGCAATGGCTTTTTGTTAGATCGCGATAAACCACGACCACGGCTTGATTCTGTAAGTAAAAGTTTACAGTATTTATTTTGCAATGAAAGTTTTCCCTCTTTCATAATATAGTCAAAAAATTCATTTCTTATAGTTTTGGGTTCGGACGTGCCTCTTGTTGCAACACGACGAAGTTGCAACCAAAAGTAACTTTTTTCTGTTTGTTTCTTGTGTCGCAGTGTACGATCAAATTCAGATTTGGTGTCATTAAATTTCACTTAGCGGAAACGCTTTGTCGCCAACAATAACATATTTCACATTGGTACTTAGTGTCGGCTTTGGTAAATCAATAATAATAATAATAATCCCCAGACAAACAGGCCAACTGTATAGCCCCAATGTAAGCATAGCTTGTATTATGGATGACCATACAGCGAACTGGCGTACAAGCTCCCTCATCATATCAGCCACAGGACGTCCACTGCTGAACTAAGGCCTCCCCTAAAGATCGGTCGCACGCGTTCTGCATCCAACGACTTCCTGCGACCTTTATTATGTCGTCCGTCCATCTAGCCGGAGGCCGTCCCACGCTGCGTTTTCCATTACGTGGTCTCCAGTCCAGAACTTTTCGGCCCCATCGGCCGTCAGTTCGACGCGCCACGTGCCCCGCCCACTGCCACTTCAGGCAGCCATAGCCCAAAGGATTAGTAACCCTTTGGGCTATGTTGGTAACTTTAGTTCGTCTACGGATCTCCTCATTTCTGGTTCGATCTCGTAGCGAAATACCGCGCATAGCCCTCTCCATAGCACGCTGGGTGACCTTGAGCTTTCTTATGAAGCCCATGGTAAGACACTAACGTTTCTGAGCCGTAAGTCATCACTGGTAACACAAGTAGATTTTCGTCTTGAGGCACTGAGGTATTTTGGACGAGAAGATTTTACGTAGTTTCCCGAACGCTGCCCAGCCGAGCTGGATTCGTCGATTGACCTCTCTCTCGAAGTTGGACCTACCTAATCGGACAGCTTGTCCTAGGTAAATGTACTCGTCTACAACTTCGAGAGCAGAGTTCCCAACTAGCAATGGGGAAGGCGCAACATGGATAGTTGACATAATTTTCGTCTTATCCATATTCATTTTAAGATCTACCTGTTAGGAAACTCTGTTGAGGCCATCGAGCATTGTGCCGAGATCTTCCAGCGATTTTGCCATGACCACAACATCGTCGGCAAATCGGAAGTGAGTGATGTACTCGCCATTGCCGAATCCTTTCCATTCCAGGAGCTTGAAAGCGTCTTCCAAAGCAGCGGTGAATAGCGTTGGAGATATTACCTCTCTGCAATGCAATCGCCCCCGTGCACTGCTCCTGTACTCGAACCGACATAGTGGCGTTTTGGTACAAACACTTCAACATTTAGATGTACCGATGGTCTATTCGGCACCGTTGGAGAGATCGCAGCACCGCCCAGGTTTCAATCGAATCTAAGGCCTGCTCATAGTCCACGAACGCTAAACATAGTGGCAGATTACACTCCTTGGTCTTCTGTATGATCTGCCACAGCGTGTGTATGTGGTCTATGGTACTGAAGCAAATTCAAATTCAAATTCAAATATTTATTTCTCAACATTGACAATTACTTGTTCTTATTGACGTCAAATAAAACATGATTCTACCACCAGTTCGAAAAAAAACCTTCGTGAAGAAGAACTGGCAAGAAACTTCACGGGTATATTTTTTTTTTTTTCAAAATAAATTTACAGAGTCTCTTTATGTCTATACAAAATTATTCTTTTCTGCATCTGTTAGCTCGGCAAGTCTCCCTCCCCCCAAGTATCCAAACGACGAACACCCTCAAACGGCACCCGTTCACGAGTTAACGCGGGATCCAGCCATCGCCCTCCTCAACCATATTAGAACCATATAAGCCTCGTCGTAAACCGGCTTGTTCGGGTGGTTGGAAGTCATCGAGCCTGCGTTTGAGACGATTTGTGATGACTTTTGAGAACAGCTTATAAACATGGCTCAGGAGCGAGATGGGCCTATAATTTTTCAAGAGGGTTTTATCGCCCTTCTTGAAAAAGAGTACCACCACGCTCCTGTTCCATGCTTCGGGCGTAGTTCCTTCGAGCAAGACGGAATTGAACAGCCTCTGAAGTGCTTTAAGTACCGGTGTTCCACCCGCTTTCAGAAGCTCCGTAGTAATTCCGTCTTCACCCGGTGCCTTGTTGTTCTTCAGCTGTTTCAGAGTCATCCTAATCTCATACAAGCTGTTGTCCTAGATATCTTCGGTGCAGTGTCGGATAAGTTTGGCTCTAGGGTCTTTAGCCGGACCAGTAACAGGCTGCGCTACCGAGGTGTACAAGCGTCCATAGAACCTCTCGACCTCCTTCAGCACCTCTGGCTTGGTTGACACAACGCTCCCGTCCTCCGTCTTCAGCTTCGTCAACTGGCTTTGCCCAATAGACATGTCTCTTGCGAACACTTTGGAGCCTTTGTTATGCTCTATCGTCTCCTTAATACCATCGGTATTAAAGGCACGGCTATCGTGTCACAAGGACTTATTGATGTCTTTATTTAGCTGCCGAAATGCGTTAGCGTCGTCGGAGGACTGTAGCGTCATGGCTCGTCGTTTTTCCATGAGGTGCAAAGTGTGGTCGGATAATTTTTGAGGTCTATTTTTACGGCGAGTCTTAAAGACCCCACCGCATGGACAGTTTCCACCAGCCTGTTATTTGTATCGTCCACAGAAGCGAAATCTTCGAGGCAATCGAAGTGATTTTGGAGTTCGAGTTGAAAGCTCTCGGGATTCTGGATGTAGGCAACTGCAGGTCGGAGCGTCGGCTTCACCATACGTGACCTCTCGAATTTGACGTTTATATTCAACGTGCCTCTTACCATTCGGTGATTGCTGCCAGTTTTTACTCTATGGACCACAGAGACATCGTTGAATATATGTCGCCTAGTGGTCGTGATGAAGTCGATCTCGTTTTTTGTGGGACCATCGGGGCTCATCCAGGTCCACCTCCTATGAGGCGGCTTCTAGAAGAAAGATTTCATCAAAAAGAGTTCCTCTTTCTCCAGAAAATCGGCCAGCCTCTGTCCCCGAGGATTCCGTTGCCCAAAACCAAAATTTCCCACTTTCACCTCATCATCGCTTTTTTTGCCTATCTTCGCGTTGATGTCCCCCATAACAACAGTTAAGTGGGTTTTGGACTTATGTATGGCTCTACCAATGTCCTCATACATAGCCTCCACTTCCTCATCCGGATGTGTGAAGGTGGGCGCATATACCTGTATGACCTTCAGCGAATATCTTTTAGATATTCTGAGTATAAGGTACGCTACCCTATTCGACACACTCTTGATGGCCATTATGTTGTTTATGAGGGACTTGTGGACGATGAACCCGACACTACCTTGGGACTGTTGATCTCTCTTCCGGTAGAAGAACAAGTTGCCAGACCCTATGATGTCCCAGTGCAACTTGCTCAGTTCTTCTTCCATCTCGTGTATCTTCTCGTCAGTCCTCAAAGTGCGCGTATTGTGTGTTACCAGGGCCAGTCATCGGTGGTGGTAGCCGGATCTCTGCCAGGGATTCTTCGCACCCCCTGCCCTGCCGTTACTATGACCGCTACCGGAGCCAGGAATAGGGCTGCCGGGGACTGGGGGCCTGGTCTTTTTGTCGGCCTTTGTCATCGGAGGGTGTTGCCCATACTCGCCACGCTGGGCACGCGGGTTGGCGAGCGCAGTTATGGTTGAGTGAGATGGAATAACACAGGAACGCTGCTGCCTATCCCTGTTCATATCCCTTAGACGCCTCTTACGTCACCCACAGGAGGAGATGGGGTGGTGCTATTCTAAGCCGGCACCACACGGCCTGCTCCCTACATGTTTCCTTGCAGTTATAAAAATCTGATCTGGAATTAACATGTTTTCCATCCAGAGATCCAATACATTGAGGAAAATGCAATACTCTTTAAATTCTTCCGATAATTTCAACCACTCGCTTTGACTTGATGGAATCTGCAAATAAATAATGTAGGTGTTAAGAATTTTACAGGTCAATCAAAATACAACTCCACAAGACAATGGCGATGGGAAACAAAAACCAAATGAAAATGAGAGCGAATAAGCGAATAAGCGCTGCTAACCTGCTAAGCGAATAAAGGAAAGTCCACGGGTAGCTCTATTAAAGCAAGCATTGGGTGTATTGAAGAGTTATTCTAAAAGACAAACCCAGAAGCAAATTGTTGATGATGAAACACATGATTTTTGCAAATTTTTTCAGTCAAAGTATTAAATGGATTCTAAAAATACGCAAAATATGCTTCAGTACAGAATTTTTTATTTATTTTGTAAAGTGGACAGTGGTTATCATGAATATTCATTATGGGTATAATTCAGAAAATGATATGTTTTTGCGTTGGAATCAAGAACAAAATCAAACAAACCTTGAACATAATTATGGGTATAATTCAGGGAAAAATACTCCCGTTCCTGTTTGTTCATATTCAAGTTCTTCGCCTCAACGTTACAATAATAGTTTTGGTTATAATCGAAATAATGCCCCAGAATCTATTGATAATGATTCTCTAGATCAGTCGTGTCAAAGATAGGGTCCGCGGGCCGCATCCGGCCCCTGGGCAGTATTAATAAGGCCTGCGATCGATATTATTTTTAACAACCGTATATTATATACTATATAATTTAATAAATAAAATGTTATAAAAATTCAGTCCCTTTATTTCAATCTGGCCCGCCGGCGAATTCAAAATGTAATATATGGCCCTCTGCAGAATTGAGTTTGATACTTCTGCTCTAGATGATATGTTTACACTGTGAACGGTTACCTAATTCGATGCTTCTTATTCTTTATTATTTCTTCAATATCTCTTATTTTTATAATTATCTAATAGTTATGAATGAGTACAAATTAGAAAATAAATGTTTGATTACTTACCGATATCTTGTTTTTTTATTCTTTCATCAATGCTTCACATACCTCTGTAAGAACAGAAATGATTGCTTGTTTCGATATATCGAATACATATTGCAAACTAGTATATGAATCACCACTACTGAGAAAGCGCCAGGTTACTGCTAATCGATCTTGTACATATATATATAAAAATCCGATAAAGATGTATAGATAAACTAATAATTCACTCAGTTTCATTCAGTTAACTCGAGACTCGAGTTAAGTTCGAGTTGCGTAAATTTCAACTCGAGTTGTGTTTCTTTTAAGTCGGACATCACTAGTTCCGATCGCCTGTGAGCGCGCTCACACCGATATCGATTCGTCATCAATGACGTCATAAACGCCGCCATCTTCTTGGTCGCTCTGTACGGCCTATCAAAACTGACTCATGAAGATTTTTTGTTGATGTTTTTATTAGGCGATTAAAAATTTTAGACGCTTGCTTATTACTTTAACTTGTAATAATATTAAAAAATGGCTCCTGTTTCAATCAGGGTCAAAGATCATAATGAACAAATACATTGTGACCGCGATGATTGCCGCGCTTAAACTGCTCAAAACCTTTCCGTTTCGTTTAATCGCGGTAAAAGTGACATTTTTGATACTTCAATCGGAACGGTAAATAGCACGCTAAAATTCTAATTGTTTCTCGCTTAAATCGTGTCCTTCAAGCTGTAATGTTCATATTTGAAATCTCAATGAAAACGAATTGTGATAATGCTAAAAAAATTGTCATGAAATAGTGATAAATAGTCATTTATGTAAAAAAAAATCGTGTTATAGTTTCGACGTTCTAGCTATAGGTTGGTGAGGATTATGGCTTGAACGTCAAGCTGTAATCCTCACCTCTCGTGCAAGCAAAGGGTAAGGTCTATCGACTTGCTTTAAGTTCCAAAAAATAGTCATGAAATAGTGATAACGACATGCTAAATCTCAGAAATAGCCGATAAAACATTCCAGGGATATAAAGGTACCCTGGTGAGGATTATGGCTTGAACAATTGAAAACTTCAAATTTCTCCGGAACGCCTTCGACTTTCAGTTTACAGTTTGTGCCAAAAAATAGTGTTGAAATAGTCGTACGAAACCAAAATAATTTTGAGCTAATTTAATTTGAAAATAAAATCTTTTTATTTTCCTTACATTTCTGTGATGTACAGTAGCGTAATTTGTTGTACACACGTGCTGCAGAAGGGGCGGGTGGCCCTCAAGATAAAAAGGTTGTTTGCTTTATTGAGTGTAGTGTATTCACCTGTTATGATAATGTTACAAAATTGCCAAGTAAGTATGTCACTTCATTTATGTATTTTGTCAAGTTGTATTGTTTATTGTGCTCAAAACAGAGATACGCTACGTTGAAATTACTTACATAAACATACATAACAAATAAATTCATGATTCCCTTGTACTTCACTCAGTTTTGTTAAACTTTTATCGTTTGTAATATGAATTTAAGTGTGATACAGTAAGTTAGTGTTGCCGCATAATCGATCGAGTATAGATTATAATCGATTATTAGATGGGCCCCAAAATTACTCATACTTTCGATTGGACTATCCATAGTAACGATACTATCGATGTCAATTATACAGCAATACTATCGATTATAATTGTCTAAATGCCCAATACAATCGATTATATCGATAAAAATGATTACAGCAATATAATCGACTTAATCGATGGTATCGATTTAATTTAATATTGGTTTAGATAGTATCGCATGTCTTTGCAACTATTAGTTAAATGAGTAAGTATCAGCAAACATAATAAAAATTCTTTGAAGCTATATTATTGTAATGGCTATATGATATTGTTTGAGCTATCTTATCGCATCAATCATCACTAACATACAGATCAGTAACATAGGCAATATAATCTTAACCAATATTAAATTAAATCGATTATATTGGTGCCGAGTGAACGATAGTAGCGCGCTTTTGAGCGATATAATCAGCAATCGGAACGCACTAATAGTGGCCGTTCAACAATAAGACTATAGTACGTAAGATATTTTGTACAATCGCATTCGATTGTACAAAATATCAAAATTGGATTACCGATCCATCGGAATTGTTTTCAAGACTAGATCTGCAGGGTCTAATGCAGTTTAACCAGAACCCGGTGTTAGGTTTAGTCCTCGTGTTCACTAAAATCCACTGTTTTGTAAAGGGAATAATAATCGGTTAATAAATAAGTTGAAAGAGAAAATGATTCGAGATTATGTTTATAATGTTTAGCTTTAATCACTCAGTACATAGTTTTTTTTTAATTATCATAACGGTACTTAAAAGCGTTCTTATTAAAAATGATTATGTGCAATTAGAGATAAAATAAATAAAGAAGTAGACAGTGAAATCTTATGAATTGTTTTTACGTGTTACGCCTAGATTGGACGAGTCGAATCGCTCCTGTTAAAATTCATAAATTCAATCTTAAAAATAAAAAATAAACATTTATTATAATCGGTACATAGTCCATTCCTTAAAATAATTTGTTAATTGTTAATAACAATAATAATAAAAACTCTAATAACGCAAACATACTCTTATTTTAGGTACTCTTTTCTTAGGTACGTAATTGTAAATAAGTATTGAATACTAACAATTGCACCAATTGCACTATTTGTTACTTATGTTTTTTGCCAACTGGGAAGTTATGTTTCGTCACTCACTCGCACTCGTCAGTTCACCGCTAGACTAGACAGAGCACTGCGCATGTACTTATTGCAGAGATTTTGATACTCGGCTCGCGCTCGCGCATTGTGCAGTAATTATTGTAAACTGTGGTTATTATGTAGTTTAATTTATTCAGTATTTATTTGTTATGGTGAAATTGACACTAGGTACTTGACTTTTGTGTGTATGTGTGTGTGTGTGTTTTAACAAAATGCCGCGACAACAGCATTTTTACAGTGCTGCAGAGTATACATACATGATTTTAATGTATGGCGAATGTCGCCAGAGTGCAGTGTTAATTTTACGTATGTATCGGGAGAGATTTGGCGCAACTCTCACCTGTCCTACAATATAGGATAGTGCGACATGATTGGGTTTATTTTCAGTTAAGTTAAATCGTGACGAAATAAAAAAGTGCAGTTACAAAATGAAAGTAAGTGATTTTTTCTCATTACGTCGCAAACCGTAAAACAACAATCGAAGATGGCGGCGCCGTGCTGCCTATCGCGCCATGCGTGTGCCACTCTTCTGCTGAGGCTAAGGTACGTTGTCTAAACAGAGTGTTATACTGATACTGCATTTATTTCGCTATTTATTTTGTTTGAAAATGAAAGTTATTTAATTTGCGGTATTCGATTGTGTTATACTTCTGTGGACTATTATTACTTGTGGTATCATTTTTTGCCCATAAGTGGTATCCACACTGTATTTATTCTGCAGAAAAGGGCCTATTAGCTCGGTCCAAGGGTGTCACTTAGAAATAAATTTTAGGCAATAAATATTTTTACTCTTCATTCGCAATATATTTAAGAAAATTTAATGTTTGTAAAAAAGAACAGGTAAATATTCCGTATCACGCCACCAGCGATTTTGAGTCTGATTTTTTTTACAGTCACGTTATGAACTGTAAACATCAACAACAAAATTGGATCTTTTCCCGTTATTAAACTTAGTAATTGATCGGTTAACAACTATTAGCTACTCTCCATTAAGGCTATTTCATTTTAAATGAGCAATGAGCATGTGTGTGCAAGTCGCTTTTTGGCATGACCTACATACTGACCAACCCGCTCCTCCTCGCTGCGCTCGTCGTCGCACCTAATATTATTTATTGTTACTTTCTAGACTCAACATAAAGTGGGTACATACGATCTGCACTTGATAAATTAGTGGTAGTAAGTAATTTTTTTTTTTAGCAAAACAAAGTCATGCGCCATCTTAACAATACTAGTGTTAGCAATAATTTAATTCAGACTTAATTGTTATTTTTTTTAATCCTTTAATTACTAATAATTTGTCAAATGCTTATTACATTGATAATAGTCAAGCCTTGAGTTGTATAAATTTATTTTTGTAAACGGAAACAGGATGTGTTAGTTCGAAAGCAATCTCCGTTTGTCGTGAAAAATGGCTATTGGTTAGCTTTGCAGCCAATAGCGAACGCGAATCTTTTGGCGGGAACGAAGTGGTGACGCTTGTTTTTAGATGGATTGGCGGGATATACCTGAGTTGTTTTTCGAACTATTAACATCGTTTTTCAGATTCGGAAGGATTATTGATATAGATTCGTAGGCAGATAATTAGAAATTATAAACATTGATTTTATTGGTTTGGAAATATAGCAAGTTATATGATACGAAATACGTTTTAATTGGAAGCCCTTAATACCCGAGTCATGGAGGATTCAACAAATTCAGAAGTGGGATCTTCAAACGCACACGAGGTACCTATGCAATTTTTATTATTACTGTCATACTTATAATTTAAATATTTCAAATTGAAGTGTCTAAGACTAATTAACGATATCTACTAAAAAGTAGTTTTAGTGTATTTAGGTGTAGTTCACACATTTTTTATAAGCGTTATAATATTTTCGCTTTTGACACGTGGCGTTACTTAAGTGTTGCGTAATAAGCACATCGTATACTTAATATTCGTATTTTATTTCTTTTCTCTGTGGTATGCTATCGGTTTTATGAATGATGGTTTTGTTAAGTGAAGCATTTTTAGCTATTTGTGACGGTTTTCTATTTTAACCTTCTTTGTCCGGCAAATTTTATTTTTTTGATCGTTCTCGACGAAATTTTAAATTGATAATTGTTCAATGTCTTAGAACGGCAATGTTTGTTTTGGCAGCGCCAGTCACAAAATTTTCTTCACATGAAACGTAAACGTTTATATTTTGGATACAAAAATTAAAATTTTTTTGTTTAATATGCCGATTTTGTTAAAATACAATTATAACAAATATACCAACTAATTCTATTGGAGATTAAAGGCCAAATTTTTTTGGTAAGGGATTTCATCCATTAAAATTTTCTTGTTTTGCAATTATTTCTTTTCAGTTTAAATTTATTGTGTTCGTATGTTTTTTATTCTATGACTCTTTTGTATTTAATTTTTATGTTTATATTGTTGTAATATTTTCAGACACCATATTTTTTTTTTTTTTTTTTTTTCATTACATCAATAAACGAATAGAGAGAAGCTTGTCGTTTTTTTTAACTTTTTGGATTGCCACATATTTAAGTTTCCGTTGTCGTGGAGACTTAATAATTTGATTATCTGAGACATCGGGTTCAATTCCCGGGTGCAATAACGTGGATTATTTATTTTATATATTTCTTTTTATGATGAAGACGAGTTTGTCTACATTTTAACATAAATTAGTCTCCAGCGTAGTAAATGTGTTATACATTAATGATAATGATTGACAACGTTGAACCATTGTTATCTGAGAGTAATATTTGTAATCGGACTAGATCATTCATATTAATGATGGTAATAGGAAAACAGTTTAAAATACAGATAGAAATATGTACATTCGATATGTACAGACAATAAGTATAGTATTTGCGTAGAAAAGGCGTGTTTAAAAATTTAAGATTTTGAATTTATAGACGTTTTTGTCAGGATATATATTATGCAGTATTATTTTTTTTGAACGCATTATCGGCTGTATTATTGTCATTTTTCAGTACAACACAGAGGTGTCGCGTCGATCGAGAACGCGCCGAAGGCTGCTACGGACTCCGTCCCGAGACCGTTCCAGTCATGGAAATCCAGGCAGAAGGAACAAAAGACGAAGCAGTAGCAGTCGCCGGCGATGTCACACGCCAGATCGAACAAGAATCAGCGGTGAGAGTGAAGGACGTGGAGAACGAGAACGGCACCGTCGAGGTAGACTAACTGTTTCTTCTAATAGGCGATATGAACATTCAAATGATCGCACTCGTGACCCTAGCAGAACCAATTGTAGTGAAACAAGGAGTAGGGAATCAGTATCTCGTCACAAGTCTCAAAATAATCTCGCATTGACACGCTTAAATCGATTGTCGCGAAGTCCAGGACGTTCACGCAGGCAAACACCTCGCTGTCGTTATAGAGAACGCCGTCGAAATTATAGATCGCGCAGAGTGTTTAGCGGGGATAGAAATATTTATGATTACAATAGTAGTAGGCTAGATCGGGAGTTAATGTTAAAATTTGCCAATATTGTTAATAATATGACTTCTAATCATAAGGCCCAAAAAGAAACGTTTACAAACACGAATGCAATACCAGAGTTCAACCCTCTTTTAAAAAATCAAACTGTTGAACGGTGGCTTATGAAAGTGAATGAATGTGCGCTCTTGTATGAATGGACAGACAGGCAAATCATTCATTATGCATTACCAAAGCTTGTTGGGGTTGCAAAACAATGGTATGAGGGTTTGCCTTCTGTTCTAATGAGTTGGGACGAATGGCAAAGAAAGTTAAGGAGTGCGTTTCCAGCTAACGAAAATTTTGGTCAGATGATGCAGGATATGTTAGATAGGCGGGCGAAATTCGGTGAATCACTGGAAACGTATTTTTATGAAAAGGTTACATTAATAAATCGTTTAGAAATTGTAACTGGTAGGAAAGCAGTAGAATGTATTTTACACGGTATAGATGACAGGTCAGTACGTCTAGGGGCGGAAGCTGCGCAATTCAATGACTGTGACAAGCTATTAGCTTATTTAAGAAAAATTAGTACTCGTAAAATAGATCAAAATAATACCAGGAAAATCCACTCCACCTCAAGAACAGCTATAAAATTTAAAACTAGTAATAGAACGAATATTAGATGTTATAACTGCAAGGAGGAGGGTCACCCTGTTTCGAAATGTCCTAAGCCTATAAAAAAATGTAATAAATGTTCAGCCGTTGGCCATTTCGAGTCCGAGTGTTTTCGACAAATAAAATCTACAAATGATAATACTATAATGACTATTAATCAGTTTTCTGATCGTACTTCTGATAAATATGTAAAGGATATATTTGTTAATAATTTTAAAACAAAAGCATTCATAGATTTAGGAAGCGATTTGACACTTGTTCGTGAAAGTGTTGCAAAGGACATTTTAAAGCAGTGGGACGTTTCTGATGTACAACCAATGTTGGGTTTTGGTGGAGCTGTAGTGAATTCTATCGGATCTCGTTTGGCAGAAATCCGAATTCAAAACGTTAAGGCAACGGTTAAATGTATTATAGTTCCTGATGTGTTCTTAAAGCACCCAGTTCTTATAGGTCAAACCTTTACTGAGCAACCCCATATTAAAATTATAAAAACGAATAAAGAATTAATGTTTGAAGATTCAGCTGATAATTGTAGTAATGATAGGTTAATGCTTAAAACTTCTGATAATGCTATTGTACGGGAGGCAGGGTTAATAGAAGTTCGTTCTGACATCGCGTATACTGGTTCCTTGTATGTAGAAGGAGGATATAGAGGTCAGATTGGTAAAGAATATGTTGTAGAAGGAAGGGTATATAGCTTGATAAATGGTACAGGATTTATTTTTATTAAACCTATAACTGTTCCTATTAAATTCAATAAAAATGAATTGATCGTTAGAGCGGATATTATACTAGAGTCTTTTGGAATACAAAAGGTTAACAAAATTGAGTCTGATTTTTCAAAATTTAAACCTTTTACTTTAGGAGACTTGTTAGTTGGAAACATTCCTGAGCTTGATAAAATCAGACTTCTTGAATTAGTCAATAAATACAGAAGTTGTTTTGCCACATGTTTACAGGAGTTAGGCTGTACCGGTATAGAACAAATGAGAATCGATTTGAAAGATGCTGAACCTGTAGTGTATAGACCGTACCGTATGTCCGTAAGCGAAAGGCAGGAAGTTCAGGGCATGATAGATGAGTTAATGGCAACGGGTATAGTTCGCGAATCGAACTCGCCATATGCTAGTCCGATAATTTTGGTGAGGAAGAAAACGGGAGACAAAAGACTTTGTGTAGATTATAGGCAGCTTAATAAAAAAACGATCAAACAACATTACCCGTTGCCGTGTATGGAAGACCAAATGAATAGGTTAGCTGATAACTCTTTTTACTCAACATTAGACTTGGCTAGTGGATATTACCAGATAGAATTATCAGAAGATTCAAAAGCTAAAACTGCTTTCGTAACTCCAGATGGTCAATGGGAGTTTAATAGGATGCCGTTTGGTTTGGCCAATGCGCCAGCAATTTTCCAGCGTGCGGTAAATAAGGCGTTGGGGTCTCTCAGATTTAATACGGCGGTGGCATACATGGATGATATTTTGATACCTGCAAAAACAGTAGATGATGGATTGCAAAAGCTCGAAATTATATTCAAAAAAATTCAAACCGCTAATCTTACATTGAAATTATCAAAATGTCATTTTTTTCAGACCTCAGTAGATTTTTTGGGATTTGAGATATCAGCAGAAGGAATTAAGCCTGGTTCTAAAAAGATTGATGCTGTATATAATTTTCCCGTTCCTAAAAATGTGCATAATGTTAGGCAATTTATCGGTTTGGCCAGTTTTTTTAGAAAGTTTATAAGGGGTTTTGCCACTTTAGCTAAACCGTTAACTGGTTTATTGAAAAATAATACTCCATGGCAATGGGGGGAAGATCAGCATCAAGCTTTTGAAAAACTGAAGTTACAATTGGTTTCTCGACCAGTTTTAGCCTTGTATAATCCATTATTATATACCGAATTACACACTGACGCTAGCAAATGGGGAGTAGGAGGAATATTGTTGCAAAGACAGGTAGGAGGATATTTAAAAGCAGTTGCGTATTACAGTCGTCAGATTTCACCAGAAGAGCAACATTTTTCAGCGTACGAATTGGAGACTCTAGCCGTAGTATCGTCATTAACAAAATTCAGAACTTATTTATTGGGAATGTCATTTACGGTAGTAACCGATTGCAATTCATTAAGAGCGACGTTTACAAAAAGGGATATGATACCTAGAGTTGCTCGCTGGTGGAGTCTGATACAAGAATTCGATTGCGATGTGAAATATAAATCAGGGAAAGGAATGGCTCATGTAGATGCATTGAGCAGAAATCCAGTCCCCGGAGATGCAATTAATTTTGACTTTCCCACCGTCTTTATGATTACCGATGAGTGGCTTCGAACTGTTCAGTCTGATGATAGTGAGGTTAAACGGATCAAAGACATATTAGTAGACCCTGAAAGTGCGAATGTTGTGGAGATAAAGAATAATTACTGTTTAAAAAATAATAATGTGTTTAGACTTACGGATAATGGCCCTAGGTGGTTGGTACCTAGAGGAGTGAGATGGCAAATTTTAAGGGCGTGTCATGATGACATTGGTCACTTTTCGTTAGACAAAACCTTCGAGAAGGTCAGAGAAAATTATTGGTTTCCTAAAATGCGGAAATTTATTAAGAAATATGTGGGAGCTTGTTTAGAGTGTGCATCAAGTAAGGTCCCTTCAGGAAAAAAGTCTGGTTTTTTACATCCAATACCAAAAGTTCCGGAACCATTTCACACTCTGCACGCTGATCATGTTGGTCCTTTTAATTTAAGTAAATCTAAAAATCGTTATATTTTGGTAATTATTGATGCGTTCACAAAATTTGTTATCTTAAAAGCCGTAAAAAGCACTAAAGCAAATGTAACGATAAAAATATTTAGAGAATACTTTGGCACTTTTAGTGTACCTAGTAGGATTATCACTGATCGCTATTCTACATTCACGGGAAAAAAATTCGAGTCATTCTTAAAATCATTGGGCGTAGAGCATATAATGAATGCGGTTGCAACTCCACGTGCCAATGGACAAGTGGAGCGGTACAACCGTACCATCCTTGATTCACTTACGGCTATGAATCATGGTCGAAGTGAAGAATTATGGGATGATAGAGTTATTGAGGTCCAGTGGGGCTTAAATAATACAATAAATAAAGGGATTGGTAGGACGCCAGCTGAAGTTTTGTTCGGACTGAAGTTAAAAGGAATGACTGAAGGTAAAATTATTTCTATTCTGCACGATGAAGACGATTTAGTTGACAGAGATATTAATGTTAGTGGTATTCGATCAGATGTCAATAGATACATATCTGATTCTCAAGTAAAACAAAAAGAGAGATTCGATAAGAACAGGTCTAAACCTCGTACTTTTTCGGTTGGGGATCTGGTTAGGGTCGAAAGAAATATTTTGTGTCCAGGAAAAAGTAAAAAACTAACCCCTAAATGTTCTGGTCCATATAGAATTACTGAAGTGTTACACAATGATAGGTACGAGGTAGTGGATACACTATTAACAAAAAGGAAAGGGAAGGCATGTTATAAAGGGGTACATCCTGTAGAACGGATATATCCGTGGTTAAGTTTTAAAGGAATAGATGATAGCGAATCAAGTGAAGACGGGGAAGAAGAAGACGATACTTTTAATGATACTGTAAATGAGTGATGACTCCATCAAAGAAGATTAAATGAAAGGAAAGATGATGATTATGGTTTTATGTATGTATATGTTTGTGTATGTATATGTTTAGTTAATGAATCTATTATAAAGTTTAGTTACTGAATTGTTTCTTTTTGGGAGGTTATATAAATATTCTCAAATAAATTCTTGAATGAGAGAAAACTCCAACAGAAAGATTTCACGGGAGGTTATCCCAATGGAAGGTTATGACATGGGAGGTTATCCCAATGGAAGGTTATATACACGGGAGGCTATCCCAATGGAAGGATATATACACGAGAGCTTATTTCAATCGACGGTTATGTACAATTTATTGGATGTATAAATAGATGGAAAATAATAATAAGTTCCTTTCAATATAATATGTTTAAAATCATTTAGATGTTATTGTAATAAAATAAATAGAAGGTTCGATTAATTTTTGTCATTTTTGTGATAATTAAAATTTTTACAATGTATTATTTTAATTAATTTAATATAAATTTAAAGAAAAAAACATGTATTATTAGTGTAATTTCATTAAAATTGTTAAAATTAGTAATAGTGAATTGGCATTTCATAAAACTCATTGAATTATATTTAAAGAATTGCTTAACATTATTAAAAAAAAAATACAAAATGTTTGTAGACACATTCAATGTATGAATGTGATCTTATATTATTAAGTTTGTATGTGTATATTTTCTTTTTATTATAAATTATAATAATGTATACTATTTTTTTTTACAATGAGTAGAATCACGAGGTCGTGATACATGGTCAGGATGGACGAATTTGTTAGCAATAATTTAATTCAGACTTAATTGTTATTTTTTTTAATCCTTTAATTACTAATAATTTGTCAAATGCTTATTACATTGATTATAGTCAAGCCTTGAGTTGTATAAATTTATTTTTGTAAACGGAAACAGGATGTGTTAGTTCGAAAGCAATCTCCGTTTGTCGTGAAAAATGGCTATTGGTTAGCTTTGCAGCCAATAGCGAACGCGAATCTTTTGGCGGGAACGAAGTGGTGACGCTTGTTTTTAGATGGATTGGCGGGATATACCTGAGTTGTTTTTCGAACTATTAACATCGTTTTTCAGATTCGGAAGGATTATTGATATAGATTCGTAGGCAGATAATTAGAAATTATAAACATTGATTTTATTGGTTTGGAAATATAGCAAGTTATATGATACGAAATACGTTTTAATTGGAAGCCCTTAATACCCGAGTCATGGAGGATTCAACACTAGTTATGATGTTTACAGTTCATAACGCGACTGTAAAAAAAATCAGACTCAAAATCGCTGGTGGCGTGGGACGGAATATTTACCTGTTCTTTTTTACAAACATTAAATTTTCTTAAATATATTGCGAATGAAGAGTAAAAATATTAATTGCCTAAAATTTATTTCTAAGTGACACCCTTGGACCGAGCTAATAGGTCCTTTTCTGCAGAATAAATACAGTGTGGATACCACTTATGGGCAAAAAATGAAACCACAAGTAATAATAGTCCACAGAAGTAAAACAGAATACCGCAAATTAAATAACTTTCATTTTCAAACAAAATAAATAGCGAAATAAATGCAGTATCAGTATAACACTCTGTTTAGACAACGTACCTTAGCCTCAACAGAAGAGTGGCACACGCATGGCGCGATAGGCAGCACGGCGCCGCCATCTTCGATTGTTGTTTTACGGTTTGCGACGTAATGAGAAAAAATCACTTACTTTCATTTTTTAACTGCGCTGTTTCATTTCGTCACGATTTAACTGAACTGAAAATAAACCCAATCATGGCGCACTATCCTATATTGTAGGACAGGTGCGAGTTGCGCCAAATCTCTCCCGATACATACGTAAAATTAACACTACACTCTGGCGACATTCGCCATACATTAAAATCATGTATGTATACTCTGCAGCACTGTAAAAATGCTGTTGTCGCGGCATTTTGTTAAAACACACACACACACATACACACAAAAGTCAAGTACCTAGTGTCAATTTCACCATAACAAATAAATACTGAATAAATTAAACTACCCAATAACCACAGTTTACAATAATTACTGCACAATGCGCGAGCGCGAGCCGAGTATCAAAATCTCTGCAATAAGCACATGCGCAGTGCTCTGTCTAGTCTAGCGGTGAACTGACGAGTGCGAGTGAGTGACGAAACATAACTTCCCAGTTGGCAAAAAACATAAGTAACAAATAGTGCAATTGGTGCAATTGTTAGTATTCAATACTTATTTACAATTACGTACCTCAGAAAAGGAACTATGATAATCATCAATGCACTAAAATAAGAGTATGTTTGCGTTATTAGAGTTTTTATTATTATTGTTATTAACAATTAACAAATTATTTTTAGGAATGGACTATGTACCTATTATAATAAATGTTTATTTTTTATTTTTAAGATTGAATTTATGAATTTTAACAGGAGCGATTCGACTCGTCCAATCTAGGCGTAACACGTAAAAACAATTCATAAGATTTCACTGTCTACTTCCATATTTATTTTATCTCAAATTACACATAATCATTTTTAATAAGAACGCTTTTAAGTACCGTTATGATAATTAAAAAAAAACTATGTACTGAGTGATTAAAGCTAAACATTATAAACATAGTCTCGAATCATTTTCTCTTTCAACTTATTTATTAACCGATTATTATTCCCTTTACAAAACAGTGGTAACTAACTGATTATAACATGCTATCTTACATACAACTTTAAAAAACAAGTTTGGTGGGTTTTTGTAATTTTTCTCAAAAATATGATTTTCCACTTAGCATCCTTTTACGGTAGGGCGGCAGAACAGGTGTGTCCACCCTGCACGCGCCCCGCTCAGGGGAATTCCCGAGCTCGGCAAATAACGCACTACGTGGCAATGTCGCATTTCTCCAACTAAGTACCTAAATAATGTTAATTCAAGTTCATTGACTCATTGACCTAGTGCAGCAAATCTACAGAGTGTGTCTCTACGAATTTGCTCAAAATTAAAACTCTGGTTTTTGACCTAATTACTGGACCGATTTCTTTCATTTTTTGTATACTGTTAGAAAAGGCGATAACAAGTATGAGGTTTCATTTATTGCCCATAAGTGGTATCCATACTGTATAGTATCGATGTCGGACTCTCCCACAACAGATTGCCATATGTCATGAGGCTATAAAAGTAACCAAAAAACACTAATCGAACAGTTTGAAATTCGAACAGAATTCATTTTAAATTTTTTGACGGCGTATGCGGCAGAGGCAAGCCGTTTCGCTAACCCATCAACAAGTGGACCCCACTGGAGTTTGGCGTCTAAGAAATATAAATACAGTTGAGGTTACAGGAGTCAGTTCCTGGCTCTTAACTACAATGTTTGTATTTACCTGTTTGACGTTTGGCAAAGTAAACTTAACACATTTAGTTTTGTTTTCATTGAAGAGCATATAATTAGCTGAGAACAACTTCTCTGCGTAGGAGACACATTTGTTTACTGCTCGATAGACAGTTTCTTGTCTTTTGATTTTAAATAAGAAGGAAATTATCATCTGCAGACAATCTGATCTCACACTGATTCTTAGCCACGGATGGCATATACAAAAAAAAAGGAAAGGACGAAAAACTGAGCCCTGCGGCACACCCATTGTCACTGCCGATCCTGATTATTTTTCTACATTTATTGCAACTTTCTGTTTTCTAAGTTAGGCCATTCTTCGATATATTCCTCCCTCAGTTCTATAAATAGTAACTAAAAGTTAGTAAGGTAATTGAAAAATGGCACTCTGCTGTAGGTCTATTGAGACAGGCTATTTCCACCATTATTTCTTATTAGTGGTACACAACATAAAAACATTGCCAAAAAAATTCGGTGGGCATTGAGATGATAGTAATATATAGTAATATATATATATATATATATATATATATATATATATATATATATGTATATATATATATATATATATTGGTTTCACGGGACTATGTGGTCACATGAACTGCGCCCTGTCACACTGCGACCTAGCAGATCTATTGTGTGAGTCCACCTTTCTAGAGCTCGCCGCTTACTCCAATCGAGTCCAGGAAGCGAATCACCTTCCTGAAGGCAATGTATCCAATCTCCCCAGTTCATGTTTGTCCAAGTGTAATGATCGCTTCTGTACTAGTGTGGCACACTGACACAGTAAATGAAGGGGCGTTTCTTCTACCGTGTTACAGAATCTGCAGCACGTAGAGACCGCTGCGCCAAGATTGTACATGTGCTTATTCAGCTTGCAGTGACCTGTCAGTGCGCGCACTACTGTTCTAAGTTGGTTCCTATTTAGAGATAATAGTTCCCTTGTGTAGGGTTTTGAGTATCCCTCTATTAGCGCCTTGGAGTGTTTCATGCCTTCTGCTTCGGTCCAAAGGCGTTTGCTTTCTTTTATGCACAGGCTTTTTAGTATTTCAGTTCCTGCTTTGCGCCTTTTCTCGCCAGTTCATCAGCCTTGTCATTTCCTTCGATGTTTGAGTGTCCTGGGACCCATTTTAGGTGTACTGTGTTTTGTTCCCCAAGTTTATTTAGAGTCTTTTGGCAATGCATTACTAATTTGGAGTCAACTCTGGATGAGTTTAGTGCCATTAGTGCTGCTTTGCTGTCTGAGAATATGTGAATAGTCTGGCCTTTGTAGGATTTGCTGATGTTGATTTGCGCACATCTCAGGATTGCATAAATTTCAGCTTGGAATATTGAGGCATAGACTCCTAGGCTTGAGCATTCGCTAAACCTAGGTTTTACGCCGTGTACCCCATATCCTAACTTATTGTCCATTTTAGAGCCGTCAGTGAACCAGATAAGGCTATGTCCTTCCCAGTGAATGTTGCCCTTAGTCCATTCTTCTCTGTTTGGAAATTCTATCTGGTAGAGTTTTTTTAATTGTAGCTCTGGTGTCATGTAATCTGTAGGGATGTTTATAATTGGGTATTTGTGGATGAGTTTCTCCAGGTAGCCCGTATTTTTTGAAAGCCACGCATTTCCTCTTTGGGCTTTGGCTCTAATCATGCTCCCTCCAGCCTCTTTTAAGGCTGTGAGATGCAGGGCGGGAGCCCTAAGAGTGCATTTAATGCCAGGTTTGGCGTAGTTGTCATGGCGCCAGTGGCCAGAATGCATGCTGTTCTTTGTATCTTCCCTAGTTCAGTAATGGTAGTTGCTTACGTGAGCTTCTTGTGCCATACTACACAGCCGTATGTCACGATCGGTCTGACGATGGCGTCAAGAATCCACATGACCATTTTGGGCTTTAGTCCCCATCGTGATCCAACCATTCTGCTACACAGATAGAGGGAGATTTTTGCTTTCTGTGTAGCGTTTTCTACGTGTTTTTTGTAGGTAAGTTTATCGTCTAGGGTGATGCCTAGATATTTTACCTCTTTAGAGAATGCTATAGTGGTTCCATCAATCTTAGGAGGTTTGAGCTTGTCAAGTTTCCTTTTTTTGGTGAATGGCACTATAACAGTTTTGGTGGCGTTGATAGTCAATTCGTTATCTTTGCACCATTTTGTTGTAATATTCAGCGCTCCTTGAATGAGGTATGATAGGACCTCCTGACATGATCCTCTAACGATTATAGAGATGTCGTCTGCGTATCCAATCACGTCATAGCCTTTAAGGCTTAGTTTCTCCAGGAGTGATTCCACCGTCAGTGTCCACAGTAGGGGGGAGAGTACTCCTCCTTGTGGACACCCTCGTGTGGTAAGAACTGTGCGGTATGTCCCATTAAGTTCTAGTTTTGCTGTTCGCGATCTGAGCATTGATTCGATACATCTTCTCGTGGTGAGGTCTACAGACTTGTGTTCCAGTCCACGTAAGATGGATTCCGTGGAAGTGTTATCAAATGCCCCCTCAATGTCCATGAATACGCATAGAGCAATCTGTTTTTCCTCCAACGCCTTTTCCACTTTGTCGGTCAGGTCTAGTAGAGCCGTTTCTGTGGATCTGCCCTTTCGGTAGGCGTGTTGCGACGGTTGTAGCGGTTTTTGTATCAGGATTTCATTCCTGATCCAAAGGTCAACTACTTTTTCCATCGCTTTTAGGAGGAAAGATGATAGACTGATTGGTCTAAATGATTTTGGTAATGAAGGATCTTTTTTTCCCGCCTTGGGGATGAAGATAACCTTTACTTTTTTCCATGAGTCCGGTATGCTTCCTAAGGCATAACTTGCTCTATATATTTTTATGAGATGTGTAAGGAGAATCTGGAGACCTTCTTGTAGCAGAGCAGGGAAGATACCATCCTCCCCACCACTTTTGTATCGTGAGAAACTCCTTATAGCCCATTCAACCTTCCCCGGCCTGAAAACATTGGCGGCCTGTCGCCAGTCTTCACTGTGTGGTCGCCGTGTTTGTCCGTATATCGGGTCAGATGCGGCGTTCTCTGGTACAAGCACTGAGCCTGGGAAGTGTGTGCGTGCTAGGAGTTCTAGGGTTTCTTCTTCATTTGTGGTGAAGTTACCCTCTTGATCTTTAAGTAGGCCTAGGTTTTTGGTTGGGGTTTTTGCTAGGAGCTTTTGAACCCTGGCAACTTGTGGTGTCGAATCCAATTCGTCACAGAATTTGCGCCACGAGTTGCGTTTGGCCTTTCTTATTTCCTTATTATATTCTGTGAGGGCGCTTCTGTATTTGTTCCATGAATGTTCTGTTTTTGCGTTTTTGGCGTTGTTGAATAGCTTCCGTGCCACTTTCCTTAGGTTATTCAGCTTTTCATTCCACCATGGTATTTTCCTGTTTGAGTTCTGTGTTTTGGGTGGGCAGCTTTCATGGTATGCTTGCGTAATGCTTTCTACCACATTTGCTGCCGCCATGTTCATTATCTTTTTATATCATTATATTTTATGGCTTTTGGCATAGCCTTGAGCTTGTCAGCTAGTACTTCCCTGTAGGTTTCCCAGTTGGTGCATCTTGGGTTCCGGAAAGTGTTCTCCGCTGCCTTTTGGGTTGTTTCTAATTTGAAACGAATATGCTTATGGTTCGACATTAAAATTGTATCACTGACGTGCCATCTTAGCACCTTACCTATAAATCCCTAGCTTTGACGCTATTGTGATGTCCAGGACTTCCTTTCGCGCTTTGGTTTCAAAGGTGGGTTTGTGGCCTATATTACATATGTTTAGATTGTTAGTAGTGAGAAAGTCTAGAAGTAACTCACTCCTTTTGTTGATACCTGTGCTTCCCCAGCAGGTGTGATGGGCATTTGCATCGCATCCTATTAGGAGCTCTGCGCGTATCTTCCTGGCATATTCTGCCACACGCGCCAGCTCTTCCGCCGGATCCTTTTTGTCGCCTGCGAGGTACGCTGAGCATACAACTGCTCTTTGCCCCTCCAGGTTTATTATGGCTGCTGCTAGGTCATCGGTGCACAGATCTGTAACTGGTTTAGAAAGTTTAGACTTTTCCTGAAGAGGACACAAGCTCTGGGCCTATTTCCATTGATGTTATATGAGATATTACCTGATGTATCCAGGCCCAGGATTGTTCGGCTGTTTATCCACGGCTCTTGGATGAGTGCAAGGTCGAGGCCATCGGATTTAAAAATCTGCTCCATCACTGCCGTAGCAGCAGTGGCGTGTTGTAGGTTGGCCTGCACGACCTTCACTTGGCACCGTGACAGCGCCATTTGCCGGTTACATGTATCCGGCCCTTGGGGGCCCGCGATCCTTCCCCCTGCCAGGTCGACCTCGGGGTCTTCTCGGCTGGGGTCCAGTTGCAGGCCCACGTGGAGCCGGTTTGAATGTCACTCCCCTTGCGCTGTGCGGCGCCGAACCTTTGCCTGCTCTTCGGCCTTTAGGTGCTAGTGTCTGACGGACACCGCAAGTAGGCCGGTTTGCAGCAAGCCCCGATCCGATCGGAGCCGGCTTGAGTGTTTTAGTGGCTGCCGGGCAGCTCAAGGGGGGTTGAGGGCTCTCCCTCCACTCGCTCTTTTCGGTGGGCTCATTTAGGTGGCCTTCACTGTCCGGCCCTGTGAGGTCAACACAGGAAGTCGACCCTGTGTCGATATTCCTGTCGGAGTTCGCCACGGCCAATTCTGGGTCGTAACTGAACTCCGTGGCCTGTATGGGCTTGGGGATCAGTCCAGTGCCGACGCCCGAGGGGCCAGCTCTTGGTTCTGGGGTTGGTGGAGGTCTCCTCTCCACAGTCCTGGGTTGTTCCTGCCTGGTCGCCTTTGGAGCAGGTTGCTCTTCAGGCGTTTGGGCTGGAGCAGGTTCGGACTGCTTTGAGGACCTTGCCAGTTCCATTCCCGCGGCCTTGTTCCCCTTTTGTTTGGGGTCTGACTGGAGCCAAACCTTCACCCTGGAAAGAGCCATGAACGGGTTGAAATTGCACGCCCGCAAGACCTCCACGTTTGAACATCTGTTTGGGGATGAAGGCGGAGGCTATAATGGGCTGTGGAAGGTCAGCCTCGTCGACGACGGTGAGATTAGCTTCCTTCCAAGGCTTGAACTTACCAATCTCCGCCTTCATCCAGTTCCTACTCCTATCGTTCTTACATAACACCAACAGCCAGCCTGCTTTGGTGTAGACACCTCCGTACTGAAGGTGTTCGCCGCTAACCGGCGGTGCGGCTGACTAGCCGCACCGCATCCTCCTCCGTCGTTACGGCGTTCTCAGAGCTTTGCCCCCGTTGTGACTGGTGTGTCACATTGGCCGATTTAGGCGTTTCAGACACTCTGGCCGCCTTTTTTCGGTGTAGGTGCGGAGACTCGTCTTCAATGCGCTGGCGTTTTGCACCGCCCAGCCGCATGTCATTAGCCAAGTCCCGCATCGGTTTTTTGGCCAGCTCAAAGGACTCCTTTCTAGGAATCCCTCTTGCCTCCAAAATTCGTTGTCTTATCCTGCCAGCTCCGGAGAGCCGCTTGATTTTGCGAACCCTTACCTTCTGGTGGCATTTGGGGGCCACTTTCTGGCAAGGGTCCGACACCAGTGCAGGATCCTTGTCTTGAGGCTCAGGCGTTTGTACGTCCATGGACGAATCCGCCTCTGTCCTAAGAAGGACCGCCCTCTTCCTCCGCTGTCAGGTCCGGCGGAAAACCGCTCCAGCTCCTCCATCTCTTCGTCTAGTGTTCTTTTTTTTGAATTTGATTCCTCCATAACAGTTCCCACGAGTAGCTAGGGAAATAATAAGTCCACCCCTGCAGTGCCCCGCTTGCAGGGGTAAGGCTAATTACTGGCAAGATTTCGCCCGTTTTCTTGCAGGCACCGTTTGCGACCAACCTTTTACCCCGTTGGCCTCGCAACCCATAGGCACGGTACGCATGACGCCGTAGGTTCGGGTGTATATAAATATCTTCAATATATATATACGTTATATTGTGTAGACATACATACTAATATAAATACTATACATAGTTCCATTATAATATATATAATCCATAGACATGAACAAATACAGGTAATACTTTTTTTTACAATCAAAGGCTAATATTAAATCGATGAATGAATTTACATAATATAATTAAAATCTTGGGCCTGTAAGTAGAGAGGAGAGTCTTGATATTAGTTCGGCGCTGAATCTTAGGGGGAAGGAAATCAAATAGTGATATCGGAACGAGCGGGCAATTAAATAATATATGGTCCACTGTTCCTAAATCCTGACCACAGTCATAGAACGGGGAAGAGCGAATTCCAATCCTGTTAAGGAAATTTGGGGAACAGCGTGGCCTAAGCGAAGTCTAGAGATAACTGATATTTTCCTTTTTTCTACCTTTCTAAATTTAAAAAACCAAGGTCTATCGGGAATGAAAGGTTGGATGTCACCGTAGTGCTTACCTTTAACTTTCCGCGACGGCTCCCATTCGGAAGTCCACACGGCCTGTAGGTGGGATTTAGCTAGGAGACACAAATCCTGAGCGAAGCACATGTAGTAATCTGCGGAACCGATTTGGATGGAATCTTTCGCAAAGCCATCAGCATGTAACGTTACCTGTGATACCAGAGTGACTAGGAATCCAGGCTAACATAATATTTATAGCCCGGGAACTGCAACAGAATAGGACAAGTCTAATTTTGTTTATTATAGGGAATTGTGGGCCTAATTTAAACGGGTTGCCTTCCAAAGCTTGAAGGCAGCTTAGACAGTCTGTAAATACAATGGAATTATTTAAGTTGTTTTCAGCTATATACTTAACTGCTTCTAAAAGCGCAATAGCCTCACCTGTGAAGACCGTAGATTGAGGAGGAGACTTGAAGGACAACAGAACCGAGAATCATGGAATCCACACGGCTGACCCTACGTCTCCCGTAGAAAAGAGTTTAGAGGCGTCCGTATAGACCTGAAGCCAGTCCCTAAATTTTCTGTCTACAGCACACAAGAATGCGGAATTGGCTTTTGGATCGTTCTTGGCAATGCCAAAACTTGTGTCTATAGTCGGGGTAAAAATCAGCGAATTATAAGGGAAAGTAAAAAAAAAAGGGCGGGCGCTTTTAAAAGTGGAGTACGGGAGATGTCCAGATTAGCACAACTTTTTATGAGACAGGGCAGAATTTTATTTAACCAATACCTAGAGTTTTCGATGGACCGTTTTAGTAAAATGAGTTTAAAATGAAGGGGATGAGATGAAAGTTGTAACGACTTAGCTAGAAAGCGATCCGAGAGGTATTGATGTCGAAGATGCAGGGGAGAATCTGCACATTCGACCTGCATGGCATATTGAGATGTTTGATAGGCTAAAACAAAACTCACTAATCTAAGAACCAATGACATAAACTAATAATAATGACTAATTATCTTAATGGTAGATGACAAACCAAAAAAAAATTTTACATAACTAACGAAAGAGTACCAATATACAATCATAGGCTAATATTTTGATGAATAAATTTATTGTCTTAACCAGATTAAAAAAAAACTTTGTAAACAATGAAACTTCAATTACCCTTTGGCATTTTAGTGATGTTACCCATACTGATTATTGAAATATTAAATCTAATCGCTTTGGCAAAGCGATAATCAACATCAACAGAATTATTTTCTTATCAAAAATATAATTTCTTCTTATTAATGTAATAGAATTAACAATCAATCAGTATTTTTTTATTCCTTTTAAATAGTAGAATCAGACTAAACAAAAATAAACTAAATGTTATGTTTATTTTCCAGATTACACAATCAAAACAAAAAAACAAATTAAATGCACTTCTAAAATCAATTTAAATTTTTATTCATGTTATACAAGAGTCACTCTTTAATCAGTCTTTGTATTACAAAGAATCAGTCACATTTACTACATAATTAGTATGACATACCTCAAAACAAGCAGGGCCAAGACGATTTTGCAAATCTTATACCTAAACCTCGTTTCCTTGCGCTTTTTTTTTTATTAGAAACACAGCAAAGGTTTTTTTACGAATTTATATCCGGCAATGATTTGTTTACAAAGTTTTTTTTTTTATTTGGTGTAGATTATACACTAACCGAAAGATAAACGTCATCAAAGCTACGGAGCATGGTCGCTTTGAGCGGCCTGTCAAAACTGACACATGACGTTACTTTGTTGATATTTTTATTAGTCAATTAAAGATTTTAAAAGCTTGCTTGTTAATTTTATTTTGTAATAATGTTTAAAAATGGCTTCTGCTTCATTCAGGGTCAAAGATCTTAATGAAATTATAACTTTAGACTTAAGCGACGAACATTCAGAATGTTACCGCGATATATACCGTTCCGATTGCAATAGCACTAATATCACTTATATCGCGCTTAAACGAATCGGAACGGTTTTGAGCACTTTTAGCGCTGATAGCGCTGTGAGCGGCAAACGGAACGCACAAACCATATATGTGTATATCACTCTTGCAACACCAAGGAAAGAAGGACTGGGAGCCCTTTCGGTCGCATAATCTTTTTCATCATTATGTACTTTGGCATATAAGTTTCAGCATTAAGATTTTTTGCATAAAACATGGTAGGCAGAGTGGTATAAACGAAGAATACTTACATACATAGGCATAACTTTAACTTCTTCTAATTTTAATTAGCATAGATGTAAAGAACATAATTGCTATAGGTCTAAAGGTAATTTATCATAAAATACGTGACGCATAAATGCTTATATACATAGCCATAACTTTAACTTTTTCTAAATTTAATTAGCGTACCTAATTTTAATTAGCTAAGATGTAAAGAAAATAATTGCTATAGGTCTAAAGATAATATGACCGAGATTATTTAAGCAAGGTTACGTTTTACAATCTCTAAAGTTAATATGCCTGAGGACATAATGACTATGGACGAAAGGCCTAAGAAACTTTAAAACAGCTACGGTCTTCTGACCTAAATTCAAAACAACTGATAGTCTTTGGATCTAACCGTTGTTGAATCAAAGTTTACCTAATGGACAACAGGCTAAGATCAAAATTTATGTCTGGTCTGTAGATTGTGACATCACATATTAGGTGCGACGACGAGTGTAGCGAGGAGGAGTGCTAGTTTTTTTGTAGAAAACGCCGCGCGAGCTGAGCGAGCGATGCATCCCAATACGGACCTAGAAGTACTATAATATGTCAAGTATTGTCAAGTAGTTAACTTTGACCGCCAAATTAGGTATATTACATTATATTATAGTGCTGCCAAATTATTACATTCAGTCACAGATCTAGGAGGTTGGCCTAATTGGTATAATTATTGAACATATTTATAAACTGATTACTTTCGTAGTTAAATCGGAACAAAGTGATTATATTAGCATGTAATACTTTTATTAGAGTTTGAACTACGTTTTCAATAGGAATGGTCATAAAATAAAATCGTTATTTGAATAAAACACATCAAAATCTAGTCTTACAGGTTTGAAAGACTTATACTCCATTAGTTTTTAATAATCAAAGCTATATTTTTTTATATTACGACAATCCAACACATCTTGTTTTGAGTTAGAGTAATTCCAAATGTGAGTAGGCAACCCTATCAGCCATATTGCCATACATAAATATTGTCATTATTTGTCACGGTCGCCATGATGGTAAAATAAATGAATTGTTGTTAGCGATTTCAGATTACTTACAACGTCTTTGAGGTTTTGACAGGATCAAGAGATCCTGTTACCTTTGCTTCATATTTTCTTCCCGATAATTTAGGTAGTCAGTTGTAGCTAACTTTATTATGGCTGACACAGAAGGTATGTTGTACTTGGTGATATTAAGTTTGTTTTTTCATTATAGCATAAAGTTATATGTTCGTTTACAGAATACAACCAGCATAAGCCTGGAAAGACCAGTAAGCAACATAACATATTACCGATATGGGGTAATGAACAAACCATGAATCTTAACCCTTTAATATTAGCGAATATTCAAGGTTCTAGCTACTTCAAAGGTAGGTAAGCAAACATATCAGTGAGAGGAACTAATATAGCCTAGAGTATTGTGAATGTATTCGTCGCAAATCAGCAGCACCTGAATTATTGAATGATACCTTTCCATTGATTGCAGTACACCTATTCAAGTTAAAAACCTATCATGAAGTAGTAGATGAAATATACTACCAAGTGAAGCATTTGGAGCCCTGGGAACGTGGTAGTCGTAAGACAGCTGGTCAAACGGGCATGTGTGGTGGCGTGAGTATGTTTAGCAGCATTACTATTTTTTGTTGTAAATAAAGTTCCTACATGGATGTTGAGTATAATTTTATGTTTTCAAGGTTCGTGGAGTGGGTGCCGGTGGCATTGTTTCAACAGCATTTTGCCTGCTATACAAACTTTACACACTGAGACTAACAAGAAAGCAAGTAAATGGTCTTTTGCAACACACTGACTCTCCATACATCAGAGCCCTTGGTAGGTATGATAGTAACCATATCTTTAACTTATAAGAAATTTTACTGTAGTGTTAACTGTATGATGGTTGAAGTTAAGAGGTTTCTTGTGTAATTTTAAAGATGTTACAATATTTAAGTAAGGAGTTCATTTTTCAGATCTCAGGCTTACTGTATTTGTAAAACTTTGTACTGATATGAATGCCTCACAATTCTGCATACTTGTGCCCATTCATTAGAAATATTTTTAGGCTTCATTCATGACATATTGCTTGATGAAAACTTCAAAATTGTAATCCTTGTAGTATTAAAAGCTGTGTATGGTGATCCTAAAGTTAACTTGTCGGTTGCCGCTACATGAGGTGAAAAATTCTGGCAAACAGTAATCAGTTGTAATCCAATGATACATGGTTTGAACTTCAAGGGATTTAATTTATTCATAATTTTGTACGTGTGGATTAACTCGGGACACATTTTGCATTCGAACCACTGAACCCACATGTATGTCCACAACAATACCAATATGTACTATTCTTGTACTATAATGTATACTATTCTTGTAATATATGGCAATCTGCCGTCGTTACAAACTCGACAGACTATTACTGCCAGTGTTAGGTATTGGAAAAGCCACGGTTATTGAATGACCATGGGTTCCTCCAAGCAGGACACAACAGACTCACTAAAACAAAAACCTGTTAGTTCACTTAAAAACTATTAATACAAAGGACTTATGGTTAGAGGAAACTACAACATGTACTAATTTACTGAGACAAGTATATTTTATACTTGAGGATATAATTAGTAAGGGATTTTCAAAATTTGGGGTTTGAGGCCTGGGAATATGTGGTGGAAGGATATCATATAATGAGGTGGGATGGAGGGGACAGTTGGAAAAGATGTGGTCTATTGTACCAATTTCTAGACCACAGTCACAGAGTGGGGATTTCCAAACACCTATTCTATACAGAAATTCAGGACTACAGCAATGATCCATTCTGAGCCTACAAATTGTTGATGTTGATCTTTTATCTAGGTTTTTATATTTGGAGAACCAAGATTTGTTGGTAACTGCATGTTGGACATCCCCATAGTGTTTACCTACCAGTTTCCTGGTCCAGTTCCAATCAGAATTCCATGTCACATTCAGAGGTTCTTTAACCAGAGTACCAAGGTCTTAGGTAAAACACTTATATTGTTCTAATAAACCAATTTGAATGGAATCTTTGGCAAAGTTGTCAACCATGCAGTTTGCTGTAATGCCTACATTATATATATAGTAATGACTATATTAGGAGTAAATATAAGTGATTCATAGGGGAAGGTATAAATAAAATTATGTTCACAGTGGAATATGGGGGTAGGTGAAATGTCCATATTGTAGTGGCTTTCTATAAGGCAAGAGGATGTTTTGTTATCCCAGTAGCTAGAGTTGGGGATGGAGGACTTAAGAGAAGAGAGTTTAAGGTGTATTAGATGGGAAGAGAATTGAAGGGTTCTTGCCAAGAACCTGTCTGACAGGAATTGTCTTCTGAGTTGGAGTGGAGGTTCACAGCACTCAACTTACATCACTTTGATTTGTGATGATTTCATTGCACCCAAGATGATCCGCAGACATTGGCTTTGGATTTTGTGAATGGTTAGTAAACCTGATTTGTTACATGGGTCAGGTAGGAGTGAGCCATAGTCAATTACACTCCTAATCAAGGTGTTATAAAGGAGTTTTTGGGTGCTTGGATGCGACCCCGACCAAACACCCGAGATTGCTCGGATCACATTTATGCAAAGTCCACATCTTTTGGCCAGATAGCTAAGGTAACCAGTGCTTGATAGTATTAGTATTATTTATAACCTATAAATTTATAAGATATGATTAAAGTAGAAAATTGTGATGACTCTTATGGGGCTCAATATTTCACAGAAACAGAATTTTGAACCCAAATTTATAAAAACACTTATTTGTTTCTTGTTTCTATTGCCATGAATGAAATCACAAAAGAAAAGTATTTCCAACTTGGGAAGGAGCTATCACCTGATTTACAGCAGCTTACATTTATCCAGCTGATAGTTTACAATAAATGGTTATTAGACAATAAAAAATATTTTTAATTATTTTACCTCGACAATATAATTTTAACTATAAATATACTTACAGCTTTTTGCCTACATTTAACTTTCGAAATGGTCTGACTAGTTTCAAAGGAAAGTAAGTCATTTTTACAATTAAAAAAATTTTGTTCTTCCATAGAACTAATATAATTTTAGTTTGGTTGACTACATCCTACTAGTGAAGTCTTTATTTATTTCCATAAACTTAAATTTTTATTATGTAGTATCATGAAAGCTGTAAGCTGCATCTAAACCATAAGGGTTATGTATAATTTGATACAAACATAGATCTAAAATATAACAAAATCTTTATGACTTTATATTTAAAATAAAACATTTGAAATGTATAGTGACATTACATTTGCTTCATTAGGTTTCATGTACATTCGCTACACGCAGCCACCGGCGGACTTGTTCGATTGGTACGCCGAGTACCTTGAGGACGATGAAGAGGTGGACCCTCGCGCGGGTGGCGGTGGCGTCACCACCATCGGTGCGCTGGTGCGGCAGATGCTTGTCAAGCTCGACTGGTTCAGCACTCTCTTCCCCCGAATACCGGTCCCCATACAGAAACAAATCGAACAGAAGTAGGTAACGTTTTTATAAAAAAATATTCTTAAAATCTATTTAAAGTTCGAAGTTTACATACATTAATATGGAATATTAAGTTTCAGCTTCAACCGCTTAAAATTTCCGAAGCTAATCTGGCTGTGACCTACAGATATGGTAATTTTGTAGCATGTATAATTTAGATTTAAAACTGCTTATATTATTATGTGTAAAAGAGAAATTGCAGATATAAATGATAATATTTGCGGCAGTATCATTTTAGCGGATATCTGTTGTTGGATGATTTGTCATATAATATGTGTCGTGTCTTCAGATTGGCTGAGCACAGTAGACAGGTGGGCGTCAAAGCGGGTGCTGGAGGCGCGCGGGGTGCGGGCGGCGGCGGGGGCGGTTTCCCCGCGCCGCGGGCCGAGCCCGACCGCCGCGAGCATGACGACCGCGACCGACGCGACTACGGAGATATCGACAGGCGAGTCCTCGTATGTTTACAATAATAGGATGATGATCGCATGATCTGTGTTTAATCTTATAATTATTGACTGATAGTCGTTGGACAGAAATTGAACTATTGTAAAATTTTACATTTAATAAATATGGTACTCAATTCTGTAACGACGAATCTTATTAAGTAATATTTTAAGCTAAAAATATACTGTTTATAGTGCCTTTATTGTTAGCCAAATACTTTGCATATTAAGTCAGCCAGGTATCATTTTTAACTGAGATCCAATGAACTCAATTGAATTTATTGCCTCATGGAATTATTGTACTTACAGATTAAGTAGAGACAGAGGTCATAAACGCGAAGAACGGGAGCGAGACAGAGACCGTGATCGCGATCGCGAGCGAGAACGCGACCGGGCCCGCGACAGAGATCGCGACCGCGAGCGCAAGTCGCGGGACCGACGCGATCGGCACCGAGACCGCGACCCCTGCCGACACCGCTCGCGGTCCAAGGACAGAGACCGACGTTTTAGATAGTAACGCTGATGAACCTTCTGTCTTTATTTTGAATTAAAATGCGAATTGTTCCAAATTCTTATTTTTTATTTTGTAAATCCCTAGTCTTGTTAATTGTTTTAGTTCTGATTATGGAGATAGGCAATAGATTTATAATTTATAGTTCGGTCCTGAACGGCTGCCCTGTCTATGTACAGGAAGTTCTTAAGCAAGCTTCCAGGATTCTGGTACCTTTTCAGTTTTCAAAAAGAGTTGATATAAGAGTCCTAAGCAGATGACTCCGCACATTGCTTAAACCGCAGGAATGGCGCCTAGTCCGCTGGCTTGATTCACGCTGCTTCGTGAAAAAAAAAATTATTTCTATGTACACTAGGGTTGTAACTGCGGAAGTTCCGCAAGAAATCGTACCTTCGCCTCCGCCTCCGCACAATTTTTGCGGAGTTGTAATGGAGGTTTATTTACGTAATCATAAAACAATAACGCGACGCTCGACGACCGTCCGGCCGTGTGTTGCGCGCGAAATGGTCAAGAATCAACGTAATTTGGGCATATGTAATTTGTCAAATTAATGATACAAATTATTTAGTTCAGCTGGCTTAATTTATGAGCCCCTCAGAAATCGTCTTGAAGGTGACAAAGCAGCAAAACTATTGTTTGTCAAATACAATTTGCCTCTCCTTCACTTTAATTACTAGAAGGTAATGTTTTTTTTATTAAGTGTACTACTTATAAATGTACGTATTTAAAATAAAGATTTTGTTTTAATGAACCATAAATTTAAATTTTTTCTATATCTACTTTCACATCCGCCTCCGCCTCCGCGGCCTCCGTTACAACCCTAATGTACACTAATGATGATGAGGCAGATTTTTGGTGTAAAATATTCAAATACAATTCTCATAAATTATGTCTTCAAATACGGCGCCGCTAGTGTCGAAAAACGGAACTACTTCACGATATGGCTAGTGTTTAGCTGGGAATATCAAAGAATAGGTGCTTTCGCCGATTCTGTTGCAAAATTTTCTTTATCTAAATGTGATGTACGTACTGTGTGGCCACTGTGGCGACCTTCAGTGTACGTGACCAAAAGTGCGTTGGATTTTTGTAAGAAACAAGTTGGTTTACTCATTTTGATTTAAGATTTTTTTTTATTGAAAAAGGATGAGACGTTTGCCTTCTATCTCACCTGATGGAAAGTAACGATGAAGACGAAGGTGTTACACGTCTATACCTATTCACCCGACGCTTGAAAGAACTGGATAGTTTTCTGGAAAAACAGACGCAGGCAGTTCATTCCACACCTTGGCGACCCGCACCAAAAAGGAACTATCGAAGCGTTTGGTTCGACTTCTTGGGATATCTACTATAAAGGGATGGAAGGCCTGTCTGCGTCTAGTAGTCCGATGTAAGAAGGGTGTGGGTTCAATCTGATCAAAAAGAGGATTCGCGCACTCTCCAAAATGTAATCTGTAGAAGACTGCTAAACAGGTGTCACTGTTTACAATTTTTGTACAAATATCAATCACGGGGCCTACCTACACTACAGTAAAGGTGAACTGACTCGCAAACTGGTTTTATTTTTACTACTTTCATAGCCGACGACCGTCGACGCTCCTTGCTGATGGACCTCATTCATAGCAAGTCTTATTGATTCATATTGGTTGTGATTATTATAATGGAATATCGATTTACGATGCGTTGCCTACGATAGGCTTCAGTTGGAATTACCTTTGTACTTGTTCTGCAGTGCAACTGCAGGTAAAAAATAAATCCAAATAACTTATATATTTATGACTGTTTTAAGCTATCGCGGTTATTTTCACTATAATTAATGAATTTACGGGATTCTTACCACGATTTTCGCGTGCCCGATATTTCGACGCTGTTGCAAGCACCATGATCGCGGACTGGCAACATCGAAATATCGGACGCGTGAAATAAAAATCGAAAATCGTGGTAAGAATCCCGTAACTTCATTAAATTATGCATTTTTTTTCTAACTTCTTTCACTACCTAATTGGTGGTGCAATAATGAAATAAGAGCTTGAAAGTTCGAAATAATAATAAATATTACTTCATTTGTCTATAAGATTATTCAGTAAAGGTCAATTAAAAAGTTGCTCTAAATTCAAGTACTCATTTCTCAACATTGTCAATTACTAGTTCTTATTGACGCCTTCAAATAAAGCATGACTACCGCCAGTTCGGAAAAACTTTCGTGAAGAACGGGCAAGAAACTTCTCTTTCTTAACAGAACCCAATAGTAGCAAAGATAATAGTTTTTGGTTAATGCTTTGATTTCAAAACAATATTCTATTAGTTTTGTCAGGTTAATGCCATTTTGTAAGCAGATTTTTGTGTGTATGTGAGGGGGGGTCCTCACTAATGACAGACAAATATTTTATTTTGATATATTTTCTATACTTACAAAATACACCTGTACTTACAAAGTAGCTTAGCAAATAAATATAGATTCATTAAAATAAATGCAAAATGACAATAATGCAAATGATCAACAGATGTACAAATAAGGTTGTGTTTTAATTAAGCTGCTCCTTTAGCATTTTCTTGTTGTTCAAATTTAGGATACTTGTTTTCAACTTCAACCCAAGTTACTTTGCCATCTGATAAGTCTTTCACAACAAAAGATACCTCAATCAAAGGAAGTCTCACTTGACCCATACTATCCCTTTCTCTTAGGGTAACAGAGTGGGGTTGCTTGATTGTATCAAAATCTACAGTAACTGCATAAGGCACACCAAGTTCATCAGTTCTAGCATATCGGCGCCCAATGGATCCAGAAGAGTCATCAACTTTGTGGGATATATCAGTATCTATTAATTTTGAGGATAAATCTCTAACAAATGGTTGGAACTCTGCATTGCCACTCAATGGCAATACAGCACATTTCATTGGAGCTACACTTGGAGGCAGTGAGAAATATGTTCTTTGCTCATCACCCTCTCTCATTTTGAAGTTGTGTTCTAATATACAGTAGAGTATTCTGCCTATTCCAAATGAAGGTTCAATGACACTAGGGATAATTTCTTCAACATGCACAGTTTTCTGGGATTTTTTAACACTCACTAGGCTTGGAGTAAGTTTAAATTCTCCATTTGATGTAGCTAAGATATATTCACCATTACTCTCTAGTGTAGTTTGTAACTGTTCCAGGGATTCAGTATCTAAAGCTGCCAGGGCTTCATTGATTACCTTGGCATCTTTCTTGAATTCCTTTCCTATGGTAGCCTTGTTGGGTACCGCTTCTACAACTTCTATCTGCTTTGGAGCTGGTAGTTTCTTTTCAGCTGCAAGACGAATTCCTGTGGCTTTTGAATGTTGAGTTAAGTCATAAGCAGACCTGTCTGCACACCCTACACATTCAATCCAGCCATAACTTGAGAGGCACTCAGCATCCCAGCAGTCACATGCATAGTGAGCCATCTCATTGCCCATGTGTTGCCTGAACCTTAACTTGCTGGAGTCTATCCCCACTGCCAACAGGTACAGATGAATTCGAGCCATAAAGTAACCCAGGGTTTCATTATTAACAATACCTTGAGAAACTGCATCTCCAATTGTCATTATCTCAGCTGCTTTCCCTTGTTCTTGATTGTTTGCTGAATACAGCAACATTTTAGTGTTCTTAACACTATCAAACTTAGGATGTGCTTTGTTGTCACAGAAATGTTCAATTTCACACATTGTGAACTCTCTTACTCTTAAAAGCCCAGATCTAGGTGAAATCTCATTCCTGAATGAATTACCAATTTGAGCAGCTGCAAATGGTAACCGTCCCTGGTTGAACTCCAACAAACGTTTAAAGTTAACAAAAATTCCTTGAGCAGTTTCCGGTCTTAAAAATCCTTTCACAAGTCCTGTAGGGCCAATCTGAGTGTTAAACATTAGGTTAAATTCTATAGGAGGAGTAAGCTCATTACCACTTATAGGAGATTTCATTTCAAATCTTTTCATGAGGGCCTCCATTTCAGATGCAGTCATGCCATCAAGTTTGACAAGAATATCTTCTATTTCAGCCTTTAATTCAGTTTTAGTGTTCTTTTCACTTTTAATTTTTTCAAGATGAGCTTTAATCAAATGGTCTAATCTAAAGCATTCACCGGTTTTCATATCTTTTGTCATGAGATCAGCGAATCTTTCTACATGCCCAGAAGCTTTCAGTACAGGTTCAGGGGTGAGGATTGAACAATCTACTTCTAACATTTGTTCCTGCAGGATGAAAAATTTTCTCCACAGTTGAATCATGTTGCTCTTCAAAGCACAGCCCATGGGCCCAAAGTCGAATTGACCAGTAATACCTCCATAAATAGCAAAAGATTGGTCATAAAAAAATCTCCTTTTAATTAAGTCTTCCATTTTAGCTCTATCAAATAGCTCTTCAGATGGTGTTAAACTTAATTCTTTATCTTCAAGAATTTTCTTTCTGGTTTTTAATTCAGCTACAGCTTTTTTAATATCTAATTCCGGCGCCTTCTCTTCTTTTAACCTTCTCACTAAATCTCCTTGTTCTTTAACACTTGCTCGCAATGGAGCCAAGACTGCTTCAATTTTTGGGTCTGCCATGATGATATCTCGTAAAGGATTGGCAATTTTAATCTTTCGATGAACTTTGTTGCTCCCCCAAACTTGCGAAAGGCGTAACTGCTGAGAGTATACCGCAACAGCTGGTAAGAACTTTTGACTAACGATACTACAATTATATATAAGTCTAATGTATTTCATTTAAATCCTATTCTGTTATAGAAACATAACATTGAAAGTATTTTCTCTTGTGTACTGCGCTTTTGTAATATTCTGTTAGAATTTTCTCAAATACCACGGCACATGGTTCACAAAATTTACGATCGTTCGCTCCTTTAGAAATTGACAGACAATGATGAAGTCGATGACGATGATGACGTCTTGACTTTGACATTGCTTTTTATTTGCTGTTATGTGCGTTTTGTTTCTATAGGGTGCGTATAGATTTTGTACGAATATAATCGTCTTTACCTATGAAACTGCCGTTTTGCCGTACTGGCCATTTCAAATGAAAATATTTTTATTTTTGACTGATAATTCTAATTTCAAATTAATTTTATTTGACAAACATGGAATTCTTTTTCTAAAATCGTCATTTGTTTAATAGTTAGTGTTTTGTTTTCAACGCATTCAAACATTTTTCGTCATCATGGATAAGTTAAAAATTCGAGTAATTATGGAGTATGAGTACCGTCGTGGCAGCAAAGCGGCACAAGCGGCACGCAACATCAACGACGTTTACGGAGCGAACACTACAAACGAACGCACCACCCGTTATTGGTTTACCCGCTTCCGTTCTGGAAATTTTGACCTGAAAAATGAACCCCGTGGTCGTCCGAAAACTTTGCTCGACAATGACGAATTAAAGGCAATTGTGGAAGCTGATGAAACTCAATCCACGGCTGAATTAGCAGTAGCTTTCAACGTTAGCATCAAAACAATATTGGTCCATTTGCGTCAAATTGGCAAGGTAAAAAAAGGCTTGACAAATGGGTACCCCACGAACTCATGCTCAGCAGGCATACAAATGAAGGAATTCTGAACCGCATTGTTAGCAAGTTGGCAACTTGTTAGCAAGCGCTCAGCAAGTTGGTTGGACCCTGGTTCAGCACCCAAACAATGCCCTAAACGAAAACTTACCCCTAGAAAAGTTATGGTCACTGTTTGGTGGTCTAACGCGGGTGTAATTCATCACAGCTTCTTGCCAAACGGGACAAGCATTACTGCAGATGTGTACTGTGAAGAACTGAACACAATGATGGAGAAGCTCGCACGTCTCCAACCAGCTTTGGTCAATCGTTCGGCTCCACTGCTCCTGCACGACAACGTGCGACCTCATACTGCACAGCAGACGGTCTCCAAGCTACAAGAGTTGGGGTTGGAAGTTCTCCGTCATCCGCCGTACTCACCAGACCTTGCGCCTACAGACTTCTACTTTTTCCAGAATTTGGATAACTTCTTGGCGGGAAAAAAATTCAATACCCGTGAGGCAGTACAAAATGCCTTTGAAGAATTTGTTGCCTCCCGTCCAGCTGATTTCTTCAAGAAAGGCATCAATAAGCTACCAATGCGTTGGCAAAGATGCATTGATTGCATGGGTGATTATTTTGAGTAATAGAAATAAAAAATATATAAAAAAAATTACGCTTCATTTATTTCGTGAAAAACGGCAATTTCATAGGTAAAGACCTAATATTAGTATTCTTCATAGCAGGTAGTCTTCATATAAAAAAAAACTAGGAATATAGAGGTGGGCGTTTCAAACTGTAAATAGTTTCAATAACTATGTATCGGTGCAATACCTAAAAACCGTTATCGGGTTCTACAGAAACTATTTATCTAGTGAAACTATGTATTGTATGACTGCGATGAATAACAACGCAGCACTTGAATTGAATCGTTCCATCACAGACTAGGTACAGCACACCACACCACAAACTAATAAGTGATTCTACGCAGTGATGCACGACACAGATAACTGTTTATCATATCCGATAAATAGTTTGCCTCTTAATAAAAAACTATTTATTTCATACCAAACGCAATACCAAAACCAAATATTTGAATCGATTGAATGTCGGTATAGACTAAATTGTCACGGATTGCATACAAAAACAGCGATGTATATCTTATATCGCATTTTGATATTGCATCGTGCACGCGTCGCGTTATTTCTGGTAAGGGAGGGACAGAAACAGAAGAGAAAATAAGATGTTATTCAAACAATAAAACTCAGAGCGAAACAATATGTGTTAATAGTAGGAATAATTTTAACAGTATATAAAAACATGATATTTTGTATCGTTTGTGCATTTCATATTCATACGGTTTTGTAACATTTTGAAATTTCAATTTTAAATTTCATATACCTCATCTAGCAACGTATAACTAAAATACAGTGCTTGATCATGAACACCGGCCAAACCTAAAATACCGCGATACCGTTGAAACTCAAAATATCGCATTCGTGTTAGGTATGATCCAAGACATAGTTTCTAAAATAAATAGTTTCAAAGCCCGTTATTGGTATTAGAACCGATATTTAGTTTCGGTATTGCGAAAACGCGTAGACCCATGTCTAGGAATTATGTCTATGGTTACAACTTTTTGATTATGACAGCTCCGTTGCTATTTTTTGTAACAATTGTTACATGTCACTTCAATGTGAATGGTAACACTATGTTCAATCAATGTGAATGACAACACTGAAAAAAGCGCGTGAATGTTAAAACTGTCGGTCGTGTTTTTTCTTGTAAAAATTTTAAATTTTTTTAAATAAGGATTAGATTGGGTTTTTAAGTGTAAATATTGTACAATTTATTTCTTATCATATTTAAATAAGTAGTGTATATATTCTCTTCGTGTAGGGTAAGTTTTTATAATACTTTTATATGGACCCCCCGTATGACCCCGGGAGCACGGTCCCCACGGTAGGTTAAAATATAATTATTGCTTCTGGAATGGACACAGATTGTTCTGTGGCCTCATCGTCACACCGCAAGAGGATAAAGGCACCTAAGCGCATTTGCAGACATTGTAATAAAAAAAGGCGTTCCGCTCAAGCAAAAACTGCTGATGATTGTAACTGCACTCACAAGAATGAAGATGTACAAATCTCTAAGCAGCCTAATAGTAATAATGTTAATAATATAACATCAAATAGTGATACAACTACTAAAACTTTTACTAAAGTTGCTAGAGATTTGTACACCAAAGATGATCTTGCTCCCTACATTGTTCATGTTCAAAAAAAACAAGAAAGCGATCACGACTCTGTTATATTACATCCAATTTCTTTTGGACGCTTCCTCAAGCGTCATTCTTTTTCCAATATTGTTGATGGCAGCCTCAAACGTATAGGTCGTAACCGAATAACATTATCATTTAACAACTTCATTGATGCCAACACATTTATCCAGAATAAAACAATTGAAAACAATGGGTAAAAGGTATTTATACCTACTTTTAGTGTTACACGCATGGGTTTAGTTAGGGGGATACCCATAGATTTATCAATTGATGATATAATACATAAATATATATGTATATATAATATATATAAATATATAGTTTGGTTGTGGAAAAATATTAAAAGCAAGACGTATGAATAGAAGAACTACAGAAAATGACAATACAGTATGGAAGCCAACCCAAACAGTAATTTTTACATTTGATGGTCAGGTTTTACCAAAAAAAGTACATTTGTGCTACAATTCTTTGCCGGTAGATTTATACATCTACCCAACTATACAATGTTTTAATTGCTGTAGATACGGGCACACCAGGTCACAATGCAGATCAAAACCTAGGTGCTACAAATGTGGAAATGACCATAATGGAGACCAATGTCAACCTGATGAGGACTCCATTATGTGCATTTCATGTAAGGGAAACCACTTCGCCACTAATAAAATATGTCCAGAACATATTAGGCAAACTAAAATAAAACTAGTAATGGCCCAAAGTTGCATCTCATATCAAGAAGCAATAAAACAGCACCCTCCCGTTTCCCGTCCCTATGCAGAGACTATTTCATTCCCAGTTACTCAAGAAATTCCAATCAATAAACCAAGCAGTCTACAAACATCACATAAAAAAACAATTTTTGTGAAACCTCGCAGCCCTAAAAAATCTGCTATTCATATGTATGATGTCAATGCTCACAATGATTTAATTAAAGATTTTAATATAACATCACATAGTGGGAATGGTGTTGTAACAAACTGTAAAAACATTAACAAAGAACCATCAACTACTGAACTAATTATTAATCTTATTAAAACATTATTATCAATCAAAGATAATAAACTTTCCCACGCAGACTATACAAATATTTTATTTAATTCATTTTCTCATTATTTACACTACTTGTTTATAAACAACATTATTCGTTTTATTGTCCGGGGTATATATATATAAATTTCTCGAATTTCCTACTCTTGAGCAAGCTACATATAGCTGACCGTGAGAGAAGCAGGATTCATTGAGGTTGATGCCACAATATTTTAAAGTTTGCCCTTGCACTTTGTTAATTGTAAAACTAAAGGCTAATTTAATTGGAAACTGCAATGTTTTAAATTGATATGGCAATTCAGAATAGATCAGTGGTATTCTAGGTATAAATACTGTGTGTCCTTTATTCTTTCCAGAAATAAGTTCAGCTTCAATGACGTTATTCGATAGCTGTTTTACGATCATCCTCGTTCCATTACATAATTTTGGGGAGTTGAGATTTCTGAGTAGTATGATTGGAGATCCAATTTTCAGACGAATGCAGTGTAATGGCATGCCTGTTAGTTGTAAAGAGTTTAAAAATTCAGTAGGGAAGTTGACACTTTCTTCAATGGATACCATCGTGACGATCGATTGATATATTTTCTCTTCACCAGGTATTTTTTTTAGAATATTAAAATTAATATCGTCAACAATATCATTTTTAGTGGCCAAAATTGCTCTTTGAAATAACCACTCTACGTTGGTATAGTTCTGAACAATATTTGGATAAATTTTGTCGATTAGTTCGTTTTCAGTAGTGGCTATGTTACAGAAATCACTACTGAGTTCAATGAGGCCGGTCGTTTGGTCAATAGGATATGTACTTCGCCTATTTGTAAAAGTATTTTAGCAAAATGTGCTGTTGTTTCATCTTTTGATAATTCAACTATCATGTTTTTTGTTAATTGCAGTATTTGTACTTGTGGCCAGAGATGTGACTTTTTTAAGCATGCATTGATCTCGTCTGCTGGTGTTGACTTGGGAATAACTGGAAATGTTTGTCGAAAATCTCCTGAGAGTATGAGTAGAGCTCCTCCCATTATTTCAGAGATTTTTCGCAATTCTTGTAATGTTCTGTCCATGGCTTCTAGTGATTTTTTATGGGCCATGGAGCATTCATCCAAGAAGATTAACAAATTATTTTAAAAATACTCACACGTGGTACTTCAAAATAAAGGCTCATAGATAACTTCTTTCTTTTAAGTTTCAAAATCGCTTATTTCACTGTTTAAATCGAACTAACTCTGGCGGGCGACACCGGGCTCTTATATATTCAGAGAGCTAGGCTCTAGGATATTCGAGAAAGTTTGGGAATATTTTCTTTCTCACACCTTCTAGAATGCTCTCGACATTATCGTCCGCCGTAAGAATAGGTTCTGCAGCTGTAGCATAATAGTAAAGGCGCGAAATTCAAAAACTTAAATTTTAAAATGTGTTCAGAACTAATTTGAATAACTAATATTATGTCGCTTTAACTCCAAAATATAAGTTAGCTACTGCTGTATAAATACACAAAATTTAATAACTTTATTATAGTAACAGATGTAATTTAAGACTTTCGAAATGCACCCCAAATAATCGTTGTTCTTTTAAGTCCATATTGTGTAAAACTAATGAAGTTCAAATACTCGACAACAGATGGCGCCACTACACTTAATTTCCAAGTTGAAAGGTTGGAAAAGCCCTTATATCTTTAAAAACACGCCCTTTAAGTTAAAACGGAAACTTTCTTGTTCGACGGGGGATAAAGGGCTATCACACTATATAAGCCCCTTTATCGTGCTGGGACTCCTTTTTAAGTTTTATCGACACGCACATTTTATCAACTTAGTTTTATTATATTTAATGAATAAAGATAACTTTAATAAACTTTCTTTTTCTTTAAAAATTAATTAAAGATACAACGTGTAAATGACTTAACCCAAAACTTGATACACCTCATTTAAAAAAATAAGTAATAATATAATTAAAATATAAATTGCGCCGAAATAAATAATATTTTAAAAGTTATTCAACATTAGATCGGAGGTGACCTTTCTATGAAGTTTCGAGCTCTATGGCGTAGGTACTCCGTGTCTCGTGGCACGCGGCCTCTGAGTCGCACAGCGCAGCGCCCGTACAGCTGACTACTATTCAGCAGTTTAACAGACGTTCACTTTACTCCGGCCAAGTTATTTTGAGTAATTGTAAGAACTAAACCTTGGCCTACCTATGGCCCGAAAAAAACTTCAAAAGCAATTTCAAAACTTTCCATCACACTTTCCCAGGCTTTGGACTGGCAACCTATTTGTAATAGTATGTCACATAATATCGGTTTAAATTATTAGGTACTGCATACTCGGTCATATTAAACATGACACCTGGTTCAAATGACGCTTGTCGAGTGTGCCATAAAGTTTTTTAGTAGGTACCTAATTTATTTTAATTATGAAAATTATAATTTTTACTGTTTAAAGCATGTTTAAAGTGATATTATTAAATCGGTTACATAATTGGTAGTTATTAAGTACCTCGTAACTGATAGGTATTTTTTTGCAAATCTAGCTTTAAAATTCTCATTTTTCAAACCATTTTGTTAAATGTTAAAAAATCCAATAGTTTGAAGAAAACCTCTAAATGTAACAATAATAACAAGAACTCAAAAAAATCCAATAACAATAACAACAAGAGAAAGGTGTTACCACCCGATGCAATGCCGCGTTGCAGAGACTCACTGCCGCCGCCGCAGCCGCCGCCACCGCTTCCGCCGCCATAGCCACGGCCGGCGCCGCTGCGCCGCCATAGCCACCGCCACCGCCGCTGCGCCGCCGCAGCCGCCACTTACAAATCCAGGGGAGCCTTATGCATCGGCAGGCGTTATATAAAAACACCTTAACTCGAAAGTTTTAAAGCGCAGACACGCTATCGCTACTACGCAGGTGTTATGTTAATTTGACCAAATAGTACGTTTGTAAAAAAACAAATGTTCAACTTGTAATAAAAAAAAATATTACAGGTACAAACAAGTTGGCGTATTTAAAAGTTTTGAATCAAATTATTTACACTGATTGTTATGTACACTTATAACTACTTACTTACAAAATTAATTATTAGAAGTCCAATTTAGGCAGCTAGTTAAAAGTTGTTCAAAATGTCCACCACTTTGCTGCAAGCACAGTCTCGCGCGCTTTCTTTGGTGTCTTTTTAGTTTGTTTAGCACTGAAGTGTCTGTTTTCACTATTTCAAAAGAACTCACAATGGCCTCGCGTAATTCACTAACGTTTCTGGCACTATGTCCACTGTCATAAACAATTGTTTTGACTCTACCCCACACAAAATAGTCTAGTGGAGTTAAATCCGGCGACCTGGCAGGCCACTGCACAGGTCCACCACGTCCGATCTAGTTTTCCCCGTATTCCGCGTCGCGGCACCTACGAACAGTCCACTGGAAGTGCGCTGGAGCTCCGTCGTGCTGAAACATCAGGTCTCGTAACAGATACAGAGGCACGTCGTCAAGTAACTGACTCAATTATATATTTTCTTAAATTTTCGCGATACATACTTTAAATAAAACACTTTTTACCGGATATTATCGCGTATATTTTAGTTAATTGCATTGAAGACCTTACGCAATAATGACGAGTTAACAGTTCTCCGTGCAGATAAAGGAAATGCTACCGTAGTGATGGATACATCTGAATATAACGAAAAAATCTTGGAGTTGTTAGCGGATGAAAACACATACAAAATGGTGAATTACGACCCCACCAACAGGATTATGAAGAAAACATCCACTTTAATACAAAAACACAAAGATTTGTTACATTTAGATGTGAAAAAGTTAACACCAGCAAGTGCAAAACCACCAAAATTGTATGGGTTACCAAAAATACACAAAGCTAAAGTACCTTTGAGACCTATTGTGAGCCAGCTAGACACACCAACTTACAAGCTGGCCCAGCACTTAGCAATTGTGCTCTCACAACTGCGAGGAAAGACAAGTGCATATGTAAAGGATTCTTACCATTTTGTTAGTGACCTTAAAAATCTCAAGTTAACTAACAATGAAACTATGGTTAGCTTTGATGTGTCGTCTCTATTCACCTCACTACCTGTTAGAGACTGCATTGATATAGTAAAAAGGAAGCTAAGTGAGTCAAACTTGCCCGAGGAATATGCAGAACTATTAGAGCTATGTTTAACATCTGGCTACTTCATGTGGAATAACAATTACTACATTCAAATTGATGGTGTTGCCATGGGGTCTCCGGTGTCACCTGTTGTAGCTGACATTTACATGGAGAACTTCGAGGAGCAAGCGCTCCGAATGGCACCTGTTGTGCCGAAGATATACAAGAGGTATGTTGACGACACCTACACTATATTACCTAAGCATGAAGTGACTGCATTCCTAAACCACCTCAATTCCCTTAATTCTAAAATTAAATTCACTATGGAATTGGAGCAGGAGAACAAATTAGCTTTCTTAGATGTCTTAATACAAAGAAATCCTGATGGTACACTTAGCCATACTGTTTATAGGAAACCCACCCACACTGACCGATATCTAAATGGGAAATCCCATCACCACCCGAGCCAATTATCTGCCGTAGGCAACTCTTTGTTTCAGAGAGCACATGGAATCTGCGATCCCCAACACATTAATGAGGAACTCAACCACCTGGTTAAAGTGCTGCGGGATAACGATTTAAAAACACCGCGTCGCCATCGCAGAAACCGCGTAAAGCCACTCACAGTTGAACGAAGACCAGCATTCCTGCCTTATATAAAGGGTGTTACTGACAAGATAGTAGGCATTCTTCGGCGAGCTTCAATCAAAACTATCTACAAGCCGCACTCAAAGATAAGCCAGCATCTTCGTCCAATAAAATCAAGCATCCCTTTACAAGATCCAGGCGTTTATAAAATCGACTGTGACTGCGGGCTCTCTTATATCGGTCAAACCAAACGAAATGTGTCAACTCGCATTAAAGAACACATCTCTGATGTTAAAAATAAACGAACCTCAAAATCTGCAGTTTGTGAACATTCCATAGAGAAGCCCAACCATTATTTAAGATTTGATACCGTGAAGATCCTAGCAAAAGAGAAACATTTTATACCTAGGATGGTCAGAGAAACTATTGAAATTAAAAAACATCCAAATTTCAATAGAGAAGATGGTTGGAAACTTTCATCAACATGGGATCCAATACTTAAAAACATCAAAATGAAAAACCAGCAAACTGTTAGACTGCAAACTCAGGACACAGTCAGTGCCTTTTGTGTCAATCCGGGACGTTATGCGAGAAGACTGAGAAACAGATGGCGTTAATATGTATTGACAATCATGTAGTTTTTATTACTGGCAATAGATGAACAACACCTTAGTCTATCGTGACCACGGCAACTGCAAAGATGCCGAAACGTCGAAATAATTTTAAAATTAACTAAAATATACGCGATAATATCCGGTAAAAAGTGTTTTATTTAAACTGACTCAATGTTTCTCTGACGAAACTTAAGTACGTTTCTAAATTTAAACGTTCTAAGAATACGGGGCCGGCTATGTATGGTCCCAGAACACCTGCCTATACATTTAGAGAAAACCCATGTTGGTAGGAATTCTCTACTGATGCGTAGGTGTTAATATGACTCCATATGTGCCTGTTATTTTCATTGAACATACCGGCGCGCGTAAACGTGCACTCATCAGTAAAAATAATGTTCTTATGTTCATTCGCTAAATACCACTCGCAGAATGCAACACGCGGAGCCAGATCCTGAGAGTTCAATTCTTGACAGCGACGAAAGTGGTAAGGGTGCTGTACATCGTCTTGTAAAACTCTCCAAATGTAGGCGTGAATACAGCCGATAATTCTCGCTGCTTCACGTGTACTGGATTCTGGGTTCTCATGGAAATACTCTAATATCCTTTCTTGAATCCGTACGTCAAAGGGGTCGTCGCCTCTGTCAATTCCGGTAGGAGGAAAATAAGTTCTACTGTCTCTAAGCCTTTGAGTGGCTGCTAACATTGTCTCGTTGGAGACGGAAACACCGAATCGCTCACGAAATTGTCGCAATGCCAAACTCACGTTGTCGTTACATCGCGCGAGCGTTCTCACCATTTCAGTGTAGTTTCATTGCACAATTGTGTACCGAAAAGGCATTGTGAATGCGGTGGTGCCTGCAGCCGCGCGTCGATCGGAACCGAAAGGACGATACCTTCCAAGACGAAGTTCGCGCGGAGACTGACTGGCGCCGGCGGCGCCTCGCTCTCGGAGGTGCGAACACAGGCGATCGGCGTAGGGTGCGCGGACGTGGGCGGCTTGTTCTTTAACTTTATAATAATAAGGTATATTTTTAGCATGGCGGTCGGTAATCACTCGGTGCGTGCCAGATTGTTTTGTCGGTCGGTGTCGTTCGTTCGATGCTAACTAGTTATGGGCGGCCGGGCGCTCGCAAGAAATGTTGTAGTATAAATAGTTTAGACATGGGCCAATAAATATGGAAAAATATAACCTATATTAAAACATGGTGCGATCGATTCGCAATACGATTCTGAGCAAACTACTTTCTGGTTTTGGGTTAACTCATTTACACGTTGTATATTCATTAATAAACCTAATAATGTTCATTAAATTAAAGAAATATTTTATAAATTTATTTTTATATTCCAATTAATCAATAAATTAATTTTAGTATTATAAAATTATATAATAAGGTGTAGCTAAGAACTATAAGTAAAAACAACACAAACTCTTTCAGATAATTATTTATTTTGTGCATATTACAACATGTTGCTTTTGACTAGAAAACAAATAAAAATATAACATTACTTATTTGGACTAGGTGACTAGACGCTGAGAACATTTAAAAAACAATTATAGTTTATAGAGTATACCATATTAAAAAAAAAGTTTGTAAACAAACCATTGCCGGGTATAAATTCGTCAATTTCATCAAGAATCCCACTTCCAAGACACTATAATTGCACACCAGTAACTCAGAAAACACTGCCGCCTTTTTATTTAACAACTTTTAAGTAGTACTTGGAGCTAAAACTTGCAAAACTAAAAAAACTACAATTAGAAAGAAAAATTGAGGTTATTCCTTTTTTTTTATTACAAACATTAGGGATAACCATCGACATAAAATGAAAATGAATGAATGACAGGTATCGATTCCTGATTCGTGTCGACATTTTGATGTATCGATACAACAAGATCCGATAAGACTAAATCACTCAGATAAATATGTTTATGTAATATTGAATGTTATTACTTTCACTGTAATTTAGTAAAATTATAGTTTACAAAGACTTTTTGCCGTTGGAACAATACTGTGGTTGTTACTGATTCTTTTATCAGGTGAGTTTTGAGCATAATTCGTTCTGCTTATAGTTCCGTGAATTAATGTACCACTAGAATGTGTCGTTTTTTGGTATAATAAGTCCTATTTGGGAGAAAAAATATCCTTTTTTAAATTAAATATGTTTACTTTTATTGTTTTATTCTAATTCATAAAAGTACATTGTACATTAATATTAATTTCAAAAATGTTATTTTTTTATGTGGCAACTTTAAACTGGGTTTATGATGGCAAACCCATATCTGTAGCGCGTACACATACCCCTCATTCACAGGGGAGGTCAGCTTTATTGCCTGATTGCAAACTACCTATAAGGGCAAACTTTTAGGGCTATCGGAATAAGCTAATTATGCAGATGACTAAAGTCGATTGTAACTTAAAGGGCAAAGATATTATCAGAATAAGGAGTATTTATTCCAGTAGACGCACAAATGATAGAGCTACAATCGAAAGGCCAGGGCCAAGGCAACAGCCAACAAAGAGAGTTTACAATGGTCACTGGCCTGAAGACATTCCGACTACAGAAAATTCAAAGAGGAACATTAAATACCTTAATTGCCTTCTGTGCAGCAAAAAGAAAAAGCGCAAGGAAACGAGGTTTAGGTATAAAATTTGCAAAAATCGTCTTTGCCCTGCTTATTTTGAGGAATGTCATACTAATTGCTACCGCCATATTTAAAATTATAAATTCGCGATATTGTCAAAGTTCATTCCCGCCGCGTATTAGCCAATCGCATTGCTCGATGTAGGGAACTACCTTCAAATATCACGCACCTTCGGCCAACGGAAGGAATCGAGATGGATGGAGTCTGCAGCTACCACCGCTCGCGCAAGGACGCTCGCTCGCAGCCCTTGTATCCGCCACACCCAACTCGTTGGCAATTATCAAGATTTTATTGTTATATCTTTGGACGTTGTGACAGCCTGGCCAGTGCTTTACACATTTTCAACAAACTGTTTGTGTAGTGCAGTGAAACCCAACTGAAAGCCGCTAAGAAGATAGCAAGGTGCGTGCTAGTTTTATTTGGTTTAACATTATATTTGCATTCGAATATTATAACCTTTTGTTTACCAGCTATCATGTGATAAGTCCACTTTTCGAAGATACTTTTAACCCATAAATACTCTTTCCCCTAGGGATTAGGGTGCCGCGCCGCAAAATACAGTCCATTTCAATATTAAACTTAAATTTCTTTGCCGCGCCGCTCCACTAATTATGTAGTAAATGTGACTGATTCTGAGTAATACAAAGACTGATTAAAGAGTGACTCTTGTATAATATGAATAAAAAATATAAATTGATTTTAGAAGTGCATTTAATTTGTTTTTTTGTTTTGATTGTGTAATCTGGAAAGAAAACATATCATTTAGTTTATTTTTGTTTAGTCTGATTCTATTTTTTTAAATATAAAGAAGACTGATTGTTAATTCTATTACATTAATAAAAAGAAATTATATTTTTGATAAAAAAATAATTTTGTTGATTTGTTGATGTCGATTATCGCTTTGCCAAAGCGATTAGATTTAATGATTCAATAATCAGTACGGGTAACATCACTAAAATGCCAAAGGGTCATTGACGTTTCATGGTTTACAAAGTTTTTTTCTGAATCTGGTAAAGATAATAGTTATTTAATTGTTAATTGAAAGATTTGAATGACAGTTTTCATTATAATTTGTCTGTCAGTTGGCGTATGACGTTATTATATCATTGAAGTAGTAAATCCATTGTAGACATGAATCAACATGTAATTAGCCAGAAACCTTATATATCGGGATCTATGACCTGCTGCAACCAAGATCTGATACTGTGAACTAGATTCCAGCTCAAGTCAGATCCTGTCATCATCCCCCAAGTTGAAAAAACAAATTCCTCTAAATTCTCTAGCCACAATATCGCGGTGTCTCTCTGATGCATCAGTATAGGTTATAGGATTCCGTCCAGGCCTACAAGATTCTATATCCCCAGATTCCTCATAACGACGAACCCACAGTTGCACCGTCTTTCTCTGTAAATAAAATTATCAACTTAGAAATAAAAATTTCGTTAAATCCTAGTCACAGGATAATACTTCGCGTAAATTTACTTACAGACATCATCAATCGACGTGCAATTTTCCTAATGGAAACATTTTGATTAAACAAAACAACGATTTCAGCTCTCTGCAGCGTTGTTAAATAATAATTCATTTTCGGCTTCACTTGAGCACAGAAATATGATAGGACTATAACAAGTGTAACGAACGAATACAAAACAGCAAACAATTCGGCAACACGACTGTACAATATTAGATGCGCACATCGTCGTTGAGAGTAGCTAGAACCAGTTTAACCGATAATAAGTGAGATATTTACACTGTGTGCATGTGTGTTTAAGCAGATTGCCATAGTGCTCAGGTGGTTTAGATATTTCGTGATGTGAGTATCGATGAACGCGCGTGTGCGTGCGACATTAGAAGATGGTCAACATGACTGTTGCCATGTGTACAACAAATGCTGTGTAGTGAATAAGCAAGTAGGCGAAAGGACGTCATTTTCCATCACTTTCCAAGAACTGAGATAGGTAGGACTTAACAGTGGTTACGTGGTTGCTAATAATGTTAACTTACAAGGTTTAAGTGTGATAGAACTTCGTAAATGGTTTGTAAGCCACAAACATTTTGAGAAGAAATGGGAAAAAAAAATCTGGGTTACTCAATAAGAATAACAGTGTTTAATTGGTGTAACATAATAAAGATTTGTTCAAATCCGACATCAGCATGCTAATATTCCAGCTCGTATAGTATGGCAGGGTCTTCCACAAGCTTGTGTCCTCAGTCCCCTACTCTATAGTATATACACTTCGGATCTGGACAGATCAGTTAACTCATTCTGCAACATCCTACAGTATGCTGATGATATTGCCCTTTATCTTCGGGTAAGGGTAATTGAAGCTGCTTCCAGCCCTTTAAACATTGTTTTATCCTACCTAGGCAACTGGCTCCACTCTCATAATCTCACCTTATCTTCCTCCAAGAGTAATGTAATAGTCTTTACTAGGCAAAGACGCTATTGCCCTCCCTCTATATCTTTCCAAAACCATCCAATCCCAATTGTTCAAGATGTCAAATTCCTTGGAGTTATTTTTGACTATAAACTGACTGGTTCTCCCCATCTTAACTATGTAGCCAAGAAGTGCGAGCTTAATATTAATATTCTTCGTTGTCTGTCAGGTGCCTGGTGGGGTTCCCACTGTTACTCTCAAAAACTCCTCTACAATGCTCTAGTTAGAAGCGTCATTGACTATGGCTCATTTCTCTTGGAACCCTGGAACAAAGCAGGTCTTGGTACCCTTGATAAAATCCAGAACAAGTCAATGCACATTATCCTAGGTGCAATGAAGTCATCTCAAGCTAATGCTATGTGAGGGTAGAATGTGTTGAACCACCTTTTCACCTTTCGCAGACAGTACCTTGCCAATAGGTTTATTTCAAAAACCCTCCAACGGTCCACCCACCCTCTCCACCCTAAACTAGGCTCTCTCCAGAGTGCCCTTTCAAACTCATCGTATTGGCATCATAAATCTCCCCCCTGGCTTGTTGCAAGCCTCTCTTCTCTAGTCCCTTCCACAACTCCAATTTTCCAATCAGAATCCCAGTATCTTTATACTTTTCCCTAGGAATCTCTAGTGTTCTCTCTTCTAATCCTAACTAACTTTGGTATCCTCAAAAATTACCCTAATGCTAACCTCCTGTTCAACAACATCATCAACAGTAAATGGCATGAATGGACCCTTATCTTCACGGAGGCTTCAAAACTCGCCACTGAGGGGTGTGTTTGGGTAGCTGTGTGGATACCTAAATTCATGGTTCTTCTGTCTTTCAAGTTCCCGCCCCCAAACCATGTATTCACTGGGGAATCAATCGGCTTCTTAGAAGCGGTTAAATATGTGCTGGATAACAAGTTAAACAATTCCCTGATCCTATCCGACTCCCTGAGTTGTCTTATAGCGCTCAAAAGTAACTCCTTCCAATTAGGGTCCAAATTTCCTCCAATCCTCCAAATAAAGCACCACCTTTTCCTCTGCAACCTTCAGGGCATAAACATAGTGCTGGCCTGGATCCCTGGCCATGCAGGTATAGCTGGTAATGAGTCAGCTGACTGTTTTGCCAGGGATTCTGTAGAATCCGGTTCCTTAACCCATTACAGGTGCTTTGCCCAGGAAATATTGTTGGAAGCATTATGGAGACATCCAGCCCACTATACCTGTTAAACCATGGTTCTGATACAAGAAATTTAACATAAAGACCACCTCTGTTATTAGCAGATTAAGGTTGAGTCACTGTTGCTCTCCTGTATTTCTATACAGGATTGGCGTCCGTGACTCCCCATTATGCAATTGTGGTTCAGAACATGGAACAGTAGACCATATTTTTTTGAACTGCCCCTCCTCCCGATTTCTCTCTATGATTTTCTTCCCCTCCGGATCCCCAGGCCAACCAGCATGAAGGTCCTCCTTTCCTCTAACCAGCCTATTACCCTGAAAATCATCTGTAAATATATCTTGCAGTTTAATATATCTTTGTAAATATGTTGATAGTCTATGTTAAATAGTGTATATATCTTTATGTCACTAACTCTGTTAGGTTTATAAGTAGTCTGTTGGTGTTGGTACTAACTGTGTTGTTCTATTGTTTTAGATAACTCAATGACTGGCCTACGTAGCGCACCTACTATCTCAAAATAATACCGTGTCTATTCCATAATATCGACGGCTGGTTGCCACTGAGCCCAAAGAATAATAATTATTATTATTATATAATACACTATATAAACAGATATGTTTATAGCGTGCAGGAAATGGAAGACTTAGAAAGGACCCAATTGCTGCATGAAAAAGAACATTGGCAGATCGCCATACATGGTTTTAGTTGGAGTTAATATATTTTAGACTATTTAAGTTGTTCACAACTTGGAAAACTAACTAATTTCACAGTTACTGTTCTTTGAAAACGAATACATCATAATAAATATTTTACTGTTATTAAAAAAAATTACATTTTAGAAAGGCCTGGCCTTATTCAAAACATAAATAAAAAAGATTGGCAGCCTAATTCAACGAGTGTGTTGTGCTCCAAGCGTTTTGCTTACCACTATATAACAAAATGTGCAGAGAAGTATCAATGGAAGCCACTGCTATAGTGCTATATCCAGCAGTAAGGCCAGTGTTTGGACAAAACCAGCTTCCTTTTATTTAGTTATTGAATTAATTTATGTAATCAACCATACAATACAAGCACACCCTCGGACACTCGCGGCAAATTGAATGAAACAAACGCGTTCTAATAACCTATTACGCACACAGTCATAAGTTCGAGCAGGTGAACGCGTGCCATGTTTGATGAGTGAGAAAAGACATTCTAGGGTTGGCGCCATTTTGTTTTAATCGTAGTGTGTTCGGAAACGCATGAGACGGCAATATGAGATAACCTAGTAATAGCGGCATCGAGTTAATTTTGAGTGCTTATGCTTATTACGAACAAAAACGTTTTAAGCTCTATTTTCTGACATTATTATTATAATAGTAGTTAGAAAAAAAGAAAAATAAATCAGTTTCAATAACATAAAGTATTAAGTAAAGGAGTAGTATAGCCAACGGAAAACTGAATATTTGCAATAGCCTCTTAAACTAAAAGGAGAATCGAAGGAAAATGAAATTTCATGCTTGTAATTTTATTGTTTTTTTTTACGAACGTAATGTACAACAATGTGTAACAAAATGGAAAAGGGTGAACAAAATTTGAATAGCACAGCATATGCAAATACAAAAATATTTGAAAAATATTCTCGATGTCATGTACTGCGCACCGCGTCCTTGGCAGTCGTTAACTGTGAGGTAACTGAGCGCGGGTGGGAACGCATTCAGTGGGAGGAAGGGAGTGGCCATACTGTACGCAGTACTCATTATTATACTGTGATACAAGTAAGATTATGTTGAAGTAGATAATAATTTCACTTTTGAATTTATTTGCCTTCCACCAATAAGAACTATCCAATTGTGACATCATATTTCTAATCATTATCAAAAAAAATTTGGACTCACGCTTAAATACCAACTTCGTATTTCCCCGCCATAATAACCATGTGCATTCTGGTGAAAGAGAAGGAACGGCTTCTAAAATTACAGGAAAAACACTATCACAAGTTATTCAGTAATAATACCTTCCATTAATGATTTCCATGGACACGAATGCTACATACCATTAAGTAGAAAGCTTGCTTGTTTAATGGAAATGATATACTTACAAAAAAATATTTTATCGTCTTAGCTTGAGCCTGGATTAACCCTTAGATGCATGATTTCTTTTCTTTATTTTGGGTTTATTTTGAAGGGAAAAATAAATAAAAAAATATATTATTAAAAAACAACTATTTATTTCAAAATATTTTACCTGTAGGATGCAGCCTACATTATGCATTCAGTATAGAATGTTACCATAATAACTAATCAGTTTATTGATAGTAATTTAGTTCAGTTTTTTTGGTTTTATTGAACTTATTAGTTATTATGGTAAGATTTAAAACAATTATTTCTTTTATTATAACATAATGATACCCTGCATTTTTCACAAACAGTCTGGGTAAAACCTGTGCATTTGGGCATTTTACACCTGTTGCTTTTCTCACAAAATGTTGGCCAGTGAGATACTTGGTCCAATCTGATGTTTTTTACTGGTGGAACTTGAGAGGTCTTAGCTCGTTTCTTGGCCTGTATCTAACTTTCTAATAAGCTGCTTCGTCTTCCTCTTTTAATTTCAAAGCTTTTCTTTCCGAGAAGACACAGAGTTTCTGCGACTTCAAGGCGATAGGTACCCAAATTGCACATTTTTTCCCCAGACTGTTTTCTCAGCTTTTTGTAGGCAAGCCAAGAATTTATCATTGCCAAATCTAGCAGATGATGGAATAGACGCATATACCACTTTCTATTTTTAATGGTGATGTGATACCTACCTATATAACTGTCTAAAAGATCTACTCCACCCATGTGAGAGTTGTAATCCTTTACAATCTGGAGACAAGTTATCTCAATCTTTTTTTTTGAGATTTATCATACCTGCATATTTTTTGTAAAGGTTCAGCACCCACATAGGTGGATAACAAAGTGACTACTTTATTATCTTTCCACATGGTGACAGAAACATCAGTTGAGTCAAATGACGTCATCTGCTCTTCGAAAGTACCTCTTGCTACAGATTTTTTCATGAATGATTTAGAATCAGGGAATTTATTATTGGGAAGTCTATTAGTTTGAACAGTACCTAAACAGTGAATCTTTTCTTTATGTAGATAAACAGCTAATGGAATTGATGTATAATAATTATCAAAATATATTGTGGTTTACGTTTCGTGAAACCAATCTGACCAGCCTTACCACAACATTACCAGTTACACCTAAATCTGGCTCATTTAGTGCTGGCGTAATACCAGTTTCATTACCGGAATAAATTTCAAATTTATGAGCAAAACCATATATACTGCAGAGCAAATATAATTTGAATCCCCACTTGTGAGGCTTTTTTGGAAGATATTGTTTCAAATAATGTGCTACTTTTGTGGCACACATTTGTTCATCAATAGCCAACCGTTGCTCTAGAGGAAAAAGTGAAAATCTATTGTTTAGATGATCTACAATGGGCCTGATTTTGTGTAATTTATCGTGGTGCGGATGGTTAGTTGGGAGTAACAATTCATTATTACTAAAATGTAAATAGCTTTTTATTTTGTCGAAACGGTTTACCGTCATACAGTTTATGATAGGAGCGAAACCATATTTATTAGACCAATAAAGTCTGGTGTTGGGATATTTAATTACAGACATATAATATAATATACCAATGTAATTTTTAAGTTCAGTCAAGGAGGTACGAAATGTCGTATTAGCTTCTTTTTGGACAGCATCAAGATTTGTTTCCTCAACAATTTTCAATAAAATCTCATCGGTCATAAAATAAGAATAAAACCCGTATTTTGTGTCGATTGCTGTAAGGTCCGCACTATAGTCAATACTTCCTAAAAAACGTACATTATCGGGGGGTGTGTTTATACATTTTTTTTCCATACCAAACTTCTCAGAACTTGACGACGAGCGTGAGAGGCCGCCGTGGAGACAGAAGTACTAGGTTGTATTTCTATATTTTCTGAGCCTGGTTCAACAATTGGTGGATCATCTGTAAATAAAAAACATACTAAATAAAATCTCCAGACAATTACATCATCTGCACAGCCCCAAAGTTAGCAAGGCTTTTGCTATGGTTACCATGTAGCGATAAAGGGGGATAATAGAATATACATAAATTTATGAACAGATAAACACCCAGACCCGAAACATTTATTTTTGCTCTATGCGGGAGTCGAACCCGCGACATCAGACCTCACACCATGTATTAGGTATTCATAAATTATACAGACAAAAGCCAGTCTCAGTTCCTACCTATGTTATCAGTTGGAAGATCATGCTCACTGTCTGCCTCAAGGACGTGCTGCAACTCCTCCTGATCTCTGTAATATTGGACCTCGTCATCCCGATCATCACATTCATCATCTTCGGCATCATCTTCAGACTCGTTACCATCCAGATATTGTAAATAGTTGATTATATCTTCATCTGACCTAGTAAACCTCCGATTTTCACTCATTTATAAATTATTTTCATAAATTATTATCTGAAACTTTTAGAACTCACTTCAGAGTACAAACTAACACAGCACATACAAGAACCTACTCACATCACGCCTACGTCTTCAACATGCTTGAATCTTATATTTACAAATTTTGATGATAATCTGTGCACAACTGTAGAAGACTTTGGCTTCACTAACCATCTATCAACAATAATACAAATTAAAATAAACAAATATTCTAAACAAATAACACAATTCAGAAAAAAAAGGAGACAGTATAATAGTAAAAATATAGAACAATTTCGATCACAGCTCAACGACATCAATTGGTATAATATTATTACACAAGACAAAAATATAAATGATAACTATAGGCTATTTCATGATACACTTATAAAAATCTTAAATTTATACATACCTAAACAAATATCTAAAGTAAAAATACCATCAAAGAAATACTGGTTAACAAAAGGTATTAAACTATCTTGTAAGAATAAAAGGCTCCTAAAATCTTTTCTTATAAAAACAAATATCAAAATACTTAACGATTTTTATAAAAAATATGTAAATATTTTAAAAAAGACTGTGGATAAATCAAAAAAACTTAATTATATACAAAAAATTAAAAAATCTAATAATATTGTAAAAACAATGTGGAGTATAATTAATGAAAGAACTAATAAAAACCATAGAAAAGAAAAGAACAATATACGACTAGACATTAATAATAACTTAGTCTCAGAACCTAAACAGGTGGCAAATATTTTTAATAACTTTTTTGCAACTGTAGGAGAGAGGAGCCTATCTGCAAACATTTCTACTGTACAAACCAACTCGCAAATTAACTCAACTGCCCATTTTAGAGAAAACTCACTATTTCTAAGCCCGGTACAGCCTTCTGAAGTATTGGGCATATTAAAAAGTCTTAAAAATAAGAACAGCCATGGCATAGATGAAATACCACCTAGTCTATTAAGAAGTTGCGCTGAACAGTTAACTTTGCCTTTTTGCCTTCTAATTAATCAATCCTTTAATGAAGGTGTCTTCCCCGATATGTTGAAAATAGCACTCATCAAACCTATACACAAAAAAAACATCAAAACAGACCCCAATAACTTCCGCCCCATAGCCATATTACCAGGACCATCTAAAATCTTTGAGAAAGCAATGTGTAACCGCGTGTATCATTTTTGTGAAAAGTATGACATTTTCGATGATTCTCAAAACGGATTTCGGAAAAAACGGTCAACAACACTAGCAGTCTATAAATATATACAAGAAATACTTCAAATTATAAACGATAAAAAATACGCGATCGGTATCTTACTTGACATGTCCAAAGCATACGATAAAGTCCTGTTTAATGTATTACTAAATAAACTGTACAGCATAGGAATCCGCGGCACCCCGCATAAATGGTTTACATCGTACCTAACAAATAGACAACAATTAGTAGAAATTGAATATTTTAACTCAGCAACTAACGAAATAGAAACAGTTAGATCGGAGTATAGAGCAGTGAATGCATCTATCCCACAAGGCAGTGTAATCGGTTGTCTCCTTTTTTTGATATACATCAATGAGTTGCCAAAAATCATGAGCGAACCATGTGTCTTATTCGCTGACGATATCTCACTTCTTACCTCTTGCGATAGTAACTCCGGCATAAATGAAAAAATCAACAACATCCTTCAGAAAACGGTAGATTGGCTTCACAAACACAATTTAGATATTAATTTTAATAAAACAAAAATAATAACATTCCACCCTCATCAAAAACACCCTATAGGCATTAAATTCAAATTTAAAAACACAGAAATTGAAACCGTTAAGAATTTTACACTTCTAGGCATAGATATAGACACACATATAAACTGGAAGGACCATGTAAAAAAAGTTCGTTTGAAACTGGCAAGATTTGTGTACGCGCTCCGTGAAGTAAAAAAGACAACCGATCTGAAAACTGCTTTGATCACATACTACGCGTATGCGCATGCATGGCTCAGCTACGGTGTCATCCTCTGGGGTGGCAGCGTGGATGCGCCATCTGTGTTCACGGCCCAGAAAAAACTACTGCATAGCCTTGTCGGTATCGAACAAACGGACACTTGTAAACCCCACTTCATACACCATAGAATCCTTACACTTCCATGTATATATATATTGGTAATCTGTAAATTTGTTAGAAAATATCCAGAATACTACACTAAACGCGAAGACATAACAATAAAATACTCCCTGAGACCGAGTCGAAGAAAGCAACTAGTAGCACCACCGTCTCGACTCAAACTACTATCGTCCGGCCCGCTGGAAATGTCAATAAAAATATATAATCATTTACCTGAAAATATAAAAAACCAAGCCAAAGATAAAGAATTTATTAATAAACTAAAGCAACTTCTTCTCACAAAATGCTACTATTCAGTTAAAGAATACCTAAAAGAAAATTTTAAATAACTAGCTTAATGTACAGCTGACCCTACAACATTTATATAATTTACCAACCGATTTAAAAACACACACACTAACCCACCAAATTAATACAAATTTAAATAAATACCTACCAGAGAAATGTCACATGATGTCACTATACCAAATAATCAACACATAATGATAGTAATAGTAAGTTGATTAAAATAAAAAGGAAGCTACAGATAAATAATTTATTAAAAAAGAAACATACCTAACTTAATTTAACATATAGTGTCTACTCACTACTTTTAATTCATCAAACTCAATATGTACTTAATTGCCTTTTTTAACATACCTACCAATTTAACAACAATACATACTTAAATAATATAAAAACTCGTATAAATAACCAGTAGGATAAACCAATAATAGGTCACTATTTGTTTTTTTGTAACATAGTAGTATTATTAAACACGAAACGTTACTTACTAATATTATATAATGCTTAGCTTACAAAAATATATATGTTAAAATATTTAATATAAAATAATGTTATATTAATGTAAAAATGGGAAAATAAGGTGAAAATAGAAATTATTATTGGGTAAGCTTTAAAAGAAATATGTATAGTATTTGTATTTTGGTAACTAGTAATAAGCTTAATGTAATATCCCTCACTCATTGCAGTGCCCCTACGGGGTATCACAAGAACTACAACTATACCTAATTAAGATCTTAAATGTTATGTGATAAGCAATAAAGAAATTTGAAATTTGAATTTGAATTTGAAGTATAATTTCTATTGAATGCATAGTGTAGGATTGAAACTACATATACAAAAATATCAATTATTAGGTAAACACAATGAAAAATTATAATATTCTATGTTTTACACGTTTTTCAATAACAATACAGCCTGAATAAAAAAAATTATAACTACTTACCTTGTAAATTCCATGTAACAATACATTTCAAATCACTGTTTTTCACTTTCTCGAAATTTGCGCGTCAAACGAACGAAAATCAGTTTTTTAAGAGTTTTTTTTTAAATGTAGCTGTTGTGCCAACATAAAAACAGTAAAAGAAGTTTGTTTTTGTTAACAGGAGGCGTTTTTATGAAAAAGAAAGGCAAAAGAAAAAATTATATACAGCCAATTTGTTGATGTAGGATGTATCCTAAAATATACCATTAAGGGTTAAACTTGTTTTCCCCAGAGCAAATAGATTTTTGGCCAGTTCAAAAATATACTAATAAATCGCATCAAATGCGATCCTGTGTGTGTTTGTCAGTGTGTAAGAAAATTTTACATGTTGTGTAATTGCCCCGCAACATGATTGGTTAAGTTAGGTCTGCTTCCATTTATAAGTTTGTATGTATACGAATAATTTATTTGTTCTATTGGTTGCGAATGTATCGTATATTGTTTTAGTAAAACGATATTTGGTTAAAATTGTACTTTGTACTGAGTCGATAAACTTACATAATTAAAACACGAATTATTTGAAAATTTGAACAATTATGTCTTCATCAAGACTCGTATACACTCCTATGATATCTTGTATAAAATAAACTTGAGTTGTTCTTGCCTATAAACTTTATCTACAGAAAAACTGAGTTTGGTCGGTGTGTGCGTTTAGTTTTCGGTCAGCTTACTCTGTCGAACTACACAAAGAAAATCCATCCTTCCATTCAATCAATCGTAGGCAAAGGCAACTAAAATCATTCCCAGCGGCCATTTTATTGCTTTGATATTTTCTGTACGAAAGCAAGCCAATTTCTGTTTCTTCAAACTTTAGGAGTATATATTGTTAAAATTACCTTAATCTCTGTACAAAGAAGTATACGTTTTTAGTGTTAAGATATAAATGTTTATTCACTAAAAGAAAAAGAAGAATGGATGATCCTAACAGGATGATGGCGCACGGAGGCGGTCTGATGGGTCCGCAGGGATACGGATTATCTGGAAGCGATGGGGCACCGCCAAGTGTTGAAGGTGAAGCTCGTAAACAAGATATCGGCGAGATCTTACAGCAAATTATGAATATTACTGATCAGAGCCTTGACGAAGCTCAAGCTAGAAAACATACTCTAAACTGCCACAGAATGAAGCCAGCTTTATTTTCAGTGTTATGTGAAATTAAGGAGAAAACAGGTAATAGTCTGAAAGGAATGATATCAAGAGCATCAATGTGATAAATCCTGCATTATGACAATGTATTTTTCTTTTTAGCACTAAATAATAAATCATTGATTTAAATCTATTATTTTTACCACTAGTTTTGTCGCTGCGGAATACTCAAGAGGAGGAGCCCCCAGATCCGCAGTTGATGCGATTAGACAACATGCTAATTGCTGAAGGAGTAGCTGGACCTGAAAAAGGAGGTGGAGCTGGTGCAGCTGCGTCTGCATCTGCAGCAGCTGGGGAATGGGGTTGGTACTTATATATTCTTAGTTTAAATAAGTATTATTAGATTGGTTAAAATTGATCTGGTCTGCAGCAAATATAATAAGAGATACCACCAATTTATTTCTCTTGTAAAAGTTTTGAAAATCTGGAATTTCAATAAGAAATAATTTTACATATTATTGTTAGAAGATCTTTGTACTGATTTTGTTTTTGATTATTCTCGTAACATTAAATCTAGCTAGCTAAAGTAAAGTTCTATTCAAATGTCTTATTTGTATACTTAACAGCAGAATCTTGATTTTGTCTACTTATTAATAAAATGAATTTGGTACAGATAATGCTATTGAGCACTCAGACTATCGTGCAAAGCTTGCCCAAATTCGTCAGATCTACCACCAAGAGTTGGACAAGTATGAAAATGCTTGCAATGAGTTTACAACACACGTCATGAATCTGCTTCGAGAACAGAGCCGTACCAGGCCCATCACACCCAAGGTATTGAATACTTACTAAGTAGTTTGCATAACATTCCATCAAATTGGGAAAGACTCATTTGAATTGGTATAGCAGTTTCAGGGTAACAATGAACCAAAAACAAATGTAAATAAAATAAACAAATATTTCTAACAATCACACCACATTATCTAGACCAAATTAAGTACCATTAAGAACTTGTGTTATCGATACTAGATAACGGATAAATAAACTTAAGAAAGATATAAACACATTGATATTTTTTTTTTAATTAATAAATATTAGAAATAAACATACATACACATCCATGACTAGAAAGCAAATATAAGGAAATATATGCCCCTACTAGGATTCGAACCCGGGACCTCTGGTATGGATGGAAGGCAAGGCTACTTACCTCCACACCAAACAGGCTGTCTCAAATGTCTTTCCACTTCATAATGTGACATAATATTTGAATAATGAATATTATGCTATTTAGTTTGCTTAAAAAGACTTAATAAATGATGGTCCAAGTTAGAGGTGGTTGTTGAGGCAATCAACAGTTTTTTTAACAGCTTTACATTCGTAAATGAATTAACTGTTACTCATTGATGAAATAACATGTTGAAAATATTATCTGTTAATTTACGTCAACGAACATGACATGCATTAGTTCAATAGACATTAATTTATTCAATTCCAAAAAAATATTAACTGTTAATTTCTGTTAGTTTCTGCTCAACCGATAATTTCAATACAAACATTAATTTCTGAGAATCAACTGCTTTGCGAAAATAACACTTTTGAATGAAAATATGCATAGAAAAGTGAACCATATATCGATATAAATAATAAACACAATGGTTTTTATGAAAAAAATACTTTGATCTTCAACATATTCTTATTTATCGCAGGACAACATTTAATATGAGTCAAAATCCTATGCAAGTATTTTCTCTGGCGGGGCACGTGTCGTCCGCGTGTCATGCCTTGGATTTCATTTGCTATAAAATTATTATTTTGCCTATAATTTAGGAAAACCTTACTTGTAATTGAACACACTATATGAACCACAATATATTGTTATTATCAATTTATTTGTCAGGAAATTGAGCGTATGGTGCAGATCATACACAAGAAGTTCAGCTCCATCCAGATGCAGTTGAAGCAGTCCACATGTGAGGCTGTCATGATCCTACGATCTCGGTAAGCTGCCATTGTATAATGTTACCTACTATTTGGCTGTCGAAATTTTCAAAGCATGAGAATGGTTCAATTGAAGAAACACTTCTTTTTATCAATTTTATGTTTTGTTTTTGAGATATAATACACTATAGTAACTAAGCAATATTCTGAAACATGCATTGTAAAGCTAACCAAAAATATGGATAAAATATAATCTCAATTAGAGGTGACTTCAACAACTGGATTGGATTTTTATATTAAAAATTAAATTGACACTAATAATACTAATACAGGCTGCAAAAAATTTACTTGATTTATTTATGTATGGGTTTCAAAATAAATATGATGTGACTTAACCTACTTAAACAAAACAAATTTGAATTTCAATCAATCATAATTTTTTATGTTTATTCCCATCAATGTTTACACCTTCGGAACCCCACATTAGAACCGACAGCTCAACTTTGGCCTCAGCTAAAAAAATTATTATAAATCTCCGCTTGCAGTTTCCTGGACGCCCGCCGCAAGCGGCGCAACTTCAGCAAGCAAGCCTCGGAGATCCTCAACGAATACTTCTACTCGCACCTGTCCAACCCGTACCCGAGCGAGGAGGCTAAAGAGGAGCTGGCCCGCAAATGCGGCATCACGGTCTCGCAGGTAGCTATACGGCCCTCCTGCTTGCAGCTTCCTGGACGCGCGCCGCAAGCGACGTAACTTCAGCAAGCAAGCTCTGGAGCTTCTGAATGAGTATTTTTACTCACACCTTGACAACCCCTACCCTACGGAGGAGGCCAAGGAGATGATGGCTCTGAAGTGTGGGATTACTGTCTCACAGGTATCTTAGGCCTGGGAGGGATTGTGTTGTGGTTGTTTGAATTTGTTTTATGTATGTTTTTTTCTGTAACTTACGTAAATAAGAATAAAAGTATTATGTTATAAGACTAAGTTCACTGTATCTCATTCTTGTTTTCATATCAGATGAAGAAGAGAGAAACAGAGTTTTATTTTAATTTTTAATTATAAATTAGCCTTGAAACAATACTTTTGTAGCCATGAATATCTTGTTTAATAACAAAAGCATTTTTAGTTTCAAGAAATAAATTAAATTTGGTTTATAGTTGTGTATTAGTAATACAAATAACTAACTGACAAAAATATCCTCAGGTTTCCAATTGGTTCGGCAACAAGCGCATCCGGTACAAGAAGAACATCGGCAAGGCGCAGGAGGAGGCAAATCTCTATGCGGCAAAGAAAGCCGCTGGTATGTAGCTGGCTTTGTTGACGAGATCTAAATTATTTTAGAGAAGTGCTATAAAATCTCGCTAATCCAACAGCAATGTGGTCGAAAAGAGTTGCAGTAGTATTTCACAAAAATGGATGGATGTATGAAAACAAAAAGTTAAGCAATCATCATGGATTTTTTAAGGGCTTGGATTGTCTAAACAATATTTTTTATCCTACCCAAATTTAAAACATTTCTAAGCATGGACTCTTTGGCTTTTAATCTTCGTGGGGTTATGGCTGGCTCTCCGGTTACACCAAAAACTAGGTTCCATCAAACTGAGCTTCTTGCTTTCTTTTCAGTACCTTTCGAGATTTTATATTTAGTGTACAAGTATAAAAACATGCCTCAAGTGTCAAAATGAATCAAATATTGAATTTCTAATCTTTCGGGTATTTTTATGTTGGGTTCGCGAGATTGTCCTAAATTCAAATGAAATGTGCCCCTAAATGTGTGAAGGTGTGTAAGCGTGTAATGTTTCCGTGCACAGACCTGAGCTGGGTAGGCGCGCGCGGCCGAGACGCTAGCCCCTCCCCCCGAGCCTCCACATATTACAGTAAATCTATTTTTGACATTTATCTCAAATCCATAAGAAATTTCAATACGCATTCCTTTGAAAATGCAAGCTGTGCATTTGTAATATTTATTTAACCTTACGCCTTGATTGCATATGAAGATTCATTACTATCAATTAGTTGTTGAGTAATTATCCATTGTCTGAATTCGAAATTTTAAATATAATATTGATACCTGCATTCATGTGTGTTGTTCATATCCGCAAAACAAGGTCAGCAATGGACTGACATCACCTAAGTATGTTTTTGTATGAATGTGATTTTCTCAAATATACAATACAATGGTCTCATTAGTTATGTTCTTAATAGGGTTCTGTACATTATTTACCAAGTTACAAGTTCATACATTTGTAGTTGAAAATGAAATCATATATTCTTCTTAATTTCTTTTTAAATTTCTACCTGTTTCTAATCTATTGAGCAAAAAAATATTTTTGAGCCCCAGCTGTCTTTATTGATGTAATATAAACATATGAAGATGATACTTGAGAGATTGGCTATTGGGAAATGCTTTATTACGTATGAAAAATACACTTAATATAAGGCAAAGTAATTAGGAAAAGCACTTCCAAACTTCCAAAGGATGCTTCCAATCCTTCATAGTCATACCCATCTGCTTGAATTCCAGCGGGCGCGTCCCCGTACTCCCTGGGCGCTGCATCGGGCGCCGCCACGCCGCTGATGTCTCCGGCGCCGCAGGACGCGCTGGGCTACTCGCTGCCGGCGCCGCCCTACGACCAGCAGCAGCCGCCCTACGACTCCATGCCGCCCTACGACCCCATGCACCAGGACCTCTCGCCTTAGCCAGGTGCGTGCTCCATAGCGCCTAATAGTGGATGACTTCGTAGCATTTAAACTTTTAGACTTTAAATCCATTTGTTTTTAGTTATACACTGTGAATGCCATCACATGCAACTGTAGCCGAACACATCAGCATTCATTTTTGTGTCAAAATGATTGTGTTGTGATTTACAAAATGTTAGCTTATAGTAATAGCACAATTGGAGATTGAAATAAATTTGAGATTGAAGCTAAAAACAATTTTGAAATATAAATTAAAATTAGTTGTACTTGTGTGTTGTGTTGTTATATATGTATAAGATATATGTTGTTGCTGTATGTATAAGACAAACTTATGTTGGAGAACTCTACAGTATTTTTCTCCGAAGTGCTAAGCCATATTTTATTTTAATTTTATGAGATTAAATAATGAAGTTTAAAGCTTTGCATGTCAATAAGAGGCTTAATGTGAGTAATGTTCTATATTAATCTAATTGATTTGTTGCAGGAGGCGGAACCGACGTATAAAGCAGCTTCCACGCGCTTGCCATTTGTATAACTTCCCTACGATACCTACATACTAGCCGCGTGTCGCCGCACGCTACGTCTGCGCTCCGCAACGCCATGCTTCGACTCCTACGTCCCTACTTTTAGCTGTAATTTTATTATTAACGAACTCATACACAATCTAAGCCCAGTATTTAATATGTACAAGTCTGTTCCTTTATTTAAATCAATGAATCGTGGCATATTTGAAAAAAAAAAAAGTATTATTTTGGATTGTTTAATAAATTTTGATGTTTTATTTTGTAACAGTATATGTTTACAATGATTTGGAAGTATTAGTTCGTAGTGAAGCCGCGACAGTCGGGATCTCGTGATGCTGACCGTTCGCTCCGTAACGTCTTGTACGGCGGACATGAATACATATACGATAGTTGTAAGTTAGCGCTAGTGTACTTGGTAACTGTAAGGATGTACTCGGTTTATTTGCTCTGACTGCCTCTTTTTAGAGTTGCGCTCGTCCGTGCGGGGACGCGAATGTTGCATGCCGAGTTGGAAATGAAATTTAGTATTTATATATGAAAAGGAGATTATAATGACTTCCTGATGAACCAACTATCTAGCGGTTCGATATGAAACGATTGGATTGGTTCCCCGGGCGGCTGAGCTTGTCCTGATAGTGTGCAATTTTATATTATTAGCAATGGTTGTATTCGGTTTAGGTTGTGCGCGCGCCTCGTTGTTACACGTTCGATATTGCAACCAATTCCAGCGCAACTAAGGGTAGTTCACGCTGCCTACGTGACGCTCGGAGCGCGAGCCGCGGCGCGCGTGGTATACTTATTGTATTCACTTGTTTCTTGCAGTAAATCAAGAGTTGTGAATATCGGAATAAAACCCTATTATTGTATTTTATGTGGTGCTAAATTTGTAGCACAAGAATTTATTTTTTCACATTTTTAGCAGATAAGTTTATATTGTCACGGTATGCATAATTTTTCGTAATTTTTGATTTTAGCTTTTCAGATCTATGAAAGTTATACGATAGTTCCACTTAGTGATAGTTTGAATACGATTTGTGTAGAGTTAAGTTGATGTGTTCTAATCAAATATCTGAAACAGTATACGAAATAAAGGAAAATTTTAATTGAAAATGTTAATGTATAACTGTGGAACATTTAATTGTCCCGTCGCTGCGTCGCAATATATTTTAATTCTCTTAATCGCTAAGGATCCACAATGTATACCGATATTGAGTAACGAAATGTTGTCTGAATAGAGTAGCAGCGGCGAGGAAATCATGTATACGACGAAATTATGTTATTTCGACCATCAGATCGACTAAATAAATTTTGTGTAGTTACAAACTTGTTTTGTTTTTTTATCACACTAATCCCCTTAGCATGTTATATAGGATTCCATTCTTTATTTGTAACAGGTGTTGATTACAATAAAACATGTTTTAACAGAATGTCTATTAGGCTCTTTCAGAAATTTAGAAACGTGTCTATATCTTGAAAATTACGTAAGGGTCTTCATTTTCTAAAAATTTGTCTAGTTTTCTGGTTTAATAGGCGCTGTGTGACTGATTCTATCGAACGACAATAAAAAATCGCCAATGGGATTGTTAATATTTGAAACATTGCCAGTATACCATCTTTCCAGAAGTTTTCGTTACATTAACAGTTGAAGTACTTTTAGTACACCAGCAGACCGCGGTGATCAGGCTGGCTGACCCCAAGCTGTCGGTCATTTCTGATACATACACGTTACGACATAAACTAAACTGTAAGACAGTCACTAATTCCGTCACTACTCGTAGGCCAAGGTGTGGTTAACCGATGGAGAGGGGCCAGCCAGAAGACTGTACTATTAGGTAAGCTGACAACATCTACTGAATACTTGAGTTTTCGAATGGCTCGTTTGCACTCTGTCGACCGGACTGACAATTTGACATGTCTAGATGTCAGACATCTCGGTATCTCTGATGATGTAAATACATCTCTTGATGAAAGCAATGTTTTAATTTTATTAATACTTTTATTATACTAATACTTGAAATTGGCAGAAATAGTTATTGTATAGGAACTACGGCTGATTGCCATAAACTACTTACACTATTAATAATGATAAAAAATAGCAAAAGATAACTGACGCTGTCATGTTGTGTTAAGTAGTTACCTGAAAAGTGGCTCTGGTACTGCCACCAATACATCTACTCAAACAAACTCAGTGTTATTGCTCCCCGGCATAAAGGATGATGCAAAACTGGCGAGCGAGTGTCTATGTTTCGTATCTTGATATACTGACATCACAGTATAGCAAGTTGGTTCCGTGATACGGTTTTTCTGGGTTTTCTTACTCCCTCCGAGTGCTTTCGAAGTGATTTTTTCTTTGCGACTAAGTCTCTTAGTTTTCAAAGTGCTGTGTTGTGCTTGCGCTGTGTGTTGTGTGAGCCCAGCGTAAAGTATTCTGGTTTTTGTACAAAGGATATCTAACGGTGACAACTAATTTGTATTGTTCCAGTCCTTTTATTTTATATATTATTTCCTTCCATTTTAATTATTTACTCTTGCATTTTCATATTTATGTTTATCATATTTTTCGTATATATTTGCCCTTCTTGTCGATAAAGGTTGACCCTAACGCGGTCAACTCTTTACCTGCGTACCCTTTTTTAGGATTATAGGTAGCGGCCCTCGGCGAACTACCGTTAGTTTAAAGTTATTTTCCCCAGCCCACCATTTATTTATATATTTATATTTTCCTACCAAGCCCTCCCATGGATTCGCAAAGCCTAATAAACTTTGCGAAGGCCTTTGCGCAGGCACTCGCCGCGCGTCGGGTGTCCCTATCCCCGATGAAGTCTTAACGGCCTTAAAATCAACGATCGCGTTCCCGGCCCCTCAGGCCCCAATCCCGGCCCCTCAGGCCACCAACGCCCAGACCCTTCTGGTCTTTAGCTTTCCCGCGTCCCTCGAATCATCCGACATGGACTGTGTGTCGGACACGTCCTCGCGCACATCGCGTAGGAAACGTACCGCTCTCGGGAGCGATTCAGAGTCCGCATCCGAAGCTTCGTCGGTCGCCGCCACTTTGACCGGCTCTCCTGAGCCCCATTTCAGTTAGTTGCCAAATGCTCCAAGAAGCGTTCAAAGAAAATCGCGGTGTCTTCAACACCCGCCCCCGCGCCGCTTATGTCACTCCAAGTGACCGCGTCCCCGTCGGTTCCGTCGAAGCCAGCAACGCGCTGCGATCCCGTCCTGGCTAAAGCTCAACTCCCTCCTCCCGTCTTCCTCCGCGAAAAAGCGCGATGGACCGCGGTCTCTAACTTGTGCAAAGAGCATAAAATTAATTACGTTAAAGCCTCCAACGCAGGCGAAACCATCAAAATGCAGGCCGCGACCATCGACGAATTTATTAGGCTCCTATCGGTCAAACAAATCGCGTATCATACTTACGCCGTCCCGGAGGACCGTAAGATCCGCGCGGTATTACGGGGCGTCCGGGGCGCGAACGATGAAATTCTCGAGGACCTTAAGTCCCAGGGCTTCCCGGCTGAAGCCGTGCACAAGATGCACTCCAACCGTGGTAGACGTTTTCCACTCGCGTTAGTCATCCTGTTCAACTCTCCCAACTCGAGGGAGATCTTCAGAGAGGCTCGCACAATCTGCGGACTCTCGAATATCTCCCTCGAGCGTCCCAACCGTCGCGGACACCTTGGGCAATGCTACCGCTGCCAGCTTTACGGCCACGCAGTGGCTAACTGCTCAGCCCCTCCCAGGTGCGTTAAGTGCCTGGATCCCCACATAACGAAGGAGTGCACTCGCTCTTCCGAATCCACTTCCCCCCCTGCATGTATGCTGTGCGGCCAGTCCGACCACACAGCTAACTACAGGGCTCCGCGCTCCTCCGCTAAGAGGGCCGCGCCTAAACCGGCGCCGCCGCTATCTCCCGCCAACTTCCCGCCGCTGCGCAACTGGGGTCCCCCGGTAGCAAAGCCCGAGCTGCCGAAGTTGAAAACTGGAGACGGCTTCGGTTGAAAACTGGAGACAGCGTCCGGCCGCTCCACCTTCCCGTCCTATCCAAGCTCCCGTAGCTCCCGTAGGCCCGCGACCCGCTCCATCGTCTTCACCTCAGTCGTCGTTGGATGAGGACATGAAGACCGTTTACGACGTTATTCAAAACGTCGACATTAGGGAAATCGCCGTACTCGCACGCAAACTGCGAGCCGCCCGCTCTCCTCAAAGAGCGTCTATTCGCGTTAGCCGAGCATCACTCGCTACTTAGTTCCTTATAAATACTATATTTAGGTAGTATACATTCTCTAAATAGTAAATATAATGTGTAAATAGTAAAAATAGTAAAAAAACCTGCAAATCCCGAGTCCGGCCGTATCAAACCCAAGGGCTTATTCCTAGTTTCATTTAACGCTCGTAGCCTTAGTACTAACCTTCCTGAACTCAAACTGTTCGTTCAGAACAACGAGCCAGACTTACTGCTTCTGCAAAAGACGTGGCTCATCCAAACCGCTCCAGGGGTTTTCGCTATTCCCAAATACGCGTTCACTCGTAACGATATAGGCCCACCACTGACGGTCACGGCTTCACAGGCATTTACTATAAAAGAGTAAACTCTCCCAACCCCTCCTCTCCTCAACATGGAGGCCACTGTGTGTAGGTAGGTTAGTTATGACAGGTCATCCGACCGTCATCATAGCTTCAACCTACATACCTAGTGGCACCAGACCTATCCGTAGCGACTTTGAGGCCATTCTCACCCTTGGCCGTTCAGTCATTATGTTCGGGGATTTCAACTCCAAGCATGCTGACTGGACGTGCCTATCGACCAACACCGGCGGTATCGCTCTCCTTGACATCATTGAGCAACTCGACTTAGACGTCATTTCTCCCGTCACTCCAACTCATTATCCCGACAACCCGAAACATTCTCCCGACATCCTCGATTTTGCAATATTAAAGCATATCAACCTTGATCTCAGGTCTATCGAACTACTCGATGACCTAGGCTCTGATCACCGCCCCGTCTTCCTCGTGCTAGGATCGCCCTACGTTAACGTCACCCTTCCTAAGACCTTTACCAACTGGAAAGGCTTTAAAAATACGTTAGTTTCAGCCTTAAACTCCGCTCGTGATCTCGTCAATTCAGTCACTGATGCTATCAACTCAGCCATCAGTGATAACGAAAAAGTTGCTAAGCAAGGCAAACCCACGCTTCCCTTAGCCGTTAGCAATCTTATTAAAAGTAAGAACGCGGCTATAGTCCGTAGTCTAACATCATGGGCCACTTTTTTACTTTTTTTTAGCTCAACTAGTGCTTTCCGCGCCTCGTCCCATAAAGGCTAGAGTCCCTCAAGGCTCAGTTCTCGCCCCTCTGTTGTACACCGTGTACACTAACGACATTCCCTTCCCGCCGAAAGGCGTCGAACTCGCCCTCTTTGCCGACGACACCGCCCTTTACACCAAAGGCCCCAGTGTCCCGGGTGTCAGTCACCAGACTCCAAAAGGCCGTAAACGCCCTCGGTGCATGTTTTCAAAAATGGCGTATCGATGTGAACCCAGACAAGAGTTCTGCGGTTTAGTTCGACTGCAAACACCGTCATATCGCCGACAATCTCCACGTTCGAATGTTAGGCATTCCCATCCCCTGGAAGCGCAGTACCAAATACTTAGGCGTCATCTTAGACAAGTCAGTCGCAAGACCTCACTACGCACGTACGTCCCCATCGCGCTCTGTCCAATCTACCAGTGATTCTCAATCTTTGTGTGACCAATTTTTCAATTTTCTATGATGAAACAGTGCGCACATTGCAACAACGACGTCAATGACGGAGTCACCTGCAGTTCATGTAAACTGTTTTTCGACTTCTCTTGCTCCGGCATCACTGAGGCCGGTTTCAGAAAATTGGGTGATAGGAGAGCAACGTGGAGGTGTGCATCGTGCAAGACCAACAAAACCCAGAGCCCTGCCTGCAGTCCGAAACCAACGGACTTTGACAGCATCATGGTGGAGCTAAAAAGGCTATCACTACAAACAGCTATGTTACCAACCTTGAGGGATGACATCAAGAGCATAAAAGCAGAGTTAATAGAAGTTAGATCATCAATCGAGAACTCGCATGCATCAATAGAAGCTCTGAATAATAGGATCGATTTACTCGAAACGAAAATTAAGTCTTTTGAAGACACGAGCATGGAAGTCCATAGACTTCAAGAAAAAATCGGGAAGTTGGAGACTACTATCCAAGACAATGAGCAGCGATCAAGACTTAATAACGTCGAAATAAAAGGTATACCTAACTCTCACAACGAAAACCTCCTCAAAATTGCTGCTGATATAGGAAATGCCATAGGATGCAAAACAAGCAGCGAAGACATTAATTATATTGCAAGAGTGCCTACCCGTAATGACAAAGATTCGAAGAATATCATCATAAGCTTCAGTAATAGGTACCGTAAAGAAGAATTTGTCGCCGCCGCTAGAATAAAGAAGAACCTAAAAACAACGGATATCGGCCTAAAACGAGAATCCCGTATATTTATTAATGATCACCTAACAATCCAAAATAAGATTTTGCTAAATAAAACTAAAACGCTTGCACATGAAAAGGGTTTCTTATATGTCTGGATAAAAAACTGCAAAATACTAGTTCGGAAAAATCCCACTTCTCCGATCCAAGTAATAAAATCCGACTCAGATATCCGCAAAGTATTCTCAAGTTAAAACCCTATACACAGATGTGCAATCCAGCTATGTTAAATAAAATAAATCATGGCCGTTCCAACACTTTGAGAACCATCGGTAAGTCAACATTTACAGCTAATTTGCTTTGTTCTCCTGTTTTGCTTCACGTACCGCTATTTCGCAAACTGCTATCTCGCTCACTACTGCTCGCGCTCTCTATCGCACTCAGAGTTCATTGCGCTGCGCTGCTATGCCATACTACAAGTGTACCGTTAGCTATGCACTCTTTTAAGCCAAATTTTTGCGCTAATATTTTAATGGTCTGCAATTACCTACGAAACTTATATACTTTGCCATGTCTTTTAACGAACTTTATGATTCCAATATTTCCATATCATATTTCTTTATTATATACTGCTTATACAAAACTTAAAACAATTATTTTAACTAATATTTTTATATATTATAACATCAATACATTTATAAGAAGTAATCAAGAAGTTGGCTGTTTTTGTAACTATGTATGCCAATATACTACAAATGTTGCCTGTTTTTTAAAATTAGATATAAAAAAATATTGGTATTTAATTAGTATTCGATCTGTATTATTTCATTTCCTTAAATTATTACAATATTGTAACAAAGGGTTCCTTAACAAATTTTTTATACACTATTCTTTTGACATTTATAATACTTTCATAACCAAGCATTTTCTATTATATAAAATGTATAATAATGATTAATATATACTATCAGAATGTTAGGGGACTTAGGACTAAGACGTTGGTATTTTTGAGGGCTGTATTGTTGAATAATTACGACATAATTTGCTTGACAGAGACATGGTTGTTAGACAGTATTGACGACAGTGAAATATTTGACGATCGTTACGTGGTTTGGCGACGAGACAGGGACTACTCGCGCACAGGCCAGCGGCTCGGTGGCGGAGTGCTGATAGCGGCGCGCCGCGAGCTGGCCGCGGATTCAAGGCCCGAGTGGTGCTCTTCTGCAGAGGATTTGTGGGTATCAGTTAAGTTACGTATAAATCGCACTGTTACGTGTAATATTCACATCGGAGTGGTTTACATATGCGATCAGCAGTATGGGAATTCGCTGAGCACACAATTATTAAAATTTTCTGACTCACTATTTGAAAATGTTATGCAGTCTCCGAGTGACCGATTTCTAGTTTTAGGAGACTTCAACTTACCTAATATTAATTGGGATAAATCAACTGACTCAACGTTTCTCGTGCCGACCAATATTCAAGGTGATTCCCAAACTAGTTTTTTTGACAATTTGATTTTTTGTAATATGCAACAATATAATTTTTTATTAAATGTCAATAATCGTATTTTAGATCTTATACTATCGAATGACGATGTGTGTATTACCGAATGTTCCTGTCCCCTCGTACCCCCCGACCCTCACCACAAGCCGCTCGTCGTGTGTGTTGGACTAGCAGAGCAACCAGAGCTTCGTAGTAACTCCCGTACTATATACCTATATAATCAAGCCGATTACATTACTGTTATGAATAAATTGGATAAAATTGACTGGGCTAATACTTTTAGTTCACTAACGATTGAAGAATGTATTACATTTTTTTATGACACTTTGTATAATCTCCGTGACAGCTATGTACCCCATAAAATGACATTGTCTAATGGTAAATACCCTCCCTGGTACAAAAGCCCATTAATTAAAATTATAAAAGAAAAAAATAAATATCATAAGAAATATTTAAAATATGGAAATCTTTCAGACTTTCACAGTTTCTCTATTTTACGCAGTCGCGCCAAATTAGTAGAAGCTGAAATGCACGCGAATTATTTGGAGCACATTGAAAGTAAAATCAATACCGATTCGAGAGAGTTTTGGAGTTATGTCAAGCGGAAGAAAAACTCGAACTCATTACCTTCCGTTATGAAATATGCCGGCAAGTCCTCCGACTCGGGTACTGAAATATGCGACATGTTTAACGATTATTTCTTTTCAACGTTCAAACAACCCTCATCTACGTCGCCATCTGTGCCCGATGACTTCCAGACGAGCAACTGCCAGGCAGTATGTGACATACATGGCATTGAGATTACTGTTGACCAAGTTTTTAAACTATTAAGCTCACTTGACATTAAAAAAACCGCAGGACCCGACCACATACCGCCTATTTTCATAGTCAGGTGCGCTAAGAGTCTCGCGTTACCTTTATATTTTCTATATAGTCGATCACTAGAATTGGGTTATGTACCGAGGCTTTGGAAAACTGCGTATATAACACCTGTTTTCAAAAAAGGTGCCAAAAATGAAATAGCAAATTACCGGCCTATCTCCAAACTATGTGTTTTTGCTAAAGTGTTAGAAAAAATGATTTATGCTCAGGTGTACACAGCGCTTAAACCTTCCTTCATGAATCAACAGCACGGTTTCATAGGGGGCAGATCTACGGAATCAAATCTTTTGCTATGTACAGAATACCTAACTGAAGAAATGTCGAAGCCCTCACAGGTCGACATCGTTTATACTGATTATTCTAAATGTTTTGATCGTATAGACCATGTCGTCCTACTACGCAAGCTTACACTGATTGGTATTAGGGGTAATTTGTTCCGTTGGTTTGCCTCCTACATAAATAACCGCAGTCAAATTGTAGCGTTAAACGGTTATACGTCGTCGCAATCAAAAGTGGTGCCCTCTGGAGTGCCACAGGGATCTTTAATATCTAATTTATTATTCACTATTTTTATAAATGACATACCTAAATATTTTATGCATTCAAAAATCTTATTATATGCCGACGACATGAAAATTATTTGTAACATAAATAGCCTTAATGACACATGCAAACTGCAATATGACCTAAATAACTTTTATCTCTACTGCCAACAAAATAAATTGGACTTAAATGTATCGAAATGCTATGTATGTTCTTTTACTAGAAAGACAACTATTATTACTAATGACTACAATATCAATAACATTCCAATCTTAAGGGTTAACTCTATGGTTGATCTAGGCGTTACTTTTGACACTAAGCTTACCTTTGATAAGCACATAGACAATGTGGTAAAAAAAGCTTCTAAAGCCCTAGGTTTTATAATAAGACTGTCATCCGATTTCAACAATATCAAAACCCTCAAAATCCTTTACTGCGCCTTTGTCCGAAGTCACCTTGAATATGCTTCATCTGTTTGGAACCCTACATATTACATGTACAGTACACGTTTAGAAAAAATTCAGAAAAAATTCTTGAGATTTCTACAGTTCAAATGTAATACTCTTGATGAAGACTACCTATCTCGTTGTAGACGGCACCATATACTACCACTGAGCATGCGGAGAGAAATAGCAGATATCTGTAATATCATGAAAATTATGAACAATAAGATCGATGTTCCAGAGCTTCTGGCTATGGTTGGTATTTGCGCGCACACCAAATTATACAGAAGTCCTACCTTACTCCACGTCCCCACCGCAAGTACTAACTATAGGCAGAACTCATTCATAACACGATCTTGCAATCAGGTGAACAAAGCAAATCGCATATTAAGCAATTTCGATATATTTTGTACCAGTATATCAAGTGTTAGAGCGGCGATGGCTAGATTGTTTTTTGCAGACAAATAAATGAAAAAAAAATAATAATAAAAAAATCACACAACTCTTGTAGGAGATGTCTCTGTTGACTCTGTTGTTATTTTGTTATTATTAATATTATTACTATTTTCTTTTTATACGTTTGGTTTCTGTGACTGTTTCTTTTCTTTTATTTAAGTGATCATGTAAATACCTATAAGTGAAAACTTTATTTGGCTGTTGTATATACAAAAATGTATTCACAATGATTCCTAGCTGTAAGTTTTCCTGTAAAATAAAAATAAATAAATAAATAAAGATGACGCCTAAGTAGTTTCTGTCATACCACACGTCGATAGAGTAACGAAATTCGCCCGTTTCTACTTAGGCCGCCTATATTGTATGTTAGGTAGACAAAGTAAAACGAATTTTAGAAACAAACGTACGCTTTATAAGACCTGCGTTAGAACCGTCATGACTTATGCCTCGCCAATCTTTGCTTACGCCCTACCCTCCGTCCTGCACAAACTGCAGGTGGTTCAAAATCTCTTTTGCCGCAGGGCCACAAACGCACCTTGGTACGTGCGTAACGCGGACCTGCACAGAGATCTTGAACTACCTACAGTGCAACAGCACCTCAAAACACTCTCGGAAGCGTTCTTCAAAAGCTCCGAAACCCGCCCCAATCCTAAAGGATGGAAAGGATTGAACTAAAGTTCAAGAGTCCTTCTCGTATACTACCCCTGTCATATATTTGAAGTTCAAAGTCGCTAGACCGAGAAACGCGCACACGAACGTAGCCACGCAACAGTCACTACATCTCGAAGCCCTCCAGGCCGCAACTTCTAAATTAAATTCTTTTCATTTTGAGCACCTTCAGTGCTATGAATTCACCTTCAGTGCTTTGAACACCTTCAGTGCTATGTAATTCCCAGCGGGTGACCCCTTAAGGGCCCCGTTAGCGCTGCCTTTTTCTCCATTTGCTCGTTGCTCAGATGAAGGCTGTGAGGCAAAAAAATTGCACGGTCATTCAGGAGGTTTTTAGTGGGTAGTGGCTCTGGAAGGCTCGGAGCGAGGCCCACATAACGTCGATCGCGCGCGCAGGGTATATGATAGAGTTGAACAAGTACACCACAAACATAACATTTTTGCGTTGAAAAAAAGTCCTTCACGCGATGCCATGAACGCGCTGTGCGCGGTTGGCGACATGGGTTCTCAAACTGTAGGTTAGGTACTGCAACGTTTGCTTGTGCCGTATTTAATAAAAGAGGTTATTGCACAAACAAACTTGCCGACATTTATGACTGGCAACTTATAAGTCTGTCATTATTTGATTTGTTTGTAAAATGTAAAATATATATAATATGGAAGATGGTTCCATGGCATTCCTTGACGGGATTCCTTTACGGAATTCTATTGCGGGCTTCGTCCCCAAAATAGTCTAAGAATTATTCTTGTATTGTATTATAAATAGATTCATCATAAATAAAAGTAACTTAAAGTTATAAGTGTTTTTCCTTTGTTGATTAGGAAGACCTCCCTAGGTTAGATTAGGTCCATCTAGGGTCCCGACCCCCCAGAGTACCAACTGGCTGGGTACACAGGTCCATAGCATTACGTTAATATTGTTATTGATATAAGTCATACAAATTATTGATAAATTTGTATGATTTTGATATTAATCTACAAACAATTTATATCAGATTAGTAAACTCCTGTCGGTTAGAAAGCTCTATGTTTTTAATCTTATACTAAATTGTCACAAACACTTAGATACCGTTTAATAAATCACTTCAAAAAAGGAGGAGAAATGATATTGTGGTCCCAACACCTCTAGTACGGACTGTCTTTACTAGAAGGCAATACCCATGCCAGTCTGCTTTTATATACAATAAATTAAATTAAATACTCAAAATATATCCTATGCATTTATATATGTGCAAGAAAACTTTAACACAATGTTTGGGTACACCTACTTATGACGAAGTAGAAAACCTCTTAAGTAGAATTGTCTGAAATAGATCTTAACTTATTTTAAATGCATCTTTGTCTATTGTATTCATAATTTAATAAATAATCATACAATACCTATGTATAAAAATAAATATGTTATAATCTATATTTATATCCACTATATAGGTGCTAACGTAAACCAGCTAAAATACTAACATTCATTTACCTACACATCCATACGCAATCCCATACATACATTCACAACCGCACTATCAACCACACACCCTCACATACTCATTGGTATATATACCTACGCATAAATAATTTCCTAACATTCAATGTCTAATCAAACTATGCTTTTTTTATTTATTGATAATTAGCAGGCGTTTGTCATCAGGTGAGATGTATGTATTGGTATGTAGGTGAGGTGTATTTTTAAATGTGAATCTTCTTTCTTTTAATTCTTCTAATAGTCTCTTAAGCTTTTATTTTTTTGTTTTATTTTGTAATCTAAAAGTTAGCCTTAAGGGAAGTAGCGGGTCATTCCCAATACGAGTATCCTCTGATTACTCACTGGAAAGTCCTAGAAATATGTTGTAACCAAGATTACTGAAATTAACGCAATTTTTATTTTATTTATTTTTTATTTTTGTATAAACTTTTTTATGTATTTTTGTTAATTTTTAGGCATTCTTTAAACTTAAAATTCTAAGTTTATGAATCAACTGTTAATAGTAGGTACCGTTTTCACGCTATTATATACTTACAAAATATGAAAGTATTACTATTACTTATAGGATCACTTTGTTGTCAGCCTGTCTGCCAAGGACCTTTATCAATTTACAGTTCATAAAAAAGGTAATAATTAGATTCTTACAGTTAGATCTCTAGTCTTATTCTGGTTCAAAATCACCGATAGAAGCCGATCATCTTCAAAGATAAAGATCATAGTATACCTTGAATATGATATATTTAATTATTTTCCATATATAGTAATAAGGTGCAAAATTATTTATTAATTAATATCGTAACCATGCACGGTAGTAAACATTGATTGTGCCGCCTGGAATTACTATTGGAAACGTTAACGTACAAAACCTTATGTAGGTATACCTTAATCTATATTAAAAAAGATTGAGAATCTCTGCATAAATTACGAAACGAACCCAACTTTTATGTTATTTCTCGAGTTGTTTAACATGTTTTTGAGTTTAAAATGTAATATAATATCAATAAAATCCCACCTTGTATGTTACAAGCACTCAAACATTGTGACTAAATAAATAAGAATCAAACTACGTAATTCCACCGACCGCGCACGGCGCGTTCATTTATTTCCTCTAGCAGTGCCGGCAACGCGCCTAGCGCGATCGCCGCATTTTCAGGCGGCATCGCTTAAGGCATGATCAAAATCACAGTGGAACTGACAGTGTTAACATGTGCTTCACGATGTACGCTTAACGATTCGTTGCGGTCAGAGCCCCGTAAATCGAGTAGACCTATAGGACCTATGCTTGGCTAGCGCTACCGGCTCGCATACCATTTCTATTTGTCTATAACAGCCCGCTTTTTGCGTCGGGATGTAAAACCAAAGCATCACGTAGGTAAGTCGTTAAATCTTCTGCAGTTCACTATGCTATTTTATAATATAGAGCATGAGGCAGGGATCTAATAATGCACTGGTCAAAATGCACATCAGTAATAAAATACCCCTGACAATATTCAGACTTAAGACGGCCTTTACAGAGACGCGGTGCAAGGGGTACTGACTTGAGTGACTGGGAACTAAACAAATATTATATGATGATTTTGCCTCGGTAAAAATCTAATTAAATGAAAGAACGGCTAAGTAGAACATCGTCTTCATGAGGGAGCTCGTATAACTAAAAAGTTATTTCGTATCGGCTGTCAACCCGCAGCGGGCCAGCGTGGTCTTTAGTGGCCCCTAAGTCTGGCCCTTTTAGTTCGGTGAGGCTAGTTTACATGCTGTGGGAATAGTGGTATTATTAGTTGTGATTGTCTCCATCCAGCAGCACTAGTTAGTTTGTGTCTCCATCTACCGGAGCGAATTGCTTCAAAAGAAATCAATCTCCCTAAAGTTTAAATGCATCAACTTGCATTGGTGTGTAAACACCAAATTCTGTACGTACCTACCTATTATAAAAAAAGATATGTATTTACCAATGTAGAGTCGACTCTACCTCCAAGTGTTTAGTAGATACTGTTTGAGAGAACCACTATTTAATCTGTAGAGCAGGGGTTCTTAAACTTATGGCTCCCTCGTACCCTTGTTTAAGTTTTCATGATAGCGAACCCCTAAACCTTATTCCTAATATAATAATAGACTTGGCTGTTGAAGAAAGTAAAGATTTTTATTTCAATAAAAGGTAACAAATAAAGTACGAAAAGGAAATAGGTTTTTGAGTTAATGTGATGGGTGGGCTAGGTTCTTCGCGCAGATTGAGTCGGTTTTAGGAGTAATTTTAACCTTAAGACGTCTAGCTACCATTACATAAATCGTATAACCCCTACCGTGGAATGGCGAACCCTTAGAGGTTTGCGTACCCCAGTATGAAAACCCCTACAGTAGAGCATTGGTGGCAGAGGCTAAGGCGCTGCCTTTTGGATCTTTCTTAAGGATCTATTTTGAATAATTTGTTCTACAAGTTGAAATGTGCCTACTTACATTATAAACTGTAACGAAACTGTAAAGTGAAATAAATAAAATTATTATAATTATTATTTTTGGATCTATTTTGAATAATTTGTTCTACAAGTTGAAATGTGCCTACTTACATTATAAACTGTAACGAAACTGTAAAGTGAAATAAATAAAATTATTATAATTATTATTTTCGTAACGGTAAGACGATGTTCACAGACCTAGGCCAGACGAGCATCCGTTGTATAGAAGAACGATGGTTGCTCCATCCACTCATGTTCTGACTGTAAGAACTTTCTTTTTACTGTTTTCACATAGCCGGGTAAAGAGCACGCGGCCCACCTGACGGTAAGTGTCAATTTCAAATTTTTATTTCCCAACATTGACAATTACTTGTTGTTATTGACGTCAAATAAAACATGAATCTACCACCAGTTTGGAAAAACTTTCGAGTAGAGGAACTGGCAAGAAACTTCACTTTTTTCTAAATTAATTTACCCGTTCACGAGTTAACGCGGGATCCAGCCATCACCATGACATGTCATTGGCACCCATGGACATCATTAGGCGTATCTGTTTTATTTTTCAATATTTATTCTGAATATTATATCGTGTTGAGACGATACTCATCATGGGAAAACTACAGGGCGATAGCAGGGTCACCTGTCGCCGAGCGCCGCCAGCCGCCAACGGGTCTTGGCTGTCAACGCTTATAAAAGGAGTCGTACGCTCACGTATTTCAGAAACCTTCTTTATAATTATACATTGTTTAACGTTCCGAAGACGTGACCTTTTGTACAGTGCCATAATCCAATCTATAATACATACCTACATATGCAGGTAATCTACAGTCCACTGCGTGTTGTTTATCCACACTGAGTTCATTACAACCGACTATTTGCCTAAGTTGCCGACCGTAGGCTCAAGTTGGAGTTGCCTTTGTTCCAGTAGTTGCACCGGCTGTTCGTTCCTTTTGACCGGAACATAATCACGTAAACGTATTATGGCGGACTAAATAGGCAGGACTGTAGCACCGCCCCAGACGAGGTCTTGACATAAGAATCTCTAGTACCACCGCGTCTCCAGTACCCTGGCGAACTACGTGACATGTACTGAGAATGATGGCTTTTTGAATGGTTAATTGTACTTAAGAGCATTGCTATGTGTATTATTATGAGGTAAAAGAAAACATCGTGATACTTAAGAAGATATTACGAAGGAATGTGTTGAATCTGCAAACCCGCCGTTGTGAATGTTGTTTCGATATAAATTATCTGATAAACTAGAAGATTATAACGTAGAAGATTATTCTACTATGGCAATTTTCCCAGAAATAGGTAGATAAGTATTAGTTAAATGAAACCGTAAATTCATGTGCGATAAGTCAGTCACAAAGCAATTAGGTTAACTATTCTAAGCTACGCTTAACCTCAACGATCGACGATCTACAAATAAACTTGGTGTATTCATATTTGTACATCATGAATTCATGAATCATATTCGCCGCGTCTCCAATACCCTTGAAATGACAAGTGACTAAATTCACTCGGTCAGTTTACCTTCCGCGTCATCGTGCAGCGCTACATTCAGTGCGGTGACGTCCTAGCCGCGAGGACGTGTGCGGAAGTCTCACGCCATTGTGTTTTTTGTGATGATTTAGTCACTTGTGAATTTAGCAAAAACTAATTTGTTGAACCATAATCGTAAGTAATACTTATTATTCTATTTTTTGTGATTTAGTTTGTTATTTGTATGACGCGTTTTTTGATGTAATCAGCATTTATCCAAGTTGTTAATAACCTCGGCTAAAGTTCCATTCATTTTTAAATAATGAGTGGTAAGATAATCATGGTTTTTCCTAGATATTTAAAACAATTAAATTTCTTCATATTTTCTAGTTCGTAAGCCACTGCTGGTTGTGTCTGCAATTTGAGTACCTACTTAGGTAGGTAGCTTTTTCCGGTTAACTTTATGATGCGGTTGTAGGTACGTAAGTATTTAATTTTTAAAGCATATCATTATTCATAAATTATTTTGCACTATTTGCAAAGGAAAAAGTACTTGAATAGGAAATTGAGTCGAATGCAAATTTTCGTTGTCCTATTCCTACTATATATTATCTTATGATACAATTAAACTCCAGATAGTTGAAAAACAATTATTTAATTCCAGTGATTCTTTATAACCTTTCCACACCCAGCGTCAACTTCGTTACAGAAAATAATTATCTTCCTTTTTTAAAAAACAGTGGCCAACGCCCGTTCTGAACACCAGATTACAAACCTTGCGTCTTGCTACCCAGAACCACAGACTAGCAATCTTTCGCATTGTATTTATGTTATAGATTAAAAATGCGAGCTTACTATTTTATTAACTGTATAAAAGTTGGAATAAGTAACACTTATTAATATAATTGCAAAGCGAAGTTATATTACAGTAACAAATATAATTTAATTACTAATTTATTAGTTCATAATGTACCTACAAATAACTGTCGCCCTCTCTATAATACCTATAAAATGTATGGTCGTCTAGCTACTAGCTGTCTGGTGTCTGGATTCAACCTATGTAGAGTATAGTATAATAATAGAGTGTATGTAGAGTAGTGTATGATTCAGAGTATATTATTACTTAAACCAATGTTTTTGTAATCGTTTTTCTGGGACAAATTCTCTAATAAAATTCCGTCAAACAACCCTTTGAGTTGTTGTAGACAAAGAATAAAGAGCTTTTTTATCATAAGTTTTATTAGGCAGTTTAAACGATATGAGATTTCATCTAGTAAAATAAAAGTTACTTACAATTTTACAAACATTTTAAATATAAATATTCAAGTGACGCTACCAACGCTCTTATAGTAATGACTACTTTTATTTTGTTTTATTTAGCGTACCTACTTCGTTGTATTAGCACACGTTAACTATCTACACCCTATACATTAGCGTACATCCTCGCTTTCACCGACTATTACCCAACACAATCAAAAAACCATAGATACTTCTTAGAGAAAATCTTCTTACTATCTATTTGCTATTTTTATGGCTTCCTTAATAAGCGATCATTTGTTTAACAAAGTAACGCTATTTACAAAGGAATTTTCGTGTACAAATTTTTGCACCATAATTGGAAATGGCGCAAAGATTTTATAAGTTTTTGAGACTACCGACATGACACAGTTCAACAACTACGAGCTGGAACTGTGTATTAAAGGTACGTACATTATATAAAAGACGTTCTGGGAAATGTAGAAAATTTAGAGCGTAATGTGCGGCTTGCAGGCTCAATATTCTTACATGTCACTGAATCACAACTTTCTCGTCACTTGATTTAGCATATAACCCCAAAAGATATAATTAGCAATGTGTGTGTAGCTGTATGTGAATCATATACTTAAAAACTTCCTTCCCTGAAATTCAATGAAATTTCTCATACTATTGAAATTAACTCTTTACCTAATTTTTAAGCCCTAATTTCCTCAAGACTTGGTAAAACCTGCTAACGGAATGTAGGTATTTGATTCCTAGCATTCAATTCTGGTTTTCAGAATAAGTGACTTGCAGTTGTAGGTAGTGTCTGGCTACGTTTGGATTTATGTACAGTCCATTAGAAGTGGCCGCTCATTTTATGAAAATAGGTAGTTAGGTAGGCTTTACAGTAAAATAGAGAGAATAATCTTGTTCCCGGTCGCCTGATTTGACCTATCATTGGTTAAGTCACCGCGCGAACCATATATCTACTACACGACACGACTACAAATCCAATTATACAGACATGAAACACGTAGACTTGTTCGCAAGTTTTGCATCATCATTTATCCGGACAACAATATAATTGAGTGTGTGTGAGTAAATGTATCTGTGATAGTACCTACCAGGGCCAGCGATCAATTGAATGTGTGAAAAGAAAGACTTATTGCAACGTTTCACTGGTGTGCGCAGGGCAGGATTTAGAGGTTTGGATGCCCCGGGGCAATAAAGGAGTGTAGGCCCCAAATTAACTTCCGAATAAAATTCTAAATAAATCAAGTACTGCGAAACAAACTCAAATTATTAGAATGAACACGTTAATAAACAATTAATAATAGTTTGTGGACATATTTGTGTAAGTTTTTACTTTGTAGAATTGTTAACGGTTATAAAACGCCCTTTTCTTTAAAATAGAAAATCTTTGCGAAATCAATTTTCTTATTAATCTCTATTGTGGGGCCCCCATTCTTGTGGAGGCCCAGGGCTGCAGCCCCGGTTGCCAGCCCCTAAATCCGGCCCTGGGTGTGCGTTCAGTAATTTTGTTGGAACTCGTTGAACTCGTGCCCGCACTCGTCGGTCAACTAGTCGCGGTCGAGCTACCGGAATTCTATAGCGAAGAGCGCGTTTTGTATGGGAAGGATACGTCCGCTATACGCGAGTGCGCGCTATTTATGCACTGGTTGACCGACTAATCGGAATATTAAAGTATTTGTCCAAAAATCGTTTGCAAAAAAGAAACTGAAAAGGTGTGTTATAAAAATATTATCATATTATGAACAACAACTTGCTTTGGAGACTTAGTACAGTACCCGTGATTCATATTGTAGTTCAAATTCAAATCAGAACTAACGAAGGCGAAGAAGATAAACTACTTGCATCATGTCAGCAGCTCTTTTCTGAAAATACTGCGGGTGAAATGTTTCACGTGTGGGCCTTGTCACACAATTACTGTTCTGGCCCAGAGCTTGACTATTAGATGTATTATTTGTCCTAGTAAATTTTATAATTTCTTAGAATCGAATTCGACCTCTTAAATTTAAAAAAACACCTTAGATACAGATTTACCAAATAGTACCCGATTTACGTTGTTCTTTAAAAATATATTTCTGATTAATATAACATAAATAAAATGTTGATTTCAGAATAGTTTTTCATTTATGGCTAAAAAACAAAATGGTAGCCTTTATTTACTTACTCTCCTCTAGTTATGGTAGGTACAAAACGCCCCCGGAATACCCCTAATTCGGCTACTTTGTACCACAGAGAAAAATTTATGAAATCTTTAACTGGAAAAAAAAATACTTACTCTCAGCGAGATTAACGAAGCCACTGGGGCGATACCTAATAGGTAAACCCTTTGGAGCCTACTAGTACAAGCAATAGTTTAAATGGAGGCCCTAATCGAACAACACTCTGGCTTTTAGTTAGTTAAAACATTTTAATTTATTTACTTCTTAATTTAGGCTTGAAGTACAATATTAAAAAAATCCGTAAAATAAAAAATAAACTTTTACATTGCCAGCCATCAGAATGACGAGTATCCACAGCGCCTACAAAGACGAGGTACATGACGTTCCCATGGCGGTCATCACCCGGCCGTTTATTCCGGAACTCGACGAGGAGAAGGTTCAGTCGCTCATGGAGACTATACAGGTGATTACTGTTGGTGCAGGCCGACGTTATCTATGATGCGGTCATGTAGTTGTAAATAATAACATGAATTAGTTATCATTTTTATATTTGCTCATAATGTATTTCTATAGTGAGGTTGTTCGTCGTTTGGATACTTGGGGGGAAGGAGACTTGCCGAGCTAACAGATGTAGATAAGAAATAATTTTGAATAGACGTAAAGAGACATTGTAAATTTTGAAAAAACTATGCCTGTGAAGTTTCTTGCCAGTTCTTCTTCAAGGAGGTTTTTCCGAACTGGTGGTAGAGTCATGCTTTGTTTGACATCAATAAGAACAACTGTCCATGCTGAGAAATCAATATTTGAATTTAGTTTGTCGCTAATTAGCCAGAAACTTGTATTCGGTGACATGCTGGCATGCGGTGAAATAGCTCCGGTTTTATAGATGGCCGGTACGTCATGTTTCCAGTAAAAGTTGAATAGTTTTGGTTACTAAGGAGCACAGGCGAAGCGACCTCCCCACGTTTCTAGTCCAGCCAGCCTTGTCAACGTCTCACAACTGAGCATTCGGGTTAGCACTTGATAGACACATGCATTAATTTGTTCATGAGTCATTAATTCCTTGTCATATGTAGGTAGGTACCTATGCAAACTGATTCTGGGCTTAGTGGCTCTGTGCATCATTCAAAAGTCAATGCAAAGTGTTTGATGAAAAACGGTGCAGTTTAAAAAAAGTTATGCGTACATTTTCTGATTTGTATTTACAAGTAAATGTCTGGAGATAAAGGCATCCTTAGCGTTTACGGGGACGAAACGGCATTCTATGACGACTAACACACCCAAGACAATAAACCTGGTCCTGCTTCCCCACAGAAAGAAGAAGACGCCGGCAACGTGCCTCCGATCGACGTGCTCTGGATCACGGGCTCGGAAGGCGGGAACTACTACTACAGTTTCGGCGGCTGCCACCGGTTCGCGGCGTACAAGCGACTCAACCGGCTTACGATCCCTGCCAAGCTCGTCAAGTCCACTGTTCTCGACCTGCGCACCTATCTCGGAGAAAGCACGCCCGACTTGAAATGATATGCTAGATTGTCTAGTATTTTCGGCATAAGCGAACAGCGACATTCTTTACGGACTTATAACTACTTGTCTTCGAGAAAGTCTAACTTCAAAAATATGGTCCACGGTTTGGGACTTACAATAAAGCTATTCAAGTTATAAGATAGAATAGAAGATTAAAGTTTGTTATTATTATTACGAGTCCCACTGCTGGGCACAAGCCTCTCTTATATTATGCTTGTCCAGCTCGTCACGCGATCTTCTTTTTGGTCTGCCATGAAGCCTTCTGTCGCGGGGTGGGTTCCAGCGTGTACATGTATTAGTCCATGTTAGATAGACATTCCGGCACAGTCCCACTTGAGTTTGATCGCTGTAACAGCTATGTCAGCTATTTTAGTTCTGGAGCAAATCTCAGTGTTTCTAATCCTCTATGACAGTTTAATACCGAAGATACCACGCTCCATAGCTCGTTGACAAACCTGGAGTTTGGATCTTCGTCCCTCTGTCAAAGACCATGTTTATAAAAATATTTTGTACTTATATATTTTCTTAAATTTTCACGATTCATACTTTAAATAAAACACTTTTTACCGGATATTATCGCGTATATTTTAGTTAATTTTAAAATTATTTCGACGTTTCGGCATCTTTGCAGTTGCCGTGGTCACGAAAAAGTGTTTTATTTATTTTGTACTTAATTGCTTTTTTGCTATTATAAACTGTGAATTATTGTTACATTATTTAGGGATTGGTCTATTTTTATGGTCAATGTAGAACCATTAACGTTACATATTATGATCACCGACGCGTCTTATACAATGTTAATCTCGTCTGCGACTCACGTATGACGCCATAACTTCAATTCCTTAGGAGTTTTCCGGCATTTGAACGTGATACTCGTCGATTATAGAAGAGAATCACAAAAATATGACGTTAATTGTATTACATAATTGCATTTCAAACAAATGTACACAAAACAATTATAGATAAGATATTAAATAAAAAAAAAGTAAATTCCTCCAAATGTGTATTTATTGTGGAGCCATTCTTATCTATCTACAGAACAATGAGATATGCCATTTCTGTATAATAATTATATGTACAAACATGAACATAAATAATATCAAAATTTATTCTAGGTCCTGGCTGGTTGCCTTGCCAACAATCATTCACTGGACTTCACACCACAAACAATAAACATGTACATACTTCGTAAAGTAAATAAAAGTGTCATGAAACATATTCTTAGGCATTGAGTCCAAAATATCGGACACAACCTAATGTAGCACCAATACAAGCATTCCGTACAATGGAAACAATAAGTGTGCTATAAAGTTTAGATTAATAAAAAAATATAATTGCATTGAATACTATTGTGCGAAAAACAAAGTGCTATGTGATAACATGATATTAAAACAGTGGCACAAACACTTATATTTCTCATTATGAACATACAGTTTCAGTAACTTTGGCACCAATGTTATTAATAAAAATATAATCTTTCCAAATACATACACATCACTAGGTGACTATATGCATAGATATTGTCATCTGGATCCACGCAACACTCCAACCGAATAGAAATAAACATTTTCTAGTCAACAACATTGATAATATTTCATCTGTGCAACAACCCTGGACCCTGTCGCCGCAGACAAGACATAATATAGCATCTGTAATTATTTTAATTAAATATTTCACATTTAGAACATTCATTTGTTTAATATACTCCATTACTTCACAACATTTTATAACATATAAGTTTAAATGTTTTGTATTTTATAATATCTTTGTATTCTTTATATTAAGATTGAAAATATGTTTACAATAGGTAAAGAACCAATTTTACTATTAAGCTTGATATAATAACATTAAGTTTTATGATTTATATTTTCAAATATATAAATCTATATTATCCATTAGGGCTTCAGTGTCAAAGTAGCAAATATTTATTCTAGAAGGAAGCGACAGCTAAATTATGCACATCTGCTAGATATGTTCCTTTCCTAATGGAAGCCTATTTTATTACATAATTGTTCAAGTTTTGCTTTTCCCTATAATACATAATATTCTTGGACACCGGCTGCAGTTGCCTAGCTATATAAATAAATTTATATTCCTTTTATTTTAAAAGATAAATAATTTTATTTCTTACATTTAATAACAATCTAAACACCACAGATTTGCATTGATTTCCTGTAATAACACGGCTTTACATGTAAGCTACACATGCAGAAATATTACTGTATTTAGATAAATGACGTAAAACTACAAGCATATTGATATTGCATGGTAAAGATACTTTCTGTCTGATGTATGAAGTAGGGCTTAAAGTGAACAGGTCAACCTATGGCTAGGTTTTATTTTATTTAATTCTATAGAAATAATTAAAAGCTGTTTATTTCTGGAATGTGAAAAGTTTCAACACATCAGGTGATCTATTACCGGAGTAGCTTTTTTTTCGAAATGGACTGTTTCTTTGTGGCCCTATTGGCCACAAAGAAACAGTCATAGCACTGAGGTCCCTTAGAGCTTTAAGTCGGAGTAGCGAAAAAGAGTCATAAGGATTGAATGTGTAAAATAAATAATATGTATTGAGTGGAATGAACAGTTTGGCACCTGTATTTCAAAATTGTACAATTAATTCTATAAAATTGGTATAACCGTAACTAAAGACTAGAGTAAAATAATTATATTATTTGCATTTTCAAGTAGCTGCATGACTTGTTGACACTGAATAAGTTTGTTGAACATGCTACAGACAACGTGCTTCAAGAAGTTGAGCTTTAATAAATCTTATTTTCATGCACACATTTTGTCACACATGGTTTTGCTATTCACTACAGTTTTACAACATTATTTCTAACCTACAAGTTATCTGATCGACAGTTACATTCAAAATTACACTAAATTAAAGCATTTTCTTCGCACCATCAATATTTGTAAAGTGCATATTGTATGAACAGAGAGCAAGATGGTAATAACTATATCATGGAGTTTCTCATTATAAAAATAGACATTGAAATATAATAGTAGAGAACAACAAGTATTTACTATATTGGATATAATATTCTCATTGAGAACTAGCTAAGTAGGGAAATAGTTTTCTACTAGTAACATAAAAATCTATTATTTTTATTTTTACGAGATTAACATAATGTTAACTAATGAAAATTGAGATTACGTTGCCATTAAAACATATAAATACTACATATTTAAACTTACTGTCTACTTCATTCTATATACATTGGGATAATATCTTAGGGTAGGTAAGTTTTGATTTGTATAATTAAAAAGCTATCTAATTATTTTTATGTCACCAGATTATCTTACAAACACACTGCAGGGTATGGCAAATAACAAAAACTGAAGCATTCTTGAATTTTATCAGCTTATTGAAAACTTGCAGTAATATTATGCCAAAATATTAAATTAGCGAGTGGATAAACATGATCACTCGAAACAATGCAAACAATAATAACCTGAACACAATGTGTAAAAAATACACTCTCGACCTGACACGGACGTATGTTTCGATGGGGTTGTTGCTCATACACGGGTAACACTCACTATAGAACATATGCACTATTCACTTTAACACTTTGTTCGAGCTTGGCTCGCTCGCTCGTGGGATGACTGGGGCGCCTTACACCAGGTCGCCGTCGGGCGAGGCGGCGCGGCGGTCCTGCGTGAAGTGGTACGTTGCCTCCGCGAGGCACAGCTGACATCAGTCCAGCGCGCCAATGCACTCGGGCTCCTCACGCACGCACTCTTTGGGGAAGTAGCCGGATCGGTTGTCACCCTGCACAGAATTTCAGGATTTATGATAAAAGATTCAAATATGGAATATTTATTAGAATTCAGTTAAGACTATTTTAGTAAAATCATATTTCTACTGTATGTTGTGTATACAGGACTGAACATAGTAATGCAAATTATTGTATCCTAGTGAGCTTTTTGTGGCAAATGTTTCTTTTACCATCTTAATTCCTAAGATCTACTCATGTAAAATGAATGAACTTTTTCTATATCAACATAGCATAATATGGAAGGCATGGGTCAATTAGAAGACTTCAATGGGCCAAATCCCATGTCCCCAATGTGTTACCTTGTCGAGCGCGCGCCCGCGCCACCAGCCGCGAGAGTCGCCCTCCTTGCTGAGCACCAGCACCTTGGCGCCCGGCCGCAGCGCCAGTTGCGACGCCTCCAGCGGCCGGAAGTCGTGCAGCACGGTGGCTACCACCCGCCGAAACGGCCAGCGCAGGTTCGAGTTGAGTCTGTGAAGGGCGTTGGGTGCAGTAGCAAGCAAGTAATGAATACACTACGTTGCTAATGCCGCTATCTTCACAAATTAATTAAATTTATTTCACTTAAAAAAATATTTTTATTTTTAATAATACAAAAGAACAAAAAACAATGTGTGACTAAGAAATGTATTTTGGAACGGACGCTATTTTGAAATCATACTTTTTCATGTTAGATGAACGAATTTGCCAAACACAATCGATTTCTAAAAAATAACATTAATGGTAATTTTTTTTTGAAATGTTCCAATTAACCGAAAGCACTTTTTACCCCACAAAATTTTCGGAGAGGCTGGTCTTCTCGTAGTAGGAGACCAGCTCCACGATGCTCCGGAAGAAGCGGGACTCCGACAGGAAGTAGTGCTGCACCTGGTCGATCGGCTTCCGGCACACGCGCATGTGCTTCACTGTGTTGTCCGTCCTGAGAAAATGTGGAGTGGAAAGGATGTTAGTTCCGAAATATCAATAGAAAATATTTGATCAATATTAAATTGATCTGCAACCTCAGAAATCACCCAAGCTCGCCAAGAAAGTGGCGTACCACTTTTAACAAAACTTCCTGAGTAACCAAAGAATCTGCAGCATAAGTAATTGTCAAATATTATTGTTGTTTTATGATGTGCCAATGAACTTCACCCGTAAGGCAGTTGTGTACCCAACTGCACAGTACTGCCAGCAGCTCCCAAGTCTTTTTAAAGGCCTTGAAGAGGTGTCGGCCAGTACCACTAGCCTAGCGGATCCAAGTGGCATAGGATCAAGTCCGTATGCCCCGCTACAAGCCGGCACGAGGAGGCATTGTCTTGCACTCACTTAAGCGACAGCGCGTAGTGCGTGTCCGCCTCGGCGGGCGCGGGATTGGGGCGCACGCGCAGCAGGAACGTGCCGTCCACGCGCCGCTCCAGCCGCGCCGTCGCCGTCTCGCGGCCCATCTCACCCACGTACCTGCGCGTCAGACACGATAGCCAAGACTGTATTATCATTCAACTGTATTTTTATCTTGATAAAAAATGTTTTTGCTCTGTAAAAGTCTCGCGTTCAAAGTAGCATAGTACTAGACTCATCTTTAGTTTGATTGGTGGACTAAAAGACAGTGTATTAAGGTGTTTTACGGGAGTTTCAATTTAACAGTATTGTAGCAATTGAAAGTAATATTTATAACACTATAATTCATAACACGAAGAAACTTTTGATAGCACTCACATTCAGTGAAACTTATGCTACTAATAATATAAGTATGGGTTATTAACCCATACCGCCCGTTTTAGCACTAAATAAGTGATAATATTTATTAACGCTAATTATGTGTGTTTTTTGCGCGTCTTCCCCGCTGCTCAACTCCATAAAGTTGAGCAGTGGGTAATAAACTGCTCAACTGGTAATTGCTCAACTAGTCGAGCAGCAGGATAGTTTATATTACCGAATATTTTATACTCTATAGCTCAACTATTAGGTCATTACATATGAAATTGGCGTTTTGTAAGGGAGGAACATAAAGTCAATTTTTTTAAATATATTTATTTAATCAAAGTATGTACCATTGCTATCTATGCACTTTTGCCATCTCATAGGTATTTGATTGATCCCTTTACTAAAAAACCATTCGGATGGGAACAATAACATTTTTGAGCAGAGGCTCATACCCTCTTTTCATATGTAATGACCTAATAGTTGAGCTATAGAGTATAAAATATTCGGTAATATCCTGCTGCTCGACTAGTTGAGCAATTACCTGTTGAGCAGTTTATTACGAAGCGGTAGTCGTGGGATGCGTGGTGCATCTGCAGAAGTCACCAAAGCGTCGCGCACGCGATTAGCAACAAATTCGTTCCCAAGTAAATTAAAGCTAGGTTGACATGTAAAGGCGCCACTTACCACATGTAGTAGTGCAGGCTGGCGTCGGGCGCAGCGTGGTGCGGCGGCGGCGGCGGCGCGCACAGCCCCCCGCCGCAGCGCCCCGACAGCGCGATGCACTCCTTGTGCGCGCACGCGCCGCACACCGTGCACAGATATCCCTGCGCACACATAAATAAATATTCTTACTTTCCATTCACAATACATTTTAGAAAATTTAATGAATGTAAAAAAGAACATAACCTTGTTCAAAAGAAAAAAAGATCTGCACAATGTTAACAAATGGCAGCTCATAATAGTAGGCTTCATAAAGTCACTAACTCATTCACGGGTCAATGTATACGCTTTTATAATAAGGCTCCTAAAGATATCCAAGGTCTTCCTATTGACAAATTCAAAGAAACTATAAAGCAGAAGTTGCGTGCTAGAGCATATTATAAACTATCCGATTATTTGGATGATAAAAGCCCTTGGGTATAATCCCCTCATTAACAGGATTGTACTAGTATTTGTAACAAAACATGTGTAATGTGTCTGTTTGTTCGATGAGTTCATCGTCCCGATGAATATCTAAAGCGTCATTGTCACTAAAGTACGTCTTCTTATGGTAGCGTCGGGTGACGGGTCGCTCACTTCCCTCTAATATGGTTGAGGGCGATGGCTGGATCCCGCGTTAACTCGTGAACGGGTGCCGTTTGAGGGTGTTCGTCGTTTGGATACTTGGGGGATGCAGATAAGAATAACTTTGTATAGACATAAAGAGACTCTGTAAATTTATTTTGAAAAAATATACCCGTGAAGTTTCTTGCCAGTTCGTCTTCACGAAGGTTTTTCCCAACTGGTGTAGACTCATGCTTTATTTGAAGTCAATAAGAACAAGTAATTGTCAATGTTGAGAAATAAATATTTCATTTCACAAGTTATAATATTAAAATATTTCATTTCACAAATAAAAATAAACCCGGCTAGCGAGAAAAAGCATGGACAACTTTTGATCGGCTCAAACGATTTTCTTCGGCCTTGGCTAAGCACACGCTCGATACTTTCAGCTTTTTTAACAAAAAAAGACACACGAAAATAGATTTCACAGACTGACACGCGGATACACAAGTTAAACTTATAAGAACCACTTATACTAACTTTCTAAATCCCTAACATTTAAATAGTGTTTGATTGTTTGTTATTGGTCGGTTTTGGAGGACTTGGAGGAGAATTGGCTTAGAGATCGAATGCGTCCTGAAATAACACAATAACAGAGCTTCATCCCGCAACTGCGAGGGAAACAGAAAGTTACAAGATCGCAGTCACAGACAAAACTAAAATGTTCATTTAAAGCACATTATAACTTTATAACGGTAGAAACCTCTTTTATTTGTTGTAAAGTAGTTTTGTCTCGCCTATTTTAAACCTTTGATAAAAGTAAAATAGCGCAACAAACAGGCCACTTAACCTTTATTATCTCCTCTTTGGTTAAGAATTCCAATTTCAAAATAAAGATATTTATTTTTTCACGCATTTGTGTTTCGAAAACCAAAATTCATTTCTTTTTTCCTCTTTTGGTTTTTTCTTTGCATCACTTAGTTTACAAAATGGAAAACTTGAAATATCGCGTTATTTCCGAGTTATTATATAAGAGTTCCACCGTGGCACCAGTGATGCAGAAACGGCTCGAAGTATTAATGACGTGTATGGCGACGGTGTCGCAAAAGAAAACAAAGTGCGTTTTTGGTTCCAACGTTTTCGTTTTGGAAAGGTTTAAGTCCATAGTATTTGAGCCATCGGCAGATGATGTTTCGGCATATAATAGCGTCATGATTATTTTTGATACATTCACTTTATAGTCATGAACCATATTTACAAGGTTATTGAACTAATTTTTTTGTTTTTGCTAGTTTAATTAAATAATGAAGTCAAAGGAAATCTTATGTACAACACTAGAGTCACGTGTCCAAAATCTTAACTAGAAGATAGAGAGAAAACACATTTATACATTAAACTAACCTAAAGGCTTTAAAAGGAAGAGGTCTGTTCCCGCGACAAGTCGAGGAGGTCTCAAAATGCGAGAAACTGACGCTACTGGGCTATATCATCTCTCGACCCGAAGCGAGTGTTTGTCGCGTTTAGACACCTCGGCTAATTATGCTAGCCCCGGGGCAGAGAGGTGCGCAAATCATGTCCCGGACCGGATCGAACATGGAACGGTTCTTTTTACTGTCGGAACTAGGTCCAGGAAACATGTCCACGGAACTATATATCCATGGAGTTAAATTTTACTTCATGTCCATGTTCTTTCATAGTTCATACGATTGGATGGAACTAAGAAGAATGCTTTATTATTACATTTCTTTCGAGCTCATCGGTTGTATCGAATATACCTAGTAGAAAAACAGACATTCTTAACACTCGTATTTGTAATTTTTTAATTTATTTGACTTTTTTTAATAACCTACAAATAAGTTTATGAAAATTGTAAATAAGGAAAGTTAAGTATATAGCCACAGTTCTTTTCGCTTACACTATTTATACAAACTATTTGTACTACTAACTAAGTAAAGTTTACCTTTTAACTGAAATAACATACGATATATAAAACACAAACTCACAAGAAGAACTAACAAACTAATATTAAAAAAAGGAAATGCATAAATTATTACGCAGTACTAATATTGGGAACAAACTGTGCAAGCAATGAGCTTTTTTTTTAAGTAATGGCGTCGCGTAAACAAACATCGCTTAAAAAGTTAAAGTTAAAAAGTTATTTCGCCATAAAAAATCTTAAAATTTTTCAATCATTTATCAACCTTAATACCGCAGCACGAGGTTTATTATTTCATATCACGTAGTTCTTACATATATATACCTTTCTTGTATACACCTGCTAAACATGATCGCGCGCGCTCGCTTTAGCATTCACTCGGTCCTACTCGGTTTTTCGTTCCATGTGCAACGACTGGACAAGGAATGAAAGAACTATGAACCTATTTATATTGATGTATCGGACCGGAACGATATCGTTCCATTGTCGGACATAGTTCTTGGAACTATTACGGTCCGGAACTACACATGTCTACCCCGTGCACCCTTAATACACGCAAACAAGTTTAAGTGTAAGATCAAGATATATACTAAGATATTCTTGGTAATGTCGGCCACCTTCCGCGCTTATGAAGCTTGTTTTCAGCTTGAGTTCTTATTGTCTAACACAGGAGAGTTTTTTGGATAATTTAGTTTATTTTATGATAAAATTCGTTCTAATATTAAGGAAAATGAAAAAGGAAATAACATGGGAAGTAAAAAAAACGAAAACCGACAGAGCACATCCGCTTGTTGCAAAATAACAGAGCGAATATTTGATTGACGTATTTTGAAGTTTGGCGATAGGGATCCCGAACTAAAAGGAAACAAAACTCACAAAAAGTTATAGTTGCAACCGACATAATGCTTTGCAAGATAAACATAATTAAGTTTGTAATATGTTTTTGATATTATTTATTTCGTTTTAAATGTTTACTTTACTGTTTATGAAAAGCTTTATGCCTTTATCTTTAAAATAATCCACCAGCAAAACTTCTCTTGCATTGAACCAGTAACCCCAACGTTGCGCAGCTATTGTATGGAGACTCCTCACGTTTAGTTTCTTATTAATTGAGACAATTTTATTGGGAAATATTTTAGTTCTGGTACTTTTTTAATAATCATTTACATAAATGATACAAATTATCGTGCATTCCGTTCGTCCATTAAGTGCTGAAACAAAAAGCTTACTGACGGATTAAAATAGACTTAACCCTTTCGACCTGCAGAACAAGCCCCGTGGACGGCCGGAGATTAAAGTTGATAATGAAGAACTGAAGACTATCGTGGAAGCGGATCCATCGCAAACCACGTCCGAGTTAGCTGTAGGCTTCCGTGTTAGTGACAAAACTGTTTTAATCCACTTAAAGCAAATTGGGAAGGTGAAAAAGCTTGAGAGGTGGGTACCTCATGAATCGAGTGCAGCAAACCGACAGACGCGCGTCGGCTGCTGCTTTACATTACTCAACCACCACAATAATTGAAGGATTTTAAATCGAATCATTACTTGTGATGAAAAGTGGATCCTGTACGATAAACGGAAACGCTCATCGCAATAGTTGAACCTTGGCGAATCAGCCAAGCGAAAATTGACTCAAAAAAAGTTACTTGTGAGCGTTTGGTGGACTAATGCCGGTTTCGTTCACTACAGCTTTCTTAAATCTGGCCAGACGATTACGGCAGATGTCTATTGTCAGCAACTGCAAACCATGATGGAAAAGCTTGCTGCTAAACAACCGAGGCTGATCAATCGCTCTAGGCCACTGTTGCTTCAGGACAACGCTAGTCCATGCACTGCACAACCGACGGCTACCAAATTAGAGGAGCTTCAATTGGAATGTCTAAGACATCCACCTTACTCCCAGGACCTTGCTCCAACAGATTACCACTTTTTTCGAAATTTGGATAACTTCTTGCAAGGGAAAAAATTCGACTCCGATGGGGCAGTCCGAAGTGCCTTCAAAGATTTAATTGATGCCCGTCCAAATGGTTTTTTTAGTAAAGGGATATGTAATGTAAGAACGCGACCTATCTTCTGCTATTTTACTTCAATCCGATTTTAAACACTATAACTAATATGGCGTAGGGTGCAGTAAGAGCAACTGATTTATTTTTTTACTTATTTATTACGTTATCTGCACACCATTTTTTATTCCGAACAGATCGATTTTGTCCCTGATGACAAGAATAACGACATACACAGCAAATTGTACCCCTATAAAGATTAAAACCACCCTCTCTGTATGAGATGAACGTGCGAACTGAGTCATAAAACAATACGACAAATCCCTTCTTTGTTGTTACACACAACACTAGAAGTGCGAGCGAGAGTTCCGATATTCCTATAAGTGTGAGCGAGAGATCTGTTAAAAATGATTTATGACTCAGTTCGAACGTTTGTAATGGCTCAACTATAGTGTACACTTGCTAGTCAAAGCTGATTCAAATTGTATGGTAATTTTTTTTATTAGCTGTGGACACTTTTTTTTTAATTTGTATTAGACATAGCAATTTGAATGTCTTCCCTGCTGTGGTTACCTGGAATATCCTTCCCTTCAGAAACTTGGAGCAATGATGACAAGTGGCGGGCTTCTCGAACGTGTGCAGCACGAACTTGTGGTTGGTGCTGCGGCACCCTGGCGGCTCCAAGTTGTCTCTGGAACAGAGAAATGTATATGTTTTACGAAAGAAATTCTTAATTATCAAGTCATAATTTGTAAAGTAAATACTTATTTATTTAAATCCACAGATCTTAATTTATATGCGAACAGTAAGACTTACAAATTAAATCCTCCATCCAATAACGGACTTACATTATATTTAAATATCAGCATGGAGAGCAATTAATGAGTTTAAAAAAATTAGTTAAAGTGTACATATTGAAAGATTAAATATTTAGGTATATATAATATGATAGGTGTGTATCATATGAAAAGGCTTTTTAATAACAAAGGAAACGCGATCAAGAAATTTCAGGGGATAAAGTTTTATGCGTATAATAGAGACACAGACTTATTTTGGATAAGATTTTGAAAAATACATTTTAAGACATGTTTTTATATAAATTTTAAGGTATGTTGTTAGATAATCATACAGGGTGCGCGGAATGTATTAAAGAATCAAATCTCACTCACATGGCGTCCCGGATAGCCTTCAGCCACTTGCGTTTGCAGTCATCCGTGCGCGCGTACAGCGTGAAGGTGGCGTCCTTGGTGCGGCGCACGAGGTAGAAGTGCGAGGACCAGCGCGCGTCGGTGCGCAGCGAGCGCCGCCCGCAGCCCTCCTCCACGCGGTACTCTGCGAGACGGATGCCGACGCGGTATGAGTACTGGTTGTCCTGTAAAGTGCAAAACACGTATTGGATGCTCATGGCCAATTACAAGTTTCCACTTATAGGTAGGGTTATATACGTTTACAAAAGAGGGAAAGAAGAAAAAACAAAAAAGTTAAATTTAAACATTTCAAGCAAATAAGAAGAGAAAAACCATCAACATTTGTAATTAAATACTAAAAACTGAAATTAAGTTAAGTGTAATCCAAGAAAAACTTATCACTCAAAATATGTTTTAATTTAGAATTGGAGACATTACATAGATAAACATCATTATCCTTATTGCTCTTAGTCAAAATGTAAAAAAAAGCACATGCTCTTATGATAAGACCAAGGTTATATAATTTCCACATATTTATTGAACTCTACAGGGTGTCCTAGAAATCAACGTCAAGCAGGAACCAGGTGATGGGCCAAGTCACGACAGCTATCAGAGAAATATTAAAAATACTGTATCCTCGAGTGTGTTTGGGTTTGGAGTTACAGCCACAACACCATCTGAATCACAAATATTACCATCTCTCATCAACTCCAAGTGGTTTAGCAAATCTTTGATCTCCATAACTTCCTCACTAGGAGTAGCTGGTCGTGCTCCACCACCCGTTTTGTTTAACACTTTTTGATATGAGCCATAACTTTTACGAGCCTGAACCTTCATTGACTTCCATTGAATTTCAACCGGTTCAGGTGACGTGGCCGACTATTCAATTGATTAAATCTAATAGGGTCATAAAATAACAAAAATTAATTTTTAACACACATAAGAACGATGACAAAAAGCATCGATAATAAAATCAGTGTTAATCATACTTTATATGAACTTGCTTCTTTACACTTATTCGTGTTTTTGTCCAGCGATTGGTTTTCTATCACTTTAGAGTGCTCTTTAAGCACAGATCAAAAAAAAAGAGGAAAACATAATATAATCATAAAAAAGCTGAAATAGACCATAGCACTTATAAAAAAAAGAGACTATTACAACATAATTTACCTTTTCTTCCTCATCCCAGTTAGTAGAACGATTGCGTTTCTCACTCATTTTAATTAGGTATTTGTAAAATTTAAGGAAAATAGTTCAATGCAGGCAGACCCAATGAAGGAGGCGCGCCTGAGGCGTTGACAGTTGCTTGACAGTTTTTACTGTCATTATCATTCATCAACTCATTCTTTTTACTTTGAAATATTGAGAGTTGCCATAACATTCGTATTATATCCGGTGTAAAGTGAGTATTATTACTTCGAAGTTACGCCTTGTTTATTAACGGCAAACTTATTACAAACTTAACACTTTGGTACTCTTGGACTAACAAGTCCTAGAGTACAGTTGTACTACGGTTGGAATAGAAGATTTTTATTAATAGCACCCTAATTTATTGATTATGCACATTACTTTATTTTCGACGCATATTTACTATTTTATACATTGGTTTTTTGGTACACGATATTTTTTTGGTGTACTTTGCCATAAAATGACTAAAGTGTTTTGCGAGTCAAATCATATTCTGGTATACAAGATATTTGCTCCCCATGTTTTATATTAAATTATTTTTTTTACAATACACTCGACAAACGTTTTGCTGGGCGGTCAGACTCTCGAATTTGTCGGATCACAGAGTACTGCCTCAAAATCCCGGAACTATAGTCCGGAATACCTTATAATCCGACTCATTACAAATCAATGATTCTAATTGAACTATATTACTATGCTTTAAAGATGTAGCGTAGTTTCAATAAAACACAAAATTCTCTTCTGTGTTTATTTTTTCGGTAAAATTAAAAAATATACAAAAATGCCAACACTTTTGGCTACGCACACTCGTGAACGTAAAAAATAAATATAGGTTTCTTAAAAAGAACTTTGATTATCGATAATAAAATATCTTAACTATGTAATTTGGAATAATAAACTCGGAAAATAATAAATAAATAGATTCAAGTTGCTTTGATGGATAAATTTTCGTGACTGACTTGTCAAATCAAAACATTGCCGTTCTCCGACACTACGTAATTCCTAGTTTAAAATTACGTCGGGAACAACAAAAAAATAAAATTTACTGACAAAAAGAGGTCGAAATAGACAACCGTCACAATACCCCGGGGGCCGGGAAAAAAAAAAAAATCTGAAAGATTTTTTTTTAGTAAAATTTCAAATTCAAACCAAATCAAAATAAACCGCATATACATATCGAATTTTAATATTTAATCTGCTAAATGAAAGAACAATCAAAAAAAAAATAATAATTAAAAGCAAAATGAAAATTAATATTAACATCCTATAGAAAAATTTTTCTGAAAAAACATCCTGTATATATGAAAAAAAAAAAATAATACTGATATAATGCTTATCAACAAGTTATTTAATAGAAAAAGAAAACAAAACAGACGAGAGAGAAAAAAAAAATCCTAAATAATTATCTTAAATTACATGGTTCATGAATGATAAAATTTTAAACATGTTCCTGAAATATACAATGTTAATATACATCGTTCAACTCCATCAACGTACATTATAATTACAACATACATTCTCTTTCATACTAGTCTTATTCCAACTACTGGAAATAAAACATCATGCAGTTAGAGTTGCTTATGAGGAATCGTATCCTAAAAAAGTCAACTCAACAGAGTTGAACGCAACGGCAAAAGGCTTTAATAGTTGCCATCCGCTGAAAATATTAATAGCTTATGGCTTCTTTAACGTGTCGCTAACTCCCGCACGGTGATTACTATAAACAAGTTTCAGTTAAAGACTGAAATAAATATGCCAGAAAGAAAAGAAAATCATAGCCAGTCGTGAAATATTGACTTTTAAATAAAATCCAAGGGTCTTTTGTGAAGTAATTAAAATATTTATGTAATAAACATATGAAAATAATTCTCACAGGAAAGTGATTCAAGCGTATAAATAATACACATAGGTATGGTTTAGTTTAACGAGTTACCATAATAAACGCTCGTGCAGAAGGCTTAATTTTACAAGTTGCAAACCGCTTGAAAAAAAAAATTGAGAAAAAAAAATTGATAACATTTAACAAATTATACTATAAAGTATAATACAGATATTGAAAATAAGAGTTTACACTCCTAGAATTGCAAATATTAAATAAATTACACAATAAGTTAACCTAATACTACGATGATGATAATTAATTATAAGTTTTGACCAACGTCAATGTTAATGGTATAGCCAAACGATAATGAGGTGCATAGAAAAAAAAATAAGACAAAAAGAATCGGCTTATGCTCGCCGTGAAAATTCTCTCTCTCTCTGAAAATTCTTCAGGGCTATTTTGTAAAATTTCTGTTTCAGAATCTACATTAATATTTAATAATAATGATCGTAGTTCGTCTACAGATTGCGTCGAAGAAAAATTAATATTTCTGATTTTTAATTCATAAATTATTTCAGGTTTTATATAGGTTTTACATAAATAAATTCATTGCAAAATCAAAAAAAAAATGTTAAAGTGAAACAAATTTGTTAATAGTCGTTATGCAGAATAGAGCCTTAAAAATATACGTATTTTCAAGTGATGAAAATGAATAGAAAATGTTATTTAAATAGTGAAATTACTGGGTTATAGAATGTTGTGTCTTCAGAAAATTTCTTCAAGGATATTATAACGAAAGAAACTAAAGAAACTTAAATGTCTGAATAATTTAGCAGTATTTTGATATATTATAGTAGATACATATATAAATATATTATAGTGAATGTTAATGATTGAAAATGGTAACAAATAAAGTTTTATGCCTGACCTCAATAATAATTATAAAAAAATTATTTTTAATGTTGCAATTCTTCTGTTCCTTTTGTTCCTTCTGTTGCAATTTCTCCTCTCTTCTCCATAAACTACGTTTGAATATTCGGGCGCCAGTATGTAGCGTAGTTTCAATAAAACACAAAATTCTCTTCTGTGTTTATTTTTTCGGTAAAATTAAAAAATATACAAAAATGCCAACACTTTTGGCTACGCACACTCGTGAACGTAAAAAATAAATATAGGTTTCTTAAAAAGAACTTTGATTATCGATAATAAAATATCTTAACTATGTAATTTGGAATAATAAACTCGGAAAATAATAAATAAATAGATTCAAGTTGCTTTGATAGATAAATTTTCGTGACTGACTTGTCAAATCAAAACATTGCCGTTCTCCGACACTACGTAATTCCTAGTTTAAAATTACGTCGGGAACAACAAAAAAATAAAATTTACTGACAAAAAGAGGTCGAAATAGACAACCGTCACAAAGAAATTCTAGAACTTTTAAGCCTCATGCAGAATAATATTTATTCTTGCGTTTAAACATGACACTGTGTTAGTCGAGAAGGAAACAAATTGATTGATTATTAAAAACATTGATATATAAATGAGAAGCCTATTTTCTTATTATTTACACAAGTTCACCGCATCTACTTCGTTGACTATTTCACTGGTTTTGAACGTGACGAGTAAGGTGTATTATGATTCAGATATTTTTAACAGATAACTGTCCATTCTTGTATTATGAATCTAATAAAATAATAAGTAGTAATAAATCCGCAGAAACAAAATAGAACTTTGTTTTATGTTTCAAAACAAAATTGCGAAATATCAAAGGACCTACCTTCACAGGTTTACACAGCAGCATCAACTTGTCGAAGACGAACACGTATCGAGTCCGTAACTTCTGGTCTTCATGAGCTTTGACTTTGAGTTCGCCGTCCAATAGCAGCCGACCGTACGCCGCAAGCCCCGCCCCTCCCGCGCCTAACGCCCCGCCTTCCCAGTCGATTATGCTCTCCTGGTGGGATCAAATTTTTAAGGTAAGTTTTATTGTGAGAATGAATTAAGATTGTAAACATAAAAATACTTTAGAAGGCGGAATAACATTGTTATGAATTTCTTTTTTCTATACAAACTGTTTTAATGATTCGAATAGATACAAATAGAATAGATACAAATTAGAGTAGACAAAAATTCAAATGAGATATAACAATCTGCGCAGAAGCTGTATTAATAGTTGAAATGTCAATTTTGTGTCAAAAAAATTTAAATCACCTAGTTATCTCCTATACATTTCCGAAAACCTCTTTTAGCCAAAGATTTTTCTGCTTTCTTGGACCATACATATACCACCAAATAAATAAATATATTAATATTTACCCACTAAATACATTTAACTGAACTAAAAATTGTTACATGGCTTAAAGTAAAGTCGTACTCTGACACCGAATCCCTGCTAAAACCATTACACTAATTGTACCACTCAGTCTCACACAGACTCACCATACATATACATACACACAGATACTCTCTCCCACATACATACACACAGACACCCATATACACAATCCCACTCCATCTCTCTTCAACACATACATAGCTGATGTTAAGATGTCATATTCCCTATTATATAATCTTGAAATGTCTAGAGTTGTAGTTACACATATTTTTTCTCTTTTTTTACTCTTTTTAAAATTTGTAAACCATTATTTTCATACGCAAATAGATAGATAGTAAATAGATCTACCACCTTCTTGTGTACATTGTATGTAAAGAACAAATAAAGATTATTATTATTATTATTATTAAACGCTAAAAACTTAAGGGCGTTCGTTGCAGTTAAATAAAAAAATTTATTAAACAAAAAGTTTTAGTTTTCTAAATCAGCTTTTAGTTGCATAACTATTATATTAGGCGTAAAATAGGAACGCCAATGTTTATAAATTTCACCAAAGACATTGAGATAATTGTATCCAGCGTTACCTGCACTTTAGCCAGCAAGGCGAGCACCTCGCTGTCCCGCTTCACCTCGTTGATGTACTGCGCCACATCCACCATGGCTTCCTTGGCGCGCTCCAGCCCGCGGAACTCTTCGTGGTTCTGGATGGGGTAGTTCAATGTCTTAACGTTATCATCATCGATACAATTATTTATTTGTTCTTAGCTTATAGAAAAACATAAACACTTATAAGTAAAAAAAACCAATATTTACTAAAACTTATTAAGGCTTATTCTTATATATATTTTCGGCTTCACCACAAAAATTTTTAAACACCTATTTACTTATTTTTTTATTACCAGCTAAATTAAAATAGCAGTTCCTGGTGGTGGTTTATACTATGATGGTTTGAATTTTTATTTTCTTTTATCTGTATTATACATTTAGACATAAGTTTAAAAATATAAAGATGTTCAACTTTTTTTGTGATAAGGCCGTTCATGATTGGTTAATTTGCGGATAACTGCAAGGCTGAAATCCAGACAGAATGTGCCGCAGTGGGATGCTGCTGCAGTTGCACCTGAGCCGGCGCGTCACTCACCGGCTGCGTCTCGTGCACCAGCTTGTCCAGCAGCAGGTGGTACTTGAGCACGCGCTGCATCGGCACCGACAGGATGTCCCGCAGTTGGATGCGACCATCGCTGTGCTCTTTTTGACATTTCTGTAATCAACGGAATGTCATGAAATACAATTAATAATTAAACAAACGTACAGGGCATTAGAACATGCTGTTTGGTCGTAATCATTTTATTTCAGGTGTGCGCTATCATCACTGTACTGACTCAATAAAACATGCATACCGCGCGAAACAAGGGGAACGGAGGTCTTCGAAATCCTATTGCAGTGTTCAGATCAAAGTAGGCACCGGTGAGGCACACAGCAAGCTTGCAATTTAAACCTAGACCTGTTACAGGTCACTCAGCACTAATATCGTACAAAGCGTACAAAACAAATTGTATTACCAAAAAGTTCATAAGGAGCGAAATAACTAGTTCAAGCAAATACCTTTGTAAAAGCGCATGAGGTGATTTCCTATAAGTGGCAAGGCACTTATTTTATTGTTTAAGTAATTGTATAACATTTAAATTGTATAGTGTACTTGCTGTTGGAAATCCAATAAAAAAAAAAAAACATTACAATAATTGGCTGCGAGCGTTGAGCACACGTTAGTATGCTTGGTTTTTGTAAAGTCTGAAGGGAATAAGAGCACAATTACGTTCTTCTTATCTTATTACTATCGATAAATCTGACGATTGAAAAGTTTACTTGACAAGTTTAATTCAAGGAACAGAAAATTCTAAGTTTGAATAATAATTTTTGTGCCAGTTTTTTTGTTTTTCATTTTCATTTTATTTCTGTGTTTCTTAAGCGATTCGCGGAGATTTAAGATAGTTGTAATTGTGCCAACGCGTTTTTTTAATGGAATTGTACAATTTATGAAATGTAGTCTAACGTAGTTTAGGCTAGTTAAAGCTTTTCGATAAAGTTTTAATATTTATTGAGTAAGATCAAAAACCAACGACGCACCATAATTCTGCTAAAAGTGAACTATAAAATAGATAAAACACATAAGGGCTTTTATACATACATCGGTTCAGAATAGAGGCCGAATTAAATATAATATACTCTAAGAAAAAAATCGCCACACTCATCAAAATTATATTTTTTTATCTACATATATAACCGACACAAGCGTGGTAGATGTGGGTTTGCCTTTGCTCCTGAAACGAATGCACCGACTCGACAGCAGTGTGAAACACTCTTTAGAAAGCGATCTCAGCAGCTATATGCCCCATTTCCTTCAGTATGTAATAACATATATAAAACATGACGATGCCATGAAGATGCGTTTATTGCCATGTAAAATGTAACTTTTAAAAACTAAAACACATACCAAATATTGGTTAAAACTGCTGCAAGAACATTAGACGGAATATTTAAATTGTTCCGTGCAAAACTGGACAATTTATACTTTAATAAATAATAATAATAAATCCCCAGACAAACACATCAACTGTATGGCCCCAAAGTAAGCTTGTTTTATGGTATTCTTGTTGTTTTTTATGGATGACCATACAGCGAACTGGAGAGCCCAGAATAAACATACATATATAAATATAAGCATCCGTAACCCCAGAACAAACATCTCTGTTCATCACACAAATGAATGTCCCGATCAGGACCCGAACCTGAGACCTTCTACTGGGCTACTACCGGTGCAGCCAATCGACCCTCATACTATTATTATTAGAGCGCTACTATTTGTTTGTATATCTGTATGGAATGGTTAAACTCTGAAAATACTAAACCGATTTCCTTACACCTTTCACGAGTAGCAGGTACATTATTAAAAAGAAGACTATATTTTATGCCGATATTAAGAAGGAATCAGGGGTCACGCGAGAGAAATCGCACTAGGACCTCTAATTCAAAATTAAAATAATTTATTTCATCAAAGGTAACATCATAGATCTTTTATAATTCAAATTTAAATATTTATTTTTCAACATTGACAATTACTTATTCTTATTGACTTAAAATAAAACATGACTCTACCACCTGTTCGGAAAAACCTTCGTGAAGAAGAACTGGCAAAAAACTTCACGGGTGTATTATTTTTAAAAATAAATTTACAGTGTCTCTTATGTCTATACAAAATTATTCTTATCTGCATCTGTTAGCTCGGCAAGTCTCCGTCTCCCCAAGTATCCAAACGACGAACACCCTCAAACTTTGTATACTTTATGAATATCTTCTTTTCGTCATCATCATCATCATCATCGTAGCGTAAATGCGCCTTAACTTTGGCTTTTAAAAGGTATCGTAGAAAGACCCGGAGGAAAAAAAACCTCTCGGTATACTATTGTCAAAATTGTAAAAACATGAAATAGTAGGTATAAAATTTGACTACGATATTCCATAAAAAAAACAATTAACATGAGTTTCGTTCAGAAGAAATATTTATTATAGTGCAACAAAACAGTTGGAACATTTATTAACCCTTTCCATGCGGGATCTTACTTTTAATATCGCCGTCTCTATACGGACGACCTTTTATAAGATCGCTTCTCTAGAACGATGGTCGAGATATTACGTCCTAACCAATATGCTCCATCTGTACGAAGGGCGTTATATTACGTCTGCTCAAATCTATCACCAGACGCGGTTGGCGTATTATTACGTTTCCCAAATTATATAGACAACATCGGTGTTGCCATTTGTAATAAATATTACCCAACTATTATTTTTGTTAAGCTAAAAAAAATAGGTGTTTTATTATTGTATATAACTAAAGATATATATATTTTTATACTCTCATATTTTTTTTGGTAAATAAGAGCAATTAATTTTTTCTTTTTTTTTTAAATTTAATAGCAATAAAACACCAAAATTTTTTGCTATTAAATTTTAAAAAAAACTAAAACATGAATTGCTCTTATTTATTAAAAATTTATGATTATAAAAAAAATTATCGATGGTTATTTAAAATAATAAAAAGCGAGAAGGAAAAAACTGTTATACTACTACTGATAACTGTTACTAATTTACTATTTTCATAATTTCAATATAAGCCTTAGGACGCATACATGGCCTTAAAAATTTGCAATTCTTCCATCAATAAAAGGCTAAAGTGGTAATTCCTTTTATCTATTCCTTTTTCTCGAACACACTCATCAGATTTACATTTCATCAGAATTACAGCTAGAACTAGATTTTTGATTGCTTCTAATATCATTTAAACATATGACTATTTGGTAATATTCGTTGGGGTATCTTAAAAAGATCTTGAGATTCTTCATACTCGCCAATAATAGAACTTGAACCTTCTGGGTAAATTTCAGTATCACTTGCACGTTTTCTCGACAAAATGCTTTGTGACATCGCATCATCATCGATAAAAAATGGCTGCGAATTTTGTTCATTTTCGTCGATTTGATTATCGTCGGAAGTTTTATCTACGAAAAATATTGGAATGAAAATGTGTTGATATCAACACAAACAAAAATGTTCAAAGTAATAACAAAACTTAACAACAAAAATAAACAACAACTTACCATTCATATTTTTTACACTTTATTATACTTAAATAATCCTGAAACTTGGAACACTTGTAGCATATCATATATATGTGTAATAAGTGAGTATTTTTCCACCGTTTCAGTAGCGCTGTTGCGTCCTATAACCTAAGCACAGGAGTGCCGTCCTTGTCGTTGATCTGCTCGTTTATGGCGGCAATTTTGTTTCAACGGAATAATACGCCCACCGTATGGTAAACGGATTTTGGTCGGACGTGATATCACGCCAGCCGCATGGGAAAGGGTTAAGCAATGTTAAAAATCAGGAGGGACACGTTAGAAACCAAGCTATTCAATACATACGCAGCTGAAATGTAGAAATATATTTAAAAATCGTAAGTTTGAAAAGTTAAGACAGGCACCTAACTACACACTTAAAATCTTTCATAACTGGAAAATATTTAACAGCTGTCTTTTAAAGAAGTCAACACGGTTTTCAAATTTCAAAGTGCATCATTAAAATTTTATCGCCGCTTTCATTTTATTGTTGAGTTTTACGAAAAAACACTTTCTCGCAGATTGTTTTCAATTACAAAATTGAATCGCTTGGAATATGGAGCAACTTAAATTTCTTTCTATTCAGGAAGTTACAATGGAGTTTTTTGTGGTGGAACGAAAACTGTAAGAACGTTTTCACTGTGATACTTTATTATGAAGTGTTTTAGCATAGAGATTTCCTAATAAACCGATATTTTTTTAACGACACCACCCGTTGCAGTACCCGACTCGCAGGGAACCTATACTTTAATATTAAACGTATTACGCAAAAAAATATTACTGGTGTTGAATTATTAAACCAGCTGCTTGCCTCATGTGCTGTTTCAGCCTTGCATTCTAGGTGAATTATAATTGAATAACCACAGAGTAACAGTAACTACTTTGTTCAGCTTAAAAAACTAGACGTTCCAGGTTCGATTCCTGCTCGGGGCATCCATTCGTGTGATGAACACAGTTGTTTGTTTTCGGAACATAGTCATTCGTATTTGTATATGTATGTTTATTCTGGGTTCCCCCCCCCCAGTTCGCTGTATGGTCATCCATAACACAAGCTCTGCTTACTTTGGGGCGATACAGCTGGTGTTTTCGTCTGGGAATTATTATTATAATATATATCGGGATAAAACTTGTAGTATTCCTGGATAATGTAGCTTTTCAATGGCAACAAAATTTTTAAAGTTTATCGATGAAATATAAACGAAAAGATTCCTTTGGGTATCGTTCGACGGCCACTCACCACCAACTGTTTGCTGAACGTGGCATCCCTCGCGTCCAGGGTCTTGAGCGAGTCCTGCGCGTGCGTCAGGTTGGCGCAGTAGTCGCCGTACAGCAGCAGCTTCTCGCGCCACGCCAGGAACACGTCCGCCAGGCGCGGCGCGCCGCTGCCCGGCACGCACGCGTCCGTCGCCAGCCGCAGCTGCCGCAGCAGCCCGCTGTGGGTGTCATGCAGCTCCTGGAAAAAAACGTGTTGGTGTGGAGATGGCGTACATTATGGTAGAGGAAAATCCAACGGTAAAAATAAGGGGCATTAAAAAAAAATTATAGCTAAATACCCTTTCTTTTATACTAGGATAAAACATGTTGAAACAGTTGTTACTTTTACAATGACATGTGAAATTAGGGGGCCATAAATAAACTGTCCATTTCGAAGATTTATACTTCTGTATTTTTTGGAAAATATAGAAAAATCAATCATCAAAAAGGACCATTGCACGTAAAAGAGAAAAGTTTTATTTATTATATCATACTCATTAACAATACCAAAAATTTATATCTTAGAAGTCATCTAAACGTCGTTACAAATAAGTTTTTAGCTCAAGTTACACCGTGAAAATTTCAACCGTCTGTACATCAGTTTCCAATCGGCGAGAAGAGGCTGCGCCACGCTTCGACCAATAAAAACCCAAACGCAAAAAATATCAATATCAACAAATAAAATAAAAACATCAGTTAAAATATTCATAGACGGATTATTCACTAACTTCCTTTACTGTGTCAGGGGTCAACGCTCTGTCAGCAGGGCCGTATCAAAAAAACTAATCTCACGACGAATGCCAAACAAAGGCGGATCGCACGCCGCCGGCCCACGACCGCGCTGTTCGCAGCCACCACGCGAACCGGCGGAACGCGGCCTCTTTCACTGCCCATAAGTTAAACAAGGAATTCTACAGCAGTGCCGCTTGATAACTCATTCAATTAATATGTCATTAACTAGGATAAAAATACTGTAGTATAATACAGCGATAAACAATAATAGATTCTCTTCTATACTTGTATGCGAAACAAATGGCGTCAAGTTCGACACTCGTCCAGTTGGCTTGGTCGAGTAGGTTATTGTCAGGCCTCTATGGATTTTAAAACATCGAAACCTTTTTTCAATGTCAATTTGAATGGTAATTGTATGCCTAGCTAGCGCAGTCAGTAAACCTATATTGTCATTGTTAGCCGTGTGAAGGTTATGTACAGCGATTGTCTACTGTTATGTTTTTTTTTTTTTCGTTACTGGTTGTACGGCCCTAATATAATGTGCACGCGAGGAGGATGTAAACTCGAAATTGACTTCTGTTCAGGAAGAACCCTTGAACTATTGAGAAGAAAAACAGGAACCTGAGTAGGTACTAGCCGATCGACACGTTCTGTCCTGAGGGGATTTATCAACTGGTCTCCTTCGACGCGAATGAAAGATAAAGAATGACATGAAGATAAGGATTTTTTCTTTACAGTATAGATCTTTGTATTTCAAACACTACGTTATTATACATTGCTTGCTGAAATTCGAAAAATTTTGTGCGAGATCAAAATTTTTGGTTACATAGGTATAGTAAAGTTTTTGTTAGTTTGTAGTTATAATTTTTTTTATGTGTCACACAAATTTCGGAAAGTTCGAAAGTAAATTTTAGATATTTCTATATCGTAGGACAGTTAGATTAAATGGAGTTATTTCGAAACAAAATCAAGACTATAAAAAGCCCTAGATTCGTGCTATGAAAAACGTAGTCTATAGCCGCGTGGAATCCGGCGAGCAGACGCTCTGCAACCAAGAGGTTCAACTGAAAGATCACTGGCAAATAAGATACCAGTCCCAAGTGTACTAAGTTTGGAAGCCAGTTATCAAATAACTTAAGTGCACTATTCGCGCAGAATTGCCAAGTTGGATAGTTAAACTAGTTCCAAGTGTAGGTAAGGAAACACGATAAAAAAAAATATAAATACTCAACTTACCTTAATTCCAAAAAATATAACTTGCAGATCTTGCGGTTTCAGGTACGGCGTGAGCGGCCTCAAGAAATACTTGATGATTTTACTCAGAACGTCCACATAGTTGCATTCGGTGTCCACCAGTTCCCTAATTACGTAGTCCCTCTTCTCCAGACTAAGCGACGAGGTCGCTAGCTAGAACACAACAAAGGTGACTCAGTCGATCGCAACTTAAAAATGCCAAAAAGCAAGCCAAGCAAAAACGCTAATCTACTTAAACCATTGTAAAAGAAGCCGCCAAACTACATTATAAAGCGCTAATGAGACCTTCCTTAATTTTAAGACAATTTAAGAAAAACTATATATATGGAGAGTTAGGACAGTTTAAGACCCTGAATGAAACACAACTCATGAACCTCCTTTTACTTTCTAACTATCGTAAATAACAAACTTAATAATTTAAGAAAGTCAGATAAGCGCCCAAACTAAAAAAAAAAACTAGTGGCCAGCAAATTAGTATTATTTACGGGAAATGGCGACTCTATGAATAACGCAGCCGCCGCGACCGCCGGAATTCTTTCCACCACTTTTACTCGAGCAAAACGTGTTTCGTGATATGCTTCGAATACATTAATCTCCATTTTAATGCTCCGTCTAGAACGCCGAATTTTTGATTATATTCAGTGATCAACCGTCCGCGAAACTCATTACACAGGATCATATACAATTATTTATCACTACACTTTGAAAAACAACAAATATTGATTAAATCCAGAGTTGAGTGTTTTAATGTTCGCCTTTACTATTCGCTTTTTCTAGTTTTTCCTTGAAACAATGCGTACGCTTACATCGCGCCGTAAACAAATAAACATGAAAGTTTGTGTATTTTCTGCTCATCGCTGCGTATTATGAAAATAAATTGATAAAGGCATTCAATGCTCGACGAGTGTGCTATGCATTAACGAAACAAAGCTTACGCAACGGATTCTGCCAAAAACTAATAAACCGCGACACACCGTGGCATAATGAGACGTGATGAGATGTTCGTTCAACACATACAACTATGTTGTGTGGAGCAGATTTTGAAACATATATTTACAACATTTTCTATAAAATAAAGTAGATAATAACGTGCGAGTTTTCGAAAACGGTGCCTGTGCATTTTACTCACTACAATAATTCCGTCCAAATTGTACATAGTATGTTAGCAGCGCCGCTCTGCACCGCTGCGCAGTCGCCTGCCATTGTAGCTGACGGCCAACTAACCGCACCGCACGCACATGTCCCCTTCTTGGACTTCGCGATTCAACGTATCTATCGTTATTTCGACTAATTATTGGCAATATCCATCTCATCAAATGAAGATGTTTTAATTAGCATCGATCAGTTATAATTACTTAATTAAGTAATTTCTTTCTAGTCGCCGTTTCCCGTAACAAGCAAAAGAAAAAATAGATGCGGCATACTGGTGCGAGGGCGGTCGAGAGCTGTTCTCTCGCTCGTTTGACGGCGCAGAGGTCGTGGTAGATCTCCTCGTCGCGCTCGGTGGCCGCCTCGCTGGCGTACCCGCCGCCGCACGCGCCGCCGCTGGACACACGCGCCCGTTAGCACTACTCTACAGCACTACGCATGCAGCTCCCACGTCCACTCGCATTATGCAGCTATCGCGTGTTAGGCGACCAACCAATGCGCTTCCTACTCGCATTTATAATGCAAATTTCATATTGTGGGTTACTGGTTGTCGCGGATTTGTCGGTCTTTTGCTAATTAAATTGGACTAGGATGTTAAAACATGCTTAATACCGTGTGCGTGTGTTTGTGAATACACTGTTGACAGGGGTTGCGAGTTCGGATTCTGACGTGAAACTGTGATTAGAGTAAATCAACTTTGACGTCAATAAGAACAAGTAATTGTCAATGTTGAGAAATAAATATTTGGATTTGAATTTCGAACTAAAGTTTATATTTGTAATCAGTAGCTAAAACTGCGCTAAAAAATCAAAAACAGGATACGAGAATGAGTTTGCAATCGGACATCTAGAAATGTATTCTTACTGATTACCAAGAAAATTGAACCAAACGAGGACTAGGACGTAGGTATACTACTTGTGTATGTTCAAGTTGTAGGCACTGCAGATAAAGGTAACAAAAACAAAATGACATTTAAATAAACTTACAAAATGCGCTACGATTTAAGCTTAATCTACATTAGGGAAAAGGCGGTGGTCCAAAGCAAACCATAATCATGCCCAAATCGAAATGATACTGAAAAACAACCGCAGCAATTTCAAATTCCCTCGGAGCAGCAAACTACCAGCCACACAAAATGCTGTTCTTTACTCTACGATACTGAATAAGTCGTAATTCTAAGAAACACGAGTCGATATCATATCAGCATCGCACTTGAACGGCAAATAACACGCCCTCTGATACGATAGTGTCAACTGTCGCGACATCAAACAAACTTAATTAATTAAACCATTAACGGAAACAGTTAATTCACTGTATTCGAAATCGGCTGCTAATTAATCAACGGCTTATGTAATCAACGTAATTTAAAAATCGCAATCCAAAGCTTTATGTCACTCACAAACAAGACAATTGTGAAGAGTGGCATTTTGGTGAATTATGTAACTACTCTGTGAAACAGAATGCCACTTTCTCATTATAAATCTGCCGTAATGAATAATTTAGTTATTATTGAAATGTATTTAATATATGTGGCAATATCTAAATTGTTTGTTGGTTTTGTAGCCGAGGTAAAGAACAGCATTTTAGTAGTAATGAGAGAGGAGCACCTCTGGCTCGGCCGAGGTGAACTTGACATAGCAGAGGTCCTCGTATATCTCCTCGACGCGGTCTTCGCAGGCGGCGCTGGGGATGGTGAACTGCACCCAGGGCAAGGGCGGGTGCTCCGCCGCCGGCTCCAAGGGGAACGCTGCCGTCTCCAACGACATGTTCGTGCTACTATAACGTACGGACCCACTTTGTAAACACAAACTACAACAGGTTATGTCTAATGAATAATAAGGGGGCTTTACTCAAGGGCAGGTCAACCTACATTTGTAAAACTTGAATAATTTACAGCACAAGTTTTTAGCATGACGACGAAGATAATATTTTTGTTAAGTTTTAAAGGAGACTTACACAGATTGTAGATCTTTGTATATATCTTCTTCTGACTGTGTTCTGTGTGCTGAGAATGGCCTGAAAATATGTTTTAGCATAAGTGTGCAAAATTTCAAACATCACATTGTAATCCCATTTTTTTTGTAATTTATAACAAAATTACTTAATTTCAGCTTACTTTAAACATTTAACATTTAAATACAGTAAAAAGAATTTCTTAGCAACAAGAAACCAGAAAAATGCATAAGCTTGGTGACTATAATATTCACTTACTTATAGTGTTTTGCCAAGGCTTTTGGGCACTGGCTGAGCTTAGCCAGTGTACACAGTACTCTGTGAAAGTTGGAGAGGTCAAACAGCATCGAAGGGTCAAAGAGGTCCGTCTCTCTGAGCTCAAATACTTCATGGCAAGTTCTCAGGAACACTTTGATGTTTCGCATACATAGAAACTGTCAAAACAATATTTATTCTATAAAGATTTCTGCCAAAGTAATTTATGACTGATAGTAAAAAATAAGTATGGATATTTGTTTGGGTTATTTTAAACAACAAAATTACAATACTTGCTGTAATTAGGACAAGGTTCAAAGAACAATTTAATGATATGTTTAAAAATTATATGATGAACCTAACAGATATCATAGTCTTGTAATTGATAGACAATCTTTGTAGGGTTACTAAGAAGAATTCTAATTTTCCATGTTTCTCTTCATTATTTTTTTATACCTAGTTTAATACAAAAAATAATAATTGCTTTCCTATAAAATACCTTCTGGTCAATATTCTACAGGTAATTAAAACAGTTCCATTCTATTCTATTCTCAAGCTGATACAGATAACATGCTGAATACATTATCAGTAATATACAAACTATAAATGAATCTCAACTTTATTCATAAATTTATGCCTAATTTAAGAGTTATGAGTTTTATCAAAGGAACAAACATGACAAGTATAGTATGTTGTTGAGTTTGTTACCAATATTGTATCATAACATAATACAGAACTAATCTATAACTTTATTTTTTTTTAATAAACCGTAGGGTTTTAATAATTACAAATACAAATAACAAATTGTTACAATATGAAAAGCTTCAAGTCGTCACATCTTACGATTGAACGGTAGATAACATCTAGAATAGTTTGTTAATATAATAATTAACACCAAGGCTACTTGTGAAACAACTGAGTACCTGAGCCATCTGCGGTCGCTGATTTACTTCCTTCATGTCAATGCACCCAGGATGCAACACATTGAGAAGGTTGCATAGCAGTACACCGTCTCGCAAAGTATATGCAAGATCATGAATTGTGCTGTTCTCCCAATTTGCTTTGTGGTCCGGACGTAGCAAGCCACATCTCGTAAGCCAAGACGCACACTCGCGCCAAAGATCGTCTCCCCCAGCGGCCATATTTCTAATACACTTGCTAGGGTAGCCTAAACTATCAGCACTAAGCACTGCTTTTTAATAATCAACAGGCCATTATTAACAAGGGTTAATTGATAATTGACATACAAATTGATACAACAATCGGGCTGCTGAACAACCACCAGCCAACCAGCCAGTACTTTTTTTTAATACATCTAGCTGTGGGTTACCAATTTGACAATATTAAATTTCACTCATAGAAAAACTTAAATGCGCAGAAAAATAATTATATTGTTGAGAGATTCGTTTTCTTCCATTTATTTACTCTGATAAAATAAACAATGTTATTCTTCGTCACTTGATGTGTTTTGGCTTTAATATAAAAAAATCTCTTCTTTATTTTATTAATCTTGTTTCCATAAATTAACCCAGAGAAATGTTCAGCATATTATAGCTTTACGAGTACGTATATTAAAAAAAGTCTTGACCTACATTCACTCCTGCATTGCATTCACACTCTAACACTTACTTTTGGAAGGCTGTTTTGCATGGAGGTTAGCTTTTTAATATAGTAATCACAAATCACCAACAATATGGCCCCAAAATAAGCAGAGCTTGTGTTATGGTTGACCATACAGTGAACTGGGGGGAAACCCTACATACATAAATAAATACACACAATCATGACCCGAGAACAAACATCTGTGTTTGATGCACAAATGCATGCCCCGGCCAAGGCTCGAACCTGGGACCTTTGGAATAAGAGGCAAGGCTGCTACCCACTACACCACTCAAAAAAATTAATAAAAGTAAAAAATGTAATAGTCTGGTCCCTGAGCGTGGGAACTCTTGATCTAACACACACATTGATATTTTAAATGAATACAGACGCATCGCGCACAATTCGTATACTCACCCTGTAAACGAATTAGTCTAATTTAGGGTTTTTGTTTAAGTTAGATATTCATCGAGTTTTCGTCTTTGTAGATTGATTAGGAATGTGATAAAAACACGCAATGTATGAAGCCGCGTCTCGTATAGTGTGCTCGTAGTCACTAGCCGGCGACACAGGGTGTGGTCCCAGTGTATTTTTATGAACAAATTTAAAAAAATATTATGTTAATATTTTGTGTGATATAGGAATTATATGGGTTTCAAAAATGATCTGTTATTTAAAAAATGAAAATAAAGATCAAAATAAACAGCCATTTAAACAAATTTTATTTATCATGTTTATTTTTCTTGCATATAGATATAACAGAAAGCTATTATATAGATGCACACAAAGGGACTGGGTTCCGAAGTTTTGGCCGTTAGTTTTGAAACTAACGGTACTCCATTGATTAATTTTTTTATTTTAGCAATAGTGGTTTTTCATTTTTTGTGCTTCGCGTATATCTACTCTTTTTTTAATGGGCTCTCTCACCTCCATTTTCCTATCTAATCTTGAGTCTATAATTTCAGTAACCAAACAATCAAGGTAAAATATTTTTGATTTTTCATCAAGTCATAATCTGTTGTAAATATTTGAACTTTCACGTCCAAACTATAAAAATGCATTCACTTAGAGTGACATGTAGCTGCCCCTGAACTTGATAATACCAGTCGTAATTGGTGTTTAATAGGAGCTCTCCTGTTGGATTGCGTTTCCAGAAAGTAATCTTTTTCTTTCTAACACCGTCATCTATAGACACATCGGCACAGGAATATGAATACTTAATTTCAATTATCTTGTCTTCACTCAATGATCCATCTGGGCTTGCTCCTAAATAGGGTATATTTGCGTCTAAAAATAACCCGCACTTTTTATGTTTTATGGATTATTTTTTTCAAATTTTCAGTTTTTGCGAATCCAAAATCATTTTCACTTAAGTCTGGTTTTTAACAAAAATATACTTAGTCTTTGTCCATATTATTTACTGGTTTTGAAAGAGTTCTAATCCGGCCGGGTTTGGTTTTTGAACGCATTCTTTTCTTTTTTTAGTTCAAGAAGGCGTATGAGTGGATTGGGTTTTTTGCATATAGCGTTATCGTAACGATAAGTTATCGGCTGTTTCGTGTTAAATGCCATAACACACATTGCACAACGTGCTGAATAGGATTCTCTACTTGAATAATTTATACGTTTTCCTCCCACAAATTTAGTTATTATACTAATAAATATTTCCGCAATATGTTTACGCTGTACATTAAGCTTTTTGAATTATTTACCAACCTTGGAACAAGTTTCATAACTGCGTTGTAAAATGGGCAAGCTTTCATTTCTGGCACAAAGTTTTTATCAACAACCGTCTCATAATATGAACCTGAATTTAGGTATTTGCACTAGCAAGGCTTACAAGCTTAGTGGTTACCAAAAACGTGATTTAGTCAATTTAGTAAATCTGTTTTTAGATCAGTGATTTTTTCATTCAAGGATTTTTGTTTTTGAGAATTATTGTGCTTGATGGAACTAGTTACTGAACGCCTTAATCGTAGAATACTTTTGAACAAAGCTTTGCGTAAGTGCAATGGGTGGCTAGTTGTTTTCGCCAGTTCAACCAGTTTTGTGCATTAGTTGCGTAGTAAGTAACAACCAAACTATGATAAGGGTTAGCATCTAGTATACTTTTGTAGGTACTGGAATCTCCATCAGCAATTATTTTAGAGTATATGATTCCATACATTTCTATGGAACTCTTAAAACCTTCTGTTATTGCAAAAGCCTCCATTCCACTTGAGGAACCACTGTAGTTTTTAAAGAAAACGTGATCTGGGCAAGAAGTATTTCGCTGCTCTGGCATACATCATACAGTACTTATGTTTTATTGCCACGTATAGGACTTTTTTCGTTCTGTAACCAATAATTACAGCAGCACCTGACAAAGCTGTATAGTTTTTTTTGTAAGATCTTTGAGACCAGCACGCGTCTGTTACCTACGTCACCGTTTTGTACGGCTAAATTGTATTGTTCTTTTGCAGCTTCTTCCATGCATTTCTATTTTGACCATTCCCACAATTCACAAACGTTTATATGAAATTTAACTTAAAGATTTTTAGACATACATGGTATACCGAAAGAAGCTGATATCTGTTCTAACCATGCATAGCCAGCTCTTATCGACATAACTATCGCAATAAAGATTTGAATTGAATTAAATTGAATTAAAACTAGAGACTGCTTTCTCGTTCAGATTAAAATCTTTACTATTTACATCACGTTCACAATTCCTCACATGTAATTCGATATTACACATTTTGCAGAGGAAAGTTGTAAATAACTAAAATCACAACCTAGAGGTGATTTGTGTTTGGGATTTTTTTGCAATTCCACAAAAAAGTACATGAAATTAAACAATCTCCGTCCATCTACTTTAAATGACTCGTTTTCTCGTACTTCTGCTATAAAAAAATTCAAATTCAAATCCAAATTCACACATTTATTCAACATATTCAAAAATGTGGAGTATTCCGTTCCGACGATATCTGAAATGATATTATTGTTTTAGTTGGATATATTTTAATATAATTAGTGATTCTAACATAATATGTGTTTATAATGCATCCTTTTGTCAAATACTTAAGTGACAAAAGTAATTACATCTGTCGTGGACATAGAATCTTGCATGTTTTGGAATTCCTAAAATTATGAAGCAAGCCAAAAGTGCGAAGCGACTTTGTGGCTGAAAGTTATATATTCAGTTCTAGTGACTTGTTCTTAATTGTATAATATAACTATAATATTACTCAGTAATCTTTTGAATATTCATTATACACACGCAGTACAAGGAGTATACAAAATAATTATTGTTATACTAGCTGTTAGTCTTCCTACTATAAATAAATATGATGTATGTCATGACAACACTTATAGCTACAGTGCACATATCATCTTTCATGTTTTTGCTATCCTGTATTGAACTTCTTTTCTCCAGTAATAATCATTATAATGGTATTTAATTGGAAATATCTTTGTGTTACGCTTTTTTCACTAATTCATCAATTTTTAAATAAGTCTATTTAAAGGTGTTTATGTTAATGTAGTATGTTTTTATTATTAAGAATTATATTATTTTGGAGGTATGGCAATCAGCAGTCGTTAAGGTACAACAATATTAAGAATATTTTTTGTAAAGTTGTCACTTTGATACTTACTGCGCTATTTTAAATCTTCGTTTTTTTTTTTTTGGACTGTCAATTTTTCGTTTGCGGTGTACACACGGTTTTCGTTATTTGTCAGTTATTTTGGTGATTTTGTTATCATCATTGAGTTATTTTAAGTGTTTCTGTTTTTCTCTTCCTCGCCTGGTAAATGGTTGTACGAATTATCTAGCTCGTAATGAGCATGGATTGTGTTCCAATGCCTCCTAAGCCCCCAGACCCAATCCCGTTTTCTGATGTCATCAACTCCCCTGACCCTTTCTCTCAACATGTGCAAACAAGAAAACGTCCAAGTATAAATCGGGATTCGTCCCCTACTCCTAAAAAATCTGTTTCGAATGCTCTTCCATCTCAAACCAATAACCTTATTTACACTCATCCAAGTCTTTTAGAAGAAAAATCTTACGATCCTTCTGACAAAGGTCCTTTCATTGTTCATGTGTCCAGGTCAGAAACTCACCCTAAGTCAGGTAGTACATTTAATCATTTAAATTTTGGAAAATTTTTATTTACATCAAACATTAAAAATATTAAAAGTGATGGTATAAAGAGTGTTGGCAGAAATCGGGTCTCTGTGGAATTCTCATCTGCATGTGCAGCAAACGAGTTTCTCAGAAACCCGAGTCTTAAATCTCATAACTATATAGCTTTAATTCCTACATATAATATAACAAGAATGGGGCTGATCCGCGGGATCCCAACTTCATGGTCTATGGAGGAAGTTGTATCAACAATCTCCACAAGCCAAGGTGATATAACAATTTTGAAGGCGCGTCGCTTAAACAGAAAAGTGTCCATGGAGTCTGGTTCCACTTGGACCCCCACAGGTTCTGTAGTGATCACTTTCTCTGGACAATGCTTACCTGATAAAGTGTTTATTTTTAACTCATCATTAACCCTTGATCCATACATTTTGCCTTCCATACAATGCTTAAACTGTTGTAGATTTGGCCATGTGAAAGCCCAATGCCGATCCAGTGCTCGGTGCTTCATATGTGCACAAACTCACTCAGGTGACTCTTGTCCTGCATCCTCTGAAGTTTCCTGCCTGCAATGCTCAGGCCCTCATTTAGCAACTGACAAATCTTGCCCGGAACATTCCCGGCAAAAGAATATTAAAATCACCATGTCCCAAAAGAACATATCATTCAAGGAAGCATCATCCCTCTTCCCTTCAGTTAAAAAATCGTACGCAGATGCTTCTAAAAGTTCTCCTTCACTGAATCTTTCTTACTAAAAAACAATATACAAACCATCAAAACCCAGTCCGTCTTTATCTCCAGGCTATGACAAAATTGCCCATAATGCTATTATTGCTAACCCTCCATCTACTAAATCTGATAATGCCTTCCCCCCTACTTCTTCCTGCTCCCCTAATGACAATTTTTTAGAACTCCTGATTTCCCTAGTTTTGAACATTCTTTCAAAATTTTAAGACATCCCACTACCGTCCTCCGTTGCTAAAAAGTTATCCCCTATTGCTAATGTTCTTCTTAACAATGGCCAGACGCCTTTTTAAATTATACTCTTCTATGTTAAAAATATCTGTAAAAACTTATTTCATCCCCCTGTTTTTGTATTGTTCAAGGTAACTCAATGCTCGAGATACTGCAAGTTCTACTCAACTGATCGCTACAAAATTATTAACCCCGTGTAGTACGTGTGTATACTAATACTTGAAATTGGCAGAAATAGTTATTGTGTCGTAACAACAGCTGATTGCCATAAAACAAAATAATAATTATTTTTTTTTGTGTTTGTAATACTTTTGTTTACGTTTTCCCATATCTACCAGAAATGGGTTGAAAAATAAGAATAGGTTTTTAAGTACTAACATTAGCGCTTAATAACTAATTCATTTGAAAAACTACAAATAACAGCGTGTGTTGTTCTAGCGGAAAAGTTTCGAATTACTAAATATAATTAGTTTATGATGTCGTGTACCTAAATGGGTATGCAAAATTGTATCAGGCCGTTTTGAAATATTTGTTGTTCATGAGTTATGAAAAAATTACCAGTTGCCACCGACGATATTATTCGAGCATTCGATTAAAAGGATTATTTTGTGTTTCACTACTTTTTGCACATTTATAAACAACATCAATATGTGAAATCCGACACTTTTCCGGCAGAACAACGCCCGCTAAAAAACAATCAACATACCAAATTCATTTATTCCTCGAACAACACAAGTTAGCATAAGTGTACGGCACTCGCGACCCACCCTTATGCTTGAGAAACAAAGGTATATCACGAAACAATTGAGAGCTTGATGGACGACGAATGGACGTACGTGCACCTCGAAGTGTGGGATGGCACTGAAGTTTCTGCGCGAGTTTACTCATTAATTTATTTATTTAAAGCAAATTACGAATGACAATTTCTACATACTAAAATGTATGGACATTTTCCGCTAAAAAAATAACTATGTTTAAGCTTAGATTATGGCTTTTTGGTTTGAATATGTAAAAAAAGCCATGGTGAATGTGTTATCTATACTTTAGAATAACGAATTAGCAGAGATAGTCATAATAGCAAAGGCCAATTTCAATGATTTTTATCAAATTTGAGAATTTTTTTTCTCGAAAATAAAGAACTATTTTAAAAGTATCAGGCGGTGTCCATATAGACACATCTATTAGGTAACTGATATTTTTTTTATAGTGTCATTTAATGAGGAGAATTTGTTACTATTTTCAATCGTAATCGAATCAAATCGTAAGTGCCTTTTCGCCCGTTTTTTAGGGACGGGCCTCTTAAATTATAAAGGATGAATCTAGTTTACTTTCAGCATCTTCTTGTTAAATGAAAGACATTTTCTTCAATCTCCTAACATGGAAGACAATGAATGAAAATTTCTGTAAAGAAATAATCATAACAACAATTTCATTATATGGGCTATTCACTTTGAATATTATTATCCATAAAATACGATTTAAAAAAAAATATCTAGTTCTGTCGAAAAATCCGTAAATCAGGCATTTTCAATTTTTTTTTAAATTTAGATTACCAGGAAAAAAAACTTAATAATGCACTTTTATAAAACATCCTATAAAAACTTTAAAATATATGCAGTTAATTATTTTTACTTCTTAAGTATAAAATGGTTCCCAATTTTTGTGTACTATTTATTTCAAATACGTTTGTACTTTATTTGTTTACTTTTCTTAAATTTTCTGCAGTGGCAACACCAATAGTATGACGCGTTCAGCTTGTTGCTGTCGGATGTTCTCTGTTGGAATTATTGAATAAAATACGAAAATATTGTGAGTTACCAGTGATTGACGAAAATTATTTCATTAAAAAAGGTAAGAAGGTTATAATTTATAAATGAAGAAGTTATCAACGCTGACCCGTATTTTATGAAATTGTTATTATTTTCGGTCTCATGACACACCCAAAACTTCGTTTCTATTACCCGTGGTTTTCATTATAAATATAACCAAAATCAGAACTACTACTTTTCCAACTTCATCTTTCATAGTTTCAAATTTATATGATATTGGAATAATTGTCCTACAATTTTTTATATAGTTGACTCCATATTCTCCATCCTTATTAGGTTAATTTTGGAGCATTACGTCATTGCAAAGGGGAAGTGAAGTCTGTTATAGATTTGTGTCGGTTGGGTACAGTTAAGAGTGGAGTTTGGAATTACCGGATTGCAGTTATTGTGGTATGTTTCGCTAGCCGACTATTAAATGTCCGGTAGTTATTTTAAGCAAAGTGGTTTACAGACATCCCTCCGTATTATTTTCCGAAACTTTCTTAATGTATCGAGAAAGTAAACAACCGTATCTTGAGTGAGCGAATCAGATTGCAGTTGTGTTTTATTGTCTGCGCTTGTTTCTATTTTCTTATTCGGGACTTCTATGCTACTGTTTTATTGATTTTCAGTAAATTTTATAGTTTAAATAATGATATGGTTAGCCATTATATTGCGATTTCTAACTGAACAGCATTCAATTATATTTATTAAATAATGTTTTAAAACTAGTGATCCGGCAAGTATTACTAGACACACCCTATAGTTGAAATAGGAATGTTAGTTCAGCCTAGATAATGTTTCAGCTTGTAAGTATTGATTACCAGTCTAGGCTAGACTTGGCACCATTCAACTGTAACATTTACCTACTTTTCAGGTTAGGAAATTTATCTTTGACTTCATTTTGCTTAGTAAAATTGATATGTTATCATCATTGTTTTATCATAAACTTGATATTGATGTGTAAATTGCTCATTGATATTAAAGGTAATTAAATCTTGCAGTTTAAATAACATGTAGATACTGTTATTAAATTGTTACTAAGTACCTGCTCAAAATAGTACAAATGTATGGTTCATTATCTTGTTTATCATTGCACATTACAATGAAATGAGTCATGAAGGCCAAATGACATAAGCTCCAATAACAGTGATGTTAAGTGTTGCATGACCTTTACCATAAAGTGGATTTTAGTACAGAGATTGTACCTACATGTAGATTTTAAAAGTATTTAGTATGAAGATAGTCTTGATAATATAGGTTTTTAGTGTATTTATTATAAGTACCATCCTTTTGTATAGATTTTGGCTAAATTAACTTTTGTGATGTTTTGTAAAGTGTAATTTGTATGAACTTCGTAATTTCAGTTGAAAAAGTTATTTGCAATGGGGATGTACTATGTTTATGACAACAATAATGGACTACTTAATTTGTATGTGAAATTGAGTCCAATTTATATTGTCTCTGGACTAATGCTATGATGGATTGATATATCATTGTAAATGAGCACCTTATTTCTTTTCCTTTTCTAGTGTATTAAAACTTTATTGTAGAAGAGTATTTATATATGCTCAAGCAGTTTTAAAATAAGAAGCTGTGCTCCATTCAAACTTTAGGATGGTCCCTTTATGAAAAATTTGGTAACTAAGACAATATGTAATTTAAGTTATAATGAATAATCAGGAATTTGCAAAATTTTTTGAATATAAGAACAATAATTTATTATTTTTATTGTTTTGAGAAACTTTATGGTTTTATGTAAATGAATAGATTTTTTTTCTTCCCAATTGACTTGTGAATCTCGACACAGCACAAAGGTGAAATTCTCAATTAAAACCTTGATTTACTACAGTGTATATACACGCACCGGCATGGAAACTTGTTCACTTATACATTTTGCTATTTTTGTTATTTTTTCGATCGTTTCAAAATATTAAACATTAAGGGGGTAAAAATTATGATTATGACATGATTAAAGAGAGATTTAATGATTTTCTACACTTAAAGTCCTTGTTATAAAGTTTTTCCTTTAACAACACATAACTCAGGAATCCACATTATAATGTCGCACTGGTAAAGATTTCACGAATTGTTATTGTTTCATCATTTATTTACGTTTTAATAATGTGTACATCCTCCTCTCGCTCTGATTACTGCCTCCATTCGATCAGGCATGCTTTCAATGATATTTCGAATGTCAACTTGTGGCATGGTCTCCCAAACGTCTATCGCAGCATTGTGGAGCTCGGTAGGAGTTTGTGGTGGGTTAGGACTGGACTTAATTTTCCTTTTCAGGGTGTCCCAGATGTGTTCTTGGATTTATGTCTGGGCTGCGAGCTGGCCATCGCAATCTTTGAATGCCCACGGTATCAAGATACTCTTCAACACATCTGGCGACGTGGAGCCGTGCATTGTCATGCATTAACAAAAAATCCTCAGACCCTACAAACCCAGAATTGGGGACAACATGATCCTGGAGGATATCTTCGATGTAGCGATCTGCGTTTAGCCTGTTTTCCATGATCATCAACTCTGTTCGTGCTTCCAAACTTATACCTGCCCATACCATTATTGAGCTACCACGACAACTAACAGTTTGAATAGCGGTAATGGGCAAATACCGTTCCCCTCGCGTTCTCCACACTCTCACGCCCATCTGGAGCTCGTAAGGCTATGCGGCTCTCATCTGTGAAGAGTACCTTTGCCCACTGCTCGTGTGTCCAGCTGACATGGTCTCGAGCGAATTGAAGTCGAGCTACTCGATGCTGTCTGAGGAGTTCTGGTCCCCGTGCTGGTCTGCAAGCTTTTAAATTTGCTTCCATCATACGTCTCCTAATTGTTCTCTCGCTCACATTTACACCACGCACCATTTGGAGACGCTGACTTATCTCAACAGCGGTCCGATGACGGTTCCTGAATATCTCCAAACGGATAGTGGTCATCCCGTTCTGTACTGCATCGTCGACCTCCACTGCCTGGTCTCCTCGAGTAGCTCTCCGTTTCCCGGTATCGTTTCAAGGCATACTGCATAGAAGAACGCGGTACATGAAGCACAACAGCCACCTCACGTTGGGTTAACCCCTGCCCGATAAGAACTACTGCTTGTGCAACTTGCTCTGGTGTTAATGGCATTTTTAATTGTTAAAAATCACGTTGATCGTCTAGTCAAAACCACGAATCTTCAAAAACTGATAATTCGACAGCTTAAATATGGAAAAAACAAAAATCTAAAATTTCTTGTAAGTTGGTCAAGTGACACTTTTTGACTAAAAAACAAAGGGTACAAATTACACTTAAAACATAATGAATTGCTCTTTTTGACTAAGAGTTATAATTTATTAACCTACCCTCATAAATAACTCTTGTAAAAAACACTGAGAATCGTAATCGCGATGTGAGAGCTTGGACAAGATTCCGTGCCGCTGAGTGTAGTTTGCATTTTATCCTGAATGTTTATAGTAACTGCAACTTTCTGTAACTTTCCAAAATTTTTTTAGGGTTTTATGTCCATATGAGAACTGGTTATAAAGTACTTTAAGTAATCAGAGAAAAAATTTAATAATTACAAAAATGAAGCTTCAGAGTGTACTCGTGCACCCGTTCGAAACGACGAACACCCTCGCTTGAGGGTGTTCGTCGTTTGGATACTTGGGGGCAGGGAGACTTGCCGAGCTAACGGATGCAGATAAGAATAACTATGTAATGACATAAGGAGACTGAAAATTTATTTTGAAAAAATATACTTGTGAAGTTTCTCGCCAGTTCTTCTTCACGAAGGTTTTTACGAGCTGGTGGTAGAGTCATATTTTATTTGACATCAATAAGAACAAATAATTTATATCTGAGACGTACTGTGAATTAATCAAAGTACATAGTAGTAAATTATTATATATATATATATATATATATTATATAATAATAATAAGTATTTATTTTACAAAGCCTAGAACAACTATGCATATTCATACTTTGAAAATATGAATAAAAAAATAAACTCTTATGAAATCAAGAAAACCAAATGAAAGTTTCCATATTTTATTGAAATATTTTTTAGAAAATTTTAATAATTGTCATAAAAAGTTAAAATATATTTTATTTGCATTTTCAACTGGACCGTAACTGACAGGACTGCGAGGTCTGCACTCAGGTCAATTCAAGTCTTGGTATAAAGTTAAATTACTGCTAATGTATTTACTGTGATATAGATTATGATTATTTGATGACATAATTAATTAATGATGTCATAATTGCACTTTTCTAGATTGTGACTTGAAATCATGGATCAAATTCCACCACCCAAGGAGGTGAAGATCCTCGAAACTGCAGAGGATATCCAAGAACGACGTGAAGAGGTATGCATGATCTATACAAGAGTATAATAATGAAGTGTTGTTATACTCTTTTATCAGATAAATTTTAAATATTGTGATTTAGATTAAATGTATGTAGAGCAGCTCATTCAATCTGCAAAGTATAATTTCTCAATCTTAATCTAAGTAATACTGAAACTTGTTTATAGATTAAAATAAATAAATAAATATTACTAAATAACACACCACATTATCTAGCCCAAATTAAGTATCATTAAGAACTTGTGTTATGGATACTAGAGAACAGATAAGTAAACTTAAAAAATTTATAAACACACATAGATATTTTTTTAATATAAATATTACAAATAAACTTAAATAAACATACACACACATTGGCATTTATAACAACTCACAGCCACCGACTAACTTTAGTCTAAATATACACATTTGTAATAGGAATGCAAGTAATAAGCCCTGTGGATGTCCAACTATTGTAAAAGTCTCTCAAACCAAATATCTGGGCGTTATTGTGGATCAGAGACTATCGTGGCACCCTCACCTAGAACACGTTATTAGTAGGACCGGAAAATTGATCTGGATGTTTAAAACCCTAAGACACGTTATACCTGATAATACCCATCAGCCGGACGCTTCCAGATCTCTTCTCAACCAAATATACGTTTCTCTTGCGCAATCCATTATAACGTACTGTATACCAGTCTGGGGTGGAGCTGCAAAGTCTCAGTTTCTCCATTTGGAAAGAGCGCAACGAACACTTATTAAGGTCATGTATTTCAAAAAACGCCGATTTTTCACTGAAAGACTTTATTGCATCAGTGGGCTTCTCTCTGTAAGAAAATTATATATACTTATAACAACCTTAAAAAAACGTAAGTCCCTGCCTTTTGACCCTAGCATATTGAATAAGCAATGAATAAAAAATGTGGCCAAGCCTTCCAGTATCAAAACTGAGTTTGCTTGGAGACAAATCAACTCTCGCTCAAAAAAAACTTATAATGAAATAGAATGTTTGCTTAACCGGAGTTCATGATAGCTAAATAATGAGTACCAATACACACTTATATTTTTGTACGCACACAGACACACGCTTTCACATACACATGAACAAACACTTTCACATACAAACACACTTATTGCACACGCACTACACACATCCATGTGAGTTACCTAAGATTTTGAATTTATTAAAAAATTTAAATTGTACAAATTATTAAAGACGTTCTAAAGTGGAAATAAAAGTTGTCTTTAGAATAGTTAGAATACATTTTTATAGTAAGTAAAGTTAAGAAAGAGTGGGGTCTCAAAATACAGGCATTACTTGCTTACTACGGGACCCCAATCTACATCTGTATTAGAATAAGATTTTAATGAAATAAATGATTTAATTTTTTTTTTATTTACACATCCATGACTAGAAAGCAAATATTATAAAATATCTGCCCCTACCAGGATTCGAACCTGGGACCTCTGGCATGAAAGACGAGGCGACTTACCTCCATACCAAACAGGCTGTCAAAGTTAGCTTTATTTAAGGAATGGGTTTTATTAGGAAATAGCAATAGTGACGGAGGTTTTAAAATCCAAATCTTTAACCCAGCCAAAGTGTTTCTAGGTAGGTCAACATTGTTTATTTCGATATTGAACTGTACAAAGCATAGATATCTTTGACTAGGTAGGTAATATTGGTAGCATTGTGACTGTGAAAGCTATGTTTATTAATTTTATTTAATTTACCTTGCTTACCCATCCAGGTGCTGAGTCGCTATGAAGACTTCAAGCAGGAAGCTCGCGCCAAGCGTGAGAAGCTGGAAGACTCTCGCCGCTTCCAGTACTTCAAGCGCGATGCTGACGAGCTCGAGTCCTGGATCCAGGAGAAGCTGCAAGCCGCTAGTGATGAGAGCTACAAAGATCCTACTAACCTTCAGGTATGAAATTTTTTCATCCATACTTACAAATATAGCCGCTTGTGTTTTATTATTTTCTTTATTAACATTTAAATATGCAGTTTCAATGTTTGGGCTAGACAAATCTTTTAAAACAAGCTGTTAACTTGATATCTTTTTATCCATAAATCGATAAAAAGAAATCTGTATCTTGAGAACTTTTGGTCACTTTTTTACCATCAGATGTTTCTTCCCAGGCTAAAATCCAAAAACATCAAGCGTTCGAAGCGGAAGTAGCGGCTCACTCCAACGCGATCGTGGTTCTGGACAACACCGGAAGCGAGATGATCGCCGGCGGCCATTTTGCGTCCGAGACGATCCGCAAGCGGCTCGATGAGCTGCATCGCCTGTGGGAGCTGCTGCTGGCCAAGTTGGCCGAGAAGGGCATGAAACTGCAGCAGGCTCTTGTGCTTGTGCAGTTCCTCAGGCACTGTGATGAAGTTATGTTCTGGATTCATGATAAGGTAAGGTCTAAGTTATATTCTACATTTTGAGCATAAAAATATTTTGTTTTCAAATCAATCTATTGTATGATTAAAATTGGTACATTTTATAAGATTTTACAATGAGTACGACAAACAAATATGCTACGAAATGTTAAGAATTGAGCACTTACTGTCTAAAATAAATAAAAAACGTGCAATAGTATCCTTTAGAACTATATTATTTTTCTAATTATCTCGCCTCTCCTAGGAAACCTTCGTAAACGCCGACGAGTTCGGATCAGACTTGGAACACGTGGAAGTCCTGCAGCGCAAGTTTGACGAGTTCCAGAAGGACATGGCGGCGCAGGAGTATCGCGTCACGGAAGTCAACCAGCTGGCGGAGCGCCTGGTGCTCGAAGGACATCCGGAGAGAGAGACCATCGTTAAGAGGAAGGATGTGAGTCTATTTTTATCAATGATATTGAAACTTAAACGAAAAATTCAGAATATTTTATTTCATCATAGGTAAAAAAAAATACACTTAATATCTTCTTTTTCTTCATTTCTTCATTCACACCTTAACTTTAAAAGGTAATATAGGTAGGCCGAGACGAAAGAGTAACGTAAATGTCTTGTCGATGTGTTTATGGAGTCTTGGTGCTAGGAAATCGTAGGAAAAAGAAATGAACAGAGAAAATACAAGCTTGAGTTTCAAAACTCAAAAAATATAGTTCAGTTGCAATTGGATTTACTAATCCAAGGTAGACAAAGGAAGTAACGGTGATTGGCAAGGATCATGTGTCATGCTAGCATGTTTTGCTAGCCTAGAAACTCTGTGCTATAAACTGCAAAACATTTTTATTCAGTATCCTGCTGGATCATCCGGATAAGTATTATCTGCAACTTGGTTCGAGCAATATTAAGATATATTTCAGCTTTTAACCAAAATTTAACCCAAATCTGTACTGTCACTTTAGCATAAAACATTAACACACATCATTTATAACACACATTCCATATTGCTCCCTCAGGAGCTGAACGACGCCTGGCAACGACTGCGCCAGATGGCGCTGATGCGACAGGAGCGCCTGTTCGGAGCGCACGAGATCCAGCGCTTCAACCGGGACGCTGACGAAACCATCGCCTGGATCTCGGAGAAGGATGCCGTGCTTGGGTCTGATGACTATGGCAGGGATCTCGCTACTGTGCAGACGCTGCAGGTTGGTTATGATAAATGTTTTGAAAATTCATAGTAGCCCTGCCTCATACACCGAAGATGATACATACGCAGATGTTTGTTCTCGGATCATGGTTGTATGTATTTATATATGTATGTTTATGTTGGATTCCCCCCCAGTTCGCTGTATGGTCACCCATAACACAAGCTCTGCTTACTTTGGGGCCACACAATTGGTGTGTTTGATGGCGATTTATTATTATTATTATTATTGATAAGGAAATTCGTGTAAAATGTCTGATTATGTCAGATCTCGATTAAATTGAAAAGTAATTTATTTATTTTCACACAGTCTACATGTTAAAGTAGCATGAAAAGATTAGAAAATTTAAAATATGTGATCTCTCTTTAGCTTTCACAGTTAATATTGATTTTTTTAAATTGATTTCTTTTCTGTTGCTCATTGTAACAGGGGCTTTGCAAATTAAATTGTTACATTTTCTTTTGGTTTTTGATCTGTTTGTTTCTGAAGAGAAATATTATGCTTTCATTCACTTTATTTGTGTTATCTTATTATTTACTGTCTCTAAATATTGATTCCTCATTTCACAGCGGAAACACGAAGGCATAGAGCGCGACCTAGCAGCCCTGGAAGACAAAGTGTCCACCCTACACGGCGAGGCGGCTCGCCTGGCGGCCATCCACGCCGACCACGCCACGGCCATCAACAACAAGCGGGACGAGATCTCCAACGCTTGGCTGCAGTTGCTACAGCAGGCTAAGGTGAGGCGATGGCTGTTGTGGAGGTCTAGGTCATGTAACTAGTGTTTTGGTGGTGGAGTCAAAAAAGATAGGGATCATAGTTTAATTGGAGAATACATGTTATATTTTATCATACAAGCTTTTGTATCTTCATTGGGGCAAAATGAAAATATTTGACTTTGATATTTGACAAGTTTTTTCATAGAAATTATGTCAAATTCTCAAAATTATTCTACAGATAAAATGTATGACTTGAACAATCGGCCCTTAACTGATTTAAAATTACTTTAGTCAGTCAAATCTCTCAATTGATACGAAAGTAAAATAAAAAGTTTTTGAATGATCTTTCTATAATTCGGAATTTTATATTAAAACATGGAAGGGTACATTTGTTCCAAACAAAGATTATTGGCTCCACCTGACAGCCAATCTGTGGTAAAGATCTGTAAATATTTACCTTGTACAGCTAATGCATTAAAATAACTAAAAAAAAAGCCAGAACCGATTGAAATCTTTTTATAAAATATGTATTCAATAAAACCTATTTAATTAAACTGGTGAATCGTAAACGATGCCATCAATAGAAATGACATAAGATTCAAAATTGGAATTCCATGTTACAATAACCCTTTCATTTTGTAGGAGCGTCGTTCGGAGCTGGAGTCCTCGTACGCCCTGCATCGCTTCCTGGCTGACTACCGGGACCTGACCTCCTGGATCTCGGACATGAGGGCTCTCATCGCAGCAGACGACCTGGCCAAGGACGTCCCTGGGGCTGAGGCGCTATTGGAGAGGCATCAGGAGCATAAGGTTGTATTTTTTTTTCAAATTAAAAAACAATATGTTGAATATTCTATATTATTAATTTGAAGTATTCTTATTTCTTTAGGGTGATACCATACCAATCGATCGCTCATCGATCGATGGTAGATTGGAATATGATGTCGATCGATAGTTTCTAATAGACCAATCGAATGATCGTCGATCGATGCCCTCGATCGATAGTCTCTACTAGACCAATCGGTCGATCGATAGTAGAGTGGAATAGTCGACGTCGATCGATAGTTTCTATTAGACATAGAGGATTAGTGTACCCGTCGATCAGCCAGAGTTATCACACTAATCGATCGTAATCGATCGACGTCGATGGCTGATACCGATCGATATTCGATATGTGTGTTTTAAAATATTCATTGTACATATTTTAACTAGATGTAACTTGGTTACTTTCATACAAATTCAGAAATTTTCAAATATATTACATTATAGTTTTTAATATCGTAAAATGTTGCCTACATCAAGTTTTGATTTAGCCCCCACCCTAACCATACCCATCATCCCCAGGGTGAGATGGACGCGCGCTCGGACGTGATGTCGGCGTGCGCCGCGGCCGGGCAGGCGCTGGTGGCGAGCGGGCACCGCGCGGCGCCCGACGTGCAGGCGGCGCTCGACAGCCTGGCGCGCGACGCCGCCGCGCTCACCGCCGCCTGGGAGCAGCGCCGCGTGCTGTACCTGCAGTGCATGGACCTGCAGCTGTTCTACCGGGACACGGAGCAGTGCGACGCCGCCATGCACAAGCAGGAGGTGCGATTTCCAATTGTTTATATTGCTGTTCTTTTTAAAACTAGTGTTTTGTGAATGTTGGTATAATTAGGTATAATATATTTTAATTGCTTTATAAGCATGTATACAACGGAAAAATTACTCCAGGAGTTGTGTACAACCGCAGACGTCTCTTTGGGTCTATTAATGGAACTTAGCGCGACACTTTTAATTTATATTTGTATAAATGTATATTATTTTATCAAGAGGGTATTAGAAGATTATGTATTTCAATTAGTGACCCTGAAAGTTGATCTTGTCGCATTGCCCCTGGATGATATAAATAATCTTTTAAACTAAACCAATTATAAATATAAACAGTGTAGTAAAATAATAAAGATAACTTCAACCCTCAGGCGTTTCTCGCAAACGAAGATGTAGGAGATTCTCTAGACTCTGTAGAAGCTCTTCTCAAGAAGCATGAGGACTTTGAGAAGTCTCTGGCGGCCCAAGAAGAGAAGATCAAGGCCCTGGACGAGTTCGCATCCAAGTTGATCGAGGGACAGCACTACGCCGCTGATGATGTGGCACAAAGGAGAGAGATGGTGAGTAGACAGTTTGACATACACGTAATTGACACGAAAATTTTGCGTTGTGAAAATTTAAAGGAATTAGTCCAGTTCTGGATTTCTAACAGCAGTAATATAGGACTAGACTATATGTAAGTCTGAATAAATCTATCTTTATGGATTTGTATTTATTTATTTGTTTCGAATTGTAAATATTGAATGCTCGTAGTTACTGGAGCGCCGCTCGGCCCTGCTGGAGAAGTCGAACCAGCGCCGCGCCTTGCTGGAAGATGCTTACAAATACCAGCAGTTTGAACGTGATTGCGATGAGACAAAGGGTGAGCAGTTAGAAACAAACGTAAAATTGGTTAAAAAACTTATGAATGATGGGATCAAATAAATTAAAATTGGAAAACTTGCTCAAATAAACCAACTTACGAATTGTTATGTTTTCTCTATCCAACAGGCTGGATCAACGAGAAGCTGAAGTTCGCGACCGACGACTCGTACCTCGACCCGACCAACTTGAACGGCAAAGTGCAGAAACATCAGAACTTCGAGCAGGAGCTGCTGGCCAACAAGCCGCGCATTGATGACATCACTGCCACGGGGGCCAAGCTGCTGGACCAAGAACATTTTGCTAAACGTAAGTGGTTAATGTCACCTCTGTTTGTGTGAAAACCTGGTTAAATATTTGACAGTGACTTTCTACGTCCCGCATCCAAAGAAACTTGCGCTTGGTAAAAAGTTACACTTTATATCTTTCATCCAAATTGATTAGGCTGGAAGCCAGAGCGAGCGAGCCGCTCGCGAGCGACTCGCTCAGGATTCGCTCGCGAGCTCGATTGACTGGATACCTGTGACCGCGTGAGCGAAACACAGGTACAACGCCTTCTCGTTCACTTTCGTAGCTTCCTGCAACGCAAACCATGCGTATTGCATTATAAAAAGGCTATATTGTACGACTATATTGTACGACTAAATCAAAGTTTCATTGCAAGTGCAGTACCTATTAGATTTAGGTATTTTTGACGAAATGGTAGTTATTTGTAATTTAATTACTTTTTATGAAATAGGTCAGTTGGATGTCCCGCGCGTTCTTGGTTTGACCCGTGCCGTTTAAACGCAGTAATAAAAGTACAAGTACCTTAATATTAGGCTACGCTACTGATTACGAGTTTCTTGCATTTTATTTTGTAGATTATAAAAAGTGGACAGTAAATAAATATCATATGAAAAGAACATTTATACATGTTAATTTCGATAACCGGACAAATTTACCCTTTATTTCGTAGCAGTTAAGTCTAATTTGACTATTATCCGAATTACCGTTTCACAATGATAATCATTATACTGCTTTCGCCCGTTTAATAGAAAATAAACTTTAAAACAACGACATAGAGTTCAATTTTGTAGGCACTGAAGCCTAAATATTTCATTATTAAAGAACACATTTCTATTGCATAAGATTTTATCCTGTCACAAGGTCTAATTTACTATGACTAGTAATTCAATAACTATTTCATACTGTTATATTACAACGATAACAATAACAGATTTTTTTTGACAATAACTGTTATTTGGAAACAACACTACAGAAAAAAATTATTATTGCAGTATAAGATATTGCCATCAGTAAGTATAATCAGTGTCAGCACCTTCGTATACTTGCTTCAGTTGACTCCATCGGCCGGCATTTATATCTAAATCTCGCTCAGAGCGAGATGTAAAAGATATGCATATATCTTTTATTGAAAAGATATATATCACTCTTTTCTTTTCAGAGATATAATTTGCGCATGACTACTGCCGTTCTAAGGCCAGCAATCGGCTTATATGGGCGGGCTCGCATTCCTTTGGAACAGCAATTAGAAATTTTGAATTTAATCTTATTAGCCAGGAATCAAGTATATTTTCTTACAGTAGTTTTGTAAGAATCCGTGTGAAACAGGCTTAGTTTGTTTGGCAGCCTCCATTGCTGTCATAAAAAATTGAGTTGACACGATTTGTCAAAAAGTAAACAACATAAATACAGGAAACTGGAAAATAATAAATAAATAAAAAGGATTCCAAAAACGTAGGTAAGCATTACAACGTGGAGGATATTTGGATTTCTCAGAGAACTATGAGAACAGGTTTCATGTACAATGCACAGTACAATTTTGTTTGACTATAGACCATCACTTGTGACGCGTTCTAGAAGATGACGCTCATCAAAAAGTGGATATAAATGTCACTCATTACCCGTATACTTGAACTCTTTTAAACTTTTTTACTCTGCGGTAACTTAGGTTCTGATAGGAAAACAGATTTATTTACATGTTTTTATCTAACTATTTGTGTGTAGCTATTGTTGTTTCCTTACACCCAACAAATATTTTTTCATTTCATTTCCTTCATTTTTCGTTTTCAAACAGCCCAAATCGAATCCCGCGTGGAAGAGCTAAGCGGTCTCTGGGAGCGCCTGGCGGCGGCTTCCGAGCTAAAGGGGGAGAAGCTGCAGGAAGCCTCGCAGCAGCAGCAGTACAACAGAGCTTGTGAGGATGTCGAGCTGTGGCTGTCGGAACTGGAGACTCAGCTGCTCAGCGAGGATTACGGCAAGGTAATGGAGTGAGGAGAGAACATAAATGGTGCTTATTAAGTTTAAATAAATAACGCTTTTAATCACACTGAATAATTTGAGCTCAGGAGCAAAACATGAAGTAAGTAACCTAAGAATTATCTTCACTTAACTATACTTATTTCATGAGAAGAAGTAGAAGGCTAAGTAAGCATGAATATAAAGCGGTGTTAAGATGTATTAACACAGACTACGCAATAGTTGCTTTGTAACCATGCCACGCCTTACTTTGTAATTACGTGCTCGCTCCGGGCGCCAACCACTGAACAATTCTGGATTGTAACATGTTTTTTCTTTAATATTATTGAGAGAAATATTAGTCTCAACTCTCACATGATCTTGAACCCGTAGTCCTATTTAATTAATTATAAAATAAATAAAAATTGTCTTAGCCCTTATCATGACGAGTATTTGTGTTTTAAAAACCTATCACAAAATAACAGAAGTACTAACAGTAACATTTTTTTAACATGAGCATGATCTTTTATGTATTTTCTCATTTGTTATGTCTGATTACACCTTTTTGAAGATGTAATATCTTTAAAATGCCACCCCCCAGGACCTAACCAGCGTGCAGAACCTGCAAAAGAAGCACGCTCTGTTGGAAGCGGACGTGAGCTCGCACGCAGAGCGCATCGACGCCATCAAGGCGCAGGCAGAGCAGTTCATCGAGAAGGGCCACTTCGACGCCGCCAACATACAGGCCAAGAGGGTATGTTGTCATGGCAGTGCTAGATGTTGTTGTTACTCAACTTCTATTGTAAGCTAGAAAAAATTGAATTTCTCACTGCGCAAATATGTATAATTTTTTCAAAAATAAAGTTAGGTAACTAGTTTCCAACCATAACCCAAGTTGATGGAACTTAGTACTTCAAACATGCTTTATATGCCGCCATTTTCTACGATCTATGAAAGTTGGGTGTGCAGGAAACATTTGACGACCGAGTAGCGTAGTGGTTAGTAGACCTGACTTATACGCCGGAGGTCCCAGGTTTGAGTCCTGGCCGACGCATTCATTTGTGTGATGAACATAAATATTTGTTCTCAGGTCATGGTTGTTGATATTTATATATTATGCGTGTTTATTCTGGGTTTCCCCGCTTCGCTGTATGGCCATCCATAACCAAGCTCTGCTTACTTCGGGGCCGTACAGTTGGTGTGATTGTCTTGGGATTTATGTATTTATTATGTATCTCTGTTCGAATTATTATTATTTAAATAGCTTATAACTTTTTTATCTGTATAGGTAAATACATCATATACAGTTTTACTTAAGAATTTGTAATAACACAATGTAACTACCCCAGGACGCCCTCGTGGCTCGCTACGAAGCCTTGGACAAGCCGATGGCGGTGCGCAAGCGCAGGCTGCTGGACTCGCTGCAGGCGCAGCAGCTGTTCCGTGACCTGGACGATGAGGCTGCCTGGATCCGCGAGAAGGAGCCCATTATCGCCTCCAGCAACAGAGGTTAGTGTGATCTTTACTACGAACTTAGAAAAGAATGGATATTGGTGGGTTCAAACTTCAATGAAAATAAAAAATAATTCTAGTTATGGATTTGGGGTCACACAAAGTAGTGCATCTATGAAACTTTACATTAATTAAACCGAGAAAGAGACAGAATGATGCGTCGACGCGGCGCGCAAGCAGGACGGATGTATGTCGTGAGGTATCGCCTCGGTTATTTTGGTGTCTAGCCAGTCTGACTGCGTTGAACTTAGTATCCGACGTTAGCTCCGTGCATCAGACGCTTGTCACGTACCTACCGATATCTTACTTTCAAAGCCTTAAAATTATTATTTATTTGTGTTATTGGAATTAAATTTTAATTGACATATTTCCCTTTTTATATTTTTATAGAAATTCATTAATTTAATAATGATCTAAAAGTTGAGAGTACTTAAAACTAGTCAATTCATTTTGGATATTTAAAATCTGACACAGACTATCTCACAGAAAATGTGATTTTGAAAGTTTTTGCTTAGAAAGAGATTGTTATGGGCACTGTTTATTGCACTCTTTGTTACGAGCGGAGAATTGGAATCCACCGCTAACATTAATTCGATGACTGTCGGCTTTTGTACTTGTTAGCCTACCTACAGATGACTTCTCATGTTATGGACATTTTCAAGTAACTTGTAAATTTTGCAATTATATCACTTTCAAAATAAACAATTTCTAACCCAGGACGCGACCTAATCGGCGTACAGAACCTAATGAAGAAGCACCAAGCCGTGATGGGCGAGATGGCGCAGCACGAGGCGCGGGTGGAGGCGGTGCGCGCCGCGGGCTCGGCGCTAGCGGACGCCGGCCACTTCGCCGCCGCCGACGTCAGGGCCAGGCTGTCTCAGCTCCTGGACCAGTGGAACGCGCTGCGGGACAAGGCCATGCAGGTGAGGTTGAGGTGTAAGCCTGGTTTCAGTGAAGAATCACCAGGCGATGATAGGCGTGATGGTGAATTTTTTTGAATTTGAATTTGAATGGTACGACAAATATTGCGCAACGAGCACTGCAATTTATTTACCAAGCAGAAAAATTTAAAAATTGAAAAAAAAAATGATGGCGACTTGAATTTCAAATTCGGCCGCAAAACAAATCCTAAAATATCCAAATTGTAAAAAACTGCAAGAATGTACAATTATTAAGCGCTAGACCATCACATACTTATTTTCATCTTCTCTACAGCGCAAACAAGACCTGGAAGACTCCCTCCAAGCGCAACAATACTTCGCCGACGCCAACGAAGCTGAATCCTGGATCCGGGAGAAGCAGCCGCTGTCCAGCACCCAGGACTATGGCAAGGATGAAGACTCCTCCGAAGCCTTGCTGAAAAAGCACGAGGCCTTGCTGAGTGACCTGGAGGCCTTCGGGAATACAGTCAAGTCGCTTCGGGAACAGGCTGATGCTTGCAGGGTAAGTTTTGATATTTATGATGGGTTTCATGGGAAAATATTTTTATGTATAAATATGGGGGAAATATATTTGGAATTCGTGGGAAAAACTATCAAGTAAATTTTTGTTCCATCATCATATTAATTAAATCATACATGTGTTAAATAATTATAATGATATTCACGTATTTTGACATTTACTATTTTGAGTTAAAAATCTCAAACCTTTGGACGATAAAAGCCCATGTATAATCCTCATATTCAGGCTTCTACTAGTATTTGTAACAAAACATGGGTAATGTGTTTGTTTGCTCGTTGAGTTCTACTTCCCGATGAATATCTAAAGCGTCATTGTCACTAAAGTACGTCTTCTTATGGTAGCGTCGGGTGACGGGTCGCTCACTTCCCTCTAATATGGTTGAGGAGGGCGATGGCTGGATCCCGCGTTAACTCGTGAACGGGTGCCGTTTGAGGGTATTCGTCGTTTGGGTACTGGAATGGGGGGCCGAGGTCAATGTTGAGATATGAATATTTTAATTTTGTACCATGTATGTGCATTTTAATTTGATCTATTTTCAGTTTCAATTGAAATGTTTTCGCATTGAAGTGTAAAACACATTCGGATATATCTCCAGGATTTGATATAACTGATTCAAATTTAAAGCAGTAAAGCAAATGCTCTTGAGATATGAAACAGAAAACTTCATATGTTTCTTAAATTTCTATTTCTTGAAGTGACATTCAAAGCAAACCATTATCGTATTAATAATCAATTGACTGTCTGGTCCAACAATCTCTATCAAGGTCAAATATTATTTTTATTGATTCATGAATTCGTTAGAAATGGGTACTAATAATGAACATAATTCGTCAGCAACAAGAGTCCCCCTGCGTCGAACAATCGGGCAAGGAATGCGTGGTGGCTCTGTACGACTACGCGGAGAAATCGCCCAGAGAGGTGTCCATGAAGAGAGGCGATGTGCTCACGCTGCTCAACTCTAACAACAAGGTATGTAGTAGAGGGGGCGAGGTAATATTGACAGAGGAAATATATCTAGCTGTGGCAAATGTGGATTGGTTATTGATATTTTGTCGTTGCCGTCCATTAACTGTCGACAATGACTATGTAGTGTTGTCGAGGTATATTGGATTCGTACCGCTTTGGTTTTCTCGTGGTAGAACTTTGTATTGGAGTTAATATAATATAATAATTCATAAAAATGTATAACAATTTATATTTCGAAATAACGCGTTTTTTCTTAGGTAGTAATTACTTCCATCAGAATCATTGCTCGCAGAATGCCCTCAGGGTGCTGGTGACATATACTTTTTTTATGATCAGAACTTTTGTCCTACCATAATGATTACTTTAAGGAAATGAATCATTTCATTAATTTCAAGGAAACGTATTATTCATTTATCATATTAATTCCACAAAAGTGTTACCATCTTTAGCATAGAGGTTTACGTGGTAACAGTGGGGCACAGTTTGTTTTTATATCTATCCTACAAAAACAAGTTACCCAGGGGAGCATAGATTTAACGCAATTAAATATTTATATAATGTAATCATATACCGAGGGACATTTTTTAGTATTCGGAAAAAGGGAACATCGGGCAACATAACTGAGCAAGTTTGCAAAAGAAACCAAATAGCGAAAATTAAAATACAATGGATCTTCATACACAGCTAACAGCAGCAGCTTTCCGAACGGACAAAAGTCAGCCGGTACATTATAATCGTTTCCTTAAAGAACTGCGATTGATAAAATAAAAATACGATCTTAAAACGATCAATGATTCGTTTGTATGTCGCGAAGCGTCACATCATTCGTCGCCTTCTTTTTACTTTTATTAGTGAAACAAATATTTTTACATACAGAGCATTTTGTTTGCGTCTTACTTTAAACCCCCATTGTTTCGGCTACTTAAAATGCAGTAATTTTCGAATTGAATTTAAAATATGTCTTCATAATATATTATGAAATTTTGTTCTCACCAGTTTATTTTGTCCCGTTTCATGGGAAAAGTCAAGGTTGAAACGTATTTGAGCTATCTTGTTCTGTCAATAATCGATGGCTACTTGAGATCAATGCTCGACTACACAAATCGTTTAACATTTACGTACATTTCCTTCACATACAAGTAGCAAGATAATAATAGCATATATTAAAACTAGCTTTTGACTGCGACTTCATTCGCTATATCTCAGTTTTCTTTGGAGAAATTGCTTACTTATGTGATTTTTCCTGTAAACATATTTCACTGAATTTTTAATGAAGTCTCTTAAGTTTGTTCAACGAGAAAGCGTAGACAAGCCTACCCACCCAAATCTCGCAATTAAAACTGCGATATCAAAACAGATAAAACGTAAATAGATAAATTTGTAACCGCGTTTTTCTACTGAGAGATAATACGCGCTGATGTTTACAGTATTGTTGGGAGCGCGTGTAAGCGGTTACATTAAGTTTTACGTAACCAAAATTAACATGTTTCCGTCGTTAAATAAATTGAATGGTGTAGTGTGGCAGTGCTGTGTGAAAACTCGCGGCGTGAGCACGAAAATGTGACGTGTCGAATTTAATTGATAGGAAAACTGTTCTGTGATAGTTAGTTGTGATATTTAGTTTAGTAGAAATGATAGTTCTAAGCTGGCTGCTAGCGCTGTTTGTGGAAAACCTGTTCCGAGGGAAGGATGATGAGGGATTACAAAGCGTAAGTCAAGTTGATAGCGAGAATTGGGACTCGGTTCTTGGTGATTACTGTTATAGTGCTTTTTAGGTTTTACACAACGATCACATATCAAAACTAGAGACACAATCAGTGTTAGAAAAATGGCCATCACCAAAAAGTGCCTACATTACTATTCGGGTTCTCTTGCATTGTAGATATTAAAAAAATATTATAAACAATGGTTTCATTTTTTCACTGAACAAACGCCTCTGAAACGGGTATGCCTCGGCAACACACATTTTAAATTACTTTCATGCTATTATGTTAAATGATGCTTATTTGTTAATAAGTCTTAAAAAAACATCGGATAAATGTGTCTGGTTTAAGATGGTATTACTAACGCACGTTTCTCGATGACCGGTGAACTGTAGGAACAGTACGCATGTTGGACAGGGTTTATTGGGTTATGGAAAAGATTTACCAGGCTTTTTATAGGCGAAAGCAACACTTTTATGTATACTTAAATTGAATGCATCTTAACAAGGCGTCATATAATACGAGCTTCTAATTTTTACTACTCTTGTTAAATAATGTCGAGAAATATTTCGTTGTATTGACAGACAAGGTAAGCTTCGGTTTCATAGAGAAAAGTCCGCAAGTGTCGCATATTTCTAAATACCGATTTGTGTATTTTCTAACACATATTATTAAACGTAAAGTATAGTCCTGTTATCCGATAAAGCTACATTCGCTCAACTTGTAAACAAATTACCACGTGTACAAAGAAGGTGTGTATATATAGGTAGGTAGGTAGGTTCTTTATCTACGCTAATCCTAGCGTGTTTGGACACTAACAAGTACGAGTAAAGCAAGCGTCGCTTCGTGACATAACTATAATTATTAAAAATCATTAACTTCAACCAGCATCTCAACAGCCTATTTCATCACTTGAATATCCCCAGGACTGGTGGAAGGTAGAAGTGAACGACCGGCAAGGGTTCGTGCCGGCGGCCTACGTCAAGAAGATCGAGGCGGGCCTGTCGTCCTCGCAGCAGAACCTCGCCGACGCCAGCTCCATCGCCGCCAGGCAGAACCAGGTGAGGGGCTAATTAATGGGGGTTAAGTTTACCAGAAAAGTTTGGTATTTGGATGAAGCGAAAGTTTAAAGAACTTGAGATGTTAATGTTTTGTTATATTCATAATCTGTGAAAGACATGTATAATATGTTGATGGTATTTTTATTTTGAATGTATTTATTTGTTTATAATTAGGTCACCAATAATAAGCAAATATATCATTATTATTTTTGGGATGCCAAGTAAAATAATCTGAATATAGTAAATATCAAACTATGATCAAATGTTTAAATGAATTTTAAATAATTTTGCTTGAGAAGTAAACCTTGATTTCTTGCTTGCAAGTGACAAATGTGACCTTGCTTTGAATGGAGTATGTATTCGTTCTTGATCTTTAGTATAAATCCCTGAACAAACACACCAACCGTTTGGCCCCAAGGTAAGCAGAGCTTGTATTATGGAATACCGTACAGCGAACTGGAGGGGGGGAACCCAGAATAAACATACATATATAAATATAAACAACCATGATCTGAGAACAGATATCTGTGTTCATCACACAAATGAATGCCCCGATCAGGAATTGGACTTCCGGCGTGTGAGTCAGTGTGAAAATGAAAATTAAATTTATTCGATGTACCTCCATATTAAAGTGATGCCGTCTGTAATTAAGGCATTTACTCAGTTTGGAAGTCGTGGTGTGCGAACACGCCAGGTCGCTGATCTTCCGGAAATGCCTAACAAGTGACATCGACTTTAAAATAACTGAAACCTGTTTAACTAACCATTACTGTTACAATTTCAGATCGAAGCGCAGTACGACAACCTGCTGGCTGTGGCTCGCGAAAGACAGAACAAGCTCAATGAGACGGTCAAGGCTTACGTGCTCGTTCGCGAGGCGGCCGAACTCGCGACCTGGATCAAGGACAAGGTAATAGGTGTTGTTTAGCAAACCTGTGTAATTCTGTTGTAAGTATAAACGTAACAAAATGAAAGTTTTAAATCATACAAAGTTTGTTTCGCTATCCAAATCGAAACAGTAGATTTTCTTACAGCGCAGTTTGAGAAAAGTAGATCAGGATTTTTTATAGTAAATATGCATGGTAACGTCGTGTGGTAGTGGCCATCTTGAGAAACCGTGTTCTGGTCGCTTTGTTGTGTGTGTTCAGCCAGTGTATTTTGTCACGCACACACAGGTGCTACACAAATGACTTGAACCATCTATAACTATAATGACGATGTATATTTTTTTGTTTGGAATGTGTTGGGTGATAAAGCGTTTGTAAAAAGCCTCTTATTTTATGTTATCAAACAATAGGCATTTCCAAATTATATACTTGTTATTACCATTTTAATACCAAATTGATGAACGAGTGTAGTGGTAAATAGCCCTGCCTCATACGCCTAAGGTCCCAGGTTCGAGTTCAGGCCGGGGCATTCATTTTAGAGGAACACAGAGGTTTGCTCTCGGGTCATGGTTGTTTGTATTTATATATGTATGTTTATTCTGGGTTTCCCCCAGTTCGCTGTATGGTCATCCGTAACACGAGCTCTGCTTACTTTGGGGCCATACAGTTGGTGTGATTGTCTGGGGATATGTTATTATTATTTTACTCTATATTTTTATATCTTAAAAGCGAAAACCAATTGTACTGAAATTTTATACGATGGCTTTTTTCATTGGTAATACACATTCATGACATATTTTTTATGTACAAAAAATTAAACCCACTAAACCCTCAGGAAATGCACGCTCAAGTCCAAGACGTGGGAGAAGACCTGGAGCAGGTGGAGGTGATGCAGAAGAAGTTCGACGACTTCCAGAACGACCTGCGCGCCAACGAAGTGAGGCTCGCGGAGATGAACGAGATCGCCGTGCAGCTGATGACCGTGGGGCAGACGGAGGCGGCGCTGAAGATAAAGACGCAGATGCAGGTACGGAAGGAGATTTGTCAATACATATTTTATTATTTGGTATATTACGGACATTTGTATTTTAACGGTGAAATTTAATTTCTTTAATATGTATATCTGTTCCCGAAAGTTGAAGAATTTTAGGATCTCGGTGTATGAACTTTATTGATAACAGCAAATTAATTAATTTTGCGTGAATAAGACTGAATACATCGATTTTAGATTGTTGGAGGTTTTTTTAGCTCTAACATGAACGCTGACATTCTTTTACATAGTTGTGTTACTGTACCAACGTAAATTGGTCAAACCAGCTGTTTTTTTAACTTTAGATGCCTATATAAATGTTCGATTATAATCCGTTCATTTTATCCTAACAACCCCCTTTTTTCTCAGGAACTAAACTCCAAATGGTCCTCCTTGCAACAACTGACCTCCGAGCGCGCCGCGCAGCTGGGCTCCGCTCATGAGGTGCAGAGATTCCATAGAGACGTGGACGAAACCAAGGACTGGATCGCCGAGAAGGAAGCAGCTCTGGCTACTGACGACCTGGGAAGAGATCTGCGATCTGTGCAGACTTTGCAGCGTGAGCCATTTTTAATTGTTGAAACATGTTTCGTATTTATATATCTGAGATTGTTATTCGGCGAAGCTTTTATAGGAAATTTAGTAAGGTTCTTTAGTATTATATTCAAGTCACGACAGACAGACTGGGTTCATAAGAAAATCAACATGACTATTCAGTTGATCTTATCTTTTTTGTTGATTATATTCGCCAAATAATTTAACAGCAGTCAAAAAAATTCTTCTTGTTTGTTTGTTTTCACGATTTATGTTCCAAGCGGATTTCCGTTTTAAGCTAAAGAGTTCCACAACTGTATTGTTGCACAGGCAAGCACGAAGGCCTGGAGCGCGACCTCGCCGCGCTCGGCGACAAGATCCGCCAGCTGGACGAGACCGCGGCGCGCCTCATGTCCTCGCACGCCGACTGCGCCGACGCCACCTACAGCAAGCAGCGGGAGATCAACGACGCCTGGAGGGCGCTGCAGCACGCGGCCAACCAGAGGAAGGAGAAGCTGCTGGATTCGTATGATCTGCAGAGGTAATTGTTACAGTTATTTCTTTTTAAACTGTTCAACTATATCTGTGACATCGCAGATTTACAACTGGGACTGAGCATTTAAAATAGTGTTATTTTCGTGTAGTTGTTATTGTCGTAAATTCTAGTAATTTTTTTAAAATACTTTATTAATTGATTGAATATTTATAAAAGATTTCAAAACCATAATTTTCATATGAATTCGAATTTATCTGAATTTCTAAAGCTTGAGATTGTTACAAAACTATATCCAGTGGCTGGATTCAGACTTCAGCAGATGAGATCAAATACGAAATATTCCGGTTTCATGATACAGATTATTAATTTTTAAAGTGAATTGCATATCTTTATTTTTGGAGCAAGGTAACTTGTGGATGTTCGAATGTAATAATAATTAAAGACTTCTTAAATGGACATGTACCATTTTAGCTTTTATTTACAATGCAATCTACTTGTTTTATAGAATGTATAAGCTAAAAGGGTACAGCCGTGGAAGTTGGTGCAGGCTCAAATCGCCGCACGCGATGTCCCTTAGTATGGACATGCTTAGGCAGGTTTCCATACTTTCCATACATAGAATATTTACTATATATATCGCCGCTTAGGTTCCTCTCCGACTACCGCGACCTGATGGCGTGGATCAACTCGATGACAGCGCTCGTCTCGTCCCAGGAGCTGGCCACCGACGTGACCGGCGCTGAGGCCTTGCTTGAAAGACATCAGGTGTGTTTTGTGCTGATTGTTACTGTTGACAAACTCTCCCAATTATTACTGTAAGGACTTCAGACTGTTTTTCATTCGTATTTTCTTTACTCTGTCTAGTACTGGGGTTCAGCTCTTCCTTAAGATACATGTTCATTATTAGTGGTGTCGTCCTGATATTATTTTTTACAATTTTTTTTATATTTTTCATAGACTTTCTGTACTGCGTGCAGTGTAGCGAGGTGACAGCTGTCATAAATACATATTAAATTTCCAAATTATAAATCTATGACGATACACGTTTCTTTCAATGATTTTATTTGCAGATTTTAACATGGGGTGGGGTACATTTTTTTTGTATTAATGACAGCTATTAACGATTTTGTAATAACAGCCGGGATGTTAATAACCTAAACTTTTTAGTATGAAAAGAAACGACTACGCCCCGCTACATCACACGGAATATAGACAGCTGTGAACGATTACCAATAAAGCAACATATTTACGTATTAATGGCTGTTACGCATAGAACTAGGGAAGTCCGTTTGGAGTGCTAATTGTTCCAGGGCATAATAAAGGTGACCCATGGTATTCGACATATTGAAAGACTTTCCTTGCTCTATGCGTCATGGCCATAACCATGCCCTATATTTTACGCATCCCCTGTGGAACTATCGACCATTTTGTCCCCTATGTGTTGAAGACAGAAGCGACACTGATGCATGTAATGTTTCTAGAGCCTTCGTCTGGAGATTGACGCGCGCTACGGCATTTCGCCGCAGGTTAGATCGCATGACGGCTGCCTAACTGCTTGACCGCTTTCGGATGTGTTTGGTGTCGTCATCTGAACGAATATATTTAAGCAAAAACAACATGCATATTAAAATAAAATTGTACTGCGTTCGACTTTTATTTTGATAATGCACAAACTGTCAGCGGAAATTTCTACCGTCAAACGTTATAGGACAAAAACTGTAATTTCATAAATTTTCGCATATGTTATATTATGTTGTTATCTATTTCATCATGTAAGTAACATTATAAGCTAAAATAATGTATATATTTCGTCATTGTGGCTGATGTTTCAATTTTAAAACAATTTAGATTATTTTTTGAGTTACTTTATTTAGATTTTTAACGCAGTACAATCCATTATTATCGAAATTAATTTTAACACGAAACACGGCGAAAGTGCGCTCAACACGATCTGTGCAGTATTTTGACAAGTTCAGCAGTTTAATAATTGAAAATGTTTTTATGTGATGGTGTCTGTAGTGAAATATAGGTTTGTGTTCTAGAATGTTACTGCGCTGAAGACTGAACTCAGGCATATTTGGTATTTTTTGCTTACAATTTTCTGTGGAAAGGGATTCGAAGATTTTTAGATAAGTGTCCTCGACTATTGCTTGAGGTCGAATAAAAATATTATGAGTTTGCTGTAAACTTTGTTGGCTGTGATCTTAGAGTTTTTTGTAAGTATCCGATCTGCGATGAATTTGGCCTTTGGTATTCAAATATAAAATCTTCGTATCCCTTTAATTTCAATGAGTTAGGATTCACAAATCAGGCGCTTTCTAGAACACCACCTTTTTCACCACCTGTAGAACAGACTTACAACTAAGTACCAATTCTTCTTCGGAGAAAACTAATAGTAATTTTTACTTTTCTTTGTAAAGACTAATAAAACACAATTTGGATAACAAAGTAATTACTATTTTAATTTATAACAGAGATGTTTCGATGTTGTGAGGTGCTCGCTAAGGTAAACGTTGTGTTTGTCAATGCAGTGGTACAAGAACTGATGCAACATTTATTTTAGCAACGAGTGGTTTTCAGTGCCGTGTGATTTGAAAATAAATGTATCGTGGTTTTCATGTGTTTTGTGATTCACTGTTTTTTTTTTATCACCAAACAGGTAACAAATTTTTTGACGATCAATCAAAAAGGTTGCGGTTGGATATGCTTTGATTTATTCCGTAGTTATATTAGTTTGATTCCCTTTTAATTCAGTTGAAAAGTTAGATTTGAAATTTCACGAAAAGAAACAAACGGCTTTACAGAAAATACTTTAGTCTAAACTAGGAACACTCGTTTAAGTAACTTTCAAATCAACTACGGACAGACAAACATACTTACACGTTTATTGTCTAACGTCAAGCGTTTTGCGTTTTCCTCTTTATGTACTGAAGTTTGACAAAACCTTTACAGTTGTAAATTTCAGATCAACCACGTACTAATCGTTTTCCTCTCATATCCTTCTGTACAGGAGCATCGCACGGAGATGGACGCGCGCGCCGGCACGTTCCAAGCTCTGGAGCTGTTCGGGCAACAGCTGCTGCAGGGCGGACATTACGCCAGCGCTGACATACAGGAGAAGCTCAACTCCATGGCCGATGCAAGGCAGGAGCTGGAGAAGTAAGTGTGCCAACTTTGTAAGTTGCGAGCGGTACGAGCGTACCGGTACGCTACGGCGGTACGGAGCGTAAGATACGAGGGGGGATTGAAAAGTTCGCGGCCTAAATAAGAAAACACAGGAATAATGCAATTTTTTATATTTATTTTTCTACATACTCTCCTCCTAGGTCACAGCACTTAGTCCAGCAGTCCTCTAAAGCCTTGATCCCATTTAAATAGAAGATCTCGTCAAGATCTTCAAAGAAGGCATCTACGGCCACTTTGACCTCCTCATTGGTAGAAAATTTCATTCCACCTAAGTGTTTTTTTAGTTTTGGAAATAGGTGGAAGTCAGAAGGTGCCAAGTCAGGTGAATAAGATTCGAAACCACAATTCACTATTTGAGCCACCGATTCTGCAGATGTGCGAACACGAGCATTGTCCTGATGAAACAAAACTTTCGTGGTCAACAATCCTGGTCTTTTAGACTTTATTTCTTCGCGTAAACGGCGTAATAGTGTGCAGTAGTAGGCAGAATTTATAGTTTGACCTCTTTCTAAGTAATCAACCAAGATGACACCCTTAGATTCCCAGAAAACCGATGCCATTACCTTGTTTACTGAAAAACACACCTTGGCTTTCGTGGGGGTCGGATATCCGGGTCTCTTCCATTGTTTGGATTGTTGTTTGATTCAGGAGTATAGTGATGAACCCATGTTCCGTCCATAGTAACAAACCTTGCCAAAAATTCAATTGTTCAACTGAAAGGAGCCGCGGAACCCATCTTGATGGGGGTCATCTTTGATGCTCTTTCGTCCATGTTTAAATTCAGCTGTCCAATTTTTTATCATTGTATACGACGAGGCAGATGTTCTTAAGTAGCCACCATATCTTTATGAATCTGCTTTGGAGCTAAGTGTTTCTTGTGGAGGTATTTGATCACGCCACGGTGCTCTAAACTATCAATTTTTAAAATTAATGAAACTTACTTTTATTTAATTTCAATAAAATAAATAATTACGCATGTATCTCAGAGAAAAATTGCACAGAGACTGACAAAGAGTCTAGGTTTCATATGAGGGTAGTTTTATAATAATATGACAATGATATCTATGTTAGGCCGCGAACTTTTCAATCCACGCTCGTTTAATTAATCGACATATTGACATGAACAAGGGCTGTATTGTGACTTTTCAGTCTGAATCTGTTTGATTTTTTGTGCAGTTTTTATGGAGTGTGAAGTAAATCTTTATTGTATCGCTTGATAAAGATATATTTTACTATACATTCGTATTCGTGAAATAATGTTTTAATGAATAGCATTAAAAAAATGAAAAACCTATAAAAATAATGATGATATGACAATTCCAATCAAGTAGACAGCACAGAAACCCTTTGAAAGACCCTAATACACATGTGATTGACTTAAACTAAATTTTCAACACAAAATCCTAAAAGTTTTTTTTTTTGAATTAACATTTACCCATATTCACAGAGCGTGGGTAGCCCGGCGCATGAAGCTGGACCAGAACCTGGAACTGCAGCTGTTCCACCGCGACTGCGAGCAGGCCGAGGGCTGGATGGCGGCGCGCGAGGCCTTCCTGTCCGCGGCGGACCACAGCGACCAGCCCGACAACGTCGAGCAGCTCATCAAGAAGCACGAGGACTTTGATAAGGCGATTAATGCTCACGTATGTATAGTTCATTGTCTGATGAAGTTATAGAAACCGTGTAGAAGAAACATATTGATTCCTTGTAATAGAAATATGATAATAACTAATATAATTAATATATCCGAAATATAGAACAAAAAAATTTTGTGATATGGACGGAGGAGTTTGCCTTAATGTATTTCCATATCAGCTTCCGAATCTTAGGCTTTAAGGTGTGGACCTTGACTCTTAATTAACGGACAGACTCTTTAATTGTTGAATAGCTGTATTTTGACTATAATCATATTTTTCTATAGATTATTTTTGCCTTTACCTACTTCGTAAATAAAAATCAAATACTTATATTTTGTTTGCTGAAATGAAATGTATTAAAACCTATAAAATTTCACCCATAGGAGGAAAAGATCGCTCAGCTGCAAACCCTGGCTGAACAGCTGGTAGCGTCCGAGCACTACGCGGCGCCAGACATCGACAGCACGCGCCAACAGGTGCTCACCAGGTGGAAGCACCTCAAGGATGCCCTAATCGACAGGAGGTCCAAGTGAGTGCTCCTTCATTCTACAGGAAGAAGAGACCTGGCTGGCCTGACAGTCTAAAAGTCTTTGTATATTGCGTTCATCAAGTGGAGCTTATGATTAAAAGTGACTAAACATGTATTCTCTAGTTACACCACAGCTTTGGCAAAGAATGAAGTGTAAGCGTACGAAAACATTCTAAAGAATATCTGATAGAAACGACTACTGTCTGCAATAGTGTAATAAAAATATATGCAAAAAGCAGAATTGGTTGAAGACATGTGATGTAACAAAATGTAAATTCCCACCAGGCTTGGAGATGAGCAGACGCTTCAGCAGTTCTCGCGAGACGCCGACGAAATGGAGAACTGGATCGCCGAGAAGCTGCAGCTTGCTACCGAGGAGAGCTACAAGGTAAGGAACCACACAAACATTCCGCCTGGGGAATTCAGTCCGATTTTTAATCAGGTTTCTGTTTCTTGATGAATTGTACTTTATTTGTTTTTCAATTCAATCGAACCTGGAATCTTAATGTTATCCAGTTTATTTTTGTAATACCTTATACCTATACCCAGGACCCAGCCAACATCCAGTCCAAGCACCAGAAGCACCAGGCTTTCGAGGCGGAACTGGCTGCCAACGCAGAGAGGATCCAGTCCGTGCTGGCCATGGGAGGCAACCTGGTGCAGCGCTCACAGTGCAGTGGCAGCGAGCAGGCCGTGCAGGTATGATGATATTTTCTCCCAGGACTTGCCAACGTCCAAGCCACCAGGCTTACGAGGCGCTTACGGCAAAGCAAAATATTCATTCACACCCACAATATTAGAATAGTAAAAATACTTTTTTAAGTTAATTTATTTAATAGAATGGAAAAATACATTGAATAGGCTATTTGACAAGTTTGCGAAAACCATCTCACTTTGTTTTGAAATAATATTAATTTTTATTTAAGTATTTCATTCAAGAAAACGAATTTCAAAATACGCTGATAATTTAAGCGGTCACAACGCTTCCGCCTGCTATATGGCGTCGAGACTTACATGTGACGTCATTTACAACTAACCAATCAAAACCGTTTCATGTGTTCTAACTCAAATAATTATGTTTATTTGTGTATTTTTTGGAGGAAATATTAATTACTGTCTAGTAATGCGAATTGCTTTTAAAATATATTATCTATGCGGATAGCAATAAATATTTATTTATATTGTCAAATAGCCTATCCTTACAATGTCTCAATTTTCTCAGGCTCGCCTAGCTTCGATCGCAGACCAGTGGGAGTTCTTGACGCAGAAGACCACGGAGAAGTCGCTCAAGCTGAAGGAGGCCAACAAGCAGAGGACCTACATCGCCGCCGTCAAGGATCTAGACTTCTGGCTCGGAGAGGTATCAACCTGGTTTATTACGAATAGCATGTCATTTAGGAAATTAAAATAAAGAAAGATCGCTTAGTGGTTACTTAATTAATTACATAAGACTTAGGAATGTAGGATAGCTTGGTTCAAGGTTCAATCTAAAGCATATTTTGAATTACGAAATATTTTAATATAATTCCGTATACTTCAATGAAATCATACAAATAATACACTTATGAAACTTGTTTTAAATATTGTGTTTTTTGCATCTTATCTTAGCAAACGGTTGAGTTCTTTGTAATGTTACTTGTGTAAAACACAGGTTGAAAGTCTCCTGACATCGGAAGACTCGGGCAAAGATCTGGCATCGGTTCAGAACCTGATGAAGAAGCACCAGCTCGTGGAGGCTGACATCCAGGCTCACGAGGACAGGATCAATGGTGAGTTGGGATGATATGTCTTTGTGTTGAATTCTTATTGAAAGCACAACTGTTTGGCGAGGTTAGAGAACGAAACTTTGCTATTATATCATGTGTGCTTGAGACTCGAAGTAACGAATATATTATTAGATAAGTACGTGCAATGCATAATTATTTAATAACAATTTTCTTCTTATCTTAGTCTATATAAATTTCCGTACTTGTAAAAAAGTTCTGTTGTTAGTTAACCATCGTTGCAAACAGTGTTCGTACGTCGCACTTCACCAAAAATATTGGCGTCTGAGAAAAAACAAACACCAAAACAATGATTTTTCGCATCTATAAGTATTCGCATATATACATTTTTCGCACCAATCGATCGTCCGTCGATCGATGGTTTCTACGCCGACGTTGATTGACGGACGATCGATTGGTGTGGTAACACCCTAATAGAAGTACAATGAGGAATTTAAGTTGTATTTTCAGCTTCTTTGCAAATACTGTAAAAAAATTTCTTTTTTATTTCTTTATTTATAATACGCACACCAGTATAATATAATATAATATATATATATATATATATATATGTATATATATATATATGTATGTATCTATATATATATATATATATATATATATATATATATATATGTTTCATTTTACATTTTAAACTAAGGTTTAATTTCCGTTACATTATGTCCGATTAGGTACGTACAGCATTCATTAATTATTCTGTACTATGTGTATTCAAATTTAACTAAAGTGAAATACTTATCCTTAGCTGTGTTATAATCTGCAATGTACGATAAATAGTTGAATTAGATACAATTACACAACGAGGGGCTACGCGCAAAACTACATAAAAAAAATTTATTAAAATAAATAAAAATAATTAACGCTAAGATGAAATCAATTGATATAAACAAAGTACAGTTAATAATTGAATTAAATCACATCACATTACATTACATAACTATCCAAACAAAATAATATATAGATTAAGATTTAAAAAGTTACTCATAAAATAAAGTAACATATAGATTACACATAATATATTAAATAAAACGTATCTCCAACCCAGACATGAACGAGCAAGCCGACGCCCTCGTCTCCTCGGGGCAGTTCGACTCGGCCGGCATCGGAGCTCGCCGCGCCGCCATCAACCAGCGCTTCGAGCGCGTGCGCAGCCTCGCCGCGCACCGCCGCGACCTACTGCTCTCCTCCACCAGCCTGCACCAGTTCCTGCGCGACATCGCTGATGAGGAGTCCTGGATCAAGTGAGTACTGAGGACGAATGCCACGTCTAATTGAATGGCCGACGACAGAAATGTAGCTGATTGTTTTCTGATGTGATCTGATGTAATAACGAATAAATCCCCAGACAAACACACCGTTTGGCCTCAAAGTAAGCAGAGCTTGTGTTGTGTATGACCACATAGCGAACTCGGCGGCAACACAGAATAAACATACACATATAAATATCAACAACCATGATCCAAAACAAACATCAATGTTATCACACAAATGAATCCCCTGATCAGATTTCGAACCGTGGACCTCCGGCGTACAGGGCTACTTACTAACCACTACGCTACTCGGTCGTCAAATTATAAGCATATTTTAAATGCAACTTCAAATTTCAAATCATATCAAGAGTTAGCTTGAATCTAACTACTAATTTAAACGCTACGTTTTCTTATTTGAATCACAAAATACAGTAAATGTGATAAACTCTTATTAATAATTTACAGTAGATTACAGTTATGCTAAGCCATTCAGCCTCAACTATGTTACTTAACGTACAGTAGATTGAAAATTATTTTCAATCTACTGTACGTTAATTAACAACATACGTCAATTAGCGACGTTTAAAGTAACATAGTTGAGGCTGAATGGCTTAGCTTTCAAGGAAACTGAAAAAATATACATCATAACAGAAATATGCAAAACAAACAAATAATGTATGAAATTGTAATTGCACCAAAGCTTTTTAAGCATAAGTAAGCTCAATTATTGGTTGCAAATTTGATTATCATTCTATATGCAATATTATACAGTTGAAGTTATTCATAAGTACTGCAAAAATTACGTATAAATATGTAATACATATTTTGTAACATAAAATTAATTGTAGTAGACTTCTGTATCACTAAATTACATATTATTCGAAGCCTAGAAAGAGAAACATAACACCTTATCCTGTTTCAAATATCTGTGTGGGCGTTAACACCAGAACTCAGCAGTTCCCGTTTCTGCATATCTATCCATTCCTGGGGTTTTAAACAAAAGCATCTTCTCTACAGGGAAAAGAAGCTGCTAGTAGCGTCCGACGACTACGGCCGCGATCTGACCGGCGTGCAGAACCTCCTGAAGAAGCACAAGCGCCTCGAGGCTGAGCTGGCGAGCCACGAGCCCGCCATCCAGGCCGTGCAGGATGCTGCCAGCCATCATTCTGCTAAGGAGATACACCAGAGACTTGAGGTGGGTTTGATATGTTCTGTGATTCGGATATTTGGAACAAATTATAATTTTACTAAAACGATAGAAAATTGAGAAAAGTGAATAAACTGTGCTAGTTGTAAGAAAGAACTGAGACAAGCTGGAAAATATTTTGGCAATGACAAAGTTGTCGAGCTTTGTTGCTAGTCTGAATATCAGCGGCGAGAACTATTACTGCAATATTCTCGATGCAGCGTTTTGCTGTTTAGTTTTTAAGCAGTGAAATATTTCAATGATGTAGCATCGAAATGGAACTAGTAAAATTTTATTGAATCAGTTATAGTACAAAATAATTTCTAATCATTAAATGTCCACTATTGTCCCAACAGGCTTTGTCCCAAGCATGGGCACAACTACAAGCTTTAGCCGCAGAACGCGGAGACAAGTTACAGCAGTCGTTGGCGTACCAGCAGTTCCTGGCTAAAGTCGACGAGGAGGAAGCCTGGATCAGGTAACCGCCTTTATTTTATTTATGTACTTATTCTTTATTTTACATAAAAAGAAAGAAAACTAGTGAACAATTCATAATCAGTAAGCACATCTTATAAATATGTGGCTGGCGGATCTATCGACTTTAAAAATTACATCGAATTATAAGTCTAATACAGTATCAAGACGTACTAAAATATGTATAAATGTTAGAAAACTTAATACCAACCATACCGTTTGAATCCCAGCGAGAAGCAACAACTAGTCGTGGTAGGCGAGTGCGGCGACAGCATGGCGGCTGTCCAGGGCCTGCTGAAGAAGCACGAGGCGCTGGAGGTGGAGCTGGCGTCGCGCGCCGACCGCGTCAAGGAGCTGTGCGCGGCGGGCGAGGTGCTGGTGCAGGAGAAGAACATCCACGCGGACAATGTGGCGCAGCGCGTGCCCAGCATGCAGGTTACCCATATCTGAACCAAAGCTTCGCACGGGCTTCGAGATACATGAGGCCGTCAACTATCGTCACGGATTTCGGCTCAACATTTGTGTGATAAAGTGATGAAATTCGATGACTCTCCTTTTTTGTGTTAATGTTTGACGTAATTACAGCGTAACTGGCTTCTAGCAGTCTTAGTTGTTAAAGTATATTTATGTAGCCAGCCCTGACCTGAACCCTCAGGCTTATTACGAAACTAGCGACAGCGAATCGTGTGACATTCGCTCTTCAATTACGTATTGTCAAGAAAAGCACCAGCGCTAGCAGCGAGATGGCAAATGTTACGAACAAAAAAAAAAATCAATGTATTGAATTCTATCATAACTCTTATCAAATATTTGTAAATACGTCACAATGTTTTAAACAATCCTTAAACATAGTGTTAAAAAACAAAAATTTAAATTGATTGTTCATAAGTATGAAATATTATCTGGAATAAAATGAAACAATTGAAAAAGAACTTTATTTTTTCAGAATAAAGCCACATGCAATCTAATAATGACAATGAGACATACGTTTATCTTTGTAACACAATCCAATGTTGAACCCAGGCGAAACTGGAGAAGCTGAGCGCCCTCGCGGCGCGTCGCAAGGCCGCGCTCGTGGACAACTCGGCGTACCTGCAGCTGGTGTGGAAGGCGGACGTCGTGGAGTCCTGGATCGCCGACAAGGAGGCGCACGTGCGCGCAGACGAGTTCGGCCGCGACCTGTCCACGGTGCAGACGCTGCTCACCAAGCAGGACACTTTTGACGCAGGTTAGTGTCGGAGTAGACTTCAATTGTATGGTCTCTTGGTGAAGTACTATGTCTACTTTTTAAGGACTTGATAATGTTGTATAAAAAAAATAACAAATAGTTGATAATAACTTATATTTTTTAAATAAAGGATAAAATCTTACATTTTGAAATGTTTTCAAATACCCAATGTATTTAACATTCATGTACACTTTTTGTCCGCCACTTTAAAGCCGCGAGGTCGACTTGATAGCAGACATTTCAGCCAGAGGTTTATAGCTTACATATCTAGCTAGAACACGGATCGAATTTCATATCATTTTCTTGTGTTTGTTTTTCTCTTGTATGGAGATTGTTATATCTAAAATCTTTTCTTGTGGAATGAATCAAATCAAATTTATTGCATCATAGGTGGTAACAAAAGAAGTTATTAAGACTCACAGTATAAGAGTCCCTCACACTACAAATGTACAACAGCATGCAATATTACACACAAGCAGATCAAAAGCTAACAAATTAAGATCAAAGAAAAATATTATTTAATATAAATAAAATGTGAAGGTAAAATGCAGCACAATAACAACTACTTACATAATATTTTACAGTGCCTTCAATAGTTTAAACATTTTATTTAAATAAGAAAAACTAGATGTCAATATATATAATAATTCAGTCATGACATAAAATGTGATACATAACTATTTTTTTTTTGGATAGAAAGTCACTAACACCATAGTATAATAATGAGTACTGCGTACAGTATGGCCACTCCCTGCCTCCCGCTGCATGCGTTCCCGCCCGCGCTCGGTTACCTCACAGCTACCAAGTTCTGAGAGTATATTTAAATTTACGTAACGGCAAACACTTCATTTCTTCTGGTAAATGGTTGAACACTCTTACTGTTTCTTATAATAGTTATAGTAATTAAACTTTACATGTGTTACAAAATTATGAACAATCTTCAAAAGAAATATATGTTATTGATGATTACTGCTTAAACATAAATATTACGCAATTTTGACTAAAACGTTTTTAAATTAACTAACTTTGAAAATCGTTGGCTGAAAGTAAATTTAACTTAAGAATCTCAATTATTTCATTACATTATTATTACATTTCCAATAAACATTAAACTTGGATTGCTCATCGTTAACTTACAATACACAATTTGTCAGGTCTGGCTGCGTTCGAACAGGAGGGCATTCAGAACATCACGGCGCTGAAGGAGCAGTTGGTTGCCGCCAACCACGAGCAGACGCCCGCCATTGTCAAGCGACATGGAGACGTGTTGGCCAGGTTTGTTATTCATGATACAAGCGAGAAAGTGTGGGCTTCGTCTGCATGATCAGGATGTTAATGGAGCGGTTGCGGCTTGAAGTGAATATAATTACACTATTTGCGCTACAGCATGGTGCGGGTGACAGTTTTAGTAACGTTTCGAATTACTCTTGAAAGTTGCCGCGATTTACAAATTATGACTTAGTATTTCAGCTGTACCACATTCGTAATATATTAAATCATTAATGACTGTAGTAAATTAAATTAAACCCAACCAGAATGTTCTAGTCTACAAATAAAATCTAATTGAAAGAACAATTAAGCAAAGTTTAATGCGTATAACGTAACGACATAGACGTATCATGTGGTACTGACAGATGTCAACGTCATACAGGCAACTGTCACCCGCACCATGCCACAGCACAAATTGTATAAAAATAATCAACATTTTTCTAAACCCTGAAAAAATGTACTTTTATAATGAAGTGTACAGAATCCGTATTGTCGGGCGCTGAAACCTCGAATAGTTAGAATTGAGTTGCGGAACGAATTATTTATACTTATTTTTTATGAATAAATGCGGTTTTCACTTCAAAATATATTGTCTCTAGATGGCAGCGCCTGCGCAGCGACGCGGCAGAGAGACGCCAACGCTTGTTGCGTCTGCAGGATCAGTTCCGACAGATCGAGGAACTGTATCTCACCTTTGCTAAGAAGGTAACAGCGGATTCTTAATTTTATTTCTGCTAATTTGAGATTACATTAGATAATTTTGTTTTTAATATGAATTGGTTTTGCAAGTTTTTTTTAGATATGATTGCCATTCATATTTAGTTCGGCTATTGACATTGCCTATAAAATATGAAGTAATTTATTCGGCCCGCAGGCGTCAGCGTTCAACTCGTGGTTCGAGAACGCGGAGGAGGACCTGACGGACCCGGTGCGCTGCAACTCCATCGAAGAGATCCGCGCGCTCAAGGACGCCCACGCGCACTTCCAGGTACTGTTTCTTGAATCTTTCAGCAAAGGGCTGTTGTATAATTGTACCCTATTGTATTATTGGACAGTAATATTATTTTTAAAATTAGAAGCTTCGAGCGGATTTACTTAATTGTTGGATAAATCGTACGATACTTCCGGGTAAGGTAACAATCTATTGGTATTTCTTAATTTCTTGATAATGGTGTAGATCGCTTTATAACACCCTCTAAGCTGAATATGTTTGCGTGAAGAAGGGTCACTTTTGAAAACAAAAACAAAATATAGTTTCTGGTACCTTGTCTAGTGTTTGTTTCGGAAATACTTTATTACAGTAAGTGCGACCCACGCAGATGCGCCCCTCTAATTTTTTAGTCTTTTTTATGACACTACGTTGATGTAATTTATATGTTATCGAAAAATGTGGAATCTACCGAACTCATTATTTAAAATAAGTTATCACCTTCAGAAAGTTACATTATTCAGTAGTAACAAAGTGATCTAGGTATTCTAAACATTCTATCCAGATACATTTAGTTTTCATGGGATCGGCCACGCGGTCGAAACCTTGCAGGACATCTATATAATAAATAATAATAATAAATCCCCAGACAAGCACACCAACTGTATCGCCCCAAAGTAAGCAGAGCTTGTGTTATGGATGACCGACCATACGGCGAACTGGGGGGTTCCCAGGATAAACATACATATGTAAATACAAACAACCATGACCCGAGAACAAACATCTATGTTCATTACACAAATGCATGCCCCGGCCAGGACTCGAACCTGGGACCTTCGGCGTATGCGGCAGGGCCACTACGCTACTCGGTCGTCTATTTTATAAACAAATAAATCACTCAAAACTCTCTTCTTGCAGGCGTCTCTATCATCAGCGCAGAGCGACTTCGAAGCCCTGGCGGCTCTGGACGCGCAGATCAAGTCGTTCAACGTCGGCGCTAACCCCTACACCTGGTTCACCATGGAGGCCCTGGACGACACCTGGAGGAATCTGCGCAAGATTATTGGTATGTTTTAATGTAGGAGCATTTGACCAATGCAGTCAATCTGGGTAACTGGGCATAAGACAAGTTTGCAGATATCTGTTAATAATATAAAAAAGGGTTTTATTTATTTAGGTGTATGCTTAAGTAAAATCCCATAAGATTGGACCACGGGTCAATATTAGTCAGACGGACAAAACGTTACCCAGGTTAACTGTATTTACAAAAATACGTATTTATCAAAGTTTTAATCAAATAATATGTTTTTTTTGTTAAGAAACAGGTATAGTAGAAAATGTGACTCAGAATTTAACAAATTGTAATTTTTCGTGTATTAGTTGTTAGAACTGTAAGGGTCCTGGATCCCGAGTCCTGGAACACTTAAGAGCGACTTTCGATTTCATTCTCCGTTTTCCTTTTCATAAAAAGAGTTTCTTACAAATGTTAGCCATCTTCTGATACGTCATTATATCTAGATGTAAAAGTTTATCTCTATAGTTTTAGTGCCTTCAATATGTAATTGTTCATATGAACCAACTAAGCATCCTTCCAGCGGAGCGCGACGTGGAGCTCAGCAAGGAGGCGCAGCGGCAGGAGGAGAACGACAAGCTGCGCAAGGAGTTCGCCAAGCACGCCAACGCCTTCCACCAGTGGCTCACGGAGACGCGGTTAGTTGTGCTACTTTATAGGGTTTCAGGGTCTTGTTAACTCATGTTTTAGAGGCGAGAAGGGAAAGAGGGGAAGCCTTGTTAGGTTTGAGGTTTTATAAAAAATGAATTGTTCGGGAAGCGCACATTGGAAAAAACAAAAACACTTATTGAATTTGCAGCGTCTGAATCCTACACCTCAATAAAGATCCAAAAGTACTCACGTCCGATTCCACGCTCACCAACTGTAGGACATGTGGTTCCTTAAAAATCCCTTTTAATCCTTAAAAATCCCTAGTTAATCCATTTGCCCAATGGTTATTCTTCCTCCATTCATTAGAAGGTTACAGTTTTATTTTTAGTATTGATTATAAATAATTCTGGATTATAAATTTTAATGCGCTTACGGCGCAGCGATGTTACACGATAAGAAGAACAAATAGGGAAGGATTTCCTTTTATAAGTACTTTCAGAATATTAAAAAGTAGTAACTAAACGGTAATTGATGTGCAGGTACCAACTGCTAGGCTGGGATGGGTAAAGTATTCAGTGTGTTCGATATTGTGCTCATGTGTCGAATAACCTCAGCCTGTGGCCTTAAAATCAGAATAACGACATTTGTTGGAACAAGAAGCTGGGACCGGGAAAAATAGCGTTGAAATGCGTATCTGCAAAATTCCACGAATCATTACTTTTAATCATTTTAAAGGTTGATTATTTCGACGGTCGATATAGTCCAGTCGGATTATCAATCAAGCTCGGAATAATTCTATTTTAAAATTACGACCGTGCGTTAACCACCATTTCGATTTTAAGTTGAGAACTGTTTTCCTCAATATCTCGACCACTTTCAACTTTTCGAGAAAAATTACAGGAACAAAAGTTCTTTATTTTACACTTTTTTTCATGTAAAATGTTTCCTCCCAATGTAGATTTTTTGGGCTAGAATTATTTTGGGGAAAAGCTCTTTTGTTCGACATCCCGACTGGATTAATATGATAAAAACACTTATCAGGAAACAGTATTTCGAATTAGAATCGCTATTTCCCGGTTCAGGGTAAATTGGCCGTTCATCATAAACCAGTCATTCTGCAACTTTATTCTATTGTTCCTCTTCTAAATAACTTTCAGTTTCATTTATTTATTGTTAAATTGATGTCGTCCGTTTGATTTATAAATGTTTTTTTCTTCATCATCCTACTGCTTTCATAATTATAAATTGTAACAATCACATCGATGGTTGTACGAAAGGAAAGTTTTAGGATGTCTTAATTACCTTTTAAATAAGGACAGATATGTTGGACAGAAGCTAATGACTATTGAAGGTGTATTTATTTATGTGCAAAAGAATAGTCTAACATATTTGGCCGTTTCACGGTCTCGTCGTCGACGATTGGCCATTAAATTTTTTTTCAACCAAGTTGATATCCTGCGACTTGCGCGAGCCGAGCGAACAAAGTGAGCGTGGCGTGGTAGCACCTGGCGATGCGCCATTATGAAAATTAATTGAGTAAAGTGTGCAGAACAGGCAAGATATGTCTGTGAAAACGATACGTTGTTTGATAAATCAGCTAATTATCGTATCCACGGTCGACATTGACATTTTACGTGTTAGAACGTTTCTAGTGCCTCTATCAGTAGTTAATGGGGCATTTTAAGATATGACCATACTTGGCCATTTCCTGAACTAGCCGCGCGTTAGTTGGCTAAACGTTGGCAAACGACAATCGATCAGTTGGGCAATTTTACGATATGGGAACGACAAGTCCACCAAAACTGCAAGGAATGAAAAATGGACCAATTTACCAAGTTCATGACTCGGAAAATGAATATAGTTCGTCATTTGTGCACGCGGCTCTATGTGTGCGTGTGTTTGTAAATATGCAATTTAACTTTGTGTGGCGGCCGCCATCTTGTCAACCCGTGTTGACGTCGTTTCGGTGTGTGTGTCAGTACATCTTGTCACGCACACACAGTTGCTGTATATACCAAGTTTAACACACACATAGGGCCGTGCAGACAAATAACAATCTGTCTGATTTTCTTATGGCCCACAGCCGTTGCACACACAAACTTGTTGGAAACGCATTCTTATACTGAGTTAGTTCCTTCCAACGCACTAGACGACTATACAATTGATAAATCAACATTAATAATCTGTCGTTGTATACAGTACATCAATGATGGAGGGCACGGGCTCGCTGGAGGAGCAACTCGCGACGCTTCGCCAACGCGCCACCGAGGTGCGCGCGCGCCGCGCCGACCTCCGGAGGCTCGAGGAGTTGGGTACGTATATAAACTGCGCCAGTTATTTATTTATTTATTGTAAATAATAAAGTAAATAAAAACGCCATAGGGCTCAAATGCGTCATGCTCAAAACCAATCAGAACGCGTTATATTCGTTGCGCCAACATTATAAGATTGTTCATACAAACGGTATCTCCCTTTTTACACGTTTAGGGTGGTATTTGTCGAAATCCCGTCTTAGTGGGGCTCCTAAAAGAAACAGACAAGCTCCGCCTCAGTCATCCAGTGAGTTGAATATCGATCAGGTAGTTAGTTTGGTTAACTATATTGGTATTTGAGGTAGAAAAATAGAAAGAAGAAGTAGAAATAAATAAATAAATAAGTTGGTTACAATAAGCGTTTTTTTTTTAATATTCTTGTTTAGTTATACATAGTTTATGTATACAAAACATACGTATTTTAATGTTGATTTATTTTAGACAGACTTCTAATTAATATAGTTATTAATGTAATTACGAAGCCTTTTATATCATATTCGATCCAGTTCTTACACAAGTTTTTGCCTATATATAAGGATTATAGTTCCTACAAACCATAATTTTGAAGTAACAATTATTGACAATTTATTTCTATATTTAATTAATGAGCTAAATATTAAACACGGTTACTTACAGGTGCAGCCCTAGAGGAGCACCTGATTCTGGACAACCGCTACACGGAGCACAGCACGGTGGGACTAGCGCAGCAGTGGGACCAACTCGACCAGCTCTCCATGCGCATGCAGCACAACCTGGAGCAGCAGATCCAGGCCAGGAACCATTCCGGTTAGTACGCTACGGGGACTGTGGGTAGGATTATTGACAAGGTTATTTAAAATCTGGACGTTCTTCTAAAATATGTTTCTCAATTATGCGCAATTGTGCGTAGGTGTGTCAAATTGGACTCTGATCTTTAATCCACTTGTTACGCATATATCTTATTTCGTAGGATATCCGTGATTTTTATACACATTAAGGCATTTTATAAGCATTAAGGTAAAATTACGAAAATAATCTAGCCGTCACGGAAAAGCAGGGAAATAGTGTTGAAAGCGTTCCTATAAGCGTTTTAAATTACTGTATTTTTTCGGTCAGTTTCTGTTCGAAGTGGTATTCAAAGCAGTTTGGGTGACAATTTACATTTCTTGCAATAGAACAGCAAAATTATGGCATACTTTATAGAAATCGACCTTATTACCTCTGTAACTATCAAAACCCAAATTGAATCTGAAAATGTTGGCAGGCGTGAGCGAGGACGCCCTGAAGGAGTTCTCGATGATGTTCAAGCACTTCGACAAGGACCGCTCCGGACGACTCAACCACCACGAGTTCAAGTCGTGCCTGCGCGCGCTCGGCTACGACCTGCCCATGGTGGAGGACAACCAGCCCGATCCCGAGTTCGAAGCTATATTGAGTGAGTGCTTGATTGTCTTGTGTAGTGTACTACGAAAGTAATATGTCTGTGAATAACTTAAAGAAATACACCATAAATTTTTTATTATAATATCAATCGTTATACCCAGAATGGGTAGCAATATGTTTTCAGAAAAAATGTTTGAATTATTTCTATTCATAATTTTGCTAAGAATAAAACGTCAAAAGTAGTATTTAACTATAATATGTCCGTTATAATTATTATTTATTTACAATGAGTCTAACTGAAAGTAATGTACTTTTTAATATCTAAGAGGATCGAACATCTTATCATGGGGCCTCTCATACTACAACTTGCAAGTAACTAAAATATTACTTTTTTGCGTACACCTGTGAAACATTCATCAATCGAAAGGAAAATTAATTATAATTAACAATTTAAATCTGGGTAACTTTGTCTTTCTGTCTAACATCGAGCCCTGGCCAATTCTATCTGAAGCCCTTTTACTTTTAAATCATTGTTTGTAAATATTTTTTAACTACAAAATTGTTTAAAATGATGATTGAAATAAAACTGACTTAGGTTAAAACCACTGTTCCTAAAATGTCATAACTTCGTAAATATACATGATAGAAGTTGGAAAAAGTGCTGTAAATTTTCAATCTATTTTGAGTAATTTAGGCTATAATACAAATACTTATAGCCTAATTTACTCAAAGTTCAACCTTTTATGTCGTAATTTAACATAAAAAGCCACCAAATTTGCAAATTGTCTAATAGCGGGCCAAAGTTACCAGGATTGACTGTACTTTGACAAAATGTCGTAAGTACAATCGATAGTAAATATTAATTGAGTGATAAAATATAAGATACATCCAATAGTTAAACTACTGTTGTTCTTTAGGTAGGGCATTCAGAAATAGCTAGAATCTTCTCATTATAAAATTATTTATAATTCTTAACACAGCTTATATTCATTTTAAAATAAAAAAATTTAACGATATGGTTAATTATATTGATGTACATACATGACTGCACGCGTGTGTGAGTGCACGGCAGAATTACTATGGCTGAAATGGATAACGGTCCTTTGGTCGCGTTTGTTTCATTCACGTGATTTTTCCCCTAGGGAAACAACCAGTTCACATTGTGGCAAAGAACTTATTATGTAGCGCGTGCTTTTTCGAAACCCTTTCTTTTATTGAAAAGTACATACATGTAATATTGCATGCTCTTAAAAATTTGTAAAACCATGATAATGACTATTTCCCCCTGACCGAACAGACGTGGTGGACCCGAACCGCGACGGCCAGGTGTCCCTGCAGGAGTACATGGCGTTCATGATCAGCAAGGAGACGGAGAACGTGCGTTCCAGCGAGGAGATCGAGAACGCCTTCCGCGCCATCACCGCTCATCCCGACCGCGCTTACGTCACTCGCGATGAGCTTTATGCGGTTCGTATTTTATATTGTTGTGTAAAAGTAGTTGAATTTATGATTTAGAAAGGATATAAAGATATGTTTTGTATCAGCAGAAGAGCTTAGTTACATAACTCTATGTCACCAATAAAAAGAAACTATTTTGTTGCATATAATTTATACTTAACTCTGCCTTAATCAGTTAAAGTTATGCATTGAGCTTTAGACGGCCGAGTAGCGTAGTGGTCAGTAGCCCTGTCTCATACGCTGGAGGTCCCAGGTTCCGAGTCCTGGCCGGGGCATTCATTTGTGTGATGAACACAGATGTTTGTTCTCGGGTCATGGTTGTTGATATTTATATTATGTTGATATTATTATTATATGTATGATTATTCTGGGTTCCCCCCCAGTTCGCTGTATGGTCATCCATAACACAAGCTCTGCTTACTTTGGGGCCATACAGTCGGCGTGTTTGTCTGGGGATTATTATATTATTATTATTTCTAAGAATTTTACAGAGTTCAAAAACATGCACAAAAAACACGCGTTTTGCGCAACGTGCAGAAATTAAAACGTGCAATTACTTAAAGACGCTCTATTTCCAGAACCTGACAAAGGAGATGGCCGACTACTGCGTGGCGCGCATGAAGCCCTACGTGGAACCGAAATCGGAGCGCTCCATCCCCAACGCGCTCGACTACATCGACTTCACCCGGATGCTGTTCCAGAACTAAGCCACTCTGTGTACTCATTAAGCCGCAAAAACACCCGCCGTTGTTTTATACACTACTGGCCTGCCGCCGAGATATTTACAACAGTTATTATTATCTGTATCTGCTGAAAAGAGTTGTTAAAAATCTATTTTTTTTGTTGTATCTTGGTGCCAATGCAAACTTTTAAAAGTCCCACCCTGCTTCAAGAATTTCAATGTAACACAATATCCTTTCATTTTCCACAATGTTGTATATCCTAAAGTACTTAGTCGGTGTTAGAAAGAGCCTGCTTTCAATGTGAAAGCCACTTCTGTAGTCGCTACTCAGGTAGCGCTGCCCTAGTTTACCGCAGGTAAACGCAGTGAGGGCACGAATTCTCTTTCTCTGAATCAGCAGAGAGAAAAGAATCTGCCTTGTTAGCTTTCTTTATCGACTTTCGCTTTTTTCAGACCTTGAAATGATTCCCCATTTCGAAATCATGCATTTAAACAATGGCTGCTTGATAAGATTCCATAATATTTAAGACTATTTAACTTTTTTATTTAGGTTATTTAAATTTTAACACATTTATATTATTCACATAATTTTATTTTTTTTTGACACGTAAGATTATATTTTTCTGTATTCCTATATTATCATTTATTATAATAAATCATTTATAAATACATTGATTGTTTTTATATTCGACCTCTTTCAATTAGGTACACTTTTACAAATTTTAATAAATACTACTACTTTTTTATAACTAAGTACAAATAAAGTTTTTAATTTCATCAATTTCCGTACAACTCATTACATTTCAGCCATATTTACAGAATTTTATGTAGCTGGCTTGTTCAAGTAAAAGCTTATGGAAGTCTAGATTGCAAGTCAATTTAGAGAAAATATGAATCCTGTCTTTTAATTAAACTTTATAATACATAAGTTATATGTGTTTTTAATAGCACCACTTAAAATATGGAATTAAAGAACACAACATGGACTTGGTAAATTGATTCAAATTAAGAACAGGATACAAAGTTGCCCAGTTGATTGTACAAGTGATTATATTACACATTGCCATCACAACAATAGACATCTCCAGAATCACAATGGTCATGAAGACCCGCACTTGTCCACGACACTATCTAACACTGCACTTTATCTTGGCGGACTGCAGCAGTCTGAACTCGTCGGAGGACACTACAGTCCGCAGCTTATCCAATAGAGCTTGCGGCAGCGATGAGCCCGCCGGCTGCAAGTACGGGATCGATAGTAGCTCGCGCACAGTGGGCCGTGCGCGCACGTTGTACGTCAAGCACCATTTCAGTGCGGAGATTAGACAGGGCGGGAATTCTGAAATTAACAAGAAATTACTAATTAATTTTAAAATCAATCTTTAGCTTAAGAACGGAATTGCTAAAACATAGGTACATGGTAGAACCACTGCTATTTATGTTGTTCAACAATCAACAGGAATCATTTTATTTGGAAAGCATGAATACAATTTGAGTATTCAATTGGCTGTGCTTGTCATGTTTTCACAGAGGATAAAAAAATGTTAAAATCAGTAATTTTATACTCACGTGGAGCTGGAGGGTAATCGATTTTATGGTTGGGGTCCAAGATAGCAGCTAATTTGCCGAAACTCGCGATGTGCGCGAATGGAGTACGGCCATATACTAGACTGTATAGAATACACCCTAGCGACCAAACGTCAGAGCGGTATGAGATCTGCAAAGAATTCCTTAATTAGAAAGTAATGTTGAATTAAATTACTATGCGTTTCAAATAACAATATGACTTAGGGCCATATTGTGACATCATAGCTGTCAATTCGGACCGGTTAGGTAGTGTGAGCAAAAAAATAAATTTTTTAAATAGAATTTATTTAAACAAGCAGTTGCTTTTTACGTCAAGCTCTCAATTTGGCTCTCTAACTTTTGATGTTTTTGTCATGCCATTGGATTTTAATTCGAATTGTTAGTTGGCAACCTCAAAATTTAAAAACCGTGAGAGTTGAAAATGTTATTTTTGACATAGTTTTTTGGTGGTTTGTTCCTTTTTATTAACTCATAACAGTGCTTCTTTGAATACAGTTTCATTTTAAAAAATGTATTTTCGATATAATACTTTATACTACTTTATAATAATAAATAAAGTTTGCCAATTTTTTTTATCCAAAAAAATTTTCTTTGCAGAATATAATTTTTTAGTGAAATTTGACAGATAGAGGTTATTGACGTTGCTATTCTCATTTAAATCGCATCGCATAGTATGGATGTGAGAGCCGGAGGATCCAAAAAAAAAACAAAATTAGTTAAAATGATTTTATTAAAAAAACACTAATTTAAAATTAAGAATTAACGCCAAAAATATAGAATCTCAAGTGAATATAATGTAAATTGTATTACTAAAGAAAACTTAAAACTAAGCTGATTAGGCAAACAGATGTTGGTCGATTAAATCCTTCTGATGATGCAATATAGGTGTAGGTAGCGGATGTAACAAATATTTAAGTATTTGCAAAATGATGAATTGTAGTATGCCACCAACTTAAGTATTTATACCCTTGTTTTGTGTCCGAAACAAACAAAAAAATCCTTTAGATCCAATTCAACATATTAAAATTTTTGTAACCTCTAAAATGATTGTACCTTTATCGGCGCCGTGCCAGCGGAGCCACCCATGAGCGCCTCCGGGCTGATGTAGGAGTAGGTGCCGGCAGCGTGCGCGCGCTCTACCGATGTGGCGTCGCCGGACAGCGCCGACGCGATGCCGAAGTCGATGAGCTTCAGCCGCCCGCACACTAGCAGGAAGTTCGCCGGCTTCAAGTCTGCGTGGATTACTCCTGTGGAGGTTATGATGATGTCAGCAATGAGATATAAAATTCTGATTATATATTACAATTTGACGAGATTTACGAAGAAACATGTATTGTATACCATTGGCATAAAAATATTATGTGGTTGTTACCTACGCAATATCTTATGTACAACTGTACAATTTGATATTTTTTGGTATTTAGTCTACATTTTGCACGCTAAAATCCAGCAGTATATGAACAAACGAAAAATAATTGTGAACATCTGTTAAAACGCTTATAAAACTTGTTAAAGAATTTATTATTATTTGAGAGGTCTATTTTTATCAACATAGTGGCTAGATTTTCACTTAGTGTCATACAATTTATTAGCAGTATCTTTCTTGGTCATGTTTTTCAGAGATATATTTCTTAGGTTTTTCAGTTTTATAATTAAAGTTCTTAAGTTAATCTAATTGAACACTATATGGAATTTATGCAGGTGTATCCATTATGTTTAAAGTAAATACCAAAACACACCATGTTCATGTATATAGTTGACAGCTAGCAGCATTTCCTCCCAATAGTATAAAACGAGGGCGGGCGGCAGCGCGGAGCCGCGTGCGCGCAGGAACGTGGCCAGGTCGGTCTCGCCTGCTTCCAGCACCATGCGCAGGGTTTGCTTGTTGCGATCATACTCACTGACAAAAGATAACTTGTTATTAATGGTGTTGTCCAAGAATAAATTAATGAAAATATTAATAATAAAATTAAAAGCCCCCTATACACTATATTTTTATTTTTGTACTAGAAGGTAGCATAACTCAATGTAAACTTGTAAACCTTTAAGTATGTTACTTGTGTCACCTTGTAAACCTACTAAAGTTCAAACCCAAATACATTTTTTAAATTCAGATAACATAAAACTAAAAGGTTTATCCAACTTAAGGTTTGCAAAACAAACAAAAATACAAATTTATTGCTTTACTTACTAGTCATATAGTCTGATAACTCTATCAGAGTCTTGTAGCTCTCTCAGAAGTCTGACCTCATTCACATAACCTTGAGCAAGGTCCTGGTCAGTGGCAAGATACACACACTTGACAGCATACTCACTAGATGTACCCATCTCTAGCACCTGCAATATTTAATGATACATTAGTATTTACTTAAACTGATTTAAATATTGTTTTTATGAGGAGACATGTAAGAATGGTACAAGGCATGATGTGCAGATATTATTTAATAGATATGTGTAGTATGCATTTAATAACATAGTGGCTCTGAATTAGCAGCAAGCTGTGTTCTATGCAAAGAATACAAATATAGGTGTGCAAGTGGCAGACCTGAACTACAGCTAAGTTCAAAGCCACAACCTGATATGACACATATTTATTGATTATTTAGTAGGAGGGCTTTTAACATGACAATGTGAATGAATGATTTTTTTAAAGCAAATATAATATATTATGTAAAATGCATAATATAATTTCAATGCTCTTATAATGTCTGATGCTATTTTTATAGTAGTACATATTTAGGTAAGAGTAAAATTAGTAAGTAAGAGTTAATATTTAAGTTACCTTGTAAACCTCGCTAGATCCACCAGCTCCAAGTTTTTTAATGAACATATATTTTTTATCCTTTATACTTGTGGTTTTGAACATAAACTTAGAATTATTACCAAAATTGCCTTGAGGGTATGAAGGTGTGGCTGCATATGCTGGAGGGAAAGACTTTTTATTTAGTGGAGTTTCAGGCACAGGATGGGAGTCCTGCCGTGGTGCTCTAGGGGGTGGACAAGTTCCCTCATCTTTGACCTGCTCTTTACTTTGATTATGTGAGAACAACTCACATCTCACTTTATCTCTGTTTTGTAAAACAGGCTTTGGTGCCTTTTTGTTGCTTTTCTGAGCGGAGCTTGGTGTAAATCTTCTGATACCAGATTTAATTTTAGGAGTTGCACTCTTCATCTTATGAGTACTGGGGGGCTTGGACATCTCTGGTGTCCTTTTGTGTGCAGAGCCAATTATGGGGTTCTGTATAACATTGCTATTATGCTGTGTCAGAATATTTTTTTTAATGGTGTCAGTATCAGTTTGTGATGGCTGGGGTTGTAATTTACTGCTCTGTGACTCAACTGCAGTGTCTTTAACAGAATTAGATTGTGATGGTTGGATTGTTATTTTATTGTAAGAATCATATATTCTTTCATCTTTACTTTTGAGAATCTGATTTGATTTATGATTGCCATGAATCAAATCGTCATGATTTTCTTTGTTATATTCAGTACGTATAGTTTTTTTTTCAGAAGCAAACGACTTAATGTCTACAGTTCGTGATACTTTCAAATTAGGTGTAAGAAAATCTTTCATAGCTTTCCGTGGTGTAGATTTCTTAGTAATCATCTCAATTGAATTATCACTATCATCTACATCGGTGAAACTCGAGTCCGGTGTATCGGCAGATTGAGTTTGTTGCTGTAAAGGCATCCAATTAGCTAATAATGCAGACATAGGCATAGGAGCAAATTTTATGCTGTTAGATGTTGATTCTGTATTGCCACTCATTTTCAACCCTTAACTTAGAACATTAATCTTAAAAACAACCACTTTGACCAAAGGTAATGTTATTGCAAACAAAAAGAAACTTTATCTTTCAACACAAATCAAGTATCCGTTAAAATTTGAAAATTGACAACTTTGGCAATGACTTTGATAGGATGACATTTAAGCATTGATTGACAAATAAATATGGTTTTATTTTTTCGTCACAAACGAAATTAGATAAAGCAGCGCAATATTTATATGAAAGCAATATTTTAATTTTATTGTTACTTTTAATATACTATTTATTACCATTTCTGTGTTCTTAATACCTACCGTACAATACCTTCTCGTGTGTTTAGACAGTTTACAAGTCACACTCTAATGGCCGGTTTACACGAGTTAAGTGGTTAAGTTGGTAACTAAATTTTAACTAAATTTTAAGTTAAAAGTTGCGTGTAAACAGTCAGTTAAGTGACAAGTGGTAACTTAAAATTTAGTACGCAAGTGATTAAGTAGATTAGGATTCGTTCTATTTTTCGTATAAGTGGGTGGGCGGGGCTTCTCACTTAACAGGTTTGGACGTGATATTTTAGTTAAGTGCATAAGTTGACAAACCTGGTGGCGGCAAGAGCTCGTATTTATTTCGCATTTACTCTTTCTTTTTTAAATGTCGGAGAGGAGCTTATTTTCAACTTTAAAATTTGTTGAAGAATATTTAAAATAGATACGCTTGTAGAATAAAAATTTAGAAAAAAACATATTCTTGTAAAGATTTTAATTTCCGGATAAAATTCTTCTCTGAATTTGTCCAAAATTCATATGTTTTCATTCATATATTTGCATAATGCGCGGTTTACATGTATTAAGTAGTTAAATTGGTAACTAAATTTTAACTAAATTTTAAGTTACTGCATGTCACTTGTGTGTCCAAACGGATTAAGTAGTTAAGTTCATAAGTTCAATGAAGATGAGCAGTGATGAATCTCTAGGAATTCGTCAATTCTGTACTTAGATATATAGTAAATGTGATTTTGGACAAATTCAGAGAAGAATTTTATTCGTAAATTAAAATCTTTACAAGAATATGTTTTTTCTAAATTTTTATTTATTTATTTATTTATTCGAAGGAAAACCAACAGCGAAATTAACAGTATAAGCACATTATTATATTTATCACGTTTGGACGTGATTTTTTAGTTCAGTGCATAAGTTGACAAAGCTGGTGGCGGCAAGAGCTCCTATTTATTTCGCATTTACTCTTTCTTTTTTAAATGTCGGAGAGGAGCTTATTTTCAACTTTAAAATTTGTTGAAGAATATTTAAAATAGATACGCTTGTAGAATAAAAATTTAGAAAAAAACATATTCTTGTAAAGATTTTAATTTCCGAATAAAATTCTTCTCTGAATTTGTCCAAAATTCATATGTTTTCATTCATATATTTGCATAATGCGCGGTTTACATGTATTAAGTAGTTAAGTTGGTAACTAAATTTTAACTAAATCACATTTACCATATATCTAAGTACAGAATTGACGAATTCCTTGAGATTCATCACTGCTCATCTTCATTGAACTTATGAACTTAACTACTTAATCCGTTCGGACACACAAGTGACATGCAGTAACTTAAAATTTAGTTAAAATTTAGTTACCAACTTAACTACTTAATACGTGTAAACCGCGCATTATTGTTAAATAACGAATAAACGTTTATTGCATAAGTACTATTTTTTATAACTAGGTATCGTATTTATTATTTTATTTTGCTATTTAAAATGACGGTTTAAAAGTGACGTGGCTATACAATTTTTACCAAATTCAAAGAGCAAGATGTAGTATGATTTTGTATGTGGGAGTTAAAGAGACAACGCTATATACTGCGACTATTTACGTACTACGTCACGTACGCTCGCGACCTATTAGTGAGAAGCAACGTCACGCAATAGGTACATAGATATATTTTTCTTACAACAAAAAAACCGTATTATTCTTTCCTTCTCCCACAAATTATATTAATGTTTATATCGGGTAGGTATCTATAGTTAAGTTAACACCGTTTTTTTTGTGCGGTAAATTTTGGGTATGACTTGCCTGTCTATCTATAGTATATGTCATATGTAATATGCCTTTCTCCAACTTTGATGAAATTGCAGCCTTTAATTTTTTTGATTTATATTGGCGAATCATATTTATGCCCTGACTGCGATGAAGACTTTAACTACAGTCAGATCCTTCAGATTCAGAACATAAAAGCTAAAGCTGAAAGATTTCACTTTATTTTAATTTCTCATTTTCAACAAGACTAATTCTCATTTCTAAACCATGAAAATCAAGTTTATATGAGTGGCGGCGGTTGAATTAGGTATATAAGCTACCGAGAGGGTACTCCTGCGGGAGTGGGAGGAGTCCCTGGCCGCACCAGCCTATGGGGTCCGGACGATAGAGGCGATTCGTCCGGTCCTACGGGCGTGGGTGCGGCGGAGGAGTGGGACTCTCTCCTTCCGCCTGGTGCAGGTTTTGACCGGACACGGTTGCTTCGGTCACTACCTGCACAGGGTCGCCCAGAGGGAGGCGACGACGGAGTGTCACCATTGCGGGGCGGCCGACGACACAGCTGAGCACACCTTGGAGGAGTGCCCGGCGTGGAGTCGGCAGCGGCACGAGTTGACCTCTGTCGTCGGAGGGGACCTCTCGCTTCCCAGCGTGGTAAGAGCCATGCTGGGAAGCAGAGAGGCCTGGGTGGCCATGGTCTCCTTCTGCGAGGAGGTGATGTCGCAGAAGGAGGCGGCGGAGCGGCGTATTGAGGATGACGCCTCGGCAGCGCCGCTCCGTCGCAGGCGGAGGGGGGAGCGAGACGGAGGTACGCCCGCCTTCTTCCTCTTGATAGTGAATCGCAGCAGGTCCCCTCACCTGCTGCGACTACGATAGCTGTGGCTGGGGGGATGGTCCCGTATACCGGACCGTCCCCCGATTGAGGAGCTGGGCTCCTGCGGCCGGGTGTAGTCGCCGGGGCTCGCGGGTAATTCCAATGGCGATACCGTGAGCCTCAGCAAAGGCGGCAGAGGTATACCGTGGTGGTTCCCCGCGAAAAAAAAAAGGTATATAAGCTATATTAAGTATATTATGTGATTTATCAAGACAAATGTTATTATCGATATTAACGATTCCAATGTTTATATAACTACACATTACATTGTTTTGTTACGAGTATAATATAATGTTGTATTGTCAAAAGTCAATGAACAGTATTTTTGATATTCTGTAGGAAGTCCGTATTAGTACGCTATATAAACGACCGGTACACTACGGGCACATATTGTATCTAATGGAGTCAGAATAAATAATATGAAGTTTAATGTTCTATTTAATATTTTTCTTTTATGTTACTCGTAAAACAAACAGTTATATTATAGCTAAATATACATATCAGTCATAGATAAAGTTGTCGAAAAATATGTCTGCAAAAAAATTCAGACGTATTATTCAACAAATAATAAAATATCTTCAATACTATACGGGTTTCAACCAAAGAAAAGTACCACGCAATTATTACGTCACTTTACGGACGACGTTAACCAATACCTTGATACCAAAAAACACGTAATATTACTATTCATTGATTACGGAAAAGCTTTTGATACCCTTCGACATGACCTTTTAATAGAGCGGTTAGACAATAGTGGTATAAGAGGTAATATACTAGAATGGTGTAAAGATTACTTAAGGGACCGATGCTACCAAGTTAAAGTTGAAAATACATACAGTAATAAGATCGATGTCACTGAAGGCACCGCACAGGGATCCGTACTAGGGCCATTGCATTACCTTACGTACGTTAACGACATAACAAAACCTATCAAACAATGCAAGATTTACCAATTTGCGAATGATACGTGTCTATTAGCAGCTGATGAAGATCCACTTATTGCACAACGCAAACTACAGAACAACTTTACTGCAATTTGTAAATGGTCACATGACTCAGGCCTAGTTCTTAATCCTAAAAAGACAAAATTTATACATGTACACTCTAGCCACAGTAATTTTTTTTTGTCAACTAAAAATAGTAGCGCGTAGTCATGACTGCCTCCATACAATTAACTCAAATTGTAAACAAAACTGTGTAAATATTGAGCAGGTGCCTGAACACACCTACCTAGGTTTAGTTATAGACAACAGATTTAACTGGGCTAAGCACGTTGAAAAGATCTGCAATAAATTAAGAACTATTTTAGCCAAATTTTATATAATCAAAAATAAAATACCGTTTAACATACTATTAATGATGTGTATATCATTAGTGCAAAGTATAATATCATATGGCTTAAGCAGCTATGGGCGCACATATAAAACGTATCTAGACCAAATATATTCCATACAATGTAGATTTTTAAAATTAATTATTCCGAAAAAAATTCAAAATACTTTTCCTAAGAATCTTACAAAACTTTTTAAATATTGTGGCGTTATACCTATACACAAACAAGTAGAACTTAATTTACTTCTAGAACAATACTTCCGCACTGAAATACAAGATCTAAAGACCCACTCAATTGGTACTAGAAGTATCACCAATAAAAAGTTATGGAAACCAAATTTCCATAATGAATACGCTAGAAGGACTTCGCGTTACATTATTCCACATCTTATCAATAACTTACCTACTGAAGTCAAAACCAAAATTACAATTAAAAACTTTAAAAACCAATTAAAAAATCATTTTCTTAACCAATTATGACAATATTATAAATCTTCATAGTACTATTATGTATATTTGTCTAAATAAAGTAAAATAAAGTTTTGTTACCACACTCACATTATATTACCAAATGAGTTTGCACGACTGGGAACATCCCTCGCAAAAAAAACTTACTTGACGGGTTTTTGTTTGAGTTGTTCTTGTTTTGATCTATGATTGTTTTCATGTTCATTATGATAAGAAAGAGTAATAAATAACATATTATGTTTGTAATCGAGAATGAATGCCTAGAAAAACCTAATTTGGTTTAAAGGCATTAAAAACTAAATATGTACCTTGTATTTGCATTCGATAATTTAATAAATAAATAAATAAGTAGGAAGTACCTAACCTAATACTTAGAACTTGTTTCTAAAATTAAAAATAAGTAGATACATACAATATTATCCCATTGGGTACTGCAACGTTTGCTTGTGCCGTATCTAATAAAAGAGGTTATCGCACAAACAAACTTGCCGACAATTATGACTGGCAACTTATAAGCCTGTCATTATTTTAATTTATTTGTAAATTGTAAAATAGATAGAATATGGAAGATTGTTCCATGGCATTCCATCACGGGTTTCAGCCAAAAAATAAATAGTAATAGAATTTGTCGATAAAAGAACGAATCGAATTGTTAAAAATATTTAAAAAATATCGATAGACGTTCGCGTTCGAAAAAAAAGATTTAGGAAAGTGTAATATCGTCGAAGTCACAATCGATACAATAGATGAAACTCCAGTACATAGAGCACCTTAAAGAGTATCTAATGAACAACATAAAATTATACGTGAGCAAATTGATGATATGCTTGAAAACAATGTGATTAGAAAATCTAGAAGTGCGTATGCATCACCGGTAAAACTAGTTAAAAAACCGGATAATTCATGGAGATTTTGTGTGAATTATAGAAAGCTGAATAAGAAGGTGATTACAGATTCGTATCCTTTACCTATCATCGAAGATATTATCACACAGCTGAACGGGGTGAAATTCTACGCTGATTTAGGTTTAAACTCTGCCTATTGGCAATTATCGATAGCGGAGAAGGATAAACACAAAACAGCATTCATCACACCGTCTGGATTATATGAGTTTAACGTATTACCATTTGGATTAAAAACTAGCGGAGCTTTTTTTCAAAGGACAATGGATGAAGTTTTGTGTTAAAATGTGATAATTTTTCTTGATAATGTGATTGTGTATGGTGATTCGCTTAGTGAATTCATGAGTGCTTTAGAAGAAGTGTTTCAAACCATCAAAGTGTAATTTTGGATATAAAGAAATAACCGTGTTGGGACACACTATTTCTGGAGAAAGTATTTTACCAGACCCAAAAAATATTGAAAAAATAAAAAAAGTAAATATACCAAGAAATATTAAAGAATTGAAATCAATATTAGGTTTATTTTCATATTATAGAAAATTTATAAAGAATTTCTCTTTATTAACTGTTCCTTTAACAAATCTACTAAAGAAGAATACGAAATTCATTTGGTCACAAGCACAAAAGGTATTTCGATAAAATGATATCGTTAATAGTTGAACCACCATTATTACGACATTTTGTTAATGACAAAGAAATATGTACAAGATTGTATGTAGGCGCGAGTGATTTAGCTCTGGGAGCATGTTTGATGCAAGGTCAACAAGAATAACAATTTTCCTTAAGCTTAACTTATTCTGTAACAGGAAGTTTACACAATTTATGTATGGATCTTTTTATTTCACCACACTTTGTTTTAAGGCTTACGACCCTTACAAACCCATCCGAGCCTTCATGAGTACAGATAACTCTCCCATACAACCATTTGCTAGGTGGCAACCCATCCTCTTTTATGACAACAACATCATTAATTTTTAACGGAGGTACATGCTTAGACCATCGGTAACGTTTAAAAAATTTATTTAAATACTCCTGCGACCATTTACGCCAAAACTCTTGCAACATTCTTTGACCGTACTGCCATCTACGCAACGAACTAATATTTTGGTCTTCGAAATTTCTGTCAGGCACGTTTAACAAAGACTCTCCTACTAGGAAATGTCCCGGAGTCAACACCTTAGTATCGTCACTGATGTTATTTGGCAACACCGACAAAGGCCTTGAGTTCAGACACGCCTCTATTTGGCAAAGTACCGTGGCCAGTTCCTCGTAAGTTAGAGTACTAAGACCTATAACTCGCTTTAAGTGAAACTTTACCGACTTGACTCCGGCTTCCCAAAGTCCGCCGAAGTGAGGAGCTCGAGGAGGAATAAAGTGCCAAGTACACCCAAGACTACTCAAAGCTCCGCCTATTTCCTTAGGGAGCAAACTTTGTTCCGCTTTAGCCATGCGCTGTAGCTCTGTGGAAGCACCAACAAAATTTGTTCCATTGTCGCTCCAGATTTCAGCACATGAGCCACGCCGAGCTACAAACCTTTTGAAGGCTTGTAGAAAGCTTTCTGTCGACAGATCGGTGACCACTTCTAAATGTATCGCGCACGTTGCCATACAAATAAATAAACATATGTACCCCTTGTAGGACTTGTAACCACGACCCTTGCTCGTTCTAACTTGGATTGGTCCAGCGTAGTCGACTCCAGCGCGTTTAAACGCTCTCGTGGGAGTAACTCGGGCAGCAGGAAGCTGACCCATCAGTTGGTTTTGGGTGACGGCTGCGTGTTTAGCACAAGTAAAGCACTTCTTATACACGGCTTTCACCAACGGTTTCACGCCTATAATCCAGTACCTTGACTGTACATAATTCATCATAAGTTGGGGTCCACCGTGTAGTGTTATTTTATGTGCATCTAGTACAAGAAGTTCGGCAAGGTGTGATTTAGGAATTATTACGGGATGTTTCCTACTTGAGCTAAATACCGAGTGCTCTAACCTGCCACCAACTCTCAAAACATCTTCATCGTCAAGAAAAGGATTCAACGTGCGCAACCGACTACAATTAGGTAAGTTTTTATTTTGTTTTATTAATGCAATATCGGCTGAAAATGTTTTATTTTGATACTGTTTTATTATAACATTTAACGCTCTTTGTAACTCATTTGCTGTAAGATACATTTCTTTGTGCTTTACCTTAGAAAATTTATTTGAATTGTTAATGAAACGTAAACAATATGCTACCATTCTAACTAGTGATGACAATGATGAATACTTTTCAAAAATACAATCAACCTTTTCGTTTATAAGGTTACAATTCAAATTAACCCTTTCCAAGTCGACTAAAACATTTTTAGGCCTTTTATAATCTATATCTTCTTGCAACAGAAACTCGGGTCCATCATAGAACAAAGAACTATTTACTAGTTCAGACGGCCGCGCTCCCCGAGAAGCTATATCAGCAGGGTTTTGCTGTGAAGAAACATGTGACCAACATGAAGACTCCAAATTCGTTAAAATCTCAGAGACTCTGTTCGCAACAAAAACCTTCCATCGGCTTGGATGATCATTAAGCCAGGCAAGTACCACTGTAGAGTCGGTATATGCATGCATGTTTCTTTTGTCAATTTTTAATATACTTGCAACCTCTACCATTTGCTTTGTTAATAAAACTGCTCCGCAAAGTTCCAGCCTGGGTATAGAAACTTGTTTGACTGGAGCTACCTTTGTTTTTACAGAAACCAAAGCTACCCTGACTTCACTATTGGCACCAATTATACGTAAATAAACCACTGCAGCGTATGCATGTTTAGAAGCATCGGAAAACCCGTGAATTTCCATGGAGTCGCCAGCGCGAACGCCCATCCACCGAGGTATTCGAATTTTTGCAAGCAGAGGTAACTCATTCCTATAATTCAACCACTCCCTTTGTAAATGTATAGGTACCTCTTCGTCCCAAGTAATACCTGCCAACCACAGCTTTTGAATAATAATTTTTGCTACGATTGTGCTTGGCCCTACCCAACCTAGTGGGTCATATAATCTAGAAATATACGATATTATTTTTCTTTTTGTTACAGGTTCTTCTACAGGCGGTAAAGTTACAACGTATTGGTAGGTATCTTCTCTTCTGTTCCAGGTAATTCCAACTATTTTTATAATTTCATCTGTTTTGATTGTTAATCCGTCTACTATTTCATTATTTTTATCTATTGCTGACATTTCCTCAATTAAATCGCTATCATTGCTTGACCATTTCTGTAGCTTGAACTTTCCCCTTTGTAAAATTGTATTCATCCCTTTGTAAATCTCAATACCTTCTTCCTTGCTTTGACATCCTGTTAATAGGTCATCCACATAAAAATCTGATTTAATTTTTTCAGCTATTTCAGGAACTATCATTTGATGAGCCATATGTTCTTCATCAATAGCCAGTTGTTGCAAAGCTTTGACAGCCAGGTAAGGTGCAGAGGCTGTCCCGAATGTTACGGTAAGTAATCGAAAATGTTTTATTTCTTCCTTTTCGCTATCTCTCCATAAAATGCGTTGATAATCCGCATCTTCTCTATTAACCCACACATTTCTAAACATTCGTACAATATCTGCTACAATACAAATGGGATAAGTCCGCCAACGAATCATTAAATTACGTAATTCTGGTTGTAGAGCTGGTCCGACTAACAGCTGATCATTCAACGATAGATTGTTACTTCCCTTACACGAGGCATCGTAAACAATTCTTACCTTTGTCGTATCTTTGTCATTTCGGATGACTGCGTGACGAGGTAAGTAAATAGCTCTATTGTTGTTTATTTCTCCTGCTGGTACTTCTTCTAAGTGGCCCAGCCGTAAATACTCATTTACTACTTCTGAATATTTTATTTTAAACTGAGGGTTCTTTCTAAATTTCTTTTCTAACAAGTTAAATCTTTTTTCAGCAATTTCCTTTGAATTTGTTACTTCCGGCGATTCTACATTAAAAGGAAGACGTACAACATAACTACCATCAGCCTTTCTAGCCGTTGTTTTCAGGAAAAAGTTTTCACAATAAGTCTCATCTTCCGTCAGCATTTTATTTTTAACCATATTAGAATCAGATTCTAACTCCCAAAACTTTCTTAAAATTTCATTTTCATTTTCCAGACAATGAAAAACCTTTGTACATATCTGGCCATGATTGTTTGTCTCTATAGCTCCAGATATAATCCAACCTAAACTTGTTAGTTGCGCGATTGACAAACCTGACGGACTTCTTTTAAGGCCGTCTTGTAATATTTTTGCGTAAACCTCGGCTCCTAATAATAAATCAATTTTATTAGGAACGTTAAAATGTGGATCCGCTAATTTTAAATCATTCAATTCCTCCCAACCTAAATAACTAGCTCGTCTTGAGGGAATTAACGACGTTATTGATTTTAAAATTAGTGCTTTAACTATAAAATGTACCTTCGGATCAACCATTGAAGTTATTTTGATAGTCGCCATCGCCCTGCATGAAATATTTGTGTTACCTCCAACACCTGAAATTTCACCATGAATTCGTGTTCTTTTTAAACCCAAATTTTGAACCACATTTTCCGTGACAAATGACGACTGCGAGTCTTGGTCTAACAAAGCTCTTAATACCGAATCTGCACCCGTCATCGAAGTCGCTTTTACCAATGCTGTTGCCAACAGAACACGCTCTACTTTACCACACCTATCTGAAGACAAACAAGAAACCACAGGATTGTCTTCACTCGTAGAACCGTGAGCCTCAGCAACAACCTCCTCCCCTCGGGGGTGCACCAATGTGTTGTGCTTACGATTGCACACATGACACCTTTTCTTAGAAAAACAAGACTTCGCCGAATGTTTGCCACCTAAACAAATAAAGCACAATTTGCTTTCTAATACAAAAGCTCGACGTTTATCAACAGACAAATTTAAAAACGCTTTACATTGCAGTATTTCATGCTTTTCAGTACAATAGTGACAGCTTGTTATCGTCTTAGCATGAAAAGATTTTATTTTATCTTTGTTTAACATTTTAGGTTTTATATTGGTGCCTAAAAACTCAATTGCACGATATCTATTAGTAAGAAACTCTTTGAATTGTTCATAAGTCGGCAACTCGTCCGAAGAGTTTGAACTCGTAAAATTAAACTCCCATTGTCGTCTACTCTCTGGATCTAATTTTAATGTGAGGATATGAATCACAATAATATCCCAATTATTCACATCTATACCTAAGTTACCGAGACCTGACAAACAATCATTTGAACAATCAATAAGCTCTTTCAAACTAGTTGCAGATTCATGAACAATATTTTTTTGACTTAAAAACCGCGTAAGTATATGGTGAGACATGTACTTTTTATTGTTATATCGCTGCTCAAGCATATCCCAGCAGCGGATATAATTAGTTGCAATGACTGGAATATGCCGAAGTAGTTGCTCGGCCTCCCCTGTCAAATATCCCTTTAAATAGTGAAGTTTCTGTATGTCATCTAGGTCTTCATTGCTATCAACTAATGCATTAAATAAATCTCTAAACGTAACCCACTCACTATATTTTCCGGAAAAATTAGGAATATTAATTTTTGGTAATCTGACTGCGGATAAACCCTTTTTACCAGTCATGTCACTAGTACAAGTTTCTTTAGAAGTTTCTTTACATTTATTTTCCATGAACTTAGATAAAATTAGTTTTAAATCACATTTATAATCACTATATAATTCCTCAGCCTTATCATAAACATCTGTTTTACAATAAGTCGAAGCCGAAACATCAGAGGACGGAAACTTTTTCATTAATTCCTTATGTCCCGCTAAGAACTCAAACCATAATTGCTCTAAGCTTTCTATTCGCCCTTCTACATACTCCTTGGTAATACGTTCCTTTGGAGACTTTTTAAAGTTAATCTAAGCCTTATTAATTCTAGAATAAATTTCCATTTGAAAATTTATAACAGATTCCATTTTAAAATTTAACTTAAGAACGCACCAAAAAGTTTAATACAACGAAACCTATAAGTAATAAACTTTTATACTAAAAAATTCTAAGTGTTTGGGAAGTCTAAATTCTATACAAAATTGGCATAGGTTCCCCGTCACAACCAAATTTCTTAAATTATTCTAAGTCCTAAATACCATACATTTACTGTTCTAAATTAAACGAATATCTTAATCTTTAAAAGTTAAGAAAGTCTTTATAATAAGGTTCAAACTTAAATAAATCTTCACTTAGATTTGCAAATCAATTAACTGCCAATAAGGCCCAAATTCGTGTAAAAACAACAAAAGTACTCACAATATTTATTTGTCACTCACGCCTGACACTTCGTGTCATCACAGATAGCTCGTCGATTTCTCCAATCCAGAATCCTCCAGTGCAGCTATCCGTTTCCTGCCGCCTGCCCTTCAGCAAACTGCACGTTCCTGCCGCCCGCTGTTCAGCAAACTGCTCGTTCCTGCCGCCCGCCTTTCAGCAGACCGCTACTTCAAAAACGTTTACGACAGCAATCCACTGTCCGTATTGTGCCTTTCAGGATTTCCCTACTCCAAAAAGGATCCTCCAAAAATGAACAAACTTAACACCACGAAGTCCTGCCAGAAATATCCGGCTCGAAGGACCATGAACAAAGACAGCTCAGATACCAGAGGCAGGTATAATGAAAGTCACAAAAACATATGGTGAAAGTTTATTGACAATAGAAATCAACCAAGGTTGCGGAATAAAAACATTTAAAAAGTTACATGCACGCTTTAATCTATTTGTGGCGCCATCAGTAACAAAATGTATTACTAAAGTTACAAGTACACTATACATACTAAATAATTTCTACATAAATTGTTACCGATATGCTTCGCATCACGAAAACTAACAGAAGCAGAAAAAAAATATTCGATAACTAAAAAGGAGTGTTTAAGTTTAGTGTGGGCATTAAACTATTTTAAGCATTATTACAATTTCAGTTAGTAACGGACCATAAGGCATTATGTTGGTTAAGGACAAGAAGAGACATGTCTGGAAGGCTAGGCAGATAGGCCTTGGCGATTCAAGAGATTGTACATTATTCCAGAAAAAAGAACGTTGTAGCGGATTTCTTAAGCCGAAACCCTCTAATAGAGGATGAAACTAGTACAGGAAAAGAAGCAGAAGATGGTCTACAAGTGTTCTCAATCGAGGTGGATGATTTATCACGACATCAAGAGGAAGATAGTGTTTGCCAAAATTGTGGCGCGAAACTGTATCGATCAGTCGACTAAGTGTATATAAAGGTTTTATAATATCAAATAATGTGTTATATAAATGTATTAGAAGTGGAAGTGTAATAAAAAATTTGATTGTTTTACCTAAGTCGTTATTTAGTGAAGTCATTAGACGGATACACAATGACGCACGTACGGGAGGCCATTTCGGTATGATGAAAACTTTAGCAAAGTTCAGGGCAAAACATTTTATGCCGAACACATCTGATGAAATCGAAAAATACATTAAGAGTTGTATACCTTGTCAAGAAAAGAAAATATACAATAAGATAGTGCCATTACGCCCTATGGTAACGGATCGTTATTTCAAAAGATAGAGATCGATGTACTAGGTCCTTTTAATCGTTCAGTAGATGCTAATAAATATATAATAACGTGTATAGATTGTTTTTCAAAATACGCTATTTGCAAAGCAGTCCCACAAGTGACAGCTCAAATAATATACAATTTCTTTATTAATGAAATTTTAACAAAGTTCGGCACGGTATGTGAAGTATTGTCAGATAAAGGTTCCATGTTTACGTCTAGGTTAATTAAGTCTTTATTAAGACAATATAATATAAAACATTCCTTAGCTACCACTATGCACCATCAAACTTTAGGTTTAGTAGAAAAATTGAATCAAACCATTTCATATTCATTAGCTAAATATGTAAACTAAAGTCAAAGGGGTTGGTGTCAAATTTTACCTTTTATAATAAATGCTTATAACTGTTCAAAACAAGCTTCGACAAAATTTTCTCCTCATTATTTAATGTTTGGTAGAGAACCTGAAGTTCCATTTGATGAAAGGTTAAATCCTAATTGTAATATGACCGTTCAACAAAAAAAGATGCTTATATAAGTGCAGTAAATCAAGCGAGAGAAAATTTAGTACAAAAAAGATCGTATGATAAAAAGGCTTCTAATATTAAACTTCGTGTAGGATAATTAGTTTTGTTACATTGTCCAAAAAGAATATCAGGTAAAAGTCGAAAACTTAGTCGACCATATAAAGGTTTATTTCGAATATTACGATATATAGGATGTGACAATTATCTTGTAACAAAAATACAAAATAACCAAGAATTAATTGTACATGTGAATAGATTAAAACCATATAATATTCGATAAAATAAAACTAATGATAAAATTATGTCTATATTTAAATATATAAAATAAAGTTTTTGTATATACATTTATTTTATTATAGTTTATTATTTTCATTGATCATACCTTCCAACGTTACCTACAACACATGTTTACATTATCATCCACATCAAACCCGGGCGCTCCGCTGTGTAGGTAGGTGTGCGAGCCGGTGAGCCCGCCGCCCCCACGCGCTACGCTACTCAAATGCTACGTTGCCAATTTGTTACGCAGGTGGCGGCAGGCTACTCAACAAAGGATGTTTAGTTTTTAACTTAATTATAAGCTATTTAAGTTCTTTGAAAAACGTTTTTTCGTATACTTCTCGTTAACTTTTTTTTAATAGTTTCGGATTAACAGTAGGCACTTATAGTACCTATATGTGGTTTCATTGAATGTCTCTCGCTTTTATCAACGTTGTATATAATGTCTGTGGGTCAACACGCGGATGTAGAATAGGATCCTCAGTGGGGTAAAATAGTATAAGGGTTGTGATAGAATAGGTAATGTATTTTAAACGTTATCGGTATAGAATTTTGTCAGGTGTATTTCGATGCATTTTGAAAAAGTTCTCAGCATTGCGTTGTGAAATATAAATTCGTTAATTTATAGGTATCATTTTGGGTTAAGTAAAATACTTTGGATCCAATTTTATGATCTATTCATAGGTAGGTTTGTCCGCTAACTAGGCAGGTAAAATCTTAAAATTTAGGTAGTTAAAATTTAAACTTTAGAAAGTTACAAACTTTTAAATAAACTTTTAACCATTCAGAAAAGTTTAAAGTTAATATGACAGTTCATGTTAAACGTGTTTGTTTTGCCAACTGAATGATAATGTATGATAATATAACTTGATTAATTTATTATTAATTTTAATATAAGTAGGATTAACTAAATTTACTTATATTGGGATATTAATGTATTTATTACTTATCAATTAATTATAATTATACTTTGATTGTATTCAATGGGTTATTGTAACAATTGTTTATTAATTTAATAATAAGTAAGTATTGGTTATTTGAATTGCGTATAATTGTGTAACGTAAATGATTAATATGGGGTTGTTATTATTCATGAATTTTATGAGAAATAATAATAACTTACACTGTTTAATTTAGATATTAATTAACCAGCCGGGATCTTGGCTGATTTTCATAAGGTTTTGTGGCTAAGGCTCTATTGATGGAGAATAAATACTATAAGATCATTTTTGGTGTAATAAGATGTTGTCATTTAAACATGATGAAGTATATATATTCCTGTCGGTAGGGGGCTATAATAAGGCCTATAATAAGGATATAAGGCCCATCAATATTTTGTCGTTTTTGTCTAAGGTTTCAGTTTAGGTTTAGTTTAGGTTTTAGGTTAGAGAAGGCAGTTTACTATCAGATTATAAGTCACGTAGAGAGAAATAATTTATTGCCTTCTCTACAATCAGGCTTTCAAAAGGGGCGAGGTACGGTCACAGCTTTATTGGACGTAGTAGACACAATATTGGCAGAACAAGACGTTGGCCGTGGAACGATTCTCATACTATTAGATTTTTCCCGCGCTTTTGATAGCCTTGATATGACTCTTTTGCTCTCTAAGCTGAGCCAGGGCTGTAGCTAGAGTCGAATTTGAGGTAGGACAGCATTCATTACAGGTAGGGCGGAATTAAAAAAATAATCATAATTGATCTGCCCTCGAAGCACGGGCTCCTACTAAATCAATCACCATGTATAGTTGTATACGAATAATCAACAGCTTTTTGTAGACAAATAATTTCTGTGAGAGAGCATGAGCATGGATCTAATAACTATTAAATCCTGAATGATGAAGAACAAGCGAAAAAGATGGTTGAACTTCCAGATTTGGATGTAGAGATCCACGTCCGAGTTAGAGTGAGGTAATAATTAATTGTTGGGTGGGGTGATACGAGTAAATAGATACAACCAAAAATACCATTTAGATTATATTGTTTCTGCTATCTTATTACAATAATTAACATAATAATAAAAAATATTTAAAATAGCTGTATTCTACGATTCGCCATGTTATTAGAAATGCGAAGAACTTCGTTCAAATCAACTGTTTTTGTTCTCATTTTTTCAAAGGCCAGGAACAACATACCAGCCATTCTCTCGTGACCCATTGCCAGCCTTTGCGGCCTATTGATTGCAGTTGAAGTTGAAAACGTAGATTCGCACACTGCAGTGCTACATCCTATGGTCGCCACAGATGCAAACATTTCATATGTATCTTTGAACGCCTCTCGTTGCCTGTACAAAACTTGCAATGTATTTTCCATGTTATCTTCGTTACGACTCAAGTAAGCTTTAACCACACTAGCCTCTTCTCTTGATGGAATTTTCAGACCTGAAAAATTAGTTAAAATTGTAAATTGAACGTGACAAATATTTTAATTATAATTTTTTTTCAAACTTACCTAAATTTTTCAGTGGAACCATTTTATCTACATCCAACTCATCGAGACTCGCAATCGAATTGATTAGATCATCGTTGTCCGAAAACCTTCTTTGTAATTCAGCAATTAGTACGTCCAACGTTTCGAAATACTCAGACTTAAATGGCTCGTCGTTCTCTTCTATATCTTGTCTGGCGGAGGAACAGGAGGGGCCATACGTCAAACAGTCATCCATCCGGTTTGGTTTTTCTACTTGCCTCTTCGAGGTCTGTGTCCTATCTTCATATTCGCCGCAGCCGTTGCTTGTTAGACTTAGCTTCTTGCAGAAGTTGACAATACATTTGATTTGATCTTAATTTAATAATTTCATCTTCGACACACTTTATGATTGTTATGGCGTCTTTCAATCCTGCGCTTCGGGCTTGCAAAGCTGCGTCTGCAGGTTGTAGCGTGGATAAGATTTTTTTGGCCACAACTATGGCCATTCGGAGTTCCAGATCAAGCATGACTTTTTTAATACCGATACTCTTGGCGACGTCATCACCGTTGAATCTGCCATTTTTAATTTCATTCAAAGTCTGCAAAATTGTTAAATAATTATCATATACAACTTTTGTAACTGCCAAATGTCCAGACCAGCGTTGTTCGAGGAGTCGGCCAATCCTTTTTCCACCATATAAGGCAGCTATTTTGCCATGATGAAAGAATTCATGTAACATGATGCATTGGTAAAAAATAAACGAATGAAAGTCATTTCTGAGATAGTCCTGATGATTATTAAGTGCAAGCGATGGTTATAGCAATGGACGTAAGGAATTTTTCGGCTCAATTTATTGTCTATTCTAGTCGCAACTCCTGAAACTTTTCCACTCATTACACTTGCGCCATCATAGCATTGGCTAGGCATATATACAAGATATATATAATTATATACAAGAGGGATCAATGTTATTTTCCGTAAGGCTATTTAACGTTAATTCCGTGAAAGTGGCTGCATCAAGGTTTTCACTAGTCTTAACCATCAGCAACGACTCATTGACGACACCATCCTTGACGTAACGTATTGCTAATGCAATATTTTCGCGGTTATTTTTATCTCTCGTCCCATCTTCCATTAGAGTAAACCATTTCACGTCAGATTCATTAATATCTTTGACAATGGAACTTCGTACTGCTTGAACCATTGCTTGAATTATTTGATTTTGAATTTCAGGTGAACGATATGTAGCCTTTTGTGGTATATGAGTGAGAACCTCGTTCAAATTTGGATCTTTCAAACATGTGTATTCAAATAAATTATGAAATAATCCTTGTTCTTTTTCTTCTTCCAAAATATAATTTCCACGCAAAGCTAATTCAAACTTCAATTATAGACTTAACGTTGTACCTACATTTTTCTAATACTTTTTGATTAATTAACGTTTCAACACTGCTAGATGTAGATATTCTTTGTAATTTCTCTTGCCACATTGACATACTTGAATATGAGAAATTGTTTTTTCATGTTTTGGAAAACCAGTTTTAGAATCAGTGGCATTTTTCCAGTTTCTAAATTCTGTAGAAGTGTACGAAGCCTGTTTGCTTCCATGAGGTAAGTATTGCTAGCAAGGATAGCAAAAAGCAGCATCTCTCTCGACAGAATACTGCAACCATTTATAACCCTTGAACCAATCGGAAACAAAGGCCCTGTTATGTTGTTTTGGATATGTGCCTAAAACAACTTGTTTTATTGGTTCTCCAATTTGTGCAACATCAGAAGGAATACCATAGCTAACATTACCAACATGTGTTGACCAACCTGTTACCATGGAACTAGGAGTAGCGATTGTATCTTGTGCTTCCACCTGTTTTGAGCAGTGAGGTTCTTCGTGGTCAATTTGCTGTTCAACTCTTCGTTTTTTTCCAAAGAAAGCCCGTATATCCATCGCGTAATCAATTAATCTTCAATTTACAGCAATAAAAATAACAATTGTATCGATTTTTGACTAAAACACTCTTTACCGTCCACTTCTACGAATAATAATCTGTAGTAAAGGGGGATTCCCCGTACACGCCCATATTGCAATCTATGGTACGGGGAATCCCCTCGGCACCACATATATTATAATCACACACCAACTAGTGATGCTACGCATCAGACGAACGTCTAACTAACTACAACTACAACTTTTATTTTATTAGATTTTCCTTCGTTTCTTAATTTTAAAATGGCTGCATTGGATTTTGGCGTAATGCCATTGTGGCAGCGTAAAAGACCTTCTATTCTACAACATATTTTAACAATCTAAAAGATAAAGAAGGTAAAATAAATAAAAGACTTGTATATTTATGAATTTTTTTATTTCTAAACTTTGCTTTATATTTTTATAGGTATTCTTTGCATTGCATGGGAGGCAAATTTTTATTTTCTAAACGCGAGACCTAGGTTAGAACCTTTTAATATTCAGTTCATTATGTTACACCAATTAAACACCGTTATTCTTATTGAGTAACCCAGAAAACATTTCTTTTCAAAATGTTTGTGGCTTACAAACAATTTAAGAAGTTATACCACACTTAAACCTTGTAAGTTAACACTATTAGCACAAAGACATGGTAACCAATGTTAAGGCCGATCTCAATTCTTGGATAATTACGTTCTTTCGCCTACTTTCTATTCACCATAAACGCAAATTAATTACTATATTTGGGAATTGACAGATTATGTTACGGAAATTGACTAACGCAAACTCTTCACTCGTCAAGCATTGAAACCGTAATAGCAGATCGAGCTGATTATTGATGTAGCAACGGAGCTGTCAGCATCAAAAAGTTCTAACCATAGATATAATTCCTAGTTTTTTTTTGTATTAAGACTAACTGCTATGATTATAATGAAATAGACCCATCGCTCGTAACAAAATATTGGGCTTAATTCTCGCGTGGTCTCTAAAAGTTAAAATTAACAATAGAGATATCTAATTAAACATATGATCTATTGATTTATACGCGTTAAAGACCACGCGCGAATTGAACCCGGTCACCGTGGAACATCATAATTTTCTTAGTAATGTTGGGTCTTGTTTTTATAATACGTCTGTGCTCCCGCTGCACATACTTCAAATGCCATCTATAAACAGGACAAAGAATAATATATTATAGGTAATATGAAATGAATGTCACAAACTGTGGTATGTTCGGAAAAAATTAGGATTCGCTACAATTTTTTTTATCTCAAACTATGAACAAAAAATTTAATTATAATAATTTATCTTAGTTTTTGGCATTTTTAAGGTAGGGCATTTGTGATTTCAAGGTAGGGCATTGCCCCACAATGCCCCCCCCCCTAGCTACGGCCATGGGCTGAGCTACTACGGACTTGACACTCAATCTGTACAGTGGTTCAAAAGCTATTTGAGTGACCGTTATCAAGCAGTGAAGCTTAGATGGTTCCTGCTTGATTTCCACACCCTAAATTAGTACAACATGGGGTACCTCAGGGGTCGATTCTGGGTCCTCTTTTGTTTATAGTATATAGTGTTGATATTGTCAATGAAATTCAAAATAGCAAATTTCATATTTATGCCGATGACGTTCAGTTATAAGTCTCTCGGTCACCCAAAAATATATCTGACACAGAAACGTTGCTTAATAAGGATCTTGACAGAATAGCTGAATGGTCTTACAGGAACGCACTAACTCTTAATCCAAAAAAATCAAAATTCATGGTGTTGGGTTCGAAGTCACAGATTCGGAGAATAAGGAACAAACCTCCAGCAGTCAGCATTCTTGGGCAAAAGATAGCTAAGAATCTGGGTGTCTTGCTGGATGGCCAAATGCGATTCGAGGCTCATGTTGAGAACCTTTTCAGACATTGCTTTTATAGATTAAAGGTTCTATACAAAATTTGACATCTGCTCACTGTAGAAGCAAGAATCATAGTGTGTGAATCGCTGGTTTTGTCAATCACTTGCAGGTTATTCAAAATAGGTTCTTACGCAAATGCGTCGGGGCCCCGCCTTATGTCCGCAATTTAGATCTGCATAAAGATCTCGAGCTGCCCACTATTGCCACGTTGATGAAGTTGGTGTCTAGACGCTACTTCGACAACGCTCCCCACCATCCCAACCCGCCGGTCAATAAGTCAGCTGACTATACAGCCAACCCAGACGCACCGGTCCGCTACAGGCGTCCGCGTAACGTCTTAACAGAACCCGACGACGCTAATACAACAAGGAACGCCAGCGTTCCAGTTACAAATAGGGCAACACGGCATCTGAATCGCCGAACCCACCGGTGGACCAGGGTAACGCAGCGTACGCATTCCTACTGAGTTTCTTGCTGGTTCTCTGGCAGTAGATGACCCTTCCGAACCAGTGGTAGTTTCAATATACGACATCCTAAGCCGAGGTCCGTGCCCTCTCGGGTGCCGTTAGGCATATCGTATGTAGGAGTAGTTTAAGTTCCGGCTAAGCGCCCTCAGCGCTAATAGGGCCATAAATAAACTGTCCATTTCTAAAAAAAAAAAAATAAATGTGCAGCCATTTGTTTGGGATGAATAAAAAAACAACACAAATAAGTTTCTATTGCATTTAATGTTATAAAGAGTTTAATGTAAATAAGATCCTAAAAGATATACAAAAATTGTACTGATTTATAAAAGTAGATTGCAATTTTATTCGCCTCGTGTATAAATACAGGACTTATGTACAAATATGACAGGCAAACGTGTTTGCTACTCTACCAAGCGACCTAGACCAGGCCCGGAATGCGGCTTCCCCTTTCACCCTTCACAACTTATAAACAAAACAAGAAATGCCGCTCAATACTTTGGTAATTTCGTCAGGTAAAAGAGCACTGGGAAAAATTAGAGAAATAAATTATAATAGCGCCGCTGTCCGTATCCGAGGTAAATGACGTCACGATTGCCAGTCGTCTAGTTGGCTTGGTCGGGCAGTGACGTCGCCTACTCCTCGCCGCTGCTGTAGCGGCACGCGCGCTCGCCGCACGCGCACGCGATCCACTGCCGCTTCACCGACCAGAACTTGTCGCCGTAGTCGAACCTGGCGACAGACAATACCTGTGAGTGTATCTTGTTATAGCTATATCTATAACCAGGGTTTTGAGATATTTGTATCAAATACGTTATGCTCGCACTTATCCTGAGAGAACAAAGTAGAAATTCATAGCGACATAGCTGGAATATTCCAAAACTAAAGCGCATGTGGAACAACTGGCTCTTGGTGATCATAACTTAGAACAGGGGTCCTTAAACTTACCTCTCCACATACCCTTGTTAAAGTTTTCATATGGCAGCGAACCCCTAACCCAAATCCCTAAAGAAAATAATAAACTTGGCTGATGAAAAAAATAAAGTTTTTTATTTCAATAAAAGGTAGCAAATTCTGTACTAAAAAGAAATAGGTTTTTGAGTTAATGCGATGGACGGACTAGGCTCTCTGCGTAAATTGAGTCGATGTAGGAGTAATTTTAACCTTAAGACGTCTAGCCACCATTACGAAAATCATGTCGGGAACTCCCTACCGTCGAATGGTTCATCAAAACCCCTCGGCGTTCGCGTACCCTAGGTTGAGAAACCCTGACTTAGAAGATGCAATCTGGGCCACACTCACGTGAGCGGCGTGCCGGGCTGCAGCGGCGCGGCGGCGAACAGCGCGGCGGCGGGCAGGCGCACGTCGCGGCCGCGCAGCAGCACGCGCACGGGCGCCAGCGCCGGCCGGCATGAGTGGTTCATGAAGCGCGCCGCGTTGCCGAACGCCGCGGCGTCGATAGTCAGCGCGCGCTTGTCCACGCATTCCTGGGGGGTTCACGAAATTGCTTTATCACAAATCAGGGCTGGATTTAGAGGTCTGGAGGCCCCAAATTAATTTTCGGATAAAATAAAGAATAAATCAAGTAATGCGAAACAAATTTAAATTATTAGAAACACTATAATAAACAAATAATAATAACTTATGGACATATTTGTGTAAGTGTTTACAAAGATGTTGATGGTAAAAAGAAAAGCTTTTCGAAACCAATTTTCTTATTATTCTCTTTTGTGGAGGCCCGGGGCTGCAGCACCGGTTGCCCGCCCCTAAATCCGGCCCTGTCACAAATTCTAAGTCAACTTTAACCAATTCGTCTTTAGATTAACAAATGCTTATAACTGTCAACAATTTATTTTAAGGGAAATTTTAAGTCAAGACACAGATTTCTTTACTGGCCACGTGATGAAACTTGTAATTCCATAACTTAGCCAAGGGAAAATGAGATAGCCTCTAATAAACTAATTCGTCTTTTTTGCAACGCCTACTAAATATTCTTTAGAAAGTGTAGTGGTTAAATTTGGGTTAGGCTGCAATTATGCACCAATTAGCACCCGGCCGAAGCGCCATAATCTAAATTGGATGATAATTCAAAGTTTTACAGCAAAAACAACATGCAACAACATATTTTTAGTGGCTAAGATAGTATTATTTAGACGTTCCTCGGTTGTGGCTGAGTTATTAATTTAGAAGGCAATGTAGATTTGTGGCGTACAATGCTATGAAAGCTCGTTTAATTAGCACCCTTTTTTAAATACCTTTTTAACCAAACGTACCTCCAACAGATCTTCCTTCACGTCCAAGGCGAACATATAGGTGTCGGGGTTCCGCCGGTCCGCCGCTTCAGGCAGCAGCAGCTCGCCCACGTACAGCGCCACCGGCGCGCCGCGCGGCACGGGCTGCTCGCAGCGCAGCCCCCAGCCCAGCGCGCCGCCCGCGCGGTACACGGAGCAGCGCACGAACACCGAGCCGAACTGGGACAGGCGCGTCACCACCGAGTTCACGCAGCGCTTCTGTGAGCAGTTAATGTGTTGTAAAAGTTATGTAAGGTAAGTAAATAAATACGTTATAAAAGTGCCTACTTATCCGGCGTATTATGGAATAATGATTTCATTCAAAAGAATGCCAAATGTCAATACGCGTGCACCAGATCAGTGCCACACTCGCCAGAGACATGGCTGCACAGGCTCACTCACCGCGTGACACTTGCAGGTGGCGTTGCACTCCAGCAGCATGGGCGCACAGCGGTACGGGAAGGACGGCGGCAGGCGGCCGCGCGTGTACCAGCGCCGCACGCTCAGCGACGTGCACTCGCAGGACCCGGACGAGCAGTCGTCCGTGCACGAGCAGCCCTGGAATAAGGTTCGATTAGTCTGTAAACAGAACTGAGCCCGCGGTCCGCGTTCACGGTGTAGACATTATTTGTTTATTTGATGTATATTATTTTTGCGAATTGGATTGTTTGCACCAGGGTGTAACGTATTTATGTAATAAAGTAAATATAATGAACATATAAATAAATACAAATACATAGATATACATATACAGGGTGTCCAGAAGGACACCCTGTATGGAAGGGTGAACCGTCCAAATGGAAGGGGTTCACGCACCATGGTCCAAATAGTAAAAAATATATATTTAAAAAAATCTATGTGGATTAGTTTTAGTAGATATAGGATGATTACTAAAATAAGTGAAAAATCACTCCTTATAGCAGTAATTCGTATGCTGAATCCGTAAATGTTGACCGATTTTGATTTTTTTTTCGGTTATTAATTGGTTACTATATGTTATGTAATAAACCTTTGATACAAGCAAATCTATTATGGTACGATAGCAAAAAAGCAATAAAAGAAAAACAAATTTGTCGCAATTTTTTATATCTAATTTTCTCTGCTCCACCGTGCAAAAAAACATGTACCGAATGAGGCTGGCATTTACTCTCAAAAGTTGGCACATCTAATGCATATATACAATATACTCTGCTGTTGGTAAATTGGTAAATGTAATGGAAATTAGTAAAAAAATAAAAATCCTATTATGTGACAAAGATTTTATCATAGTTATTGAAATAGGGAGATATGTAATTGAAAAAAGATATATAACATAAAATATGACTTCAGATTAAATTTTTGATTCAAACACAAGAAAAAAACTACACGTATAAATAATAAAAAAGTAAAATCAAGATTTAAGTGCAAGTCCATTAGGAAACCTTGCCCGTGCCTTTGGAAGTCCATTAGTCTTTTCAAATCTCTTCTTACCTTCATAGTATCGAGCGTGTTGTCGACCGTGACGATGGCCGGCATGACGTGGTCGGTGACGTAGGTGAAGTTGGCGGGCAGCGCGGCGTCGTCCAGCTCGTTGACCACGGGGATGGGGTGGCGCTCGCGGCCGTTCGAGATGTCGCTGGAGGGAAGCAGTCGCGTTACGAGTGTCGCAAGGTACCATCACGTAAGCCTTAGGAAGCACGACAGAATGCCGCGATGTTTCAGTAAAGAGGTCGATATGAATTAAGAAGAAAAGATATTAAAATGTATGTTTGACATAAAAGAATCAATATATTCGGACTTGCTCCATCATCGGAGTAAGATATACTAGATTAAAGTATATAAAAAATAAAAGAAAAGTAATACGCCACGGGACGACACACCCCGGGGAGGCACTGTCTGTGGAAGTGCCACGTCTGTCAATATGCGACTGTCGACAGCACAACTTCCATATTCTCAAAATTTTTCTTCCAAAGTATTTAATGATGCAGAACTAATGAGATGAAAAGAAGTTGTTTTAATTTAACTATTCATTTTATGAAAGCGTATGGCCATCCGCGCATGCGTTATATGACTTGTCATACTCAATGTCATGTTCACAAAACCCAAATTTGCGCTGGAACAAGCGGATCAGTTCGACTTCGCATAGATGCGTAGATATACGCTTTTCCGAACAATGTGTTCGCCGGTGGTGCCTTTGATAAAATTCAAAGGCAGCCACAATTGGAGTGCTCGGTGCGCATGCGACCGGCGAGCTCGCTCAACACACACGTACTTGGTGAGCACGGAGCGCACCCTGGCGGCGCCGCGGTCCATGGCGACCTGCATGGCGACGGACACGGCGGCGCGCGTGGCGCCCGCGCACACGTCGATCGCGAGCTCCCTCGCGGCGTTCTCTATATCCGTCTGAGGAGATAAAAAACATAATTTGATAAATGTATGTTGGGTTGTTGCTAGCATATAAAGGTTCGTTATATTATAACTTACTTACTTCAATGAATTACAATATTTCTACATGTCTTCTTTCCTACGAATTCATTTAACACCATTTGGGATTGAATATCAAATATTCTTTCCTATTCCAAAAATACATCATAAAAATACGAATTGTATAGAATCAGTTTTCTAACCCCAAAGGTTAGGACTGGGTTCAAGAGTGAACTTCACTCAAGAGCCCTCAGACTGAGTAAGGTAAAACTTTGAGTTCCTAAACTATAGACAAAAAATGAATTAAAAGGGATTTACAAAGTTTTCTTTTAACAGGCAGCCGTAGAACTTCAACCATTTTCAATAACTCTATCAAAAGATACTTAATCCAAATATAAATAGAATGCATATATCGACGACGTACCCGCGCGCCGTGCGCCAGCAGCACCGTGACGCAGGCGTAGTGGTCCTGGCGAGCCGCGATGTGTCTGCAAATATACGATATACTTTAGTATTCAGTTAATTATATTAAAGATTTAGGAGTGATTTTTGACAGTGAGTTGTTATCTGACCAACATATAGATTCTATCGTCAAAAGAGCTTTTAGGGCTCTAGGTTTGTTACAAGGATAGGTCCCGACTTTAAAAATGCCAAACCTTTAAAAATATTGTATGGTACTTATGTTCGCAGTAACCTGGAATACGCGTCCGCTGTGTGGAATCCAGCTTTATTTCGCTAGTTTTAATTCGAGCAATATAATAAAATCGAATTGAAAACACAGGCTTCTGCAATTCATAACTAATATTTATGGCGACAACTGCTTGACTCTCTGTAAAAGGCATCACATTTTACCTCTCAACATTCGCCGAGATATCACTGACATATAACGACTGCTTAAAATATTAAAAGGTGAACTGGAGTGTGCTGAGCTTTTGAGCAAAATAGGCATATGTACTCATACGAAAGCATATAGACATCCGACACTCGACACGTATCGCTCGTTAGTAGTTACAGGCAGCATTAGTTTATATTGCGCGCACGCAGCTTCTGCGACCGACTCCACCGCGAACAAGATATAGACATCTTCAATGCGGGTATTCCGAGTGTGCGAGCGACAATTACAAGATCTTGTTTTTCTTAAATCGGTTTAGTAGGTAGATAATTGTTTCATTAATGCCATAACGACATCTAGCAGTCCTTATGTATTCTCAATTGATCAAGTATTTTAAAACTTGTGAAATGCCTTAAATATTTATATAATTACTATTATCTGTATTAGCTGTAAGGTTTCCGTAGAGAATAAAATAAAATAACTATCAATTTATTATTACATAAAAGTGACGGCCGTATGTTTAGAATATCACTTGAATTTTTATCGGAAAATTATAATCGAACTGTGCTGTACAATCTAATCTAATTTGATTGTATGGTATTAACAATACCACACATTAAAGATGAAGATGTGAAAGTAATAGAATACTATAAAAAAATGTATAATACTGATGATGAAGTTATACTTATATCCTTTATACAGGATGCTCTAAGGTTTGCGGGAAAAAGTAGTGTACTGCAAAATTTTTATACATCGATGTAGATATAGACTATTTAATTATTTATTCACCATTGTAGTTTTAAACTTTTAAACACCCTAAGAGTGTTACCACGCCAATCTATCGATCGTCGATCTGACAGAATCGTAGAATGACAGTTTTACCGGACCAATCTACATCGATCTATTGTCTGGTAACACACTAAGGCTCCAAATTAAACTGAGTATGTTATAAGGATACCCCTTAAACAATAAGAATATCTTGATCAAAACATTCCAACCCACTGAAATCTAAGTCAACGTCGATCAATTGGTGTGGTAACACCCTAATTGTACACGCGCCACACTCACAGCGCGGTATCTCCATGGGCGTTGACGTGGTCTATAGCCACCCTGGTGCTGGGGGCTGTACTCGCCAACAGCTGCGTGCAGCGCGCGCTGCCCCCGAGGGCCGCCCACTGCAGCGCCGTGTTGCCTTCGTTGTCGGGCACCGAGGGGTCCGCGCCGTGCGACAGGAGGACTCTGGAGAAAGGAAAATTGTTGTTTTTAGGTATATTTTGCGTTTTTATTTGCGTGATACATTTAATGGGCTGAAGCTATTATATAAATTTTATAATCTTAAGCAGGACTGCTAATAATTAAAATTACTATTGACATTATTAATATATTTAATTGAAACTTCAAGAAATTTCTGCCTTCTGTTTTAAAATAATCGAATTCTTAATTATTCATTCAGGACGAGAAAATTGTTTCTCCTCGCAACCAAATATTCCAATTACAAATCTAATATTTCGATACGAATGATCCAAGAAAGGTAAAATTACAATTTGTTCTGATGAATGTTTTAGATAATCGATTATCAATACTTCCATCACACCACATTCAAGCTATCAAGAGTTAAACTATTCTCAAAAGTAAGCAATTATTTATTTGTCGAACATTGCAATGAACAATCCTTACCTAACTACACTCGCGTGTTGGTTCTCCGCTGCATACACCAGCGGCGTCCACCCGCCGTGGTCCTTCGCGTTGATATCCGCTACGCTTTCATTGAGGATGACCTCGCAGACCTCGGCCGAGCCGTGCTGAGCGGACATGTGCAGGGCTGTGAGGCCTTCTGGCCCCTGAGGTAGAGATTGTTTGTTGTTACAGGCAATATTTTTGTAATAAAGCTGTAGAGTTTGTGTTGTCGGTATCAATAAATCGTATTGTATTTTAACTAACAAAATTAAACCAGTGTAGCCTATTGGATACTTTGGCGGAGGGAGACTTGCCGAGCTAACAGATGCAGAGAAGAATAACTTTGTATAGACACAAAATAAATTTACAACCAGACATTCTAAATTTATTTTGAAAAAAATATACCCGTGAAGTTTCTTGCCAGTTCTTCTTCACGAAGGTTTTTCCGAACTGGTGGTAGAGTCATGCTTTATTTGACGTTTATAAGTGCTATAAGCTAATGCTATAAGTTTTTACTATTTTTAACTATATTTTCCAAAAATCTTACGTCTTTAACTAAAACTTGAAAAAAAGACACTCAATGCAGATGCACACTATTGTAACTACAAGGTAGGCCGGAGGACAGTGGGTTGCTGCGCACACATTGCCACAATCATTTGGTACCTTGGCTGGGCAAGGTATGAAAATAATGTTGTAACACCTGCCCAGTCATTAGATAATGTACTTCTCATATATAAATCAGAATACATACATTTAAAAAAAAACTATGTCTTTTATTTATTTGCTATTTCTAAAAGAATATAAATTCTTCAATTCCAAAAGTTTTTTGTGGTTACAATATCAAACTTTTGATTATTCCACCAAATAATTCTTAATATCATAATATCATAAAGTAAATAAAGTAAATAATATCATATCAAATCAATCATAAAGTAAATAATATCATATCAAATAATTCTTAATATCATAAACCTTTAATAATCACTGGCGGGATATCAGCCTCTCCCAACTCAGGGGTGGCGTCCGACAACTGTAGGCCATCACGCCTACTGCGGTTTGGCAGACTACATATACCTTCATATAAATGTATAGGTGTATGGGATTATCTGACTACTATAACCAACTCAGGGGTGGTGCCAGACAAGTGTAGGCCATCACGCCTACTGCGGTTTGGCAGACTACATTATATACCTTCATATAAATGTATAGGTGTATGGGATTATCTGACTACTATAACCAACTCAGGGGTGGTGCCAGACAAGTGTAGGCCATCACGCCTACTGCGGTTTGGCAGACTACATTATATACCTTCATATAAATGTATAGGTGTATGGGATTATCTGACTACTATAACCAACTCAGGGGTGGTGCCAGACAAGTGTAGGCCATCACGCCTACTGCGGTTTGGCAGACTACATTATATACCTTCATATAAATGTATAGGTGTATGGGATTATCTGACTACTATAACCAACTCAGGGGTGGTGCCAGACAAGTGTAGGCCATCACGCCTACTGCGGTTTGGCAGACTACATTATATACCTTCATATAAATGTATAGGTGTATGGGATTATCTGACTACTATAACCAACTCAGGGGTGGTGCCAGACAAGTGTAGGCCATCACGCCTACTGCGGTTTGGCAGACTACATATACCTTCATATAAATGTATAGGTGTATGGGATTATCTGACTACTATAACCAACTCAGGGGTGGTGCCAGACAAGTGTAGGCCATCACGCCTACTGCGGTTTGGCAGACTACATATACCTTCATATAAATGTATAGGTGTATGGGATTATCTGACTACTATAACCAACTCAGGGGTGGTGCCAGACAAGTGTAGGCCATCACGCCTACTGCGGTTTGGCAGACTACATATACCTTCATATAAATGTATAGGTGTATGGGATTATCTGACTACTATAACCAACTCAGGGGTGGTGCCAGACAAGTGTAGGCCATCACGCCTACTGCGACGTCGACTGTTCTGTTCTGCCATCGATCGAGGTCGACCGGTCGACGGACTATCGATTGGTGTGGTATCACCCTTATATTGTCTTGGTAAATTAAGACGTTGTGCACTCTTAAGCCAGACCATGTAAGGAAAGTGAAATGAAGCTTTTACTCACAGCGATATCTATATCGGAGCTCACGACCGCTAAATATCTAATGACCTTCAGCAGGTCCTCAGCATTTACTTTACTGATCTCCGGCTTGACATCTTCCACTTCTCCTTTCTCAGATTTCATTTCAATATCGTGTTCCTCTATTGGCTCTTCTTTTAATGATTTACTTTCTTCTTCGTGATCTTCAGTCTTTTCAGTTATATCTTCCACTTCTTCGGTTTCCTCTGCAACTTTTTCTTCTTCTTCTTTTACTTCTTCTGCGATTTCAAGTTTACCTTCCTCATCTCCGGTTTCGGCTTCAGTTTCCGTTCTGGAACTTTCTTCGGTATTGTGATCTAAGGACTCAATACTTTTCACTGGTTCTTTTTCAGGCGACATTATTTTTTTGGATGGACTTTTCTGAACCTCGGAAGTTTCGAGTAGAGCTAAAAATAAGAAGGCGATTTTAAGTATTCATACCATTAAGGAGTTAAATGTCGACGCGACGATAAATTAAGATTCCTAGTGGGGACACTTGAAACATGTTTTTTGCACTTATAAAGTGTATTTTAATTTTTTAGATATTTAACACGAACTTTCGAAAACCTCCTTGAAATCGTTATAAGCAAAAGATTACTAAATCAGTTCATATCTAATTTGGTAACGACCTCGCTTGTCCTTTTATGGGGAATGATATAATTTCCTGCGGTAAAACGGTCTACTGGTATTCCAGGTTATGTATAAGGGGCCATTGATCAATTATCTTATATTTTTAACAATATTGTATGAAAATCTATGACAAGGATGGGTCTAAAATTGATATTTACCGTTTTTTAAGATTTTTCTGTATTGTGCACTGAGTTTCTTTCAAATAATAACAGATGAATTCATCAGGATTAGAGTTATTAAACAAAAATTTCATGAAATGGTAAAAGATCAAAGCGTTCAAGTATTTATGTTTGCTGTTTTTATTTATTTTTTGTTAACAAACGCTATACCAATTGTACAGAACAATGTCCGATTATTTTGTTGCCGTTTAAAAAAAAAGACGGCATTTTCATTTCTATCAAAATCAATATTTTTAATACGACTTTCTAGTATTACCCTTTTTCCGTTACGGTCTTTTGAGTGATATTCAACTTTTTGTTTTCTCGCAAGTGATTTGTAATTTTTAGAGCACTAAAGATCTGAATCCATAATCAGTATTTTACGACGTTAACATAAAATAATTGATTTACATACCCGAGATAGCATACATAAGCGGCGTCTTCATAGCGCAGTCCATTGCATCTACCGTAGCGCCGGCGCAGCGTAGTACGTGCAGAGCGAACAGCCGCCCTCCCGCGGCCGCGGAGTGAACTAGCGTGGCGCCCGTCGAGTCTAGCGGCTGGTTTATGTAGGGCTTCGCTAGAACTGTAAACCATTGTCATTGTGAGTACGCGGTGTTGCAGGGTGTAGGTGTATTCAGGGTCGTTAAGGTGTCACAATAATCGCTCGACGTCGGTCGACGATGCTTGTTCCATGCCTCCATCGACCGACGTCGATCGATTGGTGTGGTAACACCCTTATAGGGACGTTAGGTCGGACTATAGCGAAAGGGGCGCTATGGAGAACAAGACAGAAAAATTTCGATTGAATTTTTCATTTTTAATTGTTCTTATTTTCATTATGTTATTAGATAAGCGGGGTAAAAATAAGTAATTTGTGTCGAATAAAGTTTTCTGTCCGATGAAACACGGCGACTTTTAGGATAAAATAAGACTTTCATTATCAAGGAATCTGAAGCAGAAAAAAAAACCGAATGACTTTTTCATTTTACATTTCGCTTACTTTTATAATGATTTAGATAAAAGATACAAAAGTAAGTTTATGTCAAATAAAATAAATCCGCTATAATAATAATAATAAATTTTATTTATTATGGCATCCTGGCCCAATTGTTAATATTTGTTCGGAATAAAACGCATTCATAGGTTTTATGTAGGTAATTTATAAGTTGAAGACAAAAATGTTAGGACCTACCCGCACTTGTCGCGAAATGTTGGAACGGCCGGGCTGTCGCCTGATTCGCTGCCGTGGGGATTTTCCATAAAATAATGTTTAAATAGTTCTGTAAGAGACTGAGTTTGGATCGCTGCGTGTTGAGAGACATTAAATTTTGTGTTTTGAATTTTTTTGTGAGAAGCTTCTGGAAGCTGGGTGTAACGTGGATCATATTTTCTAATCTCTTAGTAACGACCGATTGTAGTTAAAATAGTAAGATTTCAAGGGGAGCCCCCACGCCCTTACATAAACTGACGGACTAACACCTATGTACCTAGAGGAAATACCTACGTGAAATACAGAAGGGCAGTACTAATTATTGGTTAATTAGTACTGACCTTCTCAACTTGGTGGGTTTGTATCGCGGTTTACCGATTGCCGACTTGTACGATACAGTATTATAAATAACTTCTTAACACTAGGTTAGTAACACAATTTATATTTTCTACAAGTCGCCGGGGCGAGGGTCGGCTAGAGGGAAAACTTTGCTCAACATAAATTACTTATATTCTGCGTTATTTACCAAATAAAGCAAAGAAAAACACTACAAATTTTCTGTTTTTTTCATGGCACCCCTTTTCCTATTGTATTGGGTCTGAAGGCCACATTGCAACTTTATGTAATATAGTCATTCTTTGCAGCAGAGACCCTAAAGATGCCCTCTGAGCCATGGACACTTGTGCTTGATTCAGAGGCATGCATGTTTGTTCCGGCGTTGGAGTTCTTTATTCAGTCGCACGTACAAATATAATACGAGCATAATCATTTTAATTTCCTTTACATTTTCTAATATACACATTAGTGGCAGTTAGTCTTTCTAGAAGACTTGACTTGATAGAACTTGACATTTAGACAAATAAATGTATTAAATTATTTGTTAGATTAGAGTTACTGCTCATTAAATGAATATTTATTTTAGATTTATATCGTTAGCTTTAATATTTTTTGTCATAAGGTTCTTTTTAATTATTTATAATATTATAGTTTCACTAAGGTCGGATTATATCACGTCGCAAAGATTTGCACGCCGTTTGACACGGTTAAATATGATGCACTTAAATAATTATAACACCTATTGTATCGACCATATGTTGCAAATAAATTGGTTTGGTTTGATTTGATTTTGGCGTACTAGCGATGACTGGTGGCGAACGTTTGGAGTCTCTTCACAGTGTGAGCCTCCTTTGTGGTGTACCAATCTCAATACCAATCTCTCGACATTCACCATGGAGTATTTTGTTCGAAAGGGATTGTTCCGGAAGTAATGTGGACGCCCCGTTGTCACCGCAAGTCACACGTAGCCTACAATTTGTGTGAAATAATTGTAATATTTTATATGGGCCTTCGTAGCCAAAGATAAATAAATAAAAAATAAATATAACTCACATAATCTAATTTAATTGTAAAGTCAACAGTAACGAACAGAAGCCTTCACGTTAGATCACAGCAGACCTACAGGCAAACGGAACCACATTATACTTACCAATCCTCGGGATCAACGAATCCGTTTCACCAGCTTCAATGGCGTCCCGTATCTCCTCCAGCATGACTTCTTCCGTGTCTCCTTGCGGCGTCTCTTCAAGAGTCTTCTGCAACTCCTCGTCCACTCCTGCTGGAAGCAGGTCCTCGGGGATGATGGGGCCCTCGGGGACGTTGATGGTATCCGGTGGTGGAAACGATAGGAACGCTGGGGTACTAGAAATTTAGGTGAGAATATTTTCAGACATATCAAATGATATTGAACTGTACAGTTATATAACTAGGAAGTATATCACTGAGGCTATTCTACAGCTACGAGCGATGACGCATTTTACTAACAGAACAATATTTAATTCATTTGCTGCAAAACAATTTGATTTTATTATAATTGAGAGATGACAATGACCAAACTTGTCGGTATCCGTAAATCACTCACCACTGCTCCCGCTGCTCATTTAGGAAAATCCTCTTGTTGCTAGACTTCATGGTGACTTTAACTCTGGCCGCGTCGGTGTTGACGGGCTGCCAGCGCGCCTCGCTGACGCCGCAGTGCGGGCAGCCGGGCTGCGCGGCCGCGGTGGCGGTGCCGAGCAGACCGCATTCCACGTGGAACAGGTGCCCTTGTGAACATTGCAGGAAGGTGCCCTGTAGGAAGAAACGCCAGGTAGAGTTTCACGAAAATAAATGTTGCAAAAATAATAGTGATTAAAATTTAAAAGCGCTACAATATTTGCGTTAAAGGCCGAGTTTGCTTGTGCTGCAATTCAGATATGCGTAAGTTTATTTATTTATTTAAATAGCTATACCGACGATAATATCAATATACAATTTCACAAAGATAGATAATATTTTAGGATAACAGATACGTCATCACAGGTGTATACAACAATAATGAAAATTGTAAATAATTCAATGGCAGACAAATTTCTCGCCGATTATCTCTTACTTTTAAAACTGCAAACAAGTTACAAACCTGTAATTATCAGATCAAAGTCGGTCTGCATAATAAACATCCATCGTCAAACGCACAAAGTTTACTCATAATATTAGACATACTTCTGCCTCAGACTACATACCTGCGAACAAAACAGGCCGCAAGTCGGACAGCACATGTGCTGCCTCAGCTGCATGGCGTGTTGCTGGCAAGCCAGGAAGTAGGGCGCGCGGAGCCCGGCGCGCAGCAAACTGCGCAGCCCGCCCGCCGCGTCGCGCGCCGCCGGGTGCGAGCACCCCACGCGCACCTCGTCCACCAGTTCGATGGCTTGGCAAAACACTGGCTCTGTTACAGGAGTAGTTTTTTTATTTCTTAACATGTAAAGGAGCACGCGATGGTAAGTTCGTAGCATCTGGTATGACTTGGGAAGTGTCGTTTATAAATTGCCCTTTTTGGTGTACTTTCACTGGTTTTTCCTTCCTTTTAAACGTGTTCCGTCAACGTTCTAAATAATGATCTAAAAAATAATAATATTGCGAAGCCATTAATCACTGTCGAGATTTGATAGAATGCGTTTCTAGGTTATGAAAAAAAAGATTAATCTTTTTATATCATCCTAGATATTATCTAAATATACCAACACTAAACTGAAAAACTAACTCAGAATACAAATGAGATACTACCAAATGCTTCGTGTTTATCAAATTAATTTTCTTTTTAATGTGTAATTCATTTCAAATTAATTTAATTTACTTATTTTCAATTTCAATATTTTATTTTATACAGTGCTATGATAAAAATATTAGGTCTTTACCTATGAAATTGCCGTTTTTCACGAAATAAATGAAGCATAATTTTTTTATATATTTTTTATTTCTATTAATCAAAATAATCACCCATGCAATCAATCCATCTTTGCCAACGCATTGGTAGCTTATTGATGCCTTTCTGGAAGAAATCAGCTGGACGGGAGGCAACAAATTCTTCAAAGGCATTTTGTACTGCCTTTCGAGTATTGAAATTTTTTCCCGCCAAGAAGTTATCCAAATTCTGGAAAAAGTAGAAGTCTGTAGGCGCAAGGTCTGGTGAGTACGGCGGATGACGGAGAACTTCCAACCCCAACTCTTGTAGCTTGGAGACCGTCTTCTGTGCAGTATGAGGTCGCGCGTTGTCGTGCAGGAGCAGTGGAGCCGAACGATTGACCAAAGCTGGTTGAAGACGTGCGAGCTTCTCCATCATTGTGTTCAGTTCTTCACAGTACACATCTGCAGTAATGCTTGTCCCGTTTGGCAAGAAGCTGTGATGAATTACACCCGCGTTAGACCACCAAACAGTGACCATCACTTTTCTAGGGGTAAGTTTTTGTTTAGGGCATTGTTTGGGTGCTGAACCAGGGTGCAACCAACTTGCTGAGCGCTTACGATTGTCAAACAGGATCCATTTCTCGTCACAAGTAACAATGCGGTTCAGAATTCCTTCATTTGTATGCCTGCTGAGCAGTGCAAGGCACGTCTCCACGCGTACTTCGCGCTGGCGGTCATTGAGTTCGTGGGGTACCCATTTGTCAAGCTTTTTTACCTTGCCAATTTGACGCAAATAGACCAATATTGTTTTGATGTTAACGTCGAAAGCTACTGCTAATTCAGCCGTGGATTGAGTTTCATCAGCTTCCACAATTGCCTTTAATTCGTCATTGTCGACCAAAGTTTTCGGACGACCACGGGGTTCATTTTTCAGGTCAAAATTTCCAGAACGGAAGCGGGTAAACCAGTAACGGGTGGTGCGTTCGTTTGTAGTGTTCGCTCCGTAAACGTCGTTGATGTTGCGTGCCGCTTGTGCCGCTTTGCTGCCACGACGGTACTCATACTCCATAATTACTCAAATTTTTAACTTATCCATGATGACGAAAAATGTTAGAATGCGTTGAAAACAAAACACTAACTATTAAACAAATGACGATTTTAGAAAAAGATTTCCATGTTTGTCAAATAAAATTAATTTGAAATTAGAATTATCAGTCAAAAAAAAAATATTTTCATTTGAAATGGCCAGTACGGCAAAACGGCAGTTTCATAGGTAAAGACCTATTATTATTATTACTTTAATTCTGTGAAATCAAACTGTGATAATATTAAGGCAAGTCTTCTTTTATTTAATATTCGTCCTTCGGCATTTAAAAGGTATTATGCAAAGACAGAGAGGAAAAAAATCATATCGATTATCAATACCAATGACAGCGGATTAATATGCTTGTTTTTTAATATGTTTAATAACAGACTTTTATGAAAGCCTAAAGAATTATAATGTCCCTACAGCTAGCTAGACGGACCTGGCAAGTCGCCGGCCGCGGCGTAGACGTTGCTGGGTGCCTGACAGTGACAGGCGCCCGCAATCGCACTCTCGTCGGTCGGACACGCGGCCTCCGCCCCTGCCTCGCCGTTTGCCGCGTCACTGCAATATCGAATGGAGTATTAGAAGCCGGTTTTTTAATACCTAACTTTTAAAATTATTTTAGTACTAGTTTTCATACTTACAGTAAACTCTTATTTGTGTAAAGTATATGTACCAGGCCACTCATAAAGTTTTGAGAAAAAAAATTAATGTATTGCGAGTTATAATTTATTTTTAAAAATTCGATTATTTAAAAGTAAATACATATTTGTTTCAAATATAAATTTCCCTCAACATTTTTTACCAGCGTTTATTATAACTACTGTGTGTTATAGAAAAATTGATCTGCGTCGGGAACAGTTTCGTGCAATGATTTTTTACGACTTCAAATCCAATTTGAATCCCGTTGAGTCGTTTAATCAACTTCAATTAGTTTCAATTTTATGAACAAGTTGCCTCCTAAAGTTACTGTGTACCGCTGGTTCAACGAGTTTAAGTGCGATCGCTAACATTTGAAGGATGAAGAAAGAAGTGGTGGTCCTTTGACTGCTGTTACGGACGAAAACAGGCTAAAAATGAAAAATTTTATTCTACAAAAACGGCGAATTGAAACCTTTGCGCAAGCAGGATTGTTTCGCATTGGGTTCCCCACAACCTCACCGATGCTCAGAAGCAAGCGCGTGTGGAATGGTAAATTGAAAGCAGGTTCTTCCTGCCGTGTTTACGATATCATAGCAGGTGATGAATCTTGGATTTAGCAATATGATCCAGAAACAAAGCGCCAGCCAACAGTATGGGGTATTTACGATCAATTCTCTTAAGAAACCATAGTAGCATCAGTGCAGAGTGGTGCACTACCAAATGCTTGCCAGAAGTTTTGACTGCTGCAAGCAACAAGCGACCTATCACGGGACTCCGAGGCCTAATGCTCCACCAGGACAACGCGCCCGCGCACTTCGTTATCAAGATGAGGGACTTCCTACACATCACATCGATAAAACTTTTGGATCAGCTGTCTTACAGCACTGATTTGGCGCGGCGTGACCTTCTTTTTTTCCCCTAAAATTTAAAACCAGCTCAAGGGGATACAGTTGTCATCGCAAGAAGATGCGCTCACTGCGTTCGAGGAGGACCTGAACCTGTAGCAGACTGGAAAATGTGTTTTAAAAATGGGTGGAGTTCTTTGAAAAGATGTCATTAAAAAAATGTAATCTATACAATATTTTTATATTTATTTGCAATACTTTTTTGAGTGGCCCACATATGTATTCTTATACAAGCTCACTTCCGCTCACTTTGTAGATGACTAGCGATGGGGCTTCCTTTGCCCGCCTTGTACTTACATATGCTTTAAATTGTTATGTTTTTTTTTGTAAGTGAGAAAAAAAGTTTTTTATTATTAGTGGCAGTTCGGCAATCCTAGTGGACAATATAATTTTGCCCCTAACAGGTTTATAGTGTACTATTCTAAAGGTAGTATTTAGACCTTTATTTCGCCTTTTAACTCAAAATGTGCAAATTACCGAATGAATTATATTTAAGAAGTAAAAGAACCTTGTAAATGAACTCAGACATAGACGATTTCAATATGATAATTTTCCCTTATACACTTATAGTAACTTATACATTAAATTTTGTTGACATTTTTGAAAGAAAAGGTAAATAGTTTAGTGATTATAGCACTTAACAAGTAATCAAGGGAGAGTTTCAAACTCTACCCAGACAAATATTATCATTTGTTGGATTCTTTAAGTACAGTGAGTTCATATGAAACCTGCATGAATCTATAAAATTAGTTTAAATAATTAAGTTAGAATTGTTAAGTTATAACAATTTTAAAGTATGGATTCACTGAACTAATTCTCTATTTGGAATGGTTTTATAATAAACAAAGAACTAAGGAACTAATAATGTCGATAGATTTACCCTGTTTCTTCTTCCTCCCCTTCTTCACTATGTGGTTCTGATGCATTTGCACATGGTTTTGAATATTTATTTGTTCTGCGGCGGCAAGGTAGGTAAGTGCCCTGCAAATATGAGCAAAGATTATTCTTGGCAATATTTTTATTCAACATGGAAAGCTGTAGGTATATTACCTGGATGATTCTCGCCTTTTAGAAAGCCGCAATGCTCTGTAAAAACCAAATAAATAATTGGATAATTTGAGGAAGTACGGGAAGCATGTAGAATTATATAACTTAGTAGTCAGTCAGTAGCATTATAAATATTATGTATGAACAATGAGTACAAATCAACATTCTCTTTAGATGCATTAAATGACTATACTTGCCAATGCAAAAAAGTAGGCTATAAATTATTCCACACATAGTCTCAAGTACTGAATATCCTCTACTTTCAGCTGTTTCAGCAATACATTTAAACAAACATACAAACAATATATTTTTTTATTAAATCAAAATATTACAGAACATAGTTAAATGCATAAGAAAATATAATTTTTAGAGGACAAATTGAGATTTTTTTAAACTTACATAGGCATATCATCTTCATTCTCCACTTGAGCAGCTTTTCGCTTGGGTCGCTGTGATTTAGACTTGTACTCTGAGTTGTCCTCTGATATACAATAGTCATCATCACTTGAGTCATCTTCCTCCAACAGCTGGTTTATCACTTCTGTATCATCATCAACTTCTTCCTCATCACCGTCTTGTGAACCCTCATCCTCTGCATTTTCATCTATTTCAACACTGTAATAAAATAGTTACAATACAATCATGTGATTGTAAATTTTATAAATCATTAAATGGAATGTGACAAGCAAAATTATTTCTTGGGGTGTGCTCTGTCTGAAGCATATAATGTACCTACTTTTTATATTTTTTAAAAGAGCATATTTATAAGATGTATATAAAAATCTTACTCTTCTTCTGATTCTTCCTTTATATCTGTACTTTTAATAGCTTGCAATCCTAAGCCACTAAAATGTTCTAATTTAGGATTGTGCCCAGACTCAAGCTGAATAACTTCTACCTCAGGTTCAGGTTCTTTTGATGTTTTCCTATCACTCCCTCCAGCAGCCAATCTAGCAGTAGCTCTAGTCGATCTGGTACGAACCCCCTCATCAGGCAAATTTTGAGTTTCATTCAATTCTTGATTTGCTATAACTTTAGCAGTAGGTTTTATCCTACGAGATGGCCTTTGTGCTGGACCTGATGGAAATTCATTATAGGTTTCTTTTCTAGCTATTGCAGAAGCTAAAACATTATCCCAAGAGTCTTTATTTCGCCAACGAGTTGATCGCTTTGGAGTAGGATTCTCAAAAGTATCATCTTCTGATTGGCTTTTGTTTTTATCACTTTTTACTGATACTTCACACTCATAATCTGACTCCCCCTTGGTCCCTAATCTGGAAGAGCGACGTGGAGAAATTTCTTCTTGCTTTTCTTCAGTTGAAACTATTTTCATATTGCTGCTTTTTGCACCAGTTTTTTCCGATCGAAATGTCAGAACTATCCGAGGTTTATCGTTTGAATCTACTTTCTTTTCAGTTTTACGTAGGGTAGGGTCCGATTTTCTTTTATGACTTGTGCTTGGATTACTTTCTTGATCACTTTGCATATTGGCATTAACTTTAATGTCTTCACTCTGAGAATCTTCACTAAGGCACAGATCGATGGTAGCCACGAGCGGTTCTGCTTTTGGCATTACTAATGTTATAAATTCTTAACTAATAACTTATATGGTACATTAAAGTTCCTGGCTTAATTCACAATCACTATTAAATATCCATCATTTCTCTTAGCCTCAGAAATCAGACGTTTCACGTCCCTATGTTTTTTTATTTTGTTTATGAATCGGAGTCCCCGACTTGGGGTTGAAGCAATCAATCAACCGTGACTGACAATAATGACAATCCCCAATATCCAAAGTTATATTTAAAGGTGTTTTTTGAGTTTTTGAAAACTTCTATTGATTCTTGAAATTTCTTCTTTTATTTAAAAAGCAAAAATATTTCGTTCAACTTTTCCTTTACATGTTATTTAGTGTCATTTAGGTATTAAATAATTTTTTTAAGTTGTTAAATATGTTGCTTAATCTGTTCAGGTTGAATGAAAGCATACAATCAATCAACAATTTACTGAGTTGACAGAATGTCAAAGCTTTCACTTTCATATCGTATCGTAATCATTGTGTCTATCTTTTACTTCTTGAATAAAAAATCAGCCACCTTTTAAAAAAAGCCATTATGAGTGACTTATTTTTATCGCCAGAACATGTTTTACAAGGAGGCTACTTCCATGCGACTCTGAGAAAACTACAGGAACCAAATACTAGTATAGAATCGCACAACATTATGTATCCGGTATTTTTACTGTAAGTTTTATTTCTCAGAAATTGAATAAATGATAATACAATTTGTCTGAGCTAACCAATGTTCTCAACATTTTTTCAGTGAAAACAAAGATGAGGTTCAACCGGTATCTAGCATGCCTAATGTAAACAGATATGGAATAAATCAACTTATTCCTTTGCTCTCAAAATTAGTAGATAAAGGCTTGAAATCTATTTTAATATTCGGTATCATTGAAACTTTGCAAAAGGTAATGTTGACATAAAAATTTAGCTATTTTACTAAAATTAAATACCATGTTTTTGTTTGAATGTGCCTAATAAACATCTATAGTGCAGTCATGGTGCTACATACACATACCTACAAATAAATAGCATAGAAAGTGAAGCACCCATAAGTAGATCCCCACCCTTAGCCCAGTAACGTGGGGTAACAAATTGTTACTCAAATACAATGGATTCAATCAGATTTTCATTTTCAAAGGATCCCACAGGTTCTAATGCAGATTCACCAAAAAACCCTGTAATGGAAGCATTGCCAGTTTTAAAGAAAGCTTTCCCGGACCTCTTGATAGCATGTGATGTGTGTCTGTGTCCTTACACTTCCCATGGCCACTGTGGGGTGCTGACTGCTGCAGGAGCTATTGACCATAGTGCTTCTGTACAGAGAATAGCCCAAGTTGCATTATCTTATGCTAAAGCAGGTAAAATAAAATAAAAATAGGTATGTTATTCCAATGTTAGCTCTTGACAATAATTATCTGGTCTATAGAATTTAAAAAATTGTCCATAGAATGGGTTATTTAATTTTGACGTTAAACTGTTTTGTTTTTATTACATTTTTCACTCTTACTGTTAAAATACCTTTTTTAGCCAATAACATATTCATATAATTACTTATTCAATATCATGTTCCTGACAAAATAAATACTCTTAACATTATGTAATAAAAATAAATAATTGTATTAAAAACTAACCTTTATTTCTTAATACATCAAAACAATACAAAATAAAGAATAGTGAATATTTAGAAATAGCCACTTTAAGATAGTAAATGCTTAAAATCTGTGTGGAAATTATCATATTATAAAGATTATAATGTCAGGGGTCAAATATTAAGCTGAAAATACAGATAAAATATTTTGTATTTTTGTAAACATTCAAAAAAATAAAATGTTTTAAGAGGATTATGATTGGCACTTTGTTTTGTTACAAAATAGTGGCACTCTTTCCATATCCATGGAATACAACAATAACAATTAAATGTGACAAAAAAAAATGATGCTAAAAAAGGAAACAAATAAAGCCTTAGAAGTTATTTTAAAATGTTTAGACATCAATGAATCAATTATTATTAACAAGACTAAAATAATCTGATTTCAAACTTAATTCCACAAATAGATATAAAGTTAAATGACATTAAATTGAATGTAGTAGACTCAGGTAAATTTCTTAGTGTAATCGTTGACAAAAACTGCAATTGGAAAGAGCATATTAAAAACTTTTATTTAAAAATTGATGAGTTATCTATTGTCTCAAAAGGATAGCACAGGTTATATGATTATCTGCAGTGAAAATTGTGTATCATGGACATGTATTGTCAGTCCTCAGATATGGATTTATTTTATTGAGAAACTCAGTATAATAAAACCCAGGATAAAGTATTAATTGCACAAAAAATATATATGATGCATATGTAGGGTACATTTCCTCGATAGCTGTCACCCACTGTACAAAAGATACAAATTTTGCCACTCTTCTCACTTTATATATTCAAAATCTGTTGTTTTGTCCAGCACAACAAGCTCTTGTTTGTCGAGAACAGTGATGTGGTTGGAAGGTGTAGGTGTAGTCGACACAAGAATAAATTATATGTTCCGTCACAAAAAATTACTCTGTATCATAATAGTGTTTGTTGTATAATAAGAATATATAATAGATTGCCACTAGAATTTATGGATAGGCGATTGATTGGTGTGGTAACACCCTAAGACTAAAATTATTCGAATTTTAGCTTGATAAAATGTATTTTATATTAATGAATACTTTAATGATAAAATTCTGCAATTTCTTGTATTTTTATTGACATTATTATTGTTTTTGATTTTTTTGTTCGTCCTACACTCACCAGCACGGAAACTTGGCCACTTATACATTTTGCTATTTTTGACGTATTTTCGATCGTTTTAAAATATTAAACATTAAGGGTGGTAAAAATTATTATTATGACGTGATTTAAGAGAGATTTAATGATTTTCTACACTTAAAGTCCTTATTATAAAGATTTTTCTTTAACAACACATAACTCAGGAATCTACGTTATAATGTCGCACTGGTAAAGATTTCACGAATTGTTATTGTTTCACCATTTTTTTACGTTTTAATAATGTGTACAGCCTCCTCTCGCTCTGATTACTGCCTCCATTCGATCAGGCATGCTTTCAATGATATTTCGAATGTCAACTTGTGGCATGGTCTCCCAAACGTCTATCGCAGCATTGCGGAGCTTGGTAGGGGTTTGTGGTGGGTTAGGACTGGACTTAATTTTCCTTTTCAGGGTGTCCCAGATGTGTTCTTGGATTTAAGTCTGGGCTGCGAGCTGGCCATCGCAATCTTTGAATGCCCACGGTATCAAGATAGTCTTCAACACATCTGGCGACGTGGGGCCGTGCATTGTCATGCATTAACAAAAAAATCCTCGGACCCTACAAACCCAGAATAGGGGACAACATGATCCTGGAGGATATCTTCGATGTAGCGATCTGCGTTTAGCCTGTTTTCCATGATCACCAACTCTGTTCGTGCTTCCAAACTTATACCTGCCCATACCATTATTGAGCTACCACGAAAACTAACAGTTTGAATAGCGGTAATGGGCAAATACCGTTCCCCTCGCCTTCTCCACACTCTGTCACGCCCATCTGGAGCTCGTAAGGCTATGCGGCTCTCATCTGTGAAGAGTACCTTTGCATAATGAATTGCTCTTTTTGAGTAAGAGTTATAATCTATTAACCTACCCTTATAAATAACTTTTGTAAAAAACACTGAGAATCGTTGTAATCGCAAGGCGAGAGTTTGGCCAAGATTCCGTGCCGCTGAGTGTATGTTTTTTATAAACATTTGATTTCTTAACATTGTTCATATTCCATATTTTTGTTTTGACATACCTTGTTTGTAATCTATTTTTCAGCTTTGACCTTTTGGTTTTTATTCTTCTTTTTTAATTATATTTTACATTTTTTAATTTCTTTATTTTATTTTTCTGACATGTTTAATGGAATCTGTTTATAATGAATAGATGAATCTTAATTTTAGTTTTTTGACATATTTTATACTACAATTACAGTTGTTTTATTGCAAGAATCTGATAATGTTAATCTTATAGACCCATTTGTACCCATATACTGGCAAATAAAGAAATTTATTTATTTTATGATTCACCACTTTTGGATAAAACAAATACAATACCTATTATAAAAATCTCTAAAATACTGGATATCATGAAATACTTTTGCTTCATTTTTCTCTGTAGTTTTATTTTAAAGGCTGCTTTTGTAAGATGCTGCATTTGGTTTAAAATAAAAAGATATTTTAGGAAACTTTTTTGTAAATTTTTATCTTAGATCGTGTTGTCATACTTTTGTCAAACTTTATATCTTACCTGTGAATGTATAACCAATCTATGTATTTGTGTCTATACATGTATGGAAATGTATGTTTACAGGTGCTGATGTAGTGGCTCCCTCTGATATGATGGACAACAGAATAAAAGCTATAAAGGACGCATTATCTAAAAATGGACTTGTCAATAGGGTAATTATATTTAAAAAATGTTATGTTGTGATTATAAATAATTTTTGTCTTTTTTGTGATTGTCCTTCACCTGAAGGTGAGGGACACAGCCCTGACTGGAGAAAGTATGCATAACTTTTGAACTGCTGAACCCTTTTCATCAAGGTCGATTTTCATACGACTGGGAGATATAATGCCACAGACAGATAGGTACATAAATATGCGGGACAGTCAGTTTCTATAGCTATATTATTTTTATTAAGTTCTTTTAAAGAACTCTCCACCAGCGTTTACACAAAGTTTTGTGCGTGTGAACCAATTTTTAAAGCAAATTTTCCAGTCTGCAACAGGACCTTCCTTAACGGCCTTTTCGAACGCGGTGAGCGCATCTTCTTGCGATGAAAACTGTAAACCCGTTGAGCTGGTTTTAAATTTTAGGGGGAAAAAAGAAGTTACGTGGCGCCACATCAGGGCTGTAAGACAGCTGATCCAAAGTCCCTCGTCTTGGTCGCAAAGTGCGCGGGCGCGTTGTCGTGGTAAAGCAAAAAGCTGCGGAGTCTTTTCGAGTCGGAGAAAAGCTTCTGGCATGCATTTGCTGTGTTCCACTCTGAATTGATGCTGCTATGGTTTCTTAAGGAAATTGATACTAAATACTCCGTAAAAGAGAAAAAACTGGCGATCAAAATATTTCTAGCGCTTCTAGATCGTTGCGCTTTCGAAGGCGTTGGATCGTTTTGAAACAGCCATACTGCGCTTTGCTTTGTATTTTATTGATAAACCCAAGTTTCGTCACTTGTTATGATATCGTAATCACGGCAGGAAGAATATGCTTTTAATTTATCAATCATATCATGGCACTATTCCACGCGCGCCAGCTTCTGAGCATCGGTGAGGTTGTGGGGAATCCAACGAGAAACAATCCTCCTTACGCAAGGGTGGTTGTGTAAAATATCATGAAATCAGCAGATTGGGCTGAGTCTCCTTCGCCGGTTTTGCCAAATCAAATTTTTCACTTGTTTCACACAGAACGTTTTCTTCCGTAACAGCAGTCAAAGGACGACCACTTCTTTCTTCATCCTTCAAATTTAAACTCGTTATACCAGCGGATCACAGTTGCTTTGTTCATAAAAGCTAATTGAAGTCGATTAAACGATTCATCAGGTTTCAAGTTGGACTGGAAGTCGTAAAAAATCAGTGCACGAAAATGATCCCGACGCAGATCTATTTTTCTATAACACACAATAGATTCGTAATGCCAGTAAAAAAAAGCGTGGAGGAGAAATTTAAGCAACTCTGTATCTTCTCTTTGTAACAGCTAGGGAGTTTTCTCAAACATACATTTTAGGTGTTCGTAGAGCTAAGCCGTTGGATACATGAAAGGTTTCTTGAAAAGAATTTAAGGATATTCCTCTGAGCTCTCTCCAAAAAAATAAGACATAGCGGCTTTACCCCAGATGGCTATGGAATAGCTAAGAATTGATTGCCATAGACCTCTGCACTGTTTCTTAGAAGCTTAGTGATATAATAACTTTTTTCCATTTCCTGTAAGTGCAACAATGTGGTGTGGTCTGTTAAGTTTCTGATCAAGATTATTTATTGCCAACATACTTTTCATTGATTTCTCGCTAGATTGACAAGCAAGAACAGTGATCAGAATGAGCACTGATCGGGGAGCATTTGCATGTGTGAACTTAAGGAATTCGCAGACATCATTCGTTTTTTCCGTGGAAGCTGCTATGTGGATGTAAATGCATTTACTTATTTAATCAGGAAGCGACCCTAGTTGTGCCCTCTACAGCCTTGGGATGAACAGAGCTACAAGAGGACCCAGTGAAGGCTGCAGTAGTGTCGTCAGCGTAACAGGTAACAAATGAACCTGTGAATCGTCAAAAATTTTGAGAATTTCATTTATACAACCGAGCGTACTACCCTGGGGCACTCTGAACTTTTCCTACAAACATTCACTCCAGTGGCTAATGGCCCTTCTCCCCATATGACTTGAAAACCAATTGAATGCAATACCACGGATGCCGATGAGCTCCAGCTTTTTCAAGAGGACCGGACGGTTGGAGACAGTCTCAAAACCTTTTTTAAAATCTAAGAATATTCCAATGCAGTTTGTGATCTAAAGCAGTTGACACATTATACAACAAATATTTTGCAGCATCTTCAGTAGATTTCCCACATCTGACGTCGAACTGGTATTGAGAAAGCAACGATTTTGCTTCAAGGTATCTGGTTAGTCTTTTGTATAGGACTTTTTCCAATAATTTTACAACGATTGAAAGAAGACCAATAGTCCGAAGGATTTGATCTAGACCCCGACTTGAATACAGGAATTATTAAAGCTGTCTTCCAACTTGCCTGTTATTATTATTATTTAAGATCTTACAACTAATGCTATATCGACGCAAACCCGCAAGGTTTATTTGTCGAATGACGAGTTCGTTTACACATGGGTATATAGTAACACACTTTATACATTTTTTTTTTTGTTTGTTCCTTAAGATTACAATTGTTATTTCAAATTAATTAAATGTTATTGTATTCCAAAACACGTTGATAGACTAATGTAATTATGTTTGTAAGTGGAATGAGAATGTGAGGAAGAACAGCCTTTTTAAGCTTAATTGCAATTCTTAAAAGCAATTCAAGTGGGGGACAGTGTCATCTGTTCTATCCTTCACTAATCTAGAAATTTCAATAACTGTCGTTTGAAAATAAAGCGAGTCATCGGAGTTAAGTGAGTTGATCCTTACATCTCTAGCTAAGGCAGCTCCAGTCTTACATAATATCTGTTGGGCAGAACTCAGCTACAATTATTCTTGAGTTCTGCCCAACAGTGGCAAAGAAGTGGTTAGCGATCACGGTAATAATCCCGTGATTTTGTTAAATTATAAGAAAGTTTTTTGCTATCAGCATAATTTGCTTAGTTGCCTTTAATTAAAGTAAAATGGCAAAAGATAGGTGCCGAGGTCCTGAGGCACGCACGAACCATAAATATCTTGTTCCTGGTCTTGTTTTGCATCGTTTTATGGCGGAGAGCAATATAGTTGCGTTTGTGTGTGTGTGTGAGCAAATGTATCTGTGCTGGTACCAGAGCCCTTTTTCAGATACGTTATGTAAGACCTGTCTTCCGCTATTTTACTTTAACCAAAGTTAGTGTCTAACTTTATCTGACAATTAGTCAGCAAAGTGCAATCACATCACAACTTTGGAAGTTTATCAAAGCTTGAAAATATAGTTGCGAGTTGCTATTCAGCCAGCAAGAAAAGAATTGTCAAAACTGCATACATTATGTTAGGTACCATGGCGCGCATGGACGTCATGGCGTGCTCGGTATCGTGTATTTGTAACTGTATTTGCCCCAGGCTACATCTCATGAAAAACTTACAACCACTACAAACATTGTCTCTTGATTGAAACTTTAATAGAAACCTGTATTTTCCAGGTATCAGTGCTATCGTACTCGTGTAAGTTCGCGTCGTGCATGTATGGGCCATTCCGCGACACCATGAAGAGTAGTCCCATGGAGGGAGACCGCAAATGCTACCAGCTGCCTCCAGGTAGCGCAGGCCTAGCTGCTCGGGCTGCGGTGCGTGTTATCCCAGTTTATATATATGTTTACTGAAAAGTGTAAAAAAGCGTGTTCAAAATCCTAGTCTGCACTTTCAATCAGTTCAGACGAATGACAAAGGCTTGCCCACATAATAAAAAAATATAATCACAGTATCACATGTTCATTGTTTTTGCCCAGCTGTAGGCTTCAGTTTTAATTGTTTTTGCCCAGAGTATTCAATTAAGCATTTAACGTCGGCAGTTATCTCTGAAACTTTACTAAATCAAGACTGAAGTCTGTTACGAATGTGCAGGCTCGAGACGTGGCGGAAGGAGCAGATATGCTGATGGTGAAGCCCGGACTGCCATATTTGGACATCGTCCGGCAGACTAAGGACACGTATCCGAATCACCCCCTCTTCATTTATCAGGTACTATTTCTATTAATAAAGACAGAGTTTGAAAGAGGCTAGCTTTTGTAATACAATTTTCATAGCCCAGGCTACAGGACTTTTTGGACAATTTGGAATCTTTTTTTGGAACAATAAATATATAATTATTATTACTAATAGCATGATTTAAAAGGTTTGGAGCCACTCATACAGTTAGCTGAAACCTTAAAATACACACCCAAAAATTACTGGGGATTATTTTTAGGTTCCATTTAGGTGGTTGTTATTATGGTAATTCCTTCACATTCATTCTGCTTACATTTCATAATAAAAGTTCATCTTTTTCCCGACTGCCAGAAGGAGGGTTATGTTTTTCGAGTGTATGTGTATGAGTTTGTATGCATGAAGTATGTAGGTATGTGTATATTTCTTTGGCACGTTCTCAAGCCTAAACCGTGTAACGGATTTCAACATATGTGGTGTAGTTTAAGAGTGACAATGGATATTATTTTTCGGCTTACCATGGCTAGGAATTACAGAAGAAAATAACTTTAGCATCTTGCAGCTTGCACGAGACACGGCTATTACCTACTACGCCACGTATTCGCTGCAAATGAATAAATTGAAAATAATCATCTTAGCCTGAGTCATCACTACAGGTACCCAGCGTCCTCTAAAATACCAATAAAATTAACTTAATATTATTAAAATAACAATAATATTATTTAAGAAAAGTGATCCTTTATTCATGGTCACTTTAAAAAAAATTATCAAAAAAATTGAGTAAAACGTATGCTTCTAAATATTTATTCTACTATCACAAAAATACTGGCTTAGGTCCGTACCTAGCTTTGCAAGAGTACTAGATTGGAAAACATTCATTTAAAAAAAGCAAGTACATACTCTTTGAACTTTTCTAAAACCCTGACAACGAATATGATAATCAGTTAAGTGATAAAGGTGTTCACACCTAACAAAATAACAACTAGATTCATCGTCAAATTTACAATATTTTATTAAATTTTGTTCAGGTATCCGGAGAATACGCTATGATAGCTCAAGGGGGCGACGTTGATGCAGTCCTATTGGAGATGCTGACCTGCATGAGAAGAGCAGGTATGCTCCTACCCTTCCAGTACATTTAGGGGATGCGAAAATCCCATAAACGGGTTTGAACATTTTGGCATCATCTTTGATCGCCTTTACCTTTCTTTTTTTTAATTTGACCTTTATGTATCAATTGGAGACACTTAGAAACACCTTCTCAGTGTCCCACGTATGTAAGTGTAAAAACGCTTGGTACAGTTTCGATTGATCCCATTTTGCTTAAGAGCCTTTATACAAATCAACGATCTCCAGAATCGGTAAACTGCAACACGCACACGTATCCATTACATGCACACATCTGCAGTGCTGTATGATACAGTCGCTGGCCGTCAATTAGCGCGTCCGCAATGGTTTTGATACTTTTTCAAATATGTTTGACTTATTTTACGTTATTATATTTTACTTTTGATTTATAGAAATATACATTAGTGTAATTTATTACTTGAGTTATGTATTGCAAAGTAAGATATTTAAATAGCTGGTTAGGATAATATGGAACGTAATAAAATTGGGGTACAATAAGGGCTTAACGGAGAGATTGATGTTATTAATATATAGACGTTTGTTATGGTAGTTATGATCTGAGATAAGAGTGATTAATTAATAAAAATAAATAAAATAAGGGGGAAAAAATATTATTTATTATCATGAAATACAGTGACAAACTTTAATTCGGGACCCACCTAAGGTGCAATATCGTATAGCAAATTGAAAATGACTAGAGCTATTAAATTTACTGATTAAGTTGACATATTTTTTACACTCACAAAAAATAGGGATAAATACCCTGCAGTGGGTTGACAATGTAGTTTACACTGCATATTAATTAAAAGTCTGAACTTTTAAATACCCGTTAAAAAAGTAATCATCATCAGCTCATTGTCGACCCGCTGCGGGGTAAAAGCCTCCTCCCAGAGGGACAGTATCGCATTATATTAAGAAGGCATGGCTGCCTCCTCCGGATTGGCGAATGTCTTTTGGAACTTTGGGTTTACTTAATTTTTGGTTTACCGGTCAGTGCAGGTTTTTATACGCTCGTAAATTTTTCAAAGATAAAAACTCATTAGTGCGTGGCTGGGTTCGTTCGAACAAACGACCCTAGGATTATGAGGCCAGCCACTGCGTCACCACAGCTCTGAATCATCAACCCATTTTCTACTCACTGCAGGGTGCGGGCCTTCTCGCGGCTCTGAATAATATGTGTAACGAATGAATAATAACAAGGTAACGTGCCTTTTTGCTTCTCTAGCGTTCGTGATATTATTATTTTGGGCATCGCTTCGATTTTTTTCTTTTTAAATTATATTGTTTCCTACCTTTCTTACCCATTTTAAAAGTTGATGGTAACTACACTCGTGTTTAAAATAAAATGTTGGTCTTGGTATAACTTTATCTTTATATTTTAAATATAACTTTAATTTAAAACATATTACTCCGATGATGGAACAAGTCAGAATGTCTCGATTTTTTTATTTCTGATATGTGAAACATATATTTAAATATATTTTCTTCTTAATTTATATCGACCTCCTAACTGAAACATCGTAACATTCTGACGTGCTTCTTAAGGCTTATCCGTGACGGTACCTAAAAACAAAGACTTTTATATATTTGTTTATTACTTATTAGTAAAATAAAACCTTGGAAAAATGCAGTAAGGTCGAGCAGGGCAAGTGAAACATACTTTATTTTATTATCGCTTCAATTGAATATTTTGACTTAAAAAAATTGCCCTACAATTGAGCCACTATAGTATGTAATACGACAAAAGCATAAAGATACTTAAAGTAAACACAATAGTTCATAGTCGATAAAACGCAAATTAAAGTAAGACCTTACACAATCGTTTCACTTACCCCTCTGTGAGACAACTGAAACACTCCGAGAATTTCATAGAAAAAAAAGCATTGATAATGTTTTGCTCTTAAATATTGTAAGACCGTTAGTTTGGCATTGCATTGTTATGCTTTCCCCGTTGAAATAGAACTTAGTTTTGTTTAGAAGAGCAAAAACTTAAATTCGGGGCAAGTGAAACATATGTAAAAGGCCAGAGGTTCTCATTTTTGTGTTTGCGTAAACCAGTAAATAAGGTTCAAAAAACACCATCCCCCCTGGTTGGTGTAAACCAGAAATATTATGAAATCAGTTTATTTATGTATTCAATCAGATAATCAGTTAGCATTCGAAACATAAGTATTATTGCTATAAATGCAAACAAAAACAGAGAATAATCTTTAAAAATTAAGTTCCAACAGACGTAAAGCTTGCATCAATTTTATTTTAGAATATGATGCTTTGTCAGTTTTTCGTTTGTAATTTCGCACCATTTTCCAGGACTGTAACAAAACACTTCATGAGGTAAATCTGTTAAATGGTTTAGAACCACTGACCTGAGGTAAGAGAAACATATGTTTCACTTGCCTCGCAATGTATAGTTTTACTTGCCTCACTTCATCATTTTAAGATTACGTTATTTCAATACCCAATAATAAAAAAATCGTTTCTTTTACACAAAACAAATAAGCACAGATGATAAAATAGTTAAAAATCATATTACTAACATTGAGTACAGCTCCAAAACACGATTTTTGCTACTAAAAACAATTATTTAAAAAAATACCTGCCACTCGCCTTTTCGTTTCCACAGACTAATATTTTGTAACGGATATATTTTTTGAATTATTAGCAGCAGATACATCTACATAGCTGACCCAGGACTGTTACGACAAGCATCACATTATCGACACCTGCAGGCCTTAATTAAAACTAATACCGTAGATATAAGGGAGTGTTTCCCTTGCCTCGGTGTTTCACTTGCCCTGCTCGACCTTACTTCAATAGTAATTTTATTATTTATAATATAAATAAATATTTATACCAAAAGTATCAAAATTGACGGCAAGCGTTCGATATTTAGGACGGAGTTCGATAGCAATATGCAAAAGCGCGGGAAAAAGAGCGATACATCCGGAAGGCCTCGGCCGGTACTATATACAAGCAGTGCGTGCATTAGATTTTATATCAATTTTAGACATTTTTTAAAATGATTTTTAGAAGTATTTTTAAATGGACTTGAATAATATTTCTGTTTTATTTAATTAGTTACATCTTTGTTAGTAATATGAAGTAAAAATTATTACTTTTGTAACAATACAAGTGTATCGAAAACTGCGACAAGCAAGACTGAAATCCAACTATTTCACGCTTTGATTTTTTTGGTTTATCCTTTAAAAAAATAATATTTTGTACAATTTCCTCAATAGACTCTTTTGCCGACAAAACAGAGACCATGGAAAAAAATTTTTTTTCTGTTTGTATCAGTTACTTTTATACTTATCGAACGGCAAAGTTCGATAAGTATAAAAGCAATGTTTCGTCGGATTACAAGAAAAGGCACATGAACATTGAATTCCTACTAAAAAAAAACTGAAGAAGTGAAAATGTTCTCAATACTTATTTTAGTCGATGAAATTTCAAATAATTTGAACTCTCATGTTTCGATGCATACGTGTAATATTTTGATCGGAAACGAACACTGAAAACTCCTAAAAATTTCACGATTTTGTATAAACGCTCTCAATACTATAATATCATTTCCAATGAGAATCATTTTTGGGTGTGGTCCCGAAGACCAATCCTTTCTAAGTTTATCGCTATACAAGCAGTAGCCCTTTGATTCACACCAATAGTCCTGAGTTCGAATCTGGGTAGAAACTGGTATTTATGCTAATAAATAGATTGTATTGTATCAGTTAAACATTAGAATTTAAATATTCTTTTCTTTTTCAGGTGCGGATTGCATTATAACATACTTTGCGCCCCTGATCCTAAGCATAATCTCTGGGAAAAACTAAAAGAAAATGCTTTGGTCAAGTACTTGGTTGATTACATTGTTTGTTATTTAGTTAAATTAGATTAGACTAAAAAAAATTCTAAACTGTTGAATGTGAAGTAAGAAATTATTATTTAAACTAAATGTTATTAAAATCATGTAACTGTTTAAAATGGGGGTTTTCTGTTTAGCTATTTATGACTTATCTATTTATTTTCTCATCAAAATGCTTATTTTAACTTCTAAAGGATCCCTTTGAACCAGAGGTAGTTTCAATAGGCGTTGTCCTAAACAAAAGTGCGTACCCTCTCGGGTGCCCTTAGGCGTAGTTTAAATTCCGGCCTAGCGCCGACCTCACTAGGCTACAAAGCCCGGTGAAATGTAGATATCTCTGGGGCCATAAATAGACTGATCATTTCGAAAAAAAAACTTCAAATGTTTTGTAAAGATGAAAGAATCACGCAGTTTCTATTTTATTTAGGTAAGGACTATGTCTGTCACATTCCTAAATTTTTTGTTTTTTATTACTGTAATTAAAAAGAATGGTGCTCAATTATACAAGTGGATAGTGGATATGTCATCGAATTTTATTGTTTGTGTTTTGATTGTTTTTGTTTTCTTGTATGGTTTTTTGGTTTCATAAATTAAACTTAATATGATGTATATAAAAATAAATGTCATAATATACATAGCTTTTGAGAATTTTTTACTCTTAATAAATTATGCAATGTCATCATAGTTTTGTTTTATTTCATTTGTTCAAAGTTTTGTCATTAGCTAATCTGTATTCATAGGATCAAAAGTATTTATGCTCGTCTCTGGGACCTTGGATTTGATATTCGAATATAAAGTCAAAATGGTTGAGGCCATGACGCCTGAGTGGCGTAGTGGGTAGTAAACCTGCCTCATACGCTGGAGGTCCCAGGTTGCAGTCCTGAACACAGATGTTTGTTCTCGGGTCTTGTTAATATTTATATGTTTATTCATCAGCCAATGTGGAGCTGGTCGGTGACGCTGCACATGTGAAAGAGAAGATCACATCATTGTGACGTTTTCTCTATGCAACCGTTTCTCCAATGCTGTTCAGGTACAACAACGCCTCAGGTAAGCTCGGCTACCCAGTTCGCCGTTAGCGTCTCTACGAATAGAAGAAGACTAAGGGAGAAGAATATCGTGTCTCGTAGGCCTGCTACTGGCCCCATGTTGATCGCACATCTTCGCAGAGATCGCTTGCAATTTGCCCGTGACCACGTCGATTGGACGTTTGAGCAAGGGACGCGGGTTCTCTTCTCCGATGAGACTAGAGTCTGCCTTTTATTGCAACGACGGTCGTGCCATAGTGTATAGAAGACCGGGAGAACGATTTTCTCAGCCTGTATCAAAGAAACAGTTGGCTACGAAGGCGGCTTGTGTATGTTTTGGGGCGGTATTGGCATGGACGGCAAAACCAACCTTGTCTGCGTTTCCAGAACTGACGGTACTCGCGGCCAAGGGTCCCTGACTGCTCGACGGCACATTGCCGAGATCCTAGAAGAACATGTTGTCCCATATGCGGGATACGTTGGCCCTGGATTCATGTTAATGCACGACCACGCTCACTCCACTGAATTGGTTGTTCGAGATTATCTGGAGTAAGTAGAGATCCCTGTTTTGCCGTGGCCAGCCAGGAGTCCTGACTTGAACCCAATCGAACACCTTTGGGATGAGCTGAAGCGACAGGTTCGGTCACGCGATGCCCCCCATACCACTCTACAAGACCTTCAGGATGCAGTCATTAAAGAGTGGGGCAACATTCCACAAGAAACCATTCTTAGGTTGGTGCGATCGATGAAGGGACGTTTAGAGGCTGTGATAAAGGCAATAAGTTTTAGGTTAATTTTAAGCACTGTTTGTAAATTTTTATTATCCGTTTATTGTTTCGATGTTAAGTTTCCATAAACATTTTTCAACTGACGATCATGTTTATTTTTTAATTTTTTGGCCCAATTAAAGGTCTATTATTTTTTGTTTTTTCTAAAAATAGACTTATTACCTTTCAATTGATACCTCTCACTCATAGCCTTGCCTTTGGTCAGCTGGTGGAAACAATTTTTCGTGGAGGGACGATATTTTTGACGCCGAGTATATAAAATGAAACACTTTTTGCCTGAATTTCATCGCGTTTAATCATATATGTAAACATTATACTTAACTGGATGTTTCGGTGCCTTTATACACGATTTTTAACGCTCAGATAAATTTTATCTGTAGGATAATTTTGACACTTGACATGACCTTCCATAGGAATCATGTCAAGTTCTAAAAATCATTCTACTGATAAAATATCTGAGCGTTGAACAATCAGCCCTTAATGTGATTAGGTAATCCAGAAACTTTAAAAATTTTTCGTCCGATTCGTTTTTAGATGAGATCAAAAAGTCCAATTGTTCAAAAAAAGTTTTAATTGTTTGTTTTACCAACTTTTCAGAACTTTTATATTGTTAAATACATAAAAATGTGATATTTTTCAGTCTGATATGCCAATCTTGTTCCTTCCTAGCACAGTGATAGGGTGACATCTCATCCATATATCCATATCACTCTTATAGATTCTGCCTTGTTTAAGACAATCCCTATTCCGGGATAGTTAATGATACTCTTAAACAATTAATTAATATTATTATATAGATAATAAAAATAAAAAATCTTGTTTAGTCTTTAACGAAATTAACCATTGAACTTTGTTCTGCATGCGATTTATAGATTCCTTATGCAGTGAATATGTGAAGTAAATAAAAAAAAATATTAAATCTTTAAATTGTTTTACTTGGGAGTTTGTAATGTATAGAATTTTAAATTTTACCTTACATTATAATTACTATAAACAAAATTAAATACTAAACAAATTTGATTACGTTATTGGTAGGTACTTTGAAAAGTCCTATTGGATGACATGGGTACGCCTTTTATAAGTTATTCTAGGTAGAAACATCCTAGCGGCGTTCTTTGTAGTAGATATACAATTGGACTATGGGTTAACTTTTCAACGCTCATATAACTTTTATAATAGAATAATTTTAAAGATTTGACATGGCTCCTCTCTTGCGCCACCCGCCATGTAGTGTAACGTCGAATCCGCTCGTTTTTTATTACATTCGCAACCCAACAGCGTACATTAGCGGTTCGTTATATTCATAAATATCATTTAAAGTGACAATCTAAGTGTTTATACCGAAATGGAAGGTAAGTGACTTATATTTATAAGGAGTTGTAAACCTTTTAAACTTTTTGCTATATGTTTGCTTCGATTGGTTGATCAATTCGTTTTCTTATTATCGTAGATCGGGAAATCACCATGCTAGTGTGTATAAATAGTATTTCATAAACATTGTACCCATTTATTAAACTTTTAAATAAAATGTCTGTTGCGAACAAATGAAATCAATCGAAAAATAAACTATTAAGTAGAAATATCTTATCACTCAATAGATTGTACACTATAATATGTCCTGTGTAGTTGGCCTCCGTAGCTAAATCAATCAGGATATATTATAGAGTAACTATAGATTCGTGATTTATTCATGATTTATTCTAGGGTTTTCTAGAAAAAGAAAATACATACTCGAGTCTGAAATATAAACGCAATGCGATGACAGATTTGTTCCCATCAGAATTCCCAGATTTATGATGTCTGGGAACCAAATCAAGGTATAGGTACCTGAGTCTGAAATTGAAACGCAATTCGGTATCCGTATTAATCATAATAATGTTTCTATTGAAAAGGGTTACAACTCCTGAAGTTTCATGCAGCTAATTTATCCCGAAGCTAACACTGGAACCGTAATCTGCGTGACAAATGAAGATTTATTTACGGGTAGGTACTCGTTGAAATATGTCATTTTATCCGAGTTTTACAGGCATCTCTCGGGCGCCATTCGCCATACACAAAAAATACTCATGGCGCCTCTACGGCGCCATCCGCACGGAATCGGTTAAACGATTCGGAACGGTTACTAAATAATTACATAATTAATTGAACTTTACAGAACTTATCTTATTTATCACCCACAATTTTATTGTGTCAAAATATTGTCTTTAGGAATTTAATACTATAAAAAGGTTTTTCAATGAGTAAGTTTCGAAAGGGAATATTTAAATGTATTAATTGGTGAACATTTTATGCCACGTGGTAGTTTAATATACATTCTTGTAGACATTGTAAAGCTGATCCTGTTAAGTATCTAGGTTTTTATGTTTGGTAGACATAGTTTATTAGGAAACCTTATGCTAAAGTTAACTATATCTTTTTTCGTATAATTAAATTCTGGATGTGACTAAACAAAGACACAAACTTGGCACTGTTAATAATTTCTTCTCCTTTCCATCCGCAACGGCTCTTAAACACTGTTTTTGGGTGATAAAGATTTATATTTATTTGAACTGAATTACTCCACAGAAGGATACCATGTCTCAGAATTGAGGCTGATACCGAGTGATGAACCGTGATAGGCTTTTAATGCGGTTTATTTAATCGACATCTTAGCCAGCGAGCATCGTAGTGGTTAAAGCCCTGCCGGGGCATTCATTTGTATGATGAATACAGATGTTTGCACTTATGAATTGAACAAGAATAATTTATATTTGCAAAAAAAATTAGCTACAGTACACCATCCTTCACTATACTACACGGTGACAGCAAAGTAAACAGTGGCTTATTTATAAGTAGTTAACAACATGTATTAACTAAAAAAAAGAAAAATGTCTTGGGTCAGGTCCCCCCCCCCAGTTCGCTGTAAGGTCATCCATAACACAAGCTGTTTACTTTGGGGCCATTCAATTGGTATACCTATTTGCCTGGGAATTTATTATTATTATTAATTTTCGAACAAACTTTCTCAATATGCCAATTCCAAGAACAATTTTCATCAAATATAATACCTAGAAATGAATAAGTTTCGGTATTAATTATGGTTGTTATACGTTATATTTAAATTATTATTTTGCCCTTGTATTCAAAAATTGCATATATTGAGTTTTACCAGTTAAATTAATAAAATAAGGCATCTAATAATGCCTGATATAGTATCATTTATGTGTTAAAATTGCTACTAAAAATATCAGGAGTAATAATTGAGATTTCGTCATATGAAAGTCCGTTTCTGGGGCAGGTCATTGATGTATAATAAAAACAACAAAGTGCAAACTTAGCAAACTTCCTTGCGGGGAACGCCTAAGTTTTTCTAAGATTTTGATGAAGAAATTGTTATTTGTTGAGAAAATGGGTCTAAGATTTTATTTCCACATATTACCTATCCTTCAAGTAGCTTAATTACAATCCAATCCAGTGCAGTTCCGCGTATACCATACCATTGCATTTATTTAGAAATACCTATTGAGTGTGAGACCAAGTGAAATGCTTTAATTATATCAAAAATACAAATACTGTTTCAATATATTTTGTTAAATTTATTTGGTTAAAATTTAAGTAAATTTTATTATTTCGTTTACTAATTTAAAAACGGGGACTCCAGTAGATTTCCCTTTTTTTAAATCCAAACTTATTTGGATGAAGTATTAAAAGTAAAAACACATACAATTTTCAAAGACGGCCGAGTAGCGTACTGGTTAGTAGCCCTGTCTCATACGCCGGAGGTTCCACGTTCGAGTCCTGGCCGGGGCATTCATTCGTGTGATGAACACAGATGTTTGTTCTCGGGTCATGGTTGTTGACATTTATATATGTATATTTATTCTGGGTTCCCCCCAGTTCGCTGTATGGTCATCCATAACCCAAGCTCTGCTTACTTTGGGGCCAAACAGTTGGTGTGTTTGTCTGGGGATTTATTATTATTATAAAAACTTAGCAAATATGGTTATTAAAGTAATAGACATATAGTTGGCAGGATAAGTTTTTAGACACAAGCATATCAAAAAATGTATTAAAGGCTGAATTCACGTCAGACTCTTTATATAGGTAGGTACGTCATATCAAGGTAGCGAAGGTCATAGAATTTTAAAATGTTTTCTTTCTCAAAATCTCGCTTCCTAACGCAGATAGTCTAGTAGTATCTTTATTAGTTATTGAGGTATTTAGGTAGGTGAGGTATTGGGCCGCATTATGATCAGCCAAGTGTACAGTAAACTATTGCAAATATTTAATCGAGACAAGCTCGGAGTCTCCAGTAATAATAGAACGCCTAATTCTTTTTTACACAAAAATTCTAACAACTTTTCTAACTTTTACGGATGTATTTTGATGGAGAAGAGTACTTCATATCCTTATTTGAACGAATGTTGGTTTTATACCTCACGCACATTTACGCATAACCTCAAAAATATGAGGTAGGTAACCAACATGTTATTTTTATTTAAGCCTTGCATACCTTTTCCGTTTAAGGGTGGTTATAAAACATTTTTGGTTATAAAAGAGAGTATCTAAAGTAATTTTATTTTGGTACTTTTTAAACAGTTTATTTTTTTACTGACCTTACACAAATTCATGGAGAGAGGTTTATAATAATTAAAATACTTACTTAATTTGGCCAAAACATGTACACCTTCTATTTCTTTATTTAACAAGTCTTGATTAAGATAAGAATTTTTCAATATATATACAGCTAATCGTAGAGGGTTTTCATAATTTTCTTCAACGCAGGCAAGCTGCTTAGGTACATTGTATGCATATTATTTTTCACAAACAGAAATAGCCTGCGGGTATTACAATCGGCCCTTTTGTCATCTAAGTAGTCTAGCTTTGATCTTATAGTAAGAAATTTTTAATAAGTTTTTTTTAATACAGTCGTCGTGCTGGCCAGTTTGGTTATTCTAAAAATGAGGTTGGCACACCGACTTAAGTATTAATGCATTTTTAGTTGACCGATAGTATACCGGGTGTACAATCCAAATGAGTCAGTATGGAGAAGTCAGAAACTACGAGAGATTCCCGGTTGTGTATGAGAGTCAAGAAAAAAGTTTGAATGTGATTATTATTAAATCTAAAATCGACGCCATGGTTCCCAAGAACATATTTCGCTATCTCTCATAGTTTCCGACTTCTCCATACTGACCCATTTGGATTGTATACCCGGTATATCGAATTTTAAAAATCTTTCCATGCTAGCGAATAGAATGCACTTTTGCACTCAGATCTCAAATGATGAACAGGATCTTTCCAAGGTTGTGAGGTGAAAAATAAATGACGTAAGCTTTTTCGCCGAAAATATGGTTTATTTTGAAAAACCTAAAAATTATAATATCTCAGAAACTAGCAATTGCCGGCCAGGGACAAAAAGACATGACAAAATGTATCGCAGATTACCTCTAATTAAACCTGCCGAAAGGAATGTATTGAGTTACCAGGCACATAACATGTAGGAATAGTAGATCTAAGATTAGCGTGTTCGGAAAATGTAGCACCCTCCGTGTTTGTGCTGTTGCCTGCATTTGTAGTGCTAAAAATACAAGTCTGACCAATTATTTTATTAAATGTAAGCATTAAACACCCTGCCAACTATTAAACTGCAATAATTAGTTCACCGATACCTACAATTCGTAAATTGCCAAAGTAGGAGTAGGAAAGAAGCGAGTAGGAGCAGTTAGTCTGCATGTAGATAATGCAGCGTGAGCCGAGCGAGCGCAGCAAGGGTGCCGTGGCAGCGGCCAGCTAAGCGCAAAACAGGGATTTGCATTTCAGTACATAAACTTCATACTCAATAAATAACTCAGTACAAAAAGCTAAATAAATTCCCATTTCCAGCTGACTACTTAAATGCTCGAACGTATAAATTGATGTGCTCATGCAGTTTTACAAGGCGTTTGTTATCGCAACTGATATTATTCGGAATTTTGATTTTCGGGATTCGTATTTATGATATTGCGGATTATTAATAATTCGGGTTTTATATGGTTCGATATTTTCAAATTCGGCATATTGATTTTCGTAATTATAAACGTTCGGAATTTTGAAGTTTTGAAGAAAAAGAAATTCGGAATTATGAAACACGGAATTTTCATTTTCGGAATTATGAACCATTCGGTGTTATAAAATTCGGAATTTTGAAATTCGTGATTATGACTATCGGAATTAAGTTTTTCGTATTTATGTAGTGTACCCACCATGACCCTTATTGGCCTGTCAGTTTTGACACTGTACCTACTTTATTTTGCAAAATTTTTAGTTTGGAAAGCAAACAGTTTGCATTCCTACATCTAAATGTGAAAAAAATTATACATCTTAAAATAATTAACCCGTTTTCGCATTAATCCTATTGTTTAATTATTTATTATTTACAATTCTAGAATGTACATATAAGTGTATTAAATTAATATTTATAAAATATAAATATTCTACTAATAAAAAACTACGCCTATACTAGATTCTATTGAGAGCAACGTAGCCAAAAGGCTGGCCATGCTGACTTGGCATAGAAATTCGTTGTGCGAGGTAGGGTCATGAGTTTCACTTACCAATCGCCTCGCTATGTCCGCCAACTATGTCGACTATGACTATATATCTCTGTGTAGATTGGAAGCCGACAGAGTTTCTATGGAGGTTGCATGCCACACCAGCGGCCTACCCATCCTCCGCTGGACCAGAGTCACACCATCAAGCCGCTTGCCATCGTCACGCAACAGACCTGACGGTTCAAGAATCGAGGAATTGTTGGAGGTAACATGAGGCCGATTGATGATGTCATTTAAACTGGCATGGCGGGATATTCTGCCACAGCTGCGAGAATATGAAAGCCCATCGACCAACACGCCACAGCGGCAGCGGTGTCGAGCCTACAATTTTATTCCCAAACGTAAACTACAGGCAAGCCTAAAGCTATGGTTGTCAAAAAGGGTCCCCAAGTTAGATGACGGTTGCGCCTGCAACCATAACCCAGACTCCCAACAACCCAGCGCTAGCAGACGAGCGCGCTCTGTCAAATTAAGCGTATTTAGCTGTTTGTTCCGCTCTACAATACAAAGCACGTCGTACCACTGACGCTGTGACGCGGGATTTTGTGGAACAGCTGAACTATTTGACACAAAATTCCAGTGCATTTCGGCTTCCGAAAGACAAAATTAAATTAAAAAAAGAAAAAGAAAATAATGATTGTTGACAATTAATATTTTTAGTTTTCATGTTGTTTTAATGTTAAAAGGTATAGTAATTTTTATGCATTATTTAAAATGACATAAACTTACGGAATGCAATACCTAAATAACTTAAAGGTAAACTAAATATTCAGTATTTAGATCGTAAAAGTAACAACTTCTTTGGCGTCGTATGTGTTGAAACTGAAATTAAATCTAGAGTAATTCGTATTTACTTGATTCGGTGAATCGTTTCTTTTTTTTTAATTTTATGATTGAATCATATTATTATTTATGATATTCGTGCTCAATAAAAACATTTTTCGTATGTTTCTTATTTGGCAGATACCTAAGTAAGTTTTAAAATAATCCCAAACCTCATAATAGATTATAATATATAGTATCAGTTTCGTAAATAACAATGTGTCAAAATATTGGCGAAATCAAAATCGTAGCCGTAAATTCAGACATAGTGAAACATATTCTGAAAACGCTCAAGTGCTTATTAGACCTATTCTAAGCAAAATCAAGATATAAAACTTTTAGGGCATGCTCTAAAATACCTGAACATACAGAACCATACTTTCATAATTATGACAAAATTAAATGATAAGCCTGGAGTCGTGTTAGCTGATACCTGTTCAATATCTAGTGCTTTGTATTGGTTCGTTATCAATACACCGCCACAGTGCTCCACTTTTGACGCACCATGCGTAAAATAAGTTTATTGCCGTTACGTGAATCTAAAAATATTTTATTCATAGCAGTTCTTATGCTGTCAGTGATTACTCTTGCTTTATACTCCTTCTCAATAATTGACCAGAAACTCGCGCCTCAGTACAGAATGCGACTACACCCGCCAAGATTGGACAAACATTGTGTAAATATTCAAGCGGTGACTAGAACAAAAACGGTGAAAGATAGTGAAAAAAGTGTTATCAATATACTTAAGTGGACCGATCCAAAAATGCCTCCTTTCGATATATTGGAAAAAGGAACAAAATCTTTTCAGCAATGTGAATATAACAATTGCTTTATTTCCGAGAATCGAGCATATCTCAAGTCTGTAGAAGATTTCGACGCGATAATATTCAACGGCAAGAGTATGCTAGGACTGAAACCGGATGAGTTTCCAGACGTGCGCTGTCCAAACCAGAAATACATTTATGGCGCTACGGAGTCCGCGCACTACTATCCAGTGTGCGAGGAGCGCTTCGACGGTTACTTCAACTTCACGTACACCTACAAGCTGGACTCCGACCTCCGCTGGGGATACCTCACCGTGTACGACCTCCAGGACCACATCATCGGACCAAAGAATAACATGACCTGGCCCAAACATATGGATCCCATCAGCGACGAACTCGTGAGCTCATTGAAAACTAAGTCAAAGGCGGCAGCGTGGTTCGTCTCCAACTGCAACTTCGTCCTAAGTGGCAGAAAGCAGTTCGTACGGCAGTTGCAGCATGAATTACAAAAATATGACTTGTTCATAGATATATATGGCGCATGTGGTCCGCTTAAGTGTCCGAAGAGGAACTCGGAAGTCTGTTTTCAGAAAGTTAAGAAGGATTACTATTTCTACTTGGCATTTGAAAACTCCTTTGATGAGGATTACGTGACGGAGAAATTGATCACTGCTCTTAATAATGACGCAGTGCCTATCGTATACGGTGCCGCAGACTATTCACGGTGAGTCCTGGGTACTGCTCTGTGTTTAGTTATGTTGTATTTAGAAGACAAAGATGAGTGCAATTGTCGGCCGGACTTTATTCTTTAGAATAGCTGTATAGTAACTAGGTGTGACTTCCCCTTCGCGCTTTGTCACCAGGTAACCTCTCTGGTGCCGAATATGATGCTGACTGTACTACTAGACTACTTTTAACATTTATTTAGATTTTAAAAATTGTATCGATAATAATTTACATCTAGCCCTTGTTGTAATATTTCAGATTCATGCCACCGGGGTCGTATCTACACGCAATGAACCTCGGTGTTCCAAAACTAGCTGCGAAAATGAACGAAATAATTAACAATAAGACACTGTACCACGACTTCTTCCGATGGCGGAACCATTTCAAGTACAAGGACACGACCGGCAACTACGACGTGTGTACGTTGTGTGAATATTTAAATAAGCAAAAGTACAATTTTAGCACAGTGAAAAACTTACGGACTTGGTGGAATGGCGCGCATGGCAAATGTAAAAGTTCTTCAGGCCGGTAGCGTTCCTTATATGCTGGGTAAACCGTAAATTAAATGCAAACTAAGTTTAAGTTTCCTTTGTTTTAAGACAATTTTATATGATATTATAGTATTTTATTAATCATATCAAATAATTTTATTCGTACAAATATGGGCAAGTACAGATGGTGGGTCATATCAGATAAAATTATAGTTCAATCCATATTGAACCTTTTAGGCGTGCACAATTTAGTAGAAATATTAATATACATAACCAGCATTTTCCATTACACATTATATCGTTTCATTATAAATATTTTGTTATTGGACTTGCGTGTAAATAAACAACTTTGTTTTTTTACTTACTTTTAATTTTGTTCGTGTAATTTTTAGTATGCTGATTACTGATTATAGAGTATTGTAAAACAATTCAAATTAAAGATAATATAATATTATTAGGAACAGCATAGCTGTATTTTCGATTTAGGCATTATAGTAATTGTATTAATATGATTAAAATAACAATAAATCTTTCAATCAAGAGTACAAAGCTTCCTTACCTCTAAAATAATGTTTTATTATATTTAAAAAAAAATTGAACAGAATATTATGTTAATTACCTTACCTAATGCACCTACCTTGTACGGAGCGTGTTACGCAGGAGCACTTACCGTAAATAAGACTAGCAGTCCTCCCGATTTGGAACCGCCATAATAACCCGTGGTAGTGTTCCAGTTACAGGGAAGGAACTGCCAGTGCCAATACTGGAACTAAGGTATTTCAACAGAGCCTGCGGTTGGCAACGCAATATTAGTCGATTCAATAATCACATTCTTAGAGGTAACGTAAATTATTTGAAACTAAATTGTATTTTAGAGGTATGGTAAATTAAAAATATATATATTATTTAGAATTAAATTATTTGAAACTGATTTGCAACGTTCATTGTTATAAATATGGTTTTAACGCTCGCTGATAGGTAGCCCTAACTGTTTTCTAATTTTGAAATTTAACTTACATACGTGTTGACTTCCTGTCCTCATTTGTTTTGACTGACATTGACTGTACCCAAGAGTGAAATGATCTTTTGAAAAGAGTGAATGTGTTGAGCGGGGGCTATTGTTATAGGTAGGTCAGTAGATAGTATGATGCAGATTTTTTACGGTGAAAGAATTTAAAAATCAAGTTAAAAACAATCCGATCTTTAATTATTCTTTATAGTTTTAGCACGTGCCTAGTACATACATACGTACAGCTTAGCAAGTTAGGGTACGAATGGAAAATTAGGTATGTATATTAAAATCTAAGTAGGTTTACGTATCTACTTGTATAAATAATAAATAATATGTTAAATGATAAACAACATTCAAATGGTTTACGCCTTATCCCAAGTACTTTAGCGTTATTAGACATGACATTTAGCGTTACAAGAAACAAAGAGTTATTCAGCTCTTAGCCCTAATTTGGTTCAATTTTCTACTTAAAAGCATTAGGTACAGTAGCATTAAAATAGAATTGTCATGGGATACAGAGCTGGTTATTAGCAGTTTAATATAACACCTGCGAGTATCGTTTATAGTATAGTTTAAGGATATTGTTCAAGTGTCCCATGTCACAGTCTAACTAAGCCCTAAAGATATTTCTTTGGATATTTTTAAGGAGTTTCTCCAAACTGGTGGTTGAGTCATGCTTTGTTTGACGTCAATAAGAACAAGATCAGAAATAAAATTTTGAATTTGAATTTTATTCTAATTAATACCCCAAACTGTTGTAATATGGGATCCTTATTATAACAAATATATAAACATTATTTAGCGTGTACAAAAAAAGTTTTTGAAGATGACAAGTTTTAGATGCCACCGTCAATATGGTAAATACAAACAGGTTGCTTAAGAAATTTAATTTGCTCTCTCTTGAACAACGCAGAATTCAATTAGAACAATTAACTTTAAATAGAATTATTCATAATAAATTTGACTGTCCTGAACTTATTAAGAATATTGGTTTTCGTGTGTCGGTTGCAAGTATAAGAAGAAAGCGTTTATTTGCAACAATTTTTGTAGAACCAATACCGGCAGACGTTCACCAGTTTTAAAATGTGTAAAAGATATAATGAGCTGTTTACAGATTTAGACATTTTTATAGTAACATAAACAAATATAAAAAAGAAATTGTAACTTTATTGAATTACATGAATTTTATCAATATTAACGTTGAATATAATAAGTACTTATTGTTGGATTTACAAATGTAACAAACTTTTTACTACATTTTTATTCATGCTTTTTGTTTTTAAATTTTCTTTTCGTTGATTGTCGTGAAACAATAATAATGTTCAATCATCTGTGGATCATGTCATTGGGATGTATGTAATCTTATTATCTAATTTATATTGTTACATTACTTTTTGTGATCACCTTACGTTTAATAAAATAAAAAATAAAAATAAACTTATCATAATCCCGCGCATGACGACCAAATTACTTTGGCCACTTTTACCACTTTTAAATTATGAATTTATGATGAGAATTAAGTAAGTTTTTCACGTTATAGCCTAATAATTATTAATAAATAATTGGGAATGCAAGTTTACTGTAAATTTTTTAAAAGAAAGTTTATGTTTATGCTTAAATATTAAAAGCAATTTTTTACGTGCTGTTTGTTGAATAAAATGTATTTGAATTTTGACTTTAAAAAAAGTATTCTTTTAAAAATTTTGTTTTTAACAAATTTAATTATGTGAAAAATAACGTAACTTTCTTTGTATTTAACTTTCACATCGCATAAACTGTTAATGCCAAATTACATTACAAAAAAGTGATATCTTGAGATAGTTTTTGAATTAAAATCTTATATTTTTCTTTCAATGCCAGATTATGTTATCTCATATTTATTGGAATTAGAACAGAGTTTGAATGATCTGGCTAATGGCGCTGACTTGCGCCATCCAAAGGCGAAATTACCTCTCAATATCACATTAAAGTCTATAGATATACTTGCCTAATACAATGTTTATCTGTGATCTAGATTTGATAAAGGTAACGTGGAAATATTAAACTCAAAGAGTTTTAGAATGAATTTACTAAAACGCCGATGAGGCATGTAATATTTTGTAATCAGATAATAGCATTCAGATAGATAAGGCACTAGTGGACACGATACTAGACCATTTTAACATACATAATGAGTACATTTATGATAAGCACTTAGAGTGGAGTTGAATCAGCAATTCTTTACTTAACTATAATATGTTTGTATAATATATAACTGTAATATGTCCTAGGGCATATCACAGTAGATACACATTCTTTCAAGAATGTAATATAGTTTGACTTCTAACGAGCTCATAAAACCTATAAAATTTATAATATTTTATTTCTTCATAGATAAAAAAAAAATACACTTGACGAAAGTTCTTCTTTTCTTCGTCTTCATCGAGATTACATAAATATACCTTATGCTTTCAAAAGGCACACTTAGAGGAAAAAAAAGCCTGCAGAAAAAAATTAAGAATATATTATAAAATAAGAATATATTATATTTAAAAAAAAAGATATATTTTAGTTTCGAAACAGGTTGGCGTTATTCCGTAATATACACTAGTAGGTACGCTATGCACTAAGCTTAGGTATTGCTAAAAGAATGCGCTGTAAAAAAAATTTTATCCATTAAGTACACACATTAATCTTGAATTTCGAAGAGAATTATTTCTACACTGACTTGTATATCTCTTCTTTCTAATGTCAGTATATCTCTAGAGGTAATAATAATACATCCCCAGACAGACACACCAACTGTACGGTCCAAAAGATAAGCAGGGCTTGTGTTATGGATGACCATACAGCGAACTGGGGGGAACCCAGAATAAACATATATAATTAAAAACAACCATGAGCCGAAAAACAAACATGTTCGTTACACAAGTGAATGCCCCGACGAGGACAAAAATCTGGGACCTCAGGCGTACGAGGAAGGGGACTACCGCAGACGCTAATAGTTTACATCTATAAGTAGGTAATATTAGCATATAAAGATTTGCTTTTTTTTGTTTATTTGCATTCTTATAAGTGTCAGGGGTCACATTCATTGCTGGGTACAATTTTACAGCGAATCATAACCAGCAAGGAGCGTTTAATTATTTTTAACCTTTGTTTAATTATTAGATATTGAATATCCAATAAAATTGTCTAAAAATTACCCTATTCCTAGTGCTAGTAAAAAATTAAATTGATGATATTACGAGACTAAAATATAAAACAAAGTGTCAGAGAGCTGGAACAGTAGTTTGCTACGCAAGATTGCTTTGTTTTTGGGGCATGTACAAGTACGAGACCCAGAATTACTTTGCTGCCGAGCGAAACACTTTCCAACTTTACACCTTACTACAGCAAGGAAAAGTCAAGTTAAAAACAGCTTGAATAAACTATTAAATTAGAGTTTGTTTATTTTAAAAATGAAACGTAAAACTGCTACAAAAAATTCTAATATTGAAAGTTAAAACAAACCAAAATGATGGAAAGTGAATTGAATAGGCATTTTTTTGTTAATGTTTATCTTATCAGAAAGGCAAAAGATCTACATCATACATCTTGTAAATATAACTTCTTCTTTTCGAAAAGAATTAGGAGGATTTTATAGTCAATGAAAATTTTACAAAGTTATTTTTTTTAATGCAGTTATCGTGTTGGCCAGTGCGATTATTCTAAAAATGAGGTTGGCCCACTATGCAATCGGAATCTTTCCGAGGTTGTAATGTAAAAATTTAAATTTCTTATAAGTCGTTTATTGAAACTTCCACTGGTTCGGAAGGGGATTTACCGCGAGTGTATTGTGCATAAAGATAAAGGGCAGCGCACAGCGTTACATGACCGGAAACTATTGAACCGAGTAAAAAATAATCAACTTTAAAAAGTAATATTATCCTGAAGTAACATGAGTTACATTTTTTTTGTTCCAAAATTCCAGCGGGATTGTGTGAAATGTCTTTTCTATCTAGCTTATCTGGTAGAATCCGCGCAAAGACCATGCATAGTTTTTAACCCCAGTCACAATAAATACGGGCGTTATACTTAGGTTAAACATGGTCTGTTCATCGGATGTGATATATGTCTCCCAAACACATGGACAGATTTTAGAGTTTTTTGTTTTTGTTTGTAATCTGAACAAATCGACAGTTTTGTTTTTCATTTATGTTTGAAAAAAACGGGGCAGCGTTTCAAAAGTTAAGAAGGTGCCTGAGAACAATTACTCAAAGAACAATATCGAATAATTAAGCTTTTAATCTTAAATAATCTTTAAATATCTCTATTGGTGTGGTAGATACGAAGCCATGTAAACACCGCTTTTTTGCTACGGACAAAATAAAAATAGTTTCGTTTAAAAATATATGTTTTGCTTCCGCATTTCAACAGGCGCTGAATTTAGGAATTTGTGAGGACCCTAAATATTGTGACAAAACTTTCCGTCTAATAACACAGTGGTTCTAGAGATTTTTCAATGTTATAAATGATTTCCTAATTTCTCATTTTAAAGGCTACATAAGTAACTAAATATATTTAATAAGACCTTTCTCATTTCTCTAAATGTTATAATAAAATTATTTGAAAGAAAACACTGGTCAAACAGTTAAGAGACAAGTTAAAATTTAACACGCAAGTGGTTAAGTACATTAGAAACCGTTCTATTTTTCGGCTACGTGGGTGGGAGGGACTGCTTACTTAACACGTTTTGGCATGATTTTTAGTTAAGTGCATAAGTTGACAAAGCAGTTGGCGGCAAAAGTTCGTACCTACTTATTACGAATGAAGTTTAGACCCTACTTTGTTTCTTATTTGTTGAAGAATATTTAAAATAAAAATGCTCGTGGAATATACGAAGTTAAAACTTTAGAAATAAACATAGTCTTCTAGAGATATTGATTCTTCTCTGACCTCGTCTAAAATCCCGCTAATCGCAAATCACAACTTAAAATTTAGTTTCTTCTTAACTAAAATGTAATATAGGTGTAAACCGCGTAAAAGCCTATGGTCGGTAACGCATCATTAATGGATCATCAGTAAAATATAACAGTATATCAATCAATAACATCGACCATTACGGATGTCTGTGGGCACGTATGCCACTTGTCATCAGATGTATCGCGTGCTCGTTTGCCGGATATGTCGTCAAACATTTTAAAGTTAAAAAATATTCAACCGCTTTGGACTACTTGATGTTTCAAATACATTAATAAATATCTTCAATAATGCAAATTCTTCCTCCTTTTATTACGCACTTTTAAGATCCAGAGTTGCACTCGGAATCATCACGGAACATTTTTGTGAACATTACATTTTTAATTAACACTCGTGTATTTTTTTTATTGTTGAATGGATTTTGGTTTGTCTTTCTATCTCACCTGATGGAGTGTGATGATGAAGAGGGGGGTTTGAAGTTTGATTAATCTTGTAGCCCAGTCGAATTAGGATAATTTGACATCGAAAAAATTATAAGCAGCAATTTTCCTTCGGAAATCGTTGGGGAAGCTCACTGGCAGTCAAAATGTTGGTTTTCGCGATTTGCACCCTGTTGACATCCAAAATCTTGAATTTGAGGGTGAATTTTTGTTTTTTAATTTTAGTAATTATTGATTGTGACCATATTTTGTGTAAAATTGAAAATACTTATTCAATAAACAAAATTCTCCCTTTAATTCAAGATGGGAAGATCGCAACAGGATGCGAATCCCAAAAACCAAAATTTAGACCGCCAGTGACCCCCAACGGTTTCCGAAGAAAAATTGCTACATAAAGTTTTTTCGATGTCCAAACCGTTTTTTTATCTAATTTGACTGGGCTATTGATACGTTTTGACTTTCCGTATCGCTTGACATTTTTTGCAATCAAGTTTTTTACACTTGTTCTTCGGTGGGTCCTGCATTTGTTTTCTGCAGGATAAACTTTGAAATAACAAATAGACGTACCTAAAATTGAAATGTTTGTCTGTAGTTCGAAATGTTCTTGTATATAAATAGTACATTGCCGCAAATAAACACTAACAGTTGGAAATATAACAGTTATTTTATGTTAATTAATAAAAATCTTGTTAGCGTGCCACCACAAATATTTTGAGAACAATTTTGAATTTCTTGGCATAGACGAATATTACGAATCTGTTCCATCGTTTAACGTGGGCCAATGAGTATTCGCCAGATATGTAAACCTGGACCAATGAATAACCTAAGTCTAACACGTCATCAAGCTCTACACCAATGAAATTGCCCCACGATCTACACTAGCGCTAAATAATAGCAGCGGCGGCGTGTCAAAAATCAGTTTGTCTTGGAATATCGAATGCGAAGGATAGTGCACGTCTATTTCGAGAAATTTTATTATCTGGAAAGTGCTATTAAACGTGGCCACTCACTGGTGTTAGTGAATTAATTCATCTGATTCTGGTTTTATTAAGGTATGTTTTATTTGTGATACTAGTTGTTTTAATATGTTACGATAAATTGAAGCATCTAACCTGATTTTCTCGTTTTGAATTATCTAGAAGTGTTTGACGTATTGAACCAAATAATTTATGATTCCTATTAGATATAAATGTGATCATAATAACATAGTTTCCCAAACGGCTTTTTTTGTTCCATCCGGCGTTTTTCTTCTAAGGTATGTGAAGACTTCATATTCTGGACTGTAGTTTATTTAGGCCAGTAACAATTATAGCGTATGAGGTGGAACGAAACCGTTATCGTTAAAGAAAATCCCGTTAAGAATTACTTTCACTTTTCCTAATTTAGTCAACAAGAAGATTCGAATACCGTGACGTGGCCCGGCCGGAGATTACGTGTCCTTGACGAGAGCATTCATCAAACTTGTCTATTGTATTTATCGCAGATCGTTTGACAGTAGAACATATTTAAAATATATATCAGCTGCTTAGAAATTGATTGAAAATGTTTATTTTAATTTCAGAATAAGTGCATGATCGTAAACATGCGGTGGAGTTTACTAGCGTTGGCGTGCTTACTGGCCGCTGTGTGGGCCGAAGACAAGAAGGAGAAAGACAAAGATATTGGCACCGTCATCGGTATTGACTTGGGAACAACTTACTCTTGGTAAGTCCAATATTTTTAAAAAGCCTAGACCTTACTCAACTTGCTTTTTCTGACTGCACTATTATTGGATCTCTAGTTAATTACTAGTGCTCTAATTTATAGTCTTTTTGTAACAAAATCCTCCAAAGTACCTGATTTTATTGATCATGATTTTAAGATTGTTAATTTGCTGGTCAGGATAATAAACAATCAACAGATTCTAGTTTCAGTGTAACTTTTTATTTGTGGCATATTTTTAATTATTAATTTAATTCACTTATATGTACATTCTAGAATTGTAAATATTTTTAATAGTTTGTAAATAAATAAAGTAAATAGTATTATTATATTGCATATTTTCTAAGTGTGTACAAAACAGCCAAAAGTTTGCTTGAAAATTTCATAAGGTATCATTGATTATTCACAAGCGAGTTTCTAGTAGTTTCTAGAAATTGTTTCTAGAAAAATGTGTTATTGCCTTTAACATTGGTTAGTAAAGTAACAAATGTTATCAGTTCTATCATAAATTAAAAGCAACCTCTAGGATAGACTAAACAGTATGATAAGTCCAATTATTATTTGTTATACAGTAAAATAACTGTTACACAAGACAAGGATGCCAAATATGAACAAATTTTGGTTTACCTTATCTTTTCATGATTTTTGTTGGTTTTAAGTTCAGAATCATTGAAATTGTTCTGAAAATATTAGTCTCAGTATTATCTGAATTATTTAGTTCAAACAAATCTAGTAAAATCCAAATTGACTGTTTCCTAACATGTTTTTTTTATGCAAATGTTCCTTTTATTTTTGTCTACAGTGTTGGTGTTTACAAGAATGGGCGAGTAGAGATTATTGCCAATGACCAGGGTAACCGAATTACTCCATCATATGTCGCCTTCACTCAAGATGGAGAACGTCTCATTGGTGATGCCGCTAAGAACCAGCTGACCACTAACCCTGAGAATACTGTATTTGATGCTAAACGTCTCATTGGTCGTGAATGGAGTGACACAACAGTCCAACACGATGTCAAATTCTTCCCATTCAAAGTTGTTGAAAAGAGCAGCAAGCCTCATATCTCTGTGATGACTGCTCAGGGTGACAAGGTCTTTGCCCCTGAAGAAATCTCTGCTATGGTTCTCACCAAAATGAAGGAAACTGCTGAAGCTTATCTTGGTAAAAAAGTAACTCATGCTGTTGTAACTGTCCCTGCCTACTTCAATGATGCTCAACGTCAAGCTACTAAGGATGCCGGAGCTATTGCTGGACTTCATGTTATGAGGATCATCAATGAGCCTACTGCTGCTGCTATTGCCTATGGTCTTGACAAAAAGGAAGGTGAAAAGAATGTACTCGTGTTTGACTTGGGTGGTGGTACTTTTGATGTATCTTTACTCACCATTGATAATGGAGTCTTTGAAGTTGTAGCCACAAATGGTGATACTCACTTGGGAGGTGAAGATTTCGACCAGAGAGTTATGGAGCACTTCATCAAATTGTACAAGAAGAAGAAGGGTAAGGACATCAGAAAAGACAACCGTGCTGTCCAGAAACTGCGTCGTGAAGTAGAGAAAGCTAAGCGTGCCCTTTCTTCCAGCCACCAAGTCAAGATTGAAATTGAATCATTCTTTGAGGGTGATGACTTCTCCGAAACTCTGACCAGAGCTAAATTCGAAGAATTGAACATGGATCTGTTCAGATCTACTCTTAAACCAGTGCAGAAGGTACTTGAAGATGCTGATATGAACAAGAAGGATGTTGACGAAATTGTGCTGGTTGGAGGTTCTACACGTATTCCTAAAGTACAGCAATTGGTGAAGGAATTTTTCAATGGCAAAGAACCATCCCGAGGCATCAACCCCGACGAGGCTGTAGCTTACGGTGCCGCCGTCCAGGCTGGCGTTCTCAGCGGTGAACAAGATACTGACGCCATTGTGCTGCTCGACGTGAACCCTCTTACCATGGGTATTGAAACTGTCGGGGGAGTCATGACCAAACTTATCCCACGTAACACTGTAATTCCTACCAAAAAATCCCAGATCTTCTCTACTGCTAGTGATAACCAGCACACAGTTACTATCCAAGTTTATGAAGGTGAGAGACCAATGACCAAAGACAACCATTTGCTTGGAAAATTCGATCTCACTGGCATTCCTCCAGCACCACGAGGTATTCCTCAAATTGAAGTAACATTCGAGATAGACGCTAATGGTATCTTGCAAGTATCTGCCGAAGACAAGGGTACTGGCAACCGAGAGAAGATTGTGATCACCAATGACCAGAACAGGCTTACGCCCGAAGATATTGAGCGGATGATCAAGGATGCTGAAAAGTTTGCTGATGATGACAAAAAACTCAAGGAGCGTGTGGAGGCAAGAAATGAACTTGAAAGCTATGCCTACTCAATCAAAAACCAGCTCCAGGACAAAGAAAAACTTGGTGCTAAGGTGCGTAGAACTTACTGTGTTAAAATTTTGTCATATTAGCCTTTGATATTTTAATAGAGGTTGAACTTGTGTACATATTTTCAGCGAAACTAAATTTCATTTTGTTTTGTTCACAGCTGAGTGATGATGAGAAAACCAAGATCGAAGAGGTTATTGACGGTGCAATCAAATGGCTAGAAGACAACCAGGATGTTGATGCTGAAGAGTACAAGAAGCAAAAGAAGTCTGTGGAGGATGTTGTTCAACCGATCATCGCGAAGCTGTACCAGGGCGCGGGTGGCGCGCCGCCGCCACCGGGTGGAGAGGACGACGAATTCAAGGACGAGCTGTAAGCGGCGCACGATCTCGGCTGCGGGCGGCCGCGACCCTCCTTGCGACTCCTCACGGCCTCACGCGGATGTGCATAATTCGTGCTGTGTATATTTATTGCGTGTGTCCAGTGTGAATGGTTCGTGCGTTGCGCGATGAAGCAAAAGAGATGAATGAACTTTTTATAGCTGTAATTGTATGAAAATCGATGCATTTCTAATTTAGTAAAAAGCAATAGATGTGTGATTGGATCTAGCCCCATGACTGATCGGTTCATTTGACTTCCTCTGTTCTGATGAATGAACTGACCCTGTCTCAATCCAATCTAGAGACTGCCTCAATTTAAGAATGTATTTGTATGTATGTAATTAATTTTGAGACTGCAGAATTGTTAGCTCTTAATTAGCAAATTAATTAATTGTGTTGTAATTTAAATTATAATGAAGTACTGAAGGAGTACAGAAATAAAAAAGAAAAACATTTTTCTATGAGAAGCTATCTTTTATTTGAAAAATGTCTAAAGAAATGTGCATAAAATTATTTACTACCATGTTAATATAATGCACTCATAAATATGAGCACATTTCTCTGGAACAAGTGCCAGTTAATTTAAGTAACTGTGAATCATGTTCCATAGCACTTAATAAAATTCACTGCTTCATTTAAAATTGGAACAAGATTCAAAGCTACGTAACTATCTTAACAAAACTAGTTCAATCAACTCTGACGTCGCGCAGTTGAGAGCCGCACTCCATAGAGAACACGGGTGACGCGATCACCGCCGCCAGGATCTTGGTCTGTACATGATCTGAAACAATAGTTCAGTCAGTACTAATAAACATTAAAAATTATGTTAATTTAGTAAAAGTTCTAAAACAATTGTAAAAGTAATCTCTGTATTTGTAAAAAGATAAAACAAGATTTACATTATTTAACGTGCGATCACTCAGTTCTCACAAACTACCAACGAAATCAGTGAAAGTATCAATTAGCAAACAATTGGCAAACACTTTTCTGATAAGTTTTAACCCGACTGCGTCGGAAGAATACGTTAACACATTCAGTTCCACTGTGATTTTGATCATGACCTTAGCGATGCCGCCTGAAAACGCGGTGACCGCGCTAGGCGCGTTGCCGGCACTGCTAGAGGAAACAAATGAACGCGCCGTGCGCGGTCGGTGGCATTACGTGAAGGTAAAAAGTTTGTTTCGTATTTTTTTTAGTCGTAAACAGTGAGTGCGTGTAATATACAAGGTGTGATTTTATTAATATTCAGTGACATTTTAAACTCGAAAACATGTCCAATAACCCAAGAAATAACATGAAAGGTGAGTTTGTTTCGTAATTTACACAGAGATTCTCAATCTTTTTTAATATAGATTAAGGTATACCTACATAAGGTTTTGTACGTTATCTTTTCCAATAGTAATTCTAGCCGTTACAATAAATGTTTACTACCGATTATGGTTACGATATTAATTAATAAATAATTTTGCACCTTATTACTATATAGGGAAATCAAATAAATATACTGTATTAAAGTTACACTATGAACGTTATCTATATTTGAAGATGATCGGTTTCCAATGGTGATTTTGTAGCAGAATAAGACTAGAGATCTAACTGTAAGATGCAAAATATATGACGTACTTTTGAATTTTGGTAACAACTACCTTTTTTTATGAATTGCAAATCGATAAACGAGCACCGGATCCACCTGAAGGTAAGTGCAATCCAGGCCCATGGATATCATCAATCGAAGGTGTTAGCGATCAATGATGCGTCATCGACCCCAGGCTTCAGTTGGAACAGTCCTTGTTCCTTTAATTACGCTGGCTGCTCCTTCCCTTCAACCCGAACACAACTACGCTTGATAATTCCTCCGAGAACCATCGAGCAACATAATTAAATACATACATAAACCCTAGTCTAGGCTAGATCCAACTAAATTCTTTGTTAATTATAGCACCTCCACGCGTTCCTTTGAAAAAAAGTCCTTGGCAGACAGGCTAACAACAAAGTGATCCAAAAAGGGTTCCGTTTTCCTTTTGAGTTACTGAACCCAAAAAATAAGTAAAACTTTCATATTTTGTAAGTACAATATAACGTTAAAGCGTTACCTACTATTAACAGTTGGTTCATAAGCTTAGAATTTTAAGTATAAATAATGCCTAAAAATTAACAAAAATACAAAATACCCAAATAAAAGTGGCGAAAAAGTTTATATAATATCAAAATCATACAAAGAATATTGGCAAATCCTTATTTAAGTAAACAGCGAGCGTTTAGAAAAAATACTAGCATTTTTGTGTATCCTTTTTTTTAATGTGAATTTCCATAATAATAGCTTCATGTGTAGAAGTCTCCAAAAAAATAGTTGATTTATAAATCTTAATTTGACTTGATGTGTTTGTATTAGCTCCTGTCATTTTTTATTACGATACATAGGATTGATTGTGACCAAGCGCAAGTATTTGATTTTGTAATATAAGTAGATTTTAATCATATGAAATTATAGTCACTTCAGAATGTAAGAATCATTTGTATGAAAGAATATTTTTTTTTATATTCCTCATAGGAAAATGATTTATTACTCACTGGAGTCCTTATCCTTGGCTATATATCCGGATTTTATGTCCTATAGTTTTAGATATTTTTGGCTTCTAAACGCTCTACTTTAACTCCAACTAAAACCATGTATGGCAATCTGCCAATGTCCTTTATCAATAATTTGTATGACTTATAACAATAACAATATTAATATATAATAGCCAGTTAGTACCTAACGTACAGTTTGAGAACCCATGTCGACGACCGCGCCCAGCGCGTTACTGGCACCGCATCAGTGTTGGGCAAAATGTAATTAATTAAAAATTAACAATTACAATTACAAAATGTAATTGGCAACTTAAATTACAAATTACTCGAAATTATTAAAAGGGTTAATTAATAATTACAGTTATTAATTATAATTGTTAATTGCAATTAATCAATTACTTATAAAATTAAAGTGAGATAGTATTTTAAATAAAACAATTAATGATTAATTAAATGTTGGTAAATTAACCATTGTAGCATATGAGAATAATCTCTCATCACGGCCTGATGATGGCATTAATGTGTTATATTTTATAAACACCTGCTTAATCTCAGGATGTCTGTTTAGCATTGAAGTGTCTTTATCCAGATCAATTAGGTAATTGCACATAAGAACTTTAGGTCTTGTTGAACGGAGAGATTCAGTCAACTCGCCCTCAGATGAATCTGTTTCGAAAACAAAATATGAATTATCATCTTGCTTTGTATCTAAAAATGCATCGGTTGTTCCGCTGCGTGCGGACAGCAAGTGAGTGCCCAATCAGTTTTGGTGGTTTCTCTTAATTGTATATAAAAGTATGAAAAGTAATTGAGTATAATTTAAATTACAAATTAATGTAATTCGAATTACTTGTGACTTATGTAATTGAATTACAGTAATTTCGATTACATGTAATTTCAATTAACGTAATTCAATTACTTATCATTGAATTGGTAATTAAATTACAAAAGTAATTAATTACGCCCAATACTGCATCGCATGAAGGACTTTTTTTACTACATTAAAAATTGACTTTACACCCAGCCCTCCACAAAAATGTTATGTTTGTGGTGTACTTGATCAACTCTATGATTTTGAAGTCACAATACTCATTGCATTTGTTACTTTTACGAAAACATTCAAAACGCGCTGAGCGTGTTGCCGGCATACGCGCCTGGCTCGTTGCCGGCATTGAACGTGTTAAAGAAGTTTTGCTCACAGCTGAAAAATGCTACCTGCCTCTGAAGTCTTATTCTCTTTTAGTTGATATTTTTGAGGCAGTCAGGCATTTTTGTTCTTTTCATGAATTATTCCAGTTTGTTTGACGAAAACTTATCTATGCAGACAATGACATAATACGAGGGTGGATTGAAAAGTTCGCGGCCTAACATAGATAGCGTTGTCATATTATTATAAAACTACCCTCATATGAAACCTAGACTTTTTATCAGTCTCTGTGCGATTCTTCTCTGAGATACATGTGTATATATTTTTTTTATTGAACATGACATGAGAGTAGTTTCATTAATTTAAAAAATGGATAGTTTAGAGCACCGTGCCGTGATCAAATACCTCCACAAGAAACAATTAACTCCAAAGCAGATTCATGAAGATATGGGGCTACTTTAGGAACATCTGCTCCGACGTATAGAATGATAAAAAAGTGGACAGCTAAATTTAAACGTGGACGAGAGAGCATCTAAGATGACCCCCGCTCTAGACGGCCTACTACAGCTACGACTTCGGAAAACATCGAAAAAATATGGGATCTCATCATGGGAGACAGAATATTGAAGGTATCTGAGATAGCTGAAGTTCTAGGGATTTCATATGAACGTACACAAAACATGATCGTTAACGAATTAGGGTTCCACAAGGTGTCTCTCCTGAGGAAAGGAGAAGGCTCCTTTCAGTTGAACAGAAACGAACGCGGCTCACAATTTGTAGAGACTGTTTAGAGCTTTTTCAAGCTGATCCAAACGAATTTTTGGCCAGGTTTGTTACTATAGACGAAACATGGGTTCATCACTATACTCCTGAATCCAAACAACAATCTAAACAATGGAAGAGACCCGGATCTCCGACCCCCAAGAAAGCCAAGGTGTGTTTTTCAGTAAACGAGGTAATGGCATCGGTTTTCTGGGATTCTAAGAGTTATTTTGGTTGTTACTTACAAAGAGGTAAAAAAAACTATAAATAGGTAAACTATAAATTCTGCATGCTACTGCACACTATTACGTCATTTACGCGAAGAAATAAAGTAGATGCCTTTTTTGAACACCTTGACGAGACCTTCTATTTAAATGGGATCAAGGCTTTGGAGGACCGCTGGACTAAGTGCTGTGACCTAGGAGAAGAGTATGTAGAAAAATTAATATAAGAGGGTGCATTATTCCTGTGTTTTTTTATTTAGGCCGCGAACATTTAAATGCACCCTCATACATATAGATAAGTAATACCCAAACATTACCGCACAAAAAATCGGCGTCAACTTAGCTATAGATACCTACCCGATATAAACATTAATATAATTTGTGAGAGAAGGAAAGAATAATACGGTTTTCTTGTTGTAAGAAAAATATATCTATGTACCTATTGCGTAACGTTGCTTCGCACTAATAGGTCGCAAGCGTACGTGACATAGTACGTAAATAGTCGCAGTATATAGCGTTGTCTCTTTTACTCACACATACAAAATCCTATTACTACTCGCTCTTTGAATTTGTTGAAATGTATAGCCATGTCAACTTTAAAACGTCATTTTAAATAGCAAAATAAAATATACAATAAATACGATACCTTGTCATAAAAAAATATTACTTATGCACGAAACGTTTATTCTTTCTTTAACTGTAAGAGTGTAATTTGTAGACTGTCTAAACACACAAGAAGGTATTGTATGGTATTAAAAACAGGAATAGGGAATAAGTTTTATTTGACGTTTAGCCGTGACACTGGGTTGCAAGTACACTAAGTGAAATGGCGGGCGATTGCCATGCATTTGCGTTGCCATTATTGAGAGCGGACAACTTGTCTATATGTAATATGTCACTGTGTGCAGTACTATGTGCTAATTACTTTTTTGTTATAGCGGACAAAGAAATCGTTTTTCAGAGCCGGCAAACGAGCCCACGACCCAATTGATGGTAAGTGGCATCCGCGCCCACGGACATCGTTAGTCGTAGCTGTTTTATTTATTGAATGTGATTTTTATATCGACTAATGGGGCTTTGCCGGCCGCTGGCTGCAGCTGGGCTGGCCGCTCCTTCCCTTTGTCCGGAACACACCACGTAGACGTGGTTATTATGGCGTTCAAAATAGGAAGGACCAAATCTGAACAAAATAATCTCGCAACATTTTTAGTTTTGTTGAAATTTTAGGACTATAGGTATATAGGTAGGACTGTAAATAATTATTTGACTTAAGTTTTAGAACTAAAACCACCATTCTATATACCTATATATATTTCAATAATATATAATATCTATCACATAATATAAATGTCTACTTGAGGACCTACCTACACTAATTGTAAAATAATCACTCAGCCCTAATCAGCTCCTTTAAGGCCAAATTACAATTTAACAACCTAACTCTTATTCATATACTTAATAACACTAAGTAAATTGCATAATCTTTTAGAATGACTATGTTTTGAGCAATTCATTGCGTGATTAAATTTATAGCGGACGAACCCATTTACCATTGATCATTGAGCTACAACATTATTTTAGAGAAATTTATTTATCTACCAATGCATCCGTAAATACCACAAAATGCAATATCCTTAGCACAAAACTCAGGTAAAAGAATAAATAAATGTCCAGTTCCCAGAGTTCATAGTAAAATTGCCCAACAACACTATAGTAATGTACATTACGTAGCACCCAGATCATACAACAAACTTAACACTACGTATAAAACTAGAAACTTAACAAATTTTAAATTAAGCATACAATTAAACTTTGGTTAAAGAACCTAAAATATGAAGATACAGAACACCTGTTGCTAATTCTGAAATGAAAACATCCAACATCCAATGTTTTTAAAATACAAACATTAGAAACACGTTCGTACATTACACACATATAAAGTACACATACGCTACACATACCCTTTTTATAATCTTTTTACAAATACACACGCATTCTTACACACAAGTGCGCATATTGTTGAATCATATTTAATTGTAAAATAATGTATTTGTGATAAGTTCATAAGTTTCTCTTGTTTTGTGAATTAACTGACTGCCGACAAACAGCTTACGCTAGATCAGCAGTCAGGGCTTGTGCTCTCATTGTATTAGTTTTTTGTTACAATAAATAAACATGGCACAGCATACTTACCGAAAGGCTGCATGGCGTCAATTTCCACCGCTGTGATGCCCGCCGCGGCTCGCAGCTCCGCCAGCGACTCGGTGAAGTACTGCTCCAGCTGAAAACAGACAACTGGTTCTCAAAACAACAAAGATACGCCAAGTAGGGACACCTGGGAGGCAATTCTCATATATCGAGACAGTTTGGAAGTCCAAGAAAAATATCAGATCTAGACTTTTTTCGATCGATTTCTATGTATCGGGTAGCAGGTACGTGTTCTTGTAAGTGGTGAATAAGAAAGTATCGAAAATTTTACGGAATAACGTTGGTATAAACCACAGAGTATTTTGGTATACGGAAACAAAACTATATACAAGCCTTATGTATTTTTGAAGAAAGAATATATTTTATTTTAGAAATAATCTTAAAAACTAACAAAAAAAAGGAAATAGTAATAATTTTTTTTTACCTATTTCTAAAAAAGGGTAAGCGGCTCAGCATAATCCCGCATAAGCGACGCTGGTTGTTAAAGCCTTTAAGGTGTTTAGGGTTGTGGCAAAAGTTATAATATGAAAGACGAATTTACGAGTGGTATTATGGTACATTTGATCCAAATAAGTGAAGATACTTCAAGTAAGCCGCCTCGTTGAAGGGATAAAGTGCCTGAATTTGATGTAACGCCATGAGGCATTTGAATAGAAAAAAATTAAGACTCGACAAGAACCTCATTCGGGTATTCATTGTTCTGATTGCTCCGCTCAGGGGCGCTACCATATACAGGATTTCTGGGGTCTTTATTATTATATTAATTCTACTTGCAATTGAAAAACTGTTTTAAGCAAAAATCTGCGGTAAATATATGACACAGAAATCAAATTAAAACGTATATCTTTCAGAAATAAAATCAGTGACTCTTTTTTTTAAAGGTGTTCTAACATTTTTGTAACTGGCATACCTACGCCATTTTGAAAAATCTTTATTTTAGCACCCGGTGATGAAAGAAGTGGTAATCGATATAATAAATTATAACGTACAGAAGCACATAGTCACTAATCATGTAAGTGAGTGGTATACTTTTCGACAACAAAGCTGCAAAACCGTTGATGCACCCTGCCTGGAACCGATTTGATGCGCTCATCGTATCTATGCCTTGTCTCTGTGTCTCACCCTTTAGAAAGCTCCAAAAATATATATCTATAATTATACTTCCTGATAGTGGCTGGTGTTGTTCATCAACACCAGCCACTATCGAGGAATGGAAGTTAGCTTCTCAGCTAAAACCTCAACCCTTTGAATAGCTAAATGCAGCGCAGTACCTTCCTTTATTGGAGAAAATGCGCACTAATTTTTTTCTCTAATTATTTTCATACTGAGTTTCTTTTGAAAGTATATCACTTGAGTGATTCATAACTATATACTCATGTACGTTATTATGTATTTTAGCGACTAACTTACTTTTATTACTAGCTAAAATCAAGATTATTAAAATGGTGGACAATTAGGTATTCCAAAGGGGTTCAAAGTCCTTTGTGTTACACATGCCGACCATTTTATTTTTAAGTTAATAATTGTATTGCATGTCACTGGCAAATACATAATTTGTAATCATATTATTATTTATTACTGTAATCTTTGTAAATACGATTTTCTGTGTAGGTACATTAGAATTTGTATAATGGTTTTAAAAATACAGTGTCAAAGTATTACCTCATAATCGACGACTTTCTCTTCGTTCTTTGGGTGTATCAGCAAGCGATCACCGCCGTCTTCCGGCTTGCTGGTCTGCCCGGTGCACCAATCAACGGTCCGAGACATGGCGCGCTCCTTGCACGTTGCCCATTCAGCATTCAGGAATATGATGCTAACAATTTACACCAAAATAAATAAAAACCCCTGATAAGTATACTGCATAGCCGCAAATAGTTATGGATCACATATAACTGGAATGATTGTCCGAAAAAAATACACATAACATTGAAATTCTTAAACGTTGAATACTCCGTTGTCATAAATATGAAGAAAACTCTACTCATAATGAAGAAAATTTATAAAAATCACTTTTATACGTCATCATAGCATTAGTAAAACGATGATTGCTTTAAATTAAAGTTATTAGTAGATGTCACACGGGACAGAAATATGCAACCATGCAAGAGTTCATGCAGCCACGCAAACATGCATGCAAGCATGCAAGTTTTGCTGAGCATTCTGCGTCAGAAGACCTGTCGTCGTGACGCAGCATTCCAGCCTTAGTTAGGTTATTTATAGTAACTGTAGATGCTTACATTCAGGTAAGTTTGGCTAGTAATCTGCACACTCAAGCCAGGTATAATATCAAATTATACCAGGTATTGTATCCTCAAACATTAGGTACGGACTGATTTTGTGGGTAAACTCTGTTGAAGCTGACAAGGTATTTATACTTCAAAAAAAATGTATACTTGCCATTTGCCTGCATGACAACGGCCTGTTTGGTGTGGAGGTAAGTAGCCTTGCCTTCCATGCCAGAGGTCCCGGGTTCGAATCCTGGTAGGGGCAGATACTTTATCATATTTGCTTTCTAGTCATGGATGTGTATGTATGTTTATTTAAGTTTATTTGTAATATTTAAATATAAAAAAAATATCTATGTGTGTTTATATATTTCTTAAGTTTATTTATCCGTTATCTAGTATCCATAACACAAGTTCTTTAATGATACTTAATTTGGGCTAGATAATGTGGTGTGATGGTTAGAAATATTTATTTATTATTATTATTATTTGCGGATATTTGGATAGTTGCAGACCACTGTTCAATTAATTAAAAATGTTACAACTTCCATCTCTCTATGTATATGGTATCTGTTGTTTCGTTAAACAAAACAAACATTTGTTTGAAAGTAATAGTGCGGTGATTGGACGACGTGGTAGACTGTATATTCCGCATCAGAAACTCGTACTTTACAGCAACAATGTATATTGTATGGCAATACGAGTGTTTAATAAATTACCCGTACAAATTAGCGAATTACCTACCTGTAAATAAATTTAAAACTACTCTATTTAAATTCCTATTAAACAAAATGTACTTCGATATTTGGAGACGCGGTTCTCCAGAACTCTAAAAACGGCCGCCACCCGTGCCCTGTTAAGTGGACTGTATTGCGGAAGATGGTAACGATAATTAAACTTCGATTGGGATGCTAATGAATCATGCCACGTACCTTCAGTATGTACAGCTACCGGCGCTCTCAGATATGGGCAGAGGCTCCTGCGCTCCTTGCTTTCTTCTGGTACATGTGGATCCACTATTCCCCTTAAGACGCAGGTGGTGCAAGCTCAAAGAGTTCATACACTAACAAATATAACAGTCTGATTTACGAGACACCATGAAGTAACTCGGAGCACGCGCGGATCAATCAACTCACACGTCCTTCAAACGCAAGACGCATGGACGCACTGAAGATCCATTTCTCCAGTAGATGGCGCGGCGGCGACATCCTAAGTACCGTGGACGAAACAAAGCGATCCCAATCGATTAGCTAACTAGAAATTATGAAGTTTACTAATAGGGCTAATAGATGGCGCTAACATTTCCCCCGGCCTTAATGGGTTGCCATTAAACAAACAAAATTCTATTTACCTAATTAACGCGGCGGTAATCTAAACACAAACATCGCGGTTATATCTAGAAATACATAATCTAAACCTAAAGCTAAACACTAGATACATAAGCATCAAATGAACGCGGAATATCATATTCTAACTTTCTTACTCTACAGTAAAACTAACTAAACTACAAATGCTAATATGTAGGTAACCTATTGGTTCGGCATCGGACATAACCGTACTTCGCGGTTCGTACCGTGACGACGCGAACAGTACCGTCCTTGGAAGGATGGAGCTGCTCTACGACTCCAAGCGGCCAGGCGAGAGGTGGTGCGGAATCAACAATTATCAAAACAACCGTGCCCAGAGCTACAGGGACAGCGGGAGTGTTCCACTTCTCTCTGGTTTGAAGCGCGTGCAAATATTCAAGCCTCCATCGCCTCCAGAACGACTGGACTAACTTATCCAATAGCCTATATCGCTGAGGTAGACTACCAGGCTCCACTTCAGCCGCGGGAAAAGAACTCAAAGGCGCGGTATGCAAAAAATGACTTGGAGTCAACGCGGTAGGTTCAGCAGGATCTGAACTCAAAACTGTGAGAGGACGCGAGTTAAGAAGGCACTCCACCTGCGCGAGGACAGTTATAAGTTCTTCATAAGATAAAAGTTGTTGTCCAATAACCTTAAACAAATGATTTTTTATAATCTTCACCATGCTCTCCCAACATCCTCCAAAATGCGGAGAAGCCGGTGGAATAAACTTCCACTCGATACGGCTCTCTAACAACTCTTCTTGAAAACGCGGGCGATACTCAGAATTAAGGAACTTGTATAAATCCTTTAGGTACGAACTGGCTCCAACAAAATTCGTACCGTTGTCCGTAAACATAATCCTAACCGGGCCTCTACGAGACAGAAATCGCTTTAGTGCACCCAAGAAGCTCACCATGCTGAGATCTGTAGCACACTCAATGTGCACTGCGCGAGTAGTCAAGCACGTAAATACACAAAGATAAGCTTTGAGAGCCTTTGCACCACGGCGCCTAATTGGTGTATAAGATATCGGACCTGCATAGTCACAACCCGTGTATGTGAATGCCTTGACCACCCGACGAACCCGAATGTCCGGCAGATCAGCCATCAGTGGAAACGATGGACGAGGTTTCCGTCTAAAGCAAACGTTGCACTTATGAACGCGTTGTCTTACTATGCGTCTTGCTGACAAAATCCAATAACGTTGCCTTAGTAAACTTAGCACCAATTCAGGACCGGCGTGCAGATACTTCTTGTGATAGTAATCTACAATTAACTCAATTACGTGATCTTGACGTGGCAATACAACAGGGTGTCTATGATTATATATATATTATATATGATTATATATATCGAACTCAGATTTAGAATAGACATATATATATATATATTATATATGTCTATTCTAAATCTGAGTTCGACAAACGACCTCCAACGCGAATTAATCCGTTATCCAAAAACGGTCTTAGTTTTATTAAAGCGGGTGAACAATTCTTTTCAAGTTTCAAACAATTCAAATCACTACTAAAATATTTTATTTGTAAAGTACAAAACAACTTCCTCTCAACAAACTCTAAGTCTGACGCCGTTACACAAAATTCATCCCTACGAGGTAAAATCTTCAATGCGCGGTAAACAAAAACTAAACTTCGCAGCAACCTACTCCACGATGAGCAGCGGTTGGCTAGCGTAAGTATTTCACATTCTTCGTCGTTCACGGGTGTCACTACAGGATGGGCGAGAACCTTGCGTTCAGGAACATCCGAGGGAATGGACTCTATATCCTTAAGCGGCCACTTCGTGGGATCCAAAGCGGCCCAAGGAGGTCCATGATACCACAATGGGTGTGAGGCTAGCTTAGCCGGAGTCAAGCCTCGAGACAGACAGTCAGCGGGATTGTCTGCACCAGAGACGTGAAAAAAGTCTTTTGCGGGTATATTATCGGTCAGCTTAACTACGCGATTAGCAACAAATGTTTGCCAGCGATGTGGAGAGCTTTTAATCCAGTATAAAACGACCTTTGAATCCGTAAAAGCATAAACTCTTAAGCCGGAAACGCGGGGAGAATAGGTATCTATGACAGTGCGGAGAAGCTGCGCCAACAGGACTGCGGCGCACAGTTCCAATCGCGCGATGGACAAAGGTTTCATGGGCGCAACCTTGGACTTCGCGCTCACCAAGCGCACATTATTACCGATGCCAGTCGACACATGCAGGTACACTACACCACCATACGCATGCTCGCTGGCGTCGGAGAAACCTAGAAGAGCGACGTCACTATCAACACTTACACCTAGATGTCGCGGAATTCTAAGTTCATTAAGAGACGGCAATTCCGAACAAAATTGATGCCATTGTCGCACGACATGAAGGGGCGGTTCGTCGTCCCAATCGAGCTTCAGCTGCCACAGTTGTTTTATTAACAGCTTAGCGTATAAGATCGTAGGAGCTACGAATCCCATTAAATCCCAAAGGCGGGCTACAGTGGACAAAATAGAACGCTTCGTGCATTTTTCTGTCGGAGAAGATACCTTAAAGCAAAAGGTGTCGTTTTTTGTAGACCAATGCAAACCTAAAACCTTGTGCTGGTCTGACTTATCAAATTCTACATCGCGACGAAGTACATGAGACGCGGGCAAACTATCTATAACGACCGATGAATTACTATTAAATTTAACTAAATCAAGTTTGGCAAAATTAAACAATTCAATAAGTTCAGCGGCTGTCGCAGCGGCCTCACCGTCCGCCGGCAATGACAAGGCTACATCGTCCATAAACAGCGCGGGCATAAGCAGAGCGGCGCGGGCACGCGGCCACAGCGCACCGGCGTCAGTCACCAGCGGTGACACCGTGCGGAGCGCGTGGAACGGACTCCACTTCAAACCGAAACAAACTCTATTAAACTCATACATGACCAACGGGTCGTCCGGACTAAAACGATAAAGAATGCGTTGAAATCTACGATCCCTTTCATTAACAATTATTTGTAAAAACATCTGTTTACAATCTGCGGTTAATGTTACAGCGTGTAGCCTAAAATTTAAAATAATTTTAAAAAGATCGCCTTGCAAATTCGGTCCACTATGTAGAATGTCATTCAAAGACACTCCCGAGCTAGTTTTACAACTAGCGTCTAACACAATACGTAACTTTGTCGTGTCCTTATCTTCGCGAATCACTCCGTGGTGCGGGGTAACGTACATCGGCGCGGATGTGTCGTCGGCGGGAGCGGGCGTCAGGTGACCTTGACTAAGGTGATCGCGTATCACCTGATCGTAAGCGGCCCGAAGTCTCGGAGAAGCTACCAGCTTCCTTTCTAAGCAAAGAAAGCGCTTACGCGCGGTTTCTAAAGATTCACCCAACTTATCCGCCGAATCTCGGAACGGCAAAGACACGATATATCTACCACTGGCGGGATCGCGGGTAGTAGTATTGCGGTAAAATTCCTCACACTCGACATCATCGGGGTGTTGAGGACGCGGGGTTGGAAGCTCCTCTAGCTCCCAAAACTTACTGACGAGCTGGTCTATAGGCGGCAGCGACGCTACAGAACAACAGCAAGCAGTTGTATTTGAACAATCGCGGCGAGTGCGTGCGGTTTCACTCTCGTTGCGGTGCAGAAACGTAGGCGCAGTACCTAGCAACACGTACCCCAGCGCGGTTTGCAGCGCAGTCAAGCCAGCTAGCTGGCGGCAGCGTGCGCGCAGCAGCCGCGGTAGCAGCGCCGCACCCAGCAGCGCGTCCACCGCGCCCGGTACCGCCCACGCCTCGTCCGCCAGCTGCAGACCGCGCAGCGCCCCCAGCGCCGCAGCGTCTACAGCTTGCGTCGGCAGATTGTCCGTGATGCGGTCGACTATTAAAGCGTCAACTTCAAAATTCACGTTCTTCTCAAACCGTGAATGAATCCTAAGATTCGCGGAACCTCGAATAACCTTTTCCGAGCCACCTATTCCTTTTACTACTATGCGCGGTATATCGTTCGGTCTCATACCTAAACGATTCAAACATTCAGAAGTAACAAAATTGCTCTGAGATGCACTATCAAGTAAACATCTAACTAAATGTTTACGACCTATACTGTCAAAAACAATTACTTGCGCAGTCGCAAGCAAAACCGTCGAATTCGCACTACATTGCTGGCTATCAACGGCCGCGGGGTCTAGTATATAACACATCGGCGCGCTGAGTCACGGCGGGTGAACGAGCATCACTATCTCTCTCTCTCATAGGTACAGAACCCGATGGCACGGTGGAATGTGGCGCGGAAGCGTAACTGTTGGGGTTTATGTTCGACTCTCGTCCGGGTAATTTCTCAAGGTGAAGCGAGCTGTGGTGTTTGCGTTTACAAATATTACAAACTGTGTTCGAATTACAATCAGGAGAAAAATGCTTTAAACTTAAACAATTAAAACACGCACCTAACTGCTTCGCGGATCTAAAGCGGACTTCGGGGGGACTTTTATTAAACGCGGGACACTTATACAAATGGGAATGTTTAGTTGAATCACACAAACACCTTTTACAATCTACAGTATTAACAAATGTGTGTAACTTCGGAGGCGAATTAATAGTACGATGCTTACTAATTTCTATCTTTCTATTAGAACTAGAATTAGAAGCCGCGGAGGAACGTTGTGAAATCTTAGATTGGTTTACAATAAAATCAACAAAGCTTTCAAACGTCGGTATTTCATTCGAACCATTACTTATCTCAAACGAACGAACAGTCTCACAATCAATTTTCTTTAAGGCAATATGTAACAAAATATAATTCGACAAATCTTTTAGCTTTAAATTATTCAAAGCGCGAGCGGCTGTTACAAATTTATCGAGGAATAAATCTATGCTGTTCGCAGTAGCACAAGTTAATGATTTAAAATCTAACAATTGATTCAAATAAGTTGAAGCTAACATACGCTTATCTTCGTACTTATTAATTAGCGTTTGTAAAATAAGCGAATAATTATTTGCGCTGGGTGTAAGTCCAGCACAGACAGCTTGAGCCTTACTACCAATTTTTCCTAATAAATAATACAATCTCTCCGAGTCTGTAAGCGATGGATTACCATGAATAGTTGACTTGAAACTTGCGTAAAACAACGGCCACGAGCGAATGTCGCCGTCGAATGATATTAAGTCTATGGGAGGCAGCGAGGGCCGACCCTTACTGGATGTTCATGCGGAGACGATTGAGAGGTCGTGGAGAACTGTGCCTTGCAGCTCCTGACACGGCTATACAACTGTTCAAACGCGATCATACATTTATAATTAGGTGTTGCGTCAGGTTTCAAAGAAAGTAATCGTCTGTTATAACTGTCTAATATCTCAATATACTCGGTTCGTAAGCAATCAATATTAGATACGGAACTCAAAAACCTATCCTTATCTAATTTATCACCACAATCAACTGTATTTAATGAGTCATAAATCTCCTGAAAATGTTCAAAAATTGCGTTCCGTTTACTTTCCAAAATAGTTAACTCGGCGTCAACTACGAAGCCTCTACTACGCTCAGTCATCTTGAACCACTTCAAAATGCACCTGAATAAACCTAAATAAACCTACAACTAAGCAAACGATTCCCCCAAATTAAATAGTAACTACGCGACAGCGGAGTTCAAAGTCCACAAGCGTGTTCGGTGATCAAGCACAACTCGACGCACGAAACTACCCTCAAGGAGAAAAAACTAAACAGTTTAACCAAGCGAATTTATCGAATCTAATACAAATTACAAATGCGGTTTCAACAAAAACAACTTATGAACTATCGCAATACTAGCCTATGTATGTACGAAGTTTGTAAAATAAGTACCTAATATAGTGCCTAAGCGGTTTCTACGTATACCTACGGGCTTATACCTAACACTACCTGTTGGCAAACCCAATAAGAACGCGGGAAAATAAGGATAATCTTCTCAATGGGCAATACCTGTCGTAGGCCCTATCAACTAACTGGTCACGTCACCAGCCTAGCTACCTACAAAGACCTGCGGAGGTCAAATACCTACTACAAACTAATTTGAATAGACTCGAGGGGTCACAAATAATATTCAATCGCGGAAAATCCTTATCAAGAAAGTACCAAAACTTATGGACAATCCTGCTGGACAGGACCAAACTTATGGACAATCCGGCTCGAAGGACCAAACTTATGGAGACGCGGTTCTCCAGAGCTCTAAAAACGGCCGCCACCCGTGCCCTGTTAAGTGGACTGTATTGCGGAAGATGGTAACGATACTTTAAACTTCGACTGGGATGCTAATGAATCATGCCACGTACCTTAAGTATGTACAGCTACCGGCGCTCTCAGATATGGGCACAGGCTCCTGCGCTCCTTGCTTTCTTCTGGTACATGTGGATCCACTATTCCCCTTAAGACGCAGGTGGTGCAAGCTCAAAGAGTTCATACACTAACAAATATAACAGTCTGATTTACGAGACACCATGAAGTAACTCGGAGCACGCGCGGATCAATCAACTCACACGTCCTTCAAACGCAAGACGCATGGACGCACTGAAGATCCATTTCTCCAGTAGATGGCGCGGCGGCGACATCCTAAGTACCGTGGACGAAACAAAGCGATCCCAATCGATTAGCTAACTAGAAATTATGAAGTTTACTAATAGGGCTAATAGATGGCGCTAACAATATTTATGCGATAAAGATTTATGACATAAATCAATTTCCAATATATTTGCACTAAATTGAAGCAAAAAATTTTTTTTGACATATTTTAATTTAAAAATAATTGACTGTGATAATTTTTTTTTAACATATCTTAATTTAAAATTTTGCACACCGACACTTGTCGGTAGGATATTGTGAAACTATAATTATAAATAAGACCTTCAATGTACCAATTTCTTAGCAAATAAAGATTTATTATTATTATTGTAATGACATTTTATATACATTTTTCCTACTTTTTATTTTTTATCCTGACATTAGTCTATATAAATTTATATGTAATGACGTCTTCTGTTTCTGTATTAATTTTTTTTAATGCAATTTATATTTGGACTTTTAGTTATAATTATGCTTTGACATTTATATAAATTCAATATAATTGAAATTGTGGACCCGGACTTAGCATGATAACTATATTGATGTATATTGGCACGCTGAAACAACAGCAGCGTATGTTTGGACTTTAAACTTAATTTAAGACCTATTTGTTATACCATATAACTACCAGCAAATAAAAAATTTATTATAATTAATGAACTATAAGTAAACTAGGTACCAACAGATCTAACATGAAGCACTGGACACAGCAAAGACGTAGCCAATCTCACAGCCAAATGAAGACATCTTTCTACAAGCACTTGTCACGTTGACATGTGTGACCAAGCCAACTAGTCGACTGTCAAAGACGACTTTTTGGACCCATGTCTTGATAGCAATGTTATAATTTAATCAATTCTTATATTGTACCTACTAATACTTGAAATTGGCAGAAATAGGTATTGTGTAGTACCGAACAACAGCTGAGTGCTATAAAAGACAAATAATAATAATAGCCGACTGTCAAAACCCGCCATGTAGGTATTCCGGATATGCTTATTATTGTTTATTTTAATATTTTCCGCCAGTACGGTATTTATTTACCTAATAAGATATGTCAAGAAAATCAGATTCTATATTTTGTCAGTAACAACTTTCAGAATAATGCGATTGAGAATTTTTTGACGATAATGAGCAAATTAAATTGACTCTCATTCTACATCTATATGACATCATAAAGCAGCATCATTTTCTAACTCCTTTTTGGGTAAACTGTCTTAACAATGTTTTCAATAAATGTCACAAGAATCCGTATGAAAATTGTGGGGTTGTTCATTCCAGGTCTGATAATAAACTAAACAGACAACTACTCCGTCACGACATCACACGAAATTCTTTAAAACTGCACAGTTAGAAATATTCAAACTGCTCACTCAAAAAACTGCATTCTTTCAAAAAAGAAATGTATAAAAAAAATACTTCGAAATGACTTTATATAGGTACCGAATTCTATTACTAATCTATTAAGGTTTTGTTCAGAGATATATGATTGAAAAGGAGGCCGCATGCTGCCCGTTCGTCTAAGTTTGCTTGGTCGTGTTGTATATACTAGTAGAAAAGACATATCGAAGAATTCTGATGCTAGACCCACAACTTACCGATTTGGCGGCGTAGACATCAAATCCAGGCGTTCAAAGTCGTTTCCACTTTGCGGGTATCCGCACAACACCCAGCCGTGTTCGATGCAATCCTGTTATCGTGGGAATTATTAGCGTTGTATTGGTAGAAATGTGATTTTTCAAATAAAAATTGTGTCACTAGATTATAATGGTTGCTTAGACTTAATGCTTCAAGCTTACCTTCTGAAGAATGCGTCGTTGCACTACCATAGCTTTTAGTTCTAAGTTGGCTCCGTGAGCACGCAACTTGTCCCCTACCTCGTCCTTCCTAGCTAGAGCTTCGTTATACATCTGTTCAAAATGCACTGAAATAAAAAAGTTTTTAGTGAACTAAGCAATCTGAAATAAATATATTTTATTTTGGGTAAGTACAAAAGTTCTGTTCCTTATCAACAAAATATACCAAAAAGGAATAATTATTAATAGTACCCAATGCGTTTAATTAAAAACATTGATATCTCAGTTACATGAAAAGAAGCAATCAAACGCTGGCCTCGTAATACGTAGAAATTACAACTCACAATACACGAGTCCAAAGTGTTTTGCAAGAGCACTAGCCTGGGTCCTTCGGCCAGAGCCCTTGGGTCCCAAGATGAGCACCCTGTAGACACCCGGGGCACCGCTGACGTGGAAGCCCTGGCCAGGACCCTGGGCGCCTGACACGCATGCGCGGATTGCGTTGAAGCACTTCTTGCTGATATTCACAACGTCCTCCGCTTGGTCCACGTATACTTCCTAGAAGATTTTATTTTTTTTACTGTAACAACATTATACTGCACTTAAGTTACATGCAGAATTAGAGCTGCTTTGGTTGATGGCACATAACTTGGAAGTAATTTAACTTTTATCATGTATATTTTTATTATTTCGTAAGCATTATATACATAGGATATATATCTCGTTCAAACGTGTTCACATTTATCTAATGAAGCATCTAGACATGGCAAACAGACACATTCAAATTCGCCATGTAGGTTTAAGAGTGAGAGAGAGGTACTACCTTGTATAGGTAAATACCTAAGGTAGGTTAGGTTAGGTTAGTTAGTAAGTAATTGCTTTTACCTAATAGTTAATACACTTTTCTAATAGTTTCTGATGCATGGACATCACGTTATTCAACCCTTCTCATTATAAAATTCCTAAAGTAAACACTTTTCACACATCTTTTTCTGTATTATTTTCCACGTCTAAACGTACTTACTAATTAATTCTCCTACTAACTCTTCGCTACACTTAAAAGAATACCTTCAGCGTTGCTCTATAAACATATTGCAGTCCCTCAAAGTCCTGCTTGTAGAAGTCGCGGTGCGGAGTCAGGGGGTTAGGAGTGGGGATGTTCTGGAGTTCCGGTGGGCGCAGCACCAGCGTCACCGTGGGGAGCACGCCATCTTGCTGCAGGTAGCGAGCCTCGCGGACTGTGCACGGGTGGTCTGCGTGCGATGTGTATGGAAGCTTTAAGAGGCAACAACCAATTTTGTTTTTTTTTTTGGTTCCTAGGTATATTAAAAATATTCTATAAAGATGAAAAGTAATTTTCGACAAGGTATGTGGCACGAAATGTGGGATTAGAAATGTTTTTTTTTTTTATTGAAAAAGGGTTAGACGTTTGTCTTCTATCTCACCTGATGGAAAGTTTTAACTGTGTTCTGTACAAGATCGATGTACCTTCAGAATCACTGGAATACCTACTATGTTTTTTACCCTGTACTACTTAGAAATAGTCAAGGCAAATCAACAAAACTTTGCATGGATATAAGAAACTCGGACACTAAGGCACAGTATGAACGTTGACTAAGCTTTATACTGTCAAGTAGAAAAAAAAATCCGTCAATTACGTACCTGAGCTTAAGGCAGGTAACAACTAGGCTCCTAGACTCTACAATCAAAGCTTATCAACATCACCAAACAACATGTTACATACCGAACATAAGCCACCCGACTTGTGGCACAGGATCCTTCAACGTCAGCTTTTTGGTGACAGCGGACATAAGGCTCAGTGACATAACGCCGCGCACGTAGTCATCATGCTGCATACGAACAGTAAAATGTCAGGTAACTCTATCAGAAACTCAGACTTAACTTCATGTGTTAATTTCTGTGTACTTATATCTTTTTTATTTTATTATTTCTCTAATTTTATTTTATGTTCTATCGAAATGGCAACATCTATTTTGATTGTTTGTGTCAGACTTAGGTTACAACCGAAAATCAGCGCTTTGCTAATGATTTCCAATCGTTAGTGATGCATTGGGGTGAGTTGTCATCTTTTTCACTTTGAATTGCTAGTAACTAGAGATGTATATGTTTAAGGAAATATGCTAATTTCAAGTAACCTATATTATTAAGTAATACAAAGGGCAATAAAGATTTATTCTGTTCTATTCTATTCAAAGTAATGAACTGTTATTTGACTTTCAAATCCTCCTAAACAAGCGAGTTACATCGCTCGTATCGAAATTAAATATGAAACAAAAGGGTAACAATAATCGATTACTTATAATGCGCTTAAGTCATTAGAATACGGAGAAAATAAGTCGTAAGAAAAACAAGTAGGAAGGTTGATGGTAGTGATAAATTATCCCGAATACCACCTATTACAAATGCACCCTCAAACCATATTCTACCAATGTACCATGTCGATAATGCATGGTAGACTTTGAAGAAAGTAAAATAGCGGAAGATTTGTGCCGTAATGTTTCTGTAGGCTGTGAGGTAATGTGTCTACATAGTACCTCAGATAAATTTACTCACTTTTACTTACTTTTTTAGGTTATATTGCTCCCGACATAAAAAGAGATAGAATGATGAAAACATGGTCTTCCTAGCGAGATAAAATATTTCTAGTCCTTCGAATTCTTCGTAATTCGAATCGTATATTTGTGGGCTCGGTTTGCTAGCGACTAAACCATTTGCTAGGTGTCAGATTTGACAACCTAGAATAAGATTTGTGAGGTCCGTGGCTCAGGAGTTTGTCAGCTCTTTTCTACTATTTGATATCATTCAAAGATTATCTGACACCAATAATCGATGTCGAAAAATGTAATTCGAGCCAGCCGTTAAAATACTTCCTTGCAGTCTGTTCTGCTTCTTTGTTATACAAATAGTCCGAAATGACATGTACGGTGAATAAATCGGTAATTACGCGAAGCACTAGTCTTAGTAGTCCAGGATATAATTGTAAAAATAATAATAAATCCCCAGACAAACACACCGAGTACATGGCCCCAGAGTAAGCACAGCTTGCGTTATACATTACCATACAGTAAACTGGGGTGGGAACCCAGCAAAAACATATATAAGTCTAAACAACCACGACTCGAGAACGAATATCTATGTTCATAACACATATACCCGGCTACGACTCGAACCTGGGACCTCCGGCGTATGAGGCAGGGTGACTATCCACTACGCCACTCAGCCGCCTTGGGACCCTGTATCTATCTGAAGTTAGTTTAGCGGAGATAGCTAAATACCTTTTCATATCGATCAAGTATATATCGACGAGTGATAACGATGAAGCCAATGTTCTTGATGAGTTCTTTCACGAGCTTTTGAACATCTAAAAAGTGAAAAATAATAACTCAGTCAGTTAAATTATTCATTTACATTTTCTTAATAAAGGCAAAATACACTAGGTATGTTTTAGTTGAATTAATTTAAATACAAAGAGAAATTAATCAGACGAATACTACCTGAGTACAATTTGTTTACCAAGAAAAATTAATTCGCCTAATTGGCTACCTAGTCTCATACGAAAAGCTACTTAATCTTACCAATATTTAGTTCCGGTGAAATCAACATCATAATTCTATCAGTTTCTTTGTGAGTGTGGATTCGACGACCCAGAAATAACTTCATATGCTTTAAGTGATCTTTGGGTAAATTAACCACGAGGTCTTTCACCATTTCCTTAAAAAACGTTGAGGTTTAAATAACAAAATATTATGTGTGCATGACTGAATCAATTACAAATGAGTGGCGCATCGTGTAGGTGCTATATAAAGCTTAATGAAGAAGGAGGTTGGATTGTAAACCTATGTAATAAAATTGGAAAACATCCATGACTCGTACATGCATAAGGTGGTAAACAGTTACAGCCCAGGTCTACAACAGCAATACATGGAAAACTACAAAGTTATCTTCCATGTTTAGGTATATTTCTGTAGTTTGTACACTATCCAGATGTTATAATTTATAATTCGGCTATATATATATAATCCCGAAATTCTAAAATGAGTGCATTGTTGTACCGAACAGTACAGAACAGGCTTACATGAGCTTGGCGAACTTTTTCAAAATGGACTGTACCGCATCATCCATGTCTCCGCTCCTTAAGCCCCCGCCGTAGCCTTCATGACTCCAGCTTTCGATGAGACCAAAAAATCCTAGCCGATAGCTATAGCCCAAAAATGTACAACAAAGACAGAAAACACGACCCCTATTTTTACTTACAGCTATTTTTACTTATATCTCCACCAGAACTTAAACAAACCAAAGGGTGTAATACATCCAAGGAGGTATGGGACAAACTAAAGTCTGTACATCATAGTTCAGGGCCGGCAAGAAAGGCTACGCTATTAAAGCAACTAGTATTGAAGAAAATGACTCCACAAGAAGATGTGAGAGACCATCTCAGTAATTTTATGGATGTAGTAGGTAAATTAGAAGACATGGATGTAAAAATTCATCGAGAGTTATTACGCATAATGATGTTGTACAGTTTACCTACAAATGTCGATAGCTTCCGAACGGCAATTGAGTCGAGAGATGTTCTGCCAAGTCCTGACAATTTAAAAATAAAAATCGTAGAAGACTACGAAGCAAGAAGGCCAACCGAAGCAAGTGAACCTCAGACTTCAGAAGCTCAGAGAAGTTCAGAAGCTCGCTTCACAATGACGAAGAAAAAGGTACAATTTTGCAAGGACTGCAATAAGAAAGGGCAATCCACAGAAGCTTGTTGGTCAAAGAAGAGACCTAATAACCCCAATAAAACTAAAGGTCAAGAAAAGACATATAACATTGAATTTTAATTATTAAATTTTAACAACAGGAACGTCAAAATGTAAAGGCTATTTATATATATATTTATATACAGTGGCTGTACGTCACATATGACAGGTGATAAAAGTATACTCCATAACTTAATCCCCGCGACTGACACTCTAAAGCTAGCTTCAGAAAAGCATACGACCGAAGTTAAACTTTATACAAAGGATCGACGCTATAAAATTAGTCTTTCTGACACATTATACGTGCCTGATTTGTCGAATAATCTAATTTCTGCAAGCAAAATTACGGATCATGGCTATAAGGTTCTATTTGAAAAGGAACAAGCCACTGTCACAAATGGCGGGAAAACTGTATTAAAAGCTAACAGAAGAAATTGATAATACTATCTTGAATTTGATAAACCGGAAGAGACAGCAAACTTCACGCCAAGTGATGAAAGCGAAATCATGAAATGGCACAAGAAATAAGGTCACGTCAATGAAAGAGACTTAAAAGAAATGGTTAAAAATAAAACGATGCGAGGACTCGACTTTAAAGCAAAAACTTTGGGTACCCGTGAGACTTGTATCAAAAGAACATTTTCCACTCTACCGTTCCAAAGCTATGGACAAATAATCTTCTACCGAAGTGTTCTAGATAATTCACAGTGACGTGTGTGGCCCATTTGAGAATGAATCAATGGCCGGATCAAAGTATTCCGTAACATTTATTGACGATTATACAAGATACTGCTGTGTATATTTCTTAAAAGAAAAGAGCGAAGTAATCGATAAATTTAAGGAATATAAAACCAATGTTGAACTTTTTTATAAGGAAAAAAATTCAAAATCTACAGTTTGATAATGGAGGCGAATACAGGTCTTAAGCGTTTGACAAATCCCTCAAAGATAACGGCATAAGCCGAAGATTATCTGCACCTTATACCCCACAGCAAAATTTTTGGGCAGAAGCAGTAAACACTGCAAACTATTTGATAAATAGAAGCCCAGCAAGAGCTCTCAAAGGAAATTCCCCATATGAGAAATTGGTACAACGAACACCATCAGGAAATCACCTACATGTATTCGGAAATAGAGCGTTTGTGATGAACAAAAACCGAAGAGGAAAATTCACAGCCAAAGCCACAGAAGGAGTATTCTTGGGATATGCGGAATATACAAAAGGTTTTAGAATCTATAAATCCGAAAGGAATGATGCTGTTATCAGCAGAGATGTAAAATTAATCAAAAAAATGCATTATGGCAGTACTCTTGCTGAGAAACGCGAAGATCATACTCCAGAATCTGAAACAGAACAAATTGAAATTCCAGAAAAAAGAAAAAAAATTAAAGAGGACTTATTTTTTCAGGAACCTTACCCCTTTTATTCCAGCTCAAGATCCTGTTGATGAACCATCTCCCTCAAGTGGAAGACCACAAAGAGACGTGAGATCACCAGTATGGACCAAAGATTATGAGTTAAGTCGCTGCGTGACCATGTTTACGTCAGAAAGTAATGACGACTATGACTGGTCTTTACTCACATACAAAGAAGCTGTGACTGGCACCGACAAACGAAATTGGGAGAAGGCGATACAATCTGAAATGGAATCATTACAGAAAAATATCACCTGGGTATTAGTTGACAAGTCAGAAGCCAAAGGACACAAAATACTGTCGAACAAATGGGTATTTCGGATTAAAGATGACGGTACGTACAAGGCTACATTAGTCGTACGTGGATGCGAGCAGAAAGGAAACCTGGATTTCGAAGACATTTATAGCCCAGTAGTAAGTCAATTTGCATTAAAAACTTTATTAGCAATTGCCGCATCTAAATCTTACTACTTCACGACATTTGACGTCAAGACAGCTTTCTTACGGAGAGTTAACAGATGAAGTTTATATGAAATTACCTGTTGGCTGACGGTATGAGACTGACTGCAATACTACTGAAGTAGTTTGCCGATTCAAAAAGTCGTTGTACGGATTAAAACAAGCTCCATTTACATGGAACAAAACATTTACCCAAGCGATGTTTGATTTGAGATTCAAGACAATCAAAACAGATCGATGCGTTTTCATAAACGAAGATAAGTGAATAAAAATCGGACTATTCGTTGATGGCGGACTTGTCATAGGAAAAGACAAGAAAAAGATCGAAGTTATTTTGAAGAAATTTAAAATCAAATTTGAAATGATAAAGAATGAAAATCCAAATACTTATCTGGGTATGGAAATAAAAAAACTCAAAAGAAGCAATAATTCTTACTCAGAGATCCTACATAAATGACGTACTGGACAAATACAACATGAAAAATGCCAAACCTTGTGACACGCCCGCAAGTAGCGATTCGAAGTCGATACAGGAAACTGCCCAGAGAAGGAATATTGCTATAGGGAAACAGTGGGAAGTTTATTGTACCTGTCTACCAGAACCAGACCAGATATCGCACAAGCGGTCAATCTAGTTAGCAGGAAGGTCGAAAACCCCACTAGAGAAGACGTAAAAAAAGTCAATAAAATATTCAAATATTTAGTGGGAACCAAAGAGAAAGGCATTTTGTTCAAACGAAACAAACCGATAGAGAACATCGATGCTTATACCGACTCGGATTATGCTGGAGACCCATTGACGCGAAAAAGCACTTCTGGCTCCGTGCTAATAGTAGATGGACCAATATCATGGGCATCCAAGAAGCAGCCTATAGTAGCGCTATCGTCGACTGAAGCCGAGTACATAGCCGCAGCAGACTGTTGCAAAGAGGCATTGTATCTCAAATCTTTATTACAGGAAATAACCGGTTTGGACATAAAAATAAATTTGCATGTTGATAATCAAAGTTCGATTCAACTTGTGAATTCTGGATCCTTCAACAAAAGGTCGAAGCACATAGACGTGCGGTACCATTTTATACATGAACATGGATGTGACGTGCATGGATTAATAAATATTAGCTACTGTCCCACAGAAATTCAGTTAGCTGACGTAATGACAAACCATTGTCAAAAGTAAAGTTTAAAAGACACTGTGCAAGATTAATGCATGTGTAGAAACGTGTCTCATCGCAACATAAGTGAACATCAGGATATCATTACATCAAGGAACGCGTGTTCCGATTAGAATTAGGGCCACACGGCTTTCGAATCGACTAACCTATCGGTGGGCCAAGCTAACGATTATTCAAAATTAGCTACTACTACGATAGTAAGGAAGCTAGGTGTTAAATTAGAAGGTACTGTATCTAATAACTACTTTCCTTACATACTGATAATACTAAAAAAGTAATAATACTAAAGCTACCTTAAATATTGTGTAAAGTCGATATCTTTCCAAATAAGGCAAGAAATTTTCTGGTACAGTCAGAGGTCTGTTAGTCGCATCGGTATCAGTCATTTCCTTAAATTAAATTTTAGGCTTCACCGTTTACAAATGGCGTTTCTGTATGAATACTGGGCTATATTTATTCCAATAATTGTATCTCACGCATTCAAAATATGTGTGGACTTGTTTTGTCATTTGTATGTCAAAGTACAGACATTCAGTCTGACATCGACGACACGGCTATAAGTTTTTACGCATTTTAAACTAGAAGATATAAATAAAGGTTTGAAGATCAATTTCAAGTTCAAGATCATTTTTGTATTTTTATATGATAGCATACGTATGATTTCTGTTGTGGTCGGCCGTAATTGCGCTTGAGTTCAACTTTATTAACATGGAATAGCTCAATGACTGTCAAGTGTACGTTTGCGGTTTAGACTCGGGTTTCAGTATTTTTCTCTGGGTTTATCAGTTATTAAGTTTAATCCTCCTGTTGCGTATCACAATTTTTCTGTCTACAGTCTAAGTGTTGCACTAAGTTTGCTAGTCTATTTGTCCTTAAGCTGCTTACATGGATAAAGATCCTTTTCCTTCGGAACCACCAGACCCTTCACACTCTCTGGAAGTAACATGCCCTGATGTCGAAAAGCCTGGATCGCAGGTATTACTCTCTGAATCCCATCCGCGTTGCCAAATAAAGATTTAGAAGCTTCCCTTCCATCCCCCAAAAAATAACAAAAATATTTTGAATTTTGGTAGGTTCTTTTATTCAGCTAATATAAAAAAAATATTTAAAAAGTTGGAGTTAAGAGTGTAGATAGGAACAGAGTTTCTGTCGATTTGACCTCAGCAACTGCAACAAATGATGTATTGAAAAACCAGGGGTTAGCTTCACATAGAAATGTTGCTAAAATTTCTACTTAATATGTTACGCGTATGGGTGTTATTCGAGGGGTTTCTACTTCCTGGCCCATGGATGAAGTTGTAGAGGCTACATCAACTAGCCATGAGTGTACCATTTTAAAGGCAAGACGTATGAACAGAAACTTAAATAGCCCAAATGGCCCAACTAAGCAGCCAACTGGTTCAGTGGTATGAACATTTTCAGGTCAAAAGTTACCCGAAAAAGTATAAATTTTTAACACGAGCTTCCCGGTAGATCAGTGTATCCGGCCAACCATTCAGTGCATGAATTGTTGTTGCTTTGGGCATGTTAAGACACAATGCCAAACGAAAGCTAGGTTCTATAAGTATTGCCAACCGCATCCTGAAAACTCCTGCCCTATTCTCCTAGAAAATTGCACCTGCCTACAGGTTCAGGCCCACATCCAGCAACAGATAGGAACTGCCCTGAGCACGCAAGGCAAAAGGCAATAAATATAACTATGTCCCAGGGTAACGTGTCATGTAAAGAAGCTGCCAACTGTTTTCTCTCAGTTCGTTTATCTTATGCAGACGCTACAAAATCTTCTTCTTTAAAACCATCTCCTCTTAGTTCTACTGTACAATCACAGAGGAAAACAATACGACGGAAAACTAGACGAAAAAAGACCACATCAGTTTATTGTAGAATCCGCCTAGGCCAATGTTGCTCCCCAGTTTTCTAAAACAGGACAGATGAATGTTTATTTTATTTTGGTTAATATTTAGTGTTAGCGTTTAAGTTAGATTTAATATCGGTGTAACATTAGCTATAATATTAGTTGGTGTGAAGTAGAGCATTTAGTTATATGTATATTGTTCTAGGTAAATAAATGTTCCAGCTGTACCCTAGCTGGAAAACCAAATTCTGTTTGTCCCCGTTTACAAAATCGTGCCTTCTCCAATACGTGTCATTGGCAGAAATAGTTCACCGTAGCTATGAGCGTTCTATACCGTCATTCGATCCTAGGAATAGATATCTGACACATACCCACGGAACGCTATATCGTTCCTAGATAACAATTGATCGGTATGAACGATTGATTGCCAAATACCACGTTCTCACCGCATACCTATACCATGCTTGAGTACTGCGACCGCGACGTTCTTGCGATACGGTACGATATAATTTATTATTATACTTAGTTATACGTACCTATTACGTTATTCCAACAAGAATGCTACGTGTTACCAACCACACACCCATTTTAAATGGAATTTCCACATTTGAGGAAATACCTATTTCTATCAGAAAAACAAGCATTTATTTATCCGTAAATTATTTGTAATCTTATATTCTTTTACATAAAATAACTAGCTCTACATTTTTGTTTTTCAAATTTAATTCACCAACTGAAATACAACGTGTAAATGAATTAACCCAAAACCAGAAAGTAGTTTGCTCAGAATCGTATTGCGAATCGATCGCACCATTCAAATTCAAATTCAAATTCAAATATTTATTTCTCAACATTGACAATTACTTGTTCTTATTGACGTCAAATAAAATGTTTGTCCATGTTTTAATATTGGTTATATTTTTCCATATTTATTGGCCCATGTCTAAACTATTTATACTACAACATTTCTTGCTAGCGCCCGGCCGCCCATAACTAGTTAGCATCGAACGAACGACACCGACCGACAAAACAATCCGGCACGCACCGAGTGATTACCGACCGCCATGCTAAAAAGAAACCTTATTATTATAAAAAGAAGAACAAGCCGCCCGCGTCCGCGCACCCCACGCCGATCGCCTGTGTTCGCACCCCCGAGAGCGAGGCGCCGCCGGCACCGGTCAGTCTCCGTGCGAACTTCGTCTTGGAAGGTGTCATCCTTTCGGTTCCGATCGACGCGCGGCTGCAGGCGCCACCGCTTTCACAATGCCTTTTCGGTACACAAGTGTGCAATACACTCAAATGGTGAGAATGCTCGCGCGATGTAACGACAACGTGAGTTTGGTAGTGCGACAATTTCGTGAGCAATTAGGTGTTTCCGTCTCCAACGAGACAATGTTAGCAGCCACTCAAAGGCTTAGAGACAGTGGAACTTTTTTCCTCCTACCGGAATGGACAGAGGTGACGACCCCTTTGACGTACGGATTTAAGAAAGGATATTGGAGTATTTCAATGAGAACCCAGAATCCAGTACACGTGAAGCAGCGAGAATTATCGGCTGTAGTCACGCCTACGTTTGGAGAGTTTTACAAGACGACGGACAGCACCCTTACCACTTTCGTCGCTGTTAAGAACTGAACTCTCAGGATCTGGCTCCACGTGTTGCATTCTGCGAGTGGTATTTAGCGAATGAACATAAGAACATTCTTTTACTGATGAGTGCACGTTTACGCGCGCCGGTATGTTCAATCAACATAACAGGCACATATGGAGTCATGTTAACACCTACGCATCGGTAGAGAATTCCTACCAACATAGGTTTTCTTTAAATGTATGGGCAGGTGTTCTGGGACCATACATAGTCGGCCCCGTATTCTTAGAACGTTTAAATGGAGAAACGTACTTAAGTTTCCTCAGAGAAACATTGAGTCAGTTACTTGAAGACGTGCCTCTGTATCTGTTACGAGACCTGATGTTTCAGCACGACGGAGCTCCAGCGCACTTCCAGTGGACTGTTCGTAGGTACCTCAACGCGGAATACGGGGAAAACTGGATCGCACGTGGTGGACCTGTGCAGTGGCCTGCCAGGTCGCCGGATTTAACTCCACTAGACTATTTTGTGATTGGGTAGAGTCAAAACAATTGTTTATGACAGTGGAGTGCCAGAAACGTTAGTGAATTACGCAAGGCCATTGTGAGTGCTTTTGAAATAGTGAAAACAGACACTTCAGTGCTAAACTAAAAAGACACCAAAGAAAGCGCGCGAGACTGTGCTTGCAGCAAAGTGGTGGACATTTTGAACAACTTTTAACTAGCCGCCAAAATTGGACTTCTAATAATTTATTTTGGAAGTAAGTAGTTATAAGTGTACATAACTATGTTATGTACATAGTTATAACTGTATAACTATGTACACTGTTTGTTATCCAATGAAAATAAAATAAAATAAATAAATAAATAACAATCAGTGTAAATAATTTGATTCAAAACTTTTAAATACCTACTCCAACTTGTTTGTACCTACCTGTAATATTTTTTTTATTACAAGTTAAACATTTGTTTCTTTACAAACGTACTACTTGGTCAAATTAACATGACACCTGCGTAGTAGCGATAGCGTGTCTGCGCTTTAAAACTTTCGAGTTCAGGTGTTTTGATATAATGCCGCGGCCGATGCATAAGGCTCCCCTGGATTTGTAAGCGGCGGCTGCGGCGGCGCAGCGGCGGCCGATGCATAAGGCTACCCTGGATTTGTAAGCGGCGGCAGCGACGGCGCAGTGGCGGCCGATGCATAAGGCTCCCCTGGATTTGTAAGCGGCGGCTGCGGCGGCGCAGCGGCGGCCGATGCATAAGGCACCCTGGATTTGTAAGCGGCGGCAGCGACGGCGCAGCGGCGGCCGATGCATAAGGCTCCCCTGGATTTGTAAGCGGCGGCTGTTGTTGTTGTTGTTAAACGGTAATTGGATTTTTTTGAGTTCTTGTTATTATTGTTACATTTAGAGGTTTTCTTCAAAGTATTGGATTTTTTAACATTTAACAAAATAGTTTGAAAAATCAGAATTTTAAAGCTTAATATGCAAAAAAATACCTATAAGTTACGAGGTACTTAATAACTACCAATTATGTAACCGATTTAATAATATCACTTTAAACATGCTTTAAACAGTAAAAATTATAATTTTCGTAATTAAAATAAATTAGGTACCTACTAAAAAACTTTTTAGCACACTCAACCAGCGTCATGAACCAGTTGTCATGTTTAATATGACCGAGTATGCAGTACCTAATAATTTCAATCGCCTAATAATTTCAGTTGCAAATCCAAAGCCTGGGAAAGTGTGATGGAAAGTTTTGAAATTGCTTTTGAAGTTTTTTTTGGGTCATAGGTAGGCCAAGGTTTAGTTCTTACAGTTCACTCAAAATAACTTGGGTGGTGTAAAGTGAACGTCTGTTAAACTGCTGAATAGTAGTCAGCTGTATGGGCGCTGCGCTGTGCGACTCAGAGGCCGCGTGCGACAAGACGCGGAGTACCTACGCCGTAGAACTCGAAACTTCATAGAAAGGTCACCTGATCGCGTGATCTAATGTTGAATAACTTAAAATATTATTTATTTCGGCGCAATTTATATTTTAATCATATTATTACTTATTTTTTTAAAAGAGGTGTATTAGGTTTTGGGTTAATTCATTTACACGTTGTATAGTATATAAATTAAAACATTCCATTAAATCATTATTAAACATTCATCGAAAGCTTGGATAACATCAGAACAGAACGTTTCACTCAATACCCATACCATTCAGTACTAGCGACACAGAACGCTTTTATTAAAATCAATAGTTCTTAAACTCAATAATTCCCATAAATGTTCCTGGTATGCTAAATACCAATAAATAGCTCCAGTATAGCAAATACCCGTACCGACCCGTTGAAAAATGGCAATCAGCTGCGATTGGTATCGCGAGCTATTTCTGCCAGTGTCGCGTATTGGTGGAACGCAGTACAAAAAATAAAATGAAATGTTGCCAAAAAATTTATTTCGCTGGGTATTGGGATATATTATACGCTAAAACAAAGTATAACACACAAACAATAACCTAAACTAATAAGAATGATTAATTATCTAAATGGTATATGACATTCTCTAACTAAACAAACCAAAAAGAAAAACTTACCGAAAAATACTTGCTAACCATGTACAATCATAGGCTAACATTAAATTGATAATTGAATGTACACAAACTATTTTTTTAATCTTCGGGCTGTAAGTAGTGCAGTTCGAGAGTCTTGATATTTGTTGGGCACTGTATCTTAGGAGGAAGGAAATCAAACACTGATAACGGAACGAGCCAGCAATGAAAAAAATATATGGACCACTATTCCACCAGTCGCAGAACGGGAAAGAGCGAACTCCAATCCTGTTGAGGAAAATTGGAGAACAGCAATGACCTAAGCAAAGTCTACAGATCCCTAAAGTTGTCCTTTGTTTGCATTTCTAAATTAAAATAACCAATATCTATCGGGAATGAAAGGCTGGATGTCACCGTAGTGCTTACCTTTTACTTTCCACGACGCCTCCAGTTCGGAACTCCACACGGCCTGTAGATGGGATTTAGCTAGGAGCGAAGAAATCCTGAGCGAAGCACATTTAGTAATCTGAAAAATCTGAGGAACCGATTTGGATGATATTTATAGGATATCTAAAAGCGCAATAGACTCACCAGTAAAGACCGTAGATTGAGGAGGAGACTTGAAAGACAACAGGACCGAGAATCGTTTAGAGGCGTCCGTGTAGACCCTGAACCAGTCCCGATATTTTCTGTCTACGCCGACGAAATTAGCCTTTGGATCGTTCTTCGAAATGCCGAAACTTGTCTCTAGTCGAGGTAAAAAACAACGAATTATAAGGAAAAGTAAAAAGGAAAGAATTGGCGCTTTTGAAAACTGGAGTACGGGAGATGTCCAGGTTATCATAACTTTTTGTGAGACATGGCGGAATTTTATTTTACCTATACGTAGAGTTTTGGATGTAGCGTTTTAGTAAGGCGAGTTTAAGATGAAGGGGATGAAACCTCGTTCATGGCAGTCGCATGGCAAAACGGAATTGGCTGGCTTTGTAAAACAATTGAAATGGGAGGACAAATCCTTTTCCTGGTAAAAATACTTTTGGATGGCAAGCCGTGATCTAGCCAGATGCCTAAATAATTTAGGGCATTATTCAACCGAGAGCACTTTTCACACGAGGCATTATTCACTCCTCTATTTTCACAACACGCAAATATTTTCGTCTGCATATTGTAAGAAGTCGCAGAAGGAAGACACCGGTCTATCCAAGTTACACGTATAGATATAGTATTATATCAAGTTCGGTGGCTGTTGCCATAAGTTTCAAGATTGAGTAAGTGATGGGTGAGGCTTTTTTGTATTTGAGTGACATTCACATGTTCTACTGTCAAATTCACATGTTCTATGATGCGATTAGGTTATGTAGGTAGATAAGAATTTGTCAACATTGAAATTATCTGCTTTAGCTAGCCGGCAATATTTGGTTTCTCGATATTGTCTTCTTAGTATCGGGGTCAAGTATCATAACGACCTATCGATAATGGTAGATTCTTGTTAGATAATATAAGTTTACGAAGTTTTATGTTGCGCATAATGTATGTTATCGTTCGTAATCAAAGGTTTATTACTCGTTGAGTTGGCAGTGTTTCTATTTTACGTTGCTCATACGATTATGCATTGTTAGTTTGCATCTGCAGATTAGGGTAGTGACATTTGTGCTCAAGAAGTATAGCTAATGATTTGTTTTTCCAAATGTTGTAGATTTGTAGTAAAACAAATAGTAAGAATGTCCTCGTCTAAGAGTTCTTATGAAGTAAGTTTAGCCATTGAAATTTATTAAATCCTGAATGAACACATATAGTAACTTTCTCACTATATTTTTTTATCCCCACAAATTTTTAATCCTAACCTATTTCAATTTAATTTATAGGAGGCAATCCAAAAATTAAATAAATTACAATCAAATAAGGCAACTTTAGAACAGATACGGAAAGAGAGGTATAATGGGAAAGTGAGTATAAATCAAGCTTAACAATTTCATGGTATAAAATTGATAAATAAACCTGATAAAGTTGAAAGGTTTGGTATGTCATGGCAGCTCTGTTATATGGTTTTGTTTAATACACTTAATATATTATGTACAATAAATTCCTAGTAATATTTAAATATCTAATCAGAACTACAACAAAGTGTTTCTATTATTTTGTGTTCACCCCAGTCGCCATCTCAAGTAACTGCTTCTGAAAACTGAAAGTGTAAACAAAATATAAAAACTTTTGATGAATGAAATATTAATAATTTCTCAATGTTTGTGATAAAATTTCAGGCTTGTAATAACATAGAGGACATGAGAAACTATCTGGCTCGGACTGGAGTATCAATGTCTATGCTTGATGCACTGTCTGTGATACACATTGCTGGTACTAAAGGAAAGGTATAAAATCTGCTTGATCAAAAAAAGTTTCTCTATATTAATAATTCAATTAAGATGTGTATTGCTTTCTTTGCCATAGTGTTATTTATATTAACCACTATATATGTATTCAAGTTCATCATGATCACTACAGCCCTAATAATCCAATCAGGTGGTATTCTATAGTCTTTAAATAAAAAAAAATCAAAACTGAATAAAATGGTCAACTTTGTTAAGTTTTGTGCCAAAACTACAAATTCTTTCATCTTATTTATAACTGCTTATTAGAATATAAATACTTCATGTGTTGAATAATAAAAAATAAATTATTTTGATATTTATAGTTTTCATAGTTGCTACACCAATTTTACACTAGCATAAGTAGCTAAATAATAATGCCTTGATTAAATCATATATTTCTAATAGAAAACAGAAAGTTGCAATAAATGGAGAAAAATCATCAGGATCGGCAGTGACAATGGGTGTGCCCCAGGGCTCAGTTCTTGGTCCTTTCCTATTTTTAGTTTATATTAATGATCTGCCATCGGTCGTTAAGAATCAATGCGAGGTCATATTGTTTGCTGACGATACTTCCTTCTTGTTTAAAATCAAAAGACAAGAAATTGACTATCGAGCGGTGAGCAAATGCATCTCCAACACAGAACAGTGGTTCTCAGCGAATAATTTGCTCCTCAATGAAAAAAAAACGAAATGTGTTAAATTTACATTGCCAAATGTCAAACAGGTAAACACAAACATTGTAGTTAAGAGCCAGGAACTGACCCCTGTAAACTCAACTGTATTTCTGGGCATAACCTTAGATGCCAAACTCCAGTGGGGACCGCATGTTGATGGTTTAGCGAAAAGGCTTGGCTCTGCCGCATATGCTGTTAAAAAAATTAGACAAATTTCAAATGAAACAACTGCTCGATTAGTCTACTTTGGTTACTTCCACAGCCTCATGACATATGGTATTCTGTTGTGGGGGAGTGCTGCCGACATCGATGCTATATTTATTCTGCAGAAAAGGGCTGTTCGCGCAATCTATGAGCTCGGTCCAAGGGTGTCACTTAGAAGTAAATTTAAGGAAATAAATATTCTTACCTTCCATTCACAATATATTTTAGAAAATTTAATGTATGTTAAAAAGAACATAACCTTGTTCAAAAGAAAAAAAGATCTGCACAATGTTAACACAAGAGGAAGAAATATGCTGGCAGCTCATAATAGCAGGCTTCATAAAGTCACTAACTCATTCATGGGTCAATGTATACGCTTTTATTATAAGGTTCCTGAGGATATCCCAGGTCTTCCTATTGACAAATTCAAAGAAACTATAAAGGAGAAGTTGTGTGCTAGAGCATATTATAAACTATCCGATTATTTGGATGATAAAAGCCCTTGGGTATAATCCCCTCATTAACAGGATTGTACTAGTATTTGTAAGAAAGCATGTGTAATGTGTCTGTATGTGCGATGAGTTCTTCGTCCCGATGAATATCTAAAGCATCATTGTCACTAAAGTACGTCTTCTTATGGTGGCGTCGGGTGACGGGTCGCTCACTTCCCTCTAATATGGTTGAGGAGGGCGATGGCTGGATCCCGCGTTAACTCGTGAACGGGTGCCGTTTGAGGGTGTTCGTCGTTTGGATACTTGGGGGGAGGGAGACTTGCCGAGCTAACAGATGCAGAAAAGAATAATTTTGTATAAACATAAAGAGACTGTAAATTTATTTTGAAAAAAAATATACCCGTGAAGTTTCTTGCCAGTTTTTCTTCACGAAGGTTTTTTTCGAACTGGTGGTAGAATCATGTTTTATTTGACGTCAATAAGAACAAGTAATTGTCAATGTTGAGAAATAAATATTTGAATTTGAATTTGAATATCATACATTAAGACAAATCACCAATTTTCACCTGCACTTGTTGATTTTCTCCACATCCTGGCACTGGCTTATATTAACAATATAAACTATAAATTATGGTTGACATATATGAAAAACAAGAATTGTGTTATCAGGGATCAACAAGTGCCATGTGTGAGTCAATCCTGCGCCATCATGGTTACCGCACTGGCTTCTACTCGTCACCACACCTTGTAGAAGTACGGGAACGGATCCGGCTTGAAGGACAAATAGTGGACAAAGAATACTTCTCAAAGCATTTCCACAAAGTTTACAACATGCTTTGTAATACTCAGGTAATATGACAAAATTAAAGTATCTAGATATAAATAAAACATAAAAACTGTCTTGTTAAAAATTTTTAAAAATTATATTTAAGTTAGTTTTCATATTTTTCCAGACATTCCCAAATGATATGCCCAAATATTTCGCTTTCATGACTGTACTGGCGTTCAACATGTTTATAACACATAAAGTAGATGTGGCTATCATAGAAGTGGGTATTGGTGGTATTGTGGATTACACGAATGTTTTAAGGTATTTTCATTTATACTGTGTTGAATTTTTAAAATATTCTGTAAATATTGCCTCTATGTGTGGCGTAGCTGACTTGCCTAATACCAATATGCCTAGGTTTGAACCTGTGAAAGATAGACATTTCTGTAATAACAAAAATGTTTGATTACAATGCAAGGTTGCTTTACAGATCTAGGTTTATTCTGGGTTCCCTTAGTTCACTGTATAAATCTATATAATTCCAACTAGACTTAAGTTGGTTATATCTAGTATAAAGAGCTTTTAGCTTTTTTTATGTATTATCAACATTTTATGATCATTTGTTAGAAAAGTGCCAATAGTTGGAATAACTGCATTGGGTTTAGATCATACTGACATATTGGGAGATACCCTGCCGCAGATAGCAGCTGTAAAGGCTGGGATCATGAAACCAGGCTGTGATGCATTTACAGTTAAACAGCCTCCAGAAGCTATGGATGTACTGAGGAAAGTGGCATCTGATGTTAAGGTACCTACAAAAATATTTATAACTAAGTTTTCAACACTAAACAGCCACTAAATTTAAAAAAATGATGTGAAATGTGTGAATATGTTAACTCTGTTTCTAAATAAAAAAAATTAAGTTTGCTTCTAAGGACATGTGTTAAAGTACCTAATCTCTTTTTGTTACAGTGCCCTTTACATGTTGTGCCCGAGTATAAAATGTATAAATTTAGCATGGACTTGACAGAATCGCCTTATCATTTAGAGGCTTATCAAATGAATGCATCCCTAGCAGTACAACTCGCTCAAGCATGGTTACAAAGGATTGAAGCCACAAAAATCAAAGATATGAGCAATGGAAATCACATAAATGGGAAAATTAGTTCACCTAATGGCTTTAAAAAAGTAAATGACCATGTAACAGACCTGCTGACCAAGGTGCCTGAAGCAACAGTAAATGGCCTAAGAGCCTGCCGGTGGCCTGGGAGGTTCCAGGTCATAAACACAAATTATGCCCAAATATACCTAGATGGTGCTCACACTAAGGAATCTATAGAAATCTGTTCAAATTGGTTTAAACAAAACACCAGGTAAATAATTTAAAATATTTTAATTCTAAAGTTACTTATTAGTTAATTAGATATTATTTACATCTAATAGTCTATCAACATCATTCAGCCAAGATATTAACCTATCTAAGTATCCACCATCCTGTTTATAGCTGAGCAATAGTAATTGCATGTGCTGAAATGCTGTTGGCTGCTCCAGCAGGTACTGCAGCCTCCTATCTCTGATTGACAACAACTTGATCACTACAATAGCTATTAATGTCCACTGAATTGGTTTAAACATAATGTTTGTGGCTTTTAACTTAAATGTATTAATAAGAAGCCTAACATCACAACTTATACACAATGTGAGTAATCCCAGAGACTTAAGAAGATCTGGGAGAACTTTGTGAAGGTGTTGACAAACAATTTTTCTTCTTAGAGCATTCTGTGCGTTTTTATCTACTAATGGCAACTGAGTGAGGCTAACATCATCATCAGCTGCACTCTCAGCTTCAGGGTCAAATGGTATTTCAGCTATTTCTGTTGTTCCAGCAAAAAATGCTTCGACTTTAAGTTGCATTTTCTTGCTTTCCTCTTGAAGCATGGTATAATCCGGTAAAGGCTTAGTTTCTCTCTGTAATGTTTGGTTGTCAAAACGCCTGTCTTCTAACTCTAGCAGGTTTAATTTTCTACATAACAACTGATATTGGTCATAAGAATTTGAGTTATAAAATATTCCTTTAGTGCAGTTATTTAAATATTCTTTAAAGCAGTCTCCCTTGTCAGCTACCATTTCTTTCACCTTTTTTTCACCAAATAGGAATATAAGTGTATCAAGTGTAAACCATTCTGCTAGAGACTTCTCCACCTCAATAATTAAACTGGACACAGATGGCAGTTGCTTCTTCTGTATGACTCTTTTGGAATCATTTATATCTTGTGATGAGGATTTAAAATAAGGTTGTTCAATTAAAATGGGGTCAATTTTCCGTTCTGGTTTTTCAATGATGTCACCAACAATGTTTGATGGATTGCTTGAAACCTTTTTACCATTGTTACTTGAAGGTACCTGGTTATCATTTGTGTTATTTTTTTGCTCAAGTTCCCCTGGTTTACCTGATTTCATAGCAACATTATTTAAATCTTGATCCTTCACTGAGTCTTCCATTTGTTGTTCCTTGTTTTCTCTTTCAGACATTTGACGGAGTGTAATAGTTGCTAAATCATTAATGGAAGTAAATGACTGTGTAGTTTCCTTTATACTGAGTTTTTCAATTAACGAAACATCAATTTCTTGTCCCATGCATCCCTCTGAGTTTAAAGGTAGTAAAACAAACTTTGGTATTTCTTCATAATTCCTGAACCACAATGGACTTCTTAACATTTGTTTCTTGATATAAACAGCAGCTTTGTAGCAGCTATTGCTACAAAAACTTTTTCTTGCACTTATATCATATACTTTATTGGTTTTTATTGATATTCTATACTTTTGTTTGGGAATATCATTATCGGAAATTGTCTTTGAGCAAAGAGGATATCCACAGAGTTTGATAATGGACCTTTCTTCGATTACATCTTCAAAATGACTTTGATTTATCTCAGGCAAACATCGCATAAAATAATCTTCAGCAATATTTTTTTCAAGAAGATGCTCTACAATTTTTTGTGCCTTGGCATTACATTCCCGTTTTTTAATAATTGCTTGTCGAATTTGCTCTTTTGTCAGATCTTCTATTTTTGTTGGCTTTTTTCTTCCGTTCTTCTCGAATTGCTCCATGATAAAAGAGAAAAGTCCCTAAAGTAAAATCGCAAAGGAACCAGCAAAACAAAAACTAACCTCACATTTGACGATTTTGACATTGGGTGGATGACAGACGTCTGTCTCATATTCGTTCTTAAACGTCCGTAGACACAAGATTTCAATCAAATATAGGCCACTTCTTCTGGGGCTACGTTCTACCGCGTAGATTTATGTTGCTCTGGCCTGATAAAACTTCGTGTTCAATTTTGTTTCTTATCATTTTAGTTATTAAATAGTAAAATTAGTTTGCGATATGACCAACTGCTTAGCCACACGCACGATAACGCGAATCTTCGTGTCATCGCGATAGCGTTCTGTATAATGGGTGTGCATAATTTTATGATTTTCATTTACAATCAAATTATGTAATATTTTGTAAATTATGTAATACCTAAAATTTGTTTTTTTTTTTATTAGTAAGTACATCTTTTATTTCTAGATCCATGGATAAAGTACTAATATTTTGTGCAACCGGCAACCGTGACACCGAGTTGCTTTTAAAGCCTTTGAGAGAAATTTATTTTCAAAAAGTATTTTTTGTTGTTCCTCGAGCTTATACAGAAATAAACATGAAAAATGATAACTACACAATTATTGAGCGAAACGAATCTTTGTCAGTTTGCCAACGAAATGCAGAAGTTTGGAAACGACTATGTGAATACAAGACGGAAGTTGCAGTTGAAGAATGCGTTTCTAGTGCCTTATTAGAAATTGAGCAAAGAAAAAAAAAGAATCTTCCAGCAGTCTTAATAACAGGTTCACTGCACTTAGTCGGTGCAGCCATATCTATCTTGGACCCTAATTTCACTGGATGAATACCCGTCCAAAATATTAAAATAGGAAGATTTTAAATAGCTTATTTATTATTTAAAATTGTACGTACCACGTACGTTTATTAACTCTTAAACATGAACAATAAAGCCCCTAGGGCTTTAAACTACAGTTGTGGTTGAATTTGTGATAATTACAGTGCATTTTGCGCCTCACGTAAATTATATTTCATGTATTTGACATTTATTTAATTTTAAATATATTTATTATAAATAACAATAATAAAAAATAGATTAAAGACATGTTTGTTTATTTTATTAGAGCCCCCTTTTTAGTACTTTTTAGCATTATGGTCTAAAGAATGTATAAAATCTGTTAGAAGACCCTAAACAGGGGTTCTTAAACTTATTGCTCCACGTACCCTTCGTATAAATGTTACTTGACAGTGAACCCCTAACCCTTATCCCTAAAGAAAATGTTAAACTTGGCTGTTGAAGAAAATAAAGTATTTTTATTTCAATAATAGGTAACTAATATAGTACCAAAAAGAAATAGGATTTTGAGTTAATGTGATTGGTGGGCTAGTTTCTTTGCGCAAATTGAGTCGATTTCAGAAGTAAATTTAACCTTAAGTCGTTTAGCCACCATTACGGATATTATGTCGAGAACCCCTTAAGGTTCGCGTACCCCAGTTTGAGAAACCCTGCCCTAAGCAATATGTATATAAGTTTACAGAGATATTTAAATCAGATGTCGTTAAATGACCATTTTAGTCTTATTGTGTGTATCATAATCTATCGCTTTTGCGACCCGCACGTGGCCGTCCAAAGCTTCCCTTACTAGCCATAATATAGAGTCGCAGCAACGCGACTGTGAAGTGAAGGCGCACGGTGAAGTGCGTGCGGGGAAGGGCCCGCCGCGCCGTGTGGCGCGATTACTTGTTGATGACAACATACTCCCCCCGTTGTGTGTGTTCAAGTGTCTTCAACAGCAGCAGACGTAGAGGCTGGAAGAGGGCATATGTTATTAAATGCTCGACGAATGATACCCTTTCTCGTGCGTATGTCGGCGACTCTTGCGATGCCATCGTTGCCCGGAAATAGTTCTTCGACTCGCCCTAGTAGCCACATTAAAGGAGGTGATGTTTTGTCCTTTATGACTACTAGATCTCCCGTTCTCAATTCTCCTGATGATTTATGCCACTTGGTTCTTGTTTGTAGCCATAAAATATATTCATGAGAAAAGCGACTCCAAAAATGCTGTTTAAGGAACTCTGTGCGGCGAAAACGTTGTAGATTAGTAATGTTTCTCTCTAGGACCTGTGGGTGTGGCAGCATGACAAGCGAGCGTCCAATTAGGAAGTGAGAAGGAGTTAGAGGAGTTAGGTCTGCAGGATCGTTTGAAAGAGGAGTTAGAGGTCTCGAATTGAGAATAGCCTCTATCTGTACCAAACATGTAGTCATTTCCTCGAAAGTTAAGTTTTTTATTTGTATATTAGCGAGGCGTTTGTCTTTAATCTTCTGTAATAGAAAGTGACAAAGATTTTACGAGTCGAACCACCTGATGGTAAGTGGTATCGGCGCCCATCGACGTCAATAATCATTGGTGCTTTGATTGTATATCTAGTTGTTTATTGATTTACAGATTTATGATGCGTTTCCAACCGTAGGCTTAAGTTGGAATTACCTTTTTTCCAGTAGCACTCGCTCTTCCTTTCCTTTGACCGGGACACAAACACGTAAACACGGTTATTATCGCGGTTAAATTAGGGTGGATAGTATAGTACCGCCCGAGATGATATAGCAACGCCAAAACTCAAATACCACTAAAGGCTGCGTTTTTCTCAATTTTTACAAGTGCTAGTCAATATTTATTTATAGAGAAAGAAATAATTTATTTGCAGAATGTGGTTTAGGCGGTGGCATTCATTTGTGTGATGAACAAAGATGTTTGTTCTCGGGTCATAGTTGTTTGTATTAATGTATGCATGTTTATTCTGAGTCCCAGTTCGCTGTATGGTCATCCATAACACAAGCTTTTTTGCTACACAGAAGGCAATTAAGGTATTTAATGTTCCTCTTTGAATTTTCTGTGGTCGGAATGTCTTCAGGCCAGTGACCATTGTAAACTCTCTTTGCTGGCTGTTGCCTTGGCCCTGGCCTTTCTATTGTAGCACTATCATTTGTGTGTCTACTGGAATAAATACTTCCTATTTTGATAACATCTTTGCCCTTTAAGTTACAATCGACTTTAGTCATCTGCATAATTAGCTTATCCCGATAGCTCTAAAAGTTTGCCCTTCTAGGTAGTTTGCTATCAGGCAATAAAGCTGACCCCATAATACGCATGTACAATGTAATTTTATGATTTTGAATAAAAACAATAAAAGTAAACATATTAAAAAAAAGGATACTTTTTTGATCCCTAATGTTTGTATTAAAAAAAAGGCTGCATGGGCTAGATCCCTTGCATTTGTTTTGGAAATTAAAATCTTTGCAAGATTATGTATTTTTCTAAATTTTTTACGTCGACGGACCGACGTTCATCGACGGACGATGGATTGGTACTTAACTTTACTAATTAGGTAACTAGGTACCCTTAATAATCACTGGAGGGATATCAGCTTCTCCCAACTCAGGAGTGGCGTCCGACAATTGTAGGCCTTTACGCCTACTGCGGGTTAGCAGACTTACCAACTCAGGGGTGGCGTCAGACAATTGTAGGCCATGACGCCTACTGTGGGTTGGCAGACTTACGAACTCAGGGGTGGTGTCAGACAATTATAGGCCATCACGCCTACTGCGGGTTGGCAGACTTACCAACTCAGGGGTGGTGTCAGACAATTATGGGTCATCACGCCTACTGCGGGTTGGCAGACTTACCAACTCGGGGGTGGCGTCAGACAATTGTAGGATATCATGCCTACTGCGGGTTGGCAGACTTACCAACTCAGGGGTGGCGTCAGACAATTGTAGGCCATCACGCCTAATGCGACGTCGACTGTTCTATTGCCATTGATCGACGTTGACCGTTCGACGTCGATCGATTGGTGTGGTAACACCCTTAAATATTCTTCCACAAATTTTAAAGTTGAAACTTAACTCCGACATTTAAAAAAAAAAGAGAAAATGCGACATAAGTACAAGCTCTTGCCGCCACCCGCTTTGTCAATTTATGCACTTAACTAAAAAATCATGTCCAAACGTGTTAAGTGAGAAGCCCCGCCCACCTACTTATACGAAAAATAGAACGAATCCTAATCTAACCACTTCTAATCTAATCACTTAATCCTAACTTAATCACTTGCGTACAAAATTTTAAGTTACCACTTGTCACTTATCTGACTGTTTACACGCAACTTTTAACTTAAAATTTAGTTACCAACTTAACCACTTAACGCGTGTAAACCAGCCATAAGGGTAAAGAATTAAAAAAATATAGTAAAAAAAAGAAATTACCTCAATTTTTTTTATCTATTTGTATTTTCATATAAGAACAGGCTGTATGGCTCAGCTCCTATCCTAATAAAGGATGAATTATAAATACTACTACTACTACAAATTGTATTTTTTTTAGTTTTGCAAGTTTTAGCTCCTAGCTAGTTAAAAAAAGTAGTTGTTTAATAAAAGGGTGGCAGTGTTTTCTGAGTTACTGGTGTGCAATTTTAGTGTCTTGGAAGTGAGATTCTTGATGAAATTGACAAATTTATATCCGGCAATGGTTTGTTTACAAAGTTTTTTTTTAATTTGGTATACTCTATACATACATTGACCCATCAATGAGTTATAGTATAGTAATGCTGCCAGCATTTTTCTTCCTCTTGTGTTAACATTGTGCAGATCTTTTTTTCTTTTGAACAAGGTTATGTTCTTTTTTACATACATTAAATTTTCTAAAATATATAAGTTAGTAAAATAATAATAAATTAACGAAAATCTTTTAATATCAACACATCTAAAAAAATATACTTATCCTTACTGTAAAAACTAGGCATGGAAATGATTGCTATTTACAAATAACAATCATATGATTTTTTTTGTCACAGTGAAATCACCTGCTACTTTTCACACCTGCTATTTTTCACTCCTGCTATTTTTCACTCCTGCTATTTTTAATTGGGTATGATTTATCATGACATATCATGTGGGAGTGATTTTTCATTAGCCGTGATTTCTCACCGTAATTAATTTGAAAGGTTTTTTTAGCAATTATTGTTGCTTTTACGTGCTTTTATTTAACTTGCAATGTATGTATTTAGCTACATAGTTCACTTTGTTCGGGTGTAATCTTGAATGAAACTAAATTTTTAAAGCTTGTTTTTTATAGAAATAACATGATAAAAAAATCTGAGACCTGTATTATTTATTTTTATTAAATAATGAAAAGTAAAATAATTTGCAGTAATTGATATCAACTCGCTCGCTAATTATGTAATAAATCGCCATCTAGTTTACTTTACAAAAACTTTCTAGTGAAACTAATGCATCTTTAGCACCATAGCAGATCTTTAGAGTAAGCCTTTTTCTTATGGCCTTAAAGTTTAATTTAGAATGTAAACATTGACTGAAACGGCGAGCCATAGTGCGATCGAATGCGCTACTCGCACTCATAGCGCTGTAAGTAAGTGCGTCTCGCTCGATCCTGCCGCTCGCATTATCGCCGTGCTAATTCTCTCACCAAAATCACACCACCAACAGAAATCATTATCACTGTGATTCTAAAGCTGGATAGCAGATATGATATATGAAAAAAAAATCATATGATTTTCACTGTTACTAATGATTTGTTCCATGTCTAGTAAAAACGAATCATATGCTGCGTTCCGTTTGCCGATTACAGCGCTCACAGCGCTAAAAGTGCTCAAACCCGTTCCGATTCGTTTGAGCGCGCTAAAAGTGTTATTAGTGCTATTGCAATCGGAACGGTAAATATCTCGCTAACATTCTGATTGTTCGTCGCTTAAGTCTAAAGTTACAACTTCATTAAGACCTTTGATCCTGAATGAAGCAAGTGCCATTTTTTTTATATTATTACAAAAGAAAATTAATAACGCAAGCTTTTAAAATCTTTAATCGACTAATAAAAACATCAACAAAGTAACGTTATGTGTCAGTTTTGACAGGCCGCTCACAGCGACCATGCTCCGTAGCTTAGGCACTGTGAGCGGGAAGATGGCGGCGTTTATGACGTCATTGATGACGTTCGATATCGCTGTGAGCGCGCTCACGGGCGATCGGAACGGGTATATGAGCGATGTGAGCGCTGTAATCGGCAAACGGAACGCAGCAATAATTTGTGAAATATGGTACTGACTGGCTGTCACGACGAACGTTCATTCATTCGCTCGCTAATGTTTTTGCCTTTCTCTCGATTCTGTGTTCAAGTCAACGTAAAAGAGAAATCTTAAATTTATAGTTAGCCGTCTTGAATTTATAATAAATAAGCAAAGTTGGTAAATGCTATTCAATCACATGATAATTTGTTAAATTTTTTGTAAAGTTAACAGTGGCATAGCCACTTCAATTTCTTGAAATGTACATGTTTATATTTCATTGTAATTTACTTCGGGGTGAATTTATCAGTATGCTCTAGTTTATAACAAGTGATAACGTTTTAGGTACCTTACTAAATTGTGTGCTGTCGCATGCAGCTGAGGCTTCCTGTAAATTCTAGTCAGAATGACTGAAACTTCCATAGATATTTAAATAACTAACTAAACAAAGGTGAGTACTAGTTATAAAACTAGGCAATTAATAAAAAAATAATAGATTACCTTCAAATGCAAATAAATGTTTGTAGTTTTAAGGAAGAAGATACACACTGCTGTTTTAAATACAGAAAATATTGTATTTGAAAAAAAAGATTTACTGAAAAAAATATGTGAAAAAATACTGACACACTAAATCTTTTACGACACACTTGGTTTTTTTTTAAATAAAAAATAAGATGATTCTGAGAAATAAAATCTAGTGCTTGATAATAAATAGGTGACTTCTGATATCCTGAATATTTATTGCAACAAAGATAATAAGATAACTAGCTTTCACAATATAACCATTAGAAAAGATCATCATTATGAATTCTACATTGGAGTACATTATAACTGAAATAGCAAAATAATCTATTAAACAGAAAGTTAAAATGATCAAAAGTTAATGTTTATTAATAATAGTTATATCAGAGGTATTGTTCCTCCATGTTTACAATAACATTGTCTAATGCTCTGAGGCAGTGGTTTGCTTCTTACAGATAAGCTCACTTTATATACTACTCTTGAATGGGCAGTGAAATATTTATTTTATACTACCTTTTTGTTCAGTCTATTCCAGTTAGCTATGGTTAACATGTGAATTTGAATTTGTGAGTTCTAACTTAGGATACTGTTGGTAAGGTTTTGAAAACTAAATATCTAGTATACAACAAGAAATTATGATTAGGATCTACTCCAGGAATATTCCATTTTCCTCCATTTATCATACACTTAATATTACTATTTTTAAAACCGATTAATGAGTAATAATCTCAAAAATTACATATATATATTTTTGGAATAACCATAGTGCACATGCTGACTTATAAATATAATAAATTTTCTTAAATGAGTATTTTTTTTTAATTATGAGTGAATATAAAAATGTTTCTCATTGTAATTCATAATATGACAAATGCAGAATTTTCTACTAAATAAATTTAATGTTTTAAAATAATAAACCCAGTGAAGAATATAAATTATGTTTAGCATAGATAGTTGATATATTTTTATGATTTAGTACAAAAGCATATTGAGTAGCAAACAAACACAGTTTCCCATTTATAGTATAAATAAATAGTTGTGCATATGATAAAAATGATCTACCTGAATAATGATACCTGAATCTATAATTATTTTTTATTTCATCACAAACATACAGTTCAACAATACAATAATCGTAATTATTACAATAATGGCAACAAGTAATTTCCGAATTTGAGCTTTTTTATGTTAACCAAAAGACACTTTATTTATTATGGTACATTTTTAAAATGTAATTTTAGTAATTATACTAAATTTTTTGATAGCAAAGTCTGCTGGTTTTGTTTGAACACAGCTGTTGACCATGCATCCGTAAATGTGAGTCCTATCAGTATTCACATACAGCCACCAACACCACTTTCATATTTGTTATATCAATTTGTATGTGTATTTTGTACACCTTTATATTCCTTTGGTATTTTTTTATTGACAATTTTTTTGGTTGAATTGTTAATATTAGGTCTTTACCTATGAAATTGCCGTTCTTCACGAAATAAATGAAGCGTAATTTTTTTTTTATATATTTTTTATTTCTATTAATCAAAATAATCACCCATGCAATCAATGTATCTTTGCCAACGCATTGGTAGCTTATTGATGCCTTTCTTGAAGAAATCAGCTGGACGGGAGGCAACAAATTCTTCAAAGGCATTTTGTACTGCCTCTCGGGTATTGAATTTTTTTCCCGCCAAGAAGTTATCCAAATTCTAGGAAAAGTAGAAGTCTGTAGGCGCAAGGTCTGGTGAGTACGGCGGATGACGGAGAACTTCCAACCCCAACTCTTGTAGCTTGGAGACCGTGTGCTGTGCAGTATGAGGTCGCTCGTTGTCGTGCAGGAGCAGTGGAGCCGAATGATTGACCAAAGCTGGTTGGAGACGTGCGAGCTTCTCCATCATTGTGTTCAGTTCTTCACAGTACACATCTGCAGTAATGCTTGTCCCGTTTGGCAAGAAGCTGTGATGAATTACACCCGCGTTACATCACCAAACAGTGACCATCAGTTTTCTAGGGGTAAGTTTTCGTTTAGGGCATTGTTTGGGTGCTGAACCAGGGTCCAACCAACTTGCTGAGCGCTTACGATTGTCAAACAGGATCCATTTCTCGTCACAAGTAACAATGCGGTTCAGAATTCCTTCATTTGTATGCCTGCTGAGCAGTGCAAGGCACGTCTCCACGCGTACTTCGCGCTGGCGGTCATTGAGTTCGTGGGGTACGCATTTGTCAAGCTTTTTTACCTTGCCAATTTGACGCAAATGGACCAATATTGTTTTGATGCTAACGTCGAAAGCTGCTGCTAATTCAGCCGTGGATTGAGTTTCATCAGCTTCCACAATTGCCTTTAATTCGTCATTGTCGACCAAAGTTTTCGGACGACCACGGGGTTCATTTTTAAGGCAAAATTTCCAGAACGGAAGCGGGTGAACCAATAACGGGTAGTGCGTTCGTTTGTAGTGTTCGCTCCGTAAACGTCGTTGATGTTGCGTGCCGCTTGTGCCGCTTTGCTGCCACGACGGTACTCATACTTCATAATTACTCGAATTTTTAACTTATCCATGATGACGAAAAATGTTCGAATGCGTTGAAAACAAAACACTAACTATTAAACAAATGACGATTTTAGAAAAAGAATTCCATGTTTGTCAAATAAAATTATTTGAAATTAGAATGATCAGCCAAAAAAAAAAATTTTTTCATTTGAAATGGCCAGTACGGCAAAACGGCAGTTTCATAGGTAAAGTTATTATTATATAAAAGTTTAAAAACCTATTATATAAAAGTTCAACAAACTAACTTACTTACTTTGGTGGTTCATTGCCCTAATTGAAGTTTGTCTTTAATTAAAAATAGCATGAATACAATCTACATCATTTTAGAAAAATATACTTACATTGAGGGCATGAGTAATGTAATGAGTGACATTTCTATTTACAATAACATTAACTGAATGTTTATAATATGATATGCAAGTGAAACTATTGTCCTAACTAAAACATCCTCTGCATAATTAATTGTTCCTGTCTGTGATTCACAAGTTTTGGCTTCTTTGGGTGCTTACATAAAGCTTAGAAGCCATTCATAAAAACTGACAAATTATAACATAACTAGTAGTAGTAGAACAATTACACAAGTTTAGAAGCAATTTCTTCCTAATAATATGATAAGTGTGATCTAAAATGAAAGACTTGTAAATACTATGGTGATAAATCATAGTATGTTGTAGTATTGGTAGTAAGTTATAGTGATATACAATATAACTTACTGACAGTACTATGATAAAAACAAATTTGTTGCCAAAACATGAATCATGGAAACTGGTGATATCTAATTAGTAGTAGTTATAAATTAAATAGTAATTATATTCAAAACATGAAAGTAAAGACTGATAATAGCAGTTCACCGTGACATATGGCACTGTAGCTATCTGTTAGTCATACATATTTTGTAAACATACCTACACTTTAGTTATGTACTCAATACTTAAAGTTAAAATTAAATAAACCTAAAAGAACTGAAACTAATTGACCCTTAACTTAATCTACATCTGTCTGAGAGCCTTATCGAATTTGCTTACAGCATGTAGGTTTAAGTGCTGTACAAAGTATTTATTGAACTAATAGATGGTTGAGTTGCAGACAAGACAACCGCCACAATGCACATGTGGATGTGGTTCGGGTATGACTTGGGCGAGTTTATGTTTGCGGGGCTGGTCATCAACTCGCGCTGGGCCTTCGCTCTCACCTGGATCGTGCTGTTCTTCGTCGCCATGCTGTTTGAGGCTTCCAAGGTAATGTAGTATGTAAGGTAATGCAACCTGCGTTACATGCGTGGGAACATATAGGTAGATAGTCACATAAATCAGACTTGAAAAATCTCTGTTCCGCTCTGTAGGAATTCGAACTTGAACCTCTGGTATTTGAAGCTAGGTTACAATAATATACCACTTTGCCACTTACACTATGAGATCGTAATAATGTGTTCAGTGAAGGTACAGTGGTAGCTTTCCCTTTTTGCAAAACTTCTTCCAAAACTTTGTTTGCAATTGCGTAATCAAGATTTTATCAAACGTGGTTTCCGATGGGTATAAGATCCTATATCGTTGCGAATGCAGCGCTGCCATCAGCGCCCGCCTGGCTAAATAATTTTAATGTAACTATAATAAAGGCAGGTTGAGAAAACTGATACTGTAACTATTATTGATTGATAATGTAGTCAAAAAGAACAGATTTTAGTTTTAGCTTCACAATTATTCACAATTGTCCGTGGCCATGTTGAGGTACACACGGAACACATGATGAGTTTACATGTTTTATATTAGTCTAGACATTGACGTATAGAAGTACGGAGTTTGACTTGGTATAACCAAAACGATATGCATTAGCAAATGGGCACGACAACAAACGAGCCTGGTATTCGAAGCTGTATAAGATATAAAATTGTATAAGGAAGCATAATGAGCCCTAAATAAATGACACATGATTCAAATTAACAGTACATGAGCCTTCCGAACCAGGTAGTTTTAATATATGACGTCCTAAGCGGAGGTCCGTGCCCTCTCGGGTGCCCTTAGGCGTATCGTACGTAGGAGTAGTTTAAGTTCTGGTCAAGCGCCCTCAGCGCTAAGCTACAAAGTCCGGTGAAATTTAAAAAAATATATATACAGATTAACGTGTCACTGTTCTTTTTGAATTATTTTGTTCTAGGCCCTTCTTTGTTATTAATAAGAAAGTTTATGTATTTTATGGAAAACCCAAATTAAAATCGATAAAATACGAACATTTTCATTTACAATACTATGAGGTTGTCATTCGTTTGTCTTCGATCTCACTTGCGTGGATCTGAGTTAAGAATTTAAAGCGGACTTAGCCGGTTAGTCAGTTAAAAATATCCCTCAGCCACCGGCAATTCTATTGGTTATTGGAAATATTTAACCCGAGTAAGCTGAAATGTCTCAGAACTGCGAAAGATTGACTAAGTGAGTCTAAAAGTAAAGTTGGATTTATTTAAATTAATCCAAAAATCTATTTATTTAACTTTGTGCCATTTGACACTTTTTGTATTCAACCGGTGACTTGTCCGGAAAAAAAGCATATCACAATTCTTAGGATTTGTGCTTCATGCTGCACCATACATTGTAAATAAATAAAATCGACTTTTTGGATTTGGTCCGAGCCCAGGCGCCATTTTTTTCCAACGGCAAAAAAGGCCGGTATAATTTGGGCCTGTAACAATAGTAATGTAGAGTGTCATTTCAGTTTATTTATTTTGTATAATGAACTATTGTGAGACAAGACGCTGTACCGTCAGGTTGGAATATCAGTTTGTGAAAAAGCACAGGATATATCATCGATACAGCCCTGCTTATAGATACTTTGACTAAGAAAATTGAAACCTCTTATATTTTTATTTTGTTCTAGCTGTACTTGGCAAGAGTACAGAGGGATGCGCATAAGAAGTTGTACCCTTACCGCTCGGACGAGAGGAGGAACCTGCTTTGTGAAAGGTAAATTATAATATTGTTTTACAATCAGGTAACTACTAGATAATTTAATTCTAATGGGGTACATTTTTTTTTGATATTGTTTCAGTAGTTTCTGGCTATGTCGATTGCTTATATACCAAAAAAAAAATCGAATAAAGCGATCAAAGATACCTAATGTTATACATTGTATAATATATAATGTCCCAGGCCGATGATGGAATTAGACATTCAACTAAACAGCGAGCCGTTTGGTTGAATGGATTTGTTCAGGTAACCGGCTAGCCAAGGGTAGTGTTAATTATTTGAATTTGAAGCAAGGAATATGCGGTTAGTTTATTATTTTCTTATAAACTTGCTGATGTCCTGCGACTCGCGCGAGCCGAGCGGACGCAGTGAGCGTGGGCGACAGCACCCGGTGAAGCTACATTACGAAAATCGCAAAGTTTTAACCAAATGCCTCGCTGTTTAGTTGATTGTTTAATACGACCAGCCGCCGGCGACATGCACATAAATAAGAATACATCATATCCTGAGAACAACTACCTAATATGGCTGGCTAGACACATCATTACAGTCTTCTTTATTTTAAGCTCCGTCATGACAACCTGCGATAGAAGTTGTGTTCCAAATAAAGAGAAATATGTGACAGTGAGATAATACGGCGGACAACATTGCCGACTTTGCTTAAAGTGCGCGTAGTCCTGCGGAGGGCGGTGCTTTACCAAAACTCCTGAGTGCCTCAATAGTTCTTGAATATCCATATCTATAAGCTTTATTTAGAATTCTACCAAGATAATAGCGCATCATATCAATATTTGTCTAGAATTCCAGTAGCCATTCAATTAAACAATAGGTAATTCATTCTGAGTCTCGATAAGATAAAATGTTAGAATGGAATCTTTTGATCGTATCTTGAATACATATTTATAGTTAATAACATAACGTAGACAATGAAAATGTTCGTATTTTCTTTATCGTTTTTAAATTGGGTTTCAAGAATCCACCAAATACATAAACTTTCTTATTTTTCCAACCAAAACTGAAGTAAAGCGTTTGTCGGATAAAGATACACAATAATGTTGAATTATATGCTGTACTATACATACAGGATTATTTAGGTTACATTTTATTTAATTACCAAAATGGGGCGATGAATGATGCGTAGAGCTGACTTTGCGTCTTTCCACCAAGTTTAAGCTTTACCCCGGCTTACCTCTTACCCCACACGTTGGGCCCGACGCCCCTGCCAATGTTGGCGTCGTCGGTTAAATTGCTAGGCACGTTGAGAAATATACTACCCGTCAGAGCCAACGTGAGGATGTCCACTATTAAAATTGCAGTGCAAAAAATGTTACGCTATTACTTGTTATCGAAATTAAAAGTAAAAATAACCTAATGTTTTTTATTCGTTTAAGATTTGAATTGTTATTCACGCATCAGCTATATATAATAGAAATCCCCTTTACACCCCGATCACCCGCACTAATTTCCGAAAAAACTGTTTTATAATTCGCGCTTGCTCTACATTTAATGTTACTGTTAAAAATGCCCCGGACTTAGACTTACTCAACAGTAAGCCTATCTTTATTACTAAATATTTAGCCAAGATTTACTTTTCTCAGCATGCCATATAATTTGTAATTAATGTTACAGCACTTTGGTCAATTTAATTTGATTTATCTTAGTTTTTTGTTACATACTAGTTGCTTTTTTAAAAATCATTACTATATGTGGAGGTTTGTTATTAGCCTTAAGCGATTAAATTGTTAGCTTATTATGTGTAAACGGCTGTAAACCGCCCAAATAGAAGTAAATAAATAAATAAATAATCATTATTTTTATGGACATTCGAACTTGCATCCTAAGTTATCGGAACTCCTTGGAACTATCAACTCAGGACTCTTTATAAAATGTAACGTCCGCACTCAATCCGAGTTCTGTACAAATAGCTAACGTGCGGATGCATTGTGAGTTTTGTTACACCTTTTCTTTGAAAACGCGGACTCAGAACGGCCAACTCCCAACGTTGGCGCCAGCTTTGGGGCCAATGGTAAAGAGCCGGCCTTATGGTGTTCACTGTATTACTACACACATACTATTTGTTGGGGGAAGCCCATAATTTTCATGACAGAAATAATAAAGCTATGATTGTCGTCTTACCGTCAAGTTAACAGTTAGAACCAGGCGAAGGTCCTTCAACGAAAGAAGGAAACCTTTCATGGTTGGAATTCCAAAAATAATGTCATACGAATCCAAATTATCCTTTTAGTATTCGCCTAATTTGTACTCGCTGTCTCTCCCCACCAGGTGACACGAGTGACAGGCGAGTAGCTCAGAAAAATGCAATAAGAAAGCAGCTATGAAATTTTACTTTATTGTCGATTTCTGTTCGAGAGATGCAGCAGACGCCGATAAAGCTTATAAACGATTTAATTTAAACAAATAATCCTACATGAAATTCCATTTAGCGTAACAATTTACATTGCCTCCGTTATTCTTGGTAGTAAAATAACGTTGTCTCGCGTGTCCCGCGCGACCGGTGACGATGACGTCAGCGTGCACGGTACGATACGACACGGCATGACAATGACACAGTTTGCTCACCGACGCCTTTTACTACAATTTTGTGAATGGACGCATCGTAGTTATGTTTAAAATGTTACGTATTGTACATATTGGTTTATTTAGGCTTTTGTAACTTATCTTTTTAAAGGTTACAAGGATCCAAACAACATGTTATTAAAAAAACGCAATGTTACTGAAGCCTAAAGTATATTGTAAGTTACATTCTGCTTTCTGAACACTTTTCAAGTCAAATAATATCGGGACTCACAAATATGATGGAAGAGGTTATACGAGTAATATTTAATCATATCCATCTTTTTTTTGCTTAACCTATGTGCCGCTCGGTATACAGCCAGGCGTTATGCTTGAATGTAAGGAATTTTTTCACTATGACACAAATTGTTATCTAAATCGGCAATATCAAAGTGTATTTTATTTTGAGTTCAGAATATTTTATATACATGTAACGTATAAAAGATAACGCTCATTGTCGCTTGTCATTGTTTAGGTACCTAGTCATTAGGTAATTCGTTTGAGCAGCTAATATAATTCATTTTTATCAGTTATTGTACCACGTTTCGTTGACAATCACTTATAACGGGTCCTGACCAACAATGTTTTAACTCCTCAAAAAAGGGTGCCTCTGGTATCTCAACAGAACCTGCGAAATTTTAAAGCGATAGCCTAAACATGGCTATATTGTACAATCATGCATGTTCTCCGGAGGTCTGTAGGTGAACGCGCGCAGGCTTTCTAGTGTCTTCTAGACTTCTTTGTGTATGTGTAATGGAAAAACTCAGAAACTACGAAACGGATCTAGAATTCTTTCACTTTTAGAAAGCTACGTTGCCCGGAGTAACAACAGTTATATCTTATTCCGAATATCCGCTGGGACCCGGAGTTAAGCTTGTGGAATCGCGCCGCTGCCTCTATTAATAAGTATTAGAAGTCGAGTGATAGTACGATACCTAATCGTTGTATGTACGCACGACGGATGTACTTGACCGATTTTGTGATATTTTATCTTCAACAAACATATACTATTCAATTGATGAGTAATCTTGTCTTTGACTAAAGATGAAACTGCCCTTATTAACACACTCGCGCCTACATGTGTTTATATTTACTATGTTTCTAACACTGTCGTTACTTTATTCGCTATTAAAAAAAAGTAACATATTTGCACCACATACAAATTGTATTGCGAATCTGTGGTACAAACTCAGAACGTGTGAAGCGAAATAGTGCCATGTGATACGTTGACGACGAACGTTCGTCGGAACTGAGTGTTCTTGTTCTAGCCGTTGCGAATCAAATCGTTAATTATAGACGTGGCTCTTCGAAAAACTTTACTTACTTCTGAAACGGAAAGTATTATCATAAATAGAGTAAATTTTCCTAGATTGCGGATGTGCTTCTCCAATTTATTCGAGCATCTGGATTGAGAGCTGGATTGAAAAATTTGTGTTTCCGCTTTTCCACTATTTCTTTTTTCGAAATTTTCTGTAATTCTGAATTTGCTTTGCATGGATTCAAAACAAAAAGACACGTGTACGGCCTAGAGCCATAATGAAAAGGGGGCGAGTGTTCGTAACGGCGTTTATTGTCAGTCTGACTGTGCTAAACTAACTTAACATCACAAGCCGGCAATGTTAAAACTGCTGATGCTGTCAAAATATGTATGAGAGTAGCTCATACAACACGTGTCATACGTAGTTTGTTCTAGTTGTTTTGCTAGAAGTTTAGATGCCACAGATAAGTTACTAATAATAATTTTAAAACAGTTGTTCAGATTGGGTCTGCTTTTAGATCTAGATTCATGCTGGACTTACGATAGCTACTTAAAAAATGACTAATTTTGTCACTTCAGGGAACAAGGAAACATGGCAACCACAAGCCGAAACGCTAGTTCGGGTCACGTGAGCCGCTGGGCGTCTTTGCGAATCAGGTGAGAACAGAACATAGCTTCTGTGTATTGTAATGCAATCCAGGATAAGTTGTTTACGTATTTAAAAAAAAACAAATGATTTTGTTTTTTTTGAGCCATGTTTTGTCACAGGATGCTGGTAAACTCTCATCAGTCGCTGGTGTTCATGTTGCACAACATCGTGGGTAATCTGCTGATGCTGGCGGTGATGGTGTACAACGTGCATCTGCTGCTGGCCGTCGTGTTCGGCATGATGCTGGGTGAGTTGTCTTGTGTCACATTGTAGGATGAGGAACACCTATCAAACACCTACATTTCTCTCTGACGATTCGCTATTGCGCATTGGCTATCGCTCATTTATGGCTATGACAGGATCGCTAATTCGGTCACCAACGCTGAAGTCCACCTGGACTTAGTAGGCTGTAATATTGCGAAATTTAAAATATGGAAGCTATTTCAAAATTCATCTCCAAAAGCTGCGGTTAAAATTGTGTTGGGTAATTATTTACCATTGATGTCATCGAGCTAAAAACGCATTAATGGTATATTGATAGAATTTGACTTCATCGAAATTTTTGAATTCTGCATTTAGTTAAAAGTGTTGTTTATTTATAAATGAATAATCCTCAGAGAAATACACCCACTTATTTGGTGATGCTATTTTTATTGGATGTAAATACGTATGGGGATCTGATGATATTTACAAAGAAAAAACAATGATCTTGAGTGAAAAAGACAGTAAAGGCTTACCTAAGAATATCCGGCATTATTATTGCAGACTAGATTTTTTTTATAAGTCTCCTGTAAACTCAACTGTATTTCTGGTCACGAACTTAGACGCCAAACTCCAGTGAGGACAAACTCTGCAGCGTATGCTGTTAAAAAAATGCGGCAAATTTCAAATGAACTGCTCGATTAGTGTATTTCGGTGACTTTCATAGCCTCATGACATATGGAATTCTGTTGTGGGGGAGAGCTGTCGACATCGATACTATATTTATTCTGCAGAAAAGGGCCGTTCGCGCAATCCATCAGCTCAGTCCAAGGGGTCACTTAGAAATAAATTTAAGGAAATAAATATGCCTACTTTTTATTACCAATATATCAAAAAATAATAATGTTTGTAAAAAAAGACATATCCATGTTTAAAAGAAAAGGAGATCTCCACAATGTTAAACTGGCAACTTATAAAGTCACTAACTCATTCATGGGTTTTATAACAAGGTTCCTGAAGATATCCAAGGACTTCCTAATGACAAATTCAAAGAACCTATAAAGCAAAAGTTGTGTGCTAAAGCATAATTATTTGCACGATAAAAACCCTTGCCATAATCCCCTCATTTACAGGCTTTTACTTGTATTTGTAATAAAACATGTGTAAAGTTCATGTCTGAATGTTTAAAGCGTCATTGTCACTAAAGTACGTCTTCTTATGGTAGCGTCGGGTGACGGGTCGCTCACTTCCCTCTAATATGGTTGAGGAGGGCGACGGCTGAATCCCGCGTTAACTCGTGAACGGGTGCCGCTCTGAGGCTGTTCGTCGTTTCGGGGGAGCTCTTGGAGACTTGCCAAGCTAACAGATGCAGACAAATATTTTTTGTATAGACATAAAAATACATTGTATTTTGAAAAAATTATATCCGTGAAGTTTGGCCATATTAAAATAAGCTCATCCTGGAATCGCTTGATTGAAATTTCTTCGTTCGTTGTTATCGCAAAAACTAACCTTGATTTGCAACAGCGTAACGTTAATTCTGTAAAAACAGAAAAATCCCTGATAATTATCAGTTTTGTAAGTGACATAAATCATTGATTCCTTTATGATACGCATCTACAAAAATATATATTTATAATGCCGGCAGTTAATGATGCGACTTATTATCAAGGTTTTATATTTAAAACCTCCTATTCTGTTTAATCGCGACTGTTTTATAAATTGAAATTTTTTTCATATTTGGATTGTTGGGCGGATGAGTTTTCTGAGCCTTACAGAATGGAGAGCGAGTAAGGCAGGGGGGGGGGGCATTGACCTCGCCTAATCTCTTCGGCCTGTACGTGAATGAGCTGATCGAGGGGCTCAGCAGTATGCATGTCGGTTGTCACATCGGTAACTTATGCGTCAATAACATCAGCTAAGCGGACGACATGGTGCTGCTGGTGGGCGTATTTAAGCCTGGTAACAAGTATCCAAGAGTCGGAGAACCTCTGAAAAGAGTAAATTAATTTAAATATCTTGGACACTTTGTAACCGAAAACTTAAAAGATGATGTAGATCTGGAGAGGGAACGCAGGGCGGTGTCGGTTAGAGCGAACATGTTAGCACGCAGATTAGCGCGTAGCTCGACAGCAGCAAAAATAACTCTTTTTAAAGCGTACTGCACATCGCTCTACTCGGACAGCCTGTGGGCAAGCTACACTGATAAATCGTACACCGCCCTTGGACCCGCAGGTCCCGCCTTCAGAGCACTGGTGGAGCTGCCACGTTTCTGTAGCGGGGCAGCTATGTTTGCACACGTAGAGGTTGGCAGCTGCAGCACCATCTTATGTAAAGAAGCGGCTTCTCTACTGCGCCGAATGAGAGGCAGCTGTAACAGGGTCCTGAGGGCGACAGCTGACAGCGGGGACTGTTCGCATGTTGGCCATTCAATAAAAATAAATATGTCCTCTTCTCAAATATAATTACTAACACAATTAGATTGTTTACTAACAATCGATGGATCATAGTTGTCCAAAAATTAACGTGTTTATTAATTTTTATTGTTAAGGTTAATTTTGGTAGATACGTCTTATTCTGCCATTAAACGACTCGTTAAATAATTTTTATTATTTTTTATTATATCCTTTACAAAAATATTGGTACAAAAGTATGGACAAAAAAATTCCCTACGTATTAAATATTGAAAAGGTTATTGACCTGGAATTCCCGGTTTCAGGTTACTTCTTGTTCGGCACGAAACTGACTCGCCTGCAGATGCAGTGCTTCAGCACCAAGAGAATCATCATCTGTACTCCCGAGTGCGACGACACCGGTTAGTACTGCTGCATTATAAAGTTAATCATTTATTTATTTATTATATATTTATTGATCGGTACTCATACTAATAGTAATTGATGAAAGTCACTCCAATTTAAGATCGCAGAGGCTACAAATCTGTTATATCAAAAATGTTAACTCTAAAAAAAGAGTATGGTTAGATTTCTTCAATATTTTTTTACTAATGATCTAATAATTAGAAATAGAAGGTACTTTAACTATATCATCTACGCATGAACTGTTTGAATTGCATATTTGATACGGGCATTATACGTAGATATTATTCGCTTACCCAATATACGTTTGCCTGAATGGATTTAGTAAATAATTAAGAACCTTAAGTTATTTAAAGACTACTTTACCGAGAAATTCTGCAACTTCCTGAGAATCTTCAGCGGAATACAAGTATTTTAGCCAAGTTGGTACGTAGGTAATTCTTTATATTAGGCACAGGTTATGCATTCTATATACTTTTAAGAATTGTAAATATAGCGTTCTTTGGTAAATACAAATCAAAATTTTTACAGTACGACCTCGACCAATCAAAAGGTATAGATGGTTCAAACACACCTTTTCCCTTGCAGCGTATAATAAGAAAAGCCACATAATTACAGTATCGAAAGAGTTTTGTTGTTATTAATTTGACACCTGTAACATTTTTCACGTGTAGGATATAGGAGATTTTAGGACAGTATATTTTTGAAAGTTGATGGTATTCATGGCACTGGACAGCAGCCCAGAACAATGTCCTTTTTTAAATAGTTTTACGTCCTTGGAATCAGAAACCGTTTAGCCACGCCACAACCGGGACATAGTCTTTTGTTTAGTGTTGCCAACGCAAGAAATGCCACCGGTTTGCCACACGCGTCCATACCTTTCGCTCGGTCGAGGTCTTTGCGTATACGGTACTGATGTATGTTCTAAGACCGCTGCAACACCGAGAAGTGCAGCTGGGACGTCTGCGAGGGCAAGCTCTGCAAGAAGATGGACGCGTTAGAGCTTCAGCAGAATGACACGCCCCTTCCGTAGACACGCCCCTTCCATAGACACGCAAGATCTTTACATGTAAATGCTTTAAGGTTTTATGTAGAGGTAACGTAGATGATGTTCATTTGGAGAAGTGTAGGTTGTTGGATTGATAGTAATTTGCTTATGTCATTATTGATTATGTAAAATAGTTTATTCGTAGTGGATGTGGGGTTCCGTGCATAATTAGCACTCAGAACACGAATGGTCTCTGTAAGTTGTGGTAGTTTAGCACTGGCACTGAGGTAGCAGCAACTAACTTTGGATATACTCGTGATTATTTTAGTACATAGAAATAACTATTTATGCTAAATATGCTCGTTGTAAAGTACGTTGTAATGCTTAGTTTGTTTCATTATTTGTAAGAAATTTCTTTAACGAAATCATGCACTGAAATATTACACTTTATGTAATATGAACATAACACGAGGTCCTCATACTTCAAAATATCGTTTACGGCCTTTCCAAAACTCTTGTAAAACAAATAGTGTTAGCCTTGTCTCAAATAGATTGTTTAATTTAAAAGTATTTACTATTTGTTTGCTATAAGTACGCAGTCAGTGATCCACTTACTATTTATTACTATATTTTAAATATAATCAAACATTTCTTCAAAACTAAAAGCAAAAATGACTTTCCCAGCTGACACGACGCCTCCTCTACTCGACTCGCCCGTCCACTCGGAGTCAGACCTGGACCTGTTCATCTGCCGCACACGCACTTGTATCCAGCCGTCGCACTACTTCCCCGCGAGCGAGGGCGACGCCGCTGGACCCTCCTGCTACTTCGGTGCCAAGCAGTGCCCCTCCAAGGTCGCCCGCGCCAAGCAAATGCAGACCAAGTCCTGCCACCACCAGAAAGACCCACCTACTGTCGAAGACGCTCAACTGCTCACCAAAAAAACTTGCTGTAAGAAAGACTCTCCCCATGAACGCTCTAGTCAAGTCGACGTCGCCGCGGACGTCCACGCCCCCTCCCGCAGCCATTGCTGCAAAGAAGAGGAAAAAGAAGTCCAAAGAGAAGACAGCCCTCAGATCATGTGCTGCCATAACGCTAAAACCTCGGGGACTGAAAGCCAAGAACAAATAATTAAATCTTCATAATAGTGTTGGTCTCATCACGTATTTTGAGCTGTCGGCCAAACAGCAGAATATAAAAAACAAATTGCTGTAGCTGGCCAATCATTGGCCTCGTAATAATATTTATTACTCATCGCTGATTGGTTCGTTGAATGGATATTGCTTTAATTTTGGTGACAGCTCAAAATGGCGTCGATCTCCGCCTTGAGAGCCTTACGTGTAAAATGTTGGGTTGAGTATTTATGGTGCTAGTTACATTGGATATGCGAAGTATTTTCAGAACAAATTTTGTATTGTAATCTTTACAAATTAATTAATTAATTAACTGAATATTCTGACTAAGGGCTATGAAGTGATTGATATAATGTTAGTTGGGTAAAGGGAGGGTCCGCATCGTTATCAAAGTGTGCGCGTACGCCTCCCTGTACGAAGTGATATTTAGTTTTAGTGTTTTTATGATAAAAATTGTGTTACATGATAGTTACATTTGACAAATATCCCCTTTCCAAGGATTTTACATTATTTGACTTTATTGAAGAGGACTTTTTATGTTTTATAAGACTTTAGAAATGTTATTTATATTTAAGTAATTTAGTTACAAACATATCAATTGTTACTGAAAACATCGAACTTTATGATTAGATACATTTTGTTATGGATTCGTTTCACAGTTACCAGTTCCTTGCGTACCTGATTGTAATTTAATAAAATTGAGATCAAATGATGATCGTGTAAAATCGGATATTTTCTTACTGGGTTTGTTTACGTTGCAAGCTGTTTTAAATATTTTTTCACCTATTTTAGAGCGCCTGTGCCTTAGATGAAATATTTTTTGATTTGCCAAGTGCCAAATATTAGACTGTTTCTGTTAATAATTAAGATTTATGATAAAATAAATATTTTTTGATACCTATCTAACTATGTTTTACTATACCGCTACCAAATACCGACAATAAGTATTCCACTATAAGGTGCAATGTTTCGTGTCACGAATGCTCCCCTGAAGTTACTGCGAGCGACTACGTGTCTCATTAGTGTCCCATATTTGATGCTGACAAAGAGCTTGGAAGTGCTTTCAATACTTAGAAGTATTCCACTATAAGGTGCAATGTTTCGTGTCACGAATGCTCCCCTGAAGTTACTGCGAGCGACTACGTGTCTCATTAGTGTCCCATATTTGATGCTGACAAAGAGCTTGGAAGTGCTTTCAATACTTAGAAGTATTCCACTATAAGGTGCAATGTTTCGTGTCACGAATGCTCCCCTGAAGTTACTGCGAGCGATTACGTGTCTCATTAGTGTCCCATATTTGATGCTGACAAAGAGCTTGGAAGTGCTTTCAATACTTAGAAGTATTCCACTATAAGGTGCAATGTTTCGTGTCACGAATGCTCCCCTGAAGTTACTGCGAGCGACTACGTGTCTCATTAGTGTCCCATATTTGATGCTGACAAAGAGCTTGGAAGTGCTTTCAATACTTAGAAGTATTCCACTATAAGGTGCAATGTTTCGTGTCACGAATGCTCCCCTGAAGTTACTGCGAGCGATTACGTGTCTCATTAGTGTCCCATATTTGATGCTGACAAAGAGCTTGGAAGTGCTTTCAATACTTAGAAGTATTCCACTATAAGGTGCAATGTTTCGTGTCACGAATGCTCCCCTGAAGTTACTGCGAGCGACTACGTGTCTCATTAGTGTCCCATATTTGATGCTGACAAAGAGCTTGGAAGTGCTTTCAATACTTAGAAGTATTCCACTATAAGGTGCAATGTTTCGTGTCACGAATGCTCCCCTGAAGTTACTGCGAGCGACTACGTGTCTCATTAGTGTCCTATATTTGATGCTGACAAAGAGCTTGGAAGTGCTTTCAATACTTAGAAGTATTCCACTATAAGGTGCAATGTTTCGTGTCACGAATGCTCCCCTGAAGTTACTGCGAGCGATTACGTGTCTCATTAGTGTCCCATATTTGATGCTGACGAAGAGCTTGGAAGTGCTTTCAATACTTAGAAGTATTCCACTATAAGGTGCAATGTTTCGTGTCACGAATGCTCCCCTGAAGTTACTGCGAGCGACTACGTGTCTCATTAGTGTCCCATATTTGATGCTGACAAAGAGCTTGGAAGTGCTTTCAATACTTAGAAGTATTCCACTATAAGGTGCAATGTTTCGTGTCACGAATGCTCCCCTGAAGTTACTGCGAGCGACTACGTGTCTCATTAGTGTCCCATATTTGATGCTGACAAAGAGCTTGGAAGTGCTTTCAATACTTAGAAGTATTCCAAAAAAATATAGCAACTATTAGATACATGTCTAGAAATATTTATTCATGAAATAAGCATGTGAACAACAAAATAAAAACAAATTTTGTCTAAAGAAACACTATTTTATTTAAAATTTATCTTCATCACCTCTCGCCATAATAACAGATTTACCTACTTATACATATACAGGATGTCCCAAAATTCAACGTCAATCCGAAACGGGACGATAGGATAGATGGTAACTAAAAATTAAAAAAACTTGAAGTAATCCGATTTTGTGTGAATCCAGTTTACTTAGCTCAAATGTTTTTGATTTGCACACGCTTTTTGGTGGTCCTTAATTTTACGGCAGAATGATGAAGAGAGAGATGTACTGTGGAGTTTGGCAAGAGTGAGCGAGACAGATAGTGACGCAACTTTTATCAAGTCAACAATAGTAAGTAAATTTGGTAAAATAACAAAAAATCCTGACCTAGACCTAGCTCAGTGACATAATTTTCGTTATGGTTTCGCGTAAAATCGGATTAACGAAACCACACGAAACCAAACTTGTCTTGACCTCATCTTTACAAACTTTTTGGATAAAAATGTTATTACAACTACAAGAACTTAGCTTTTCTGATCACAGAAACACAATGATGTCAATTGAAACACAAAAGTAAATTAAGCCGATCGTTCGGAAGATGACGAAACGTTTATGCAACAAAAACGACATAGAACGATTTAAACTGAATTAAAAGATATAGACTGGAATAATGTTATAAAAAACACAAACGATGTAAACAAAAATTACGAATTATTACATAACATTTTACAAAATTTATTAAATAAATGCATACCAAAAAACAATCAACAAAAATTGGCTAGATAAAGGTTTTAAAACATCCTGTAAAAACAAAAGACTACTAAATATGCATTCTTCACATTCAAAAAGCCTATCCTAATAAAACATAAAGGTTATGGCTAACATATTTAATAAGTATTTCGCTAATGTAGGGAAAGTAAATGAAGGACCTAAAACTAAAGATCGATAGAAACTCTCAGAATCATTACAGAAAATAGTATACCGGGTGTACAATCCAAATGGGTCAGTTTGGAGAAGTCAGAAACTATGAGAGATAGCGAAATCTGTTCTTAGGAACCATGGCGTCGATTTTAGATTTAATAATAATCACATTCAAAGTTTTTTCTTAATTCTTATACATAACCGGGAATCGAACCTGGTCAATACTCTTGTAATCGCGTCAAGTATTGGTCCGTAAGTATAAAGACCAAATTTGGCTATGAAATCTTGTGTAAACAAGACTGACAGTAAATTAGACCGAAATGGCTACAATTTAATTAATTTGCAAAATATCGTGAATAATATGAATCGATCATCAATTATCTGAGGAGACCACTTATGCATATCTTATCTGTATCTATATCTAATCTAAAGCTCGTGTGCAATTTTTATCACTTTTAAAATAGGCTTCCAATAGATCTGACTGTTCTTCATTTGTTAAACGCATTATACAAACAGTATAGAACACATAACACAATAATAATCTATCTAAAATCAAAACGAAGAGGTTATGAAAAGGCTCGTTTTATTTACAATATGACATTCATTCCAAAAGAAGTATTCCATTTTCAAATTTTGAATGATTCGGCACGCCCGCTGAACAAGTGCGTTCTAATTTTATAAATAAATGCTATTTGTATGTTATTTCATACAATAATAAAAAGCTTAAAAATAAAAAAGTTGTGGCATAGACGATAACCACCGAAACTTCTAAAAATATGCGCAGACTAAATTACTGTACCTTCTACCTCATATTAAACCAATCTCTTTCAGAAGGCCTATTTCCGGTGTGTCTATATTCAGCGGGAACACTATGTTATTTGATATACTTAGGTCTTACCGTGATAAAGATCTAGGTATATAATTAGGGCTATCACTGGTGAAAAAACTGGAATTTGTTCCGTATTATTTTCAAAGTTATCGCGTTTTTTCAAAAATCCTCTAGTCAGCTTGGTGAATTCAGTAATTCAGGTGACTTTTTATCCATTTAAGTGACCAAGTTAAAATATAGATATATAATTAGGGCTATGCTAACTTTCTATATATATATATATATATGTATATATAATAAAAAATAATTACGTTTCATTCATTAAAACTGAAATATTCAGTTATGAAAAAAAAACTCTATTCAGCGGGAAACTAATACGTACGCAACATACAGCATTTGGAAACCACCCTCAGTTAGTGCTATTCGCGTGTATATTTTGTACCATCTTGCTTTTTGGATGTCGCTTTTAGAAGTGCAGATATATGTATATGTTACCGTTAAAACTAAAATTTTGCTGGAACGCGCTAATTGAGGGTGGTTTCCCAATGCTGTAGGTTGCGTGTGTATTTGGTTTCCCGCTGACTAGTTTTTTTACATAACGTAATATTTCAGTTTTAATTAATGAAACCTAAATATTTTTTATTATTATTATATATATATATATATATATATATATATATATATATATATATATATATATATATAAAGTTAGCATAGCCCTAATAATATATCTATATTTTAGCTTGGTCACTTAAATAGAAAAAATGTTACCTGCTGGCTAGAAGGTTATTAAAAAATTCGATAACTCGGAAAATAATACGGGGGAAAATATTGGGGCGAGTCCAACTTGGTCAAATTTAACCCGTCGAAAACACAGGCGTGTTTATTCTCCGCAAAAAAGAGCAGTTTCGACCTAACGCCCATTTTCCAAAATGTTTCTGTACCCGTAACCGACCACACAGGTCTTCTGGGCGTAACTATATCGACCCAACTAAACTTCGGGCAACAAATTGAGTCCATGGCTCAAACTGCTTCAAAGAATTTGGGAATCATCTCGAAGGTCCGACGGTACTTCAGCCCTGAACAGCTACTTAATTTGTATACAGCTCAAGTTCGATCTTGTATGGAGTACTGTAGCCACCTATGGGATGGTTCTGCAAAGTACCAACTAGAAGCGATGGACGCAGTTGACCGAAGAACCCGAAAAATTATTAACAACTTTGACCTCACCACCAAAAAACTGCAAAGCCTCAACCATCGTCGGAAAGTTGCCAGTTTAGCAGTCTTCTACAGATTACATTTTGGAGAGTGCGCGAATGCTCTTTTTGATCAGGTTGAACCCACACCCTTCTTGCATCGGACTACTAGACGCAGACAGACCTTCCATCCCTTCATGGTAGATATCCCAAGAAGTCGCGACCAAACGCTTCGACAGTTCCTTTTTGGTGCGGGTTGCCAAGGTGTGGAATGAACTGCCTGCGTCTGTATTTCCAGAAAACTATAGTCCTAGTTCTTTCAAGCGTCGAGTGAATAGGTATCTCGTGGATAGAGGTGTAACACATTCGTCTTCATCATCACTTTCCATCAGGTGAGATAGAAGACAAACGTCTAATCCTTTTTCAATAAAAAAAACTACAACCAATTTTCAATAAAGTACCATTAGAATGTGTCTAAATAAAGTGATTTACGTTAGAATTAGGATTTACGTTAGAATTAGAATTTACGTTAGAATTAGAATTTGCGGCCAGAAGGGCTTCGAGATCGGCTGACAGTCTGGTGGAAGAGTACGCTTGCGCATTTCTAGGCCTAGCGACCTTGCACTTCAAATCTAAGACAGGAGTAGTATATGAGACTGAATCACGAACTAGAGGATTGGGATGGGTTTCGGAGCGTTTGAAGAACGCTTCAGAGAGTGTTTTGAGGTGTTGTACTGTAGGCAGTTCAAGATCTCTATGCAAGTCCGCGTTACGCACGTACCACGGTGCGTTTATAGCCCTGCGGCAAAAGAGGTTTTGAACTACCTGCAGTTTGTGCAGGAGGGAGGGTTTGGCGTGGGCAAAGATTGGCGGGGCATATGTCATGACGGGTCTAAGGCAGACCTTGTAAAGTGTTCGTTTGTTTCTGAAAGACATTTTACTTTTTCTACCTAACATGCTATTTAGGCGGCCTAAGTAGTGACGGGCGAGTTTCGAAACTCTATCGACGTGTGGCTTGAAAGAAAGCGTCGGATCTAATGTGACGCCTAAGTATTTAGTACTGCGCATCCAGGGGATGGGAATGCCTAACATTCGAACGTGGGGATCGCCAGCGGGACGACGGCGTTTGTGGTCGAAGCGCATCGCACAACTCTTTTCAGGGTTCACATCGATGCGCCATTTTTTAAACCATACACCGAGGGCGTTTACGGCCTTTTGGAGTCTGGTTATACAGTGCGGAACACTGTGGCCTTTGGTATAGAGTGCGGTGTCATCAGCAAAGAGGGCGAGTTCGACGCCTTTCGGCGGAATGGGAATGTCGTTGGTGTACAACAGAGGGGCGAGGACTGAGCCTTGAGGGACTCCAGCCTTTATGGAGTCCCTCAAGTCCGTCGTCTGCGCAGGCCATTTAAGTAACTTTTCCAGCAGCACAATGCTGAGGCTTTGCCCTTTGCCGCAAAAAATTCACGAATGTAATAACTGTGGTTCATTAATTTTTTTAAAATAATTGTCAGTTGGATTTTTTTTGTGATAATAAACTCATTTTCATTTCATTCATTCTGCATACGTTTAAATAAATTGTATAGTCTTTTACTGTTGTTTAATAGCGGTGTTAGGCACGGGCCAGGCAAGGTTAAAACGGAGTCCTTCCGTGAACTGATATGACACGAAATGGCCAAGAAAATCAATTACTCTTCCTTATTATGATAGTAACATTTTCAACTCTAATTTTCTTTTCATCTGATAGGAAACAAAAATAAAAATACCTTATTTTCTATCTAAACAAAGCGTCTTATATATGCGAAAAATCCAAAAAATCGAATATTTTTGATACCTCAAAGCCTAGCGATACCAGGCTCTTAGGCAACGGCACTTGGCAGTGCGCGTAATTTGTAAATCGTCTGCAGAGAGGAGTTACGTTCTGAGATATGGGATTTTGAAAGTATGCTCTTATTAAATGCATGAATTTTCTGCTCATTCAAGTTTCGCCACCTTGCGGAAGTTACAAACTACTTTTATATAACAAAAAAATATGGAAGACGAGCCAAGACGTGTCCTGTGAATACACCTTTTGATGACCTCCAAGCAGTTGTGAGTACGAAACAAATGGACTGTGTCGTCGTCAAATTGTATACCTTCTATTCTATGTATTAATTTATTTTTATAAGTTAGTAAGAGAGGTTTGTCTTGCCTCTCACTCTATCTATATTCCTTATAAAAGTTAAGGTGTATTTACGCAATCTCGTTGAAGATGACGTCAAAAAAGACTTCCAACGGGTATAATTTTTTTACCTGTGATAAAATAAAATATTTTGAATTTGAAATTGTTTGAAAAGACAGATTTTATCGCAATCAACTTTGCTAAAGGCGTTTCTGAAGTCAAGTAGAACTAAGTACAGAGAGTAACTTTTTTTCTTTCGCCTTAATAATAGTACAGCGTCTAGATCGGAAATCTGATTACGACTTTATTACAAGATGCTCTAGACTAGAGCTTCTGCTAAAAAAAGGTAAAATGATAATTTTTACTTTACTGCGAGCCAACATTGGCGCTACTTAAGCGTCTTTCCATATATGTTTACTCTTTTTGTAACATTATGATGGCAAATAAACACTTGAATTATTAAAATTAAATAGAAAACACTAGGTGAACCTTCAAACCTAGCTTACGAGGTATTACAATAGTACTTATAGGCATGCATTTGGTTTTATGTTTGTAGATGATCATAATTGGATACTGAGTTCGAATCCAGTCTTCGCTTATTTTTTTATAATACAATTTTAGGTCAGGGATAAGTCTTTGCCTGCTTTATAGACTAGGAGTGGGATAAAAGAAACACTCATGTATGTTCATTAATACTTTATTTCACCCATAAAGAACGTTAACTGAATATTAAAATATCACTTAGTCTACCTTATATTATACATTGTGTCAATCACATTGCGGTAAGACACGGCTATAGTTCTGAGATTCCTTGAAATTCATCTTTTATAGCTGTTTTAAACCAAAAAAGTAATTTAAAAAAAACAATTTTAAATGCAAAAACGATATACAAATATAATTTTCAATTTATGCTTGTTTTAGAACAACATATCTTCTTGAAATGAAATTCAACTCAACAAGCCGCGCCTCATTCTGCGAGGTTATATTTAAACAATAAGAATACTATTTTTTTTTTAAATAATATGGCCGTGTTCGTTTTCAACCTGGTTGAAATTTATACCAATTATACAAAATATACAACTATTTAAACCATATACAATAATTAAAGGTAAACTATAAAATCCAATCCCAGATCGATTCAAAAATGGAAGATCAAATATCCAGCAGGCTTGGAGTTGCCTAAGCTGGAACACCCTATTGCTCAACATTTTTACTCATAGGAGTTATAGTTAGTTTGAAGCGAAAGAGACAATCCACGGAATAGCGTCTGGTATGGTTCAAAGTCAAATAATAATAATTGCACTAATACATTTTTATTTCTTATTCATTTCAACCAACGTAATCAAGAAAACAAGTAACAAAATCATGAAGCCCGTATATTTTATGAAACATCACAGATTATTATTCAGTTAAAAGTAACTACACATACAAACTATATAAATTACGATTTAAATTCTAGACAACTAATGGTGCAATGTAACAGTACCTTTCTATACGTATGCAGTGGCTGCTTCTTCAACTTTTTATGTTTTTCCTTTGAAGTCTCAAATACAATGTCACCCGCCAGGCCCCTTTAGTGATTAATTTTATGTAGTGACTAAAAAGTTCAAAAAAATATCTTATTTGTCAAGGAACACACTCAGGGCGCTTTTCCGAAACGAAACAATTGGGGCATGCCATACATACTTTCAAGTTGTAAAACTGGGACCCACTGCACAAAAATATATTTTTAAGGTTACAACAATACTCTTAAATAATATAATTTTTATAATTATATTCAAGGCAAAACAAAAACAATGTTTTGAATCTAAAGCGCAATCGATAACCTGAAATCAGATTTAAATATTAGCAAATAAGGTTTAAGTTGATTTTTGATAATCATTTTGATTTCGGAATGTCAATTCATTCTATAGAATGATAATTTTTCCCATCTCAATTCTTTTAAGGTAACAAATATTAATTGTGCAATAAATATATCCAAAATACATTATATTTTTAATTTTCATTTATTAGTAGCTCAGCTAAGTAATCTTAAAACTAGTATAGGGATACAATATACCAAATATGGGGTTTTAACATTTAACACAATTGATAGATGATCTAGTCAGCTTGTCTCTGAGATACATTTACAATGTCATTTATTTAAATATACCAACATTTTAGTACTTATCGATCTTGCAAGAGGGCTCTATGTTGAGTGACATGAAAAAGTAATGATCAAATAATTAACTAAACAGATAACTCCAAAATTCTATTACGTGATTGGTTGTTGAATGTCACTCAACACACCCAGGCTTTTCAGAACAGCTCCTAGACTATAGTTGATGGATTTTGCTCCAACTCTTCACTTACAATATGGTGATGTGTGTTCAAGCCATCAACTCCCAGAACTGTGACATGCGCTCGCCGGACGGCAGTGACATGCTCTGTGGTCGGGCGAAGTTCAGCTCGATAGTCTTGAACCGCCTGCGTAGTTCCGCGTCGAATATCTAGGAGAAAATAGTATAAAATGGTTATTTAGATTCAACACCCACACAACAAATTAACTATTTAACCAAGGTGCAATTTTCATCAGTTTTCTAATTGGCCTGTAGTAAATATATTTGTTCAGAAATATTCTCAACCATCAATTTGCATAAACTAACATCAGCGCACCAACTTACCGAGTGCGTTAGCGGCGCGGGCACAGCCCTAGCGTCCGTGCTAGCCAAGATGGCGTCCGCGCGCGAACACACTTCCCCTACGTGATGACGTTTCAGGGCCGCCACCTCCCACAGCATCGAACTTAGCGCTTGCGACTTTTGTGCGCAGGTCTCTTCCATTATGTATGGGTCGTTGGACACTGAAATATGCGATAGCAAATGTCAGTACATAATAGGTTTAGTGAACGCCATCCACGCAGGCGCCTCTACTACTTTTTGGTCTCTACATTGAACCTTACAGAGAGAAAAAGTAATGGGGAGATCGGGATAGCTAAAAAGACTAGAAAGATAATGATCAAAGTATTAGTTAAAATAAGATACATGTGTTTTTACTTTTATACTTGGTTTTTCATTTCTGGGAAAGGCTGTGAATACTTCAACAAATATTGTGGATTGTTTTACAATTACTAAGAAAGTTTCACTGACAAAATAACATTCACAACAGTCCTGTAAAGATATATTTAAAAACGTACATAAATCTAACTATGAGCTTTTTTAAATTTTATCCATGTAAACAATTTTATCATTTTATCATTCATGTAATTCGACATAATTTTAATTTTCTAATGTAATTGGTGTAATGTAAAGTGGTAATTATAAAATCTATTTTACTTAACTTTTATAAAATGTTCTATAGTTAAGGATTATGAAACAAAAACTGTTTTAATAAGGATGTTGTGTTTGCCTATTGGGGCTGCATTTTTACCTCACCTTGTATTGTACATGTAGTATATAATGTAGAATAATAGTGTTTAATAAATCTTTGTGTAAATGTACGCCTTGTTAGCAAACCTAGAGATACATAAATAAAAATAAATAAATAAATAAAAAAATACCATTTTAGATTTTAACTGTTAAAATGTTGGATATGTAGCATAAATAAAAATTGTAATTACATCTTTGTGCTTTATCCGAAATTTGCTTTTAACAACTAAATCAGAAAATTACACAAGAATGATCAACTTACTTATAGAAGGTTCAGCGTCCCTGCACACCATCCGTTTCAGGCCCGGATGTCTCAGAACAAGGTTGCCAACGAGCTGCAGCAGTGATATCGCATCCTCGGGCGACGCTACTAAGGCCAGTCGGGACAGGCGCTTGGCAAACGCTGCTACTAAACCTTCGGGGAGATGGCTGGAAGTACGAGAAATTATTAGTTCGAGAAGCATGTTGAAAATATTTTCAATGTGTTTTTAACCAAAAATAAATATGCAATTTTTTTTGAACACCAATAATATTTATGATGTTTTTTTTCTTTTTTGTAATTCTTTACCCTTAGGGGAAGGCAAAGGGATCTAGCCCATGCAGCCTTTTTTTTCTATTAGCATAAGCTGCATAATAAAAGAAACTAAAATATAAGAATACTTTTGTAAGTCCTATAAACTATTACTCATGTGTTAAGTTTGCACCTCGCACCAGTTACTTTACACTAATGCTGCTATGATGATATGCAAATATACTACTACAGTTCAGTAAATTTGTCAACAAGTGCTGGCTATGTTTATTTTAATTTTATTGTTCATTTTTAATACATGTAATTTTATATGATAAGCAAAGATAAAATTTAGATTATTTTCATATAGTGTAGAATTAAAAGAAAAACATTCATTAGGTGCTAGATTATTTAACCTCCTTAAAGTCAATGACGATGATGATGAAATACATAGAAGAACATTTAAGGTTGTGTTAAAATGATAAAGTATAAATGCCACGGATGGCAATGAAAATGTTGCATTGCACAATGCAATACTCAGTGCTGCTGCTATAAATTATTCTTAATCTGACTGCATAGTTGATTTGATTGGTATATTAAAAAAGATATATTTAGACTCGAAAATTACTTAGTTAACAAGAGAGAAGGTACCGGAGTACAAATTTTCATACTATCCGTATGGTTCATATTGGTTTAATACTGGACATTCTTGTAACATAATTAGTGTTGGAAGCTCAAAATTATTTTGTTAGCTCTTATTTAATTTGGTGAAAATGACACATTGATGTGGTCTATTAATGTGGATTTCTTGTTTGTTAAGTACACATTATATATTTATTTAAAAACTTGTGAAGATTGAATAGCTAATGAGAAGTGCTTTCAAATTGCAAAAAACAAATCATAACAAAGAAAATTGAAAACCATTGGAGCTATTGGTCAACGTCTTCTACAGCAAGTGACAGATCACAAGAATAATACTTACGTAGAACTCAGGAACACATCAGCCAAATGTATGAGTCTCTTCTTATATCTTGTAGCAAACATCTCCGGCTCAAACATTGAATATAGTCTGTCATACATGTCTGGGTATTCAATATTGTGATGACGGATTAATTCTAAGACTCCTTGCAGTGCCAGCATGCTGATTGGACCACCTGAGGGGAAAACATTCATTAGCTTTCCACGAAAACACTATAAGTAATGGTAATGAAAATTCATCAGAAGATCATAGTATTTGAAACAATAAAAGCTTACAAAATGTCCTCTTACTTGGTCTTATTAAGTTGTCATCTCATAATTGTATACAATATCAACTTTCTTTTCTATGAACAAAAAGATAATTTATCAATAAAATTATGAGCTATAAATTGGCAGATTATTGCAAAATTTGTTGTTGTTTTTAAATAGAGCACTGTTAGAAACTCACTTGTGTTTAAACTGTCCTATCTAACTAGTTTCAGTAACCTACAGTCTATAGCCATTATCTTACTTAATTAAAATGCCTAACATTTCGTGACATACATACATTTTTGATAGTGTCTACGAACCTGCATCCAAACTGTCACATATCATATCTGTGGCAAGAGTGACTCTAGAGAGCAGTGGCATGAGTCTCTCTACCAACAGGAGCAGGGCCCGGCGGTGAGTTCGAGGGTCCTCACAGAGAGGCCACTGGCAAGCAAAGCCCCAGCAGCGGTTCGCGTAGCGGCGGCAGACAGTGGGATGAAATGGAAACGGTACTTTCTCTGGAATTATTATTAAAAATTATTATTAGAAATTATTTATTATTATTGTAATTGAATAAAAAATTAAAACTACCTATTTAAACCTGCAGGAGTTTTAAGAAAAAAGGTAAAATTAAGATTATTTCAAAAGTAAGGTTTCCATAAAAAACTTTTAGTTGATAGGTTTTTCAGGAATGTTTGAAGAAAGACTTCTGTAGACAATAATTTAATAAGTACCTTTTGTATGTTTACTTTTGTAAGATAATTAAAGAAGACGGTACATCTACAATGTCATGTACTGAGTTCCTTAAGTATCTTACATTATATATAAATGTTACCTATCCTCCACTATTTTACTTAAAGCATACAAGTCATAACTTTAGCATATAGGTTTATAGCATTTACTACATGCTAGTATGACCTATGAAGACATTTTGAAAAGCCATAATCAAAGTAAAAGAGCTCACCATCATTTGCACAAAGTACTTTCATTTCGTTGTTTGCCTTTTTTTGTTTTCCCTTATTTTTTGCCTCAATTGGTATCTCTGAGACAAGCAGTTTGTCTAACAATTCCAGGTAGTTTTGCATGTATGTTGCTGTAGGTGATCTGAAAATGATAGCATAAAAATTATTTCTTTATATGCTGTAATAGTGAACAAATGTTAATAAATTTTGGCATAATATATCTTGTTTGAAAGACAAACAATTATTTATAAAACTTTTGACACAATGATGGTTGTGAAATATAATATAAGCCTTGTGTTATTCAGATACCTGAGTTGGGGCAGGGACTGATGTTTTTGTGATTTAATTATATATTTGTGATGTTATTTTAAAACATGAACAAACAGTACTTTCTCTACAATTTTTATTAAAATGGAACTTACTTGCAGTAGGCTATGGTTGACAGAACTTTGAGTCCATATTGTTGCACATCTCTATACTCAGTAAATTCTTGAAACCGAGTTATTGGACCTGACATTGACTGCTCAGAGTCCAAGAGGACTGTAAAAATATTCTGGAAAGAAAAAAGTTAAATTATATTTTAGATTTGTATTCAAATTTATTGATTTATTTTACACTGGTTTTTAAATTAAGTTTAAGGAAAAGTTTATTACTTTCTGAAACTTTAGTATGCCTTGAAAAATTAATAATTTGTTACCTTAAGCCTCGAAGATGGGAAATAATACCCAGCAGATTTTTCCATTGGGTATTTCCCTTCAGCTTGTAAAAGTTTACAGGTGGTAACCAAAGCTTGCAAACGAGAATTTGCTTTGCCATGTTTCAAGCAATTAAGGGACTTAGTGATGGCTGTCTCATAACATTCTCTGAGCCAGTTGGAGTATGCAGCTTCAGGGTTTACTTCTAAAAGCAAAAAAAACTTAATATGTACTATTAATTGCACTAACATTATAATTCATACTATACATGATCTAAATATACATACTACTCTATAGCTGCACTGCAGTAAACAGGAAGGTATGGTTTTATATAAGTGGTTGAATAATCTCACATGTTATAAAATGTGAACTCAGAAAAGACAACATAGCAATTTAGGATTAAGAGAAATACTATAGTTGTACATTCATATGTAACCCTAAATCAGACTGATTCAAGATGTATCAGCGCAAATCAATACACATGCCAAGACGTAAATAATGACTTCATGTTTATGGCAGAGCCTAATATTACCTGTGGGTTTTAGAGGTATAATTTCTTGTATAAGATCACCACGTTTAAGTAGTTCAGTAAATATCACTTCTGTTGTTAACAGCAAAGGCGTAAAGTTCTCTGTTTCGACCTGCAAACAGTAAAAATACGGAATAACAAAGTAACCTACAACGCAGACGTTATTGCGTATTTGCGGTACTAATACTGTGAGAAATTTACCTCAAACATTTGCAGTATATCAGCAAGATTATTGGCATATTTTCTTGAGTTTAAAAACTCATTCGCTTTATTTCGTAACTGTGCAGACACCATTTTAGACAAATTTGGATTCAGTGCGGCCATTTTTGCGAAGTTGAAGAACGGTCATCTGTCAAATACAAAGTGAGTTTTTTTCTTTTTTTTTAATTCTTTACCTTAGTAGAAGGCAAGGAATCTAGCACATGCAGCCTGTGTTTTTTTTATCTTTTAAAAATAATAGCATGGATTATTAGAATTTATGTTATGAGATTCGCGTTGATTATTTCATAAAGTTTTATAAGGTTTGGAAAAACTTTAAATATTGTTCAGAGAAAAAACAAAACTATAGATCTTAGTGCACATCGCACACAACTTTATCAAACGTCAATTATTAAATATTGTAATTTTGTATTTACTAGCATAAATATTGATGCTGTGCTGTGTAATCAATTACTTGACAACTTCTTTTGAGGTTATTTTAGCTGTCAATCAAACCGACGAAGCGGTCCGCGGCGTTTGTTTTGTTTGGTGGAGAGTACGATATTTAATACGTGTTTTTTACTTAATGATTTAGAAGTTGTGGTTTGAAACTTTATAAAAATGGATGGAGATTTGTACGATGAGTTCGGAAACTATATAGGACCAGACCTGGAGTCCGACTCTGAAGATGAACAAAGTATTTACGGAGGTGACAATAGGGATGCTGATGAAGATGCAATGGATGAAGATGAAGATGCTGATGCTGAACCTGAAGTTGCACCTATGTCTGTTGTATTGCATGAGGACAAGCGGTAGGTGACCATTTGGTTTACTAAACAAGCTTCTGTTGGCGATTTCGCTGTCATTAATTCAACGAATCTTTATCTAATATACCAATAACATCAAAACAGAGTAAGTAACAAACAAAGGTAGTTTTTATACATTAATAAACATACATTTTCACCTTATAGATACTATCCACAAGCAGTTGAAGTGTATGGGCCTGATGTGGAAACAGTAGTGCAAGAAGAAGACGCTCAAGCTTTGGACAAGCCTCTAGTTGAGCCAGTCAAACATAAGAAGTTTCAGGTCCAAGAACAACAGTTACCAGAGACCACTTATGACATGGAATATTTAGCTGATATGCTGGACAATACTAATCTCATGAGAAATGTTACACTAATGGGACATTTACACAATGGTAATTCATTTATAATGCTCAATTTGGGTTGGCATTAGAAATATGCATCTTGAATTTTGGATATGTGAGGAGTGTTAAGTATAGCTTATGTTTGTTATGCTTCATTAGACCACAATAAACAATTTGCATTGGTACTTTTTGAGGTAATGACTATAATATAATGATAAAACTGACTTAAATAAAGTTCACATATTAATAGGTTAAGTTTTTATACAGTAACTGTATGTGCTAGTGTGGTGCGGCAACATGTGGAGAAGCTCTAGAAATGAAAATATGTCAAACTTCAATTCCTATGAATCTAACTAATTAGATTTGAAGGCTATGTTTACCGAAACACATCTGTAAAAAAATTGTATTTACTTATGTGTTTTGGTAAACATCACCGCAAAGTTATGTATAAAAAATTAAAAAATTGTGAGATTTACTTATTGCCACACCTGGAGGATTTATGGGGGTTAAATACCCCAATCCCCTTGGAACCCCCATCACTCCAAAAACCCTTATTTTGTGATGTGAATTTCTAATGCAATCCCTTCAATTTTTATTAGATTATTTTTGGATAAATAAAATATTTCCTATTGCCCTTTAAAATATTTTCATTTATTTGATTAACTTTATTAACTACCTCTGAGATTATCTTTTGATTCCCAATGGGATAATCCTGCTAGACCTTGGCTATTTTCAAAATAATAATCAAGGCATATAATAGTGTACTTTGTTTTCTTCTTCCTTTTGTTGGTGTGCATTATATTAGGGTTGTGATAAAATTAAGCTCTACACTTCATATACTTATTAAAATTCACAGATATAAGAATAAATTTGTTATGAAAGAACAATATTTCAGCATTACCTATCTATGAATTCCTTTAAATTTCAGGCAAAACTTCATTTGTGGACTGCCTCATAAGACAGACCCATCCGAGCACCATCAACCATGACACTACCATTCCGATGAGGTATACAGACACCTTGTTTGTGGAGCAGGAGAGGGGTGTATCCATCAAGTCTATGCCGGTCACTTTGTTGCTTAAGAATATCAAGGGAAAGTCACATTTGCTGAATGTGATGGATACTCCCGGACATGTTAATTTCAGTGATGAAGTTACTTCAGCTTTAAGAATTTCTGATGGTAAATTATACAAAAATTTTTGTTAAATAGGTATTTCCTTTTAATTATTTTTCAAATTGTACTATTCATTACAGATTGTGTAAAATGCTTGTGTACTCATAAATTTAATACTTCTGCGTTTATTTAAAAAGAAATACTTTCTAGGTATACACTTAAATATGATGTAGCTGTACTTTCTTAATATTTATAAAAGGAACTGCTTCAGTCACTGCCCCGCAACAGGGAGTTGGCTAGAAAAGATAAATAAGTAATGCTTTGGAACAAGATGTCAGCAGTCCTTAACAAATGATGTAAATAATATAGATTATGAGAAGAACAATCCGTACCAGCAGAATTCTATTTAAACATATAGTTTAAGCTCCTTATATGTGTCAATTAAATCTATGGAAATATTTTTTTGTGCAGGTGCTGTGCTATTCGTAGACGCGGCAGAAGGCATAATGCTCAATACAGAACGTATGCTTCGCCACGCCGTCCAGGAGAGAGTTCCACTTACTCTCTGCATCAACAAAATTGACAGGCTGATCTTAGAGCTGAAGTTGCCACCTGCCGATGCTTACTACAAGCTTCGCCACATCATCGATGAGGTGAATTCTATGTTAGAAACAAATCAAGCTCAGGATAATCCAGATGAGCCAGCATTGGTGTTTTCGCCTCTTTTAGGTATGTAATTGGCCTTTGCAATTTTTTTCCGGCAATAAATACAGTTTTGGAAAGATTATTTATCATAATAGTTACCTAAGATAAAGGTCAAAGTATAAAAAAATTAAAATAATAATATAAAATATTATAATTGTATATTATGTTATAATTATAAAAAAATTAATATTATATATTATAACAAAAAGGAGTGCACTATGCAATTGTGATATTATTCAAACATAAAATTATTGAAGTCCCAAAAATAAGGGGCATTATTTATTTATTTAATCAAATCATTTCATTGCCTCATTATTAGTTGGGCTAACTTTTTCAAAAACAAATAAATGTGTAGGTGTTTTTTTAATACTTATGAAATTTTGTTGGTTTATAGATAAGAAGTTGGGTAAAAGCAGTTTTGCCTAAAATTTAAATATAAAATATTGTTCCAGGTAATGTCTGCTTCGCGTCAGCCCTCTACGACGTCTGCTTTACACTGGAGTCGTTCGCGAGCATGTACGCCGCCGCCTACCCCAGCTCCGCGCTGCGCCCGGCCGACATGGCGCAGTGGCTGTGGGGCGACGTGTACTTCAACGCCAAGAACCGCAGGTTCAGTAAGAAGCAGCCACACTCATCGGCTCAGAGAAGTTTTGTGGAGTTCATATTGGAGCCGCTGTATAAGATTTTCGCACAGGTTAACTTAATTTTATATAATCTTTTAATTTAGACTTTTTATAATCTGTATATACAGTTCTTTATGTGGTAACTTATAAGCAAATAGTTAAAACAGATGATAAACCAAAAACTATTGAATATGCAAAAAGGTGTGGAAGTGGAGCTGTGCATGGTTGTTTATATGGTATGTGCATATGGTTATCTGCAAAAATTTTAGTATTGTTGATGATGCATAATTAAAATTCAAAGTTAAATTTTTCAAATTAATTAATATATATTTGAATATTTTTTATTTGCTTTATACCATTTGTTTCCACATGAATAAATAGTATAATTGTGAACATCATATCCACATTCACGTTCTCTTCATTATGATTGATTAGTCACTTTACCATTATTTATCCACTTGAACCCAGGTGGTAGGTGACGTGGACGACACGCTGCCCGCGGTTCTGTCCGAGCTGGGCATCAAGCTCACCAAGCAAGAAGCCAAGCTGAACGTGCGACCTCTGCTCCGACTTGTCTTCAGTCGGTTTTTCGGAGATTTTAGGTAATTACCCAAAACATGTTCGTTTACATACAAAAAAAATAATAAAAAAATTCGTTCACAGTTCACAGGCATGGGTAAGATTGGAAAATTGATTATTTTCTTAACTCAGTTGATGTTCTATACAGGTCATTACTAAATTATTTTCAAAAATAAAAAAATTCTAAATATTTCTTTCATTATAGGTAACAAAATGTAGACTTGGTGGTCTTATATTTCTTCACCTTCATCATGATGAAAAAGAATATGGGTGGCAAAGTTCACTCCTATTCTAAATTAATATGATGATGATAATACCCTGATGATGGACTCCATACGAGTCCGAAACTAGTCGGACCTTTCCAACAATAACGCGCGCGTAAAAGCTGTAATTTTAAAATTTATGAAAATGTCTCACTTAACATTTTTAAAATTAATTTGTAATATACGTATCGCGCAAAAGCTGCTGCCCGATCCCGCTCGCTGGCGTAGTGCTGAGCATCGATGCGTGATGCGCACGAGTCGAAGTCCAGTAATATCTAGTGAACCGGTGCTTATATAGTGCCTGTATAGTGAATTGGCTAAATACACTTTAGTCATTTATTCAACGATCATTTTTGAGTCCTGATTAAAATTGTTGCGCATTTTCCTTCTGTTTCTCCATCTCCATCTGTTTATCTAACCAAAGTGTTTCGTGACCTCCAGCGGCTTCGTGGACATGGTGGTGCGCCACGTGCCGTCCCCGCTCGACGGCGCCGCCCGCAAGGTGGCGCACAGCTACCGCGGCGCCGCCGGCCCGCTGCACGCCGACATGCTCCACTGCGACCAGTCCGGCCGCCTCGTCGCGCACACCACCAAGATGTACCCGACCGATGATTGTTCATTCTTTCTGGTGAGTTGCACAACGTCGCCACGTGGCAGGGTAGCTGCCACTCCTGCACTCCTCTACGCCTCTACGTGGCGTCGTTATCAAGGCTTTATAAGTGAATTTACCAAAAGTATAAATAATTACCTACATGATTTATTCCCGGCACATGTTAAAAACGGCAATTTCTAATATAATATAAATAACGTTATTTGTGCCACGAATAAATCATGTAGGTAATTATTTATATTTTTGATAAATTCACTTATAAAGCCTCGATAACGGCGCCAGGTTTGATAGAAACTCGACATTGGGTAAATTTATATTTTATTAACTTTATTATTTATTAACTTGATAACTCTTCATAAGTTCCATGATGTAACAAAATACGTTCAACCATTCTAATAAATATGATACATTTGTTACTATGAAATAATCTCCGTTGCATGCCAGGTGCTCGCCCGCATAATGTCCGGCACGCTGTACGCGGGGCAAGCCGTGCGCGTGCTCGGAGAGAACTACAGCACGCAGGACGAAGAAGATTCCAGAATTATGAACGTAGGCCGGCTTTGGATCTATGAGGCGAGGTACAAGGTTCGTACTTATAATAAGTTTAATAATATTTTAAAAGAAATAATACAGAAAAACATAATTGTCTTCTAAAAACTTCTTATACAGAAATATTAAGAATTCTGATACAATATTTTTTTATTCTCTCACTTGGCTCTAGCTAACAAAATTATAAAGTTACTAAAATGTTGAGTGATTAGAAGTGGACCTGTCTATGAAAGTTAACAAACCACTCAATGACAATTTTAAAGGAATATCATTTCGCTGTTGCATAAATTAATCATACGTGGCAAATGTGTCTGCTGCTAAATAATTAAATACTGCGGCGAAACTTACTACACTTTTTCTTTTCATACTATGACTCTTTTAAATTTTAAATTTAAAAATTTCCTTTTCTTCTCTCGTGTCAACATCTCGACCTACCACCTGCAGGTGGAACTAAACCGTGTGCCAGCCGGGTGCTGGGCTCTCATAGAAGGCATCGACCAGCCCATCGTGAAGACCTGCACCCTGGTGGCCGCTGATGAAGACGACGAGCTCTTCACCTTCAAACCTTTGAGGTTCAATACGCAGGCAGTCGTCAAGATTGCTGTGGAACCGGTCAACCCGTCCGAGCTGCCCAAGATGTTGGATGGCTTGAGGAAGGTAGGTCTCTTGGAGTGACAATAAAATAAGTTTTTTGTTTTAAAACTATCAGCGTGCAGCCACTTTGCTCGGTGACCTACTTCCCGGCTGCATTGCTTAGACGTGCCAAAGGTTAAGACATGGTTCTGATTGTGAAAGAATTAGTATGAAAATTACTGGCAACAACGAGCTTTGGATCTCCATGGCATACCATTGTCCGCCATTTTGAAAAATCTTGAATTTAGCAGCCAGTGAAGAAACTGCCAGTCTCCACGCAAAAATGTTAGAGCCTCTTTCACAATATTAATTTGAATTATTCCATTGTCTCTAGTATCTTTGACTGAAGTACTGACCCGTTAATAACTTAAATGAATTAATAACATTAAATTGAAGCAGTCTGAAAACTATCAATCCTGTGATGGCAAAATCTCCATGAAACATAATCAAAATCAGAGAATATTCACTTGACCTCTAAATTAATGAAACTTCCAGGTGAACAAGTCCTACCCGCTGCTGTCCACCCGCGTGGAAGAGTCGGGCGAGCACGTGGTCCTCGGCACGGGCGAGCTGTACCTCGACTGCGTCATGCACGACCTCAGGAATATGTACTCCGAGATCGATATTAAAGGTATTATACACATCTCAAACCCACATTTATTTATTTAAATAGAGGATCACCAACATGACATATACCGTTAAAATAACATTAAATCTAGTGTTCAGTACAGATCTGAATATTGTCACAATTATATGTCAAAATATCACATGACACCACATTTACATTTTATTCAATCCTGTACGATTTTAAAATATGTCTTTGTTTTTTATTTATATAGGTTGTTATTTTAAAAGTATTATTCGTGAAATGTTAATGGTCGTCTACAAATAATATGCAAAAACATGATCTCATATTATTGGAATAAAAAGAAGATATTATTAATCTTTACATTATGGTTACGCAACTGAAAAAAAATCCATAGGTAACTCAATTAACATCCATTAAAGAAAAAACTTTTATGAAAGCCGACGCATCCCACAATTACCGTTACTAATAAAGTGTTTTTCCATTTCTCATTATGATATTGCATAATTGTCATTTTAAATTTTTATACTGTAAATGCTATTGTGAATTTTGCAATACAAAAATATTTTTAAACTCTCTATAATATACCATAATCCGCATTACACAATTCAACCCCCAGTGGCCGACCCGGTAGTGTCCTTCTGCGAGACAGTAGTGGAGACATCATCGCTGAAGTGCTTTGCTGAGACCCCGAACAAACGGAACAAGTTGACCATGATTGCTGAGCCTCTTGAGCGAGGACTGGCTGAGGACATTGAGGCTGGCAGCGTCTGTGTCACTTGGGACCGGAAACGGCTTGGAGACTTTTTTCAGACTAAGTAAGGTTATAGTTTTATTTTGAAAGATTTATAGTCGGGGTCATTTGTGATATTTAGATATATGAAATAATCATGTGTCAGATATAGAACCTAGTATTGTTACCAAGCTTTTTATCACAGCCTTGATTTTTACTACACAATGTTTGTTAAACTGTTCTACTCCAGCTTTTACCACACTTATTTATTAAACAAAAATTATAATAACATCTCTAGTTTATGAATCTAATAAAAAATTGTGTAATGAATAAAATAACAATTCTTTAATATATTTTTGCTTTTAATACAGGTCTGTGTAGTTGTAAATAAATTTTGTACTTCAACTGTACGAGAACTTTACAAGTTGTAAAGTAAATGGATGTCTGCTTAATAAAGGCCAAAACTAACTAATCGCGCAGCCAAAACCAGATCACCTTGACACATGGATGCGGTTCCTTATACGGGGGGAAATAGTATAAACCAACTAGTTACATCATCCCAACCCAATTATGGAGTAGTTTCTTTCAATTTGTAGTCCACACGGATAGGGAGACTTGACGTGGGATTCCTCATGGCGGTTTGCTTCTGCGTTAGGGCAATTGGCTTAATATTCTTACGTTGTAGAAGCGCATTGGTACAGTTGGCAGACACCGGGTTCGAACTTGGGACTTTACGATTCAGGAGCCAGCACCTTAACCGACGCGAATAAATGTAATACAGTAACGACGATCACCTTGTAGATACGACTGGGACCTGCTGGCGGCGCGCTCCATCTGGGCGTTCGGGCCGGACGCCGCGGGGCCCAACATCCTGGTGGACGACACGCTGCCCTCGGAGGTCGACAAGCACCTGCTGGCCTCCGTCAAGGACAGCATAGTGCAAGGTGATTGCGTGATGATCGCTCAACACTGGAATTATATAGCGTTTCTTTGTGTTCTAATTTCATTTACGTATAATTCTGTATCATTTTTTTAATTATTTCATTGTATATAATATACAGGGGGATTCCCATAACGTGTCAAGCCGATGCCAGGTGATAGGGGACTTTCACACCTAGCTATTGAACGCCCATGTTTGTTCAGCGATTGTTGAGTAGTTTCCGAGATATAGGTAGCTTATTTTAATGTTTAAAGGATCTTGTGAAAGTGACTAAAATTTTCTTCATCTATTATGTATTAGGATTGACATTTTTCTGTCACTTTTTTTCTATATGGTTACGGCCAGTTGCCATGAATTGTAGTTTTAAGTTAAATAAACCTTTCCGTATTGGTATGAACCAATACCAGTTACAACAAAATTGCATAATAAATATAATAATAATAATAAATCCCGAGACAAACACACCAACTGTATGGCCCCAAAGTAAGCAGAGCTTGTGTTATGGATGGCCATACAGCGAACTGGGGGGGGGGGAAGAATCCAGAATCAACATACGTATAGTATAAATAACAACCATGACCCGAGAACCAACGACATGTATGTCCGTCACATTAATGAATGCTCCGGCCAGGACTCCGGCGTATGACAGAGGGCTGCTAACCACTACGCTACTCTGCCGTTAATATGAATAATATTATTTTAAAAATAATTAATGAGCCTGACGGCTGGATCCCGCGGTAACTCGTGAACGGGTGCCGTTTGAGGGCGTTCGTCGTTTGGATACGTGGGGGAGGGAGACTTGCCGAGCTAACAGATGCAGATAGAATAACTTTGTATAGACATAAAGAGACTCTGTAAATTTATTTTAAAAAAATTATACCCGTGAAGTTTATTGCCAGTTCTTCTTCACGAAGGTTTTTCCGAACTGGTGGTAGAGTCATGTTTTGTTTGACGTCAATAAGAACAAGTAATTGTCAATGTCAAGAAATAACCATTTCATTTCATAGCCTAGTTACTACTAAAAAGTAACGTAATAATTCAACTGACATATCACCCACAATTTATTTTTAACATTTATTTCTATAATACGACTAGTGTTTTCTTTGTACAGGTTTCCAATGGGGGACGCGAGAGGGCCCCCTCTGCGAGGAGCCCATCCGGAACGTGAAGTTCAAGATTTTAGACGCAGTCATAGCGCAGGAGCCGCTGCACCGGGGTGGCGGGCAGATCATCCCCACCGCCAGGCGGGTGAGCTGGCCATTACTTCATTCACCAACTCGAAATGCGTCAAAAACAATGGCACCAAAGATTGTGGCTCATGTTTTTAGTTCATTGGGGACTTGTTTGTATCCAAGCTCACTTGATGTAAAGCGACGACATATCACGCCAATCCACGTTTCTTTTGATATTTTCGATGGAAAACATATACTTACCTGGATTTCAGATATTTTTTTAAACCTTTTGTTACTTTGTCAGTGAACAGGTGCGGGGTGTACTACAAATTGGGTATTTGACAATTTTTTTTATTGCATATATACTTAAATAGTATTTCAATATTGGATAAAATATATTATAGTTACGCAGATAATGTGCTTATATGCATACTGTCGTTATAAAAATTATATTAAATGTCAGTAAGTTAATAATATAAAAAAAATACATATTTTATAATAAGTATTTGGTTTATTTTTTAAGTTTTCTAATCTGTATAAATTCGATATTAAACTCAAAACTTTGTTTTCCGTAACATTTTTTTTGGGTCAATGACCTTGTATTTTTTTAATATATAATAAAAGCTTGCATTTTCAAATGGTGTGAAATACCCAATTGATCGAAACCATTTCCTTAACACAGATTACTAAAGTCATTTTGTATCTGATAAATCAGTCCGTACCAATAATGGATTTCCCGCCTTTTTAACTGACCCGACTGTCTGCGCGCGCTGACGGCTGCGTGCGAAGAACTTAAATTCGAACGCGATATTTACCTTTCACCCTATAGGATCCCGCGGTAACTCGTGAACGGGTGCCGTTTGAGGGTGGTCGTCGTTTGGATACTTGGGGGGAGGGAGACTTGCCGAGCTAACAGATGCAGATAAGAATTTTGTATAGACATAAAGAGGCACCGTAAATTAATTTTGAAAAAATATACCCGTGAAATTTCTTGCCAGTTCTTCTTCACGAAGGTTTTTCCGAACTGGTGGTAGAGTCATGTTTTATTTGACATCAATAAGAACAAGTAATCGTCAATGTTGAGAAATAAATATTTGACTTTGAATTTTCCTCATCTCTGCATTGCGATTATTAATTCTGTTTTCGATTGTGAAATTGTCCGAACAACAAATGGACGTAAGAAGAGTTCCGAGCGTGTAATTTTTGAACAGTCCATCTGTCTGTAAGTCGACGGATTGTGAGTATCCGATCGCAGTTGACTGGTATCAATGTACTTGGTCACCGCAGGTGGCGTATTCAGCGTTCCTCATGGCGACGCCGCGCCTCATGGAGCCCTACTTGTTCGTGGAGGTGCAAGCGCCCGCGGACTGCGTCTCCGCCGTCTACAACGTTCTCGCTAAGAGACGAGGTTGGTGTGGGGAATTGTTTAGTGCTTGTTGCGTAACCTACTTATTTATCACGATTATACGTATTCAGGGCCGGATTTAGCAAAGCTTTTCTGCTTTTGTTAAAAAAAAGAGTTTTTTAACCATTAACACTTCTACAAAGTAAAAACTTACACAAATATGTGCACAAACTATTATTAATTGTTTATTAACGTGTTTATTCTAATAATTTGAGTTTTTTCGCACTACTTGATACAATTTTTATTTTATTCGGAAATTAATTTGGGGCCTTCACTCTTTTATTGCCCCAGGGCCTCCAAACCTCTAAATCTGACCTTGATCTTATTGCGTATACAATCGATTGGAGAGTCCCAAAAAGGTAAGGTAAGAGTTTAAAAGCTTACATTGTAGCCCGTTTCATTGTCTGTTTGTTTATTGGATTTTATTAGAAATGGTGCCTTGATTGAAATGTGTTTAAATAAAAAATATCAGTTTTTAGATATGTATCGTTTGTTAGATTTTTACATTTTTTATGTACTTTTCTAGACATTTGTTAATAATAGTTAGCACCTAATTACTATACATTATGTTACACAATGGATTGCCTCCGCCCAGGTCACGTGACGCAGGACGCGCCGGTGCCCGGGTCGCCGCTGTACACGATCAAGGCGTTCGTGCCGGCCGTGGACTCGTTCGGCTTCGAGACGGACCTGCGCACGCACACGCAGGGACAGGCCTTCTGCCTGCAGGTGTTCCACCACTGGCAGATCGTACCCGGAGACCCCTTGGACAAGACTATTGTGATCAGGTGACTGTTCAGTGTTCGACTTAAAAAAATTGTCTATTGTAATTCAAAAAATACGTTTATTTTACAAAAAAATATTATGTCAAATGGATTTAGCAGGTAGCAAACATTTTTTTGTACGTAGAAATTGTCATTAATAAAGGTATGAAATCAATGTGTCAATGCAAGCAGAAACAACAATTATATTATAACCTCTTACTTCAATAAGGCTTACCTTATATAGTTTTAAATATATACTTGGTTTAAAACTTACATGACGATATATTTTCTTTGCTCCCAGGCCGCTGGAGCCCCAGCCGGCCACGCACTTAGCTCGCGAGTTCATGATCAAGACGCGCCGCCGCAAGGGCCTCAGCGAAGACGTCTCCATCAACAAGTTCTTCGACGACCCCATGTTGCTGGAGCTGGCGCGGCAAGACGTGCAGTTCAACTAGGTCTAAGTCCGATGTAGAATAAATGTGTTTAAATGTATGTGGTTTTGTTAATTGTGTGGTCCTGTACTGTAACATCCTTAACTAAAAAAGCGACAAAAAAAAACTTTTGGCTAGCGCTTTTACTTGAATTTAAAAAATCGCGAGAAACATCCTTTGCGCACAACTTCTTGCAACAGACAAATATTGAACCCTCTTTTGTGTCGAGGGTTGAAACAGCAACGTTTCAACAATTCAAACATCTCAAAATAAACCCGCAAAGAAAAGTGAAAACGTTAGTCTCTAGGTTTCTGTTCGTGATAATGTAAAATTACATTTGTATATTTTCAAATCTTTGAAGCTTATATTCTTGAAGTTACTTCTATCACAACAAAGGAAATTATGTTTATTAAAGGAGTCTCAAAATAACCAGAGGCAGACTGAGATAAGAATGCTGGATATCCACACGTTTTATGCTTGAGTAAAAATTGGCATAGTGATTAAATTTACAGAATATACCTCCTATAAATAAGAAATCATTAGTGTAGCCTAAAAGACATGTTAAAGTAATTGTAGAAGTAGCACGGCAATCTTCTTCCGATTGCTTGACGTAAAAATATACATAATTCAGCCGCGCCCATGCTTAGTAAATAATGTTTAAGTTACTACATTTCAATTGTGTGTCCAAACGCATTAAGTAGTTAAGCTCATAAGTTCAATAAGATGGAAGGTTAAGTTAAGGAATTATTTAATTCTGTTCTTAGATTCGTGATAAGCGGGATTTTGGGAGAGGTCAGGGAAGAATTTGTATTAAAATTTTTAGAAGTCTACGTTTATTCTGAAGTTCTTACTTCGTATATTCCACAAGCATTCGTATTTTAAATATTCTTTAACTAATTTTAAAGTAGTGTCTAAGCTCCATGCCAATATTTTAAAAAATGCGAAATAATTACGAGCTTTTGCCGCCAACCGATTTGTCAGCTTAACCGATTCGTTGCGATGTCTAATTTCGCTAACTTCTGACTGTGGCGTCGAACAAAAATAACGTGACACTGTTCAGTGCCCACCGCCATACGATTAGATGACACGCGTCTGTGTCTTCAACCATGCGGAAAAGAAAACAATATTTTGACCGTTTTTTACATGTTCAAAGCTTGAAGACTTTCAGTTTACATTGGAAATCTATCGTGAACGGCCAGGCATGTTTTAAGTGATAAGAAGTGGCAAAATAAGTGTATTTTTGGAAATGGAGGGTAAGTGACTTTTTTAATACAGGTGTGCTAAACCTTTTTAACTGATTTTGCATTTCCTAATGATGTGATTGATTATAAGGTATTAAATTAGGTCTAAAAACATTGTTTTGGTTTTCCTCATGACAAATTTCAACTGTTTAAACTATGCAAATGAAAAACTGCCAAGTTCGATTTAATAGATAATAGATATTCACAACAAATGTCAAAATAATTATTATGCCGTTATATTATGGTTATTTATCGTGTATTTATTGTTTAAGAATTACGACGAATAAGAAAGTACATTTTCGAGACAGAAATTGAAACTCAATGTGACGATGACGAAGTGATAGTACAGAATTCGCAAACGTATTCACAACACGTATCAAATAACACAACTTTCAAAAAGGTTGGTGACCCCTATTTTAAAAAAGTGTTACAATATCCAGAAACGAAGGCTACGAGCTTAATATACGTGAAAATTGAAGTTAGTTTGGGTACAAACTCCCTAAAACTTAATTGAAGGAGTTACCATCGATTTTTAAATGACACACATCCGTGCTTGACGCCCCACGCAAAAAACAGTGATGTCACTGAAACGTACCATCCGCAACGAATCGGTTTAAGCACTTAACTTAATGAAGCTGCAAGCAGACTTAGACAAGTTATCGGATTACTACTTAAAAACCAAAATAACGGTTAATATATAAAACAAATGCGAATATATCACTTTCACTCGCAAAACCAGACCTCTAACTTACTCTTACAATTTCAATGGGGTTTCAATTCAAAAAACGTCACTTATACGAGACCTTGGCGTGCATTTTGACGACTGCGGGATTATATCGATAAAATAGCGGATAAGGGTTACAAGAATCTTGGATTTATAATTAGAACCTGCAAGCCATTCAATAATATCCGTACTGTTCAAACTATGCATTATGCCTATGCTCGGAGTATTGTTGAATATGCTAGTCTTATATGGAATCCCCAGTACGCTGTCTACACGGATCGACTGGAGCGACTTCAGAAGATATTTGTGAGGCACTTGAATTATCGTTTCGCTAGATCAGAGTTATGTACTTACAAGGAAAGATGTAGAAAATTTAATTTATAAACACTCGAAGATCGACATTAGTTGATGGATCTATGCTTGTTTTTCGACATTGTAAGGGGGAACGTGGAATGCAATGAGCTAGTGCAGGGGTCGGCAACCTTTAGAGTAAGAAGAGTCAAAAATTACAATTTACAAAATTAAATAATATAATCACTCATTATTTAAGTAAAAAAAATAGAAAAAGTAAACAGTTACGGACTATCGTCAGTTTTCAAGTCTGGGGAAATTTAAAAGGCCCATAGGGCAATAAATAAACTGTCCATTTCGAAAAAAGGGACTAACGACAGTGACGACGCGTGTCGTGGGGGAGGGGTGCGGTGAAAAACAAGTTCAAGTGGGTGAGAGATAGAAATGGTGCCTAATCCTGGTTAATCGATTCACGATTTTCAAATGATTCTTGTTTAACAATATTTGCATATGGAACTAAAGAGTCGCAGATTCACATTTAAATAGCCGCATGTGGCTTGCGATCCACAGGCACTTTTTTTCCACTGGCCGACCCCTGAGCTAGTGGAAAGTGTAAGGTTCAACGCACAAGACCGTCGCGACGTCGTGCCCGCCGCCGGCTCTTGCCTGTTTTCGTTGCCCCTACCACGTGTACCAACTATGCGCGCAATGCTCCTGTGTCTCGTTTGCCGCTAACCTATAACGCTTTATTTTATGAAATAGATTTGTTTATTGACTCAAAAAATACTATCAAAAGTAAAGCTATTGAAATTCTTAGTTAAAATTATTAAAAGTAAAATATTCTAAACCTCAAAAATATAAGACTAAGTATAAAACTTTGTGTATGACTATGCATATATATTTTAAGTAAATGTATTGTTATGTATCTATTTGTAAATTATAATAATTATTATTGTTACTATTACGGTATAAATTTAATCAGACAAAACACGTCTTTTCTTTCAGTGATATTTAAGGGAAACCTGTTATTTGCCTTTTCTAGTTATAAGTACTAGTTTAAGATTTATTGTAAATTACGCTGTTGGTTTTCTTAATAAAATAAATAAATAAACTTAAAATTCATGTCCAAACCAAGTGTCTTACCAGAAAAATAGAAGGAATATAAATCTACTTAAGCACTAGCGTACTTAATTTTAACTTACCACTTGTCAGTCAGCTGACGTTACACGTATGTACTTAATTACTTAATAGGTATAAGCCGTACATTAAAGAAAGGAATCATAAATGGCGGCTTGTACTTGCATTGACATATAGTACGGTTAGCACACAAAGTTTCAAAAGATTTTTTTCTATTAAAAAATAATAAAAACAAGACTGGGTTTTTAAACTAGCTTCTGACATCGGCTTCGTCGGCGTGAAAGTTGAAAGACACGTGGCGCCCTCCGTTATCATTACAACGTTATTGTTGTTTTCATCGGAAACAGTGCTTCGTTTCTTTACACGTGGCAGTTTAAATATCAAAACTTCAGGAGAATCCTTATTATGATGTTGGTTAAAATAAAACACGAATATTATTTAAATCAAGACTACTATTTTTTTTACTTACCGTGCGCGCGAGAGTGAGTATAGACGGCACTAGTGTGCGAGCGAGAGAACATGATAAGCACCGCCATTTTGAATTCCTTTTTTAATGAACCATGTTATACGTATACCAGCCATGAGTCGTTCCCTCAGCTGGTTAATTTATCGTGTCAGATAGTTGTCAAACATTTGTTTAGTTTGAAAATTCTCTAAAATCATATAACATTTGTGCCTACCTGAACAATAAAATGTGTTCAAATTAAAAAAAATAAGATTATATTGAACTTTGATAACGATTCAAAAACATTTTCAGTGGATTAAAAAAGAAAGGATTAAAGGATTTTCTGTCACCTCGGAAAAACAGTGAATAAATTACACGATAGGTGGCGCTAGTAAAAGTTGGTCCTATTTTTTTTAACCTTGCTATCTTATGCTATTTAATCGGACCAGCTTTTCGTGGCGCCATCTATCAAGGTCACTGGATCTACTTTTTTCATAACTTGTCCTATCAAGTTATGAAAAAAGTCCCTGATTATTGTTAAACGAAAAGCGAAAAGCCAGTATGACGGTTGACGGTGACGTGACATTGACATTTCTACTGTCTGTTCGCACGTTTGCCTTTGGTTGAGGTTATGTTTTGTTTTGCTAGCTTAAAAATTTGCGTGCGAATTTGATAAATAGTTATCTATTTAAATATATACTACATTGAGGTTGTGCTAAAAATCAAAAAAAATGGCGAGGGGAAAAGATAAGAAGAAGTAAGTTTCTGCTGTTGTTACCTATGTGAATGTTTACAAAAAAAAAAAAAAAACAAACGACCACGTACCAAACTAACGGTAACTTATTTAAATAATTATTTACAACATTTATGTTATTTTTAGGCGTAAATTAGAAAAAAAGCAAGAAGGTGACGATGTCCCTAAGAAAATTCCCCACACTTTGGAGTCTCTTAGAGAGAAAGATGAGACTATGCTGGCTAATGTTGAAGTTGAGGAGCAAGAAGAGGTAACCTAAAGTGGGAACAAAGAGTTCTTATTGAAAATAACTTGAACTTATCATAATTAACATTCGAATGCTTGTAGAAAATATCATTAAAAAATTAAAAGAAAATAAATTTAGGTTAGCAAGTATACATACAATCCACATAAGTCATAAATATTGAAGTGTACAACATGTTATTTTTCAGGCACAAAAAGATATGGAATTAGATGAGCTGTCAGCATATTATGAGAATTCTTATGAGCCCAAAGTTCTTATTACATATTCTGACAATCCACACAGTAAAACTAGGATATTTGGTAGAGAACTTACACGAATAATCCCCAACTCCCTTTCCAGATATAGGATGAGGTAACTTTTAACGAAATTTAACTCTAATGACTTTTGTATTAGTAAACCCAAATATGGATAATTTATTTCAGATCTTCAGTAAAAAGAATAGTTCAGTCATCAATTAGAGAAAACTTCACAGATGTAATTATAGTGAACGAAAATCAAAAGCAACCAAATGGTTTTCTATTGATCCACCTCCCCAATGGCCCTACAGCTCACTTTAGACTATCTAGTTGTAAAATTACACCAGAATTGGGAAAAGATCACAAAGAAAGAACGAACCACAGACCTGAGGTAATAATTTTAATTAATTTATCCAGTTTCTCGTTCATGTAATAATAAGAACAAAAACATTAGGTTAATAAACAGTTTGCTCATCAGTATAAAACATTATACAAAAATTTAAAAATAGAAATGATGTTGTTTTTAAATAACCCCTGGCACACAAACAAACTATCAACTGCTTAGTTTAGGATCATATGCTACCTAGTATGTTTGTCTGGAGTTTTTCTTAACTGTCTATTTAAATTGTGTTCTTAAGTCCATTTGCACACAGGTAACAATCTTATTATAAGTTAATTAATGTGGCTTAATATATTGATACACATCTCTTTCAATCTAAAGGCGAATTGAAGCAACTAACTATAGCCATAGCAAAGTTGTTGAATCTAAGGTTTAGTGTAGTAAGGGTTGTAACATAACAGCAATGGTTAAAATGATATCATAACTAATGCAACAAACTAACCTAACCTCAACGACTCAATTTTGACTGGTTAATGCTATAGTTTTGGTCGAGTAAACTATAGAGTCAATAGAGTTTAAGAATAACAAGTAATACCCTGGTGCATTACACAACTGTTGATTTCTAATGTTATTGTTAGGGTAATTTTGACTATGACAATAATTGCGCCTGCGCTTCTTACTCACCTTCTAACAGAAATTGACTGTGATTGAAGGACAGTTTAACTAGCTAACTGGCTAATACCAGTTTTAATTTGTAAATCAGGTCTTCACTTACAAAACTTAATTATAAATAAATTCTTGTAGGTAATACTGAACAACTTCAGCACCCGGCTGGGTTTGACAGTAGGGCGCATGCTGGGCGCTATCTTCCATTACGAGCCACAATTCCGAGGCAGAAGGGCTGTCACTTTCCATAATCAGAGAGATTATATATTCTTTAGACACCACAGGTAAGGAAAAACTATTTGTTTATTACAACCAATATTTATTAATTTATGATGAAAGTAACAGTTTTTAAATTTTAGCAATGTTGAAGAAAATCCTGAAAATTAATATCAAAATAGATTGTTGAGTTTGAATTGCTGTCTGCTTTTGCACAAAATTTATAGATACTATTTGTGGGTAATTTTATCTATGAAACCATATATGGTGGCGCTGACTCAAATTATGAATAACATTTGCTATAACAAATATTCATTTATTACTTCAGGATTGTGCCCCTACACAATTTTAGGTTATAATTTCCTTATGAGTAAAAAATGTTATCAAAGGTAAAAAGATCTGTGTAAATACAATAAAAACAATTAGACTATGAATAAATAAATATTTATCCTTAATTTGAAGCTAATGCATTATTATCCCTATTCCAGGAAAAAACAGTTTTGATATTTTAAGCATAGTACCTGTAAGCTTTAGCAGCAGGGCATTTCTTTTTTCGAAATGGACAGTTTATTAATGCCCCATCCTTTTTAATTTCACTGGAATTTGTAGCTTAGCGCTGACTCCTACATACGGTATGTTAGGCATACGGTGTTACCACACCAATCGATCGACGTATTGATGTGTATGGTGTGGTAACACCCTATGGGCACCCGAGAGGGCAAGGACCTCGGCTTAGGACGTCGTATATTGAAACTACTGGTTCGGAAGGGTCATCAGCAGCAGGGCAGTGATCTAAATCTAGAAGTAAAACTTTGCCAATGTGGAGTTGAGTGGAGTATTCTACCGTTAGAGTTATGGTTCCAGCTTATTTAAATATTTCATTGTTCAAATCCGATTCAGTGAAATCCGCTTTTTACATAAACAGATAAAAGAAAGTTTTAATTTCAAATGATACATAATAATCGATTAAAGCTAGGTAGAAAATAGGTAAACAGCAACATCCCATTCGATCGATATAGATTCCGCATACGCCGGCGGTCTTTAGCAAACTTGATTGCATACAACCAGTGCCTAAAACAATTATGTACAATAAAAAATAAGCTTTACTTAATTTGCATACCTAAATCAGTTTTTTATTCATATATTTATCTTTTCAATAAAAAATTATATTAAATATAAGATCGAAGGCTGTAACCCTGCGCTCGTTTATGACCACGCGATCGAACTATCGCGAGCCTATAATAACCCCTGCGTACTTATATTAAAGTTCAGTTTTGGTATGCAGCCGTCTCCGCCCTGGGAGAGTCGGTAGGTTTTTTCGTAAGGAGTGATTTGTCCGTTCCGTAGTAACTTGTTTAGTATTCTGTGGTATAACGCAAGCATAACTTTAATATTATTTGGCAATTTTTACAATGTGTTTGCATAAATCGCCTTATGAGACCTGCAATACCATGTATAAAATTCACAAAACACTTAATTAATAATTTTTTTTCCAGATATGAGTTCACAAAGGATGGAAAAAGAGCAAAACTATGTGAACTTGGACCCCGATTTACATTAAAACTTATATCACTTCAGCAAGGAACATTTGATTCTAAACACGGAGACTATGAATGGATCGTCGCAGGCAGGAGGCACCAGATGGAAACTTCCAGAAGACGATTCTTTTTATAATTTAGATTTTAAGTTCTCTTTAGTGAATATACTACTATTAATTAATTCTAACTTTTATTTCACCTACCTTTGGTCGGGCTCACAACCGCATGATTGTGACAGATATGCTTTGTTTGTCTTTTTGTGTAAGTGAGGCAGAAAGCAAGCGTGGGCGAAGGTCAGGTTGAAACTCGTTTATTTCGCCGTTGGATTCGTTTGGACCCCGCCGCGTGTGAGTAATGATGGGAAAATTATGTAATTTTCGCTTTATTGTGACTTTTTGTTAATTATGAAGTGTTTTAAGTAAAACTTGGCAAGGTGTAAATAAGCGTGCTGACGATGGTTTCAGAATAGTAACTATATGGCTAGATAATAATTTACTAACTTTGAATAAGAAAAAATCAAAATGTTGCCTTTTAGTATCAGATCACTTCCAGGGGTAGGTATGCTCAATGTAAAAGCACATAGTTGTGCTAACAGCAATAACTGTGTATGCCATCAGATTGAAATGGTTTCCTCTATTAGATATCTTGGTGTCCTCATCGATCAATGAAACATGGACTGAACAAATTAAACATGCTCTCAATTAGAATCAGAAAACTTTTTTATATATTCAGAAACTTGCGCTATGTCTGTGATAATATATTACTCAAATCTATTTACTTCGCCCTGCGCCAGTCCACGTGCATCACCTTTGATATAATAATTTTTGATAATTTATTTTTGTGTTTAACGAATTATTAGAGTAAAACGTCATTGTTAGCGATAAGATTATGATTTTTTTGTTCTCAAATATAATCGTTATATCTTGTTAATGAATAAAAGAAGACTAAACGTGTTAATTAAAATGACTGAGATTTATTTGCTGCTGTTGTGTATCTTGTAACTGTTAAAATATTGTAACTGTTCTTTTTTTCAATAAAAAATGTTCATTGATTAATTACCGTTTTGTTATCATTCCCCTGATTACACATTTGTGAGGTAATAAAATAATAATAATACAGTAAGCTTTACATTATTATTATTTTATTAAATGTTACAGCTGAGTCACTGTGTATGGTAAGGAGAGGTATATTGGTGATGTAGGAAATTTGGTGATATTTTTTAAACAGACTACCATAGAATTGCCTATGCAAGCACGTTCCTGAGACAATGCTAGCGAGTTGTTACAAGTGTGAAGAGGATAGATACATATCATGCGGTCCACTGGGTCGTTGCTGCGTTTCGTAAACAAACTTTTTCGATAATTCCGCATCAGTGGCGCCATTGTTTATTGTTTGCGGGTTGCGTTTAAGTATTTTGATAAAATTTTATTATAATAATTGCAGTTTTTGTATAAAAACTTTACAAACCATTGAATAAACTTACGATATTTAAAATAAAGTTATAGTGAAGTCGTGGTTTAATCAAGGTAAGTTTTTATTCCTTAATTTTCAACCGTTGTTTCTTAGTGTTTTGCCAACATTTTCCGTTGCCTTTTTTAGAGGTTAACTTCAGGCCTGATTTGATCTTTTATTCAAAATAAACTAAAGAAGCCTCATATAGTATTTGAAAGATATTGCTTTGAGGAAATCGTCAGTGCGTTTTATTTTGAAATTAATTAAGTTTTTTTTTATCACCAAATTACCTGCACATTATTTTTCTTGTTTTTACCCGTAGATTGGCAATGGAAACAAAAAGTAAATACAGAAAATACAATCAGCAGCAACTTCAAAAAGCTGTTAGTTTAGTAATAAATGAAGGTAAGACTATATATAAAGCTGCTAAGGCAGCAGACGTTCCATGGAGCACTCTGAAGCGTTACCTGGAGAATGAAGAGGATTCTGTAAGAAAAATGGGGAGGCCGTATGCACTGTCTTCTGATTTGGAGTTAAGGCTTTATAATTATATTATAGAAATGCAGGAATTGGGGTTTGGACTAACCGTTTACCAGATTAGAAAATATGCTTTTGATCTTGCTGAATTGGCTGGTCGTGAGAATTTCTTGCCATCAGCTAATCGCGTTGCAAGCAAATGGTGGTGGAATAGCTTTAAGAGTAGGTACAATTTGTGCCTTCGGGTACCAGAAAATCTTTCGGCCTACAGAGCTTCTATGGCTAATGAATTGATGATCAAAGATTTCTTTTCGAAACTAGAAGATCTTCTCACGAAACTAAATATAAAAAACAAACCCAATTTAATTTGGAATTGCGATGAGACTGGATTATCATATGTGGTGAAACCATCTTAAGTTGTTACCGGCATTGGTAAAAAGTATGTTTATAAAAGATCCTACGCTGAACGAGGTCAAACTCAAACAATGTTAGCATGCATTTGTGCAAATGGAACATGGATTCCTCCTATGATAATATTTAAAGGTGTTAGGTGGAACGACACACTTAAAAATGATGTTCTTCCCAACGCATTAATTAAACTATCTCCTAAGGGATGGATCAATTCGGAATTATTTTTGGAATGGTTTAAGTTTTTTATAACTGCCATACCGCCTGAACGTCCTGTGGTCCTGCTGATGGACTCACACTCTGCACATATTGGCGCAGATGTTCTTAAAGTTGCGAAAGATAATCAAGTTTATCTATTTACTTTCCCAGCTCATTGTACGCATCTATTGCAGCCACTTGACGTAGGACTATTTGGGCCACTTAAGAGTTACTGGCGCGACAGCATGAATCGTTACATGAGCAATAACCCTAGAGATGCTCCAAATCGTAGCAACTTTCATTCCATAATGAATCCAGCATTCATAAGCGCCTTTACTAAAAAGAACATTGAACATGCTTTTAAAAAAACAGGCATATGCCCTTTAGACGGAAACGCTATTTCAGAAGAAGCATTACGACCCTCAGCTTTAACTGACACTGCTCCTGATTCTTTAGCTTCAGCTTCAACAAATGCAGCATCTGGAAGTTGTACTTCAGATCTTCAATTCACAGTGGACGACATTTTAAAAACACCTAAAGCTTTAGGACGTCCAGAGAGGTCAAGTAAAAGAGATTCTAGCGCGAAATGCTTAACACCAATAAATGAAAATGTAATACAAGAAACTCTTCAGCCTCAGCCTTCAACTTCGGGTAAATCTGCTCAAAAACCAAAAAAAAGTAAAAAAGAAGATGATTGGGAGTGTGGATTATGTGAAGTTTTATACTCAACTGACGTCAAAAAAAAGAATGGAGCCAAATGGATCCAGTGCTCATATTGTTTGACGCCATACCATGAGATTTGCGCATCTATCGAAGATACTGACGCCGAGGAACAGTTGTATTATAGATGTGATCGTTGTATGGAATAATATTTCTAAGTATCTGTTAATATCTATGATTTCCAAAATATCACCATATTTCCTATCTACCATCACCAATCTACCAATCTGTGTCACCAACTTACCTAAGATTACTTTTATATTAATTTTCCGTTTAGTACCAAAATTATAAGATTTTTGTTATGTTAAGTATTCTTGATAGTTACCTAAAATAATAAATATTGTAATAAAAAGAATTTCTTTTTTTTATTTGTTGTTAAATACCTATAAAATCTTCATGTTTCATTTTTATCACCAACATACCTTTCCTTACCCTACTATATGAGTCACTGTGACTACGAGGGGTGAGTCAGTGTGCACACATATTGGTACACAGTGGCTCAAATACATTTTTTGTATATTGTGTCTTCAATTATATGCATAATATTTTATCGGTTTATACTGAAATTATATTAAACTGCAATGGTCAACCAACAATTTGTAAAAGTTTCACAGTAATCCCACCAGAATTTGCATTTCAAATAGCGTTGCGAAAAAAACGGAGTCACTGTTGCCTACTTGACCCCAAGGTAACTGTCAATCAGTGCTAGGTACTTAGGTCGATTAACACGTTCAGACCGGCACCTCATAAGTAGGTAATTGTTATCCAGCGGCAGCGAGGTGATAAATACATGGAGTAGCCGTAATGTCCTATGTAAATAAGTAGTTATGTGTATCGACGAGGAAGAAGAGGAAGAACTTGGTTATCTCCCTTTACTTATACAAAAATACTAATAAAAGAAAGAGATAGTACTATTTTTGTATGTTGTCACTAAAATATCAATCATGTAGTGACGTCATAACAGGTGGCTAGCGTGCCCATTGACCTCTAACTAATGGACAGGCCCTAAGTACGAAAAAAACGTGCATACCTAAACTTGAAATGTAACATAAAATGGCGTCCATTTTTAGCGTTGCACAGAGAGTATCGAATCTACTATCGATATTTTAAAACTAAATATAGAACTTGCAATATAATATTGTAATTTAATGAACTTTTGCGAGAGATTGACGTAAATAAAATAATCATAGTTTATGGTTTATTTACTTTCATTATAATTCTTTTAATATAAAAAATAAAGAACTATACAGTTTATTTTCTTATTCCTGATATAGTCCCGTCAAATTAGCCAGAAAAATAGCGGTCAGTTTGCATTAATTCCCAACATGCTGAATTTTGGTACAGACCTGGGGTACACTATTATAAATAAAACACCGAAAGATCCCATGTTTGCTTATAAAGTTATTAAAGGTCAAGCATCAAAGTTTTCGGTTCAATCAATTAAAGTCTGGCTTGTCTTCAATAATTACGATTCATAAACAGACAAAACAACTACCAATAATATACTAATATTCAATAACAAATTTAACAATTCTAAGCAAGCTTAATTCCCTCTTTCTTCACGCCTTTTTGATTCAAAAATACTCGCACAACGGCAAGCAAAGCAAATACCGTTTCGATATGATTTACTGCGTAAGCCCCTGTTATCATTTACATCGAAGGTATGAAAAATAAAAGCAACGAACTTGGTTGTCTCCCTTTACTTATACAAAAATGCTAATAAAAGAAAGAAATAGTACTATTTTTGAATGTTGTCACTAAAATATCAATCATGTAGTGACGTCATAGCAGGTGGCTAGCGTGCCACAAATCGCCATTTATTGTTACATTACTGTCAAAAAAAGCTGCCAAAAGTGATATTCCGGAGCTTTGATTATTTAACCAGATATCGATGATCATTATTAATATGTTTTTATTTTTCATACTTTCGATGTAAATGATAACATGGGCTTACGCAGTAAATCATATCGAAACGGTATTTGCTTTGCTTGCCGTTGTGCGAGTATTTTTGAATCAAAAAGGCGTGAAGAAAGAGGGAATCAAGCTTGCTTAGAATTGTTAAATTTGTTATTGAATATTAGTATGTTATTGGTAGTTGTTTTGTCTGTTTATGAATCGTAATTATTGAAGACAAGCCAGACTTTAATTGATTGAACCGAAAACTTTGATGCTTGACCTTTAATAACTTTATAAGCAAACATGGGATCTTTCGGTGTTTTATTTATAATAGTGTACCCCAGGTCTGTACCAAAATTCAGCATGTTGGGAATTAATGCAAACTGACCGCTATTTTTCTGGCTAATTTGACGGGACTATATCAGGAATAAGAAAATAAACTGTATAGTTCTTTATTTTTTATATTAAAAGAATTATAATGAAAGTAAATAAACCATAAACTATGATTATTTTATTTACGTCAATCTCTCGCAAAAGTTCATTAAATTACAATATTATATTGCAAGTTCTATATTTAGTTTTAAAATATCGATAGTAGATTCGATACTCTCTGTGCAACACTAAAAATGGACGCCATTTTATGTTACATTTCAAGTTTAGGTATGCACGTTTTTTTCGTACTTAGGGCCTGGATAAACCAAAAGTCTTGCCAGGCAGCGTGCGTCACCGGTGGACACGGCTGAGAATAGGCACAAAAAACATATTTTTTATCTTTCTAACTATCTAAAAATCCTATTAAGTATATTATTTAAATTGTCTCATGAATCATAACCATCTCTGTTTTTAATTATAATAATGAAAAAATGGAGGTAGATCTTTCAGATCAAAATATTCGTACTATTCTAGCCTTAGAAAAACCCTAAAGTAGTATGGCAAAATAATGATTGAGATTGTCTGTGGCGCAATGTTAGTCAACACTTGGGTTATTCACCAAAAGTATGGAACAGGGAAACAACTTAGTATTTTAGAATTTCGAGAACTAAAAGTAAAGGAATTGAGTAGCAAACCTAAAACGGATAGTTTACCTGAAGACGCTGCAGAGGTGGGAGGGCCCAATATACAAAGAAAGCCACAACATAAGTTACAAAAACCGGAAGGAAAACTAAAATATACCCGAAAAAGATGCAGACCTTGTTACGACCATCTTACAACTGAATCTTGGTTATGGCTAGAAAAAAAACAAAACGCGTAAATACATTTTGCTCCGCATGTAAAAAGCCAATGTGTTAGGATTGTTTCAATGCGGTTCACAAAAAATTATTTTAATTTCCATTACATTTTGTTTTCAAATTTGATTTATTTTTGCTTTTATTTCTTATCTTAATAATAATATGCTATTCACAATTATTGTCGAAACAAAGTCGGAATGTATCTTTAAATGGATTTTGCCAATAGCTTTAAAAAATTAGGAACACTGGCTATCAAATCGTCTTTCCTCCTTGGTAAGCCTTTTTTGCTGTATTCCATAACCAATGTTTTAGAAATCGTTTATGAACCAGGGCGAGATTCCTTACAAGGGATCTGAAATGTTTTCGAAGCATGTTTGATCCTTTCACTAGTTCGAATCTTGCATTTTGAACGTTTGCTTCGCTATACCGATACCGGATACGCTGAATAAGGTAAACCAATTATTGGCATAGTATACCCCAGCATAACTGAACTTGGACTTTTCACTATTGGCATGGAGCCAACATTTGGAAATCTTAAAATATATTATTTTCAACGGAACAGTCTATGGCTTAGGACTATTTAGCAACAAAGCGACGGAGCAAGTTATACTCTTCATTGATTTTCATTTTTACTGTACGTACATAAATATATTTTTTCTTCTTTTTTTGTAATTTTTATCAATATGTTGCTTTTTCTTATGTTGTGAACTTTTAAGTGCGTATTATGTTAAAAATATTTCTATACCTATTATTGTATTGTGTGAAGTGTAAATAAATAAATATGTCTACATTTTTCAGAGAAAAGTTAGTTTAAGAGCGTTTTCGTAACAGACAAAAATTTACATTTTTCTAGGTGAAATTTTCAAACAATATACTAAATTTTGCTTTTTTTTTAACGCTATCATTTGATAGGATTGACAACAAATTGTCTGACGTTTTTGAATGGCCGCTCAGTTCTGATGTCCCCTATGATTATCATCAGCAGTCATTACATAAGTGGTATATTTATAGTATCAAAAATAAAACAAGTAAATACCATATGAATATTTAATTAACTGTGACATCTTAGTGTTTTAGCACAGTAACTTATTGTTCTCCATCAGAGGCTCTTCAGTAATTCGTTCAAGACATTCCATACCTGCAAATGAAAACAAGAAAATATATTATTTCTATACATATACTATTTTAGAAAGGATATAATGATCATATACATATAGTGAATACAATATACATGTAGTCAATCTATATAACCAAGAAAACTATTAGAATTTTTTTTGGCAGTTTGGACCACACATAATCTCTGTCTGTTCTTTGCAGAGCAAAACTTTTATGTTTAACTCTTTTAATATAAACACAGACTGATGAGTGAATTTATTATGTATTAAAAATCAAATGTATACAGGGTGAAACGTCGTAAACAGAAATTTGTGTTTCTACAGCAGTAATTTAAGGCAAATTCATTGTAAGAACTCTAGAAGCAAACAACTAAACTTTATTGATAATAATTTTTAATAGCGAAAACACCAACCTTATGGTCACCCTATACGAATACAGTAACACGCTATAGGTCTGACAGTTTAACGTAGCAATTAGGGTGACCATGAAACTCAAAAAATTTACAACAATTTTTTTGATTAATGTATCATGAAACTACCTTTACATATTTTTGCCTGTTTTCACGTCCACATGTTTAAACTAAAGTTAAACAGTAAGAAACACATAATTCTGTGTACGACCTGATTGACTTGATGATTTACTCAATGTACATTTTAAAAATATATTTACCTATGTTCTGGAAACTTGTAGGACAAAGTTGTAACAACTTTAAGATCTGAAAACGATGAGAAAATAATTGGTTATAATTTAAAAGTGAATGTATTTTTGATATCACATATTTTTTTAACATCAGACATGTATGGTTGGTCAACATGATTAGTTGGGTTCGCTCTGTTGAGGGAGACCTGAAGGTCAAGTCATCATTAGATAAGTCATTCAGAAACTGTATTAATAACTTATGCTTTTTATTTTTACTTCATATGGAGACAAACAGCTTAGCAATAAAATTTATTTCCAGATTTAGTAAATGAAATGAATTAAGCTTCCACTTATACTGTACTGTAATTTTAGTTCAATAAAACTCACCTTAAAAATGAGCTATGTTAAGAGAACTGAGGAGCCATATATCTTGAGTCTGAAAAAAATTTAGAAATAGGATAATTCAAATTTTTACTCAATGAAAGATCAGAAATAGGTAAAAATGATCAGATGTGTTTGGTTGGTCAACATGATTAATTGGGTTCGCTCTGTTGAGGGAGACCTGAAGGTCAAGTCATCATACTAGTTTGGTTTGGAATATCACATTAGTTTAACAAAATAAACTTATCATTTATAAACATAACATGAGCGACAAAATTACAGCTTAAGTTGAAATAAATAGTACCTAGCCTAACATTTGGCAAACTTAGGCAAACATTAGTTAAGAATCAAGAAAAATACTCACCTTTTGTGGGCCAGTTGTCCCGTCAATTTCATATATTATTACCTGTTAACAACAGAAATATAAGTAAACCGAATGAAAAATCATTACAAAAAGATGTATATTTGATTTTCAACTCAGACGCTATTGGTTGGTCAACATGGTTAGTTGGGTTCGCTCTGTTGAGGGAGACCTGAAGGTCTGGTCATCATTGTGAATTTTTTCGCCCATGAAATGGTATTAATCCCTTCTACCTGAGGGTTAGTCTATTTAAACATTAATCTTAGGGTGTCTGTCATCAAAGATGAGTTGCCAACTTTGTTGTGGCTATTCTAGCATAAGTAGGCTTACACAGATGGTAGTATCCACCCAGCCTTATATTAACAAAGATATTTGCTTCTAGTTGTTTGCATCATATAGCTATATACTACAAGAAGTAAATAAAGTAATAAAACATTTTCTTACCATAACTAACTTCATTTGTATGGTTCTTCTATCATACTGGTGTTTCCTGAAAGGGAAAAACTTTTTATAGTTCACATTTAAAGGATGGTTATTTCTATTGAAGATAGTAATGTTCAGTGTGGATAGTTATGTTATCAACAGTATAATTCTGATGTCCCTATCTAAGAATCATCACTTGTATCTTTATAATTTGAAAACTAATTTGTTTGTATAGTGACAGCTACAAAATTTTAAAATATATTTTACCTTGGGTATGAGTTAACATTATGGCAACTAGTACTCTTTTTGCTCCTCCTATAATACCTATAACAATCAAAAATAAAGGTCAAGACATGACATAAAATATAAAAATACATGTTCATAAAGATATATTCAGTGGCGATAGTTACATTAACAGCATCATAATCAGATGTCCCTATCTGAAATCATCATTTTAGATTTTGAAACAAAATATTTCTATAGTTTATTCACTTAGCAGTTCCTTATCAAGTCTTTCCAGACTGGGACTAGATGTAAATATGTAAAAGAAATTGAATAAAATAAAAATATATGTTTTACTCACCATACTAGCTTAAAATGAAATTGAAATTTCCAACTCAAAAGCAGGAAATGACTTCCAGCACCTGATACAGACTATATTATTTTAATACCATGTTTAGATCCTCAATTCAGATTATATTTAAATTACTAAATCAGATAGGAGCGAAAGACAAATTAAGCTGTACATCAATGAAATTCAGCTGAACTATGAAATCATCATAGCATTATAGTAATATAATTTTTTTTTAAATTAAACTTATATACAATTGTTTCATCTTCAAGTATAACATGCCAGCACTAAGTAGAATTTTCAACAATGTTTGACGGATTAATTATGCATGTCAGTTTGTTTAGACTTATTTTACTTACAGGAACTAGAAGTTGAGCACTGTTTCAATGAGCTTGAAGTCTGTGGTAGATGTCTTCACCTGTTAATACAATAATATAATGTAGTATACAGACCATAACTTGAATAAGACTTAGCCTTGTTTTTCCATCAGATAGGAGCGAAAGACAAATTATGCTGTACATCAATGTGATTCAGCTGAACTATGAATTCATCATATTAACAGTTTATATATTATGGTATTAACAAAATAGCTAACATACCATTATACTAAAGATTCCTCATCATTTTTAGTAAGCACCACCTGAAATGGAATAAACAGCTGGTAATTAAATGAACAATAAATAAAGCTTTTCATTTACGTGGTAATTGATCTATCAGATAGGAGCGAAAGACAATTTTAATGTATACATCAAGGTAAATCAGATGAACTATGGGATCATCATAAAAATTTACAGTAATTTTAAGAAGGTAATTAGTAATAATACTTTACACAAACTTTCTTGCAGTATGATCAGCTCAGCAGAGCCATTTTCTGAAAAAAATTAAACATAGTTTAAAGGGTTTGTTAAATTCAAAGTCCTTTATAAGTTACAAATTTATTCAGATTTAGCAATTTTGTTCTGCATCAGACCTCGCAACTAGTGGCCCTAAACTACACTAATGTAAAAACTTTGATAAAAAAAATAATGGAAGTATGAAAAAACTTCAAGTTAAAACAATAAAAAAGAAGGGCACTATAGTTTTACCTAACTAAATTAACTGTTACACTGTTGCGAGACAACTGAAGGTTTTCAGATGCACTGCAATATCATCACTAGAAAATATCACGAATATAAATATCTAATTTAATAATAGTTTTACTCACTTGATGTATATATTTTTACAAGAATATATCTTGATCCTTGGTAATCTGAAAAAATTTACATACACATGTTATATCATTTATTTTTAAGTAAAAGTGCAACCTCTACAAATATTTGATCAGATAGAGCTAATAATACATGCAAATCATTTTTAAATCAATGGTTAGCACTTTTCATCATGTCAATCTGGATGACCAGAATTGTTTCAAATACTAAGTAGATTTAGTTCTTTGGATTAAGAAAAATCACAGGTATCATTGGTTAGCACTTATCACCATGTCAATCCGGATGACCAGAATTGTTTTAAATTATAAGTAGAAAAGAAAAATCACTGGTCAAAAAATCAATAGATTTAATTACCAGTCTTTAGGTTTCCTATATTTTCCTTGGACAAATATACGAGGTACATCAATACCCTCTTTGAAGTTCACTGTGCGACGATGGACATAGGTATTCATCATAATTTCAAAACCAGAATCAGCGAATATTTTCTCCAACTCTTCAACTGTGTAGTAATAACTCCTGTAAATAGAAATATTATAGTAGATAAACCATACCATATACTGAAAGTACGTTATGAACAGAATCCTCGTATTTACCTAGTACCATCTTGACGCATGTACAAATTGTCAGCTATTTTGTGGCCAGGTTTAAATCTCAACTGCGCCATGTCGTATCTACCATAGTCACGGAATAACAGAACGCCTCCTGGTTTTAAGGCACGGAAGGAAAGCCGCGCCACGTGTGCCCAACGCGAAGGTTCTATCGCCGACAATACAAAAATAAGACTTGCAAGATCTATGCTCTCTTCTTTCACAGTATCAAACAAATCCTCCTTAGTTAGATCTGCACAGAACGCCTTTATCCGGCTCTCGTTATACAATTTATTATCTTTAACAAATTGAACAGCACGTGGAGAAAAATCGCAAGCATAGAAGAAGAAGTTCGAAAATCCCTCTTCAACCAAAGGATACACCATGTTGCCGACTCCGCATCCAAGTTCTAGGAAAACTATTTTCTGATCGGGATCAAAGTTGATTAGTTCTTGAAACTCACGTGTAGTCCAACGTCGGTCACGAAAAAATTTTGTTTCGTTCCGTTTGTAAAATATGTCCCAATGACGTTTTGACTCACGTTCCAGTTTGGCTGCCTTGGATTCTGTAACTAACCGGCTGTTTTGAGCTTCGAGACGCTTTTTGTCTTCGTCAGACAACGCTTTTATTTCATGAACAAATACATTCTGATCGATGCTTTCATCGGTTTCCATCGTTATTTGGGGGCAATTTTGTGAATATTATGATTTCAATTTATGTCGACAAGATAGCAAAGAAGGTAACTGTAGTATTATTTATTACATATTTCTAAAGTTTAATCACTTATTTAACACATGAAAAAGAGCAACAAATCGACCGACGACCACTCACTCACTGGCCGGGCACATAAATGAAGTCACATCAGTCACAGTCAGCTGTCAGTCAGATGAACGAACGAAATACACGTCACCGACCGGCCGGACAGAAAGTACAGTCAGGCAGCATGGAATGACAGCTTATCAGTTGATTGACAAATTAACTGACAGAACAGTTTTGGTGTGTTGTGTAAGTAATGGGTCGATTCTCATGGGCGAAGCACTTATCTAAACTTATTAAATATCTTTAGTTCTTGAAAGCAATGTTTTAATTTCAGTAATACTTTTGTTATACTAATACTTGAAATTGGCAGAAATAGTTATTGTGTGGTAACAACTGATTGCCATAAAAAACAAAACACAACAAACTTAAGATTTCCTTTATTTACAATTTTTATATATTATTTGGTGCGTGGCAACGAGACTACCAGCCGTTGCACCAGTAGTGCCGTTTACAATCAACGACACTACCAAGCCATTTTTATAAAAGTACAAACAACACAACACTTCGGAAAGGTCATTCGTCAAATCTCATATCTAGTAAAAGTATTAAAATTACGTTTTTTTCCTCATATGTTTATAAGATAACAGTAACTTATAGTTATATTTTTTGCCGTGTTGTACCTAAGCATAGCAGTTGTTTCTGTGAATGGCGTAACAGAAGAAAACTTGTTTAAATTAGCAAAAACAAATAACGTTGATAAAACAAATTCTAAGAAAAAAAGAAACACGTTACTGTTAAGAATAAAACACAAAAGAAGATTTGTCGTCGGAAAAGTTAAGAAAGCACCACGTCATGCAGTGACTACGTAGAATGGAGACAAAAAAGTTAACATTCTCTCATACGTTTTTAGAAAATATCTGCGATTATGAATGTACAAATTCGGAAACAGTATTGTTTTCAAATATCGATGATACATTACACGATGATGGTGATTTCTTACATACCTCATACAGGTCCTGACGATATTGATGATACGTAGATATGGGGGGCGGGAAAGACCTACCACGCTAACAGATGCAGATAAGAATAATTTTATACAAACATAAAGAGGGACTGTAAATTTATTGTGAAAAAAATATACGAAGAAGGTTTTTCGAATTGGTGGTAGAGTCACAGTCTCTGTCAATTCCTCTTTGCCAAGACTGATAAAGCTAAGTCTTCTGAAATATGTATATTAGATGGTCCAGAATCCTCAGTAACAGTTGCCAATAGTACAATTGGCCGTTGTGCATACTGTCCATCAAAAAAGAACCGTAAGACGCGGTACATCTGCGCTAAGTGCAAAATTTACTTTTCTATGAAACATGCTATTATGGTATGCTCTGCTTGTTTTAGTGAGATTTGTGCCCAAGATAATGTATTATTTTATTGTTTGCCAACTAATAGTCTATAAGATTTGACAGTTTATTTTTGCTTTTTAGAAGAGAAAAATTATTTTTGATAACATTTTCGTAGCACGTATGAAATCGTTCCTATATTTCAGAGGCTGTATTAAAAGACTGTTAGTTATTCAATAAAACATATATTTTTTTATATGCTGGCTTATTTCATTTATTATATCCCCTTTTTTAATTACATAATAATATTACTTTAGGTGTTCTTGAATAAAAACAATGAAATTGTTTCCTGAATTTTCGGTCTGTAAGACCATGCGCGTTATAAGTGTTAAATGTTCCTATACCCAGGATTTGACGTGGGTATAGGAAGGTTAACTGAAAATCCCTTCAATCAAAAGTTCACACAAAACGTAAATATTATTTATTTTGAAGTGAATATATTTTATTATATCAATACATAATGCAGCTGCTAGTTATAGTGCATAATGCGAGGTTATTTATGTCAATTTTAAATCAATGAACGAAAATGTCAATATTTACAACATAAAATTTTTTTTATTTTTTTTACTAAGAATTAGCAGGCGTTTGTCTTCCATCTCACCTGATGGAAATTTTAAGGCCGTTCGAAAAGTAATGAGAAGGGTATAAAGTATTGTGGGAACTTCTGTAGCTTAGGTTTCTTCAATATACCAACGAACACTGAAGGAGAAAAGAATTTTCGCGTTGGAGATATTAGGTATATATTGAAATTGCCGTTTTTCACGAAATAAATGAAGCGTAATTTTTTTATATATTTTTTATTTCTATTAATCAAAATAATCACCCATGCAATCAATGCATCTTTGCCAACGCATTGGTAGCTTATTGATGCCTTTCTTGAAGAAATCAGCTGGACGGGAGGCAACAAAGGCATTTTGTACTGCCTCTCGGGTATTGAATTTTTTTCCCGCCAAGAAGTTATCCAAATTCTGGAAAAAGTAGAAGTCTGTAGGCGCAAGGTCTGGTGAGTACAGCGGATGACGGAGAACTTCCAACCCCAACTCTTGTAGCTTGGAGACCGTCTGCTGTGCAGTATGATGTCGCGCGTTGTCGTGCAGGAGCAGTGGCTTTGCCCTTTATTAGGGAGTAGTGCACTCAGTAAAGACTGTGTAATTTAACCTTAAGATAAATACCTAGTATTTTAAGTATTTGTGTTTTTTACTGATATCTATGTTTCTATTATCTGAAATAAACAATTTATTTATTTATTATTTATATTTATTATAGTGGAGCCGAACGATTGACCAAAGCTGGTTGGAGACGTACGAGCTTCTCCATCATTGTGTTCAGTTCTCCACAGTACACATCTACAGTAATGCTTGTCCCGTTTGGCAAGAAGCTGTGATGAATTACACCCGCGTTAGACCACCAAACAGTGACCATCACTTTTCTAGGGGTAAGTTTTCGTTTAGGACATTGTTTGGGTGCTGAACCAGGGTCCAACCAACTTGCTGAGCGCTTACGATTGTCAAACAGGATCCATTTCTTGTCACAAGTAACAATGCGGTTCAGAATTCCTTCATTTGTATGCCTGCTGAGCAGTGCAAGGCACGTCTCCACGCGTACTTCGCGCTGGCGGTCATTGAGTTCGTGGGGTACCCATTTGTCAAGCTTTTTTACCATGTCAATTTGACGCAAATGGACCAATATTGTTTTGATGCTAACGTCGAAAGCTGCTGCTAATTCAGCCGTGGATTGAGTTTCATCAGCTTCCACAATTGCCTTTAATTCGTCATTGTTGACCAAAGTTTTCGGACGACCACGGGGTTCATTTTTCAGGTCAAAATTTCCAGAACGGAAGCGGGTAAACCAATAACGGGTGGTGCGTTCGTTTGTAGTGTTCGCTCCGTAAAAGTCGTTGATGTTGCGTGCCGCTTGTGCCGCTTTGCTGCCACGACGGTACTCATACTCCATAATTACTCGAATTTTTAACTTATCCATGATGACGAAAAATGTTCAAATGCGTTGAAAACAAAACACTAACTATTAAACAAATGACGATTTTAGAAAAAGAATTCCATGTTTGTCAAATAAAATTAATTTGAAATTAAATTATCAGTCAAAAAAAAATATTTTCATTTGAAATGGCCAGTACGGCAAAACGGCAGTTTCATAGGTAAAGACCTATTATTATGTTTCATGTTTTTTTTCTAAAAGGTGACTCCTTGGAAATATATATATTAATATAATAAGCGTAAAATGTTTCTAACTAGTGTATACGCATAACTTTTTGAACTTAAGTTCTTGCTTAATGTTATGACAAGGGAAATCGGTGTCCTAAAGTTAGGAATGTCATAGCATTAAGGCATTGACTTAAGTTTAGTGCCACGCAATTCTCGTTGCTAAGCACGTCGTGGAGACTTACCTATAAATGTATGTGGAATACTTATTAAGGGACTTTTATCTTGTTATAAATCTGACAATACAGACGATACAGTCATATTTAGTTAATTAGATTAAAATTAACTACGTTAATTGATCGTTATTAATAATTAATGTCAAATAGCTCCAGCAAAAGTTTTCCTTAAGGGTTTTTTAGCTATTTAATAAACATCGTGTAATTTTGTATCCCACTGTCAGAAGGGGGGTTATGTCATTCTAGTGTATCTATATTTGACGAATTTCAACATAACTATATATATATATTATATGTCATTAGTATCGTCTCAGTTGTGAGAATGACAATGCATATTATTTCCCGTAATTTCTATAACAACAAGAATTACGCGGGAAAATATTGTCGAACTGCAGCTTGGGTTTAGAACTTTGTTAGCATTCGGACATAAGTGAATAATAAGAAAAACGTTGGTCGTATAAGTAGTTAGCTATGGCAATAACTAGCGCTGCTGAGTCCGTTACCACAACAGTGTTATCAGTACAGACTCGGAACACCTGGCCGCCTCGATGTGCAACATTGTAAAACCACCGTAAATGCCTCCATTACGTGACAGCTCTGTAAACATCAGCGTCAAGTCGACATACCTCGGCAGTCAGCAAAACCTGAGAAACTTGACCTATCGATTCGAAAATATTATTTATCATTGTACAGTTACTCAAAAAAGTGATCGACAACTTTTGATAAAATGTCCAGTGATATCAAAATAGCTGTCAGGTTGAGACTGTAAGGAACTTAGAGAATATTAACGAGGGAAAATCGACCTTGTTTTATGAAGTTCACCCGTTGAGTTCTAGACGGTACATCTCGTCGTTCTATCGAAGAATTGGGTATTTTTTGAGTTTTAGTACGATGATTTGCGATTTGAATTTTAGCGATGATTATATATATATATATATTACAATATTCTTGATATCCTGCGATTTGCACTTTCATATGCCTTTAGCTAAGCGCTTTGTACGCTTATGTCGATTTCATGCATCCAACACTGTCATTGACAGCCACATGTTTAGGGGGGAATACCTACAGTATTTGTCTGAAAAACTTTGACTTTTTTGGGACCACGAACAGAACACCTATTTAATAGAAACTAAACAGTTACTGAGATGCGTTTGCACTATGAAATAGCACTAAAAAGGGGTACTTAAAAATTATCTACATCTTTATAAATAATCAAAACAGCGAGCAGTTATTGCGAGGAATGTTATAGGTATTAAAATCAGTTAAGCCATCATTCAGGAACAATGAAGACTTGATTGCTCTAAGTGAGCAACTCGGATAGTTGACCTTACAAGTTTTTGCAAATCAACATTATATTTTGTAAGCAAGTATTTACTACGTTTCCCACACTAAAATGTATTTTAAAACATATGTAGGTAACTGCTACAAAAAATAAACAAACGGCTATGTATAATATTGACGCTAAATTATTGTTTCGTAATTGGCAGTGTTACAATCGATTGATCTGATTAAAATCTAATTAGAATTTATTTTGTTTTTTATAACAACATATTTAGATAATTTCAAATCAAGAGAGACTGTTATGTTTTATGTACATATATGCCAATTACGAATAATATTTTATCATCAATATTATACATAGCCGTTTGTTTTTTTTTTGAGCAGTTACCTACTATAGTAGAGTTCCTTCCTATTTGAGTTGCCATAACAACCGCGTCTATGTGCTTGTGTTCCGGATAAAGGGAAAGAACAGCCAGTGGAACAAAGGCAATTCCAACTTATTAAAAAACAGCAGTATAATTAAATCTATAACACTTAAGCATAATGATGTCTACGGGCTGTCGTCGTATTCTGCAGCCATGTTTACTAAAACAACAAGCAGCCTTGATGATTTATTGCTCAGTTCGTCCGTAAATTGACGACACGCGTTGCGTAGCAGCTGGGATCCATCAGTAGTCTTTACATTTGTTACTTATCATTATTAACACTATAAAGGAACAGTAGAATATGTGTTTGATTATTCTTTCATGTGACTGCCGAGTACCGAGCTACAAATGAAGTGATTTTATGCAAAGGGGAAATTTAGCGGCTAAATAGTGACATATCAGAACTGACGGATTCAGAGACATCAAATTGTGACCTCGATGCTCCTAATTATAGATACTGCTTAGCAAATCTAGCCTTCGATGAAATACAGATAAAGTATAAATTAGTATAGAGCCGTCATCAAGGCTGCTTGTTACTTGTTCACTGAAAGTAAACGCGACTTGAGAATCATCGACAAGCGATAGCTGTCGCCGGATACGTAGCACAATATCAATGAAAACAAAGGTTTTATTTACCTTCAAGACAAGGTTGTACCCGTGTCTATGCTTCCAGCAATAGTACCTCCTAATTGACATTAAATATTAATGCTATAGGTAGCTAGTTTGTTGGTTTATTAAGCATGAAATTTCACAAACGATTTCAGGTAAGAGAAAGACAAAAGAGACAATAAAGAGAAAAACAAAAACCTTTCATGTAGAAAACAAGTAACTGAAAATAAACATAATAAATTAAGTATTCAAAGTTTTTTTTATAGGTACCACGTCGCATACAATTAAGACAGTGTCAGGTTAACAAAGGTAAGTGTACCTAAGGTTATCCTGAGCATAGATTTTGCCTAGCGAATTTATGTGTTATTTATTTATTTAAGGATCTCTTCCTTACCACAGAGTGACCACATCAAGTCTCACAGTCTCTCAGCCGTAGCATAGCTTCATCTTAGACAGGTATCACATGCTTTTGAAGGTTTTGTGAGTATTTACCTAGCGGGCACGACAAAATCCTCCTGAATGATCTTAATCGAACGCCGTTCAGTGAAGGGTGCAGTATTAATAGGAAGGATCCAAACAAAGAAATTGAAAATAATCATATTTAATAACTTTTCGTAACATAATAGTGTTACTTACGTATCTATATACGTAGCATTATTTGCCATCAAATTTGGAGTTGCTAACAGCGCTGTTAACACTAATATAAATAAAAAGGGCACTAATTATTTAGCCTTTGGTTCTGATTCGGTTAACATGTGTATTTAAGGTTATTATTATCTACAGTAACATTCAAATTGTATTATTATATGTCACAAGGCTGGATGTCAGCAATTTAATAGAACAAAAGTGTCTGCAGTCTAAGCCCTAAGAAGAACCTAATTAAAATTTATCAATTTCCAAATGCAATTTAAGATTTAAAGATTTTTTATTAAATAATAGGAAATGCAGTTTAGTGTGAATGCTTATATGATTTAATAGCAATTTTTTTACGTGCGTTCAAAATAACCCATTTCGTGAAATGTTTATTTATATCAGTTTTATGAATTCTGGCTAATTGTTTGTCTTTTATAACAATGGGGGTATGTTTAGAGACTAATTAAAATCCAATTATTAAGATTAAATCTGTTTATTGGTATTGTGTAACCCAATCGCAACATTTTGGTGTTTGCGTGGTAAGTCCAAGCAGCTTTGACTAACCACGCTATAAGTATGTCAATTTAAGTATCGACTTAGGAGCGTCAAAGTTTAGTGCAGACGGACGTACCTACCCTGCTTTCTAAAATTACTACTGTAACAGCCGCACTCAGACGTGTCCAGCAGTTACCTTAGGCTAACTTAATTATAGACTTTGTAAAGCGAAACTGTACTCTATGATTACTAAGTCTACATTTGTTCGGCATCAATTTAAATAATACCTACCTAGTCCTATTTGAGTGCTTGTTTTAGAAAATGTTTTTTTTCAAAATTCAAGCAGAAGATTGTTTATTCATTTGTTCTTAAATACTAAATACAGTTTTAACAAAATACCTACTTATAAATATTAGTTTACACTGTAATTAACTTCCACTTAAAGTACTTCCAATAAATGAAATAAAATCTCTAGCAAATTTTCACAAATAACTATAATAATATACTCGTACCATGAACTAGAAGGCCAATTCATTTAAAGGTGGGAACAAAACATTTATTTTATGATGATACTTACGAAGAGCTGATAGAAATTAAAAAAGAAAAAGGCGTAAGCAATTATTTTCTGGTCCTGTAATTTCAATGGCTGACCGTCTTACCTGATTCCCATTATTTAGAATACAACTTTAAAACGTTCCCTCGTAGTTAAATAGTTGTAAAATAGGAAAGAAAATAAAATAGGAAATCAAGAATTACAGGTACTGCAACGTTTGCTTGTGCCGTATTTAATAAAAGAGGTTATTGCACAAACAAACTTGCCGACATTTATGACTGGCAACTTATAAGTCTGTCATTATTTTATTTTATTTGAAAAATATAAAATAGATAGAATATGGAAGATTGTTCCGTGGGCATTCCTTTATGGGATTCCTTTAGGGGAATTCCTTTAGGAATTCTATTGCGGGCTTCGTCCCCAAAATAGTCTAAGAATTATTCTTGTATGTTATTATAAAATAGATTTATCATAAATAAAAGTAATTTAAAGTTATATGTGTTTTTCCTTTGTTGATTAGGAAGACCTAGGTTAGATTAGGTCCATCTAGGGTCTCGGACCGCCAGATGGTGGAGGCGCCGCGTAGTGTTTTACTATTTTTCAGATTATTTCAGCTATATACGCTACTGAGTATTGCGGAAAGAAAATTTTAGACGGCACGAGCCATCTGAATACCAAGAGTAAAGGAAAGACTCTAGAAGGTGATTCATCCAACGGGCGAGGAAGAAATTTCCCAAACTTCAACTGGCGTCACTAAGACAGCTTGGGACATTATTGATGCCGATTAACCAGACAATACATGGAGATTTTGTGTGGATTATAGAAAGCTGAATAAGAAGGTAATTACAGATTCGTATCCTTTACCTATCATCGAAGATATTATCACACAGCTGAATGGGGCGAAATTCTAAGCTGATTTAGATTTAAACTCTACCTATTGGCAATTATCGATAGCGGAGAAAGATAAACACAAAACAGCATTCATCACACCGTCTGGATTATACGAGTTTAACGTATTACCATTTGGATTTAGATCGTGTAGGACAATTAGTTTTGTTACATTGTCCAAAAAGAATATCAGGTGGAAGTCGAAAACTTAGTCGACCATATAAAGGTTTATTTCGAGTATTACGATATATAGGATGTGACAATTATCTTGTAAAAAAATACAAAATAACCAAGAATTAATTGTACATGTGAATAGATTAAAACCATATAATATTCGATAAAATAAAACTAATAATAAAATTATGTCTATATTTATATATATAAAATAAAGTTTTTGTAAATACATTTATTTCTTGAAATATTATAATATTATAATTTCTTTATTCTTAGAGTTAATAGAGTACAAGTACACATTTAGGCGTAACAAATATGTATATTGTTCATTTGTAGATATGCAACGGTTAGAATTTCGTTGGGGTTTTAGAATAATATAAGAAACTAATATGTTTTTTTCTTAATTTCTATGTACACTTCACAACGCAATGTTCCGAGATGATATGAAATGAAATGAAATGAAATGAAATGAAATGAAATATTTATTTCTCAACATTGACAATTACTTGTTCTTATTGACGTCAAATAAAACATGATTCTACCACCAGTTCGAAAAAAACCTTCGTGAAGAAGAACTGGCAAGAAACTTCACGGGTATATTTTTTTCAAAATAAATTTACAGAGTCTCTTTATGTCTATACAAAATTATTCTTTTCTGCATCTGTTAGCCCGGCAAGTCTCCCTCCCCCCAAGTATCCAAACGACGAACACCCTCAAACGGCACCCGTTCACGAGTTAACGCGGGATCCAGCCATCGCCCTCCTCAACCATATTAGAGGGATATATCATGCAAAGCCAATCTAAACAGCATCACCAAAAAGGAGATGCAATGGATGGACGATGCAGACAAAAGAAAATCAATAAGGAAAAGGTTTTTATATATTGAGATAAGAGGGTCTATATATATATATATATATATATATATATATATATATAATCTAATGATTTAATAAATAAATTTTAGATACCCGAAGAGAAACCTCTATGGGGCGGCAGGTACACGCGGCACGTATTTACCGCGTTACATTTTATTTACGAATCATAGATATACGTGTGGTGCCAATGCTCTAAAGAAGTCAATTTTCAAAGACTAAAATAACACTATAGATAATGTGCACGTTTAATTTGAGCCACGCCTAATAATCTCCATAAGAGAGAAGGTGATAGCCGATTTAGCTATGCGGTCAAAGTTTACGAGTATATATAATATTGTGATATTGCTGTCTGTGGGTCAACACGCGGATGTAGAATCGGACCCTCAGTGGGGTTAAATAGTAAAAGGGTTGTGATGGAATAGGTAATGTATTTTAAACGTTATTGGTATAGAATTTTGTCCTCGCACTGCGTGCGTTCTCGAGCGCACGTCGATCGCAGACGCCTTCCCGCTATTAGCTCAATTAGCCCCCGCACTAATTGAGCACCCAAATTTCACTGGTTGTTGTCGTAATATATAATTTCATAGTTGTATACCGTATTAAGTTTCTAACGCCGTTTTCACGGCGGACAGTGGCTCGTTAACCGTACTTCAAATAAGTTTCTAACGCCGTTTTCACGGCGGTCAGTGGCTTGTTAACCGTACTTCGTGGAACGTGAGCTTCGTCGACGGGGTTTCGTCGTTCCAGGACTTCAAGTTCCGTGTTCGAGTAAGTTATCCGCGTCGTTCTCAACCGCCCTACTGCGTGTATGGTGGTTTTAGGAAGTTAGTCATCGTTGTTAGGTTCATATATTGTCCCTCCCCAACCCCTCCGCAATGGCTTCCCTAAGCCCTGAGGAGCTTCTGAATAAGCTGATCGCTGATTACGACGCCCAAGGCACTTACTGCCCCCCTCATACGATTCGCACACTGCAATCATTTCTCCCTCTAATCATGGCACTAATCACACCGGCCCCTCAGGCCACCTCCGTCCCTCAGACCGCTCTGGTCTTAGGCCCTCCCGCGTCCTCTTCCTCCAGTGACATGGAGTGCGAAGTAGACGCCCCTCCGCGCCGCAAGCGCGCACCCGCGACCGAGTCATCCTCGGACGCCACCCCAACTGGCCCTGAGTCTCCCTCCTTTACGCTTGTTAAGAAGCGCTCTAAGAAGCGTTCGAAACAAGACCCGGCGCCCTCGACGCCCGTCCCTACACCCCCTGCGGCGTCTTCAACGCCAGCTGCCCCAGTGTCTTCAACACCCGCTCCGGCCCCAACTTCTGTCAAGGCCAAGGTCCCACCACCCGTTTTCCTTCGGGAAAAGGGTAAATGGACTGAGGTCTCGACATTGTGCAATGAGCACAAGATCCATTACACCCGAGCGGTAAACTCGGGTGAATCTATTAAAATCACTGTCTCGTCGATAGACGATTTCCGAGCTTTGACTAAGCTCCTCACCGATAAGCAACATGCTTATCACACTTATGCTCTGTCAGAAGAGCGTAAGATCAGAGCGGTACTCAGGGGAGTCCCGTTCGAATTATCGAACGAGGCTATCCTGGAGGATCTGCAGTCCCAAGGCTTCCCGGCACTCGCGGTGCATAAAATGCACAGCAAGTACGGGAGGCAACACCCTCTCGCTTTGGTGATTCTCGCCAACGTCCTCAAGTCCAGAGAGATCCTGAAAGGGGTTAGCTCTATTTGCGGCCTCTCTGGGATCTCAATCGAGGCGCCTCATCGCCGCGGTCATCCCGGCCAGTGCCATCGGTGCCAGTTGTACGGGCACGCGGCGGCCAACTGCCGCGCACCGCCCAGGTGCGTCAAGTGCCTGGTCCCTCATCTCACTAAGGAGTGCAATCGCACTCCTGAAACTCCCTCTCCTCCCGATTGCGTGCTTTGTGGCCAGTCCGGCCACACCGCAAATTACAGGGGCTGCCCTCGTGCACCCCGTTGTATGCGTTCCAATCCCAAGAGGTCGGCACCCAAACAGGCCCCGCGCCTTTCTCAGGAAAACTTTCCGCCGCTGCGTAGCCAGGTTCCTCCGGCTGCAAAGCCTGCTCCAGAAAACTGGAGGCAGCGTCCCGCATCGAATCCCATCCCGGCTCCTCGCCCATACAAACCCACTCCTCAATCCTCCGTAGCAGACGATATGCGTATCGTCTGCGACACTTTAAAAAATGTCGATGTTAGTGAAATCGCAGTCTTAGCCCGTAAACTTAGGGCTTCACGTACTCCGACAGAGCGTTTGCTAGCTCTGGCGGAGCATAGTTCCCTTCTCAATTCATTGTAGGTTCATTTAAATGAATTGATCCCTAAATCATGCTTCGGCCGACCTCTGCCCAGCCCCGGCTTCACCGGAGGCTGCCCAGAACGGCCACCAACTCATGTCCCTTTGAGCACCTTCAGTGCAACTTTCACTACAGGCGGAAGACCCGCTAGCGGGTCTCCGCCAGCGCGCCCAACTTCCCGACGGGTGTCGCTTCCGATGAAGGCTAACGGTAATAACTACAGCCAACAGGTGGTTTTTAGTGGGTAGGTGCCATTCTGGTGAGTCCCACATAACCCCCCCGCAGAGGAATTTACCTGCAGGCGGGTATGCATGACGCATCTTCCACCTCCCTCCCGCGAGGGTGCCTCGGCAGCAAAAGAATTTTGTCAGGTGTATTTCGGTGCATTTTGAAAAAGTTCTCTGCATTGCGTTGTGAAATATAAATTTGTTAATTTATAGGTATCATTCTGGGTTAAATAAAATACTTTGGATCCAATTTTATGATCTATTCATAGGAAGGTTTGTCCGGTAATAGTTAGGCAGGTAAAATCTTAAGATTTAGGTAGGTAATGTTTAAACTTTCGAAAGTTACAAACTTTCAAATAAACTTTTAGTCATTCAGAAAAGTTTAAAGTTAATATGACAGTTCATGTCAAACGTGTTTATTTTGCCAACTGAATGATAATGTATGATAATATAACTTGATTAATTTAGTATTAATTTTAATATAAGTAGGATTAACTAAATTTACTTTTATTGGGATATTAATGTATTTATTACTTATCAATTAATTATAATTATACTTTGATTGTATTCAATGGGTTATTTTAACAATTGTTGATTAATTTGATAATAAGTATTGGTTATTTGAATTTGCGTATGATTGTGTAACGTAAATGATTAATATGGGGTTGTTGATTATTCATGAATTGTATGAGAAATTATAATAACTTACACTGTTTTATTTAGATATAAATTAACCAGCCGGGATCTTGGCTGATTTTCATCAGGTTTTGTGGCTAAGGCTCTATTGATGGAGAATAAATACTATAAGATCATTTTTGGTATAATAAGATGTTGTCATTTAAACATGATCAAGTATATATATTCCTATCGGTAGGGGGCTCATCTGAGAGTAATCCCGATTAATGTATATGGTCCTGATTTAAGTAGGGTCGTTATTTAAGAATGAAATGTATATAGGAATTTATTTAATCAGCTTCACACAATTAAACAAGAGGGGCGATTGCAACGTTTGCTTGTGCCGTATTTAATAAAAGAGGTTATTGCACAAACAAACTTGCCGACATTTATGACTGGCAACTCATAAGTTATATAAGATAGAATATGGAAGATTGTTCCATGGGCCTTCCTTTATGGGATTCCTTTAGGGGAATTCCTTTAGGAATTCTATTGCGGGCTTCGTCCCCAAAATAGTCTAAGAATTATTCTTGTATGTTATTATAAAATAGATTTATCATAAATAAAAGTAATTTAAAGTTATATGTGTTTTTCTTTTGTTGATTAGGAAGACCTCCCTAGGTTAGATTAGGTCCATCTAGGGTCTCGGACCGCCAGAGTACCTACAACCTCATTGCACCTCAAATATAATAATCAAAATACAGGGCGTACCTTTAACCCAGGAAGCGCGTTCGTTCACATCACTAACGATGTTACCACTAGTAGTTCGGAACTCGGAGAATCGTGCACTCGAGGACGAGTACTAATTGTTACATACGATTATGTACCTACTCGTTTCCGTATTTGTTTCTTTTTTATTTTGATCTAAATGAGGTTTTATTCATTTTAGTTTTAAACTTGGATGTTTCTTACTTTATGGTTTAAATGTCCCAGACAGAAGTCAGTTTATCTAGTTAAGGCGGGATACCGACGTTACACGTTCGGAATAATCCCGAGACCTCAGCAGGTTTAGGAGGCACTAGCATTTAAAATAAATACTAATTTGTAGTTTAATACAAATATTATATTGAACTTTTAGTGATAATCGAGTTTCTTATCTTAAGATCTGGTCTAGCCTCTGGGACGGCGTAGTCCAGCCAAGGCAATCCCCACTGAAGACTGCGGTCGGCGACGCATCATTAGTCGGTATACTAATCACATTCAATATTGACAAATAAAACATCTGCGACTATGAGGTCGCAGTTAGTTCGCATGTTAACCCTTACTTGTACCATCATCACAGCCGGCACAGGAACAAGCGAGCCGCTGAGGTTAGTGGCATCCACACCCTTGTGCCTCATAGTCACAGGTGTTTTATTTGTAAATATTATACCGACTAATGATGCGTCGCCGGCCGTAAGCTTCATTGGGAATTGCCTTGGCTGGACTACGCCGTCCCAGATGCTAGACCAGATCTTAACATAAGAAACTGTAATTTTTAACTAGTCGCAATTATATATTACCTATCTGCTTTTTTAAATCGTAATTTTAAACAAGGTCAGACCTACATATAAGCTGTCAGCTTTCCCATTATAATAAAATAGCTACTAGTCTTCAATACTCACATTTGTCTATATTTCTTAACACGTAAGTACGTTTGTTTGTTAACCTCCCCCTGTGAGAGGAAGAAGTGGACCAATTTTTATATAATAAATCCTCAGACCAACACAACAAATGTATGGCTCCAAAGTAAGCAGAGCTTGTATTATGGATGACATACAGCGAACTGGGGGGAAATATAAACAACCATGATCCGAGAACGAACATCTTCGTCCATCACACTGAACTGACTCTAATCTCGGCAGGGCTACTTTGGACATTTTTGAGAAAATAAGCGATCCTATTGATAAAACTTTAAACATAACACCGCCAAGCTCCTTCGCTGCCTTAATCTGCTGAATATAATAAATTTTATGCAGACTATGTATGAAGATTTAAAACTCGAACAAAATTGCGATAAATAAAGAAGCTTGTAAAATGTAAAAAAATACTGGTTACTAGTAGGCTAACAAGTCATTACTTGAAACGCCTAAAAATGAACAAAACCCTAGTCTCTTAGTTATATGTTTATTATACTTGGTGCCTACTCAAAAATCCTTTTTTTTATTTTCAAGGGTTTTGTCCATTAGAGGCAGGTAGAATATTCCTGGAATACCCACCCTTGTTTGTGCAGGCCACTTTAAACAGAACTCGGGATATGAATGTGTCAAGTGACCGTGTGAAAGATGGTATTTAACTAACATCAACACTAATTTTGTTAACAGTAAAATAAAGACGTAAAAACGAAAATGGTCAAAAAAAACTTACTTAACTTTATATGGAAAAAACATTTGAAATTTTAATTAGTTGGCTCTTTTATGTAGTTTTGTAATTAAAAGGCTCCATCAAAGCAAGTTTAGCATTTATTTGTAGTTATTCTGAGATTTGTAGGTATTCAAATAATACACGACTCTGTAGTTTTGAACAACGCCATCTGTAAGATTTTCCTGGAATGATTCAACGATTCATCGCTACGACATTAGATGGCGCTACTAACTTTTAATGCAAACCTGAACAAAGCATTGTATTTCAACGGTCTTTTGACGATGTAGTACTATATATTCTTATGTGATGCATCTTTGTTTTTTCTGCGCATCATATTGAATTTCAATGAAACAAAAGAATTAAGTGTGGCAGTAAATATATTCAGAAAATATCAACCATAATCGACTCGTATTCGTCAGTATAAAAAGTTTCGTACACAAGTAACTATAAATCAGTAAAAAGTTTACAGTATTGTTGGCGTCGAATTTGCATAGATGATCTATTATAATTAATAGTTAATTATTGCTTTTTAAAATACTGTATCGATTATAACATTCGATAACAAACAAGTTTAACTACCTATCTAAAACTTAGGAATAAGCCGTCCACTCTTTCAATCTCGTACACAGTAAACACTTAATTTAGATAATAATAATTACATATCACAATGAGACGTCCCTTCTACATTATTCACTCGCACACAAATAATTACAAATATGAAGGCACGAGATCTACATACATACTTAAAAGACTATGTAAATATGCCCTAAATTTTGCGCTAAATGCTGTTGCGCCTAAAAGTGGCACTTCGTCAGTCATAATAGTTGCTTTTTTGGAAGAGTAAGGCCACTTTAACTAAACATCGCATCGGCAGCGTTATTCTGTAAAGTGGTTCCGGAATGCATGAGTGCGGCGTGGCGGAGGTCGTTCCCCGCTGCAGACGTGGGCCACGGAATGTCGGCGTGCCGCTCCCGGGGTTCTTTGTGCGGTGTGGGGCGCGCGGCGCAGGTAGCAGCCTCCACTCGCCGATACTTTACTTTTGTTAACTAATAACACGTCACTAAGGCCCAAAGTCCACTTTTACTGAATAATCCGGTTACACAGAGTCTTTTCCTTCAAATTTTTGAGCTAGCTCTCCCATTAGTTCTTTATAAATAAGAGGGTCAATATTTTTTCCGAGCTGGTAAAGCACAAACCAATCGCCAATTTGCAATTTTTTAGCTACCGTCTCAACTTGATCTTGCGGAGCAAGGCGGCTGCGGGCGCGCAACAAATATAGACGGACGCGGGGTCCAGCCACGACTGCCACACGGTAAATCAACGAGATACCACTCAGGATAGACAGGATCACAAACCAGAACCACAAAAAAACATAGATCTTTTCGTTGACAATGTTCAATGGCAATACACACAATCCGTCAAACTTCTGCACTGTACCAGAAGGACCATATTTGTGGAAGGTACATTTCGTAACTTTAGGGAACACCCGCGCCATGGGGTCTTCACGCTCTTCAGGTTCCATTTCTGTGAATCTCACCACATCACTTCCATAAGTCGAGAATTCGCCGTCAAGGAAGAAATCCATGAAATAGATCTGGCCGACCACGTTGATAAAGTTTAAAACTTCACAAATGAAGAAACGGAACGCGTAGAAGTTTTGAGTGTGCAAGTTTGTATAAAAATAGTCAACTAGAAGCTTCTTACGGTCTTTTTTACAATCACTACCGATGATAGGGCAATTGAGGTCCAGCACCAGCATCTTGATGCGACCACCCTCCCAAGTTTTCCACAGATATCGCGGCACGTAAAACAAAATAGCTTGGAAAAATAACACAAAACACACCCACTGATAATATTTGTGATATTTGACTTCATCTTGGCCGTCGACATGCGAAGCGACCCCTGGTTGCACCATGTCTTTGCCGACTCGACCCACGAGACGGTTGGGAATTGTGAACGTCGAGTAGATCCAGCAGTAAGTATCCATCACGGCGAGCGGGATCTCGTCAACAATGCAGTCGATGGGGTCACCGATGTACTGCCGCGACGTGACCAGCAGTGAGAAAGCGATCAGGATGATCACAGTGGCCTTGTAGTGAAGCCGGAATATATTGTTGTCAATGCACACAGAGTCGAGCTTGAGAAGCCCCTTCACGGAGCCGAAAACGTCAAACATGGCGTCGAGCTAGCCGCGGGAGCGCGGCGCGTCAGTCGCGGTCGAAATAACAACGGGCGTGCGGCTCGCCCTCGCGTCGGATGCGGAATGTGCGGGGCGCCGAGAGCGCGGGGTGCGGCGGCAGGCGGCAGGGGCACGGGCTCCCCCTCGATCCGCGTCCCGCGGCCGCGAACTCGAGCCTCGACAGCGACAAAATGACTGACCCTATTTCCACCTCTACTTGTGGCGTCATCTGGTAGCCAGCGGCGATGCATCTTAGCTCTCGGGAACGTTGAAATTACGCACGAGTCACGGCATTACCAGTGGCACGATGTCTAATTAAATAGGTTAATATGATACTAATAGTATCATTAATGTAGCTGCTATTTGTTTGCTTAATAATAAGTTTAATTATAAGTATTTACAATACTTTAAATTATGCTTATTATTTCATGTAGATTAATCAATTTGACTATTAAAATGACTTCATCGGTAAGTACCTGTTAACTGCACGAGGTTTGTGAATGTTGCGATCTTATCATTGATAAATTTACAAATATGACGGCTAATCTACAAATCATACAAAATTCGCATGAACGTTGCGATAAATAGCTTTAATTCAAAGTATTAGGTAGGTACTCATAAGTTTTACCAAAAACAATGAAATTTTTTACATATTTTATGAATTTGTATAAGTTACCTCAATCAAGTTGGATTCTTCGAAAACGTTACGGCGCGCTTCATGATGACTAACGCTCTTATGATATTTGACCTCACCCCAGTACACAATTGGAACCCGCCAGGACTAAAAACATGCAGAAAATGTAACGCACGTCCTGATTCTTTTAATTAAAGTTCATTTTCCATGAATTACACAAAAGCTGTACCTATTTACCGAGGCACAGAAGAAGTGTCGAAACTGCGCTCACGACTTTCAAACAGACAGCAGATAAGTTCCACTTTGCATGGAAGCGCGCTTCGGTTTCGCGGAGCAGAGAATTCCTAATAAGCTATTAAAACATATTATTCTAGAATGGTTAAAACAGAAATAAATAGCAATGTTCGCTCGTCTAAGTAGGTATGCGTACTTTCGGACCTGTAAAGAAACCCAGTTTTTTTTAAATGTCCTAAGCTTTGACCCAATTGCAAAAAGACATTGATTGATTTGTACGTACTAAAATTTTTGGTAATTTTGCGTAGGAATTAAATGTCTACCTACCTATTTTATTAATCTAGAACAGCGGGAAAACGTTCCAGTGATTAATAAGGAAATGTAAAAGGAAATAAACTTTATACAAAATTACACTGATTCGTCATTCTTATATAGAATTAAAAAGTAATTATTCACTCGGAGAATTAAGTGATTATTAAGAACAACAAATAAAAAATTCTTGTAAACTTAACCGCAGACTAAAGATTTTGATATTTTGAATGAATTTTTTCATAGGGACTGTCTTGTTTGAAGAATTCACATTTTAATTGTTTTCTCGTGAAATCGACTTGGAACAGCTATAACTGCCAAGTATTTTTTTCCATTCCTTTTTCAACCTTATCTTTTTCCAGGTATGAGGAGTATTCGAAGCTGAAGGCAAAAGCTAGTCTTTAACTATATAAATAAGATAAATTGTTCGACACCATAACATCTCATTCGTTCGCTGCTATGTAGGTTGTTCTAAATACAAGTATGCAATGTGACATGTGTCGCTATCATGAAGGCGCGGCGTATCCCTGATCTGGCGGTATCAAAGCCGGACCGACAACCATTTGATTTTAGCTGTGGTAACAATACGCGAACAATATATTTTATGACAAGTTAATCTGCAATCTGTACGTGGGTCTAGGTAGTTAGGCCAATAGAAACGTTTTATTTATAAAAAAAAATGAACCTTTAAGCGTTTACTTCCTCGTTACTCCTAGTAGCTCATATGTGAATATTGATAGAGATTACAGTATTGTATTCATTTAAAATTAACTGCGTTTCAGATAAATAAACTGATATCTTCTGGTTAAATATTCGATTAGGTACCATTATTTCAAAGTCTTCTGAAAGATTACTTATAAGGAAGAATATTTCAAAGTTCTGTACAAAGTTATTTGTTTTCAATAACTCGTAGCCTTTGCCATTTTGCAAATTACTGGCCATTGTACAAAACCACGCGTCGTTTAATAAAATAAATGCCTGATAGCAAATTACATATCTAGGTGACATACCAGCTTACCGCTGCTATGGACTCGTGAAATCGTGCCCTTGGTTGAACTACCGAACTATAGTTCGTTCGCGTTAAGAATACAGTGACGTATCGTCTCAGCATTAGGTTATAGCCAATAGCGTCACCGACAAAAAGAAAACTTTATCTAACACGGCAATCTCATTGGTTAGTATTTGTAGTTGCATCGATGAGTCACTGTATTCTTAACGCGAACGAATTATAAACTTTTTTCTTAAAAAAATTATAATCGAGTCAGAGTAGTACGTAACCAGCGAATGTGTGTATAGGCCACAATACCTTCTATACTCACATTAGCTTAGGTTAAATGAAGATGTTCAATAAATAATGACTGTCAATCAAGACTCATTGTACGACGTATTTGTATTGTAGTTATCACAAAATTGCATCTTTTATTGATACCATTATCAAAAAACACCGCTCCTAAAAGATACGCAAGCATAACAAATATAAGGTGTGGTTTCAATGTTACTATTATCAAATTGATTAATTGGTACATGTGACAGATTAATGTAAGCATTTTGCTGCTAAATCTGAAACCCAAAACTAATATATTTTAGGAGCAAAATATTTAGCATTTCAGTAAAATATAGATGTTGATTAACCAAAACTTGCTTAGGTTATTAGGTTATGTTATATTGTTTAATTATCTAAAACTTTGAAAATATCACGACACACAACAACTTTGTTTAAATTTAAACGAATTTATTGCTTATTATCAATGTTTTATCGTGTTGTGTTAGTTTTGTCAATATCTCGTTGATATTTTTCCAACATAAAGTATGCGTAGCCAACGTAGATATTACGTTGCGTAACTGTGGCCACACTTTCGTCAGTCAACCTACATCTTAATTTTACGATTCGAATTATACTTTTACTATTCCGACAAAATTTTGTCAGTAAATTGTCGGTATTTGATATCATATTTCTTTTATTAAGTATTTTTTATTTATTTATGAAGCAAGGTATAATTGTGTTCTTTGCGCAGCACAGACATTTCTACGGTTCTTTTTCGTTTTGGTCCCCAAATAATAAGTAGATAATATGTAAAGTCGTGTAGTGTGTAAATATTCGTAGATTCTGAATTTGAATTTCGCCAAAAGATCAGCTACCCATTTGGCTGTATGTTTATAAAATTGCTATTTCTCATAACACTGCATTTGCATACCTATTGTTATGGTTTAATCTTGTAAGCAATACTTTACAATACATTCATAATAATTCTTAGAACCTTTTGCTAATTTATACAATACATTATTTCGCTCTAGTAATGCATTTTATAATGCACAACTGGTAGGTAGTTTACGTAACGATCGAGTAACTAATCCCTGACGAGTTGTTGAGACTGACTTGTATCCCTTTATTCTATAGTATAGCAACAAGATTTATTTTGAGGACAAGGGGTAAAGTCCTTATCTTTTTTCTTTCATATTGTAAAGGCTGCGCCTGCGCCGGCGCGGCTGGCAACACGGAGACGGGTGGGGGGGCACGGGTAACACGGAACCCGTCAGACCTGCAACCGCGACCCCCACCGCATCTCTCGCAAAATACCACCAATACAGTGACAAAGAACTTTATTCTCTACTCGGACGGCTTAGAGCTCGAAATTTATCGAGAAATCACCTCCAACCGCCATTACCTTTCTATTCCTTTTACAGATAGTTTTCAACTAAAAAGCCTTAAATAGATGGTCCAATATTGGAACCTCGCTATACACGCCTTCGACATAAAGACTCCATTAGCGTGCAACTCATATCTATTTTTGCCACAGCATTATAAACCTTACAGTCAACAACTTTCAATGCATTTAGCTTTACAGTCATAGTGGTTCATACGCTCATGGGTATTGCTTAAGTTGGCAATGCATAAGCCCTGTTCAAGTTAGTTCTTGGAATAGGAAACGCCGTCGGTACGAAGCTTACTTTAGAATGAAGATGTCGTGATTTAAGTACCATAAAAACTAGTTGACATTTATAGCTTGACACAGCTGGCTTGGAAACAAAAACACGTCATTATGCGTAAGATATCATTAAAATGTGCATGGCAGACTTAAGTGTGGGCATTATTATGCTGTTATTAAAACTTACAATCGGTTTGTAAGGCCCACTTGCGTAGCGCTGAGTTGCCTAGCACTAGGCTCAATATTGCTTTATGTCTCTATCAGTTCAATAGAAATAAAAAGGGACGGAGGGACATTTAAATTAACTAACCAGCTACCTCAGATCTGCACAAGAGGCTTAAGAGTATTTTTACAGCATTAAACTTGATGGGCTCATGTAGAAATCGGTCACGTCCCAGCATTCGGCAAAGTCCGTACATGTAACGAATATTGCATTTTTATGATCCGAACAGCCCAGTTCTCAGACTCGTTTTTTGAATCTCTACAAAAAATATGGAAACCTGTATTGGTCATCTTAACACCCGTCATATTAGTGAGCCATAGTCTCAGCCCAATTACTGGGTTATTAACCTGCGTCGGACACAATATTTGGTTTCTTTAATAGGAATAATTGAATATCTTATTAATATTTACCGGTCTATTTGTGGATAATTTGTGATCGTCTCCGGTAGCTTCCACTTTAAAATGACGTAACGTAGTCGATTTTAAATTTTATACCTTTAGATATATTTATTTAATAGCTATTGTATCTTTTTCAAATTAGTATTGGTTTATCGTTTAATTTTACAAAACTTTTTATATATGTCAACTTATTTATTTTATAATTTTTTTATGTATACACACACAAACACACACACACACAGAAGTATAAATATAATAAATACATAGGGAGGTAACAAATCAAGCTAGAGACAAAAAGTGTTCGCTAACACTTAAAAAAACAGTGATATTTAATTTTATAACATGACTAAGAATAGAAAAGGCGTCGCATTCACGCCGTTTCATACTTAACACGATGGTGCGGTGCCCTTAGCACGCAGGCATTTGTCAACCACATATTCACTTTCTTGACTCACTTTTTCCTGAAAGTCACAGGATGTAAATGACTTTCCATGACTAATGTGTTCTACTGGAAAGACCCAACAAAACTTATATGACAACTACCATCTGAAATGCTGGAAAACTTTATTGAGAATCGAGAAGGATAATTTATATAAATATATTTAGTATCGATTTATTATTCTTATGATTGGATACTATTTGCTTACGGGGATAGCATCGACCTGTTAATTTTTTGAGCCTTTCTTGGTAAATTAAAGGCCGTAAATAGAATTTATTTTGTTGTTGATACAATCAGCAACGCAACAAACTTCCCAACTTTTCTAAAACTTAGAAGTAAAGTGACTTCAGTATAAAAGAGAAATAAAATTTCAGTCAAATACCCTGTTAATTCCGAGAGTCAGCAAGCTTTTGTAACGAAAGACTATTCAGTACATTAATAAATATAAATCCCATAAATGCACATGTGAGAACATGCTACCTAATTTTAGTTTGGCTCTAAAATATCACATGACATATGATGCTTTAAACGCTTGCTTCTTACAAGCCAATGCAGCCTGGCTTCAATGGAGCTCACATAGCGTTGTACTCTCGCTCTGGCTTTCATCACGAGAGACCACCAGCTATGCAGGTGCTTCAGGGTTGTTCTAACGACTAAAAACAATATTAATTTAAAATATACCTACAGCCTATTAAGAGTGCAAAAATATAGCGGCTTTTGTTGTGTGGTGATAAGATTCATTCTAGAAAATTTATAAGTTGTTTTTATCTTAAAGTTAATGCTTAAAATAACTTATGTTTTACTATTATTAATGTTATTAAAATCTTACAATCACATGTCGAGATTATGACAAAGATTTTTAAATCTACCTAACTTGCCATTAATTTGGCCATCATTTTGCACTAAAACATCATCTTAGTATATATATGAATTGTAAAAATGTAGCTTGTCGTGTCCTCTTTACTTATTATTGTTACCCATTTTTCATTGTAAAATGACTGTTTTAATAATAAAAGGCTGAGTAATTTTTCACATATAATCAATCAACTGCATGAATGTTTGCTCAAATATTGATAGCCTGATAAAAACAGCTAAATGTAATTTAAATATCAACTAAGCTAATTATTAGAATCGAAATATTAATTACTTGCAAAAGTACTTTTGGCAACCCTCCCGCGTATAGTCTTCTTAGGTGGTTATCTTACAATCGTAGGAGTTCTGTTGCGATGGCCCTTACAATGACCATACCTTCCTATTTTGTTTTGTTGGCATTTTGTTGCCATGCTCTCACTGTATTGTTGGTAATGTGTGCAGTCAAACGGTTGTTTTTATTGAACGAATGCAATCTCTACGTGTGAATCACATCTTCTTATTATATGATGATCAAACTAATTCGTAAACTATTAACCTAAAATTTTACGAACCTATTTTAATTTTTAATTTCAAACTCCCACGAATGACCAGCTACTGAAGTAGCTCTAAGTTAATTAAATTTAAGACGACGCCAGTCCGTGATTTGAAACTTGTGAACCAAGTTACAATGTATTTCGTGTTAGGACTGTACTTCTGCATCACAACTGACTACCAAATATGTGATTTGCATTTAACGGTTTTCTGACACGAATATTTTTCTACTGGACATAACACCGTCGTGGCGTGAGTGTCACTTTTTTACTTTCAAAAAAGTTTCAAAATGCATAACCTCTTTAATGCAACTTTTTAGAACTTTTTATACCTGTGGTTGCCAGTGATATTCGGTTTGTCGTTTATCTTTCATTTCACACGTTGAGAAGTGATGATAAAAACGACAAGTTAATCAAAATCCGTAAGCTATGCATATTAATTTTAAAAGTTTTAGGATAAGTATAAGACCAATTTAATGTATAACTTCTGACATCTGTCAGTTCATAAAAAAGTTAATAGCCTTTTATGTAATTATAGCAATATTTTTTTTTAACTAAAGAAAGTTAAGGATGTACGTAAGGTGGAATCAGCAGTACATCTATTTATATTTTAAAGTAAATTTTCGTGTCAAAATGTCAATGCCGAATCATTTCTGTTTGCATTTTATAATTTGTAACAAAAAAAATATGTCATTTTGTTTAATAATTTATGATTTTTAATAAAATTAATACACAATTTGATATTTGTGGCTGAGGAAAAGTTAACATCCAAAGTTAACCACGAATATCTCCATAACGACATCGGAAACAGTGTTTTTTTTTTCGTGAAAAAATGAAAAATGAAACGTTTCTGAAAATCATTTTTCCAGCCGTGCATTGACAACGATACATATACTTTTTTATCATTTTAGTTTGATTTCGCCAACTTCCGTCAATAACACGGAGTTAAATGAGGCTTTTATTGTCAGATATTTCTTTCAAATCATCGGCTAAGGGCCTTTTTCATTTTTTCAATCGATGCAGCGTGATCAACTCTGTCATATATTCCAAATTTATGGAAATTGAGACAAGTAGACATATTTTACATACATCCTTAAGCATTTGTGCAGTATAAAAAGTATTGTATGTATCGTGTAAATATTGTATGTGTAAATATCGTATTTAAAAAAGTATTGCAATTACAAGGTTACGTCGTTGAGTTTGTTCTAGTGTCAATAAAATTGTGATATTGATTGTCGAAAATATTTGCATTCGTTTTAAAATCCTGAACTAAAACGGATATTTTAATAATTTTCAACTTTTCAAAAACTTATTTTGTTAAACCAAAAATATATATTTATGTATTCTTTGTACTTAAAATAACCTCACATTATATTAAGTGTCTTGCGCTCTACCACCTCTAATATATGAACTTCTTGCTTATAACATAGTATAATAATGAGTACTGCGTACTTCAGTCGGGGCTCGTGCTTGGTAAGTACATGGCGCTTAAATAGTTTCTATAGCACAAGGTCAATACAATAAAACTGTACCATTCTAAAACGTAAAAATTAATGTAGATTCTGACCTAGATGGCGTCGGCTCGCTTATCAAAAGTCTTCGGCTGTAATCTCGGTGTTCAAGGAGACCACTTGATTCCCATTCTGTCATTGATAAGGACAATTGTGGAAGTTTCATTTCTAGGTAAATAGTAGACGTAGATATGACAAGAGATAAGGCTTCAGGTGGAATTTGAGAAGGAATTAAGATTAGGAATATTTGTTACAAGTTCCTTAAAAACTGTTCAGAAAAGCCAATGTTAACTCAGCTTAGATTAGATTGACAGGTCGCTGGCGTTTGTCTTCAATCTCGCCGGGTAGATAGTGAAGTTGTATATTTAAATGTAATTAAAACCATTATTACATATTATTACATACTATTTATGTAATCAGATACAAAGGAAAGCTGATGTTGATGTTTTTGGACCTAAATTAAATTTTACTTAACGTGTCCTGAGTTTGTTTGCCGGCAATGATCCGTAACAAAAAAATCTCAGTATCAGGCCCCTTGACACGAAAGCCCAATGTCAAATACGTAGATTCATTCTTCATTTTTTCAAATATTCTACAAACCTATGTAAATCAAAATCGTTAATTTTCTAATGGGTTTCATTAATTTTGGATACGAAATGGAAAAAATACAATCTCTCGTAAGTTAGAGTAATATTTAAAAGTGCCAATGTTATAATTGATACGACATTCAAAAGTCTCTGGAGTGATTGTTCAATCTTGATGATATGATAGGTTATTTTTATCAGGATGTTTGTAAAGTATCTGTTGATTGATCTACATATATATTCCAAAACTATACTTCCTTTATCTACGATGTTCAAGGTCTGTATTTTTTCATTTTTATGATTTCCAGTAACTAAAATATGTTGATATTTTTTTTTTTGTAAAGGTATTTTCTTTTTTTAAATATAAGTAAAGATGTGATGTGTGTACCATTCAAAAAATTAATGTCGTCGCGCCCACTAAGTACTCTTTTAGTATTTACATCGTAGATATTACATTTACAAACTAATAGTACCTATATATGTTCTGGGTTGCGAAGATAGTGGCGTACATGACACGCCGCTATATTGGATATCTACTCTTCAATCTTTTAATTTAATAGAACAACAAATACTTATTACTATGCAAAACAATATAACATAAACGAAATAAAATTTCACCATTGCTTATAAATGGACATCGTCGGTAGCTCATTTGCTATACTGGTGGATGTTGGAATGTAGATAGAATGTTTTCTCTTTCACACTTATTATTGAACAGTTTTGATAATTGTCATGATGTCTCGCCTAATCAAAGTTACCTAATTTTTATTTATGAGTTACGCTAACGCTAATATTTCCATAAAAAGTACACCATTGTATACCTTATGGCGATTATAAATGCGTAGAATATCTTGTCAAATCTGTCGAATTATGAAGCCATTGTTTTACAACGATTCAATAACGCTTAAGACGATAAGACACCAATTAATGATTTATGCAACAGTCCCAACAACAATTCTGAAACTCGATAGCCCAATTGCAGACCAAGGATGACCGATGTTCTTTAACAATAAATTAATTTAAGGACTGAAGTAGCGCTCGAGATCATGGGCTCTAAACGGCCATAGCTCGTGCGACACGCGATATCCGACTTGTTTGACTTTTGAACCCGACGCGACGCGTCGTTGACATGATCTCAGATGACGTATTGCGTTGTATCGCGTTCCTGATGTAATGTTAGCCTCAACATGTTAATGTGGAATTGTATCATGATTGGCTTGGTGATGTAAGTTGGTCTGTTGTGATTTGGGACTGTACAAGTAATCTTTGTTTTGTTTGGTGCGCAAAATATGGAGTATGTAAATGGTGAAGTTTTCATAATTATCGATAAAAATAAAATCTTTTGATTAGTTTTAATAATTTACAGACAAATTCTTTCACATATAGGCTGACCGTATTAAGATAATGTGAACCATTCTCTATTATTGCTGCCTTTTTGTGAAATTATTTATTTACTTCATAAATTGGCCTCTTAAATATAAATTATCACAGTAAAAAGATTTTAATCACTTTGACTATTTTTTTTCATTCTCAGCTCACAGTTTTCAGGTCCTGTATATTATTAAATATAATTCTTATATCTAAAAGTTTTGATAGGTATTAATCCAGATAGGTTTTTGAAAATAACACGATTGCACATTATCCGTGAATTCAACATCGAGATTTTTTCCGATCTTACATAGCTCCGCTGTTAGGGCATTAGAACATTGTAAATTATTTTTTTTTATTGAAAAAAGATGAGACGTTTGTCCTCTATGTCACCTGATGGAAAGTGACGATGAAGACGAAGGTGTTACACGTCTATCCACGAGATACCAATTCACTCGACGCTTGAAAGAAATAGGACTATTGTTCGGTGCATTGCTACCTAACACTTTTCAATTGTATCGGACTGACGTCATATCATAGTAATTTCAATAATGGTTAACCTAATTTTAGTTTAGTACGTATTTTTCGCGATGTCGAATCGATCGTGCGCTACTCATTTTAACGTAACATTCAACATAACCTTTTAACTTTCTATAACTATTCATAAGATAAACTATGTGTAACTATTATAAATAATAAAGTACTACTTAAACAGAACACAACTTTAACATTAACACCAAATCAGTGCAACCCCATACCTCACCCCAAATAGTTTTCTGGAAAATCAGATGAGGGCAGATGAGTTCATTCCACACCTTGGCGACATATTATAAGTAGACATATCCAGTTACTGCTTTCGAAATTGAGGTTCATAATATTTAAATTGTTATAAGATCAATTTGCCTTTCGATGTAATGTATTTTCTGTAAAAAAATATAATGAAAAAAAAAGTAGGTATGTGTACCTTTTTGGTAGTAACAACTCGCCAATATGTATAGTTTTAAACAATTCTTGTTATAACAAAATATTGCCATAAACGAAATAATGAAGCAAAAGGATACAACGAACGTTGCGCAGGTAAACAGGCGTCGAATTCGATCGCTTGTTTTGGAGAATCGATCAAACAAAGCGAGTGACTTCCCAAGAGGCCTCCCGTTGGTTTTTATATTAATTATATTGTCCTAGCGTTTCCTTATATTATATTCATCGTGGTATTTCGGCAACTAGCTGGAGGAATAGAACCATTTTAAATTATAAAGGATTCATGGACAAAGGAATAAGTATTCACATCATACACCACCATAAGTACAAGGTTTGTTTGTAATAATGGATAAATAAAGAATTTTCACCTGAAATGACTTTGAGATGTATATTTACATGATAACCTTGGCATGAATAATTATATTTTTCACTTTACATAATTGCAAAAATCAAAAGCTACTGTAGTAATTAAGCGATACGTAAATGCGTGAACTTTGAACTTGATAGTGTGATAACAATGTAGGTACATGTTGCTGTTTATAACTGACACAGAGCCACATAAATGACAGAACAATGTACATATAGTCCGAACAAGCTGTCTGTGAACAAATTTTTGGCTGCCATCTTTAAATTTACTTGCCAATTTATAATTTATTAGATTTAGTAATTATAACGTTTTTACGAAATTAGTATAGAGTTTAATAAAATGGCAACATTTATACGGTACCAGTGACGCTTGTCAGTTCACAGATAGCTTGGTCGGACTGTAATGATCTAATTAGATATTTAATTTAATCTGGTACTGCTATTAATTCATTATTTTGTTTAACAAGACATTCGCTACATAAGTGCTAAGCTCTATGGAAGTACCAGTCAAATTATAAAATATGATATTAAAATTCTTCAGTAGTGTCAAAGATAAAGTCGATTCTATTCTATATCGGTGCGACAGATGGGCGTTTTGAGACTAAAGTCAGAACCTACTTCGTCCTACTTCGTGACGCAGCGCGCTGCTTCCACAGATTACCAAGGTGGTGATTCAAACTGTGTATAAAATAGTGTGAACTAAAAAATTATCATCGTTTTAATTGTACAGGACAATCCATATACTAATCAAAACTCGTAATAAGGAAACCATTGGTTTAAATTAATTTATGTACTCAAGAATTAATATATACGGTTCCAGTGACAATATCTATGAATAAATCAATAAGATTCAGAAAAGGGAAGAGTTTTCTGATTCTCATTGAGACCTTATTGTAATATTTTCTTGAAATGAAATGAATGGCATTTATTGGAGCATAGAGAGAGATTACAAATAACGAAAAATACAATATTTTGTTAAAATTTAATAGTGATTAGAATAATCCATGCCACCAATTGTTCTCCTCTCAGCTTTGTAGCCAAAGGATCACCTAGATGCCATGACGCTGGTTTTCATTCGCAATATGGGTGATGGTATTTACTGAGTATAGCAAGTTACATTACGAATAAATATACATGTAAGCCCGTAGAGGGTTAAAAATTGTCTTAAAACTATTCATGTTACTGTATTATCCTAATACACTTCAATAATAAATCATAATATTCAGAATCCATTAAAATGTTCAAATTAATATACAAACAAACAAAAACATAAAAAAAAATAATGTCATTCAGAGAGGTTATATAAGAGAGGATACATAAAGTATAGTAGTGGCTTCCATGCCCATGGACGGAGTCAACCGTAGGTATTGAACTCTTTAATATTGATAAATGCCTTAGTTCATGTATTTTCACAGACATATCTTGCCCGTTTGCTGGAACACAACGAACTGGAGCGATTCCCCAGGCCAGCTCTTCATTGAAAGAAACTCTATTATACGAAGGCCCATTTGTGCTACTTTGAGTTAGTTAACATCAGGCAAAGTATTATTTCTACTTCTATCAGGCCAACAGAAATTGAAAGCGACGGAGAGACAGTTTGACTTACTAACTCAGATCCTTCCAAGTAACCCTTGCAGCAGGGCGCAAACGTGGACACTTTTGTCTTGTGTCAGATACAAGCTACCGAAGAATATTTGATTTCTATTTCTAGTATAAAATCATCCACTCCCTGCGCGTACGTAAAAATTTTTTGTGTCCAGTTGCTTAATACGCACTAATTGACCATCAAAAAGTGATGGCGTGCTGTGTCGGCAACAAAAAGTGTCTACGTTTGCGCAGCGCCAATGTCCTAATGTCAATTTCACTGTTTTTTATGTAAGTACCTACCTCCTTTGATGTTGTCACGTAATTTGGGATAGGCTGATTACCGTTTTAATATTCGGGTTTACAAATTATTCAGTACCAACGACTGAGAGTAGCTGTTTGTGGCGTTGTTATCTTCGCAGCATGTGTCATTAGATCATTTGTGGAAATAATAAATATGACACAGAGATTGCTAAGCAAGTAAAATAATTATTAGTAAACTGTTCACAAGTAAATTCGCAAATCAATATAGACTATGTTTAGTATCTACTTATAAGGAAATATTAAAAACTAAAACAGCATAACACCCTATTCCTAAACATATATGTATATACACACATTAAAACATATGTTACGGTAAGGTTAACCTCTAATATAAGTATCTGAACGGGTGCCAATAAGGTGCTGGATGGCAGGGCAGCGTCCTCGCAGACAACTATTAGTAAAAGTTTTCCAGAACGGCCTCCTGTGACAGAACAACCGGTGGCAAAGCCTTTTGGTATTTTTTGGATTCTCTAATTTTGGCCAGTAATTTGAACACAGACGTCGGTGTATTTCAAACTTAACTGAGTTACCTATCTCACGGTTATCGAGAAGGTAATGGTCGCTGCTGCTCCCGTCCTCGTCGAGAATTATTTTAATTTTAACATCCCATTCGCTCCATACTTTTACGGACCTCAAAAAAAATGAAAAAAAAATCTATAATTCTATAAGGGATCTTTTTGCGAATGCAATATGATAGGTCATATGAATATTTTGTACGAATGTTTCTATAGGAGGTATACCAGTATATTTTACATGATGTGCCTCCTGTGACCACCAAGCACATCGTTCGTTCTCCCGGCATCGTGCCCAACTATTTACATGAGCAACAACATAGTTTATAGAAAACTTTCATAAAGTTTGCAGCAGCTTGTGAGATTAATATTTTCTTCTTCTTCTTGGCGTGCCTCTCCAAGCAGTGAAGGTTGGCCATCAGCATGTTGTCAGCGTCTGTTTGGACATGGATTTGGATTTTATTCGCTCTTAAATACATTCGCCATAAGAAATAAATATTTAATTAACTACTATGTATAATTCCACCTTAAAATTACATACATAATTAATTACATGCCAAATGAATCGAACTAAGTAGTTTGATTTTTTTTTAGGTCAATATTTTAATTATGTGGAGGTCTGTAAGATATAAATAATTTTTTACAATTCACAATTTTATAACAGTAGGCAATAGAAGTTTTATTAACATATAACTATCAATAAACTTAAGAGGTCTTAAAATCGGCCAACAAAGTTGAAATCGAACGTTATAACCAATGACTTAGTTAACCAGCCGGCCGATGTCCCAACACACAGCAACTCTTGCGCAATGTCGCGCCCAATGAACAGTTCACACAGTGACCCTATGATTGAGGCCCTGGATCACACGTGGCCATCGATAAACTTATTATTAGAAAATCTGTCCAATGAGCATTTAAGGCAACTCGCAGGTCTGTTTAACGGTGTTTTGGCAGGGATTTGAAGGTTTTCTTTGATTGTTCGTTCTGCATTTATAAAAAGAACGGTGAACCTAGTCTTATTAAGAAATGTAGGCTGTTTTAATGCATGAGTTTGAAAAAATATTTATTTTCTTTCTTTTTCTTTTTATTTCTTTCTACTCATATTTTCAAGGGCAACCATGAAGCAAGAAATATATAAACGAGACCTTGATTACAAAACTTTTGTTTTTTACTTCCATTGGCTGATTCTTTCTTCAATGTAGATACAACACGGTAAAACTTTGTTACTATTAATATTTTCTTATTAATGCACACTGGCTAGGGCTCTGTCTCCTGACTATTGTGACTATGACTATCTGACCACCTGACAGGTCTCAACAGGCCCTTTGAACGCAAATTATAACAGTTGTTATATTCTTCGTATTCAGGCAGCACACGTAGGCAAACACATTCCAATTGAAGGCTACGTGATATTAGGCAGGTAATTAATTATTGAGTATATTTTAAACTATAAAGATTGGTTTAAGGTTATATATTTTATTTTCAACTCTTATTACCTACAGGTAACTGCTCCTTAATAATGAATACTCTATTTACCCCACCTGTAGAACTAAATGACAGAATAAATAAAATAATGAACACTTATTTTTTTATTTGAGTATCATTTCATCGAGCACGAGGCAATACGAGATAAAGATAGTGATGACAAAGACGGAGATTGCGATCTTTGGACTTGTTGGGACCTAGCTTCACGCACATTTCGGTGGTAACAGATTATCTTGGTTTCGACGTATTCTCTTAGTAACAATAATGCAACGTAATGGAAACAGACCCAGTCACGTAACGCGTAACGTCAGTTACGCTCGTTTTGAGACTGTGAAAAGTGAGAAATAAAAAAACACAAAATTTTTTTTATTGATACAAGTTTACGTGAAAAAAATTATGAAATACAATTAAAATTAATTATGTATCAAATGGGCGTTTTCAGCATAAGTAAATTTATATGTCCAAGACTGAATTTCTCGTTTGTGTTGCCATTTTTCTACGATTTCCTTGGTGGTCACAGGAGGCACGTCATGTAAAGAAAATGCTTGTATACCTACATAGAATGTAAAGGGATATTCGTACAAATATTTCCATATTACCTATGGTGTTGTACTCGTAAGAAGACTTTTTATAGAAGCTTAGCTTGTTTGCTTTACATTTTATTTTGAGGTTAGTAACAGTGAACATCTGGAGCGCATGGGATATTGAAATAAAAATAAAAATAATTTATAATACCAATAACACGGATATTTCTTTAAAAATTTCAGTTTTTCACAGAAAACTTACAGTTACAAAATACAATGTAATTCATGTAAATAAAATAAAGTCTTTTGTAAATAGTCAATTATTGGATGTTTTGTCCATTTGGCTAGTACAATTTTAAAGGGTCATAATCTTTTTGTTGAGGGAACAATATCTAGAAACAACATTGCTTCTGCCATAGCATCATTACAAATAATTGTGAAAATCACCAAAGAATATATCACGAGGAACATTCAAAAATTAATCAAAGCCCATATGACCAACCTATATGGTCTGAAGCCACGTGTAGTACATTTGTTTCACCTCATTAAGCTAATGGAGTACCAATTACGTGGGTCCCGCTTTCTGCGCGGGAGTGGGCGGCGGGCAGCAAGGCCACAGTAATTGCCGCTCTGCGCCGGCGCATCCCGAGGGAACGGCCAATTACAACCACTACGTTACGTACCAACACTTAACTGTTATAAATGGCGCTGCGAGTCTGCCGGGTATATTTACATCCTTGGGTTTTACTTGTAGATTTATGTGTATTTGATGGACTATTTTAATCTGAATTGAATATGTTGAAGTAGGTATGTGTGATATAACGGTGTGTTAGATAAAGAAATACTAGAAGGTGAGATAGAAGATAGACGATCTGATCGGATCGGATCTTGAGTAATTAATTTCGAAACAGGAAACTGTTTTTAGACTACAAGAGCGTCTCATTCAGGATTTTTTTGTGGTTTCCTTATTGAGTCATTTATGAGATCGGAAATAGTAGAGTATGCATCATTAAATATTTACCTGAAAGATGAATTGACACAATATATTTATTACATAGGTAGGTATCGATACTGCTTTTTAAAATAAAACGTAAATAATACCTACTTAGAAAATAAAAGAAAATATGAAGCGAAATCAAAGCAGGTTAACACGTAACCTGATTCAGAAAGCAAAACCGGCGGATTTAATCTTCGTCTCATTTCTGTTGGGCAAGACAGGACGTAGTTTTGTTGTGTCTGCTGTGAGTCACTGAGTCATCAAGGACTCAATCTTGCGCAGGTAAAAACTGACTTAATTCCATCACTTCGGCTGCCCTCGGGCAGATAGGGTTGTGCCACTGTCGATGGTCTACAAATTATTTATTTTAATGGACAAGTTTGTTTAATTCCCATCCATATTTTTCAAACAGAAAATTGTTCTTAAAGAAAAAATTGGTCCTATATTATTCATTTTGTTATCGAGAAAAGGGCTGACTGATATTTCTTTTGTACATAATGATACATGACATGTATGCGGACATTTTAAGTATAATAATGGTCCGCATACATGTCATGCATGGTCTAAATATTTTTCAACAATATCTATGGAAATTGAGATAATATAACGTAAATAATATTACTTTAGTAATAAATATTAAAGCCTTTTGATTTTAGATTAACTTCCAGCTAGTTCTAGCATTGAGTTCAATGTTATATATGATTTTGCTTGATAATTCGAATTTCAATTCGACCCACATCTATAAATGATAGCTTTATAATGCAGTAAAATACAAGGTTGTATTATTCATGAACAGATTTATAAATACTAAAAATATAATTACATATAAGTAAATAAAATAAATTATATTACTCCTCTTCATTCCCTATCGAGGTTTGAATGGAAGAAGATTGTTACAAACTGGTTACTAAACTAGGATGAGACTGAAAATCTAATTTTAATTTCAAAGTCACAAGAATATCTTTTATATATGCTACATCTCCACTGCACTAACTGATATACTAGTATTCCAAATCAAATACCTTACTGTGTTAAAATTAAACACACTGACACTTAACACACACACACACACACACACAAAAACACCCACTCACCCAGTCAAAATCTCTCAATTAACTTAAGAGCTTAATCCAAACCAGCCCAGGCAGCGCCGTGCATTCGCTGGTTGGGCGTTAGAGTACTTGGCGGCTGATCCTGCTTTTGGAAAAAAAGCATCTTCAGTGAGAAAGCTCATCAGTTAAGCGGCTCTGTTACCAAACAAAATTGCCAGATTCGGAGCAACGAAAATCCATAGGGAATTTTGGTCCAGCGGTATTATCAGCCTTTATTTCTTCGAAGATGCGCAAGGAACCGCACTCACTGTCAATGTCGACTGGTATCGGACGATGATAACAATTTTTTTGTGACCTAGGATAAGTGGTATGGATCTTTCAAACATGTGGTTCAATCAGGACGGCGCCACTTGCCGTATAGCACGGGAAACAGGGTATCGCCATCTAGTGTGATCTTAACACCGCTCGATTACTTTCTGTGGGGATACGTGAAATCTTAAGTCTATGCAGATAAACCACAGTCAATTGCTGCCCTAAAGTCCAACGTAACTCGCGTTCTTCGTGAAATTGAGCCCCGTTTATGCGAAGATGTCATCCAAATTTGGGCCACCAAAATAAAACATCTATGGCGGATTCGTGGCGGCCATTTGGCTGAAATTATTTTCCATACATATATAATAAAAATTGTGTTAATATCACTTAAACCGGTTGTTTTATTTCATTTTTGTTCTATTTCATTCAAAGTTCGAGCGCCTTTAATGAAAAACCCTGTAATAAAATTGTAATAAAATTTAAGTAAATAAAAAAATTTTGTGTAGGTACACCAAAGCTTTTACCCAGTACAGTGTCTTTAAAAGTGTCTTTATCAATAAGTAAGCTGACATAAAAGGTATCTCAAGGTATTAAGAGTGAAAACAAAAATTTTATCGATAACAAGAGCAAGGTCCTACCAACATCACTAAAAGTGCGTAAATGTAGTAGTCACTAGTCAATTCTACTTTCCTAACGGGTTTTTTCACGTCTCTTTTTATCGTATCCGAAATTTATCTCTGTCCTCGTCTAGTGTAGGTGGTGTCCAAATAGTTTGGATTGAGTAAAACAGGGTGGGAAGCCTTTACGATAGGCTTGTTTAATTGTATATTCTTTGTTGATGTGTTAGAATGTGATACTGAAAGCGTTGTTAGGGCCATTGTCTGTGTGGGAAAGTTTAAAGTCTAATGAAACGTGATAGAATGCATCGGCCTGACCGCTGAATTGCTTAACGTCCGTTCCCGATTGACCGTTTGTGAAGATATGTACAAAATCGATATGTATGTTTAGTTAACATACATATAGAGTCCTAACTTTGTACAACTTTTGTTTTAAGAAAAAAAAAATTTTTTTTTAGTTATTGGATTATTAAAGTTAATGTACCATTTAGTAAAGCAATGTTTTTAAGGTTTTTTTTGACAAGAATTCAATTTCGTGGTCTAATGACAACAAAACACAAGTATACCAATCTTTTTAAATTCATAGTTTCACGTCATTGTAATTGAATCTAACTTGATATTGTTTTGCAGATATTCTAACGATTATGATTATTTTTTGGACACATGTTTTGAAAGCAATGTTTAAATTATAATAATACTTTTATTATACTAATACTTGAAATAGGCAGAAATAGTTAGCTGATTGCCATAAAACACAAAGTAATAATAATAATAATTGTTTTGCAGAATAATTTCTCAGTTGGTTTAAATTTAAAAAATGTCTCTTTCCAAGTTTGAAAGTCTTATATTGCTAAATTCCCTGTAAGTTAATTTTTATGGTATAACTTTAAACTGGTTCTTGTTCGACAGCACGACTTGAAGCTGCATAAATCGCGGATTGGATCTAACTTCTCGGCTAATTTCATTTTGATCCTTATTTCTTCGCAGTTTAGGGTTAGATTGCAATTCTTTCAAATAATGGATGGTCTTTGTCCACGTGAACGATATTTGCATGTGTGTGTAAGGCCAGGTCAACTAGTGGTCAAGTGAAGGAATGCTTCTGTCGCAAAGATCGCTATTGTTAGAAGATGGCCTGACTACAGATATGCTATCGTGTTGCCGTCTTGGTATGGTATCTTAATAATTATAAACATGTAGCGATAAAAGAATTAACGCTCCAACGCTGGTAGATTTGAGAAGAAATTCGAGAGAAAATGAGACGCTTGCTAAAGCGACGTTTTGAAGCGTCTGCCAGCAATTTTATCAGATCTGCCAAAGTATTTTTCCGATAACTGGATATTTAGCCTGTATTCCCACAAGAAAGTTGTAAAAGTGGAGGGAGATTTAACAAGGCAGGCTGTGTGTGGTGCCAGCGAGATGGAATGCAGTTGTACCGGCTCGCCGCCAAACTACACACATACCCATTGTGTATGTGAAACTTGTCTTTGTATGGACAGAGATGCTACCATTGTAACTCGAAGCGGGAAGATTTCTTTTAAAGTTGAAATTATGAAATGAAATATTTATTTCTCAACATTGACAATTCCTTGTTCTTATTGACGTCAAATAAAACATGACTCTACCACCAGTTCGGAAAAACCTTCATGAAGAAGAACTGGCAATAAATTTCACGGGTATATATTTTTTTAATTTACAGAGTCTCTATATGTCTTTACAAAATTATTCTTATCTGCAGCTGTTAGCTTGGCAAGTCTCCCTCCCCCCAAGTATCCGAACGACGAACACCCTGAAACGGCACCCGTTCACGAGTTAACGCGGGATCCAGCCATCGCCCTCCTAAACCATATTGGAGGGAAGTGAGCGACCCGTCACCCGACTCTACCATAAGAAGACGTACGTTGGGAGATATTCAATTAATATTATGTGAAGTGCTGTACATCTGTACAACAATCATAAAACACCAATATCTTTCACATCACGAAAATATATTAAAAACATATTTTAGACATTTAAAATTCTATATTCTGGGGATGTCATTCATTGTCATATTTGACATTTTACTAAGTTAACCGATCACCATGCAGAAAGTGCTTGGATGCGGTAGAGATGAAAATGTCTATAGACTTGCAATTACTATTCGAGAGAATGACAGTTGCCCTACTGTGTTATATTGTAGTTTCTTAGGAAACAGTGTTGTCTAGTTATACGCAAAGTTTACACAAGGTAAAATTGTGTCTAGAGATGTATCTTAGTTATATATAACTGACGACAGGCTAGCGATAAATAATATGGTTAAATAAAGTATAAATAATGGTTATGGAGGGCAATGGCTGGATCCCGCGTTAACTCGTGAACGGGTGCCGTTTGAGGGTGTTTGTCGTTCGGATGGAGGGTTCGTTGGCAGGAGGGGGACTTGTCGAGCTAACAGATGCAGATAAGAATAATTTTGCAAAGACATAAAGAGACTCTGTAAATTTATTTTGAAAAAATTATACCCGTGAAGTTTTTTGCCAGTTCGTCTTCACGAAGGTTTTTCCCAACTGGTGTAGACTCATGCTTTATTTGAAGTCAATAAGAACAAGTAAATGTCAATATTGAGAAATAAATATTTGAACCTGAATACGTTTCGATGATAAAAAATTCAGCTCAAACAAAAGCCTGGACATTTATTGTACACAGTAAATATGTTGGAGCTATGATTGACGAAACCGATCCGAACAGTATTGCATTTGTATCTGTATGAACCGTACAAATAATAATATGCCTAAATAGTGAATACAAATGGACGGTGGATCTAATACAAAATTGACGTAAGTGTCCAGAGTAAACTCAACATATAAAGAATTATGGATAAATTAAATTACATGAAATTTAAATTGATTATACCTTGCGTTACAGCTGATTATTGCTTGTTCCAATTTTTCACCTTATGAAGCTGTCACCTTAGGAAGTTTGACAGTTTTTTACCAAGCGATACTTTATTATGGACACTTCATAATCATATTTCATATTGGACTTTCGGGCGGCCGATCAAATCAAGACTGGTATGATATTCACATCATTTAAGCATTATCATTCCGGGACACTATTGAACACAGTACCGATGTCCATTTGTTTGTAAGTGAATGTTTAAATTTTTCTCAAATTCACTTCTTTCTCGAGTGTGTAGTTTAGAACCGGGAACAGCAGTAGGGGTCGTAGTGTGAATGTGTGGGTAGGACTTTGGATCATTTGCATTTTTTTGCCAGCACACGCGGACCATTCAATATATAATTCATATTTTATTATATTTTCAGTATATCAATATTCAATATTATGACTACAAGGATTAACTGCAGATCAACTGTTAAAATTTCGCATGATATGTTTTTTAAACGGTAAGAAACTAATAATAATAGAATATTTTTTCTTGTTTAAACCACTGGAATATAGAACAAACGTAAAACAAATCAAGACTATATAACAATGCAAAATGCTTCAGTTTTACCTACAACTGTAGGTAAAATTGAAGAAAAAGTGAGGGAATCTTAAAAACTCGAAAATTGGCTAACAAACTTAGCATAAATATAACTTTATAACACAATTAAAACGCTGCATTATAAACAAAATTACAGTCATATAAGTAAAATAAAATTAACAGAAATCAAGACAATCCATAGATAAATACAAATAAGCAAAGTTGAAAGAGGAATCCGGCATAAACCTACTCGCATTGAGGAAAATAATGTTTTACGTTACAATTTTAGATGCCAATAATGACACTATGTGTGATGTACAGAATTTGTCACTTATTACGTAGCTAATATAATTGAGTTTGTGTGAGTAAATGTATTTGTGGTGGTATAGTCGGGGAAGTCGATGGAGGCATGACATTCGAATGCGAGGCTGCACCAAGTTCCCTGACTGTAACATAGCCATTTTTCACGTTCCTTATTTAAAAACGTCATCCTTCTTCTGCAATTTTACTTTAATCAAAGGCAGTAACATGTACATTTTAAGGAAAACCTCTTGGAAAGATTTCGTTCATTTCTGTTCAAAGATAAAGGAAAATGCTTGTCACTTTTCTAGTGAACTGTGAATAATGACGTGAAAATAAAACTGATTTGTAAGTGATTGCTTATCATTTTTACACAGTTTAATTTTAAAAAGAATTTTGTAAGGTCGAGAAATTTATGGTTAATAAATTAGTCAGTCTTATTATGTAATTCTTATTAGAATATTTGTGGCTCAGTATCCAGGTTATACCTACGCAGGAGTATGTCTCAAAATGTACTATGTCAGCGTTAAATACCAGAACTAGCAGAGACCGAGCGAAGAGTACGTACGTTCCTGAATCATTTTGTTCTGGAAACAATAATTGGACTGAGCTTCAGCACAACGTGGCCGTAGTAAGCCAGTTCCCTGTAAGAGATGTGGAGAACTCACACAAAGACGCGTAGGTGTCAGTCAGACACTGTTCGTCCATTCCTGGATACAAGCCCAGGTGTACCTACATTACTTGACGTACGCCGGAGGTCCCAGGTTCGAGTCCTGGCCGAGGCATTAATTTCTGTGATGATCATACATGTTAGTTCTCGGGTCATGTTTGTTTATATTAATATACTGATGTTTATTCTAGGTTCCCCCAGTTCGCTGTATGGTCATCCATAACACAAGCTCTGCTTACTTTGGGGCCATACAGTTGGGTATTTATTTATTTATTAGTGATACTTAGTAACGCGACTTTAAGCGGATAATTTGTAGATACATGTCACCTAGGAATAGATTAGGACTATACACATCGATCACTCTGAAGTAATATTATGGTTTCGTGGCTACAACCTAATAGCTTCGCTCGCCTCTTCCAAACTACAACAGGCTTAATTATTCCGCTGCAGACACAGCAGCTGACCAGCTTAGGGACAGGCATTATATAATCTACTGCTACATGTGTCTACCTAGAGGGCTTACCCGGGCCTCGGATTAGAGCAAGGGATCTAAAAATTATAAATGATATAATAACACCAGCAATTACCCATCTCATAAACTGTTGTATAACTACGTGGAGATATCCGAATGGCCTTAAAATTGACCTAATAAGGCCGATACACAAGAAGGGAGCCGCACAGACTACGACAACTGCAGATCAATAACTATACTATCTTGTAAAGACAAAGTGATTGAGAGATATGATAAAAATAACATAATAAATGAAAATAAGTATGGACTCCAAAAAGAAAGGGACTTCTCAACTTTTGTGCAAGTCCTTTAATAAGAACTCTTATGAAATCAATAGTGTATGTATTGATCAATAAAAAAAACGTAATTTTCTCTACGTAGATTTCCTTCACCTTTTAGAGGTCAAATCGAACTCGGAACTTTTGGTCTAGAATGTAGCACTTTTTCCACTGCGCCACCGACACTTTTATAACATAAAAAATTCAAGTATGAAATTCTGTTCGATTGCTATTATGTCTGAAATCAACATAATAGAATGCTTTAATATATGAGTAGTGTCACAAGTAATCACAAGTGTTTCAACATAAACTTGCAATATAAACCTTCGCGTTTTGACGTTAACCCTTTGTACCTACAAAACCATTTACTGTTTATCGTTTTAGTCAGTCAACATACACTTCATACCGTCACTATCATATAAATATTCACTTTCTTATAAGATTGTATATATTATTGTAATAAAGACTGGAGTGTCAAATGTCTGGACAATTTTGAACTTGACACCCACTGGCATTTGATGAGGTTTGCGGAAAGCTGCTAGACAAGTTCCCACTATCCAAGCATATAAATTATACGTTCAATTGTGGCGGGGTTTAAAGCATCATTTTGAATCACTTATATTTTGTTCTAAGGGTCAGATATCTGCTGTTTATATATGTCTTTTGTTCGAATTGTAAAAGAGTGAGAACATGGTCTTATTACGTCAGTAACGATTCGGAGAATAAAACAATTTATGTATAAAGTTCACGTTTTGCTATAGATCTTAGTGGTACTTCAGGTGTCAATGGGTAATTGTATGGGTATTAATGACTGAGTGTATCTCTGTTATAAAAGAACTCCGACTTGGCTGCCTGTTTAAGGAACTTTCTGAAAAGGAAATTGTGCTTGAAGTGAGTATTATTGGAATTTCTATTATCGAACTGTACGATTCGACGGTTTTGTACAAAAATGAATAAATATATAATTTGTGTTTGTCTCATTTATGCTGGTGGATATTTCTCAATATATTTTTTAATTTGTCACATTGTTTGTCAGTTTAAATGTCCCGACAATACACAAATTTATGAAAATTATACAATGAGATGTCATTACAATAAGGAAGAGTTGACTTGACTTGCTGGTCAACGTTTCGATCCGACCCATACTAAAGTCGTATCCAAATGATCACTTAAGTTCTACGTTGGATACAAATAGCCGACCTTCCATCCCGACTGTAAGTAACAGAAAGCCAAACATGTAGATTTTAAACTTAGCTATTATTTAATTTGTATCTATTGTTTTTTAACTTGCATAGGTTAAATTTACCAAGCTTCGTTGTGTTAAGAATAATCTGCTCTTATAATAATATGTACATATTTTGGATATAGTTTCTAATATTTACTTGCTTTAATATGTTTTAAGTTCCATGTTTGAATTTTCTCGTCTGTGTCATAGACAAACCCCTGTCAAATCATAATAAGAGCAAATATTGTGCAAAACGCAAGAATCCTCCTTGAAATGCCCAACACACAGAAATCGGTTTAGTTTTCTTTCGATAAGGCGGGCTTGGTAAGCGATAACCTAATTAAAGGTGCAGCAAAATATGAAACGAACGTGGCTTACGATTTTGTGTTGATCGACGAAATGCTGATAAAAAGTTTAGGTTCTGTTATTAAAATGCTAATTCGTGTGCTTTTGAAAGAAATGGTCATACTATAACCATACTATGGCAGAATATAGAAACTGATTGGACGGTGTTTGAGTAGGCCTATGACGTATATTACATGTAACCATTTATAGTAATTTATTGTTGCACGTCGGATTATAATACAATGGCAAGTATTTTGGAATATACTTAAGTAATACAATTTGAATTATAAAAGACGGTAATTGTTTTAAAAGATAGACCGTTTCACACATTCAGCTAGGTGATGTGTAGGTGAACGTTCGAGGAAAATCCGCTCGGTTTATGCCGTTCGGGTTTTGGCGAGTCGAACCGAATGCGGTGACCTGCGTAAAGACTGAATGAACTACTCTATCAGCATTAGCCGAATTAGTGTCTTTGCCGTTCAACAACTGTACAACAACAACAAAAGACGACGGAGTGGTGTAGTGGTAGGTAACCCTGCCTCATACGCCGACGGTTCGAGTCCTGGCCGGGGCATCCATTTGTGTGATGAACACAGATGTTTGTTCTCAGATCATGGTTGTTTGTATTTATATATGTATTTTTATTCTATATCACAAGCTCTGCTTATTTTGGGGCCATACAGTTGGTGTGATTGTCTGGGGATTTATCTATTTATTTATTATTTATTACAAGTACTGGCAACCCGCGTGTGCTGGTCCGGATAACTAGCCGGTTGGATAGCGCCTTTAAGATCTAATGATGTTTAAATTTTGCTTTATTTTCGAAATTATATCAATTAAGCTACAAACTTTATATTAATGGACATTAAATATACAAATATAGGCAAGTTTTGATTCAAGTAGGTAGTAAGTAGTATAGGCAAAGTTTTATTTATATTTAAACAAATGAATTGTGGTTATTACATCGATTGGATGACGAGTACCCGACCGCATGCTTCGGGTGGGAGGACCGAAGTAGTTAACTTAGTAGTAGTACTTAACCTAAGAAATTATACAGCAACGTTCTTTTTCTCCACTTAAGTTGTAAAAACTTGTTTGTATATTTGACACGTCACGGGGATCGAACCCGCCTTACCAATGCGCCTGCGATGCTCGTGACAAAATCTAGTATAAATTCCAGAGATATTGATAACCGCACACAATAGGATAACTTTTTCAAACCGGTCAAGGTTATAATTTAAATAAGCAAAAACCCAAGAAGAACTCATAAACTGTCAATACCAAATAAGCGAAAGTATTTAAAAGTAATAAAACTGTTTTTATTACATAGAAGTCACCATAATCTGAGAAAATATAATAATAGGTCTTTACCTATGAAACTGCCGTTTTGCCGTACTGGCCATTTCAAATGAAAATATTTTTTTTTTGACTGATAATTCTAATTTCAAATTAATTTTATTTGACAAACACGGAATTCTTTTTCTAAAATCGTCATTTGTTTAATAGTTATTGTTTTGTTTTGAACGCATTCGAACATTTTTCGTCATCATGGATAAGTTAAAAATTCGAGTAATTATGGAGTATGAGTACCGTCGTGACAGCAAAGCGGCACAAGCGGCACGCAACATCAACGACGTTTACGGAGCGAACACTACAAACGAACGCACCACCCGTTATTGGTTTACCCGCTTCCGTTCTGGAAATTTTGACCTGAAAAATGAACCCCGTGGTCGTCCGAAAACTTTGGTCGACAATGACGAATTAAAGGCAATTGTGGAAGCTGATGAAACTCAATCCACGGCTGAATTAGCAGCAGCTTTCGACGTTAGCATCAAAACAATATTGGTCCATTTGCGTCAAATTGGCAAGGTAAAAAAGCTTGACAAATGGGTACCCCACGAACTCAATGACCGCCAGCGCGAAGTACGCGTGGAGACGTGCCTTGCACTGCTCAGCAGGCATACAAATGAAGGAATTCTGAACCGCATTGTTACTTGTGACGAGAAATGGATCCTGTTTGACAATCGTAAGCGCTCAGCAAGTTGGTTGGACCCTGGTTCAGCACCCAAAAAATGCCCTAAACGAAAACTTACCCCTAGAAAAGTGATGGTCACTGTTTGGTGGTTTAACGCGGGTGTAATTCATCACAGCTTCTTGCCAAACGGGACAAGCATTACTGCAGATGTGTACTGTGAAGAACTGAACACAATGAGGGAGAAGCTCGCACGTCTCCAACCAGCTTTGGTCAATCGTTCGGCTCCACTGCTCCTGCACGACAACGCGCGACATACTGCACAGCAGACGGTCTCCAAGCTACAAGAGTTTGGGTTGGAAGTTCTCCGTCATCCGCCGTACTCACCAGACCTTGCGCCTACAGACTTCTACTTTTTCCAGAATTTGGATAACTTCTTGGCGGGAAAAAAATTCAATACCCGAGAGGCAGTACAAAATGCCTTTGAAGAATTTGTTGCCTCCCGTCCAGCTGATTTCTTCAAGAAAGGCATCAATAAGCTACCAATGCGTTGGCAAAGATGCATTGATTGCATGGGTGATTATTTTGATTAATAGAAATAAAAAATATATAAAAAAATTACGCTTCATTTATTTCGTGAAAAACGGCAATTTCATAGGTAAAGACCTAATATCTATAGTTCATTCGCTGAGACGAAACGCCACTGTATTCTTAACGCGAACGAACTATAGGTAGGTCTCGCTAGTTTTCCCTTTACCGTTTAAAGCCGGTATATCTTACAACTAGATATACTCGGCCATCAAATGCAAATCATTTTATTTACAAGAAATGTGGTTACAATATGGGGTTAACGAAATATAATGTCAGTACGATACCATATACACATTCTACCATAAAAATGGTGCGTAAATATGTCAGAGATCAAGGGTAAAAGATTACAAAATTAAATTAATATAATAAATTATAATAAGAGCTAATATCAAATCAACAACTCAATTAAATTACATTCTAAAACAATAATTAATTATATATTCATTTTCAGTGTACAAGCATTGTTCTGCAAGCCAAAAAAGTATATATTTTTTTTAATGGTGTCAGTGGTAATTCCTTTCAGGCCTATGGGTGTATCTTTAAGCTGCGTATCTACCAAAGCTTTAAATTTATATATATAAGCGAGGTAAATTTTATTTAACTATTTTCGTAGCCATCAAACGAGCGAGCCACCTCATGGTAATTAGCATCCGTCCCCATAGATATCATTCATCAGGACATCGTACGTGTTTCAATGTCAGTATTGAGTGTCGACTCTGTGACTAATGACTGATGATGCGTAGTCTATCGACTAATGATGGGTTGCCAACTGCTGGATTCAGTTAAATTTCGTTCCGTTTAACCGGAACACAACCCCGTAAATGTGATTATTATGGCGGTCAATGTAGGACAGACTGGAGTACCGCCCCCCACGAGATTCACCCCAAAATAAACTTTACTACCACTATATAGCTTTAGTCTAACTTGTGGACTCCTCTAATTCTGACAATATCCAGAAACCTAGGTTTAAGATAGGATCATATTCAAAGAATTCGACTTCAAGTTCTGCTAACACCTTGTTTATCATAATTTTGAAACGTATCTTATCATTTGATAGAGTGAAGTGACATACTTGCACACTGACATAAGTGTGAACCACACGTCCGAACTGTTCGCCGACGAAAAATTTATTACGAAGTTTTGTGAGTTCCGAAACTAGGAGATTATAAGGTAACTCTTTGATTTGTCGTTATTTCGACAATGCAATTAAGCCAACTTAAGTTTATAACAAATAGAATTAATATATTTTACTTTAATTTTAGTTATAACAACTAATATAGTTAATAACAACTGTGTTGTCCCAATCACAGAAAGAAAACTTGGTGATATTGTAGACCAACCTTTATTTTTTAAACAATTGTTTTTGGATTAGGTACTTAATAACGCGGTTTACACACTTAAAGATGTCTCAGGGAAGTTTTATGAAATTAATTGTTTTTGGAGTTTGTTTTATGTAATTTGATAATGTGAAATAAAATACTGCTTGTTTATTGTAGAAGTGTTTGAATTCTTAATAAGATTATTGCTTGTTACAGACATCCTTCCTTTAACAAAACAATGTGTTGACTAAACAATATTTACTATGTTTCGGACTTCGGAAAAAGTGTTATTAAATTATGATTAAGTTCATTTTTTCGACAAATATTTAGTAACATATCTATTTATCAAACTTTATATTTATCAAAGCCTACCTTTAATAAGAGTTTTAAATGAGTAAATACATTTTACTTTCGCCCTCATTTGTTTTCATTTAAAAAGCACTCTTTTTATAGCTGAACAGAACTGCGATAAACAAAAAAAATTTAACGAAATATTGTTATATGCACCAGGTATTAATGACATAAGAGGAGTAAATAGACGCGACCATGGCGACTCTGCTGAGTGCGACGATGGCGAACCTGTCGCCCAGGTTCAAGTTCAACTACGCCAAGCCGGACATTGAGAACCTGGTGTTCAGACTGCACTACAAAGCCACGGTTACACTCCTGCTGCTTTTTGTGTTCCTGGTATGCGCTAGGGAATACTTTGGAAGCCAAATCAATTGCATAGCGGACCAGGGCGTGTCGGGTAGAGTCATAGAGACGTATTGTTTCTTTATGGCTACATTTACTATAGTAAGTATAATATATACTGTTTTGTAGATATTTCATATTGTCTCGGTGTTAGTCTATCAGTCCACCTTCGTTCAGTTTACCTTCCGAACCAGTGGTAGGTTCAATATACAACGTCCTAAGCCGAGGTCTGTGCCTCTCGGGTGCCACTAGGCGTATCGTATGTAGGAGTAGTTTAAGTTCCGGCTAAGTGCTCTCAGCGCTAGCCCACGAAGTCCAGTGAATTTTAATAAGCTAATAGGGCTATAAATAAACTGTCCATTTCGAAAAAAAAATCTACGAGTTCACATAATAGAACGAAGAAAATTAAGCCCATTCAAGAGCCCGTATGCAGGCCTCTCTACTTTTAAAATACCTCTACATATTTCTTTGTATTAACAGAAGAGACAATTCCACTTCTTGGAAACCTGACCCTGAGAAGAAATTAAATAGAAGTGACATTTATGTATTCTAATATTAATAAGGTGCATTTCTGCCTGCGCCCAGTGGTGCAGAGTCGAGTAGAAGAAGACGAACCCCGGGTGGATGGATGAAAGGGAATATGGATAATGTTCAAATTAGGTATTATTTAGTTCACAAGGATAGGTCCACAAATTTATACATCGTGCTGGGTAGTAGGTAGTTAAGAGACTTCGATGTGGGTTATGAAATAGTGATTCACGTTGTTCCTAATTTTGTCATGCCACATATCTTGATTGTAAGCTTATGAGTAGTACTGTCCTGTCTACGTAATTACTGATGATATGAGAAAGGAAAAGGTAAAAATTACATGGTCAAGGTATATTTGGACATTTTTTTAGTGTATTTCCATGATTACATACAGTTTTAACAGTAAACATTCCTACCAGAATCTGTTGGCGAGCACAAGTTTTTATATCACTACATAGTATAAAACAAAGTCACTTCCCGCTGTCTGTCTGTCCCTGTGTATGCTTAGATCTTTAAAACTACGCAACGGATTTTGATGCGGTTTTTTAATAGAGTGATTCAAGAGGAAGGTTTATATGTATTGTACATGCATAATATAGTACAGAAACACTGATAATCTTAGAGGTTTCTAATGTGATGTCGTTAATAAACACATTTTTTTGCGCTTACATTGCAATCGCTGGCTAAACCCTACGAGATAGATCAAAATAATGAACTACAGTATTGTACATCTTAAAAAGGTCTGCAAAAAATCCTACGATGAAATCTCTAAGGGATAACCCACAATGACCATTTTTTATCCTTTACTTTTTACGAGAAATAATGGGTTATTTACGAAGCGATTTTAAGCAATATAGCATTAATCCTTATTTAATTAAATACCTTTAATACATTGTGCATGTGATATAGATTAATATGGCCTTTGACAGCGTGTAATTTAAATGAATATTTTCGAAGATATTACAGATTTAAAATGCAGGGACATAGACCAATGCGAAGCCGGAGCGGGTCGCTAGTTGATAATATACCAGGGTTCTGCCTTTTAGTTGAAACTTTTTTTTGTGACATTTAAATTGAAAAAGGTTAGAGGATAATCTAAAGAGTATTTTGAAATATTTAAATTGACATATCTGTGTGCTTCTATCTCTGTTTTGCACAGTGGATTGACACAAGCTGACAAAAACGAGGTATTGATAACGTAGCAATGTAGGCATTTCATATAGAGTTTTTAATACAAGACAGTTATTTCCTTACAGGTGAGACACTACAACGAGAGCATGTTGCAAGGAGGTTTCCTCCCGCACCCGGGCGTGGGCCCCCTGTCGGACGACGACGAGACCCTGCACCACACCTACTACCAGTGGGTACCCTTCGTGCTCTTCGTGCAGGCCATTGCCTTCTACTTGCCGCATTACGTGTGGAAGAGGAAGGAAGGTTGGAGGTTGCTTCTGCTTTACTTCTCGCATTCATTTTAGCCCTTTTTCTGAATTAACTCAGACACAATGAACGCCTATCGAAGCTAACTGTGATAAATTGCAGGTCTCATCTGTATTTAGTTCCGTTTACATTATATTCAATGTTTATGTAAATTTTTACGCACAATTGAACTGAGCTACTTAAACATTAAATAAATGTTTGCACAATTTCTTGTGTAAACCTAAAATGTGTCATTCTCATGAGTAAATAAATCATAAAGATGATACATAAGTACAATAATAGTTTACTTAGCGATACATCTGAAAATGAGGTTGGATACTAATAACCTGCATTGTTGACATAAGATACGGAGACATTCACTGTGGCAAACACTCGTTGAGGTTTAATCTGTCATAAAGTACCTTTGCATTGTCATATGAAAGGGTTGAAGAAAGTGCGTTTTGAAGTAGTCGCGACACGTGGGATGTTTTAAAATCACTTAACTATGAGTTATTGTTGTGGTGCCTAAAAAGAAGCCTTGGTGGACTTAAAACAAATAAATAAACGATGTTAACAAATTGATAATCTTTTTTATCTATTTTTGGAGGTATTTCGTTGTTTATCGTAATTTACAAAATATTCTACAAATAAAAAGGAATTGATTCCACTCAATGCACATTGCGCTTGTACATTAATGATACTGCGTTGACTGATACGTTTTTTTGGATAATGTTTACGTTAAAGTAGCTAGCTAGTGGAGTAAATAGGTAATATTCATACATATAACTTAAACTATCTGTGTGTAAAAATACTAGGACTGTTTAATTATTCAATTAGGTTCTATAGCTTCCACATATAACATAGTACTAATGGTTCTCTCCACGGGTTCATTCACTCTCCTCAGACTAGAAAATTTCAGCAAATTAGAATGGCCATAAATCAAATTTATTTTTTTCTAGGCGGCAGGATCAGAGCTTTAGTGAACGGACTGCAGTTCGCAAGTCTAGCTCTTGAAGAAGAGGACCTAAAATTTGGTGCGACAGAAGTGCCCTCAAAACAGACTTTGGATGATAAAATTGAGAGTATCAGAGAAGATATCATTTTAAGGTAATAATGCTTAAGATGTGAATGGAGTCATAGCCTCATTCACTGGACTTTCAAGGTCGGAATTCTGGTGAATGTTTTATTGTAAATTTGCAGACGTTTGTCTAGTTTATCATCTCACCTAATGCTAAGTGACTATGAATGTCCATAAACTTGTGTGATAAAGAGACGTTTGCTTCACAGGATATATTTATTTAAAACATATTTTCATTCTAGTTTTACATCTAAGTTTGTAAAGAAGTATTCCATCCGACTAGCTTGGGGTTTTCTTGCTTTCACTAATCTTTGATAATTGTAAGGAATCCCTATACCTTCTGTTTCAGATTGCGCGTTACTCGAACTTGGTCCGTATGGCTAGTGGCAATGGAGGTAGCGAACTTGGTGCACCTGATCGTAGAAATCTTCATCATCGACATGTTCCTGAATCATGCCTTCATTGGCTTGGGTCCTAAAGTTCTTGGGTTTAGAGACTGGGACCAGATTGCCGATCCCTTAGAGACTGTTTTTCCTAAGGTTAGTACCCTTTCAGAATGAAAGACCATAATTTTGTTTGATGGTACAAAGCTAAATAGTTTCAGTATTAAAATTAAACTATAATTCTTTATTTGTGAAAGAAATATAATAAAACCTTATTTTAATGTTACTCGCACATCAAAGAGGTATACATACCTTCACTTCCTTCACCGGGGTGTTATGTGCTTATTTCTGTTTACAGTTTCGTTTTGTTAACGATTCTATGCTTTATAAAAAAAAAAACATTATAATAAATGCCCCGACAAACACAGCAACTGTATGGCCCCAAAGTAAGCAGAGCTAGTGTTTTGGATGACCATACAGCGAACTGGGGGGAACCCAGAATAAACATACATATATAAATAAACATCCATGGGCCGAGAACAAACATGCGTGTTCATCACACATATGGATGCCCCGACAAACACAGCAACTGTATCGCCCCAAAATAAGCAGAGCTAGTGTTATGGATGACCATACAGCGAACTGGGGGGGAACCCAGAATAAACATACATATATAAATAAACATCCATGGGCCGAGAACAAACATGCGTGTTCATCACACATATGGATGCCCCGACAAACACAGCAACTGTATCGCCCCAAAGTAAGCAGAGCTAGTGTTTTGGATGACCATACAGCGAACTGGGGGGGAACCCAGAATAAACATACATATATAAATAAACATCCATGGGCCGAGAACAAACATGCGTGTTCATCACACATATGGATGCCCCGACAAACACAGCAACTGTATCGCCCCAAAATAAGCAGAGCTAGTGTTATGGATGACCATACAGCGAACTGGGGGGGAACCCAGAATAAACATACATATATAAATAAACATCCATGGGCCGAGAACAAACATGCGTGTTCATCACACATATGGATGCCCCGACAAACACAGCAACTGTATCGCCCCAAAGTAAGCAGAGCTAGTGTTTTGGATGACCATACAGCGAACTGGGGGGGAACCCAGAATAAACATACATATATAAATAAACATCCATGGGCCGAGAACAAACATGCGTGTTTATCACACATATGGATGCCCCGACAAACACAGCAACTGTATCGCCCCAAAGTAAGCAGAGCTAGTGTTTTGGATGACCATACAGCGAACTGGGGGGAACCCAGAATAAACATACATATATAAATAAACATCCATGGGCCGAGAACAAACATGCGTGTTCATCACACATATGGATGCCCCGACAAACACAGCAACTGTATCGCCCCAAAGTAAGCAGAGCTAGTGTTATGGATGACCATACAGCGAACTGGGGGGAACCCAGAATAAACATACATATATAAATAAACATCCATGGGCCGAGAACAAACATGCGTGTTCATCACACATATGGATGCCCCGACAAACACAGCAACTGTATCGCCCCAAAGTAAGCAGAGCTAGTGTTATGGATGACCATACAGCGAACTGGGGGGGAACCCAGAATAAACATACATATATAAATAAACATCCATGGGCCGAGAACAAACATGCGTGTTCATCACACATATGGATGCCCCGACAAACACAGCAACTGTATCGCCCCAAAGTAAGCAGAGCTAGTGTTTTGGATGACCATACAGCGAACTGGGGGGGAACCCAGAATAAACATACATATATAAATAAACATCCATGGGCCGAGAACAAACATGCGTGTTCATCACACATATGGATGCCCCGACAAACACAGCAACTGTATCGCCCCAAAGTAAGCAGAGCTAGTGTTTTGGATGACCATACAGCGAACTGGGGGGGAACCCAGAATAAACATACATATATAAATAAACATCCATGGGCCGAGAACAAACATGCGTGTTCATCACACATATGGATGCCCCGACAAACACATCAACTGTATCGCCCCAAAATAAGCAGAGCTAGTGTTATGGATGACCATACAGCGAACTGGGGGGGAACCCAGAATAAACATACATATATAAATAAACATCCATGGGCCGAGAACAAACATGCGTGTTCATCACACATATGGATGCTCCGACAAACACAGCAACTGTATCGCCCGAAAATAAGCAGAGCTAGTGTTATGGATGACCATACAGCGAACTGGGGGGGAACCCAGAATAAACATACATATATAAATAAACATCCATGGGCCGAGAACAAACATGCGTGTTCATCACACATATGGATGCCCCGACAAACACAGCAACTGTATCGCCCCAAAGTAAGCAGAGCTAGTGTTTTGGATGACCATACAGCGAACTGGGGGGAACCCAGAATAAACATACATATATAAATAAACATCCATGGGCCGAGAACAAACATGCGTGTTCATCACACATATGGATGCCCCGACAAACACAGCAACTGTATCGCCCCAAAATAAGCAGAGCTAGTGTTATGGATGACCATACAGCGAACTGGGGGGGAACCCAGAATAAACATACATATATAAATAAACATCCATGGGCCGAGAACAAACATGCGTGTTCATCACACATATGGATGCCCCGACCAGGACTCGAACAGGACTCGGCAGGGTTACTTCCTACGCCGCTCGAACGTTTATCTATAGAAAGGAATATATTTTGAGTACTGAGGTTTAATTTTCTGAATCAGGTGACGAAGTGCATCTTCCACAAGTACGGTCCGAGCGGGTCCATCCAGCAGCACGACGCGCTGTGCGTGATGGCGCTCAACATCATCCACGAGAAGATCTACACCGTGCTGTGGTTCTGGTTCCTCTTCCTTTTCATCGCTTCTGTGCTTGGTGAGTTTACCCTGGTAGGAAGGATCCAGAGTCTGTCAGGTAGTTACAGTATTGGTGCTGGCTGCAAGTTCATTTTGATAAGGATTGAAAAGATACAAATTATACAGAGCGTTCCATGGCTATGCCACATGGAGTCTTCTTTCAGTAAAATGTTCCATCTACAATATTCAAGGTACTTGCCCTCCATGTGGCATAGCCGTGGGACGCCCTGTATATTCATGTCGTATAAAAGTATCTAGACACATAAGTATGAATTACACATTGAACATGAAGATAGTTTCAATTATTATATTTTAACATAATTCGGTCATAAATTGTTAATGAATCTTAAATGATTGAATAAATAAACCATCTCGGGTTTATGTAGATCAACACCTTGATATAAAAACGTTACTTGTATTTTTTTAGCGAAAATCAAGCTTCTTCATTTCTTATATTACCTACATCTACACCGTTATTAATATCAAAATTCATTTCAAATTCCAGCCGTAATCTGGCGCATCATATCCTTCATCATGTACCGCCGGTCCATCAAGTTCAACGAGATGGTGTTCCGTAAGGTGCTGGCCGGCAAGTTCAACCCCTACAACGTGATCAGCGTCGTCAACGGCTGCGAATACGGCGACTGGCTCTTCTTGTACTACCTCGCGAAAAACATGCAGGGCTTCGTGTTCCAGTGAGTTGCCCGTTTCTATTTCACGATAGTTATACAGCAACAAGAGTAGGGATTCAGACACTAACAGTGAAAAGGAAGTTAGGAAATAAATATCAGCATACAAGGTTTTGGTTCAAGGTCGTTTGAGGGTGTTCGTTGTTTGTATACTTGGGGGGAGGGAGACTTGCCGAGCTAACAGATGCAGAAAAGATTAATTTTGTATAGACAAAAAGAGACTCTGTAAATTTATTTTGAAAAAAATATACCCGTGAAGTTTCTTGCCAGTTCTTCTTCACGAAGGTTTTTTCGAACTGGTGGTAGAATCATGTTTTATTTGACGTCAATAAGATCAAGTAATTGTAATGACAAAAATTAAGAATCAAGAGAGACATAGGTTAATTGTAGTCGTTTTTATTGCATAGTAACTTATTCTTTTAACTGTCTCTCACACAAATACAGCGCTAAGGAAAGCATTTCCAAATGATATTTATTTTATTTAATTTCCAATCAGATGATGCGTCAATATTTGTCAAATAAAAAAAAATTATTGAAGTTAACTACAGTCACTGAAAAATTTATCTGAATAACTTTTTAAATCAATTCATCAACCATTCCTCAAATTCCAGGCAACTCTTCACACGACTCGCTGAAGAACTTGAGAAGAGGGACATGCCGGATTACGAAGACGCGAACGAAAAGAAGGGAGCAGAGCCAGTTCTTACCAAAAACGTCAGTTACGAGGATGAAACTCTTCCCCTCAAAGGTGGAAAAGAGTTATAAGGATACTATTCTTAGAAGACTGGCTAAAATTAAGACAAATCCTGGTATTTAATTTTATAGTCTGTTTTGGTATATTCCAAATTGGGTGATTATTTTTCTGATATGAGTGCCTAAACTTATATAAATTAAGTTATTAATATTTAGTTACTTACACCAGACGTTTCTAATGTTAGTGACAAATGCAGCGTAAATGGCGTTGATATTATTTGAACAGATTACTGTATTGCTCAAGTTGTGATACTTAAACGTAACTTAAGTTAACCATAAGTTTTTGATAGCTGATCGATATTCTTGCCTCAAGTGGGTCAATTAATGTGATTGTATGGTTAAGTGTTTTTATATAATAAGTTTGAATGAAGAACGAAAGCATAATAAATACTTTTAAGAACTAAAACAAGTTTATTTTTGTAATAATCCATCATTTACTTTATTTTGCATATTTGTAGTATTTCTAAGTATTTTAACTTTAATTCAGTTGAGTATAAATACGATTTCATTGCATTTACATTGAAACGCACGAAACTCATAAATTGATATATCTAATCTTTGTAAAAAAATAAGATAAGCCCTTAGCGCTGTTGGCGTTGATAAAAGTTGTCGATTTGTATCACATGGGACGGAATTGGTTCATTATAGGTATTTGTGATATGACAGTCTGACTTACATAATCAGAATTTAAAAAAAAACAAAGTATGAAATTCTAAGGAAACATTAAGCAGACCGCAGTTGACAATTTAACTCGGAGTCAGCTGATTAGTTTGTAATAGCGTCCCTCTGTCACTGACAATTTTTACACAAATCACAGAGACATACAGCGATATTTTTCCCAAGTTATTACTTACATTTTAAGCTCATGTCCGCGCGTTCGGCCTCAGTATACAGTACAGTTTCCGAGCTCAGCTAAAAATGGCCATTCTGTCTGAATTTGGCACGCCTGCGTAAAAGTTTTTGTTATCAACTTGTTAGTTACAATACATTTGGTCTCAGATATTTATATATAAAAAAGGCTCAGAACAAGTCTCCAAAATAATCACAATGGTCATCAACGAAGCTATTAAACAAACATTGTTGCTGAAATCATTGCGGTGTTTTAATGTACTTGACAAACGTTCTGTTTTAGTTTAGGAGGTCAATCTGTTTTCACGATTTGTAGTTTGTGGTGTTAATCTGAACTCACTGCTATATGTATGGTATAAAATACGTGTGAAAGGTCGCGGTATGATTAATAATAATAATAATAATTTATTTCGGACACTTGATCCATATAAAGAGTTAGTAACAATTTTTTATTTTATTTTACATTACATTGTAGGTGGCAACTATTCCAATGTTTAAATAAAGAGCTATCTACCTTTCCTTTAATACTAGTAGAATACTTTTATAGCAGTCGCAGGTCCGGCGCATCAGGGAGGCGACCATTTTCCTTGTAATTCTAAAACCGTTAAGTTCTAAAACCGTTGTTATATTGTACACGTAGGGCTGAGTCATCTTTCTTTTTATAACTAAACTATGGCGATTAAATAAGTTACTAGTTATTAGTATCAAGAAACGACCTATTGAAAAGTCTGTTATAGAAAAAAGGTCATATAATAAATAATAATAATAATAAATCCCCAGAGAATCACACCAACTGTATGGCCCCAAAGTAAGCAGAGCTTCTGTTATGGATGACCATACCGAGAGCTGGGGGGAACCTAGAGTAAACATACATATATAAATATCAACAACCATGACCCAAGAACAAACATTTATGTTCATCACCCAAATGAATGCCCCGGCCAGGACTCGAACCTGGGACCTTCGGCGTATTAGGCAGGGTTACTAGCCACTACGCTACAGGGTCGTCATTTACTGGTCAATATTACACTTTCCCCGGGTGAAATATTTATTACAGGCAGCCTGCGTGTAGATCTCAGTGAAGATCGTATCATAAGAGTTTATATGCCACAGCGTTAAAAAACATGGTCATGGTCATTGAAACTGAGTTTTGACGAATAATCTGCACAATACGCACTTGGGCTTTAACCGACTGTGATAGCTAAAATGATTTAACGGTGGGTGTGTCCCACTGACACCAAATGCGTTCATTTGTATTTGTATTGTACCTAATAATGACATCGCTTAGAAAACTAGTAGCAAGAGTCTTTATGGGTATTTGGTTCTCTGCTTCTAACAACATGACGCCGGTATAAATTAGAATTGCCTAATACAACTTGGGCCCCCACTTATTTTTTATCACGGTATTTTTATCAGAAAGCTGAATTTTCTTTGTCCGTAATAAGAAATATTTGGGATTCTAAATAATATAATTTTATAAATATATTTACTATTTATACTTATACTTGTTTAAATATATTTTATGTAGATAATTGTGTAGGACTATGTTGTTAGCTGTATTTGAATACGGAAAACATATTAAGGGTTAGTAACAGTTAGATACAGTCCAAATCACGCAGATTTCGTACAATCTCACGACAGTTTGAGCGGTGCGGTTTGGAGACCAAAAATATGAGGAAAAGGTAATATTGAAATAAGATTCTTAAGATTAATAAGTAATAATAGCCTTTCGATTAGGTATATCAATGAGGATGATAGCCATGTGAATATGTAAATCTATTATGAAACTTACAAACGTTTGGTGTAACAAGTAGGTTTGTTACATGCCGATGAGTAATTGTTCAAACGCTCCGCGTTGTGCGTGCGTATTGTTGCAAGTTTATAAAAAAAAAGAAAAAAGGATTTCCATTCTATGTTTTTAAAAAACGGTAAAAAAATTAATCTTGAAGAATCTTCTTATTTCAGGAAGACGCTAGCGATATTTGTTATGCTAAACTTGTTTTTATTCTGTGCTGAATATGTTCAACAACACCTATAAACGAATATAATTTTTGTTAAGCACTTAAGTGCCAGTTTTTATATGTTCAATATGCTTAGCATTTAGTTATCTGTACTTAACCAAGTACATCTAAGTTTCGGCAGAATAGCAAATGTTACGTAAAACTGGTATGCAGCATGATACGATGAAGGCTGTGGGGCTAGCCAAGGTTAGTGGCGCATCGTCCGATGACCAAACAGAAAAATCTACTTAATGAAAGTAAGGTTCATGAACATAAGTATAATCTGGTACCGATGTGGAAACCGACTATTACAAAAAAAAATGTGTTTCTACACATCTACTCGATGAGTAGGTACATTAATTAAGTTACTTTTTCATTTATATAATTTATATAGTTTGTTTCCTCTAGAAACCATAACATTAACGCCTTTGTGCTGTTTTTATGTAAGTATATTTGTTTGTAATCTGATGTTATATTGAATTGCAAAAAAATCTTATAAGATTTGTTACGCGTTATTAATATATGTAATAAAAAGAATTCACAAAATATTATACAAACATTTTGTAAATGAATATGTAAGTTGTAACGTTCAATTTTTGTTAAAGGTAATCTATAATTAGCCTCATTTTTAATATTTAAAAAACATTGTACTATTGTATAATATGTAACGCTGTTGGTTTCGGCGTAAAGTAAAATAAAAATAAAAATTTCAGTTTCAGTAAAAAATTTAAAATGCGCTCGAGCTTGTTTTGTTTTATGGTATAAAATGTTATAAAATGGTTATAAAATGGAATATTGTTTGAAGTAAGTGAAACCCAAGGGAATAAGTTTAATCCGCAAATCTCGTGCCTGTATCAATATTTATTCTGTGACTTTATTATCCTTATAATCAGAATATTAAAATTACTTAGTAGTTCAGGTTCTAATTCCCATCTGGTTATTTTCAGCTGCACTGATAACATTCATTCGAAGTATACATTTATATACATTTTTAATATACATTGTTTATATGAGTTTTATTTACGGATAGACATACAAACTTGCCTCCCCCCTTCCCTTGTCACCAAGCGAACTCCTCTTTACCTGACTACTTAAGTAAAATGAACTGGCCCTCGAATCGTTGGCTACCGTACAAGACGTAACTCCCTGTTTATGATCTGCAAGATGCAATGCAGCAGTCTCTCCTATAAACTTGTTAGTGGAGCAAGTTCACGCGGGGTCGTTGACCGCGAGCTGGAGATCTGATCAAGGACGCTACCGCCATCTAGGGAACCATCGGGATGACAAGCATCGGTTTTCTTATGCCTAGTTACTAGCTAGCGGTATTTTATATTTTGTGTGTATGGAAGGACACCTATATTTTTATATTGAGGTCTAATTTAATTGTACGTAAAGTTGTTTATGCAAACTTAATCAATTGAACCTTAAGTACTCACAGAAGATAAGGGCATACCTTTTTATGGAATTTTTAATAAATTTAAAAATTGTGCAAAAAATGGATTTTCTATGTGATGGACGAACCATTTTCAATACAATATATTTAGTGATAGAGACCTATGCATTTTGTATATAACACTTCAATTAGATTTTTTTGTAATGTTAGTAATAAGTGCTTCGTTTTAAATAACATTGTACTTTATTGGACATACAAAAAAATCTAAACATTGTATTTATTTTTCAAAAAGCCCTGCGTTCATGTCTTATCTATTGAAAATTGATAAGACAGTCTTAAACCAAAAAGCAAAACCTTTTGTACTTGATGTCTTTTCCTGTGCAAAATTATTAGTAGAACTATTTTTTATAAAATAAATTAAAGATGGCGTAGTGTTAGAAATATTATTTGCAATAATTTTATTTTTCCTGGTTCAACCACAATTGGCTACTACCGCAGTTTTAATGTGCTTTGCAATTTAAATGGGCTTGCTTGTAAATACGCAAGTTACTTAACTTTGTGTGAGAGCCGGCATCTTGTCAAACCGTGCTGTCGTGCTTTGGTGTGCGTGTGAAATCAGTAGATTCACGCACACACAGTTGCTGTGTATATACAAGCTTAACGCACACATAGATCAACGCACACAAATGACTTGCATAAATAAAACAAATTTAAACATAATTTGATACCTGAATACCTATTTACAGCAACCTCATATTGACACTGGCATAATGGCGAACAGCTCTTCCTCTAATACCAGAAGCCCCGAGTTTGAATCCTGTTAAGAACCTCCATTTTTTGACAACGAAGTATTAGTTTATCGTACACATATTTTTCGTTGATTTATTAGTCATAGAAGATTTGATTTATTTTTTGAGTTATTACGAATCGATAAACTCTGTAACAATTGAACTAAATTTTACTAAATTTTTAAGCAACAGGCAGCTACAATATTCAGTTAGGTAATCTTTACAACAGAAACATACCTTTTGGGATCAGCGGGGCTGCGCTAGGGTCAATATTACCGATAATTATTTTTTAAAAAATATTTCAAATTTGTAAATTATTAAAATAATTCGTAAAATCAGGGGGAGTTTACAAATGCCTAGAATGAATGTTATGTGAATTGTGACGTCCCAACTCTGTAACGTGGACTCTACATTTACGGGCGCACGCGCAGTATTATTAAAAATATATTTAGTATTTACCATATACGTTGTCACAGTAATTGTCGTAATTTTTAATGCCGTCAGTATTAATGTTTTTTTTACTAATAATGCACAAGTAATTGTAAAATAAATAAATAAATATTATTATTAGAAAACTGAGTGATAATTATGTTATGCCTTATGAAGGCGAATGCTGTCGTCTGTAAATTATGGAACTGAATGAGCCTTGGTTTCTGCTGGAGAAGAGTAGATTTAGTAAAAAACAACTTTTTTTTTTTTACTTTATTCACAGCCGGCAAACGAACACGTGACCCACATGGTAAGTAACATCCGTACCCATGGGCATCATTAGGTGATTTAATTTTTTAAATTGAATTTAGATACAATCTCGACCAACGATGCAGTGCCAGCCGTAGGCTTGAGAGACAAAGAAACTGCTACTTGTATAGTTAGATGCTGTTTATCTTATGTAGAGTGGTTAAGATGTCTCTATCTTCTGTATTGTTGTCGCATACTTTAGCCAAAATCTTTCAAAAGTGAAGTCGGTAAGTAAAAATGAAAGAAAGAAAGAAATATTTATTAATATTAATAAAAAATTTCGGAATTACAAATAATATTTACACAACATAAGACATATTTATAAAAAAAATCTATACAGTAATTCGACAATAAATAACAAGGGAATTCGGCTCAGCAGAATGTCCAGGATTCAGTTCAACTCCGACGCTGGTGTCCAGTCAGAACCCTGAATCAAAAGATGTTCTGGGAGAGGGCAAAATGCACGTGGATAGATCCACAATAACATTATTATTGATTATTTTTACTTAAATATAAAACAAAGAAGCTTATAGTTTTTTTAAAATTTTTAATTATGAGCAATTTTACATAAACTTTGACGGCCTGTTGGAGGTAATTATCCTTGCCTTTCATGCCAGAGGTCCCGGGTTCGAATCCTGGTACTGGCAGATATTTTGTCATATTTTTGCTTTCTAGTCATGGATGTGTATGTATGTTTATTTAAGTTTATTTCTAATATTTATATATGAAAAAAAAATCTATGTGTTTTTATATATTTCTTAAGTTTATTTATCCGTTATCTAGTATCCATAACACGAGTTCTTAATGATACTTAATTTGGGCTAGATAATATGGTGTGATTGTTAGAAATATTTATTTGTTTATTATTATTATTATTTATATATGTATGTGTAGCACGGTCAAAAAATAATATATAAATATAACAAATAGAAAGTAATATGGTATACAAGGTGCAGGTAAATCGTTCGTGGTGGTAGAGTATCTCTATCTACGTAAGATCTCGTCTGTTATCACTTACCATCAGTCTGACCATCATAACTTTTGCCGGCTATGACAAAAGTTAATAAAGGATATTCATAGCTAAGAAGATATGTATCAACCCCAACAGTATTTCTTATAAAGAAAACTTTTCTCGTATCCCTACTTCAGTGTTTAATTATTGATATAGAAATTAGATCAAAACAATATTCAAAAACTTTAAGTTCCCCATTCGAATTACGTGAAACGGAACGTTTAATTTTTACGCTGGCAACACAGAAAGCAACATGGCGTCATCGCGCCATGCCAAAGAAAAAGCAAAACGCAGAACATACTCCGTCTCTTTCTCGCACCCCTGTAGGTGCTCGTTGTCTCGGTCCCACTCGGACAAATTACGCTCGCTCTTTCAGCTTGCTTCGTTTCATCATTTTTAGTAAAACAAAATATTCCGAGAGCGTTGGGTCTGTCTCGTGTGACTGTATTTTCTTTTACGGACGTTCGCTGCATTTTTTTCATTTTCTTTGACGTTTCTTACTATTTAACCTGCTTTTGACATAAACTGAATGCTGAAGTAATAAAAACACAGGTTTACTTCCATGGAATACTGTTATTTTGGCGCTAATTAGATACATGTGAGGCCTCCACTGGACGTTGTTGTGTTTTGTTGAGAAAAACATTTTCATTGTGAAGAAAAAGATTTCTGTTTCCTACCAAATACAGGTTGTTATCGGTAAGTGTGTGATTCTTGAGCAATTCCTGTTCGTATAATTTAAAATAAGATAAAGTTTTGTAGCAAATGAAAGAACTAATTTACTAATACCAGCTGATGGGTTCTCAGGGTTCTGATGGGTTCAGCTCGCTGCAGGTTGAAAATTAAACAATTTTAATAAATTTTTCCAATATTTACGATTTTATTGCCACAGATGACCAAATTCATTAAATCAGCTTTAAATTACAAGTTCCGTTCAATATGTTATTCCAATAAGTTGCGTAAATTATTAAATTAATGCGATCATTAACTAATCAAATGCCTAAATATTACATAGTTTTGAAGCACAGTTCAACACAAGGCTTTATTGTAATAAATGGTGTGGATACATACCTATTTATGAACAATTTCTCTGTATCTCTGTCAAGTGCGAAACAAAATTTAGGAAGCGAATTAAAATTCTCTTCGATTAATTTATTGGTATGGTATGCATGTATTTGTTTATAATATAAGTTAACTTAGGCTTGCAAGATAATGAAATTTATTTAACACCTACGCATGTTATAGGAACATAAGATTTCGACCTATAAATAAATACTTCAAACATATATTATATACTAATTATATAGACGTGTCTAAATATAACTGTAAAGGACCAAAAATCATTCATAAAAGAACTTCCTGTTATAATAAGAAAGTCGAAGCGGTGCGTATAAGCACGTGCCGGCCGGCGCGCGCGCAGCGCTTCCACGTCTTAGGGCACAGACCGCATTACACCACCAACCGTATAATTTGGCCCATCCTGTTCTGTGCCTTAATCGCTACTAGACCACTGGGGGCGGGACTACCATGATTTATTACTTAAAATCTAAGCTCCAATTTAAAAATGGAATCTGGAAATTTGACTGCTAGTAACGCGTCCGCGACGGTAGTTACCAAAGAGTTCCAATAATGGTAGTTATTCGAAACGTGAGCTTCTCTATAATGAGGTGTAATTCTTTTGTAGTAGCCTGGGAATGCTATGTCGTGAGTTGAGGTCGGGCCATGTTTGATAACGTGGCACTGTATTGCATTTCCGAAGACTGCTATTTGAATACTAATTTGTCAATCTGTCATCTTTTATTGATTTACAATTTTTTACCTGTACGTGTTGGGCTAAAATTACACGCAAGGTTTTAAAAGTGGCTTATTGAGGGTCTCGTTTTTATTACGTTGAAAAAGAAAAGATTCCACGTATGGATTCTCTTGACGTTCTCTTTTTCCATGTAAGCCGGATTGTAAATTGATTGAAAATGCTACGACCAGCTTTTGATCACGATCGATTTTTCGGAAAATTGTCGACACCCCCTTTGAAAATATGACACAGCATAATAGATCAAAATATATTTTTAAATCTCCTTCTCATCCATCTCCTTCATCATAGTATACCTACAATTATAGGTCCTAGGTTGTATAAATATAAGTAAAATTCATTGGTATTTATATTCACACTTATCTCCGGTATGTCATTAATGTGTAATTAGCTTAGGTGAATATATAGGTACATAGAGTTTTGACAGCCGATTTGCCTCAAACGCCGGAGGTCCCAGGTTCGGGTTCTGGCCAGGTTATTCATTTGCGTGATGAACACAGGTGTTTATTCTCGGGTCATCGTTGTTTATATTATATTTAAGCTCTGGTTACTTTGGGACCTTAAAAACACCTATATAGATAAATAAAACTCCATAACTAAAACTGTTGTTTATCACGAAAATTTATTCGTTGGTATTTTTGAATAGGGACCTCCATGAAAATGTCCAACTTATTGTCTAATATATTTATTTTCTAATTCCATCGAGTTCATTTGGTTCAACTTATATGTAGAGCAATAGATAAGGACCGTTTATTAGATTAAAAAGAAGCCAGCAAGGTCGTTAATCAATATTAATACAAAGTATACAAAATACACTTGAAAATAGTTACAATATTAGCATTCATACAGTTAGGTCGGTTAGACAATTTTATAACAGAGTTCTAATCTCTGCAAAACTAGTAAATGTTATGCAACGTCTGTGTCATGTCTCAAGCAGCGCTAGGAAGCTCGCCTTGACCGCTAAAAGGACCTGCTCCCCGCAAGATCCTTGGTGTTAAATGTAGATGGACTGCTGTAGGCGTTCGAGAATGTTATGATGTACTTAGCCAGGGGAAAATGCCAATAGGAAGGGTGTGGTTTTATCAATGAGACGAGGTTTGGCTTTAACAAAGGATTTGATGTTACATAGGAATGATAAGTCGTACTAATTCTATAAAATTTGTATGTTTGTAATTCAATCACAGTAAAGCAGCTGTACGGTACAGTTTGTTTAAAGTTTATTATAATTTTTTTGGAATTTTAACTATAAAGATACACTTATGATACGAATTTTTGGATTTTTTTTCCAAATTACGCTAAAACTGCTTGATATTTAGTTATACTCGGATGATATTTGGAATATAATCTGGAATTATACATGGGATAATATATGTCTTGACTTTTTTACAACAACGGTATACATATATCTTGAAAAATCTTAATTTATCCCAGTCACGTACATCTAGACTCCAAAAAGACAAGTTATTAATAGACTTTAAAGACGCGAAATAATCCCACGTTTGGCACATGTAGATAGCATCTGCGGAATACAAAATGACCTAACTACTATTGCAACAGCTACGACGTGGACGCAGATTTCCTCCTATTGCAACTGGGATCAAGGTTCAAATTGTCTTAAATGCTATCTCTGAAAAATCACAGAAACATGTTACGAAACACGTATTGAGATAAATTTGTTGAAAATAAAAAAAAACAGTGCGATAAAAAAACAAAACGTTCTGAATACGATACCATGAAGAATAAACATTTTATGTTAGTGTTTTATAAACAAACTGATTATATTTGATACTTTATTATTTATATATAATATATGTATACATTCTTCATATTTGACTAAATGTAAACATAATATGAGAAGTGCGTGATGTCTGTCGGCGTTGGAGTATAAATATTGAAAGGTAATTCTTCAGTATTGCGTTCTCTGTTCAATAAGTCTACGTTATAAAAGTCTTATGGTTATACTTGCACCACTACTTATGTCGAAAGTATCCTTAGATAGCGTATAGCTTTCATCTATTAACCTTTTGCCAAAAAAATATACAGGGCGACTTGTAATTCGACGTATTAGTAGTAAAAACTAGTGTTTGAATAAAGTTTTATAAATGTTTATCAGTTACCAATACATCAACAAACAATTATTAATACTAATACTGGCACAAATATTGAAATTTGTGAAAAAAAAATTTGTTTTGATTCACTAATTTGGTCAATATAAGAATTCACTTGCTGTTTTCAAATGTTCAATATTTGTGCCAGTATTACCTAGTATTAATAAATGTTTGTTGATGTATTGGTATCTGATAAAAATTTAAACAACTTTATTCAAAACACTAGTTTTTTATTTATTGAATTTTTTGTAGTTAATTCGAGATTTTTTTGAACAAAACCAAAAATATTGAACGTCTCGATAACGAGCATCCTTGGTATTAGGGACATTATAGCTAATTTTGTTGGAAATTAGTTGTATTATCACATCCCAAGAGGAATACGTCGAACTACAAGTCACCCTGTATGTAATCGAGCTTAGCGTATTCCATATGCAGGTGGATAGCCCGAAGCCTGGGCCAGGAGCTACCACATTTTGAGGGGTGGTTGAAAATGAAATCCATTCTTATATAATACGGAATGGGTCAACTGTATATGTTACTTTATATAATAAATAACAAATATTCCTTAAGGTTTCCTCTGCCATTGTGTTTCCAATATCGCAGTATCAAAAGCAATCGTCCAATCTCTTCAATTGGCGATGACTACAATTGGCCAATTGGGGTCGACCCCAGGACCTGGCCAATCACGGGAAATGCAACAAATGACTTCAGTAGATAGGTCCAAGGATCTTATTGTTCTCTTATTTATTATCCAGTAATGTGTGAATTGAATTACTGAACAATATTCAAGAGGATGTTGGAAAGAAAACGGGAATAGGTAATAGGTTTAAGTTCTGTTTGAAATGAAATGTGATTTTTGTGTAGATTTAGAAATTAATAAATATTTAATATTAGGTCTTTACCTATGAAATTGCCGTTTTTCACGAAATAAATGAAGCGTAATTTTTTTAATATTTTTTATTTCTATTAATCAAAATAATCACCCATGCAATCAATGCATCTTTGCCAACGCATTGGTAGCTTATTGATGCCTTTCTTGAAGAAATCAGCTTGACGGGAGGCAACAAATTCTTCAAAGGCATTTTGTACTGCCTCTCGGGTATTGAATTTTTTTCCCGCCAAGAAGTTATCCAAATTCTGGAAAAAGTAGTCTGTAGGCGCAAGGTCTGGTGAGTACGGCGGATGACGGAGAACTTCCAACCCCAACTCTTGTAGCTTGGAGACCGTCTGCTGTGCAGTATGAGGTCGCGCGTTGTCGTGCAGGAGCAGTGGAGCCGAACGGTTGACCAAAGCTGGTTGGAGACGTGCGAGCTTCTCCATCATTGTGTTCAGTTCTTCACAGTACACATCTGCAGTAATGCTTGTCCCGTTTGGCAAGAAGCTGTGATGAATTACACCCGCGTTAGACCACCAAACAGTGACCATCACTTTTCTAGGGGTAAGTTTTCGTTTAGGGCATTGTTTGGGTGCTGTACCAGGGTCCAACCAACTTGCTGAGCGCTCACGATTGTCAAACAGGATCCATTTCTCGTCACAAGTAACAATGCGGTTCAGAATTCCTTCATTTGTATGCCTGCTGAGCAGTGGGGTACCCATTTGTCAAGCTTTTTTTACCTTGCCAATTTGACGCAAATGGACCAATATTGTTTTGATGCTAACGTCGAAAGCTGCTGCTAATTCAGCCGTGGATTGAGTTTCATCAGCTTCCACAATTGCCTTTAATTCTTCATTGTCGACCAAAGTTTTCGGACGACCACGGGGTTCATTTTTCAGGTCAAAATTTCCAGAACGGAAGCGGGTAAACCAATAACGGGTGGTGCGTTCGTTTGTAGTGTTCGCTCCGTAAACGTCGTTGATGTTGCGTGCCGTTTGTGCCGCTTTGCTGCCACGACGGTACTCATACTCCATAATTACTCGAATTTTTAACTTATCTATGATGACGAAAAATGTTCGAATGCGTTGAAAACAAAACACTAACTATTAAACAAATGACGATTTTAGAAAAAGAAATCCATGTTTGTCAAATAAAATTAATTTGAAATTAGAATTATCAGTCAAAAAAAAAATATTTTCATTTGAAATGGCCAGTACGGCAAAACGGCAGTTTCATAGGTAAAGACCTATTATTTAAAGTTTGGACAAGCTAATCTGAGGGTTAACAGTATACTTTGTCGTCAAAATATTTATCTATTCGGCAGAAATTTAGTGAGGAAAGATTTAATCTGTATCGAATGTATCATCAGAAGCTAACAGGGTACCAATGCCATGTATTTACATCTGCCATTTTAATATTATAATATATGTTAACTCGTCACGCGTTTATTTAGAATTTCATGTTACTCGCGAAACGAATCAAGCCGAGATTCTTTATTAATTCTTCTGTATTATTTTTTAGGTCCAAATTTGAAAAACAGATAAATTTCGCTATATACGAACATTAATTGAACAGAGTTTAGCAATAAAGATCCAACCCAAAAAAAAGTCAAAACAAAAAAAACCGGTCGACGTCGATCGACGGTCGATCATTTGGTGTGGTAGCCCCTCAGCGCGTTAAACTACGTCCAATTGTCCCTTAAATTGACATGTTTTAATAAAAACTTTTTGGTTTATTAATTAGGCATATTTTCGTTCAATAGGTAGTTCGCTTTGCCCGCTGCATGTTCTACTTGTTCTTATTTAAAACCTGCCAGCAATAAAACGTAACTTGGCATTATTGAAGATGCCGAGGTGCTGTTTGACTCCGGTAATTCAGTGTAGTTACATTACACGCTGTCAAGTAGCATTTGACTTGAGGCCTTTGCTCATAATTGCAGCTCTCAGTGGCCAATTATTTCACTCCGCATGCGACGAGTATCGCAAATTATAAAATGTTCGTTGAGGGGTCATAGTTGCTGATAAAGAGCATTATCGAGGATTGGTCATATGGTACTAGTTTCGGCCCGAGGATTGACCCGTGTGTGGAATGATTTCTAGTGATAAACGTTCATTTCTTTTCTGCACACGAAATTTTGGTTTCAATGGGTTCAGCGTATATCAAGGGTTAGGCACTCATATCCAAGCATAAAATGTCCACTTACAACGGATTTAAACAAACGAACTCTTTTATATTATTATTGGACATTACGTTATCTCTGGGTCTCTGTCGGTTGATCTTTCCACCCTGATATTATCTGCCTGCTTTTTTAGGTTTAAAACTGATAAAACCCATCTCACCTTTAGCTTTAGCTTTGCCAAGGCAATAAAACAATTTGTTATAAAACAATTTAATGCGATCGCGTGAATTTCTATCGCCGCCGTAATTTTGGATTAGCCTATATGTTAATTTAAGCTGGAAGCTAATTAAGTTTCAGATTTAGTCTAACTTTCTTCATCCGGTTAAGCGTTAAACATACATACACTTCTACATTTACAATGTTAGTGCAATGGCTGATAGGAATTTGAAGTAACTTCGACCATAGCATGTGAAAAACTAGCTATGGCATGTGACATTAAATGTTATTGCTACAAGTAGGCCATTTAATTTGTTTTCACAGGAAATTAAAATTATAATTTTTGATTATAATTTGACGTATCCAAATTGCTTATTACACATGCAACAAATGATTCATGAATTAAATTAGTCACCCACTTCCTTGAGAATGTAATTAAATTGCAAAAAATTTCATTAATGAATTCATTATTGTGATAATAAAAACACTTATTTGTAAGTACGGAAATCCGAATCAAATATTTATATGAAACTAAATAATAGAGGTAATAGACTTGGATTCATTATTTAAATAACAATTTTGAATGGCCAGTCGGTAAAGTAAGAAGAAATATTGGACATAATTTACATAATATTTGATCTGTTGGCAAATTATACTTTTTTTGTAATTTGACATCCCATTTAATTGTACTTTAATGATTGAATTTAATTTTGTTGTATTGTAATGAAATGTGTTTTTGTTTTTGAATTAATTACCTAGATTTATTTTTGAATATTTATGACATCACCAACAAAACTTATATATTTACGGAAAATCCTTTTTATAAATGAATTGACATATGTAACTAAATTTTTAATTGTTTTTGTAAAATTAATTAAAAATTAAAATTTATAAAATTAAAGTAATTGTAAAATTACAATTACAAATTGACGTCAAAATAAAACATAACTCTACCATCAGTTCAAAAAATCCTTCGTGAAGAAGAACTGGCAAGAAACTTCACGGGTATATTTTTTCATAATAAATTTACAGTGTCTCTTTATGTCTATACAAAATTATTCTTATCTGCATCTGTTAGCTCTGCAAGTCTCCCTCCCCCCAAGTGTCCAAACGACGAACCTTAGCCTGAGGTTCCAACGAGGTCGCCGGGTGTACTAATAGATATCTTGCTTTTACGTACACGGGTCTGATAAGCCCACAGTGGTCTTTGAATCGAAGATAATCTTTGTGAAGTATCTACGCTATAGTTCTTAATACCGGGTCACGTATTGATAATAGGTCTTTACCTATGAAACTGCCGTTTTGCCTTACTGGCCATTTCAAATGAAAATATTTATTTTTTTGACTGATAATTCTAATTTCAAATTAATTTTATTTGACAAACATGGAATTGTTTTTCTGAAATCGTCATTTGTTTAATAGTTAGTGTTTTGTTTTCAACGCATTCGAACATTTTTCGTCATCATGGATAAGTTAAAAATTCGAGTAATTATGGAGTATGAGTACCGTCGTGGCAGCAAAGCGTCACAAGCGGCACGCAACATCAACGACGTTTACGGAGCGAACACTACAAACGAACGCACCACCCGTTATTGGTTTACCCGCTTCCGTTCTGAAAATTTTGACCTGAAAAATGAACCCCGTGGTCGTCCGAAAACTTTGGTCGACAATGACGAATTAAAGGCAATTATGGAAGCTGATGAAACTCAATCCACGGCTGAATTAGCAGCAGCTTTCGACGTTAGCATCAAAACAATATTGGTCCATTTGCGTCAAATTGGCAAGGTAAAAAAGCTTGACAAATGGGTACCCCACGAACTCAATGACCGCCAGCGCGAAGTACGCGTGGAGACGTGCCTTGCACTGCTCAGCAGGCATACAAATGAAGGAATTCTGAACCGCATTGTTACTTGTGACGAGAAATGGATCCTGTTTGACAATCGTAAGCGCTCAGCAAGTTGGTTGGACACTGGTTCAGCACCCAAACAATGCCCTAAACGAAAACTTACCCCTAGAAAAGTGATGGTCACTGTTTGGTGGTCTAACGCGGGTGTAATTCATCACTGCTTCTTGCCAAACGGGACAAGCATTACTGCAGATGTGTACTGTGAAGAACTGAACACAACGATGGAGAAGCTCGCACGTCTCCAACCAGCTTTGGTCAATCGTTCGGCTCCACTGCTCCTGCACGACAACGCGCGACCTCATACTGCACAGCAGACGGTCTCCAAGCTACAAGAGTTGGGGTTGGAAGTTCTCCGAAATCCGCCGTACTCACCAGACCTTGCGCCTACAGACTTCTACTTTTTCCAGAATTTGGATAACTTCTTGGCGGGAAAATAATTCAATTCCCGAGAGGCAGTATAAAATGCCTTTGAAGAATTTGTTGCCTCCCGTCCAGCTGATTTCCTCAAGAAAGGCATCAATAAGCTACCAATGCGTTGGCAAAGATGCATTGATTGCATGGGTGATTATTTTGATTAATAGAAATAAAAAATATATAAAAAAATTACGCTTCATTTATTTCGTGAAAAACGGCAATTTCATAGGTAAAGACCTAATATTAGTTTCGATCTTTACTGTAGCAGTGTTACGAGTGTCAAGGCAGCCATGACGAACCAATTCTTTGGTCAGTATTAATTATGGAATACGAGATCTGTGCTTTGATGTGTTAATGTTTGTTATTGATTTTTTTTATGTCAATTGTTGTTGTCTTAGAACAATTGGATATGGTATATGGTATGCTATAACTGTGTGTCTACGTTTAATTTTCTTCTATGTATTTTATTTACATGTGAAAATTTGTTGATGGCATGGCTAATGTCATTTTTTGTCAATTTTTATATGTATGCAATAATTAATTGTTCAAAATTTTCCAAAAATTATAAAATAAAAATAAAAAAATTAGTTAACTAGAAGAGGCACCTGAGATGAGGTCAATATTACGAGTACAGTAATACCCCGGACTTACACGATAGGTGGGACCAAGAGATAGCCGCGTAAGTCGAATTCGCGTAAGTCGGGGTACAACTTTGCATAGAAATACATTTAAAGTTTGTGTAATCGGGACCAAAGTCTACAGATAACTATAATTTAGAAGAAATATGTTAATAAAATGTTAGATAATGAAAACAATTTACATTACTATGAATAAAACAACGTAAACCAAAGTTATTTTGATGTCGAAGGCTTCATGTATTCTACAATGTCACCTAGTTCAGTTTTTCTTCTTATGTAAAGTTTCCTCGTAGCATGCCAGTAATTTTTTAATTTCCCGTTTCATAGTAAACACGCGCTCTTCATTGGAATCAATTTTTTCTAAAATTTGTAACCCCTTGTCAATTGTACTGAGGCCTTAATCTGTTAAGTTTCAAATCGTCACTCGATTTTCCGGTTCGGACCGGATTTTCTAGGGTCTAACGAATCAGTGTGTTCAATCTCTTGATCGTGCTCACTCATTTCTATAATCTCGTCAATTGTTAGCTCTGGGTTGTGTGAATCCAGCAACGTGTGAAAAACCGCGTATCTCCGAATTCGCGTAAAACGGGGTAGCGTAAGTCGGGCTATTACTGTATATTAAATTAGTGTAAGCGAAATATTTGTTATAAGCAGACCGATAACTCGAGTTCTTATAAAAAATATATACGTAGTAGTCAGCGTTTTAACTGCGTTGTAAGATATTGACGACCGAGTAGCGTAGTAGGCCCGGCCTCATACGCCAGAGGTCCCTGGTTCGAGTCCTGGCCGGGGCATTCATTTGTATGATTAACATAAGTGTTTGTTCTCGGGTCATTTATATATGTATGTTTACTATGGGTTCCCTAGTTCGCTGTATGGTCATCCATAACACAAGCTTAGCTTACTTTGGGGCCCTACAGTTAGTGTGATTGTCTGGGGATTTTTATTTTTATTTTTAAGTTTTATATTTGGAAAGTAATATCGGTAGGAAATTGTACTTATAATAAAGAAATGGTTAATTCAAGGGAAGACACCTGTTCTCGTCGTACGTAGGTTCTCTTTCATGAATTATAAATGCCATTGTTTTATTCGAACGTGACGTTTTGATTCTTTTATATATTTAAGAGAAATAACAACGGAGTAGAATTAATGAATTCTCCAAGTGCAATGACCCGCTCACGAATAAGGAGGTTTACTTCCTCGGACGCCTACGTGCTACTGCGAGCATCAATGAAACACGCCCCGTAATTCGTTGCGTGTGCGCACGGCGCAGGAGGATGTGCAAGGTGCGATGGCTGGGTCCCGCGTTAACTCGTGAACGGGTGCCGTTTGAGGGTGTTCGTCGTTTGGATACTTGGGGGAGGGGACCTGCTGAGCTAACAGATGCAGATAAGAATAATTTTGTATAGACATGTAGAGACTCTGTAAATTTATTTTGAAAAAATTATACCCGTGAAGTTTCTTGCCAGTTCTTCTTCACGAAGGATTTTCCGAACTGGTGGTAGAGTCATGCTTTGTTTGACGTTAATAAGAACAAGTAATTGTCAATGTTGAGAAATAAATGTTTCAGATCATTTCATTTCATACAACAGCCACATAGCTTTAATTACATTTTTCGTTTCTAAATTAACGTGATTAGATGTCGTCCTTTTTAAGTATCATACCATAGAATCTAAACACAACCGGGGTCAGAAAAACTTCATTACCAAAAGAGTGCCTATATGATTATTTGGATTTATTTTTAATATTTGGTCAATTTTACATTAAAGATGACAAAATAAAAAAATCATGGTTGTTTATATTTATTATGTATGTTTATTCTGGGTTCCCCCCCAGTTCGCTGTATGGTCATCCATAACATTTTAGGGCCAAACGATTAAAAAAATATTCCCCAGACAAACACACCAACCGTTTGGCCCCAATGACCATACAAAGAACTGGGGGGAACCCAGAATAAACATACACACATAAATATAAACAACCATGACCCGAGAACATACATCAGTGTTCATCACACAAATGAATGCCCTGGCCAGGACTTGAACCTGGGACCTTCGGCGTATGAGACAAGGCTTACTTACCACTACACCACTCGGTCGTCAAATGGTGGATTGGGGTTTTTGTATGGGGATTTATAATTTATATTATTAATTAACATATTTTCGGGAAGTATTTTTGTTTTATTATCAACGTATTAACATACTTATGAGTTTAGTTAAACAATTAGTATAAAATCATGTTTAAAGTGTAATTCTAACTAAAAATCAAAAGTCTAGTTTCGTTTATATAAAAAAAATTAAATTTTTGTCATCGGCTTTCTAAAGTTTATTTGAAATCAACCCCCTGGGGTTGTAGTTGCGTCAACATAAGGTGTTACCTACGTAAGTATTGTTATTTCTTGATAAACGTTTAAACCGTTGTGGACAGTTTGGTTTGTCATATTTGTATGCAACTCTGTATCTATAAATTTAAATTTGTGATCGAAGTTTCATATGATTCGTGATTATTTAATAATTAGAATGTGATGAAACACGGAATTAATTTCAGTATATAAATTTGTAAGACGGTTAAAATATTAGTACTCTATTTAGGTGGCAGTAGCGTCTTTGTGAATATCTCGTCCGGGGCGGCAACCCTTCTCTCCCTATTTTTACCGCCATAATAACTACGTATTCCAGTCAAAACGAAGAGACAGCCTACGGCCGGCAACGCATCATAAGTCGGTAATCACAACTATTTAACTAAATGGCGGTGGAGTCCTGGTGCCTGAAATACCGACCCTAGGTCTAGATTAGGCACCAGTCTCCTTGGCTAACTATTTATTATTATTATCAATAAATAGAACACCTGCGGTTAACGATGTCCATGGGCGTGGATGACAATAATCATCGCGTGGCCAGGTGTTCGTTTGCCGGCTGGGATTACAGAACAAAAAAAGTGAGCAAAAGGCTCAGCCTATATCCCAAATCTGAAAAATAATTACGCACATTTCATTTGATATATTTGTGCGTATTCTAATAAGTGACTGCAATCCAGAAAACCGGATCCGGAAATCCGGCGGATTCATTCTTTGATTAGGCCTTTAGGATAAGATTCATATTTATTGTTATATTTGGTTTAATGATGTTGATTATAAATTTTGATTTTTGATTAATCTTTAAAATTAAATGAAGTAGACAGAATTAAGATAATGACAGTTTTATTTTTTGAGATTTTATTTACCTCAAGTTTTAGTTTCTAGTTTTTGTTTTGACGATGAGAATTTAACAGATATTTTACACCTCATTGGAATAGTCCTTGTCGGAATGAAATCAAGTTATCCTGGGTATATCGGATTCGGTCGGATTTATGAAATCCCGTTTGGATCCGGTCGAATTGAAAATGACGCCAGATTGGAATCCCTAATTCTAATACACACTGAAGAAATGGAACAAATGTGTATGGTAAAGCGCTTTGGTGACAAAAAAGTCCAAGTCTTAGAGAATTTGAACTTTTTAAAGTTTATTTGTGCTAAGAAAACTTTAAGAAACCGTTAAGAGCGCCCCAAGTAACCGTTTGATGTTCTGAGAATGGACGTAAGATAATAACAAAACGGCCATTATTCATTGTCAAGTTCTGTCAGGTGTTAAAAGTCAACTTTAAATTAATAAATGAAATTTTCAAGTTGGATTTTTGATACTTTGATACGAGCTTTATGCTTAAAATTTTGATCTAATTTGAAGTTATCGAAACTCATATATTTCTGTGCCTTTTCAATCCTAGGTAATTTAAACAAATTGTAACAATATGTTGTCGCATGCCACTCACACTTGTATCAATATGACTTCCATATCAATATAAAATTGATTAGGGTCAGCCATTTGTATTTACTATGTGTTTTTATGGAAGGACTTATTTTACGGCGGAGTAATAATCGAGATATTATTATATAACTAACTAGCTTTGCCCGCGACTTCGTCCGCGTGGAATAGTTATTTTGGGCTTCATATTTATTTTTGCAAACAACCTCCTCAGCTTTATAAATTATAGCTGTTACCCATGACTTCGTCCACGTCAATTTCTTTATTATTTTAGACGATTTTGTTTTCAAGTTTTTAAAAGAAAATATTTTAAAGAACTTCTGCGTAAATTACATTTTTTGTTTTATTTTCTTGTCGCAGAAGAACATACTGATTTCCTCTGCAACCCGATCTTGACAACGCGACATATAGTTGGCCGTGTGAAAAGCAGTCTTGGCGTAAATCGATCCCCACGTGTTAAAATGTTTGCCCCTGTGATTTATTAATTGTAACGGCGAAAGATAGCTTAAGGGGAAATTGAATTCTTTTAATATTAAAAGGTAACTCATTTGGAATCATTGGGATGCGAGGTGTAAGCACTGTTTGACCAACTGCTGGACAAGTCAAAACTATTGCAACGATCACGTTATTGCGAAGAAAATTGAGGTTTAAGATTTCTAAGTAAAATTATTGGGGCGCCTATTTTTAACTTGAGGGAATGTGGGGGAAGGAACACTTGGGCTCAAAGAATTAAGAAACTCCTGTGGGTAATGGACCACATCTTCTTGATCTATTACATTATCAACAAAAATGATAATCAGTGTAGGTAACTATATCTCCTGGAAGTTTACTTAAAATTAGGTCATTAATTTCATCCACGCTACTGTTTCTCGCCGCCAATATTGCTCTGTGACACATCCATTGATGATCTTTATTTTCTATTTCGCTGATTTCAGGGTAAACTTTCGATATTAAATCCTCAATGTTACCCACTCTTACTCCTAAATCGCGATCAATTTAAATTTTATTTTCAAAATGAGTTACTTTCCCGTCTCCTACTAAAAGTAACTTTGAAGGAAAAGTTATACTACCTCCCCCCAAATGTGCAATTTTAAGATATTTACAAACTTCCATAATACATGGAATATATAATATATATTCCATAATACATATTCATGCTGATGTGAAACCTCCTAACGAGCATCGAGGTCTTATGGATTGTACTTTTCTTTGATGTTAACGCGATTCCAAATGACAAATGAACTACGCTGAAAAAAACGCTAGAATTCGTAATTACCTTTCACCGACTATAATTTTTTAAGTATCCAGAACCCAGTCACCAAGCAAAATAAACGATTCAGGCATTTCTACAGAAAGTAGGCACTGGTTAACGGTCATCAAGGTAGAAACAGAACGTGACACTCAATTTAGCGGATACGCTAAATAGAGAATCAAACCGACGGAGCTGTTCTTTCACGTTCAATCCTTTACTATTAATAAACAAAACGATCGCTGCGAAGTATACCCCTCGTAGTATTTGCTGGGTCAGGTAAATAAATACTCGGATGTAATACAGAGGAAATAACAGGGCTGGTGTCTGAATAAAGACGTCAAGTTTGACGGGAGTCTTGTTGGCTAGGTCGCGTAAGAAAGCGAAGTGATTGGCTGATTTAGCCAATTCATACGACAACGCAGCGCAAAAGTAGTTGTAAATACGTATTGCCTATATTTTCCTATAATAGAATCCGACTATTGTGCAAATAGAATACATGAAAATATATAGCTTTGAAAAAAATATATTTTGTTTGACAAAACATTAGTAACAGGTTTTTACGTAAATAACTGTTTTTTTATATAAACTTTGAAACTTTCTTTAATCAATGTTTTATAGAAAGTGGTAGGACAAAACTTGATTTATTTTCTTTGTTTAGAAAGCGGTTTCCAGTCCCTTTATAACAATAATTGTTACTTATAGGTATCGGAATCTTAACTATTATTTATATTGAACTTCACTATAACGAATATTATGAAGGAACGTTTATTTGCGTATAAAAAAAACAAAGGACATATCTTTCTTACTAAACAAGCAATTGATTGGATTTAATTGTCTTATTAGGAGCTTGGTATAATTCTCGCCTGGCAGTCTTACGGCTCGGTAGCTTTCTACACTAAAGGTCCCGGGTTCGATTTCTGGTACATAACGAACACCCTTTGGTTTCTAATGAATGGTTAAAATTTTTATTTGAATTTGTCTTCTGACGTCTGCCCCAGTTCGCCATCACACAAATTTCGCCTACTTTAACTGTCGACTTTCAGGAATTTTCATACCATTTCTGTGTTTTTTTCCATATATTTCTTGCGTACCTGTGTTAGCCGCAGTATTCCTCAGTAATACCCACGTTCAATATCTAATTAAATTTAAGGTCTCAGCGTGTGAATAATAAATTAGAATCAAAAAGTGTCACGCGATTCGATAGTTAGTTACAGCAATTATAAAATATATATAAAGTTTTTGTTGGTGTATTCTGTTTAGTTAATTATTTATTTACACTTGATAAACCATAAGTGGATTTATTCGCGTCGCTCATAATCGTAATTACAGAGTTAAACTGATGTACAGCTTACATTGACTGCTATAGCTTAGAATATTTATCCTTTTGTAATAATAGCTTCAGTGAGAAAATGCTCTAGTTAAGTAGAGCTAGTTAGTTTTTATCTGCTTATCTTAACCATTTAAGTTGTTTGCTTTGTACAAAAGACTTCGTTTTTATAAGCTTCAAGTTAAACAATTTTGGGTTGCAATGATAGCGTGGCCTAAAATACTAACAGGTATATTCTGCTTACTCATGTCACCCAAGAGCGATTAGAAACGTATAAATAATTATATGTAGAGTATTAACAGGGTGCCGTCGAGATAGTTGTATAATATCTTTAATATCCTCAAATATTTTTAAAGTCCCAGTTTTATTAGGTCTTTACCTATGAAATTGACGTTTTTCACGAAATAAATTAAGCGTAATTTTTTTATATATTTTTTATTTCTATTAATCAAAATAATCACCCATGCAATCAATGCATCTTTACCAACGTATTGGTAGCTTATTCATGCCTTTCTTGAAGAAATCAGCTGGACGGGAGGCAACAAATTCTTCAAAGGCATTTTGTACTGCCTCTCAGGTATTGAATTTTTTTCCCGCCAAGAAGTTATTCAAATTCTGGAAAAAGTAGAAGTCTGTAGGCGCAAGGTCTGGTGAGTACGGCGGATGACGGAGAACTTCCAACCCCAACTCTTGTAGCTTGGAGACCGGCTGCTGTGCAGTATGAGGTCGCGCGTTGTCGTGCAGGAGCAGTGGAGCCGAACGATTGACCAAAAAATAGCACAATTGGTTGGAGACGTGCGAGCTTCTCCATCATTGTGTTCAGTTCTTCACAGTACACATCTGCAGTAATGCTTGTACCGTTTGGCAAGAAGCTGTGATGAATTACACCCGCGTTAGACCACCAAACAGTGACCATCACTTTTCTAGGGGTAAGTTTTCGTTTAGGGCATTGTTTGGGTGCTGAAACAGGGTCCAACCAACTTGCTGAGCGCTTACGATTGTCAAACTGGATCCATTTCTCGTCACAAGTAACAATGCGGTTCAGAATTCCTTCATTTGTATGCCTGCTGAGCAGTACAAGGCACGTCTCCACGCGTACTTCGCGCTGGCGGTCATTGAGTTCGTGGGGTACCCATTTGTCAAGCTTTTTTACCTTGCCAATTTGACGCAAATGGACCAATATTGTTTTGATGCTAACGTCGAAAGCTGCTGCTTATTCAGCCGTGGATTGAGTTTCATCAGCTTCCACAATTGCCTTTAATTCGTCATTGTCGACCAAAGTTTTCGGACGACCACGGGGTTCATTTTTCAGGTCAAAATTTCCAGAACGGAAGCGGGTAAACCAATAACGGGTGGTGCGTTCGTTTGTAGTGTTCGCTCCGTAAACGTCGTTGATGTTGCGTGCCGCTTGTGCCGCTTTGCTGCCACGACGGTACTCATACTCCATAATTACTCGAATTTTTAACTTATCCATGATGACGAAAAATGTTCGAATGCGTTGAAAACAAAACACTAACTATTAAACAAATGACGATTTTAGGAGAAGAATTCCATGTTTGTCAAATAAAATAAATTTGAAATTAGAATTATCAGTCAAAAAAAAAATATTTTCATTTAAAATGGCCAGAACGGCAAAACGGCAGTTTCATAGGTAAAGACCTATTATTATAATTAGTGTCAATTTTATTTTATATCTTCATAACATGAATTCACTAATGAGTAGAGTTTTGAACATTTGTTTAGGGAAAGAAGCCATACGATGACCTGATATAATTTATATAATAAGTATAAATATAAATAAATATTTCTAACACAATCACACCACTAGATAACGGATAAATAAACTTAAGAAATATATAAACACACATAGATTTTTTAAATATATAAATATTAGAAATAAACTTAAACAAACACATCAATCAATGCCTAGAGAGCAAATATAATATAATATCTGCTCCTACCAGGATTCGAACCCGGGACCTCTGGCATGGAAGGCAAGGCTACTTACCTCCATACCAAACATGCCGTCAAATATATATAAGTATACTAATATAATATACTTTAAGCCTAGCTAAAGCACCAATGTAACTTTTATATAAATGATTAGTAAATGTTAAATTCTAATATACAATAATTTGCTACTGAACCTACCCCTAAGATTTTTAACTTTATCTTATTTTGAGTAGAAATAAACACACCTGTCTCTTGTTTCAGATGACACAGCACCAACTCGGAAAATAACTTCCAACCGTCTTCAATTGAAACAAGACTGATTTTTACTAGACTAAGAAACCAAAAGCCACACGTGTTTACACGACGAATTAAAAGACACATTGAGATGCTTAAGTAGAAAACCCAAGCAAAATGTTTAAGTTACTCGGAGGACTAAGCGTTTACTTTAAGTACCAGCCGATTCGGACGGATAATGCCGTGTTTCGGCTGCACAACGTGTTCACGACGGTGGTGCTGCTGACTGCCTCCATGGTGATCACCGCCACGCAGTACGTCGGACAGCCCATCCAGTGCATCGTCAGCGGGCTGCCCGTCCACGTGGTCAACACGTTCTGCTGGATTACGAGTACGTTTACAATGCCGGATGCTTTCGCCAGAGAGGTGAGTTTCATTGGAATAGTCTGTTATATAATTGTGTAAATGTGTTTTTGAGGCGTTAGATGTCGAAATAACTGGGCACTGAAAGGAAGAAACTTGTTTGTCAAATGTTATTCAGCAAACTAATTCTCTAAAAAGGCATGGCAGTATGTGGTAAGTATAATCAGGGATTCAGTCGGCGGATCAGGGTTAGGCGAGAATTGGTTGCGCGATGTTCGCTCTTCTTCATGCTCTCCGCATACCACGACATGGCAGGGGATTCGGTTGTGAATTTTATCGATCAAAAATCTTAATTTTATGACAATATTACAAAAAAAAAAATTATAATTCTTATTTGTTTTTTTTACTTTACAAAAAAGCTCAGAAATATTTCTATTATTTGATGTTACACTGATCTTAAATACCAATGGCTTCTTATATCAATTTTGCCACATTCAAAACGAACATTGTAGGCAAGTAAAAGGTTATTGTTTTATTTGACATAACCATAGCGCTTCACAATGAAAACTTTTCCATTTGTTTTTTAACCTTTAACCTCTTTAGAATCACTTTGCTTACCTCCTTTTTCCTTATACCTACATTGTACTATTTGATAACAATACGAGTTATGAAAGCGTGCAGTAATGTGACTCGATAAGATTGCAACGACGACTTGAAACAATCGCCAATAAGCTGACACGCTAGTATTTTCTGCATATTTAAATACAATTAATTAGCTTGTTTGCATAGATTTTTAATGTTATTTCAATAACTAAACGTATTTATTTACTTAAAAAATAAGAATTTCCCGTATTAATAATAATAATAATTCATTTATTTCGGTCAAAAACCATAGGTAGAGGGTTAGTAACAATGGTGCTTATAAAACTAGTGTTAATAAAATTAGTACAGATATCAACGTTAAATAAGTCTTGATTAATCTAAGACACAATAAAACAGTTAACATATTATATTACAATTATCAATTAAAATTAAGAAATCAAAGTAATAATTAATGTCCATATAAAAATACTGAAAAAATAGCACTTTATGGTAAGAATTACGCATTACTATACCACAGAGTGGGTAGCCACGAGTGCTTGCTGACAGCTGTCAGCTGAGCAGTAATGTCAACAGTGCAACAATGTGAGGGTTTTGAACCCAGGCAAAGGTACTATGCAATTGGCGATGTGCCAGTCTTGTTGGTGGAAATTGTATGGTCTTCAGATTGAAAGCTATTGTATGAGATAGTTGTGGTTGCCTCGCACAGAAGAATACGATTTTGTTTTGATGGTAAAAAGGTCTATCATAAAAACCAAAGTAACCTTTAGAGTTGTATACGTGGAAGGGTGCCGTTTGAGGGTGTTCGTCGTTTGGATACTTGGGGGGAGGGAGACTTGCCGAGCTAACAGATGCAGATAAGAATAACTTTGTGTAGACATAAAGCGACTCTGTAAATTTATTTTGAAAAAAATATACCCGTGAAGTTTCTTGCCAGTTTTTCTTTACGAAGGTTTTTCCGAACTGGTGGTAGAGTAATTTTTTTTTTGACGTCAATATGAACAAGTAATTGTCAATGTTGAGAAATAAACACTTCATTTGTTTTCATTGAATTTCATTTCGTGTATAAGCTGACATGATTCTCTCAAGCATCGTTGATAAGTTTTCGTCTACAATCGACCAAGGGTTTTTAATAATGTATTCAATTCCCTAGGATAAAAGAAAGTGGCTGCCCGTTCCCAGCTAAATTATAAATTTAAAGGGAACGTTTATTTTTGAGCAACAACTGAAATATCAGGTGCAACTGATTTGCGACTGGTTACACCTGGGCCTATGACATGTAAAAAGTAAATACATTTTCATATTCATTATCATCATTTATTTTAAATATGTATAGTTTAGTACATATTATAAAACGAAGTACTCCGCGCGCCCGGTTGACACCAATTTTTGACTGACTTCTAAACGGGATAAACGTTTAGACGTTCTTTCATAAGGTTTTCACCAATAGATGGAGTGATGCAAGAGAAAGGTTTTTGTATATAATTCATTAATGTTTTGAGTTAATTGGCTGAAATCTGAGGGTGTTTGTTAGATATTTGACAGATATAGGAAAAAAATCAGCGGACTGGGAGCTTTCAACGGAAACGCTGCTTTATCCCTATCCGTTATTTTAGATATAGCAAAACAATGTTTGGTGGAAAAGCTCCTCTTTTGTAGGTCTACAGAAAAGTCCGCGATGGCATATGTCTATCTTTTACAGATAGCTCACTATACCTATTTTGGTATTAAAAGAATGGTCAAATACATTGTGGTTATTAGAACATACCTTTGATTGAGTGGATTTCATAAAAGGTAAAAAAGTTGGTAATTTGTTTTTTAAAACATGTAGTGATTCTTTAAGTTTTAAAATACTTGCAGGATAGAAAATAAAATCTTTTGCTACACTCCCAGTGGGATAAACTTTACATTTAGATATAATCTACGTGCTCAATGCACAAATCTAATACGATTACCACAGAAAAGGAATTTAGGTATAATATAAACATAAAAAGGAAACATCGAGCAAAAGAAACCTAACCTTACCTAAATTATTAAATATAACTATTGTTTACGGCATCAGTAAACTATTTAAATCCATCGATCAACAAGTGACAGCGACTACTCCACTACTAGACGCCTTTAACTTGCCTCATTTATCAACGCATCTATAAAGTAAACATTTTAAATATTTTTTTTTTAATTGAGAATAGTAATATTATTTGTAATCTATAACATTTGTAAGAATATAATATGAAGTTACGACTTTTTTGTTATAATTTAATGTATTTAGTGACAAAAAGGGAAATTGTAAAACTGAGCTTCTTTTCCAGCCTAATAAAGTGAATAAAGTTGTTGTAATAACTTTACAAACGTACATTTTGGAACTTAAAAATTTTATTTTCAAGTAATGTAGGGGCTGCTCGGTCTTTTTTACATACAAATGCAAATAAAAGAGAAAAGAATATCAGGTACTTCCAATTTCAGGTGAAGCACCATTCACTTGCCACCCAAGGGAAGCCTAAGCGACCCTAGTTAAAAACAAATTTTGAAATCACAATGTATAAAAATGAGTCATGTATTTAGGAACCACGTTTCCAGATTGTATTATGCGACTTGGCTAAAATGACGTAAGTGTGTGGTCATTGCATTCAAATCGATTAATTTGCACGCATGCATTGTACATGCATTTCTATACTTGTTGAATATTAATAAATATATAAATGCATTCTACATCAAAGACAGTTTGATAATAGATTCTTGCTGATACTTTAGGCCCACTGCAAACAAAATATGTTTTTATTAGAAATGATGTAGAGTAGATTATGGATTTCCGTATTGGCTGTATTTAGTCGGTGTCAGATGGGAGATATCCCAACAGTGGTCGCAGTATCCACTCAGGGCTGCGCAGTGCCAGCAGCGTGTGAAGATGCTTTTGTATAGTAATGTGCGTGTAAAGTGGCAGAAAATCACTGCCATTGTTGTGGGTCAGCGTTGGTCTTATCTGTTATTGTGGCAAGAATGTAGGGTTGGTGTTTTATTTATGAAGATATGTTTAAAATTGTATGGTTTTTGTTTCTTTTTCTGTTGTAGACCGAACAATAAGAGGAATGTTAAAGATCTTACTTATTCTAATTGTTTATTTTCATAGTTATTATTAATGCTGATTTGTATTTGAAGATTGGTATCTTATGTTACAAAAATAATTTGATAGATTACAGATACCAACGTTGTTGTCATTTATAGTGTCTACCTATTTATATGAATTTTTTATTTCTTTTTAGTCTTTATTTTTTATTTATTTTTAATAACATTGTTATAGTACATCTCATAGTTAAAACGATTAAATGATGGCATTATTCGATCTCCAAAGAAATTACCTCTTTTGATGACACACAAAACAAGACTACCGATTTATTTTTCTTCCCATCTTTGTTTCTACAAGCCTAATAAATTTGGTTAATGTAATCATGACCTATTTAAAAGTCTTTGTACTCTTGGCAACCCTAGCCCGATGGCGGTAACTGGGGTCTTCCTCTGCCGCAGTTTGTAAGCGCGGCCATGACAGTGTCATTATCTCAAGTCACATTGTGGTGTAACGAGCGGGTGATTTGCACGCGAGCGACGAATGCCGAGCGCTGAGTGCTGAGTGCCGAGCACCGAGTGCTGAGTGCCGAGCGCCGAATGCCGTGTGATGACATCTAGAGACAAACAACGTCATGGTTATAACGTGGCTCGGTTTTGGTGTCTGTCCTTCCTTTTCTAGGTATTTAGTAAACTTTGTCTTACCATTGAATCTATTTTTAAATCGGTTACATTACATTTTGTGTTTTTCTGAGATCGCAGCGATGGATAACTTGATTCTAATATAATAAGTTACATTTATTCCCTTGTAATGAGCAAATAATTACTCTAGCAACAACGTGAAATAAAATTCCATATTCCAAAACATTTACAAGCGGCAAACATACTAATTATAACAATAATGTAGATCATTTCACACCAGGGAACAGGTGATGGCCTCAATTTCACCGGCTCTGTGGCGGCATTGTTTCAAGCGGGCCATGTTACGGTCACTAGGTAAAGAAATCAAGTTCACGGCTAGACTACATGAGAATAAAGAAGTAACATTTACATTTCGTTAATTGAATTTGCATAGCTAGGCATATACTGAGAACAGAAGTGGATGAAGATTTAAATTTTCGTCTCGTCATCATAAAATTCGAAACTTAAATTTGGTTATTTCAAATGTGAACATGACATATTAAGTAAAAGAGATTATTTACCTAATTAGGCTCAGGTACTAACAATACAAAACGATTAATCTGATTGAAGGGAATGTTTTTTAAATATAGTTTTATTTCAATTTGAAGTATCTACATAAAATGCAAACCGAATATAGCAGGTTCTCAACAATCATATTTCGTTATAAGAATTTCACCCACATTGGTCCCGATCCTGTAGGACCTTTATAAATATTTTAGGGAAGCTTGTTAGAGCAAGGAGTTCTACTACTTTGCTGACAAAAAAATTTCACAATTTTCGACATTGTGTCATGATGATTTATATCGATTAGTTATTTTTTCGCGTTGTCATATAAATACATTAATGTTGTAACAAATATAATAATTATTTTATTTATATTTATATAACATTTTACACAAGTTCTTTAGATTTATTATTTAAGGAATTAACGGAATTCTACCACGATTTTGATTTTTGTCGTCGAGTTTCCGATATTTCCCACTCTAACTGTAACAAGTCTGCCTCTGACTGTCACCGCCAAGGAGAGATATATACCAGTCTTCGTTATCCTAAAGCTAGCAACGGTGCCAAATCATAGGAAAAACGATAATATAATTAAAAAAATCGTGTTTTTTAGCTTAATGGTATATTATACTTTAATTATACTTTACTGGTACAGAAGTACGATTATCTATAGCTGATGTTTGCACAACGTCATAAAGGGAGACCCAAAATTAACATAAGATTTGAATTTGCCGCCATTTGCGCAGTATGGTGTTGGCAACCCAAAAAAAAAAAAGATTTGATAGCAGACAGGTTAGGGTTAGTAAAAATGGAATGTTATACGATAGCACAACGTATCTTCATTATTGAAGAAAATCTTGAAACTTTGGCAGCACCAGTTCAAAAATTTCATACAAAGTATGGTCGGAATACTGTTTTAACTTAACGTCGACTGTTAAGAGATTAATTGAAAAATTCAGGGAGACTGGATCAGCTGAAGATGTCGTCCAAAAACAAATGGATTATTGAGCATCAACAAGTGGACACTGGATTTTCGAGCAAAATCATCCTAAGCGATGAAAACCCTCACCTTGATGGCTTTGTTAATCGCCAAAATTGCCACATTTGGGGTCCGGAGAACCTACATGTGATTGTCGAAAAACAAATGCATCCACAGCGTGTCACTGTTTGAAAATGAAGCTGGTCTAGCAGTGACTACTTACGTACTTCTTTCTGCCTTCTTCCTTGAATGATATTGATACAGACGACATGTGGTATCAATATATGTTGCCACATGCCGTACAGCCCGTTCAACAATTCAATTACTGCATGAGACATTTCCTAGTCGTGTACTCTCTCGTTTCGGTGATCAGAATCGGCCCCCCAGGATCGTGTGATTTAACACCGTTACATTTCTTTTTATGGGCTTGTTTAAAGACAAAAGTCTATGTCAATAAATAGTAATCCTATCCTATGTATTTTATGACTCAATAAAAAAAATCACAATCTGTTTTCTATTTAATTCAAATCTTGCGTTAATTTTGGGACACCCTTTACAATTGAAGCATCAATTTGCAAAAGTCGCGTTTCTAAATATTGACATCCCGGCGACATTAATAATTAGTTTATCGAATTTAATAGAAATGTAACAATTCTGCAAATGGCCACGATAATTACAAAATAAAATATCCTGCAGAATCAATTACACTGTAGGTAAATCATGTTACTTAATAAAATGTTTAGAGTAAATAATGATAAGTGAAAATAGGAAAAACGCATATTTTGTTGCATTTAATTATTATGTTTATTTTAGTTCAAGATTTAAAAAAACTATGATTGAATAAGTTAGAAAGTCGAGTAGAATAATGTTGTTCTGTGAATACACCCAAAATACCACCCAAAAATATTATTTTACCCGAGTCCGGCAAAGCTAGTTGCAATCTAATGTTGACTCGTGGCGTGGTATTCTGCCTTCATTGACAAGCCATTTTGTTTGAGCACAAACGCTTTTTCATGAGTCTATCGTTTTTGTGGTTCGTAGCCAATGTTCTTTGTTACCAAGTCCCTGTAGTCTCCACAGGAGATCCTTCGTGTCCCAATCCGACTCGCACTGGCCTGTATTGATAAACAATGTACGTTCAATCTAGCCCTCAGTATTTAATTTGAATTATATTTATGGTAAGCACAAACATTAAATTGTAACAAATAATATGTTTTTTTTGGACAGGTTGGCAAAGAAGTGGCGCACCCAGGCATAGCGAACGAATACGACAGTACGGAAGACAAGAAGTACTACACATACTACCAGTGGGTCTGCTTCGTCCTCTTCTTCCAAGTAAGTGAATAGTCGTACTTTCAATCCTTTACGAAGATACACCAGGTGAGTGGAATACACAATAATAATCTATTGAAAATTTGGAACAGTTGACACATAAACTCTTTTTAAATCTATTTATAGATTTCATTATTTAGTTATATTTCATTCAATATCCAACCACCGTAACCAAAAATAAATAAATAGCAATAACTCTAAACACTACATCACGACTCGAATCTAGGTGTCACTGGTCACAAACCAGGCCGGCATGCGTCGGCGCATAACGGTGGGCCAGACAGTGCGAACAAATGACGTACGACGTACACGCACCGTGTTTGGTGATACTGGCTGACCTACATGTGCTTACTGAAACCGATTTGACAGAATAACAGTAAAATCGGTTAAGTAAGATATAATGGTCAGCGACATCGAGAACCTTGAACGGGGAAACCGTGAAAATATACAAAGATTACATGTTGAGTCATTCTTGAAAAAATGTTGCGAATGATTGAACTGTGGTTGGTTAGAGGCGTAACTGCCTATCGGTTTGAAACAGGAGAGACCTTTAGTAAATATTTATATAACAATTGGATTACTATGATAAATATATTATTTGTTTATGAATGAAATGAAATACATTATATTATTGAAAAAAAAAAAAAAACAATTCGGTATGTAAATAAAAAATGTCTGTGTCTTATCCAAAAACCATTTCGAGATATAACTTTTTTTATAATATATTTTGTTAGTAAAAGCTCGCAGGTATAAGCGATTCAGCTTTATTTTACGAAAATATATTATTTTTGCGTAAAATGATTTGACTTACACAGTCAACTTCTTTTTAGTTAAATAGTCGTTTTATATAGTCATCAAGAATCCATACAGATATTTTTATGTAGATTTGTTCATTGCAGGTAATATAGCAAACTTATAATGCGATTTTCAAAAGATACCTACTCCGTTACGTCACCATACGGATTTCTTTAAAAATTGATTTTAAATTAAACACTGCACAGAAATAAGAAATATTCAAATTGTTATTCCAAAACACCTTATACTTTCAGAAAACAATAAATTACATACCTAATTAAAAAAACTAAATATATATATATATACTATTTGAAGTAAATTAAATTAAAATAGGTATGAATAACATTCAAATATTATCATATATTTTATTTAAATAAATAAATAAAAAAAAATAAATAAAAAAAAAATCATGGGCGATACGTCTACGAAAAGCAACTTACGTCTGTGGCTTAGAATCTTTCATCCTTTTTTACCTTCGGGTTTACCTGTGGGTTTGAGGATCAGGCAACAAATGTTTTTATTATGATCTGCAGGTGTTAGTTTATTTCTATCTGATATATTCAATATTTAGTTTAAATTTTTTATACTTTTAAGTTCTTCTGTCCTTTTTTACTTTCCGTTCCATTTTAAATCGCCTTAGTTTAACTTATACACACCGTTTACAACAAGATTTGCATTCCGGGATTTAACTAACTTAAGCGGAAAAGTAATCGTATAAATTACATATTAATTGACTTTTCCATTTTATCTCCACGTCAACGGTTAATGTCCACCTTTCTAACAAGACTTGGACAGTTAGCAATGTTTTCTAATAAGTTAAAAGTATTCTAAGTAACTGTTTACAATACCATTGCGAAGATTTAAAGATGATATTAATCACTCAAAATCAATTAATTAATGAAAATGGGATAGAGGTTAATCGAATTTTTTTAATTTTTAAACAAATAATTGGAGTCGGGTTTGGCTGGAGTAAATAATAACGACTCGTCTGTTTACCTTAATGAAACCTAAATATTTCTGCAGGCGATAATGTGCTATACGCCAAAATTCCTGTGGGACGCGTTCGAAGGTGGGCTTATGAAGACCATAGTCATGGGGCTGAACGTGGGCGTCTGCGAGCAGGAGGAGAAGGAAAAGAAGAAGGACGTGCTCATTGGATACTTGATCAGGCATGAGAAGGTGAGCTTTTGTTGTTAATTGCAATAGATAAAGAGCTTAGATCATCCCACTTCTAGCCAAGGATAAATCAATGTTGCAGCATAATTAGATAATGTTGAAGCTTTTTTATGATACTGCGTTTTAATATCTCAATAAAACTGACAGTGTCAATAGAATTAATGCTCGTGAATTAGTCTATAATGAGAGTGGTAGTTATTTTTAAACCTTCGAAGTCAGAAAACGCCCACCAGATCCAAAATTTAACAGACTAAATTTTAACTAGATTAGCGTTAACTCATGAACGGGTGCCGTTTGAGGGTGTTCGTCGTTTGGAAACTTGGGGGGAGGGAGACTTGCCGAGCTAACAGATGCAGATAAGAATAATTTTGTAGACACTGTAAATTTCTTTTGAAAAAAATATACTCGTGAAGTTTCTTGCCAGTTCTTCTTCACGAAGATTTTTCCGAACTGGTGGTAGAATCATGTTTTATTTGACATCAATAAGAACAAGTAAATGTCAATGTTGAGAAATCAATATTTGTATTTGAATTTGAATTTGAATTTGAACTATTACATAACAAAATGTTGGACTATTACTTAAAAACTTTTTAAAATAAATTATTGATTACATTAAATTGCATTCTACTACAAATAAATACCTAAGTAGATTGAAATACTTTACCAATAGCCAATAGCCGCTGTCAAATCAATACACCCAAAAATGTTACCAAAGGGCTAGCCCTAAGATCGTGGGTGCCATTCCGTTGCGTAGCTCTCTCCCCTGGGAACAAACCGCTGTGCTGGCGCGAGCACGTGCGCTGCCTCACTGATGCTTTCATTGGGTTCAATGCTTGCAAAGACCTGAGTTACTGTTAGAAGTACATCGCCTACATTTTTGTTTGAAGTGAGTTTTCAATATTGATTTACTACTGCGATTTGAATCGTCTACTGTGTTAATAATATTTACTGTTGACTTACCGGATGATTCACCTATCATCCTATTGACAAAATTTTTGTAACAATAACCTCCATTTAACCATTTACTTTATTTTTAATATTGTAATTGCTGAAACAATCAGGACACTTATCAATAAACCTAAGAAAGCTGTTAAGAAATATAATATTACATTACATTCCGTTATCTTGGAGTCTGGTGCAGAAATCCTACGAGTTGGATTGTTTTAAAATTCAAATTAGAACATTCGTTCGAGAACTGTGATGACATGATTTCATTAGAATTTCATCAGGATTTTGAAACATCTCTTTACTGTGTAGACACTAAACGGGACACATTATCATTTGAAGTCATCGATCACTGTCACAAAGTACCTTGGACCATTTATCTTTAAAAATATCTGTTACAGTTGTCCTCTCAATTCAATGATAATTGAGATTTCCATTTGTAGAATACGCATTTTCGGAAAATTTACGGCCTGAGTAAGCTGCTAAAATATTTAACGACGGAATTCTACGTTTATGGGCATGAAAAATATCTAGATTCGTCAGTTATGGTTCTGACAACATATACATTATAAATTATGATCGTTTAGTTCGTTGGTAACTTGACTGCTTTAAACGACGTATCATAGTGACCAATCACATTTTTTTGCTTACACTATATCTTTGATCTCCTTAATCTTATAGATTGTAGCAAAAAATTACAAATTCGTGAGTTAAGATCGGTTCCAAGCACTGTATGCTGTACAGCGATAGAGGAAGTATCTATTGCTTTGGTCTCATCTATGCTTTTGGTTCTAATTGATTGGATAACTGGTCTTGTACTCCGTAGTGACAATGCCTCCAAGACTTTTTGCTGAACGGTCAATGCCCAGTCGCGGCCGTTCAACGCACGCAAGAACTTGCGTAACTATAATCAGTTTTTGTTGCTCCGTACTGAACACGGCGGAGATAGTGAATGTTTCCATTTTAGGACGATAACGGATGAATTAGATTGCGAACTAATCGAAAGCACCCCTTACAGACCTGTCCAGGTTTCTTTCAATGTAAGATTCATTAATTATTGAAAAAAATTCAGAACATGTTCAAATTTAATTGGACCAATGTGCATTGGATTAAAAAAATATATTTTCGAAAGTTAAAGTTCATTGATTCTTGCATAACTAAATTACTCGGTTTTAAAAATACACTAAGCCTTAATTTATTGTTTCTGAGAATTTCAAGAGCCTTTCGCTTCTTATATAAATTGTTTCATTTTCCTTATAGTTTTAAATTCCGCGAAATAATAAAGCAAACAGCTTTTGAAGACCCATGTGTGTCATTCATAAACAGCTATTGAATGTATAAAACTTCTCACAAGTTATTCAATGATTTTATTTTAACAATTTTTTCCATACTTTCCATACCGTGGATTTATTATAATTTACTTTACGGCTTGAATATGATTTATTTGTCATACCTCATAAACAGGTATAACTTAATTTTAATTTTTGACTTACCAGTTTACAAATTTACAAATTGTGGGAAAGGTAAGTAAGTTACTTGTAAAAATTTAATTAAAATAAATTGACACACATACGCATAAGAGCGACGATTACTTCGTAACAAAACATACAGGTCCACAACTGTCAACAGCTGTCATTCGTTGTCCGCAGCATCGTTGAAGCGTGTTTGCTCCTCGTTGACTTCCGATCATCTGCCGGATACACGTTTTCAAAGGAACGATCTTATGATTAATATTTCCCCGTCCCACACGGCGTACTATAGGATGGCGAGAGCCCTCCGACTAGACGCTCGTACCTACACCCCTCCGTTATCTCGCCCCGATGGCACTACCGCCTTCGAGGACGACGAAAAAGCTGAATGCTTCGCCGATAGCATTGCTTCACAATGCTCCCCGAGTACCCAACCCACAGACCCAGCTCACATCCAGGCGGTGGAAGACGAAGTCGATTGCAAAGACTCCCGTCCAATCACCGCTGACCCCATTACAGTTTCCAACGATGAAATCCTACTCATCATTAGGAAACAGGAATCCAAGAAGGCCCCGGGTGCGGATGGAATTTCCAACCAAGCACTTAAGCAGCTGCCTCGGCAGGTGCTTACCTTACTTGCGATTATTTTCAATGCTTGCTTTGATCTAAGCTACTTTCCAAAAGCTTGGAAAGAAGCTATAGTAATAGGCATTCCCAAGCCGGGTAAACCCTTGAATAACCCGGCTAATCACAGACCCATCAGTCTACTCAAGGCAATGGCCAAACTTCTCGAGAGAGTCATACTCGCTCGAATGAAGGACCACCTGTTCCCAGCGGACGGTGACCCCCTTATTATCCCCCATCAATTCGGCTTTCGAGCCAAACACTCGTGCCCTCAGCAAGTCCACCGAATCGTCGAGTACATACTCGACGGCTTCTACCCCAGACGACTGAAAACAGTCGCGGTCTTCTTTGACGTAGCCAAGGCTTTTGACAAAGTCTGGCACGCAGGGCTCATTTACAAGCTTCACAACACAGGCTTGCCCGACCGTCTAGTCAAACTAGTCGGCTCCTACCTTAAAGATCGCACCTTTCGTTTCAAACACGAAGGTACGCTCTCCACCCCCCGCCCCCTCAAGGCGGGCGTCCCTCAGGGCTCGGTACTCGCCCCGTTACTATACACAATATACACCAATGACATACCCATCCCGTCTAAAGGTGTTCAACTCTCCCTCTTTGCTGACGACACTGCCCTATACGTCAAGGGCGTGCACGTCGACACACTCATCACCAAACTCCAGAAGGCCGTAAATGACCTCGGAGCTTGGTTTAAAAAATGGCGTATCGATGTAAATCCAGAGAAAAGCTCTGCGATGCGCTTCGATCATAAACGCCGTCGTCCCTACGACCCCCACATCCGAATGCTAGGTACGCCCATCCCGTGGGCACTCACCACCAAGTACCTAGGCGTAACGCTCGATCGTACGCTTTCATTCCGTCCACACATTCTCCGAGTTACCAAACTCGCCCGTCTGTACATGGGTCGACTTAACAGTATGTTAGGCCGGCACAGTAAAATGTCTCTTAGGAACAAGCGAACGCTTTTTAAGGTTTGCGTGAGACCAGTCATGACGTACGCCGCCCCGATATTTGCACATGCTAAACCCTCCGATATGTATAAACTACAGGTAGTCCAGAATCTCTTCTGCCGCCGGGCCACGGATGCTCCGTGGTACGTGCGAAACGCAGACTTGCACAGAGATCTCGAACTGCCTACCATACAACAACACCTTAGGACGCTCTCCACCGCTTATTTTAAGCGATCCGAAGAGCACCCTAACCCCCTTATACGCGAGACAGTAGCTTATACTGCTCCGTCCATGCCGTCGAGGTACAAAGTCCGTAGACCGAGAAATGCACTCTCGGATCCCCCCGATCAACTTTCGGCCAATCTGGACCAGCTTAAGGCTGCCCAGGCCGTTTAATCAACAATATATAAATGTCATTTGCACCTTAAGTGATTAAGTATTCCCAGCGGGTGACCCGCTAGCGGGTCCCTGCTTGCGCGCCCACCTCCCAACCCGGGTGTCGCTCCGATGAAGGCTGACAGCATTCCCATGCTACAGCCATTTGGGTGGTTTTTAGTGGGTAGGTGCCATTTGGGTGAGTCCCACATAACCCCGCAGACGGCTGCGGAGGTATTCATGACGAATCTTCCACCTCCCTCCCGAGAGAGGGTGCTTCGGCAGCAAAAAAAAAAAAAGGTGTGTCTGTGTGTTTGCTCTGAACTATCTTTAAACCTGGCAATTACTTAGTAGCTATATACAAGCTGCAATTTAAGTGTGAGTTTTAAAGGTTGCCTATGGAGGTTTGCGAAATAAGTGAACTAAGTTTTTATTAGTTCGAATCGCTATTTTATTGCTGTTCAATGTATTTTCTGTAAATTCAACTCTCAAAGTGGTAAACGAGATTTGGTGCTGTTCTGATAAAAGTTTAAAAAATCATTTTATTAAAACTATTACAAAATAAAATTTTAAACAACTAGTTAACAAAATCTTAAAGAAAAATTCACATGAACAAACACCTGCATTACATTTTATTCTCATTTTATTTGCAATGTTTCCGTTAACTTTTTATATGAGATCTATTACTTAAAATAACGTAAAATAATCTTAATAACCTCAAAAATACACAAAACAAGGCCGCAGTAATTTAGGCCATCAATTTTTCATTTAAAAGATCATTAGTACCAACAATCTGCGGGAGATAAAAGTTAAATCGTGAGAAAAATGAGGGAAAACCACGATAATTTCGTAAATGAGCCTCCGGAGTTGCGCAAGAGTCATTGTTTGAAGTTTTGAAACTTTCGGCCCACTGTGCATAATTGATTCGACGCAGTGACAAGCCTTTCATTGATGTTATATTACGATAGAAATATAATAAAATAAAAAGTTGACCGTGTGTAATTCGAGCTCCCACGAAGTTTTCAAAAGTATGCCTTTGTCATTATTTCATGACGTAAAAGGGCTTTTAAACAATGCGTGTGATGGTTTGTTGTACAGGGAACTGAGTCGGTACTACAAACTCGCTTATAAAATTGGTTAACAAGCAGTGAACTGTTAAAATGTACAATTCCAGATTGATATGGATCCCGTGGGGGCGGTGCTACCACACCGAATGGTGTTACTAGCCTCGTCGCTTACACTCAAAACGTCCGTACCTGTACCTGCGTTATGGCTCCTCTAATGTTTGTTTGACAAAAGCATATTATTTATAAATATATTATATAATAATAAATTAATACGCAAAGAGAATTGAAATTACTTTCAATATCAGTTCTTAATTAAATGGTGTTTACAAGACATTACCTAACCGAAGATGTATAACTCAAATCGATATAAGATGATATTATCTGAAGTAGGTATTGAAATGAAAGTTCCGTCCTAGGCTTGCTGACAGGAAACTAATTAGTTTTTTTCTATAATAAAAACGCAATATTTTTGAACGTAGAGCTTTTTAAATAATTATTTTTTGTCTCACTATTTCTTCTCGTTCGTTTTAGATTACTCGAATAACTGCGCACGAAAGCGTGATACAAATCACTGTTCACCACAATGGTATATAATTAAAGATATCACAAAGCGCCTACTAATTATCGAGTTTATTTGTGAAAAAAACGTATAACAAAAGCACCTGAAAAAACAACTAATTTCAACCAACGAGAAAGTCATTAAACATCTAAGAATAGCCGACGACAAAGGCAACAAAGTGACTAAGTACTATTTAACCAAGCAAAGTAGATGAACAAGGGTATGCGGTTTCCAGTTGAACCGTTCATTACTCACAAGCAAAAGATGGGGTGGTAAAGGAATACCGCTCAATACTTTTTGCACTTAGTTGGGTAAATAAATACTAGCATAAAATACCGAAATAAATTTTGTGATTGTGCTGCTGTATGTGTATGCCTAATAAGTGACGTCACGTTTGACAGTCGTCTAGTTGGCTTGGTCGATTTGTATGAGATATCACGTTCGTCACTCGTTCCGGCACGTGGCGCAGTTGGACCGATCGAAGATCCGTGACGTCATAGTTTATAATTTCTAAGCGATACCTATGAAATCACATGTAGACCACAGGGAAGGAAAGATCAAAGTCACTTTACGTTAATTGTTAGAAATAATACTTTGTAACTTTATAGACTTGTGTTTAATTAATAAGTGTGACACATTAAAATTATATTATAGGTACAAGGGTATTGTGTTATACATAAAAAAATGAAAATAGTACATATATTCATTATAATGTTATTATTATCTTAATTAACACAAAAACGTAAATTGAAATAATGATCGTAAACTTGTATAAACGATCAATGTCGTATGACTTTGATAGTTTTTACATTTTAAGGCTGGACTATGTTTACAAATAACTTTTAGGCCAGAATATTAAAGATAATTTTTCGGCACTTAGAACGTTCTTGCCCTTTTCATATATCGAGGTGAGCAGGCTTAGCGTATTGCGAACAAGATGGCGTCACTAACTCAAATATAGGGTGAGTTTGATCGTTCTTTCCCTGTACTCTTCATATGTTTGAGGAATATGTACCGACTATCTGTAGGAGTTAACCTTGAGCTTGTACCTTGTACCTTAATAAGAACACTTTAACATTGCTAAGCTTCGTCTTATCTCGCGTTTTGAATAAATGAAAAAGTGAATTGAGTCAAAACGTAAGGCATAAAAGATAATTTCCATATTATTTATTTATTACACTCTTCACGTTACAACACAATTTACAATAGAAAAGCAAGAAATCTTACGAAGTGCGAAGTGGCATAAAGGCTCGCGGAATCACTTCGCTGGACTGATATCGTCTTACTTTGTAAGTCAACCTTAGGGTCCCAGGTTTCACTCGTCATGTACAGAATATATGCCAAATGTATGAAATTAACATAAGCGTTCGAAATGTTCAGTCGAACGCTTTTGTCATTAGATACATGTGGGGTTCTAATCACTTTTCTATTCTACTGTCGAAAGCCACTCGTCTATATAGGGGCTGATTTGGATTTTATTGATATACCTATTGATATAAATTATATGCTGCTGCAAATAATTTTATTGATAAATTTAATGACTGGAAGTATAAAATATAGGCACATTGCTTAGAATTCTTAATAAGTATATCTATAAAATTATCTGCAATAAAATAATTGATACCAAGGTTTAACAAAGAATAAACAGATAAAATAAATAAATATTTTAAACTTTTCATCCAGATGATCTTGTACGACGTGTCTATCACTTAATTGTAGAATGCGGGCGTGACAGGTATTTGACATATATGGTAGTCTATGACTTGTCACAGCCTGTGTGTAAAGATTCACGTAAATCCGTACATTAGTTTTTACTTAAAATAATTTTTAAATAGGATTTCTCCTATTTTCTTTAGGTAACAACCTAATGCATAATTAATACTACAAAGACGGAATTGTTTCGATCACAAAGAATAATTATTATTTTTATCAAGCAACTAAATTGGGTTTAATATTTATTTCACCATATTAAAATTGCTTTGACTAGTAATAATCTTGGCTATATTTTGATCAGGGTGAGGAACGACACAGGTAAAGACGCGCGTATCTACATGTACCAAGGTCATAAAAATGTATAGAAAAGTATATAATGTAATCTCTAAACGTGGTTTTCCTCAAAATATTTACGGTTATTTCATTTCTTACAAGCATTTCAGTGCTTATTGAGCAACGCCTGCAATGCAAACAGCTTGTATAAATGAGTGATCTTACGATGATGTCAATTTGACATATTAGGCCTATGGCCATGCAAGCTGGCGTGCTAGACTAACCTTCTCGTAGATAACATAAAAGATACCTACAGAATCCAAAGCTGTCAGTTGATGATACGAACGGTACCGAGAGATATTAAACTATTGATATCATTTCTAACAATTACATGGATCTTAAAGTTGACAATGTTTAATATTTTCGTAGCTTTAATCTGAAATTGCGTAATTAAATGTACGAAGCATACAAGAATACTAATAAAGTTAATTTTTTAACTATTATATTACCTTTTAGAAAGGACGGCCTCTTTGCTTTTAAGTAACACATGGAATTTAAAATTTAAAAGTTATTCAACCATACTCATTCTTTTTACTATGAATTTAATGATCCTCAATATGGAAACAAAAGTCTTAAAGTAAGCTCAACCTTAACGAGTGCGGTCAGCGTCCAGATTGCCTTGACATATGATATCGGCATTGTAGACATGTATTCTGATTTTATATTTAGTACCTATAGAGGCTTAAAATATGTAGTTTACGGTTAGATATATTTGCCAAACAACATTAATGTTGCATCTATCGAGAAATGGAACACTTGCCATTGTGTGTTAATGCGGGCTTTGAAGTATTCCGCGAAATAGCGGCTAATGGAATTTTTAACATAACAAGCATTACCTACCACTACCATGGCTTTACCTTTGAATTTTACATGAAGAAAATACATATACCATAATGATTTTGTATCTATGTATGTCATACCTAAGGTTGTCTGGAAGAAATCACTGTGTAGTGATAAGGCCTCCTTTTGTACATTCTGTATCTTTGTTTTTATTTCCTGCCTTTGTGTGCAATTAAGGGTATTATTATATTATTATTATTATCTATTGAATCTGCTCACTTTTCGTCGACAGAATAATGAACACAGATGTATGTTCTCGGGTCATGGTTGTTGATATTTATATATGTATGTTCATTCTGGGTTCCCCCAGTTCGCTGTATGGTGATTCAAAACACAAGCTCTGCTTACTTTGGGGCCATACAGTTGGTGTGTTTGTCTGGGGATTATTATTATTATTATATGTGATTTATCTTTCCGTGTTCCATTTATGTTACATAGGATACAAAATTTTTGTTCGAACCACATTCTAATTCCTTTAGGTTCCATACAACGCTCCTAGGTGCACTTTTTCGTACATTAATTTATTATAGCATTGTACCTTATGTAAACATCTTAAACATTCCCCTTCAAAATATTATTATTTCCTTGTCGCCAAAAAATGAAAGAGATTGCTCAACTGCCCCGTAACTACGTGTAAACGCAATCGTTTCGAGAGCGGTAATTGTTGATTAAATTACGGAGGGTCGGATTTTGACAAGCTTTTCGGCTTCAAGATTGGCCACGCACCGTCCTTCGAGCCGGATGCCGCATCGAATTACAACCCAGTGCCGCGGATCCACGGTTCAGATCTCATTTCTCCCAAACCCTTTTACAAAGAATGCTCGCAAAAACGCGGCTCGCGGCACCAACATCTGGTCTCCATTTCTCGAAGCTTCCAAGAGTCAAAACAGGTCTCAGTTTTTTACCTTTGTCGAATTTGAGATGTCCAATTAAGATTTTTTGTTTGTTTCGAAAGTTTAATGGGCTGTCTGTCTGCTTTTTCGCATAACCTAGTCTGGCTAGGTGTTATAAAGCTAGTTTTATGACCTGTAATTGATAGTTAGATACGGTTACTGACCTGTCCAGCAAAAAAAAACCCACGATGCTTATGTCTGCTGTGTAGAGGATCCCCAATTTGTTCAGGAGTGCCCCATGAGATTAGCAAAACGAAACTTCTCTATTTACAATTTTACTAGTAATCTGCCTTAATAATAGTTATGGAAAAAAGACTGGATCATTGCTAAAAATGTATGTTAGAATGATGGTAATTTTCGACTTAACCCAAACGATTTTTATTAGATTATTAACTAGCGGAAAAACTAAGTAAAGCTGCAGTTCATTACTAAACAAATACCGATGAAACAGTGCTGAATAGGTAATGAATATCCCAAATGCCGATTACATGACAGCTGTATCTGTGTCACAACATAATACTAAAGTCACGTTACGTAATAAAATTACCGCTTTATAATGAAATGTGTCATTATGCGCAGAACTAAACGCCATTCATGTGTCCTTTGCATTGGGCGTTTTTTACAGTAGTTGCTGGTATTTACAGCCAATAACTATCAAGTATGCTGGAGTAATTAAATAGTTAAGTAAGCCTAAGTAGGTTAAGCCACTTAGAAAAACTGTAAAGTTGATTTAGACACCAGAAAATGTGTCGTTTGGCAATCAAATAGAATTACTCGTAAGTTATTATGATATTAGGTTAGAATAATCTTGTTCACAATGGTAAATAAAATGGTGTGAAGTGTCTAATGTAAGTATAAATTTTCTGAAGACATTCACTTGTATCAATTTAGTTTGTTTGGTCATTGCTTAGTTCATACAAGCTCTTTTTATTCGTAACGTTTTCAATATAAATTAAAATATATTTATAACCGTGAAATTCGAGATGGAATCTAGATAAAATATAATTATTCTTAAGGCAACTATATCTTATTTAAGCTTCAATATTTTTTTTAAAATAATAATAAATATTTCTAACAATCACACCACATTATCTAGCCCAAATTAAGTATCATTAAGAACTTGTGTTATAGATACTAGATAACGGATAAATAAACTTAAGAAATATATAAACACACATAAACATTTTTTTTATATATAAATATTACAAATACACTTAAATAAACATACATACACATCCATGACTAGAAAGCAAATATTATAAAATATCTGCCCCTACCAGGCTTCGAACCCGGGATCTCTGGCATGGAAGGCAAGGCTAGTTACCTCAACACCAAACAGGCCAAACATACCCAATATTCCTCCTCACGCCATCCCGTACGTGACTAGCGTCATATTTTACGCAGCGAGCAGGGGTGGCCCGTCGCGGCGCCAGGTGCGTCCGCGCAGCTAGGCCGCGCATCTGTCCTGCGCCTTGTACCGTAGTAATAATACTAAGAGAGTATTATAGCTGGTATGTTGCAAGAACTATTGCATTTCGTTTAAATAATTCGAAGGACGAGTAGATACACGTGGCGCCATCTTACTGCGGCGGTACGACATCGTTGGTTAAGTTCAAGTAAGAAATAATAATTGATCTACAGGTCTACTCCGAGGCGTATAAGAATCAGTAATAATAACATTAAATTCTTTATTGACAGAAATTTATTATTTAGATTTACAAACACAAAACACGATTACGTGTGCCACTTTTTGGCTAAAAGCTATCTCCTCCAGGCAGTCTCTTCACTAATGTAACGCAGTTTAACTACAACAATCGAATAGGCCGTGGTATAAATGCCAAATTATTTCCTTGATGTTAAATAATAAAAAAAAAATAGTGTTGTGAACCCAATAAGCTTGTTTATTGTGTAATAAAAAAGTATTTTGCCGTGCGTAAGTTTAAACCAATAAACGGACGGATGTATTAACTGTGAACAAGTCTTTTTAATTTATTGAACAATAGACAAGGTTTCAAATTACGGTCATTATAAAATGATGCCGACGGTTTACTAGAACGGCAATAAAAAAAATGAACCAAGCACAAGTCCTTGACTGCGAGTTTTTATTAATCCCAACACAGGTTCCTGACACATTCATTAAAAAAAATAACCTTTAACAATGAGATTTTTTAATGTACCAACTTACTTTTAAAACGAACCTGAATTTAATTCTTAGTAACATTTCCAAAGTAATGAAAATCTTGATTATTAAATCTAACCAATGATTGTAGCTCACTTGCGAATCTTCAAAGTGACCTTTAATCGCTTTCTGTTAAAATATACAGACTTAAACTAATTTGGTATTGAAAGTATACATAAATATAAAGTAAGATCTAAACTAAACAAAAACAAATATTTCTAAGTAAGCTTACTTCCGAATATTTCGGTAGATGTAAGCGTATTGCAAGAAGTATACAATAGTTGCGCCATCAAAGCTAGCCGCGCGAAGCGACGCAGGCGCAGGCGGCGCGGCGGTTACTTTAACACGTGGTTACGTCTATTGTATTGTTGGATTACGAATGATAAACCAATGTTGTGTAATTGTTGGAAGTTCCGAACTCGTTAAGTGGAGAAAAATAAGGCAACTCCAAAATTAGACTAATACAATTGATACATGAGATTGAAAGTATAGAACTGTTTTTGATAAGTTATTTGTGCCAAAATGACAGATACCGGAACTATGGCTAATAAATACACATCAAAATAAATAGATGTGAATTTGTTGCTTCCAAAAGATACTGGTCCAATTAATAACCTCTTTTTATTAGAGTTAAAATAATAGTGAATGTCTTTTATGTTTTTTTAAATTTATCTCTTCATTATTTTATAAATATCTGCAGTCCATATCGAGCTTAACTAATTAATCATGTGTACACTGATTGATATACACCATTTATTTTACACAAAAAGCAACTAAATTAAGTTCACGATAACACACAGCGCCATACTGTCTTTCATAACTTCTTAGAAACCTCTTGAAATATTAATTAATATAAATGAAGGCTCTTCAGCTTACAATAGGTTACTTATAAGTGCTCAAGTCAGCGGTTATCAGTAATCGGCCATTTTGATAATAATGGCAACAAGACCTGGTTGTGGCGAGTCTCGTCACACTTAGGAGACTCGTCAAACTTGGGTCAGTGTATTTAGTTTTGACCACCCGCTGAGCAAATTCAGAGTCTATGTAAATATTTAAATTGAACGACATGTTTGATGAAACAAGCTATTGAATGAAGAGTTATGTTTCGTTTTAAGAATTGTGTTCGGTTTAAATTGTATGATGTTGATGATAAAAATATAATTACTTATCGAAAGAGAATCTGCATAAAATGTGAACTTACATTAGGCGACATACTTGAATACAGATGTCTAACCACGAGTCATGGTTGTTGATATTTATATAGGTATGTTTATTCTGGGTTCTTCCCCACTTCGCTGTATGGTCACCATAACACAAGGTCTGCTCACTGTGGGGCCATATAGTTGGTGTGTTTGTCTGGGGATTTATTATTACTATGTTCTAATATTGCTGAAGTTTATCTTAAATTTAATATCATTAATTAATACTATTCCAATTCGATACCAAAACCACAAATTTTCGTCTCATGATTGTTGCATTATTTTACAATAGTTATTTTAATGATGAAACTGTTTTGTTTGCATTCTTTTAATTCACTTACTTGCCTTTTATTATATTACTATCTCATAAGCCAATTTATTATTTAAATAGCAACATAAAAAGATAATAAACTACGAAAGTGAAGAAATATTTCTTGACAATAATGATTATTTTATCAGATCTCCGTATTAAGACGCCTCCTTACACAAAACAACTTCTAGTACTTGAAACAGAAAGAAAGCGAGCATTCCTGGGCCATCATAAGCAATTAAACCAACAAGGCATTATCACGGAATGTTACCAATTGGGTCACATACCGATCTGTGACCTCAGACGATCAGTAATTGGTTGTCCATGAATGTGTAATGATACGGGCTAAATGCTAATGTCCCGAGGCTCTTGTGGCAAGAATACTGTTTCATCTTAAATAATCTTGCTACACGAAGCTAATGGATATAACGATGTTATAAATATAATAATGAGAAGTGATCCGTAGGCTGGTTACGGGTTAACAGACTTTTGCAATGCACTTGTTACCTTTCATATTGAGCGGATACAGGCGATTCACTTGTTTCCAATACCAGGTCATAATATTCCGAAGGGTGACAATGAGTTAGTAACAACACAACGCACCGTGAGAACTCTGGATGTACCCACGTGCAAGGCGATCTACGCAAAATTCGTCACGTTGTTGTGTTTTATCAAACTATGTAAACCTGTGGTTTAAAACATATGGCGTGTGCACCGAAGATCCCTGGTTTGAATATGAGCAGGAGGTTATTATTTTTATTTCTACAGATTACATTTTGGAGAGTGCGCGAATGCTCTTTTTGGTCGGGTTGAACCCACACCCTTCTTACATCGGACTACTAGACGCAGACAGACCTTCCATCCCTTTATAGTAGACATCCCAAGAAGTCGAACCAAACGCTGTGGAATGAACTGCCTGCGTCTGTTTTTCCAGAAAACTATAGTCCTAGTTCTTTCAAGCGTCGAGTGAATAGGATATTATTAATCTTGTGGATAGACGTGTAACACCTTCGTCTTCATCTTCACTTTCCATCAGGTGAGATAGAAGACAAACGTGTAATCCTTTTTCAAAAAAAAAAGGTATTAGTGTGTGATGATTACAGACGAAATATATAATATATAACATTATGTTGTGCGTCTATATTTATATGTTGATGCTGGTTTCCTACAGCTCACTGTACAGCAAGTGTTGTTTACTTCTTCTTTGAAGTTGGTGTAACAATGATCTATAGATATAGAATATTTGTAAACTCTTGTAATCTGTTTGTTTGGGTTTTTATCCATTTGTAATATTTTATCCATTTGTTATTACATCCATTATCATTGATCCAATAATGTGAATAAGTAACAGAGGCTGTCTTGGCACGTTTTTTAACAAGCTGTTTATCTACCCTACTAAATTTTACATTAAACATTTCCAGACACACAAGCTGTACGCGCTGCGCTACTGGGGCTGCGAGTTCCTCTGCCTGGTGAACATAGTGCTGCAGCTGTGGATGATGGACAGCTTCTTCAACGGAGAATTCCTCAATTACGGCACAAGAGTTCTGGGCTACAGTGAGGTGCCTCAGGAGGAGAGGTGAGATTGATCAGTTATTATGGAACGTATGATGTGATTTTTATAATTAATTTAATTTGTTTATTCTTTATATTGGGCAAATAGACCGCGATGTCATGATACACAAGCTGAAAAGTTATCTGCGCACTTCCCCAACACATGTAGCAATGATCCGTAATATCGAAGATGGATCGAATAGGTTTGGCAGTTATCAGGTTTTTTCTTTGGAATAGTATTATTCTTGGGAATATAATTTTTTAATAGTTCCATGTAAGTAACATGAAGTATTCAGCTGCTTTCTATGGCGAACTTCTGGACATATCGATTTTGCTCTGATCGTTTATCTTCTCTCACATAATTAAAGATACTTGAAAAACAAAGACTAATGACGAATGAAATGTTATAATGACCACCCAAAAGTCGTAAAAAAAAGCATTTGATTACAAGAACTGACGTAGGAACTTTGGTATTTTTTTTCACTGTTTATGAATAATTAAATATAGTGGTGGAAATATATATCAGTACATAGTTTGTGTATTAAATTATGTAAAATCATAATAACTCACAAAATAAACGTTTAGTATTAATCCATCTGTTATGATAAGCGTTTGAATTACAAATAAGTACTAGATATAAATGGATTTAAAGATAGATGCGTATAATTTAAAACGTGGCCATAAAATAAGTCCACTTGAACCAATAGTAGCTTTAATATTTGAAAGAGAAGTCCCTTAAAAACACAATTTAGCAAAAATATAGATATTTTCAGTCCCAGTAGGAAGTGATTTGTGAAATTTGTGTAACTTCCTTGTCTTCAGATTCACTTCTCTCCAGGTGAGATGGAAGAAAATTGTAAATAAAACAAAAAAAAGAAATATTCGTATATGTTTCGATACCTTAAAGCTTATTTTTGATCCTTGCAGATATGACCCCATGATCTATGTCTTCCCCCGGATAACAAAATGCACCTTTTACAAGTTCGGTGCGTCCGGCAGCATACAGACGCACGACAGCCTTTGCATCTTGCCGCTGAACATTGTGAATGAGAAGACTTACATCTTCCTGTGGTTCTGGTACATCATCCTGGCTGTTATATTGAGCCTGCTGGTCATATATAGGTAAGTTTGGTTAATGGTTAAGTTTTCGATTGCAGTATTGGATTGGAATGTAAGCGTTAACATTCGAAAGAGCAGTTTATGTACAGTCGACGAGCTCCAGACGCTCAGGGTAAGGCGAGAATCGCTTGTGCGTTGTTTCTTTTGGGGGGCTCCAAATTCAAATTCAAATATTGATTTCTCAACATTGACATTTACTTGTTCTTTTTGACGTCAAATAAAACATGACTCTATCACCAGTTCGGAAAGACCTTCTTGAAGAAGATCTGGCAAGAAACTTTACGGGTATATTTAAAAAAAATCTATTTACAATATCTCTTTATGTCTATACAAAATTATTATTATCTGCATGTGTTAGCTCGGCAAATCTCCCTCCCCCAAGTGTCCAAACGACGAACACCCTCAAACGGATCCGCATACTAAGGGCGACCACACTGCAGGGGGTTCGAATGTGAATCTGAGCATGCAGCAAATTTCCCGACCCTACAATACCAACAGATGGAACCGACTTCAAAATAGTAAGATAAATAGAAATGATACAAATCAAAAACAGTTTAATCTTATATTTGACATTTGTTCCATGACGTAACATGACAACAGTATTTGTCCAGAACTAACCCTTAGTCCTGACCATCCGTTTGTATTGTTCTCGAAGATCTTAAGATTTACATCTGGTTCGAAACCATTGACCATTTTACTGCCTTATCAAATAAAGTTCAATCCTCAAATCTCATAGCAAAAATACCAAAATATGTATTTATTTTTCTCAAGTTAATTGTATAGATTCACAGAAAAATCTTATACTTTAATTTTCCTCTTTATTTACTGATTTATATCAGATTGTAGTATTTGACAACGGTAACATTAACAAGCAGTTAAACAGTTCGTTCCAAGTTATAAAACTTTAAAAAACCGACTGCCATTCGCGTTACCTTTGTGTTGGCTCTGAAGTTGGATGATGCCGTCGCCTCATTTTCAGTAGAATTTTTGTCCAAAGAAATTAATTACAATATCGAAACAATTATTTTTAATATAATTTAATATTTAAGAAAACGGATTTTCAAACGTCTACGTCAAAATATTTTTATTGCCATTTTTTGTTGGCATGTTTTTTTTTTGTAATAAACTATTCGGAAATTCAACATAATAAATATGTACTGTAAAAAGAATCTGATACCGGAAAAAGATATCTAGTGTGATATAGTCGATTATACTAGTATTATGTATTTCATTGATCACATTTATAGGTAATTCTATCAAGCAAGACAAGTGGACTATGTTTTTTTCTAAAACTGGAATTCCTGCCAATCCTAATTAGTACACATTTAAGTAACTTGTTTGTATCCGTTCGTTATCCTGTCTACGTTTAATTAGTCCCGACGCTTCTGGAAGCTTCCACTGACTATCTCTGTTACCGCGATAGAGTAATGCGCTCACAATAGCTTAGTTGCCGACGCGATAAGCGTAATTAGCTCGTGGAATGTCTTTTGACAGGTTCTGGAAAGTTATTTGATTGGATTATGGTATTGAGCTCATTCTTGGTTTTCAAGTATCTTTTGGGTGTTTGGTTTTTTCTACACACCTTAACAATTGATTGTTTTATAAGTTTCATGATTCAAAGATTGAGTTTGTTGTTGGGGTCACAAATAGATATTTGCCCGTACTCTTGATTTTCGATGAGATTTAAACCCCATGTAGACTAATACCATTTATTTTCATGCGCCCAAGAAATCGGAGCTAGGCCGAGATCACAAGCGAGTCATTTTCTTAAAATTTCTTTCATTTTTCAACTTCGACATTTAATTGGGTACATGACAATTTTTTTTTATTTCATATTTAAATAGTTTATCAACAGTAAATAAATATTGCAAAAGTAACAGTATGTTTACAATCAATAGTTTTCTAGATACAGCGATGTGTTCGAGGAGCCGCTGCGAGTCGCCGAAAAACGCTCCATACAAAACGGTACTGAGCGGTGACGTCACGACTTGTGAATCATACTAAAATTGTATGGGCGTTTGGATAAAATATATAATAGCTACGTAGATAATGCGTTTACATGCATACTGTCATAGTAAAAATTGTTATATTTAATGTCAGTAAGCTAATGATATTTAAAAATTTAACATATACTATAATAAGTTTTTGCTTCTTTTTTTAAGTTTTCAAATCTATATAATTTCGATATTAAATTCAAAACTTTATTTTTCAAAACATTGTACCTGTCAAAATAACTAATATTATATCAATAAATTATAAAAACTTGCATTTTTTAATTGTGTCATCTACCCAATTTATTTTAATTGGCCTCTGTCTTTCTTCCCAGGCTGGTAATAATCTTTGTGCCGTCGGTTCGACCGCGTCTTCTCCACGCGCGGTCCAGGACGTTAGCGATGGAGACCGCGGTCGTCGTGTCCAAGCGGACTGACTTGGGCGACTGGTGGCTGCTCTATATGCTGGCTAGGAATATGGACCCGCTTATATACAGGTAATTTATTGAAGTTGTATAAAAGTGTATATGAAGATATTTGCTCATTCATTTAAGTGATGTAAGTGGAAGCGACTGTCTCCAAAATAATACTTTGTTTCCAAATAGAGTTTTTACTACAAAGTCTACTAGGCTATTTATAATAACTACATTACGTACAAAGCAATATGGTCATTGACGCGCAGCCTACTTCGGAGGGGGCATCACCCTGAACTCCTGCAAAATCCCTTGGAAGGTCTCATCTCAGCTTAGGGCCCTCGAGGTAGCGGTCGATCTTAGCGCTCGGAAGTAGGAGTTATATTTTGTACAATTTAAGTTTATTTTGAACCTTATATCAAAGGAAAACTCTGGAAAGTCAGCCCATTTTTAAGGAAACAGACAAACCTGATAAAACCTAAAACCCCAATTCTTTGATTTGCTTCTGAGGCGAACTCCTTAAAGTTCAATTTATCAAAACTATTTAAGAATATGATATAAATTGATATTAAATTTAAACAACTCATTCTTTTGGTTCATTCATTTTTCATTCTTTTTCACCCTGGTTTGAAAAATTATTCTATTCTTTATCTTGACGATGCTTTTGTTCTAAAACCTTTTATTAATAAGCTTGCTTTCGCTATACGACATGTTAAGAAGCTGTAGTTTTTGAAACCAAATTCAAATATATATTTCTCAACATTGACAATGACTTATTCTTATTGCCGTCAAATAAAACATGACTCTACTACCAGTTCGGAAAAACCTTCGTGAAGGACTGGCAAATTACTTCACGGGTATATTTTTTCAAAATCAATTTACGGTGCCTCTTTATGTCTAAACAAAATTATTTTTATCTGCATCTATATAAACTATATAAACGATGAACGCCCTCAAACGCAACCCGTTCACGAGTTATCGCCAATTATACCAGTCCTAACTAAACACAAAAGATGCTAAATAAATTAAATTTGGTTTATAATTTATCCCCCAGAGAGCTGATCTCCGAGCTATCGAAGCGTCTCGGCGAGAAGCCCTCGTCGCACGCGTGACAGGCCCCCCCCCGCTCGGCCGCAGATGTCGAGGCCGCGCCTATCGCCATAGTGGGCGCTTGAAGCTTCTGTGATCCAACTCCATACTAACCGTGTAGGCAGATGATGCGATTCGATGTAGATGGACTTTTCAAAGGCTTTTATTGAAAATGTTAATGACTTTTGGATTTTACAAAACAAATTGTTGGATGGAGTTTTATTTAGTGGATGGATAGGACTTGTGGTACGATTTTGTAGGTCTTACAAATTTGGATGAAGGGCACTTGATTTTAAAATACCGGGTGTAATTTTTTGCCTTTCGGAAAATTGGCCGCTGACCCGTGTGAAGGGTAAAATATTTTTATCCTTTCCGCTATATGGTGATCTGTCTCAAAAAATGCTGACGACATGTTGGTAAAATATTTGACAATGATTCGTGTACTCAAGTAATGCAACTGGTTTTGTATTAGAATTATTTATGGCATTAAAGACTGTTTGAGATGGAATGGTTACAAAATTGTATCACAAATTAGGCATATCGTCAATGAAGAAGGAAAAAATTCTCGTTATCAATTTTAGTATGTCCAATAAAAGTGATATATGCGTCGAATATTATTGTAAAATTAAGAAGCTTATGCTGATGCTGTAGTGTTTCAGTAAAATAGGACAAACGCAAATGTTTCGTCTTTATTTGTAAAGAAAAACATTTTTCTATTTTAGTGGAACATTCTGCAAAGAAAGTAATAAAATTGTCGATTCTCGAAGGCTGAACTTGGTGTACGTGATTTTTATACAAAAATGACATGCCTTTATGTTGATATTAATATTTAAGCAATATATCTAGTGTAGAGGAAGCCGGGGCCATACTTACGCGATGCATAATTGAACGCGAACATTGGGTAAGGCTGGAGTACATACGATTACTTCTGCTGTAAATTTTAGCTCTTTATATATTATATATATTTTAGCTCTTTATATATATTTATATAATATTACTTTATCCTGCCACATTTGTGCTTCAGATAGCGTAAGTCTGGGCCTGGCTTTAGGTAGTAATATTCCGAAATTAGCGGCCATAAGGTGTGAAATATGGATCGTATTCGATAGATTTAAGCTGTTTTATATATACACTGCCATTTTGTATAGACAAATGGACAAATTATACTATTAACGATGTTGAATGGGTGCATGCAAATATTGTCACAACTATTCCAATGAATAAATGTTGTAAATTGTAATAAAGGCGTAGTTTTTGTATCTGAGTGAGATATTCAGTGGGACCTGATCTTTAGCGGTTTTTACACATGTTTACAATTTTCTATTTGTATTAGTGTTAACAATGTATCAGGTCCATTTTAAATTTATTATCTTGGCTTTACAGGGTTGATTCGATACTTCAGGCTTTGTTTAATTTACACCTGTAATCTCAATGATTTTATTATCATGACAGTGCCAATTACTTGCTCGAATATTTGTATAAAAAAGACATTTTATTTCTATTTGTTAGTTCTCAATTACTTGATATTGTTGTCATCTTTTGTCCTGTCCTATTTTGTAGTTTTATTCTTTGATTAAAGTAAAATGGCGGAGACAGGCGACGTCAGAAACGCTCTCGTACCACCACCGACACAGTTACTCACCAAAACTAATTATATTATCCTTGGCCTGAAAGAGATAGAATGATGCACAACATGAGCTTGCGAGCGAGACAGAATACTTCGTGTCCGTATGTTTAGTTTGTATTCGTGTCGTGTCGTATGTTGTCGGTTCGCGCGGTGACTGAACCATTTGACAAGCAAGATCAGGAGCCCGGGTACAGGATTTTTGTGGTTCGTTTTCGAGAAGCTTCCAACCTTCGTCACCAATCTTCTGCTAGTTTCCTTTAATCAATGCTTATATTGCATATCATTTAGATTAAATCAAGAGTTTGTATTCAGCACAAAATATCAACTCTCAAAATTATTTACAATAGTTTCTTTAACGGCTCGATGTTGTTACAATTTAGAATCGTACTAATAAAATTTAAAAAGATTTATATCCTTGCTTTCGTGTTCTACCATTGTTTTAATAGTAGCCTTGACACTTTTTGTCATAAATTTCATCCAATTTGTAATTAATTAAATGTAATGGTCTTGCCACATAAAGATGTAAATCATTTAATGTATTTTGGGACACTGTCTAAATGTATAACCCAGCTAAATTGAAATGTAAGTCCCTCGTGACTATTCTGACTTTTTGACACTTTTTTTTTACTTACCTGTGTTATATATTGAGGCAGTGTGTAAAGATGAACAGACGCCTAACTTTGTTGTGGTAAGAACGTTAATGTTTCCTAAGACTGTATTGGCTAAACCTGATTTGGACAATTATACATTGTGCTTGTTGTGATGGAAATTCAGTGTTCATTTTCAGAGGGTGTACCTCTATTTCGAGAATTTTGAGAAGTTTTACAAATTTTTAAGAAATTAACAATTTTGAGATGTTGATTCTGTTTAGATAGATAAATGTTAAGTTTCATTCATGCTGTCATATTGTTGAACGAGAACGGGGTCAATGATGAATTCATTTTTAGGTCGCCTACTAAACCTAATATATCTGTTGACGTTTAGAAATTCCGTTCCTAGCTTTTAGATCAAAGCGTTTAAGAAGTCAAAGGTGCTTTGAGGCATCCGGTACTGTCTTTGTCATGAAAGCTGTTCATCTCATCCTTATTAGAAATACGATCATTAAATATGTATTACGCTGCACGCAGAGTCATACAATGGTATCTTAAAGCGCTGCTAAGTATAGATTTTGCTTAGCTATTAGTTCATCGAAGTATAGATATACATCTAGATATAGATGAAGTAAAGATATTTGATCAGCAAAATCTATAAATAAGAGCCTTAAGTAACAATTTGATGAATCTGAGGGAGGTCATTATGAAACGGAAATATCTGAAAATAAAACTGTTAAACATTCCATTGATACAGACTGTCAGTTGGTACTATGCTCAAAAACGCGCGAATTTAGTTATTTTTGATAAAGCTGCTGTACATACAAGTTTTTCCTACTACCTTATTCGAACACATAATTAATATAGTTATCGTTAATATATTTTCAGAATTTGGATACATACGTTTTTATTTTTCACTACCGTATTGCAGATGAAAATATAGGTATATATCGTCGATCGTCGATAAGTAAAAACTTTAATGTATCAAAATTGTGAAAAGTTTAAAACATGACGCAGTAATGTTTGTGCCAGCACATATAACTGACGTGGTTTGAAATTATACTGAGTACCGTACAGGAGGGCGCGACCCACGGATTAGGTATTTGTTCTTTATTTAAAAAAAGTGGAAGGGCGTGTCTTCGTGGATGACGATATCTTTGTTTATGTGAGCTTAAAGCGTCCCCAAAGAATGCATATAAATGAAATTTTGAATTTTTTGGTTAAATCATTTAAAACAACTTTCAAGTTTACTTTTTTTTTTGTTTCATGTTCCAGGAAATCTAGTTTAATTATAGACAGGAATGCATTTATTTTAATTTTAAAGTCTTACATAAGTTTCGTTATTTTAACACGTAGTGGAATAACATGACCAAATAACTGGAATTATTATTTTTGATCAACTGTTAAATCTGTAGATATTTATTGCTTACAATTATTGGAGATTCTTATCATTCAAATCAGATCATATGAAAAACTGTTTATTTAATGGAGCCACCTTTTTGAAATATATTGATCATGTTTATAATATCTAGAATGTAAGTTTTATGATAATAAAATTTTCTTTATTTTATTTATAACCGAAATTTTATATTTTGTGCAAATAGCGTTAATTTATTTTATTACGAAACAAGAGAATTATTTTAAGGCCTTGTAACCTACTAGGACAATGTATATGCATTTCATCTTGGAACAACAACGTCTTGTCCGAAGCGAATTAAATGATATTGATTTTTGTACGAAGTTGTTTTATTTTTGTATTATTGCAATTGATCGCTGTATGAAACAGGAAAGAGAAAGTGAGACAAGTCTTTTGGAATCGGTACAAGCGATATAATTTATACCCATATTAGAGACATGCCTACAATAAGAGGTAAGATGTAAGGGTTTTATTTCGGCTGACTTTTTTTCTCTCAGTCTAACCATATTACCTCTAAAAAGTGGACGTATAGTTGTATGACGCAATCTCGAGGAAGATGAAGAAAAAAAGACTTTCACCAAGTGTACATTTTTTTAACGATTATACAAATTCTGCAATGTTATCTACTGGCGAAAAGGTTTTAAGGTGTGGTTTCACGTGCTCCCATACTTCTCATTTCATTCTCTTCCCATACTTCATATTTCTCTTTATTTCAATTCAAAAATGAAAAATAAAATAAAAGTTCTGTTGTACATGTCGTACCACGAAAATTTTTATTTAGGTAACTTATTAAGTGAACAAATTATTAAATAGGTTTAATTGTCATATCGGTATCACATAGTAATCAAGAAAACCACGTATAATACCTACTAGAACAATATTGATTAAGCTATTACCGCGGTTTTTAATTGCTGCGTATTGTCGAAAACCCTTAGAAAATAAACTAAAAATAGGTTGCCACAATTATGACTGAAACTAGAATCTATCCTTTGGAATAATTAGAAACTTTGTAAATGGAACATTATCGACACTGTAACCTTACGAAGGTTTCAAGGGTACTTTCATTAGGTGACTTCCGTTTGTAAACAGGTTGAGCTCCGATGCCTCCTTGATACAAAAAAATCCTTTGCGCAAAATATATTTTCGTAAACTAATCTTTCATGAAAATATGTCCTTTTTGTTTAAGTATGCTTATGAATGCAATTATATACCGTACTGTACCGTACCTCGTTAATACCCGCACATTTTTCGCTACCACGCCAATGCCTATTTCCTAGCTAATATCATGATTAAATAACAGATGATGGTATATATTTCTCGTATTGGATCTTAAACCAGGAGGACATCACTATCTTTGATTAATGTCATGCAATTATATGTGGTGACGCAATCACTACCAACCCAAACATCATAAAAGCCCTGAAGCATTTTTGGGGATAAATGTAAGTATAGCTGTCTTACATATTAAATACAGAATTTTCATCGACCTTAACGTAAAACACTTCCCATGAATTTCATTTGCTCATCGCACAAACATTATCCGAAAACGTCTAAAGGAGACGTTTCAATATTTAAGGGACGCTCGGCTATCTTGTTGTACGGTTGTTTTCAGGATTTTATAATATAAATACACCGAGTGTATACATAATTGCGTTTAGGAAAACATTTTCAAATTCTTTCAAAAACAGCTACACTACATATTAAAAACATGGCGTCGTCTGTCATGTTAATGTTTTATTTATTTAAAATATTTAGAATATAAATAAAACATGTTATTTTATTTATATATTGTTTTGAGGTTAATTGTGCTGTAACATCAATATTTCCTTTTTACGACCTCTTTTGGAATTTTTCGTTTGATTTAATTATTTACCATTAATATAACAACTGCAAAAATCTTCATGTATAATAGACTAATTGATAATTATTAATTGATTATTTATTTTTACCATAACGATTATTATCTTTGCTGTCGATCATTTCACACCTCCAAAGTTTTTGTAAGTGGTTACGGTAAACTTACTACGTTTTAATTTATAGTGCATACCGATTATTTAAACCATACAGTCTGCTCTATTTCTGTACAACTAACCACAGACAATAAGTGGGAGCCCTTTCGGTCGCATAATATTTTTTATCACAATGTAATTTGGCATAACAGTTTCAGCATAAAGTTTTTTCGCATAAATTGAGATAAGCAGAATATTATGCACGCAGAATGGTTTCAGTGCCATAAGTTTCAATTACTCTAACTTTCTTTATCATAATTTTATACAGCATAAATGAAAAGGACATAAATGTTATACGTCTAAAGATAAATAATCATAAAATACAAAACGCATAATGGAAGTATCCATAACCTCTAAAGTCATAAATGTAAAGTAATAAAAAAACTTTTGGTGCCTAATTTATCAAGAACCGCTCGCACAATGACAACTTCTCAGAATGCCAACGTCTTGAAATGCCAACTTCTCAGAATGCCAACTTCTCAGAAAGCCAATTTCTCACAATGCCAACTTCGCATAGTGCCAATTTCTCAAAATGACAAATTCTGAAGGGATACACTACGAAATGAGACGCGTCCGTTCAATTGGGTTAGGTTAGGTTAGTATGTAGTCAATACACGCGCGAGCCGAGCGAGCGAAGTGAGATTGGTGCGGCAGCACCTGGCGAAGCGCCAGGACCAAATTAAGTACCATTTCCAGCTTATCACGAAAAGCGACTTTGGTTGAATTTGGTTCAAACAAACATCACGTCTGTCCCTTCAGAAGTTGTCATTGTGAGAAGTTGGCATTATGCAAAGTTGGCATTGTAAGAAATATCTAAATAATATATAACAGACATCAGGTGATTGGCGACAACAATAATGCAGAACCGAATTGGTCAACCCCGAAACCACGCGGTACTTTTCTGTCCCGCCCTAGATTGTTTTTATAAACCCGGAGGCGCGGAGGGAGGGCAGCCCCCGCCCGCTGTAACGAAGCGTAGACACCGTGTGAGCCGTAGCGGCTGAGGCTGGTCGAAGCTGCGACGGCGAGCACGAGTGCCTGCGCTTTGTTACGAAGGGCCTGCACATCCCGTTGCGCCGGAGACGTCACGTGTCTATCGGTACCAAGAAATACTTGCATGGATGCATGCTGTTTTACTTGCTTACATGCATGTTTGCCTGCATGCATGCATGCTTGCTTGCTTGAATACATGCTTGCTTGCTTGCATGACTTGTAAACTTTATGCCATATTGTGATTTGCCAATAAATGTTATGATTAGTAATCGGTATTGTAAAACAAGTTATGCATGAACATTTTATGCTAATATATTATTATTATAAATGAAGTTATGGGGAAATAAAGTATGCCTTATGATTTATCCTGTATGAACGTTATGCGAAACAAACAGTATGCCAAAAAAACGTTATGCAGCCTTATAATATGCCAATCAAATTTATGCATCCCAATACGGACCCACAACAAATTGCCACAAAATCATTGGTACAAGCATAATTTATCATATTTTGGTTCAGCATGGCGAAATATGGAACCGTCACCTCGGTGTGGCCACATGATGTTTTGTTTTTGTTTCAAAGTAAAACATAATGCGGAATGAAATTTTTAAATATTTTTAGTGTGTTTACAACATTTTTATACATTCCAATCTGGTGTACATTACACTAGCCGAAAATTAAATGTCTCCTTTAATATATTTTAGCATAAAATAAAATAAACGATTACTTTCTAAAAATTTATATTTTATTTCATCTTTCTACGTATCCCTGTTTGGTGCGTCTCGCAATAAGTTTTTATTCGCCTAAACAAGCAACTTTCCGCCGGGTGGAGGTGGTAAATGCTCATGCATACCACGCAACCGGTCTGCAAGGTTATGCGGGACTCACTAATGTAGCACATATCCAATGAAAACCACCTTAATGGTTGTAGCAAAAATTTGCCGTCAGCCTTCATCGGAAATGACAGCTAGTTAGGGAAGTGGCTGACCAAAAAGGTGGGTTCCAGAGTCTACATATACTAGCGAAAAAGCAGTGGCGAAAAGTAAACCTACGCTATGTTATATTTCATACATGTATTTATTTTCTATCCTTTTATAGATTTTATAGTTTCTACAGTTAATTGCTGTTTACGTTAGTTACCAGTTGAGTAGATGACATTAATTATTTAAAAAAAGTTATATAGTTTTGAAAACACACCTTGATATAAATACATGTGGCTTAACAAAACCAAAATGCAATTAAATTAAATTCTACAGTTTGTTTAAAACATTATTACCTACTGTCACTATGTATTTGGCAATATTGTGCGTATTTCCATACGTTCTGTTTATCTCGGGATTCCCATACGTTCAGAGTCTACGAGACTAAGGTCTGAAGTCACAATTCTAAACCTAGTGAATTGTGACTTCAGAACTCAGTACTGTCAACTATTGACTGTAGACCTTCTGTTCTTGGGAAAATTTATGCATTAATAAAGTATCATACAAAAATGAAATAATTTCTGAGTTATCCCCTGAATTGCCTCGCTCAAATGTAACCGCATTAGCTTTATAACCTCAAATATTTTAAACACAAAATTGACTAACCATGCTGTCATGTAATAAATATTGCGGAATACATAAAAGTTAGAAATAAAAATAATAATGTGGTCTTCTTAGGTATTGTTTTGTTTAAACAATGTAGCGATAAACCTTGACCTTCAGTTAAATCATAAATTTAGTTAAACATTTTCCTTTCGAAAATGAGTTATGAAGACTTCTCACTGTTATATCCTACTGGATTAGAGGAGACATGATTCGATTTACGAGCATTAGGTAAGCTTAAATTAAAAATTGTGGCTATTTTCATGAATTGCTGATTAATTTTGTAATCAACTTTTGAATTGTATTTTTGAATTTGGGATTTTTTTAAATTAATAATTAGCAGGCGTTCCATCTCACCTGATGACGAGGATCATACACGCCTGTCCAAGAGGTATCTATTCACTCTACACTTGAAAGCTCCAGGGTTATATTTGTCTGGAAAAACAGACGCAGGCAAATCGTTCCACTCTTTGGCAACACGAACCAAAAATGAGCTATCGAACCGTTTAGTTCGGCTCTTCGGCACGCTAACCACAAACGGGTGAAACTTCTGTCTGCGTCTGGTTGACCGGTGGAGAGAGGGAGAAGGTTCGATCAGCTGAAAAAGAGCATTCGCGCACTCTCCAAAGTGCAATCTGTAAAAAACCGATAGACTAGCAACTTTTCGACGATGTTCGAGACTTTGCAGTCTCGAAGAAGTAAGTTTGTCGTCACTTATGAGTCTACGGGCCCTTCGGTCGACAGAATCCAACGCTTCAAGATGGTACTTAGCGGAATCATGCCAAAGATGGCTGCAGTACTCCATACAGGATCGAACCTGGCCTGTGTACAGGTTGTTGAGCAACTGTTCGGAGTTGAAGTACCGCCGGACCTTTGCGATGACTCCCAATTTTTTGGAAGCTGACCGTGCCATGGTTTCAATCTGTTGACCGAAATTAAGTTTCGAAGTGATGGTCATGCCTAGAAGCCCTAGATGGTTTGTGATCGGTACTGATACACCTTGGAAAGTGGGCGTCAAGTTGAATGTGCTCTTTTTACTGGAGAAGAGACACGCCTGGGTTTTGGAAGGGTTGAACTTGACAAGGTTGGCTTCACCCCAATCGGAAACCCTACATAGTGTCAAATCAACCCGTTGGATTATCGACTCTCTCTGAAATTGGATCTGGTTTGGACTCGCTCGCGGATTGGACACATATCTCTCTACAACAGTGCTGTCATCGGCGTAACCAATAATGCCTTCCGATATTAATGTGCAGCAGGAATAATGTTGCAGAGAGAACAGATCCCTGAGGTACGCCGGCGTTGGTCGCCATTAGGTACAATGAGAAGCCATCGACGACAACTCGAATTGACCGTTCCCTCAGGAAATCAGAAATCCAGTCGCAGAGTCCAGATGGTATGCCATACGCAGGAAGCTTGCTCAAGAGGGCTTCGTGCCATACCCGGTCAAAGGCCTTGTAAATATCTAAGGATTAGGATACGGCTATTGCCTCTCCGTGCCCTTCCAAGGCCATGCTCCATAGATGCGTGACGTACACTAGAAAGTCTCCTGTTGAGCGTCCTTCGCGGAAACCATGTTTGATTATGTAATTATGATAACTAACAATATATTTTAAAATTATAAACATTTATTGCGTTTATTAACATTTATTGTAAATATTTATCTAAAGTTGAGATGGCGCCACAGGATGGAAGTTATTGTGCCTTAAAGCTGAGGGCACTCGATCTTCGGGCAGCAAAGAGGATAGGGTTTCTTCTTGTCTTCTACGATGCTGCAAGGAGGGACCGTGTGTGCTACTCCACAACTGAAAAAAATGATGCTCTTTTATATAAACAAGTTATTTATAACCATAAATTTAGAAAACCCCGGCTGACGGTAAACAGTACGCGTAACTTTTGAACAAAACTGGCATCTACGATGTTTGGCAGCTACGACGACATAGATAAACACACACACACACACACACAGTTCAAATTTAATACACTACTCTTTTCGCTTCAACGGTTAAGAAACAAAAGGTGTTCAACGAAGCTTTTATAAAAGAAATCCTTGAATTATTCACGTGTTTAATATTAGTTTTTTAAATATATTTATCACATTAAATAACATTTTTCATAAAGAACATAATAATATTGATTGTTTTATTTATTTATTTAACAGTTTTTCTCAGGGCCGGATTTAGCGGTCTGGGGGCAATAAAGGACTGGAGGCCCCAAATTAATTTCCGAATAAAATAAAACTAATAATAACAATAATTTGTGGATATATTTGTGTAAGTTTTTACTTTGAAGAAGTGTTAATAATAAAACAATTTTTTTTTTATAAACAGAAAAGCTTTTTAAATCAATTTTCTTATTAATCTCCATTGTGGGGGCCCCATTTTTGTGGAGGCCTGGGGCTGCAGCCCCGGTTGCCCGCCCCTAAATCTGGCCCTGGTTTTTGTACACACATATAAAATTGTGATTATATAAGATTGTGTTAGACTATCGCCGTTATTATTGAAGGAATTAACGGGATTCTTTCAAGATTTTGATTTTTAATATCGTGTTTTCGTTGCAATATTTTGGCACTGTAACAAGCGCCATGGCAATCATTATCATGTCAATCAATCAATCATTATTTCGTGCGTTAACGATATTTATGGCCTCTTATGACATAGATACCTACTGTTTATCATGTTAATACTTTATATTATGTAAATATACTTACTCCTGTATGGTAACGTAGTTTTCACCGCAAACATATTGGTAACAGGCGTTCTTAGACGCCGCCGACTTTCCAACGGGCAGGACAGTATTGAGTTCACTTATATAGCAACCTTTTTGGTTCTCTGGAAAGTAAAAGAAAGATTTCTTTTGACATCCAGATATGAAAGAATAATTTAAATCCGTACATTTGTTTCATATGCTCGAAATCATTAACGTACCACGATACAGTAACTGACCTTAGATAAACTCTGCTTGCTAGGTATTTAACATAAACAAATCTTTAACAAACCAATATGTAACACTAACGTAAACATGGACGTTTAGGTTTTGTTTCGTATTTACGTAGAAAAGAATATCGTTTGTTATTGTTGGATTGTTTAAATCTGCACATCCATATTTTGATGGGTTAGTTAGCGGAACATAATAATTACCTAAGATACATGTATTTATTTGCAGTCGATGAGAAACGTACTCCATTTTTTAAACCATTTTTTACCACTGTGAAGCTGCTAAATTAAGGAAGACTACTTTTATCCAGAAGTTCCTGCGGGAGCGGGGGTACGCGGGCGACGCCAACCAATATTTCTAATTTGACATAATATAATTTCACTAAGCGTGCTCGTTTTCAATTGAATTTGTTCAGCTTTTTGTTTATTTAAATGCGTCTTAAGTTACAAATTATGGCACTTTCTAGTGATTTTATATAAATATCGTAGTTACAGCAAAAATTTATCATTTTCAGAATTATTTAATTTAATCTCAACATTAAAAAGGAAAACTTACGGTATTTGTCTGGCTTGGGCTGCAATGGCGCAATGGACTCAGCCGCCAGCGCCGCGACAAACAGACCACACGACACAAGCCATAACTTGAACATGTTAACACAGTCCACGCTCCGAAACTAACCGCGATACTAAGTTTTGCAACTTATTTATATGTCACATTTAACGAGATAGATAACCTTAGGAGATAAATATGCCTTTACACATTTGAATATACCTACAGAGTGCCCCGATGTAACGTAACCTATGGTACGTTGTTAACAAATAAAAACAAATTGGAATTATTGACTGGCTGGGAAAACATGCAAAACTGAGTGATAGAATGGCTGAAGGTATTTACAACAAAAATACAGAAACTTATAGAAACGGAAAAAGGCAAATGGGTCCATTCGTTTGTGAGATTTTCAAAGAGATACTTAATTATACGCTAGGAAAAAATTGTTTACTGGGAAGACCCGCAAAATATGTCATACAGATTTGAACGCATTAAGACTGCTACTCAATGTATACTTATTGCTTGAAATAAATATTCTTATTTTTGAGTTACAATATGTTTTAGAAAATTTGTGGTCATAAAAACGAACAAGTTGTTGAAATTAATGAACAAGGCTTTTCAGTTTTGTGGCTGTGACGCCTCATGGCGTGGAAATGAAATGAAATGAAATATTTATTTCTCAACATTGACAATTACTTCTTCTTATTGACTTCAAATAAAACATGATTCTACCACCAGTTCGAAAAAACCTTCGTGAAGAAGAACTGGCAAGAAACTTCACGGGTATCTTTTTTTTCAAAATAAACTTACAGAGTCTCTTTATCTCTATACAAAATTATTCTTTTCTGCATCTGTTAGCTCGGCAAGTCTCCCTCCCCCCAAGTATCCAAACGACGAACACCCTCAAACGGCACCCGTTCATGAGTTAACGCGGGATCCAGCCATCGCCCTCCTCAACCATATTAGAGGGAAGTGAGCAGGGAGTGGCACCATGTGGACGTTTTACCAGAATTTATTAATGATGAAAGTTGCCCCTTGAGTTGATGGACGTGGCCTTACCTGCTTCTTTCTGGGTTATTAATAATAATTTGCTAAAGTAATTGTGTTGTCCCATTTTACATGTTAAACGTAGCATTTTCTTAAACTAAAACATAAAGAAATAATTCCCATGCATTTAATTAGACCGCCGCACCAAAGACATGATATCGAGTTTAATATCTTTTTGCCCGTTTTTAACGGTTATTATTTGAAAACCAAAATGAAAATGAAAAACAAACCTCATTGCAGATTAAAATAATTAAACGCTATAAACGGTGTAAACGCTATAAGTTTTATTGTTGTGCTTCAAATTGCTGATGGTCAGATGTTTTTACTGGATTGAAAAAATATTTGACACCATAGTATGAAAGTAAAATGAAATGAAATATTTATTTCTCAACATTGAAAATTACTTGTTATTATTGATGTCAAATAATTCATGACTCTACCACCAGTTCGAAAAAACCTTCGTGAAGAAGGCAAGAAACTTCACGGGTATATTTTTTTCAAAATAAATCTACCGAGTCTCTTTATGTCTATACAAAGTTATTCTTATCTGCACCCGTTCGCTCGGCAAGTCTCCCTCCCCCGTTCACGAGTTAACGCGGGATCCAGCCATCGCCCTCCTCAACCATATTAGAGGGAAGTGAGCGACCTGTCACCCGACGGGTCGAAGTAGTGATTGATGTTCTTGGGTATTTCGTGTCATATCGGTATTCGAGAAGACTCCTGCTGAACCAGTTCGTAACGTCTATTAAGTACATGCATTTTGGCAGTTTAGGCTTTACCCAAATAGTTTCAAAGGAAGGATGTGACCAGGGTATGACCATGTAAAATAATTCATAACATGAATTTAAATTCAAAATGCAAATGTTTTTTATATTTTCTTATTTTAAATAGAAAATTGTATTTTAAAATTCAAGGTACATATTTGCAAAATCATGTGAGTCGAGTTTAAGTATCTGGAAGCTAAGAAGATCGACCCCAATTTTAAATACAATTCTAAATTTTAACTTGTTTTCTTTTGTCATTTCTTATTATGTTCGTAAAATACTAGACGTTAATTAAATATACAATAATTTCAAAGTAAATGTTACGTCGGTGTTTGAAATAGCTTTTAATTTAAATTAAATCTTTATACAATATCGTGTTTTATAGTCATGAGCGCATTTCTGTAACAGTAAGTACCTACCGTTTATGTTATTTATATTGGTGGATGCATAAAGAAAACCAAATTATATGCTATAAAAATGCGCTGGTAGTAAATCAAAACTTATTTTATGCATGATCATTTGTAATCAGAGATGATTGTCGCACGGTATTACTGCTAACGTAATCTTAAGTGCATCGCTATACGGTACCATGTTTATGAATTCACATATACACAGCTTTTTAGCAATGATTCGGTTGCCATAGGCGATGAATTTAACAGTTTTGTAGTAGAAACTGGCACATTAGGGAAATACTTTTCAAACGCTGTATTAATGATATTATCTGTAATTGTAGGATTTCTCATGATAAATATCATTTAGATGCTTTCACTGGTTTATTTATTAACATTATCACAAAATCTATGTTATATATAGCTATATTCAACCATTGAATGACTTAGAAGGGCTGGAAAGGTTTTTTTTGGAGGGAATACCTTTTAATGTTTTTCGTTTATTTTATTATTTTATTTTATTTCATTAAAACTTACAGCTATGTTGGTATAATAAGTTGTTTTTATAAAATAGCAGGTACTAAGACCAACAAGGAATTTTCACGAATATACTAAACTATTAAAGTACTTAAGATAAGATATTAAGCATTGACATTGTTATTCGGGGGATTATTGGGCATATTGAATATCTAAAGCGTCATTGTCACTAAAGTACGTCTTCTTATGGTAGCGTCGGGTGACGGGTCGCTAACATGGTTGAGGTGGGCGATGGCTGGATCTGAACTCGTGAACGGGTGCCGTTTGAGGGTCTTCGTCGTTTGGACACTTGGGGAGAGGGAGACTTGCCGAGCTAACATAGGCAGATAAGAATAATTTTGTATAGACATAAAGAGACACTGTAAATTGTCTTGCCAGTTCTTCTTCACGAAGGTTTTTCCGGACTGGTGGTAGAGTCACGTTTTATTTGACGTCAATAAGAACAAGTAATTGTCAATGTTGAGAACTAAATATTTGAATTTGAATTTTAATGGTAGGCAAGAACTAAGTTATTGTAATGGTTGCATCATATATTTTTATAACTAAAAGGCAAAAAACCAGTTTTGACGATCCTCACCCTAATGATGTGTAGTGCTTTAACATAACTAATCTTTCATTTAATAACAAATCACAAAAAAATCAAACGCAGAAAATGTTCGCTACCAAATCAAAAACAAGTAGAATCTAACTTGCATCTTAATGGCAGCAGGTAGCACTTAGTAGATGATACTGTTCTTCTTGGCAATACCATAGATTCGAAACTTCAGTCCTCATTTTACAACCGGCGGGTAGACTTTGTTGTGCAGCGTTCGCGATTAAGAAAACCCAACCCTTGACTGACGTGTATATTTTTACTTTTCATAGTTGAATGTCTTATGGTATCTGTGGGGCAACTCCGCAGAAATCGACACATTCTTCATTCTACAGAAAAGGGCTATTCATGAAATATATAAACAAAGAAATAGAGAAACGTTCCATTTCCTGTTCCGTTCCAACTATTCAAATTCAAATATTTATTTTCAACATTGTAAAACCGCTTGTGTAAAATCCCGGGATCGCTCCATCGTACCGGTTGGCGACCGGATGGAGAGGGCCCGATGGTGACCCCGGGGGGTTTTGGGCGTCCCCGCGGTCTCCACGTGAATCCCCCACCAGTGGGTCTGACCACTCGAGTTGCTTGGTTCCAAACGTTGCGATTCACTCAACTTCTATTCCTCTCCCCTATTCAACCTACCAACAACAATGGAAAAGTCGTAAAAGAAAAATAAGTGCCCACAGCGGATGCACTCCCTCTCAGGCTATATCCTAGAGACCAAATTTCTCCCCAATGCGGGAGTGTCCGTGTATGTCAGAGACGAGATCTGTTGTCAGCGTCTCCGATACTTGGAAGTTCCGGATTTTTCTGTTTTATGTGTCTATGTAGATACTGGCCTGGACCGAATTGTATACACCAGTATTTACCGATCACACACGGGAGCTCAGGAGACAACTCGACTTATTGAATATCTTAGTGATACTGCAGATAAGGTCCAACGATGCTATCCCTTTGCGCAGTTGGTGTTCCTTGGGGACTTTAATGCCCACCATGGAGAGTGGCTCTACCCGTTCAAGGACACCGACCACGCTGGCAGAGAAACCTATCAGTTCGCAGTAACTCATGATCTGTCCCAGCTCGTTCACGAACCTACGCGCATTCCTGACGTTGTTGACCATACTGCGTATTGCTTGGACTTTCTGCTGACAACCGATCCAGACAGACACTAAGTGTCCGTATCTCCACCATTAGGGACATCCGACCACTGTCTGGTGAAATCTGTGTCGCAATACTCGCCAACCGATACCAGGCCAAAAGGCAATAGGCGAGTATGGCGGTTCAAGTCAGTAGATTGGGATGAGATGCGTCACTTTTTGGCCTCTTATCCTTGGCGGCAAGCTTGCTTTACTTCTGATGATCCATCACGCTGAGCTGATGCTGTCTCCAGTGTGATATGTCAAGGTATGGAGTACTTTATACCGTTCTCTGATGTATCCCTGGAGTCCAAAGCCCGCCCATGGTTTAATGCTAATTGCCTCCTAGCTGAAAAGCGAAAGCATGTAGCATACCAAGCCTGGGCTAGCGCTCGCAGAAGCAAAGCTATGGATCTCCCAGCTATGAAGCAGGCGTACAATGCTGCTGCCGAGTCCTGCAAAAAGGTGATCATAAGCGCTCGTTTCGACCACATTGGCCATATTGGGGACAAGTTAGCATCCTATCCCACGGGGAATAAAGCTTTCTGGTCCCTTGCCAAGTCGGTTGAGATGAACTTCTGTCGCCCATTCACTGCCACCACTGCAAAGGCCTGACGGGTCTTTAATTGTTTCTTCAATTGTCTTCGGTTCTTTAATTGTTATCGAAAAAAGCCCTGAGTGTTATTAAACTTTTAAAAAGACTGGTTATTTTCATAAATTCGTTACTGATTTTAAAAATAACTTATTTCGTTTAAATCTTCGTAATTGTATTTGGACTGTTTAAGTTAAAGTTCAATCCGTGGTCTCATGCGTGGTATTACTATTAAGTAGTTAATTAGTAGGTAACTAAATAAAGTAAATAAATTATAATTATAATACTTAACGTTCTTAACTTAATCATTTGCGTACTAAATTTTGACTTACCACTAGTCACTTAACTGAATTATTACACGTAATTTTTAACAAAAAAACTAGTTACCTACTTAACTACTTAATGCGTGTAAACCAGCCGTAAATGAGTCTTGGAATATCATGGTAAACAAAGTGACGTAATGTAAGTAAAAATTGAAGGCTAAACATTCAGAACTATGCAAGTGTTACATACGTTTGCCTAGTTATGAATGTTTAGTCTACTAAAGGAGGCAGATACCGTCCCATACATTTCTGGGCTATGGTGTTAACAACTTGGAAATTGTGTTTTCTATAAGAAACATACATTTTAAGTGTTCACCTAAAATTTGATAACATTTGTACTTCAAGAAGTTAAGATATAAGATATTTTAGTATCTTCATAGAAAGTTTAGTTAGGTTATGAGAATGTTATTTTAAATTATTTATATCACTATCTTGTTCACTTTGAAATTATTCGCAAGAATAGATTACTTACTGTTTCAGTCATACGCCATTGTCGATTCACAACCAATATTTCTTCATTTGAAACTAGTCTGCCCACAGTAGCACAGTGACCAAACGCAGCGCCACAGTTAACACAGCGATCCATGTCGAAATGCAAAATCGGGTATCCAAGGGAACAAAACCAATATTCGTCATGTAAGGCAGGTTCTTGGGATCCGGTAGGCAAGCAGAAAGCATTCGAGTGAAGAAGAATCGTAGTTAGTCCGTATAACAAGTCGTAAGAAAATAGGAAAACCATAAAACAACTCAAGCGCATGGAACAAAGTCAAACAAACGAATATCAGAATGGCGGCCATTTTACGGCATGGCTGAGTGAGTGACTCGACAATCACATACGTGTAGTTCGTCCTTTCCGCTCGTTATTGGGGGAAAAAATTCATATTTCCGACGTTAAAACTAAATTCCACTCATAAAAATCTCAGTGAATTTACATATTTTGAATTATATTTTATTTCCAGAAATTAAATCGTTCGCGGTTATTTATTATATTTATAATAAGGTTAATATAACTTACCTATTAACTCTGTAGCCCATGACTACTCAGCCTCCTTTATTGTGTTTAAAGACCACTAGGGAACTATTGGTATATTTTATTGAGAATTAAAACATTGAAAATACAATATATTTTAAAATAATAAACTTTTATAGTGATTAAACATGGTTTTAATGTATCTTGAAGTTAACTGTTGCTCGTGAGCTGGAACCCGCTGTGTCTTATAGCCGGGGGCACTCGACCCTCGGACAACAAAGAGGGTAGAGTTCGTTCTTGTCCTCCATGACCGAGCAAGGGGGGACCGCACGTGCTACACCGCAACTGAACAAAAAATGTCTTCTACATAAAAATTTAAAAAAATATTGTTCAACGAAAATTTTGCTTATAGGTGTGTTTGTAGATTTTGGCATAATTTGCTATAGCCTATTCTTTTTTCAAAATCACGATTTTACCTTTAAAAGATTCGGGACACTCTTAGAAACAAAAGAAATAAGAAGTTTAGAACACAATTATTTCAGAATTTATGCACTGAAAAAGATCGTAACAAAAATCTTTACATAGAGCAACAAAACTTATTTGCAGTTTTTTCTAGTGGCAGTTCTTGGCTTAGTCCGACATTAAATTATTAAATTATCATATTTTTAACTTCATTCTAATACATGAGGCACCATTGCCACCATGGCCAGTAGTTAATAAGTCTTATAAATCTATGAAGCTTATAACTGGCAGCGCAAGATCAAATGTATTAAAATCAAATAAGAACACTTAAACAAACGCAACGATATACATGCCACTATGAAATGAAATGAAATGAAATGAAATATTTGTTTCTCAACATTGACAATTACTTGTTCTTATTGATGTCAAATAAAAATGACTCTACCACCAGTTCGAAAAAATCTTCGTGAAGAAGAACTGGCCAGAAACTTCACGGGTATATTTTTTTCAAAATAAATTTACAGAGTCTCTTTATGTCTATACAAAGTTATTCTTATCTGTATCCGTTAGCTCGGCAAGTCTCCCTCCCCCATGTATCCAAACGACGAACACCCTCAAACGGCACCCGTTCACGAGTCAACGCGGGATCCAGCCATCGCCCTTCCTAAACCATATTAGAGGGAAGTGAGCGACCCGTCACCCGACGCTACCATAAGAAGACGTATTTTAGTGACAATGACGCTTTAGATATTTATCGGGACGAAGAACTCAACCAACCAACAGACACATTACACATGTTTTGTTACAAATACTAGTAAAATCCTGTTATTGAGGGGATCATACCCAAGGGCTTTTATCATCCAAATATCGGATAGTTTATAAAATGCTTTAGCACACAACTTCTGCTTTATAGTTTCTTTGAATTTGTCTATAGGAAGACCTTGGATATTTATTTATTTATCTTTGGAAGACCAACAGTTATATTATAACATAATAAATTAATATTAAAAAATAACAGAAAACCAATTACAGGTCTTCACTGATAACAACTAATGTTTAAATGTAATCACCACAGAATTTGAACTAAGAATTGACCACAATTAATTTTTTGTATCAATACATTTACATATTTCTTTCCATCCCATCCCAAAGTAGCAGCATCCAAAACTATAGTAAGCATCCAAAAGTATAATACATGGTGTCAGGTGAAAAAGCGTACAAAATATATCACTACTAAAGATTACAAAAGTAAATTGTAAAAGTATTTTCTCAAGATGGACGGAATGAAACCACCACGTGGCTTAGTGCTAACTGGAGAAAACGAAAACTTTAGAAAATATGTACAACAATTCGAAATATATTTAGAGGCTGCGGGTCTTCAAACCATAACCGAGAACAGAAAGATCGCTATATTTCTAAACTCAGCAGCAGAAGAAGCTATCGAAATCTGTAATACTTTTAAACAGAAAAGTGAAACTCTTAAGGGATTACTGAAGAAGTTTGAAGAATATGCACAGCCTTAAAAGAGGTTTTTGATGTGTACTTATATATAAACAGGAGTACAATATGAAACAGGAGGAAGGAGAAAGTGTGGACAGATTTGTAACCAGGTTAATGAGTCAGGCAAAAACATGTGAGTTTGATAAATTGGAAGATAGACTGATCACCATGATGTTAATCATAGGTATAAAAGATTTGATACTAAAAGAAGCATTGTTAAGAGAGGAGAATATACAAATGGAAGAAGCAGTAAAAATATGCAGATCATCAGAAATAAGTAAAAAAGAGTGTGAAATGTTAGAAAAGAAGGAAACACAAGTTAACCTAGAAAGAAATAAAAAAAGGGAACCTTGTATAAACAAGCTGTACAAAGTAAAGTGTCAAAGATGTGGAAAAGAACATATGCAAAGAAACTGCCCTGCATATGGAAGAAAGTGTGCCATCTGTAAAAAATTCAACCACTATGCGGCTATGTGCAAGAACAAAAGGAAGACAGTGATGGCTATTGAAAATGATACCAGCAGTGACAGTGAGGAAGACAGAAAAGACACATTTATGTTGGACACTATTAATAGAGAAAATAATAAAATAGAAACTTGGAAAGAAAATCTTAGTATAGAAGGCACAAACATTGGATTCAAGTTAGATACAGGTGCAGAGTGTAACACATTGCCATTGGAATTAATAAGAAAAATAAAGAAGGACCATAAAATATAAGAAACAAAAGCTGTGTTAATCGTATACAATGGACAGAAAATTAAACCGGTAGGATCTGTGCAATTAGAATGTTAAGTAAAAGGGATAATTGGGATAAATATATATATATATTTTTTTTAAGTAAAAGGTATTAAACATAATATTAAATTTGTAGTATAAGACATGCCAATACAACTAGTATTAGGGTTAAATGAATGCGTTAACTTAAAGTTATTGAAAATAATTTATTCCATTAAAGTTACTAAAGGGGAAAAAGATAGATTTTTTATTACAAATAAAGATGTATTTTCAGGATTAGGTGAGATAGGTACATATAAGATAAAGTTACAAAACGAAGCTCAGCCAATAATAAAAGCTATTAGAAGAGTGCCAGAATCCATAAAACATAGGTTAAAGGAAGCATTAAACAAATATGAAAATTCAGGAACTATAGAAAAGGTAAATTGTCCGACAAATTGGTGTAATAACTTGGTGATTGTGAAGAAACCCGATTCAACTTTAAGATTATGTTTAGATCCTCAAGAATTAAATAAATGTATAGTTAGAGAAAGATATTTAATACCCCACACCTGACACCATGTATTATTCTTTATTGTGTATAATGTTATTTTAAAGCACAAAGCAATATTAAATAAAACACCGTGTAACTTGATCATTAGCACGAAGCCATCTTGTATTCTTTATATATTATTAATCATCCTATAGTCTATGGCGAGCGTTGCCAACTATCATTTTAGTATCAATATACAACAAAAACAAAGTTTTCTACTTATTAAAAAACAAGTAGCACAACTTGCAGAGTTAATACACATAACGCAATAAAAACATAACCTTCCCATCTACTTGTCAAAGAACTCATTGCTTAGTAAGCGTCTTGCGGTATTGAACAGTTCAAGGTCAATCTCCCTGCTCACCTATACTGGCGGTACCAACAAAAATGAATTCTGCCTATAATTTGACAAAGGTGATGGTATGTGCAATGGGGGATTAAATCTAAATGTTTTTCCTCAGGAACCTTATTATAAAAGCGTATACATTGACCCATGAATGAGTTAGTGACTTTATGAAGCCTACTATTATGACCTGCCAGCATATTTTTCCCTCTTGTGTTTACACTGTGCAGATCTTATTTTCTTTTGAACAAGGTTATGTTCTTTTTGACATACATAAAATTTTCAAAAATATATTGTGAATGGAAAGTAAGAATATTTATTTCCTTAAATTTACTTCTAAGTGACACCCTTGGACCGAGCTGATAGATTGCGCTAACAGCCCTTTTCTGCAGAATAAATATAGTATCGATGTCGGCAGCACTCCCCCGCAACAGAATGCCATATGTCATGAGGCTGTGGAAGTAACCGAAATAGACTAAACAAGCAGTTGGTTCATTTAAAATTTGTCTCATTTTTTAACAGCATATGCGGCAGAGCCAAGCCTTTTCGCTAAACCATCAACATGCGGTCCCCACTGGAGTTTGGCGTCTAAGGTTATGCCCAGAAATACAGTTGAGTTTACAAGAGTCAGTTCCTGGCTCTTAACGTATGGCAATGTCGTTAGTGTAAGCGGGTTACAACAGAGGGGCGAAGACTGAGCCTTGAGGGACTCCAGCTTTTATGGGACGAGGCGCGGAAAGCGTGCCTTCATGTCTAAAACGAAACGTACGATCTTTGAGAAATGACGCGATTATCCTGACTAGGCGATCCGGTAAGCCTATTTTATAGAGTTTATAAACGAGGCCGCTGTGTCAGAGTTTATCATAAGCCTTAGCTACGTCAAAGAAAACTGCGACCGTTTTATTACGCCGCGGATAGAAGCCGTCGAGTATGTACTCAACGATACGATGTACTTGCTGAGGGCAAGAGTGCTTAGCGCGAAAGCCGAACTGATGGGGAATGATGAGGGGATCGCCATCCGTTGGAAACAGATGATTGCGCATTCGAGAGAGTATGACTCTCTCAAAGTGTTTAGCCATGGCCTTGAGGAGACTGATGGGTCTGTGATTAGTCGGAATATACAGAGGTTTACCCAGCTTGGGAATGCCTATGACTGTCGCTTCTTTCCAAGCTTTTGGAAAGTAGCTAAGGTCGAAGCAGGCATTGAAGATGATAGCTAGCAAGTGCATAGCACCTATTGTGCTTAAGTGCTGGTGCTTAAGTGCATGGTTGGAAATGCCATCCGCTCCCGGAACCTTTTTGGATTTTTGACGTCTAATGAGAAGAGAGATTTCGTCATTAGATGCTGTCGGCGGTGATGGAGAGAGAGTCCCTGCGAAGGACTTCGTCCTCCACCGCCTGGATATGGGAGGGATCCGCGGGTTGAGTGGTGGGCGAGCATTGTGAGGCAATGCTGTCAGCATAGTATTCGGCTTTCTCTTCGTCTTCGAAGGCGGTAGTGCTGTCGGGACGAGTGAGAGGAGGAACGTGAGAGGCGGCGTCTACGCGTAAGTCTCGGGCCATTCTATAATACGCTTGATAAGATGGTGAGATATTCTCCATGAGATCGTTCATCTGAGCGTCTCGAAGATTTGCGAGGCACCTAACTTTACGTTGTAGCTGATTCGCAGCTAATCTATATGCGGGCACGGGATAGAGCTTGGCTCTCCGGAGAGTAGCGTTCTTAGCTTTGATAAGATTGCTAACGGCTAAGGGAAGCGTGGGTTTGCCTTGCTTAACAATCTTTTCGTTATCACTGATGGCTGAATTGATCGCTGAGTCATCAAGCGGTTCGATAGACCTGAGATCGAGGCGATACTATCGCAAAGTTGAGGATGTCAGGAGAGTGGTTCGGGTTGACGGAATAATGAGTGGGAGTGACGGGAGAGATGTCGTCTAAGTCCAGTGATTCAGTGATGTTAAGGAGCGCGACACCGCTGGTGTTGGTCGATAGGCACGTCCAGTCAGTATGCTTGGAGTTGAAATCCCCGAACGAAATGACCGAATGGCCGAGGGCGAGAATGGCCTCAAAGTCGCTGCCGATAGGTCTGGTACCACTAGGTATGTAGATTGAAGCTATGATGATGGTCGGATGACCAGTAATAGCCAACCTTCACACAGTGGCTTCCATATTGAGGAGAGCAGGGGTAGGGAGAGGAGACCAATGCAAACCTCTTATGTAGTAAATAGCTGTGTCGCTGTGACCGTCGGCGTTGGGCCTACCGTTACGAGTAAACGTGTATTTAGGAATAGCGAATCCCCTGGAGCGAGATGGAGTAAGCCACGTCTCTTGGAGGAGCAGTAAGTCTGGCTCGTTGATCTGAAGGAATAGTTGAATTTGAGTTCAAGAAAGTTAGGATTCAGGCTACGAGCGTTAAATGAAACTAGAGATAAGCCTTTCGGTTTGATACGACCGGACGCGGTATTTAAAGGTCTAATCATTGTATTAACTATAAAAAAAAAATTAAACTATTTATAAAAATTTACAATGAACTAAGAAGTGAGTGATGCTCGGCTAACGCGAAGAGACGCTCTTGAGGAGAGCGGGCGGCTCGCAGTTTGCGTGTGAGTACGGCGATTTCCCTAATGTCGACGTTTTGAATAACGTCGAACATGGTCTTTTGTCCTCAGCCAACGACGATTGAGGTGAAGACGACGAAGTGGGGCGCGGGCCTACGGAAACTACGGGAGCTAGGATAGGACGGAAAGGTGGAGCGGCCGGACGCCGTCTCCAGTTTTCAACTGCTTCTGCTTTCGGGGGAGCCCGGTTGCGGAGCGGCGGGAAGTTGGTGGGAGTGAGCGGTGGCCCGGTTTAGGCGCGGCCCTCTTAGCGGAGGAGCATGGAGCGCGCAGACAACACCTTTAATTAGCTAGTTAGTTAGGCCGGACTGGCCGCAGCACTCATGCAAGGGAGGATGAGGATTCGGGAGTGCGATTGCACTCCTTCGTGATGTGGGGATCCAGGCACTTAACGCACCTGGGAGGAGCTGAGAAATTAGCCGCTGCGCGACCGTAAAGCTGGCAACGGCATTGTCTTGGGTGACCGTGACGGTGAGGAGGGTCGACGGAGAAATTCGAGAGGCCGCAGATTGTGCACGCCTCTCTGAAGATCTCCCTCGATTTGGAAGTGTTGGAGAGGATGACTAACGCGAGAGGAAAACGTTTACCGCGATTTGAGTGCATCTTATGCATGACTACACGGGAAGCCTTGGGACTTAAGGTCCTCGAGTATGTCGTCGTTCACCCCGTAATACTGCGCGGATCTTGCGCTCCTCGGGGAGGGCGTAGGTGTGGTACGCGATTTGTTTTACCGAAAGTAATCTTGTAAAAGCGCGGAAGTCGTCGATGGTCACGACTTGAATTTTGATTTACTCGCCTGCCTTGGAGGCTTTTACGTAATTAATTTTGTGCTCTTTGCACAAGTTAGATATCGCGTCCATCGCGCTTTTTCGCGGAAGACGACGAGAGGAGGGAGCTGAGGCTTTGCCGGGACGGGAGCGCAGCGAAACTTGGACGCTTGGACGAAACCGATGGGGTCGTGGTCACTTGCTGTGACATTAACGGCGCGGGAGCGGGTGTTGAAGACACCGGGATGAGATCGGGTGTTGAATACACCGCAACGTACTTTAAACGCTTCTGATAGCGCTTAGATGAGACTATTGTAAACGCGGGCTCAGGAGAGCCGGTTAAAGTAGCGGCCGCGACGAAGCTTCGGACGCGGAGTCTGAATCGCTCCCGGGAGCGGTACGTTTCCTACGCGATGTGCGCGAGGACGTGTCCGACACACAGTCCATGCCGGAGGGCACGGGAGACGCGGGAGAGCTTAAGACCTGAGGGGTCATGGTATTTGAGACGTGAGAGGCCGAGAGGGCGGCCTGAGGGGCCGAGGACACATTGAAAATAATTAAGGGCTGCGTTATGACCTCGTCTTTGATGGGGACACCCGACGCTGCGAGTGCTTGGGCGCAGGCCTTCGCAATAAATATATAAAGGATGCCTAGAATTCCTAATAACCTAGCAAACCCCAGCGGCTAAAATCCCTACCAGCGGCTGGGGAAAATAACTTAAAACTAACCATTGTTCACCGAAGGCCGTTACCTAGAATCCTAAAAAGGGTACGCAGGTAAAGAGTTGACCGCGTTAGGGTCAACCTTTACCAACGAAAAGGGCAAATGTACACGAAAAGACACAAATATGATAAAGATAAATATAAAAATAGAACAGTAAATAAATAAAATATTAGAAAGAAAATAATATAAAAAATAAAAGGACTGGATTAGTACAAATTAGTTGTCACCGTTAGGTATCCTTTGCACCGTCCACTGTGGTGTACTGTCCACCTTTACGCTGAAACCAGAATCCTTTACACTCTTACACTCTACACAGCACAGCACTCTGACAACTAAGAGGCTTAGTCGCAAAGAAAAATAACTTCGAGAGCGCTCGGAGGGAGTAAAAAACCCAGAAAAACTGTATCACGGAACCAACACGCTAAACTGTGACGTCAGTAAACTGAGCATCACTGAGTATCGGGAAGGGACCGATAAATCGGAATGGTCTTGGAACGTCCGTACCGGGCGGCGGTCGCAACGAGAATGGGACCTCAAAGTGTTTCGTTTCAGTAATATACGTAGAAAAAATTTAAAGAAAGCTTTGGGTCTAAGGTGACGCCTAAGTATTTAGTATTGCGCTTCCAGGGGATCTCACAATGCTCGCCCAGCACTCAAACCTTCTCAGATCCAGGCGGTGGAGGATGAACTTCTCCACGGGGACTCTGTCCCCACCACCGCTGACCCCGTTTCACTGTCAAATGATGAAATATCTCTTCTTATTAGAAGTAACAATCTAACAAGGCTCCGGGTGCAGGTCTCATCACCAAACTCCAAAAGGCCGTGAACGCCCTTGGTGTATGGTTTCAAAGATGACGGATTGATGTGAATTCAAATTCAAATATTTTTTTCTCAATAATGACAATTACTTGCTCTTATTGATGTCAAATAAAACATGACTCTACCACCAGTTCAGAAAAACCTTCGTGAAGAAGAATGGGCAAGAAACTTAACACAAGAAACGTCTATCTCAATCTAGACAAGAGTTCTGCGATTCGCTTCGAACATAAACGCCGCCCTCCCAACGACCCTTATGTCCGAATGCTAGGTATCCCCATCCCCTGGAAGCGCAATACTAAATACTTACTCACCCAAAGCTTTCTTTCAAGCCACACGTCCACAGACTACCAAAACTCGCCCGTTTATATCTAGGTCGCTGTATGTATAGGTATGTTAGGTATACACAGTCAAACGTCTCTTAGGAACAAGCGAAAGTTCTATAAGATCTGCGTTAGACCAGTCATGACTTATGCCTCGCTAATCTTTGCCCTCGCTGATCCCTCCCTCCTGAGTTAAAAGCGCACTACTAAAGCTGCAGGTGGGCCTTTCTGGCTTCGCAGGCCATGACTAACTCTAATTTTCGTTAAGCACCTTCAGTGCTACGATATTTTGTTCAGCGGATGGCCCAATAGCGGGTCCCGCTGGCGCGGGCTTTTCTCCAACTGGCCGTCGCTTCAGATAAAGCCTTTGAGGCAATAGATTGCCAGAGTCATACAGGTTGGTGGTGGATCTGGCATTTTTACCCACCTGCCCTCCCCGCGGAGGAAAAAAAAATATGATTATTATTAGATAACCTTTTATTATCTGCTAACTTATTTATTAGCTGATAACAAAGACTAAGTTTCGCACTTGTACACTCGCGTGCTAAAACATATGTAGATTTCAATTCTGTGAATTCAAATAATAATTTCACAGCAAGATGTTATAATTCGTTTCCATTTATTTCTTCGTAACCAAATACAACAAATTTGTACACACTTATGGTGAAAATTTACAGTAACATCAGTTATTAAATACAATGCAAATCATAGTTCGACAAGGAGACTTTAAATTTACCATGTAACTCCATAATGGGAATTGTGTTTTATTATCATTTGCAATTTTATTTCAATGCCGTTAAAAATTTCGCCAATCAACAGTACTCTGACGAATCAAAGAGCCATTACCCAGAAGCTCGTACCGGCATCAGTTGGCACAGTCGGCCGGCAAAGTCGAATATGTGTATATAACCGTTCGGGGAATGCCAATACCGTTCGGGTTTTGACGAGACTAGCCGAATGAGCCGACTTGTATGAAGTTCAAACGGGCTAACCGACCAGCACTTGCCGAACCTGCGTAGTAGTCGGCTCCAGCTGGCATTTACGGTTCCGATCCGTAAGACCCGCAACCACGTTGAGCGCCCCTCATGACGAGGGTTTTTAAAATGTTTGTCGATAGTAGTTCAATGCTAGTAGAGGCACGTTGTAACGATCTCGTCTGGGCCGGTTCTACGGACCTTCCTAATTTGACAGCCGTAATGAATACGTCTACGTGGTTGAGTTCCGGTCAGGAACTAGTGCGATTACTCAGACAGTAATCTCAACTAAAGGCTACGGTTGGCAATGGTTCATTAGCCGATTTAATAATCACAGTCACTATTAATTCATGGGAAATTATAAGTCAAGCCACAGATTTCTTTACTGGCCACGTGATCAAACTCTCATTTTATAACTTCGCCGCGGGAAAATGAGATAGCGTCTAATAAACTAATTCGTCTTTTTTTGCAACGCCTACTAAATATTATAGTGGTAGTTATATTTGGGTTAGGTTGATGTTAGGCTGTATTTATCGCATGCGCGAGGCGAGCGAGCGAAGCGTGCGTGGTGCAGGAGCACCCGGCGAAGCACCATAATCGAAATTGCATGATAACTCATAATTTTATGGCAAAAACATCATGTACCAACATATTTTTATTGGCTAAGATAGTATCATTCGGACGCTCGTAAATTGTGGCTGACTTAGGAATTTAGAAGGCAATGTAGATTTTTAGAGCTAATAATGCTATTAAAAAGAAGTCTGTTTACTTAGAACAGTTAATAAATAAAACACAATGATGTCCGTGGGCCTCCGTAGGCCCCTCATCATTAGATGGGTAGAGAGCTCATTAGCCGGTTACGAAGTTAGTAAACAAGTATAGTACTTACAGCTGAATGGAAACAAAGTGTTCACTACAAACGTACTGGTGACACGCCTCCATGGACGCCGCTGACTTTCCTACGGGCAGGAAGATCTCGAGCTCATTTATATAGCATCCATATTTGTTCTCTGAAAAATGAAACATACATGTGGCTTGGCGTCTCTTGTTGATGTCCTGACTTGGAACTAATGTACTCTCTTATGGTGAAAGAAAAATTACCAGCGGTTTGGTTGTTTTATACGCCTGAAACATTTATGGGTCAGGATACTGTCGCATAGTAACCTAAGAGACACCTAGTTATTTGGGAAGGTATTTATATGTAGACGTTGAGATTTTATTTCATAAAACCTTCTCAAACCCTTACATTTTTTAATGAGGACATTTAGAAAATCATGTACATGAAAAGCTTAAGCAAAATTCAAAATATTTTATTTCATCATAAGTACAGGACTGTTACGCTTACGAAAGTGGGTCTTTTACTTCATCTTCATTATGATAGCGTCAATGTGTCTTTAATTTCACTTTTAAATGGACTTTGTAGTAAATAAATGAGAAAAAATTCCCGCGTGAAAAACATCCTTATGTCAAAATTGTAAAATACATGAAATAGTGCGTGTACGATTTGATTACGACACAACTGTCGATAAGTTAAAAAGTAGGTTCATTGTATAACTTTAAATATAACTTTATAGTCAAACTAACTTGAATTTCTGTTTTAGTTCTAGTTTATCGTAGACGATAATATATGGCAAATGTGTCAAATTAAATCGCGCATTCATCATCTAATAGGGTTCAAGCTGAATTTGAACATATGTGTGCACCCGCTTCCCTAATCGGGTGTCGCTCCAATGAAGGTTGCATAGTGGGTAGGTGTCACTCTGGTAAGTCCCACATCACCCTGCAGACCGGCTGCGGGGTATGCATTACGCATTTACTACCTCCCTCCCCGCGGAGGGTGCCTGCTTAGGCGCAACAAAAAAACAAAAAACAAAGAACCTGGGTGAATTCCACTCTTAATACAGTTAGGTTAAATATGACCTCATAGGCCCTATAAACATCGCAACTGACCATTCTTTAAAGGAATAAAATTGTGTATGCAACAAAATAGAGCTTATTTCGAAAAATCATTTAGTATTCAGTTTATTTGTTTCTTACTAGGTTTTTCTATTTTTGAAATAATGTCAGGTTTCATGATTTTCCGTTCGTTTATTAAGTTTGGTAGAAAGAGAGATTTCATCCGTGTAGTTGACTCTATTTGTTGATTAACGCCATAAAAATACAGGGTATTTCTTCTGTTTCAAATTAAAGGAATGTTTGATTGTAATATCTCCAGTATTTAGACTACTTAACCTCCAGGTGGATTTGCAAAATTCCACCCTGTATAAATATGATTATTACCAAAAGGAAATATTTGTTTATTTGTAATCGATACACTCTGAAACTACATCACCGATTTTAAAAATTCATTCCCCATTGTAAGTATGCGTTATTCAAAAGTAACGTAGACCATGTTTTTATGGAAACCCCCGCGGGATTCGCAGCTTCCCAAATGAAACCGCGTGATAATTCTAGTTTGACATAAATGTGATATGATCAAGGGTTTTCTCAGCCAAGTTTTAATGGAATCTGAGCAGCAATTTTACGAGATTTTCCATTTTATTTATTTTTATATTGCACAGACTTTATGTTTAAATATATTGAATTATATTTTATGAATGAACTGTGACTAAAAATATTATTATATATTATAATTTTTTTATGCAGCCATCGTCAATCAATCATATTAATCATATTATTAAAAAGGAAAATGTTACTATGGTCTTCTAGCCGCGGCCGCGCAGGCGCTATGACCTCCGACGCCAGCGCCGTGACGAACAAACAGCAAAACACAAACGGTAGCTTCAACATGTTGACACACGCCACGTTCCGAAACTGACTGCTGTTCTAAGTTTTGTTACTTATCCATATACAACCGACAGAACCTTTGAGTTAAATACGCTTTTTCTCATTTGTGTTGGATTCAAATTTCCCTAACCGTTTGAACATACGTATAGTGTATCCGTAACTAATAAGCCACAAGTATGCTGTAAGCAAGTACTTTGTGAACACAAATTAAAAACCTTCGAATTACAGGAAAAAAATTCAGTTACATTAAAAACGACGATTAATTTATTTTTCGAACAGAAACATCCTCTCAACTCCAATAGGTCAATTTGTTTGTGAGAATAAAGAGCCTTAATTACAGAGCACCCTGTGTTCTCAGTAGGTTTACGGCAGTTGTACTTTTATATCGTCTTAATTTAATATTATAGAGCTTGGCCCCATGTCAACTTTCTGTTTTGTTATAACTGATTAAGTTGTTCCTTCTTGAGATGATGCAGCTGAATTGACTTGCTTTTTTGGGTTTTCAACGTGTATTTATTTCCGTCACGAAACACATTTTGAAGGAAACAGAAGAAAGAAGAGGAATATACGACTTTTGAGAGGAAAATCCAGTTTATCCGATCATATTTAGGCATTCATACGGGAATCTATACATACAGGTTATTCTAAAAAGCTAGTTTATTACTATTCATCAACAATCTGTCTTCAGTTATATCGAGATATCATGATGATGCATTTGTTTAATTAATTTGAAACTTCTGTCGCATTTCGGAAGCTACAGCATCCGTTTAATAAACGATATATTTATAAGAATACATATCGTTCCTGGGCACACTCAATAAAATTGAATTAAAGCGGACCTTTTAATGTAAATATCTTGGGCACGTTATTAATTCCAACTTAAAAGATGAATATGACATCGAAAGAGCACGTAGAGCTCTCGCTGTACGTACCAATACACATGTTAAATTAACTTTATTTAGAGCCTATTGTCAATCTTTTTACACGTGCAGCCTTTGGGTTAGTTATAAAGAGAAAGATGACTCAGCTCTACGTGTACAATATAACAACGGTTTTTGAACACTGTTGGGGCTGCCGCGGTGCTGCAGCGCGTCGGGTATGTTCGCAGAGGCAGGTGTAGACGACTTTTTCGCGATTACAAGGAAAATGGGCCCCTCACTGATGCGTTGGACCTGCGACAGCTCTAACAGTATTCCGCTAGTATTAAAGGAAAAGTTCTTTATTAAAACATTGGAATAGTTGCCACCTAAAATGTAACGTAAAATAAATTTAAAAAAATTGTTACTAACTCTTTATATGGATCAAGTGTCCGAAATAAATTATTATTATTATTATTTCAAACAGCTCCTTAAACCGCATCAGCTTTCTGTAAAGGTACTAACTTCCTGAACGAATACCAAAAATTACTTTGTTTGGAAAATAAGTTTTAAAAAAATTTATCATCCATGGTTGTGCAGTCGGCGACGTTGGGGCTGCAGCCTGGGAAGGGGTGCAGGTACCTACATGTCTTGATCGCAGTTTGTCAGGAACGGATACTCGCATCTACAATATAAACAACAAATTTACTCTTGGCTCTTTAAAATTACCCTCTAATGTAAATTCTTGCATCTCCACCAATATTATTTTTATTTTTAAAATTGGTCTAATTCTGAGGTAACTTTATATTGCATTGAGCCTATGTTGACTATCTCAGTAAATGGTTTCCGGAATCCTCTGTTGGAATTATGTTTTATAGAACATTATGTGAAACATAGATGATAACATAGATATGACGAAAGCATAGATACGTTACTAAACGGTAATAGAGGCTGCGCTCTGTTCGGTGGGAACTAAACAGCAAAGTCATTTTTGTAGTTGACATTAGTGACAAAAAATTGCGTCGCGCAAATACCTTTTAAGTATAAAATATGTATCCATATAATATGTATACTTCCAAAAACGCCGACTAGTGTGATCCTCGAGTGTAAAAATTACATCGTAACCACTGAGGATACAGATATTTTATTCCACTCCAAAGTTCAGTGTTTTATTTAATTTGTGATTTTAAAACAGTAAAATATAAATGTGAGGGAAGAGGAGGATGGGCAGTTAGGCGTCCATTTTTGGTTTTTAAGTCGACTTAAGTATATTATTGCATATTTTAAAGTTCTTATAATAGATTATCTAGGGAAATATTATTAAGGGAAAGTGAATTAAAATTAAAGAACCAAAAAAAATTAAATAATTTAGACACACACTTCGAGGTGTCCAACAGTTTTTATTTTTATTTTTGCACCTCTTTTTATAAAATCAAAAGCTTAAAATGGCCACAAAACAGGTTTTTGTTTTGACCCCACATGTTATATATTTTTATCGATAAAAATAGGTACACCATAGCTTCTAAAGTATGTACAGTCATCGCACAAACACCGTCTATATTGTAGGACCTCACTGGATGATAACAAATATTTGCAGTTTCCTCAAACTAGTCATCGCATCTCGTCACCTCTCTGTATGACGTGATCTCGTAAATAAAGGTGAAGTTAATATATTTACTAAACCAGGTAATATACGCTCTGCGCTTCTCAATCAGTCGATCAGTCGTCCTAGGTTCGGTTCGATGACGCCATAGATACTACAGAGTATTCACAACTAACTTGACTTCTCTGACGATCAAATTCAAATTCAATTATTTATTTATCAACGTTGACAATCACTTGTTCTTATTGACGTCAAATAAAGCTTGTCTCTACCACCAGTTTGCAAAATCAATCAGTTTGGAAGTCTCCAGTTCTAAAAGCCACCATTGACGAAAATTTAAAATATTTTTTGATAACGTCACCGCCATATTTGATTCATTTGATTTTCATAAAAAGATCTCCTGTGCCTTGGATCAACCATGGATGGCCATGAAACACCGCAATCGTGCCTTTATAAAATTTTAGCTCAGGTTTAAGCTCCCCAGAAGTCAGTGCAATCAGGTCATACATTATTTTCATAATAATATTGTGGATAAACTCCTCAGCCAACATATGGACGTTCCTAAAATCACTTGGCTTAGGCTCGCAATCTGTTAGTTTCAAGCTTTTTGTAACTTTATCCCCGAATATTTTAATAAACACTTTGTTCTACACCAAAGTACCCAAATAACCCTCTTTCTCGAGATTGGCATCAAGTCAGGTTCATTAACTAAATTGCCATCTTCCCCGAAACTAACTCAGACGATGTGAAAAAAATACTCAGATCTTTGAAGTCGGTGTAGACGGAATAGGACGTACAATGATAAATCTAATGCTTGAATGAATTCTCCCAATTTTAACTCACGTTGTCAATATCTCAGGCAAATATTTTCTTCTTAAGCAGATTAAGATTCCACTTGTGAACGCGTTGGTATTGCCTGTAATAGATCACCTGATATGTGCTACACAGATCTCAACGAAGATCACCTCAACAAGCTGGAGCGTATTCTGAACAACTGCATTCCGTTCATCCATGGGCTGCGCAAATATGATCACATATCCAGCTTTAACTACTGCATATCCAACATAAACTACTTGCTTGGCTGCCTATTCGGCAACGCAGGCACCTTAGGATACTTGGTACACTTTTTCAATATATATGATATTTTTACTGATCCATTTCATTTAATGTGTATATATATATATATATATTTTTAGTGTTTACGTATTTATTTTTACATTATAAAGCCAAACTTATCTTTTTTTTTGTTTATTTAAAATTTGCACACATAATATTGTACAGGGTGGCTTAATGCCACAAGGCATTCTCTACCAGCCAACTTTTAGGAAGTATAACGGGTATACTAAACAATGTTTGAAAGGAAATAGGTGTATTAAGTAAAAGCGAAAATAAAGAAACCAAAACGAACAGAGAGAACACATACGCAAATTAATTAAGCTTATACATACATACATATGAGTTTTACAATATTAGCAAAATAATGAATTGCATTATAAGTCACACTATCTTAAGGACAAATATAATTAAGGACAAAACCTATGTGGACTTTGAGAATGGATATCTAGATGAGGCATCTTCTTTGAGAGCTCATTACAGCCGAGATAGACGAACGGCAGGTGAATCACCGCCCAGCCTGGTTCTACAGAACTTAGTTTTGAACAGTGCACAAGGATATCTGGGTAATCCTCGCGGAACGTTGAAATTTAATTGATTAAGTAACATGGGACTGTTAATACAGTTATTGAGCAATTTATGTAGAATCGACATATCCGTGATAATGCGTCGGACTGACAGAGGTTCTAAATCGGTACACTACATAAATACGAAAAACTTAATTCCGATAGTCATAAACACGAATTTCAAAATTCTGAATTTTATAACACCGAATGGTTCAAAATTCCGATAATGAAAATTCCGTATTTCATAATTCCTAATATTTTTTCTTCGAAACTTCAAAATTCCGAACGTTTATAATTATGAAAATCAATATGCCGAATTTGAAAATACCGAACCATAGAAAATCCGAATTATTAATAATCCGCAATATCATAAATACGAATCCCGAATATCAAAATTCCGAATAATATTAGTTGCAATAACAAACACCTTGTAAAAATGCATGAGCACATCAATTTATACATTCGAGCATTCAAGTAGTCAGCTTGAAATGAGAAAGTTTATCTAGTTGTTTGTTTATCTAGTTCTTGAGTATATAGGTTATTTACTAAAATGCAAATCCCTTTTTGGCGCTTCGCTGGCTGCGCCGTGGCACGCTCGGCTCGCACTGCATTATCTAGTGCCCTATTTGCTTTCTTTTCAGTTTTATCTATAGATAGGGTATCCTTAGTTGAGTGAGTTGGGATATTACCATCAATAATTATTATGAATATAAACATACGTAAATATAATTAAAATAACTGGTGTTATTAGAAGTCTAAGATCTCAGTTGTTTTTGATGCGTGGTGTGAAGGAAGGAGAATTTATCTTTGAGATATTGTGGGTAATAAGAATCAAAGAGCACACAAAAGCCGAGTGTCGCAACGTCTTCATATACCGTAGTGTTTCTAAATATGTACTTGTATGTATGTATGTTTGTATGTTTGTTTGCCTTTAAAACCTCTCCTTTGCAGCGGTAGACTAGCAGAGATTGCCAAATGGCATTAAGCCCGCCGTTTGCACATTGATTTTATATTGTGAAATAAAGTTTTAAATAAATAAATTAAATAGTGGGTTGTGGACAGCAATCCCAAATTGTGTGTGCAAAGTGCAAGTGATATTTATGTCTCAGACAACATATAGAACAATTACTGTGATAGAAAATGTATAAAACAAGTATTGTCGTAAAATAATACTTGTTTTATGCATAACCAAAACCAATGATAATTGTCGCGCCTTGTAAATGCTAACATGGTTATACGTGCATCGCTGTACGCGTTTATTTGAATGCCAATGAAATATATTTTCATAACTTATTAGATCGATGCTATTAAAAAAATCTTGTTTTTATTTATTAGAGGGGTCACTTTTGTTATATTATGTACAGATTTTTATAAAACGGTGCGAATACAATGTCACGCGTCTTCCTTCTGGATAGTTTAATAATAATGCCACCATGAAGAAAGGCCTGTCCATAGCAGAGCTAGCCAGGCAGGTATTATGTTTTAAAAATACTATCTTTACTACAGGGTATCATTAGACAAGTGTATTTTGACAATAGAATAGAAAAGTGTTCAAAATCTTCAGTCGTTATACTCGTAAACTTATGTCAATTTAAAATATTCGGCCTTCTATATTTTGGTCATTCTTGTTTAGATTAATTTAAATTTAAAGAAAATACAAGTACTTTAATAACGTTCTTATTCATTTATTAAATGCAAAACTAAATAACTTTAAATTAAATATTACGAAATGAGATCGTTTATCACTTTTACGTAAGATATTGTAAAAAAACTTAAATTAATGGTAACAGAAGATACCAGTAGGACCACAGAAGATACTATAATTTTTAATATAATCAGCGATAACGAAGTAACTAAAAAAATAAATTAATCTCTTTTCTTATTTTAATTTTCATCATTCAAATGATCATCAGCAGAAAGCAAATAAAAATATAATCAAATTGACCACAGAAGGGATAGTCATTTCTGTGGTTAAAGGCATTGGAAATAACACAGATCTAATTTATAAAATACTGTCATCAGAATCAAAGAACGAACAAATGCATTTTTTACTGAGATCATTTGAACGATTCGGAGAATTATCTTCTGTAACATTACGTTCTATTTCAATGGTATGGTCGGAGTCACTATCAGTGGCATATATCATTCAGTATATATTTTTTTTGTGTTTGTTTAGTTTGGCTTTTGTTAAGTATTTTATCATACTCTGTAGACAATCAGAATCATCCAAAAGTGAGTTCCTAGGCACAGCATTACCTTCAGAGTCAGAACGGTTCTCTGAACTAAAATTTAAAACCCTTTTTCGTCTGATTCCTGAAGATGTAGAAGCATGGGAACACCCAAAAATTCCGAATTATGTAAATCCGAATTTGAATATTCCGATTTTTAAAATTCCGAATTACACAATCCCGAAGAGTCTTAATTCCGACTATTCAAAAACACGATTCTTATTTTACCGAAATTTATAAATACGAAATTTTAATTTTCCGATTTCATTAGTACGAAGAATTAAAAACCCGCTATGTTACTAGTCCAAAATATGATATTCCGAATTTTAATTTTCCGAAAATTCAATGCTAACATTCAGATTTTGTATCTAAAACGGGTATATATTAAAAATTATAATCTAAATCCCCTGTGACACAAATTAAAATTAATAAAGCACATTTTGAAATACAAATTAGGTGCGACGACGAGCAAGCGAGGAAGAGCAGTTAGTCTATTTGTAAATAATGCAGCACGAGCCGAGCGAGCGCAGCGGGCGTGCCGCGGCAGCGGCCGGCGAAGTGTCAAAAAGGGATTTGCAGTTCAGTACATAAACTACATACTCAAGAAACTTTCTCATTTCCAGCTGACTACTTGAATGCTCGGACGATAAATTATAATAATAATAATAATAATAATCCCCAGACAAACACACCAACTGTATGATGATGTGCTCATGCAGTTTTACAAGGCGTTTCTTATTGCAACTAATATTATTCGGAATTTTGATATTCGGAATTCGTATTTATGATATTGTGGATTATTAATAATTCGGATTTTTTATGTTTCGGTATTTTAATATTCGGCATATTGTTTTTCGTAATTATAAACGTTTGGAATTTTGGAGTTTCCAAGAAGAAAAATTCGAAATATTGAAACACGTAATTTTCATTTTTGGAATTATGACCTATTCGGTGTTATAAAATTCGGAATTTTGAAATTCGTGATTGTGACTATCGGAATTAAGTTTTTCGTATTTATGTAGTGTACCCGTAGAAGCATGTGGGCATTCAGAGCTTTCATTTATAGTTTTAATTTCTTTTTCTTCCGTTTTTCCTTTAGTATCTTTCCCGATCTTTTCTTCGACGTTCCTCCAGGGCAACAGGATTTTTTTTTGTAGCCTTCGCATCACAATCTTTTTCTGCTCCCTAATTCCTTTTTTTCTTATTCCGTGAAGTGTTTTTAACTGAAAAATAAACAAATTTACATCCTTATGTAGTTGAAACACCTAAAACACGAACTAAATGCTTCAACAAATCCTTCCTGGTTTGTTCCAAACAATTCATAGAATATTATTAAATAGAGTCCCGGAATTTTCAAAAGTACAATGAATAGGTACCCCATGGATAGGCGTTAATATCATCGTCTTCATCGTCACTTTCCATCAGGTGAGACGGAAGATAAACGCAAGCCATTATTTAAATTAGAAAATGTAAGTGTTCATAAATAGAAAAAAGCTATTTAAATGACTTAACAATAAAATAAATATTCTTCATAAATATAAACATAATATTACTAAAATTAAAATCATACTATAGAAGTTTATATGTTCTGTGGTCATTATATCTTCCGTGGTCACCGTGTACCACAGGAAAGATGACCACGGAAGAGATGTTCCTTATCAAAACACTCTCTGCTTTGTTTGAGTTTTGAGTTTATGACATATCAATTTGTATTTTCAATTCAAAATCCTATTAGGCCAACATCAAATTATATTTTTATTTTAAATACGTAGCTTTGATCTTTTACACAAAATTATTCACAGTGATAATGTGTTTTTGTGATACTGCCTTTGCATTCAACCGGTCAAACGATGCAGTAATGTTTAAATGTCAACTTCAATGTGGGTAGAAAGGAAAAATATTCCAGTGTCGTCAGATTTTTGCAAAATAAATCCCCATTTTATGTATGCCCACGGAAGGCTATTCGAACTTGCGGTCTTTTTGAGAACATAAGATTTCAGAGATCAAGAGATTCAGTAAAACAATGCCAAATTTTTCTTTTTGATGGTTTGTTGTACACGAGGACTTATGTAGTTATAGGAGTATATAAAGAAAAGATTTAATATTTATTTAATATTTTTCTAGCCACGTCAAACTTATGAAAGTGAAATCCAATAGACCACGGAGGGAGACACTCAAAGTAAAATCATATCTTTTAGTAATATGTTTTTAAGGAAATCAACTGGTTTTTTAATCAACTGGTTTAATTTAGGTATATCTAAAATTATTAAGTTATTTCAATCCAACATGATTTTAGCAGTCTACAAGAATGACCCATTTACTTCTCTATTCGATTATCGAAAGTCAATTGGCTAGGCATTCATAGCAGTATATTGAAGAAAAAAAAGTTTTTATATCACACTAAATAGTTTGCAAATACAAGATATATCGTGAAAGACATTTTAAATAAAATACAAAATCTTTTTTTTTTTAATATAAAATTAAAATAGGTTTATTTTACGGCACATCTCTCATAATAGTGGCATAATCGGGTAAGAATAAATTTGGTATATTGCAAAATCTCGTGTCAAGATGAGGAGAGACGCCGTAAAGACAATACTATTGGTTGCTGAAAATACTAAGAAAATTTTTTTAGTCAAAGTTTATCAAAGAGACAGTGACACAGAAAAAAGGTCAAGTATTTAGTTCATTTCGTGAGTTTATTTCACTGCAAGTAAACTAAAGCATTCGATACATATCAAAATCAAATATATGAGAAGGCTCGCATTTTATCCGCCTACGCTGTAAGCGCCTAGACGTTAATTTGATATACAAATAATCCTTAATCTTTAGATATATTTTTATTTAACGCACGTGAACAAACAAATGTGTTGTCGCAAGAAATGTGTGACTTATGAACTCCGATAAGCGGTGTTCATAATTTTAGATGCTTATTTTCTAAGATATTGTTTATTGCTGACCAAAGGAAAATCCATTGCTTATTTGTTTTATGTAGCTTGTCGAAGTTTGTAATTATTATAAAATTATTTATAACACATTGCTGAAAGTTACTGTTTATTCAAGCCAGGTAATAAATTTAAACACGCATTCATGAAGAAATAATTATTTAGACAAGTCATTAATTGGGGCAAGAATGACTAAATAAATAGCCAAATATATTTCATAGTCCAGTAACGGCCAATTTCTTGGTTGAGACATCTTTGACAGTTTTCTAACATTTGAAAGTTTTTACATCTGTCAGTTTCTTAACTGTACACTAAAAATAATTGTCATTACTATTATACTTAAGTAATACTAACGGGCGTACTTAGAGGCGTTAAGTAGTTGATCAAGACGAAGTGTAGATTGTGCTAAGCGAATCTATACTTTATGTGAATTGATGATTTCTAAAACAACACAACTATAATAAAAAACTGAATTATATGATAAAAAAAAATTATTACTGCGACTTATGTCGTTTTGATGCTCAATTAATCTAACTCGGGCTATCAATTGACTAGGAAAATGAATTAAAAATTTTCTACAATATTCATCATTAATTATTAAATTAATAACGTTACATTAATACTTCCCTACATTTATGCACCGTCTCCCACTTCATCCACATTCTCAACACTTGTGGTGTCAAAAATGTCATTATAAAGAGATTGATGTTTGTCTGGTAGGTAACAAATTAACTTATTGATATCACCAATCTTTTTTTTATATTTGTTGGTACTTTTGAAAAATATGCCGATTCTGTAGGAAATAATATAACTGTGCTACTTTGCTTTTAAAATTCGAACATTGAAAAATATCTGTTTACTTCATTATCAATGAACTCTCCTGCCTGTACCTTTCCAATATTTTTAGCAGAGTGGATGAAATACGAGTGTATGGAGATAAGAAAATTATATTTTGTGATTTCATAACACAACTGCCATACGAACTGTCTGCCAGACATGAATTTTTGTAATAAGTCTTCCAACATTGGTCAAAATTAATTATATGATGTGGTTGTACAATTTCAACCAAACTTTTGGCGGCGAGTTATTTATAATTTTACAAAATCCCAAATGGAATATCACCGATGCTCCTTCTTTAACTTCCTTTTAACACATTTATATGTTCTGTCGCAAGGTAAGACTGAATGGACCGGTGTGCCAGCGTTGGGTGTAAAAACAACACAATTTTGTGAATTTATGTTGTTTTAAACATTCATCGAAAAAAAAGTAGAAAGTTAGGTTGTTCTTACACTAAACGTTATTTTCTACATTCCATTTGTGCAGAAAAAAGCGACGCAATTAGGTTGTTTTGATCAAAACCACTTAAAACCCAATTTCTATAAATTGTTGTTTTAGAAAACATCGGTTCATGTTTAAGACATCTTAGTCTAGATTTGCTTGGCAAAATATATACTTAAGACCTTAACGTTTGTCGAGTAATTATTTGTTTACGAATACGGGTGTAAGTCTTATTAGTAATGCGAGAACATTGCGCGGTCTCATCGCGACCCCCCGACCCCTGACCCCGGAGGCTATATTCTTTTTGAAATATTACAATACCTTTCCAATGATAAATTAATTATAAGAAATCCTCTAGTAGATAACTTTATCCATCACTAATAAACCACAACCTAATTTTTTCTCCGTTGGTTTTGGTTAATTTATTTTTTCTTACTTTTACATAATAATAATTAACCTACCTTACCTGTGGTTCGCTTACATGACTCACTTTCTTTGAAACTTTATTTACACCGGTTCTACTACCTAAAGGTATGGCTGGTAGAGAATTCCTTGTGGCATTAGATCACCCTGTACAGTAAAATGTGTGCAAATTTTAAATAAATAAATAAAAAATAAATTATCCTCTGTATAATAATAGAACCTACGTTTGTAGATTATAGCGTAGATGCCTCGGAATACTGCGTAGCTAATATTTCCACAAAAATACCCACCTATGTTCGTGCTTTTGGTAGCTAAGCTCCATTATATCATAGCTACTACTGGGGATTTCCACTACCTCGTGAGTATAAAAGCCTGTTTAGCGCCAAATCTGTTCACAATGAATTAAAATGTTGAAGGTAGCGCTGGTCGTGTGTTTGCTGGCAGGCGTCGCCTTGGCGGCGCAGGGCAGAGCGCCGCTGGAAGACAAACCTGCGAAATTCAGTAAGTCTTTTCAAATATGTATATGATATATGTATACTTGATGTAGTATCTATTCTGTTATTTGTGTCTCTATAAATAGACAGATTTAACTCAACTTCAGAAACCAGACTTTATACGATTTACCCTTTGTGTGACGCATATTTTAATAACAAGGCTAGCGACAAGATGATGACATCAAAATGAGACAAAAATTACTTAAGTAGTTTTCATACTTATCATAAAATACAGAAAGTTTCGTTTGTATTATGGACGATGTTTTTTTCGCATTATTCCCTGGCTTGAATAAACAGCGACGTTTAGCTGGGGACCAACACTTGTGCGCGTGAGCAATGAGTATCTCTGTTAGCTTATTATGAAGCGGATGGAGCGTGCGTCGACGACAGAGATAGTGACAACAAACTGTAGACTCTGTTCGTTTTTTGTTAAGTTATTTTATACGATATAGAATATAGAAGATATTTTATATGAAAAAGAATTTAATTTAACGTCCTTAATATAAATAAAGCCGAAGACACATTCACCGGCCATTTTGACGGCCTGTGTGGTGTGGAGGTAAGTACCCTTGCCTTCCATGCCAGAAGTCCCGGGTTCGAATCCTGGTAGAGGCAGATATTTTATTATATTTGCTTTCTAGTCATGGATGTGTATGTATGTTTATTTATGTTTATTTTTATAGTTATATAGGTATGAAAAAAATATCTATGTGTGCTTATATATTTCTTAAGTTTATTTATCCGTTATCTAGTATCCAAATTAATCATACTTAATTTGGGCTAGATAATGTGCTGTGATTGTTACAAATATTTATTATTAGTATTATTATTATTCACCCACCTTGGGGCATGCAAATATATAACACCATTGATTCCGTCTATTTAATTTTTTTCATTAAATAACTTACTACAATTAAATACAATGTAAATTTTTTCAATGAAAAAATACAATTGATTACATGTAGTAAAATCGACAATTTAAAAAGTCAAATTATTATACGTCAACAGAAAACGTAATATATCAGATGCGTAATATTAGGTCTTTACCTATGAAATTGCCGTTTTTCACGAAATAAATGAAGCGTAATTTTTTTATATATTTTTTATTTATATTTTTTTTATATATTTTTTTATCACCCATGCAATCAATGCATCTTTGCCAACGCATTGGTAGCTTATTGATGCCTTTCTTGAAGAAATCAGCTGGACGGGAGGCAACAAATTCTTCAAAGCCATTTTGTACTGCCTCTCGGGTATTGAATTTTTTTCCCGCCAAGAAGTTATCCAAATTCTGGAAAAAGTAGAAGTCTGTAGGCGCAAGGTCTGGTGAGTACGGCGGATGACGGAGAACTTCCAACCCCAACTCTTGTAGCTTGGAGACCGTCTGCTGTGCAGTATGAGGTCGCGCGTTGTCGTGCAGGAGCAGTGGAGCCGAACGATTGACCAAAGCTGGTTGGAGACGTGCGAGCTTCTCCATCATTGTGTTCAGTTCTTCACAGTACACATCTGCAGTAATGCTAGTCCCGTTTGGCAAGAAGCTGTGATGAATTACACCCGCGTTAAACCACCAAACAGTGACCATCACTTTTCTAGGGGTAAGTTTTCGTTTAGGGCATTGTTTGGGTGCTGAACCAGGGTCCAACCAACTTGCTGAGCGCTTACGATTGTCAAACAGGATCCATTTCTCGTCACAAGTAACAATGCGGTTCAGAATTCCTTCATTTGTATGCCTGCTGAGCAGTGCAAGGCACGTCTCCACGCGTACTTCGCGCTGGCGGTCATTGAGTTCGTGGGGTACCCATTTGTCAAGCTTTTTTACCTTGCCAATTTGACGCAAATGGACCAATATTGTTTTGATGCTAACGTCGAAAGCTGCTGCTAATTCAGCCGTGTATTGAGTTTCATCAGCTTCCACAATTGCCTTTAATTCGTCATTGTCGACCAAAGTTTTCGGACGACCACGGGGTTCATTTTTCAGGTCAAAATTTTCAGAACGGAAGCGGGTAAACCAATAACGGGTGGTGCGTTCGTTTGTAGTGTTCGCTCCGTAAACGTCGTTGATGTTGCGTGCCGCTTGTGCCGCTTTGCTGCCACGACGGTACTCATACTCCATAATTACTCGAATTTTTAACTTATCCATGATAACGAAAAATGTTCGAATGCGTTGAAAACAAAACACTAACTATTAAACAAATGACAATTTTAGAAAAAGAATTCCATGTTTGTCAAATAAAGTTAATTTGAAATTAGAATTATCAGTCAAAAAAATATATATTTTCATTTGAAATGGCCAGTACGGCAAAACGGCAGTTTCATAGGTAAAGACCTATTATTCTAACAGCCATTGATTTACAGTTTCTTATCTGTATCGCATGGCAGTACGTCAGGCAACATATTTGGCCGCCTACAGCTGCGGAAATAAGGAATGTCGTACAAGTTGCTAAATAGTTCTGAGTGATTTTTTACAAAAACACACATTTCATAAAAGAAGGGAACGTTTAAAATTTTAACTCTTTCAATAGATTAAGACAGATATAAGACAGGAAGCTAAGTTATCTACACCGTGTATGGCACGAATGCACGCTTTTTGGGCAATAAAACCTTTATTTTTGTAACATGAGATTCCCCATAGCACAATTCCGTACCTGAGAATCGAACATATATTATCATAGTAAGCTTGTACAACTGCTTCTCTACTAGCGGATTTGGCTAATTTCCATAAAGCAAGTTTATTCTGAACTCTCACACAGATTATCAAATAAAAAAAAAAATGAAATAAAATTTCTGGGATTGACTCTGGGTGAATAAATTCACATGGAAATTGCAGGTAAAATCCTACCTAATATCTACCACAGATATTTTTTACCTGCAATTTCCATGTAAATTTTCACCCAGAGTACACCTTGTTCCTGTAATTATTGTTTCTATTTTCACGACAGCAACTAAGTGATAATCCGTTATATTTTATAACTCAGCAACACCTTGAGATTCCACTTTAGGAAGTGTAAGATTAACATCGAGAAAGGTCTGTAAAAACTACTAATTTTAATCAGAAATCTTACATTTCTTTAGCCACGACATCATGTCACTAACTACAAGATGGCAATAACAAAATGGTTGATACATATTTTAAATAAATTTAAATATACTATGAAAAAGATTGTCTTCATGTCTTATGCAAAATACGACGACCCGTGCTCACTGACCTTACATGTCGCGCGAAACAGCCAAAATGGGTTTCGACTGTTCCAAAACAAGCAATTAGCATTATTTTGACTGTAAATTGAGTTGAAATAAATTTTTTTTTAAGATTTTTATTAAATTCGGTAATTGTTTGGATAGAGATTTAATTCTATCGTAATATTGTTGTGAAACTAAGTAATATGATTTCCTTGTTTTTCAGAGGACCAAGAAGGATGCTACATTAAAGATTTAGACGCAGTAGTACCCACAGGACAACGAGTTCCCTCAAAGAGCGCATGCCAAGAATATGTCTGTACAGAAAACTTAGTTTTAATAAATTCGTAAGTAACATTAAAACACAGGCTATCAATAAAAACGGACGAGCAAAATAAGTTCTTAAAATGACTTGAGAACTGAAACGTGCAGTTTCGAACACGACAAATCTACAAAATGAAAGTTCGATTCAACTGTATAATCTACATCTATACAATTATTGTAAGGAAAAAAATTATATGTTTGCATTAAATCTAATATTTAACACGAACTTTATCAGAGACCTCTCAGGTATCATATCTCATAATGTCATGTTATGATGATATGATGAGATACCTAAGGCAGTCCTGGAAATCCTTCTAGCCCACGTCCTACGCTAACATATAGAAAATTTGTAGTTAAGTATAAAGTTTACCAAGTACACATAACTTTAGTATAGCCTCTTATTATTTTATTTTGGCGGGATTAAATTAGATGGATCTGATTTCTTCTAACCTCGATGTATCTGTGTATGTCCGCGATGTTCTCATCAAATAATCTAATATAAATATTTGATAATCGTGGTATCGAATATTTACACCTTTTTAATAGATTACAATCAACCAAATCTTCACTCTTAGTAAAATGAAAGGTATTTCACCTTAAAAATATAATTTCAATTTTTTTCCAGGTGCGGGGTACTCGTGGCGCCTCCTGAAGGAACTATACAGGACCAGAGCAAGCCGTACCCGGATTGCTGTCCTCAGCCACGGTCTTAGAACAACGTAAAACGCAATTGGACAATTAACATTACACATTGGACAAATAACTACAGTTTGTAAAATGATTAAAATGAAAATCTTACATGAAGTTTTTGAGATATTTCACTTTCTTCTATACAGTTCCCGAATCAAACCTTTTTAAATAAGCCTTAGCTGTACGTACCAATATGCTGGCTCGAAGGTTTGCGCGTTGTACACCACAAGTTAAATTAACTTTATTTAGAGCCTATTGTCAATCTGCTTACACGTGCAGCCTTTGGGTCATCTTTCTATAAAAAGAAAGATTACTCAGCTCTACATGTACAATATAACACCGGTTTTAGAACACTGTTGGGGCTGCCGCGGTACTGCAGCGCGTCAGACATGTCGCGGAGGCTCGGGTAGATGATTTTTTCGCGATTACAAGGAAAATGGGCCCCTCACTGATGCGTCGGACCTGCGACAGCACCAACAGTATTCTACTAATATTAAAGGAAAAGCTAGATGGCTCTATATTAAAACATTGGAACAGTTGCCTAATATATAATAAAAAAATTGTTACTAATTCTTTATATGGATCAAGTGTCCGAAATAAATTATTAATTTTAGGTCTAATCTATCTATCTATCTATATACTAGGAACAATCAACATGTTATGCATGTATTTCAAAGTTAACTTTTATTATTAATTATTTTTGAACTGTTTTAAGCCATATTTTCTTTTCGAAATGGACAGTTTATTTATTGCCCTATAAGCCTTTCAAATTTCACCGGACTGAAATTGACTGAACTTGGCCTAGCGCTGAGGGCGCTCACCCGGAACTTAAACTACTCTTACGATACGATACGGACCTCTGCTTAGAACATTCTATATTGAAACTACCACTGGTTCTGAAGGGTCATCTAATGCCAAAGAACCAGCAAGAAACTCAGTAGGAATGCGTACGCCGCGTTAGCCTGGCCCACCGGTGGGTTAGGAGATTCGAATACCCTATTTCTAACTGGAATACGGGCGTTCCTCGTTGAAATAGCGTCGTCGGGATCTGTTAAGACGTTACGCAGACGTCTGTAACGAACCACCGCGTCTGGGTTGGCTGCGAAGTCAGTTGATTTATTGACCAGCGGGTTGTGATGGTGGGGAACGTTGTCGAAGTAACGCCCCGACGCCAACTTCATGAATGCGGCAATAGTGGGCAGCTCGAGATCTTTATGAAGATCTATTATATCTTTATTCGAAAAAAATAACCTGCAAATGATTGAGATTTGATTTGCTGGCATGAGCGAAAACCTCACTGGCTGAGAGCCATACTCTGAATGTTTACAGATTTAAAGTTTGACTTCATTGGCAGTATGGCACATTGATCACATTTAAAAACTAGATACACAGTCAGTGTCAGAATAACGTCCTCACAAAAAAAAAGAGTTAAAAATGAGTAAATTTAAAGTAAACCAAATGGTTTCTCATTCAATTTAGAAGCATTTGGACACTTCGTCAGTAAACTTATAAAACAAAATTTCAGGTCAAATCTTTTTTTCAATTTGCTAATGTCAAATATTACTTAGTCAAAGTACCACGTCTGGTTCTTTAAAAAACAAGGAATTGTCATATTTAGTATAATTATTGTATCGGAAATTATTATCAAAGTATACAAATACTTATAAATTTAGTAAAAAAAATCTGTATAAAAATAACAATGAACAGTCGAGTGTCGTTCACAAAAATATTTTGTGGCTTATTCTATTGTCAATTTGGTTTTATTTGTATTTTTTGACAATTTTTTAAATAACTGAGGAACCGTGTGTCCAGTTTCTTGATCGTAGGCATAGCATTGAATCCTTCAGGCACTTCCGGTAACAAATTGGGTTTAGAAGAATAATTATGTTTTTTAAATTAGGTTTTTATAAATTTGTATTCCTTTACATTTAGTATGGACTACTTTAGTACTGGACTGTTATTAAGAAGAATGTATTTACAAAAGACCTTAGCTATTTCTGGCTTCAGTTTACATGTGTCTGTAATTTTGTTTGTTGTCTGTTAATATTAAAGTAAACAAATTTCGCTTCTATAATACAACGACATGTCTGCAGCTCTAGCAGGTGTCAATGTACAGCTCTTCAAATATTCGTTATGTTCCCTAAAAAGTACAAAATCAAGTTTTAGTTATCTGTAAATCCTTAACTGAACTCAAACTGTACCGAATTTTGTTTACTTTCAACTTAGGAAATGTAACAGATACGTTTTCCGAACACCGCGAAGTGGGCACAGGCCCTCTGTAGTTGCAGACTTGTATTACAGTATTATACATTAAAAATAAAATCAATTGAAGCACAATGAGACATATTACGTTCCGATATTCAATTTTATATGCTACGGTAATAGATCCATAGTACTGTGACGGTTGTCTATTTCGACCTCTTTTTGTCAGTAAATTTTATTTTTTTGTCGTTCCCGACGTAATTTTAAACTACGAATTACGTAGTGTCGGAGAACGGCAATGTTTTGATTTGACAAGCCAGTCACGAAAAATTATCCATCATAACAACTAGAATCTATTTATTTATTATTGTTTCCGAGTTTATTATTCAAAATTACATATTTATCAATTTTTTATTATCTACAATCAAAGTTTTCATGAAATCAATAATTTATTTTTAAGTACACGAGTGTGCGTAGCCAAAATTTTTGGTAAGGATTCTCATTCATTAAAATTTTATTTTATTGTTACTTTTTCTTTTCAGATCAAATTTAATTGTATTAATATTTCTGTTTTATTTTGTGTGACTATTTTTTATTTCAATTTTGTTTATATTTTTTGTTTGTAATTACAGGCATTTTTGTATATTTTTAATTTTACTGCAAAATAAACATAGAAGAGAGCTTTGGTATTTCCTTTCTGGACCCTCAATTACCACTCCGCAAACAACGCGTTACACACTGGCGCCTACCATTCAAACGCAGTTTATGGAGAAGAGAGGAGGAACAATATCAACAGAGGAATAGCACCATTAAAAATAATTTTTTTATAATTATTATTGAGGTCAGGCATAAAACTTTATTTGTTACCATTTTCAACCATTAACATTCACTAGTTAGGTTATATATCTACTATAATATATCAAATTACTGCTAAATTATTCAGACATTTAAGTTTCTTTAGTTTCTTTCGTTATAATATCTTTGAAGAAATTTTCTGAAGGCACAACATTTATTCTATAACCCAGTAATTTCACTATTTAAATAACATTTTCTATTCATTTTCATCACTTGAAAATACGTATATTTTTTAAGGCTCTTTTCTGCATAACGACTATTAACAAATTTATTTCACTTTAACATTTTTTTTTTTGGATTTTGCAATGAATTTTTCACAACTAAATAAACCTGAAATAATTTATGAATTAAAAATCAGAAATATAAATTTTTCTTCGACGCAATCTGTAGACGAACTACGATCATTATTATTAAATATTAATGTAGATTCTGAAACAGAAATTTTACAAAATAGCCCTGAAGAATTTTCAGAGGATATTAATACCATTAAAAAAAATTTAAAACTTGTTGAAGCTTGTATAAACTCTTATCCTATTAGGAAACAAAAAATTTCACCTTATTTAACTCATATAAGAACAAGATTAGGCCTCATTGACATTACATCAGATTTATCTTCAGAACAGTTAGATTTAATAAATTCATGTTGGAATGATTTAACTCAATTAGACTCACGTTTTAAAAATTTGGAAAAATCACCAACACATTCCACATATCATTCCGCAGAATCCACACAAAATATTAATTTACAACCCCTTTCTTTTTTCGAAGCATTAACTGATAAGGTCAGTAAAATTACAGAAAATCGAACTAACAATGGTTTAAAAAGATTTATTTATAAAGGTGAAGGTTGTCCAAAGGATTTTATTCAAAAACTTGAAGAATTTTCACAAATAAAAAATATTTCTGAAAAATCTTTATTCTCACATATTTATGATATTTTATCTGGATCTGCTCTTGATTGGTTTAGAGCTAGAAAGTCGACTATTAATGACTGGTCATCTTTCCGATCGGCATTGTTGAATGATTTTGCAATTACCGATTACGATTATAAACTAAAAAAAGTAATCGATGCTCGTAAACAAAAACATAATGAGAGAATTATCATTTACTTTGCTACAATGGAATCTCTTTTTTCAAAACTCTTGGAACCAATGTCCGAAAAAGAAAAAATTAATACTCTTGTTAGAAATCTTAAACCTGAATTCACATTACGTCTTTCACCTACTGATTTACATACTGTAAATTCCCTCTTGGAATCATGCAAATTTACAGAAAGCATTCTCCAAGTTTCTAATAATACATCTTACTACTCTTCATCATCACCACCAGATCATTATCATTCTTTTCCTATTCCTTCTACATCGAATTCTAATAACAAATCGTATAATAATACTCTATTTTCACATAATCAACCATATATTCCTGAATTTCCTTTTAAAGCTTGTACATATAATTCCATAGCAGCTGTAGCTAATCCATTGCCTAATACTGTAGCTGCAATTAATAAAAATCAGAATTTTTATAAATTCACTTGCCCACGTTGTAGATCTAATACACATCTATTAAAAGACTGTACTAACACTAATATAGTGTGTTTTCGTTGTGGAAAAAAAGACTTTATTACTAGTAAATGTCCTAATTGTAATAAGTCGATTCCAAAAAAACTAAATTACGAGGAGTGTATAAATAAAAATAATAGTGTTAAATCATCAAATTTTGACAAAAAAGATTGGGATACATGGTTAAAAACTTTAACAATTTTTTTTAAATCTTATAACACTTGTGCTCTCCTCTTTAATAAAACATCAGATTTTGAACGTCCTTATTTACATATAAAAGTAAACGATTTAACTTTAAATGGTCTTTTAGATAGTGGTAGTGCTATCACTATATTGGGTAATAATTCTCATAAAATTTTATCACAACATGGTCTTTTTATGCAAAAAAGCTGTTTAATAAAAGGTAATGTTGCAAACGGACAAACTATTTCTTCTATCGGCATTATTACTCTTCCTACTTTTTATAACAATAAATTTGCGTTAATTACAGCTCATGTGATCCCAGAAATCACTGAATCACTTATTTTGGGTATTGATTTTTGGAAAACTTTTAATCTTGCTCCGGATATTCTTAGTAATATCACATTACAACCTTCAAATTTAAACTCATCTTTTCTCATTAATACAGATCCTAACTTTCATTTACATGAATACCATTCTTTAACAGATACACAAAAAATTATTGCAGATGCAATTATGGAAAAGTTTAGGTTGATTTCAACTGAATGTAAACCTTTAGGTCGTACTCATTTAGTCGAACATTTCATCGACACTGGAGACCATCCACCTATTCGTCAACGCTGTTACAGACTTTCTCCTGAGAAACAAAAAGCTCTTTGTAAAGAAGTTGATGATATGTTACAATTAGATGTCATTGAACCCAGTGACAGCCCATGGCTGAACCCAATTATTATTACACCTAAAAAAGATGGTACTTGGCGATTTTGTATTGATAGTCGTAAATTAAACGATATCACAAAAAAAGATGCTTACAAACTTCCTTTCATTTCTGATATATTAGATAACCTTAAAGATGCTAAATTTGTATCATCTATTGACATTGCTAAAGCGTTTTGGAATATTCCCTTAAAAAAAGAGGATAAACTCAAAACTGCATTCCATGTTCCAGGCCGAGGAATGTTTCAATTTAAAGTTATGCCATTTGGTTTAACTAATGCACCTGCTACCCAACAAAGATTCATTGAAAATCTACTAAATGACCTTACAAATGATAATAATGTTTTCTATTTTATCGACGATATAGTCTGTATCTCTCAAACCTTTGAACAACATGTCGATATACTTACTAAAATTCTTAAAAAACTTTCAGATGCCAATCTCACAGTCAATTTTCCAAAATGTTCATTTTTCCGGAAAGAATTAAAGTACTTAGGCTATGTAGTTAATGAAAATGGTTTAAAAACGGATCCTAAAAAAGTTCAAGCTATTCTTGATATACAAACTCCAAAATCTGCTAAGGAGGTCAAACGTTTTTTGGGTACTGCCAGCTGGTACAGACGTTTTGTACCTAATTTAAGCACTCTTGCAGCACCGTTAACTAAATTAACTTCTACAAGCAAAAATCACCTCCATTTAAGTGGTCTGATGAAGCTGAAATTGCTTTCAAGGCTATTAAACAAGCTTTAATTAGTACACCAGTTCTGGCATGTCCAGATTTCTCTAAACCATTTGCTGTTCATTGTGATGCCTCTTCCTATGGCATTGGCGCAATGTTAACTCAGGAAGTCGATAATATTGATAAACCTATTGCTTATATGAGTAAATCACTTACAGGCGCTCAAAAGAATTATTCAGTCACTGAACGTGAACTTTTAAGTGTTATTACGGCACTAGAGCATTGGCGTTGTTATTTAGATAATGGATTACAATTTACAATTTATACTGATCACGCAGCCCTTCAGTGGTTTATGCATTTAAATAATCCTACTGGCAGATTAGCTCGGTGGAGTATTCGTTTATCTATGTTTAATTTCGTAATTAAACACAAAAAAGGCTCAGATCATGTCGTACCAGATACTTTATCACGGATAAAACCAATTGATTTAATTAATTTTTCTACTTCTCAAACTAAAGACACTTGGTATTTAGCAATTTATAATAAATGTTTATCATTTCCTTCTAGTACTCCGGATTACATGATTCATAATAATAAATTGTTTAGATTTTGTAGATCTAACACATTATTTAACTCTGAATTTAATTGGAAACAAGTAATACCATTAGAATTTAGGGAATCTGTGATTACACAAAATCATTCTACTCCCCAAACGGCACATTTTGGTACTTTTAAAACATACCATAGAATTAAAAATCTCTATTTTTGGCCTGGCATGTATAAAGACGTAGCCATGTTTATTGCTAAGTGCGAGACTTGTTTAGCTACCAAGCACCAAAATCAAAACTTAATTGGTTTAATGGGCAAACCCAAACATTGTTCACGCCCTTTCCAATGTTTATCCATAGATTTGATAGGTCCACTTCCTACTTCACGTAAGCAGAATAGATTTCTATTTGTAGTTACTTGTTGTTTTTCCAAATATTGTTTGTTATTTCCAATAAAACATGCAACCGCTTCTATTATTCGCCATATATTGGACAATTTAGTTTTTATGGTTTATGGAGTTCCAGAAACTATTATATTAGATAATGGTCCTCAAATGATAAGTACAGAATTATCTGAATTATTTAAATTTTACAACATACCAAAAATACATTACACCCCACGTTATTGTCCACAGGTTAACACCGTTGAGCGTTACAATAAAACTATTGTAACGGCGATTGCAGCTTTTATAGATAAAGATCACAGAACTTGGGATACCTATATAAACAAAATACAGTTTGCTATTAATACTGCGGTTAATGAAACCACAAAATTCACTCCATCATTTTTAGTATTTGGTAGAGAAGCTGTTACATGTGGATCTATCTACAAAAATAAAGATTCCAGAGATGAACTAATTTTCAGTCCTAGGGATGTATATGCTGAAAACATAGGACAATTAATACCTATCTTTTCCGAAGTACAGAAGCGGTTATTTAATGCACATCAATATAATGCAACTTATTATAACAAACATCATCAGAATTTAGAATTTAATAACGGTGATATTGTTTGGAGGCGAAACCATGTAATAAGTTCCTCTAAAAAACATTTTTGTGCTAAGTTTGCACCCAAATTTATTAAATGTAAAGTTTCAAATAAAGTTTCACCATTAATTTACGATTTAGTGGATATGAATAATAACCCATTAGGTCGTTGGCATATCAGAGACATTAAACCTCTACCGCGTTTAACTTCTTCTTTGAGTGACTAGATTGGTTGTTACCAATTACTTTATATGAATTCATATATAATTATTGCTAATTATCTCACGGCGAGCATAAGCCGATTCTTTTTGTCTTATTTTTTTTTCTATGCACCTCATTATCGTTTGGCTATACCATTAACATTGACGTTGGTCAAAACTTATAATTAATTATCATCATCGTAGTATTAGGTTAACTTATTGTGTAATTTATTTAATATTTGCAATTCTAGGAGTGTAAACTCTTATTTTCAAAATCTGTATTATACTTTATAGTATAATTTGTTAAATGTTATCAATTTTTTTTCTCAATTTTTTTTCAAGCGGTTTGCAACTTGTAAAATTAAGCCTTCTGCACGAGCGTTTATTAAGGTAACTCGTTAAACTAAACCATACCTATGTGTATTATTTATACGCTTGAATCACTTTCCCGTGAGAATTATTTTCATATGTTTATTACATAAGTATTTTAATTACTTCACAAAAGACCCTTGGATTTTATTTAAAAGTCAATGTTTCACGACTGGCTATGATTTTCTTTTCTTTCCGGCATATTTATTTCAGTCTTTAACTGAAACTTGTTTATAGTAATCTAGTAATCACCGTGCGGGAGTTAGCGACACGTTAAAGAAGCCATAAGCTATTAATATTTTCAGCGGATGGCAACTATTAAAGCCTTTTGCCGTTGCGTCCAACTCTGTTGAGTTGACTTATTTAGGATACGATTCCTCATAAGCAACTCTAACTGCATGATGTTTTATTTCCAGTAGTTGGAATAAGACTAGTATGAAAGAGAATGTATGTTGTAATTATAATGTACGTTGATGGAGTTGAACGATGTATATTAACATTGTATATTCCAGGAACATGTTTAAAATTTTATCATTCATGAACCATGTAATTTAAGATAATTATTTAGGATTTTTTTTTCTCTCTCTCGTCTGTTTTGTTTTCTTTTTCTATTAAATAACTTGTTGATATGCAATATATCAGTATTATTTTTTTTTCATATATACAGGATGTTTTTTTCAGAAAAATTCTTCTATAGGATGTTAATATTAATTTTCATTTTGCTTTTAATTATTATTTTTTTTTGATCGTTCTTTCATTTGGCAGATTAAATATTAAAATTCGATATGTATATGCGGTTTATTTTGATTTGGTTTGAATATTTTTTTTAAAAACTATACTGAAAAAATCTTTCAGATTTTTTTTTCCCGGCCCCCGGGGTATTGTGACGGTTGTCTATTTCGACCCCTTTTTGTCAGTAAATTTTATTTTTTTGTCGTTCCCGACGTAATTTTAAACTACGAATTACGTAGTGTCGGAGAACGGCAATGTTTTGATTTGACAAGCCAGTCACGAAAAATTATCCATCATAACAACTAGAATCTATTTATTTATTATTGTTTCCGAGTTTATTATTCAAAATTACATATTTATCAATTTTTTATTATCTACAATCAAAGTTTTCATGAAATCAATAATTTATTTTTACGTACACGAGTGTGCGTAGCCAAAATTTTTGGTAAGGATTCTCATTCATTAAAATTTTATTTTATTGTTACTTTTTCTTTTCAGATCAAATTTAATTGTATTAATATTTCTGTTTTATTTTGTGTGACTATTTTTTATTTCAATTTTGTTTATATTTTTTGTTTGTATTTACAGGCATTTTTGTATATTTTTAATTTTACTGCAAAATAAACATAGAAGAGAGCTTTGGTATTTCCTTTCTGGACCCTCAATTACCACTCCGCAAACAACGCGTTACAGTACTCCATTTAGCACTTCTTTCTTTAAGCCGAAACGGCCTCAACGTAGGCAAAAGCGTTTCCTGAGGACCATTACGCCCGCCGCGCCACTCTGTGTGTGGCCTCAGCGCGCTCGACAGGATATGCATTTCGGCGACTTTGACCGCGTCGGTTCATCACTGAATAACTCAAACAATTTTTGAAAAAACTACTTAAAAGATATTTTAGTTAGTTGTTATGTATAATAAATTTCAAGAATTCAAGTAGTAATTAGAATCTAAAATAAAACTACAAAGAGTATTGCTTTGCATTGTTTATTCACATATCTCCATTCTCTTGTCCATAATATTGTTCAGCTAGAGCATCATTACTTTTGGCACAACTGTATTACAATGAAAAAATCTATAAGCAAGTAATACTGTGTCGGTCGAACAATTTATACAAACCCCAATATTAAATAAGATCAAATTCAAGGAAGCAGTTATCTGGTTCTATTTTTAAATTTACAAAACGTCTAAAGAAAAGAGAGAGTAAAAACATACAAAACGCAAATTAATAATAAATACAACATTACAAAACAAAATCTTAAGTAATAATAATAATGGAATACAAGAACTGTACAACAGCACAATCGTTTCTTCAAGTATACGATCAACACCGCGCCCCGCGTCGCCACGTAGCCCTACGCCCAGCCACAGCTAATTTATCTATTTTCCCTAAAACAAGTATAATAACAATGACATTTTACATATAGACAAGTCATACCCGAACATTACCGCACAAGAAAACGGCATCAACGTAACTATAGATACCTACCCGATATATAGAGTAATATAATTTGTGGGAGAAGGAAATAATAATACGGTTCACTTGTTGTAAGAAAGAGATACCTATGTACTTCGTGACGTTGCTTCGCACTAATTGGTCGCGAGCGTACGTGACGTAGTACGTAAATTGTCGAAACTGTATAGCGTTGTCTCATTTACTCCCACATACGAAATCATATTACATCTCGCTCTTCGAGTTTGTTAAAACGAATAATCATGTCAATTTTAAAACGTCATTGTAAATAGCAAAAAAATAAATAAATAAGATAATTATAAAAAAATAGTACTTACGCATGAAAAGAAACGTTTTAATTATATCTTTAAAAGTAACAGTGTAATTTGTACACTGACTAAACACACAAGAAAGCATTGTAAGATATTAAAACACAGAATAGGGAATAAGTTTTGTTTGACGTTTAGCCGTGACACTGGGTTGCACTAGACTGAGTCAAATAGCCGGCAACTGCCTTTCATTTGCGTTGCCATTTTTGAGAGCGGATAACCTGTCTATATGTAATATGTCATTGTATAATAATGACAACTACGGCAGTTACGGTACGTCGCCATCCGTACTGACGGATCTTGTTAAAAACTAACTTAGGATTAAGTAAAGAACTACAGTTACGCTCGTCTCGGAACACAAAGTTCAACTCGACTAGATTCGTAAGTTTACACTTGCAGCTCTTTCCTCGAAGCTTCGTGCTGAGTCTAATAAGGTTTCTATTCTGATAAGAGCAAAGTTCACAATGCAAATTTTTGTACAAATAAACATTTCTAGACACACCCGGGTTGAACTCTTGGTTAGCTGCCACTTAGTGTACGCCTGATTGCAGTTACATCACGATTGGCAAGGGCTTACTTTTTGTCTGTATAACACTAAACTTGCCCATTGCGATATTTGAATCAAAGGTTTTATTGTTTATTTATAACATTATTGCTTTTTATATCAAATACCTACAACTATTCTAGGGTAACTATATGAATCCATTAATGTATTGCTTCAATTATTTATTGGTCTGTTAAATGGAATTAAGTGAGAAATGTGTACAAAAGATAAGTTGAGTGCTGAGATGTGCAGTTTATTTAGGAGGAATATGGTTTAATTAAAAAGCACTTAGTACAGATATATGAGTAAGAGTTAAAACCAGGATAAAGTACATTAGAATAATTATGTTGCTGACCATCAAGTCTAGTCACGGGAGTATTTAGGCAAGTGGTTTCTAAGAGGCCTTCGATAGGATTCGTCCTGAGATCATGTCCTTAAAGATTAAGTACAAACTATTATTGCATTTTCAAAATTGCACTGTTATAATAGTAACGACTAAAAGTCTTTGGTTCACTAACGATTGTTTATGTAATATTGTCCATTATGCGAGGGGTGCCGCAAGGCAGCCGACTTGGCCCGATTCCCCGAGACGAATGTAAGCTTCATTTTCTAGTCAATAGACTGAGGAATCTATTCGCATCTTATACGGGGGGGTCCATGTCGCGCTGCAAGGACGTTAGTCACGTATGGAACACCCACCCGGGGATCGGAGGTCACGCGTCCGGCACACCGTGGATGTGGTGCTGGTAGTTGTGGTTCAGTTTGTTGGCAAACTCGTGCATGATGTCCCGAAATATGACAGAGTCGAGATTCTCTCCGAGTATGTACAACAGATACCAGTCGCCCATCTTGCTCCTGCGAACGATGGTGTCGACGTTGTCTCTTCTGACGAGCCTGAATCTCATTCTCATCATGTAGACCCGCATCCTGGGGGAGAAGATGATGACGACTCGGTACATCAGCGTGATGAACGTGAGAATGCCGAGGATCACGAACCAAAACCAGAGAAAAACGTATATTTTCTCGTTGACCACGTTGAGAGGCAGAATGCACAAGGCATCGTGCCGCTCCACTTCGCCCGAGGATCCGAATTTGTTGAAAAGTGTGCACTTTACCATTCTGAAATAAAAAAAATAACACAATTTAATAGCTTGGTTATAGCGACGATTTACAAAATACGATATAAAATTCAGTAATGTTTTAATGCTCTCTTGTCAGTTTTTCCACAAAAAGTGAATTTACGATGAGGGAATGAAATACAAAAATCACTGGCTTTGCGTATCTAAACACAACTCACATAGACGTATATGAATATGATGGAAAAGACACTGAGACTTCATTGTCTGGAACAAGGTTTTTCTCTGTAAATACATTCTTCTTTTACAGTCTTATATTGAAACACCTATGTATGGTTGAGATTTTCTACTTATAACAGAATATTTTTTACTCCGCCAAAAAATCAGTATGCCTAATTTTTTTTCATAATTGTTTTTATTATCTGAATAAATAAATTTACGAGAAGTGCTGCGATATATCTCTTTGTATATAAGTGAGTAGTTATTTTTAGTAACCCTTATTATTATATATTTTGATACAATGGTAATATTATCTACTATCAATACCAAATAGACGAGCGTATGATGAACAGTCGTCGTACCTTGGAAATATGTAAATCATGGGGTCGATGCGGTCCTCCTGGTCGGACTCCATGTAGGCGATGACGTCCAGCCCGAACGTCATGAACTCGCCATCGAAGAACTTGTTCATCAGGAACATTTGCCCTGGAACATCGCAAAGGACAAATATACCGGTTGTTAAGTTTTCACGATAATTAACACAAATTGCTGAATCGATATTGGTGTCCTGCCAGTTTGTTTCGTATGTCTTAATTTATTCGTGATGCAAGTTCTGATAAAAAATTTCTTGAAATTCGTATTAAGTTGTTTTTGTGAAATTAAATTCAGGATAAGCTGCCAGAATAACATAAAAACAATTATCTAAAAAAATGTAAAATGTAATAAATAAGAACACAAGTAGGTACTACTCTTGCAGTTATGAGTACTTTGATGAGTACATGAAATAAATAAGGTTTCAAAATGACCAACTAAAAAGAATCTTGGCCAATGTTCTTAGTATTCAACAGCGTAAATCTTAAAAGTTAAATTCTATCGATCTAGAGGCGCTGTAAAACCGGCTAAGACAAAATAAAAACCCCAATTGTTGCTATGTGGGACGGCGGACGGACCGGCTTGTTATTCGAGGCGTATTCGCTGTCTGCAGGGCTCGTACCCAATAACAAAAACAAGGGCACCCTGTGTCGCTTAAATTTGCTGCCGGTGCCTTCTTCGGCTAGTTGGGCCAGGAAACCCAAAATAAAGCCAAAGAATTTTTAATTTATAATGCATATTTTATGATTTTTAATAACTTTTGTCTTCCTATACGTTGTTTCAAGAAACAAAAACGAAACAAATCAAATATGTTACTACGAATTTTTTGCTACGACATTGATTTTTTTCATTAGCCATGATAATCAAACAAATAATTGATGAGCACTTTGAAAAAATTTGTTAGCACAAAGTTAAAAAAAACGTTTGTTTAAGTAATCTAAGTTTAGTTGGAAACGCTACTGATAACAATGAACGTAAACCTAATAACAGATACATTTAAACAATATTCATATGGTGTAACTTCATGGCCCCACAGTCTCAAATAGAAATATCGGAAGGCCAGCTGCTGCGGGCCGCACGCCGCCCTGAATCGCAACTACCTCTGCACTTCCCGAGGCTAAATCAAATATATTGAATTAAAAAAAAACAAAAAAGCCCTTTACAAAATTTACAATCTTTGTGCCACTAACAAACAAAATCGAAAAGGTCGACTTGTGCAGTAAAACCTCAACGTATGTTCTGTCTCTCAAAAGTTACAGCAAATGTTCCGTAGTGCGTCGTGAAACATCGTAAATTATACGTTTTACGAGTTGTTTTAATTTCTGATGTGAAAACAGATAAAATATTATGAGTATTAGAAGAAGACGGTTTTATTTTAGAGTGCTTTAGAAATTGGAAAATTCTGATGTACGAGAAAAAGTTTATATACAATTTTATATCGATGCTTTTCTTTATTAATTACCAGATTATTCTTAACACAATCGGATATAAACAATCAGGGATTCTTAATACATAATTTTATTCAATAAATACAAACGTCTGATAGTATTTTATTTTTATTATCTACGGTTTTGTAAAGAAACTGAAACATGTTTATTTTGTCTCGAAAATTAGAATATAAAACTAGAATAGTGAGTGTGATATTTGCACATATAACATGAACCATAATAACATATTTTGATATTTAATAAGACTTGGCGGGTCTTGACCCAAATAATTTTACGATTCCTTTTAATATAGTTTACCAGTTTGTATCCAGCTTAACGTCCATTAAAAAAGAACAGGTAAATTAAAACGTTGAAAGAAAACAAAATAGCGTCTTCTATTTATCTTTACCGTTCTTACAACTGTGGGTTATGTGAGCATTAAATTACTTAAATACCATATAAAATTCCTCACCTATAACATTTGCAAGAGCAAGTCCTTCGCACAGGTAGTACCTGTAGGCCCACCAGTTGTGGTAGCGCAGGTTCTCCCACAGGTAGTCCAGGATGAGCTTCTTCTTCGTCTTCTTCTCGATCTCTGTGCAGACGCCGACGTCGAGGTCCATCATGAGGGCGCGGATCTTCCCGCCCTCCCAGGACTTCCACAGCCAGCGAGGGGCGTAGAATAACATCGCCTGGAATAAGACGGATGGATCTTTTACTCGTTTATTTGATAGTGTTAAAAGGAGAAGTCCGTTTATTTTTAATTTGGATCTGAGATTTGGTATACTGTCACTTTTATTATTCAAAGTCCTTACCCATAGGCCCGTACGTAAAAGTTCTGTCGAATCTAATGTTGGAAAGAGTACCAACGCAATTTCAACAGAATTTGCGTTGGAACTTAACTCTGATTAGCGGTTTATAGCTTATGCTAATGTTGTGCTTAAATTATGTGAATCGAAGATATGTCTGAATTAAGTACTTTTTTTAATATAAGGACACATCTTCGAAACAACAAATTTTGTCCAATAAATCACGTTGCTTTTTATGTTTTTTTTTGTTTTTGGGTATCTTCAGAAACCTGTAAGTTATTGTAAAAAACTCAATGATATTCATATGTTCTTACTCACAAATTGCATCCTTCTGCTCTTATACAACTAAGCGCACTTATTAGTACATGTAACGACGCCCTCGCAAAAGGAAACTCTTTGATAGCCAACTTTCAGAGTTTTTTGTTAATATGTTGGAAAATCGAGTAGCTAACTTGAAATAATTGATTTCGGTAACAACGAAAATAACGTCTAAAATCTTTTGATAAATTTTATTCATATTTATTTTTATAAAAAAAAAAATAAGCTGTGTAATACTTATTATTTGGTATTTTAGATTTCCTGTATTTTATGAGACATATGTTATATTTGAACTAGAAATGGACTTGTGTCTCTTTTTTTACTCCATAACCCGTGAATTTCGAAATCTTTTGACAGTGCTTGTTAATTAAATAAATAAATCCCCAGATATACACATCTAATGTATGGCCCCAAAGTAAGCAGAGCATATGTTATGGATGACTATACAGCGAGCTAGGGGGGAACCCAGAGTAAACATACTTATATAAATATCAAAAACCATGACCCAGGAACAAATATGAATGTTGATCACACAGCCAGGCTAGGACTCGAACCTGGGACCTTCGGCGTATGAGGTAGGGCTTCTAACCACTACGCTACTTGGTCGTCACATTAAACTGTCACACTGCACACTAGCACACTGTGTAATAGAAATGTGAATTTTAATTATAAAGAGAATCGTTATAATAAATGTTAAATTATAAAATATTAGCTGTACCTATAATAAACAAGCTGAATTTAAGCAAACACCACTTTAACTTTGAAAACATATATAACTTCCTGTTCGCCATTCAACAGGCAGACAAGCAGTCTTATCGAAACCATTTTAAACCCCGTAAAACCGTCTCATTTCGCATTTGCAGTGACTTATTCCCTAGAAAATAAAGTATCAATTGCAGTGCAATGTTGCGTGTGAATCCATCTGGCTAGACAGGGCCATAAAACACAGGTTTATGGTTATAAACTATTATTGCAGCTTTCATCGCGACTGTTAAACCTGGCTATTTATTTAGGCCGTGGTAATTTGGACAGCGCCTGAATAAGTTCACGTGCAATTACTGATTGAGAAGACTTGTTTTCCGGCTTGGGCTCTGACTTCCGGTAAACGATGGTAGATGGCGTTAGTTGTTTTTGTAATGTCGTCCTGTTAAAGTTGTAAAGCGAAATAATTTGTAATCGAAATGTTATTTTTACGTTTCTGGTATAACAGTTTAACTGGAATTTTCATAACGCCCAAATATATAACGATACATATTACGATAGCATATCGCTTGTTTTAATGCAATTTATTTTAATTGTGTTTAACTGTTATCAATATAAAGTATTGTTAACATATGTTGATAAAGAATAAACCTAAATTAATTTAAGAATATTAGATTTCGTCCTGCTACAGGAAACGCTGACCCTTAAAAGTATGAGATACACTCGTAGGAATCAAAGTAGGTGCCATCTTTCTGGAGACCATTATCTTCACGAGTGAGCGAGTGGGACCGCTCGTCTGGAAACCGATAGACCCGCTACTGTGCCATTAGAGAATAAATGCAAGCTTACGTTTCTTTAACCTTTCGACCGCCGTAGGTATTAAAATGTTTTCATTTTGGCTACCTGTATTTGCAGACTCAACCCTCATAATAACTTGAAGAGTTTTTGGCGATGCAAAATATAAGAAGCAATTGTCCACATGGTTAAAATTTGGGTACACCCAAAAATTCCGAACTATGTAATTCCGAATTTGAATATTCCGATTTTTAAAATTCCGAATTTCACCATCCCGAAGAGTCTTAATTCCGACTATTCAAAAACACGATTCTTATTTTACCGAAATGTATAAATGCGAAATTTTAATTTTCCGACTTTCATTAGATTGAAGAATTAAAAACCCGCTGTTTTACTAGTCCGAAATATGGTATTCCAAATTTTTATTTTCCGTAATATGTTATATATTATCATTAATTAGGTGTTATAAAATTCGGAATTTTGAAATTCCTGCTTATGAGTATCGGAATTAAGTTTTTCGTATTTATGTAGTGTACCCTAAAATTTGACTATCTATAAAGATCAGTTTCTGAATTTTTGTCGTCAAAATTTTTATTTCAACCATGAATAATACAAATTTCTTGCCTTCGTGCTTGAAAGCGATAGATAAATAACGGCGCATGTCATTTGAACAGTTTACAAAAAATAAATCAGCCTGATTAAATTCCTATTTTGTATCTACATTAAATGAAATATCCTGAAGACATCGTTATCATTTGAGTCCATTGCAACGCTACCACAAAGCATTTAGAAGGTTTCCGAATGTAACTCAGCCATGTATGTATGAGCAATATAAATGCACGCGGCTGTGGAGCATTTTACAGTCGATTTGTATTTTATGTCCCATTGCATTTCTTGCAGTGAATTGTTTCATGGCAACTGAACGACCCTTGGCGTTTCTATGTACTGCATTACTTTAATATTCCTGTGTGGAAGCTAAAATAGATTCGCGTGTCTCTCACTCTCTTACGCTCACTCTGAAACACAGAAACTTTCCTGTAGGTATTTTCAGGACCCAAAAGCTTTATTTTCTCCTTTCAGTAAGACTTTTACTATTTAATTTTACGTATATTGTGAGTCAGTTCAATATTCTTTACATCAAACATCAGAGCAAAGTAATTTTTTAGATCGATCAATAAATCATACCGCATTTCTAAGCTGTATTCAATTCGGGCAACAACATCCAATAGCGACAATACTGCGTAACATAAACAACTCGTCCACAAAGACTTCCCAAGAAAATATGCGTCTTTTTGCACAAATATGGAAAACATATCCACAGGTCGTCGATACGCACGAACAGTTGGATGCTGTTCAAGCACATAAATCAAGAAGAGAGATAGATAAGCGGCGGCAGAAGAATAAAACAAAGGATGATGGATGCTGCGGCGTGACATCAGCGGACGCTATAGCTTGGATTGCATGAGATATTGCAGTGAACGTAAATTCGACGCCTAACTGGACTTTACTGCAGATGCTAGGTGATGTGATGGCCTTTCGGACTGTTAAATTATCAATGTACTAGAAGACTATCAAATATACGTGATGTGGCAATTCAGACACGCAAGAAAATTGATTACTCCGTAGTCTGAGCAGTATATATACCGACCTCTTTGTGTAATTTTTTTTTCTCTTTTTGTGTGTGTGTGTTTTTTTTTTTCGTATGTAGGTATTTGTATTGTTTACTTATTTTGTTTATCTGTGATTTTATATTTTCTTTATACCTGTCTATGTATTAGTTACTGTTAAAAATTATTGTTATTGTAATCTTTTTATCTCTCCTTATTCTATATGTGAAAACTTATAATTGGCCTTTTTCTTCTATGTGTATACTATTTTTAGCTGTTAGTTTTCCGAAAATGTGAAAATAAATAAATAAATAAATAAAGATCGTAATAAAGTCATCACTGTTTTCAATACTATTTCTGTTCACAGTTATATTTATCTACGTAGGTATGTAGTGTGGGTTACATCAATTTGCTGTAGGGTCGCACAACTTCGGGACAGTCGGTGTGCTTATTAGCTTTTTTGTATTTACTACTTATTTGATTACAGAAGATTAAGGCGGGACCCACACTAATGTTATAAATACGAAAGTAACTTGTTCTGTCCGTCTGTCTGTTACCTTTTAACGCTCGAGCCACTTACATGAAATTCGGTATGGAGTTAATTTGAGACCACGGAAAGGACTAGTTAAAGGAATAGTTTTTATCCCGGAAATCTCTCTTAGGAGGGTGAAATGGGGGTTGAAAGTATGCATGCGAGTTTTATTATTTTTGTAGCTATAGCCACGAAATGTATATTTTAGGTTCTTCATAAAACATTAGAAATAAAAATGTATTATATTTATAAACTCCTTAGTTTTAATGAGAATTTTTCGATTCAACAAATCAAGAAGATCGTTTTTTTTTTTTTTTTTTATTAATAATTATCAGTTTATCATATTCTACGGTGGGAAACTATTCGATTATCTATAATTCTTAGTAATAACAGCTGATTTCTAACATCAATTATACTGTACCATATATACTACAATATATACCGTTTTTATTTTAAAACAATCGTTTTAGATTTATCGACGACAAAAATTGCAGATCAGATTTTCCTTTTACATCTGCTGTTAAAAATGTTGTGGCAAGTATGCCAATAAAATCCCTCCCTCGTAATCTTTGTGCAGTCTCACGCGAAATTTGTTACACAACTAAAAACAACAAAACAAGGTTATTGCTCTACTAGGCTAAATAAAGATTTGAACGGAGCCAAAATAACATTAAGATTATGCATGTATGTATGTGTTTATAAAACGGACTAATTGTAACCCAAGCCCTTTATCAAATTATCAAATACACTTTTTTGTACAGGATATTGGTTTTCCATATATGAATAAAATGGAAAATGCTATCCTAAGATAAGTTTAAAAATACTGAAGAAAGTACTTACTTGGGTACACTATTGAAACCTGTACCATAAAAAGAAATTATCAAATACATTTTTGATCCAAAATATTTGTTTTCCACAAATGAATAAAATGGAAAATACTATCTCAAGTACTTACTTGGTTACACTATTGAAAACTCTACCAGATAAATTTCTAGTTTGCACCTACTGATATTTCAGCAATCAAAAGTGTTCCCGCAACCTACTTTCTTCAATCATATACTGTATAGAATAAAATATTCAATGCTAACGAATTTAAATGATACTCAAACAAATTTTTTTGACAAATGAATACCGCAACAAGCACGAGGTTACACTTTGCTCTAGCGGTGAGTTACAGTAGAGACTGCAGGTTCTCCATTTAAAAGAATCCAACGCGTCAAGTAAGACATCAAGTATAATCGCAAAACTATGAACTCTAATATCGTACCCACAGAATACAGTTTTAACCAGTATAAAGAACTTCTCTTACATCCATTTCAAATTGGCAGACTTCGTGCTAAAATAATATAAATCGTTTTTGAAACAAAGTCAAAAGCAATTACCTAGTTATTGCCGAATGACTCCGAAACACAATAAAATAATTAGTCACCGCTAATAATAATTCGATTATTATTACTTCATTATTTCGGCTTTTACATCGAATCCGTGCTTTGGCGAACATTACACAAGTGACATATAAAGAAAATGAAATACGACTTGGCAGATTCCAGTTGGCTGGTTCAGTTACATTTATTTTTCGACGCCATTAAATATTGTTTAAACAATTTCTGTCATGTCGAGTAGTTTGTAATAACCTATTTAACTAATAATTATGAATGTGGCTCTAGTCCAGATAAAAATGTATGTGACGGCGTTGAAAGGTTGTAAAATGATAATTTTAATATGAATTATTGGGTCAATAAATCTGTCATATATAAAATACATCAAAATATTCCTTCATTTTAAAATCGAAAAGTGGTTCACACATCTTACTCAAAAGATGTATACAAGTTTTTATGTTTGTGAAGCAATTACACTAAAACGGCGAATGGATTTGATTAAAGTATTTAGACCAAGGCTGTCATTCCTAATATTTCATACGACGGGGTGCAGGCAAAAATCTAGTTCTTTATAAATGATCAATTAATCGTTAATGTTCGGTGTGTTTAGGTCATTACATATGAAATTGGCGTTTTGTAAGGGAGGAACATAAAGTCAATTAAAAAAATATATAATATATTTATTCAATCAAAGTATGTACCATTGCTATCTATGCACTTTTGCCATCTCATAGGTGGTTCATTGATCCCTTACTAAAAAAAACATTCGGTCGGGAATAAAAAAAAAACTTTAAAGGCGCTTTGGACTGCCCCATCGGAGTTGAACTTTTTCCCTTGCAAGAAGTTATCCAAATTTTGAATTGCGAATATTATTGTGCCGGTTGAGTAATGTAACGGAGCAGTCGACGCGCGTTTGTTGGTTTGCTGTTTATGAGGTACCCACCTCTTAAGCTTTTTTCCTTCCCAATTTGATTCAAGTGGACAGTTTTGTCACTAACACGGCAGCCTACAGCTAACTTGGACGTGGTTTGCGATGGATCCGCTTCCACAATAGACTTCATTATTAACTTTGGTCTCCGGCCGTCCACGGGGCTTGTTCTGCATGTCGAAATTTCCGAAAACTTTGGAACCAAAAACGCACTGTGTTTTCTTTTGCGACACCGCCGCCATACACGGCATTAATACTTCGAGCCGTTTCTGCAGCACTGGTGCCACGGTGAAACTCGTACTCGTAAAGAACGCGATATTTCAAGTTTTCCATTTTGTAAACTAAGTGACGCAAAGAAAAAACCAAAAGAGGAAAAAACAAATGAATTACGGTTTTTGAAACACAAATGCGTGAGTAAATAGCTGTATAAACTTGAAATTGGAATTCATAACCAAAGAGGAGATAATACAAATCAAAGTGGCCAGTACGACAAAATGCCAATTTCATATGTAAGGACCTAATATTAACAGTACAGATAATAGTCTACTGCTGATTTTAGCGCATTCCTGAATTTCTACTAGCTTATATTTGCAGAACGATAAATATTTCGTTGTACGTATATACGTATAGTATGCTATATAGTACGTAGCATATTTTGTTGCAAACTATATTTTAAGTTATATGCTAATTTCATTTCAAAACCTATAAAAAACACTAGAGAATTGGTTATTAAAGACCATTTCGGAATCATATGGAATCATTAAGTAAGTTTTAACGACTAAAGATTCTATTTAGAGGTACCTGCTAGATATAAATAGCTTTATTACGGCTACATAAGACAAACAAATAGTAGATACAACAATAAAAAAAAAATAGAAATGAGAACTGCATGCCAAATAGCACAACAAGAATTCAAACAAGCATAACAAGTATATCAAAAAGTTTTTAAAAGAAACGACTTAGCGCTAACTAAAATATCCCAAAAACATAACCCCAAGTCCAACCCCGTATCTTAACATTGGCAACAACCAAAGTCACATCACTACAAAAGAAAGAATGCTTCGCTGATGAGATTCATGTCGAGTTGACACTGAGCACTCTGCCAACGGAGTGAGTCAGCGGCGGCCTCTCGCTGCTCAATGAACGACTCTAATTACACTCAGCTAATTAATAAGTGCGTGAATAATTAGCAAGTAAAAGACGCAGTTAACTGTGAAATTCGCGATGGAGACGCGTAAGACGTGAGATTGGGTTTTTGTGCTGTTTTTGCTCGCTAAGAGCTCTGAAGTTTTTTCTAGGCTTGGATTTACAACCGAATGTATTCGTAAAATAAATCAAAAACACAATCATATGAGATTCCAGATTTTGGTATCAGAATTTTATCTTCTCAGCTCTCACTTTCACATCCGCTTTGAAAAGTTACACTGATTTATATGGATTCGAATGCGGCAATCAATTCCTTTAAAGCATTACTGAAATATTATCAAACGCAATAAGCCATGGCTACTCGTACTAATATCATAAAGCTCTCTCGAGTAACGGGCTCGCTGTATCTAAATCAGTCATGCAGTGTTGCCAAAACCTCAGCAAGCAATGACCCCGGAACACTCGACGATCTTTGAATTGATCCGCAAGCGCAGATCGTCAGCGAGTATCTGGTATATGAAGTAAACATTATTTCTTTAATATTGTTTATTAAATAAGTAACGTTGTTGGATGAAATCAAATATTACTTGTGTATTGTCATTTGTCACTTTTTTATTTATTTATTTATTACAAAATCCACAGCCCTTAGACATAAGTAGAATAACAATTGTGAAAATACTGACGGCCATTTATGGACTTACAATTTTTATATTAACCTTAATCAGACTTACACAAAAAATAAATAGCAATGTACCAAAAAAAAAAAATACAATACAATACAAAAATACTATCTTTTATTATAAAAAGAAGAATTTAAAAAAAAATTAAATTGAACGATAAGAAACCTTGCATTTAAAGGACTTAAAGGAGCTAACGCGTAATGACTGTAAGATGCCTTTTTACGCAGCAATAATATTTGATTTATTTCTGATTGTGTTTATTAGCCTTGCCTTGCCATCAGTACTTTTACCTTACTTTACTTTTACATTTCTTGAACGTATTCAATACTTGTTGAATATACCATTTTTAAACGTAAGTCTCAGTAAAGTAAGTTTTAGGAATTTTATCCTAAAAATAAAACTATTTCACCTAAGTTCGGTTTGGAAGGTCCGATCGTGACGATGCATCTGGTACCTAAACGGAACGTTAACATTTGGCATACAAACACACCACTTATCTTCACCATCTAATTATTTTAGAAAAGTGAGTATTAAAAGAAAATTATAAATGAAGAATAAATGATTATTTCTTGTATCAGTCGATTTTATACCAATTTTATATGAAATTGAAACAGAAATGAAAGTATATGTAATCCCCACAAAACCTTGTAACCCAACCCTTGCAAGCTTTCAAGTTTGACAGCCAAGCTAGTCAGTTCAAACCTGGCTACTCTGTCGGAAGTAACTCGAGAGCTATCGCTTACATCACACAGCATTGTAAATACTAGAGATAATATTAGTAGTAAAATATTCTAGGAATAATGTAGCGGAGTTCGACTTACACCACATTCGCTGAGTTTGTGTGCCGGAGCAGTAAACGCTCGGGTTATGTATCGCCTCTGCAGCGGAATGCTGCTGTTTTCAGCTTTCGGGAACATTATTTGAATGCTTGATGTGTATTTGAGTATTTTATTCATTTATTTTATTTCCAGCTGTATAAGCTTTGTAATATTCTAGTATTATAAGTTGTGGTTTACGTGGGTGTTTCTTTACAAGAGCTGGCAATTCGTCAATGTCAGGCTTTTAGCTAGTTATGCTGAATATTCTTTGATAAAACAGATTACAATCCACAGATTGAAGGTGTTTAAACAATAATTGGTTTGGGTAGTATTACCATGAATCTGTATGGATCCTATTTATGAACCAGCATTAGTACCGAGCCTCTCATATCTAGACAACGGCCGGAGTCGCTCTATCAAAATGTAATATTACTGCTGCAACAGCAAATGAGAAATGAAAAGTGTTTGTTCGAAATTTCAATTTTCGTTTAGAAAACGAGCTGCCTATTCTACATAGAAAGTCTCAGGGGATGGCAAAATTAAATGGATATTGATTTATCTTAAAGTTATGAATTACTAAAAGAGTTTCAATATAAACAATTAACACATGAATTACATAATCCATGACAACTTTTGAACTTGTTTTAAATAACCATGTAGAAATAGTAGCTCGTTTTTTTAACCTAAAATTCTCCTGTTAATTAACGACGAATAATTATTAATTATTACGCAATGTTTTGTCTCACTTGCTCGAACGCGAAACGGAATTGCAGGGCACCAAAACTGAACGCTGGGATATTGCTCTAAACAAAGTTTGTTGAAAGTCTAAAACTTGTATGTGTACAGTGTACAACTATGTTTTACGAAACAGGTCGTTCTTGTTTTAACAATAATTCGTTGTAAGATATGATGAGAATGTTTGAAAATGTCACAAACATTTTTGCAATAGAACATAACTTCTGTATAATAAAAATAAAAAAGGATCTTAATTGAGCTAATCAATTATAATTATAAAAACAAATTACTGAACACATTTGATTAAAATACTCCGATGAAACATTCTCAAATGAAAATCTAAATCCGAATTTGGACGTACAACTTAATTCACTCCTTTTCTGCGCGGGGTTTAAAATAAAAGAATAATCAAAATGAGTTTTTATGGCCTTTATGGACCTTTTAGCACCTAGGTGTGTTAGTAAAATAAAAAGTACTGTAAATGAAGAGCTTTAATAATCAATAACATTGAGATAAAGTTGATTAATTATGTTTCATTTTTTGATAGCATTTAACTCAAACACAGTGGCGGATTTACACATTTGTCGCCAGTAGGCTATTCAAATTTTGCCGCTCCTACTGATTTTTTGTTCCCCTACTGGCTACTTTTAGTATTTTTTCATAAATGGCCGTTGGAGTAATCAATATACTGTACAGTACTAAAATATTGTAATTTTTGTAAAATTCTCGACTCGTTTCCTCCGTGTATATAATAATGCTTTTATTCATTTCTATAAGACAAAGTAATTTTTTTGGGTTAAATTTGCCACCCCCTAAAATCTGCCGTCCTAGGCCACAGCCTACTCAGCCTGCTGGTAAATCCGCCACTGCTCAAACAGCATGCGCCTTTATTAAAGCAATACGTTTGTATACGTCTCTCGATGCATATGTGTGCTTAAACCACAGAATAAGAAATGTCGTCGCCAAGCCAGAGTCAAGATAAACAGTGTGTTTGTAGCTAGTATTGCCTACGCTGGGTCTAATATTACTGTTGTAGGATCGACCAGCCCCTGCACCGCCTGCTTAGCAAACTATTGCCTTTTTGTAGCCGCGAATAGAAAGTGCTAAGTTGAGGTTAGTGCTTTTGCTGAAGTAAGTAATAACACCTACACCAATCATGTGTAAAGAATCAAGCCGATTTCAAGCTATCTTAGTCGATATTATCAGTGAAAGGCTTTTATTTTTCATGTCTTTGCATATATTTGGTATTCAGTTGTTGTTGCATTCACGTACATAATATAAAAGCTCCGAAGTTTGACGCTAATGTATTTTACTTCAACGAGGTTGCAAAGGACCTTTATAAATAGTTTTGCTTTGGTCTTGTGAAAGTGTCAATAGAGTTAGGTATATAATTATTGTTCTAAGTACTGATGGCCAGTTAAATAATCAACCTTATTGAACTAAACAAATAAAGTTCGAAAAAACAAAATGCAACTGACATAAAGGTAAACATGAAACGAGGATTAAACAACCTGACAAGCAGCTGATTCCCAGATTCACAAAGTATTATTTTATTGTTTGTTTACGAAATAAGTTTATGAGCCGCATCTGGAACTATACACAAAGAATATGTATTTACAAACAGCTATAATTTAGAACAATTATCAAAACATAATTTGTATAAATTAAAACCATTTATTTCATGAAATCCATGCGTCAGAGTATTAATGAAAGGAATTTTTGTGTTTTCTGATGTGTGTTTATTTGTAAGTCAAATTTAAATTGCATTTGGACATCACGTCCAAACAATCGGATTTATAAAATAATTGGCGTATTGTTTACGGACGAGGGCTCTGCTACTATAATTAGGATTAAAGTCAATCACCTAAGGTTAAAACTATAACGGGCTATTTGAAATAAGACTTATTATATAACTAGAAATGTTCTACGGACCGTTAATTGCATATTTTTTATCAAAAATATTAAAAGGTCCATAATTTCATATTCATATCGTGTATTTCAAAATCCTAAATTCTTGATTTAAATTGAAATTATAAAATGTTATAACAATAACTAAATTTATATCTCGTAATCCTAAAGATACCCACTTTGTAATTCTAGGTAATTCTGTTTGTCACGCTGCAATTTGATCACGCTGCCCTTGGTGAATAAAAGTTTTTATAAACTATTTTTCTTCCTCTTATAGATAAGTAAACTGTTTGGAAAATAATAATGATGTGACACCTAATAATCATATCCCATCCATTGACTCTAATGACACCGTCAGACTCCTCGATAAGAATTTGGACCAACCTTAACCATATTCATAAATTACCTCATTAACCAAACCAACCAAACTCACAAAATCAACAGAATCGTTGTCATAATTTTTACTGGCAACCAAGTTACAGCGTTTGGCGTCGATTTATCGCGGCCTCCGACCTCGTATTATCTGGCTTACTTAGCTTATGAGAATCATAATGTTATCCAGAATTAGCGACCTCCAGGGAACGAGCGTGCACGCGCCGCAAATTGGACCCAGGAACAATGGCCCGAAGACGCATCAGATATGCCCTAATAATGTGTGGATCGCTAATTTAGTGGCCTATGTGCTGGTAGAGAAATGATCGGAGGTGCTTTTTTGTGTAAATATAAAGGTATCAAAAGAAAAGAGCTTGATTATAACAACTTGGTATTTAAATAATTTTAATATATTGTCAAATTTAATTTCGTTTAACCCAAGCTGTGTCCCCTAATAATTCGTATTTCATATCAGGTTTTAATATTATTTAGTAAAAAATATGTAAACACAGATTCACGATGATTGTGGTGTATGTTTGTTTGGGTGGAGATCATGTTTGTGTATCTTTTACATTAATATTTTGATAACTTAACAATAAAATTGGTCTCCCCATGACAACAGTAAGGATGTTAGATTTTTGTTCTTGAAAAATAAAGTTATTAGATACTTAAAGTACTCGTAGTTCACCTCACCGCGAAAAACATCATAAAAATTTTAAACTTTTAGATTTTACAAGCCATACGCACATGAAAGTCAACCAAAAAGATGAACCGTTTCGTCATAGTAACCGGCATACTAAAAATAGTATAATTTAGTTAATTAGTGCAACCGGATTAGTAAAGTAAACATTACGCGTGATTATTGCACAAACACATGTGAACCCGGCGAGTTAGCGGAGAGTTTTATTTAATATTACTCTTTGATTTCTATTAGTGATGTTACGGGGCTTCGAATACGATTCCGAATCGGGTTTTCCAATTGATATTACTCGTCCGATCTTGTTGCCGACCTATTAAGCTGACATATCATAGGATGTTCGTAAAAAGAAAAGGCATAATGCTTTTGTAATAGTACATGAGTTCATCCATATTTCATTCTTAGATAATGAAGTTGTACTTCGAAATATTTGTCTTTATTTAGGTTATGTATAGTTTATGTTTCTAAGACCTGCTTTATTAAGGTCTCTCTTTTTCTCCGTCTACGAATTTAAATGTTCTGATTCCAATTTATTCACCCATACAGCCATCTCCTTAACATTCCTAAGTTCTCTAGAAGCGGTAATTTAAATGAAAGGAAACGCGCCGCCGCTGCCCCCTCGTTTTAATTAGTGTTTAAGAAAAGTGCCGCAGCGAAAATGTTAAATATTATTTGGTAAATATTACTCTTGATAGTTTCACCGGAGATTGCAACGAGGGACGTGGTTTAATATTAATTAAAGTGAAGAACAAGGCGAGGAGGTAAGTTCGGTTTTCGGCTGACGAATTCATGGTATTTAAATTGACCATATGATAAAGGATCACTTGTATTTATTTCTATTAAACTACAAATGTTGAATTGGAGCTCGAAAAGTGAATTTATACAATTCATAAATTAATTTGATTAAATGTCACGATTAGTTCGTGACTTAATAGATCTAAATAAAAAAAAGTATTTATAAAAACTTACGATTGCTTTTTTTTTCAATTTAAGGATTCAATTCAATAATGAATATTTGTATTATTGTGTTTCTGAAAATCCTTAATTTTTAATTTTTACAATAAATTAACATAACTTACGATTAACAATGCAGATATATCTTTTGTTTTTAAGCAACATTCTAGTGTTAATATTTTAACTTTTAAACTATATATCACTATTGGCCTCACTCAAAGACGGCGATATCAATTAAGTCACTCTATCTATACTACAGATTTTGTACAGATTCGCTAAGGAAAATCTATACTTTAATTATTATTATTTTGTGTTTTATGGCAATCGGCTGTTGTAACTACGCAATAACTATTTCTGTCATATAAAGTATTAGTATTATAAAAGTATTAATAAAATTAAAACAATACTTATAAGACATGCGGCTAAAAAACCCAAATCTCTACTTAAATAAGCCTCGGGCACTGCATGTGGCTATTCGTGATTTTTGACGAACATTCGCGTTGTATAGATGGCATATTTGACAAATATTTGTTTTATTTGCCTATCTGACAAATAAGGTAAATAGCAAACACCCCCTTCCATGTCTCTGTCGGTTTTTTTGTTGCACACCAAAGGAGTCATACGGGCAAATACGCAAAAATGACACCATAATGGCGTATTTACAAGCACGCGTTCCGCTGGTTTGTACGGACGTCTTTTGTTTGTTTGGAAGATTTCGTTGTTGTTGGGAGGTTAATGTTTCTACATAATTTGGAACAATAGTATAGTAAAGGTTTGCCACGCCAAAAGAAAGACACAAGAAGAGTCAACATCCACCAGCGTCTCATCCTCTACGGTCTCTTAACAGCTTTGTACTTTTGCACGCATAACGCAATTATAACAGAATTTAAAATTAAAAAAAACCGCTATAAGTGCTAGTTTGTCCGTCGTGTTGGCAATCGTATTCTTTACAGTTCTAATTTGATATAATGCTCTCTAGCTCCACCCAATAGCTTCATCCCTGTCAGTTTCTCCGACTCTGGTATTATATAACCTTGTACGTAAACGTCATATTTTTATAAAATAATGCATACATAATGTAAAAAGAACGCTCGCACAAAGTTACACAGGAGCTGTCATCGAGAAAATAAAGAAATGGAAATAGTATAGTATCAAATAGTTGGGTATTTGCTATTTGGCCTCCTTGTGTGGATGGTCGTATTGTCACTTATTGTTTATTAGCGTCCTGTCAAATATTTTTACAAATACGCAAAAACAAAAAATAACCAAGTGAAGTGCCAGGCTTAACTAATAGTCTCAGAAAAAAAAATATGGATGATAAGGAAGCGGCAATATTTCTGTTAGAAAATATGCCCCTGTAAAAAAGTGGACTAAAACTAAATGTGTTTAAATAATGCATGCCGCATCCACACCGCGCCATGATCGATTACTGCAGGATATCCGAGGGACACCATGGAGAAATATATCATAAACATGCATGCTGCGATGTGATGGCTTTTGTATGGGATCAAATCATAATCGAAATCTAAAACACCGATATTATATTTATATGTTTCAATGACAGGAAAAATAGAAATTAGTTTGTACAATTTCTAAATTGACAGATACTGCCTTGGTTCGATCAGACGACACGAGTCTTTCAGAATCGCATCAGCTTCAGTACCAAACGTCGTTATCAAATATCTTGTTCTTCCTAGCTTTTTATAAGGCCTTTTTAAATCATAATCGGTCACTTTTCTTTACTACAACGTACCGGGACGTTGTGGTTTATTAGAGTTCTTCAAACTACTGAAACATAGCACTCTTTTACCACATATAGGTATTCTCACTTTACTTAGAATTAATACAATGTTGTTTTATATATAATCCTATCGAGGCGGCTGCCCACAATAGAGTGCTGGAACATTCTTTGCGTCAAATTATGCCGGAATTCTAAGTTGCCAGCAAGTTTGTTTGTGCGATAATGTATTGTATTATATAAAGTACGACCAAACGTTGCAGTACGAATTTATGTGAACACACGTTATTAATAATTAAATAGTTGAAATCAAAAAGGTAAATATAACCGGAAATACATTCTTCGTTAGACTTTATTAGGTGTGAAAAGATTTATTTGTCATTATGAAAAATTATATCGGAAGGCCTTTTATGAGATGACCTAAACAAGGTCATGATGGAAAATTTCAAGAACTAAAAGGATTCAAGGCCAAAACATATTAGCCTATATTTAAAAACTTGCAGATCTTAAGCTAAAACGTGTTGAATAAATAAAAAAAAAAGATTTCTTATAAATTTCTTATAGATTTATTATAAAATATGTACTGGTGAGGTGAATAACAACATATTTTGAGAATTTATTCATAATTGATGCTTAAGAATCGTGATGTGACAAGCATCTGTATGAGGATGATGTATCTAGCAACTGTAGTGCAGCTGTAGGTAGCTTGTCACACCGCAAGTATCAAAACATCATTAAAGAAATTCCCAAAAAAATTTGTTATTCACGTCATTACGGACTTGCATCTCACCCCAGATCACCGTATTTAAAATCTTTTCTTTTTTTGTCTGTTCATAATAAAAGTGTCAATTATATAAATTTATTAATTATATAATTGACAACTTGTGTTGACATTGAGTCGCACAGCACCTACTGTATAAGTCACCTGACTTTTTTATTTTTTATTTGGATTTGGCTTTGTCTTGGTTCTCACTTGGTGGAAACCGATGATGGACACGAGGATCTAAAAATTAATTTCAAATAGAATTAATAAATTAATTAATTGATAATCTGAATTGATTTATGAACAACAAGAAGATGTTATAGCAATTTATGTGACGTGTAAACATTGAAATTGTTGATTCCATTCAATGAACTCTACAACGTTTTTTTTTCCGAAATATATTGTGTATTTATGACTTTTTTGGCCTTTTAAATTTCACCGGACTGTATTAACTTACATTGGAACGAAACTTAAACTACTCCTACATATGATATACCTCTTAGGGCACCCGAGAGGACTCGGCTTAGGACGTCGTATTTTAAAACAACCACTGGTTCGGAAGGGTCATCTACTGCCAAAGAACCAGCAAGAAACTCAGTAGGAATGCGTACCACGCGTCAGCCTGGCCCACCGGCGGGTTAGGCGATTCAAATGCCGTGTTGCCCTATTTCTAACTGGAACGCCGGCGTTCCTTGTTGTAATAGCGTCGTCGGGATCTGTTAAGACGTTACTCGGACGCCTGTAACGGACCACCGCGTCTGGGTTAGCTGCGTATTCAGCTGACTTATTGGCCGGCGAGTTAGGATGATGGGGAGCATTGTCGAGCTGGCGTCTGGATGCCAACTTCATGAACGCAGCAATGATGGGCAGCTCAAGATTCTGATGCAGATCTAAATTGCGGACATAGGCCGGGGCCCCAACGCATTTGCAAAATAACCTATTTTGAATAATCCGCAAGTGATTGAAGTTGGACTTGCTGGCGTGAGTGATCACCACACTGGCATATGTCATGATGGGGCGCATTACTTTCAAACTGTTTAAATGTCATGGGGCGCATTACTTTCAAACTGTTTGCAGAAGTGCATAAATGTATTTATAAAAATTATACATTGAATATTCCCATCTCTTTGCATTTTAAAATAACTGCTTCATTATCTCTTGTCACTTATCGCACTATTCTCAAGTTCCAACTTTTTTTTGCTATTTTCATATCCGGCGAACGAGCACACGACTCACTCGATAAGATTCATGACCATGAAAATGTAATAACTGAACTTTTCAAAACCTGGTAACACTGCATAGTCAATCCTAAACCGCGAAAACATCTAAAAGATACACAACAACATTAAACTTCAGAATTCCTCTTTAAAAACCAATCGTCGCCTTATCAAATGGCAGAACAACCACGCCGCCGAACCGAAGCGCATTTACACCGATCCGCTGAATCCGTGAACCGGGTAAATATACTGAAAACTGGGTCGCCGCAATGTTAAAAATTAGACACGCACTTAGCGAAGCCGGCGACCGGGCGACGAATGCTAATCAACTGACATTAAGCTGTCTTATTCCGCTAAGAACGCACTAAACTCGGTTACAACTACGTTTGGGTACATTTTTATTCTGATGAGCCTTAAGCAGCGGTTTTATGGATGCGACTTTTGTTTTATTAGCGTTTTACAAGCGGCCTGACATTTTGGGAGGCGTACGTAAGTAGACTAAATTAGTTGTTGAGCTTTATTGCGGTTATCTGTCTTGTTAATTTATATATTTAAATGCTATTGGTATATTATCTAATTTGCAATGGCGTTCGTAGAAACTGTTTGTTCTTCATCTGATAATAAAATGGTCATCAAATAAACCTACTCATTCCTCTCAGGTGTATGTTGAAATACCTATTTATGAACACAACTACTTAATTTTTTTTTTTATTCCTCTTCTTATCCTATTTAAGATAATACGATAAGTAAACCATATTTTAGTGTATCCCAATGAGCAATTATGTTTTATTGTTAACTATATACTACAAGATTACAAATTTATTGTTGCCAAACAGAAACTAGTGCAGAATATCCTCTTCGGTCAAGGTCAGAGTAATAGGCCTAATAAACAAACGTCTTCATAGCTGTTTTGATGGCTTCACATTCCCTCTATAGTAACATATATTAAACTAAATCGTAATACTACACATCAATGATTGATACCCAAAAACTATTTATCCATCAGGAAGAAACACAGAAAATTAATCCGGGTCCAAAAATAAGTGTCCATTCGAGTTTCTTGCAAAGTTTACATTAATTATCAAAGCCAATACCAAATTTAGTGAAACTCGATCGATCGTGCTGGAAACACGAGTTAAATATGTTTAGAAGTACATCACATCTGTCCCAGAATAGCGAGCGCCGATTCCCTCTTGCACGAGCTCCCGTTTCGCAGCACACAACTTGCACAGAAAACTTTACTAAGTGTTAACAAACTTTTAAAGTTCTGTGTATAGAGTTAGGATAGCGACATTGCAGGACAATATTTAAAAATTATGACGAGGTTTTTCAAGTGATTTACACTGTTTTATGTCAAACGATACTTGTCGGTCAATTAATTCCTAGCTATTACGGTGAATTATTATTGAGAATAATTCAGAAATTTCGAATTTTATTGTTTTCATGAAAAATACGTTTTCTTATAATACCTTTAAAAAACTATGATTTTTATAAGTCGCAATAACGACGCGACCCCTTAAATTCAGGATATCATAAGATTAGCATAGATTCCTCATCGTTGCTTCGCTCCTGAGTCCGGATTAAGAATCAACCGTCGTGGAATAAGCCACACTACAATAGCGTGAAAACTACACTACACTATTACTATGGATTTACTTGAAATAGTTGAAAGCTTATCCAGTTTTAACTTTATAGTAGGTGTACTCATCCAGGTAGAAATATAGGTAACAAAATAATTAGGTAAACTTTAGAGTTTTTAAAGATGAAATATGCTACTATCATATACTTGGAAAGATAAGGCGTACAAGTAAAGCAGATACAGCAAACAAGTCTCTGAAATTTATCACTTGCCTCTACGAGATTAACCTACATGTCAAATAGATTACCTCACAGTTTTCAAGAGAAAACCAGCGTGAATCCAAGTACTGTTCACCTCAGAGACTGATTGATGTCCACGGTTCACACCGTTATTTGACATAATATCAAAGAAAAACAAAAAATATGTGTTTATTATCAGTAATTCCGGATTCCGTTTTGATGAACGGCCTGCTGAGCAGTTTAACGGCTCATTAAACGGCAACATAATAAAAACTGCGGACCGGGTCGCGGGCGCGCCATCCGACACCGAAATAGATGCTTTGTTTTACTTGCCGCGCGCGCGCACCTACCTTGCGACACATCAGATTTATAGATCCGATTTATTACACAATAACGATCCGAGACTTTCCTATATTTACAGTTGATAAATAGCGCAACATTAAACATGAAGATAAATAGACAAATAAGACGTAAAGAAAAATACGACTCACCTGAAAAAATAGGCAAAAGCACACCCATTGGTAGTATTTGTAGATTTTTCTGTCGCTCATATCTTCCTTCCCTTTCTCGCGGCTGTTGCCGATGCCGGGGTAGGGCACCTCGACACCGACCTTCTTGTTAAAGAAGCTCTTGAGCGTGTAGGTGGAGTGGATCCAGCAGTAGGTGTTGAGCACGTCCTCGGGGATGTCCTTCGTGTGGATGCAGTCGATGGGGTTGCCGACGTACTGGCGCGTCGTCACGATCAGGCTGAACGAGATCAGCAGGATCACCGTGATGGAGTAGTGCAGGCGGAACACTGGGGAGTCGATATGCACATAGTTCACCTTGATGAGATTCTTTAAACCGCGAAAAACGTCTAACATCTTAAACGCTTGAGTCCTTGAACCGTGATTAGTTCGCTCGTTTCGGTCACTAACATTATTTCAGCTTCGTTACCCGACTTATTGTTTGAAAGCACCAGTTATTTATTGACTACAAATTCACTAGCTGTTCGTTAAGGCACTATCGTAGCGGCAGTGGTGGGGTGTCCATGCTCGGTTCACTCACGTTGGTGTATCTTCTTGGGTATCTTTATGAACTTGAGGAGCGATCCCGCTTGTGTCATGTTTTCTGCGTTTCATTATTAGCGTTCGTTCGTCAGCTGTGTCTCGCTGCGGCCATGATGTGTTCAGCGCGGCGGCGGCAGCGCTTCAAGTGCTTCTGATATTTCTGGTCGTCTCGAGTCTTCTAAGAATTGTAAAGTAGTTCGCTGTCGAGTCCCTGTCGTATAATTTATAGTTCAGCTCGTTGTCCACCCGCTGAGCACCTGCACCGGTATGTCATGATTCATCAGCTAAACACACACATTAAGAGTTATTATGTGTGTTTAACATTTTGGTTATTAATACCCACGTGGACCCTGGATTCATTCTGTTAGCCAATTGTACCTCTGTGTGTTGATAATACGACTAATGTTACAGAATTTTTTTATACTATACCAAATCCAAACTCTGTTGAATCACGTCAATTATCGGTAAAAGCATTTCACAATGCACTTCGCGAGGTTTCTATCTCTAAGTAAGGAAGTGCGGTCTACATAAATAGATTCACATCAAAGGCTTACTATTACGGAAGCAGCATTGGTCTTACTAAGTAAGTAGACTTACATAAAAGCAGTTATATTTCCTGTAGGTCTAAAATAGACTAAGTTAACTTCCTAATGGTAAAACTTTACCAAAGAATCTATCTTGGAAAAACCCTTAAAAGGATCTCCCAAAGAGTCATCTAAAAATATTTTAAAAGTTAATAAAATAACAACTAGGCGTCGATAAATAGTAATCAAAACACGGGTAACCCAAAACTGTCGATAGTGCAAACGCTTCGAGCATCGAGTATCGACAAGGCAGCTTTGATCTCGCATCTGCAGCACGGACGGATCCCGCCGGCACATTGTAACACTTTTAGCCGACTCTCGATGAAATATCGTTATTGAATATCAATCGAATCTGAAAGTCATTTTCTTAAAATGTTTATATGTACTACTTACAATTGCTTGTTTAATATTTTTTATTGAGATACGAACATTATCATTTTTAATAGGTTTTATTTAACACTTTAAAATACAAAGTTTGTTTGATTTTAATATCAGCTATAGATTTTAATATATAATTAATTTTAATGGAATACAGGTAACGACGTGGTAACGAGCATTCCTGCTATTCATACAAAGTCGAAACATTTGTCGCGATCAAAAATAACTATAGTACCTCGTAAATGCACAGGAACGACGTCGCTCGCGGTTTCTACGAAAAACTATAAATAATTAATAACTTACGAACAAAAAGCGCGATAAATATTTTCTGAGAAAAACAAAATAATTCGTTAAAAAAATTTAAATGAGAATTAAGATGGGCTCAAACTTTTCTAAATATACAAACGTTTAACAATCAAAGCTCAATGACTCATTATAGTGTATTTTCGTATAAATATCGTGGAACAGTTAAAAATAACCGTGTTTCTGTGTTAACCTTGTGTTCTTGACATAATGGTCGCATTCTTCTTTCTGAAGTATTGTGACAAAGCGCGAGCTGTCTTTCAAGAAAGCGTTATAAACAAACTTTGATATTTCTTCAGTTGTTTAAAAAATTTCAGCTGTTTCTATATTCCACGAATTTACTATTTGTCTATGTTTTTCGACCATCTAATCTATTTTACCTATGGCCGCCTAAAATTACTCGTAAATTTTTAAATCACCTGGTGTCAAATTTTGACAGGCGCAATCGTTGTTAAAAATATATGTTTTGAGCGAAATATTAAATTGTTCACGTCAGCTATTAAATCAAATAAAAGTATTCTTAATGACTATTTAATGAAATACGACGACTCATTTTTATAAATGTTTCTCTATCTGGGAGCGAAACGGCGCCATTTGTCAAAATTAACAGTAGGGCTTGGACTAAATGAGTCGTTCAAAATACGTAATATCCCATCATCAGACGGAGGTACGGTTGTAAATATGTTTTGGTCTGTTATACGTTACTTTCATCTTTACATCTTTAGTTTTTCTACGGTAACAAAATATTTAAGTTTACAAACGTTTGTTTATTCCTAGTTTTAGGGTTCCGTAGCCAAATGGCAAAAAACGGAACAAATTCAAATTCAAATTCAAATATTTATTTCTCAACATTGACAATTACTTGTTCTTATTGACGTCAAATAAAATATGATTCTACCACCAGTTCGAAAAAAAACCTTCGTGAAGAAGAACTGGCAAGAAACTTCACGGGTATATTTTTTTTTTCAAAATAAATTTACAGTCTCTTTATGTCTATACAAAATTATTCTTTTCTGCATCTGTTAGCTCGGCAAGTCTCCCTCCCCCCAAGTATCCAAACGACGAACACCCTCAAACGGCACCCGTTCACGAGTTAACGCGGGATCCAGCCATCGCCCTCCTCAACCATATTAGAGGGAAGTGAGCGACCCGTCACCCGAACAGCAAACCATTATTGATTCGTCGTGTCTGTGTGTCTTCCGTATGTCACAGCCACTTTTTTCCGAAATTTTAAGAAGAGAGCAGACGTCGTTGGCGCTCGTGTGCGCAGAGCTCATTATTTTCGATACATTTGAGAATGCTAAATATTGCACATTTATGATTTGATACTGTTTTCGTTGGAACAAATTAATTTCAATTACTTACATCGAAATTATTCTTTTAACTCATTTACTGCCTAGAAATTGGTAAGTACTTACTATAAAACGTCAACCTAATAAGTTTTGAGATTTTCTGTAAATACACTATTATTAAACATCGATCAAAGTTACAACGAACTACAAGAACTTTTATGTTATGTTACTTGCTGCTACGGAACCCTTCATGGGCAAGTTTGACTCGCATTTGGCCGCTATTTTTAAATCTACAGTGGAGTCATATCGTCGTTTAGTGAGTTTTAACCACAAAAAACTAAGAGTTTATTTTTAAAGAAACAATTATAATATGTACAGTTATGGACAAAAATAAATAAATATAAATATTTCTAACAATCACACCACATTATCTAGCCCAAATTAAGTATCATTAAGAACTTTTGTTATGAATACTAGATAACGGATAAATAAACTTAAGAAATATATAAACACACATAGATTTTTTTTAATATATAGATATTAAAAATAAACTTAAATAAACATACATACACATCCATGACTAGAGAGCAAATATAATATAATATCTGCTCCTACCAGGATTAGAACCCGGGACCTCTGGCATGGAAGGCAAGGCTACTTACCTCCATACCAAACAGGCCATACAAAACATGTATGTATGATCTCAATGCACACGATTAATCAGACGGTGAGGAATTTTTTTAAAGAGATCAGTCGTCCGGACATTATTTTCTAACTGACAGAACGCGAACCCACCCGCAAGCAATAGCTAACTGCATCATACAACTTACAGTACTTCGAGTATTACGACTTATTGTTACCATATTTTCGATAATAACAAAATCGGAACAAGGATTTCCTAGTGGCCACATCACCGGTGCGCGGCGCGTGCGCACCGCATGAGTATTTGGGTTAATCTCTGTGACATGTGGCAACAATGATACTTGGCGTTAGTATTTATAATATTATTACTGTACTGAGATAGATGAAGATTGTTAAGATTTCCTGAATATTACGTTGGAAGTGAGAAGAAATCGAACCGGAATATAGGTTTTAGCTTATTTTTTTTATCGATTTATTAAGTGATCAGCTAAGATAAATTACTATACTATTTCCATTTCTTTATTTTCTCGATGACAGCTCCTGTGAAAACTTGTGCGAGCGTTTTTTTTACATTACGTATGCATTATTTTATAAAAATATGAAGTTTACACAAGTACAAGGTTATATAATACCAGAGTCGGAGAAACTGATAGGGATGGAGCTATATCGATAAACGAGATAGGTAGAACTGTCATCGAGAAAATAAAGAAATGGAAATAATATAAATTTTGTATTTCTTCAAGGTATAAGCTCCAATTTATTTATTTTGTTATTAGCAATAAATTAATAGTTGAAGGTTTAGTTTTTGAATGTTTATTTTAATAGAACATTATTGCTCCAAAATGTTTATAAAATAATATTTTGTAGAAATAAATCTAATAGAATAATATAATGTTTTTGGGAGTTTTTGGCGATTTTATTTTTGTTTGATTTTGCTGAAAAAACTCAACTTGTAGGTCAGATCATAAAAATAAGAAAATCTAAATATATTTGTTTTGCAACTTATGAATCAAAACTCTTTTCGTTTATTTCGTCTGAAGTGAATAAAGACTTGATGTGAATGAAGAATGAATTCTTTGAATGCTTTTCTAACAAAATAAGATGCAACAAAGGCGAAATTATGCAGTTCGCATATTTTTGACTTTTGCTTCTCAATCACGCACGCACACACACGGACAAATCCCCGAGTTCGTTACATCGGTAACCCGCAAATCTTCTCCAAGGAGCTTCGGAAACACATACCTCCTTTGTGAGGAAGTCAACGACATCAAATGGTATTTATTGAGAAAAACCAATGGGAACATTGGCATTTTTATTACTCTTTTTAAAATATATCCCAATGTGTGGTTACGCGTCGTGAAGCTTGAATCTTCCAGCTTGGGAGTGAAACGTGTGCGAATGCATTTGTGAAAAGTATATTTCTGTAAAAAGTATTTTAGAATAAATTGTTTAGAATGTTATCTCAGTAAGGTTAGTTGAGCGTTTATGCTTTATGGGATCTTAAAAATTGTGTTGGAAAATAAACTTTCGAAGTTGTTGATATACCTGGCAGTACCTAAATATCAATTAAACAATATGAGAAACAGTTATTGATTTTAATTACTATGTATTTGAATGTAAATGAGGGAGTTACTATATCGACATGACGTAACTGATAGAATCAGGCGTTACTTTACGGAAATCCTTCCGCGACATTTGGGTTTAATGGACTTCTAAGCTTTGAGTATTGCTCGAATGTCTTGCACACTGAACTGTCACGGAAGTTGCAAAGTAATTTGCATGCAATTAACATGACCATCGAAATTGTGTAAAAACGACGTATAAACATAGTAAAAAGGTTTTGATTTCATGTTGAATTCAGACAGCTCATTCGGCAGAGTTTAAACTGTACATTCAAAAAAGGCTTTGCCTCCAATGTAAACAAATAGTATACTTAATCAGCGTCTATAAACTTGCTTTCAAGCTACTATACCCTGTGCTAAAAATAAATTGTTATACATCGAAATATTGTTCGCCTTAATACGAAACAATTTAAATTTTAAAATCTGAACATTCTATATATTTTTCAAGATATATATCAAAGCGATGAATGTAGTGCTCTGTAGATTTTGACTCACCGTCTGGGCAGAGGGCAGAGTCGTTTCCAAATAAGTTAGGTAATGTGAAAGTTAATACAGACATTAAAGCTTTATTCTTTTGTAGCTTTCGAGACAAAAGCTATTTGTTTTTATTACTGTCCCATACTTTAGTATTGTACGTCCGGTACTAAAGCACCTGCTATACATGATATGTTCTCAGTTTAGCGAAAGGGAAATTTGGGTTAATTACATTTTCGGTAAGATTATTATTAAAATGTTAGTTGTGAAATTTAGAAGAATAATTTGATCTTTTTTGATTTATTGCTACAATTCGTTTGATCACGAATTTTTTACTGAGTATGAAAGTGTGATATTTATAATAAAGATACTTCTACATGGAGGAAATTTTACTAATAGATTTTTCTGTAGATACATTTTTATTCAGAGGTGTCCTCCAGGTAAGGAGAGCTCCAGCACTACGTTAATAGAAGACTCGCATTTTTATACATTTAGTTGAACACATAATCTCTATAAAATGCATTTATAAATCACGGCCACAAATATTCCGGACACTTAAAGAACATTAAAAAGTCAGAACCAAAATATAACATTTAAAAAAAAATCGATAAAAAACTGTAACAGAGAGAGATAAAACTCTTCGCCAAATTTTCTTAACCTCTCAAAAATAGGCCCGCCGACTGCAAAACTTCTCCACGGAGCAAATCCAACACAAAGCTACTTCATCGCTTATTCCGCTTTATGTTCCTTAGCCTTAATGAACAAAAATCGTGTGCTCACAAAATGCCCACATATCACCTAAATGAACGAACTTCTCAATGAATAATACAGCTGAGAATATGACAGCGGCGTCGTGCCAAGTTCCTGTTTAGCGCTCTTTGGTCGAATTAAACATGTTCAGACCCGTGTATAAGTTTCTTGAGACAAAATTCTGATTTAAATTTTTTGATGCTGGCAACTTTGCAGCAGAAATGTCGAGCTGGGATCGACGTTAAATGTTACACGTTACATTGAAAAACTAATATATTTTTTGAATTGTCTATGCATCAAAGTTTACAATATAATATGTAGATGGTCCAACCTATAAAAATCAGGACGGATGTCAGAAGCTGACAAGCAACCTTCACTGGTTGTAGAAGCACCACAAAAAAGTACAAGTAATAATTTAAGTCCAACTACTCGATACTTGTAAGCCAAGTTAAATTAAAAGGATCATTCAGATCAGAATATTATAGACTAGTGATGCTCACGCGGTTTTCCTGAAGCTCCTGATTTCGTAGGAATTTCATTGTATCATATAGGCTATGTTCCTTGTGAATATTTTACTTTTCTTATGAAACTATTTTTTCTTAATTGGGGTCAATAGTTTGTGAATTGATCGCATAAATATAACCAAACAAAAACAAATATTTTCGCTTTACAAATAAGTTTGTATGTGCAAACTTTATTGTTACGCAAATGTTAATATAACTCAATTTAGATTTTATAAATCAGTGCGAAATTTCAGAATATTTCTTCATCTATTGTCGAGTCGTGATTCACTCTTGTTCCACTGGCCTAAGCAGCTTGGGATCGCGAAGCGCGCGACGGACAGGAAGCGATATCTACGCGCGCGCGTCGGTTGTTTGATCTACCCGATCGTCACATGTTTCGTTTGACGTTTACTGCTGTCAATCGTTGAATATCATTTACTGATTCGTTTTTTGATGTTTTTTTAGATGTACTGAGGATGATACTTGACGAATTTAATAATTTGGTTGGGAAATACATGTAAAACCGTATAATATACAGTTTTCATTATAATTTTCCTGAAGATTTATATCAGGATTTGTCACGAAGAATATTTTATGAAAATGGTTACGTGAATTCATCATCATCATATTCATACAATAATAATACTTTAAGACATTAAGTATCACCAATACGAGGCCCAAAAGAGAAATGACTATTCAAAGCCAAACAAAAAGTCGAACAGATTCCCAACAGATACAGAGTCAGTAAATCGCTGATCCATTTGGCAAGTTGTCGGCTGCACGGGGCAACTCGCTGGCAACTCGGGCCCAACTTGGGCGACTTCGACTGCCGTGCTAACATGCTTTGTCACTTTTTACTTCAACTTTCTAGAACACGGCTACTGAACAATTTTTGAACGTCAACTTTTGAAGATTATTTTAGGAAGACTAGTTATTGTAAAATATGAAAACATATTGGGGATAAGATTCTCTCAATGGTGTGTGACGCTTTGAATTGAAAACCAACAAAAATATGTCAAATCACTTATTGATATCAGAGCATGTTAACGTGAAGAAGAACTTCATGGGGAACTTTCAAAATCCAAAACAAAGCATTTGATTAAGCATTTGATTTCTATAATAATTAGGTTTTTGGTTTAAATGATAATATAAAAACCGTATATTAAAAAAGTAAAGTTGAAAATAGTAAAAAGTGGAGTAAATAGGCAGCTCTTGGATTAGCGTGAACGCCCTCGTCTTCATGGTCAGTCTCCATCAGGTGACATCATGTATCCAATTGAAATGTATGAATAAATACCACAAAATAACAAAGTAACTCAATTAATAATAAACTTTTAAAGACATAATAATAAGATAAGATTTGGACCAAGAAGAACCTGCAAATAAACTTTGAAGGCATACAACGGCGCTTATTTTACATATTTGTTTCTATTCCAATGATGAATGATTAAAAAAAGTGTTTCAAGATCACTTGAAAATTCCGGTACAAAAGCCTCATTTCTAAGTCCAAATGTGTGCAATTTTTCAGTGACGCGAATAACGTCATCTCGAAATCTGCTTCTACTTCTAGAACTTTCTCTCACTTTCTCACAGTTTACTGTGTTTTTACTGAAAAGGAACAACAAAAAATCTAATTTACATAATGCACGTACAAACGTGACATTATCCTAATGCAGTAACGTCTAACCCCCCCCCCCCCCCCCCGAAGCTGCAAGGTCTATTATAGATAGACTAATCCCGGTAAGTAGCAGATTATACTCATCATGGGGAATAACACGTGCCCACCAATAATACAATAACCAAAGGTATGAACTTATACACTATTGTCGCACAAGCCGACGTGCCCAACCGAGCGGAGAGTATCGAGGCCGCGGGGAAATATAATCTTTTGGAAATGTATCAAGAAAGTTGAAATGCATTTTGTGATTGTCTTTTGTTTCCTTTTTTTTAAGAAGGTTTCCGATGGTTTCAAGACTTTCTTTATTATATTTTAGTTTCGATCAATTTGAATGAAGTACCTAATCACTTACAGTACTTGACATCAGCTTGACATTAATAAATGATGTCATTACTATAATCATCTGGGTGATACGCTCAAACAAGAAAGATGAGTGTATCAGTTTAGAATTATTTCATTACATTCAAATTATGTACAACGTTGATAATAAATCTGTTAATAAATGGATATTTACTACGTCTACAATTCAGTAAAAACAGTGGTTTTTTTCCACAAACACCGCTCCGAACAAATCTAGCACCTACCACAAGGTGAAGGTGCACTAGTTTCTGCGACTGAAAGGAAATACAGCACTCGTAGGGCCTCCCAGAAGGAATTACCAATAAAGGCGGGAAAACATAAAGGCGTGTGTAATCAACTCTTTTTCTAAAGCAACAAGAATGCGTTTGAAGTAATTTTACACCGAGCGAGCGGTCGGCGACAGGAAGCACAGAGCTGGTTATGAGGATTTGAGCTTAAGAATTTGTTAAAAGAGTATTTCATTGTTTCACTTGTCATTGTTCTTGTATCCTTATATTGATATTTATACGCGTATATGATTGATATGTTTATCTATCTGAAATGAATTGGTATTATTTTATTAAGTATTTGATTTCAATAATATATAGGTAATAATATATAAAACTGTATATTAAAAATACAAAGTTGAAAATAGTAAAATGTGGAGTACATAGGCAGCTCTTGGATCAGCGTGAACACCCTCGTCTTCATGGTGAGAATCCATCAGATGACATGGTCGCCCAACGTGTGTCCAATTTGAATGAATGAATAAATACTGCAGAACAACAAAGTTACTCAATTAATAATAAACTTTTCGAAGACATATGATAAGATTTGGTCCAAGAAGAACCTGCAAATAACTTTGAGGCTACACAACCGCACTTATTATTCGACAATAAGAACAAATACAGTTGCAGAAAAAAGAACAAATTTATTAGCAAAAGAAACCGCTATGTGATTTCCACACTGACTTCAAATACCTCCCCAGTAATTTTGTCAAAGCAGATACCATGGTCCAAATAATTACTAGCAATTCTAGAATAGTAACGATTCAGACTAATTCACGAATAATTGAGCCAACTCCAACAGTCACCTCCACTCAAACGTCCATCATCATGCCCAGAAACGAACATTAGCATAAACCTTGATAAACAAATTTGCGAAAATGAATCAGAATTTACAAACAAATGCAAAGGCGTATTGCTTTTGTTTATCCGACAATTGCATGAAAATGATACAAATAATCACAAATCCTCAGACAAACACACCAACTGTTTGGCCCTAAAGAAGAGCAGAACTTGTGTTGTGGATGACCATACAGCGAACTGGGGAACCCAGAGTAAACATTTGTTTAGTTCTTCTACGCGAAGGTTTTTCCGAACTGGTGGTAGAGTCATGTTTTATTTGACCTCAATAACAACAAGTAATTGTTAATAATGAGAAATAAATACCTATTTTGATTTGAATTTTAACATACGTATATAAATATCAGCAACCATGACCCGAGAACAAACATCTGTGTTCGCCACACAAGACACAGACGGCCTGTTTGGTGTAGAGGTAAGTACCCTTGCCTTCCATGCCGGAGGTCCCGGTTTCGAATCCTGGTAGGGGCAGATATTTTATCATATTTCTTTTCTAGTCATGGATATGTTTATTTAAGTTTATTTCTAATATTTATATATGAAAAAAAATATCTTTGTGTGCTTATATATATTTCTTAAGTTTATTTATACGTTATCTAGTATCCATAACACAAGTTCTTAATGATGCTCAATTTGGGCTACATAATGCGGTGTGTTAGTTAGAAATATTTATTTATTTATTAGTTTATGTTTGTTTAATTTTTACCATATTTCACATGGTTGAGAATGCCCCGTCAGAACTCGAACCTGGGACCTGTTGTATTTAATTTAAATTTGTTTCTTTGTAATATTGATACCTATTTTCTAATTAGTTCTATAATTTATATAATTTTAGGTAACCGGTATTGTAAACCAATATAAAAAATCAATTAAAAGATACAATTTAAACTTTATGCCTACTTTATTTAAATTGTATCTTTTAATTGATGAATTGTCTTTATAATGTCATGATGTGAAGTGTAGCGTTGTTGGCAGACCTTTGAAATAAATAAATAAATAAATAAATAGAAGTTGAACTTGTGTTGCTACCAACGAGTAGAACAAGGCTCACACTTATTGATTATTTTCCAATGACGGATACAAATAAACATAGGGTACATTTAGATCCAGAAGTTTTACGTAAGCAAATGCGCGATACAGCGTTAGTATAAATATAAATTCGGAAAGTCCACTTGATCTTACTCACGGGAATTCTATGAACATTCGGAAGGAAGCACCTCCTCTATCTACTTACGTGCTGAGTAATGAGTGAGTCACCTATCTGTGCCGCGTTAGGTTCTCTTCACACTGTGAAATTGTGATTTGGTTTGATTTTAAAAGCTTAAGGGTTATTTCTCAAATCGGATTAGTTTTTTCATGCCTACAAGGATAATTTTTCGAAATGTACTATTTGCATTGTGGCGTATAGGGTATAAAAGGTTTGGCTAGGTTCAATAAGCATCAATGAAAATAGAAAGTAGAGAATGTACCTAAATGCAAGATTGTCCTGGATATTGAATATGCACGTAACGCACATAAAAAAATAAATCTGTCAACACACGTAAGAAAATTCGGTGACATTTCAATTGGTAACCAAACACGCGTTTGTTTTCCATGTCATCCGATGAAAAGCGATGACGGAGACGAGGGTGTGTCCCGCCTATCCAAGAGGTGAATGTCTGTAACAAGATTTGAACCCAGATCTTCGGAAATTAAAGTCAGAATTATCAATACATACACCCCGGAGCAATCAATTAGTGCTCGATATGTGTATTCAGTTGCATTACTGGTTTTTAGTTGCCATTATTTAAAAAAAAACTTTCTCAAATTTTTTATACTTACCTAGTAAATACAGAGTACTAAATCAATTGATTTCACAAAACGTAGCCAAATCGGACTGTGCATAAGAAAGGGAGCCGGCTTCCTAGTCGAGATTGGCTACAACGTAACTTCTCGTAGGGACAATAAAACAAGAAAGCTCATAACACCTTTTGCGACACCGACTACAAAAAAATACTGTTCCTATTCTAGAGATAGGTACTGCTCTTATTTACAATAAAAATGTTTGAAGAACTGGTTTGCACCAGGAAAATTAAGCTACGTTGATTTTATTGAAGAGATAATTTAGATTTATGTTTTAAATTTAATATAACACATACACACACTCTAAACATCGAAGCAGTTTTAGGAAATCAAAAACTAGTGTTACTTATAACTAGTCAGGAGACTATTGTAAGCGTAATTACAAAATACAATGCCACGTGGAATTGTCATTTCGATTGGTGAGTGAAACTGAACGTGACCCTAAGGCTGGCACCTACCTCGCACAACGAACTTCTATTGCGCCCCAGCGTGGTAATTCGGCCAGCCTTTTGGCTACTTTTCTGTAGTTTTTTATTAGTAGTATATTTAAATCTTTCGTATTATTATTAATTTAATATACATTTAAATATTTTTAAAAGTTTGTAAATAAAATTGTTAAAAAGATCCAAATTAAAAATACCTTTCATAGTATAAAAGTGTACTAAATAATATCGCCACTGTATAGTGTAAGCGCACCCTACATCAAGCGATTGTAAAGAAAAACAAACATCTTTACATGATGGACGGAGTATTTTACGAAAACTTCGTTTGTCGATAACTGGAAATGGAGTAACCAGATTTGTTTTCAATTTTTAGCAAGGAATTGAAAAATATTTATATATTCCTTGGTTTGATTAAAAACGTAATCTAAGTAAACGGAATCTTCTTAGACTATTCGTAGCCCCTCGCTTAGTTATTATATTAACTATTTTAAATTTATGTGATTTTAGTTTTAAATAAATAAAACTAAAGAGACTAGGCTTCTTCAGATTACAATGGCGAGGAGGGCTGGTTCCCGCGTACTCACTACATACTCACATACAGCCACACGATGTTTCAAAGCACATCTCAGAGAAATCTACATGTAATGACTGTTACGACAATTCACTAAAAATTAAAGACTTCACGACTGGAGTCAGAAAACAAACACTACGTGGTACTATAAAATTCCTTGCACAACATTACCCAGCCACGAAACCTCAAGTGTCCATAATTTCTCGGTTAAAAACTTCATAAGAAAGCTTTCTTGTAAACTTTACTATAAGCTCGCAAGTAGCAAGCTTTACAAAATATTAAAAAAAGACTATCTTCGTGTTCAGCGCGAGGGTGCCAAGTATTCATGATTTACTGGCTAGAACAGAACGCGCCGGAAATTTTATACTTTTGCATCCAAAATGTCTAGGAGCTAACTGTGAGTGTGAAGATGGTTAATTTAAGTGGCTGAATTATCCTTTAGTGGTTCTTTTTGTGAACCTACTTTAGAGTGCGTTTCGAAATGGTTTTCTTTAATGACAAAGTCGAGTTTGTAAATCTGTTTTAGATAAGAGGTTATACGTTAAATAAAATTTGATGGGATAATAATAATGTTAATAATAAACATATACATCATATACGCAACTATTGTATAGTATCCATTTAAAAAATGTAAGGTGGCCAAATTTGACATTTAAGTATGTTCATTCGTTTAAAGATCCAAACGGGAGACGCTTTTCAATAAATTAATTAAATTAACCTGGTTAGACGGCCAAGTGAAGTCATGGTAGTAAGGTAGTTTACATGTGAAATTTAGACATTATACGAGTTTATTTATGAGGATTCATATATATTATGTTGGTAAATAAATGATTAAGTATTCAACGAAAACAATTGCTTGAATCTGTCACACCTCATAAATATACGTTTACATACACAGTTACTTCAACTACGCACCCACTATACATACTTCCTTTTGGTAGCATCTCAAAACAAAAATAATTCACCGATTCAAAAAACTTTCCATATCAATTGAGATAATATCGCATTCAATGATCCGCCGCGATATAAATCTGTGCAGACAGTGGCTTCAGAATAAAACCGATAAGGAAAGATGTAAATCAATAAAAAGGAAGTGGGCTTGTTCTGTGCTTTTTGTAGTCCGCCAGAGTCCGGCTCTCTAACGATATTTCTCTTACTTTTCTACGGTTGTATTATTTAAAAAAAAAACAGATTCTTTTAGTACTAACTTTTTTGCTAGAAGTACTATTTCAGTCTTACAATCCGTATCTACATCTTTTTTAATGCCTCAATTATGTAAGCATAAAATATTACGGACACAAAAGCGATGTGTATTTTTCTTTGTTTTATTTAAACTTATTTTGTGAACTTAAAGCACTAACTAACTTGACAGAGCCAATAAAAATTCAAATAAGTGACATTTTGACACCGTTTAAGTCTTCCAGATATTTTTATTGAAATTCTGTTTTTAAATAGTTATTTTAGCTTCGAACTAAATGTAAGGCAGACAAAGCCCGCCACACCGATCGCGGCTGATTGCCGATTTACAATTAACTAACTAATTAAATGTAAAGAAAGGCGTTTGTAGATTCTGTGAGGTTATTATGTAATTCCATCGTCTATGATGGAGCCATCATGATATGTCGGCAAGTTGCCTTGATAGTAATATTCAATTAAAAAATTTCTGATGATCTCATTTTACGTACGTAAATTATTATAAGCTCCAATATTTTGCCTTCATCAATTAAAAGCCAATTTGATTTTATAAAAAATATTAATGTTATGATACGCAATTTTAGGCAGTAGAGCAGTATTTATCATTGCAAACATTCAAAATCGAATAAAGAATATCGAATGGGTTAGCTTCTATAAAGCCAATAATGAGTTTGCGTCTTGAACTCTTTACTACAAGAACCTAATCACCATACATGACTGATGTATAAAATTCCAGGCCACTAAGAACGTTTTTTTTATTGGAAAGTTTTTTTATGTATTGAACACTGGCAAGTTATGTTTTATTTTGGAAATTCGATTATTTAAAAGTGAAAATATATTTGTTCCAAATTTAGATTTCCCTCTAAATTTTCCTACCAGCATTTATGAAAATATTGTGCGTCATAGAAAAATGGATCTGCGTCGGGAACATTTTCGTGCAATGATTTTTTACGACTTCAAGTCCAACTTGAAACCTAATGAATCATTTAGTCGCCTTCAATTAGCTTTTATGAACAAACTGTGTACCGCTGGTATAACAAGTGCGGATGCAAAATTTAATAAAACCAGCATTCACATAAGAGGAGATTCAGCATAACCTGCAGATTGCATTAGGAGTACCATCTTTAAGTAGGGAGGAATGTTACGCGCTGGGTACCTCACAACCTGACCGATGCAGGCGCGCGTGGAATTATGCCATGATATAATTGATAAATTCAAAGCAGGTTCTTCCCACCGTGTTTGCGGTATCATAACAGGTGACGAATTTTGGATTTATCAATATGATCCAGAAACAAAGCGCCAGTCAACAATATGGCTGCTACAAAACGAATCAACGAAGATGCGCTCACTGCGTTCGAGAAAGTCGTTGAGGAAATATCTGTTGGAGACTGGAAAATGTGCTTTGAAAATTGGTTCAGACGCATGAAACTTTGTATAAACGCTGGTGAAGATTTCTTTGAAAATATGTAATAAAAAAAATATAACCTTATGAACATTTTTATTTTTTTCTCAAAACTTACTGAGTTTCCCGCGTAACTGTTGAAATTATTCTTATTATACTGAGACCCACTCCGGCGAGGTCTTGAGTAAAAACAATTACTAGGAGTCAGCCATGTTCCAGTTACAATCGTAACGATATACGTTGGCCGTCTGTCAACGTAAACCTTTTTGGTAAATACGGTTTCGTGGCGGTTTATTTATTTTTAAACTAGGACGTTTGGAACGTTAATATTTTTTCTACCTTGGTCAGCTGTGTTTTTATTTTCATTACATTTTCGGATTTAAGCAATGATGTATTTATAATTTTATTTTTATTGTTTAATGAATACTAATTTTATACATTTACCTAATAGAATTAGGATCTACTGGCGAGATATTGCAGTTTTGATTTCAAATCATCGTTAAGAAATTGATACGTTATATTATTTGAGGCCATTTAATGCCGCGCTTTTTTGTCAATAAATCAAGATCTAGTCAATGACATATTACATAGAGACAAGTTCTAGTTCAAGACTCTCAATACTGGCCACGCAAATACAAGGCAATTGCCCGCATTTCACTTAGTCTTGTGCAGCCCAGTGTCACGGCTGAACGTCAAACAAAACTTATTCCCAGTTCTGTGTTTTTAATACCGTACAATGCTTTCTTGTGTGTTTAGTCAATTCGCTAATTACACTGTTACTGTTAAAGACAGAAAAAACGTGTCTTTTCATGCTTAAGGACTATTTTTTTTATAACTATCTTATTTAATAATAATAATAATAATAAATCCCCAGACAAACACACCAACTGTATGGCCCCAAAGTAAGCAGAGCTTGTGTTATGGATGACCATACAGCGAACTAGGGGGGAACCCAGAATAAACATACATATATAAATACAAACAACCATGACCCGAGAACAAACATCTGTGTTCATCACACAAATGAATGCCCCGGCCAGGACTCGAACCTGGGACCTTCGGTGTATGAGGCAGGGCTACTTACCACTACACCACTCGGTCGTCGTATTTATTATTTTACTTTGCTATTTAAAATGACATTTTAAAATTGACATGGCTATACATTTCGACAAATTCAAAGAGCGAGATCTAATAAGATTTTGTATGTAGGACTAAAAGAGACAACGCTATATACTGTGACAATTTACGCCCAAAGCAACGTCACGAAGTATGTACATAGATATCTCTTTCTTACAACAAAAGAACCGTCTTTCCTTCTCCCACAAATTTATATTACTGTGTCGGGTAGGTATGTATAGTTGAGTTGACGCCGTTTTTTTGTGTGGTAATGTTTGGATATGACTTGACTATATGTAATATGTCATTGGATCTAGCAGCCAAGGGTGCTTTCTTTAGAACTGCACCTCACAAAGTGCTAACTGAGGTCTGGAAATAAGTAGCTGAGAAACTGCACTAACTGGCCGTACATAGAACTCTTCCCCAATAACGTTAAAACCTACCAAAACACGTAAACATGCGAAATTGAAATATTTTTCATCAAGCGCTGTACACCGCTTACAGCCGTGATAATCCGCGAGGCAACGAGTGAATCTGGCAAATCTGACATAGCGCGAGGCATCGCTGCAGCGGCTGCACGCTGCCAAACCGATCAGCCGTATCGATTGCTGATCTGAACCACTGCTGCATGCCATTGTACACGGGAATTAGAGTGATACTAATTATGAGGCGTGGTCATTACCAAAGAGGTTTTGAGTACTTTGGACTAGGTATGTCAGGATTTTTAGTCATTTAATAACGCAAATAATAGTTTAAATATAGAGTATTAAGGATAAAGAACAACTTAGTAAATATAAATCATTTCTACAAAAAACTGTTAAGTACGTCTAAGATTTTGTTAGTTAGATTGCGAAAAATTATTTTGCCTTAGCCAAATTTTATAACAAAAACGTACAATATCCAGTTAGTATACATAAAATTTCCATAAGTAAGCTCAGCGTAGGTAGTGCATTAACTTATTTTTTAAAGACTCATGGTATTATTTAAAATATATTCGTATTCGCTTATAAGGTTTAATTTTAAACATTAAGAATTTTATAAATATTTTACCATTCCCTCTAATTACCATCAAGTTTTATTAGAAACTAACGAAATCATATGAACATATACAGTAAACTAATGCATATATTTCAAAATATTTATCTCATTTTGACGTCCCGCGTGAAATGAAATGAAATGAAATACTTATTTCTTAACATTGACAATTATTTGTCCTTATTGATGTCAAATAAAACATGACTCTACCACCAGTTCGAAAAAACCTTCGTGAAAAAGAACTGGCAAGAAACTTCACGGGTATATGTTGTTGAAAATAAATTTACAGAGTCTCTTTATGTCTATACAAAATTATTCTTATCTGCATCTGTTAGCTCGGCAAGTCTCCCTCCCCCAAGTATCCAAACGACGAACACCCTCTAACGGCGCAACAGCGTCCAAATTAAAACGAGCGCACCTTCAGAAAACCGTTTAAATTGTACAAAAATGAAACGTCTTTCTTAGTCGGAGCTGTAACAGGAACACGGCACACATTAACGGGTTCTGTTATTATGAGATTATACATACAGTAAATCTCAATATTGTCTGGACGGCGCAAAAAAAGTCCAGTACATGCCTATTAACCCAGTTCAGCGCTATTTCGAACGCGCGCGCGTGATGGCCTGCGTACGCGCACTCGATCGATGCGCGAGGCGAATGAACGATTGATTTCTGTATTGAATGTGAGTATACTGTTGATATTAGGCTTTGTTTTCTGTTGTATACGTTGCATAATTTGTAAAGAACATTGGCAGATCACCATACATGATACATGGTTTCAGTTAGATTTAAAGTGGAGCGTTTCGAAGTAACAATATCTAAAACTATAGGATATACATTCCGGATCCACTTTTAAAATCAAAATATTATGGAGTATATCTAGGAACAATAACAATTGCATTTTCAATTAGTAACGAATTTTGAGGTTTTAATTTAGGTAAATACTACTATCACCAACGAACCATGATAATAATGACATGTAAATGGTCATAAATATCTTTAACTTATCAATTAGTCCAAAAATCACAGCAATAAGTCGTCGTAAGCGCAATCTATCGGAATCCTCAGGCACAAAGGCTTATAAAGTCTCGTTATGAATTATCTGAGTCCAATAAACAGTCCAGGTCGAATAAAGTAACTAAAAAAATTGCAAATAGTCAGAACAAAACCAAGGCACTCACACACACACACACAAATGACAAGTCCAAACGGTTTCGTTTTTAAGTCATGTTTTATCTCAAACTCGCCGGCAAAGTACAGCCAAGGTTAAATACTCCAGTGAGTAATAAATCATTTTCACTATGAGGAATATTAAAAAACTTACAATTACATTCTGAAGTGACTGTAATTTCCTATATTTAAAAATTATATTACAAAATCAAATACTTGTGAGAGGAGCTGAAACAAACGGATCAAGTCAAATCAAGCTTTATAAATCAACTATTTTATGGAGGCTTCTACACATGAAGCTAGTATTATGGAAATTCACATAAAACAAAAGAAAAAATAAAAGTATTAGTTACTTTCCTAAACGCTCACTGTTTAATAATTAAAATAATTAAAGTAAAATAATTATGGTCATTTTGGTTTAACCGCAAAGTGCCAAAGTCTAGTGGAAATGAAGCGATGTTTGAGCGATGCGTGATGAGGACAACCTTCTTTTTCATAAGCTAATAGATACCCAAGCTACACTTATTCATCAATCATCATCATCATCATCATTCAAAAATCTATAAATTCATATATTTACATTTTATAAACAATAATAAAAAAAATGCTTTGGTTATTGTGTCTATTCAATAAAATACGACATTGCATACATGTTCTAATCGCTTTTTGTAGGCATTGATTGTTAGAAGGTTATTATTAAAAACTAGCATGAACTTTCACTTAAGTGCGCCATTATCTCTGAACGCCTTTCTAAAGTTCATATTAAACGTATGTGCGTGACCTTCACTCGACACGTAAATATTGTAAAAAAAAGTAGTCTTTCACGATGACGATTTTAACTTTACATATCGGCCAAATGGCCGGCAGAAGCGCCGCGCCCATCGCTCTTGAAAAGCTACTGTGCCCTTTAAAACATTTGGCAACGATCTATCTACATAATGGATGTACAGAGCAAGTCCCCGCCCTTGAAGTCATGCGCACACGCACCGAGCTAGGAATTGAAAGTTTATAATAAATCTAACATTGACAGACGCGGCCTGGCTTTTATATCACAGGTTTACTGCGTTCAAATTAATCGATATCCACGTTTCCTTGATATTTGAAATAATGTTATTATGAATCGTAGCTGTTAAGAAATAGATGGGTACTTTATCTAGGTTTTGAGGAACTGAAAACATATCAAAATATTGTTAAGAAACAGCAATCAAAAATGAAAATATTCTCGAGTGAGTCCTATCAAAGCAAAGTTCTAACTCCTAAACAGATCGTGCTGATGTGTTCCACGCAGACAGCTGTGAAAACATATCATACATATATCGCTTTTTTATTTGAATATGAAAAACAAATGCAGTCCAATCCTTTATTTAGTTGTAATAGTTAATAAATATCTTTAATATTATTTCTAATGTATACTATTCTACTAATAAGATAAAAGCAAAGAATTTGTTTGTTTGCTTTATAACGAATCGATAAACTCTAAACCTAGTTAGCAAATTTAAAAAAAATAATTAAGGAGTTATGTATGAATGAATATGTATGTACGAAACGTATACATACGTATGTATGAAAATCTGTTGGAAAATAAAGAAAAAAACAGACTATTCTTAACCGAAACTATATACAAGTATTAAGACATTATATCTTTCTGCTTCTGGGTCTAAGGAACCTCGATACCAGCACGGTAAAACTAAGAATTCATTATCCTTTTAGTAGTTAATTAAATGATTTCATTTACATTCTTCAACCCATTAACAAAGTGTTCATAAGATCTTTGGCACCTATGTACAAACTAATTTAGTCTTAAGCCACGTGATCACTTTAGACGACGGCCCACTTATAAAAAAACAAAAGAAAACACACATAAATTATTCCTACGCACCAACATTACGTGAGAGGATAATCCTGTTAAACAGTTAATAAAGAAAAATGGCTGGTATTCATTCAAATATAAAGACTATATAAATTATCGGAGATTTTCAATTTGTATATTTATGTTGCCAGTAGTATGAAAAGAAACTTTGAAGCTTGGAGAATAAAGTACATACATATAATTTATGTAGATGATCTTCTGAAGATCAGCAACATTTCAATTTGAAGCGCTAGGTTTTGTTGTTCACAGAACCCTTATTAACAACGGTAATCTGAGAAATAAGAACAGACCGCGCTATTGTCGGTATGTCACAGAAGTCTTCTTGGGGACTTGCAAATATTCTCTTTTATTACTGTTTATTAGAAAAAAATCCAAATCAATCTTTTTAAATCCACATCAACATAATATACAGTAACTTAATTTTGTATAATTTAGTTCAACTATGTATAAAACAAGTATCTTATGTATATTCGTATAATCACAAGCATAAGTAGTTCTGAAAGCAAAATATCGCAACAAACAGTAGGCCAGTAATTTATTCGAAACATTGAACTTTTCAACCAGTTCAGCGGAGGCACTAGTTTTATCAAATGCCAAGAGCAGAACGACCATTTTTCTTTTAGCTGTCGAGAAAAGTTTAAATAGTAAAAACAGTGCTATTTATTTACTCTATACACCTCCATGGGTGTTTATTTGGAGAGATCTGAATCGCTGGTGAACTGGCCCGATGGAATAGATTTATCTGGTCTATGGACAATGTTTTGCAGCCTTTTGCTTTGCCTTGCGCTTTTGATATCATTTCGAGGATAATTAATTGTGACTATAACGTGTTGAGGGATAAGATTTTTTTAGATATATTAGAAGCCATTAGCCATTATTCCAACCAACTGCTTTTTTGTGTTTTGAGCATATCTTTTTAATGGTAAAGGCTTGCGTTCCAGCTAATGAAAAGTGAAGAGGAAGTGGTAACGGTAGGCGCCAGTTAAGATGCGTTTTTATAAGCTATGCAACGTTAGCAAAATTATATTTACAAGATTATGATTTCGATGTTATTTTTTGTTTATATTTAGATTTAATTATTACATATTCTCTAATGAGCGTCTACCAAACAAGCTCTGCTACATTTAAGTGCACACCGTTGCTGTATCTGTTGGGGAGTAAAATGCTATTAATTTCACGTAATAACGTACGTACTCGTAACCGGGTACTTCATCTCATGACGTCAAGACGAAACATAACTTTTTGATAATTCTGTATTTTAAAATCAATGTTAGTAATTTAAAACATATATATATATATATATATATATATATATATATATATATATATATATATATAATATTTTAAACTCGTGACCCTAAGCTGAAACTTATTTTGGACGACGTTTATCTTTAGCGGCCCAACAAGGCTAGTCTGCCTTTTTGGCCACTTTGCCTGAGATACAAGGTAATTTAGGCTTTGTATTCTAGCTTTCATCTTCTTTCCTCGTTTTTTGTTTTCCTATTGTTAATTTGAAAATATTCTTGCCTGTAAATAAAGAATTTACTACAGAACAACTCGGCACCCCCATCAACGTCCGTCGTCAATATCGGTCATCGGTAGGGTCAGCACGAAACGAAGCTGGAAATATCTTTATTTGTCAATCCTCCAAATGTCAAGATATATTTACAGACTCTTCTAATGAGCTGACGTGATTCTCGTGGAAATTATATTTATTTCTGACCTGGAGAGGTGCGAAGTATATCTGTGTTTCTGCATGGACACGTCGGCAGTTGAGCAATGTTGCCGGACATTTTGACACATCCGGTAATGTGAAAATTTAATTCAAAAATAAGTGAACAGTTCGACCAAGCTATTTGTGCATTCAAGGGTGGCGCTGCCTATAGAGTAATGTTGTAAAGCCATGTTGACAGTTGCCATATGATAAATAATAATAATAATAAATCCCCAGACAAACACACCAACTGTATAGCCCCAAAGTAAGCAGAGCTTGTGTTATGGATGACAATACAGCGAGAACTGGGGGGAACCCAGAATAAACATACATATATAAATATCAACTACCATGACCCGAGAACAAACATCTGTGTTCATCACACAAATGAATGCCCCGGCCAGGACTCGAACCTGGGACCTTCGGCGTATGAGGCAAGGCTACTTACCACTACGCCACTCGGTCGTCAAATATATGAATCTTTTAGATTCGGTTTTGTCTAACAGATAACTTGGTAGCGCTGTGAGACTTCGATCGCAGTCAAAAAATGCAATTGCTTGTTATGGAGGGCCATTTAAATTATACGTTTCTCAAAAAAATGAATTTTTATTTTTAGATATTTGTGAAACATTACATGTGATTTTCTATGTACTTTAAGAGTTAATTTGATGGTAAAAGGATAATATCTAATGTCCTTGGTACAAAGCAAAAGACATTATAACTCAGTTCGTTTAAATAAAAACTGGTTTTTATAAATAATAATAATATTTATTCGTGCCAAAGAAGTACAACATTGCTCTTAAATTAAAGGTATGTTTCAATATCCCACTGTGTTAATTCTGTTATCTACGTTAATAAATTAAAATTTAATACCAACTCTATATATATATATATATATAAAACAGAAAGATAAATTCGTCGCCACTTTCCATAACAACTAAACTAATAATTCCGACACGTCTTCCCTTGTCGAACATTACAGGATTTCTTCTTAAAAATAGCATTTAACGGTTTGTTAAATCAGGGAATGCCCTTAATTGCCTGCGGGATAATCGGGCCTCGTGATGGATTCATATTGTGACGCTAGTTCAGACTAATTAAACATTTCCGAAAATCCCTGTAAATATTTAAAGTAAGATATTCTGGGACATCTTATGTTTTTAATCTGTAATCATTTGAAGTTGGTCGCGACTTGCCGCCATTGGGAGGATGTAATTAAATTTGTTTGAACAAACTTTCTCCGAAATATCTTTGATAACTTTATGAAGTTATTAGTAAGAGATACTTTATGAAAACGCTATGGAATTACCACTATTTTAAATGGCAGCCGTCAAATCAGCTAATTGGTTAACCCCGGTGTCAAATACTTCAAACCAATTTTCATGATTTATTTAGTCATAAAAAGATTTAATATAGAGAAGAAAAGTGGTAAGTACTTGTTATGAACTCATTCTTTTTCTAGTCATATAAATAATACTAAATAAATCCACAGACAAACACACCAACTGTATGGCCCCAAAGTTAGCAGGGCTTGTGTTATGGATGACCACATATAGATACAAACAACCATGACCAGGACTCGAACCTGAGACCTTCGGCGTATGAGGCAGGGCTTCTTACCACTACACCACTCTATGTTGTAAAAAAAACTACTTTATTTAAATGCCAAATATACGTTGAGTAAAATCATGAAACTTAGTTTGGGCTAGTAAGGGTGAGTACTAAGTCGATGTTCCATTTATTTTGTCGTTATAAGCTCTAAAAAGATGATATCAAAAACCAAACTTCAGCCACAGCAAATAAACCAACTGCATAAATTCAACAATAATCAAGGTCCATTCAATAATAACACAACAATCCCACACGGGCAATTTGCACTAAAATAACTCGTAACCTAACTAAAATACTTTCAGTTCTAATACACTCCATTTATCACTATCCGCGAGTTAAAACAAACTCCGAAACCTCGTATTCACGAAACATTCGAATTATCAAATGAACGATAAGTTTAATTCTCGTATTGAATAACACGCGTGCAGTTTTGATAGATATATCGCTTGGATATCTCGTAGGATGGAAATAAGTTCATTCGCCAGACGGTCCATTTCGCCGAGTAGGAAGTTTAAGATTATTTATACACCGAATGATTATCGCTCGATATTTCAATATTTTTAATTGAATGTTGTAGTTATAGGTATGTAAAATTCATGTCTGTATTATAAAATATGGCATGGCACGCGCGGCTTTTCGTGTGCGTGTGCTTGTAAATATGCAACGTTACTTTGTGTGGCAGCCGCCATCTTGTCAAACTGTGTTGTCGTCGCTTTGGTGTGCGTGTGCATGCAGTACATTTTTGCTACGCACATACAGTTGGTGTATGTATACAAGGTTAACGCGTGCACATAGGGCCGCGCCCACAAATAAATCCCCAGACGCACACACCAACTGGATGGCCCCAAAATAAGCAGAGCTTATGTTATGGATGACCATATATAAATACAAACAAACCATGATCCGAGAACAAACAGCTGTGTTCATCACACAAATGAATGCCCCGGCCAGGACTCGAACCTGGGACCTTGGTCGTGGGCTACTTACCACTACACCACTCGGTCGTCAATGACTTGAACCATTTATATATTTATATGTACTTAGTTACATGATTTTACGCTTGAAATAGATGCTGGAGTGTAAGATTATGCCTACAGAATACTAATATTATAATTCAGATGATAATTCAAAATAAATGAGCATATTTTACTCTGTCCTATCACAAAAATTTTTTTGATGTAAAGCTATGTATGTAGCTATGACATATATTCGCGTATAAATGACTGTATTTTAGTTATACCGCCAGCGGCGCCGGCGCTCTTGTCCCAGAGGTAAAGACTACGGCTCTTTTGCGAGCGACCGTTTATTTATATGCCGCGATATTTGCATCTACTTTCAATCAAGCAATTTTATTGTATATATTCTTAATCAAAACATTGCTTGCCTCCACATTTCTAACGGTCCAAAGCTGATTAAAATCCAACCCTCTGTATTTACCATCGTTATCAGCAAGACAGGCAGGCTCCAGCCGGCTCCGGCGGCCGGCGACGGCGGCCGGCCCGGTCGTGTCACCGCCGGCCGTGCTGACAGACGACATGCGATCTACGTGTATCTCTAACGTGACACTTGGTCGCTTGTCATCGGAATGTTGTGTGAATTCTCGCCAAATACAGATTACTTTTTGGGGAAATTTATTTAATTTGTACATTGGACGGTCTTGATATCGTAACCAAGCAGACAAATCAGGGCAAATAGTAAACTATATGATAAATGTGTAAAATTATAGAAAATATACAATATAAATGAAAACATAAACTAACAATTCAAACCAAGAATCTTGTTTATTTTAATGAAAGTTTGATCAAAGTTTGATCTACAACGTGATTTATTTAATGTACCTATGAATGAACCAAAGCAAAGCAACGTTTACCTTCTAAACTAAATAGTCTATCAGATTTTACTCGGACCAATAAAGTCTACGTTTTTCTAAAAATCAGCATCACAACTGCAGTTAATATCAACTTGAACAAGCCCCAATTACAAGCAATAACCAATTTTCACAGAAACTATAAGTTGCCTATTATATTCTGTAACGAGGTGGCTACATTAGCACCTCGGGCGGCGCCGGGTGCGCGCCTAGTTTTACATGGGAGCCTGCAGTATTGACAATATTACTTAGATGGGTATCGTATTGATAACTGTGTCGAATTAGCATGTTTCAAAACCATGTTCTCAGGCTGACTAAATACCAAACTGGGAAAGTAACAGGTTAAAACTCCACTGCGCTCATAGTTTTCACTTTAGTGTTCCAAAAAAGATTTATAGGTAGATTTCGAACTATCCTATTTTATTATTTTTATTCGATTATTATATTAATACCTACATTATAGAAATACTAGCCACCCGCCCCGGCTTCGAACTGTTGTATGCCTACTTCTCTTCTACTCTGGCAGTGTCGCATCGGCTTGTCGCGTTGACCGTCTGGGTTAGATTTAAATGTAACGTACATATGTTTATCCTACTTGGATTTTTTTATTTTGTTTGATTCCTTTCTTCAAAGCATTTGAAAACGTAAAGCATCACTACACTTATCGCGCACCATATATAAAACTTACTAAAATTATTAGTTAGTTAGTTAATTGAAAATATATTTTTTAGACTATTAGAGTTCTTAAGTCTTTGAGCAAACGTCACGTTTTCATAATATGTGATCGAACACTTTAGTCCCTCTGATGACAATTCTAGACAACTACTGCAGTCATTAACATTTGTGAAAGCCCTTACGGCGAGAAATCGCTCAGCGCAGTAACAACAGTGAATTTATTTCGACCGTGATAGTTTCAATTGTGCGATTACTCCTAAGGTATGATTTTAATTGTTTGCTGTAAAGACCAATGCAGTATTTTAAGGACAATTTTCAGATTCTAATTCGAATACTACTTTAAGATATCATTTTTCTATTTATATATCAATATATTTAGTCTCTGTACACCATCTAAAAAAATTGACAAATAAATGGTAATTATGGGAAAAATACAAATAATTTGATTTAATTAGTAGTTAGATGGTAAGAAAATAAAAAAGTCAACATTATTTGTGTTCGTTTTAGCGGGCAACATTGACAATGAGTCTTTTCTGTGGCAGGAAGTTGTCAAGTGAAGTTAGTTCACTATGCAGAGGGGACAGCCACCTCACTCACAGCACACTTCATTCACATCACATTGATAGTTGTCTGTGTGTTTGATTGTTCGTTGCGCTTGAGATTGTTTTTCGGTTTCTTTATAACTTTACAACTATTAAATAAGCTAAAAATACACAAAACAATGCAATTCAATTCTTTGGACTTAATGCCAGCCATCGATACTACTCGATACACAAAACAAAAAGATGTAAGTAAACCTTAGCTGACAAAATGACATTTTTTCCGCCATGATGTTTTTTGTTTGTGTTGCACAATAAAAATGAACAATTTCATTTCCAACCAGTAAACAAAGTGTTTTAATAACAATTTAACAATCAAAAAGTGTTCTAAGCATCTTAAACTATTTTTTGATAAAGTGTACAAAGACCTGGCCCAGACTCCTTGCATTTTGGGACATATCTTTTAAATTGACTCTCATTCAACATCTATATGACGTCATGGAGTAGCGTCCATTTCTTAATTATTGTTTGGCTAAACTGTTATGCCAATGCTTACAATAAATATCTGTGACAAGAATCCGTAGAAAATTGTAGGGTAGATCTTTCGAGGTATAGTATATCCAATTTTGAAATGCGGTTTTAAAAAGATTCCGTAACTTCTAACTAAAAAGTAAAAAGTTATCAAAAATTTAATACTTTATTGTTTTAAAATTAAGTATTTTATATATAACAAAAAATTTGTTTCCTCAAAATAAAAATTCTCCTTCTTTCGGAAAAAAATATAAAAAACATACAGCAAAATTACTGTACATATCTAGTTATGATGAGCTCGAAATGCTTAAGGGTGTTACCACATCAATCGGTCGACGCTGACTGTTCCATTCTACCATCGTCGACGTCGAACGATTTGTGTGGTAACACCCTAAGGCAACTAACGTATGTAATTTGACAAGCATAAATATCGTATCTGTCTAAATAGCTTTCCAATCGCAACATTGCGGACTTTTTTGTAGATCTTTATAAAAGGAACATATCCACTATGGTTTGCTCTGTTATATCTCGAAGGGATTAGGCAGAGTCTTCGTTGAAAGCTTCCAGTCGCCGGAAATTTTTCCTATGTACAACAATGATTCTAATATTTTAAACAGTTTACACAAAACGTTAAACCTAGTTATAGATTTGTACACAAAAACCTTCCTCTTGAATCGAGCCTTCCATTGGTGGAAACCGTATCAACATCCGTTCGGTAATTTTTGAGTTCATCGCGTTCATACAGGCAGACAGACACACGTGGCCGGGGGCCTTTATTTTATTATATTTATTGATTTATATTTAACAACACCTAATAACAAATGTGTGATAGCGATCAAAGTATTTATAATTGTATATGACGTCACATGTGTACATTCTTCAGAGTCGTCCCAGATAGTAATAGTAAATTTTATTAAATAATTTTGTTTAACTCCCCCAGACAAACACACCAACTGTATGGCCCCAAAGTGAGGGTGTTACCACACCAATCAATTGATCGTCGATCGTATGGTAGAATGGAACAGGCAACGTCGATCGACGGTCGATCGATTGGTGTGGTAACACCCTAAGCAGAGCTTGTGTTACGGATGACCATGCAGCGACTGGACCCAGAATATACATACATATATAAAAATACAAACAACCATGACCCGAGAACAAATATCTGTGTTCATCACACAAATGAATGCCCCGGCCAGGACTCGAACCTTGGACCTTCGGCGTATGAGGCAGGGCTACCCACCACTACACCACTGGGTCATCAAATTTGCTATTTGCTGTATAGTCTATTTTCCTCGTGTATTTTTATTAGATTTAGGCTGTGATTTTTAGAAATAAAATATGTAGATACAAATATATATTTTTTTAGACAATTACTTGTAAAACTGCACCTTTGTTCGTAGCAGGATTCAACCCTTTGCCGTGAAAGCGAGATCGCTGTACCTTTGCCAATAGGCTGTATTGCTGTGTAACCAATGTTTGTACCTTGTACCTTTATTAACACGTAATAAAATGAAGATCAAATTGATGACGTATAAAAAATATAAAATCAATTAAAATCTCCTCCGCCTAAAATAACACGAACTTGAGACAGAGGGCCCAGTTATCCTGCGAGACGATCTGATACCCGACTTGTTATGCTAAATCCAATAGGCCCAACGAGCTGACCCCACAAAATTGAGGGTCCCTCTTGAACGGCCTAAGTATGAGATAACTGAGCAGATAACTTTAAGATGTTCTGGAGAAGGAATTCGGGTGCGATTTGCGTGCGCAAATGATACGGTTTGCAAAGAAGAAGGCGTAAGTCGGACAATTCGAAATTTTCGTGTGAAAGTATGTAACTCATAAGTAATTAAGTTTTTTTTTTTATTTATGAATATAATTATAAACAGCAAAATAACATTAATATAGCAATAAATAATATACCTATTGAATAGACATTTCCAGACAGCCTTAATTATCCATCGGTGGGAGGAGGCTAGTGACACCCTTAGGTTTCAAGCAATTTATGTTATAATACCTAGCGCGGCCTTTTTCTCCGATTGGTCATCGCTCAGATGAAGGCTGAGTGGCAAAAATTGCACGAGTCATTCAGGGGGTTTTTAGAGGGTAGTGGCTCTGGTAGGCTCGAAGCGAGTCCCACATAACTCCGATCGCGCGCGCGGAGTATGCGTCAGAGCATTTTTTATCCCCCTGCCCTCTCCGTGGAGGGGAACAAAAAAAAAACAATGTAAAGAGAAGAAGCAAAAAAAGATGAATAAAACAGCATCATTACTTTGATTGATATTGTTTATACCGTTATTGAATTGATATGTAATTTAATAATTATATAATATTTTTCTTATTATCCCTTGTGATCATAAAAAGACACGATACTTAAGACCGGTTCTTACATGCGCTTAGATAAAGCTCTTAAATATATATATATATAGATAAATCTTGATTGTCGATTGAAATATTATAAGTACTATTAAATAAATTACCTACACAGTTTTGTAAAATTCTTTTCTTTTACTGCTTTTTATGTGAATACCAACTACAATTTAATAAGAAACTGCAGCACACAATTAATGACACAATGCATTAATGTCACTAAGTAATTCCGCATGTTATTTAATTCCAAATTCAGCGGAATCTCAACAGAGCTTCGTACTTAGACACGTTCAGAAGGCGTTTGCGAGCAGCTGCTGGGCGCTTAGCGCTCTGTCTTCTGCATCACTCAGTGAAAGCTTTAGTTCCTCTCTAAATTGAATGTAATTACTGCTGGAGTCATTATTTCATGGACTTTATGGTTAAAGAGACAGCGGCTTGTGCAACGAAGGTGTGTTCCCAGTTCTTTTAATTGTATAACCAACTAATCGCAATAAAATGTGGTGACTCCGCTTTTTTTAGTTAAATCATAGCCAGAAATCTAATATTGCTTTAAAAAAATTTGCATTCGACCACAGATAACTTTGTCACTAATTGTTTTGTCGATCAACTTTCAACTAAGTTGTATTATTGAACAAATAACACGAAAACTCTTACAGTATAAAAAGTTGATAATGTATCTTACCTTAAACTTAAACATACTGAACCATTAATTATCCTCTGTAAGTTATAGAATAAATAATTGTTATTTGTAACAAAGGCATAAGGAAATTTCATATTTTGCAATAAAATAAATTCCATTTAATTTTTTCTCCAAAAAAGATCAAATGAAGGCGTAATGTCCACTCTAAATAACGCAGAGGACACTTTAACGAGGTTATGTGTGACTTTTTTATACTGGCAATAAATGAGTGCGGAATAAATTCACGCGGGGTTTTAAAATAGTAATTTTCAACTAAATATGGCTAGTTTGTAGAGTTTTAAACTATTTTAATATAGTCAAATACTTGCTGAAACCGAGTTTAGATATTGTTTATTATAATTGTTTCTTTTACATTACGGATAATTGTCTTTTTGGATAATTCAGACAATTTTATGATTATTTTAATCATTTTTTTTATCGAAGAAGGAGAAGACGAAGGTGTTACTCGTCTATCCACGAGATGCCTATTTAATAAGTAAGTGTTTAGCCATTTAGGATTTGTGTGAAGAGTGGAATCATTTATTTTCGCCCTTTTAGGACGCGTACTAGACAGCATTAAGGGCACATACCCTTTCCGAACGGTAATGATAGTCAGTAGTAGTATTATTTATTTAACCTAAATATTTTAAAGAGCAATTTTGTAAAAAACATTCCTAGTCTTTGAGTTTGCAATCACGCCACAGTTAAAGTTTCCCAGACAGTTTCCAGTTCCCAAGACTTTCATCGTCCAGCCACTGAGAGTTGCCAGGTTCTGGGTCGACACTGACCACGCGCCAGCAGCCACATTACCAGGTTGCACAACCGCGTGGATGGCCGGGCTTGCTCAGTTAGTCATATGTAAACCTTTTTAGTCTTCCGTTATACAGGTACTACGTGTGCGGATAGAAACAAAATTAAGCAGTTTTAAAAACTAAAAAAAGAAAAATACTTATGTCAAAAAAACATTATGTGGCTTCTTTAAGTACATATTATAAATATACATTTCATTGTGGGATACTATTAAATAAATAATTAAATAATGAGCATTGAACACTCAATTCTTTTTAATTTACTAATTTAAAGTGCGATATATTATGTGATAAATGAATGAATAAATGAATGAATGATATAAAAAAACTGTTGACTCTGAAATTTTGTGCTATTCTTTGTGCTCTTTAAAGTATAGTATAGTGATCCGCTTGTGTTTCAGTCGGGGACACATTACGCTTGAAGATAGCTTAACTTTTTAATATCGCAAAAAATCTAGACATGCAGACTTTTAGTTGTGGCTGGATAGGAAGTTTATACAATAACTCCGGGCGTAGAAAAAGTACACATTTTTCAATCATTTATCCCGATTCTACCGGTCGTAATTTGTTTGTGCATCAAAGAAAATGGAAAAATATATATAAATAAATGAAACCTGCTGTAGAGTTAAGAAGAACTGCGTTATTTTCTGAGAAGATCTGTCGGAAATAATTCAAAGCGAAGAGTTCCCCAAACTTTGATAGTCAAATGGTCACTTACTCCAATGTAAACAATAGTTTAGTTTAGTATTTTATCTTTAGATCTACATATTATGTCGAAGTAATCTTTTTTTCTACTATCGATGTGTAAATGTGATAACTAAATAAATGCCTGTGTTGTTCCACAGACAAATCAACTTTTTTAAGGATTTTATTTGTTTTTATCAAAAGCTGTACTAGCCAAAATTATATTTTTTTAACATTATCATGACTTTCAAAAGATTTATATAGCCTACTTTATTCACGTTTATTCATATTCATTTCATCTTAGTTCAGCTCACAAATTTGTTCCGTTACTTTAAAAACTTCCGTTATATTTAACGTCGTCACAATTTTTTCAGTTCTGGTAGTTTTGCTTCGAATTATTTAGTTTCAGTTGAGAGAATGTCTTCAGGACAGTCTTAATCTATTTTCGCGACCATATTTTTGGCTCATCGATAGTATTTTGAGATAAGTGCAGACAAAGCTTTGCTGTATAAATACATGTACGAAATAAGGTAAAAATATATCTGAATCGAACCACGATACACGTCAATAAATTTAGCAATGACGAGTATGATATATATAGATATATATAGATTTGTTCATATATATATAATAATAATAATAATAAATCCCCAGACAAACACACCATCTGTTTGGCCCCAAAGTAAGCAGAGCTTGAGTTATGGATGACCATACAGCGAACTGGGGGGGAACCCAGAATAAACATACATATATAAATACATACAACCATGACCCGAGAACAAACATCTGTGTTCATCACACAAATGTATGCCCCGGCCAGGACTCAAACCTGGGACCTCCGGCGTATGAAGCAAGGCTACTTACCACTACACCACTCGGTCGTCAGTATATGTAGCATACATTATGTAGCCACGAGTGCTATTTAATTAAGATATGAAATTATTCAAAAACTGTCAATGTTACCGTAAGTTATAAGAAACCTGCATCTTTTGCTTTATTTATATATTTCATTAATTAGTCTTACAATAACTTCATTTTGTACCGAGCTCTCTTTTAACGGTATTACTGTGTATGTCCGTTAATGCAAATACAATCAATTTCTACCCTAAATGTACGAGTACAAGACTTAACCTCAAACTGACCGCTGAGGCTTTACAATCTTTACAAGGCTTTGAATGAGCATGGGAATAGTTGTAAATTGGATTTATTAGTATTATATTAATTCATTATATCATATTTGATCTGGTGAAACTATTGCGATCTTTTATGAACGATGGATGGATTAAGCCGCGATGACTGTACAGAAGAAGCAAGATTGTAAGCTTAAAAAAATGTATTATTGGTATCTTAGTTGTCAAAAAAATATCTTATACTTAAGTTTTAACAACTGCTCCTTAAGACTACGAATAATATTTAAATTTTTTTACGTATGTTCTATTGTCATATTTCCAATATTATTTTCTACCTGCGTCTTTAGTAAACATATACAAATCGATAAAGCAGTTATTTGTTTTTTTCATCGCAGAAACACTTTTCAACTACTATTCAGATATTAATTTTTCCAACGAACGAACATTTTGATTTGTTATATGCTATATAAAAAATCTACATGATCCGGTTGCGAGTGAAATCACAAAAATAATATGATTCATAGAATGTAAAACTGTACTGAAACTTTGAATGACTGGTTACATTCTAAAACAAAAATCCGTAATTAATTGAGCATATAAAAACAAATGAAAACTTTCTGCGCTATATATTTCAATAACAAAATTTTAAGACAATATCCAGCATCCAGTTATCAAAAAGTATAACCCGACTAACTTAACAAAGATATTCCAAACAAATTGAACAAACCAGCCAAGACTTCTTAATTTAACCAAAAAGAAAACTATAACGTGGACCAATAACAACGTGGCATCAGAATTCTTAGTCAGAAGGCCCACTAGAGACTGCGCCACAAAATATGAATATTTTACAGAATGCCTCAACCTACAGGCAGAGCACGCAGATGAGAACATTCCCCACTTCCACCAGCATAGGCGCTAAATTGCAGAATTTATTACTTTGCAACAAAATAAAATGCAATGCGAAAGCTATTGAAGTTTATCAATTTCGTTTCGGCGGATACTAGAGCGAGTTTTGAACAAAAAACGTGGGTTATTTATATTTGCAGCATTAACTAATTAAGTAATTGGATAAGTTTTGAAAAAGCTTATAGTAGTTTCAGTAACATGTTTGTTAGGTGAAATTAATGGACGGAATTATTCTTTACTTTATTACTATATCTTGTTTTATTTAACTAGCTTTTTTACTTACCTTTTTAATGTAGTTTACTTAAAGATTTGTTTTATTTTTTTATTCACAATATCCAAAAAAAATATCTAAAAGAGCAAGTTTCAATATACGTACCTATAAATTGAAAGTTTAAATTGTGTAGTATAAGTAAATATTATGAGCAATTTTATTAGTTTATATGTTTTAACAAAAATTTACATAATTTAGTTAGTAAAACATTTACACAACTCGTTGTTCTGGACCGTTCTTTAAATCCAGACTGGATATAAAAATCAAATGGAACAAACTTTTAAACTTTTTACTTACCTCGTCAGTGGTTATATTTTTTAAATAGTGAACAAACTTTCTCGAGCAATTTGTGATATGAAAAATAGTAAATTTAAGAAAGTTCATAGTGACTAGAAAACCGCTAGAAACCAATTTGTTATCCTCTACAAGTTCTGAATACGTTACAGAGTTAGAGTTTGTTTGGCGAGGTGTCGCCGAGCCCGCAGCGGCGTCGCCGGCGTGGGACTCACGTGGTTCCAACTTAAAGAGAATGAATCCAGGGACCAGTGCTCAGGCACATCATTTAATGCACGCTTTTTTATTTTGTCATTAACCTTCGAGGAGCTCCGGTTTCGAATCGGCAACGTTTTATTTTTGAAACACGGTTACGCGGGCGATGAATGGGTTAAACACGTTTAGAGACCGCCGCTCGTCAAACACTCGGGGGATGTGGGGTTGGTCGGTGAGAGGATCACTGGCGGCACTGTCGGAGAAGTTCGCGGGCTGCGGGAAAGTTAGCGGGCGGCGGCGGCGAGTGGCGAGCGGCGCGGCTGGCGCGCTCCGGCGTCGGCGGCGACTGGCCCGCGCGCTACGACTTGCCGCCGCCGCCACGTATTCCCGATGTGCATTCTATTTATAAAGTTAAGTTGCCGTACCCGCGCGTGCACTACCTATATTAACATCATAATATCTGAAGTTATTAGGTCGGCTGTTGAAACACATTGCGGCACCCGCCGTGTTTAAACTCTCCACAATAAAGATAATTAAAATTATTCCCATAAATCCCTCGCCGGAAGTACCGGCCAATAACGCTGTAACTCGCCAGATATTTTAAAATATTGTTAAGTAGGTTGCTGAATTATAACATAAGCGATTGTAAAACAAGTTTGGAAGGGCTCCAAAAATAATATAGACGTTATGATTATCGTGGGAACACCGGCCCCTGACGTCCACTCATCATTCGATTAAAATTCATTTTATTTTCTTAAATAACATGTTCTTTGACGGCGGATAAACTATAATGCGGTCGTAAATATAGTTTTCGATAACAAAATGTATATTTTATATTTTAGTTTGATGAATGGGAAATAAAACGTTTTTACATTTAGCCGGGTAACGCCAGCGGTTGTTGAGTCGTGCGTCGATCAACGTCAGTCCCAACTGTCATAACTGACAGATGCTCACAAAAAAATGACGCAACGCAACTAAAAGTTTACAAATTAGACGGTGACGGGTGTTTTATTATTTAAAAGTAAATTTGAGCCGATGATTTGTCTTTGAATTCAATTTGGCAAGATTTGTAATATTAGAAAATACATTTTTCAAATAAATGTAATAATATGTTTCAGAAGTTTTAATCCTGAAGTAACGCAAATAGCAAAATGGAATCAATAATATAATGTTGATGAAAGTTTGTCTAATTCAAGTCTGTAGGGTTGCCAGGAAATTAAATGTGACAGTTTTTTAGATAACGATACAGAAATAGAATAACTACCTAAAAGCAGAATGAATCGTGTAATAGATGTAGTTGATAGCGTCGTTCGCACTTACACATCGACAAATATATGTAGGAAGATCTAAATTTGGTAATTTAGTGCGTTTGATTTCTAATTAGTCCTTGCTGGGGTTATTTATAATGGATTAAATGTAGAAAGATAAATTCAAATACAAATATTTATTTCTTAACATTGTCAATTACTTTTTCTTATTGACGTCAAATAAAACATGACTCTTCTACCACCAGTTCGGAAAAATCTTTATTTACTCTATATTTACAGTGTCTCTTTATGTCAATACAAAATTATTCTTATCTGCATCTGTTAGCTTGGCAAGTCTCCCTCCCCCTCAAGTATCCAAACGACGAACACCCTCAAACGGCACCCGTTCACGAGTTAACGCGGGATCCAGCCATCGCCCTCCTCAACCATATTAGAGGGAAGTGAGCGACCCGTCACCCGACGCTACCGTAAGAAGACGTACTGTTGATACCAAAAGGAATACATTTTATTTGGATATTTAAAATAACACCTTATTTTTAAAGAATTAACAAGTATTTTGTGTTCACAGAACTCTTTACTTACTGCACTTATTTTTTTGCTACGTCTATAATTAAAATTTAGTTTTACTTGTCAATATATTACTCTAATAATAAAAATTTACTGTAGTAAGTGGCATCCGCGCCCATGGGCCTACTAATCACAGGCGTTTCGATTAGTTATCTTGTTGTTTATTTATTTATCGATTTCTGACGTGTCACCGACAGTAGACTCTAGTTGGTATTGCCTTTGTTTATTCTTTATTTATATCATGTACTCAAGATCAAAAATCACCTATTTAAAAATGGAACATCTTTTTCTGATCGAAGTCTTAAACATCTACAAACTTATGCAAAAGCAAATAAAATCATAATAAATATCAATAACTTCTCAATGGACATATTTCACGGGATGTCCGCAGTGTTCCCGAACTGGCGAGCTTTTTCTCCCCGCCGTCTGCCGAAGTTTTACTATTTTATTTATTTTTTGCGGGTAGTTGTAGAAGGCAGGTTTCGACAAATTATTGAAATGTAACGCCGATTCAAATCAATCATTGAAATAAAAACATATAACAATATTTAATTTATTATAAAATGTATTTATGTCAATAGACTAGTTCAGTAATTATGTAAAATAGTTTTCACGGTATCCTTTGATAGCAGTCATGTTTATTATAGTAATTTATTTCTTTCCAACGTAATGTTTTATACTTTTGACGGCCAATTGGCGTCTTGGTCTGCCCTGCGTTTCGTCGTCTTGGTCGGGGCATTTGTGTGATGAACTCAGATGTTTGCTCTCGGGTCATGGTTGTTTATGTTTATATATGTATGTTTATTTTGCGCCCCCCCCCGCCAGTTCGCTGTATGGTCATCCTCAACAAGAGTTCTGCTTACTTGGGGGCCATTTAAGTTGGTGTTTTTGTCTGAGGATTTTATTATTTTATTTATTAATAAACAGGCAAACTCGTCAATTTTCAAATATTTTCAGACTAATAAAAACCATACAAATATACACAAAAATCTTTTGTTTCTTTTTCTAAATTTTCAACACACACAAACCGAACACTTTAATACACATAAAGGAAATAAAAAAAAATTATACTTCATGACATATTTGATACTACCTCTATTTATAATCATAAAGAAATAGATCTGTCTTGTCTATATGCAACACATTAACCCTGGATCAATTTTCAAAATTCTTTCTCCATTATATAAACTTCTCAAACAGTTCGGCTCCAGTACCTAAATTTTTTTTTATTGACTTTTGTAAATTTAGTTTTAGTATATACTTAAAAACCCAAAAAAATAAAATGTATTTTAAAATGTATTGTAGCAAATAAGTTTGTACATGATAAAAAAAGTTTACTTTCGTAATATAATGGCTTAGACACGGTCCTATTCTTATAAGAACCGGGTAGTGACACGCTAATTTACACCGTGACACGAGAGACGGCTAGTGTGGCTGAGTGACAGGTGTCTGAAGTACCGGTTTTGAGTTACTTACCGGCTGAGAATTGCTTCAATAAATTTGGCGGCCAGCTGTCTAAATTATTCGTTAAGATTTTAATAGATTAGATAGATTTTAATGGTTTGAATAAAATAGAAATGTGCGCACGAATTTGCCCACATACATCACCATTCTAACTCGAACTATTCGAGGTTAATCCAGATTTATCGATATTGTCACATGTTACTTAAAAATAATAAAGCTTCTCACACAAAGATTATTGCTGTAACAATTTAACATAAAGAAAGTCTTGTTCAATTGATGCACATACTGTGTCTAGGGAGACTTCAATAATTAAATAAAAATAATTATTCTAACCTGCGGATTGGGTTAAGACCGCGCACACGCAATGTATACTGAAAGCTAGAACCGCTTTATAAAAGGTAAATAACTCGTAAATAAATTAAACATTTCAATCATTCACTTAATATTTTATATTTTGCATCATTATTGCTAACATGTTGACATTAATACGAGTATTATGTTACGAGCAGTTACTCCAAGCACAACAAAACCGTATTAGACAGTCAAAAACAAAGGCAGTTGACTGAAATATATCAAAGCGTAATTATTTTGCGTAAATAATCCGAACCGGCAGAATATTATTAAGCTTAAATCATCATTTAAGCTTAATAATATTGAAAGCCTCATAAAACACCCTTTGATACATACAAAAACAAGAGAGAGAGAAAAAAAAAGAGAAAGTAACACACGCACAATGCTGATTTATTTGTCGCCTTATATCGAAATACATGCTTGTTACAAATATTACACAACGTCAGATTTCTAAAATTAGAGTTGCATAATATCTTTATTAACAAACCAATTTATTTTTACTACTTCAAACTTATTGCAAATCATTTTGTACGCTTTTCATGTATTTCATGTTTGCAAAAGGTTTCAAGATTTTGTTCCACCGGAAAGGGAGGGCTTAAAATAAAGGTTAAGATGCCCATGTCTAGGAAGAATAAAGTACAGTGGTTATTTCAATCGATCTTTGTTTATTTAATTACGATACTTCATTTATTTCGATCTCTTGCAAATTTACTTCCTTTTTTTATTTGACTAGATTGCTTAAAGCCGTGGTCACTCACTCGTGTAAAATTTATGAATATTACATGAAAATAAAGTCACTTTCGCAATGTAACATAATATTTTTTTATCTCAAGTGGTGAAAATTTTGTACTAAGAGGACGGTTATCTAAGATCTTCGTGTGTTTTAATCGTAATGGCCACTGTATGTTGCAACTATATGTCACTTTGACAACCGCGACGGCTGACAGTGGGCGAACCATGTGGCCAGGTGTGTGTCGTAAAGCCAGCACATGCGTTGTGCCTACTGTTTTATTAGACACTAAAGTGTAGTTTAAAAAGTAGGCTTTTTGCTGTAACACTACTCAAAAAACATACGTGTCTTTTCTTTTTGAACTGAGTTGAAGAGTTCTTCTAAGCTATTCTAAAATAATATATACCAAAAAGACATTTTGTACCATTTGCAGGGTAGAAATCGATTTATGTTAGAAACATTAATTTTTGTATAACGTTTACTATTATATTGGCTAGGCTAGCTTTGAGTTTCCATCTCACTTTACTTTTAATAGTTCCAGAGAATTCCTATAACAAATATTACCTATATTTACACTGAGATACACCTTCAAATTGTTTACATCAAAATTTTGGTATTAGGTGCGGTATTACGTAAAAAGAAGCGATCAGCGACGATCACGCAGTTATCTCGCGGTTATAGCTTAACGTCAAAAAATGTGCATATTACATACCGTACAAGTTCTTTGCTATCTCCTGATATCGCGGGTATACAGCATCTGTTTTTTTAGAATCAAGGTATTATATATAGATGGTGAAATTTATATTATATTAGATGGTGAAATTTAAATCTCGCTCGTTCCTAACTCGATCCACACGCGGATCCTTGAAGATTTCCCCGCCATGTGCAAAGATAATAAATTAGAAATGGCGCCGCGACGAGGCACTGACACCGATCCATACAGCCACTCTCCAGGTGGGCTGCGGCAACACCAAATGTCAGGATGACGCATACTTGGACATTCTCGTGTGTCATTTGCAGTTTATTTCTGAGAGCTTACGGTAGTTTTCAAAATAATGAGTTCATTATGGTTTCGTAACTGAAGCAGTTGTTGGAGTATTTAGTTTTACGAGTAAATACTTCAAATGAGTGAATCATATACATTTGACCTAAAATGAAACTTGTAGCTGTCAATAAGAGATTCTCTGAAGCTACAAAAGTAAAAAAATGGATTTTATGGTTCTGGTTTCGGTGTTCCCAACTATTTACATTATTCTTTCTTCATCTTCATTATATCTTTTAATTTACATTGCTCATTGCTTTCAGTATTAAGATTCAACCATGTCTACTCGTCTTCTACGTCATTCTATATCGGTTCACCTTCTCAGTGAACCTAACGTAGTTAGTCTTAACCCATATACAATTAAAAAGGTTTGAATAATTTATGTTGTGAATACCTTTCTATGTATTAAAAAATGAATTGTAAGTAATGATAAATAAATCTCAATTTCGTCATAATAACAAAAGTTCCGACAGTAAAGTACCTAACCAATAAAACTAATGCCACTAGCGATCGTCAGGAAGTCAGCAGGCTTCTCAATCCTTCACTGTTTATTGCTATTTGATTGTGTGTATTGTACTGCGTCACGCCGTTTTGATACTTGGGAAATATTGCAGAAAAATTAACCTGTTATGAGAAAAGTTTGTTAAAATATTTTCTTTCGAGTGACTGACTTTAAAAGATAAAAAAATTCCATAATCGAACATCTCTAACAAGTAAAAAAAGTATGCAACTAAATAGAAAATGTGATTTATCGTGTACATTTATATATTTTATTTAAAAAATATAATATTAACAACTTATATACATTATCGCTACAGAGCGATCTCTTCCAGGTGACCGTAATTTTTTATTACGGTATATATCATTATTTAATACTGTTTTTTTATATTATTAAAACATGACAATATATTTGACCATTTTGTGATTTTTTGAGAACTTATGAGAATGAAAGGATTGATAGGTCTTAAAATATTTTGATGTAAGAGAATTAAAATGGCATTTAAATATAAACGTAATTAGTTAGTCGTGACTTGCACTCGCCATTATACCTTTACCACACACCATTCAATTTCATAGTTTTAAAATGTAAAGTTGTAGTTGAAGCTAATTTACTACGACACAAAACTAAGGTTTATGTAGCTACGGCGTAGCTCCGTAGTTCAACTACGTCTGTAGACAAACATAGAATTGCACATATTAATTTATTACAGGTTGCAAGTACTAAAACTACTCGTGCCAGCACCAAGTTGGCGTGCTAGCTAATCTGCCGAGTTCGCATCAGCGTGACTGCCGCTGACCTGATCAAACCTCACTCATGACTCCTCACTGGAATAGGTCACGGAACTATGAACTATTAATCTTTGGTTTCATTGATATTGTATTAGTCATTTTCCTGTATTGGTTGAAAATCTCGCAGGATTTGCAATAAACCAGAGTTTATTTCACATCGGTATGGATGCATTGTTAACTAAATTTAACTAAACGTAGCAGGACGGCACAGTGAAATAGCCATATGTTTTTCCACCATTTCCAACAATATAATATTTGATGTAACGTTATATGTACAATACATTTATTGTAAATATATTGTAACAATTCATTTGTGTAATGAACTTAAATGTTTGTTCTCGGGTCATGGTTGCTGGTACATATTTATATAAGATATATGTTTACTTTGGGTTCCCCCCCAGTTCGCTGTATGGTCATCCATACACAAGCTCTGCTTACTTTCGGGCCATACAGTTGGTGCGATTGTCTGAGGATTTATTTATATATTAAAAAAATACCCCTTTGTTTCACTGTGCCTACCCAAAGAATATTACAGGCTAGGGTAAGTGTTAAGAATGTTCGTTCGCTTTTGTTTTAAAAGATGGCGCCACCAGCGTAATGGGTTCGCGACTAAATCGAGCCAGTAAAGTTTATAATCTCTAAGTGTAGTCTCATAAGATCACATTCTCGCTCCGATCGCCACGCGGTGCGGACGTGCAAGACCCCGTTCTCCGTTGATCGGTCCCTGCCCGATATTCCGTGGCGCTCAGTCTACTGACGTCACAGTTTAGCGTGTTGGTTCCGTGCTACGGTTTTCAAGGTTTTTCTACTCCCTCTGAGTGCTATCGAAGTGCGACTTTTTCTTTGAGACTAAGCCCCTTAGTCTTCGAAGTGCTGTGCTAAGTTGTGTTGTGCTTGTGCTGAGTGCAGTGTTGTGCCCAGCGTAAGTAGTCTGGTTTCAGTACAAAGGATACTTAACGGTGACAACGAATTTGTACTGAACCAGTCCTTTTATTTTAATTTTACTTCTCTTCTCTATTTTATTTATTTTTTCTCCTACTTTCATATTTATTTTTATCATATCTGGGTGTTTTCGTGTGTACTTGTCCTTTCTGTCGGTAAAGGTTGACCCTAACGCGGTCAAATCTTTACCTGCGTACCCTTTTTTAGGTTTCTAGGTAGCGGCCTTCGGCGTACTACGGTTAGTTTTAAGTTATTCTCCCCAGCCCCCCTACCGCTGGTAGGGAGGTTTGCCGCTAGGGTTCGCTAGGTTTTTTATTTAGGAATCCTAGGCATTTGTTATATAAATAGGTGCTAGGTTTGCTAGGGAACCTAGGCATACATTATATATTTATATATTACATATTTTTTTTTATTGTAGGTTCACAAACCAGACATAACACAGAAAGATGTACAATAGGAATACAAATTAAATGATGTTTACATAACATAAGTGCCTGTCTTAAAATAGTGAACACAGCATTCATATTTGATGAAGTAGATACTATTAAACTACTACCAATTTACAATTAAATAAACTTAAAATTTTACATACTTATTCACAAAAACCGGTTAAAGGATACAGAAAAAATAAATATAAATCAAAACAAACAAAATAAAATAACCAGAACAATTAGCTTCCTAAATTAAATACTCTTTAATATTTAACTTGGTGGCATGGATTGAGGCTCTATTAAAGATATCCAGCTTAAATCTAATACCACGATAACTTGAAATCATTCTCGATATTGGTGAGTTTCGTCCTACATTCGTTCGGCAATGTGGCATTTCAAAAACCTGCCTATTGCAAAACCTACTGGCCTGACGTGGAACAACTATCTTAATTTTCTCAAGAAGTGCACTGGAGTCTACAAAACCATGAATTACTTTGTATAAATATAATATTTCAGCGGCTTTTCTTCATCATTCTCGCTCCGATCGCCGCCCAGTGCGGACGTGCAAGACCCCGTTCTCCGTTGTTTGGTCCCTTCCCGATACTCCGTGGCGCTCAGTCTACTGACGTCACGGTTTAGCGTGCTGGTTCCGTGCTACGGTTTTCAAGGTTCTTTCTACTCCCTCTGAGTGCTATCGAAGTGCGATTTTTCTTTGCGACTAAGCCCCTTAGTCTTCAAAGTGCTGTGCTAAGTAGTGTTGTGCTTGTGCTGAGTGCAGTGTTGTGCCCAGCGTAAGTAGTCTGGTTTCAGTGCAAAGGATACTTAACGGTGACAACGAATTTGTACTGAACCAGTCCTTTTTATTTTTATTTATTTCTCTTCTCTATTTTATTTATTTTTCTTCTATTTTTCATATTTATTTTTATCATATCTGTGTGTTTTCGTGTGTATTTGTCCTTTCTGTCGGTAAAGGTTGACCCTAACGTGGTCAACTCTTTACCTGCGTACCCTTTTTTAGGTTTCTAGGTAGCGGCCTTCGGCGTACTACTGTTAATTTTAAGTTTTCCTCCCCAGCCCCCCTACCGCTGGTAGGGAGGTTAACCGCTAGGATTTTGCTAGGTTTTAGGAACTAGGCATCTTTTATTATACTTATATTTATTAATATTACTGTCCCAACTCTCCCTTATGGATCCGCTAAGCGTTATTAACGCATTCACCCAGGCACTTGCTGCGGTAGGCGTCTACATCCCAAATGACATGATAACGCAGGCCTTACAGGCATCAATCGCGTCTACGGCCCCTCAGGCCTCAACCCCGGCCCCTCAGGCCTCAAACCCGGCCCCTCAGGCCTCAAACCCGGCCCCTCAGGCCTCAAACCCGGCCCCTCAGGCCTCCAACGTCGAGACCCCTCAGGTCTACAGCTCTTCCTCGTCTCCCGCCTCGTCCGAGATGGACTGCGAATCGGTCGCATCCTCTCACGCGTCGCGTCGCAAGCGTACCGCTCCCGGGAGCGACTCCGAACCCGCGTCTGATACGTCATCAGATGCCGTCACCTTAACCGGCTCTCCTGAGCCCGCGTTTCAACTTGTCGCCAAGCGCTCCAAGAAGCGCTCGAAGAAAGCTTCGGTATCATCAATACCCGAGCCCTCCCCGGTGTCTTCAACACCAGCCCCCGCGCCGTTAAAATCACTCGAAGTTACCGCGCCTCCGTCAGTCCCATCAAAGCCAGCGACGCGGTGCGCTCCCGTCCCGCCGAAACCTCAGCTCCCTCCGCCCGTCTTCCTGCGTGAAAAAGCGCGCTGGACCGCGGTTTCTAACTTGTGCAAAGAGCACAAAATTAATTACTTAAAAGCCGCCAACGCTGGCGATACAATCAAAATTCAAGCAGCGACCGTCGACGACTTCCGCGCGTTTACCAGGTTGCTCGGGTTAAATAAAATCGCGTATCACACCTACGCCCTCCCGGAGGAGCGTAAGATCCGCGCAGTACTACGGGGCGTCCCGTTCGAACTCAGTAACGAAGACATCCTCGAGGACCTTAAGTCTCAGGGTTTCCCGGTCACAGCAGTGCACAAGATGCACTCCAACCGCGGTAGGCGGTTTCCTTTAGCTTTAGTAATCCTTTCAAATACTCCCAACTCGAAGGAGATTTTCAAAGAGGCTCGCACAATTTGCGGACTCTCGAACATCTCCGTCGAGCGTCCCAACCCCCGTGGTCACCCTGGGCAGTGCCACCGCTGCCAGCTATATGGCCACGCAGTGGCTAACTGTTCAGCTCCTCCCAGGTGCGTTAAGTGCCTGGATCCCCACTTCACTAAGGAGTGCACTCGCACTCCCGAATCCACTTCCCCCCCTGCCTGTGTGCTGTGCGGCCAGTCCGGCCACACAGCAAACTACAGGGGTTGCCCGCGCGCTCCGCGCTCCACCGTCAAGAGGGTCGCGCCTAAACCGGCGCCGCCGCTCACCTCCGCTAACTTCCCGCCGCTGCGCAACCGGGGTCCCCCGGAAGCAAAGCCCGTTCAGCCGACGCCTACTCCGGCTCTGTCTTGGAGGCAGCGTCCGGCCGTCCCGCCTGCACCTTCCCGACCCATCCCAGCTCCCGTAGCTTCCGTAGGGCCGCGTCCCGCCCCGTAATCCGTACCTCAGTCGTCGTTGGCTGAGGATATGAAGACCGTATTCGACGTCATCCAAAACGTCGATATTAACGAAATTTCCGTACTCGCACGCAAACTGCGAGCCGCCCGCTCTCCTCAAGAGCGTTTATTCGCGTTAGCCGAGCATCACTCGCTCCTAAGTTCGTTGTAAATTTATTCTTTTTATTTTTGTATAAAATCGTAAATAAGTAAATTATAATGTCTAGACCCGCGAATCCCGCGTCCAGTCGTATTAAACCCAAGGGCTTATCCCTAGTATCTTTTAACGCTCGTAGTCTTAGCACTAACCTTCCCGAGATTAAACTGTTCCTTCAGACCTATTCCCTATTCCTTCTCCAGACATGGCTTACTCCAAACCGCTCCAGGGGATACGCTATTCCTAAGTACGCATTTACTCGCAACGATAGGCCCAACTCCGACGGTTACGGCGGCACCGCTATATATTACAAAAGAGGCTTCCATTGCTGTCCTCTCCCTACCCCTCCTCTCCTCAACATGGAGGCCACTGTGTGTAGATTGGCTATGACTGGTCATCCGACCATCATCATAGCTTCAATCTACATACCTAGTGGTACCAGACCAATCCGCAGCTACTTTGAGGCCATTCTCGCCCTCGGCCATTCAGTCATTATGTTCGGAGACTTTAACTCCAAACATACTGACTGGACGTGCCTATCGACCAACACCAGCGGTATCGCTCTCCTCGACATCACTAACTCCCTTGACTTAGACGTCATATCCCCCATCACTCCCACTCACTATCCCAACAATCCGACCTACTCTCCTGACATCCTCGACTTTGCAATTATCAAGCGAATCAATCTTGACCTAAGGTCTATCGAACCGCTCGATAACCTAGGCTCCGACCATCGCCTCGTCTCCCTCGTGCTAGGCGCGCCTAACGATAACGTCACATCTCCTAAGACCTTTACCAACTGGAAAGGCTTTAAAAATACGTTAGTTTCAGCCTTAGAGGCACCGAACTCTCCGCTCGCGATTTCGCCCGACCAATTAGACAGCCCGATTAAAATAGATTCGATAGTCGATAATCTCACTGATGCTATCAACTCAGCCATCAGCGACAACGTAATCATTGCTAAGCAAGGCAAACCCGCGCTTCCCTTAGCCGTTAGCAATCTCATTAAAGCTAAGAACGCGGCTCTCCGGAGAGCCAAGAAATATCCCACGCCCGCATATAGAACAGCTGCGAATCAGCTTCAACGCAAAGTTAGGTCTCGCCTCGCGGAACTCCGTGACACTCAGTTTAGCGATCTCATGGAGAATATCTCCCCGTCCCACCAAGCGTATTATCGAATGGCCCGAGCTTTACGCGTAGACACCGCCTCTCACGTTCCTCCTCTCACTCGTCCTGACGGCAGCATTGCCTTCGAAGTCGAAGAGAAAGCCGAGTGCTTCGCCGACAGCATAGCGGCACAATGCTCGCCCAGCACGCAACCCGCGGATCCCTCCCACATCCAGGCGGTGGAGGACGAAGTTCTCCGCAGAGAATCTCTCCCTATCACCGACGATCCCGTCACAGTCTCTAATGATGAAATCTTGCTTCTCATTAGAAAGCAAAAGTCCAAAAAGGCTCCGGGTGCGGATGGAATTTCCAACCACGCACTTAAGCACCTGCCACAGCAGGTGCTTACCTTGTTAGCTATCATCTTCAATGCCAGCTTCGACCATAGCTACTTTCCAAAAGCCTGGAAAGAAGCGACAGTCATAGGCATTCCCAAGCCGGGTAAACCTCTGAACATCCCGTTTAATCACAGACCCATCAGCCTTCTCAAGGCAATGTCTAAACTTCTCGAAAGAGTCATACTCTCTCGAATGCGGAACCATCTGTTTCCAACGGATGGCAACCCTCTCATTATTCCCCACCAGTTCGGCTTTCGCGCTAACCACTCCTGCCCTCAGCAAGTCCATCGAATCGTCGAGTACATTCTCGAAGGATTCTATCCGCATCGTAAAAAATCAATCGCGGTTCTCTTTGACGTAGCCAAGGCATTCGACAAAGTCTGGCACAGCGGTCTCGTTTTTAAACTCTATAAAATAGGCTTACCGGTTCGCCTAGTCAGATTAATCGCGTCGTTTCTTAAAGACCGTACGTTTCGATTCAAACATGAAGGCACGCTCTCCGCGCCTCGTCCCATAAAGGCTGGAGTCCCGCAAGGCTCAGTCCTCGCCCCTCTGCTGTACACCGTGTACACTAATGACATGCCCATCCCGCCGAAAGGCGTCGAACTCGCCCTCTTTGCAGACGATACCGCCCTTTACACTAAAGGTAAAAGGATCCCGTATAACATCACCAGACTCCAAAAGGCCGTAAACGCCCTCGGTGTTTGGTTTCAAAAATGGCGAATCGATGTCAACCCAGAAAAGAGTTCTGCCATTCTATTCGACCACAAACGTCGTAATCGCCGCAACGATCCCCACATTCGAATGTTAGGTATTCCCATCCCCTGGAAGCGCAGTATCAAATACTTAGGCGTCACCTTAGATCAGACGCTTTCTTTCAAGCCACACGTCGATAGAGTAACGAAACTCGCGCGTTTCTATTTAAGCCGCTTAAATAGCATGATAGGTAGAAAAAGTAAAATGTCTTTTAGAAATAAACGTACGCTTTATAAGGTCTGCGTTAGACCCGTCATGTCATATGCTTCGCCAGTCTTTGCCCACGCCAATCCCTCCGTCCTGTATAAGCTGCAGGTAGTTCAAAATCTCTTCTGCCGCAGGGCCACAGACGCACCTTGGTATGTGCGCAACGCGGACCTGCACAGAGATCTTGAACTACCTACAGTGCAACAGCACCTCAAAACACTCTCAGAATCGTTCTTCAAACGCGCCGAATCCCATCCCAATCATCTTGTTCGAGATTCAGTCTCATATACTGCTCCTGTGTTAGATTCGAAATTCAAAGTCGCTAGGCCGAGAAACGCGCACACGGGCGAACCTTCGCAGTTAACTTTAGCTCTCGAGACCCTTCAGGCCGCAAATCCTAATTCTAACGTAAATTCTAATTCTAACGTAAATCCGAATTAATGCAATTTTTATTTTTCATTTTTAATGTTTTTATTTTTACTTTTCATTTTTGAGCACCTTCAGTGCTATGTGAATTTCAGCGGGTGACCCCTTAAGGGCCCCGCTGGCGCGGCCTCTTTCTCCAATTGGCCGTCGCTCAGATGAAGGCTGAGTGGCAAAAATGCACGAGCCGACAGGGGGTTTTTTAGTGGGTATGGTTCTGGTAGGCGTCGGGACGAGTCCCACATAACTCCGATCGCGCGCGCGGAGTATGCGTCAGAGCATTTTTTATGTCCTCCTGCACTTCCCGTGGAGGGGAACCAAAAAAAAAAAAAAAAAAAAGGCTTTTCTTCTACGGGACAAACTGGTCATTTTAAAATATTTTAACCTATCTTCATAGGACTTCAAAGTTTGACATTTATTTAATTTAAATGAAAGTTGATAAGTAAACCGCTTTTGTATACGCTCTATTCTATTGGAATGCACTTCGTAGTAAGGATTCCAGGCAGTACTTGCATACTCCAATGAACTACGAATAATACTATTATAAACGGTAATGAGTATAGTAGGATCGTTAAAACTATGTAGTTGACGGCTTATAAACCCTGTTAAACGAGAAGATTTTTGCACCAATGCTTCAACATGATGGTTGAAATTTAAGTGTTTATCCAATATAATACCCAAATCACGAATACTTGATACTTCTGTCAAATTTTTATTATTAATTTTATAAAAAAAGTCATTGGCTTTTCTTTTTTTACTAAATTTAATACTATTGCATTTACCACTATTCAATAATAATTTATTTTCCAAACACCAGTCATAAACATTATTCAATTCAGTCTGTAAATAAATGGAATCCTCGGGACATTCAATTACTTTATACAATTTTAGGTCATCTGCATACATATTAAATTTACATTTGATTAAGTTTGCCAAGTCATTAATAAATATTATAAAAAATAAAGGTCCTATGTGCGATCCTTGAGGTACACCAGATGTCACTTTAGTATGCTCAGACTCATGTCCTCGGATTGCTACAAACTGTGAGCGATTTCTTAGGTACGAATCACACCAACGTAAGAGTGTCCCATATTATACATTTTTTCTATAAGCAGGTCATGATTAATACTATCAAACGCTTTACTGAAATCAGTATAAATAGCGTGCACTTCTTTTCCACTGTCAAGTGCCTCTGCAATATCTGTGGTAAAGCTCGCTAGATTTGACGTCGTTGATTTTTTAGGAAGAAAGCCATGTTGAGATTCGTGCAGTTGGTGTTTGACATGCCAATATAGTTTTTTAACCACAATACTCTCATACGCTTTTCCCATGCCTGACAATATAGAAACGGGTCGGAAATTCGAAACTTCTCCTACGTTCCCTTTTTTGTGGATCGGAGTTATGCGAGCTATTTTCCAAATGTCTGGAAATGTTCCCAAACGAAGTGCATCGTTAAAAATTAATGTCAATGGAAGAGATAATGCTTTGGCACAGTTTTTCAGGAAAATTGGAGGTATATCATCAGGCCCCGCCCCTTTATCTACTTTCAAATTTGAAAGAGCTAGAAAAACTTCCTCATTATTTATGCTTAAAGACCCCAATGTTAAGTGGTTGTATGAATTATTTTGAACACTTACATGTGGCGTATTAGATGTTTGATACACACAAGCGAAATATTTGGAAAAAAGATTACATATTTCTTGGCCTCCCTTTGCAGTTTCATTTCCGAAGGTCATCTGATTGGGCACGAATTTATTATTAGATTTAAATGCATTTATGTATGACCAAAAGTATTTTGGGTTAATACGTAGTGTTTTTGCCGCATTGTTTCTGAAATGTTGTAAACAACTTTTGATCATAGATTCACATCGGGCCCTAAGAGCCTCGAAGGTCAATTTATCCATTAGATTACCATACCTTTTGTATTTATCATGAAATTTGGCTTTTTCTTTCAAACATTTTATTAAAGGGGTGCTAAACCATAATGGGTATCTTGAGTTCTTCTTTTGGGTACTCGGTGTATGTCTCGTAATTATGTCATAGATAGAAGTGTAAAATGCATTTACCCTGCCATTAATATCATCCACTTGTACATTTTCCCAAACTTTGGCCCAATCAAGACAGGTCAATTCTTTGTTTATGGATTCGTAATCACTTTTATAATAATTGAGTGATGGAGTACGCAGCGGTTTGAGATTTGAGCAATTTTTAAGTATTTTTACTTCTATTAAAAGGGCTTCTATTAAAATTAGATTCACATCATCCAGATGTGAATCTAATTTAATTATTGGACTAATGACATTACTAACCTTTACAGCTTCTGATAAATTTGAAAATACTAGATCCAGTATTCGACTGTGTGAGTTTTTTATAAAGTTATGCTGTTCCAAATTGTGAAAACACATGTCATCCAGTAATTTACTGCCTAAAAGGCAGCAATTTGATGAAGGTTTACACAAATCATGGGCAGGATCCCATTCCCACAAAATTTTAGAGAGATTAAAATCACCTAAAAGTAAAATGTGAGATTTTTTTCTACATCTTGCGGTTATTATATTACTAAAATTATTTAAAAATAAATTAAGATTTTCGAGCATTACCGGGGGAGCCAAGTAAACAGCACATAAGTTTAAACGGAATGAGTCGCGTCCCTTCCCAACTGTGAGGGTTAGCCAGAGCTCCTCGCAGACAGACTCCCATAGTTCCATTCGAAACACACTTAAACATTTACGTACCGCTACACAAACGCCACCGCCTTCTTTCCTATTTGAAAATTTTGTTGTACACCTATCACGTCTAAATACGTTATACCTATTGTCGAAAAGCATACCCGCTGACGTACTAACGCAGGCCTTACAGGCATCTATTGCGTCCCCGGCCCCTCAGGCCTTAACCCCGGCCCCTCAGGCCTCTAATGTCCAGACCCCTCAGGTGTATAGCTCTTCCGCGTCTCCCGTTCCATCCGATATGGACTGCGCGTCGGTCTCATCCTCGCGCTCATCTCGCAGGAAGCGTACCGCTCCCGGGAGCGATTCAGACTCCGCCGCGTCCGAAGCTTCGTCGGTCGCCGCCACCCTAACCGGTTCTCCTGAGCCCGCGTTCCAGTTAGTTGCCAAACGCTCTAAGAAGCGTTCAAAAAAAGCCGCGGTGTCTTCAACACCCCAGCCCTCCCCGGTGTCTTCAACACCAGCCCCCGCGCCGTTAAAAACGCTCGAAGCAACCGCGTCTCCATCGGTCCCATCGAAGCCAGCGACGCGCTGCGCTCCCGTCCCGCCGAAGCCTCAGCTCCCTCCGCCCGTCTTTCTCCGCGAAAAAGCGCGATGGACCGTAGTTTCAAACCTTTGCAAAGAGCAAAAAATCAATTACCTAAAAGCAACCAACGCAGGCGACACAATTAAAATCCAGGTCGCGACCGTCGACGACTTCCGCGCGTTCACCAGGTTACTCTCTCTAAAACAAATCGCTTATCACACCTACGCCCTCCCGGAGGAGCGTAAGATCCGCGCAGTACTACGGGGCGTCCCGTTCGAGCTCGCGAACGAAGAAATCCTCGAGGACCTTAAGTCCCAGGGTTTCCCGGCCGAAGCAGTGCACAAGATGCACTCTAACCGCGGTAGGCGCTTTCCGTTAGCTTTAGTTATCTTGTCGAATACTCCCAACTCGAGGGAGATCTTTAGAGAGGCTCGCACAATTTGCGGACTCTCAAATATCTCCGTCGAGCGTCCCAACCCCCGTGGTCACCCTGGGCAGTGCCACCGCTGCAAGCTCTATGGCCACGCAGCGACTAACTGCTCAGCTCCCCCCAGGTGCGTTAAGTGCCTGGATCCGCACATAACGAAGGAGTGCACTCGCACTCCCGAATCCACTTCCCCCCCTGCCTGTGTGCTGTGCGGTCAGTCCGGCCACACAGCTAACTACAGGGGTTGCCCGCGCGCTCCGCGCTCCATCGCTAAGAGGGCCGCGCCTAAACCGGCGCCGCCGCTCACTCCCGCTCACTTCCCGCCGCTGCGCAACCGGGGTCCCCCGGAAGCAAAGCCCGTTCAGCCGACGCCTACTCAGGCTCTGTCTTGGAGGCAGCGTCCGGCCGTCCCGCCTGCACCTTCCCGACCCATCCCAGCTCCCGTAGCTTCCGTAGGGCCGCGTCCTGCTCCGTCATCCGCACCTCAGTCGTCGTTGGCTGAGGACATGAAGACCGTGTTCGACGTTATTCAAAACGTCGATATTAACGAAATTTCCGTGCTCGCACGCAAACTGCGAGCCGCCCGCTCTCCTCAAGAGCGTTTATTTGCGTTAGCCGAGCATCACTCGCTTCTAAGTTCGTTATAAATTTATTTATTTTTTTTTATTTTTTTATTTTTGTATAAAATCGTAAAAAAAGTAAATTATAATGGCTAGACCCGTGAATCCCGCGTCCAGTCGTATTAAACCCAAGGGCTTATCCCTAGTATCTTTTAACGCTCGTAGCCTTAGCACCAACCTTCCCGAGATTAAACTGTTCCTTCAGAACAAAGAACCTGACTTATTCCTTGTCCAGGAGACATGGCTTACTCCAAACCGCTCCAGGGGATTCGCTATACCTAAGTACGCGTTTATTCGTAACGATAGGCCCAACTCCGACGGTTTCGGCGGCACCGCTATATATTACAAAAGAGGCTTCCATTGCTGTCCTCTCCCTACCCCTCCTCTCCTCAACATGGAAGCCACTGTGTGTAGGTTGGCTATGACTGGTTATCCGACCATCATCATAGCTTCAATCTACATACCTAGTGGTACCAAACCAATCCGCAGCGACCTTGAGGCCATTCTCGCCCTCGGCCATTCAGTCATTATGTTCGGAGACTTTAACTCCAAACATACTGACTGGACGTGCCTATCGACTAACACCAGCGGTATCGCTCTCCTCGACATCACTAACTCCCTTGACTTAGACGTCATATCTCCCATCACTCCCACTCACTATCCCAACAACCCGACCTACTCTCCTGACATCCTCGACTTTGCAATTATCAAGCGAATCAATCTTGATCTAAGGTCTATCGAACCGCTCGATGACCTAGGCTCCGACCATCGCCCCGTCTCCCTCGTGCTAGGACCGCCGAACGATAACGTCTCATCTCCTAAGACCTTTACCAACTGGAAAGGCTTTAAAAATACGTTAGTTTCAGCCTTAGAGGCTCTGAACTCTCCACTCGCGATCTCTCCTGAACAATTAGATAGCCCGGATAAAATTGATTCATTAGTAAATTCTCTCACTGATGCTATCAACTCAGCCATCAGTGAAAACGAAAAGGTTGCTAAGCAAGGCAAACCCACGCTTCCCTTAGCCGTTAGCAATCTTATTAAAGCTAAGAACGCGGCTCTCCGGAGAGCCAAGAAATATCCCACGCCCGCCTATAGAACAGCTGCGAATCAGCTTCAACGTAAAGTTAAGTCTTGCCTCGCGGAACTCCGAGACGCTCAGATGAACGATCTCATGGCGAATATCTCTCCGTCCCACCAAGCGTACTATAGCATGGCCCGAGCCTTACGCGTAGACACCGCCTCTCACGTTCCTCCTCTCACTCGTCCCGATGGCACTACTGCCTTTGAAGTCGAAGAGAAAGCCGAATGCTTCGCCGACAGCATTGCCGCACAATGCTCGCCCAGCACGCAACCTGCTGATCCCTCACACATCCAGGCGGTGGAGGACGAAGTCCTTCGCAGAGACTCTCTCCCCATCACCGCCGACCCTGCCACAGTCTCTAATGACGAAATCTTGCTTCTCATTAGAAATCAAAAGTCCAAAAAGGCTCCGGGTGCGGATGGAATTTCCAACCACGCACTTAAGCACCTACCTCAACAGATGCTTACCTTGTTAGCTATCATTTTCAATGCCTGCTTCGACCATAGCTACTTCCCAAAAGCTTGGAAAGAAGCGACAGTCATAGGCATTCCCAAGCCGGGCAAACCTCTGAACGTCCCGGCTAATCACAGACCCATCAGCCTCCTCAAGGCAATGTCTAAACTTCTCGAGAGAGTCATACTCTCTCGAATGCGGAACCATCTGTTTCCAACGGATGGCGATCCTCTCATTATTCCCCATCAGTTCGGCTTTCGCGCGAAACACTCCTGCCCTCAGCAAGTCCATCGAATCGTCGAGTATATACTTGACGGTTTCTATCCGCGTCGTTATAAAACAGTCGCGGTTTTCTTTGACGTAGCCAAGACTTTCGATAAAGTCTGGCACAGCGGTCTCGTTTATAAACTCTATAAGATAGGCTTACCGGATCGCCTAGTCAGGTTAATAGCGTCGTTTCTCAAAGACCGTACGTTTCGATTTAAACACGAAGGCACGCTTTCTGCGCCTCGTCCCATAAAGGCTGGAGTCCCTCAAGGCTCAGTCCTCGCCCCTCTGCTGTACACCGTGTACACCAACGACATTCCCATCCCGCCGAAAGGCGTCGAACTCGCCCTCTTTGCCGACGACACCGCACTCTATACCAAAGGCCACAGTGTTCGGCACCTTGTAACCAGACTCCAAAAGGCCGTAAACGCCCTTGGTGTATGGTTTCAAAAATGGCGCATCGATGTGAACCCTGAAAAGAGTTCTGCGATGCGCTTCGACCACAAACGCCGTCGTCCCGCTGGTGACCCCCACGTTCGAATGCTAGGCATTCCCATCCCCTGGAAGCGCAGTACTAAATACTTAGGCGTTACATTAGATCCGACGCTTTCTTTCAAGCCACATGTCGAAAGAGTTTCGAAACTCGCTCGTCACTACTTACGCCGCCTAAACAGCATGTTAGGTAGAAAAAGTAAAATGTCTTTCAGAAACAAACGTACACTTTACAAGGTCTGCGTTAGACCCGTCATGACGTATGCCTCGCCAATCTTTGCCCACGCCAAACCCTCCCTCCTGCACAAACTGCAGGTAGTTCAAAACCTCTTTTGCCGCCGGGCCACAAACGCACCGTGGTACGTGCGTAACGCGGACTTGCATAGAGATCTTGAACTGCCTACAGTACAACAACACCTTAAAACACTCTCTGAAGTGTTCTTCAAACGCTCCGAAACCCATCTCAATCCTCTAGTTCGTGATTCAGTCTCATATACTACTCCTGTCTTAGATTCGAAGTTCAAAGTCGCTAGGCCTAGGAATGCGCAAGCGTACTCATCCACCAGACTGTCAGCCGATCTCGAAGCCCTTCTGGCCGCAAATTCTAATTCTAACGTAAATTCTAATTCTAACGTAATTCCTAATTCTAACGTAAATGCGAATTAATTCAATTTTATCTTGCAATTTTTAATTTTTATTTTAATTATTGATTTTCATTTTTGAGCACCTTCAGTGCTATGTATTCACCTTCAGTGCTTTGAGCACCTTCAGTGCTATGTAATCCCAGCGGGTGACCCCTTCTGGGCCCCGCTAGCGCGGCCTCTTTCTCCAATTGGCCGTCGCTCAGATGAAGGCTGAGTGGCAAAAATGCACGAGCCGACAGGGGGTTTTTAGTGGGTATGGTCCTGGTAGGCGTCGGGACGAGTCCCACATAACTCTGGAATCGCGCCAGAGTATGCGTCAGGGCATTTTTATCCTCCTGCCCTGCCCGCGGAGGGGAACAAAAAAAAAACTCATAAGATGTTTAACGACATTCTTTCTGTTCAAAAATGTATGTAACTTAGTGTCCAAATTATCTATATATATATATATATATATATATATATATATATAATATATAATATATATCCAGATCTTAGTAAATTCTAACAAGGACCTAAAGTCAACGTGAAAAAATATTGATTTTTTTCTTAAGTGTTGCGCAGTAAATAGTTTTTTTACCATACCTACTCTAAAAAGCTTATGTTATCCACGCAAAACAGTGAATAAAAAGGCCTTTTATTCACTGTTTTGTTTTTATTCACTGTTTTGGTGTTTGAATTTGCAACACAAAATATATCCGATCTCCATTTCAATGCTTACACAAACTCCTTGCGCTAAGATTCGAAATTCAAACTCTTTGGTGCAAATAAATTCTCGAGATTTGATTGGTCGATATTTGCGACAAGGAGTTTGGCATTAGATTAATAAATATTGTTTCACAAGTTGACCACCCTAATGATAATAATAAGAAAATTACGCTTAATTTCAGTCATTGCTCTAATTTTAATGTCCATTTCAATTAATGTAACATTTATTATTTCTTGATTAAATTTCTATTTTCGCTTAAATTATGTATTTTTCTCGTAGTCATGGTATAAAGTATAGTATGCAACTTCTGAATAAAGTACGTATTTATATCGAGGGCCATGAATCACTCGCGTCGCTCAGGATTCTACATTCTTATTAATTATATAAAAATTAAATTTTCATTGAAGTGATCTACTTCCATAACAGTTTTTAAAAATTAAGCATATGTCCAGTTCAGTCAAACTTCAGCCTGCTAATTAGATCATTTATCTAAACTGGTATCATTTATACATTAAAAGTATTGTAATAGAGCTGCAAAAATCGTATCCTAAACAAACTAAACATCATATCCGTTTTAGGCATTTAATGTTTTAAAAGGCGGTAGAAAAAGACATGTAGCTATTTAAGTCAAAAATTATGGATATTTTCATATTGTACCCAAACTATTTATTTTATTTATTTATTTATTTATAAGGATATGGATATTCATACACATATGAATTACACTATAATAGATAGTAAATAAGGTATAAAAAAACCTATGTACACACCAATTAAGTATGTTTAAGGTTTTGTCTTTATTAATTTTATTACAGTTGTATTCCGTTGTGTGTAAATAAATAATAAATAAATAAATAATGGGCATGTACGCACCATATTGCACCATAAAATAACAAAATAAAAACAATCATCAAATTATTCTATTATTATTATATTGCATAAATTGTACTGAAGCATTTTTGAATTTAAAATTATTTTGAAACTTATTTATTCATAAATTTGTTCTTTGACACAAAGGTTTACATGTTTGCATTTTTTTATTCAGCCGTTTATACAAAGAAGGTGTGTGTTTGAAAGTAACCATCAACAAAGTTCTAAAAAAAAAATTGGTTTTAGTATTTTTAGAAAATTAAACTGAAAGTAAGATAAACTTCCTAACGATTTAATGATATAAACTTTTAATGATTTCCGCCGACAACTTCGTTAGTGCCACTTGTTCCATGTCACGTTTTTACTTAAACTATATTTCCATAAAATTTTTGCGTGCTTGTTAAAATTTAATTCGTTATATATATATATTTATATAAATATAAATATATATATATATATATATATATATATATATATATATATATATTATGTAACTATAATCTTGTATAATGTAGGGTTTAATCGGCCATACATTACTCTTACGGTAAAATTATGTACTTTGTGTCTATCAGTGAAGACCTATTATTGGCTTTCTTTCTTATTTGTACGACTACACTGTTTAATGTTGCTGTTCGTTTTTCTATAATAAGTAAATAAAAAAAAAATTAAAAAAATTAACCAGCTGTTCAGTCTTTTATAGGTGCCCCACTTACTAGGGAACGACGACCCTACAGGGGGTCGAAAACGAATCTGAGCCTGTAGCAACGCAGATCGTACCTATCACGTACCTGGAAGAACAGCGTGAAGGCGACCCACTGGTAGTACTTGCCGTACCGCCGGGGGCTGTCACCCGCGCCCCGCACCCCCGGGTACGCCCCCGCCTCGCCCGCCACCGTGAACGTAGAGTGGATCCAGCAGTACGTGTTCAGCACGTCTTCCGGGATGTCCCTGAGAAGAGATACGGTGGTGAGAGGAAGGTGGACTTCTACAGAGCATTTCATAAAACTTATTCAGAGGGTTTCTTGAAGTTTTATATATATGTTGGGTTAGTCGAAGCAGATGCTGCAACCTGATATTTAATCAGAATTGAGTACAACTAAAGCCGTTGTAACTAGTGTTGAACCAAAACCCAAAATAGTTAAATGCGCAATATTGAATAGAAAAATACAAAAATGTAGAACAAACGTTCTACAAAATCATAAAAATTCTTCACAGAATCAGGCTGTTGACATCGCAGTCAGGTAAAATCTGACAAGCTTGATCTTCATGGCATTTTTATAGATCTGTTTAAACGCAGGTTTCAGTTGTTTATCCTCTATGAAAATTATGTAAAAGGTGATCTTATTTTTACGCCATTGATCTATGACAGATAATATGTTCTGAAAAGTACGTTAGAATCTTTTTAGTGAGTCCGTTAGTCCGAACTATGCAAGAGTGCTGACATGAAATGCTTTCTTTAATGAATGAGCAATACCTTAAAAGTTGCCAAAACGGTACCAATTTTAACGAAAACTGGAAACAAAATCATAATTGTCATTTTCTAAATATGTTATTAAATTATGGACCAAATTTTTTTCACTTTTATATCATCAATAAACTTTCAATTCGTGCTATCTTCTAATACGTAGCACATTTAAATATCTATATCACAAATTACTTATTCGTACAGAAACAGTTGTTGACGCTGTATTATTCTCTTAAAACGTTTACGATAGCCAAACAACACCTTTTTAATCAATCATAATTCATTTGTTTTCTCTTTAGACAATTCAATATTTTAAAACAGCAAAAAAAGAATCCTCTGTTGAAAATCAAAAATAACATGGTGCTTAATACAAAAATATATTAATTACCTTCACATTTACAACTAATTAAGAATACCGATACCAAAGAGCAGATCTCTCCTGGATAGCATGCTGAAATCAAGCCATAAAGCATACTTTTTTAAATTTTCACAGCCGGCAAACGATAATTTGTAGGTGTCAACCGCGCCCATGACATTGTCGTTAGTGTTTTATTTGTCAATATGGAATATAAATGTTAGAATCAGGCGTTACTTTGCAAAAATCCATTGCAATTGTTATAAAATTACTTCGCTTCTTCCGCGACGGTTGAGAGTGCAAGACTTCCAAGCTTTCAGAAAAGCACATCGTCCGGGCACGACGATCGTCGCGGAAGAAGCTAAGTTATTTCATTACAACACAATATTGAATGTGGTTGTTATATCTATTTATTTCGAAAATCAACAGCTTATTTAAAAGGTACATAATAATTACATCTTACAAAACAAAACTTAAGCCAATTACAGAGTTTCACAACATAATTAACGATACAGGAGAGATGTATGCCAAAGGGCTTGTCCAATTACAAGTAGTTGTAATTGACAAGAAATGTTAAATAAAAAAAAATTTAAAAGAACAAAATTTGAGGTAAAAAGTAAGTAAAATAATAAAACAGTAGTTACTCACACAGTTATTTTCTGTTTTAAGTCACAATATTGTCTGTTATATTAGGTCTTTACCTATGAAATTGCCGTTTTTCACGAAATAAATGAAGCGTAATTTTTTTATATATTTTTTATTTCTATTAATCAAAATAATCACCCATGCAATCAATGCATCTTTGCCAACGCATTGGTAGCTTATTGATGCCTTTCTTGAAGAAATCAGCTGGACGGGAGGCAACAAATTCTTCAAAGGCATTTTGTACTGCCTCTCGGGTATTGAATTTTTTTCCCGCCAAGAAGTTATCCAAATTCTGGAAAAAGTAGAAGTCTGTAGGCGCAAGGTCTGGTGAGTACGGCGGATGACGGAGAACTTCCAACCCCAACTCTTGTAGCTTGGAGACCGTCTGCTGTGCAGTATGAGGTCGCGCGTTGTCGTGCAGGAGCAGTGGAGCCGAACGATTGACCAAAGCTGGGTGGAGACGTGCGAGCTTCTCCATCATTGTGTTCAGTTCTTCACAGTACACATCTGCAGTAATGCTTGTCCCGTTTGGCAAGAAGCTGTGATGAATTACACCCGCGTTAGACCACCAAACAGTGACCATCACTTTTCTAGGGGTAAGTTTTCGTTTAGGGCATTGTTTGGGTGCTGAACCAGGGTCCAACCAACTTGCTGAGCGCTTACGATTGTCAAACAGGATCCATTTCTCGTCACAAGTAACAATGCGGTTCAGAATTCCTTCTATTGTATGCCTGCTGAGCAGTGCAAGGCACGTCTCCACGCGTACTTCGCGCTGGCGGTCATTGAGTTCGTGGGGTACCCATTTGTCAAGCTTTTTTACCTTGCCAATTTGACGCAAATGGACCAATATTGTTTTGATGCTAACGTCGAAAGCTGCTGCTAATTCAGCCGTGGATTGAGTTTCATCAGCTTCCACAATTGCCTTTAATTCGTCATTGTCGACCAAAGTTTTCGGACGACCACGGGGTTCATTTTTCAGGTCAAAATTTCCAGAACGGAAGCGGGTAAACCAATAACGGGTGGTGCGTTCGTTTGTAGTGTTCGCTCCGTAAACGTCGTTGATGTTGCGTGCCGCTTGTGCCGCTTTGCTGCCACGACGGTACTCATACTCCATAATTACTCGAATTTTTAACTTATCCGTGATGACGAAAAATGTTCGAATGCGTTGAAAACAAAACACTAACTATTAAACAAATGACGATTTTAGAAAAAGAATTCCATGTTTGTCAAATAAAATCTATTTGAAATTAGAATTATAAGTCAAAAAAAATATTTTCACTTGAAATGGCCAGTACGGCAAAACGGCAGTTTCATAGGTAAAGACCTGTTATATTGTAAAATACATTATTTGTTTCCAATGTCTTATAAGTTAAGTTATATCGAGTGATGATGCTGACCGTAGTAGGATTCAGTTAATATCTGTCAAATTAACTGCGTTTATACAAATTACTTTATTTTGAGTTTCTGACAAGAAGTAACTGGTAACTAAAGTAAATGGAGTCTTTTATAAAATAAATGTTTTAATACAATTCCTTAGATGAATATTTGAAACAAGATCCATGAAATTAAAGTTTAATAACAATGTGACGAGGAGCTCAGCACCCAGACGTAGCATTGAAAAGTCTGAACCGTCATTTATCTTTATAACCGATATGCTCACGGCGAAGTCAGTAACTATGGGAATCTACAGATGGACGATGCCAACTAACATTTAAGAAAATTACATCTTCGTATTAATTTAACAAAATCTAAAAATTATTAACCAAAAATAACCTATACATTTACTGTTACAACGGAAAATGTTTTTAAAAGATCCTGGAAGATATGATTATTTTTAAGAAAATGTTTAATCATCTACGCAATTGAAAAAAATATATCGGCTGCAAAACACAACTATTTGCAGTATTGTCATTAACTTAATATTCAAACAGGTATATGAGTCATGTAGAAACAAAACCAGCAATATCCATTTTTTTTTCACAAATAACATTTTGATCGCGCCATGTTTTCGGTCAGTTTGGCAACAAAGTGCAAATACACTATAGCTTCAAAACCAGCAAAATCACATAGAAAACTAGCCTCAAAAATTACTATGGGTAGCAGAAATAGCAACATCCAAGTCAGTGCAGTCCAAAAGTAGCAATATCCGAAACAGCCAATCAGAGCGCGCCTCCCAACACAACATTAATATGGTGATTAGTAGTTGTAAACTCATCACGCGGTCTCGTGTTTTAACATTTTTTGGTGAATTTAAGACGTTTTCAAAAAGAATAAACATAAAAATAGTGAAAATGGATTGTTCCCCTCATCCTGTCGACAGCAGTTCAGCTCGAAACCGTGTTGCACATCCCGAAAATTAGAAGAGAAATGTGGCTAAAGTTCTTAACATGCAAAATCTTAGCATGCAATCTTGATATTATAAATAAATAAATAAAATATATATTACCATTAGGAATGTGTTTGTAAATGATTTTTAATTGGCATTATAAATTCAAGAGTTCCGAAACATCCAGGTCACGTATCATGTAATATCAATCCATCAGAAATTTTTCCATCGAACTATATTAATGCAGCAAAAGCAAGAGATGTTGCAAACTACTTGCGAACCACTATGGAAATGATTGGGAATCAAACGAGCGGTTGAGGTTTTTTATTCCGGTAGTATCTGGGGCCCTTACTGACAATTAAATGAAATGAAATGAAATATTTATTTCTCAACATTGACAATTACTTGTTCTTATTGTCGTCAAACAAAACATGATTCTACCACCAGTTCGGAAAAACCTTGGTAAAGAAGAACCGGCAAGAAACTTCACGGGCATATTTTTTTCAAAATATTTATTTTGAAAAAATAATATTTTGAAAAAAAATATTTATTACAGAGTCTCTTTATGTCTATACAGAATTATTCTTATCTGCATCTGTTGAATATTGACGACGATACTCAAGAGTACCCCGAAAATACTGACGTTCTATGTGAGCCACAAGAACCAATTACCGAGTATTATGTTTGAGTAAAATAGCATTAATATTAGTTATGATGAATTAAAGATTTTAATAATAATAATATATTATTTGACATACATTTTTTTTCAAACTAAATACAAATATACAATACATTACAATGGCTACAATATCCAATATTTTCAGAAAAGTGCCTGTTAATTCTTTGATTAATTAATTTATATTTATTTCATGAAGGTCTAACATTGAAGCCACCTAGTGGGTGCTAATTATGCCAATTATGGCATCCAGGCCCAAAGACATCGTTAATTAAAGTTGAAATGATTAAAAACGCGTTGCTGATTCAAGGCTTAAGATTTTCAAGCGTAAGCGTTTTTTACTGTAATTTCTCTGAATCGTCCTCCTGTTTATCCGGAACACAACAAACCATGCACACATTTAGTTATCACAGCGGTAAAACGTATAATAACAAACACTTAATTGAAAATAAATAAAAATGTAAATAAATTCATGTTTACTCAATGATGACCTGAAGTATCAAGATGGTTCGTTCCTTATATAGACTAGATTTAAAATGGCGTCTGTTGTTACAAACACAGCAATATCCCCCAAAATAAAGTTCAAATGCAGCAATATCCAGAAGTCAGTTTCATAAACAGCAATATCCAAACAATTATTTCAGACTATTCGTTTAATATTAATTGAACTATCGCTTTGATTAACACAATGTGTTCACTCTTACGTTCCACACACATTGAAACACTATTTCAGGGATAATCTATGTGTAATTTCTATAAAAGACTTTTTTCTTATTTGCCACGTTGTGACAAATGTGGATATTGCTAGTTTTGCTTTTATATGACATATCTTTACAATGTCAATGCAAAGATAATACAATACTTAAATAGGTACCTTGAAAGATATGATTGCATAAAAAAACCTACGTCAAGTAAATACAGATGTTTCGATTATTTAGATTTAAGTACGTAAAATATTTAATATCTTACAGAAACCACGACTACGGCTACAACCTTCAAATTTATCACCTGCAGGTATTTTAAAATTCCTAATAACTGCGGCTCTGAAGAAAAGGCTTTAAATTCAACGAGCGATCGGAAAATTTATTTCGAATCCCGAGAGTAAATTATAAGAAAGCCCAAAAGAGCTCCTTGGTCTATTACAAATCCAACTTTTCTTTCACATTTTCAGAAATTCATCTTTCCAAATTTTTATATTCAATACAGCGCCATCCATGATTAAGTACTCGAACTATTTTGAGTTGATGAGTTTGTGATGTGTGATCTAGTGTGGTGTCGTGTTACCTCGTGTGGATGCAGTCTATAGGGTTGCCCACAAGGTGGCGCGTGGTGAGCGCTGCGCTGGCCGCCAGAAGTGCCGCAGTGGTGGCTCCGCAGTGCAGGCGAAATGCCACCGAGTCGATCTTTGGATTTACACCTTGCTGTTGGACAAAGAATGATGAACTTATCAAACATAGAATGACGCTAGTCTAGTGCTCGTGTAGTAGGGGTGATTTTCATTACAGGTTGGTAGGTACTCGTTGTATGAATAGGTATCATGACTTTATTTTGTTTTAAGTGCCGCTTTTTAGGGTCATTTTAAGAGTAGCATGGTTAGGTGCATCCATGGCACTACAACTACCCAATGAAATCCTAACCTACAAGATGTGTACACTACACTTTTAAGATGCAAAAGTATTGCTTATTTTCAATAAGCTACTGATATAGTTTTAATAATTCTTTTTCCATTAGAAAACTAGAGCATCCAAAACCATACCCAAAATAAAAATAATATGTTGACTCTGTTTTAAAAAAAATTCCAAATTCCAAATGCCAAAATTCAACAATAATCGCTTATAATAAATTATTAACAACTTTGACCTCAGCACTAAAAAACTGCAAAGCCTCGACCATCGTCGGAAAGTTGCCAGTTTAGCAGTCTGCTACAGATTACATTTTGGAGAGTGCGCGAATGCTCTTTTTGATCAGGTTGAACCCACACCCTTCTTACATCGGACTACTAGACACAGACAGGTCTTCCATCCCTTTATAGTAGGTAGCCATCCCAAGAAGTCGAACCAAACGCTTCGATAGTTCTTTTTTGGTGCGGGTCGCCAAGGTGTGGAATGAACTGTCTCCGTCTGTTTTTCCAGAAAACTATAGTCCTAGTTCTTTCAAGCGTCGGGTGAATAGGTATCTCGTGGATAGACGTGTAACACCTTCGTCTTCATCGTCACTTTCCATCAGGTGAGATAGAAGACAAACAGCTAATCCCTTTTTCAATAAAAAAAAATAAATATCGTGTAGCCTTTAAGCTTCAAAACTAAGTTATTGGTAAATGGTATAAGCTGATGCCATAAACCAGTTTTTATGGTGTCTCTTTATGACGAAGATAGATGTAATAAATAGGTGCGTACTATCGATTTTCTGGTTCGACGTTGTTTACTATATTTGGTAACGAACACGCCAAGTGGGTAACCCCTGAGACAGGTAGGCAAAGCTTGTTTGATAGACAGACCAACAGTGATCGAGGAGAGGAACCTAGAACACATTTCTAAAATAAATAAAGTTGTATTTTTTTACATACCTATAAGAAATAAAATATTTAGAACTTTTCAAATTTTGAATTTTGTCTACAAGAAAATATCAATGTTTAACATATTAATAAATCCGGAACCTCTTGTTACACATTTATTTTGACAACTGGGCGGATCATTCTAACAATAACAACGCCCAAGAAATTATGACTCTAGAAATTAGATATCTCTATAAGAGGTGGATCTACGAATAAAATGATTACCTTTTACGTACTGTTATATACATACATATTCTTAAAATAGCTGATGAAATGTAAATGTTAGGCTAGACCAGGGGTCGACAACCTGCGGCTCGCGAGCCACATGCGGCTCTTTGGATGTGAAGCGGCTCTTTAAGCGAATATTATTTATTTTATAAAGAAAAAACGTTTGAAAATCGTTGTAAGTCGATTAACGAGGATTAGGCACCATTTCTATCCCTCAGCCACTTGAACTGGTTTTTACCGCACCCCTCCCCCATGACACGCATCGTCACTGTCTTTAGTCCGTGAATGTTTACTTGTTCTAATTTTTTCTTAAATAATCAGTGATTATCGAATAATACCATATATATATTATCGAATTTGTTGTGACAAAACACTACTTATATATGAATAAATAGATATTTTTCTTTTGAATAAATAGATTTTTTATTATTTTTTGAAACATATTTGTGGCTCTTTAAAAACTTATAAATTTTGTTAATTGTAATTTTTGACTCTTCTGACTTAAAAGGTTGCCGACCCCTGGGCTAGACTAAACATCCTCCTCAGCCTTAACGTATTTTAAAACAACCAAAGTCAGTTCAGCTCGGGATCACAGTCATGTAACATCGTTTTAATTCATTATTTTATTTTATTTCTAATTCTATATTGTTAAAGCGTACCTAGTTCCTTTCAGTTAATAAAAATATTATTTTTTTAAACACTGTTTGGCAACACTGAACGCCACATATTGATCTTTAGACCATGAACAACTCACTCCGAACTTTCGCTTGAACATACGTTGCTTAGGGGCGCTACGGTAGAGTCGGGTCTGTGTCAGGTGTGACTGCCGGGCGGCAAAGTCTAATATGTGTATCGACACAACGAGCTGGGTGAACTGACCAGTATAAAGCCTGAATAGATTACCCGATCGGCACTTACCAAATGAGTGTAGTGGGAAATTCGTGCCGGCATTGCCATTCAACATATATTAGCGACCCGAACGTGCCAGCGCGAAAGATATGATTTAGATAGATTTTCTTAGATATCACTTCTCTTCTCATTGTTACCTTTAGTTTGGTGGTTACCGTTGTTAAAAGTTCCTGCGAAGAATGGAGAAACCAGCTCCTTAATCATTTAGAATATAACTGAACAAAGTCTTGTGTAGTCACACCACTCACCCCGCCGGAGAGCAGCGCGTAGATGCTGGTGAGGATCTCCATGGGCCTGCGCGAGGTGGCGCTGCGCTCGCGCCGCCGCCACGAGACGCTGGCGGGTGGCGCTGCGGCTCGCGCGCCGCCGCCCCGCGCCCGCCGCCCCCACGCGACGCCCGACTCTCTGAAACAATGCTTCTGGTTAACTTTGGATAACTACGTCGTAGTATCTTAAAGCTTAAGGCTTAGTTTCGTAGGTCTTCCAGGCTGTATTTGTAATGGAGGACACTATCAAAACACACGCCCCAGAGCTCGAACAGGGCAACCGCAGGTGCCGAATCGTTCGTGTGCATTGTATCAACCTAGTAAACGACTTATTCATTTTATAAGTCGTTATGTAGCGTGGTGAGTTATCTCACAACGAAAAAGAGCTTTTACGTCCACTGTTGAATTGTGAACAAATATAAGTTGGGGCCTATATATAGGAATATACATCCATCTATCGGTTTGACTGCTGTAGGGCGGATTTACACATTAAACACATATAACAGGCTGTATAACCACTCATGGACAGCTTCTGTTCACAAATACCTATATACACGTTTACACTAATTTCTCTTAGTTTGCTGTAGGTTCACCACCAAAAAGAACTTTATTTATGTTGTACTTATACTGTGCAACTGTCAACATTATTTGTACAGAACGCTAAAGATCCTTCGAAGATACTTATCTCACAACTTAGTGAAATTGTTTACCAAATTACTTCTAAGCTGACCCAGCTTGAAGTTATTGATACAGCTAATAAAGCTTCAGCAGAAGAGTTTCGTTTCTTACAAATTCGTACAGTCCTTCCTATTCCCATCACCACTATTATGGGGTTGTGTTTTGTTCAAAGGGAGGAAACAGCCAGTGAAATGCTACAAAAGTAATTTTATCGAAAGCCTACAATGGACTACTCCCTGTTTACTGGTATCCTAATATAGTAATCCCAATCAATATATAAACAAATTAGCCAATATCTTAAACGAGTAAATAGCCAAACGATACAAATAAAAAATACAAAAAATAATACACATTTTCGTATAAGTAATCGATTCTGTTAGATTTATTTCATCAGTAATATGACAAAATCAGCGTCTTAACCCACTGGGTACGCTATAAACAGCCCTTCTTCTGAAAGTCACAAAGTCAAATAAAACACATGTCGGACAATATGTTCGCTTAATCATCACGGGATTGCAGACCTAGAAGTCACCTGTTTAAAGTATATAATTAATTGCCACTGTCGCAAACGATGGTAATAACATAAAAACAATTGCGTTAGAAATTTAAACAAGCACCTACTTTGTCACGCGAATGAATCCAAAATAAATATACAAAACCACCGAATTCAATCCGGTGTAACCATCTTGTTTTTCACTATACGGCTTAACAACACAAAACAAAGAAAATAACTGAATTGTTAAAGAAATCTCATACACGAAACTGTAGGACTATTAAAAATCGCCTACTATAATTACCAAGATCTGTAGCATTAGTGTAACATATTGGATATATTCCAAGATGTTTAGCAGTGATATATTACGTACTTAACATAGTTTACCTGCCTAATTCCACCGTCTTAAGATTAATAAACTATTGTTCTTTGTTTCCAGCCATAATAAATATTTCTTCTTAACGAGTAAATGGATATAACAACAGATTCGCAAGATACTTCCTTGGGGCACTCCCCTCATAATAACCTTTTAAACTAACAAGACGCTCAGATCAAAGGCAGTAATCGAACAATTGAATTTACTCGATTCACATTAAATACATTCGAATCGATTCCATGAAATCGAAAAGGAGCAGGAGAAATAAATACAGATGGTGAGCGGTGTCAAAGGCGTGATTGACGACGAAGCAACTGGTTGTGTTTTGTTTGGATCCGTGATGGCCCTGTGATTGTGAATCAGCAGTTAATTCGGACTTGGACCAGATGTGCGTTTGACCAGATTTCCTCTGATACGCTTGTAATCAACTGGTCGAGATATTTTTGGAGTAAACTGATTAGTAACATATTGTTTTCATCGTAGTTGTGTTCTGCTCAACTAGAACTAAGTTGGCATTACTTAAATACCATATATACAGGGTGGCAAGTCCAAAAAAGTTTTTAGGTGCCTCGTAAAGAAAGGTATTCTGAATCACCCTTATGTATGTTATACGATTTTTCATAGTTTTCGAGTTACAATTTTTTTAATGAATTTTCGCAAAATTTCGACCGAATCAGTTTCAAAAATTCCTAAAAAAAAAGTATTTCGCATTTCTATTTTTGCTACTAAATCTCTATGAACTGTGTGATTATGCATAAAATAAACAGCCTCATAACTTTAATGAAAGTTTATAAAAAAATTACCTAAAGTTGAGAATTTATGTTAAGTGAGTTATCATTTAAATTTTCAACTTGAAATTTAAAATCTAAACTGGTGGTTTCTTCGTTTCTAAGTAGCTTCAGAGAATGCGTTAGACTCTAAGCTTTCATAATAATAATAAAGTAGTACTTCATAGGCTACAAATCGCTGAAATCAGCCATCAAATACAGCGAGGTGGAAAATTTGAATAAAAGAAATTCCTTTTTTAATCATTTGTAAGATTGATTAATTTGTTAATTCAAACTTCTAGAAAAGTTAAAATCAAACATAATTTGAAAGTTTATTTAATTTTAAGTTTGCCCGTTCTCGTAACATTGGCTACTTAACTTTTTGGATGGATATGGAAATGGATAGCATTTTGAACTTGAATTTATATCTGTCAAATATACTTTTTATTCCTTTTATCACATTAACCTTTTATGAAGCACCTTATATGTATTTATGTTGTAATAATGTAATAATAGTACCTCTTTTAATAATAATAATAATAAATAATAATAAAAACACTTTATTGCTCACACGCTTAATTGTAAAAATTGTAAAAATAAAGATTAAACTAGGGTGGGCAAAGGCGGCCTTATCGCTAGCAGCGATCTCTTCCAGACAACCTTTATGTTGACGGAAATCAAGAAGAAACGGCTACTTTGACTGCTTGGTCAACCGAAACCACTTAATATTTATTCTCCTATGCAGATGATATATCACTGCTTACAACCTATTTTGTAACCCCCGACGCGGTGAAGAAGCGTGTCATAAGTTTAGCATGTATATCTGTATGTCTGAATATCGTATCTGCTATAAGAATCTTTTTATTCTTTTTTGTTATTCTAAAAACTAAATTAATAGAAAGTGTTCTCAGCCATGTTTTAAGAAAATTGGTTTAGCTTTTTAAAAGCTTTATACCGCTTATCGGAGATTTTTAAATTTCGCTCACAAGTAACTTGTATATATAATCGAGTAACTTTTTAGGCTAGAAATGCTATTAATGCTGTCATTAAGCGCTCAGTTTATCATAACGAGAATGTGACCTGTCGCAAATAAAGTAATTATTTTATAATATGGACAATAATCTGGTGGTTAAATAAACCCACAAAGAAAAGGTCCACAAGACCAGCAAACTATATAATTAAAACAAGTTTATTTCATTAATTTACTGCTTTTTGTGTTAATACGGAACGTTACGCTTGCAGACTGAAAAATAGATAGAGATGATTGAATGTTTTCTGAACTGTCAAGAAACCTGTCATCTTAGCCACTTGTGACCGCAGTGTCCGTGATTTTTGTTGATTGAAAATTTATTTTATGTAATGTACCCTGAAAAACTTGCTTTACGTATAAAACTTGTGAAAAAGCAAGCTTTATTGAATTACCTCCTTGCACCAATCCTATGGGAATGCGAGTACGAGTGATGCCTTCCTCCTGTGTCGGGGCGTGCAGACGTCTTTCCCATCTGACGGTCGGCGGCCGACTGCACCCCTAGCGCCCATCTACTGGTGGCGCCATCTTACGCCCTGCAAATGTATTTGGTGAAAATATGTGGCAAAAGAAAAAAAAGGTGATTTTTCTCCTAGTACTTTGTTCTGTAGTATAAAACTTTAATGAAACTAAAATTATAGGTGAATTGCAACTGGGAATTTGATCAACAACATGAAGTTTCATTTAAATACTACTTCTCCCGCACAAAAAAAAAACTGTGATATCATAACATTATCGAATATCCTAAATGAATGAAATGATGGATGAATGATTTAAAACAAATAATCGAAGCAACGTAGCACCTCCCTAGCTATCAACTTAATAAACATTGCTAAAAACGCATTCAAAAACATACATTAATATTAAACACACAAACAAAACAACTGGTAATCGGACGTTAGTGTAAACATGCGTCTGGCGCATGTCTACGTGCTCTCTACGCGCACACGTCGCGCCGCACATCACTACTCGACCAAACCAAGTAGGCGACTATCAAACGTGACCTCATTGGTTTCGGACACCAATAGCAAAACTTTTACAATTTATCTGTTTTCTAAGACAAATTTTTTGTTGTCACTAAATGTCCTAACTATTGAGCGGCATTGCTTTCGCAGCGTCAACTTTGTTTATTAGTAGTATAGGCTTGAAAAGGGAACCACACTCCACCCGTTGGTCTAAACCACTTGGTCGTTTAGTACATCTGTACATGTGCTTGACGGTAAAATCTAATCTTTGACTGTTGGCTCGTGTTTCCGTGCATTAATCTCGGAAATAGCGTATGTTTTATTGGTTCCAATATGGAGTTCATGAGTTCTAGATAAGTACGTTTACCGTTGTTATTTTAAGAACGTTCGTTGTTTTTAGTTGGGTAATGAGCGTCAGTTATGAAATGTGTAGCGATTCGCAATATCGCGATATTAAAAGACATGAATATTTTTAGTCATCAAATTAATTAAAAATGATAAAACAAAACTTGTCGAAATCACATCAAAACGCGCTATCACATCAAAACTAAATGATACCCCTATACAATTCACACACGCAACTTTATATTACAAGCAAAGTAAAAATTGCATGTTGTACATCAAAAAACCTTTATCTACATACAAAAAGCGCAATGTACTGCACATTCGCTATTAACTGCAGACAGCAATCGCATGTAAACTGCAGTTACATCAAACGCTGAACCGCGCCGTCACGCAAATGAATACATTTTCAAATCGCAAATTTCCAAACTTTTGGAACCCGTTTACGTTAAGATATTGGCAATTTTAACGAAAATAACTTTGTAATACATTGAGTTGCCCAATCATGGAATCGGTGGTTAGTGAAGTAAAGCAGTTTATTGAGGAAATTGGTGATTCATCTTTTAAAAAAAATAAAAAGAAAATACGGTAGTTTTTTACTCTAATTTTTTTTTTACTTTTCGGCTAATTTAGTAAAGAATCTCCTTAACTGAGTGTACCGTAGTTGTTCGGGCTAATAAATTTAACAGTGCCAGATATTTAGAAGGATAGTAAAAAAATTGCAGGTTCTATATCAGAAGAACCAGTGTATCTTCTTCCATGGAGTTGAAATTATATACCAGTTCCAGAGACTGTTTTATGTAGGTATACGTGACCTCTGTTACACCCAGAACCTGCTCCAAGCGGAACCTGGTCGATCAACTGTTTGGGCTCAACTGTAGAAGTGACATACACAATATTTTATCCTGATAGTCTGACAGGATCAAGAGAGCCACAGTTGAAAAGAAGTGTCCTAGCAGTCTTACTGGAATCCAAAAAAACCCCTGTATTGAGAAGCTTAACAAGTATTTGACAAATTAAAAAATCTACTGGTAAAGTTATTTTCCTATATAATTCCTGTTCCCATGGCAATCACGGGAAAAATATATTCCTTGTTGCTCCCACAAATGCGAAGAATCGAATGACGGCTCATGTGTTGAATTCGTCAAACATTTTAGGCGAGGATGGTGTAGAGCCAAAGAAATACACACACGCGCACTCGAAAAACATAACTCTCCATCTGACAGTCGGGAAAAGTGGTTTCATATTTGATAATATTTTAAAGAGACAACAACCGTAATGGAGGAATTTAAGAATCAGTACCGGACCGGTATGCGTTACTGATAACAGGCGCAGCGAAGCCCCGCAACGACCCACTTACGACTGTAAGAAGTTATATGTTTTATAAAGATGGCGTCATTACCTCATTACCGGGTTTTTGTTTGGTTCTTTTTTTATTTTGAATATATGGCTGGGCCTGTGCCTTAGCTTATCATGAGTTTTCACATAGATCATGAGTTTTCTACGAAACAAAGTACACAAAGTAATGCTTACAGTGCAAATTGTGATGTTCCAATTTAGCTAGCCCTTATAATTTACCTTTTGTAACATAAAAAATATGAACTTAAAATGTTGCCAATCTTTTCCGTCAATGAAAATTATTGAACTCCAAACTTGTGCAATGTAAATAATGAGCAACAGTATTGTAGTATAGTAGATTATGTAGTTTTGGATCACGATTATTTATGTTAGGTACGTGAGTACTGTTCTAAATAACAAAAAATACTATACTTCGAACATACACGTCACTCAAACCATTTACTAATTAAAGGAGCCATTTTCTCTATTTTAAGACCTAGTTTTCATTCATTTTAAAGTTATAAAATGGAATGAAGGAATACAAACAAACTTTGGTTCATGGTTAGCTGCAGCTTACAGCGATGCAGAAGTCGAATCTCGGTCTAGACTGTCTGCAAGTGAATTAACTGTTCGCCAACTTTGATTATTTGTTAATCTTTCAAAACATTCCACTTCTTCCGTGAAATGAGATTTTTGTCAAAACAATTTAACTTTTGATATTTCGTTTAAGTTGAACGGGCATTTCATCAGTTTATAACTTTAAACTATATTTAACAGTATCAATGTGACTGTGGTAGATAGTCATACAAGTCGTCTATTTTTTGTAAACACGTTTAAGTAAAATATCTTTTAAAATACTGTTTGCTGTGAATAAATTTCATAAATAGAACTCAGTTTTTATCGTCGATGATTTTTGTAGGTATTTTTGATCTGATATGATCAATCAAATGATTCGGAAATTATTCGATCCTGTCAATGTGAGAGTTAGAGTTAGAGTTATCGATCGTCTTCGATCGAAGTCTTTCAAAGTAAAAATCATAGTTGATATTTTACTTCAAAAACTTTAGTAAATATTCTCTAATCGATACAGAATGTGATCAACGTCAGCGTTTGTTTATTGAAAAGTTACTGGATGATATTGTTTCACTATCTTCACAGCCGGCGAACAAAAACGCGCCCCACCTGAGGTAGGTGTCATCCACATCCTTGGACCTCACAGTCACAGGTGTTTTATTTGTCAATATTGAATGTGATTAGTATACTGACTAATGCTGCGTTGCCGTTCTTGCCGACCGTAGTCTTAAGTATTGCTTAATCCTTGCAATTTGCGACCGTATTTAGTATATTGTTTGAGTATAGCGGCACGCAGATATTATGCGCATCACACAACATGGCGGCTCTGATGTTAGCTGCAGTTCATGTCTAAAGTCTGCTGCCCGCGCCCCGCACCCCGCACACACCGACGTTCGTGTTCTGTGCAGCGTCTCGCAGATACTTCAGAGCCGCCAAGTTGTGTGCCGTGTACTATACTTTGCATTATCAATTAATTCGTCGATATTGCCTAGCTGACAGTTCCGCGCCATCTTACGCTTAAATGTGCCATGACTTGTAAACAAACCAAATATGAAAAATTGGAAACTGTTTGGGCTAATGAGATATTTGTTGTTAATTTTAATTGTAAGCTCTTTGTTTCTTGAATAAATAAATAATCTGGTGAGAACATCAAGATATCTTAATTATCTCTCCTGCAGGTGCATGAAGCCTGTAGATGGCGAAGAAATAGCCAGTTTCACAGCTAAATGAAGACATCTTTCCACTATCACGACGAGTCACGTGACATGCATCGACCAAGCCAACTAGGCGACTGTGCAACGTGACGTCATGGACTTCGGATACGGACATTCTCATTTATTTAGGTTTTTTACGCCAGTATTCATTTATCTGACTAAATAACCAAAGTATGAAAAGTATGTACTTCTTTCGCAGCAACAACATTTGTTATCTCATTTCCTTTTTGAAAAAATCGTTCAGCCAACACAAACAAAAGACACATCAATAAATCTCGATGCAACTCAGTCAAATGTCAAATCTGTCAACAACTACATACAGCCGTACAGTTGGAGTTCTGAAAGATTTGCCACATTCACACATTTGATGAAAGTCGCCGGCGTCCGGTCGCGCACTACATCGTCCGTACAGGCGACTTATCCCAGAATGAAATCTCGCCGGGTATGAAATTTCATTCAATTTCCGAACATTTCTGAACAACCCGATAATATAAAAAGAGACGCGATATACGATACAAGCTACGTGCTAGTTGGTGACATGGAGGTATTGTACACTAGAGTTTCAGCTAATGAAATTCGATTTCGTTGCAGTTTTTAAAACTGCTTAGAGAATGGTGACATGGAGGTATTGTACACTAGAGTTTCAGCTAATGAAATTCGATTTCGTTGCAGTTTTTAAAACTGCTTAGAGAATGGTGACATGGAGGTATTGCACACTAGAGTTTCAGCTAATGAAATTCGATTTCGTTGCAGTTTTTAAAACTGCTTAGAGAATGGTGACATGGAGGTATTGCACACTAGAGTTTCAGCTAATGAAATTCGATTTCGTTGCAGTTTTTAAAACTGCTTAGAGAATGGTGACATGGAGGTATTGCACACTAGAGTTTCAGCTAATGAAATTCGATTTCGTTGCAGTTTTTAAAACTGCTTAGAGAATGGTGACATGGAGGTATTGCACACTAGAGTTTCAGCTAATGAAATTCGATTTCGTTGCAGTTTTTAAAACTGCTTAGAGAATGGTGACATGGAGGTATTGCACACTAGAGTTTCAGCTAATGAAATTCGATTTCGTTGCAGTTTTTAAAACTGCTTAGAGAATGGTGACATGGAGGTATTGCACACTAGAGTTTCAGCTAATGAAATTCGATTTCGTTGCAGTTTTTAAAACTGCTTAGAGAATGGTGACATGGAGGTATTGCACACTAGAGTTTCAGCTAATGAAATTCGATTTCGTTGCAGTTTTTAAAACTGCTTAGAGAATGGTGACATGGAGGTATTGCACACTAGAGTTTCAGCTAATGAAATTCGATTTCGTTGCAGTTTTTAAAACTGCTTAGAGAATGGTGACATGGAGGTATTGCACACTAGAGTTTCAGCTAATGAAATTCGATTTCGTTGCAGTTTTTAAAACTGCTTAGAGAATGGTGACATGGAGGTATTGCACACTAGAGTTTCAGCTAATGAAATTCGATTTCGTTGCAGTTTTTATAACTGCTTAGAGAATGGTGACATGGAGGTATTGCACACTAGAGTTTCAGCTAATGAAATTCGATTTCGTTGCAGTTTTTAAAACTGCTTAGAGAATGGTGACATGGAGGTATTGCACACTAGAGTTTCAGCTAATGAAATTCGATTTCGTTGCAGTTTTTAAAACTGCTTAGAGAATGGTGACATGGAGGTATTGCACACTAGAGTTTCAGCTAATGAAATTCGATTTCGTTGCAGTTTTTAAAACTGCTTAGAGAATGGTGACATGGAGGTATTGCACACTAGAGTTTCAGCTAATGAAATTCGATTTCGTTGCAGTTTTTAAAACTGCTTAGAGAATGGTGACATGGAGGTATTGCACACTAGAGTTTCAGCTAATGAAATTCGATTTCGTTGCAGTTTTTAAAACTGCTTAGAGAATGGTGACATGGAGGTATTGCACACTAGAGTTTCAGCTAATGAAATTCGATTTCGTTGCAGTTTTTAAAACTGCTTAGAGAATGGTGACATGGAGGTATTGCACACTAGAGTTTCAGCTAATGAAATTCGATTTCGTTGCAGTTTTTAAAACTGCTTAGAGAATGGTGACATGGAGGTATTGCACACTAGAGTTTCAGCTAATGAAATTCGATTTCGTTGCAGTTTTTATAACTGCTTAGAGAATGGTGACATGGAGGTATTGCACACTAGAGTTTCAGCTAATGAAATTCGATTTCGTTGCAGTTTTTAAAACTGCTTAGAGAATGGTGACATGGAGGTATTGCACACTAGAGTTTCAGCTAATGAAATTCGATTTCGTTGCAGTTTTTAAAACTGCTTAGAGAATGGTGACATGGAGGTATTGCACACTAGAGTTTCAGCTAATGAAATTCGATTTCGTTGCAGTTTTTAAAACTGCTTAGAGAATGGTGACATGGAGGTATTGCACACTAGAGTTTCAGCTAATGAAATTCGATATCGTTGCAGTTTTTATAACTGCTTAGAGAATGGTGACATGGAGGTATTGCACACTAGAGTTTCAGCTAATGAAATTCGATTTCGTTGCAGTTTTTAAAACTGCTTAGAGAATGGTGACATGGAGGTATTGCACACTAGAGTTTCAGCTAATGAAATTCGATTTCGTTGCAGTTTTTAAAACTGCTTAGAGAATGGTGACATGGAGGTATTGCACACTAGAGTTTCAGCTTATGAAATTCGATTTCGTTGCAGTTTTTAAAACTGCTTAGAGAATGGTGACATGGAGGTATTGCACACTAGAGTTTCAGCTAATGAAATTCGATTTCGTTGCAGTTTTTAAAACTGCTTAGAGAATGGTGACATGGAGGTATTGTACACTAGAGTTTCAGCTAATGAAATTCGATTTCGTTGCAGTTTTTAAAACTGCTTAGAGAATGGTGACATGGAGGTATTGCACACTAGAGTTTCAGCTAATGAAATTCGATTTCGTTGCAGTTTTTAAAACTGCTTAGAGAAAATTAAGAACTACTATAGAAAAAGAGGTAGCTTAAGAAGTTTAATGTTCCAGTGATTGAACGACTGTATAGACGAAAGGATAGTCTAATGATCCGTAAGCGTCCGTAGCGTCGCGTGACGGGCCGCTCACTTCCTTCTCGTATGGTTGAGGAGGCGATGGCTGGATCCCGCGATAACTCGTGAACGGTTGCCGTTTGAAGGTGTTCGTCGTTTGGATATTTGGGGGGAGGGAGACTTGCCGAGCTAACAGATGCATATAAGAATAGTTTTGTATAGACATAAAGAAACATACCTACATTTATTTTTAAAAAATTATACCCGTGAAGTTTCATGCCAGTTCTTCTTCACGAAGGTTTTTCTGAACTGGCGGTAGTGTTTAGATATATAGACTTAACTATATTCTCCGAAATGATTTTTCTAAAGATCACGATAAAGGTCATAAGTAAAATACTTATACAGGGTAACTTAGGTCAAGATTGTAGTAGGTATACCTAAGAATCGATGGGAGCCAATCGAGCACATCACAAATGACAAGCAGAAACAAAATGTAAAGACAATTACGTTATTTAAAATTATTTCGATAACTTCCTCAACGTAAATATTTGAATTTCAATATCAGGCTTAAACCAAAGGCTTTATCATTTCAATGTTACAGACAAGTTGCAAAATATACACCGAATTGTTGAAAAATCAATGATATGTCAATTGCACAAATCCTGTTGAGTAAATTCGCTCTGTTTTAAATTTTCATAGTGAAACTGGATTTTGGTTTCAGTTTAATAAAATGGCCACTTCTAACTAGCTGTGTCCGCAGGTCTACGCTAGAAACTCCTTTTGATTTTATTTGACAGGCACGAAAAGCGTAAACAAACTTATAAATGAAATGAAATATTTATTTCTCAACATTGGCAATTACTTGTTCTTATTGACGTCAAATAAAACATGACTCTACTACCAGTTCGAAAAAACCTTGGTGAAGAAGAACTGGCAAGAAACTTCACGGGTATATTTTTTTCAAAATAAATTTACAGAGTCTCTTTATGTCTATACAAAGTTATTCTTATCTGCATCCGTTAGCTCGGCAAGTCTCCCTCCCCCCAAGTATCCAAACGACGAACACCCTCAAACTTATCTGTACTTGAAACCATCGTTTGAGACATACGTCTGTCCGATTGGATCGTGAGGCGCGTTGTGCACTCATCTTCTCAAATGTTCTTATTTTTTAGATATTTAATAACAGTAACTTGAACAATAAAGCAACCAAAAAATGCTGCCTTGGTTACACCACAACACTTTTAATTTTACGTACGAAACTAACAAGTAACATACAAAGACTTTTGTGTAAAACAATGACAATGATCTAATTGCGTGATGTTACATTTGTAATGTAAAGTGGCATGCTTCTGAAATGAAACAAACAGTACCTACATTGTCCATCGAGGGGCGAAAGTGACCAACGAGGATGTAGTTGGAGCGAAGGGCCTCATTACACACGAGTTGGGAATCGCACTTGCTTCCCAGTACATTATTTTTGCCTTGCTTTATTTTTGCCTGGATTTCTAAGGAAAAATGCTTTCTGTAACTGCTGGGCAGTTCCATTAAATTCAGGTGGCGTCAATAAATCTTCTCTTTCGCTACTAAACCTATCAAATTTCGAGATGAAAATAAAACTATCACAAAAATTCAGACACCAAAAAAAGTGAGTGGGCGCCTTCGTACTCGATTTACACTTCTTTTTGTTTCTTAATTTACGGAATTGGCAAAGGGAACAAATACTATACAGCCAAGTCTGTAGCTTAAGTTTAGAAAGAGCATGTGGCTAGTATCATTTTTCTAACTTCGAGGAACGATTTTTTGGTCATTACAATCCGCCTGCTGTTTCTTGTCTGTTTAAAAAGAGAAGAAATTCACTTTCAGAGCAGATAAAGTAAACATTCTGTTGTTTTATTTGTCGTGTACGCCAAGATCTCCAACGCTATATATATTTTAGGGCATTAAACAAAACCTACAGAAAAATAAACACAAAAATTTTAACCACTCATTATCTTTTTAATTCTCTCCACCACTGTGCCACAGACAAAGAAAGCACAGCGGATATGCAAATGCGGCACAAAACAATGAATTCATCCTGTTTGATTGTGCCAGCAGCAACACACCACACTACCAGCTTTGCACTAAAAGCTTTTGAAAGCTTTATGCAAATAGCCGAACGATACAACCATTGAAATACATTTTTAAATGTAATTTTATAATAAGTTGCATAATTCGGATGAATTATTGTATTTCGGTTGCAAATTAAATGTAACTTAATTTTGAACAATATTTATTTGATTAAAAACGTAAAGATAGCATTTCAAGTTGATAAACTGCCATTGATTTATATAGTTATACATTTATTACGACGCAGTATCTGACAAACTTTCTGTAGGCAAAAGTTACTGATTTGATTGAAGATTTGAAGTTCATATTAAGAAAATAGTAGCCTAATGTTCCTGAGAGTGGCCCCAATCGATATACGTAGGTTTCATCGTGCGCCACAATTTGGATTCCTGGTCAAATTACAAAACTTATTGTCTGCACGTTACATTTGCTATGGAGCCTTTGATATTAAAACGATAAGATTAAGAACTGTCATTTAGACCCGCTGCAGCATGTACTCGTAGAAAGAAAGAGTTTAGTAGCTCTATGTAAAGTTTTTGTGCTACGAGGTTTTTCTACGCATAACTCTGAAATGTGACACTTTAGAACATAGTAACTATATTTGTCGTGTTTCTAAGGGTGGCCCCAATCGGTATATATAGGTCTAAGCGTGAGCTGCGATTTTGAAAAAAAAAACAAAATATTTGGTGCCAAAATTTATAAACCCATCAATGGAAAAGGCCAGGACTAAAAAACGCTTCTGTAACGTTTCTTAGGTACCTATGTTCTTATTTATTTTCTTATTTTCGCGATAGATCTGACTCTTTTGGTGTATATTTCTGAAGCAAGCGGGTTTGCAAGCTACGTTTTTCTTAAAAAGATCGCAGCTAAATAAAAATTGCTGGTCGTATCGGTGCTATTTTTGAACATCTCAGCATTTTCTGCCTACTCGCTGCTATTATTATTACTAATATTAAAGAAAATAGCATTATATCAAAGTCGATATACGCATAAAACAAGTAAATCTTTTACTCAGCGTCAAAACTATCTTTTTTTTTCTCATTATTTTGGCATCAAACAGTCATTACAATAAAAAACATATTACACAATGTGTAAAAATAAAATTACTTAAATAAGAGACCAAGCAGTGCCGAATTTTTACTGATTTTACAATACTTATGAACTACTTAGGTACCGAAGATATATTATTTTCATTAAATCATGTTTAGCATCAATCGTTCTCAAAATAAAAAGCTTGTAAACCGCAGCTTAAATAAGAGACAACAAATTTTCCATATCAATAAAGTATCGACATGGTAGTCTATAAATGTTCATACAAGATTGTGAGGTTTACTGCAGCAGGCGCGGCCCGACAAATTTCGCAATCGAAACTTTACGGCGCACGTAAAATGGTTCTACCAAGGATTTATGGCTCGAGACAACTATTCTCTATACTTATGCAAATCAAACAGCATGATTTATTAGCGATTTTTGTCCAAACCGCAATGCCGCATCCGCCTCGTGCCCGACTAACCACCTCCCGATACCACACTATCGCCTACCGCGCTTTTGTTAAAAAATGTAAAATGCGAGCGAAATCTAAAACAAAACAGGAACGGACGCAAAGAAAAATATTCGCGCCCAAAAACAGTAATGTTGCAAAAACAATTTCATTGCTGTAACAGAATAAGCCCGTATTTCGTTTTATGCCTTTATTTATGTATTTTATTTCACTAAATCGGTTGAACAAGTTTTTTTACGTGTCACGCTGCTGTTGGTATACATTTTTTAGGCGAGCAGGCTGCATTTGCGGTTCAAATTCCCGTTCGCAGAATTTCAGAGTGTCCAATTCGTTGGATATTCTCTGTGTAGAGGGGAAGACACGTTTCTGTGTAAAAATAAAATGAATATAGGCAGTTAAAGTGAATATTGCAATAGTAATGGGTCCCCTCGAGCTGGTGGTTCTGCTGCCGGCGCTGTGGACCGTACTCGCCGACGTGTCCGAGGTAATTGCTACTGGTTTGTTGCTGCTACTAATTGCATTCTGTTCTCATTTTGCTTTAAAATGTGAGCAATTTGCAAACAACCGTCGACGCGGAGGGCGTTAAAAAGAGGATTCAGGCTTTTAGATAATACTCGGCGAATGTCCCCTTAAGTGTTTACGTGAGTTTGAGAAAAATAAGCTATTTTTTGAAAGAAAACACAACTTAAGTAGGTATTTGTGTAGGAAAAAATATGCTTTTCTGATATTCGCTTACTTCCATTTTATTCAACGCAGGGTGCTTTATTAAGCGTATTTTCGGTTTATCTTCCATCAGTAATATCTCTCTTTTTTTAATATAGGATCGTGAAGTTTTGTGGAGGGTTAAATTATCACACTATTCAAAGAATCACTCGATTGATTTATTGATTTATTAGGTCACCAACAGAGTGTACATCAAAATAAACTTAGGTATATAACATAAAACAAAATTACATTGTAAAGCCACTCTAATTACCGGTGACGTCGACATCCTTAAAGTATACGACTGTAACACAATCTATAAGTATTTTTTTTTGTAAATTCCAACAGTATTTTGTTCCTTTATTTATATAGTTAGAAGGACTACTAGGAATAATCTTCCAGGTACAAAGGTAGGCTTGTAGATAAGCATCTGTAGTTGTCCACGAATTTTCTATAGACTTTATTTATACTAAAATCAGTTTCGCGATGCGCGTGCGACATTTTTTTATGAAGTGATAACTTGTAGCTTTAATGTCTAATCATCCTCCTTTCCTACATCATATTACAGCAGTTAATAACAAAAACATTCCCGATAAATAAACTTTACCAAAAACATATTTATACTTCGCCATTCTCCTTCAAAACGATCACAACCACGGAAATGAAATAAAAATAATAATTCTGGCACAGAAACCGATCGCCATTAAATCTTCCTCGACATGGCGACTGCGAGTAAACCCTCGGACAATTCATGCATATTCATAGTTCGATTCCCGGCTTGTAGCATTTGCATAGAACCTTCCTAACTAACGCTTGATGGGCCATTACAGGCTCGCCTTCCTTGCAGCGGAAAACTTAAACTGAAAGACATTTTGAGGATATAATGTCGATTTAAATATAATAGTTTAATATAATCTGTAAATCTGTAGGTTGTAAATATTTTGTGAATACTGGTTTTGTCGTTGTGTATAAATTTTTTGTATAACGCGCGACAAATGGAGTGGCCACAATAACGGTAAAACAACTAATATAAATTATACTGCATCCTGCATTTTTTTTTAATTATGTTACAGAAAATGTAAATTCTAGTTTTAAATTATACAACTTTGTAAGTACCAAATAAACACCCAGCTACCAACCAGCGAGCAAATTATTAAGGTAAGACGAAATATTTGATGCCCAGGCAAACCTCTAAGTCAAACCGCATACTAATAGCTGATATTTCCGCATGTATCTAGGATCTTTATGCCTCCCCAGTGGCTAGGGAAGCATAAATATCAAATGTGCAGACGGGCCTTCCGCCGAGGGCTCCGGAGCTGTTTGTCACCCAGCGTGGCTCTCTGTACCTTTACTTTATGTAGCCAAAGTAAATTATTGCTGTATATATTAATGTTGATTAAGAGAGTATAACAATACTCATAATGGGATACTTTTTCTGTTTCCTTTTACCTGTTTACTGGTGTTTCCATTATTTCTGGTCCTAGTTACTTTGTTCTGATGATTGACTCTAAAAATATTATTAGGTCCTTACATGTGAAATTGGCGTTTTGTCGTACTAGCCACTTTGGTCTATATTATCTCCTCTTTGGTTAAAAATTCCAATTTCAAATTTATACACCTATTTACTCACGCATTTGTGTTTTGAAAACCGCAATTCATTTGATTTTTTCTCCTTTGGATTTTTCTTTGCGTCACTTAGTTTACAAAATGGAAAACTTGAAATATCGCGTTATTTAGGAGTACGAGTTCCACCGTTGCACCAGTGCTGCAGAAACGGCTCAAAGTATTAATGCTGTTTATGGCGGCGGTGTGGTACGAGAAAACACAGTGCGTTTTTACTTCCATCGTTTTCGTTCTGGAAATTTCGACATGCAGAACAAGCCCCCTGGACGGCCGGAGACCAAAGTTGATAATGAAGAACTGAAGGCTATCGTGGTAGCGGATCCATCGCAAACCACGTCCGAGTTAGCCGTAGGCTGCCGTGTTAGTGACAAAACTGTTTTAATCCACTAGAAGCAAATTAGGAAGGTGAAGCCCGAAAGAAAGCTTGGGCGGTGGGTACCTCGTGCATGGAATTGAGTGCAGCAAACCGACAAACGCGCGTCGACTGCTGCGTTACATTACTGAACCGGCACAATAATGAAAGGATTTTAAGTCGAATCATTACTTGTGATGAAAAGTGGATCCTGTACGACAAACGGAAACGCTCATCGCAATTGTTGAACCCTGGCGAACCAGCCAAATCTTGCCCCACGCGAAAATTTATTAAAAAAAACTTACTTGTGAGCGTTTTCTGGACTAGTGGCGGTGTTCACTACAACTTTCTTAAATCTGGCCAGACGATTACGGCAGATGTCTTTTGTCAGCAACTGCAAACCATAATGGAAAAGCTAGCTGCTAAACAACCAAGGCTGGTCAATCGCTCTAGGCCACTGCTGCTTCAGGACAAGCCACACCACATACTGCACAACAGACGGCTACCAAATTAGAGGAGCTTCAATTGGAATGTCTAAGACATCCACCGTACTCCCCGGACCTTGCTCCAACAGATTACTATTTTATTCGAAATTTAGATAACTTCTTGCAAGGGAAAAAATTAAACACCGATGAGGCAGTCCAAAGCGCCTTCAAAGATTTGATTGATTCCCGTCCGAATGGTTTTTTTAGTAAGGGATCAATGAACTACCTATGAGATGGCAAAAGTGCATAGATAGCAATGATACATACTTTGATTAAATAAATTTATTATTATTTTTTTATTGACTTTATGTTCCTCCCTTACAAAACGCCAATTTCATATGTAACTTAATATAAAAACCCACGCTTATTGGCGCACAACGGAACGTCGTCGTATTGACAGATTTATGTCACACAATCCTTTTTAAAACCTATTATTATTATTATTTTGTTTTATGGCAATCAGCTGTTGTTACGACACAATAACTATTTCTGCCAATTCCAAGTATTAGTATACACACGTACTACACGAGGTTAATAATTTTGTAGCGATCAGTTGAGTAGAACTTGCAGTATCTCGAGCATTGAGTTACCTTGAACAATACAAAAACAGGGGGATGAAATAAGTTTTTACAGATATTTTTAACATAGAAGAGTATAATTTATAAAGGCGTCTGGCCATTGTTAAGAAGAAGATTAGCAATAGGGGATAACTTTTTAGCAACGGAGGACGGTAGTGGGATGTCTTCAAATTTTGAAAGAATGTTCAAAACTAGGGAAATCAGGAGTTCTAAAAAATTGTCATTAGGGGAGCAGGAAGAAGTAGGGGGGAAGGCATTATCAGATTTAGTAGATGGAGGGTTAGCAATAATAGCGTAATGGGCAATTTTGTCATAGCCTGGAGATAAAGACGGACTGGGTTTTGATGGTTTGTATATTGTTTTTTTGTAAGAAAGATTCAGTGAAGGAGAACTTTTAGAAGCATCTGCGTACGATTTTTTAACTGAAGGGAAGAGGGATGATGCTTCCTTGAATGATATGTTCTTTTGGGACATGGTGATTTTAATATTGTTTGCCGGGAATGTTCCGGGCAAGATTTGTCAGTTGCTAAATGAGGGCCTGAGCATTGCAGGCAGGAAACTTCAGAGGATGCAGGACAAGAGTCACCTGAGTGAGTTTGTGCACATCTGAAGCAACGGCATTGGGCTTTCACATGGCCAAATCTACAACAGTTTAAGCATTGTATGGAAGGCAAAATGTATGGATCAACAGTTAATGATGAGTTAAAAATAAACACTTTATCAGGTAAGCATTGTCCAGAGAAAGTGATCACTACAGATCCTGTGGGGATCCAAGTGGAACCAGACTCCATGGACACTTTTCTGTTTAAGCGACGCGCCTTCAAAATTGTTATATCACCTTGGCTTGTGGAGATTGTTGATACAACTTCCTCCATAGACCATGAAGTTGGGATCCCCCGGATCAGACCCATTCTTGTTATATTATATGTAGGAATTAAAGCTATATAGTTATGAGATTTAAGACTCGGGTTTCTGAGAAACTCGTTTGCTGCACATGCAGATGAGAATTCCACAGAGACCCGATTTCTGCCAACACTCTTTATACCATCATTTTTAATATTTTTAATGTTTGATGTAAATAAAAATTTTCCAAAATTTAAATGATTAAATGTACTGCCTGACTTAGGGTGAGTTTCTGACCTGGACACATGAACAATGAAAGGACCTTTGTCAGAAGGATGGTAAGATTTTTCTTCTAAAAGACTTGGATGAGTGTAAATAAGGTTATTGGTTTGAGATGGAAGAGCATTCGAAACAGATTTTTTAGGAGTAGAGGACGAATCCCGATTTATACTTGGACGTTTTCTTGTTTGCACATGTTGAGAGAAAGGGTCAGGGGAGTTGTTGACATCAGAAAACGGGATTGGGTCTGGGGGCTTAGGAGGGATTGGAATACAATCCATGCTCATTAAGAGCTAGATAATTCGTACAACCACTTACCAGGCGAGGAAGAGCACTTACTTAGAGCAAAACAGAAACACTTAAAATAACTCAATAATGATAACAAAATCACCAAAATAACCGACAAATAACGAAAACCGTGTGTACACCGCAAACGAAAAATTGACAGTCCCCTTTTAAAACCTAGTAACTACATGTCTAACGAATACACATAACTATATGAATAATAATAACTATACGGAAGTTATGGTTTCGTTTTTGTTTTTAAAGTATACGCCATCGAACCAGAAGCCATTCGTGTACGCCGTGACACTTATTCACATTATAAAAATAAAAAAACATCAATAAAAATAAGAAAAACGTTTCCTCTTTTGTAAATTAACTTTTAGAAAAAAGATTTACCAGTACAGGATCAGGGCTAACGAAAGGCATACACAGCAAACCTTTCTTACTTTTTCAAATTTCAACCACTCACAACGCGATATTTCCTCCAAAGAAATTCATGGACGAGAACCGTCACCTGGCCAAGGGCATAGTGGAGGCCCTGCAGGACCCTAAGTTCAACAAGGAGATCCTCTTCGACCTCAAGAAGGAGAACCAGGTGTACGAGAACAGAACGATGTCGCTGCTCATCAAGTATATTGTGAAGAGGTGAGGTGAACGATTGGGGAGTTGGTGAATGCGTTTATTTTTTAAATATCCATTTTTTTTTTAAATATTTATCTGTAGCTATGGTAGCAATTTATCTGATAGGGTTAAAATAAGTTTCTATCGTGGAAGTTTTTGGAAGTTTTTGGTGATAAATAGCGTTGTTTGAATCTGTTTCTATGTCAGTGCCAATGAACACCACAACCTTAATAATCCTACTGCAGGGAGGTTAACCTCACTAAGGGACGGTGTGAGGCAATTTATAGTCCCTTGCCTGCTACGGGTTGTATAACAATGAACGATCAGATCAAACTTTTAATCCCTTTTAATAAACACACCAATTGAAAGGCTCCAAATTAAGCAGAACTTATGAGAAACCCAGAATAAACATACATATATAAATACAAACAACCATGACCCGAGAACAAACATCTGTGTTCATCACACAAATGAATGCCCCGACCAGGCTCGTACCTCGGGACCTTCGGCGTATGAGGCAGGGCTATTAACCACGCCAATCGGTCGTGCACAGCGCTGGCATTCAGTCGGACAACACTTGTATTTACAGAGAAGTAGATAACTACAGGTCCCGGCGCACCGACGCCATCAGCCGGAGGATCTACTCCGCGCTCGTCATGAAGCTCATTGACATCGCTAAGGTAATTTAAACTAGTTTTATTTATTTATTTATTTATTTTAAAATACATGAAAAACTTACAGATAGGAGATTAACATAAAAATGTAGAGGAAGAAGGTTTTTACGTACAGTTCAAAGAGTAAATACGTTTATAAACAGTCACGAAACATTAAGAAATCAATATTAATCAAAGTGGAGGTGTAAATTAAACTATAAATAGGTACGGTAACGTCACGACATTTACAAATGCAACATTAATAACTTCACCACAGATAAAGGAATAAATTATTTTTGTAATTTACAATTGGGCAAAAAAAAATTTTTTTTAGAGATACTCTAACACTTGGGACACTCTTAGAAAAAAATATTGATATGTGTAACAAATGAGTTTTGTCTGTAGCTGGTACTGCGTAAGGGACATTCTATTATGATTATATTACAAGCTCTTAAGATAAATTATGCAATACCGAAACCAATTAAATCTTGTTCTACCGAAATAATTGTTTTGATTCTGATTTAAAAATACAACATGCTCTGTTAATAGGTATCAAGGAACAAAAAATTTCATATTGCTATCGTATAGCAGTAAACAATTTGTTAACCAATAAGTATAGGTAATAAGTAAAATAATTCTAGAAAAAAAATTATTAGTGTTTAATCTGTTAGTGTTACAGATGTAATGAATGAAGGTTGAGGTACTTTTTAAATTAATATACAATTTTGTCTATCTTAGTGTTACTTGAGGTCTTTTTCTATGTACTGTGGAATGCAACCTTTCAGAAAGTTGAGAATTTTGACTTTTCCATGCCTTTATATACTCGAAACTGCCTTGTTCGTTAGAAAAAAATTACAATATGTTTGAAAAACTACAAAGTAACCGGAAGGATATTCTTAAAGCTCAACCGCGTGAAACCACTTTGTTTTCAGAAAGCTTCTTTGCGATGGCCCCTAGAATATATAATAAATTACCTATAACTATTAAAAATTTAACTAATTATGATGAATTCAAATATAATTTAAAATCATTTCTATTAAATAAATGCTATTATAGGACATATGAATACTTAAATGACACTTTTACTATTACTTGTATGACATCTTTTTTACCTATATTCGTGCAATAAATGATTTGAATTTGAATTTGAACATAGACTTCAGTATGTTTAAAGTTCTGTTTTAAGTAATAATATTAAAGTTGCATTCTGTTGTGTGTAATAAATAAATAAGTAAAAGTCTCACACATTTATTTTTTAACGTAATGTAATTAACTGTCAAAAAAATCTATTTCCTCTTTATATACCTAAATCTATTGATTGTTGTATTATGTATTGATTGCATGCTGTTGTCACCTATGATTGTGTCTACGACTTGTAATACCTTGTTACATTGTCCAAATTTGAATTATTTTTTACAAACTTGTTGGAGATCTAATAAATAAATATATAAGTGATAATCATGAAGATTTAAGGTTCATTTGAAGAATTTGAAGTACCTAGTTGTAACTATTTAGTTTATGGCTTTTTTATATATCTTTGCATTTTAAGAATTCCGTAATGTAAATTTATTCATTGTTAATTACAGCTAAGTGATGTTAAATACAGATTACATTGAGAAAATAACTTTCTAAAAGGAATAATTCAAAAATAACCTCTCAGTTAAGCGTCATAACATCCTATTTACAACGAATCTTAAACGCGACGTCATCGACGACGAAAGTGATATTTTTTTTTTATTGTAACAGGGACATCAACAGCCAAAATAACAATAATATTTAAAAATGTATAGCTTTTGTAGGCCAATTAAAGATCCTCATCATTAAAAAACAAATAATAAATTTGCACCGGCAGTTTACAAATAACAACGCTGGTATTGAATAAAAATACTACTGCGTGCCAAATAAAAGTGTTTCGCCTATAAATATTATTTATTTTATTTTTGATTCCGGCACTGCGTACGGCATTTTTATCTGATTAAATTACTAAGGCATTATGCGGTAGTTCTTTACTTTTTTGTTTATACCGTATTAAATTATTAGACGTGTGAGCGTCTTCCACCTGTTCGTCTAGTGCACGTGGGCGAGTTAGTGCCATCCAAGAAGGCGCGCACACTTTCTTCCTCAGCACTTACAATAATTCAAGTGTATCGGAGGAGGTTGGACGCGTCTTCATGCATGGCCTAACTGCAGTGACGTTGAATGCCGATCTTCCCTCAGGACCTGCCCCGCAACACCACGGCCTCGGAGCGCATCGAGACAGCACACCGCTACTACACCACGGTGGAGTCCCGCGACATGCATGACCAGATGGCTGACATGCAGGTCTTCCACGCATGCGCGAGGCTGCATGACATCATGTTCACGGTGAGAACTGAGTACAGAACTTTGCTAAAGTTATACTAGTCTATTGCCTCAGAAACGATTCAGATATATTTTGTGAAACTGAGAGAAAAAGGAACTGAAATTGTATTTTGGCACACACTGGTTACATTATACTTAAAGGGTTAAGTCCATTTTAGGCATTCAGTAAGCTTTTTGTTTCTGCAATTAATGGACGAATGGAATGCACGATAATTTGTATCATTTATGTAAATGATTATTAAAAAAAGTACCAGAACTAAAATATTTCCCAATAAAATTGTCTCAATTAATAAGAAACTAAACGTGAGGAGTCTCCATATAACAACGTTTGGGGTTACTGATTTAACGCAAAAGAAGTTTTGCTGGTGGATTATTTTAAAGATAAAGGCATAAAGCTTTTCATAAACAGTAAAGTAAACATATAAAGTATACATTTAGAATTAAATAAGTAATATCAAAAACAAATTACAAACTTAATTATGTTAATTGTATAATCTTGCGAAGCATTATTTCGATTGCAACTATAACTTTTTGTGAGTTTTGTTTTCTTTTAGTTCGGAATCCCTATTACCAAACTTCAAAATTCAAATACGTTAATCAAAATTTGAAGTTCAGTGAGATGTTGGTGTTCTCCTATCTTCCCGTAGTTGGTGGTAGTAGAGATCCTTTTATTTTGTTTAAGTTCCTTAACCACTTTTACGTGGGTGTGTTCCGGTCAAGGCAAGGAACAGCCAGTACTATCACTGGAACAAAGGCAATTTCAACTGCAGCCTACTGTCAGCAACGCATGATTATTCGGGATAATAATCACAGTCACTATACCATTTGCGCTGTAGCGTGGTGCGGGTGACAGTTGCCTGTATGACATTGACATCTGTCAGTACCACATGAATAGGGATGTGACATTATGCAATTCATTTTTATCGCTTACGATACTCGCAGCATAAATCTAGTTCTCTTTAAAATGTTTATGAAAATTAGTGTGTTATAATGTAATCCCTAACCCTATATATGTTCTGTTGTTTGATTATTATAATTATAGACTTTTTAACAATAAAAATTGAACTACGCACAAAATACGTTTTTTATCAAAAAAAAACATCGACTATCCATCGTAGCAGTACATTCATCACTAAATACGTTTACGTTATACGCATTTAACTTTGCTTAATTTTTCTTTCAATTAGATTTTATTTGTAGACTAGAACATTCTGGTTGGGTTAAATTTAATTTACTACTGTTATTAATGATTTGATATATTACAAATGTGGTAAAGCTGAAATACTAAGTCATAATTTGTAAATCGCGGGAACTTTCAAGAGTGAAACGAAACGTTACTGAAACTGTCATGAAACTGCCATGCTGTAGCGCAAATATATATAACACCGACGACTTATCAAGTTTATAGGTGCGGATGCCACTTACGAATACAGTAACAGAAAATATTTGGGAATTGATTAAATACTTTTTTCATATAGGTTAGTACCAAATTCCCAGGTGTTACTGGATTTTTATACACAAAAAATTCAATGATTTCCTCAATCAAAATAATTGCGATACTTATACAGATATCAAACATATTTATATGAGCTATATAGCTATGACACTAACTATTAGACATGTACGTCGTAAATCACGAGATATTGATTAATTACGAGTTTCCGACTATCATCAGCATTTTTTCATCTGCCAATTTATTGCTTGTTGATGATCCGAACAAAATACATTCAACTGGAGTGTAGCTGGAACACGGTTATAACGTGGAACATCGTTTTTTATCTTTATATTGTATTAGTTAAAATTTCACGGAAAACTTCAAGATTCTGACAAATTGTAGAAGTGTGGACCAAGGCAATCACTCAGCGAACTTCTTAACTACAGTTAAATCTTAAACTGGGTCAACAGCGTGAAAATAAACGTCGAATTTTGAAATTCTATCAGTTCTTTAAGAATAAGACAATATTGGGCAACATTTTTACTTGAATGACTACGTTTTTAATTATTTTTTAGGCAAAAGATTTAATTACTTTATTTAGAATGCCTTTTTGAGAATAACGACCCAGCGATAGCTGGATCCCACGTGAACTCGTGAAAGAGTGCCGTTTGAGGGTGATCGTCGTTTGGATACTTGAGGGGAGGGAGACTTGCCGAGCTAACAGATGCAGATAACAATAATTTTGTATAGACATAAATGGACTCAGTAAATTTATTTTGAAAACATTATACCCGAGAAGTTTCTTGCCAGTTCTTCTTCACGAAGGTTTTTCCGAACTGGTGGTAGAGTCATGCTATAATTGACGTCAATAAGAACAAGTAATTGTCACTGTTGAGAAATAAATATTTCATTTCATTCCAACGATTATAAAACCACTGAGAGGCCAGTATTTTAAACTGCAAACAACATAGATACCCCTTTGTCTCCAGGCACCGAAAATTCTGGAAGAACTAGGTCCCGCGGATGACCTGACCGTCAAGACCTTGTTGCGCAAGCTGCAGGACTTGTCCGTGAAGCCCGTGCACCTGGCGGTGGCGCTGCTGATCCAGGTGCCTTGTTTGTTACATCTAGTGTTTTAGCGCAGCGTAATTTAGTGTAGTTGTGTTTTTGTTGTTAATTTAGTGTAGTGTAGGAGTGTGTAAAGAAATACCAACCGATTTTATATTGTAAGTAAAGTTTTAAATGAATTACTTTTAAGGATCCATTTTATACAGTAGTAATAGTACGATTACTGATGTCTTGTTACTCAGTAACGATAACAAATCCACTGTTGTGAACGCTCCTTCAGTTGTACCCGACTTCAGAACAATACAAGATTCAGATTTACAGATAAACCTAATCACTCGGTTTGTTACATTTTTAATCGATTTGAAATGATGAATCGAAATTTTTTACAAATTTTCTTTTATTTCTTAACTGATTTTATGATTATCTTTTTTTAAATTGTTCTTTAAATTTGATTCGCGATTATTATACATATTGATAATTTTGTTTAAATTAACGACTTATCTGTCACTATGAAAAACGTACTGTTACAAGGAAAAATTGGCATTTTGCAAGTATTTAAACGTTTAAGTCTTAAGTTTTAGTCCAAAGGGTTTAAAAATGTCAAGTGTTTACTTTAGGTGCCCCTAAGTATTGAAAGCTCCACGAATTTATTCATCGTTTTGCTAACCATAATCTATAGTTAGTAGCGAGTAAGTAATCACGACATTGAAGTCTAATTTTGACTTGTAGTATAATAATGATGATGGTAACCCAGCGGTTACAGAGCGGGTACTACAGTGTTTCTCTAAATAAATACATGAACCACTACTCCCGTTTAACCACCCCCTCCCTTCCAGTACAACCTGCGCAACACGGTCAACTTCGCGATCCGCTCGAACGCCATCGAGGTGCTGGCCACGAAGCCCGAAGCTGTGGGCCCCCAGGTCATCGATATGCTGAAGGCTCTAGCCGCCAGGCTGCTGCCGGTGGCGGAGCTCATCGACATCCACGTGTCTCATTACAGCCCGGCCTTCAAGGACACCTGCCCGCCGACCTGGCTGGGCATTGTGAATTATAAACATGAGTGAATCGCTTGTTTTATTTCGCGTTTTGTTGTAGTGATAGAAAAGCATTTTGATAAAGTGTTGTGTATAATAATAATAACTAATAAATCCCAAGACAAAAACAACTTTACTGTATGGCCCCAAAGTAAACAGAGCTTGAGTTATAGATGACCAAACAGTAAACTGGGGGGAACCCAGAATAAATATACATATATAAACAACAATGACCCAACCAGGGACTCGAACCTGGGACGTCCAGCTCATACGGCAAAGCTTCTAGCGAATACGCCACTCGGCCGACTACTTAATATATGTTATGGTGGAAGTATTGAGATGGAGATAGTCATAATTCACTTTTTGATTTGAGATCAAATTATAAAATTAACAAAAGAAGACGAATTATGTTAAAATTGCGCTCATATGAAACAACGCAATGGGCCTGATAAGTAAAGGGAATATTGACGCTACGTATAATAGTAGAGAATATAACAATTTATTTGCATCTTCTCCCATCTGATTAGAAACCATATGTAAGGTTATTTTTTAAACATGAATTTTCTAAAAAGCGTATACTTAATATATATATTCAATTTAGCATTATTTAATAATTTAAGATTGGATTCGTATCCTGTATGGACAACTAGAAAAAAACCTCAAAATCAAACACTTTAGTTAAATTCAAACGATAATCGGTTATAACGTCCTATAAATAAATCTCACAGTAACGAGGACGGATAAATAAACCATAGATGTTTGTATAAAGCAGCTGTCACCCTTTGCGACAATTATAACAATCTATAATTACATTTGTAAAGCGTTTGACTCGTGTGACGTGGATCATGGCCGTGACACGCTTTGTCTGCGGTCGTGAGGAACTTCCAAAGTTTATTTTGCCACCAACTCTTTTCAGTAGCAAGAACTGGAAGTAACAAGTTTGTTATGAGACTAAATTTCCAATTTCATTTACGCATAGAACGCAGTGCCACTCTTCACGGAATACATACGTTGGTTGGAGTGTAATCGTTTATGCAGGTGATAAAGAATAGACTAAGGAATATGGGGCATTCCCTGCAGTTAACTTTATAGATCGAGTGTGCTGGCTATATTTTTCATATTTTAGATGCCATAACAATTGTTTATAAGCTTAGTTTTGTTCTACAAAAATGAAGATTCAATATATCTAAAAAAAAAAATAGACAAATATCTATTATGTTCAAATATTGACGCTAAACTTGCATTTAGTATACGTTTAATGGCGATATCTAATCCTTTGACAAAAAACAAATAACAAATTTTCATTTCAAAAACAAGGTTTGACAAAATTATAAATTTATCATTTTACAAACTACTGCTTAATAGACTACTCATTAGTAAAAAAAATTTAGTATATTGAAATGTTTCTTAAGTAAAACTTTTGAGAAACCTGTATTATGTCAAATGATACTTTTCAAAGTAATATGTTTGCGAAATGAAAGTTTGTCAAATGATCAGTTTTTCTAACGTTGTTGGTAAAATGATCTTTTGTCTTTCGTTTTTTGTCAAATAATAGTAAACCATTTAATAGCACACGCAGTGGACAACCAAGCCTCGAAAATAAACATCTGCCTTTCGTCGAAAGCTTGTTTGCACCTGCAGCCGTAGCCAAGTTGCAATCTGTGATCGGTAGCGCTATATCACGTGATATAAAAATATCAGCAACTCCATACTGTTTAGAATTTTCCAAAGCGTTAGCGATTGTAGGTTACAATTTAGCTAGGGCAGCTGGAGCATTATTCGGCATGATACTCTGCGCGGAATCCATCTTGTCAAACACGTATGACAGAAACGTGTTAAACAAAATGGCGGACGGACTGTACAGCAACAGAAGTAGTGATAGCATGGTTATTGCTGACACGTTCGTGAGACTTCTGTCCTTGTCCTCCTTGTCAGCAAATGTTACGTTTTAGACTAATAGATAAGTCCACACTGATCTTTCACTATGGTGCATCATAGTTTTGTAGCCAAGACAGTTTTAATAACCCCACTGCTCCAGCCTCGCCAGATTTGATCCACCCCCCACCGTGCTTGCCCTTGCAGATCAGCAATTTACTGGGTACTTGGATTTCTTCGCGATGTCTTCCTTCATCATTAGAGCAGTCTGTTTAAAGCGCGAATGCAAGTCACCGGGATCGCACATCCCGAACCGATCAAGACCGATTTCAAGATCTATAGTTATGTACCAAAATATGACCTTTATATCAATACATTATAACATAAAATATATCAATCAATATTTATACCTTCTAAATAAATAAAAGACAATGAGTTGCACTACCCCAGCCAAGTACTGCATTGCACCGTGGTACTAACGTGTCAGTGCTAGGATTCAAACCAGCGACCGCCAGCCGCAGACAGAATTTACGCCGACAAGTGTAACGAACCGTTCGATGCGGTTGTGATTAATGTGATATCGTGTAAACAGCTAAGATTGTTTTGAACATGGCCATTATTCTAATGATTTATACTCATGTTATCTAGGCCTGTACTGTTCTGTGATACTTGGGATTTGTTTAGTAAAAGAACAGGTTCTGAATTTTTATTTATCCATAGCAACTAGACCCAGTTACAATTTGATACAAAAATAATAATTTTGTTTCATTTGGTTCGTTACAATTTTGGTTATTTAGGGCTGATTGTTCCATGCATGATTTGTTCCATGTTCCAGTGGAATTAGTTTGAGATTTTGATTGTCAGGTATTTGAAGTCTTGTCAAGTGTCAAAGTTATAACCAAATAAAAAATATCTGAGCATTGTACCGTGTTCCACCAAGTGCGGCTGATTGCCATTTTTCAATTAATTAACTAACTAACTAACCTTTAATGTTAGATAAGCCCTGAAGGTTAGATAAGACCTACACAATAATATTTTTTTCTGAAAAAAGCTATATTTATTGTTATGCACATTTGATTATTTTAATAGGTTTTTGTTACAGCAGTACGGCTACAACGATTCATAAGAATGTGTGAAGAGGTGCGATTGGGTATACGAGTTTACTAATCGTCTTTATTGGCAAATGATCGATTCCGTTAGGTTAGAGTATAGAATAAACAATATTTTTAGAATAAATAAATCAATTTCTTTAAGTTTTTTACTTGTTACTTTCCAGGAAAACTTAATTCAAGCTGCTTCCTTAGATTTCTTTTCAGCTTTCTTTCAGCAATAGTCCCTTAGCATCGATAAAAAATACAGATATTCTCACGTTTCGTGTTTATCCGTGCGCGGTTATCTATCGACGGGGATCGCCTCCAGCGCTGATCAGCCGCAATTTATGACAGATCAGCGCTTTATTAGCACGTAAAATATATACTGCCGGCGCGTTTGATATAACTATCGGTGGGGCCATGAAAGTAACGGGCAAGGGCGTTGATGTTTGTTAGGAATTGGGTCGTGTGGTATGACAAAGAAATATACTCGAGCTGCTAAAAAAATAAAACTATGTTTATTTTGTGTATACTATATATCAAATATATCTCTTGTTACAAAAACTCCGGGTAATTTGGTTTTCTTAGCATCTCTTTACGGTTCTAAAAACCATATCAAACTACCCAAATCTAGTTAAAAATTCGACAGTGTGCGACATTATATATTTTCTTAAATTTTCGCGATACATACTTTAAATAAAACACTTTTTACCGGATATTATCGCGTATATATCCGGTAAAAAGTGTTTTATTTAAAGTGTGAACATTACACATGTACAAAATTAAAATTTTACTCGTTTTATTTAACAATTTCTGTAATTAAACTGATAGTATAAAAAATAATTCTGTAATTCCGAGACCAAATAAATACATTCCGATATTTCAGTCTCTGATGAGTTTCCAATGTGGATTTCTCTAGGTACCTTCTGTTACATTTTCCGTAATAAACGTTTCTTCTTTGAGTACGTTTCTGAATTTAGAAAACGCTAAAGACAGAAACCCGCGCTTTGCAGGGCTCCACACCATCAGCTACAACATTAGTCGCAAGCGCAGGCCTCGCGCACGGTTTACGAGCGCGTATTAAAGCCGATGGTTATTTTTATGAAAACATCATTATGTAGCCGCAATAAATATTCCGCTAAACTGTCACATGATTGTTATTTCTGTGGCGAAAAATGACCACGCCCGGTGTGGAAAGGGAATGACACATTAACTCCTACCTAATTTATGAAAACGATATGTTTCGTCAGATTTAACCTTAAGGCATGTAGTAAAAATATTCTAATCACGAGGGTTTCCACGTGGAGTAGGGAAACAACCATTGTAGAGTCACGCTTTATTTGACGTCAATAGGAACATATCATTGTCAATGTTGAGAAGTAAATATTTGAATTTGAATATGGAACCTCGGAAAAGCCTTGTCATGGGTAGGTATATAATTTCAGGATTATATTCAGGTTTGTGGCGAATATAAAAAGAAACAAAGCAATGTTAAAATTTTAAGTATTTGGCAACATTACGGCTGATTCTTTTTATGAAATTAAACCTAATCAAACGTCAGATTGACACGAAAACATCTAAAATGCAGTCGTGAAGCTGCAGGAAGGCACGAGATATTACTTGGCTGGCACACAACTTCCTCAGGTCCTTGTGAGTTGAGGTGCTAACACATTATTGTGGACTTTTACAGCAGCCCACGTGCTGATGTAACATTACTTTTCCGATGCAGGAATTAAAATAATCCAACGAATAGCTTTCTGCACACCAACTCACTTTATTAACTGAAAATATTTTAACCAAAACTTAAAGATTAAAAGGTTCTCTTGGGGAAACAATACATTTCATGTGATAGTTCAGAGCTGTCAAAAAACAGTTTTCAACGAAATTCTATTTATAACAATTATCAATAGAGAATTATTTTAGTTCTGTTTACATGCGTAGCCTTTATGCTCCAGTTGTAATTGAAATATCCCTGCTAATCAAGGAATTCCCTTAGAGAAAGGAGAGAAAGGAAATATTTACATAAAAATAAAGAAACTTCGCTACCTAGATTATTAGCCGTGTGGGCGCTGCACTGTGGGCGTAAAATCAGGTATCATAGTCATTTTAATACGTTTTTTTTAATGTCGTTTTTTTACTTGAATCTGACTATAAAGACTAATTATTATAAATTAAAAATTACTTTTTGGGCAGGTACCTTACGTTATTTTCAGCCTTTATTTTACACAAAAAAGTAATAATATATTATATAATAAGTATATAATCTTATATATTTATATAAGATTATCTCCATACATTTTTTTCAAATTCAAATTCTTGTTAAGCCGTGTCGACTCCAATTCATCACTTTTTAATACATGTGTCATACAATTAGTCTTTAAAGTCAGATTCAACCAAAAAATATCGAAATTAAAAAGTCATATGAAAATGTCTATGAAACCTGATTTTCAGCCCACAGTGCGCCGCCTCAAAGACGTCGTTCATAAATTACTGTTATGTAACTAACGTATCTTTTATTTTCATTGTGGTCGCAGAGTGTCCACTTTCCAGCAACGGAATGAAGAATTTTCTTTCTTTTGATTCACCTAATGTTTTCTTCATTTAGAATGAACATAATTCATTTATTTAAATTTAAATTAATGTTATCTGTAAAGTAGTATCAATTATTTATTGAGGTACAGCTAAGCAATAAAAATAAACTTTGATAGTTATATAAGTCAGTCCGCATAATTTTTGCTACAAACTTCGTTAACTGATAAAAATGTATTAATCAACATCATTACGGACTACCCTTGGAAAAGCTATTGTCCCACCATGGACATACGTATACCTTAGATATAAGGAAGACGTATTGTCGTGTTCTACCAATGAGACCCGATCTGCGTCCGGACCCGTTCGGACGTGTTGAAGGTCGCTCCCGGCTGCCGCGTCACGATTGTTGTCTCACGACTTCTCTCGTAGCAATACTCAAACGCCACTCTCAGATCCGTTCCGTGGCCGGCCCCGCTCGGACGTGTTCGCGGTCGCACCACCACTCATACGCTGCGATTCGTACAAATCTCGCTTCGTCCTCGACGACTTGAGATAAGCCTCTGTAGGGCTTACGCTGCGGCCGGTTTCGATCGGCTGCAACTAAGTCAGTCTCGCAGCAACAACAGAGCTGAGCTTACTACGGTCGATTAAATTCGATAGTAGTTAGCAAGGCTCGGGCTGATTTTCTGGCTGCGTACTTGACGCTTGGCGCCTGTTACGTAGCCAGAGACTCGCTCTGTGGCCGGCTCCAGCCGGTCGTAACGTAGTCAATCCCGCACTTTCAGTGCAACCCAACCTCGTCAGGTCTACAGCCGGTTTTTGTTGTGAATTTATTGGCAACACACTCCGTAGTAGACTCGCGTTTGATCAGGTGGATACTTAACGGTGACAACTAAGCCTGATAGCGTTGCCCCGGTGCGCTTCCAAGGCCCTTCAGGCTAAGGAGAAACCGGCTGACCCGATCCCATTGCACTTGGGCCTTTCCCAGGGTGACGGTACAGTGCTGTCCGAATTAGAGGCACCACCTCGCGTCGTCCCTAGCCCCTCTACCGCGTGTAGGGAGGTTTAGGTGCTAGGTTTGTTAGGGAACCTAGGCATTATTATATATTTATATATTAGATATTGTAGTTTCAAGCCCTCCAATGGACCAGCAAAGCCTGGTAAACTTTGCTAGGTTGTTCGCCCAGGCGCTCGTTGCGTCCGGCGCCAACATATCCGATGACGTACTAACGCAGGCCTTACAGGCAACTATCGCGTCCCCGGCCCCTCAAACCTCAACCCCGGCCCTTCAGGCCTCCAACGTCCATACCCCTCAGGTCTACAGCTCTCCCGCGTCTCCCGTCCCGTCCGAAATGAACTGTGAATCGGTCAAATCCTCTCGCGCGTCGCGTCGCAAGCATACCGCTCCCGGGAGCGACTCCGAACCTGCGTCTGATGCGTCGTCAGATGCCGTCACCTTCACCGGCTCTCCTGAGCCCGCGCTCCAGTTAGTCGCCAAACGCTCCAAGAAGCGCTCGAAGAAAGCCTCGGTATCCTCAATACCCGAGCCATCCCCGGTGTCTTCAACACCCGCCCCCGTGCCATTAACGTCGCTCGAAGTAACCGCGTCTCCATCGGTCCCATCGAAGCCAGTGACGCGCAGCGCTCCCGTCCCACCGAAGCCTCAGCTCCCTCCGCCCGTCTTTCTCCGCGAAAAAGCGCGATAGACCGTGGTATCTAATCTTTGCAAAGAGAAAAAATTAACTATATCAAAGCAACCAACGCAGGCGATTCAATTAAAATCCAGGTCGCGACCATCGACGACTTTTGCGCGTTCACTAGGTTACTTTCATTAAAACAAATCGCGTACCACACCTACGCCCTCCCGGAGGAGCGTAAGATCCGCGCAGTATTACGGGGCGTCCCGTTTGAGCTCACGAACGATGAAATCTTCGAGGACCTTAAGTACCAGGGCTTCCCGGCCGAAGCAGTGCACAAGATGCACTCAAACCGCGGTAGGCGTTTTTCACTAGCACTAGTTATTCTATCCAATACTACCAACTCGAGGGAGATATTCAGAGAGGCTCGCACAATCTGCGGACTTTCGAATATCTCCATCGAGCGTCCCAACCCCCGCGGCCACCCTGGACAGTGCCACCGCTGCCAGCTTTATGGCCACGCAGCGGCTAACTGCTCAGCTCCCCCCAGGTGCGTTAAGTGCCTGGACCCACATATTTCCAAGGAGTGAACTCGCACTCCCGAATCCAATTCCCCCCCTGCCTGTCAGCCAGTCCGGCCACACAGCAAACTACAGGGGCTGCCCGCGCACTCCGCGCTACACCGCTAAGAGGGCCGCGCCTAAACCGGCGCCGCCGCTCACTCCTGCCAACTTCCTACCGCTGCGCACCAGGGGTCCCCCAGAAGCAAAGCCCGCTCAGCCGACGCCTGCTCCAGCTCTGTCCTGGAGGCAGCGTCCGGCCGCTCCACCTGCACCTTCCCGTCCTATCCCAGCTCCCGTAGCTCCCGTAGGCCCGCGTCTTGCTCCGTCATCTTCACCTCAGTCGTCGTTGGCTGAGGACATGAAGACCGTGTTCGACGTCATTCAAAACGTCGACATTAAGGAAATTTCCGTACTTGCACGCAAACTGCGAGCAGCCCGCTCTCCTCGAGAGCGTTTATTTGCGTTAGCCGAACATCACTCGTTACTAAGCTCGTTATAAATTTTTAATTTTATTTTAATTTTTGTTTTTTTATAAATTCGTTAAATAAATAAATATAATGTCTAGACCCACAAATCCCGCGTCCGGTCGTATCAAACCCAAGGGCTTATCCCTAATTTCCTTTAACGTTCGTAGCCTTAGCACCAAACTTCCTGAGCTCAAACTGTTCCTTCAGTCAACGAGCCAGACTTATTGCTTCTTCAAAAGACATGGCTCACTCCCAACCGCTCCAGGGGATTCGCGATTCCCAAGTACGCGTTTACTCGTAATGATAGGCCCAACTCCGACGGTTTCGGCGGCACTGATATATACTACAAAAGAGGTTTCCATTGCTGTCCTCTCCCTAACCCTCCTCTCCGTAACATGGAATGTTACTGTGTGTAGATTGGCTATGACTGGTCATCCGACCATCATCACAGCTTCAGTCTACATACCCAGTGGCACCAGACCTATCCGCAGCGACTTTGAGACCATTCTCGCCCTCGGCCGTTCAGTCATTATGTTCGGAGACTTTAACTCCAAACATACTGACTGGACGTGCCTATCAACCAACACCAGCGGTATCGCTCTCCTCGACATTACCAACTCACTCGACTTAGACGTCATCTCTCCCATCACTCCCCCTCACTATCCCGACAACCCGAACCACTCTCCTGACATCCTTTGCAATTGTCAAGCAAATCAACCTTGATCTCAGGTCTATCGAACCGCTCGATGACCTAGGTTCTGACCATCGCCTCGTCTCCCTCGTGCTAGGACCGCCTAACGATAACGCTACTTCTCCTAAGACCTTTACCAACAGGAAAGGTTTTAAAAATACGATAGTTTCAGCCTTAGAAGCCCCGAACTCTCCACTCGCGATCTCGCCCGAATTCATCTTGCCTCGCGGAACTCCGAGACGCTCAGATGAACGATCTCATGGCGAATATCTCCCCGTCCCACCAAGCGTGTTACAGTATGGCCCGAACTTTACGCGTAGACGCCGCCTCTCACGTCCCTCCTCTCACTCGTCCGAAGAGAAATCGTCGATTCCATACTCGAAGGTTTCATCCCGCGGCGTTTTAAAACGATCGCAGTTTTCTTTGACGTAGCCAAGGCTTTCGACAAAGTCTGGCACAACGGCCTCGTCTATAAACTCTACAAAATAGGCTTACTGGATCGACTAGTTAGAATAATCGCGTCGTTTCTTAAAGACCGTACGTTTCGATTTAAACAGGAAGGCACGGTTTCCGCGCCCCGTCTCATAAAGGCTGCAGTCCCGCAAGGCTCAGTCCTCACCCCTCTATTGTACACCGTGTACACTAACGATATTCCCGTGCCGTCGAAAGGCGTCGAACTCGCCCTCTTTGCCGACGACACTGCAATTTACACCAAAGGCCGCAGAGTCCCGGGTCTCACCACCAGACTCCAAAAGGTTGTAAATGCCCTCGGTGCATGGTTTCAAAAATGGCGTATTGATGTGAACCCAGAGAAGAGCTCTGCGGTTTACTTCGACTACAAACGCAGTCGTATCGCCGACAATCTCCACGTTAGAATGCAAGGCACTCCCATCCCCTGGAATCGCACTACCAAATATTTAGGCGTCATCTTAGACGAGACGCTTTCTTTCAACCCTCACGTCGATAGAGTAACGAAACTCGCACGTTTTTACTTAGGCCGCCTTTACAGTATGTTAGGTAGAAAAAGTAAAATGTCGTTCAGAAACAAACGTACGCTTTATAAGGTCTGCGTTAGACCAGTCATAATATATGCCTCGCCAGTCTTTGCCCGCGCTAAACCCTCCGTCCTGCACAAACTGCAGGTAGTTCAAAATCTCTTCCGGCGCAGGGCCACAAACGCACCTTGGTACGTGCGCAACGCGGACCTTTACAGAGATCTTGAACTACCTACAGTGCAACAGCACCTAAAAACACTCTCAGAATCGTTCTTTTAACGCGCCGAAACCCATCCCAATCCTCTAGTTCGAGATTCAGTCTCATATACTGCTCCTGTCTTAGATTCGAAACTCAAAGTCGCTAGACCGAGAAACGTGCACACTGGCGAACCCACGCAATTAACATTAGATCTCGAAGCCCTTCAGGCCGCAACTTCAAATTCTAACGTAAATCCGAATTAATGCAATTTTATTTTTCAATTTTAATGTTTTTAATTATTTACTTTTCATTTTGAGCACCTTCAGTGCTATGTATTCACCTTCAGTGATTTGAGCACCTTCAGTGCTATGTAAATCCCAGCGGGTGACCCCTTCTGGGCCCCGCTAGCGCGGCCTCTTTCTCCAATTGGCCGTCGCTCAGATGAAGGCTGAGTGGTAAAAATTGCACGAGCCGACAGAGAGTTTTTAGTGGGTAGTGGTTCTGGTAGGCGTCGGGACGAGTCCCACATAACTCAGGATCGCGCGCGCCAGAGTATGCGTCAGAGCATTTTTTATACTCCTGCCCTTCCCGTGGAGGGGAACAAAAAAAAACGTGTTCTACGCCTCTCGGTTCTACGTTTTTTCCTGGAGTATTTGCTCTGTACACCAGAGGCTGAAGAATTCACGTATTTTGATAATGAGCTGAGCTGCCGTTGCTGCTGAGATATCTGCGTCGCTGGATTAAACCCTGTTAAATTTTTATCTAAATATCTGTCTAACTAAGACTAACAAAATACAGTAAAAAAGAAATTAATATAATGCTACTATTTTTATATAATCACATTTAATATTTTTGATTTTTTGAAAATATATTATTATTCTGACAAGCTAATGAAAGCCATGAAAAATTTACTGAAAACAAACTGTGAGTTCACGAGCGTTTGTCGCCGCGGTAATTATTGCGGTTGTTTGAGCGGTGAGGGGTTCAAAATGACATCTCTCTTAATTATATAAAATGTGTACTGTTTTGTTTCAGCCGTTAATGTGATACATTTGTTTACTTAGACACGCTAACTCGTAACACAATAGCTCACAATTCACATGCATGAATGTAGGTACAAAAACTGGGCACATAATAGCGGTGTAGTGGTAAATAGCCTTGCCTCATACGCCGAAGGTCCCAGGTTCGAGTCCTGGCCGGGGCATTCATTTGTGTGATGAACACAGATGTTTGTTCTCGGGTCATGGTTGTTAGTATTTATATACGTATGTTTATTCTGGGTTCCCCCCTGTCGCTGCGTGGTCATCCGTAACACAAGCTCTGCTTACTTTGGGGTCAAACAGTTGGTGTTTAAAAAATAATAATAATAAAAACTTTATTGCCAAACCAGTTACAAAATTAAAATATACTTAGATTAAATCTTTAAAAAAAGAGATGGCAATGTGAGCCCATAGTTTAAGTTTAAGTTTTGTTTTCATTTAAGTATAGGTTAGGATGTTTAATTACGTTTTTACTTCTTATTTGTTGTTTTGATGTTTTGTCATGTATAAAGTTGTCTATTTTTAAAAGTCTATGTCTTAATCATGTTTTTGATTTTGTTATCATAAATTTGCTTTGTGTTATTAAACAGTAGGAGAAGTAAATATAAATTGTACAGGTGAGATGACTGTAGCCATGGCAGAGCATGGAAGAGCGGTGCATCCAGCAACAGCAATTATATTATAATCCATTTACGGCAATATATAATTTTAATAATAATAATAATATTTCTAACTAACACACCACATTATCTAGCCCAAATTAAGTATCATTAAGAACTTGTGTTATGGATACTAGATAACGGATAAATAAAGTTAAGAAATGTAAAAACACAAAGATATATATATTTTTTTTTAAATATAAATATTAGAAATAAACTGTAAAACTGCAAATATGATAAAATATCTGCCCTTACCAGGATTCGAGACCGGGACCTCTGGCATGAAAGGCTATAGCGTGAAAACTTTATGCTATTTGCTTAATTGTAGATACAAAAAAAATTTCCTGGTTCCTGCTTGCATCCGTCAGCTCCGTAGGCCCTTTGAGTTCCTACACGTGGTCCCTGGGTGGCGCTGCACGGGCAGCATTAACCGGTGGTAGGTAACCTCCTAAACAAACCGTACAAACTACAATTATACCTCCCTCTCAAAACACACAGTACTGAAACAAAACTAGTAAGTACACATTTTTCAATTTTTCCAACACACAACCTTTCAAATATTTCAATACACAAAACCATAAAAAGGCCATTTTCAGTAATGGCCTGGAGAGCAATTACCCAGGGCGCCCGTGTGCGTCATCCCGCCACCGCCACCGCGCGTCGATATCGGCCGTCGTTCCATCACGAAGGGTCCGAGGCTTCCGCTCGTTCGCGACTGATGGCTGGCGCGCAAGGAGCTAGAGAAACGGAACAGACTGAAGCTGGTTTTGTATAAGTGTTTGCTTGTTATAATGTATGTAACAAGCTTTTTATTAGATATTTGAAAGTAGGTGCTTGTCTAGTGGACAGGGCAGTGGCGATGGAGACAAATATTTTTCAATCCAGCTCAAAAAGCGCCTAATGAATTTGTTTTTAAAGTCTTGAGGACGAGTGAAGCTAATTAGTTTACCAATTACACAATCGTCGAATTTTTATTGACTTTTTTATAAGAATATAAACGAAAATAAACCTATTTCAAAAATATTTTAGATACGTTTAAAATTTGTACACAAATCAACAATCAACAAACTCTGTAAATGTATTTGTTAATTGTTGCTCGCCAAAGAAATGATGACAAACACTTTCAAGGACAGACAGTTATTTGAAACAAATGCAGGTAGTTCGCCTACCAATTACTATTTCTCAAAAAAACATCAACACAATCTTTGTGTTTCAGTTAAACTCGGTAGATGTATAGATCTCTCTATGAATCTATGAATTTCTCATCTCATAAATCCGACATTTCAAATAAATCTATATTTATAACCATTGTCAAGATAGACCCTTCCAGCATCTTTACATAATTATGAATCGCAGGTCTACGTTCGAGATGCGGCCTTATCTAAGCCCTATTCGGCCCTAAGCACGGGAAATGCCATTAGCCATAACTCCGGGGCCCTAATGAAGACGCAAAAATCAATGACACACGACCTTGTTTTACGTACTTAGCAGGATTATAAGGCAGGTGGATGGTAATGTGATACCCTGGGTGTGGCAATTTGGACAAACCGTTCGCTGGCCTTGTTCGAGAGTTTAAGAATAAACGTATTATGCCTCAATAATTGTGTCTTTATGTGCGTTATATCTTATAGGTAATAACTGTGCGAATGTTTTCGTTAAATAGAATCTTGTGGTTGAGAAAATCAAAATATGGTTAACAAAGCTTAGTCATGATAGTTTTTTAAATTCATGGTCAAATAAGAAAAAGAGAGAAACTACTCTCTAAATTTTGTCATCTCCGGTTTCTAATCTTTAAGAGATGAATTTTGGCAACGTCATAATAAATATCTAAATTTTATTAAATAATATTATTTTAAATTGGATTTTATCGCTTTTAATTGTGTAATAATAAACGAGTGACCACAGTGTCTGTAGAGATACCGAAACGTCTAAAGTTGAGCCATTACAAACGTTTGAACTGAGTCATAAATCATTTTATCAGATCTCTCGCTCACACTTATAGGCATATCGGAACTCTCGCTCGCACTTCTAGTGTTGTGTGCGGCATTGTCACATTCCTTTGACGTAATGTTTTATGACTCAGTTCGCACGTGGCTCAACTATGGCTCTATGCCTCAACTATAGTTAATGAGCAACTATGGCTCAACTAAAGTAAAAATGTTAAAATATAATAAACATGATAAAATACAGTGAAAAAGTATTTTATTAAATAGGTAGAGACTGTATACCAAACTTGACCCCAATCTGAAGATCAGTATGCGCTGTTCGTTGATTGATTAAATGATTGATAAAATGCGCCATTAAGTTTAATCACGTACGTTAACAAGCTGAAAGAGCTTTAAACACAAATAGTTTTCCAATAAATCTGGGGATCTATACAATCACGTAATAAAATAAGTCCAAACAAAGTGAACTCCTGTTGACACAAATATATAAACCAGTACCAGCGTCATTAATATAACTTCGCACAAAGTTAAACTCTAAAAACTTTTTTTACAACCCTACGATTCTACGCTCATGGTGAGTTATCGTCCCACATCCGCAGCAATTATTATTTGGCCTAAAGGCCTGTAAGTCGGCACCTATGTCAAAGGTTCCCGCGCAAATACCGGTATTTTTCCCAACAAATAAGCCGGGAGATTTATACTTGCTGACTCGCCGCATCCCACCACGACGATTAAGACTCGGGAACATAGAATGGGCCGAGATAAAAATTGTAGGCTGTTCCCAGTTTGATAAATTAACTAGGTTCCAACTTGCGTGGAGGGAATTTATTGCTGAGCTTACTAGTGTACTGTTAAAAAGAGTGTGGAATCAGTTCGTGGTATGGACTTGGCTTTTCGGCTTAAATGTTTAGTTTCACAATAAGTCGTGATATAAAACTGGAGTTCTAAGTGGTCCTTTTGACGTTCTCTTGTAAACCAATAATAAAGTCAAATATTTAGAATATTTTCAAATGGTAAAAAAAATATAATTTAAAGTCATATCTGTCAACGTCAAATGAATAAATTAAATAAGAGTACAAAACAGTACTTATACTATTTCCATTTCTTTATTTTCTCGATGACAGCTCCCGTGCGAAACTTGTGCGAGCGTTTTTTTTACATTACGTATGCATTCTTTTATAAAAATATGACGTTTACACACGTACAAGGTTATATAATACCAGAGTCGGAGAAACTGATAGGGATGGAGCTATATCAATAAACGAGATAGATAGAACTGTCATCGAGAAAATAAAGAAATGGAAATAGTATAGTGGTTGAAGAAGTAACCAGAAATTTATTTTTATGGAAAAGACTTTACTAAGCCAAAAATAACATTAAAAGGTAAAAATAGTTGAGGATATTAAAATTAATACGCTTGCTTGTATTTATACCGCAAATTCATATAAACCACGTATTTTACTACACCTTACATAAAAAAATAAAATGCGACCTAAAAAATTACTGTATAAGAAAAATTATTCGGGTATATATAAATATTGAATGCAAGATAGGATAAACCCATAAAGCACCGAACAAGGAATTTCATACACGATCTCTGTCAGCACCTCCGTGGGGCGGCCATGTTTGGCAGCTTTATGGCGTTTAAATTTAGAATGCACGGCGTATTGTAGTAGTTTGGAAATTAGGCGCGAAGTTTACAAACATTGACTTGCACCTGTAGCACATCTTTTGATAGGTTTAGCTTTTATATGTGTACATTGCGAGTTGTTGAGTGGTGCTTGTTGCTTGTCAAAACAATCCTTTTGTTGATATAATAATGATACTTTTAAGGACACATTTTTGAACTAATGGCCCTTCGGCCTAGCAAGAGGTCCAACTCAGATTATTTAACCCGCGGGCCGCATCCGGCCCCTGGGCCGTATCGATAATATACCGATATTATTTTTAACAACCGTATTTTATATACTATATAATTTAATAAATAAAGTGTAATAATAATTCAGTAATTTTTTTTATTTTCAATCTGAGCCGCCTACGAATTCAAAATGTAATATATTATGTAATATATTGACATTTCTGTCAGTGGTTTGACATGACTGATTTAAATGGAAACACTAAGCCTTGGTCATGATAACGTCACTGAGTAATTATTTTCCTCCTTGTTTCGCGGTTGTTTCGACTGTTGCAGTTTACATTTAAACGATGAGTTGATATAATCATCAGACATTACATGGATCATCATTACTTTATATTAAAAAAAATATTTGGAAGGATTAGCTCTATATTATATATAGAAAGATCTAACCTCTATAACACAGTTTATACCTATCAATACTTCCTTTCATCAGGTTTATTCATAGCAAACCCTTCAGCTCGCAGCTAAATTCTCAAATAAAATCAAACTTCTCTATCAAACATAATTCAAGCATTTTTCCCCGCGCTCGTCCCCCTCTTCCCCACCTACACATGCACCACAATATCGAATCTGTACAATGCAAGTTTTCAGTTAGCGAACTGTCTACACCACCCTAGATAAGTGAGGTAACAATGCGCTTGAAGTTAGCAATCCCAGCTAGAACAGAGTCGACGTACGACCCAGCCAAGTGTCGACAAGTTAGACAAATTACACCACCAACTTATCTCAGTTCGGTTGCAAAAACTACAACTGACGCAACTGTTAGGCGACTGAAAGTAAAACTTTATTTACGCGTGGAATGCAGCGCCGCCGCTGACTGCACAGAGAGATTGATCGGACTTTGTGTGAAACTCGGCTGCCTAGGAACTGCCTTGAATTGATTGTGTGTATGCCTGTGAGATGTTTGCGTAGGGTAATCTTCTTAATTAGCTGGTATGTTGTTAACAACCGGTAGGCGAAGTTGATTAGTACGTAGATATGTTATGTATGTATGAACTTTATTGTTCATATTAAATAAATACATAGATATGGTAAAAAACATGGATTCTCTTTCAGTCTTTTAAAAATAAATTCTAGATTATTGTAATGTAAGTTCTTTTTTCTTTCTTTCTTTCTTTCTTTCTTTTATGTGATGATGATAACTTTATCTTAAGAAATAAGCTAGTTCTCATCTTTCTAAATCAAAACGAAAGAAAATCGAATACCAGGAAACACCCAATCAAAGTCTCATAAAGTTGACATAACCACGTCACGTCATTCTCACCTCCACAGTTAGCGTCTAAGTTTTCGCGCCAAAATATCTTTTTAAATCTGTTCCCGTAACAAATGACAAAGGCTCATTTAATTGTGCTCAGACGCTCGCCGACGCTATTATTACGGCTTAAGGAGATAACTTACTGCGAAAAGAAAATATTCTGGTTTTAAAACGCTGTATATTAGGGATTTTCATTTTGTGAATATTGTTTAGGTGGAAAAGCTAAGTAGAAAGGCAGTATGTTGTGGGCAACTTAGTTTTATAAGCACAATTAACTTCCAGCTTATGTTTTTCGCTTTGAAAATAAAGATAAATATCAATATGATTTTAATTATTGTTATTATAATAATTTAGTTACCTTTGAGTCTGTTATTATTTTCAGAAAAACTACAAGGTAACGTTATATTCTAGGGGTTGTATTAGCAGGCAATATTATGTATATCATAAAATGTTCGTAGAAACTGTCCAGGTAACTATCGATAAAGGCATTTCATTAAAATAATGAAACATTTTTGTTCAAAGTAAATCTTGGTACATGGTAAAAGTTATTTATTAGCTCTTATTTTTTATACAAATTCAAATTCCAATACAAATTTCTTAACATTGACAATAACGTGTTCTTATTGACGTCAAATAAAAATTGATTCTACCACCAGCTCGGGAAAACCTCCGTGAAGAAGAACTGGCAAGAAAATTCAAGGTTACATTTTTTTTTCAAAATCAATTTTCAGGGTCTCTTTATGTGTAAAAAAAATTATTCTTATTTGTATCTGTTAACTCGACAAGTCCTCCTCCCCCCAAGTATCCAAACGACGGACACCATCAAACGGCACCCGTTCACGAGTTAACGCGGGATCCAGCCATCGCCCTCCTCAACCATATTAGAGGGAAGTGAGCGAACTGTTGCTGTGAACCCGATGCTACCGTAAGAAGACGTACTTTAGTGACAGTGACGCTTTAGATATTCATCGGGACAAAGAACTCAATGAAGAAACAGATAATACAAAGGTTTTACCTAAAGTTACATACTACCGATAAGCATTCAGATTGATTTGGACGCCGTCAAAGCAGATTTATATTAAATCGATTAGGAAAGTGTGAAGCAAAGGCAAAATCAACAATAGTTGAGACTACGGGGTCCTGGGATCAGGGTGCTCTCCGACTCTTCATTTAATTAGTTGATTTACTGAAAAGTCGAGTTAAGATTGGTGCGTGAAGCTCGTGACCCTAAGACTGGAACATATTTTGCGCAACGCTTATCAGAAGGGTTCAACCGCGGTAAATTCTGCCAGCCTTTTGGCTACTATCCCTAATGTACAAAGCAATTTAGTTGTATTCTATCTTTAATCCACTGTTCCTTTCTTAATTTTGGTTAACTGTTTATATGTAAATATTTTGATTTGTCAATGAATAAATGTGTACTTAAAAAATATAAAACGTACAAAGCATGGTTTTCTTTATTTGAAATTATACTATAAATGAATAATCTTAATATACCCTGATCGTAAATTCTAGTCGAAATAGAGTAGGCAGTAATCAAGAGCAGGCTGCAGCGAGATACTGTCTCGTGACGAGATATATCTGACGTGGGGGTGTGTTCGGGGTAACAGGGAGGACGTGTGGCGGCACACGTGGCTCATTGGAACTTGATGTACAAGTACCTCTGATAATAATTATAATAAAGCCTTTGTTTTCCAATTAGTAGTTATAACAATTAAAATCAATCAACATTTATGTGAAATAATTAAAAATAAAGAAATAGAAAATATTTTTTCTATAGCGTGCACAAGTAGATATCTATAGTAAATAATAATAATAAATAAATTCAAACAAACACAACCCCAAACAAACACACCAATAATTGTCAGTTAGAACCTACAGGGGGCTCCCTTACATTAGAAAAATAAAAAAAGTTAATCACACGTAGACTTGTTTATTGTAGTCAATTAAATTTAAACTGTATAGTTCATACAAAGAGAGCTATTTCGGATATTTAAAAATCGGGTATTTGGGGCCTTTTTCACAATTTAAACTTTACATCTCCACAAAAAAAAATTTTAAGAACAAAATATATATAAGTTACGATGAAAATCAAAACAGTAATTAAAAAAACAGAGGGCATAGAGGTATAAAAATCAAAGTTTATAAAGTATGACATAATCTACCAGGACAACGAATTGTGAAGGAAAAGGTTTTAGTTGACAACTAAGAATAAGCCCAACGCACTGTTTACAAACTATACATTAATTAGGTTATACAAATATAGGCAACCGTCTCAAATAATAGGAATTATTTATTGTCATAAGAACACTGTTCAAAAACCATGAAACACTAGATATTGTATTACCAATGTAGGCTTCTAAAAAAAGTGGATATGTTTACATTGCATTCTAAAATGTTGATAAATAGAAAACTAATTAAGAATTTGGCAGCCGCTGAGATCACATCAGACGTCGGATCTGTAAGATCCGAGCCTTCGCTGTGAGCCTTCTACTACGTGTAAGAAGGATTTTGCGGACTTTTCCCAATCGGAACATTCGATGAAATTTACGACTGCACATGAGAAAATACGTAACTCTAAATAAAATTGAAAAACAGGGACAGAGATGCAATTACCGAAAAATTCTTTTCATTTATTTTTTAAATATTAAACACGAGATGTTTCGTACGGTGTTACCCGCGTAGCGACTGCTTCCGTATTTATAAATGGAAAAAATATTACCAATGAATTTAAAACTGCAAAATATTAAAACAATTAGTATTCTAAAAATTTATGAACTACATATAAACATAAAACAAAATAAAAAACATAAAACTTTATAGAAGCCCGCTACGTCTTGTTACACCCCTGGGTCCCGAAAACTTATCTCTCTACTAAATTTGGGTTTGTACGATAAGGTCGCTTATTGAATAAAAAGCTAGAATCTGGATGAACAAAAAGAAGGAAGAACGTATAAAAACGGATATGGTTGTAACTTGTGATGTACAATACTGATAGCAAACATTTAATGCTGTCTTACCTAGTTGCTTCAATCTTTTATTGATGTAAAGACTATAAACTTTTCCCCGAATATAGAAGATATTGTAGTCATTATATGTTGCATAATTTGGAAGCAAATATTTTAGTAATATTCTATTATGTAAACCATAAATCAAACTGCTCAAATCCTTTAAGCGACCTTCCAAATTCAAATTCATACACAAAACTTCCAATTCCAAATTCAGATAAAAAGTTCAGATAAAGCGCTAAGAATTCTGCTCCTCGGAATTCCAGAAATCCAGCGGTTCACACCTCATTGCCTGCTAATATGAATCTCAGTGTTCAGTAATAAGTACAGTTTTGAACTGCAAATAAATCTGCTTTATGTTAGCTTTATAGCGCCGAAGGAGAGAAAATAGACCGTTAGCTCTTAATCAGCTGACATTGATCAAAGCTCTGAAGTTCATTAGTTGATTCTTAAAATAAGTTTTGATTGTTTGTTATTGTTTGGAAGGTTAAGGTAGATTTTAAAAAGTTAAAGAGATTTAGTTTCTACTTGAAGATATGAAACGAGTTATTTGTAAACCAAAATAAAAATCTTAATTGGAAAAATCGTGCCTAACTTTAGAAAGGCTGCATAAAAAGTAATTGAACCCACCAAAACATTCGGTTTTTTCCGCTTTCAAATAGAAAAAAACGCTTCGAACCGTTTCAATTATATGAAACATGGACTGATTATCTTTTGGGTTTAAGATCAGGGTAAACATAAGTTTACCTTATATTGATCAGTTTATGAAATTGTATTTTGTTTTCGGTCAAAAACTATTTCCGAGATTAAAATATAGGCTGGGAATATCGCGCATTACTGCTTATTTATTAATTTTTATAACCCTAACTATTATTAAAAAGCAATCTAAGAAATAACAGATCACTCTGAGTACCGTAAATACAAGAGAAAAATATCAGAAATCACGTCCACTATGACATACACGTGGACACAGACAAATTGCCTGCAGTAATAGGTTTGTGTCGGATGTGTCCCGTCGGGGCTGAAGCTGGACCTAAGATACAGAAGTGGTTGTGAAACCTATGCTTTGTGCTCAAACTAAACCAGGAAACTCGCTACTGGTCCTGTCATCTACAGTATAAGTGTTGGGAAGGGAAAAATAATACATAGTTTTGGTGATATTTTGAGAAATGAAATATGAAATGAAATGAAATATTTATTTCTCAACATTGACATTTTCTTGTTCTTATTGATGTCAAATAAAACATGACTCTACCACCAGTTCGAAAAAACCTTCGTGAAGAAGAACTGTCAAGAAACTTCACGGGTATATTTTTTTTATTTATTAATATTTATTTTTAGGTAACTTACATTACTACAAAATGTAAGTTACCTTTATAACTTTAGAAAGCTTTTCTACTTCTACACTATCAGATTTATCTTTATAACTGTATTTTGAAAGATCGAAAAATAAATCTTGTTCTTGTTAATACATTGAGAAACCAATATTTGCAGATGTTACAGAACAAGAACGTGAAAAACACATCGCATACCTCCAATATTTTATGCAAGAAAAATACGCCCGTGGGTCCGATCGAACACATCTGTGTCATGAGTGGCTAAACGCCGGCCTCGGTCTCTAGACATGCTTGGCGTATACGAAAACTTTATGGAAGTATTATGAATACAGCATTAAAGAGTAATATTTGATCTTCATAGATATAATATAAAGTTTATTTTTTATGCGTTCCTAAGGCTTTTGTGTGGTTGTAATGACATTCTGGTTGTTGTAAGTTCGCGCGCAAATGTGGCGGATTAACGAACGGGAAAGAACTAGATTAAAAATCATAATAAATTGATCTAACTTCCGTTTAAAATTGTAGCCACTAATGCTTAGTTTTAGTTAAGAATTATGCTTAGTTGCCCAGATCTGAGTTAGTCGGTAAAAATTTTCTTGTTGGTTAAAATTTCCCTCGATTAGGTACCTTTAATTACTATTGAATTCTATAAAGTATAAATTTTGCCTAGCGTTAGCTAATTCATATATGATTTACACATAGGTGTCATTGATATACTTATACACTATCTCTTAAAAAATAAAAACTCCACCACCGAATATCACAAACAAGTTGATTAAGATGAATTGAAAAAGAACAAGGAAAATCGAGCGGAACAGAACTAACAACAATGAACAAGGGCCCTGGACGCAGCACATTATCCCTCGGAGGCCGGCAGAGGTCGCCGGCGCCCAAGTGCTGTAAAAAGTCGAATGCTTATGTGCCTCATCATTCTAAGTGTTGAGTCGAGGTCAGCCGCGGTGATTACACCGAGGAGCTGCTCCGCCCCGAGAACTACGCTACATTTCAGATTTTTAGATATAAAAAGAGTTATTTGGTTAACCTGAAAAAGTTTCGATTTAACTATAGGCCAAATACAACACCAAATAACAAGATTTTCCGCGTTTAATTATATTTTTACATTTAAACGACCAGTTATATAACTGAAAACCTTTAGAGATACCGTGTTCACGAGTGACTAAGATGACAGTGGTCTTAACCTTTGATATTATACAATTGATATTATAATCAATCTTTGATTGATGATTGATCGTTTGCCTGCTACGAGAAAGTAAAAAATAGTTTATAGGTATTGAATTCCTTCGATATTCAAGGAAGTGATTGTAGTTACTACACACATTATATTTTTAAATAATTTGATATATATGAATTTTGTAGAGTAGCCAAATAATTTAATTACATCATGGGATAAAGAGGTCTAGGTAGATAAACAATTTTTAAATAATTAATTTCTATAAGGAGATGGCTGATGACACACCAACTGACATATTTTATCTTCATATTTCTAATATTATGCAGGATAAAACCATTAATGATGCGTATGCGAGCAACTAGTGACAAAGATTATTATTGTTTCAGACAATTTTGTTAACAGTTATGTTTCTTTAAATAGAAAACGGTTTAGTTAGTCCAGAGTGATTTACTATCTTGTTTCGAAATTGACATTTGTTACAATACAAACATGTCTGTTTTCAAAGTTTTGATAGTGACGCAAAAATGAAGACTTTGTGAAATTATTTCAGACAAATGTAATTGTTCCTTTGATGTGTAACGATATATTTTTTCGGCCTTTGTTTTAAAGTCTAAACACATCATCGAGCAACAAATATTGAAAATTTGTGGAATTTGTGTTGTAAAGACTGTCAGTCACGACATTGAAATGTTGGTGGAAAGATAGGATGCTCATCTTTCATATATCAATAATATGCTTTGAAGTAATTTGCCTATTGCAAAGCTGATTAAATATTCTGAAAAGCAAAACACCGCTTTGTCATTTAGCCTTAATGAAGAAAAATACGTCGAATGGTCACTTAGCGCATTAATCAATCTATTATTAGGAAAATCTATCATTAGAAGTGCTTGTAACTATTACTACCTCTCTGAGGGCGGTCGTAAGACACATTTTGACTAATCAGTAGTACAAGAATAAATTTTTATCACCGTTGAAAAAGCATTTCAAGCTCATTGAGAACAAATACAAAAATAGGCGCTGATACCATTTGACATCCGCTATTCTAGTTTGGCCGCTGTAGCTAATATAAAAAACAAATCAAAAATTTACTTCATCCAAACACGTGCTAGCGTGCTAACGTCACTCACACACACCCATAAACCCCTGCACTTATGACATTACTGCGACGTAAGCTCGGCTAGATGATCACAAACGGCCAACAAACTTGGCAGAGTGATTTTGGCCGCAGGCAGACATGTCTCAGCGCCATCTTGGCCTGCGTCTAGCGAGCCCGGCTTTCACGAAAGCTAATTGTGAAAGGCAAATACATGCAATTCATTAAAGGGAGGCGAATGAGAGGCGGAGATATAATAAAATTCTCGCAAATTTTTGCTCATTGTAACGGTAATGAATTGGCTGAAGTCGAATTTGTTAACTATTCTTCCTTAAAAATTTAATATTTCAATTGCAGACATTTTGTAAAGTAAGTAATTTTATAAGTTTTATATTTTGTAAAGTAAAACAATTTGAATTTGAGTGTACATTCCCCATAATAAGTTTTTGGTTACTTTAATGTGGTGCCATTTTTTTGACAAATATGTTCACCAAGATGCTAGGTGCCACAGGTGCTAGATTCGAAGTCTGGTCAAGACTGACATTTGTACAACAATCACGTGATTGTTGACGTGTCACCCGCGTCTTCCTATTTATCTATGTATGTTTGTATAGCTTAGTTCACTGTGTATGTTAAGATTAGCCAAGGTCGGGGCTACCAGTCGGCGTGTATTTATGTATTTTTATTAAAAATATTGAATGCAAATAGACATTACTTATGATTTCGTCATCTAAACGATAACTGGTAAATAAAGTAAAAGCTAGAGGATTATATTACATTTAGTAATATTTTATATATTGAAATCGCCTGTTTTTCAGTACAATAATTTATACCCCTCTATACTCCCTCTTTTAAAAATTGCTAAGTAAGTTAGTATTTTTTCTATAAATATTGTGCAATACGAATCAGCTCTCTTCGCTGCTCAAATTCATTGCGTAATGGACCAAGGCAATTTATTCAGATAGCGGTTTTTCAGTGGGGAAGGTATAGCCCCCGGCTACTTGGAAACTATGAACTTTTAATGTGCAAATAAACTTTACTCTACCCTCTTATAAGGTGTACCGTACCTAGTTACGCCCACCATGTGAAAGCACGTTAATTCGAAAATTATTTACAAACCCTATTGCAAAAACGCGTTACAAACTCGCATTTTTTTATTATCATAATTTGTACCTGATATAATAAGTAGTTGAATAAATATTTATCACAATTTAGGTTTAAATTTTTCTTAATTTATGTACAATTTGATTCTACCTAAAATATCTTCTTACATGTTTGTTTTGAATAAAATTTTCACCGCACAACTGTTTTCTGGCAAAATGTGATATTGTGATACTTCAACGTTTTAAATTAATAAGCTTATCAAACTAACAATCTCCTTGTTTAATAGCTATACTATACAAATATCTCATAGTTATGTCTAAACAGAATTAACGCTTACCCAGTGAGACCTACAAATTTTTTTATACCGAAGTAAGACTATATTTTACCGGTTTTTTGGCACCGGTTTATTTCAGAATTGCAATACAGTTATCGTGCAACAACAGTCGTCCTTCAGAACCCTCGTTCCGTGGTATCAAAACGTCATCAATTTAAGTAGGTCATGTCTAAACACCGTGCTGTAGGCTACATGCAGCCTTCCGAATTCCGCCCCCTGAAACTTACTTTACTTGACTTCAAAATATTTGGTGCAATTAGTTGCTATGGAAAAAAGTTATCAGAGCTTTCTGTAGTGAACGTAATTAATTCGATGCAAATTTTTTTGGCAGCGAGTGTAGTTGCACTGCCGTTTGTGATAAAACGCGAGTTTTTACTATTCTTTACAGAATACGCTAATGGAGAAAAAAACTTTAGATAACATACGGAGGCATAAAATTACACTTACAGTTTCCAAAGAAATCTCTGTATATTTAACATTTTACATCCAAAAAAAGAAGATACCTAGTTTTTTAAATAAATTACTTATACATTTAGCTTTATTTTTACTCTAATTAATAAATAGGCATATTTTTAATACTTACAAAATCGGACTGCAGTAAAATTGGCCCTTGTCAGCCGAGTAACTATTTTATAATCCCCGGCGCATGTATCCGCAAACACAGCGTCGCGCACAGATTCATCACGCCGTCGATTTATCACAGTCCGCCGGCTACTCGTGACAATCTGTCACAACTAGAACAACACTACATTGCAATGCAGACACAGAACCAAACGACCGCGACCACCTTTGCGCGCTAACTATTCATTTCTGACGCCTCCACTCCCTTGCTCCAGTCCTACATGAAACCTTTATCTTATTAAAACTATTTTCCTCTCATTTTTAAATATCCCGGACCATGCAAACTTACCCGCTTTGATGTTGCTCTACCGAACACCGGCTAATTCACCAATAAGTCTTAAAATGTAGGCCAAAGTAGTTTGTTTCAAGAAGTGACACAATTCTCTACGCTTCAGATTTAAAGGTTGAGTTATTGATATGAAAATATATTTTTTTATGTGTTGAACTCTCGGTTAAAAATAATGTTAAAACGGGAAGCTTCTCGTAATCAATCAGCAGCATTCATTGTGCGACGTTTGTTATCAATGTAAGTTACTTGAACGCACCTGAAGAGAAAGCGCGGGAAGCTCATCTGTCAAGCTCGGTGCCGCTTCAGTTTGGCGCCAAAACAGACGCCATTCGCACTCCATTCACACATTATCTCATTGTTCTAGACACAAGCACTGAGCTGTTTTGTAGCTCGCTTTTTTATCTATTTTTACATACAGTTAGTGTCGTTTCGCACTTTGTTGTTGATATTTACGTGTTTTTTGGTGATATTATTCGGACGCGCTTAGGTGTCGACCAACGCGTGAAAAGTTATAGGGCGGACTGGAATCGGGCGCGGGCCGTCGTGTGTATGTCGCCGTCCGTTTTTCTATTCCACCGATTTTCTTCGGATGAATTGTAGCGGGGCCCATGAACGCCGCCGCTATTTATACCTGTCCCAATAATGGGCCAGATAACAATCGGGAAATCGTAGAGAATCTGGAAAATTGTCATAATGTTGTGTTTTATTGAGTGGCGAGGCGTTAGTCATTTGTTTTGGTAATAATTACATCCACTTTTGAATGATTATTTATAGGTTGTTAGGATTTAATTAATTTTTACGTTTGTTATCTACTTAAATTTACAATTTCACTGAATGTTGTAATTACGTTAGTATTGAAGTTAAATTGAATACAAATCAACATAAACTTCATTGAAAAGAACATATCTCCATGTGCATTTATCATAACACAAGTTAATTTTTCTGCCAATTAGCCGGATAGTGCCGGAGGGAAATCAAAAGTTTTCGTAACATTTCAGGTGGCACTCGGCACCACGCCGCCATATTTCAGAAAAATACGGCCCACCAAGCTCATCTGTTCAATAATGGGTGGCGCTGCGTTCTACGCGTAATTGAAGTTTGACATTTAGTCACGTAAAAGATGCTTTAGTTCCAGTCTTTGACACAGAACAGACAACTTGCTGGCCGTGTACTAGTGAAATGACTTGCAACAGAAATAGACGGTACTTAGATGTCTGCGGCCAGCGGTTGTAGTGCGTAGAAGTTCAGTACAGACGCAAGGTACTGTGATTATATTGAGAAACTACAAGATTTATCCTCGTAATTATTTATTACGTTTAGATTTATTAGGTCTATTAAAATTTTGCTGTCGCAATTCGAGAAGGAAAAATACAACTCTCTTGTTTAATGTAGCTTTGTCACTTAAAATTGAACCAAAAACTCAGTTAATAAATAAAAGTAATATAAAATGCCAGTTAACAAAACAAATGGCGAGAACTCTATCAATTATAGATAAATGTACTTTGCACTTTGTGAATAATATCCAAGATTAATTATTGATTTATACGCGTATTTCGTAAAGTGTCACTGAATTCCTAAAGTGTTTCTAAAGTGTGACTACACTGTACCAATGAATACCAATTTCCTAGTACGTGAATTTTGTACCAGGTAAATTATTGTGTGCTTCAACATTGTAACGTAAGGAAAAGATTTATGCATTACGACCATTACCATTCAGCCAACAGAAGAAAATTCCGTACCAGTACACCAATGTTCAAATCGAACTTCGGGGTTCGCGTCACTAATGTCGACCTAAGATCTGCTCAATCATGTACTCAATCATGGTAAATTATCAAACGCTTGAGATTAGTCACTAATTAACAAAATAAAAAGAATGTATACATTAAAATGTGGTATAAATCTTTATCCAGTGCAACTTGCACCTGTACTGATAGACTTCAGTAGTGGAGAATGAAGCGCTCAATCAGTGACGTACTGAGTACGGCCCGACCAACTTAGCTGGTCAGTAAAATGTGGCGCTGCGTTCTACGCGCAAATGAAGTTCGATATTTTATCTTGAACCAAAAGCTTTAGTTCCAATATTACTAAGGGTGGATTGAAAAGTTCGCGGCCTAACATAGATAGCGTTGTCATATTATTATAAAACTACCCTCATATGAAACATAGACTCTTTGTCAGTCTCTGTGCAATTTTTGTCTGAGATACAAGCGTAATTATTTATTTTATTGAACGCAAAGTGAGAGTAAGTTTCATTAATTTTGAAAATGGATAGTTTAGAGCACCGTGCCGCTATCAAATACCTCCACAAGAAACACTGAACTCCAAAGCAGATTCATGAAGATATGGTGGCTACTTTCTGAACATCTGCCCCGTCGTATACAATGATAAAAAAGTGGACAGCTTATTTTAAACGTGGACGAGAGAGCATCAAAGATGACCCCCGCTCTGGACGGCTTTCTAGAGCTACGACTTCGGAAACCATCGAAAACATATGTGATCTCATCATGGGAGATAGAAGATTGAAGGTATCTGAGATAGCTGAATCTCTAGAAATTTCATATGATCGTACATAAAACATGATCGTTAACGAATTAGGGTTCCACAAGGTGTCTGCAAGATGGGTTCCGCGGCTCCTTTCAGTTGAACAGAAACGAACTCGGCTCACGATTTCTAGAGACTAGAGCTTTTTCAAGCTGATCCAAACGAATTTTTGGCAAGGTTTGATACCATGGACAAAACATGGGTTCATCACTATACTCTTGAATCCAAAAACAATCCAAACAATGGAAGAGACCCGGATCTCCGACCCCCAAGAATGGAAATGAATGGCATCGGTTTTCTGGGATCCTAAGGGTGTCATCTTGGTTGATTACTTAGAAAGAGGTCAAAATATAAATTCTGCATACTACTGCATACTATTACGTCATTTACGGGTAGAGATAAAGTCTAAAAGACCAGGATTGTTGACAAAGAAAGTTTTGTTTCATCAGGACAATGCTCGTGCTGCAGAATCGATGGCTCAAATAGTGAATTGTGGTTTCAAATTGCTTCCCCATCCCCCTTATTCACCTGACTTGGCACCTTCCGACTAATACCTATTTCCAAAACTAAAAAAACACTTAGGTGGAGTGAAATTTTTTACCAATGAGGAGGTCAAAGTGGCCGTAGATGCCTTTTTTGAAGACCTTGACGAGACCTTCTATTTAAATGGGATCAAGGCTTTAGGTAAACTAGAGAGTTTTTCCAAGCTTTTAAAGCTTCGGCTCGACACCCCCCCTGTAACCGGTTCAGGCAACCTGCAGAATTTGACAAACAAAATGAAACCCGACTGCTGAAGTTATTGCCCCTATAACTTGTGTTCCCAGGGGAATTCCGAGAAATATTACACATTAAGTCACCCCCGCAACTGAAACAATGTACTGACACCTTATATGTTGAAATCCGTCAACCGGTTTAGGCTGTACAGCGTTCTAAAGGAATATGCATACATAAGGAAATACGGACAATTGTTCTATGATATTAAACGTCACCGTTGGTTCAACATATGTTTAATATGTGTGATTCTCAACGTAGACAACAACGACCCCTTTTCAATTAGTTGCTATCATAAACACGCACAATCAAATACACGGGGGTTTTTACTGTTCGACACTTTGAACCCTTTTTATGGGAAAATTTATGGGGACGCGGCTTGGCACGATACGCGAGCTAGTAGAAGCTAGAAAGCCAAGTTCGATTAAGAAATTAAAACCCTACTTTACTCACAGTAAAGAAAGTTAAAAAAATCTCCGTATTTATCAAAATGTCACGACATTTGTACATATTGTATACTACTATCATAAATTATTGATTAAAATAAGCATTTTTTTCTAAAAACCTATATAGTACTAATTTGCCAAAGTTCTATAATAATAATAAATAATATCGAATCTAAAATCTAATCTTCGTGGGTTACCGTCATGATTTCTACATTCAATCTTCTTATTTAATTAGGAGATACAATAAAGTTTGTCGTGTGCATTTGGCTCAATTTTACCTACACACACATCGAACAACAATTTTCGAACACAGATTTGCGCTTGTTCTCACGGATGACGTCACGTGTTAAAGGGCAATTTGTACCAGCACATCAGAACTCTACAGGAGCCATCAACTACCAGAGTACAGACCAATCCAGACCTTAACTTTTACAAGTCAAAGCAGCAAATCGAATGCCTTTTGCAATTACTGACTAGGGTCATTTGATTTTCAACCGACATCCAGCTCATGAAGATTCTTTTTGGATAGCACTTATCTCTACAAACTATGTGCAGCTTATGAATAAAAGCTGTTATAATTCTACATCCTAAACCTTAACGGCTTGTATACAAGAATTAAATTACTTTCATACTACTTTTGATTAAAGGTCTTTTAATGTTGAGTTTGTAGAGTGCATCGTTCTATACAAAAGAGATGCACTCATAGTTTTAGTAGCGGAAAAGGAGACAGCTAGTTTGATATTTGTGTGAGATTCCATGAATGTGAATGCAACGGAAACATCATGCGTTTTTTCACATTTCATGCGTTATTTTAGTGGCATCACTAAAATGGACGAGATGTTAGATCATGTGCAGTATCTGCAATTCAGCAGAAGATGATGTTATCTAAAGTAACCTCGCAGCAGACACCGCACTGTTGATGAATTGTATTAAAAAAACGAATAACAGTTCCTATTCTAAATCCAATGTAGTTAAAGATTTTCAAAAACTTATTGATGGCTGAGAAGCAAGTGGTAGTAGCCCTGCCTTATTCGACGGAGGTTCCCGGTTCCACTCCTAGTCGGGACATTCATTTGTGTGATGACCACAGATGTTAGTTCTAGTTTCATGGTTCTAGGGTACATTATTATGTATGTTTATTCCGGGTTCCCCCCCAGTTCGCTGTACGGTCATCCATAACACAAGCTCTGCTTACTTGAGGCCATACAGTTGGTGTGTTTGCCTGGGAGTTATATATTTATTTAATACAAGAAAAAAATCAACTGGTTTTCGTTATGTACAGTAATTTGAATATTAAAATGCAACTAAACGTTTGTAACACTAGAATTTGTCCTGTTTGTGGAATGGTTCAGTTCTTTATTGTACAAATATTTTTGGGACAATATTGCCATTTGAGAGTCATAGGTATGTTTAAAAACCCGGCCTACAAACCCGGATAGTTGCGTACAAAAATGTAAACGACGACGTCGGGAGCCTCAGGGGCTTCGTAATCCTCCTACCCCAGCTCACAATATTAATGTGCGGCTTACAAGATACCGCACGAACAAGGCGGGAGGGGAGGGGCACGCACCTGGACACTCGGAGCGAAGAAATTAGATTTGTACTGCCGTAAGGTTAAGATAAGGAAAGTTTTTATTGTGTGATGGTTGAAAAGAGGTTGGTAGGTATGGTGGAGACAGCGTGAAGAAACTCTTTGGTTGATGTAGTGTGACTACGGATAGAGAGAAATTAGTTTGGTACTTTTAAGGCTGAAATCAAACTCAGATTTTTATTGATGAATGTCTTCTGGATTGATGAATGTCTTCTTTTTCATCATCTCTACCGTGATTGCGTACATACACCTTAATTTCGGCTTCTGGAAGTCTGATATCTCGTTTATCATCAGCGACCCACCACGGCAATTCTGCCAGTGTTTTGGCCACTTTGCCCTACGTACACAGTAATTTAGACATTTTTGTTTCCTTGTTTTTCTTTTTCCTATTGTTAATTTAAATATTCCTGTTTGTAAGTCACCGCCCGAAGTCTCAAAAAAAATGAGCTACCAATAAGTAAGTTTAATTTATATTACACGTAGTTACAATATGTGTATAGTGGATATATTTTGAAAACATGTAACACCTATCTTGATTATTTTATTCAGATTTTCATAACCGTATTGTATGAAACGCTTTTCATTGACCGTTTGGCTGCATAGGTTTTAATCCAAGAGTTTAAATATCTAACGAATATAAAAAAAAAGATTCTGTACAGTTTGAGGCATTCATTATTTGCAAACTCATTTTTTTATTGCAACTTTACTATTTTTTTTTCTTTGGTTATTCTTGTAGGGTTCCTGATGAATATCGAACGCGTAATTTTTTTACGCTTACTAATTTTTTAAATGACCACGTAATCGTTTTGAAGCCGATTGCAAACCAGAGTTTTGGTGATACCACATTAATAACGGAAGAACAAGTTCAAAGTGCTAGTAAAATAATTACTTATTTGAAAAGCGAAAAATAATATGAAATGCTGGAAAAATTAACCTTCTATACTACGGTTTAACTTTAGGCAATGTAACATGCACCAATAACAATATTTTAATTAATTTACGCGTCGGACAGCGCATGAATATTTTGTAATCAACATAAATACATAATATATGCGAATACTCTGACTCCTAAGGTAAGGTGGTGATGCTCAGATGTCACCTACCTACCCCCACCCTCCTTCCTCTCGTTCGTACTTCATCTTTAAGACGTACATTACCACAAAGCTCATCAGCTTTTGAAAGACAAAAACATAGCTGTCACAGAAGTTCATGGTTATGAAATAAAATGAGAGTTGTTAACAATTTCAACCTTACTAAACAACCATCAGCTTTTTTTTGGACTGTGTATTTTTGACCCTAATGGAATTTCACCAGATGCTTAGCGCTGACGGCACTTAGCCGGAACTTAAACTACTCCTACATACGATATGCACCCGAGAGGGCTCGAACCTCGGCTTAAGACGTCGTATATTGAACTACCCCTGGTTCGGAAGGGTCGTCTACAAAGAACCAGCAACAAATACGTGTTGCCCTATTTCTTACTGGAATGCCAGCGTCATCCGATTCGCCGAACGCCAGCAATTCCAGGGGGTATACCCTAAAAATACCAAAGCAACTTTATTGAATCATTAATATTGGATAATATTATTTATAACAATAATAAAATATAAAAATTAAATTATAATAAAAAACGTAGAGTTGACTAGCTACTATCTACCTATCTTTTTCTTACCTAATTAAGCCTACCTAGTACCTAGTAGGTTATACCTAGAGCCCTTGGTAGGTATTATATCTACTTTCCTATCCAAATAAAATCCTCCATTCCGTGCTCAAAAATTGTTTTGAACATTATGACATCTAGCGAAATTTTCTGTAACGATGTACAGTTCGTTGTTTTTAGTATTTACTGCCATCTGTTAAACATTCCATGCAACATGGCGCAGTATATCTCCTACGGAAAAATTACAGGACTAAATTTACAAAAGGAGGTAAAATTCTCACAATAGATGGAGTTCTGCAATTTTAAAGAGATTTATCTAAGCCTAACGTTAAGGGCTGGTTTATCAATGCTCGAATGACTTTTATACCTGGAGTAAATTATGAGAATTTGACATAATTTCTATGGAAATTCTTGTCACGTTTCTAAGATGTTCTCCAGAAGACGATAAAAAAATCGGCCTTAAGTATGTTTGAATTCGGATCATTCGATAAGAACTTTGAAAACTAGATCGATGAGCAGGTTCATGTTTAGAATATTCAAAAATGCTATGCTGAATGCTGAAAGGATCGTATAAGTTTTATGCCTTACACGCAATTTCCACATTCTAACGCAAGCTTAATCTATTGTATATGAGTTTAATTGATGCTTACCCAAAGGGGATATTGGTATAGTTAGTATTTATAATGAACATTAAACATAACATTGAAATAAAAATCGATAGTCTCAAGCTTCTGCGGGCATGAGCGTGCAGAATTGTGTAGAGTTTCTTACGTTAAGATCTCGCCCGGGGCGGCAGTACAGTCCTTCATATTTTAACCACCACGTTTATGTGGTTATGTTCCGGTCAAAATGAAGGAACAACAACGGTAACTACTGGAACAAAGGCAATCCACTGAAGCCTGCGGTTGCCAACGCATCATTATCATTTTACCTGTTAGGCAAATTGGTTTCAGAAGTGGGCTTGGTACAACAACTGTTATCTTGGATGTTACTGATAATATTCTTGCTGAACAGGATATAGGTCGAGCAACTATACTTGCTCTTTTGGACTTCTCAAGAGCTTTCGACTGTATTAGTATTCCACTTTTGCTCTCTAAGCTAACCTGTTACGGTGTGGATTCTAAGTCAATTGAATGGTTTAGTAATAGTTCTCTTAGCGGTCGTTCCCAGATTGTTAAAATATGTACACAGATTGGTGAAGAACTTGTCTCCAATGCTCTTACAGTACAAAGAGGAGTGCCCCAGGGATTGATTCTCGGGCCTCTACTTTTCATTACGTACACCGCTGATATCATCGTTCACATAAATAGTTGTAATTATCACCTTTATGCAGATGATACGCAATTGTATACATCTTTTAAAACTGATGAAGTTAGTGACGCTGTGCATAAAATTAATAATGGCTTAAATAAAGTAGCTAATTGGTCAATCAGTTTTGAATCCTAATAAATCAAAACTTATGATACTGGGTACTAAGACACAAATTCTTAAAGTTAGGGCTCAAAATCCATCAGAAAGCACTGGCGGTCAAACAATTCCTATCGTAACTGAAGCGCGTAATTTGGGGATCATGATCGATTGCGGTTTAAAATTCTAAAAGCATGTTCAAGAAGTAGTAAGATCCGCATTTTTTAGTTTGAAGGTCCTTTATAGCATCAGAGAATTAATTTCGACAGACCTTAGAGTTCTTTTATGCGAAGCTCTTGTGTTATCTAAATTAAATTACGGGGACGTGGTGTTTGGGCCCATGACGTCATCAACTTCTAAGAAACTCTTGCAAAGGGTTCAAAATGCCTGTTACTGATTTTGTTACAAAACACCACCCCGAGCTCATATAATGCCTCATTTGAACAACAAAAGGAAGCTCAACATTGCTTCGCGTATTGATCTTCAGTTTGCTAATATCGCACATCAGGTTGTAACTAAAGAATTCGTGATATCTTCGTGATAAGTTGTACTGGTCGGCGAATGACAATAAGTGTAACACTAGAACTTCCGCTTATTTGCTTAAAAATCAGCAGCACAGAACTTCCGCGTTTAGAGGTAGTTTCCGCTACCTGGACTCAAAGTGCTGGAACAACCTTTTACCGCCACTGCGGTGTCCATTGCCAAGGAAATGTTTAAAGGAAAATATAAAATTATATTGTTTCATAAACAGTTCAAACCTTGTGGTCGGGTGGTTTGACGCCAGCTCATAGTTAGGTTTAGGTGGTACTTAAAGTCATATTAGTATCTAGTACATTGATTTTTTTATTTCGGTTTAGGTCTTGCCTTTTTTTACCTCATATATGTATTCTATTTATTCGGTTATTTTAATATATTTTTAATGTATAATACAAACCTAAAATATAATATTTTAGTATATTTACGGGGTTTTGTTTATTTATTTATATACAAACACACACACACACACTAACACACAGACTGTTTACGTTCCAAAGTTGAATTTAGGCTACACTGAAAACCAGTGTCTTGATGTCTGGTGTCATCAGGACCTTTACTGAGCTGTGGCCTTTTGTTTGCTGCAGTGCATGCAAGATTGATTTGGAAGTATATTTAGAAGTATAATTGTTAATTTATGATCGTAATGTGTTTAGGTTTAGTTTTTCTTTTCTTCCAAATTTCTGTTTTTGCCAAGAGTCGAAATATCATGTCAAATAGTCGAGAAAGCAAAACTGTTGTTTGAAGTCGGCGAATGTTTGTATACCTTCACATTATGAGGTATATATTGTAGGCATCTATTAATTATATGATATGAGGTATATATTTTCATATATCTTTCACGTGGTCTTTACCATTGGGTTATTGATTATTATCCATTAGCACAAATTTTTCAATGGTCAGATAACTTTTAGTAGTATAATTTTGACACTTGACAGGACTTTGTCATAGTTATAGTCAATAAGATTAATCTTTTTAACTCTAGAAGTATCTGAGGCTCTTATAATTTCAAGCTTGCCCTCGATCCTGGTCTAGATTACTCAACCTATGGATCTATATATCAATACCATCAAACCATTGAGATATTGATCTTCATAAATTATAAATATCTTTCTTTAGTTATATTGTCACAACTATAAATGAACTAACTCAATCTAAGAACAGAATTATATTTAAAATTTAATAAATAAAATAAAAATAAAGTTATTACTATACATTAATTATTAATTATACATTAATATAATTGAAACATAAACTTATGTTGTTGTTATGATATAAAATGATTTCTTTTCGGTTTGGATTTGCATTTGACTGCCACTTCATCTAATGATAACTGATATGATGAACACGAGGATGTTCCGCGCCAGGAGGTGCCTCTTCAGTCTTATCTTATTTTAAATTCTATGTATTTTGATACTCAAATTCAAATTCCAATATTTATTATTCAAGATTAACAATTACTTAAGCTCGTTGACGTTAAATAAAACATGACTCTACCACCAGCTTAAATAAACCTTCGTGACGAAGGACTGGCAAGAAACGTCACGAGTATCATTTTTTCAAAATTAGTTGACAGTGGCTCTTGTGTCTATATGAAATAATTCTTACCTGCTTAGACAAGGCTCCCTATCTATCCTCCCACGAACTATCCAAATGACGAACATCCTCAGACCACGCCCGTTCACGAGTTAACGTGGGATTCAGCCATCGCCCTCCTCAACCAAAATAGAGGGAAGTGAGCCGTCACCCAACGCTACCGTAAGAAGACGTACTTTAATAACAATGATGATTTAGACATTAATTGGACTAAAGATCTCAACACATTACAAATGTTTTATGAAAAATACTAGCAAAAGCCTTTAAATGCCTCATTTGACGATAAAAGCCCTAAGCCTCATTTTACCCAGGGGCTTTTATCGTCCAAATACTCGAATAGTTTATAATTAACTTTAGCAAACAATTTTTACTTTGTACTTTCGTTGAATTTGTCAGTAGGAAGACTTTCGATATCCTCAGGCACCTTATTATAAAGTCGTGCCTGCTTAATGAACCTTATTATACATTGACCCACGAATGAGTTTTACTATGATGAGCTCTTCACCTTCTTTTTGTTTTGAACATGGTTATGTTCTTTTTTACAAACATCAAATTTTCTAATGTGCATTGGGAATGAAAAGTAAGAATATTTATTTCCTTAAATGAGTTTTAAGTGACACCCTTAGACCGACCTGATAGACTGCGCTAACGGCGCTTTTCTGGAGGAAAAATGTAGTATGGATGTCAGCTGCGCTCCCCTACAACAGAATGCCATATGTGATCAGGCTGATTACTACATATCAACAGACCTATATATTAACTGGTGGTAGAGTCATGTTTTATTTGACATCAATAAGAACAAGTAATTGTCAATGTTGAGAAATAAATATTTCATTTCATTTTATTTCATTTCATTTACTAATTTTACTTATGTAAAACAATAACAGATGTCCTTATGACATACATTTTGAAAAAGATACATATTGGTATTTGTACAAAATTTTGCTAAAATTCCAAAAGTTGTATTTTATAAAGATAAAAAATCTGAAGTGAAAGTAAATATTTAACTGTAACATTATTCATGACGACGACTTAATATCTGTTGGACTAACCGAGACATGCGAACAACTGCAGTACGCCCATTCAGACCATGGAGAACTGTTGTCTGCAGCATATCGCTCATTTATCGGGGTCAAAGGAATTCTGGATTTTTAGATGAATAAGTTGGACCTCTAAGCGTTATGTACCCTAAATGCGTAACTCTGGAACTCCCTTGGTGACGTTCAGCGACACTGAACCATGGTATCCACAGTCCTAACATTTCTTCCCGCGTTAAATGACATCGTGATACAACAACTACAGTTACAAGATAGTAGACATCCCAAGAAGTCGAACCAAACGCTTCGATAGTTGCTTTTTGGTGCGGGTCGCCAAGCTGTGGAATGAACTGCCTGCGTCTGGTTTTCCAGAAAACTATAGTCCTAGTTCTTTCAAGCGTCGAGTGAATAGGTATCTCGTGGATAGACGTGTAACAGCTTCGTCTTCATGATCACTTTCCATCAGGTGAGATAGAAGACAAACGTCTAATCGTTTTCAATAAAAAAACAAAGATCTTCTAAGTTCGAAGATAAGGGTGATAGTTTGTAGTGCAATACAATATAGTTATTATAAATTTACTCTAATGATGGCTATTTTAACACTAAAAATAAAAAATAAACTAATTCGTAGTCAGCTCATGTGATTATAAAATATGGTATAAACCTTGTTGATTATTATAATAAAAATAATTATAACTGTATATTTTAATGAAACATAGGTGGCCGACGGCACGAACATTTTGAACTCAACCCTTTTGAATTGTGTATCGAATGCAGTTTCAAACTTGATTTACGTATACATTCTATTGGCAGTCATAAATAAGAAAATCAAAAAGTCATAAATAAGAAAATTTAAGTTGTGAATGCCAAACAATGGCTTTCCTTTTCAAAATAAAATTGTAACTACTTTTGAGGTTTTTATTTACGAATTTCTAATGCTCTTTGATTTATTTAACAATACATACAATGGATTTATGAAAGGTCGCTCCACGCAAATGAATTTAGCGATCTTTACCCAAGATGTTCTAATGGGAATGGAAGGTGGTGGACAGGTTGACGTCATCTACACAGACTTCGAAAAGGCTTTCGATCGTGTGGATCACGTCATCCTTCTCCGGAAGCCCCAACAGGTAGGTATATCCGGTAATCTACTGAGATGGCTAGATTCATACCAGAAATCGAAGTCAGGCAGTTGTGGTGGGGGGTTGTCGATCTGATTATGTTTCTGTGCCACAGGGATCGATACTGGGACCGTTGCTTTATTCTATTTATTTATTTGACATTGGGAAATATATTATTCATTCTTACTTCATTATGTATGCAGATGACATGAAGATTTATAACAAAATTAATAACCTGACTGAACGCAATAAATTACAAGCAGATCTTAACCGACTTTATGTCTATTTTTGCAATAATCGTATAAGTATAAATGTAGGTAAGTGTGCGCATGTAAGTTTCAGCCGGAAAAAAATTACCACACCTAACATCATATACTATAAATAACACCATAGTTTCTAAAACTAATGTTATACACGACCTTGGTGTTCTTTTGGGCTCTAAGCTCACCTACACTGATCATATTTCATCCATGGTTACAAAGGCTTTTAAAAACTTAGACTTCATTCTAAGAGTAAGTGCCCTTTCTCCGAAATACAATGTGTAAAAATACTGTACTATTCGTAAGTCAGGAGCACACTTGAATACTGCAGCACCATCTGGAATACTCACTACACTACTTACAAAGCACACATTGAATCCATACAAAAAAACTCATTAAACACTTAAACTATCGCACACAAAGGTCACCACAAATCATACCCAGATGCCTGCAGAGCACACAACATAGCACCACTATACAACCGTCGCCACTTACTTGACATGCTTTTTCTCCATAACATATGTAGTGGTTCAATTGATAGCATTGAACTCACCAACTCAACTCTGAAACTTAAAACACCTAACAAAAGAACTAGCTGAACACGCAAAAACCAAATATGCTCAGAACTCGGTTATAAACCGAATTCAACAAACCTACAACACAATGTTTGCCCCCGATACAGACTTGTTTCATGAAACAAAAAAGAGCTTTAAACCAAAAGTTACTACTGCCCTCAACAATTGATTGCCTTATCATATATTACATACCTACCTATACACATACTCACGCACCCAGACACTGTACACACCCACTCTATCACAAACAAACACACATATTTATCTTCATTTCATCCAATTCTAATTGCTGTTACATTTTTCATCTGCTATTACTATAATAATAATTTCAATTATATTGACATTCTAATTACTATTTTTAAATTTAATTGAATATTTAACCTGGGCTAAAATACTTTTTTTATTTTTATTATTGTATTATTGTAATTAATTTTTTTTTAATTTAGCAGTAACAGTTTAGCAATTATTCTTGTGTTTTTGCCTTTTTTTATTATTTTCTTTTTATCTATGTTGACATCAATCTGAATTTTATTGAAAAGCATAGATTAAAAAAAAACATTTATTCTTATAAGTGCATAAATTGTAAATTCAAAATTTTTACTTAAATTTTAACTATTTTTTCTTTTTTTTTTGACATGGATTATAAAATTTATTCCTAATAATTTTTATTAATGCTAGCCGTCTATAAGTCAGACAAAAATAATGTAAATCCATTAATGGCTATAAGTTTTGTTTTATATGTTTTATATTTAAGTGCTGTGGATTTTGTAAATAATAAATAAATAAATAAAAAATAAATACAATACCGATCTCATATTCCAAGTTAAATGTAAAGTTTTGTAATAGATTTTGTAAATTAAGTAAATACACAAAAAAAAGAAAAACAACAAAAATATTAATTCCTTTCTCAATAAAAGATTGTTATGCACCTAAAGACAAAAGTGTGTGATATTTATATTCTTCCAACCTTTTGTTTATGCAAATTATTTTTCGCCTTAATTATTGATACTAAAAATGTATAACAGACTGGTTTTGTAAAACTGTTAATAACAATTCAACAAACCTTAATACTCTAGGAAATACATTTCATAGAAAATCATTAGCATTACTCATTATATTCTATTTTTAAACTTAAAAATGTATTAGCCTGATGGCTGTTATGCAACTACGGAGTCATTGCTTCCATACTCCTCCATTCCAGCATTTTAAAGCATTCCACGTCGTAGGGTCGCAGTGGTTCCTGCTCCAGAATGATTTCTTCCACGTCCTTCCCGCACACCGAAATGTCAAAGTTGATCTCCTCATCGTAGTACTCCAAGGAGCTGAAGATGTAGTCCCCCCGGCGGCCATCTTTGACAAGGGCGCTGTCGTCATCGAAGTCGGGTTTAGTCGCGCTGTTCACCCCTTCTGGAATGGTCGTGTTAGGGATAGCAGTGGTGGCGTCATTTGGCAGTGGAAGCATCGGCGTAGTACCTTGAGATGACACATGCTTTGCCGTGCTAGTATTTGACGAGCTTGTTATCGTAACGTTGACCTCTTCTGGGCAAACGTTGAGGTCTTCCGGGCGAACAGCCAGGGTCTCCGCCTGCACAAACTCCACGAACCCACCATCGAGGGCTCGTCGGTAATGAGCTGATCTTCTATCCACGTGAACGCACTGTGCGGGGTCCGGCGTGGTATATTCTTGTTGGATAGCTGGGGAATCGGATTCTTTGACAACTTGGTAATTATCGTCAAGGATAACTCCTTCAGGAGGCCTAGTTTCCGACTTGGCGTCTATGCCTCGCATTTCTTCGTCCAGTTTTTTAGCAGATTTGGTTGAAGTTGTGAGTTGATCTGTCACAGCGTTGCTAGTTCTAAACTCCACAGTCTTTTCATTTTCATCACCAAGCGGCTCTTCTTCGTTTTTTAAATTAGAACTTCTTTTATTCGTTTCTTCCTTTTTTTCCGTCGTTGTTGTATTATTTTGTTCAGTTGTGGAGACACTGTCACTAATAGTAGTTAACTTTTCACCCTCGTTAGTGCTATCTGCGAGTAAGTTATCAGCAAATATTAAAAGAAGCAAAGTTGTCTTTAAATAAAGATGCATTTTCTTTGTACCACATCGGCCCTGCAGGTTTACAGTTGCGAAACGAAACATGAGTTTTAATCAGTTTTAATCGTCAATGTTTTGTCACACTTTTTGATTACTGTAATGGTTTAATTTTGTAGCCGATCTCCGCGTTATCCGAACTCGCGCTGTTCAGCTCGTGATAACCTGCTTTCGCGATCGTAATAAAACTTGGGAAAATAAAATTATTTTAAAATCCATACTACAAGTAACTTCTAAAAAATTCGATTACATGCAATTGCCTACAAAATAATAGTAAGCTAACATTATAGACATCCCAATGAAAGCTATTTAATGAAAGATATAAGTGACCGCGTATCAAAGGGGGGCATTCACCACATCACGGCAGATCGTTATCTTTGCCACGCTAACTAATCCATTCAGCGGCGGGAACCGACATAACTACCCTTCAAACACTGGGAAAATACTTCAATTACCCTCCCCGCCCTCCACCGCGCCGCACATCAAAACAGCCCAATTACTACCCAGCACGACCCCCGCCCTTTAATAAGCCCTCGTTTGCTCAAATCTGAAATAAAGTCTCGGATAAATAATCACAATTTTGAATTGAAAGGCAACAGAAATTAGCATGTCGTTTGAATAAATTGTCGAATGATATGACGTTGAGACCTCAAAGTTGTAGAGTCGCCATTTGGGTGCCGCTGAAGCGCTTTAGGCTGAAATTCCGTTCAACCGCAACAAAACGAGCTGTGTGTGGTACAGCGCTGCGGGCGCGGCGCTGATGTTAACAACTTCCTAATGGATGCAAATTGACAGCAGTTGGCTACTGTGATTCGGAATTTGAAATGGCATCGACATTATTAACATAAATATTTTAGCCGCACAGTTCAAGTTTGCAATGGATATTTTATATTCCTGCATTATATATTGTGTTATGAAAAATTTGTGAGAGGACAGGAAGAAATACATACCCAAGGTTTCCCTTCCAATTCCGTCGACGAATTTCAATTTAAGTCTAACTTGATATAATACTCATAAAAATTCATAAAACAATTATTGGATATATGTTTTTGTTAGTTACTCATCCAGTTCTTTCAGAAAGTATTCTATTGTTTAGTATTTATTTGCCAATACGAAAACATAAAAATCTAGTTTCAAAAACGTTTGTAAAAATAAAATCAATATTGACTTTTAAAACTAATAAGACGTGCTCTGAAACTTTTTTTTTCAATACTAACAGCATTTAAGGGGCAAACCCACATGTTAGATGTTCAGGTCAGGATTTTTTTTAAACGGTAATCCCGCGCGAATCACGTCTGTACACATTCGGCTAGTGCCGATCGGTCAATCCATTCAGACCTTATAAAGATCAGCTCATTCGGCTCGTCTCGTTGAAACCTGAGCGGGATTGGCCGGGTGGCATTTTTACCGAACGTTCATCTACACGTATGCGACGTTGCTTTAACACCTTAAATGCTATTTATGTGCAAGTAGGTAATCCCGTTTTGTTTCAGGAAAAGAATTAAATATGAAAAAACATTCTTAATTTTTACGATCACTTAATGGAAAACAGTTCTCTACACTAACCACCATAAACTAAAAATAAATCCCTTTACACCGCCCTTAGACCACTGAAACCGGTTAAATATTTTCTAAGTAACCAATGGTGATCTTAATTTGGTATTGAATTAAAATAATTAGATCCGAATCACTATTTTTTAATTTATGACTTTCTGGGATGCATGGAAGTGATGACTGTTTTAGGTACAAGGCAGCGTATATTATAATCTCTTCTTTCAGAGGATTTCTGTTTTGCTTATTTTTGGTTACGGCTGGCCGTAAATTGTATTTCATTCATTCAAATGTAATAACAATTCTTTAAAGTACTGGGTCATTATAAACAATATTATTAAAAAAGTAAGTTTTACGATATAAAGTTTCTAGATTCTGTGTCATTTGACCTAAAATTTAGATGTGACGCGAACTAGGTAACTCGCTCATGTTGTTACGGTTAGTGTCTGATTGATAAACTAAGGAAGTTTTGGAAATGTTTTGGAACCAAGTTTTATCCCATTATTAAGTTAACCTTTAGATCTTTTGCACTGTTTTTCTTTTACATAATTTTCGTTCTGGTGAAACGTCAAAACTTTTGGCTAACTAATACGAATAAAGAGAAAACGTTGTATTATAGATCAGTTATTTAATAAGTTAGTGCCAAAATAAACTCAACAGCCGATAATCAATGAAAAATCAGAAACACTTAATGACTTTTAATAATAAATCCATTTATTTCAGGTTGCGTAGACCCATAGTTCCTAATTTAACAATATCATGAAATAGTAAAATAGGATGAATTAAGATTGATGTTAATTAAATCAGAACATTATTAAAATAAAGTTAATAAAATTAAAAATAAATTATCAAAATTACAATAATTAAAATCAAAATGACTAAAATTGAATTATAAAGTCTTTTTTCCAGAGTCATAATGAAATTAATATTTAAAAAAGACCAATCCAAATAATCAAATCACGTTTAACAATGTCATATATTATAGTAATATTTCATATCGTCGTTGATATTGCAATACGTTCTATGTCATTTTTCTTACATATTTTTTTATCTGTGGAATTAGCCTAAAATATTTTTGTGAACGCATCCGTAAAACGTCCAATGTCATCAACCAATCACAAAGCACAATTTTCACAGATGCAATAAGTCATATCAGGCGTATAGAAACAAAGATGGTAAAGTCCGCAAAACTTCAAAAATGCCCACCAACTTCAAAATGCCAACACAGTCTCTACCGAATCTATATTTACCCACAAAATCATTCCTTACCAATTCTGGTAAACTCCACTGCTATTTCCAATTTAAAAATGACTTCACTAACAAACTTAGTTAAGTCCAAGTAAATACGTTCCATTTTGCGAAAAGTCCGTTCGTTTTCTGAAAATTTTGACACTGTGGACGTTTCCATCTTTGATTTTATACAACTGATATGTAGTATCTTAAAATGAATGAATTGGAATTACAAAAATTTGGTTCACACGTACGCCACAGTCGGAGAGTAGAAAAGGAAACCAGGATTTATATTTAGGTATTTCTATTATATTAGAAATATTTATTTCTCAACATTGACAATTACTTGTTGTTACTGACGTCAAATAAGACATGACTCACCAGTTCGAAAAAACCTTCGTGAAGAAGAACTGGCAAGAAACTTCCCGGGCATACTTTTTTCTAAATAAATTTACAGAGTCTCTTTATGTCTATACAAAATTATTCTTATCTGCATCTGTTAGCTCGGCAAGTCTCCCTCCCCCCAAGTATCCAAACGACGAACACCCTCAAACGGCACCCGTTCACGAGTTAACGCGGGATCCAGCCAGGTTCCCTGACTCTACGTCTTAGGTTTAGGTTCAAGATCTTTGTTTCCCATACAAGAAATTTTACATTTCACTTACATGAGAATAACTAAGAATTGTATATTTAACGAGCGCACAAACAAACACAGTAATCAATAATTCAAAAATCCATCAGCGCCAAAACACTTCAACCAAAAACAAATGGGTAAATGTAAAACCGTCTGGCATCTGGCGCGCGGTTTAATCCCTGCCATCACATTTTTTCGGTTTAATTCTCTGGATGACCTTTGCTATTTGCTCAATATCTAACACATACATAGGTGTGATTACGATGTTTCAACGGGTGTATGCAAACGATACATCGATATTTGTTAAACATCGAGGTATCGGTCATAAACATCGATGTTAACATCGATGTTTTGATGAGCGATATATCGTCGATACATCGTTCTCTACATTCACAAACATCGACATCGTCCCAGACAGAACGCCGGCTTCCTACATCGCAAACTGAACAGGCTACGCACACGTTATATAATAGAAATTATATCTCAAAACCTTATTTATTTCGCTTAGTAAATTTTATTAAATTTTAAAGCCCTTCTGACTTGTTTCCATCGAAAAGAAAAGGACCATCGTCGAAATTAAAAGTCCTAAAAATAATAAGCATATTGTGTGTACTACATTTTAAAACAAAAGCTAGTTTGTCCTCTCTCATCCCAATTTTGCTTTACAATAAGTTTGCTATAGGTTTCCACTTTACCTCGGCGGCACTTTGATGTATTTTCAAAATAATAATATACTATAGTGTGTGTTTTGGTCGTTGTCATAAATTATTTTTGGAACAATTTAAAAACAAAAGACTATGTTTCTACGAATACTATTGTACCTTTCGTCTCTTATAACACCAATAAAGAGAGATGCCATTGAAATTTGGGACGATATGAAATGTCTATTTTCAAAACTTAACAAAGTCGCAATTACGCACCTTCCCATTGCTGCCACGTCCGTCCCAAGTGAGCGATTGTTGTCGGAAGCTGGAGCAACCATTACTCAACAAAGAAATAGGCTGTTCGGGTGTAGATTATCTAAGCTACTTTTCCTTAACTCTGTTGCAAGATTGTTAAATTCAAAATAAATAGGTGATTTTAATAAATAATTTCAAAATAAATAAGTTTATGTAATAAAATGTGTTTTTAATTAATCACATGTTTAATTTATATGATGCTTCGTCATGAGGTTCGTTATGAAGCATCAAATAAAAAAAATAAAACATCGGCAAAAACATCGATATATCGCTCTTTTTAACGATATTTTTGCACATCGATGTTTTTCATATAAACAAGCATCTCTACCACTGGACCGGCGTTTGACAGTGTTTCCTGTTTCTTGGGAAAAGTTGTTCAGTTTAAGCAACACTGTTACCTGTTTCAAGATCAACAGTAATTTTTTACACCCAGTATTGGTCACTGGGTTGTGGTTGTGGAACCAAAACCGGCCAAGTGTACTATCAGGAATAAAAGTGAAAGGAAAGGAATGGCCAGAATCACTAACATATAAATCAATTTATAACACCCAAGATCAATTATATCCACCGGAAATCTGTGTCACTTACTATTAGATGGATGGCCTTATTTATTCATTATTATTTATTAACGGCCGAGTGCCGTAGTGGTAAGTAATTAGCCTTGCCTGTGTGATGAACACAGATGTTTGTTCTCGGGTCATGGTCGTTGATATTTATATATATACGTTTATTCTGGGTTCCTCCCCGATTCGCTGTAAGGTCATCCATAACACAAGCTGTGCTTACTTCGGGGCCATTCGGTTGGTGCGCTTGTCTGGGGATTTATTTATTATTATTATTATAAAATTGTCAAAGAGTCCTTACTTAGATCCTGAGGTATAAAGATAGTTGCGACGCAAGAACTCTCATCAATGACGTCATTAAACAAAACAGTGGGCTTTCCTTATTTTCTTTGGGTGGCATGGCGTCGAAAACGTAGCTCAGGCCAGTATTAATAAACCTCCCTTACAGTATGCGTCATCTCAAGAAGCGAGACAGAGAGACACTTTCTACCCGTGCCGCAACTGTCTTATTATTTTGCACTCTCAAGCCCGCACTTCAGTAAGATTATTTTATACAGACCTAAATCTTATGGAATAATTGTAGCACTTTCTATTAAATAAACACAGGTGTAAATATCTAACGTTTTATTTAAATCTTGAATTATACATTTGTGGGTTCTAAAACTATGAAATATACAACTAGTCTTTGGTATCTAAACCAAAGTGAGATCCATTTGTTGTCCTACCCCATTGCACAATTGTCAACAAACACAATGTTGAAAATCTATATCTATTATAACTTTACAATACTAAATACCTAGATAAATTATTTTTATTTACAATTAAAGTATAATTAGAAAATATTCAGAAAGGTCAACATAAAGACCGGTACGCTTGATACGTAACTCGCAATATCAGTTGAACTCCTTCGTCCTCGTCCTTTTTGATGCAGATTTACACAATATTATGATAAACTAACTGTTAATACCTTTGTATTATTTCAGGTAAATTATTTAAAAATATTGATTAAGTTGAAACGTGACTGTGACTGTGGCCACACCGTATTAAAATTAAAAGCCTTTTACGCGTTCAACCTTCTATTCGCTAAATTAATTTGTTAATTTCAACGTTACAATAACACTATAAAATATAACACAATCCGTTCATTTACACCTACATAGAGCTTATGTAAAGAGCTAAAGACAATAGATTTTATTTAAATAATGTAACCATAAAATGCCTAGTTTCATCATGGAAGAGATCTTTCAATCTAATAATGCACGCCCCTCCAAGTTCCTAAAACTGCTACATGCAAAATGATCTGCTTAAAATTCATGAATATCGGGACTTGGCTCGCAACTAGTGCATAAAAGGTGCATCAAATATATAATTGAAAACCCGCTTAAACTGTTTTATTAACCGTCTCACCGCTTATACAATTAAAACCTTTCGTGGAATATACTCGTAAAAGGATTTTGATAAGGAGCATAAAAAAATCTCAACAATAAGAACCATTGTACAACAATTGCGATGGGTCCAAGTTGAAACAAAATGCCTGGTTGTAGATTCTTCTACATTTCTATCCAACAACGTTTGATATTAAACTCAGAACTCAAAACTTACCTCTCTTTATTTGATATTTAGAGCTCTAAATATCGTATAGTGAGATAGTCCGTACCTAATAAAATACAATAAGTACCCACTGTACAAATACTTAAAGGCTAGGATCGACTGATGGCTTGCTAAGTGCCAAGAGCCCAGTTAGTCACTTGGGCCATTGTATAACAATAATTTTAAAAGTTCATAAGAAGCGGCCTCCTCGTCCCCAAGCAATTCAGTCAGGCTCGGGTCACTGAACTAGCCACATAATATACATTTCAAGACACTGTTTCCAGCCTACAAAAGCCTAGTTCCAGTTCTAGTTCACAGATGGCAGTGCATGTAGGTGGGGTAGGGTGGCAGTAGCGCACAAGCCAGGGGCAGTCCGTGTGTCAGTTCACGCTCGCCCGTCGTCGCCTGCGCACGCAGCTGCTCCAGCCGCAGTTGGTTCTGACGCTTCCATTTGGTCCTGTGGATGATTTTATATGATTAGAATAGAATTATTAATTATAAAATCCTTTAACATTCATACAAAGCAAAGGCTTGGTGCCTACTCAGAAAACAAAATCAAATTTATGTACAGGTACAAAAACGCACAATCTCGTGAATAATTTCAGTTTCAAAATATCCGTTCTTGTGAAGATTCGAAAGGCGATCCTTCCACCCTGATGATATAAAGAGACTTCTTAAAATTCATCTCAACTGAAATTTGCTATTATTCTAGCCGCCATTAGTTTGGAACGTGCTTCCTCCTTTACTCAACCTACCTGCGATTCTGATACCACGTCTTGACCTGCGTCTCGCTCAGGTTCAAAGCATCAGCGACGTCTCCCCTGTCCGCCACGCTCAGGTACTTCTGACAGCGGAACTTGCGTTCGAGGTAGGCGAGTTGCGCATGAGTGAAGGCGGTGCGGCGCCGACGCGGCTTGCGGCCCGGGTTGGATGCTGGGCGCGGAGCCGTGCGGTCTGCTGGGAAGGATGGCAATAAAATAGCTGACTTTAAATTTAAATATTTATTTCTCAACATTGACAATTACTTCTTCTTATTGACGTCAAACAAAACATGACTCTACCACCAGTTCGGAAACCTTCGTGAAGAAGAGCTGGCAAGAAACTTCACGGGTATATTTTTTTCATAATAAATTTACAGAGTCTCTTTATGTTTATACAAAACTATTCTTATATGCATCTGTTAGCTCGGCAAGTCTCCCTCCACCCAAGTATCCAAACGACGAACACCCTCAAACGGCACCCGTTCACGAGTTAACGCGGGATTCAGCCATCACCATCCTCAACTATATAGGGAAGTGAGCGACCCGTCACCCGACGCCATTTAAACATCTTAAGAAATATTTGGTAAATTTTTTATCTACTCTAAACCGGTTATTCAGATGTAAAGTTTAGTGGTAGAGATTCTTTTGTTCAGGTCTCGTCTAGGGCGATAATACAGACCTTGCTATTTTGACCGCAATACTAACCACATTTGCGTATTTGTTAATCACTGGATCAAAGGCAACCCGTGGTTGTCAACACACATTCAGTTTGACAAATAAAACACTTACAACTAGTTATGTCTGTGGTTGCGGATGCTACTTGCTACTTATGATCACGTCGATCGGTCACGCATTCATTTGCCGTTCTGCGTTCAGTCCTGCGAGTTCAGTAGCTCTGGGGTGAGACCGATAGTCATGAAAGATTGACACAAGTGGTACGACCATAAGGTAATGGAATCTGGTATTAAAGTTTGGACTGTTTATCGTGAAATTACGACGGGAATGAGAATTTAAGCAAATGGAATCGTGGGCTTGATATTTTTTGACAAGATTAAAATTACTGAATGTTTTGCATGTTTTTATTAAAAAATTACCTTGAGATTCCTGCGTGTCTCGTTGTGATGAGCCAGCCATGACTGATGCTGCAAACCCAGCTAGTAGTTGCGACTGGAACGCGTTCTTAGACAAATCCATTGATCGAGCGTAAATGCTGTCCGACATGGAGCCAGCCACCGGCCCAAACGCCGATCCTCCTCCGTCCTCCTCCTTCTGTCTGTCCCCCTCACTCCGGTACAAGTGGAACAAATTATTGTCATACAGCTTCAAGTGATCATCTCCCCTACTTTCGAATTCATGGTCGTCTTCCTTATACGGAGAACTGTAGTTAGAATCAGAAACTCGACTGCTAATGTTGTAGTCGTTGGGAGAACACCGGGCATTGCCTTCACGCTTCTCATAGTTTTCTTCGGCATCGAAAGATACTTTCGATTTCTTCGGCGTGGAAGTCTCGCTGCGGTTGTCTCCGACAGATATCTCGTCTTCTGCATCAGATGTGTCATTGTGTACACTCAGCTCCGGCGTCAAACTCCCATTATCTCCTTGGGTAACCGCACCTGTAAATATAAACTATTTAATTTGTGTAAAAACAATGTAAAACCCAAGTGTCGCTTGACATTAAGGTGACACTCAGACAAAGCAGGGACAAAGGTAACTTTCATAAAGACGTCAGTTTTGTAAAGGAATACTAGTGAAGTGATCTTTCTGCTCTAATTAATGCCTGCGGGTGCGCCGTTTCACTCTCGAGCAATTGAATACAGCGCCGTGAATGGTGTGCTTTAAGCGCGGGAATATCTTGTTGCTTGTGTTTGTTGTGTCTTTTAATTTGCGTGAAAATGGTGAGGAGAGCGCTGCGCCATTCAGCCTGGCCGGCCCCTTTCCGCGTTTTTCTCCTAAATTATTGTATACAGCGGCAGTCGTTAACGTGATATTTGCGGGAGCATGAAGAGGTGGAGCTTCAAGTACTGCCTCATTATGGTTTTTGCATAAATATGTCTTAGCCTCCATCGTTCTGGAGAAGGGAAAGTTTAAGAGGGTTTAATTTTCTTGCATGAATAATTCCAAAAAACTCGCAAACGACTTTCCTTGATTCGATCTTCAATATATCTCCAATGTGCCTCAAAAAGAAGGTTAAAAAAATATGTAAATCTGAGTTATTGTCAATAGAGCAGAGAGCATGGGCTCGTGTATGCAATGATCTGCCTTTAGGTGGGGACACGCGGCGAATTAGAGCAGCTCCCCGTGGAGCACTCGGCGAATACACCCGCCGCGATCAAGTTCAACAACGATGATAGAAACAACTCATCTTGATAGTTTTCTTAGTAAGTATAATCATTTAGTACGTAACCTGCGCGTTTATACTATTTTAAACATAATAAAAATGGGTAAACATAATTGGATAGTGATGATATTTACCTGTACCATTGTTTTAAAGAGATTTTTAAAGGTATTTTAGAATACATTCTTAATAATTATACTTATTTACACCGCCGTAGTTACATAAAAGTTTTGGCTTATACAGTGTAAAATCAAATTAAAAGCCACAAAGTTATGACAAGTTTTTCATCCTAAATAACTACACTGTAAATGTTTAAACGATATCTTTTCCTCCTAATTTGAATATTAAAATTACCAACCATGCAGAAGACTGTGAAAAATTCAAAATGATTTTAATGCTGATAAAGTAAAAATCATATTATTTGAATGAGAGGAGCCTGTGTTAATTGGAACTTATTTCTACGAGTTAAAGTTTAGTATTGTCGCTTATTTAAAAAATTCAATTATGTGTTCAGAAATTACGCTCCCCGTTATTGTGTATATTCTCTTATTTTATTTAATATAGAGAATTTATTACTAATGCGCTTAAATATTTCTAAAATTATTTCCTTCAGTTTTTGATGAAGTGTAAAACTTTATTTAAAGTATGTAGTACTTTCTCGACTTTATCCTGTTTTCCTGTGATTTCTTGATCATTACGATGTAAATGTAATTTGATCAATATGCTAAAAAATACCACGAACAAGAATAAATCGCAATAACTTTAAATAGGAATATAAATTTCAAGTATCAAACAGGTTCACGATCCCTATCATTAGTAGATTATTGTAAGGGTTGCTCTCGTTTCACCCCTCGACAGCCATCGAGGAACAATCCACGTATTTACCATACTATTATCCTTATTTGTGTCTATTATTCAATCATCATACTTTGAATGCGAATCAGGAACGTACAATATTTTCGTGTAAAATAATACACGAGCCAAACTTGGACTATATTTACATTTTGTCATTTAAATTCAGTTAGGTATGTTTATTTTTTAATAACTTATATATCTGTAGCTTCTCACTTTGTGTTAATTATATGGTATAGCGACACCGTATGCCTTTGTCTGGTAGGTATTTATTTAAATTTATATAATTTTGGTGGGTTTATGTATATGTTTTAAATCGGTTGGTAAATTATATAAATGTAGTAGGCGCGACTGTACATTAAGCTACTTTATTTGAAATTTTCATGAAGGTATTCTTTAACTGGAGTAGCATTTTGTGAGGAGAAGTTGTTTTAGTTTATTAATAAATTCTTTATCTTTGACTTGGTTTTTAATATTTTCAGGTAAATGATTATATATTTTGATTGACATGTCTAGCGGCCGGATGACAGTCGTTTGAGTCGGGACGGCAGAGCTACACTTGCTTTTTTCGATTTGTCATTTTCTTCTAATAACATAAGTACAAAATATTTGTTTTAAGACTGCCCCACTTTTGACGGCATCAGGATTATGATAATTTTATAATAAAATAAATCCCCAGACATACATACCAACTGTATGGCCCCAAAGTATGCAGAGCTTGTGCTATGGATGACCATACAGCAAACTCGAGGGGAACCCAGAATAAACACAGATATATAAATAACCACAACCATGACCAGAGAACAATCATCTGTGTTCATCACACAAATGAATGCCCCGGCCAGGGCTCGAACCTGGGACCTCCGGCGTATGACAGGGCTGCTGACCACTACGCTACTCGGCCGCAGTGATAGGATCTGATCCGGTAACCGTAGAAAAATTTATTACGGAATGGCGCTAACGGTGGTGGCCGCACGCACGTTTAGACAAGATCACTTTCTGTCAGCGGCTCTGTTTACGCTGTGAAGGCAGCTAAATACTGTTTACTGCAAAATTATCTCGTCTTGATGATTCTCTGTCAGTTAGTTCAAATATAAGTATAACGGCCTATGGTAGATTATTGTCAGAGTCGCATCTTGTGCAACACCTGATTTTACGAGTATCAATACTGTATGAGTTAGTGTCCCATCGAGAGAGTTACCCGAAACCTGAGAAACGCACCAAGAGAATGTCAAATCGTTTGATAACATCTTTGTATACCTTTTAAACATAAGACTAAGTGTTTCGGTTTGCATTTTCCCAAATATTTACTAAGTGTAATATTTTTAATAATATTAATAATAACAATATAATTTTATTTTCAGACACAAGATCCATAGACAAAAATATAAACAATACAAAATACAAATATATGTTAGTATACAATGGCTTAATAACTGTTAGTACGTACTTTTTAGTTAATTTAGCTATCTTTTATTCGCATTTAGGTGGATTTTGTTCCAATGTTTCATTATTGGATTATCCACCTTATCTGCTAACGTATAAAGAATGCTGGATTTTTATTTTTTATTTAAAAGAAATAAAGCTGTAGTTTTTTTTTAAATAATTACCGATTTAAAATATTATTTATGGCAGACGTATTAACTTAGTTAACATTAGTTAACATAGCATACATTAACAGTTAACATTTACGAGAGCCGGTTTCATCCACCTTGGATATCAAAGCTAAACACAAAAGCACGAACCCAATTGCATTAAGACGCGATCAGTGTGGAAACATCGATTCGCTAAAGGCCCCGAAGTGTGTGTCTCCTTATCTCTACAGCAAGAACCGTACTTCTTAAATTTCAATATTTTACTTAACGCTGCTTTTTGATTATTCTTCCATGTTCTTAAACGAGGTCTTACTCGACTTAGGGTTCCTTTGTTAAGTTGAATAACGCGGTACTAACAGGAGTTTATGTCAAAGATATGACAGTTTTATAATAACTTGTAATAGAGGAAAATAACAGCCCAAAAGCACTCATTGTTAATTTCTGACAGTTCTTTTTTCGAAACGGAAAGGTTTTTTGTGGCCATATTGCCTTTTAAATTTCACCGGACTTTGTCGCTTAGCCGCAACTTAAACTACTCCTACATACGAACGTGGACCTCGACTTAGGACGTCGTATATTGAAACTACCGCGGGTCATCACTATATAGTATAAAACAAAGTCGCTTCCCGCTGTCTGTCTGTCCCTGTGTATGCTTAGATCTTTAAAACTACGCAATGGATTTTGGTGTGGTGTTTTTTATTAGATAGAGTGATTCAATAGAAAGGTTTATATGTATAATACATGCATAATATAGCAGAGTAACACTGATAATCATAGAGGTTTCTAATGTGATGTCGTAAATAAACACATTTTTTTGCGCATACATTGCAAACGCTGGCTGAACGCTACGAGCTAGATTAAAATAATGTAATACAGTATTGTACACCTTAAAAAGGTCTTCAAAAAGTCCGCGATGGCATGTGTCTATCTCTTAGGGATAACCTACAATAATCATTTTTTATCGTTTTCTTTTTACGGGAAATATTGGCTTATTTAATAAACGATTTTAAGCAATACAGCATTAATCACTATCTAATTAAGTACCTTAAATACATTATGCATGTAATATAGATCATTATGGCCCTTTGCAGTGTGTAATCTAACATAGACCCGTGCGAAGCCTGGGCGGATCGCTAGTCTAACATAAAAGGCAGCACCGAGACTTTAAGGCAAACGAGTAGTTTTGTTCCACACATAGGCCAAGCTATGCTGTACAGCTTTACCTTACTTATCCCACACAATTTATCTCTGATTATCTAGGTGAGGACTGTGGGCCCTGGGACCTTGGATGGTCCTGTCTTAAGAATAACAGTTGTTATTCAAATATTCAAGTTGACAAAAGTCTATCATCATTTTGTAAAATAAAAACCAATGGTTAATGAAGCTCACTAGGAGCGTACTCGTGACGTCACGGCGTTGTCGCGCGTGTCCGCCGCGTGCGCAGTGAAGTGGCGCCCGCTGTGCATATGCGCCGCTTTCATACCTAACGCATTGATTTTATTGAGATACACTTGACTTTCGAGTTCTATTTAAAGGGTTGGGAAGGAAATGCTAGTTTTATTGAATGAGGGTCTTAATAATAAAGCAAAAATATACTATTTTGAGTGCGATTGTTATATCTATTTAGTGATGTCCGCAAAATTCTGCGTGCTTACTCTTTTATTTACAATTGTTGTTTATTTTTCAATCAATCAATCAATATTTTTTTATTACTATGTAATATAAAGTCTTCGTAAATAAATAAATATATTTATAAAAACACTATATTTATGGATTTATCACTGAATAAATGTAAGTATTGTATAAAAATGTGTGTATGTATGTTTTATTTTATTTTTAATTTTTATGCACCCACATATGGTTAAATATTTGCTTTTTTTTATTGTAATGTAGGTACTGAGCCAAAATATATTGTTTTGTGTTAAATGTAACTAAAAGGAGGCAGATACCGTCCCATACATTTCTGGGCTATGGTGTTTACAACTTGGAAATAGTGTTTTCTATAAGAAACATACATTTGAAGTGTTCACCTAAAATTTGAAAACATTTGTATTTCTAGAAGTTAAGCTATAAGATATTTATGTAGTGCCATATAAAGTTTCGTTAGGTTATGAGAATGTTATTTTAAATTATTTCGTTGGACTTTTCAATAAATTACTTAAATAAACTATACTTAATGTTGTCCCAAAACGAATCGTGTATGTATTTCACCCATTGTATGCTCCCCAAAATAGCATTAACATTTATCTTAACCACTATCTTCTTCACTTTGAAATTATTCGCGAGAATAAATTACTTACTGTTTCAGTCATACGCTATTGTCAACAATATTTCTTCATTTAAAACTCGTCTGCCAATAGTAGCACAGCGACCAAACGCAATGCCACAGTTAACACAACGATCCATGTCGAAATGCAAAATCGGGTATCCAAGGGAACAAAACCAATATTCGTCGTGTAAGGCGGGTTGTCGGGATCCGGTAGGCAAGCAGAAAGTATTCGAGTAAAGAAGAATCGTAGTTAGTCCATATAACAAGCGTGAGTCGTAAGAAAATAGGAAAACCATACAACGACTCAAGCGCATGGAACAAAGCCAAACAAACGAGTATCAGAATGGCAGCCATTTGACGGCATGATTGAGTGAGTGACTCGTCAATCACGTACGTGGCGTTCGTTCTTTTCGCTCGTTATTGGGGGAAAAAATCAGTATTGCCGACGTTAAACCTAAATTCCACTCATAAAAATTACAGTAAAATTACATATTTTGAATTTATTTCATTTCCAGAAATTAAATCGTTCGTGGTTTTTTAATATATTATAATAATATTTATAATAAGGTTAACATAACTTATTTTTTGGCATGAATTTCCACCTATTAACTGTCTAGCCCACGACTACTCAGCCTCCTTTTGTGTGTTTTTGTTGTGTTGTTGTACACATGTAGGGGAATACTGAAAACCAGCGCTTCTAAGTGTCTTCTTGCATACTTTTTAGCAGTATGCTGAGTCTTTTCCAGTTTCCATGATAAACGTTATATTTTCTTTGTGATATATTTGTAATTGTGGAAATAAATAATTTTATTATTGTTATTATTAATTATTCTTTATTTTATTAATCACGTTTACTTGGTTGTTTTCCGGTTTAAGGCGAAGGACAGCCAGTGTAATTAATGGAACAACGGCAATTCTAACTGAAGCCTACGAAGGCAACGCATCGTACACTCACCGTGGTGGGATGGTCACGTGATTGTTTGCCGGCAACGGAAACAGTAAAAATAGGAAACAATATTTGAACGAATGTTCTGCTTAGCTTAGATAAATGTACAAAGCCTCCCGTATCTTAATTAACAGCAAAAATATACGTGCTCTACACTGCCACAGAGAATAAATTATCAAGTTTCGCGACTGATATCTCTTCGATAGACGGGTATTATTTTGTCTTCTTTTTTACCCGATGCCTTAATAAGACTCATTAGTGTATTGCAGGGATACGGTGAAACCAGAGACACGATTACATCCCCAAGAGACTTTGATCATATCACGGTGGGTGTCAAAATAACACGGCGATTTTATCATTTCTCTAACCTATCAGCTTATCTGACCTATTTGATCAAATTGCAAAACTGGATTAGTGGAATGATATAATCAACTGGTTTACAGTATCTCAAAAGTGTACTTGGAAAGACTTTCATTGGTGTAAGTAGGTGTTTGTATAAAATAATTTAACATAAGTAGTTTATGTTTATTAAAACAAGTAGCTTTTGTTATTTTCTTGTTTGTATTAGAGACGTCTATATTGTATTTTTGCGTTTGGCTTTCAACCTCACCACTTATTTGTAGCTTCAGTATAAACTATCAACCTGTAGTGCTTAAGATCAAAAACAAGGTCTCTGCGTAGTACTTAAATTTATTTTTTGAAAAACGCCTTCCTTACGCGCGTTTTAAGTAAGTTCTTACGAAGGCAGAGGCTTAACTATAAATTATACTTTTCTTGTACCCATTGGACAGAAGGAGTGAGGACTAAACTAATAACCAAGAAAAACGTGCGCAAATCTAAAATAACTGTCCTTGTTATAGTTAACGAGCAACACTTAGCGCGAGTGGTCAGCCGGGGGAGTGCGTCGCTGCAGTTGTCACACCGTAAGCACCTGCTGAAGAGGGTAGACGCCAATCGATACGTCTTTGGATTCATATTTGGATACACAGGCTTGCTCATTAGTCTCATCTGACATTTTGGACAAGACCTAAAGCAAACAGCTCTATGAATCATGACTTGTGTATGTTAGAGTTAAACTCATTTTCAGTTATAACGCGTATTGTATGAATCATGACTTGTATATGTTACAGTTAAACCCATTTTCAGTAATAACACGTATTGTATGAATCATGACTTGTATATGTTACAGTTAAACTCATTTTCAGTAATAACGCGTATTTCCTAGTTAAAACCAGGTTTTAACTGTACCCAAAAAACTGTAAAACTTAAAATCGGTAACTAGAATTTACTAGTTATAACTACATTTTACTAATTTATATATGGGTGCTAACTAAACAGATTTCTTTTTAATAGCATACGGAACGGCATATTCGCCATTTACGAGCGCCTAAACTATTATTGCTATAAAATTGCTTTAAAATTTTGAATTATCATCTAATTTCGATTATGGTGCTTCGCCGGGTACGCCCGCACCACGCTCGCTACGCACGCTCGGCTTGCGCACGATAATTGCAGCCTAACACTTTTTTTTTCGGGGGGGAAGTGCATTGCGCATACCACCCGGACGCAGGGGGCACCCAAGTGATTATGTGGGACTCCCGTATAGGCTAATGAGACCCACGGTATACCCACTAAAAACCCCCCTATCTTCCTCCTCGCCGCCTTGTGACGGGGTTACGGGAACGCTTTCGCACACATCCGCGACCCCGCCGGCGGCAGACGCCCACAAGCGGCTCCATCGCGTAAGCCCGAAGGCCCTCCACGATGGGCGCACCAGATGGTAAGGTGCGCTTCCCTCCTCGGCCTCCACCAGTACTGTAGCAGACTCCCCCCGAGTCTGCTACTAGGAGGCCATGGATACCAGATAACTGATACCCGGTGGCAGATCAGGTCTGTGGTTCTGCCACCGACCACACCTCGGCCGCAGAGGATAGGGCAAGCGGCGCACCACAATACCGACATGCCTCTTCCTCTGCGGCCCCACCATTGCCGTTTCGACGGAACGGCCCCGCCAGCTCGCTGGGGATATGGAGATTGGCGCACCGTAATAATACCAACACGCCTCTCCCTCTGCGATCCCTCCACGGCCGCAGAAGATAGGGAGAACGGCGCACCGAAATACCGGCACTCCTCTTCTTCTGCGGTCCCACCTCCACGCGCGTCCTCAGCGGACTTCTTCAGCCCGCTGGGAGCGCTCTCCTCGGGCCAGCCGGCGGCCCAAACAGGCCGGCCCTGGTTGCCTCTTAGTTCACCGTGGGTAACCAGTCCACGGTTACTAAGCCCCCCCGCCATGACAAGGCGGGCAACCATCAGGGGGGGGGGGCTAAAACTAACCTAACCCAAATTTAACTACTATGCTTTCTATAAAAAACTCTTTTGTCTAGCGAGAATTCACTGATATTCATTTTTGAACAAAAGTTAATTCTAGTTATAACAAAGGCATGTAGTGAAAACAAGTTTTTACTAGGGGTAACGCGTTGTATCTAAGAATGGGTTTTCACTATAACATATACATAACTTAATATTTAAACATTGAGAAAGATATCTGACATCACTTCTGTTTTTAAACCTCCAGCCTCAAGTAAAGCTAGGTTATACTCATTAGTTTTATGATGTGGTAGAATAAAAACTGTTCTACAGAGCTGAGCAAACAAGAAAAAAATAACCTTTCGTTTCCTGAATCCCACCCATAACAACCAAACAGCGTCATAAACAGCAAGCCCGCATTAACTACGGAACTTTCAACAGTAATTATAACACCGTTTGTTTTTTCTTTCTCTAGTTCAAACGAAACTACAAATATTTTAGTAGAAAGACATTCTTTATAATATAGGTATGATATAAACCACACAAAAATGAGGAAGCAATTAAATTAATGCCGTATTAATAAATATTAGGAGATAAATTCTCGGGTACTGCAAGGGACTGGTAGGGTACAAAAGACTGGATGATACACACGGTCTTCGCCTCAATCTGGAGCCTTGGGGGCGCGAAACGGTAGCCTGGATTAGTTATTCTGCACTAATGAACTAAATTCTTCATTGAAAGTCTCTTTTGCATGGCACCATTATATTAGTCACGTTCCTCGTTCATTCTTGGTTTATTAGCCTGGATTAGTTATTCTGCACTAATGAACTAAATTCTTCATTGAAAGTCTCGTTCTGCCTGGCACCATTATAATAGTCACGTTTCTCGTTCATTCTTGGTTTATTAGCCTGGATTAGTTATTCTGCACTAATGAACTAAATTCTTCATTGAAAGTCTCGTTTTGCATGGCGCCATTATATTAGTCACGTTTCTCGTTCATTCTTGGTTTATAAGCCTGAATTAGTTATGCTGGACTAATAAAATAAGTTAATCATTAAAAGGCTCGTTTTGCATGGTGCCGTTATACCTATTAGTCACGTTTCTTGTTCATTCTTGGTTTATTAGCCTGGATTAATTATTATGGACTAATAAAATAAATTATTGATTAAAAGGCTCGTTTTGCATGGCGCCGTTATATCAGTCACGTTTCTCGTTCTTTCTCGTTTTATTAGCCTGGATTAGTTATTCAGGACTAATAAAATAAATTATTCATTAAAAGTCTCGTTTTGCATGGCGCCGTTATATCAGTTAAGTTTCTCGTTCTTTCTCGTTTTATTAGCTTGGATTAATCAAATAAATTATTCATTAAAAGCCTCGTTTTGCATGGCGCCGTTATATCAGTCACGTTTCTCGTTCTTTCTCGTTTTATTAGCCTGGACTAATACAATAAATTATTCATTAAAAGGCCTCGTTTTGCATGGCGCCGTTATATCAGTCACGTTTCTCGTTCTTTCTCCTTTATTAGCCTGGATTAATAAAATAAATTATTCATTAAAAGTCTTGTTTTGCATGGTGCCGTTATATCAGTCACGTTTCTCGTTCTTTCTCGTTCCATTAGCTTGGATTAATAAAATTAATTATTCATTAAAAGGCTTCGTTTTGCATGGCGCCGTTATATGAGTGAATACCAAAAAAAATGTGCATAAGGAAAAAGCTCGATGTCGTCGTTACTAACTCGAGCTTAAAAAATCCTGTAGTGACAAAAATAAGCCGTATTTTTGTATCGTGGGCCATATAGTCATACTTTTGTATATAAGTACCAGATCAACTAAATTAGACTAAAGGAGTAAAATAAAAATCGAATTTAATGATGTGGAGTTTTTTTTTGTCATACAAAAAAAAGTTGTCTCCACGTGGCAATTTTAAAAGAAAAATTTAATACTTTTTATTTATGGAACTAACACAGTTTTCTATAATACATTTGACTTGGAAAACAATCACTGTGGTTTAGAAACCTTTCTATGTCTTTAGAAACGTTGTAATAAATGAAAAAAAAATCGTCTAAGTGATGTCTCTGAAATTCAATTCTTTGTGTGACGAGCCTTGTGTGACGAAATTATGTGTCGTCAATATACAATTTTTAACGTATCTATATTTGAATACATCTGGCAACATTTGATTTACTACATTTGATTTACTGCCTAACTTACAAAAAAAAAACGTCAGCAATCTTAATTTTGATGTATTGGTGTCGAAACCTATGTGTACCGTTTTGTCGTTTATAAAATAAAATACTTGTGTGACACGAAATTTCAGGTAAGTTTTATTATTTTAATACACACATACTATCATATGACAATATTTGTATTAAATAAATCGTGGAATAGACAAGAATTGCGAGAATATTTTTAGTTTATTTGTTGCACGTGGTTTCTAGTTAGGTTACGTTATATTTTGCTTCCATTGTGTAACATTGGCTATTTTTTTATTTTAAAATGTAGGTACGTAATAGTTTTGTAATGTTATGTTTGAAAACACAGTATTTTCGTGATGAAGATGCTAGGTCATATTGATTTTAATATGATCAAAGTAAAGTAATAAGTAGTAAAGTATTACACCCAAAAATAATACTTATACATTTTCTGTATAATTCATTAAACTTTTTTTGGAATAATATGTTACTTTCAGATAATGCTACAAAATGCCTTTGACTGGAGCAGAAAGAAAAATAATAATAATTAAATAATTCAATTGCATAAGCAGGATACAGAGGTCTAAAAAGTTAAGTACATTTAAAAAAAGACAATCGGAAATCTCTGTTTCAACAAAAATTTTCGAATTTGGCTATAACACTATTTGTCGACAATTCTTTGTATATGTGATAAGAAATAAAGACGTTTTGTGATTTTTTTCTATTTTCTTTAAGACTATTTTCTAAACTAAGTATTCTACATGTCAATTTAATTAAAATATACAGTTATGCGTCTGAGGTGTTTTATATAATACACCTTTATATTCTTTTGTGTGACACATATTCGTTTGTGTTACAGATATTCTAATATTCAATTGTGTTTCTTTTGTGTGACGTACTTTTTTTTTGATATTCACTCATATCAGTCACGTTTCTCGTTCTTTCTCGTTTTATTTGCTTGGATTAATAAAATAAATTATTCATTAAAAGGCCTCGTTTTGCATGGCGCCGTTATATCAGTCACGTTTCTCGTTCTTTCTCGTTTTATTGGCTTGGATTAATAAAATAAATTATTCATTAAAAGTCTCGTTTTGCATGGCGCCGTTATATCAGTCACGTTTCGCGTTATTTCTCGTTTTATTAGCTTGGATTAATAAAATAAATTATTCATTAAAAGGCCTCGTTTTGCATGGCGCCGTTATATCAGTCACGTTTCTCGTTCTTTCTCCTTTTATTTGCTTGGATTAATAAAATAAATTATTCATTTAAAGTCTCGTTTTGCATGGCGCCGTTATATCAGTCACGTTTCTCGTTCTTTCTCGTTTTATTAGCTTGGATTAATAAAATAAATTATTCATTAAAAGCCTCGTTTTGCATGGCGCCGTTATATCAGTCACGTTTCTTGTTCTTTCTCGTTTTATTAGCTTGGATTAATCAAATAAATTATTCATTAAAAGTCTCGTTTTGCATGGCGCCGTTATATCAGTCACGTTTCTCGTTCTTTCTCGTTTTATTAGCTTGGATTAATAAAATAAATTATTCATTAAAAGCCTCGTTTTGCATGGCGCCGTTATATCAGTCACGTTTCTTGTTCTTTCTCGTTTTATTAGCTTGGATTAATCAAATAAATTATTCATTAAAAGTCTCGTTTTGCATGGCGCCGTTATATCAGTCACGTTTCTCGTTCTTTCTCGTTTTATTAGCTTGGATTAATAAAATAAATTATTCATTCAAAGCCTCGTTTTGCATGGCGCCGTTATATCAGTCACGTTTCTCGTTCTTTCTCGTTTTATTAGCTTGGATTAATCAAATAAATTATTCATTAAAAGTCTCGTTTTGCATGGCGCCGTTATATCAGTCACGTTTCGCGTTATTTCTCGTTTTATTAGCTTGGATTAATAAAATAAATTATTCATTAAAAGGCCTCGTTTTGCATGGCGCCGTTATATCAGTCACGTTTCTCGTTCTTTCTCCTTTTATTTGCTTGGATTAATAAAATAAATTATTCATTTAAAGTCTCGTTTTGCATGGCGCCGTTATATCAGTCACGTTTCTCGTTCTTTCTCGTTTTATTAGCTTGGATTAATCAAATAAATTATTCATTAAAAGCCTCGTTTTGCATGGCGCCGTTATATCAGTCACGTTTCTCGTTCTTTCTCGTTTTATTAGCTTGGATTAATCAAATAAATTATTCATTAAAAGCCTCGTTTTGCATGGCGCCGTTATATCAGTCACGTTTCTCGTTCTTTCTCGTTTTATTAGCTTGGATTAATCAAATAAATTATTCATTAAAAGTCTCGTTTTGCATGGCGCCGTTATATCAGTCACGTTTCTCGTTCTTTCTCGTTTTATTAGCTTGGATTAATCAAATAAATTATTCATTAAAGGCTCGTTTTGCATGGCGCCGTTATATCAGTCACGTTTCTCGTTCTTTCTCGTTTTATTAGCTTGGATTAATCAAATAAATTATTCATTAAAAGTCTCGTTTTGCATGGCGCCGTTATATCAGTCACGTTTCTCGTTCTTTCTCGTTTTATTAGCTTGGATTAATCAAATAAATTATTCATTAAAGGCTCGTTTTGCATGACGCTACGAGTATTTCAGAAGTGGGCTAGTTAGCTTCTGCTATTTAGTCAGTTTGAAGCGCTTACTTATTGCCGAATAGTTTTTAATAATAATATAAGGTTTCTTTTTATTCTGAATATACTTTGTTAAAACTAATGGCCGTTTTAATAAATTTTCGAATCCTCACTAAAAAGAGAGATGGACCATAGCTGGTACAGGGTAGCCAGCACAATTTATTAAGGTTTATTACTTGTCCATATACCTACTTAATACCCATAATAAAAAAACTACATACAGACGCCTTTATATAAAAATTAAGACTTACCGTTCATAACGGCATATGTCGTGACTCAAAGCAATACCATGATGTTAAAAATAGGCCCTGGGTCCTTTGAGAGGCCTAGATCGGAAGAAATAAATTGATATTTAAGTTCAGTAAAAGTAATGAAGTCTCCAAATTAATTTTGCGAGGAAATGCTAAGTTTGAAAATTTCTAAGTATTAACTTATTTAATGAAATAAATATTTATTAATTGCTTAAAGTAAATTATTGGAAGATAAGTGACAAGCACCGGAGTAGTTGACTTCAAAAATCCTGTACCCGGGCGCCTGATCTTGCTTGTCAAATGGTTCAGTCACCGCGCGAACCGACAACATACACACGACACGAATACAAACTAAACATACGGACATGAAGTATTCTGTCTCGCTCGCAAGCTCATGTTGTGCATCATTCTATGTCTTTCAGGCCAAGGATAATATAACTAGTTTTGGTGAGTAACTGTGCCGCCATTTTACTTTAATCAAAGAATGAAACTATAAAATAGGACAAGACAAAAGATGACAACAATATCAAGTAATTGAGAACTAACAAATAGAAATAAAATGTCTTTTTTATACAAATTACAATACAAATATAGTAAGTAAGAGGAGTAGCTCGAATATTTGTATATTGTTGTATTGGCACTTCATAATATTAAAAATATTGGATAAATTATATTTATATTTTAGTTTACCCAAAGATTGAGTACGATAAAAGTCAAATGTTCCTGTACCTACCCTTAACCGACCACCGAGGGCTTCTGGGCGTAACTGTGTCGTCTCAACTGAACTTCGGGCATCAAATTGTGTCCATGGCTCAAACTGCTTCAAAGAAGTTGGGAATCATCTCGAAGGTCCGACGGTACTTCAGCCCTGAACAGCTACTTAATTTGTACACAGCTCAAGTTCGATCTTGTATGGAGTACTTTTGGGATGGTTCTGCAAAGTACCAACTTGAAGCGATGGACGCAGTTGACCGAAGAGCCCGAAAAATTATAAACAACTTTGACCTCACCATCAAAAAACTGCAAAGCCTCGACTTTTTGTTAAGATCTCGTCAAGGGTACTACAGGCGTTCCCGTTTCACCCGCTACAATGAACACGTGGCTGTGTTCCGGACAAAGGGAAGGAGCAGCCAGGGCAGTCGCTGCAACAAAGGCAGTTCCAACGCTCGGCGACGCATTCATCGATAATCAATAAGTAACAACTATATTTAATAACATCTACAATGAACACGTGGCTGTGTTCCGGACGAAGGCAAGGAGCAGCCGGGGCAGTCGCTGCAACAAAGGCAGTTCCAACGCTCGGCGACGCATTCATCGATAATCAATAAGTAACAACTATATTCAATAACATCTACAATGAACACGTGGCTGTGTTCCGGACGAAGGCAAGGAGCAGCCGGGGCAGTCGCTGCAACAAAGGCAGTTCCAACGCTCGGCGACGCATTCATCGATAATCAATAAGTAACAACTATATTTAATAACATCTACAATGAACACGTGGCTGTGTTCCGGACGAAGGCAAGGAGCAGCCGGGGCAGTCGCTGCAACAAAGGCAGTTCCAACGCTCGGCGACGCATTCATCGATAATCAATAAGTAACAACTATATTCAATAACATCTACAATGAACACGTGGCTGTGTTCCGGACGAAGGCAAGGAGCAGCCGGGGCAGTCGCTGCAACAAAGGCAGTTCCAACGCTCGGCGACGCATTCATCGATAATCAATAAGTAACAACTATATTCAATAACATCTACAATGAACACGTGGCTGTGTTCCGGACAAAGGGAAGGAGCAGCCGGGGCAGTCGCTGCAACAAAGGCAGTTCCAACGCTCGGCGACGCATTCATCGATAATCAATAAGTAACAACTATATTCAATAACATCTACAATGAACACGTGGCTGTGTTCCGGACGAAGGCAAGGAGCAGCCGGGGCAGTCGCTGCAACAAAGGCAGTTCCAACGCTCGGCGACGCATTCATCGATAATCAATAAGTAACAACTATATTTAATAACATCTACAATGAACACGTGGCTGTGTTCCGGACGAAGGCAAGGAGCAGCCGGGGCAGTCGCTGCAACAAAGGCAGTTCCAACGCTCGGCGACGCATTCATCGATAATCAATAAGTAACAACTATATTTAATAACATCTACAATGAACACGTGGCTGTGTTCCGGACGAAGGCAAGGAGCAGCCGGGGCAGTCGCTGCAACAAAGGCAGTTCCAACGCTCGGCGACGCATTCATCGATAATCAATAAGTAACAACTATATTCAATAACATCTACAATGAACACGTGGCTGTGTTCCGGACGAAGGCAAGGAGCAGCCGGGGCAGTCGCTGCAACAAAGGCAGTTCCAACGCTCGGCGACGCATTCATCGATAATCAATAAGTAACAACTATATTTAATAACATCTACAATGAACACGTGGCTGTGTTCCGGACGAAGGCAAGGAGCAGCCGGGGCAGTCGCTGCAACAAAGGCAGTTCCAACGCTCGGCGACGCATTCATCGATAATCAATAAGTAACAACTATATTTAATAACATCTACAATGAACACGTGGCTGTGTTCCGGACGAAGGCAAGGAGCAGCCGGGGCAGTCGCTGCAACAAAGGCAGTTCCAACGCTCGGCGACGCATTCATCGATAATCAATAAGTAACAACTATATTCAATAACATCTACAATGAACACGTGGCTGTGTTCCGGACGAAGGCAAGGAGCAGCCGGGGCAGTCGCTGCAACAAAGGCAGTTCCAACGCTCGGCGACGCATTCATCGATAATCAATAAGTAACAACTATATTTAATAACATCTACAATGAACACGTGGCTGTGTTCCGGACGAAGGCAAGGAGCAGCCGGGGCAGTCGCTGCAACAAAGGCAGTTCCAACGCTCGGCGACGCATTCATCGATAATCAATAAGTAACAACTATATTCAATAACATCTACAATGAACACGTGGCTGTGTTCCGGACGAAGGCAAGGAGCAGCCGGGGCAGTCGCTGCAACAAAGGCAGTTCCAACGCTCGGCGACGCATTCATCGATAATCAATAAGTAACAACTATATTTAATAACATCTACAATGAACACGTGGCTGTGTTCCGGACGAAGGCAAGGAGCAGCCGGGGCAGTCGCTGCAACAAAGGCAGTTCCAACGCTCGGCGACGCATTCATCGATAATCAATAAGTAACAACTATATTTAATAACATCTACAATGAACACGTGGCTGTGTTCCGGACGAAGGCAAGGAGCAGCCGGGGCAGTCGCTGCAACAAAGGCAGTTCCAACGCTCGGCGACGCATTCATCGATAATCAATAAGTAACAACTATATTTAATAACATCTACAATGAACACGTGGCTGTGTTCCGGACGAAGGCAAGGAGCAGCCGGGGCAGTCGCTGCAACAAAGGCAGTTCCAACGCTCGGCGACGCATTCATCGATAATCAATAAGTAACAACTATATTTAATAACATCTACAATGAACACGTGGCTGTGTTCCGGACGAAGGCAAGGAGCAGCCGGGGCAGTCGCTGCAACAAAGGCAGTTCCAACGCTCGGCGACGCATTCATCGATAATCAATAAGTAACAACTATATTCAATAACATCTACAATGAACACGTGGCTGTGTTCCGGACGAAGGCAAGGAGCAGCCGGGGCAGTCGCTGCAACAAAGGCAGTTCCAACGCTCGGCGACGCATTCATCGATAATCAATAAGTAACAACTATATTCAATAACATCTACAATGAACACGTGGCTGTGTTCCGGACGAAGGCAAGGAGCAGCCGGGGCAGTCGCTGCAACAAAGGCAGTTCCAACGCTCGGCGACGCATTCATCGATAATCAATAAGTAACAACTATATTCAATAACATCTACAATGAACACGTGGCTGTGTTCCGGACGAAGGCAAGGAGCAGCCGGGGCAGTCGCTGCAACAAAGGCAGTTCCAACGCTCGGCGACGCATTCATCGATAATCAATAAGTAACAACTATATTCAATAACATCTACAATGAACACGTGGCTGTGTTCCGGACGAAGGCAAGGAGCAGCCGGGGCAGTCGCTGCAACAAAGGCAGTTCCAACGCTCGGCGACGCATTCATCGATAATCAATAAGTAACAACTATATTTAATAACATCTACAATGAACACGTGGCTGTGTTCCGGACGAAGGCAAGGAGCAGCCGGGGCAGTCGCTGCAACAAAGGCAGTTCCAACGCTCGGCGACGCATTCATCGATAATCAATAAGTAACAACTATATTTAATAACATCTACAATGAACACGTGGCTGTGTTCCGGACGAAGGCAAGGAGCAGCCGGGGCAGTCGCTGCAACAAAGGCAGTTCCAACGCTCGGCGACGCATTCATCGATAATCAATAAGTAACAACTATATTTAATAACATCTACAATGAACACGTGGCTGTGTTCCGGACGAAGGCAAGGAGCAGCCGGGGCAGTCGCTGCAACAAAGGCAGTTCCAACGCTCGGCGACGCATTCATCGATAATCAATAAGTAACAACTATATTCAATAACATCTACAATGAACACGTGGCTGTGTTCCGGACGAAGGCAAGGAGCAGCCGGGGCAGTCGCTGCAACAAAGGCAGTTCCAACGCTCGGCGACGCATTCATCGATAATCAATAAGTAACAACTATATTCAATAACATCTACAATGAACACGTGGCTGTGTTCCGGACGAAGGCAAGGAGCAGCCGGGGCAGTCGCTGCAACAAAGGCAGTTCCAACGCTCGGCGACGCATTCATCGATAATCAATAAGTAACAACTATATTTAATAACATCTACAATGAACACGTGGCTGTGTTCCGGACGAAGGCAAGGAGCAGCCAGGGCAGTCGCTGCAACAAAGGCAGTTCCAACGCTCGGCGACGCATTCATCGATAATCAATAAGTAACAACTATATTCAATAACATCTACAATGAACACGTGGCTGTGTTCCGGACGAAGGCAAGGAGCAGCCGGGGCAGTCGCTGCAACAAAGGCAGTTCCAACGCTCGGCGACGCATTCATCGATAATCAATAAGTAACAACTATATTTAATAACATCTACAATGAACACGTGGCTGTGTTCCGGACGAAGGCAAGGAGCAGCCGGGGCAGTCGCTGCAACAAAGGCAGTTCCAACGCTCGGCGACGCATTCATCGATAATCAATAAGTAACAACTATATTTAATAACATCTACAATGAACACGTGGCTGTGTTCCGGACGAAGGCAAGGAGCAGCCGGGGCAGTCGCTGCAACAAAGGCAGTTCCAACGCTCGGCGACGCATTCATCGATAATCAATAAGTAACAACTATATTCAATAACATCTACAATGAACACGTGGCTGTGTTCCGGACGAAGGCAAGGAGCAGCCGGGGCAGTCGCTGCAACAAAGGCAGTTCCAACGCTCGGCGACGCATTCATCGATAATCAATAAGTAACAACTATATTTAATAACATCTACAATGAACACGTGGCTGTGTTCCGGACGAAGGCAAGGAGCAGCCAGGGCAGTCGCTGCAACAAAGGCAGTTCCAACGCTCGGCGACGCATTCATCGATAATCAATAAGTAACAACTATATTCAATAACATCTACAATGAACACGTGGCTGTGTTCCGGACGAAGGCAAGGAGCAGCCGGGGCAGTCGCTGCAACAAAGGCAGTTCCAACGCTCGGCGACGCATTCATCGATAATCAATAAGTAACAACTATATTCAATAACATCTACAATGAACACGTGGCTGTGTTCCGGACGAAGGCAAGGAGCAGCCGGGGCAGTCGCTGCAACAAAGGCAGTTCCAACGCTCGGCGACGCATTCATCGATAATCAATAAGTAACAACTATATTTAATAACATCTACAATGAACACGTGGCTGTGTTCCGGACGAAGGCAAGGAGCAGCCGGGGCAGTCGCTGCAACAAAGGCAGTTCCAACGCTCGGCGACGCATTCATCGATAATCAATAAGTAACAACTATATTTAATAACATCTACAATGAACACGTGGCTGTGTTCCGGACGAAGGCAAGGAGCAGCCGGGGCAGTCGCTGCAACAAAGGCAGTTCCAACGCTCGGCGACGCATTCATCGATAATCAATAAGTAACAACTATATTCAATAACATCTACAATGAACACGTGGCTGTGTTCCGGACGAAGGCAAGGAGCAGCCGGGGCAGTCGCTGCAACAAAGGCAGTTCCAACGCTCGGCGACGCATTCATCGATAATCAATAAGTAACAACTATATTTAATAACATCTACAATGAACACGTGGCTGTGTTCCGGACGAAGGCAAGGAGCAGCCGGGGCAGTCGCTGCAACAAAGGCAGTTCCAACGCTCGGCGACGCATTCATCGATAATCAATAAGTAACAACTATATTCAATAACATCTACAATGAACACGTGGCTGTGTTCCGGACGAAGGCAAGGAGCAGCCGGGGCAGTCGCTGCAACAAAGGCAGTTCCAACGCTCGGCGACGCATTCATCGATAATCAATAAGTAACAACTATATTCAATAACATCTACAATGAACACGTGGCTGTGTTCCGGACGAAGGCAAGGAGCAGCCGGGGCAGTCGCTGCAACAAAGGCAGTTCCAACGCTCGGCGACGCATTCATCGATAATCAATAAGTAACAACTATATTTAATAACATCTACAATGAACACGTGGCTGTGTTCCGGACGAAGGCAAGGAGCAGCCAGGGCAGTCGCTGCAACAAAGGCAGTTCCAACGCTCGGCGACGCATTCATCGATAATCAATAAGTAACAACTATATTCAATAACATCTACAATGAACACGTGGCTGTGTTCCGGACGAAGGCAAGGAGCAGCCGGGGCAGTCGCTGCAACAAAGGCAGTTCCAACGCTCGGCGACGCATTCATCGATAATCAATAAGTAACAACTATATTTAATAACATCTACAATGAACACGTGGCTGTGTTCCGGACGAAGGCAAGGAGCAGCCGGGGCAGTCGCTGCAACAAAGGCAGTTCCAACGCTCGGCGACGCATTCATCGATAATCAATAAGTAACAACTATATTTAATAACATCTACAATGAACACGTGGCTGTGTTCCGGACGAAGGCAAGGAGCAGCCGGGGCAGTCGCTGCAACAAAGGCAGTTCCAACGCTCGGCGACGCATTCATCGATAATCAATAAGTAACAACTATATTTAATAACATCTACAATGAACACGTGGCTGTGTTCCGGACGAAGGCAAGGAGCAGCCGGGGCAGTCGCTGCAACAAAGGCAGTTCCAACGCTCGGCGACGCATTCATCGATAATCAATAAGTAACAACTATATTCAATAACATCTACAATGAACACGTGGCTGTGTTCCGGACGAAGGCAAGGAGCAGCCGGGGCAGTCGCTGCAACAAAGGCAGTTCCAACGCTCGGCGACGCATTCATCGATAATCAATAAGTAACAACTATATTTAATAACATCTACAATGAACACGTGGCTGTGTTCCGGACGAAGGCAAGGAGCAGCCGGGGCAGTCGCTGCAACAAAGGCAGTTCCAACGCTCGGCGACGCATTCATCGATAATCAATAAGTAACAACTATATTTAATAACATCTACAATGAACACGTGGCTGTGTTCCGGACGAAGGCAAGGAGCAGCCGGGGCAGTCGCTGCAACAAAGGCAGTTCCAACGCTCGGCGACGCATTCATCGATAATCAATAAGTAACAACTTTATTCAATAACATCTACAATGAACACGTGGCTGTGTTCCGGACGAAGGCAAGGAGCAGCCGGGGCAGTCGCTGCAACAAAGGCAGTTCCAACGCTCGGCGACGCATTCATCGATAATCAATAAGTAACAACTATATTCAATAACATCTACAATGAACACGTGGCTGTGTTCCGGACGAAGGCAAGGAGCAGCCGGGGCAGTCGCTGCAACAAAGGCAGTTCCAACGCTCGGCGACGCATTCATCGATAATCAATAAGTAACAACTATATTCAATAACATCTACAATGAACACGTGGCTGTGTTCCGGACGAAGGCAAGGAGCAGCCGGGGCAGTCGCTGCAACAAAGGCAGTTCCAACGCTCGGCGACGCATTCATCGATAATCAATAAGTAACAACTATATTCAATAACATCTACAATGAACACGTGGCTGTGTTCCGGACGAAGGCAAGGAGCAGCCGGGGCAGTCGCTGCAACAAAGGCAGTTCCAACGCTCGGCGACGCATTCATCGATAATCAATAAGTAACAACTATATTTAATAACATCTACAATGAACACGTGGCTGTGTTCCGGACGAAGGCAAGGAGCAGCCGGGGCAGTCGCTGCAACAAAGGCAGTTCCAACGCTCGGCGACGCATTCATCGATAATCAATAAGTAACAACTATATTCAATAACATCTACAATGAACACGTGGCTGTGTTCCGGACGAAGGCAAGGAGCAGCCGGGGCAGTCGCTGCAACAAAGGCAGTTCCAACGCTCGGCGACGCATTCATCGATAATCAATAAGTAACAACTATATTTAATAACATCTACAATGAACACGTGGCTGTGTTCCGGACGAAGGCAAGGAGCAGCCGGGGCAGTCGCTGCAACAAAGGCAGTTCCAACGCTCGGCGACGCATTCATCGATAATCAATAAGTAACAACTATATTCAATAACATCTACAATGAACACGTGGCTGTGTTCCGGACGAAGGCAAGGAGCAGCCGGGGCAGTCGCTGCAACAAAGGCAGTTCCAACGCTCGGCGACGCATTCATCGATAATCAATAAGTAACAACTATATTCAATAACATCTACAATGAACACGTGGCTGTGTTCCGGACGAAGGCAAGGAGCAGCCGGGGCAGTCGCTGCAACAAAGGCAGTTCCAACGCTCGGCGACGCATTCATCGATAATCAATAAGTAACAACTATATTCAATAACATCTACAATGAACACGTGGCTGTGTTCCGGACGAAGGGAAGGAGCAGCCGGGGCAGTCGCTGCAACAAAGGCAGTTCCAACGCTCGGCGACGCATTCATCGATAATCAATAAGTAACAACTATATTCAATAACATCTACAATGAACACGTGGCTGTGTTCCGGACGAAGGCAAGGAGCAGCCGGGGCAGTCGCTGCAACAAAGGCAGTTCCAACGCTCGGCGACGCATTCATCGATAATCAATAAGTAACAACTATATTCAATAACATCTACAATGAACACGTGGCTGTGTTCCGGACGAAGGCAAGGAGCAGCCGGGGCAGTCGCTGCAACAAAGGCAGTTCCAACGCTCGGCGACGCATTCATCGATAATCAATAAGTAACAACTATATTCAATAACATCTACAATGAACACGTGGCTGTGTTCCGGACGAAGGCAAGGAGCAGCCGGGGCAGTCGCTGCAACAAAGGCAGTTCCAACGCTCGGCGACGCATTCATCGATAATCAATAAGTAACAACTATATTCAATAACATCTACAATGAACACGTGGCTGTGTTCCGGACGAAGGCAAGGAGCAGCCGGGGCAGTCGCTGCAACAAAGGCAGTTCCAACGCTCGGCGACGCATTCATCGATAATCAATAAGTAACAACTATATTCAATAACATCTACAATGAACACGTGGCTGTGTTCCGGACGAAGGCAAGGAGCAGCCGGGGCAGTCGCTGCAACAAAGGCAGTTCCAACGCTCGGCGACGCATTCATCGATAATCAATAAGTAACAACTATATTTAATAACATCTACAATGAACACGTGGCTGTGTTCCGGACGAAGGCAAGGAGCAGCCGGGGCAGTCGCTGCAACAAAGGCAGTTCCAACGCTCGGCGACGCATTCATCGATAATCAATAAGTAACAACTATATTCAATAACATCTACAATGAACACGTGGCTGTGTTCCGGACGAAGGCAAGGAGCAGCCGGGGCAGTCGCTGCAACAAAGGCAGTTCCAACGCTCGGCGACGCATTCATCGATAATCAATAAGTAACAACTATATTTAATAACATCTACAATGAACACGTGGCTGTGTTCCGGACGAAGGCAAGGAGCAGCCGGGGCAGTCGCTGCAACAAAGGCAGTTCCAACGCTCGGCGACGCATTCATCGATAATCAATAAGTAACAACTATATTTAATAACATCTACAATGAACACGTGGCTGTGTTCCGGACGAAGGCAAGGAGCAGCCGGGGCAGTCGCTGCAACAAAGGCAGTTCCAACGCTCGGCGACGCATTCATCGATAATCAATAAGTAACAACTATATTTAATAACATCTACAATGAACACGTGGCTGTGTTCCGGACGAAGGGAAGGAGCAGCCGGGGCAGTCGCTGCAACAAAGGCAGTTCCAACGCTCGGCGACGCATTCATCGATAATCAATAAGTAACAACTATATTTAATAACATCTACAATGAACACGTGGCTGTGTTCCGGACGAAGGCAAGGAGCAGCCGGGGCAGTCGCTGCAACAAAGGCAGTTCCAACGCTCGGCGACGCATTCATCGATAATCAATAAGTAACAACTATATTTAATAACATCTACAATGAACACGTGGCTGTGTTCCGGACGAAGGCAAGGAGCAGCCAGGGCAGTCGCTGCAACAAAGGCAGTTCCAACGCTCGGCGACGCATTCATCGATAATCAATAAGTAACAACTATATTCAATAACATCTACAATGAACACGTGGCTGTGTTCCGGACGAAGGCAAGGAGCAGCCGGGGCAGTCGCTGCAACAAAGGCAGTTCCAACGCTCGGCGACGCATTCATCGATAATCAATAAGTAACAACTATATTCAATAACATCTACAATGAACACGTGGCTGTGTTCCGGACGAAGGCAAGGAGCAGCCGGGGCAGTCGCTGCAACAAAGGCAGTTCCAACGCTCGGCGACGCATTCATCGATAATCAATAAGTAACAACTATATTTAATAACATCTACAATGAACACGTGGCTGTGTTCCGGACGAAGGCAAGGAGCAGCCGGGGCAGTCGCTGCAACAAAGGCAGTTCCAACGCTCGGCGACGCATTCATCGATAATCAATAAGTAACAACTATATTTAATAACATCTACAATGAACACGTGGCTGTGTTCCGGACGAAGGCAAGGAGCAGCCGGGGCAGTCGCTGCAACAAAGGCAGTTCCAACGCTCGGCGACGCATTCATCGATAATCAATAAGTAACAACTATATTTAATAACATCTACAATGAACACGTGGCTGTGTTCCGGACGAAGGCAAGGAGCAGCCGGGGCAGTCGCTGCAACAAAGGCAGTTCCAACGCTCGGCGACGCATTCATCGATAATCAATAAGTAACAACTATATTCAATAACATCTACAATGAACACGTGGCTGTGTTCCGGACGAAGGCAAGGAGCAGCCGGGGCAGTCGCTGCAACAAAGGCAGTTCCAACGCTCGGCGACGCATTCATCGATAATCAATAAGTAACAACTATATTCAATAACATCTACAATGAACACGTGGCTGTGTTCCGGACGAAGGCAAGGAGCAGCCGGGGCAGTCGCTGCAACAAAGGCAGTTCCAACGCTCGGCGACGCATTCATCGATAATCAATAAGTAACAACTATATTTAATAACATCTACAATGAACACGTGGCTGTGTTCCGGACGAAGGCAAGGAGCAGCCGGGGCAGTCGCTGCAACAAAGGCAGTTCCAACGCTCGGCGACGCATTCATCGATAATCAATAAGTAACAACTATATTTAATAACATCTACAATGAACACGTGGCTGTGTTCCGGACGAAGGCAAGGAGCAGCCGGGGCAGTCGCTGCAACAAAGGCAGTTCCAACGCTCGGCGACGCATTCATCGATAATCAATAAGTAACAACTATATTTAATAACATCTACAATGAACACGTGGCTGTGTTCCGGACGAAGGCAAGGAGCAGCCGGGGCAGTCGCTGCAACAAAGGCAGTTCCAACGCTCGGCGACGCATTCATCGATAATCAATAAGTAACAACTATATTTAATAACATCTACAATGAACACGTGGCTGTGTTCCGGACGAAGGCAAGGAGCAGCCGGGGCAGTCGCTGCAACAAAGGCAGTTCCAACGCTCGGCGACGCATTCATCGATAATCAATAAGTAACAACTATATTCAATAACATCTACAATGAACACGTGGCTGTGTTCCGGACGAAGGCAAGGAGCAGCCGGGGCAGTCGCTGCAACAAAGGCAGTTCCAACGCTCGGCGACGCATTCATCGATAATCAATAAGTAACAACTATATTCAATAACATCTACAATGAACACGTGGCTGTGTTCCGGACGAAGGCAAGGAGCAGCCGGGGCAGTCGCTGCAACAAAGGCAGTTCCAACGCTCGGCGACGCATTCATCGATAATCAATAAGTAACAACTATATTTAATAACATCTACAATGAACACGTGGCTGTGTTCCGGACGAAGGCAAGGAGCAGCCAGGGCAGTCGCTGCAACAAAGGCAGTTCCAACGCTCGGCGACGCATTCATCGATAATCAATAAGTAACAACTATATTTAATAACATCTACAATGAACACGTGGCTGTGTTCCGGACGAAGGCAAGGAGCAGCCGGGGCAGTCGCTGCAACAAAGGCAGTTCCAACGCTCGGCGACGCATTCATCGATAATCAATAAGTAACAACTATATTCAATAACATCTACAATGAACACGTGGCTGTGTTCCGGACGAAGGCAAGGAGCAGCCGGGGCAGTCGCTGCAACAAAGGCAGTTCCAACGCTCGGCGACGCATTCATCGATAATCAATAAGTAACAACTATATTCAATAACATCTACAATGAACACGTGGCTGTGTTCCGGACGAAGGCAAGGAGCAGCCGGGGCAGTCGCTGCAACAAAGGCAGTTCCAACGCTCGGCGACGCATTCATCGATAATCAATAAGTAACAACTATATTCAATAACATCTACAATAAACACGTGGCTGTGTTCCGGACGAAGGCAAGGAGCAGCCGGGGCAGTCGCTGCAACAAAGGCAGTTCCAACGCTCGGCGACGCATTCATCGATAATCAATAAGTAACAACTATATTTAATAACATCTACAATGAACACGTGGCTGTGTTCCGGACGAAGGCAAGGAGCAGCCGGGGCAGTCGCTGCAACAAAGGCAGTTCCAACGCTCGGCGACGCATTCATCGATAATCAATAAGTAACAACTATATTCAATAACATCTACAATGAACACGTGGCTGTGTTCCGGACGAAGGCAAGGAGCAGCCGGGGCAGTCGCTGCAACAAAGGCAGTTCCAACGCTCGGCGACGCATTCATCGATAATCAATAAGTAACAACTATATTCAATAACATCTACAATGAACACGTGGCTGTGTTCCGGACGAAGGCAAGGAGCAGCCGGGGCAGTCGCTGCAACAAAGGCAGTTCCAACGCTTGGCGACGCATTCATCGATAATCAATAAGTAACAACTATATTCAATAACATCTACAATGAACACGTGGCTGTGTTCCGGACGAAGGCAAGGAGCAGCCGGGGCAGTCGCTGCAACAAAGGCAGTTCCAACGCTCGGCGACGCATTCATCGATAATCAATAAGTAACAACTATATTCAATAACATCTACAATGAACACGTGGCTGTGTTCCGGACGAAGGCAAGGAGCAGCCGGGGCAGTCGCTGCAACAAAGGCAGTTCCAACGCTCGGCGACGCATTCATCGATAATCAATAAGTAACAACTATATTTAATAACATCTACAATGAACACGTGGCTGTGTTCCGGACGAAGGCAAGGAGCAGCCAGGGCAGTCGCTGCAACAAAGGCAGTTCCAACGCTCGGCGACGCATTCATCGATAATCAATAAATAACAACTATATTCAATAACATCTACAATGAACACGTGGCTGTGTTCCGGACGAAGGCAAGGAGCAGCCGGGGCAGTCGCTGCAACAAAGGCAGTTCCAACGCTCGGCGACGCATTCATCGATAATCAATAAGTAACAACTATATTTAATAACATCTACAATGAACACGTGGCTGTGTTCCGGACGAAGGCAAGGAGCAGCCGGGGCAGTCGCTGCAACAAAGGCAGTTCCAACGCTCGGCGACGCATTCATCGATAATCAATAAGTAACAACTATATTCAATAACATCTACAATGAACACGTGGCTGTGTTCCGGACGAAGGCAAGGAGCAGCCAGGGCAGTCGCTGCAACAAAGGCAGTTCCAACGCTCGGCGACGCATTCATCGATAATCAATAAGTAACAACTATATTTAATAACATCTACAATGAACACGTGGCTGTGTTCCGGACGAAGGCAAGGAGCAGCCGGGGCAGTCGCTGCAACAAAGGCAGTTCCAACGCTCGGCGACGCATTCATCGATAATCAATAAGTAACAACTATATTTAATAACATCTACAATGAACACGTGGCTGTGTTCCGGACGAAGGCAAGGAGCAGCCGGGGCAGTCGCTGCAACAAAGGCAGTTCCAACGCTCGGCGACGCATTCATCGATAATCAATAAGTAACAACTATATTTAATAACATCTACAATGAACACGTGGCTGTGTTCCGGACGAAGGCAAGGAGCAGCCGGGGCAGTCGCTGCAACAAAGGCAGTTCCAACGCTCGGCGACGCATTCATCGATAATCAATAAGTAACAACTATATTTAATAACATCTACAATGAACACGTGGCTGTGTTCCGGACGAAGGCAAGGAGCAGCCGGGGCAGTCGCTGCAACAAAGGCAGTTCCAACGCTCGGCGACGCATTCATCGATAATCAATAAGTAACAACTATATTTAATAACATCTACAATGAACACGTGGCTGTGTTCCGGACGAAGGCAAGGAGCAGCCGGGGCAGTCGCTGCAACAAAGGCAGTTCCAACGCTCGGCGACGCATTCATCGATAATCAATAAGTAACAACTATATTTAATAACATCTACAATGAACACGTGGCTGTGTTCCGGACGAAGGCAAGGAGCAGCCGGGGCAGTCGCTGCAACAAAGGCAGTTCCAACGCTCGGCGACGCATTCATCGATAATCAATAAGTAACAACTATATTTAATAACATCTACAATGAACACGTGGCTGTGTTCCGGACGAAGGCAAGGAGCAGCCGGGGCAGTCGCTGCAACAAAGGCAGTTCCAACGCTCGGCGACGCATTCATCGATAATCAATAAGTAACAACTATATTCAATAACATCTACAATGAACACGTGGCTGTGTTCCGGACGAAGGCAAGGAGCAGCCGGGGCAGTCGCTGCAACAAAGGCAGTTCCAACGCTCGGCGACGCATTCATCGATAATCAATAAGTAACAACTATATTCAATAACATCTACAATGAACACGTGGCTGTGTTCCGGACGAAGGCAAGGAGCAGCCGGGGCAGTCGCTGCAACAAAGGCAGTTCCAACGCTCGGCGACGCATTCATCGATAATCAATAAGTAACAACTATATTTAATAACATCTACAATGAACACGTGGCTGTGTTCCGGACGAAGGCAAGGAGCAGCCGGGGCAGTCGCTGCAACAAAGGCAGTTCCAACGCTCGGCGACGCATTCATCGATAATCAATAAGTAACAACTATATTCAATAACATCTACAATGAACACGTGGCTGTGTTCCGGACGAAGGCAAGGAGCAGCCGGGGCAGTCGCTGCAACAAAGGCAGTTCCAACGCTCGGCGACGCATTCATCGATAATCAATAAGTAACAACTATATTCAATAACATCTACAATGAACACGTGGCTGTGTTCCGGACGAAGGCAAGGAGCAGCCGGGGCAGTCGCTGCAACAAAGGCAGTTCCAACGCTCGGCGACGCATTCATCGATAATCAATAAGTAACAACTATATTTAATAACATCTACAATGAACACGTGGCTGTGTTCCGGACGAAGGCAAGGAGCAGCCGGGGCAGTCGCTGCAACAAAGGCAGTTCCAACGCTCGGCGACGCATTCATCGATAATCAATAAGTAACAACTATATTTAATAACATCTACAATGAACACGTGGCTGTGTTCCGGACGAAGGCAAGGAGCAGCCGGGGCAGTCGCTGCAACAAAGGCAGTTCCAACGCTCGGCGACGCATTCATCGATAATCAATAAGTAACAACTATATTTAATAACATCTACAATGAACACGTGGCTGTGTTCCGGACGAAGGCAAGGAGCAGCCGGGGCAGTCGCTGCAACAAAGGCAGTTCCAACGCTCGGCGACGCATTCATCGATAATCAATAAGTAACAACTATATTCAATAACATCTACAATGAACACGTGGCTGTGTTCCGGACGAAGGCAAGGAGCAGCCGGGGCAGTCGCTGCAACAAAGGCAGTTCCAACGCTCGGCGACGCATTCATCGATAATCAATAAGTAACAACTATATTTAATAACATCTACAATGAACACGTGGCTGTGTTCCGGACGAAGGCAAGGAGCAGCCGGGGCAGTCGCTGCAACAAAGGCAGTTCCAACGCTCGGCGACGCATTCATCGATAATCAATAAGTAACAACTATATTCAATAACATCTACAATGAACACGTGGCTGTGTTCCGGACGAAGGCAAGGAGCAGCCGGGGCAGTCGCTGCAACAAAGGCAGTTCCAACGCTCGGCGACGCATTCATCGATAATCAATAAGTAACAACTATATTTAATAACATCTACAATGAACACGTGGCTGTGTTCCGGACGAAGGCAAGGAGCAGCCGGGGCAGTCGCTGCAACAAAGGCAGTTCCAACGCTCGGCGACGCATTCATCGATAATCAATAAGTAACAACTATATTTAATAACATCTACAATGAACACGTGGCTGTGTTCCGGACGAAGGCAAGGAGCAGCCAGGGCAGTCGCTGCAACAAAGGCAGTTCCAACGCTCGGCGACGCATTCATCGATAATCAATAAGTAACAACTATATTTAATAACATCTACAATGAACACGTGGCTGTGTTCCGGACGAAGGCAAGGAGCAGCCGGGGCAGTCGCTGCAACAAAGGCAGTTCCAACGCTCGGCGACGCATTCATCGATAATCAATAAGTAACAACTATATTTAATAACATCTACAATGAACACGTGGCTGTGTTCCGGACGAAGGCAAGGAGCAGCCGGGGCAGTCGCTGCAACAAAGGCAGTTCCAACGCTCGGCGACGCATTCATCGATAATCAATAAGTAACAACTATATTCAATAACATCTACAATGAACACGTGGCTGTGTTCCGGACGAAGGCAAGGAGCAGCCAGGGCAGTCGCTGCAACAAAGGCAGTTCCAACGCTCGGCGACGCATTCATCGATAATCAATAAGTAACAACTATATTTAATAACATCTACAATGAACACGTGGCTGTGTTCCGGACGAAGGCAAGGAGCAGCCGGGGCAGTCGCTGCAACAAAGGCAGTTCCAACGCTCGGCGACGCATTCATCGATAATCAATAAGTAACAACTATATTTAATAACATCTACAATGAACACGTGGCTGTGTTCCGGACGAAGGCAAGGAGCAGCCGGGGCAGTCGCTGCAACAAAGGCAGTTCCAACGCTCGGCGACGCATTCATCGATAATCAATAAGTAACAACTATATTTAATAACATCTACAATGAACACGTGGCTATGTTCCGGACGAAGGCAAGGAGCAGCCGGGGCAGTCGCTGCAACAAAGGCAGTTCCAACGCTCGGCGACGCATTCATCGATAATCAATAAGTAACAACTATATTCAATAACATCTACAATGAACACGTGGCTGTGTTCCGGACGAAGGCAAGGAGCAGCCGGGGCAGTCGCTGCAACAAAGGCAGTTCCAACGCTCGGCGACGCATTCATCGATAATCAATAAGTAACAACTATATTTAATAACATCTACAATGAACACGTGGCTGTGTTCCGGACGAAGGCAAGGAGCAGCCGGGGCAGTCGCTGCAACAAAGGCAGTTCCAACGCTCGGCGACGCATTCATCGATAATCAATAAGTAACAACTATATTTAATAACATCTACAATGAACACGTGGCTGTGTTCCGGACGAAGGCAAGGAGCAGCCGGGGCAGTCGCTGCAACAAAGGCAGTTCCAACGCTCGGCGACGCATTCATCGATAATCAATAAGTAACAACTATATTTAATAACATCTACAATGAACACGTGGCTGTGTTCCGGACGAAGGCAAGGAGCAGCCGGGGCAGTCGCTGCAACAAAGGCAGTTCCAACGCTCGGCGACGCATTCATCGATAATCAATAAGTAACAACTATATTTAATAACATCTACAATGAACACGTGGCTGTGTTCCGGACGAAGGCAAGGAGCAGCCGGGGCAGTCGCTGCAACAAAGGCAGTTCCAACGCTCGGCGACGCATTCATCGATAATCAATAAGTAACAACTATATTTAATAACATCTACAATGAACACGTGGCTGTGTTCCGGACGAAGGCAAGGAGCAGCCGGGGCAGTCGCTGCAACAAAGGCAGTTCCAACGCTCGGCGACGCATTCATCGATAATCAATAAGTAACAACTATATTTAATAACATCTACAATGAACACGTGGCTGTGTTCCGGACGAAGGCAAGGAGCAGCCGGGGCAGTCGCTGCAACAAAGGCAGTTCCAACGCTCGGCGACGCATTCATCGATAATCAATAAGTAACAACTATATTCAATAACATCTACAATGAACACGTGGCTGTGTTCCGGACGAAGGCAAGGAGCAGCCGGGGCAGTCGCTGCAACAAAGGCAGTTCCAACGCTCGGCGACGCATTCATCGATAATCAATAAGTAACAACTATATTCAATAACATCTACAATGAACACGTGGCTGTGTTCCGGACGAAGGCAAGGAGCAGCCGGGGCAGTCGCTGCAACAAAGGCAGTTCCAACGCTCGGCGACGCATTCATCGATAATCAATAAGTAACAACTATATTTAATAACATCTACAATGAACACGTGGCTGTGTTCCGGACGAAGGCAAGGAGCAGCCGGGGCAGTCGCTGCAACAAAGGCAGTTCCAACGCTCGGCGACGCATTCATCGATAATCAATAAGTAACAACTATATTCAATAACATCTACAATGAACACGTGGCTGTGTTCCGGACGAAGGCAAGGAGCAGCCGGGGCAGTCGCTGCAACAAAGGCAGTTCCAACGCTCGGCGACGCATTCATCGATAATCAATAAGTAACAACTATATTCAATAACATCTACAATGAACACGTGGCTGTGTTCCGGACGAAGGCAAGGAGCAGCCGGGGCAGTCGCTGCAACAAAGGCAGTTCCAACGCTCGGCGACGCATTCATCGATAATCAATAAGTAACAACTATATTCAATAACATCTACAATGAACACGTGGCTGTGTTCCGGACGAAGGCAAGGAGCAGCCGGGGCAGTCGCTGCAACAAAGGCAGTTCCAACGCTCGGCGACGCATTCATCGATAATCAATAAGTAACAACTATATTTAATAACATCTACAATGAACACGTGGCTGTGTTCCGGACGAAGGCAAGGAGCAGCCGGGGCAGTCGCTGCAACAAAGGCAGTTCCAACGCTCGGCGACGCATTCATCGATAATCAATAAGTAACAACTATATTTAATAACATCTACAATGAACACGTGGCTGTGTTCCGGACGAAGGCAAGGAGCAGCCGGGGCAGTCGCTGCAACAAAGGCAGTTCCAACGCTCGGCGACGCATTCATCGATAATCAATAAGTAACAACTATATTCAATAACATCTACAATGAACACGTGGCTGTGTTCCGGACGAAGGCAAGGAGCAGCCGGGGCAGTCGCTGCAACAAAGGCAGTTCCAACGCTCGGCGACGCATTCATCGATAATCAATAAGTAACAACTATATTCAATAACATCTACAATGAACACGTGGCTGTGTTCCGGACGAAGGCAAGGAGCAGCCGGGGCAGTCGCTGCAACAAAGGCAGTTCCAACGCTCGGCGACGCATTCATCGATAATCAATAAGTAACAACTATATTTAATAACATCTACAATGAACACGTGGCTGTGTTCCGGACGAAGGCAAGGAGCAGCCGGGGCAGTCGCTGCAACAAAGGCAGTTCCAACGCTCGGCGACGCATTCATCGATAATCAATAAGTAACAACTATATTTAATAACATCTACAATGAACACGTGGCTGTGTTCCGGACGAAGGCAAGGAGCAGCCGGGGCAGTCGCTGCAACAAAGGCAGTTCCAACGCTCGGCGACGCATTCATCGATAATCAATAAGTAACAACTATATTTAATAACATCTACAATGAACACGTGGCTGTGTTCCGGACGAAGGCAAGGAGCAGCCAGGGCAGTCGCTGCAACAAAGGCAGTTCCAACGCTCGGCGACGCATTCATCGATAATCAATAAGTAACAACTATATTTAATAACATCTACAATGAACACGTGGCTGTGTTCCGGACGAAGGCAAGGAGCAGCCGGGGCAGTCGCTGCAACAAAGGCAGTTCCAACGCTCGGCGACGCATTCATCGATAATCAATAAGTAACAACTATATTTAATAACATCTACAATGAACACGTGGCTGTGTTCCGGACGAAGGCAAGGAGCAGCCAGGGCAGTCGCTGCAACAAAAGCAGTTCCAACGCTCGGCGACGCATTCATCGATAATCAATAAGTAACAACTATATTTAATAACATCTACAATGAACACGTGGCTGTGTTCCGGACGAAGGCAAGGAGCAGCCGGGGCAGTCGCTGCAACAAAGGCAGTTCCAACGCTCGGCGACGCATTCATCGATAATCAATAAGTAACAACTATATTTAATAACATCTACAATGAACACGTGGCTGTGTTCCGGACGAAGGCAAGGAGCAGCCGGGGCAGTCGCTGCAACAAAGGCAGTTCCAACGCTCGGCGACGCATTCATCGATAATCAATAAGTAACAACTATATTTAATAACATCTACAATGAACACGTGGCTGTGTTCCGGACGAAGGCAAGGAGCAGCCGGGGCAGTCGCTGCAACAAAGGCAGTTCCAACGCTCGGCGACGCATTCATCGATAATCAATAAGTAACAACTATATTCAATAACATCTACAATGAACACGTGGCTGTGTTCCGGACGAAGGCAAGGAGCAGCCGGGGCAGTCGCTGCAACAAAGGCAGTTCCAACGCTCGGCGACGCATTCATCGATAATCAATAAGTAACAACTATATTCAATAACATCTACAATGAACACGTGGCTGTGTTCCGGACGAAGGCAAGGAGCAGCCGGGGCAGTCGCTGCAACAAAGGCAGTTCCAACGCTCGGCGACGCATTCATCGATAATCAATAAGTAACAACTATATTTAATAACATCTACAATGAACACGTGGCTGTGTTCCGGACGAAGGCAAGGAGCAGCCGGGGCAGTCGCTGCAACAAAGGCAGTTCCAACGCTCGGCGACGCATTCATCGATAATCAATAAGTAACAACTATATTTAATAACATCTACAATGAACACGTGGCTGTGTTCCGGACGAAGGCAAGGAGCAGCCGGGGCAGTCACTGCAACAAAGGCAGTTCCAACGCTCGGCGACGCATTCATCGATAATCAATAAGTAACAACTATATTTAATAACATCTACAATGAACACGTGGCTGTGTTCCGGACGAAGGCAAGGAGCAGCCAGGGCAGTCGCTGCAACAAAGGCAGTTCCAACGCTCGGCGACGCATTCATCGATAATCAATAAGTAACAACTATATTTAATAACATCTACAATGAACACGTGGCTGTGTTCCGGACGAAGGCAAGGAGCAGCCGGGGCAGTCGCTGCAACAAAGGCAGTTCCAACGCTCGGCGACGCATTCATCGATAATCAATAAGTAACAACTATATTTAATAACATCTACAATGAACACGTGGCTGTGTTCCGGACGAAGGCAAGGAGCAGCCAGGGCAGTCGCTGCAACAAAGGCAGTTCCAACGCTCGGCGACGCATTCATCGATAATCAATAAGTAACAACTATATTTAATAACATCTACAATGAACACGTGGCTGTGTTCCGGACGAAGGCAAGGAGCAGCCGGGGCAGTCGCTGCAACAAAGGCAGTTCCAACGCTCGGCGACGCATTCATCGATAATCAATAAGTAACAACTATATTTAATAACATCTACAATGAACACGTGGCTGTGTTCCGGACGAAGGCAAGGAGCAGCCGGGGCAGTCGCTGCAACAAAGGCAGTTCCAACGCTCGGCGACGCATTCATCGATAATCAATAAGTAACAACTATATTCAATAACATCTACAATGAACACGTGGCTGTGTTCCGGACGAAGGCAAGGAGCAGCCGGGGCAGTCGCTGCAACAAAGGCAGTTCCAACGCTCGGCGACGCATTCATCGATAATCAATAAGTAACAACTATATTCAATAACATCTACAATGAACACGTGGCTGTGTTCCGGACGAAGGCAAGGAGCAGCCGGGGCAGTCGCTGCAACAAAGGCAGTTCCAACGCTCGGCGACGCATTCATCGATAATCAATAAGTAACAACTATATTTAATAACATCTACAATGAACACGTGGCTGTGTTCCGGACGAAGGCAAGGAGCAGCCGGGGCAGTCGCTGCAACAAAGGCAGTTCCAACGCTCGGCGACGCATTCATCGATAATCAATAAGTAACAACTATATTTAATAACATCTACAATGAACACGTGGCTGTGTTCCGGACGAAGGCAAGGAGCAGCCGGGGCAGTCGCTGCAACAAAGGCAGTTCCAACGCTCGGCGACGCATTCATCGATAATCAATAAGTAACAACTATATTTAATAACATCTACAATGAACACGTGGCTGTGTTCCGGACGAAGGCAAGGAGCAGCCGGGGCAGTCGCTGCAACAAAGGCAGTTCCAACGCTCGGCGACGCATTCATCGATAATCAATAAGTAACAACTATATTCAATAACATCTACAATGAACACGTGGCTGTGTTCCGGACGAAGGCAAGGAGCAGCCGGGGCAGTCGCTGCAACAAAGGCAGTTCCAACGCTCGGCGACGCATTCATCGATAATCAATAAGTAACAACTATATTCAATAACATCTACAATGAACACGTGGCTGTGTTCCGGACGAAGGCAAGGAGCAGCCGGGGCAGTCGCTGCAACAAAGGCAGTTCCAACGCTCGGCGACGCATTCATCGATAATCAATAAGTAACAACTATATTCAATAACATCTACAATGAACACGTGGCTGTGTTCCGGACGAAGGCAAGGAGCAGCCGGGGCAGTCGCTGCAACAAAGGCAGTTCCAACGCTCGGCGACGCATTCATCGATAATCAATAAGTAACAACTATATTTAATAACATCTACAATGAACACGTGGCTGTGTTCCGGACGAAGGCAAGGAGCAGCCGGGGCAGTCGCTGCAACAAAGGCAGTTCCAACGCTCGGCGACGCATTCATCGATAATCAATAAGTAACAACTATATTTAATAACATCTACAATGAACACGTGGCTGTGTTACGGACGAAGGCAAGGAGCAGCCGGGGCAGTCGCTGCAACAAAGGCAGTTCCAACGCTCGGCGACGCATTCATCGATAATCAATAAGTAACAACTATATTCAATAACATCTACAATGAACACGTGGCTGTGTTCCGGACGAAGGCAAGGAGCAGCCGGGGCAGTCGCTGCAACAAAGGCAGTTCCAACGCTCGGCGACGCATTCATCGATAATCAATAAGTAACAACTATATTTAATAACATCTACAATGAACACGTGGCTGTGTTCCGGACGAAGGCAAGGAGCAGCCGGGGCAGTCGCTGCAACAAAGGCAGTTCCAACGCTCGGCGACGCATTCATCGATAATCAATAAGTAACAACTATATTTAATAACATCTACAATGAACACGTGGCTGTGTTCCGGACGAAGGCAAGGAGCAGCCGGGGCAGTCGCTGCAACAAAGGCAGTTCCAACGCTCGGCGACGCATTCATCGATAATCAATAAGTAACAACTATATTTAATAACATCTACAATGAACACGTGGCTGTGTTCCGGACGAAGGCAAGGAGCAGCCGGGGCAGTCGCTGCAACAAAGGCAGTTCCAACGCTCGGCGACGCATTCATCGATAATCAATAAGTAACAACTATATTCAATAACATCTACAATGAACACGTGGCTGTGTTCCGGACGAAGGCAAGGAGCAGCCGGGGCAGTCGCTGCAACAAAGGCAGTTCCAACGCTCGGCGACGCATTCATCGATAATCAATAAGTAACAACTATATTTAATAACATCTACAATGAACACGTGGCTGTGTTCCGGACGAAGGCAAGGAGCAGCCGGGGCAGTCGCTGCAACAAAGGCAGTTCCAACGCTCGGCGACGCATTCATCGATAATCAATAAGTAACAACTATATTTAATAACATCTACAATGAACACGTGGCTGTGTTCCGGACGAAGGCAAGGAGCAGCCGGGGCAGTCGCTGCAACAAAGGCAGTTCCAACGCTCGGCGACGCATTCATCGATAATCAATAAGTAACAACTATATTCAATAACATCTACAATGAACACGTGGCTGTGTTCCGGACGAAGGCAAGGAGCAGCCGGGGCAGTCGCTGCAACAAAGGCAGTTCCAACGCTCGGCGACGCATTCATCGATAATCAATAAGTAACAACTATATTCAATAACATCTACAATGAACACGTGGCTGTGTTCCGGACGAAGGCAAGGAGCAGCCGGGGCAGTCGCTGCAACAAAGGCAGTTCCAACGCTCGGCGACGCATTCATCGATAATCAATAAGTAACAACTATATTTAATAACATCTACAATGAACACGTGGCTGTGTTCCGGACGAAGGCAAGGAGCAGCCGGGGCAGTCGCTGCAACAAAGGCAGTTCCAACGCTCGGCGACGCATTCATCGATAATCAATAAGTAACAACTATATTCAATAACATCTACAATGAACACGTGGCTGTGTTCCGGACGAAGGCAAGGAGCAGCCGGGGCAGTCGCTGCAACAAAGGCAGTTCCAACGCTCGGCGACGCATTCATCGATAATCAATAAGTAACAACTATATTTAATAACATCTACAATGAACACGTGGCTGTGTTCCGGACGAAGGCAAGGAGCAGCCGGGGCAGTCGCTGCAACAAAGGCAGTTCCAACGCTCGGCGACGCATTCATCGATAATCAATAAGTAACAACTATATTTAATAACATCTACAATGAACACGTGGCTGTGTTCCGGACGAAGGCAAGGAGCAGCCGGGGCAGTCGCTGCAACAAAGGCAGTTCCAACGCTCGGCGACGCATTCATCGATAATCAATAAGTAACAACTATATTCAATAACATCTACAATGAACACGTGGCTGTGTTCCGGACGAAGGCAAGGAGCAGCCGGGGCAGTCGCTGCAACAAAGGCAGTTCCAACGCTCGGCGACGCATTCATCGATAATCAATAAGTAACAACTATATTTAATAACATCTACAATGAACACGTGGCTGTGTTCCGGACGAAGGCAAGGAGCAGCCGGGGCAGTCGCTGCAACAAAGGCAGTTCCAACGCTCGGCGACGCATTCATCGATAATCAATAAGTAACAACTATATTTAATAACATCTACAATGAACACGTGGCTGTGTTCCGGACGAAGGCAAGGAGCAGCCGGGGCAGTCGCTGCAACAAAGGCAGTTCCAACGCTCGGCGACGCATTCATCGATAATCAATAAGTAACAACTATATTTAATAACATCTACAATGAACACGTGGCTGTGTTCCGGACGAAGGCAAGGAGCAGCCGGGGCAGTCGCTGCAACAAAGGCAGTTCCAACGCTCGGCGACGCATTCATCGATAATCAATAAGTAACAACTATATTCAATAACATCTACAATGAACACGTGGCTGTGTTCCGGACGAAGGCAAGGAGCAGCCGGGGCAGTCGCTGCAACAAAGGCAGTTCCAACGCTCGGCGACGCATTCATCGATAATCAATAAGTAACAACTATATTTAATAACATCTACAATGAACACGTGGCTGTGTTCCGGACGAAGGCAAGGAGCAGCCGGGGCAGTCGCTGCAACAAAGGCAGTTCCAACGCTCGGCGACGCATTCATCGATAATCAATAAGTAACAACTATATTTAATAACATCTACAATGAACACGTGGCTGTGTTCCGGACGAAGGCAAGGAGCAGCCGGGGCAGTCGCTGCAACAAAGGCAGTTCCAACGCTCGGCGACGCATTCATCGATAATCAATAAGTAACAACTATATTCAATAACATCTACAATGAACACGTGGCTGTGTTCCGGACGAAGGCAAGGAGCAGCCGGGGCAGTCGCTGCAACAAAGGCAGTTCCAACGCTCGGCGACGCATTCATCGATAATCAATAAGTAACAACTATATTTAATAACATCTACAATGAACACGTGGCTGTGTTCCGGACGAAGGCAAGGAGCAGCCGGGGCAGTCGCTGCAACAAAGGCAGTTCCAACGCTCGGCGACGCATTCATCGATAATCAATAAGTAACAACTATATTTAATAACATCTACAATGAACACGTGGCTGTGTTCCGGACGAAGGCAAGGAGCAGCCGGGGCAGTCGCTGCAACAAAGGCAGTTCCAACGCTCGGCGACGCATTCATCGATAATCAATAAGTAACAACTATATTTAATAACATCTACAATGAACACGTGGCTGTGTTCCGGACGAAGGCAAGGAGCAGCCGGGGCAGTCGCTGCAACAAAGGCAGTTCCAACGCTCGGCGACGCATTCATCGATAATCAATAAGTAACAACTATATTCAATAACATCTACAATGAACACGTGGCTGTGTTCCGGACGAAGGCAAGGAGCAGCCGGGGCAGTCGCTGCAACAAAGGCAGTTCCAACGCTCGGCGACGCATTCATCGATAATCAATAAGTAACAACTATATTTAATAACATCTACAATGAACACGTGGCTGTGTTCCGGACGAAGGCAAGGAGCAGCCGGGGCAGTCGCTGCAACAAAGGCAGTTCCAACGCTCGGCGACGCATTCATCGATAATCAATAAGTAACAACTATATTTAATAACATCTACAATGAACACGTGGCTGTGTTCCGGACGAAGGCAAGGAGCAGCCGGGGCAGTCGCTGCAACAAAGGCAGTTCCAACGCTCGGCGACGCATTCATCGATAATCAATAAGTAACAACTATATTTAATAACATCTACAATGAACACGTGGCTGTGTTCCGGACGAAGGCAAGGAGCAGCCAGGGCAGTCGCTGCAACAAAGGCAGTTCCAACGCTCGGCGACGCATTCATCGATAATCAATAAGTAACAACTATATTTAATAACATCTACAATGAACACGTGGCTGTGTTCCGGACGAAGGCAAGGAGCAGCCGGGGCAGTCGCTGCAACAAAGGCAGTTCCAACGCTCGGCGACGCATTCATCGATAATCAATAAGTAACAACTATATTTAATAACATCTACAATGAACACGTGGCTGTGTTCCGGACGAAGGCAAGGAGCAGCCGGGGCAGTCGCTGCAACAAAGGCAGTTCCAACGCTCGGCGACGCATTCATCGATAATCAATAAGTAACAACTATATTCAATAACATCTACAATGAACACGTGGCTGTGTTCCGGACGAAGGCAAGGAGCAGCCGGGGCAGTCGCTGCAACAAAGGCAGTTCCAACGCTCGGCGACGCATTCATCGATAATCAATAAGTAACAACTATATTCAATAACATCTACAATGAACACGTGGCTGTGTTCCGGACGAAGGCAAGGAGCAGCCGGGGCAGTCGCTGCAACAAAGGCAGTTCCAACGCTCGGCGACGCATTCATCGATAATCAATAAGTAACAACTATATTTAATAACATCTACAATGAACACGTGGCTGTGTTCCGGACGAAGGCAAGGAGCAGCCGGGGCAGTCGCTGCAACAAAGGCAGTTCCAACGCTCGGCGACGCATTCATCGATAATCAATAAGTAACAACTATATTCAATAACATCTACAATGAACACGTGGCTGTGTTCCGGACGAAGGCAAGGAGCAGCCGGGGCAGTCGCTGCAACAAAGGCAGTTCCAACGCTCGGCGACGCATTCATCGATAATCAATAAGTAACAACTATATTCAATAACATCTACAATGAACACGTGGCTGTGTTCCGGACGAAGGCAAGGAGCAGCCGGGGCAGTCGCTGCAACAAAGGCAGTTCCAACGCTCGGCGACGCATTCATCGATAATCAATAAGTAACAACTATATTCAATAACATCTACAATGAACACGTGGCTGTGTTCCGGACGAAGGCAAGGAGCAGCCGGGGCAGTCGCTGCAACAAAGGCAGTTCCAACGCTCGGCGACGCATTCATCGATAATCAATAAGTAACAACTATATTCAATAACATCTACAATGAACACGTGGCTGTGTTCCGGACGAAGGCAAGGAGCAGCCGGGGCAGTCGCTGCAACAAAGGCAGTTCCAACGCTCGGCGACGCATTCATCGATAATCAATAAGTAACAACTATATTCAATAACATCTACAATGAACACGTGGCTGTGTTCCGGACGAAGGCAAGGAGCAGCCGGGGCAGTCGCTGCAACAAAGGCAGTTCCAACGCTCGGCGACGCATTCATCGATAATCAATAAGTAACAACTATATTCAATAACATCTACAATGAACACGTGGCTGTGTTCCGGACGAAGGCAAGGAGCAGCCGGGGCAGTCGCTGCAACAAAGGCAGTTCCAACGCTCGGCGACGCATTCATCGATAATCAATAAGTAACAACTATATTCAATAACATCTACAATGAACACGTGGCTGTGTTCCGGACGAAGGCAAGGAGCAGCCGGGGCAGTCGCTGCAACAAAGGCAGTTCCAACGCTCGGCGACGCATTCATCGATAATCAATAAGTAACAACTATATTCAATAACATCTACAATGAACACGTGGCTGTGTTCCGGACGAAGGCAAGGAGCAGCCGGGGCAGTCGCTGCAACAAAGGCAGTTCCAACGCTCGGCGACGCATTCATCGATAATCAATAAGTAACAACTATATTCAATAACATCTACAATGAACACGTGGCTGTATTCCGGACGAAGGCAAGGAGCAGCCGGGGCAGTCGCTGCAACAAAGGCAGTTCCAACGCTCGGCGACGCATTCATCGATAATCAATAAGTAACAACTATATTCAATAACATCTACAATGAACACGTGGCTGTGTTCCGGACGAAGGCAAGGAGCAGCCGGGGCAGTCGCTGCAACAAAGGCAGTTCCAACGCTCGGCGACGCATTCATCGATAATCAATAAGTAACAACTATATTCAATAACATCTACAATGAACACGTGGCTGTGTTCCGGACGAAGGCAAGGAGCAGCCGGGGCAGTCGCTGCAACAAAGGCAGTTCCAACGCTCGGCGACGCATTCATCGATAATCAATAAGTAACAACTATATTCAATAACATCTACGATTATGCTGCCCTTGGGCACGGACGACACTTACCATCACGTAGATTACGTGCTAATTATATATGTCATGTAGGCCATTATTATAAATATAAAAAAAATATTATCATTAATTTCAAATTAATATCTTTATATTAATCAAATAAAAATACGCTACAAATGAAAAACTACACCTAAACTAGAACCTATTGAAGGCAAAGTAGCCAAAAGGCTGGCCGAATTACCACGCTGGATCGCTATAGAAATTCGTTGTGCGAGGTAGGTGCCAGCCTTAGGGTCACGAGTTTCACTCACCAATCGCCTCACTAGGTCCGAATAAAGGCAGTGGGCCCCTTGGCCCCAAGACCCCATGGTTTCAACGACCAAAGCCTCAAAAACATATCCATCACCCAAATTCTCATATTCCCCTCTACGAGTCCTACCATCAGGCCGCTTGCCATCGTCACGCAACAGACCCGATACTTTAATTTTCTTTTAAATTGAAACATAATAAAAGAAACTGCAATACCGCTGCAAATGTAAATGAATGTAAGAATGTGTTCTCTGCATCCTGCATACGATCCAAGTCAAATTCAAATTCAAATATTTATTTCTCAACATTGACAATTACTTGTTCTCATTGACGTCGAATAAAACATGACTCTACCACCAGTTCGGAAAAACCTTCGTGAAGAAGAACTGGCGAGAAACTTTACGGATATAATTCCTTCAATATAAATTTACAATGTCTCTGTATGTCTATACAAAATTATTCTGCATATATCTGCATCTGTTAGCTCGGCAAGTCTCCCTCCCCCCAAGTACCCAACGACGAACACCCTCAAACCTTCAAATCTGTTTCTAGATACCTAAAATAAATACCTAATATTATATAAAATTTTATTTCTTTATCTATTTCTAAGCTATGTAGGCTTAGTTGATATGACTTTAACCACGATGAATCACATTTCCGAACGAGAGCGAAGCTGCGGACAAAACCTAGTTGGTCGTAGGTCACGGAAGGAGACTAGCCGAGGATATCGTATCATTAGCACAGTCGGGACTTTCACACGAATGTATGATAAGAAGGCTTTTCCAACTTTATCCCGGTTCTGTGATCAATACAACATCACCGTTCAATTATTCCTGCGTTTGAGTTAGCTTTATAATTTATTTATTACATTTGCAACAGTTTTTTTAAAAATTAAATAAATCTATAGATAATTTAACAATTCTTAGCCAATGACAGGACGTAATAAGGAAGTCGATTCTACGCTCACGATACGATGCCGGAAGGCCGGAATTCCATAGATCGGAAGCCGATATTACGCTCAGCGCAAGGAAATACCTGGATATAAGATTCTATATTATAAAAAAAACATAATAAAATACACTTAATATGCTCAAAGTACACAATAAAATGGCGCTAGGAAAAGTGTGATGACTAAAATGAAGTGAGTAGTGATTACCTAATACTAGTCTTCTGTGGATGCAAGCCTCTGCACGTGTTTTTTTATTATTATCATTAATATTTTTTTTATAACTCCCCAGAAAGACACACCAACTGTATAGCCCCAAAGTAATCAAAACTTGTGCTATGGATGACCATACAGCGAACGTGGGGGAACCCAGAATAAACGTACATATATAAATACAAACACCCATGACTCGAAAACAAATATTCGTGTTCATCACACAAATGAATGCCCCGACCAGAACTCGAACCTGGGCCACGCAGCCTACGAAACAGGGCAACTACCCACTACGCCACCCGGCCGTTCTAAACACATGTTTAGGCGTTACAAAAAATACATCACTAACTTTTATCTTATATATCAAAAGCTCTAGAAATAAGCTTGTCGAAAAACTCATTTTCCAACTCAAGTTTTCTTTGAATTACTAAGCACTTACAAAGATCTCACGTCGAACCAGGTTCAATCATTTACGTAGATCTGAGGTAGCCGGTTAGTTAGGTAAAATGTCCCTCCGTCACTTTCTAACTCTATGGAACTGATAGAGACGTAAAGCAATATTTAGCCTAGAGCTAGCCAACTCAGAGCTGTGCCTTGAGGGTTCGTATCCGACAATCACTGCGTAGGTTCCCACGAGCTCCAAAGATCATAAAATATATTGCGTTAAAGTCTTTTCTTCTTAAAAGTATAATGAAACAATTGAACCCTCACATGCTTAGACTCCGCCCACCTAGAAACATCCTACTTTTTATGAAATGGAATCAAATTATTTCTTTTCATAATATCTTTTTTTATTATTATTATCATAATTAAAAAACTTAAATTAAATAATATAATATACAAATTAGCATAAGAAAACCACTAAGGTTTGTAAGTAAACCTAAGTTTACATTTGTGGTAATGATGAATCTTAAGCTTAAACACAAGTATACATATAAAAAAAAGGAAATTTCAATTGTGATAATTAGTAATACACATTCAATAATACATAAATCAGTTACACATGTTGTTTATGAAAAAGGATTTGAGGTTAGATTTAATATTTTTCAATGTCAGGCTATGGCGTAATTCCGTGGGTAGTTTATTAATTAGTCTTGCAACTATGTAGGCAGACATTCTCTCGCCGTACACATTATTTGCTCGTTTCGTGCACAGTCGTCGACGCGCTACCGTATACAGGATGCTCAACTTCGTGCTGGATATTTTATTCAAAAAACATTTTTTTTAGATACATGTACTGGAACATATTACGATTTACGCTTAGTCACTTATCGATTATTTACAGACGTCGCATTATTTTATTACGTAGCTTTGTTATGTGTTTTGATAGAATAAAAGTGTTACAAGAAAATTCACTTTCACATTTATTCTAATAGTTAAATTAATTTTTTGTCCTAAGACCACATTTTGTATCTGTGTCTGTTTTTCAGCAGATATACGATTTATACTATCCAATGGGATAAGTGACAAAATATTTTGTCATTACATTTTAACCCATATCAAATCATAACACAGGCACTTACCTAAAGCTGATAAAAATCCTTGACTCGTAATACTGTAGTAGTGTAGTGTAGTAGTAGTGTAGTGTAGTAGTAGTGTAGTGTAGTAGTAGTGTAGGTACTGAGTATGTATATAAAAATTGCCTTGTCAAAAATAACTCTTTTATATCTTTTAGTCTAGTAGGAAACGAATGTGCGACGAATACTATCCGGAGTCTTTTTCAAGTTATGAAGATGTTATTTCAATGAAGATTCCTCAAGTCCCCGGTGCTGTCATCTGTCAGACCTTCAGAGGATGTTGGTTTTACTATAAGATGTTTTTTTTATAGTAATTCTGCGATAGTGTAGAAGCATACTGGCATTTTCCCATTTTTTGTATGTAACAAAGTGTCATTCAATTAGAAAAATCTACAGTACCAGACAAATTCATTTTCATTTTCAATAAACACCAAATGCACCAAGTACAAAATTATCGACAAGTATCTTCGAGCAGAAGATGAAAATGTATGTCTAGGTATCTGTTTGGTTGGCAAAATTAAATAATACAACTTCCATGGCCGAAAAATCGAAAGAATAATCAGGTGAAAGCTAGAGGTTCCCATGAGAGATTACTTTTGCTATTTGATAAAAATGTAAGTACGAGTATAACACTACAAATAAGATATCCCACGAGTAACTGGAAACCTTTGACCTAGTGCTGACGCGGCTGACCTCAAATATGGCTTAGAACATACTCGATTAATGAATTTATTTATTTATTAATACACACAACAGAATACAACTTTAATAGAATTAATTAAAATAAAACTTTAAACATACTTAAGCCTAGGTTGCATTCCACAAGAACGTGTTAATAGAAAAATACATCAAGTAACAAAATCGTATATTAATTTAAAAAGTACCTCAACCTTCTTACATCTGTAACTGTAACATTACTAACAGATTAAACAGTATTTTTTTTTTATTAATAATTTTTTTTCAATATTATTTTGCACATAATTTCGACCAAATTATGAAATTGTGAAATAAACGTAAAATTCTATTAAGTCAAGGCCATATTATTCTGATAAACGATATTTTTAAGAGTTAATTGAAGCTAGAAGAAATCATGGGAGAAACGAAGCCACAAACATACACACACATACACAGCTCAAACTTATACCACCCCTTGCGTCAGGGGTGAAAAATGAGAACTATAATTTAGAGATGCTTGAAGAAAGTTGCTGGTAGAACGCAAGCTATTTTCCCATTCGTTGCTTAAAAATAAAACGTGAGTATTTCGTCATATTCATCAAATACCCTTCTTGAAAACTAGACATTTTAAAGTTTAGCATTTCAAATATGCATTTGTATAACACCACGTGCGAGAATCTGAACAACCACACAGCGCCCACAAGACCAACACTCTGCACATATGAATAAGAAGCACGAGGACGACAGACTATCCAGCTTAAATTGAGAACTACCCACAAACAACATGGTTCAGCAGACGTGTCCAAGTCTCAGCCCGCCCTAACATCTCGACGCTAATCAGCAGCTAATTTGCAAGGTGCGCCGCCGCTGCATGCAGGTGCATAACATTAGGACCTAATTTAAATGCTTGACTTTAAAATAGATGTAGCATGAATATTTCATGTTGTTCCTTTTGGTTTTAATTTATGCGCGTGATGAGAAATATGGAGACCCTTAGTTATGACGCGACATAACTCGCCGTGTAGGGTTTATCCTTTGATATAGTTTTTCTTTATTTACGGCAATGCATCAAAGTTTTTGAGGGTATCTTATTTATTATTTCTTCTTGTTTTATAATGATAATGAATGATACGAGTGTGTGAAGAAATAGCGTGAATTGACTTTGACAAACGGACTTGTCAAAGTCAATTCTACGTGACCTCGGGCAAAAATTAAATTAACCAACTACGAGTATAATAATATTTTTTAATTTGACTTATGATTGTTCAGTGCTCAGATAACCTTTATCAATAGAATAGTGATGAGAATTTGACATAACTTCTATGGAAAGTCTTGTCAAACGTGAAAGTTATTCTACTGATAAAACTTACCTATTGGTCTAGATCAGACAAATTTGATCTATATTGTTAGTATATTAAGGAAATGTACGTTTGTTCATATGTAACCGATTAGGTACATCAGAACCGACGTGACTGGTTATATAAGTTTACAATGTTGGACACAATGCCGCGATATTTTAGTAAGAACTTCGATATAAATTAAGAAAAGAAAACAATTAAAATTTGAATATGTCAAATATAAGAAAGAATTGCAAAAACAATACGTTCTGACTTGCTGTATCGTCGTTAGGGAATGAAATTAAAATAAATAAGTTATTTAAATAAATATTTCTATTAACTACCGACGTAAAACTTTAGTGCACCTACGGATCAGTGATGTGATTCCGACCATTACCTTCTGATATTACTATACGCGTGAAAATTCTGCTCGTCCAAATTCCGCTGAAGATACAAAGTTATTTTAATTATAATGAAACAATTTTATAAAACGGATACACAATTTACACTTCAAATATAAATTTAAAGCTAAGCAATATATTTAGCTCTACGCTTATTATTAAAAAAATTCTATTTTGGATTTGTATTCGTGAAATGTACACCTAACGGCATCCATTAATTAACATAACTGTTTTCTCTTGTTTACTTCTATTGCCTAGTCTATTTATTCGAATCTTGAAAATCTTTAGATGGAACGCCTGACATTCCGAATTTAAAAAAAGTACGTTAATATAATAACTTAATGATGATATTGAAAAAGTTAGCCAGTGTCAGCGGAATTCATCGGATCAAAGGTTATTTGCTTTTGTAAAAAAGCTGCTGCAATTATTTTCGCCGCGTTCATACCGTGCAGCCGCCAAGCAACCCGCTCGAATTTTGCAGATGGCGCCCGTGTCCATCAAGAATCGTTGGTGTTTCATTAATGGCTCCTTACTGACCATAGGCTTAAGTTAGAAATGGTTATCTTTCTGTAGTTTTACTTAATACGGTACTACGCCGTATTATGTTAACCAAATATTCAAATTCAAATATTTTTTTAATAACATCGACATAATTAGTTGGCCTTATTGACGTCAAATAAAGCATGACTCTACCACCAATTCGTAAAAACCTTCGTGAAGAACTGGCAAGAAACTTCACGAACAACGAACACCCTCAAACGGTCGGGAATATCAGCACAGACACCGGGATCGCAGATCAAGAAACACCTCGAAACGTTGGTAACATTCTTTACAAAACGTTAGAACAAAATTTCATAAATTAAAAAACATTAGAAACAGATTAGACCAGGGCGCGCCGACGAATCAGTAATAAATCAAAACTTTCTTTTGAGAGTGGATTTGCTCGCAGACAAGTCGTGTACCACGTTGACTTTATGAAACTTATTTACGAATTAATTTTTTTTCTTACAGAAAAGCCAGAAATACCACATTATCATGTTAAGAGATGTCAAAAGTTTTATTTCATTGGAAACGTTACATCTGAACGACCTCTTCAAACAGATTGGATTACCAATTAATGATTACCAAAAAAGAACTTACATTATTATAAAATAACTTTTATACCAAAATAATAATAACGTGGATGGTTACAATGTACTAAGGTTAGGGCTACAAGGCCTAAGGACTTACCTGGTCGGTAAGTGCCTGGTCGTATCACGTCGCCGAGCAGGTCTTTGATCAGGAAGGACTTGTGGCTGTCCATCACAGCCAGTCTGGACTCCATCGATCCAGTTTATTACACTTTAAAAGTTACTAAAAGTCTTCCTACATTTCTAGTCCATTATTATTTGTTAAACTTTCAAGAAGCTACAACTTTCACTAGGTCCAGAGACAACTTCATCCCGCGCGATCCCGCGCACGCAGCATCTCTGGAAAATAATCGTCATTCAACTGAGAAAATCTTTTCATTTAGCCTCGCCCTCCCCTAAACTGATGTTTCATACATTTTCTTGCGGTTTTGGGCCAAAATACCGCTTAAACGGGGTTTAAAGCGCGTTTAGCATGCGCAGCTTTAGACGGGCGGGGCTTGCTCAGTCCGCCCCCGAGAATTGACCAATGGGGGCTCAGACGCAAAGTTTACGGTTGAATAATTCGTGAAGTACGTTTCGCAACGAGGGTTAAGACCTCTGGTTATTGAGTTCGGTTTTAAAAGACCGTTTTGAATGTAAATCGAAAAGTTAGCGAGGTAAAGAGGCGCCCGCGACCTCCAATTAAATTGATAGTTGGTTTTTGGAGTGGGATCCGGAGCGACGAGCGTTTCGCATATTTATTTACAGCGCTGAAGAATTAATTATGTGAATACGAAGATTTGAAACTCTTAATAAACTTACTAATAGATAAGAGGTCCTATATACCTATTTCTAAGTTCGCCGTAAAAATAAGTACCTACGTATTACTAACAATCAACTTATAAGAGACTAAACTTTTGTACTAATTCACCCGCTGAGTTTTGACACGATGGCGCTATTCCTACCCTTATCAAGGACATAAAAGATTGAAAGACTTGGTTATTGGTGAAAATATTCTAATGCCCGCGCCGTTTCGGAATCTTATTAACATGTAAATATTTGTATTGATCCTAGATATTCTTGCACAGACCAGGACCGCACATGGCTCCAGTGAGCAGTCAGCGGCGGCGGCGGGGCCAGCCTCGGTGGCGACGGCTACAGCTATTAAAGTTATTAAAATTTTGTGGTTACTGCGTATTCATTTCAGATATTGTCTTTTTACGTCAGGCGATGAAAAACGACAAGAAGTAAAACAAAAATGTTATAAAAATGTGATTGATTCATTCCTGTATTTTATTTTATTGCTTTTATTTTTAATCTAGAGTTTCTGGCATTTGTAGACTTTGAACAAGCAAGGTTTTTCTTTTTGTTAGTTCCGTCCGCATGGTCCTTTTAGATAAAGGGACTTGTTCAATAAAAATGCATTATTTCCGAAGGGTCTAATGTTTGTCTGAAATGCAGAGTGTAATCTGTCCGAAATCACAGTTTAGAAGTTGTAAATTTAGGAGGAAGATGTCGGTTTACATGATGGCTTAAAGAAGAAAGACTAAAGTATCGTCCAAGACGAGATCTTAACAAAGGGAGCCACCACTACCAGTCATATGTGTATTTCTATAGAATTTGCAAGATATATTGTTGAATGGCCACTCACTTTTACTTAAACAACTGCAGGTAAAACCTATTAACCGACATGTCCTTTTGGGGCAGAATAATGATTGGAGCTAAAACAGCTGTCGAGGCTCTATGATTGCAGTTAAAGGAGTCACTTTTAATGGGATTGTTAAACCATTTAGAATAAACTACGGACACCAATAGGTACGTATGTATTTGAAAAAACATTTAATTTAGATTACTGTGGAGATCCTATTACTCAATATAGCTCTATTCATAATATAATTAAAAATGAATATGAATCTGTTTAAAAAAAAAAGAAAATATGTGTAAATAATAATAAAGAATAAAATGTACTACTGAAAAACTTACATCTAAGAACTTACAAATTTATTAGTACGATAAACTACATAATAATCAATTATAATAAATAGGTGTCAAAACAATTTATAATAGTTACTATAATTATGATAAGTCATCATATCGGTTTATCACGATCGAGGGTAACAATAACTAGGCAAAAACCTAAACTAAGTAATTATGAATTACCTGTTTCTTAGGTACAAATTATTAAATGAAGCTAAATAAATATTAATTCTAAATCTAGTAATTACATTAACAATTAAATGTGCAAAGTAAATATTACATAAAATGTGTTTCATAATTCTCGTCACATTACAAACATTAGAAAAGAATAATAATATATACTAATACGACACGAAAGAATAAAATACAACTTAAAATTAAGTAATATCTTGGAGACATTAATTATCTTATTTTAATAGTATCAATAACTTCTCTGTATCTTCGTAGGACAAACTCAAAAGTGATGCTCGGATTACTCGTTTAGTGTTGTTGTAGGTCAGAGGATATATGCCAAGATTGGTCTTTAACCCTACTAATATTATAAACGCGAAAGTTTGTAAGTATGGATGGATGTTTGTTACTCTTCACGTAAAAACTACTGAATTTATTTTAATGAAACTCTACAATAATATAGCTTATACACCAGAATAACACATAGGCTACAATTTATAAAGATATTGTGTAAATTGTCCAAAATATCAATAAGTAGGAAAATATCTACCATCTGCGAGCTATTCTGGAGTGCGCTGCCAAAACCGCTAGAGTTACACAATATGTAATATATGATCGAAATGTATATCTTTTTATAAAAAGCCCGCCACAGTATATATCAATATCTTATGTGTAAGCCATTATAGCCAAAATAGTGAACCATAACTACAATAAAAATTGATAATTTAATTCAAACTAGCAGACAATATTCTGAATAGAAGTTAAAAATGATCAGTTTCGGAAATACGGTTCAGCTTAAGATGGACATTTGTAGGTTGTACACGACTGCGCGGGTATATAAAGCGCGCCGAGAAGCGCCGCTGCTTCGCTTCAGATGAAGGCTGTGAGGCAAAAGATTGCCAGAGTCATTCAGGGGGTTTTTTTTAGTGGGTAGTGGCTCTGGTAGGCTCGGAGCGAGCCCAACATAACCTCGATAATAGGTTATTTTTCTTGACTTTCTTCAATTAATAAAAATGAGGAAGTATCAGATTCTTTTGTTTGTATCAAGTACAAGTTTGTTAGCTCATGTTAGTAATAATTTAAAAAAATATCTATTACACATTTCTTTTGTTTTAGATAGTTAAAAGGTTAGGTTTATACGTCTTAATACTTATTACTTAACTGTGTAATAATCCGTAAGTATTTATAATTAAATTTTTTATGGTAGTACGTGTTTACTAAATAACGCTGTGTAAAATAGTAGGTAACATTTATTAAGCTGTATATATATATATATATATCTCGATTGAGTTCAAAATCGTTTTCGAATGAATTAAGGAGAACATTTGCATTTAACATTAAATATCAAATTGGACGCAACCAAAATGCTCAACAGTTTTCAGACTTGCATCTTCAGATAGGTAACGGCGTGTGTCCACAGGAACAAGGAACAGTTGTTCTTAATGAAAACCTATGCTGCAAAGTTTCATTAATGCGAGACCTCATATCATCTGTATGGAAACGCAACGCAAACACCAACTTCCAAGCGAAAATTCCTGGCTTTGCGAAAGAGCTATTTTGTCCAAGCAGCAGCAATAAACGCTGAAATTTTGAGCTTTGTTCCGGGGGATAATGTAGAGGATATCTCCATTAACAGAGTTATGGAAGAAGAATAATCCAGCTACCCAGTAGAATTTTTAGAATCCCTCAGTGCTCCTGGACTACCAGCTCACTAAATAAAATTAAAAGTCGGCGTACCCATAATGCTCCTTAGAAACGTAAGCCCGCCAAAACTTTGCAACGGTACCAGATTAAAAGTGACCAATTTACAACGAAATCTGAGAAGAAGAGATTTCAACCGGGTGCGGAATAGGTGAAAGTGTTTTTATTCCTCGGATTCGCTCATTCCAAACAATTTTCCATTTAGTTGTAAACGAGTCCAGTTTCCAGTGAGCCTAAGTTTCGCAATGACATTTAAGACGCTAAAAGTTGTGGGTGTGGATCTAAGCATTAGCTGTTTTTCGCACGGTCCGTTATATGTGGCACTGTCATCCCATCATGTGGCCATCCCCGATGGCCATACTTCTAATATCGTGTACAGAGAAGCATTACTGTAAAGCAGATTTTTTTAGCTACCCAAATCGACGGTGTTTATGATCGAATATTAACCAAAAGTTATATCCAAAAAATGCTGGCCAAAGTCACTATTCCACGCGAACGAAGTCGCGGGCACAGCTAGTCTTTTATATAGAAGTGGTCCTAGGAAAATGTAAAATCTGGAATAAAATGCAGTTTTTGTCCTTTGAGGAAAAACGATGTCAATCCGTCTTTTGTTAGCTGTTTGTGTGCTATAGTTAAGGGTAATATGGAGTTTTAAAATTATGCTCATTATAAATAAATAATTGTTTTAGGAGCAGCAATGTGAGGACATGAACACCAATGATTGATTTGATCAATATGTGGATACGGGATATCAATAGTGCGTAGGTTAGGGTTTTCTGAAATTGATTTTCGCATAGAAAACTGGATGAAATAAGTTTTATCTGAATTTAGAGTAAGTGTTGCTGTAGCCACTTGTTTACTACATTGAAGCCTCGTTGTGCGAGCTCGTACAATTCTGTGTCTGAATTTGCAGAGAACAAAAGAGCGGTGTCATCAGCAAAAGATATGATTTTACCACCGTTTATTTTCAGGTTACAAAATTCGTTAATTTATATTAAGAATAGCGTGGGACCCAAAACACTTCCTTGAGGAATTTCATATTCAGTGTTAACTAGGTCAGAACATAGAATATTTCCTATTTCTACACATTGCGAACGATCGTGTAGGTAATCTGCAAATAGTTTGTGTTGGGTTCCCCTTATACCTAAATTTTCAAGCTTATTTTATAGGATAGGAATAGAAACTGTATCGAAAGCTCTGGAGAAGTCTAAGAAAATTCCCATAGACCGATTACCCTTGTCTAGTTCCTGGACTATGTAGTTAGTAAGATCAAGCACCGCGTCGGCATTTGCCAGCTTGTGCCTAAAACCGAATTGTGCATTTGATAGGATGGACTGTTTCTCCAAGTACTGAACAAGTCTGTTATTTATAATTTTTTCTAAAACCTTTTAAATGCCTGTTAATAGTGAAATTGGCCTATAATTAGTAGTTTGATCTATCTTCCCATTTTTGTGAATTGGAATAATGACAGCTTTCTTTAGACATTTTGGAAATTGCCGCCTTTTGGCACTTTTGAAAGATATAGGTTAGTGGGGTGCAAAGGATGTGATGAAAGAGTTTTAATATTTTGTTAGAAATATTATCCCATCCCACCGCTGAATCGTCCTTCAGGCCTTTGATAATTCTGGTTACCTCAGTTTCGTCAATATCTAATAAAACCAATGAATTATTGTGGGACGTGAAGGACGGCGAATGCGATTTATGAAGCCTTTTTTCAGCCAATAATTTCCCAAAGTTAGTAAAAAAGTTATTTACTAGGTTAGCAGATTCAAAATGCGATTCAGATGACCCACCGCGCAATAACTCTGTAGCGCATTTATGCTGCTTCGACAAAAACGTAACATTTTTAAAAAACTTTCAGACCCTTTTACTGTTTATTCCCGCCTTTTTTAATCCATTTTTATCGTAAGTATTTTTTACTTTCTTCAGAAAAGCGTTACAAAAATTTCGATACCTTTTGTACGGTATTTGCAATATTAAGTTATCAGGCTGAGCTTTGGCCTCCATATGTAACTTATCCCTATGTCTCATGCAGCGAAAAATCCCCGGGGTGATCAAAGGCTTAATGTTGGTAAATTTTTTATTAAGACGAGAGTGCGTAATATTTTGCGATATCGCTTTTTGTACCTGTGATATAAAGTATTTCATACAATAATTCGCGTCATCAGAATTGTAAATAGTAGTAAAGTCGATTTTGCTTAAATCCACTTCAAGGTTGTGTAAATTAATTTTAGAACTATTTAGTGAGCGATTTGTTGGGTTAGGCATTTTACGAATTAAATTTAGTAAAGCGGCCTTGTGATCAGTAATTGTCGAGTTACACCTTTTCCATTTCTTTATTTTCTTGATGACAGTCTAATTTGATATAATGTAGTGTTGTGGCCAAATAAGTATTGATATCGATCGCATATATTTATTATATTTTAAACAAAGACAAATACAACAAAAACATTCAAATATATTTTTTCAAGGTGGGATTGGCTCACCGCCATTTTGTGTTTGTTTTAATCTGTCACTCGCAACAAGACGGTCGTGCTAGTCACTACATTTCTGTTCGCTGAGTTTTTTCACATTATCCATACGTTACGTTGTGTATTTTGTGTTCCTCCGTGTTGATTGCTGCCCAGCTGTCAAATATCAAAATGCCGAAAGGATCTGTTATGAAAAGGCAGGTGAGAGAACTGGTGATCAAGGTTCGTAATTACTTTGAAGCAGAATATCAAAATGGTGGCCCGCTATTACCACTGTCGCAAGTGCGAGAGCGTGTTGCGGCCGCATTAGGAATTAGTGGACCTACTGTTTCAAAAATTACTACCGAAGCTTACGGTACAAGCGGCATGCAGAAAAATAAGCTTCGTCCGCCGAAGAAAAAACGCCAACCACGTCGTGTGACATCGGTTTACAACTTCAACGCTGATGCTATTTGCCGTCACATATATGACTATTACTTGCGCAAAGAAATTCCGACACTTAAAAAAGCTTGTTGTTTCTTTACGTGAATGTGGTTTGTTCCATGGCCAAAAATTGTCATTAAGCTTAGTTTGAAAGAAATTGGATTTTCTTATAAAAAAATCGGACAAACGTAAAATACTGATGGAGCGTCACGACGTTGAATGGCTCGCTGCGAATTTTTGAGCGAAGCAAAAATGATATTAGATTGGTCAAATGTTATTTTCACTGACAACACCACCGCTTCCACTAGTTCAGTGCCAATGGGAAAAGGTCGTAACGCCTTATCATGTGCCATGCAGGGTCTACGAAAAGATTCGTGTCAGATGCTTTACTGGCCTTTAAATCCAAGAAAACAGTGGACTACCCCGAAGAAATGAACGCGGAGATATACGAAGGATGGTTTAAAGAAATGGTACAATCTCTGGAAGAACCTTCCATAATTATTATGGACAACGCTACATATCACTCCAGACAAATTGATAAAATGCCGACGCAGGCCAATAAAAAACAAGAGATAATTGAGTGGTTCCAACGTAATGGCGAAAATGTGGATAGTACTTTATTAAAAGTACAATTAGTAAAATCGAAAAAAAGCCTCCCTAAAAGATATGTTATCGACGAAATAGCTGCCGAATGTGGTCATTGGGTTCTTCGACTTCCGCCGAATCATTACCAGTACAATGCTATCGAACTAATATGGGCACAAATCAAGGGACATGCCGCTCGAAACAATACCCATCCCCCTTTTACGGCAAACAAGTGCGGTAGTAACTGCCGAAAACTGGGAAAAAATTGTGAGAAGAACCCAAAACATTATAGCGTCGGATTGGGAAATTCATGTGGCATGGGGGGGGGCTTTGTGGGGCAATGCACTACCTTGAAATCACAAATGCCCTACCTTAACAAGGCCAGAAACTAAGATAAATTATTATAATTAAATTGTTTGTTCATAGTTTGAGATAAAAAAAATTGTAGCGAATCCCAATTTTTTCCGAACATACCACAGTTTGTGACATTAATTTCATATTACCTATAATATATTATATAATTATTTGTCCTGTTTATAGATGGCATTTGAAGTATGTGCAGCGGGATCACAGACGTATTATAAAAACAAGACCCAACATTACTAAGAAAATTATGATGTTCCACGGTAACCGGGTTCAATTCGCGCGTGGTCTTTAACGCGTATAAATCAATAGATCATGTGTTTAATTAGATATCTCTATTTTTAATTTTAACTTTTAGAGACCACGCGAGAATTAAGTTTTTTTTCATTATTTTGTTACGAGCGATGGGTCTATTTCATTATAATCATAGCAGTTAGTCTTAATACAAAAAAAGACTAGGAATTATATCTATGGTTAGAACTTTTTGATGTTGACAGCTCCGTTGCTACTTTTCGAGCGAACAATTGTCATGTGTCATTTCAATGTGAATGATGAATGATAACACTATGTTCAATCAATGATGTACGGTTTTAGGTTATCTTTCAATGTTTTAATTATGTTAAAACTACTTTTATATAATAAAAGTAGTTTTAACATAATTAATATTTTTTTAACATAAATTTAATTAATTACTTAATACTTGAAATCCTCGTATTTTGCCGCTTGCGTCGCCATATTGGAAAAATGGCGGCTAAAAGCAGTTTTCTTTACAATATCTCCTATTAACAGTTCCTGCAAATAATGCCAGAATACTGCATGAATACACAACTGATGTGTGCCGAAATTACACACAGGGTAATTTTACCTTTTGTATAAACACGAGTCATTACTACAATAAACCTACAATAATGTATAGGTAAACATTATTGTAGGTTTATTTTAAGAACTCCCCCTCAGTTCGTTGTAAACTCACCCATAAACTCTTTAGAACATCGTGTCTTTAGAACAACAATCTGTATGCTCAATCCACAAAAATGGTCCACTGGGGAAGCTCTTGCAGGACACGTCACTGATTATTTGGGATGAGTGCACCATGAGCCATAGAGCTCATGTAGAAGCTGTGTACCGTACATTAAAAGACATCAGAAACTGGCAATTTGACGGGGGTCGTAACCTTTGTATTGGCTGGAGACTTTCACCAAATACTACCGGCTATAACAAAAGGTACACGTGCCGACATTATTAAAACGTGCCTCAAATCATCACCTTTATGGCAATCAATTGCAACTCTTAATTTGCGCACAATAATGAGAGTACATTTAAGTAATAACCACAATGGAAATTTCTCAAAAAAAATACTTCAACTTGAAGATGGAAAATTACCATCGACTGTTGCTAATTGCAATTGCAATTGAATGAATTAGCTCAAACTGTTAACCTAGATCTAGAAATAGAATCTAGAAATTCTTATAGACACAATCTATCCCAACATCAAAAATCTCACAGAAAGAAATTTCAATTGGCTATGCGCGAGGGCGATAGTGTCACCGAGAAACGATTCAGTAAATGAGATAAATAAAATGATTATGGAAAAGGTACCAGGTTATTTAAATGTTACAAATAGTGCACTTCCCATAAGAATTTTTAAATTCCCTCAATCCTGCCGGCTTGCCACCCCAGGAACTTAAATTAAAAGGAGATATTCCCATTATGCTTTTGAGAAATTAAACCCTCCCAGTATGTGTAATGACTTGTGTGAATTACGAGACAATGTGGTTGTAGCAACAATCATCACTGGGCCCGCGGCCGGACATCTCGCTCACATTCCGCGATTCCCGATGATTCCGACGGATTTCAAAGGTTACAGTTTCCTATGAAAATATAATTTGCCCTTACGATAAATAAATAACAGGGACAAACTTTTTCGATTGTTGGCATCGACCTAAGAAAAGAGTGCTTCTCTCATGGACAATTGTTGCCCTTTCTCGAGTAGGATCTCCACAAAATCAGTATGTTTTGTTATCACCTACAAATATCACTGCCAACATAGTGTACAGTGTAGTGTACATAGTGTAGCTTTAAGGTAAAAGTTTCAGTTTCATCTAACCAGAAAAAAATGTTAGAACATGACAACTATGTTTTTTAGTACCAATTTCATGGTTGCCACGCAATTTTTGGCCCCGGGAAATTCACCCAAAAACCTTTTCTCAATTAATGTTCATAGTCATCTTTTTCTTTCCATCAACTTTAATTCACAGTGGCATGCATCAATATTGATTCTTATTGTATACAAAAAAATGTATTAATTTTTATTTTTTTATTTCATAAAGTGCATTTTTATTTAAAAAGCAAACACGTTGTCTCGATAAAGTTACATCAAAAAAATATATATCTGCTTTTGCTAGTGATCGCAAACTTTTTTTGTGCGCAAAATTTCTATGTGCACACTAGTGATGTATCGAATGTCATTTTTTGAACATTCGCGAATGCGGATGCGGATGCGAATATTAAGTTTTAGTTCAAATTTGGCGGCAATTGTCTATGGCTTGGTGGCAGTCTCGTTCGAACGACGTGCGTTCCGTCCGATTGTATTTTGTGCCCAAAATTTTGATTATTCATTATATTTTTTAGTTTTATCCAAGATGATGATTAACTAATTAAACATTAATAAGTTATTTAAAGACTGATACAAGTTATCTAGAAGAATTTGTTTTTGATTGTTTACATTGCATTATTCAGGGTGTCCGGTAATGAATGGATAACCTTGAAACGTGTAATAGTACAACTTATGGCCGTTCTGAAAAAAGTACGAAAAATAATTTATCATAAGTAGTACCTCTGATATTTCTTTTTTAAAGAAAACTCTTTTTCTTTTCAATATTATTTTACCGTTTTAAAAAATATGACCAGAAATGAATGATTTCTATTAGTTTTTTGTTGTTTTAATATTAAAGACTAACTGTGCTGATAGATTAAAACTAAATAGTATGAAAAGATATATAAATTAGACAGAAGATACATAAATTACGCGGTTTTTTTTAGAAATAAGCAAAATAATTAATTTTTGAAAAATATGCAAAGAATATTTTTTAAGCAAAGTTCAAACCTCTTAAGTATGAAAAAAATTTATGAATACATGGGTGACCAATAATTTTAAAATAATGTCTGTTTCAAGTAGATTTTATAATGGTACAATTTATAAATGTATCTTTCATAAATAGTGACTTATTGCCATTAATGTAGAAAAGGAGAAAATTTGACTAAATAACCAGATTTGTAATATGGGAATTTTTTTTAATCGAATTGTGTCTGATCATTGGTGATTAATAAAAAACAACATTTAATATTTAAAATAATTTGTTTTACATTAATTTACAGTAAATGTTCAAATTGTTTGCCTCCCACTCTTATGCATGCCCTACATCTTCGGATAAATGCTCTTCTGAGCTGTCTAGTGTACCGTCGCTCGCTTATTTTTGATGCGGCCGCTTTGACACGACTGTGAAGTTCGTCCAAAGACCGTATAGGCTTACGGTAACTTCCTCTTTAAGGCAGCCCCAGTAAAAAAAATCCAATGGATTTAGATCCGGTGAACGTGGCGGCCACAAAATTGGCCCTAGACGTCCGATCCACCTATTTGGGTATCTGCTGTTTAAATATGCACGAACCGGAACAGCATAAAGCGCAGGACAACCGTCATTTTGCAGCCAATACGATTCCCTCAGGTCCTCGGAAACCTCTTGTAATAAATTGGGGAGAACGTTTTGAAGAAACTCCAAATAACTTTGCCCCGTCAAATTCCCCGGTAATTCAAATGGGCCAATTACCATACCATTTAAAATTCCAGTCCAAATATTTATTTTAAATTGGTATAGCTACCTGTCTTCACGCATAAGATGGGGATTTTCTAGTTTCCAACTATGTAAATTATGTAAATTTACATAGCCGTCTCTTTTCAGCGTTGACTCATCGCTCCACAAAATATTATTAAAAAATTGCGGGTCTCTCTCCATCATAGCCAGCAAAAACGCACTCTTGCTTGAAAATCTCTCGGTTGGAGAGTTTACACGCGTGTGACGTGGTAAGGGTGGAATCTGTTTTTCTTTAAAATATCTTGCACGATCGATTTTCCAATGCCTGGGCGTCGAGCTATTGCTCGCGTAGAGGTTGAAGGATCATTTTCAATCTCTTCAAGCACCACGTCTTCTACATCAGGACGAGCGATTCTTCCAGTGCTTTTACCACCTACACCACTACCCGGTATTCTTCCTTCTGAGTAACAACCGTGGACTCTTATAAATACGCGGTAGTCTGGATGGCGCAAATTAGGCTATCTCACCCTATAAAGAGCTGCGGCTGCATTTGCGTTGCCTCTGCATTCTCCATAAATAAACTGCATGTTTGCATATTCTTGAGCCGTGTACTGATAACGTGGCATTTTGATGCACTAAAGTACAGTTCAGTCCAGAAACAAGCGAAATCGTCGCAAATATCACCAAACAAACCATAAAAACATAACACAAAAGATGGTCGGTATGGCATGCGCGCAGGTAGCAAAATGAAGCTCGCACGGCCCATTTCACGCTAGTAAAGTAACCATTATAAACATTTAAATTGGTTATTTTATTACATTCAAATTAGTTAATTTCTAACAATTTGGTTTCAATTTGTTTTAAAACAGCTGTTTTCGTGTTTGATCAATTCCTGATGCGTTTTTATTAATCCCCAATGATCAGACACAATTCGATTAAAAAAAAATTCTTACTTAAATACGAGTTGTCTTCCATTGTCTCGAGTCTCGATTATTATGACATTTCTGAAATAAATCAGCTGCAGAAACGAGCAGTTGGCGACACTCATATGTACCTACCTGGACTAAATAAATCTGACTGACAGGCACCGCAGAGCCCGAACCAGGAGTCCCGGAAACATTCTTCCGGGTGACAATTTGAAAATGTATAAATGGATGAAATTGCTTGTAGATTGCCGATTTTTGAGAACCTTCCTTAATGGATAATTAACAGAGAAGTTTAATTTTATTACAACTGTTTACTGATTTAAGAATACAGTATTCTGTAACTTTAAGGGTGTTACCACACCAATCGATCCACCGTCACCAACATGGCTAACATCTCAAAATCATAGAAGATAAAACATTCCTTGGCTACTCCTAAAAATAAAGTTACTCTCATTTATTTCAATTGAAACATTAGTCTTGAGGAAACAACTGTCTGAAGTATAACCGTTACTCCAGGCGGAACTGTCATTCTCAAATTTCCTACTAATTATTTATCAGCTTACCGAATCTTAAAATCTGCAGAACAATTAGAGAAGGTTGAAATCTGGCAAAAGGAAATATCTGACCTAAGTAACGAACGCAAAAGGAGTATTTGTCGGTTTGCCAGTGATAGTAAAGTTTCCGTTGTTAAGACCTCCTTTGGGGGGTAGTCCTTCCCGTTTGGAACGCCCTAATAATCACGTTTACGTGGTTATGCTCCGGTAAAGGGAAGAAACAGCCAGTATCTAAATACCAACTCTGAAACGTTTATGTTTTTTTTTTAGTTTCTACGGTTGGCAACGAATCATATAGTCAATATAATAATCACATTCAATATTGATAAATTAAACACCTACAACAAAATGATGTCCATTATTGCGGATAACTCTGTAGACCCACGGAGGTGGGCAGCGACGTGCTAGTTTACCCACTATGAATATAGTAAAGAAAATGTTACCTCTGGAATGTATAATTATTTCCATTTAAAAGGATATTTAAAAGAAGTTCTCGTACGAACTCAATAATAATAATAATATAATAAATCCCCAGAAATTGTACGCGGCTTTTTTGTACATCAACAGAAATGTAGGGAAAATAAAAAAAAAAATATTTTCAAATGAACTCAGCTCAAAATCATTTTCGATTCGTACGACTATTTCATCACTATTTTTTGGCAAAAACTTTAAACTGAAAGTCGTAGGCGTTCCGGAGACATTTGAAGTTTTCAAATGTTTACGCCATAATCCTCATCAGGGTACTGTTATAGATGCATTTGTTCCGTAAGGCTATTGTCACAAAAATGCTGACATAACGTCTGTCCTGTAAACTTTATTCTTTTAAATAATATAATTAATCAGTCTTATGTTTTATTTCGTCGTGACCGGACGTTTTTCCACGTTTATTCTATATTTCCAAGTTTATTTGTATTTTCTAATTCTATTTCCATTTCAATAAACTCTAGCAATATAAAATATATTTTTTTTAACCTAACCTAACTCCTGACCCAGCCCGTAACAGTGGTGTCAGAAGTGGGATACCAGTTGAATCGAATATAACTGGTATTTCGTACGGGTCAAACAAAATTAACTAATGCTAAAAAGGGTAAAGTGTCACTAACTAGTTATGAAAGTGAAAGTGCTATATATATCAGACTTCAAAGTTTGCAAAGACACATAAGTTTTGAATAAAATAACCCGTCACCTACTGTGTTGCCGTCTCCACGCAACCCTGAAGAATCATTGCTGCTGCCGCCCTCTGTTAAGGGCCTTAGACCCAACGTCCAGACGGCCTACTTCGTCTCAGACTTGTTTGAGGCTCAAGAGCTGCGCTACTGAGACACCTGTGCCGTTCTAGTTTCAACGCTGCTTCTTACCGTCCTCGCTGCTGGTGTTGCCGCCACTGCTGCTGCCATTGCTGTAGCCGTTGACGCTGTTCTTGCCGTTGCTGCTGTTGCCGCCTTTTTGTGGTGACCTACTGCCGCCCTCACCTGACTGAAGTGATGAAACTATTCCTGCCGTTCTTGTGAGTCCAACATTTTATTAGTTGTTTTGTCCATTACCTATACTATCCTTTAATAGATTTAAGCGTTATTCTAAAAATACTATAAAGTCTCACTTTCAAAATGTCGACAAAGAGTGATAAATCGGAAATAGTGCTTTCAGAACAATACCCAATCAATGTTCTCTGTAACTTCTTTAACTCATATAGTGGACAACGCGAGAATTTGACAGCGTTCTTAACCAATTGTCAAAACGCCCTAAATTTGGCATCCAAAAGTCAAAAGGACTTATTACTAAAATACATTATTTCCAAACTCGAAGGCAAAGCCCAAGTAGCTTGTTCAAACAAAATAATCGATAGTTTTGACGAACTAAAAGCAACGTTAAATCAAAATTTCGGCGATCGCAAACACTACAATCATTTATTATTAGAGCTACAGTCATGTAAACAGTTACCGTCGGAGTCTGTAGCCCAATTCGCACTTCGAGTTGAAACCTGTCTCACAGATCTTCAATCAGAAATACATAATTCAGACTCCTTAAAAAGGGAGTTGCCCGGTCGCATAGTCATGACAGAAGACCTAGCATTATTTTCCTTTTCAATAGGCGTTAATTCACGACTCAGTAACATTGTTCGATGTCGACAACCCGATAGCCTAAACGCGGCAGTCAGTATAGCTATCGAGGAAGAAAAAATATATAATTATGTGTCGAAACCCTTCCTGCCCTTACCCAAAAACGCGCATAATCCTCAGAGACCCTCACAAGGGCCATCATCATTCTCAAATCGCCCATCAACATCCACCCCTCCACGTCACTTCCAAACCCCAAGACAGACCAGTTCGCCAGTTATTTGTAGGTATTGCAAAAACGTGGGACACGATATTTCTCAATGTCGAAAACGCCAATATAACAATTCAAGGCGTAACAACATGTTTCAACAGGCGCATCAGGTTGCGATAGAAATGCCGAGTACGCCGATCCCACGTGAACAAGACACAGACAGTAATTTAAACTGATAAGTCAGGCATCGGGATCGTGTTACCGTATGTCTGCAGTTTTTAATCATAGAATAAATAATGACACAGAAGTGACAAATGTTATAAACTCAAGTTTGTTACCTACTTCGACAAAGGTAAATAATTTACCAAATAATTCCATTTTTTCTTAATCCACAAATCATCCTAAATCTACTAATTCTACGAAATCTACTAGTTCTAAGAAATCTTCTAATTCTACAAAACCTACAAATTCTACTAAATCTACAAATTCTACGAAATTTACTAATTCTCCTAAATCTACTAATTCCTCTGAATCCTATACTACTAAATCGCATTACAATTCTAATTATACGTATCCTAATTCTAAGTCGAATGATAAATTTTGTAAAATAAATACTACTTCCAATAACAGTAAAAATCTAACTTTGAGTTCCAGTTCTAAGTCACTAGGCACTAAAAACAGCCACCAGTTTGCCAATCCGAATATCTCTTTCTCGGTTGTTACTGACCCGAGTAGCCAAAACGGTTCAAGTCCTACTAAGTGGTGCGCCAGTACTAAAATCGAGAATTGTACTAATTCAAAAATCCTTGATACTGAAATTAAACTTACTTTGTCTCACTCAGATTTACGTATTCAATCTCTAAATCAGCTACCTTTGAGTCGAAATCAAGTAATCGATAATTTTATTGAAGAACCTTTAGAGTTTCCAACAATTTATGATACCTCAAACTCCTTTCCTTTTATTGAAGTTACCACATCACACTCAGATAAACCACTTAAATTTCTAGTCAATTCAGGCACTTCAATTTGCCTAGTCAAGCAAACTAGCTTATCAGAAAGTTCTAAATTACAACCTCAGACTTTAAAATTCAAGGGTATTAATGATATTAATTCGTATTCAGAAACGAAAGGAAATTTTACAATAATAATTAATAGCAAAGATTCTATTCCATTTCCCTTCACATTTCATGTCGTTAATACTGTAAACTTAGTATATGATGGTATAATTGGATCAAATTTCTTGTCTCTTTATAACGCTAACATTTCGTACAGCGAGCTGAAACTAAAGGTCATTTTTGAAACTAAAGGTAAATTCACGTGAGACATACTTTGACCTAAAATTTGTTGACGGAACATATGTAATTCCTGGCCGATGTGGAATGTTGATTGAGTGTTCCGTGTTCCGCCAATCCAGAAATCACCGAAGGCCTAATTCTCACTAAACTGTTAAAGGAATATCCCAAATTATATTTCACTAAATGTCTCACGAAAGATAACCTAGCAATAAAATTAATATTTCTGTTTTAAATACGTCAGAAAACGAATGTATTTTAGGGCCCTTACAATTAACCCTAGAGCCTGTAGCCTATATCCAAGATAGTTCAATCAATCCACCCTTACCTAGTTTTTGCGACAGCATTAATACTACCAATCATTTTACTAACTTAGACAGAGACAGACAAGTACAAACCTTATTAAGATGTGATCATCTCAACCGCGAAGAAGATAACGCCTTACGTAAACTTTGTTCGGAATATCATGATATATTTTACCTAGAAGATGACAAACTAACTGCTACCGGTACCTTACGTCATGAAATACGTACTACGTCACAGACTCCCATTCACGCCAAAACTTACCGGTTTCCAGAGTACCACGAAGACGAGGTTAGCAAGCAAGTTCAAAATATGTTAGATCAAGGAATAATATCACCATCTATTTCACCTTGGTCAGCCCTTATTTGGGTTGTACCAAAAAAACAAGACGCTTCCGGAAAACCAAAGTGGTGCATTGTTATTGACTATCGAAAACTGAATGAAATAACCATCGGGGATGCCTACCCCATTCCGAACATCACTTACATACTCGACCAACTAGGGCATAGTAAATACTTCACTACCCTCGACTTGGCATCTTCTTTCCACCAGGTAATTACCATGGAAAAAGACGCCGAGAAAACAGCCTTCTGCATACCGGGGGGTTCGAGCTTATCAGGTCATTACCAGTTTAATAGGATGCCATTTGGCCTTAAAAACGCGCCTTCAACCTTTCAACGCCTAATGAACATAGGTCTTTCAGGCATTCGAGGTATTCACTGCTATACATATTTGGATGATATCGTAGTATTTAGCGGAGACCTTGACAGTCATGTGTCAAAATTGAAACTTGTTTTCGAAAAATTGCGCAACCATAACTTAAAACTTCAACCTGATAAGAGCGAATTCCTACGAAAAGAGGTACAGTACTTGGGTCATATAATATCAGATCAAGGTGTCAAACCAGATCCTAAAAAGGTCGAGTGTGTTCGTAAGTTCCCAGTTCCAAAAAATGCACGCGATATCAAATCATTCTTAGGCCTCGTAGGATATTATCGTCGCATAATTAACAATTTCTCTAACATTACTAAGCCCCTGACATCTCTTTTGAAAAAAGACACACAGTTTAATTGGCTGCTAGAACAACAAACTGCGTTTGACTCACTCAAGGACAAAATTACAACTGCCCCCATACTACAATACCCTGACTTTTCTAAACCCTTCCTCCTTACCACTGACGCATCCAAATACGCTACTTCTGCCGTTCTATCTCAAGGTGAAATAGGGAAAGACCTTCCCATTGCATATGCTTCTAGGACACTCAATAAATCCTAAGGAAACTATTCGACGACTGAAAGGAATGTCTACCAAAACTTTCCGCCCCTACTTATATGGACGTAAATTCACAATAATTACTGACCACAAACCGCTCCAGTGGCTCTTTAACTGTAAAGACCCTAGTTCCAAATTAATTCGCTGAAGACTAAAACGCGAAGAATTGGATTACGAAATTTCTTACAAAAAGGGCAAACTAAATTGTAACGCCGACTCCTTGTCCCGAAATCTTGTTCTCACCCTCGAAGACGACTCACCTTCAACTTCTGAAACTTATGACAAGTTTTTACAAATTAGCCAACGACAAACTTTTACCCCTGACACAGTAATCGAAGAACATAATGAATCCTTACTAAAAACAAAGTGCAAAATGATTGTTTATCCGACGGCCGTTCACCTTGACGACTCAATGCCGTATTGTTCTGAAATAATTGACCTATCTGACAAACAAAATAGCCTAAATGACATACGTAACGTAGAACGCGAACTTTAATGAACGCGAAACTAAACTTTACACATATTAAAGCACCTCGAATGACATACACCTTTACACACACTTATTCTTAAAAGTTCATCATTATGACTCCGTTAGCTACAAAGATATTTTTAATTTACTCAAAAGTTACCGTGATATGCTAACTACATTATACATGGAAGAAAAGGAATTTGCCATATCTGACTTTCAAGATCCTTTTAATAAATTGTCCTTCACAAAAATTTATAATATTCTATCTTTCTTATTCCATAATACAGGCATTAAAATACATATATATTATAACAACATTCTATTTCCTACGCCTACCGAAATACCTATGATACTAAAAGACAACCATGACTCACCGACCGCGGGACATCCGGGTATAACTAGGATGTATGACAGACTTAAGACCATGTATTGGTGGAAAAGTATGCGACAAGACATCGAGAAATACGTTAAGAACTGCAAGTCCTGTCAAATAAACAAACCGCTTCGACAAACTAATAGAGCCCCCTTGATCATTACATCCTCCGCGACTCGCCCTTTTGATAAAGTATATTTAGATTTAGTCGGCCCCTTCCAGAAACACATTCCTATAAATATAAATTAATTTTAACACTACAGGACGATTTGACCAAGTACTCGCAGGCTTATCCCATGGTATCCTGTTCTGCCGAAGAGACAGCGCAGCGTTTCGTACATTTCATCTCACATGTAGGGATACCAAAACAAATCGTTACGGACCAAGGTACAAACTTTTGTTCAGACATGTTCACGCAGTTAGAAAGACTTTTTAACATTAAACACATACTAGCATCCCCTCATCACCCCCAAACATGTGGGGCACTCGAACGCAGTCACCCCACGCTTAAAGAATATTTACGGTCATACATAAATGAAAACCAACACACTTGAGATCTATATATAAATACTGCCATGTTAGCTTACAATAATAATATACATTCTACTACGGGTTTCTGTCCTTACGAACTTTTGTTTGGTTTTAAACCTTATATACCGAGCATTGATATTTTAGAACATAATACTCATACAGATTACATCAGAGCTCTAAATCATCGCCTATATTACAGTAGACAGAGAGCAATAAATAACATCCAGGCGTCTAAAGAAAAATCAAAACATTATTATGACTCACATGCGAGACCAGTAACTTACAATACAGGTGACTACGTTTATGTACGTTGCCATCATAAACAAAATAAGGCCTTATCACCAGTGTGGAAAGGCCCTTTTCGTATAATAAAAATAAACGGTAACCATACAGTCACTCTTCTAATTAATAGAAAACATGTACGTCACCATTATGACGAAATTAAACTAGCACCGTCACAATAGCGTCCGTCACATAGTCACAGTAGTCACAATCCGCTCTTTTCAGGTACATCACGTGCATCGGCTCCGTGACGTCAGAGTTTGTTGAGCCGATAATCCATAGACCGGGGCTGTTCTTCGATAAACTTTTGGATGCTAAATTTACAAATGACGACTGGAACATAGTGACGTACTTAGATGTCAGCAGTATCCACCCATCTTTTAATATAATAGAGTCACTTTTCGACCGTATCAACGAATACTGCAAAGATCATTCATCCTCTTCTATCAAAACAAATTGTATTAATTCGATCATGTCCCTACAAAGTCAACGCTCAGATAATGTTAAAAAGTTTTCTTCCGTGTCCTATTTAGTTTCCAACGAGCAGCCGAAACGTTTTAAAAGAGGTCTATTCAACGCTGGCGGCACGCTATTAAAAACATTTTTCGGCTTTTTAGATTCCGATGATGCTATAAAATACTCCGAAGCCATTGATAGTGTACAATCAAATGAAAAAGAGTTGTCCCGCCTTATGCGTGACAATATTCATGTAATTAGATCTACAATCTCTACTTTTAACAGTTCAATTTATAAATTAATTCAAAATGAAATTTATATAAATAGCAACTTACACACTATCAATAAAGCTTTTGAAGAAATCATGAACTCAAATGATAAGCCACAAATAAAAACTCAGCTCAATTCGTTACTCACTTCTTTAGAAAATATTATTTTAACAATCTCATTTAAGATAGATGATAACAATAACGCAATCCTTTTTAGTAAATTGAATGTCCTACATCCCGCCATATTAAGTCCTTTACAATTATTTAATGAACTCGAACGACACCAAAATGAACTTCCTAAACATTCCGACTTGCCAATACAATTATCATTACAAAATATTCACGATATCATTGATGTTTCTAAATTAATAAGTTACTATCATAACAACAAAATAATTGTTGTCATCAAAATACCTCTAGTACTGGCTCAGGTCCACAATGTTTACAAAGTCATTTCACTACCAACAGCTTACGACATTTTGAAACCTGAGACATTCGTAATGATCGCGCCTAGTAAAAGGTACTTGACAATTACAACGGATCATATGTTTTACTCACTTAGAGACACTATGGATGAGTGCAAAGTGATAATATATTTTCAATGTTCGCGAATCCGACGTGTGGAACCGTGTTGATGACCGAAGTGGTAAATAGACTTCCGAATAAGTCCGAAACCAAGCTGGTCAAAGGCCACGTCGACGTGTTTCACGAACTAAGTAACAACCGCTGGTTGTTTGTGCAAAGTGAGCCGGGAAAGTGTCATACAATAGGTCTTTACCTATGAAACTGCCGTTTTGCCGTACTGGCCATTTCAAATGAAAATATTTTTTTTTTGACTGATAATTCTAATTTCAAATTAATTTTATTTGACAAACATGGAATTCTTTTTCTAAAATCGTCATTTGTTTAATAGTTAGTGTTTTGTTTTCAACGCATTCGAAAATTTTTCGTCATCATGGATAAGTTAAAAATTCGAGTAATTATGGAGTATGAGTACCGTCGTGGCAGCAAAGCGGCACAAGCGGCACGCAACATCAACGACGTTTACGGAGCGAACACTACAAACGAACGCACCCCCCGTTATTGGTTTACCCGCTTCCGTTCTGGAAATTTTGACCTGAAAAATGAACCCCGTGGTCGTCCGAAAACTTTGGTCGACAATGACGAATTAAAGGCAATTGTGGAAGCTGATGAAACTCAATCCACGGCTGAATTAGCAGCAGCTTTAGACGTTAGCATCAAAACAATATTGGTCCATTTGCGTCAAATTGGCAAGGTAAAAAAGCTTGACAAATGGGTACCCCACGAACTCAATGACCGCCAGCGCGAAGTACGCATGGAGACGTGCCTTGCACTGCTCAGCAGGCATACAAATGAAGGAATTCTGAACCTCATTGTTACTTGTGACGAGAAATGGATCCTGTTTTACATTCGTAAGCGCTCAGCAAGTTGGTTGGACCCTGGTTCAGCACCCAAACAATGCCCTAAACGAAAACTTACCCCTAGAAAAGAGATGGTCACTGTTTGGTGGTCTAACGCGGGTGTAATTCATCACAGCTTCTTGCCAAACGGGACAAGCATTACTGCAGATGTGTACTGTGAAGAACTGAACACAATGATGGAGAAGCTCGCACATCTCCAACCAGCTTTGGTCAATCGTTCGGCTCCACTGCTCCTGCACGACAACGCGCGACCTCATACTGCACAGCAGACGGTCTCCAAGCTACAAGAGTTGGGGTTGGAAGTTCTCCGTCATCCGCCGTACTCACCAGACCTTGCGCCTACAGATTTCTACTTTTTCCAGAATTTGGATAACTTCTTGGCGGGAAAAAAATTCAATACTCGAGAGGCAGTAAAAAATGCCTTTTAAGAATTTGTTGCCTCCCGTCCAGCTGATTTCTTCAAAAAAGGCATCAATATGCAACCAATGCGTTGGCAAAGATGCATTGATTGCACGGGTGATTATTTTGATTAATAGAAATAAAAAATATATAAAAACATTACGCTTCATTTATTTCGTGAAATACGGCAATTTCATAGGTAAAGACCTAATAGTTTGTGATAAGAACGCTCTAGGTATTGAAGAGGTCCTATTCGGAACGGGCATTTTAATCCTTCCTAAAACATGTAAAGCTTTTTATAAGTCTATGCAATTTTCAGCCAGTTACACGCTCACTCTGAATATCTCATCAAGTTTATCAAACTTCAATATCCTCTTGGATGATTGCTGTGGGAAAATTAAAGTTAATAAAACACTTACTAATTTGCCATTTGTAAAATTAAATAATCTTAATAATTTGGACTCTCTGGTACATGCTAGTATTTACCTCGATAAATTCCAAAAAGACCTAGATAAACTAGAAAGTCCTAGCCCTTTTCATAGATATAGTGCTCAATATATTTCTTTAAGTTATATTTTAGAAATTTTGTTATCTTTATTTTTGCTTTATAAGTTTCGGCGCTTGTACTGCAGCACAAGACGCTCATCAAGCTGTTGCATACAGATTTTTAATCAATGAAAATAATAAAAGGACTGACAAGGCGTTACACTCTGTTGATGTTGATAAAGTCTACGAATTTTCCGAAGACCTGGGTCCTATTCCAAACGTCCCAAAACGAAATATAGTATTGTAAGTACTTAGTAAGTATTGTTTGATTGTAATTTCAAATTTAAACCTAAGTATTGCTAAATTAGATAAGTATATAAGATATGTATAAGTTTTCATCTCTTAAATCTAAATATAATACAAATTGAGTGAACTTAAGTATACCTATCACTAAAAGTAGTATAAGAAAAAGAAACAGTTTAATTAAACTTATTTGATAGCTTAATCTAGTTGATATTATAATTACTGTGTGATCCAATACCTCTCTTTTCATTGTATTGCATACTTATGTCAACACTTTATTATTGATAACTTTTACCAACTAACTTAGTTCTAGTTAAGATTACTTAATAAGAAAGTTTATCTACCATTTCAATAAAATGCTTTTATTATTTAGTTATGTAAATTGTAATACTATGTTTTTGTTAATTTGTAATATCATGTACTAACTGACGGTCACAGCGTTTATCTCACATCTCTTTTCCGTGATGTTCGATCTTGTCGGGAGAGGTGTTATAGATGCATTTGCTCCGTAAGGCTATTGTCACAAAAATGCTGACATAACGTCTGTCCTGTTAACTTTATTCTTTTTTCTATATTTCCAAGTTTATTTGTATTTTTTAATTCTATTTCCATTTCAATAAACTCTAGCAATATATATTTATATAATCTATATAAATTTTTTTTAAACTAACTCCTGACCCAGCCCGTAACAGTACCTTTATATTTCTGGAATCTTTCGTCAACTTTTTCTGAGATTTGGCATGTCGTTATCACTATTTCATGACTATTTTTTGGCACAAACTTTAAACTGAAACTCGTAAGCGTTCCGGAGAAATTTGAAGTTTTCAAATGTTCAAGCCATAATTCTCACCAGGGTACCTCTGGAATCTTTCATCGACTATTTCTGACATTTGGCATCACTATTTCCTGACTGAAATGAAATGAAATAAAATATTTATTTTTCTCAACTTTGACAATTACTTGTTCTCATTGATGTCAAATAAAACATGACTTTACCACCAGTACGGAAAACCTTCGTGAAGAAGAACTGGCAAGAAACTTCACAGGTATATTTTTTTCAAAACAAATTTACAGAGTCTCTTTATGTCTATACAAAATTATTCTTTTCTGCATCTGTTAGCTAGGCAAGTCTCCATCCCCCCAAGTATCCAAACGACGAACACCCTCAAACGGCACCCGTTCACGAGTTAACGCGGGATCCAGCCATCGCCCTCCTCAACCGAGTCCGTCACCCGACGCTACCATAAGAAGACGTACTATTTTTTGGAACCTAAACCAAGTCGATAGACCTTACCGTTTGCTTGTACGAGAGGTGAGGATTACAGCTTGACGTTCAAGCCATAATCCTCACCAACCTATAGCTATCACGCCGAAACTATAATGCGACTAGTTTTTTGATTTTGCTCACATCGCTCATATACCCGTTCCGATTGCTCGTGAGCGCGCTCACAGCGATATCGATACGTCATCAATGACGTCATAAACGCCGCCATCTTCCCGCTCACAGTGCCAAAGCTACGGAGCATGGTCGCTGTGAGCGGTCTGTCAAAACTGACACATGACGTTACTTTGCTGATGTTTTTATTTATCGATTATAGATTAATTAATTGCTTTTTAATTTTCTTTTGTAGTAATGTTAAAAAGTGGCTCCTGCTTCATTCAGGTTCAAAGATTTTAATGAAATTATAACTTTAGAGTTAATCGACGAACAATCAGAATGTTAGCGCGCTATTTACCGTTCCGATTGCAATAGCACTTATATAACTTTTAGCGCGCTAAAACTAATCGGAACGGTTTTGAGCACTTTTAACGCACCATTAGTTAGGGCCTTAACAATTCACTTACTTTTGCTTGCGACTTCGGTCGGGTAAATTTAACCTACCCTCGACAATCTGGGAATAAAAAGTGTGAAGTATTAGTCTTAATTTGCATACCAAAAACTCATACTGGTTTATTCAGTAGTTTTTAGAACCCTCACAAGCTTTCACATTTATAATGCTTTAGAATTTCTCATTCATATTGTACAAAATTAGATTATAAAATCAAAATTGGAATATCAAAAAATGCCATTCTAACTAACGTGGTATGCATTTTGCGACAGGCTGACCCGTTTTGTTTTGTCAATCAAAGTGCCATATAAATATAACACAATAATAAATACTATTTGTAAGAGAACAACATTTATTTATTTACAATATTTCAGAATTGAAAAATAGAGATAGTAAAATACAGCATTTAAAACAGAATATATTCCTATATTTAGATAAACATTTGAAAATACAACTTTAAATGCCTTGCTCAATTACACTTAAACAATCTTTACATTTGTTCACATAAAATGTATTATTGTAAGATACAATACTATTAAAAAAGTTCCCAGCATTTGTTAATTGTACAGGTACACAATTTAAAACATCCATATTGTCACTTCCAACTCGCACACATTCCTTTTCAATTGACTCCAAATATTTCAAAGCAGATTTGTTCAGCATCTCCCCAAGTATAATGCTACCACTCGGGGTGAATCCAGTCTTGTTAAAACATTTGCTTGAAATTATATACAGAACACTCACATTGAAGTGTGTCAATGAGCAATAGTTTTCAATCACTAAGGTGTCTCCAATTGATAATTCACTGAGAGCTGTTAGGAGCATCCTAAAGCAGGATTTTTCATGTACATGATAATCACTGACAAGATTATGGTCCGGCAAGCACAGCACTTTAGACAGGCTGACATTGCCATCATTTATTTTACTGCAAGTATTTATCCTTTGTACAAGAATTATGTCTTTAAACTCATCTTCTACTAAGATTTGTTGATAAAGTCTCAACACTGGTACATATATAAATTTCGAACTGTTAACTTTCTGCAGTGGACTCCCAATTGTATACACAATTTTCAGCTCAGTACTCTCATAATGATCCAGCCACATGATATCAGACTTGATGTACAACAGCTGATTCGACAGGTGCCCTGCTTGTAACTGAGATTTTAAGTTCTGGCATTTTTCTTTCAGGGACATCTTCGTGTACATCTGTCGCTCAGTGTAAGATCCTCTGTGATATCTTGGATTTATATTTTGTTTATTTTCTTCATGCAGTGCTCCCTTGAGAATTTCACATTCATGATCAAGAGGTCTCAAATCGTAGTGATAAATAAATTCAGATGCAACTAAAGCTCGGATCTTCTTGATATCTCGATGTAATGAAACATTTTTCTGCATGAGGTAAGCATGGAGGTTATTGTTTATAACTTGGCATTGTATTGAACAGTAGTATTTGGCACAATCCTCAATTTGTCTGAGAAATGTTTTAGGGATGGATTCTAAAGGAAATAGGGAAAAGTTTTCATACATTTCTGTTCCATAAGCAGATTTAAGTGTAGGCAAGTATTGCTCTAAAACCAAGATTCCTTTATACTGCAGGCACACAGCGTACACTTCAGAATTACCTTGTCTGGATGTTACTGGTTTATAAATATTGACTTGACCAAATAAATTATTGACCAAATATAATAAGTTAATAGTTGAATGTTCAAATATGGTAAACAATTTGTATATTAAAGTTCCACCTGAAATTAAAAGAATGAAATTAGTATTACAAAATTGATATATTCTCTATTGAATGGAATATCATTTATTTTACCTGGACTGAGAGCTTGTAAAGCTGTGACTATTTCACAAAAATGCAAAGGAGAGGTGAGTTCTTCTTGCGCATCGGGCTTTAACATACAGTCTATTGAACCATCTGCTGTTACTAGCATTACCTACACAAACAAGAAACATTGTTAATTTACTTCTGAATCTTAAGACTCACAGATTAAATTATTATAATAACCTACCTTGCCCAAAGCAGTAGCATTTTGTATGATTGATTGTGAGTTTGCCCAGTCCATTAAATTCCCTGTGTTGTCAACTCCAAAATGCCATCTTTCCAATGTATGGAACATGAACCTATCATCATTTATCATATTTGATAGAGAATTGCCTTCATAGTAAGGGTTTAATGTATTTGCTAACCAGCCCCACTGTGAACATTAATAATTAAATGTAAAATAATATAATTAAAAAGTAAGTACTAACATTACACTCCACAAAACTCACCTCCATTTGTGGATAATGAGTTTTTAAGTAATGGTTAAGTGAGGTAATGAAGGCTCCTGGTGCTTCACATAAATGGAGAGACACCATTCTCATATCTTTCACAGCTTCTTGAGGTATGATGTTGTATGTTGTTGCACACTCATAAAACTTAGTCCATGCTTGTGTCAGGAACTCAGGATCTATCTGCACTTTAATTTGCCAACACACGTCACCGGCTGGATTTCGGCGCCTTGTATGACTACTCCATTCTTCAATGTTGAAGTCATTCAACTGACTCTTGTGGAAATTTAGTTTTGATTTTAATGACTCCAGTTCTTTTATTTTCCATGGAGTTGATGTGAACCATGAATTAACGTCTGGTAGTTTCCACTCTGATGAGGCTTGAAAGCTGAACTTTTTGTTAAATAAGCAAGTAAGCTCATCTTCAAATTCATTTGTATTGTAGAAGTTATGCCTTGATTGCAGAAACCCTTCATTATTAGAATACATGTTAAATAACCTCGCACGTGTAGAATACACGGAATACTAAAAGAACCAGTTACTTAGTCTCTAAACATCTTCACAGAAATATTGTTCTTCAAATACTACTAAAAGACAAAAACACTAATTCCGCATTATTGCAAATTTTTATTGACATTTTCGTAAATAAACAATGTACGATCTTCGAGATTCTAATCAATCAAACCCACTCATTTGATTGATACAAAATGAGTCGCAGTCACAGATTATACAGTTGTGTGTTTTTTTACCGGTATATTTATTTCGAATTCAATAGAAACTGAAGTACTTTACTACATTAGCTTCCTCGCATGGTAGCTCGGCAGTAGTCTATGTAGAAATCCACCAATAGAATAACTGAATTTTTTTGGAAAAGATAAATGAAAGCAATAAATCATAGGGATAGAGTTTTACCTCACACCCCGCTGAGCTTTCTCGCACCACTTTGGTGGATATACAGCCATTATACCCAAGTATCGTATATCAGATTTCTTAGTTATACGTAAGTTTTTAAAACAGATATAATATACAAAAAAATACATCCATTAATCTTGTATTTATAATAATTTTAAATTCTTAAAAGTCTTCTAAAAACTCTAATATATCGAAAGTTAAAATTAAGAATTAAAAGAAAATTACAGATTAATTTACAATTGTAGAATTAAACTTCTTGGATAGGAAGTATTGAAACATCCTTGCATTTATGATCTCTTTCCGTCGAGTAAGGGTGTTACACCCTTCGATTTCCGTGATAAAACCTTTGTCAAATGTTCGATAGAAATAAATAACTATGTAATTTATTTGTAGCTATTTTTTTTTATTGATAATTAGACGTTTGTCTTCTATCTCACCTGATGGAAAGTGACGATGAAGGTGTTACGCGTCTATCCACGAGATACCTATTTACTCGACGCTTGAAAGAATTAGGACTTTAGTTTTCTGGGAAAACAGACGCAGGCAGTTCATTCCACACCTTGGCGACCCGCACCAAAAAGGAACTATTCGTTTCGTTCGGAAAAACTTCTTGGGATATCTACCATAAAGGGATGGAAGGCCTGTCTGCGTCTAGTAGTCCGATCTAAGAAGGGTGTGGGTTCAACCTGATCAAAAAGAGCATTCGCGCACTGTCCAAAATGTAATCTGTAGAAGACTGCTAAACTCGCAACTTTCCGACGATGGTCGAGGCTTTACAGATTTTTGGTGCTGAGGTCAAAGTTGTTAATAATTTTACGGGCTCTTCGGTCAACTGCGTCCATGCTTCTAGTTGGTACTTTGCAGAACCATCCCAAAGGTGGCTACAGTACTTCATACAAGATCGAACTTGAGCTGTGTACAAATTGAGTAGCTGTTCAGGGCTGAAGTACCGTCGGACCTTCGAGATTATTCCCAACTTCTTTGAAGCAGTTTGAGCCATGGACACAATTTGTTGCCCGAAGTTTAGTTGGGACGATATAGTTACGCCCAGAAGACCTAGGTGGTCGGTTAAGGGTACAGAAACATTTTGGAAAGTGGGCGTTAGGTTGAAACTGCTCTTTTTCGCGGAGAATAAACACACCTGTGTTTTTGACGGGTTAAATTTGACCAAGTTGAACTCGCCCCAATTGGACACTTTATTTAAGGCCAAATCCACCCACTCAATGTGCAGCAAATTAATGTGCAGCAAGAATAACGTTGCAGAGAGAACAGAAGTACCCCGGCATTAATTGCCATTAGGTCAGAAGAGCAGCCGTCTAAGACTACTCGAATTGACCGTTCCCTCAGAAAATCAGATATCCAGTCGCAGAGCCCTTTAGGTATTCCGTATGCTGGAAGCTTACTCAAGAGACCATCATGCCAGTACCTATCAAAAGCCTTGGAAATGTCTAAGGATACAGCTATAGCTTCACCGTGACCTTCCAAGGCTTCGCTCCATAAGTGAGTGGCATACACAAGAAGATCTCCTGTCGAGCGTCCACTGCGAAAACCATATTGGTTATCACTAAGGAGCTCGTTGGACTCAAGGTATGCCAGGAGACGATTGTTCAATACACGCTTCATAACTTTGCAAAGTATGGAGGTGATTGCAATAGGTCGGTAGTTGATAGGATCTGCACGGCTTCCCTTCTTTGGTACTGGTTGCACGTTAGCCAGATTACCATATTTTTAGCCAGTTAACCAGATTTAGGGCCCTTTCCGGATTCCAAAGAGAGTCGATACAGGCACGTTAGTATGGGCGTATATAGACAACTCGGCTGCGCAGTGTTTTAACACAACTGCAGGTATGCCATGAAGGCCGCTGGCCTTATTCACGTCTAAATTCTGCAAGCATTTAAGAACCTCCTTTTGGCGAATATGAACGGTACCCATTTTGGGTCCGAACTGAGGTAACTGGGGTGGGACTTTACCTTGACTATTTAGACGTGAATAGTCTGCAAAAAGATTAACAAAAAGGTCTGCTTTCTCTTTTGCGGTGTGGGCCAGTAAACCGTCAGGCTTCCTCAGAGGTGGCAGCGATGGGCGACAGAAGTTCGACTCAACCGACTTGGCCAGAGACCAGAAAGCTTTGCTTTCTGAAGGATGTGACGCTATCTCGTCTCCAATGCGGCCAATGTGGTCAAAGCGAGCTTTCTTGATCACCTTTTTGCAAGACTTGGCAGCAGCATTGTATCTTTTCTTCAGTTCATGCGAATCCACGGCTTTGCTTCTGCGAGCGTCAGCCCAGGCTTTGTACGCTTCTTGCTTAAGCTTTTCAGCTGTGAGGCAAGCAGCATTAAACCATAGGCGACCTTTGGTTTCAAGGGATAGGTCAGCGTAAGGAATTAAATACTTCATTGCTTGGCCTATCACACTTGATACAGCATCAGCGCAGCACGTTGGATCGGTTGATGTAAAACAAGTCTACCGCCAAGGATAAGACGCGAAAAAATGCCGCATCTCATCACAATCTGCTGACTTGTGCCGCCGTACTCGCCTAACGCCTTTTGGGCGGGTGTCAGGCGGCAAATACTGCGACACAGATTTCACCACGCAGTGGTCGGATGTCCCTAAAGGTGCAGTTACGGACACCGAGCATCTGTCAGAGTCGGTTGTCAACAGAAGATCTAAGCAATATGCAGTGTGGCCAGCAACGTCGGGGATGCGCGTGGGCTCGTGCACAAGCTGTGAGAGGCCTTGAGTCACAGAAAACTTAAAAGCCTCTCTTCCAGCGTGGTCAGTGTCCTGATACGGGTATAGCCATTGCCCGTGATGAGCGTTAAAATCCCCCAGAAACACCAACTGCGCTGAGGGAAAACGTTGCCGAACCTTATCTGCTGCATCGCTGAGATACTCTATGAGCCTCGTTGTCTCGCGATCTCCGCTATGTGACCGGTATACACTGGCATAGACCAGTTGGTCAAGGCCGGTATCAATGTGAACCCACATGACGAAAAAGTCCAGATCTTCCAAGTAACGGAGACGCTGACAACAGATCTCGTCACTGGCATACATGCACACCCCGGCGTTCAGGCGGAAATTGGACTCCAGGATGTAACAAGGATATGCCGAGACTGACGGATTACAGATCTGCGTCTCCGTTAGGAAGAGTAAGTGAGGCCTCTCTGTCTCAATATGGTGGTGGACATCGTTGATATTTGAGTGCAATCCTCTGATGTTGCAGAAGTGAACTTTAAACGAGAGGAAGTGCAACCGCTGTAGAACCTTACTCTTCTTATGAATTTTCATATTAGTTGTGTGAGTGAGGAGGACAGAAGTTGAGTGAGGCGCTGCAAATGGAACCAAGCAGCTCGCAATAAACAACGTACCGATGTGGAACTGGCTTGGAGACTGCGGGGACGCCCAAACCCACCGAGGATTGTCATCGGGTCCTCTCTAACCAGTCGCCAGCTGGCACGATGAAGCCTCCCGGGATTTTTCGCGAGGTGGCGGGGCAGCCTTTCGCATGTGGCTAGCACACTACTTGGGCCCCCTACTATCTGCGGTCGGCCAGTGGTGCACCATTTTTTCGGATCCCGCTACCCTCCAAGACCAGTTACCCGGCGAGCCAATAAATTACGAGCTGAAGACAGTTGGCGGCATGGCTTTGTTTAGTAGGTGGTGACAAGCCACGGCCGAAGCCTACCACCAGAAGATGCCTAGCTATGATCTGTTTATTTCGAAAACATTGCATTATTTCAACAAATTATTTTTATAAAAAGTTTTAAACATTATTTCAAAAAAATATTAACAATTTGGATAAATGGTATCCAATAGTATTGCAATCAAGATATTTTTTACTCCTAGTTAGCTGCATTGGCTTGGGTAATGTGCAACTAGTTCCGTAGATCATTAACGCGGAGGCTAGGGTAGGTACAGTCCAATATTTCAGTTTGCATTTATTCAAATAGAGGTTAAAAAATGCCCCAAGTTCTTCAAATCTTTCAGAATCGCCATATCGCCAAAAGTGTACGCAAACTTTTTGTAAACAATTTGTGATACTTAGACTAGGTCCGACAAATTTTTTTGATAAAACATAGTCATATAAATATCTACTTTTTACCGATATTTTAGACTTTTGACCTTGAATAAGTGCGCCAGCCGGCGGCGCCTGAGCGTCCTGGCCGTCTAAACTTCGCGGCGACTTGTGAATGACTCGTTTATGTCCGTGACAGTTTTTGAATAAAAACTTCTATTACGTGACAAAGTGTGGTCAATAGGGACTTTTAGTATTTCAGCTCTATACGAATTAATGAAAACTTAACACTATTTTGACTGGACTGTTAAGCACTTTTGCAGCTGGCAAACCACAACTTCTTATATTTAATAAACCAAAATTATATTCCATTTTCTAAAATCATAAATTAAAAGACATCAAATTCCTCAAAAGGTTTTATTCAATTAACTTATATTACAAAAATAACTTATTACAAAAAAATTTTATTAATAGCTTTAACAAGAAGAACATATATTACATTATAATTAATTTCATACAATGTATCTGAGACATATTCAAAAACGTGCCAGTATCTTCATTTAGGTTACAAGAATTCAGTCCGAGTTGGACTCGCGGCACTAAACTGTGAGTCTACGTAAGTTTTATTTAGTGTTCAATAGCAACACCCGAAAGGGCTTTCCTTCTTGATTAATCACAATTTAATTTATCACTCAACATCATACAGATAAATGCAGATTTAGTGAGCTACACAGACGCACATTGCAACTTCTGTCTGCACACACATATTAGTACCTATAATTTTTTAGAATATGTGTACACGATTCAAATATTCAATGTTTTATGTATACTTTCATATCATGCGATGTTGATGTCTTACACCGCCGCCAATGGTAATACAATGGTGAGGAACAATGAATGATAGTTCAAGAGTCTAGAAGATTTATTTGCACTTATTAGAGTACACACAACAAAGTCAAGTTTTTCTTTGATCTAACGGGTTACAAGTGTGGTGCAACTCCACTGTGTTTCTAATATAAATCAATCTACACTGTTGAGAACTGCACCATGCTCTTTATATTCTTTATTATAATCTCCAGGTACGATTGTGAAGATGGTTGGCTCTGAAACAAGAGAGGGATTTTTTTGTAACCAACTTTTTTCATTACATGCCGTAGCATGAGAGACAACAATAAAAAAAAATCTCAAAACTTATTTTACTTCAATTCCATATTTTACTTTATTGTACTGCAATTTTATGAGATAAATTCAAATAAATTATCATATACTATCTTAAGTTTTACAAAAATCAATATTACATTACAATAAAAGGTTCCCAAGATTGTCGTTCAAAGATGGGAACAGTGAGTAATATAAAGTAAAGTTCTTCTCACAATACTGGCTCAGATTACAACTGTATCTCTACGAACCCTGGACAATTACCTTAGTAGCTTCAATGATCTGGTCGATGGAGCGGTCGTTGAGGAAGGCCACGAGACTCTTGCGCAGCTCGATGATGTCTTCTGTGCTGCCGCCGAGCGTCGCCGTGCCGAAGGTTAGGGCTGAAACCAAGCAATAGTATTTGTTTAGCTAAAGGCAATTTAGAAATTACTTGGTAAGAGATATTTATATGGTAATCATTTCTTGTTTTTAGGTTGGATGTTGAATCAATAATGATGACTAAACTTAACTATAATTAGTTAACCAAGACAGCGTTTATGTCGACATTTGTGCCGTATTGTACTTTATTGTATAGCGTAGTGGTTAGTGGCCCTGCCTCATACGCCAGAGGTCCCAGGTTCGAGTCCTGGCCGGGGCGTTCATTTGTGTGATGAACATAAATGTTTGTTCTCGAGTCATGTTTGTTGATATTTATATATGTATATGTTTATTCTGGGTTCCCCCCAGTTCGCATCCATAACACAAGCACTGCTTACTTTGGGGCCTTATTTACAATAATTTATTACAGTGTGTGTTATTGTTTGGGGATAAAAAAGAAAAGAAAAAATTTCTAGCTATTTAAGGACTTTAAACAAAATCTATCTATACATAGGTATGCCTGAAAGGTATTTTCAAATATATTATAAAAGGTGTGATAATTTTCTTCGTTTTATAAAATCAAAGTTCCTTATTAAAAATAAATTCAATGAATACTTACTCTGAGCACTCTCAACCGCCGTGGCCCTCAAGTAAACTCTGGCCAGGCTCCACAGCAGCTGCAACGCCGCTTCGATGGCGTACACGCAGTGAGACAGCTGACTGACGTTGTTCTGACACTTGCGGCGCAGGTGAGACAGCAGCGCGGCGCGCGCTTCCGACGGAGACGTCACGTTCTGTTGCTGGTCTTCGGGTAACAGTTGTTTCATTTCTGGGAAGTGTTTGTTGAACTGATGATAAACGTGAGAGATAAAAGGTATAACAATACATTGTGCGAGTTCCTGGAAGGAGAGCCATGTTCACTAGTGAATAAGAGCACTGGCTTCCGAGCTATTGCCAGTTTCAATTTTTTTTCAACGAACAAATGTAGAGAAATTAGTATTATAGCTAATTTGAAAGATTGTTATAATTTTTAAATAATTTCTGTAAAATATTGTGACCAACAAATATAAATTACTATTAATATTATTTAATTTGCAAGGCGTTTTGCTGACCTCTCGAACAAAATAAAACAAAAGTCTACAATAAAAAATGTAATGCTTGCAAAAGTGATTTTCTTCAATTAAATTAAGAAAAAATAAGATGGCGCCACGAAAAGCTGGTCCGATTCAATACTATAAGATAGTAAGGCTAACATGAAAGTTTCTAAAATACCATAATAAACCTATTCAGAGGTCCGACAATTCAATTAATGATAAAATAATACATAATAAATACGAACGACACACCAGGCTTAATGGTGCAGTTGTTTGCTGTTCTTATATATTATACGTTAACTAAAAAAAATACCAACTTATACTAGCGCTACCTATTGTGTAATTTATTTACAATTTTTTCGCGCTGTAAGAAGATCTCTCATTTTAACCAGACTGCAAATCTTTTTCATCACTCGAATAAGTACTTAATTACCAAACTTTCATACACACACATTGTATTTACACTCACCACAAACACAAACCACATTCGAACCTACAAACACATACACACATTTACTTTTAGATAGTATTACAAAACGAACATTATACGTAACTTGCACATAAATAATATTGTATCGATTCCTTGTTATTTAATTTATATTACTCTTGTTTTCCATTATTCTTTGATAAAGAAAACTTTATTCCACAAAGTAAGAGTTGCACTAAGCTGAAATGTATCATTAAGATCTTATCTTGTACTCGTATCCTTATACGAGCACCTTTAAGCGAATACTTATGAGTAAATAAATGTTTTTGTAGCTTTTACATTAATTTAAAACGTATACAAAACTAATTAAAGTTGTACTTAATGTATTTTATTTGTTTCTAAGTTTTGTTTTCTAGTTAACTACTTTATAAGTATAAATTTTCGGTTAAGTAGATCGGTGTCCACCGGTACGAGCGTCGCAGGCTTAATGCCGATGTGCCTGTACCGACGTAACTAACTAACTATTGTAAACCACTCATGGAAAGGAAAATAAATGATTCATTGTTTTTCGTTATTTAGTTCAATAAAAGATATAACTATTTCTTTTTTTTTCTAGTTGGTCATAGGGAATTGTTCCACAAGCATGTTCAAAAACTTTATAGAAAATTGTATAGAAACTTACAATAAATTAACCGTGGGAAATAAATACATTTCTGTAAATAGTGAACTCGTGATGGAGGAATGAATGATACATTTACAAATTACAGAAAATTACAAACTAATTGATATGCGAGTTAAACGAAAGTATTAAAATTACAATTAAAATGGGTTAGGTTAGGAAGGAATTCAAAATATCACTATCATTATCGCTCTTTTCCCATTAATAACTAAATGTTTTGTATATCGTTTGAATATGAATATACAATTATTCATAACAATATTATTTTAAATATGTAACTAGAGGCTAAGCATACCATTCGCTATTCTCTATTCTTCTTCTCTAGGTGCCGCTCCATTTATGAGGTTGTATTTATTATCATGTTATTATCCTAATTAATTAATTATTGCTTACTTTTATAACTTTCGTTCGTTCAGCCGGAAGGCGTCAACTGCAAGACAAAGGCGTACCGAGACACTCACCTTCCGTCGCTTCATCTTATAAAGCCGCCCGGGTCTCATGTTCTTCCATTGCCCCTGCAGTCTTGCAATCCTTTCTGGACTTGTTTATTGGACATGTGCCGCAGATACAACAATAAATCACAGCTAGGTACCTTGCGCGCTGACGTTGGGCAGCACCGGCGGCACTTGGATGGCGGCGGCGAGGCACGCGGCGCGCGCCACCATGCGCTGCAGCACTTGTATGAGGCACGCGCCGCAGTTGGCTTCCAGGGCGGGGTGCGGCCGGTCCTGAGGGGATATGTTGCGGGCGTACGTCAGGATGTTGCAGGCGATCTGGAATTGAGATTGAATAAATTGTTGACTCTCAGTGGCGCGACAAAAATGCATTTAACACTATGTTATAGTCGAGCAAGTCGAGACAAACTCGGGCGGATAACATCCGACTGGGTAAACTGAAAAGACTTCGATTATTATATCCAAGTCGTGTTAGTTGTAATTTTAGACTAAATAAATCATACACGGCGATATTACTTTATGATTTAATAATACTATGACCTGCATCAATATCTTGAAACTGTCTAATAAATGCGCGCGTGGCATTGCAAGACCAGCTCTCCTACCTTGCAATAGAGCTGGTGTTCGGACGGCTGGGTCCACCTCGACAAGAGTGCTAACATCAGGGACTTGATTCGCTGCAGGCTCGCGGCGCCATGTTGGATGGAGCTATCTAATAAATGCACGCGTGGCATTGTAAGACCAGCTCTCCTACCTTGCAATAGAGCTGGTGTTCGGACGGCTGGGTCCACCTCGACAAGAGTGCTAACATCAGGGACTTGATTCGCTGCAGGCGCGCGGCGCCATGTTGGATGGAGCTATCTAATAAATGCACGCGTGGCATTGTAAGACCAGCTCTCCTACCTTGCAATAGAGCTGGTGTTCGGACGGCTGGGTCCACCTCGACAAGAGTGCTAACATCAGGGACTTGATTCGCTGCAGGCGCGCGGCGCCATGTTGGATGGAGCTGTCTAATAAATGCACGCGTGGCATTGTAAGACCAGCTCTCCTACCTTGCAATAGAGCTGGTGTTCGGACGGCTGGGTCCACCTCGACAAGAGTGCTAACATCAGGGACTTGATTCGCTGCAGGCGCGCGGCGCCATGTTGGATGGAGCTGTCTAATAAATGCACGCGTGGCATTGTAAGACCAGCTCTCCTACCTTGCAATAGAGCTGGTGTTCGGACGGCTGGGTCCACCTCGACAAGAGTGCTAACATCAGGGACTTGATTCGCGCGTGGCATTGTAAGACCAGCTCTCCTACCTTGCAATAGAGCTGGTGTTCGGACGGCTGGGTCCACCTCGACAAGAGTGCTAACATCAGGGACTTGATTCGCTGCAGACTCGCGGCGCCATGTTGGATGGAGCTGTCTAATAAATGCACGCGTGGCATTGTAAGACCAGCTCTCCTACCTTGCAATAGAGCTGGTGTTCGGACGGCTGGGTCCACCTCGACAAGAGTGCTAACATCAGGGACTTGATTCGCTGCAGGCTCGCGGCACCATGTTGGATGGAGCTGTCTAATAAATGCACGCGTGGCATTGTAAGACCAGCTCTCCTACCTTGCAATAGAGCTGGTGTTCGGACGGCTGGGTCCACCTCGACAAGAGTGCTAACATCAGGGACTTGATTCGCTGCAGGCTCGCGGCACCATGTTGGATGGAGCTGTCTAATAAATGCACGCGTGGCATTGTAAGACCAGCTCTCCTACCTTGCAATAGAGCTGGTGTTCGGACGGCTGGGTCCACCTCGACAAGAGTGCTAACATCAGGGACTTGATTCGCTGCAGGCGCGCGGCGCCATGTTGGATGGAGCTGTCTAATAAATGCACGCGTGGCATTGTAAGACCAGCTCTCCTACCTTGCAATAGAGCTGGTGTTCGGACGGCTGGGTCCACCTCGACAAGAGTGCTAACATCAGGGACTTGATTCGCTGCAGGCTCGCGGCACCATGTTGGATGGAGCTGTCTAATAAATGCACGCGTGGCATTGTAAGACCAGCTCTCCTACCTTGCAATAGAGCTGGTGTTCGGACGGCTGGGTCCACCTCGACAAGAGTGCTAACATCAGGGACTTGATTCGCGCGTGGCATTGTAAGACCAGCTCTCCTACCTTGCAATAGAGCTGGTGTTCGGACGGCTGGGTCCACCTCGACAAGAGTGCTAACATCAGGGACTTGATTCGCTGCAGACTCGCGGCGCCATGTTGGATGGAGCTGTCTAATAAATGCACGCGTGGCATTGTAAGACCAGCTCTCCTACCTTGCAATAGAGCTGGTGTTCGGACGGCTGGGTCCACCTCGACAAGAGTGCTAACATCAGGGACTTGATTCGCTGCAGGCTCGCGGCGCCATGTTGGATGGAGCTGTCTAATAAATGCACGCGTGGCATTGTAAGACCAGCTCTCCTACCTTGCAATAGAGCTGGTGTTCGGACGGCTGGGTCCACCTCGACAAGAGTGCTAACATCAGGGACTTGATTCGCTGCAAACTCGCGGCGCCATGTTGGATGGAGCTGTCTAATAAATGCACGCGTGGCATTGTAAGACCAGCTCTCCTACCTTGCAATAGAGCTGGTGTTCGGACGGCTGGGTCCACCTCGACAAGAGTGCTAACATCAGGGACTTGATTCGCTGCAGGCTCGCGGCACCATGTTGGATGGAGCTGTCTAATAAATGCACGCGTGGCATTGTAAGACCAGCTCTCCTACCTTGCAATAGAGCTGGTGTTCGGACGGCTGGGTCCACCTCGACAAGAGTGCTAACATCAGGGACTTGATTCGCTGCAGGCTCGCGGCGCCATGTTGGATGGAGCTGTCTAATAAATGCACGCGTGGCATTGTAAGACCAGCTCTCCTACCTTGCAATAGAGCTGGTGTTCGGACGGCTGGGTCCACCTCGACAAGAGTGCTAACATCAGGGACTTGATTCGCTGCAGGCTCGCGGCGCCATGTTGGATGGAGCTGTCTAATAAATGCACGCGTGGCATTGTAAGACCAGCTCTCCTACCTTGCAATAGAGCTGGTGTTCGGACGGCTGGGTCCACCTCGACAAGAGTGCTAACATCAGGGACTTGATTCGCTGCAGGCTCGCGGCACCATGTTGGATGGAGCTGTCTAATAAATGCACGCGTGGCATTGTAAGACCAGCTCTCCTACCTTGCAATAGAGCTGGTGTTCGGACGGCTGGGTCCACCTCGACAAGAGTGCTTACATCAGGGACTTGATTCGCTGCAGGCTCGCGGCGCCATGTTGGATGGAGCTGTCTAATAAATGCACGCGTGGCATTGTAAGACCAGCTCTCCTACCTTGCAATAGAGCTGGTGTTCGGACGGCTGGGTCCACCTCGACAAGAGTGCTAACATCAGGGACTTGATTCGCTGCAGGCTCGCGGCGCCATGTTGGATGGAGCTGTCTAATAAATGCACGCGTGGCATTGTAAGACCAGCTCTCCTACCTTGCAATAGAGCTGGTGTTCGGACGGCTGGGTCCACCTCGACAAGAGTGCTAACATCAGGGACTTGATTCGCTGCAGGCTCGCGGCGCCATGTTGGATGGAGCTGTCTAATAAATGCACGCGTGGCATTGTAAGACCAGCTCTCCTACCTTGCAATAGAGCTGGTGTTCGGACGGCTGGGTCCACCTCGACAAGAGTGCTAACATCAGGGACTTGATTCGCTGCAGACTCGCGGCGCCATGTTGGATGGAGCTGTCTAATAAATGCACGCGTGGCATTGTAAGACCAGCTCTCCTACCTTGCAATAGAGCTGGTGTTCGGATGGCTGGGTCCACCTCGACAAGAGTGCTAACATCAGGGACTTGATTCGCTGCAGGCTCGCGGCGCCATGTTGGATGGAGCTGTCTAATAAATGCACGCGTGGCATTGTAAGACCAGCTCTCCTACCTTGCAATAGAGCTGGTGTTCGGACGGCTGGGTCCACCTCGACAAGAGTGCTAACATCAGGGACTTGATTCGCTGCAGGCTCGCGGCGCCATGTTGGATGGAGCTGTCTAATAAATGCACGCGTGGCATTGTAAGACCAGCTCTCCTACCTTGCAATAGAGCTGGTGTTCGGATGGCTGGGTCCACCTCGACAAGAGTGCTAACATCAGGGACTTGATTCGCTGCAGGCTCGCGGCGCCATGTTGGATGGAGCTGTCCAAATGCGCGGCGTTTACAACTTCGTAGTTTGACGCGCGACCGATTACCGAAGTGAGGGCTTCTAGTTCGGTGAGGAGGCCGTCGGGCGAGTTTGGATGGGCGGCTCTGGAATTTTATGAATTAATATTAGATTTTTTTATATATCTCTTGCAGATTGTTATCTTAAGGCAAAATAATAACTGTACGCAATTTGCATATTTGCAACTATGGAAAACGGTGTATTTGATGGGAAATTCCCACGGCTCAATAAGCCTTAAGTATATCTTGAATTCGAGAGCTCTGGTTTAGAAGACAGGGTTATTACTACTCATGCTCAATGGAAAGCTTATCTTGGAGTGCAAGTAATAGTAGCAAAAAAGTATGGTACCATTTATACAAGATTCCACAGAACAGTGTCTCACACAAAATAGTTAAGTATTTTAATATTAAAAGCCACCCTAAACCAATCATATCGAAACTCGCAGATGTCTACTTAGAATACTCACACACAGTCATGGAAACAAATCAAAATACAATATAAGATGGAAACAAACCTCAATATAACATCAACGCATTCGATGTGCGCCATCAAGAAGTTAAGAACATGTATGACGCAAGCGTGGTTTTGTGTTCCAAGTGACGTCAGCAGCGCGTCGCACACTGCCAACGCGGGCACGAGGATTTGACGGAACCTTGGAAATAAACTTGTATTTGAATGAGTGTATTGTATATTAAGAAAAAGCATTGTCAAAATAACAAAACAGACATTTTGCATTTAGTCAAATTTTATTGTCTTTGGAATCCCTGATGATAAATGGATGTGAAGCCATCGAGTTGTCTACAGCATATTATATACAACGTGGCAAGGATATAATAACAATATAACAATAAATTGTTGCTCTAATAGAATGAGCTGAATTGAAAGATTAACACCATATAGTCATGTAAATTTTCATTTGACATGTTGAAAAATGAATTTACTTCTGAAAACCTGTTTCTACACTTACCTGTTTGAAACCGACGGAATGAAATCAGTATCCTTGTGGTTTCCATACCCCGTATGGATATCGGGGTGGTTATCCATGGACTTCATATTGGCTAGGCAAGTTAGGGCGCCCTGAGCCAGTACGGTTTCCGCGCCGACTCGGGTCGACGCGATTTTGATCAGCAGCGCCATCTTGGATTCGTAGACGTAGAGGACTCGAAGTGATTTTGGGTTTGGTTCTAGAGCCTGTGAGTTGGTTTTGATTCGATAAAGTAATTGATTAATTGTAATGTATAAAATACCAGCACTACCACCTATCCAAAGGATTTACAGAATAAAGTACAGCCACATATAATGTAGCTAGCTGTCTAACGGAGTAAGTTTTTTTTAAGTCGAGTCGATAGTTTCGGAAATTATCGATTACAAATAATCAAACAATCATAACAAATTATAAATAATTAATGTCTTAAAATAACTGACTACAAATATGAAAACGTATCTTAACTAATTAAAGTATTATATTGTTACAATATTTGAGCACAGTGGTAAATATAAATTACAGAAAACTCACCTCCCTCAAACCTTCATCATCCTGCATCAGACTGTCAATCAAGCTCCTCAAATACCCCTGATTGGTCAGCATGCTCATCCAATCAGTCCTCGGGTTGATCTCGATCAAAGTCTCCAAGCACGACAACGCCACCATGCGGCACACGTCATGCCCCGCCCCTATACAGTCACTGCACACGATCGCACTCAAATTGTTACCGAATCCGCTGATCACGTCCACTACCATCGCTTTTAACGACGACTCTTCACGGCTAGGTTTGACTTTCGAACTGTCCAAGCGAGAAACGTATGTAGTGTTCATTTCTTCTTCCGGATCCGCCGGACTCGGCTTTAAATTCACTATGTTCAGGAAGTTCAAGAGCGCTCCGTACAAATTAACCCGCATTTTTTGAGTCGAACCACCAGCTACCAGAATCCATGATAGGATTTTGTGTAGAATAAATTTGAGAGTCAAAGATTTCGTTTGCATTATTTGGTTTGAGGGTCCGAAGAATGTAGTTTCAAATTCTGTTGATTTGAGGTTTGATTCTCGTTTTTGGAGGATGTAGCAGTGCCGGAGGTTGACGAGTAGAAGTAGGACAGTTCCGGAAGCTAAGTTTCCGAGTTGCGGTAGAACTTCGGCCGGCGGGATCTTGTTTAGCAGGTCTTGGAGTATGTTGAGGAGGAGGTTCTTCTTAGTTTCAATGTCAAGAAGATCAGGGGGCGCGACGCAGAATATGATTTCAGTAAGTTGTCTCCAAGAGTCGTAGTAATGGGTTAGTGTGGCCGCCAGATTCCGTTCTCTGTTCACTTCTGTTACGTAGTCAAGGACCTGTTGATGAAGACAAAACATATTTAACGTTGGTGAAGGGTTTTTCAAATAGTTTCGTTTTTGAATAATAATATTTTTTACCATTTGTATTTCTTGAGCGACGAGGTTCCTTTGCGGGGCATTGGCATGAACCGACTGTAACTCTCGATTCAACAATGCGTGTACTCGAGACACACTTATGCGTTTACCGCCATTACCTGCAGGAAATTAAGTAAGGTTAACTAAATGTTGCTGAGAACAGTATTTTTGTTCGAGATCAAAGGTACCCTACGTCCTATCATAGAGCCCTGATTTCGTGTTTGCAAAATATATTGATTGGTTAGTGTTTGCGCATTTAGGGCTTGAAAGCATAGGTAATAAACCAAAATTACCGAAACTATTAATGTATTAAAAAATTAATGCTTTATAACCAGGTTAAAAAACATATCTAGTTATAAATGCAAAATGTTTACGTATTTTTTTTTCCTGGGAGCAAATTTCAATAAGTTGTATGGTTCGCAGTAAATTATGAATATCTTTTATAGATCTTTACTCAGCAAAATCTTGTTAATCCTTTTGTCAACAGTCACGACCTAAAATTGTTTAGAACATGGCACCAATATTATAATGTGTAATAATCTTTATTAATCCCAAAATAAATACAAAGAACGATTATAAATGATCCATGTTTTCTGAGCTAGGAAGACCTGTTTTACAGGAGACAGCTCATTATAGGTGTTCAGTTTTATTTGGTAACACAGACTATATAACTAAATACCAACCTCTATATAAAGAAAAAATTATGTATGGGGACTAAACAAAACTATTCTTAATTGCCTTCATCTTAAAATATAATTTTCACTATACAAGTTAGGGTTTGTACTTCATATCAAAGTTAGGTTAAGTACAATAAATATACCTAATTGATAATAATAAATAATTGTGTATCAAAATGTGTGTGTGTGTGTGTGTGTGTGTGTGTGTGTGTGTTTGAGAGAGAGAGAGAGAGAAATGAGAGAGAGTTTGTATGTGTATGTGTGTGGGGGGGTGGATTGTAATTGGATTAGTCGCGGCAACAGATATGTTGTTTGGGTATGTGTACTCGAGTATTTTACTAATAGGTTTTCGATAGCGTTATAGTCCAGTGTATTCTGACACGCTACTATTGCTTTCCAGGTATTCAAATAGGAAACCCAACCTAGTTTTGGTCACTTAGTTGATTTTGTTGTATAATTGCGGGAGTATTGAAATAAATCATGTTGTCTCCAGTGAAGTCTCTATGAATAAAGATCCATAAAAAATCTTGTTTGCGTGTTGAGCCCGCGTAACCCACTTGCTACGTCTGGGTATTGTACCATTCCGAAATAGAAAACAAGAGTGTTTAAAATCATTTTAGTAAATTCGTAGTTAACCGATTGTATATAAACCAATAGATCATATAAATAAAAGTAAGTTTTATTAGCTTTTGGTTATAATATGTAGAAGTGTACATTGAGTCAGTTCCATAAAGTTCAAAATATTGATGTCTTAGGCCGTTAATGTAGCAGGCTGCCACACAGTTTTTACAATTTGTTATAAAAGATACGGTCGCTATTTGCGAGCCTTAGTACGAATAAAGTGGAGTCTAGACTGACACGGGAAACCTGATCAAGATTTTGTTCTTAATCTTTTTGTGAAAATAACAGTTGAAAAAATGCTGGATCAAATGGATGCTGCAAGTCAGCCTACAGTCCTTATAAATCAATCTGGTTTAGGTTTAAATCCGATTTCAGATCAATTCAGCATCTAAATATCTCACAATTTCAACAATATCACTTTAAATTTTAAATAATATCATAAACGCCAAGGTGAGTTTGTTTGGGTTTCGTTTATTTGTTACGCTTTCAAGCCGCCCGTACATGCGCGCGCTCACCCGCGGGCAAAGACCTAGTGCGGCTTAAATTTCGTTTCATTTTATTTCTTTATTTATTACAAGGACACAAATAACCGTGTATAAACTGAAACAATGTAAATAACAAATCCCACATTATGAGTATATACTCCAGTGACAGTTTGTGTGCAGACATTTAAGTATAAAATTATTGCAGCTGTAAACGTAAATATTCTTAACTACATATTATTTAAAGTCAGGGTCAAGGTCAATAAAAAATAATAGTTAAATATATTAAATTAAACACAAAAATAACCTTAAACATTTATAATAATTTTGAACATGCCAATTTGGCAGCAGATATTATTGTAGTGCGTAGTTGGAGGTTGTTTTTGGATGAGGTATTGTTGGAGTTTGGAACGGAGAACAGTTGATGGACTCTTACAGATCGTGACAGTACTTCAAACTTATTTGCTGTGGAAGTTTTTACGTTAAGTTGCCATTTAAGTTTGCGACGACCGAGTGGTGTAGTGGTACGTAGCCCTGCCTCATACGCCGAAGGTTCCAGGTTAGAGTCCCGGCCGGGGCATTCATTTGTGTGATGAACACAGATGTCTGTTCTCGGATCATGGTTGTTTGTACATTTATATATGTATGTTTATTCTGGGTTCCCCCCCCCAGTTCGCTGTGTGGTCATCCATAACACAAGCTCTGCTTACTTTGGGGCCATACTTTTGGTGTGTTTGTCCGGGAATTTATTATTATTATTATTGACGATCTTGTGCAATACATATATGGCATGGAGCATCGCGACTCACCGCTCGGCAGGTCGCACTCCGCTATAGCGCGCTTGAGGCCGCCGCCGCGGAGCAGCTGGTACCTGGGCGCCTCGCTCGCACGAACACACATACGCAGGCCTTCCAGCGTGCGGCGGATTATACACCACTCCCATTCCTGAGGAATAAAAGGTTTTTGTTTACAAATTAAAGTTTTGGTTCCGCTTTGATAATAATCCCCAGACAAACACGCCTGCTGTATGGCCCCAAAGTAAGTTGTGTTATGGAGGACCGTACTGCAAACTGAGGTTGGGTCAGAATAAACATACATATAGAAATATAATATGTGTGTATATGTCTAAAAATAGTTAAATATTACATATTGACAAAAAAAATCTTATTTGTTTACAACGTTGATAAAAGCGAGAGGCATTTAATGAAACCACATATACTATAAGTGCCTACTGTTAATCCGAAACTATTAAAAAAAGTTCACGAGAAGTATACGAAAAAACGTTTTTCAAAGAACTTAAATAGCTTAATAATTAAGTTAAAATGTAAACATCCTTTGTTGAGTAGCATGCCGCCACCTGCGTAACAAATTGGCTACGTAGCATTTGAGTAGCATAGCGCGTGGGGGCGGCGGGCTCACCGGCTCGCACACCTACCTACACAGCAGAGCGCCCGGGTTTGATGTGGATGATAATGTAAACATGTGTTGTAGGTAACGTTGGAAGGTATGGTCAATGAAAATAATAAACAAAAATAATTAATTGTAACACTTACACATTAAATCTTCAATTTGTTGAAATGTCATTACACAAATTATAACGACGTATAATATTGTTATTTAATCGTGCAATAAGGTCACTGTTTGTTGTTAAACTTTTTAATTTATTAAACGCTAAAATAATCCGGTTTTTAAGTTCCTCTACGGCATTCACGTCTGTCGCGTACACTTCACTTTTCACAAACCCCCAGATAAAAAAATCCATTGGAGTGAGATCCGGGGACCGTGGTGGCCATCGTACTGGTCCAAATCGACCAATCCACTGCTGTCCAAACATTTCGGTGAGTAGCTCTCTGGAAGACATCACTGAATGTGGAGGAGCTCCGTCCAATTGGTACCATAAATGCCGATAATTGGCTAAGGGTAGTTCTTCGGTGAATATACCAACGGGACCGGATAATATCTCCAAAATTTTGCCGCGTTAAGGGTGCCGTCAATAAAAACAGGGCCAATAATCTGGTCCCTGTGTATACCAGCCCACACATTAACAGAGAAGCAGTACTGATGCTCTGAATGCCGAATCATGCGTGGATTTTCAAAACTCGAGTATCTGAGATTGCGTGTAAATGTGCTCTCGTCGGTCCACATGACATTTAATAAAAAATTCGGGTCGTCAGTAACTTTGTCAAGTATCCACTGGCAGTGAGTACGCCTGACTGGCAAATCCCTTCTTAAAAGGGCTTGAACTGTTTTTTAACTTGTACGGTTTGCGTTTATACCTTTTTAAAATGTTATGCACGGTTCTATGGCAAACTCTAAACTGGCGTGCGGCTCTATGCAGACTCGATGTGGGGTTGCGGTCAAAATAGTCAAGAATCCGTTGCTCGCGCGCAGTAGGTATCTGCTGCGGTGGGACTCCCTCCTGATGCGCTGCTAATGGTTTGTTTTCCCGTGCCCGTTGTACTGCCAATACTATGGTGCGAGCGTTCCTAGGGCATGCGCGGCTCTCCATACCTTTCTCGGTAAGTTCGCAGAGCTAGAGCTGCGGTTCCGTGGGATTCCCCGTAGATTAAAATCATGTCAGTGTATTCTGACGCCGTGTATGTAGCACGAGGCATTGTGGATGTCTTACGTACTTACAAAATAATTAAAAACTACTCACAAAACTAAACCGAAAATACTCAGTTACGTATCCTATCACAATAAAAACTTAACATTAGTAAATGGGACGCGTCAGTGACAATAATCTGTGCTGAATTGCGCAACGTGCACCCCGGATGCAACGCGTCTTCGCACTAAACAAAGTATAAATTGTGCCATTGACCTAATTAGCCGAGCCGCCGCCGGCGCCATAGCAACATACATCTATTTCTATTTCTGTTACGCTTATTACATTAGAGTGAGATAACCGTGATCTGTACTTTCTTTTAAGGAAAGATTTAGTAACAGTGTACTTCCTTGTTTGTATTGCAAACTTACGATGCGAACTGGCAACGTCGCGTCGCTCGCGTGAAGTTTGTCGTTTAGATAACTACGTATGCCTATAGTACAAACTTACGATCAGGTGATCGGGAAGATACAGAGTGTTTAAATGAAACTAAGTAAAAACTAAAAAACATTTCTGTGACAAACTATGGCTTACATTGATCTGATTTTTGTTGTGTAGCCAGAAAATGATACACAGAATATGTAGTTTCATTTAATGCCTCTCGCTTTTATTAACGTTGTATGTATGTATTGTATATGTATGTATTCTTAGAAAAGCTCAGTCCCGCTTACTTTCTTAATTTCCGCAGGTTGCATGCAAGAGATCGCTTCTAACGATAAGACCGGCTTTGCCCACCAACGTTTGCTTGAAGTTATAATGTTTTTTTTTGTTTGTATGTGAGAATAAAGTGTTTTTATTATCATTATTATAATCAATCATGAGCCGATAATCTGTGTACGTCACACAAATGAATGTCCTGAACAGGTCTCAAACCTGGGACGTCCGGCGTAAGAGGCACTTCACCACTCGGTCGTCTTAGATTTGATTGGTTTAAATGATATTGAATTTTGTTCGTAGTACATCTGCATCATAGCGTTTTTAGCTTAATCAAAATCATAGAATAAACATGGCTAAAGATGTTTACCATTAGATAAATTACCAAAAAATATTACTTTAAAATTAGTTTCGACATATTTTGTAGCCAATTTGTTTTGTCCATCGATCATATACTTTCCTTCTAATTTGCTCTTTGGCAACCCAAGTTCTCTTTACTGAACTACAAGTTTGCTTTCTTTTTCTTTACATCATGCAATATTAGTGTTCCAGATATTAATCTTGATATGTACAGTCAACAGCATATAAACCTACCACAAATATCCTCAATCGAGTGTGAACTGTATGGCGGTGAACTATAAGTTAAAATCAATTGAGAAAATGTTACATTTTGTAGGTTGATGAGCTGTTGACTGTACAAACCTCTATGCGGAACAGACAAAAGTTACCATAGACGTATGTTTTATAACATCACACATCTCAATCTATAACACAAATCAACCCAAACATATGTACTATTCGACTGAAAAACGTTAGATTTCAAATTAGGACCAAGATCATATCAGTTTAAAGGACGCCATGCCTGCGAGACGGTCTGCTGCAAGAGCGCCGCGAGCTGCTGGCGCGCCGCCGCCGCCTCGCACGCGCACGCGCGCAGCACCCACGACCGCGCCGACGTCGTGGTCACCGACGCCGTCTGCAATGTAATACGTCATAACTTACACAAATTGATAAATATATCAAGTAGCATTCAATAGTATTTTTGTCTAACAATAATATATTTTTATAGCTAAAAGCATAAAGAGAAACGACCCAAAATCAAATTGAAAAGTTATTATGCCACTCAAAACCGGCGCCACGGCATCCGGACGATGCTTTGGCTACAAAGCTGAGTGGCGACCAATTGGTGGCAAGGATTAGAATATCACCATTAAATTTTAACAAAATATTGTATTTTTCGTCAAATGTAATTTCTCTCTTTACATTAAAGAGATGATTACAATAAATAATTCTTAAGAATTAATCTTTGCATTCAGCAGAACGGCTACCATTTTAAACATTTACTGAAATAAAATAGTTATATTATTGTTGGGATTTTCTTTCAATTATTGGAACAAGATTCGATTGAATTTTTGATTCTTACGACTTGTAGAATGTATACCACATTGTTTACAGAGATTTTGACCAGGTTCGATTCCCGGTTAAGTTGAATGTGATTATTATTAAATCTAAAATCGACGCCATCAGTCCTAAGAACAGATTTCGCTATCTCTCATAGTTTCTGACTTCTACATACTGACCCGTTTGGATTGTACACCCAGTATATAAAAATAATAGTTGAAAATAATCACGAATTCAAAAATTATGTAACATTTAATAAATAGCATATTCTCGAAATTTAAAGCTAACAAAACCTGTCCAAGATCTACCTTTTCAGTTTACCTTTGTAAATTAAACCAACTACTTTTGTAAGTGACGACTCATCCGTACCTCCAAATGGACGATGGCCTTGAGATGCCGCGGCAGGAAGTGGTCCCTGGAGCGCAGGAACCGCAGCAGCGGGCCGGACGTCCTCGGCCGCGAGCACAGCATGTACAGCAGGCGGTAGCAGCTTTCCACCAGATCGCTGGCCTCCCTGTACAAGTATACGGACATTCATTTTGATGGATCTTTAATTGCTTGTCAAAAAACTATCACTTTTATGTTCTATTAAAATTACTTTTATTTATCTGAATACTTCGATCACAAATATAAACTAGATACACAGTTTCATATAAATGTGACGATTCAAACTGTCCGCAATGGTTTACACGTTTGTCAAGAAATTACAACAGGAACCTGTGATAACCTACGTTATTGCAAATACTACCCTACGTGCACGACTTAAAATAGAATTTAGAAAGCCAATTGCAAAAAAATGTATACACTTTTAAGAATAATGCTGAGCTGTTGTGTTTTTGCTGGAGTTAAACTTTAAAATATGTTTTTATACTAATACCTTACAATTCACAAGTATTTTAATACACGTTATGCGGGACGTTATGCGAGAAGACTGAGAAACAGATGGCGTTAATATGTATTGACAATCATGTAGTTTTTATTACTGGCAATAGATGAACAACACCTTAGTCTATCGTGACCACGGCAACTGCAAAGATGCCGAAACGTCGAAATAATTTTAAAATTAACTAAAATATACGCGATAATATCCGGTAAAAAGTGTTTTATTTAAAGTATGAATCGTGAAAATTTAAGAAAATATATAAGAAAATATATATTTTAATACATTTGTAGCGGTGACGCGCTACTCAACCGACCAATCACAACGCGTGATCTACATCGCGATATCAACTTTACTTATGCGCTTAGAATATATATGACTTTCCGACAACAATTGTGGCGCCGTGGGCCGCGGCCTGCTCGCCCCTTTCCATCGGTGGGAACGTGTGGTAAAGTTCCCTAAACATTGATAGCTTTAACAAATAAAATGCTCGAAAATGTGATAATTCTTTATTTTTCATGGAACTAAATTTATAATTTTTACAATAAAATTGACATATTTACTGTGGAAGTCACAGTAGTAGTATAATACTAAATTGAGAGAACCAAATACTCATTTGCACACTCTTTTGGTGAGGACGTTTTTCCGATACTGATTATGTATCTAAGTTGTATTTGTGATTGATCAATGTATGTGTTGAATAAGTAAGTGTACTAAATTCTATTTAGTGCGTACATAAATTGTAACGTTATGGTTTGATGTTGTAAAAAATTTATATAATACTACAAATTTTATATAGTGTGACCCTAAATTGCGCAGTAATTTTATATAATGAGTTTTATACAGGGCACCAAAAACCATCGTCATTCGCGAATACAACGACGAACGCCGTATCTTTCTTAGACAAGATACGGATTAATGGTTAGAGCAATTAGGTATTTATCCGATGTCGATTACGATTGAAGGAATATTATCCTTATTAATTTAAAATCAAACATTCAAAAAGAATAAGCATTATGAACACATTAAATAATACACATTAATATATATTTTTACCTGTCAGGTGAAGAATTCTCGATATGCTTTTCCAATATATCGAGGATGGAATGTAGGCAGGTGCGCGGGAACCCCGCCGCGCCCGGCTCGTTCAGAGCGCTTTTACTTGTCTGTGGTAAATAAATTCATGTAAATCCAAGGATATAATTACTTTAATTTCTAAAACAACTGCTCCAAAAATTTATTACAGATAAAATAATCAGCTTCTCACAGATTCTATATCTACATTAGCTGTTACATAAAGGGTTGGAAGGTTTTCAACAAGCATTTCATAGGCGGGTCCAAATAAAAATTTGTTTTAAGTTATTGAAAGAGACATAATAATTTCATAAAGATTTAAAATGATATCATATCATTGAATCTATCATTAAGTCGTCTATAATCAATGACAAGGCTCCATTTCACTTGTCCGAAGGCGTCTAGTTTTTTGGGGACAATATGTACAGGGCAACACTTTCTCAAATTATTCCCTGTTAAGTAACTTATCTACTTGATTTTTAATTTCTCTGCGTTGTTGAGGTGCTTGCCTATAGCTCCTTACAAAAACTGGGGTTTCATCTTTAAGCCTAAGTTCATATTTAAACGCAACAAAAGTGAAGGGAATATTGTCAGGATAAAATAAGTCTCTATACTGATAACATAACCTAGTAATTTTTATTTTGTCTTCTTCATTGAGATGACTTGTTCTTATTTTGTTTAAAATATCAACAAGTTCTCGCTCTAACTCTGACTCAACATCCATAGTCATTGAATTTAATTTGCACTTGGACATTTCTAAGTCTGAGTTATAGGGCTCTAAATTAATTTAAGCTTTGTTACAAATTACTTTTTTTATCACTAAAATTAAATAAACCATTTTTTCCTGAAACTATCGCTGAAGGCATTTTTAAATCGTTATTTCAGTAAAATTCATCGTGTAAAGATTGTCCGTCTGTATAGTTGGTTTTAACAGTAATTATTTTGGAACAATTTGGATCAAGCCACATTTTTCTAACTGGATAATCGAAACAAAGAGGCATTTGGCAGTGGATCTGTTTAGGGTTTTATGTTTTAAGTCAATTTTATTAGACACAGTTTTCAATAGATCTAAACCTTCGTATTTAGGGTCGAACTCAAATATCTGAAATTTTTAATAACAATTTCACTGTATTAAAGTGTTTTAAGAAGGGGATCGTACAGTGCATGTGCGTACTCCTTTGTGAAAAATGGGAGATGTAGTTGTAGTTGGGACTTGTATAGTGATGTTGATTGCACTCATTGTGATGGCGCCAAATATAAATAAAGCTAATTTCATTGGAAGTTTCTTCGTTTAAATTGGAAATGACGTAAGTAATGTCGACAATTATATCATTGTGAATAAAATAATAATAGACTTAAAAATAATTCCTAAACCTAGTGTCTGTAGTTATTTGTAGGCCGCATATTGAATTAGCGTGGCAATGCTGCAAGTGTTATGGGTAATTTTCCGCCGAGTTTGGCTATAGGCGAAGTTTTTGACGAGCTTTCTTAAACCTGGATATAAGTTTCTATTATCGTTTTTGTCCATTTGTAATTTGATTTAAAGGTTTACAAGGTTCATTGTAACAGTTGTACATCAAAATATTGATAACTTATTCAATTGTTTATTCATGACTCGTTTTGACAGTTGTACCAAATCGCGGGAAACGCGTTTATTTTACACATTTTATTGAAGCATTCGTGTCGTATCGATTTCTCCGAGTAAACTTCTTTCAACAGTTTTTTTTCAAATAAACTATATGTTTTGTTTGACAGAACTGTGTTCTTCAATACCTTCCCACGAGGTCGTTGTTCATTGAAAGTAGTTCTGCCAGAATGGGCCAAGAAGGTTTTATATGCTTAATGTTGTATATTTCTTTAAAGTTCAAATCGACGTTTGAATCGCTCATTGTACCATTTTTAATAACCGTAATTTATGACCGTTGTCGCGGGAGGCGTCCCACGCACTCGTTGTCGTCGTTATGGTATTTTATGACCTTGTTCGTTGGACTAGTTATATAATTTAAGAGTTTAGCAGAAGAATTCAGAATGTTTCTTTTCTACTTGGACAAGACATAGATCTTCAGTAGTATGTACATAACTGGGTCTTGTGAACCTGAAAACGGTGTTTATCAATAGAAAAAAATTACGCAAAAAGCCTTACAACCCCACGCCAACATTATTATCAAAAAAATTTCACTTAAATGTAGATTGAGATATAAAGAATCAACTTCCTACCTCATCATCAGCCCTGTATCCCAGCAGGTACAGCGCCAGGTCGGGGGTGGACGTGTGAAGGCAGCGCTGCACCAGCACGAGCACGCCCTCCTTGGCGCGCCGGATGTGGCGCAGGTCCTCGCCGTCGCCCCACTCGTCCGCTTCCAGGCACTCCACGAACGCGTGTCTGGCATGTTGAGTTAAATGTGTGTGTTAGTTGCGTGTCTTAGAGTGCGCGTTGTAGACACAATTGTTCACAATTAAAGGAAGTACTCGTAATCGAATTTCACACGCCTTCGACCCCTACCCCTTATTTTTCACCATTGACGTACAAACAATAGGACTTCTACAGTGTCTGAGCAAACATGGAATGAAAATGTTAAAAACTGGTTTGAATATCATAACCAGTCTATATTTTCTCGATCGCACGACAACAGTTCCAACATGACAGGCTTGGTGATAACTGCTTAATGCCATATTTTATTTGTGTTGGCGCAGGACGACCGATCGGTGTAGTGGGTAAGTAGCCTTGCCTCATACGCCGAAGGTCCCAGGTTCGAGTCCTGGCCGGGGCATGCATTTGTTTGATGAACACAGATGTTTGTTCTCGGGTCATGGTTGTTGGTATTTATATATGTATGTTTATTGTGGTTTCCCCCCCCCCAGTTCGCTGTATGGTCATCTACAACACAAGCTCTGCTTACTCTGGGGCCATACAGTTGGTGTGTTTGTTTGATTATTACTATTATTAACATTTAAAGTTAACGTAAACATGTTCATTTTTCACTAATCAGTGCGCGTGTAGACTCCGAACTGACAACATTAATCCTGACAACCCTAAATCAAAAAAGTGTCATAAAAAATCATGACAGAGTTTCCTCCAACTCCCTGCCTCATATCAGCTTGAAGTAGTCGAAGCTGCATAAGGTGTTTTTACAGTAACCTCCCTGGTTGCAGCTACATAAGGTGAAACGTCGTGGCAAGCAATAATCAGCTGTAATGCAACGATACACGGTTTAAATCTCAGGAGATTTTAGTGATACGTACTGATATATTTGTATATATACAGGGTGACCATTAAGTCCTTAACTTTGACATTTGTCACCCATTCTATACATGAGTGTCAACCACTTGCACAGATACTTGTTGCAAATAAATCATGGTTACGTTTTGTCATTTTCTATTCTTTTTCCTGAATGTTCATCTCCTCGCGGTGCACTTCTATTTCCCCTCCTTAATAATTTGCTGGCCGGCTGACAAACCTAAGATTTGATCAACGGACGTCAAGATTGTCATTGACGAATGTAAACATGGTGTTTTCAAAATAAAAAAAACTAAATGCCCCCACCGTAGCTAATGTGCAGCGTACTGTACCTGCAGGGTACTGATAGATAACCTTTGCGTTTAGAAACCGTCGCATTGCATTTGAGTAGCGTGGACACAGCAACGCGACCATGAATAATGATAAGTAAGAATTAACAATCTTTCTTTATTCATAATAAATTATGAAGATATTTATTTTCCATTAGTGTTGGTGCCTTGTGTTAGTTTAATGTAGCTGTATTGGAAAATGTGATCGAGCTCACGACATTTTATTTATTTATTTATTACAAAGGACCACTATTACAGAATAATTTTCTAATGCAGCAGTGTAGTGAACAAAACAAATCATTTTACTTATCTATCTACATAATACACCCAATGTTACTTTTGTAAACTCATTCAGGGACAGTGAACAAATCGATAATCTCCGCGACGTCGTTTAGCAGGCGCAAGGCATATATGGGTCAATAATTCTGGATACTATCAGCGTAAATTTTATAGTAAGACGCACCCTCCATTTGTTTTTACGCCAATGGCTTTATCGCCAAATCAGGAAAGAGAAAAACTTATTTTGAAACTCTTTTCGACTCAGCCTTCCAATGAGCACCCGCGTACTGCTGTACACACGCACCTGACGGCCGGCTGCGCGAGCGTGGGCGGCGGCGGCAGGCGGCAGAGCGCAGCCAGCGCGCGCGCCGCCGCCTCCGGCACCGTCGACGTCAGCGCCGCCACCGCGCACCAGGCGGCCACGCGCGCCCGCCCGCCGGCGCCGTCGCTCACTGCAAGGTCAAGTTGTCATATTTAACTTAGTATTACAGCGCCAATCGCTCGTCACTTGGATTGGCCTGTACAGGATAAGGACAATTTTACTTATGGCTTCAACAAACGAGAGGTGGGGCTTTTTTTATACAACAAAGAAGATTAAGAAATTATATACATACAAATTATTTTAAAAATTGAGATTTACTATGCCTTAGAGAAATCGCTTGGCGCGTCTGAACGGACCAATACCAAAGCGACAAGATGAACAGGAGAAGGAATTCAACCAACTACAAGACGCCTGTATCTCTAGTAAATAACAACTTTTGAGCCTGTACCATTATGAGGATAGTTGAATAAATCGCCTAAAGGCAATCTTACAAACATATTATTATTTTATTTTGTTTATGCAAACTTAACTTGCAACTGGTCATGATTATGATAATATGTACATAAGATTTCCACTCATAGCTAGTATCGCTACTCACAAACGACGAGCTTGGACAGCGGCTGCAGTAGGGGCGCGCGGCCCGCCTCCGCCGCCGCGCCCGCCAGCGCCCGCTCCAGCGCCAACGCACGCTCCACGATCTGCAGGCCGCCGGTCAGACACTCCTCGATGTGTTTCTGTAACACGTTAACAAGTTAAAATAAAAAACATTTTAAACGTATAGATGAAGCGGGAGGGTAAAATACGTAAAGTACGCAAGACTGTTGTGGTGTGTAAGCCTTTTTTTACTAAAGATCACGTGTTTGTTCACTGATAGCGACAGGAATTTGTAGAGATGTTTGCTTGCGGGTTTGAGACGAGTCCTATTTTAAAGAGTGTTCCAAGTTCCTCCGATTTCAGAAGGATTTCTTTCATTCAGATTGCATCAACCGTGGTCATCGGTCATCAACAGAGGTGAAGAAGCTGTCTATGGTTTTCCTTATTTTTTCCAAAAATAATGCTCTAGTCTATGGGTGTGATTGAATAGTACACTTTTTACTCACCAGAAGCGCCACTATCTTTATGTGGTATCTAAATGTGGTAACAGCGATTCAAATTTATAGCGTTTGTGGTTTTCTTACGAATAAGTTTGAAAATTACATAAAAGATTTAAAAAATTGTTCAAAAGTAAGAAAGCACATAGTGTTATAAATATTTAAGGAAAACATTTAGTGCGAGTGTGTAATACTGTGAGTTTTAATTCTATTATTTTGTTGTTTCTATCGTACCGAGTGACTATACAGCACATGGTGTGATCAACTCGAACTTCGCTGCTTCGGAGAGAGAGACAAACGTTTTCGTCCTTTATTATAAGAATTTGCGAGTCCACCACAAAATAAACACCCAAAAATTAAATATTCTAACAACGTCCAAGATCCACGAATTGATGCATTAATTAGCCAGGTACACAATATTTCTAGTTATCTCACCCAGTTGCCATATTTAAACTCTTTGAACCAACTACCAAAAGTTACTAGTCAGACTCCAAATTCCATACCGTCTCCCTCTTTCTTAGATAATCCTGAAATGACAGATTGTCTTTCTTTAGGAAATATCAGTATAGATTTTAATGAAAAAATGGGTATTCCACCAGCTGATAAAGACAGGTTAAAAGAATTGATGAATTTACAATTATTTAAAACTTCTGCTTGGAAAACAATTAGATATAAGAAAGCTTTGTTGTCATGTGCTGCAGATCCTGGATTAGTTGCACTTAAGATAAATGAGGAATTACGTCATATCAATAAACAAAAAGATTATCTACATTCTATAGAGAATTTATTAGCCGGGTTATCGAACGTAATATTAGAAAGACAATTATTAAAATCAGGTTAATTGGCTGCAGCTAACCCAGAGAATTTAAACACTACTAACCTAGTAGATAAATTGACTAATGTTTTTGGTGCAAATTCTGAAAGTACTAAGAAATATGAAACAATCATGCAGGTTATTTGCGGCAAAAGAGCCGAATGCATTGAGACCAGGCGGGACAGAATTCTAAAAGAGATAAATAACCCTAATTTGAGAGTTACCTTGCAGAAAATACCCCCCCAAGCTCAGAGTATTTATTCAGCCGAGAGAAATTATAATACTGATTATTCAGTCATTAGGTGGTTCTCAGGTTTGGCTCAATACTCCTACGTACTTAAAAGAACATAGGGCCCCGACAACATTAAAGTTTAACAATATTAGTAATGGTAACAGGAAATACAAAGAAGGTAATAGATTTCATCATTCACATAAACTTAATCGACAAGAAATGAAGAAGAACCAGCCCTTGCGTAGACGTAAAATGGCCCAGAATATACTTTCACCCCAAAGACTTCAAAAAAATGACTTGATCTTCAAAGGAGGTTGCTTAAGGGACCATATAGATCCTTGGAAAGATTTAGGAGCCATCAATTCATTCAAAACATATTAATATATGGTCGCATTCCCTTCAAGCACAAACCCCCTTTGCAGTACCCATACAAAAATAATTCAAAAATAAATCTTGACCAAAGAGACCAATCAGATGACAGCTGTCATCATGGATTTAAAAGCAAAACAAATTCTGGAAAAACCACCACTGACAAATTCTGGATTATTTTCAAAGATTTTCTGGTTCAGAAGTCAGATGGAGGAATACGCCCAATTTTCGACCTACGGGGTCTCCACCAGTTTGTAGCAACAAAACCATTCCATTTAATTTCACAAATAGATGTCATAAATTTTCTGCAGAACCAAGACTGGCTTAGGAAAATAGACCTCCGGGAGGCCTATTTTCACCTACCAATTGCAGAACCGCACAGACGGTTCCTGCGCATAGTTCACAAGGATCTTACAATTAACTTGCCTACCTTTCAGCCTGTCCTCAGCCCCCCAAATTTTTCAAATTTCAGCTGTTTCAAATTGGATTGCAGAAATCCTTCGAGCACGAGGGATCAGAGTCCTGGTATATTTAGGCCACTATCTTCTAGTCAACCAGGACCCCTCCAAATTAGCCACTCAGGTTGCGGAAACCGTGAAAATGTTAAACAATCTAGGCTGGCATGTAAATCTAACAAATGTCTGTACTAAAACCCTCACAGCAACTGGACTATCTAGGATTGACATGGAATACCCAAGAAAATACAGTAAGTCTACCATCCAAGAAAGTAACTTCAATAAGAGCGGCACTAACAAAAATTCTAAACCAGGGAAGTTGCAACTTAAAACAGGCTCAGAGCTTGTTACGTCAACTAACCTTTGCCAACCACACTATGCCCAAGGGAAGACTAAGATGCAGAAGCTTCCAAATGTTTTTAAAAAAGTTCAAGTCTGTCAGACCAAGCCAAAAAAAGGTTCCTTACTCCTCAGTAAGGAAAGAGTAGTCCTCACAGTAGTACAGGACTTGACTTGGTGGTTGAACATGGTACAACACAGTGCTGTCCAACTACAAAAAAGATAAGTCACTCACTTCCTAACCTCAGATGCGGCGGATGCAGGCTGGGGGGCTCACTTGAATGGAATGTACCTAGCCGGAACATGGCCTCCCTTACACAGAAAATGGCATTCCAACCAAGAAGAGTTGTTTGCTGTATTTGCTGCCATAAAAAGTCAGAAGACACATTTAAAAAATGCCCATATATTAGTTCAATCGCACATTAGCAGCATATTTACATTTCTTATAAACCAGGGTGGCACCCGCTCCATAGCTCTGTTGAATCTAACAACCAGGCTTTTGGAGGTAACCGAACAGTGCAACATAACACTGTCGGCTTGTTACCTCCCGGGGAGGCTAAACGGAATAGCAAACTGCCTGTCAAGGGGCCGGCCGGTTCCCGAATGGCATTTGTTACCCCAGGCCACGGAGGCAATTTTCAAAGAGTGGGGAATACCAGACATAGACCTGTTCGCATCCAGGGAAACCGCAATGGTTCCCAGATATGTTTCGTTAGATGCTTGCTTGCTTGATCAGCATGGTTTTGCGACGCATTCAGTCAGCCATGGGAATTCGACCTAGCCTGAGTATTTCCACCACCCAATCTAATACCCAGAGTATTAGCACACCTGAACACGGCAAAAGGGACCTTCATTCTAATAGCACCTCAGTGGAACCAATGTTTTTGGTTGCCGGACCTTAAGGCTCGAGCACTGTCACAATCAATTTAAATTCTGGACCTTGGTCCTGGTCCTCATAGATGTGACCACAACACAACCACCGGTTTAGGTAGACAGGTTGGAGTTGAAGGCTTGGAAGATTGGGGGTGGTCTGAGCAAATTGCACACTGGCGCTTGAGTGAGCAGAATTTGTTAAAAGGCAGTTGGCGCTCCTCCACTTTATCTACTTATAAGGCCCCTATTAACAGGTGGATACAATGGTGTAGATCTAATGGTACAGATGATAGATCTCCAAAGGATAATGACATAGCTCATTTCTTATCCCACATATATTTAAAAGAAAAATTTGCCTATAATACCATGCTTTTACACAAACCTGCTGTTATAACTTATTGTAAATCTTCCAAAAAAGACTATAGTAAAAACTTTTTTGTTCAACAAGTTTTAAAAGCTGTTTCTCTTGCAAGAATCCCTACCAGAAAAGCCCCAGTATGGGATACAACATTATTATTTATTTGGTTGTTAGAAACACAACCATCAAATATATTATTTGACTTTGCAAGACGTACGGCCTTGATATTACTGCTGGCTTCAGGGAGCAGAATTCATAACCTCACATTGTTGCAATTTTCTCAACAGAACTTAATTATTGAGAAGGATAGAATAATATTATGGCCTAAATTTGGTTTAAAGACAGACACAGGATCTCCTCAACAATCTGGTTGGGTGTTATTACGCCATCCAAAGGTTCAAGTCTGCCCAGTTACTAATGTCATCAAACTATTAGAGGCTTCGGAACCTCGTCGTAAGTCTTGTGATATGAGCATATGTAGTCTTGCAATGGGACAGTCAGACCAGCTTCCAGAACAATGATTGCAGGATGGATACGAACCATTTCTAAAGAAGCCAATATGGATGCAACTCCGGGAAGTATCAGGTCAGCTGTAGCTTCCAGAAGCTGGATGGAGGATAGACCTGTTCAAGAAATATTGGACAGAGGGAATTTGAGAAGTGTATCCACTTTTACTAACCATTACTGTTGACCTGTACAACATAAGATTGATCACAAAGAGGATCATAATTCTTTTTCTATAATTTAAATATTTTATTTTTTATATTTATTAATGTAATAAGATGCTCAAAGATGGTGAGATTTGATTCTTTTTTTTAAATGATAATTAGTTATACTCAATGATTCCTAAAATTTGATCTCATAATTTATAATGATGACAATCAATAAATACTTAAGACACAATTGGGTACATGACAAATTTTTTTTTATTTCATTTTTAAATAGTTTATCAACAGTAAATAAATATTGCAAAAGTAACAGTATGTTTACAATCAATAGTTTTCTAGATAAAGCGATGTGTTCGAGGAGCCGCTGCGAGTCGCCGAAAAACGCTCCATACAAAACGGTACTGAGCTGTGACGTCACGACTTGTGAATCATACTAAAATTGTATGGGCGTTTGGATAAAATATATAATAGCTACGTAGATAATGCGTTTACATGCATACTGTCATAGTAAAAATTGTTATATTTAATGTCAGTAAGCTAATGATAATTAAAAATTTAACATATACTATTATAAGTTTTTGCTTCTTTTTTTAAGTTTTCAAATCTATATAATTTCAATATTAAATTAAAAACTATATTTTTCAAAACATTGTACCTGTCAAAATAACTAATATTTTATAAATAAATTATAAAAACTTGCATTTTTACATTGTGTCATCTACCCAATTGTGAAGTGACTTTGTAGTGTAACTTTTATTAACTAGTTAAGTAAACAAAGATGTTAGTGAGTTAAGGTTATTTTTCAGTTATGCTTAAATTTTGTTTTGAAAAGATTTAATTTAATGTTATTATTTTAATTCTTAATGTTAACATTTTGCTATTGTTATACTCTAGCAAAAGAAAAATATATATATTTTTTCTTCTAACTTTATGTTTAATATTTTTAATTATTTTCCTGAACAATCACATAGCGTTTGTGTTAATTAGCTATTTCCTCACCAGCAGATAACAAACAGATCTTCACCTCAACGCTGTGTGTTTTAGGATTGCACATTATAACACTGTTTTGAACTACAACAAAACAGATATTATGTGTAGAATAAAACACACAGCGTTGCAGCAAGGCTCTTGCAGGTGAGTGAGGACTCCTATGAATTTGAATCGCTGTCACCACATTCACAAAGATAGTGGCGCCTCTGGTGAGTAAAAAGTGTACCATTCAATCACATCCATAGACTAGAGCACTATTTTTGGAAAAAATAAGGAAAGCCATAGACAGCTTCTTCACCTCATTGCTGTGTGTTTTATTCTACACATAATATCTGTTTTGTTGTAGTTCAAAACAGTGTTAATGTGTGAATATCATGTGACTTTATGAAATGAATAATTTTAGTTTGTTACATCATCACACCTTGCTTTCCTTTTGGGCTTGCATTTAATATCTTCGTTTTTTAATAGTTTTTATAGAATACAAAAACCAACACGCAATCCTCACCCTATAACTAACACTCTCCGTCGTCAAGACTTCACAGGCCAACTCCAACTGGTCCAGCAGCAGCCTCGTGAGTTCCGACTTGGTGTGGATCTGCATCAGGATGCGGAAGCCGGGCGCCGGGTTCACTTCCGCTTCCTGTCCAAACGGCGGGAAGTCCCCGGGGGAGGGCTCGTATTGGTCGAGCCAGCGAGCGAAGATGCGGAAGCAGAGTGCGAGGATCTAAAGTAGCAGGAAAACAAATAATTTAACGATCATCAACAGAAATTTGCAAAGGCTTAAGTCCATAGTGTTTGAGCCGTCGGCCGATGATGTTTCAGCATATAATACCGTCATGCTTATTTTTAATAGATCGACTATATCGTCATGAACCATATTTAAAAGGTTATTGAACTAACTTTTTTGTTTTTGGTATTTAAATTAAATAATGAAGTCAAAGGAAATCTTGCGTAGAACACTAGAGTCACGTGACCAAAATCTTAATTAGAATATACAAAGAAAACACATTTATACATTAGACTAACCTAAAGGCTTTTAAAGGAAGAGGTATCTACCTGTGACAAGTCGAGGAGGTCTCAAAATGCGAGAAACTGACGCTACTGAGCCACTTTATCTCTCGACCCTAAGCGTAATCTTTCTCGGGTAATTATATGCTAGCCCCGTGCAACTTTAATAGACGCAAACAAGCTTAACCTTCCGCGCTTATGACGCTTGTTTTCAGCTTGAGTTCTTATTGTCTAACACAGGAGAGTTTTTTTGGATAATTAAGTTTATTTTATGATAAAATACGTTTTAATATAAAGGAAAATCAAAAAAGAAATAACATGGGAAGAAAAAAAAGTCAAAAAAAAGGAAAACCGAAAGAGCACATCAATTGTTGCAACATAACAGAGCGAATATTGGATTGACGTATTTGAATTTTGAAGTTTGGTGATAGGGATCTCGAACTAAAAAAACAAAACTCACGAAATAATGCTTTGCAAGATTGTACAATTAACATAATTAAGTTTGTAATATGTTTTTGATCTTATTTATTTAGTTTTAAATGTATACTTTATATGTTTACTTTACTGTTAATGAAAAGCTTTATGCCTTTATCTTTAGAATAAGCCACCAGCAAAACTTCTTTTGCATTGAATCAGTAACCGCAACGTTGCGCAACTACTACATGGAGACTCCTCACGTTTAGTTTCTTATTAATTGAGATCATTTTATTGGGAAATAATTTAGTTCTGATACTTTTTTAAATAATCATTTACATAAATGATACGAATTATCGTGCATTTCATTCGTCCACTAAGTGCTGAAACAAAAAGCTTACTGACGGCCTAAAATGGACTTAACCCTTTATTTTGAAATTAATTTATGAACTTTTCATAAACTTCGCTTGTTCTCAAGAAATGTGAATTAAACAGCTGCTATATTAATACAATTAGCCACAAACCTCCCACTTCTCTTGAGCCCTCACATAAGGCCTGTTCGGCGCATTGAGAGCCAGCTTGTTCAGCACGTGGTCTACGTAGGGATCTAAACCCGGCACCCTGACGCCAGCGCCCAGCGCTCGGGGCAGAGGGGCCGAGGCACACAGGGAGTCGAGGAGGTGGAGGAACGCGCGGGAGAGCGGGTACTCCTCCATTCGAGTTTCAACCTGGAAATTGTGAGACAAATTAACCGTTTGTTGAAGGAGTATTTTATGGGAAACTGCGCAAATAACGGGTACTAAGATTGACGCAGAAACAAATGGACTGCATGTTTAATACAAACACGTCTATGCAACTGATGCACAATAAACCAACTTCATCATAAGAAACATTTGAGCGCGGACGGGACTTCCATATCTTTAAATGTCAATGAGTAAACATCATGAATCAAAAGGTTTTTATTGCAAAAGTGGCTGTCCCAGATTCGGCTTTAGGATCTTCAGTGTTACGAGCTTCACCTCAGAGCACTAATATAAAGTCACAAAACGCCTCCTTCCATCAGCCTTCTACATGGCGAATCTCTTTCTGAGCTCTGCGCCCAAATAACATCATATGATAATCATATGATCATATGATCAAATAACATCTTATAAAATAGATAAATCAGTGCAGATCAGCGCTCAGGAACCGTCATTCTTACAATGACAATTTTTAGTGAGGCTAATAAAGACAACCAGCATTTTAAATGTCTGCGTTCCGATTGCCGCTGACAGCGCTTCAGCGCTACAACTGCTCCTAACCGTTCCGAATCGTTTTAGCCCGCTAAAATTCTAATTGATCCTCGCTTATTTAATCTAAACTTAGATCTTCATTAAGCTCTGCGACCCTGATTGTAACATGAGCCTTTTTAAATTTTACTACAAAAGAAAATTAATAAGCAACCTTCTAGAATATTTAATTACCTAAATAAAGACATCAACAAGGAAACTTCATGAGTCAGTTTTGACAGGCCGTTCAGAGCGACCATGCTCCGTAGCTTGGGCACTGTGAGCGGGAAAATATAAATAATATTTCAGAGAGCAAATAAATAATATTACATTTCAAGATGGCGCGATTATGACGTCATTGATGACGTTCGACATCGTTGTGTGGAACGCACCAATTTTCAGACGATTCGACAGCCAAATACAGACATCATTCTACAATCACGCGCGTGATGACCAAGCCATCAAGAGACGGTCAGATACGACGTCGTGTACTTAGGATACGGACAGCAACAGCATCACAACTTATTTCGGTGTTTGATACCAGTATTTATTTACTAGACTGAATTACAAAACGAATCCTTTACATGAAGCCGCTTTCCGCCCGTTAGTCGCTCGCTCATCATCGATCGGCATCGCTCGACCTGATGGTAAGTTACCGACTACGCACCCTAGGCTAAATAACTAAGTTTCTACCTCCATAAGTTCCGCGGCGAGGGGCCTGGTGTCTGAGGCCATGAGCGCAGCGTCCAGCGCCTGCCACACGCGAGGCGCCGTCACGCCGCTGCCGCCCAACGCCGCTAATGTCAGGCACAGCTGGGATTTCAAATGGATGGGCACGTGGCAGCAGATAAGACCTAGAAAGGAATGCGGAAAGAGTAGCTTTGATTCAATGTATCAAGTCTGATGTGCCCAATGACACATTACATATAAACAAGTTGTCCGCTCTCAATACTGGCGACGCAAATGCAAGGCAATTGTCCGCCACATCAGTTAGTCATGTGCGACACAGTGTCACGGCTAAACGTCAAATAAAACTTATTCCCTATTCCTGTTTTTAATACCTACCGTTTACAATACCTTCTTGTGCGTTTAGACAGTGAAAAATTATACTCTTACAGTTGAAGAAAGAATAAACGTTTCTTTTCATGCCTACTGTAAGTACTATATTTTTATTACTAGGTATCTCATTTATTATTTTATTTTGCTATTTAAAATGACGTTTTAAAATTGGCATGGCATTTCAACAAACTCAAAGAGCGAGGTATAATATGATTTTGGATGTGGGAGTAAAATAGACAACGCTATATACTGAGACAATTTACGTACTACGTCACGTACGCTCGCGACCAATTAGTGCGAAGCACCGACACGCAGTACATAGATATATCTCTTTCTTATTACAATTCAACCGTATTATTCTTTCCTTCTCCCACAAATTATATTAATGTATATATCGGGTAGGTATCTATAGTTAAGTTTTTTTGTGCTTTAATGTTGACTATATTAATGTTGAATAATGACTTGTCTATACGTAATAATATGTCATTGGATGTGCCAACCTGCAGTAGACGAGCGCGCTGGGCTAAAAAATTGGCTCAATCTACCCGACAGTTACCTAACTCATGGCCCCGTAGGGGGATTAATGATGACACTGCCGTGGTTACATCGTTCAGAAGACATCTAGAACTTACGCAAATATTGATATTGCTGTTTCTAGTATTTTTGCGACGATAGTCAGTACGTTAAGTAGGCATATATAATGGTCGATGCAAACTGTGACATGATTGTTGTTTAACCCGTCCCGTGTCCTAGGCACAGCATTTGTGCCTAACGATTTCGTACCTACAATGTCCTAGTGCCAAGGTTTGGCACTAACGCATTAATTGAAAATGAATGACGAAAATGCCCATAATTATTTTTCCAAAGACAAAAAAAAGCATTCACTCTGAAGCTCTCATCTATGTACTCTTTGTTTTAAATGATTGTAGCTTTTGTGTTGACCTTATACCCTTTTAGTTTTAAGTTTTTTTCTCGGTGTTCATAAAAAAGGCCACTCCGCCATTTTGCATTCGCGAGTGAAAATAGTTAGTGAATAAAAATGTCCTGGAATTTGAAACGGTAAGTATTTGTGATTTGTTTTCTATACCAATTTACTAAGAATATAATATAGATTGTGTGAATTGTATTCATTTTACCTTTTTATAGTTGTATTACAGTGAAAAAAGTGTCTAACTTTGATATTGCTATGAAATAATGCAAGCAGACGCCATTGATTTGAGTTAAAATATCACTTTATTATGTTCATACATTAAGAAAAATAGACAAGTTAGTGGGAAATTTATCCAGCAATTTAAGTTCGACTTCATATTTACGTAATATTGAATACTTTTAGCAATATTACGATTTCTAGTAAAAACAACCTAAAAATTTATGCAAAGTACTAACAGCAAAAAAAGATATGTTTGATTGATAGATTGAATGAAAGTAAGGCTGAACAGAAATATTATATTGCAATGCATATTTTTTAAATTATAAAATAGGAAATTTTATATTTTACGTTTCGAATTGTTTTCACTAAATAATGGCATATATATTAATAAAATAAAAAATAACTTGAATCTAAAAAAAGTTAAAAAAAATGTATTTCTTCAATAAAATTCAGAAGAAGCGTCAACGGTGTCGCGGTCTCGGCCACGTGACCTCTGGCCCATCAGGGGAACGAGCAGGCTTGAGAATGCCAGCATTTCCGCAATAGAAAGAGCCGCTGCCCGTGGAATTGACGAGGAAGAGCGATGTTTCGTATTGGAAGAGGACTCCAACCACATAATAAATTATTTTTATATATGTATATAACTTAGAAAATTTCCAGCTCAGCTGTTGGTTAATACGTTCTTGTAACACATACTATACTTTATACAGGGTGAAAGGCAATTCAATACATTCTTTTGAAGGGGTTGTAGTAGAGCTTATTTCCAATAGATTTGGATAGATAATATTTTTTTTTTTTTTTTTAAAACATTAAGTCTTATTGTTTATATATTTCTAGAAAATACATCAATTTGGAGTTTGAAATCGGACATTTTTCTCAAAAAACACAAAAATACGTCGGTACAACTTGATAAATAATAATTTCCACCGCATGTTGTCTATCCAAATTTATTGGAAGTAAGCTCAACTACAACTCCTTAAACGGTATGTCTCGCATTTCCTTTCACCCTGTGTAATAAAAAGAGAAACAGGCTCTTTAAATGTTACTCAAAGTGAAAATATTGTAAATAAGTATATTGTTTTGTTTTTTTTTTGTGTTTCTCTTATAAATAAAATATTTTGTAGTCAACTTCTAAAAACTTAAGCAGAAAAGATTCTCATTCCTACTGGCATAAAAAGATTTTCAAGAGCGTGATTTCGAGGTATGCCTTTTTCCCTATTTACCAAGAAATCAATGACAAATGTTTATATAATATACATATATGAATATAGACCAGCAAATTAATGCCGTTCAGGCTACTAAAAGTTATGAGCAATATTAGATAATTTGGTCAGTATTTATTTTAGAAACGACAAAGTTATAAATAAATTAATTAGATACAATAAAAGCACTCTAATATCAAATCTCTTTGCAAAACTAATAGCTGAAAACAACATTAAAGTCCTTTGTATAATTTTGGCATGCAATCCAGCACAATCTACAGTTCAGCCAAAGGATCGCTATTTATCAAATTTCCGTAAAACTATTGGGCTATATTTCATAATATTGAACGTAAAAATTACTATTATCTCAATAGGATAAGGATTAATTTTGTAGTAAACGTAACTAAAGTATCTAATAGTATTGGTTATGTTTTTTTAAAAATCAATTTATAATTTTTATCAATCAAAATTAAAATATATTAATTTCTTTTTTGTCAACGGTTCTTCGCAATCAACCACGGCAGCTAGCGTGCAACGCGTTGAGATACTCCGTGAATAAATTAATATTGTGAAGTTATTTTTTGGTCTACATAATAACTAATTTATGAAATAGACTAAGTAAATAGTAGAGTTTCAAATAATGTGTAACAAAAGTGATGGGTGATTCTGAGTATTCTGTAATAAATCAAAGTATTTAAAAAAATGTAAACAAAAATTGCTAACTTCACGAAAACCACGTATTTTTGGGAACATAACGCATATATTTAAATAACATTATTAAACGTTCATATAGCTTGGAATCTAAGCTTTTTAATGATGTATATAATGTGGCACATACTTGTAAGAATCTAGGAATTATTTTAAGTTTTCTAACCTAAGTCGCAAAAAAAATTTTTTGTCGAAAATCCCTGGACACTACCGGCGTTTGAGCTAATTTGACCCTCGACACGGGACGGGTTAAGAACGCATCTTAAATTGAAAAGCGCGGGCTTGTCACTTTTGACGTGACGATCTGATATAAAATAAAGCCTTCCAGTTTAGTTATAATGATTCTTGTTTTATAAAGTATATATAAACAGTGTCACAAAAAACTATAATAACTACAACAAGTATTATGTAATATGCAAGTTCAGAATTGACGAAATGGACCCACGTCGGACCAGTGTTTAATTCGAACTATAGTACCGTCATTTTCTCGCTGCAGACTCGGTCATAAAAAGTGGGAGCGGTGCCATGAGTTTCTCTCTCTTTGCCACTCACGGGTCATACGGGAGGACGTAGACGCGTAGTGCTGTGTAATATGAATGTCGTTAAGTAATATCGATAGTGTATTTTTATATGTGGTTGATAGAAATTAAAAACATGGGTAATGTAGATATATTTATTGAGTAATTAAAAATTTTAAAAATAATAATTTGTATATAAATTGGAAAACAATAACTAAACACAATAAGCCTAGCATCAATATAAACCAACTTCAATAAGAACATATCTAAATGTACTGTATGATTAGAACTGTCTTTGATATTCATAATAAGGTTTTATTGATAACGGCGTTGCGCACGCGCCACTAGCGCACAACCCTAGCGGACCGGACCCTCGCGATTTATGACCGAGTTTGCAGCGAGATATAAACGATACTATAATCTAGACTATTTTGAACCCCCGGCACAAAAAGAGGTATTAACTAAATTGAATCAATGCAGACAAGCGCATGAACTGATACTGAATGAATCAAACACTCACCGAACATAGAGTTGACGGAGTCCCACTGCGGGTTCTCGCAGATCTGTACGCAGGCGTCTTTGTCTTGTCGAGCGATGGCTTCGATTAGTTTCAGGGCTGCTATCATTGCTTCAACCTGCAAAAACATTTATAATCAAAAGGTTAAGGTACGTTACATAGTTATGTGCACAAATACAAGTAACTCAATACTGCTAAAAACGGAGGACAGGTGACGAGCTTCTCAGAAATGGACTAAAAAACCCAGTTCCCGAGCGCGTCACCGCGCGAACCGAACCGAAAACATACGACACCACACGAGTATAAACTAAACATACGGACACGAAGTGTTCTGTCTCGCTCGCAAGTTCATGCTTTGCATCATACTATCTCTTTTATGCCGGAGAGGAATATAATCGAATTCTGCGTAACATATGCTATGTAAGAACGTAACCCATCTTTTATTTTACTGTAATCAAAGATATTGTACAATCATAACCTATCCCTAATATACACAATCCACATCCCAATTGATTCCTTGTTCCTTCTGAATGCCGCCATGATGGTTTCATATAGTTTGCTTATAATAATATGAGCGCGCCATCTACCGGCGCACAAGTACGAGAGAGTCTATGTCGGTCGACGGACGATGTAAGAACTGAAATTATTAACTAAAATTCAAGATCTTACGTTACTCAAGTATCTTTGACCTTTCCTACGTTATACTGAGTGTTGTGCTAATATATACTTAGTGCTGTGTATACATAAACCCTGTAGTGAAGGGTTTGGAGGAGATGACCGGCCGGCAGCCACGTTGCTCCGTCGTTGGCGGACCCCATCAATCCTACCTATCCAGGTTAGTGTTATGCATGTTCTCTTCCTTGAGACCACTGGGTTTTAAACGTAGGTCAAAGGATATATGCAAAGCCTTGCCAGTAACACCATAATAATATGTGCCTGTTAATTAAAATTGCGTAACAGTAAGATCTTCTTCGTGTCGTGTGTAAGGGTTGATCAAGCCCCTTCTGGCAGCCTCCGTAGGCCTCTGAAGTGGCTGTCCCACTGTTCTCTAACCGACGACAACCGACTGCGGTATTACGTACGAAAAGCGAACGTCATAATTTACATTACAAACAAAAAATTCACATTAAAACGCTGGTACTTAATGCGGATTTTTGGCACTTAGCAATAGAAGAATAAAATATCGCGATTTTTGTTATACTTTAACAGAACTTCTAATAAAGACAAATAGAAATGGTTTGCGAGGCGCTAGCTCTAGCCAAGGCTTTTACTCGATTTAGGCTACGAATCGCCGCCAAGCGCACATCGTGGGGCGCGTGTTAAATACGGTGTGATTGGTTCAAATTATTTGCGCGTGGTAGCTATTTGCAAGAAATAGGGAGCAATGTGGCATCATTGGCGCTGGAAGTAAATTCAAACAAAGCATTAATATTTCTCTCTGTTATAAGTTCTGTGAAGAATACGCTCAAGTACTTAAAGTCACTGGCGGACTCCCGTCCTATGCCGAACCTTTCGGCCTTGAGCGCTTCAGAAATAGGGCAATAAATCAAGGTTAGGTTTATTTATTAACATATAACAAGTTCGGCTGTATGAACTGGCTAGCTAATGTCTAAGTCGTACCTCTTCTTGGCGCACCAGCAGCTTGCCGGGGCGGGCGGCGGGCGTGACGACGGCGGAGGCGCCGAGCGCGGCCACGTGCAGGCTGCTGGAGAACGCCGGCGGCTCGCTGCGCAGGTTGCTGCGGGGGCGCGGACCGCCGTTACTTATACATTACTACTCTATAATTAGCTATTATTTGTTATTTTTTGTGCTTTATTCTGTTAGTTAAATAAAGTACCGTGGCATATCTTGTCCTAACCTTTTGATAAAAAGCATCTTCTTGATCAATGATATGTAAAAAAAATAAATATACTACAATAAATAATGAAAAAAGCTATAGATTTAAAAAAGCTGAACAAAAAAAATAATAATGAAAACCTAACTTCATTTAGTGTTGCCAGCTTGTAAGAAAAATCAACTTATGTAGTTTTAAAACATTTTAATAATTATTATGGTTAAAAATAAATTTAATCGTTTTTTTCGCCTAAATTTGGTAAAGATTTGAAGTGAGGTGTATTTATTAAAATTAAAATTTCCGTCAGAACAAATTTCATACCAAAATATGTTAGTATTGAAATAGCGCTTAGAACATGTTGGAATTCTGAATCGAATACACTGGTATACGATGGGTGTACGACTATATATCTTGGCCAGATTAAAGAAATGTTCCATACAGACCCTCATGTTCGCCGTAAGAACAATAAAGTAGCAACGATCTCACCTCCTGTACAGTCGGACAGCCGTCAGCAGATGATGCGCGGACAGCGCGGCGCGCGACTGCACCAACGACCACGTGTGCACCGGCACCGCCAGCGACGCCACCGCGGCCAGGTACGCGGGCAGCAGCGACGCGCACACCAGCTCCCCGGACAGTCGGACGAATTTGTACAGGGTGGCTGCGCGCCCGCCCGCTCTGGAATTATAGATACAATTTTAGAACTCACATTTATTTTCTCAAAGTTTCTATAAAATATTGATACAAGTTAAAGTTTATTTTCCATATAAGAGGAATTCCAATTTATCCAGTCAGAAACTTAAAAATGTATGTCATTCCTTTTCATATCGTAATCGCTTTTATTATGGCAAACAAAGTTTTCAAAAACATTGTGGTGTAGTGGTAAGTAGCCTTGCCTCATACGCCGAAGGTCCCAGGTTCGAGTCCTGGTCGGGGCATTCATTTGTGTGATGAACACAGATGTCTGTTCTCGGATCATGGTTGTTTGTATTTATATATGTATGTTTATTCTGGGTTCCCCACAGTTCGCTGTACGGTCATCCATAGCACAAGCTCTGCTTACTTTGGGGCCATACAGTTGGTGTGTTTGTCTGGGGATTTATTATTATTATATAAACTAGGTCTTTTGTAAAATTTGTATAGAGTTGTACACAATGCAAACTACGGCAAATATTTTAGCGATGCTTGTATTCCAATCAATCTTACCTGTTCTGCTGATTGTGGTCGCAAACCCTCCAGTACTCGTGCCGCAGCCCTGTAGGGTCACTGGCGTACAGCCTCTCGACGCAGCGCAGCAACGCGTGGAGGCGGGTGCGAGTCGTGGGCGCGCTCAGACCTTCCATCGCGTACATTTGGTGCGCTCGGGCGGCTTCGTCCGCTCTGTGCGTAGGGATTACTATTCTTTAAAACTTTGATTAGTTAAGGGCAGATGTTAAACCTGAGGATGTACTTTCGGAATAATCAATTTTACTTATTTCGAGTATCATGAGTGAAAATTATTTACATAATTATTTACGAACGTTTTACCGTTTATAAAACTAATATAATTTGCAAAGTTGTATTGCTGACCGTATAATAATCTCGATACACTATTACTAATGCTATCTCCCTACTTCCAGGGAAAGTGACTGAAATGGTAAAAGTATTTTATAATAAAAGTTGGTTCCATAGTTTTAGAGTTTATTGTTTACAAATATCGTCAACTACGGATCTCCTTTTAACTAATACTCTTATTAACCGGATTTTATCACGTTTAATTTACATTTTACCTCGACGTTTCGGTACCTTTGCAGACACCGTCGTCACGAGTGACTAGATGACAGGCGTCTTGACAGTTATGAAAGCGTTCGATCCTCTCAAATCCATTCGTGGGATCCTATACTAAAATACATAAAACCCAACATCCAACAAACTGCAACACCTCAAGGTCAAGGCATTGTCAGCACTCTCTCTGGTCATCCTGAACGCTACGCTCGCAGACTGAGAAACAGATGGAGATGATTGAACGCTTTCATAACTGTCAAGACGCCTGTCAACTAGTCACTCGCGACCACGGTGTCTGCTAAGATACCGAAACGGGGAGTTACAATGTAAAATATAATCAAAATCGATAAAAGCTGGTTAAAAAGTGTTTTATTTAATATAATGAATAGTGAAAACCAAACGAAATCTTATTTTATTGGTATAGAAATATCATAATATAACCTTAAAACGCAGTACATTATTTAATAAAACATTTCAGTCTTTTTGGATCAACTGAGTTACTTACTTGACCCTCATCTCCATGAGTTTGGAATGCATAAGCACTATAAAATCTGTGATCAGAACATGCAGTCTTCTTTGATAGTATTCCTCTTTGGCGACCAGGTCAGTCGAGAGCATTGCTTCATCTATGTACTCGAACACCTAGAAAATATAAAGGTGCAACTTGGTCGTTTTCTAAAGCCAAATAATATACAAGGTGTAAAAAAGTACTGTTAAGCCGGAAACAGGCGAAGAGCTGCATACACTAAACAGCTTTCCTTCGGAACATAGCGTCGAAAATGCATTAAAAAACAATGAAAATCGTCGACAACGAAAATGCCCGCGTCCCGTTATTGCGCGGACTGAGCAGACATTTTAGCATTGCAGCATAATGGGATTTTACGGAAAAACATTGTTCTTCCTTAAGTAAGTCAAGGTAAAAGATTTTCGGTTTAAGAAACTCTTTCACCTATACTTTACAGGAATTCTTTACGCCCCGTATAAAGATAGATTAAACCATATCTATAAAAGTATGAACACATATACGCATCCTGATAACTGCAACGAAAAAACGTATAACTTTTCTAAGCCACGCCAGATTCTATGAAATAAGAAAAAAAACAAACTAATAAACAAACAATATCAAAAATTATATTTTTAAAGCGATGGATTTTGAATCGGGAACGTAGTGAAGGATTCTAGTATTAAATCCCGCGCGCTGTTGGATCACTCCAATTATAGAAGCATGAGCGAAGTAAGAGGTTAAAATTATTCCGCCCGAAGCAAAAATTATTTTGCGACCGCATGAAAACTACTTTTCACCCTCTGTGAGAAAATAAGTGCAACAAATGAATAAGAACATTATATTTATTTATTTATATACAATTGGGAACAATAATATATAACATTATATTATAAACAGTTAGAGGCGATTGTTAATATATGAACAATTATGGAAAAAAGGTTTCACTCTTCTTATTTTTTTTAAGGATGAAACTGTCGTATGCTTTCATTTATTGTTCACGGGATTCCGTAGGTAAAAGACTTTGTATTACGTATTAGCGTCCGATACAATGTTCTCTGGACTTAACATAATACTTTCATTATCACTGCTTGAGGAAAACACTCTCATAAAACTAAGCAAAATGCGAATTTGAGTAAACAGTTACGAACGAAGGTGGAATGCTTTTTTATGTTAACGTTTGTCTCATAAGAAAGGCAAAAGAACTGCGCCATACAGCATGGTCTGTCGTTAATATCATTTCTTCTTTTTTTTATTATGATGAGGTAAAAGTCAATAGTAAACTGATAGCGTGACTTTACTACCAACGAGTGGACCTCTTGGAGCAAAACGAATAACACTTTCTACACTGTTCATTTGGTTCTCTATTTAATGCACATGTTTGGGTATTCATTGCACAATACACTATCTCAATTATAAACTAAACATTAACTTATGTGCACAAAACAAAAATATTTATGAATAGCACACTTACTTCGTCGAATTGTCGCCAAAAAGTCGAAAGCGGAATGCTTTCGCGCATTATTTTTTTTTTCACAAACTTTTTTTTTTATTTGGGTCTCGCGCGGTTGGCTTTGTCATTCAGCCTGTAACTAGTTCATACAATACTCTCTTTGGTGTGTGGGACTTTTACTAACAATATCTATTCCAAACTCAAATCACTTTTCGTCCTTAGGGATTAAAGAGCTATTTTACGCCCTGTTCACGAAGAATAAATGGGTTCTTTGAATAGATGTGATAAAAAATCTCATTTATACCTTAGCATCAATAGCAGCATCTACCAGGGCCTCATCTTGGTCGAGGAGTTCGCACTTGATCTCGCCGTCAGGCCCCCGCAGCAACGACTGTGGCGCCCTCTTCAGCGCCGCTAACGCAAGTCCCAGCGCAAGCTGGCATAACGCTCGCACACCCGATGGCTTCTCCTGGTTGTCTTGTATTTGATTCATCTGAAAACATATATGTTGATTGGGTTTAGGCTGAATTTCCATGGCATGAATGAGTAACAAATCGACAAACAGGATCACTACTTTCATTGTCAAGGAATTGTCATTTAGGCCAGTTTCTTTCGTTCTTAAAGAAATTTTGAGAAACCACAAAATTATAAATAGTTTGTATGTGATAGAATAGAGGGGCAGAAATACATAATTTTAGTTAAGAATTACAAAATATTACCTGTGGCGGTGATGACAGTTGATCAACTAATGAAGCTAATAGGTCTGGGTCTTGAATTAAAGGAAGGGTTTTCGCTAATTCTTCACCGTCGTCGCGGCTGTAAGAAAAATTATACAAATGCTTTCAAGTGCCATTTAAATTAAAAACAATTTGTAGATGTAATATATCATGTGGAATCACAATGTTTAATTTGACAAGATGACGCATTTCAGTGCTTATTTGACGGCCTATTTGGTGTGGAGGTAAGTACCCTTGCCTTCCATGCCAAAGGTCCCGGGTTCGAATCTGGTAGGGGCAGATATTTTGTTATATTGGCTTTCTAGTCATGGATGCGTATGTATGTTTATTTAAGTTTATTTTTAATATGTATATATGAAAAAAAATATCTATTTGGACTTATATATTTCTTAAATTTATTTGTCCGTTATCCATAACACAAGTTCTTAAAGATACTTAATTTGGGCTAGATAATGTGGTGTGATTGTTGGAAATATTTATTTATTATTTATTATTATTTCTTAATAACATCTTGAAATTACTTCTACAACTTTTTTGAATCTTACTTACCAAGAATCTGAATAACTTCCGTCCAGAATATTTGTGATAAATTGTATTTTAATTTATATGCACAATTCTGCTTTCTATATATATATATATTTATCAAATCAGGGTTCAATTTTATTTATTCTGAGTTTCCCCAGGTCAAAACTCTTTGCTTGCATTAGGCTTTTAGAGTTGGTGTGTGTGTCTAGGATCTATATCTCTTGAAATGAAATGAAATGAAATATTTATTTCTCGACATTGACAATTACTTATTCTTATTGACGTCAAATAATGACTCTACAACCAGTTCGGAAAAACCGTCGTGAAGAAGAACTGGCAAGAAACTTCACGGGTATATTTTTTTAAATAAATTTACAGTCTCTTTATGTCTATACAAAATTATTTTTATCTGCATCTGTTAGCTCGGCAAGTCTCCCTCCCCCCAAGTATCCAAACGACGCACACCCTCAAACGGCACCCGTCCACGAGTGAACGCGGGATCCAGCCATCGCATCTTGCACACTTCTGATTTTTATACAGTACAAGTGATGCAGCAGAATTGCTCATGGCTGAAGAGAGTTGTCCCCAACTTACCTGTGTAACACTGAAAGATCCAGTGCATATAATAACGCCATTTGTAGAGCTAAAGAGATTTCGTCCAAAGCTCCAGTGGGGTCTAGAGATGGTGAGGTAGTTTGCTGCAACATACAAATCAAGTCAATTTATTTGCAAAACACGGTCGATACAATTAGGTGTTATAATTATTTAAGTACATCATATTTAACCGTGTAAAATGGTGTGCAGTTCTTTGCGACGTGATATAATCAGCCCTTAATCAAACTATCAAATTATAAATTTAAAATGTCAACATCAACAACGAAAAACATATAACAATAATTATTAAAGCTAAGGATTTAAATCTATAATAAATATTCATTTAATGAATAGTAACTCTTATCTAATAAATGATTAAATAAATTTATTTTAAATTGTCTAAATGTCAAGTTTTTAATATTATTTGGTATTTAATTATAGATACGCACAGCCATACAATAAACATTTTTTGAAATTATATTAAGTCGTTGAGTAGGTACATATAGTTTAGTTTTTTTTAAGGAGGTAAAATTATGTATCATCAGAGATAACATTTAGCTTAAACTATATGTCATCTTTTACAATACTGTACTTATGTAGTTTCATACATGGAATGTGTGATACCTCATAAGGGTCAAACTCTTATAACTTCTGACGTGTCGTTCCTTAATACATGCGATAATCCTGAAACTTTTACCAACGCTTTTATAGAAATGATTCGGGCAGCTATTCAAGCCAACTCTACGCCCATCAATGTATCAAGTAGCAAAAGAATTCTGAAGCCGTGGATAACTCCAGGAGTCTTAAAATGTATTAAAGTTAGAAATAGCATGCAACTTAAGCTTAACAAGGAGCCCCACAACACCACTTTAAAAATATCCTATAACCGATATCGTACTTTTTGTTCAAATCTCATCAACAAACTCAAACGTAGATACAATAGTGAAAATATTAAAAAATCAGTAACGTAGTCAAACATAGATACAATAGTGAAAATATTTAAAAATCAGTAAATATCCTAAAAAGCTATGGGCCACTATAGGAGAGTTGACGCAATATAAGCCTCCGAAAACGACAAATACCGATCTTCTTAACCTGAAATCGTAACCACAAGATTCTGTTAACCATGTAAATAAATACTTTGTCAAAGTAGGTGCGAATCTAGCAGACCTTATAACCAAACAGTCAGGATCGAATGCCCCCACTCCTAGCGACCCACTGATTCAGTGATCTCATCCTAACTCATTTGTTCTGCTAGAGGCAGATCCCGCGGAGGTTAATAGAGTACTCATGAGCCTGGACTCTGGCAGTGCACCTGGCTGGGATGGGATAAGCACTGCATTCTTGAAACAGGCTAGAGTCTTTGTTGTACCTTATATTTGCAAGTTGGCTAACCTTTGTTTTCGAACTGGAGTTTTTCCCAGTGCTCTAAAACGATCTGTGGTGACACCTGTTTACAAGAGCGGAGACAAAACTGGTTTAAATAATTATAGGCCAATCTCTGTATTAACGACCATTTTGCAAAATAATTGAAAAGCTCACAAGTAATGGACTGATTAATTACCTTGAAAAATATAAAATCCTATCTAAATTCCAATATGGCTTTCGCAGAGGAGTATCGACTCAAGATGCAATCTTAGATCTTATTACTAACAACTATGAAGTCGACAGTGGTAACAAATGCCTAACTGTATTTCTAGACCTTAAAAAGGCGTTTGACACAGTTTCTGTCTCGGTTCTTGTAAACTCTCTCACTGTTCGCTAGCTACCTTCATGACAGAACCCAATCGGTGAAAATAGGTAACTTCAAAAGTGAAGAAAAAGCAGTGAAATTTGGAGTACCGCAGGGGAGCGTTCTGGGCCCAACTCTATTTCTTATCTACATCAATAATCTATGTAACTTAAATGTCGTTGGGGGCAGGATACTTTCCTATGCGGATGGTACTGCTATTGTCTTTTCTGCCAAAACTTGGAGTTCTGCTCATGAAATGGCTATGCTTGGTTTAGCTCGTATATCGGCCTGGCTAAGGAAGAACCTTCTAACCTTAAATATTCAAAAGACCAACTATGTATGCTTTGCTCTCTACACATCATCACAGCCTGCGAACACCTTACACATAAAAATCCACAGCTGCTCAGGTTCTCATAACTATCCGTGTCTTTGTCCGGTTATAAGCAAAGTGAGTCACACTAAATATCTTGGCATTTGTGTTGACCAGAGGCTTAATTGGCACCCACATTTAGAATCTGTCTCTAATCGGATAAGAAAACTAAATTGGGTCTTTAAAACATTAAAGTCGATAATGTCTAGCTTTCCTTTAAATAAAATATACATAGCCCTAGCTCAATCCATTATAGCTTATTGTATCCCAATATGGGGTGGTGCCAATAAAATTGTGTTTCTACATCTGGAAAGGGCACAAAGGTCGCTGATAAAAATAATTTATTTCAAACCATACAGATTCTCTACACAAGCTCTGTATAACATAAGCAAACTCTTATCAGTTAGAAAGTTATACATACTCAACTTGACCCTACAATGTCATAAATCCATACCATTTAAACCATCACGTCAAAGGAAAAGAAGAAACGACATTGTTGCTCATTCGCCACTCGTGCGTACCGTATTTGCTAGAAGACAGTATCAATCTCAGTCTGCATATATTTATAATAAAGTTCATAAATTACTTCAAATTTATCCGATGCGGTTACGTATGTGCAAAATAACATTAAAGCAATGGTTGGTTTCATTATGTTATAACGAAGTAGAAGATCTTTTAACTAGAATTTCTTAACCATGAAACCCAAATAGACCTCAACCACATGCACGCTCATACAGACAATGAACACACACGCATACACAAAATGAACACACACACATACACACACTTATACACTTACACACACACACAGGCACACACTACACTATCTAAACCTACATTGCTACACCTGCAACAACATGCTTTCTTGTATTATTAACATTGTTTTTATTTTTACATTATTACACAAGTATCTCATGATTACTTAATGGGAAGGCTCAGTAATGTTATGTTAAAAAAGATTACTTAATAAATATTTTTTCATTTCATTTTCATTTTCATTTCATTTCAAAGGGTTTGAGGTGTCACTAATATATTCGTAATAGTTATACGTAATAGATACACGGACGAAATCAAATATTAGGTAATATGAATATTATGATATTAGGTTATTCTATAATAGTCAAATAATAGTGAGCGAGCTTCTGCAAGCGACGTTGCACAGTAACGTTCGTCGCGTCACAGGAGAATGCGACGTTGCCAAACTTGCGTGTTATCCATCGCTCGCGCTCTTCGCCCGGCCGCGCAGTTCTACGCGATGGTGTACCAAGGACGTATTCGATCGAACGTTATCTATGCGTTGCATACACTTCACGTTTTGTATGAAAGTTTCATGGATAAGTAGAGTGACAGCATGTAACCGACATCTATTAAATAAAAATAGATAAAAATGCACAATATTTTTATAATAATCAGAGTAATAGTAATAACGCCTAATTTTATCGAATTTTCATTAAGTTTAGTTAGACGTGTTTAATTGTAATGCCTGTTAAAGTATGAAGGCAATTTTTGTCCAGACATTTCCCTGCAGCTTTCAAGTGTAGCGTGAATAGGTACCTCTTGGACAGGCGTGTATGATCCTCGTCTTCATCGTCACTTTCCATCAGGTGAGATGAAAGACAAACGCCTGCTAATTATTATTTAAAAAAAAATTTTATCACTACTCTTAATCAATATCATATACTCGCTAGCTTTATTAATAGATTACTTTTTCGGGTTGAGTAGTAGCGTACCTATGTACTTTTCGTAATCTGAGACCTAATCCAAGGAATCCAGTACCATACCAAACATTAAAATCGGTTCAGCAGTTTGAGCCTGCAAACAGTTGAACAGTACCTACATAAAAACTAATAATTAAGCAAACTTTCAATAAAGAAAAAAATGTACGTGACTTTCTTACTCTCGTATAACTAATAAACATGCAAACTAATAAAGATTAAATAAATATTGCGTATTATGAGCACAACATCGGACGGACAACTAACCCTATTATTTGACCAAATAATAGGCATGATAACCTAATATTGGTAAAGCGATATTTTGGATAATAGGAATACGAATATTTGATCCTAATATAACACCTCTAATAAGGGTAGAGTGAAAATTCTAAAACAAGAACATTTGTTTTCTAAACACAGATTTTCTATCCATGGACTTCAACTAACAACTTGTAATTCTCTGCATTGGCCTTTATCTTTAGCCGACTTCAAACTTTTTATTTTTGCACAATATGCTGTCCTGGCAGTACAGACACCTATAAATTTTGAACTTTTGTAACATAAATTTCTTTATCCATTCCTTAGTCAGTTTGTTTTATTGAGATTCTGAGATCCTGTATAAAGTGGTATTGATTTAATCGGGATGATAAATAATAATATTTGAATGAGTTTTTGTTTTAACCTTTCCAAACTTTTAATAACTTAAAGACATTTAAAATAACTTTATTGTCTTGTTTTTGGGTTTTATTGTACATAATTATCTTTATTACATTAAACATTTTAGAAAAAACTAACAAGACACATAACTTACCTCATTAATCAGTCTTTGTACGATCTCCCTTTTCAATCCTTTTTGAGCAGACACTGCAAATACTACACCTGCCATAAGTTTTCTGGAAAAAAAAAATTATACAATCGAATAAATAAATAAATTACACGATTCAAAACTATTTATAAAATTATTTATAATGTGAATAATTGAAATACATGAAAAATATGAAATTTTGCATGTTTTATATTCACCAAATTGCAAACTAACACATAGGCTTACTGTTACAACAATATTTATACGGAATTTATATGAAGTAGCAGGTATGCATCACTAGGTGTGGTAACAAATTAACATAATCTTACTCCACCTTGTGTCATGAATAGCATTTCTAAGTGTCAAATGGTATTTATGAGGCGGAATAGCTCGTTTGCTCTGCAGCATTGCCAGTTCACTGTCCAAGGTCATCTGCTGCAGTGAGTCTAGGATGTTAATAAGCAGCCCATCAGCAATCAACTGCTGCATGTACCGGCTGACGTAAGTGGTGATCTCCTCACGGACATTTACAGACCTGAAATTGAGTATCTATATCAATATAGGGTTGCATAAACTTTTTACAGAAAATGTAAAGCCTATTTTTATTGTTTAGTTGGATTTAGGTGGGTTTATTTGGCTAGTTTCACTGCCTTTGGCCATTGTTGGCCATGTTTATTTTTGTTTTATTATTTAACTATTATTGCTTTTAACATCTTTCTTGATGAATGAGATAAGCCAACTATAATCTCGCCAACTATAATCTCACCAACAGACACCTGCTGCAGCCTGAGCTAATTCTCTGAGAGCTGTCATCATTGCTCGACGCCCATCATAATACAGCAGCACTGCCACAAGGCCCCGGCCCAAACCAGGGTGACGCACCATCTGTGACTGAGCTGTATGCAGCAGCTCAAGGGCAAGATATTCATTCACATTGTACATATCTGTAAAGATAAAAAATGAATATATACACCCTTTAAAGATATTGCCAAGTAAAAAATTTGCATGAAAACCCAAGTTCCAAAGAAAGAAAACACACTTTCCTATATTGGTAATATAGATATAGATAATACATAGTTAGAGATAATAAATAACAATAAGAGATAATAAGTAAATTATAAATCTACAGACTAACTGTATGGCCACAAAGTAATCAGAGCTTGTGTTGTGCCACTACCAAACAGCAAAATGGGGGGAACCCAGAATAAACATACATATATAAATATAGACAACCATTACCCGAGAACATCTAAGTTGATCACAAATTCAAATATTTATTTTTCATCATTGACAATTACTTGTTGTTATTGACGTCAAATTAAACATGACTACCACCAGTCCGGAAATACCTATGTGAAGAAGTGGCAAGAAACTTCACTGGTATATTTTTGCAAAATCAATTTACAGTGTCTATATGTCTATACAAAATAATTCTTATCTGCATCTGTTAGCTCGGCAACTCTCCCTCCCCCCGGATCCAAACGATGAACACCCTAAAACAACACTCGTTCATGGGTTACCACGGGACCCAGCCATCACACGAATGCCCTGGCCAGGACTCGAACCTGGGACCTCTGGCATATGAGGCAGGGCTACGGACCACTACTCTACTCAGTCATCATGATGATGTCAAGATGTTAAACTTGCTTGACATTACCATAGAGACATACAGTACCTGATATGATAACAGCTTCATCTACAAGCTCTTTTGATAGCAAAGTTCTGCCAATGCTGGGTAGTGTAACCCCCTCAGTGATTCCACGCTTAATCTCCTCTCTGCTTACATGATTTTTTGGCTAAAATACATAATTAATGTTAACATTGATAAAAAAAACTCTCAGAAATTCAAGATATATACATTTAAACTTACAGGATTTTTCAATAAGCACAAAAAAGTCTGTTTATGCCGCCTCAAAACGGACTCAAATGTGTGCACTGCATATGGAGCACTTCCACCTTCGTGAGCAAGATAGCCCTCCACTACAGATACTAGTTCTTTGTATGGAGTCCACATATCCTCCATGATAAACTGAAATCAATTATTAGTATTAATAGAAATTTAGAACATACAGTTTTTAAAAACAAACTGTTGTGAATTTGACTGAATAAAAATTTACGATATGGTTTCATATTACGTATTACCTACCTGTGAGGCTCAGGACAAGTATCAGTAAGTATAAAACTAAATGCCTTTAGGCACTAAACTAAGCCACTGATTTAAACCCCGTGTATGAAATTACTTTTTTATAATCTTCAACAAAAAGACAAAATCCGCCAAAACTTTTAGGTTATGACGCAAGCAACTTGTTATTTTTCAAATAAGTAATGTCAACGTCAATATTCAAGATTCTCAGCTTCATGTTGGCTGCCAATACTATGGAGTTAATACATACTTACTAATCTTCGGAACGAAAGCCGAAAGAGAAGTTCTAGCCTTTGTGGGTCCTTGTCTACGATTATTATCACATATAATATACAGGGTGTTAGCGTTAGTACTGAGCATCATTTCAGGGTCGGTAAGTGGCACTAAAAGATGAATGTTAACAAAAACTATTTGGCCAAATACAGTGTATAAAAAAGTTATGAACTGTTGAATTATTTATTAAATTTTTGAATCTATTTTATTTAAATATTTCTAAATGCAAGAGTACTCAATAAAATTGAAAGTTTTTTTTATTATTTTGCAGTTTACTAACCACACTTTAAAAGTAAAACATAGCATGTAATGCCTGCAAAATAAAAATAAAAATTCAAAAGTTCATAACTTTTTTTATACACTGACTTTGGCCAAATAGTTTTTGTTAATATTCAACTTTTAGTGCCGCCTACCGACCCTGAAACGATGCTCAGTACTAACGCTAATACCCTGTATATATTTGTATATTTATGATTTAAATAATAATAATAATAGCATTTGATAATAATAAAATTTCTGAAACTTATTATACATTTTTATAGAACCTAGTTTAATATGGATTAAATAAACGTTATTTTGGTATACTGTGTATGGGTGTTTGTGAATAGTACCTACAGGTCAGCGAATTTCAATGCGAGCGTAATTTTGTTTACATGATATTTTATGTATGCATAATGTGTGAACTAGCGTAGTGATTTTTGGAATTTCCATTATTTATTAACACTTATGAGCTTTTCAGTAGAAATATGATTAAGTTAATTGAGTATATTGTTTAAATACATTTTGAACCATACATCTACTCATTTTGTGTACAAGTGACAGTGTTACATGGTGTTACGGTACGTGGATAATTGCTCTACTTTTATTTTGTGGAACCCTGGTTTGGCTCAATGAGTTTATGATGCCAAACAATGCAGCAGGCGATATAGAGTTAGCGAACTGTTATAAGTTTTGTAACGCTGTGTAATTCTTACGATGGAAATAATAGTACTCTTTATTGTACACCATACAGATACAAGAAATAGCAAAAAGCAAAAAGCAAAAACAAAGAAGCTTATATAAAACGTACAAAAGGTGGCCTTATCACTGCGAAGTGATTTCTTCCAGATAAGGTGTGACAATGGAACCGTTGTACTAGGGTGTAACAGAATATAAGAATAAAAATGATGCTTGTAATACTATGTCATAATATAAATATACAATGGATTATAAACACAAATAGTAAAATACATATACACATACATACGCATAATATACAATATTTATTAAGGTGATATTTAATGTTTCATGACTTCTTCTACAGTTTACTAGAATATACTTTGGAAAGGTAGTACTCGTTGAACAACTTTTTAAAGGAGTAGGCGGTGTGAGCTGATTTAATCTTAAATGGGAGCTCGTTTCATAACGATACTGGGTGCACCGTGAATGATGTGGTTTGCAGTGACGTATCAACAGCAATTATTAGACAAACGCAGTTGCCTTTCGTGGGTACTGCGCAGAATATTTCACGTATTGTGGAGTAGTTGGGTTGAACAGTATCCGATACAGCAGAAAGGGAAAATGGGTATCCCAGCCAAGATGAATAGAAGTCGCTTGAGCTTAGTGCGGAATACTGATATGTGGTCACATTTTCGTAAACCAAATATGAACCTTAAACATACATTTTGAAGGCGCTCAATCTTGTATGTCGATCTTCAGAAAGGTCCAGATAGAAGGTATAAGCGAAATCAAGCTTAGGCAAGAAGAGGGAATGCGCAATAGAGACTTTAGTGGGTATAGGTAAGATATTGCGCAGACGTTTTAACATGTTTGTGGCAATCATATTCCTGCTTATAGCGTCAACTTGTGCTTTCCACGAAAAATGTGCATCGCATAGCACACTAAGATTTTTCAGTTTTGCTTAACCCTTTTGTGATGCCGTCAATTTGCGGGACTTTTTGAATCTGGGACCTCTGGCACCACTGGGCCGTCGAAACATATTGGCCGAAAATCAATGTGAATTTAGACGGGGGAGATGCACTGAGGATGCAACTTGCAATTGACTGATTCAGTTACTGAACTTATTAGTAATAAGGTTAAATCTCTGCACCTTCTTGGATCTCTCCAAAGCCTTCCGACACCGTCTCTGTTCCAATCCTTCTTGGCAAACTTCATGGAAGAGGCGTTAGAGGTGTGATTTTTGGACATTTCTAGGAGTCACTTTAGTAACCGAAAACAATACCCTTCTATTAAGAATATTTGTACTCGGGAAGAAGCTTTAAGCCATGGTATTATATTTATATAAATGACCCGTTTAAAAGCGAAGAGTGCTTACATAATTGTAAAATTGTGTACATAAATAAATAAATAAAATTATGACTATGCGGTTACCACAGCTATATTAGTGCATGGTAAAAAATAGGAGTTGCACAGTTGTTGCAGAAGATGCCTTAAGATACGTAATGCAATAGCTGAATACAAACCTTTTACTTGAATTTGGATACAACTACATTTATCGCCTTTTCACCAAAAATCTAATTTTAAACCTAGACGGTATTTTACTCTACTTGCTTACCAATGTCATGATTCGCTATGTAACTGCGATTCTGCAATTCAAATCCAAAGTATCAAATATCTTTGCATCATTATCGACAGCACTCTTTCCTGGAATGACCACATTTAGAAAATTGGATTCGGAAACTTTCATTTCTATTGAGAAAATTAAATTTATACTAAAATTGGCTTATTTTGCACTAGCTCAAACTATAATTAGTTATTGCATCAATATACGGGGTTTCACTTATAAAACGCGTAATATACATCTATAAAGAGCACAACGGGTTAATAAAAGTGATGAAGTTCAAACCTGTTATGTTCCCGATGGTAGAACTATACGTGAAATGTAATGTACTCTCGGTTAGAGAAACATTTGTCTCAAACGGTATTTGCCGCCAGTAGTCATCACATGTCTATAATATAATTTGGTCACACGCAAAAGACGTCATTATTCTGTATGTAACAGTGAAACGTATCAGCTCATATTGTCAACTTCTCAACATGACGATCGGACGCAAAATGTCCCTTTCTCTAAAAGTCAACTTCTTGAAATGTCAAATTCTCAAAAAGACAACTTCTCATAATGTCGATTTCTCACAATGACAAATTCTCATTTGGTAAACTTCTCATAATGTCAACTTCTTAGATGATAAATTCGCATAATGACAACTTCGTAATTTCTACTGTGCAAACGTGTTAACAAGGCTAATCAAAAAGAAAAACATGTTTTTTTTTTTCATCAATTCAATTGATTGAGGAATGCTCAGCGGGACCACCCACACCGTTTGCGTCGAATCGCTTGCTCTACAATTTCACCCTTACCGTGCTACCACAAACTAACTAGTGATGCTACGCATCAGACGAACGTCTTCCTAATTACAACACTAGGAACTAGGAACTTGAGGAACTTTTCAATTTGACAACTATTTTTTTTTAACTAGATTGTCCTTCGTTTCTTAATTTTAAAATGACGGCATTGGATTTTGGCGTAATGTCATTGTGGCAGGCGAAAGCCACTCTCCTTTTCTACAAGATATTTTAACAATCTAAAAGATAAAGAAGGTAAAATAAATAAAAGACTTGTATATTTATGATTTTTTTTTTAATTTCTAAATTTTGTTTTATATTTTTATATGCTTTGTTTGTATTGCACCGGAGGCAAATTTTTATTTTCTAGAAGCGAGACATCAGTACCTTTTATTCATATTCTGTTAATTATGTTACACCAATTAATCACCGTGATTCATATTGAGTAACCCAGAAAACATTTCTTGTGTGGCTCACAAACAATATACAAAGGTTTACCGCACTTAAACCTTGTAAGCACAAAGTACTATTAGCACAGACACGGTAATCATTGTTAAGTCCTATCTCAGTTCTTGGAAAGTGATGGAAAATAACGTCCTTTCGGCTACTTTCTCATTCACTACACAGCACTTGTTGTACATTGTGAAGCACCGAATAAACGCATATTAATTACTATATTTGGTAAATGAGAGGTTATGTTTCGGAAATTGATCAATGCAAACTCTTCACTCGACAAACATTGAAACCGTAATGGCAGATCGAGCTGATTGATTGAAAATTGAATTGGATTTTGCGTTTTATGACAATCAGCTACACAATAACTATTTCTGCCAATTTCAAGTATTTATATAATAAAAGTAGTTTTAACATAATTAAAACATTGAAAGATAACCTGAAACCGTACATCATTGATTGAACATAGTGGTATCATTCATCATTCACACTGAAGTAACATATGACAATTGTTCGCTCGAAAAGTAGCAAGAGATGTCAGCATCAAAAAGTTCTAACCATAGACATAATTCCTAGTTTTTTTTTGTATGAAGACTACCTGCTATGCGTACTACGTACATAGCATAGCTATATCACGACGTGACGTTACATTCAATTACCAGGATTCAATTGTAACCGTAATGATGTGTGATCTTTTTAAAAATATGGAAGTATTGAATATACAGTCAGTTACAAAAAGAAAATATGTGTAAATGATAATTTATTTAGGTTTAGTGACTGGGCAACAGTGGGAATACGCAGAAGTAGAAATAGAATACATGAATTGTACAGTGAAAGAACTTAAAATAATAATAATACATTTTATGAATATGTTAAAAAGTATTCAAAATTATTTAAACCAGTATTTAGTGTAGCTAAATCTAATTATATTAATAATAAAATTAAATATAGTACTAAGTACAGTTTTTGAAATACTGCATGGGATATAATCAATCAGGAAACTGGGAAAGCAAAAAATACCAAATATAATTTAAAAATTAATGAAAAATTGTTGCATTTGAACATTTTTTGCTGCCATCCCATTATCAAATACTTTGAGTATTAATTCATGATCCACTCTTTCACAGTCACTGCTAATGGAAAATGTGAATTCATGCGATATAGATTTCGCCTTTAAACATGTTACCGTTCTACAAGTTATAAACGCATTTTAAAGCTTTAAAGTAAAAAATATTGCAATTTAGATGGAATTTCTGATAAAATTATTCAAAATCTTATAAATTTGAGTTCATATCTTTATTAGATGCCCCTTAAACTTAATTATTAACTCTTTCCTATAATAAACTAAGTGCCTACTGTTAATCCAAAACTATTTAAAAAAAGTTTACGAGAAGTATACGAAATACTTTTTTCAAAGAACTTAAAAAGCTTAATAATTAAGTTAAAATAAAAACATCCTTTGCTGATTGACCAGCCGCCACCTGCGTAACAAATTGGCAACGTCGCGTTTAAATCGCATAGCGCGTGTGGTGGCGGGCTCACCGGCTGCCACACCTACACAGCGGAGCGGGCGGGTTTGATGTGGATGATAATGTAAACTTGTGGTGTAGGTAACGTTCAAAGGTATGATCAATGAAATAAAAAGCAACAATAATTCATTGTAACACTTACACATTAAATCTTCAATTGTTCCAAATGTCCGTTTGCAATAGTACACAAATTATAACGACGTATAATATTGTTAATTAATCGTGCAATAATGTCACTGTTTGTTGTTAAACTTTTTAATTTATAAAACGCTAAAATAATCCGGTTCTTAAGTTCCTCTACGGTATTCACGTCTGGCACGTACACATCACTTTTCACAAACCCCCAGAAAAAAATCATGTCAGTGTATTCTGTATTGTGGATGAATTACGTACATACTTACAAAATAATTAAAACTACTTACAAAACTAAACCCAAAATACTTAATTACATGTCATGTCACAAAAGAAAACTAAAATAAAATAAATTCCGTGTCCTGTCACAGCATAAAAAAGCACTATCACTAATAAGAAGTTTGGTGTCCTATAACAATAAAAACTTAACATTAGTAAATAGGTCGCGTGAGCGACAATAATCTGTACTGAATTGCGTAACGTGCACCCCTGATGCAATGCGTCTTCGCACTAAACAAAGTAAAAATTGTGCCCTTGACCTAATTAGCCGCCGCCTAATTAAAGAGCCGCCGCCGGCGCAATAGCAACATACTGACCTATTTCTATTTCTCTTACGCTTATTACATTAGAGTGAGATAAATGTGATTTGTACTTTCTTAAGGAAATATTTAGTAATAGTGTACTTGGGCGTTTTTCAAATAAAATGGCCCGTTACTTATGTGGATACCTAATTTCGATTTTACAGAATTTGCGTGAAATTTATGATAAACATATAAAAAACGAAATAAATAAATTTAATTTAATAAAGTTTATGTAAGAATATTAATAAAAACATGAAAAAAGAGAATTTTTTATCATAAGTAATCCACGATCCGATCCATTTAGTAACTTTTTCATTTTAATATTTACACAAATAAAACCGTTTGTTTTTAATCACTTATTTGTTTATTGCACAAATATACTCGTATAATTATAAAAAAACAAGAAAGAACTTAAAAAACAATCACACATTGCCGGAATTTTGTCTATAAAACTTCCATTACGTAACTATATGGCCGGTAACACAATACAAAATGTCTTATATTTAATAAAACAGTACTCTTAACACAGTATGAAAATAACAGAAAATAAAATTCAAGGAAGCATAACAATACTGTAACTCTAAAATACCTCTATACACTAATAAAATTTAGAGAAATCTTTAATTTTAAGTAACATTTTGATAGGACAGTTACATATGTGGAACTAAAAGTTACTTAAAGGATTATGTTAGGTAACGTTTACATTGCACATCTTAATTTATCTGTCGTTAATCAGTCTTCATTCACTAAATAGGCTTTTTAAAATGTAATGCACTTACATTTTAATTGTAAAAAAATAAGGTATTTCTCCTTTTAGTATTAGGTCTTTACCTATGAAATTGCCGTTTTTCACGAAATAAATGAAGCGTAATTTTTTTATATATTTTTTATTTCTATTAATCAAAATAATCCCCCATGCAATCAATGCATCTTTGCCAACGCATTGGTAGCTTATTGATGCCTTTCTTGAAGAAATCAGCTGGACGGGAGGCAACAAATTCTTCAAAGGCATTTTGTACTGCCTCTCGGGTATTGTATTTTTTTCCCGCCAAGAAGTTATCGCAATTCTGGAAAAAGTAGAAGTCTGTAGGCGCAAGGTCTGGTGAGTCCGACGGATGATGGAGAACTTCCAACCCCAACTCTTGTAGCTTGGAGACCGTCTGCTGTGCAGTATGAGGTCGCGCGTTGTCGTGCAGGAGCAGTGGAGCCGAACGATTGACCAAAGCTGGTTGGAGACGTGCGAGCTTCTCCATCATTGTGTTCAGTTCTTCACAGTACACATCTGCAGTAGTGCTTGTCCCGTTTGGCAAGAGGCTGTGATGAATTACACCCGCGTTAGACCACCAAACAGTGACCATCACTTTTCTAGGGGTAAGTTTTCGTTTAGGGCATTGTTTGGGTGCTGAACCAGGGTCCAACCAACTTGCTGAGCGCTTACGATTGTCAAACAGGATCCACTTTTCTAGGGGTAAGTTTTCGTTTAGGGCATTGTTTGGGTGCTGAACCAGGGTCCAACCAACTTGCTGAGCGCTTACGATTGTCAAACAGGATCCATTTCTCGTCACAAGTAACAATGCGGTTCAGAATTCCTTCATTTGTATGCCTGCTGAGCAGTGCAAGGCACGTCTCCACGCGTACTTCGCGCTGGCGGTCATTGAGTTCGTGGGGTACCCATTTGTCAAGCTTTTTTACCTTGCCAATTTGACGCAGATGGACCAATATTGTTCTGATGCTAACGTCGAAGGCTACTGCTAATTCAGCCGTGGATTGAGTTTCATCAGCTTCCACAATTGCCTTTAATTCGTCATTGTCGACCAGAGTTTTCGGACGACCACGGGGTTCATTTTTCAGGTCAAAATTTCCAGAACGGAAGCGGGTAAACCAATATCGGGTGGTGCGTTCGTTTGTAGTGTTCGCTCCGTAAACGTCGTTGATGTTGCGTGCCGCTTGTGCCGCTTTGCTGCCACGACGGTACTCATACTCCATAATTACTCGAATTTTTAACTTATCCATGATGACGAAAAATTTTCGAATGCGTTGAAAACAAAATACTAACTATTAAACAAATGACGATTTTAGAAAAAGAGTTCCATGTTTGTCAAATAAAATTAATTTGAAATTAGAATTATCAATCAAAAAAAAAAATATTTACATTTGAAATGCACGACTGTACCGATGCGCAGTTATCCCCTCCACGCCTCGGTCAGCGCTAGAGTTATGTGCCGCGACCTATATTTGTGTGGTGTGCTGTAGTCTGTGGATGGAACGATTCAAGTGCCGCGTTGTCATTCATATCAGTCATAGAATACATAGTTTCGCTCGATAAATTTTAATAGTTTCTGTAGAACCCGATAACGGTTTTTAGGTATTGCACTGATACATAGTTACTGAAACTATTTACGGTTTGAAACGCCCACCCCTAAAAGGAACCGGTTGTCAATTTGAGAAGTTGACATTATGAGCTGATACTCAGTGAAAGAGCCAATTTTCCTCTAGTGCATAGTTAACAGTACAAATTTAGTTGTGAATTTTATATTCGAGTTTAAAAACATAGCATCCATCCTCTTACACTAAAACAAAGCCTACAAAAAATTGAGGAATGATTGCAAATCCTTGACTACTGTGACATAGAAAACCTAATGAATATTTAGTTTGCTAAAAGAAATAAAACTAATGAACAACAATCATACGCTCACATCATCATATTCATAACATAACCTAAAAACAAATATCTAATTTTACTACTATCTACTTTTACGTATTTCGTATCTAATGACCAATGAAATCAGTTCAATTTTTTCCCTTTACTTTATCTTTTTATTTTATCAAGAAAGAAGAAATAATTTATGTATTAACAAAGAAGAACGTATTATGTATGTAACACATTACATATTATAATTTATTTTTTTATATATATATGTATCTATATTAATCTAATATTCAATACATGCACTTTCAATAATCATTACACACTTGTTCTTCGTAAACTGTAAACTCTGAACATATTCGCAAATAAAACATACCCACGTTTTTAAGCATTTTATGTTATTCCAGAGACTAGTAAATAACTATAGACTAACCATGTCTAACAAAATTTTGTGACTTGAAAAATAGTTGTTTTTAAGATAGAGAGATGGCGTTAGTTGTATTAGATTTACAAGTCATTTAAATTTAGTCAAAATAATACGTAAAAAAACTTAAGATGGCGCTGTTTACAAAATCATTTGATATTTCATTGCAAGTACTATCCGTAGGTATCAGGCGACAATAGACGTTGCCAGCTAGTGCATTATATTATTTGATGCTATGTTGCCGCTCTTATAATTCAGTAACAGAAAACTTTACACCACCCCGGATATTATTTGTAGTGTTACTGGGTTACTGTATTGCCAGTATATAACTTTTCCCACAAAAATATAGCATTCATCTCCACAGTTTGTTCTTATCTGCCTTAACATAATAAAACGAATTTCAGTGCATTTCATTAATAGGTATATAATATTTTACTTTATTTCTTGATATCGATAAAAAATATGTCTTAATAAGTGCATAATTTTTATTTATAATGCATATAACTCATAACTATTTTGCAGTAGTTAAAAAAATATTTTCTTGCTGGATTATTATTTTAAAAAATGTTCTTTATCCATCAACTTTTTTTGTTCTTTTTATCACAATATTTTATTTGTTTGACAATTTGAATTCTTTGTCGTTTATTGTTGTTGCTATGGGCGTGTGTTTGTTTTGGAACTTTTCCCTGCATTTCTTTGAATTCACAATATTTCTGCTCGCCTACTGTGACTCGTGCAAATTGTATGGACCTTGATTAAGTTTACGTTTTGGCTGCTACATATATCGTATAACATGTGCGGTTACCACAACTGTGATAATAAAAGCTTTTACAAATAGGTTATTATAGCAATTAAAATAAGGAGGATGGTAGTGCCCAGGCGTCTCTGAACAAAATAAACTTATACCAGTATGTTTATGGTCTTTTGTAGTTGTTATTTTATCATCTTAAAAGTAAGAATAAATTACTATTTACCTATTCTTATTGAGTAAAATTATCAAAATTTATGATATAAAATGATGACATTTTCCAGTTTCAGGAAAGGAATTAATCCTACTTTCAAAGGTTTCAGGTTATTTGACAACGCCATCTAGCAGTTTTAGTCCGTATTAATACAAATATTTTGCATTACGTTTCTTGTCAATTATTCATATAAAAATTAAAGACGACAAGGTTGGTCCAAGCTATTTGAGAGCGACATCTAGTAATAGCTTGGATTTTGAACTTTTTCCGTGTCACGAATTTTTGTATGGAGATGGTCAGTCTATAGTTATTTACTAGTCTCTGGTTATTCTAAAGAATTTTGAGTAGGTTCGTTTGTTTTAGCTACTATTTTTTATATTAAGTATAACAAATTTACAACGCTACCGCTTACATTACACGTTATTAATAAAATATTGCTTAATTTTGGACTAGCCCTGTGAAACCTTGTATGACTTATCATATAAATTTATAATGTTTATAATTGTTTCTGTATTAACCTCGAATACGGTATTAGGTATAAGGAATACAATATTACGCCCTAAGTGGGCGTGAACAGCTACATCACTGTAGCATACTGTGGAAAGAAGTGTTTGGAAAGCATGTCTGGCAATGCGTAAATATGTGTTGAACTGTATTTTCATGCCTTGCAAAGAAGTGAGAAATTGAAAAAAAAATCAGCTATTGTATACAGTGTTTTCAGTATCGACAGGGTATTTTTTTTTCCCGCGTCTTTGGACTGCCATGCCTCGATGGCCAGAATCTATAATTAAGTTTCATTTAAGTTATGATTGACGCTTCTGACGCTTAAAGAGAAAGCACGCTTTTAGCTAACGGACGGCAGAATAAAATGATATTTATATTACCTACTTCGTCTAGAAAAGGACGATGACGATATGGAAGAATTAAAATCAGCTCGAAACTAGCTGTCAATCATTATTTGCAGTGCGAGTGCGACAGACAGATGCTGCGTTCCGTTTGCCGATTACAGCGCTCATATACCGGTTCCGACTGCCCGTGAGCGCGCTCAAAGCGATATCGATACGTCATCAATGAGACATAAACGCCGCCAACTTCCCACTCACAGTGCCAAAGCTACGGAGCATGGTCGCTGTGAGCGGCCTGTTAATACTGACACATGACGTTACTTTGTTGATGTTTTTATTAGTCGATTAAAGATTTTAAAAGCTTGCTTATTAATTTTCTTTTGTAATAATATAAAAAAATGTCTCCTGCTTCATTCAGGGTCAAAGATTATAATGGAATTGTAACTTTAGACTTAAGCGACGGACAATCAGAATGTTAGCGCGATATTTACCGTTCCGATTGCAATAGCACTAATAACACATTTAGCGCGCTCAAACGAATCGGAACGACTTTGAGCACTTTTAGCGCTGTAATCGGCAAACGGAACGCAGCAAGACAAGGCGAATGGATGGCGTTAAGTAAGTTGGATTGTTGTTGGTTGAGTGAAAAGATTGATTTGATTGATGTCACAAAATAATAAAATGGAATAGTTTGCTATGATAGAATCAGAAATATTGAAAAGCATTAAAAATAAAAGGTAAAAATTGGCGATTAATCATAATAACTCATTACTTTACTAATTTTACGTGACTAACTTATCTTAACATATTGTTATAGCCAGGTGAACTTTTGACAAGTCTTGTACGAGGACTTATGAAAATAACGACGCTGCACAATAATAGGTAGATGACTTTAAAACTATCGTGACTTCAAGAAGTGACTTGGATTGACTTATTGACCGTAAATCGACTATTTGTTGACCATAAAATGAATCAATGGAGCTCTAATGCACCTGACGGCCGCAACAATGAAGATCAACCACCTTATTCAAGAATCTTCATAGTCTGTAATAAACAAACGGAGGAGGATTTGAGGGTTGCATTTCAAGGTTTTGGTGAGATCGAAAATATCTTTATGCCTAAAGATAGAAATAGTGGGGAATTGAAGGGGGTAGCTTTTATTAAATATGCTAAAACTTCATCTGCTGCTGCAGCCATTGAGGCTTTACATATGAAAACACTAAAAAATGGAAAATATGTTAAAGTGATGGTTGCTATGAATAAAAATGATGATCCACACAATGATAATGACTATAAATATAAGAGGCTGTTTATTAAAGTTAGTAAAGATGCAACAGAAGAAGAAATTTCAAAACATTTTAGCCAGTTTGGTAAAGTAGTTTCTGTGAGATTACAAAAAGATAGAGAGACTAATTTATGTAAAGGTTTTGCATATGTTACATTTAACACATTTTATGATACTGCAACAGCTTTTGAGAACTGTTCAAAAGATTACAAACCTGTATTTGCAACTCCTAAAGAAGATCTGAAAAGAAATAGAAATAATTTTGAAAATGATAATATATATTCAAGTAATTCTAGCATAAATCGGGACCACTTTCATCCACTGCCTATGTTTAAACAAAATGACCATTATAATCAGCACAGTTCAGCAGTGATGCACAATAATTTATCCACCTTTGACAACTACAAATCTGTCTTGGTTACTTGTCAGCCACCAATTCATCAAAGGCATTTAGAAAGACTGTTTGACATTATTCCAGGTATGGTTAAGTGCGAGTACACATGTGATCCATACAATGGCTTGTGCAAAGCCACTATATCTTATGAGAATGAGAAGTCAGCTTCTAATGCAGTTGATAAACTCCATGGTTTTGAATTCCCATCTGGTGAAATATTGTCTGTAAAACCCGATAATAATCCTCTGCACAAGGCTGCAAATAAGTTAAATAATATTATGGCAAACTTTAGATCTTCATTAGATTCTGGTAATCCTGACTTGTCTAACCTGGCTGAAGCAATAGCCAATGCTTCTGCTTTAATAAAAGCTGCTGCTGAGAAAAAAATTGCTAATTGTGATAGTGAATCACTGGATTTTTGCAGCATAATGTTACCACCTCGACAAGCTCTAGCAAATATCAATAGCTCAGTGGCTGAAAGATGTTTTATAGTCTGTAAGCCATATCCTCCACCTACTAAAGTGCTTACAGATGTGTTTAGTCGTTTTGGAGACTTGATAGATGTTTCTCTGTTGCCATCAAAAAATTATGGTTTCGTTAAATATGCTTCAAAGCGATCGGCTGATGAAGCTGTGAATAAACTGAATGATGTTATAGTTTGTGGTTCCAAACTTAAAGTTGTTCATGCCTCTGAAAAACCTAAAGAATCAAAGGAAGAACCTAGTGAAACTGCTCAAAAGAAAATAAGATTGGACTCCTAAATGCCTATTATATAGATAATAAATAACAGATTGTTAAAATTTATGAATTGATAAAAAAGGTGACCATTCAGAACTCTTATTTTACACTGTGGAAGGAGTTTAAACCAAATCTACATGACTTTTTCATGACATTTGATTTTATTTATCATTGGGTTTTATCATTTGAATGGATTTGACTTATTTAATTTTATAATGTTACGATAAATGTTATGTAAAAAATCTTAAATTGATTGAATTGATTAAATTGATATAGTGGAACATAGGGGACACTCTTACATCACTTGTAATGAATCTGGTTCTTGCACAAATTCAAGTGTATTATGTTTGTACTAGTGTCATGAGGACAAGATTTATGAGGTACATGCAGAACATTGTCACTTATCTTCCACTATTTTAATTTTAATCAAAGAATAATCTAACTGTCACAACAAAAAGGACCATACAAAAAGGTATTTTGTTAAGTTTTCTGCGCAATAATAAATTTGTTTAATTTTATCAATTAAATTGAAATAAAAATGGATGTGAATAATATTGTTTTTAATTTATTTACAAACACCTATTGAGTAATTTCCAAGTAAGATAGTTTGTTTCATCAATTGCCAAAGTTATACCTATGGTTATTTTCATTAATTGTGTCCCAATTATAATTAAAGCTTATACTTTTTGACATATCCTAAGAACTTACATACATAATATGTGAGAGCAGAGTGTTAAAAACCATACAAAATTACATTTTAAAATTCAGAATACCATTGTCATCTATATTTAACATGCATTTCCCATTAACACGTTGAAGTGAACAACGTGATTACCCGTCTAATTCTGTAAAATATAATGTGACACAACGTGTATACACGTCAAGTTTATATTATTCACGCTGCGAACAACGTGACTCCACGTCTTTTCTTTTAGGCTGGACCTAATAGTTATGTCCTTCCGCCGTAATGTATCAAGTTTTTAAAATTCTACCGCCGTATTAGACGATTTTATGACTAAATCATGTATATTGTGACAACGGATATAGACGTCTCTTTCTTGTAAAAATTTTGTGTCACAACACAACTTATAGCCATATGGGATGCTCACTTCAACGTGTTAAATATGTTACTTCATTAATATCTGATAACAGTTTATTGATTATTATCTGATAGTGACTAGAATTCTGACACTGTTCAGCTGTTTTCCAATCCTCATTTGTTTGTTTGAAGGCTTCTTTGGCTTTTATCATCTGTAACAAAAATACCACTTTACTTAAGATGGAGTAATATTAATTTCTTTATTTATTGGTGAATATAATATAGAAGTCATACTTGCATAATTCAAGGAAATCCTAATAATAAAGTTCCTTCTGTACGCAAGAATGCAGACATGTAATCTATGTAAAGTTTATGATTGTAAAACACCATGAGATCGGGTCTGTATCTAGATGTATATTTTTCTTTTATCTCATCAACTAATATGATATAAAAGTTATACTAACAGAAGTGACTACATAGGCTCCTTTTCAGAACTTTGTAAGTGTAACCTAATTCAAGTTGCATTAAGTTTCTAGTCATTCTGTTGCATAAGGTTCATGTGCCTGCGTTGAAATTATGAAGGCTCATAGATGTCTCAATGTACTATTTAGGACACTAGTAACATTTGGTGTTTTGGTGGTATGTAGAACCAGATAGTTCAAAATCTGAACTTTCTACGAGTCATATTGAATAGATTAAGGAGTAAATGAATCAATTAGAAACATCTGATATCCTAGCACCTTCTTCATCAAAGTGAAGCTGTGGATAAAGCTTTATTCTTCTCTCAAGTGTTGGATACTGTAATACAGAAGTAATGCATATGTCATAGTTACTTACTTTTGTAAAAAAATGAACATCTTGATTTAACTGAGACAATTTTTCCTCAAGTTCAGCATTTCTAGGATGAAACTGTTCTCTTTTCTGGATTTTAATATTTGCTAGTCTATTACTGAGATCTGTTAAGGTAGCAGCATATTGATTCAAATTCAGATCAGTAAACACACATTTGATATGGTTTCCACTAATTTGAGATGCAAGCTCTTCATGCTCATTTTTTAATTTTTCAGCAATCCTCTTAGTGTCCATTAGTATACCAGAGATTTCATCCAATTCTACATTGTGTTCGTTAGTCATATCGGGTAATAAAAGATTAGGAGTATCAGCCTCTAAAAATCTAGAAATTTCATCAGGGAGACCACTTTCATTAGGGAGATTTCCACTGTTTACGCTACCCGAGGGCATATTTTCACCACCGGCATAACTGTTTGGTATGCAATTGAACATTGCCTTAATTTTCATCATCACATTTTGGGAGTCTACGAGTTCCTGATCTAAATTGTCTGTAATATTTTGCAATTTCTCAAGTTTTACTACCGAACTTAGATATTCTGCAAAATCTGCTGGATTGATTTTATGGGTCATAGTGTCAGCTTAATTTACTATTAAATATTGTACTCTTCCTCGACAAAACTAAATATTTCAATTCATATAATCGTTTGATAAAATATTAAACAACAGACTAAAGCGAGAACTAGGCAGCAGGATTAGACGGATTAGGATAAATTTCACTTGATAAAACCACTTTGCCTACAGGCCACAAACTAACAAGTGATGCTACGCTTCAGACGAACGTCCAGGGGGGGTCAGCTTTATTGCCTGATTGAAAACTACCTAGAAGGGCAAACTTTTATAATCTTGAAAACAGCGAGTATTCGTTCACTCATTCACTGATAGATGACACACTAAGCTCACTCACTCATACTCATATGGCGTTCGTTCATATTGGGGTGTGGTTGTTTTTGCTATTTTTGTCGTTTGCTCCACGATAATTAAGAAAAATTTTGAGGTAATACTGCGTCGAGTAGAGTTCTGGCTCCTCCGCTTCAGTGTTATGCATATGTCGAGATAGTGACTCTTTAGTTTTGCTAAAAGAGATAGTGACTCAAGTGTTTTGTTGTTTGTAAACATAGTGGTCTTTTACCGGCGGCGACATAAAAATGTCTGAAAGTCGGCGAAAATGTTTCAAGTGTGGTAAATCTCCAGCACTAGATAACATCAAATTGTTTAGATTTCCAAAACCTGCTGTAAGAAACCTATTCCGGTAAGTACTTTTGGCCAATAGTTGTATGTATATAAGTAACCTCATGTACATTTTTCAGCTCGTTTTCAATAAATTAAATCAGTTTTATATAACCAGACTAAAATAATTTTTAAAGTTAAAAACCTTTAAAGACTTAAAATTACTTCAACTTACATTAAATTTAATGCTTTTATGTATATTTGTTGTAGCTGCACATTATGGGCTAAGTACATGTTTCCTGTGGAAGAAGAGCTCTATACATCTGTAAAATTTCAGAAAAAGCTCTTTAGTGAACACAGAATGCTGTGTGAGGATCATTTTGCTGTGGAAGATTTCACAGACGCCTTGAAGCAGAGATTACTGTACACTGCAGTCCCACATGATGTAAGTAATAATGAAATTGTTCATAATTTCAAAGTTCCCACTTTCAAAAATTTACTAAATATGTGTGTGCCGGATGTGGTGTGGATGCGGAGGATGGTTAATGCTTTGTAGAGGTAAACAACCGTTAGTAATCTCTGGAAAGCTCTCTAAAATTTAATGGTACCTCTTGTTTGATGATATAGCTATACAAGCAGATGTCCATATTATTTAGTTGTATTATATTAGTTGCTTATTTGTGCAATCTACAATTAAGTTGTAATGTATTAAAAAAGTCTATACCTATTATACCTTTGGTAATATCAGCTATGGTACAGCACCAAACAAAATTGCATCTTAAGCATAATTTTAAACTTAAATCTATAACATAGGTACTGATGGTTATACAATTGGCTTTGCAAAGTTCTAACAATCTATAGCCATCAAACAAAAATCCAAAATTGCAATGCAACATCATTTCTATTTCCAACCATCCAAACACACCATGTGTATCTGATAAATAAACAAAAATAGATCTTTATTTCCAGTGAAAGCATAGCTCACATTTGGCTGGAGCCTCCCTTTATGTAAGCGAGTAACCTGTGCTAAGAGGCACCAATCTTCCATTGCTAAGATACATCAATAATTAAAGCAAATAATAACAAAGTACAAAAATATTAGATACACACTTACAAATCAGTTAACACCTAACTTACACTCATATTTATACTTATACTAATGTGTGTGTAAAAGTAGTGTGGAATGAAAATTGTTTATTTAGTTTATATTCAAATCATGTAATCTTAAGTTGTAATAATTTTGTGCAAGAACAAACTAACTGAATGCTTACTACAAAATAAAATGCTTACTTCAATTTTGTATTATTTTTTTACAGAAGGAAAATGTGCCTGTGATGCTTCCTGAGTATTTATCACAACCTGGTCCATCAGGAATTCAAAACAGAAATCTGCAGACTGCAACAGCTTTATCTGTTATAAAAGGTCCTCTTATGGACATTACTAACAAAAAAGATAGTTCAGGGTGTAGTGGAACAGCTCAAAAAATTATGTCAGAAAATGACAATAAGCTCCTTCAAAAATGTACCAAGTACATGAAACACATTATTCAAATGAAGCGAAGAATAAAAAATTTGAAAAATAAACTATTATTAAATGAGATTACAGAGGATAATTGTGTAAAAAACCTTGCAAAAAAAATTACACCAACATTTGCACTAATATTGCAGTCACAAATAAAAAATTTTAAAAGAAAATCAACTGGTCGTAGGTGGACAAGAAATGATAAAATTATTGCTCTCAGGCTTTATAAAAGGTCACCTACATGTTATAGGCTACTAAGGAGGCTTTTTATGTTGCCTTCTCCAGGTACCTTAAAGGCACTGCTTAATCAAGTACCATTTGATGTTGGTGTTACCCAACAAGTTTTGAGTGTCTTAAAGGACTATGTCAAAAGACTCAAGCCATCAGATAATGAATTTATTTTAATGTTTGATGAAATGTCAATTAAAAAAAATTTTACTTATAACAAAAAAAAAGATTATATTGAAGGCTTCCAGGATCATGGCTCACATGGAAGATCACCAATTGTAGCACCATATGCCTTGGTGTTTATGATTGGTGGAATAAGAAAAAAAGTGAAACAGCCTATTGCTCATTTTTTTTCAAGTAGCTTTTCAACATCAGATAGACTTGCTATACTTATACAAGAGGTAGGTAATTTATTTATTTTAATTTCATTTTAATAAAGTTACATTTTAGATCATCAATGTTATGAGATATGATAGAAAAGTTTGTATACTACCCCTGGATGTTTTATACAAAATTGATCCACTTATACAGACGCTGTGAATAAATTTTTGTATTTTTCAGATTATACAACAATGTTTCGCAGCTGGCATTAATATATCAGCCACAGTTTGTGATATGGATGGAGTCAATAGGAAAGCTCTGTCTATCTTGGGAGCAACTTTAGAAAACCCCACAATTGCTGTTGGAGAGAAGACAGTTGTAACTCTATATGATGCACCACATTTATTGAAATGTTTTAGAAATTTATTTATAAAATATGACATTGAATGTTTTACAAATATTTCTTCTGTAGGAAAGATGGGAAAAGGTAATTATTTAATTTCATTATTTTATCTACTTTTCTTTGTAGCTTTGTAGATAGCTTGATCACAGAGATTATTGCCACATTATCTCTGTGATCAAGCTATCCTGGGTACCAAACTGCACCTTGTAAGAGTGCCCAACCAAAAATTACCTCAAGTAGGTAAATTAAGAAATGATATCTTCTAACAAGAATAGATTATGATACCATAATTAGCCTAATATCAAAGAGCAAACATTTTACCTCTAAACTAAACATTAAACTCAAAATAGTCTACTATATGTTTACCTGAACATAATATACTTAACTTTATTGGAGGCAGAAGGAAATATAGTATAACAGTTAGCCAAAAATTGATAATTTTGAGATGTGTTACTAATAAGCTATTCATAACCCACCATTCCAGGTGTTGCCAAATGGGCTCATATTAAACAATTTTATGAATTGGACAATAAAAACCATAATTTTGTTTATGCTCCTGCCTTGACAAAGGACCATTTAGAGCCTAACAGCAGACAAAAAATGCGGGTCAAACTTGCTGCACAAGTTTTTAGCCATTCTGTAGCAGGAGGATTCTACGCTAAAATATCGGATGGTATGCATTTTGTTCTTTCACTGTACACATATAATTTAATGTAATTAAATTTTAATTTTAATTAGAAACTTGTAGAATTGTAGTGTTTATGTAACAGGGCCCAGGTCGTTACTTGAGGTATCTACAAAATTCACATCAATCTATTTAGTAGCTACTATTTTCATAGCCGGCCAATGGGCACGCTACCCACCTGATAGTAAATGGTATGCGCATCATTAGTCATAGGTTATTTAATAATTAATAGTAATTGTGATAATTATATCGACGATGCGTTGCCGACCGTAGGCTTCAGTGGGAATTGCCTTTGTACTAGTAACTGCACTGGCTGTTCCTTCCCATTGACCGAAATGGTCAACGAAACGTAATTAGCTTCGTGATTTCGGGGCCAGAATTATCCTTGCGAAGTCAGGATAGTTAAAAACTAACCTAACAAAGTTCATTACTATAAAACTTACCACCACCATTTTTTGTGTTGCAGGAACGCTCCCTTCGACCGCTGCTGTTTCAGCTAACCTCATAGAAAATATCGATAAATTATTTGATACCCTTAACGGTGACACTTCAAATTTACGTCGGGGAAAAATATACTCTACAAACCTAACAACAAAGAGTCCACATTGGCAATTCATTTCAGAAATGAAATTATTTTTTAAGAGCATGCAATTTGTGGGATCTAGTCGAACACCTCCTTCTCAAGAGGGATGGATTTGGACATTAAATGGTATTGAGTTATTATTCAAAAACTTACAAACCACACATAAAATCAAGAGTCTAGCAACAAGACGTTTGCAGCAGGATCCACTAGAAAATTTGTTTGGATGTATTAGAGGTAATTGTGGCTCAAATACCAATCCAACAACAGAGCAATTTGTGGCTGGCCTTAAAACATCCATTCTAAGTAACATGGCGCATATTGGGACAACCGGTAATTGTGAAAATGACAATAATGTTACCCTGAATAATTTCAGTACATTATTGTCAATTCCACAATTATCAGTTGTCAATACAGATGAGGAGAAAAACCCATTTGAAGGGGATATACCTAATGATCTTAGAGTGTTTGGGTCTACTAATGAAATAAATGAAGGCAGCGCAGAAATGCAAGCATGTGCATATGTATGTGGCTTTTTATTAAAAAAAATGCCAACTACAAGTTGTGGCACTTGTACTAATTTATGTGTATCCCCGCAAATGGAAGCTTTTCACAATTTAACTCAATGCAGGGAATACTGTGATGAAAAAAAATCACTCAACTATGCCAGCAAAAGTTTTGTTACTTGTGTAGAGGCTTGTGCTTCTTTAATAAACACTTTTTTAAAAGAGAACGGTCATATAAAAAATTTAAAAAGAAGTGTTATTGAAACAATTAAATGTAATATAAACTTTGATTTTCTCAATAGTTGCAGTCAACATAGGGATAGTAACATAAGTTTTATTGCCAACAGTTTGTTTTTTATTTGCATTAGGCGATTTTGTACAGTAAAAAACCGCTTATTCGATACTTCGATACTTTCCGCCGACACGGCTCGTCAGACACATCGGTCGCCCATTGCAACATGTCATTGTTACTTATTAATGAATATATCTATGCTATAATAAATATTTAATATAACTATGTAACTAACAACTACTATCTATTTCGAGAAAGAAAAACAATATTTGGGTATTTATTATAAAGAATTTCCAAATATTCATACTTAATTTACGAGCTTTTAAGAAACATTTGTTACTGAAAATTTGTTATTTGTGACTCTTGAACCATAAGTTCGCTAATTTTTATTTGATTTTTGTACTGTTTGAATGCCAAGAGCATAAAAACACTGTTAATTATAAATCTGCTCATGTGAGAACGGTTTTTCGTTCATATAATTTGCATGGCTCATTTTCACAAGATAGCATGTTTTTTCGTATTATGTGATAAACCAGCTCTGTACTGAATATTCTCTAATCAACAATCAGATTCAAAACAAAATCAATGTATAACCGTACTTTGTTAATACTGCTCAACACAGGACAACTGCTCTTTAATTATTCGACTTGTGTGTGACTATTTATTTTTGATTCTGTGATATTCACCCACCTAGAGATATTTATAAGTTGCAATGACCAACTTTCAATTTTTTACATTAAGTAGTCAATGTTTGCTGCACAAAAAATTTCTATGTTGACTGACAACTAAAGCCCAAATAGTTATTTTGGACTGTATCATCCAAGCTTGTATTGTAAAATTTTAAGATGTACTGTATTTCCTTTTTTTTTCGGTTTATGATTTCGTATATTTAAAGTAAATGTCTGATAAACATATTAATTGTTTTATTCCAAAATGTTTTCTAAGTTTCCAATCAACATATAATGCTGATTTGTCCTTCCTACCTTCTAAAACCGTCTTCTGTCAACGGATTGTGCGAGGGAATTACATCGTTTAAAAGGTTGTTTGAAATTAAGAATAATAACAACCTTCTAGATGAAGTAATGTCCCAGGACAATCCGTTGTCGGATGATGGTCTTAAATAAATCCCTGGTCGTTCGTAATTTCCCGCCCTGCTAGTATGCCTGGGTAGACTCTAGATGGCGCTAGTTTAGGAGCTGAATGATGTACGATTGATTTGTATGAAGTTGTCGTTCTTCTCCGTTAGGAGTAATATTATTCTATGCGAACGTCTTCTTAACTACAAAACCCTAGGAACGAACTTTTTCAATTTGACAACTATTTTTTTTTATTCAGATTGAGCTCCGTTTCTTTTAAAATGACGATATGGATTTTGGCGTAATGCCATAGTGGCAGCGCGAAAACCCCTCTTCTATTCTACAAGTAATTTTGACAATCTTAAAGATAAAGAAGGTAAAATAAATAAAAGACTTGTATATTTATGAATTTTTTATTCCTAAACTTTATTTTATATTTTTATATACTTTGTTTGTATTGCATGGGACAAATTTTTATTTTCTAGACGCGAGGCATTAGTACCTTTTAATATTCAGCTAATTATGTTACACCAATTAAATACCGTTATTCTTATTGAGTTACTCAATACCAGAAAACATATATTCTCAAAATGTTTGTGGCTTACACACAATTCACCTACGAAGTTAAACCTTAAACCTAGTAAGTTAACACTATTAGCACAAAGACAAGGTAACCAACATTAAGTCCGATCTCAGTTCTTAGGAAATCATGGAAAATGACGTCCTTTCGCCTACTTTCTTCACTACCAGCACTGTACAACAAGTACATTGTGAAGCACCATAAACGCAAATTAATTACTGTATGTGGGAATTGAGAGGTTATGTTACAGAAATTGATCAACGCAAACTCTTCACTTGTCAAGCATTGAAATCGTAATGTCAGATCGAGCTGATTGATTGAAAATTAAATTAAATTTTGCGTTTTATGGCAATCAGCTATAGTTACTACACAATAACTATTTCTGCCGATTTCAAGTATTAATATAATAAAAGTAGTTTTAACATAATTAAAACATTGAAAGATAACCTGAAACCGTACATCATTGATTGAACATAGTGGTATCATTCATCATTCACATCGAAATGACATATGACAATTGTACGCCCGAAAAGTAGCAACGGAGCTGTCATTATCAAAAAGTTCTAACAGTAGACATAATTCCTAGTTTTTTTTGTATGAAGACTACCTGCTATGCTTCAGGCCAAATGGCCAAAACAAACAAAGCGAAAGGGCTGCCAACATTAAAAACTTGCAAATTGCAAAAGATCCTGAAACGCATTTTGTCGTGCATAATTATAGAAAATCAAATGTGTTTTTGGCGGGCTATTGCCAAATGATTTTTGTGCCTGTATAATTTTCAACATTTTGGCGCTGCATTGAGAAAACTCCCTAATATGGACAAATTCCAATACACAAATGGATAGAACTAACCCAGTCTTCATATTTTGGGGATGGCATTGCAGGAATAAAATAAGGTACAAAAAAAAGCAACGGTCGAATAAAAAAAATATCGATTTCAGCCTTTTTCCTTTTTCATTTTCATCTTCGGACTGAAGATATTCTTGTAAAATACTGCCAGGCCCAAAACCGGTTTTGTCGTTTAGAATATGACATGATATTTCAGTTTCATGTCGAAAACTTTCATATAGTGTGCTTTAAATTGGAACAAAAAAGAATACTAAATAACTAAAATACTATGAAGAATTTGCTAATATTATAAATTGAAGAATTATAGATTATTTTAAGTCTTTCGGGTATGCCGATGTGTAATTGATGTAAGGGTTGCCACCTATTACAATCATTACACATTGGCATCGACTGTTCATACTTAAAATTGAATGGTCAATGTCTTCCTGAAATGAAATGAAATGGAATATTTATTTCTCAACATTGACAATTACTTGTTCTTATTGATGAGGTCCCCTGTGGTATGAGGTCCCATGTTCTTTACAAGTGCTCTACAAGTTGTTGATCAGTCGTCAAATTTGTTGGGAAATTTCTGAAAGCTCTTTGTTGTAACATGTCCCAGGCATGCTCGATAGGTTTAAGTCGGGTGACTGGGCAGACCAATCGGAAACTGGAAAATCGTGGTCTCCGAGAGTGGCCAACACCAGCAGCGCATTATCGTGCATGAGAATAAATTCCTGGCCCATTTCAGTCACGCTACCTTGGATCTAAATGAGCTGGGTTCGTTGACTAGTAAAGAATTTAAACTATAAAGTCGTAAATGATTTAGGATGATGATATCCCTAGATTCTGTTGTTGTATGTACACAACGTGTAAATGAATTAACCCAAAACCTGATACACCCCATTTAAAATAATAAGCAATAATATTTATAAAAATATAAATTGCGTCGAAATAAATAATATTTTTAAAGTTGTTCAACATTAGATCGGAGGTGACGTAACTATGAAGTTTCGAGTACGTACGTACACCGCGTTAATGACCGACCGCCTCTCGCACGCGGCCTCGGCGCAGCGCAGCGCTCGTACAGCTGAAAACTATTCATTCAGCAGTTTAACAGACACTAACTTTATACCCGCCAAGTTATTTTGAGCGAACTATAAGAATTAAACCTTGGTCGACTACTTATGGCCCGAAAAGAATTTCAAAGCAATCACACTTTTCCAGGCATTGATGGTGGCAACCTATTTGTAATAGTATATCACATAGTATGTGTTAAAACGATTTTTATAAATTTATTTTAATTAGGTAACGAAAATTATAAATTTTCTGTTTGAAGTAATATTATTAAATCGGTTACATAATTGGTAGTTATTAAGTACCTCGTAACTGATATTTAAGCAATATTATTGCAGATCAAGCCTTAAAATTTTAGAAGAAAAGGTGTTTTCACCCAATGCAATGCCGCGGTGCAGACTCGTCCAGGGAAGACTTATGCAGCGGCGCCGTGGGGGCTGCGGTGTCCCTGCCTTTTTTTTCGAAATGGACAGTTTATTTATGGCTCTATGGTCCTTTTAAATTTCACCGGACTTTGTAGCTTAGCGCTGACAGCGCTTAGCTGGAACTTAAACTACTCCTACATACGATATGCCTAAAGGAACCCGAGAGGGTACGGGCCTCGGCTTAGGTCGTCGTATATTGAAACTACCACTGGTTCGGAAGGATCATCTACTGCCAAAGAACCAGCAAGAAACTCAGTAACAATGCGTACTGTTATCCGGTCCCCTTCAGTTGGGTTTTAAAAAAAAAGGAATTTATTTTCACTGAAAGAGTTTAATGTAAGAACTTAATTACAAATAGGGGACCTTTTGACAACCGCGCCCGTGAGGAGTTCAGAACAGACTGACTACCAACCGAACTAAAAATCCTTGTATCGGTATGATTAGTGATAATGCTGAGTCGGCTCAGCATCAGCCAGGCTTGCACTAAGGGTAACAATCCTGGTATATAACACCTACCCCCATATTTAATAAACTTCGACACACAATTCGAAGTTTATGAAACAAGGATTAGATGTTCCTTCTAATGGAAGGCGATGGGACATTGGTAACCTTTTCGAGATCATCAGCGTCATCAACTTCCGTGGCTTTAAGATTTTCGCGAGTTTTAAACGATACTATGAAGCGGTTACGGTTGTTGCCAGGTTTACATAATTTATAACTTCTAAATGAAAAATAAAGTTTAAAATTATAATAACAACTAAAAGTAAAGTTAAATAATGTGCGCCATATTTAACAATATGAAGATCGCGAGGATGTTCTAAATCCTTTAGGTTGTTAAGGATGCTTTTGATTTTTATTTTAATGTCGGAATTGAGGTCGTCAAGATCTATGTTTTGAAAATTAATATGGGACACATTATTTATGATTATTTCGTTTAACTTGGCCACATTACAGCATGTGTCATTAATCAGGTCAAAATCCGGAACATGGTTGATTGGTGAAGTAACATTTAAAACATTACATTTAGGTATTAATGTAGTACTTCTACAGTAGGCAATACAATCATTAGGCACTGAAAGTATACCTGTGCCCACGACACTTGTTTCATATAACTTATAATTGGGTACATGACAAATTTTTTTTTATTTCATATTTAAATAGTTTATCAATAGTAAATAAATATTGCAAAAGTAACAGTATGTTTACAATCAATAGTTTTCTAGATACAGCGATGTGTTCGAGGAGCCGCTGCGAGTCGCCGAAAAACGCTCCATACAAAACGGTACCGAGCTGTGACGTCACGACTTGTGAATCATACTAAAATTGTATGGGCGTTTGGATAAAATATATAATAGCTACGTAGATAATGCGTTTACATGCATACTGTCATAGTAAAAATTGTTATATTTAATGTCAGTAAGCTAATGATATTTAAAAATTTAACATATACTAAAATAAGTTTTTGCTTCTTTTTTTAAGTTTTCAAATCTATATAATTTCGATATTAAATTCAAAACTATATTTTTCAAAACATTGTACCTGTCAAAATAACTAATATTTTATAAATAAATTATAAAAACTTGCATTTTTAAATTGTGTCATCTACCCAATTAAGACAATAAATTGAAACTTTGTTTGGTTTGGATTGTACATAAATCCACTTATTGTTTATTAACGGCTTCCAAACGTCTAGTTTCCCTAATATTATTTTAGTTTCACATGATAAAGGTTTTTCACTGATCACTTTAGCTAATAATTCACTTTCACATGTTAGTTTTGCGTCTGTAGAGTACACGTTGAAAAGTATTTACTGTTACCTAATTGATCAAGGATTTCGGAAATCTGAGGGATAGGATAAGTTTCTCTGATGGTCACGTTATTTAGTAAACGATAGTCGATAACTATTCGCCATTTGCGTTGACCCTGAGAGTCTGCCTTTTTGGGTACTACCCAAATTGGCGAGCTCCACGGTGAGGATGATGGTTCTATAATGCCCTGATAAAGCATTTTACCAATTTGGGATTCAACTCCTTTTTTGTGACACTCCGGGAATCTATAGGATTCAGTGTGGAAGGGAATGTCGTTATTTGTTTTGATCTGATGTTTTAGAATAGGGGTATATATTAATTGATCACCGGGAAGATAAAATGTGTCTGAATATTGTGAGCAAAGTTCTATGAGGGCAATTTTCTCCTCTGGATTTGTGATCTGTTCTTAATGAACCAATAACTTCGTGAGTGCGCTTCGATGTGTTTAACAATACTTCATTTACTGGGTAAGCTTCTGGTTGCAAAGGGTCAAGGATTAGGTTCAGGTTAGCATTTAAGTTTAGAGGGGATTCGGATATACTGGCGATAGTTATTTGGACGAGGAACTCGGGGCCTGGTTGGTCACGACGTGAGAGTGTTGGGTGCAGTTAAATTAGACGAACGAGATTCACATTAACACATAGCTTTTATTATTTACATGGACAGCACCAAATATATTTTCATCCTCGTCACAATTATTGCACCTATCTTAAAAGATTGTCATTTCTTACTGATTGATAGTTTGACAGTTTTGACTTGACTACGTTCTATAGTAACTATACAATGGAATGCGTGTATACGCCACACCACCCCCCTACGGAGAGAGACAAGTTAGTCTCTAAAAACCTTAAATCTAACCCGTCTGCCAGACCGTGTGGTATAAGGCGGGACAATAGAAATGTCCGGAGGAAGAGAAGGAACAGATGGCGTATGCGCTGACTTAAGAGCTGACGTAGGCTGAGTGGCAAGTTGTGGCAAATCAGTAGTTTCGGGCCGTTCGATGAACGCAGGCTTTACGCGATCAACACTTACCTCAACTTTCCTGCCTCGAATGTCAAGAGTCAAAGTCTTACCATCAGGTGCCCTGTCAACAATTTGATGCGGGCCAGAGTACGGTGGTTGCAGAGAGCGGCGGACAGCATCTTCTCGCAGGTAAGCATGAGAAGAGGTAGCTAGATCTCTAAAAACAAAAGTGGTTGGTTCGCCGTGTCGAGAAGCAGGGACAGGTCGTAAATTCGACATATGTCGCCTCAGAGATACGACAAAATCAGCAGGGTTATTTATACTTGATTTAGGTGAAGAAACCAAAAATTCGCCAGGGAGACGCAGGGTTTCACCATAAAGCATCTCAGCAACCGAAGATTTAAGATCTTCCTTAAAAGAGGAACGCATACCCAAAAGTACAAGAGGCAGAGCACTTAGCCAATCGCCACCATGGCACATAATGGATGCCTTTAGCTGGCGATGGACACGCTCTATCATGCCATTTGCTTGAGGATGGTAAGAGGTGGTTCTAATGCGCTTCGTGGCAAAACTCTGCATCAACCTTTGAAACAGGTCGGACTCAAATTGAGTACCCTGATCAGTGGTAATGATAGTCGGTACACCGAAACGAGAAATCCACTCTCTAACAAACGTCTCTGCAACTTCCTCGGCCGTAATAGTTTGCATGGGCCAAACTTCAGGCCATCTGGACGTCCGGTCGATTGCAGTCAAGCAGTATCGATATCCTTTACATGGAGGAAGGGGTCCAATGATGTCAATATGTACGTGCATGAAACGACCTGAGGGAGTTGAGAAATTGCCAAGCGGAGTGGTGTTATGTCTCGTGATCTTAGCGCGCTGACATGCGTCACAGGTACGAGTCCACTCTCGGCAATCTTTGTTAATGCGCGGCCAAACATAGCGTTCTGCTACGAGGCGCGTCGTGGCTTGAATGCCCGGATGGCTCAAGTTATGCAGCTTATTGAAGATAGTTCGTCGCAGATCAGATGGAACAAAAGGACGAGGCTTGCCAGTTGAGAGATCGCAGAACAAGTATACGCTAGTACCAGGTACGTTTACTTTGGAAAGGTTCAGGCTAGAACTGTCAGGCAATAATTGAGATAGTTCGAAGTCTGCCTCTTGAGACTTGACAAGAGCTTCGTATTCTTGCTCGAGCGAAATTGCGTCAACTCGAGACATAGCATCTGCGACTACGTTGTCTTCGCCTTTGATGTATTTAATATCAGTGGTAAATTGGCTAATAAAGGACAACTGGTTTAGCTGTGCAGGAGGGAGCTTTTCACGGCGCTGTACGAAAGCGTAGAGCAACGGTTTATGATCTGTAAAGATTGTCGCATGTTGGACCTCAAGAATATATCGAAAATGTTGTACACTTTCGTACACTGCCAAGAGCTCTCTGTAGTATGTAGGCCACTCAGCCTGCTTAGGGGTCAGTTTTTTACTGAAAAATGCAATAGGAAACCATTTGCCATTGATGAACTGCTGAAGGCATGAGCCAATATGTACGCTCGATGCGTCGGTAAACAAACCGAGGGGGACATCAGTGATGGCGTGGTGCAGCAATGTTGCATCGGACAAGCTTTTCTTGCATTCTTCGAATTTTTGTTCGAGCTCAGGCGTCCATGGATATGGTTTCGAGCCTTTGCTATTCGTAGATACCAAAGCGTCAATGAGAGGGGCCTGAAACTGGGCGGCATGGGGAATGAACCGGCGGTAATAGTTTAACATGCCAAGGAATCTCCTCATGCCTTGGACAGTTTTCGGGGGTGTGAAATACAAAAGTGCTTGAATACGGTCCTGAGGAGGGCGCGTACCGTCAGAACTGATATGGTAACCTAGAAAGGTAACTTCACTAGCGCCCAGGATGCATTTAGACGGGTTGATGACAACACCAAAATCCTGAAGGCGCTTGAAAAGGATTAGCAGGTGTTCCTTGTGAAGGGACTCGTTCTGTGACGAGACTAAGATATCGTCTATGTACGGAAAGCAGAAATCGAGACCCCGTGTGACCTCATCAATAAAGCGCTGGAACGTTTGGCCAGCATTGCGCAAACCGAAGGTCATGAAAGGAAATTCGAAGAGGCCAAACGGGGTAACGATGGCAGTCTTCGAGATGTCGTCTTCAAAAACGGGTATTTGATGATAGGCCTTCACAAGGTCCAGGGTGGAGAACACCTTGCAACCGGATAAGTTGTTCGCAAAGTCATTTATATGACGGACTGGATATTTGTCCGGCACAGTCCTGGCGTTCAGCGCGCAATAGTCACCGCAGGGACGCCAGGTGTTGTCTTTTTTGGGGGTCATGTGCAGCGGAGAGGACCATGCACTTTTAGAAGGTCTCGCAGTGCCACAACGTACCATGTCCTCGAACTCCTTCTTAGCAGAAGATAACTTCTGAGGGGCTAGGCGGCGTGGACGGCACGACACTGGGGGACCATCTGTAGTTTTAATATGGTGCACAGTACTATGCTTCATAACCCTGGGTAGGCCGGGTGGTCGGGTTATTTCCGGGAACTCAGCTAGCACTGACGCGTAGGTAGAGTTTCCAGCAACCACAGCCTTTACACTCGGTTGCTCAACTATTGCCGAAGTAGCGGCAGAGATTAGACCAGTTTTATTGTCTATTACTTTTTGTCTGGTGCAGTCAGGCAAGAGTTGATAATATGCCAGGAAATCGGCTCCAATTATCGCCTTCTGGACGTCGGCAACGACGAACTGCCAAACAAAATCACGGCGCAGCCCTAAATTGAGTCGCAGGTTTACAATTCCGTATGTTTTTATCTTGCTACCGTTAGCAGCTCTGAGCTCGTAGTCAGAGAATTCTCGACGACGAGGGAGCCACCTAGCTGGATAGCAGCATAAATCGGAACCGGTATCAACCAGGAATTGGCGTTTTGTCACCTTGTCGGTGAAAAAAAGGCGGCGACTTACACTGGAGCAGTCAGGTGCCGCTGCTACTGACTGTCCCTTGAGTTTTCCGCAGTCCAATTGCACGGTGGAATGCATTTTGAGGCGCGGGCTCGGAAACGCTTATGGTACCAGCAGTGCCTTCCAGTAGCTGGAGAAGATGCGCGCGTCGATTTTCTGGAGCTGGAGCGGCTGTGTGAGCGACTTCGACCTCTAGAGGAAAGAGCATTTACTTGCCTAGTGAGTTCCGAAACTTTTGCAACCAAATCGGCAATGGGATCTGGCGGAGACAAGGAAGTGCAGTGGATCGCACTTGACCGGCCGCTTAGATCAATGACCTTATCCGCTAGGTCAGCCAACTTCTCTAAGCTAAGGTCATCCGCTTGTGAGACAAGGAGCACCTGTATTTCCTGTGGAAGGTGACTTATCCACAGCTGCCGTAGAATATTGTGGTCCAATGGTGAGGAACCAGCCAAAGATTTTAAGTGGCGGAGAAACTGGGACGGTTTCCTGTCACTAAGTTCCTCATTACCAAGCAGCTGACGAACCTTTTTGCTCCTGAGGTACGGAAAATCTATTGATAAGGGCATTTTTGATAGTTAAATATTGCTTACCTTGTTCTAATGGTGAAGTTATTATATCTTCTATTTCACCAGCCAGCCGATAGTCTATCTCACCAACAACATAATTGTACTTGGTAATATCAGCTACAATCCCGGCTATTTGAAATTGTGCTTCGACTTGAGCAAACCAAACTGCTGGTTTATCAGGCCAAAATGGGGGAAGTTTAACAGAGACCGCGTTAACTTCGGTTTCCCGAGAAGGAAACTGGTTGAGTTTTTCCTCAAGCGCAGCCTTCTCAGCCATAACCCGCTCTAACTGTTCCTTAACTTCAGCAAAAGCTTCGGCCATAGTAGAAGGAAAGAAAAACTAAATAAATACCACACAACCCGGCAGTGAAAACAGGAGAAAATTAAAATTAAAATAAGTATGCACACAATATAACTATGCAAACACACACACATGAAACATAGAACAATATTTTAAAAGAGAAAAATATGCAAACAACAATAAATCATTAAAGAATTTATATCTGAAATACAACCAGAATACTCTCAAGCATGAAATTACCAGAATACTTCTCATAGAAAAATATGGTAAATTTATCAACAATTAATAACAAACATGTCCAAACATGCAAAACATCCTAACAAAAATTAATATTAAGTTTCAAAATTTAGTATGGAATGTAAAACAAGAAAAATGTTAATTCTTTAAATTCCTGTGATAAAATATTAAAAGGTTACATGTAAAGTTACTTGTCAGTAGTTAACTAGACTTAATTAAAGTACAGTTTAGACTTTAGGCTAAATATTGTACATTAACTTTTACTTTTGGTACTGAATTTGAATACACTGAGTGTCTAATTTCATGACTTCAAATTGCTAAATTGTAACGTAATGTTTAGTTCCATTAGTGGATAATAGAGGGCGCCACGCGTATATTAAATCGCACATGTAAGTTTGGCAATGTAATAGCCATACCAATATTTGATTTTATGTTAACTTTTGAGTTTTTATATAAAGTGTTCTGTGAAATAAATAGTAGTGAAGTATTTGTGGCTGTGTTATTGTGGGACTCCTACGTTCATACTGAAATTTAAACATGGTGCCGAAACTTTGGATGGACTTTGGACTCTTAAACACTTAGAAAAATTTCGATTCTTCTTGGACTTGTAAAATTTTCGAGAATTTCTTCGACTTAGTGCAATTTTGATCATTTGGGACTTAGAAAAATTTTGTACTGATAAAGGACTTTGAAAATTTTACTACTGTTTTGGTTTGGACTTGGAAATTTTTGAGACAACGTGCAAATTTGATCTTCTGGAACGAGTGGTTCAACTAATTGGTTTTTGTTTTTGGCATATTCGGTGAATAAATAAATATTTTATTCTAATTTACTTTGGATTATTAACCAAGATGGCATCCAAATTAATTAAAAGTCAAAATGAATTATCTTTGTGACGGTTGTCTATTTCGACCTCTTTTTGTCAGTAAATTTTATTTTTTTTTGTCGTTCCCGACGTAATTTTAAACTACGAATTACGTAGTGTCGGAGAACGGCAATGTTTTGATTTGACAAGCCAGTCACGAAAAATTATCCATCATAACAACTAGAATTTATTTATTTATTATTGTTTCCGAGTTTATTATTCAAAATTACATGTTTATCAATTTTTTATTATCTACAATCAAAGTTTTCACGAAATCAATAATTTATTTTTACGTACACGAGTGTGCGTAGCCAAAATTTTTGGCATTTTTGTATATTTTTAATTTTACTGCAAAATAAACATAGAAGAGAGCTTTGGTATTTCCTTTCTGGACCCTCAATTACCACTCCGCAAACAACGCGTTACATCTTCAAGGCTGGAAAAAGCACAAACCAACTATAGAAAAAGTCCAAAAACTAGAATAACATCATCTTATGTGCAGACAAGAATTACGACTTTAGAAGAATTATATGCTGAATTTAAAAGAAATCATAGAGAACTTATTCAGAATACTACACCTGATCAAGTCGAAACTTTACCTTATTTCATCAATGATGATTATGATGCTTTTGAAGAATCATACACAATATACATAGCAGAACTTAAAGAAAAGCTAGATCAATTCAAAGAAACTCCCAAATTTGTAACGAGTGCTCAAATGGGTGACGACGTGAAACTTCCAAGAATACAATTACCATTATTTACTGGTAAATACGAGGAGTGGCAGACATTTTATGATATGTTTGTGTCACTAATACACAAAAATGAGAAATTATCTGCGGTACAAAAGTTGCACTATCTGAAAAGTAGTATATCTGGGGAGCCAGAGAGCCTACTGCGTAATTTCCCGACTACCGAACAAAATTATGAAGAGGCTTGGAAAATACTAACGAAACGTTACAACAATAAACGATACAACTCGAATGCAGTTTTGAAACTACTATTTTCACAGAAACAAATTTCAGCTGATTCACCACATGCTATTAAGCAACTTCTTGATACCACTACATCATGTTTGAAGGCATTAAACAATATGGGTGTTAATACTGAGACATGGGATACTATCATCATCTATCTTGTGGTTTCCAAACTCGATATGGAATCTCATAAACAATGGGAAACGCAGATTAGCTACATGACAGAGGACATGCCTACGTGGTCACAACTGGTCGATTTCCTAGAAGCCAGATTTCGCAGCTTAGAGATGATAGACTACGCCAAGCAGCCTACAAAATCACTCATGCAAGCGAGGAAACCTGTAATGAAACCAAAGTCATTCCATTCGTCATTTCAACGAGACGGCAAAAAGGCTGATATTGTTTGTTCATTGTGTGGAGATAGTCATTACTTGAATTTGTGTAAACAGTTTGGACAGCGATCAATACAACAGAGGCGAGAATTAATACAATCAAAGGGTCTGTGCTTCAATTGTCTACAACCTACCCACTTGGTTAGTAAATGCCGTCAGTCCACGTGTTGTAAAAAATGTGGAAGAAGACATCACACTATGCTACACTTTGATTGTGAAGGAACCGCAGAAAATACAACCAATTCTTGTATAAACAAACAGAATGAGGATACCAGTCAACGTGCATCTACAACGGAACCAAGAATTGTAGCGAACTTTTCGAAGCGTGAGAACAACAACGACGTCATATTGGCTACAACACTACTGCAGGCTCGTTCGTGTAACGGAAAAAGACTTTTAGTGCGTGCATTGTTAGATCAAGGCTCTCAAGCTTCATTTGTAACTGAAGCCACAGCTCAGCTGTTAGGTCTTAAACGTACTTCTGTAAATGGTTTAGTGTCAGGTCTGGGAGATGGTCAAATGCGAACAAAACATGTAGTAACTTTGCATTTAGAATCGCGTCATAATCCAGAAATTTCTATTTTGGTCAAAGCTTATGTGTTAGGATCACTTACCTCAATGATTCCTTGTAACAAGCTGGAGTCACCAAAGTGGCTGGAAATTGAAAACTTGCAGCTTGCTGATCCAGGTTTCAACAATCCAGGTAAGATCGATGTTTTACTCGGAGCTGAGGTGTGTGCAGATATTTTGTTAGATGGCTTGATAAAACAACCCAAAGGAAATCTTATAGCACAAAATACGGCTTTTGGATGGATTTTGTCAGGAAAAATGACTGATACAACATCAGAAACTAGCAAAGTCATGAGCTTACATTTGTCGTTCAAGGAAGAAGAAGATTTACTAAAAAGATTTTGGGAATTAGAGGCTGAACCAGACAAAATTCAGAAGAAATTATCTACAGAGGAAAAAATGTGTGAAGATTTATATGAGGCTACTACTGTCAGAAATCAAGAAGGAAGGTTCGTTGTTGCACTACCATTCAAAACTAAGGATCCTAAATGTCAATACGGGCAATCTAAGAATATAGCAATGAAAAAATTTTTAAGTTTAGAGTTATAACTCTATAAGACTATAGACTTATAACTAACATTCAATTATACGAAGAATATAGGAAGGTGATACAAGAATATTTATTGCTTGATCACATGAAACTTGTTGATGAAGATGACATCGACAATCCAAAGGCTGTGTATCTGCCACATCACGCTGTGGTGCGAGAAGACAAGGAAACAACGAAGGTTCGCGTAGTCTTTAACGCGTCAAGTAAGGGTGTTAATGACGTGTCGCTAAATGATGATCTAATGGTTGGGCCTAAACTCCAACAAGATTTAAGACATTTATTAATGAGGTGGCGCACTCATCGCATCTGCATTGTCGCTGATCTCGTGAAAATGTTTAGGCAGGTCCGTGTACGCAGTGAGGACACAAATTTTCAAAGAATTTTGTGGAGACCCAACCCAGATGTGCCATTCCAACTTTACAAATTACTGACTTTGACCTTTGGAACTGCGTGTGCACCCTATCTTGCGGTTAAAACCCTGCAAAGACTGGCTGAAGAAGAAAAACATAATTTCCCAATAGCGTCAGAATTAACAAAAGGTGACTATTATATTGATGATCTGATGACAGGATGTAATTCTGAAGAAGAAGCTAAAGTTATTTATGAGGAAATGAACAGTCTTATGAGTAAAGGTGGATTTCAGTTACAAAAATGGAGTAGTAACAGCAAACAGCTGCTAGAATACATCGGAGATGACAATCATGATAAAGAACAGTTCGTACCCATTAAGACGGATAATATGTCAAGAGTTTTAGGTATCCAATGAAATCGAGAGTCAGACAATTTTGAATACAGTGTTAACTTACCAGAAGTAAAATATCCCATTACGAAGAGACAAGTTTTATCGGACATTGCTCGGTTGTACGATCCGATGGGCTGGATTGCGCCAATCGTCATAGTAGCCAAAGTTATAATACAAGATATCTGGAAAGCGCGTCTAGACTGGGACGACCCACTAACCGAAGATCTGCAAAATAAGTGGCTTAAATATAGAAGTGAGTTAGTCAACATAAAAAATATTACTATTCCCAGATGGAATCATTACAAACCTTTTGGTCATGTTGAATTGCATGCTTTCTCTGATGCATCACGCGTGGCCTATGCTGCAGCGGTCTTCCTACGAGTTGTAGATGAAAACAAATCTGCTTACGTAAGCTTAATTTCAGCGAAGACAAAGGTTGCTCCTATAGAAAAGGAAGTGTCGATACCACGTTTAGAGTTATGTGGAGCAGTTCTCGCAGCAAAGCTACTCAACGAAATCTCACAATTGATAAGTATACCAAAGAAGAATATTGATGGGTGGACTGATTCGACTATTGTATTGGCGTGGCTTAAGGGAGGAGCAAGTAAGTGGAGCACGTTCGTAAGCAACCGTGTATCAGACATATTATCCATAATGAACTACGAGCAATGGGGACACGTTGCAACGGAATCAAATCCGGCCGATTGTGCTTCAAGAGGCTTGAACCCCTCAGAAATGAATACGCATAAGTTATGGTGGAATGGGCCTAATTGGCTGCAAACTCATAAAATAGATGTATTTAAACCTGAAATAACAGAAACAAATGAAGAAGCAAGAACAGTATCAATGGAAGTAACTGATAATATAGAAGAAACTTATTTTGTGTGGATGAAATTTTCGAACTTGGGTAAAATGTTAAGAGTCATATCATACTGCAGAAGAATGTTACTAAAGAAAGATGAACGCAAAACTTTACAAAATTTTATTACAGTACAAGAAATGAATCAAACTTTAGAAAAATGCATAAGACAAGTTCAGTTAATTAAATTTAATGAAGAAATAAAGCTATTACGAAACGGAAAGGAAACGCCGAAGAAGAGTTCTATCCACGTTCTTCATCCTATTTTAGATCATAACGGGTTATTGAGAGTTGGCGGACGTATCGACTTAGCAGAAGTTAATTATGATACACGACATCCTTTAATTCTTCCAGAGAAGTCTCATCTCACACAACTAATTGTAGCTGATGCGCATGATAGAACACTTCATGGTGGCCCACAGGTTATGTTGAATTTTATAAGGTCTAAGTATTGGATAATTCGTGCAAGAATACAAGTCAAAAAGCATTACCGAAAATGTATTATTTGCCTAAGGCATTCAAAGGCAGCGAGAGTTCAGTTGATGGGTCAACTGCCTATTGCGAGGTTGAAACCATGTAAACCATTTAAGGCAACCGGAGTTGATTATGCTGGCCCTATTAATATAAGAATGTCTTCGGGAAGAGGCGCCAAGTCTTTTAAAGGCTACATTTGTTTGTTCGTATGCATGGTAACCAAGGCTACCCACATCGAGGCTGTTACTGATTTAACCGCAAAGGGGTTTTTGGCAGCATTTCGAAGATTTACTTCGAGACGGGGTCATTGTCAAGACCTTTATAGTGATAATGGCACGAATTTTGTAGGGGCTGATAAGCAGTTGCGCGAAATGTTCGACCGTACTAAATCGAGCCTTCCTAATGAAATAGCTGAAAGTCTCACACTGGAGTCAACTACATGGCACTTTATACCGCCACAATCACCAAATTTTGGAGGACTATGGGAAGCCGGTGTGCGATGTGCTAAACATCACTTGAAAAGGGTCATTGGGGATAGTACTCTAACATATGAGGAACTTTGTACTGTATTGTCACAAGTAGAGGCGTGTTTGAATTCGCGGCCGATTTCTGTAATCCGTGATGATGCAGACGATCCTCTCCCTTTGACGCCTGGTCACTTTTTAGTCGGTGAAGCTGTAGTTAATATTCCGGATGTAAATTATTCAGATTGCAATATACCTGTTTTAGATAGATGGAATTTAGTTCAAAAAATAGTTTGTGATTTTTGGAAAAGATGGTCTAAGGAATATCTAGTAACGTTAAATCAAAGATATAAATGGACATTTAAGTTAACTGAGCCTAATATTAATGACATTTGTATTGTTAGAGAGGAAAATATCCCTCCATCTAAGTGGATCTTAGGTAGAATAGTAGACAAGCATGTAGGACCGGACAACATCACTCGTGTAGTCACAATAAGATGTAAAAATGGTTTAATAAAAAGACCACTTAGTAAAATCAGCGTCCTTGAAAATTAAATTGCTTTCTCACGGTGGGCGGTACATAATTTATTCAAAGAAAAAGTTGTGATTTTTTTAAGGTTAAAGTTTTTTTTAAATATATATTAATCGATTGAACTGCTATTTTACATGCCAAAAGAAACCCTACCTGCGTGAAATTTACATGTTATTTATTGTTGTACTTTACTCTAGTTGTGTCTATTTATGAAGGACTAGTCCTTGGTGGGCGGAATGTCTAATTTCATGACTTCAAATTGCTAAATTGTAACGTAATGTTTAGTTCCATTAGTGGATAATAGAGGGCGCCACGCGTATATTAAACATGTAAGTTTGGCAATGTAATAGCCATACCAATATTTGATTTTATGTTTACTTTTGAGTTTTTATATAAAGTGTTCTGTGAAATAAATAGTAGTGAAGTATTTGTGGCTGTGTTATTGTGGGACTCCTACGTTCATACTGAAATTTATACACTGAGTTTATGAAATATTTGTCTGCGACATCCACACACAGTTAAAATGGTAAGCAGGTAGGGTGTTATTTTGTAATACCACAAACTAGAGGTGTTATATTAGGCTCAAATATTCGTATTCCTATTATCGAATATAACGCTTTACCAATATTAGGTTATCAAGCCTATTATTTGGTATTAGTCTGGTAATAGTCAAATAATAGGGTTAGTTTTCCGTCCGATGTTGTTCTAATAATACGCTATATAGTTACGTCACCGGACATACCACCCGCGACCGTTACAGTTAGAGCGTAGACGCAAACGCTGCACTTCTAGGTGGTACGATTCTGGGAACGAATAATATTAAGGATGTAGGTTTAAGATAAACTATGTAATGTTAAGTTAGTTCTTAAGAGCGGACAGTCTGCATCTAACTCTGTGACCATAGGTTACTATTCTAAAATTAAGTTCCTTTATAAAAGTTTAAATAAAAGTTCTATTTTAAAAATCAAATAGTGTTTTTAAAAAGTCGATCCCAGTGCTCCCGAACTTGACTGGCGCAGCCGGTAGGATCGTGGTTTGCATGCATCGTCCATCAGTACGTGAAATAGTGAAAATTAGACTGTACATTTTCGTGAAAGTGAAAATTCTTCTCCGTGAATAAAAACAGACTATTTCTCTACACGTCGTGTCGGTGTGGCCTACGATCCGCGAACCAAACAAATAAGTCATCGGAGAAAATTCTGGAAAATGAACGTGAGAGCGGCTGGTTGGTGAGTAAGCCTTTTCACCATTCATCGTATCGATTGTTCTGTTATCTTGAGATAGGACTTCTCTCATTTTAACTGAAATACTAAAGTGTACCTAGAATTAATGTGTTCCTATTAGTTTCTTTTCATTTTATCGATGAAACTATTGATTAAGTGATACTAGTTATATGAATTTTAGTTAATTGTGTTTTATACTTTTACAACCTTTTATTTTTATAATCTTTATACAGTTTCGTGTTATTTTGTTTATTTATTTTTATTCTTGTACATTGAAAATGGAAGGGCAGGCTCAAATAAGGATGATTCCTAGTGAAATGCTAAAAATTATTCCCATGTACAACGGAGATAAACGACAGCTTAATTTATTCATTAGAAAAAGCGAATATATTATAGAGAAATTTATGGGAAATGATATTCAAAACGTTTATGTATTTGAATCAGTTACGAGTCGATTGACGGGCGAAGCTGCCTCTCTTATCAGTGAGCGCGATGACATCACGACTTGGTCACAATTAAAAGATTTGTTAGTTCAGTATTTTGGAGATCCGCGTAGCGAGGAATGTATTTCAATAGAGCTTGAAAATTTAAAGATTAAGTCTGGTGAGTCTTATTTAGATTTTTGTGGTAGGATACAAACTGTTAAATCTATTTTGATTTCTAAAGTTAATTTAATAGAGGATATTAGTATGCGACAAAGTAAAATTATAATATATAATAACAGAGCCCTTAAGGTTTTTCTTTATAACTTAACTGAAAATTTAGTACGGGTAGTTAAATTAAAGGCCCCAACCACCTTGGAAGAAGCCCTTGGCATAGTGTTAGAAGAGGTTGATTTTTACGATTGTTTTCATAAACAAAAATCTTTAGGCAACTCTTCTAACCCTAAGCCACAAAGTATACAGAGTACATCTAATCAACAAATAGTTCCGCTTAACCAAAAATTCGGTATTCCTAATTTCAACCCAGGCTTTAAGTTCGGTATTCCCAATTTCAACCCAGGCCTTAAATTCGGCATTCCTAATTATAATAATAATCCAGGTTTTAAATTTGGGAATAATAATAATCAACCCAGATTCACTTACCAATCGAACAATCAAGTGCCTAGGTTTAAGTTTGGTATACCTCAAAACCAACAATTTCACCAACGTGCACCAATAGGATACAGACCGCAATTCGGATATAGACCCCAGGGCCTTCAGCCACAACCACCTATGACACCTCAACAATTTATGCAACATTATCAGAATAAAATTCAAAATAATCCGCAACCTCATAACTCGACTGACGTATCAATGCGTACCGCCCCACCTTTTAAACCTCAGCAAGGATTTCCGTTACACGAATTAGACTTATATGAGAATAATTACGCTTACCCGGAGTATGACCATGACTATGACCCTTCTTATTACCCTTATTATTGTGACTATGACCAATACACACAAATCCAAGACACTTCGCAAAGTGAGATGACGTTGACTGAAAATGATCAAACAGAACCATTAGAATTACAAAAATTTGACGAAACATCAGAAAATTTTCAAATTCAAGCCTCCACAAAACCAGAGAAAAAGTAGCGTTAAACTGTGACTCTAATACCTTACAATTACCATATATTTACATACCTGAAATTGATGCCAAATTTATGATTGACACTGGTAGCACTAGGTCATTTATTGCTCCTAGAAAAGCTTTTGAATATTTTACACCATATATGTACCACGAACCATTTGAGGTTATTAGCACACATGCCTCAAGTAAACACGATCAAGTAATAGAAGTACCTTTATTTCCAACTTTCAACTGTAACGAAATTCATAAATTCTACGTCTTCAATGTAGATTCACGCTACGATGGCTTGATAGGAAACGATCTTTTAAAACAAATTGGAGCAATTATAAATCTTAAAAGCCTTACTTTAATAACGAACACCACTAAAATACCTATAGTTCATAATAACCTAGATTATAAAATTAATTTACCCCCTCGTTGCGAACTGAAAGTTAAATTACCCACAGACACGTTTCAAGGTTTTGCTATTTTGAATTTTACTGAATTTTGCAAAGGAGTGCGGATGCCTGAAGCGATCGTAGCCTGTGAAAACGGTTATGCTTATACTGTAATTCAAAACACTAAAGATGAACATTTTACAATTACCGTTACTAGACCTTTTAAGACATTACAATACGAAATAACTGACTGTCACATTAATGCGTCCAACGTACAACAAAACCCTAGTGAATATGACAAATTATTAACAGAAAATTTATTTAAACTCCGACTTGACCACATGAACGAAGAAGAACGACAAAGTATATTAAATTTATGTACAGAATATAAAGATATATTTTACTGTGAACATATACCTTTATCATTTACCAATGAAGTCAAACATTTTATCCGTACTAAAAACGAAGACCCCATTTACATTAAGCCTTATAGGCAAAGTCCGGTAATAGCAGACGAAATTAAAAATCAAGTAACTAAACTTTTAAGGGATAACGTAATAAAAGAATCCTTCTCACCCTGGAGTGCACCGGTTCATCTCGTACCTAAGAAGCCTGACGCTTCTGGCGAAATAAAATATCGCATGGTTATTGACTACAGACGGCTGAACGAAATTACTATCGATGACAAATACCCACTTCCAAATATTCATGACTTATTTGACAAGTTAGGTAAAAGTACTTACTTCACAACACTAGACCTTGCGAGCGGCTACCATCAAATAGAAGTAAATGACCTTGATAGACAGAAAACCGCTTTTAGTACACAATTTGGACACTATGAGTTCTTGAGGATGCCTTTCGGACTCAAGACAGCCCCAGCAACTTTTCAAAGGACAATGGATAATGTTCTGCGTGGGTTGCAAGGCATTCACGCCCTAATTTACCTTGACGATATCCTTGTGTTTTCCTCCAGCTTACAGGAGCATTTACAAAAGCTAAGAGCAATTTTTGATAGACTTAGAACGACAAACTTAAAAATACAACTTGACAAATCTGAATTTCTCCGAACTGAAGTACTTTATCTGGGACATACTATAACTAAAGATGGTTTGAAGCCTAATGACGACAAAATTAAAGCCGTGTTAAATTATCCCATCCCAAAGACGACCACTGAAATAAAAAGCTTTTTAGGCTTAATTGGATACTATCGACGATTCATAAAAGACTTTGCAAAAATTACTCAACCACTCACAAATTGCCTTAAAAAACGAAATAAAATAATTATTGACGAAGCTTACATAGACGCCTTTGAAAAATGTAAAGAATTACTAACTAATGCACCATTGTTGCAATATCCTGATCCTCAAAAGCCTTATATACTTACTACAGATGCTTCGAATGTGGCCTTAGGCGCTGTGCTTTCTCAGGGATCAGTAGGTAATGATAAACCTGTAGCCTATGCAAGTCGCACCCTCAGTGATACCGAATCTCGATACAGTACCATAGAAAGGGAGTTGCTTGCTATTATTTGGGCAGTGAAACATTTCCGCCCATATCTCTATGGTCGAAAATTTTATATTTACACCGATCATCGACCACTAGCCTGGCTTTATTCATTAAAAGAACCAAATTCCAAACTTACCCGTTGGCGCCTTAGACTCCAGGAATACGACTTTGAAATATTGTATAAGAAAGGCAAACAAAATTCAAACGCTGACGCTCTTTCCCGTATTAAATTAAACGCTCTAGGATCAGACGATGATCAACTATCCATGAAAGTAAATGTAGACAAAGAACGAGACATACGCAAATACGTAACTGAGTTAACTGACGAAATTAGTAAACTTTCCCGACAACGTCCCTCTAAAGACACATCAGAGACTATAACTGTATCAGACTGTGAAAAAACTATATCCATATCTTCAGAATCTGACATCATATCTGTAATTGACCCGCAAGACAACTTGACGTATCCCGTTCCTTCAATATCCAATAGCGATTGCTCTACAGTTCATTCCGCTATAGACCCAGACGCCGCTGTTATACCAATTCTACATGAAGCGGTTGATACTAAGCCCAATCAGATCTTGGTTTTCGAATGGTTTAAAAATGACATGCAAGTTAAAAATTTATCTAGGAAAAAGCAAAATGTGTTAGAAGTTTTCATGCCCATTAATAACGAGGATATAGTTAAAAGATTCCTATTAGAATACATTAAAAATAATTTAAAATACTTTATATATTTCGAAAAAGAAGCTCATCGTAAAATCTTTTCTAAAGTAGTAAGAGAGCTGTTTAAGAAAGGTGCAGTCTGTTTTTATGAATGCACTGAACGAGTTATATATATAGAGGACGAAAATGAACAGCGGGCTGTAGTTGTTAAATATCACGAGGGCAAGACGTGCCATCGCGGTATCAAAGAAACTATGACTAGAATACGTAGAAGTTACTATTGGGAAAACATGCAGGAAACCGTAGCAGCTATTATTAACAGTTGTGATCTATGCCGTAAAATGAAATATGACCGTAAGCCGCTAAAACCATTCATCCAGTTAACACAGACTCAAAGCGCACCATTTCAGGAAATATTCATAGATCTTTTTAGTATAGAAGGCAAGTATTTTCTCACGATTGTAGACGCATTCAGCAAACTTGGTCAGGCAATAGAAATCTCCAACCGTTCGACACCCGAGGTAGTAAGAGCTTTGATTAAGTATTTCTCTACATATGGAATTCCTAGAAAAGTATCATGTGATCCAGGCTCTGAATTTAACAATGAACTTTTAAGAGAACTTATGGATATGTATAAAATAGTTTTGCACATAAGCACACCTAATAATCCGAATTCAACAGGTATAGTAGAAAGATTTCACTCTACACTCATAGAAATATATCGCTTAGCCAAATACGAACAAAAATGTACAGACGCCGCTACGATAATGACTTATGCTATTATGGCCTATAATAATACTATACATAGCGTTACAGGATTAACCCCATTTGAAGTAGTCTTTGGACACACAGACAATAATAATAGCTTTGATATTAATTTTGAAAAGTCATATATACAGCAGCTTATGAAAGATCATTCAAAACGTACGAAATACTTATATAATTACATTTCAGATAAAATGGTTTTAACAAAGGAAAGGATTAAAGAAAAGAGGGGGGGTGAAATAAATAGGGAATTTCAAGTAGGTGAAGTCGTCTTCGCTAAAGACGTGAATACCCGTAAAAGCAAGGATAAGCCACGCTACGTTAAGGCCATAGTAATAGGTACAACAGAAAGAAATGTAGTTCCCATTAGAATAGGAAATAGAAATACCAAAGTCCCAGTTAAAAATATTAAACGTTCTCCACAGGTGGAGTTTGGTCCTGATGGGCTTGGCCCAACTACTTCCTCAGACCCAAAGCCTTCACATTCGCAAGCTAGAACTTAACCCAGGGTTGTTACCTGTAAAACAAGGACATGCGTACAGACAGGTGGATAGTTGGACTGTAATCAAAATCATAGACCTGATTAAAATACAAAATGACTTTATTTTTAATATCAATAGTTATAACAAATTTATTCATCTTCTAGATACAGACAAGCCTTTCGTTCATGAATTTATTAGTATGAAAAAACAGACACAGTTTATGCTTGATAGAACTCTAGATAAAATAAGACAACTTATTCCGTCTGGCTTTGGCCGAAACAAAAGAGGCATTTTTAATCCATTAGGATCCTTTATAAAAATTATTACCGGTAATTTAGACAATCAGGATGCCCTTAAGTATGATAAATTTATTTCACAGTTTGAGCTTGACCAAAGTACCGTTTTTAATAAAATTACCATTATATCTAAAATGCTGGATTATATGATCAACAATACGGAAACCTTACAGAACGAGACCTTAATACTAGATGAACGCTTAAAAAGAATTGAAATTATTGTTAAAAATATAGCCACCAAAGAAAATAATTCCATATACGCAACATATATTTTAGGAATGTTCCATACCTTTATGAATAATTTTAATATAATTTATACCACCATAAGTGAAATAGAAACCGCTTTGGCCCTTAGTAAGGTTTCAGTATTGCATCAGTCTGTTATAAATACCACTGAATTTATGTATATTTTAACATCCATAGAAAAGAAAAGCCATTTAATCTACTCCGTTACTGAAAATAATCTGATAAAATTAGAAAGAACATTGTCTGTTAAAGCGTTTGTAAAGGGACACCAGTTAACATTTATTTTTGAGATACCTATTGTAGATAACTTTACATATAACTATTTTAAATTATATACGTTACCCATGTATAATATTCATGATAACAGAACATCGGTAATCATACCAAAATATCAGTTTCTAATGGTGAATGGGCTGAAGTACTTACCAGTCGCGACGCCGTGTGCTGACATAGATGCTGACGAATTCCTGTGCACCGAGAATAACGTAGTAACTTACCCTGAACAGACGTGTGCTGAGATGCTGATGAAGTTCCACGATAATTCGACTTATTGTAGGTCTTACAGCGCTGTGATAGAGGACATAAAGCTGCAGCGTATCGGGCTGAATAATTGGATATTATTCCTGAAAAGAACGGCTGTCATGGAGGTGCATTGTGATGGTGACATTACTTATGAGTCTCTCCAAGGGACTTTTATCCTTGACGTCCCTGATAACTGCGAATATCGTCTTGGCAGCTCCAGGCTTGTGTCCCATAAGCCGTACCTGACATCAGCGTTCCGGTCAACTACACCGGTAATGAACTTACCTATCTTAAAAGATCAAAACTTTAATGACTCCCAAGTAATCAACCTAAAGGGGATGAATTTGGACGAACTTAAACATTTATCTTTAGAGCTTCATAGTGAAAAACATCAAACAAGTGTGAGTGAATCCGTTGTGAACGTTTTCAATGTGGTAATTTTAAGTATTATAGTAATAAGTTTTCTTTTGTTTCTAGCATATAAATTTAGAAATATATTATGTAAATCTCTGCGAAATAATCTTGACTCTAATTCGTCAGATAATTTCGCACTTAACGGGGGAGGAGTTACGTCACCGGACATACCACCCGCGACCGTTACAGTTAGAGCGTAGACGCAAACGCTGCACTTCTAGGTGGTACGATTCTGGGAACGAATAATATTAAGGATGTAGGTTTAAGATAAACTATGTAATGTTAAGTTAGTTCTTAAGAGCGGACAGTCTGCATCTAACTCTGTGACCATAGGTTACTATTCTAAAATTAAGTTCCTTTATAAAAGTTTAAATAAAAGTTCTATTTTAAAAATCAAATAGTGTTTTTAAAAAGTCGATCCCAGTGCTCCCGAACTTGACTATATTCATTTAACCATATTTGTTTGCGTGTATATTAGTTATACGAGAGATAGTTATATAAGAGAATCGCATATTTTAGACTTATATTATAAATTGGAAAGTTTGCTTATTTATTCGTTTTTATGTACTTTTTGGCAGATTTGATTTTAATGTTTGGTATGGTATTGGATTTCTTGGATTAGGCCTCGGATTAACACATACGCTACTTTTTAACCCGACAAAATAATGTGTTAATATAGCTAGCTACTCTTAATATTGATTAAGAGTAGTGATTAAATTTGCCTTCATACTTTAACAGGCATTAACATTAAACACGTCTAACTAAATTAAATGAACTTTCGTAAAAATTAGGCATTATTCTTTTACTCAGATTATTATAAAACTATTGCGTATTTTTTTTACAATTTTTTTTACATTGATGTCGATTACGTGCTGTCTGTCTGCTTATCCATGAAACTTCCATACAAAACGCGAAGTGTATGCAACGCATACATAATGTTCGATCGAATACGTCCTTGGTACACTACCGCGTAGCGCTGTGCGGCCCGGCGAAGAGCGCGAGCGATGGCTAACACGCAAGTTTGGCAACGTCGCATATTACCCGATAATAGTCAAATAATAGCGAGCCGATTTAGTATCCGAATCAAACTAATATATAGTATTTTCGCGATATCTGAACGCATTGCAATGCATCTGTTGCGAGTTTAATACACGATTCGTAACGAATAATCGATATACAGTGATGCATTAGATTTTATAGGTACCTATCAATAATATAGTTTCAATAGAGCGATATCAAATAAATAGTTTTAGTAACAGTAAGAGGCAATATTGGATTTTCGATATTCTTGCTATATAATATGATTCGTATTAGTATTATTTATATTCGTAAAGGTTCGTAAAGAGTTTGTACTGTCCTTGAAACTCTATTATAATCGTATGGAATAAAGATTGCGTGCTTTTGTTTTGATTGTTCACTTAAAGTTCATAGAAACTGCGACATGGATACGCCTGCATGAAAAAGACGGCGCGAGCGAGCGCGTTGATGATGACATATTTCTATTATCGAATATAACGCTTTACCAATATTAGGTTATCGTGCCTATTATTCGGTAACAGTCAAATAATAGGGATAGTTTTCCGTCCGATGTTGTTATTATAATACGCAATATTCATTAAATCTTTATTAGTTTGATTGTATATTAGTTATACGAGTGTAAGAGAATCGCATACTTATATTAGAATTATATTATAATATGCGAAAGTTTGCTTATTTATTAGTTTTTATGTAGGTACTGTTCAACTGTTTTGCAGGCTCAAACTGCTGAACCGATTTTAATGTTTGGTATGTTACTGGATTTCTTGGATTAGGTCTCAGATTACGAAAAGTACATAGGTACGCTACTTTTCAACCCGAAAAAGTAATGTATTAATAAAGCTAGCGAGTATATAATATTGATTAAAAGTAGTGATTAAAGGACCCATTTCATAACCGGCCGTCACAGTGTACCAGTGACAAAATATTAAGGAAGTTGAGCAGATCAGAGTAAAAATTGTATTTTCTAGTTTTAATGGTTAATTTTCGGGCACAAAAAAATTTAAAATCTCTTCTAGATAAAAGTTGGAAACACTAAAAGTAAGCATCCTTCAAAAAAAACTTTTGAAGGAACGCTGTATCCAAGCCATTAAAACTTAAAACAAAAAAAAAAGAATACGTTCAAACTTCAAATCAAATCAAAATCATTATTATATTATTAAATTGATTGAGCAATAAAAGCATGTAGGATGGTATACCATTTGATTGTGAAAGTAACCAATAAACTGTCGCGTAGCAACGACGGCTGGTTGCCATGCCTAGCTTACAAAATTGAATTGAATTGGTAGCTGGCCTGCAGATACAGTAAAATGCCTTGCTCGAACATATTATGGCATTTTAATCAAGTCTATTTTGGCGCTGAATAAAAAAATGTCAACCACTACTTGTGCCAATTTTAGTTTATATTGTCCATTCCGGTGGAATTAGGCGCATCAAATCGGTGATTACAAAACTTGCATTTCATTTCAGATTCAATACCTACTTTGATAACTAGATAGTATGTTCGCTTACATGGCAGTGCATAAATAACAGTACCAGTTATTCCTACTACAAGGTTGATTTTACAAAACTGCATTTCATTCAGAATCAATACTTTGAAGACTACTATGTATCGTATGCATTCAATCGACGCTTCATTTTGGAGATTATATAGAAAAACCTTCCTTTAAAAATCAGGTGTGTTGTGATTTAAATGATGTGCACCGGTATCAACCAATCTACAAATGCTTGTCATAACTTACTATCAGCCTTAACAAGTTTAGTAGGCTCATAACATTACTGATTTGAATGCCAGCCCTTTTCCAACAATACTTTTGGCCAATATGAACCAAATAATTATAACCAACACTTATACGAGTACCTAAATATCAGAAGATAAACATAATATGAGCAGCCATGACTAGTGCCAGGGGCTTCGAACCACCAACCTCTGGTGTTGTAGTCACCAGAACTATCTACCACTCCACCAAGATGGCCATCAACTAATATACTATCTTAAATCTGGAAACAAAGCAAAAAAATGCACTTCTACATTTTATATGAATCTACTCTTCATTCCATGTACTGTTTCCTCAATGTGAATCTAAAGTGCTTTTATCATAATGATGAATTAAGGAAGGTTCTTAAAAAGCAATTGATCGCCACTAAACTGTTAAAGGATTCCAACACGCTACTGAATTGAAGAAATGTAACACTAATAAGATTAAGATTTTTAGATTTAAATCTATATAAATGAAATCTCTTTAATAATCAATTACTTTTGATAACTCTAACCTTCTGAATCTGACCTCAACAGCTACTAGGTTGGTTCTGATTATTAATCAGTCAAGTTTAAAGTATCAGAATATTGGGAACACATTAAATAAAACAAAAATATATTAATATTTTTTTTATTATTCCTCTTCATTCTCTTCATCTTCTCTAACTAAAATTCCATCCAGAAATGGTCCTGGTGCTCTTAAATTTCTTTGATGCCGAGCCCAACCCAAATACCATACCACAGTCATCAGATGAGCACAGCATCCTACTGTTCTTTGTCCACATATGCAGTTGCAGTAATAGCCTATAATTTTTTCATTCCAAGTCAGTCCCTGTCTCGCCAACAATATATAGGTATAATATATTTTGCCAGAATGATGACGAGACTTAATTCGACCCCTAACAAGTACTGTCTCACCTGATGACATGTTGGAAATAATCTCAAGCTGACTGGATACTTCCACCTCAAATGATCCATGCTGTCGTAAATGTTCTCCATAATAGCTTCGTGCTTGTTTGATTTGGTATGTACCTAATCCGAAGAGAATCAGATCAGACATGGTCATTTGAGGGAAAATATCCAGTTCTGGCAGTTGTGCATCGATTCGAGTGAATTGGGCTCGGAAACGGTTAATTCTATTACTCTCTATGAGCATACCTAAATTATTTGGTAAATTGATTCTTTCCAATGCTCGATTTAAAATCATTTGGGCATCAGGTCTGTCTACAATTTCTGGATGGAATGCATTAATAATAGCTGCACAGATACGGAAATCATCCATTAGACAGGTGGTAGCTGAGTTAAAATATTCTTGCCAAAAAATTTTGAAGTCCCGTTTAAAACGTCCATTGACAACTTCTACTACCCATCTGCACAGTGTCACACAGCGTGATTTGTTGGCTTTGAGTGTAGTTAACTGTCTTTCTCCTTGGTCAAGAGACTCTGGTATATACACCTTAAAACCCAGCGATTCCATATATGGAATGGCATCCCGAAAGCCTCTGTCCAGAATGAAAATGTCATTTTCTTGAAAGTATGTTCTGAAACCTTCATTTTCATTCTGGAATAAGGCTTTCATGATTTCTGCATCCGAAGTAGTCGCTGGGTATGGGCCAACCACATCAACTATGTGACCATCAGTAGAGACAATTAAAAAAGGCTTCACAAGATTCCTATATTTGTGCAAACTATATGTTTTTTTTTTAAATGAGTAGTTTGAAGATTTTTGTAAATAAATGTAAGTGCCATCACATATCACAATTGGTTTTCTCTCTTCCCTGTTGCCAAATAAACCCTCAGGTATAATTAGATTTCTGTTTGTCAATTCATCTCTTGAAATGTGGTTAAGCCCTATGTGGAGGGGCACAAATAAAGATTTAAGTGCTTCTCTAGCTTTCAATATTACTCGAGTAACTTTTGATTTGCTTATATTGAGCAGTGAAGAAATTCTTTCATACGAGTCTCCTGTCCTCATTTTTATCAAAAATACTCCCAAAGCAGTTTTAGGGCTTTCTCTTTCTGCTAATGCAGGCCTAATTACGTTTAACATAATATTATATTTATCTTTATTAAGCCCAGTCCAATATTTAAAATAATTTTCATCTATATCTTCAAAGCGTTCAAAATCTAAAATAATTTCAACATCTTCCATACTGAGCTTTAACATGGCTTGTATTTCTACTTTGGTGAAAGTATTAGAATACTGCTCAAAATCTAAAAAGTTCCAGTCATAAAATGATCTATGCTCGAGGCAAACACGAGCGTTTTCGGTAACAAATACCTTTTTACTTTTTAAAATATGTTTTCTTATATAATTAGGAACATTTAAACGTTCTGCATTTGTACACCCTGGTACAAAGCAATTATTACTGGATCTTGTTGTGTGGGAAAATTCATCCAATGTAATTTCCTGCTCCTGATTGCTAACAATGGGCTCTCTAGGTTCAGGTATTACTCCTGAAGCAATTTGTACATAGTCTTGAGCTCTGCTCCAGCAACTTGAGCACACAAGGGTATTTTCCGACAACTGTAACATCAAAAATACATAAGTATTTTAAAATGCACACCAATTATTTAGCCTCAACTAAGTTCTTGTACTAGTTATGGATACAATTTTCATATAAAAGATAGGCCACTCTTGCACTCATAGCCTCAAATATAAAATAAGAAATATATTTATGAAAATATAAATATTGATGGCTTTTAAGCAGCATTACAAAGTTAAATAAAAATATTTTTTTATAGTCAAAGTTAGAAATACAAGTATGAAAAATATAAACAATTCAGTAGAAAAATGTGGCATGAAAAATATAAATTGCCTCACTGGGGTGAATTCTGGCGGCAACTACATCTCTTTCAGGCCCAATTAATAAATGTGTACGTCTCCGAAATAGGTGACTACCGCACCACACACAAAAGACATTGAAGTGGCTATGTGATGGACCTGGCTCAACTAATTGGTCGGTTTCTAGGTTTGGATTAAGTGTGGAACGTTCCACATTTCGACGTGCAGAAACCCAGCAGGCATAACAAACAAGTCCATCTGATGGAATCTGTAACAAAAATATAATGTTACATTTATTAAAAATATATTATGAACACACCAACAGCACTGAAACAAATATTAATAGCTTATATCCTGTCTTGCCATCACACAATGATGAAACTAAATACTCAAAACCCAAAAATCTCTGTACTAAAGAGCCATACCCAAATACAAAGCCACAAAGGGTATATAAATAAATAATTTTCTTTTGAAAATTATCAAAATGGAAACTCCTTTAATTTTAGCTTACAGAATATGGAATTTCTTACCTGTCTGGGGTGTATTCTTTGTTCAATTTCATCTCTCACAGGTCCTTCAGGAATAGAATGCCTTCGCCTACGGTTAAGTGATACATGGCACCAAACACAGACATTTGTATTTACTGAGGGATAACTCATAGTACCATCATCTGTACTGAGCAGTCTCCGAACATATATCCAGCAAGAATAGCAAACTAATGCAGTAGATGATATCTGTAAAGAGTAATAAATATCATGGCAAATTCTTGTGTGCTAACCCTATTAAACTAGTTATACTATGACATATTAGGTGATATCATTTGGTCAAATTATTCCAGCAGAAATAAATACAGCTTGAATTGTTTTTATCATATACAAAAGAAAATTGGCTTCAGCTTTCTATTGTATCTGTTGCAAAAGTATTTACCATATTTCTGTGTACTTTTTCAAAATCTTATAAATAAATAAAAAATGTGAGTACCTCTCTGGGAAGTATTGCCTCCGAAATATAACTCCTTTCGGGTCCTTCAGGCAAGCTGTGTACTCTTCTCCTAGTTAATAAAGATTGACACCAAGCACAAACAAGGGACAGAGACTCATTTCTGGATCTTGTTGAATTATTGTGTAATTCTTGGACCATATCATTAAAACAAGGCGAACATACTGAGCCATCTTCATGGATCTAAAAATTAAAGAAATACATTAGATATAACATCAAAATAAGAAATCCCCAGACAAACATACCAACTACACAGCCCCAAACTAAGCAAACCTTATGTTATGTGTTACCATACAGCGAACTTGGGAGAATATGATACATAAATATCGCAACCTTTGTGACCCTTCTTTTGTAACTTCCCCAATTTAATGTACCCAAAATAAAGACTTTTATTTAGAAAACAAATCATGTAGCAAAGTACCTAAATCCATTTCCAGGTACAATTTACAATATTTCATTTAATAATAGCAATAACATGTAATGCATACTATTACTAATACATTTTTTGCTAGCCCTATGTAAATACAAAAAACTTACCTCATATCCAAGATTTCTTTGAATTACATCAATTATTTCAACTCCAATATCTGCAGTTAGATAATATTGAGCATCTTCTCTAATTGCGGAAGAGCAATTAATGCAATGCATCTTTAAAACTGAAAGAAACATATCTAGCTATGAAACCAGAAACACCTAATTGAAAAATATAATGTTAGCACCAAACTGACATAATCTAATCTCTAAGAAAAAGTACATGCCATGTTTATAAATGAAAAATAGGTACCTCTAATACAAAGTTACAAGTACATGTTATAAAGGTTGAGAGTAACTAACCTGAAAGTTGAAACACCAACAAAAATATACACAAAACGACAAGTCCAAATCGTAGAAGAAAATCGTGTCCAAATATCGCGCAATAGTCCAATAAATATAGCAGAAAAAACAGGTCCAAATTGCAAAGCCGGGTCAAACGAAGGTAGAGATATCAGAGTTTAAGAGCGCTTCTGTCGTTCACAAAGGTAAAGAGCAGAATGATGTGCAGAACGAAGTATTTTGATTATTTTTCATTGTTCTTTTGTAACAAAACAATTTAAACAATGATGCGGCGGCGGCGGGGCGCTTTTTGACTTGGATGCAGGCCCACAGACTATTATTTGTGTGCAGGCCGAGTCCGTTTTTTTAACAATGTTTATTCATGACTCATGACCATAGATTTGCCATTAAGCAAGTCTTTCAGTGGAAATCTTCATTTTCAATAGAAAAAACTTCAATTCTTCACAGCAATGTAATATGATGATGATGAAAATAGTGAAGGGTGACGATGATGAGCAACAGTAAGGTGATAGCGTAGAACTTTACGGCATTATTTGAGGATTATGAATGCAAAAGATATTATTAAAATAAAAGAAATAATATGTAATGGATATACCTATAATATATAAAAATATATATTTTTCATAATGGTGGACTCAGCATCCAAACCAAGGAACATAACTACTATCCAAGCCAAAAAGCGTCGCGCCGCCGCCGCCGCCCGTAGTCCAAAACCATTCATATAAGTGTATCAAAGATGCTTAAATTGTTTACGTGTTGTTTATTTACTTACATTGTCTGTCGTCACCGTCAGGACTCAGGATAGACATGAATTTTTTACAGGAATGAAATAATGTTGGTGATTTTTTATTTTGATGTTATAGCTAATGTATTACTTATAATTTATGTCTTACTTTAATTTTTAGATCCTTGAAGATGGTGCAGTATGTTCGCCTTGTTTTAATGATATGGTCCAAGAGTTACACAATAATTCAACAAGGTCCAATCAATATTTATATTTTTATAAATATATTTCTTATTTTATATTTGAGGCTATGAGTGCAAGAGTGGCCTATCATTTATATGTAAAATTGTATCCATAACTAGTACAAGAACTTAATTGGGGCTAAATAATTGGTGTGAATTTTAAAATATTTATGTATTTTTGATGTTACAGTTATCCGAAAATATCCTTGTGTGATCAAGATGCTGGAGCAGAGCTCAAGATTATGTACAAATTGCTTCAGGAGTAATACCTGAAGCTAGAGAGACCATTGTTGGTAATCAGGAGCAGGAAATTACATGGGATGAATTTTCCCACACAACTAGATCTTTGTACCAGGGTGTACAAATGCAGAACGTTTAAATGTTCCTAATCATATAAGAAAACATATTTTAAAAAGTAAAAAGGTATTTGTTACCGAAAAAGCTCGTGTTTGCCTCGAGCATAGATCATTTTATGACTGGAACTTTTTAGATTTTGAGCAGTATTCTAATACTTTCACCAAAGCGGAAATACAAGCCATGTTTAAGCTCAGTATGGAAGATGTTGAAATGATTTTAGATTTTGAACTCTTTGAAGATATAGTTAAAAAAGTATTTTAAATATTGGACTGGGCTTAATAAAGATAAATATATTATGTTAAACGTAATTAGGTCTGCATTAGCAGAAAGAGAAAGCCCTAAACTGCTTTGGGAGTATTTTTGATACAAATGAGAACAGGAGACTCATATAAAGAATTTCTTCACTGCTCAATATAAGGTAATCAAAAGTTACTCGAGTAATATCAAAAGCTAGAGAAGCACTTAAATCTTTATTTGTGCCGTTCCACATAGGGCTTCACAACATTTCAAGAGATGAATTGATAAATAGAAGTCTGATTATACCTGAGGGTTTATTTGGCAACATGGAAGAGAAAAAAGCAATTGTGATATGTGATGGCATGCTGTGCTCACCTGATGACTGTGGTATGGTATTTGGGTTGGGCTTGGCATCAAAGAAATTAAGAGCACCAGGACCATTTCTGGATGGAATTTTGGTTAGAGAAGATGAAGAGAATGAAGAGGAATAATAAAAAAATATTAATATATTTTTGTTTTATTTAATGTGTTACCAATATTCTGATAGTTTAAACTTGACTGATTAAAAATTCAGAATCAACCTAGTAGCTGTTGAGGTCAGATTCAGAAGGTTAGAGTAATCAAAAGTAATTGATTATTAAAGAGATTTTATTTAATATAGATTTAAATCTAAAAATCTTAATCTTATTAGTGTAACATTTCTTCAATTCAGTAGCGTGTTGGAATCCTTTAACAGTTTAGTGGCGATCAAATGCTTTTTAAGAACTTTCCTTAATTCATCATTATGATAAAAGCACTTTAGATTCACATTGAGGAAACAGTACTTGGAATGAAGAGTAGATTCATATAAAATGTAGAAGTGCATTTTTTTGCTTTGTTTCCAGATTTAAGATTGTATATTAGTTGATGGCCATCTTGGTGGAGTGGTAGATAGTTCTGGTGACTACAACACCAGAGGTTGGTGGTTCGAAGCCCCTGGAACTAGTCATGGCTGCTCATATTATGTTTATCTTCTGATATTTTGGTACTCATATAAGTGTTGGTTATAATTATTTGGTTCATATTGGCCAAAAGTATTGTTGGATAAGGGCTGGCACTTAAATCAGTAATGTTATGAGACTACTAAACTTGTTAAGGCTGATAGTAAGTTATGCCAAGCACTTGTAGATTGGTTGATACCGGTGTACATCATTTAAATCACAACACACCTGATTTTAAAGGAAGGTTTTTCTATATAAACTCCAAAATGAAGTGTCAATCGAATGCATACGATACATAGTAGTCTTCAAAGTATTGATTCTGAATGAAATGCAAGTTGTGTAAAATCAACCTTGTAGGAATAACTACTTACTAACTGTTATTTATGCATTGTTATGTGAGCGAACATACTATTTAGATATCATTGCATAAAATACAGAAAGAATCAGAGACCTAGATTCATTTTATATTAATATTCAAACACTTTGCCAAAACACAACAGAATTGAACAGCTGATTGATCATGATCTAAACATATGTGACATTGACATTATTTGACATCAAACACTTTAATATGGCGCCGAATATCTGTGTTGCTAAACAACGAAATTATATTTTAGTTGTACCACTCAACTAAGATGTTTTACTATAAATGATGAATGAAAGTTATATCAATTTGATTTATTCTAATCAGAACTCGTGGTACAGCTCACGGCCCTGGCTCCATAGCTTCGTGAATCAGTCCTTTGCCTTCATAATTTAATAGGCATTAACATTAAACACGTCTAACTAAACTAAATGAACATAAAATCTATCTAAAAAATTAGGCGTTATTACTATTACTCAGATTATTATCAAAATATTGCGCATTTTTAACAATTTTTATTTAATCGATGTCGATTACATGCTGTCACTCTGCTTATCCATGAAACTTCCATACAAAACGCGAAGTGTATGCTACGCATAGATAATGTTCGATCGAATACGTCCTTGGTACACTACCGCGTAGCACTGCGCGGTCCGGCGAAGAGCGCGAGCGATGGATAGCACGCAAGTTTGGCAACGTCGCATTCTCCTGTGACGCGACGAACGTATAGAATAACCTAATATCATAACGTTCATATTACCTAATATGTGATTTGGTCCGTGTAACTATTACGTATAACTATTACGAATATATTAGTCACACCTCTACCACAAACTGTTTTGTAAGATAACTCTAGGAAACACATTGGGGCTTAGTAACACTGTGAACTGGTAGACACGGGAGTTGGCAAACAATAGAGCAGAAAACATGCACGGAATGTTCAAAAAAAAAAAATCAATGTGAATCTGGTCTGTGTTGATGATGCGTTTCCAGGGAGGCCGTAGGGAGTAAGTAAACAGCGAGTACCTCGTTATGCGTAGCTCCACGCCTCAGTAGCACACACATCCAACACGTTGATGCCGGCAGGGTTAGGTTATGGTTAGCATGCACAACATCAAAAGCAGGCGAAACATTTTTAACATGCCATGCAGCAGCCCTTTTGACTCGGCGGCACACCAGCACTCATGCAGTCGCGGTGGAAACCAACACCAGGAGCCCAACGGAAACACGTGGTATCACGTCGGGGTCACCAATTTGGACGAGGAACTCGGGGCCTGGTTGGTCACGACGTGAGAGTGTTGGGTGCAGTTAAATTAGACGAACGGGATTCACATTAACACATAGCTTTTATTATTTACATGGACAGCACAAAATATATTTTCATCCTCGTCACAATTATTTCACCTGTCTTAAAAGATTGTCATTTCTTACTGATTGATGGTTTGACAGTTTTGACTTGACTACGTTCTATAGTAACTATACAATGGAATGCGTGTATACGCTACAATTAAATTAATTCTATTAATTTCCTTGACAATGCAATTGGATATGAGTAATAGATCTGAAAGATAAATTTTAAAAATACAGCTTTTACGAGACTCACTGAACACATACGAAGTGTGAAATTGAAATTTCAATCGCGATACAGGCTGGACTGTACCCACTGCGTGGAAGCCTATACTTCACAAACACGGATACGAAAAGAATCGGACACCGCTCTCCAATGATACCGTGAGCTCAGCATGCCGCTACACTACGGCATCGTCCGCACCACCGTCAGTGCCTACTCCACCCGCCACGCATGCGCAGCCCCTGCAACCCCCGCCCGCCCCCGTGCCCTCTGAGCGCGCGCGCAGAGCAGCGGCCCACAGTGCGAGGCGAGGTACAGCCGCGACTGTACTCGGCCCTGATGATGGACTCCATACGAGTCCGAAACTAGTCGAACCTTTCCGACAATAACGCGTGAGTAAAAGCTGTAGTTTTAAAATTTATCAAAATTACTCACATAACATTTTTAAAATTAAATGATCTGAAAATGTTGGTCTACGATTATGCCTTCTTTTAGGCTAGGATTTCTATTGAACATTCAATAACGGTTTCTGATCGAGGTGGAATGATATAAAAAGGATCATAAAAATGTAATCTTACTTTAAGATCTTGTAAATGGAGTACGTCGTTAGTATAGTCGATTTTGCAACCGAAATTAGTCAATAAATCTGTACCTATAATACCGTCATAAGGTAAGTTTATGTTTTGGATAATGTGGAAATTATATTTAAGTCATTTTTTTTCGGAAAGATTAAGGGTAAGATTGAAATGACCTAGCGTTGGAGTCGTTTCGTTGCCAGGGTCAATCCCTTTTAACTGGATAGGTTCTTTATGAATGGACGACATTTTCGTAATGGACGATTTTTATAATCAAACACACAGCGGAACCGGAATCTACTAGCAAAGTAATGGGAATATCTGAAACTTGTGTATCTACAAGGATATGAGGTAACAACTTCTTTGAAGTGTCGATATTAACTTCATATATTTTAGCAGAATTCATTTGACCGTCGCAATAGCTTATTTTGGAAGGAATTGGCTGAGATTCTTTTTTATGATTAGGGTTTTCTTTTGCGGGCTAGCTACCGAGTCGTGTAACCCTTTTAATAGAGGATTTTCAATGGTGTTTCCTTTTGAGGGCTGGTTACGTAGTCGTGTAACACCTTCGACGTTTGTGAGACTTCCGGTTTGGGGCTGGTTACCCTGTCGTGTAGTTTCACAGGAGTTTAGAGTATTAATAGGGATGTTCCATGTTGGGGCTGGTTACCCTGTTGTGTAGCACCACGGATTTTTGAATAATTAATAGGGATGCTTCCGTTTTGGGGCTGGTCACCCTGTTGTGTAGCATCGCGGATATTCAATAATTGACGGGTGCCGTCCTTTATCAAACGTCGCATGCGGCACCATGACGAGACGCCTATTCATTTAAATTTCCCTCATCGTTAGGATAATCTTCCACCGTGTTTTCTGGTACGTCTTGGATATGATTAACGGGTCTATACGATTGATTGTTGGAATAAGGAGGTCTTATCTGATTAGGTTGATTTCGGAAACGGTTATCATAAAAATCGTGTCTTTTACAATCTTTGATATCATGACCAACAGATTTACAGTAGCGGCAAAATAGCCCGGAAGTAACATTTTGTTGTGGTCGTTGGAAAATACTACCCGGTTTTGGTTGATAAGTTTTATAATTTCGATTAGTGTTATTTTGTGATCTAGGTTTATTTTGTAAAGTTGAGGCTTTGTGCTGAGATAGTTGAATTCTCTCATCGGATATTGCAAAATTAATCGCTTCATTGAGATTTTTGGGATTACGACACCCAACGATGTTCGAGAGTTTGGGGTGAAGCCCCGTCACAAAATGATGCAAGGTCCTCCATCGCGGCTGTTCTGCCGACAATCTCGGACTTTTTGGTTGTGCATAAAGATATCCCTGTACAAGTGTTTACATATGCTGATGATACGGCCCTAATTTTTTACGGAAAGACTTGGAGTGAGGTTCAATCTACTGCTGAAAAGGGCCTTCAAAGGGTAGTACAGTAGTTAGAAGACAATTTGCTTACGTTAAATATATCAAAATCTACCTATATTACAGTTCATATTGATAGCGCTCCATCTGCAAATAGTAATATCGAAATTAAAATACACTCTTGTGATCTAAAATCAATCCAGATATGCTCTTGTCTTAAACTAACAAAATCTAAATCTGTAAAGTATCTTGGTGTGCTGTTGGATGAAAAATTAAGTTGGCTACCTCACATTCAACTAATAACGTCACGAACCTGTAAACTCATTTGGACTTTTAAAAAATTAAGACAAAAAAATACGGACTTTATCTTATTGCGTACTGTTTATTTTGTTTTAGCACAATCAATTATAGGATATTGTATAAATACCTGGGGTGGCACATGTAAGACCTACCTAATTAGGCTTGAAAGAGCACAAAGGTGTCTGTTAAAAACTATGTTATCGAAGCCATATAGATATCCAACAAATGAACTTTACCAAGAATGTCAAATATTAACAATTCGGCAATTATTTATTCTCAGTTTAATAACAAATCAACACAATAATACTCATTACGATCCTGAGATTTATCGTAATAAGCGTAGGATTCCTAATATTACAAACACAATCAACTGTCGTACTACTTTCGCTAAAAGGCAATACTCTTTCCTCTCTGTGCACCTCTACAATAAAATAAATAAAGTTTTAAACTTCTTCCCCCAAACCTTGTATGAATGTAAAAAAAAGATTAGGGACTATTTTGAAACTGAAAAATTATTTACCTACCAATCCTAAATGCTGGAAACTAAATGTAATAAAATTCTTCATGTAAACTTTCATATCATACAATATAAAAAAATTATAAATTAATACACATATATATCATATATATATATTCTATTTATATTTACAAATTCTTCATTATTCATTAGGTACACACATATTTATTCACGCAACGCACACCACACATACATAAATTCTTAATAATCTTACTTTTATTTACACACATTTTTGAATTACAACTGTATATACAAGGGCTGTTCACAAAGTAGGTTACGTTTTGGAATTAAGACAAAACGATGTACAGGAAAATATTTTTATTATATAAATTTGAAAGAGCAACTAAAATACTATTTTTCTACATAATCGCCAAAAAGGTTGAGACATTTATCGTAGCGATGAATGAGCTTCGAAATTCCTTCCTCATAGAAATCCGCCGCCTGAGTGTCGAGCCAGTGAGTCACGGCCGCGCGGAGATCGTCGTCGTCATCCAAACGCTGGCGAACGCCTCCTTCACTGATCACGTTGTTCCCGTAAACTTCACACAGTTGCCGATAAATTTCTATGGGTTTAAGTTTTTTTGCCCACAAAAACCTTATTACTGACCGCACCTCACAACTGGCGGGGTTTTCAATGGCGGCGCACATTTCAAAAGCCTGCAGCAACGGAACGAACGACACTACGACCTTCTCCCTTGCACGGCTAGATGCCGACTGAGCTGCCGAACGCTCACACACCAAGATGGCCGCGATAGCTGCGCCCTCTGCGACGCTAGACAAAAACGTAACCTACTTTGTGAATTGCCCTCGTACTTTTAAGAAATTAAAATGGAAAAGGGCGCTGACCCCTAAAATACAAACTTTGTTTAGTTTAGGGGTCAGAGACCTCACATAAGATTGTAACATTTTCTGACTTAATTAAAAAGTTATTATTATTATTATATCTCCGTTAATAACTGTGAAAGACATATTTCAATTCTAAAGGAAAATTGGCTAACGTTTTCGTGTGGGCCCTGTTTGCATTCCTGTAAATCTGTGATTAGTTGAGCATAATGCTTCCTTTCGGAGAATTGTCTTTTAAGAAATTCCCTAAGTTGTTCCCAAGATGAGAAATCTTTTATGGAACACGCGACTTGAGCTTTCCCTTGTAATTGACTTAGAATATATTTAAATAATATTGGTTTCTGGTTCTCAGACGCCAGTTCGTATGCGTTGTTGCAATTAATTATAAATAAATTCACAGTTTCCTTGCTTCCTTCATATGATTTAATAAATTTAAAGAGGGTGTTTAAATCCATTTCTAGGGAAATTAAGTTTGCAGCTGCTCTAGTAATTCTAGGAGATAGGATTGGTGATTTAACTTCGCTGGATCCGGTATGTATTTCAGGTAAATCGATGTTTAATTTATCTGGTTTAGGCATAACGGGAAGGAAAACGAAATATTGGACACAGAATATTAAACAGTACACAATTGGGACACAAAAGAAAGTATGAAATCAAAACAAAACAAAATTAAATCATTCAATATTAAATAAGTCCGCAAGCGGAACGACCCTAAACTTAGTTCCCAAGTTCTAAAAATAGACTAGTCTAAACAATGACCAAAGACTTACAGGTAAAGCGCGTGAGCGATCAGTATGATTCGCGTTGGCTGCATTCTGCAAGCTGATAAGACGGGACGATGGACACGGAGTTCGTCACGTAGACTCGGCGTATCGTTGATTCACTTTAATGAGGATTTTTCAAACCTTCCTTTGGGTCTGAAGCCAACTCCAGTTGACTCGATTGGACGGGACTTATGGATAAGCAGGATACGTGTAGTAGATTGGTCGTTTCACTGGATATTTGAACTTTGACACTTAAGATAATACGTAGGATATGATTATTGGCAAACCAAATATTATATTTCACTGAACACTGTTTCACACAGATTTTAACACTAAACACAGGACGCGGAACTGGATTTATCTTGAGGGATGCTTCGGTTCGGAGTCTGTTTTAAGCCGAACTGGGGATTTTCGTATCCCACCGCTGCCACCAAATGTTATCTGGTCCCCTTCAGTTGGGTTTTTAGAAAAAAGGAATTTATTTTCACTGAAAGAGTTTAATGAATGTAAGAACTTAATTACAAAAAGGGGACCTTTTGACAACCGCGCCCGTGAGGAGTTCAGAACAGACTGACTACCAACCGAACTAAAATCCTTGTATCGGTATGATTAGTGATAACGCTGAGTCGGCTCAGCATCAGCCAGGGTTGCACTAAGGGTAACAATCCTGGTATATAACAGTACGACGCGTTAGCCTGGCCCACCGGTGGGTTAGGCGATTCGAATGCCGTGTTTCCCTATTTCTAACTAGAACACCGGCGTTCCTTGTTGTAATATCATCGTCAGGATCTGTTAAGACGTTACGCGGTCACCTATAACGAACCGCCGCGTCTGGGTTAGCTGTGTATTCAGATGACTTATTAACCAGCGGGTTGGGATGGTGGGGAGCATTATCGAAGTGGTGTCTAGACGCCAACTTCATGAATGCGACAATGGCGGGCAGCTCGAGATCCTTGTGCAGATCTAAGTTGCGGACATAGGGTGGGGCCCCGACGCATTTGTGTAAGAAGCGAGCGAAATTGTGAGCGAAAGCCACACTGGCATATGTCATGATGGGGCGGATGCAAGTTTTGTATAGTGTAAGCTTATTTCTAAGCGAAATTTTACTCTTCTTGCAAATTAGAGGGTGCAGCCTACCCATGACGAAGGCGGCTCGGTCCCGGACGCGTTTTATGTGATCCGCGAATGTCAGTCCGCTATCTAAAGTGAATCCTAAATATTTGACTTTTTTAGTCCATGTGATCGGAGTACCACACAGGGTGATCTGACCTAATCTTTTGGAGGGTTTCCTAGAGGTTGTCCTAGAGCAGGTTGAGAGAGAGAAGTACACTGCTGCACTTTTTTCTGGGTTGACTTCTATTCTCCATTTCCTAAACCAAGCTCCTAATGCGTTGGCTGCGGATTGAAGTATTCTAGTTAACCTACGTAGATTCCTATCAGGTGTGTATAGCGCAGTGTCGTCTGCAAAGAGCGCTAGGTCTACTTTCTCCGTCCTTGGTATTTCACTAGTGTATAGTGAAAACAAAGTTGGAGAAAGCACCGAGCCTTGTGGGACACCGGCTAATACAGGACGGGGATTGGAGAGTGCGCCTTCCAATCTGTAACAAAAGGTTCGACACTGTAAAAAGTCTCGTATGATGTGCACGAGGCTATCTGGCACGCCCAGTTCGAAGAGCTTGAAAAACAAGCCGTTGTGCCAGACCTTATCGAAGGCTTACGCCACGTCAAAGAAAAGCGCACCCGTGCCTATCGGTTTTCGACCTACGTTTCTTTGCTCCAAGATGTGCTCCGTGATGCGGTGCACCTGTTGGACGCAGGAGTGTCGGGACCTAAAGCCGAACTGTTCATCCGGTAACAGGTGCTTGGAGTGGATGACCTCTCGAAGCCTGTTCAAAATGATCCTTTCGTATAATTTGCCTATCGCACAGAGAAGACTAATAGGACGGTAGCTTGTAGGTAGATTAGCCGGTTTTCCGATGACGATCGCTTCCTTCCATGTTTGCGGAAAGGAGCAGTTTGTTAGTAAGTTATTGAATTTAACTACTAACAGTTGTATGAGTGCGAGTGGGAGAGCTTTCAGAACCCTGTTTGGTATTCCGTCTGGACCTGAGGTTTTCCGCGGTTTTAGGTTTTTAATTATTATCTCTACCTCTTCCACCGTTACCGGTTGGAGGGTGTCAGTCGGTGGGTTGCCGCATTTAGTTTCGACTGTGCTATTCACAGTTTAGAGGTGTTGACGAGATTAATAATAAACCTTTTTGATTTCAGTGAGTCACTGATATTTCAATCTATAAATGTAATTACATAAGTTAGTATAAATTAGTCCTTATCTTACGCAATACAAATTGAACCTAGCGAGGCGGTGTTCCGCGGACAACTGGCTGCCTATAACACGCGGCAGTCCAGTTTGGGGTTTTGCTGACTTTGCTAACAATGCCGCTACATCACAAACCTTCTTTTTTTTTTATTTGTATAAAACGATCTTTACCAAAAATTTTTTTATAAAATTCAACAAACAAGCATCCTTTATCTCATAAGTGATATTACATTTTAATAATACATTGGAGAGTAAAAATCAAAAGTAAAAATTTTTTTAACAGCTTTAAAATCTGTGACTCACATAATATTATCTTACACTAAAAGGTTTACAAAAGTGTACAAGATGACGTTGGTTCGACAGAATTGCTGATTCTGTGTTTACCTTACGGGTCGCTAGGTACTAGTATCGCATTTCAACGCTCAAGGCGCCTTTGTTATTTACAATCTATTTATAGAATATGTTAAGGCGATGCTTCATAAACAATGTATCTGTAATTGAATTATTTTACAAAAATTAGAAATAAGAAATAGTCATTTAGCAACAATAATTATTTATAAGTTGTTTGAATAGGTACAATATTAATTACAAGTAGAATACACTCTATCGTAAAATCTTTGACAACTAATTAAAAGAAATCACTATTTGATGTTTTTTATATTCCACATTACATACTGGATTATTGTTGAATTATACAATTAACATATATGAATTTACAAGTAAAACCTGTAAAACAGGACAATAAAAATAAACATTTTGCGGACACCTATTTTTCAAGGGCCAACTTGATATAGGTACTTATCCTAATAAAAATAATAAAAAGATATTTAGGGTATATTGCCCGAAAGACCGGTCTGCAATCCAAAAAAAAACGTCCCTTAGGACTCACCTTGCCTCCTCTCACGACAATAGCCTAAACTCCCTCATCGGAACGATCTATATCGGATTTTACCGGGCCGTTTGCGTCATTAGCTGCTGTCCACATGGCTCTTACTCTGTTATCCATCCAGCTTCGAGTGTTTTTACGACATTTTTGAATGCAATAGTACACGAAAATTAATGCCACCATTATGAACACTGCAAATACAATTGCTCCGAAGAGCTTAAAGTGCGTTGTTATTTTGCTAGTACTGGCGTTATTTGCATCATCTTGTGCTATGATGACGTCATCAATATAAGAATATAGATTAGAACTCTCACGCACTCTGTTATTTACATTTTTACCTTTGTTCCCAAGGGTACAGGTTTCGAGTCCCTGCAGCACACTATTATTCATGAATCTCTGGAACGTTTGGGCCGCATTACGCAAGCCGAATGTCATTCATGGAAATTCGAAAAGACCAAACGGCGTTATAATGGCATTTTTCTCTAACCTATATTGAAACATGGTGCGATCAATTCGCAATACGATTCTGAGCTTACCACTTTCTGGTTTTGGGTTTAGGTATTCATTTACACGTTGTAAACAGATCAATATATTTAATATCAGGTGAATCGTGTGCTCGTTTCGCGTTTTCCCTCTATAAAACAGTGAAAAATGTTCATGTCAGTCTTTACAACTAGATGGTTGTAAAGATCTTTCTTCTACTGACCAATCAACAAGTTTATCGATCCACCTGCAATCAGCCAAGCTTTCAAATAAATGTCCTGGGACTTTGGTGGGTGTGTGCTGGTCGATGAGCACCTGCGGAAGATCCGGGATCTCGCTCGCGCCCTTAGACCTGCTCGCCAAAACACTTTCTCCCACTTTGGAGAAATCTTAGATTAATTATATATATTCTATTACATTATATATTATACACGAATATTCGGTGTGACAGTAATTGGGGCACTAGGTTTGGTGGAGGGAATATCCAGGCTAGGTCGTATTCCCAGCGGTGAAGGTAGGCGTTGTGAATTAGAGCCTTTTGGTCTTGTACGTCCAAAGATACGTACCTCTCTACCACATGAGCCGTTTTGGACGCAAAAAGGTCTATGGTGGGTTTGCCCCACACTCTGAATATGCTGGTTGTTACTGCAGGCAAGAGATGCCATTCTGGGTAAACCTTGCCGTGTGATAGAACATCCGCTTCGCAATTGAACCAGCCGGGAAAATACTAAGCTGTAAGCTCAATATTTATTTTGTCCATTACCAACAATAATTTGCGCATCAGACCGTGGAGTTTCTTCGACTTGGTTCCGCCTTCCTTGTTTATATAAGCTACAATCGTACGATTGGTCGTTTGCAGCAGTACATGAGCGTTGCATAACTGGCTGTTCTGTTGTTATATCGCTACGTATACTGCAAACAGGTCTTGGGGGTTGACATGCCATGAAATTTGCTGTTCCGACCACTGACCTGACATTGTCGATTCTCCCAGCTGAGCACCCCAGCCAAAGTCCAAGTCATACGTGGTAAGCAAGTGTCTTATCAGGCCTGTGTATATGGGAACTGCTTGTGTCCTTCACCTCAGTTTCGTAACAGACTTCCCTTTTTGTAGGGATGCTCCTTGGGTAGGTATCGACTGTGAAATTGTATTGTTTGACAGTGCAACCTTCCCCTAAATCCAGAGATTCCCCTTATCCAACAAACGAGGCAAATTTGAGTTTCCCCAGGAGGGACTGGCCTGCTTGAGGCACCAACTGCCTTTGGATATCTGACTGAGAATTGCCCTTCATATCGTTAGGCATTTCTGTTCGGACAAGAACTTCAGGTTGAGTTTGGTGTCCACCCAGTATGTAACACCCAGAAATTCTAGGTATTGTGTCGGAACCAGTAGAGATTTGTCCATGTTGATTCTCCAACCGAGTTGAGTCATTAGGTTCATCATAAATGAAATGTGTTCGAGTAAAACCTGGCGAGACTGGTTCTCGTCGAGGTAAACAACGAACCTTATGTTGTGATTCGCGAAGGCTATCCAGTTCGTTACAGGAGAGAATGTTCGTGGTGCTGATGACAGGCCGAATGGTAGGCAGGTCATTTGCAAGATTTGCCCGTCGTAACTGAGTCTCAGAAACCTCCAATGTTCGCGAGCTACGGGAAGGTGAAAATAGTCCTGGCTCAGATCTACCTTAGCCATCCAAACTCCGGGCTGCCAAAAACTTGGCATTTGAAAATGACAGAACAGTTGAAAACCTTTTACCTTGACATTCAGGCGTTTCGACTTGAAGATGGGGCGAAATGATCCGTCTGCTTTTGGTACAAGGAAAAAGGTTGAAAGGCTAAAATATTTTCATAAAATAAATTATTTTAATTGAAAAGGAAGATTTAAAAATGATTTAAGATGCATAAATCATTAGTTTTTGTGTATGTTTCGACGACGATCGCCAGACCTTAGATACTCACAGTGGGTTCAAAGATCTATAGAGATTTTTATATGTTAGAGAAGAACAAATGTATGCCCCAAGAAAGAAAGTGCTTTATTAACAAATATGTGACTAGAACACTACATAAGATGAAATTACAATATTTAAAACTAATAACAACATATAAGGAATAAAATAATATACATTCATTGATGGGAGTGGACAATAAAAATAATTTTAGTAGATTTTCTCCGAAATTGACGTTAGTTTATCAGATTTGTGGCTGCCGCGGTTAGGATTTTCATACACGTGTGTCACTATTGCAACACCAAGGAAAGAAAGGACTAGCTATATACAATTCTAATTGTAGGAACAAGGGCGGTGACAATGCTTTACACGTGCATATGTGTGTATGATTACGTTATGTCTGCTTCCATTTATAAGTCTGTGGTTTGGACACACCAAAACTAAGTGCCGCTCTAAACCCCGATGCTACAACTTTTCTCAAACTCACGCAGGAGATTTTTGCCTAACCCCTAAGGAGAAAATCTCACGTGTACAATTTTCAGGGTTCAAAATATCGATGTCACAATTTCCTTTAAACAATGCCCTACCATTTGGAAAGATGGTCATGTAATCCAACTTCCCAAAAGCCGCCAAGACTTCCATATCTCCATACTTCCATTCATTTCAAAAGTTTAAGAGTGCCTTGTCCATAACCAACTCAATCGGTTTCTTGTGACGTAAGGTTTACTCAACACTCTTCAATCTGGCTTTAGATCCGGTCACAGCAATTTCACGGCATTGGTAAAATTAGCAGATGATATTCGTTTAGGAATGGAATCTAAGAAGCTCACTATCTTGACTCTGCTCGATTTTAGCAACGCCTTTAACACTGTCGACCATACCATCTTGTTACAGCAACTGCGCTCTCTTATTGTATCTCCATCAGTGGTTGATTGGCTTCAAACTTACTTGTGTGGACGCTGACAACGTATAGCTCATGATGAAACTTTTTCAACGTGAGCTAATATTGAGGCTGGCGTTTCACAAGGTAGTGTATTGTCCCCGCTCCTCTTTTCAGTATTTATCTATTCAATATCTAATTATTAAATTTCTTCACTAACAATGACACTAACAATGCAGCCTACAGCTAAATCAGACATAGTTTGCGACAGATCTGCTTCCACAATAGCCTTCAATTCTTCATTATCAACTTTGGTCTCCGGCCGTCCACGGGGCTTGTTCTGCAGGTCGAAATTTCCAGAACGAAAACGTTGGAACCAAAAACACACTGTATTTTCTTTTGCGACACAGCTGCTTTATATATCATTAACACTTCGAGCCGTTTCTGCAGCGCTGGTACCACGGTGGAACTCGTATTCGTAAATAACGCGATATTTCAAGTTTTCCATTTTGTAATTTTGTCCATTTTTGTCCAATGTCCAAAAACCAGTGGAAAAATCAAATGAATTATGGTTTTCGAAACACAAATGCGTGAGTAATAAGCTGTATACATTTGAAATTGGAATTCCTAACCAAAGAGGAGATAATACAGATCAAAGTGGCCAGTACGACAAAACGCCAATTTCATACGTAAGGACCTAATATTAAATTATATAAGAACAGGCTGTATGGCTCAGTTCTTACCTATCCTAATAAAAGATGATTTATAAATACTTGAAAAAGAGTTTTTTAAATTATTCAGGTGGTGAAATGAAATGAAATGAAATGAAATGAAATGAATGAAATGAAATGAAATGAAATATTTATTTCTCAACATTGACAATTACTTGTTCTTATTGACGTCAAATAAAACATGATTCTACCACCAGTTCAAAAAAAACCTTCGTGAAGAAGAACTGGCAAGAAACTTCACGGGTATATTTTTTTTCAAAATAAATTTACAGAGTCTCTTTATGTCTATACAAAATTATTCTTTTCTGCATCTGTTAGCTCGGCAAGTCTCCCTCCCCCCAAGTATCCAAACGACGAACACCCTCAAACGGCACCCGTTCACGAGTTAACGCGGGATCCAGCCATCGCCCTCCTCAACCATATTAGAGGGAAGTGAACGTGATGCGTTCCGTTTGCCGCTGACAGCGCTATCAGCGCTAAAAGTGCTCAAAACCGTTCCGATTCGTTTGAGCGCGCTAAAAGTGATTTTAGTGCTATTGCAATCGGAACGGTAAATAGCGCGCTAACATTCTGATTGTTCATCGATTAACTCTAAAGTTACAATTTCATTAAGATCTTTGACCCTGAATGAAGCAGGAGCCATTTTTTTATATTATTACAAAAGAAAATTAATAAGCAAGCTTCTAGAATATTTAATTACCTAAATAAAAACATTAACAAAGTAACGTCATGAGTCAGTTTTGACAGGCCGCTCACAGCGACCATGCTGCGTAGCTTGGGCACTGTGAGCGGGAAGATGGCGGCGTTTATGACGTCATTGATGACGTATCGATATCGCTGTGAGCGCGCTCACGGGCAATCGGAACGGGTATATGAGTGCTGTGAGCGCTGTAATCGGCAAACGGAACGCAGCAAGGGTAAAGAATTAAAAAAAAAAGTTTTAGGAGGTTATATTTTTAAAACACAAAATAATAAATAATAAATTAAATAATAAATATTTAAAAATAATAATATTTTTGTAGGTTTTGAGAAACTTTTGGTGAAATTATATGCTTTTTCTCTAGATTAATTGTAATCATGGTTAGAAAACTAAAATTTCATGAGCAAAAATTGCTCAAAAAAGTTGATTTTGTGTCATGGAAAGTGGATAATAATTTAAGTGAAGTAAAAGTAATGAAAAAATACTTTGTACAGAAACGTGAAGACTATACCAAGTATGTTTTTGATGTTAAAAATAACTGCTTTAAAATTGTTATTTTAGATTGAGTTATATCATGTTTTTTTTTCAGATACAATAAACTCTCTAGAGAAATCAGGGAATTGGCAAATAAAATCAAAGATGTAGACGCTAATACCGAATTCAGGACAGATGTAAGCGCACAATTATTAGAGAAACTGTACCAAATGGGCCTTATACCTACACGATGGGACCTTGCCTTGGCGGTCAATGTTTCAGCTAGTTCATTTTGCAGAAGAAGACTTCCTGTTGTTATGGTTCGAAGTAAGAACAAATTAATTCTATTACAGGCTATTAATCTGCTTTTTGTTTTTACCATTATCTTAAAAGGATTGTGGTTACCATTGTCAATCTTCTTGCATTTTTTATGGCATTACTATAGTATTTTCAATAAGTGATTTGATTTTAATGAGTACCAAGATTTCATTAGCACATAGTTGGGAAAGTAACATCCTCTTTGTGCACCTTTTGTGGTGTCACAGAAGATCTCGTACACTTTTTAGTGTGGTGTGGTCAGAATTGTGATTCAGCATTTCTATGTTTTAATATTACTTTTGATGAATTTTTATAGGTAAAATGGCACAAAGTATCAAAGAAGCTACAAAATTCATAGAACAGGGGCATGTGAGAGTAGGACCAGAAGTTGTGAAAGACCCTGCATTTCTTGTCACTAGGTCATTGGAAGACTTTGTCACTTGGGTTGATGGCTCTGCAATCAAGAAGCATGTTATGGAATACAATGATTTGGTATGTAAGGGTTCTATAAGTTGATTTTTGCTTCAGGTAAATTGTGAAATATTAATATTTTATTATCTTTGCAGCGAGATGACTTCGAAATGATTTAGTAGCATGTTGGTCATTATGGAAGGATAGACACATTGGATGTTATAGTATATTACAAAAACCCGACAAGACAATATGAATAGAAACTATGTTGTTCCTACAAAAATGAACCCATAAAAATCATTAAAACATTATAATTACATTAGTCAATAGTCTTTTATTCCATAAATATTAAGGTAACTAAAAGGTTTATTTTTAAGATACTAAATAATTACAATTGCAATATCCCCTACAGTATTTGCGCTATAGCATGGTGCGGGTGACAGTTTCAGTAACATTTCATTTCACTCTAAAAGTTGTCATGATTTACAAATTATGACTTGGTATTTCAGCTGTACCACATTCATACAATATTAAATCATTAACAACCACAACCAGAATGTTCTAGTCTACAAATAAAATCTAATTGAAAGAAAAATTATGCAGTTTCATGTGTATATTGTAATGCCATAGACATATTTAGGTATGGAATGTACTGCTATGGTGGATAGTCAATGTTTTTTTATAATAAAAAATTGTATATTGTGCTTAGTTCAATGTTTATTGTTAAAAAGTCTATATATATTAATGAAACGACAGAACATAATATAGGGTAGGTTGCTAAGAAAAAATACGTTTTATTCAACTAAATCATGTTCGAGGGTGCCAAAATTTATAACCAGCTACCTTTAGCCATCAAGAACTCCAAAACACTAAGAACTCTCAAAAAAATACTAAAATCTCAAATCTTTAAAATTCCTATTTAATCACAATAATTTACAAGTATCCAATAAATATATATATACATAAAAATATCATCCAAAAAACCTTTTCCAACAATCGATGAAGCCTTATATCCTTTAATGCCTAGTTAAAATTATAATAAATAACATATAATATTAATTTTTATTTATTCTTTGGGCACAATGGCAACCAGCCGTTGATATTACACGACAGGCTATTACTGCCAATCTCACGTGGTGGAATGAACACGGTATTATTTTGAGATACTAGATGCGCTACGTAGGCCAGTCATTGAGTTATCTAAAACAATAGAACAACACAGTTAGTACCAACACCAACAGACTCTACTTATTAACCTAAAAGAGTTAGTGACATAAAATCAACATATTTACAAAGATATATTAAACTGCAAGATATATTTACAGATGATTTTCAGGGTAATAGGCTGGTTAGAGGAAAGGAGGACCTTCATGCTGGTTGGCCTGGGGATCTGGGGGGAAGAAAATCATAGAGAGAAATGGGAGGAGGGGGCATTTGAAAAAAATATGGTCTACTGTTCCATGTTCTGAACCACAATTGCATAATGGGGAGTCACGGATGCCAATCCTGTATAGAAATACAGGAGAGCAACAGTGACCCAACCTTAATCTGCTAATAACAGAGGTGGTCTTTTTGTTAAATTTCTTGTATCGACATAACCATGGTTTAGCAGGTATAGTGGGCTGGATATCTCCATAATGCTTTCCAACAATATTACGGGAGTTGTCCCATTCTGTGCTCCAGTTATGGTTCAGATGAATTTTGGCCAGGGCACTCAGGTCTTGGGCAAAGCACCTGTAATGGGTTAAGGAACCGGATTCTACAGAATCCCTGGCAGATCCAGGCCAGCACTATGTTTATGCCCTGAAGGTTGCAGAGGAAAAGGTGGAGCTTTATTTGGAGGATTGGAGGAAATTTGGAACCTAATTGGAAGGAGTTACTTTTGAGCGCTATAAGACAACTCAGGGAGTCGGATAGGATTAGGGGATTGTTTAACTTGTTATCCAGCACATATTTAACCGCTTCTAAGAGGCCAATTGATTCCCCAGTGAATACACTGGTTTGGGGGGGGGCACTTGAAAGACAGAAGAACCATGAATTTAGGTATCCACACAGCTACCCCAACATACCCCTCAGTGGCGAGTTTTGAAGCATCCGTGAAGATAAGGGTCCAGTCATGCCATTTAATGTTGATGATGTTGTTGAACAGGAGGTTAGCATTAGGGTCATTTTTGAGGATACCAAAGTTAGTTAGGATTAGAGGGGAGAGCACTAGAGATTCATAGGGAAAAGTATAAAGATACTGGGATTATGATAGGAAAATTGGAGTTGTGGAAGGGACTAGGGAAGAGAGGCTTGCAACAAGCCGGGGGGGGAGATTTATGATGCCAATATGATGAGTTTGAAAGGGAACTCTGGAGAGAGCTTAGTTTAGGGTGGAGAGGGTGGGTGGAAAGTTGGAGGGTTTTTGAAATAAACCTATTGGCAAGGTACTGTCTGCGAAGGTGAAAAGGTGGTTCAACACATTCTACCCTCATAGCATTAGCCGGAGATGACTTCATTGCACCTAGGATAATGCGCATTGACTTGTTCTGGATTTTATCAAGGGTGACAAGACCTGGTTTGTTACAGGGTTCCAAGAGAAATGAGCCATAGTCAATGACGCTCCTAACTAGGGCATTGTAGAGGAGTTTTTGAGAGTAAGGGTGGGTACCTCACCAGGCACCTGACAGACAACGAAGAATATTAATATTAAGCTCGCACTTCCTGGCTACATAGTTATAATGGGGAGAACCAGTCAGTTTAGAGTCAAAAATAACTCCAAGGAACTTGTCATCTTGAACAATTGGGATTGGATGGTTTTGGAAAGTAATAGAGGGAGGGCAATAGCGTCTTTGCCTAGTAAAGACTATTACATTACTTTTGGAGGAAGATAAGGTGAGATTATGAGAGTGGAGCCAGTTGCCTAGGTAGGATAAAGCAATGTTTAAAGGGCTGGAAGCAGCTTCAATTACCCTTACCCGAAGATAAAGGGCAATATCATCCGCATACTGTAGGATGTTGCAGAATGGGTTAACTGATCTGTCCAGATCCGAAGTGTACATACTATAGAGTAGGGGACTGAGGACAGAACCTTGTGGAAGACCCTGCCACACTACACGAGCTGGAATATTAGCATGCTGATGTCGGATTTGAACAAATCTGCCAGATAGGAGGTTATAGGTAAAGTGTGTCAGTCTCACCGGAATACTCAGCTGGAGCATTTTCTGCCTGAGTAGGAGGAGGTGGACATTGTCATAGGCCGACGTGACATCCAAGAACACTCCCACCACAGATTCATTATCAGCCAAGGCTAATAATCTGAGGCGAAAATACTCAGGCTGTCCATCGTGCTATAACCCTTCCTATAACCATACTGGGTGGAACTGAGGAGGGAGTGATTTTCAGCAAACCATTCCAGACGGACTTTTACTAAATGTTCAGAAATTTTAAGGAGAGTAGGAGCTATTGCAACTGGGCTAAAAGAATTTGGATCTGTAGGATCCTTACCGGGCTTTAGGATAGGAATAACTAAATGATGACTCCAAGGATGGGATATCACCAGTGAGAAAAATAATGTTGATGATGCTGAGGAGAACCTCTTGGAAATGGGAACCTGATTTAGTTATAAAGGAGTAAGGAATGCCGTCAAGGCCAGGGCTAGAGTCATGGAGGCGGTTAAGAGTAAGTTTGAGTTCTTGCATTGTAAAGGGGCTGTCCAAGGGGTTGGATGAGGAGAGTGATGGATAGGGAGATGGTAATTGGTCTAGAAATAGGACAAATGGAGGGGCAATTTTGTCAAAAAACAGATCAAGCCATATGGAGGGGTCAGATGACGTAGGAGAACGAAGGGTAAAAGCGGCACCTCGAAAGCGCTTCAGGGAGGTCCAGACAATTGGGGAAGGCGTACGGGGGCCTAGGCTTTCACAGAAAATGCGCCAGGAATCTCTTTTCTTTTTTTTGAACAGCCTTCTGGCTTTAGCCGAAACTCTTTTACAAAGCATAAAGTTTTGTGGGGTCATGGATGAACAGTATCTTTTTTCAGCAATTCTCCTTTTTCGAACCATGTCTGAGCACTCGGAGTCCCGCCATGGGGGGGACTCTGATGTGGCCCCGCAATGCGCTTAGGGCGGCCATCGTTCAACACACAGAGGTTCCGGTCATCAATGACATCCGCCAAAGACCTACCCGGTGCATCATCCAGCGCGGAGCAATGTATACCCCATAGGCTATGATGACAGTTAAAGTCCCCCAGGATAATAATGGTATGTGGGAACTCATGTATCAGCGTAACTGTGGGGTTGGAAATGTAGACAGAAACAAGGGAGATGTCAAAAATTTTAAGTGCTACAATGTTTATAGGGAAGGAGTGGGGAAGGAGTTGAATGAGCGTTTCACCAACAAGGCCACACCTCCATGATGGTCTGACCTGTCATCCCTGAGGCAGGCAAAACCAGACAGCCGAAATCGCCTGCCCGGGAAAACCAAGTCTCAGAGATAGCAATAGCCTAAGGGTCATGTCGACGAACCAAATGTGAAAGCTCATGGGTTTTAGGGCGAAGGCTCCTACTGTTCCATTGGAGCAGAGCTGGCATGGTTAATCAAATTATAAAGTGGGATCAGTTTTGATGCAACGTTGGGCGGTAGGGAACAATCACTAAATCTGGAGAGGATATTCACTAAAATGGTAGCAAGTTGTTCAATGAGATTATCGTTTTCGGGTTCACTGTATGGATTTACTAATGCACAACCAGGAGTAGGAGATGGAGGATTGTAATTACTAACTAATTCCACATAGGCAGACTTGTCATACCTACGGGAAAGCGGGGATCTAGGTTTTGGTGAAGTTACTACAGTTTTTTTATATGACTTAGATGATGAAGTGGGGGGGTGAGAGACTTGGGGGAGGGGCTTTCAAAGTATCAGCAAAGGATTTACGGACAGTAGGAAAGCGAGATGCTGCTTCCTGAAAGGAAATGCTGTCTTGAGACATAGCCAGTTTAATGGACTTCTATCTGGAGAATCCGGGACAGGACATGTCAGTAGCCAGGTGGGGGCCTGAACACTGAAGACAAGAGGATTTATCAATGGGTACCAAGCATGAATCACCTGAGTGGGGTTGTGCACAGCGAAAACACCTTGGGGAGGAACGGCACTGGGCTTTAACATGTCCAAACCGGTAGCATTTCAGGCATTGTATAGAGGGGATGATGTATGTCCCAACAACGGGAAGAGACGTATTAAATACGAGGACTCTTTGGGGTAGGACTTGGCCAGAGAAGGTAAGTACAACAGAACCAGTTGGGACCCACGTTGGGCCAGAAGGATTCACAATTTTTCTATTAAGTCGGCATGCTTTTAAGATTAAGCCATATGACTGGGATGGGGAGATTGCTTCTACCAATTCTTCCATTGACCATGTAGTAGGGACATCGCGTACTAAGCCCATTCTAGTAATATTGTAGGAGGGAATTGTGGGCACATATTTGTGAGAAGTAAGGTGTTGGCTATTCAAGAAATCATTGGCAACAGCAGCGCTTGTAAATTCCACTGACACGCGGTTTCGGACAATCACCATGACTTTTCATATTTTTAAAATTGCTAGTGAAAAGGAACCTGCCAAAATTTAGTTTATTTAGAGTCGTGCCAGAAGCCGGGTGCGATTCGTCTCTAGACACATGGACAAGGAAGGGGCCGTTATCTGCATCACTGTATTCTTTTTTGGCAGACAAGCTAGGGTGTACGTAAACTGATTGTATGGAAGAGGATGGATCAATTGAAGTTTTTTTTGTAACAGATGATTCGGGAACGTCCAAGGGTCGTTTTCTAGACTGGGAAACAGAGGATGGAACATCTACTAATGCTTCATTGCATGCGGTAGTAGGATCTGGGGGCTTAGGCGGAATATTATCTGCCTCCATTGTACTCCACAATTAATAAAACTACAAATACTCTATAATATACAGCTTACCAAACCAGCACAACACAAAACATACACAAAAACACGAAATAACTCAATGAAAAAATATGAACACCACGAAATTAAGCAAAACACGTGTTTACAACACAACGCTCACTTGACAGTCCCCATCAAGTGAGTTCTGCAAATACCTTCGGATTTTCATATTATCTACCTATATTTTTCGTGTTTTTTGTGAGTTGTTTTACATTTACCTACAGTTTTTTTTTGTTTTTTGGAGTGTTTTGGCGCTGATGGGTTTTTTTGAATTATTGATTACTGTGTTTGTTTACGTGCGCTCGTTAAATATAAAGTTTCTAGTTATTCTCAGTAAGTGAAATGTAAAATTTATTTTATGGGAAATAAAGATCTTAAACCTAAACCTAAAAAAACTCATATCGGAGTCAGGAACATCTGAATTGTCACTAAATTCATTATCCGTATCTGTGACGGATATTACTAATGATGACTCCATTAGGTTTTATGCTGCGAGTATCGTTAGCGATAAAAATGAATTTCGCAACGTCACATCCCTCGCTCCGATTAAGGCTGCTTAGCATTACCATGCCACAGCCAGCAAGGTGGTTTTAGTGGGTAGGTGCCACTCTGGTGAGTCCCACATCACCCCGCAGAAGTCGGTGCCTGTGGAGGTATGCATGACGCATTTTCCACCTCCCTCCCCGCGGATGGTGCTGCTTGGGCGGCTAAAAAAAAGTCACATCCCTAGTCATGTGCTACTGACAGATGTCGAGGTCAACAGTCACGCACACCATGCTACAGCGCAAAGTATAAGACTGAATGAATAATGTTAGCGACGCAACATGAAACGGATTCGGCATAATAGGGACAAAGTAGTAGTTAAGTAGTACATATAAGTAGTTTTGTAAATAACGCTAGTCCACGCCCTGACTCCTTGCGCCCACACTCGAGCACCGGGTCGCTCAAATTTTTAGTAAGTCATATGATTCGACAATGGTAATATTTGCTTGTCAGCGCTACCGCTACTTGCGCCCGTCCTCGGATGGGTGGTCATTTTCGAGTGTGACGTAAGCAAGATCTAATAAGATTCTTATAAGAAATTAGGATGTTATAGGAACCTAGGTATAGGTATATTTTGAATGCTATTTTGATAACATTGATTTATGGTTGAATTGATGAAATTTGTGTTAAATAAAGTTCTTAGAGATTTCATTGGTAGATAAGCGTAATATGAGAAGCTTTATGTATGTTTTAGTTAATACTGATTTGTTTAGATTTGTCATAATTGTAGTAATTTTATGGTTATTTCATATCAGATTAGGTAGATAATGGTAGATATAACGTTGTTGTATATAGGTTCATATAATAAAGTACTTATTTGAAGTAATAAATGTCGTAATATGGTTAGATATTTTCTCGTTGAATGACTACGTAATTATAGGGTTTATTGTTATGGTTTATTGATGATAATGTGTAAATTGCTTTCTTTTATTGAAATGTAATAGTTATTTTCATGGTGTTTTACGTATTTGAAGAGAATAACGAGAAAACCTTTGCTGTTGTATATGTTCCTAATTGGTAGTTATATCTTGTTTGCATATTTTAATAATGTAAAATGATAAAATTATGTTTATAACCGTTTCGCCTTAGGTACAATGTTAGGCTAAGTAAGTAGTCTGCCGGCGCAAACGGTGTTTTGAGATAGTCTTTGTTCTAGAAAGTTTTTTGTATTTAATTTTATCAAATTGATATTTATGTAAACATATAGGAATCGTTTCGCTCTATTATTTGAATATAATATTGTAATAGTTTTGATTAATAGTTTGAAAGATAATTCGATGTAAAGTTAGAATCCAAGTAAAACTTAAGTGTAATTAGGTGCAAATTGCACAAACGCGCCAGCCAATCAGAGCGCTGGAATTATTTAGGGCGAAATTTGTATAAAAGGCGCACGCCGAGCTACGGAAGTCAGTTTGGTGCCCACAAGTGAAGAAACAACAACTAATAAGAAGAAAGAAACAGCTCGGTGCCCACAAGTGAAGAAAGAACAACTAATAAGAAGAAAGAAACAGTTCGGTGCCTGCAGCGAAGAAACCGACATCTAATAAGAAGAAAGAAACAGTCTAATAAGAAGAAAAGTTCAGAAGATTCCAGTTAGACGAAAGAAAGTGCTGTTCGGTGAATCCGGAGGCCAGTGAAGACCCAAGATGACGTAAGCGCTGTTCGGTGTATCCGGAGGCCAGTGAAGAGGTCTGAAGAAAGAAGCTGAACTCCAGGAACAATTGCGGTTCCCAGGGTTATATATAAGGTTTATTTGTAACCGCAATAAACGTTCCTACTTTGAAGACGTGTTGTTTTCACTACGCTCCAACCTGCACTCGATCAAGTCGGGTATCACTCCGTGGTTCGTCAGGTCGTGGTGTCTTCGGGGCTTCGAAGGATACTACGACATCTTCCCAGCCGGCGCAAATAAAATTGGTATAGACTGTGTCCGGGATCCTATCCTGGTTCTGCTTCGAGTCTTAACAGTCTCCTGGTCTTTCGCGAAGTCGAACTGGGCTGATTTTGTATATTGGTTTCCCCCAACAGTTGTCCTGGTCCTTCGAGCCGGATCCTGGATCAAGAAGATGCCAACCACACGGTCAACTGGAAGAACGAAGCCTACCACCGCCACTGAGTCTTCGAGGGACTGGAGCGCAGCCACGCCGACAGAGACGACAGACACGATGGGGTCATCTACGGGGTCGACGTTGACACCAGGGGCACCAACTCACCCCGCTGGAGGAGCGCCTGAAGCAAGCCACGCCGAAGGTTGCACCGTACCGCCAGCAATGGATGGGGTTGCGTCGAGGGGCGCTGCGGATGAAGAAGCACGGTTCGCAGTACCAGCGCCCGTGGAACCCAGGAGGGTTGGTTCCACCACCAGGTCGAGGGCTTCCAGAAGAAGGGAAGCCGAATTGAAAATGGAGATAGCCCAGAGGAAGCTAGATCTCGCCGAGGCCCAACTGGAGCTCGTGTGGGTCGAGTCCGGCAGTGAAGAGGACTTCGCAGATGAGGAGCGGCAGCACGACGTGGAGGAGTGGCTACAGAAAAATGAGAAACTGAGGTCATGAGGGGGCTACAACTGAGGTACGGAAGACCCGAAGCTCTGGCAACTGCGGAGCTGGAAAAGCTGGAGAACCTGCCTTCCTAACGACGTGAGCACATTCTACAGCCACGTGAGGAACGCCGTGGCCACGATCAAGGCAATGGGGGCAAGCAAGTACCTAGATTCCCTTAGAACTACGAGGGCCCTCTTTGCGAAGATGCCGACTACAATGAAGCACCGGTGGATCGCATACAAGAGGACGAATCCTGACGAAGAACTTCGGGGCCTGGAAGTCATGAACGCATTCCTGGAGGCTGAAAGCGAATGGTACGCAGAAATAGCCAACCCTGAAGTATCCTGGAAGAAAGAAGACCGTCAGCAATCTGCACCACCGAAGACATCATGGGGCCACGAGCGAAGACCAGTGAAGAAGGTTCACTACGTACAGGGGAATGAAGAGCACCCCCGCAAGAATCGGTGTCCAGTGTGTAACGGTGAGCACTGGATTTACGAATGCAGGAAATTCAAAGAAGCAAACCTTAGTCAAAAGTACGAAATGGCTAAGAAGGCAATTTTATGCTTCAGGTGTCTACGAGGGAGGCATTCAAGGAAGACCTGCAGGGCAGCAGATTGCAAGAAGTGCAGAAGATGGCACCACACCAGTCTTCATGAAGAAAGCCCTCCACCAGCCGCTGTTGGGGATAGAGAAGAACCCTGTTGCAATGTCTCCAGTCGCAGAGAAGAGCCCAAGGAAGTCGTCACCTCCGTTCACACTGCCAGTGATGGGCAGGTGTATCTAAAGATGATCCCAGTGGACCTGTATGGACCGAAGGGCACAGCACGCGTACTGGCCCTTCTGGATGAGGGGTCGACAGTCACTTTATTGGATGCTGGGGTGGCGCAGATTATTGGGGCTGAAGGCAAGGCGAGTCCGATAACTATCGAGACAATTGGAGAACATGAAATCAAGAGGTGTGACTCACGAGTTCATCGTAAGAAGAAAGAAACGATTGAAGTGCGAACAATCGACAGTTTGAAGCTCTCAAGACAAGGTGTGGATCGAGGTGTCATCCAAGTATGCTCGCATTTTGCAAGGCATTCAAGGTCAACTACTATATGAAGATGAAGAGCCAAAACTTCTCTCGGGCAAGACAACTGGGGTCTCATTGTCACAAGAAGACTTAAGAAAGGGAAGAGATCCGATCCAGTTGCGGCACTAACGAGCTTGGGATGGGTCCTCCATGGGCATCACAACGGGAAGATGTCACCGGTACAGTTCGTCAACCACAGCAGACTCATCGAAGAAGATGAGACAGAAGCCTTGGTGCGGTGACACTTCGAGTTAGAATCGATCGGAGTGCAGCCTCGCCGCCCGAGCTACGACGCAGACCAACGAGCGCTTGAGGTCCTGCAATCAACGACGAAGCGCCTTCCAGAGGGGAGGTTTGAATCCGGGCTGCTGTGGAAGAGTGAAGACGAGATCCGCCCAAACAACTACGTGCAAGCTCATCGACGTCTTATTGGGATTGAAAGGAAATTGGACAAGGATGCAACCCTGAAGACGTTATATGAAGACCAGATGAAGAAGCTGATAGAAAATGGTTATGCAGAGAAGGCTCCAGTATCAACGACCGCTCGAAGAACATTTTATTTGCCGCATTTTGAGGTAAATTGCGAGAAGAAGAAGCCAAGGATAGTCCTGGATGCTGTTGCAAAATTTGACGGGAAGTGCCTGAACGACGCACTCCTGCCGGGACCAGATCTTCTGCAATCGCTATTTGGGGTGCTTGTTAGGGTCAGAGAGAAGCCGGTGGCCGTCGTCGCCGACATTCAAGATGTGTTCCTGAGGGTACAGATGCGTGAAGAGGACCGCGACAGCCTGAGGTTCCTGTGGCGCGGCGACAGAGAAATGGTACACCAGACGAATACCGAATGTGCTCAGTGGTGTTTGGTGCGGCTTCATCACCGTCTACGGCGATATTCGTAATGAACAAGAACGAAGAAGATTTCAGAGAAGATTACCTGGAGGCAGTGGAAGCTATCGAGAAAAATCACTGTATGGATAATTATTTGCAGAGCTTTGCCACAGAGGAAGATGCAAGAAGGATCGCGCATCAGGTGCAGAGCATTCACGCAAAGGCAGGCTTCCACTTAAGGGGATGGAGCAGCAACATGCCGAAGATCCTCGACGGGATAGGAGATCAGCTCAAAGAAAACAGCACAGAACTGGTTGCTGAAGAGAAGACCCTTGGGCTGAGATGGCTGATGGCAGAAGACTTGCTGGCCTTCAACGTCGGGTTCCGGAAACCAGCGCGGACATACTCGAAGGCAAGAAGACGCCAACGAAAAGAGAAGTCACCAGCGCCGTGATGTCCACCTTCGACCCCCTGGGCCTTGCTACCCCAGTGTTAATTCAGGGAAAGAAGCTAATTCAGGACATATGGCGCACGAAGATCGGCTGGGATGACGAAATTCTGGAAGAACAGCGAGCAGCCTGGGCCAAATACGTGAAGGAAGTGTCCGTATTGAGAGACCTTCCAATACCCAGATGCATCTCACCGAAGTTGGAAAAGGCAGCGAGTCAAGAAGGAACCCGGTGGAAGTTCATACCACCTGCCTGTCCAAACATGGGCGGCGCTTGGGAAAGGCTCTTACGATCGGTGAAGACGGCTCTGAGGACGGTGCTGCAATCCAGGACACCACAAGAGGAAGTCCTACACACGCTGATGACCGAAATCGAACACGTGGTGAACTCGAGGCCACTCACCCACGTTAGCGTAGACCCTGTCGATGAGGAAGCTCTAACGCCGAACCAATTTTTACTCGGCAGATCTTGTGGAGCACCGGCGCCTGGGGAGTTTGCAGACGTCGAGCTCGTCGGGAGGGCAACGTGGAAAACGGCACAACGGCTGACGGATATGCTCAGACTGTCCATTGTGCTTCTTTAGACATTTCCTAAAACCAAATTGTGTCGGACTAATTAGGTTTTGCTCTACACATACCATTCAAAGTCGCATCGCATCACGTGCTACTCGATAGGTAGGTAAGTTATGACGGCTGCGCTCGCGTGCCTCATGCATAGGTAGATATGAAAACCACTTAGGGCTGTCAAAGATGTCGAGTAAAAAAATTGAAAAATTACGGAAGTCTTAACCAGCCCCTATAACTCCAATTCTTTTACAGTATATTCTAACAATGGTATATACTGACCCTTAAGTATTATGCTTCCTTTATGTTACACATATATATATGTTTATTCTGGGTCCCCCCCCCCAGTTCGTTGTGTGGGCATCCATATCACAAGCTCTGTTTACTTTTGTGGCCATACAGTTGGTGTGATTGTCTGGGGATTTATTTATTGATTATACCCAAGGGCTTTTATCATCCAAATAATAAGATAGTTTATAATAAGATTTAGCACACAACTTTTGCTTTATAGTTTCTTTGAATTGGTCAATAGGAAGACCTTGGATATCCTTGCAGCATATTTCTTCCTCATGTGTGCACATCTTTTTTCACACATTAAAATTTTCTGTAATATATTGTGAATGGAAAGTAAGAATATTTATTTCCTTTTTACTTCTAAGTGACACCCTTGGACTGAGCTGATAGATTGTGCGAATGGCCTTTTTCTGCAGATTAAATATGAAATCGATGTCGGCAGCACTCCCCCACACTAATCGAGCAGTTGTTTCAATTGAAGTTTGTCTAATTTTTTTAACAGCATATGAGCCAGAGCGAAACCTTTTCGCTAAACCATCAACATTCGGTCTCCATTGGAGTTTGGCGTCTAAGGTTATGCCCAGAAATACAGTTGAGTTTACAGGAGTCAGTTCCTGGCTCTTAACTACAATGTTTGCGATTACCTGTTTGACATTTGGCAAAATAAGAATTATGATCAATGGGCTCTTTTCCGGGTTTTCATATTGAGATTAATAAATAGTTTCCATATATGAAAATGTGTTAATTATTTTGAGTCAGGATTTTTTTAAGAGATTACCTGCCCTGGATAAGAAAGAATAACAATCAATGGGGGATTTTCTGATAGCTTGGAAAAATAGTTTTTTACAATAGGTAGTGCAACTAAAAGGTTGTCCTATTGACATATTGACCTATTGGCGTATATGAAACTGAACTAAGCCATACATTCTTGACTGTCACAGTTGTTATTTTTCCTTAAATTCTTTTTATTCTTCATAAGTAAAAATAATGAGGGATTTTCCGAGCTGTCAGAAAATCTAAATAAATATTTACGACATTCCAGTCTGCACGGCAATATAGTCCCGTCAAATTAGCCCAAAAATAGTGGTCAGTTTGCATTAATTCCCAACATGCTGAATTGTGGTACAGATCTGGGGTACTCTATTATAAATAAAACACCGAAAGATCCAATGTTTGCTTAAAAAGTTATTCAAGGTCAGGCATCAAAGTTTTCGGTTTAATCAATTAAAGTCTGGCATGTTTTTAATGATGACGATTCAAAAATAGACAAAACAACTACCTGCCTATTCAATAATAAAATTAACAATTCTAAGCAAACGTAATTCCCTCTTTCTTCCAATACACGCACAACGGCAAGCAAAGCAAATACCGTTTCGATATGGTTTACTGCGTAAGCGCCTGTTATCATTTGCATCGAAAGTATGAAAAATAAAAACATATTAAAAATAATTATCGATATCTGGTTAAATAATCAAAGCTCCGGAACATCACTTTTGACAACTTTTTTTGACAGAAAAGTAACAATAAATGGCGATTTGTGACAACCTAGCCTCCTGCTATGACGTCACTATACGGTTGATATTTTAGTGACAACATTCAAAAATTATACTATTTCTTTCTTTTATTAGCATTTTTGTATAAGTAGAGGGAGACAACCAAGTTCTTCCTCTTCTATGATTCAACACACAGAACTACTTATTAATATAGGACATTACGGCTACTTCATGTATTTAGTCCTCGCTGACTAACGCCTACGGGCTTGGTCAATCTGAAAAGTACTTACAGTAACCATACTTCTCCTTGTGCGTACTCCAGGCACTACTGCCTTCTCCGTGATTTTCTATGAAAACTGATATTACTTATATACAATTTTCCAATACGACTTAAGTTTTCAACTTTTATATGTATTAGTTTCAATTTGAGGTACATAATACATACAAACTGAATAGGTAATATTAATATTATTATCATCTAGGCAATTTTGCTAGATAATTTTTTTTAATGGCAATGTTTCTTTGGACTGGTGATGGAGAGTGAGTGATCGAAAATTTTTTTTATAAAAAATACTAAATGAGAAAGGAAAGAAATGGCAGTTACTGGAGAAAAAGAAAATTGTACAAGAAAAATTAATGGAAATATACCAGCTTTATCCCTCAATAGTGATAATATGTCAACCTCTACAGACAGCGATGATGTAGTAGATCCAACAGATGAAATAAGAAATATTCAAAGCATAATAAACGTGACCCGTGAAAACATTGACGCTTTGAATGCCAAATTCGCTGGATTTCAGCAACCGCCGGCTCTGTATTTAACCGAATATCAGGAATTAACTTCTAAACTACATAATTTAGAACTTAGAGAACGAACTTTACGTGAATTATTACAGTCCGAATCGCCGGATAGAAGCGAAGAGTGTTCGTTGCAAGATGATTCTAAAAAATATGATACGCTTACGCGACAGCCGAAAGTGTTTCTTAGGGCCCATCTTCCTAATCAGCAGAGGACGAGTGTTCAAGTGAAGGAGGGTATTACGTTGCGAGATGCTTTGTCTAAAGCTCTTAAATTACGGAACTTGACTTGTGAAATTTGTGAAGTGGTTCGGACAGGCAATAATCAAGTGATTCCATGGGATATCGACATCACCCAGATAGACGCCGAAGAGGTCAGTTTTACTGTAGTGTAGTTTAATATACAAAGTGAGTATAGTAACTTATTAATTAAATAAATAAGGTACTAGTTGACCATAAGATTCCCAGAGTTAACTGATTCGTCTATGTTTTACTAGAGGTTTAACCATAATTCCTGTTTATTTACTTCTTGTGGGAATGCACATATCAAATAGATGGAAACATATGAACTTAGGCCACTTACAAATTTCCTCAAATAGGTAGATTTTAGAAATTGCACTTAGAAATATTAAAAAAGCTTAATCCAAATTTTAATTGATATACACTGTGAATAATCTTTTGCAGGCAGCAGTTATAATTGCCTATAAATGTATCCATATATTGGGTTTTCTAGTTAATCGAAACATATAAAGAATACATTTTTGTAGACCTACATCTTAACTAAAAACATAATTTCCTTTTATTATTATTAACACAGAAAAAGCATTTAACAATGAAAAGTCATTCCTGGTTGTAAATTATCTCTCAGTTCAATATTTATCATCTAATAATATTTATCATCAAGTCATATAAAAGCAAAACTAGCAATATCCACATTTGTCACAACATGGCAAATAAGAAAAAAGTCTTTTATAGAAATTACACATAGATTATCCCTGAAATAGTGTTACAATGTATGTGGAACATAAGACTGAACACATTGTGTTAATCAAAGTGATAGTTCAATTAATATTAAACGAATAGTCTGAAATAATTGTTTGGATATTGCTGTTTATCAAATTGACTTTTGGATATTGCTGCATTTGAACTTTATTTTGGGGGATATTGCTGTGTTTGTAACAACAGACACCATTTTAAATCTAGTCTATATAAGGAACAAACCATCTTGATACTTCAGGTCATCATTGAATAAACAAGAATTTATTTACATTTTTACATTTAATTTTCAATTAAGTATTTGTTATTATATGTTTTACCGCTGTGATAACTAGTGTGTGCGTGGTTTGTTGTGTTTCGGATAAACAGGAGGACAATTCAGAGAAATTACAGTAAAAAACGCTTTCGCTTAAAAATCATAAGCCTTGAATCAGCAATGCGTTCTTAATCATTTCAACTTTAATTAACGATGTCTTTGGGCCTGGATACCATAATTGGCATAATTAGCATCCACTATGTGGCTTCAATGTTAGACCTTAATGAAATAAATGTAAATAAATTAATCAAAGAATTAACAGGCACTTTTCTGAAAATATTGGGTATATTGTAGCCATTGTAGTGTATTGTATATTTGTATTTAGTTTGAAAAAAAAATGTATGTCAAATAATATATTATTATTATTAAAATCTTTAATCATCATCATAACTAATATTAATGCTATTTTACTCAAACATAATACTTGGTAATTGGTTCTTGTGTCTCACATAGAACATCAGTATTTTCGAGGTATACTCGAGTATCATCATCAATATTCAACAGATGCAGATAAGAATAATTTTGTATAGACATAAAGACTCTATAGTTTTATTTTGAAAAATTTACCCGTGAAGTTTCTTGCCAGTTCTTCTTCACGAAGGGTTCAGTTCACCGAACTGGTGGTAGAATAATGTTTTGTTCAGATGTATTGTTGAGAAACAAATATTTCATTTCATTTAATTTAATTGTCAGTAAGGGCCCCAGATACTAACGGAATAAAAAACCTCAACCGCTCAATTGATTCCCAATCACTTCCATAGTGGTTAGCAAGTAATTTGCATAAATCTCTTGCTTTTGCTGCATTAATATAGTTCGATGGAAAAATTTCTGATGGATTGATATTACATGATATGTGACCTGGATGTTTTGGAACTCTTGAATTTATAATGCCAATTAATAATTATTTACAAACATATTCCTAATAGTAATATATTTTTTTTTATTTATTTATAGTATCAAGATTGCATGCTAAGACTTTGCATGTTAAGAACTTTAGCCACATTTCTCTTCTAATTTTCGGGATGTGCAACACGTTTTCGAGCTGAACTGCTGTTGACAGCACGAGGGGAACAATCCATTTTCACTATTTTATGTTTATTCTTTTGGAAAACGACTTAAATTCACCAAAAAATGTTAAAACACAAGACCACGTGATGAGTTTACAACTACTAATCACCATATTAATGTTGTGTTGGGAGGCGCGCTCTGATTGGCTGTTTCGGATATTGCTACTTTTGGACTTCACTGACTTGGATGTTGCTATTTCTGCTACCTACTCATAGTAATTTTTGAGGCTAGTTTTCTATGTGATTTTGCTGGTTTTGAAGCTATAGTGTATTTGCACTTTGTTGCCAAACTGACTGAAAACATAGTGCAATTAAAATGTTATTTGTGGAACAAAATGGGTATTGCTGGTTTTGTTTCTACATGACTCAATTCTATGAACAAACAAAGAATTTTTTCTTTCGTAATAATAGTTTAGACGAAATTGGCAGTCATGGATAATTGAATTTAAAAAAGCAGTAAATATTTACTTACTGACTGGTTTCAATTGTCTTGGTGTAATTGCATCTGCATCTTCATTTTAATAAATAATAATGAATTTATATTTTCCAAAATTAGATATATAAATGTATAAAATCTACATTAAATCTACCAAATGTAGCTTTGTGTTATGTATATATGTACATGAACTAAGCCCCAGATAAACACCAACTGTATGACCACTCCTAAATAAGCAGAGTTTGTTTTATGGATAGCCATAGATGATGGTCGGAACCCAGGATAAACATGAACATATATAAATTTGAACAACCATGACCCAAGAATAAACATCTGTGTAGATTGCATATATGAATGCCCTGACTAGGACTCGAAGCTCCGGTGTATGAGGCAGGGCTATTACCGCTAACACATCTAACATGTGACATGACCTCATAGAATAGCAGGCTCTGCTTGTTGCTTGAGAATGTGTTTGCCAATAAATTACATGACCATCTTTTGCCTTGTGGAGGAGTGAAAACATAAAGACCAAGCTCAATATTACATTTGTAATATTAGTTAAAATGCCTTGATTAATAAGTTGTGAGAATAATAACTAATATTGCTTTAAATTTTTTTAGTGTTGTTTGTAATGAACTTCATTATGCTTAACTTTTGTTCTGTACTTAAGAGTCGTTGAGTACCCCTATATCTTCAATCTTGTATAAGTAGAATATTAGATTTATGCTAAGAAAACTTGTTTTGATACTAGCTTTTGTTGATACAATATGTCTATATAGTCTATGTTTTGACTGGCATTCAAATTCAAATAATAGATTATTTTTTGATCATGCATTATTTTTCTCTAAAAGAGTCGGTGGTAATGTCTCATGTTAACGATATTAATTAGTCACTATTATTAAAACAATAGCTGTAAGATTGAGCTTTTGTGTGGAGTGTGTGTGTAAGATTGAGCTTTTTCTGGGTGCAAAATATATATTTTTGTAGTAATTGTGATATTGTAGACTATTGTTTGACTGATGAAATATTTTCATAATATTTTCGTAATAACATGTTCATCAGTACATCTCGAAATAATAGGAACATATCCTAAGTGCTTGCAGGATATTTTCAAAAACTTAGCTCTGATTTTAAAAAGGATTGATCTTTGCTTCCAAATAATGGCCTATAATTAATAATTACTTATAATTTGCCTTTTCCTTCTATGTTCTTCTTATACTATTTTTAGCTGTTAGTTTTCCGAAAATTGAGATCTGATCTGGTGTGGCAATAGTGGATCTTATTTTAACAGCCATAATAACCACTTTTACATGGCTGTATGAATAGGATAATAGGATGAAACAGCTAGTGTATTTACTAGATTATAGGCAATTCCAACCTAAGCCTATGGTTATCAACATTAATATTTACAATAAATAAATCACAAACATCTCTGGTTCATGCTGTATGGGCATGGGTGCAACTTACTGTCAGATATCATGCTCGTTTTCCGACCATGGCACACTTTAAAATAAAATGAAAAGGTCAGAAACCACGTGCTACGAATTATTTGAAATAATACATCCATATATTTTTTCACCATGTCTGATGTGAACGGAAGTTACGGATGACACTGCGCAGGGATCCCTGGTAGAATGTTTGTCTTAAATAAAACCTTGCTCTTTGATTAATTCCTAATGCAAGCTGCATTCTGGAGCCAGTAGTTGTGTGTTCTCTCATTTTCATACAAAAGTGACAGATTTAATCTTTATTTTGAGATAATATTGTAGCTTGGCCATTTTAAAATTCAATAATGTTTAGCAAGTAAGGACATTTGGATAGTAAAATTATATACAATTTTGGCATATGAGTGCCTTTTGTGTTTTTTAGCAATCACAGTATCATATTATTACAATTGTACTGATGAGACCATAACTCGTAATATATTGAAAAATGTTTCTCTCAAACAAAACTGTTCAAAACAGAAAACTTTAACATTAACAATCTTTACTGAGCAATGTATACAATTAAAAAAAATTTACAACTAAACTGTAATAACTATCTTATGCCGCAAAACTCATGTTCCAGGTGACGGTGCGGACTCTAGACAAGCTCCCCATAATGTCGCACATATCACATCAGTTCACCAGGAAGACGTTCTTCACCCTGGCTTTCTGCGAGTGCTGTCGGCGGCTGCTGTTCAACGGCTTCTACTGCACGCAGTGTAACTTCAAGTTCCACCAGAGATGCGCAGACAAAGTGCCCAGCATATGCCATCAGGTGAGTAAAGGAATTTCATTTGACGAGTGCCCTTTTGAAGTGAGCTGTGAGGACATTTAAATTGAACCTGTCACATCGACAATTTGATCTATATATATATATACTTCTAACATTATAAAGATGTATGATTCGTTTTATGTTTGGTTGTAATTAATGAAAACAAAGACTACTTTACTGGTTTAAAAATAATTTCACTTGTAGAAAGCTACATTATCAGTGTATTCATTTTGGTGGAGCCACGGACGGCGACTCCACCACGCGGTGGTTCTGACTCGAATAAAATATACGCGGTAGTTGAAATTAATGTTAAATATCTTCGATGGACAGTATTTCACAGGATAAAGAAAAGTAAATAAAGAAATAAGATAAAACAGCGGTATGAACGGCGGAAAGAAATAGCACGCACCTTGCTTCCTTCTTGGATTTCACCAGCAGTGAGTAGAAAATCCAGGTTGATAAATCACTAGGCGTGCGCACGCGATCACAATGTTCACCAGCACATATCACCAAGAATCCACAAGAGCGGCAGCGGACTTCAACGACGTTAAGGCAAACGTACGTCCAAGCGCGGTAGCGGGCGTTGATTTACTGCTTCCAGTATGTTCTTCTTCGTTTTAGGTGCGTGCAGGGTAGTTTTTCTAACCGAGGCGCGAGAGTCAATATTTTAACGCGGGTAGAACGTAGAAATGTATATGGCGCGAACATTCCCCCCGCCCTTAAAGGGTTGCCTTTAACGAAAAACAACTGAAAGCGAATATTTACATTAAGCTTTACATACACTAAATAATAATACAATTGATGCGGAAATGTTATATAGTACAACCAAATAAGTACTTAAATTTATGCGGCATTATATACTTAAACTTACATAAATATATAAATTAAATAGTAAATGCTAAAAAAATTGTTTATTGGGTTGGCAAAGGACAAAGACGAACGACTGGTCGAAGGTAGCTGCCCTTCGAAGTGCGAATAGTAACTACTCGCGTTATACCGTCCCTCGAAGGGTGGACCCTCTCTACGACTGCCAGAGGCCAAGAAAAAGGCGGCGCATTGTCTGTGACAACAACCACGACCGAACCCTCCCTGATGGGAACCGTAGGAATATTCCACTTAGCTCGCGATTGCAACTGATGCAGGTATTCAACTCTCCATCGACGCCAAAAAGACTGTACTATATTATCAAGAAGTGAATGGCGTTGATTGAGATCAGAGGTTCCAGCTTCCGGCGCGGGAATGGAAGCTAAAGGAACCGTGTTGAGAAAGTGTGCTGGCGTCAGTGAGGATGGTTCAGAGGGGTCGCAACTTCTGGCCGTTAATGGACGCGAGTTAAGTAAAGCCTCGACCTGCGTGAGTACAGTAATCAATTCTTCATACGAAAGAATTTGTTGCCCTATGACTTTAAATAAATGCGACTTAACAATTTTGACTACGCTTTCCCAACATCCACCGAAGTGGGGGGAAGCGGGCGGTATTAACTTCCAACTAATGCGATTTTCACTAAGCTCTACTTCTAAATGCGGGCGATATTCATCTAAGAATTTATAGAAATCGCGAAGATAAGAACGAGCGCCTACAAAACAAGTACCGTTGTCAGTGTACAAACACTTTACCGGGCCTCGGCGCGATAGAAAACGCTTAAGTGCGGCTAAAAAACTAACCGTACTTAAAACGGTAGCCACCTCAATGTGAGTGGCTCGCGTTGTCATACATGTGAAAATACAAAGCCAAGCTTTGTGACTACGGACCCCGCGGCCGCGGACCGGCGTGCACTGCAGCGGCCCCGCGTAGTCGCAGCCGACATGCGTGAACGCCTTCTCTACCGCGTTGACGCGGTGGCTAGGTAGATCAGCCATGAGTGGATAGGTCGCGCGCGGCTTAGACCTGAAACATGTGTTACAGCGATGAACTCGATGTCGAATTATGCGGCGAGCGGAAAGAATCCAATATTTTTGTCGTAGCAAAGAATGAAGTAATTCGGGTCCGGCGTGTAAATATTTTTTATGATAATGATCGATTATTAAATCAACTATGTGGTCGCGACGGGGCAAAATTAAGGGATGTTTAGCGGTATAATTTTCAGCGGAATTGGATAATCTTCCACCAACGCGAATAAGTCCGTTGTTGTCTAAAAACGGGCTAAGGTTATTTAAAGCGGATGAACATGTTTCATTATTTTTTAAACTGTGAATGTCATTAATAAAATGAATCTCTTGTAAAGCACGTATGATTTGAACTTCAGCAAATTCTAAATCGGTGCTTGTGACACATGAATTTCGTGGTAAGAGTTTGATAAATTTATAAATATAAACAGTGGTGCGTAAAAATTTTGAAAATGAAGAAAATCGCGTGCTAATATCATATATAATTGTAACCGGAGTATTTGATACTAAGGAAAGCGTGTTAGATTTTCGCTCAGGTAAGTCTTTCTCTACAATTTCTTGATCACCTCTGCTGAGGGTCCACTCAGACGGGTCGCTGGCGGCCCACGGCGGGCCATGAAACCACAGCGGGTGAGTCAATAATTTCTCGGGAGTAAGACCACGAGATAGACAATCTGCGGGATTTTCTGAGCCGGCAACATGATAGAACAAATTAGCGGGAATATTTTCAGTAATTTGCACAACTCGGTTGGCAACAAAAGTCTGCCACCTGTGTGGCGAAGAGTTGATCCAGCAAAGAACAACTTTGGAGTCGCTGAAGGCGAATAATTTATTTATTGTATAGCGTGAGTTTATAGTATCAACTACCTTGCGAAGTAATTTTGACAACAACACTGCCGCGCATAATTCTAGTCGCGCAACAGATACAAACTTCACGGGAGATACCCTAGATTTCGCGGCGACTAAACTGACTAAGAAATCGTTCCCTACGCGGACCTGGGCATAGACAACGCCTCCGTACGCGCGTTCGCTAGCATCGGCAAATCCTAAAATATTTATTTCACTTGCCGTCACTACGCCAAGATGTCGAGGTATGCGAAGAGTATTTAATGTAGGCATTTCGTGACAAAACTGTTCCCAGGCTGTTTTTATTCGTTGCGGCGGCAGGCTATCCCAATCACATTTCAACAGCCAGAGCTCCTTATTAAGAAGTTTGGCATACAAAATGACTGGCGCGACAAAACCTAAAATGTCCCATAGGCGGGCTACAGCGGAGAGAATAGTGCGTTTAGTACATGGTTCATTGAGCGTCTTAACCTGAAAATGAAAACAATCTGTAGACTTATCCCAGCATAGACCCAGTATTTTACGCGGGTTAGAGTTATCAAATATCTTATCTGTGCCAGCCTTGTGCGAATTGGGAATGTGTGTTAGTACCTCGTCGGAGTTACTGTTCCATTTAACGAGATCGAACTGAGCCTTTGCAAACAGCGCGATGAGGTCGCTACTGAGAGTAGACGCCTCCTGCTCAGACATCACCGATGTCGCCAGGTCATCCATAAATAGAGAGGATGAAGCGATAGAAGCTGCAGCGGGATAATTTAAACCTTCATCCTCGATTAATTGCTTAATGACGCGGAGCGCATGAAATGGGCTTGACTTAATACCAAAACAGACTCGATTTAATTGATATTCAGCGATAGGGTCAGAGGTATTAAAGCGATACAATATTTTTTGAAACCTGCGGTCAGGCTGTCTTATTAATAATTGCAGAAACATTTCTCGACAGTCTGCTGAAAGGCAAATTTTGAATAACCGAAAATTAATTAATATAGAAAATAAATCACCTTGCAAATTACGTCCCGCGTGAAGAATGTCATTCAAGGAACGACCCGTAGTAGACTTGCAGCTGGCGTCTAAAACAATACGCAGCTTGGTCGTTACCTTGTCGTCCCTAAAAACCCCATGGTGTGGTATATAATACGACGGGAGTAAACTGCTGTCGCTGTGCCGATCTACACGTGAAATATAGCCTTTATCGATATAACTGCGAATTATATTATCATACGCTGAACGAACTTTCGGAGAGGCTTCTAACTTGCGTTCTAAACATAAAAAACGCCTGCGAGCTGCCGAGTAAGAATCCCCGAGGGAAGAGGCGTCATCGCGAAATGGCAGCGCAACGATATAACGACCACTTTCGTTTCGAGAAGTGGTGGCAAGAAAGAATCTTTCACATTCGAGTTCGTCAGCTGTCTGCGTGGGCGGCGCGGCTACCTCTTCAAGCTCCCAGAAACGCCTGAGGAGCGTGTCTACCGGGTCACCAACCACCGAGCAACACGAAGTTGTAATTATATTACAAGCATGGTTTGTACATACCGTGGGTACGGATCCCATTAAAATAAAACCTAAAACAGTTTGTATTTCGGGTGGAAAATTACTGTACTCGCTATATATTATAGTAGGCATTAGCAAGTGCGGAAATAGTGAGCTACCAATCAAAATGTCTACGGCACCAGGAGTAGCGAACTCACTATCAGCTAGCGGTAAAGAATGAATATGAGTAAACCCAGTTATGTTCACCGGAACGGACGGCAAGCAGTCCGTGATGCGGTCAACAATAAGTGATGAAATGTTATAGTTAATGTTTAAATTAAAGCGCGAGTAAAACGTAAAATCTACAAAACCATTAACAGATTTTTGTGAGCCCCCAATACCTCTTACTATAGTATTTGACGGTCTATATTTGCTTAAAAATCCTAAGCGCTTACAACAATCGTACGTAATAAAATTGCTTTGTGAAGCGCTGTCTAACAAACATCTAACTAAATGTTGTTTGCCGTTCGCGTCAAAAACTATAACTTGCGCCGTCGCCAGCAAAACAGTTGCATTCGTTATTGTGCAAAGAGATAAGTTATTATCAATAGGCGATTGATGCGCGGACGGGGCGAGCAACCGGTTCTCGGGTGCCGGCGTCTGCGGCGGCGGCGGCTGCCGCGGGCGCGCTGCCAGCGGAGGCGCCGCGGCGGCCGCGCGGCCGCCAGTCGAGCCCCCAGCTAAGTTGCGGCCGGTCGTGTCGCACGCTCCAGTAAAATGCAATAAAGAATGATGTCGCTGATTGCAGGTGCGGCATGTCGACTTCGACGTACATAGTCCGGCTTTGTGTTTTGTACTAAGGCAGTTAATACAGGCATTATTATCCTTAATACATTTAAATCTATCCAATGGTGACAACCCTTGAAACGCGCAACATTTATAAAAGTGATCATGAACATTATTGTTACACAGCGAACATTTACTCGGAGCCGCACTAGAAACGTAAGACTGCGGATTTGGAAATTTAACTAAAGCGGTGCGCGGTTTATTCTTAATTAACTTCAAACTGGCGCTTGCTGGTTGAGAATTTTGATAAATACGGCATTGAGTTTTTATAAATGTAATAAAGCTGTCTAGTTTAGGTAACTTAACGTCGAAACTATGCATCTCAAATGCGCGGATTGTATCAGTATCGAATTTACGTATTGCTATATGAAGCAAGATAAAATCTGTCAAGTCCTCAATACCTAAGTTTTTAAGCGAGTTGGCTGCGGTGACAAACTTATCAATAAACAACGAGTAGTTAGAACCCGAGGGCGACGAATTACTGAGCGTTAAATTCAAAATTTGGTCTAGATAGCTAGAACCTAATACGCGTACATCCTGATATCTATCTAGCAATGACTGAAAGATAATTTGATAATTTTCAGCACACAGAGTAATGCCTGAAAATACTGATTGTACCCTAGATGATAACTTTCCTAATAAATAATATAATTTATCGCCATTAGTAAGTGACGAGTTTTCGTGAACAGTAGATTTAAAACTCGCGTAGAATAGAGGCCAATCTTGTATATCACCGTCAAACGATACCAGTTCTATAGGCGGTAACTTAGGTTTCGAATTACCTTTGCTAGAGGGTGCGGCAGCGGTCAGTTGTGACAATACTTGTCTAATATAACAAAATAAATCTTCAAATGAAGAATAAGCCTGGTAATTTGGCTTCGCGGAGGGATTGTCAGATAAAAGCTTTTCGTTTCACTCATCTAAGACATCATGAAATTGATTGCGAATGCTTTCTATAGTTATACACGAACTAATAAACGTTTGTTTTCGCTCCTCAGAGAGGTGAGCTTCCTTCGCCTGTTCATAAATGCCTTGCATGCGTTCAAACAGAGCGTTACGTTTAGCTTCTAACACCATGACCTTAGGACTCACGGGGTGCGATAGTTTATCTTCACCGCGAGGCATGGTTACGTAATTATGATAATTAGTAAGTTATATATAAAGTATATAATAATAGCGGTGAATGTAATTATATTTAATAATATACTCATAAATACTTATAGGTATAGCGATTAATATAAGGCGATCCTATGAGGGCGGAAAAAATATGTATGTAAATATGACGAAGGACCAAGCGGGTATTAATTAATAAAGGGACTTATCCGGTTCGTTTGGACCAAAATAAAATGGTGGAGCCACGGACGGCGACTCCACCACGCGGTGGTTCTGACTCGAATAAAATATACGCGGTAGTTGAAATTAATGTTAAATATCTTCGATGGACAGTATTTCACAGGATAAAGAAAAGTAAATAAAGAAATAAGATAAAACAGCGGTATGAACGGCGGAAAGAAATAGCACGCACCTTGCTTCCTTCTTGGATTTCACCAGCAGTGAGTAGAAAATCCAGGTTGATAAATCACTAGGCGTGCGCACGCGATCACAATGTTCACCAGCACATATCACCAAGAATCCACAAGAGCGGCAGCGGACTTCAACGACAGTAGTGTATATATGGGGGTTCTGTATATTATCTATTCATTCATACCATCTATTCAATCTGTTCATCTAAATCATTCAGTGTTCATTCATTCACCAGTACTATGACCTATTCAAACATTACATAATACCATCTAATGAATCATTTAATCTAGTCAATAACTTTCGAATTTTCATGATTCAGTCTATTCATCCAGTCCATTTAACAGTGTAAAGATCTATTGAACCCGTTCATGTACGGTCGCTTTCATATTGTATCTAGAGATCTATCCGTTGAAAACCACCAATATTGATTCATATTTTTATTTGAACTTTGCAACGATTACCAAATAACGAATCGTCATTGGTGGTTTTCAACGGATAGATCTCTAGATACAATATTGAAAGCGAGCGCTAGTCAATAACTTTTTTTACTTCCAAACTTTGTAATGAGAACAGTTTTACTAGCATCATTATTTTTATAATAATTTTAGTCTTATTCTACGAGAGGTAAACATTCGGTTGAAAATAAAACATGATTCGGTTAACATATAATTTTATTATCAGAACACCACTTATTTAAACAGATTACATTTTTTAAACCACAAATATTCTTATGATAGATACATCTATAGACATCATTACATTTGCTGTAAAGCTCATACAGGGTATAAAAATTTGGACACTTAAAATTTTCTAAGTTTATCACATTCACATTATAATCAACAAACATTTCCTTAATCCATTTTGCTTTTTCTTCACCTTTTACATAAATACAATTGTTTTCAAGTAGAGGTGAAATTAAAGGCTTATATTTTGAAAAACAAATAAATCCTTCTTTCCAATAAATATTTCTATTTCTCTCGATCCACCCAACCTGCCTCATTTCCTTTATAGTTAAATTATAGAAAGCGAATGGTGGTCTTATTAAAAAACTTTGTATTCCTTTATCATCCAGAATAGCTATTTCTTTAAGTATGAACTGATTTAATTCGGTTTTAAAACCTTGAACATCAACTATTAACTTCATGATATCTTGCGAACAATACTGCTGAGAGGTTTATATTCTATAATGCGATCGTTGATGATAAGACAAAAGGCACTCGTTTTGTCAGGAAAATCTTTATTGCTCTCTATTTCTAGTCTTACATCAACTGGGCCAGTTTTTAATGTTTCATTTTGCCTTGAACAGTCAATTACAAACAAAGGTGCCTTTTCTTTAAAATCAATAATATTAAGCAACGGGTCAACTGAAGCGTTGTAATAAGACTGACGGAATTTGATGTACATTTCATATAATATATGATATTTATCATTATCAAAATCAAGTTTTAGTGCATCATACGGATATGTTTGTGAATTTAGATATAATGAAACGTTAGTTAAGTTACAATGATTAAACAAAGAACAATTTCTATTCTTTAAATTTTGGTCGACTGTTTGAAGACCGAATATTACAAATCTAGGTTTCTCGAGTTGGGAGGTAGTCTTGATTGACCACGAATGCTTCTTTGTTTTAGGTAAAAGTGGATATTCATATGTATCCCAATTTCGAAATGCCATTTGTATTGGCTTATCTTTTTCTAACTGTTTCAAGAGTAGTAATCTTTCTCGATCAGATACTTTAATATGTGGTACACGCCATTGAATTCTCTCAATATTTACTAACACATGATCATTATTATTATCAAGTATAAGAGCATCAACATTAGATTTACATCTCGTTAGAATTAATTCATGTTTACAGTTTAATACGATTTTGTTATAGTCTTCAGCAAATCCTAATAGTTTACTAAGCGGCAATATAACATTAAAAAAACCATTTACAGATTTTGTTCCTTTCAAGTTCCATCCCCACAGAGCAGCCTGTTTACTTTCTCCCTCATTCATCGAGATGTAAGATTTGATTGTAGAAGTAATACCAACATGTCTAATACGATCGATTTCTACTCCATTTATCTCATACCTTATATCATGAAAAAGAAACGGTATAGGGTTATTGTTAAATTGAAACCCTTTTTTCGTAAGTTTTCCTGTGGTATCCTTCGTATATACTTCTATACATCCTTCAATGTAAATGGAACTGCTCGCAGGTAGTAAATAAATGTCTTGTTGATTAATCGGTATTCGTATTTCATCGTTTTCTTTGAAGCTATTAGTGTATGGAGTATAGGAATGAACTTCATAACTCTCAATAGAATTGTCAAAATGCGGCGCTTCATTAATTTGTAACATACTCATAGTGAAAATCCCAACTTTCTTAAAAATTCTTTATTAATCTCACTGAGAGCTGGTACAACGCGTGTGTGTTTACCGGAGTCGTGAATTGAACTATAACTTTTTGTTGGCTTACTCCCAATTTTCTTACTTTTTTTAATATTGAAATCAATCATATTTGATTACAATTTATATTGGTAGCACAAATAAATGCTGCTTGTCCATTCGAAGTATTAACTGATACTGATCGTTTAACGATTCAATCATACAATTTATTTCATATTAAAGCATACAGTTTTCAAGATATTTAAGACATAGATGACCACAGTTATATGGATGACTACCCTGATAATTGATATAGTTATACTGAATGTCACCCCCTACATATTTAATAAATTCTTTTGGTGGTTTTAGATCACCATAACTATCAAAGTATTCAATATAGTCATTTTTTTTAACATAAGCTACCCAATGTGTACCTTGATTTTCAGAGCTATCCAAATTAATTATACCACATTCGATTTTGTGAGGGTGTTTAGGTAGTTGATCTCTCATGAAGACCCCTCGAAAATATGGGATAGTTTTTGAATACCTCATTATATCAATATTGGTAAGAGGACGATCAGGTAGCTGTTTATTCAGTTTTTTGATGAAGTATAAATACCTAAACCACTCTTGTACGGTTTGAGCTGTAATCCTCCTCCTAAATGCACTGGCTCAAAACTTTGATTGAGTCTTTTCATCTCATTCCATGTTTTCTGTGCAGTTTGAAACGTTTTTACCATTCGCGCTATAGCAGATGTTTTTTTAACAAGAGCACCAGCAGCAGTTAATCCAGTAATGATTGGTATCAGTGGTAAGAATCCTCCGGTCTTTGGTAATGGTATCACGCGCGGAATTTTTACCTCTGAATCAGAAACAAGATCTTTAATGGCAGCAAACGCTAAATCTATGGCTAGTTTTTTACATTTTGGTTTTGCTTGACGAATATTTCTTTTTGCATAGGCAACAACATTTTTAAAACTTTTTTTAAGCCCCGATCCATTTGAAAGTTTCATCAACATTGCTTTATTAACAATATTTGCTGCAAGCTTTTCTCCTACACTCGCTTGAGATGATGATGATGTTCTTTTCTTTGCCATTTTCATTAAGATCTTATCTGCTGCGTGTCTGGCTTGTAAGTTTTTTGTTTTCATATATGCAATATCGTGTTGTTTACAATACTCATCAAGTTCATTAATTCCTTTGTCACCTCTGATAAGTCGCTCACGTAATCTTGTTCCTGGTCCACAATAGTTATAGCCTGGGAGATGTAACTCGAACGGTAGATGATTTATAATACTATTCACAAGACCTTTTCCTTTCATAGGTAAACGAAGAATGGTAAAATTTCAAATGTAATTTATAATATATTGGTTTTGCTTATCCAACTATTGTCCTGAGATGACAATCCTAACCATTTAACATACATTTTATTCCCCTTTTTCTTAAGAACTTTTTCTACTAAATACACGTCAGGATTTTTGGTTTTCTGAAGCTCTTGCGCATAAAATGTTCCTTGAATTTTATTTTTTCTTGAGTCTTCTAGCAAATAAGTTGCTGGATTGGTATTCTGAACCACGATTATTTTAAATAACTCAGTCGACCAATTTGGAGTGTAGCCTTTCTCAAAATTTGCTTTATGCTTACTTATTCGCACTACATCGCCGACAACAAAAGTACATTTTCTTTTAACTTTTGGTTTATTTAGTATGTTGTATCTTTGCATCACAATGTGTTTCGTATGTTTATTTACTTTAACCGGACACATCTGAATAGTCGTATGCTTGGTATGATTGTAATTATTCACAACTTCGTCTAAAGTTCCATCAATCCATTTAAAGTTTCCCTTCAAACTAAACTTTTTGTAAAGTTTGTTTTTTATAGTACGTATTACTCGTTCCACTATCGAAGCCTTTTTAATAGAATATGTTGAATAATGATTTATTGAATGCATCTGCATAATTTTCTTAAAACTTTCATTATAAAATTCCTTACCCCAATCTGTCTGCAAATTCAAAGGGACTCTGCCATCACATAAAATTGATTGAAAAGCTTTTGTAACCGAATCTTTAGTTTTATTTTTTAATGGTTGGACCCAAACATATTTAGAAAAACAATCAATCACAATAAGTATAAAATTAAAATTAAAATTTATACTCGATATCTTTTGCATATCTATTAAATCAGCTTGCCATAGATCATCTATATCTTTGAGTAGAACACATCTGCGAGGAAAATTTACTCTTGCATTTTTATGTATTTCGGTCACCACATCTTCTTTACTCATTTTTAGCTTGTTTCATCATTCACAGCTATTTGACAACTAAACAACTTTTAATATCACTATGCTTTTTATGATTTTATTATATTTGCTTCTTGCAGTTCTTCTATGATTGATATTATTTCATTATCTTGATTAGTATTTCCAGCTTGTTTGGAAGCAATAAGAAGTTTCAATCTTTCAACTAGCTCATTAGGATCATCCCAATAGATGAAATCAGTATTTTTTCTATATCTTTTCAAAACATTTATGTTGCCACCAACTTTTTTAGTACTCTCAACTTCCGAGGCTATGAACATAGGTTTAATAATTTGTTTATATTTTTCACCTTTGTCTCCTTTTAACTGACCTTTATGATCATAGTCACGCTTATGAGCATTCGTTTTTATCAAAATGTTTTTATAAGTGTTTCTATCATTTTCAGTAACTAGTTCTAGATTCGGTTTTTTATGTAATAATACTTCTTTTAGTCCTTGAGTCAATTGATATTCATCGTTATCAATCTTGATTCTACATGGTTCCATGTCACCATCGACTGAAGCAATTATCTTAACCGGAAAATTACCCATCATTAACTGATCACCTACTTTCCGAACTCCGAATGGAATATTTATATCGTAGAGACTATTAAGATATTTTTTTGTAACAGATATGTCTTTCTTATTGATATTATCTGCATCACTATAGTATTCTGAGCCCGAAGCAAATTTCTCTGAGTGTAAATCATCATCCAATGATTGTTCATGTACTCTATATGGTGTAGAGGTTATTGCATCATCTAATTTGACAGGCACTCGTATAGCGCTCACATTAAAATCACAGTTCATATTACTTTGATTTGATTCTATCATTTGTGATAAAGGTTTGGTAACTGGCTTAAATATTTTATTGAGTTCATAGTTGTTTTTATCTTCAATATCTTTTAACTGTTTAAGTTTATTTTTAATGATGTCTGATGACATGATTATTTGTTCTTTAATATTGAGACTCATTTTTGTCTTGCCTCTATCACTTATTTATCACAAATGATAACATTCTATTTTAGGATAAGTATATAAAGGTGTCAAGATTTTTTCTATAACGACCTTTATTTAATTCTGATTCTTTATTTAAAGTTAAAAAATTATGCCTTTCTCGCCAAACATTTTGACAGATTTCTCTAAATTCATTCCATGACATATCCGAATTGACGTGCTCATTGTATACATGTTTCAAGTTGACTTCATCTTGTTTGAAGAGTAATAACAAATTTGCATTATCACGAATCAGCTGTTTTGGAACTTTTGAATATGTTTGTGAGAGATAAAAGCAATCGACTTGACTATGTCTTCCCATGGCAAAATAATTACGAATGTTAGTCTGATTTTCACAAACCACATCATCAAAAATTATAATTGTGTTTGGTAACACATTATTCGGATGTGTAACTTCGCTGTCATCACGCAACACATTGTATTTTACTTCAGAAACCTTTGAAAGCACTTCTTTAAGATAACAATATTTACTTTGAAATGGAGTCTTTGTATATAAATACAAATTTTTGAATTTTAGCCCGTTTTTATGTAATAGCAAAGTAATCATCACATTAGTTTTACCACAGTTAGATGGCCCGCAAATTAAACACCGTATACTATTTGGTAACAATTCACTATGTCTTATGGGCTGTGATCTCTCTTCAATACCAATAAGATTGATGTCCAAGCTTAGCGGGTGCTTTTTAAGCTTCATTATTAACAAATGAACATCATTGCTACTTGATTGTCATTTTATAGTATTGTATCAGTTATAATCTAATAGGAATAAAATAAAACAGAAATTGGAAAGTCATATAATTTTTTATTAACATATTACATATATAATTTCTTATATCTATTTAATAGCTACATGTAAGCATAGTGTCCCCAAGCTACAGTATCAATTTGATTTGGTAATATTTGACGTTTATCATCATTTCTATTTAATACTAACTTATCTACTTCTTGGGAATACAAATTATGTTTTAAAGACTTAATCATATTCATCTTAGATCGTAAATCTTTGTTATAAAATAAACAATCTGAATAATGTTTATGATTCAAAGATTTCGTTACAGACTTAGATACACCTTTAGCCTTTTTAATCTCCTCACTAGTACTCTTTATGAAGTAAAGTTTGGCTCTTAATCCTACAAACTCAGTTATTAATTGACCTCCCATTTCATCCTTGAATAAACCAGGTATTTTGTTGTTGACTCTTGGGATTTTATATGGATTATTTTTTTCAAAATTACTGGTATCAAACTCTTGAATGTCATGTTTTATGTCTTCATACACATCATCTGTTTTAACTAAATATAGCAAACTATCTGTATCAGTATAACAAAGTTTCACATTTTCTCCATACTTTTGTTTAATAAAATTATAATGGAATTGATACATATGTAATTTTGCATATTCTAAGACTGTAAATCCTACATATATTGGTTTATCTAGAGTTATTTTATCTAAACTTAACTGAATAGCAAGAAAATTTTCTGAGAATATTGACACAGATTTAAAATTCGGTTTAGCAATTAGTTTTCGAGCACCGACACATTTATTTGTTAAATTATTATTATCCTCCCAGTGAGATACCAGTTTAACATTAACTTGTTTTCGCTTGTTCTCTATAGTTTTTCCAAAGACTGAATTATTTAACAATTTGAAAAAATCCTTTTCAAATTCAGATTTTGAGGCTTGACGCAAACTTGTATTCAATTCTATATATTTCTTTAGAAAATATTCTTGTCTAAAGGTTATTACGCGATGAATCTTTTTTAATCGTAATCCTTGTTTTAAACATTCTTTTAAATAAGTATAATGAATAACGTAAAAAGTTTTATCTTTAAGAGTTGCAACTAATTTTGGTGATTTACTACCTGGTGGAATGAGTTTCTCAACAGCAAAGGGTAAGTCACAATGTGCATCATGTAAGTGATAAGGATACTCTAAATCTACTTCTAGGATAAATCCGAAATCACTGTCATCTGAAATAGTCTCAATATTTAGACATCTAATTTCTTCAGACGATAAAAATCTAAAATCTGATATCGGAATTTTTTTCATCATAGCAAATCCATATAGGTTGTTAGAATCAAGATATATAAGAAAGCTTGATGGTTTTGAACAATCAAAATTTGGTAAGTATTTATTATTCGCTTGAGCATGTCTCAATGTACATTGTGCCAAACCTCCTCGAACTCCTTTTTCTAACATTTGATAAATTTCAAGATCATGTACCAACTCTAATCGAACATCGGTATAAAATAGCATTGCATCCCAACTGAGCCCCGGTGCGGTTACATAAATTAAAACTAATAAAATTAAAATAATAAGGAATTAAAAATCAAATTATTAAAGAAAAAATTATTATAAAAATAGGAGAAAAATAATAAATTATATAATTTCGGCTGGGTCAAGCTTATAGTGCTGTAAGCTCATAGTTCTAAAGTTCTCGAATACATCAGTCAATAACAAAACGTCACATTTCAAATATAAATCAGTGTATTCACCCATGTCGCTTATACCAAATTGTTTCCAAACATTTTGCGCATGTGTATATTCACTATCAGATATATGCTGTTTAGTTAAACTATTATAAAAGTTATGTTTCGGTGGTAAACATTTTTCCTCATATTTAGAGAAACTATTCATGTAGTCATAAGGATAAATGCCTTTCTTTCTCATCAATACAAATTGACTGGGAATAGTAAAAAAATTTGAGGTGTGTATAAAATTATCATCATTTAAGCTTTTACTTAATTTATCTAGACTTGCACTTAAAAATTGAAATGAATCAATAAATTTCACATTCACACAAGATTTGTTCTCATTTATTGTGAATGATTTCGTGATCGTTATGTAATTTTCTTTAGTCTTTGGTATAACATTAATTGAACCATCATATTTCGATAGTTCCATTATGAATAAATGTAAATCATAGCCAGATAAATTATGAAATACAACTGGTACAAATGGACATATTTTATAATTGAGGTTGCAATATGAATGAGCTGCGCCTCTATACTCGCCGGTCATGTGATCATGATCACGTACTTTATCACCAAACAATAAATGTTTACAAATATGACAGTGAACGCTTGAATCATATTCATTTTGCTGTGTTTTACTTAATTGTGTCATTGGTTTAGCAAACGAAATTAAATCATTAATATACTTCACATCTTCCATCAAATGTTTAATAAATTCTTTAGGTGCATCTAAGCCTCGATAGGAAACCAATTTGTTTAATGAGTTGTCAAATGTACAACAAACATAATAAGCAAAGCATGAAGGTTTGTGAATCTTAAATTTTATAGTGGTCGTGCTCTGCGAATCGTCTGAATAGTTTTCTAATAAACTCTCAAAATCAGCGTATATGATAAAAGGAACCTTTTGTTGTCTCTCGAAGTGTTTAAACATTAAATGAGTATTAGGCTTTGGTATTAATTCTAAAACTTTGGAACAATAATGATTTCCATATTTTTTTTTGCTACTGAAACATTGTATACATGATTCACACAAATAAACATTACCTTTATGCTTTGTTATTTGTCTTCGCACTAACTTAACCAAATTTTTTATTAAACAGTAGTGACCTTTTTCATAATTTTCGATAAATAGTAAATTAAAATGATTAATTCTTTTTTCAGCTGTTAAATACAAAGGTCCAGTTACATATTTATTTTTTTTGTCTAAACCAAAAACATTTATGCTTATATTCAAGTTATTCTTTTCAAAGATCTTTATATCTCGATATGATGGAGGAAATTTCATGTCAGTTATATTAAACACATTTGAATAATGAGGATAGGAGCTGCATTTATTCGGGTTATCAACACATGGATAAAGCCCAGCTAAAATACTCCAAAGGAAACAAAACTCATCATCATTTTTAACATTCATACAGCTTTTAGTATTAGATACGCGAGGTGGTAGTTTTATATATGTACCTCCTCGCAAAGCACAATACTTATTTAAATTGATTTCTAAATGACTGAGTGATAAAAATGTCCAACCGGACGTAGAGTGTTCAAATTCAGTAAGTTTTCTTTTGATTGTATCAATAGTTTTTATTCTAAATATATCTTTCAATTCATTAATATCAGTTATAATTTCATATTTGGTATTAAATGATTTCAATTGCTTTTCTAGAGTCTTTGGTAATAAATAAAATGCATATAATTCAAATTGTATCTTAAGACATCTGTGTTTTTTTAAATTCATTTCTATAAGTCTATAAATATCAGTTTCATAGTCATATAAAAAATTCTCTGGTATACAATAATTTTTATTTTCAGCTTTCAAACGATAACTTATTACACGATTATTAAATGCTGTATTAATTATATAAATATTGTCAAACTCGCTCATAATCAAAGAATTCAATTTATGTAATTCAGTTTTCAAATGATACTGATATTTATTTCTCATTATTCTTATATCACAATTATCACATTTAACTATTTCATTTTTATTGAGAGGATCTCGGGTAGGGTCTATGCTGATAACTGTAAAGAAAAAAACATTTGCTAAATATAAAAGGTATATTAAATATCAACACATTATAATAATAATATAATATTAAGGAAAATATTATTTACTTTCGCACACCGAGTTAAAGTTACTTAGTCTAGCACACTACATTGGTATAAAAGTGTTTAGACATCTTGTTACTGCATGCTAAAATTTGAAGTAAAAATGTTAGGTGTGCCTCGGAATTCCTTCCTGGCCACCAGTACTAGATTGGCAAGATGTTGCCAAAGATCGGTGTCCATGTCCGTCCTAATCTTTAGGCTGGAAACCGAGTGACGCCATCTATTAATAGGCATCACATGCTCGATGTCCGCGGACCTATACACTTTTACCTCAATGTAGTGGCTGCCTTTCTTGTCTGGTAAAACCTGCTTCGACAGGCCGCTTGCCACTCTGTTTATGAATATCGATTGCAAAGGTGGCAGTGTTGGAGTTGGAGTTGGTGATGGCTCAGAGTCATCCTCACCCTCACTATCCGTCCCGAAGAGATCGTGAGATGTGATTTTCACGGGTGTTATCGGTGCGATAGTTGATGATTTTTTCTTGGATCGATGAGGGGTCGGAGTGTGTTTTTTCGACACCCCTTCGTCTCCAGACACCGTCGTGTGTGATCTGTTAATAAATTGAGAAATGTTGTTAACATAATGTAAATACCTATGAGTTCTTTTACTCTAAATCAAATATTATAACATTCATGATTCAAAAATACCTATGAGTTCTTTAACTCTAAATCAAATATTATGACATTCATGATTCCAAGAATAAACCTGCAGATACAATAAAAACATGTAATACTCACTTTTTTTCATTTTTCTCTGCGTCGTTTCTTTCGTGGCTGTTTTCTTTCATCCTCTTTGACGCCCGGTGTTCCGCGCCCCGGGAACTCGGTGAATGTAATCTGTGAACAATTGAAAAGCTATAAATATTGACTCAACTACGTTGACGAGTTAATGAAAGAAATAAAAGTGAGGAAAAAAAATAGTTTTAATGTATCTTACCTCTTTGTAGTTTCTTTTTTCTTTTCAACCATTTTCACCTCGTCGTCTGAAGGAGGAAACACCTCATCAAAGAGCTGTGGCATAGATCTAGACCTATAAAAAATTATGAACAAAAATTAAAAATATAAGTTTACTTAGGTGAATGAATATATAAATATATTTAAAATAAGAATACTTACATATTGACAGTTGAGAATTCTTCAGAGTTTGTAGTTTGATTGCCTGTATTGCTTTCGCTAATGAAAACCTGTACGGAATCATCTGATTTATATTGAAAGAAAAATTAAAGTGTGCGTAACATATCGACAAGAAACTTGCTTGTGCATAATAGCTGACTTTGTTAAAAATCCATTTTAAGAACACTAATAGATATCGGTAACATCTAATTAGGAAAATCATCTACACTAATATTATAAATAGGAACGTTTTGATTTTTTTGTTTGTTTGTAATAATAATGTATGTACTTAAACAATACTGAATCGATTTTAAAAATTCCTTCACCTGTCGAAAGCTAACAGCACGTGACATAGACCGATATTCACGCTGGTCCGCAGATTTAGATCGACGCTTTCGCGGATGAATCCACGGGCATAACTAGTAATTCACAGTCGTGAAATTATATCAATTTTTACTAATGGTTTTACAGTTTTTGCCATGGGGATTTGGTTGCACTAAATATGAATTTGAACATGCTTTGAAAAATAGTTTTTGAGTAGGTATCGATTAATTTATTATGAGGTATTCAAGTAAATCATAGTACCTAATAATTTACCTGCCTGTCTGTTTATTTTCATTCTTACTAACCGTGAGGTGTAATAAATGGAATAAGACCTAAGTGAAAGTAGACATCAATCAGGAATACTTTATTTCTGAAGTCGGTTAATAAATAAGAATAAAGAGTTTAGGTGTTTAATGAGGAAGTGCGAAGCAGACCACACAGCGCGCGACGTAGCCGTATAAGGATGTGTGAGCATTGTATTACAAAACTTATTCTTGCATTGACTAAATAATTTCATGTTCGATTATGAACTTTATAAACGATATATGTGAGGTATAAATAAAATATAATTATCAAGTAAATCCTCAAACAAAAACAGAATTTACGAGCGACTACACTTATTGTTCAATGATGTCCGTGAGTAATTAATCAATAATCTTAATATAATATTCTTAACTTAGTATCTATTCAATTTTAACCTTTTTTATCTTACTGTATATTTTTAATTTCAGGATAGCGAGAGTGATTTATTCAACTTCCTTCCTAACGATGTACGAGGCTCATCTATGGATATGCGTAATACTGGAACACTGAATCTTGTTGGCCCCAGCAGTAAAAAACAGAAAACGGACTTAACTACATTTTCTTATATAAAAAAACCTAAACGGGGTGTGAAAGTAATTAGAATTGAAATATACGATGCTGCTCAATTCCCTGATGTTGCCGGTTCAATTTGTACGTGTGATGCGGAATTATGTGTACAGCATGTCGTGAAAAATATTTTACTCGATGACATTTATAAATCAGTTAAAGAAATTGCGGAAAAAATTTCGTCCACTATATATATATAAACGAATCGTTGAAACTGTAACCTGTTTAAATAAGTTGTATTCTTATTAAAAAAAATATGTTAACTGAATCATGTTTTTAATTTTCAACCTCTATAAGTTAAGACTAAAATTATTTTTTAAATAATGATGATAGTAAACTGTTCTCGTTTAATAATATAATAATAATTTATTTATTCATATCCAGACATATACACATCACTAGAATTACAAACTTATAAAGTACATAGTTTTTTAAAAATAACATCCTAGTAAAATTAAGTAGTATTTAGGTGAATAGAGACTTCAATTCATCTGAAAATGAGATTCATAGCAGGTAGAAGGTATTTTATCACAACGAAGAGTAGATAATATATGAAATCTGAATTGGTAGATCGTAGCACCGTTGAACGCAGTCGAGTCGCTGTGTGAGCATGAAAATTCGAAAATTATTGGCTAGATTAAATGATTGATTAGATAGTATTATGTAATGTTTGAATAAGTCATAGTACTGGTGAATGTTTTAGATGAACAGATTGAATAGATGGTATGATGTTGTGATTAAATAGATGGTATGAATGAATAGATAATATACAGAACCCCCATATATACACTACTAACGACGTTAAGGCAAACGTACGTCCAAGCGCGGTAGCGGGCGTTGATTTACTGCTTCCAGTATGTTCTTCTTCGTTTTAGGTGCGTGCAGGGTAGTTTTTCTAACCGAGGCGCGAGAGTCAATATTTTAACGCGGGTAGAACGTAGAAATGTATATGGCGCGAACACATTTATTATAAAAAAATCACAGTTCTCTACGAAAACTACATTAATATAACTCAAGGTATCAAAAATTTGCCTATAAAATTCATGGCGTTATGCGTGCGCTGTGAAAACCATTAAATATACATTAAATAATGTAGTACATTTTTTTTTTATTGAAGAAGGATTAGACGTTTGTCTTGAATCTCACCTGATGGAAAGTGACGACGAAGACGAAGGTGTTACACGTCTATCCACGAGATACCTATTCACTCGACGCTTGAAAAAACTAGAACTATAGTTTTCTGGAAAAACCGACGCAGGCAGTTCATTCCACACCTTGGCGACCCGCACCAAAAAGGAACTATCGAAGCGTTTGGTTCGACTTCTTGGGATGTCTTCCATGAAGGGATGGAAGGTCTGTCTGCGTCTAGTAGTCCGATGCAAGAAGGGTGTGCGTGACGATGCATTTTTATGGTACTCATAATAACCTACAAAAAAGTCCGTGAGGTTATATTTCTAACTATTACCGGTCACAGTAACCGTTTTTTGTTCAAATTAGTAAATAAAAACACGGGTAAAATCGAATGATGACATTCGTTCTATGATATTAATCTTAATGTCAACTTAATAGTTTCATAATCACGCTGTAAAAGCTCAGACAGGTCCAATCACTACCGATTTTCCAATTACGTTTAAGGAACTTTAATTCCCAGTGAAAATATCATTTGCTTTCATAATTAACAAGTCCCAGGGCCAAACCTTAGATTTATTGGGGATTGAATTACGAAAATAATGCTTCTATCGCGGGTTGGAGCTTCCGAATATGAACTTATCACATTGTAATAAAATTAAACAGTATGTAAACTAACTAAAGCGATTCCTTTTAACCGGGTGGTGTATAAGCTAGAAAGGATCCCACGTCATATGTATTATTTTCATAGCACATCATGTATGTTTTAACCAGAGCTTTTTTCACATGTCTCATAGTCGTTTAACAAATTTAAACCATCCTGTAAAATTAAACTTATGAAAGTTTTATTTGAAAATAACTAAAATATATTATCCTCGCAGTTATGCACCTCAGTCATTGACCGAATCCTCTTAACCGCGAACACTGCAGAGCAAAACCTCCACGCAAGTTGTGACATATGGGCTCCCAATTGAAGTTTAGAATATATATACTAAGAAAAACATTATTATCTACTATACTATCTACTTATTATGGAGCTGAAAATTTTATAGATTTTGTTTTATTATTATTAGTATAAAAGTTTCAAAAACATATTCTCTGTGCATATTGAGGTGTTCTACTGCAACAAAGTGCCCTAGAAGAGTTATAAACAATGAATATTCCGGATCCCGAAATAAAAGCTATTCCTCCTGGTTGCAGGTGCGAATGACGGACACGTACTACGCAGCGCTGCTGGCGCAGAACCCGGAGACACAGGCGGGCATCCTGCACTTTCCCTCGCACTTCGGATACCATCACATGCTAGCCCGCGCCGACCCGACCAAGTAAGTGACAGGTCCACCGAGGAAGCTGCACCATAGTCGGCTATCTGAATTGAGTTACAAATGTGTCTCGGCGTTAATCAGAACGTTAATAGAACTGTTAATTTCGAATTCAAAATATTTATTTCTCAACATTGACAATTGCTTGTTCTTATTGACGTCAAATAAAGCATGACTCTACCACCAGTTCAGAAAAACCTTCGTGAAGAAGAACTGGCAAGAAACTTCACGGGTATATTATTTTCAAAATAAATTTAAAGCGTTTCTTTATGTCTATACAAAATTATTCTTATCTGCATCTGTTAGTTCGGCAAGTCAGTCCCCCAAGTACCCAAACGACGAACACCCTCAAACGGCACCCGTCCACGAGTTAGCGCAGGATCCAGCCATCGCCCTCCTCAACCATTATATTTCTATTGATATAATGGTTAGTCATGAGAGAGACGAGAGAGAGGGAGATATAGCTATGATAACCCGAGTTAGCTATCTCCGAACTGAAGTGTTGACTCGCGTCTGCGCCAGTCGGCGTTGGTGGTTATAGTGAGGCCTGTGTTATTTTCTTGTCCTAGTCAAATTATGCTACCTACTATTTCATGTATTGAGAATTTTTACTCTTTTTTCCGTCGGTTTTTTAACTCTCGGTCTATTTATAAGACATTTTAAAGGCCGTTAGAAAGCATTCTCTCGGAGCGTCGCTCTCGGGTTAACAGGTGGTGTGCTTACACTTCGAGTAACAGTAAAATTCGTTCAAAATGGGCGCGTTACGTGTTTGCAAAATTACTGAAAGAAGACCTTTTTTGGATCCCTATTTCCTAGATACGGTGTTTATGGATGACGTCGTAAGGTTGTTTCGCAATTCAGTTATTTTAATTGAAGTTATATTCATATTGACATTTTTTGCGTAAATAAAATAAAACTGTTTGGATATCCTATTTACTAAATTTAAATGTAAATTTACGTAAGTTAAACATAGGTAAGTAAGATGATTGATATTTTTAGGGAATTATGTTACTTTTTGTTAATATATGTTAGTTACAAGCGAAACAAAAAATGCAATAGACATACGAGGACACTCTACCCCAATACGTCACTAACTACTTCTACCAAATGAATTTTAGTAATTGAAAAATCTTCAACCTTAAAAGCAATGCCCTTATCTGAGAGTATAAATACAAAAATGTACCTAGTTACAGTGGGTCGTTATTTAGTCATCGTTCATTTGTTAACTAAGGGAGAAAAATAAAAATAGCAAAGATAAAGTTTCGCTATTATTAAGACTTGTAATTTGTTTTTGCGAAAGAGTTGAGAAAGTTTCCGTTGAGAATGCTCGAATGAAATTCATAATATTTGAAGCAATGACAAAGCGATTTGTGAATACCCGTACACATTATTATATATGATTATTTTAACCTCTTAACTACAGGAACAGATAAATTAAATTCTACAACTTGCAGTAAATAACAGAGTTTAGCATAAAATGGGTACATAACCCCTTAAAGGTCTAAGGGCGAAATCTTTAAAGCGAACTACTTACGTTGGACTTATCTCAGCTAAATAATAAAAAAAGCAACTTTATTTTTTACTATATATAAATACATATTCTGCAAACGTGGAAATGCAATCAGAGAAAGAATATATTTTCTTTCTTCACTCACGGCTTGTTTCGATGGCTGTTGTGCAATAATGTGGCTTAGAAAAAGTCAATAATTATTTTTTGTTGAGCGGAGTTTGGCATAGTCTGAAACCAATGGGCTTGTTTTTCATACCGTACATGGGTACCATACACGTAAAGTGAAAAGTTACATCTACTATACCTATACCAATAATTTCCAGTTAATCAACTTTACGACTAAACTGCACAATTTTCATTTCCTCATTAAATTTGGCGCTAGTATAGTAATTAAATTATAATTAGATATCCGCCACTATCGCAATGTTAAGGAAACTGTTGGTGTTTCTGGTAGGCATTAAAACGGTCAGGTGCGCTATGGATGCTTTCGTTGTCAACGGGAAAGACACGAAAATAAAGGATTACCCGCATTCCGCCTACATGGCGATATCCTGCGTAGAGGATTTCCGGGTTGAACCGAAAGAGTTCCTTTGCGGCAGTTCCGTTCTCAACCAAAAAATGGTTTTGACCGCCGGCCATTGCTTGTACGGCTGTATCAAAGGCAGCGAGGTGTCCGTACGAGTTGGCGACGCGAATAAAAACTTGGGAAAGTTGCATGACATCAAGAGTTTTATCATCCACGACAAATACGACGACCGCATGGTGGCTTACGATATCGCTCTGTGCTTGGTGAAGGGCTCTCTTACGCTCGGACCCAACGTGAAGCGAGTGGCCGTCATGAAGTCACCACCGAAGGACACCGAGGCGCACATCGCTGGCTGGGGGAGAATTACAGTAACTATTTTTAAAATTGTAAAACTGTTGCGGCTTCTTAAGGTTCTAAAGCCGGCTTTCCACGGTGCGTTATGTTGTAGCCGTTTCATTTTTGAATACCAGCATGGTTTCGCATCTCGCCCTCGCCATGTTAAAGCTTGGCCGTTTGAGTCCGGCTCGGTATCGCGTACCGGGGGAAGCCAGCTGAACGCGTGAGTTATTTGCGATAGAGTTCTTTAATCATCGGACTAAATTAAGGTTATGTTCGACTTTACACTAGCATGAGTTACCGTACATTTCTACACCACAGACTTTAGTATATTACTTCGCACCTATAGACTACCTGACAGCGTCGTGATGCCTGACCAGTTTTGATTTATTATTGTGTTAGTTATTTAGTAAGACTACCTAGACGTACAGTGCCACCAAATTATCTATGTAGAAGTGTAGTAGACAAAACCAGAACTTAAGCTTTCTTATCGTAACAATATTATAAAATTTAATTCTAACATAGAAGCCAGCGCCGCCAGATAATCGGTGTGCCGACTTGTGCCGACCTGTCATTCAAAACCCGTTATAATAGCGTTAGATTTGTTTTTCCTTCCTGTCTTGGTAAAGAAGTTACTCCCTCGCACAGTTTGGTCGTCAATACGGAGTATGGTTTACACTTTGATTTGTTGATTGCAAGAACGTAATCATCATCAACTTGACATAGAAGCTTTTAAAAAGCCGTCACATCTCCGTTGACTGTAATGTTATTTATTTTAGGAGCATGATGCTAAAACGATGACTTTGAAGTCTACGGTTCAGACGCTATTACCCGACAAAAAGTGTGAACGTCGCATAGGTCCAAAGCCGAAACACACTTTATGCGCTGAGGACAGTGAGAAAACCACACGGATTGGAAGGTATTATCTTACTGTAGTATAAACCAAGTACGAGGCAACGCGAAATGTTGTAATAAAAATTGATTGTGTACGTTATGAAAGATTTCCTGTGGCAACACTGTTGCTATGGAAACTAATTTAAAATAAAACTGACGGCCGCAAAGGGCAGGCTGACTCTCACTATGGGTGTTTTTGTCTCCAAAGTAAGAGATATTTGCTGCCTCGAGTAACTACCTAGATATGTGTCTATCAATTTGACGACGTGACCAGACACATCGTGTATGTGTAGAAAGAAAGAAAGAAATAAATTGTATTTCAATTAAATTAAATTTCATAACGCAGCTACGTAATAAGACGCGGTACAATCGATGACGAATATTCTTGAATCACTTTTATATCACTGCTACTATATCTTGAGATTCAAGCTGGATAACCTTGAAAGTTGAGTCAAAGCAGTTTCCTGCGTCAAATTATGGTCCATTATTTGGCTTCCAAACATTTTAAACCAATCGACACTCACTTTTCAAATAAAATGATTGTAAAAATGAAAATTTAACCTTGGGATCCATAGAAGAACATGAGTTATACCCTATGTAAAAAGCTCCTTTAAAATAATATGGAATTGCTTATAAAAAGGCTTTGGCATTATATCATTCAATAAATATTTTCAGGGGAGATTCCGGCAGCGCTCTCATTGTCCGCGACTACATTCAAATTGGAATAGTTTCTTACCGAAATCCTCTAATGGGCGATACAATAGGCGTGTACACGAAAGTCTCTCATTTCTACGACTGGATCGACGAAACATCTAAGAATCTCTATTGTGGTTAAATAAGCTCGCCTGTAAAAAACTACGAGAACTTGCAAAAAAATCAACAAGGAGAGGCTTAACATTTACACATAGTTCTCTGAGCGCCACTCGAATATGTCGGTCTTACGAATTGCATACGATCGTTAAATAAGATACCTGTATCAACACTAATAAATTATTATATATTTTTTTTTACAAGTGATGATTTCTTTCATCCCTTTTTTAAGACCATATTTTATATTGCATCATTTAATTTTATTCATAAATATCGATATCAGGCATATCCCATCCCGAGTACCTATCGCAGCAGAGGTGTGAGGTAGTGCGGGCGGGACATTAAGCCCCGTCCCTTCTGTTTCACCCCCGCGTACCTATGTGTTCAAGATTAGTATTTTGAATTAAAATATAATAATTAGGCTTAGAGAATAAATATGACGCTATACTTTTGTTTATTGATTTTCTTGTATAATTTATACATAGATTTTACAATTCATCATATTTATATCTGTTAATAAATATCAGCACGTAATGACAGGTTCAATAATTTACAGTGACATTCATTAATTCTCACGTGGTAATTGTTTTCTGATAGGAAGCAAAGACATTCGACAGCAAGAGAGGAGACTCGGGAAATATGATACCAGTAAAATAATGTTTAATAAAAATAATGTGTATTGTTTTATTTATTTATTTGTAAATTGTTGCAAAGCTGATATGTTTTGAAAAATATTGCATGGTTGATGGAGAACATAGCTAGTAGGGCGAAGCGGGCACGCGGCCACATCCTCGTTTTAACGAGAGCAGTCCTGGCAGCCAGACGACTTAACGATACATATGTAGGAGAGTCATAAGGTTTATTACTTTAAACTTCCTACACCAACTACGGTACGGTAATCGTTTCAAACTGAGATTGGTATGTACTCGTATTCCAAAAATTTTATTTATATTGAAAATTATTTACATCTTATTTGATTTATGATCAAGTAAGTTTAGTAATATGTAATCGCTGTTTGTTACTTATTTATTATATCATAATTAGGGTGAAAGCGGCCAAATCTGTCTATATAAATTATTTAAGATAAATTTAAGCTCAAGTAGATAGAACCTATGCTTGTAATGGAAACGCTCGCTTCGTTATTTTTGTTACTGCAGTACTTTGAACTATCTATCATATCTTAGAATGTGTATTCTGATGTATAAAATAAAAATTTTGAGTGTGGTTCTTGAATTCTTCAAGAATAAAGTGTTCAATGAACCAGTCTCAAAAAAAAAAAATTACCACGTCTTGTCATAGATAATTCAAATTCAAATATTTATTTCTCAACATTGACAATTACTTGTTCTTATTGACGTCAAATAAAACATGATTCTACCACCAGTTCGAAAAAAAACCTTCGTGAAGAAGAACTGGCAAGAAACTTCACGGGTATATTTTTTTTTTCAAAATAAATTTACAGAGTCTCTTTATGTCTATACAAAATTATTCTTTTCTGCATCTGTTAGCTCGGCAAGTCTCCCTCCCCCCAAGTGTCCAAACGACGAACACCCTCAAACGGCACCCGTTCACGAGCTAACCGTTAAACTTTAACGTTAACCGTAAAATTGTTAATGTATGCTCCAACAGATTTAGCGAAAAATGTTAATTGTGTCAAGAGATGTAAGAATTGAAGTATCCTTCCGTTTTTTGATCGCAGCCGTGTCAAACCGACGAATAAAGCTATAATGAACCTAAAAATGAGGCTAAAAACCCTCTCTATATTTTGTTAAACAACACAACTTTTTCCTTTGATTTAATTTATGGATGTAAACATGCTAATTCAAAAAAATCGGCCTGAATACATACTGATCGATAGACGCTATCGATCACAACCCCCTCGCCAAAACATAGCCATAGCCTTTAGAAAGTTAAAATAAATTAAACTTAAAGTATCATCGATAGCTTTATCGAACAGGCTGCAGCGTCGCATTGCTGCGGGCTGAGATGGTTTTGTCTCCAAAACGACAAATAGTCAATCAATCTGCACAATAACCACACCAGATGGTACAATTTTGTGCACACCTTACATTTAATATGTATTAAGTATTTGTAAGTAACGATTTTTTTCTCCAAAACAAAATAAACAATTATTGTGGTGCACCTTCCTGTGTTGTGGTACTCCACACCGGACGAGATTTCACGAAAGACACTCTACTTTCTTATTTAATAATTATGAATAATTCCCAGCATGCTTGTATTCATGTAAATGAGCAGCTGAAATAACAGTAACTTTTACAAACCATACGGTACATCAATACTTGCTGTATTGAGTTTGACTTTGTTTTTGGGGACGGCCCAGCCTCCATACAAAATTATCCTAACACAAAAACTATTAATTCAACACGGGCGTTACAACATGTTTTGAAAATATATATGTGGTAACGAAACATTAAATGCTTCAAATAAATAAAGTTTATTTCGCTTTTATCTCTGTATTATTTTTTTTATTTTGGGTTATTTGGTTAAACATAATAAATTATAATAATAATATTTCTAACAATCACACCACATTATCTAGCCCAAATTAAGTATCATTAAGAACCTGAGTTATGGATACTAGATAATGGACAAATAAAATTAAGAAATATGTAAACACGCAGATATTTTTTTTATATGTAAACGTTACAAATAAACTACATACATACACATCCATGACTAGATAGCAAATATAATAAAATATCTGCCCTACTAGGATTCGAACCCGGGACCTCTGCCATGGAAGGCAAGGCTACTTACCTGAACACCAAACAGGCCAAATATGTCTTTCTCTTTTTATGGTTTCTGACTAAGATTTATGACCAAAACCTATTTCTTCATGCTGAAATACTTAATAACTATTCGTTTCGGCAATAGCTAATAAAAAAGCCAATTACGAACACAATAATCTTACAGTTAGTCACATCAATGACACCTGCTGTCTCTTTCAATCTGCGTAATTTTTCTCGTTATATATTTATGTGTTTGAAAATGTTTCGAGCAAACCGAAGAACTAGTTGACGCTATCCTGTCTTCTTTTCATCTTCGAGTTGTTAGAACGTAAATCCACTTTTCTCTTAATAATCCAGTCCCTAAGTAATCTTAGAGGTGAAGTGTAAACCTGACATTTAAATATAAATTTTAAGTTGAAGAAAAACAAGAATACATACATACGTTCACATACACATTTTAATAATATGAAATCACAAATAACATTAAATCTTGAAATCGCGAGTTAAATGGAATATTTATTTATTTATTTATTTATTTATTACTACACACAACGGAATACAACTGTAATAAAATTTATAAAGACAAAACCTTAAACATACTTAAGTCTACGATGCATTCCACAAGAATGTGTACATAAAAAAATCAAGTAACACTGATATAGACAAAATCGTATACTAATTTGAAAAGTCTTAATTATAATTTTGACCATACACAACATGCTTATAAAATAAAAAAATAAAAAAAAAATGGTAAAATAAACGTAAAATTCCATTAAATCAAGGCCATATTATTCTGATAAATGATATTTTTAATAGTCCTAACAAACAGAACTTGTTTCGGTAATAGAATGTCGAATGCCGGGTTATTCTTGGCGATTTTGTTGCACAGACGAGCCATCCCCACCAAGGGATTGTAAAAGGAGGTATTGTTTTTAAATACTTGCAAAGCAAAAAGTGCTGTTTGATTGGATCTACAAGCACTATAACGAATGTTAAAGTTTATTTGCGAAAGTAAATTAGGTACGTCTAATAAGGAGTGAACTATTTTATAAAAACAGAGGAGATCAAAATATTGTCTACGTAGTTACGTCACCGGACATACCACCCGCGACCGTTACAGTTAGAGCGTAGACGCAAACGCTGCACTTCTAGGTGGTACGATTCTGGGAACGAATAATATTAAGGATGTAGGTTTAAGATAAACTATGTAATGTTAAGTTAGTTCTTAAGATGAGACAGTCTGCATCTAACTCTGCGACCATAGGTTACTATTCTAAAATTAAGTTCCTTTATAAAAGTTTAAATAAAAGTTCTATTTTAAAAATCAAATAGTGTTTTTAAAAAGTCGATCCCAGTGCTCCCGAACTTGACTGGCGCAGCCGGTAGGATCGTGGTTTGCATGCATCGTCCATCAGTACGTGAAGTAGTGAAAATTAGACTGTACATTTTCGTGAAAGTGAAAATTCTTCTCCGTGAATAAAAACATACTATTTCTCTACACGTCGTGTCGGTGTGGCCTACGATCCGCGAACCAAACAAATAAGTCATCGGAGGAAAATCTGGAAAATGAACGTGAGAGCGGCTGGTTGGTGAGTAAGCCTTTTCACCATTCATCGTGTCGATTGTTCTGTTATCTTGAGATAGGACTTCTCTCATTTTAACTGAAATACTAAAGTGTACCTAGAATTAATGTGTCCCTATTAGTTTCTTTTCATTTTATCGATGAAACTATTGATTAAGTGATACTAGTTATAAGAATTTTAGTTAATTGTGTTTTATACTTTTACAACCTTTTTAATTTTATAAAAATTCTAAAAATTTTTATTTTTATAATCTTTATACAGTTTCGTGTTATTTTGTTTATTAGTTTTATTCTTGTACATTGAAAATGGAAGGGCAGGCTCAAATAAGGATGATTCCTAGTGAAATGCTAAAAATTATTCCCATGTACAACGGAGATAAACGACAGCTTAATTTATTCATTAGAAAAAGCGAATATATTATAGAGAAATTTATGGGAAATGATATTCAAAACGTTTATGTATTTGAATCAGTTACGAGTCGATTGACGGGCGAAGCTGCCTCTCTTATCAGTGAGCGCGATGACATCACGACTTGGTCACAATTAAAAGATTTGTTAGTTCAGTATTTTGGAGATCCGCGTAGCGAGGAATGTATTTCAATAGAGCTTGAAAATTTAAAGATTAAGTCTGGTGAGTCTTATTTAGATTTTTGTGGTAGGATACAAACTGTTAAATCTATTTTAATTTCTAAAGTTAATTTAATAGAGGATATTAGTATGCGACAAAGTAAAATTATAATATATAATAACAGAGCCCTTAAGGTTTTTCTTTATAACTTGACTGAAAATTTAGTACGGGTAGTTAAATTAAAGGCCCCAACCACCTTGGAAGAAGCCCTTAGCATAGTGTTAGAAGAGGTTGATTTTTACGATTGTTTTCATAAACAAAAATCTTTAGGCAACTCTTCTAACCCTAAGCCACAAGGTATACAGAGTACATCTAATCAACAAATAGTTCCGCTTAACCATAAATTCGGTATTCCTAATTTCAACCCAGGCTTTAAGTTCGGTATTCCCAATTTCAACCCAGGCCTTAAATTCGGCATTCCTAATTATAATAATAATCCAGGTTTTAAATTTGGGAATAATAATAATCAACCCAGATTCACTTACCAATCGAACAATCAAGTGCCTAGGTTTAAGTTTGGTATACCTCAAAACCAACAATTTCACCAACGTGGACCAATAGGATACAGACCGCAATTCGGATATAGACCCCAGGGCCTTCAGCCACAACCACCTATGACACCTCAACAATTTATGCAACATTATCAGAATAAAATTCAAAATAATCCGCAACCTCATAACTCGACTGACGTATCAATGCGTACCGCCCCACCTTTTAAACCTCAGCAAGGATTTCCGTTACACGAATTAGACTTATATGAGAATAATTACGCTTACCCGGAGTATGACCATGACTATGACCCTTCTTATTACCCTTATTATTGCGACTATGACCAATACACACAAATCCAAGACACTTCGCAAAGTGAGATGACGTTGACTGAAAATGATCAAACAGAACCATTAGAATTACAAAAATTTGACGAAACATCAGAAAATTTTCAAATTCAAGCCTCCACAAAACCAGAGAAAAAGTAGCGTTAAACTGTGACTCTAATACCTTACAATTACCATATATTTACATACCTGAAATTGATGCCAAATTTATGATTGACACTGGTAGCACTAGGTCATTTATTGCTCCTAGAAAAGCTTTTGAATATTTTACACCATATATGTACCACGAACCATTTGAGGTTATTAGCACACATGCCTCAAGTAAACACGATCAAGTAATAGAAGTACCTTTATTTCCAACTTTCAACTGTAACGAAATTCATAAATTCTACGTCTTCAATGTAGATTCACGCTACGATGGCTTGATAGGAAACGATCTTTTAAAACAAATTGGAGCAATTATAAATCTTAAAAGCCTTACTTTAATAACGAACACCACTAAAATACCTATAGTTCATAATAACCTAGATTATAAAATTAATTTACCCCCTCGTTGCGAACTGAAAGTTAAATTACCCACAGACACGTTTCAAGGTTTTGCTATTTTGAATTTTACTGAATTTTGCAAAGGAGTGCGGATGCCTGAAGCGATCGTAGCCTGTGAAAACGGTTATGCTTATACTGTAATTCAAAACACTAAAGATGAACATTTTACAATTACCGTTACTAGACCTTTTAAGACATTACAATACGAAATAACTGACTGTCACATTAATGCGTCCAACGTACAACAAAACCCTAGTGAATATGACAAATTATTAACAGAAAATTTATTTAAACTCCGACTTGACCACATGAACGAAGAAGAACGACAAAGTATATTAAATTTATGTACAGAATATAAAGATATATTTTACTGTGAACATATACCTTTATCATTTACCAATGAAGTCAAACATTTTATCCGTACTAAAAACGAAGACCCCATTTACATTAAGCCTTATAGGCAAAGTCCGGTAATAGCAGACGAAATTAAAAATCAAGTAACTAAACTTTTAAGGGATAACGTAATAAAAGAATCCTTCTCACCCTGGAGTGCACCGGTTCATCTCGTACCTAAGAAGCCTGACGCTTCTGGCGAAATAAAATATCGCATGGTTATTGACTACAGACGGCTGAACGAAATTACTATCGATGACAAATACCCACTTCCAAATATTCATGACTTATTTGACAAGTTAGGTAAAAGTACTTACTTCACAACACTAGACCTTGCGAGCGGCTACCATCAAATAGAAGTAAATGACCTTGACAGACAGAAAACCGCTTTTAGTACACAATTTGGACACTATGAGTTCTTAAGGATGCCTTTCGGACTCAAGACAGCCCCAGCAACTTTTCAAAGGACAATGGATAATGTTCTGCGTGGGTTGCAAGGCATTCACGCCCTAATTTACCTTGACGATATCCTTGTGTTTTCCTCCAGCTTACAGGAGCATTTACAAAAGCTAAGAGCAATTTTTGATAGACTTAGAACGACAAACTTAAAAATACAACTTGACAAATCTGAATTTCTCCGAACTGAAGTACTTTATCTGGGACATACTATAACTAAAGATGGTTTGAAGCCTAATGACGACAAAATTAAAGCCGTGTTAAATTATCCCATCCCAAAGACGACCACTGAAATAAAAAGCTTTTTAGGCTTAATTGGATACTATCGACGATTCATAAAAGACTTTGCAAAAATTACTCAACCACTCACAAATTGCCTTAAAAAACGAAATAAAATAATTATTGACGAAGCTTACATAGACGCCTTTGAAAAATGTAAAGAATTACTAACTAATGCACCATTGTTGCAATATCCTGATCCTCAAAAGCCTTATATACTTACTACAGATGCTTCGAATGTGGCCTTAGGCGCTGTGCTTTCTCAGGGATCAGTAGGTAATGATAAACCTGTAGCCTATGCAAGTCGCACCCTCAGTGATACCGAATCTCGATACAGTACCATAGAAAGGGAGTTGCTTGCTATTATTTGGGCAGTGAAACATTTCCGCCCATATCTCTATGGTCGAAAATTTTATATTTACACCGATCATCGACCACTAGCCTGGCTTTATTCATTAAAAGAACCAAATTCCAAACTTACCCGTTGGCGCCTTAGACTCCAGGAATACGACTTTGAAATATTGTATAAGAAAGGCAAACAAAATTCAAACGCTGACGCTCTTTCCCGTATTAAATTAAACGCTCTAGGATCAGACGATGATCAACTATCCATGAAAGTAAATGTAGACAAAGAACGAGACATACGCAAATACGTAACTGAGTTAACTGACGAAATTAGTAAACTTTCCCGACAACGTCCCTCTAAAGACACATCAGAGACTATAACTGTATCAGACTGTGAAAAAACTATATCCATATCTTCAGAATCTGACATCATATCTGTAATTGACCCGCAAGACAACTTGACGTATCCCGTTCCTTCAATATCCAATAGCGATTGCTCTACAGTTCATTCCGCTATAGACCCAGACGCCGCTGTTATACCAATTCTACATGAAGCGGTTGATACTAAGCCCAATCAGATCTTGGTTTTCGAATGGTTTAAAAATGACATGCAAGTTAAAAATTTATCTAGGAAAAAGCAAAATGTGTTAGAAGTTTTCATGCCCATTAATAACGAGGATATAGTTAAAAGATTCCTATTAGAATACATTAAAAATAATTTAAAATACTTTATATATTTCGAAAAAGAAGCTCATCGTAAAATCTTTTCTAAAGTAGTAAGAGAGCTGTTTAAGAAAGGTGCAGTCTGTTTTTATGAATGCACTGAACGAGTTATATATATAGAGGACGAAAATGAACAGCGAGCTGTAGTTGTTAAATATCACGAGGGCAAGACGTGCCATCGCGGTATCAAAGAAACTATGACTAGAATACGTAGAAGTTACTATTGGGAAAACATGCAGGAAACCGTAGCAGCTATTATTAACAGTTGTGATCTATGCCGTAAAATGAAATATGACCGTAAGCCGCTAAAACCATTCATCCAGTTAACACAGACTCAAAGCGCACCATTTCAGGAAATATTCATAGATCTTTTTAGTATAGAAGGCAAGTATTTTCTCACGATTGTAGACGCATTCAGCAAACTTGGTCAGGCAATAGAAATCTCCAACCGTTCGACACCCGAGGTAGTAAGAGCTTTGATTAAGTATTTCTCTACATATGGAATTCCTAGAAAAGTATCATGTGATCCAGGCTCTGAATTTAACAATGAACTTTTAAGAGAACTTATGGATATGTATAAAATAGTTTTGCACATAAGCACACCTAATAATCCGAACTCAACAGGTATAGTAGAAAGATTTCACTCTACACTCATAGAAATATATCGCTTAGCCAAATACGAACAAAAATGTACAGACGCCGCTACGATAATGACTTATGCTATTATGGCCTATAATAATACTATACATAGCGTTACAGGATTAACCCCATTTGAAGTAGTCTTTGGACACACAGACAATAATAATAGCTTTGATATTAATTTTGAAAAGTCATATATACAGCAGCTTATGAAAGATCATTCAAAACGTACGAAATACTTATATAATTACATTTCAGATAAAATGGTTTTAACAAAGGAAAGGATTAAAGAAAAGAAGGGGGGTGAAATAAATAGGGAATTTCAAGTAGGTGAAGTCGTCTTCGCTAAAGACGTAAATACCCGTAAAAGCAAGGATAAGCCACGCTACGTTAAGGCCATAGTAATAGGTACAACAGAAAGAAGTGTAGTTCCCATTAGAATAGGAAATAGAAATACCAAAGTCCCAGTTAAAAATATTAAACGTTCTCCACAGGTGGAGTTTGGTCCTGATGGGCTTGGCCCAACTACTTCCTCAGACCCAAAGCCTTCACATTCGCAAGCTAGAACTTAACCCAGGGTTGTTACCTGTAAAACAAGGACACGCGTACAGACAGGTGGATAGTTGGACTGTAATCAAAATCATAGACCTGATTAAAATACAAAATGACTTTATTTTTAATATCAATAGTTATAACAAATTTATTCATCTTCTAGATACAGACAAGCCATTCGTTCATGAATTTATTAGTATGAAAAAACAGACACAGTTTATGCTTGATAGGACTCTAGATAAAATAAGACAACTTATTCCTTCTGGCTTTGGCCGAAACAAAAGAGGCATTTTTAATCCATTAGGATCCTTTATAAAAATTATTACCGGTAATTTAGATAATCAGGATGCCCTTAAGTATGATAAATTTATTTCACAGTTTGAGCTTGACCAAAGTACCGTTTTTAATAAAATTACCATTATATCTAAAATGCTGGATTATATGATCAACAATACGGAAACCTTACAGAATGAGACCTTAATACTAGATGAACGCTTAAAAAGAATTGAAATTATTGTTAAAAATATAGCCACCAAAGAAAATAATTCCATATACGCGACATATATTTTAGGAATGTTCCATACCTTTATGAATAATTTTAATATAATTTATACCACCATAAGTGAAATAGAAACAGCTTTGGCCCTAAGTAAGGTTTCAGTATTGCATCAGTCTGTTATAAATACCACTGAATTTATGTATATTTTAACATCCATAGAAAAGAAAAGCCATTTAATCTACCCCGTTACTGAAAATAATCTGATAAAATTAGAAAGAACATTGTCTGTTAAAGCGTTTGTAAAGGGACACCAGTTAACATTTATTTTTGAGATACCTATTGTAGATAACTTTACATATAACTATTTTAAATTATATACGTTACCCATGTATAATATTCATGATAACAGAACATCGGTAATCATACCAAAATATCAGTTTCTAATGGTGAATGGGCTGAAGTACTTACCAGTCGCGACGCCGTGTGCTGACATAGATGCTGACGAGTTCCTGTGCACCGAGAATAACGTAGTAACTTACCCTGAACAGACGTGTGCTGAGATGCTGATGAAGTTCCACGATAATTCGACTTATTGTAGGTCTTACAGCGCTGTGATAGAGGACATAAAGCTGCAGCGTATCGGGCTGAATAATTGGATATTATTCCTGAAAAGAACGGCTGTCATGGAGGTGCATTGTGATGGTGACATTACTTATGAGTCTCTCCAAGGGACTTTTATCCTTGACGTCCCTGATAACTGCGAATATCGTCTTGGCAGCTCCAGGCTTGTGTCCCATAAGCCGTACCTGACATCAGCGTTCCGGTCAACTACACCGGTAATGAACTTACCTATCTTAAAAGATCAAAACTTTAATGACTCCCAAGTAATCAACCTAAAGGGGATGAATTTGGACGAACTTAAACATTTATCTTTAGAGCTTCATAGTGAAAAACATCAAACAAGTGTGAGTGAATCCGTTGTGAACGTTTTCAATGTGGTAATTTTAAGTATTATAGTAATAAGTTTTCTTTTGTTTCTAGCATATAAATTTAGAATTATATTATGTAAATCCCTGCGAAATAATCTTGACTCTAATTCGTCAGATAATTTCGCACTTAACGGGGGAGGAGTTACGTCACCGGACATACCACCCGCGACCGTTACAGTTAGAGCGTAGACGCAAACGCTGCACTTCTAGGTGGTACGATTCTGGGAACGAATAATATTAAGGATGTAGGTTTAAGATAAACTATGTAATGTTAAGTTAGTTCTTAAGATGAGACAGTCTGCATCTAACTCTGCGACCATAGGTTACTATTCTAAAATTAAGTTCCTTTATAAAAGTTTAAATAAAAGTTCTATTTTAAAAATCAAATAGTGTTTTTAAAAAGTCGATCCCAGTGCTCCCGAACTTGACTACGTGCTTCCAGCTTCTGTACGTTAAATTTAACCCCTCCCGCGACGACTCGGAAAACCTTAAAATGCCCTGAATGCGTTAGGTTTTATAAACAAATTTTTTGTCTTGGAGGGCCTTTAGAAAAACGTAGAATTTGTTAACAATAAGATATATATACGGTTTAAATGATACCTTTTTGGATTCGTTATGAGTTTATCTATCTGATTATAACATTCAATAAAGCAATAAAACTGACCTCGTTACATAAATATGCGTTATTTTACCATATTTTATGATTTTTTTTCACATAACCTTGAAACTTTAGCACATTATATCAAATTTACGCACATATTCACCAAAACAACACTTAATTATTATACTTTGTATGTCTAAGTACACAAAACAATAATAACTTCACTTCAAATCCATCTGTTTACACAATAAAAACTTGTTTATCAAAACTAACAAAAAACTACGCGACATGGCTGCCGCGCGCGAATGCCGTCGGCTCAACATAATTGTCTATATGTACCGTTAACACAAAAATGCATTGATTGCAATAATTCTTTTCAATCAATTAATTAATTATTAATCATAGTGATAAATGTTATTGTAATTTTAATATTAAATTATTATTACTTTAAACTAATTGATACTTTTTCGATTATATTGTTCTAATAATATAGGTAGCTATTGCTTTTTTTTTCAACTCAAGATAAAAAACTGTTTCAATCATCGTTATTATCAAATTGTGGACAGCTATATAGAACGATTGTTTCAATAATATCTAAATAAATATAACAACAAGAAATACAACATCATATTTAACAAGGGACCTTGAGCTCAGACAGATATTTTAGAAATCTTACTTTTTAAAATATTGTTTCTCTTGCACACTGAGTGATTAAAATAGAATTTTATTTTAGTAAAACGTAATTGTAGGTTAGTTGAATAATATCGTGGTATTCTCTGGAATTGTTAAGTAGATAATAAAGATAATTTTATTGATATATCCTGCATTACTGTTTTCACTTGCGGGTTAATTTGGAGGCACGAGCGGACAAGACAACTCAACTTTGCGTTTGACCCGTTGCGTGATATTCGTGGTGTGAAAAGCAATACTGTTTGTTCTAAGAGAAAACTGTGAAAGGTTCAAAATAAAAATAAAACAATATATTTTATTAAGAATTATATTTTACAGTAAAAAAAGCTGTAAAAAATGTGTGTTGACCAAATACAACATGAAAGAGTATTGACATGCAAGTCTCTTTATGCCTATAGAAAATTATTCTTATCTCCATCTGTTAGCTCGGCAAATCTCCCTACCCCTAAGTATCCAAACGACGAACACCCTCAAACGGCACCCGTTATCTCTTCAACCTATTAGTATTATACTTCTAGTATGTTCAACATGTAGAGAACCGCCTGGAGTCCCCTGGACAAGGAACGCGTGGAGGCTAGAAAAAGAAATACAAATAATTGCACCGAAATTAAACAAATATAGCTGTACGCTGTACAAAAATACATACCGTGGAGGCGAAGGGACAGTTGAGGATCAGAGCCCCATAATAATGGCTCGCCTGGCAACGCACTCCCGCGATGGTCCATGTGGTCCAATTTCACTACGCGACCTCAGCTATCTCTCCATACTAAAAATATTACAAAATTAACTATTTGAGTACTCAACACCATATCTCTTATTATATATTTATAAGTATTCACAGAATAATACACTACAATAAAATAAACGGATGCAAGAGTGGGCCGCATCTTTTCGGATCGTACGAACCATACTCATTTGATTTTATTATCATAAAATTCATTATATAAATTTTAAACTTGACTAACAAGAAAATAAAAACTTATATTATGCATGTACAAATATTAAATTATATACAAATTAAAACTAAAATACATAATATAACAATAGTCATTTATTCTTGTTGAAAAAGTCTACAATTTTTAGTTCCAGTCGGAGAACAAACTTTATTTGGAATAAAATACCTAATATGACACCTCCTACGACAAGAAAATATAAAAAAATTGACTGATAGACAATACTTTTACTGCCGTTTTTGCACTTCGTACTCTTTTCGTCATTTTGCATTGATTGTTCAGAAATTCATATTTGAAATATGATTGCGATGAAATTACACAATATTATCAATATCTGTTTGTTAAATTATATTCTTACATAAATTAACTACCAACTTATATATATTTTAAACCACATTTAAGAAAATTAATACAATAAATATTGTAAAATATGGCGGACACGGCGTCGAAGTTTAGTGCATTACAAAAGTTTTGCTACTTTATCATTGTAATTATAATCACTTTCAATAAAACAATTAGTAAAAACAGATTCTACAGTTATTTCTTAGTAATTCTATATATATGATATAACAAGTTACTTACCGATTTCTTCTTGAATTCATATTTCAATTACAACAAAGCACTTCCGAATAGTTCCAAACCATCATACAAAACAGTAATGGCGTCTCGGCGTCGGCATTAGTTTTTTTTTTCGTTCTATCGTTCGGTATATCAGTATTACCATTAAAATAATACTCGAAAATGTTTAATTATGAATGAATGAATCGATTACATTACTTAGGTCGTATTGCTAGTGCAAAAATATTGAAGAAAAGAGCGACCAATTGCAACTGACTCGTTATGTACACCATGTGTACGTAACGCGCTTGGAGCGTTTTTCCTTACGTACACCTGGTGTACATAAATCGCGCGACGGGTTAATCAAACGAGCATCATAGTTGGGCGTGCTGCGCCCCAAGTGTTGACGATAACATAAGATCCTTAGGCACTTTCTCTGAACTCTCTCTATATTTTCAATGTGAACGTTGTAGTGCGGACACCATATTGGACTACCGTATTCCAACACACTTCTTACGAGTGTATTAAACAAGTAAAGAAAAGAACGAGTGAATTTGAAGTCTTTGGTGGATCTAAAAATAAACCCAAGCAGTTGATTTGCTTTCAACACTATGTGCTGATAATGTTGCCGAAACGTTAGTTTATTGTCAAAAATAATACCAAGATCCTTAGCGACGTCAGACCTCTTGAGGACCTGGTCATCAATGGTGTAGTCATTAATAACTCCATGACGCTTGTTGGTGAACGATATCACGAAACACTTGTCAATATTTAGGTGCATCAAATTATGTCTGCACCAAGATGAAACAGCATTTAAATCTTTTTGTAGAAGATTGCAGTCATCATGGCAATTTATTGATTTAAATTTTTTTAAGTCGTCCGCGTACAAGAGACAGTCAGAAGATATGTTCTTTACTAGGTCGTTCATGAAAATAACAAATAATAACGGTCCTAAGTGTGACCCTTGAGGCACTCCAGATGGAACATCAGTGGGAGATGAGGTGTATCCTCTCAAGGCTACCAACTGACTCCTTTTATTCAAGTAGGAAATTAACCAGCGATGGAGACTACCGTGAATACCATACGAGGCCAGTTTATTGCAAAGTAATCTATGATTCACCTATATTTTTATCCATATATTTTTGTTCCTAGGTTGCAATGTCATTTTGACACTTTTGGAACACACAAGACGGCGCTATTGTAAGTGTTCTCATATTTATACGGTAGGACAAGCATTTTACTCGAACTGCCATGTGTTACTGTCAAATAAGGCAATTACCTCACTTTTATTCCCACAAAACACTAGTAACGTATGCAGTCTTTCTTTATATTACATCTTTGCGTTCGGGCCTTTTCGGAGCCAAGTTCCGAAGTTCCCACCCAGAGGCGCGCTTCGTACCCGAACGGTCGCACTCGCACGTATGCCACTGAAACTCATGTTGTGAAGTGTGTGGGTACATGGCGTCACATACCTAAAAGGGACGCAGTCGTCCTAAATTACTTGTACAACAGTTACGGTCATGTGTTTTTAATTTGCTCTATCCAAACGGCCAATTGACGAAGTGTGTGCTCACTACGCAGAATCATAAAACTGTAAGATCCGATAAAAGTAATATTAAGCTATAAAGAATTTTTATTAAACATTTCGTAATCAGTCATTATGCTAACGAATTGGCTCGCTCTGTTGTTGGTATGTGTTTGTGATGCTAAATTTAAGATGAAACCTTTTATTATCGGGGGTCGCGAGGCAACAATACGCCAATTCCCGCATTCCGCGTTTTTAGCTATGGCCTGCCGTAAAAAAGACGCCAGCGTTATAGCGTACGCTTGCGGAGCTTCCGTCGTCAACCAAAGAATAGTGCTCACAGCGGCGCATTGCCTCTACGGGTGCCAGCCTCAAAGCAAGAGCTTCCTAAGACTCGCTACTGCCGATCGGAGACTGGGGGGGTACAAGTTCAACATCTTATCTTTTACCGTGCACCAAGATTATAATGAAGAGAGCGTGGAGAATGATGTCGCTGTGGCTCTCGTCGAAGGAAGTATAACTTTGGGACACAAAGTTAAAAGGGTGGTTCTGATGCCAAAGCCTCCTTTCGAAAGATCTGGAGAAATAGCAGGTTGGGGATTAATATCCGTAAGTATCTTGTTATTGTTATTTTTAGGTATGCAGGGTAAAGTTCATTAGTGAGTTGTATCGGTATTAAGAAATTAAAATTAAAATGACGTTTGTAGTTGAAATTGGTTTTCGCTCCGAGCGTAAACAGTGGATCCCGGTTCATGTATACATGTACAGTCAGGGAAGTCGGCGGAGGCTCGGGTTAAGGCGAGAATCGCGTGCGGTGTGATTGGCAGTCAAATATCGGATCAAATACCGAAAAATGTATAGTTTTGCGTACAATTTTCTAAGAACTATCTAACGTATCACCGTTTTGAATTTGAATTGATTTATAGTATTTTTTGTTCCAGGATTACGGGGCCGGTATAGTACCGGATCGGTTAAAAGCTACCACGCAAACATTTGTGCCTGACAGCATATGTCTGGCGTCGTTGAAGAGCGTGCCGGCTAACACCCTTTGCGCGAAGAGCGTCGAGGCCTCCGTCTCCCGCGTTGCTAAGTACAGTGGTATTTTGTTAGTCTCATTTGGGATGCTTTTTCCTCCAGCGTTAAATAGGTCAATTGCAGAGTTATGTCAAGAGTTAAAGTAAACATTTAAAATGTAAAATGGACACAGTAAAAGTCACGTGATCCTGCTATGAACATCTGTCTGTTACACTTTGGGATTGATCTAACATATTGCCTTTAAAACACATAAAAAAACGGTATTAAAGATTCGTTAAATTAGAAAGTTAATAAACCTAGAAAAGAATAACATTGCTCTTAAAAAGCGATATAGTTCTTCATCACAGGTCAAACGTTAAGTCAATAAGGGGATGAGAATCAAGTAACCAAGGTTACTAAACCTGTCATTACTTATTATCAAGTAAAGGGATTTTCTTCAGGCATCTTGAGATCAATAAAATGGAATAGAATTTTCTTTTTATATGAAACGAAAAGGCTTTGCCACCTTGATTGTACGCTTGAAAATCCCGGTTTATAGTATAGACGCCAGCGGCTCGTATGTTGCACGCCTTGACTAAAAGAACTGAACAGCCATCAATAAACCAAGTTTGACTTTGGTTATAGTTATTAACTAGTAAAACTTGAGAATACTAAACTTAAAATGCCATTTTATTTGTTATGCGAATCCTTACAGTTGATTAATTTAAAATAATTTGTTTTCCAGAGGTGATTCTGGAAGCGCTTTAGTGATACGGGGCTTTATTCAAGTTGGAATTGTGTCCTTTCGATGTCCAGGAGAATTTCAGTCCATCGGAGTGTATACCAAGGTCTCTAGATTCTACGACTGGATATCAAGCACAGCTCAGCAACTATATTGTGGATAGAAGCGGTGATGACAATTGTATTTTGAGGTTGTCTTCTCTAAGGGCGCTTTTAGTTTAGCAAGCTACTGTCGGACATTACTAATAAAACTAAGATGTACTGCAGCCGGGCACTTTCAGCACGTGAATTGTGGTTTTGACAATTACTTTTCTGACTAAACCAAGGTTGCTGTTATCGGGCCCATACTAAACCTAGACTATAACTGTTTATATGATGATTATTGACATAATTTGAAACTATTGGACTAATTTTTATTATTATTATTTCTTCACCGTTGGACTTTTCCTACTTCAATTGAAATAACGCCACTCAAGTTCTCGGCGAACTGCTAGTTAGCACTAGCAGTAATTTCGTATATTACCAAAATCCTAAAAGTTCACATGTTAACCAAAGTATTTAACCATTTAATTCTGTGGAAAATTCCTGATACATCATATAACTTATCAAAGAAGTTATTTTCTGTTTGTATCACATCACCTCTGCATGCGGCAGCAGTCCAGCACTAACCGTCTGAATTGACAGTGGCCTCACCTTCGATCACGAGGATTCATTCTGTTTGTAAATCCTTTCAAATATGACAAATGCGCAGTGACAAGTGTGTCTTTTTGAATTTACATTTGAACTATGCTACTGATAATGAAATTTTGCTACCCCTTGTCTGCGGTGTAAAAAAGACAAAGGGCTCTCTACAGAAACTGTGGTAATCGAGATAAAACCACAGTTTCTGTAGAATACGCCGTCGAAGTCACAGGAAAAAAACCTAGTTCGTGTACAATGAAACATTTTTATTGAGTTTTTTTAAAATAAATGGATCAACTTGTTGTGGTTTTATTTTAAACATACATTTTGTTTGGACCTTATAACTTTTACGAGCATCTTAGGGGATATCGATAATCATGTATCGAATAAAAAAAAGATAATAATACCTAGTGAGGGCCTAGCCAAGTTGCATTCGATTCGAAGTGAAATTCGAACTCGATTTTGAAATGCGATTTCGATTTTGAAATGTAAAGGCTTTCAAAAGGTATTATGTGTAGACTGAGAGGAAAAAAGCCGACGGAAAAAATATCTCTCCGCAATCTTTTATAAAGATCTTTTATAATATACTCGGGGTAGAAGATATACAATTTGACGACGACATGAAAGAAACGCACGCATGACAGCTAATTGTGCTTGCTAATGAAACGCCGCAGCCAAGCTGTTTACATTGTATGTCAATTATTTTCCTCAAACAGAAACCGTAATAGCCTGTTGGGATTTCAGTCCCAGATTTCAGTCCCTTTTGTCATCCACATAATCTTTTTCGACTTTTTGGCAGAGCGTTTCCATTATAGTTTTCTTAAACTCATTGAGGGGCAGGGATTGAATTGTTTCGGTATTTTATAGTTACAACTTATTGACATTCCAATAAATGATTTACTGCTTTTAGCCAGCCAGAATTTTGGAAAAGTCAAAGCGTTCAATTGGACTTTTTGACTTTTCTATTATATTGGAGAATGCCACTTATCTAGATTCTCTACTCTCTTATAGGTATCCATAGAACGGCACAATAACTGCATTACTCTTATTATTGCTCAAATAACGCAATAATAAATCTTAAGCGATACTGGAAACGTTCCTATTCATCACAACTTTGCATCAGTTGAATTGTATTGTGACCAACTGCTAGCCAAGGCAAACATAAGCCGGAAGAGATGCAATATTGAATATGTGACGTAGCTTAATGTATAATAATCATAGATATCTATGTTATATAATAGCAACTGATTTAGTAGTCGATGTGGAGGCAAACTAAGCATCATGTATGTTTACATAATTCGTGATTACTAAAAAAAAAACAACAAAATATTCATCTGTATAAAATTACTTATAAGGATTTTTGTTTATAAATACAATAAGTTTTTGTACAAGGACACGTGTTGTTTGTTTGGGCTATAAAACTATGAAACATCTAGGGTAAAAAATAGGGTAGTAATTTATAACAGTTTTGTGTAAAGTAAGTTCCAATATCTTGAATTAGATACAGTATTGAGTTCAAAACAGCAGATCTTTCGAACCACAGTGAGTCTTTAGATCTTTCAATTACTTACAAACAAGATAATGTCTACTGATGATGACTACGTGTGACTCACAGCGAACCTTCATAACTCCATTCAGAATACTTGAAATACCATCACGTTTAAATGCCATCAGCAAAGGACATATAACCATGCTGCCAACTACATCGGTTTCTTTTTTTTTTCATGAAGTAGCTGATGTTTTAGGTGTGTTAACGTCGTTTTAGAGACCACAACCTCACCCGCCTAAAGGGTATCAAAGCGGTTAGGCCGTGTTAAGAAAATGGCTCACTAGTCGTCGAGGCTATTGCTAAAATATGAACTCAGTACAGTTTGCTACTATATTCTTAACAAAGTTTTACTATATTTATACTATATTTTCATAACTTCTGACATTCGGCATTGCACGTCACTTACTTATTGGTAACACTACTATTTGGTAAGAAAAATGTGAAATTGTATTAATTAAAATTATATTGAATTTGTTTAGAAACCCGTGAAAAAGAACAAAGAATTATTGAAATTAAATCGTGTGCAACGCAATTTAATTTAAAATATTCTTGTTCATCGAGACTTCATAATCTATATTGTTTTCTAAGTTTATCTAAGAAATAAACACATAAATATGAAACAAAATAAAAAGGTGAAGTGAATAATAAAACCGACGAACTTGACTACTGCAAAGTAGTTAAAACACGTGGCTCGCTTAGTGTTCATACCATACTTAGTGTGGCCACTCAACCTTTATTTTATCTATCGTTTTCCTGAGAACACCAGACTCAATTCTTTCATTTATTTATTTTTCAGACAACAACACCCGCGCTCTTTGAACCAACAAGACAGGTCGAACTCTGCGCCCAATGTCTGCATCAACATGGTACAGAGACCCATGACGCTAGCTGAACACCAGAGAAAAAATAATCAAGTAAGACAAATTTATGGGCTTTTTTTAAGCATTACCATGCAGGGCTAGATCTCTTTGCCTTCCTCTAAGGGTAAAGAATTTAAAAAAAAATGTATGGGCTTTGTGTTTTGTTTTTTAGAAATAAGTTATATGACCAGTTTGTCGATTATTAAGGTAAAGGACAAGAATAGGTAATATCACAATATTGACGAAATTATTCAAATAACCCATTGTAGAATGATTTAATGATTACTTATTTCATATTATTACTATGATTTGGGATATCATCGCAAGTTGTATCGTTTTTGACAGCTTGATTATTTTGTCTCACGAAAACTTTAAAATACTTTGTCCGTTGGCCTTCGTAGTTTTACAGAGAGTAAAAATACTATATAGTGAATAAAATATTTAACTCTTCCAGTTAAATAATTCGCCGCAATCATCGAACTACCTGACGTCCATCAGGCACCACAAGGATGATAAAGATAAACTGGGAGACCAGCAACATAGTCAGAGCACTCAGGTGAGAAACCCAATCTTTCATAAAAATATGATGTTGCTTGTATACGATTACAAAATCGCAAAAGGCGACCACTTTAGTTGAAGTGGCCACGTATATAATACAAAATACATTGCAGATATATTTCGCATTGCTCGAACAGTATCTGGCTTTGCACAGACATTCCAAATATTTCAATGGCTCGGTCATCCGTCCCCCTCCCGGCACCGCCCGGCTGCCTCCTTCTGCGACATCACCTCTTCGCAGAAGGACACCGTGGCAGTCCAAACCTCTTCGCTCCCCCCCGACGTCTGACCCCAGATCATGACGCCACCGACTCCAGGCTGGGCACTCTTCAAGGGTGTACTGGGCGGTATCATCGGACGCCCCACGATGGTGACATTCCGCTTTCACGTCCTTCTTTCCGCCTTAAAGAAAGATATGCCTGCCGCCATAAAGAAAAATTAGTGTACAAGTGTTAAAGGGTTACATGTGTTGTTATTTTCCCAAATCCATACATCTATAAAGCAATTAAAATAATAAACAAGTGACTTATTGTTGCAGGCGTCCCCCACGGGCACGCTGAGGCCGCGGCGGGCGCGCGCGCGCTCGGCCGACGAGTCCTGGAAGAACGCGCTCTCGCCGCGAGAGAGCTACGACGATTGGGTCATTCCCGCCGGGGAAATACTCATAGGGCCTAGGATAGGTTGGTGGCTGTTTTTATACTTTTATATTATTATTGTAAGGGGCGATAATTTGTTTGATCGTTTGTTTATATATAATCGAATACTTTTTCAGACCTTGAATCGATTTCAAAAATTCTTTCACCGTTACAAAGGTACGTTACCCCGAAGTAAACTAGGCTATATTTTATTCAGAAAGTCCCGCGGTGACAAAAGTGACTCCGTGGCGGGGCTTCTGGTTTTTAATAATGAGGTGCTCATATAAATTAAATAATAACAAAATGTTATTATTACCTATTATTTATAATTATTATTGTGAAATATGGAGAGTTGAAGGATTCAGTTCCTCGCTAGCTCCTCGCTGCGAGCTCGAAGATATAAAGAACACTCACATTTAAAAAAAGTTCTATACTGAACCAACAAAATACATTTAACAGGCTATTGGACAATATAAAAAACAATGAAATAATTATTGCCATCCTTTAAAAGCAATTCGTATCACTAGGCATCAACAATCATTAATATTTCCTCCAAAAAAATACACATAAAGTATATAATGAAATATACATGAGTTGGAACATCAACACATGAAACGGTTTTAAATGTTGTAAAATGTTAAAGATTTAAATGACGTCACAGGCAAGTGAAAATCTTGTTGCATGCAGTGTCTCGACGCCACGGCGTGACGTCACAGCAGTCTCGACGTCATGTTGCCGGAGCAAGCGTTTTGGCAGCCTTAAATAATCAGTGTACTTTGTAATTCGTTTTTTTGAATGAAAACTTAAATAAATAAAAAATAAATACTTGTTTAAGGGTCCTTATATAATTATTAATGTGAAATAGTTTTAGAAAACCAGCAAATAACCTAATGTCTTTTATTTGAGTCTGTTGATTTCGGTGTACCGATTCTTATTTTTTACTTTGAAAATTTTCAAACGAATATTTACAGAAAAATTAAATAATGTAATTATATACATGTCTAACTTCAGGGTCTGGAAGTTTCGGGACAGTATACAAAGCGCACTGGCACGGACCGGTGGCCGTGAAGACTCTCAACGTTAAGAATCCCACTCCCGAACAACTTAAAGCGTTTAAGAACGAGGTAATGTACACATTTAAATTGTTTTAGTTCTATATTCATAATTTATAGTAACATTAAGCTAGTCGGTTATACATTTCTGTTGAAGTTTGGATCCTTAACTTTAGATATTGATTACTGGAAAAAATAGCCCTTTGCAGAGCAATTTTCAGTTATTACGGTTAACAGGAGAATATAGTTTTATTTGATGAAAGATTTCGCATGTTATCTAAACATAAGAAATGTAAACTTATTACTTTAAAAAAATCTTTATTTATTTGAACAAAAACAATGATTATAAGCATTGATGAAACAATTTTTTTGTAATTCTTCAGTCTGTAGTAATTCAGTCTCTTTTATTCTGTATTGTAACTTTATGATTTTCATATGGAATATATTTATTATAATTATTTCCATTTCTAAATGAAATCCCTTGCACCCAACAGGTAGCCGTCCTCCGCAAAACCCGGCACTGCAACATCCTACTGTTCATGGGCTGCGTCTCCAAGCCCTCCTTAGCCATCGTGACGCAGTGGTGCGAGGGCTCCTCGCTGCACAAGCACCTGCACGTGCTGAGCACGCCGCTGCCCATGCTGTACCTCATCGACGTGTGCCGCCAGACGGCGCAGGGCATGGACTACCTGCACGCCAAGAACATTATACACAGGTACACTTGTGTGGTGATGTGTCCATAATAACCGCCGTCCACCGCCATCCAGGTGGAGCATGAGATGTTCCTTCTTTATACGAGACTAACTGTTACCCGCGTCTTAGTCCGCGTGATAAAAGAAGATTTACAATGTGTGTTTTCTCGTGGGAGTGAGAGATGAAAGGAAGCCTTTGTCACTCTCTGGCCACACAAGAGCTCCATACACAAAAAGCACGTCCGTGCGCGCTCTGGTGCGTCGTGATAGAAAGAGAAACAAACACATTCACATTATTATATAGTATAGATGGCTGACCTTTCTTATTTTATACTACTTATTTCTAAACTTTTTGTAACGGAAAAAAATCATTAAATCTAGGAGGAGTTTGCTAGATGTAGATTCATTCTCAAAAGGAGGATTTCAGGGTTTTTCAAATATGTATTTATCAACTTTGACAATTACTTGTTCTTATTGACGTCATATAAAGCATGACTCTACCACCAGTTCGGAAAAACCTTCGTGAAGAAGAACTGGCAAGAAACTTCACAGGTATATTTTTTTTCAAAATAAATTTACAATGTCTCCTTATGTCTATACAAAATTATTCTTATCTGCATCTGTTAGCTAGGCAAGTCTCCCTCCCCCCAAGTATCCAAATGACGAACACCCTCAAACGGCACCCATTCACGAGTTTCACTTATAGTACCATCTTTGGTCTAACAATTTAAATACTTTTCATAATTATTTGAAGTCCATGCCCGCGTGATTCCTGATGCCACGGGAATTGCATCATAAAAATATGCTATACAACTGGATAACGTACCCTCCTATAGTGAACATATTTTTTAAATCGATTTAAAGTAGCAGCGTTTATAGATATACAAGCAAGCAAATATTTCTAATACAAGTATAGGGTCAACAGATTTGTAAATTAATGATCTATATTTGTTTGCAGAGATTTAAAATCAAACAACATCTTCTTGCGGGCCGACTGGTCGGTGAAGATCGGGGACTTCGGGCTGGCGACGGCTAAAGTGCGCTGGTCAGGTCAGTGAACCAAAGCAATCTAACTATACACACCATTAGAGTTATTCATTTGAATATTTGTATTAAAATTTGGTTTTCTCTTAAGCATCATCTTTGTATCAGATCGTTTTATTTATTGGTGATTTGGTAACTTTGTTACAAGTATTTTAATACAAGTAATAATAATTACTTTGAATTGTATAATGTTCTGGGGTTTTGAATGTTGGCTTGACAACCGAGTTGCAACCTTGCAAGTACTCAGCCCTACGCGGTGGCGCAGTTCGCCGTTCCTGAGCAGGTGAACCAAATTCAATTTAGTATTCTTAGCTATGATTCAGAAAAACTTATTTCTTTTAAACAAGAACGAGACGGAATTGAAAACAAATATGAAAAAATACCTTTTAGAATAACGACTAATTATCTATCCAATTTGTATAATTTTATATATTCAATGGCCTACTTCAAAATCTAACTAACGATACCTATTTAATTATTTATATTATTCTAAATATAATAATTAATTATTATTTACTATTACGTCTAAGTACTAATTTAAAAGCACTACCTTATTTATCTTGAAAATATTAACTCGGCTGCGATAACTGAAATTTGCTAGTCGCTGATCCGCGCGTCGCTGTGTGGGAGCCGGAGCCTTGTGACGGCCACGCCAGGAAGATGACAAATTTTTATCTATTACTTATATATAATATCTCTTCTTTGTAAATTTATTTTGTAATTTTCTATTTTTTTGTTGTGCGTTTATGTCAATAAATTGTCATTCATTCATTCATTCATTATTTATTTCAGGAATGTTATATTCTTGAAATACAAGTCTAAAATAAAATATAAAAATTAGTCGTGTACATTTCAGACTCAACGGGCACAGGCGGGGTGCAGTGGAACCCCACGGGCTCCATCTTCTGGATGGCTCCGGAGGTGATCCGCGAGATGGTGTACACGTTCAAGTCGGACGTGTACGCGTACGGCATCGTGCTGTACGAGCTGATGACGGCCGAGCTGCCCTACGCGCCCTTGAACAACAAGGACCAGGTCCGTTGTTACTAGTGCTCTCTCTTGTTAGGAAGGTTTATTTCATTGTCACTGACATATCGAGCGTTTCTGGCAAACATAAGTTAATGAAATATACGCATGTTTATTTTTACATATTGTAGTTTTCTAGCGCTGGAGAAACTGAGGTGGATATGTCTATTGCTACATAAAGTTTCGTAAATAAAGAAACAAATCTTTCAATTATATTATAACAATAGTCTTGAAGTATACGTAGATTTACCAACCTTTGGAGTCGAAGAGGCACTGATAGATTTGACAGGTTTGCGGCGCGCACGTGAAGGGATGATTTTATTGTATGCCCCTCCGGTGATATTGCCTCTAAGCACAACCACCGTTCACATCCACAGATCCTTTGGATGGTAGGGCGCGGTCTCCTCCGACCGGACCCCCGCCGCCTCCGCCAAGACGCCCCCCAAGCCCTCAAGAGGCTCTTCGAAGACTGCGTCAAGTTCTCATACGAGGACCGCCCGCTCTTTCGCCAGATCCTGGCCTCAATGGAGGCCATGTTGAGAGCCATGCCGAAGATAACCAAGAGCGCCTCGGAACCGACCCTCAACAGACAACTGCATGCTTCAGATGACTACCTGAGCTACAGCTGCGCGTCTCCCAAGACGCCCGTCAACTTCCAGTTCAATAATGATACGAACTTCCCGGCTTTCTATGGGTGAGTTTGTCTTTATATATATCTATATTTTGAATAATGTAGAAAAAACATTAATTACAGCTTAAGGGAACGTTTTCCAATTTATTTGGAGTTTAATAAACTTATGAGATAAGTTTCCTTGAAGTTACTGCGTAAATTACAATTATTTAAAATGCGTAGTTCATATATAAATTGTAGAAAATATTGGACCTCGGGTCTGTTTTTAATAGTGTTCGAGAAAAAATGGGATGAAAATGCAAAAATGGTACAAATATCATATCAGTGTTGATTCATTGGCCGCCCGAGGACGCGTCCCAAGCGACGTACTACTTCGTGAAAATCAAAATTCGAACGCTCGAAGTAGTTGCATTCAAATTCAAATTCAAATTCAAATATTTATTTCTCAACATTGACAATTACTTGTTCTTATTGACGTCAAATAAAACATGATTCTACCACCAGTTCGAAAAAAAACCTTCGTGAAGAAGAACTGGCAAGAAACTTCACAGGTATATTTTTTTTTTTCAAAATAAATTTACACAGTCTCTTTATGTCTATACAAAATTATTCTTTTCTGCATCTGTTAGCTCGGCAAGTCTCCCTCCCCCCAAGTATCCAAACGACGAACACCCTCAAACGGCACCCGTTCACGAGTTAACGCGGGATCCAGCCATCGCCCTCCTCAACCATATTAGAGGGAAGTGAGCGACCCGTCACCCGACGCTACCATAAGAAGACGTATTTTAGTGACAATGACGCTTTAGATATTCATCGGGACGAAGAACTCATCGCACAAACAGACACATTACACATGCTTTGTTACAAATACTAGTACAATCCTGTTAATGAGGGGATTATAGCCAAGGGCTTTTATCATCCAAATAATCGGATAGTTTATAATATGCTCTAGCACACAACTTCTCCTTTATAGTTTCTTTGAATTTGTCAGTAGGAAGACCTTGGATATCCTCAGGAACCTTATTATAAAAGCGTATACATTGACCCATGAATGAGTTAGTGACTTTATGAAGCCTGCTATTATGAGCTGCCAGCATATTTCTTCGTCTTGTGTTAACATTGTGCAGATCTTTTTTTCTTTTTAACAAGGTTATGTTCTTTTTAACATACATTAAATTTTCTAAAATATATTGTGAATGGAAGGTAAGAATATTTATTTCCTTAAATTTACTTCTAAGTGACACCCTTGGACCGAGCTGATAGATTGCGCGAACAGCCCTTTTCTGCAGAATAAATATAGCATCGATGTCGGCAGCACTCCCCCACAGCAGAATACCATATGTCATGAGGCTGTGGAAGTAACCAAAATAGACTAATCGAGCAGTTGTTTCATTTGAAATTTGTCTAATTTTTTTAACAGCATATGCGGCAGAGCCAAGCCTTTTCGCTAAACCATCAACATGCGGTCCCCACTGCAGTTTGGCGTCTAAGGTTATGCCCAGAAATACAGTTGAGTTTACAGGAGTCAGTTCCTGGCTCTTAACTACAATGTTTGTGTTTACCTGTTTGACATTTGGCAATGTAAATTTAACACATTTCGTTTTTTTTTCATTGAGGAGCAAATTATTAGCTGAGAACCACTGCTCTGTGTTGGAGATGCATTTGTTCACCGCTCGATAGTCAATTTCTTGTCTTTTGATTTTAAACAAGAAGGAAGTATCGTCAGCAAACAATATGACCTCGCATTGATTCTTAACGACCGATGGCAGATCATTAATATAAACTAAAAATAGGAAAGGACCAAGAACTGAGCCCTGGGGCACACCCATTGTCACTGCCGATCCTGATGATTTTTCTCCATTTATTGCAACTTTCTGTTTTCTATTAGAAATATATGATTTAATCAAGGCAAGCGCTCGGTTTTTAATGCCGTAATGGTGCAGTTTCATGAGTAGAGTAGTATGATCCACACAGTCGAACGCCTTGGACAAGTCACAAAAGACACCAATAGCATGCATGAGGTGTCTATTTGCTAAGCAGATTTGCCATTATTGGGGCTACGAATAATTATTTTTCGTATTTCGTCGGCGATAGGCTTCCCGCGAGCCATTTTGTTTGAAAATTAAATAAAATTGCATGATATTATGGTTTTTATATATTTGGAAATGACATCCTGTGACAGATTATTTGTTACAAATTAAAACAGGTAGACTTGAGACATGGACGAACTCTTTTGCATCGATTAAGAACTAGATGAACTATTTTGAGTTAGTCTTAGCATACCCATAAATTGCCCATAAATATATATTTTCGTAAAATAAGTTTTCTTTAAAAGTGCCTGATTAACAACAATAAGATAGAGAGTTTCTCCCTATACAAAATATTATTTCAAAGGCCTGTTTAATGAAAATGTAGTTAAGTTGAAAACGGGCAATCTTTGCAATATATGATTGCGAACTCTTTTGCATTGGGGCTCGTAGTCAACTTCCTATTTGCAGCTACATAACGTGACACATTGTGGCAAGCAATATTCAGCTGTAATTCAACGATACACGATTTAAATTTCAAGTGATTCAATTTATACATTATTCTGTACATGTGGGTTAATTCGGGACTCTTTTTACGTCAATTTTATTTTAGACCCACCGTCCTTTGGTTTTCGCGCCCGCGGTACCCGGTGCTCATTTATCTTTTCAGTTCTTCCGTCTACACGATTTGGAACTGTTGTGTTCGTAGACCTGTCTTCAACACAACACAGAATATCAAAATACTCGTAAACACAAAATGGTTGACAATGCTTTGTACTATTTTTCTAAATATTTTAGTCACTTTAAAATAAAATTATTACATTAATAAATTAAATATTTAATCAAACGCAACCTTAGAAAGAACCTTTTTTTGTATCAAATTATCATTGTATTCGACGTTACATACATTGAAACTGAACAAGTCGGTTGGAGCTTGTTGTAGTCCCCGCTCCGTCGAGTGCGCGAATGCTCTTTTTGATCAGGTTGAACTCACACCCTTCTCGCATCGGACTACTAGACGCAGACAGACCTTCCATCCTTTCATGGTAGATATCCCAAGAATTCGAACCAAATGCTTCGATAGTTCCTTTTTGGTGCGGGTCGCCAAGGTGTGGAATGAAGTGCCTGCGTCTGTTTTTCCAGAAAACTATAGTCCTAGTTCTTTCAAGCGTCGGGTGAATAGGTATCTCGTGGATAGACGTGTAACACCTTCGTCTTCATTGTCACTTTCCATCAGTTGAGATAGAAGACAAACGTCTTATCCTTTTTCAATAAAAAAAAAAAAGCTAGACTAGGGATTTTTTAAAGTATGTAGTATAAATGAGAACGTTTTTTGATATTACCATAATCTCCAAAATTTGATTCTTTATTTAGCGATGTTTTAAACTACAATCTCTTATTCACAGAATCCCAGTGCCGAATCAACTATATCCTTAGTAAGGAAGAAGTTTAAATTGCGGCGTCGCGTCGTCGCAACTGATGCAGCCGGTTTTCGAAAATCCTATCATTTCGATACCTGCCCCCGACGAGGGCAATGACCCTTGGAGCTCGAGCATGTCATTGAACCCACTCAATGGTGCATGTTCATTACTCTATCTGCTTGAGTGAACTGACTTTTTGTTAATTAATATTTTTCATTTTTTCATAATGTTATTCACTTAAACGGTAATTTGCAGTCTACATAACTTACAAGTTTCTGTCAGTTCATTCCTCCTCGGAATAGTTGTTATTCTGATGTTGATATTTCTGAACTTTCATCCGTTTGAAGAAAGTTGAAGCTTGTCAACAAATACCTGACGAATCAACCAAGTCGCAGTAAGATCGCTCGATCGCGGCCTGCTCGCTGACCTTCATGTTTACTCTTTGAGGAAATCACAAACCTCGAAGATAGGTGACGGCGTTCATGACGTAGGATGGATCTGGCACTCACACAAACTCAGGTTTATTACATCCATGGAACTTGTAACAACAGAACGGAGAGAGAGACAGTTGGATGCGATGCGACGGTGACGGTGGTGGCGAGATTTATTAGGGCCGTGCGACAGGAGCTTCACAACTATCTTCCGCTACTTTATTTTGATCAAATTTTGTACCGAAATGTTTACTTATAAGAATAATAAAAAATACAATGCGGTTCTGAAAGTGTTTGTGAAATCTTTAGAGATTTTAAATTATTTTTTTTATTATGGTTATAACTTTTCATTCACTACTGAGGCAGAGTGAATTGCAAGTTACTTCAAACATATTGTACGAAAATTCGATTAGACGAAAATCAGATAATAAATGAATTTTCCAAGACATTTTACCGTAAATGAAATATAACAAGTTGTTTCAATTCATCGTTTTGAAGGGATGGTTAGTCAATTGTTTTTTTATATGTGTATATAAAGAATATATATATATGGATTGTACTGCGACATGTAAATTTTTTAGACAAGATTAGTGCATGGATCTTTACATCTAAGACTTGGCAGTGTACTCTCTCATGGTGTTGTCAGAGTATCGAGGATACAGTATATTAAAGAGCTTGGCTTTCTTTATTTATGTTCTATTCTATTTCTATTTAGTTATGTATGTAAAAAATATAAAAATTATTTATTGATAAAATAAAATGTATAATTTGTCGTTGCAGGATATTGGATAAACAGCATTTCATGTCTAAAGGAGAAATTTACAAATGGGCTCAAAGTAAATGTTCTTCTTTGTGTTGGTCCACTGTTGTTCCAATGTCACAATCAGAGATCCATGTATGTTGTTATTTTCGCATTTTATTTTGTATATATTGACGCGTGTATCAACTGTGCGAGCTAAGGAGACGATCAGGCACCAAGCTGACGTGAATCGTTTGTTTCCGGACGGAATAAGTATTTTTGTATATCTCGACGCGATATTGTTGAAATGTATTTGTTTAAAGTATTATTTGTAAGTAAGAGTGGGTGATACCGTCAGTGTATCGATTCGTTGTTTTGTAAATAGTTTACTGTAATTACTGACCTTGCGGAGATGACGAATGTGAACTTGCGTGTACAGTATGGAGTGATTTTATTGCATAACTATTGATTATGGATACAATAAATTATTGTTTTAAATTAAGAAAAAGTGCTGTTTTATTTCCTTTCATATTCCTACTTAATTATTAGGACGTGTGTCAGTGGCTAGGAGAATTTCATATTTCTCACCAAAAACTATAAAAATGAATGAAGTAATACTACTGTTTTTTTATAGCACACAGACGAATTTACTCGTACAGTATAAGTGGATACGCAGCCATAAAGTACCTGCTGAATTGAGACGAACATCCCAGAATTGTTAATTGCAATCATTGACTTGCAAACAAATGGACTTCGGGTTTTATTCAATAGGTTCAGACCAAAATAGATATGATTCATATCATACTAGTCAGAGCTTTATGACGTTTCCGAATTGACGGTTAAAACATCGGTAAATAACGTTATTTTCATAAAGTTAAAAAATTATCGTTATAATAAGTAGCGGTAATGAAGATTCAATTCAAATAAATAACACTACTAATTTAGCGTTCAAATAGTGTTACTTTTTTTGTTACTTTTGTTACTTGGGGGTGGGGTTAGGATGCTCTTCGGATCGCTTGAAAAAATCGGTGGAGAGCGTCCTAAGGTGTCGTTGTATTGTAGGTAAATCGAGATCCCTGTGCAGGTCTGCGTTACGCACGTACCACGGAGCATCCGTTCTTGTTCCTAAGAGACATTTTACAGTGCCTGCCTAACATACTGTTTAGGCGGGCCATGTACAGACGGGCGAGTTTGGTAACTTTGAGAATGTGAGGTCGGAATGATAGCGTACGACCGAGCGTTACGCCTAGCTACTTGGTGGTTAGTGCCCACGGATGGGCGTACCTAGCATTCGGGTATGGGGGTAGCAGGGGCAACGGCGTTTATGTTTGAAGCGCATCGCAGAGCTCTTTGGATTTACATATTTGTCACAATATTTTTCAATTATAAAACCAATAATAAAATATCAAATTACCTACTTACCATTATATTCCTTAGAGTAGATCTCACACTTTATAAATATTTTGCGATTAGCTCGGGTAGTACCGGTGTGTCTTGTTATACGATACGGTGCGATGCCTGGCTACCGAATTATTTCAGCTCCTACAACTTATGGTTACAAGTCAAATTAGATAGTAAAAGAGACAGAAATAATATCAATAAAGTTACCGATACTATTATAGGTAACGTTATTACATTTACCGGTAAAAAAATTGAAAAGTATCGATACCTTTCATAACGTTACTTTACCTATAACGTTACCTTTGGTATTGTTACCTCCCTTAATACTTCTGTTTGTAAGACGTTAACAATCGTTCGAACGTCATTGGAAGTGGTTGTATCGCAGTTTTTTCAAAGAATAATCAAAAGTTTAACATACGATTATCATCCTAATATTAAACAACATAATAACTAAAATTGTGTGAACTCAATAAGTGGTTTATAAGTTATAAACAAAAAGTGATTAAGTAAAATAGTGTCATCCTTGTTTGGCATCCTTGCTTCGTGCCGCGGCTGCTGCGGAGCGCGCGGTTACACCCGCCGCGATAGCAAACAAAACCATTGAAATCAATATCTTTTATCCTTGTCTTTCTACTGTGTCATAGCTCGAGCAAGATAACAATGACTAAGCGAACACCGCCAAACAAAAAATCCTGCGAGGCTGACATGTCAATGGAGTATGAATCTGATTACGTTACCCAACGCAATAAACAATCAAAAAACGAACCTGACATCGATTTCTTAAATAAAAAATTTGATCATCAATTGATTGACTGGAATGAAAAAATGAAAATCTGTGTACAGACAACAATTGCGTGCGAGTTATCAAAGATGTCCGGCTTACTTTCGGATTTGAACAACAGCATAAGTAAATTGAACGTAGATAATGCTAAGATTAATCAGACCTTAATCGAGACTAATACTACACTCAACTCAATGCAAGAATCTATGAACTATATGTCACAACGTCAGGACTCATTTGAAAACCGGTTAGTTATTGTTGAAAAGAATATGTCTTCGTCGTCAGAGATACCAATACAAATAAATATCCTCGAGACTAAAATTGCACATCTCGAACAACAAGCTCGACAATGCAATATAGAATTGTCAAACATACCCGAAAAAAAATCAGAAAATCTACTGACTATATTAGATAACATAAGCCGAGAGATTGATTGCCCCATAACTAAAACGGATATAGTGGCAATTCATCGTGTGCCACACGCCGAGCAAAAGAATATTCACCCAAAAAATTTAGTCGTGAAATTCACAAACAAAATGTTACGTGATAACTTTATTGCTGCCTACCGTGCTAAGAGGGGACTCACGTCTACCGCGCTTACCATATCTGGACCTGAACATAAAATTTACTGCAACGAACATCTTACATTATATAATAAGATATTGTTTCGGAAATGCCGGGAGGCAGCGTCGAGTAACCACTACAAATATGTTTGGATTAAAAACGCCACCATTCTTGTGCGTAAGTCGGAGACATCGCCGGTTATTGCAATCAAATCGCAACAAGATATCACCAAAATTAAGTGAGAACTCGTATATAAAGTTAATGTTATTCAAAACAATATTTTGTACCAAGGTGATGTATATACATAATATGTACGACGTATGGACATGCGTGCGACTATTTGGGCAGACATTTATTATTAATAATAAAAAAAAATTGCTGTAAACATAATCACTCTAAAAGGGTTCTTTAAACTTACATACTTTTTTCTGTTATGACAAAAGTTTTAATATATTAATACTTAATACTTACGTTACGCAACTATGCCATTTACTTAAACATTTAATATTCGAATTTTGCAAAATATACTTATACTTGTCGGTGAATGTTATTCATAGGTACTTACGATTAGATTTATTTAGAATTATTATAAATCATAAATGTGATGGATAATTACGTCTTATCTATCTACTACCAAAATTGTCGAGGATTAAAAACTAAGCTACATACACTTTATATGAACATCCTACAACATAACTATGACTTAATAATCTTAACAGAAACATGGTTACAGGATAATGTTTGTGATAAAGAGTGTATTGATTCACGCTATCAGGTGTTTCGATGCGATAGGAACCTGGAGGCAGTGGGACGGCGGGACGGGGGCGGCGTGCTAGTAGCAGTACGGCGCGACCTTCCCGTAACAATGTTAAGCGCGCCCCCCTCATACGCCGCGGCCGTCGCCGCTTGTCCGCGACCGCCTCCGTCTTGTGTGGAATTTCTTATACTGGAGTTACGCATACGTAATTACTGCTTTATTATAAATGCCTCTTATATACCACCTAATGTTAACACGGATATTTATGAAACATATTTTAATTATCTCACTCATTTTGTACAGGCGCCCGGGGTAAATGATTATATTATAGTAGGAGACTTTAATCTGCCTACATTGGAATGGAATGTTTCTTATAATAATAACACAACACCTACGTTAAACAGTTGTAATTACTGTCCTTCTAATAAACATTTAATAAATTTTGTTTCATTAATAAATGGATATCAAGTGAATAAGTATAAAAATAAAAATAATAGACTTTTAGATTTGTTTATAACTAACATCAGTGATTGTTCTGCATGTGCTGCACCCGTGTCATTAGTACCATTGGACGCCCACCATCCTGCATTTTACGTACTTGTGCCTATTAGAAAAATTATTGAACCGTTGTGTAGTAAGCCACAAATACAGTTTAACTACTCGGCAGCTGATTATCAGTTAATTAATTCAGAGCGGTGTAAAATCAATTGGTCAGAATTACAGAATTTCGAGAATATTGAAATCGCACTTTCATATTTTTACGAGATCTTATATTCTATAATTAAGCAACATATACCTAAAAAAAAAACAAAGAATTCAAAATATCCTGTTTGGTTTTCAAGCGCACTTGTACACATATTTAAAAATAAAAATAAATTCTGGGTTAAATGGAAAAAGTATGGTAACAAGTCCGACTACGACACTTTTTCTCTGTTGAGGGATAGGTTTAAGTGTGAATCTCACAAATGCTATAAAAAGTATATAGCTTCGGTCGAAGATAGTATTTGTAACAATATAAAATTTTTTTGGACCTACATCAATAACAATAAGAATAATAATGATATTCCTAGCAATATGTCGTATGGACAATATTCAAGTACCTCACCTGAAGATATTTGTAATATGTTTTCATCGTTCTTCTGTTCTGTTTACGAGCCATCAAACGTGGATGATAACTTTGACATAAGTAACATTCCTGATCTAAACACTAAATCTAATTTAAATTTAAGTAATATACATTTAACTAAAGATAAAGTTCGTAATGAACTCCATAAACTTGATGCTACTAAGGGCCCTGGCTTGGATAATATTCCACCTGTCTTCTTCAAATTGACTGCAGATTCGCTTTACGAACCTATTCATTACATATTTAATCAGTGTCTCAAAGAAGGAATCTTTCCTTCTGTTTGGAAGTCGGCTCGAATCGTGCCAGTACACAAAAGTGGATCGAAATCAGATGTAGAAAATTATAGGCCAATTTCAATTTTACCTGCCTTGCAAAGCTTTTCGAAAGACTGGTTCATAACAACATCTATCCTCACGTACACGGAATAATTATTGAACAACAGCATGGTTTTGTACAAAGGCGTTCCACAACTACAAACTTACTTATTTATAGTACCTACTTGTTTGAGAGTTTGGACGCAAATAAACAAGTTGACAGCATTTATACGGACTTTCGGAAAGCATTTGACAGGGTAGATCACAAGATACTTTTGCAGAAACTGGCCTTTAACGGAATCCATGGAAACCTGTGGAGGTGGTTCAAATCTTACATCTGTAATCGCACTCAGAAGGTAGTTATTAATGGTTTTGAATCGGTTTTCATCCCGGTGACGTCTGGCGTGCCACAAGGCTCGATCCTTGGACCGTTATTATTCATTTTATTTATAAATGACGTCTGTAAGTGCTTCAAATTTAGCAATATTCTTCTTTATGCGGATGATCTCAAAATTTATCACACAGTAGACAACATAAATGATCAAGTAAAAGTTCAACAAGACTTAGACCGTTTCTCCCATTACTGTGTAGAAAACAAATTAAGCCTAAGTCTCAATAAATGCAAAGCAATCACATTCACCAAAAAAATAAATTATATCAGTAACCAATACACTCTTTATAATGTTAATCTAGATTCTGTTAAATCAATCCGAGACCTTGGAGTCACACTGGACAATAAGTTACATTTAGACATCCATATTGATAGTATAATTAGTAAAGCTTATAAAGTGTATGGTTTTGTTATGCGTACATGCTCACAATTCTCCCGACCGACTACTTACCTCTATGTCTATAAATGCATTATTCGATCTCAGTTAGAGTATGCAGTTGCGATTTGGGATCCCATTTATAATAAATACATGGATGCTATAGAGTCAGTACAGAAAAAATTCTTACGTTCTATGAATTACAAATGCTTTCGAAGTCGTCTGTCTTATAAACATCTTTTGAATAAATACAATTTAATGCCTCTTCAAGTCAGACGCATACAATTACAAACAATGTTATTGTATGACATTTGTAACAATAGATATGATTGTATTGCCTTAAATAATAAATTAAGTTACTGAGTACCCATTAAGTCACATAGCTGCAAGAAACATCAACTTTTTGCTACTTCTTCCTGTCGTACTAATGCTGGCGTACGCTCGCCTATGCGTCGTATTGTAGACATTTACAATAAATATTTTAATAGCATAGAAATAATGGGAATATGTATAGGTAAATTTAAACGAGAACTTCTTGCTAACCTATACGACCTAGATGTCTAATATGTTACTTTATAAACTTTGTTTATTTTTCTTTTTGTTTACAAAAAAAAAAAAAAACTGTTTTGAAGTTGAACTTGAAACTGTTCAGATATGTTTTTGATATATATAATGCACGTATTAAGTGAGCCCAAACCACTTCATGACAAAACTTTAAGAGTAATATGTGGTTATCGGTGTTGATAACATAATTAGTAATATGTTTAAGCTTAGTTACTATTAAGAACAAATTGTGTTATTGTTTGATGACCAAAATAAAGTAAAAAAAAAAAAAAAACAATTTTTTAACGTTATTCAAAGCTCTGATACTAGTCTTGATGCAAAGTGGTGTTGCAAAATAATCGGCTATCGATTAATCGATCGTGTTCACCCAGAATCACTCGTACTATCCATTAGACTATAAATAAATAATAGGTCTTTACCTATGAAACTGCCGTTTTGCCGTACTGGCCATTTCAAATGAAAATATTTTTTTTTTGACTGATAATTCTAATTTCAAATTAATTTTATTTGACAAACATGGAATTCTTTTTCTAAAATCGTCATTTGTTTAATAGTTAGTGTTTTGTTTTCAACGCATTCGAACATTTTTCGTCATCATGGATAAGTTAAAAATTCGAGTAATTATGGAGTATGAGTACCGTCGTGGCAGCAAAGCGGCACAAGCGGCACGCAACATCAACGACGTTTAAGGAGCGAACACTACAAACGAACGCACCACCCGTTATTGGTTTACCCGCTTCCGTTCTGGAAATTTTGACCTGAAAAATGAACCCCGTGGTCGTCCGAAAACTTTGGTCGACAATGACGAATTAAAGGCAATTGTGGAAGCTGATGAAACTCAATCCACGGCTGAATTAGCAGCAGCTTTCGACGTTAGCATCAAAACAATATTGGTCCATTTGCGTCAAATTGGCAAGGTAAAAAAGCTTGACAAATGGGTACCCCACGAACTCAATGACCGCCAGCGCGAAGTACGCGTGGAGACGTGCCTTGCACTGCTCAGCAGGCATACAAATGAAGGAATTCTGAACCGCATTGTTACTTGTGACGAGAAATGGATCCTGTTTGACAATCGTAAGCGCTCAGCAAGTTGGTTGGACCCTGGTTCAGCACCCAAACAATACCCTAAACGAAAACTTACTCCTAGAAAAGTGATGGTCATGTTTGGTGGTCTAACGCGGGTGTAATTCATCACAGCTTCTTGCCAAACGGGACAAGCATTACTGCAGATGTGTACTGTGAAGAACTGAACACAATGATGGAGAAGCTCGCACGTCTCCAACCAGCTTTGGTCAATCGTTCGGCTCCACTGCTTCTGCACGACAACTCGCGACCTCATACTGCACAGCAGACGGTCTCCAAGCTACAAGAGTTGGGGTTGGAAGTTCTCCGTCATCCGCCGTACTCACCAGACCTTGCGCCTACAGACTTCTACTTTTTCCAGAATTTGGATAACTTCTTGGCGGGAAAAAAATTCAATACCCGAGAGGCAGTACAAAATGCCTTTGAAGAATTTGTTGCCTCCCGTCCAGCTGATTTCTTCAAGAAAGGCATCAATAAGCTACCAATGCGTTGGCAAAGATGCATTGATTGCATGGGTGATTATTTTGATTAATAGAAATAAAAAATATATAAAAAAATTACGCTTCATTTGTTTCGCGAAAAACGGCAATTTCATAGGTAAAGACCTAATATATCGATATTCTCGATACAATCGATGTCAATTATACAGCAATACTATCAATTATAATAGTCTAAATGCTCAATATAATCGATTGTATCGATAAAAATTATTACAGCAGTATATTCGATGGTATCGATTTAATTTATAAATTTTTTACAATCTTGATACAAAAATATATGTTTAGCGACCCTAAAAGATGTATATCATAATATGTAACCTCACTCTCGACTTGGACGTCAATATTTTTAGGCTCAAAATCAGTCAATGTCGCCGAAAAATATGTTAAAAACGAAATCTTCGTCAGTTTGTTTGTTGTTGAGGTTTCGGATAGTAAGTGATTCTGTGAGAGTAATGAATATCTGCAGGATTTGTGCGTAGGGAGCCGCACATTGTCAGATGGCTGAATGTCATGATTTGTGATATTAGGTCTTTACCTATGAAATTGCCGTTTTTCACGAAATAAATGAAGCGTAATTTTTTTATATATTTTTTATTTCTATTAATCAAAATAATCACCCATGCAATCAATGCATCTTTGCCAACGCATTGGTAGCTTAATGATGCCTTTCTTGAAGAAATCAGCTGGACGGGAGGCAACAAATTCTTCAAAGGCATTTTTTACTGCCTCTCGGGTATTGAATTTTTTTCCCGCCAAGAAGTTATCCAAATTTTGGAAAAAGTAGAAGTCTGTAGGCGCAAGGTCTGGTGAGTACGGCGGATGACGGAGAACTTCCAACCCCAACTCTTGTAGCTTGGAGACCGTCTGCTGTGCAGTATGAGGTCGCGCGTTGTCGTGCAGGAGCAGTGGAGCCGAACGATTGACCAAAGCTGGTTGGAGACGTGCGAGCTTCTCCATCATTGTGTTCAGTTCCTCACAGTACACATCTGCAGTAATGCTTGTCCCGTTTGGCAAGAAGCTGTGATGTATTACACCCGCGTTAGACCACCAAACAGTGACCATCACTTTTCTAGGGGTAAGTTTTCGTTTAGGGCATTGTTTGGGTGCTGAACCAGGCTCCAACCAACTTGCTGAGCGCTTACGATTGTCAAACAGGATCCATTTCTCGTCACAAGTAACAATGCGGTTCAGAATTCCTTCATTTGTATGCCTGCTGAGCAGTGCAAGGCACGTCTCCACGCGTACATCGCACTGGCGGTCATTGAGTTCGTGGGGTACCCATTTGTCAAGCTTTTTTACCTTGCCAATTTGACGCAAATGGACCAATATTGTTTTGATGCTAACGTCGAAAGCTGCTGCTAATTCAGCCGTAGATTGAGTTTCATCAGCTTCCACAATTGCCTTTAATTCGTCATTGTCGACCAAAGTTTTCGGACGACCACGGGGCTCATTTTTCAGGTCAAAATTTCCAGAACGGAAGCGGGTAAACCAATAACGGGTGGTGCGTTCGTTTGTAGTGTTTGCTCCGTAAACGTCGTTGATGTTGCGTGCCGCTTGTGCCGCTTTGCTGCCACGACGGTACTCATACTCCATAATTACTCGAATTTTTAACTTATCCATGATGACGAAAAATGTTCGAATGCGTTGAAAACAAAACACTAACTATTAAACAAATGACGATTTTAGAAAAAGAATTCCATGTTTGTCAAATAAAATTAATTTGAAATTAGAATTATCAGTCAAAAAAAAAATATTTTCATTTGAAATGGCCAGTACGGCAAAACGTCAGTTTCATAGGTAAAGACCTATTATTTATTGTGGCAGCCCTAAGTTATCGTCTTGTATGTTGTCACTGATGGGGGGCGCTAGTGTTAGGATTGATAAGTCGATGTATTGACTACCGTTTCCTAGTTTATGTTTATTTTATCGATTCTTTTATTTACAGAAATAAAACAAAACTTCAAACATAGAAATCTCCTGTATTTCAATTATAGTTTTAACACTTTAACATTAACAAGTATACTTATGGATATTGAAGGAAAACACAGGAATGGTCTTATTAATACAAAGTTGCATAATATACTAGTCGTCTGTATAGTGTACCTATATAGAAAAAAACCTTTTTTTTTAAATGTACAACATGCTTTACAATATACGCTATACAGTCTTGGCACTTGCAACAGTGCAATGAACACATGTATATGCAATAAATGTTGGTGCTATCACTCCGTGCCAGTGTGATTATCATTAGCATTTTTAGAACCTCTCTCTTCAAATTTTGAAACATGCAACTTTTTCCCACCAATTTTCGCAGTTTCGGCAATTTTTAAAGCTTTTTCAACTGCTTCTGGTCCATCAAACTCAACAAAAGAAGCCCCTGCAACAATTAATACATAGGTATATTTAAAGATCTACAAACAGAACTGAGTGTTAGTAGTATGTATCATTTTAGAAGGTGCTGAAATACACATTCATTGAAAAATAATCATATTATATTTATTATGTTTATATATTCTGCATTACAAATAGTAAATGAGGCCTGGAATCGCCTATCCAATAGTTATTTAAAACTTTCTCAAAATCCAAATCTAAAACATTTTAAAAGCCCTAACATTGTTAGTTTTGGGAAGTTGGGTGAATGTTTCGTAAAAAAAAAGATAAATAATAAGAATTATAGTGATTTTAGTTCCAAATTTGTAATACAGCGTTAATCTGGATAAGTCCACAAACGAAACTTAAGGATATAATCTGGGCGATATTATCGAAGGAAAAGAAAAAAAAACGAATTTATAAAAATTTTGGTTTGCTGTGTTGCCCCCCTTGCAAACAAAACAGTGTAACTTGTAAAAAAAATTATGTATCGTAATGAAACAAACTGAATTAGGAGAAAAAATTATGTATCGTAATGAAACAAACTGAATTAGGAGAAAAAATCATAAGACGTTTTTATAAAACAAAAATTTTGCTAAAAACTACCCTTCATTCAAAATAAAGATGTTTATTTAAATGCTTTCAAATGGTAAAAATTGCATGCCCATAACTTAATTAAAACATTTTCTATCAGCTGTCAAAGGCAGGCCTTCAAAACGTGGTTTTTATCAAAGAAAGGCGTGGCTGCTGTTCAAGGCAAATTGTATTGCAGGTAAAAAAATTTTGTGCTGCTCATATGTTTCGGGAATTTTGGGGAGGCTTGCCGCTACCTTCCATTGACAGACAAAGACAGTCGCTTCGTATTACTCGTCGGTGTTACACGTTTCGTCGTTATTATTAACTATTTGTTCACTAGTTCATTTTCTAGTGTTTGTAAATTCATATGCCAAGCCGCGTTTAATCTCATTCCCAGCGGCACACATACCCGATATTCAATTAGTCGATAATATCGCCCAGATTATCCCTCAGTTTCATTTGTGCTTTATCAAGACGAATGCTGTATTTTGCATGTTTAGCATTTAAGTTGAAGTCTTGTTGAAAATGACTCACCGATAGAACTACGGCCCTTAACTGAATGCTTAATGTTCCTAATTTTCCCAGCACTGGCGAAGACAGAACTTATGCTTTGATCAGTAAGTTCTCCGTATGACCTAACTACAAGTGTAGTCATTGTAGGAGGAAGGGGGTGTAAAACTCTTATATTAGCACCATTGAATAACATATTATCATCTTCTAAGGCCTGCAAATCAAGTTATTCATTTAATTGCTAATAAAGAGTAATGAGATCAAAGTGTAGTCAACACGCTAGTGGGGATATTTAAGTGATTGTGAAGAATCAGCCTGTGAGATTACAAAATGAAAGCCAAAACATTAATAATACATGTTATTGTGATGGAAGCCACATACTATCATGCATAAATAACTAACTGCGTAAATAATTTTGTATAATTTTTGCAGAAAAAAATCTCAGACAATATTTTAATGATGGAAGTAATGATAGCAAATGTCTGATAAATTGTAATATACAATTAATGTAATTTAGAATAAAACTAAAAATTGAAGTGATGAGAAAAATATTAGAAAATAAACACACAACTTTAAGGTATTTTACAACAGGTATATCAATTATTTTGTTTTAAGTATGTAATGTGTATTATAGGTAATTACCTTAGTTGCTGCCTCACTGTCAAAAAATTGCATTTTCGTTGTAAAAGATGGGTTTAATGTTTCCGAGGGATACAACTCTGCAACTCTGAAATAAATTAACCAGCATTTAAATTTAACATACTATGTACTAATATATCACCTTATATACTTATATATGTAATGGCGATAGGGATTGTAGGGACTCTAAAAGCCACAGTATCATTTCCAAAGAAGCTGCCAAGATTTTGTAATTTTTAATTAACACTAAGAGATATTGGAGGACTATAAAAATAAAAATTTTGTGAACAGGGCTAAATTAAATCACATGACCACCCAAGTTTCAAATAACTGCTATCATATAAACACATAAGCTTCAATACATTTAATAATTCATAATAAAAAAATACACATATATATATATATATATATATATATATATATATATATATATATATATATATATATATATATATATATATATATATATATATATATATATATATATGTAAATGAATTAACCCAAAACCAGAAAGTAGTTTGCTCAGAATCGTATTGCGAATCGATCGCACCATGTTTTAATATAGGTTATATTTTTCCTTATTTATTGGCCCATGTCTAAACTATTTATACTACAACATTTCTTGCTAGCGCCCGGCCGCCCATAACTAGTTAGCATCGAACGAACGACACCGACCGACAAAACAATCCGGAACGCACCGAGTAATCACCGACCGCCATGCTAAAAATAAACCTTATTATTATAAAGTTAAAGAACAAGCCGCCCGCGTCCGCGCACCCCACGCCGATCGCCTGTGTTCGCACCTCCGAGAGCGAGGCGCCGCCGGCGCCGGTCAGTCTCCGCGCGAACTTCGTCTTGGAAGGTATCGTCCTTTCGGTTCCGATCGACGCGCGGCTGCAGGCGCCACCGCTTTCACAATGCCTTTTCGGCACACAAGTGTGCAATACACTGAAATGGTGAGAACGCTCGCGCGATGTAACGACAACGTGAGTTTGGCAGTGCGACAATTTCGTGAGCAATTCGGTGCTTCCGTCTCCAACGAGACAATGTTAGCAGCCACTCAAAGGCTTAGAGACAGTGGAACTTTTTTTCCTCCTACCGGAATGGACAGAGGCGACGACCCCTTTGACGTACGGATTCAAGAAAGGATATTGGAGTATTTCCATGAGAACCCAGAATTCAGTACACGTGAAGCAGCGAGAATTATCGGCTGTAGTCACGCCTACGTTTGGAGAGTTTTACAAGACGACGGACAGCACCCTTACCACTTTCGTCGCTGTCAAGAATTGAACTCTCAGGATCTGGCTCCACGTGTTGCATTCTGCGAGTGGTATTTAGCGAATGAACATAGGAACATTCTTTTTACTGAAGAGTGCACGTTTACGCGCGCCGGTATGTTCAATCAACATAACAGGCACATATGGAGTCATGTTAACACCTACGCATCAGTAGAGAATTCCTACCAACATAGGTTTTCTTTAAATGTATGGGCAGGTGTTCTGGGACCATACATAGTCGGCCCCGTTTTCTTAGAACGTTTAAATGGAGAAACGTACTTAAGTTTCCTCAGAGAAACATTGAGTCAGTTACTTGACGACGTGCCTCTGTATCTGTTACGAGACCTGATGTTTCAGCACGACGGAGCTCCAGCGCACTTACAGTGGACTGTTCGTAGGTACCTCGACGCGGAATATGGGGAAAACTGGATTGGACGTGGTGGACCTGTGCAGTGGCCTGCCAGGTCGCCGGATTTAACTCCACTAGACTATTTTGTGTGGGGTAGAGTCAAAACAATTGTTTATGACAGTGGACATAGTGCCAGAAACGTTAGTGAATTACGCGAGGCCATTGTGAGTGCTTTTGAAATAGTGAAAACAGACACTTCAGTGCTAAACAAACTAAAAAGACACAAAAGAAAGCGCGCGAGACTGTGCTTGCAGCAAAGTGGTGGACATTTTTAACAACTTTTAACTAGCCGCCAAAATTGGACTTCTAATAATTAATTTTGTAAGTAAGTAATAAGTGTACATAACAATCAGTGTAAATAATTGGATTCAAGACTTTTAAATACGCTAACTTGTTTGTACCTGTAATATTTTTTTTATTACAAGTTAAACATTTGTTTCTTTACAAACGTACTAGGTACTTGGTCAAATTAACATGACACCTGCGTAGTAGCGATAGCGTGTCTGCGCTTTAAAACTTTCGAGTTAAGGTGTTTTGATATAATGCCGCGGCCGATGCATAAGGCTCCCCTGGATTTGTAAGCGGCGGCTGCGGCGGCGCAACGGCGGCCGATGCATAAGGCTCCCCTGGATTTGTAAGCGGCAGCTACGGCGGTGCAACGGCGGCTGCGGCGGCGCAACGTCGGCCGATGCATAAGGCTCCCCTGGATTTGTAAGCGGCGGCTGCGGCGGCGCAACGGCGGCCGATGCATAAGGCTCCCCTGGATTTGTAAGCGGCGCAACGGCGGCTGCGGCGGCGCAGCGGCGGCCGATGTATAAGGCTCCCCTGGATTTGTAAGCGGCGGCTGTTGTTGTTGTTGTTGTTAAACGGTTATTAGATTTTTTTGAGTTCTTGTTATTATTGTTATATTTAGAGGTTTTCTTCAAACAATTGGGTTTTTTAACATTTAACAAAATGGTTTGAAAAATGAGAATTTTAAAGCTTGATATGCAAAAAAATACCTATCAGTTACGAGGTACTTAATAACTACCAATTATGTAACCGATTTAATAATATCACTTTAAACATGCTTTAAACAGTAAAAATTATAATTTTCGTAATTAAAATAAATTAGGTACCTACTAAAATACTTCTTAGCACACTCAACAAGCATCATTTGAACCAGGTGTCATGTTTAATATGACCGAGTATACAGTACCTAATAATTTAAATCGATATTATGTGACATACTATTACAAATAGGTTGCCAGTCCAAAGCCTGGGAAAGTGTGATGGAAAGTTTTGAAATTGCTTTTGAAGTTTTTTTCGGGCCATAGTTAGGCCAAGGTTTAGTTCTTACAGTTCACTCAAAATAACTTGGCCGGTGTAAAGTGAACGTCTGTTAAACTGCTGAATAGTAGTCAGCTGTATGGGCGCTGCGCTGTGCGACTCAGAGGCCGCGTGCGACGAGACGCGGAGTACCTACGCCGTAGAGCTCGAAACTTCATAGAAAGGTCACCTCCGATCTAATGTTGAATAACTTTTAAAATATTATATATTTTGGCGCAATTTATATTTTAATCATATTATTACTTATTTTTTTTAAATGAGGTGTATCAGGTTTTGGGTTAATTCATTTACACATTGTATATATATAATGTATATATTTTATATATACATAAAATCATTTTCTAGCATTTATAAATTAAATATACAGTTGACACCTGTACAGTAAATAAGCCAAAGCAATTTTATATATAAAATTTTAATTACTCACCCAATTCTTTTAATAGGCCCATATTTTCCAAAATGATCAGTGAGCAATTGTTTGTAGCTCAGCATCAGTGATATAGGTAGTTTTTCAATTATGACTGTGGATTTAGTATCTACATCTCCTTTGATACCTTTATTCCATTTGCGTTTTGTCCATTTTACTTTTTCTACCATTGCCGCTTCCCCATCTCCTTGTGATGGTAGATCTTGTAGGTTAAGTGATCTAGACCTCTTTTCTTTTTTGAATTGTTTCTGAATTTTTTTACGACTATTCTTGTCAGAGACCGTCATTTCATCAATAAGGTTAGTCAAGGAGTGTGGGGTGTCACCAATACTGAGACTTTCAATCTTTTCTGCAATGGCATCATCACTGGGATCTGTTTTTCTTGATTTCACAATAGGTTCTCCATCAACTTCCACCTCACCAATTCTCTTATTTGAGTGTTTCTTTTTCTTCTTGATGCTGCTTGCTGGATTACTGCCAGTTTCATCAATAACTTCTGTTTCAGTTTTGTCACTAAAATTTTGTTTATTTTTGGTTTTATTTTTGATCTGAGTCGGATTATCTGTGCTTTCAGTTTCAACATTAGAATCGTCTACATTCATGCTTTCAACAGGAATTAAAGATTTCTGATCACTTTCACAGTCATCGGATGCTTCAATTGTAATTTTTGATTTTCGAAATATCTTACTTCTCATTTTCTTGGGAGGCTTTTGTGTTAATTCAAAGCCAATAGTTTGATCACTATCTGTTTTAGTTTTCTTGTCTAATTTTGAAACTGGTATTGCTTTTTCCTGTACTTCTTTTAGCAATGATTTCTTTTTTAATTTTTCAATTTTTTTCTCAGACTTAGAACCACTTTCTTTTTTGTGAGAAACATCTTGTTGAGATGAATAATTATGCGACTTCGTTTTTTTTATTATAGTTTCATCACCTGCGTCTAGTAAAAAACTTACAGACTTATTCCTTTTCTTCGATTTACCTTTAGGTGTATAGTGAATTTGTTCATAATTATCTTCACTGTAATCAACCACTTGTTTGATTTTCATTATAGATTTAATTTTCGAACCACCGGCATTAGGAGTTGAAGTAGCATGAGGGTTTATATTGGCATCTTCGACATTACTCCCAGTGTTGTTTCTTTTGTTTCCTCTTACCTTGGGTGTACGTTTAGCTGACGGTACCTTTTGATCCTCGTTTATTACATTTTTAACAGCGGGTGGATAAAATTTTGCAAAATCAAAAGTATTATGCGGTTCGCTTATAGGTGTTTGCACATTCAAAGACATTATTTCATTAGATTACTCTGTAATTTTATACTTATGTTATAAAATCCAAAAAAGTATTTTTTGTCTGAGCTCTACATGAGGTTATGTTTATTTTATCACATGGGAGATTGATTAGATTGAGTTGAGATTGAGACGAGTCTCTTTTTGTCACCGGAAAAGTGACAGTTTAGATTCCGCTTTCGTAACTAATCGATAATGCAGTACCGGGCAAGAATAACTAATGAGGAGAAAAATAACTAGTGGTTTGTATTTTAATCGACGCTAGAGCGTTTGCTTGGTTTGTTGGTGGTCCATTTCTGTGTTAAATCTATCATATTTCTTAGATATATGTCTTTCAAGATTGATTGCTAATATCAGTCAGTGCAGTAGTACAATTTCCTTGGTCAGTAGCCTGTAGCATGCGTCGTAGAAAACCTATTTTAGTATTGCCAAACCACGGATTTGAATAATGAATCTAAAAATGTGAACCAAAATTACACCTGTCATCTATAAGTTAAAATTGTTGATAGGAGAACCGCTATTTAAAATTCTTTGCTTAGATGATATCTTACTATTTTTTAGTGTTGTTGTGTTTTATAGTGTAACGTTACGTCACGCGCGTCGGTGTGCTAATTATTTTGCTACTTGTTCTAAGTCACAGTATTGAGAGCATTTATTTGGCTGAACCACATGCTTGAATGTAGTCATAAAAGGGCTTCACGTTTTTGACATCACGAAAATCACATAATATCTTCCTTTCTTTTTTTGCTTGGCAACTCTAAATAATTTCATAATGGCGGATGCGCTTGCGTGATGCCGGTCGCATGTTATTAAAACCATAAGTTTGGCGTCGCTTTTTGTGTATTGGATTGTAAATTTGAAATACTTGACGATTTATAACTTGGTGAGTTGTAAGAATACATAATTATTTTCAATGTTTAACCTTCATGTGTAAGATAACGGTAAATTGCTGTGCGTCAGTAAAGGTTCGTGAATTTTCCATTGCCCTAACGCCATAAGAATTATGGCGCGCTAAAGCGTGTTTTAGGGAAATTTGTGAAAAGCATTGCTTTAATGCTCGTAATGTTCTGTGAATTTCCAATATTTTGGGAGTCATTATTGACTGAACCTAATTCTAACGTTATCTATCTACACCTTTGAAGGTATTACTTTAGTCAATCATTTCGTGAGTAGATATGCGAAAGCTTGGGTTGTACATACTTTATAGCCTTGACTTATCGGTTCTTATTGCACGTAATTTCAGATTACAAATATTTAACCATGGTTGCACAGAAGAAAGGACGTGGGGCAAAAGCTCAGGCTGCTAAGGCCGCAGCCGCTGCTGCCGCTGCAGCTGAAGAGCAGCTGCTTCAGGATCCAGAGACTGTAGAGGCGGAAGAAGCAGCCCCCGATAACAATGGAGATTCCAGTCAGCCTGAGGCTACTGATGTAGAGGGTGAAACCCCAGCAGATGGTGCTGCTGAACAGGCACAGGAGAGTGAAGCCCAAGAAAACGCAGATGGCGAAAAACCTGAGGAGAAGAAGGAGGAAAAAGTGGAATCTGGTAAAATACTGGTAGAGAATCTGCCATCAAGCTTCTTGTTTGATTACCAAGAGAAACTAAAGGAGCTGTTTTCAAAACATGGTGAAATCATCACTGTGAAGTGAGTATTCTTGAAGAGTGGAACACATGACATATATTATTATTTTTAATTCTAACATTCAAATATCAGTCCATGAACTATCATGATTTGCATAGCAAAAATTAATATTATATTATAAAATTAACATGAAAATGCTAATGAGTATTATTTTTTGTTATTAACTGACAACATTCTGATAAGCAAAATGCTATCAGAATCTTTTTGAGTGTAAAATTAACACAAGAAATTTTCTTTCTTTTTAGACGTGGTCCAATCATTGTTACTGAACTGACCACAACTCCTACATTATCGGCTATAGTCGAATTCAAAAACAAAGAGTCTCTGGACAAGGTAATCAAAAATTTATTAACATTCTTTTACTTCTTGAAGTGAGTAGAATTAGAAGTTGAATTGTGTGTGCTTGTCTATTGACAAAGCCACTCTTGTTTGAATATTTTTTCAAAATTATATTTCAATCCTTGAATACCTTGAAGTCATGCAGAATCAATGACTATTTGAATGTTTGAGCTGGCTGGTTTTCTACTCAGGGAGGACTTTTGGACTTTAGACTTGTTGTATTCAAACTATCAAAACTGTGATTTATTATCAGTGAGTAGTAGATCAGCCGAATAGAGTTTATTTGTTGTCACAAATTTTTGTAAAGAAATAATAACAAAGGACACAGTTAACAATTAATATAAATAAAATCTATTAAATTAACTTTGTTGTTACTTCTTAAGTGTTCAATTTGTATATATTTTTAAATAATAATAAGTCTTGTTATTCCTTATTATTTATTGTGAAAACAAATTTGTGGTAATTTAAATATCATGAATTTTTGATCTGCCATATCACCTCAATTCATGGACTTGAGATAAACTATTACTGGTAATGTTTAATGTAAAATAAAAAAATAATATTATTAATTATAATCTTAGTGTAGTCTTGTATGTTGCACTTGATCTTAAAAAAAAAAGCTGAAGGTTTCCTATATATTAAATTACAAAAAATTTACTGTAACAAGCAGTGCATTTTCATTTTAAATGAATTATGATTTTGCAGTTTCAAAAATGTTTAAGAGTATTTTGTCTACTTTGTGCACAATTTATCTATGTATCTTATTTTTGGATCAGTTTTTGTTCATATGCATTTTTGGTAGAAATTATTCATCTTTCTTGGAAATTGTATTATTTTTAGTTTGTTATAAATTGCATTGATGTGTACAAACATAAATTGTGCTGTGCACAACTTTGACACCTGAATATTTAGATTGTTTTGTCAAAATAAGTAAATGTGTTAAATTTAATAAATTATTGTTATCCAATAAAACTAAAAAACTCCACCTCTCTAGATTAATGATAAATGGACAAAAACTGATCTTTTCCAACATGTGTTTTCTTGGTTTAACTGAACCAAATATTGCAGGCTTTATCAGAAGAAGGAACGGTGATCGAAGGTAACCCTATCAGTGTGTCAGTGGAGTCCCGTGCCGAGACGGCAATCCTAGTGGGAGTTCCTTATGAGGCCAGCACAGACTATGTGAGAATTCTTTTTTCCCAGTGTGGAGAAGTTGTGCATATACAGGAGTTCAGCAAAACCAAGTACAAGATTTGTAAGTTTCCACTCACACATTGCTGAATCTAACTATAAATTGCCAATGGAAATATTTATTATCAATTCATTTTATTTTTAGTACGGGTTACATTCCAAGCCACAGATTCAGTGGAGAAAGCGCTTAAATTGGACCGTGAACTCCGCATCAATGGATTCCTTGTTACAGTCTCTAAGTACAGAGACGATGAGGAGCAAAAAGCTCATAATGCGAGTTCTTCTAAGGTAAATTGTAAAAAAAATATATATAAAAGTTTTTAGGGATGTGATATGGCTAAGCTTATATAAAATTAAAATTACAGAACAAGAGACAACACCCACAGAACCAGAACCGTAACTTGAATGCTAACACCAACTTAAATAACGCAAACAATGTGCGTCCCAACAACAACTTCAGAGCACGCGGTGGCTCTGCCAATAACTTCAATGCTAGAGGGAACTACAGAGGTGAGCATTTGAATTCATAGAATAAATTCACATAAGGAAGAAATTTCAAAATTGCTGTACTTATTTAATACATACGATTGATAGGAAAAGATGGTATATATTATGAAACATAATTTATTAAATTGTTTACATGTTCACAGGTCGCGGTGGCCGCGGTGGTTTTGCCGGGCGCGGCAACTTCCGTGGAGGGTTCGCGCCTCCTGCAGCCCCTTACATGCCCCCACAACCCTTCATGGGCAGGCCGGTATGTACCTACCCCATTACCACTCCACCCTTCTCTAAACCATTTATTTTACAATTAAAGCTTTCTCTCATTTTATTATTTGCATGTATATGTAGTCCTTTTTGTACATCATCTAAAATACTTCAATTTTGGCAAAGGCAAAGTATGTTTAATGTATTTTGTTAGATTTACTTATAAATATGTGAGAATTGTTTTTTTATTAGGTGGTATCTAACATTAAAGCCTTAATTTGTTGAGTATTTCTTTATTTAGAGCTTCATTTTCCTTCTATTTTCTTCGTTTTTTAATTTTATTTGCACGAATTTGGTTTCTTGCACTTTAAGACTGTATTTTTTTGCAATTGTACCAGAGCTTTTTTATTTCATTGTTTCATTTGCATGCTCATTTAGTAATTTAGATATTTGATAATTATTAACAAGAATAGAGTGCATAGAACAATATGTGCAAAGAAATGCAGTGATAAAGAGAAAGTTCAGAAAAGTTGGAAAGTATCCTAGGTCTGCAACTATCTTTGCTATAATTATTCTGTGCATTCTTTTCAGACTTTCCTGTAGAGATTCAGCGATACAGGTAAACAACATTTCATTAATTAATTTTTCGCTTTTTGTTAGGCACCTGTATTTTTTTACAATCCTTAAATTGACTTTGGCAATAGCACCCTTTACTTATAATCATTGTATTTGTGCATGAACTACTAAACTCCCTTCACATGGAGAGATTAATAGTTAAAAATTATATTTGCTTGATTATTGTTGATTTAAGTTAATTTGAGTTAATTTAACATTTAAATCCAATTGTTATTCTTCTTAGCTTTGTAGCAATTGTAAAATTCGATCTTTTAATTTAATTATATATGTTTTTATCATGATCTTTCAAAGAACATGAGTTTAGACAGGGTATTAATCAGACTATGTGCTCAGGGAAGGATTCAGTGTAAAAAATATATAGAAACTTATTTTCATAAAATATTGTTTGTAGGTATGTGTGGTATTTTCCTATTAAATACTTTTAAAGAATTAAGGATTTTTTATTTGATAATGGGAGTAGTTTGATTAACATCCTGTACAGTAAATGTTATAATTTTTCATAATGGCATATTTTGTCTAACAGGGTGGATTCATGAACGACGGGCAGAGACCGAACAAGCGGCTGAGGCAAAATTAAACTTTACCAAAACATAAGATACACAATAGTGCTAATAAGTTCTATGTCCGTTCGTGTGTTTGTGAGTGTGCAGAACCCAGAGACAATGAAATATCGACAAAATCTAGCTAAATTGTATTTACTAAGTACATGAAATAAAATTAATTTTATTTGTAAGCTAATGAAATGATATTGTCTTTTTGACAGGTAATAAATGTAATTACTGAAATTGTTTTGTTTCATTTTATGGAAGAACTTAGTTGGTTGCTCTAAATATAAGTAATGTAAAAGTTTTGCTCAAGTTCTATTATGCTTTTTGTCCCCATAACATTTGGTGACATATGGAGTGTAGTGCAGACATGTAGAGTAATAGTGCAAACAGCTATTCAACTGATATCCTATAATAATTTACTTGTCCTGTGACATCACGTTAAGGTAATGCCTTAAGAAAATCCCTTGTATAGGTAGTGGTAGTTGTGAATGATCGATTGTAAATATTGAATGTCCACATGAACAACCTGAAGTAAAAGCAAAATTATATGTGTGGCTTAAACACTCACAGTACGGGCGTGAAAGCGTATCAAACAAAATAAGGCGCCAAACCATTCACATACGTTCTAGGGAAAGATCCCAAGCGCTATTTGTTTAGCAATCGGGGCTAAGATGTTCATATGTATTAACCGATTCCTGGCTCATGACGCACCTAGCGCGTCATGAAGAAACATTCAGGGAGGCCCATGACGCGACGAGCGCGTCATTAAAAAATTTGAAATCAAATTTTAATTCAATTCAAACAAAAAAATCCTTTTATTTTATATAAAAATTAACACATTCGAGTCTCTAATATCTGTGGCCACGACATTCACCAAGATATGGGGGATCTATTTTTTTCTCGAGTCAAGAAATAGCAATTTTTTTGAGTCTGCCATTGCTAAAGTATCTATTTTGTTACACAACAAAAACGAGCAGCAATTTGACGAGTTCTATTCGTGCGATGACGTAACCACAAATTAGACGCCATTCATAAAAATAGGCGCGGTCAAGTGGACGCTGGTATTGATTTTTAAGATAACTGGTTAGAAAAATATTTTATGATTTAATATTTTTTATTATTGTACTATTTTTGAAAAACCTTGTTATTTATTAAGATTCTATTAAAAAAAGCATAGGTAGATATACTCAATACGTAGTAGGTAGCTACACCTGAAAATAATGCAAAATTATTTCCATCTAACCAGTACGACGTAATATCGACAGTCTTATAAATAAATGAAAACTTTTACATAATACTTTCAAAAGATCGATATATTTTGCGTCATGCTAGCCTAGCTGTAGGTGCCTACACAATACTCATATAAAAGGGATTGAAATGAAAATTCCCCGTGATTTTTTGAATCTTATCAATTTAATTTGTAAGTGATTATTCAGAATTGTTATGTCCGTTAAGTAGGAAGTTTGTGTATCTGTGTAGGGGTATTCAATTTGAAAGGTATTTAGACCTTTCCAGGTTCAGTATAGAAGGATGACAAGACGTTTCTCGGTCATTCGATCTATTCTATGGGCTATTTTATCTATTCTACATGTTATGCGGAATGTGCGTATTAATGTGCCTTAAGGATGCACTATGGTGGGGGGCGTACTCACAGACTGATTATTTCGTAAGGTTCAACGGAAAGGAACGTGGAACGCTTTAAGTTGGTAACTAAATTTTAAGTTAAAAATTACGTGTAAACAGTCCGTTAAGTGACATGTGATAGGTAAAAATTTAGTACGCAAGTGATTAAGTAGATTAGGATTCGTTCTAGTTTTCGCATAAGGTGGTGGGCGGAGCTTCGCACTTAACACGTTTGGACATGATTTTTTTACTTAAGTGCATAAGATGACAAAGCGATTGGTAGCAAGCGCTCGTATGTCGGTAGGTACTTATTTCGCATTATCTCCTTTTTATAAAAAAATTCAGAGTGGAGTTTGGACTCTACTTTAAAATTTGTTGAAGAATATTTAAAATATGAATGCTTGTTGAATATGCGAAGTAAAAATTCAGAAAAAACATAGTCTTTAGAAATTTTAGTTTTTGGGACAAATTCATCTCTGAATTTGGCCAATATCCCGCTTACCACAAAATATCTAAGTACAGAATTGACGAATTCCTTGAGTTTCATCACCTTTCATCTGTATTGAACTTATGAGCTTGACTACTTAAGGTGTTTGTACACAAAAGTGTAATGTAGAAACTTAAAATTGAGTTACCAACTCAATTACTTGATACTTGTGATACGCGCATTACTTCGGTCAAAAGTTAGGTAAGGTTTACCTACTCCGTACGGTAAATGTTTGGTTACAATACAATAGGTTTTGTTTATCAGAGTTTTAACCTGTATTACCCACAACGAGAGCTCGCTCGGGCGATCTCGGTTCCAATAGTTTTTAGTGGGTGAACCTCGGCTGGTGCGGAATTTTTTCTGCGGAAATTTTGAATTGCTATCTCATTTAATTGGGAGCACGTTGTTGCATTCATTTTTTAGTTAAAATAACTGTTACCTGTGTTGCTTCTAAATATTGTGCGCCTTTCAATTCATAATTTTGTCAGTAGTGGAGGTCTCACACCACTGGACCTTGCGGGCTCAAACTTAGCGTCGTGAAAGCAACCGCTATCGGAGGGTTTTCAAAATCCAACCATATAAATGTAAAGCCGACTTAAAACGAATTAAACAGGTCGCAAATTATACATTATTTTTTTCGTTTCAAATGTTTCGAAACAATATTTCGATATGAAGAGGTTGAAAACCACATATTTCAATAAGAGCTTATTCATTACATCATCGAACATCTCATACCATGTACATACCGAACGGTGTCTTTTCAAGTTTACCCACGAGTATCATATCTTGTCTACCCATCCTTAACACAAACTAAAATTATTCAAATATAACTTGTCTATATTAAACTCATTGTAACTCAACTCAAGCACCAATGCTTTTAATCGAACAAATAATATTCACTCTTAGGAATAATCTCGACTTCACTAACACAAACTCGTCTACTAGCGGTAGAGGTTCAAAGGTCATGAAAATATAATGCAAGTGAATTGGTGGTACTTGTTTCAAATAGGCCCGCGAGGTGATAACTTGAACAGGTTTTGTAGAACAGAAATGTAGTAAAGCAAGTCAACAAACACATTCTAGGTAACGTGGCTTGCAATAGTCTGTACCTACTATGTATATGGATATATGGATGTCTTAGTGGCTTGCTGCCAAAAACACAGAGACAACCAATCGTAGGTTACGTCGTTTGGATACTGGGGAGGAGGGAGACTAGCCGAGCAGATAAGAATAATTTTGTATAGACATAAAGAGACACTGTACATTTATTTTGAAAAAGAATATACCCGTGAAGTTTCTTGCCAGTTCTTCTTCACGAAGTTTCTTACGAACTGGTGGTAGAGTCATATTTTATTTGATGTCAGTAAGAACTAGTAATTATCAATATTCAGAAATAAATATTTGAATTTGAAGTACCTATGTCGGGATATTTAACTAAAAAGTTTAAGGCTGCATCTGCTCAGTTGTTTCTTGATTTTGAACATGTTTGTCAGGTCGCATTACATGACCTCCTTTTTGGTTGGATATCCCGAGTTCGGATCACAAACACAGATTATTGTTTATTGTATTTAAAGTTGTATTGGTCCTCAGTACGTTTCATGTTTAGATCTGGGTATTATTAAACATAATTATTGGTCCCTGGAGTATATCTCTTGGTATAGCAGATCGCTTGGTTTTTTCAACGCTCGATCTTCTGAACCACCAAACGGGACTGTACTTCCGTATAGTATATATAATCCGTATAGTATGTATATAATATTGTCTATTAAAAATTAAGAGCCAACAAGAATATTATACAAGCACAATAATACAATATGTTTCTATACGTTTAATACGCACAATTTAAGAATTTTGTCTAAAATTACTTTTGGACTTTGGCACATGACTAATTACTACTTAGTAGCTACTTAGTAAGAAGCAGTCCTGCCTTTTGTAATAGAAGTATCGGTATCAAACTTTTTTAGGGATCTATTTATTTCTTTTATTCTGAGTTTTCCTTAATGCTATGCGTGGACATCCATCACACAAGTCATGGTTGCTGTAGAGGTGCACGAGCGAGGCTGGGATTTTGTTCATTTACTCAGCTCCTAAACTCCGTGCTCCGGACATGTTAAGCCATCGGTCCTGGTTGTTGTCGAAACATAACTGTCGGTATAATGACCCGTTTTTACCATCATTCCAAAAGTGGGAGTAGTCGATTTCTTCGCTTGTGACTTGAGTCTTGTTCCCGCGCTGCGCCTGCGGTGGCTGCTCGACCAACTCTGACACCACAGGTTGTCATTCTCTTCAGCGATAAGTAGCAGCAGAATTAACTCCTAAACAAGTGCAGCGATGTTCTACTCGGGGCCCATAGTGTTATATGGTAGTGAATCTACTTCATTATACTTTCAAGAGAAAGTATCGCCACAAGCCTAACTACGCGGCGCGAGAAGTAATCTAATTGTTTGTTATAGTTTGTGCACAAACAAATCAAGTTATGTTCATAAATACTATGGTGAGTGGAGATTGCAATTCTTCCGGCGGCTTGAAGATACAGAAAATTCCTATTTTGATTTATTTTCAATGACGAGAATTAATATAAATTTAGCTAATTAATAAGGTTTTTAAGGTGAAGGTTAAGGTGTACCTGTTAGTGTCATGTGAACATGATTTTAATTAAATAATTAATTTTTGATATTATAAGTTTTTTTATTACTTATCATTGACATAATATATTAATCAATCTTAAAAATCACACACTCAACTATACTTATCAAATTCTTTAGGCTCTGATCAAACATTTAAACATCCATACCCTTAAATACTTTTATTGCATAATCTATGATTTATATTATCCAATTTGTAAAAACTCTTTCATAATTTAGTTAACTGTTGTCGCAGTTTTTTATTTATGCATGTTGTGGCAGCCTTAAATAGAGTGTACATTTATCTCTATAAGAATATTTCGTTGTAACTCCTAATGTATTACTCACTGGTTGTCCTATTATATAAATATAATAAATAAATGAGTCCATTATGTGTTTGTAATAATTTCGTAAATATTTATTTATCGAAATTAACCAACTTTTACCTGATACTGTCGAGTATTACGACCAAGTCTAGTAATACCTAGATACACGAGTTACCATTTGTATAACATAAAAACTGTATTGTACGTAGTAACGGTAAATAAATCAAGACGACAAAACTATACAACGAAACAAAATCACGCTATAAAATTAAGTAAGCATCTAATGATAACTTTTACTTGCGCATGTAAGTAGCGTTTATTGGCGTCGTGTATTCGATGGCAGCTAATTTTTTCATTTAGAAAACACATAACGAGGTAAATGTATGCGGTGTGTTGGTTATTCATGATGGTATCTGGAGTGCGCGAGCGGGCCTGCGCGTGCGATTATTGAAGTGTCTGCGAGCGTCGTGCCCGGACGCACTGTTTACAAACAAATATGCTAGTTCCATTATTATAATGAAGAAAATATTGTTCATAACCTTTCTAAGTTTCGCCTTCGCGGGATGCAGTAGAAGTTTACGTGGGAGGCGAATAAACTATGAAGATACAGACTTAAAAGTGACGAAAAACCCGCGCCTGCGCAACGAGATTTTGGAGAATCTGTTCAATATTTACGACCCTTCGTTTTTAGCGCTTGTGTGGCCGAAGATCTTGAATGGGGTGCATTTGAACCTGGGGGTGGCGTGCTGGGAGGATATTAGCGAGTTCTTCAGGGATCTATCGGAGGGACGGGCTTGGGCATACGATGGCAAGTTATTTAGATTTTTAATTATTTGTGGCTCTGCTTGATTTAAAGTACTTATGTCTGATGGTGAAATATTTACAATTCAAAACAGCAAAACTTTTCTTGGAAAGCGGCTTAGAGTCTACTTAACTTTTAAATAAACATTTATCAAGACGAAGTAAAAAAGCTCGTGGAACAGTCGCATGTACCTGCTGGAAAGATAACGACCGCGCCGAGCGTCAGCAGTGCAGTGGTTGAGAGTCTGGCTCCCGATGTGTGAGATAATCCACACCTAACACCCGCACTCAGAAGCGTCAAGTTACTTAAGACTTCAAATCGCCACAAATATAAATGGTTTCATTATTGAACAAGATCGAATATTGATTAATTTATGCTGAGCGATCTTGAAATGTATAATCGGTCTGTCGTAGCTTCTGATTGTCATAAAACTTTCCAAGTGGGCACTCGTTTGTCAGCTAGAATATGCGAAAAGGTTTTACGTTTCTCTTGCAAACATTTTAGTAGGATGATTTTAAAGACATAGTAGGAAATTAATTTAACCACTCCTTCAGATCTGTTTGCGCAAGCATTAAAAGAAAATACAAACTTGCTATATTTTTAGGTTATTTGTTGGTTATATTTTTTTAAGACTGTTAAAAAATTTAAAGGCTGTATAGCATTAAGAATTAAGCCTGTGCGGTAAGCAAGTTGAATATTTTCGTAGATACTATAGGTAGTGCGGTGGACTATATAAGCAAGATTGTATAAATTTCCAGATACCATCGCTTTCACCTGGTGAGGCTCATCTCCCTGATCTGGGATTGTTGAGGTTGTCGTGGTAAACACGCTGGAATCTGTATTTTAGGTTTTACCACACCAATCGATCGACGTTGATTGGTGGCAAAAAAGACCAGTCGACGTCGATCGATGGTTTCTACCACACCAATTGATCGACGGACGATCAATTGGTGTGGTAACACCCTTACGTCGTCGAGGCTGGAACGATCTCAGTAGTTTATTGACCACTTTGTCCATATGTGTAATAATCCAGACATAAAAGCCACTGTCTGTTAGCGGACGGTGTTGTCTATTTATAATGTGTAAACTATATTTTCGGAGTTTCTCATAGATCTTCTTGGTTTGGAGATAATGCTAAGGCTTTTAATTGATAATCTAAGAAATTAAATAATTTTGAAATAATTTTCCGCGGTGTACAGAAATAGCATTCCAGATCTGAAAGAAGCCCATTCAAATCTAGTTTTTGATTTTTTACAAGGTTGTAATTATGTTATCAATAAAGTACATTGAGGTATGCAGTACATAATAATATATAACTTGATCTGCCTTTCACCCTAAAGTAAAATGTCTAGATGTATCCATATGTTATCCATAATTTATTAATAACAATGATGACGAATTGCCTAGTGCGTGTGGCCAAATACCCGGAAAGCAATAGTTGATGAAAAACGTAAATAAAACCAATAATTTATTTATTAAAAATATATTACAAATAAAAGTGAATCTTTCTATCATGAATATTGATAAGAAGAGGCGATGAAAATAAATGCTGTGAATCGAAACTGTCTTCACAGAGCGTCAGGTAACAATTATTTATAATGAATATAGATGTACTTGGAAAAATACTTGATAAATTATGATATTAATTATTTAATAATAACAGCAATTAACATGCACGCGTTGTGCTTTTTTTAATATAGTACACTTGCACATTTGGCAAATACATATTGTTTGATATCTGTTAAAAACTATCTTGTTAATTTTACAAATTGGTTTTTTCCTTATGTTCTCTTAACATGTAACATGAATCTTCCTAATGTTAAAACAAAAAGATAAAAACCACCTATGTGCTTTACTTGATCTCGTCGCGTGCGCATTACTATTGCGTAATTATCAAAATGTCAACGATCTTTACAAAATACTTTCGATTTAGCCGTAGCGTTCAGTACGCACACGTACTTATTACAATTTCATAAGAAATATTTTAGTTACTTAGAAGTGAAGAGATCACTTGCGGTAAAAGTTGTCGTGTCGCAAGAAATCGATAAATCGATAGAATGATGTCTCGTGTTAGAATACTAAATGTGTAGTGATTGAACGTTATGTAAGGGGTATTGATCTTACGCAACTATATAATTGATAGGTGTTCAGTGTGGTTTCCGCATTGTTGGTTCCTGAAAATAATTACATAGGTAGTGAGCCTATTGTCTTCGGTGATGTTTGTTTCTAGAATTTCTAATACAAATAGCATTTAAAGAATGTCGAAAAATAAGGCTAACGAAGACGATTCATCCTAAACTTAATTCACTGAAGTCTCTGATGCACACCACAGCATCCTGGTGCAACAAAACCACTCATTGTTCAGTAACCAGTCTTCAAACCTTAATGTTGCTCACTGTCCATCTTTCTGCAGGAACTTCAACCTTTGTATCTACTCCCTATGAGGCCTTGACTGAGCTCCTATTATGACTGACTTTGGGTGTATAAAAAGTCTTCCTATGGCAACATTGCCATTCTCAATATCATCCATAGGAAAATATTTTTTTTAAATTATTTATTCAGATGCTTCAAAGCTGCGTAACGTGGGTTGTGTTGGGGCAGCTGCGTGGAGACCCCGATTCTCGGTTTTCTTCTCATACTAGTTTCCCCGCAGTGTTTACAAGAGATCCCTTTGCCACTCTTTAGGGAGCAAAATATGTAATAAATAATAACAAACAAGGTTCTTATACTAACAGACTGCAACAATTGTTTTCAAGCCATCGTAGGTAACCCTTTCAAATTGGGGCGTTTCGCACCTGAAATCTCCAGAGTTTGCACTAGCTTGGTTAGTTGGTCACTCAGGCATTTCAGGAAATAGTTCAGTTGATGCCTTCGCTAAGGATTCCATTGAAGTTGCTGCTTTGGCACACTATGAGTGGTTTGCCGAAGACCTGTAGTGCCTTTTTGTTTTTTTACTTATTTCACAGCTGTCAACCGAGTCGGTCCGCGACCCATCTGACAGTGACATCTGTCTATGTTTGTAGTATGTGTTGTATTTATTGACAGTAGTTGTGATTACTTGACTAATGACGCTTAGCCGACCGTAGGCTCTAATTGGAGTTGCCAGTGTTCCAGTAATTGCTCAGGCTGCTCCTTGGAGGTCAACATAGGAAGGACTGTGGTACCGCCCCCCACAAGATCTTAACAAAGAAACTCTACTACCTCTAAACGCTGTCACAACCGAAGGCACGTTTACAATCAGCGTGGGATTCGTAATATTACAATTCTTTGACAGTGAAAGGCAGGCTTTTTGGTGGAATACAGGCAGCCAGCCACCTAAACCTTGGTTCCACAAATGTAGGAATAAAGACAAAAAAAAAACAGTTTTCACTATTTTAGACTCCGGCTGGGTCATTGTTGCACTCCAGTGTTCCTACATAAAAAAAAGTTTTAAAAAACCCAAATATGTGATTGTGAATTAGAACCTGGAATAGCAAACTATATATTTTTGAAGCTGTCCTCTTCTTCCTGCTTTCCTATTCGATTTTAAAACTTAGGTACTGAGAAGTCGGCTATCAATAATTTTTTTATTAATTCGTTGTTCTTAAATTGTACTGGTTGCTATTAATACTGATTCCATTGCTACGAATGCTTATAATTCTTTTAATTTCATATGAAATTAAGAACATGTTATTTTTATGAAACTCAAAGTATAAAACAACAAAGCTGACAAAAGCTGCAAAACGAATTGACGATCTAAAATTCTAGGTTTTAAAAGTAGGTAATTGTACACCCAGGGCCACGTCAGGAAAATGTATTGTGAAAAAAGATTTTAAGCTGGTAAAAGATAATGGCCAACGGACAGCGCTGCAACTGGCTTACCTACTGGCCAAAGTTCGCCTGTTACTGGGATGTAGGTATGTACAAATATTCGTAATCAAAATATAATTTGATTACAATACAAATCCCGAAAAGTGGACCTGATTAATTCGCTTGAGGGCGGCAATGGCTGGACCTCAAGCAGCCTTTACGAGTGGAATGAGCTCAAAACCTTTGTAGCGTTTTCGAAATTATGTATTTGACAACGATGCAATTTTTTATATTTTATAATATATGTACTGACTTAATTAAAAAAGATACGTAAAGGTATACACCTAACTTTATAATATTTAGTTTAAATCATGTCATGCAGTGCCTTTCGGTTACAGATTGATATTCGTTCGGTCGGCCGCGTGTTGACGCTCTTATGTTTTTGATTAAGAAAAAAGAACAGATTAAGCTAATTAGTAGTAACTAAAAATATAAATAGATACTTAAAACTAAATCAAGTTTGTTTTACAATTTTTAAGACACATTTGGGGTGTTTGAACTCCTTAGCGTCCAAAATTCACCACTGTATATTTTTGTACAATCCATCTCATAATATGAAATTATGTTATAATCGAGGAGTGTATTAGGTAAACATGACTAAGACGTCAAGCCAAAAAGGAAAAGCAAATTAAATTTTAATTTGCAATAAAACAATTAATTTCAAGAACAGTAAATATTTCTTTTGTTAAGAACCGCCATCATAATACGTTTTCTTGATTGTGTTCCGGTTAAAGGAACACCTGGTGTTCAGCCAGCCAGTCAAATAACTGGAACAAAGGCAATTTCAACTAAAGCCTACAATCGGCAACTCGTCATTAACTTACTAATAAATTTACCTTTAAAAAACTTTTTAAAGCACACCTTCTTGACTTCCAAAAATCCTCGCAGTGGGGGATTGTGTCCTTCTGGCCGGCCTCTCGCCACCAGCGCTGTGTGCTCATGGGCATGGTGATTTACTTTTCCTTGTAACAAGTTGATGAGCTATTTATGAGATAAAATCCTCGCAGTGGGAGACTGTGTCCTTCTGGCCGGCCTCTCGCCACCAGCGCCGTGTGCTCATGGGCATGGTGATTTACTTTTCCTTTTAACAAGTTGATGAGCTATTTATGAGATAAAATCCTCGCAGTGGGAGACTGTGTCCTTCTGGCCGGCCTCTCGCCACCAGGGCTGTGTGCTCATGGGCATGGTGATTTACTTTTCCTTTTAACAAGTTGATGAGCTATTTATGAGATAAAATCCTCGCAGTGGGAGACTGTGTCCTTCTGGCCGGCCTCTCGCCACCAGCGCTGTGTGCTCATGGGCATGGTGATTTACTTTTCCTTTTAACAAGTTGATGAGCTATTTATGAGATAAAATCCTCGCAGTGGGAGACTGTGTCCTTCTGGCCGGCCTCTCGCCACCAGCGCTGTGTGCTCATGGGCATGGTGATTTACTTTTCCTATTAACAAGTTGATGAGCTATTTATGAGATAAAATCCTCGCAGTGGGAGACTGTGTCCTTCTGGCCGGCCTCTCGCCACCAGCGCTGTGTGCTCATGGGCATGGTGATTTACTTTTCCTATTAACAAGTTGATGAGCTATTTATGAGATAAAATCCTCGCAGTGGGAGACTGTGTCCTTCTGGCCGGCCTCTCGCCACCAGCGCTGTGTGCTCATGGGCATGGTGATTTACTTTTCCTATTAACAAGTTGATGAGCTATTTATGAGATAAAATCCTCGCAGTGGGAGACTGTGTCCTTCTGGCCGGCCTCTCGCCACCAGCGCTGTGTGCTCATGGGCATGGTGATTTACTTTTCCTTTTAACAAGTTGATGAGCTATTTATGAGATAAAATCCTCGCAGTGGGAGACTGTGTCCTTCTGGCCGGCCTCTCGCCACCAGCGCTGTGTGCTCATGGGCATGGTGATTTACTTTTCCTATTAACAAGTTGATGAGCTATTTATGAGATAAAATCCTCGCAGTGGGAGACTGTGTCCTTCTGGCCGGCCTCTCGCCACCAGCGCTGTGTGCTCATGGGCATGGTGATTTACTTTTCCTATTAACAAGTTGATGAGCTATTTATGAGATAAAATCCTCGCAGTGGGAGACTGTGTCCTTCTGGCCGGCCTCTCGCCACCAGCGCTGTGTGCTCATGGGCATGGTGATTTACTTTTCCGATTAACAAGTTGATGAGCTATTTATGAGATAAAATCCTCGCAGTGGGAGACTGTGTCCTTCTGGCCGGCCTCTCGCCACCAGCGCTGTGTGCTCATGGGCATGGTGATTTACTTTTCCTATTAACAAGTTGATGAGCTATTTATGAGATAAAATCCTCGCAGTGGGAGACTGTGTCCTTCTGGCCGGCCTCTCGCTACCAGCGCTGTGTGCTCATGGGCATGGTGATTTACTTTTCCTATTAACAAGTTGATGAGCTATTTAGGAGATAAAATCCTCGCAGTGGGAGACTGTGTCCTTCTGGCCGGCCTCTCGCCACCAGCGCTGTGTGCTCATGGGCATGGTGATTTACTTTTCCTATTAACAAGTTGATGAGCTATTTATGAGATAAAATCCTCGCAGTGGGAGACTGTGTCCTTCTGGCCGGCCTCTCGCCACCAGCGCTGTGTGCTCATGGGCATGGTGATTTACTTTTCCTATTAACAAGTTGATGAGCTATTTATGAGATAAAATCCTCGCAGTGGGAGACTGTGTCCTTCTGGCCGGCCTCTCGCCACCAGCGCTGTGTGCTCATGGGCATGGTGATTTACTTTTCCTATTAACAAGTTGATGAGCTATTTATGAGATAAAATCCTCGCAGTGGGAGACTGTGTCCTTCTGGCCGGCCTCTCGCCACCAGCGCTGTGTGCTCATGGGCATGGTGATTTACTTTTCCTATTAACAAGTTGATGAGCTATTTATGAGATAAAATCCTCGCAGTGGGAGACTGTGTCCTTCTGGCCGGCCTCTCGCCACCAGCGCTGTGTGCTCATGGGCATGGTGATTTACTTTTCCTATTAACAAGTTGATGAGCTATTTATGAGATAAAATCCTCGCAGTGGGAGACTGTGTCCTTCTGGCCGCCCTCTCGCCACCAGCGCTGTGTGCTCATGGGCATGGTGATTTACTTTTCCTATTAACAAGTTGATGAGCTATTTATGAGATAAAATCCTCGCAGTGGGAGACTGTGTCCTTCTGGCCGCCCTCTCGCCACCAGCGCTGTGGGCTCATGGGCATGGTGATTTACTTTTCCTATTAACAAGTTGATGAGCTATTTATGAGATAAAATCCTCGCAGTGGGAGACTGTGTCCTTCTGGCCGCCCTCTCGCCACCAGCGCTGTGGGCTCATGGGCATGGTGATTTACTTTTCCTATTAACAAGTTGATGAGCTATTTATGAGATAAAATCCTCGCAGTGGGAGACTGTGTCCTTCTGGCCGCCCTCTCGCCACCAGCGCTGTGTGCTCATGGGCATGGTGATTTACTTTTCCTATAAACAAGTTGATGAGCTATTTATGAGATAAAATCCTCGCAGTGGGAGACTGTGTCCTTCTGGCCGGCCTCTCGCCACCAGCGCTGTGTGCTCATGGGCATGGTGATTTACTTTTTCTTTTAACAAGTTGATGAGCTATTTATGAGATAAAATCCTTGCAGTGGGAGACTGTGTCCTTCTGGCCGGCCTCTCGCCACCAGCGCTGTGTGCTCATGGGCATGGTGATTTACTTTTCCTTTTAACAAGTTGATGAGCTATTTATGAGATAAAATCCTCGCAGTGGGAGACTGTGTCCTTCTGGCCGCCCTCTCGCCACCAGCGCTGTGTGCTCATGGGCATGGTGATTTACTTTTCCTATTAACAAGTTGATGAGCTATTTATGAGATAAAATCCTCGCAGTGGGAGACTGTGTCCTTCTGGCCGGCCTCTCGCCACCAGCGCCGTGTGCTCATGGGCATGGTGATTTACTTTTCCTATTAACAAGTTGATGAGCTATTTATGAGATAAAATCCTCGCAGTGGGAGACTGTGTCCTTCTGGCCGCCCTCTCGCCACCAGCGCTGTGTGCTCATGGGCATGGTGATTTACCTTTCCTATTAACAAGTTGATGAGCTATTTATGAGATAAAATCCTCGCAGTGGGAGACTGTGTCCTTCTGGCCGGCCTCTCGCCACCAGCGCTGTGTGCTCATGGGCATGGTGATTTACTTTTCCTATTAACAAGTTGATGAGCTATTTATGAGATAAAATCCTCGCAGTGGGAGACTGTGTCCTTCTGGCCGGCCTCTCGCCACCAGGGCTGTGTGCTCATGGGCATGGTGATTTACTTTTCCTTTTAACAAGTTGATGAGCTATTTATGAGATAAAATCCTCGCAGTGGGAGACTGTGTCCTTCTGGCCGGCCTCTCGCCACCAGCGCTGTGTGCTCATGGGCATGGTGATTTACTTTTCCTTTTAACAAGTTGATGAGCTATTTATGAGATAAAATCCTCGCAGTGGGAGACTGTGTCCTTCTGGCCGGCCTCTCGCCACCAGCGCTGTGTGCTCATGGGCATGGTGATTTACTTTTCCTATTAACAAGTTGATGAGCTATTTATGAGATAAAATCCTCGCAGTGGGAGACTGTGTCCTTCTGGCCGGCCTCTCGCCACCAGCGCTGTGTGCTCATGGGCATGGTGATTTACTTTTCCTATTAACAAGTTGATGAGCTATTTATGAGATAAAATCCTCGCAGTGGGAGACTGTGTCCTTCTGGCCGCCCTCTCGCCACCAGCGCTGTGTGCTCATGGGCATGGTGATTTACCTTTCCTATTAACAAGTTGATGAGCTATTTATGAGATAAAATCCTCGCAGTGGGAGACTGTGTCCTTCTGGCCGGCCTCTCGCCACCAGCGCTGTGTGCTCATGGGCATGGTGATTTACTTTTCCTATTAACAAGTTGATGAGCTATTTATGAGATAAAATCCTCGCAGTGGGAGACTGTGTCCTTCTGGCCGGCCTCTCGCCACCAGCGCTGTGTGCTCATGGGCATGGTGATTTACTTTTCCTATTAACAAGTTGATGAGCTATTTATGAGATAAAATCCTCGCAGTGGGAGACTGTGTCCTTCTGGCCGGCCTCTCGCCACCAGCGCTGTGTGCTCATGGGCATGGTGATTTACTTTTCCTATTAACAAGTTGATGAGCTATTTATGAGATAAAATCCTCGCAGTGGGAGACTGTGTCCTTCTGGCCGCCCTCTCGCCACCAGCGCTGTGTGCTCATGGGCATGGTGATTTACTTTTCCTATTAACAAGTTGATGAGCTATTTATGAGATAAAATCCTCGCAGTGGGAGACTGTGTCCTTCTGGCCGCCCTCTCGCCACCAGCGCTGTGGGCTCATGGGCATGGTGATTTACTTTTCCTATTAACAAGTTGATGAGCTATTTATGAGATAAAATCCTCGCAGTGGGAGACTGTGTCCTTCTGGCCGCCCTCTCGCCACCAGCGCTGTGGGCTCATGGGCATGGTGATTTACTTTTCCTATTAACAAGTTGATGAGCTATTTATGAGATAAAATCCTCGCAGTGGGAGACTGTGTCCTTCTGGCCGCCCTCTCGCCACCAGCGCTGTGTGCTCATGGGCATGGTGATTTACTTTTCCTATAAACAAGTTGATGAGCTATTTATGAGATAAAATCCTCGCAGTGGGAGACTGTGTCCTTCTGGCCGGCCTCTCGCCACCAGCGCTGTGTGCTCATGGGCATGGTGATTTACTTTTTCTTTTAACAAGTTGATGAGCTATTTATGAGATAAAATCCTTGCAGTGGGAGACTGTGTCCTTCTGGCCGGCCTCTCGCCACCAGCGCTGTGTGCTCATGGGCATGGTGATTTACTTTTCCTTTTAACAAGTTGATGAGCTATTTATGAGATAAAATCCTCGCAGTGGGAGACTGTGTCCTTCTGGCCGCCCTCTCGCCACCAGCGCTGTGTGCTCATGGGCATGGTGATTTACTTTTCCTATTAACAAGTTGATGAGCTATTTATGAGATAAAATCCTCGCAGTGGGAGACTGTGTCCTTCTGGCCGGCCTCTCGCCACCAGCGCCGTGTGCTCATGGGCATGGTGATTTACTTTTCCTATTAACAAGTTGATGAGCTATTTATGAGATAAAATCCTCGCAGTGGGAGACTGTGTCCTTCTGGCCGCCCTCTCGCCACCAGCGCTGTTTGCTCATGGGCATGGTGATTTACCTTTCCTATTAACAAGTTGATGAGCTATTTATGAGATAAAATCCTCGCAGTGGGAGACTGTGTCCTTCTGGCCGGCCTCTCGCCACCAGCGCTGTGTGCTCATGGGCATGGTGATTTACTTTTCCTATTAACAAGTTGATGAGCTATTTATGAGATAAAATCCTCGCAGTGGGAGACTGTGTCCTTCTGGCCGGCCTCTCGCCACCAGCACTGTGTGCTCATGGGCATGGTGATTTACTTTTCCTATTAACAAGTTGATGAGCTATTTATGAGATAAAATCCTCGCAGTGGGAGACTGTGTCCTTCTGGCCGCCCTCTCGCCACCAGCGCTGTGTGCTCATGGGCATGGTGATTTACTTTTCCTATTAACAAGTTGATGAGCAATTTATGAGATAAAATCCTCGCAGTGGGAGACTGTGTCCTTCTGGCCGGCCTCTCGCCACCAGCGCTGTGTGCTCATGGGCATGGTGATTTACTTTTTCTTTTAACAAGTTGATGAGCTATTTATGAGATAAAATCCTTGCAGTGGGAGACTGTGTCCTTCTGGCCGGCCTCTCGCCACCAGGGCTGTGTGCTCATGGGCATGGTGATTTACTTTTCCTTTTAACAAGTTGATGAGCAATTTATGAGATAAAATCCTCGCAGTGGGAGACTGTGTCCTTCTGGCCGGCCTCTCGCCACCAGCGCTGTGTGCTCATGGGCATGGTGATTTACTTTTCCTATTAACAAGTTGATGAGCTATTTATGAGATAAAATCCTCGCAGTGGGAGACTGTGTCCTTCTGGCCGGCCTCTCGCCACCAGGGCTGTGTGCTCATGGGCATGGTGATTTACTTTTCCTATTAACAAGTTGATGAGCTATTTATGAGATAAAATCCTCGCAGTGGGAGACTGTGTCCTTCTGGCCGGCCTCTCGCCACCAGCGCTGTGTGCTCATGGGCATGGTGATTTACTTTTCCTATTAACAAGTTGATGAGCTATTTATGAGATAAAATCCTCGCAGTGGGAGACTGTGTCCTTCTGGCCGCCCTCTCGCCACCAGCGCTGTGTGCTCATGGGCATGGTGATTTACCTTTCCTATTAACAAGTTGATGAGCTATTTATGAGATAAAATCCTCGCAGTGGGAGACTGTGTCCTTCTGGCCGGCCTCTCGCCACCAGCGCTGTGTGCTCATGGGCATGGTGATTTACTTTTCCTATTAACAAGTTGATGAGCTATTTATGAGATAAAATCCTCGCAGTGGGAGACTGTGTCCTTCTGGCCGCCCTCTCGCCACCAGCGCTGTGTGCTCATGGGCATGGTGATTTACCTTTCCTATTAACAAGTTGATGAGCTATTTATGAGATAAAATCCTCGCTGTGGGAGACTGTGTCCTTCTGGCCGGCCTCTCGCCACCAGCGCTGTGTGCTCATGGGCATGGTGATTTACTTTTCCTATTAACAAGTTGATGAGCTATTTATGAGATAAAATCCTCGCAGTGGGAGACTGTGTCCTTCTGGCCGGCCTCTCGCCACCAGCACTGTGTGCTCATGGGCATGGTGATTTACTTTTCCTATTAACAAGTTGATGAGCTATTTATGAGATAAAATCCTCGCAGTGGGAGACTGTGTCCTTCTGGCCGCCCTCTCGCCACCAGCGCTGTGTGCTCATGGGCATGGTGATTTACTTTTCCTATTAACAAGTTGATGAGCAATTTATGAGATAAAATCCTCGCAGTGGGAGACTGTGTCCTTCTGGCCGGCCTCTCGCCACCAGCGCTGTGTGCTCATGGGCATGGTGATTTACTTTTCCTATTAACAAGTTGATGAGCTATTTATGAGATAAAATCCTCGCAGTGGGAGACTGTGTCCTTCTGGCCGGCCTCTCGCCACCAGGGCTGTGTGCTCATGGGCATGGTGATTTACTTTTCCTATTAACAAGTTGATGAGCTATTTATGAGATAAAATCCTCGCAGTGGGAGACTGTGTCCTTCTGGCCGGCCTCTCGCCACCAGCGCTGTGTGCTCATGGGCATGGTGATTTACTTTTCCTATTAACAAGTTGATGAGCTATTTATGAGATAAAATCCTCGCAGTGGGAGACTGTGTCCTTCTGGCCGGCCTCTCGCCACCAGCGCTGTGTGCTCATGGGCATGGTGATTTACTTTTCCTTTTAACAAGTTGATGAGCTATTTATGAGATAAAATCCTCGCAGTGGGAGACTGTGTCCTTCTGGCCGCCCTCTCGCCACCAGCGCTGTGTGCTCATGGGCATGGTGATTTACTTTTCCTTTTAACAAGTTGATGAGCTATTATAGCTATTTATTGTATTAATTATAATTATGTGTATTTTAGTTTGTGAAATAATATAAGTATATTAATTATTAGATTAATTTAAAAATATCACAAATCGGCAGATAATGTATAAAGATGTGTAAACTTTGAATGACTCACGCAGCTACCTTGCTACTCAGGTGATAGCTGAAAATCAGTGATTTGTTCTATGAGCAGATAACACCACTGAGCTATGGCCTTTTTGCACTATTAATTTCTTATATGTAAACTTTCTCTCGTGTAATTTTTATTGTATAATTTTTTTATATGTTTAAGTTCTTTTTGTTGTAATATCTTTGTAATCTATAATATTAATAGTTGCAAATGAACATTTCATTCATTCATTCATTCATTAGTCAATAATTTAATAATCACACTCAATATTAAAACATAAGCACTTACGACTGACGATGTTTACGGATGCATATCACAGACTTACCATCAGTGGATCTCCGATCGTTTGCCGGCTGTGACAACAGTATCAAAAAATTACTATAATTTATACTTTTTCTTTCTATTTGTTTTCAGTCGTGGACGCGTCAGGGCGATATCCGTCTGGCCTGTTCAAGGGAAACCGCCACTGGCTCGGATCTAAGGAGCAATGTTTTGAGTTGGTAAGAACCAGGATTAATTTTAATTATTCAATTAAAATAAAAAAAGTTTTTATTGAAAATCTATGATGAACGGACATTACACGTCCATTTCAGAGGTATAATAAGGGTGTTACCAAACCTATTGATCGATCGTCGATCGACGCCATCGATCGATGGTAGAATGGAACAGTCGACGTCGATCGACAGTATTACCAGACCAATCTACACGCACGATCGATCGGTCGAAAGCCGCGGTCGAAAGCCGCGAGCATTCTTGCTGGTTCTTTGGCAGTATATGACCCTTCTGAACCAGTGGTAGGTTCAATATACGACGTCCTAAGCCGAGGTCCATGCCCTCTCGGGTGCCCTTAGGCGTGTCGTATGTAGGAGTAGTTTAAGTTCCGGCTATGCGCCCCCATCGCTAGGCCACAAACTCCGGTGAAATTTAAATGGCAAATAGGTCATAAATAAAGTGTCTATTTCGATAGAAAAGAAAAAAGACCATGCGCACTATTTACTTGAATCATGTATACTTTCATTTTACTTTAAACATTTTTGGGTCTTTACTTGTTTAGGAATGGTTTTAAGGTTTTCAATGCGTTTAAAATATTTGTTCTCATTTTCCATTGAATTCATTCATAGTCTAATTCATTTTGACACCTAAAATACTCGACAAATAAGTCTATCAAACATCATGAAAAGAAAAGCAATCTGAGATTAATATAGTGAGCCTCTACTTTTTGGTCTCTACATCATAGTATGCGTGGATGACTGGAAACATTGGAAACTCCTGTAGATAAACCATAATCTAAAAAAATTAAAAAGAAAAAAGCTAAAAGTATGCCAATTCCATCGTTTTTCAGGACAGTGCGTTCCTCAACAGCCAGAGGTCACATTACAAGGAGTACGCGGCTGACCTCACCGAGATGTCTCTACGAGAGAACTACTTTGACGGCGGTGAGTCATCTTGAGGCTTCGAGTTTTTATTAAATCTTCTGTTCACTAACCATAAATTCAATTGAAGACCGAGTGGCGTGGTAAGTAGCCCTGCCTCATACGCCGAATTTATGCATACAAATAACTTGTATAATATTTGAATAAATTGTCTGAATAAGTTTTAATTTTTAGTCAATTTTTGCTGTATAAAATAATACAATGAAAAAAGTCGATGTCAACATTTTGTCTGCTACTCGACTAGAGGAAGAGTTGGGTGATTTAACGAGGAAGTCAAATATTCATATCTTTGTTTGATTTTTTTTCTCATTCTTGTAAGTGATAACAGCAGTTGTATTCATAGTTTATCTGCTCTAACCTATGAAATGTCCCAGCGTATGTTAGGCTATTCAACTTAACAGGCATATTTTGATCGAGCGAGTGGCGTCGTGGTTAATAGCGCTGCCTCATTCCTGGACATCCCAGGTTCAAGTCCTGGTCAGGGCATTCATTTGTGTGATGAACACAGATGTTTGTTCTCGGGTCATGGTTGTTTGTAATTTTATATATATTTTTATTTTGGGTCCCCCCCAGTTTGCTGTACGGCCATCCATAACACAAGCTCTGTTTCTTTGGGGCCATTCAGGTGGTGTGTTTGTCTGGGTATTTATTATTATTATTAATTCTTCTTCTTCTTTCGTATCAATGGCTTTCTTATAGCCGAGGTTCGTGCCCTTAGCACCCGAGAGGGCGTATCGTATTTAGGCGTAGTTTCAGTTGCGGCTAAGCGCCCTCAGCGCTAGGCCACAAAGTCCGATGACATTTAAAAGGTCCGTATAAATACACAGTCCATATCGAACATAAAAAGGTTTTCTTATATCATTGGACTAAGTATGACTATTTCAAAGTATTTAGTTAGTAGTTGCTACTCCTAAGCTCTTGGCCGAAGCGGTGTTTAAATCGGCGTGCGAGCAGGTGGTTTGTCAGGAAGGACGTGAAAGCAGGTGAGCCATAGTCTGCACTACAACCCCGCACACACACTGAACTTTTGACGGGTCTACGTAGCCCCAATTGGGCATATTCTGATTACAGTGGCCAAGTTTGTTTAAAGATCTCCAAGTTGACCATTTTTCTTGATTACCGGGTGGTAAATGCTGCTTGCGGGAAATAAACTAGGGTCCCAGGTTTGAGTCCTGGGCAGAGATTCATTTGTGTGAAGAAAACAGATGTTTATTCTGGGTTCCCCCATTTCGCTGTACGGCCATCCATAACAAAAGCACTGCTTACTTTGGGACCATACAGTTGGTGTGTTTGTCTGGGGATTTATTTATTTCATGTCGCAGGATCTCACGACTGGAGCTCGATGGCGCAGAGGCGGTCTTCGGCTGCGAGCGCCCCGCCCGATGACCGGCCGCCGCACTCCGTCGCGTACACTGCCGTCGGGGTCGCGCTCAACACCACCAGGGTCGACATGGCTAAGGTAAGATCCTTATTACGAGATGTGGCTGACCTTTTTATATGGCCGCCGCCTTAGTAAGATTCGAATTTGAATAAAATAAATACAATATTCCCTGACATTAAAAGGAAACAATGTCAGTCGTTTTACGGACCGTTCCGGTGACCGGTCGATGCGTATAAATATATTATAAAATGAATGAATAAATATCAAGTATATAACTAATAACAATTATTTTTATTATTACAGCTGCGCCCCTTCACCCTTTATATGATTAATTTTTATTATTTTTTCGTATTTTCTTCTTTCGTTGATACGAATATACGCGCCCTATGATAATAAGTTTTTATAAGTAACAATGACAATGATAGAGTATTCGGTTGACGTTTTTGTATTGGGTCTGATGCCTTTAATCAAAGTTAATGAAAATTAAACACTTTTAGAAATTTCGGAACTTATCAACCCGAAAGTCTTATAAGAAGTGTCTAATATATTTCATTAATGAAATTAGATGGAATGCAACTTGGATGAGGCTTTTAAAAGGGCCAGGTAATAGCTAAGTCAAGTTGTTGACAAATACTGAGAGATTCGTTGAACCTACTTGAAAATCTCATTTGAATCATTGAAATCATGTCCTTCGCTTTCAGTCTTTCGATGTTACCCTCGGCGTGTGCCTGCCTCGCTCGTGCTCGCCGCAGGACGTGTCGGCCGTCGTCAACTTCTCCATCATGATCAACGACAAGATCAAGACCAACAAGACCCTTCCCCGCGTCGCCAAGGTCACCTCCACCCGACGCATCAGCGAGCAACACGACCTTCGAAGAGATTTGAGCGCTCTAATACTTATTTGCATTACAGCTTTGTTGGCAACGTTAGTCATATCCGCCACCATCGTAGACATGAAGCTGATCAAATGCCGCCCACGCACGTCTAAATCAATGAGCTTCGACTTGCCTAAATACAACAACTCAGATTCTGAACACCCTTGCATGGACGAAGACGCGCGCAGTCACAAGAACTGTGAAATTGTAGCCCGAAAAGAAGCAAGCGTTCAAGATACGGAGACATTGACGATAAATAATATGAACAATTCGAATAATATAAATTTGGTGACTGTGAAAAAGGTGCTGAAGTCGAACACCATGCCGCCGTCGATCACGCTGGACGTGGTATCAGCAGAACGTGGCAGCTGCCAGCGCTGCGGCAAGTACAAAAAGCAGTGCTCAAACCCGGCACAGTCCGAGAACCTGACACCGTGTCCCCGCGCTAACTACAACTCGTACGCCAGCCTCAGCACCATTTCCACCAAGTCCAAGTTCTTTAGGAGCTTGTTCCTGAGCTTTTCTATTACCCACAGCTGGGTCAGGATATTTAATACTAATATGGCGAACAAGGACCTCTCTATAATCCACGTGCTCAGGGTTATAGCTACTTTTTGGATTATTTTTATACATGTTGCGATGGTTGTTAGTTACATGTCCGGTAAGTTGACATTATATTAATAATAATAAATCCCCAGACAAACACACCAACTCCATGGTCTCAAAGTAAGGAAAGCTTGTGTTATGGATGACCATACAGCGAACTGGGGAACACCCAAAATAAATATACATATATAAATACAAACAACCATGACCCGAGAACAAACATCTGTGTTCATTACACAAATGGATGCCCAGGCCAGGACTGGGACCGGAACCTGGACATTCGGCGTATGAGGCAGGGCTACTTACCAGTACACCACTCGGTTGTCATCCGACGACCACATTCAAGTTACATTGAGAAACCGTTTTTAATTAAATTAGTGATGTATTGTAGAAAACGCGGGAGACTTCAACGACGATACGAGCAGTGCGTACTACATCATTGCGACAGGGACATTAGCGTTTGATACTATTTACTTTGTAAGGTAAGTTTTGATTCATCCTCGACAGTTATTCTTTATATTCCATAATCGTTTGTTGTGTCACAAATAGTTTTCAGTGATTAATAAATACTAATAAGTAAATACTATTTTAAAGTTTAAAGATTTTTAGAAATTATGACTTGACCACTAATTTTGTCTGTTTTCTTTTCTTTAATCTGTTCAATTACTTCAGCGCCACGTTCAGCTCGTACCACTTCTTCTACCTGAGCCGGCAGTACTCCGTGGAGGAGCTGGTCAGCTGTGGCGGCACGTGCGGACAGCTCATGCAGCTTGTGTGCTTCGTCGTCAACAGAGTTATCAGGTCCGAAGAGTTTGAGTATTGAAATGGAAAAGATATGTGGTGTAGATTTCGATTTATTTACAGTTAGTTAGCTACTGTAAGAATCAATTATTCTGTTATTGCCAGGTATACTCGCTCATTGCATGTATACATGGTTAAGTCTTTATACTTTTCTCATTCATTTTATTATTTGTTACTTTATTTCATTTGCTAAAATGTTTTTGTATGTCTACTCCTTTTACAGCTCCATTTATGTACCATTTGTTTTTACTTAAAACACATACGTCGTAAGCACCGTTAACATCATTGAATGACCATTAAAAGTAAAAAGTCCAATGGCAGCTTAATTTAAAGCATCAAAAGCGTCAAAAGTTTTAAAAGGTTTTAAAAAATATCAAAACGTGTAGTAATTGAAATGTGACAGTTAATATTTAAATATTAGGTCTTTACCTATGAAATAGCCGTTTTTCACGAAATAAATGAAGCGTATTTTTTTAATATATTTTTTATTTCTATTAATCAAAATAATCACCCATGCAATCAGTGCATCTTTGCCAACGCATTGGTAGCTTATTGATGCCTTTCTTGAAGAAATCAGCTGGACGGGAGGCAACAAATTCTTCAAAGGCATTTTGTACTGCCTCTCGGGTACTGAATTTTTTTCCCGCCAAGAAGTTATCCAAATTCTGGAAAAAGTAGAAGTCTGTAGGCGCAAGGTCTGGTGAGTACGGCGGATGACGGAGAACTTCCAACCCCAACTCTTGTAGCTTGGAGACCGTCTACTGTGCAGTATGAGGTCGCGCGTTGTCGTGCAGGAGCAGTGGAGCCGAACGATTGACCAAAGCTGGTTGGAGACGTGCGAGCTTCTCCATCATTGTGTTCAGTTCTTCACAGTACACATCTGCAGTAATGCTTGTCCCGTTTGGCAAGAAGCTGTGATGAATTACACCCGCGTTAGACCACCAAACAGTGACCATCACTTTTCTAGGGGTAAGTTTTCGTTTAGGGCATTGTTTGGGTGCTGAACCAGGGTCCAACCAACTTGCTGAGCGCTTACGATTGTCAAACAGGATCCATTTCTCGTCACAAGTAACAATGCGGTTCAGAATTCCTTCATTTGTATGCCTGCTGAGCAGTTCAAGGCACGTCTCCACGCGTACTTCGCGCTGGTGGTCATTGAGTTCGTGGGGTACCCATTTGTCAAGCTTTTTTACCTTGCCAATTTGACGCAAATGAACCAATATTGTTTTGATGCTAACGTCGAAAGCTGCTGCTAATTCAGCCGTGGATTGAGTTTCATCAGCCTCCACAATTGCCTTTAATTCGTCATTGTCGACCAAAGTTTTCGGACGACCACGAGGTTCATTTTTCAGGTCAAAATTTCCAGAACGGAAGCGGGTAAACCAATAACGGGTGGTGCGTTCGTTTGTAGTGTTCGCTCCGTAAACGTCGTTGATATTGCGTGCCGCTTGTGCCGCTTTGCTGCCACGACGGTACTCATACTCCATAATTACTCGAATTTTTAACTTATCCATGATGACGAAAAATTTTCGAATGCGTTGAAAACAAAACACTAACTATTAAACAAATGACGATTTTAGAAAAAGAATTCCATGTTTGTCAAATAAAATTAATTTGAAATTAGAATTATCAGTCAAAAAAAAAATATTTTCATTTGCATTGGCCAGTACGGCAAAACGGCAGTTTCATAGGTAAAAACCTATTATATTGAGAACCGTATGTTGATCTTTCGTGTAAAATATTTTATATAAACTGTTGTAAAGCGAACGTGCCTTACATGTTCCTCCTGTAAGGTCGGGCGTTTAGTGAGACAATTGAAACCCACGAAGTCTGAGAATACACTGTGTTTATTGTGTGAATTCTCAGGCTCATCCCCTCCTACGGCTATGCAGTGCTAGTGACAGCGGTGCTGGCGCGGGTGTCAGACGAAACGGCGGCGCTGACGCTCCCGGACGCAGATCACACCAACTGCGGCTCGTACTGGTGGAGGAATTTGCTGTATATCACGTCGCTGTACCCAAGAGATGAACAGGTTTGATGAACTTGTTAATAACCCTCACCCTTCGTACATCGGACTACTAGACGCAAACAGGTCTTCCATCCCTTTATAGCAGATATTACAAGAAGTCGAACCAAACGCTTCGATAGTTCCTTTTTGGTGCGGGTCGCCAAGGTGTGGAATGTACCGCCTGCGTTTGTTTTTTCAGAAAACTACAGTGTCCATTTCCTTCAAGCGTCGGGTGAATAGGTATCTCGTGGATAGACGTGTAATATCTTCGTATTCATGATCACTTCCATCAGGCGAGATAGAAGACAAACGTCTCATCCTTTTTCGATAAAAAACAACCTACACATTTTATCGGGCTTGACTTTTTGTGATTGCGTACTGAAGGCCTACTATGAACTAATATTGCGATTCAATTGACGACCTAAAATAAACTGCTTTGCTATTTCATACCACGACGTCATTAAAGCGATCCAGTTTAGGTTGTCGCCAAATCAAGTCGGCAATTGGATCGCAAACTGTTTTAGTTCGTTCATTTTTCGTACCATGAGGTGATATTTCAACCTATATTGGATGACTTAAATGTCAAAGTAAGCGATTCAAAAAAAGTTGCTACTTTCTTGGCGTGAAGTGAATCGTTTCGGTTTATCTTTAAAAAAATGGTTGAAAATATAGGTATTTAAAGGTATTTCAGTTGGATATTTAGTGTTTCTTATGCGTTAATGTGAAAAAGTGATTTCTAGAGCTATTTTTTATTGTAGATGTCTGACGAGTTCGTCCTTTTTATTTTATTGGAAAATGATAATGAAATAAACACAACACGGAAACAATCGGACCCCTTTTATTTGGAAGATGACAAATATATAAAAAGGATATCGGTTTTCTAAACAATTGGTATTAGAAATGTGTGATGAGCTGAGCCCATTGTTGAAAAATCCAACAAAATCAACTGATTTATCAGTAGAGACAAAGGTAGAAGTCAAATTGGGTGCGTTCTAAACTCGTCATAATCAATTTATTTTTACGACAACACTAAGGAAACCTTTAATTATTTGTAATTTAAAGAATTATATAAATTTATATTATTTAATGAGTACTAAAACGGGCTTATGGTATATAATTTGACACTAAAAAGCGCAATTTTAAAATATATTTGTTGTTATTTTTACACAAAAAACACCGCTAAAATCATATCAACTAGATTTCGAAACGCAATGCATATGGTTCGAGTAAAAGAGACAGACTTATGCAACGAGTGTATAGCGTCACCTCTTTCTCACACGCGGACCACAGACAAATTTCGATCTTTCATTCCTCCGTGAGCGATTCAAACGCCAGTTAGCTAAAGGCACTTCATGGTACGAATCTTAGCGATTCAGTTTAGGTACCTAAACTGGAGTGCATCGGAATTGAATGGCAAACTAAAAGTTGATGGTAGGCCTTCTGGTAAGGTATGTGGCGCTGTGGCTTACATTCGCAACATGTGTGACAGGTTGTTGAAAACTTTCAACCTTAGCCTACTTTTGTTTGTTTCCAGTGCATGCAAATCTCGTGGTACCTGTCCTTAGAGACGCAGCTGCACGTATGTTGTGTGGTGATATGTTGTGTGGCGGTGTGGTGGCGGCTCGCGCCGGCTGCCTGTCTCGCGCTAGTGGCCTTGCTGGCTAGTACCGCTGCGGATGTTGCCACTTATACTGTTCATACGCACAAGTAAGTGACTTCTTACTTACTAAGTACTAACTTAGTCGCCTCGCATCCACTACAATTGTAAAAGAAGTGTTTGTCTTAGAATATTTGTGAGTTTTGTCATAAGTTAGATCGTGGTTGTTTTCGATTTACTATCTTGGCAAATGATATACAAGACGGGTCAGTTAAGATAAAGTTTTCTCTGAAATCGACTACATGGTTCCTTAGGTATCTTTATCTCTTGTGGTTATAAACTTTCCCATGCTGACCCATCTCGATGAATCACCCAATATGTTATTAACTAGTATAGTTACAATAAATAGTCTCATTTCTAATTCGCAGCTACGTGTCCTCGTTCGATGCGTACGCGACGTTGATAGAGCGTCCGTTCGCGCGCGTGACTCCGTACCTCGTCGGCGTGTTCGTGGGGTGGCTCGTGCACCGCATCGAAGGGAAACTAGCGGTGTCTAGGGTAAGATATTATATGCAGAACCAGCATGTTCGTTTTAAGATTGTTTAGTAAGTTACAAGCTAATATGAGAAGACGATGAACTTCATTAATCAAAGTTGAGGATTGAATATCTGAGGTCGTATTGGAACTAGTAAATACGGTATACAAAACTCGCGGTAAAGCATAAAGACTTCTTAAAAAGATCTCTTAACAAAAATACATAGAGACGAAGAAGATAAATTGTTATGAAGTCCTTCATCTGAAACTATTGCCTTTGGTCTTCCCTTGACCTATTCTTTCCCTCCCACAGGTGGTATCAACCTGTCTGTGGACTGCGTCGATATCGGGCTGCGGTGCGCTGGTGTCAGTGCCGTGGGTGTCTCGCGCCTGGACCCACGCCTGGCTGCACGCTGCCTTCGTGTGCGTTCTGCTGTGGCCAGCCATCGCCTGCAGCGCTAACAGTGAGTATGAAGGTGTCGGTGTCGTGGGTGTCTCGCGCCTGGACGCACCTAACTCCCCTGGTGCAAGCAACCAGCCCTCGCACAACCACTAAAGACTACGCTGCACTCTATTGCTGTCACTTCAGAGGACGAGTTTCATACAAGAGAGAACGTCTTAGATCAAATCAGGCAAGTTATAAATGCCAAAGAGGGGTGGTTTAAAGTAGATAAAAAGGGTCAGAAAAGCAAAGGACAGGAAGGTTATCATGAGCTACATGACATAAGAGGAAAAGGATAAAATCAGGAAAATCCACAATTCAGGGCGAAAACGAACCTGTGAGGACATGCAAAACTGAGATCCTCTTCTCGTCCTCAGAGACGTCCTGTCCTTTCACACCGATGACGAATTACTTCAGGCCCTAAGAAAGCAAAATAATGAACTTTTTGAACTTTTTTGAGTTGGCCCTGGGGAGGAACGCCTCGCAGTGAAGTACCGAATGGCAGCCCGTAATCCACTAACGGGGCTCATCGTGATTTCAACATCACCCATTATATGGAAAAGGGCGACTGAGGCCGGCACACTGCACATCGATCTGCAGCGCGTAAGGGCGGAAGATCAGTCGCCCCTAGTACAGTGCACCCGTTGTCTGGAGTACGGGCATTCCAAAAAGTACTGTAAAACTGCCAAAGACCGGAGCAGTCACTGCGGCGGTCACCACCTCAGGGAAAGCTGTGAGAAATGGCTGGCGGGGTCGACCCCAAGCTGTTGCAACTGTGAGACCGCAAAATATGACCAACGTGAGCATAATGCATTTAGCCAGATATGCCAAGTGCGAAACGATGGGACGCTCTGGCTAGATCCTCCATTGCTTACTGCTGAGGACTCATACGGATACAAATGCCTGCAACCCTAGGACTGCATGTATAAAGGACGAGGCAAACGTGGTGCTGAAACTGGCAAAAACAGGCGCTGGAACCGCAAGATATCTAGATAAGTGGAGGATTCAACGCCCCGCTATTCTGTAGAGATATCAGAATTGAAATCTTGTCCACTAAACCAAATACGGAAACTAACTACCATTTGCCGGAAGTACGCAGGAAGCACCAACTTGATGTAACGGAAATTAGTACAGCGAAATTGTACATTATGAAAGTGGATCTGCGTAGTAATAAAAACAACAGTGATAGGATGGCTTTTGCACTAGAAAATGGTAAAATATGTATTTGGAATATTTTGAGAAATATCCCAATGAAACATATACTTGGAAAGATGTGTATAGAAAGGAAAATGCAGAATTAATTAAGGACAATAGACAATAAAAAATGTGTGTTGAATTTATAATGTAATAGATATATGCTGACTTTTTATTTTGAGGTATAATTTTGATATAATTACCCCTTGTGCGCACGGCTGTGGCGCGGTACTGCTTGCATTAATGACATCGGTGGCTTGGAAAAATAACCGCTTGTGCGCGCTGCTGTGGCTCGGTACTGTTTGCATTAATGAAATCGGTGACTTGGAAAAATCTTCAATATTTATTTTCTTTTTAACCTGCAGAAACAATGATAAGTCTATCTGTGTTGACTCAATTTAATTGCGTAAAGTTTCTCATTTAAGCTAAAGTGATACGTTACTCATGATGTCAGGCTTTATTACCGGCAAGACTTAAATTTCTGCACTAACAGGATACAAAATGATGTTCTCTTACAGAAACGGCGCGAAACCTCCTCGAAAGTCCCGTGCTAGCAGCTTTGAGCCGCCTCAGCTACGGCATGCTGCTGTTGCACGCCAGCATCGCGAGGGTGTCGCTGCTGTCGCTACAGAATGGAGTCTGTTCCAGTTTGTGGTGCACGGTGAGTCTTGGACAACGATATTTTCGCCTTTGTAAAATAGAATACAAAAAGTTATATAAATCATTTTTATGTTAATAGTTTTATTTGAGCTACGTAATTCCGAATTTGAATATTCCGATTTTAAAAATTTCCGAATTTCACAATCCCTACGAGACAAAATTCCGACTATTCAAAAACACGATTCTTATTTTGTCCAAATTCAAAAATACGAAATTTTAATTTACCGACTTTCATTAGTACGAAGAGTTAAAAACCCGCTATGTTGCTAGTCTGAAATATGGTATTCCGAAAATTATATAAAACTTTGAAATATGAAACTTTAATTTTTCCAAAATTATAGATTCAGATTTTGTGTCTAAAACTATATTAAAATTTATAATCTAAATCTCCTGTGACACAAATTAAGATTAATAAGGCACATTTTGAAATTATACAAATTAGGCGCGACGATGAGCGAAGCGAGGAGGTGCAGTTAGTCTGTATGTAGATAATGCGTCAAAAAGGGATTTGCATTTCAGTACATAACCTATATACTCTTTATACATATTTTATATACTCAAAAAATAGCTCGGTACAAAAAACTAAATAAACTTTCTCATTTCCACCTGAGTACTTGAATGCTCGAACGTATAAATTGATGTGCTTACGCAGTTTTACAAGGCGTTTGTTATTGCAACTAATATTATTCGGATTTTTTATGGTTCGGTATTTTCAAATTCGGCATATTGAATTTCGTAATTATAAACGTTCGAAATTTTTAACTTTCTGAGAAGAAAAATTAGGAATTATGAAACACGGAATTTTCATTGTCGGAATTTTGAACCATTTGGTGTTATAAAATTTGGAGTTTTGAAATTCGTGATTACGACTATCGGAATTAAGTTTTTCGTATTTATGTACTGTGCCCATGTAATAGATATGAGTCTACAGGTAAGTAAAATAATACGAAAAACGATACTTATAACTTATTACTAACTGTCCTTACTATATTACGTTGTCGCATACACAAGTGTATCTGTGTTTGGACGACCGATTGGTGTAGTGGTTTGTAGCTTGGCCTCATACGCCGAAGGTCCCAGGTTCGAGTCATCGGGTCATGGTTGTATTTATATATGTATGTATTGTTTATTCTGGGATCCCCCCAGTTCGCTGTATGGTCATCCATAACACAAGCTCTGCTTCTTCTGCCGCCTCTCTAATATTTTTACATTGCAAAGCTCATGAAACAAGGTTTTTGACTTATATTTAAATTTGCCACTACCAGATATCATAATTTCAGCAATAATCACTCTAACTTGTCTCCCAGTGGTCCTACTTCGCGGGCACAGCGCTGCTCAGCCTGGCGGGCGCACTCGTCATGTCGCTGCTCATCGAGATGCCGTGCTGCAGCCTGCTGCGGAGGATCTCCGACTTCGCTGCTCGATAGTTTCTCATTTATTGTTACAAGAACGTTGTAAATAAATGTTGTGTATTTCGTTAAATAAGAAAGTTGTTCGTGTTAGTTGTAGAGCTAAGTTATTGTCACTTATCTTGATCTAGTTAAAGCTTAAGACTGAAGTACCTTGTTAGAGATTATTTAATTTATTACCAACTTTATTAGAGAATAAAGTAAAAATATAACTTGAAGGGTTTCGGATTTGTTTTTATTTAAACCTTAAAATACTTGATGACGTAGATGTCATGACGTAGATGTCGATTAGAAAGAAACGTACACAATATGAAGATTTATAATGTTGCCAGATGCCACTCATCGTCAGGTAAAATGCGGGTATAAAAATATAAAAGTCACGCTTAGCACAAACAATCTCGTTAGGCAGGTTGATGTGATGACGCGCGGACTAATAATTATTATAAAAAGCCCAAAGAAACTCACATGTAAATATAAATCTAGTACAAATCTTTGATCCCATACCTAACCGCTCCGTATATGTAGAGTCTGTAAAAAATATAATAGTGATAATATTATTTTATTTCTGAACATGTTAGAAAGTTAGTTCATTAAAAAAAGATAAAACTGGCAAAACTAAATTTCCCCGCACGCCAAAACAAACCAAAACACATTAATCTAAGAACCAACGACTCAAACTGACTAAATGACTAATTATCTAAATGGTAGATGACACCACTTCGAACATATTTGTACAAAGTTTACAACTGAGACTGAGATGTTCTCATTTTAGTATGTCGCTCAACTCGGGGCGCCTTTTGCATAGGCCTCCCGCAACTCTGTCCACTGGGATGTATAAAGCAGCTACCCTTGTCCAGTACGGTCCCAGAGTGAGGCAGATATCATTTTCCCATGTTCTGATTGGGTGTTTCTGTTTTCTAGTACCTTCTCTTGGGTACCATAAGGTTACTTGATTGCATTTTGTACAAATGATGGAGCATTATAAATCAAGTAACATAATTTGTCTTTGACCACCACAATTTGGTTGGACCACAGTGGAGTCCAACCACTGATATGTAGGTAAAGAACGAGACTATACCATACTTCGGTTATAGTTTGGTTCTTATTCAGCTTAGGTATTTTATAATTATCTTATTTGGATTGTAATAAACATAAATAAAATATTCTGATATATTTACTATTTCATGTAGCATATACTCGGCATAGTTATAATACAATAATAATAAGAAACATAAAACTACACTACAATTAAAAAAAAACTACACTTAAACTAGAACCTATTGAAGGCAAAGTAGCCAAAAGGCTGGCCGAATCACCACGCTGGATCGCAATAGAAATTCTTTGTGCGAGGTAGGTGCCAGCCTTAAGATCACGAGTTTCACTAACCAATCGCCTCGCTAGGTCCGAATAAAGGCGGTGGGCCTCTTGCCCCCAGGACATCATGGTTTCAAAACCAAAAGTTTGAAAATATATCCATCTTCCAAATTCTTATTTTTTCTACGTTTAAGGCTTTCAGCCGTGTTGACAGTCGACCAGATTGAACAATGGTTGTAGGAGAATGGGAAGCTGGGAGAGTCTACGCAGGTTGCATCCCACACCAGCGGCCTACCCATCCTCCACAGGACCCGAGTCATACCAGTGGTACCGTCAGGCCGTTTGCCATCGTAACGCAATAGACCCGATGGTTAAAAGAATGACGTTAACGCAACAAGAGCTCAATGGATGGTGTCATTTAATTAACACGCTGGGATAATCTGCCAGCTCCGGTGCGAGAACACAAAAGCCCGTAGCGACCAAGCCCAACCATAATCGCCAGCTCACAATTTTACTCCTATATGCAAATTACAGGCAATCCTGAAGCTACGGTTGTCAAATAGGGTCCCTATTAATAATAAATCTCCAGACATGAACTGTGTGGCCACAAAGTAAGCAGCTTGTGTTATGGGTGGTCATACAGCGAACTGGTTCCCCAGTTATAAAAATAGAATGTATGTTTATTCTGTTAAATATATTCAGTTATTATGTGGATGAGCGTATAAGCGTATAACCCCGAGAAACTCATTTACAATGAATTGTCAGTTTTGATGATTCAGAAGACAAGATACGACACGAGAAGACAAATCAGATACGATGAAGAAGATCCTTACAGCTTCTAATAAATGAATTTGCCTGATTTACAATGCCTACTAAATAATTCCTCTCCTATACAATGTCTACTCAATAAGCCTCCAGCTTGAGTTGAGTTATATAATTACAAAAACGAAAATGATTTTTCTCGTACATAAGAAGCTCAGTTGAAGAAATAAAAGCTGCCAGAATTTAAGAACAGCATTCTTATAACATGTTAATAACTGTGAACTGTGGAAATCTATGTGTTATTTCACACCGTACAAGCCGATTTTTTAACACCGCACGTAAAATAAATGGTGAGTTTTTAATGTAAGGCCGTTCGTTTCATTTCCTTTCATGAATTCTTTTATATGTAGAGTGACCAAAATTGTTTTCGATGATGATTTTAGATTCTGATGGTCTATATCTAGTTATATCTAAATGAATCAACTCTTACCAAGTACCTACTTGGATTGGATTACTTTATAACAGTGTAGTTTTATTTTTCGAGCGTGTGTCTTGAATGTAGTTGTATCTATTAACGGCTATTTAGAACCACCAGCCAGGTTGCTGGTTATATACAAAAGGTTATCAAGATGGTATTTTTGGACACCCATAAATGGTGGCAAATCTAGTAATTCAGATGTCAAAGAAGATTTTCACAGGTTAATACTGCATTTAAAAGGAACTCGTGTTAGTTGGCGCCAAAAAATTGTCTCGGGGCAAACACGGTGACCGTGGCTTGGCATTTGTGAATGATTGATGCTCCTTTGTTTTTTTCCACTTAAGTTTAAGGTTTTGTTTTGGCAAGGGCTTTTCAGGCATAAATAAGGGTAAAGAAAGAAAAAGAGGAATTTATTTAAGACGTTTTTTATTCAATAAAAAACTTACATCTAACACATATTTACAACTCAGTTATTTACATACATCGTAGTTTATCACGTCCGTAACAAATACTTTCAGGTATATACAATTTTGATTACAATTTCACCCCTTAACTCAACTGTCATGGTTTATTGCCACCACATCGCGGTGTTCACAGGAAACTAAGTATATTTAAAGCTGTTTTGGTAACGTCTAAAATATATAATCACGTATTTAGCAAATTAGAAATTAATTTGGCAACACCAATTTGTTTCGATATAGGAAGGTAGGTATGATTTTATATTGAGCTACTTCACAAATTTTGATAACATGCTTAGTCATAATAAGACCAAAAAAAAAAAAAAATTTACTCGCTCATAAATAAAAATAACAAACTTTGGCTGATTTTCCTTTGCATTAAATACAACTAATGCGAAAAACTCCAAAAAACAAATTAGTGATTATCCTAAACAATTTTATACAGATTCATTTACATACTTAGATGCAAGCTATTGGATATCAAGAACACACAGGAATGTTAATATCTCATACACACTTATTATAAGTTACTGCATTTATACGCATTGGTTCTACAAAATAATTTGTAAACTTAAACTTAAACGTATCACAAACTTGATTCGCGAATACTTTACAACAAAGCACTGGGACCCGCACGTCCCCTCGGAGGCATTCTCATAAACAATGTTTAGTTGTCAGCTCCCCGTCCAATAAAGCTCAAATAAAAATATGAAGGTAAATAAGACTAAGAAATAAATATAAAATGTCACTGAGGAAAGTCAACTTAAAAAAAAACGACATTCTGTGCCTCCTTGCCTGCTGCCGCGGAAACCGATATTGTATAGTGCGAACGAAACAAAAACACATCGTAGTAATTGAACAACAAAACAACCCTTTACTGAGTGAAATTACCCTATGTGTCCTCCGGCTAATTGCTGGATGCATCTGGTCGTTTGTCATAACCCAACAGCGGCAAACGTTTCAATGCGGTCGCGTTATACAATATCGTCCCTCAGAGTGCAGTCTTATCGTGGAATACAGCGGTTACTGCGCGCGGCCGCGGCGGCGCCTCACACGCGGTGCGGCTTGCGCTGCGGCGACAGGATCTTCAGCATGGTGACGATGGGCGCCTCGAACGCCAGCGACACCACGAACGCGATCACGTACGAGACCACGGTCAGCCCCAGGAACAGCACGAACTGAGGATGTCGGTATGGTATTAGTGTGAGGTGACCACGGAGCAGTTCACTGAAGCGGAGGTCGGAGATTGCTCTTGTCTTACACGCTGTTATTGCATGAGCCTTGGCGCTAAAGCTAATTACTAAGATTTTTTCATTTCAAAGATAGTTATCATTCTAGACATGTATGATATGCCAATACTGTCTTCATTATAAAATCGATTTTATAGGTTTTTAACATCTTGGTACACAGGTAAATATACTATATTGTGTATAACCAGACACTGAATCATTTCTAAAAGCGCATCAAATCCAATTAAAACCGTAAGAACCAAAATGCAAGAGATATATTAAGTTAAATGATCAAAAATATGTATGTTTTATTCCATTAAGCAACTAGTACTTACCACGAGCATCCCGGCGAGATGCACCGGGTGCGTCAGGTGCATGGCGACGTAGCGCAGCACCACCGGGTGCACCAGGTACGTGCAGTACGTCACGCGGGAGAACGGGTACAGCACCGGCGCCGACAGAATGTGCTTCACCCAGCCTGGAATTTAATTAAAAATAAATTGTTATATTTTATTTGAAAATATTAAACAAGCATTGTCATTGTTTCCTCTGGTAGTAACAAATGTCCAATTTTACCAAGCCTATTCTCCTTTTATACTATTTAGTGCTTAACAAATCGGTAATTTATTGTTAGCGTAAAATTTCCAGCAGTTCGTCAACCAGTGACGTCGAATTACAATGAGACCTGAGTTTTTGTTTATTTATATAAATAAATTCCCAGACAAACACACCAACTGTATGGCCCCAACAACGCAAGCATAGCTTGTGTTATGGATGCCCATAAAGCGAACCGTGAGTGTGACTTCTCTGAGATCACACAATCGATATTTTCGTTTAGTGTCGTTAGCTGCTAACCCTACTCAATCCCAACTCACCTCCGTGGCCGGTAGAACAAGCGATGATGACCCAGCCCACTGCAGCAGCCCACAGGGAGTGCGAGACCGCGCTGTAGACGGCGGCGGCGCCCACGCCCAGCTCCGTGCGGTACAGGCCGAAGATCAGGAACAGGAAGGTCGCCGTGCATACTGCCCAGCCCAGCCAGGCCAGCATCTAAAGGGTTTAGTTCTCAGGTGAACATTTGAATAAATGAAAGAATGACTTAAACACCGTTCACGAGGAGTAGAAGGGAGTAGGCAAGTTGCCGCATCTGTTTGGTGTCTAACAAAATACTTTTAAAATGTGTTTTGGTTACAAATTTTGGTTAAAAAATTACGTGCTCGATCAAGTCTTCTTTGAATTTAATTTGCTGAAATTTATTGCACCTCAAAAAGATTCTTTTTTCCGATCTCAACTCTAGCGAAAAACTGTCTTACAGCAGATCCTAGCACGGATATCATTCGCTATCACATTTGCGTCTGCCGCATTTATTAAAATCACATCCGAAGCTCACCTTAGGCATCCGAATCTTCAGGTTGGTCTTGAACAGGATCCAGCCGGTAGCCATGCCCACGAGGTAGGGTCCCAGCCGCGTCCAGGGCTTGTCGTAGATCTTGTCGAACTGCGTGAAGGGGTCCTCGCTGTTGGGGATGTGCTGCGTGCTGTAGGAAACGTAGCCCGTCGTGACCAGCGACGACAGGAAGAAGATACCCGTCAGGGACACCGACAGCTTGAAGTGGCTGGAAGAGATAATGTTGATAATAATAATTAAAAACACACCATCTGTATGGCCCCAAAGTAAACAGCGCTTGTGTTATGAATGCCCCGACCAAGACTCGAACCTGGAACCTCCGGCGTATGAGCCACTGCACCACTTGGCCGTCAATGGTGGAAGAGATGGAATATAGCTTTGTGGTGCTTGTCGTTTGCCGTTGTGGGCGGCTCTAGGCTTTAAGTTCTTATTATTTTAAATATGGATAAATTTGTGTTTCACTTGCTGCTTCTAAGCAGATAGCATTGAAGATCGTTTGTTGAAAACAAAAGTAATAAAATACTGAAAGACACAATGTCTAAATAGGTGTTTCCCTTGAACCTAATAACTAGGAGTTTTGTATATTTTGCGTAAGTAGAAGTACAGTAAAATAACGACCTACCTACTTCAGATCTAAAAGTAAATAGCATTTAAAATGTAATGAGCATACCTGGTCGCTAATATCAACAAGATGGCGCTGACGGCATAGAACTGCGTGTCGTCCGACAAGTACCAACTCCACAACATGCACTGAAACAAGGAATTAACTATTTACGCACTTGCAGCTTTAGTTGAGCACATTAATAAGTCCACCAAAACTTCCATCCTGGAGGTAGTAGAGAATTTTTTGGTTCAGATTTCGTCCGGGACGGTACTAGACTGCTTCCTTTGTTAACCGCCACAATAACCACATTTACTCGTCCGTGGTTGTGATCCGGTCAAAGGCACAGAGCAGCCAGCGTAATTATTGGAACAAAAGCACTTCCACCTGCAGCCTGCGGTCGGGGACGCATCATCAGTCGGTATACTACTCACATTCAATATCGATAAACAAAACACCTGCGACTGTGAGGGCGCGTGATTGTTGGCCTGCAAACAAAATAGTAAAAGAAATTCTATGATTTCCTGTCCCTTACCATCTGTTCCACCGGGAACAGCGTGTTGATGTAGAGCAGGTTGCGCCACCAGTACTGCGGACAGGTCTCGTGGTCGTTGGCGGGCGGCTCGAACACCGAGTTCACGGCGAACCACTTCATCGTCACCTCCACCACGCCCAGCATGAACAGGTACGGCGCGGTTAATCTGTGGTGGAAGTCACAAATTACAAGATGGAGGAATTTTACATTTAAATATTGAATTTCAATGTTTATGTTCTTTATTTATTTTAAACGTGTTTCAGTGAAGGCGTCGTTTTATCATATTTTAGAAGATGCAGCTAGATCGATAATATGTGTTTTTACAGTGAAATAATTTAGAGGAGAAGTTATCTGAAAAAAAGTTATAAAAATGTGTCATAAAACACTGTTCTTTCACATCAATAAACACTACGTTTATTGATGTGAAAGAACAGTGTTTTATCGGTTAAAAAATAATTAATTAAACAAAAAGCCAAATAATGAAATATCTGTCCAAAATTAATTTCGTGCTTTAATGAAAAATAAAATCAGTTATGACAGGTACTATCAGGGAACTTTGTGCAGGCTCTGATTGAGGCATTCGAATCCCCCGCAGTGGCGTCGTCGTCATGCCTTGGTATGCGGAGCGTACGTACAACAGAAATATAAATATAACATAAGACCGAACAGTTCGCAAGCCGTTCTCGCCTTAGCCTGAGTCTCTCGACCACTGGCTGTCAACCACAAGGTTTCCTTTCAACCTTTTAATATTAATAACAAAATAAGTATGTAGTGTTTCTAATATAAATTTTTTTAAATAATTAAATATGAAGTCAACGAACCTTGCGAACCGATAAGCCATGAGCCCCAGGAACTGCAGCACGCCGGAGGTGAGCTTCCTGCGTCCCTTGGTGAGGCGCTCCAGCTTGCCCTTCGCGCTCGTGCGGAAGTACAGGAACGACACCAACATGCCCCTTGAATAGATAACAACAAGATTGTTACTAACTGTATTACACTCGTACGGTTTCTCGGGAACCCGACATAGTAACGCCACTCGGCCGTCGTCGTCATAAAAATTGTGGTAAGAATCCCATGGATTTGGCACAGGTATAACCATTACAAAGCCGTCAAATCTTTGGTTAAGTCAAATACGGGTTGCATCAATTTAGTAATGGTAATAATGAAGTCATAACTAACGCTAACAATAGCTGCTCGATTTTGATCGGTTACTGCTATAAGCCTTGGTCAAGTTAACTGTCAAAGTGTCATCTACTACACTACGAGTATAGACCAACACAATTACTCATAATAAAATGGTGCAACACACGACTGGTGAGTTCTAAAGTTTTTGCTAACTTTAACAATAACTGAGCCCGTGATGCAACTCACCCTAGTTGTACTGTCCAAGAGAACTTCGTTAAGGTCTGGGTCGAATATGCTAGCTAATCCTGAGTGCAGATGTTGCTATTTCATTCATTATCCGATTGAAACTGACAGTGATGGAGGGCCTTAGTTTTCAAGTCTAAAATTAAGGTTACAAGCGCTACTAACCTACAGACTGACATAGATACAATTCGATAAAACAACAGATAAGATTAGTCATCTACATGAATATAATGTCAATTAGATAGAATTATTTATTTAATAAAAGTATTGCTTAATTTACAATATTATTATTCTTATATATATTATTATTATTATATATTATGATCAACATTATTATATTATATATATTTGATCCGTGCAAATGAAGCGAGCCAAGGAAATTTCGCATATATATACTAACCCAAGGCAGAAGAAAGTGTCCACGGAGTATACGGCGCTGATGATGAGCTGGAACAAGAAGCTCTTCTCCAGGACAGCTCGCAGGGCGGTGTTGTCAGCATACTGGCAACGATTCATACAATAAAGATGATTAGTATAAATTACTACAAACAGCTACATTTCCGTAATTATACTTAACAAAATATATACGACGAAATAGAGCAATCCACAGTATAAGGAAACCATATATTTTCTATATATTGTGGTGCATGTTTAAGTTAGTCTTTAGTTTACAGTGATATTTAACAAAGCCTCTTACCTTGAACATGACAATGCAGGTATGTCCAAAGATAACCCACACCATTGACATGGAACGCAACCCGTGCACCACGGAAATGGTGTCCGCTCCGACGGACTGGTCGAAGATCTGTAGCATGTTGGCCTTCAGAGAGAACGAGAGCAGCAGCTCCGACCAGATATCTGCGGGAGGTGACAGATTCAAGACGGACTCAAAGGTTCTTGGTGACAAATTTGTAAAAAAACTAACCACACAAGTATCGTTTTCAAAAATTTTGTCTTATTTATAATGTCCAAATTATTTTATGGATCAGTTGGCCGTTATTATATATTTGGATATTTCGCTTTGTGTACATTTGTTAGTCTCTATCGGCTTCTACTTTTGACCACAAGTTTAAATGAGTAAGATGTATGAACGCGTTCAAAATAAATAGAAATATTGTAGTGGTGACAACTCACTGAGTTTAAGTTCCTCGTCGGTGGAGGCGGTCTCGCCGGTCAGCCGCTCTTCGGACAGGTTGGCGATATTGTTGTTGCAGGTGTACATCGATTTATCTAAGAAATTGTATTTAATTTACGAGGGATGACAAGAACCAAGTTGCTTAGAAATATGATTAAATGAGATCTTTTATCGTTAAGGTATAATTAATAAATGATAAAATAATTAATCTGAAGGCAAACAAAGCAACTGTATGGTCCTAAAGTGAGCACAGCTTGTGTTATGGGTATACAGGGAACTGGGGGGAACCCAGAGTAAACGTACATATATAAATATAAACAACCATGACCCGAGAACAAACATCAGTGTTCTTTGCTGCTATCCACTGCGCCACACGTAATGTAATGGCGTCGGCTCGGCCGTCGAAATGTAATGTGCATGTAGTTAAATATCACGGAAGTGTCTTGGATGTTTATAACTTGTAATATTGATTAACTTAACGCTTATTAGTTTAAGTACAAAAGTAATGCAAATGACGAGCCATCCCATAGCGATATTGCAGTATGTAATAGATTGAGTTCAACGCCTGGGTAATGGATCGAATCGTGGTGGGGAGGGACACCTGTGATCTCTCTACGTATGTATCTTCAATTTAAATCGACTGAGCAGATCTAAAACAACTTTGGTATACATAAGGAATATAGTCTGGAATACCACATTAGCGCAATTTTATGCTTAACAAAGAATATCCCCAGCAAAGTCGCTGGCAAACCCTATTAGTCCCCGTGAAATACTCACCCTTAGCAACAGTAATCGCATCAAGTCCGTTCAGGTCGAGCTTGGTATCCGACACGCCGCTGTCGCTGGCCGCCATGTTGCCGACGCGGCGCCGGCGTCTGCGCACCTCGCTCGACAGCCGCACGTCGTACACGGTCGCGCTGACCAGCAAGACGGTCACCACGCAGGATACCGCTCTGAGGAGGAAAGGAAGCTGTTACGGAGGGGGTTTTGGTGAGTTTTGCCGCTTTAAAAAGCGCGCAGTCGAGTAGATAAAATATCACGATAATACTCTTAACTGCAGGCAGTAAAATTACAACAAAATAGAGATTTAAGGTAACCTTACATGGTAAATACAAAAAGTAGGTTTATCACCACAAAGTGATTCCATCAAGACAACCTTAGGTACGATATAAGGAAACCTTGTTCTAAGAACCAGGCCCAACACTCGAGTACGTCACCTGTCTTATGCTATTTATTATTTAATTAATAATAATAATAATAAGTAAATAATAAATCCCCAGACAATCACACCAACTGTATGGCCCCAAAGTAAGCAGAACTGGGAGAAAACTTACATATATAAATATCAACAACCATGACCCGAGAACAAACATTTATGTTCATCACACAAATGAAGGCCCCGGCCAGGACTCGAACCTGGGACCTCCGGCGTATGAGGCAGGGCTACTGATAACAACGCTTCTCGGCCGTCAAATTGAAGCCACAGTTTACAGTTCCAGTCTACTTGTGTCAGTTGGTTGTTGAGGTCCGTTGAATTTACTCAAATTAATATTCATCATTCAATAACATTCAATAACTCACTGAATTGATACTTTTAAATCTTCATAAGTTTGCCAAAGCAAATAAAATATATAATGGTTTAAATACTCACGCGTAGCAAGTATTTAATAAATAAACACAGTATTTGAGTCTTTTTTGAATCTAAATACTTTTAATGGCAATGTTGCAAATTTGAGTTGTAATTGAGTTAACCTACATGCCCAGACCTGTGAAGGATCTTTATGATATTGTTTTGTTATCGTTGTTGCGATCTCTCCGGGCAAACCAGTGAGACAACGCTAGTCATTCTAATTAAGGCGCAGGTACTAGAGATACGCTGCCTCGGTGCTATTATTGAACTTTGATCCGGTCTAAATAATTATTATATTTACTTACATTGATACTTATAATTACAAGCGAAAACATAAGGAGTCCTTTAAAATATTGTCAAAAATGTTAATTTTACTGTATCTCATTTGTTAAATTCTTAGATAATTTGTTTTAGAAAACAAAAATGCTTAGAAGTTTAATTTATGGAGGAACATTGTATTGTGCTGCTTGTTATCTCAAACGCTGACTAATGTTACAAAAATTTGTTTTGAAAAAGTGACTTCAAATTGACACTTTACGATAACAGTTTATTCTACGTTTATACTTAATTGACTTTTAAATCAAACGGATACAGACCGCTTATAAAAGTTAAAATGGTAGTTTTTACATGTCATATTCATTTGAATCTGCAAATAATACATATGAATAAAAATAAATAAGAATCAATTACATTATTTACAAGTGAAATTAATTACAAATTGGTCAAACACAAAAAATATGAATCATTAAAATAAATAAAAGTGTTCAATTTCATTTGTCTTAAGTAATAAATTATTTGTAAAGAAATTAGATCATGCTAAAATCCAAAGTTACATCGCTGGCTTCTGCAATTGGAATGAGGATGTGTAGAAAGACCGTGTGGGTTAGTAAACAGAATATTTGAATATTACTTACCTAATCTACGGATTTTTGCATAACTACGAGTTCTAGATTATTTGTCCGGACGATTATTTGTCAAATATATATTTTTATATGACTTACATTACAGTCAATAACTCATCAGTCTACTACATACGTCAAGTTTCTTAAATCATTTTTGAGTTGTAGGTTAAAAATCGATTGAGAAAATTTGATATTTTGTGGTACCTACTTTGATGAGCTGTTGACTGCACATTTCATGTTTACGTTATTCACATGATTCAAAATTCGAAGTAAACTTGATCTATTAAACACCTGAAGATAATTAATAAAGATGTACGGACAGCGCGGGAAGTCCGACTATAGACGGATATTGTTTTGGTGTTTATCTAAACAGACAGAGCAAATTGAACTTAATTTAACGCAAAGACAGCTTATTATGCTACTCTTACATGGCTTGTTAAAAGTCAAATTCTAAAGGTTCAATAGTCAAATTTCTTTTCAATTATATTCTAATCGTAAGCCAAAGTAAGGATGATATTAATATGTCATAATGCGGTACAAAATTAACACCGCTATAGTAATCGCTCCTTGTAAAATTTTTTAGAGCACTTTCACATTGAAGACTTGTATTTATAAATTGAGAAATTAAGCGGTTTTTTTCCTTCTCAGGTTCCTGTAAGTAAATAAAAGAAAATATTTAAAGTGACAATCAGAACTTCGAGCATTAAAAGTTACATCCGTACCAGTTTGCTACAAAGCTCTACTTGGAATAATATCTTCGACCTCCTTATAAGAAATATGATTAAGAAAATGAATTGCCCAATTTTAGTTTTTGTAAGACTACTTAATATTCATAAAAAATGTGTGTGTAGAGCTTAATTTTCTAAAATTGTTCAACAATACTTTAATTCTAAAACTGCGTGTTACGCCACACGACGATCTTGGTACACGCTCGACGCTTGCGGACTTGATTGCTTGCGCCCTCGTTTTGCAATTACTTTGATATCTTTAATACTCCAGTGCGTGTTTTGAAAATTATAATTGATAACTTAAACTTCGAAGACTCATTTATGACGAATTGTGTTCCAAATTTGAAATAGTGCACTGATTTTAATTGCAATTGTAATTGAAGAAAAACTTCTGAAGAAAAATGTAATAAATTAAACTTCAGGTCATGACGCTTTACATGTTCACAAAGAGCAAAAGAAAATAAGATATCACTTAGTCGAGTTATTCATTAATATCTTGTTATTAATTAATTACAGTTTACAATAAATATGTTACAGGTATCTATGTAAGGATTTCTCTAATCTCCTTTCTCCTATTTATGTCAGGAAAATATTTTCAATGAATTTTTTCAAAAGCAAGGATAGAAAAAGCAAAATGTACAAGACAATAGAATCGAAGATCCAGGGATGTTTCCAGGTAACATACAAATTTAAGTGAGTGCTCGCGGGTAATTTCCTCGAATTCGCTTCTATCTTGCATCATAAACATCGCGGACCCAATCACATCCACCTCTACTGACATTGCGCTCTAGTATTCTGTCTCAATTTTCAATATGACTAATGCAATGTGTTAATGGATGATTAAGCGGAATTTCTTGTAAAAGTTTAGTAATATTTTCATATACTTTGTTGATACATAATATTAAGTAACTATCCGTGCTTGAGGACTGAGGAGGTCATTAGTAATTTTTCACTATCTAATAAAAACTGTATGTTTTGATTAAAAAATATCGCTATTCTCGGTGTTTTCAGGTGCCAGTTTCCGGAGGCTCAGGGTTTGAATTTCTATTGTTGGGCTACATAAAGCGCACCAATAGGATAAGCAGGTTGGTCTTTGAATGCCGGTGATACTACGGGGAACAAAGAAGTAAGGTGGGAGCCAGCCTCCTTAACAAGGGGGGCCTGCGCTGCGACGCCCACTTACTACCACCAGATGGGACCATGATTATGTTTCAAAGCTAAGCTAAGGGAGCTTAAGTTAGTTAGCCTCAAAGTTTAAGTACCTACCCTTCAAAACTACAACTCAATTATAATTTTAATAGAAGCTAATTCATTTTATTTAGCAACAGCAACTGATATATCAACTAGATTGTTTGATTTAATTTGTACAATATTCGCCACATCCACATGTTGCTATTATCTTTACCCAATCTAAGCAAATGACATGTGCCTGGTCGTAAAGTTTACAAACAAGTGAGAGAGTTGCGTCAGCTGGGTCAGCGGGCTAGTTATGCAAGGAAGTGGGACGACGGCTGCCGCGCCGGGCGCCGGACGGAACGGCGACCGGCCGCGTAATGGGCTTTTCTGCAGAAAACCTCAAATTAAACTAAACTTCCTAGTTTCTGTGCTAAATTGTTTTAAATTCAATTTAAATCAGGAACGGATGTAGTATAAATATAATATATGTTTCTTAGGTAGATTTGTTTATGCTTTTTATTTAAGATATATAAGATTTTTTTGGTATATAAATTGAAAATCAAAGTATTTTATTTAATTATTAGTTTTTATTAGAAACACTTAATAAATGTCAGGAGACCACGAACGACTTGGAACTTTGATGAGGTACATCTTTGGATGATCCGAAGTATATTTGTCAGTCTTGTATACGAACATAAGCAAAGATTTAAAGTGAAAGGCTTAACTAACAAACCTAGGTAAACATCAATAACATTCAAATAAAGGGCACTGTCGAATACTTGAACATGTATTTTGTTGTTGAGTTTGAGAAAATGAGTTTTGTTATTTATGCTAGTAAAAAAGAAAAACCTATTGGGCCTTAAGGTTGCGTAGTGTGTAACGGTTTCGATTTGAAGATTGTGTGGTCTTAAACCATTGTAATGTTTAAATGTGTTGACCCGTGATGACACACACGACATGGTGAAGAATTTTGTAAAATAAATGGGCGTTGGTGGCGCAGCGGTTTCAGCGCTGGCTGCTCGATGCCCGCGACTGCCGAAAGTAGCAATGAGTTTACAACTTGAGTACATGAAGCCGACTGCTCCAACGGTGCAGGGACACATCGCGAGGAAATCCACATACATAAGAAATTATTTCGAAGGCAAGCGTGGTGGACTATAAATTGCCTAAAACCAACCCTTAGTTGGGTGACGATGATACCCTTGCAGTGCGATTATTAAGGCTGTCGTGGGAAATAAACTAAACTGAAGTGAAGCCGTGAGCCAGTAATTATGTATTAATAACACTTTGGCGTTACAATTTTAAATTACGACTGTATCATAAATAGATCTTTCAGTTTCTCTAATACGCTAAAGCTGACAACAGCTTCAAGCATCAAAGATTAAGAAATAGAGATAAGCAAAAAAAAAATATTTGAAAGATATGCGCTTACCCAACAATATGCTAAACCAGCATAGTTTAGCAATAGCTTTTATGTCGTTTGACAATGACAGAAATGCGTCTAGTTGTCAGATTCTAGGCAATATTTCATCACAATGTTGAACACAGTCTCGTACTGCAGATAGACGTGATTATAAGTACTGCGTTGAATTGATTTAACATATACCTTGTCTATCTTTGAAGATATCACTACATATTTTAAAACAAAGTCGCCGGCCGCGTCTGTCTGTCTGGCCGTCTGAACGCGGTGAACTCAAAAACTGCCGAAGGGATTTTCATACAGTTTTCACCAACGGGCGGTGTAATTAAAGAGGAAGGTTTATGCTAATGAATAATTAATATTTTGTGTAAAGTAGTCGAAATATGATCACAATCGCCGAAAATGTCCATTCCATCCATTTTAATGTTATGTAAACCCATTTTAAACAGCGCACAACAAAATAAATTCAAGTGGTCGCAAACGCAGCTACGACACGAGTGATGCATATTAGAAAGAAATATTTTAGTTAGTTTTAATTTGTATTTATCTTTAGTTTTTCAAATACAGTGGGATTACCGTATTCTACATATAAGTCTTTTCTACATGTTGGATGCAACGATCTGATGTGACACTACGACGGACATAACACATCGGCCGGGCGGTCGCTAGTACAGAATAAAACTGAGATAAGCAAACTAGCATGGAAATGATTGCTATTTACAAATAACAATCATATGATAAAATGATTTTTTTTGTCACAGTGAAATCACCTGCTACTTTTCACACCTGCTATTTTTCACTCCTGCTATTTTTAATTGGGTATGATTTATCATGATGATGATTGATATGATTTATCATGGGTATGATTTATCATGTGGGAGTGATTTTTCATTAGCCGTGATTTCTCACCGTGATTTTGAATGATTTTGATTTTGAGTGATTTTGAATTTGAATGATTTTTATAGCAATTATTGTTGCTTTTACGTGCTTTTATTTAACTTGCAATGTATGTATTTAGCTACATAGTTCACTTTGTTCGGGTGTAATCTTGAATGAAACTAAATTTTTAATGCTTGTTTTTTATAGAAATAACATGATAAAAAAATCTGAGACCTGTATTATTTGGTACAATTTATTAGAAATAAGCAATGAAATTCCCTTCATACTTTATCAGGCTTAGGACTGACAATGTAAAAATCCTTTGTAGGCGAGTATGATATAGTAATGAAATGAGTTGAAATTAACTTCTGGACTCCACATTGGCGTATTTAGAAGTTCATTGGTTGTATATACAAATCTCTATAATCGCCAGGATATCTACATTAATTGTTATTTACACTATTTATTTATAATATTCATAATTGCTGTTTAAGAAAACTAATTCTGAAGCACGTTTTCTACTTAAACGTGTTCTTCTGTCTGACAGCATATATCCCGCTTTTGAAAATACCCCTTCACACTGAACAGATGTGACGACAACGTGACAATGCTCTGAAAAAATTTCTGCTAAATTGGGATATACCAAAGAATGTGTTTTCCACCAATTAAGAGGACAAGACTTTATATCGTTTTATAAATGTGACTTTTAATAATTGCCGTTGTAAAGGAAGTTGTAAATGGCCATACTTTCATCTAAAATATCCAGCATTGCTTTTGCCACGCCATAAAAATCTTTGTTTTTCATAATGTGGATGACATTTCTCAAACCATCAGTCAATACGATGGCAAGACCGGCGGTCAAATACTTCGTTCCACTCATGACTCTAGTCACTTCCTCGAAAGGTTGGAGGATTATACAGATCTGTTTAATTGCATCCCACATTTCTCCAGACACGATAGGTAAATCACTTCTTAAATTAGGTATTACGGCCTGCAGAGCCACTTGTAGTTGTAAAAAGCGTTTAAGCATATAGAAAATAGAGTTCCATCTTGTTGGAATAGATTGTATTAAACGCAGTGCCTGTGATTTTTTTTCAAAATCTGTTTGGTATTTACTTAGTGCTTCTGTTGCAATGTGACTTTTTTTAAAATGGGCAACAATTTTTTTTATAATCTCTAAAATGAAGTCAATCACAGTAAGAGCCTTCTCGACAACCAAATTCAGCTTATGTAAAAAGCAACCAAAATGTGGCCATCCTGTCCGCTCTAGTGCGTTCGTTATATTAAAGGCATTATCGGATACTGCGAGTGTAATTTTATTTTGGATTTGCCACTCAATTGCAATTTTTTTTAACGCGGCCGATAAAGCGACACTAGTGTGAGAACCGCTGAAATGCTCGCAATGCAACAAGACTGATTTTAATTCATAATCTATTATGAAATGGGCTGTGACAGCTAAATATGCGTCCATTGTAGCAGACGTCCAGCAGTCTGTAGTTATACAAATCTTTTTAGCCCTTTGAATTAGCTGTCCTATTGCAGCTTTACATTCTAGGTATTGGCTAGGTATTAAAGTGCTTGACAACAATTTTCGATTTGGTAAATCATAACTTGGATTAAGTGCCTTGACAAAATCTCGGAAACCCTTATCCTCTACCACAGAAAATGGTTGATAATCCAAAATTATCATTTTCACAAGTTTGTCATCAATTTTTTTCTTTTCATATTGGTCTAATTTACGAGGAACATATTCTGTAATTGGTCGTTGTCTTTTCGCTACTTGATGCAATGGCAGCGATCGAGTTGATATTGGTGCAACAAGAGCTGCTGCCACTGCTGAGGATGATGAGGATACGTCAGTCCGCGCCGTAAGTACAGCGGACCCTGAAGGATTTTCTGAATTATTTATTACAGCTTGTTCAGCAACAGGAGGGTGCAGGTCTGGACTTTCAACCAGGCTTGACGTTAAACAATTTGTATGCAAAAAATTGGAGTACGCACTAATATGTTTTGCTTTTAAATGTCGTTTTAAATTTGTTATCGAAGTCTTGAAAGAATATTTTTTTTTACATAATTTACAAAACGCCTGACATTTGTCCCCCTCTTTATCAAAATAGTTCCATATATTTGAAGTTGATGCCATTATATACAAGTATTTACACCTTTGCTATTAACACTTTCAAAAATTTTATTATTTACAACACCCACAATCACTAATTACTTAATACTACTTTTATTAATATACAAAACTTAAAGTCTAATAAGTTATAGGCAAATTTTTATAACTAAAAATCTCCTACGAAACGACTGAATTGCAAAGTAAACAAGTCGCAATCAATAGGTAACGAACGTACGTACGTACGTACTCTATACGTAATTATAAAACTATATTCGATGTCGTAATATCGAAAACAATATATTGATATCCAATGAATTATTTTATCGACTATATTGTTACAAATCGCATATTAAAACGGCAATGGATGCAGCTCAATCGGATATTACGACGAAACGAAATAACACGCGGAAGTGACTAGTGGTAGTAATGAGTGGTGCTGATTTATACTAAATTAATTTATAAATACATGGACGTAAAGTTTAATTACAATTGCTTATAATTTAGCGCCATCATGCAGTGCTAATAATATCTTAATAGTAAAATTTTTGTTCAGTAGATGGCTATAAAATTTGTGCACATAGCAGATCTTTAGAGTAAGCCTTTTTCTTATAGCCTTAAAGTTTAATTTAGAATGTAAACATTGACTGAAACGGCGAGCCATAGTGCGATCGAATGCGCTACTCGCACTCATAGCGCTGTAAGTAAGTGCGTCTCTCTCTCACCAAAATCACACCACCAACAGAAATCATTATCACTGTGATTCTAAAGCTGGATAGCAGATATGATATATGAAAAAAAAAATCATATGATTTTCACTGTTACTAATGATTTGTTCCATGTCTAAAGCAAACCTGTTTCCTTTCATCTTATAACCTATTAGATGTCGATGCATAATAATAATAATAATAATCCCCAGACAAACACACTAACTCTATGGCCCCAAAGTAAGCAGAGCTTGTGTCATGGATGACCATACAGCGAACTGGGGGGAACCCAGAATAAACATACATATATAAATATCAACAACCATGACCCGGGAACAAACAAATTCAAATTCAAATTCAAATATTTATTTCTCAACATTGACAATTACTTGTTCTTATTGACGTCAAATAAAACATGATTCTACCACCAGTTCGAAAAAAAAACCTTCGTGAAGAAGAACTGGCAAGAAACTTCACGGGTATATTTTTTTTTTTTCAAAATAAATTTACAGTCTCTTTATGTCTATACAAAATTATTCTTTTCTGCATCTGTTAGCTCGGCAAGTCTCCCTCCCCCCAAGTATCCAAACGACGAACACCCTCAAACATTTGTGTTCATCACGCAAATGAATGCCCCGGCCAGGACTCGAACCTGGGACCTCCGACGTATGAGACAGGGCTACTGACTTTGATGTTGGCGTATGCGTAGGTTTGTAATAAAGGGATTTTGTAGTCCAAGACCGCTGCTACGTACGTTTATTTTCTTACCTTCAGACAGATCAACAGAATTAAAAAAAACTATAAAATAGTAGCAACTAGATGTATGTTTAATTGCACGTTTTAATGTTGAAATAATATTTTTTCAACAAAAATGTTATATAAAGGAAAATGTTCATCTCTCTGATTTGGACCCAAATAATTTATTCTATTTTAAGATATTTTTTTTATTTTTGCTAATCGAGACCAAAGTTTATGTAAGGTATAATTTATATCGGTGCATACGTTTTCATTGAAAACGTACGAGTATTTTAATCAACAGGTTAACCTTACCTCGTGTTTTGGTAACTCACTCAAGTTTATTTAATACTTCATTAGCATTCATTACGCTTGTGCGGTAATCAAAACATACTAGTTTTAGCCTTAGGTTTGTATTCAACAAATTTTAATCTAATGCGAATAAAATATTGCTCCTCAGGGCCTAAGTCAAGGTTTTAATGAATAAACTTTGATCTAGGAAGTTAGGGACTGAAACAAATCATTCAGGTTTGGATTAATTATATTTTTACAATTTAACTCGTTTCAGTACCTTCGTAGATACCGTGGTGACGAGTGACTAAGATGACAGGCGTCTTGACAGTTATGAAAACATTCAATTATCTCCATCTGTTTCTCAGTTTCCGAAATGCTTGTGAAATTGATATGTAACATACCTATATTCGATTTAAAAGAAAAAATGGTTAGATAAATAAACAAAAAATTCGACAAAACCTTAAAATATTTTTTAACTTTATTTTAGACTATTAATTCTAAATAAAGTGATTTTATTTGGAAACGTAATTTAATGCTCACAACTGTGACTGTGATGTTTGTGTCGTCCTTGTAGCAGAGGACGTGCTGTGAGCCTTTTTGCAATAAAATACATTCTGCAACTTAATGAAGTCTTAGATCAGTTTACAAAAGAGCGTGAGTAAATTAACTCAGCCTTTGCTAGTATTAAAAATAACTACTTGGTTATAAAAGGCTACATTATCTCAATGGAATACGGACAGACTAACTTTCATACTTTGCGTCTTCCTTTTTGGCTATAGAATTACAACTAAGAATATTAATTTACGTAAAAATTGTATTTACGTTACTGAACGTAGCGTAAAGAAACTATAAAAAAAATTATGAAAGTAGATATTGATTAACTTATTTATATGTTGACAATATAATAAACGAAATATTTGAGTGGCGGTTAAAAAAAAATGGCGGTTATTTCAGTAACCTTGGTAACTCTATTCCCAGTGAGTAATCCCAGTGAGGCATGGGATTTGTTTATATTGAGTATTGTCTTGAAATGTACACAGCTTGTTACCTGTAGTCGCGCAGTCGCCGGTGGAGCGCGTTGATGTCTAATGCTTACGAAGCTGCAGTGCGACTAGGTATGTTGTCGTTGTTAACGAAATTTAATATCCAATTGATCGATTAGTTGAAAAATATTTGTTTTTGTACACATTATTCAACGCACTCCCCGTTTAAAAGTATTAGGATAATGTTTGCAAAAGTCCTGCTGCTCCACAGAGGTAATATTTGTATTTTGATGTAATTTGTGATTTAAGTTTCCTGGTGATATCCAATTTAATACTTATTAGTTAAAGTGAAGTATGCTTGCATTTGTGTGCATCATCGGTGAACGCAGGTGCCGCAATGCGGTGAAAGTGCTCAGAAGCGATGTGGACACAGCAACCGCCAAGGACATTCAGTTTTTATGTCTGAAGTAAAAGTCTTCATGTTTGTATGTAAGCGTGGATTGCAGTTTTATAAGGCCCGCTTACGTGAATCTGAGTCATAAATTAATCTCAGGATCACTTGAAATTTCCTTCCATCCTGTTTCATTTCATTAGACCAACTGAGACGTATAGAAATATCTTAACCCGAGTTATCTAACTCCAAGTATAGTCTAGAGGTATGTTTGACCATGAACCTGAACGTATTCATAAAAAATTCTGTATATTTACGGTCTACGGTTTTTTTGTTTTGTTTCGTACAATTTGTTAGCTGTAGTACAGATTTAATCAAGTAGTTTGTGTAGTAATCAGCAGAGAAAGTCGTCGCTAGGAATGCAGTATTTGGCCACCAGCCCCGGGAGATTGTGGTGGTGGAAGACGGAGCAATGGCCGACGAGGACGAAGCCTCGAAGGACGCGGCTTTGTGGGAGTGGGACGTGGGATTGGAGAACGAGGGGAACGTAGCGTTGCATTGTTGCGTGTATTGCCGTTGATTTTGCAGCTTTGTTGGTGCGATGCGATACATCGATAATGGATGTATTTATCTATTAAAATGTGTTGCTCGCCTACCAGCACCCTGGCTATGGTGTCGATTGCTTGAAATGTGTGTCAGGAAACATCTAAGCTCTTGGGTTATACGAGCAAAGCTGCGGGCAGAAAGCCGTTTAGATATGTAAACTGGGTCGTGCTTGCTTCCGATTTCATAATAAATTGTATTAACTGATAAACGTTCATAACTTTATTATTGAATATAACAAATATTATTTTATTAAAATTTATTGTTAAAAATTAAAAATTATTGTTACAAAAAAATGTAAATGAATAGTCTGTGATTTGCACCTTAAGTTATGTTGACGTCTGTCGTCATCAAGTCTCCCAGGTTATAACGCGAAGTATTTTTTGTTCAAATTTGTTCAATGACAACGAAGAAGAATAGATATTTTTAATGACTTCCTTAAGTATATTTCAAATTAAATCTATTTAACCAATTTTTAGGCTATTCTGAAACTGTTGCATAAAATGAATCAAACATACGATTGGCAGTTACATGCCTTCCAACTACAACCCGGTCCGAATCAGAGACGACTTGAGGTGCAATAAACCCAATTAAAACCCATTTTAAAACAAATACTTAAGTGCGCGTGGACGCCAAGGTCGTTCAAATCATCAAACTATCAAGCTGTTCCATTATACTCCTGTACCAGCTAAGCTCCACTCCCAATCTTACAAGAAATCCAAAACAAAAATGTATCTTTGGAACACCAGATGCACATAAACTAATAAATAATAATACATCGCCCAGACAATCACACGAAGGAGGACCCAGAATAAATCAATTATTATTATTATTAGAATAAACATACATATATAAATATAAACAATCTTGACACGAGTACCAACATCTGTGTTCAAATAAGTGCTCCAAACCTGGGATCTCCAACATATGAGGCAGGGCTGTTACCCACTACTGAATATGAATAATGAATCATAAAACTCTATAATCAATACTCACAGTAAGACGTGCACGGTGGGGTCCTCGAGGTAGCGGTACTCCAGGTGGTCGGGCGCGCGCACGCCGGCCACGCTGTGGGACAGGTGCGGCGCCTGCACCGCCGTCACCAGCGCGCGCACGCCACCGCGCCCGCATGAGTACGGCAGGCACAGCCCGAGGTGCAGGGTGCGCCGCTGGGGACAGGGTCATTATGAAAATGTCTATACGAAGGGAAAGTAAAAGGGGACATAGTTCATTGTTTGTTTTTGAAAAGGGAAAACTATTGAAATCTTTTTTATTATTTAGAAATAAATCCCGGGCTTTGGTAACTTAGGGTATATTTTATCTAGAAATTCAAGACAATATTTTTCAAATCTAATGAGGTACGTAAAATACAAAATGAAATTCTAATTAATGATTGTGATTATCGATGAGAGCACTGTATGTTATTGTATTTACTGGCAACAGAAAGTAGCCAGGGATATAAACATATAACAACAAAAGGTTGTCAATTCACAACCCAGAAAGATAATTTCGTATCTCAAACATAAAACATTCACAATTCGTATAAATATCTGTGTTGCAAGCATTAGGATCCAAGCCCGCAGGACATCATGGAATTCGCTTAGTAAAGCAGAAACAACTGAACGGTAGCACTGAGTCACGCCGAATGGCTTCTTAGGGCGTTTCAAATAATCGATTGTAATTTTCGAATTTGTGGTTTATATATAAAGTGTTTGCTAAGCAAAACCTATAATTGAATTCGTCCTAAGTAACCGTAAGTAGTATAAGAAGCTTAATAATAAACCTTGAAAGAATAATACTTTAAATAAATGCGGTAAACTCTGTCGAGTCGTGTTTTAACAGGGCTGTGTTAATCAAGTTTAATGTAAGCACAGATATTTGCCGTGCGAGCGTCGTTCGCGCTGCTTCCGGACATGTCTGGTTCCTTGATTCATTTACGAATTATTGATCAATACAATTGCTACATACATCGGCAATTTTGTTGGTACATCGGCTGTAGATATTTGCAGATTTGTTCTTTTATGAGAAACTATGTATCAAGCGGAACTCATGTACTCGCGCCTGTCTGCACAGTGAGGGGCGCTAAGCACATCGGGGTCGGCAATGTTTGTTTAACGGCAATGCCACCCCGAACCAACTGCTGTACATATTTGCCAAGTGCCGCACGGATAGTCCGTTCTAGATTATATAGGTTGGCTTATTAGGCTTGTCTCGCCAAAACCCGAACACCACCTGGCAGTGGCGACAGATGCCGGGCAGAATATGTAGGTAGCGGTTTATTAAATCTGATTTCGGCTTTATTTTTGACATCAACGTTACTTTGTATAGAAAAACTCACAGACTTGACGATGTCGGGCTGTTCGGAGGCGATGAGCAGACGCACGGTGTAGAAGGCGGTCTCGAAGGGCGGCCCCGACCCCGACATCGACACGTCCTCGCGCCACGCGCTGAAGATCTGCGACCCGCTGCTCCCTGCGGCAACACGCTTCAATTACTTACCAAATATAATACGTTTTTATAGTATAATAATTACTACACTTCCACATAAAACCTAGACGTTATACATTCTTCAACATAGCGGTCGATCTGGTGTGAGAAAATACGACTATGTTCTGAATCGTCAATTCTATCTGATCAAATTTTACACACACATAGTTGATAGTTATTAATTAACATTGAAGTATCTTTGTATGAATCTGAAGTCAATTAATTGTTCACACCTAATAACCTATACCTAAAAAGGGCTCTTAAATAAAATTGTTCATCACCACAATGTTATCGCAACTGAGATATGAACCTTCTTGTTAGTGAGGCAGGTACCTCCTTGCTATAATACTAATCAGTCACAAGCGTAGCGTTAAAATTGAGGAAACTTTAAATAAAAACAGTTATATATTTGGGTTAAGCCAAATGTGCAGCTATTGTTTGGCTCACATATTGAATCCTAACCTTTTGTTTAATTTGTATCTACACTTTTAAATTATTTTGAAAGCACCGTCGGGAGGACAATCAAGGAGCTGTAACAATTGGTAATGCAATCCTCAACAATAACAGTTAAATCAAACAATATAACATAATATTGACGTTCAATTACCCGCGCAAATATTCACTGGTCCAACAGCGCGGCTGGCACAGAGTCATTACGGAAACTACGCGTTTATTGACACTCTTGCGTCTTCATATTTTTAACTCTAATTCTGCTTGCAAGTTGAATAAGGCCGTCGAAAGTGTCTAGCAATAATGGTTAAGTTTATTATGTTTCGGACAGCCAGCCTTGATCTAGAAAAGCGTGCAATCAGATCTGTAGGAACTACAGTGTAATAGTCATGGAGTGTTCTCGAATTTTGACAGCGCATTTTGTTATGGTGTGTACAACAAACCATCTTATATTTTCAAAGTAAATCTATCCAAATCTGTTATAATCCTGATTATATAAAGCATTTCTTTCCTTGTTTATATGTAATCGATACACTCTGGAACTTGTTCACAAATAAAAACCAATTTGCCATGAGATATCAGTACAATACGATCATTAAGAAGAAGTAAGGTTATGTTTTAAAGCGAAAGTTCTGCGGAGCCATTTTTGACGGGAGCGTTTAGCCCCCAACGCAAAAAAGGGGTTTATAAGTTTGTTTGACATGAGTCTGTAAGTCTGTCTTATCTTCCTAGCCATGGAACTATATGGATGCGGTATTTTTTAAAAGCTGCATTACTCGAAAGTTTCCTTAGCCATGTTTGAATGAAATCGATTGAACCGTTCAAAAGTAATGCCTACTCTTTGCCGTCAGTCGGGGGTTTCATAATTTATGCTTACAAATAACTTGTATAATATTTAAATAAATTGTCTGAATAAGTTTTAATTTTTTGTCAATTTTTGCTGCATAAAATAATACAATGAAAAAAGTCGATGTCAACATTTTGTCTGCTACTCGACTAGAGGAAGAGTTGGGTGATTTAACGAGGAAGTCAAATATTCATATCTTTGTTTGATTTTTTTTCTCATTCTTGTAAGTGATAACAGCAGTTGTATTCATAGTTTATCTGCTCTAACCTATGAAATGTCCCAGCGTATGTGAGGCTATTCAACTAAACAGGCATATTTTGCGTCATGGTTAATAGCGCTGCCTCATTCCTGGACATCCCAGGTTCAAGTCCTGGTCGGGGCATTCATTTGTGTGATAAACACAGATGTTTGTTCTCGGGTCATGGTTGTTTATATTAATATAAGTATGTTTATTCTGGGTTCCCCCCAGTTCGCTGTATGGTCATCCATAACACAAGATCTGCTTACTTTGGGGCCATAGAGTTGGAATGTTAGTTTGGGGCTTTGAGAGGACCCTTTTAATTATGTGTGTCTAATTTTATGTCAATGGCCAGTGATTTTTAAATCTGATTAATATTTATGTACCTACTGGATTTCCTTCACATTTAAACATTATATACTCGTACGTAGGTACTTAGAATCAAGTTTATTAAATCTACATATTTATTAAATTTGCAATTCCATTGTTATCTTGACTCTTTTATGCTACAACCCTATTCCCGCTGTGGTCTGAGTTACCATGGTTACCAAACTACGCGTTTACATGCGTAGCGCGCATTTAACAAACCAACTTTGAATTAAAATTCGATTTTTTTTAATAAACATACAATGTCTCTTTCTCTTATCTCCAAAAATAATTTCTCGCAAAGTTGATAATTACCTAGCAATAGTATTACTGTAGGAGCTCTGGTAACAATTACCTCACGGCGGCGGCAACCTCTGGACTTACTTAATAACTACCATCACACACACCGCGATCTGCCTAGTTTGTGTGTGTGCGTGTGTTCGGTAACAACGCTCTTACCTAATGATAGCAACAGTTGAATAGATAATGTATGAAATTACAGGCTTTATCGTTGGATATTACGCGGCTTGTTTTTGGTCGTGTAACTGATGGGTGAGTAAATCCTTGCTTATTGAAATTCTGTTTTGGATACTTGGGTCTGAAACTCTTGTAAATGTTAACGAGTTTGGCAGCCTGTTTCACAGTTTACTTTCTGACACGGATGAAAGAGCAAAAGCTTCAGAAGTAATCGCTCGTCCTGCAGTTTTGCCGACAACGATCAAACTGCCAGAACATAAAATTAACCCTAGCGTACCAAAATTAACAAATTAATCGTGATGTCAAATTCAAAATTCAATTTCTAATATTTTGTCGACATTCACAATTACTTGTTCTTATTGACGTCAAATAAAGCATGACTCTACCACCGTCTCGGAAAGAACCTTCATGAAGAAGAACTGGCAAGAAACTTCTCGGGTACGCCTGTATATGTCACCTACTCCGCCATTCGTACGATTTATTGTAAGTTATCACTTATCACACATGCGAAATTCACAGACTCAGAATTACTCTGAAATTTACTACACGATCCACCACGTATAACCGACAGAAAGTTATTTTTAGAAATAGATAAAAAAATATACTTGCTCATTTTATTTGGCAACTTAGCAATTATAATCTATAAAATGTTAGCTTGCCAAAATAATAATATCTATATTTGGACATATCGAAGACGTAAATGCTAAAATTTCAGTAGGTATTTAAAAACACTAAGCTAGGTCAAAATTTAAAAAATCGTCAAGGTTTCGAAGGTGTGTTGTGGTAATAGAAACACTCTTAAATCGGTTAATGAAATCAAATTGCGCGTGTATAGAGTTCTTTGCCTTCTTTAGTTTAAATATAAACATTCACACGCCGGAAAACGTTAAATTCTTGCGTTTGTTGATTAAAATATTTTAAATTTTAGCGTGTATACAATTATTGATAGTACCGATAGATAATAAGACTACATTTAGGTGAGTATTGACTGCGAGGCACCAGTATCTCCTTGTTTCAATAAATAAAAGTTTGATTTAATTATTTATTACATATGAAATTGGCGTTTTGTAAGGGAGGAACATAAAGTAAACTTTTTTTAAATATATTTATTTAATCAAAGTATGTACGATTGCTATATATGCACTTTTGCCATCTCAAAGGTAGTTCATTGATCCCTTTACTAAAAAAACCATTCGGACTACCCCATCGGAGTTGAAATTTTTCCCTAGCAAGAAGTTATCCAAATTTCGAATAAAATGCTAATCTGTTGGTGCAAGGTCCGGGGAGTACGGTGGATGTCGGTGGATGTCTTAGACATTCCAATTGAAGCTTCAGTGGCGTTGTCCTGAAGCAGCAGTGGCCTAGATCGATAGATCAGCCTTGGTTGCTTAGCAGCTAGCTTGTCCATCATGGTTTGCAGTTGCTGACAATAGACATCTGCCGTAATCGTCTGGCCAGATTTAAGAAAGCTGTAGTGAACGACACCGGCACTAGTCCACCAAACGCTCAAAAGACACGCAGTAACTTTTTTGAGTCAATTTTCGCTTGGGGCAGGATTCAGCTGGTTCGCCAGGGTTCAATAATTGCGATAAGCGATTCCGATTGTCATCCAATTTTCCAATTTTCATCACAGGTAATGATTCGATTTAAAATCCTTTCATAATGGTGCCGGTTGAGTAATGTAACGCAGCTGTCGACGCGCGTTTGTCGGTTTGCTGCACTCAATTCATGAGGTACCCACCTCTCAAACTTTTTCACCTTCCCAATGCGCTTCAAGTGGATTAAAACAGTTTTGTCACTAACACCGCAGCCTACAGCTAACTCGGACGTGATTTGCGATGGATCCGCTTCCACAATAGCCTTCAATTCTTTAGTATCAACTTGGTCTCCGGCCGTCCACGGGGCTTGTTATGCAGGTCGAAATTTCCAGAACGAAAACGTTGGAACCATAAATGCACTGTGTTTTCTTTTGCGACACTGCCACAACACAGAGCATTAATACTTCGAGCCTTTTCTGCAGCACTGGTGCTACGGTGGAAATCGTATTAGTAAATAACGCGATATTTCAAGTTTTCCATTAAACTAAGTGACTCAAAGAAAAAACCAAAAGAGGAAAAAACAAATGAATTACGGTTTTCGAAACACAAGTGCGTGAGTAAATAGCTGTAAAAATTTGAAATTTGAATTCTTAACCAAAGAGGAGATAATACAGATCAAAGTGGCCAGTACTACAAAACGCTGATTTCATATGTAAGGATTTAATATTATAATAATCCCCAGACAAACACACCAACTGTATGCCCCCAGAGTGAGCAAAGCTTGTGTTTTGGATGACCGCACAGCGAACTGGACCCAGTATAAACATACATATATAAATATCAACAACCATGACCCGAGAACAGACATCTGTATTTATTTTACAAACGAATGCCCCGACCAGGGCTCGATCCTAGGACCTCCGGCGTATAAGGCCGGGCTACTAGCCACTACGCCACTCGGCCTTCAATGCTATGGGAAGTGTGGATGCATTGCGTATCCTCTCTTAATTATCAACTAGCAAGCAACATATAATTTAACCATGGCTCCTGAAGAACTTAAATAAAAAGGGCAGGACTTACTGTTGTGGTGCTTGGAGGGCGGCAGGTGGTCGTTGAGCGCGCGGCAGAGCTCGGCCGAGCCCGTCCAGTAGTTGTTGCCCCAGTAGAACATGGTGGTGTAGCGCCCGCTGGCGTCCTCCACTGCAAGGGGTAGGGGGATTAATACACGGCACTCCTCTTTCACATATACAGCTAGCAAGTATACAAACTCTGTATAATATTAGTAAGGGTAACGAGACGTTATATTGTATATAAAGAATGTGGTAACAGTTGGTCATAGATTTTATTGTAACAATCTCGTCTGCGGTGGTACTATAGTCATAATATTGTTACCACCGTAATAAACAAGTTACTATGTTCGTGTTCCGCTTAGAGGAAAGAAACAACCCGTCAAGTTACAGAAACAAACGAAGTTTATATTGAAGAGTGATAAATAAACAGCGAAATATGAACAAGATTTATTGGTTACGTCGAGCTTAAGTCAACATTTTAGTATGAAAAATTATTTAATTCAAATAACCAAAAAAGAAAAAAAGGAAACAAGTCAAAGAAAGATGCAATTCATACACTGAAAAATGTTGCAGTGAAAATGTTATAAAATATTTCTGCGTGGATAGAAATGAAACCCTACAATAGTTTGTACCCTTATTCACCATTCATTTCATTCTTTATATATGTTATATAGCTTTTGGCAACATTTTAAAATTAATACTCTATAATCTAATCCTTTAAACTGTTGGTAAAAAGGAAACGTCAGAAAATATCTGACATTTCATAAAAATAATTACATACAGATCAGACTTCCGACAAAAAAGACATTCTACGGAAATGGTTCCCCGACAATCGTCCAGTTATCCTTCGGCGAATAAGAGTTTATTAACTTAATCATCTTTCACATAATTATTGGATTCCTTTCCGCATCGTGGACAAGCACCGGCCTTCACCTGAGAGAGTTCAAAGTAATTTAACTTTTTAAATTTTGACGACTTCGTAAGTATCGTCCATCTTGTAAATATCCGCCATCGCAGAACATGGACGCCTCTTTACCATAATTTCATGGTAAAAGAATATTTACGTGAGGAAACGCTTCCTCGCCCTTTCCTTGACATTTAAACCGTAACAGATTATTTTAAAAAAGACAACATCTGGTGGAATGGCCATTTGCATTATTTGGCAAGAATGTCATGTTTAAACATTAATAAAAACAAACTGATTTACCTTGATCTATCATATTGTTTACATGGCGTGTTATTAATTTATAAATAATTATGTTTATTTTTATTGCGTTAATAAAGACAATGATTCTCCGACATACCAGATAGTAATATATACTATCTTTATTTTTCATACATATTGAAATGCCTTTTTTATAATATATAATAATAACATATTTGTATGTTATTATTTTTTTAGCTTGAAAAGAAATAATAATATTTAACTTAACAACATGCCAGTTATGTTTGCGGTAGGCTGAAAATACCTTCCACGGCGGAAAATTTTTAAAAGTAGAATCGGTACGAAAAAGTTTTGTAGTTAGACATTCAGAGTTACACATTTTCGTGTTTTATTGTTTACAAAACTGCATTTCGCACGCCTGTGTTATTCTTAATTTAAAGTTTTTTGAACTGTTTTGAAAGTTGCATTTTGAAAGCGCCTTTATTGTGTATACAATGTTACCCGTTTAAGTAGATGTTTTGGAGAGAATCTCACTGTCAACACATGAAAAACGGAAGGAACAATAAATGAATTATTTTTAAAAACCACGTCCTTCAAATACAACTATACAAAATGTTTCAACAAAACACATTTATTTAAGAGCTTTTTAAGGACATCTTTTAAATAAATGTATATTTTAAATTTTATTTAATCTCTACGTGTGAGAAATTCGAGAGCGCATGGCTCTTCCGCGTGACCTCAGATAACATATTCAATTGTTTCGCTCCATAATGGTCTCAGAGGACCTTCGACTCAAAATTATAGCGACGTTCGGAACATAAATTCACTTTCTTTATTCATTCTGTCAACGGTTTCGACGTTATTAGTGGAGTAAACTTCATATTGAATACAAGATTAAGCGTACAATCAAGGTCAGGATGTACTTTAATATAAGTATTAAATCTATTACTTTTTTTCTTTTTGATAAGTTTAGTTGGAGCATGCTTGTCCTATATCATTTATAATCATTAGTTTAAGTTATTGTTAGTGTGTTATATTTTGTTTTAGCCTGTGATATATCTTAATGCCCAGAGGAACTTATATTTTTTGGCAACTTTTTTATTTTTTATTTGTAGCGTGCCAATAAGCGACACTGGCAGAAATAGCCCGTCATACCAATCGCGGCAGATTGCCATTTTCCAATTAACTAACTAACTTTAGTATTATTTATTTGGATGCATGGATTTACCATATCGCTGAAAACATGTTGACGTAATGTCGCTTGTCTATTGTTTTATATAGATACCAGTAGTCAAGAGTTTGTACAGAATAGTTTTTTATAAATTTTTTTCTTCTTTCTTTTTTAAACCTACGAATAGTTATAAGTATATAAATTGTTTGTTATAAAAAGATGTATTGAAGTTTCTTTTTGTTTTCTGTGGCTTTTGAAAACTGTAAAAAAGCGTCACACGTAGGAGAAGTAACACAAGTCGAGTTTTTATTTCAGAGAGCTTAGTTTTTATGTTTTTTTCAGTATGTTAATTAAGAAATATTCAAAATACGTTTAGAAATATGATACACAATACACAATATGAAACAACAACAATGAAACAACAACATTAATGACATACAAACATCAGTAGAATATGTCGATTTAAAAGCGGAAGAACTTTATGATGATTGTAAAGTAATTTATACTGTGAACACATAAGAACTTGTACATATAATATTGACATAAAACAAATACTAATGAGTTTATTTACTATGTAATTCTTCTAAACGTAGGTTTAAATACGTTTTTATGATCGTTTGAGTTTTCGCATGTTCCTGGTAGTAAACTAATACCTTCGAACGACGATTATATCTTCGATGTGTAATAAAATCATGAGACTATCAAACAACACTATGGTGGTGGATTTTTTAATAGTTTTAAATTATACATATATCTCCTAAATCAAAGTCATTAACGCGAGAAATATTCAATTAACTTTTTAAATTTATTTATGTATAGCCAGCGGATATTCTAATGAATAAAACATAAGGATACAATCGCTTGGTGCACTGTGTCAGTGAGGCGACAGCCAGCTCGCATTGGAGGCAGTGTCACAACACGATTATTCAAACATTCAGGCAGGTACTCGATGGATGAAAACTTCCCATGGTGTAATGTGACCTTGAGCCACTTGGCAAGGTCACTGCCGGACCTCAAGATGTTAATACGTTCGTAAGTACCTACTTACTTTTCCGATTAATATGTTTGACATGTTATTATATCAGGAGCGAGCAGTTCTCGGGTCATGGTTGTATGTATTTATATATGTATGTTTATTCTGGGTTCCCCCCCAGTTCGCTGTATGGCCATCCATAACACAAGCTCTGCTTACTTTGGGGCCATACAGTCGGCGTGTTTGTCTGGGGATTTATTATTATTATTAATTATTAATAATGAATATTAAATCGGACTGTGTCATTTTCAGTTATGCTGTGGCCCGTGGGCCCGTGGGTTCCGCTTGCCTTTATATGGTATATTTGTAAAGTGAGATATGGACAGAAAGATAGGAATGCGGGAAGAAATTTTTTTCAATGTAATTTATAAGTATAAAGCTCAGAAAAAGGGTCTGTTCTGTTTTCAAGACATCCTCTAAGCTCGTTTAAACATGTTACTTATAGGTAATAATTTAAATAAATTATAGTAGGTATAAAATAATAAAAAATATTGATATGTCTCATTTTAAAGTCAAGTCATTCTATTAACAATCTCGAAAGTAAAAGCTAAAACTCATTTGGGTTGTGAAAATCCACCCGTTAATTGTAAATTTTTCTCCTCACAAATACCTAATGCAGTATGATGGTCCAGCAATGCATACGCAAACTGTTGCAGTCTGTTGCCGATGCAGAAACATTGGCTAATGTCCTGATCGGTAGTCAGTGGGACTATTTGGCGACCTTCATAAAAAAGCCATCAGAGTCGGCAGAACGCAACGCGACGCGCTCCTTGCTAGTGTTGCAAGCACGCATGCCGTATGATGGACAACGATTTGCTGTGATAAAGTGTGAAGACTTCACTTTTGGCAGGTTACAAATATATTGAATGAATGTACCTATATTTCCGTTGATTAGGACTGACACATAAATTATAGAAATGGTCTTCTTCATTTCGTCGTGGCATCTTTAAGGTCTGTTATTGATTTTCTAATATTTAAAAAAAAAGAAGAAAATATCAGCAATTTTTCTTTTAAGAGATGCATAATATAAATCGTTTTATATATAAATTAAGGGAATATTTAGTTCATCAGTGTTTATATACCATCGACGACTACTTAATCGACAAGAATAACTTATATAATTATTGGAACATAAAAGATGATGGTCAAAGCCCATATGGGATTTTGACCAGCCAATGGTCAGTAGTACACATGAAAGATTAACTCATGCGTAACCTTTTCCCCCTTAAACTTCCCTAATTTTAAATCTAAAAATCTTGTAAAAAAATAATAAGTAATTTGCGAAAAATCAATCATAAGCTACAAATGGTACAAAATGTGTTTTCTTTTGAATATATCAATGTCAATGTCAAAAAAAGTAACAAAACGATGTCGAATGAACCCACAAGTAATGGACCTTATTGGTGGATTAGTTTTGACAATCTGTCAGTTTGTTGATTGACTGTCATTACCTAGAGTGAGTCCTAAAAAAATCGGGGAAAAGGTATATTTAAAAAAATATCTTACAATGGTAGGAAGGACTATATATTAAAACTAATGAATGTATGATAATCTATATTTATTGGCCTTTAATTTGATATACTGACTATTAGTAGGTCATCTTTTGTACTTCCTGCTTTATAGCAATATGTCAATAAGTGCAATTATAATTATTATACATTTTTTTAGAGTTCGTTATATTTGCTTACATTTGTGAGTATCGTGTAGGATATTCATAAATAACACCCCCCAATATCACGAGATAGGTGATTCATCGTACCTTTTTTGAGCACGTGTTTCGTCAGAGAATCTTTAGGGCAGGGCGAAAATGACTCTTGCCTGGACTTCCACCAAGTGGATCTTCAATTGTTCGGTTTATTCTAGTTGTCCAGTGTATGTTGTGCATTGAGATGCAGCGCACGCGGCGGCGGGGTCACGCGATCGCGAGTTGGCCAATTCGCGAATTGTTGCCAACGCTGACCTATCAATACGCTGAATGGCTGTTACCTAACAATCCGAGCGTTGAGTCGGCAGCAAGTTTTCTTAACACTACGCACAGGAGTTCTTTTGAAACCTAATTGCATTTGATATTTTAGATTGGGTAGTATGTTGAAAAGACAATAAAGAGTATTGCAGTTATTTGGTCTATGTATGTAATAAGCTCTATTATTCAAATGAGCAGATTGTGACTTTTTGCAATAGGGAATACAATTATACTGCGAATTTATCAAACAATGATAATTTGTGTACCAAAGTTAGGGAGGATATTTAACGAAGGGAGGAAATATATTTACCGTTAATGTGGAACAAAACTGAACAAAACCACATCGAGCACTGTTAAAAGCTTTGTTTTATTATATCAATCACTTAATAAATAAACAAAATAAATATTAATGTTTCCTTTGAAGCAGAGGCCTACATCTTAATTACTTTTCCACAGTAATAGAAAAGGAAGCTATCGAGAAATAAATCATAAATCAAGTTTTGCAAACACAAACATCAACATTTACATCATTAGTTTGTGCAGAAAATACCTACAACTACTAATCACAATTTTCACATCTCCCAATGAATCTACCGACTACTGTATCAATAATGTTGAAATTGGAATTCATGATACATCCTGTGGTGAGGTCAGAAGCGGCGGGCTGTGGGCTGTGTGTCGTAACGACGGTCTCTCGAACCGGTAGGATACCAGCCTAGATCCGGCCGAGTGGGTCACTGGACCAGGGTGCGGTAATCGCAGGATTCACAGCATTCAGGTCGTGATCTATTGGAAGTAATGTTGGCAGTCCGAATTGTGATATTATAGGGGTGTGTGCTTTCGATTTAGATCGGAATTTTTACACACTTGTACTGATGTTGAAGACTCGCTGAGCGCGGGGCAATAATACGTGGGAACAGAACGTCGCGTGTCGCGGCACCGCACGCATCAGTCCCTGCGCACCGACGTTTTCTTGCCTTGTCTGTCGGCGCATCTACGTAGCGGATCGAGCGCCATGCCAGTGACGTAGTAAACTGGTTTCGTTCCCGCAGCCCCGGTCGCTCGCGCATCGAACACTCGGCTCTTCCGCGCCTGAGACTGCGGTCACTTATAGATTCACAAGCTACATTGTAATACAGCATTAAACCTTTTATTCTACAGTCCATTGTTTCTCTGAGCCATTAACAGTCCTCTTAAGGCCTAAACATGTCTTAATGTTTTTGACATTAGTATAATATCAAAATATATTTATTTTCTTTTAATGCAGTTAGATGAAGCAATTTAATAATAATAATAATAATTTACTTCGGACACTTGATCCGTATAGTTAGTAACAATTTTAAACTTATATATTAATGTTAGTAATCACAATTTATAGATTCTTTTTATTTTATTTTACATTACAACTATTCCAATGTTTTAATATAGAGCTTTTCATTTAATAATCCTTTAATTGTACCACAATATATAACATATATATAAAAAACATTGTGTACGCTACAAAAACTGTGGAAGCTACAAAACACGGCTCGACATCGATATTTGCCTAAAGAGTTATAGCCGATTTCGAGCAACGACTCGAGGCAGCACACTCTATTACTTGTCAATCTATTTGTCGTGTATGCATTTTTTTGAAATATAAATATGAGCATGGAATCTTCACCAAAACGGAAGCTACTCAGAACCGTCCAGATAATGTGACGTTGATGGCCGTTGTGTATAGTTTACAGTTTATTTATTATGTTTGTCTAAACAGCACGAATTGTTCTATCAGTAACTTGTATAGGTTTATTATACTATCGTTGAGTAGTATTTTTTACTATTTGAAATGAAATGAAATGAAAATGAGTTTATTATCACAAAAACATCCAACTTACAGATATTTCTACATAAGTTAATGAAGCACAATTATTACATTTGAGAATTATTTTGCGACAAAGGGCAAAGCCTCGGCATAGTGCCGCTAGGAAAAGTTACTTTTACAGCGGCGCTGATTTTCAGGCTAAGCCATGTAAAATTGCTCAGACAATTACATGTTAGGTAGAAATTTATAGTGATTGTGAAACATGAAGTTTGTTTAAAATATATACTGGAATTCACAGATATAACAAAATATATAGTTTTCGCATAGTTATGGTTACAATAAAATGCTTTTTAATTGTCATATAACACAACTATAAATAATTTAAATAATACTTGTAGAATGCTAGCCAAAACACATGTATTTATATCGCACATTTTTATTTTATGACGTTTGTGCTTATGTATTGTGTATATCTAGACTCTGATTACAACATGCGTTTAAGTAACTTCTATTTCAACAGATTGTTCTAAATCAGCAAACTGTATGCTACCTTAATCTCGAAGGTTGCATACTAGGTTAAAATTTAATGAAATGAAAAAATTGCACATTACGTTACTATGGGGCGTATTGTGAATGATACCAGAGACTAGTAAATACTAGTCTCTGATGATACGACGCATGCGCTTGATCGCGCAAGCCACCGTTGCATTTGATTTCTGACATTAACAAAAAGCTTTAGCCGATGATCTGCTTGCGTTATTGCAATACCTGTTTTTAGTTCACCAAGTAAAATTTTAGTTTACCAACATTAGAACATTTTAAAGTTAAAGGTTCTCTTTGTTTTACATGTTTGATCTTTATCAATCAATCTGTCATACCAACTTTTACATAAATCACTTACTTTAAACATGCACAATTATTCGACACCATAACGCTAAGTAAATATTATTTCCAATCTAATATTAACCTATATAAAATAGAAAGTCCCCACAGCTTAATCACTCCTCCTTAAAAATATAGTTATATCCACTGATCAAATATTTATTTACATAATTCTGTTACGCAGTGCCATTTAGTATTAATTCATACAGCCTTATTAAGGTATTGTATAATTTCTCTGCTAATACAATAGGTGGTCACACATTCATACAACGCTGTCGTGTCTCCTACGCACACATGTAAAAGATAAGTGTAACCTGTACGTGATTAATTAAACTCTGGGCTGTGGTACAAAGATCAAGTAGATCGCGTATATATAATACTTCCGCATTTTAAAATAAATAGCAAATTATTTTAGAGCTACAGGAAAAGATGTATAACGTATTTAAATAACAGAAAAAACCCTCATTTTTTTCTATAACAGAAAAGGCTTATGAACCTCTTCATGGAAACACTAAAAAGTAGCTCAGTTGATTCACGCCGAATATGTTTTGCTTATAAGTATCAGTTAAAATTACTAAATATTTAAATACTGAAAAGTAAGTATCGATAAGTAATATCTACAGACAACAATAAACTACAAACAGCGATCTCGCGTGGCTTGGGCCGAGGGCGCATGTCGCTTGCGCAAGGCCGCCGCGCCGCGCGCTTTCTCTGATACTCGCCGCTGTCAAGTGCAGATTTTGGGACTTTAGCTAAGACCTTTTTCTCTTGATTGGTTCTTTGGATTTAACTTCTGCGTTTACGTTATTTTATATTAGCAGGTTTATTTTCTCTAATATGTTATTCTTTACATAATTCGCTATGTAAAGACTAATCCAATTTTTGAATAAAAATTTCGATATCACTTTTATAAAATATATTTTGCCAGAAACATGTCGCGGAATAATACAATTGAGCTTATTTGAACGATAATACGCAAATTAAATTGACTCTCATTCAACCTCTATGTGACGTCATCCAGTAGCTTCGACTTCTAATTACTATTTGGTTTTTTTAATGTATTATAAAATATTATTTATTTACAAACTATTAAAAATATTTACAATTCTAGAATATTAAATTATAATTATTAGATAAAAATATGCTACAAATAAAATACTAAACCTAAACTAGAATCTATTAAAGGCAATGTAGCCAAAAGGCTGGCCGAATCACCACGCTGGATCGCAATAGAAATTCTTTGTGCGAGGTAGGTGCCAGCCTTAGGGTCATCAATCGCCTCGTTTGGTCCGAATAAAGGCGATTAGCCCCTTGTCTCCAGGTCCCGATGGTTTCAACGCCGAAAGCCTCAAAAATATATCCACTACCTACAATCGATAATTTCTACGATTCAGCGTTATAAGCAGCAGAACCAGATTGTACACAAGTTGTAGGAAGATGGGAAGCCGCGAGAGTGTCTACGCAGGTTGCATCCCACACCAGCGCCCTACTCATCCTTCACGGCACCAGAGTCATACCATCAGGCCGCTTGCCATCGTCACGCAACAGACCCGACGACGGTGCAAGAACTGAGGAAGTGTTGGAGGTTACAAGATCTTTGGTTCAACTGTCATGTAAATGTTTGCAATAAGTATATCTCACAAAAATCTATAGAAAATTGAAGTTGTACATTCCAGGTAATATAAGAAACTTTGTAACGATACGTGAAAAAGATACATGATGCCATCATAAGAAATTAAAAAAAAAAATTTAATATTAAATACTGAACAGAAATCAGAAATGTTCAAATTGTTTTCTCAAAATACCTGATTCTTTCGGAAAACAATACAAAAATATACTTCCAAATTACTTTGCAATGTTTAAGGGGTGCTTGACTAGCTTTTGTACGGGGTTCCTAGGATCCTATAAAATAAATGCAACGAGTATTAAATGCTAATATTTCATAATTTCGTATAGTTTTGTCTTAGGCGAAAACATGGCGTTATCTGTCATGTTGATGTTTTATTTTTTTTTAAGTCTTGAGGTTATTATTTATTTTTTCTTTTTACCAGCTTAATTGAAGTTTTTCGTTTGACATAATTATTATAAACTGCAAAAATCTTCATTTATAATCAAGGATATTTTCCAAATTATTTGGTATGTTTTATATACTTTCGTTTTAAATATTTTTGTAAGTCGTTATCGTATACTTGCTACGTCGTAACTCATATTTTGGTACAACATGGCGGAATATGGAAACGTCACCTCCGTGTGGCCACATGACGTTTTGTTTTTTGTTTCAAAGTAGAACATAATGCCGAATGTAATTTTAAAATATTTTTAGTGTGTTGATCACAATTTTTGTAAATCATGTACATCACGCTAAACGAAATGAAATTTTTCTCTTTTTTTAAATTCAGTTTTTTAAAAATACTCTTAATACTTAATACTCTTGATATTTGACTGTAAGAAGCTTCGTAGAGTTGAAATTTAAAAAAACATTGATAACAGAAGCACCCAAGATTAGTAAATTTCATGTTTACGTTAAAACATGCCATTTACTAATCTCGTAGCTTGCTTAGGCACTCTACTCTCTAGGTTGTGAGCGTCAGGAAAGGTCCTAGATATTTTTACTAATAGCATATTGGTTTAAATTTAATAAAATAATTGTGATCTCAGTAGTATGAAATGAGAATATCTTTTGTTAGGACCTCGTCCTCCTCCTCTCTTCGACCTCGGTTTGAAATCTGAAATGCAATTTATTCAAGTTATTGATTCTGAATGTACTGAATCACAAAAAGTTACTGCAAATTTATTTAATGTAAGAGCAATTTTGTGGTACTAAAGGTAAGCGCTTTTATGTTTTACTACAAACATGCTAATGTTTATAAATTTTGGTCACACTAATAAAAAAACTGAATCAAAACTTAGAACACTCCAACCAGTTCCTTCCCGAATTCTTTTATACTTAAACATACAATAAAAAAATCTATTGAACAAAAAAAGGGGAAACAGTGAGGCAACCTGTCTTCACGAGTGGACGGACGAGTATCTAGGTCAGCGGTCGCAGGAATCCGTCGCCGGGGGTCCCGGGTTGCGCGCTGTCGGGGACGGGGCAATGAACTCAATATTAGGATAAAGTCTTGTGGCTTGAACAATGCATAGGATAGAACTGAAGATATGCCTTATTGTGTCGTGTTAAAAATAACTTATTTGGTAGATTTGAATTACGAATGCAGCGCCAATTGCAATGGCGTAAGTTGTGGCAAAGTGGAAGTTATAGAATTACTTAATAGAAAAAAGCTAGCACTAATTTCGTGGTTACGTTAAGTTTAAGCATTATGGGCGTCTTTCAAATCATAATTTTATTTTATACATTACAAACTAACTATATCTATAAACTAACTATGAACAATTATATGCCACGTTAACACCCGTTTTTTCAGAACACCAACATGGCTTTATAAAAGGTAGATCAACCGAATCAAACCTGTTGGTCCTTACGGAGTTCCTAACTAGTCATATGTCCAAACCCTCGCAGGTGGACATAGTTTATACTGACTATTCCAAATGCTTCGACAAAATAGATCATCCACTGCTGTTACATAAGCTAGAACTTATAGGAATTAGAGGGGACTTGCTCAGGTGGTTTGCGTCTTATGTAGAGAATAGGAGTCAAACTGTAGCTCTGCATGGGTACTATTCACGGTCACGAACCGTCGCATCAGGTATTCCTCAGGGATCATTGTTGGGACCCTTGTTATTTAACATTTTTATAAACGACGTACATAATTGCTTTTCTAATTCAAAAATTCTTCTGTACGCAGATGACATGAAGATCCTATGTCCCATCAATGACCCTGTTGATGCTCTTGGCCTTCAGCAGGATCTTGAAAGGTTTCAGCAGTACTGCATAAAAAACAAACTGGGACTTAATGTCTCAAAATGCTATATTTGTTCTTTTACAAGAAAACCAAAGCCTCATATTTTTGACTATATGTTGCTTAGTACGAAACTAACTAGAGTTAATTATATTAAAGATTTAGGAGTGATTTTTGATAATAAATTGTTATTCGACCAACATATAGATTTTGTCGTCAAAAAAGCTTCTAGGGCCCTAGGTTTTGTTACAAGGTTAGGTTCCGACTTTAAAAATGCCAAAACTTTAAAAAATATTATATTGTAGTTATGTTCGCAGTCACCTGGAATATGCGTCCGCTGTGTGGAATCCAACTTACAATATATATATCGATCGAATTGAAAAGATTCAAAAACGTTTCATGAGACTTCTGCAATTCAAAACTAATATTTATGACGACAACTACTTGACTCGCTGTAAAAGGCATCACATCTTACCTCTCAACATTCGTAGAGATATCACCGACTTATCACGACTGCTTAAAATATTAAAAAGTGAACTGGACTGTACTGAGCTTTTGAGTAAAATAGGCATATGTACTCATACGAAAGCATATAGACATCCGACACTTCTACATGTACCACTCGTTAACAGTAGTTACAGGCAGCATTCGTTTATACTGCGAGCTTGCAGCTTGTATAACCGACTCAACCGCGAACAAGATATAGACATTTTCAATGCTGGTGTTCCTAGTGTGCGAGCGACAATTACAAGATCTTTTTTTCTTAAATCTGTCTAGCTGCTATAATTTTTTTTTTATATAATTATTAATGTCTAGCAATCGTTATGTATTCTTACATCTCAATTCAAGTATTTATAAGTGAAAACTTGTGAAATGCCTCAAATATTTATATAATTACCTTTATCTGTATTAGCTGTAAGTTTTCTGTTGAGAATAAAATAAAATAAAATAAAAAAATAAAACTGTACACTCAAGACTGAAAAGGACTAGAAAGGACTGTGTGCAATCATTTCATGTATTCCACGCTTCGTAAATGTCTGTATTTGTCCTATCTCAAAATTATTTGAAGGCAACGTTAACATGTCTAAGCGACTTATTATTAAGTAATAAAGAATTAAACGAAACAGTAAACCCATATCGAAAAGCTTGATACATACCAGGCCACTCAGAAAGTGTTGCGAAAACAAGTTTTTGTGTATGGAACGCTGGCGAGTTATAATTTATTTTGAAAATTTGATTATTTAAAAGTAAAAACATATTTGTTCCAAATTTAAATTCTCTCAAATTTTTTTTAACTACGTTTAAAGTTTTGTCTCATAGAAAAATGCATCTGCGGCGGGAACATTTTCTTGCAATGGTTTTTACGACTTCAAGTCCAACTTGAAGCTTGTTGAATCGTTTAATCGACTTCAATTAGCTTTTGTGAACAAGGCACCTTCAAAAGCTACTGTGTACCGCTGGTATGACGAGTTCAAGTGCGGATGCTTAAATTTGAAGGATGAAGAAAGAAGTGGTCGTCCTGTGACTGCTGTTACTGAAGAAAAGTGCTACAAGTGAAAAATTTGCCTCAACAAAACCGGCGAATCACAAACGAGGAGAATCAACACAATCTGCAGGTTAATAATATTCAGGGAAGTGTTAATAATATTCTACACAACCACCTTTGCGTAATGAGGATTGTTGCGCGCTGTACCCCACAACCTCACCGATGCTCAGAAACTGGCGTGTGATGAATGGTGCCATGATATGATTGATAAATTAAAATTACGTTCTTCCTGCCGTGTTCACGGTACCGTAAAATTTAACGAAGCTTAGATTTATCAATATGATCCAGAAACAAAGTGCCAGTCAACAATATGGCTGTTTCAAAACGAACCAACGGCTACGAATGTGAAACGGTCGAGAAGCGCTGGAAATATTTTGATCGCCAGTTTTTTCTCCTTAACGGGGTATTTAGTATCAATTTCCTTAAGAAACCAAAGTAGCATCAATGCAGAGAGGTAAACTACCAATGCGTGCCAGAAGTTTTGCTGCTTCGAGCAACAAGCAACCGAACACGGGACTCCGAGGCCTTTTGCCAGACGAGGGGTTTCCTGAACACCCTGCACCGTGTAACTTCTTCTTGTTCCCTGATATTAAAAACCAGATCAAGGGTATACAGTTTTCATCTCCAGAAGATGCTCTCATTGCGTTCGAGGAGGCGTTGAAGAAGTACCTGTTGCAGACTGAAAAATGTGCTTTGATAATAGGTTCAGACGCAAGAAACTTTGTGTAGTCGCTGGTAGAGAGTTCTTTGAAAAGAAGCAATAACAAATATAACCTATATTTCTTAAAACGTTTTTAGATTTATGTTTGTGAGTCCTTTGGTGTTCAAGGGTGGCTGATCGTGAATTTCTAGATTTCGTTAATAACATTTCTTTCTAAAACAAACATCTATTACTGGTTTTGCGTCTGAAGGTTTTTCGAAAGTTAATGATAAAAAATTTAAATAAATTTGTAAGCATTTAAGCCGTAGGTTTCTTGGCAAAAATAAACATAAAAATAATTGATAAGCATCCCCAAAAAAAACATTATATGAGTGAGTCGACCCTACGATACCATCGCGAATTCGTACATGAATCAAAGCGTTGAGATGCTCTCCTATGTTTCAAAGTCATACTATAATAACGTTTTTTATAATACCACTTTTAACTTCTGTAACAAATGTCTGTAAATTACCCTACGGATGAAAATATCAGAACAAGGTTATCAACGAATGTAACTGAGAACCAAAGTAAATGTAAGTTGACAAGCGAGCATATTGCCTTCCTTGTCACCTCAGAAGCACCATTAGGAACTAACTTCCGCTAAAAAGAAAGTACCACAAGTAAGTAATAGTGTTAAATCTGCTAATGGGCTGTTACAGCTGAAAGTACACTGTGTAAATACTTCCCTATTTCCATGGCCATAAAGCCTATTCAGTTTGTACCGTCAAGGGGCAAAGACCTCATCCCTATTATCACTTTCTCTCAAGGAATCGAGTGTACATTAAGGTTATTGTTTCGTTTAATTTATTGTTTCGGTTTTACTATTATTATGTTGCGTAATGTACGTAAATTATGAGTATAAGCCTGTTTCGGTTTTCCAATTTACAATAAGTATTGTTGAGTTAGTTTTATCTATTTAAAGCCGGGCAGTAAAAAAATTGTTTACCCCATTTAAAATACTTTCCAACAGTCACCATCGTGATGCATCACGAAAATTTGATTCCACGTTGTAGAACCAGTTGTGAAAACATTGTTTACACGACGAAATTCACTTTGGAGTATGTTTTCAAAATATTATTTAAAATGTTTGGATAAGATTGCAGTTATTTTGTAATGAATTTTGTTAACAGACAATTTTGTTTGTTATCGTTCTATACTCAGGATATTTATCTTATAAAAATATTGAACATTAATATACCTATGACTGTACGAAGCAAATATGTTTTGAATTTTAGTAAATACCTTTAGTAAATATACCGAGTCCTCATTTGATGCAAAAATCGCAGACCGCGATGCTGCGTTACCTATAACGTGGTTAAATTTTCACTTCTATTTGAGCAGAATCATTGTGTTTCCGTGATACAAAAGTTAACATAAAATGTAAATATTATTCAACCGTTCGTTCGCATAAGAGGTTCTGCATATAATTGGGTAATAGTGGTAGACTGTTTTATGTTCTCATTTCATAAACATTGCGAGCCCGTTGACACGGTTACAGATGTCACAATTGTCGTACTGCAGCCTGCCGAGAGACAGCTACTACTTTCCGAGATTATTAAGTTTATGAGTCACAGGTGGCATTGGCAAAATGTTGAAATGGAATCAATTGTTCCTTTTTTGTCTTAAGCCCTCGTTTACATCACAAGATTTAGTATTAACTATAATCAAAAAGTTTGCAATCAAGTATACCCACGCTGTCCCTTCATAATTCTTAAACGCTGTTTGTGGATTTCGTTTTATTTACTATACGAGTTAAATCAATACTCTTTTCGATGCTGAAGACTCTTACTTAAATGTATAGAACTCCACTTTGTTCAGGTAAAATTCGAACTACTAAGTTTAAAACCGAACCAAACTTTGCCATCTAAATCAAACATATTACATAAAAAGATAGTTTTGTAATTTGCAAGTGTTAGAAACCTTGATGATCCGATTTTCGCGTCAAATCCGGATGGTTATGTAAGCGCCGCAACTGGCAACTCTTGCACATGTTATTCGGCGTGCCCGCGCGTCGTCGCCGCAGAACTCAGCGTGCGTGCAGTCTTGCCCTTGCGCATCAGTTGGGTAACAGGTGATATATAAAGTATGATGCTTGTCTAAGTACTGCCTAAGACAGGTTCGGAAGGAAAATGAAGAGTCAAGGACATTTTGTATTGACACTACAGGACATGTTTAATCCAGGTTCCATCTTTAGCCTTACTATGTGCTTCATTGAAACTTCAGGAAATCGTTTCCAATCATAAATAAATAAGTAATAAGCTAAATATAAATTTTCAGGTTTGGCTTGCTATTATGTCTGCCTAGTTACACTTCAGATATTTTTATTCACTAAAATTAGTTTCTGAATTCAGTACTCAAATTCGATTCCCTTTTGATCACAGACATTTTGGCGCGGGATAAACTTATCACATTGAGCGATAAAATTATTCAGTATTAGTTATGGCCGACGTTGTGCTTTTCTTAACTATAACGAAATAATACCTCATTATATTGTTGATCTAGACCTCGTAGCAATAGTGGAACAAAAAGGTATCACCACCGACAGCAATGCAGGCCATTATGCCAGCATTAAGTCATGCAACACTTGGGCAAAGTACGTTTGTCTCTCTTACTTTACAAACACGACAGTTCGCATGAATATTACTCAATAGTGAGCTTAACTGAATTAAGGAAAGGAGGCCTTCTTAAGACAGTAAAACATAGGCACTCTGTGAATCTATAGAGTACTGACCATTTGTCTCTAACCGGTCTTCCACCAGGGCTTCTGGGCTGCCGTTTGCATCAAGAGGGTATTTTTTAAATAAGAAAGTAGAGTTTAAAGCATTACAGAAAGTAAAATGAATTGAACCACGCAGAAGACGTGTATGTCAGCATATACTTGACGCGCAACATTCACTCGTTCATCGGACAACACGTACCGCCATTTCGTTTTGTTCCTTTTCTCGTCGCTTTATACGTTTTAGCTGGTTTTAATAAGAAACACTTTTATAGTGAACCTGCCAATAAAATAACGAAACTATTATGAACTTTCTTATTTATAATCTCTCTGACTGTATCGATAAATTTGACAGTTTATTTCCTTTTTTTGATGCCTTCTTTAAAGGCTGAATTTTGAATGCGCTGGTAACTTTTATCTGTAGAATAATACCCACAAATCTACACGGCAGAGCTGATTTTTGAATGGAAAGCCTATAAAGTTAAATTAAATTATCGAAATGAATAAAATATTTTTGAGGCTTTTGGAGTCCACACTATGTAGAGTTAAATGCGTGGTATTGTGACTGGTCAATGTTAATATGTATACTACTGTTTGAATCAAAGCCAAGTTGTATGAACATAAGCCGCCTAGCGCTAAATTCATTGCGGAACTGATAATACAACTTGTGTCCATTATTATCAAAATTACTCTGGTACGGGTTATTCTGTAAACCAAAATAAACCCAACCAGCATAGAAATGTAGTGACCGCCCATCGAATGCTTCATTATACTTAGCTATTTATGAATACCACAATAAACTATTGCATTGATTTGAAGGTGGACGTGTACATAACCTACAAACTACAATTCTAAAGATACGATCTAACGTCACCGCGCGTTACCAAAGATCCAGAATGCAAAGTACACTTTTACCTCGGCAGGCTTCGAGCCTGTGACAGTTTACGTAAGTAGTGACGTGACGTCACGCGCGCCTCACGTGCCGCAGCGGTGTCAGTGGGTCCCAGCTTGATGAACTGTTCAATAACCATCTCCAAGTTATAAGACCAACTGTGCCTCATTTATTATCTTAGCTTCGAGAATTCAGGCCGAATTATCACAAAGTTATAAAGCTTTGAAAGTATTTCTATTACAGTACATTTTTGAATGTATAGTTGGTAATGAAGAATCACGCTTAAATTGTGAATGGATTATTATGAATGAATACTTTTCACAGTAAATCGGAATTAATACGAACGAGTTCGTGAACAAAAGCTAATTTAAGTAAATTGTTGTATTCGGTTCACGGTTACAATAAATCAACCTGCATTCATGTGGTTTTTGACTTTACAAATGTAAACTATTGCGAAGTCAATAAGCTATTTGTAACTTATGTATGGCAATCAATTTATGTTTTGGTACTGTAAAGTTACACCTAAAATGTTCTACATGTATTTTACTCAACTCAAATTAAAAAATTCCGTATGATTAGGTATTAGAATAAAGAATATAGAATTTTTTCTTTAAATCAAAACAATAAAATAATTCTTAATAGTTTTACGGTAAAACCAGAATTAAAAATGCGCAAGCTTTCAAGCAAGTCGAAGCGATTCGTCATAGGTGTTCAATTTTCCCCGCGCTTCTTGCTTTCTGCTGGCGTGTCACCGTATTGTCCGTTTATTGCCTCATTAGCATAATGAACGATAAGGCAAATGTGCTCGTTACTGAAGGAGACATTGGCGTGTCGGCGCGCGCTCGTGCGAGCCTTGCGACAGTGGCGCGTTCCCACGGCAGCTAGCCCTGGAGGCACCGTCCGCAGATTATACAATGAAATCTGTAATTACTGTAAGTACGGTGTAAGCAGCCGATGAATTATGTCTTTGCTGCGTTTATTTAATGATTATAAGGTAATGTAATTATAATTATATTATTAATCTTATATTAACTGTTCGATGTTTAGGTGGTCATTAGAAAAACAAACAGTATGCCACGGCGACTACGCCTAAACTTTTATTTGTATTGTACAAAGAGGCCGAAGCTGAGCGAGGTCAGTTCTAATTTAATAATGAGTCGTATTGATATTTCAATAATTTGGAAAATAAAATTTTCGATTCTAAAGGATTAAGAACTAAAAACGTCGTCCCGGCATCAATCACATTGCCGTTTCTTGGGAATAAAAAAGTTGAAACAGAAAGTTGCTTGTTTTCTACACCTCATCAAACAAAATACATTGTTTAGTGCTTCTTGAAGTGTAATGTATGACAATAGTAAATTACACAATGTATCTATAAAATGACAGTGATATTTCTAATGGTGTAGTTATGGGCAACTAGTACAGTTAAAACTTGACAGTTGTTATTGAAAGAGAAGTTAGGAAAACCTTTAAAAATGTCAAAGTTTTGTATTTTAATTTGTAACTTCTCCCTACACAAGCTATTTGTAAACAGAAATACACGAACCCCGACTAGGTGGAAAAAGCTTGAATAACTTTTGAGCTGCACGGATTTCATCAAACATGGCATTTCCGCACTTGTTCTACTAACTTTGGCTTTACAAACTGAATTTTAAGACTTCTAGAGAATTCTAGGGCATTAGTTTCTTAGATTAGTCATTGCCTGAATAGCACATGTCCATTGTCCGAGGATGACATCGCATTAAACGTACCTACAGTTCTTTCTACTTTCTGTTTTAAGTAACACGTCTAGGAAGATCTTATGAGAATATGATTTTATTGTAAGAAAACAGAAACTGTAAACGAGGCACGTCGTCGTTTTGATAGTTATTAATATCGATAAACAGCGGAATACTTTAAAATGTAATGTTGTCTAATTAAAGTCATATAATTCAATCTACGTTTCTTCTATGGCATTGTTTAATAAATGATAAATCCCGAGACAAACGTACCAACTGCATGGCCCTAAAGTAAGCAGAGCTTGTGTTATGGATGACCATACAGCGAACTAGGGGGGAACCAATAATAAACATACATATATAAATACAAACAACTATGACTCGAGAACAAACATCTGTGTTCAACCACAGTATTTGTAGCATTGATTGATATATCCGTTCCATATCTAGGGTTGTGCTTAATATTTGGTTCGGCGATACCACTGAAACGCATACAAATTAAAATGATATGATGAAAACGATTTCAACTTCCAAATGGACCCCGTCAATGTCAATGTTTTAATTCTATAGGAAATCTAATTTCCTCGATATTCGATAATCACTGTTAATATATAAGTTCTTTAAAAGAATCCTTCTCGACATAGGAACACACAACAGCAGGGGCACTAAACGTCACATTAAAACGTCACTTTGCCATATTCATGTCCATTCCTTATTAGTAGGAATGAAAGTGAAACTGCCTAGTCCAGGCGACGGCACATGGTTTCAACGCCCAGCTGTCATCGGAGTTACGGTGTTGCCGAGGAATCACTACAAAGGAAATAGTAATCATAACGCATTGGCCTCGTTGATTGTGCAAGTGCTCTTTGGTGGCCTACTCTCTTGTGCCGCTGGTGGGCACACCTGATGTAAGGTTTGTATGGTGTGGTTAATGAAACGATGAGCTTTGACGTTCCCCACTCCAACAACAGTTACAATCTGACGAACAGGGAACCAGGGTTATTCTTAATGAGAGGGTGTTCCTTCTGACCAGAATTATTTAAACATGCTGATATCTTAACGACTTTCCCTGACGCAAGGTGTTTTCGCTATTCCAACAGAGAGAGAGGCCTTCAAACCAGGTCAGCTTATTATATACAAACATATAGCTAGTTATCAATATTACTTATTAATTTAGTTTATTATTATTACATTACATCTATAAATTCTAAATTCATATCAATAACATTTAAACCTTAAGATACGAAACACATCGCTCGTTTACCATCCTTTATTATGTAATGTTCAGAGAAACTTCCAACTTGAACTTTAACAAACCTCTTAGGTCCTGACTCCTACCTAACCCTTGGCCTTCAAACCTGTATGCGGGATGTTGCTCGCGCGCACCCGCCCCCAGTTCAACGAGATCTAGCAGCCGGCGCTGTGAAGCTGTAGATCCATTTGTGCTGTCAAAACTAGTTCTTATGGATTCGACTTTCACTGGTGTTCAGGTGATTTTTTTTGTTTTACATATGTATGTGTAACAGCAATTTAACGTTAGGCTTGTTTAAACATTTTATGAAAAAGCGAGGACGAATTGAGTTTGAAAGATGCACTACCAAATTAGTAATTATTACAAATAATAACTTCTCCACCAATCAATACTTTTCTTTATTAATATATTTAACCTTTAGATTTTAACCTTATAATATTGTTGACCCCTAGCAAAAAGGGAACGAGCCGAGAGCTTGATGCTCCAGCATTCTATTTAATTAATTCCCTAGTGAATACGTCAGAATATCTTAAATATTTTAAAATAAACTTCGTCGTGTATCGCATAATAAATGCAACCTTATTCCAAAGCCCTCCCCAACACCAATTTCAAAATGTAATTAATAAAACTAGAATTCATGTCAAAACTCTAATGATGGTAAGAAATTCGCTTGAGTTTTGCTTGCCACACGCCGCATCGCGAGTTCTTACATTCATTATGTTATCTCAGAGAAGCTTAAGTGATCAAAACAGCACGAGTGTAAATGGAAGTGTCAGAGGAATATTAGAACGTAGAATAAATATAGTTATTTAGAAACAATTAAGAATGTTATCTTGCGCAATGTGAAAAGCAAAGAAGTTCGTTTCGTTCGTTTGTGAAAAAGAATAATCACTTATGGGTTTGTGTTGTATCAGCAACAAATGACTCACACAGGTATAGTTTCGACGTCTTTTCTGTTTTTCCATTTGTTGAATTCTTCATAGGTATTAAAGTACAGTTCATTGACTTTTCAGGTATAATGTCATTATCAACAATACACGAACCTTCCCATTTAATTTATTCCGGAGTGGATTCGCTGTCATCACTGGATGTATTTCTTGAGTTCACATGTTTTTAATACTGAATTCAGAACAAAGATCTTAAAATTGTGACATTTTTTTCTTTTATAAAATATCTTTTTTATATTTCGAATTTAGAACAAATTTTTATTGGATAGCTTATGGTTGTGTATTATTTTTTTTATTTGCCGTTGCAAATTCAAACCTTGAAGGCCTAAATAACTTTTTTTAAACGAAGTTTGCATGTCATATCAGAGTGCCAAATATAGTGACAGAAGATTAATAATTCTATTTTAATTTGTAGTAACTTATTTATTATTTGAATAAAATGTATTTTTGAAATAATTGAATTCGGATCCCTCGGTCACTGATCGAAAATTCAAAAACATCGAATGAACCACATGTGTAGCATTACGCTATATAATGTCCGAAAGGAGCATATTTACAAAAATTCAACAATCATTCATTTTCTTAATGTCTTTTGCAAAAACAAATCCTTAATCGTTATCAATACCCCATGTTAAGTTCCTTACAAACAACGGCTTTCCAAGGAAAACTTACCTAATATGCCTCCGCAGAACAAGTTGGAAAAAACAACTTACGACCAGGAAGCAGGAAGGAACGGCGCCGATCGCTGCTCTCAACTTACTTATATGTACGTGGCTGGACGTGGTATTTTCTGCGCATTTCAAAGATTTGAATTAAAACAAATCTTTGTACTTAAAAAGGTACCTCTTGATTGTTGTAGATTTCACTCGCACTCACAAAAACGTAACGCCCTCTACAGGCCTCGAGATAGATAACAGTTGAACCACAGTCATAAAATATCCTCGTATTAGGCAGCGCGTCTACCAGAGCTGGGCAAAGAAGGTCGGAGCTGTTTTAAGAAAATAGTCCACCATTTTTCTAAAAAAAAAAGACAAAGATTTCTGAATACCTATTCCTATTGGTCGGCTTTTTCATCGCATACTGCCGATGCCGCTGAAATTTGCCATCATCGTGGACTTCGATACAAACTTTACAATAGCAGACCTACATTAAAATTTGAGTCAACTTAACGATTGATTTATGAAGGTTACCTACACAAGGTTTTTATGCTCCGTAGAACAATGGAAATCATAATAAGGCTTTTATACATTTTAGTACAGCTAAAACAATTCAAGTAAAATAAATTGTATGTACCTATTCTACATTTTGTGTTCATTTTATAGTGATAGATACATATTATTTTTGTTGATAGTAATATTTTTATTGATAACTGTTGTTTTAAAATTGACCAATCATATAATAATTTGAACGTAATAGCTAAAATTCAAATATTATTTAGTTTCTGATTTTTATTGTTTATTAACAAACAAGGCGGCTACTACAAGCCCACGGCTGTACATTTCTAAACGTACGTACCGAACCTTTGCTTGCATTTTTTTGTCTATTTAACTACGCAGAAAGTAGGTTATGAATATGTATGGTATAAATAAAGATGTTTAAACTTCTAGAGGTCTTAAAGTAAAATAACCTTTTAACTGATATTTAAATGAGAAAGTGAGTTTGTTTGTAAAGCTTTTGCGCCAAGACTACGGAACGGAACATCATTAAATTTTCAGAAAACAGATTGGTTCTCGAGGAGTACCGCAGATAAAACCTTGTTCTTTATGTCTGCGTAGTTTCTCTCCTAGTCAAAGGGTGGAACTGACAGCCATGTACGAATTCAAATCAATGTTGTTTATTGCAACAAAATTCTACAATTTCAGAGTGATGATTTCCTAGAACAGACCCAGCCATTACCATCAGGCGAAACAGAAAAACGTTGGTAAACATGCAACACTCAATAAATGATATCCCCTGGCAAACACACCAACTGCATGACCCAAAGTAATCAAAGTTTGTGTTATGGATGACCATGCAGCGAACTGGTGGGGAACCAGTATAGACATACCTACATATTTATTTCATCCCACAAATGAATGTCCCGACCAGGACTTGAACCTGGAACCTCCGGGGTATCATGGCTACAACCACTTTTGAGGTCCAGAAAAGCTTGAAGACCGAGTCGTGTAGTGGTAAGTAGCCTTAGCTCATACGCCGCAGGTCCCAGGTTCGAGTCCTGGCCGGGGCATTCACTTGTGTGATGAGCACAGATGTTTGATCTCGAGTCATGCATGTTTGTATTTAAATATGTATGTTTAATCTGGGTTCCCCTCCCAGTTCGCTGTATGGTGATTCATAACACAAGCTCTGCTTACTTTGGGGCCATACAGTTGGTGTGTTTGTTTGGGGTTAAAAAAAAGCTTGTTTTATACGTAAACATAATAAAATAAAATGAAATATCAATAAACAATTACTTGTATTGTAACTCGCACTGGTCTGTATCTGATGCTTCCACTGGCACCACAAGGTCGTTTGTTGACTACTTTATTATTTTCAAAAGGCCTGACATACATACAAGTTTTCTAGTTAGCGTCGCGAGTACCAGGGTTGCATAACTACAAGACACTCTCCGATCGAAGATGGCTCGTTGAGAAACGCTTTTGTCTGCGATAGAAATGGTGCGAAGGTTGTGTGGCGTAACGTTGCCTCGCCTGCCTGTGTCCACGCTTCCTAATTGCTTTGGTAATTTGTGTAAAAACAATTTGAGGTTTCAGATTTTTGTATCACATCATGTAGCTTTAGTAAAACGTACGGTTTTTTTGAGGTTATATTTTAATTTCCTTATGAATCAACGAATTCACCGGATTTTTTATATACAGTTCTCGGTGACTCAACACTTTTCCCACGAATCGTAGTAAGAATTGGGTATTTGACAATTTTTTTATTACATATTAATATAGTTTATCAACTTGTGAAGAAATATTGTCTGTTTACAATAGTTTTCTAGATACAGCGACATGTCTAAGGAGGTTCTGCGAGTCGCCGAAAACCTCCATACAAAACGGTACTGAGCTGTGAAGTAACAACGTATAAATCATACTAAAAACTGTAAGGACAAACTAACTCATATTTTCTAAATAAATTATAAAGATTTGCATTTTCGAATGGTGTCTAATACCCAGCTCCAGCTAATACCAGAGTTTCTTCTGATACCATATATGATGGATTACATTTATTAGTCTCCAAGCTTGCAACATACGTGCGATCAGCTATCTCCTGTAAGTTTCGAAAAACACGCCTAGTGACTAATCGTGCCATCCAGTTGTAAGTGAGTTTGGGTGCGAGTAATGCGTATGTTCGATGAAACAACAAACAGCTGATGTTGACAAACAGACGCATACCGCCATTGTTCGGTCGCATGCTTGAATCTAATGAGACACCCGCGATTATCCATTTGAGGAGTCATCATAGGTCATATAGGCAAAATTGATTGAATGGTCAATCAATTTTGTCGAATAGTTCGCTGTATCGTCTTGCAACAACAAGCTCATATTTTGCGCTGTACAATTTTTTTCATAAATTTTTAATCACGCTTTTCAATAAAAATACAAAGTGCTTCCCTTTAAACAGTCACAAGTTCAGAATGGAAGTTTCAATTTAATTTTTGAAATAAAGTCAAGTTAGAGAAAAATCTCGAATCAAAATATTTTCAGAATGAGATTTAAAATCTGATATTCTAGGGATGCCAAACTCGAGTGCTTGTACACGGTAGACATGAACATTTCTAAAGGCCGGCCTGAAAATTCTAACATCAAAAAGCAAACAAAACAAAAAACAAAACATTACACTATGTAATGTTCGAAAGAAGCAAATTTACAAATATTCGACAATCATATATTTTCGGAACATGTATTTGTCATAAAAATCGTTGGACAGTTGTCAATGAAACTGTTTTTTAGTAGAGGAGTGCGAAATAGAGTTCAGATACACCATATTATATAGGAGGATCCGAAAACGTTACCCAGTATAATAATTCACTGGGAGACTAATCCAGGTTATTTATTTTCGTAATAACTCGAACTGTTTATAAACTCATTTATAAACACATCACGGATCTCTTTAACTGAAATCAAAAACATTGACACAATATGTACAATTTCCTTTTGACTTTGTTTTGGTATACGAATTATGGGCTGTCGGATTAAAATGAATCTCTGAGAAAACTTCCGTGGGACTCCATTCCGAAATCATGATAATGTGCGTGGGAGTGTGCTCCTAAGTGTCGCTCAGTTTCAGCCGAGAAAACACTAAATAATCCCTATTTAAATTCGGTTCCGGATGATCAACTTACAAATTCAATCCAAAAGGAATAATGGCGATGGTTCTCAAAAGCATTTCGGTTAAGTCGACCGACTTATAGTCGTAGTCGATCGACTGAGCTAGCTCAAATATACTTCAGCTTCACCTGGCTGCTCAATATATTTACTAAAACGATGATGCAAATAACATGCTTAAACAATGAAAGTGCTGAAACTGAAATTAATGTTTTCCAAAATAGCGACGGCGCATTGAATTGCTGAGCAATAGGTACATCGTGCAAACCAAACCTCACTAATGATGTGATAAGCTACGTTGCTGCCTACTATTATACAACACATTGTAATTTAATACTATACAAGCAAATACACAATTCTATTATTACATTCCGTTAGGGGTAGAATAAAACATTTGCATTTATTCGACATTGTGGGAATAAGTTCAATGTTCTAACAAGTGTTTACAAATTATATTTATGATATGGCTGATTTAAGTTGTGTCGTTTTTCACAGAGGCATTGGGACATGTTTTTTAAAATTCATTTTGAAAACTTAAATGATATTTTCTGGGCCCAAAGGATACTAAGGATCCGAATCCGAATGTAAAACAAACCATAACTCAAAACATAATGCGTTCAGTTTTTTATAATATAAAGCGTTGTTAAACTGACGTAGGATTTTTTAAGTTTTTAAATCCAATCCAATGTGCACGCGACGAGGATGGGCTAAATAATTACTACGTACGGTAAAGGGCATTAATTTACGTCCTTATTTTCATTATATTTCATTACATGGAAATTTGAATAAATTGTAATGAATGTGATATCAATTAATGTTCCAAATATCTCGTAGATCTCCTCAGTCACCTCTACGTCTATTTATAAGCATGATATTAGATCTTCTTTACTTAGATTTATAGAATCAAAAAATCTAAGGAATTTGTACTAAATAAACAGCATGTACGCGAGTAGACAATTTGTAAATATTGACTGTATTAAGTAATTTGCCTGACAAAGTGGAGTACCATTACTACAGGATTAATATACATGATTGTAAAACATTTCTCAGTCTTTAAGACAACTATTCTTAACTTAACGAGAACTAACTATATTTATTACTTTATTCTAAATAAAAAAGGTTTTACCAAAATGCATTACAGGTCAACTTCTATAAATACAATGCAAAACCCTTTAAGCGCTCTAGAAAGTTTATTATATTCAATAGCCGTCAAGCATTCAACGCAAAATAATTAAATCAGTATCAATATTGTGATGAATAATTTATATTGTCAAGAATATTGTCATTATGTAGCGTGCTGAGCAAAGAGTTTTAAAAAGAACATATCAAACTATGAATAAGGAAGATCGCAGAGATTGTTTAATGAGATGCCTGGAACGGTGGAGAGGCTTCTGGGGTATCAGTGATCATCTGTTGAGTTAATGATTTAATTCGCTGGTTGCGCAAGCGGCGCAGGTGGCCGAGCGCCGCCGCTGAGCGCCCGCACCGCGCTCTCTGGCCTACATTACAACTTTTTAGCATTATGCAATTTCACTCAATCTCCGAGCTTGTCCATTTGTATAATGTTTTACCCACTTCCACTATTTGATTTTATTATCTTCACTCAGTAGGTCGAATTGCTTGTTTAGGTAATTTTTCTAGTTAAATTGTTTTTTGTAAATAATTCGTAACGTGTCAACGTTTTGTTTGCGTACTATAGGATGATGTTAAAGTTACAATTGCACATTCTCCGCAAAAAACCGGTTTTGCCCAAAAAGAAATCGCGATCTCTACGGCTAGCGTTGCGACACGGCACATACGTAATAAACTGTTTTATTTTGCATGAATCATAATTATGTAAATAAAATTACGTTATCTTTAAATTTCGGTCACGTCCAGTCGCGCTTTCGATACTCACTCGATGTTACAGATGCCGGAAAGATTTATGCGGTAGGAGGTAATCTGAGAGATACCTATAAAATTAAATTTATCGTTATTTTTCTAATTAGCTTAATGCCAAACGTTTTGAAAGGTAAGTTTAATTAACACATCCTCGTAATCTGTACTGATTACTAGTTCAGATTATGATAGTTTAGATTACGACTGTGAGATTTCGATAGAGGCACCTTTGCTTCTAGATTGCAATGGTAACAGTAAAGGACTTACTTTTGAGCGCCCAGAGCGTGTTGCGCGCGAGTCCGTCGACGTAGAGCTGCACGTCGCGGCGGCACGCGGCGGGCAGCGCGGCTCGCACGCGGCTCCACTGGCCCTGCAGCAGCGCCGCGTCGAACACGCGCAGCACCTGCTCGATGCCCGGCGCGTCTTCCGCCAGCCGACCCCCTGCTGCGGCGGTCGCGTTCACCGCGCTGCGCAGCCCCGCGCTCAGCTGCCCCAGCACGCCGCGTGCCGGCCGCGCCGTCGTCATAGCCGCTCGCGTCGTCTTCACTATATGCTGCACATTGTGACTCTTCTCCGTACTCGCTCGCACCGATGCGTCACTCGTCCCCTCGCTCTCAAAAGCATCCGCGAACGTCAAGCCTCCATCATCCCCCGACAGATCAAACTTATCTACAGTTAAGAACTGGTCGGGAGCGGGATGCGCTGTGGAGATCATGTCGAGGTCGGAGGTAAGCGGGCTCTCGCGGTCCACGCCGCCGCCCGCCGACGCCTTCTTGATGCTCTGGAAGGCATCAATCAATGCCCCGCGCAGCTTCTCCTCCCGGGCACTCTGCTGGCTCTCCCCCGCCGCTAGCTCCGTGCTACTCACTAACGAAACACTCAAAATAATTAACACTAAAGGAGACATTTTAATTATTTTTCTAAATTATTCGTAATGAAAAATATATATAGTAAAGTTTACACTATCATGCTGACACAAGTTTTTCGTAGTTCGATTTTCGATGTTTGTATTTAATTATGATACTCGCGATGGTGTCAAAGGTGCGCACGCGGCGGCATGGTCCGTGCGACTGCGCAGGGCGGCGTCGCGGCGCGGTGACATAACGCATGACGCCGCAGCACTTTCACCGCCCGCGCCGCCGCCGACGCAGCGCCGCTGCTCGCTACGCCGCCGCCGCTCTACCCGCCACTGCTACAGCCTCCACCAGCACCCGATTCCTCCATTATCTCCAACCATACACTTTCTACGAAACTTCCTTATTATAATTTAAACCCTAGCGGAACGTGTGCGAGGAGCTTAATTACACTTTAAACCTTTGTTCCGAAAATGTGGTTTTGTACAAAACAAAGGTAACAATTACAAGCGGACATGTTCCCACACTTTCAGCTTCGTGATGCGGTTAGATAATTTGAATAGACTGCGGTGACTTTCATTCGCGCGGGTTACCGCGGCCGACCTAATCGGCTTGTTTTCGGATATTATTATTATTATTAGAAACATTCATTAAAAATTACAAAAATAAAGAAAATACCTATAAGAGCTACTTTAAATGTATTCCATAAATTGATGAAGGAAATACAGAAATACTTTCAACTGCCTAATTCATATCCTAACCACATTCTATCCAGTTATTGTAAACCGTCCTGTAAAATTATTATAAATTATGAAATCATATGAGAATATAGATATAAAAAAAATATAATTTGACAAAGATTTTGGTTCAGCTTTGCAAAGTGTTTCATAAATTATTCGAGCTCTAGACCTAATCTGTCATAATTAGAGTGATTAGATACCTCCCGAATTGGCCCAAAACATCATCGTCCACATCACAACTCTCCAGCAAAGAGACAGAATGATAAAAGCAAAATTCAAATTCAAATATTTATTTTTCAAATTGACAATTGTTGTTGACGTTACACATATAAAGCATCAGTTCGGAAAGACCTTCGTAAAGAACTGCCATGAAACGTCATGGGCCAGACCTTAAAAACCAAGACAAAAAATACGTCGTATCATTTAATATGAGTAAAAGAAGTACAATGTTATAAAAGACCATGAAACTTTATTTGTACGTTCATAAATTAAATAAATTATGAACAACGAGAGGATTACGGATCTAACATTTCATAGTACCTACTGAGAATCTTGTTGCCTTTAGGAAAACCGGAGGTCCCGTGTTCGAATCTAGGTATTTGTTATTACATTACTTTCAGAAAACCTCTAACACGAGTTTATTTTGTATTATTATGAGGCTAGTAATAGAAACAATCACAATAACAAACAAGTGCGTCAGTCCGCATGTAACAGTACACGGTGTAGTGTTAACTATTTGTGTGCCAATTGTCTGAGTATTGTATTCTTTGATCTGCCAGACAGTTGTATAATTTATACAAATACACTTGATATTTTCCTAGAAATTGGATCAAAGGATATTATTGCCTCAAAGTTACATAGAAAAACTTAAAATAATGTTTCTTTTCTAAATAATAGCTCAAAGTGCTCAAGACACCGACGACTTTTACGTAAAAATTAACTAAGCGGAACAGTAACATAATTTTGAGACACGACGCTGGCTTGCAAGCTTAATTTTTTCTAAAATAGTACGACTACTATTATTTCCTTTAGTGCCTGAAAATCTGGTGAGAGGCTACAATTAATGTAAATTCCTTTAAACCAAAAACATCAGCAACCATCAGTAAAAAAAAACGGAGATTGGCCAAAGACTCGCGATATAATCCCTTGCAAATTGTATCTGGGATTACGCAGCGTTTTTAAATACGTTTAAAAAAAATACAACTATTAGGTATTACTGGCCCTTTTTTGCTTGTCAGACAATCTCAAAATAATTTGTTTATTAAGAGAGTTAGTTTTGTTTTAACCTTAGTAAAGTTTTAAATTCAGTTCGTTACAATTCATAATTTAAAAATCAAAACCTTCAAAAGAAAACCAACCGAATCGATGCAACCAGCAATCATATTCTACTTGTCAGTGCAAGCTACTCGAAAATGTGTCCCTCATTAAATACCTTGGTGTAACTTTAGATTATAAACTTGGCTTCAAGAACCATATTGACAGTCTGAGTTAAAGACTTCGTAGGCTTATCTTTATTTTTAAAACCCTTCGCCATATCCTTATCTTCCGAACTTTAAAACTTACTTACCTGGCCTTGTGTGAATCCATAATATCGTACTGCATTTCGGCTTGGCGTGGAGCTACGAAGACCAATCTGCTTTCTCTCGAGATATCGCAAAGAGCCGTCCTTAAGGTTAGCAGTTTTCGCCCGTTTTTGTATCAGACAACACTTTTATGCAATGAATGGAAAGTGCTTAGTGTGCGGAAATTATTTGTTTTGAGTATTGTACTGAAACAGCATCACAATTCTCCGTTTAATCCTAACATCTTAGGACGTAGTAGATATCAAATTAGAAAGTGCACAAAGGTTTGTAGAACTTCTTATTCACAGCGATTTTTTAAATTTCTTGGTCCTTTCCTACATAATAAAATTAATTATATTACTCCTGTTCATCCCGTATCGAGGTTCGAATGTAAGAAAATCGTTACAACCTGGGTACTAAACTTAAACTATGTTGAGACTGAAAATCTCATTTCAATTGCTAAGTAACGAGACTACGTTTTCCATAATTGAGTCTAACGTGCGACTAAAATTCCTATGCAACATCTCCACTGCACTTGCTTATATACTAGTAGTCTAAATCAAATCCCTTACTAAGTTTAAATTACACACACTGACAGTTAACACGCACATACACACACAAACACACAGTCATACACAAACACACACTAATACTTACAGTTGAGCTTATATAAAATTTAAGTTGTGTTTATTATTATTAAGTTAAGTTTATATAAAATGGCACACAGGCTAATTGTTAAATTGATTAAATAGGAAGAGCACTGCACGCTGCAACACAAGTCCCAGGACTTAGTTCGGCAGCTACAGCTTTTGTTGGCATGGCAACATTGTGTAGCCTCAATAATTTTACAAAAATTGTACAATCTATTACAATAAAGATTATTATTATTATTATTATTAAAAGGGACTAGTAGTAACAGAGGTTAAATTAACAAAGGATAATTTTCGTTCATAAGTAATTTTTGATATTTTTGATGATATTCTTCTTTCTTTGATTTACGGTTTTGTGGCGTCTACTGGTATCGTGGTACATGCCATTGCCTTTTAACACCATTCTCCTCTAAATTATACTTAGTACAATCGAAACTTTTAGTGTGTTTAGATAACACACAATGGCGGACGGCACCTGGGGGACAAAAGGTTTATAGCTTGAATTCGCAATAAAGAATATTTTCATAACACTTCTTGAATAAATAAATAAATAAATAAACAAGTTATGTCGAATAGAAATCACAGTCTCTGTGTGCGTGCGTTCTCGAGCGCACGTCGATCGCAGACGCCTTCCCGCTCCCTTAGCCCCCGCGCTAATCGAGCACCCAAATTTCACTGGTTGTTGCCGTAATAAATAATTTCATAGTTGTATACCATAATAAGTTTCTAACGCCGTTTTCACGGCGGAAAGTGGGTTTTAACCGTACATCTAATAAGTTTCTAACGCCGTTTTCACGGCGGAAAGTGGGTTTTAACCGTACATCTAATAAATTTCTAACGCCGTTTTCACGGGGGAAAGTGGGTTTTAACCGTACATCTAATAAGTTACTAACGCCATTTTCACGGCGGACAGTGGGTTGTTAACCGTACTTCGTGGAACGTGAGCTTCGTCGACGGGAATTCGTCGTTCCAGGTGCCTCGAGTCTTCGTGTTCGAGTAAGTTATCCGCGTCGTCCTCAACCGCCCTACTGCGTGTAGGGTGGTTTTAGGAAGTTAGTCATCGTTGATAGGTTCATTGTATATATATTTATATATTGTTGTCCCTCCCCAACCCCTCCGCAATGGCTTCTCTAAGCTCTGATGAGTTTATGAGGAAGTTACTTGATAGTACCGGTGCTGAAGGCATGTCTATAAATGCTGATAAGTACCGTTTCTTAGATTCTCTTATCCCTCATTTCATGACGATAATGTCCACAATGGCCCCTCAGGCCACCCCAGCTCCCCAGACCCCTCAGGTCTTAGGCCCTCCCGCGTCCCCTTCCTCCAGTGACATGGAGTGCGAAGTAGACGCGCCTCCGCGACGCAAGCGCGCACCCGCGACCGAGTCATCCTCGGACGCCACCCTAACTGGCCCTGAGCCTCCCTCTTTCACCCTTGTTAAGAAGCGCTCTAAGAAGCGCTCGAAACAAGACCCGGCGCCCTCGACGCCCGTCCCTACACCCCCTGCGGCGTCTTCAACGCCAGCTGCCCCGGTGTCTTCAACACCCGCTCCGGCCCCAACTTCTGTCAAGGCCAAGGTCCCACCACCCGTTTTCCTTCGGGAAAAGGGTAAATGGACTAAGGTCTCGACATTGTGTAATGAGCACAAGATCCATTACACCCGAGCGTCCAACTCGGGTGAATCTATTAAAATCTTAGTCTCGTCGATAGACGACTTTCGTGCTTTAACAAAGCTCCTCACCGATAAGCAATATGCTTATCACACTTATGCTCTGTCAGAAGAGCGTAAGATCAGAGCGGTACTCAGGGGAGTTCCGTTCGAATTATCGAACGAGGCTATCCTGGAGGATCTGTAGTCCCAAGGCTTCCCGGCACTCGCGGTGCATAAAATGCACAGCAAGTACGGGAGGCAACACCCTCTCGCTTTGGTGGTTCTCGCCAACGTCCCCAAGTCCAGGGAGATCCTAAAAGGGGTTAGCACTATATGCGGCCTCTCTGGGATCTCGATCGAGGCGCCTCATCGCCGCGGTCATCCCGGCCAGTGCCATCGGTGCCAGTTGTACGGGCACGCAGCGGCCAACTGCGCCGCCCCGCCCAGGTGCGTCAAGTGCCTGGTCCCTCACTTCACCAAGGAGTGCAATCGCACTCCTGAAACTCCCTCTCCTCCCGATTGCGTGCTTTGTGGCCAGTCCGGCCACACCGCAAATTACAGGGGCTGCCCTCGTGCACCCCGTTGTATGCGTTCCAATTCCAAGAGGGCGGCACCCAAACAGGCCCCGCCCCTTTCTCAGGAAAACTTTCCGCCGCTGCGTAGTCGGGTTCCTCCGGCTGCAAAGCCTACACAGTCCAGGCCTGCTCCAGAAAACTGGAGGCAGCGCCCCGCATCGAATCCCATCCCGGCTCCTCGCCCATACAAACCCTCCCCTCAATCCTCCGTAGCAGACGATATGCGTATCGTCTGCGACGCTATGAAAAATATCGATGTTAGTGAAATCGCAGTCTTAGCCCGTAAACTTAGGGCTTCACGTACTCCGACAGAGCGCTTGCTAGCTCTGGCGGAGCATAGTTCCCTTCTCAATTCATTATAGGTTCATTTAAATGAATTGATCCCTAAATCATGCTTCGGCCGACCTCTGCCCAGCCCCGGCTTCACCGGAGGCTGCCCAGAACGGCCACCAACTCATGTCCCTTTGAGCACCTTCAGTGCAACTTTCACTACAGGCGGAAGACCCGCTAGCGGGTCTCCGCCAGCGCGCCCAACTTCCTGACGGGTGTCGCTTCCGATGAAGGCTAACGGTAATAACTACAGCCAACAGGTGGTTTTTAGTGGGTAGGTGCCATTCTGGTGAGTCCCACATAACCCCCCACAGATGAATTTACCTGCGGGCGGTATGCATGATGCATCTTCCACCTCCCTCCTGCGAGGGTGCCTCGGCAGCAAAAAAAAAAAACGAATAGAAATACCACCCTGAAAAAGTATTATATTGTAAACCAGGCAAAAGTAATCAACTGTACCTAGGCCACTCAAAAAGTTTCGCGAAAATAAGTTTTATGTAAGGAAAACTGGCGAGCTACAAATTATTTTGAAAATCCGATTATTTAAAAGTAAAAATTATTTGTTCCAAACTTTGATTTCCCTTTAAATTGTTTTGCCAACATTATGAAACTATTGTGTGTCATAGAAAAATTAATCTGCGTCGGGAACATTTTCGTTTTACGACTTCAAGTCCAACTGGAACCTGTTGAATCGTTTAATCGACTTCAATTAGCTTTTATGAACAAGGCACCTTCAAAAGGAACTGTGTACCGCTGGTATAACAAGATTAAGTGCGGTTGCTTAAATTTGTAGGGTGAAGAAAGAAGTGGTCGTCCTTCGACTGCTGTTACGAAAGAAAACGTGCTACCAGTGAAAATTCTGATTCAACAAAACCGGCAAATCTCCTACGAGGAGTATCAGCACAATCTGCAGATTGAATCGGGAAGTGCTCATGATATCCACAAAACTTGTGCTTCTTCTTGTTCCTAAAATTAAAAACCAGCTCAAGGGGATCCAGTTTTCATCGCCAGAAGATGCGCTCACCGCGTTCGAGAAGGCTGTTGAGGAAACCTGTTGCATACTGGAATTTGTGCTTTGAAAACTTTGCGTAGACGCTGGTGGAGAGTTCTTTGACAAGATGTATTAAAAAATATATAATATATAGAACATTTTTATTTTTTCTCAAAACTATCTGAGTGTCCCACGTATGGGTAAAAACCTCCCTGGCCGGACCACTGTGTATTACTCAGACACAATGTAGCATAAAGAACCAAAAAAAAAATTTTCAAAACATCCTGTTCACGAAAAATCTAGTTTAATAACTATTTGTACTCGTAAAAAAGGTAAATAGTTTCTGAGGATAGTTTCACAAAGAGAGAAACGTTTCTGCCTGTAAGCGTTTCTCAGCGAACTGCTGCGCTATTTGCGATTAGACCCAAAATTTTGACGTTCAAAAAAGGACAGACGTTTCTAGTTTCTGCTATTATAGTATTTTCACGAGTTTCTTAAGAAACCCGATGTAGCAAAATTTTACGCAGACGAAGTCGCAGGTGGATAGGAAGTATTTTAAATAGTACTTTTACAATAGCACAACTTTGTTGAAAAATACTATACTTTATTTGATGAACAGAAAAAATAATTAAGTTTTTAAAAGTACACCAAGAGTAAAATAGCAAATAGATACATTACATTATTATAAATCTACCGAGAAAACATTTGTAATGTTACAAGGTTTTCTTGCCGCAGAGTATTCTCTTCAGCTTCTCCAGTAAATAATTGCAGCTTTATTTATTTTTAAACTTTTTAAACATGGGTAAACCTACTTTTGGAACCGCTCATCTGGTTTTTCTGAAATCATACTTAAAGAAACTCCAGGTGGCGCGGCGAGAGGGCAACGCTTTGCGGCCGGACCACTTTATCATTTACATTATTCGAAACCAATTGAAGTACTATCGTAGAAATTTTCATATGAATAAAAAAAAAATAAAAAAAATAAAGAGGTTTAGGGTTAAGGTTTAGTTCAACATTTTAGGTTTTTACATATTTTTTGCGCTATATAGTGTCTGAGTACAAAATGGCGGCTAGGGTCGGACGACCGAGGTAGGACGACTGTATGGTCGTCCGTAACACAAGGACACTGCAAACTGGGGGAAACCCAGACTAAACATACGTATATAAATATCAACCCGAGAGCAAACATCTGGGAACTTTGAGCCAGGGACCTCCGCCATATTCAGCAGAGCTACACACCACTACGCCTAATAAATGCGAAAGTTACATGGGCTTCAGCAGTCCTGAGTTAACAGTTTCACTTATAGTTCGGTAACTCAATAGTAACTGAGGGATATTTGAACTTCGGGTTTGAAAATTCGGGTTAAATTTGTAACTCAAGCTTCAGGCGGGCTTGCGCGGTTCTGAGTTACAAATTTTAGCTAACTCGGATTAAAATGTTGATGTAGGTCTCTGTAACTCCAATAGAAATTGTCAGTAATGGACATACTTAGCTGATTAACCAGATGACTCCAAGTTAAATAGCTCACGGTCTGCGGACGTCGCCGGAGTAAGGCCGTTACTCCAAAATTCAAAAGCTTGGGCTGGTTTAGTATCTCAAAATACGTAATGTTCCTGCCCCTTTTACCAGATAAGTAACGTAGTGGAACTGCTCACAAAATACATACTTATGTACCTTCACTTTCAATTAACAAAAATTACCATGTCGTTTTCTAAACTCATTGACAACACAACCGTCCATAAATATATTTAACTATGTCAATAGCACACCTGAGAAACAATTGCATCACGTAGTCACGCATCACGCGGAGCCATGCGAACCGTATTGTTTGCTGTACGAGATTCAATGTAGGCACAATCTTGAAAAATTGTACTAAATCAGGATCTGTCACCAAACAATAAGGGAAAATAAACTTTCTGTATTAAAACTTAAGGTCTAAAATTAGTGTTAGGATTGTATGATTTAGTTAGGTGATCGAAACACGGTTCAAAACGTGTGAGTCTAAGAGCAAGCAGTTACGTTCTTTCTTTTGCTGATGTTACGTTTACTTGCAAAAGGTTTAATATTTGCAAGGTTTTGCAATAGTTCGTTAGTTATAACTACTCGTACATCTCGTACATCTTTTGTATTTAATGAATGAGTAACAAGGCGATTCTTCCGAATGGTATACCTTAGATTGTTATTGTTATTATTAATTTGTGTTTTATGGGAGCTGTTGTTACTACACAATAACAAGTCTGCCAATTTCAAGTGTTAGTATAATAAAAGAATTAATAAACTTAATAATATCGACTAACAAGGATAACTCACCTTATATTGTAATGACCCTTGTTTTAAGCACTCAAACAACTAACCAATTACAAATAATTGGACTTGAATTGAAATTAGGGTACTTTTCTATTTAGTTTTGTATGTTTATCTTGCCCTATATTTCCGTATGCTACATTTTCTAAACTACTTGGGTTGGATTTCTATGCATGATCTTCTAATGAAATTTTCTCAAAAACTCAAAAAGGTCAGCGTCTACGACACCAAATGCAAAGATCCTTAGTTTCAAATTTAACACCACTAATATTTAACTGAATACGAATATAACAAAGTTCGTTTGTGGAGACACAGTCGCGAGCTCTAGCGACGCGTCGCTTCAGTCTGTGGCGTATCTTGACGAACTATCTGATACCTACAGTTTAACATTACTTAAATTTAAACTAATGCAAAGGGAATCAAGAGTTTGCAGCTTGGCGATGGACACATGGTCCCACGCTCATCCGACATTTAAAAAAATCATGAGTCAACTTTCATCTAGGTTTCCGGTGACTGCAGACCTAGCAGTGACCCCACTCAAGGCAACGAGGTAATGCTATCATCATTGTGACTTCACTGCCGAGGACCAACTACACTAGATTTATTTACTTTATCGTAGCCGGCAAACGAGCTCGCGATTGACCAATGACATCCGAGCCCATTATTCTTGATTAATTATTTTGTTTTTTACTGATTATCACTTAATTAAAAGTAATACATAAGCTATTCCTTCCCTTCGAGCGGAACACAATCACGTCCACGCGATTATCATTGCGGTAAACATAGGAGGGCCTGCAGTACTGACCTGGACGAGATCTTAAAAAAAGTTTTATTTGGTTTCATTATGAGGATATCTGAAAACTAGTAGTAATTAAAATACCAAGTGTTGAATATTAAGTGTTTCGTAAGGTTGTTAGTTAAAGCACTAAAAAAATAACAGCACTCTAATCTGTACCTATTTACAATACGACATGAATCTATGGAGACATTTTAGCCAAAATTTAAAAATAAAAGGACATTAATTTTGGAACCTTTCCTATTCGCAGTTACATAAACAATGTAGGTAATCATAGACTAGCGATGCTGAGCTGCGTCTAGTTATGCGTTACAGAACAACTACTGCATTTAACTTCTACTTTTACCTGTAATTTCGTGTTTACGGAACTCTGAGTTCCAGTTAACTAAGGTTTCGTAACAAATAAATTATATTTTTCCAGCCGCCTGCGCTGCTGTACACAATTTCACATGCGTCGCGAGCAGCAAGGCGTCTTCCATACGTTGATAATTCCGCATAAACCGTACCATTTGTCTATCTACCTACATGTATCGAAAGGTTCTGATCTTTCTTTAGTTTTTTTTTAATGGTGGCCAGTCTTGTAGTCTTTTAGATGATATGTTTGCTGGTTGTCTGCCACATCTACATACATTTTAGAACTAATAAAGTTTTTTTATTTTATTTATTTATTAAGATACACCAACACTGAACATATTAAACATTACATAACATTTCTCAACTCTGCATACTGATATGTGCACAATGTATCGGTGTATACAGCATTCACTGTTGCAGTGGTTAATGTTACATATAAATGAAACTACAATTTATAAAACGGAAAGACAAAGGATAAAAATAAATGAAATAATTTATAAATTAAATTAACTTGGTAGTTATAACATTTAAAAAAACAAATCAATTAGGTTTTGTTACGTGTAGAGGTTAAAAAAAACAACTTAAAGACTACCATTAGGTAACATAACAGTACATCAGTTAGTCAAATACTTGAATAATTTACTTTTAAAAATATTCATGGAGTCATTGAAAATGTCCAGATCGCTTAAACAGGCATTGAAGTAGTTAAATGTACGACACATTCTTATTAAGGGCGAGTTAAGACCAAGGTTAGTTTTAGAATTTTGGAAATACGTTGTCGAGGATAGTTGTATGGAACGTTCGGCGAGATATTTTCCAAAATCAAGGAGCAATCTGCGGAGCCTTGCAGAATGTTATGGAGGAACGAAAGATCCCTTATCTCTCTGCGGATTCGCAAGGGATGCATTTAAAAGAAGTTCAATGATTTTTATAGGGACTTCTGTGTGATATTCCAGGTCAAGCAAAAGCCAACGTTCTAGTGAATGAGCGTGGAACACGTTCGATACGCTGACAATGAACAGCATAAGAGGGTTTCCATGCGACACTACCATATTCGAGACAGCTGCAAATTATCGAATTATAAATGATTATTTTAGTTTTAAGACACTTAAATGTTTTTATGCTGCGTCTTATACGATAAAAAATTTAACAAATTTGTGACAAATTTAGTTGATTTTATTTAACTTAAAATTAAGCGTTTGTTTTCAATTTAACGAACAGGGAAGTGAACTTAAAAACCAGGCTGATACAAGTCTATTTAAGAGACTTACAACTAGAATATGAGTAAATTAGGTACCTACTCCAAATTAAACGAATTCTCGGCATTTTCAATGACACCTAATGAATTTTCAAGTTACACGAAACGTGTCGTTTTGCGTCATACTTATACTTCTGCCTCACAAGCCACGGGCCGTAAAACAAACAAATAAATTGACCACCTCTGTCAAAGGCGAGGTCTCTTATTTCGGACAATAATAGCAAGAACTTTTTTGACGGCCTGTTTGGTGTGGCAGATATTTTATTATGTTCGCTTTCTAGTCATGGATGTGTATGTATGTTTACTTAAGTCTATTTCTAATATTTATATATGAAAAAAAAATATCTATGTGTGCTTATATATTTCTTAAGTTTATTTATCCGTTATCTAATATCCATAACACAAGTTCTTAATGATACTTAATTTGGGCTAGATAAAGTGGTGTGATTGTTAAAAATATTTATATTTATTATTTATTTAACTTAATAAATTGAAAGATATTTATGCTATAACTGTCACAAATTAATACTATTATACTAATATTCGATCTATAAATGTATATTTTTGTATGATAGTAATGTACATCGCTGAAAGGTTCACAGGAGTAAACTTAAGCTACTATAACCCAGCACTGTGTTTATCTTAAACTTGTACAAACAAACCTTTGTACAAATGTTTATTTTGGTTTGATTAATTTTGTTTTGGTGTTATATGTCAGTATGTTTGTCCTGACGAAATTATCAAATAATTGAGCAGCTGCGTATTTTACTTAATACTCTTAGAGGATTGAAAATGGAAGCCACCATTACCTCGTTCGCCAAGTAACGAACAAATCGCCAAGTCAAGTAACACACGGAAAAATATTGTAATTTCTCAACGGGACAGTAGTAGCGAAAACATTTGATCCGCGCTGCAGTAGGAAGTGCGCCCTCTAGTGAAAGGTTGCGCAATGTCGAGCGATCCGTGACAGCTGATCTACATGACAAGAAGCCTTTACTTGAAGTACCTACCGAGTCCGTGATGTAATGTGAGTTATGTGGCAAATTACCCGATCAAGCGATTGAATCGACCGGGAAGAATGCATACTCATCTTGTACATCTTATAAAACAAAAAGTGCTACGAAACATGTGCCAATACTTGTCCAATGAAAAAAATACCATTGGTTTCGCTATTCAAATCTATAACAACTGACATATTTTTGACACTAATCGGAGTATTTTTTTTTCAGGCGTTCTGTAGGTTATGTGTTGTGTAGATGACTAGCTTAGACGTAATACAGTGATAGAAAAAAAACTAAGTTAGGCACGGATGGCATCTTAAAACGGTGCTGATTATGTATTTTATTCATATTCCCGTAAACTTTTAATAGTACTGTAGTTGAATCCTGGTTGTCACAAAACTTTCTTTGATTCATATGGAAAATCATTTTCCGTTAAAGTTTGTTATTATCTGCTAAAACAGTAATTTCCAATATTTTCTAGTTTTTTCTGTATTCAATTAGATCTACTATCTAACTGAATTAAAAATAATCTACAGAATACCAGATGTTATGCATACCTTACTTTTTTTACACATTTTGTTTTACACATAATTTAAGGCTTATTTTAAAATATATCCATTTTTATGGCAGGTGGTCAACGATTTAAAACATGTCTGGAATGGAAAGCTACCAATATCGTCCAACAACGTCTAAAGGGAAAAATATACTTTCTTGAAAGCAATAAACATGTTGAACGAACGATTAAAATTCAAGAAAGCATTACTTTCTTTTTCTATCTAAGGCTTAAACGAATTTCAAAATAGTCTATTGAAGTCTCTTATTTAAAAGCATACAAATTTCGCGGAAGGTACCAGGCATGTATGAAGTAAACGCAAGTACGCGGCGGTTTCGTAAGTTGCTCTCAATTACGCAATTACGTAGAAAGAGGAGTAATCGTTTGTTACAAAACTTATTAATTTTAAAATATTTGTAACAACCTTTCTCGTTGTCAATGTTTAATAGTAGTTTTTATGAGAATTCATTAGGCAGAGAAAAAAGCGTTGGATTGAGTTTTAAAGTTTTAAATAAGCTCTGCAATAATAATAATAATAAATAATAAGTAAAATGAATGAGAAGAGCTTTCAAAGTCTTGCTGAAGAGGTAGGTTATACTAATGAACTAGTTACTTTTGCTGAAAAGACTTTAGATTAGATTGTCGATTTTTGAGCACTCAATCAATCGCAATAGTGCTGCAGTAATTTGTTTGTTTCGAGTGAGTGATTGTGGAGAGTTTCTTATCTAAATATCACAAACAGAGCGGTGATATCTGTGTCACTAGAGTCCTTCTTATTTAACAGAAGCACATGGTAACGCATCATTCATCGATATTTCAATACACTTAAACAGGGCTTCTCCCATAATTGGCCACGACGCCGTCAGGTGATAATAATTTCAAATCGGACTTCAAATGTGATGAAGCTGAAGAAACATAACTTTTTCCTTTTATCTTTTATCATAGTTAAACCTCAGGCAACTCTACTACTCTAACTCTACTCTACTCGAGCGTCCACTGCGAAAACCATATCGGTTATCACTAAGGAGCTCGTTGGACTCAAGGTATGCCAGGACAAGGTTGTTCAATACACGCTTCATAACTTTGCAAAGTACGGAGGTGATTGTAATAGGTCGGTAGTTGATTGGATCTGCACGGCTTCCCTGCTTTGGTACCGGTTGCACGTTAGCCAGCTTCCAGGATTAAGGGAACTTGCCGGACTTGGCCTTATTAACGTCTAAATTCTGCAAGCTCTTAAGATCCTCCTTTTGGCGAATGTGAACTGTACCCGTTTTGGGTCCAAACTATTTGGAACCAAAACGGGTACAGTGAACCGTCAGGCTTCTTCAGAGGTGACAGCGATGGGCGACAGAAGTTCGACTCAACCGACTTGGCCAGAGACCAGAAAGCTTTGCTTCGTGAGGGATATGACGCTATCTTGTCTCCGATGTGACCAATGTGGTCAAAGCGAGCTTTTCTGATCAACTTTTTGCAAGACTTGGCGGCAGCATTGTATCTTTTCTTCAGTTCATGCGAATCCACGGCTTTGCTTCTGCGAGTGCCAGCCCAGGCTTTGTACGCTTCTTGCTTAAGCTTTTCAGCTGTGAGGCAAGCAGCATAAAACCATGGGCGACCTTTGGTTTCAAGGGATAGGTCAGCGTAAGCGATGAAATACTCCATTGCTTGCCCATCACACTTGACACAGCATCAGCGCAGCATGATGGATCGGTTGATGTAAAACAAGTCTGCCGCCAAGGTAAGACGCGAAAAAATGCCGCATCTCATCCCAATCTGCTGACTTGTATCGCCATACTCGCCTAGCGCCTTTTAGGCTGGTGTCAGGCGGCGAGTACTGCGACACAGATTTCACCACACAGTGGTCGGATGTCCCTAAAGGTGCAGTTACGGACACGGAGTACCTGTCAGGATCAGTTGTCAGCAGAAGGTCCAAGCAATATGCAGTGTGGCCAGCTTCGTCGGGGATGCGCGTGGGCTCGTGCAGAAGCTGTGACAGGCCTTGAGTCACGGAAAACTTAAAAGCCTCTCTTCCAGCGTGGTCAGTGTCCTGATACGGGTATAGCCATTGCCCGTGGTGAGCGTTAAAATCCCCCAGGAACACCAACAGCTGCATCGCTGAGATACTCCATGTGCCTCGTTGTCTCCCGATCTCCACTATGTGACCGGTATATACTGGCCTAGACCAATTGGTCAAGGCCATTATCAATGTGAACCCACATGACGGAAAAGTCCAGATCTTCCAAGTAACGGAGACAAGGCTTAACACCTTACTCTTCTTATGACTTTTCATAATTTGTTGTGTGAGTGAATAGGGAGGAGGACAGAAGTTGAGTGAAGTGCTGCAAATGGAACCAAGCAACTCGCAATAAACAACGCGTCGATGGGGAACTCACTTGGAGACTGCGGGGACACCCGAACCCTCTCGGGGATTGTCATCGGGTCCTCTCTAACCAGTCGCCAACTGGCATGATGAAGCCTACCGGGATTTTTCGCGAGGTGGCGGGGCAGTCTTTCGCATGTGGCTAGCACACTACTTGGGCCCCCTACTACCTGCGGTCGGCCAGTGTTGCACTGTTGCTTCAGATCCCACTACCCTCCAAAACCAGTTACCCGGCGAGCCAATAAATTACTGCTGAAGACAGTTCTCTGATGCAGCACGATTACTCAGACCTAACCTCCGCAGTGGCTACACTAAACATCATGCCGGAACGCAACCATGTCACTTGGTGGCATGGCTGCTGCACCTGCGGCGGTTGTTTAGTGATTGGAAGATAGACCAGAAGATACTGCTCGTTTGGCACCACCCAGGGATCATGTACAAGGCATCGAGGGCTAAACCTTGCGGACTCGAGCAGTTCCATCCCCAAACTGTAATAAATTGATGGACTGTAACTCATAACATGTACAGGCTGCATGTTTTACATATTTTGAGTGAACAAAACTCTATTAACATAGTAAATTATTAATATAATAAATGCATTTTAAGTAACAATTAAATTATAAATATATTAAATTACTGAAATTCTTTAGAATAAAAAATGTAAATGTTAATAAAATTGTTAAGGTTTTTATTTTATTTATTATAATATTTACATGATAGTTTTGTCTAGTTATTTCTTACAGTCACACCACATTATCTAGTCCAAATTAAGTATCATTAAGAACTTGTGTTATGGACACTAGATAACGGATAAATAAACTTAAGAAACACACAGAAATATTTTTTTTTACATAAATATTACAAATACACTTAAATAAACATACATACACATCCATGACTAGAAAGCAAATATTATAAAATATCTATGTACAATAAATATAATCAATAACATCTACGATGAACGATGAATGATGATGGGCACAGATACCACTTACCATCATCGTGACAACATCAATCCATTTATGATTTATGCTGTCGTTAATCAGGATATTGCTATCCAAGATGGCGGCCGCGGGACAAGGGTGGCATTCCCACAAACTTGGGGGTAAAGCTTCTACTGACCCCCACCTACATGACAAAATAAAATTGCGTCCTCAAAGAAATTTTAATTTTATGTAACATTTGAATGGACTATTTATCAAAGCAGGTTCATCGATTTAGTAGCAGGGTTAAAATAGTCGCGCATACGTAGATCTATGTTGTGTTGTACTTACCTATGAATTTGCTATGTGTGTAACACGAGTAACAAAGTTTTTTCCTTACTTCTTTACACATATGTAATACAGATTGAATGAAATGTATCCGAACATATAACTAAGTAAATTTCCCACGTGTACAACATATACCTAGCTTACGTTAGGAATATCTCGCGGCTATTAGCTACGTAATGTTGGACTTTGACAATAACGAGACAATGATCTTCGCTCGTGCTTTAAGTTAGGTCATCGCAACAGGAGGAAAACGTTTGTTGCTGGCATTACATCGCAAATACCGAATGATGTACACATATGCTTGCATACTAACTTCTGAACTGTGAAAATAAGTTCTGGGGTCATGTTCATTTAAGGATACATCGAAGTATATTTAGCAACCTGCATGAATATTAGCATAGACCAAGTTGAGCAAGCTAAGAATCTAGGTGTTTTACAGGAAAGCCAAATGCGATTCGACGCTCATGTTGAGAATCTCGTTAGGAATTGCTTTCATACATTAAAGGTCCTACAGAAAATATTTTACGGTTTTATTTAGGCTCAATTACGCTGACTAAGAAAGTTTTGAGAAAAAAAGGAAAAATTTTCTATGGGTTATATTTTTTTTATTACATCTTTTCAAAGAACTCTCCTCTTTTATCCCCTTGACCTAGATTTTAATTTTAGGGAACAAGAAGAAGTCACTAGATGGTTAGAATATAATGTGCACTTCCCGCTCCAACCTGCAGATTGTGCTGAATCTCCTCGTGTGTGATTTGCCGGTTTTGTTGAACCAAATTTTCACGACGCACCACGCTATTTTTTGTTTTGTAGTCGACAGAGATAGTCGCACACTACTTGGTCTACTATACAAATAGTAGACCAAAAAATAGTATAATTAAGATGGAGAAGTATTCACGATGAAAAGATGAGTCATTCAGTGAATTCCTAAAACAAAAGCGTATTTCAGCCAACTGTATAGGTATTTAGGTTGACCACGCAGTAAATCGTTCGAAACACATCTATATTTCATAATTATTCATAGCTTAAATACCTAACAATTCATCTAACAGGAAAAAAAATGGAACACGCGTCGTTAGTGTCAGCTCCTTCCATACAGCTGTAATAGCTTGGATGTAGCCAGTGTTGTGACTCACAGATTTATGCAACTCAGTATAAGGTGGGCATCGAGTCCAAACTCCGGGGTTGCAAAACACGCCTTGCAAAAGCAAATATTTGGTAAACTTCAAAAAATGCTTAGTCATCATGATTGGCTTTTTAAATAGAGGGGGTAAATTAGTTTGGCTGTGTGCTTATTTTCCGGTGTTACCTAATAGAAAACAGTTACTTATGATTGAGATTATCACCTCACCAAAAAGAGATCTAGTAACGAAGGTTATTTTATAACACTTATATGTCTTTTTTAGTTCTGGGTATTTAAAACAATCAGCACTTATGTTAAGTCATCGTCGCCACCAATAAGTTAGTTTTTTTGGTACGTATCGTATGGATCTAACAATTACATATATTACACCATCAATAAAAAATTTACATGTGGAAGGAGACACTTCTATAAAAGGATTAAAGTTAACATAAAAAGATATCATATAAAAGGTTACTTATAGCTATGAAAAAAAAAAAACAAAAAAGAGGTCCTTTGTTATTGCACTTTTTAATAAAGTAATAAATAACTATGAAAATTATTAAAAACCCATGATATGGGTTAATAGGCTTCATCTTACAAGAAATACGGCATTATTTAATTGTCACGTTCAATATGGTCATTTGATATAGTGTTACATATTTTTCATTAAACTTTTTGAACACTAATTTTCTTTCAGACTTCGTAAACCGATTATAGTGCCAAAAAATTAAAAAAACCCTGTTACTTTTAATTTTTTGATTAGGGTTATCAAAAGGCGATATATTCAGGTTCAAATTAATGAGGACCAACTAAAAATCTTTAACATTGTGGTAGTTTTCTTATTCGCACTGTATGCAATAATGGAGAAAATATTTTTTTTATTGTTTACCGAAATCATGAATTTTTTGTGGTACTTTCTGGCCTATAGCAAGTAAAACAGAAGCGGAGCCGGTTCCAGCTGGCGCTACTTAGGGAGGTTCACTCTGTAGGTACTTACAATTTGTTAATTAATAAGTTCGGTTAACAGAAACAACGGGTGGGTATGTGAAATACGCATCCGAAATTTTCGATTGGTTAGGGTTGATTTTTATAGGGGATGGTCTCCCCTTTCAAATGCCACCCCTCCCCTCCCGCGGAGATGCTTAGTTTTTTTCAAATACATGTTTAAAGTTTCGTGTAACGGAACGACATTTTACGTACGAATTAACCATGTCGACGCTTGAAGGGCAATCCTTACTAACCGACCTAAATCCGTAAAATGAGTTATATATACCAATTGAACCGCCAGATTTTTCTGCGTCGTTTGGTCTGGGTCTCATAGTTCTACGACGAGTTTTATTGTTGCTTAGATATTGCGTGATTTCGGTCAAATCTAAATGTTGTGCTTACTAAACGACCAAAAAAAAAAGTGGTTTTAAGAATATCCAGCAGTTACGACATTCTAACAATTAGGAATATGAACTTAGTCGGTTTTTCATGTATTCACTTTTTAATTTATTTGTATTAACGTATTTTTACTAGTTAAGAAATTTTCGTTTGAAAATTACCTTCACAAAGAAATTGTAATTTTATTTATTTATATTTATAATTATATTTATATATTTTAACTTGATAATATATTTGTGACAGTGTCATTGGTATACGTTGACCTGGAATAAAGTGGAAGAATATTCGAGATTAGATATTTTTGAGACAAGAACAGCGCCTTTCCAGGCAGAAAGACTGAGTTATGAGAATTTTACAGGTGGTATAGATTAGTGACCAATATTATAAAGGCAACTTAACTGGAAAGATAAGCAAGATCCGTATTATAATTTTCAGAAAAAAATTAAGCGTTAAACATAAAACATCTATGAATTCTACTGCGGCGTTCTTTGATGTTGAAATTCAGTATAAACCAATTTTTGGGTTTGACTTTAGATAACAAATTGACATGGAAAGCTCATATTGACCAATTAATTACGAAAACTCAACAGATTTTCATATGCTCTCTACAAATTGCGAGATGTTGCAAATATTAACACACTTTTGACAGCGTATCATGGATACGTTGCATCTATTGTAAGGTACGGTACAAGACATGGCAGTACTGTTTTATTGTTAATCATCATGTTTTTATTTTATTTTTTGACATGTCATGTGAATTATTTAATGGTTGCTCTTTGTTATATTTTTTAAATCTGATTACCAATTGATGTTTATTTTGTTTATTCTTCTTGTCTCGACATGAGTATTGTACAAAATTTAGATACATTTAACTGACATGGATATAATTTCAAATATATAATTTCATATGTTACTTAGGCGTATCATAGCTGTACTCATTATTCAATTGTCTACCACCTTTGATTATGATTATGAATAAATAAATGATTTGATTTGATTTTGTCTCTCTCGCTTCCCATAGAAAAAGCTAAATATGACGATTTGGTTAAACTTTTCGTGGACAAAGTTATTCCTAACTGTTTCAAACATGAATCTGTGAACATTACACGTGCAACAAATGTTAAAGATTGTCTACCCGCCTCAGACATTGAAGATTGTGAAATTGTAACTAACAAGATCCAACTTTGCAATTCACACTAAAGTTTTATTTTGTAAGGGCACAATCCTATCAAGGATTTTTTTATATTGCTATATTATACATATCTTGATTGTTTCTGGAGACTGATTGTTTTATGAGAATAATATAAGTGTTGTTATTATAATTGTTACAGCGATATTAATAAATAAAATAAATAAATAAAAATAAAATAATATAAAATTAAAAATAAAATTGATTTCTTTCAGACGCAAGTCCAAATACTGTTAGTAACAGAAAAACCTTAGGGTTGCCCGGGTTGTGGGACACACCATTCACATTTACATGTGTGTAGACCCAGAGCCGCATTATCTGGCAGTCAGGCTTTTCAACATCCTCAGACCATTGTTATATTGTACTCGGAGAGCGTTGAAAGCCCCCTGGGTGTAGTTGACCCACAGATTGCACGTATAAAGTATAAAGGCAGTACGCCTTGAAAAAACAGACCCGATCTGCGTCCGGACCCGTTCAAACGTGGTGACGGTCGCTTCCGTTCTGCGTCCGACCTGTAACTAAGTCAGTCTCGCAGCAACAACAGAGTTGAGCTTACTACGGTCGATTAAATTCGATAGTAGTTCGCAAGGCTCAAGCTGATTTTCTGGCTGCGTACTTGACGCTTGGCGCCTGTACGTAGTCAGAGACTCGCTCTGCGGCCGGCTTCGGCCGGTCGTAACGTAGTCAACCCCGCCCTATCAGTGCAACCCAACCTCGTCAGGTCTACGGCCGGTTTTTATTGTCAATTTATTGACAACACACTCCGTAGTAGACTCGCGTTTGATCAGGTGGATACTTAACGGTGACAACTAAGCCTGATAGCGTTGCCCCGGTGCGCTTCCAAGGCCCTTCAGGCTAAGGAGAAACCGGCTGACCCGATCCCATTGTACTTAGGCCTTTCCCAGGGTGACAGTATAGTGCTGTCCGAATTAGGGGCACCACTCCGCGTCGTCCCCAGCCCCCCTACCGTGGGTAGGGAGGTTTAGGTGCTAGGTTTGTTAGGGAACCTAGGCATTATTATATATTTATATATTATATATTGTAGTCCCAAGCCCTCCAATGGACCAGCAAAGCTTGGTAAACTTTGCTAGGTCGTTCGCCCAGGCGCTCGTTACGTCTGACGTCCCCATTCCCGATGACGTACTAACGCAGGCCTTACAGGCAACTATCGCGTCCCCGGCCCCTCAGGCCCCAACCCCGGCCCCTCAGGCTACCAACGCCCAGACCCCTCAAGTCTATAGCTCTCCCGTGCCATCCGAGATGGACTGTGAATCGGTCACATCCTCTCGCGCGTCCCGTCGCAAGCGTACCGCTCCCGGGAGCGACTCCGAACCCGCGTCTCATGCGTCGTCAGATGTCGTCACCTTAACCGGCTCTCCTGAGCCCGCGTTTCAGTTAGTCACCAAACGCTCTATGAAGCGTTCGAAGAAAGCGTCGGTATCCTCAATATCCGAGCCCTCCCCGGTGTCTTCAACACCTACCCCCACGCCGTTAATGTCACAGCAAGTGACCGCGACCACGTCGGCTCTGTCCAAGCCAGCAACGCGCTGCGCCCCCGTCCCACCTAAGCCTCAGCTCCCTTCGCCCGTCTTCCTTCGCGAAAAAGCGTGATGGACCGCGGTATCTAATCTTTGCAAAGAGCAAAAAATTAATTATGTTAAGGCAACCAACGCAGGCGATTCAATCAAAATCCAGGTCGCGACCATCGACGACTTCCACGCGTTCACTTGGTTACTTTCAATAAAACAAATCGCGTACCACACCTACTCCCTCCCGGAGGAGCGTAAGATCCGTGCAATATTACAGGGCGTCCCGTTCGAGCTCGCGAACGATGAAATCCTCGAGGACCTTAAGTCCCAGGGTTTCCCGGCTGAAGAAGTTCACAAGATACACTCCAACCGTGGTAGGCATTTTCCACTCGCTTTAGTTATGCTTACCAACACTCCCAACTCGAGGGAGATCTTCAGAGAGGCTCGCACAATCTGCGGACTTTCGAATATCTCCGTCGAGCGTCCCAACCCCCGCGGTCACCCTGGGCAGTGCCACCGTTGCCAGCTCTATGGCCAAGCAGCGGCTAACTGCTGCGCTCCCCCCAGGTGCGTTAAGTGCCTGGATCCCCACATAACAAAGAAGTGCACTCGCACTCCCGAATACACTTCCCCCCCTGCCTGTGTGCTGTGCGGCCAGTCCGGCCACACAGCTAACTACAGGGGTAGCCCGCGCGCTCCGCGCTCCTCAGCTAAGCAATAAATTCTTTAAATAAAATCATAATGTCTAAACCTGCTAATCTCGCGTCCGGTCGTATAAAACCCAAGGGCTTATCCCTGTGTTTCATTCAACGCTCGTAGCCTTAGTACTAATCTCCCTGAGGTCAAACTGTTCCTTCAGAACAACGAGCCAGACTTATTGCTTCTCCAAGAGACATGGCTTACTCCAAACCGCACCAGGGGATTCGCTATTCCCAAGTACGAATTAACCCGTAACGATAGGCCCAACTCCGACGGTTTCGGCGGCACTGCTATTTATTACAAAAGAGGATTCCATTACGTCCTCTCCCTACCCCTCCTCTCCTCAACATGGAAGCCACTGTGTGTAGATTGACTATGACTGGTCATCCGACCATCATCATAGCTTCAGTCTACATACCTAGGCACTAGACCAATCCGCAGCGACTTTGAGGCCATTCTCGCCCTCGGCCATTCAACGTGCCTATCAACCAACACCAGCGGTATCGCTCTCCTCGACATCACTAACTCACTCAACTATCCTGACAACCCGAACCACTCTTCTGCCATCCTCGATTTTGCAATTGTCAAGCGAATCAACCTCGATCTCAGGTCTATCGAACCGCTCGATGACCTAGGTTCTGACCACCGCCCCGTCTCTCTCGTGCTAGGTCCGCCTAACGATAACGTCACCTCTCCTAAGACCTTTACCAACTGGAAAGGCTTTAAAAATTCGTTAGTTTCAGCCTTAGAGGCCCCGAACTATCCGCTCGCGATCTCGCCCGATCAATAAGATAGCCCGGATAAAATAGATTCATTAGTCGACTCTCTCACTGATGCTATCAACTCAGCCATCAGCGATAACGAAAAGGTTGCTAAGCAAGGCAAACCCACGCTTCCCCTAGCCGTTAGCAATCTTATTAAAGCTAAAAACGCGGCTCTCCAGAGAGCCAAGCTTTATCCCACGCTCGCCTATAGATTAGCTGCGAATCAGCTACAACGTAAAGTTAGGTGTTGCCTCGCGGAACTCCGAGAGGCTCAGATGAACCCCCGTCCCACCAAGCGTATTATAGTATGGCCCAAGCCTTACGCGTAGACGCCGCCGCTCACGTCCCTCCTCTCACTCGTCCCGACCGCTCTATCGCCTTCAAAGTCGAAGAGAAGGCCGAATGCTTCGCTGCCAGCGTTGCCTCTCAATGCTCGCCCAGCACGCAACCCGCGAATCCCTCGGTGGTGGAGGACGAAGTCCTCCGCAGAGACTCTCTCCCCATCACCGCCGACTCCGTTACAGTCTCTAATGATGAAATCTCGCTTCTCATTAGAAGTCAAAAGTCCAAAAAAGCTCCGGGTGCACCTGCCTCAACAGGTGCTTACCTTGTTAGCTGTTATATTCAATGCCTGCTTCGACCTTAGCTACTTTCCAAAAGCTTGGAAAAAAGCGACAGTCATAGGCATTCTCGAGCCGGGTAAACCTCTGAATGTCCCAGCTAATCACAGACCCATCAGCCTCCTCAAGGCCATGTCTAAACTTCTCGAGAGAGTCATACTCTCTCGAGTGCGCAACCATCTGTTTCCAACGGATGCGATCCTCTCATTATTCCCCATCAGTTTGGCTTTCACGCTAAGCACTCCTGCCCTCAGCAAGTCCATCGAATCGTCGAGTACATACTCGACGGCTTCTATCCGCGGCGTTTTAAAACGGTCGCAGTTTTCTTTGACGTAGCCAAGGCTTTCGATAAAGTCTGGCACAGCGTCTCTTCTATAAACTCTACAAAATAGGCTTATTGGATCGCCAAGTTAGAATAATCGCGTCATTTCTCAATTACCGTACGTTTCGATTTAAAGATGAAGGCACGCTTTCCACGCCCCATCTCATAAAGGCTGGAGTCCCTCAAGGCTCAGTCCTCGCCCCTCTATTGTACAGCGTGTACACTAACGATATTCCCGTCCCGCCGAAGGGCGTCGAACTTGCCCTCTTTGCCGATGACACTGCCCTTTACACCAAAGGCCTCAGTGTCCTGGGTCTACCACCAGACTCCAAAAAATTGTAAATGCCCTCGGTGCATGGTTTCAAAAATGGCGTATTGATACGCCCAGAGAAGAGCTCTGCGGTTTACTTCGACTGCAAACGCCGTCGTGTCGCCGACAATTTCTACGTTAGAATGCTAGGCATTCCCATCCCCTGGAAGCGCAATACCAAATATTTAGGCGTCACCTTAGACCAGACGTTTTTTTTCAAACCTCACGTCGATAGAGTAACGAAACTCGCACGTTTTTACTTAGGCCGCCTACATAGAATGTTAGGTAGAAAAAGTAAAATGTCTTTCGGAAATAGACGTACGCTTTATAAGATCTGCGTTAGACCCGTCATGACATATGCCTCGCCAATCTTTGCCCACGCCAAACCCTCCGTCCTGCACAAACTGCAGGTAGTTCAAAATCTCTTCTGCCGCAGAGCCACAAACGCACCTTGGTACGTGCGCAACGCGGACCTGCACAGAGATCTTGAACTACCTACAGTGCAACAGCACCTCAAAACACTCTCAGAATCGTTCTTCAAACGTTCCGAAACCCACCCCAATCCTCTAGTTCGAGATTCAGTCTCGTATACTACCCCTGTCTTAGATTCGAAGTTCAAAGTTGCTAGACCGAGAAACGCGCACACTGGCGAACCCACGCAATTAACACTAGATCTCGAAGCTCTTCAGGCCGCAACTTCTAATTCTAACGTAAATTCGAATTAATTCAATTTTTAATTTAATTTTGAGCACCTTCAGTGCTATGTATTCACCTTCAGTGCTTTGAGCACCTTCAGTGCTATGTAAATCCCAGCGTCCAATTGGACGTCGCTCTGATGAAGGCTGTGTGGCAAAAAATTGCGCGAGTCATTCAGGGGGTTTTTTAGTGGGTACGGCTCTGGTAGGCTCGGAGCGAGTCCCACATAACTCCGATCGCGCGCGCGGACTGTGCATCAGAGCATTTTTTATCCTCCTGCCCTCTCCGTGGAGGGGAACAAAAAAAAGCCTTGAAAAGGCTTATTTTTACTTCAGGACTACTATGTGCCAATCTACGAGCCAACATATTGCAGCGGACTGCCATCGCTCTCCTTTCCCTTTCACCATCCTTGTCATCCTTCAAGTCCTCAGTGACCAAGTGACCGCGATACTTGAAAGATGAAACATTTAATAATGCTGTGCCGTTGAGCTTCACATGCGGTACGCTCTTTACCTTACTGGCTTTGGCTGCAAAGACCACCAACTCACTTTTATTAACATTGTACAAGAGGCCGTGGGATTTTGCATACCTTTCGCATATGGCGATCAGCCTTCTGAGAGCTGCAACTGATGGGCTCAGCAGCGCCATGTAGTCTGCGTAGCTAATACTATTGACACAGTGACCACCACCATCACCATTAATAATTGTGTCAAAAATGTTCACACTTTGCACAGTAGGTTAATCTTTACTATATTTTAAAGTTTATTAATGATTCATTTACTGACAATTGTGAGTTATATTTTTTTAGAAACTGAGTGATGACGGTGATTGTGTATGTAATTTATAATTGCGACAGCAATAATAACTAATTGTTCAATCAAAAATATATTGATCTAAGACTGAATGTTATGTCATAATTAGTTTTTTGGTACGGTCGGCACTACGTAGCGTATTTGTTTATTTTTCAATAAATACTTTTATTCAGTAATAATTGATTTCATTTATTTTCGTGCATAATAACAATTACTTATTATTTAGTTCTTGGTTAAATGTCAGTTTCGATGGGAGCTTTGAGGTGATTTTAATTACTAAGGTAAAATTTCCACAATCACAAATCATCATTCAATAATGTTTAGGTTTTACTTGATTTATTATAAACTGTCAGATCTCTTTAGGTCAATCTTTCTGTATCAAAATTCTGAACTAGGTATGTTTGCCTATTTGTACATGTTACTACACAACTACAGTGATGATTTAGATAATTTTAGCTGTTTATCAAATCAGGTAAATTTTGTCTAACCGACACAAACCGGTGCGTATAAAAGTGTCAGGTGTCTTATTTTGACACTATGGACAGCTATAAAAAAATTATTTCTACGAGTGTTAACATCATTTTAATAACAATTATGTAAATTTTTATGATTTTTTTAATATTTGATCTTTAAATCACTCTCGTGTAAAGTTTACTCAATGTCGCTCAGTGAGGATTGCCTTTAAAGCGTCGATATATATATTTTTTTATATTACGATGATGTAACGGAACGTACTTTCTGTTATTTCTTTTATGTCAAACCTGTCAAAATGACATGACGCCCGTAACGGATGCCGATTGGTGTCCAATATTCAATAAATAATTAATAATAAATAAATAACTTATATAACAATAACAACTAATAAATAATTTTTGGTTATTTTATTGTTCCACAAAAAATATGACGAATAGCCTAAATTGCTAGATTAGGTTAGTGTTGTTAACAGTATCCTTTAAACAAGCCAAAAGAATGTCAAAGAATAGTCTCATTGGCTGGGTAGGTTAGGTTTTGTGAGTGATAGAAAATATGCGCGAGCCGAGCGATCGAAGCGAGCGATAGATGGCGTTACCGTCACCATAACATCAGCTCTGTGTTTAAAAATAATTAAAAATAACCCTAGTGCATTTTTCCATCAATTAAAAAAAATCAAAATTCTTTCACCATAACAATCGATATACAAAAGTGATAAATTCGTATTGTACGGCTAAACGTGCTAACAGTGATAAACCAATAAGTGCTAAGTGATAGTGACCGTTGTAAAATATTCACTTGCTACTACCCAACCAACGTCGCTTTATTTATAACAAAAATACAATATCATCGCCTTATTTTACGCTCTAAGAAGTTGTCCGACTGGTGCAGTGGCATAAGTGGCTGACGAAGGGTAACAGACATTAGGTCTGACCTCAAGTTCAAATCTCCCGACTGTATTTACGAGCTATTATTAAATTTCAATTTAGTTTAATTTTTTGTAGTTTTCTATTTGAGTTGTTGTTTTATTTCAATTTTATATTATTATTATTGCATAAATATTGACATTTAAGTAGGTTTATTTCACAGATGCGAGAATTTTTTTGTTTTTAACTCCCTGACATTGAATACGAAATTTCATGGTCTTTTTATTTAATAAAAAAATAACTAATATTTATTATTAAAGTTGATTTTTATAACTATAATTTAGAAAGTTCAGCACTTTTTTACGTTCTATATTGCTTAATTTCATAAATATATAATTTAATAATTTTGTCCTTAAATTTCAATTATATTTCCAGTTAAATGTTTAGCAGTTATTTATTTAATTTATTGAATTCATCCGGACATTTAATGTTATTTGATTGACTGGCCTTCTTAAAACTTTAATTTATTAAAATTTGCTTATATTTATTATTTTAGTTTTTTACAAATTGTTATTTAGAAACTTTTGGGTATTCTATATTTTTTATTTTTATATTCATATAATTATAATTTTTTAATTTTGTTCCTATATTTCAACTATATTTTTTTATTATTTATTGAATTAATTAATATTTAAGAGCTAACTGTTATCTTTAAATTTGTCACATATAACTATAGATTTAATTAGTTTCGGATATTGTATGAGACAATTGTTTAATACATTTATATTGTATAATGGCAGCTTCAGTGAAGTGTGGTGGTTGTAACAACGCTATTAAAGGCAAAGACTTCTTAACTTGCTCTACTTGTGACCTTAAATATGACTTGCTGTGTGCAAATATACGTGACAAAAAACAATATTGCAATATGGAAGCCGAATAAAAAAAAACATGGATTTGTCCAGAATGCCGCAGTAAAGCACCAAAAACGAACAACGCAAATACCCCTGTGCGCTCATATTTAATAAGTACCTCAGCACCTCCTGGGCTACCTGAAAAGCATGAATCTCCTGATAACGTTACCCAAAGAAACAAAAGCAAAATGTCTGACTCCACTTCATCGGGCATGGATTTTATTTCAAACTGTACAGCAGGCCAACTCAGAGATATTATCAAGCAAGAAATGGCCGTGATAGTGAGAGAACATATAACTAACGAGCTTAAATCGCTAAATCGTCAAGTCGCGGATTACCATGAGGCTGTTTCCTTTCTCAACAATCAGTATGAGGACCTTAAAAAACAGATGGAAGCTAAGTCGACACTAATCGCACAATGGCAAGGCGATAACACCAATTTGAAAGTCACAGTTAAAGATCTTTCATCCAGATTGAATCTTGTCGAACAGCACATGCGAGAGAACAACCTGGAAATAAATGGAATTCCCGAACACAAATCCGAAAATCTAGTCCAAACTATAGTGCAAATGTCGAAAATAGTTGAAAATCCTCTCAAAACTGACGATGTTTTTAAAATTACTAGGGTAGCAAAACTTAACAATGACAACAAGTCTCCTAGGTCTGTCATTGTCAAGTTAAGATCTCCTCATCTTAGGGGCAGTTTGTTGGCTGCAATATCAAGATTCAATAAGAAAAACTAAATTCAAACCACCTCGGCATCGGAGGCAACAAGATGCCGATATTTGTTGGGGAGCATCTCACACCCGCTAATAAATCTCTCCATGCTGGTACACGAAAGAAGGCGAAAAGAACTGGGTTACAAGTTTGTCTGGGTACGAAATGGGCGAATATATGTGCGCAAAAATGAAGCAACACAAGCTTTATTGATTCGGAGCCAGGAGGGCATACAAAAAATTACATGATTGTGTAATTCACTAATTTAGTTAGTTGTTAAATGATAATTTATGTATCTAAAATGTTAAAATTCAATTCGTTATCAATATATTATCAAAATGTTCGCGGAATGCGAACAAAAACGAATGATAATGTCTTTACCTATGAAACTGCCGTTTTGCCGTACTGGCCATTTCAAATGAAAATATTTTTTTTTGACTGATAATTCTAATTTCAAATTAATTTTATTTGACAAGCATGGAATTCTTTTTCTAAAATCGTCATTTGTTTAATAGTTAGTGTTTTGTTTTCAACGCATTCGAACATTTTTCGTCATCATGGATATGTTAAAAATTCGAGTAATTATGGAGTATGAGTACCGTCGTGGCAGCAAAGCGGCACAAGCGGCACGCAACATCAACGACGTTTACGGAGCGAACACTACAAACGAACGCACCACCCGTTATTGGTTTACCCGCTTCCGTTCTGGAAATGAAAAATGAACCCCGTGGTCGTCCGAAAACTTTGGTCGACAATGACGAATTAAAGGCAATTGTGGAAGCTGATGAAACTATATCCACGGCTGAATTAGCAGCAGCTTTCGACGTTAGCATCAAAACAATATTGGTCCATTTGCGTCAAATTGGCAAGGTAAAAAAGCTTGACAAATGGGTACCCCACAAACTCAATGACCGCCAGCGCGAAGTACGCGTGGAGACGTGCCTTACACTGCTCAGCAGGCATACAAATGAAGGAATTCTGAACCGCATTGTTACTTGTGACGAGAAATAGATCCTGTTTGACAATCGTAAGCGCTCAGCAAGTTGGTTGGACCCTGGTTCAGCACCCAAACAATGCCCTAAACGAAAACTTACCCCTAGAAAAGTGATGGTCCTGTTTGGTGGTCTAACGCGGGTGTAATTCATCACAGCTTCTTGCCAAACGGGACAAGCATTACTGCAGATGTGTACTGTGAAGAACTGAACACAATGATGGAGAAGTTCGCACGTCTCCAACCAGCTTTGGTCAATCGTTCGGCTCCACTGCTCCTGCACGACAACGCGCGACCTCATACTGCACAGCAGACGGTCTCCAAGCTACAAGAGTTGGGGTTGGAAGTTCTCCGTCATCCGCCGTACTCACCAGACCTTGCGCCTACAGACTTCTACTTTTTCCAGAATTTGGATAACTTCTTGGCGGTAAAAAATTCAATACCCGAGAGGCAGTACAAAATGCCTTTGAAGAATTTGTTGCCAGTTGTTTGTCCAGCTGATTTCTTCAAGAAAGGCATCAATAAGCTACCAATGCGTTGGCAAAGATGCATTGATTGCATGGGTGATTATTTTGATTAATAGAAATAAAAAGTATATAAAAAAATTACGCTTCATTTATTTCGTGAAAAACGTTTGTTCGTTTCATAGGTAAAGACCTAATTTATCAAAATATTCTGTTAGAAAACTACAACATAATTGTTTTTACAGAAACCTGGCTTAATTCTAATATTTTCAATGCCGAAATATTAGATTCACGATATTTAGTTTATCGAAAAGATCGCTCTAACGTGAGTAGTTCCAAAAAAGATGGGGGAGGAGTTCTAATTGCTGTCACGCGCAATCTTTCTTCAATACGTATGGAAAGTTGGGAGTCTGAAAACGAAGGTTTATGGGTCGTCATTCATTTAGATTTAAATGGTAAAACGAAAAAAATTGCTATATGTGTCGTTTATCTACCCCCACCTGTTCGATTGGAGCTACTTAATAATTTCCTTGATAATTGTAATAATGTTATGAATTTCACTGAGGATGTAATCATTATGGGAGACTTTAATTTAAATTTCATTAAATGGACTAAATGTAATGATTTTAATCATATTGTCCCAACGAAATATAATAACAGTTTGGGTTATCAGCTAGTCGACTTCATGGCATCAAATTGCTTAAATCAATGAAGTGACGTGGTAAATACCGATGGAAATAATTTAGATTTAGTGTTAAGTAATTTTGACATAAGTGTTTCAAACGCGCCTAGTATTTTAAGCAAATTAGATGCTACACACCCAGCATTGACCTTAACGGTTACGTTTGACACACAATGTGGCTTTCTAAAACCATTTAATAAAAACAAAATAAACTATTTTAAAGCTGAATACAATTTAATTAATGAAGGATTATTAAAAATAGACTGGCGATCAGAATTTAAAAACTGTTACGATATTAACGATATGGTTTCACTGTTGTATGCTAAGATTAATGAGATATGTGACAAATTTATTCCTAAAGTGAGACCAATTAAAACAAAGAACTATCCAGTCTGGTACAGCAATGCTCTTGTTAGTAGATTTCGTGAAAAGGATAAGCTTAGGAGAAAATATCAAAAATACAAAAATCCACGGGACATGATATCTTATCAAACTTTGCGTAAACACTGTAAATTGTTACAAAAATCTTGCTATGCACTTTACATTCAAAACACCGAATCAAATTTAAGAAACAATCCAAAATGTTTCTGGAACTACATAAAGAGTAAGAAAAAAGAACATTCTTGTATTCCTAATCATAATATGCAAAGTGAAAGCAGAACAACCAACGCTGGACGTGACATAGCTAATATATTTTCGGAACAATTTTCATCCTCCTATACTTTACCTGACATGACAATAAATAATATATCGTATAATTTTCCTACTTGTGACAATGTTATCCATAAAATATTCTTTACAGAAAAGCATATTTCTAACAAAATGAAAACTTTAGACATTTGCAAGGGACCCGGACTTGATGGCATTCCTGCCATTTTTGTCAAAAGATGTGGACGTGGGTTGAGTTATCCACTCACTATAATTTTTAATGAGTCTATTAAAACCGGTAAATTTCCAGACGAATGGAAAACAGCCAGAATTATACCTTTGCATAAGAATGGTGATAGAACTTTGACAAGGAACCATAGGCCTGTGGCCATACTGTCATGTCTTTCTAAGCTTTTTGAGTCCTTAGTTTGTCCTATATTAACCCGACATATTGAACCAACGCTAACTCCATATCAACACGGGTTTCGTAAGGGCCGTAGTACGCAATCAAATTTAGTGCACTTCCTTACTGACCTCTCTTCTTCAATCGATAAAAAGGGTGAAATTGACGTAGTATATACTGACCTCAGTAGTGCCTTTGATAAAGTATGTCATCAGACTCTCTTAAAGAAGCTCCTTCACTATGGTATACAAGGTTCATTGCTGCATTGGTTTGAGTCTTATTTATCAAAAAGACTCCAGATTGTGTCTGTTGCTGGATACGACTCGATTCCATACGAGGCAGCATCAGGAGTACCCCAGGGATCTCATCTTGGCCCGATTTTGTTTTTAATTTTTATCATAGACCTCTCCGCCAAAATAAAAAAATGTAATTACCTGTTCTACGCGGACGACTTGAAGATATATCGGACTATTACTTCTTTGAACGATGCTGTTCTTGTGCAGGAAGATCTTGACAGAATCGCAGAGTGGTGTTCTATAAATTCTATGAAATTAAATACAGCTAAATGTTATCACGTAAAATTTACTAAAAAGAAACTTTACTTCGACACTTCGTATTCGATAGGTACAGCGACTTTATCCAAAGTTAAACAAATAAAAGATCTTGGCGTCACTATCGACAGCGAACTCAGTTTCAAAGCTCATATTTATAATATTATTACCAAAGCATCAAAAATGGTCGGATTTATAAAACGGAATGCTAAGGGCTTCAAAAACGTGAGCGCTAAGATAATCTTGTACAAAACACTCGTTCGTAGTCACTTAGAGTACGCATCAACAGTGTGGAGTCCATTTTATACCACGCAGTCACAACGAATAGAAGCAGTGCAAAGAAAATTTACCCGACATCTTGCGTTTATATCTAGTGGTATATCGCACCGATGCTCATATGAAAAGAGAAATGAAGTTTTCAAACTACAATCTCTGCGTAGTCGTAGAATACGACATGATTTGGTATTTTTATACAAGGTTATAAACGACGCCACCTCATGTGCTGAACTTACGTCCGGTATATATATAAATGTCCCGCGCTTAATGCCCCGAAGGCAAATAACCAATATGTTTTATGTACCGTTTTATAAAAGTAATGTGGGAGCTAACAGTCCTCTAGCCCGTGCCTGTAAAACTTACAACCTATTTGTTAAGACAGCTGATGATCCAAAACCTGATATATTTCATGACTCGCTACCAGTATTTTTAAATAAAATTGTAAATTTATTTTCAAAATAAATTTATGTTGGACTTTTCATTATATAAATTCATTTCTTTATTTTCTTAACTTAAAGTTTTGTTAACGTGTTTTTATTTTCGTTTTTGACATTATTTGACATTATTTGTAATTTTGTGTACACAGAGTTTTGCAAAAGCTGATCATACCTAATTATGACATAAGTATCAGAACTAAATTGAAATTGAAATGAAACTAAATTGAAATTGTAACTAACTATGATTATTTTAATATGTATGTTGTTGGTGTGACTTTAAATAAATAAAATAAAGCGTGGTGCGGCAGCACCCAACGAAGTGCCAGTATGGAATTCAGTTTCATTTTAACCTTTTCACATGTATACTTATTATTAACCTAACCCTTTAGTCCCGTTATTAAGGGTTTTATGCGGGTTTTTAAAAAAAGTCACTAAAAGAAACTACTCATCTCTCATCATAGTGGGATGGGCTTCTCACTGCCCCCTCCCCCTCCCCCATCGCTTTATACTCCCACATTTACGCTTTAGCCCCCTCCCCCCAATGCAGCCCCGAAACAATGGGATTAATCACGTTCACTGATTATACCTACACATGCATACACAGACCTATCTTTATCCATTGACCACCAGAGATCAAGTAAAAGCCTGGTTCAAAAACTCGGACAAAATCTGTCAATTGTCAGCTGATTTCTACTCAATCAGTCAGTACCTACCTGACTGACTGACAGAGTAGAAATCAGCTGTTATTGTTTACGTTAGTTTCTACTGAAATTATGATAAACAAACCGTAAATTACACTGCATTAATAAAGTTTTGGTTTTAATAATACTTTTATTATACTAATAATTGAAGTTGAATTGAATTACAATTTTCTTTCAACAAATGAGCTTTTATCATAACCTACCGTATTCTTCTCAAACGCCCAAGGTAACTAATTGATAATTAATTAATCATAGTTTATTAATTTACCACATATATGCATAGACTATATGATAAATATTATTAGCTCTCCTTATGTAATTTATTTTATTTTATTGTTATTTCAGGGTGACTTCTATACATTTTATACTATCAAAGACATAATTGAAAATGGTAATGCTAATAGAGAAAACACTTTCAGATGTCGCACTATTGGTACTTTGGAGAATGTACAAGGAAAATTTTTGCTCTCTGATGTATGTATTATGTTATGTTATGTATTGCAGTATTTACTTTGAATATTTTAGTTCAGAATAAAATAAAATGCTTTAACAGATTTCTCCTGGCCAGTCAGAAAAAGAATACTTACTGATGTCTGTTTGTTATTTAAAAATGAAATTGCCTTCAACAATAATTCCATGCTGTGTGCAAGTATTTGGAACAGTAGAGTGGAAAGAGCAACCAGTTTTATATGCTAGAATTTTACAGGTTTGTAATTTTATATCTAAAACTTAAATTTGTAAATTCTGTATGACAACCATAATGTGGATTTGTTCTGGCGACATGAAAGGAAAAATTAGTAAAAAAATTAATACGTGTTTTAACTTAATATATTTATGTTTGTAATTTTGGATTCACTATAAACCTTTTTAAAACTGTTTTAATTTATTTTATTTAACATAGGGTCTGTTTAGAGGTTTTGTGATTATCATTTTACAATTTTTACATAAAATTTTTTTAGCTTGTTTGACATGAAATTCTTTGTACTCCTTAAATACTTTTAACTACTATTTAACAAATACTTTTGGAGGATAATGACCAGCAAAATGTTTTGGGGTTTTCTATTTATTAAAACCAATTGGTGCCAAGGGAGTGGATGCTAGAACATTGCTTCCAGGCCACAGGCTTGTGATTTCAGCAGCTAGATACATACACCTTATAGGGTGCTTAGGTTATTGAGGCCTCTAAATTATGTCTTAAAACATTATAATAATAACTAATTGAATTATCTTATACTTCTTAATGCAATACCAGAATTTTATTTTAGGAGTTACCTGCAAGGATTGCTACAATAGCCCACAGCACTATGGTTCAGACTGTTACCAACCACCTTGCTAAGCCAGAATGTGATGCCACTATGGAGAACATTGATGATACTGTCATCTATGATATTGCAACTTGAATAATGAGGAAATGAACAGGCAACTTGGGCATGATGTTTAGACTCACTAAACTAACATTAGAGAATAACTAAGACTGAACTATTTAATTTTTGTAATATTGTGTGTCAGTATAATACAAAACATTAGAAATTCAACTTGTTATAGTTTGGTGAGTCAATTGTTTTATTTATTTAATATTTTTAATAATAATAATAAATCCTTAGACAAACACACAAACAGTATGGCCCCAAAATAAGCAGAGCTTGTGTTATGCATGACATACAGAAAATTGTGGGGAACCCAGAATAAACATACACATATATATAAAACCAACAGCCATGACTTGAGAACAAACAATTAAGTTCGTCACACAAATGAATGCCTCAGTCAGAGCTCAAACCACTACTATACTTGGTTGTCAAATTTTATTTACTCATATCTGTTGCAAAATTAAAATAAGTTCCTTTGCATATTAAACAATTTTTATTCCATAATTAGGAGAACCATGTTTTTAACAAATAAAATATGCATTTGCAGAGCATTAAGGCAAATATTAAGATTTAGTCCCAACATTGATACTGCTCTATTTTCTGAGATAAAAATTAAAACATAAAAACAAGCCCAAAATCTGGGAATGAATTTCTAAGAAAACAAGTTTAATGGAAAAATTATAGTTTTATTTTTATATCTTAAATAGATACATTAACAAATAAATAAATGTACAACTGTCCATCACCTCACCTTCACACAAGCAATTACATTACATATTACTCACATACATTTAAATTATTAAACAGATTTAGCATTATTGGTTTTTTACTATACACAAATTATATCTTTTATAATTTACAAAAAGTGAGGGTTAATTTAGATTTCTACAAAAATATTATGGAGGCACTATATAACTAAGTATAAAATAAATTGTGCCTCAATCAATATGTAGGGAATGATCGAGATATCCGAGGGTGTTATTAACTATTCTTTTGTCACTGGTTCCAGGAAAACTTTAAAGTAGAAAGGAATGAAATTAGAGAGAGCTAATGGTATGCTCAGTAGTTTAAACGGGGTATTGAATTCTGCGCCGCTTACTGTAAAATGTTCCAAATCACTTTCCTTCAGTTCCTCTGAGACTTTTAAATATTTAAATAGACCAATTTTTTAATTAAATTTAAATAAAAAATTTTAAATATAAATAATTTGTTTCTGCACAAATAGAAATGAATGTTCTTTTTGTTAAAATATTTAAAGGGCCGAAAACTTAATTTTATGGCAAGAAAATTCAAAAGCATCTTACTGCATTATGGTTTATGATCCATATTTGATTGTTGCTCTCACAACCAGTCAAATAATCAAAGAAAAATAAATTGCAGAATTTTGAATAATGACTTAGTCACATATAGTGTGCGTGCACTGTGTGTAATGTAAATGTACATGCAGGTAACATGCAGGCACATCCAGGCACTAACTTCACATAGAATTACAGAAGTTATACATGGAACCAATGACTGTAGAATGTTCTGGAAGCTTTTTAAATTTCATGGTTCATCATTGTTAGAAATGAAGTACAGAACCTGATGGATAACATTTTAGCTTCTGCAAGATTTATGTATTATACTCGAAGCTTGTGCACTAAACTAAAGCACCCAGAAGTAGAGTATAAAGACTATGATGACCACAGCACCGGCTGTCACTTTGACAAGCATGGATTTCGTGTTCAGGTAGGTGGCGTCTTTCTTGTACTTCTGCGACATGATTGATAGGTTCTGGGTTTTTGTGTCCAACTCTGAAGAAAGGAAAAGATATTAAATTAAAAATGTTATTCTGTAAAAAGAAACTATGCATGTACCTGAAACTATTTGTGAAACTGTGCTTCTTCATAATTATTATCTCCAAGCAAGCAGCACCCATGATAAAATTACTTATAAAAAAAAACAAAAGACTTGTCAATATTATTGCTGCATAAGGAAATATAGATATAGGCATTTTTGAAATAAGTAAGTAAATATGACTCATATTGAGTGTTTGATAATAAGTACTTATAAACATTAATTTGATACTACACAAACCCTTCATATTATAAGAGGAATATTCCTGCCTGCCAAACATTTTGTCTGATGTACACAGATAAATTCTATTTAAAAGGTCAGTTAAATCATGTTTGAGAAATCTACAAACATCACAAGCTAACTTTGTGGCTCTAATTTTTAATATTTCTCTAAACATACCTGACAGCACAGCTCCTCGTTGCAGAACATCATCAATATTCTGCATCATAATTCTCTGCACATCTCCGAGCTGCCCGCCGAGGGCCGCAGCCGCGCCCCCCGCTCGCCGCGCCCGCACGCCCCCCTCTGCGTACTGCTTGCGTGTGCGCTGCATCCAGGTGTCGAACTCAATGAATGTGTAAGGACGGGTTACCGTATTCACCTGGAATTGAAAATTATATTTTTGGTTAAATTATGGATAGTTTTTTTTTAACTTTAATAATTAGGGTTGAGAGAAAATTTGTGTGTTTAACCTTAAGCTAAGGTATATTATAAAAATAATAAAGGAGATAAAGATGTTATGATTGATTGATCCCTAGGTGTACTAGTGTTGATGAGGTACATAAGTAGTTGAATAAAATTTTTCTTTTCAACAAAAACAACAAAAATAGAAAATAGAAAAATTCTATTCAAAAGTGTGTAATAAATCTGTAAAAATTTGTCAAAAGCAAAACTTTTTTTAGGCAGACAAGATGAAATAACTTTAATACTCTTATGGCCACTTAGCACAGGGCAAGCAGGTTAGTTACTTAAAATGTCCCTTCATGGCTCTCTATTTCTGTTTAACTATCAAACATAAAGCAATATTTAGCCTATTGCTATCTATTTAGAGCTATGCAAGTGGGTTTAGGAATAGTTTTACCATCATCAAGATTAAATAAAAATAAAAACAGGTGTATTTTGATGTAAACTAATAATCTTCTAATTGCTTATAAAAAATGTTACAACCATACAGAAATAAAACCATGTCCAATACCTAAGCAAGCTCATTTAAATCTTTAAAAAAATAATTATAGACAACAATGCACTTTTGTCATTAATCTTAATACATCATCACAACAGATCATAAAAGTTAATTGTATTTTTTTATTCTTCGATCATTTTAATCCTTAATTTTCTCTTTTTATTATTGAAACAAATATTACTGTATGTATTAGAAAAATTCAAAATATGTGCCTTGGCCCACCTGCACTGCACTGGCTTCGGTCATGGCATCTCCAAACAACTTTTTTTACAAGTGTAATATAATAATAAAGTAGTTTAAAGCGAAATTCTAAAAATTGTAGACTACTTTTTGTGGTTTTGTGATTTGTTAATGCATTTTAATAAGAACTATGTATGCAATAGTATTTCTAAATCTACTTAAATTTCAGTAAGAAATAAGAAAATAAAAATCTCAGACAACCAAAATTTGGTAGCTGACAAAATTAGGTTAACTAACAGGTTTAAACAAGGCAACTTTCTGTTATTGTCCATTGATAGAAATCAGATCTACAAGTACTGTGTGAGTTTAAAAAGGGTATCACGAAGTATGAAATACATCAGTACAAATAAAATAACATATATACAAACCCTTTTGCCGTATTGCTGATAAAACTCCTGAGCAATTTCCTCTAAGTAGTTGAATGCTAATCTTTTACTGTAGTTGCGTTCACACAGCACTAGGTAGCAGATCTCGTTTTCAATTAAGTAACTGGAATTTATATAAGTGGTTAGTTAAGTGAACATGCAACTGTTCATACATAACAATTTGTTTTATTCATATATGGCTCAAGTTAAAAAGCTATTGTAAATCATAAAGTAAAATAAAAAGGAAACAGGGAATAGGAAATTTTCATAGGAATAAACCCAAAATAAGAACTGAACAAAAAAAGGCATATAACTCACTGGAAAAGATAAGGCCCTGTTTCAATGGAACATCGGATAGGTGATTGTGGGCCGAGTTTCCTAAACAGCATTTTAGCCTGGTTTTGATACTCCAGAGTGTTGCAGCCGCTCTGTGGATCATCATAGCAAATCAAGATATAAATAAAATAAAATAGGAGAGTTAGGAATCTAAACAATATAGGTAAAGAGTAGGCCAGTGTATAGTATCAAGTACCTATGTTGCACTCAAATACAGAATTGATATAGATTTAAATATAGCGATGATTAGAAGGTTTCAAAAATATCTACCTGGTCATCTTCTTGCATAGTGGCAGCTAAAGGCAGGCCATCGGCCACCCGAGCAATCATAGTCATTAGAACCATTTTTATAAAATGTCTATCACTTGTAAAATAGAAACCACACGATTTTTCTAATGTCTACGTCACATTTATTTGATTTTCCAACTCATAATAATGATGAAAATCTCGCAGAAAATTAGAAACAGCCAGCTGTAAATTAAGAAAGATACACGTCAATACAACACAGCAATTGTGACAATAACAATGTCAAGATGACAACGTTGACAGGTGTTTTCCCACAGACTAGTTCACGGCTAAAAAAAACGAAAGATTTACTCACTCCGTTTCCCATTTTAATTTTCAGCTTTAAACTACTTTACAATTAAAATACTTGTACACACAAAGTAAAAAAATAATATTTAATTTAGAATCACGTGAGATATAATCAACACCTGACACATGCGAACTATGTTCTGGCACGTTATCTGGTATGGATAACAGTGTTTCTGCTATCGTATGGGGTGTGCATTAGCTGAAGCTTAAACAAAAATAACTACAAAAATGCTTTTTGTAATTTGTATTACATAATCCATATAAATTATTAATAAAAACAAACGGTGTAGCAAATTACTAATAAAACTTCACAAAATATAGTTGCCTTCATAAATGCTGCATAAACACTAATATTACATTTTATGCTCCTTGGTAATTTTTTTATGTATCTTGGCCAATAAATAACTTTAGTTTAAGTTCGATATAAATTCACTTTCGCATTTTACTGTTATAGTATCGTTATTTTCTAGCTGCAGACTCGGTCATAAATCATCCGCGAGTGTCCGGTCCGCTAGGGTTGTGCGCTAGCGGCGCGTGCGCAACGCCTTTAGCGATAAAACCTTATTATGAATATCAAAGACAGTAATCAGATTTAAAAAATATAACAATAATAGAGCAACAATTAAATAATTCACATAACATGTCAAAAAATAAAATAAAAACATAATAATTAAAAATAAAAATAATACTGCCATTATTTACAAGTCATGTCTTGAAAAAAATCATTTATATTAAAATATGGACTTTGGAATTTTATTGTAAACCTTTGGTGCTATGCTGTTGATGCTAACTCTTTGTAGTAGGATTCTACGTGTGTGAGTGACCTTGAGAGTGCCCTCACGACGACTTTGAATGTGACCGTTGACGATTCTTTGTTTTTTTTTTCCAGATCTCAAGCAAATCATTCATCATTTATTTATTTATCATAAAAACAATTTATATAAAGTAACAATCAACATGATTCGAAAACAGCTACATTAGTGAAAACTGTGTCGCAGCTGTTTACGCCCACTTCCAGGAATACAATATTATGGCGTTACTTTTATAAAAGTACAGAAACAGATATTACTCATATTTAGCTCGCTATGATACGTCTAACAAGGTTACAAGATACAGAAGTACTTATACCTACTTATTAGAAGCGATATTTCAGAATATAAGCTTTAAGCTTTAAACAAAATATAAGCTTTTCGGTAAATGCTTAGTTTAAATAATCTATTTTCAAAACAAACTTAAAGTTTCTTATAACAACACTTAAAATTGCTTATATCACAAAAAAAAGCACAAAAACATAAAACGTGGGTATAACTAACTTCGATGTTTCGTATTGTAACATTCAGTTCTATGAATACGCCACTGAGTTAACTAAAGTTACAAACTACCTTCGAAAAGACAGGATGAATAAAATTGTTGTGTGGTCCGAAACAAAGCTTGAAGCGATTTGTAGTATTTAGATGCGAGAAAGTGCAGAGTTTGGAGTTTATAAAAAACAAGTTAATTAATGAAATTGATGAAATCCTATAATAGATTATACATAGCATTAAAAATATTTATATATATAAAATTTAGCATTATGTTATACACTTTAAATAAGATGGAAAATTTTTTATTATCCTAAAATATTAATAATATGTAAAACAAATTTGAAAATAAATCTATATGTTAGGGGATTTAATGTAAGTAAATTTGTCGGTGATTGTAAAATAGATTATAAAATTAGTTTATTTGTTTTTTTTTTTTGTTTAGGCTATGTGTTGTATATGAAAAAGTGTGATTTAATGATGTGAATGCATATGAATGAGTGGGTATGAGTGTTGGTTTGAATGAATGTTTGTGAGAGTTTGTGTATTATTATTATTATTATTATTGTACAAAGTAGCATCTTTGACTTGCAGAATTAAACTTTTATTAGATTTTCTACGTCACAGTATTCAAGACTATTTCTCAATTGTTTGTTTACATTGTTTTAGCGTAAGGGGATAGATGTTAAGTTTTTTATTGACTCTGTTATAGAGCACGGGACTAAGGAAGTGGTACTGACGATTAACCAGGGCAGATTTGACTCTTTCCGTTGCACAAACTGTACGGTGACGTCTTTTGTGCGTGATCAAATGTAGATCATAGGAAAGTGACGAATGTTTACGACAAACACAATTTGAGACAAATATTTTCCTAATCGAGAGTACATTACATTTGACGTATAATGCTGCCGTCGGAAACATTACAGGTTTGAACGTCATAACTTTTTAAGACTGATCGCTGTGCTCTTTCGAGATGTATCATATGCGTTTTACGAGAGGCACCCCATACGTTGATACAGTAGCTGATGATAGTATGAACTAGTGCAAAGTAAGCCAATTTAAGTACAGATAGGGAGGCTCCAGTTCTTAATTTTCTGAATATAAAGATCAATTTCCTAATTGATTGTGATGTGCTTTTATATTGAAAAAAAATTTTTTTATTGAAATTTTGGGAAATTTTTGTATATTTGTGAGATACCATTTTATTTTAATTCGTTATTTTTAAGTAATTATTCCTGGACTATGTTAGCCAATGCTGTGCATGGCTGTAACTGACATTAATAATAGCCCTTACTCAATCGTAACTGTATTTGACATATATATGTATATGTTTTTTTATTAATGTTGTTGGCGTGTCTTGTTTATAAATAAATAAAGCCGCTTTACTAAGGAGTTGATGTGACTGTTCCAGAAAAGAGTACTTTCAATTATGATGCCAAGATACTTAATACTTTGGGTTCGAGTTATAGAAGCACATTTGTATGGCGAGGCGTGACATTGATAAGCAAGTAGAGTAAAATACAGTTCAGGTTGAGAAGTTATTTTTGGTGAAAAATCAACAAATTTAGTTTTATCTAAATTCAAAGTCAGAAGGTTAGTATTCAACCATTGCATTAAATATCTTAAGGCAGTTTCTACATATAGACGAGCTTCATCCCATGTTTTACCATGTGTTAATATAGCTGTATCATCTGCATATGTTGTTATATTACAATTTTTTAAGTACTGTTCACTTTTACACAGGTTGTTCATATAAATTAGAAACAGAGTAGGCCCTAAGACACTACCCTGTGGAACGCCGTAACTAAGAGATTCTTCGTGACTGTACATGTTGTTAAACGTCACGCACTGTGTACGGCCACTAAGGTAATTCCTAAATATATCAAAAGCGACACCTCTGACACCTATTCGATGCAACTTGTCAAGAAGGATTGGGACAGAGACAGTGTCGAAGGCTTTAGAGAGGTCTAAGAAGATGCAAAGAGACTTAAGCTTGTTGTTGAGGTGTTTAGGTATTCAGTCAATTGCAAGATTGCATCCTCGGTTGATCTTCCCCGCCTAAACCCATATTGATTTGCTGCCAAAATACTGTTAGACTCAAGGTAATTGAGTAATCTCTTGTTCAAATTTGTTTCAAAAACTTTAGACAGAACTGTCAATACCGAGATAGGCCTGTAGTTGCCCACAGATCTTTTGTCCCCTCCCTTAAAAATTAGTTGCACAAGTGCCTTCTTAAATATTTCGGGAAAGGTACCAGAGGTTAGACATAGGTTAAAAATATGATTGAGGATAGGAGCCAATATATGTCTTGCAGCTTTTACTAAAGAAGTTGGAATCACAAAACCAGTAGGTTTAAACCCCAATATAACGCTATTTCTATTACTCTCGACTGTTGCAATACCTCGAGGACAAAGGATTGCTATCTGATAGACAGTTTGGATTTCGTGCGGGTCGTTCCACATCTGACGCAATACATGATCTTACTAATTATGTTGTAGGTAAAATGTATAAGGGGAAGATGTGCTTGGCAATTTACCTTGATCTCGCCTAAGCATTCGATTCACTTTCGATTCCCACCCTTATCAACAAGCTGTACTGCCTGGGAACAAACAACTTTCACTATTTCGCAGTTACCTCACAAACAGAGAACAAAGTGTAACTATTAATGGCATCTACAGCGCATACCTTCCAATACATTACGGTGTCCCACAGGGTAGTGTCCTTGGGCCTACCCCATTCCTCATCTTTATAAATATGCTATGTGACCTTAGTATCCCAAACGGCAGAGTAATATCTTTTGCGGACGATACAGCTTTGGTCTACTCAGCTGATACCTGGTCTGAAGTCTTTACCGCCGCGTAGTATGGACTTGACATAGTCACTAACTGGCTCTCAACTAACCGCTTAACCCTTAACGATGACAAAACAAAATACATGTCCTTTTCAATCCGAAACATTCCCGATGATAGCATTCAATTCCTTGATATAATGGCCCATACAAACCCTCACGATAAAAATGTACCTAATTGCTCCTGTCCTAAAGTTCTGAAAACGAAAGTAATGAAATACTTAGGTATTCAACTTGATGAAAACCTACGATTTACAAACATCTCTCTGTTGCTCAGGCTGTTGTTTTGTTTTCTTAAACAATTTGTCACGATGACGTATACACCTAAGTAGCCCTGGGGTGATCAAAGGCTTAAGGACCTTTTTCGCGCAAGGAATCTTACTTATTTTTGTATGTAGCTGAACTGCAACAGATATGGTATTTACAAGGTTTGTCGAGGCTGCCTCAGGGTCCATACACTGCATGATCTGAGTGTAATCTAAGGTTTCTAGTTCGAGAACACAATCGGTTAATGCGAATTTTTTAAGAATACGAGCAGAGTTGGACATTTTACCAGAATCGTTAAGTTCACAGCAAAAGATAACTGGGGCGTGATCAGTAATTAAAGCATCTAGGACTAAGGTAATAGCATTTCTATTCGTTTTGAGGATTACGTGATCAAGACAGCTCCGGTCACGTGTTGGAAATAGATGAGCAGGAAGCATTGCATGCATAGCAGTTAGGTTAAGGTACTTATGGCTATTGGTATCGTCGTCACTCAAAATGTCGAGGTCAGAATTTATCCTTTCTATTAATACCGAGAGATTGTTAAAATTTTTATTGTTACCTAAATATAACATGCGAATATTAACATGGAATATTTTGAGTGACTGTTGTTGTTTGTTAGGACAACACTGATTCACTATTTCACTTAGTACTACATTAGTACTATATTTTTTAAGTAGTAGTTAATGGATTTGTTATACTTCATATTACAAATAGATTACCGAGGGATTTATTCTTAAGAGAAAGTGAATTAAAAGTAAACAATTTGTTGACAAGGAGAAAACTATAGGGGCTACCAGGTTTGCTCGTAGAAATTTGAAAAAATTATAAATTAAGAATTGTATTTCAAAAACTTTTGTTGAAAATTTGTTCTGAAATCTCTAATGCATTGGCTACCCGTTTCTAGGAGTAGGTAACCTGAGATTTAAAATCATTGATATTAAATAATTTATTTGTTTAATGCTATTTGTCAAAAGCATATGACCATTTATGTTCGCCGTCCATCATGTGTTTTATTGCTGTTTAGGTACCTATATTTTTTTTTCTCAGAAAAAACGTTTAGCGCCATCTGTGCAATATAGGCAGCCACCCTTTTGTCATACGAAATAGCACCGCAGCAAGCAGTATATAGCCACTGTATTATCAGACATTGAAGGAGCATGTTAATTAATCAAGACCATTAGCAACCTACAGCCACTTCATTTTATTTCCCTATGAAAAAGGATAAACCTTACTTACATTTTGTCATTTCCTTATTTTTCCTTAACAAATGTTACTTCAAGTAACAAATGTTACTAGTTAATTCAGATACTAGTTTCAAAACTTCTTTATAGAAAAGGATTTTAATTTCTATCAATGGAAATTATACAGTACATCATTGATGTCGTCTTGTCAACAGATATTGTCTTAAGTTTTGCAATACATCAAATATGTAACTTTATTTGCATCTGATAATAACTTGCCAATTATCATCTCATATTGACTTCCATTTTCCAATTTTCTTGACTTTTTCGAAGGCTTCTGTTGCTTCTACCATCTTTAAAATAAAACAAAAAAAATGTATGCTCATGAAAATATACTATGAAATATTTGTATTGTAATGATTATTAAAACATAGCTTTAAAATTATTTATGATAAAACAATACACAAATTATTTGAGAAATTAAATAAGGAATAGAAAGTTAAACAAAATTATTTTATACCTGGCAAAATCTAAGACATACTGGGTAACATTACTGTTTTTCTGATAAAGTACCTAGGGTGGTGAGATATTTCATATAATTGGTGCGGCAGCTTCACGTTTCATTAAAAAAGCAAACAATGGCAAAGTTAGATTAATAAAGCCTTCTATTTTTGAGTTTATTTTTCAAACTTGATGCACAACATTATACCTCATCAGCTATGTCACACACTACAATACAAACATTTATACAGATACCTGTGAGAAAGAACAGTTTTGCTTCAAGCTTTTTGCCTTTTATGAAAAATCTGTTCTTTTTTATGGACTTTAATATTTGATAGCCGATTAAGTTCATTAAGTTTAACCAATTCCTGGGCCATGACGTGCCTAGCACGTCGTGAAGAAACATTCAGGGAGGCCCATGACGCTACGAGCGCGTCATAAAAAAATTGTAAATCAAATTTTCAAACAAAAAATCCTTTTATTTTATATAATCATTAACACATTCGAGTCACTTATATCTGTGGCCACGACATTTTTTGGAAAATTAAATTGTCAGAGGTCGTCAAACACATGCAATAATTGTTTATTAATCCATAATTCATACACTAAAATATAAAAAAAATGTCCAATAAGAGTGCGATATAGCCAACTCTTTTATGGTACATGGCTATTTGGTTCAAAATACATAAGTAATTCGTAATAATAATAAGAACATTCATATTATTTCTGTACAATACCTCAGAATAAAGATTCGTATTAATAGAAAACTTAAAGCAACCTATTAACTAAAATATTTACTGCATGGAATAATTTTTAGCTCATCAAGGTCAAGAACTAATAAACAAATATCTAGAACGTCTTCTGCCCAAAAAAACCCTATTAGTTTATAGTTTATTTTTGAATAAAATGGTGACAGGCTCATCTTCGTCTTAATTCATTCATGTTAATAAATGCGAGTTGATCTCCGGCACCTATAGCTAAAGTAATTTTGTTGTACGATAAGTCACCTTATAAATTTATATGAAGGTATGTGTAGTCTGCCAACCCGCAGTAGGCGTGATGGCCTATAATTGTCGGACGCCACCCCTGAGTTGGTAATAGTAGTAAAATAATCCCATGCACCTATAAATTTATATGAACGTATCTGTACTCTGCCAACCCGCAGTAGGCGTGATGGCCTATAATTGTCGGACGCCACCCCTGAGTTGGTAATAGTAGTAAAATAATCCCATGCACCTATAAATTTATATGAACGTATCTGTACTCTGCCAACCCGCAGTAGGCGTGATGGCCTATAATTGTCGGACGCCACCCCTGAGTTGGTAATAGTAGTAAAATAATCCCATGCACCTATACATTTATATGAAGGAATGTGTAGTTTGCCAACCCGCAGTAGGCGTGATGGCCTACAGTTGTCTGGCACCACCCTGAGTTGGGACAGGCTGATATCCCTCCAGTGATTATTAAGGGTATTACCACACCAATCGATCGTCCGTCAACCGACGTCAACCCGTTGACGTCAATCGATGGCAGAATAGAACAGTCGACGTCGATCGACGGTTTCTGCCACACCAATCGATCCACGTCGATCGACGGACGATCAGTTGGTGTGGTAACACCCTAATATGTTACACTACCAGGTTCCAAGGACTGATAGTTCTGCTTGAATGGTCATCGTCTCATTCAAATCAAATCAAATAATTTATTTGCACGAATACAGGTATATTAGGTATTGTAACAAAAAAATTTAGTGTGCTAGCCATATTCTGCCTTTAAGGCATGTACAAATATATTACAATTATATTTCATTACACATTGTGAATAATTTTAAGTTACAATTATAAATTTCAGTTAGTCTTGTCAATTAAGTAGTCGTGAACAGTGTAGTAACACTTATGAACTAAATATTCCCTTAATTTATGTTTAAAAGCATTTATATTCTTAATCTCCTTAATGGTTTTTGGTAATTTATTATATATTCTAGGAGCCATACCAAAGAAACTTTTCGAATAAAATGCAGTATTGTGAGGTTGAGTACGTAGTTGCTTGTTAATTCTCCGATTATTTAATTTTTCAAATAACATCATATTTTTTTTGCAAAGACGGCTGTTTCAATGATATATAGACAGGGAAAAGTAAGAATATTTAGTTTTTTAAATACTGGATTACAAGATTCCCTACTCCTAAAATTACATATAGCTCTAATGCATCTCTTTTGCGTCTTAAATATGTTTTCTCTCTCCCCCGAATTACCCCAAAATATAACACCGTAGCGTAAGACCGATTCAACGTGAGCATAATACGATGCTTAAACTGCTGATTCATCAACTATTTTCATCAGTCTTCTCAACGCATAACTACAAGAGTTTATTCTGCTACAAACATTTTCCACTTGTCTATTCCAAGTCAAGTTTAAATCGATCGAGAGTCCTAAAAATTTTGTCAAGTTTACATCATTTATTTTTTGTCCTTGATAATAAATATTAAAAGATGTCATATTATTTTTTGGTCAATTATTAAAAGTCATGATTTAGTTAAATTTTAGTTAAATTTATTTTATTAATATTTATGATTAAATAATATATGTTAAAATATAATGTTATTTAAATTTAGCCATGTCATAATATTTTTGATTGTGTTTTCAATGTTTGATTAAAGTAAACTGTTATTTATTTATTTAGTTAGTTATTTATTTAATATTTGTTACTGCAAATTAATGTACTATCATCAGCAAAAAGTATCATTTTATTAGAAGTTATTCGGGAATATATCTGCGTTTTTAAATTAATTCTGGTTCATTATAAAATATATATTCTTAACTAATTAATCCAGATTGATGCAATGTGATTCCCAAATAGTAATATCTATAGCTATTATACCACCAAAATCAACAAAAAAGTATAAAAGGTTTACAACTCCTGGTGGAAACCTGTAACTTACCTTCCATTTCCTAGAAAACGCGTAGTCACTTTTAAACACACTAAACTAATAAATACAACATAATACACAGTAAAAGGTTTCACGTTGTATTATTATAGCTAAAACTGCTTAAAATTGCGTAAAAACATTACCGGGAGCCAACCACGAGCAAGGTGCGTTATCATTCAGGGAGGCCCATGACGCGACTCGCGCGTCATTGAGTTTTGTATGGGGCCGGGGCGGAAAGGCTCGAAAAATTAAGGTGGCAAGGTATCGGTTCAGTTTAGATCAGAATGTGTACTCGAAACTCGATCTTTGTTGGTGTCACTTGAGGACTGTTCAAATTTGGTTTTCAATTTCTCTGCAACACTCTTGGTTTTACTTATAATAACAGTGAAATCAGTCAATTCTACAGGGTTATTAGTCATATCTGACGATAAAAGGTCTCTTGTATCGGATTCTAGGCTTTGGGAAAACTCAGATGAAAAAGCACTGTTACTAGACAAATGAGAATCCAAATTCAGATTGATGCCAGCATTTTGTCTTATAAAACTAAACATTAATGTCATCCTTGATAATGCACATCAAGAATCAGTGAGCTCTTCGTCTATCGAATCAGTAACATTTTGCAAAACATTGAGTTTACCCAAAAAACTTAAAAAGCCTGATCTATCTTTCTGATTAATTTTGGTTTAAGACAAATTCTAGAACTCTGTATTCAGAGTTCGATGGCAGCAGCTGTTTCCAGGTGGATTTATCATAGGACGTGCGGAAGTCAAAACTTAACAAATAAAAACTTCGTATGCAAAACAATTTTTGAGTTTAATTTTATTGATAACTGCTTGACAATAGTTGATAAATGACTGACAATATTTTATGCTGCGTTTTGATTGCCGATACGTCGCTCGCAGAGCTCATATTATGCCCGTTTCGAATGCCTGTGAGCACGCTGACTGCAATATCGATACGTCATCCATGACGTCATAAAAGCCGCCATCTTCCCAATTTTCTTTTTGCAATAATGTTAAATTTATGGCTCCTGTTTCATTAAGGCTTATAGATTTTTTAATTTAAAAAAATATTATTTTTTTATTATTTATTTATTTAATTAAAGTATGTACCATTGCTATCTATGCACTTTTGTCATCTCATAGGTAGTTTATTGATCCCTTTACTAAAAAAACCATTCGGACGGGAATCAATAAAATATTTGAAGGCGCTTTGGACTGCCCCATCGGAGTTGAATTTTATCCCTTGCAAGAAGTTATCCAAATTTCGAAAAAATTGTAGGTAATCTGTTGGAGCAAGGTCCGGGGAGTACTGTGGATGTCTTAGACATTCTAATTGAAGCTCCTCTAATGTGGTAGCCGTCTGTTGTGCAGTGTGTGGTCTAGCGTCGTCCTGAAGCAGCAGTGGCCTAGAGCAATTGACCAGCCTCAGTTATTTAGCAGCTAGCTTTTCCATCATGGTTTGCAGTTACTGACAATAGACATCCGCCGTAATCGTCTGGCCAGATTTAAGAACCGCTCCAAACGCTCACAAGTAACTTTTTTGAGTCAATTTTCACTAAGGCAGGATTTGGCTGGTTCGCGAGAGTTCAACCATTGCGATGAGCATTTCCGATTGTCGTACAGGATCCACTTTTCATCACAGGTGATTCGAAAATCCTTTCATTATTGTGCCGGTTGAGTTGTGCAGTCGACGCGCGTTTGTCGGTTTGCTGCACTCAATTCAATACCCACCTCTCAAGCTTTTTCATCTTCCCAATTTGCTTCAAGTGGATTTAAACAGTTTTGTCATAGATTCGCTTCCACAATAGCCTTCAATTCTTCATTATCACCTGTGGTCTCCGGCCGTCTATGGGGCTTTATTAAATTTCCAGAACGAAAACGTTGGAACCAAAAACGCACCGTGTTTTCTTTTGCGGCACCGCCGACATACACAGCATTAATACTTCGAGCCGTTTCTGCAACACTGGTGCCACGGTGGAACTCGTGCTCGTAAATAACGCGATATTTAAAGTTTTCCATTTTGTAAACTAAGTGACGCAAAGGAAAAAAACAAAAGAGGAAAGAGCAAATGTTAAAAAAAAGTGGTTAGTACGACAAAACGTCAATTTCATATATAAGGACCTAACGCATTACTAGGAACCCTCTTTTTCAATTTGATAACTTTTAAAAAAAAAAAAGGTAGTCCTTCGTTTCTTAATTTTAAAATGACGGCTTTGGATTTTTGGCTTTATGACAGCGCTAAAGACACTCTTCTATTCTACAAGATATTTTAACAATCTAAATGATAAAGAAGGTAAAATAAATAAAAGACCTATCTTTATGATATTTTTTCATTTCTTGGCTTTCTTTTATATTTTTATATGCTTTGTATCTTGCAATTTTTTATTTTCAAGACGTTAGACACCAGTATTTTTTTGATATTCTTTTAACCCATTTGGGACCAAAATGAAACTACAGGAGATATTTGCATGCTTCTTTTATTTCTCGGTTAATTAACATATTTTAAAAGAAAATAATACAAAACTACTAAACTTGGCAAGTTAGGGGCTGACCGGTGACTGACCGGTGTAAATAATGCCGAGCTAAGGTCCGACGGAACTGGAGTTTATCCATTCGGTCGTCTTTTTGGCTAGTCAAAATGTGTAAGTTCTAAAGTTAAATTCAGCATGATGGTGAACAAAACCCACCACCATTACTTTCCGCAGATGGATACCCGATCTAGAGCAATCGATTGATCTGCTTGATCAACTCCTCCCATCCCAGCGTTATAATTTTGCAAAACATGTAGAATCCCTACGTCTACTTTTTGCCGTCTAGTCGTACACCACCTTTACACTTTACCAAGGGGTTTCACGTTGCCATAGTAATTCTTTCACTTTCTTGGACATTTTCATTTCTAAACAATCCTGTAGAACAATAACCGTATTTAGCACCCGGATGTATCCGTTGTATGTATCCCATATGGGGACACCATAAAAAATCGTAAAAAAAAACTAATTTATATATTTTTTTATGATGTCTTATAATGAAAAGTCAATTATTGATACCATTATAAGTAAAATACAACGTAAACTATATGCATCATACTATTCGAATAAAAAATAAACTTACTTACGTTTTTAGTGTTGGTAGAATATTTTTTAACAAAATTTGCACAACAATATTCGATAAAAATCAGAACAAACTCCAAAACAGCAGCTAATATCTTAGTATCTAGAACAGGGTAGGCGAACCGTTATGCATCAACGTGCCATTTTTTCTAGAAAATGTTTAATGGGGTCATTGACGTGCCATCAAATAATTTTGACTTTCTGATTATTTGGAAAATAATAATAATAAATACTATCAAAACTCTTTATGAAATAAAGTAAACAAAAGAGGTACATATTGGAATGTTTTTATTACACGCATAAATTAAATTATTGTAAAATTAGTGTGACTTCTGTTGCTGCAGGTAAGATGAAAAATAATTTATGTAGGGTTGTAAGATGATACTTTTAGCAAAATGCATGCTGAACTGGATTCATCTGTCAAACGGTTTCTAACCGAGTTTTTAATGTTATTCATCTCTGAAAATAATGACTCGCAGGCATAGGTAGATGAAAACATTGTTACAATAGCATGAGCCAGCTTCTTCAAACGTTAAATGTGTCTGGTAAGTAAAGGTGTCAATCTTTCAGTTTCAATTAACTCCAACTCTTTCCTTGTTTCAATAAATTTTTGAATCCATATTGAACTAGATTGGAAATCAATCAGCTGCATTTCAAAATCTTCAATTTCCAACCTATCGAATTGAGAGAAGTTCAGTTTATGAAATGACGTCACATCAGGGTACATAATAAACTTGAGTATTTCCGACAATTCTTTGAACTGAGAAAATCACCCTGAAAATTACTTGATTAAAGAATCGATCACAGAAATAAATTCTTCAGTAAATTTTTCTTTGTCGGCTGTCTCGTGAATATCAAAATAATTGATATATTTTTTCAAGTTTGGAAAATACTTGTAGTTTCTTGTGATAATATCGTTTCTAAAAACTTGCAGTTTAGCTTCAAAGGCGCGAATGATATCTATCATGACAATAATTGTTTTGTTTATCCCTTGAAGTTTTACGTTTAATATATTTAAATGTTGGCATATGTCTGTAAAAATCATCAATTTTGAAAGTCACATAACGTCCAACAACTGTGGGTATTGGTCAATTGTTCCCTCATTTTCCAAAAACAGTCTGATCTCTTCCAAGCAATCAACAAATCTTTCTTGTACATTCCCGCGACTCAACCAGCGAACATTATTATACATCAGTAAGCCATTATACACCGAGTTGACTTCATCCAACAAGGCATTGAACTTTCGCTTGTTTAAAGCCTGTGACGAGTGAGGTTGACTATTTTTGTAACTATCGCCATTATATTATCAAGGGATATTAAACCACTCTTAGCCCACAAGGCTTGTTGGTGAATGATGCAGTGGCATTCAAGAATCGAATGTCCTACGTCTGTTTGAAATAAACTTATGAAACCATTGGATGGAGCACCAGCAGTTGTTACAGAAACAATCTTTTTTATATCAATTTCTTTTTCAGCTGCGAGTTTTTAACTGCCGTATTAATATCTGTTCCCTTGGTAGTTGTTAGCAACGACTTTGTCGCAACTAATTCTTCCTTAATGACGTTTCCTACGCAATACCGAGCAAAAACAGCTAAACGTGCAGATTTAGTGACGTCAGTGCTTTCGTCAAGACATAGCGATATAAAAGAAGCATCGTTAATGTCAATTTTTTGTTGATCCATTATATTTTCGGCCAGTTATAAGATTCTTTCTTTTATTTTGTTTCTTGATAGAGGAGTATCGTTGATGCGCTGAATTATCTTATCTTTATTATTGAAATCATCAAAAAGAGAGGGCGCGCATGCTAACCAGGCTTCCTTCCAAAACTCTCCTTCTTGAAAAGGTTTACTATGCCGAGCTATGACATTTGCAGCCACGTAACTTGCCGCGCTCGTATGACAATTTTTGCAAACAAATTTAATCATAGATGTTAACTGTTTATTTCTGTCATTCAATGCACTTGCAATTAATTCTTTTTGCTCTGCTTCGCTTTTTTGACTAACAGATTTGTGATTTGTTTCAAAATGTCGTTTAACAGATGATGTTCTACATACCACTGTTCCAGAACATAAAACACACACCGCTTTGTCACCTTCACTAATCATGCCATATTTATCAGTCCACCAAGTTTGAAATTCTCTGATACACTTACTATCTTGCACTTTTTGTTTTTTTGCTGAACTGGCCATATTAAACATCAGTCTAAAATCATAAAAATCACTCGAATAAACATTTAACAACTCACTATTACTTTATGAGTAAGTAAACAATGCGTCATTAGCAATTGAAACCCACGACCTATAAAAACAAAACAAACGAGCGCCGCGTAGCACTTCCTGCCTGCCGCCGCACCGCCCCCACCCCGCGCACCGGGGTGTATATTGTGTCTATAATACCACTTTTGTATAATACCACATTGTGTCTATAGTGCCACTGGTTCGCCTACCCTGATCTAGAATTATGAACCATGCATCGGCACAATAAAATTTACGATTACCCTCAGTAGTAAAAAAATATCATCACTTATGTCGCCATCCCCATTTGGGCACGGCGGTCTCAAATGGGTTAATTGTGTTACACCAATTAAAACCTCGTTTCCATGCGCTTTTTCTTTTTGCTACACAGAAGGCAATTAAAGTATTTAATGTTCCTCTTTGAATTTTCTGTAGTCGGAATGTCTTCAGGCCAGTGATCTTTGTAAATTCTCTTTGCTGGCTGTTGCCTTGGCCCTGGCCTTTCGATTGTAGCACTATCATTTGTGCGCCTACTGGAATAAATACATCCTGTTCTGATAACATCTTTGCCCTTTAATTCACAATCGACTTTAGTCATCTGCATAATTAGCTTATCCCGATAACTCTAAATTTTGCCCTTCTGGGTAGTTTGTAATCAGGCAATAAAGCTGACCCCCCTGCGAATGAGGGGTATGCGTACTAGCCACAGATATGGGTTTGCCATCAGAAACCTAATTTAAGGTTACCACATAAAAATAACATTTGAAATTAATATTTCTTTTATTTATTAATATATATTAAATAATAAATAATTAATAAATAATTTGAATAAAAAAATTAAAAACTAAACAAATTTAATTTAAAAAGGGATATTGGACTTATTGTACTATAAAACGACACATTCTAGTGGTACATTAATTCACGGAACTATAAGCAGAACGAATCATGCTCAAAACTCACCTAATAAAAGATTCAGTAACAACCACAAAATTTTTCCAACGGCAAAAAGTCTTTGAAAACTATAATTTTACTACATTATACTGATAGCAGAGAACTGTGCCGGACGATAAGTATAATAAAGAAACATTCATTATTTCATAAACATATTTATCAGAGCGATTTAGTCTTATCGGATCTTGTTGATACATCAAAATGTCGATACGAATCAGGAATCGATACCTGTCATTCATTCATTTTCATTACATGTCGATGGGTATCCCCAGCGAGATTATAAATACATGGAGTAGTCGTAATGTCCTATATAAATAAGTAGTTATATATATTGAATCATAGAAGAGGAAGAACTTGGTTGTCTCCATCTACTTATACAAAAATGCTAATAAAAGAAAGTGTTAGTACTATTGTCACTAAAATATCAATGGCTAGGGTGCCACAAATCACCATTTATTGTTACTTTTCTGTCAAAAAAAGCTGTCAAAAGTGATGTTCCGGAGCTTTGATTATTTAACGAGATATCGATGATCATTATTAATATGATTTTATTTTTCATACTTTCGATGCAAATTATAACAGGCGCTTACGCAGTAAATCATATCGAAACGGTATTTGCTTTGCTTGCCGTTGTGCGTGTATTTTTGAAACAAAATTGCGTGAAGAAAGAGGGAATTAAGTTTGCTTAGAATTTTGAATTTTGTTATTAAGAAGGCAGGTAGTTGCTTTGTCTATTTTTGAATCGTAGTTATTGAAGACAAGCCAGACTTTAATTGATTAAACCGAAAACTTTGATGCTTGACCTTGAATAACTTTTTAAGCAAACATGGGATCTTTCGGTGTTTTGTTTATAATAGTGTTGCCCAGGTCTGTACCAAAATTCAGCATGTTGGGAGTTAATGCAAACTGACCGCTATTTTTCCGGCTAATTTGACGGGATATCAGGACTTACGAAAATAAACTGTATAGTTATTTATTTTTTTATATTAAAAGAATTATAATGAATGTAAATAAACCATAAACTATGATTATTTCATTTACGTCAGCTCTTACAAAAGTTCATTAAATTTTCAATATTATATTTCATGTTCAATATTTAGTTCTAAAATATCGATAGTAGATTCGATACTCGGTGTGCAACCCTAAAAATGGACGCCATTTTTTTTTCAAGTGTAGGTATGCACCTTTTTTTCGTAGCTAGGGCTTGTCCATTGTTTGAGGTCAATGGGTATCCCTAATGTTTGCCTTAGACAAAAAAAGAAATAACCTCAAATTTTTTAATCTAATCCTATTTTTTTTAGTTTTGCTAGTTTTTGCTCCAGTTACTACTTAAAGTTGTTTAATGGAAGGGCGGCCGTGCTGTCGAGTTACTGGCGTGGTAACTTTAGTGTCTTGGAAGTGAGATTATTGATGACATTTACAAATTTATATCCAGCAATGGTTTGTTTACAAGGTTTTTTTTTAAATTTGGTATGGGTTTTATATATAAATATCAACAACCATCACCCGAGAACAAACGTCAGTGTTCATCACACAAATGAAAGACCCGGCCAGGAGTCGCACCTGGGGCCTCCAGTGTGTGAGGTACGGCTGGTACCCACTACACCACACTATACATATATGAACATTTGCGCGCCTTCAAAGTGTCAAGTGCCCAAGGTAAGGATACGGCAATGACTCGGGGGAAATTAAGTTAAAAAATAAAACCATTTGTTGTATTTTATTGTGGATATTTTATTAACATTATCATCATGCATCAAATTTATGTGCTAACTCATTTACACTTATAACTAACTATACATAGAAAAATAACTTAACTAGGGGGCAGAAAATACAGTAGTTTGTAAAACTAAACAACTAAATTACAATTAAAATAATCAATCGGACTTCATCTGAATAAATCTAACAGCAAGTATACGCAAAACTGTTCAACTGGTTCAAAATGACTCTCAGAACCGGCAAATCAAAGGAAGTGCCCTCTAGCGTCGAGTAGCCGAACTAAATAGTTTAAAACTAGTATCGCTGAAACCAAACGGTGGAATTAAATAGGTACCTACTGTATAAAGGCCCTAGCATCAGCGTGCGTCAGTTTCTCGATCGTTTAATATGTAAATGGAGCAGATTCGCTCGAGTAGGTACCGCGACGCTGGTGCTACGGCGGTGCACACTTCACAACAACAAGACATCGACTTTCGTAGCTCTACTGTAGCCTCGACACCCTCCCGCTCCCCTCTAACTACCAAATTCACTAACCTTCTCATTGCTTCCACGCAAAATATATTTGATTCACCTATCTAGCGACACAACGAAGTCGGGTGTGGAGATGTGCGTTAGAATATCAAATACTCCTTAATTCACAATACAGTAATTGAAGTTTAGTGCGAACGCAGATGCCAATACACGAATGTTGGCGCCTCCGAACAACGCGCCGAACAATTTATCTAATTTAAAAATCAATTATTTATGATACTAAGACTAGGTTCAATTAAAATAATTTCTTTATCAATATGTTTTGAAGTGCCGTTAAATTTACATTGAAAAAATTTAAGTACATTATTAATTAGAAACTTTGATTTTTAACAACATCAATTCGACTAAGATTATTTAGTTTCCTGAGCATTATTTTAAATGCCTGCTCAAACATTCGCGGTAACTCGAGCCGCGGCAGAGGAGCGCCGACAACTAGTCCAACTAATCTCTCCGAGAGCCTCCTACCGTTGCCGTGGTCAATTCCTTACTCACTATTGTAGAATTATTTAGTAGATACTTTACAATAAACTTTGTAACCTACGAAATATAGAATTTCCTAAAGACGGAAAGAGGACGGGACGCCAGACCGCGGCGTTGAAATCCACGTTTGCACTCTGTATATTTTTCCTCTAAAATGCCCAAAGGCGCGGCCTGGCGATTCCGTTTACAATTTTAAAGACAAAATAAATAAAACTTAAAGATATATTTACAAAAGCATAAGAAATAGTGCCGAAAAAGAACCATTTTTGAGAATTCCAACTAGCTATAAAAATACTCTTGTCAATTTTGATCACATGAAACGGGCACTGGATTTGTTCGTTGAAGTCTGGAATTGATGAGATCTTATCTATTTATGAATAAATGTAACAACACTGGGTGTCAGGCCGCGGCTCTGCTCGCTCCACTACGTAGCACCCAAATTACGTCTCGTTTCACCTAAGTCTCAATTTAACCCTTTTCAATTTCAAGAACAGACTGCGCAGTGCGTGTCTCTATATTATTTTAGAAATATATTACTTTACGTATCTAAAACCTAATATATCATCTATTTTGAATATAAAAATATTGCGTAATAATAAAGTTTGAAAGTTAAATATGGACGCACTGCGCATTCCGTTGGCTGGCGGTGGTCGGGAGGCCAGCCCTGTAACTCTACATACCTAAGGTAATTTTACTATTCATTTTTATTTTGTTGTATAAAGAAGAGTAATAATCTGATTTGCATTGCTTTACAATATTCTTGAGATAATAAAATTGTGTCTATTTCAACGTGAACTAGGCTAAATCTTAATCAATTTCTTTATCGACTATCTAGTTACAAGTAGGTATGATTCATAACATTGGACCACATATTGTAATTAATTTATTAATAATAATTATTTATTCAGGTAACAAAAAATAGAGATCTCGCAGCGTTGCTTCGGAACTGAAGTAAATAATTATTTTTATTTGATTTATTTAATTTCGTAGTCTGATATGCACTGAGAATTAAATATGTAACTGTGTTTGTCTACAACCTGAGCAGGTGTCCGATCTGATATGTAAGTTGCATGCAAGCGCGAGACCTCGAACAGGATCGCTATAATATAATAAATTTAAATAAAACGAAGTAAACTAGGACATGTCCCCTTAAACAGCTCACTTATAGCAAACATCTATCATTAATAATAACACAATAAACTCACGTAACTCATCGCTTATACAAAATCATTTGTCTAAAACAAAGTTGGCAGTAGAAATATCAGTTCTCATGTGGAGCAAAGCGGGCCACGCTCTTGTGGACCGCCGCGGACGCGTCGCCCGGACTCAACAAACGAAACATTTCTCAGAGGTAACACAGATATATAAACAATGTAAATATATACTATGTGTAGATATACATATGATAGACTCAACAGCAGTGGGAGTGAGCAGTAACAACGTGCAGCAGCGCATGGCCGACGCAAGCACCAAACTTTACTAATCTGAGGGTAGGACGATGATTGTTACTATAATGTCATTCTTTACGTAAAATATTTATTTTATATAAATCTTATTTGACTATATTAATATACTTATTGCATATTGTAAAATGTGATTTTGAATATATAAATTGTATATCCATTATGAATTATTTTTGCGTAGTTTTGAGGTAGGAAGTTCTGATTCATCCCGTCGACTTACGAGAAGGTACGCCGACATATAAACATGCTATATAGAAACTTTAATACAAACATTTAAAAATTCGTTTAACATTATACAAAGGTCACTCCGAGTTACCATATAACATCTAGCAAAGTTATGTTCCATCTGAAATTCCCTAAAAATAGATATAAACATTTGAGCAATCAATTTCGTCTCTCCTATTTTTGTATAAATATTAAATTCAATGATAATTTAATTTAATAGTTCAATTGAGAAATATAATAATGTATTTTATCTTAAGAACATTATTAGAAGCGATCGGAAAACGTAATGCATGATGAGACAGACGTATTCAATATTGAATTAGTGAAAACGTAGCAAAGAGCGAAATGGCGTCTGCGAGTCTACGCGAGCGAGCAGTCGATCTCGACGATGTCCTTGGGCACGTCGACGAACTGGTAGACGAGGCGCTGGCCGTCCACCTTAGCCAGGATGCCGCGCTGGTAGTAGTAGCGCAGTGCGCGGCCCATGGTCTCGTAGTTCATGTCGGGCTTGTTCTTGTGCAGGCCCCACAGGCGAGAGACGGCCTTGGAGTCCACCAGCTTGAAGACGCCCTTCTCGCGGTTGGTCCACTTGATGTAGCGCGGGCAGTACTCGCGGTCCTGCAGCAGCTTGAGCAGGAACTCCCACAGGTAGGTGGTGGAGCCCTCGCGGCTCTTGCGCTTGACGCCGGGCGCGGGTGGCGCGTCCGTGCGTGCGCGCTTCTTGGGTTTCAGCTTGGCGTGGTGCGGGTGGCGCGCGTACTCGCCGAAGTCGAACACGCCGTAGGGCAGCTCGTCGGGCGCTAGCGGCGGCGGCGCCGGCGTCGCGAAGTGCTGCCCGCCACCGCCGCCGTACCCGTACCCGTACGCCTCCCGCTCGCTGACTCCGCCCACTGCAAACAAACAAAACAACAAATCAGGAACTGTCTCATTGCTCCACCTGGGAGATATGCGTTCTATACCTAGTAGTTTATACAGATATCTAACTTTTCATAAACGATAATGTGAAGTCAATAGCAACGCCGGTAATTACAATATTCAAGAGGGTGGGTAGCAATGAAATGGTCTAACAATAGCTTTACGCACTACTAAACAATTCGGCGATGTGAACTAAACACCTCGCGCGCGGCACCCGCAGGGGCGGGTCAACTAAACAATGATGAGATTCGACTTTGGGAACTGAACCGGCGGGCTACACGAATCGTTGTTGATATAACATTTTTATTTTCATAATAAAATAGCCACAGTACAGGTCTTCTAGTCGCATAAATATCCTATGCGATAATAAACTAAAATTTTAAACAGGAATCTTTTATCCGCTTTGTGCGTTGTCATTTTATTGGGATGTTCCTGTTATTGAAACTTTTTTCTTATCGTTAATTAGTTATTGTTGTTGGAAAGAGGGCGGATGCAGTGACATACATTCTAATTCAGCACCCGAGTGGAATCTACCTCTTTAGGCTGCGTCATGAGATAAAGATGGTCAGAGTCAGGAGCTCGTTAGAGGCACCTTGACCCGCTGTCGATCGCATGCGCATGTCACTGCGCGCGAAGGCTGCTCCGACCTCGCCGCACTCACATGTACTCACAGGAGGTCCATTCTACAGCCGCCTACTCGTACTACTACTGAGTTTTCTAGACAATCGCAGTTTACAATAATATTAGAATGATTAATTAGAAAGTTTATTTCATAAAACATGTATTAGGTCAACCGCTTTGTGAATGTATTTTTAACTAAGTAGGTTTTAGGTATATATATATCTACAGACTTTTTAAACTTTTTTTTTAAGAAAGCATCATTATGTACATTATGACAGGATAACTTTTAAGTTATCCGTTTTGAATAGTAACTAGTTTAATTTCGCGGAAATCGTGTTCTCCGCCTGACCTGGATGCGCGGGCGCCGCCGCCGCTTCGAAAATAGATCGAAAGTTTTACAGGAACACTTTTACTAGAAAATAGTTTGCTCTGGAAGTTTGATCATCTAAGCGTGAAATGAAAGGCAGATAATTGAACAAGGAGAAAGGCAATTTCGGTTCAAAACGGAGTTATTCTGTATAAGTAAATTGATTTAGGTTTCCAGCAAAACATATCTTCAAAAAATAAAGAATTTGGTATCATTGACTACGACAGGTTTTCTACAACGCTGTTTAAACTCAGGATATGTACAAACATGTTTTTTTATACAATATCAGTCAGCCTATTGTCCAACATCTAATCTTACAGTAAGTATGCTTTCAAGGTACACCTTTACTCTAGTTTTTAAAGATGCGATAATGTATTCGTTCGAGCAACAGACGCAGGCGTATTCCATTTTACTGGATTACTTATATAAAAAGTAGAAGTATAAAGTTACAGCGCGCGTTTTCCTATAACCAGCTAGGTCAATGATAACCAGTGATGACTCGGTAGGTTTGCAGGCGCCGAGGTATCTTGTCGACAGTAGACAATCTGCCGATCTGGCACTTTATCGAAATCTAAGCTTAGTAACAATATAAATTAATAACACATTTCTGTGTTCACAATATGTGAAAATATCAAAGTTTACCTAACCGGTTATTCAAAATAACATTAATAAAATTTGTTATTGTAGTTCGGCAAGATAAGTTTATTTTTAGGTATTCATATAAAAAGAAGAGATAGCTACTAGATTTTGCTTTACGAATAATCTTAAAAACAAAATTCTTAGTCATGCAGTCAATTAAATTAATATCGAAAGTAAAAATAGTATGTAAATCGGAATGCCGCGTCTGTACATCCGCCATTTTCTTTCTAATATTATCTATGGCGTGTATTTTCGCGAACCGCGCTTTATCGGCGGTCATTGACCCTCGGCTCACACGTGTGTTATTTTGTCACGTTCTCGTTGATTGGCGTTACGTAACTGGATACTGAGTGTACCAGGAAGTACTCATTGAAACTCAGTCGACATTAAAACAGAGCTACCTACCTACTAGGTGGGTTATGTTACTCTACATTCAATGGAAAGTTCTGATTCTAACTGGATACAAACAAAAAGTTCAGTAATTACCTAATTACAATGCGATAAGTTAACGGAGTGAAACATTGCCTTGGATCCAGCGGGCGATGCGCGCCGGGATCGCCGGCGCAGCGGGGAGGGGCGGGGGAATCGCGGGAAAAATGTAAAAAACGTGCACTTTATAGCCGGCGCGTCTATTTTTAGCGCATGCGCTGGACGCATCCTACTGGCTGCAGCAAGATCAAGGTTACGTCTTTGTGTACACCATGCCACGGACGCACGCCTGATGCGCTTCGCTGTCGTGTGAGTTAGCCTGGCAACGACGTTGTCTGTTTTAGAAAAGATAGAGAGATAGCTTGTCCTTGCAACTTTTGCGAGTGATTAAGACATCCACGCATGCGGGCAGGGCGGCGGAAACCGGTCGCGCGTAGTATATAGGTTACACCACAAACCTCTTGTGTTACAAACCCCATTGCTTCTGCGTGCTCCGCTGTTATATACCTAGCTCTACATCAATGAACTTATCAGTTCGCGATTTTTTGCTATCGCTGGTATTATTTTTCCGCTATGATAAAATGTACGTCAAATATGATAGCATCATTTCCTTATTCACAAAGATATGCCATTTTAGGCATAAACGTCAACTACCTAAAGTATTATCAGTTCGAATTAGCCTGAAGCGGAAGAGATAACATAATCTTTACAAAAATGCAGCAAATTGCCAAGTTCGGTGAGCGGCGGGTACTTAGTAAAACAATCGTGAATGTCGTTGAATTAATTTTTCGCTGTTTGAATGTATAAGAAATTTTGTATGCAAAAATGCTAATGGTTATTGTGCAAAATCATATCCTTCCATAGAGTCGGGTCTTGACAATAGCGAAATCTAGTTGCGTTTTCCTGTAGGGCCGGAAAGCGGCGTGCAGTGCGATCTCGCGGCATGCAGCGGGCGCGGGCGGGGCGCACCGCGGGCGCGGGGTCGGATGCGCGCAGCCAATGACCAGGATACGCCGCCGCCGCTGACCTTCACGCAGCGCACACAGCCTGCCGCTCCCGCTTGTCCCGCAATCTTCCTCTACCATAAAAACCCTGCCAGAGCGGGAACCGCGCGCCGCCGGCACCAAAAATGGAAAGTTTCGCAACAGACTAGTCTCTGGCAACAGGAAAAATTGACTAACTTAATTTAGCAGAGGTTGAGCTACAGTTGGATATTCAGTTTTGTTACAATATTTTTATAATGATAACGCCGGGCAATTTGTACTGCAAGGTGACTTTGTTGCTTATCCTATCCAGTTCACAGATAAGTGACTCCATTTACTTTCCCTTTTCATTGAATTTAGGGGTACCAGGGGTGTCTATCTGTGTTTAGGAATTAGCACAAGCACTTTTTATTTTTTTTTTTTAAGAGTACAGGAAAACTTACAGCCTAAAACATTACAAATTCACAATGTAAGCATACATGCATGGCTTATTACAAGTTTTCACCTATGAGTAAACTTATAAATATGGATACATAGTCGTGCTAAAATGTATGAAATATAATCACAATTTAATATTATAAGAAGAAAATAGAAATAGCTACAGTGTTGCATCATTCAGTTAAAGACTCATTGAAAAATTGACAAGAAATATTTGATTTAAACTTATTTATGGAATCTGAAAATATATCAACTGCTGGGTTGGGCGAACTTAAAAACTTATTTAGAAAATGCGGAACTCGGCTAAAAAAAAGTGTTTTGTTTATAATTGGTACTTGCTTGAGGTAGAGAAAATGTTGTACTACTTGTATGCCTAAGAAAATAATTGGGAACTTTAAAGTATAATTTATCTAACAGTTCTGGACAGTCTATTGTACCTTTTAGAATTTTTAACAGATAAGTGACATCGCCAATGTTGCGACGTATTAAAGCGGTAAAAAATGATAGCATTTGCAGTTATTGATGTATGATGGCTCAGGTAAACTATGAGTTTTATAATGTAAGAACTTCAAGAATTTTAACTGTATTCTCTCGATGTTTTGTTTATGACAGTCATATGTTGGGTTCCAGACTTGGGATCCATATTCAAGAATACTCACACACATGCACATAAGTACAGTATAATATCTTAATAGTTTTTATATTCTGGAAACAAGATGATTGTCTAATAATAAATCCTAGAGTTCTGTATGCTTTAGCCACTATCGAGTCAATGTGCGCAACGTACGAAAGCTTCTCATCCTGAACTATGCCTAGATCCCTTATAGTTTTTACTCTGGAAAGAATTTGTCTATTTAGTTGATAAGCATTGACAAGTGGCTGCAGTTTACGGTTAAATGATATCACAAAACATGTATCTACATTCAAGCTGAGTTTGTTATGTTGGCAATCATTTGAGAACTGTCAAGATCCTCTTGAAGTTTAAGTGCGTCCTTCATTGAGCTTACTGTTTTTAGTATTTCCATATCATCAGCAAAGATGGAAACAGGATGAGATGTCGTTAATAAAGAGTATAAATAAGAGCGGGCTCAACTTCTTAGCCCGACGTCAATCTGTAATCCCCATGCGAATGCTTTATATAAAATTCTATCGGAAATTTGAAGTAATAAATGAAATAAAAAGAACTAACTTGACCGATTTAACGTTGGCAACCATCACGAATAATTCCATAACCGGCGTCGCGTCGGTGACATCACCGATTGCGAGCACATTAACAGCATTACGCAAGTATACGGAACCGGTCGCCAGCGCAACTTTACATTTCAACTTTTAGAACGAAATAAACGGAGCGACGCAGGCGCAGCGAGCAATGTAAATATTAATTGAGTCAAGTGCAGTAATCGAAAGTTCAATACCTGATTACTTGTGAGTGGATTCCAAGGATCAGGTGTTGCCAAGTAGCTAAGCGACGCGGGGCGTGATAGTCTCCAGTAGGTATCTAATCTAAGCGCTTACGAGTTTCTTTCATACGAAACTGGATTTAGAAGTTAAGACGCGCGAAATCAAACTCCTTGAAAGAGGCATGCGAGACACTAAAACGCTTAAAATGAAATCGAAGTATCTTAAATTGTGTCATATGCAAAGATTTCATTAGATTTAGTTTTCGTTCTTACGGTCTTTAAGTTGAGTACAATATACGTGCCAAATCCAAATGTGAAATATTTAAAAATATTATAATACTAACTTATAATTTGTTTGGTTAAGACATAACTTTTTTACAGCATAAACATGGGTTGAAACCCACCTGGCTACCTCAAAACTCGCGTCAAAAGCCCATTAAGGCTAGTAACAACATATCTCACTTCATAAATACTAACAGTGCTCTGGCATAAGGATGCGTCCGCGCATGACTGCGAGCTAACCTTCGTCGCGCGCGCAATCGATCAGCAAACAGTCGCCATGCTTGTTTGTGCAACTGTACGCCCGCGGCATAGAGCCGATTCGTTGTCTATATATTACAAAAACTAAGGGAAAATAACTATGAAAACTGTTTATTTGAACAGTTTAGCGACGAAATTATTCCTTGCTTACCTATTTTAGTGTTTATATATCTCTCTATTCATAAAAATTATATTTTACTACTGACAATAAAATATGGTTCCGCGTTGATACATCATTTATCTTAAGTTTATTATGATGAATAAGCATTTTTTTAGTCGCTGAAAAGAAAATTTTGCGAGTCGCTATTTTAGCTTCCGTCTAGACTAAACATAACTTGATAAAATTTAATTACCTACTCTAAACATGAAAGGAAACTTTACAAAAACTGATTAGCCACACGAAATGCAATAACAACTCAATAACATGATGCCATCTGCGTTACGTGCGATAACCTGGCAGAGTTTATCGTGTTCCAAAATACATTTTTTATGCAAACAAGATAACCGGATGCAGTTATCGAGTGACACTGCTATCTATGCTGGTTGACTGTACGCCAGATGCCAACCAATGAGTTGGTGGGGAAGGTCAGGACCATCGATAGTGGACCTCTGTTTGGGACTGGCGCGATAGCTGACACTCGCTCAGTTAGTGGGGAGTTTCAAATTATTCGTTACGAATGAATGATGTAGGAGTTCAAGTTGGACCATTTTGGATTATTTGCATCTTGACCTAGGTCAGGGAATTTCAGATTACCAATATCTTTATGAAAATTATTTTAATTAGTCACGTATATCGTGTGCGTTAGTTACATAAAGGTAATCATAGAAAATAGTAAGTAGTAGCGACGATTTACTGATACGGTTATTGATTCAGTATAAACATAAAGAATTTTATAGAATTGCCTCATAGACCTACATAGTTGAACTGCATACCTGGCTCATTTCATGGAGTGCTCTAGTGCCAACATAATAACAATAAGGTTATCGCTATTATGTTGGCACTGTGAACTAGGCTGAGCGGTTTTTGCGCTATTCTGTAACTATTCTGCTATTCTGTAATGCGTTCTGGTTACTATCAACGCTACAAGTATTTTGCCGCCAAATAGTTCGCATGTTATTTTGAAAGTGAAAGAAGTAAGATAGTATCAAGTTGTAAAATATTTTGACAGTAAAATACCTAATCATAAAAGTTAGTCTTCCGTAGATTTACCAAAATGGCGCTATAAATGCTTTTGTCGACTTTAAACATGGAATCGAACCTGCTCTATGAGGACGTGTCTAAATGCTTCATAATTATGAAAAACGTAATTTTGTTATAAAATTAAATACCTACCGCATATCAAATATCACAAGTCCTTAAAACGCAATACGTTTAAAAAATAAAACATTGTTGTAACTTGATAGGCACCACAAACAGAATTATCAAGAGTAGTGACATTACCGCGCCCAGATGGGCAGTCCGAAAGTCATCAATATACCTATTGTTACTAAGTTTAAGTAATAATTACTGACGCTTTAATAGTTGACCTCAAGATGCAGATTTTGTGTGATCAAGGTGACGTCCCAGAGGTTATTCACCCCGCGCCATATTACCAATGCATACCTAATTATGTAGATTTATGAATTGTTACTCAATTATTTGTTGATAAGGCAAATTTATTCTGCTTGATAATTTTTTCAGATTTTTATTTATCACGGTATTTTGTGTTTGATTTTGGAAATTAAGTAGTTTTAACGAGATGTCTTCAGCTTGAAACAGAATTTAAGTACAAAATACGATTGAGCTAAGTTTGTAGTGTGTCAGTCAAGTTGCAGAAAACTTTATTATAATATAACGATTATTTCCAGATGTTATAGATATTTATTTTTTCTTTTTTAGATTTTATTAGACCAACTAATATGCATTATACACCTGTGCTTACATAAACAACTTAAATTTTTCTGATAAAACAAAATTCATGCAAGCTTAAAACCTCAGCTCTCCACGTATCTACATTGCTTATTAGACGACACTACGACGACGTGTCTCTTTCATGAAAGTTTCTCTTTGTTGAGATTATCCTTTACTCAGATGAGATTCGTTAGCACTAACTCCTGGCGGTACCTAAAGTGAAACGGAACGTTCCTACCTATCCAATGAAGGCAAAAGTTTAGAAGCGGGCGGGAGGGGCCGGGCGGGCACGGGCTTGGGGAGGGGGTGCAAGTGTTGGCGCGCGCTGGTCAATGACACGGCGACATTGCATCAACGCGCGAAGGTCACCCCCCGCCCGCGCCGCCTCTCTAACGCAAATTCCTGCACTTCCTTGCAGGACGCCATCTTGAATCAATCACTTTTATTAACCGCGCATTTGTCTATTCGAACTCTTTTATAACTCTTTAAAATATTATTCGTTATATAAAAAGATATCTAGGTATGTACTGGCATCATTCTGAAAACATTTAGATAATAGAGATATTTGTTCAATTTGTATTGAAGTAGGTAGTTAGCACTACATTGTATGCGTTTTACAATTAAATGGTAGCGTGATGCGCGGGTATTTTCATCATCCGCTCATCTCTAATATCGATTTCCGGCAATAGTCATCCGGTGCAGCAGCTACCTACGCACGACCTCGTTACATGGATAATCCATAACACAATAACACGCTGGTTTAGTTTCAGAGTATTTATTCAACTTTATCAAACTCGGGCCAACTAATTCCGTATTTTGATTTTAAAAAACCCGCATCTTCAAAACCGCTTGTTTACGCTTTACGACTGAATGACTCGAAAAAAATGTTAGAGTTAATATTCCGCGGCAAGTAGGACAGTGGGCCTATCAATCAGAGAGTAGTTGCCGGGTTGAGGGGCGGACAACGGCGGTCAAGGCTCGCCAGGTTTTCATCACAGCGCGTTGCCTAACTTGACCCTGACTCGCTCTCAATCAGAACGGAACAACTATTTTTTAATGTATTATTGATCGAAACTGCCAACTTTGTTTGTGTTTGAATGGGCCCTGTTTAGGTGACGGTGAAGATATATGCTTCGCGTAAAACATTTAACCGTGACTTTATTAATTCTTAGTCTAAGTTAAACATTTAAACATAATGCTTTTTACTTTTATTTTTAAATTGTGTGTCGATTTGTAATCATACAAGGCATGGATTCGGTTCTTTATTTTAAGAGTACCCAAGCAGTTGATGTTGCAACTCTACTCCAAATTCATGGATTCTGTTCCAAAAACGAAATACGAAAAGCATCCGTCCACTAAAATTAACTGTCCCATTTTCCCACGGCCCGTGGTCGAGCAGCATTGACACCGACTTATATTAAATTCAGAGGTATTTTGCAACGCCACATTCTCTGGAATCTGCTGGTTTGGCAGGCTCCATGTGGCTCGCGCGTAGGTACACACGTTTCGAAACTCCACACCGATGGCAGGCGCTTCCACTAGGCGCTGCACGCGGCTATTTATGCAGCGCTATGCGGCCTAACACTGACCTGGTTAGCTCTCCGACGCATAAACATAAAGATAGCCATTTGCCGACTGCTCTTTTCTTCCAATCCGCAACAATCGACGGGTCACGCCGCCGGTTATTTGCAGCCGAGGGGCGGCCGTGGCCCGTGAAGGGCGAGCCTTTTACCGCTCCGCCGGGAACGAGCGGATAATTTTAAAACGGGCAGGAAACCAGTGGAGCGCGTATGTAGGCCGCTCGAACTCCCCTGCCGTTTTTATACTCGATGTTAAGACCGCTCGTATGAGGTTTCCGGATAAGTGGAGCGATGAGATTCTTTATGCGAAATTGGGTTACGGCATTTTAACGAGTGCTGTCGGTTCAAGAGACGGGTTTTGTGTATTCTGGAAACATATCAGCGCAGAGATAGTCTCTTGCAACACAGTCCATATTTAAAAGATTATGTACTTGTAAAATCGCCAGCACAGGAAACAGGGCGGGAGAAACTGAATGCGCATGTGACGCATGCTGCAAGCCGGCGCTAGGCAAATCATTCACGGAAGGAATCGCGTATTTACTGACGGTAATGCGGTTAGGACATATCAGTCGGTACTAGTCGCAAGTCACGTAAGCCAGTGCCGATGGGAGTTCCATGTGACTAACTCCGGGATGGAACGCAGGACCTTTCGCTTTCAGCGAAGCGCGTGCGCTGCGCAACACTCAAGGTCGCGGGCCGTTCAACTCGGATGCGACGCCGGATTGCGACACCGAAATATGTAATTGTAGAGGAGTAGAGGCGCGCTTGGCAGCGGCCGCCTCGCAAGTGGGTCGCGAGTTGCGCAAGCGACGCGCTGCCGCCTCGACAGATGGCGCGCGCACCATCTATTCCATAAACGGATGTGTTCCTCGTCTCCGGTACAACAAAGAAGAAAATGAATGTTTTATACTCATTGTCCTTCACGTATACGTTACGAAATATTAAAGCATGAATTACCTATTTTTTAGAGGAAGCTGTTTCAAAATCTATTTCTGCTAAAACAAGGTAAAATATATACTTACTTCAAATTAGCGTGCAACGACGACATTTTGATATTTTTCTAACGAACAGACAAATATTCTAGTAGGCAAGTTCATTTGTGTCTATGACCGGCTTTATAGAAAACATTGCCTGAAAGTAGGTTATCATGAAAACCTTGAAGTAAATATGAATCACAAATAAGTATTGAACTAATAAGAACTGAACATACTCGTACAAGGCGAAATAAGAACAAACCTTTAGGATTTTATAAAACAATTTGAATGGCAATAATGACATAGCAAATAATAAAAACGAAAGTAAAAAACTTTGCAATACGAAAACAGAAAAACTGGGCGCGCGCCTCGCATGATGTAAGGAGGGCTGGGTTAGAAGTTCGCGAATGTCAATAATAAAGTTCCGGTGGTGATGGCGGGTGGCTACGGCGAAAATAGTCGCCAACTATTAATATGAGGCGAGCGCTGGCTGCAGTGCCCTTGAAACGGGCCGATCACCTCGCGCGCACTCCCGCGCACACACGCTCACACACAAACGCGCGCGCATACACGCTCACTCGTGCGTCTTATTACGATGCAACGCTGCAGAATAGACATCGCGGTAAATTCTCATTTCCTTTATGTTGGTATAATAACCAATGGCGAATCTTTATTAGGTTTAATGCATCTGCGCTAAAAGGAATAGGTATATGCTTTCTTCGGTTAATGTTGCCATTGCAATTAAAATGCTAAAGCCATTTAATTCATGCCTGCATATAATTAATGACTTAATAATGTGACGTAATTCTGCATTTGCAAATTTGAATTTTATATTCCGTGTGGTTTAAATAAACCTGATGATTGAAGTGGTAAGAGTTAACAGAATTCGTAATAACTAAAGCAGACTTTTGAAATATCCATTTCTAAGAATCGCAGACTTTCTTCTCTGTCTGTAATTTACTAACAGTCGTTAAGATAACATTGTTCACTAATTTAGTCTAAATATTTGAGGGTTATTTTCCCTCGACGCAGAACTAAGGGCCTGTTCTTGTTTAGCGTCTGAGTCGTACACATTACACGTTAGTGATCACAAAGAGCCTGAGGAGAATACTGGAGACTATATTACGTGTATGTGGTTTCTAGAACCATGTCTGATACAAAATTCTATCTGGAAAATACAGATATTCTTATATATAATACTATTTTCTGATATTTGATTTCTCGCAAGAAAGTTACAATGAGAATTATTTTTTATACTTGTGATTATTTCTTGCTTCACAACATTCGTTATCCAAGCCAGCGTGTGTTTCGGTAAAGGTACGGCTGGGTGTAGGAAGGTCGCCGGTTTCGCCAGCGCTGACAATGCTCGCAGTTGCCACATCTCTTGCAACATCCGAATTTCGTATGTGTGGCCGCAGCCCGCACTTACGGCAACGCGCGTCACTCCGCCCGCCAATTCGCAATGGCACAACACTAGTATAACTTGTTACTAGGTTCAGTAACCAATGGTGGACGAATGATTAAAATAAACGATTGACCGCATACGGCTTATTCAATCACGCATGATTATGAAATTCGTTTACTCGAACGTTGTCTGTTGGTTTTATAATTTGTAAATACTCGAATTCTTCAATAAGTCACTATCATCGATGTTTGTTTAATTGTTACAAATTGTTGTGTAACTGAATCTGGTATTGTGAATTGTTGATGTAGTAAACACACACTTTATTAGATTCCCATTTTATTACATAGGACACCGCGAAAGGTAGGTCAAAAATACAATTTTGCTAAAACTTTCGGTGCTGTTAGTCCTGGGCTAAGTATTGGTTTACAATCTTACCTCAATTAGCCCAAAAGAAAGTCGACTAATAGCTATAAAACAATGGGTTACGATTTGTTACTAGCTATCATTAAAGTTAGTGATAATGATTCCAGGCACGTTCTAAAAGAATTTGTCTACAAGAATAGAAACAATGGGAATTCTAGTTGGAATCGTACAAGAAATCAATATTATCCGTCAATTTGCAAGACAAAGGAGTTTGGGTGTTGTGGGCATGGCCGTATGTCATTTTTAAAAGCGCTGCAATCGAAAGTGGTCGGTTGGCATGCGGCGCGCGAGTGGCCGACAACGCCGCGTGCATACGACGATGCGAGCGCCGGTTTTTTGCATCTTTATATTAGGAGCACTGACCTTGCGCAATGTCAAACGGCCGCGTACTGCCAACTGGTTCTGTCCATCGTCAGTCGACGCGTTTGTTTTTGTGTCACGGGAACCGCTTCTCTCTACCTCCATATCTCGATGCGCCCGACATAGTTCTCTATTTAGTCCCGACTACATGATTTAGCGCTCCCTGTTTTATAGGTTAGGTTAGTCTTTGGTATTATCTCTGTTAGAATGAGGATGATATTAAGCCTGACATTGGGATTTTTTTGGATTTGGACTTGAAGCTGTGAAATCTCCGTATTTAGTAGTGGATGCGAGTAGGTGTGGGCACGCAAAATGTTTGGTTACGTGTGATGTACTCCCGAAATACCTCGGCAGATTACGCTGGCGTACAAATTAATTTGTTTTCGAGAGTAATAACGGAACAGCGACAGCGGGGGAAAGCGCGATGTTTTCGCAACAAATTTTAACGAATGCCCGGCGTGGCGTGAGTTATTCGCGTATATCAGAATAATTCCCTGCATTTAATGGGTCCATTTAAAGTTCGGTCAGTTGGAGCAGGGCCAGGGTGCAGTCGGCAGTTTTGCGGAAGCCATTTTCGGATGGATTTAAATGGCCAGGTAAATTTGATGGCTGCGGGAATTTACAGCTTGAATCGCTGCCCGGGAAATCAGCAGCCAGAATAGTAAAGCGATTAATGGTCAATTGTTTATCATCATTAGTAAGTATTTCAATGCTCAAAGTTCAGTCATGGAGCTACGAAAAAAGTCTGACCAAAAACTTTTTTTTAAATAATATTAAGACTTTTTATGACGACCATTAAAGAGAGTTTGCTTTATTATTATTTATAGTTAATTCATCTGTCGATTATATTTTGCGATAGAATGTGACCTTCCGGGTCGCGCGCTCTGGACATGCAATTGCATTAAATACCTTTTTCCTCGTATTGGTCATGCTTACGAGATAATATAACACGATTTATAAGCATCCTTATAAATACTTTTGGAAATATATGTTAGTGCATATTCAATTGATTCTTGGCAGCGAGAACGGTCGAAGCCGTCATTGTGCGTTAATCTTGGTAATTACTTTAATCCGTTCTCGTCAATTGAACTTATTTACTATACTGCAGTTTTTTCTTAACAATCGCAGCTGACATTTATAGCTGATTTTACGATCTTTGGAAAATAATTGTAACGACTGCATGAACCTGCGTACGCACTGCGAGTTTCTGATAAGAGAATACTCCGCTGTCAGATCTTGTTGGCTTGCATGGATCGTGGAGGTGTTCAGTCTTCTTCAAGTTTAAAAAAAACTTATAAATAATCGAAAATATTGATTATGTTTTGCATCGAAATTGAAAAATCGATTAGCATGTTTATGATTTGAACGTGTACTTTAAAAAAACTAAAAAGATTATGTTATATCCAAATCTGTATCAATATCGCTCCCCATTTGGTACTGTGGTACTCCCAAACTTTTCACGTCTCTGCATTCCTATCCTAATACATAATCTAAGTCTTCCACAAACCTTGAGGGCGAGGATGCGCAGCATGGTGTTGCAGCGACGTGGCCAGCGGGTGGTGCTGATAGAAGGGCAGGAAGGGCGCGGGGAAGGGTGCGGGCGGCGGGGGCTGCAGCCGCGCCTTCAGCTCCTCCGCGGACCCTGCGCCCGAGGAGGACGACTCCACGTCTGATACTCCACTGTCAGCTGGTGATGGTGGGAGTGAACCTGGGGAGAGTTGGACTATTAGCGTCTGAATGTAGAACATGATGCTCACGATTTGTATTCGTCAAGTTCAATAGTTAATAGAGTTAATAGGCACCTATTAACTCTATTAATAGTTTTAGTTTTTACACTGCAGTCTAATACGCCTTTCTTTAGTTTTATCCTAGATTGAGAGCCTAATTTTAGTATGATCGACTAACCGTTTCAATTTAAAATCCTAAACACGATTTATGAACGCCAATCCTAATCCTAAAAGCATTCTTTTCACGTTCTTGGCACATAACATTAGCAACAATTAATGCATCCACAATTACATGAATTCATTCACTATCTTGACCGTTACATTTTCACAAGCCACAACGAACTAGATGCAGCAGCCTTCGTTGCTCCCAACGTCCACCTGACTCGCGTAATGTATTCGCACTCGGCCTGCGCGCACGCATTGTAATCCTCTTCGGACATTCGGCCAACGGTCAGCGCACAAAAGACGAGATGCAGATGCAACCGTTAGAAACGCGCAATCACCGGTGCACTTGCCTGGAACCTGTCTCCGCAGAATGTGGGAACGCCGCGCAATTGTCATGCAAAAACACTGGCTGAGGTTAATTTATGATTATGCAGATTCCGCGCTCGGGTCGCGCAAGCTAAGGGTTAAATTAGGGTGCATTTTTGCATCACAAATGCGATGCCATGTAACCACGATTAAAATGAGCGGGAATTTCGGAATCGACTTAAAAACAAGTGGATTCCGGCAAGTGATATGTAAATCTCATCTTTTTTAAACACTGCTAAACATTTTATAGCTTTAAGAGACAATGGTACGGCGAATAAAATTATAAACCGAATATACGGTCACCGAAAACTTTCTCATGTCCGGCCCTTGTAATAAAAAACTTTGACGAATAACGGTTGTCCAGTATTTAAATAATATAATCAACAGGAGCCATACAACTAGGAGGCAAAAAAGAAAGCTGTTTATTCATACATTTCCTTGTCCATTGAAACTATGACTGGTATTGAAATGAGTGACCATTTGACCGGTGTGCGTTGTAATGCGCTGTCCACACCCTTTTGTGTTCATTGTTACCCCTTCACTGCCGGGCATTCAGCCTGGGAACCGGGAAGCGGACACCCCGTCGCTTTGTCTGGCAGCATCTCTTGTTGGGGCATACACTCAGATCGATATAATCCGCTGCTTTTATACCTAGTGTTGCGAATAGTGATGTCTTTTGTCTCGCGAGCCAAAGTCGAACGTGACATTTTACCTCCAGCATTCCAGTTTAGACTAAAGCGCTAAAATAAACAATTATTAGCATATTCATATTCCCAAGCCAGCAAAGATAAACAAAAAAAATTCGCGCCCCAGCAAGGTCTAGTTGACACGCTGGACACACGAGTGACCAACGGTAGAAAATACGGAATTCGTCCCATTGTGTCACCCCTTTCATCTCGCGTATCAAAATAATAATAAATTAACTATAAATAATGACCGCTAGGGTTGTGACGCGCCGAGGGTTCGGAATCAGGTCTACCGGTCGACGAGGAATGTGGTCCCATTAGTAAAGTATCACAATGAGGAACAAAGGTGGCTCGGACCCCTCCTTAATCGGGGAATCTTTATGGAGTGACCGCTGTCCATCGGCTTTGTCCGACCCGGCGTTAGACCATAATCCATGCGAATCAAGAGTTAGATACTAACTTGCCATTCTTATTTTTTTGCATATGAATATTATTATGTGGTAAATGCGCACATAATCCGCTCCGAGCTCTGCGCGTCGTGTTACTAACGGAGTTTTATGTCTTTGACCGTCACGAACAAATATGATTTTTGATCAAAACAACTCCTTTGATATTTCAACTGAATTTTGCTTCTAAAATATTATATTCAAAATATTGCAAATTGGACTTATTAAACAATTATCGTTGAGAATTAAATATTCTATTCATTCAAGTTTAGATTTATTAGTTATTGAAAAAAAAGGTCACACCAAACGTCTTGATATCCCTTTATATCAACCCTTTGTCACGTATAGCTTCTTTAAGATGTAAATTTTTGTAGTAGGTCACTGTGAGAGAAATCGTTGGTCAGCTGGAATCGTATCATTATTGAAGATAATGTTACTACATAAGTGGATTAATTGAAAGCAAAAGATGCGAACATGCGGCGTGGTGTGGTACACATACGCAACACCAGATGCGGGCAGCGATTGCGAATCTCGTCAGACAATACTGGCCGATACAATGGATTGCGTTCTAAGCACCCACGCGTGACACTCTAATTTCCAAGTGTCAATAGGGCCGGAAAACCCGGCGGCCTATTTGTCGGCGCGACAGAGACCGCGCTATGCACTAGAGCAGGACACCCCGTCGGATTAGCGGCTATTGTGACGATGACAGAGCGCTTCTGCAGCAAGGTGCAACTTAACCCATTTTTGCACAAAAACTGCTGGTTTGCGTCAAATGTGTGGATTGCATCTGCGCTGTGTTGTTTGCTTAGGTATCTGCATATTTGGTTTGACGGCTATTGCGTGGCCAGCGTGATGCAGTTTGCAGGTTAATTTCGCTTTGACATTTGCCGCCGATTCTGGAAGCAGATTTTTGTGCCGTATCCTCTGTTTTATTACCCGGCTAAAATAAATATCGCGGCGTATTTAGGACGATCGTCTCGCAAGCCAAAACGGAATATTGGCAAAGATTTCCCGGAGGACATATGTCTTCTCAGACAAAAAGAAAAGCTTTTTTAGGACTTTTTGTTATGTCTCAAAGTTTACTAACATTACGTACATGAAACTACATTATCTTAGGAAAAGTATTTGTGTTCCTTTCTAATACGGATTTTAGTGTTACATAAAAAAGAGTTATTACGCCATTAAGTACCGAAAATTCAGGTCGAATGGGTAAAGTCATTAATATAAATTGAAGTTGGGTCAATTATGGGTAAAATTCATCAAATATGTATACATAAAGGCATTGAAAAATGTGTTCTTCTCGGGTATTATCAATAATAGTTGCTATAAACAGCAGTATGAGTGTGCAAGATGTAACTCCATACACCCACTCGTCGCATTAGTGGGTTAAGGGGTGTGAGGGTGCATGTGTGAAATGGACCCTCATGATTTGGACATCTGCGCTTTGGAAGCTCGATTTCAAAGGGTTGACGCAGAGTGAAAGTCCTACATCATTTCAAATTTTATTTAATTGACATCTGCGCAATTGCAATAATAATTTAACTCTATGCATCATAATACACGTGGGGGATATTTTATTGTTGATGATTCAACAAATGCAACTTATGTCGATAAAACTCCAAATATAGAAAATATATACAGAAATAATATTCAGAACATTCGTTTACAAAACGTGTTCATAAAAGAAGGAGTACTAATGTGGTCGTTCAGCCGCTGGAATTACTTTATAGCCAACCATCTAGTGTTGATGTAGTGGCGGTAGGCCGGGGGTTAGGGCAGGCTTACGTAACTGGGCCCCTGGTGTGTGCGTGGCGTGCGTACACGGGAGGCTCCGTCGCCAGGCCGCGGCGGGCCTGTGTGTGTGTGGAGGGCGGGGGCGGTCGTGACATTGGCAGGGCGGCGGATCAGCTGACGCGCTATCGATTGTACATACCCTACACTTCCTCCTTGCTCATGAATTTTTCATTACGAGACCTAAATGTAGGCTTTAGGTCACCGACGAAAAGCTGAACGCGAAACGAAGGTTTTTACTTTGAAAAGTTGTTCCGACATAAAAGGTATACTTACGGTAATAATCGCGTATTCTTTGTCGATAGCCTTATCTCTGTGTTTTAGATTTGCGAGTGTTATTGCGACGCTGTAATGTCTTGTTGCTATGGCGACACTTTTGTCATATTTTTCAATACTTATTACATATACATTTACGAAGGCTATTTCGCAATTACATTTCTTGGCGATTGGCTAATTAAACTTATATATTTCGGTACTAATTATAAAATAATAGAAACATTACATACTTTGTACAGTACAAAGAAATCCTGCCGCTGTAGTTTGGATATGGTAATTTAAAAAATTTAAACCCAACGTAGTGGTATCGTTACACAACCAAACTTTAGCAAACGCAAAAGCAAGACAAAAGATATCTGTCTGAGCTAAATGCCTGTGATATTGCGAGCTGTATTATGTAGCTGGGATTAAGTCCCAAGATATAGCGCACATACAGAGGCGCTTAGCTTTATGTATCACGGCTATGTATTGCATTATCGAGTCCCTGTTATGTATTCATACATGTTATTTACTGTTATATTTAGTCAAGTTTGTTTATGAGCCGCTGAAATCGGAATTGTAAATGGTAATCTTAAAAAGATTGTTTATTTTAAGAATGTCTGCACAGTACTTTATTTCGTTTTATTTGTTCTTGTGGCGACACTTCATTGCAACGACGTTAGAACATTTGGCGTCCGTGTACCTACAATTCATATTTTTTGTGTCTTTTTTAATGTTTCATCTACACTTTTATCGAAACAATGAAGAGATAATATCAAGTATTGGATTGCAATTTTTATAATTCTAACTTTTCAATACCGATGCAATATGGTCAATTTGATCAACTGGACATATAGATTCTTCAAGCGTTTATTAAACATTTAAACAAACAAATTTTTCCTATTAATAATAATATAGCAAACATTATGTCCATGTATGATTTTATTTACAGTAAATACAGAATATTACTAGTAAGAGTGACCTAGATATTACAAGACCTACGAAAATACATCTCAAATGAAGTATATTGTTTGTTTTTATATATCTTTGATGATAAAAGATGAGGTCCTAAGCAAACCACGAAGTGGAGGGCCGAAGTCCTAACCTAGACTGCCTTTTACTTCTACATATAAAATAGGAGAATTCTCCTAAAAATACTAAATTATCATAAACCATTAATATTGTAATAAAAAACTGGGTATTTATTGCTTCAATTATTCACGAAAAACAAATAGTTATAATAAATTAGATCCAAAAGAAATTTGTCGGTTGTTCGCTCAAGTGTAAGTAGACTAGATTGCTTTATACAAGTTATTCCAGTAATTACTGCATCTAAGTTTTACATTAATTAACTCGGTGTTACTAACTAGTATATAATTTTACTAAGAATTTATTTTGCGAAGAAAATAGTAAAAGCCAAGTGCTTTCCGTCGTAGGGTCATTAAGGAAAAGCCTCTGTGAAGTGATCTAGACTCCTTCCGTTAAGCATCTCTTTGTCTTATTGTACAGCTTGTGGGCGTGGTCTACAGATTGATCACGTTTCTTTTAAACAAATGTGATCACAAATATACTTTCAATTTCCTAGCAAAAGGAAAAGCTTGAGGTCTGGCACGGGGCGCGGGGGTATGTGTGTCGGAAATTAGAAAACTCCACAACATCGAGTAGGTAATAAGTATTTGCGATGCGGTCTGTTCTTCCGGAGCTGTATGCTCGTCTGTGCCGACGAAGCTCTGCAATTTCCGCTCCCCCCGGGGACGGGTTGCTACGAATACGGTATATCGTGAAACGCCTACGGAATACACGTTTAATCTCAAATCGCTTAGTTAAATTGGGTTTTGAAACCATTTGAAAGTGCAAAAAATTTTTTGGAAAGTAAATTTGTGAATTTAATATCAAAACAATATAGAATAGAAAGCTTAAAAGAGAAGCAAGACCCTTAGTAGGTATAATAAAATATGTTAATTTTTAAACATGATTACTTTCTGACATTAGATATAAAAGTTTTTATTACGACAGTGTGCATGTAAACGCAATATCTACGTAGCTATTACATATTTTAGCCAAACACACATACAATTTTAGTGCGATTTACACGTTGTGACGTCACAACTCGGTACCGTTTTGCATAGAGCGATCTTTTGTTCTCAAACATGTCGCTGTATCTAGAAAACTATTGATTGTAAACATACTGTTACTTCTGCAATACTTTTTTACTGTTGGTAAACTTATTAAATATGTAATAAACTAAATTTGCCAAATACCCAATTGGTTATGTGTTACGCTTTAGTACTATTTTGGCATGTAAAAGACGTAAATTAGTACCTACACAGATTTAGTATTTAGACCTCGACAAACGCAACTCACTTGCGTCTCCGCTTAAGGTCTTTTTAGTTGTTATGGCATTCAAGTAATTTAATATGTAGCTTCGGAGTAATGTGTATCCTGACCTGTGTTGGGCGCTGTGTAGAGGTGGTGTCGCGAAGGCGGCGCTGGCGCAAGCAAGCCGTGCAGCAGCGCGCGGCCCAGCGAGCGCGGACCCAACGCCGACAGGCTAGCTGGCTCGCCATCCACTGCAACAATCAGAGGAGACATTTCATATCTGAACAGCATTTACGTTTTCTTTTAGTGGAGATATTTGGAGGAGTGCAGAGTCACATCCGTTGCACTTTATCCAGGACTGCCACGGGATCTGGAGCGAAGCGGATAATATCACGCAGTACTTCTAGTTTATGACGTAAATAAACATTAATGAACAACTTGTCTAGACATAGACATTGGTAAAAGCCGATTTGGCTGCAGATGACTCAATAAAAATTTGATCTTTTTATAGCCTTATTTATGATGTTTGAATACGCACTAGGATAGTTGTGTCGTGTAACTAAATTTCCAATTTTCTTTAAATAACACGAACTCTTGTCTTGTCGTTGGTTAAAACAAGTTAAAACCTATCCAAAACTTGGGGCACACCTCCTTCCTGATGTTTTAATGACGGAAATGAGACATGATTAAACATTAACGAAATGTTTACTCACAGATCGCTTTACGCAATGCTTTAAAGCGATATAGATAAATTAAATCATTTCCTGAGTTTTTTTTTATTTAGTTAACCGTGCATGGAGCGTGAAACTTGGTATATTAATGGTTTATTATTATGCGTGCGAAAGTGACAGCGGTTTTCAATAAGTTTTACGCCAAGACCAAGCATGCTGTTTTGTCTTTGAAAAATTACAACTCATACTAATAAAAATCAAACTGCATACTAGAATTGTTATGTATTTACGATTGTACGTGTGAGTAAAAAAGAATATTTTGTGACTAAAAACTTTTGTTTTTTTGTACGTCCAAAATTTCTTGCGTTATTTCACTAATAAATCTTTTATGAATGCTTTATACAAGTTCAATTAAGTAAAAAGTCCCCGTAAATATCATATTCAATTAAAAGTTTTATTAAAATTCCAAAGTCAAAGTCAGTATTCATTATTAATGAAAGCCGTTCTGCTAGGTAACTGTGAACTAGAGGCGTAGCGCTCTGAAGATACCCATATGTTTTAAAAATAACCTTTTAGAATCAATTGTGTGTAAATTAACGACTCATCCAGATATTATTATATGGCAACACCAGGAACATTAAACAACAGCATTTCATCTTCTTTTAAATAAGTAAGGTTCAGACAACGACTAGTAACATCGTTACCTTTCGCCGAGAACCATAATAAAAGTTAGGACGTATGCTTTCGACAGACACGTGGGTAGTCGGTAATTTATTCCATTCTGCGCCAGAATTTGTAGCAGCAGAGCGTCTGTAATTCGTGTTTACCCAACTGAGCTCAAAGGGAACTCGCGAGCTAAGAGAACCGTCTGCCAACTCTCAAAGACTGTAATTTCGGCATTTCGCTAGTTAGCTCTATCTAGTATTAAACTTTGTGATGAATTATAAATACCTAATAACAAAACCTAACTCCAAAGGTACAAGCGAGTCGATTAATCAGCACTTTATCGCGCAGACGGGTGTAGCCGATGATTCAGCTTCGTCTCCCAAAATTAATTTCGAGATTGCCATCTTAGGGAATTACCGCAAGATCAATATCTACATAATACATAATCTTGATACATTGGAGCCAGACGCTTCCGTGCTACGACCTTGGAGCCCCCGCCCCCAGACCCTGAATAATTCAGGGGCCCACCTGTTGTCTCCTCCTGGCGGCCAGCGCCGCGCATGCGTTGCTGACAGAGAGGGAAACTGTTTTCCTTTCGCTTTTTCAGGTCGAAGTGTCTAGACGGAATTTGAACTCTTTACGGCTAGTAACACATGTGGAGGAAGCCGAGCGTCTGGCAGCAGCGCCGGCGGCGGAGCAGTCGCTTTATGCAAATAACTTTCAATGCCGTGACTGTCCGGGCCAGCGCAGCACGCGACTCCGTTGCACCCCCAGACATCGCACCCCCCGATCTAGGCGCCAATGAAGCAAGCACTAACTGCACCCCACTACGTATCGAGCACTCCACTTTATTATGAATCTAGAGTCCCATTTATGTAGCAGAACATAATGGAATCTTTACATCGTTCGGTAACCTAGTTTTTCCTAAATAAAAGCAGATAGAACGAGATTTGTATTCAAAGCGTGTTGTTCACTTGGTATTCAACAGTTCTTTCAACTTAAAAGGATTAGACAGACTTCAGGACAACGTGCTCTAAAAAAAATGTTGAGGATTTCACCCCACGAGACTTGACTGACGGTTCTGTACACGAGAAATCTACAAAAAGGTAAAACTTATGGCACTTCATAAAAGTACGTCTTCAGCATATGTCGCTGTTTTTAAATGATCGAGTTTTTCTACTGTCCTTACGTCAGTATTAAATGAGTTAGTCTTGGGTCTAACGACGAAGGATCTCTAATAAATCTGAGTGTATCGACCTGTGGTTGCGGTTCTGCATAAACCTGTACAGTTTCGAGCTGCAGCTTGAATAATGCACAACTGCGTCACTCACTGTCCGCCAGCTCTAGGGGGAACAAAGCTTGTTCATGGGACAACGAACTGATAGCCTCAACGCATTTTTTTCAATTTTACTGTACGAAGAGTAATTAATTATTCGTCATCTTGTTCAGAAAATTATTGATTAGGCGAAGAAAAACATTAGCGTCAAAGGATTTGGTTCATTTGTTTAGTGAGCTTACCTAATAACAATAAGATATTAAGCATTATAGGTTCATACAATCATATTATACCTTACTGTGGTTATACAAAAATTTAAGTATTTGAGTTTCGATCGATTGCTACAATATATACCAGTAGTGACCCGTAATGCGGTTAGTTTTGTAGAATACAGGTCATCCGTCTACATTTGCAGACTTGCTTTTAGCTTTTATCGTGAAAAACTGGGTTTCGTAATTACTTAGCGAAACAGGTCATGCTTGGCCTAAAACATTAACAAATAACATGTTTAATCGTTTTGCCATTTGCAAACACAAAATGAGTATTCGGACACAAGAAAATGTTCAATTGTTAGTTCGTCGAGTAATTCCGCATTCTATTGTGGTAATCGCAACCGCACTATACCCTCTTAATGTTTGGTTTGGTAATTAAACAAATATACAACTTCTTACCAACCACAACAAAAGAGTCAACTAGCGTCAGATATAAATTAATATCATAGAGTAACCGGGGCGCGTCCCAGCGGACGCTGCCCTGTGCACCGCAGCAGACACAAAATAAGCTTTCCCTTAATTTGGCTGGAACTACTTTTCCTTTTCAAAAATTAACTAACTTGCATAAGTGATGGGGGTTGGGGGTCGCAGGTGAATGCACTGGGCTGGACCCCCGAGGGCGGGGGGAGCTCCGACACATTATTTTGAGGCACTTCATGCTGTAAAATACGTCTGGTAGTCGGGTTAGTGCGGAGCAACGTACGGCCCTCGTTCCCCTGACTGCAGCAGGACTCCGATATTCTCGCTTATAAAACATGCAAAGCGCATCCTTCATTTCGTCTCGGTGTATTTTACAATTTTATGCTCAGTCTCTGAAGTTTGGCTGCAGTTCGTGTGTGAGAAAAATATTTTTATTTACGATAAAAAGTATCTTTATTTTTAAACACAAAGACATGTCAAAGTTATAGGTACATTTCGGTGACAAATTCGTGTAGTTTTGCAGCGTCGAGAGGAAATAATTAAAGCTGAAGTATTAACGGGCGGTTTACGTTTTTATACACCGTTCACGTGCCAAAGGCGTTCGGATCACGCTCGCGGTAGGTATGGTAATATTAAGGAGTTAAGAAAAAAATGGACGACTGCTGGTGGCCAACAGATGTAAGGAATATTGAATGGTATTGTTGCTAATATGGCGCGCCGAACAGGAAACAAATTCAACATGAATGGGTCAATTAATATAGCTAGAGTGGTGAGGTCACGTCCGGTGACGCCAGGGTGCCTGTGCGCACATTTACCTTCTAGATTTCTACCTCTGTCATCTAGAAACGGTGTAGTATTGAGGACTAAGTTTTATTTTAGTATAATTTTATTCATCTGCTAAATCTTTAGCGGTGATATTAATATTAGCTACACAATGAAGAATCTTTATTGAATTAGATAAAACTAATCGTATTTAAACGATATTTTAGCAACGTTATTTACGATCATAACTCCTACGTCTCTTGAATATTTAAATTTTAAATGAATATAAAACATTACTTAAAAGACATCGCCAATCGGTCTGACGTCAAAATACATCCGGGATATCTGCTATTCCTGATAAGCCACATTCGAGACCGCCCTCTGCGTACTGAGTAGACGGCGCCAGAGCTCTATTGGCGTTGGTTAAGACTTTTTCTGATCTCAAGAGTTGCGAGGTGTGAAGTTGGAATGATACTTGTGTAATGAGTTATATTTGACGTGAGGAATGCTTCCGTATTCATTTCAAATTGCAGAGTTTCAGTCCTGTACACTGTGTTTAAATACTACGTAATTTGGGAAAGATTGTTCTGTCATGTATACGATTTCTCAAAAATATATAAATATAATATTAATTACTTGACCCTTGAGGGTCCAGTCCCTTTAAAAAAATCTTATTCATTGTATTGGTTTGTATTGCATTGTATTGTATTCCTTGAATTTACTGCAATAAAGCAAATCTAACAGCAATCTAATAAGACCTATATACATATAAGACACATTCCATCAAAGTTCATTATTATCCACCATTTAAGAAAGCTTACGATTTCTAGGAAACGTTGAAATCTATTTGTTTTTAAAAATTTTTATCTGTCTCTGATATAATGAACGCATTTAAGTGCCAAGCACGCATCGGTCCACATCCTCTGGCATTTTGTGACTGGCAACACCGGGGAAAAAATATGATTGGCATGTGTGCGTGGTGGAAATAGGGCGCCTCGTGATGAACTGCTGGAATCTCACATAATTTAACGCGACAAATATGACAAAATACTTAGAACTGAGTACTGGGTAGGTAAATAGTGAGTGCGTCAGTAAATATAATTTTGAGTATTTGTCACGGGTCTGTATAATATATAAAGTAATATATATGTAAAACTGTAACGACACAGGCGTTTATTAATTTGCGAAAGTCGTAACAACGTTCGATATGCATTTGATCTTCAGTTCTCATTTGCAAATGACCTGTTCATATTCGATATTGATTTAATTTATAATAAGTGTGAAATTAAAGTTCGATACGATTGCATTATCCATTATGACCGGCCAAAATTGTTTCATCAATGTGACATTTTCTCGCCCGACTCGCCCTCTGTTAACAGCTGTTTATATATAATCAATTTTATTCTTTGCTCATGGAATATTTTTTTGTATATTTTATAATATGACGCATTATGACTTAATAATGTGAGTGAAACCGTATTATTTCATAGAACGGGACCGAGTTTTCAAGATGGCGGCGTCGGAAAAGCGCAGACACTTTCCCCGCGCGCGGGAAGCGAAAGAAAGTGGCGCAAAATGAAAACCTCAGTTGCGATTACTACGATAGCTAACACGTATTTCTTGCGGATTTTATAGCCTACGATATATGTACTCATTAATAGATATTTTTCAATTTATGTTGTATAAAACGTAAAAGCATTTTAGACTAATGTTATTTTTTATTGTTGGCGCGCGAAACGAATTGTAATGCGTTATGTCAATGTTAGCCGCGTGTGTTATGTGGACTGGGTTCTCAGTATGACTCATTAACAAAAGGTGACAAGTAGAGTTCACTGTATGTTAATTATCATATTTTATGTAGCAAACTGGAGCACCATAAAATAGGTAAAATATGTTTGTTGTAAGTTTATGAATACTTTTATTATAGATTTATGACGATATTAGATAATATCACCATATTTATATTCGTGATTTTTTTGGACCCCAGTACTCGACGACTTAGGCGGATTCCAGGGAAATTTCGCTTGTTACGGTTTATTTGAATGAAATGTTTCTTCCTACTGTTAGGGTGTTACCACACCAATCGATCGATGGTAGCATGGAACAGGCAACGTCGATCGATTGGTGTGGTAACACCCAGAGCGCGCGCGCATGTAACTGTGTCACCACACCAAGGGCGCGATGCGTACGCGCCGCCCACGCCGCAGTGCGCCCGACCTTACCCGCGCCGTCATTCCCACTGCTATTACATCAATTATAATTGATCGTAAACATTAAACTTGGCGTTACCTATGCGATTACAACGTTCTACTTCAAAAATAATTCGTAATGCTCTTTAGTTCACAGATAATAGGACGCATTTGTCTATTGCCAATGAGCGCTTAGCATTAGCCTAATGCGGTCGAGACGCTTGAGTTTTGCAATCCATTGTCCATTAGTCATGTCCCAAAACTCGGTTGCAATAGTTTTTTGGTAGGCGGCGTCGCGCACGCAGCCTTGTCGCGCAGCTACGTGCAGCCTCGCCGCCGCTCGCCGCTCTCACGGCCGCACTCTAGTAAACAACGTCCACTGGGTTTTGTCTAGCGCCAGTGTCACGTTCCACGCTAATGATTCTACCCCAATGTCAAGAAAGCCGACCGTAAACAAGGAAATAAACAGCCTTTTGAAGGAAATCGGACAACTGATTCGGTCCGAAGTTTACCTAAAATAACAATTGTTTACGGATTTTTGGTATTGCATTAATAGCGGTCTGATAAGATGTCGGCGCTCGCAGATAAACGCTATCTCGATTGCGTATACGATACACTTAACGTAGGAAACAAGAAATAGGGACAAGGATACTCTGTTTACGATATTTGTTTCGTTAAATTACACGTGAATTGCGACATCGATTATTTTTCAGAGGCGTTGCGTCGAGGAAAACGTGGGAAATGTGAAATGTGTCATCGAGATCGAGTCGGTTGGTTCCGCCATGTTGGTGCAGCGCGCGAAAGTGAGATTTCTCGCGAGCGGTGCATCGCGGCTCCCTTGACCCGGATCCCCGCCCGAGCCCCTCGCCCCTCGCTCCCGCACTACTATAGTAAACACACGGCAGTACTCTAGGCGCGCGCTGCATCTGTGTGTGCGTGCATAAAGTTGGCTCATACGCTATTTACGCGCCCACTGACGTTTAGACAAACGCCGGGATGTTTCTCTGATTAGAACTTCGCTGTCGGAACTAATTACATCTAATACTGATCATTAGATGTAATTGGATAAAAGGTGTAATAACCGGATCCGGCGCGGGGAGGGGGGCGTTCGTTAAATAATTCGCAGCAATAGTGAACTTTACATTGAAAAGCGAAAACTTGCAGCGCTGACGTAATAGATAAAGCGTTGTTGCATTGAGCTATAAATATAAAAGCTGAGTGACCGCATTCTTGTAGTATGGTTTACTTTGGCCTTATGACTTGCGATTGTAGGGGGATATGTGCAAAACCCATTGAGCTTTAATAAAGGTTATTAATTGTATCAGTTTTAAGAAGGTAGTTAATTAAGGAAGACGATGGCATGTCGCAATGCGTGTACACAGGGTGATGTCACAATGTAAGGCTTGCGCGGCAATCGAACCGGTACGTTGCGAGTTGCCGGAAATGTTGCCAGCCTGCCGCCGCCGCCTGCGCAACGCTCGGTACTTCCAAGTTGCCATATGAAAAAAAAATTAAGAAATGATAAAATAACTAAATTCCTCAAATAGGTAATAGCTTGTTACATTTCAGCGAGTAACTGTTTATTTCCGAGTTTTGTTTGCATTGTTTGATAAACATTTTTTTATATCTGATCATTTGATAGTGTGAAAGAAAATACGTTATTAAAACATTTATCTGTAATTTACCAGCTTGTTAAAGTTTTCTTATGTCAATAACTAATTTATCATCACAACATGGCTCCAATTTGTACATTAATGTAAAATATATCTCACCGATCATCTAATCAGACGCATATATAATTAGGCGAACTTTAATCCGAAAACAATCACAACGTTAATTTTCCTGTAGTGAGAATTAAGGCTGCGCAGGCGTTGCGCAACGCCGCTGCCCGGCCACGTAACAACTGGTTTTGTATCCTTGCCAACATACAGCGCTGTGCGTATGAGTCGTTCTGCAATACGAGGGCGGGGCTTGAGAAGTCATTTTGAATGTAACTATCTTTTTTTTTAAATGGCGACTTGTGAAAAGAGGTTATTCGTTTTGGGTTTTCTGTGTAGTTCTAACCCGCTAATTTATTTTGTGCTTGTGGTATCCTTTGTTTTATAATGAGTAATTCTAGTTTAGTACTTTTTATTATGGTAATCTTTTGCAGTCAATATTGTTTAGTTTTCACGTAAATAAATAATCGTAGTCAATATTATATCATCGTACCTATTTCGAACTTTACCAACGTGAGAACCAAGTGCCTAACTAAACTGAATTGTCTCCATCTTTCATACAAAAATCTAAACGCATAACAACCAAATAGCTTACAGATCGATCAATATTAGTAACCGGGTACCTGCCCCCGCGGAGCTGCGTGCTGGCAGCGGCTGTTGACAAACACGCGCATTGTGCGTCTTTGTGTCTGTTTGTGCGTTAGCTGCGCGCGCGCCGGCACGCCGCCGTTTCCGCCAAACATCGGAAACCCGCTCGGACTCAGATTTTTGTCGACATTGACACACTTATTGATTTCGTAACTCGCGCACGATGTCCGTCTCGATTTTTCTCATAAAATATGCCATCTATTCTTGTGCACGGAATATTAAGTAGATTTTGTAATCACGTTTATTTATCAAGTCCCAGTAACGTAATTACGTTATTATATTTATTACCGGTGTTTGAAAGGGCATTTGCTCGAATGTTACTATTTTATGGGAAATCCATATATTATAAATGTAAAACACAAGATAGCCCTGTACGTTATTAATTTATTACTTTATGAATTACTTATACAAATAATTTAAGTTTAACGAATATATTATACTACATTCATAAAATAGAATTCAACATATATATGTATATTAGTTACGGAAGAGTTCATTTATACATTCAAATTCAAACATGTAGAGATGTGCAATATTCTGAATCAGCATCGAAGACAAAATTCAAAAGTTAAGGCTTGATTTACCTACTGTTGGTAAATTTTTTTTTAAAACTTTACAAAAATAACTAGCTCATTGTCCGTGGAATATTTCGGAGATCACGAGAACAAGCCCGGTGCGCAGAAATTGTGAGAAAAACCCGACCTTACAACATCCGTATGGAGTTAAGAAATCATGTGTAAACCTGCGCGTGATTCATCTCAACTACATTGATAGGAAACCAGCCCGAATCTTACTGCAATAGTAGCTTTTATTGGCACAAACATAAATAATTGTGGTAATGTCAAAATACAGCAACTTCATGACTCAATCAATCAATCAATCAATTTCAAGTCAATTGAAAAAAAACGTTCAAGAATTCGGTGAAATATTCGACAGCACAAACTAAAATGAATCTTCAAGATTATTTCAAGAAAATAACTATAATTTTGATATCTATTTTCATTCGAATATACCTAGCGAGCTGTTGTTCTGGAGAGTTTGTTTGACTGTTTGTTTGTCATAAAGATTTGCCGGAGTTTTTAAAATCATCCCTCCTAATAAAAACACTACTGAATCTGATGCCTATCTTAGAAAAAGCAACTTTACATCGATAAACCACGCGAAGTAAAACAATCATGTATAACAACTTCTAATTGACCTTAAGCGTCAACGTGGGTAAAAAAACATTGATATTCATAACGACACGAAAGAGGATTTATTACGTTCCAGCGGCGGATACCGATTGATAATTTAGCGATTTAATAATCGATCCGGAAATTGGCTGATTTAGAATCCACGTGATTGTGATCTCTATATGGGCATATGTTTATTTTAAATTTTATGTCATCTAGATTAACAGACTGTACATACGGAATTTCTTTAATTAGCGAGCTGTACGTAATCGGCAAACGGTTTGCTGTATTTCTAAATAGTAATGTTATTTTGATGTGGTATAAACTAATTATGTTATGTACATAATGTCATCAAATACTTAAAATATTAGGTGATTGATAATGCGAATATATTTGCATTAATGTATTTCCTGCTTGTCGTTTGACTTGTTCTGTCTCTGTCAAAAACAAATCTTAGCTTATGTTTAAATAGAGTCTATTAAACAAATACTCTATTATTATATTTGAGCAGATCATAAAGTAATTACAGCAGTAATAAGTGATATTTCAAAGCGGGTGCGCGGGCGCAGGTTGCCCAAGATCCGTGTGACGCAACTGTCGGATTGCACGCGGTATCCGCTGCGAACCTTTCAAAACTGTACGTGTTCTTCACTTTACTCGCCCGTAGCCCGGTCACGTTGGTCACGATAGAATTCGTCGACAGGATCTCCCGGGACTTTACAGTTTGCAGAGGATTTTATCCTAGCTCTCATGTACCTTTGTGTCGGCTCATGTTCAATTTTTTGGCAAATATGAGTCCCTTTAGGCAACTTATGTTCATTGCTAATAAGAGCACAATTCAATGAACCTACAGCTCATTGTCTGGTCGTCTGCGTGAGATGGAGCTGACCGGAAATGTCACGTGACGTCACTGCCAGCGCCTCCCGGCGCTGACGCATGCGCTGCGCTAGACGTAACTATCCGTCTGTTTACTCTACAGTTTCTACCAACCAAGCTAATAGCCACAACCAGGAAATTTTGCACACGTTTAAGCAAATTGAGCTATTCGTTTTTTTGCTAAACTCAAATAAAAGATAACGCAAAAATGTATTCTCCCCTTTTTGCTGGACCGCGGCTTGCGCAGGTTTTCTGAACAAAACGAATGTTTTGTTTTCAAACTCTGCTTACAATAAGAATAGGGTACCGTAACTAAATTTTTTTAAAGGTTTAGTCTCTTGCAAAAAATCTAAAAAAACTGCGAATACATGCCACCTTCGCAAAAAATCACGCAAAAGTACCGTTTTACAGTTATTTGAGTTACTTCTTTAAACGCGGGGGTGACGCCGCTGGGCAGGTAGCTTTTTACACTACTTTAGAAATTGGGTTAAATTTTTTGTCCGCAGCCAACCCTGGCAAGGTGAACGGTGTATGGTTACGGAAACCCAAGTTTTTTATTGATATTGTATGACCCTATTAACTATATTTTTTGAGTCACATAATAATCAGTGCGTTGTGCCCAAAATCGATCAAAAACTATACAATTATAACCAGGTTTAAAAGTAAGTGACTGTGTCGAAAATTTCATATGAAAAATTTTTATAATGTACTGGAACGTTGAGGCCCGAAAGTAATAGTAGCTAGACAGGTTGGGTGTATGTGTATATACGTGTGTTGTGAAACCTAAAGCCTTGTGTGGCCGTCGAAGGCCGAACCAGCAGTGCGCCGCTGGGCCAACGCTCTCCGAAACCAACAAATTTGCGCGCACTGCGGTTATGACACGAGAGGTTTCCCGCGCTCAGCAGAAGAATCTGTTCCACTCAATGTTTACATATAAGCCAATTATATCCGTATAGTAAATATCTTTGTCTCGCGAGGAAGTTGTAAAACCGTTTATAGACAACTAATACAGTCCGTTTTGGTAAACACGTTTGTTTATTTTTGAGATTCTTAAAACGGATGCGTTAACGTTATTAGAATTCTAAAACTGCATTTTTTTTAAACATGCGGATGGACGTTTTGTCTCTTTCCCGCGAATGGTTTACAAATAAGCGTGACAAAGAGCGACTGCTTGCAGGAAGATATTGAAAAAAAGAACAACCCTTCCTCACCCTTTTGGGACATACTAATGTTTATGTTCAACGAAAAGATCTTATGTCATTTTTGTTTCGTACAAATATAGTTTTTACGGCTTGTATTGTTAAGAGTTCCAATAGTTTGAATAAAATTGCGGCTTTATCGAGATTGGTTTGATAAAGTGATTCAGATATTTATTGCTCGGGATTAGAATATCAAGTAGAACAGGTACCTAAGTGACCTGGTCAGCCTGTGAGGACCAGCTTATGCCAATTCTTTATGTATGATAGTTAGGACTCCAATAAGACCGCATTTCTAAGTACTCGTTCTTTAGTGTACCTATGTAAAGATCGGGTGGCCTGCATATGCTTTTAATATGTTTTATAATGAAATGGGTATTAATATTATTGTTGTTTAGGAAAATGAAATAACATTTATTAGGATATTAATAGAAATTTCTTTGTTCTCTCTGTTAGCAAATATTGGGTATTTCCTATGTGTTGGTCGATCATTTCCGCAGTTTTGCTCACGGCGTAGTTTGCAAAATTATGTCATATTTACAAATTAGGTACCACAGGTTAGGTACAACGTATCGCGTTTGTCATTAATTAATATGGTTTATTTTATGGTTTATGGATGAATTTTAAAATCTACGAATGTTAATATTAATATTTACAACAAATACTATAGCTACTTTATAACTAGCCATCAAAAACATGAATTGGAAGGGTTACATTAGAGCCGGTCACGTGGCAGCGCGTTCATCCGGCGAACTTCGCCTTTGGTTTATTAAATCACCTTTTTTCCTACAAATATACTTTGACGCAGCTTTCTCATGCGTGCGCGCAGGTATCGAGGCGCATTTCTCTCGGAAGAGGCTTCGATCGCAGCTCATATTGTCTCGCAGCTGTACCCTGACTTCCTGGATATCCTTTCTCTTTGGGTCATGGGAACTTGGCAGATTTAAGATATTTTTTGTACAAAATATCAACAACCTCTATTGTCACGGTTTAAAGTTTAAAATGCTTTAGTTAAAACCTATTTGATCGTCAATAATTCCATATAATTTGATAGATGTCAGTGTGCCAGCGATGTGTTCTCTGTAATCAGTTTACCAGGAAATGGGACGCGCTCCAGAACTGACCTAGATAATCTTGTAATGCAGACCCGAGCTTCATAGCGTTACGTCATGGGTTTATTTTTACAGGATCGGAGTGATCTTGCTTTGATTGTTGTGTTAAAATTAAGCCTTTTTATTTTAAATTAATTTAACATATTCATTTTTATTACATTTGCTAGGTAAAAACGTGCTGAAGAAGACGAATATGTGACACGCCTATTTGAAAGGTAGGTAGGCGTTGTACTTCTTAAAGACCCTGAACCATTTTTGCCATATCACACACAGGCAATTCGTTCATTAACTTTTTAACTGCCGGTACATGAGCACGCGGTCCGACCGATGGTTAGTGCATCCGTGCCCATTGATATTATTAATTGTAGTTGTTATTGATTGATATTTATTGAATATCGATAAGGGATGCGTTGGCGACCGTCGGCTTGGGGTGAAATTGTCTTTGTTCCAGTAATTTTACCGGTGCGCCAGGCTAACGCATTCCTATTGAGTTTTTCCTGGTTCTTTGGCAGTAGATGACCCTTCCGAACCAGTGGTAGTTTCAATAAACGACGTCCTAAGCCGAAGTCCGTGCCCTCTCGGGTGCCCTTAGGAGTAGTTTAAGTTCCGGCTAAGCGCCGTCAGTCCGGTGAAATTTAAAAGGCCGATGGGGCCATAAATAAACTGTCCATTTCGAAAAAAAAAACTGCCTGTTGTCATGTTTGTCATGTTATTGCGGAGGTTAAAATATAAACGCCTGTGGTACCGCCCCGAGACGGCAACGTAACAAAAGAAGCTCTACTACGCCCTTTTCTATAAACTTACACTCTCGTATATGTAATGTAGTAACAAAATATATACAATTAACACATATCAAATTTCGCCACTACTTTTTACAGAGCAAAGGACAAACGTGTTAAAACATATAATATTGTTTGCATTAAGAGTTCGTTGCTCTTTCCCTTAAAAGTATAGCCTAAATCGTTTACAGATATTGAAGCCGGCAAAATGACACCGACTGCATTTGTGTCTCGGCCGAGTTAGGAAGCCGAGCGGGCTTTGAACCTGCGCTACTCGGAACAAGAGACCGAGGCACGTTCGCTGACTAAGCCGCGGGTTCTGCTGAGGTAGTAAGAAATCGTTCTGTGTCAGATGTTCTGGTTTATTTTTTATGAGGTTCTTTGTTATATGTGTGTGTATAGGGTATTGGATGGTTAGCGTATTAGGTTGCAGTTTATATTTTACTTCGAGTATTACCACTGTGGTGCATTGCGGAGTTCAACTTCAAAACCCCACGATTTGACACAGAAATCATGAGACATAAAAGAGAAAGACATTATACTCACATATTTTTTACTCTTTCTTTCAGAATGTACTAAGCTTTAAAAATTTTGAGAGGTTAATTGTTATTTCAAACATTAAACCTATGGAAACTCGCAGCAACATTTTCGAACGCAACAAATCACGGTAAGTGCGCACGCGGTGCATTATCAATGCGTCCTAAAAACCGGTATTAAGTGAGTGTGTGTAAGTGTGAATGTGCAAACTGTGCGAATTGTGCAAACTGTCTAAACGGCCACTTCCGCGATGTGTGACTGACATGTAAGTGTGTCAATGCAGCGCGGTGCGCCCGCGCATACTCCTTAATACATGTCCGTTTCATTGGAGCAGACAATTTTTTTATTTTAAAGTCAGGAAGCTCTAGTCGATAGAAGATGGAATGTCATAGACCTAATTAAGTATATTTTGATAAAGGTCGTGTAACGTTTGGAATTATAATGTAAGTTTTTATGAACTCTACATTAATCTATGTAGCAGTACAAAGCTTGAGGGTTTGTAGTAACTCGCTAGCCTCAGAGTCTACTGATCTACTTTAAAAATATATTATGTTATTTTTTTACTACATGTATCCAACAAATGAGCACGTGATCTATCGGATGGTAAGTGACAACCATGTCCTTGGACGCTGTTTATAAATAGTAAATGTTGATAACATTTTCAAATTCATTAAGGATTATTATAGATTTTATTTTATCAAGAAATCACGTTAAACTCTTAGTGACACCACACACATAATTACCAAACGAGGGTCGAGTGGTGTAGTGGGTAGTAGCCCTCCTCACACGCTGGAGATCCCAGGTTCGAGTCCTGGTCGGGGCATTCATTTGTGCGATGAACACAGATGTCTGTTCTCTTGTCATGGTGGTTGATGTTTATATACAAATATGTATGTTTATTCTGGGTTCCCCCCAGTTCGCTGTATGGTCATCCATAACACAAGCTCTGCTTACTTTGGGGCGATACAGTTGGTGTGTTTGTTAGGGGATTTCTTATCACGATTATTATATCTACAGTATACCCGTTCACTATAGTAAATGCAATAGTAAAAAGCGACATCTTTAACCCTTGATTCCAGCACGCCCGGCACGCCAGCAGCACATGACATAACTGCAGTATCGGGGACATTTGCACCAACTTGCTATCTGAACCGAGAGAGCATGGCGTAATATGCGTGTGATATGTACATATATTCGAGTGCGTGGGTAAAACTTAACGCGCTGTGAAGGTTAAAAGGTTTTGCACGGCTGATTAGGAAACTGACGGATTTTATTTATAATGCGCGAAGGGGTGTGCTTTTGGGTGTAAAGGAAAACGCGGTGTTTTTGTGTATGACTTTTGTGGATTTTTGTAAAAAAAAATTATTTGTGATAAATTTTTCGAAATTTTATTTCTCATCACTATCGCAAGATGTTGAAAATGGTCAACATATGTAATAATTAATTAACATTATTATATTCAAATTAATAGAATACATTCAAATTCAAATATGTATTTCTCAATGTTGACAATTACTTGTTCTTATTGACGTCAAATAAAGCATGACTCTACCACCAGTCCAGAGAAACTCTTCGTGAAGAAAAACTGGCAAGAAACTTCACGGGTATAATATTTTCAAAATAAATGTACAATGTCCCTTTTTGTCTACACCATATTATTCTTATCTGCATCTGTTAGCTCGGCAAGTCTCGGAGAGTTCTTTTTTTTTACGAAATGGACATAAATAAATTGTCCAATTCAAAAAAAAAAATATAAAAAAATCTGCAAGTCTCCGTCAGTAAAAAAATTGAAAATAATTAGGTATTTTAACATCCGAGCAATAATACTTGGTCACTGTGGCTATAAAAACAAAATGTTGTACTCATTACAAACATTTTTACCATTAAGATATTTTTGCTAAGTTAAATGGCTAACCGAAGTAGAAAGGAATATTACTACCTTATGGATATTATGAAAGTAATAAATAATAATAATAAATAATAAATATTTCTAACAATCACACCACATTATCTAGCCCAAATTAAGTATCATTAAGAACTTGTGTTATGGATACTAGATAACGGATAAATAAATTTAAAAAATATATAAACACACATAGGTATTTTTTTAATATATAAATATTAGAAATAAACTTTAAAAAACGCACATACACATCCATGACTAGAAAGCAAATGTATTAAAATATCTGCCCCTACCAGGGTTCGAACCTGGGACCTCTGGCATGGAAGGCAAGGCTGCTTACCTCCACACCAAACAGGCCGTCAAGTATACCTATGAATCCATAGACATATTACTAGTAAAGGTTAAAAATAATCTTTACACACAATTTTAAGTGGATAAGACGTCAAGCACTCAGATAGAGCTTTCTTTACAAAATATTGTCATTTACAAAGCTGCAAAAATTAACTTCAGCACTGCGACAATGATTTTTATCTAAACTTGTGAGAAATTTCTTTTTTCTTCCACATATAATTATATAGGTAAACATCAATAATATTTCTTCTTACGAATCAATATTTCAAGCCATAATTATCATGTAGAATCGTTGAGTTTAATATAAATATTTGAGTCGAGTCACATATTGCAAGGTTGAACTCGATCTGTCATGCATTTACAATCCAGTCAGTATGCCTTCTTTTTAGTTCCCAAATTCAATAATTAAGACAGCAGTTACTAATATAGTAAACATGTGTTATTTGTGAAACAATAGTAATTGTGTCTTCACCTATGTGGCGGCGAGCCGCGAGAGAGCCCCGGCTGCGCGCACCCATTGTTCCCACAAAACGATCTCCGAAAATATTTGGTTTTCTATGACGTGAGCTGTACGTGTTTTCACAGTAACTATTCGCGTTATCAATGGATTGTGACATTTTTGAAAATAATGCAATTCAGTAATAGTTGTTTGAATGTGAGGCTGATGTGGTATGTTTTGTAAGATTCGCGAATTTGTTACGAAATGCGGAATGATATAATTTGTATGGTGTTTTTGTTGTTATTTGTCATGTTCTACAAGAATATTTAAATTTTAATTAATCGAAATATCGTTTCCTTTGACATTACATTACGCATTATGTAATTTCGGCACTACATCATTTTTGAAAATACAGTAGAGCGTTTAAATATAGGCGTTCCAATTATATAAAATTAAATGAGGATTATTTACGGAATGGCGTCCGAGTCGGAGTTTGCGGAAACCGCCGGCCGGCTTTGTACAGTTGCTACGCCGACGTATCGAAACCAAACTTTTTGATGTATTTACCTGTTATGATTTTAAGTCAACGAATAAAAGAAAAATAAAACTTACAAATTGACTTTAACGACTCGCATATTTTATATAGTACATCAATAAGAAACACGAATAGTTACTGTAAACGACTTTAAGAGCATTTACTGTTAGTAAAGTTTTAAAAAGAAAACGCACTTTCTAAGGTGAAGTATGCAGCGTAGCCGCGCGTAGCAAGACTACGCTGTCGCACCGTAGCACGTAGCTGCCACAGTGTTTACAAGTATTTATAGACGCGTGGAGGCAGAAACAACCTTTTCGTAATCGTGTATTGCTTGATATGTAGTTGTTATTTATACGATATGCACCTGAGATATGCAAATTTGGATGATGATAACGCCAAAATTATCCAAAAATTATATAACAACAAAAGGTATGAAATTCATAAGTTTGAGTTATCTCACTGTCGATAGCAGACTCGATGTGGTCGTTTGTTATCAGAGGAATACCTAAAGGATGTGGAAAGTGAGTATTATAGGTATCTTACTGTATCGCTTCATGAGTGATTTCTTGTAGGCTTTGCCCTCGTGGGGGCTGAGGCGGCCGGCCGAGTCATCGGAGTCGCTACCCGAGTCGCGCGCGGCCAGGAAGTCGCGCGACTGGCGCAGCATCACCTGCGCTCGCACATAGTCCACGGGGTCCGCGAACGACCGACGCGCGAAATCGCACACTGAGATCTCTTTCCGATGCACTGACAAGTCCAAGGGGGTATCTTCCGGAGGAGGAGACGGGTAGGCCTTGCGGGCGGCCAGCGTGCGCGGCTCGTCGCGCGCTTCCACTGCCATCATGGTCGCTCACAGCACCGACATGTCACTCACGTGCAGACGTCCGTGCACGACCGCGTCTGCCGGCGGACTGAATCTGACTGATGTCCCAGTTTCGCAGTTCTACTGACTCGGTGCGCGCTCGGCGGCACTCGGCTCGATTCGGACACTTTCGTTTTCGAAGGTGCGGTGGTGTGCGTGCGGCGCGCACACTCTGGCCGGGGATGTGTGCGAGAGCTTTTTCCACTTTCGTGAAGCTTTGAGCGTTTTCCTCGCATTACCTGACGGAGGAGGTTTCACTGACGCCAGCTGTGTATGTGTGCGGCGCGACGTTACCATTGATTTTGTGTATTATAAAATTGTTAATTAAGTGTTTGTTTATATTAGATGTTTAAAATATTTGAATGTATTGAGATGGTAAGATATAGGCGCTCTACAATAATAAACATTCTTAAGTCTATTTAATAACTTATGTATGAACGTTACTACATTCGAGTACAATTTGATCCTTAAGGCTTAGACATTTAATCCATCATGTCCAAACAGCATAACAAATCCACAAAAATGACTAATCTCTATAATTTCTGGTAGTTCGGAATGCGCAGCCGGGCCAGCTATCAGTTTTGCGTAATAGCCACGTAAACAGCGAAGTGTTTTTATCTCGGGCGGGGCATTGACCGAGTTTACGCAGCGCGCGCGCACACCACGTGACACACAACCAATCACACTTGAGCTCTGCTGGAGTAGCGCTCCTGAACTGTGGTAAGACTGTTGTGGGGCTGTTTGAGGATATGTGGCGCTCATATTGCATTGACATATACTACATTTTTATGTTATAGCTTATAGATGACAAACAAGTACAGTTATTATACTTATTATTTAATTTTTAAACTTATCTGACCTTTTAAACCAAAAAACATCCAAATTACCATTAATATTATTTAATTTAACAATATTAAACATTATCTCAACCCCGGACCTACCTCTATCACCAACATTTCATCCAAAACATGAACACATAAAACACAGTCTTTAAGTCCTATATCAACCCCCATAGCTACATGGCGACCATCCCTAACCTAACGCAACAGGGTCGGCACTCCCTCTTCCCCGAGGCTCAACGTGAGCTGGTCGAACAGTTCCCGCAGTAAGCCAATGTCACACTTGTTTGTCACTAGATAATACTGTCACTATAAACTATTTTTTAAGGAACTTGTAATGTTTTTTGTCTGTTTGTTTTATTGATATCTCGATTTTTTAATTGTACAGTTGATTTGTAGACAGTTTTTTGTGTAAGGATTTGATAAAAGATTTTAAATACGATTGGTAATAATAATAATAATAATAAATCCCCAGACAAACACACCATCTGTTTGGCCCCAAAGTAAGCAGAGCTTGTGTTATGGATGACCATTCAGTGAACTGGGGGGGACCCAGAATAAGCAATACATATATAAATACAAACAACCATGACCCGAGAACAAACATCATTCATCACACAAATGAATGCCCGGCCAGGACTCGAACCTGGGACCTCCGGCGTATGAGGCAAGGCTACTTACCACTACACCACTAAATAAGAACAAGTAATTGTCATTTCATTTCAAAAGTTTTAGTTTATGCCTGGCTCTATACGAGTCAAGAGTTCGGTGTTTCTAAATCTATATTTGTAGTAAGTAGAACCCTTGTTACATGTTATTTTTCAGGCCTTGCCTGCCCCTGCCCTTGCCCTTGTTACATGTAAAATAACATGTAACAAGGGTTCTACTTACTACAAATATAGATTTAGAAACACCGAACTCTTGACTCGTATAGAGCCAGGCATAAACTAAAACTTTTGAAATGAAATGACAATTACTTGTTCTTATTGATGTCAAATAAAACATGACTCTATTAACAGTTCGAAAAAACCTTCGTGAAGAAGAACGGGCAAGAAACTTCACGGGTATATTTTTTCAAAATAAATTTACAGAGTCTCTTTATGTCTATACAAAGTTATTCTTATCTGCATTCGTTGTAGTATATTAGACTAGATATAGAGGGTATAAATGTGTATAAACAGAAAGCATCAAAAACTAACTATTCCTACCATCAACCGAAGATGCCAAACCATCACAATACCTACAACCCGATAGACAATATTAAACTAAACCTGTTTAAATATGTCCAGTTGACTACAGCGCCACTATTACCCTGTTATATAGAAAACACTGGTACTAAAGCAGCTTACATGACTTCATTACGCGTAGAACGCAGCGCCACGCTTTCCAGAACAGATAACTTGTTCGGATGACACTAACCATTTTTAGTTTGGAGATTTGCATAGTATTTGAATAACTAGTTTTTATCTATAAGATCAAATAGAAGAATAATCAGAATTCAGAGGTATCTTTCGTAATATCTAATTTTTAAGACAGCTTCAGTTAACATAATTTCGTATAGTTTAAGTTCATATCCTAAGAAATATTAAGCCTAAAATGTTTGACAAATATTTGACAGGTGGTATTGATTATGTATGGTTGAGGAGGGCGATGGCTGGATCCCGCGTTAGCTCGTGAACGGGTGCCGTTTGAGGGTGTTCGTCGTTTGGATACTTGGGGGAGGGAGACTTGCCGAGCTAACAGATGCAGATAAAAATAATTTTGTATAGACATAAAGAGACTCTGTAAATTTATTTTGAAAAAAATATACCCGTGAAGTTTCTTGCCAGTTCTTCTTCACGAAGGGTTTTCCGAACTGGTAATAGAGTTATGTTTTATTTGACGTCAACAAGAACAAGTAATCATCAATGTTGAGAAATAAATATTTCATTTCATTAGGTAAATTATACCTGTTTGGTAAAGCAATGACGTCTAAGGGATGCTATCCACTCACATATTTGGCTAGGCAGTATTTTTTGAACGTTCTTTGTAAAGTCATCCCGAAGCAAATAATACCTACCGTTTGGGTAGTCCATTCAGGCAAAATGTCTGCCCATTCGGCTCGTCTTTTCAAAAGCCGAAGAGCATAAGCCGGGCTTTACACTAATCTGCGACTGTTCGCAAATCAGCTAGAACTACCAATTTGGCAACAATTTAGTGTTTAATTTAAACTTTTACAATTTAACGTTTTAGTAAATAAATAACAACTTTGAATGGCCAGTCGGTAAAGTGAGAAGAAATATTTGACATAATTTGACATAATATTTGATCTGTTGGCATATTATACTCAGATCTTTTTGCTCTAGCCTGACATCCCATTTAACATCCCATGTGACTGAATTTAATTTTATTGTATTGTAATGAAATGTGTTTTTGTTTTAGAATTCATTACCTAAATTTATTTTTGAATATTTATGACATTTTAGGAATATTTCTGACATCACTAACACAATTTATATATTTATGGAAAATCCTATTTATAAATGAATTGACATATGTGTGGTGGGCCAAGTTGCTACAGTAAAGAAATTTATTATTATTATTATTATTTACCACCCGGTATATGCGTTTGATGCCGGGCCTAACATTTGGATAGCGTCCATACGGTGCCAGAATCTGGACAAACCTTTCAAAAATTATGATTGCCTGTTTTCAACTTAACCACATTTTCGTAGAACAGGCCTTAGAAAAAACAATAGTGTTGAGTATAATTCTCCATCTTATTGTTGTTAATCAGGCACTGTCAAAATAAAACTTGTTTTACTAAAATGTGTATTTATGGGCACTTTAATTTGCTACGACTGGCGCAAATAGTTCGTCTGATTCTTAGTCGATGCGATAGAGTTCGTTCATGTCTGAATTCTACCTGTTTTAATTAAAAAGTGAGTCAAATTCGATTTGAAAATAGAAGTAATCTACCACATGATGCTTCAATGCAATTGTATCATTATTTGCAAACAAAACCTATCGCTGACGAAGTACGAAAAATAATTATTCGTAGCCACAATAATGGCAAATCTGCTTACCAAATAGCCAAAGTAAGTCCTTGGCTTGGTCCCTACCAAGATTGACAGTTCCGACCATCATCGAACATCACAAGAAAAATGGCACGGTTGAATGTTTGAAGAAACCTGGTCAGCCGCGAATCTCTATCGAAGCTGAAAATCGAGTTTTAAGGAAAATCATTTAAAACAATCGTCGTGCCCGCGCAGGAGACCTTACCTTGAAGTGAGGAGAGATGATTCACAAAGATGTCGATACCCGCAAGAGGGTTGTTAATGATTGGGCTATGGATTTTATACTGCTAAAGTTCTCTTTAGCAGTATAAAATATTTACCTTTACTCACGGCTCTCCAAAAAAAGAAAAGGCTGAAATTCGCTAAAGATCATGAAAATCGGACTGCAGACCAGTGGCGTGAAATATGGAGTGATGAATCTAAATTGGAGGTCACGATCAGTGATGTACGGAAAAAAGTTATCAGAAATAAAGACGAAGCATTCTATACCGATTGTATCAAAAGAAAAGTGAAGTTTCCTGGATCGGTAATGATATGGGGCTGCATGTCAGCATAAGGTCTGGGTCGTCTACATTTTATTGAAGGAACTGTTAATTAACTGAAACAAGTCTGGTGCCCTCGATTGAAACATCGTAAGCCTACACCTTTGAACAAGATGTTGCTTCCTGTCACACTGCGAGGACAACCATGGCTTGGTTTAACCGGAATCAGATCCCTACTGGAGTGGCCGTCAAGTAGTCCAAATTTGTCACCGATTGAGACCCTATGGTGGAAAATGATTAAAATGCTGCGCAAGTATCCAGCAAGGTCCAAAAGTAACCTAAAGGAAAAAAAAATATCTGTCTGGGTTCAATAACTACTCAACAATGTGAAGAATTGGTACCAACCATGCCACGAAGAATAAAGGCCGTGATCGATGCTAAAGGTGACGCCACTGAGTGGTAGACGAACTATTTCGCTTTGTTGAATGCGATGGATGAAGTTTATTGTGTGGATGGTTCCCCAAGAATTTATTATATTTTATTTAAATAGGGAAATATTTTGTAACTTTACTTCGAATATTAAACACTTGCAATAGTTGGCTCTAGACGAACTCTTTTGCATTGGGGCTCGTAATCTTGTTTACAGTATTCTGTATCCACACAAACTTGGTTTTGATTCATGATACAGGGAATATTTAGCTTATTTATTCATTGTTTTCAAGTTGTTTTTAAGTAATGCCAAAGCGTGCAGTAACGGTTCCACCCTATTATACAGCATGTCTGCCCTTTACCCACACCACTCAAGTAGGCAACGATGCGTTACATTTCTTGGTACCCAGTAGAATTACATCCAAGTATCAACCAGCGACGGTTAGTTACAAATAGTTTTAAAAAACAAAACAAATATAATGCACATGTATATATTATGTAATTTTTGGTTTTCTATATTATTAATCCGCATATGGTTAGGTAACTGGCTAAATTTCTTTTGTTAAGTTCTCGATTAAACATTATTGTTTTTAATTACGTCTACATTGTGATTTCATAATTATAAACAGGTTTATGATAAGGAAGTGATAACCTAGGTTTTAATACAAGCCCACTTGCCCAAACTCATGTTGTTTTAAGTGAGGCGTAGGTATCGATTTTCGGTAATCCAGACCAAACCTAATGGTAATTTGGCTTTACTGAATGTCAGCACTTGACCACTGCTCTAAAATTGTTCATTTTCAAGGTAATTTCTGCAAATTATCCTGCCAATTGCCACCGCAGTTTCGCAACCCTTAGATAAGTAAGTCTGCTTGGGCATATTTTCAATTTTATGCCACTTATTAGAATTAGTTTCTATCGATCTCTATAAAATAAAAAAGACAAAGGTTTAAGTATACAGCGAAATTAACATTCAAACAAAGATAGTAATCCTTCTCTCGTTAGTTTAAACAACAACATATTAAATACACGTCAGAAACATGACAAAATACAGTTATTTATTACCGCGTCTTTCACTTTACCACTACTTACATCGGAATAGATAAAAACATAATTTGCCTACTTTATTTACAGTGGCTGTCTTTGATGACGAACACGTTTCTAGTTCCCTGGGGTACAATAACAAAGTGATGCTGTTACGAGCTGTTATCAGTGATCTGCGTAGTTTTTCTAAGCACTATCGGGCCCTAGGGTCACGCGGTGCCCGGTCGGGCGTCGAACCACCGACCCTGACACCATTCAGCTTATGTAACCTCTTGTAAACTTGAATTTAAATGTACAATCAGAGCTGATAATAATTTCCTGTATGATAGTTCCTCTTTGGATGTTTTAATTGTGTTTTTGACATTGATTACTAACGGTTTTATTTCATGTTTAGTTTGAACTGTATTTAATACGATCTAGTGTGCATGGATTTGTTTATTTATTTATTTATTAGGTCACCTCAGAGTGTACATCAAAATAAACTTAGGTATATAACATAAAACAAAATTACATTGTAAATGCCACTCTGATTACCGGTGACAGGTCGACATCCTTAAAGTATACAGCTGTAACACAATCTATAAGTAGTTGTTACTTATTATTTAAGTTTAACTTAATTATTTATTTGAAATTTGTGGGTGATAAGTTTCGATGATGTCTTGTGATTGGCCAAAGTTTTAATTTAAAAAGATGGGGGATGAATTAAAAAAAGCAATGTCCGTACAGTTGAAAGTTTTCTTCTTAATATCTTCTTAGCAAATCAAATCCATAAACCAAATCATACGTCATCGGTCGTACCATAGAAGACGCAGAACTAGAACTCCGTCTACTCCTAAAAACGTAGTTATTGATTTAACTGAAAGAGTTCCCTAGATCAATTTTCTAAGCCAGGATGTGAATCTTTAAATTGTCAAGGATTGGAACATTCCTTCCGCTTATAAGAACTAGACCGATTCAGGCAATGTCTGTAGCTTGACGTACGGTCCTCCGAGCTGGATTACAAAAAAACTAGATAAAATAAAAACAAAAGTGTTTATTGACAGACAAACTTAATGTACCGTAGCTCTTGAAGACCGAAATAATGGTTTTTGCACAATCAGTACCTAAATTTATTTCCGAAAAAACTTTGATAAGATTTAATAGGAAAGGCTTACTTTTCTGGGGAGCGTTGACTGGGCCCATAGCACAAACTATTGTATAGCTTAGTAAAGGGGTCCAGTAACATTAGTGAACAATATGTGTTATAGCCTGAAGTAATTAAACCAAAAAATTTATTGTAAAAGTATCCTTTCTGTGGCATAATAAACTATCTTATTATTATTATTATTATTATAATAGCTACACATTTTATTTCAGGAAATCAAACAAAACAGTCTTTATATACTTATTTTCGTGTGTAATGGTGGTATTATGGCTGGCTCATCCGTCGCGCTGCAAATGTTAAGTACCGCCACAAGGCATGATAAAACAAGGAACTGTTACAAGTAATATCCATGGCGAAACAAAAAATTACAAAATAAAGTCTTCGCATGTTCCGTAATTTTCGGATTTACACGGCCATTAAAGATCATCGTGGTAATTATACCCAGTTTCATACAAAGTGAATCGAACACTATTTATTTTGCATATTAATTAAACTTTTTAATTAAGTAATGTTAAAGAAGATGGTTTCATTAATTTTATAGTAAATTAAATTAAGATAGCGCTTTGTATTTAATGTTTATTACACAGAATATATTTTTTAATATGATGGTGTTCAATATTGAGGATATGGCAGTCGTGCTATATTTTTATCTTCTAGAAGAAATATTTGAATATTATGTATGCCTTGAAAATCTCTGATGGCGGACAAAAAAACAATGATTCTTATTTTCGTATTCCAAAATGCATTTCGCAAGAACTACGTGGAGGTTTAAGTATTTTTTAACGTGTTAGGTATTTGTAATCTGCAATTACATGTCGAATTTTATAAACGTCTTACTTTAACAAAAGTATACTGTGCATGGTTGCTTCTGCCGCCATTTTAACGACTTTTTACGACACACCCAATAAAATTAAAACTAAGAGTTACTCATCAACCTGCTACCTGACTTTCTCAGTTTAATATGTAGGTATGTATGCGCTTGCGCACAGTTCCCATCGCTAAAATAACCAACGGAACTTGTTGCAGCGCACAAATAAAAAACAAATTCGCCGAGCCATTCGATCCGCGGCTTAGATCATCATTCTTTGCTTCCTGTGGCAATCTTGCGCAGGAGCGACAGAGATGGCGCGATGGTTAGTACGCGTTGGAAAGAGACGAGCACAAAAAGCGCAAAACAAAATGCTCGTTTTGTAGACAAACATAGATGCATAAGGTCGTGCTTCTGATATAAATCCCCGTGTGTTTTTGAAAAGTACAAGATAAAGGTTAAGGTTTCGAATTCTCATTAGTAATAAAACGCAAATAAACAAGAGGTTTCTAACAAGATTAAATATTCATACTGGATTGATTGCCATAACAAAACAATCAGCTAAGAAGCATTGTTATCACAAAGCCAGCAACTCAGACTACCAATATCGGTCGAACGATCGCGTGTTCCTACAAGGAAACTTAGAAAAAAACACTTTAGACTGCAATAGAATCGCCTGCGCTCGCGCAAGGTGCAGTCGACGCCCGGCTTCAAGGCCTCCGCACACAGGCGCACTTCGCATCTACCCGCACACAGGCGCCGCCATCTTTATTGTAATTACCATCGATTAGCACAGGAAAACTGGCCTATGTATGGCGGCGTTTTTTTTAATTCCCGAAGTATTTTTAACTTGTATCCGGTCAACTGCGAGCGCAGTGAAGTAGGTTATGACTGCAAAGTTTTTACTAAGAGTTATTTTTCTCGAGCTGTGCGCATAGTTTTATTCTTCGTCCGTTCTGTATGTGTTGTTCAACGTTTTCGTATTGGATGCCGTTAGAAACTTAGGTAGATAACCTATATGCATTAGGAAATTGTATTTATAGTGAAAATATTGTTAATTGGTCGAGCACAAATAAGTAAATATTATGAAATCTATAAAGTTATTAATTTTATTAAAACTGTCATTTTAGCATTGTTGTCATATTGCCTATTTTAGTAGTTACATTTTCATTTACATGAATGTATTATATACCTACCACATGCAAATAGCCACAATGATAATACGGATAATACGAATAAGACGCAGTACAGAAATAGGTACATTTCTAAGTCCACGTTCTGAACCCTTGTCGTGCTCTCAGGTGATCCGTAGAGTAAGTAAGAAGTATTTAATCATGTCAGCTTCTGTTATGAATACATACTTTGTTCCAACTCGCACTCGTTTCTGTGTTACTTTTAAAATATAGGTAATATCATTTGTTTGCTTATTACTTTATTAGCAAACTTATTTTTATTAGTTTGTTATATTTCCAATAAGATAAGAATGTGAAATTATATAAGAAAATATAATTAAATGTTTAGTTATAAAAAGCGTACATAAAATTAATCTATTCTTATTGAACACTTCTTATCAGATTTAAATTGAATCAGGATTATCATTACACAGAGTAACTATGTAAGAAACCGATCTTTATTACCACTTTATGTTTCTATACTTTTTTTCTAGGCCTCGCAGCATAAGTGATAAAAAATAAATAAATCCCCAGACAAACGCAACTTGTAATGTACGGCCCCACATTAAGCAGAGCTAGTGTAATGGATGACCATACAGCGACCTGGGGGAACCAGAATAAACATACATATATAAATATCAACAACCATGACCCGAAAACAAGCACCTGTGCTCATCACAGGGACCTCCGACGTATGCATGCCCCGACCAGGGACCTCCGACGTATGTAACGAACTAATTAACTTGGAAACATACATGGCTATACGATGGCTGGATCCCGCGTTAACTCGTGAACGGGTGCCATTTGAGAGTGATCGTCGTTTGGATACTTGGGGGTGGGAGACTTGCCGAGCTAACGGATGCAGATAAGAATAACTTTGTATAGACTAAAGAGACTCTGTAACAGTTCTTCTTCACGATGGTTTTTTCGAACTGGTGGTAGAGTCATGTTTTATTTGACATCAATAAGAACAAGTAATTTTCAATGTTGAGAATTGAATATTTCATTTCATTTCATTTCATACAGGGCTTAGTATTACCTTTACATAAATGTTTGTATTAAATTACCCTCGCCAATGCCAAAGAAACGCCGCGGACAGACTCCGGACAAAGAGAAAGAAGCTCCAGTTGAAGAGAAGAAGAAGCCGGAGAAGGAGAAGCTGGCTAAGAATAATAAATTGTATACTGTTGTGGCACAGGTGAGGTTATGCGTCTTCTAATAAACTAGATTATCATAAAGTCCAATCATACCTAAACTATGTTTCAAGAGTAACAGAAATGTAGGAAAACATCACTTTTGTTTAAGAAGGTTTCAATTTATTATTTGAAATCTTCTGGGTTGGAGTATCGGATCTACCTACAATTTATCGAAATGAGATACTATTGTCAAACTACGTAAACAGAGATCAAACTTTATCTGACTATAACTGACTACGTAAAAAAATTATCCGTAATACGCCTGGCCATAATGTTTATTCTTATTCAAATATATATTAGACTGTCTATAACAACTTCATCTCCATTCTTACATCGTAGCAAGGTTCTTATAACAGGCAACAAAAGACGGTTTCAATAAGTTTCACAACACTAGATGGCGGATACCCACAACAATACTATATAAAAAGCTGATATCTTACCCGACCAAGCCGACACTTTCCTCTACCTGTACGGCAATTACAGTCGCTCTGTTACTCTCCTAACTCGGTAACACAAAAATGAACGACAAAAAACTGGCAACTCACACGCAGCCAGGTAATCGCCAGGAATTTTCACTTACGAGAAAAATTATAGAGAGTGAAAATTGTAAACAAACTTGTAGTGGTTGCAAGGAAAGTGGTTCGCCGGCTGAAGCGTGGTGCGCGCGCAGCCGCCGGCGCTGCTTGACAGGTTTATTTCTCTATATATTGTTTGTGACCGATTCTTTTCTTTACATTTTATTATATTTTTAAATTAAATGAAGCACTAGTGGATGTAACCTATAATTGCGATACAAAGTTATTTATGCACTTCGATCGATGTAAATTTTTAATTATATGTTTTTGAAATCAGACACCTTTAATTTGACTGTTTGTAATTTTGCGAAATATCAAATTAGTATTGTCATTTTATCAGGTGCCCCACGAAAATTTAAAATGACTGTCCTGTTGAGATGGTTATCCTAAATTCTTTTCGATAAAAACAAATAAATTACATTCAAAACAGAATCCAGGTCGTCGCAATATTCTCGTCCTCATTTCCAGCTGTACTGGCGTTACCTTTGACTATCAAAAACGCCGTCGTCTGAAATTATTATTTGTCTGAGTCATAAAAAAGTAAAATTACGTCTCTATTTTCCTTTTCTTCGATAAAAATAAGTGATACCGACTTGAGAATTACGCTAATTAGTTCTTGTATTTTGAGATCAAACCATAACAAATAGTCAATATTTAAATTTCTTGTTTCAGCGCTAATATGTTTATTTTATTTTTGGATCACAAATTGACTTTACACACCCTCAAAGTAATATTTTTCTAAAAAAGTCCATGGTTATCGTTTCGTAGACGTATGACCGTTTTGTTTCTGTTTCCAACTAAGTGGGTTAAAGTATTATAATGTATTATATGTATATTCAAGTATAATTACAATTTCTGAATTTCTAGCTATCGTAACTTTTTCCAATATTTAGGTATTAAAATATACTCAAACGTAACATCGCAGCAAACCGACATCACAGCATTATTCTCATTTCATAATATTAAATACATATAAATAATAAGACAGAGCCTTTGCCATCTCTGCGAACGGTACCGACAACGGTAGCGCACGCGGCTACAGTTTTTGCGCGCGCGCATCCCGCACCGGCGAAAACGAAAGTGGAAAACTGAACAATTATGACATTGTTCTGCGGAGAAACACGCGCCGCGCAGCGCGGGAAACGCGAGCGGCTGATTTAATTGACAGCAGTGTGACATGTATGCCGTAAAATTTGCGGGAAAATCTTAGTATTGAAATCTGGGTTGACAGTATTAACTTAGAAAAGAATTAACTTTCTAAAGATTCTACTTTTCTCAATTTTTGTGTATTTATTATTATGCAGGGTGGCATTTAATATTTGCGAAAAATTTATGGAACCTGATTTGCAAGTGTTACAGTTTAATAATGTTGTATAATAAGACTTTTCGATAATTCTGTAAATCATGAATTATAGACGTTTACCATTACTACTGGTACAATGTCACTTCAAAATAGATAAAAACAAAACTTAAATAAAAAGAAAGTGCGCGGTAACGTGGTTTCAGCCAGGAACGTGACAGTACTGCAAGCCGAGCTACGTGTTTTCCGAAGCACGAATTTGGAGATATGAAACTACGGGCTTTACATTCAAAGTGCTATTGCAAAAGACTAGATAATTCGTTGAGGATAACATTCTAATCGCCGGCAGCAGTCAAATGAAAGCAATAATAATTTCTCGCTAAAACAGAGCACCCCGCCGATTGTTGCTGAGGCCCCACACAGACACATTGTTCTTATAAAAATACTGACTTTATACTCTAGTTTTAACTTCTATAAACAACTAGGGCAAAAGATCATCTAATATTTTTCAGTTACAAAAATATGGCGAACGTTTCAAGGTCTGCGTCTAGACTCCGTCTGGACCTAGTAATTGCCGAAGTCCTTTGCCAAGGAGTTTCGTAATTCTGGAGCCTGTAAGGTATTTATTCCCTTTGTTAGTACATCGGAGGGCACTGAGGTGAGTAATTGCCTGCCTTTGTAATTTTATAGCATGTTTGAATAAGCAGGGATATGTCATTTCGCTCTTGTTACTTAGAAGTAATTTTCGTTGAATATATATTTACCTAGTTTGTCTGTGAAAACTGAGAAAGTCCCTTTGACTTGTATTGTAGTTTATGGAATTGAGATATGTATTGTATTTGTGGAAACTAATTAGTAAGTACGAAACTGTAGTTATTTATACCCATACTCGAATATAATGCAACACTCCACGGGAGTTTACCCATAGTACTGAAGTGATCATTCGGCATCTTTATTAACACGGTCTTGATTTTGAGGAAGCTAAAAATACGGCGTCATGCAAGAGTGGACAACTACAAGCATAGACTGATGTCAGACACAATGAAATCTGCTGTACAATGGTGAACATCGCTCATCAGGACTTCCGAACATATTTGTAAAACCAAGCGGTAATCATAAATTCAAAGTAATTGTAAAAATATATCTTAAACAAATATGAGAACGATGCAGAATAAATTACGTTAAGTACACATTATTACTGCTTCCCGATAAACACAGACCCTTCACAAAACGATTCACGCAATTTTCAAGGAACGTTGCTTTCAAGCGGGACCGCCTAATAACTAGTTGTAGCACAAAAACGTTTGCATTCTACTTCTACGTCTATGAAAAAAGAAACAGAAAATGTCGTCGGCAAGTTAGTTGTATCGCTCGATATGATTATATAAATTACGCAGTGTCTCGTTACGAAAGGGAAACAGCGTAATGTCAGAGAGAAGTGTTTCAAGTTTACTGGCGCAAGTGCAGTGGACAGCGGCCGAGCGGCGCATAGTGTAGCAGTGCCGGACGAGTCTAGAGACATATCTTGTAGGTTCGTTTATTAATAATGTATATGTGTTTATTTATTTCATTATTACATGTATGATTTACATGGCCTTTAAAAGCATTAGTTTCTATACAATTTATGTATTTTTTTAACTCTTAGCTAGTTAAATGATTTATTTTACACTTTGGAAAGTAATTATCTAAATTATTGCCAGCTTAAAAGTATACTGCATCTCCATAAAATTATACTTTATATCTTTGCAAATTCTAACTCTGAATTCGAAAAGTATCTCGAGATATATCCCGGAGTGTGAAACCGCATAACCCATTAAACGCGTTTCCCTCGTCATTACCGCGTATGCAGTCAGAATGCACTTTCTTCGCACAGCAGCGCCGTCCGCCATGCTGCGGCGGCCGGCGGAACCAGCAATCGCCGAGAAAGCATTAGCAAATTATCTCCAAGTATTTACTTGAGAAAGTCAGAATTGTTTTATATGCGTGTTATTTGCTGGGTATATTGTTTGCAGCTGTTATAAAGATGTTTTGTAGCTGGTGGAAACTGTTGTATTTTTACGTTAATTTAAGCATTTCTGTAAACCGTGGAACTCAATGTATAAAAAGAATAATTCAAGTGAATCTATAAGAAAATATCGTTTGTATTAAATATTCGGATACAACACTAGTATTTTTTTTTCTGAAATGTTGTAAGGATATACTGTCATTAAAAAAATAATCTTAAACATGTCGCAATAAACATTATAATAATATTCTTACAAAAAATATTCAATTGAATATACCAAAGTCAACTGACAAACCATTTCATATTTGTATTACCCAACAACTCCAAAGTAGCAAATCACTCACAATCAACTAACGCTCAATTGATATTGATACGTCCCTAATGCCCTAATGCCTCCTTCACAAGCGGAGTAGAAGGAGCACTAACAAAGCTCTGGTCCCTTTCTATGAACGGCGCAAGGACTCCATGTTAACACAGGTGCCCTAACTAGCGGGTCCTTGGAAACGTTCCCACGCTGTAAGGAGAACTCTACACTGGATGAGGCTTAGGATTTTAGATAAATTTTCATTTGGAAATGAGAGAGTAGAGTTTCTTTTGTTATCTCGTCTGGGCGGTTCTTAGGTCCTTGTTATTTTGACCTCCATAATGAACACGTTTAAGTGGTTGTGTTCCGGTTAAAGGGAATGTAATTACTGGAACAAAGGCAATTTCAGCTGAAGTCAACGCATCATTAGTCAATATAATTATTACTTTAATATGAATAAATAATAACTACTTTATTACCAGTAGGTAAACTTAAATATTAACCAATTTCGAATTCATTTTGTTACAGGAAAACTGATCAAAAAACCACCTCTACTTTTCTTATTTAGTTTCAACAAATCCATCCTGATTTAAGGATTTGCTTATTTTTCCTTTCGACGACGGACCAAAAAAGGCATGAGTTATAAAAAAAACAAAAGTATGAAAACGTTATCAAAATAAACATAACGACTTATGTTGCCACAAAAGTCTAAACATAGCTTAAGATGATGGCATCCTAATCCGGTTCCTAGATAAACGCATCTGGCTGGACGCTAGGCATTCTCTACGCAGACTGGTTTGCCGCTAGCCTACTGCCCGGCAGATGGCGCCGTGCTACTGGCAAACTGCCGATTCAGCCGAGAAACAATGGCAATAAATAATAGACTGTCAGAAGCTGCTGGGCTCGATCTCATTATTGTATGCTTTTACAAGCTGGATAACGCTGGCCTCAGTCACACAGACGCAGACACCAACTGTAGAACTCTGTATATATTTCTAAGTAACTTACGGTCCCTACATTGTTCTGCGTTTAGCGAATCTTACCTGGAAATAATAAAAATACTGATCAGTATGTGAATTCATTGATAATTAATTATTATATAAGCTTGCCAAATATAATTCGAAATTTAAGACAAATAAACACTATTAGATTTCATCTGATGAAGTCTGAAATATAATTTATTTTCTGTAGGATTTCGAAACTCACTGAGAAGAAAGTAAGTACCTACGTGTTATGAGCAGGACGGAAAGTGAAGTATGTCGATCTATTTGCTGTAGTCCTTGGATTGCCTCGGGTTCTTTGTTATTTATAGAAAATTAGAGATATATTATTTATCATTATTTTTAAATATACAAATCTATAGGTTCTTATGGCTTATGATATGCGTGGGGTATATCTATTTAGTTACTAAGCAATTCATCTTAATGGCATGTAATCTACTCTAAGTTACAACAATTCGAGGCAAATCGTATTGTTTTCCACTGAACTGTTTAGAACCTGATTAGAAAACTCTCGTCATAAATGAATATAGAATTGCTGTGGTATTTTTCTTTTGGCCCTTTTAGAATATATCTATTGATAAAAAGCTGGAAAGTAATCGGCATTGTGCTAGCAACGTAGCCCTTTGTGCTCAGTTCGTGAGCTCGTTTGCTTGTAACATAATTTGGTAAAATAAACCTAGAAAGGTGAAACTTGACTATTTATAATAGATAAGGTTTCCTATTCAATACAACACATAGACACATTATAAACAGTCACAAGTAATTCTAAACAACCAAAAGTTGTTTGATTTCTTTAGGATCAGATTAGTCGCGGGCTTGGCATACGATTTATCACTTACTACTTAAACTTTCCTGATTTGAAAAAGTTGCTTGTTTACCCTACTGTATCTTGTTGACTTGTCACGATGTATCTAAGTAAAAAATTACATTATACGCATCCTTTTGTTTACGGAAATAAAATAATTTCCACATTAACATACCATACGATAAACATATATATTTTTAGGCGGTAACCTTTTCAATAGATATTTACCATGAGTGTTTTTCTTCACAATGAAAAAGGAGATAACGTCAACTTTAGCAACCATAAAAAGTGGACCGAACTCAGTGAAAACAGTTTCGATCCAAGTGCTTCCTGTCAACGACTTGTCAACGTCATGACTTGCCGGCGCAGCCACGTCAACGTGACGTCTCGGGAGGATCGGTGATAGCTCACGCTTGTCATACACACTGAGATTTAAAGATACACTCTATTTGAGTAGATTGTATCTTTTTTGTAGATGTTTTTAGAGTAATGTACCTTAGACCTTGGAATCTTAAGTTAAGATCGGTGGCAGTTCATAATTTATAATTTATCAGCTACACGCAAAGTCACGTTTCTGATTTCATAAAAGTAGTCCCGATACTCTCTCTCGCTCAGAGTCAGTAAAGTTGGCAATAAATTCCGTGTTACAATAAAATAAGAAGGAATAATATGTCGACAAAGAACCAGACTGAAATAACATAACACTTTTTATGTCCGCTACGGTTTGGTTCATTGTCAAGCAACACCAAAGTGCTCAGGCAACTTAATTATCCACAGGTTATTCATAAATATTAGAAAAGAGGTACACAAATCACGTTTCTTTACGAACGTTAATCATATTTTTCTCGTTCGACCCGTTTCTAACTACAGAAAGAAATACGAAAAACATAACAAATTTTCATATTTTTCCTTCTAATATATTTACATTTTTATGTACTTATACTGAATACCAATGAATAATGTTGCTACGTAGGAATAAATGCTAATACTTTTATTTTACATAAATCATGTAACCAGAATAATTTGTTCGTTTAGCGAAGGGCTGTGGGAGGGTGAGGCTGTGTAAACAGAAAACCCTTAGGTTCAGATGGAAGCCATGCTGTAATTACAGTTCTTTGTGCGGGCGAAGGTTTTACCAACCCTTCCGTTTCCGGCACACAATGAATATTTAATAAAGGAAAATCTTTCTGTAAAGAAAACATTTTTATTAAAGTACTTGATTGTTAGGTAACAGTGGAATATATGCTTGTTTGGATATCTCGTTAGTCGTATCAATTTTTCAACCTTGGATATCACAAACATTGATAGAGATACTTAATTTGTCTGTATTATAAAGTAATTACTTTCTGCATATTTGAATTCACTATATTTCCACATCTGTGTGAATTGTTCGTGTGCTGTCAGAGCTCTGTCGTGGCGGAGTGAAGTGACGCGCGACACCGCTGTTGGCGGCCGTCCTTGCTTCGCTGCGCTGACATGTGTGTCTAGAAGTCTAACGGACACGAGTGGTGCACGGTGCTCTTCAAAATTAAACACATTTTATTTTGAATATTCAGATTGTAGATTAATTGAATAAGTGTGATTTCGTGAAGTTAAAGAGTAAATAGAAATTTTACAGAAAAATGTTCCGAAATGTTTCTCTCTGCTAAAGTACGCTGAAACAGAAAAAATAATTGAGGGTGGTAATACTATGAAACTACTATAATGGAACTACCAATTTAAAAAAAAACTCAAAGGGAAATCCAATTTAGTAACTCTGTTAAAAGTAAGAAAAAATCTACCCTTAATTATTTGAAACTGAATTTCGTGTCGAAGCGACAGCCAGGGCTAGTATCTAGTATCTGAGCTAGTATGACATATTTAAACAAACTGTTTTATTAGGTCTCAAATTCAGAACATACATTGTATTTTTAGGTAATTGTGTTGATATAATATGTCAAACACGCGCCGGCTGCTCATGAACATGAGGTCTAATTCGAATTCTGGATAGAGGTTCTGATGTCAATTATACTCTTTGCTAGGTTTATACTGGCTGACTACGAAATTAGCTTTAAGTCTTTATATATTGTAGGTCATGTGTGAATTTTTCAGTTTGTTTCAGGTGTATACATTAATAAAAGTAGAGCACAGCTCCCTTCTCAGTTTATTTTAAGTTCCAGAATGAACATGATCAGTTTTCGGCCGATCTGGACCACCTGCTTGATGCCCAGGCTCAGGTTACCTGAATTCCTCTCGAGCACCATAAATGCTATTTAAATTTCCAGCGGATGACTCGTCACGGTCCCCACTTGCAGCTTCTTCCATAACTGGCTGTCGCTTCAGATGAAAGTTCACTGGCTAAGTGGGTAAGAGTCATAAAGTGTGCGTTTTAGTGAGCAGACACTCTTCAAGTGAGTTCCACATAACCAATGCAGCCGGCTGCATGGTATGCATGAGAATTTCCCACCTCCCTCCTCGATCCTCGTTCCGGAGGATGCCTAAAAAGCTTTGTTTAACCGCAAAAAAGTACATTATAATAAAATCAACAAAAAAAACCAACAGTAAATAACTGATTATATATTGATACATAGCACCACAAATATTTTTATTCTTAACACAATAGTAAGTGATAGTACTACTTCTTAAAGAACATTTGCGAGTTAAGTTTTTTCCAAACGTTGACATAAATTACCGGTACAAAAAGAAATTGATTAAAACGTCTCTGAAATGTTTCATCACAAAATCTTGCTAGGATTAAATTAGTCCGTTCCTATGTATAAAAATACAAGTATTCGAAATTATCGGAGCGTTAAAATTTCTAGAGGCTCTAGACTCGGGCGGGTTGCCTCAAAAAATAATAAACATTGCGCTCAAGTAAGCAGCCTGTGAACCATTACACGATCGCCTATTAATAACACCTCGAAAAACTCCCAGCTCACGAGTACAGCCACGTGGCTGTCAAAACCAACACGCCCAACACCAAAACAAAAGCCATAGCAAGTTTCATTTACGAACACAAACTCCAACTTAATTAGCAGCTTCAATTTAATATCCAAGTTTCATTGTTGGTGACATCTAGAGTGCTTCTGCAATGGCGTCACGAGGCATTCGAGTACCTGTAGATACGCGGGGGTATTTTGTAAATACTTTACAGGCTCCCGGGGCTGAAAGGTCAAGGTCATGGGGTCCCGGCGGTTGACGGCGACTGTACACGCACACGGTGGCGCGGCTACAGCCTACAGGCACGGCTGTGTGCGCGCCCAGACGCGGTTGAACGCCCTCCCCGGACGACCTTCAGCCCGGAGGGCGGTGGGGGCTGTCTAGGAAGCTTTGCACCCACTATATACACATAGCTACGACGACGGGGTTGTGGGAAAATTTCAATTTGTCCGCCATGTTGATGATTAAATATTAAGTGTTGCCGAACTCGAACGGGATTAGTATAAGGCTGTGTTGATGGTTTAATACCGAGTATTGGAAATTTGTTTATTGCAATATTTTGTAATTTAAAATGCATCTATAACTTGAACTTATTTTCGATTACTCTTGCTATAAACCTAGATTTACAACTCAAACAATAAATAAACAAAACTGGAAACACTAACAATTCGTGACAACGTAAATGCTCGGGTATATAAGACATTGTAGAGTTTGTACATAACGCCCTCGTCACTACATAACCCGAGGTTTTCACAAGGCCCCGAGCTCCCGAGGGATAATTTAGGTTGTTATACATTACCTAACAGGCCGCCACTCATCGCACACCTGCTTGGTTAGGCCTTCATCTCTAGGTTAAGTTATTTTATGTAATAAAATTAAAGTAAATATAAAATTAAAGTTCAGGATTCTGCAGAACAGTTTAGAATTAGAAATTAAACTATGTTTAAATGAGCTACTTTTGTCATACTAACGGTCGGTAGTTGGAATAATATGTAATATATTTAGTGTAAAGAGGAAAGATTTGTTTCAAGACTTAATAAGTAGCGTACCGATTCTCAAAAATTCTTGCATGGCTGAGCGGCGAAGTGGTCAGTAGCCCTGCCCCTAGGTTCTAGGTTCGAGTCCTGCTTTTGTCATTCAATTATATTATGATCTGTGGTCATGCTTGTTTATATTTATATATGTCTTTTTATTCTGGTTTTCCCCCGGTTTACTGTATGATCGTTGTCATACAGTTGGTGTGTTCGTCCGGGGATTTATTATTATTTTTATTATCGCTAATCTACTTGATACAGGAATAAAAAAACCTTCGCAGTTGTGCCATAACTCCATTAGGTATAAAAAATATAAAAATGCGTAAGAAGATTTAGCTTTGCATTTTTTTTTTGCTTTGCGTGATTACGGATGGTTGTTGTCGTCAGCGAATACATATTCCCTTATATCTTTACCAGAACCGACTTCACCATAAGGAAAATATAACGATATTGTGAAGATACTTTCAAATAACCTTAGTAGAAAAATCGTGAATGTCGTTGGTGCTTGTTAAAAAAGTATTACTGAAATAAAGTCTCGTCTCGTTTTTTTTGAGCTTTTTTTGTATATGATTTGATACTGAGTAAATTTAATACGTCTGTCTGCAAGGTGAATCTTTGGCGAATGATTATGAAGAAGAGGAAAGAACTCGCCATGCAGTTAATCGTTGTGATTGCAAGCGTACTTAAATTATTAATCAATGATTAATAATCACATCTTTTAGAGTATCTATACTCTAAAATGAATCGCTTTAAAGAGGAAATAAAATATCAGAACACACGCCGACGTCGTAGCACCGAAGTAATCACATGAAACTTTGTGTAACTAACAGAACAAGGCGGGCAAGTAATCGTTTATTCGCGAGAATCTCTACAACTAATCGGATTTTATATTTTGTATTTATTTTGATCTCGGTAGTACATTTATCGTAAAGGTTCAATTTCATTAATAATATTTCAAGGGGTCTATGGGAAATACTGGCATACATTGAAATAATACCGGAAGTGTTCTATCAACGATTATCCCAAATGAAAAATATTAGTCTGACAACCTGGTAAATATTCAAAACATATTACTGTACCTTCAGATACATGTTTAGAGAGACAACTGGCTGAATTGAATTATATTCAAACTTGTATTTGTTTTTCGGCTTACTTTGTGTTGTCACAGTAGGGTGGGTCATGGAGTCTGTATAAATCACTTCGAGAAATCGCAAATTTGTGATTACGTACCCCTCCCTCCGACGGGCGGCAGGGTGACGGGCCGATCAATAAATATATATATATATATATATATATATATATATATATATATATATATCAATAAATATCATACAATAAATAAATTTTATTCAAAATAGCGAAGTAGTCATTTGCGAAGTGAAAATTTGTTGATTCACGCGTAACGTTTCGTTATGTTATGTTTGGTAAGTTTATTTAAGTTGAGTGAAATACTTACTTAGACAAAGAAAATTATATTTGTAGTTCTTTATCCTAGTTTTGAAAAGATTTACACTTAGCGAAAGTCTTCTATTTCTTTATCTCCGTCGTCAAAGCGAAAATACATCTTTAGCTTCGGCTTTTGAAGGGTGTTGGAGGTGGACTGAGAGGGAAAAAACCCGGTGGAAAATACCTTTTCGGCACTCTTTTGTCAAAACTGTTACCTACGTGAAATAGGACGGGTACAGTTTGAATACTTTTAGCAGTGACGTAGCTCCGTACAGCTATTATATCACATAGGGGAATTTCTTTTGAAAGTTGAGCCTACGTCAGCCCATACAACTGGTTTGTTTGCTAGAATAATATACTAATATCACAAATATTTTCATTTTAACATAATAATCATAATTATTTTAAAGTAATTATCGTTTAAATGGAAGTAAATCCTCCATAATTTATTTTATTAAAACCTAAACGCCCAGATAAATATACCAACTCTATAGCTTATACATATAATACATATATAACACACATACAAATAAATACACATATATATATTTACATGTGTATTCCCGATCCTAGCATCCACATAGATACATATTCAGATTCAAACTCGCGCCCTCCGGTTATGGAGAAAGATACCTTAATTTATATATAAAAAATGGTATATATCAAAAGGATATACATATATAAAAAGGATATCATTATAAACACATATGCTAAAGTTAATGAAAATTACTTAGTGCAATCAACCACCGCAAAAAAGCTTTTAATGAAAAGCCAGCCTCGCTCGTTTAATAGCCAGTCTTTCTTTTTATAAAACTTTATTATCTTCAGTGAAATTATACTGTAGTTTACTGTTAAGAAACGCAATAGTCCATCATGCGAGTCCCGCCTGCACAGGCAGCTATGTGCCAACATTTACATAAATTATTATTACCTAGACTAATCGTCCTGACCGATCAAGGACATGTTGAGCGATTGCCAGGAATCCTGGATGGACCTCGGCTACCTCAAACTCAAAACTAAACTTTATCACAATCGAATAAACTCACAAATTCCAACAACCGATAAACACAGTTACGACCTTTTACTTCAACAGCACCCTTTAGCTTTGAAAGCGAAATTCGTACCTGGCATCAAGATTACGGCAAAGCTATAGTTAAACCAACGCAAGAGAGCCGAAAATCAAGTGGTTTCACTTTCAGGCGTGAAAAACAAGGACGGCCACGTGTGGCGGAAAGAGACGGCGCTAGCGGTGGTCCGTGACCTATCCTACTGACGAATGCGGAGTCCTCGGAATACCGCATTTTAACAAGTCGTCTAGACGTCTGCGTCTGTGTTTGTGTTTCCTACTGTGTGGGTGAGCACAACGCGATTCGGTTTCAAGAACTGTATGTTTGTGAGCGGGCGAGCGTAGCTTCACGCTGTTGTACGCGGATCGCGCTAGTGTGGGTAGCGTTGAGGCGTCCCGCTCATGGTGTCTGGAAAAGTTTGACTATTGAATCAAAAGCCGTCGAAAAGTAGACGAATTAAAGTCAGATTTCGCCGAAGGCTCACTTAAGCATTACTTAAAATTAGCTTGAGCTGTGTTATGCAATGGAGTAACCAGTTCTAGGTCTCATTTCAAATTATGTACTGTTTAGACATTCCTTTGAGCTGTCTGTCTGAGATGTTAAATAGAACATTTATTTATTCTAAAAGGGCTTTAAAGGGATATTAGTAAAATAAAATGAAAATGATTTTACGTAGGCTGTCTAGGTCCAGTAACTCTCCAGGCTGGTCTATCAATAACGTGGAGAACAAATTGGGTACATCTGCTAGATGTATCGCGGGCTTTAGCAGCCGGGTCTACGCGGGAGGCGTCCTCAGCAAGTTCAAGTGTGTTATGTGAGTTGATCACTACACGAGATTGGAGAAGGAATAAATGTGAACGCCCACATGGATGCCGTGTTAGACTACGCCGTTGTTTGTTTGTGTCTCGCAGACATTTAGGGGTTATTTGGATACTCAGCTTTAATGACTCTCTGTCCGCAAACAGAGCCCGACAGCAATTGTTTATTATTTTAATATAAATATTTTTTCCTATTGGTTCAAATTTTATTTTTACTATACTTCTAAACTGAAAGTTTTAACCGCCATATTATTCGTTTTTGACATATATACATTCAGTAACAAACAAAAATATTTCTATAGGATTAAATTAACTATAGGACAAAGAAAGACAAGCAAATAATTACAGATAGAGTGCAACGCCGGAATAACTTTGCACTACCTTGGGGATTTAATGAAATTTTGAAAAATGTCACATAATTTACCTACCCTACCTACCTGATATTACCTGCCAAATTATATTTAATAATTGTATACAAAAAGAAACGAACCCGGTTGGTAATATATATAGGGATTTTCCTTACTTAATAATAGCGTAAGAATTGACAGTTTCTCTTCGTCTACCGATTTTTTTTAACAGATATCGACTTTTTCATCTTCGTCAAAGAGTAAATATGATTTCTCAGTCGCAGATATTAACAATGAAGAAAAATAAGTTTCCGCTTCGAATAATCTGCGCTTCTCTAATTGTATTATCCAACTTAATTCTCAATGTAATATAAAATACAAAATGTATATTTATTTGAAAATTGATACCACTATATACCATACTCATAAATGCTTTTTAAATAGATACATCGAAATATAACCTCTTTTTGGGCACCTTCGTTGTAGTCCTACCTTACTACAAGTTCGACAAATAAATGTATAAAGGTCGTCCTTTCATATGAACGATCTCTCTCTTTTGAGCACCGCTGGTGGTGCATTGGCCTGGAACACGGTCTATCGTTTCCTTGTACGCATGCAGCTAGTGTTCACAAAGTGTCAAAGCTGTATATGACAGAGGTACCTGGGACGAAATGTGTTAAAGTTAAGAAGCCTTATACATTTCATTGAAAAAAAATGAAAACATTCTAACGCTATTCTAAAAATTCTACAAAAACCTTAAAATATCGCATATTTTCTTTGTGCTCAATATAGTATCATATCTAGCCTGTATATGTCAGTCTGTGACAAGCCTACGAGCGCGATTGATTTCCCCAAGCCAGAACGACGTAAGGCCTGTTTTAAACATTTATACCTATAAAAAACTAAATCAAGGGCACAATGAAATGAAATGAAATATTTATTTTCTCAACATTGACAATTACTTGTTCTTATTGACGTCAAATAAAACATGATTCTACCACCAGTTCGAAAAAACCTTCGTGAACAAGAAATGGCAAGAAACTTCACGGGTATATATTTTTTTTTCAAAATAAATTTACAGAATCTCTTTATGTCTATACAAAATTATTCTTATCTGCATCTGTTAGCTCGGCAAGTCTCCCTCCCCCCAAGTATCCAAACGACGAACACCCTCAAACGGCACCCGTTCATGAGTTAACGCGGGATCCAGCCATCGCCCTCCTCAACCATATTAGAGGGAAGTGAGCGACCCGTCACGCGACGCTACCGTAAGAAGACGTACTTTAGTGGCAATGACGCTTTAGACATTCATCGGGACGATGAACTCATCGAACATACAGACACATTACACATGTTTTGTTACAAGTACTAGTACAATCCTGTTAATGAGGGGATTATACCCAAGGGCTTTTATCATCCAAATAATCGAATAGTTTATAATATGCTTTTGCACACAACTTCTGCTTTATATTTTCTTTGAATTTGTCAATAGGTTATCCTCAGGAACCTTGTTATAAACGCGTATACATTGACCCATGAATGAGTTAGTGACTTTATGAAGCCTACTATTATGAGCTGCCAGCATATTTCTTCCTCTTGTGTTAACATTGTGCAGATCTTTTTTTCTTTTGAACAGGGTTATCTTCTATTTTACATACATTACATTTTCTAAAACATATTGTGAATGGAAAGTAAGAATTTCCTTAAAAAGAAAAAGTATTTCCTTAAATTTACTTCTAAGTGACACCCTTGGGCCGAGCTGATAGATTGCGCGAACAGCCCTTTTCTGCAAAATAAAATATATAGTATCGATGTCGGCAGCACTCCCCCACAACAGAATACCATATGTCATGAGGCTGTGGAAGTAACCAAAACAGACTAATCGAGCACAAAATTAAATGAAAATATTTCATTTCATAAATAGAACCCGATTTTAAAATATTTATGAACTTTCATAATATTTGACGCTAATAATAACTAAGGGAGAGTTATCTTCTCGCTCGTGGACTGGATTTAACGCAAGATTTTATTAGACATTCATATTAAATGAAAAAAACCGGTTGAAAACACGCGGCTTTACAGCAGCTTTAAAGAAAAGTTTTGGGAAATATTGAAAAAAAGACAAAAAAAGTTATATAACAGAACCTGGTCACCTAGGGTCAAATTTCCGAATATGTATTTCCGAAATGGCTCTACCAATACACCCAACGAGTTTGGTTAGTCCTCTACCAAACACCCTGTATAACGTGGGTAACAGCTTATTTTAGTCTTTTATCAAAATTTCGTGTAAATTCAGTACGTCTATCATTTAACAATATTTTAATTGCTTTTAATCAGCTTCAAAAGAACGCCGTAAAATGACGTGTTTTGTGTTTCTCGTAAAATATATTCTGTGAGTGATATTGTGTTTTGTTATTTGTGTTGTGATGGCGTCAAAGAATTTATGCGTCAACTGTCAATAGGAATAAATGTTCCATCATAGGTGTACAAATAAAACTCGCGATATCTCTGGTCTTTGATAAATTAATACTGAAAAAGTCAGTATTTAAGGCTTTGTACTAAAATTGGTAAGGCTTCTTAAGCTAGATAAGTTATTGCCTTATTATATCACATTATAATAGTTCAGAGGTTGTCGCTTTCATTGCTTTTTTACCTATTGTCGACATCTTAAACCTTTTATACGTAATGAAATTAAAAACAATCACTCTTTCATAAATCCCTAGGAACAAAGACCTCTAAAAAGCATCCAAAAACATCCGAAATGATGCAAGCGTCAGTGCTTGCCCTCATAACTACCCCCGTACTGTTGCACCCTCCCCCTCTCCCCCTACAGGGGTGGGGGTGCATTGACTTTCACTTCCACGAGGAATTCTGCAGTGGGGTGAAGAACCTGCTGGTTGAGTAATTTAGAGGTCGAGAGGAGTCTCGGGATTATATTTCGGTGGTTGATAATATTTAATTATTTTTATGCAAGTAAAGTAGTATATTTGACAAAGAGCTCTGAGTATGATAGTAATAATTAATGAATGAATTGCATGAATTAAAAGAATTGCAAACTATAAGGGACATTTAATTTTATTGTTTACAAATATTTTATAAATTAAGCGAAGCCCTGTACCATTTACCTTTTAAATGGAAACAATAAGCACAAACCGAAATCAAGTACACAATTCATGTAATTTAATTTGACAAACGAACATGCAAAAATGTTGCTCTTTAAAATCATCCTTTTATAAACACAAATCTTACACCCAATTGTATAAAAAACAATAATAATACCCTTTACAACATGAAAGTGAGTCCCCGGGCACGGGCGGCGCGGTTCACCGGCCGTAGAGGTGCCCCGCTACGCCGTAGCAATAGCGTACGGCTGTTTCTGAAGACTATTTTCCATAGAATTTTGTCTCGGGGCCTTTGAGAGGCTCAGACGGTTAAAACAAAAAGGTCAAATTCAGGTTTTGAGGTGATCTTGTTTTGTGTAGTAAATTTGTTTTTCATGTAATATTTTATTGTATTTTGTTGTTTCAAATCTTTTATTGTGCTGAAATCGTAAATGGTCTTATATTATTTTGACTCTGGCCTTACAAAACATGTAACATAGCTACTTAGGCGATCCAAATCATAAAGTTTGCTTAGCAAATGTAAACTTAGATCTGGAATGAATAAAGTATAAATTCACAAAACTGAATATATACCCAGGCGCTGATTTAGTAAACAGCGCCATATAGTAAATGTGCTTTTTAAGCATTTCGATGCGAGAGTAAATTCCGGAGCAGTCTCGGTCTGCGTGCGTTCTCGAGCGCACGTCGATCGCAGACGCCTTCCCGCTCTTTTAGCCCCCGCACTAATTGAGCACCCAAATTTCATAGTTGTTTACCGTACTAAGTTTCTAACGCCGTTTTCACGGCGGACAGTGGCTCGTTAACCGTACTTCTAAGTTTCTAACGCCGTTTTCACGGCGAATAGTGGCTTGTTAACCGTACTTCGTGGAACGTGAGCTTCGTCGACGGGGTTTCGTTGTTCCAGGACTTCAAGTGCTGTGTTCGAGTAAGTTATCCGCGTCGTTCTCAACCGCCCTACTGCGTGTAGGGTGGTTTTAGGGAGTTAGTCATCGTTGTTAGGTTCATATATTGTCCCTCCCCAACCCCTCCGCAATGGCTTCCCTAAGCTATGATGAGATTAGGAAGAAGTTAGCTGATAGTATCGGTGCTGAAGGCATTTATATAAATGCTGACAAGTTCCGTTTCCTTGATTCTCTTATCCCGCATATCATGGCGTTAACTCCACCAATGGCCCCTCAGGCCACCCCAGTCCCCCAGACCTCTCAGGTCTTAGGCCCTCCCGCGTCCCCTTCCTCCAGTGACATGGAGTGCGAAGAAATCGCCCCTCCGCGCCGCAAGCGCGCACCCGCGACCGAGTCATCCTCGGATGCCACCCCAACTGGCCCTGATGAGCCTCCCTCTTTCACCCTTGTCAAGAAGCGCTCTAAGAAGCGCTCGAAACAAGACCCGGCGCCCTCGACGCCCGTCCCTACACCCCCTGCGGCGTCTTCAACGCCAGCTGCCCCGGTGTCTTCAACACCCGCTCCGGCCCCGACTTCTGTCAAGGCCAAGGTCCCACCACCCATTTTCCTTCGGGAAAAGGGTAAATGGACTGAGGTCTCGACATTGTGCAATGAGCACAAGATCCTTTACACCCGAGCGGTAAACTCGGGTGAATCTATTAAAATCACTGTCTCGTCGATAGACGGTTTCCGAGCTTTGACTAAGCTCCTCACCGATAAGCAATATGCTTATCACACTTATGCTCTGTCAGAAGAGCGTAAGATCAGAGCGGTACTCAGGGGAATCCCGTTCGAATTATCGAACGAGGCCATCCTGGAGGATCTGCAGTCCCAAGGCTTCCCGGCACTCGCGGTGCATAAAATGCACAGCAAGTACGGGAGGCAACACCCTCTCGCTTTGGTGATTCTCGCCAACGCCCCCAAGTCCAGAGAGATCCTGAAAGGGGTTAGCTCTATTTGCGGCCTCTCTGGGATCTCAATCGAGGCGCCTCATCGCCGCGGTCATCCCGGCCAGTGCCATCGGTGCCAGTTGTACGGGCACGCGGCAGCCAACTGCCGCGCACCGCCCAGGTGCGTCAAGTGCCTGGTCCCGCACTTCACTAAGGAGTGCAATCGCACTCCTGAAACTCCCTCTCCTCCCGATTGCGTGCTTTGTGGCCAGTCCGGCCACACCGCAAACTACAGGGGCTGCCCTCGTGCACCCCGTTGTATGCGCTCCAATTTCAAAAGGGCGGCTCCCAAACAGGCCCCGCGCCTTTCTCAAGAAAACTTTCCGCCGCTGCGTAGCCGGGTTCCTCCGGCTGCAAAGCCTACTCAGCCCAAGCCTGCTCCAGAAAACTGGAGGCAGCGTCCCGCATCGAATCCCATCCCGGCTCCTCGCCCATACAAACCCACTCCTCAATCCTCCGTAGCAGACGATATGCGTATCGTCTGCGACGCTATTAAAAATGTCGATGTTAGTGAAATCGCAGTCTTAGCCCGTAAACTTAGGGCTTCACGTACTCCGACAGAGCGTTTGCTAGCTCTGGCGGAGCATAGTTCCCTTCTCAATTCATTGTAGGTTCATTTAAATGAATTGATCCCTAAATCATGCTTCGGCCGACCTCTGCCCAGCCCCGGCTTCACCGGAGGCTGCCCAGAACGGCCACCAACTCATGTCCCTTTGAGCACCTTCAGTGCAACTATCACTACAGGCGGAAGACCCGCTAGCGGGTCTCCGCCAGCGCGCCCAACTTCCCGACGGGTGTCGCTTCCGATGAAGGCTAACGGTAATAACTACAGCCAACAGGTGGTTTTTAGTGGGTAGGTGCCATTCTGGTGAGTCCCACATAACCCCCCCGCAGAGGAATTTACCTGCGGGCGGGTATGCATGACGCATCTTCCACCTCCCTCCCGTGAGGGTGCCTCGGCAGCAAAAAAAAAAAAAAAAAAAAAAAAAAAAGAGTAAATAATTAAAATGGTTTTTAGTTAACAGTTATTAAACATAACATTTATTTAACGGTCATTACAAGGAATAATACGTAAATGTAAATTCAAGCAAAAGTAAGTTAGACAGACAAAACCAACATGTGAATACGTGTAGAATAATACCATCCGTCGTTGAACAATTTACTCGCTGATTGTTTTACACAAAGGTTTCAGCCCGAATTAGTGCTGGGATTCAAAGGACAGGGAAGGTGGGGGCGGCACTTTGGATGCCTCCCGAATTATACGAAATAGATAATTCTAGACATCGATATCCTTTATTTATTTAATGTAATATGTAGGTATGGATTTCATAACCGTTTCTTAGTTTGCTCAGGTCCAATCTTGAAAGTTTATAGAGTACTCATTCATTTTTAACGACACCTAGTGTATTCTTATGGTGAGGTTTCACTTCAACTTAGATTCTAAACTTTGCTGCCAACGCGTTTTTACAAAAGAGTGCCGAGAGGAGTTTTTTCTTCTCAGACTACCCATAGTAACGTTAAAAGGCGAAGTTAAGTTATATTTCCGTAATCTCGATAATGGTGATGAAAAAGTAGACTTTCACCAAGTGTAAATTTTGTTTACTTATGATGAAGGAACATATTTTGAATTTGAATTTTTGAATTTTTTTGGCAGCTCGCTGAACCTGTCAAAGCCACGAAAGCTGAATATAATTGTACAATAATGTTCTATTGTTCTTTTGGATACTAATATAAGATTGAGAGTTCAATGCGGTTGGTGAATCTACAGAGAAACGGAATTATAAAATCTCATCTACAAACATAAAAGGCTTGCCAATATAATACTCTTCTCTCTCTATCTTAAATATAAATATGGGAATGTTTTGCCCCCGAGCACCGTAAATGCTAATTTAATTCTCAGCCTCTTCCCTAACTGGCTGTCGCTTCCGATGAAGGCTTAAAGGCTAATTACGCCAGAGCCATACAGGTGGTGTTTTAAAGGATAGGCACTCTTAAAGTGAGACCCACATGACCATGGCAGCCGCTTGCATGGTATGCATGAGCCTATCTTCCTCCCCGAACCTCCCGGAGATTCCGGAGGGTGCCAAACTGAACATTTGCTTAAGCGCAGGTTACAATGCCTAGATGACATTTGGTACACGTTCATTCAGCGTAACTTTTATCGTAACATTCAAACGTGACATTTATTGTGAGTTATATAATAAACGCTTAAGTGAGTTTTTTTGTTTATTTAGTTTTTACGCTCCCAGCCTTAAATCTTTTAGAGAGATTTTTATAAATTCAGAAGAAATGTTCTGTCCCTGAGAGTTACGCGAGCGGATTCGCTGAGAAAAAATTGTAAATATTAATATAGAAATAGTTCACATATTTTCAAAACCATTAAAAAATCCAGGATCGTTTGTAACAGAGGACGTCCCTTGGGAGGGCAGTCACTCCACGCTACTCCGGCCTACAGTGCGACGCATCCTACGCAGCCTCTCCGATGCTGTTTGGGAGCTCGTCTGGAAACTAAGTAACTAATCACTTCAGTGGGTGAATTTAATTATGTTATCATAATAAAATATGTTGTCTGTGTCATACTTCTCTTTTTACCCGATTGGGGGGCTATGTTGTTGAAATGCATGTAGGTACTCCCTAAACCGTTAGACGGATTTCAACATATGAATGAACAATAATTAGATTCGGAAATAACACATGAAAAGCTTGTCCTGGCCGTTGCCTGTGAGTGTCAGTTCTAAAGACACCATGAGCTATTGTCATCTCTATATTTTGATGTTTAGCCGATCCAAAGATTTAGGACGTCTAATATCTATATACCTAGATTTATTCTAGGTTAGATTACAGATATTTTATATGAGTAATTGTTCGAAGTATCAACGTTGGCAACGTAACGTTTGAGTGCGCTGTATATAATGGAAGACCTTATAGCGCAAACATTGCTGGCAAAGTAGAATTTTGACGTAACCAAACGTTCCAAACTTGACTCGGAGATAAAACAAAAAGGAATGTTAAAGCATTCTATTGTAGACAGCCACCCCGATAGTGTTAAGGATAAAAACTGTATTCGAAATGTAAATAGAAAATATATATATATATATATATATATATTAAAATAATAACAAAAGTGTTTATCCTTCAGTACATAAAAGTCCTCCTATAGGTTAGGGGTAACCGCACGGTCCCGGACCATTGCGGTACCTTTGCTGAATAAATTAAAAATTTTCGACTTTTGAATTGATTAACGAATCTTTCATCTCTGGCGATCGATCATCTGATCGCCGGCGACACCCGCGCTCGGACGCAGCTCCAGTACTTACTATTGTTATTGTTAATGTGTTATAGAGTTTCACTGAAACAATAGTTGTTTACATCACTTATAGTGTTTCATTACAAAATTTATTGCACGATTGAATCTTAAAACGCTGGGCCAATTGGATAACTAACAAATAGTAACCTATGTGGTTCTTAAAAAAAAATATTTAACAGGCCAATTTTTCGTCACTTTCTTTTTACATCATGACTCAGAAAAATAACTGTAACAATTGAACAAATATTCGTCGTCTCAACGGGAGGTTACTGTCCAGCCTTGCTGTCGACAAGTGTTTGTGTGGCTCCTACTTCAATGTTGTAAACTGATAACTAATCATTGTCTTGTAATAAATTTCTACATCAATACAGTAATGTACGGATAGTGGACTATTTTGATACGTAACAATGCTAGAAGTTTATTGGACATTTCGATCCCAGGCTCTTTACATTTACAAACCCAAAACATAAACACTTTTCACGTATTCCGTCGCAAATTTATTAGCACCTCCCCGAACTGCCAAAAACCCTATAAACGGGAAGCGTTTATCAGTCATCTATGCAGCATACAGCCGTGACCAGCGGGTTGAACCCCTGGTGTGAACCCGGCTGCAAGGGCGGCGCGTCCTTCCTAGGACGGGCGTTAACCCTGCGCCCGCCGCCGCCTCAATCGTTCTCAGGTTGACACGTAAGGCGATGTTACGACGCGGCGACACGAAACTTGACGCTTTGACGTCTGTCTGATTATTATGCCAAGCTTTTGTAATGGGAGTTGGATAAATATGATATGTACATACAGTTCGAATGGTTCGTTTCTGTTTTGTACTGCGGTTGAGTTTGTTTTAAGTTTGATTATTATGTAGAGTTTATTGCACAGACGAGATAGTTAATTTTTTTATGAAACGCGGGTAAATAAGACGTGTTTATTGCGAGAATATCTTTGCAATGAAATAGTTTTCTCAGTGAACGTAAATTTTTTATAAGATTAAACTGACTATTCGTACTTTTTAGATGTTGGGGTTGCTGTAAGGAAGGCTCTTTTTTATTGATAAGGTCATCCAAATTATACTATCTTTTTTGTTTATTTAATTCAGACTGGATATCCAGTTGGTATATTCGATATAGAAAGACAAAAAAGAAACTTGCAAACATTTTGAGCATAAGACGAAGCAAAATATTCAAGTTATATTTTCAAAGAAATGTATTTCATTGCAAAACCATATTTCACAAAAACACGTTTAATCTTATTTCGCTATAGATTGATTCTGTGAATAAATTGAAATGCCTTCATCTAATCAAGGAGTTAATCGCTAGCTGTCAAAATGAATGGTGTTTACTCGGCGCGGCGCTCCCACGGGAGGCAAGGGCGCCCTCTAGACAGCCGGCTGTACACCTCGGTGCCTTTGCCTTGTGGCTGAGGATTTAAGAAGTTATGTGATTTGGCGGGAGTGGTGGACCCATTTTGAGGTTATGTTTTAAAATTACCTAGTCGTCAAAATGTTGCGATGTTTATTTTTCGTTTTATACTTTAAATTGATGTTTTTGAGGTAAATTTGTAGAGCGGTTTACACTGTAGCGGCTTGTCTCCTTATTTATATGAAATCATTATACTGTTAAATAATGACAAACGGTACCCGCTGATAAACTATGTGCGTAAGATTTTGGATAGAGATAATATTTCTGATGGAATACTAAGTGGACGGAATATTAAAGATACTGAAAAGTTCCTAATTCAGAAACTATATGAAATAAATACAAAAATTACTAAAACTCGTCGTCGTCAGCTCAAAGTTCTAATAGTTCTTTATTTTATTTTCCAAGTTTCTGTTCTAATCGAACCCATCACCCACAACCAATCGCGACAACACTGACTGTGACAGCTGCTAGCAGTTTTGGTTTTACATCAGACAAAGATATAAAAGTTTTATTTATAATTAAGTATGACATAACTTTCCACAGCCGCACTCATCCATCTATTGAATAACCATTACGCAATAACTGAAAAACAATAGAAAATTAATGCAAACAATGAAAAATTAAGCGCAAATATGTAAAAATAATAAATATCTTTGTTACTGATGCATAAATTAGAGATCTGGTAATTGTTGGTAGTGTGGGAGGTGGAAGGTGGAAGGGGGCTTCCCTCAGAATGAGGAAATGTATAATTTAACTGTTTTACTAGAAAATATTAATTTTTATTACGTGAAGGTTGTTTATTTATTTAAACATGAATAAACTACTGTTTTAATGCTTAAACTTATGAAAATAAGAAATTTATCACAGAAAATGTGTCCAGTATTCCTAAATAATACCAATCAAAATATATCATACTTTAAGAACCCACTATCGTTTCGTCACCGATGTTTATTAGTATATTTAATTAAAATATAGGCAGACTTACCCAATATTTCTACAAACAACTACGTTATTTCATTTACATACTCCTACCTTCATCTAAACATGAACGCAACCCTCAAACAACCCCGCAGCATTCCACACTTAACCTTCACCTCACCCTACAATGACCAAAAACCCCCAACCGACAGGGTGTTCCAGTCGCCCTTCAGACTTCGGTTCATCCCCCGCCCGCCAGGTTCCAGGAATCCCGTCTGAGGATGCGTCCCGGGGGTTCGATGGTCACTACTTGCGACACATTGCTTAAGGTCATGCTGCCTTGGAACGGTAGGTACGTAACCATTGGGTATTTTCAGTTGATAATAATTAATTATTGTGAACTGCTAATAATTTTGCCAGAATGTATATACCTTATTGTCCATTAATGTTGAAAATTGCCATTTTCATCTACATTAATACAGCGCAGTACTGAAAGATTGTAATCTTAAATATAAACCGCGAAAGAAGACGATTATAATTATGCTTTGCATAATATTTAAGTTAATTAATTAAATATACAAAAAAATCACTGCAAAATAGAGTTGTTACGTACCGTGATCCAACAAATAATACTTCGAAAGATAACATTAATTTCTTGGCTAAACTTTGCAAGAAAGTGCTAAATTTATAATAATAATAATTTATAATATTTCTAACAATCACACCACATTATCTAGCCCAAATTAAGTATCATTAAGAACTTGTGTTATGGATACTAGATAACGGATAAATAAACTTAAGAAATATATAACACACATACATATTTTTTTTTCATTTATAAATATTAGAAATAAACTTAAATAAACATACATGTGTATGTATGTTGACTAGAAAGCAAATATAATAAAATATCTGCCCTTACCAGGAATCGAACCCGGGACCTCTGGAATGGTAGGCAAGGATACTTACCTCCACACCAAACAGGCCGTCAATAATATATAAACTTAATGAAAGAGTACCACATGACTCCCGTTTAACCCGTGTTCATGTCCTCCGACATGAGAATTATCCACAAAGATTTTCGTCATAATTGAATACTTTAACAAAATAAATAATTTAGCAACAGTTGACACGTTATATCGTTAAGACAATAGTATAATAGAAATACTCAGTTTAAAGGAAAAAGCAGGGCTTTAATGCCCAATCATAGGACATTGTTGCATGTAGTAGGACATTTACAAACAAACAAGAATATTTATAAATTAACTATATGAATAAGTAAAATAAGGAAAAATAAACTACAGATAGAATACAACGCTACAATACTAGGTAGGTAGGGCAAAGTGGCCATAGGCTGGCCGAATTACCGGGTTCGATGGCTATACATCGCCATACGCTGTGGATAAATGTTGAGCAGAATACGAGTAAGGTAAAACGATGGGTGACTGCAACACGTGATCCTAGTTCGGCGGGAACTTATTTTGCACAAAATTAAAAAAATAATATTTTATCTGTTGATGAATTAATCAGTAGTTTTATTAGGAAATGATATGAAATGAGATATTTATTTAATAAGATTTTCAAGTACATATAAGGTTTTAAACAATAAAATAGAGTAGGTAGAAAATCTGCCATCCAGGCGTTCAAATTAGGACAATTCTTACTAATTCCTAGTTTCAAATTTACATTACATTCATAATTATAATTTGTTTAGTTTTGTTATATTGATTATTTAATTCAAAATTACATTTTAGCATTTATATTTTAGCATATGTCGTTTTAGGAAGTGCTTATAAAAATAGTCAGACAGAACGGACAACGCATGTCAACAATCATCCGCGCAGAAGTTTAAAAAAATATTTACGATTTTTATAGTTTATATCAATAAAAATACAGGAAAGTATATAGTAATAAATCTAATAAAATCTACATCAAAACGGAAAATCTGGCAAAAATATGAAAATTATTAAGTTTCTCAGATTATTACTGTAAATTGAACATCCCACAAAAAATGCATATTCCTCTTTTGATTCTGAAAACCGAGTATTGATTTAAAGAGTATAAATCTCCAAGGTGAGGCGACGTCAGCGAAGACTGGCGAGTGCATTATCTATGCGGCCTCGGTCGGGTATCGAACCCGCGCAAGTGGGTCAATGCGGCGTCCCTGCTGCTCAGCTATTGCCGTATTTAGAACTTGTTATTTGAACTAAGTGTTTATGTAATCTGTGGACGGAACCTTCTTGACTGCTGACTTGGGTGTAGCGTCTTTTTCTAAGCTTTGATGGTTTGGGTGCAAGTGCTGTGCTTTGGCGAATGTATTAAAAACGCTTGCTTTGTAGAATAATTGTCTAGTATTTAGAATTTTTTACGTCATGTTTAAAATATCCATAATTTATCCTAAAAATTACACGTATGCCGTAAGTCTCTGTATAACACCCGCCGTACTGAAGATTTGTGTGATCCGGATAAAGACTCAAACAAATTATCTTTGACCCGTACTCCTTTATTCATGCGGTTTGTATTTAAGCTAGACCCATTGGTGTTTAGGGCTCTGACTCCTACAGTTTCAGGTTCCATTGAATCTAACAACAAAAGCACGGGAACTCGAGAAACAAGAAACTGTATCCTCTTAGCGGATTACAAAATAAACAACTGCTAAAAGCTACACTGAAGCTATTCCCCAAAAGTTTTCCTCTCCACCTTAAAAAGACATCTGGTTCTATTAGTTAAAGTTAAGTTAGTTACTTCGAAACAATGGCTTGTGTTTCCAAAAGGGTTAAGAACAAAAGATCTGAGATACACGTCTCACAAATCACAAGCCTGCTTATTCCAGGAACCAGTACGGGAATATAACAGAGCATGCTTAAAACTAGTATACATTTCCAATAGAATTGTTGTGTCAATGTTACATACAAGTGGTCTCTGGGGCCCAGATTGGAAGATCATAAAAAAGTGAACCTATCAAATGAACGGATGTAGACCAGAAGTTCCTTCAATGAGTCCAGAGTGCCTCGGACAGAGCCAAATGTAAAGGAAGAACTAGAAGACAGACCAGCAAACATACAGAGAACCATGAAATGGTTACAGATATTTCTTTATTTCATATTAATGTGAAAATAATTTAAATATTAATGAACCTTTTCTTGTCGTGACGCTCGAGCCCCATCTAGAAAAATGTTTTACGGCGACTTGGAAAAAAAGTTTCTCTAAAACGTTACAAATACGTATGAAGGTCGATAGACCATGAGTCTAAGATTCGATGTTCATTTTATATCCTTGAAATCGAATATTACATTTTTGTGTCTATTCGGCATGTAGATTAACAAGGATTTGTCTTTGCACATGGAGCCATAAGACATAGACAGTAGACATTTATTCAGGTCTGCTGAACGTCTTACAGTGGGGGTGTCGTTATGCTGCGATAATTACATGGTGGCGTAGCAAGGAAACGAACTGTTGATTCCTTGGAGGGGGTCAATTATATAGAGGAAGGCAGTCACTGAACTTGACAAACGCAAAGCGGAAACCTAGTTACATTTTTAAATATAATTTAGACGTAGTTTGTTATTAGTAATATTTTTTTATGTTCCATACCTTAATGTACAAATATACATCTATGTTTTAAGAAATAAAATTACCTGCTAGTTCATCTTTATGTACTTGTTTACCGAAGAGTGTAGAATCGTGTCAAATAATCGCAATCAGTGACTACGACCAGTTATCGAAAAACGTATCCCATGGCGTGAACAAAAAGTGGTTTATTTTTAGTAATTTAAAATAAAATATTATTTAAATCAAACAGTGGTGCAATGATCCTACCTCTAACGCACCTATTAACGTGTCATGCAACAAACAATAAAAGACGTTTCGTCTTGTAATTCTTTTTATCCTCTTTATTCGTATATAACTATAAGATACAATATAATACTCAACTAAAGTCAAGCGATGTCATTTCGATGTTCACAAATTAAATATTTCAAAGATATCTCCAAGCCCACATTTTAAATTATAACATAATATTATATCGATAGCCAGTAATCACTTTTAAATAATCAATTATTTTGAGTACTTTCCCGTATTTGCGTCAACCTGGCAAGGTTCGAGTTCAAAGAAGTACACACACACGTGATGACAAATATTTGTTTTTTATACTGATATTATTTGATATTAGTTATCAAAGGGAGTAAAGAACACGGCCCAATTCAATCGTTTTCATACTTCGTGTAGCCAAACAACTCGTATCGACACGATGTAAGACAAGTACTACACACAGAAAGTGTAAAAAGAGTTCGGCACATATTGTGCAAGCGCGTTGTTTGTCTGCGCGCGTTGCGCCACTCGGCAGAGACCTTGCGCCGGCGCAGAGAGCGGTGAATGCGAAATTACTAGTGTACGCGCATACGGGAACATTTTGATGATAGAGCGTTTTATAGAGAATAATTATATCTGAATATTTATAAATCCTGTTTGCACGAAACTCTATGCTAATAGTGTCGATTATTGAACAAAGCCTCGATACCTCTTGTTCTAATCTTCAGAAACTGTCAGGTATTAACCAAATGAATTCCATTGTTAAGATTCTAATCGAATCAACGAACGCCGCCAATTATAAAAACTAACAGAACATTCCCGAACTTCGCAAGTCAGTACAAGCTGACCGTGTCTTCAATCTAATCTACATTAATCCTGTAACATTTCGAAACAGTACAAAAATTATTGATTCATGTGAAGATGTATAGGTAAATCATGTCAGCGCGTAGAAATTTTCCACGCAGATTTCATTAGAACCAAATCGCTTAGGATTGGCTTGTGATTCGCAAATAGAGGACCTTATTGCCTGTTGCATTTAGAACAGAATATTTCATAATTTGAGTGTTATCAGCGCGGGAAGGAAGGCGAGTGCAGCGGCGCAGGCGCGCGGAGGCCGCCGGGCCAGCGACCGCGCGAGGCCGGACCATGTTAATGCGCCTCTCAAGGTACGTGCCCCAGTTACGCTATCGCAACCATCTAATGCCGCATAAACTGCTCTAACACTCAACAAATAAAGCCGTTTATTCCCTAACTGAACCGAAATAAACAGCTTGTAGATGAAGTTCTGCGCTGCGGTCGCCGTCGGCCGAATGCTAGACGCAGTAGAGCCTAGATTGCAGTAAATCGTCGCTTAAGCTAAAATGCATTCGCGCACAGTCGGATGGAGACGGTGACACGAACGCGATCCTTTTAAATATAATCAGTGTATTGTAGAAAAAAAATGGCAACACTTAATTTTAATTTCATATAATGAAGCAGTGAGGTAATTTTGAATGAACAGTTTTATTATTTAGTATCGTAATTAACATTTTAGGAAACGCTTTGGTTACGTCTTGCAAATTGTTCTTGTCCGTTTTGTTGTTAACTATACAAAAACATTGACGAATGGGGACGTGCTCAGAATTTAACTAAACTCGTAGGAGTTTTTGCTATTTGATTTTATTTGAGAAGGAAAGGCCTAGTCACGTGCACACACGAGCTCAGCACGCACACAAGCGCGGTCGATGCCACCCCTATTGTCGTGGCTGTACGTACAAGGATCACTCAGATTGCACACAATGACAGTTCATTCAAAACGCCATGATCAATGGCGGAACTGCTGCCAAATATCTAAGTATCATATGAGGCGTATATGTAGATAACTCGGCTGCGTTCAAATTCATAAAGCGCCAGAGCTTTGTTAGGATATCATTAATGTAACTGCTCAATGGAGACTGCTCAATGGAAATGCTGGATAATTAAATAAATAATTATTATCTTTCCCTATGATAATGAATGGATATACTTTTTGAATATATTTTATTACAAAGATCTAAATACGTTATGTAAGTGTATGTATATAAGTATTCATTTATATATTTATGTGTATACAAGGTGAGGCAAAGGTAATCGTCCGATGTTTTTGGACTGTTTGGCTGTAATTTTTTTTAACAAATAAAAATCTTTGATTCTGTTTGTGGATTATTTATATATAACTTATTAGAATTTTTCCCATCAAGTTGAGAAGATGATATCGCACAAGTGGCCGCCGCCAACATTGATGACCATACGGGCCCTTTTTATTGCATTTTTCATCACTTTTGCCAGAACTTCAGGCGATAGGTTCGTGCATTCGTGTCGGATGTTGTCCTTGAAGGCTTCCAGAGTCTGAGGCTTGTTCAGGTAAACACGACCCGGTGATCTTGGCGGCCAGTGCAAATCGCCAAACCGAGAGATTAGGCGGGTAATGGCTCTTCGTGGATAACACAAGACAGAAGCGATAATTTTGACGATTCACGTAGCCACTGAGGTGGAAATGAGCGTCATCGCTCATGATGAGTTTCGATGAAAAATCGTCATATTCTTGAACGAGATTCAGGATGGCTCGAGCGTAGGTTACGCGCGTTTGGCGGTCAACAGGTAACAGCTGATGCACTGTCTGCACTTTGTAAGGGAACATCTTCAGGTCTTTCAGTGCTAAGGCCCGATTGCGTGGGACGTCGTCTGGTCGATGTTCCGGGGTCCATTTCGACATCTTCAGCTACCGCGGCGATATTCTCAGCAGAACGACTGGCCCGGGGCCGGCGACGCCGAGAAGCATCTCGTGTTCTCCCAGTCTGTTCAAGGCGGGCGGCCAAACGCAGCAGAGTCTGTCCAGTTGGTGTCGGACGGCCGCGAAATCTGCGACGAAATGCACGCTGCGCCAACACCACAGACGAATTATTTCGCAAAAAAATGGAAACAATTATTCCGCGTTCTTGAGGAGTATAGCGATTCATGGCTTGCTGACATGTATTTTACATCTGTTTACTTTAAATATGTCAAAACTGATTTGACATTTGACGCCATTTGCAAAAATTATAGCGTCTTCCAATAGGGTGATTACTTTCGCATCACCTTGTACTTTTCTATGAGTAAATATATTTATTCAAAATGCACTGCCCTACAATAGTTCCGAGACACTATTTTCAAATTATGAAATGCCTGGAAGAGATCTGTCTTTTAGTGATAAGTCCGCCTGTATTGTCATTCTCTTTTCGTTGGTTAATTTCTTTTTGTGTATTTTAATTTTTGTAACTAGTTTGGCAATGAAGTGTATTTTCATTTCATTTCATTATAATTAATATAACTTCCTCGACATCTAGCTATCTGTAGGCTTTGTGTAAAGTGGTTGTGTAAGTTTGAGTTAACAAGTTCCGAAGTAACAAGAAGGAGACATTGATCTTAAGTAACTAGGCATTCATATCGCAACTGCAACTAACGTTAAGAATAATATGATCCCTATTTAATAGCTTTAAATAAATTTATTTACGGTATCTATGTAAATCATTTCCTAATACATATTTGTAAAAATTGTTGAATGTAGCATACTTAAGGCCGTTTTTTTAATTCTTTGTTGCCAACTTATGTTATAATAATTTGCCATGGTAACAAACACATAATTATTTAACTTGAACCTAATTTGTTTAGTACCCAAACGAAAACTGCAAAACTGCTAATATAAGTACGATATTATAAAAGTGACAAACATACCTTTTTAAAACCAATCCATGTCCTACACGTAACCTACAATAGCTCATAAACACGTTTCCCTGGACGAACAGTTCCTACATAACTTTTCTCGTGTCAAGTCGGTCCCACTCCGCCACGCGGTCACGTGGCATGCAAGCTTAGCCTTCGAAAGTGACTTTGGAACTTTCGCCATTGAGCTTAAACAAGCTCGAAATAAGCCCCTACGCATGTGTTACGCCGGAAGCTGTAGCAATAGTGAAGTTTTGAAGGATGCGGCGTGGGCGGCATTCAACGACTCCTTGCTTAGGTGGAAACGTTTTCATTGCCATTTAGAACCTTTATGAAAGTTGACTTATGTACGATTTAAGTTGTTCTCGTGTCTCTGATGTTTCGATACCATTGCAGGTAAAGTAATAACGAAGAATAGATTTCAGAAAGTACGGATACAAGAAATCAAAAATCAGCGGAGCACATGAAAAGATATAGTTTTATATACAATTTAGTATATAATTAATAAACTTTATGGTTTAATGGTATAAATTTATCTAACAAATGCCATATGGCTGAAAATAAAGCAAATCTTCTATTATATAAGACTATAGAGTGAGGTGGAAGACTAGCTAAAAGGAGTTGACCATGTTCTACTCATACCGACACCTTAACGGACTGAGGATGTAGATAGATCCAGTTAATTTAGCTTATTAAGTAACCGCACTAGAACGTTTTGCAGATGAATAGTGATATATAACTTAAGACATTAACTAACTTTAGGCCTCTTTTCTGAATTTAGTGACGCCATTTTAATAACCTTGCAAAGATTTTGGAGACATCCAAGAACCCAGTCCAATGACCAAACCATGGAAATTACCCTACATTAATAAAATACAGTTCGCAACTCACAATCCACTCACATTACATAAGAGGCGAAGGGCACAGGCGTACAGAGTTGTAATTTGTTTAGTAACACAACATTCGCAATTTCCATCACGCATACTCCGCACCAGTTCACCTTAGCCCCAGTCAGGATGCAGGTTCGCGGCGCAAGCGCAGCCGCACACATTCGTGCGCGCGGGCGTGTGTGCGCGACACTTACGTAGCTACGTGTGTGACACGACCGCACACTTTCGGTCACGATTCGATCTCGGCTGAGATACAACAACGGGGTCGATTCGTGTTTTGATTGATTGCTAAAGGATCTGTGTTTGCGTTTGAAAGCTTGTATGTCATGTTTGTTTAAGAACGTACTATTTGAACAGACTATTGCGTAATATTGTATTTGTAATGTGTTTCTCTCTATTGTAATGTCTTTTAACCAAGAGATTGTTAGCTCTTTATCAGAAATTAATGTAATACAAAGTAACAAGTTTTTCGTGCTTAGACGTAGCAACCTAAAGGTAAACAATATATTAAAATAAATACATTAAAATATATTTCAGTAATTTTTTTTTTATAATTCCCCAGAGAATAACACCTACTGTATGGCCCCAAATTATGCAGAGCTTGCGCTATGGATGACCATAGAGTGAACTGGGGGGAACCGAGAGTAAACATACATATATAAATATCAACAGCCATGACCCGAGAACAAATATTTATGTCACATGTCATCACAAATGAATGCCCCGGCCAGGACTCGAACCTGGGACCTCCGGTGTATGAGACAGGGCTACTGACCACTACGCTACTAGGTCGTCAAAGTTTAATTAAAAAAGCCTACTGATATTTTATTAGAATACCAATACCATTAATTTGATAATCTAAACTAAGTAAATATTTCCAATTAAACTTAAAATAATTATAAAAGCAGCGATGACAATCGAAACTATACCTTACAAAGTAACGGCTCATACAGAGTAAAGGCAAATTACAGCACAATATTAAAATTAATACTCTAATCATATTTTGTGACTTTGTATCTACGCTCTACACATTCCCCCATCCTGTCTGAACGAAGCCCACAAACATCCGACTGACAACGGAGCGCATCTCGGAACTGCACCGCACGGAGCGGCGCACGCGCAGCCCTGACCCACATGCGCGCGCGCCAAGTGCAATGTTGGACACTTGCGCTGTAGCGCGGGAAGTGCGAGAATAGACGCAGGAATTTGGCACCAGGAATATTGGCTTTAGAGGCAGTACGGATGTTGGAGTTTTTATAAGAGTCAGTTGTGACTCTATAGACATTTTACAAGAGTTATGTCTGTAGAAAATTATTCTTATCTGCATCTGTTAGCTCGGCAAGTCTACCTCTCCCCAAGTATCCAAACGACGAACCGCCTCAAACGGCACCCATTCACGAGGCTAACGCCTAAGTACCGTATAGGTGTGCTGTAACTGCAGATATAAACTGCATTCAAATATATGCTTGCAAATATAGATAATGTCATGTCATATTAAAGCTGAAATATTTGACGCCATTTACAACAAAAACAACTTACTTACCCTAGATGACGAATCGCGACATCTCCCAAAAAACCACGAATAATGGGACTTACCTAAAACAAAAAAAAAACATACATTAATAACGCCATCCAGTAGCAAACATTGACAGCTACACTCAATATCCCTGTCACCTTGAACACCGTTGGAGCAATTTATATGAATTGGGTCGAAAAATCCGAGAAATGTTGTGGCGTCAAATTTTTATGGCTTGTATTTTGACGCTGAGGGTGTGTCAGCGCACCCTGGACGCAGTGAACCGTTAATGAATAGCACCTACCTATCACTTGCCATACGATTTTCTACCTTATTTTGGTTTAACTAAAATCTATTCAATGATATGTATCTAAATGCCTAATTTAAAAGGTTAGAATTAGACACGTGTCGAAGAATTTCGAGATGAAAAAATTATTTTATTAATTATTTACATGGTTCTGCTTCCGATTTTTTATGCTGACTATTAATTAATACGTTTTCTAACATTTACATAAAAACAATGAAATATTTTAGGTCAATCTACGTTATTAACGGTATGACAATAAACATGCAGTAATTGAGTTCCTAGGTGTTCTTGACATTTTCAATAAGTTTTCTCTTTTTCGATTAGAACTAATTTTGAGCCAAATTTAGTTAGGGTCGTACTGCAATTTTTTTTGCAGCTTTCGTTAATTAAATAGTTAGAAGCCTAGACTGTGTACATATTGACATGTTCGACTTAAACTCGTCTTGTAAAGCGGAGGTCTAGGTTGCTTGGCTTTCCGTTACAGCTTCCAATCACTGTGTTTGTATGTCTTCATAATATCTAAAAACTCTAACAAGTAACGTATTTTATAATTCCTATAGTATTTAAGGTACTCTGTAATGATGAAAATAAGACGAGAATATGACTCTGCCACTAGATCCTTAACTGAATCACACTATAATAAAAGTTAGCTACTGAGTCGTTTTTCAACAAAACTTAGTTATTTCTGTAAAGAGGTGATCTGAATATGCCGCCGACAACAAAGTCGTAAACCCCGCTACCGGCGATGAGTCTTTTTTATGACCTAACGAGACAAGATGAACCGACTGTATTAAAAAAAGGGTCTCTCAAGAGGACTTACATGTGAAACCTCGCTTACACGTCGTTTTTAATATGGGGAACTGTTCGAGAATACGAAATTTTGATTGTTTTGAAGACATCTTAACAATAAAATATAAAATAAAATGTATTCTTGAAGAACATAAGATCTCCAAATAAGCGCATTAGATACACATAACTAGCGTATGTGATGACCATACAACAAACCAGGTGAAGAAAAGAATCAATAGATTGAAAACATGTTTATTATTATTTTTATCTATGTACATATCAACCAAGGGGTACTTTTCATCTAGAAAAAAGACGGTTCCCAAGATCTCTATGTAGATACAAATATAACTCTATTTCGACTGCACAAGTCAATAGACCATATCAGAAAATGCTCTGTCTTTACTGATCCACCGAAATCTATTTCAAAACCATCATCTTTGAAATGAACTGATAAATAATTCAAATAGTGATGAATAATCCTCTCCGGCACCTCGGCATAAATCACCGGTGAAGTTTGAATTCACTGAATGGAACTGAGCACGTCGTGAGGCCGTACGCGGCCTGACCCATTCGAGAGATTCTGCGGCCTCCACAGTCGATTACTAATAAATGATCCTGTTGGTTATTTTAGTGACTGTTGAAAATATTCGAACTAAAGCCCTAAATAATATTAGCCTTATTTGAAACTTGGTTCGTTTCATATACCTCAAATATCGTACTGTTAGCCTAAACGAATAGAAACATCTGGTTTCTGTTCTTAAATAAAACTTAAAGAAATACTGAAGAGTAACCCACTTTGTATATATTCTATGTGCGTTACTTTTCACATCCAAAACAAAACTCAAAAGAAAATCAGATTAGCTCGAGTAGTTCCACGCCTCCTAGTTTTCAGAAGACATATTTACAAATTCCTTGAAATCTGAAAGTAGGTACGCAATAAAAATTCACAACACAAAACTTTGCTACAAAAGACGATCAGCTCTAAGGTGTAATTTCTGAAGTATTTTTTTCGAGTAAATAAATCGCTTTTCCGAAGTATATAGAAAAGGTAGAAAAGGTTTAAACTCAACTTCTAACTCCAGGTGGTTACTGAACATAATGATTGTTTATTGGTGCTGAACTGCTTATCAATAGCTACATTTGAAAAAAAGATTTCGAACGCTTACAAAAATATACAACAAGGATACACCGGTATCCAAAATATAATATGCCTTTTTAAGTTAGATATATATGGTAAGAAATAGACTATGAATATTGACTAGCTGAAATTCTAAACCAATTTAAAATTAAAGTTATCAATCGTGATCAGGGCTAACAATACATAGCCCCCAATCGCAATAGTGAATCAGTAAAATCAATAACTGATCCACGTCAACCGTACAACAAACAATTGTTCAATGCCGATATTATACAGGACCTTTCCAAAAAGTTTGTCTAGCAAACCCAGCGAAGGATGAGCGTATCTGTGCCAGATTATATCTTCATTGAAATAATAAAAATGATTCTGCTCCATATACCAAACCTTTTTAGTAATTTAGAATTACTACTTTGTCTCTATGTTCAAATTCAAATATTTATGTCCCAACATTGACAATTATTTGTTCTAATTGACGTCAAATAAAACATGAGTCTATCACTAGTTCCGAAAAATGCTTCGTGAAGAAGAACTGGAAAAAAATTTCATGGGTATATATTTTTTTTCAAAATAAATTTACAGTGTCTGTTTATGTCTATACAAAATTATTCTTTTCTGCATCTGTTAGCTCGGCAAGTCTCCCTCTCCCCAAGTATCCAAACGATGAACACCCTCAAACGGCACCCGTTCACGAGTTAACGCGGGATCCAGCCATCGCCCTCCTCAACCATATTAGAGGGAAGTGAGTGTCCCGTCACCCGACGCTACCACTTTAAAGAGTTAAAATTTATGTTGTATCTACCTCCTATTTTAACTGAAATAGCAACAAAAATAGATTTCAATTGATTAAGATTTATAGAATTACTTGATTGCATTAATAAATTGCATGAATCTTGCTTGCGTATCAGATTTTCTATGAGAATTCAGTAGGCTCACTTATAAACTAAACTACATTATAAAGATTTGTGAAGGTTTATTTAATATTAATCCATAAAATCAAAACAAAATCCAATTATATAAACTTAAGACTTTGGTGGTCAGTCCGTCAAAGAAATTTGGCTAACACATCCGCTGTGCATACCGGCTAATGAAGATTGATTGCAACCCGAAAAAGGCTATACGCGCGATAACGGACGCGTACTTATTTTTCAGTTCTGTAAGTTCCGGCACATAAATTTATGACTCCACGATCTTTTTTCTAGTATTTATTGCATGACTGTAATTAAGCTATAACGAGTACTGTAACGCAATCGGTCTGAATTCAAAATGTCATAATTCAGATTTCCATTCGGTATAATTCATTTGGTATAATTTCCAGCGGCCGTTTCATTATACTGGATGCAGCTGTTATACAGAGGCTCGGGATTTTGCGGCGTTCATTAAAATTAATGAACTCGCCGCTCGCTCTAGTTTGCGAGGATGTTTGTTACTACATTGCTTAGCTTCCACGCGTTAGTCGTTTAGGAGTGGAACCGAAAAGATTGTTTATAAGCGCTTTTGTCATCAATTGACTTGGTAATGAAATGTTTGAACGTGAAGCCTTAAGAATCTACCTAATATTTGCAGAAGATTTTTTTGTAAATTCGAACTATAAAAGCGAGAACATGAGAGGGAGCATGAGAGCATTCTCGCTCCGATCGCCACGCGGTGCGGACGTGCAAGACCCAGCTCTCCGTTGATCGGTCCCTTCCCGCCATTCCGCGGCGCTCAGTTTACTGACGTCACAGTCTAGCGTGTTGGCTCCGTGCTACGGTTTCCTGAGTCTTTCTACTCCGTCTGAGTGCTTTCGAAGTGCGATTTTTCTTTGCGACTAAGCCTCTTAGTCTTCAAAGTGCTGTGCTAAGTTGTGTTGTGCTTGTGCTGAGTGCAGTGTTGTGCCCGGCGTAAGTAGTCTGGTTTCAGTGCAAAGGATACTTAACGGTGACAACGAATTTGTACTGAACCAGTCCTTTTTATTTTTATTTATTTCTCTTCTCTATTTTATTTATTTTTCTCCTATTTTCATATTTATTTCTATCATATTTGTGTGTTTTCGTGTGTATTTGTCCTTTCTGTCGGTAAAGGTTGACCCTAACGCGGTCAACTCTTTACCTGCGTACCCTTTTTTAGGTTTCTAGGTAGCGGCCTTCGGCGTACTATTGTTAGTTTTAAGTTTTTCTCCCCAGCCCCCCTACCGCTGGTAGGGAGGTTTGCCGCTTTGATTTTGCTAGGTTTTTAGGAACTAGGCATCTTTTATTATACTTATATTTTTACATATTATTGTCCCAACCCTCCCTAATGGATCCGCTAATCATTATTAACGCGTTCACCCAGGCGCTTGCTGCGGCAGGCGTCTCCATCCCAAAAGACATCCTAACGCAGGCCTTGCAGGCATCAATCGCGTCCCCGGCCCCTCAGGCCCCAACCCCAGCCCCTCAGGCCTCCAACATCCAGACCCCTCAGGTCTATAGCTCTCCCGCGTCTCCCGTTCCATCCGATATGGACTGCGCGTCGGTCTCATCCTCGCGCTCTTCTCGTAGGAAGCGTACCGCTCCCGGGAGCGATTCAGACTCCGCCGCGTCCGTAGCTTCGTCGGTCGCCGCCACCCTAACCGGCTCTCCAGAGCCCGAGTTCCAATTAGTTGCCAAACGCTCTAAGAAGCGTTCGAAAAAGGCCGCGGTGTCTTCAACACCCGAGCCAACCCCGGTGTCTTCTACACCCGCCCCCGCGCCGCTCATGTCACTCGAAGTGACCGCGTCTCCGTCGGTCACATCGAAGCCAGCGACGCGCTGCGCTCCCGTCCCGCCGAAGCCTCAGCTCCCTCCGCCCGTATTCCTGCGTGAAAAAGCGCGCTGGACCGCGGTTTCAAACTTGTGCAAAGAGCACAAAATTAATTACTTAAAAGCAACCAATGCAGGCGACACAATTAAAATCCAGGTCGCGACCGTCGACGACTTCCGCGCGTTCACTCGGTTACTTTCCTTAAAACAAATAGCTTATCACACCTACGCCCTCCCGGAGGAGCGTAAGATCCGCGCAGTACTACGGGGCGTCCCGTTCGAGCTCGAGAACGAAGAAATCCTCGATGACCTTAAGTCTCAGGGTTTCCCGGTCACAGCAGTGCACAAGATGCACTCCAACCGCGGTAGGCGTTTTCCCTTAGCTCTGGTAATCCTTACCAACACTCCAAACTCGAAAGAGATTTTCAGAGAGGCTCGCACAATTTGCGGACTCTCGAACATCTCCGTCGAGCGTCCCAACCCCCGCGGTCACCCTGGGCAGTGCCACCGCTGCCAGCTATATGGCCACGCAGCGGCTAACTGTTCAGCTCCCCCCAGGTGCGTTAAGTGCCTGGATCCCCACTTCACTAAGGAGTGCACTCGCACTCCCGAATCCACTTCCCCCCCTGCCTGTGTGCTGTGCGGCCAGTCCGGCCACACAGCAAACTACAGGGGTTGCCCGCGCGCTCCGCGCTCCACCGTCAAGAGGGTCGCGCCTAAACCGGCGCCGCCGCTCACCTCCGCTAACTTCCCGCCGCTGCGCAACCGGGGTCCCCCGGAAGCAAAGCCCGTTCAGCCGACGCCTACTCCGGCTCTGTCTTGGAGGCAGCGTCCGGCCGTTCCGCCTGCACCTTCCCGACCCATCCCAGCTCCCGTAGCTTCCGTAGGGCCGCGTCCTTCTCCGTCATCCGCACCTCAGTCGTCGTTGGCTGAGGACATGAAGATCGTGTTCGACGTTATTCAAAACGTCGATATTAACGAAATTTCCGTGCTCGCACGCAAACTGCGAGCCGCCCGCTCTCCTCAAGAGCGTCTATTTGCTTTAGCCGAGCATCACTCGCTCCTAAGTTCGTTGTAAATTCTTTTATATTCGTATAAATTCGTAAATAATAAATTATAATGTCTAGACCCGCGAATCCCGCGTCCAGTCGTATTAAACCCAAGGGCTTATCCCTAGTATCTTTTAACGCTCGTAGCCTTAATACCAACCTTCCCGAGATTAAACTGTTCCTTCAGAACAAAGAACCTGATTTATTCCTTCTCCAGGAGACATGGCTTACTCCAAACCGCTCCAGGGGATTCGCTATACCTAAGTACGCGTTTATTCGTAACGATAGGCCCAACTCTGACGGTTTCGGCGGCACCGCTATATATTACAAAAGAGGCTTCCACTGCTGTCCTCTCCCTTCCCCTCCTCTCCTCAACATGGAAGCCACTGTGTGTAGATTGGCTATGACTGGTCATCCGACCATCATCATAGCTTCAATCTACATACCTAGTGGTACCAGACCAATCCGCAGCGACTTTGAGGCCATTCTCGCCCTCGGCCATTCAGTCATTATGTTCGGAGACTTTAACTCCAAACATACTGACTGGACGTGCCTATCGACTAACACCAGCGGTATCGCTCTCCTCGACATCACTAACTCCCTTGACCTAGACGTCATATCCCCCATCACTCCCACTCACTATCCCAACAACCCGTCCTACTCTCCTGACATCCTCGACTTTGCAATTATCAAGCGAATCAATCTTGATCTAAGGTCTATCGAACCGCTCGATGACCTAGGCTCCGACCATCGCCCCGTTTCCCTCGTGCTAGGACCGCCGAACGATAACGCCTCATCTCCTAAGACCTTTACCAACTGGAAAGGTTTTAAAAATACGTTAGTTTCAGCCTTAGAGGCTCCGAACTCTCCACTCGCGATCTCTCCCGAACAATTAGATAGCCCGGATAAAATCGATTCATTAGTAAATTCTCTCACTGATGCTATCAACTCAGCCATCAGTGACAACGAAAAGGTTGCTAAGCAAGGCAAACCCACGCTTCCCTTAGCCGTTAGCAATCTTATTAAAGCTAAAAACGCGGCTCTCCGGAGAGCCAAGAAATATCCCACGCCCGCCTATAGAACAGCTGCGAATCAGCTTCAACGTAAAGTTAGGTCTTGCCTCGCGGAACTCCGAGACGCTCAGATGAACGATCTCATGGCGAATATCTCTCCGTCCCACCAAGCGTACTATAGCATGGCCCGAGCCTTACGCGTAGACACCGTTTCACACGTTCCTCCCCTCAATCGTCCCGACGGCACTACTGCCTTCGAAGTCGAAGAGAAAGCCGAATGCTTCGCCGACAGCATTGCCGCACAATGCTCGCCCAGCACGCAACCTGCTGATCCCTCACACATCCAGGCGGTGGAGGACGAAGTCCTTCGCAGAGACTCTCTCCCCATCACCGCCGACCCTGTCACAGTCTCTAATGATGAAATCTTGCTTCTCATTAGAAATCAAAAGTCCAAAAAGGCTCCGGGTGCGGATGGAATTTCCAACCACGCACTTAAGCACCTACCTCAACAGATGCTTACCTTATTAGCTATCATTTTCAATGCCTGCTTCGACCATAGCTACTTTCCAAAAGCTTGGAAAGAAGCGACAGTCATAGGCATTCCCAAGCCGGGCAAACCTCTGAACGTCCCGGCTAATCACAGACCCATCAGCCTCCTCAAGGCAATGTCTAAACTTCTCGAGAGAGTCATACTCTCTCGAATGCGGAACCATCTGTTTCCAACGGATGGCGATCCTCTCATTATTCCCCATCAGTTCGGCTTTCGCGCTAAACACTCCTGCCCTCAGCAAGTCCACCGAATCGTCGAGTATATACTTGACGGTTTCTATCCGCGTCGTTATAAATCAGTCGCGGTTTTCTTTGACGTAGCCAAGGCTTTCGATAAAGTCTGGCACAGCGGTCTCGTTTATAAACTCTACAAGATAGGCTTACCGGATCGCCTAGTCAGGATAATAGCGTCGTTTCTCAAAGACCGTACGTTTCGATTTAAACACGAAGGCACGCTTTCTGCACCTCGTCCCATAAAGGCTGGAGTCCCTCAAGGCTCAGTCCTCGCCCCTCTGCTGTACACCGTGTACACCAACGACATTCCCATCCCGCCGAAAGGCGTCGAACTCGCCCTCTTCGCTGACGACACCACACTCTATACCAAAGGCCACGGTGTTCGGCGCCTTGTAACCAGACTCCAAAAGGCCGTAAACGCCCTTGGTGTATGGTTTCAAAAATGGCGCATCGATGTGAACCCTGAAAAGAGTTCTGCGATGCGCTTCGACCACAAACGCCGTCGTCCCGATGGCGATCCCCACGTTCGAATGTTAGGCATTCCCATCCCCTGGAAGCGCAGTACTAAATACTTAGGCGTCACACTAGATCCGACGCTTTCTTTCAAGCCACACGTCGAAAGAGTTTCGAAACTCGCTCGTCACTATTTAGTCCGCCTAAATAGCATGTTAGGTAGAAAAAGTAAAATGTCCTTCAGAAACAAACGTACACTTTACAAGGTCTGCGTTAGACCCGTCATGACGTATGCCTCGCCAATCTTTGCCCACGCCAAACCCTCCCTCCTGCACAAACTGCAGGTAGTTCAAAACCTCTTTTGCCGCCGGGCCACAGGCGCACCGTGGTACGTGCGTAACGCGGACTTGCATAGAGATCTTGAACTGCCTACAGTACAACAATATCTCAAAACACTCTCTGAAGCGTTCTTCAAACGCTCCGAAACCCATCCCAATCCTCTAGTTCGTGATTCTGTCTCATATGCTGCTCCTGTGTTAGACTCGAAGTTCAAAGTCGCTAGGCCTAGAAATGCGCAAACGTACTCATCCACCAGACTGTCACGCGATCTCGAGGCCCTTCTGGCCGCAAATTCTAATTCTAACGTAAATTCTAATTCTAACGTAAATCCGAATTAATGCATATTTAATTTTTCAATTTTTAATGTTTTCATTATTTACTTTTCATTTTTAATGTTTTTATTTTACTTTTAATTTTTGAGCACCTTCAGTGCTATGTAATCCCAGCGGGTGACCCCTTCTGGGCCCCGCTAGCGCGGCCTCTTTCTCCAATTGGCCGTCGCTCCGATGAAGGCTGAGTGGCAAAAATGCACGAGCCGACAGGGGGTTTTTAGTGGGTATGGTCCTGGTAGGCGTCGGGACGAGTCCCACATAACTTTGGAATCGCGCCAGAGTATGCGTCAGGGCATTTTTATCCTCCTGCCCTTCCCGCGGAGGGGAACAAAAAAAAAAAAAAAAGGGAGCATGAGACAGCGGTATTGGTGAGGCGAAAACTTGGTGTGCTCAACTCTGAACAGCCACAAATGAGACATGCTCATAGTCACTGTTAAGCAGTTCCGTAAGCGGGGTTGACCGATTAAGAAATAAGTATCAATTATTGTAAAAAATAAGTTTTAAGTTTAATTCACAGACAAATCATCGACGTCCGAGTAGAGTAGTGGCTAGTAGCGCCTCATACGCCGGAGGTACCAGGTACAAACCCTGGTCGGGGCGTTCATTGATTGTTCTCGGGTCATGGCTTTTTAAATTTTATGTGTATGTTTATTCTGGGTTCCCCAGTTCGCTGTATGGTCATCAATAACACAAGCTCTGCTTACTTTGGGGCATACAGTTAGAGTGTTTGTCTGGGGATTCACAAATCTACTAATTTACATTTTTAAAACAACAAACATTTATCTCAACCTTTTTCAATTTTATATTTATACAAAAAAAATAAATTGTTCATACCGTAAAATGTAATAAACGACCACATATGCTATTAATTACGTAAGATAAATCTTAGTAACCTAGATCAGGTCTAGAACTTTAACATAAAGTATGGTGCTACACAGGATGTGTGTCTGTACGTGGGTGTGCGTTTGTGTGCCGGAGAGTTATGCTTGTGTGCTAATGTCATTGGTTAGAATAAGGTTGTCGCCCGAGCTCAAGGAGCCTGCGCTAGATCTTATCTTACGACCCTATATAGAGCTCTTTAAGCATTGCAGTAGTATACGAGGAAAATGCAAATAGTAATATCTCGACAGAACAATCTGTTGTTTTAAGCTGTTTTGGGATTTAATTTTAGAAACTATGGTTTGACTTTAAAGGGCCTTTAAGAATATATGTGTCATTCTAAGGTGACTTAACCTTTGTGATGACGAATTATATTTAATAATACAAGTATTATTTTGCTGAACACTGAGCTAAACTCCAAACTATTCTTTCGATCTTGAAAGTTGTAGCATGAAATGAAATGAAATATTTGTTTCTCAACATTGACAATTACTCTTTTTTTATTGATGTCAAATAAAACATGACTCAATCACCAGTTCGAAAAACTTTCGTGAAGAAGAACTGGCAAGAAACTTTACAGGTATATTTTTTTTCAAAATAAATTTACAGAGTTTCTTTATGTCTATACAAAGTTATTTTTATCTGCATCTGTTGGCTCGACAAGTCTCCCTCCCCCCTAGAATCCAAACGACAAACACCCTCAAGTGGCAATTTTTCTACAACGGCTAGTGTGCGAAACTTTGTATGCTGTTCAGCTGTTCCAGCTTGATACTTTTACATGATAAACAGTGGAACAGCTTCAGGATGATAAAGTTCTCGTACTCATTTAAACTTATGACCAACAAATACAATAACGGCTATATATCTTCCCAGTTACACATGTCTTTCCCAAATTAAGATATTTATTTCTCAAAAATTACTTGTTCTTATTAACGTCAAATAAAGCATGACTCTACCACCGGTTCGGAAAACCTTCGAGAAGAAGAACTGGTAAGAAACTTTAAGGGTCACGCCCACCACAAGCTATTGCCCCTTAATAGTTTATGTCAATATTGATTAAAGCTCCCAGCTCCCCGCATCTGCACTCTAAGGCACATAATGAAGGCTGTACAGTTTACGAGCTTAGTTTCCGCCGGGCTGCGCGCGCGCCGCCATTCTGCCTTCTTATTAAGCATTCAATAATTATCCCCTCCACGATTATATTTTTTATAGTTTTCGTAGACTGGCCTTTTGGGAACTGCAATTTTATACCAGGAGGCTGTACAAAATTTTCAGTTTTTGTATTTCATGAGTTAATTATAAAATGCTGATTTTATATTGTTACTAATTACTATCCTATTACGTATTTTCTTGGTTTCCATCCTAATTTACGTTGAAAGGATTTCGGGTAATTCGGGTGACAGGTCGCTCACTTCCCTCTAATATGGTTGAGGAGGGCGATGGCTGGATCCCGCGTTAACTCGTGAACGGGTGCCGTTTGAGGGTGTTCGTCGTTTGGATAGTTGAGATGCCGGAGACTTGTCGAGCTAACAGATGAAGATGAGGAATAATGTTGCAAAGACATAAAGAGACATTGTAAATTTATTTTGAAAATATATACTCGTGAAGCATTTTTGACAGTTCTTGTTCACGCAGGTTTTTCCGAACTGGTGGTAGAGTCAAGTTTTATTTGACGTCAATATAAACAAGTAATTGTCAATGTTGAGAAATAAATATTTGAATTTGAAATTGAAATTTATGTAAGTTAACCTAATTGTTTCCATAATTCTACTTATATCTGTAAATTAATTATGGTTTGTAAAAAATCCTAGACGGTAGCCTCAAATAGCTAACTATAACCCAGTAAAACAGACATATAAAAAAATAATGAATATGAAAGGTATGTTCTGTGTGTCTCTCCAGGCTAAAAACTGACAAAACAGCAGGCTTGAGGCTTTCGACAGGCTTGGCTTTGGGAAGATTTTCACTGAGAGTTCCTTATTAGACATAAATAGCTATACCGAATATTATCAAAACAATTAATTTAATTTAAAATGACCACAAATGTCCTTTCCTGCATTGCAATACCTAAACAAGGTGCAAAATTTTAGTTTTTATTGTATAAATTATCTATTTTTTTTTAAACCACCACCTGTAAAATTATGATAGCAATAAAGTATTGAGTATTGAGTATTATTCTTAGCAATGCATATTGTCACTTTTCCACATTTACTCAAGGTTCTATTCCTTGGAACTGTCTAAGAACATTAATTAGACCTCACTTTTTACCGAACTTAGTAAGTTCTATACTGGCTACTACAAAGTGGCCAACTTATTTAACAGCGCAGTAAAATCTAAATTTTCAGTGTAACGTACAAATAACAGTTTAATTTATAAATACTCCTCGGAACTAGGTCAATTTAGTTTATCTCTAAGTTATCTTGTGTAAATAAACACAATGTGTAATGTAAGTGGGTGTGTGTTGCTGCAAACGAGTTGTAGGTAGCTAATTTGTCATCAAGCGAGCGGGTGTCTAGTCATTAGCCATTGCATCTTGGGGATTTGCTATGAAAAACAATACTTAAACAAATTAAAATATAATCTAGGTCGGAAAATGTTAAGGACATTGGGTACAAAATAACTCACTAAATTAAGCGACGTCTCTGTTTCTTTAACTATATGTATCCCTTACACTTGTTTGATTCTGTCGTACTATCTTGTGGAAGGCTGGCCACACTCCTCTTGTTACTGCCTCTTTGATGAATTACAGTTTTTTAATACCATAGTTCTACTGTTTTGTTTTTAATAAAAAGTCGGGAAAATTACTTATCGTACTGGACAAAAGGCTTGCTTCATTGAAGCGCTTAAAAGGCTGCGAGTTGTATCTACATACAGTAGATATAGATATTATACAATACAATAGAAAACCAGTTGGCTACCAAAAATAATCATACTAAGTAAGACTAGAAATAACCAATATTAGTTCGTCACTAGGCAGGGACTCCATTTTTGGACATGCTACCTAGGCGATTGAAAAGTGAAGGAGCGTTTTTGTTCTGTCATTTATTTTAGCGTGCACAGAGTTGCCACTACGGCCTTCCGGAATCATGTTTGCTTCGTTTCTGCCACAATTGTATTACACATGCCATATCCAATTAAAATTTAAGAAAGCGACGTTGAGCGTTAAAGAGTTTATTTCGTTGGTTTTATATGCTATCGATAAACCCTGAATATAATGAATCAATTTTAAACATTATTTTACCTTTAGATAGTTGTGGTATCCAGAAATAGTCTATTTTTAATCCCAAAATACCCACAGAATCCCAAAACGTTTCTTTTTTTGTCTCATTTATTATTAAGTCGCTTTTCAGACGAAATAAAGAGAAACAACCTGTACTTTCTTTTCTTGTTTGCAAGGTGTCTTAATTGAATTTAATATTGCCGGGTTAAATCCTGGTATAATGCATTTTTTTGTTTTCTCACCTCTCTTCAAGAGGTCGAATAATTACAAAATGAATTAAGATAACAAGGAAACCAGGACACTTTGAACTAACTTAACTAATTCCTCTCCTATTCTCGGATTCGTTTACCAAACAACCACTATCAAATCCAAGCCGCTAAGGTCACGATAATCGTTTTATAAGTAAATGTGAGTTTATTTCCAACCGGCACATGAGGAAAATGCGCGCGCGCCGGTGTCCAATTGTGGGTCACGGCCGGAGCGGAGCGCGGCAACTGATTGAACGCAACCCACAAGTTCTCACCACTTTATATCGAAGTTCTTAGAATATATGAATCGGGTTGTTTCGGAAATTTTATGGTTTGTTTTTTGGAGGAAAAATTCAAGAGTTTATCTAAAAGTATATGCTTATTCCAATTGTGCCATGTGACTCCTGTCACTTTTCGAGAAGTTAAGGTGGACTTACCGTCACTTACAAGAGCTACCACTTTTCTGCCAATTGATTTAGACGAGCGAGTGGAATTCATTATTCCTACCAACTGTTTACTGTTCATAAACAACACAAGCCTTACGAAACAAGTGACGCAAAATACTTTTCACGTTTACTCAGTAAAAAAAATAGCGCTATATATATATATATACTACCAAAATATGTAGAAAAAGTGTTTTACATTTGTAACCAAAATAAAGGCATTTTAAAGTAATGGTTTGGTCTAGTAGTTTGCCTGTGGCTAAGTGCACAGCTGGAAGGTTTCTGAATTAAATCATTTACAAAGCTAGCTTAGCATTGGAGGTATTTTAAAAAGTCTTTAAAAAACTCGTACATAGATAGAAACATTTTTTGTCTTAGACTGGCTAGGAACGTGACAATTAATATTTCGACAAATAAAAACTAGTTTCTGTTGTAGCGAAACTATTCAAAGCTTTCAAAAAATAGCTTGTTTTTTATGTGAAAAACAATGATTAATTTTTGTTTCATCAAATGACTTTTATATTTCAAACTATTGAGATTTGAGTTGAGATACAATTAATTAGAGACAGAAATAAAAAAATTAATAAAAAACAAAAATCCAAAATAAAACTATATATAAACCTATATATTATTACACCTATACTTATTTTAATTGTATAAAGCGCACTTATACTTAACATGGTTCAGTACAATGGAGTGCAAGGAACAGGGTAAGTTTCCTGAAACAAAACATTACTCGCAGAGCAATGCAGTGCAGCGCAGCGCTGAGTGCACGGTGGTGGCGCCTGCGCTCGCCTAGCCTGCACCGACGCCCGCGAGGACTGATGCTCTACTAAGATTTTATTTATTTACTTTAAAAGTTAAAATTTTAAAGTAAATTAAAATTGGTCGATTGTTTAAGAGATTCCTTATCCAAGTGTTTTTATATTTAGGAAGAAGTTGTTATTGCTTTAAATCAGAAGCAGAGTAGCAATAAATGCATTTAGTAAAAAAGTACACATTATCTCATTTCTATTATCCTAGGATTGAGCCTGTGGAGTGATTATACATTATATTAGTTTCAAGTAACTTTACAATACAATAATATCATACCAACGTTTAAAAAATGTTGAACAAGTACATTTTGGACAAATTGTGTTTATTAACAAGTTCAGTATGACAAAAAAATAAAAAAAACAACAATAAATCATAGTAGAGCAACATATCCGCACTCGCAAACTCCATCTCATATGACATAACATATCAACCAACAGCCGCACACACGCATGCGCACGCACACAGGCGAGACGTATTCGTTTGCGCCGAAAACGGGGTCATGGTTACACGCACACTCACGCACGCCGTGACGCGCAAGGATCACGGATGCAGGCGCATGGAAGGGGGGAGGGGGATCTATAGCAGAGGTGATGCCTTACATGCACGCAGAGATTGATACGATTCACGTTGTGAATTGATGCAATCTCGGTGTGACTAACATTTGGTAGTTTCGGAATTTTGTGAAATGAGCTAGGATGTCTACGCAGTTTGTCTGTACAATTTCGTAACGAAAAACATGGTTCGGTTAGATTAGTGCTAAAACCTTTCAAGGAAATATTAAGATACTGTAAAAGTATATTGAGACAAAGGTAAAAAATGTCTTAACTAGGACAACGCTTATACACACGTCGTGCTGCGGAAAAGAAGTATCTACAGAAATGGGATTATACCGTTGACCACGTGTTTAAAAACTGTAAATATTATGGGAAAATATACTAAATAGCTACTGACGGAAAACAATTCAACATTAAACCAGTTCATACGTCGTGAAACGTTCTATGTTATTGTAAAAGCATAGGTAACTACTTGTACCATAATTTGATATTTTAATCAATTTACTACCGAATAAACTCGACAGCAAATCATAGCATTTTTAAAGTGTTTCCTACACTCATAGATAATAAAGCACATAATGCACTTAACAACCTGAAAAAACGTGCATACTGAAAAACTGCACCCTTCTTTTTGTGGCGTCGGCAACAGCGCCGCGTCTCGCTCTAGAAGTGCCGCTGGATCATTGAGCAACAGATGTGGCGAGTGATTGCAAGCACAGGAATGTATCACGCTGGTTATAGTGTCTGCTCTGAAAACTAGCTACTTGCAAGATTCGACTCTACAAAGAAAAAACAAATTAAAATAATTATTATTTATTAACATTTCCCCGGGTGCTTTGTTTTATAATTCAAATATCTTTCAGTATCTGCTCAGTAGTGGAAAGACAAAATTATTATTTCTTTAATTATGTGTAAGTAGGTACATAGAGAACTCCCAATGAAAGTAAGGGTAAAACAATTTTAAACTTTGTCTTTTATTTTAAAAGGTATCACGGGTAGACAAGGGTAGAAAATCTTGCCAAGAGTATTCATAACATAAAAATGACATGAAAAAAATCACAAGACAGCTACGAGTAAACTCTAATGTCATGACGTGCCTTGGCCGGAATCTTGACACATCCCGGTTAATTTTCAAAAGCCATCACATAAACAGATACTTCCAGGAACCACTGGTTAACTAGGTATACCTACACTTATATAGCGCTGGGCAGGTCTGTGCTTACCGACGCGCCGGCGCAATCGCTTCAGGTAGAAGGTAAAGTAAAGTGACAGTACTTGACAGGTCCAATTTAATCTAATTCATGTAGGCTGTATGGCTTAGATCCTTTGCCTGCTTTCACGAGCGAAAAGAAACAACAATAACATCTAATTCATGTATTTATTTCTTGACAATTGCTTGTTCTTGAGCGACTCTACCTTCGGAAGGACCTTCGTGAAGAAGATCTGTTAAGAATCTTCACGGGTACCATCTTTTCAAAATAAACTTACAATGGCTCTTTTGTCCATACAAAATAATTATAATATGCATCTATTAGCTTTACAAGACTCCGTCCCCACAAACTATCCAGACGATGAACGTCCGCAAACGGCAGCCGTTCACGGGCTTAACTCGGGAACCAGCCATCGCCCTCCTCAACCATATTAAAGGGAAGTGAGAAACCCGTCCCCCGATGCTACCTTCAGAAGACGTGTTTTAGTCTCAATGACACTTTAGACATTAGATCTCTATCAAACTAATTGACATAATTGTTAGTACCCTGTATGAAAAACTAAATTATTTATGATTTTTATATAATAATAACTACTATTCATGTGTTTGGTATATCTATTGCTAGCTACTCAGCAGTTCACTGTATTGTGAGTTGTCAATATTACCACACGAATATTGATACCTTGTCCAGGAATTCATTTAGACGTTTCAATTTAATAATGGATTTAGAATTCTGTACAGTGATTTATTAAAACTCGCTGACAATTATAACACATAAACATAATGATTCAACGATACAGTTTGTTAAAGCTACGAACTAAAACTATTGTACGCCTTTCGCGATTGAATTAAATATCAGGTATACTATTATTTTATAGATTTATTTAAAATGAAAATGAATTGCCTCCGCGATTGTAATCTTTGGTTTATATTTCACTAAATAATAAAAATTGCTATTAACATGAAAACCTACCCACTGCGAAAAAACATTGTGCTAAACTAACCCAACTCAAGATAAATATTTCTAAAACACATATTATGTTATAAGAAGACATATTTCATTGAAACACCGGCATCTAAGAGCTTGTCCCCGCGGGACTCTAACCCGCGACCCGCCGAGCCAATCGCGTAGTGTGCCGGAAACTTTGCAACTTTTTATATTACTTAGGTAAAAAGCTACTGCCGTTATACTTGAAACCAAATGTGGGTTAAGTAACACTTGACAAGTTGTTTTTTTAATGTTGCATATTTGTACAGAATTAAAAAAAATTAGGAAACGTTGCACTACACGTGACATTGGTACGGTGGTAATGAAATTCAAGGAAGTTACTTAAGGTAAAATTAGCAGATGTAAGATGCAAGCGTTGGGTTTTAGTGTGTCATTACAATTTACAAGGAAAATGAATATAAATGAATATAATTTGTCTAAAATAAGCAACACTTTCCTTGCATTGGTGTCGAATTATGAATTAGTAATTGTAACACCGTATGAATTTTGTCCAAAGACAGCTCATACCAATGATTTCCATGTTCTGTCACTCCTAACCAGAATGACGCCATCACCAGTGGCCTTACTAACTTCAAATATAAGCCACAATCAAAAATCCCTACCAAATCATCATTCAACACTAGCCGCCCACAAACAGAATGACTTCTTCCTCTGCCGTCGAATCATTACAGTGTTACCAAGTATAAATTCATGTAACTTCACAGAAGCGTATCATCAGGAACACTGCACGGGCCGGTCAAGGCGAAGCTCGCTGACCTGGTTCTCTGACGTCAGCAGGCTTCGTGGGTAATCCTCTTTGGTTAGACACACTGGCGGGATAGAAACTGTTCTGTTTTTTTTTATTAGTACTGATTCACTTTGGAAGTAAGTGATATATCATGTTTGATTGGTAAAATAAACAAGTATATGGTTTACTCTCTCGTAACCAAGTTAGTGACCTGATTTCGATTATGCTTGTATGTATGTATGTATGTTGAAAATAAATGTAGGCAAGTTAACTTTTAAAGAACCTGCATGTCCCAGAGTCACCAGCTCCAGTTTAACTAAAGCCTTGGCAACTTGTACCATTTGAAACTCAAGCGGACACCACAAAACGGTTTACCGATAGGAAAATACTATATTTCTAAACTCGAAAATGTCACCCATTGTTATCTACATCAATAGCCTACTTAAAAGTAAAGCTGTAGAGAGTTTCAAAGTACTCTATGGAAATTCACAGAGTGCAGACAGTAGATCGTATCTATTTCAAATAATATCGATCAATTTATTGCTCGATCACGGCGCAGAACCCGAGATTGCGGCGATGTAATGACCAAACAGGTAGCTTGCGGGAAAGTCTAGAAACTCTGGCGCTTTCGCTTCCGACCGCGAGAGGCGCTGGCGTCGCGCCGGCGGAAACTATCACAGAACTGCACAAATCCGGTTATAACTGTTATTACCTCGGAGTAAAATTGATAATAAATAGGGAAAGAGTGCAATCATTATACTTAAATTATCTTTACGCCTTGGCATACATATTCTTGCTAAAGTTGCTTAAGTAGGAACGTAATTTCAAGCAGAGGAAGACCAACCTTGAAAATTTTTTATCTAGTAACTAACGAAAGTCAAAAAGCAACGTATCGTAACGTACGTAGGCAAGGCTTCATTTTATTTAATTAAAAGAACTGTGCCAAGTGCACCAAGAGCTAAGAGCCTAAACTTAAAAAACTATAATTTTTGCTATCACTCCCTTAACACGCACAATATGAACGTTCGTTCTATATAAATAACTGGAAATGAATGTATTAATAATGAAACACCAAAATAAGACAAAAAGCAATTTTTCTATTTTCTACATAAATGTAAAACAACTAGACGTAATTCCATTTTCGATAATCGAACAAACTCAGATTATAACGCTGGTGTCATAAGTATGTACGTAGATACTCATTTCAAAATAAACGCCCTGTCAAATACTAATGAAGAAATGGAATTTGAAAACTGACAGACAAGACAATGTTATGTATTTGGGTGAGCTATAAAAAATAACATTGCCTTATCGACAAGAAATTCTAAATATCAACTTAAAACACTTTTTGTACACATTTGTAATCATTTTATGATATAAGCAACAAACCTATACATGATAAAACCGTGAATGACCAAACTATGCTTGTTTTCATAAAACATCTGTTTATTCAGTTGTAAACATGCAGAATTATTATTATTTATCTTAAATTACAGTTCCTACGCTCAATAAAGCCGCTTTGCCTAGAGTATAGTTTTTCGACAATTCGGAGGAGACACACTTTTCACCAAGTCTTCTTAAATAATAACCTAACCCTACTCTTGCATAGACACAGGTACTAAGCTCAATTAATACGAATGTGATTCATGATTCTTTCCAGGTGCATGATTTACCTACCAACCTACGATATTCATAATATTAAACTTTCTAGCGGGTCAGCGCGGTGGCGGAGACTCAGCGCGTCTCGAAGTAAAAGTTGTCGGAAAATATACTGCACTTCCTCGAGCGGAAATTGAAAGTGGATAGTAATCAAGAAGAGAAAACTGCATTCATTCAATGCAGCGAGCGGTTGCATTCTGGTTAATGTGTTTTTTCTCAAGCAGTGCCATCTATATAATGGCACTGCTAACCTACTACGACATCTATAGTTTCATACTGGAATTTAAACATTGGGGTCGTGTACCTACACGAACGCTGGTTTAGATTCAATTTACGTTTTAGTACGGCTACTCAACACTAGATAGCAGGGTTTTTAAAATCTTATATTATTTAACTTCAACTTGAACAATGAGGTTGATAAAATCAGATTCTTACCTTTATTGCCTCCGCCAGCATCATGCACCTGAGGTTTCCCACTCGGCACTCTCTGCATTGGCGAAGAATTTCCATAGTTCATACTTGTTCCTGTGTAATCCGAACTGATTGGTTCTTGCTTTATACCACTAGATGTCGCTGCCAATTTTTCGGCTAGCAATGGATTTGCTGAGGCAATGTTATATCGGCCATTGCTGATATTGTTGGCGACTGCGTTGTTGATGGCAGACGTACCTTGTCTCAACAGCTGCTGCAATCTGTGTTGGCCGTTGTTTTGCAAAGAAATATGGTTGTTGGTCTGTTGGTAATAACTTTGCAGGTGATTACCGGACGCTGGCGATACATTGTTGTTTTCTTCTTGCTGAAAGTTGTAAGATAATCATATCAGTAAAACCATTCTACACTTAGAGATAATTACTTTTCTTACTTATTACGTACACATAAATCAAATTGAGTACCTAAATACAGGTTTTTTTTGCGAAATGGACTGTTTATTTATGGCCCCATCGGCCTTTTCAATTTCACCGGACTGACGGCGCTTAGCCGGAACTTAAACTACTCCTACATAAGATATGCACCTGAGAGGGCACGGACCTCGGCTTAGGACGTCGTATATTGAAACTACCACTGGTTCGGAAGGATCATCTACTCCAAAATACAGGTAAAAATGTACGAAAGTACAAATTAATTTTGGATTGATTTCGTACCGACTGAATAAATAATGTAACATACCTACATAATTCTTGAAATTCGATATATCCACACGTAGTTTCGTTACTCTACACTAATATTATTTCCAATTCATAGATACATAAAAAGTTGAATTTAAACAATCATCCATCTTATAAAGGTATAAATTGATGCATTACAAATGCATACAAACATGTATATAAGTAGTTTTAAAACTTTGGCTTTTATCTAATGTCTTCGCAAGCGCTGTGAAATGTAACTAAGCTATTACAACGTGTCAAATGGGAAATGATTTTGCATAAATAAAGGCCAAACTAAAGGAAGCTCTATTCCACGTCATTCTAATGAACTAGCTTGATACACTCACTTTTATTTCTACAGGCGGTACCAACGACGCAGTGGCGTTGGTGAGGTCAGTGAAGAATGTATCGAAGTTGTCGAACGCGGTCTCTCCCAGCTGCTTCAGGATTTCGTCAGGGTCCGCGGTCTCCGAGCTGTCAGTCTCCAGGGTCAGACCCCCCACAATCGTGGACAACTCTGATTGAGACAACTCCCCCAGGGTGGACGCCATCTGCTGGAGTTGTGCGGAAGCTTGGTTTCCAGCAGCTATAGCTGCATCCTGGAATTTTAGTTAAAAAGGAGTTAATAAAGAAAAACGGGCTTTAGGATCTCGATAAGGAATTAATATACTAACAAATTAAATAGGGATATGTTTTAAGCTAAGCTTTTCTACGTATCTTTAACCAAAACATATTTTGTAGAGTAAACTACTCGACGATAGATAGCGCTGCACGCTATAATCTTGAAGTCCATCTTAAAATATTTTTTTAGAAGATATTAATATCTTTTTGCTAATCGACTATATAAACTTCTGCTGTATTATTATGTCACTCCCGTGGTGAAGTATTACCAGTTAACCTATTGTTATTATGGTTTAACTTTCATATTTCATATACGTTGGTTATTTCATCTCATGCTTACCCTCGAGCTCATCTTTGTCACATACCGAAGTCAAGATTATACTTTTGTAAATAATAGTACCCACCTGCACACAGTTGGAGAGGTCGACCATTCTTCCCTCATTCTCCGCGGACCACCACTCGTCTTCAATAAATGGCATCGCCAGCGCCGGGGCCTGCGCCGCATGCGTGCCCGCCACCTTGCTTCCTCCGCTGCACGCCAGGTGGCGCTCTCACACTGCACTACACTAAACTAACACTAGTTCTTAAATAACGCGTCTGTTTCTACACTAATAAATTCGTTCAGAATGTTTGGCAGATTTTTGGACGGATCATACATTATTCGATGAAAAGTTTTTACGCGATTTTGTACTCAGTAGCGAGCGAACACATTTCGGTTTCAGTATTAAAGTCTTGAGGCTTGTTCGGTGCGGTGGTCCTTCGGCCAGGTTACCTCACTCCCCTCACCCCACTCCTCTTCAACAGCGACCTGTGAACACCAAAAGAGTAGTCTTTCACGTCTATAAAATTGTACTATTTAGGAAGAGAAGAGATGTACGATCTTTTATTTCCCTTGAAAAGGTGCTCAAAGGAACGTAAAAGAAAATGATCCAATCTCTGTCTTATATGGGGACAAGTATATAAAAAAGTACAAATAATAAACTTTTCTTTTCAAAAGACAAAAAACCGATACTTTAAAGAGATTAAAATAACCATAAATATTGCCAAACAAGCTTAGACTTAAACTTTCCAGATACGTATAAATTGATAAAACAAAAATCGAAAACAAAACATCCTGTAGTGCACCCAAACTCCCGAGAACTGAAGCAAGGGTCTACAGAAAGGAAGGCATAATATTTGTCGGCGAGTTCACCTGGCAACGTCCCGGTGGATGTCGAACCTGCGTCGACACAGCATAGATGCTGCGCCTGCACACGCCGTCCGCACGCGTTGCTCTGCAAGCGAAGAAATAAGGAAATTAGGTATATCAAATCAAAATATTTCATTTCTTTACTTACTGGTTTACATTAGAAACATTTGATGCGTGTCGGGCGAACACGAACAATTTAGAAACCTTCACACTACTTTGGATTATTTTGGAAACAATTATTGTTTATGTATTATAAATATATTATTAATGTGTAGATAATTATGTAATTTTTTTAAAGAGCTTATATTATAGCCTGTTTGGTGTGGAGGTAAGTACCCTTGCCTTCCATGCCAGAGGTCCCGGGTTCGAATCCTGGTAGGCGCAGATATTTTATAATATTTACTTTCTAGTCATGCATGTGTATGTATATTTATTTCAGTTTATTTCTAATATTTATAAGCGAAAATAATAATATATAATAATAAATATATTAATAATAATAATAAATAATAAATAAATATTTCTAACAATCACACCACATTATCTAGCCCAAGTTAAGTATCATTAAGAACTTGTGTTATGGATACTAGATAACGGATAAATAAACTCAAGAAATATATAAACACACATAGATTTTTTTTCGCTTATAAATATTAGAAATAAACTGAAATAAACATACATACACATCCATGAGTAGAAAGTAAATATAATAAAATATCTGCCCCTACCAGTATTCGATCCCGGGACCTCTGGCATGGAAGGCAAGGCTACTTACCTCCACACCAAACAGACCGATAATGTGGTGTGATTGTTTGAAATATTATTATTATATTATATTGTTATTAGTGGTGCGAATGATACCACAATGAAGATAGCTCTCTGGACAGAGCAAAGGAACAGCGACCGACAAGCCTGCTGCTGTTATTGTGGTCCGATTTCAATTCACGCAAATACTTACTTTGGTTTATAATTCAGTAAATTATTAAGTTTATACCTATTCTAATTACAATAGCTGTAGGTATATGCAAGTACTAGAAGGCATATCAGTCAAGCTGACTCCCATTTCCTAAGTCTGCCGACTGGTATCTACCAACCAATTAGAAACATTGTTTCATTTTAAGCGTAAACAGTTTATAATCCCTACGGAATTACATAATTATAGATATCTATTTATCTATTCCGTTCTGCTTTAACAATCTAGACGAATAAAGATTGTAGATAAATTCATTTTACCTTATAATCGTTAACAAAACTCGCTGAGGTATTTAACAATGAGGCAAAAAGAACGCATCACTCTGCGATAACTATCGAAAAGAAATTTCATCAAAATGCTAAAACGTAACAGTTGTAATAAAAGCGCTATATAATAGCTAAACGAGCAAAAAAACAATGCACGGAAGGCTGTAAACTCTATCGACTCTTTGATATGAAACAAACATGCAGTCTATGGTTTATAAAAACGCTAACAATGCCAACCGCGCAGGCGCGGGCGCTCTTTCACTCTAATTGCCGCGCAAACGCGATGCGATTGTAAAAAATGACTTTTGTTTTCTAAACGCTTCCGTGCACTTTCTTCGTTGCGTGTGTTATTTAATTGTTAACTAGGAGTCGCATAATAAATAAAAATGCGCCCGCGTCTTCGATTAGTATTAGGTTCTTTGAGGGAGTAGTAATCAGGGCTTTGCACAGCGTAGCTACCACAAATTATGGTAAATGAGCTGTGCTTACGAACTGTGACTTGGATATTACTAATTATTGCTTGCGGTTATATTACGTTACATAACAAAACGTTTTCTACATTTTAGTAATTTTCTTAGTAAATTGGAGGATGATACAATTTCATGTAAAAAAAAGTTGAGCCCAGATATTTCAATAATATAACAAGAAAACGAAATTTGGTAGGTATTTCTACGATGCACCTCTTTGACTTAACATATATCAAAAAAGTCGATATGATTTTCGGCTAAATGAAAAAATATTTCTAAAGCATTGTAAATATACCTATTAAAATACCTTCTTAGTTAGAAACAGTTGAGTTACGTCCATTCAACATGTCCAGACAACATAACTCCATTTGCAATGTTTAACGATAACGCCAACTTTGAATATTTATCATAATTAAATCACAGCTGTATTAAATCTAACACCTCGCGATGTGCGAGCATTCTCCTTCAGTGTCAGGTTCATTGACACGGCGTAAGATATTACGTTTTTATCAAACTCTGCATTATTCATCGAAATAAATGGAAAGTCGTTATGATTAAATATCATGAAAACGCAAGTATCGTGACGCTGCGAATTGTCATAAATCCATGAAATCGAATTAAATGCAATATCGTGTGAGTGAGGAAAGTCAGTTGCGTAACTGCACTCTCGGTTGACGCAGCTGACTTCAGGTGATAATTATTATTACATTCAACTTTATTTCACGTATTAATTATATAAGATTTTTTCGAATTTATAGTTTGTTATCGGATTACAAACTAGTCTTTTTACATTTTATTATCATGGATTATTTTACTAAGTATTGTTATTAGTATTACGCAACAATAAAATTGCTTGGTTTTGTATTTGGCGCTAAAAAGATAACACAAAAAGATCTTTATGAACTTTACCACACTGGCTGGTTCGTGTAAAGACACTACGATTTAAGAAAAATCTCTAATTGGCCTTTAATAGCGCTATGATAATATGAAAGTCCATAATAATATGGCAAACGCCCTGTGTCAAATAAAAACTATGCATCAAGTATAAACCACAGATATGTAAGTCCCTACAAGCAATATGGACCTCTAGAAAGGCATGGCTAACTAGGACGCAGCTAGACAAGACCCAATTTGTCCCGTCAAATATGTTTTTTTTGAGTTAATGAGACATTCAACATATTATAACACTGCACCATGTAACTATTGAACTAAAAATGTTTCTTTCCCGCCATAAGAAAGCCACGGGTAAAGCCACGCAGGAAACTCTAGTTAAATACGGTTAAAGGTTTCTAAGCCAAGCAACCTAATCTAAACTAATACATAAAACCCTATGAAGAAGTCGTAATTAAAGGCACGTTTAAATTTAATTTGGCTTACAATGTTTTTTACAACGATTGTACTGCTTTTTGAATCAAATCTTATGGCATCTAATATATACATCAAAATAATGTTGATCTGGGTAAATATTTTTGAACAATGCTTTTATTTTATTTATACTTTTATTATATTAATACTTGAAACTGGCAGAAATAGCTATTTTGTAGTTTTGTTAAAGGTAAACGCGGTGATAATGCGTAAACTGGAACGCGCTTTTGTACAAAAGACTAAGTGACATTGACTTCCGTTTGATTGACAATCGAATGGACTATTGATTGACTGATAGTCGTACTTTTGTCTTGTAGGTTATGTTATTGTTTTGCGTCTTGGTGTACGCTCATTTTGTTGCTCCTTGAGAAACATAACATAAAAAATGTCTGGAAACGATTCATCAACTTCTGAATCAGAAGTAAGTGCCTGTAGTTCAAATTATAACCCTATGAAGGCGTTGTATTCGGACAAAACAACAATACCGGTAACAAATGCGCCAATGTTCGAAAACATTCAGCAATATGTAGCATCGCAAAAAAATAAAGAAATATTACCTGTCGGATTTGGGAAACTGGTACAGGAAAGAAAACACAAAAAGAAAACAGCTAAAGAAGAAGAAGAAAGAGCACTTGAAGAAAAAAATAGACAGCGCTTCGCAAAGTACGGAGGTATGTTTGAGGTTATAACGTTTATACGCAGACCAGCACTAGTTTACACTGAGGTTATCTACTTACGCTAATTTTATTATATTTTGTTCAAACCATTTCATAAAACATCACTTATGTAATATTACAATTGACAAATGAAAAAGTAGGTATAGCTGTTATATTTATGTTATTCAAATATGGATCAAATATAGGATAAATAAGATAATAACAATAACTTTGCACGAATTAATTGCAAGTATTACAAAATAACTTTGCTGCTTCTGCATTCAGTGACAGCACCAACCTCCCTCCCACATTCTTTGCAGAGTAAATGACAGGAACCTCTTTACACAAGTATACTCTCCCTACCATAAGATTATAACTTCTGATTCGAGACTCCATCAGTATTGTGCATATTTAACATCAAATAATAAATGTACAATGTTATTATTTTTCATAGACTTTGCTATTAGCGTGCAAATGTTGATTGGCTACCTTTTGCTTTAACATAGAAAAATTAAAAAATAAAGGCTTATTGTATTGTATTGTATTTCAAAAATTTATAATGATTCTTAGTAAATTATTAAATCCTCTACTCTAATAAATAATTTCCACATTTCATTCTACCTAACTGACTTCTGCTATCAAATTACATTACACAAAAGGTTTTATAGTTGACTGAATGGCATCAGTTGTAGTCGTCTTGCCTCATACACCGGAAGTCCAAGATTTGAGCCCTGTTTGGAGCATTCACATGTTTGTTCTCAGGTCATGGTTGTTTATATTTATATGTGCATGTTTGTTCTGGATTTGCTGTATGGTCATGCTCAACAAAAGCTGTGCTCGCTTTGGGTCCATACAGTTGGTATGTTTGTTTGTCTGGGGATTTATTATTATTATGGCTTAGTCAATTGGCAATGCTATTGGGTCTGAAAGCTTAAATAAAATCATATTTCAGGCACTAATATATAGTATAAATTTATAATTAATGATAGAAATCCTATAACAAAAATGCAACACTAAGGACACCGAGCACATGATACCTAGGTAAATCATTTTGGTTTACCAATAAATATCAAATATCCATGACCTGCATGACATGGATCTAACATGAAGGCCTGGACATCTTTCTACAAAGACATGTCTTGTGTTGACTTTGCCAATTATACAAGTGTCAAATGAGACATTGTGTATATTTCAAATACATGCAACAATGCTATTTCAGTGCAACCTCGACATAACAAATCGGAAGGGGACAAGTAAATATTCGTTACATCAACTAATTCGTTAAACTGAGGTTTGTTATGTTGAGGTTAGGTTGGTCCAAAATTTGTTATAAAGAGGTAAAAAAATAGTTTTATTCACCCAACATTATATACTCATCTTGTTATAGCAAACAACTTCTACTAATAAATGACAACACATGTCGAAACCTGATGCGACATGAATCTCACTATGGGATTAAGAGTCATATATTGGTGGGAACATAATATTAAGTTTCTGGGTTGACAAAATTCGTATATTTTAGATTGAATCTTATGGACAATTCAAGGGGATCGTTATATTGAGGTATGTTATATTAAGGTTGCACTGTATTATTTATTTTGGTATTTATTGCCAAAATCTGAGTATATAATTTTATCACAGTGCTTTTTTTGTTCAGTAAAGTCTAGTTTGCTTGGTGGTTTAGTACCTCTTTTTTTTAAGAAAAGACATAGTGATGAAATTTCATGTAAGACAGACTGGGAAAATGTTTGTGCAGCTCTTCTCGGGCTGAACCTAGGTTCTTAAGGTTATCAAAAGGGTGCTAATTAAACAGACTTCTTTTTTATAGCATTATATGCCACAAAAAATCTATATTATATACACAACTGATGAGCGTCTACATAATACTATCTTAGCCACTAAAAATATGTTGTCGCATGATGTTTTTTTTGAAATTTTTGAATTATCATCCAATTTCGATTATGGCTCGCTCGCTCGGCTCGCGCATGCGATAAATGCAGCCTAACATTAACCTAATCCAAATTTAACTACTACGCTTTCTATAGAATATTTAGTAGGTGTTGCAAAAAAGACGAATTAGTGTATTAGAGGCTATCTCATTTTCCCGTGGCTTCTTATGAAATTAGAAGTTTGATCACGTGGCAATAAAGAAATTTGTGGCTTGACTTATAATTTCCCTTATCAAAAACGAGTCTAGTCTAGCTTTGTTTTTGTAAGATTAAACACTTTTATTTGATTTATTAAAATAGTTCTGTAGGGTATAGCTTGAAATTATGTATCGATATTGAAATCCTCTCAATTTAATTAGTAATGACTTGCACTAATTCTTTCATAAAAAGTTTTACAACGCTAGAGCTGCGTGTCCACCTTCTTTTGTTTTTGATTAGGAAGCCAACGTATAGCTTTTTCTTTGCACTTATTCAAGCTTCTCTGTTCAGTTTTAATGTAAACTCAGCCTTATAACCCTGCAATACAAATTAATAATTTTACAACAATTGTAAAATTATAGAAATAGACGTATGTCATAACACATGGTTGTACTTGGTTTTACATCACAAGCTCGTCGCCAACGTCACTGTGACGTCGGCGGTTATCGCCGTAGTAAACAAAAGAAAGTCGCTAATCCCCCCCTTATCATTGAATTCAAAGTGAGTTCTAGAATTACTATTCGAGCAAGCGATCTAAACGAACGGCTGGCATAAGACTTCTTTTCATTCGTAATAAAAATAACTAGCGCTTCGAAAAATGGGCCGCTGAAGAATTTGGTAATTTAGTCAGGTGAATACTGGGATCAAATACAGAAATAAATAATGATAGTAATAGTTTGACAATGGTCTAGTTGGCTTGGTGGAGTATTATGAATCACAGCGTAGCCGGCGGTGGGAGGCGCGAGTGGCGGGTCAGTCGCGCCGGAGGTCACTCTAGGCCGTTCACGTGCCGTGTCAGCGGCGGCCGACGACCGCGGGGTGCGCCACCCACCGCGCACTTGTACGGTGTCAATTATTAGGACCACTCGCCGATTGTGGGCTGCTCCATTCAAACCGCGGGAAAGGGTCGAAACGAGGCACGAGTTAAACCGAAAGTTTTAATTACTCATCTTTGGCCATTTGGACTTGCCGAGCTAACAGATGCAGATAATAATCTTGTATAGACATAAAGAGACTCTGTAAATTTATTTTGAAAAAACATACCCGTGAAGTTTCTTGCCAGTTCTTCTTCACGAAGGTTGTTCCGAACTGGTGGTAGAGTCATGTTTTATTTGACGTCAATAAGAACAAGTAATTGTCAATGTTGAGAAATAAATATTTGAATTTAAATGAGCTTTTTATTACTAATTTGACTAGAATAATATATCGAACTTTGAAACAGAAAAGCGAGCCCATTCTTCAAAGCAAGTACAGTACTTAATGCAATGTTACATCTATTACCTCAAATCTACCTGACACGTCAATGTCCAGATAAAATACATAAACAGAGCTTAACAATTACTCACGATCCAATAAACAAGCGAGTGTGCCGCACAGATACTGCTCTCTCATTTAGCTGTAGCGCTGTGTCCTCAAGCCGGACCTAGCGGCAGCTGTACGTCCGATTTCTATTCCCTGCCTATTACAACACGGGCAAGATGAAGCCTAAATGAGGCAGTCGCTAATGCCACTTTCTCCAATAAATACTCTAGCTACAAGTTAAACAATGATCCAGAGAAAATGAGATTAGATCAGAACATTGTTGGTTCTGTTAAGTGCTGATAAGCGAGCAGGTTCCTTGGGGCAGCTCGAGCGGCGTTGTGTGGCTCTCCCGCGCATATTAATGGTGTCACGTGGAAATATACTCAGGGCGGCGGCGGATTCAGCTCATTTGCATGGTGCCGTGACCCGCTGCCCTGTGCGCGGCCTTGCAAGTCTTGCGGCTATGATTACGTACATCTGCTTTTTGCCTTATTTGGACAGCTACCCGTTATTGCTTAGTGCATGTGTTAGTTAAAAAAAAACTTTTATAGATTCCCTTAAGTATATTTTTTAGTCGTGGAAAGCTATTAACAATTGTTGTTGCGTGTTTTGCAGCGCGTAGAGGGTCTATTTTACTTAAACAAAGTCTTCTTTTTGAATTAAATTATAATCTATTGTGATATCCGCGAGTAAACGTAGTAATTGATCTGAGTCACAAATGTTTGGTAGTTGAGCAATGTTCATATTAATTACGTTCGAATTGATAGTATTAAAATGTATATTCTGTTTATATTTTATCATGCGATCGCGTGTCAAGCTCATTTATATCATCAACTGAATTATTTACAAAAAAACGCCGCGAAAGTGTCCCCCCTCCCCGCCGCCCCTACATTTGTCTTGTTGACTAAACCAGACTATATCGGACGCTTTGCTGCAATTAAAGTGATTCAATTGATTTTAATGGCTTGTACTGTTGTAGTACAAGCTCCTACTGGCTCGTTGGCGGGTGTGAGGTTTGTTTGTAAACCTGCCTTTTTATAGATAGAGCGATTGCTGAACTCGCGGTCATTGCATTGTTTTCTTTTTTATGACTGGAAACTATGACTAATAGATATTTCCTACCCAAAGAACTTTTTCTCTTATTATTTCTTACGAGGTTTATCCTTGCGTACTAGTTGCCTATAGCAGTGGTATCTGAAATTCTTCAGCGCTGCAAACTTTCATGTGTAGGTATGTTTGTAGCGTGTTGCATAACCGCTTTCCACATGAGTGGGAAGCTTGCCGTCTCCCTCGCACCCTGGAGCCCCGGCCGTTGACCCCCTCCAGAGATTCGCCGAAGAAATGTTATCTCGGAACTTGTGTTTCGGGTCAGCCTCGTAGGCACCATCTTGTATGGTCGCTTGGAGATAAAAATGTTCCAAAAATATGCGATCGTGCGCGGCACGTGAACGGAGCAACACAGCAACGCAGTCGCCGTGACATGTACAATAGTATCAGATAATTATTCATTTTACATAATTATCGATTTTTAGTATAAAATCCTATAAATTTACACTACCCGACACTTACACAATGAGATAAAAAAGGTAGTCAAATCAGCACGTGCGATCCTAACGCATAATAGGCTGGTACGGAACGTAAACGGAAGTGATGCAAGGCAACGCGTTTCGGCGGGCATCTGTGTAAACATGGCGGATGAATGGCACAGAGCGCGGCGCTCGGCCGACGACCTGCGCGCGGTCAGCGCCCGGGGACGCGCGAGTGAAAGTAATTCGCGACCGCCCGCCCGCCATGCCAGCCTGGTACCTCGCGCGCAGACCTGCATAGATTTATCGCTGGTTACTCTACTACTAAGTTATTTTTAAACTATTTTCTATGGTGTAGTTAGTCTGTTGCAATACTGTGTTTAATGTGCCGAGTTCTGAGATTAGTTGCGATTGATTTAAGGGTTTGATGCAATCTACATAGGTAGATTTACAGAAGTGGATATATTAAGAATTTAAGGTACAGATAAAATATGATTATAAACTATTTCAGTTTATATTATTATTCAAGCAGATAAAAAATGCTAATATAAAGTACCTAATACGAAATTTAAGTGCAATGGTAAACATATCAAGGAGGATAGTTCGATCAAACTATGCTGTGATAAAACTATAGTTTTACACACACACGTACAAGACGTGATATGCCTTTTTGCTTCAAGGTCCCAGTTTGCCCATCCATCATCAATTAGGTAATCACAGTTTAGATATGGACTTCAGGTAATTAAAACAAAATGCAGAAAACTGTTGTCTTCAAATTACGTCTAACTTATAGAAAACGATTTATTTAAAAAAAAAATTTACCTATGGAACTATTTTTACGACCAAACTCAAGAAATTTCCTCCGATCAATATTTGTAACACTTCCAGAAATGGTCGCGACCCAGCCCAAGAAGAACAGCAGGAACGTGCTGACGAGGATGCAGACCACGGAGGGTCCACTGGCTGTGCTGAAAGACTGCGTCGCCCAACGACTCAGGATCAAGGTAAATAATGTAGGAAAGATTCTAGATTCTAGAGACTCCAAAGCAGTTGTACTCTAAAGTTATGCTTTATGCGCCAGTTCTAGAGAACTTCACAGGTCCAATTTGCTTTTGAAAGAAAATACTAGGCCCTTGTCCTGATGTACTAAATTTATACAAACTCTAAGGTTTAAACATCGAACATCTATCACTTTTGGATAATGGAGCTCTACAATGGTAAAATAATGTATTATAATGGATCAGTATATGCAAACATTATCAATTGCAGAGAATCATAAAAATGTCCTCTTTAAGTATTGATTAGATGTACATAATAGTTATGTTGCATTTGCTGCGTCCATATTCACACGCTATGCGGTAAGAAATGACTGGTGCCTCTGTTCGACAATGTGGGCATGCATCCAGGTTCCCCGAAGGTCGATCTGTTATTGTAAAACTATCAGCTACATCTTACAATCAAACAGCCGAAAAAGGTATAGGTGGCCAGACATACTTAAGTTTTCAATTTGGTTACTACATGCCTGTTAATGCAGCGTACTGTCGAATCCTTTGTGCAGTTTGGCGGTCTTCCAGAGCGGAACACTTGCGTTATGGCAGCGAAAACTTTGGTGACTGTCATGCCGAAATAGAAACAAAGCCCTTTCTGGAAACTAATCCAAATTTTCGCGTAGTTATCGCTGTATGGGAATTACTTGGAAGTGTCATCAAAAGTTTTCTGCTATTATAATTGTATGACGAGAATTTAGGCAAGTTGGGATTTAAATTTGCGAAATTTTAAATATCGTTTAAACCTCTTTTAGTTTTCTTAACTGGTGTTATGCCAATAAGGAGGTAGAGCATGCGATAGCGAGGATGACTCACGAAGATATTGCAGGAAGAACCTTGCTTCCAGCACTTTGCTGCGTCATCTTCAAGTGCGGGCTTGATGTAGGTACTACCTCATAACACACACTTTAGAAGTGTACTAACAATAAGCATTATAATCAGCGGTTGTATGCAAAATCAACATGGAAATGGGGGATGAAGGTGCGGTGTTTACATTACGGTATGTTAATCGCTAGCAGGTTTATTTTACTTATTTTGGGCGTTACCAACTTTTGAATTGAATTGTTGTTTTTTTACCCTTTATCATTGTTATCTGTTACTTCACACATTAAAAAACAATGCTACCTTGTATGTAACACACATACGAACGCTCTTTCAGCCCTTTACCTTGAATTTTAGTTTATATTAGCAATGTTCAAGTGTTTCCGTATTAACTCGCACCTTACATTTTTAATACAAAGGAAATCTCCCAAAATACATTCATTTTATGAGACAAGTTTAAATATATCGACATCTTAAACTTCCTAGCCCACTGTAAAAGGACTCACTCAAACTACATGTTTGTTAAAATTGATTACTAAAAGAATCTAGTCCAACGAGATACAAGATTCGAAACTGTGAACAAGTTGCGTGGGCCCTCAAATTAAATATATTAATCGGTTTTCTGATGAAGGTCGCTTACTGTCGCAGACTACACCAGAATGCTGCGTGCTCGTTACACGTGTTCAACAGCCCAGTCCACTGCCTCAATTTCAACCTTATTATTTTTGCCATTAAAATGCTTTTGGCTCACAACGATCGTATTCTCATCAAGATGTCGAATACCTTATTTTTACAAATAATTACTTTGAAGTAAGAGTTCCCTACGTTGCCGGCATCGAGTGTTATCAGTAATCGTAGTTTATTCCTATGATAATATTAAGTACTGCCATACATTATCGCATAGTATCGATATAGCAATATGTTTACGCTGGTAGCAATCGGCGGGACCTTGCCGTGATGTCAGTTATCTCATGGCCGTTCTCCTTAGTGTGTGAGGCGCGCGTGTGTGCGTGCCGTCCATACATGGCGACGTGTGCTGGTGTGCTCATCAAGGGCCGCTAGGACGAATCAAGCACGACACTTCCTTGTAGATTAAATCCATTTAACAGTCGTTAGACCATTTTGGTTGAGTAGATCGCCTTGCTTTGTACTTGAACAGTATTTGTGTTTGTAATTGGTGACTGTTGGAATCAAAACTGTCACTACCATTAGCATTTACAAAGACATTTCGTATTAAATTTTCGGCATAGTCAAAGTTCCCGAAGCTAATCGATAGCGTATTTTTTACATCGCACCCGCCTTGGCCTAGTTGTTTGGATCGCATCTCGCATACAAATTCGGAACTGGCGCTTGGCCTCGGCACCGTGGCAGTAGGAAATGGGATGAGCTTCAAGAGGGGCTCCTAATTGCAAGATTAAAGAGTATTTGGCATCGTCCACGTGGGAACAGTTTTCTATCATACTATACCACACGCAAAACACATAACAGAAACTAAAAATAGAGTATTTTAATCGCTGACATTGGGACTGAAGTATATTTAGCAACGGAATAATTTAGATCATTTTGTCGCGAAAACAGATGGCGAATAAGTTGGTGCAAACGCAAAGGAAAACGGGAAGTGGCGTGACCATTAGCGAGCGCTGCGAGCTGCAGCAGCTAGGCCGACTGGCGCTGACGCAACCGCTGTCACAACTGCAGTCGTTGCATGTTGCAATCAATTGTTACTATGGGGATAGTGCTGCTTCTTGATATCATCTCTGTCTTCACGGGATTTGAATATGCAAGCTATACATCGATGAACCTTTAATTACGGACGGTAAAGTTAAAAAATAAAGCAGCTAAGGTACCTTTAAATTAAACAGAAATTTCATCTGCTGGTGCGATGTTCAAAATGAAAATCGGGGAAAATACTAAGAGGAACCTCATGATCGTAGTCAGATATTTGTTTATTTATCGTATTATAGGTAGGCGTATGAGTCAATCGCTATGTAGCCATGCGACATCTAGTATCGCTGGACCACAATATTGTCGTCCACATCCGTATCACATCCGCAGTGGAAGCGGTTCACCCCGAATACAGCGCGACGCAAGGCCGCCAACATTCGAAGAGGTAAAAAAACTGCTCTGAGTACTTCGACTCATTAGTAGCCAACAGAAAACAAGCCAACACTTACAGCTCAACAGCTTCACAGCTTTCATGCACGGAGCGCGGCTACTTGAAACGCTCCATACCTGGAACAAAAGTAATCCCTCTTAATAACTCCTTCCCTTCACCTCAATTTCGGCTCATTACATCCCAAATTACATGCAAGGTCTCCGTGAGGCAAAAATACTGTTAGAAGTACATAGATGAATTTATGGTTTCAATAATCATTTAGTTTTCAAGTGCGCAGGCAATGGTATGATGCATTCGGCCTCGCTCGGCGTTAGATAGCGCTAGACAAAGACGCGGCGAGGTCAGGAGCGTAGCCTTGCGCGGGTGCGCGCGCGCACGCTTCCGCCTATCGACCGCGCGCACGCACCGCCTGCAGTCCTCACTCGCCCGGCTAAACTAGATACGCGTATTTGGAGTTAATTAGGTTTTATGTCATATTATAATTTGTAAAGAAAGTCTGTTGGTAATAAGCTTAAATTCTACATTATACTTGTAAAAAGTGTAATTAATTTTTAGTATTAGTACCTTTCTTCGCATCCAGACCAAAGCGATTTTCCAAGATATTATTAAGTTAATTAAGTATATAACTTGTTGCTTTTTATATCAATCCTAGTTTCGATGACAAAGCAAAATCACGACCAAAGCTGCGAGCGAACAGCTAACACACTCCACTCGTGTGTAACGTTCGCAGAAACATTGACTTTATGTTTACTGCTCAATGAGATGTCTTGCATAGATATCGCGTTATATAAATAAAGGAGGATATAATTAATTATTTACTTGTAGGTTTGTACAGATAAATAATTAAAAAACAGTTTATGAGTCTCATACATAAACGATGTGTTACAGAATTACAATATGCGCGGCGTCTTCCTACGTAACGTGAAGCCAGATTTATTATGAATGAAATCTTCGTGGAGATGTTAAGGCTCATCGTCGACATACAAAACGAATATTTTTTTAGGATTTACTCTACATGAATCCAAAAATATTTAAATATAAAAATATATTTTTGTGGAGAGTTCCAGTTGTTAATCCAAAGAACAGAAAAACAGATTGAACTTGGTATAAAGAATATTGGCAAACTCACATACATTGTCAGTACCGCTTTTATTTCCGCAGAGCATTCACGTATCTCAAATTGAATATGTGGGTATGACTGTTTGAATGATGGATAATGGAAATGCAATCATAAGATTTATATAGAAGTTAGGAATAAAAAGTCGAAATTATAATCTAATCTCAAAAAACACGTGAAAATGACGTGAAAACGTTGTTTACTCAATAGGATGAATACGGTTAGAGGGTTAAAACGTTCATAGGATGATCAGATGAAGCTATTGAAATTAAAAAACACTCTAATTTCAATTATTGTTCATACAACAGCGAACCGTGACAAGACAATTGACATAAGGGCTCATTGAAATGGCGGCTCAATGTCTTTGAGGTTTGACAGATTGACAGTATATATAATTTTTGTAGATGTCGATGAAAAAATAAATGGCACTGTTACGGGAATAATTGGATTTTATTATATTTCTAAGTATCCCCAACAACTATCTCAATATTTGAGCTTGGTAAATACATGTCTAATATTGACCTATAAACTAAATATAGCCCGGTTTTGATATGATTACAATTTATAAATATTACAGGGTACCCAGTCTGCCATTCTCTTTTGTCCAAATTTAAGGTCTATACGTTGCATGCTTGTTCAAGGAAAAGGAACTCTCCGATTGAGATAATCTTCGATGTACTCCCAGTATTAAGTGTCATATTACTATGCAAAACGCGGGGGCCGGAGAAATGTGCGTGTGATGTGACAGTCTGCCTACTGAGCAGTCGCCCGGGATTTGTTCCGCGGAATCAATCACGTTATTGTGTTTTAAGACAAAAACTATAAGTATGCCATTGTTTATCGAAATTAATTATCACGTTAGTCACAAATTCTGTGCCTGGATTTACTGGTTTTAAGTTGAAATGAACGAAAGCAAAAACAATTTAATATCTTGAAAACCAGAAATTGAACGTATAAAATAATTCATAAATCACCAAATTGAAAATGAATGTAATAAAAGGATGTAGATAATAATTAGTGAAACCTTGAAGTTCTCTGAATTTTAATGTCTTTGTGTTGACGCCACAAAGCTTTGATAGCGCTATGACCAAAAATTGTAATTTCAATAGCTTTAAGAAACCTTCGCCGTAGTGAGATTGAAGAACAATAGTGGCTAATTAGTGTTCTTACATGGCTACGGATTTACTGACAATTGTCAATACAGGGTGCCAGCCAGAACAAAGAACGACCACCGTCGAAAGCTTGAGTCACTCGCGCGCCACACGAGCGCCCGGCCGTCGGTAGACTCCCACCTCAGTGGCTTTATTTATTTTCGACACTTGCTTAAGAATGTCATGGCGATAAAATCGATTTCATATATTTAAACAGTCTTATTATATATTTTTTAAATTTAGTTTCAAAATGGCAATATCTACATAGCTAATAGCATAGCATATCGAGATCTTAGTTCAAAAAGCAAGTTTGCAAAAATAAACGCGTTAATAAAAAAAATGAAAAGCCTTCCGTGTTTTTCCACAGCGGCGGCCATCATAACACCATCTTTCAGATATTATGATGGAAACTGGTTGCGTGGTGGCAACTGAACGGCCTTCCGCGGCAGCCATCGCTGGCATTTATGCTTGTTTGTGCTGGCAATCTACTCTGCATTCGAGGTGGACGGTGGCATACCAAACCGTTACTCTTTAAAACAAATATAATTGATTTTACAAAACAATTTCTATTCACAATAAATTAAAAAAATTGCCACCTAATTTTAAATTCGAATTAACCTAGTCTAAAAATTATCCAAATCAGTCACGCAAAATTGAATGATTTTTTTTCAGTTTTTTTTGTTGTCGGTAGTGACACGTTGATACGTGGGACAAATGATATGTGGGTGTGAGCGAGGATAATATTAGCTCAAGCGTAACGCGCGCTATTTGAAGACAAGAATAGGTATTTCCACATTATAGGTTTTCAGTCATTTTTCTAATCAATATTAATTTCATATACTCGTACCAACTTGAAAATTGCCAAATAAAATAAACTTTTAATGACTGCTTGAGTATGCTAATTTAAATTACTCAATTACTTGTAACTGTTGGCGCAGTTGGTGTTATGTTTTTTCTTATCAAAAACATTAAAAATTTCAACACTTCAATAATAAGTTACATTTAACGAACTCTACTACTCAACTTGTAACGAAGATCGAAAACAGTAATTTGGAAACTAATAAAAAAATTTATGTGATGATCTTTATTACTTATACTTTATTAAAGAAATAAGTAAAAATGAAGAAAAGCAATATTTCCCAAAAAAAGGTTTACATTTTTCTGTCACTTTATAAATTGTATAATAATATCATAATTCAATATAAAATAAATATTAATAAATATTTGTTTGTGTACTGGCGTTTGTCGGCTTGACGCCGCCCGCGACCTCGTCGCGTCCCCGGCCGGCGCCCGCGCTGCTTCCTGCTCGCTGCAGCTACAGATACGCCATTATGTTTTGATTGAGATCCTCTCTCGATGTGGGTTAGTATGCGCTTGCGTTGCACACTCGACTGTCAAGTGTGCGCCGAGTAGGTGGCTTATTGTAGCAGGTAGTGGCTGGGAATGTTTACACAAGAGCGGTTCTTGACTTGGGTACGGCAAAGTCCTAACTTTTGCTACTAAAGCTTCTAATAAAGCTGTTTTGCCTATAAATTTTCAAAGAGATAATTTCCCCCTTTAAACCGATTTCGACGTTTTCAAAACAAACCGAGGTCAATCCGACGTTTAGTGCAGCTGTTAATTTCTTCCTTGACGCGATATTTTTAATTCGTGAGGAAAATTAAATAAATTCGGAGTGTTGGTCGTGTCCTGAGCGAGGACACGCGGAAGCAGTTCCCGCTTTGCATTCAATTAAATCAATTTAAATTACTGAAGACCTTGTAAGAAATTGCACCGGTTCGAAGTGGCCGCGAAATGACGTTATGTTAAATCACCGTTTTATATTAAAGCCGTAAGTATAAACAAGTTGTTGGGTAGCTAATCACGTAATGAGGTAAACGAGGAAGTAGAGGCCTCACTGATTCTCATTAGAATAATGCGTGATGGTTGAAAATTTGATGGCCATCAAACGGTTCCAATGTCGTAAGCATCAGCATCCGAATTGTAGGCAACCGCGAAAACAAATAAAAACTTCTATGTCGACCTTTACCCAGTGGCTGAGGACCAAGACCTTGCGCCTAGTTTCTTGTTTATTACTGAGTTATCACATTATCGCGCTGTATTTGTAGTTTTTTATCTTCTGATAGAGGACACGTCCTTGCTTGCTATCGGCGGAAGGTCGCACCCGATTCCGCCTTTTTTGATGCTCATTTTATGCAACGCTGCTTCGTCCATTTCCTATCTCAGGGTTTTTGTGCACTTCGCTCAAGAGATGGGCACTTCCGCAATACTTTTGTGAGATTGGATGTACTTGAAGACTGTAAAAGGGGCTCATTTATCAGTGTGATTAGGTGTTGAAGTATTTGTATCTACGATAGTGATTGCAATTTCTTTTATCTTTTTAGATGATTGATTTGCTTAAAAATTTTCTTATTTGTTCAATTTACGTACGCATCGATTTCATTAGGCTAATGTATCGACAATATAACTAAATCATTTTTTATTAAAGAAGAATGGCAAGACTGTGTTAATATCACAATTAACGCATTTACCAGGGGGCCGTAACAGACCGTAGCTGGCGACCTAGAGAATGGCCGAGCAGTAGTTGGCTGCTTCCTAATTCAAGAACGAATTATTGATGTTCATTGTTTCTGCGAGGTTTCCATTGTTTTCGAGTGTTAATTGGCCCTGTGATTGCGGAGACACGTGGTCGAGATCGAAGATTCACTTCGAATGATCTCAAAGCAATTACAATTGTAAAGGACTGCGTTCATTAGATCTAATGATAAAAGCTGAAGTTTACATTTAAAAACGTGACTATAAAAATCAAATTAAACGAATTAATACATTATAAAACTCTCAAACAAACGTTGCAACTTTATGACTGTCTAAGTGAAGCTTGTTTTATGTATGATCGTTCAGCCAACTGAAGGAACCCGAGAATCATACGCGACGTCATGATTTACACGAATGGAAATCATGACGTCACACTTAAACTGGGTGACCTGTTACCGTTTCGGAAAAGACCATATGGTGAAGTTGCTCACACTACAATTCTCAGCATAACCAGAGATAGAACTTCTCCGAACTGACAGAGAATAATCGATTCTTCATACAAAAGGAGCGGCGGACCCGTGCGATATTTATGAACGCTCGGCTTTTATTGTTTCCGCTATATGGTGTCGTTAGGAAAGTTGAAAGAATTGTGGGCTGGGACCATGTGACCTTTTTCGACGATAAAAAAGTCACTCGGTCTATAACCAAGTCAAAACTTGCACTCGGGACCTCCATTGAATAATTACATACAAAATCGACCACTACAGATGCTCATTAAAATCTCATATACGAGTCGCGAGTCGAATAAGTGAAACCAAATTGTTCCGGTTTGACGCCATTCAGCATTACAAGCGTGTGTGGTAACAGTGAACAGAAAAAAAGTATCAAAACACAACCGTCAGGTGTCCATGACCGCGGCGCCGAAACCGAAAGTGCTGGATCTGGAGCGCCCGCGCGCGCACCGCTTCCGCCGCCGTCGCGTCGGTATGAATACACATGTCATCCCAAGTGATGACCTTTGTGACAGGTCTGTGTATGTCGTTTCTCAGTGAAGTGTGATGGAGTGGTGGAGGCCGACGGCCCAGGTGATTGCTGTCTTGCTAGACTTTTTGTTGTTTTCCTAAAGTTTATTATTGGGCTCTTTGAATAATGGGATTATGTAATAATGGGAAGTGTAGGGTTTCTTTAGTTCTATGCTTATGTTATACAGTTTGGAGGTTTCATGGGTGGATTTGGCCGGCCAGTACTCTTGTACCATGGCCAAAATGGAGGCCTCTAAGTGACGGGAGAAGTTATGTAATGGTTTTGAAAAAAGCATCGCACAGATGAAATACAAAAGCTATCGACATTTTATCTACTCTATGACTCTCTGATAAGTTCAACCGACGACGTGAATGTTGTTTTCGTTACGCGTAGTGAGATATCCAGTTCCACCATTACCAGTTGGAACGTAATCGAGCAGTCATCGCATCATGGTGCCTTCACCTCACAGCTACCGTCATACGCTTCCGTATATTACCATTCACTTTCACTCGTTTACGTAGACAACCAGTAACAACGTTAGATTCAACTTTGTCAACGTAAAAATAAAGTTGACTTTCGAATGTTTCTGTTTTTTCAAATTACTGTTAAATAGCTATCCATTTGGTTTTCAACTTAGCACGTTCCGAATAAGGTTGTTTTTAAAACGGTGACGTAAAGACGGCCTCGTCAAGGCCGCTCGCAATAGGTTTTATATTTGTTTACTTTCTCTAGCGGTCATTGCTCAGCAGCGTCGCTCCGAACATGTCTGACGTGCCTAAAACACGACAATCCTCAGTAATTCTATAGCTCATTAACTAGTTGGTATTGTTTAAGTATTGTTTTCGTAAATATACGTGACACCTTAATTAATATTTATCTAGAATGTTCGGCCATAATTATGTATAAACCTACCAAGGTGTATAAATATTGTATTTTAAAATCTGCTGATGACTAAGTGAACTGCGTTGTGATGACCGTGGGCCGATGCTAATGTTTTTGACATATAAATGAAACTAAAATTGTTTAAATTACAAACGGTCATTTGTGCTGAAAGTTAAAGTTAGTTAGGTAATTACTTGAACTCTACACACGAGCCTTGGTTCGACCTTTCACTCAATTGAACGAATGAGTTCACGAGAATTTGGGTCATTGTCAATTGATATTCGGCCGGTACCAATTAACAAAGATTGATGGAGTAAAACATTGCATAGATATATATACCTTGAGTTGTCTCACCAAGCTTAAAAGAAATGAACAGTTTTCCAGAATTAATCTTAATTATTTAAAGTTCAAGGGCTGTCTGAAAAGTCTTTGTGTTAAACTCAAAGAAACGCCCTTTTATAATTTTAATTCCTACAAACGGAAAGTCAATATATTAACCATAGAAAAGTGACAAACAAAACGATGTAATCTTTCCTCCAGAAATTAATTCTCTAATTTAGTACAATTCATGACTCTTCCCAAGAAAACGGAGATATTCTTATGACTCTTTTATAAAGTGGCTTTTAATTTCGCAAATGTCGATAGATAATGCGGTGGATAAAGGTAATGCCGCTTGAACATGCCGAGGCTCAATAGAAATGTGCTGCAGTGTGGGTATGCATCGCATACCTTATGCACTTTCACTTGGTCGGGCGAGTCGAGGCGTGCGGCAAAGCCGCGGGGATTAGCGATCGCACACGCGAAATAATTTTTCATTTCGTTGACATTTGCATCACAGGTTTCTGAATAGAAACAGACCTTGTTGTGACTGTTATAAGGATCAAGCACATGTTACAATCGCAAGAACAAATTCTTAAATCCACAGGCGCGTGGAGCGAACAATGTTGCATTGTATACACAGCCTTTACCTTGAGGATCGTTCACGGTTAAACGGGCGACCTTCGCCGGAGCCATTACAAAACAATCAGATTTTCCTTCCGTCCGTCTGCTTGTCCGCGCGTTACCACTCCGCCCCGCGTAATTCTCAGTAATAGAACGTAATGAAACTTAGAGGATAGATGCAATTGATGCCGGCCATTTTCCTTTACCACGTTGCCTTGTTACTGCGGATCTGTTAGAATTGAAGACGGTATGGAAAAGTATTTAGTAATCGACATTCTTGGCTCGATACACGAAGGGCGCTGGGCAACATTAGCAGACTCTTGATTACGCAACCCAACATTGGCATCTAATAATAAACAGAAACACTAATTTGTTCTATTCACTAACAACGACTCACAATACAGAATAGGGTCGTCAAAAACGATAAAGTCATTAAATAAAATGACAACACTGACGTGGGAACACAACCATGTAGGAAGTCCATTGGTACATGCAATTTACCAATCATCGCTGAACTGCAATTGACACTACCTTTCCATTTAGCTTTGACCTCTGTAACGTGCGGGATAAGGTTCGCAAGGGTACGAGCAAGGTCATTTTGCTGGATTACACAAAGCCTTGCAGGTGGCGAGCCAGTGTCAATAAAGAAACGCCCACCTTCTAACGGTTATTTGTGACGGATGACCTTTGAAATGTTTCCTTATGGACAGTCAAGGAATCACAGGGATGTTTCAGGCAGAAAATACAATAAGTTATACGAGAAAGTGTTTAATTCAGAGTATCTATACCTTGGATTAAGTTCTGTTTGGTGACGTTCTAAACAGACACACTTAAGCAATGGATCTCGTACTCACGAAAACTCAATACATTGTTGAAACTTTTAATTAATAATACTGAGAAAGCGACAGAGTGATGCAATAACGAGGAGCGCGAGGAGGACGAAACAAAGTTTGGTCGTATTCGGTTCGTGTCGTAGCAGCTCGGTTCTTTTCGCGTAATGACGGATGTCAAGTGACCCAGAAGACGGGGACAAGACTTATGAGGGTAGCGCCTCAGGAGCTTGTCACCTAATTTGGCCTATTTTAGTTTAATCAAAAACCTTTACATTTTATTCTGTGATATAAAGATAGACAAATTAAACATATTAAAAAAGTCGAATGTCATGTTTCCGGCCTAACTGTGTGTATCTAAATATATCGGCTACGCGCATGTCTGGACAGAGGAGGCAATCAACGGAGAGAACCAGCGTATTCAACTCGTACCTTCTCGTGCCACTCACAAAAAAGTCCGAGTTGGTGTTCCTATAATTGGATGATTATTTTACTTTCGTTCAGTTATAATCTTTTTGTTATAAGATCTTACTCATGCCCACGAACTACTGATTTTCCTGCTAGAATAGCAGTGTTGCAATGTCCTTATAATTGTTCTACTATAGAAATAGCAACCGCATTAAAGCTTCTAGATTAGGTTTCGTAACTGAATAGTTTTTATAAAAATTTCCTTCAAACACATTTTCCATGAGGTGAAACATAAGATTGCATAAATTGCAATCTGCCTCTACTCAGATTTAAAATTGCATCCCCTATAATATGAAGGATTTATATTGTTTGGTTCTTATACAAATACAAACATTGAATTTCATCACACATATCCTCGTGTTTGCACCTATGACATACCCGGATAAGTCACGACTACTTTATGAATATAATCGTAATTAATTTCGTCGCAATATTTCAGTGAAGAATGAGTCAGAAGGCGAGCTGCGGTTCTGCGTCGTATTTAACTCCAACATTTTTTTTTGTCTTAATCGTTTTAAAGAACATAGCCTGACCTTGTGGCATAAACGCTATTATATAAATGATATATAGCACTGTTACTTGCACCAGGAGACTCCTAGTCCTAGTTGGGACAACCATGTGTAATGAATACGTTTGTAACGAATTATTCTTTTACGTTATTTTATTTAGTTTACTTTGTTTGTACTGTATTATTATAAAGAGGAAAGACTTATTTGTTCGTGCGTGCTCTGAAACTGCTAGATTTATATAAAAGGTACTTTAGACAGAGGAAACAAAGTTATATTTCATTCCGTAGTTTACGCGGGAAAATCTCGCCGGGAACTGTAGTTTCTAGATAGCCGTGTGGAAAGCATTTGCTTATCTTCGAATAACATTATTATTATATTTTACCATGTATGTTAACTTTTTGTTTAATATTTCGTTTATCTTATATTGCCCTTATAATGTCTAAAATTAATATGACCTCTGTGATATGGTAGGTTAGATAAAACGTTTTTAAACCGCAAAGTACTTGTGACTAAAATATGTGACCAAAAAAATATATAGCAAGGTCTGTCGAGGCGAGGCGACGTCACAGAGGACGACCTTGAGGCCGGAGCAACTTTCCACCAGGAAGCCGAAGCCATTTTTATTGTCACTTCACTGCAGCCCGACTTGTACGACGCCATATTTGGCAGCGTGTTCGAGGGGTAATGGATTGCGTTGCACCTCAGTCCAGCGTCATTACCCAGTAATGGAGATATAAATATAGTTGATGGCGGCGAGTTTGCTTTATGCTGTTGTATCTGGTGGAGCTGGCGTGATGACGTGTGTCAGGTAGCGAGTTGTTGCGTTGTTGAATTATTTTGGTCGTCTGAGTCGATATATCACGTACGGCGATTATGAGTCGAGGTTGACATTTGTATTTGTTCAAGTCTTTTAATGTAGGTACTTAGGGTTTTCGTACTCTTCGGATGCAAAGCCGTATTGGTTACACTGGAATATAGAATCAAAATGACAGTAGTTTGTTAAGTTGAGGCGCAATCTTGCAGTTCTAACCACTTCCAGGCGGTCCAGCCATGTTACAATCTACAATCGCTAACGCTGTAGAAAACGCTTAAGATGTATGGAGCATAGCAAGTGACGATAGCTATATCACGTGGTGCTCCATACAGTTTACTTGTTATCCCCAGGGCTGAAATCTATATACCGTATGTACTAACCCATGTCTCAGCTATATAGTCTAGCAAAATGTTACTTTGTTTGATATTCAATGGTACACATATTCTAAATACATGTGACCCCGATCGGGTAAAATTTTTTTACTACTTTTTTCATATATTTTATATTCATTTTAATTTGGCCTTTTAATCAGATAAATCTAACCAAGCTTGTATACCGGGTGAAACATAAGATGTAAACAGAAATATGTGTTTCTTACTGTTTAACATTAGTTTAAACATGTGGACATGACAACAGGCAAACATATGCAAACGTTGTTTGATGATTCGTATATGATAATAAAAAAATTGTTTTAAATTTACCGAGTCGCATGGTCACCCTCATTGCTACGTTAAACTGTCATAGACCCATAGCACTAGTATTAGTATTCGAATACAGTGACTATAAGGTTGGTGTTTTTGCTATTTAAAATTATTATCAATAATGTTTATTTGTTTGCTTCTGGAGTTAATGCAATGTATTTGCCTTAAAATACTGCTATAGAAACCAAAATGTATATTTACGACTTATGTTTCACCTTGTATATCTATGTTTCAGCTTGCGCCCTTGACAATAAGTAATCCAATGTATTAAAGTTAAAAACTGAATACCACTCATACTATTTAATGCGACTTAAGAGTTGAGTCCTACTAGTGCAAATTACTCATGAGTTGCAACAATTACGCTAAACAAAGCTTGCCTCATATCTGTAAATACATGTACCTACATGTGATGACACGGCACTGAAGCCTTAAAGGTACATCAGTTGGAGCCGAGGCCGCGGCGCTTCGCCGTCCTCGCACAACCATCCGAGTGTATCCGCGGCATCAGTGGTTACTTACAAATAAACGCAACTCAGACCATGCCGATGATAGGTTCAAGTTCAGAAAGAGATTTTTAAAGGAGTTTGTATCCGCAAAAGGTTAAATGATTTTGGTTTGATATTTAAGGTTTTAAGTTGAAAGCACGTTTTAATACACCGAATACTCCAAATGCGACTTTATGTCAAATATTTTCAAGTCTCGCACGGTGTCGCTCTCTTACTTCCTATTCCTACCTGCTACCTGCAGGAATTTATTTGTAAACTGTACTTTGTGAGAGCTTTGTAGGTCGGTCTGTAGTAGGTTTAACTAATGAAATTAAACAAACAAACCTATCGTTTTTGCAATATTACAAGTTATTGATAAAAAAATGTAAAACCCAACTTACCAAAAGGAAATTATCTTAAGTTCACGAAAGCAAAAGAGAGCGCTGACACATTTGAGGAGTCGCGTTTGGTCGCGCTTGGTCACGATCTATCTGTAACAAATGTCAAACTTTCGTTAATATGTATACCGAACAAGGAAACCGCATAAATCCATTCAAATAATTCCAATTTAGTTTCATCATGTCCTTGAGCGGTGGGTCTTTGACGGCATTTGTCAAAAAGATAGTTTTTTCCTTGAGTTGTGGGTGAAGTGTACTGATACGAGGACTTTCAAATTGGCAACTTGGGGTGAAAAGTTTTAATGACTTTTTTTATGAACGTTTCAAATGAAGTTGTAAAGTTGTGACCTTACGAGGTCTGTTTCAGCGTGATTACTGAATTTTAGCCCCTTGTAAAAATAAATTTATACCTACTTCTTGATCTTTTTGGCAAATAAAATATTTACATAACTCGACTTTATGATCTGAGTGATATGATATAGTATATTGTGAAAACCGTCGTTATAAGTATTTAAAATTTGACTTTTCTTCTTAGTTGACTTCTGAGATGCGGAATCTTCTGTATACACTATATCCATTAACAGGAAATGGACTCATCGTATGCTATTAGTAGCTAAAAATTACCTATTTTAAAAAGACTGTTTAGAAAGACTATTCTGGCTTTATTTTTCTCAACATGTAAATCAATATACATACATGAATTGTTCTGTTGTGTTAGATTTTACCTATTACGTCTCTATTGAACCTCTGCCTACAATCACATTTGACCTTACTGTTACGAATGCGTTAACTAATAAACATTATTCCCATCGCCACCTCAGGTGGTGACGCGCAAGGGCCACGACGTGCGCGGGACGCTCCACGGTACGCTGGTGGCCTTCGACAAGCAGTGGAACCTGGCCATGAGCGACGTGCTCGAGGTGTGGACCAGGAAGGCTCCGAGGAAGCGGAAGGTGCCTCCGCCTAGTACTGGTAGGTTGGGAAGTATTGACCGCTAAGTGGAGTTACAATATAAGTTGTGTTGTAACTCGATATTTCGTAGTGTATATCTGCTGGTGAAGAACAGAGGAGCTGTTTATTCAAAGTTCTAAGATTAGAGAGTGCGGAGTATACTTCAAGTTGTATATTGGAGCCACGCAACTGTTGGAATAGGGAAAAACTTAGATTTGATAGGGTCTTTAGACATGTTGCCCAATAATCTTAGACAAATGATGGCTACAGCTTTTTTTTTTTCGAAATTGACAGTTTATTTACCTATCGTCTACAACCAAGTCGAAAAATTTCTATTAAAATTGCGCAGCCTAAAAAATAAATAATATTTCATGTTTGTGATTAGGTAAATACATACATTCAATTATAAATGAAAATATTATTAATCCGTATTTCTAAGTCTCTGATTTCCACAGCGCATTAGACTACATAAATTATCTGCCATTTCAGGTACCCCCGTGCCACCTGGTACAGCAGCTAAGATCTCCCCCGTCCCTCTGGTGACAGAAAAGCCTTTGGGAAAAGGCCTCTGGGAATGCACCAGACACATCCCGCAACTGATGGTGCGGGGAGAGCACGTTGTCATTGTCAACGTGGTTGAACGGTGATTGACATCTGATTGACAGTCTTCTTGGGACAAAGGGGAAGTGCGAAACTGAGTTGTAAAGAAGGATGGCCACATAGAACGTGTCATTGATTGAAAGTTGATTGTCACTAAAGTACGTCTTCTTACGTTAGCGTCGGATGACGGGTCGCTCACTTCTCTCTAATATGGTTGCGGGGGGGCTGATGGCGGGATCTAACGTTAACCTCATTACATTTAATAAAATATTAAGACGTAACCTGGAATAAAAATTATCAAGCTTTCAAATATTTACAAGAAATACTTTCATAAACGCAGCAGTAACCTTAATTTGTTTTTGAAATAACGTAATCACAACGCAATGAATAAACTTTTGTACTCATATTAAAGGAATATAAAGAAATCTAAATAATTATAAAAAATTGTACTTTCTGAATTTGGATGCGTTAATAATAGACGTTAGTTTCAATTTGAGCATCAATCAAACGTCAAGGAATATGAATTAAAGTTGGCTTGAAAAATGTTAAATTTGTATTAAAAAATCTATTGTTGTTTTATATATATATATTTCTTAGCACTTTAAAAAACCTGTTATTGCTTATACTGCTAACAGTATTAACATAAGGTACCAGCTGTGCTTGATAAAACACATTAAGTGTTGTTTTTCTAACATAACCTCTAAATATATTTCCTGTAATATATTTTTTTCTGGGACGAATTTTACAACATTGATAATACATATATTTGAATATGGCGTGAGATAAACGTCTATTTGAAAATTCAGTAAATTTTAGATATGGCAAAACTTAGAATATTAGTGATAGGTTTTTGAATGTATGGCAAGTGGCCTTCCTTCTTTAATAATGTGTTTATTATGATATGTTCATTGTTATTTATAACTATACATATATTGATGTAGTTAATCATCGTTTTAAGGCTAGAAAGTCTAGTTTAAAAATTTTCTATTAGTATAATTTTGCTTCAATTCATGCACATGAAACAACATTGTAAGTTGGTACGACTCAGTTAAGGAGTTCAATGAATGATTGATGCTGCATAATGAATGAATGCCCACACACGTTGTACAGTATTTACAATTCCTTTATTTGATCTTAACTGATAATTAAATAACATACGAGAGCGGAAGATTAACATCATTGAAATTTTCGGCACTCTCACGCCTTCTGGTTTCTCAGCATTGTTAATGAAAATTATTAAATAATATTGACACAACGCCTTCTTATAGTCGGTACCGGGTTTACTTTATTTTTAAAAATGTAAAACCTCTTGAGGCCTGGGAACCCGCGCGCATTCAGCGGCGAACGTCGGTCAATTAGCTCTTCGTAGTATGTTGTTCAAACACTGCTGTTTTCGTAATTTTTTCTCGCGTTTTATGTATTTTTTAACGCAATTTTAAAAATTAAGTGTTTATATATTATGCTTATTGTTTGTTACGTAATAAAAGTTATAAATCTAATCTTGTTTTTCAATTGGCTTTTCCTTAGATCCCAACGAGGTGAATTGTTGGCATCCCCTAAAATGTAGGAGTATTTGGAATCCCGCCAGGGGGCTTTGTACGGCCGGCCATTGTCTTCAGGTGATCGGGCCAGAAACACGTTTACCTTTGAATTTCTCTATTATTTTGACAATAAGGAGCTTTTACCTCGCAGATATTGTTAGTCAAGGTTTTTTTACAAAAACATTGGTTATTAAAAATAACAAGTACCCTTATTAGCCTTTAAGTTTTTCTAATCGAGTTTTTTCCGGATAGTAGTAACAATATCATTATAAAAGTGTATACGTTCGTACGTGCCCAGCGATCAACTTTAATAATTAATTGCAGAAAAAAGGTTGATGATTTAAAGATGGAATAAGAATGAACTCATCATTCCTGCTTGGGTCGAAAAGAAAACATAAATTCCTAATTCAAGATTGCAATGGCGTGAAAGCACGCCGGCGTGCCGCAGCCGGGCCGGGGTCGACGCTCGTGCGCTGGGAGCGTCGCCCGCGCACCCGCCGACCGCAGGAAAATGGGAAAACAATTGTTTCAAACAATGCGTAGGCTTATAAAACTTCCGCGTGAGGTCGCTCGGCCCTGCGTCCTGGAGCCTGTTGCCGCGATAGCAAATCAAATCAAACCCTAATGGGTTCTTTCCTAGTAAAAACTCAACAAGAGTTTATGCTGTTCTGGCGCAGGCGACGGCTCCACTGATTTATATTGCTGTTTGATTTATAAGCCTTCGACTGAACAACCTCGGACGCGGCCACGCAGCTGGAAAATATGATGAGATGTGGCGAAGCTTTGCATTAATTGTTTCAATTTTATTAACTTTTGTGAGAAACCTCGCATATGTTTGTGGGAGAGTATGTGTTTGGAATTGATTTTACTGGTGCTATTGAACATTTGATATTTCTCTGTATCATTGTTAGACCTTCTGCCACCGATTTGCGAGGAACCTTATTCTTCAGCGTTGTTTTCTGCAGGACACAGGTTTCTAACACACCTCGCATAGTTTACAGGAAGTAGCAGAACCCATAAATTAAATTCGTATGCACATCAAGCGTATAATGTGGAAATCAAACAGTTTGTTATGATAAGACGATTCTTGTAAACAAATAAGTCATCGACCCTGATTTACAATAACAGGGTTACAAATTGCCTAAAACTTATTGGAGCTGAAATATCATCTTAGGGGTAAAACGGTTATTTGGAACCTAAAAGATAATAATTCGTAAAATGAAGATAGAAAAAGGCCCTAACTTCTCGAACTAAGCAAACCTGTATCCAAAATTCTAACTTAACTACGTCCGAATGGGACCTCCAGAAATATCTATCCGATCACAAAAAATCTAGGTTCGCAGTGCGGCGGAGAGGGCGGGGTGGCGCGGCAGGCGGTGACCATCTCGCGACTTGCGCGGGAGTATTTATAGGCGGTGTTATGCAACGGGCGCGATGCACCGCGCACACCGGTCGCACTGAGACACCTGTTTTTGCGCTTATAATCAATGCCGCGAGTATTTTTTTTCAGCAGGTATTTTATACAAAATTAAAAACCATTAAAATACCATTATTCAACCATATTGAAATTAAGAGGATTACCTATAAGCATAGTAAAATATTCGTGTTTCATCAAATTGTAACAATTCTCCATATTTTGTACATCTGTTGTTTGAAGTAAAGTAAGACGGCAATTTCCTGTACGATATTTATTAGTAGGTATATGAACAAATAAATAAATTGTGAACTGTCATGAAAACTACAAATAAGAATTCGATAACTCCAAGAGAAAATCAAAGTAAAGTAAAGGAAGGAAAAACAATACAGTGGGTATTACTCTGAAAGACCTGATATATTTTTAGAAAATATTAAGAAGAACCTCAATAACAATATTGGGGTATACGTAACATGACGACCGAGTAGCGTAGTGGTTAGAACCCCTGCCTCATACGCCAGAGGTCCCAGGTTCGAGTCCAGAAATGTTTGTTCTCGGGTCATGGTTGTTGACATTTACATATGTATGTTATTCTGGGTTTCCCCCCAGTTCGCTGTGCAACCCACAAGCACTGGGGGCCATTCAATTGTGTGATTGAGTGCATTCACGACCGAAGGCACAAAAATTTGCCTTGTGCTACGATTGCTTGATTACAATCAAATAAATTTACGTATTTATTAATGAACTTTAACATAAACACAATGCTGTGGCCATAAAGCGCAGCGAAGAGTCCTACCAAACCGGCCCGCCGCCCGCGTCCGTGAGAGGCCGACTGCTCGAGACAAGGCACAGCTTCCGCCTCGACGTACACAATATGTTATTCGAATTATGTATGTATACGCTTGTGACCAATGCCGTCCACTATTCCGTGAGCAACCTTGGTCGGCTGAACTCTGGGCGTTGAGTTCTACGTGACGTGTGACTGCGTTGTGAGCTGTGTTGGAGATTTATACTTGTTTGTTTTTGAGTTAATTGTGTCGTTGCATCTGATTAGAAGGTACGATTATACATTTACCACCACTTTCTTTTTAAGTCGGCGGAATCTTCAGTTTATATTGTTTATTCCGAGAACCGAGAGCATAATCTAAATTCGCCACAGTTTCGTATTTATGAAAAAAATATTATTTTGAATCGTATGAAAATGAAAGAAAAAAAAGTTATGATAACTTTAATCAAGTTAATCAACATTATTACAAATGTTATTTATGTAATTAGACAACTGCACACCCGCTGCGCGAGCGTCCCACTGCGACCGCGCCTCGCTCGCTTTACTCTTTTTGTATTTGTTCTTGCAGCTAAGTTGGGCGCGTTTGACCCATTTCCTGCAAATAGCCGCTGCCCGGAGTCGAACCGCGGACACGTGTCCGTTCGGGCTTTAGATGCGTTTATAGGCAATAGACTGCATTCTTAGACGTTTAGTAACGTTGGGAGGTAACTGGTTTCAGTTTTAGGAACAGAATTGAAATATTAACGACATCTTTACTATGAGTGACTTAAAGATCTTATACAAGCATGTAGCGCAAATCAGTTGTCGGGATTAAACTTAAGAAATATGTTCTGTATTGTGCTTCAATGTTCATGGCGTACAACAGATCAAGCCAAGAAAGGCTCGCACTTTTTAAAAGTATTCCCAAGTGCCACGAGCCGGCTGGCAAGGCAAGGCGCTCGAGGCCCACTGGCCGTGAAAGCCTTAAAAATACAGCTTAGCAGCATTTGGCCAGAAGCCCTAGAGGTTAAACGGCTTAATATTCGAGCGTATTCATCTGTAGCCGGCCTCCTAGCACCGGAGTCCACTTATTTGTTCGAATTGATTAAACAGGTAAGTATTCGAGCTGTATAAGCTGATTATTTTGTATTTTATAAAATAATTTATTTGGTGGTCCAGTTTTAGTGGATTATAGTGAAGTTAATGTGTACCAAATATGTACTGGATCAAATATGTTTGTTTGTTTATATGGAATTAGAATACTGGAAGGTGCGTTATCTAGACGGCCGAGTGGCGTAGATTAGCCCTGCCTCATGCGAAAGAGGTCTCAGGTTCGTGTCCTGGTCGGGCATACATTTCTGTGATCAACACACATGTTTGTTCTCGGGTCATGGATGTTTGTATGTGTCTGTCTGTAATATTACCTTATACTCAATACTTTATTGCTATCAAAAGTAAAATTATGCACCTAGTTTAAGTATTGCAATGCAAGAGAGGACATTTTGTGGTAATTTTAAATTAAATACATTATTTGTATATATATTCATTATACCTATTAATGTCTAATTCATTTAAAATTTATCAATTAAGTATTCGTACCTCGAAATGACTATGAGATAACTTTTTGCACTCGTTTCTAAGTAAAGAAGTCTAAATATCGTTGAAGCGCTTCGACAAGACCTAAGTTCGCGATGCCGAGGCTTTCCATGAGTGGTCCGTCCTACTGTCTTTGTGAACTAGGATATTGCCGAGACTTAAATGCAGAGTGAATAGATATTTGATCGAAATAAAACATCTTCGTCTTAATTGTAAGTAATTTGTTTCGGGTGAATAATAAATTTGAATAATAATCAAGGTGCTCTTCGGTTCTACCTGGTACTTCACTCATTGACGTAAACGCATGTACCTAATTTATCTTCATGAATTCCACTAAATATATTCAGAAATTCACTACTAAATAGTGCAATATGCAAAAGGAATTTTCAAAAAATGGTAGCTGGTAAATGCTATTGGCCTTGCAAAAATTAAAAAAAGTATTACTGTTGTACTAAAATAAAGATATTGCACGAGTAACATTCCAAATCTTACTTAAATTGTCGCCAGATTACTGGCGATTGTTATTTTGTTATTACCAGGAATGAACAGATTAGCTTACAGCACATAAACTCGAATAATTATAAAGCTCGTTTCCTCCAAATTCAAATATTTATTTCTCAACGTTGACAATTACTTGTTCTTATTGACGTCAAATAAAACATGACTCTACCGTCCTCTCCATGGTTTACTTTACGAATCAATGTGCACAGGATGTTCCTAAGTTATACTGTTTATCAAGCAAAAGTGCTCAACATTTTAAGGGTATTCTATATGCAGATGAACCCAAAAACGTCCGTAAATATTCTGCGGTTATAGCACTCCATGGAGTGATGGAAATTACTAGTTTTGCTTGAGTATACAAACGACAAAATATTATTAAGCAATAAAGGCCTTAATTTAATTTCGATTTAAAAATTCATTAATTGGATCGTGTTCCAAATTCCAAAATTGTGAAGTAAATCTGCACTTTCACTTGACACTAAATTTGAGAACACTCTGTATAAATCTCGTTATAAAGATCATTGAGTTACACAACGATTGTTTAGTTACTTGTCCCCGACCACGTGATGGAGGTAATAGCTTGCTTTAGCTCGGTCCCCGCGTTGACAATTACACTATGTAGCAATTATGCAGGGTGAACGCTCTAAGTCAGGCCCAGTGCACACCTGACGTTGATTCAACTTACGTAATAACTTAATGCATAAAACTGAATAAATATCAATAATGATTTGTTTTCGTTTAGATGTATTCGAATTTATGAGGTGTTACGCAGTTATTGCTTTGAGTTTTCGCATTTTAATTTAAATTATTTCTTCAGTTATATAATCCAACGTAACTCGCTTAATATTTTACGATATTGGAACTTGATTTTACTTTGATGTAGATATTTATAATACTTACATAATAAATCACCTCAAATGAGCAAATATGTATAAATAGAAAACTTTGTAGGATCGAGAAAAGCATGGGTGTTGACTAGCAGGGGGCGAACACGGGACCTCCAGGGGATGGGGTTCAAGTAAACTAACAACTTTAATATGCCCTTAGCTTTTTTTAGTCTAAACTATTGAATTGTATCCTGTAAATTGAACTGACAGGCACAAAATGCTCAAGTAAAATACAACGACAATACATATCTTTTCGGTTTCTTATGTTAGTATCAATCTATACAATTATTTTTAAAACACTATTAGAACGCTTTGTTATTTAGAAATTTTGTTCTAAGACTCCCACGGGGTCAGGAATTCGCGGAGTTACTGTCAAATTTAACCTCTGATTGATTCTGTGTGAATCATTCTAGGCGACCTCTTTGTGAATCTCAGTGCTCAACATTAAACGTAATCAAAGGCTCATCGTACTTTGAAACTAATAAAATAGGCATATAAATAAATACATGAATGCACAGGAGTGTGCACGGTGCTAGGCCGCGCGCGTGGCGTGACAGCCGCTTTCACTCGCGTTCCCTCCTCCATTGATACATATACACGAACCGCGGGTATTCCGCAAAATCGCGCCTTGTTACCCTGGTCATTGCTCTCACGTTAGAACATTCTTCGCTATTCATTATAATTATAATTCGATGTACTTATCCATTGTTTTATTGATCGGGAAGTTGATAAGTAATTAGTTTTGATTGTGTAATGTTTGTCGTGTGGTGTGAGTGGCTGTAATGTCTTTGACGCTACTTTAGAAATCTGAGTGACGTAGGGTTTATAATGAATTATGGGTATTTCTATTAATGTATTTTATGCCGGTTATGGCTAATCTCATCAGAAATTGCTTAATCTCAAGTCTTGCAGTTGGTATTTGCCGGAAGATTTCGTATGTAGAAGAGAGGTGAGAGTACCTATGTGATCCTTAATCTATTAATCTATTATAGAAAAAGGGACTAAAAGGTTTGCAATTTTAAATCCTGCAAGCTACGTTCGTAACTATAATGCAATTAGACTTTGAAACGAAAAGAAATTAGTCTTGGAAAAACTAATTATTACTGATCATTGCATCTAATTGATCGTACCCAGTCAGACATGAAACAAACTATTACACAACACTGCAGAGTTAACCTCCGACATGCTTGCACGAAGACACATTCCGCGAGTAGCGGCAGCTAGACAAGATGGCCGACAGGACCATTTCTCCTTGCCCAGGTTATCTCGCATCTGTTCGAAATGCTAGAGAATAGCAAACGCCCGGCTACAGACTCTCGAGCGCCTGCGCTAGTGAAAGTACTTTCGCACGTTGCCCCGGTCACCGACCCCGACCGAGACGGCAACACCCGCAGAGGGAGATGACAACACTCTCCGGCGCAAGAGAAAAGCGTGAAAACCTAGACCAGGAAATATTTCCATTTTATAGTTCTCCTTTATGATGTTAATAAAAGCTTTATGTTGTAATTTTATGGGTTCTGCGGTGACGGTTTAGGTTGGAAGAAAGATCTGGAGCAATATCGTCTTGTTTTTGCTAAAGAATTAATTTGAATATTACGTTAATAAACGTCTACTTAAGATTCACTTTTAAATCGCTATCTCAGGTGGTTACAAGAGAATGAATGTGTGAAATCTCGCGTAGCTCGTAGTGTGGCTATCTAAGACAATATCTGTGTAAAGAAAATCGGAAGAGTGTGAGGGCAACCTGCGCAGGCGCCGGTGGCCGCGCGTCGCGATGTTATCTGCAACGATGCAACTTTGTCTACGTTCAAGTACTTGTTCATAGTGTAAGCTTTGTTCTTTCATTATTTGGCTTACGCAAATTGAATAATAAATATTTAAGTACCACTTGCTTTACATTTACACCTACACCACACCTTACAATACACCTATTAAATACAAAATAGGTTTTTTCATGGGCGCAGTACTTTTTGATTCTAAATTAGTTTTTATTTGAACTGTACCTTTTTTTATTTATTTATGTTAAACATCAATAAACTTTTTGCTTTATGAACAAAACGTTTGAAACAAAGAGAAAAGTAATTTGAAAATATAAATACTTATGTACCAAATTCATAAGAAACGCCGCAACCGCTGAAGCCAGTTCACGATTATGATATTAGATAATTGTGTTTAGGTCCTCATTTTTGCCGGCTTATGTTCTCGTAGATTGTTATCTTCACACGGCTCAAAAGTAAATGCCTCCTAAACCAGAGGTAGAGCTGGGAACGACATTGAATTGATAAATATAAGGGTAGATCGTTCAAGTCATTTGTGTATGTATGCGTTTGCTTGTAAATATGCAACGTAACTGTGTCTGGCCGCCGCCATCTTGTCAAACCGTGTTCTCACCGCTTTGTTGTGCGTGTGCAATCAGTACATCTTGTCACGCACACACAGTTGCTGTATACATACAAGCTTAACGCACACATACAGCCGCGCGTACTAATGCTTGAAACCATCTATAATTCACTACTGATGGTGACGAACATGATCAGTACTTTTAAAGTTTATCAATCTACATCTCTACTATTATGATTGAAAGGAACAATTTGTTAATCGTTTAAAAGTTATCGTTAAGCTCTAAACTGCTGAACCAATTTTGAACATTCTTTCCACACTTGAAAGGTACCTTATGAGGCACAGACAAACAGACAATTTTGTTCTTTGTTAGTATAGACATTAGGTCAAACTGAACAACAATCACGGATTGTCAATAAAAGCTGCAATCTTTAATAACTATAAACATTAAATACGCAGCAGGTTTCAGTTACCAAGCAATTAATGGTTCGACCGGAGAAAGTGAGCAAATCTGCGGAATTAGCATTGTTTCTGAGTTCCCGCGCACACCGCGTCGTTACTCGCACTTTTACATAAAAAGCTTTTAAAAATCGAACGAAATAATTGTAATTTAAAGAAGTGAATCGACGAGTTTTTGATGATCGTTGGATTGATGTAGTTTTTACTTTCTTATCTTTTAGGAAAAAGTATGATTGTTTATGGTAATATTTTGCTAGTAAGTATAGTTACTAGAATTAAGATAAGTTGCATCACAGACTCAGTTATTATTTAAATGAAAATTACCTTTAATTAAAACAATAACGTTAGAATTCTAACAGTCGTGTGTCACTCTGTTTTATTATGAGTTATTGTTAAACTCTATACTCGACGATTGACTTTGACAATTGACTTGGCCAACACTTATGCCCGTCTGCACTAAACTTTGACAGCTCCTAAGTTGATACTTAAGTCTCTAATGCCCGTCTGCAATAAACTTTGACAGCTCCTAAGTTGATACTTAAGTCTCTAATGCCCGTCTGCACTAAACTATGACAGAGCCTAAGTTGATACTTAAGTCTGTAATGCCCGTCTGCACTAAACTTTGACAGCTCCTAAGTTGATACTTAAGTCTCTACTGCCTGTCTGCACTAAACTTTGACAGCGCCTAAGTTGATACATAAGTCTCTAATGCCCGTCTGCACTAAACTTTGACAGCTCCTAAGTTGATACTTAAGTCTCTAATGCCCATCTGCACTAAACTTTGACAGAGCCTAAGTTGATACTTAAGTCTGTAATGCCCGTCAGCACTAAACTTTGACAGCTCCTAAGTTGATACTTAAGTCTCTACTGCCTGTCTGCACTAAACTTTGACAGAGCCTAAGTTGATACTTAAGTCTCTAATGCTCATCTGCACTAAACTTTGACAGAGCCTAAGTTGATACTTAAGTCTGTAATGCCCGTCTGCACTAAACTTTGACAGCTCCTAAGTTGATACTTAAGTCTCTACCTGTCTGCACTAAACTTTGACAGCGCCTAAGTTGATACTTAAGTCTGTAATGCCCGTCTGCACTAAACTTTGACAGCTCCTAAGTTGATACTTAAGTCTCTACTGCCTGTCTGCACTAAACTTTGACAGCGCCTAAGTTGATACTTAAGTCTGTAATGCCCGTCTGCACTAAACTTTGACAGCTCCTAAGTTGATACTTAAGTCTCTACTGCCTGTTTGCACTAAACTTTGACAGCGCCTAAGTGCTTAGCAACGAGAATTGCGTTGCACTAAACTTAAGTCAATGCCTAAATGCTTAAGACATTCCTTACTTTAGGACACCGATTTCCCATGTCAACATTAAGCAAGAACTTAAGCATAGGTTCCACGGCATTCAAAAAGTTATGCATTGGTTAGAAAAATTTTACGTTTATTATATTAATATTTTTCCAAGGAGTCACCATTTAGAAATAAAACATGAAACATCATATCTCCAACGCGAAAATTCTTTTCTCCTTCAGTGTTCGTTGGTATATTGAAGAATCCTGAGCTACACAACTTCCCACAATACTTTATACTATTCTCATTACTTTTCGAACGGCCCTAAATTGTATGTTGTAGTTAAATATTGACATTTTCGTTCATTAATTTAAGATGGAAATAATTACCCTGCATTATGTACTGATATAATAAAATATATCGATTTCAAAACAAATTTTTTTTTTTCGCAATGGACAGTTTATTTATGGTCCATAGGCCTTTTGAATTTCACCGGACTTTGTAGCCTAGCGCTGACGGCGCCTAGCTGGAACTTAAACTACTCCTACATACGACACGCCTAAGGGCACCCGAGAGGGCACGGACCTCGGCTTAGGACGTCGAATATTGAAACTACCTCTGGTTCGGACGGATCATCTACTGCCAAAGAACCAGCAAGAAACTCAGTAGGAATGCGTACGACGCGTTAGCCTGGCCCACCGGTTGGTTAGGCGATTCGAATGCCGTGTTGCCCTATTTCTAACTGAAACACCGGCGTTCCTTGTTTTAATGTCATCGTCGGGATCTGTTAAGACGTTACGCGGACGCGTATAACGAACCGCCGCGTCTGGGTTGGCTGTGTATTCACATGACTTATTGACCAGCGGGTTGGGATGGTGGGGAGCATTATCGAAGTGGCGTCTAGACGCCAACTTCAGGAATGCGGCAATGGTGGGAAGCTCGAGATCCTTGTGCAGATCTAAATTGCGGACATAGGGCGGGGCCCCGACGCATTTGAACCTATTTTGAATAACTTGCAAGTTATTGAGACTCGACTTGCTGGCGTGAGCGAAAGCCACACTGGCATATGTCATGATGGGGCGGACGCAAGTCTTGTAAAGTGTAAGCTTATTTCTAAGCAACATTTTACTCTTCTTGCAAATTAGAGGGTGCAGCCTACCCATGACGAAGGCGGCTCGGTCACGGACGCGTTTTAGGTGATCCGCGAATGTTAGTCCACTGTCTAAAGTGACTCCTAAATATTTGACTTTTTTAGCCCAAGGGATCGGAGTAAACAAAACAAATAATATTAACGTTTTGTTTGAACTTTTGATTGAAGGGATATTCAGTTAACCTTCCTAAACCCGCGTCGAATTGTGTAACACCTATACCCGCGCATGGTCTTACAGGCCGAAAATTTAGGACATAATTTAATATTATTGTATAATTAAAAAGGGGATATAATATATAAAATAAGCACGGCATATAAAAAAAAATTTTTTATAGAATAACTAACAGTCTTTCTATACAGCCTCTGAAATGTAGGAACTATTTCATATGTGCTACGAAAATGTTAACAAAAATATTTTTTTTGTTTTTAAAACATAAAAATAAACTTTCAAATCTTATAGACTATGAGTTAGCAAACAATAAAATAATATATAATCTTGGACACAAGTCTCACTAAAGCAAGCAGAGCATACCATAATAGCACGTTCCATACAAAAGTAAATTTTGCATTTAGCGCAGATGTACCGCGTCTTACGGTTCTTTTTTGATGGGCAGTATGCACAACGGCCAATTCTAATATTGGCAACTGTTACTGAGGATTCTGGACCATCTATACATATTTTGGAAGACTTAGCTTTATCAGTCTTGGCAAAGAGGAATTGACAGCTCTGCTTCCTAAAATCCTGCACCTCGCTGTTGTTTTGATCTTTACAGTCAGAATCCAAAATATCGTCATCCAACAACAAACTTATTTGATGATCATCTATCATGTCGTAAACTAAAACCTAAAATAATAAAAGATAATTAAATTATGCTAAATAAGACAATATGATTTTGAAACAGAAATTATTACTTACACAAAAAGTTTCAACTGTACCCGCGTCGATCTCACAGACCAATTGTCGCCGTATACGATCGCGGCAACAAATCATGCAGCTAACAAAAAGTGCAAACCTCTAGAATATACGAAAGAAGAAATAAATACGAAAATTTACTTCTTTGGTCTCACAGACCAACGCGCGGGTATAGGAAGGTTAAATAAACCGTCAGGCGGACAAGTGACAAGAAAAATCAAATCATAGATCAAAGTCAAAGACAAAATAGACTTTTTCGTTCTTTCGTTCGCTTTGTTAGGCAACGATCGTTCTAGGAGGATTCTATTCAAACTGGTTAGTGCAGAGCGACGCAGAGTAAGGCGATGCTTATGTGAGACTTAGTTTAGGCATGACCTAACTAAGTCTACGCTTTGTAGAGTTTAGTGCAGACGGGCATTATACTCGTAGCGTTAACCGATCAAAATCGAGCGTCATATGGACCATTGCTAAATTGGTGCAACCCGTATTATATTTAACCGGAGATTTGGCGGCTTTGTTATGGTTATAGCTATGTCGTGCAACTGGCCCTTATTCTAATTTACGTTTACAATAAACTTTGAATAAATTAGGAGATACAGTGAACGTATTCTTTAACTTAAATATATCAACGAATTTATTCAAATGTCTATGAAGAATTAAAATGTACACGAAACATATTATTGCATATATTAAAATGACATTTTACATTGTGTAGTTACGTTAAAACTGAAAAGTTGTTAACACTTTTATTTTGCGTAAAACATTGCAAATCATACTACTACATCGATAGATTTTGAAGATTTTGAAGTTGATATTCCTAAGAATTAATCTCAAGTTACGTCCCGAAGTACCTCCCTCCAGAGCGATGAAAGCTTAGTTTCCACAAAACACAGTGTCTCTCATTTCCAGGAATCATCTGGGAGCACGTGGAACTCAGGGTTGAGGTAGGCTGCAGCTTCCAGGAACGCATGGTTCCCGGGAATATGCCTTTATTACAGTCTACTATGTACCGCCATTTTGATTGGTGTGAGGTGATTGAGAGTTCCGAGTTAGTATTTTGTGTGTTTAGGTTGTGTGGGATAGATATTGGTAAATAGTTGTAATGTATAATTTGCCCATACTTTTATTATAAAGAAAGAATTTTTTTTTTAATGTTGTTTTTAAAACAATCGATTAACTGAAACTATTAAGTGGTTTAAACGATTTTCACCATGAGAAATCTACATTGTACTGGAGGTATAAGGGCTGTATACCAAGTGACTATGTTACATTTCGGACAGTTTTTTTTGACCACAGTTCTGAGAATCTTCGTAGGAAACTGCTGACCCGTAGAATTTGTATTAACAGTTGAAATATTTTCGATTCTTAATCGAATAATCGGTGGAAAAAATGCTCTGAGTTGTGGTGTGAGCCCATGCACCTTATTACGAAAATTCCCGAATAACCGCGAGGTGCTCGGGTGTAGCCGGGCTGGATTGCTAGTTCATTACAGAGGCGGCAAAGTGGCGTCGTGGTAGTAGCCCTGCCTTAAACGTCGGAGGCCAAGGTTCGATTCCTGGGCATTAATTTGTGTGATAAATACAGATGTTTGCTGCCGGGTCATGGTTGTTAATATTTATATATGTATGTTTATTCTGGGCTCCACGCCACTAACGCTCTGCTTACTTTGGGGTCATATCGTCAGTATTTTTCTGGAGATTTTTTTATTTATGTTTATTTATTTACAAACTCTGAAACTGCGCTGAGGTGTTTTTAAAACTCATACACATTAGATGTTCATAAGGAAATTTCGCATTACTTGCTCTATGGAAACCGCGCGAAAACTTTAATAATGGATAATTTAATCAAAAATTTTTACCCAAAGCAAATCCTCCCTTAAAACAAACAAAATCCAACATAGAGTTAATAGGAAACGTGATGAAAATAAATAAAGCTTAGAACGTAGATGCTTGTTATTGTTTATGACCCCCGCCCGCCCCGGCACGGCGTGGCACGGAGCACGCACCGCCACCCCCGGGAGCATCGATTCCTTCTTACTGGCACGTAATCGTTACCCTGAGGAATGCAGTCACTTTGGGTCACTAGGTCTTTGAGAGTACAACTTGAAACAAAGCTGAACTTTTGAGAAAATGCAAATTCAAATTTAAATGTTTATTTCTCAAAATTGACAATGAGTTGTTCTTATTGATGTCAAATAAAGCATAACACTACCACCAGTTCGGAGAAACCTTCGTGAAGAAGAACTGGCAAGAAACTTCACATGTACGTAGCTAAAGTTACTTTTAATGTAAGTAAACCTTGTAGAAAAAGTAAGCGGCTGGATCCATAGTATCCCCATAGCAACACACAAATAGTAACTATCCATAAATGATAGGTATCTGTGTTTTCCTGTCTCTGTTTCACCGAGATTCGAGCCCGAGAGTTCTAGTCCATTAAAACTACCCTACACCACAAATCCTTCGTAATATTTTACTTAATATTTTCCCACAAACGCCGTATATTTTACTTCTACTTCCCTTACATGCAAATAATCATAACAACTGCGTCGAAATTGGGTGAAATTCGATTACGTTCATAGAATATTGTGCGCCAGTCTACGTGCTACGCGCGTAGCGGCGTAGTCATGCAATATTCAGCAGTAGTGCCTCGCCGTGCTACGCCGGTGTTGCCAAAACAACGGGGAATTCTACTTTATTTTATTTTTGTAATGTGGAGTTTTTGTATGTAGTTTTTTTAAGATTTATAATGGAATCTGCGAGATGCAAATGTATTGAAATAATGTATAAATAAATTAAGAACCGCCTCCTATTTTGAAGTTTGTTAAATAGAGAATGATTCAGATATACCAGAGGGTGAACTTTCAATGTTCACTTAAACGTACAGTTTAGTTACAATAATGATTTCACGTTCAATATAAGAGCTCAATTTCCATAACTTAATATTATTTAAAAAATATAAAACATACCCAACTTCCATGACGAAAACCATCGCAAGCCCTTTCAAGCTATGCTTACCGCTTTTACCGGACCTTACAATAGTTTACAGCTCAATAAACGTTCAATGTAATTTAAATTTAAATTGGCAAGTTTGCTCGTCTCGCAGAGTACTTCATTGATACACGTGTCCGCCCCCCTCCTGGCGCTTCCACCCCGCACCCTCCAGGGGGAGGGGAAACACGTTTAAACATTTTAGGGCAAATTCATATTGGATCATAGTACGAAAGGGTATTTTTGAAATTTAAATTTTGTTTGTGATGTCGTTATTTGATGGAATAAAGTTTTATTTGAATATTTTATTGTTAGGGCTTTTTAGAAATTTTTGTTGTTGTATAGTTTAAAATATGGGCTTGTGGTGTATCATTGTTTCCATTCATGTTTAACGCTGTTTATTCATCTTACTTAAACGTTTTCGGAGAAAAGAGGAAATATTGTATCTCAAGAACTCTGGATCTCCTTCCGTTCGTTTGATGTATTTACTTGAGATTGTTGTGCGATGTTTCGTTCACGTCGTAGTGCAGCTGTATATCTAATTACCTAGTTCATGTGTTGTACGATGTGGACAAAAGAGAGCTTTCCCCTCTCTTCCTAGAGCACCTTTTACAAGCCGAAGTTAAGGGGTATGTAATATAATACACAAGTACGAAGCAGACATTAATCACGTGTATTTTATTTACCTATGATGCATTAAATATTTTGATTTTGACTGAATTTTAAAATCGATAATTATTTTTAGTTAGTTCCATAGCTTTTCAGTTTATAAGTAACCACCCAAAATAAAGCAAAGATTTACTTTTAGTTCATCATGAGTGATGTCGACTGTTAGCGAAGCAAGGCATGATGAATGACATCACGGCTGCAGAGGAACTGGTCTGACGGTGTGGAAGGTCATGGCCTACAGGAAAAATACACGAAAATGTATTTGTTATTGGCTCTAGCTTTTCTTTGTAAAATAATATGTATGTATTCTGTCTGGAATAGAAAAACTTATAATGGGATATTTCCGAAATAAACGCTGTACAGTTTCGAGCATCTTATTGCTTAACTTAATATTGTAACTATAACTTCTAAAAAAAACTAATAATAGTTGACAGATCATCCCCATCAACCTTACACAAATTTTTATGTGAACTCGACCTTTTATAAGTTCTACAATTCCATCAAAAGCAATACACACACTCAAACCTCGTGAACAGTATTCCCATCAAAATTTTAAAAAAATCTGTCAGACAGAACACTACTTCCATCTAAATTTAAAAAAGGAATCTGTCAAACAACTCCTATTTGCAACCTACGCATCGGTATCTGAAAAGCTGCTTGCGATGCAGGCTGTGGCCCGGGCGGGGGGCGCTGCGGAGGGCGGGGCGGCGCGTGTAGCGTTGCCCAGCAACGCGCGCCACTACCTGAACCTTGAGTAGGTACTCTATGTATGTACTTATTGACTAATATGCGGTACAAGGGAAATTCAGGTTTAATGCAGACGTTGTTTTTTTTCGTTATTTTTGGTAAATAAGATTTTAATGTAAGTGGGAATGTTTAAATGTTTCTCGGAATGAAGGGTGAATATTGCTGGAAGTTTAATTTAGAAATCTATGATTTTGTTTTCTAAAACCTAGGTACTTAGTTTTATGTAGTTAAAAATAAAACTCATTACATTTTACATGTTTATCCGCGACTAACTTTCATTAAATTTACCGTTCCTTCTTTTTAAAAAAGTCCTTCGTCATAATAGGTCTTTTCACAACATTATTTCCAGGTTGTGAGCAAATGAATCACTCAACTAGTCGATCATGTTACTATTTTTATGTATTTCCATAAATTGATCTAGAAACTAGCATTGTACACAAAATAATTATTATTCTATCCGCTTCTTCTCATTAATAATGACGTTTTTAGTCCCCCTCCCGCAGAAGAGGAGTGGCAGAGGACTAACATGTGTAATTATACCTCCCATACAAATTTCCTTCCAAAAGGATTTTGATTCGGTTTTCTGTTTAACAGCTAAATAAATCTAGAATTCTCAGCCTCGCTGGATGCATTTTCAGCCAATCGGGTTTTTTTTTTAATTTGTGTTTTAAACTTGTTAGTTTTAAAGAAGTATTTATACACAGAAGTAAATAAAAGAAAATAAAAGCTTATTATTTCTGAGGCTTGTTAAGATCTCGGCAAACTGTTGCGCAACAGATAATGTTACGTAAAACGTAACATTTTCTTCGATATGGAAAGTTTGATCGCGCGGTTACATTAATAATAATGAACTTTGATTTTACCGCCAATTTCCCACTTAATGAGATATTTATGGAATTGATAATGTTCTTATTTGTTAGGTGTAATATGTATATTAATAAAAAGCTTAAGATATTATTTCAATCTCAACAAAAACGTGGTGACGACGCGCCTTAAAAACTGGTTTGAATTACAGATAGATATTATTTTCACAATTACTAGGTAACTTTTCTTTTTTTTTTACAAAGTGTTTAATCCAACTTACTTTAAGATTTTTCTTCAATTGTGAATTAATGAATAGCATGCAGTATTTACTATATATTTAAAAATATTACAAAATAATTGTAAGGAATTGAAATTCTATTTAATTAAGTAATGTAAACCCATGCCCATTTGTTGACCGGCATTAAGTCAAGGGGTGTTTTTAAAATCAGCGTTGCCTGTCTTAGGCAACATTTTGCTGAAAATGCCCTTTTGGCACAGTATGTTAATATAGCTATTTGTATATTTATTTGGGTATTGAAAATGTGCCAATAAATAAATTTTTTTAGATTTATAACAATCATATTGTCAACAATTAGAAAATATATTTTACTATAGGAATATATTAAACACATTGTACGTTCAGAGATGTGGACCTGTTTTAGGGCATATGATTAATTTCACACAAAACACAAAAGTTTCGCAAGTAGGACTAATGGCATCTTTCGTTGTTGTATATGGTCGGTAATTGTGTACGGAAGCGAAGCGTGGTGTGTCAAGGAAACAACAAGTCAGCGACGAAACTGTCATAACTGTCAAGTAGCGCAAAAAGTATATTTCGGTCACGTGCTTCGACACGATAAATATAAACTTCTTCACTTATTTTGATGAGAAAGATTGCAGTCAAGATACGTGCTGGAAACGTGACTGCAGTCGCGGGCGTACAAGCACTGTCCCAGTTGGGCCTGAACAGGGATAAGTACTCCGAATTGACGGCCGACGTTTGTACAGGGTCGGAAGGCGGCGGATACTCGGGCGAAGGCGTGATTCGCTTGTTCGGCCTTTTGTAGGTGCCCCGCATACTGCAGGGGTTCGGGTGCAAAACTGAGCTTTCGCTGAGTTCAACTTTACATAAATCTTTAAATAAATATTTTTATATCGAAAATTATCATCAATTATCAAAACTATAAGTCACGCTTGGTACCAACAAAATAGATATCCAGCGATTACATTTACACGCTCAAAATATGACCTCTGACTATCGAATATTTGAACCCGGGCCTCCCTTATAGACTACACAGTGGACTACTAGCACCGAAAACATCCACCCATTTCGCGCCTACAATCGCCTTGCGTGTCTAGAAGCGCAAAGAAAACTACAATTTCCCAGACCCAACCGCGAAATGAATATAATCGATGCACAGACGCCCTAGTGTTCGTCTCGTTTTATTTTTAAACGCCGACGGGTGACCTCCGATCAGAATGTAGTGCCAATGTCATGTTATCTGGGTCTATGTCAGCGCGCTGGCCTCATGCCGCAAACACGGAGGTTGGCACACAAATTGCGACCTTATTTGGTACTTTTTGCGATTAGTCAACTTTTTAAGTTGGTATCCCAGCGTACGTCAAATAAAGCCCAAAACATTTTTATCAGGTTAATAATAAAGAATAAGTTTCTGAGTAATAAGATGCTGGAAAATATATTTTCTTTCGCTATATAAACGAAAGTTGAACGGAAATATTCCTCTGCAACAAGAATATGACCCAAATCTACAGATAAACAAATCCAAGGTCGTGCTGTTTGTTTAACGTTTCGCGACGAAGACAGTTCTTAGTGGAATATGACGGTATCAACATATAAAGATTTTTTCATATATTTTATTAAACAATAAAATAATTTATAATTTATAAACATTATATTTATCTTGTAATCGTACAACGCAAGCTAGTGGCCATGAGCTTAACCTTGCTGCGTCGGTCTCGTTCTAGCATTGTAGTTTCGTATAAGCGTGTCTCTTTCCAAGCTGGATGTAGATCTACTACCGGATTCTTTCAGCTAGAATTAAACTTATGTCTCAAGCATTTTCTTTGAGTTTTCCTCAGATAATTATGGTTTATTTAAGTTCAATATGAATAATAATTAAATTGATTGCAGACCTTCATTTTCTTGTTCCTGAACAAAGTCAATGGAAAAAAGTTAACAATTAACTGTACCCAGTTTTTATTAATAAAGCCATTATATTTGTATTAAAGTAGGTTTATGAGATAAATGAAATGTATTTTTTTTACTCATTCCGTAGTCCGCAAGCGAGCTCGCGTCGCGTGCACGTGGCGTGTACTTCACTCTCGTGATGCTTTATATATTTACAGTAATTGTGGTCATTGTGTCGGCTGGCGACCGCTGCCGACCGTAGGTTCCAGTCGGGATGGCACCAGGTCCAGCAGGGCACCGGCTGCTGCTTCCCTTTGACCAGAACACAACCACGTGACTATTATTATGGCGGTCAAATTAGGAAGGACTCTACAACAACTAAAGTAAAAAATTTAGTTACAATTCAGCAAGTGATGTACACTTTTTATGTTCTTTATAAGAATTATTTCAAAAAAATATCTGATTCCTCTTGACCTTCACAAGTTGACGTATTATTTAATTGAAAAATACGATCAAAGGTTTTTGTAGGTCTCATCAATATTCTATTATTGGTACAAATAGGAAACACAAACAGTGTAAACAATCCGCTGCCTACTTAGTCACATCTCTATTTATAAGCAATTTCCGTACGCGTTATACATGTTTCGTCTTAAAAACATCTACTGCTTATAATATATCATTTATATTTGTGTATATTTGTTCAGCTTATTGACACGAAACATTAAATTTGTTTATATTTGTAATGAAAAATAGTCTGAGTCTTTCCAAAATAGATACGAGAGCTTCGACCTAGTCTTCGTCAGCTTCAATCGGATGAGGCGGAAAGAAATGCCTAACATGGAGTGGAACAACGGACATTAATAGAATATAATTATAATTAGCTTAGCTTTTAACAAAATTCAATAAATGACTTTGTATTGTAATAGAGAAGGCTAGATAAAAATTTCTATTTTCGTTTCATGTACTTCCTCTCCTTCATTGTCTTTTTAAATTCTAACGATAGTCTTAAATAAACTAGTTTTATTTTAAATAAACTATGTCTTGCATTTAGGTAGATGACTCTACCAACTGTATTCCAAGAAAATTATTCAAATCCCGCGCTCCTGATACCCCTGTGCCGAGGACACCTAAACGTAAAAATAAAGATTTTGTAAATATTAAAAAGACATCACCATCCATCACATTTCTGACATGAAGGCACGTCAACAACTTTACTGGTCCTGTAGCAAAAACTGGAACTAAAACAAATTGATGTGACTTAATTTAAGCGTAGAACTCAGCGCCACACTTTACTGAACAGGTAAGATGGTCGAAACGTAGGTTCCCCGTTTTCTTACTGACAGATCTTACAAGATTAGAACTTTACAATCAACTCGTGAAGAATACAAACACGTGTTTCAAATTGTTTAATTTATTCGAGTAACAGAACTAAATTAGATCCAATAATTTTATGACGCATGTTGAGAAGTACCACTTAGAGTGTGTTATTTTTATGTACACTCATTTTCGCGGACGTGTAGTCACCTTTATGTTTTACCAATTACTACTAAACGCGTGTTATTTAGACGACGCGGGCCAGTGCCCCTCGTGGGAATTTAGCGAGGGAGCCTGTGACACTGGACCCAGCTACTGGACCAATGTAAACCAGCCTTCGTCCGCTATGTGCGAAAAACTCCTCAAGCTGCGCGAGGTTAGTCGGTTGTGTGTGTGGTAAAATAATTAACCAATAAAAATTCTTAAATTATTTTGTAATTTTTATGAAGAAAATCTAAGAAAATAAGGTAATCCGGGGCCTTAAATGGCAAATTAATACATTTGAAAATCTTAAACGCGGCCTACAAGTGCCTTTATTGATAACCGCATAGGTTGTGTCGGGTCCATTATATTACCGCCTTCAGAGCACTGGTGGAGCTGCCTCGTTTCTGTAGCGCGTCAGCTATGTTTGCACACGTAGAGGTTGACAGCTTCGGCACCATCCTACGTAGAAGCTGCTTCTTTACTGCGCCAAATGCGAGGCAGCTGTGACAGGGTCCTGAGGGTGACAGCTGACAGCGGGGACTGTTCGCATGTTGGCGATCCAGCGTGGTAATTCAGCCAGCCTTTTGGCTACGTTGCCCTCAATGCATTCAAGTTTAGATTTAGTGTTTTATTTGTAGTATAATTTTAACGTATAATTATCAAGAAATATTTTTTTAAATTGACTTTATGTTCCTCCCTATACAAAACGCCAATTTCATGTATAATGACCTAATATTAGAATAAATAATAAAAATAAATATGTCTCTTCTCAAATATAATTACTAACACAATTAGATTATAAGTTTACTAACAATCAAAGGATCACAGTTGTCCGAAAGTAAACGTTTCTTTAATTTTTTTATTGTATTTGTGTAGTTTCAAAACTACTGACCACATTTTATTTTCCATTTTAAGGCATGCGTGTGAAACTAAGGAAAATTTGCCATTTCGTTTAGGTTAAAAAATGTTCCCAAAAAAGTTCTTGCCAATGCTTTTTGTTCAGAGACTTTTATTACATGTTTAAGATGTATTAGCGAATACGAAATGTACAAGGGTGGATTGAAAAGTTCGCGGCCTTAATAAGACAACACAGGAATAATGCAATTTTTTATATTTTTTTCTACACACTCTCTTCCTAGGTCACAGCACTTAGTCCAGCGGTCCTCCAAAGCCTTGGTCCCATTTTAAATAGAAGATCTCGTCAAGGTCTTCAAAAAGACATCTACGGTCACTATGACCTCCTCATTCCAATTCACTTTCATTCCACCTAAGTGTTTTTTTAGTTTTAGAAATAGGTGAAAGTCAGGTGCATAAGGGGGATGAAGAAGCAATTCGAAACCACAATTCACTATTCGAGCCATCGATTCTGCATATGTGTGAACACGAGCATTGTCCTGATGAAACAAAACTTTCTTGGTCAACAATCCTGGTCTTTTAGACCATATTTTTTCGCATAAATGACGTAATAGTGTGCAGTAGTATGCAGAATTTATAGTTTGACCCCTTTCTAAGTAATCAACCAAGATCACACCCTAAGAATCCCAGAAAACCGATGCCATTACCTTGTTTCCTAAAAAACACACCTTGGCTTTCTTGAGGGTCGGAGATCCTTATCTCTTCCATTGTTTGGATTCAGGAGTATAGTGATGATGTTTCCCATGTTTCGTCCATAGTAACAAACCTTGCCAAATATTCGTTTGGATCAGCTTGAAAAAGCTCTAAACAGTCTCTAGAAATCGTGAGCCGAGTTCGTTTCTGTTCAACTGAAAGAAGCCGCGGAACCCATATTGCAGAAACCTTGTGGAACTCTAATTCGTTAACGATCATGTTTTGAGTTTCAGCTATCTCAGATACCTTCAATCTTCTGTCTCCCATGATAAGATCACAGATTTTTTCGATGTTTTCCGTAGCTGTAGAAGGCCGTCCAGAGTGGGAGTCATCTTTGATGCTCTCTCGTCCACTTTTTCATCATTGTATACGACGAAGCAGATGTTCCTAAAGTAGCCACCATATCTTCATGAATCTGCTTTGGAGTTCAGTGTTTCTTGTGGAGGTATTTGATCACGGCACGGTGCTCTAAACTATCCATTTGCAAAATTGATGTAACTTACTCTCACTTAATGTTCAATAAAATAAATAATTACGCATGTATCCCAGAGGAAAATTGCACAGCGACTGACAAAGAGTCTAGGTTTCATATGAGGGTAGTTTTATAATAATATGACAAAGCTATCTATGTTAGGCCGCGAACTATTCAATCCACCCTCGTACAAATAGATTGAAAATAGAGCCAGAAGAAAATCGAAACAACCTCATCCACTCGAAACAACACATCACTGAGATTTTTTAATCTCATTCTATTTTATTAGAATTTTTAATGGGACTTGTAGGTTCTAAACAAATTTCTTTTGTTTTACACCTGTAATACAATCGAAAATTTATGATTTTTAAAATTAAATTTTTTTATTAAATTTAAAACTATATTTTTAAAACAGATTGCGTCTGTTTTGATTTAAATAAAAACTATAACAAAGGGATTTTTAGTTGGAAATTATGTGCGAGTTGTGAACTTGTTGAATGAGTGTGTCCGGTCTGCAGATGAAACGATGGACAACCCCGACTGGACACAATAAGCTACTAACATTGTTTCAAGTCTATACTCGTTATTGCGTATATATTACAAGGGCTGACTTTCCGAGACATGGTTGTATCACCAACAATTGCACAACAAATAAACAAAATTGCCAAAACAAAACTGAGCTATAACTTCCAAACAGAATTTCCTGGCACTGCGCATCCAAAATGAGCCTCAACCGGCGACATACATTTAATGCATTTTTCAACGATTCAGCGTCTAATATTCGCCGGCGACTATCTGGGTCAGGTTGTGAAATGGCGTATTGTTTAAACAAACTTACTGACTGCTGCAGTTTGCCGGTTTGTTGGTTGGCTAATGAAGAATAACCCGATTTGGCCGGTGATTCAGCTGAAATCGTTCACTGCGCTGCAAGCACTAGTTAAAGAATATTTAATTGTATTGTTCTAAACACGTAGGACTGATTGTAATCTCTAGAATCCTGCTCTCTGGGCTAGAAGTACTTTTACATTATACTTTACCTTTTTATTGCTTAACTTGACTACTCTACAACAGAACAGAGCAGAACGGAGCACTCACAGATGTCAATAGGACGTTAGAGGGTGTTCGTCGTTTGGATACTAGGGAGATCTGTTAACTTGCCGAGTTAACAGATGCAGATATTAATAATTTTGTATAGACATAAAGAGATTCTCTAAATTTATTTTGAAAAAAGTATACCCGTGAAGTTTCTCGCCAGTTCTTCTTCACGAAGGTTTTTACGAACTAGTGGTAGAGTCATGTTTTATTTGACGCCAACAAGACCAAGTAATTGTCAATGTTGAGAAATAAATATTTGAATTTGAAAGTTAAGGCGCTGCCAAGTATAGATTTTGACAAGCAAATGTATACTTTATGTATGCTTCATGTTTGTCTAAATTCACTAAGCAAAAGTTCGCTGAAGAGTGCACGCTTCCCTCATAAAACTTTGGTACACTGCAGAAATGCAAACATTGCGGCGACACATTTACCTCATGACACATATACATGTAACTTTGTTAATTACATGACAACCGTCCCAGCTGTGCAAACTTTTGCATGAATATCTACTGTTTTAATATTTATGTATCCTATTACTTTGTTAAGTGTTCACGATTCGTTATACTAAATACAATACTTTTCAACCGCAGATCTCTCGTGACCAAAATCAATCTAAATGGTTAAAAATTGTGTTTTACATCCTCATATATATTAGGTCTTTACCTATGAAATTGCCGTTTTTCACGAAATAAATGAAGCGTAATTTTTTTTATAAATTTTTTATTTCTATTAATCAAAATAATCACCCATGCAATCAATGCATCTTTGCCAACGCATTAGTAGCTTATTGATGCCTTTCTTGAAGAAATCAGCTGGACGGGAGGCAACAAATTCTTCAAAGGCATTTTGTACTGCCTCTCGGGTATTGAATTTTTTTCCCGCCAAGAAGTTATCCAAATTCTGGAAAAAGTAGAAGTCTGTAGGCGCAAGGTCTGGTGAGTACGGCGGTTGACGGAGAACTTCCAACCCCAACTCTTGTAGCTTGGAGACCGTCTGCTGTGCAGTATGAGGTCGCGCGTTGTCGTGCAGGAGCAGTGGAGCCGAACGATTGACCAAAGCTGGTTGGAGACGTGCGAGCTTCTCCATCATTGTGTTCAGTTCTTCACAGTACACATCTGCAGTAATGCTTGTCCCGTTTGGCAAGAAGCTGTGATGAATTACACCCGCGTTAGACCACCAAACAGTGACCATCACTTTTCTAGGGGTAAGTTTTCGTTTAGGGCATTGTTTGGGTGCTGAACCAGGGTCCAACCAACTTGCTGAGCGCTTACGATTGTCAAACAGGGTCCATTTCTCATCACAAGTAACAATGCGGTTCAGAATTCCTTCATTTGTATGCCTGCTGAGCAGTGCAAGGCACGTCTCCACGCGTACTTCGCGCTGACGGTCATTGAGTTCGTGGGGTACCCATTTGTCAAGCTTTTTTACCTTGCCAATTTGACGCAAATGGACCAATATTGTTTTGATGCTAACGTCGAAAGCTGCTGCTAATTCAGCCGTGGATTGAGTTTCATCAGCTTCCACAATTGCCTTTAATTCGTCATTGTCGACTAAAGTTTTCGGACGACCACGGGGTTCATTTTTCAGGTCAAAATTTCCAGAACGGAAGCGGGTAAATCAATAACGGGTGGTGCGTTCGTTTGTAGTGTTCGCTCCGTAAACGTCGTTGATGTTGCGTGCCGCTTGTGCCGCTTTGCTGCCACAACGGTACTAATAGTCCACAATTACTCGAATTTTTAACTTATCCATGATGACGAAAAATGTTCGAATGCGTTGAAAACAAAACACTAACTATTAAACAAATGACGATTTTAGAAAAAGAATTCCATGTTTATCAAATAAAATTAATTTGAAATTAGAATTATCAGTCAAAAAAAAATATTTTCATTTTAAATGGCCAGTACGGCAAAACGGCAGTTTCATAGGTAAAGACCTATTATATGGTTAAGGCAGATGGTGTGCTACTAGGATTACAATGCTGTTCGAAATAACTCATATTATTGTTCAATATTATGGTTTGTTACCCATCGTTGGCGCAGAGCTAGTCGGCGCTAAAGAATACACAGCGGAGGCCCACGGAGACCCACGGAGGCTTCGTAACGTCGCCGCCCAATAACACTGGTATGGACTTTTCTACAGCCTCATTATCCTGCGTAGCAAACAAGCACGGACAGGTACCTAATACTTGGCATTTTGATTGCACCAAACATTTTTATGTCAATCATCAGTTTACCGCCTACTAGACTGCAAATATACATACTACGCTGAACTGCTAAGATTTTTACGGTATTTTCGTTGTTGGATTCAAAGGAATAAGTCAAGAGAATCCGCTTCGACTGCCACGTTTGTTCTCAACAGCCTAGTTCAGCCAGGCATTAGAAATATACAACATGCAAAAGGAATTTTCCAAACAACCTTTAAAACAAAATTATTAGGAGGTACTTCAGAATTTTTATCTGTACCAACGAACACACGTACATACAAAAATAATTATATTCACAAGGTTACTTGATTTACAACGTTACAACGTACAACCATGCACACATGGCCGCATCGGAGCGCTGTGTGCGAGCTCTTGTTGCACAGATAGTCTGCTTGCAACTTTGATGCAACACGCTAGTTGCATTCTAGGCTCGCCGCTTGCGTCACTCGTGTATACAAATAGATGCAATTTTAGCAGCACGTGTGATACGACGCACATCAGTTGTTTAGGGTCTTCAGGCACATGAAAATGCACCCTTGTAGAGACGCGCAGGCTCACACACACAGGTGAGCGGGACCTTCTGCGGCCCGCACACATGCGCGCGCCGCCCTCGAATCAATTTATTTAAACTTAACCTACTGATCATGACACACTTCGAGCGATTACGCACGTGCCTGTGTGTGTGTCGGCGCGTACGCAGCTTTCCTTCGCGAATTTTGGTGATGTGACGCCATTTTTTTTAGGTTATATCAACAATATTAACGACCAAAATAGTGTTGCTGAGAATCATGCCATGCAAACTGTTTATGCAATCCTGAGATATGCTAAGTATATATATATATAATATAAACACTGTTTATAAGTGTTTACATAAAATAAACACTTATTTTTAAGCCGAGGCTTGATCTGACAATTAGACACTATATAAAAATAACTCAATAAAAATAATGACGTTCAATTTGATTCGGCGAAGGCGGAAAGAGCGGGCGCCTGATAGAGACAAGGCCAGCCGTCAAGGTCTGAGCCGGCGCTAATCATTGGAATTTGAACTGTAACGCGGCGACTTTAGAATCTATAATTGTAACACGAGCAAGTCGTAGTACAAGACAATAAGTTGGAGTTTTAATGCAGCATTTTTCAGTAATAGGTAGAGATCAAGGTTGTCACAGTGACGTCGCGAGTCGCGCTGTAGTCGCCCGCGCACTCACGCCAGATATGTTCTACTCGCAGGCGACCAAATATGTTATATGCCGGAGGTATAAACGAATCATTAATAAAATACAAAATCTAATACATGTGTAGAAAATATAGCTCAGAAAATTAAAAACATGGTCGTTATCTTTCCATAACATTGTAACTACTACATCTTTTTACAGTGAGAAAGTGAGAAATATTTTAGGTAAAAAGACGAACTTTTCAGACTACACATTTAATAAAGTGTAGAAGTTGTAAGCGCCATCGACGCAAATATCTGCGTTCGTAAAAATCGCTCCGATTGTAACTGGGTCACGGATCCCGAACGCAAGCGTACAATTAATTCGGTGATAGAGGTTGTGTGACAGAGAGACAGACATGCGGCAGCGGGGGGGCGGGCGTTCGGCTCAGTTTTCTCAAGATTCTCAAGAGCTCAGATTTTCAACTGTCAACATTAGACAGTTGAAAATCTACAATAGTCTGTCAGAGAGTCTTTTACTGATACTTCGAAATACATTTTTTCATAATCGACCGTCAACATACTTGAACAAAAATAAACATTAATAATCATACTTTTTTGTTAAATTGTCAATACAGCTTTGAAATAAATATAAATCCTACCGATTTATAGGTATTATAATTAAAAGTGGGAAAAGTTGAACAAATATGGAAATATGGTAATTATTGCAAACATTGAGACATCTTAGTACCATTTTTTCTTTGTATAAATCTGTCTGTTATTCAGATTAGCGCAGTTTAATATGACAAAGTCAAACAATATTGTTTTACTATCACTTTAAAGATATGAAGGCACTGTAGAAATCCGTGTTTTCCTAAATTTCCTCAGCAGACACCCCACCACTCCCAGTCGCGCCTCTACCGAAATGAGGTTAGGAAGCAAATAATCACCCACCGTCATCATCAGGGGCCATGTGTAGAAGTGGGCCAAGGCCGCATCATCCAACACCTGAGACCAGCCTTACTTGAACTCTTCCCCATAAACATGTTTAGCGAAACACAGCTCAACCTAAACTTGGAACTCACGCGCCATTTTGCGATTAGCGCCGAACGCTGCCGAAATGACTCGAACGCAAATTAACAAATGTCAATGTCAGTCGATTCTGATAGCTGTATAACTTACAGACGTAGAAGTTGATGTGTAATTGTGGCTTGATGATCTATTTAAAAAATAATCTGCTTAAAACCACTCACATCCCGAAAATAACATATGAACTTGGAATAGACAGCAACCTTATGGAATTGAGAAAGATTGTGCGCGACTCAAAGACGTCACGATTAGGTACAAAATCTATCACGTACTGAGTTTTAATATTACACAGACTTGTTTAGAAACGCCCGCTACTTGCAGAAAAATAATAAAAACGCGTTTGGACCTTCCTTAAAAAGTATTTTCCTTTTAGAATAACTTTAGGATCCTAAAAACCAATAGAGCTATGTCTTAGATAATGCTTAAATTAATATGCTGCCCCCTCAGCTAATTAATTGTTCTATTAATAATTATGAAAGCTTAATATAAACATGTAAACTAGGCTAATCTTCAATGATCTTAGAAAAATGTGTAACGATAGTATCAAATGCTCTTTCTTATACACAAAAGTAAAATCTAACAGATATATTACAACGGGAAAAACTTGCACCTCAAATATAATTACCAATTACCAAGTCTATATAATGATAATGAATCTACGCCTTTAGTAAAGTCTGAACGTATACTATAGACTCGTAGATAATGTACAATAGGAAGAGTCGACAGTTCTTAAAAGTTAGTTTATACAACGTCATTCTTACAATAACGTCAATATTTTATAATTATTTTACTGTTGACATTACTGTCACCAATATTGCTGAAGAGAACCAACTCTTTTCGTTTTTTAAGTAAAAATAATACAAAAGCCCACAAAGGTATCTTAGTTAGAAAGTTTTATGCGCGCCATAAACGACGGCTGTCAAACAATTCCGAACTATTTGATAACTGTTTTGTTTGTTCACAGTCACTGTCCCGAAGATGATAAAAAGCCAACTTACAATGGCTTTCTTTGGTTGGTTCTCTATACGAAAATGGTGGAGAATTCGGTAAAGGGTTGCGTTTTGGCGCTAAGTGATAAAAGGGTTTGTATATTGAATATTGAGTTATAAATAAGGGAAAATATATGATTTATGAGTGTTTGTGAAATATTGTACCCGAAAAGAGTTCCTTTTTTGCTTTAAACGAAGCTTGGGTAAACCTCATGTGAGGTACGAACGCTGTGGGCGAGTTTTTGATCAAAGTAAATTCGACAGCATGGCGTAAGTGGTAGAATCAGTGCTTCCTACAGTAAAACTCCGGGACAGAGATGTCGTCGTAGGAACAAAATATATCATTCGGTATATGGTTATCTATCAGTATAATATATGCCTTGGGACTACAAAGTTATTATTTGCGATAAAATTAATGAATAAAATCCTTAAACGGCTACGTTGTCATTTTGGTTTTTGCACAAACCGCTAAGAATGTTAACAAATTATCTTTTTGCTTGTTCTTTGCTCCGAAAAGCGTCCACTGCTGGCCTCCCCCGAGGAGCTCGTGCCGCCGCCGCCGGTGTTGAGCGGCCTCATCCCAAGTACTATATTATCCTCGTTGAATTATCCATCGGATTCTGAAAATGTCTATCCTTAAGGATTTACATTCCTTTGAATCTTGTCTATCGACTTCAAACTTTCTTTGCTTGAATAATGTATCAGCTGTACTAATAATCTCTGCCTTTTTATTCAGTGTTTTTCTTCTTGCATGGTAGCTCAGTAATAAGTTTGGACAGACAATCTAATCAAACATTTTATTTTGAAAATAATTTAAGTAGCGTAAAATAAAAATGGACGTAATTCGATCAAGTCCGAATAGGTAAACCACGTGTTGAGACGTTGTCAATACGAAAAGTTTGCGTAAATTTTTAGGTTCCTTAATCAAAAATGTTTCCTATATTTGGTAATTCATTGGTTTGGATGATTTCTTCACAACAGATGCCGCGCGCGCACACGTGGTCCGCGCGTATGTACCGACGCACGTGCACCGCAGTTGTTTGTCTGTCTCTCTCTAATTGCTATTGTCAAAACGTGACAGACAGACAAAACAAACGCACCATTATTGAATTTTTATTTCCACTGCTGAAAATCTTTTTACGAAGATAATTCAATTCGTTTATTGAAAGGTAACGAATTACTTTTACAAGATAGCTTTGTTAAACATAAGTATAACTAATCAAACAATGAAGAAAATATTTATAAAAAATAAAAATATTTACAGTAATAACGTGTCGAAATGCCGCGATATTTAAAACAAAGCAGTAGCGTACGTTATCTGTGCCCGCCATTTTAACAATGCAATATTTATTTATCGCTCGGTCGGTTTTTGCGGCGCGGATGTGTGTCAAGGAGCCGCCGGTGGAGAAAAATTCGCGAACCTTGGCGTTGCTAGATTAAAATTAGGACTGTCTGCATTTATTTATTTTATTACAGGTTTAGAGGGGAATAAAAAGAGTTCTAGGTTACTCTATTATTGGATCTAGTTGCGAGAAATGTTCGGTGTGCTTGTATTTGAATTAGAGTGTTGACGGCTGATCAGGACTACTTATAAATGTTTTATTTAGTTTCATTTGCTTTTTAATTCCGATTCTGTGGACATTTGAACTTTTCGTATATGGCATTTAGACTAAGCAAAGTTTAACATAAAATGAAATATTTATTTCTCAATATTGACCATTGCTTGTTCCTATTGACGTCAAATAAAACATTACTCTACCACCAGTTCGGAAAAACCTTCGTGAAGAAGAACGGGCAAGAAACTTCACATGTATGTATTTTTCAAAATAAATTTACAATGTCTCTTTATGTCTATATAAAATTATTCATATCTGCATCTGTTAGCTCGCAAGTTTACCTCCCCCCAAGTATCCAATCGACGAACACCCTCAAACGGCACCCGTTCACGAGTTAACGCAGGATCCAGTCATCATTATTCATAGGTACTACACATGTACCATTTCTGAGCACCTACATATAATTTTGCTCTGACTTAGTAACATCATGTACCTTATTGTAACGACTAGAATAGTTGCATTTGTTTTACTAATTTATCAATTAGAAATAATTCCTTTGAAACTAGTGAAGTTTCTTGCCCTAATATTCCTACATACCCACGATCTTACGCCACCCGCCAAAAATACTGCCAATCGAAACAATCGACTAATCTGTTCTAAATATAAATCTTCCCAAACCGTCATCTCAGAGTTCATTCTGGCCAGATAAAAATAAAATGGTAACTGGCCGAAAGAGATACAGGGTTCAACGCACCAAGGAGTTCGTAGCTGGTCTGGCCAGCTAAACAAATAAAGAATAATCGAGCGGCAACGCGATGACCTCGCTGAAATTATTGTGGCTTCAGCGAACCAACGACACGTTCATATTCACTTTTTTATTAATACTTTATTGGACATTATAGATGGCATTTGTTTAATTATTAACAGACTTACATATTTTAGTCATGCAAAATAAGGAAGTAAGACAACTTTGCACCACTGTTAAAATGACTCTATAGGGAATGAAACAGGTTTTCCTTTTATGTAGGTACTGAGAACATGGAAAAATATTTGTTAAACCTTTAATTACTGTAGATAGAGGTAACTAGTAGAGAAGATCGGATTAAAGTAGCACTCAATTTAGGGAGGTCGTGAAAACTATTTTGATAGTCATTTAACTTAGATGTTTTACTTTTCAAGTTGTTTTAAACAGAGATGTAGGCAGCTAAACTGTATTATACTGAAAATATTCTGAATGTGCAGTGTGAACTGTTTCAATAAATATATATATCATCAAACATTCCTCATCGAACATTATAAGTTATGAAATCAATTACGTATAGTTACAAAAAATCGACGAAGAATCTTTTTGTACTAAATGCTGTCTATCTAGTCTATGTTTTATTGAAATTAGTTTTTATATTGTCTTTAAAAAGAAATCATTCAATTCGTACTACGCACGGACAGACTGATTGTCAATGAAAACTCTACATTTGCAATAGCGCCCACGCAGCAGTCGGCACGCACACATCCAACAATCAAAGATGAAATAATTTACGCATTCTTTTGTTAGATAAGAAATGATAACAACTTGTAGTTGGAGTGACACTGTACACTTGGACTCGAGTTGCAATATAAATTTAAAACAAAAAGAACAATAAACAACTATTGAATGTAAATACAGCGCTGACTCAGCCGCGGGAATGCCGAATTTTTGTACAGTTTCTAGCGAGTGGGGGCTAGTTTACTTCTGCGTATATTGTCAAGTTTCCTCCTGGCAGTGAAGCTTACTTAAATTATTAACCAGCATCAGACAGGGGGCGCTTTTAAAATCCTGTTTGAATGTTGGTGATAGTCTACTGATATTGCCTTAAGATATTTTGTCCTTTAAATAAAACACTTTTTACCGGATATTATCGCGTATCCGGTAAAAAGTGTTTTATTTAAAGTATGTATCGTGAAAACTTAAGAAAAAATATTTTCTCCTCCCAGTCAAACTAACTAAAGAAATATAATATACATTTTTAGGAATATAATACAGAAGCAACAATTAGTTTTTTGATTCAGATTGGAGGTTTTTTTGAAGCCCAATTTTTAAAGCTGATTCTGAAATTATCAACTTAAGAAAAAGTTAGCCTTTACGTTATGACAAAAACCCGCTATCTCCTTTACTAAAAGACATTGAATCTTAAATCAAACGCATCTTCGAAACCTATTACCGAATCATAACACAACATTGTTAGAAAAAAGAATACCAGCCGTGCCTGGCCGGCGGCCGGCGCCGGTGCGCGTCACGTAACCAAGTGACGTTTCAAATGGCAACTTTCACTGTCAGCGCTGGCTTCGCGGCCACTGCACGCCGCTGGTGCAGGTGACTTTACACTTACATTCGAATCCCCTGCAGTGGCGTCGTGTCCTAGTATGCGGGCGCCTGCAAAAAGCCGCACAACGTGCAAGCGAATCTCACCCTTAGCCTGAGAAATGTTGGTGGAGGTTTGTGACTGTCGATGAATAAAGATTTCTTATCTGTATTCAGTGTTAAGTATTAAGATTTTGCGATATTTTATATGTATAACTGATCGGTTATATGACTTTGTAAATTGATTCCAAAGTCTTTTTTATTAGTAATCAGCAAGCAGAAAGTAACGTTGAAGAAGAGGAAGGTTTAGAAGAGGACCAAACTTAAGCAGTTAAAGTAGATAAGTAGAGGTCGATATTTGAGTTAAAATCAGAGAGTGTAGAGTACCGGAAGGGTTTAGTATGGATATTGTTGGTAATAGCATTTGTCGATTATTAACTTAGTAGGTACTTCATGCAAGCTGAAATATAATCCTCAGAGTACTCCTTTGTCTGATTAATAAGCATTTGATAGTGTTTGTAATCGCCATTAACAAATACATGCAAATTATTACAAAACTGTGACGAAGAGATTCCCCAAACGAAAGTTACTAAAATTCGATCATTGTCTTCATTTAAAAATAAATCTTATACAGTCGTGATAAAGTTTTAAACGCCATGATAAGTTGTAAAAATAGTTTGGTCATCATAGAAAGAAAACGAAGGTGCGAAGACGTGGTCGGTGCGCGCACGCACGCGGCCGTTGGTGCGATTGCTGCGTCATTGCTCGCGGCGCAGGGTTAGCGTCGCTCGGAGCGCTCTCCGCTGGGGAGGTGATATGGGATGAAGAACTAAAGATGATATGTCTTCCGAGAAGACACATAACTTCAATCTGGAACCTCTGCGAGGCCTTAATCAGTCCACCCCTGTACCAGCTTATATGTATGTTTTCTAAATACAGTACAAACACCTATGTGATAAACTGGGAACGGTGCTGTAGCCCTTAGTACAGACTACTGCCGGAGTCTAGCTAGGGTGCATTTGTGCTTTCTATATGCATAATAATAAATATGTATTATTTTGTAACCCTTTATTAAAAGATACCTTTACTCTACGAGCAATGTTGTATTATTTTTGGCATACAATTATAAACCTTATTATTATTTTTCTTTGGTAACTGTTTCCTCAGCACGAATACCAATGAAACGATGGTCACTGGCCCGGCAGGCGAGCGTCGGGTTATTCTTGATCTCTAGATCTGACTGTAAGAACCTACTTATTGTGCGACAAGTATAGACAATTATTATTATTATAGATCATTAAATATGTTTAAAAAAACGGACTTTTTAACTTAACTACATTTACAAATTGGTAAAAGAGTTCCACGAGTTATTAAAACCCCAGACTGAAAGTAAAACCACGCAGGTTTGAACGTTCGAACCAATTAACTTATAAAATAAAATTAATTTTTATATACAATTTGAAACACAGTTTGCTTTTCTTATAAAACTAAAATTGAGACGGAAAAATTAAAAATTTCTTCAAACACATAAATCTTTGTTGTTCCTTTGTATTTTTAAATTAGTTTTTTGTCTGGTGATTTACCTATTCACGTTATCAGGAGTATCTACGCTATCTGTTTTAACATAAAAACTCGACTTTCGATGAATGCTAACTGAATAATAAATTAAATAATGAAACGTACAGAAAATGTCTCCTCATCAATGAAACGGTCATTTTGTTTGCGACCGCTTTCCGTCTTCTCTACGCAGATATCAAAATAAACATAACACCCAGAACGACGTATATTATACATAAATATATCTAAGTTTTCATTAGTAGTACTGTTTCTAACAGATTTTTACATAATACAGTCAACATTGCAGTTTTAATGCGGCTTACATGAAAAATACAAGCGCTTTAGTAGGCAAAAAAACAGCATGCTTTTGAAATAAACGCCTTATATGTTTTATATAGAGTATCAATTATTTTTAGATTGTGTTGCCTAAAAGGTTAGGTGATATGACACAAATGAATAAATCAACCGTAGAATTGAAAGTTTAAAATAAAATTGAATGTTGTGGAATTATTGTTACCCACGCCAAGCGTTGTAGTCTATAGTCAAATATCGTTGATTTCGCGCCTTTAATATCGTTTGTCCCGTAGTTTTCACGAGGAATCAGTTTATTGGCCTTATAAATAACTTGTGACTCCGCATGCAAGTTCTCCGACAAAAGACCTTCAAGTTAGAAAGATCTAGACAGTCTCCATATCAATACAGATGTACAATTATAAGGAAAAGCGTCAATAAAATCAGCAGAGGAGAAGTCATGCAAGACTAACTTTTTGGTCTCTTTAATTTCAAGTAAAACTTACTAATTTTATTTGTCCTACATTAATTTGCTTATTTCATTAGCAAAATCCTACAATCAGCAAAAAAAAATGTTATTGGTACTAAACGCAATTGTAATATTACTTCGCCTAGAGCCCGTTCAGATAAGCCGACACGAAAAGAAGATCAGATTTAAAACTTGAACTACACGAAGACATGTGTTTTACATTTTATTTTATTAAAACCTCGTCAACGGTGGCGTTCGGACAGTCCACTCTCTGCCATATTAACCACGTGTAAGGGAAATAATTACCAGTGCTATTATTATAGGTCGGCTTACGGCTAATGATAATCAATGATCAGCTCAAAGAGAATATGTATTTAGTTCATCGATAACATCTGTGAATAAGGAGGTCCATGGACACGGATGTTACTTGTTGAATTTGCAGCGTTAAACAAAACTTATCCGAAACGTAGAAAATCTGCTTTACTCTAAGAGGTATGTCTGAACGGCGAAAGTGCGTTGCCGTTGTTTATTTCTCCATGTTTGTCATGTCAATCAAATGGACGATAAAATATCAATCAAATTATTGTATAGTTGTTTTTTCACATCAAGTTACTGTGTGAGAAATATTACAGGCCAGGGAATCCTGTCTCAAAATGTGCGGTCATTGGAGAAGCAGGAAACAAACCACAGACCATGGAAGTGGTTTCACTGCAGCTAATGGCCGCTGCTGCAATCTAGGACTACGTGTTTATTGTTCATATAACGTTACTATACAGAAGAAGCTGTAGCTCCTGGATTCGCTTAAACCGCGCTCTAGCCCTACGGGCGAAATCTGCCACGTTTCACGGGGTTCAACACAACCGATGTCATTCAGTGGACTTTGAACCAGCTGCGTGCAAGAAGTGCTACAATTGGGTCTCTTATTGTTTGCCAGTACAGCGAACAAACCGATGTACAGTCGCATTTGTACACTAGTAAGGATCTAATAACTATACTGCGATACCATGATAAGGCCAAGGACAGATAGTTGTTTTGTTTGTGAAGATATCGTGCAGTTATAATGCGTAAATTCTTCCTTTAGGACCGTTATACTATTTTATATTGACAACACTTTAAAAAAATATATATATTCTCATTTTTTTTTAAAGGGAATTTGTGTTAGGTATTGTCAAGTAGGGACTTATTGCTAGCCTATATTAGTCGCTTGGATCAAAACATTTTCACGTGAAATAATATTTCAAGCAATCCTATCAATGAATAATAGCAAGATTTAAATGTATTTACTTGTGAGCCTAGTCAGCCGAAGCGCCGAGTCCGATGCTGGGTAGCCACGAAGTCAGCGCACAATGTTACAAATTGCTGACGGCTTTATTTAGACATGTATGTTTATTCTAATTAGTTACAATAAGTAAATTTGCACACTGGCATATAAATGCGTAGACGCAATTGAAATTATCTGAATAAGTTTTGATAATTTACATTTATGGATCATATGTTGTATTCATTACATGTAAGTTAGCGTGTAACTGATCGAAGTCAAAGATCGGATCATTTCAGGTTATTACACTTGTATGACCTCAATAACCACTAAAAATAGAATTGTTTTCAAATCATTCAATATATGATGCGCTAATCTTTTTTTTTAAACAACAAGATTTACATACTTTAATCCTTATAAAAACTAGTACCCTTAACATCAAATCGCAAGCGAGTAACTTTTTCACGTTAAATATCTAGACCGAGAGCTCCGCGCGAGTTCCGCGTAAACACCGCGTGTAGCAGACGTAGAGTCAGCTAACTTTGTTTTACGTAACCCAGATCTTATTGTTACTGAAGTCGATTTTCCGTCATTATAAATAACCATAATTCTATTTAAAAATATAACCGAAAAGGTACTTTTATTATTGTTAAAAAAAACGCTACTTAAACGGATTTCTATTTAGAACTGCGTTCGGGCCTAACTTTCATGCCACTACTCTATTCGAATGTGAATTGTGAAAACTTAAAGTTAATAATAGTTTTGGTATTATTTATTTCAAAAGTGACTTTTTTCTTAAATTATTTTTTGACGAAGTACACTGCTTCTTGTTCAACAATAATCGTAACTGTCTGTATTGAAACAGAATAACAATAAACTAGAACATTAAGTACTTAAATGATAATTCTCAGTCATGCAACGTTAATGGAAAGTATTCAAAAACGAGTTATTTCCCACAAGATTTGCTTAAAAGTAGCCAAAGAAAGTGAAAGAAATCATTTAATCCGCCGCAGAGTCCGCTAATGAATAATACTGTAGAGACAGAGTTACATAAAATATTAACTTACCTATTCTATGTAACTACCGATTGGAGATTTATTATTTGTTGACTCTACCCAACAGTGGTAACAGTTTCGCTCACTTTCGTAACTCTATAAAAACGAATACTTACAAAGTCCTAAAAGCAATCCAAAACACGGTAAGTCCACATTCACATTAAGGTTTTCAAATGGAAATGCATTAAATTCCAGATTGCACTCTGTTGTCACACCTGTCACTGTCAATAGCACATACGAGCACGAGTTCGTCTGAGAACGTAGAGCGCGTCGCGGCGCGGCGCGTGTACTGTCGGCGGCGTCCGGCGAGTCACTGAACCACGCCGGCCCGCGGTGGATGCTCCGCTGTGTATTTTTATTGTTCAAGCGGGCTGCGTGATTAAAGCGCTTGTTATCATTGTCTAAAGATTTGAGGAATTGGGTCAAGCGATCAATGACTGCGAGTGACAGCGGGACGTGCCGCCGCCGCTCCCGGTGAACCCCGCTGCATCCTGACAGATTCCTGTCCCTTGGTGAATTGAAATCACTTGATTCGCGAGGGTTCGTAAAGGATCCCGGATACAACTTGGTTTTGACTAAATTTAACAACTAAATACAACTTGGTTTTGACTAAAAACTAGAGAGTGGTCTCTACATATACCTAACCCAGCAAATTCAGTCAAATTGACATTAAACTCACTTTCCCAAAAAAAGATACTTATATTATAAGCGAAAACAAAAAGTATAAACAATTAACTATTTTACATAATACCTAACTTTAAACTCTACATTATTAATTTATTAATAGTCCTCTTTCATACTTGAATTCATCGTCTTCAAAATATTTCTGCGCATTGTCAACTCTATATTTTGCTTATACTTAAAATAAAAACAATTTTTACGGTCTATGAAGCTAAGATACACTTAAATACATTTTTTTTAAAACCAAAGAAATCACCACCGAAAAAAGTATGTGCTATACTAATAACTGTTATATGTACTGACCGACATCATCCGTCAGAATGCCCCAGCATTAACAATTCCAGAGTACCAGCTGTGCTACAGTTTGTGCTGTACTAATAACTGTTATATGTACTGACCGACATCATCCGTCAGAATGCCCCAGCATTAACAATGTCACAGTACCAGCTGTGCTACAGTTTGTGCTGTACTAATAACTGTTATATGTACCGACCGACATCATCCGTCAGAATGCCCCAGCATTAACAATTCCACAGTACCAGCTGTGCTACAGTTTGTGCTATACTAATAACTGTTATATGTACTGACCGACATCATCCGTCAGAATGCCCCAGCATTAACAATTCCAGAGTACCAGCTGTGCTACAGTTTGTGCTGTACTAATAACTGTTATATGTACTGACCGACATCATCCGTCAGAATGCCCCAGCATTAACAATGTCACAGTACCAGCTGTGTTACAGTTTGTGCTGTACTAATAACTGTTATATGTACCGACCGACATCATCCGTCAGAATGCCCCAGCATTAACAATTCCACAGTACCAGCTGTGCTACAGTTTGTGCTGTACTAATAACTGTTATATGTACTGACCGACATCATCCGTCAGAATGCCCCAGCATTAACAATTCCACAGTACCAGCTGTGCTACAGTTTGTGCTGTACTAATAACTGTTATATGTACTGACCGATATCATTTGTCAGAATGCCCCAGCATTAACAATTCCACAGTACCAGCTGTGCTACAGTTTGTGCTATACTAATAACTGTTATATGTACTGACCGACATCATCCGTCAGAATGCCCCAGCATTAACAATTCCACAGTACCAGCTGTGCTACAGTTTGTGCTGTACTAATAACTGTTATATGTACCGACCGACATCTTCCGTCAGAATGCCCCAGCATTAACAATTCCACATTACCAGCTGTGCTACAGTTTGTGCTATACTAATAACTGTTATATGTACTGACCGACATCATCCGTCAGAATGCCCCAGCATTAACATTTCCACAGTACCAGCTGTGCTACAGTTTGTGCTGTACTAATAACTGTTATATGTACTGACCGACATCATCCGTCAGAATGCCCCAGCATTAACAATGTCACAGTACCAGCTGTGCTACAGTTTGTGCTATACTAATAACTGTTATATGTACTGACCGACATCATCCGTCAGAATGCCCCAGCATTAACAATTCCAGAGTACCAGCTGTGCTACAGTTTGTGCTGTACTAATAACTGTTATATGTACTGACCGACATCATCCGTCAGAATGCCCCAGCATTAACATTTCCACAGTACCAGCTGTGCTACAGTTTGTGCTGTACTAATAACTGTTATATGTACTGACCGACATCATCCGTCAGAATGCCCCAGCATTAACAATTCCACAGTACCAGCTGTGCTACAGTTTGTGCTATACTAATAACTGTTATATGTACTGACCGACATCATCCGTCAGAATGCCCCAGTATTAACAATGTCACAGTACCAGCTGTGCTACAGTTTGTGCTGTACTAATAACTGTTATATGTACCGACCGACATCATCCGTCAGAATGCCCCAGCATTAACAATTCCACAGTACCAGCTGTGCTACAGTTTGTGCTGTACTAATAACTGTTATATGTACCGACCGACATCATCCGTCAGAATGCCCCAGCATTAACAATTCCACAGTACCAGCTGTGCTACAGTTTGTGCTGTACTAATAACTGTTATATGTACCGACCGACATCATCCGTCAGAATGCCCCAGCATTAACAATTCCACAGTACCAGCTGTGCTACAGTTTGTGCTATACTAATAACTGTTATATGTACTGACCGACATCATCCGTCAGAATGCCCCAGCATTAACAATTCCACAGTACCAGCTGTGCTACAGTTTGTGCTGTACTAATAACTGTTATATGTACTGACCGACATCATCCGTCAGAATGCCCCAGCATTAACAATGCCACAGTACCAGCTGTGCTATAGTTTGTACATTGCAAATTGAACAATTAGAATCAGATTCATGAAAAATCGAGCTTAAACAGCTTCATTTTATTTTTATTTCATTTTATTTTGTTCCGAAAACATACCGCGTAAATGCATGTATATTAAATCTAAATACATGTCTTGACAACAAGTAACAGACTGCACATATTGACACTACACACATGAGCTTGTTTTGGTAAGAACTACATTGATCAAACTCTAACCTTACCGGTTGATAATAAGACCATGTATACTGTGAACTAAGTCACATTCTGTCAAAGTGACGCAATGACAGTCACAGTGTCTTTTAAATAAAATTTGCATAATTTCATGAAAATTCATGAAATTATTTTAACGGTATCCTTGAGACAACGCTAGGTTAATTCGAAATTTAAAACGCTGTACTTGGATTTTATTCATTTTTCTTTTTTGAAGAATTTTTGTGAAATGCTACGGGTATGTAATTTGTCCCGGAAAATGGATGCATTTACGTGACATTAAGTCTACCCCATAACAAGTGTCATTTATTAACACCACGGGGTGTATCAAATTGGAAATGATTTGAAACGAGTTGGAAATGAGAAATTTCTTCGATCAGGCCTTGTTTAGTGCGATAAATAAAATTAAACCTTTTGTGTCTGGTTTTACGTATATACGTATTACATATATTTTCAGTTTCGTTATCAAGTGTATGTTTGAGCGCCAGAGGTGCAAGTCTCGTTCGTTCCCGGTCACTGCTAAAGATTGATTGACCAGTGAGATTTTATAACTAATTTCGAATTTGTTGCCAACCCGCAGTGCTGTGAATTACCTGAACCCGCCTTTTTAGTCGATTGAGACGAATGCTTCTGCAATGGGATTGTTAGGGTGTTAATGTCAATCAGTCAGACGTAGACAGAATGTACTGGAAGCACGCAGGGTACGCCAAGCTCTTGTCGCCTTCCGACTAAAAAGATACAAAGACGAGGAGTGATCACAAAGTTTGACATGTTCCGACGGTAAGTTGATGTGTCATTAAATATCATACAGTTTCATGTACCTCATTTAGATGTTTAACGCCCTCGTAGCATAAATGAGGCCTCCCTCCTAAGCGTAGCAACCGGGTCGAATTCAGATACGAACTTAATGTTTGCATGTTTGTGTGAAATGAAATTAAATATTTATTTCTCAACATTGACAATAACTTGTTCTTATTGACGTCAAATAAAACATGATTCTACCACCAGTTCGAAAAAACCTTCGTGAAGAAGAACTGGCAAGAAACTTCACGGGTATATTTTTTTCATAATAAATTTACAGAGTCTCTTTATGTCTATACAAAATTATTCTTTTCTGCATCTGTTAGCTCGGCAAGTCTCCCTCCCCCCAAGTATCCAAACGACAAACACCCTCAAACGGCACCCGTTCATGAGTTAACACGGGATCCAGCCATCGCCCTCCTCAACCATATTAGAGGGAAGTGAGCGACCCGTCACGCGACGCTACCATATTTAATAATAATAATAATCTACGTACAAACACACCAACTGCATGGCCCAAAGTAAGCTAGCTTGCGTTATAGATTACCGTAAAGTAAACGGGTTGTAAACCCAGAATAAACGTAGAAATATAAATATTAACAACCACAAAGATCTGTGTTCATCACACAAATGAATTCCCCGACCAGGACTCGAATCTGGAATCTCCGGTGTACGAGGCGGGGCACATTCCCACTACGCCACTCGGCCATCCAGTTTCTTTCAGACACTTAAGTGCATAAAACTAAAGAACTTTACGCACTTAGGGCTACATCGATTGTTAAGAAAGATAGCAATCTCTTAGAAAAGAAATAGAAAAAAATCTTGCTAAGACAGTTGTTCTCAGTCAATAGTTATAAAACTTTCAATCACATTTAAATTATTGTAATTCTCAAGCCGTTACTGTAACAATAAATAAATAGATACATACCAAATCAAATGTTTCGTATCTCATTCGACCTAGCATTAATATCGGCGAGGACATGCGACAATCGCCGACAGTCACCGAACGTATGCGAGCACGCCCGATACCGTGCGAGTACTTCCGAGCACGGCCGAGCGCGCGACCGCCAGCGAGGCCAGAAGGCGGGAAGCGCGTCACTCAAGGCGAACTCTTTCCCGCCAACCGCCAACTGCGTCACTACACTTTTCATTGTACTCGTAGTTTCGGCGGTCACTTCTCAGTCGGCAGAAACAACGTATCGCCAATCTTAAAATAACCTTCCAAACGGTTTCCTTTAATAAAGTTAACCAAATGGAATGTTTGTTGAGAGGGGAGTCGCTAGGTCGGCTTGTAGTAACGAGCGCCAAGCGGAATGCCAATTCCATGCCATATCATTTGCATAAAAGTTGATCCACGAAGACCTCACAAGTTGAGCGTAGCTTGTCGTAGCGCTGCCGTAGCATTTAGAGTGGTCTTGGCAGTAGCTAGTAAAAGTTGATATCAACATTTCTTCAAGTTCGTTCTATCTCTAATTTATTTAAAAAAAATTGATTTTATTAGAAAAAATATATAATGTATGACTAAAAACCTTCGATGATAAATAAACATTACACCGCTGCGTGCAACTTCGACGTTACACATAAATAACAGTTGTTTTTAACGAATATAAATAACAAAATGGATTGTAAGGCCAAAAGGGCCTATGCAGCATGTGACTTGTCAAATGTTGTGCTGACAAGGCCCTTCGCGCTGTTTAGCCCACGAGGTCTCACGACCACTCTTGAATGCTTGCCTACTTAAATTACCTACAAAAACGTGTGTCTCAGAAAATATATTTTATAGCGTGTAATCCTTGCCAAAACTCAAATAAACATGTTTTATAAAGTTATCAAAATACCAAATAAACTATGTATTGAAGCAAAAACACATAAAAGGCATCAAGGAACTTACAAAAATGTTAACGACGCTCAAATATGGACTTAATCTAAGGTTGACTACACATTTTGGATCTACCAAGTTTTATCATTCATTTTAGGGCAATTAAATTATACGTGGCTGAGTCAAGATTTTCCACATAAATAAAACCCAGGGATTTTCGGATCTACCAAGTCAAATAAATAAATTTAAATATAACATTCTTGGTTACAGTTTTATTTATTTTTTGATCTGTTTCTAAACGATTGATATTGACACAGATAAAAAATCGGTCCCTTCATATACATGTACCAAAAAGAGCAACATTACATTAACAATAAATCACAGCAATGACTGTGCAATACTTAATAACTATAATTAATATCAGGCACCCGCTAATAGTTTTATTTACAACTGGTTCGATGCCTGGGGCGGGCTTTATCTAATAAACAATAAAATAAAGGGCCCGTTTACCGACAATTAGCAATAACTTCGATGTTACTCAATCTTAAAAAGCGCGTATGTGGGCGCAGCCGCGGCACTTTGTCGATTTGTAATTGTGAGCAGAATTAAGAAATATCAATATTTTTTCCTTCATTCTCGTTGAGTGGCCAAAGGACGCGTGTGAAACGTGATTACAAGTTCCTTAGGATTGTACTAAAGGGCATTGCGTTGCTTTTTTCCGACTGATGCTTTATTTACAACGCCCGGTTAATAGAAAAGGTAGATGTTTTTCTATATTAAACATTCATTGTATTTTCAACTTAGTATTTTATAAGTTGGACTTACTGAGCGCAAACAAAACACAATTTGATCCTTGCTCCATGATTTCCCATGTCAACATTTTACGAGATATTTTTTTCTTCTTATATCTTCTGATATCTTATATAGGCCGCGAACTTTTCAATCCACCGTAGTAACTACGAATCACACAGCAAATTAACCATCTCCAAAGGTCGCTAATTTTCGGTAAATATCGGCTGCGTTCGGCAATAACACTGAATTCGGAAAGGTCACGCAGAAGGTCCCGCGTCGCAGAAGGTCAGCGCGGAACGCTCCAACTAAGGCTGCAGGTCTCACCTCGTCCACCTTCAGGCTTCCTGTATCGCTGACCTTTTTTAAAAATTCAAAGCCACATTTAATATTATATCTGCAAGTTAAAACGTTACAAACGCTGATTTTCATGTATTTATTTGTAATTGTGTTTCAACAATAATCCGTCATTAAGTTTCCGTAGAAGAAGGTCAGGTGCAGAGTTGGAGAAACCTATTCTTTAAAACAAATAATATTTCTTCCAATATTATTACTCTCTCAATGTTATAAACAATACATACACTATTTCTCACAAAATGTTGAACTACCCACTAAACTACAAATACTGACCTCTCCTTAACTCAATTTAAGAGTGTGCTCTAAAACCCAATTCGGGCAAAACAGTACCTAACTGTTTTTTATATAATTTACTCACGTATAATGTCATATATTCCTTTAAGCAGCGGAAGCTTCCACCTTCTTTTTTAGAAATGGTATGTTTGTCTATAACCCTATGCGCTTTTTAAAAGTTTCCACCACCAGTCTATTCATCCACGAAGCACAGCAGATAGATAATGCTCATGTTGTTCAGAAATACCCTAAACATATCGATATAAATTATAAGTATAGGTCTCAAGCAATAGTTATGGTAAAATAAAAGGAATTCAAGGTTGAATTAATTTATTTCATAATAATGTAAGCAGGAGTATGAAAAATAACAAGATTATAAAGTCGTCCCATGTAACCGAAAAGTAATTATTTTTAATTATATTTTTTTTTACTATTTTTATATATGGCAATCTAGCAGCGACCCGGCTAATGGTACGTGACATCCGTGCCCATGGTCATCGTTAGCCGTAGGCGTTTTATTTATCAATATTGAATGTGATTATTATATCGCCTACTTAGGCGTTGCGATGGCTGGATCCCGCGTTAACTCGTGAACGGGTGCGGTTTGAGGGTGTTCGTCGTTTGGTACTTGGGGGAGACTTGCCGAGCTAATGCAGATAAAAATAATTTTGTATAGACATAAAGAGACTGTAAATTTATTTTGAAAAAAATATACCCGTGAAGTTTCTTGCCAGTTCTTCTTCACGAAGGTTTTTCCGAACTAGTGGTAGAGTCATGTTTTATTTGACATCAATAAGAACAAGTAATTGTCAATGTTGAGAAACAAATATTGCATATTTCATTTCACATTATGGGTGCCCGCAGGCTTCAGTTGGCGTTGTCTGTGTTCCAGTAACTGTTCTGGCTGGTGTTTCCCTTTAACCGGAACACAACCACGTGAAAATGTAATTATTATGGCGGTCAAAACTGTATTAAAGACTACTTCATGTTACACGGAATTTCTTTAACGGACACTAAAAGGTGTGATGATATGATAAAAAAATTATCAATATTCAACAATATTATAGTGAAGTAGTTTTGTGCAGTTCTGCCCATGGAAATGTTTGAATACAATACAGTCTTTTAGTGTAGAATTCGCTTCCCTAATTTGGAGTCTAACATAGAAATAATTAATTCTCTAAATAATTATTTCTCTTTATTAAAGAAAAGTTATCTTCTATATCTCTCCTTCCCTTTCCGGTTATTTGTTCTTAAAATTGTATCCTGCACTTCTGCCTGAGCAGACGTCAGCCTCCTCAGCGTTGCAAGCCGTCAATTTTTGTTGCCGACACGGCTCACCATCACAGAGACCGTAGTTGTTGTGTCTATCGGACAGAGTCCACGGTACAATTGTTTGAAAAGGTTATGTTGGTTATGTTTTTAACTGTAAGTTTTTAGTTTCTATTCACGGAACTCTTTTTCCAAGCGGAAGCAATGGAACACAAACAGTGTTTACATCACAAATAGTGCGGGAAGGGTGATTGATTTCATATTGGTTATATATAAATAAAATATTCGCTGTATGTTGTAGCCGAGACTAGACACAAAAGTATCCACGTGTGCGCAGGGCCTCACCGACACCATCCTCCTCTTGATCTCTTTGTTTCATACTTCCTCTCGTCCACTGACTTATTGACTGACTTATTGCATAATTTCGCAACAAACTGGAATGTTAAGTAAATGCCGATCGATATTTGTACTTAAACAACTAAACTCACTTATGCAAACTTTAGTTACTTATTTATCCCGAAGTTAACTTAACCCTGAGTTAAAATGTCAGCGCATCATTGTCAATTTACACTTGGCTGTCAGGCACAAATAAACCTGGGATTAGCGAAGTGCAAGTTAAATCTGTAACGCAGGTCAGCGTGAGGGTCTCAAGGGATCATAAGGGGTAGTAAACTCGAAAGAGCAAATAATTATCAGTGAGGCTGCGACGCTAAAACTTTATAAATACATTTATAGTGTACCGATCGAATTTGATATGTTATAACTTGTATCCCAAACTGCCGAGTCGGGCAATTCACGAACAATTAGGGTAGTTCTAGTTTATTATAACAAGTCAATGTAAAAATTGCCTCACATAGTTAAACAAGCGCGACCGCGGAGTTCACCGCAGTCGCCTGCGCCGGCGCAGTGCGCTGCATCCATTATATAACGCGCTGCATTGCGCTGCAAACTGTTCTGTCATCTAGCAGCGGGCGGATTAATGCGCACTTTAACTGTTTCTGTGAGGGAGACAGTTAATCTTATTATTATGCAAGCTTCAGCTGTCAGTGCGGCGCGAGCGCAAGCGAAGTCCAGTTCTTCCTGATAACCATTCAGCTGGTTTACGTGTTTAAGAATTTACGAAAAAAATATTCTCAGATTATGGGTAAAAATATACTTTTTATAGCCAAGTTGCGTAGCCTTGCCTCATCACGGTCCCGGGTTTGAATCGTAGACCTTTACATATGTACAAGGTATATATGAGTAGTGCGTACAATGTTTGTTTAAGTTTAGTGGATGTTTGTCACCGAATCTAGATGAAGGCAAGCTTTGACATATTCTAATATTTGTAATACCAACATATATTATGTACAGTACTTTAGTTACAACGTTATCAAAGTTATTTTAGCTAACCAGTATCAATTACACAAGTTTATATTTATACTTCATTTGTATGAAGATAGATGAGTCAGCAAAGTTTATTCAAAGAACATTTTAAACATTTCCCTACTTTTACTACTGAACAATTCCAGTACAGACTCCGGGGCTCAGTGACTCAGAGCCTAGATAGCGGTCTCTTTAATCAAACCTTATTAGTGTAATTAAGACTGGCTAATAGCTATCGCAATGGCTATTGGATACATTGTCTCTTATTATTGATACAGAACTATTGTCCAGAGTAATTTTTGTAGTGTTGCTAAAAGTCAAGTACTTAAAATGCAAAGGTTATCGTTGCCAACTCCACTGCGGTCCATAAATAACTAGCAAGTAATCGTATTTTGGCACTTTTAATAAATTAAGCAAAAGACAGCCATAAAGACATATCAAGATTATGGTCTGAAAGTAAACCAAACTGTTTTATGGACGATATGTGAAAACTTGCGTTACCATATTCTAACCATTAAATGATTTATCACAACGCACGCCCCTTCCCCCCTCGCGGGCTCACGACGCGGCGGATCAGATGTACAATATCATTTGCATACACTGTGCGATAGTATAAATTTTAGCGACTTTCACTGTCCTCCGCCTGTCACACTGCGGTTAGAGCCCTTCTCCACAGTATGACGACAACTAGTGGTCTAACTCAAGCTACAAATTCTATCGTATTTTTTAAAGGGCAAATATGTGTGGGTTCATTTATGTCTAATAACTGTCTGAACCGCAGTTTTTAAGTTATTTTACCGAAAGCAAGAAACTTTAATTTTCCATAGTAACACCTATTTGATAATGTACTACAATATGATATGTGCAGATTTTAAATAAATAAAAAGAATCCAATTTGGAGGGAAAGCAAACATTTGCCAAAGCCTGTCAAAACAAAGAGGCTACTTTTAGGCTACGACTGGATATCATCTGTCAGTGAGGGATTTAGTCGCAAGCAAAGCCCATCTCAAAGCATAGCATATAAATGAAAGCTCTACAAACTCACTGTTACATCTACTCTACAACAATATTTTACGTAACGCGACAATGCCACAGCCTGCAGTGTGCAGCATGCCGCCGCCGTCGGCTCCCACAGCACCGCGCGGGCGCACCGCACTACTCTGAAACTGCAGTTTTCCTTCACTATTTACATATACCCTCACTTTCATATACTAACGAGTTGATCGGATCTCACGTACTGTTAATAGCTTCGATAACAATTGACAGCAAGTGAACTTTCGTTCTTTCCTGCCTGAGAAAGGGTTTGAGATTCCCTGTTTAGCTTCGGTGATATTCTTAGCAATCATTTTAACAGTTATATACCACGTTATGTTCATCGATCCTGGAGCCTTTAATGGGCTGTAGTTCAGACAATTAAGAGGTCAAAAAGTTCGCAGACTGAGGGGGAATCATTTTTATTTTTCAATATATTTTCCCTTAACTCTAATACACTTTTCAGATCTTTTAAATACATTATTTAATCCAAATTTTACTACATTATTAATACAAAATTGAACGAATAAAAAAATTATTCGTTCTTGGCGTCGAAATTGCTGACTTTACTTCTTCATCGCCATTCCATACAGCCTTTTCTTGATCTTTTGGGAATAAATAAAACACTGTATTATATATAGTATAAATAATACAATAATATCACCGGGGGCCAGGTTTGGACTGTAGGGTGGTCTTGCAGCATTTCGAAGCCGCACCGGTGAATGGCAGCCGTGGCAATCAGACTCATGTGCACGGGTGCGTTGTCGTGCAAAAAGAGCACACCCTTTATCAGTTTTCCTCTTCTTTTTTCCTAGATGGCCTCCTTTTATCGCTCCAGTATAGAAGCGTAATACTGTCCCGTTATAGAAACGCCACGTTGCTTGTAATCAATCAACAAAATGCCTTCTGTGTCCCAAAAGACTAATTGATTTTTCCGGCAGATTGCGATGCTTTGTACTTTTTTGAAGGGGGTGTTCCTTTTTTATGCCACTGAATCGATTCTTGTTTTGACTCAGGTTTATATTGATGAACCCAATTTTCATCCCCGGTAACAATTCGGGCCATAACTTCTTCTTTCTTCTCTCCACAGACCTCCAAAATATTGCGAGTACATTCGACACGCTCGCGCTTTTGAAACGTCGTAGGCTTTCTCGGAACCCATCTTGCACTGACTTTGGTCATCCCAAGATGATCGTGTAGGATGTTTAAAATTGAGGTTTCTGATACACCAACTATTGCTGCTAGCTGCTTCTTCTTCAGTCTGCCATCTTCCGATACTAATTTATTTACTTTTAATTAGAAAATAACGCTGGTAGTGGCCTCAATCGGCCGTCTAGGTTGACAGCTTAGATTTTTCTAAAACGTATCAATTTTTAATCCCCTATTTAAAACTTACCGAATGTATATTTGTAACTAGTTTATTTGTGTATTTACACTAACTTTTTGGACATTAGAGCTCGCAAGATACTGACAGACTAAAATAAATTAAAATGTAATAAACTAAACATCGCCGCTTCCGTACTAAGGCTCTGGACCTAGGCAATAATACCAAACGTATATAAAATAATACCAATTAAAAACTAAATGAATAAAAACAACCAATTAAGTACAGAATTATTTTCTCAATTGCATAAATTTCTCAGCTTAATAATATCTTCCGGACCTTTCCAGCAGTTGGAACAATCGCAGATATTCACATGCTCTTCCTGCTGAAAATGTTCCGACTATATTCGTTTATATCACCGTAAAATAAGGAATCACGGTAGAATTCTAATTATAAACATGACATTGCGGTGTTGCTTACAGACAAGAAATTTAACCTTTCTTATTTTAGATTGGCAGGCGTCTTCCCTCTTACCTGTTGGAAAGTGATGATGGAGACGAGAATGGCCAAGACCATTGGAGAATGAAAGAAAGAATGGAGAAAGACCAAGAGGTAGATATATAGGAAACTGCAGTATTCAATTTATCTAAGAAAACAGAAAAATCTGATCATTCCACTCTTTGGCGACACGAACCAAAAGGCACCCATTGAAATGCTTTATTCGGCTCTTCAGCACATCTACTATAAACGGCAGAACTTCGTTCTGTGCCCGGGAGAAATCAACTCAAAAAGAACATTCACATACGAGAGTTGCCAAATGTTTTCTATAAAAGAAGAGCTCATTTTGGTAAGATCTCTTTTTAGGCTGTACTTTCTACGGTCCTTCGAGATTCACCTCCGTAAAACCTCTTTAAAGTATTTAATTTTAGGTACGTTGTAGGGACATCCATCAGAATTGGCTCTATTAGCATAAAAACAGCTGGCCGTCGCGTTATATCGAGTGCTGTCTGCTGAGGCACATCGTTGGGGACTTTAATACAAATCTTATAATTAGTCTTGCCGAGCTAACAGACACAGGTACCAAATATTTTGTATAGATATGAAATACTGAGAAATATTTCCAAACTGGTGGTGAAGCCTTTGTTGTATAAACGTGACTTTAATAAGAACAAAACAAAAATGTCTACAATGAATAAACATTTCATTTCATTTATAAAAACCAAATCAACTATATGCATGCGAAACCTCTGGTTTCAAACTTTGAAGTCGAGGGGGTCACAACTAGAATTTTTCCTTTCCTGTAGGACGAAAATACTCATTCAGAATTTCGTGTTCATATTTACCTGTATAAAATCCCCCAGCAGCCTTGTGCACCGTCGACAAAGCGCAAGAATAGAATGTATGGACACTCACCTAATTTGAGTGGAGTAACTTCATCAGATTCAGTTGGACACGACCGGGATGTCTGCCTAGTACCCACGCACTGCAAGAAAATACGCGTCAGCCAAATGATGGTGTGTACTGACGCTCGGCGGTATACGAGCCGAAAAAACTACCAATAGGAATTTTGTTTTTATGACGGAACTGATGTACTCGTAATTCTTTTGGCGGAGAGTCATCCTGTCGAGCTTGTTCACAGAGCTATGTCGGTAAAGCAGCCTTATAGTATTACTTCGCCTGCATAATATTCGTATTGATTGTTAAACTTTAGAAAATAATCCTAATTATTAAGGTAGGGGACAATCGTCGCGACATTCCAACAATAAACCGGTCCGTTTAAAATTATGATTTATAAAACTTATACGTAACAAAAATAACATCACGATGACTCCCAATATTTTGGTGTCTGTAGAGAGAGGGAGAGTAGAATCATATCGACTCACTCCTTAGGTAAACTAACCCTACATAACTCGTAGACCCTTTTAGAATTCAAACCAGAGCCCTTTGTTGCTGCCTTAATTTTCTCATGTCTTTACACGGGACTAACTGTCTCGATCAAGATCGAACCCCGGAACTGCTCTACTAACGCTTCACGGATACAGTTGCATTCAAATAATTACTTATATTCTAACCAAGTTCCATCGCATAAATACCCTTTTCAATTGTATTGACTTCTTGAGCGGGATTTCCTTTTGAAATCTGTTTATTTTCGTAGCAGTTTTCAATCATAAATAATCGATATACGGTCAATTATTGTTGGGTAACAAAATAAAACATGAGCCCCGCATTATTATAAATGTAAGAGCCAACATTATTACAACTGCATAGAATAAAGTTTTATGAGCACTTATTTTTTATCATAGAGATCATAACCGAGTGTGAAATAAAAACAATAATTGTTTCTGCGTTGCTCTTACCAGCCAGCTTCTAACCACAGCAGCACCCACACAGGCACAGAAGGCCGTAGCGACAGTCGAATGTCGGTGTGTAAGTGTGCACAGATTACATAACATTCAGCGAGAGTGCATTAACTCTGCGCTCGAACAGGGGGGGGGGCGGAGAAATGCACTGCACGCACACACGCAACGTCAAATGCACAGAACTTTCGGATACTGGGCCAAGATTTTACAACATACACTGTTTTGAGAGCAACTTCGGGTACTATGTAATAAAAAGTAAAAAAGAACTTAGATAAGCACTAAATGCGTTTAGTAAATAGGTTTATGTTACTTACGTATAAAATTCAAACATTTTTTTGGATTTCAAATTTTTTTTCTTGTCATATGAATGGAACCCTGTAGTCTCGAAAAATAGCAATACTACTGGTTTCTCTACTTTTGAAGGATCATTATCGGACTGAAATGAAAATTCTCAACATTGACAATTACTTGTTCTTATTGACTCCATTGATCTCTTTATACCGTAACGAGGCAAATGTATGTAAGTTTTCTAAATGTTACGGTATAACAAAATTGTTCAACACCACTATGCGAGATATTTTATATTTGGAATAAAATAACTTTGATACCTAAGTTAAATTATTACAAAAATATATCGTACTATTCGTATATATACGCTTCATTATAATTTGGTTTAGTAAAAAGCCCCGACATATCTTTGCTTTTCATCTTGTAATACAAATAACAAAGCCATTAATACTTTTCCTTCCTATTTGTAAACTAACATCATAGACTCGCCCGACGGCCCTAGCAACTCAAACTTAATGCAGCAACATTAGCAAAGTTTAAAAGCTTCCCATGAACAAAAGCGCTGTAAGCTCCATTTCCACGTTGTAACACACGAGCTATGCAGGCTGAAAGTGCGCGCGCGCCGGTGCGCGAGTGTGCGTGCGCTGTACGTACACAAGCTTACTTTCACTTGGCGAACTATTCGTAGGCTGCGTTCAACGCCAAAGGTGTTTAGAAGTCGATGGGAGATACTTAGGACGACACGGGGGGAAAAAAATTCGATTTGGAAACTAAGAGTTAATATTACGTGAGTTTTTAATACCTATATTTACGAATATACCGTGCGTTACAGATAAAATTCCCTTCGACGTCTAATTTGTAAATAATAATTAGTCTTTGTAATTTTCCTATTCTTTCCTTCTTCCTGCCTTTCAGCTCAGTTGCACCAATGCTAAAAATTTGTTCATTCTGAGTATTCTCCAAATCCGATCGCGATTTATTTACACAAATTTAAAACGTCAAGGGAAGCTTCATACAACATTTCAGACCACACATGAGTATGAGTGTCAACCAGTACTTTGATATTTAGAGTCCGGCCGAGCTATCTGCGAAGTGACAAGCTTCGCTAGTATCATTTAAAATTTGTTGTTGTTACATACTGTATACTAATCATGGAAAAACTATAAAGACCAAAGATAATATGTTATAAAAATGGCTGGTAGTTTGGTCGAACTACACATAAATCTTAATTTAATTGCTAGTAAGACTGATTATCAAAGTGAATTTACAAAAATGCATATTATCTATGTATCATTATTAGAAATGTCTTGTAGATGTATTTGCAATAACAACATTTACATTGAATATTACCAGTTATCAGAATATGACAGACAGTGACAGACAAGAAGACAAGACAGTAATGATAGTGTTAAAAAAATAAATGACGGATGATGTTGCAAAGATAAAGTCTACCTAAATCGACTTTAAGTAATTTAAATTTCGAAAATAAAATAACTTATTTTGTGTTTACTATTTGGCGTAGTAAAATTCCTAGAAAAGTTCCCGATGTGAGCGCAGATTTCTCGTGTATTAAAGCGTAGGCATGTGTGTGTGGGAGTGCGTGTGCGCTGCAGCATGCGCCAGTGTGCGTCTAATGCATTGCTTAGAGTGAGGCGATATCGTACGGAGCGGTGTTAACGAACCTTTGCACTTTTTAATAATCATTTTGTTATGTCCACTTTATTTTCATACATTGTTTATAGCAAAGTGATAACAGATATTAATTGAATAGAGTAGTCATCTATCACGCTTTTACGAAGTACTGTAATCGATTATTGTTTTCATAGGACATCATTATTTTAACGACGTACAATAAAACTCCAATAAAATACATTAAACTAGTAACTACTAAAAAATATTCCCATACAAATTTTCCAGAAATTGTATCCTCCACTCCGTATTTCTCCCATGTGCAGTGACCGAAAGTCGCCGGGGGGGGCTGCGTTCACAATACGCCGGCAAAGACGTTCGTTGCCCCCGCGCAGGTCGTCGACCCTTTCACCGGCGCGCGCACACGCGACCGCCACTTTCGCGCGATAACACCCGCCATCCTAGGGGAACCTGGCTCTGTGAGCGCGCCGTACAAAACATTAGCAAATACTTCGTTTTATCGCTAGTTTCTTAGGAGAAAGCTAAGTGTTTTTAAACAAAAGTCATTTCAGAAGTAGTGTTAATAAGTACCTTTATTATAAGAAGCGCGTTTCAACGCCTCTTTTCTTTGAATTAGATAGAGGCCAATCAAATAGAGGCCAGACAAATGTAACCAAGAAAAAGTTTACAATCTAATTTCTTGCTTTATGTACGATAGCAGACATCACTTTGTTGCTTAATGTAGCTAACGGCTCGGTCGATTGCTCTGAGTTATTAGAACGTGTATCTTTATATGTTCTTGGCACATCTCTGAGAAATCCAAAAATCCTCCACGTACCTTTTGCTTCGACAAATTACAGGCAAAATTCTTAATTATTAAGAGCAAGCAGGTGTTTTAATAAACTGTGCAAAAGTCATGATATAGATCTGTATAACACTTCTGTTGGGCAGCTTAAGCGGTGATTTACTAATCGCTTCTGTATGTAAAAAATAATATGTATGTGGTAGTGTTTTTTTCCTATTTGTATTTTTTTAATGTACATTTTGTTGGCTTATCTCCTACATTTTGTATGCAATAATTAATGTGATCACTCTGTTTTGATTGCTACTATTTACTTGTCTGTGGAAATTTATAATAGGCCTTCTGTATCTATCTTTCTCTTTAAAAAAATACTAGCTGTAAAGAATATCGGCGAATCCTTATTTATGTAAACAGTGAGCGTTTAGAAAAGTAACTAGTCCTTTTTTCACCCTTTTTTTAAATGTGAATTTCCATAATATTAGTTTCATGCGTAGAAGTTTCCAAAAATTTTGTTGGTTTATAAAGCTAGATTTGACTTGAACGTTTGTTTTAGCTCCTGTCATTTTTATTCCGATACGACATAGGATTGATTGTGACCAAGCACAAGTATTTGATTTTGTAATATAATTTTTAAATATAGGAAATTATAGTCACTTCAGAATGTAAGGACTCATTTTAATGTAAGAATTTTTTTTATATCCCTAATAGTGAAAATGATTTATTACTCACTGGAGTCCTTATCCTTGGCTGTATAGCTTTTGCCCTTGCCGGCGAGTTTGAGATAAAAAAATAACTTGAAAACGAAACCGTTTCGTTACTTTTGGACTTGTCACTTGTGTGCCTTGGTTGTTCTGATGATTTGCGATTCTTTTAGTTATTTTATATAAAGTGACTATATAAGCCTTTGTGCTTTTGTGCCGACGTCGATCGATTGGTTTGGTGGAAACTGTCGATCAACGTCGACTGCTCCATTCTACCATCGATCGATGGCGACGATCGATCGATTGGTCTGGTAGGAACTGTCGATTGACGTTGACTGTTCCATTCTACCATCGATCGATGGCGTTGATCGACGATCGATAGATTGCTCACCCTAAGGATTCCGATATACTGCGCTTACGACGACGACCACGCTTATTGCTGTGATTGTTGGACTAGTTGATTTAGTTAAAGATACGGATGAACTTATGTGTCATTATTATCATGGTTGGTTGGTGATAGTAGTAATTACCTATGTAAATGTAGGTAATTTGAAATCATAACCTCAAAATAAGTTCTTATTGAAAATGCAATTATTATTGTTCCTAGACATACTCCATAAATATATATTTTTTTAAAGTGGATCCGGATGTTATGTCCGACAGTTTTAGATATTTTTGACTTCTAAACTCTCCACTTTAACTCTAACTAAAACCATGTATGGCGATCTGCCATGTTCTTTCCCTAATATTGTCAAATTAAATAAATAAATACTTACTAAAAGCTGAAATGTGTTCAGAAATAATATATTTTCAAACGATTTCATAATTAAGAGTGAAAAGAAACTAAAACTTCAGAAACAGCGGGTATATATTTCACTTTAGTTTCAAATGTACTGAACTTCATACATTGTTGCTAAAACTGCGATTTCAACGAGAGAATTTTCTTACTGGTTAGTACACGCGAATTGTAATTGCAATCGTATTTATTAATTATTTATTCATAACTAGCTATCTGTGTGACTAAATTACGACATTAAAAATATCATTAACATCACATAGAATCTTAATAGCTAGCTAGAATAACCTAAAAATGTAGTTGGGACCTTAGCCCCGCGCTCACGCGGCACTCTTCCTTAATCGAATCAAGGTTGGAAGCTTGAAAGATTGGAATTATTTAATTTTATTACCTACCATTAAAAAAAGAAAGCGTTAGTAAAATAAACCCCTAGGCCGGACCATAATGCTATGTTCTAAAAAGAGCATAAAGAGTCGCAGAAGTAGTTATCAGAACCCACAACACCAGCCTCCAGAACTGTCAAACTCATTTAAATGTTGTTTGCACCTGTTGGATGCTTGCGTATCATAAGCCAATTATTAAGATATTTCTTCATTATAGCACTGTCGAATTGCTGCTCATCATGCGCTCGCGCAGGCAAAGCGTCACGCCGGGCTAGGGGCGTGCGGCGGCGGACGGGGGGCGAGGCGGCGGACGGGGGGCGAGGTTCCTTCACACTCCATCTATTGAAGAAAAATCACGCGAAAACTTAAATGTAATAGAGTAGTACTAGTTGACCAAGTCAAGTGGACTGTCAGTGTGACGTCAATAGTTGCGAATACGGACAGCAGCACAGTTATTAGATATATATTTCTCTATGAATGTATCTAACTAAAGCACCGAAGTAATGAATGGTATTTTTTTGCATAGCTAGGTTTGTTGATTCGTTGAACGGAAAGGCCGCATTCGGTTTGTTCGTCTAAATGCCGCGGTCAGGCTTTACTTCTTACACCCGTTATAGTCATCACGAGGATGTTCAGTCTGGAATAGTGGATCACATTTACCTACACGTTTCTACACGTTCGCTCATTAAGAAGTAAAATATAACTTTTCAATACAAATCCCATTTTTAAAGCAGTTCTTGTTTATTATATACCTTTTGCAGGGCGACCACAGGCACAAAGATCCACCCTTTGTTTTTCCATTTCTAAACAATGATTTACGTGTCATCCTCCTAGAGCACTGCGGTAATCAGTTGCCAAAGTGATTTTAATTAATAAAAATAACTCTTTATTGCTCACACAATATTTTATAAAATTACAATAAGAAATATTTACAGTAAATTACTTAAATCGAATGTGGGCAAAGGCGGTCTTATCGCTGACTGATTTTGACGCTCCAGCGAACCTTTGTGTCACTGGAAATCTAGTAAGTGAGCGTAAGATATTTTACTAAATACAAATTAAGCTGTATATGCATATAAAAAAAAACAACTTTTAGTATTCATAAATATATACACATATACTAATTAATAATATACTAATGTAACATAAAATCAAAAAGATATACAGTTGCAATTTACAATTTCTCTAGAGATTATGCAGTTTTGATTTCAAAATAGCAGTAGACTTTGCATTTCGAATGGCAGATTAATCTTGTTGCTCAAAACTATCCGCCTCGTAGTAAGAATACGGTCTAGTCCTAATCTAATATTTGCTTCTCTAACTAGTTCACAAGTACTTTATAAATTTTACAAGTTTACATGACTTATTAATTGAGGCAAAATATACAATATATCACGCCAAGTTTCTAATCGTGTAGTCCTTTCACCGCGGCGGTGGCGGTGACGGCGCAGCGACGGCGGCGCAGCGACGGCGGCGCAGCGACGGCTGCGCAGCGACGACGGCTCAACTGCGCGGGCGCAGAGCCGCGCGTGAGAGAGAACGCCAGCCGTTTATCATTTTACTTTCATTGGATTATTACAGCTATTATATTTTGAATGTGAAGGTATTACAGCCGGACTATTGTGCTCCTGATGTGAAATCGAAATTCGTAGATTTTAGAAAACGTTTCAGAAAGGCTTTCTTTTAAATTTCGAACTGGTAGCCACGACCCAAAATATTCCATCTTTGCAAAGCTTACAGTTAAACTTAGCAATTTTTGTTATCAACCTTTTTTGTTACTCTAATTGTTATGTAATCCTAGTACCTCTATTGATATTTTTTCATTTTTTGTTTTTACCAAAATAACTAATAATAATAATAATAATAATCATCTTCAGAGGAACACACCAACTATATGGCCCGAAAGTAAACGGAGCTTGTGTCATTGATGACCATGCAGCGAATGGGCGTGAACCCAGAATAAACATATATAAGTATTTAAATATCAACAACCATGACCTGACAACAAGCATTTATGTTCATCACACAAATGAATGCCCGGCCAGGAAGAAAATGCTTTCGGTCTGGTCGTTCAATCGCTGCAGTAATATATTACAAAAAAATATATATATCCCAACCCCAAAACAACAACAAAGTACCTTATTTTTTTCCTAAATAATTTGAATGAACATAAATTATGTTTTGATTCCCCCAAGGTCCCCGGCGTGGAAAGTTCTGCCCGAGTTGATGTTTTTATCTCACGGAATAAGTCAACAATCTGCGTTAATGAGGCTGCGTTTTGTTTCAAATTACACAGATATTGATCGAAAGTGAATCTAACTAGGGCCTTCAGCTGTTAGGTTGCCATAAAACCTTTGCCAGGGCTTTTATTCAATGAAAGAGATGTTTGAGTGATAAGTTAATGTAGATTTTCGATCGTTATAAGAATTGTAAAATGCCGATTGCAGGCCGGGAACCACATTGATAGAATATACTTGTAGTGTATCTTAATAGCTATCTCTTATTGTATTTAGAATAAATTTCGGATCGGCTCAATAACATAGCCTGCATGTTACTCGCACACACAGCGTTACAGCGGAGCTCAGTCTTGACATAACTTCAAGATTTTCGAAAATGAGTTTACAAACAAAGACGATTGTGTGTCGAAATAATTTGCATGTTACTTTAGTATTTTAAAACTACACATGCTAAGTAGATAGCATTCAATATATTTAGCTAGTTTCTACGTCTCCGTTGCCTGGGTTCTCTCCCACCGCAGAGCCAACTTTTGCTACAATCTGCAATACACTTATCTTAGCTAATTGCTCAAATAAAAAGCGACTTTATTTCATAGTGTTTAGCATACGTTTTCTTAAAATATGTGACACCAATCTTGTAGAAATGGTACCCATTTTGACTGAATTGTCATCACTATGTGGAAGTCATATAGTAACTGAAGATGCTCCTAATTATAGATTTTATAAACAAATGTATATTTGATTTGCATTCCATCTGAGTCATTATTTGCTAAGCAAAATCTAAGAGTGCCCCTATTACAAGTTGGATGTGTCTGAGAGCGGACGTGAGTAACATAAAATTCATTTTTCTTCTTCTGAGTCACGTCTGAGGTAAGCCCAAGCGCAGATTTCAGCCTTAGTGCAGAAGGGCTTTTCGACCTTGAATCGCGGGTCCCAACCCGACGGCAGCCAAATGTAACAACTTAAGTATACACGCCGACTTCTTAGAGGTGAAGGAAAACATCTTGTGGAAACCCATAAATCTAATAAATTACTTTATAGGTTCATGAGAACTCTGCCAACTCGCAGTAGGCAAGTGAGATACACTATGAATTGCCTTAAACCACTCCCTGATGTGGGGGACGCCGATGTGCCTCCAGCTGTCGTGATTTATAATAGGTCTTTACCTATGAAACTGTCGTTTTGCCGTACTGGCCATTTCAAATGAAAATATTTTTTTTTTGACTGATAATTCTAATTTCAAATTAATTTTATTTGACAAACATGGAATTCTTTTTTTATAATCGTCATTTGTTTAATAGTTAGTGTTTTGTTTTCAACGCATTTGAACATTTTTCGTCATCATGGATAAGTTAAAAATTCGAGTAATTATGGAGTATGAGTACCGTCGTGGCAGCAAAGCGGCACAAGCGGCACGCAACATCAACGACGTTTACGGAGCGAACACTACAAACGAACGCACCACCCGTTCTTGGTTTACCCGCTTCCGTTCTGGAAATTTTTACCTGAAAAATGAACCCCGTGGTCCTCCGAAAACTATGGTCGACAATGACGAATTAAAGGCAATTGTGGAAGCTGATGAAACTCAATCCACGGCTGAATTAGCAGCAGCTTTCGACGTTAGCATCAAAACAATATTGGTCCATTTGCGTCAAATTGGCAAGGTAAAAAAACTTGACAAATGGGTACCCCACGAACTCAATGACCGCCAGCGCGAAGTACGCGTGGAGACGTGCCTTGCACTGCTCAGCAGGCATACAATAGAAGGAATTCTTAACCGCATTGTTACTTGTGACGAGAAATGGATCCTGTTTGACAATCGTAAGCGCTCAGCAAGTTAGTTGGACCCTGGTTCAGCACCCAAACAATGCCCTAAACGAAAACTTACCCCTAGAAAAGTGATGGTCACTGTTTGGTGGTCTAACGCGGGTGTAATTCATCACAGCTTCTTGCCAAACGGGACAAGCATTACTGCCGATGTGTACTGTGAAGAACTGAACACAATGATGGAGAAGCTCGCACGTCTCCAACCAGCTTTGGTCAATCGTTCGGCTCCACTGCTCCTGCACGACAACGCGCGACCTCATACTGCACAGCAGACGCTACAAGAGTTGGGGTTGGAAGTTCTCCGTCATCCGCCGTACTCACCAGACCTTGCGCCTACAGACTTCTACTTTTTCCAGAATTTGGATAACTTCTTGGCGGGAAAAAAATTCAATACCCGAGGGGCAGTACAAAATGCCTTTGAAGAATTTGTTGCCTCCCGTCCAGCTGATTTCTTCAAGAAAGGCATCAATAAGCTACCAATGCGTTGGCAAAGATGCATTGATTGCATGGGTGATTATTTTGATTAATAGAAATAAAAAATATATAAAAAATTACGCTTCATTTATTTCGTGAAAAACGGCAATTTCATAGGTAAAGACCTAATATTTGATTTATAGACTTTAAAACTATTAAACTCTAGATTATTCAACTGAAAGATCCGGAACTCAAAGTGTGCCTAAACAAGAATAGGTAGAGAAAGTATTTTTTTTCTCCCATCGTTTTATGAATTAAAAAGCCCGGCAGAGTTCTCATTAATCGTTTCCTCAAAATATGTTTTGTAGTATTTAATGTAGTAATTTCTGAAAATGTATAGAAACCGAACAAAAGCAAAATGGACAAAAATATGAGATACTGAATCTTTTGTAAGAAGCTACCTTCCCAAAACATAGGTTTTCCCACAGCACCTACCTGACTATAGAAAAAACGCTGTTTTCTTAAAAGAAATTCAAAAATTTTAAACATCCCATTCATGAAGAAATGTAGTTTTGGTTTAAACACTTTAGACTTTATTATTTGCGTTCTATCAATGGCTAGGTGTTATGAATAGAATCTTTGTGAATGAGTGCAGTCGTAGTAAAATATTAGCGGCTGCGGGAGCGCTCATTCGACATCTGACAAAATAATTGTTCGCTACTTAGTGTCAGCCTGCAGACATGTTCCGATTATGTAGTTATCGATTTCATCACAATCTTTAGAGTCATGAATGATTCATTTAGAGCTCACGTTCGTTCATTTATTGGGAGGTCAGTTGTAAGGCGCATTCTAGAATTTAGACTCCGAATCGGATTTCTAGTCCAAATGCTGTTCAGGGAGTTTTCCGAGCGAACGGGGGCAAAAGCAGAAAATTACGTTAAAATCGACTCGGTTTTTCCCGTTTCTCGTCTATTTTTATTCTGTCTAAGCTCTGTGTTATAATTATAACCATTACCTTAAGTACAGTTTCTTTAGAAAATAGGAAAAAAACAAAACTTGAAGTAGTTTACTTACATTGTAAGTATTTACCAAATAAAGGTATCAAATAAACAAGCCTACATTTTTTACTATTCACTAGTAAGCATTGTGTATGTATGTTTGCATGTTTATACGTGGACGTGTACGTGTGTGTAATCAGAGTGCGACCTCTTTTGGCGGCCACTCGTAGGTAGGTACAGCATTTGTTTAATTTATCATTCAAATTATTTAGTTGCGCGTACTGAACACACAACAATATTTAAATTTACGAAATACTTGTACCTGTAGGTAGTGAATCTCTGGATGAAGTCCACAAAAGTTGTGTCGCATTATAACACTACCTACCTATTCACTCGCGTGCCATTCACAAACGATTGCAAAGTTTTTTATCAAACTATTACATAAATTTTAAGTAACCTTGAAATGAAATAAAATTCAGAAATATGTTAACCAAAAACATTATAATTCAGTTTACAGCATGCATGGTCTTACGGTTTTATTTATTTAGCAATAAAGAAATACCAAAATCCAGTCTCCTTGAAATTTTAAACAATTCAAGGTCGAGCATAAACACTCGTCTACTGGAGTCCGGATCTTCTACAAGATACTCCCACAACTGTTACTGCTATACTGCGACTACAATAAGAGCACATTAATGAAGGTTCCTTCGCATTGAAGCCACAAACACTCACTGTACTTTATTTAACAAAGATGAAGGCCACAACACATCAATATTTATTAACTAGGCTACACGCAACGCGGGCCTTGTGCGCGCTATTTTGTCTCCCAAAAAACGCGCGCAAAATCCGATTTTAACCTTAAAATTGCAAACTAAACGATGAGCAGTGTTACGTAAAGTTAGCACTGTAAAAAGTTTAACTTGTATTATTTATTGATGGTTGAAAAACAATGGCGAGCGCTGTGGCAGTGAGTCAGTGGGTCAAGGGTGCGCTGACCTAGTTGCGTTGCGCGCGCCCAAATTTGCGGGCTTTACCACTTGCTAACCTCATCAAGTAAAGCCCCTCCTTCGACGGTTACAACATATTATTTCTGCAAACTTCATCATATGATTTTAAGAGTACTTGGAGGATCATTGATTATTATTACGAAAGAATTTTTCCTCATGTTATGTTTCGATGCCATTATTCTTTATTTTGTATCAAAGGTATTACAAAATAATTAAGAATAGTGAACCTATAGTAATGCGCTGTAAATAAGGTATTCTGTGAAGAGTAACCTCTACTTTTACCACTACAGAGTAAATCTTAAACAGCACCCCAGAGTCATTTGAAGATCGTATAGCGACAGCTCCGAGGTCGTCCGTCTCAACCCATGACCACGCCAACATCTCCATTGTCTGACGCTGGGCTCTCGGCACGCGGCGGTCGGCGGGTTCCAGATGACATTGGCACTTTTGGCCACTTACGTAACCAAGTTTAAGGCCGCTGGGTCCTACACGCAGATTGACATGAGATACACGAGTAATAAATTAACCAATGGAAACATTACAATATCAGTTCGGTGCCGTTAGACACTAATTATTCAGCCCTATAATAACTTTAGCTGCAAATTAATTTATAAGCATAAACAATACAATTACATATGTAAGATTATATTTTACGTAAAACGTCAATTAACGGAAGGCCATATTAACTCAATAACGTTGAAATAGTTAACATCGCAATTACTACAACACGTTTTGAACACGCCATCTATTGTCGACTAGTGGAACTGATCGAAACTAAGCAACAAGATTATTGAAATAATATTTCGCTTTGCCGTCAAATGTGAAACAATGGACGATCAAGAGAATAAAATAAACGTATTATGTCTGGGTCCGAAAGGGTCTGGGAAGACGACGCTGTTGAAGAAGCTGCAGGGTGCTGAGGGGATAGACTACACTTTCAGCCCAGTGCCCACCTGCGGGTGCAACATCTACGACGTGGCGTATGTCAACAAGAGCGGCAAGCGGCAGGTCGTGTCCGTGCGCGAGATCGGCGGAGAGATGGCCTCGCTTTGGAACAACTTCTTGGACGGAATAGAGAAAGTACGTGAATTGCATAAAATCGTGATTGATGACAAAGTTTCTTGAAAGGCATTTTATTTAATCTCAATAGGTGGCAACGATTTATTAAAGTACAGAAATGATGCAGAAAGTTTAAGAATAATTTGATGATTACATTAAAGCGATAATCACTAGAATTTTATTTTGTCAATATTGATGAAGATTTGATTGATCTGTTTACAGATCATATTTGTTGTGGACACATCTAACCTGTGTCAGATTTCTGCGGCGGCGGTGTTGTTGTACACACTCCTCGCTGAACCAAAACTGAAAGCTGCTAAGGTAAGCAGGTATTTCGAAGCTGGCGATCTTTGAGACAAAAGAAGACGCCCTAGATTCTGATATAGATATAGACCACTTAATGTCGACAACCTACTCCTGTAGTTATTGTATGGATCTAAATGTTTATATATTTTTTTAAACTTTTTACCAGTAGGTATGTAACCCGCATTATGGTAAGTGGAATCCGTGTTCATGGACTTCATTATTCATAGGATTTTAATTTATTGATATTAGTTATTATTTTGGAATATCGTTTAAATTGCCCTGTTCTTGCATTTCCTCTACTACAAGTATAATAACAATATCTACCTTCATAAAGATTCATTGAGTTACTTCAGCCCTTGCTGTTGGATTCATTGTAATCTTCATCAAGAGCAAAACTAGTTTGTGTACCTAACTTTTTTTTTTTTGTGTTTTTCAAAAATAATTGCAAAAAGTATTATTTGCTTTTTGGTTATGATTTTATATGTGTCGACGGCGGCTGGTACAAATAGACATACAACTGTTTACACTTTATTTATAATGTTCAACTTCCATAATGGAGCTGCGCCGAGTGCCATCGCGGTGCGTTCACTTCGTTCGCTCTGCGTGCAAATATCGCGGGATCTCAACAGGATTGTAAGAAAATAACTAACAAACTGCATATTCCTTGCAGAATACTAACATGTTCAACATTAGGACCAGCCATAGCCAGCTGAACAAATCCGTTCAACCAAACTGCTAGCTGAATAGTTCAATGTCTAATTCAACCATTTGTCTGCGACATTGTACGTCGTATGACACCTCGACTATGTATCATCTTCTATGTAAGAGTATTATATAAAACAGTAGGCACCGTAACTGACAGACTACGCACAGCGTAAAATTTTGCTCCAAATTTTGTGCAAGAAATCATACTAAATGATAAAATGTACAAAAACCCTAATGATATATGTAAAATATTTAACCAGAATTACACAAAATCAACACAACCTACAAAAAATCAATCTCTTCCTTCCAACTCCATTAAAATAAATAACAATAATTATAATACCTTTTTTATGACACCAGTTAATGAAAATGACATTCTAAATATAATAAAAAATTTAAAAAATACTCAATCAACTGGTTATGACTGCATACCTACACAAATAATAAAAATAGTTGCCTTATATATAGTGGAGCCATTGAAATATATAATTAATATGTCTCTTGCAGAAGGTATCTTTCCGACGAGATTAAAGAAATCGATTGTAAAACCATTGTTTAAAAAAGGTAATGTTCTTGACATAAATAACTTTAGACCAATTGCATTTATCTGCATATTATCAAAAATATTTGAAAAAGTGGTACATGATAAGTTATACAGCTTTTTACTAAATATAATTTACTAAAAATAGAACAATACGGTTTTATGAAAAATAGCTCGACCACACTAGCCTGCTACTCACTGATCAAAAACGTGACTGAATCATTGAACCGAGGTATCTATCCAGTGTCAATTTTCTTAGATATGTCGAAAGCGTTCGATCGTGTTTCATTTGACATATTATTATATAAGATTCAATGCTATGGTATTCGAGGCACAGCTCTATACTGGATAGAGAGTTATCTGCAAAATAGACAACAGTGCGTTGAAATAGGTAGTTTATCTAACAACACTTTAAATTACCACCAATCTGCCTATGAAGTAAACGAAAGGGCTGCTAAAACGCTTCCTTGTGGGAACAAGGAAGCGTTTTAGGACCATTGCTCTTTCTAATTTATATCAATGATCTCCCGAATAGTATTGACCATGATTGTATTCTTTTTTGCCACAAAACTAATACTTTCCACCTATTGTATGTACGCATGTATTGGAAAATAAAGATTATTACTATTATTATTAAACCGTTAGACGCAGAAACGGTTAAGTACCTTAGACGAGCACTAAGGAAGAATTCATCAAAATTCAAACCCTAAAAGGGTGAATCGGGGGTTTAAAGTTTGTGTAGACAAGCTATGATGAATGGACTTGGTTCTTCGAAACTTCACACAAGCGATCAGAAAAACAAAAAACCGAACCCGTGTTTCTGGCTTTTTGAAAAATCAACCTTTAAGGGGATGCAATCGGAATGAATACGTTTAAAATGTCATTGACATTTTAGAAGTTTTTATGGACTTTGAAAATAGCATTCCAATTTGTGCATTTTAAAATAGCGGTTTCGACTTTAGGTGGACGTATTCTAAAGGAATATGGTTTGCCACAAGCGAACAAACCACTTGACTTAGAAAACCTGGAGTATCTAAAAGAGACTAATTACAATGTTTAGCATTTAGAGAGGTTCGTGTCCGACAGTGAACATACATTAACTAAAGAGCAAAAATTTACTTAAGACCAAGTCATACCGGCATTTGAGCCGCGGATCAATATCACGACCACTACAACACTAACAAACTAAAACTGTACTTAGTAAAGAAATGTTTCGTAGGATATCTATGATCAAATGTTAATTATTGTGTACCTATGTGCACCTCTGTCTCTACTACCTAGTATCTATCGGTGCTGGAAAGATTTTGTGTAAAAATCGAAATCTACGCGGACGAAGTCGCGGGAAAAGGTATTTATTTGATAAGTGAGATATCGCTAGAAGTATCTAGATTGTCTGCTATGTGCAATTATAGGTAAAGTAAGTAGTAGCTAGTAAATTAGTTAACTACTTGTTATTTCATGTTTCATTTATTCCTTATTCAGGTTTTAGTAATAATGATCTTAATTTCTTAAGATAATAACATTACAGTCACAATATGTTTCATATTTTCTTAAGTTTTCACGATACATACTTTAAATAAAACACTTTTTACCGGATATTATCGCGTATATTTTAGTTAATTTTAAAATTATTTCGACGTTTCGGCATCTTTGCAGTTGCCGTGACCACCGTCTATCGTGACCACGGCAACTGCAAAGATGCCGAAACGTCGAAATAATTTTAAAATTAACTAAAATATACGCGATAATATCCGGTAAAAAGTGTTTTATTTACAATATGTTTCAGTTCATACTAGTTTTGAGCAAAATGGACGCTGCATATCGGCAGATGCGCAACGAAGCCTTGCTCATGCTGCAGTATGCGCGACTGAAGAAAGAACTGCCCAACGCTCCCGCTCTGTTGGAGGCTTCTCCGCTGACTGAAGAAGGAATTGACCAACTTAGAAACTTACTAGCCGAGAATAGACCAAAAATTATGAAAACTATAGTTATTTAAATGCGGATTAAGTTGCAAGAATATATATTTCCTGATGTTTATTGCAGTTTTCATTTAAGAGACCTTTTAAGTGACTACCCCCCATAGACTTAGCTATGGTACAATCCGGCCAACTTATCTGTTCAATAAAGGATGGCGCTGCTTTCTATGCGTAAATGAAGTTTGACATTTAAACACGTAATAAATGCTTTAGTTCCACTGGAACTGAATCTGCTGATGTAGTAGCGTTTTAATTTTGCTTTAGGGTGCTACCACACCAATAGGCGTTGCCTGTTCCATGCTATCATCGATCGAGGTTCGATCGACGTCGATCGATTGGTGTGGTAACACCCTTAGACGGATGGCATGAACTCGACATATAATCGGCAATCGGAACGCACCACAAGACTGCTTAGTTGCCTACTATCACTGTCAATCTTCAATCTTGTGGTTTGTTTCTGGAAAACAAAATAAATGATGCTAGGCTGCATGGGCTAGATCCCTTTGCCTTCCCCTAAGGGTAAAGAATTTAAAAAAAGGTTTTTTTGTTTAGAAAACCGCTTTTTTTTAGAGAAAAGTGTTGAATTGAAAGTACTTGAAAGCAATGTTTTAGTAATTTTACTAATACTTGAAATTGGCAGAAATAGTGTGTGGTAACAACTGCTGATTGCCATAAAAGACAAATCATAATCAAAATAAATAAATAAAAAGTTATTTCTTACTCGTAAAGATTATACAGAAATAAAATAATGTTCAATGAAATGGGAGAAATAAGTCTTTGTAGGAGTTGCATGAAGGAATTCATAAAAATTCCTTCTAACTGTTACGTTAATAGGAAACTAGTTTCTATGTTTTATTTTTGCACAAATATCGTTGTAAGTTTAATCCTTTCGGCTTTTATTGGCCAAATTAATGTATGAAGTACCTATCAATTCCGTTTTTATTAACCTCCGCTTGTACTGTTCAAGATTTCAGAGAATGACGAATTGACAAAAAAATTTTGCCATAAATGTACTCTTCAAATAGAATCCACTTACAACTTTATTAAAGAAGCTCAAAGAGTCAATCAAATACTAAATGAGTTCAGGTTTATTTCGAAGGAAACTGTTACAGCTACTTACTCACTAGATAACAATGACAAAGCACAGTGTATTCAACCAGATGTTAATAAATCATCAAACAACTGTGCTAATACACCAATAACACATTACTCTGATTCAAATATTCACATTAGTAGTAGCAGTGAATATGATAAAAGCATTGAGCTGGGTCATAGTCAAACACTTTCAGAATTAAATTTGATGAGTATTAAGGGTAAAAACTTCAGCTGTGAAGATGTAGCTAGATTACCAAATCTTATATATCCTACATCACAAAGTGATGGACCTGATATGTCTGATGATCATGCAGAGGTGCTTGATGAAACCACAGATACAAATGGCAAAATAAAATATAAACAAAGAAAAGTAGCTTCCTTAATATGTAAAGCTTGCAAAAAAGTATTTAAGATTAAAAAATCTTATAATGACCATATAAAGAAGCATGCTTCAAGTCAAACTATGTGTAATAGATGTAATAAAGGTGGATAGAATTAATTAACCCATAGTTTTCTTTTATTTTCTCTGTCAAGATATTTCAATATTGAGTTATTTGCAGGTTTCAAAAGCCTATATAAATTGCAAGCTCACAGATATTTGTGTATAAAAGAAAACTTTCCAGTATCCTGTGAACAATGTGGGCTTAAGTTAAGAAACCAAACAAAGCTCAAGTTACATTTTATAAGAAATCATTCCGAGGAACGCCCATACTCCTGTGATGTTTGTCATAAAAGGCATGTATTATTGACATCAGAATATAAAAATTACATCAATCATATCCATTCCAATGGTGCATGCTGCACACATAACCCATTAGCACAGTTTTTGACGCTATCTGGTTAAATTTCGTTGATAGTAGAAATATTATACACATTACACCACAGTAAGTTTTAATTCTTTAGGAAAGAATACTCATTAAATTCGCTGTAGTGAATGTTAAATCAACCGTAATATTTGCTTGTTACATTTAATTCATATGTATATATAAATTGTTTAAGTAATTAATAAATTTGAATTAATTCTAGGTTCAAATTCAAGAGGATTTTGGAGCAACACATAGGTACTCATTCAAATGTAAAGCCTTTCCTATGTGAAATTTGTGGCATTAGCGTGACACAAGGTATAATACTATTTACATATTTAAAATTATAACAAACCTAAAATTATGCCATCCACAGGCAATCATTGCAATTGTTAATACTTATTGTTCCTCTCGCATAAAAATAGGCAAAAAATAGCAATTTTTCTCCAAATTAGTGTTGCTTCACCTTTTTAGTATAGCCTACAGTTTATACTGTCTATGCCCAGATAAGCTGAGAGTAAAATTTGAGGAACTTCTGTCAGAATCATATGTCCTCCAACAACATTCCACACCTTGTTAGGCATTTGTAAGAAATGCCCATGCTTAAATTTAAAAAATTAAAATTAAAATTCTATCTTATTTAGAAACTTGGGAGTTGTAAAGTTGGTGTGTACTTGTCTAGACATGTTATTTATTAATTTGTATATGCATATAATATACATAATTAATATATGCATATGCATTTATATTACATTGCTAGTTTTGACTTTGTAAATGGTCACACTTACCAAGTAGTGACTGATAGACGCCACTCTACAACCCCTACCATAGCTGTTATATCCCACAAGTCCTTCAAGCTATACCTACAGCCAGGTACTACCACTTTTTAAGTTGGTGGGGAAACCCCTAATTGCACCCCTTTGAGCATGAGTTTTCAAAAACCTTTCTCTATCCTACACAATATAAGAAACCCTGTAAAAGGTTCAGGTCTTCCGGCGCATGGGGCTGGGTGTTGCCTGCCGGTCAGTCAGTGTTAGCATTTCATTATGTAGAATAAACTGACACCCTACTTCTTCACAGCAAACACTTTAAAAGAGCACATAAAGAGCCACACGCCAGAGAAGCCCTACAAGTGCGACCTGTGCGACTTCCAAGCAAAGCGACGGTTCAGCCTGACCCGCCACACGCGCCTGCACACCGGAGAGCGCGCGCACCAGTGCCCGTGTTGTGGACAGAGATTCCATGAGTCTTCTGAATTGGTAGGCTTCTTATCATCATAAAAATATATTTTATGTTATTATTTATGAGACTAAATGGTAATATGTTACCTACCTAGTTCTCTATCAGAACTGTTTTCTTGACCACGATGAACAGTCTGCACTTGTCGGCAACAAGATTGCAAGTTTGCCAAGTGTCAGCTCCAACCTCAATTCACGTCGTGAGTTTTATTTTTAAAACTCACGTTCGGCACACTGAACTCGCCTAACCCGCCATCTGTTGCAGACTAGAGCACACTGTTCCTTGAGCAACGCTATGATCAAACCCGAAACTTTTGTAAAAATCCAGAACCTCAGGCGCGTAGTGCTAAACCTTCACCATCATAAATACTAACTATTAAAAATATAGTGGTTATTTTCACTATAAGGTGCTTGCAACAGCATCGAAATATCGGACGTGCGAAATAAAAATCGATAGTCGTGGTAAGAATCCCGTAAATTCATTAAATACAGCATTCATAAATGTCAGCCAGTGCAATAAAAAGAAATGTGGTTATTATTTTTATTTAAAGGGTCATGGACACACAGTCCTCGACACCCAACCTAAAATAACCTTTATGTCAAGTGAGCCGGCGCATGCTGCTCTACTGTGCATGAATGCATGGGCGAGGACCTGCAATTGGGTTTTATTACCATTAGGTAGATTACTTTTTATGTTGTAGCTGTAGGTGTTCCTATAATTGTAAAATAAAAAATGAAAATCTGAAATAATTATGGTAATAATTTGAAAAGTTATCTCTAAGTAGATGACTTGATGTAATCACTACCAGGGCCATTGTGTTCAGTCTCATCACACTCACAGTTAACGCTGGAGCAGAAAGTAAATTCAACATGTTCACTTCAACAGAAGCAGCACATACGCAAGCACACCGGAGAACTGCCATACAGTTGTCCATTGTGTCGCAGAAAGTTCATAAATAGCACCAAGCGAAAGGAACATATAGTGCGCTCCCACAAGATCCCACTTTGTGACATTCCAAGGATGAACAAACACGGAGAGACTTTGCTTAATGAGCCGAATGTGTTGCTCGGGCAATGATGATGTCTTTAAAATCAAAGTGTTTTCATGTATTATTATTATGTAGGTGATTTGTGATAAATACTATAATACCAAAAATAAACTAGTCAAAATTAAAATAGTATTTTATTCCATTATTCGCAGTCCTTCTTAACATATAAAATGTATGATTTCTACTTTGGAAGTATACTACGACTGAAATTGGAGTTACCTTAACCCCTAACATTGGCCAACAGCACTATCTCAGAAACAACAACTTTATGTCTCGATGTTTTATACAATCAAGACAACACAAGACTTACAGAGTTGGAAGATAGGTATGAATTGGAAGATGCTCTATGTTATAAAAATACACCCCTTTTCATTTCTTACGTGTTTCATTGAGTTTATTAAACATTTATAAACATGTGTACTATAGGGGAAAAACTGGTGCTAACTTTCAACTGAAAGGCATTCAGACTCTGAGTGTTCCGTCATTTCAAGATTCCTGTCACAAACACAAATTATATATTTTACTATTCAGTATGGTATTTATATTATTAACTAAATTAAAATATTTTTGACTAGTATTCACTAACTCTACATAGAGCTATAAAATGCTTAAGAAAATATGATAGCATTACATAACAGTATTTCATTTTGTTCAATATTTAAATGGTAACTTGTACATTCTGCACTATGTCGGACCACTCCACCTTCGAAGGCACCAAGTAGAACGCCGGGGCTACTTTCTGCCCGCAAGGGCATTTGCAACCTGGAAACAAAAATAAACATCAATTTTCCATCTCAAGATATCAGTTGTTAAATGTTTATAAACATCCGCCGGCCTCACGCGCCGGAGCTCCCAGGTGCTTGTTCTCGGGTCATGGTTGATTATATTTATACAAGTATGTTTATTCTGGGTTCCCCCAGGTCGCTGTATGGTCATCCATTACACTAGCTCTGCTTATTTTGGGGCCGTTCAGTTGGTGTAATTATCTGGGGATTTATTTATTTATTATTATTATCTCATACCCAGTTTTGCTTAAAAATACCATATCAGACTCTAAGGTTAAACAATATTTAAGAAATTGAACAGCTACTGCTAGTATAATTCTGTTAAAAGCTGAAAATTAGTATTAATAGAGGCTTGTATCAGAAAGTTTTATCATTTAAAGTATAATCTTTTTGAAAATATTTATAATCTGTATGAAATTTCACATTGCTTTTAACTGTGGTCTGTGACACATGTATCTTCAAAATCAAAGTGTTTATTTGAAACTGTTAAACGCACCCATAAGCCAGTTAAAGCTGCCGATCTTGTTGTTGCACTTGGGGCAGTGCAGCTTGCCGCGGGGCTCGGACGCCACGCGCGCCATCCACGCCATGGGCTCCACGAACCACATCTGGCGGCAGGCGTCCGGCGCGTCGCGCGCTGCTATGCTGCCGTCCACGAGGTTCTGTTCTGTGTAGCCGTCCAGCATCTGATGGTGGTGTGAGGGTACAGACAAAAGTTGTTAGAGGTACTCTACTGAGTGATGCGGTTAATTCTAAAGTAGTTGGGGTTTTTAAATATTATACCGGGTGATCGAGATGAGTAAGCACAGGTTTTTTATTATATGTTGCATTGTATCACCCAAATCCATCAAGGAAATCGGTAGTCTATCATCGCACCTGCCAGCTGCGGTTTGAAAGTCCAACTGGCTTTAAATATAACTTCATGAGCAATTCACGCATTAAATGGTATAAGAGTCTCGTCGTCTGTCGTCAACGCCACATGTAAAACTCATTGGTACGTTTGCCAGTCCCGGCGTCTAACCCGGGCAAACAGAGACCGCGAGTCTAGACCTTGCGCAATACTCTACCGACGATCCCCTTTTTATTTATTTGAGTAGATTTTAATTTTTATGTTTTTAAATTCGTAAAAGGTTAAGATTTCCATAATTTTTTGTTTCCATTTTTTTACTCAACATCTTTGACAGCCCTAAGTGGTTTTCATATCTACTTATGCATGAGGCAAGCGCAGCCGTCGTCACTTACCTACCTATCGAGTAGCACGTAATGCGATGTGACTGGACACGATTTTAGTTACTTTAATGATTGCAAATAAATAAAACTAGACTAAGTCCGACTAGTTTCGGACTTGTCTGGAGTCCATCTTCAGGGGGTGGGTGTAGTCGCGGCTACACGAAATTTAAATGTGAAAGAAATTTAAATGTAAATGTGAAATGTTAACCAGCCCCAATAACTCCAATGCTTTTAGTGTATTCTAACAATGGTATACTTACTGACCCTCAAGTATTATGCTTCCTTTATGTTACACCCTGTATATATTTAAGCAATTTTTGTTATTATTAATGCTTTTGTTGTTGTTTATAATTTTTCTTTACTAAATATGTAATTTATAGGGAAACCTGTTATTGGCATTAGTTTTCATTAAAACTTTTGTTATTATTTAATTTTTTTGCAATATGCTGTTGGTTTTATCAATAAAGTTAATAAATTAATAAATAGTAGTTAGAAGTGGATGCTAATCGATGACGTCATATATAGAATGAGAGCCAATTAATTTGCGCATTATCGTTAAAATAATCTGAACCACATTATTCTGCAAGTTGTTACTGACAAAATATATTATATAAAAGTGATATCTCCAAATAGTTTTAGAATTATTCGATTTAAATTGAATCAGAATTTTTTTCTTTACATACCATGTATAGCGCTTATTCCTGTACTGGCCCGTCTCGATGAATCACCCTGTATAGCGCTTATTACTTTACTGGCCCGTCTCGATGAATCACCCAGTATAGCGCTTATTACTTTACTGGCCCGTCTCGATGAACCATCCTGTATAGGGCTTCTTACTTTACTGGCCCGTCTCGATGAATCACCCAGTATAGCGCTAATTACTTTACTGGCCCGTCTCGATGAATCACCATGTATAGCGCTTATTCCTGTACTGGCCCGTCTCGATGAATCACCCTGTATAGCGCTTATTACTTTACTGGCCCGTCTCGATGAATCACCCAGTATAGCGCTTATTACTTTACTGGCCCGTCTCGATGAATCACCCTGTATAGCGCTTATTACTTTACTGGCCCGTCTCGATGAATCACCCAGTATAGCGCTTATTACTTTACTGGCCCGTCTCGATGAATCACCCAGTATAGTGCTTATTATATTATATATAGGTCTTTACCTATGAAATTGCCGTTTTTCACTAAATAAATGAAGCGTAATTTTTTTATATATTTTTTATTTCTATTAATCAAAATAATCACCCATGCAATCAATGCATCTTTGCCAACGCATTGGTAGCTTATTGATGCCTTTCTTGAAGAAATCAGCTGGACGGGAGGCAACAAATTCTTCAAAGGCATTTTGTACTGCCTCTCGGGTATTGAATTTTTTTCCCGCCAAGAAGTTATCCAAATTCTGGAAAAAGTAGAAGTCTGTAGGCGCAAGGTCTGGTGAGTACGGCGGATGACGGAGAACTTCCAACCCCAACTCTTGTAGCTTGGAGACCGTCTGCTGTGCAGTATGAGGTCGCGCCTTGTCGGGCAGGAGCAGTGGAGCCGAACGATTGACCAAAGCTGGTTGGAGACGTGCGAGCTTCTCCATCATTGTGTTCAGTTCTTCACAGTACACATCTGCAGTAATGCTTGTCCCGTTTGGCAAGAAGCTGTGATGAATTACACCCGCGTTAGACCACCAAACAGTGACTATCACTTTTCTAGGGGTAAGTTTTCGTTTAGGGCATTGTTTGGGTGCTGAACCAGGGTCCAACCAACTTGCTGAGCGCTTACGATTGTCAAACAGGATCCATTTCTCGTCACAAGTAACAATGCGGTTCAGAATTCCTTCATTTGTATGCCTGCTGAGCAGTGCAAGGCACGTCTCCACGCGTACTTCGCGCTGGCGATCATTGAGTTCGTGGGGTACCCATTTGTCAAGCTTTTTTACCTTGCCAATTTGACGCAAATGGACCAATATTGTTTTGATGCTAACGTCGAAAGCTGCTGCTAATTCAGCCGTGGATTGAGTTTCATCAGCTTCCGCAATTGCCTTTAATTCGTCATTGTCGACCAAAGTTTTCGGACGACCACGGGGTTCATTTTTCAGGTAAAAATTTCCAGAACGGAAGCGGGTAAACCAATAACGGGTGGTGCGTTCGTTTGTAGTGTTCGCTCCGTAAACGTCGTTGATGTTGCGTGGCGCTTGTGCCGCTTTGCTGCCACGACGGTACTCATACTCCATAATTACTCGAATTTTTAACTTATCCATGATGACGAAAAATGTTCGAATGCGTTGAAAACAAAACACTAACTATTAAACAAATGACGATTTTAGAAAAAGAATTCCATGTTTGTCAAATAAAATTAATTTGAAATTAGAATTATCAGCCAAAAAAAAAATATTTTCATTTGAAATGGCCAGTACGGCAAAGCGGCAGTTTCATAGGTAAAGACCTATTACTTTACTGGCCCGTCTCAATGAACCATCCTGTATAGGGCTTCTTACTTTACTGGCCCGTCTCGATGAATCACCATGTATAGCGCTTATTCCTGTACTGGCCCGTCTCGATGTATCACCCTGTATAGCGCTTATTACTTTACTGGCCCGTCTCGATGAATCACCCTGTACAGCGCTTATTACTTTAATGGCCCGTCTCGATGACTCATGCTGTATAGGGCTTCTTACTTTACTGGCCCGTCTCGATGAACCAACCTGTATAGGGCTTCTTACTTTACTGGCCCATCTCGATGAATCACCCTGTATGTTTGAATGTGTGATTGTGAAGTTTTCCGTTTATAAAAATGTTTTAATAGAAAGCTGTTTATGATATAAGGTTTTCTTGCCGTACAGACATTTATCTGAAGATTTCAGTATTTAATGGTATAGTAATTGTAATTAAAACAAACTTATAAAACATACCTGGCTACTCCCTTCCTCACAATCCAAATTACAGTCTGTACTAGATCTGCTGGACTCGGACACATCATTGGTGCTGGTGGTGGTTTGGCTGGTCTCCAGGACTTGGCAAGCCAGGTTCTTGAGCTTCTGAATGAGGATCTGACCATTTTCGGCACAGGTGAGGCCAGTAAGCTTGCTTGGGGGTGGCCGGATACCTAGCAAAAAAGATGGTAACCCTTATAGAATCAACAATTTTTGTTTTACTATAAATGGCTGCAAAATCTGCATGCCTAATTGGACAAAAAAAATTTTAAAATACTTTTTATATTGTGTTCTACGCCCAATGATTCCATTCCCATATGTTATATATGAAAATGATGCTTGCAAATTTCCTGAAAAATCTTGTTTTCTGTTATGGGCGCTTATGTAAAAAAACATTACATTGTTTGTTTTTATCAAGGATTTATAAACTTATAATTGAATACTATTAAATCTTAGTCTAACATATGTCATTATAATGATTTCTCACCTTTAAACATAAAAGTTTGGAAGGTTAAATATGTATACTATGTCATTGTAAGCTAAACATTTTAAAATAAATAAGTAATAAACAAAATATTTTAGTTTAACTATACATAATGTACTTTATTCTTATTTATCAGTTGGATGAAGACTATGGGGGTTTACCAAGTACAACAGCCCATTAAAATGGGTAAACACTCCACAGTGTGGTCCAACTGAGAATCAGATCTCGTCTAATGCAGTGTGTTGAAGAAATTTAATGAAGCCTGGTATATTTTTGATACAATGTTATGTAAGTTTTATTCTTTTATTGACATACCGAATGCACATTACATGGTGGTATGACGTCAGATAAACACATCTACTAGCAATTATTTGTCTGTTCACAGGTCTTTAGCTGGGACAATATGTGCTAAACCTAAACAAAAAGTAATGTTATATGTTATAGCTTTATACAAAAATAGTACATGTGGTAAATTTTACAAACCTTTCTTTACCATCTCCACCTTAACATCTTTTGGTATGTGCGGTATAATGTTGCACTGGCTGGCTACTACTCTCCTGCAAGTTTTACATCTATACACAATGGGGTCAGGCCGTTCCCGGGTGATGCCTGGGTCTGGCTTGATGAGATCAGCAAACTCCAGTGGTAATATTTTCACTGCAAGTAAAGTTTACATGTGTCTACCATTATCAAAAATATGAGCAATTTACATTGATGAATGTGTTATTAAAATTACTATGTAATATGTGTTACTATAGTAAACATCTACCTTGTTTCAATTTTTGGCCTGCCATTTTTAAACGAAACTGCTTGAATCTGGGATCATCTTTATTTATTTGGTAACCCATGTGTCCAAATAATTTGAGCTGGGCTACAAAGCCAATGTTGGGATGTACGAAGTGCCTCTTGCTTTGCACCAAAGTGTATGCCTCTTCATAGCAGAGACTGTATTTTTCCATTATGTAAGCAATGACAAAAGCTGCAGAACGGGACACACCAAAAAAACTGAAATAATCATTTAATAAGTTCTAAAACTAAATCCATAACAAATAAACAGGAATCAAACTGATTCATCACTATAATGCTAAACTTAAGTTAAGATCTATATATCAAATATTTAAGTTACAACATAAAATTCTCAGTTACAACATAAAAGGGAATCTCAAATTATTCAAAAGCTAGGCTAGGACACTGAACCATAAAAAAAATTATGCAAGTGGCTCTGTATAACTGACCAATGCACTAACACAGTACCACCATTCTGCAAGGCACCCTTAATAAATTCAAGTGCTTCTGGTAATCGACTTATCAAATCTTCTTTAGGAACATCAGCCACTAAAATACAACGATATGTTTTAAAGTATTTATGCAGAATAAAACATATTTGATTGAAAATAAGATTTTATCAGGTACTCACATTTTAAAAATTTAAAAGTAAGATTTGGCCGATCAAGTATAGCACGAGGTAGTGGAACAAGGTCTATCGTGAGAACATGGGTAACACCAAGTTCTTCTAGAGTTTTATGATCTCTGGCACATGGAAGGTTACCTAAAACATTTATAATTTTTTTACTGTGTGCAAACAAAATTAGGGGAAGTTCATATCCATAGTTTTTTACATACCTAGATACAGTCCATCATCGATAAGGCTAACGCTGATATCCAAGTGCTCATCGTCCAGTGGATCTTTGTCATGTTTTACATTGCTTTCTGCCTGTTTAGCCATTTTGTCTTAAGAAATAAGCGTAAATTAATGGTGTGGGTATGATATAATTGATAGTGATACACAATTCGTGCGAAATAATCCTAATACCTACTAGTTATTGAAATACGTTTGTAAACATTTAAACAGTGAAAAATCAATACAGAATTACAAACAAAAATAATAGAACATTCATTTATGCGCTACGAAGTATAAATCTTTTCAATCCGTACAAACAAATAATCTATCTATCTTAATAGAGATTATTTCAATAATTTATTACAGAAATAACACAGGTAAACACAATTTTTTTTTTATTCTTTACCTAATGGCCGGTTTACACGAGTTAAGTGGTTAAGTTGGTAACTAAATTTTAAGTTAAAAGTTGCGTGTAAACAGTCAGTTAAGTGACAAGTGGTAACTTAAAATTTAGTACGCAAGTGATTAAGTAGATTAGGATTCGTTCTATTTTTCGTATAAGTGGGTGGGCGGGGCTTCTCAATTAACACGTTTGGACGTGATTTTTTAGTTAAGTGCATAAGTTGACAAACCTGGTGGCGGCAAAAGCTCGTATTTATTTCGCTTTTTAAAAATTAATGGCAGAACTAAGGTAGATGTTTAATTTAAATTTGTATAACTTCAAATCTTTAGCATTTGTAATATTCCACTTTTTTTAGGTAAATATTGCTCTTAATAACTATTTTCTTTCGAATACAAAAAAAAACGAAAGGTTACGAATACGCATTTTTGTTTACCGCCATAGTGTGGAATGAGCTCCTACGTCAATTTTCCCTAAAAAATATAGTCCTGAAATCTTAGAGTGAGTAGGGACCTTTCGTTTAGGGGTGTATCATCCACAATTTCAATCATCCATCATCATTTTCAATCAGGTGTGATGGAAGACAAACGCAAATCCAATTCACAAATAAAAAAATACGGGCTCATAGTTCCTGCATTTACCGCGATCTCACTAACGCTTTAGATTAACGACTAGAAGCCACTGCGTGGTTTCACCGCTTAATACCTAATCGGCTTGGAACTTCGAGGAAATGTTCTTTGTCCTGGTAAATAATATTTAAAATTATAATTTTCTATAAGGCGAAAAAGCGGGTGTCGTTTTATTGAGATACATTTACAATGGCTCTTATATCTAAACATATTGATTCTTATCTGCATCTGTTAGCTCGGCATGATTCCGTCCCCACAGACTATTAACAGACGAAACTCTGCGAAAGGCACCAGTTCAGCTTGAACGGGCGCCAGCCATCGCCCTCCTCAAACATATTATAGTGAATTGAACGACCCGTGAAAATGACACTAAATCTCTTTCAAATAAAGTACTGGATTCAAACGCACTAGTAAAAATGTTATGCTAACCTCACTCACTCATTCCTCATTTACACGGGGAATGTTTACTTTGGAATACTTACTGCTTTTGTCTTTTTTCTGGAGATTATTGAATAATATTGTTATTAACTAAAAGATTAATATAATAGTAGATAAATAAATAATAAGAGAAAAAGAAAACAACAAAAACGTTCTAATGATAATGGATGACGCTACGTGTCTTTCAAACTTTCACGCCGACGAAGCCGCTGTCAGAAGCAAGTTTGAAAATCCGATCTTTTTTTATTATTTTTGAAATGAAAAAATCTTTTGAAAATTTGTATGCTAACTGTACTACCTGTCAATGCAAGTACAAGCCGCCATTTATGATTCCTTTCTTTAATGACTGCTCAAATTGTCTTTAACAGTAGTAAAGCTCATAAGTTTAATAAAAATAAATAGTGATGAAACTCAAGGAATTCGTCAATTCTGTACTTAGATTTGTGATTAGTGGGATTTTGGACAAATTCAGAGAAGTTTTTACTTCATATGTTCAACAAACTTTTTAACTTAAAAGAATATCGGCGAATCCTTATTTAAGTAAACAGTGAGCGTTTAGAAAAGTATCCAGTACTGTTGTTTATTTTTTTCAAATATGAATTTCCATAATATTAACTTCATGTGTTAGTTGATTTATAAAGCTTGATTTGGCTTAATCAGTTTGTTTTACCTCCTGTCATTTTTATTACGATACATACGATTGATTGTGACTTCGCGCAAATATATTGTAATATAATTTTTAAATATTGGAAATTATAATCATTTCAGAATGTAAGGACTAATTTTTATGTAAGGATATTTTTTGAATATTCCTCATAGTGAAAATGATTTATTACTCACTGGAGTCCTATCCTTGGCCGTATAGCTTTTGTCTTTGCCGGCGAGTTTGAGATAAATACGTAACTTGAAAACGAAACCATTTTCTTTTGGACTTGTCACTTGTAGAGGTGTTATATTCGGCTCAAATCAAAGAATATACTACTCAAGATGGCACAAATATTCGTATTCCTATTATCGAATATAACGCTTTACCAATATTAGGTTATCAAGCCTATTATTTGGTAATAGTCTGGTAATAGTCAAATAATAGGGTTAGTTTTCCGTCCGATGTTGTTCTAATAATACGCTATATTCATTTAACCATATTTGTTTGCGTGTATATTAGTTATACGAGAGATAGTTATATAAGAGAATCGCATATTTTAGACTTATATTATAAATTCGAAAGTTTGCTTATTTATTCGTTTTTATGTACTTTTTGGCAGATTTGATTTTAATGTTTGGTATGGTATTGGATTTCTTGGAGTAGGCCCGGATTAACACATACGCTACTTTTTAATCCGACAAAATAATGTGTTAATATAGCTAGCTACTCTTAATATTGATTAAGAGTAGTGATTAAATTTGCCTTCATACTTTAACAGGCATTAACATTAAACACGTCTAATTAAATTAAATGAACTTTCGTAAAAATTAGGCATTATTCTTTTACTCAGATTATTATAAAACTATTGCGTATTTTTTTTACAATTTTTTTTACATTGATGTCGATTACGTGCTGTCTGTCTGCTTATCCATGAAACTTCCATACAAAACGCGAAGTGTATGTAACGCATACATAATGTTCGATCGAATACGTTCTTGGTACACTACCGCGTAGCGCTGCGCGGCCCGGCGAAGAGCGCGAGCCATGGATAACACCCAAGTTTGGCAACGTCGCATATTACCCGATAATAGTCAAATAATAGCGAGCCGATTTAGTATCCGAATCAAACTACTTAATATAGGTGTTATAGTATTTTCGCGATATCTGAACGCATTGCAATGCATCTGTTGCCAGTTTAATACACGATTCGTAACGAATAATCGATATACAGTGATGCATTAGATTTTATAGGTACTGCAACGTTTGCTTGTGCCCTATTTATTAAAAGAGGTTATTGCACAAACAAACTTGCCGACATTTATGACTGGCAACTTATAAGTCTGTCAATATTTGATTTTATTTGTAAAATGAAAAATATATATATTATGGAAGATTGTTCTATAGCATTCCTTGACGGAATTCCTTACGGAATTCTATTGCGGGCTTCGTCCCCAAAATAGTCTAATAATTATCATTGTATTTTCCTATTTCATCCTATCCCATTAAATAAAAATAACTTAAAGTAAAAGTGTATTATCTTTCCTTTGTTGATTAGGAAGACCTCCCTAGGTTAGATTAGGTCCATCCCGGGTACCGACCCCCCAGAGTACCTATCAATAATATAGTTTCAATAGAGCGATATCAAATAAATAGTTTTAGTAACAGTAAGAGGCAATATTGGATTTTCGATATTCTTGCTATATAATATGATTCGTATTAGTATTATTTATATTCGTAAAGGTTCGTAAAGAGTTTTTACTGTCCTTGAAACTCTATTATAATCGTATGGAATAAAGATTGCGTGCTTTTGTTTTGATTGTTCACTTAAAGTTCATAGAAACTGCGACATGGATACGCCTGCATGAAAAAAACGGCGCGAGCGAGCGCGTTGATGATGACGTATTTCTATTATCGAATATAACGCTTTAATAATAGGTTAATAATAGGTTATCATGCCTATTATCACGGTAACAGTCAAATAATAGGGATAGTTTTCCGTCCGATGTTGTTATTATTGTGACATACGGTAATGACGTGCAGGTAAGTTAATAAATAATACACGGCACAACCGGTCAAAAAAAGAATTTTAATTAAAAAAAATTTTAGGGTCGCAGGGTCGGATCCCGACTATTGTTTGCCTCCACAGTCCCGTACTTCCCTGAGGCGGCCGAGGATAGAAGGTGGCTCTTGGCAGCGGTCAGCAGCAGGACGCGGGCTGTGTGTTGAACCAAGACAGGGGCTTCAACTAGCTCCAACTTAGTCCCAGCTTAGTTCCCTGGAATGACGTTCCACATAATTAGACCACAAAAAACTTCAGTTAAGTCCGCTGATTGCGATCGCAAACATGCCTAAGCCATGCCTAAGCAAGGAAGACGGGGAGGTAAAGAAAGTAGATAGTGAGGTGGCTAATAAGATCGCAATCAGAACGGAGTGCAAAAACCTTTTAAAACAAATAATTTATTTATTTAAAAGAACAAAGTAAGCATTTACTTATTTTTAATAAAATACAAAACTACGTTATAAAAAAATCTATTTTATTTAATTTAGATAGGTACTCTTGTAACAAAAAAAATCATAACCCTCTTTTGCGCTGCGCAGTCGGGTAGCAATATTGAGTCGGCAAAAGACTTGCAATTTAAACAAAGCGCAAAAAGCGAAGCATGAAGCTAATACAAGTACCTAGGTAGGTACACAAAATAAAATCTAGTTAAAACACCACACAACATATTTTGTAACAAGTACTTATAACTATGGTTCACTATTTAAAATAATAGATCATCAACTTACCCTTTCGGGGAATAACGTATTCAAGATATAATTTCCTTTGTTCGGTAGGCGAACAAAGGTGCAAATACAATAAGTGTATACTTGTTTTTTAAATCAAAAAATATGCTGCGCACAAAAACGTCGTACGACAGCAATTATCAATGTTCAAAAAACTTTACTTTTCATCTCTGAAGTCTAGCTAGAATTGTACTAAAACGAGTATGCGCTCACTGCCCAACGCTCGGATGAGGTCTGCCTCACGTAGGCCAGCGAATGTTCTAGCAAAACCGGCGCTCACGCCATTTAGGCTCCGCCCACAAAATTCCTAAGCAAGTTAGGGTTCGCGCGGCAAAGTAGGTAGTGAACCATTAGCATAGTTTTTTGTTTGCGCAGTTGAGTAACCATAATTATATTAAGTATAATAATATGATAAAATAATACATCTTTTAGATTACTTATTATTTCTTTACCAAAGTACTAATTAATTATTAGAAAAGGAACGTGTAACGTTACATTATAATACGCAATATTCATTAAATCTTTATTAGTTTGATTTTATATTAGTTATACGAGTGTAAGAGAATCGCATACTTATATTAGAATTATATTATAATATGCGAAAGTTTGCTTATTTATTAGTTTTTATGTAGGTAATGTTCAACTGTTTTGCAGGCTCAAACTGCTGAACCGATTTTAATGTTTGGTATGGTACTGGATTTCTTGGATTAGGTCTCAGATTACGAGAAGTACATAGGTACGCTACTTTTCAACCCGAAAAAGTAATGTATTAATAAAGCTAGCGAGTATATAATATTGATTAAGAGTAGTGATTAAATTTGCCTTCATACTTTAACAGGCATTAACATTAAACACGTCTAACTAAACTAAATGAACATAAAATCTATCTAAAAAATTAGGCGTTATTACTATTGCTCAGATTATTATCAAAATATTGCGCATTTTTAACAATTTTTATTTAATCGATGTCGATTACATGCTGTCACTCTGCTTATCCATGAAACTTCCATACAAAACGCGAAGTGTATGCTACGCATAGATAATGTTCGATCGAATACGTCCTTGGTACACTACCGCGTAGCACTGCGCGGCCCGGCGAAGAGTGCGAGCGATGGATAACACGCAAGTTTGGCAACGTCGCATTCTCCTATGACGCGACGAACGTCACTCACTATTATTTGACTATTATAGAATAACCTAATATCATAACGTTCATATTACCTAATATGTGATTTGGTCCGTGTAACTATTACGTATAACTATTACGAATATATTAGTCACACTTCTATCACTTGTATTTGTGTGCCTTGGTTTTTTTCTGATGATTTGCGATTCTTTTAGATATTTATTCGACCTGGACTGTTTATTGGACTCAGATAATTCATAACGTGACTTTGTAAGCCTTTGTGTCTAAGGATTCTGATAGATTGCGCTTACGACGACTCATTGCCGTTATTTTCTAGACTATGATTAAGCTTTGTTGTTTGGAATAGGTTGTCTTGATAACGTTATCATGGCACACAGAATTACACGAATTCAATGCATAAATTGTAGGTACGCATTTAGTTAAAGATATTGATGCACATTTACGTGTCATTATTATCATAGTTAATAGTAATTACCCATGTAAATGTAGGTCATTTGAAATCATAACCTCAAAATAAGTACTTATTGACGTTGTTGTTGTTTCTTTTCGCTCGTTAAATCAGGCAAGGGTCTCAGCCATACAAAAATGGCAACGCAAATGCAAATGCCCGCTATTTGACTCAGTCTTGTGTAACCCAGTGTCACGGCTAAATGTCAAACAAACCTTATTCCCTATTCTGTGTTTTTAATACCGTACAATGCCTTCTTGTGTGTTTAGACAGTGTGCTAATTACACTGTTACTGTTAAAGACAGGATAAACGTTTCTTTTCATGCGTAAGTACTATATTTTTATAACTATCCTATTTATTATTTTATTTTGCTATTTAAAACGACGTTTTAAAATTCACATGGCTATTCGTTTCAACAAACTCGAAGAGCGAGACGTAATATGATTTTGTATGTGGGAGTGTTGGAGGTTGTATATGTGAGTAATGGCAGGCAACACTTGTCACGTATGAAGTGACAGTTTTCTAATATTAAACTGTTCATTTAAATGTCATAACAGATGATTGTTTTCTGTTATGAATTACTTCTCATCTAGACACGAACGATGTAACATCTGATAGTTATAAAAAGATAAAATACCTAGTGTTAATATGAAATAGTGTTAGTGTGTGTAATAAAATAAATTACAATAACCATAATATCAGTGTTTTAGCTTCATATCTCCAGAGCCCATTTCCCATAAAATAGAACCATGAAAATTTGAATATTGAAATGCGAGTTGACAACCAATCTGCGATTTGGCTTATGAACAACGGTATTATGAATAAAAGAAGCAAGCATTATTGATGTAAAATACTATTATCTAAAAGAAAAGATTGAGGAAAACCAGATTCAAGTTAAATATTGTCCAACTGGGCCCATCGCCTGAAAGAGGTTCTTTAATTTTCTAAAATTCAGTATTTTCACTGTCAATAAATTCTTCTGTTTTATCCATATCATCATTACTTCTTATAGTCATTTTGTTAATATTGGCATTTGTTCTGCTGTCATTTGTTTCCGTTTCCCTTTCAATTGTTCCGCTGTCATTTGTTTCACCTTGAATTGTTTCATCTTCATTTATTTCACTAAATATATCTCTTTCTTCAATACTTATAATTCTTCCTCTTTCTTCTCGATTTTCATTTCTTCCTCTATTATTTTGCCTCATAACAACATCTTCTCGAACTTCATTAACTCCATTTCTATTATTTCTTCCTATATCACCTTCTCGAACTACATTAACTCCATTTCTATTATTTCTTCTAATATCACCTTCTCGAACTTCTCTGACTTCATCTTCACGATTATGTTCATTTGTGTTAGTGTTCTCCCTTTCATAGCCCCAAAGCCCATTAATTACTTCATTATCTTCTAAGTATCCACCTAGAATTCCTTGTTCTCCCTCATTAATTCTTACATCTCTTGCTCTTATAATTTTCTGTTCGTCTTCAAGCCAAATTTTATAACCGTTTCGTACGTAGCCAACCGATATACCCTTCTTGCAACGATCATCAAGCTTTTTCAATCCAGAATTTATTTTAAAATAAGTAGTTGAGCCAAATCTTCGAATGTTTGAAACATCTGGTTTTATTCCAAACCACAATTCCGCAGGAGTTTTGTTTTTCCCTTTTGTTGGACATCGATTCAATAAGAAGCTAGCCGTTAGTAATGCTTCTCCCCAGAGATATTTCGGTACAGCTCCATCCAACAACAAGGCTCTCGTTTTCTCCATAAGAGTACGATTCAGTCGCTCTGCTTTACCGTTCAATTGCGGTGTGTATGGAATAGTTAAATCCAGGACTATTCCTTTATTTTGACACCACGATACTAGGCTATTGTTCGAATGTTCAGTCCCATTATCACACCTAATCTTTTTTACTTTCAACCGAAAATGATTCTCCGCCAAAAATACAAATTGTTTCATTTTATCAAACACATCACTTTTGCACGGTAAAAGGTAAACCGCGGAAAAATGAGTAAAATCATCCAAAAAGGTGACAAAATATTTATGGTTGTCCCAAGTGGGTAATTCAATTGGACCGCAAAGATCAGTATGAACAATCTCTAAAGGAGATTTCGCTGCTATCCTTTCTTTACCGAACGGAAGTCTACACATTTTAGCCTTAACACAAATCTCACAAAAATTGTCCGAAAATCCTCCCTCAATTTGCATCTCATTTAAAAATTTAGAAAAACGTTGTACTCCGGCAGCGTGACCAAGACGACGGTGCCACAAATCGCAGCTCTCAGTTATATGTATTTCTTTCTTAAACTCAGCTCTAATTTGAACTTCATATAAACCAATTTTATTTTTAATTCCAGTTAAAATAATTTTTCCTAATTTTTTAATAATAACTGTATCATTTTCGAAAATTACAGTGGCTCCATTATCTGTTAAACAGCTTACTGAAATTAGGTTTCTAGAGATTCCTGGTACATACAGAACATGTTCGAATTTCCCAAAATCTGTATTAATGTATCCAACAGCTGTTGCTACTAAATTTTCTTTATTTGCACATTTAATTTCTACTTCTATTTTTTCTGTAAAATTTATGAATTCTTTACTCGAAAACATGTGTGACGAAGCTCCAGAATCAAATATTGCATTTATCAAAAGGAAATTTGAATTGTCACTTACCAAATTATGTGTTCTACAAAATTTCTTTTTATGTCCTTTCTTACCACAGCTGGTACATATTTTGTTTCTGTAGCATTCATCTGCACTGTGTCCTGATTTGCCGCAGACTTTGCACCTTTTATTTTTGCAAAATCTTGCAATGTGCCCTGGTTTATTGCATATATAACATTTCTTTTCATCCCCTTTTAGGATTTCTTGAGATTTTGCTATGAAATCTTCTTTGATAAATTCCAATTCATTTTTGATTCTTCTAATTAACTCCTTTAACTTTTTCCTTTCCATATCCAAATTGCTCCAAATAGACTTAAAAGTATTAAATTTTTCCGGTAGTAGATTAATAATTTTCTCCATAAATATTTCTTCAGAAATTTTATTTTCTTTCTTCTTAATTTCAAATTGAATGTTTTGTAGTTTATTAATATCATCTAAAATATTTCCAAAGTATACCATTTCAAAAAACTTCATAACATGTTTATTATCTTGACCTTCTGTATTATAGTTATACATAAAATCTAATTTTCCAAAAATCTCAAAAATTGTTTCCAAATTAATGACATTATGCAAAAATTTTTCTTCAATAGAACTAAATATTATTAATTTTCCCTTATTCTCCAATTTTTCTTCATTTTTATCATCTATTTTTATGTTCTTTGAATCCAAAAACAATTTCATTAATTTTCTCCAAACTTTGTAATCAAATTCATTTGTAAAAGGTTTTATTTTTATAGAATCCATGTTTGGTTGCTATGTATATTTTTGTATAAACAATTTGGTTTCCACGGTTATATTGTAGGTTGTAAAACAGTAAACAATTATAAATATTTATCTTTTCAATTATGCTTCATTTATGCTGGGCCCATAACCTCTAAGAGGTTCTATTTTAAGGTGTGAAGCTAAAACACTGATATTATGGTTATTGTAATTTATTTTATTACACACACTAACACTATTTCATATTTACACTAGGTATTTTATCTTTTTATAACTATCAGATGTTACATCGTTCGTGTCTAGATGAGAAGTAATTCATAACAGAAAACAATCATCTGTTATGACCTTTAAAAGAACAGTTTAATATTAGAAAAACTGTCACTTCATATGTGACAAGTGTTGCCTGCCAATATTCAGATATACAACCTCCAACAGGGAGTAAAAGAGACAACGCTATAGAGTTTCGACAATTTACGTACTACGTCACGTACGCTCGCGACCAATTAGTGCGAAGCAACGTCACGAAGTACATAGGTATCTCTTTCTTGCAACAAGTGAACCGTATTATTCTTTCCTTTTCCCACAAATTATATTACTCTATATATCGGATGCCATTTTTTTGTGCGGTAATGTTTGGGTATGAAGTCATACCGTATGACTTGTCTATATGTAATACGTCATTGGATCCAAGAGCAGTCAGAATCGTTCAGTCCATGTATTGCTTCTGTTGATCACAATCTTATAGAGAAAGAATTACGCTAGTGATTAATTACATCTTCATTTAATTTATTCTAAAAGGCTTTGCTGCACGGCTTTGTATTGATACGCATGTATAATTTCTGGAAATAAATGCGTATTATTATTATTTGTACTTTTGGCAGTACAAGATAACTCACTTCCATTCTTAGTTAAAATAAAGTAAAAAGTAACCTATTTCATTGCTTTGTTTACATTTACTTTGACGAAATTAAATAATATACTTTCCAAAAGTTTTGTGATATTTCTATGGTTATGAAACTAAGAACCGATTCTACGAACCATTTATTAGTTATCAGAAAACAATGTCATCGTCTTCAGAATCTGAAACTGAAAATATATCCTCGTGCAGGTTCACTACCATTTCGATACATGTTACCTTGAATTTTATTGGATTTAATCATTTAAGATTTTCATTGCTTGTTTTTAATTTTTAGATTAGGGGATTGTGAAGTTTGTGCATCGGAACAAGCAATTTACACGTGCCCTAAATGTGAAGTTAAAACATGTTCCTTAAGTTGTGTGAGAATACACAAAAAAGAGCTTGACTGTGACGGCATTAGAGATCGCACTAAGTTTATCAGAATAAAGGACTTCACTGATACAGATTTGCTCAGTGATTACAGACTTTTAGAAGAATGTGCGCGTTTTGTACATGGAGTCAAAAATGATCAGAAAAAGAAGTTTACCAGAATTGATAAAGATTTGCCAATAGTTAGTATGCATGTGATAAATGAAAAACATTGTACCATTAACTGGACCTATCAATTTAAATGTTATTTTTAAAATTAGTAGGTTCAGTTGGTGATCATTCCTAAAAGTTTCCTTTTTAAAATGTTTGTAAGACAACAGGTTTTAGGTTATACATGTATATTAGTTAAATAAAAAGAATTTTAACTTAGTTTAGTAGATAACTTAAAAACTGCAAAGCACATTTAAATCAAATTCATTACACAATAATTCTAGGATTATATTCTGATTGCCTTATACTAGAAAATTAAACTGACTTCTGGGATCACATATAATTTCATCCTGAAATATTATTTAAATTATTAGTGTATTATTAACAAGTGTTTAACCTGTAATTTATATTTTTCAGTACCTATTCAAATTGAAAATAGCTGCAAGAAACAGAGGAACTGCATTACAAATCCTGTCACAAAACTTTACCAGGCATTCTGTTAATACAACAAGGTACAATTACAAAACAAACACAATATTTTGGAGAGTTGAATGGGTTTTCCCGAATGTTGAAGGAGATCCTCTAAAATTTGTTGATGCAAAATGTCCTGAGAGTTCTAAGATGTCACAGTTGTTAGATAAATATCTAAACCTTGAGGCCAGCCCATTTGAAGGATCAAAACATTTGGCTTATTACAGATCTGCTGGTTATAGTGGTATTAAAGTTTTACTGAAAGGTAATGTTATAATAAGTATGCATTATCACTTCAAAGTGCTGTAAATATGACAGAATAGTGTTTTTATTGTTATTAAGTCATTAATGATTAATTTGCCCTTACCAAATAATATAGGGTTAAGATTAAATTTTAAATTACAACTCATTTCAGCTGAAAAAGTGAGAGGTTCAGCAAAAAAGTTTTTTGAACTAGACACCTCAGAAACTTTAGCTGAAAATTTGTCAGGAAAGTGTATTGTAGAGTTCCCTATCATATTTGTGGTGCTCAAAGATCACGCTTGCAACTTCGAGGTTATAACACCAGGTAAAGTTTTATATGTTTTATGTGTAAAAAAAAGTATAAAAAATATTTACTATATAAACTTTAAACTGTATACCTTTTTCAGAAGATGAATTTTATCATGAGAATGTAGGAAATAATTCAGCACCAAATGAATCGGAAGGCTTGGTCAGTGCTGAATCAGCACATGCTAAAAAGAAACCAAAAATGCTTCTCACACAAAAAGTTGCACAGGAAAAAAAAATAGAGATTGAGAAGGAAATAAAGGAGGAAAGAAAGAAGAAGCCTAAGAACCTTTTATTTACTACCGGTTACTCATCAGAGGAAGGTCTGGAAGAAGGTGATGATGAATAAAGATACTATTAGTAATGTTACATTTTTATTTACTTTTACAGCTATTTATGGTTTTAGCAAACTTCAATAGCAATTAACATATTCTGTGTTAATAAGAATAAATATTCATTTGTTGCATTAACTCCCAAGACCTCACCATATTTATCAACATTAAAGATGTGTTGTTGCCCAACTTTAACAGTTTTCATTAAGCCACCAGAGCGCTTTCTTAGTTGGTTGTCTGGATTACTGGCATTCTGGTATACAAATATATGTCTTGTTGATTCACATACAACACTATAGGTTAAATTTGGGGGACAGGTTACAAATTTACGGTTTTGCTTAGAAGACTGCACATAACCAAATGCCATCAGTGTACCCTGATGTTTTAATGGCCAAGTCTCAGAGTTGACAAGCTGAGCATATGGCTGCCATATACAAGCATCGACATCCTGACGAAGAGCCAGTGCCGGGACTTCATGTGTCTCTAATTTGATGCTGAATAGAAATTGATGAACACTCAGTGGAATCCGATGAGTTATTTGATGTGTTGTTGCATCAAAGCGAGCTGAAACAAAAAGTTAATTTCAACAGTCAAAACTCTTGGAATTCTAATCTTTAAGAATTCTGAAATACAATTTAAAGAAATTATTAATGTGTACCTAGTAGGGTGTCTTCCTCAGATGCAGCATCACATTCTTCTAGCTCCTGTGTGGAAATTCCAGGTGCAGACTGGTCCGGTAATACTTCAGTTTCAGAACATAAATAAGAAAGTCTTTTGTGTGCTTCTTCAATCAAGCTAGGATCTAAAATTTGCTCTGCATTAGGATCACCACCTATTAACATGTCATCCCACAGCATACTATCAGATTTTGTAATCAAAATATCTACTCTGCCATCATCTTGAATATTCCAAGTTGTTAATTCACTGTCTATTTGATGTTTGAAAGACCCATCAATGATTGTTTTTGCAGCGTAAGTTACTTTAATAACTGTAGGTGTAACACTGACATGAAACAAGGCTTTATCAATTTTTGTATCCAGTTTCATTGTAACCGTTATGTCTTCAGAAGTTTGTAACCATGTGTAAATAGGCATTCTACTTTTTTCTCGAGGTGTATCTAAAATTGGTGCTACTGAATCTTCTGTAAATTTATACGGATAATCAGACGCAATATAAATAGCTGAGCAATTTGTTTCAATGGCAGCATAGTGCACTATTCCTTTTCCTTGAATCTGTCTCAAACTTCTTTGTTTCCATGTCTGTTGATCTGATTCATATGTGATCCAGGACAGAACAGAGTTAAATTGGTTTTGATCTTGTTCTACAGATTGCAAAATGCAATGTAACAGTTCTTTATCATCCTGTTCTTGAATTCTACAATCTACAATGACAAAGTATTTGTTTTCTCCAAGAACTAAATCTGAATGCTGTGTTTTCCAAACAACATTACTTCTGGTTCGGTTTCCAGTTTCCACAATATGTAAATAACCAGTTCCATCACTTACTATAGCCAAGTTACTGGATGCAAAAGCTAAGCTCAAGTTGAAGTGACCAGATTTTCTATCTAGGTGTGCAGGGACATCATACACAATTTTAGTCTGAAATGTTTTACTAACACTTTCGAAGATAATATGTTGAACTTGCTGTTTTTGGTCAATATAATAATAACTAAACGTATAATCCCATTGATCTAGGACGAGGTGATTATGAAGACTGAAGAGCTTGGCGTGAACAAAAGAGTACTGTGTTTCATTAGGAAATAACCTATCAACAGGATCTTTCAGATTATAAACATAATGAGGCAATGCCTGAAGATTTAATTTGTATCCTTCAAATTCATGGTCAAGTAATCTGCGGTCTGGTCTCAATTCCACTAAATTAGTCATCCTAAGCAATTTAAGGTATCTTCACCTTCAAACAAAACAATTCAATATATAAACAAACACTCGGCCAGCCAAGGAACATATCATAGCAGGTAGTCATCATACAAAAAAAACTAGGAATTATGTCTATGGTTAGAAACTTTTGATGCTGACATCTCTTGCTACTTTTCGAGCGAACAATTGTCATACGTCACTTCAATGTGAATGATGAATGATATCACTATGTTCAATCAATGATGTACGGTTTCAGGTTATGATTCAATGTTATAATTATGTTAAAACTACTTTTATTATATTAATACTTGAAATTGGCAGAAATAGTTATTGTGTAGTAACTACAGCTGATTGCCAGAAAACGCAAAATTTAATTTAATTTTCAATCAATCAGCTCGATCTGCCATTACGGTTTCAATGATTGACGAGTGAAGTGTTTGCATTGATCAATTTCTGAAACATAACCTCTCATTTACCAAATATAGTAATTAATATGCGTTTATTCGGTGCTTCACAATGTACAACAAGTGCTGTGTAGTAAATGAGAAAGTAGCCGAAAGGACATTATTTTTCATCACTTTCCAAGAACTGAGATAGGACTTAACAATGGTTACCGTGTCTTTGTGCTAATAGTGCTTTGTGCTTACAAGGTTTAAGTGTGGTAAACCTTTGTATATTGTTTGTGAGCCACACAAGAAATGTTTTCTAGGTTACTCAATATGAATAACGGTGTTTAATTGGTGTAACATAATTAACAGAATTTGAATAAAAGGTACTGATGTCTCGCTTCTAGAAAATAAAAATTTGCCTCCCGTGCGATACAAACAAAGCATATAAAAATATAAAACAAAATTTAGAAATTAAAAAAAATCATAAATATACAAGTCTTTTATTTATTTTACCTTCTTTATCTTTTAGAATGTTAAAATATCTTGTAGAAAAGGAGAGGGGCTTTCGCCTGCCACAATGGCATTACGCCAAAATCCAATGTCGTCATTTTAAAATTAAGAAACGAAGGACAATCTAATTTAAAAAAAAATAGTTGTCAAATTGAAAAGTTCCTCAAGTTCCTAGTTCCTAGTGTTGTAGTTAGGAAGACGTTCGTCTGATGCGTAGCATCACTAGTTAGTTTGTGGAACATATACTGCGGCCAGCACAATTTATTTATGGCACGGGTATTTGACAGCTCGGCAATTTGTAAATTGGTGCGTTCCGATTGCCGCTATCATGGCCGGTTTACACGCGTTAAGTAGTTGGTAACTTTTTAAGTTAAAAATTACGTGTAAACAGTCAGTTAAGTGACAAGTGGTAACTTAAAATTTAGTACGCCAGTGATTAAGTAGATTAGGATTCGTTCTATTTTTCGTATAAGTAGCTGGGCAGGGCTTCTCATTTAACACGTTTGGACGTGATTTTTTAGTTAAGTGCATAAGTTGACAGCGGGTGGCGGCAAGAGCTCGTATTTGTTTCGCATTTCTCTTTTTTTATTAATGTCGGAATGGAGTTAAGTTTCAACTTTAAGATTTGTTGAAGAATATTTAAAATAGGTATGCTTGTAGATAAAACGAGGTAAAAAATTTAGAAAAAAACATATTCTCGTAAAGATTTTAATTTATCTTCTCTGAATTTGTCCAAAATCACGTTTACCACGTATCTTAGTACATAATTCACGAGTTCCTTGATATTCGTCACTGCGCATCTTCATTGAACTCATGAACTTAACTATTAGCCGTTTGGACACACAAGTGACATGTAGTAACTTAAAATTTAGTTACCAACCTAACTACTACATGTAAACCGCGCGTCAGCGCTAAAACTGCTCATAATCGTTTAAGCGCTAAAAGGTAGTGTGAGTTACCCCAGCTGGAAGGGTTGCTTCTGAAGTGTTATGAGTAGGAGGCACAATTAGATCGTTACCTGCTGTAAAGGTTTGCCAAATTAAAAATTTTATAAAAAAGTTAAAATAACGATTTCTGTTAGGGTAATGCTGTTCCAGCCGGAAAATTCTAAACCAATGTTTTCGAGATATTTCATTTCCTGCTGCGTTAACGTTTTTGCAGAATCGTATATCTCGGAAACCATAGAACGTGCGGCTGTAAACTTAACATGCATGAGTAGCTCTTGATTTGTGCGAATTTGTGTCGGAATTAGATTTTAAAAAATGTTTATGGTTGTCAAGTAATCGGACTTTTTTGAAAAGACGAAAAATAATCACAGTGCCTACATAAGACAACATATAAGCTTGCTGAAAACTGTTTTCAGTCCTACTTAATACCTTTATTAAACATAAAAAGTTTCAAAAGATCCCTAGAATCTAGACGTACTTTGCTCGATATGCTTTTCTTATACAATATCTGTAACGGTATATAGACTGCAATGACCTCATTAATCTCACCCTCAATCTGCACACTCCTTCCACAAGAACAAGACACACTTCCCTATTTTATCCGCAGCACACGAAAACAATTTACACCCGGAACTCAACTATCAATAGGATCCAAAACATATAATAATAAATTCGCACAAGTCACTGACATATTTTATGACAGCAAGGCTAAATTTAAGCGCAGTATATTACAGTTAATAAATAGAGGTTGATAACAACATGGCTACTTTATTATAACGTTCAAATATACATACGCATGCGCACGTATACAAACACACACCCTTATATACAAACACAAACAAACTCACGTACTGCTGCCTACCTAAAAAAAAATTAAAAAATTTAATTCTTTTTGTTTATAAGAAGTAATTGAGAAATCTTTTAATCAATCATTCCTAACATTCGTTTTACTAGCTGTCTACTAAAATCATTAAAAAAATGTAAATCCCTAACTGGCTGTTAGTTTTATATAGATAATAGGTCTTTACCTATGAAACTGCCGTTTTGCCGTACTGGCCATTTCAAATGAAAATATTTTTTTTTTGACTGATAATTCTAATTTCAAATTAATTTTATTTGACAAACATGGAATTCTTTTTCTAAAAACGTCATTTGTTTAATAGTTATTGTTTTGTTTTCAACGCATTCAAACATTTTTCGTCATCATGGATAAGTTAAAAATTCGAGTAATTATGGAGTATGAGTACCGTCGTGGCAGCAAAGCGGCACGCAACATCAACGACGTTTACGGAGCGAACACTAAAAACGAACGCACCACCCGTTACTGGTTTACCCGCTTCCGTTCTGGAAATTTTGACCTGAAAAATTAACCCCGTGGTCGTCCGAAAACTTTGGTCGACAATGACGAATTAAAGGCAATTGTGGAAGCTGATGAAACTCAATCCACGGCTGAATTAGCAGCAGCTTTCGACGTTAGTATCAAAACAATATTGGTCCATTTGCGTCAAATTGGCAAGGTAAAAAAGCTTGACAAATGGGTACCCCACGAACTCAATGACTGCTAGCGCGAAGTACGCGTGGAGACGTGCCTTGCACTGCTCAGCAGGCATACAAATGAAGGAATTCTGAACCGCATTGTTACTTGTGACGAGAAATGGATCCTGTTTGACAATCGTAAGCGCTCAGCAAGTTGGTTGGACCCTGATTCAGCACCCAAACAATGCCCTAAACGAAAACTTACCCCTAGAAAAGTGATGGTCACTGTTTGGTGGTCTAACGCGGGTGTAATTCATCACAGCTTCTTGCCAAACGGGACAAGCATTACTGCAGATGTGTACTGTGAAGAACTGAACACACTGATGGAGAAGCTCGCACGTCTCCAACCAGCTTTGGTCAATCGTTCGGCTCCACTGCTCCTGCACGACAACGCGCGACCTCATACTGCACAGCAGACGGTCTCCAAGCTACAAGAGTTGGGGTTGGAAGTTCTCCGTCATCCGCTGTACTCACCAGACCTTGCGCCTACAGACTTCTACTTTTTCCAGAATTTGGATAACTTCTTGGCGGGAAAAAAATTCAATACCCGAGAGGCAGTACAAAATGCCTTTAAAGAATTTGTTGCCTCCCGTCCAGCTGATTTCTTCAAGAAAGGCATCAATAAGCTACCAATGCGTTGGCAAAGATGCATTGATTGCATGGGTGATTATTTTGATTAATAGAAATAAAAAATATATAAAAAAATTACGCTTCATTTATTTCGTGAAAAACGGCAATTTCATAATAATAATAATAATAATAATCATTTATTTGCAAGAATGTGTGTACAATAAGATGTTGTAGATAATAGTATTCCCAATTCACAAACTGCCAGATATAGGCGTGCAAATATTATTGGTTTACATGTAGGTTACCAACTCTCACTAAAATTTAATTTTCAGTTTACATGTCAGTCTATACATAACTTACTAATGTCAATCAATCTACAATAAAAAATAAAAGTTACATTCACGGTTCTAGTCATTTCTATTAATTATAAAATAAGTCTATAATAACACTTCTCTATCAATAACCTGAATACCTTATGTTTAAATTCTAAAGCTGTCAGATTTTTATAAGAATCCGGGAGGTGATTAAAGATGGTGATTGCCATACAATACACATTCCCACTGAAACATTGCAGGCGACGTTGTGGCATATATAGTTTGTTATCTAATTTTGCTTTATTTCTAGTTCTGAAATTATAAAATTGTTTCTGTATTTGAAATAGTCTTAAATGGTTTTTTACAAAAAGTAAGATTTCAAAAATGTAAAGGCTTGGTAGTGGGAGTATTTTATTATCTTTAAATAAGGGTTTACAACTGTCTGTGTAATCTGCTTTACAAATTGCCCGCACACTTTTTTTCTGAGCTATGAATGCCCTGTGGAAGTCCACTGAGTTGCCCCACAGAATAAGGCCATATCGCAGGAGAGATGAAACATACCCGTGATACGCTAATTTAGGTACATAGGTAAAGACCTAATATTATTTTATTAATGTATTATTTTAAGAGCTGTAGATTTTGTTATGATTAAATAAATAAAAAGAGGCTAGGGCATTTTCCGTTCCTAGCAGTATTGCCTAGGAATCTTGCACAACCACATAAAATACACATTTATTACGAATACAAAGAATTAGTATGTTGATTGTTTGCCGAGGTTAATTCGGATTTTTCCGTCATTACCTATTTGCACAGAAACTTTAAAGTAAGGCATTGGTATTTCAAGGTAGAGCTTAGCTCCACAATGCACCCCCCCCCCCCTTAGCTATAGCCCTGGGGTCACCCTAATTGGACGTAGTTTAGCAATAAGGACCCAAACCACAAAAAAGTAAAAAAAAAAACAGGTCGACGTCGATCGATTGGTGCGGTAACCCCTTAGCTTAGCGCGTTTTTGACTTTTTTGTGGGTTGGATCCTTATTGCTAAACTACGTCCAATTTACCTTCTTTCGATGGACACTTTTGGATATGTCGTAGTCGGATGTTATATTTAGCCATTTAAATTATATCCAGGCATCCGGCTGCGACACACACAGAGATGCTCTTTTCTTCTACCACAGATTACTGTTTAACCGTTAAATGCATACAGTTGCCCGTCCGAATAGAATTTTTTTTTACAAAATGTCTTTGGACAGGTCTTCGTTACTGATTTCTTTGTTAACCTTACAGAACGGCAAGGAACTACGCCATACAGCCTTTATAATCTTTACCTCTTTTATTATGATAATATTACGTATGATAACGAACACGATGAAGGTGAAAGTCAGTGTAGCGTAGTGTAAGTGATAGCGAGACTTTACTATCAACGGGCGGACTTCTTGGAGTAAAACGAAAAACTCTACACTTGATCCGTCAAATTGCCGCCAAAAAGTCTACGCAACTCAATATTCAGGCATAGAGCCTAGACTTACAGCAAAATAAAAAGTATCGTTAAATTCGGGGGTAGTTTTTCAGTCATACTTCATTACAAATGAGTAAGTTTATGTATTAGTTACGAGTTTTTTGATTCTAGGTTTTAGATTAAATAATCTATTCTTCAAAATTTTAAAACTTATAACCGAGTTGAAGTTAATGTAAATATTGATATTTAATACATTTATCTTCTGATTTGTGTGTATTTCTATGTCAAGTTATTTACCTTATAAGAAGGACAAGGAACTACAGGTAAATTACTTTCGAGACGTTTTTGCATTTGTAGTAGTATTTATTTGTATATTTACACGAATTCTAAACTTGAAATTTGAATTTCCTTGTACAGTCAGAAAAAAGAGATTTGTTACATTTTGAAGAAGAAAATATGTTGACAATGAAAAGTCAATGGCACAAACTAACTAGTGATGCTACGCATCAGACGAACGTCAAGTACAACACTACAACTAAGTACAACACTAGCAACTAGGAACTTGAGGAACTTTTCAATTTGACAACTATTTTTTTTTATTAGATTGTCCTTCGTTTCTTAATTTTAAAATGACGGCATTGGATTTTGGCGTAATGCCATTGTGGCAGGCGAAATCAATGATGTACGGTTTTAGGTTATGTTTCAACGTTTTAATTATGTTAAAACTACTTTTATTATATTAATACTTGAAATTGGCAGAAATAGTTATTATGTAGTAACTACAGCTAATTGCCATAAAACGCAAAATTTAATTTAATTTTCAATCAATCAGCTCGATCTGCCATTACGGTTTCAATGTTTGATGAGTGAGGAGTTGGCATTGATCAATTTCCGTAACATAACCTCTCAATTACCAAATGTAGTTTGGAGGTGGTGACGCAATAAAACCAGAAACCTTTTAAATTCACTCAGTCTATTATTTTCAAACACTTAAACGTAGTTACATAAGTCAGTATAATAAGTCCTTATCTTATGTAATACAAGTTGACCTAGCGAGGCGGTGTTGCGCAGACGACTGACTGCCTAGAACACGCGGCAGTCCAGTCTGGGGTTTTGCTGACTTTTCTAACAATGTATAGCCGCTACATCACACCCCTTCTTTTTAAAAAAAATTTATAAACTATCTTTACCAAAAAAAATTTATACAATTCAACAAACAAACATCCTGTATCTCGTAAGTGCTATTGCATTTTAATTATACCTTGGAGAGAACAAAAACAAAACAAAAAATTTTTACCAGTTTTAAAAAAAATATGACTCCATAATATTACCTTACACTAAACTTATTACCGAAGTGTACCAGATGACGTTGATTCGACATGATTGCTGAATCTGTGTTTACATTACGGGTCACTAGGTCTGATATCGCATTCCAAAGCTCAATGCTCTTTGTTTCTTACAATCTATTTATAGAACAAAATATGTTAAGGCGATGCTTCGTAACAAAATATGTTAAGGCGATGTTTCATACACAATGTACCTGTAATTGAATTATTTTACAAAAATTTGAAATAAGAAATTAGCAACAATAATTATTTATAAGTTGTTTGAAATGGGTACAAAATTAATTACACGTAATTTAAAAAATATCACTTATACAACACAAAAAAAATAACATTTTGCGGATACCTATTTTTCAAGGGCCGACTTGATGTAGGTACTTGACCTAATAATAATCATTAAAATATTAAGGGTATATTGCCCGAGAGGCCGGTCTGCAATATAAAAAAAAAACGTCCCTTAGGACTCACCTTGCCTCCTCTCGCGACAATAGCCAAAAAAAAAACTCCCTCATCGGCCGACCTGTATCGGCTTATACCGTGCCGCTTGCGTCACTAGCTGCTTTCCACATGGCTCTTACTCTGTTATCCATCCAGCTTCGAGTGTTTTTACGACATTTTTGAATGCAATAGTACACGAAAATTAATACCATCATTATGAATACTGCAAATACAATTGCTCCGAAAAGCTTAACGTGCGTTATTATTTCATTAGTACTGGCGTTATTTGCACCATTTTGTGCTATGATTATTTCTTGTTCTTTACTATACGATTTACCCATTTTTGGATTGAACAAAATGTTAAATACGAGTTACTACGTTAAATTCTTTTGCAATTAGAATAATGTATGATTAATAACTATGTGAACTCATCTATTTCATTTCATCCAACATCAGCAAATCGCACCGGCTGCTTAACTGCGCGGCCACTGCGCGTGGTTAAAGGTTTAGGCGGTAGCGATTTTTGCACCTGTGGAACATCATTAATAAATTTTTTACTATTTGAGAACGTAGAATTTCTATTTCCATCATTGGAATCTGCTTCATATAAGCAGTAAGCGGGTTTCACTCTATCTATGGAAACGGTTGTTCGACGGCCCCCTATTTCAATGGTCATACTCTTCGGTGATCTATATAGCCGCTACATCACACCCCTTCTTTTTTAAAAAAAAAAAATTTTATAAACTATCTTTACCAAAAAAAAATTATACAATTCAACAAACAAACATCCTGTATCTCGTAAGTGCTATTGCATTTTAATTATACCTTGGAGAGAACAAAAACAAAACAAAAAAATTTTTACCAGTTTTAAAAAATATGACTCCATAATATTACCTTACACTAAACTTATTACAGAAGTGTACCAGATGACGTTGATTCGACATGATTGCTGAATCTGTGTTTACATTACGGGATACTAGGTCTGATATCGCATTCCAAAGCTCAATGCTCTTTGTTTCTTACAATCTATTTATAGAACAAAATATGTTAAGGCGATGCTTCGTAACAAAATATGTTAAGGCGATGTTTCATACACAATGTACCTGTAATTGAATTATTTTACAAAAATTTGAAATAAGAAATTAGCAACAAATAATTATTTATAAGTTGTTTGAAATGGGTACAAAATTAATTACACGTAATTAAAAAAAAAAATCACTTATACAACAAAAAAACATTTTGCGGATACCTATTTTTCAAGGGCCGACTTGACGTAGGTACTTGACCTAATAATAATCATTAAAATATTAAGGGTATATTGCCCGAGAGGCCGGTCTGCAATATAAAAAAAACGTCCCTTAGGACTCACCTTGCCTCCTCTCGCGACAATAGCCAAAAAAAAAACTCCCTCATCGGCCGACAAGCGGCCTAATTGTCTAACTTCAACACCTATCATGATCCCTTTCGAAGGTAAAGTGGTTGCGATAGTGATCAACGGAATTGTCTAATTTCTACGATCGCAATCGCTGTTGGATTTATGGTGTATTGAATGATATTGAATGCCATAGAGCGGTGTGAAGTTAGCGTGGGAACCGTCGCAGTAGTCATATTTTAGGTCTCATTGGTGGTATGAAGAGCGGGGGAAGGGAATGAATTTACCAGAATGTTGCTACTTTATCGGATTACCCGGAATGTCGGGTAAGAATTACCCGTAATACTTAGCTAAAAAATATTTTAACTGTGATTTCTTTGCTTTTCGTTTATGGTAACATTTTAGAAATCCTTTTTTTGTAATAAAACACTGCGAATTGTTTTATTTCGTTGAAAATTGAGTCAAAATAAAGCAAAAGGTTTTATAAACACTACCCAGACTACAGACATGGGAAATATTAGATGTGACAACACTGAGTGAATGAGTGATTGATTTAGTCACTCATTAGTGCTTCTCTTTTGTTCTTGTCGCTATCTCTCTTGCTCGTACTTACGGTTGGAAAATTGTTATTGCATTGTTTAGTTGTTGATTTAATTGTCAAGTTTCGTTGTTGTTATAATTTAATGATTTTGCTTATTGTTCGGATTAATCATGCTGAAGCATCACCCGGCATCGCATCGGCGGGCCCGAAAAAGTCGAAAATCATTCCAAAATAAAAGTTGCACGAAACTATTTTGTAATTGCTTGTACGTGCGCATACCCCCGAAGAAGCTCACTCACTTCACACCGGTCAAGTTATTTTGCGCTAGCTGCGTTTTGTTGCTTTGGTTTTTTCCAAATTGTTGGTTTATTATAATAAATTCAAACCACAATTTACTTGTATTAAATCATTATAATTACGATATATGTTTATAAAACAATATCAAAATGTGAAATATTTCTAGATTCAAGTTAAAATAACATTGTTTTTAGATGACTGAAGGTATCAATCATCACTGTAATTTAAATAGCAAAACGCAAGATAATAATAATGATTGTCACTGACATAATGTTTCATAAAACATCAACATGTTTTGCGATATTTGATTAACAAAGTATACAGAAAAGCAAAGAACTTAGGATTATTTGTTAAAATAATTGGTATTCTTAGAATCGGGCTACAGACGATCTTCCTCCGATTTCGTGTGCGTTGTTTTGTTGTGCTAACTCCTGATCGACCGAAATAGCGCGGTTATAGGTGCTGCTATTTACCCTAGTCAGGTATAATTGTATCCAATCTAATAAACATTGCATATAACTAAATATATTATGATTATTTCTGATTTATTTATATTTTTACAGATTCCTAGGAAGGCCCAAGCTAGCAATGCTTGCTGGAGCAGAACTCACGCCAGTGAGTTAAATTCTCAAGAAAGAAATATCATTCAAGAAGCTCCAGAATTATTTAAGGAAGTTGAAGAAGCTGTAGTTCCAGACCTGGGTGATCTTTAAGGGGTTGATGCAAGTGCGCTAATAAAGCTTTCTCAGTTCAGTCATACACCTGACACCCCAAATCATTACTTTGTGTATGGTTACACAAATATTGAGACTATGTGTTCCTCAATATTTAAAAATCACATTTTAGTGAATTGTAAATTGTGTGTGACAAAAAATTTATGTCTGTGTTAGGAACATTGTTCTTTCTGTAACTGGGAATAATTGAATATTATGAATTATTTAAATGAATTTAATTCAACACAATTGGAGGAGATGTTGATTCTTTTGAGCAGTAAGAGTGTGAATTGGATTTTGAAAACACTAAAGAAATGAATAACACTTTATAAGTACTCAACAGGACTTTCAGTACAAAACTTTATAAGTGTATTTAATATGATTGAAAATGATTTAAATCATTGCAAAAAGAAAAAACTTGTTTTAGGACTCTTAGTAGTAAAATTAAGAACTATGTTTCATATATTGTGTTATATATATAGTGTTTTTTTAGCTGTAAGCTTCCCAAACATTTGTAAAATAAAATAAAATATCCAGCGTTTTTAATATTAGCACTTATGTTGTTCAGAAATTATGTAACAATTGTAAGACATTGCTTGATGACAAATTATGGAAAAATTAATTGCTTACTATTGTAATTGTTTGATAGGGACAGTCAGTCAGTTTTGACAGTACAGTTGGGACTTGTGCTCATGTGATGACACTAGTTTGGTACTTTGGTTGGGCTCAGCATCAAACTAATAACGCTCCCCAGATGGTTGGTAGATGAAATATTATTAAGAGATGGTGTTGAATAAATAAATAACAGTATCTAAAAGGTAGTTTTATTTATTATTCAAAACTTACCTTTACTTTTATCTAATAGCCAATACACATTTGTTATACATGTAGTGCCGTGGGATAGTAGAACATTTTATCTTATTAAGTATACATATACATTGTTTATTTTTTAGCCCATAATTCAACTTCAATCAAGGAATACAATATACATTCAGAAATAGCAATAAGAGTTTCATGTTACACAATTCCTACAACAATAACATTCATATTGCAATTATATCCAAAATATGGATACAGCCTGATAAAAAATTAAATATAAATAAAAATTTTATAATATATATAATTTTAATAAAAAGGTTACAATATTGAAAGAAAAGATATTAGCAATATACAGTATGGTGTTGCTATTTTAATTCATAACAAGATTATTACAGCTGTTTACAAAAAAATGTGCTAATTTAGTGTCAGAAATTAGCATTATAAGTTTCTATTGCCACATTAACTGCTGTCTGTTCTTTGATAAACATAAATTGATGCTCTTATCAAGTCAATACCTAAGTTAATGTGATTTTAATGCTCATTATACATCTTGGGGAAGCAATACTACTAATTCTAGAGTAGAGCTATATATATAGCTAATAGGAAATAGATAATAGTGAATTGGTCTTTTTTAATAATGGTATGGTGCGTTAAGTTGTTTCTCTCTTGTGGTGTCTCAATGGTCCCTCCAACTGACTTCAAACAAATCTTTCTTTTGGATGGTCTGTCTATGATGATCCACTTAATCTTCCTATAAATATTAATATTTTGTCAATATTTCAAAGTAAAAAGTTAAGCATATGATAAATAGCATACACTAAATTTAAATTGGAAAATATAGGTTAAAAATGTACATTCAGAATGGCTTAGTATTCGGTATCAGGATTCTTCATTAGGAGGCTTGTAATCTAGGTTTAAAGAACTTCTTGCTTGGTTGTGATACTTGTCTCAATAGTTCTTGTCATAGAAAGTCCAAAAAAACTTCACTTCTTCGGTGGAATGACAAATGCTCAGAAACTATTCAGAACTCTAAACTGCATAATTTAATTTTAAAAATAATCCTTCCGGGAAAGATATCTTGAATTTCTGTCCTGGATTTCAGCTGCCCAAGTTAGGAATAAAATAATTGTTGAAATTAATAGAATTGTTTCTTAATTTGATGATTAGATAATCATAGTGCAACAAATTAATAAAATACAGATGCTATAAAGCAATATTAATGTAACTGCAAGGTAGGCCGGAAGACATTGGGTTGCTGAGCACACATTGCCACAATCATTTGGTACCTTGGTTGGGCAAGGTATGAAAATAATGTTGTAACACCTGCCCAGTCATTAGATAATGTACTTCTCATATATGAATAAGAATAAATGCATAAAACTATGTCTTTTATTTATTTTTAAGATTAGAGATTTCATTTCATTTCAAATAATTCTTAATATCATAATTCCAGTACCTTGTTTTACCTAGACCATATAAAAAATTTTGTGAAAGATGTTGGGCACCTTTAAGCCAGACCATGTATGGCAATTGTACACATTCACACAAAAAAAATACTCCAGACTATTTACAATTATCCTAATTCTCCTGTTAGTGAACAAAATCAGCATTATGATAATCATTGTTAGTTTTATATTAAAGCAAGAACAATGCTTTGGTATTCCTTACATTTTGTTGAAAAACTCTGAAAAAGGAGTGTTTGATTTTTGGAAAGTACAATCTATGGCTGAACAATGATATTCCACATCTTACATCCTGCGTTGGAAAAGTCTGAACAGTTGTTAAAGCAACAATTGGAAATATAAGAAGAGTAAAATAATATTTTACCTGCTTATCAATTTAGGTTTCGTAAGGAAATGTCGGCTCGTAATAGTATTTGCCAATTACAGCTGGATATTAAAAACACTTCAAACATAGAGAACTTTTTAATGTCCGTTTACTTTGATGTTGCTGGAGCTTTAAATAGTGTTAATATTGATGTTCTCTGTTCTGAATTGCAGTTTATAGCTGTTCCAAACGAGATTGTTCTTAGGGCACATGATTTCTTGATTAATAGAGAAGTCTAATTATATAGACCCAAGCTTGCTCGTGTCGGGCTTTTCAAGGTCTTTCTCCGCTAATTTGTATTCTATAAACTTTCGTCCTTCACATTAAATCTTTATTTTTCTTCAAATAGGTTGTATATGAATAATACTCCTCAAAAAACATTGGAAGGGCTGCAAAATAGCTATTGCCATGTTGGAGGTAAAATAATCAAACATGATGCACATATTTAAATAGACGACTCTTTGACGTGTGGAACATATACATATGTTCTTTATTTTAAAGAAAAAATTGAAAAATAAACTCGTAATTGCTGATAGATTGTAGAAATTATTTGCCAACAACGTTCAAAAGAATTTCAGACCATCATTCATATAAGATACACAATTCCAATTTTATGTCAAAAAGATGAAATCATTCATTCAAAAAGCGTCTTTTTCGCTTTCGCCATCATGTGTGAAATATCTGTAGCGTGAAGGAAGTTTATATGCTTCAACTGTCAAATTCAAAGGGATCCTGATAGGTGTTGAAGTTACACAATTAGGCCGCTGTATCGGCTTATACCGTGCCGCTTGCGTCACTAGCTGCTTTCCACATGGCTCTTACTCTGTTATCCATCCAGCTTCGAGTGTTTTTACGACATTTTTGAATGCAATAGTACACGAAAATTAATACCATCATTATGAATACTGAAGGTCGCTTTGAAAGCACGTTTATTACAGAATAAAAATGGGTCATGGGTTGATGAACTGCCAACGGTCATGCTGGGGCTACGTGCAGCATGTCGTAGCGACAGCGGCGTCAGCGCAGCTGAAATGGTATTAGGGCACACGTTACGCTTGCCTGGCGATTTTTATGTCGATTGCGCGAACGCAGAAACGTCGCAAGAAAAATACGTAGGTAAATTACGCAATATTATACAAAGTCTCCGGCCCCAGACACGAGAAAATAGCGATTCTGGTACAATTTTCGTTCATAAAGATTTAAAATCATGTAGTCATGTTTTCGTACGAAATGATTTAGTGCAAAGGCCATTGATGCCTAGTTATAGTGGACCGTATCTTGTGATAAATAGATCACCAAAGAGTATGACCATTGAAATAGGGGGCCGTCGAACAACCGTTTCCATAGATAGAGTGAAACCCGCTTACTGCTTATATGAAGCAGATCCCAATGATGGAAATAGAAATTCTATGTTCTCAAATAGTAAAAATTTTTTTTAATGATGTTCCACAGTTTGGATGTAATACAAGTTGACCTAGCGAGGCGGTGTTGCGCAGACGACTGACTGCCTAGAACACGCGGCAGTCCAGTCTGGGGTTTTGCTGACTTTTCTAACAATGTATAGCCGCTACAGTAGTAATTAATTTGTGTTTATGGTGCTTCACAATGTACAAGTGCTGTATAGTGAATGAGAATGTAAGCGAAAGGACGTTACTTTCCATCACTTTCCAAGAACTGAGATAGGGCTTAACATTGGTTACGGTGCTTTGTGCTTACAAGGTTTAAGTGTGGTAAAACTTCGTCAATTGGTTGTGAGCCAAAAACATTTTGAGAAGAAATGTTTTCTGGGTTACTCAACAAGAATAACGGTGTTTAATTGGTGTAATGTAATAGAGTTGTAACGTAGTACCAGTAAAACACCAAAACTCTCTTCTATGTTTATTTTTTCGGTAAAATTTAAAATATACAAAAATGCCTGTAAATACAAACAGAAAAATATAAACAAAATTGAAATAAAAAAATAGTCACACAAAATAGAACAGAAATATTAATACAATTAAATTTGATCTGAAAAGAAAAAAATAACAATAAAGTAAGATTTTAATGAATGAGAATCCTTACCAAAAATTTTGGCTACGCACACTCGTGAACGTAAAAATAAATTATAGGTTTCTTAAAAAAAACTTTGATTGTAGATAATAAAATATCTTAACTATGTAATTTTGAATAATAAACTCGGAAACAATAATAAATAAATAGATTCAAGTTGCTTTGATGGATAATATTTCGTGACTGACTTGTCAAATCAAAACATTGCCGTTCTCCGACACTACGTAATTCCTAGTTTAAAATTACGTCGGGAACGACAAAAAAAAATAAAATTTACTGACAAAAAGAGGTCGAAATAGACAACCGTCACAGAGTATTGAAAGGTACTGATGTTTCGCTTCTAGAAAATAAAAATTGTCCTCCCATGCAATACAAACAAAGCATATAAAGATATAAAACAAAGTTTAGAAATAAAAAAGAAATTATAAATATACAAGTCTTTTATCTATTTTACCTTCTTTATCTTTAAGATTGTTAAAATATCTTGTAGAATAGGAGAGGGGCTTTCGCGCTTCCACAATGGCATTACGCCAAAATGCCGTCATTGTAAAATTAAGGAACTAAAGTCAATCTAATTTAAAAAAAATAGTTGTCAAATTGAAAAAGTGGGTTCCTAGGGTTGTAGTTAGGAAGACGTTCATCTGATGCGTAGCATCACTAATTAGTTTGTGGGTCATTACATGAAATTGACGTTTTGTAAGGGAGGAAAATAAAGTCAATGTTTTAAAAATTTTATATATTTATTTCAACAAAGTATGAACCATTGCTATCTGTACACTTTTGCCATCTCATAGGTGGTTCATTGATCCATTCGGACGGAAATCAATAAAATCTTTGAAGGAGCTTTGGACTGCCCCATCGGAGTTGATTATTTTCCCTTGGAAGAAGTTATCCAAATTTCCCAAAAAAAATGGTAATCTGTTGGAGCAAGGTCCGGGGAGTACGGTAGATGTCTTAGACATTCCAATTGAAGCTCCTCTAATTTGGTAGCTATCTGTTGTGCAGTGTGTGCGATTTACCAGCCTCGGTTGTTTAGCAGCTAGCTATTCCATGATGGTTTGCAGTTGCTGACAATAGACATCTGCCGTAATCATCTGGCCAGATTTAAGAAAGCTGTAGTGAATGACACCGGCACTAGTCCACCAAACGCTCACAAGTATCTTTTTTTGAGTCAATTTTCGCTCTGGGCTGGATTTGGCTGGTTTGCCAGGGTTTGTACAGGGGTCGTACAGGATCCACTTTTCATCACAGGTAATGATTCGATTTAAAATCCTTTCATTATTGTGCTGGTTGAGTAATGTATCGCAGCAGTCGACGCGCGTTTGTCGGTTTGCTGCACTAAATTCATGTGGTCACCCACCTCTCAATCTTTTCCACCTTCCAAACTTGCTTCAAGGGGATTAAAACAGTTTTGTCACTAACACCGCAGCCTACATCTAACTCGGACGTGGTTTGCGATGGATCCGCTTCCACAATAGCCTTCACTTCTTCATTATCAACTTTGGTCTCCGGCTGTCTACTAGGCATGTTCTGGAGGTCGATATTTCCAGAACGAAATCGTTGGAACTAAAAACGCACTGTATTTTCTTTTGCGACACCGCCACCATAGACAGCATTAATACTACGAGCCGTTTCTGCAGCACTGCTGCCACAGTGTAGCTCGTACTCGTAAATAACGCGATATTCCAAGTTTTCCATTTTGTAAACTAAGTGACGCAAAGGAAAAAAACAAAAGAGGAAAAAGCAAATGAATTACGGTTTCCGAAACACAAATGCGTGAGTAAATAGCTGTATAAATTCGAAATTGGAATTCTTAACCAAAGAGGAGATAATACACATCAAAGTGGCCAGTACGACAAAACACCAATTTCATATGTATATTTGGTTTTAGTTAATAAATTAATGAATTGATTTTATATGTGGTTTATACTTATGATTTATAATATTTATTGTACCTACAGTGTTATTATTGTAAAGTCGTTAATAAATAATGGTTCCGATGTTGGAAAACGTCTTCCGAAACGGAAGACACTTTGTAAAATTTGTACAAATATTTCGAAAATGAATGCAACAGCAATCCGAGCAGTACTGGGACTCCCGCTCAATTAGTTAGTTAGTTAGTTAATTGACAAATGGCAATCAGCTGCGATTGGTGTGGCGGGCTATTTCTGCCAGTGTCGCGTACTGGTGGGACAAAGTACAAAAAATAAAATAAAAATTGCCAAAAAATTTATTCCGTTTTGCATTGGGATATATTATAGGCTAAAACAAAATAAAACACACGTACAATAACTTACTCGTACTAATACATGCTCAAACTAAACTAAACTTACTTACCAAAAGGAAAAAAAGAATTATAATAATACAGTAGACTTCAAGGGACCGGCGATTTTATGTCGTACTAACCGGATGACGTATAAAACGGATATTTACATATGTATGTAACTATGTATTATAAGTGCGAAAGTTTGATTTTCCTATTTAGGTAAATAAAACATGTTGTAGGAATCAGTTACATATGTTTATTTTAATTATTCTTATATGTACACAAATAAATAGTACAAACATAGGTACGTAATGTACTGTTATACTGTCACTAACGTAGGAAATCTGTTATTTGGGTTTGTTTTTGACAGACTTTTGTTCGGTAGTAAGAACTTCGGACAGCATTGTGAATTCGTGACATCATTGTTTTCATATGGTCATCATCAAAGTTAGTCTGAACAAATACATTAAGCGTTTCCGCAGCCTTCAGAGCTTCAGATACACTCAAGGTTGGATAAAACTCTGGTTCGTCATCATCACCGTCGCTATCTTTGCTATTCGCGTCGTCGGCGATGATATTATCCACAATGTTTTCATCAGACGGCTCTTCACAAGTGGCGACAGCATCATCGACACGCGCGTATTGTTCAAAGTCCTCGTTTGTTATGGGTAACTGATGCTTATCATTAGCCTTCGCCCAAATTCTCAGCGGTACGTCGTCTTCTTCGTTAAAATCATCTGAAGTTATGGTACATTCTCCATTGCTTCGGACAAAACCAGCATGTTTGTAACAGTTAAAAATTGTTCCTTGCTTGAGTTGAGTCCAGGCATCTTGAATCATTAGAATAGCGTCAAGAACAGTGATCTTCGGGCACTCAACACTACTGCATCCGCCATCTAGAAACTGGATCATTTTTAAAACAAGGTTTTTATGAAAATGTGCTTTCAAAGCTCGAATGATCCCTTGATCCATGGGTTGCAACACTGATGTCGTGTTTGGAGACAGAAATACTAGGGTTATGCTTTTCAAGTCTGCAATATGGGGATGTGCAGGACAGTTGTCAACTAACAGCAGGATTTTCTTATTCTTTTTCGTAAGTTCACGATCCCATGCGCATGCCCATTTGATAAAAATGTCACCAGTCATCCAGGCTTTTCGATTGCTCTCATAATCCACTGGCAAATGCCGTACATTCTTAAAACATCTGGGACGTTGAGATTTCCCGATTACGAGAAGTTTTTTTTTAGCTGTGCCACTCATGTTGGCTGCCACCATCACTGTTATTCGCTCCTTTGATAATTTTCCTCCTGTACATTTTTCACCTTTACATTTCAACGTCTTGTCTGGGGTTAATTTATAAAACAACCCGGTCTCATCTGCATTAAAAATTTCATCATCACTAAATTGAGCACGTAGAGTAGGCCAAACTTTTTCTAACCAATCGTGTACATCACTCTGTTGTACTGACAAAGACTCGCCAACAATCTTTCCACTGACGATGTTGTGTCTTACTTTAAAACGGTTTATCCAACTCATGGAACATATGAAATTTTGCATGTCTAACTGTCTAGCAAAAAAATTTGCTTTCTCTTGTAGCAGAGGTCCATTAAGAGGTATTCCCCGGTCGCGCTGAAGCTTAAACCACTGTAACAATGCCTTATCCAACTGCTAATGAGTAGAAGTTCTTACACGTTTGCATTTCAAAACATTGGCATTAAATAGCGGCTCGATCTTGTATTTATTCTTCTTTATTGTTGATATTGTAGAATGAGATACGCCAAATTCCTTTGCGAGGGTCGCGTTTGATTCACCAGCTTCTAATCTGTGTAATATTGCACTCTTTTCTTCAATTGTAAAACACTTTCTCTTCACAGAACTGATTTTATGGCGCTAAGGAGAATTGAACGGTGAAGCGCGCGGGGAAAGTGAGGGGGCAGAGGTATTGGTCATTTGTTACCTAAATTGAAACAAAACACGGCGCGTCGTTTTAAACGGACGAATAATCGTAAAAACTGGTCGCTATAAACGGTTTTTCGCTCAAACCGGAGTCGCACTAAACGGTTACATTTTCTCAGTCTCTAACTATTGAACCGAACTTGAGTAAATAATATCGACACTAAAAACGGTTAGTCGTTATAAGCGATGTCGTTATAAATGAATTCTACTGTATATATTAAACAAAATACTTACTAACAATGTACAGTCAAAGGCTAGTATTAAATCGATGAATGAATTTACATAATATAATTAAAATCTTGGGGCTGTAAGTAGAGAGGAGAGTCTTGATATTAGTTGGGCGCTGAATCTTAGGAAGAAGGAAATCAAATAGTGATACCGGAACGAGCGGGCAATCAAAAAATATATGGTCCACTGTTCCTAAATCCTGACCACAGTCACAGAACGGGGAAGAGCGAATTCCAATCCTGTTAAGGAAAATTGGGGAACAGCAGTGGCCTAAGCGAAGTCTAGAGATAACTGATGTTGTCCTTTTATCTACCTTTCTAAACTTAAAAAACCAAGGTCTATCGGGAATTAAAGGTTGGATGTCACCGTAGTGCTTACCTTTAACTTTCCGCGACGCCTCCCATTCGGAAGTCCACACGGCCTGTAGGTAGGATTTAACTAGGAGACACAAATCCTGAGCGAAGCACATGTAGTAATCTGCGGAACCGATTTGGATGGAATCTTTCGCAAAGCCATCAGCTGTAACGTTACCTGTGATATCAGAGTGACTAGGAATCCTGGCTAACTCAATATTTATAGCCCGGGAACTGCAACAGAATAGGACATGTCTAATTTTGTTTATTATAGGGAATTTAGAGCCTAATTTAAACGGGTTGCCTTCCAAAGCTTGAAGACAGCTTAGACAGTCTGTAAATGCAAAGGAATTATTTAAGTTGTTTTCAGCTATATACTTAACTGCTTCTAAAAGCGCAATAGCCTCACCTGTGAAGACCGTAGATTGAGGAGGAGACTTGAAAGACAACAGGACCGAGAATCGTGGAATCCACACGGCTGACACTACGTCTCCCGTAGAAGAGAGTTTAGAGGCGTCCGTATAGACCTGAAGCCAGTCCCTATATTTTCTGTCTACAGCACACAAGAATGCGGAATTGGCGTTTGGATCGTTCTTGGCAATGCCAAAACTTGTGTCTATAGTCGGGGTAAAAATCAGCGAATTATAAGGGAAAGTAAAAAGAAAATGACGGGCGCTTTTAAAAACTGGAGTACGGGAGATGTCCAGATTAGCACAACTTTTTATGAGACAGGGGGGAATTTTATTTAACCAATACCTAGAGTTTTCGATGGACCGTTTTTAAAAAATGAGTTTAAGATGAAGTAGATGAGATGAAAGTTGTAACGACTTATTTTTTCCAAAGCTGATTGGCGCATAGATTTATTTTTATAATCTTCTGATGATATGTCCCATAAACATGCATTTTCTCTGCATAAAGTAATAAACTGTAAAGTTTGCTCTTCAGTTAACTTTTTCATTCTTTCTTCGCAATCCAGGTAAAAATCCACAAAAACGAACAAAACGTGTTTCCTGTCCAATTGTTTTGTCAGCACTGGAATGACACTGGATTGGCCGTCTCATTATACCAGTAACACTGGAATGGCCGTGCTGGATTCAAAAGTTGATCGCCAATCCAGTTTCTGCACTGATTTGCTTACTGGATTCCGTGCATTCCAAATCAGTACAAATTCAGTTGTCACCGTTAGGTATCCTTTGTACTAAAACTAGAATACTTTACGCTGGGCACACACAGCACTCAGCACAAGCACAACACAGCACAGCACTTTGAAGACTAAGAGACTTAGTCGCAAAGAAAAAAATCACTTCGATAGCGCTCGGAGGGAGTAAGAAAACCCAGAAAAACCGTATCACGGAACCAACACGCTATACTGTGACGTCAGTAAACTGAGCACCACTGAATAACGGGAAGAGACCGATCATTCGGAGTGGTCTTGGAACGTCCGTAACAAATCTGCAGCAGTTTAGGCACTGGATAGTATGTAAGATGTACAGTTCTACTTGAATTGAAGAATTAAAAACAAGTAAGTTCTTTGGAAGTTTTTGGCCTGAAAATGAGATTACAACTGAACCTGTAGGTAACCAGACTGTACCGGATAAGCTTACATTTACGTTTGAGTCCCCTAGCTTTAAGCACTACACCGCATCCGTAGGAGGGAGAAATTGCCAACACAAATTCTTCCAAGGACCATGAGGAGGGCACTCCACGCACAAGACCCATACGGGTGACGTTGTACGTGGGAATAATGGCGATGAAATTGTTGGACGAAACACTTTGATTCTTAATAACATCATTAGCTGCCCCAGCGGAGGTGAACTCAACCGAGGCCCGGTTCCTACCAACACTCTTTACCCCGTCTAATTTAATGCCATTAATTTTGTTGTAAAATAAAAATTTACTGAAAGTTAGGGGGTTCAGAGTAGTTCCGGCAGAAGGGTTAGCCGCAGCCTTGGAGACATGCACAATAAATGGCCCTGAATCGTTGACGGAATAAATCTTAGTTTCAGTAAGACTGGGGTAGGAGTACAAAAATTGAGACAAACTGGCAGGATCTAAAACTGCTTTCTTGGGGAATGGAGTATCATCTGAAAGATCACTCGAAAGAGCATTCGGCCGCTTCCTGGACTTAGCGAGAGAAGAATGGCTGAACAAATCCTGTGAGACGTCCCTAGTGTCCAGAGGTGACGAAGCGCGCGGAACGCCAGGATCCGGAGGTTTTGGGGTAATGACCTCACCATCCATTATACATCCGAAAATAAATATACAAATACAAACTACAGCTAAAAGTAGGTACTTAAACTACTTTCCACTACTGGATTGGATCCAAAACCAAAGATAGATTTAAACCGTGTTTACACCACAAACGCCAAGCTGACCAAGTGTTTCTATAGACGGTACTTTTTCTACAGTCAGATAAGGAATAGAAGATTGAACTTGTCATAAAGACATGAACCTAATGCTGCGTTTCGTTTGCCGATTACAGCGCTCACAGCGCTAAAAGTGCTCAAAACCGTACCGATTCGTTTGAGCGCGCTAAAAGTGCTATCAGTGCTATTGCAATCGGAACGGTAAATATCGCGCTAACATTCTGATTGTTCGTCGCTTAAGTCTAAAGTTACAATTTCATTAAGATCTTTGACCCTGAATGCAGCAGGAGCCATTTTTTCATATTATTACAAAATAAAATTAATAAGCAAGCTTTTAAAATCTTTAATCGACTAATAAAAACATCAACAAAGTAACCTCATGTGTCAGTATTGACAGGCCGCTCACAGCGACCATGCTTCGTAGCTTGGGCACTGTGAGCGGGAAGATGGCGGCGTTTATGACGTCATTGATGACGTATCGATATCGCTGTGAGCGCGCTCACGGGCAATCGGAACGGGTATATGAGCGCTGTAATCGGCAAACGGAACGCAGCATAACAGTTGATTGACTTGACAGATCACCTTTCCAAAACGTGCCACAAAATAAATAAACAAAATTTTGTAATTGAGTAGAATAATGTGAAAAAGTAACAATTATCATGGTCAATGTTAGAACTGCAGCATCTGCATACAAGTTACTTAATGGAGTCATCTGTGTTTATAAACCATCTTGTGTATCTACTAAACAAGTACAACACACAATAAAAACAAATCTTTGCAGAGGTTAGTTATTATTTGTATACGTGTTTAGCGTTGCCAGGCTTTTTGATTGCATGTCCGGCCAAAATAAACGTGTCCGGCTTTTGTTAGGCTTTTTAATTTTTTTAGGAGGGCCGAGCGCAGGCGACGAGTCTTGAAAAAGCTTGATTTTACATAGAATTTTTTTGTCGTACGTATTAATACTGAGACAAAATCCTCAATAATGCAGGGTGTCCGGCCTTTCTAACCAAATGGCCAAACTGGCTGGTCTGTCCGGCTATTAGGTTTGGTGACCTGGCATCCCTATACATGTAGCTTATTTTTTAACGATAAAAATGAAATGTTCTTTGTGCAGATCTCAATGCATTGCCGGATAGACCCCAGGAACAGAGAGTTGAAATTCTAGGAGGTACAAATGAGCCTATGGAGGTGAAACTTTTACCAAACTATGCTGACAATCCGCTGGTCTGTGGAGTAAGATACATTGATGAAGACATAAGATGCAGTTGGGCTACACATTTAGGATTATTTAGTAGTGGACTATTAAGTGGGTAACTAGACACATTATGAAGAAATTTGTATTTTTGTTGATTTCATGACAGATCTTGAAATATAAAAAGCAATTAAAATTAATGAAATATTGTTTACAGTTTTAGGTATAAATGAGGGTACTAAATTAACTTATAAAATTAATGTGGCCAGATTGACAAGGGCATTCAAAGTTCATGGTCAGTTAGGGAAAGCAACTGACACTTATTTTTGGAATGGGAGGACAATTGAGCGGTCCACATTTGGTCATATAACAAGAGCTAAGATGGATTCTGTTGTAGCACACATGCAGGCAGCCCATCAGAAAACAATGTTTCAGTAAGTTATCACTTCAAATCACATTGTATGTAATGTTTTTATACCAATATATCAGTTTCAACATGGATTCTAATATTTATATGATAATTATATAAATCCATCACATTATTACATACTCTGAAACAGATTTAAAAAGTGTAAATCTATTGTATTTAGATCTTATCATACTCTCTATTAATTTCAGATGACTTATCACAATCACAAGTACCTATGTGCACTTAAGAAAAAGTAGTGGCAATAACTATTTGTAGAGAATGATATTATGGCCCCATGTGCTTAATTTTTGAAGAAAGCCACATGGGATGAATTCTAACTGTGCCCTTATTTTAATAGGAACTTAGAAGGTTCCTTTTAAAATTCTTTAATCTGTACCTTTACTGTTAAGTTATGGCATCAAATATCTGAATATATTTTTGTAAACATAATTTTTGCTTTTTCAGATTGTTAGGCTTGGATATGAATTCACAAACAGCTTATGAATTAGCATCTCAGGGTCTCATAAGACCAGCCAACAATAAATTACCTGTCTTGTATGGTATAAAATGTGTTCATTTTGATCCACCCAACTTTACATTAGGTAAGGGTAATTCCCTGTTCTAAGAACATCAAATAGCAATTCTATTTTAAGTATCATAAAAAAAATTAATTTTCAGAGATACAATCAGTGAATGAATATGACAAATACTTGTGGACTTTAATTCATGATTTGGGAGTACAGTTGAAGACATCAGCTCACTGTACTGGGGTACAGTGTATACGGCAAGGAAGGTTCCAACTTGAACACACACTACTTAGAAAACATTGGCAGTTAGAAAATATACTTGATAACTTAATAATGTGTCAGGAGCTGCTAGAGGATCATGAAGAAATGGTGCATCCTAAATCGATTCATTTATCTATGTAATAAAGCATTGCAAATATTATTTCCAAATGTATTTATTTTACACGTGTGGTGAAGTTAGAAATTAAGGAAGCATCACAAAATATCTATTTACATTAAAATTTAGGCCTTTAATCAACGTCATTCAATCAGATCTTGTGTGATGTAGAGCCACTTTATCCCGGCTGTCTTTTTGATGTCGTCGTCAATTCTTCGAGTTCATTCTAGTGACCTTTTTCTGTTGTCACAGACACTTATTGGTTTTTTGGTCCGTAAACAATATCCCAACCAGTTTTCTCTCCAGCGTCCGCTGGGCCATGCTCAGCTTATGCAGTATGTCCTTGGTGAACACCCACGTTTCGGCTCCGTAAGTGAGAACTGAAAAGATACATTGGCCAAATAGGCGTTTTGTTTGGCCTTGAGATTCATTTTGAAAGGAAACTAGAGTAGGCTGCCCAAGCTAGTCTTACGCATCTGTTGATCTCGTCAACGGTCGCTCTTACCTGTCACTATCTCTTGAGCCAAGTAAACGTATTTGTCAATTTTTCAATGATGATTTTGTCAACTTTGACAGTTGCGTTGGAGTCTATGTTGCTCATAACTTTCGGGTTTATGTTAATTTCTAGGCCACATCGCAAAGTTCCTGGATCATAAATTGGCTAAACAGAATGATGTTTAGGCGATAACCAAGTATGTTCAAACCACGATTTTCCCGTTTCAGGCTTCTTAAGATGTCCTCTAACACCAAATTGAATAGTTTTCGAGAATTTGTATCTCTATCAACTAGAAATTAGTTGTGTTTGTTATGAGTATTATCTACATTGATCTAATTAATCTATTTTGTTTTTTTATATCTTTTTTTTTCTTTATAATAGAGCTTTTCTTTGAGTAGCGTCTGGTTACGGGTCGCTCACTTCCCTATAATATGATAATATTATAAAAGTGTAGATACGTAACCGAGCTCTGTTTTGTGGGAACGGATAAGTAAGGTAATTACCAGAGTTGACTTTAGTGGCACTTCCTACCTTTTTATTATTAAACACTTATAAAAATTTCGACTAGTGTTTCCCTGAGATTTTCGAAAGATATCTCATTGCCGTTCAATCTCGTCAGCCTTAATGATACCACTGCAACGACATCACCCTCACCCAACTCAGGGGTGGTGTTAAGAAATGTATAGTCCGCCACGCTTGCCTGCCTGGGTTGGCAGACTTTTGCACATGCCTCTGAAATCATTTTTTTAGGTATGTGGTAATCCTCACGATGTTTTCCTTCGCCGTTAGAGTACTCGGCTTTATACGGGGATCGAACCTGGGAACTCGAGGCCGAGAAGCCAGCGATTTAATTTAAATTGTGAATTAAGAAAAGTATTCTTGGTTTTTATGTCGGCTTTAGTACAATCATGCTTACACTTCATATTATAGAATACTTAGGGATTTACTATTAAGAGAAAGTGTATTAAACTTATAGAACACAAAGACGAGAAGATTTAGTGTGATTTAGATTTAGAAGTGTTAGCTCAAACTTTTCTAGATTATACTGATCTTTTCCATTCAATGGCTGTCCAATCCGTAGAGGTTAAACCTGGAGTTAAGAATCACCGGCTTCAATTAATTTTTGTCCCTATACATTTCTTATTTTGCGTAATAAATAATGCGTAGTCACTGCTACGACATCCAATCTTTCTGAAATCAGGTCGCGTATGGAGAACATGACTTCAGAAAATAATAATAGAGAACAGTGGGCAAGGCGATCAAACGTAGAAATATATGGCGTTCCGGAGAAAAAAGGTGAAAACTTGGTTTGCATGGTACAGAAGATTGCTGATCAAGCTGGATATCAGTTAAATACGTCTACTGATATTGATTTTGTGACCAGAGTCGCACCAAAAAGTAAAGACGACAATAACAAGCGCACCAAGCCAATCATAGTAAAATTCTTAGCTCGGTACAAAAAAGATGATTTTTTGTCTCATGTCAGAAAACATAAATTGAGGACCTGTGATATTGGTTTCTCAGGTAACAGCAGCAACATATATTTCAATGATCATCTTACGAGCATAAATAAAGAAATCCTGAGGAAAGCAAAACATCTGGCAAAGGAACACAATTATTCATTTGTGTGGGTAAAGAACTGTTCCATCATGATAAGAAAGTCTGCCACTAGTCCCATCTTGCACATCTCATGCAGCAAAGATTTAAACAAAATAAAGTAGGAATTATTTTATCGCCTGTGATCAATTATTTATTTTGTATGTTCTGCCTCTTTCTTCTTTTTTGTATCAGTAGTTTTTTAACAGCGTTCATTTATGTTATACGAACACTAAACAAAGGAAACATTTTAATTTATAGTTTAATTATTTCAATTTCTATCTCTGAATGGAATATCTGGTCCCGAACATTTTGTTTTTGTTTTGCGAGCTTATTTTTTAATGGGAAGATTATATATATATATTTTTTCTTACGTATTTTTATATGACTACAGTTTTAATCACAAATGGCTAACCTTAAGGACCTGATGATATATTATCAAAACGTACGCGGTCTGCGCACAAAGACTAGTACCCTCTTTCGTAACTTACTGGCCTCTGACTACGATGTCATCTGCCTTACTGAGACCTGGCTCTTGCCTGGAATTTATGCTGCTGAACTCTTTGACTTAAGATATTGCGTATATAGGTGTGATCGTGATTATGCATCGCGTGGCGATAGTGTTGGTGGGGGTGTACTAATTGCGGTGCATCAACGCTTCTCCGTAAAACATTTTTCTACAATTACTATCACAAACAGTGCAGCAGATGCTTTATTAGTTTCAATTGTTATAAGTAAAGTTACCTGTATCCAAGTTTATTGCGGTTATTTCCCTCATTGTTCGCTTCATCACGATGCTTTAAATGAATTCTTTGAACTGATATCTGATCGTTTTGTCGCACAGCCTTATGACAAGTACCTAATAGTTGGTGACTTTAACGTATCACAGGCCAAGTGGGTTGCAGCGCCTGCTAATGAGTACTTATTGCTAGACTCAAATCAAAATGACTCTATGTCGCATTTAGTTTCAAATTTTCAAAGCTTTACCGACTTTAAACAGTACAATAATGTATCAAACGTTAATAATAGGTTACTCGATTTGATATTAGGTAACTCTTCCTGCTTAATAACCAGATGTAGTGAACCACTAGTGCCAGAAGACGGACACCATCCTGCATTAAAATGTCAATTTCAAATACCTAGCTTTGAATGCTTAAGACCTGCGCCCCGTCTCATTCAATTGTTTCGCAAAGCTGATTATGATGTAGTAAATGAGTCAATTTACTTGTTGATTTTTTGATTTTACTAAGTCGATTTATATAATTATGAGAATGTTGTAATAGTTTTAAGTGATACAAAATTTAATTGATCTCGTTAGGTACTTTATTTTCTTAAATATTAATAAAAATATTTGGTTCATCTCTTTTATTAATGTTGTAGTACCCACCATCAAATTCGCCCCTTGAATCAAAGTAACCCCAAAAATACTAAAACCGCAATATTACCTAAACTATAGTTTCCTAAAAAAAAAAAAATTTTAGATTTTTGTCGCTTATCGGGGTGTCTTTGCAATGGAATAAAAAAAAGGGTGGGTGACAAAGTAGCCCCATTATCAATATAACTTTGATAAACAGGTTTTATTTTTTTTTTCAAGATTTTTTTTCAAAATTTTTATTTTTTTGTTGCAATAATTAATTTACGTAATGAGTCTACACTACAGTTTTTTTTTACATTTTTATCGTTGAAATTGCAAGCGTGGCATCCATTTCAAATTTAAAATTAATCAATGTCACCCCGTTTTACGGTATCTTAAAAGATAAACTGCTATACATCCACGTATAAATTTAATTCAGTTTTAAGGGTCATTTGCCTCATTTTGAATATTATTTTTGTACAAAGTACAAAGGATTTATCTAGGTTAACGTGTGACTCATCATTTTACTTTTAATGCAAATAAATTTTAGTGTCAAAACTGCACTCGTCGGGTTTAGTTATTTTACTCTTAACATTGTAGTTTAACTATAATCCTAACATTCCTTGTAACTGTATAAACGGTACAGTTATTTTTTTGGTCCTTCGAGTTTCATCTCGCGTTCGAAACAGTTTCGCGAGTGTAACCAGAAATTTTAAATTATAGTTTAGTAAGACGTACAGTCTTTATTACAAATACTTAACCGTACGTGGCGAACAGTCACAGTGAACTATGAATCTTGTTACGTACAGTGACAGAAAAACTAATCATAGTAAACTAAGAATTTTATTTTATTTTATTTTACACATTTTTTTTTTTGGACTATTGAGTGCAGTGTTAGTGTTAGAACATTCTAAATTACGGTGTACTCTGTGAGGATCGCTAGAACAAACTGAGAACGCTACAGCAGGAGAGTAAGCAGCAAATACCAAGTAAGATCTTTCCATTTACCTGTAACTAACTTTACAAAATGGAGTTCGTAGACAGCCTTCTTCAACGCCAAGAGTCGATTTTGGAGGAAATTAAACGTATTGAACGCAATTTTAAGAAAGACTCGTCTATTCGTAAGACGCGTGAGTACATAGAGGAGAGACTCGAGAGCTTGGACAAGCTCTGGGCTGACTTTAATAGTAACAACGCGAAGTTAGCTCAGTTTAGAAATGAAACCATTCCATATTTTTGCGACAATCAATATGAGGCTGCATGACAGTTCTACAGTGATGTAGGATTTAAGATATCCTCGTATCAGGCATCAAGCACAGGTATATCCGTTCCATCCCCTTCCCCTAGCGGCCACAAGCGCGGGTCATCACCAGGCGCGGCGCACCTGCATACAGCACAGGCACCGCCAGCACAGGCATCGCCAGCACACGCACGGCCAACACAGGCCCCGCCAGCGCAACCACACACAGAGGTTGACAGCCTTTTGTCTCTGCAACGCACCAGTTTCAGAGCATTTGGAAGGTTGGTAAATAGCTTAGATGTAGATAAATTAAGCGATAAATGGGAGTTAGAAGATGAATTACGCAACGTACAGTTACGCTGGAATGCTATAGATTCATTACATCTACAGATTGATAACATATTGCGGGGTTCAAATTTATGTTACGACCAAGAATTTAATGAATATCAACAACGCTACAAAGCTCTCAAAAGATCTCTCAATATGAAATTAGCTTCCACAGCACATCTTCAGCAAGCGACCCCTCAAATCAACATTCCAGTGTTCACAGGCAAGTACACGCAATGGCCTACCTTTTACGATTTATTTTATGAGACCATCCACAACAACAACTTGCTGACTAAAAGCCAGAAGATGCAACATTTGAAGGGCAAGCTGAAGGGAGAAGCAGAGCGAATCGTACAGCATCTACATATCTCAGCTGACAACTACGACACTGCATGGGAGCTGCTGATACACAGGTACAACAATCCACAGCTTCTCTTTACAAACCAAATAGAAACATTTTAAATCTACCTGCGGCACACAAACAGTCTGCCTGTGAAATTAAACGTCTCTATGACACCTCAAGAAAATGCTTATACGCCATTCAAAATTTGGGTATTAATACCACTACCTGGGACCCATTACTGGTTCACCTATTAACGAAAAAATTAGATGTAGAAACATATAATCAATACAAGGAAGCTCGCACTCATCCACGGGACTTGCCATCCCTTGATGAGCTCATGAATTTCCTGGAGAGCAAATTTACAGCACTAGAGCCTATTCATAAAAGAAATACCCCGCCTCACATAACTAAGTCATCTCAAAGCCATCAGAATACGTCAGCTTATAATAGAAATCAATACAAAGAAAAATTAATTTCAAAGTCCAGTTACCAAGCCTCACAAGCACGTACGTCGGGCTGCCCATTTTGTCAAAAAAATCACGTACTTTACAAATGCAACAAATTTGCTAAATTGTCAGCTGAAGATAAAATGAACACGATCTCAAAATTAAAAATCTGTCAAAATTGCCTATTCAAACATGACCTGCCCTGTATTTCAACAAATAGGTGTAAACAATGTCAAGGCGATCATAATACGATGCTTCACGATGCATTTTTAAAGACTATTACAAATGCAAAGTCAGTTACCTACCGACCGAGTGGCATAGTTCCTACATCGACAGATTATGCAACTAATTCAAATAAAAATCATAATGTTAATTACGTCGTTACAGATAATGAGGAAACGTCAATGCCCATCTGTGCCCCAGAAATGCCCAGATAAAGTATATTACAAGATTGCTCTAATAAATAAAAACTAGAATTATGTCGTTAATTTTAAATCATATGAAGCACTGGATAAAAGTTTAAAAAAAATAAGACGTTCTTGTTGACATCGCAGTACGTATCATCGTTTCAGTTAATTCATGCTTTATTTATTACGGTCTGGAATCACGTCTTTTGGTCCATGTATATTCATTCGTTGTGATAGTTTTGTTACCAATGATAACGAATACCTATTATTATAAAGTTGCGGTTTTATTTGCGTATTATTATTGATACGATCGACCAGATAAAACTCAACATGATTGATATTAGTAGTAGGATTGTTATTATTATATTTATTTACTCGAGTACTTAAAGCTTAGTGTGGCGTCCCCAGTCGTGACATGCGTGATAAGAGGAAGATCATGAAATGATTGAATATTTCTGTATTTCACACGTTGATATCTAGTATAAAAGCTCATTATTTTAACAAATAAATTGTCACTCAACATGTAATCGTGTCTTAATTCGCAAGCCTTTTCCCGGTCGTAATACTTTGTATCTAACCAAATTGTTTTCACATACATATTGACACTATACAATGGAGACAGACTAGATAATTCCAAATAACTGACATGTTTATCTGATAACATACAGATAAGTATATAAAAGAACACTGATCTGGCTTAGCTTATGTGATGATCATGAAGTTCCTAGTGAAAAACTAATAGCAATGCTGTCTGTAAACAATAAAATGTATAAAAAACCAGTAGGAAGTTATCAAGTTTAATGTCCAATATCTTTTGAACCGGCGCTTTATATGACATTAAATCTAGATATCATATAAATACTGTTAAAAAGTTATCATATGACATAGAGCTGTAATTTGGGCATTGCATGGTATTGCTGACTTTCAGCTCCATACTAATATGAGCATGGTCCTTTTGCTGACTACAATTTAATTAAAAATACAAACATATGATGGTACAAGTGTCGTCTTAAGGGCATTATTAGATCAAGGATCACAAATAACTTTAATTGCTGAACATGCCGCACAACTACTAGGCCTCCCTAGAAAAAGTTATCACGCCTCAGTTTCCGGGATTGGGTATGGTTCGAAACAGAGCAAAGGTGTTATCTCACTGAACTGCTCATCTATTTACGATGACTTTAATTGCTGAGCATGCCGCACAACTACTAGGCCTCCCTAGGAAATGTTACCACGCCTCAGTTTCCGGGATTGGGTATGGTTCGAAACAGAGCAAAGGTGTTATCTCACTGAACTGCTCATCTATTTACGATGACTTTAATTGCTGAGCATGCCGCACAACTACTAGGCCTCCCTAGGAAATGTTATCACGCCTCAGTTTCCGGGATTGGGTATGGTTCGAAACAGAGCAAAGGTGTTATCTCACTGAACTGCTCATCTATTTACGATGACTTTAATTGCTGAGCATGCCGCACAACTACTAGGCCTCCCTAGGAAATGTTACCACGCCTCAGTTTCCGGGATTGGGTATGGTTCGAAACAGAGCAAAGGTGTTATCTCACTGAACTGCTCATCTATTTACGATGACTTTAATTGCTGAACATTCCGCACAACTACTAGGCCTCCCTAGAAAAAGTTATCACGCCTCAGTTTCCGGGATTGGGTATGGTTCGAAACAGAGCAAAGGTGTTATCTCACTGAACTGCTCATCTATTTACGATGACTTTAATTGCTGAACATTCCGCACAACTACTAGGCCTCCCTAGAAAAAGTTATCACGCCTCAGTTTCCGGGATTGGGTATGGTTCGAAACAGAGCAAAGGTGTTATCTCACTGAACTGCTCATCTATTTACGATGACTTTAATTGCTGAACATGCCGCACAACTACTAGGCCTCCCTAGAAAAAGTTATCACGCCTCAGTTTCCGGGATTGGGTATGGTTCGAAACAGAGCAAAGGTGTTATCTCACTGAACTGCTCATCTATTTACGATGACTTTAATTGCTGAACATGCCGCACAACTACTAGGCCTCCCTAGAAAAAGTTATCACGCCTCAGTTTCCGGGATTGGGTATGGTTCGAAACAGAGCAAAGGTGTTATCTCACTGAACTGCTCATCTATTTACGATGACTTTAATTGCTGAACATGCCGCACAACTACTAGGCCTCCCTAGAAAAAGTTATCACGCCTCAGTTTCCGGGATTGGGTATGGTTCGAAACAGAGCAAAGGTGTTATCTCACTGAACTGCTCATCTATTTACGATGACTTTAATTGCTGAACATGCCGCACAACTACTAGGCCTCCCTAGGAAATGTTACCACGCCTCAGTTTCCGGGATTGGGTATGGTTCGAAACAGAGCAAAGGTGTTATCTCACTGAACTGCTCATCTATTTACGATGACTTTAATTGCTGAACATTCCACACAACTACTAGGCCTCCCTAGAAAAAGTTATCACGCCTCAGTTTCCGGGATTGGGTATGGTTCGAAACAGAGCAAAGGTGTTATCTCACTGAACTGCTCATCTATTTACAATGACTTTAATTGCTGAGCATGCCGCACAACTACTAGGCCTCCCTAGAAAAAGTTATCACGCCTCAGTTTCCGGGATTGGGTATGGTTCGAAACAGAGCAAAGGTGTTATCTCACTGAACTGCTCATCTATTTACGATGACTTTAATTGCTGAACATGCCGCACAACTACTAGGCCTCCCTAGAAAAAGTTATCACGCCTCAGTTTCCGGGATTGGGTATGGTTCGAAACAGAGCAAAGGTGTTATCTCACTGAACTGCTCATCTATTTACGATGACTTTAATTGCTGAACATGCCGCACAACTACTAGGCCTCCCCAGGAAAAGTTATCACGCCTCAGTTTCCGGGATTGGGTATGGTTCGAAACAGAGCAAAGGTGTTATCTCACTGAACTGCTCATCTATTTACGATGACTTTAATTGCTGAACATGCCGCACAACTACTAGGCCTCCCTAGGAAATGTTACCACGCCTCAGTTTCCGGGATTGGGTATGGTTCGAAACAGAGCAAAGGTGTTATCTCACTGAACTGCTCATCTATTTACGATGACTTTAATTGCTGAACATGCCGCACAACTACTAGGCCTCCCTAGAAAAAGTTATCACGCCTCAGTTTCCGGGATTGGGTATGGTTCGAAACAGAGCAAAGGTGTTATCTCACTGAACTGCTCATCTATTTACGATGACTTTAATTGCTGAACATGCCGCACAACTACTAGGCCTCCCTAGTAAATGTTACCACGCCTCAGTTTCCAGGATTGGGTATGGTTCGAAACAGAGCAAAGGTGTTATCTCACTGAACTGCTCATCTATTTACGATGACTTTAATTGCTGAACATGCCGCACAACTACTAGGCCTCCCTAGAAAAAGTTATCACGCCTCAGTTTCCGGGATTGGGTATGGTTCGAAACAGAGCAAAGGTGTTATCTCACTGAACTGCTCATCTATTTACGATGACTTTAATTGCTGAACATGCCGCACAACTACTAGGCCTCCCTAGTAAATGTTACCACGCCTCAGTTTCCAGGATTGGGTATGGTTCGAAACAGAGCAAAGGTGTTATCTCACTGAACTGCTCATCTATTTACGATGACTTTAATTGCTGAGCATGCCGCACAACTACTAGGCCTCCCTAGTAAATGTTACCACGCCTCAGGTTCCGGGATTGGGTATGGTTCGAAACAGAGCAAAGGTGTTATCTCAATGAACTGCTCATCTATTTACGATGACTTTAATTGCTGAGCATGCCGCACAACTACTAGGCCTCCCTAGTAAATGTTACCACGCCTCAGGTTCCGGGATTGGGTATGGTTCGAAACAGAGCAAAGGTGTTATCTCAATGAACTGCTCATCTATTTACGATGACTTTAATTGCTGAGCATGCCGCACAACTACTAGGCCTCCCTAGGAAATGTTACCACGCCTCAGTTTCCAGGATTGGGTATGGTTCGAAACAGAGCAAAGGTGTTATCTCACTGAACTGCTCATCTATTTACGATGACTTTAATTGCTGAACATGCCGCACAACTACTAGGCCTCCCTAGAAAATGTTACCACGCCTCAGTTTCCGGGATTGGGTATGGTTCGAAACAGAGCAAAGGTGTTATCTCACTGAACTGCTCATCTATTTACGATGACTTTAATTGCTGAACATGCCGCACAACTACTAGGCCTCCCTAGAAAAAGTTATCACGCCTCAGTTTCCGGGATTGGGTATGGTTCGAAACAGAGCAAAGGTGTTATCTCACTGAACTGCTCATCTATTTACGATGACTTTAATTGCTGAACATTCCGCACAACTACTAGGCCTCCCTAGTAAATGTTACCACGCCTCAGTTTCTAGGATTGGGTATGGTTCGAAACAGAGCAAAGGTGTTATCTCACTGAACTGCTCATCTATTTACGATGACTTTAATTGCTGAGCATGCCGCACAACTACTAGGCCTCCCTAGTAAATGTTACCACGCCTCAGGTTCCGGGATTGGGTATGGTTCGAAACAGAGCAAAGGTGTTATCTCAATGAACTGCTCATCTATTTACGATGACTTTAATTGCTGAGCATGCCGCACAACTACTAGGCCTCCCTAGTAAATGTTACCACGCCTCAGGTTCCAGGATTGGGTATGGTTCGAAACAGAGCAAAGGTGTTATCTCAATGAACTGCTCATCTATTTACGATGACTTTAATTGCTGAGCATGCCGCACAACTACTAGGCCTCCCTAGTAAATGTTACCACGCCTCAGGTTCCAGGATTGGGTATGGTTCGAAACAGAGCAAAGGTGTTATCTCACTGAACTGCTCATCTATTTACGATGACTTTAAATTCTCAACAGAAGCTCTAGTCATTAACGATTTACCTAACGGGACTTTCAACAAACAACCGTGGTCACATTTACAACACCTACGACTTGCTGATCCTGACTATAACATCTCTCGGCCCATTGACCTACTATTGGATGCAAGTGTGTATTCGGAAATCATAATGGATGGCTTAATTAAGGGCCCTAACAAAGCACCTATAGCTCAACAGACGCGCTTAGGTTGGATATTATCGGGTAATGTCAAAACCTTCAACTGTAATGTAGTACTTAACAACTTAGCCGATATATCACAATACTGGGAACTGGAAGAAGTGAACAACACCTCTAATAAGCTGTCTGAAGAAGAAGAACTCTGTGAAAAGCTATATCAAGCTACTACGAGGCGCCTAGAGAGCGGTCAGTATGAAGTTGCGCTTCCCATGAAAGAAAACTATGAACAACATCTTGGTTTGTCTAAATCTAAAGCGATCGCTCAACTACACAATTTAGAGAACAAAATGTTTAAAAATAAGGACTTTTCAGATAGTTATAAGCAATTTATGTCAGAATACTTATGTTTAGGCCACATGAAACCTGTAAAAAATAAGATAGAGCCATCATGCTATCTCCACCATATTTGAAAGCAGACTCTACTACTACAAAGTTGAGAACCGTATTCAATGCATCTTCAAAAACATCTACAGGTAACAGCCTAAATGATTTAATGCTCCCTAACTTACAAAAAGACCTTCACAGCCTTATTTTAGCATGGCGACTACATAAAATCGTAATAACAGCGGACATTGAGAAGATGTTTAGACAGACATTTGTAAGAGAAGCTGATCAGCACCTACAGCGCATCATCTGGAGAAGTGCACCACACGAAATGCTAAGGGAGTTCCAGCTAACAACATTTACCTACGGAACCAGGGCCGCTCCGTACTTAGCCATGCGGACCCTAAAACAGCTAGCCTTGGATGAGAAGGATAAGTATCCTCTAGCCTCAAGAATTCTACAGTCATATTTCTACACTGATGGTCTCCTGACAGGAGGGGGTTCAGTACAAGAAGCCCAACAGTTACAGCAACAGTTAATCGACATCTTGAAGGAGGCTGGTATAAATATTCGGAAGTGGTCCAGCAATCGCACAGAGCTAATCCAAAATTTATCTCCTGGTCAAGCAGACGCACACCTCTATTTTAAAAGTGATTCAAGAAAAACATTAGGTCTTCGCTGGAACCCAAAAACAGACACATTTTCATTTCAAAACAAATTCACAGATAATAATAATGACGATCACCTTACTAAAATACAGCTGCTATCTAATATTTCAAAGATATTTGATCCGCTAGGCTGGCTCTCACCTCTTACCATCAGAGCAAAGATATTATTCCAGAAGACTTGGTCAGAACAACAAAAAAGCTGGGATGAAGAGTTAACGGATCAGATCAAAAACGAATGGAATTTGTTTAAACTAGATTTTCAAAAACTTAATTTAATTGAAATACCAAGATACTTAGGTAATAATGGTAAATACATTATTCACGGTTTTTGCGACGCATCCGAAAAAGCTTACGCTTGCGTTATTTACTTTACAACTATAAACGATAAGGCCGGGTGCACAACGAGACTACTAACCGCAAAAACAAAATTAGCACCCTTGAAAAATAAATTAACACTCCCAAAGCTGGAATTATGCAGCGCTTTTCTTCTTTCACAACTTCTTCAAAAGGTCTTAAATATATTTACAAATACACGGTATGAGATATATTGCTGGAGTGACTCCATGATAGCACTGTCCTGGATCCATGGTGACATTAACAGATGGCAACTATTCGTGGCAACCAGAGTACAGAAGATAGTTGACGTCACTCCACCAGCTTGTTGGCACCGCGTCAGTTCAGAACAAAACGCAGCAGACTGTGCCACAAGAGGATTAACAGTAGACCAGCTGAACTCGCATCCCTTATGGTGGAGCCCGGAATGGTTAAATAAATTTGACAAAAACACCTTACTCGTATCCAACACTAATACGTATAAAACATCGTGCGAAGAAAAACAAAGTTTCAATGTATACTCAACCTTATCTGAAACTAAAAATAGAACATTAATATTACAATTAATAAATGATTATAGCTCTATAAGTCAAGTTGTTGCAACAGTAGGCTGGATCTCACGTTACATTCGATGGTTCCATAATAAACAAACCACCTCACGTGAGTCACACTTGTCGGCATCTGAAATACAACACTCCTACAACATTATAATTAAAGCAATGCAAGCCATAGAATTTGGAAACGAGATTGAATGCCTAAAACTAGGTAAACGATTGCCAGTCCATAGTAAACTTTTATGCTTGAATCCTTACATTGATAAAAACGACCGATTATTGAAAGTCGGAGGGCGACTAAATAAATCGACATTGAATAGTTTAGCAAAAAATCCGATCATATTAGCTAGCCATAGTCGTCTCACTGAACTAATCATTCATCAAGCTCACTCGGTGAAACTCCACGGTGGGCCCCGGCTTACTTTGGCATATGTAAGAGAAAAGTATTGGATTGTCAGCGGCCTCCGCACGGTAAAGAGAAAGCTACGTAAGTGCGTAAAATGCAGGCGCTACAGTAACCAAAATCAACATCAGATTATGGCTGATCTCCCAGCGGCTCGGGTTACACCTTCTCGTCCTTTTAGCCATACAGGCGTGGATTTCACCGGACATTTTGATATCAAGGCGAATAAAGGCCGTGGCATAAAAACGCTTAAAGGATATGTCGCGGTATTCGTATGTTTATCCACTAAGGCCGTCCATTTAGAGCTGGTGTCAGACTTAAGCACCCCTGGATTTTTAGCGGCATTTCGACGTTTTTGTGCTCGTCGCGGTACCCCCAGTCACATGTATAGTGATAATGGGACAAACTTTAAGGGTGCGAGTCGACTACTACTAAAGGAGTACAAAGAAATCATCAAAACCATCGATAGCAACTTTTTAAATAACATCAGAGATTTTAACATACAGTGGATCTTCAATGCACCAGCGTTCCCTTCAGCAGGTGGTTTATGGGAAGCTGCCGTAAAATCACTTAAATATCATCTTCGCAGAGTCACAGGGGAGCAGAAACTTACCTATGAGGAATTCGTGACTCTCCTACATCAAATAGAGGCGTGCCTTAACTCAAGGCCCCTGGTCGCATTAACAGAAGATCCCGATGATGATTACCTCACACCAGGGCACTTCCTGATTTGAGGACCCTTATTGTCTCGCCCGCAGACAGATCCCAATCAAATAAACATGAGCACCAGGTGGCATATGGTTCAAACGATGAACAAGAGCTTCTGGAAGACTTGGTCCTCGGAATACCTACAACAGCTACAAACAAGATCCAAGTGGAAACATCCTACCAAAAATATCGAGCTAGATAACATCGTATTAGTCAAGGAAGAGAACCTACCCCCCGGAAAATGGGCATTGGGTAGAGTCGTTCAGGTCCACCCCGGGAAAGATGGATATGTCAGGGTGGTCTCTGTAAAAACGAAAAACGGCATCATTAAAAGGCCTATATTAAAACTATCACTTCTTCCTATCAACGAAGATCGTACTCGAAACAAAAATAGCTCAGACTGCAATAAACAGACAAGTGATCCTCCATCAACCATCAATACCAATCAGATTAATGAAAAAACGACAAGAACTCGTCACAAAACCAGCAGATTTTCATACTCTATTTTAACGACACTGCTTGTATTTTTATTTACAATTGCTCCTGTTCGTTGTACCTACAACGTATCTTATTTCAACTCCGATCAAAGACTCTATTTTGATAAACAGTACGAGATGAACCTTATCAGCGATGAATGGAAGTTGTTAGTCTACTTTAACATGACAACATACTGGGCAGGACTATCATATTTACAAAAATACGTGCATCGATTACAGAAGGATACTTACATTTCAGATCTTCCACCACAATATCACAGTATCATGTACCAATTACAGCATGAGCTATCAGAAATCGAGCACTATAATGAATTAATTAAATTCCCAGACCAGAAAAGGCAGAAGAGGGGCCTAATCAATGGCGTGGGTTATTTGGCTAATTCCTTGTTTGGCGTTCTGGATGATAGATTTTTGAGGCAATATGAAAAGGACATCGAAAAAATATCTTATAATGAAAATCATCTTCGGACCTTACTTAAAAATAAGACCAGCGTAATAAAGGCTCAATCTAATATCTTAAAAAGAAATGAAGTTATAATGAACAAACAATTTGGCATCGTACAGTTGCATTTACAAAATATAACTTCAACATTAAATAGAGTACAAATACAATTCAGTGCGAAGAGACACAGCGAGACAACGCGCGAACGTGGCACCAGCACTGCAGGCGGCAATGCCGGTCTTCCAGGCGGCCCAGGCGGAGCCACCGTCCCAGCGGCGTCCAGTGGAGCGAAGCGCGCCCGGCGTGGGCGCACCACGCTCCACACACAGTGGACACAGTAGTGTTAATAGTGTTAAGTGCGATGACGTGGTACTCTATCACAGGTCTCAGCCTCGGTCGGTAAGGTTGACAATTCCCGAGGTCAGTGACAGTGAATAAAATAAACAATTAACTTTAACAATTCGTACGTTAAATACCTACCAAAACTAATTTATAAACAACATTTGACTCAACGTGAATGCTGACCCTATTTTTATTAATTTTTACTTATTTGTTTTATATTTAATTCCAACTTGTATTGCGTTAGTTTAGTAATATTATATTTTACCTCTCTGATTATGTTCCTTTTGGAGTCGCAGGATGTACAAAGTACAAAGGATTTATCTAGGTTAACGTGTGACTCATCATTTTACTTTTAATGCAAATAAATTTTAGTGTCAAAACTGCACTCGTCGGGTTTAGTTATTTTACTCTTAACATTGTAGTTTAACTATAATCCTAACATTCCTTGTAACTGTATAAACGGTACAATTTTTTTACATTGTAGACATGAATTGTTTCCTTAGCGAACAGAATTGAAATGAAGTTTGTTTCATTGCAATACTAATAAATATTTTACTTACTTCAGGGTGGTTACAGAAGTAGACGCATACTTGCTATGGTTCCGAAAAGACGACACTCATCGGAAGACTCTGAGGCTAACGATTCCGGAGATGAAGAAACCTCGATTTTAATTACAAAACCTTTGACACCATCTATTATGATTCCGTCATCAGATGAAGATTCTTCTCCGCCGCCATCACTCTGTTCATCTTTAGAAAATATTGACATTTCTGATTCAGAGGTCGATGACGCGGCTAAGTGGCCTTATTGACGAACCAGATATAAACGTAATCAAACCTAGCGGTGATGTTGAATTCCAAAACCCTAAAAGTCCTATTCCAAGCACATCCACTACTTTTGAATACCATTTTGAAAACATCCATTGTGAACCATCCATCAATTGCATTCCAAGTCCAGCTCAGCAACCTTCGACTCCACAAGAAGCTCCCATTTTGAATTTAAAAAAAATCTGTCTTAAAGAAAAAAATGTTAAAAAACAAAAAGAAGAAAACAGAACCAAAAGTAATAAATTATGACTGGAAACCAAATGTACAATGCAAGTTTAGTGCAGATACGTCGGACCTAGGAAACCATTTAACTACACCAGAAAGAATCAGAGATTCATATAAATACTTTACCAATTTTTTTTCAGATGACATAATTAAACTAATTGTTGAGCAGTCAAACCTATATGCAGTCCAAAAGACTGGAACTTATCCACATATTAATGACGCCGACGTTTGCGATTTTTTGGCGATAAATATATTCATGGCTGTTGTAAATATGCCTGCATATACCGATTACTGGGCCTTAGATTCTAGATTTGAAAAAATTGCAATAATAATGCCATTGAAAATCAAAAAATTCGTAGATTCCTTCACTTTACCGATAACAACGCTGATGATGGTGATCGTTATTATAAACTTCGTCGACTTTTGATAAAAATCAGAAACAACTGTTTATCTGTTGAACAAGAGGGTAGATACAGTATCGATGAGATGATGTTACACTACAAGGGTACACGAGCCGGAAATAGAAGGCAATACATCAAAGTGAAGCCCAAGAAGTTGGGTTTTAAAACGTTTGTTCGTGCAGGGGTCTCTGGAATTATATTAGGTCTTTACCTATGAAATAGCCGTTTTTCACGAAATAAATGAAGCGTAATTTTTTATATATATTTTTTATTTTTATTAATCAAAATAATCACCCATGCAATCAATGCATCTTTGCCAACGCAATGGTAGCCTTTCTTGAAGAAATCAGCTGGACGGGAGGCAACAAATTCTTCAAAGGCATTTTGTACTGCCTCTCGGGTATTGAATTTTTTTCCCGCCAAGAAGTTATCCAAATTCTGGAAAAAGTAGAAGTCTGTAGGCGCAAGGTCTGGTGAGTACGGCGGATGACGGAGAACTTCCAACCCCAACTCTTGTAGCTTGGAGACCGTCTGCTGTGCAGAATGAGGTCGTGCAGGAGCAGTGGAGCCGAACGATTGACCAAAGCTGGTTGGAGACGTGTGAGCTTCTCCATCATTGTGTTCAGTTCTTCACAGTACACATCTGCAGTAATGCTTGTACCGTTTGGCAAGAAGCTGTGATGAATTACACCCGCGTTAGACCACAAAACAGTGACCATCACTTTTCTAGGGGTAAGTTTTCGTTTAGGGCATTGTTTGGGTGCTGAACCAGGGTCCAACCAACTTGCTGAGCGCTTACGATTGTCAAACAGGATCCATTTCTCGTCACAAGTAACAATGCGGTTCAGAATTCCTTCATTTGTATGCCAGCTGAGCAGTGCAAGGCACGTCTCCACGCGTACTTCGCGCTGGCGGTCATTGAGTTCGTGGGGTACCCATTTGTCAAGCTTTTTTACCTTGCCAATTTGACGCAAATGGACCAATATTATTTTGATGCTAACGTCGAAAGCTGCTGCTAATTCAGCCGTGGATTGAGTTTCATCAGCTTCCACAATTGCCTTTAATTCGTCATTGTCGACCAAAGTTTTCGGACGACCACGGGGTTCATTTTTCAGGTCAAAATTTCCAGAACGGAAGCGGGTAAACCAATAACGGGTGGTGCGTTCGTTTGTAGTGTTCGCTCCGTAAACGTCGTTGATGTTGCGTGCCGCTTGTGCCGCTTTGCTGCCACGACGGTACTCATAGTCCATAATTACTCGAATTTTTAACTTATCTATGATGACGAAAAATGTTCGAATGCGTTGAAAACACAACACTAACTATTAAACAAATGACGATTTTAGAAAAAGAATTCCATGTTTGTCAAATAAAATTAATTTGAAATAAGAATTATCAGTCAAAAAAAAAATATTTTCATTTGAAATGGCCAGTACGGCAAAACGGCAGTTTCATAGGTAGAGACCTATTATATGACTTTATCATATACGGTGGGCATGATACTTTCCGATACAATACATTTACCGAAGCTGAAAATAATATGGGTCTTGGTGCAAAAGTAGTTATACGACTCGCAAAATCTATCAGAAACCCCGCTTGCTCAGTTTTGTATTCAGACAATTTTTTTACTTCCGTTGAACTTATTTCCTATCTTCGCGAACATTGTGGCATATTTACGCTAGGTACACTACGCTCTAATCGACTAAAAGGAGCACAACATTATCTTAAAAGTGACAAGGATCTCAAAAAATCTGGACGAGGGAGCTTTTGTCAGGTTGTAAGCACAAAACGCAAGGTTGTTATAGTTAAGTGGCTTGACAACAAACCAATTCACTTAGCTAGTTCATTTGTCGATGCTTATCCTTTAGATCAGGTTTTGCGATACAGAAAAGATTTGAAAACACGATCAAGATTTCAGTGTCCGCAGGTTGTAAAACAATAGAACACTCACATGGGTGGTGTAGACCTGGCGGACATGCTCGTAGCCCTTTATCGCACTGAATTCAAAGGACATATTGTATTTAGGTGGTATTTACCTATTTTCTCTCAAATGTTAGATATATGTATCAACAATGCGTCGCTGTTGTATCGTTGAGACCACAAACTACTGAACCAAAAGCCTGAGCTTGAATTAAAAGCGTTCCGAATGTCCATAGCCAATGCTTTGACTGCAGTAGGTAGAGATATTGTCGTAAGCCAAGAGTACAAGGCTTCAAAAATTATTACTCCTGTGGGCCCTCTACCTTCTGAAAGTGTGAGATTTGATTGTATTGGCCATTGGCCTGGAGTTGTAAAAAAGGGCCGGTGTCGGTTTTGTAAGTCCGAAGAAACTACAATTAATTGCAAAAAGTGTGAGGTGAGGCTATGTTTAGTAGATAAACGGAATTGTTTTGAAACATTCCATAAAAATTTCTGATATCTGATAATTTTTAAATATAAGAGTGATTGATCTCATTATTAAAAACTTTGATAAACGTTATTGTATTTGTTTTTCGTAAGATGACATATTATTTTGTTGAGTTTTTCAAACAATTATTGATAAATCGTATTAAATCATAAGCTGTACCACCAAATAAACGTATTTTTATTTCATTTCATATCTACGTTTAGGAGTACATTTTGGGCAAGGCATCTAAAAAGATATATTCAATATTAGGACAGGTTACAACGGGAACGAGTCGTTGTATCTAAGAAGACACATAGGTTTTTTTACAAACCATTACTAATAGATTTTATTTAATATTTTTGCCAGGGTCTATGGGTTCTATATATTCAGCAGCGTGAATGACATCAAAATCGGGGACATTATTTTTCTCTGCCAAGTTAAGGGTTAAAAAATGGTTAACATGTCTACATTATTATTATTGTACAATATTTTACTAATAACTTTGAGCCAGAGTCTCATCTTTGGAAATCTCACAAGAAAATTTATACCACATTTTAAAAGCATTCACTATAAAGGTATCAATCTCTGTAACACCTCATTGCTCTAATAGGTTTGGTGGCTGTGTAGGTAAGTGATGAAGTAACTTTGAAATATCAGTGATGAAAATTCACTGAACTAGTAAAGTGGTGTAATAATGGTGGTTGGCTTGGTTCATTATTTATGCTTGTCATGCAAAATATCAGAGCTAAGGCAAAGAACACATGGCTTTAAGAAAAGAAAATATGATCATTGTACTATCATATAACAAAATACTCTTTCTACACTCACACTAAGAAAGATCCCATCAGAACATTTCTATTCTACAAGAACTCTACCAATGTAAGTGGATTCCTTGTATGTTGGTAGATTTACTCCTGAAAATAATAAACTATAATTAAAAATAATTTATACTCAATTATAATTGCATGTAAATTTTTCGTTTTTCTTAAAATAAAGTTGTCATAGAAAGACCAGTGGGTACCAGATGTGGCCTATACTTACTATGGTAATTTGTATACAACAGTTTACTTAAAAAACTACTTGTTACAAATTAAAACAATTTTTTTTTTTGTTGATCACTGTTCTAGTCTATACTGAGTTCACAAATTCTCACAGTAAAGTGATGTTCCACCCACATTCTCCAATAGCAATTGTATTATCCACTATCAAGTTGAGCTTGATGTGTTTGGTGTAGTGGCCTGCTTTTCCATTTGTTCAATTCTTTTGTGTCTAATCATGTTAGACAGAATACCATCAAAAGAAGTTGTTTTTTTCTTTGCCGAGCCTCTGAGTGTGTCCTCTCCTTCCCGACGAACTCGAAGACGGAGTGAACTTACTTCATCCATAAAATCAAAATCAGATTTCTCTTCGCGCACGGGTGAAACAGGTGCTTCTGGTTGGTTTTCTTTACTAACTGGTACTGGCGAAGGTGCCCTTCTTCCAGGGCATTTCCATTCTAAATTTAATGTGCCATTCTTATCGATGGCTTTGTAAAGATCTTCTAATTCCAATGGGTCTGGCATCCAGTTCTTGCCAATAGTTAAGCCAGTATTTGATAATTCATCGTCAGAACAAGGTAAATCCAAATTATCTTCTTGAAGATCGTTCGTTCCCATGGTGTCACTAGATAGGTATTTGCTTATTATATAAATTTAAATTTAAAATATAATAACAACTAAACTAAATAACTTTTCCTTTATTTCTACCGCAGTGTTGCCAGATGGTCTCGGCGACATACCCCTAGGCTAATTTGATTTCTCCCTAGAAATCCCTAGAATACCCTCACAAAGTTGATGGTGGCAGGCATGCAGCGATTTTTTAAGAGGCGGTACATGCTCATATGCGGTACATATATTATTAAACTTTATTTTTGCCGCGTTTTATTACTTATCGCTATTGTTTTATTACTAATTTATTCGTTATCTTCAACATCTCAAATCTCGACCTACACTAGTCGTGGCACTCAAGTAATTTAAAGAAGGCAACAGTAGTTTGGCAGTTGCTGAAAATCAGCGTTTCGCTGCTAGCGGTTTAGAGCTGAGCCATAGCCTTTTTGCCTTTTGGTAGCGTAGCATTTCCGAAATTCATTGTAATTTGAACTGTAAGATTTCGGTTCTTTTAATGTAAAGAATTCTTTTGTCTCATTTTTACCATTAATTCTATATTTTTACTGTGTTAAAACAAAATGTTTATTTTTGTATATTTTTTTAATGTGTCACCTTTGACTATATACAACATTTGAATTGTGTCCTTAGTCCATATATTTTCTGTAAAAGGAATTGAAAAAATAATGGCTTACCATTTTTGGCAAATAAAGTATTTATCGATCTACCTAACAAAACATTAATAACAAAACTTCAGGAACGAGATAAATGGTAAAAAACAGTATTTGATGTTTTTTAAAATGCCCCGAAAAATCCCCCAAATAATTTTTCGCCCTATTTTGCCCCTAACTCGGTCAAAAAACCCCTAAATCTTGGGAGAAATTCCCTGATTTGGCAACACTATTCTATCGTTTGTTTTGTTTACTACTAAAATGTTTTTTTAACGTTTATCGTATAAGAAAGGTAAAAAACTCAGCCATACAGTCTGGTCTGTCATAAATATAATTTCTTCTTATTTTATTCTGATGATGATATTATTAGGTTATTAAATATAAAAGTTTTGTAAGGGAGGAGCATAAAGTAAATTAAAAAAATATATAATATATTTATTTAAAAAAGTATGTCCATTACTATCCATGCACTTTTGCCATCTCATTGATCCCTTTCCTAAAAATCTATTCAGACGGGAATCTTTGAAGGCGCTTTGGACTACCGTATCGGAGTTGATTTTTTTCTCTTGTAAGAAGTTATCCAAATTTCGAAAAAAATGGTAATTTGTTGGAGCAAGGTCCGGGGAGTACGGTGGAGGTCTTAGACATTCCAATTGAAGCTCCTCTTATTTGGTAGCCATCTGTTGTGCAGTGTGTGGTCTAGCGTTGCCCTGAAGTAGCAGTGGCCTAGAGCGATTGACCAGCCTCGGTTGTTTAGCAGCTAGCTTTTCCATCATTTTTTGCAGTTGCTGACAATAGACATCTGCCGTAATCGTCTGGTCAGATTTAAGAAAGCTGTAGTGAACGACACCGGCGGCGCTAGCCCACCAAACGCTCACAAGTAACTTTTTTTGAGTTAACTTTCGCTTGGGGCAGGATTTGGCTGGGTCGCTAGGGGTCAACCATTGCGATGTGCGTCTCCGATTGTCGTACAGGATCCACTTTTCATCACAGATTCGATTTAAATTCCTTTTAAAATCCTTTTATTATTTTGCCGGTTGAGTAATGTATCGCAGCAGTCGACGCGCGTTTGTCGGTTTGCTGCACTCAATTCATGTGGTACCCACCTCTCAAGCTTTTCTACCTTCCCAATGTGCTTCAAGTAGATCAAAACAGTTTTGTCACTAACACCGCAGCCTACAGCTAAGTCGGACGTGATTTCCGATGGATCCGTTTCCACAATAGCTTCAATTCTTCATTATCAACTTTGGTCTCCGGCCGTCCACGGGGCTTGTTCTGCAGGTCAAAATTTCCAGAACGAAAACGTTGGAGCCAAAAACGCACTGTGTTTTCCTTTGCGAAACCCCCGCCATACACATCATTAATACTTCGAGCCGTTTCTGCAGCACTGGTGCCACGGTGGAACTCGTACCCGTAAATAATACGATATTTCAAGTTTTCCATTTTGTAAACTAAGTGACGCTAAGAAAAAACTAAAAGAGAAAAAACAAATGAATTACAGTTTCCGAAACACAAATGCGTGATTAAATTGATGTATTAATTTGAAATTGGAATTCTTAACTAAAGAGGAGATAATACAGATCAAAGTGGCCAGTACGACAAAACGCCAATTTCATATGTATACCTAATATTAATGATAGTGAAAGTCAGTAGTAAAGCTATAGCGTGACTTTAATATAGACGAGAGGACTTCTTGCAGCTAAACGAAAAACACTGTCTGCACTCCTTATTGCGCTTTCTATTTAATTTATACTCACTGCATAATATACTAGCACCATTATACACTAAACACTAACTTACGTACACAAAAAAGAAAAATGAATTAGGAGCACAACTTTCTCCGTCGAATTATCACCAAAAAGTACAAATACCACACAAAAACGCACTGTAATCAATTATTTTCACTCTGCAAATGAATATGTATGACTATTTACGACATCTCGAGCCCATAAATATTTCCAAAAATCATTCCTATTACCATGTTATAAAGTAAATGTGTAAATGGATAATTATTTAGTTACTTTACAAAAATTATATGGACTTAAAGACCTTTGACCATTTCTTTAAAGGCTTTTTCTTAATTGCTTAAGTACCTATAATTGGTCAAAATAGAAACGTAAGAAATATATGTTTTTTTATTTGGACAACAACTAACGTGATAATGTACAAAAAGTGTTCTGAAAATAAACCTGAATGAATCATGCCTGTAATATTAAATCTATAAATGTATTTTGCACTTCGAATGCAGTTTGAAGCGTAGTGAAACAACACAGCTTTAAACCTTTAATGTAAACCAATATAGATTCAAAAAGTAATCTTTATTTTATTTTAATATTTTCACAATGCCATGTCCGCAAGTCAACAACTCAACGTAGCCCCAGTAACCACTGCACAGCCCGGATGGAATAGGAACGATGTTACGTTGATCCTAACATCCACTCCTCTGTTAAGAAACGTTAGTTGAGGCCAACTTGCTTGTCTGCAAATTGATTCTGAGTTTTCACTTGATGAGTTCGATAATACTATCGTTAACACATTCTCTAATGAAGAAATTTTGTGTCAGTCTGATGTATTTAGTCCTCTGGTGTGATTCATATGGCGGGATATTGGCTAATTTAATAGCAGACTCATTGTCAATGACCAGATCGGGAACTATAATTGAACCACATTGAATGAAGTTTACTTTACGATGCCAAAAATGAAGAGAAAAAAATTTTCACTATTCGCTCCAGCCAGATTTGTTCTTTTGCAGCCTCGCTGGCAGCCACAATTTCTGCTTGCGTTGTCGATATTGCAACGGTTGACTGCCTTTTGCTTTGCCAGAAACTAGCTCCATGCGAGTATAGGCAGACGATTCCGCTTGTGGATCGTCCTGTTGCTCCATCACCTCCGTCACTATAATATAATATGCTTGAAGTGCAAACTTTGTATGTTATTCCAAAATCCAATGTTCCTTTTAAGTAGTGCAGTATCCGTTTCACTTTTAGAACATCTTCAATTTTTGGGTTGTCTAAATTTCGCGATGCAACCCCAACAGCATATACTATGTCAGGCAGATATGATAGTGCGCCAACTGCTTGTCCCCTCTCTTTTCTTGCAACGTACGGTGTCTTTTAGTATAGGGGTTACAGCTGCTTTGCAGTCCTGCATTTCAAACTTTTTAACAACCGTTTTAAGTAGCTTTTCTGATGTATTCATCTATGATAGATAGATCCATCTTTCATTCGCTCAGTCTCAATTCCAAGAATGTAAGATCCTGGTTATTTATAGTAATTTTAAATCGATGTCTCATTTAATCTAGGAAGTTTTGAGTTTCCTTCTCATTAGCCGATGCAATTAGTCCATCATCAACATAAAGCGCTAAAACAAATTTCTTATCAATTTTGCTTTGCTTGAAACTAATTTGCAGGATATATTTTGTGATGCAATGGTTCCACCACCTTGGTGCTTGTTTGAGTCCATAAAGGCTTCGTTTCAGCTTACAAACTCTTTTGTCATTTTCATTGGTAAAGCCTCCAGGAGGTTTCATGTAAATGTCGTTCTTTAACGATCCATTTAAAAATTCTGTGAATACCAGCGAGGTGATAAATACATGGAGTAGCCGTAATGTCCTATATAAATAAGTAGTTATGTATATCGACGAGGAAGAAGAGGAAGAACTTGGTTGTCTCCCTTTACTTATACAAAAATGCTAATAAAAGAAAGAGATAGTACTATTTTTGAATGTTGTCACTAAAATATCAATCATGTAGTGACGTCATAGCAGGTGGCTAGCGTGCCACAAATCGCCATTTATTGTTACATTACTGTCAAAAAAAGCTGTCAAAAGTGATGTTCCGGAGCTTTGATTATTTAACCAGATATCGATGATCATTATTAATATGCTTTTATTTTTCATACTTTCGATGTAAATGATAACAGGGGCTTACGCAGTAAATCATATCGAAACGGTATTTGCTTTGCTTGCCGTTGTGCGAGTATTTTTGAATCAAAAAGGCGTGAAGAAAGAGGGCATTAAGCTTGCTTATGTTGAATATCAATAACATATATTTTTAATCTGTGAAGTTATGTTCTCTGTATTTGTTTCATGTCGACTATAGTTAAGTTGCTCTGTGTTAGCGGTCTGCCCTGTCTGAAGGTTATGAGGAATGTGATTAAAACAAGTTGAAAAGATTTAGTGATTTATTTCCTACAGAAAATAGAAAACTTATTAGGGTTATGGGCCCAGAGAAAAACGTTTCCACCGTGACCGAGAAGAAACGAAGAAGCTTGACTTGGAAAGCGTCATAATAATTTGTAAAAGCAACGAGGTAACATGGCGTCGGCAAAAATGGCGAGTTATCAAGATAAATATCTAATTAGACCATTTGACGGTCAAAACTTCAGCACGTGGTTCTTTAGGATTAAAAGTATATTGAATGAAAGTAAGGTATTAGCGGCGATCGAAGACGAAGATTTTCACAAAGAACAACAAAATGTTAACTACGAAGCAAAAGCCCAATCCATTATAATTGCGGGCGTGGCCGACAGTCATTTGGAGTATTTAAAAAATAAAGAGTCCGCCTATATGATGATAAAAACTTTGAAAGATAACTTTACTAAAAACACAGTAAGAGGTAGACTTTTCTTAATCAGGCAGTTAGGTGAAATAAAATTTGATAACCGAAATAAACTCATTGAACACTTTGTGAAAATGGAAGAAATATTTTCCCTCCTAAAAGAAGCAGGTAACTCCTTGTCAGAGGAAGAAAAGATAAATTACATATTGTTATCAATGCCTAAAAGTTATGAATCTATAGTGACAGCAATTGAGACCCAAACAGATGTGTCATTAGATTTTGTAAAAAGCAGATTGCTAGGAGAAGAAGAAAAACAAAATAAACCTCAAAATAAAATAATGATGAATACAGCACCTAGTGCATTCTTATGCTATAACTGTGGAAAGCCAGGTCATAAAAAGTTTCAGTGCTGGTATAATAAAAATCAGGAAAATAATGGACAGGATCGTTATGGGCAAGGACGGAGTTTCAGTCGTGGAAGAGGTCACGAAAACTATCATGGGCGTGGACGGAGTTTCATTCATGGACGAGGAGGTCATGGAAACTATCATGGACAAGGACAACCAGGACGAGGCTACAATCGTGGAAGAGGAGCGAGAGTGAATATTGCAGAAGAAAGTGATTTTGGAAATGTATTTGTGTGTGAAAAGCAGGTGCTAGTGTCGGGTAACAAGAACAATCAAGTAATATGGTATATAGACTCAGGGTGTTCAGATCATCTGGTGAATGACAAGGACTTGTTTACTGATTATAAAGAACTCAAAGATTCAAGAAAAATATCAGCGGCAAAAAATGGTGTTGTATTAGAGGCTGTTGGTATAGGTAATATATACATGAAAACATATGTTAATAATATAGAACATACTCATTTGATAAAAAAATGTTTACTATACTCCAGATTTAAGAAAAAATTTGTTGTCTGTTTCAAAATTAGTTAGTGCTGGATTCAAAGTTATATTCCTTAACAGATCTGTAAAGATTTACAATCTAAAAGAAACATTAATTATGGTTGGTTATGATGATGGACCCTTATATAGTGTAAAGATGTATTTAAACAAATCATACAGTAATTATGCTAATTCAGAAAAAGAAAACAAGTTAATAAATTTGTGGCATAGACGGTTTGGTCATTTGTGTTTAAATAACTTAAAATTATTAACTCAGAAAGATATGGTAAATGGTTTGAGTGACTTAAAAAATTGTAATATTGAAAATAAATTATGTGAATTTTGTGTTCTAGGAAAAATGACTAGACAACCATTTAATAAAACAGGGTACAGAGCAAGTAAACCGTTAGAGTTGGTACATAGTGATGTTTGTGGTCCAATATCACCCACTACATGGGATGGATACAATTATTTTGTTACATTCATAGATGACTATACACATTTTGTAATGGTATATTTAATTAAAAATAAATCTGATGTCTTTGAAAAATTTAAAACTTATTATAATTTAGTGACACGACATTTTGACAGAGACTTATTTAAATTAAGGACTGACAATGGAGGCGAATATATTAACAATGACTTTAAAGATTTTTGTTATAACCAAGGCATTACATTACAAAATACTGTTCCATATAATCCGGAAATGAATGGAGTAGCAGAGAGAATGAACCGCACACTGATAGACAAAGCGCGGACCATATTGATTGAATCTAAAATGAACAGGCAGTTCTGGGGAGAAGCAGTCTTATATACTGCATATGTTACTAACAGGAGCCCAACAACAATGAAGGAGAAAACACCAAGCGAACTGTGGGAAGGTAGAAAACCGAATGTTACAAATTTAAGAGTTTTTGGTAGTATAGCTTATAACCATACTCCAAAAGAACAACGGCATAAACTAGACCCAAAAGGAAGGAAACTTATTATGGTGGGATACAGTCTGAGCGGATACAAATTATGGGATGAAGAAAATCAAAGAATAGTGATAGCGAGACATGTTATTTTTGATGAGAGTATTCAGAAAGAGGAAGAGTATGTGAAGGTACCACTTAGATATGAGGAAGAAAATGAAGAATATATAGAAGTAGAATATCACAGAGATAAAATAGCAGAAGAACAGAAAGATACTGAGATAATAGAAAGACAGGAAGAAATAAAAGAAAGTTTAAATGAGCAAAGAAGTGAAGGTCAGATGGAAAACACATATTCAGGGAGAGAGAAAAGGGTAAGGAAAAGACCAAAGTGGCAAAAGGATTATAAAGTTGACTTCGATGATGATGATGCAGCATTATTTGCTCTATTAGCAGGACCAGACAAAGACTTACCTCAAGTTTTTGAAGACATAGCTGAAAGGGAAGATAAAGAATTATGGACTAAAGCAATTGAAGAAGAGATACAAGTATTAGAAGATAGTAACACCTGGGAGAAAGTACAAATAACAAAGAATATGAAACCAATAGACACCAAATGGGTTTTTACAAGAAAGGAAATTGCAGAAAAGACAATTTATAAAGCTAGATTAGTTGTACGTGGTTTTCAACAAAAGGATCAGGTAGGTGATGTATATTCACCAGTATTGAAAATGCAGACTTTAAGAACACTGCTATCAGTAACCGCCCAAAATAAGTATTATATGCATCAAATGGATGTTAAGGGAGCATTCTTGTATGGACGTATTGATGAGGAAGTATACCTTAAACCACCTAAAGGCTATGAAATGGAAGAAGATTATGTATTGAAGTTGAGAAAATCACTTTATGGACTCAAAAAGTCACCAAAATATTGGTATGAAAAGTTTAGAGACACTATGACTGACTATGGTTTTATCAGATCTGAAAATGACTACTGTTTATATATAAAAGGGAATATATATATATTATTATTTGTCGATGACATGCTGATAATTGGACCACATGAACAAGAGATAAACAAAGTAAAAATATTCTTGTCAACTCAATTTAAAATGAAAGATATGGGGTCACAAAACTTGTATTATTTAGGTATATCTATACAGAAATATAAAGGTTATATTTCTATTAATCAGACAAAATATTTAGAGAAATTGTTAGTTACATATAATATGCAAAATTGCAATGGTAATAATACTCCAATGGATGCAAACTTTAAGTTAGATGGTGATTATAGTGTTGACTATTCTTATGAAATTCCATGTCGATCTTTGATTGGTTCACTGATGTATGTTGCTATAGGTACTAGGCCAGACATATCATTTGCACTAAATTATCTAAGCCGATTTCAATCAAAACCAAGTAAAGAGCTCTGGATAGCACTTAAAAGATTGTGTAGGTATATAAAGCAAACTTTAGATTACTCTTTAATTTATTCTGAACATAGTAATGTTTCTCCTATTGTAGCTTATGCAGATGCCGATTGGGCACGAGAATTAGACAGAAAATCCACAAGTGGCTTTCTTTTCAAAATTTATGGTAATGTTGTAGCTTGGAAATCAAGAAAACAAACTGTTGTAGCATTAAGTAGTACTGAAGCGGAATATGTATCATTATGTGAGGCAGCCATGGAGGCATGTTGGTTTTTGAAACTATGTAATGATATTAATATTAAAGCTAACAATGTCACAATTTTTGAAGACAATCAGAGCACAATTAAGTCTGTTAAAAGCTGTGATCAAAAGAGATTGAAACATATGGAAATTAAATACAACTTTATTAAGCATCAAGTGGAAAAAGGTATAATAAGACTTGAATACATAAATAGTTGTGAACAACTAGCTGATATATTGACAAAACCTGTAACAAAGAAAGTTCTGATTAAAATTGTAAATTTAATAGGATTATCTTAAGTATTAAAAATATATAGTTTTTGAGGGAGAGTGTTGAATATCAATAACATATATTTTTAATCTGTGAAGTTATGTTCTCTGTATTTGTTTCATGTCGACTATAGTTAAGTTGCTCTGTGTTAGCGGTCTGCCCTGTCTGAAGGTTATGAGGAATGTGATTAAAACAAGTTGAAAAGATTTAGTGATTTATTTCCTACAGAAAATAGAAAACTTATTAGCTTAGAATTGTTAATTTTGTTATTGAATATTAGTATATTATTGGTAGTTGTTTTGTCTGATTATGAATCGTAATTATTGAAGACAAGCCAGACTTTAATTGATTGAACCGAAAACTTTGATGCTTGACCTTGAATAACTTTTTAAGCAAACATGGGATCTTTCGGTGTTTTATTTATAATAGTGTACCCCAGGTCTGTACCAAAATTCAGCATGTTGGGAATTAATGCAAACTGACCGCTATTTTTCTGGCTAATTTGACGGGACTATATCAGGAATAAGAAAATAAACTGTATAGTTCTTTATTTTTTATATTAAAAGAATTATAATGAAAGTAAATAAACCATAAACTATGATTATTTTATTTACGTCAATCGATAGTAGATTCGATACTCTCTGTGCAACACTAAAAATGGACGCCATTTTATGTTACATTTCAAGTTTAGGTATGCACGTTTTTTTCGTACTTAGGGCCTGTCCATTAGTTAGAGGTCAATGGTGAATACATCAAATTGTTTCAAATTAAGGTAAGGTTAATTCCATTGCATTAATTCCATATGCAAACGAATAACGAATATGTACTGATATTGCATTCAAGCCAGACAAGTAAAAAAATATCTATTGCGTGTATATGTTTTGTCATTGTCAATTGTGTCATGCATATGTATATCATGTCATGTCATTTTTGTAATGGCCGTGTTGAGTGAGTGAGGAGAGACAGTCGACTGAAAAGATTTTAGCCAACAAATGACCGAGAATTAATAATTATACAAATTCGAAATCCTCAACGTCTACCAAGTAGTGTTTTTTTGATAAGCTTCTTCCTTTATCGTGCTACGTTTGTTACAGTGTTTAAAAAGCTAATATTTAGAACCAGTTTTATGTGACAGTGTTGATTCTATCGCTCACTATTTAGAACGTACGGATTTTTTATTTAGTATTTATAATTTTCGCTTCAAGTAATACAACTTTAAATTCGCTTAAGTTGTTTGTTGAAGTTGGATCATCTCCACAATTATTTGGTAAGTGCTTAATACATTTTAAGGTTTTTGATTAAGATCTTTCAAGCAAGATCCATTTATTAGAGTAGTAAGTAATCCTTGCAAGCACCGTTTGCCTCAAAAGATATGTTAATAGTTATTTGAGTGATGTACAAAATCAAAAATCTTAGTTTCCTTAATCTTTTGATTAGTGGATGATACTGTAAATCTTATATTACCATCTAATACAAAAGTCCCAAATGAATATTTAGTTCTGAGCTGGAAATAGTTATCAAGAAATTACCTTTATCATTATTTAACAAATTTTCATAACTCTTTTGTGCAGACATAGATTTTACTTTATGGATACCAAATAGTAAATTTTTTTTGGTGAAATGTAATTAAAGCCAGTTTTTTTAAATATCTCCAGATCTTTTTCTAGAAAATTTTTTAGGTTTACAATTATTATTAGGAGTATGGTGGGGCAAGTTGAATAGACTGATTTTGTATTTATGGGACTACCTTTTTTTTTTAAAGTAATGTTAACAGGTAACTATGTAATGTTACAGGTTAAGTATGTAACAGGCACCAAACTGCCAAAAATTCCCTTTTGGCCTTAATAAACTTGTCTCATGTCTGGACATTACTTCATTAATATTAATTTTGTTGTAACATAAATCCATGGCTCAGTCGGAGCAGCCCCGCCTCGTAGACCGAAGGCCTTAAACTCATGGTTATCATTGACATGGAATCACAACTCTTTCTAAATTTGCACATCGCCTTTATGAATTGTTCAGACACCATTTCTACCCTAAGACAGACATTTGTTTACAAGTGCTGGATCTTTTGTATTTTAATATGTTTATCATGTATTTCTTTAAATATATATTATATAATATGATTGTATTTAAATATCACTATTTTCGTAAAAGCTCGTGCAGTTTTGACATTTTGGCTGATCAGTCTAAAACAAGAAGGTTAATGCCATGTTTATCTGATATAATTAGTGTGTATAAATCATAGCCATCTTAAATTTCTATTAACTTTGAATAATAATAATCATAATAACTTTTTATTAACTCAGAAAAGTGCTAAAAATTATGTGAAGTCTCTGTCCCCTAAACTAAACAAAGTTTGTATTTTAGGGGTCAGCACCCTCTCCCATTTTAATTTATTAAAGTATGTACAGTTTTAATTTAAAAATAGATTGTTATAATTATACATTACAATTCACTGGGTAAATAAAAGTAATACCATACATACATAAATACCTTTTGTAGATTATAATATATCAATATGCTAATATGATTATAATAAATAATAATCAATATAAAGATATTGGTAACACTTTAGGATATTATAGGATGTAAAAACATAATGAACCTGAATTTACTTACACACAAATGTGTACTGGGTATATATACATGTTTATCCAAGTGTTGCAAGACTTATCAATATAATAATTTGTGTGTAAGGTATTATCACTAAAAATTTAAACATCCATGAGTCATAAATAGAAAATGGCTGTATTTATCATAGAAGTCTGATCCTACTACAATTCAAATTTCACACCTTTACTTTAGTGTATGAAACTGCTAAGATTGCCAACACCACAAATTGTTATATCTGTCAGTTTAGTTGTGACAAATGAAGTAACTATCAAAAGGAATAAGAGAAAAAAAATTACTATCAAAAGAAATAACAGAAAAAAACAGTCCATTAATAGAAACTCTTAAGGTCGCTCGTAGTGACATTATTATATCTGGGTGGGCAAGTCGCAATGCGCGGGGCACCCCGGCAGTTAGCGCCGAGCGCTTCGTGACTTGTTTGGGAATCTCACTTATAGGGAAATTTTCATGAGGAAATATTTCCTTTAATAGTTTCAACAGCTTAACTCTACTTTATGTATTTAAGGACTTTAAAATTTTCATTATGAATTTTATGAAATTATTTTATTGAGTAACTTAATAATCGTGGTAAATCTATGGGTATTCACTTACCCATACCCATGGGCATATAATTTGTAGAATTAAATGAGATAAATTTGACTCTATTTAAATAACATTATTCGTAACTTCTACATTTGAAACAATGCAGATGCGGAAGTAGTTTCCTGACAAAGTTTTATGAGAAGATAGAATAGTCAGCTTTAAACATAATAACATTTTTAAGAATCTGAAGGTAACCTTTCTTTGATCCATAATGTTATTAAGAATGAATCGCTAAATCTGTCGGTTGCTAGCATCAGGTGATTAGGCACCGGATATCTCAGCAAATTGTGTGCAAAATACGCCATTGTCGTGTCTAAACAAGCGATCACTAAATGTGCTCAAGTGAAGTACTGTGTTGTGGCTGCGGCGCGCCTCGCCGTGTGTTTTCAACAACTGAGTTTTTGCGAGAACCGAGATATCAAACGCGACTGTGACGCACAAGAGACGGCTTCATTTCGATTATTGCGATATCTGTTAGGATTACAGATTATAACATGCTTCATTAGTCCTACTTCAACGGAATACAGAAATTCTTACGTGGAAATAAATGTAATAAAAGCTCAATTTTTATATAATATATATATATATATATATATCCAAAAAAAAAAACGTGTTATCTTAAAAACTGTTTGGTCTCGTTAGTCAAAGCCATCGCCCATTTCCTTTCGTAAATTAATGTGTTTAGATAAGCGGTTAACCTAGTTTTGTTTATTTTTAATTGAGAGCATTAAAAAAGCAATAATAATAGGTTTCATTTTCATGTGTACTAAATTGAGCCTGTAATTGCAACGAATCTGAAACCAGGCAGAATATTTCGAGTGCGAAAATTGATCTAGTTCTAACGGAATGATTGCGCCTCGCGGAGTTTGATCGGTTAAGTGGACGCTGGTGCCCCGGCTGGCGGGCCGTTTGCTGCTCTCATAATGGAACGCGCCTTCGCCTTGGGTGCCCTTGATCTGAATGCGTCTTAACTTCGATCTCGTTTTGACACGGATCTGGTTCTAGTACTTGTTTTCCTTCTATTGTCCATCTAGCTTCAACTACCTTTGTTACATCATATTTGTAATAAAAATACAATTTGTATGTTTTATTGTTTTTTACGTCAGTAACTAGTTTAATTCATTGTTGATGGTTCAGTCGCCGCCTGCCCGTGGCATGTGGCTCGTAGCGACGGCGCCGGAGACCGGTGACCCTAATCGCCTCCTCTACATTTCGCGGCACTAAACTTTTCCTTTGGCCGCGGTGATGTCGAGACCGTTATTTATCCTTGCTACATGAAATGTAGATTAGTGGTTTCTCTGTGTGAGTGGCGTTCAGTTTGTTGTTACTGCGATTGTACCCTACGTCATCTATACAGATAAAATAACATTAGTGAACCAACCAACTCCAACTCGGTGATGCCCAAACACGTTCGCAAGCTCGTTGATCCAACTGGTCTGTTGATGCGCGTACTATGCGCGGCAGCGGCACTGTCATCAATCTTCCTGCGCGCCCTTAGGTTGCTGCTCTAGATCCACCATTTATAGAAGCAATATATTTTTTCAACGTTACGTATTTATAGTAACATATGTAGGTACAACGATTTCTTATCAGATGTGAAGGTTGTTCAGATATCAGACTGTAGATAACGGTCTGCGATAGTATTGTTAAGTTGCGAAGTGCGTTTAGTTTCACGCCTACTACGCATTTTGAGCTATCAATCTTGATTGCACTACTAATTTACTTATCCTTGCAAGAAACTATTTAAGTGCAGCTTTCAATGCGCATGTTACGGCTTGTAATTATTGTGTAACCTTGTAAAATTAAATATCGGTACGAACTGTTAATCGCATGAAGGAAACGCCTGCGTGTACGCATACTAATGAATAGTTGGAAATCGTCGAGGATACAGCAGCGTTTGTAAATTGATAAATGCTCAACTTCCGCCTTGTATCGGCCGGGGTGTTGCTCGATCACGTTCCATCAATGCCGGTCCTAAATCATGCATAAAGTTAAGCCCTAGCTGCGCGAAGTCTGTCTTGATATTGGTCTGGCTGACTTGGAGATTTGGCAGTACAAGAATGCGCGTGCGTAAGCGTTGCATGATCGATCATTTCCACTTTCGCCGCTGAGCAGTCGCTGGTCACTCACCCGTTCAATGCTACGACTTATAATTCTGTTATGGTCATGTAAATATGAATGTATAGTACAGAAAAATTCGTCAGATTTTACTTTTTCGCAAAAGCAATGTCTGTGCTGACGTAGCAACATAACTCGCTATACATTGAAAACTTCTAGTTGCAAAAACATCATCTATTGTATAGGTATTGTCGTTGTAAAAACGTCTCTACAATATTGCTTGTCATATTTACTTAATATGTACAATAGTTTTATCGGTCTTACGAGTGGATATGCGAAAAAGCGATGTAGTGTTACAAGGTAATTAATTTGAATCGAGTTTAAATCAAAACCGTGCTGCTAAGAAGGAAAAAGGCCGTCATGTCGAGTAATTATGTTCGACCGTGACAGACGAACAAAAAGCCGTTCACGGTAGATTTATTTACACCGTCGCTCGGGTCGCTCACTTCCCTCTAATATGGTTGAGGAGGGCGATGGCTGGATCCCGCGTTAACTCGTGAACGGGTGCCGTTTGAGGGTGTTCGTCGTTTGGATACTTGGGGGGAGGGAGACTTGCCGGGCTAACAGATGCAGAAAAGAATAATTTTGTATAGACATAAAGAGACTCTGTAAATTTATTTTGAAAAAAATATACCCGTGAAGTTTCTTGCCAGTTCTTCTTCACGAAGGTTTTTTTCGAACTGGTGGTAGAATCATGTTTTATTTGACGTCAATAAGAACAAGTAATTGTCAATGTTGAGAAATAAATATTTCATTTCATTATTTCATTTCATTTCATTTCATTTCCACTGTTGGGAGTAGTTGCAGATATTTTATGTATCTTCGGCTGTAACAGTATACTTGTCGTAGCTATTTGGCTGGACTAGGTAGTTCTGGTCAGTTTGGTTCTCTGCTCCCCGATCGCTCGGTTTCTGTATATCTGTTTCTCGGTATAACATTACAAATAAACAAAACCTTTTTTCTGAATAATATAATATGGATAAATCGACATAGAAGGCAATAAAATAAAACTAATACATATTACTTCAGCAAAGTACTACGGCAAAGATTTTCTATGAGGGGTGCATGCAATCAAGTAACTTTTATAGTTTTATTTGTTCAGTAACAAAAGTTGTTACATTTTACGATGATGAGCAAGTAAATGAAATGGCGGACGCTAGGGAAGGCGTTCTCGTAAATTGCTGAGAGATAACGACGCGCCGCCGACTTCCGTCCACCAGCGGTCGCCCCAGGTATCTCGGCAAATGTGTTTTGGCATTACACCGCGTGACTGATAGCGTTCCATTAGTTGAGACGTCAGCCAGTGACTGCCCGTCACGCTTGGTTTCACCCAAAATTGTGTAGTGAAGTGTGAAGGCGGCCGGCTCCACCTGCCGACCGCGGCTGTCGTGTGTTCTGTCATATTCACTTGTATTCTAATCGGCATAAGATGTCTGTTAGATTTTCTTTGGGTTTTCATTGTAACTAAACTGTCTTGAAAATCTGTTTAACTTTATTTGAATTCAACATTAAAAAGATCCAGTTAATTACAATTTATTAAAACATTATAATGCAATTATGATTCGTGAATAAAACACAATGGTTAAGTATGTTTTTGTAAGGTTTGTACAAGAGTGAAGCGAGGTCGTCAAACAGTTATTCCTTGCGAAACATGTTCTGTTGTGTTGTGTTGTCTTTGATATCCTTCTGCACAAAGAAGCGAAGTCTATTTGTTTTGACTGTTTCCACTCAAAGCGCCACTAAGCAACTATCAATAAGCTGCGGGTGAGTCAATACCCGTAGTCAGTAGGTACAAAGAGCACCTACATGCAGCATACAGCGCGTTAGCGTTAGTACTGAGCATCGTGGCAGGGTCGGTATGTGGCATATTAAAAAAGTTATGAACTGAGGAGCGACGGAACAAAAATAGTCAACTACTCAAGAGGCAGAAAATGACATGATACATGTTAAGGCCTTATTTTTTAAAATCCTACCCGATGCTGATATTAAATCCGAACAAAAACAGTTTTTTTCGATACAAAAGTTACTTCAAAACCGACTTGACGGAACAAAAATGGTTAAATACGATTTTTTTAAAAGTATTTGAACAAAACTGGTTAATTTCTATACAAAGTGTGCATCTTGATATTTATAGAGGACCAAATTTGGCTAAGTGCATTTATTTTACGATTTTTTAATCTTTTTCAAGGGAATTATAGTTTTCAAATTCTCTTGTTCGTGAAACTGGCGGGACGTGATATAAATAGAGGGAGTAGAAAACGTAAACGTTCTGTTCGGAAAGCATCTGCCGAAAGGATTGAAAAGTAAGTTCCAACTTGCCAAATACTTGCATCGTGTGTAATGTTGTAGATGTTAAGATATTATTACGTTGTTTTTACAGGTATAAGGACAAAACCCTTTATGTATTGGAGTCCAAGCCACATGCAAACACAGGGGTCAGAAGCTAAATGTAGACAATTTACTGCTGAAGCCTTATTACCTCTGCGTAAAAGTTTCTTCAAGAATCAGACTAAGCAAAAGCAAGACATGATTGGAGTGAACTACAGGAGCTACACTGGTTCCAAGAAATCTTGGGCAGGACTGAAGGCGTTGTACTTAGCAATGACAGTGAAGAAGATAATGTGATGAATGATTGCGAGTGTCTTGAGCCAGAATCGGAAGCTATTAGAGTATAATGAAATTGTAATTTTTTGTATCTTTCTTTGAAATAAATAACATATTTTCTATAAAATAGTGTTTATTTGAAAGTCTATCAAAACTAGTAAAGTACTACATGTTAGAACAAAATTAGTGAAGTTCATGTTTGTTCGGAACAAAATCGGATAACTGCATTTAAAAAAACTCTATGTATAGTATATTTAAATAGCTATATTTTTTTGAGAGCATCTTATACAATGTTTTTTTTTCTACGATATTTCCTATCAAAACGTTAAACTGATTATTATTATGGTATGTAATAAATAGGTTTTTGCATTTTGCCCAACTCTAGACATTTAGTACTTAACTATTTTTGTTCTGTCGCTCCTCATCTTTTATTTTTTTTTTAATAATTTCTAAATGCAAGAGTACTCAATAAAATTAAATGATTTTTTTTTGTTTTGCAGTTTAATTACTACTACACTTTCAAAACAAAACATATCATGTAATGCCCAATTAAAATTAACTACAGAATTGGCAAAAAAAACCCTTTTTTATATAATGTGACTTTAAAAATAAAAAGTCCCCAAAAACGTGACCTTATTAATAAAATGTGATTATCCAGTACACTTACTGCGATCCACAATCTATTTCATAACTTGAGACGGTATTCAAATGAAGCAAGTATCCTTGAAATCATTTACCTCACACACGATCTATGTTATATTGTCGAGGATGAGCTGATACATTTACATAACAAGCGCATAAAGTGCTTTACTCTCTACATTGATGATTGTGAAAATTACATTCGCCACGAGACGTTATAGCGCATGCTGCTGAGGCGTGTAGTTCGTGGACGCGTCGCGCAACGCCCTCTGTTGGCCGGCGCCCGCGCCCTGCTGGTTCCTGGGGGTATATCATTGGTGCAATCTGTCACTGTGGATCATTAGTCGAAGATGTTATTGATTAGTTATGTTTGTATTTATTGATTATCGAGTAATGTTGCGCTGCCGACCGTAGCCTTCAGGTGGAGTTGCCTTCGTTCGAGGATACTTACAACACATGACACTACGTGGTGTCGTTCGTATTGTGTCGTATGTAGGAGTAGTTTAAGTTCCGGCTAAGCGCCTCAGCGCTAGGCCACAAAGTCCGCTGAAATTTAGAAGGCTAATAGGGCCATAAATAAACTGTCCATATCCATTAAAAAAACGTGGTACTGTTTTCCGAAATAAACATGGCGGTTAAAATGGAAGGACGAGATATTAACACAAGAAACTCTGCTATCACTACACTACAAATGTCTAATAATGGCGGCTACTGCTATCTTTCTTATTTTATCCGCCGCAATAATCGACCAAATTAGTTGTTTTCCGGAAGTTGTAAAAATACTAGTACAACGGCTTCCGACTGGTGCATATGTCGGACGGCATGTCTATTACTATATCATAAATTAATAACACCTGGAATCGATTATATTCAAAGGCGCAAGACCAGGTGGACCACGAACTCGTGGCTGGCGCGTCGCCAAAACTCCCGCTGAACCCGGCGCTGGGGCCGCGCGCCGCCACTCCATCACCAGTCTGTGATCGCTCTGTTCGCCTGACGACGACGGTCCGGTGGCGATCCACAGTCTCGCTAAATTGTTACGGCCTTTACCGAGATCGATAAAACTTGCGCAATTATTATTAGTTAAATTCAAGGAGTGTACAGCTTCCTAGAAAAGATTTAGATTAGCCGAGTTGATGGTAGGAATCGGCTTATGTAATAAATAAAACTTTATTTTTACGTGCATGGTTCTTCACGTGTTTCGATAGCGATGTAGCATTATTACTGGATTAGTTAATCACCTAGTTCACTCTATCTGGCAAGGCATCTGGCACCTGCAACCTTCCACTTGTTTCAAAGTTTATCTTTTCCCTAATGGGACCTTGAGGTATTTCAGGAAGTTCCAAATAAAAATTATTAGAGCGCGTTACATTCGACTGGCCTTATTTTCGGTACTGTGTTGATGCATTTTTAAGCTTGTTTGTAAACCTTCGTTTGTTCAGAACGTGATGGTTTTTAATCTGTAGCTATTATTCATAATTTTATCGCCATTTTTCAGTTGACGGCTGTACGTTAGCACTTCATCGGTTTCACCTAACTAATCCTTGTATTTTGTGTGAACACATCGCTACACAAGGAGCTTGATTTTGTAGGGCATCCGTGTGGGAAAACTTCGCGGCGTATTCCTTACATACGTACTTAAAGCTCAGAAAACTACCTTAGAGTACCACTAATATACTTTTAAATTATATTTTATTCTTCATTCTAAGTACTTTGCCTTAAAAGTTAGATGGAAACTGAGTTGGCAATTAACAGCTGCTATCGGCGCATCGTTATCACGAGTGGCGTTGTTCTCTAGACCGCGTTGATGTTTGTTGCAGAGTGGCTCGGCGGACGCTATGCGAGGCGCACGCGGCGGCCGCGTAGTGCGCGAGCGCGCGTGTACCCCCATGTGAGTGAGTGAGCGAGTGCAGTGCCGGCGCCGCCGTCATGGCCTTCATGATGAAGAAGAAGCGCTACAAGTTCGGCGTGCAGTGCTGCCTCGAGGAGCTCACCGAGGTGCCCTTCGTGTCCGCCGTGCTCTTCGCCAAGGTGCGCCTGCTCGACGGAGGCAACTTCCAGGACCTCTCAAGCAGGTCAGTATTACTGTTACCTTGTTACTGTGCAATGCAAAGATGCGTTCGTTATTTTAATCAAAACAATGGTGTGCTATTTCGTTTCTTTTTGTTTATACTGTTGTTGTGACAACAAAGCGTAGATCATAAAACAACAACAGTATTGGAGTAAGTTTTACAAAATTACAATATTGGTAGTATTTAATAAAAGCGTTTACCTTGAATACATTGCGGCAGTTGGTACGGCAGCATCGACGGTACAGTGGCGTCTTCGCCCGTGATACCTATCAGGTCCCTTGAGAGTTTCGATTAACTTTCCCTCAACCCACAGCCGTGTCCTAAACATATGAGATCTTGTTTACCGCAAGGAAAACTCCTTACACTACTAATGATTGTATCGCACTTTCCGCTCATAATAAATATGCTTTGATGCCGAGAGTTCATTTAGTTCGTTTCTGAAAAGCCCTTTAAAATCACTTCAAATAATTTGTCGTCGTTGCGGAATCCGATTTTCTTACGTTTATTTTAATGGCTTTGACTTTCGATCTCGTATATGTTAAATACTTTTGACTAAGCTTGTCCTGCCGCCGGGAATTAAGGACTTACGATACGCCTTCAATTTTGGCAATAGTTGGCAATAATTATATCACATTTGACATATGGTTATACTTTAGATGATTTGAAATTAAGGAGGAAATTGCTGAATTCAAAGTTTAAAAAATAATAAACTGTACCTAAATTATAAGGCAAAAAGGATGAAATATAAATAATAGAGGAAAAACAGTATAATTAATTTATCTAAATATTTTTATCGTTCTCGCTTGCTTTGTGAAGGAACACATGACGAGTCTCATGAACTACATTTGCTTTAAAATGAGAACGCATCCTACTCAATACCTCTTATTAGCTGTTCTTGTGCTAAACTTTCAGGCTAGGTCTTGTTTGATAGGTCGGTCTCTCTCGTCTTCCTACTGTAGGTTCTTTAGTACCCGGAGCACAGCTGCACAGGAAGACAAGTTGTAGTGCAGCTGAGGCAGCCATGCTGGCGCGTTGTGTAACTTACTGTCCGGTCGCCGGCGGCGTCTCCTTTCACATTCAGTGGCTAGGAGTTACGTCACGCCGGCATACAGCGTTCGCGTCCGTACTTAGTGGTGGCTCATCAGATCATCCTGGTATTCAATGTGGGACGACGGTCTTGTTGGGGACGTGTTATATTGCGTTTCAAGATCCTATTAGATGTGCTGTACCTATTTTTCTTCTAGTTTCGTGGGTTTTGACAGTGAAATAGTATATGGATATAGAACAAGTATTTTTCAAGCGGCATTGGAAGCTCTTGTAAAGCTTTACCTCTACACCATAGCATGTAAAGTAGTATTCTCTGGGCCTCAGCTGTCCCCGCACAAATGTTTACCTAATATCTTATAAACTCATTGGCGCGTGAAAGATGAACAAACAAGCATTTTATTTCAAAATAACTTTATAAATTACAAATTAGTACAAATTAATAACAAGATGAATAACAAGAAGACAAGTTTTGTTGAACCAGCAATCAATTAGCTAGGGATGCATAACACCTTTTACTTTAGGTTTGGTAACCAAATCATATCTACCATCGATCAGACATCAATCATCCATACTGACACGAAAACAAGGAAGGGTTTGTTTGTTTATCGCTACCCGATAAGCGCTCAAACTATTGTACATCGGAATGTTGCATATCCAGGAGGAACATACCTCATACGTTAGTATCGAAATTCTAACAGGAAGAGAAGTAACACGGTTGGAACAGCGCAGTTAACGATGTCCATGGGCACGCATGCCACTCACCATCAGATGCACCGCGAGATCGTTTCGCGGCGGTAATATTGAAACTCTGAGCGATATTTTTCAGTTAGCTGAGGTCACGGTAATTCATCTCTCTCTTATTCGGGTTATTTCGTTGACCGCCAAAATGGCCCGTACTTTCTAGGTTACCTAACATGGTCGCTTGCAAGGCTATTACCGCTGCGCTGGCGTTAATACATAACGAATGGATATTAAAACGATGACTTGTCATATTAGAAAAGGCAAATATGTGGAATGGCGTGACCGGTGGCTTTAGTAAACACTGTAGCAACATTGTGTTGTGTGTGTGAGCGGCTTACTGGTACAATTATTAACTTGATAATAAATATTTTTGATGAAAAAGTTACAAGTTGTGACTCATAAAGATAAATATGTTTTTATTTTACAATTTATTTGCATAAATGTACTTAAGTACATATTAATTAACGAATCATAGTACATATTCACAATACACAGTTTCAATTGTTACGCAATGAAATGATAAGTTTGTCTGGGGATTTATATATGAGGAGTGTAGGATCGTGTTTTGAAGGTTGTTGTAAGCGTATACGTTTCTGCTAGGAGCTTCTATCTTCGTCTATGTGGGGTTTAGTATTTCTAAAAAGATTTTAACGTTTTATTTACGATTTAAGCGCCTAGTGCAAGAGACCGATTAGTGACTAGGTGGTTTCTCCCCTTGCGATCGGACAATATTGGGAAGTGAGCAGTTATTGGAGGGGGCGCTCGGAATGCGCCGGCGTCCGGCCGCCGGCTCCCGGGCGTCTGCCGAGCTGTCGCCGTCGCTAATCAGAGCGTTTAGTGACGTTGACAGCTCGAAAGTATTATTTTATGAAATGAATAATCAACTATTTCTCTTTAGAACTTTTCTACAATGGGGTTTTTTGAAAGTTGTTTTAAAATACATGGTTTTGTTTTTAAACTTTTGTTCAAAGCCATACGCAAATAATTTCACAACGAGGAATTTACTGCTCCACATACTTTAAATTGAGCATTTCAAATTCCATGCCAACAAAAGAACGTAGTGCAAGTCCTCGGACTGCAAGGAACTGATCAGCAAATGGCATTAAGGCCAAGGTGGCCGCAGTGGCGCGAGGCGGCCGCCTGGCGCCGCGCCAGTCCCATGCCGTGCCACACTGACCTTCCCGTTCTGCACTAGGCCACCCTCAAACAGTGGACTCTCGAGGGGTTTGCGTTGCAAGCTGTCCTTCAATTATGATTTAATTATTGTGCTGATATTCTTTATTACGTACATTATTACTGCATTGCCAACCGAGGTTTAAGTTAAAACAAATTCCTGGAATTTCATTGGCTGATCCTTTCTTTTATAGCCGTTAAGTGACGCTTAGCTTAAAAAAGGAATGTCTATGATAGATTATTTGTTAAAACTTTGTATAACGCCTAGGTGTAAAATCATGGGAATAGATATATGATAGAGCGTCGCGTCGAAGCTGGTCGAGCGGAACCCGTTGTGAACCGGCGGCGCGTGCAGCGTCGTGTCATTTCACATGGTTTCTAACTCGGCTTTCCAATCCCACAGCTTTTCACGCTCGCCCTACTTGCAGTCGAACCATTTTACTTATGAAATCTCCAGTCGCAGAGCTTTAACCAGCTATTAAAATAACCGACCACGAAACGACACCTGCAGCTCGCAAAAAATAATTCTCAATGCGATCCAACCAAACTAAGCAGAACAATTGAAGCGTCCGTCGTAACATCTGTTAATGAGCATCATTGTTCGAAATTAACGAACCGTGTCATCGGCGGTCTTTCAGCGAAGGATTGCAGACTCCAGTTTCGCTTGGAGTAGCTGGTGGCGTGCGCGGCGGCGGCACACGGCCCCGGCGGTACGTGAAAAGTGAAATTAACGTTTTTCCCGCCATTCTGCTGCATTAAATACTCCGTATAAAAGTTATAATAATTGCTATTTTTATGTTATGCAAGCGCTGACCCGTAATGGGCTATTGTTACTCATATTCCTGACATAATGTGTTACTTTGCAGTTAATGTTTATATACGTACGCCAAGAATATAATTTTTTTGTAATAATTGAGTCATATAGTTCCAATATCCGCTAACTCCACTTTTTTTTTAAAAGCAGGTTTTTGATTGTTCTACATAGTCTATGGAGTTTTAAATCGTTCATCCAAATTACATTCTAACCAAAAACCGACAAGTCCCGAATAATTTTGACACAAACTTTTTAATTGTTTTCAAAATCCGCTATCTCCAATATAGGATTACTTCCGATAGCCGCCATATCCATTTTTGACCAATCACGATGCACCATCCCACGACACACAAGATGGCGATTCTAGTGACAAAGCTGTGATTGCTGTTGTGTTTTAAATTGCATATTTAAATAAAAATTATGGATGAACTTACAAAAAAAGTGGAAAAAGCTGTTCCTAATAAAGGAAGAAAACGAAAAAGTCATCCAGATTTATGGAAGAAGAATAAACTGAAGGAAGAAAGGTACGTTAAAAGTAGCGTCTATACCACGACTATACCACGGTATACAGAGTGTTTCCTGTTGTGAATGTTGTGATGGTGTAAATGATGAGAATGTTTATAGATAGGTATTAAAAAATATTTTTTTTTTGAATTTTTCTGCATGATGAAATAAATGATTAGATTAATTAAATATTTTTATATTTTTCCTAGGTACGCGCCTAATAGTTTGCCTGTTTTTCCAAAATGTAGACATAATACAAAAAGTCTGAAGTGTGGCTCTTTGTCAATGAGTGATTTGATGAATATACATCAGCAATTCTATTCCAAAAAAAAAAAAATACATCAAGATAATTTCATTTTGAAATACTGTGTGACGAAAAATGTTCTAAGACATCGACCTAAAAATAGTACACGGCGCTCGAAAAATATGAGTACAACGTACAATCTTTACAAAAAATCAGACCAAAAAAGAGTACCTGTCTGCAAAGCAGCATTTATGTGCATTTTGAATATTAAAAAAGACAGAATTTGGGGGGTCTTACACAGGTCACATAAATCTGCTGGCGCATTAGCGCAAGAAACCAGAGGTGGGGATCACCGATCTCAAAAAAATTATAGTAAACGTAAAGCCATTAACTCATTCATACAATCGTTTGAGTGTAGAGAATCGCATTATTGCAGAGGAAAATCGGCAGAGAGGGTTTACCTGAGCAGCGACCTTAATATAAAAAAAATGTGGCGTCTTTACAATAGCAGTGCATCTTCTGAAGATAAAGTTAAAGAATCTTTTTTCAGAAAAGAACTTAATTTAAATTACAACATTGGTTTTGGAAATCCTCGGTCTGATGTTTGTTCTCGTTGTACCGAACTATTAGAGAATATTAAGGTGGCTAAGACTAATGAAGAAAAACAAACTTTGATGGTCACTAAACGAGTGCATAATTTAAAAGCTAAAGCTTTTTATGCCTTATTGAAGGATGACGACAGTCAGGTGATAACACTATCATTTGACTGCCAAAAAAATCATTGTCTCCCGAAACTTCCCGATCAAACAGCGTACTTTAGCAGACAGTTCAATTTTTATAATTTCATTATTGTAATTGGGAACTCTAAAAGTAAGTTGACAACTGAAAACGTTCGGAGTTACTATTGGTATGAGACAGAGAGGCCAAAAGGGTCAAATGAAATTTCTAGTGCAGTTTATCATACTTTGAAAAACCTGAATATACCTGAAAATGTTAAAAAATTGAGACTAGTTGCAGATGGATGTGGGGGCCAGAATAAAAATTCAATTTTGATTGGCATGTGTTCTAAGTGGCTTTATTCAAATGCACCAACCCACTTGAATAGGATGGAAATAATATTTCCAGTAGTTGGTCATTCTTTTCTCCCGGCCGATAGAGTTTTCGCCAGAATAGAAAAAGATATTCGAAGAAAGGAAGTGATAATGAAACCACAAGAATACGTTGAAATTATCGCTCCATATGCGAAAACATTTCACTTGTCTGAAGAAGTACCTGTACTAGATTGGAAAAGTGAAACAAACGCTATTCTTAAACCTCCAGGTAGTTGGCATTTTGGTTTCAACATTTCAAAGAGATTTTTGTTATTTAAGGGGAAAACTAATGTTTCGATTCAAGGTGAAGAAAATTACAGAAGCGAAAGAAATGATAAAAAGCTGGTTACAAAAAAAAATAAATCTGTGTGTAATATAACACCCATAGCTCTACCTGTAGGCATGAACTTAAAAAAGGAAAAAGTGAACGATGTGTGTAAATTACTGCAGAAGCATTATGGAGAAAATTGGCGGGACTTATCAGATTTAAGTTTTTACTATAGTGCTGAGCAAGCTTTTCTTAATAACGGGAATGAAGATCAAATTGATGAAAATGACTATGCGTGCGAAAGAATTGAAGACAATGATAATTTTGTTTAGTTTCAGTTTACTATTCTTTTTTACTTCTCATCTATTTTTATATTTCTTTGATATTAATAATAAGTAATTTTAAATAAAGTACTTTAAAATAAAAATGACAATTATTTTTTATCACCCTGTATTGAAATATTATGCCGGTTAGTTACAAACCCCGCCAAATCCAATAGTAGTTTAAACCAAAAACCGCCAACTCCAACCATTAATTACAAAACACGCCAACTCCATCCAAAACACACAAAAAAATGCTTTTATCTAATTGAAATACCGTAAAAGTGAGTAAATTTAAAAAAATAATAATATTGTCTAGTAAAAGACCTAATACTTTATTAGAAAAGTGTTCATTTGACCACCGATCCGATTTTTGCTTGTACTGAAAACAAGTTTCGTGTGGAGTTAGCGGATATTGGAAATATATGACTCAATTGTTTTACTTCGAGCGAGTAACAAAGCAAAACATGTAGGTATTTAGTATATCGTGAGTGAGTAAGAGGGGTTTCTGATAAAGTCATGCGCCGGTTAGTGGAGGAACTGTTAGTAAAACACTATGTTTGCGGAATCCCTAAACCCTCTACGTACCAGTCGAGTATGTCGAAAGGTCGAGCTCGGCCGAGCGCGCCGCGCCATGTGTCTGCGGCCAGCTGCTTGCGAACCACTTACTTGTAAAATTAATTAGTAAACAAATGATTCAATGAATTTACAGAACGACTGTCTTATTTCAAGTTTACTTCTGAAGATATTTACCTTGTACTAGTATTTTCGTACTGTTAATTTTGCAAGCAACAAGCAGATTCATTCGAAGGAAAGAGGGAAACAAACCAGCTTTGTGTAACGTCGGCGGGTTCGCAGCAACAATAAACAAAAGTTTGCGGCGGCGTCTGCGCAGCTCGCGTCCTCACCTCGTTCCTTCACTCGCTGTAAACATCACAACTCATTTCAATAGCGTTTGCTTGGGTCTAAACCTATTCGAGGAAATGGGAGTGAAGGAAAAAGATTCACGAAAATATGTGTTTAACAGCATAGCAATGTGTAGATTGTCTGTGCGTCGCTGATCGGCCTCTGTCAGAGTGTTATCAGCACTTTTCGAGAGCTCTCAGTTGCGTCAACGAGTGTCGAAAGGCGAGTTTCCACTGAAGTGCCTGCGAGTGGGCTCTGTGACAGATGTGCTCGCTTATCGCCACTCGAGTAGGGGGGCTCCCTTTAAAGATTTTTTGGTGAAATACATCAAGCTTTAGAAATTAGTTTTTAGGCGAAATCAAACAAATAACAAGCTTTACTGGTTAGTACCATTTATAGGTATAGGCTCGCAGTCCGTCGCCCTAGCATTCGCTCGAGGGTGAAATATCCCCTGATTTTTTTCTGATTCGATTCGATGTTGCAGCGGGTAGGCGTGTGGGTACGTGTCGTACCGTCGCGTGCAGCGTGCGTCGTGCAGGGGTAACAAAATAAAATAAACGGTACGGACGTTATTGATAACATCTTAGCAACCATTTGCTGATATTGCTGCAGCTGATTATTGTCGTGCGCGGCGGACATTTTGCATGTTCCTGATTTTGCTTAGTGTAGGTAACTCATTGTTTTGTTTGCTTATTCAATAGATTGCAAAGTAAAACGTGTTTTATGAAGCTTCTTTGAGAATGCAATTTTAATAGATTCGATCCTGAAAAGTATTTATTTGCTATATGCCCGAAGCCAGCTGTCATCTCGGCCAATTTTAGGGTCCCAAATTAATATTGTCAATTGAAAAGAAAAAACACCGATCCGAAACCCTGATTATACAAAAAAGGTTCCCTTTAAAAAACTAGAACAGTAGATATTCTTTAATAAACTCTTAGTATTCCAACAAAACCATGCTAACCCTAAATAGAAGCCACTTTACAAATCACAATGAAGTCGAACAAGTGACGTTCTAGGAAGTTCCGGAAATGGTTTTTTTGAAATGCACCCATAACGTCGGTAGTTATGAAGGTTTGTGATGAATGTTTCTTTTGAGTGAGTGGAGGAGGGCTTCCTGTTGTCGAGTTATTTAGAAAAATCAAAGAGCTGCGACCTCGTTCCGGCGGCCGCCGCTCGGCGCCGTGTCCAATCCGTTTAGGAGATCAATGCGCTTGCATATTGAAAGATGATTTTCAAAAGAACATGTTTATTTTCTAACTAGGAGTCCCTTACTCGAAGTCCCGTTGGAATATTGAGTCACCAGAAGTTATTCATCGATTACAATTAACAGCCAAACGTACGAAGCATTTTTTTATCATAACATAGTTTGGAGGGTGCACACCTACAGTGGCTACTCTTTGTGTAGCATTTTGCAACTGTATCACATTGTTGCTACCATTCGGTGCTTTTTAGAAATGATAGCAACTTTTTCAAATATAAATTGGACACGCGTTTGTCTCACTCCTCACGGCGAATGACCGGTGAAGACGAAGGTTTCGACACGTTCACACCACCAGTACTGCGGAATTAAAATGTAGGTAACCTACAGTATCATTCAACGACAAATGAGTTGCAAGGCGGGGCTTAGTTGACATTTTGGAACAGAGTTTTACCATGGGTTTGGTGTTATCAAAACTTGGACAGCGTTACTTCACAATGCATTATACGCTAGCGATGAGGTTTTGTTAATGGATGTAGCCACTTATATTTAGTGATGTGACATCACATACGGTATTTGCGGTACATATGCTCGTATATACTTATTCGTCGTTGTAGAGTCGTTGTAGCTTTCTTCATCAATGATAGAGTTTTGATATTCTTATTGCAGTTATAGGTTAGTATTAAAACTAATGAGGATTTATAATATATGGAGACGTTATCTTCATAGCAAATGCTTTAAAAACTAAATTAATTTGACAAATTGTTTTTGACATCTGTCAAATTCGAATTACTTAAATGTTTGTAAGTAGCGTTATACCTCATTTCTGGTAAAGCTGATAAGTTTTTGCGCCTAAAATATTGATGTTTGTTAGGAAAATACAAGACAAGTCAATTCAAACCGCTAATTTGTTTACTTGAAAAGCATTATTGTTTTGACTGAATGATAAGGTAGTTTCCTCAAGAACGGGTAAATATAAAAGAAGGTATTGGAAAAAATTATCCATGAAATGAATTATTGCAGTTATTGTATAACGTTCCATTTATTTGATAAGAATGGTCGATATTTAAAACAAGCATTACAACATGTTATAAAACAAAAAAAAAGATAATCTGCCACTGATCTAATTTACTAAAAAATAATTTAAAACTTTGTTACAAACAAGAATAAATACATAAATAACTACGCAAAGCAGTTGCCGCGTTGGAACGCGGGCGATACACGTTGTGCAACATGAGACATGTTGAATAAATTAGGTTTATTTTGCGATCGTATTTGTAAATCAAAAATGCAGGCGAATATTGATAAATGTATCGATGATACCACGCTTTTAAAGCATTAAATAAATTAGTTGACGCCGGTGATTCTGATTCCCAGGTTCTAATTCATCACTTTCTCTTAATAATACTTCCTTCAAAAATGTACAAAATGAAGTATGTACATTTCTTTAGTATGACAAAAGCATGAATGTACTAAAGTGGACATAAAAAGCAAGAGTACATAGAGTAACGCCTGAACGCCCGGTCTCCTCCCGTTACTGCCTTGTTCTGTTCAAGTAAATATTCAATATCGATGCTTAGTGGTTGCAATGTAATTTTTACAGTTTGGGAACACACTAATCGGCATTTTTGTTAGTGTTTTTATATTTAAAAGATAGGACAAGCAACTAGCTCGGAGGGCCATGTGTCAAGTCCGGTGTGTCAACTCCGGTGTGTCAACTCCTTAGGTACCATTGCGTTCCCACAAAACAGAGGTCGATAACTTATCTACACTATGATTAAAATGCAATCTCCAAACACCAATCTCAAGTACAGTACAAACTTAGATCAATTTCATGAATTTGTATGACTAATCTCGTAATCGCATAATATCGGCTGGTTGCCATTGCACCCAAAGAATAGAAAAGTATTTGTGTATGTGTATGTGTGATATTTGATAAATAAAAATCCTTATGTTTATTTGCAAACCCTCAATAAATAAAGCAAAAAGCAAATGCATATTTTTATGTTTCTGTCTGTTTTTCTCCTATGCAAATCATAGGAGTCAAATAGACATAAATGCAAATACTGCAAATACATATTGGTATATCTACGTGCACACACACTGCTGTCATATATCTTTCAAATGCCTGTTCCCATAGGAGGGAGAGGCCTGAGACCTGTGGTGTCGGAGGCAGGGTTCAGGTAATGGGTGCCGTTTGAGGGTGTTCGTCGTTTGGATACACTGCCGAGCTAACAGTTGTAGATAAGAATAATCTTGTACAGACAGACATAAAGAGAGATTTGAAATTCAATTTGAAAAAATTATACCCGTGAAGTTTCTTGCCAGTTCTTCTTCACGAAGGTTTTTCCAAACTGGTGGTAGAGTTTTATTTGACGTCAATAAGAACAAGTAATTCTCAATGTTGAGAAATGAATATTTGAATTTGAAGGTCGTAAAGTTAAATAATCTCTGGATTCAAAAATGTATAGACGTTTCGTTGGCGTCATCGCGCACGCTTTACTTGTAATTGATAAATGTTTTAATCCATAATATATTGTTAGGCAAAAACTATATATTTTTTTTTAACTATTTTATTAGTCAGCGAACTATTATAAAATCCACCTGATATTTAATGACATCCATGCCCATAGACACCTAACCTGAGATGTTACAATGATTAATACAGTTATCGCAGTTTTGAGAACAGGAGAACTTGTTCGCCATCCTTCCACGGTGGCACATTTGTCGGAATGGAGTACTTTTCAGATATGACGTTGTACCATGAGGTTACGGTCACTACTAATGAGAAATATATTTTATATTAATACGGACTCTTCATCCAGTTCAGACATCAGTTTCCTGAAGTTCAAAATTATAGTGAGCTGTATTTTTTTAAGTGTTCGATCAAGGTTTTCGTAATTATTAAAGACGGCTATGGCAATAACTCTCTTTTTACGGGCTCTTCATTTAAAAATAGAAATTCGAAATTAGGTGCGGTCAAAATAATGGAATATTTGAATGTTAATGGTATGGTATTGGCCAAATGAATATGTAACGGTCAACCATAGACTGGCAATGTATTTTGACGGATTGGAATTTAGGGTTTACCGAAATGATTTAAACAATAAACCCAAAAAAGGGGTCAGCAAAGAAATCAGTCTCCTCGTGTAGTTTCTCTAACTGTCATCAGGAAATGAAGTCCTGCCTGACTGACGGCAACTCAGCCCGTCTGAGTGACAAGCCGCCGCCACCTGTAGCCCTGGTCCGTTTGTTTATTTAACGAGTTCTGTCCATCACACGGTAGCGCTGCTAGCGATATTTATTCATTTTCCTTGCGACACAGTCTCGAACTAAAGTAAACTAAGCGGCGTGCTGTGTCCGCGCTGACGCCCAGCTTCCTGATGTGCAGCGTAAACATTGCGTCTTGTTTATTTATCCTAATTTAGTTTCACTTTTTACTTTAAATATAATACGTCTCATAATGTCGTTACAGTCGCTTAAGCTGTTCATTTTTGTTTGTTGATTGTGAGCCGGTTTCAAATGTAGTTTATTTAATTTACTTGGATTACTAAGAAATCGGTTGGACCGTTGCAATTAGTGATGCGAGCTGCGTGGAGTAATCGACGCGGCGGCGACAGACAATTGCCGATCAAGCGATATCTGAAACTAAGCGCGGGTCAACGCTCGCGTAACGCTTCGAACCGACTAATTCGTACTCGTACTCCGCCGCCACCGCTCAACGACCACCGCCACCGCGAGCAGAGCCTTCTCGTAATTACATACATTGCCTTTAAAAATGGAAACCTGTAAGCCTTGTAATGTAACCAGGTAAAATAAATCGGACGGAAATTCCGGCACAGATATCACGGTCGCGCAAGTATCCAACGATTACCCTTATAAGTAATCCCACGTCTCATCGTAAATTCATTGAAGGTTGTTTGTGCGGGGATTCCTCAGCTGCGGTAGTATCGATGCTGGACAGCGGAGAGCGCGCGTCGCAATGTCGCCTTCGCAAGAATCTACCGCTCGTGGACCGGTTGATTTATTGCTCGCTGCAATCTCAATTTGTTCCAATTTCCTAACTTGTTGCCTCACCGCAGACGAAACCTCGGGGTAGGGTCGTCCGCTGTGGAGCCGCTGGGTGACGGCGCGGCGGCGGCGCGGCGCCGGCTGAGGGTGGGTAATTTCATCTGCCGGCGGCGGCGTCTGGCCGTTCACCCGTCCCGTGGAGTCCGTTATGTATCTACTCGCCATGATACTCTATATGCAAGAGGGCTTACACAAATAGACATATTCCAAGTTTGTGTAAAGTTATAGCTACTAATTTAATTCTACATATTCGTTTATTGTAGTCGTTCATCATTAAACATGTCGTGTAAAAAATTACTGCATTTAAATTAAATTGTCATGTGTCACGACATAAATATCGATACATATGGAAGTAATAATTACTTTGATTGCATTCGCTATTAGAGCTGCAAATGTTTAATCGATGTTGGTGTCGCATCATTACCCTTCGCTGATGCTCCTTTCACCGCATCGGGCGGCCTTGCGCGACCTTGCGCCCGCGCCGCCGTTCGCGAGCGACCCCATTGCACTTGCAGATGAACTACCTAGGAATGTGAAAGCAATAAAAATACGATAAGCGTTATTCTGTAGCACGTGGGTTTAGCGTATTGCTCGCCAACAGCTGTAAATCCTTGCTTATTATAGTGTCTAGTATCTTTGCCTTTTTTATACAAGGTCATTTGTTATTATAACTTATTTTTCGCTATACTGAAATGAAAGAAAGCGCCACGCGCTGTATGAGCAAGCTGGCGAGCATTGTGTCGAGTGTTGGCACAGCCGTGACGCGGACGAGCAGGCGGCTGGCGCGTCCTTCACGACGCATACAATACTAGTTCATTACGCTCGTACGTTCTAATAATTACTGAATTGTTAAGAAACATTATGAAATTATTTTAAGAATTGCAATATTTTGGTTATATTACTATTTAGCATAAAAAGTCTTATCTATTTCATGGCTCAATTTCTTATCTCTAAGGGCACATATTTTTGTATATATTCAACGATGTTCTTGTTTGTTTGACAAATTCTTGTAAGTACCAATGGTCATCCGAGCGTCGGTACCGAGCTGTGTTCAAACGAAGCGCCTCCGGCCCGCAGCAGCGCGTGGACTAGATCAACAACAAAAACGAGCGCAAACTGGTTTCGCGGCGAAGTGAACTTCCAACGGTTTTTTAACGCACTCAGACCATGGTCACGACGCCATTTCACTCCCGTTAACTTTGTGGCTCGTATTTCGTATAAGACTTGTAGCCGAGGTGGTTAGACTCGAGGTGACACTGCCTCAGCACGTGCTGGCCGAGTGGGCGTTTCTCTGGTCTCCCCACTCGCCTGCCGCCGCAAGGTTAAACGCCCTGACCCCCAATTGTCAACCAGCCTTGCCATTGCGGCGAAGAATCTCTGCAGTTAACTGATCACAACCAGAAATATACAGATGTCAAGTGCCTAGGCCACGTCCAGAAATAAGCACAAATTTAGCTAGATGCTACTAATATGTCTATTACGTTTCGATGATATCATGGCAAAACGAATTCAAAATATCAACGCATCAGGAAATAATGCAAGAGCGTATCTAATCTATATAATTGAAACAATGTTAATCTTAATGGTTTTGCCGACCAGCGTCGTTTGCGAAGGTCATCCAACTATCAATATTCTGTGAAACACACAATATGTTACAGGTTGGGGACGTTCCCAGAGCTGGCACATACTTGGCCGCATCCCACTTGGCTTTGAACCGCTCTATGGAGGTTATTATGTTTAGGCACCAATATGTTTAATGACGATGACATCGCAGTTTTATGTATTTTCCTCGTGTTATTTCAGGTAATTATCATAAGACTAATTTTACCTACATTTCAACGCCGTCCAAGGTAAAACATTGTTTATAATTTACTTCGCGTACCAGTTTATCGTTCAAAGTAACTTGTTATGAATTTTAACATCAATACGCTGTCGGCACGGGTAACGATATTTTGTTCCGATATCAACCTTGAATGTCTGATTGGGTTTTATTCATACGTAGCTCTATTCTAGGAAGTGAGGTATTCCCATGTAGGTACTGCCTACTCTTAAACAGGTACAAATGATTACGGTTAAGGTAGCTCCGAGAATGCGGAGTTGGCAGCGATCCCCGCGCGCCGCTGCCCTTATCCCACCTCGCCCGATGAGTTCATGTCGCTGACCAGCTGATTTCTGATTTCATCTGATTCAGTCATACGTGCAAATAACGCACGTCATCACTGGCAGTCGCCTCCCGCTGTACTGCTGAGTTCTGTTAACGAACGCTAACCGGCTTCAATTAACAAAATAAAAGCAAATTAGGCGTTGCCTTCGACCTTCAACTGCGTATGCTTGTGAGCTCCATCAGTTTATAGCGGGGGCTCATGGGACCAGTTAATTGTTTTCGTGCAATTAATTAAAGTGGCATGCTGGCAGCGCGCCATCGCCACGTCGTCGACAAGTCTTTCGACGCGACCAACAACCTCGCCGTCAACATAGAGAAAGGTTATCCATGATCTATGCGCGTGCCGGCTGTCAACACCGACTACGACATTATCGCAACCAAACATATCCCAGACCGCGTTTATTGGTGATGTTGTTTAAATAATATTTCATGTTCAATACACTCTCACAGATGCCAGATGTTAGTGAAACTGGCGAACGCGATTAATAAGCGTAGAGTTTGAATCCGACACGAGTTTCGATTACATCACGTCAGAGCGGGCATTTATTGGCAGTTGGTGTAATTAGAATGCGCAATAAGGAAGGCGCTGGATGGTAGTGCGCCGGCGGCGGCTAGCGCCCCGGGATGGCCAATAAAGCTATGCGCGTCCACATCCGCGGACGGTTGCACCGCCGCCGGCGCAGCGGCCGGAATGCCGGCAGTTACACGCTGACCCCGTTTCACAACTTTGCACTTGGTAATTCAAGCATTTCACAAGGGATATTGGCAACCAGCGAATCATAAACAACATTACTAAGCGTTAATAAAGACCGACATAAAAGCAACCAGACCTGACAGCAAAAGTAAGCAGATAAAGATAGAGTATGACTAAAAGTTGTAAGTAGACCGATAACTCCAAGAATACATGATAAGTAAAGTTCCTAATAACTGGAACAGAAGATCATTGTTTGTGTAGGCAGTTCGCGAAGTATTGGCAGTGTGTCGGCACGTGGGTCCGCGTGCCACGGGTCACGCCCCGGACTCCGGCGCGCTGCCAAACTCGCGATGCACGGGACATTTCCTCGGGAAGCTGGCTACCTGTCCGTGGTATTCAAACCATCGTTGGCCGACGAATTTGTTTTGTAGTTACTTTTCTTATCTGTTACCAACAATTGAATTCCATGGATTGATTCAACCTGATTTCTAATTAGTTTTCTAGCTACATAATTGTAAAGAAATAAAAATTAAACAATGAAGACATGAATTGCTGTCTGACATCTCCCACAATTAAGGTCGCGAATGAATAAGCGAACGTAGCATGCGCGATACCTCAAGTGTTCATAATAATGATATCATATGGCGAGGCATCCTCTTCAGGCATAATTAGTCGAGTCGGAGCGACCTTGCCGGCATTAATCCGTTTAGTGATGTCACGCTTTGACGTCACGAGTGGCATGCAAGCCTCCGCATTACTTAACTTTATCTCGTTATCCAGCTGCGACCAGATCCGTCCAGGGTCGGATTATGCATATTGTGTAAATAATATGCCGGGGCACCCGAATTCGTGGGAAATCCCGGTTTCAGTGCTGTATTTATACTCGTGTGGTTCTCAAGTTCCTTTCGTTACGACTTTATGAACTGTATTTGTAGGCGTCGTTATACTGCTGTTACACCACTTCCATGTAAACTTTAAAATATGAAATATATAAACACAACAATAGAATAATTTTAAAGACGGTTTTTGGAGTTACAATACTTAAATATAAATAGGTATATGAAATAAACATGAATTAATAAAAATTTTAGAAACGCATACCATTTGTGTGAATCAAAATTAAATGACCCGCTGTAAATTTCTTTTATTATAAAACTGTTTTAAACAAAATTATTTTGTTTAAACCCATGTGAACAATATACTGTTTACGTCTTCAGATACTTCAGCCATTTTATTTGTCTCAAAACCTAGTAACCTAGTTTTTTATTTTGGTTAAAAGAATTATAAATCATGTTCAAGATTCTAGATCCGGTTTTAAAAAGATAACCACTTCGTGAAGTTACCATATGAGTTTCTTCAAAATCGATTTAAAATTTAATACTGCACAGAAACAAGAAATTTTCAAATTGTTTTCGCAAAATGCTTAAATACACCAACACTAACCAACATACACCTACCTCCAAATTAGTTTCCATGCCTAGTTACTGGAACAGAGCCAGTTCCAACTAAAGCCGGCAACCAGCAATGCGTCATCAGTTGGTACTGCAATCATATGTAATATCGACAATTGACAACCGTGGTGCGGATGCCGCTTAGCAATAGGTGGGTCACGTGCTTTATGGGAATAAACAGCTAAAAAAATTATGTTTTCGGCTTCGAAGAGTTTCTTGGTTTCATTACGTGATTACAATTAGAGTATATATTCGAGCAGCCAATAACAGCCCTCTAATTATATATTGAATTAAAAACTTGCCGCTTGTGGACTCCGATATATGGATATTACGCCAATTACCTATATTATTAAACCTATTACGATAATGCAGTCAATGTTGTACATTTTCATTGGAGGCCGCTTATCGGGGCGTGAAATGTATCGGCGCGGTGTGTCTGTGTTACGAAAGAACGACAGACGATACAATTTTCAACGATAGAGTAAAAGTGAAATTTTATGAAGTAGAGCAGTTTGCTGATCTTTTGCGATTGGTGTTCACTGCCTTCCTACTGATCCAAGGGAGGCACGGCGCAGTGGCTCCACTTGGCTGTAAAAAGTCGAGTTTGTTCATCTCGGTATTCGTTGTGTGCGTGCAGGCGAGTGCCGCCCCCACCCATAACCCAGAATCTTAACGGTGACAAACGTCTTTACGTTCGAATCGTGGCTGGCTTATTTGACTTATTTAGGATTGCTCCTGGTTGCTTAATCCACAATAAAAATGCGATTGCTCTGTGTATAGTCGTAGTTTGTTTTGAGGTTTTATTGACAAATTGTGTCCGTGGCTTAACTAGTGACAAGTATGAATCGAATGCATGGTTTAGAAACGTTAGGGTAACTCTCATTCAATGAAATAATAACTCGAATTCGAGATTCAAGTCTATGTAGGAAGGGTATTCAATACCGGTGATTCCCAAATGTACCAATAAAATTGTATGGCGACTGTTCTAGCAGCGCGGCGCGGGAAAAACCATGAGGAAGGCCCACACAGCTACGTGTAAGGTCTGCCAACTCACTGTAGGCAAGCCTGGTGGACTGTAATTTCCCTGAATGCACTCCCTCAGGCGGGTTAGGCTGATGTTCGTGCAGATAAAATGGCTGCGATGCAATGGGATGCGAAGGCTAAAAATTATCTAATTGGATGTGAAAATGATGGACAGCTACAATTAATATTTTAATTTTATGTTGTTTTGATGATTGAACCTGAGGCCATCATTGTAAACACTTTTTCACTAAAACTTCTTACTTCAAACACATATATGACAGCCCAGATCTGACAAGGGACGATAGTTAAACCGTGTTTTGTGGATCTGTTACTTAATGAAGCGAAAATACACATTGGAATAAAAAAATCTATAATATTTTTGGCATTTTAACCTGCTTCGTAGTACAAAGTATGTCGCTATGTAGTTAAGCTTCTCTGTTTATAAAGAAGAATATGCCTCCAAAGAAGATTTTGCCCTACCTAATTTTCGAAGCCCGTGAAAAAATAAAATCATTTGTTGAAACAGATTGTTAACAAAAACCTTATACCACGAGATGCAACAAAGTCAGAAAAAAGGGTTGATAATTGCCAAAGAACAAATATAATGAGGTAGATAATTCTTGTTTACAGATACTACACAGATTTTATTAGACACTAACTAGTCGCCGACGCGGCTGCGCTCACTTCAAAAACAAATGTTTGTTTTTTGCTACTTAAAGGTAATGGGACGTAAGAATATGTAGACACACCCCCATGCACAGACTCGGCGTCGCTACAGTTTTGTTGTATGCATAGATGAACTATGCAGAACTGTATGATTTTTAAGATTATAAAAACAAATAATTCGGTTGCATTCCACGAATGAGGACGTCTTGGGTTCAAACAAATTATCATGTTCAATTAAATATCATATATTCTAATATCATATATATAATTAATGCTTAATATTAATCAGGTTTTAAATCTAGATTTTAGGCCATCTTAAACGGATACAATCCAAACATTCAACTTGTATATCAATGAGATTCTATGATATTTATATAGAGACGCCACTTTCTTAGTAAATGCTTTTAAAATGTGGCGACAAAATGGATTTGACAAATTATCTTTGACATCTGTACAGTTCGACAGCTCAAGAGGAGACTCGGGAACAATGTTATCAGTAAAATAATGTACAATAATAGTAATTGAACAATATATAATTTTTTACGACTTAGCTGGTTAAGTTTATCAGGTTCTCGCGCCCCTTGTTGTTGCCTTAAATAGTTGCGTACGTCAGGAAAATATTGATAGACCAAACTCGCTAATTAGACGTAGTTGTGCAAACAAGAACCAACCCACATTTCGAGTCAAATTGGGTTATTTATTCTAACAGATCTCTCAAAGTGTTATTTACCTCCTCAGAAAAAATCCTGGTCAAAATAGCGCCCCACAAAAAAGATAATGAGAGTAGTCCTAGGGTACAAACACCACAAATTTTCTTTTCAAAAACTAAACAAAATGTTCTTTATTTTATTAAATGGGCATGTAAAGAAAAGTGAACCTTATAGCCGTTGCGACCCCGCAGGCGCTTACAGTACTTCTCATTGTTCAAATGAGAACAGTTGTTAAATAATTTAAACTGAAATTAATTAAATCCTTGTTCGTGATAATGCGTACGAATAATTTATTGCCACAGTTTATTTATTTATTTATTCGAAGGAAAACCAACAGCGAAATTAACAGTATAAGCACATTACAGTAGTAACAGCAAGCAAATTACAGGTTTTCACGTTTAGAAAAAAAATTTACGATACATCACAGTCACACAGAAAAAATCAAACAAACATAATTACTAAACCTAATAATAATAAAAAAAAAACTCAACAAGAAAAGAATTCTTTGCTCAACTGCTGTCTAATTGTATTGACACTCGTACAAAACAAGTCAAAGTCAAATCGCTTACACAACTCATTAAAATCACTGCCCACTCGCCAAATGAATGAGTTCTGTCTAAAATTCGAACCAACTACTGGAGTGTAAATGGGAGGATTCCACCTAAGCAATCTCGATGGAGTATTTAGGGTTATTTTAGCAAGTAGGTCAGGGCTGTTGATGGTGCTTGAGGTGATTTTTAATAAAAAGGTAATGTCAGCAATTTGTCAATTTGACAGTTGAGAGTTAAGTTCGGTCGTTCATTCTATATTTTTCCAATTGAAGCAAGTTGTCTATTGTGACAGTACGGCCATACTTGTTCACCAAATAGGCCAGCGGTAAATCATCTCTACAGCTTACAAGCACTCGCGCTTCATGACGATCGGTAACTTCGAGATTATTCTCTAAACTTGACATTTTGCCATTCGTATATTGGATAAACATTAAAATTAAATTTCTAAGATTTCATTTATATCTTCGCTAACAATTTACCGTTTTCGATTACGTGTCTTACAGAGCGGCAACAATCGAGCAATCCTATTACTTTCAGAATGAGTGGTTACAGCGGCAGTTCTCTAGAATCGACTCCATTATTCTGTCGGTTTTGTTCACGCAACCAGTGGCTTCTAAGATTCGGTGCAAATGGTGGCAGAGTTCGTTACCAAGGGCAGCTGAGCGAGTCGCGGCGGGCGCGGCGCGGTACCGGCCGAGCGTGGCCGAGGGGACCCGCGCAGGTTGCAAGGAGTCACGAAATGAGGTCACGGTCGTGACACCCCGGCAATGGACGGATGTCTCGTACTGTGGGACTCTTATGCGAATACGGTTTATCTTTTTAAAACTTCCTTCAGGAATAACGATACAATGATTTCAATGTTTAATTTATTGTTTGATATTGAATATCTACTGTTATTTAAGGATGGTTACGTAAACCTCGAATTAAATGGTTAAATATACTTATATTGTCAAATATACATTGATTATAAGTTATTTTTGTTAGAACGAATGAATTTATGAAAAGTTATTAAATAGTTATTTTGTGACAAATTGTAATTTAAATTGTTTCCAATATATATTTCTTCGAAACAATCGTTTAGTTAACTATTCCGATTTGAATATGCTCTATGTTATTTATAATCCATTTCCTTAAGTGCTAGTGACCCAATATCGAAGTGGCTCGGAGGAGGTGTGACCGCGCGGTGGTTCGGGAGCGGGTCATTAACGGGCGGAAGTGCGTGTCGCTGCGCTTCCCGGCACGCGCCGCCCACTGATGGGACTTTCTGAGGTCTACGCCACTATAACCGGAGCCACCATAATTAAATATTAATTGTAGTTGTGTTGGGATGCTGCTTGCGTGGCGAGTGAGGTCACGCGGATGTAACTGCCTGAATTTTAATTGGTAAACAACGAACCTTTGTTCTTGCCGAATTTGTCAAGGTCAAAGTGATTATTATTTTGAATTGTTAATATTTCGAGTAGCTGTGTAGTGCGAAATGTCTGAAGCGTCATTGTCACTAAGGAAGCGTCGCGTGACGAGTCGCGCGCTTCCTTGTAATATGGTTGAGGAGGGCGATGGCTAGATCCCGCGTTAACTCGTGAACGGGTGCCGTTTGAGGGTGTGTGTTCGTCATTTGGATATAAGAGTTGCCGCGCTAAAAGATGCAGATAAGAATTATTTTGTATAGACATAAGGAGACATTGTGAATTTATTAAAAAAAAAAAAAATATTAAATTTCTTGCCTTTCTGTTTCATGAAGGTTTTTACGAACTGTTGGTAGAGTCATACTTTATATAACGTCAACAATTGAACAATAAATATTTAAATTTGATCAATACCTGTTTCCGTAGGACCAAGAAAATTGGAACATGTTGAACAATTGAATCAAGTTACGAATATAAATAAATTAAACGTATAACGGAATATTTAATTATGAAACCCACCACGTAGAGGAGCCGTGTTATTCGGTAACTTTGAAGCAAGTTATGGACAACGGAAGCGGTCCGCGGCGGGTGTGCAGCTCGCTCGGCGAGGCCCTCGACCGGCGACGACGTGTCCGGCTCGACCACGCGAACTCTCCTCAATTCTTTACTACAAAAAAAGAGTAAAAAATTGCTTCGAAAGAGTGTCTAATACTTTGGTGATTGTATTCGTGTCGTGTCGTCTATTGTCGGTTCGGTTGGCGTTCGACGATTCAACCATCAGACGACCGGAACAAAATTTTCGAGGTCCGCGCCTCAAATCAAATCATTTATTCATAATCACAGGAAGATTTTACAGGTGGTGAGACGTTATTATTTGTACAGCCATGATTCGCCTTAATGGCATATGAATGGCCTCAGGTCCCCTTTCTTCCGCTATTGCACTGTAATTCAAGATTTACCAATTTTGGCATTTAATATTACATCTAGAGAGGAAAATAGGACTTAGCCTATTAATACCCGGTCGGCATGCCTGAACTTAAGTACCTGTAGGTGTGAGCGTAACTTGTTGAAGTTTATTTCCATCCATGAAGCTATTTTTTCAAGATTTGCCAATAACTATATATTATAGTTATAACGATATATTAATAATAATCATTTCAACATTAAAACGTGTCGGTGACTATTGAGATCGTTGTTTGTATGTACTTCTGTAAGTACGCCGTCGTGTGTTAGTGTGAGTGCACAAAAGAAGTGTGCATAAAAAGTTCAATGTTATCGTTTTGAGCGGTTGACCATAAGTCAGGGGTGATGTGACTGCGTGAGATATTTGCGTCACACTACGATGTCTCACATGGTAAGGCCGCGTGAATCATCCGTTCTGCAAATAATGTAAGCAGGTTTTGTATCGCTGGCTTAGTAAAAATAAATAAGCTTCACTTTCCTGAAATTCTTCGCTATTTATAGCGATGTTTACGCTGGCTTTGCTGACGAGCCAAAGCAGCGCTGTACTCAGCAATGTCTGCAACTCCGGCCCGGGGAGCGCCGAGCGTGCCTCAGCATTCTCTACAAAGCTGTCTTTGAGCTCGAAATTAAATATATTTATGACGGCTGAGTGGCGTAGTGCGTAGCCCTGCCTCATACGCCGGAGGTCCCAGGTTCGAGCTCTGGTCGGGGCGTTCATTTGTCTGATGAACACAGTTGTTTGTTCTCGGGTCATGGGTTCTCTCAGTTCGCTGCGTGGTCAGCCATAACACAAGCTCTGCTTACTTCGCGGCCAAACGGTTGGTGTGTTTGCTTGGGAATTCCTTTGGGGATTTACATTTAAACTCGTGAAAAATAGATTGTCAAGAACATAAAACACATTGCTTTAGTAATAGCTAAAAATATGATTTGTTCTGATGATTCAGAGCTATATTTTTGCAGTGGCTGTTAATTGTGTCCGCCCACACTTTCGTACTCTGTAATATGCCATTAACGAGTTTAATCAGCAGTGTTTGGTTGTTTGAGGTTTGTTTATTGTATAATGGACTCAGCAGTGATTACTTGACGCCGTCTGAGTATGTTCACTCGGTAGGGTAGTAATGTATGCAGGCTATGTTCCCGTGGGAAAGCTAGCGCCGCTGCTACCAGCGAGCGAACCAACACATGTCGCGGCTGGCGGCCGACTCACTTTGCAGACTTTTGTTGGACGGCATTACTAATAACCCGCCCGTATAGGTCGCGTTACTAAACGAATCTGTTCTATTTGTAGGAACAGCCATTGTGTCACGACCGTCGTAAACTTTCAGCCACAAAGAGGATATTTCAACAGCTGGCAGTTAAATTAAATCGTGGCTACATCTAAATCTATGTTTTGGGGGCAATCCCAGTGCGTGTTCCAGTTTAATGAATTATTCGCCGTGAATACGTATAGTGTTATTCGGTTGTTTTACTGAGCCAAGTTTGTGAGGAAACTTGGAATCTGATGAGCCATCTTTTGTTTTGGTATATCCGTTTTGTGAATATATCTCGCGAAATGGTTTTGAATAGAGTATTCATAGCACCTATATTAGCATCTTAAACTCGTATATGTAGCTACTGTTTAATTTTAAAAACGGTATTAAAATAAGATTACGTCTGATTCGACTTCCATAACCAGTTCAGTATTTTTATGATAAGAGTAAGCGGCCTGTAAATGTTAATTACCTCATAACGTAGAAACGTAAAGATTAGCTTGAGCTGTGCCAGGTCATGTGTTGTGCCGAAATGAATCCTTTTCGAAGCGTCTTTCTATCAGTGAACTTAATTGGAGTACGCATAGCTTCCCTTCCTCGACTCATCCTCGTATCATTAAACATGTATAATTTGAAACGTTCCAGGGAGGAGGTGAAGAGCCACACGGTGCGCTGGAACGCGCAGTTCTCGTTCGTGTGCAAGATGTGCGCCAACGCCAGCACCGGCGTGCTGGAGCCGGCCATGCTACGCGTGTCCGTGCGCAAGGAGTGCAAGGGTGAGTGCAGCCCGCGATGTTAGTGTGAAACTAATGCAATATCTACGCAATTCAAAGATTTCAAATGGATTTTAAATACTCCATTTAAAAAAACAGGTTCCTAAAATATATTATGGTCTTAAAGAACCCTCTCGTTCAAGGCACCTTTCAAACAATGAAACAAGTAAATCTGCCAACCTGTTTGGAAGCTACAATGTCGCGAATACACAGACATCACAACATGTGGCAAAGCTTGCTTGGTTTACAGGGGGTTAAAAAATCGCTTCCAATATTATATGTCTAAATTATTTAAAGTACACCGTATTTTGTAGTTTTTATAATTAACCTATTTAAACTCAGCATCCCACCGCAATGTTAAAGCAGTGCTCGTTGAACTTTGTCTTCTGAATTACGGAGTCGCGCAGTCGTCTATGAACTAGCAGATAGTCGCGTCAGGAATACTTACTAAACCCGTAGCCAAGTGCTGAACAAACGCCCGTCGAAGCTCGCCGTCGCGATTCTAAATCCTATTTCCGAATAGCGCAGTTATCTGAAGAAGGGAATCTGTCGAGACCTCACGGCAACGAGAGCTTTCTTATCTCAAAGCTTTTATCCCAATTTTGTGCGCCGTCGGCGCGAAATCTACCCAGCTCGGATATCCCCTGCAGGTTTGCATATCGAAATAAATAGGTGCCTTGAATCAAGTCAATGCTAGAGAATTTAGTACAGAGATTTGCTTTTCATGTTGTTATCTGAAGTTTTTTGGTAGGTATCTGCGGTTCTTACGGTTTACCTCATCAGTTTCCTCATTGAATAATTACCTCGCTTAGATCTTGTTGATGATACGTGTCGTGTTAAGGCAGAACGCGCATTGTTTGCTGAGATTTCCCATTGGCGATTCCTGTTAGATTAGTTTAATGGTTTACTCTTCCTCCTATTTTGTACGAGTAGGTGTAACAAAGTATTTGTCTCATCTTGGAAATCTTATGAGACTTTATCGAGCAATCCAAGTAATAAAGTGATGTGAAAATAAGTAGGAGCAAGCGTCGAAGCCCTGCGAGTTTGCTTCAGATGCTGCGAGCGTGGCTAGTGGCTAGCGCGATTTAAAATCTTTTCGCAATTTCAAACGCTTTACAAAATAAATACTATAGTGAATAAAAACCGAGGACTGACGAATTTACAAAAGTTATGAAAGCGTATAACTTGTTTGTGATGCCCCATATGAATTACGAGTATATTATGATTGCTGGTTTGGAGGTGGTGGCGAGATTTAGTGAAACAATTGCTTGATTTTCACTGAGTATATTTTAGTTCAAAATTATAAATGTAATAACACGAGTTAATGTAAATTAGTCCGTATCTTACGTAATACAAAGGGAACCTAGCGAGGCGGTGCCCCGCAGACGACTGCCTGTCTACACCGCAGGGCAGTCTTGCTTGGGGTTCCGCTGACTTTGCTAACAATGTCTGACCGCTACACTGGCATCTCTACGACCTTGCCCTAATAATACATATTCAGTTTTATAACAATTTATTTCATAATAAGTCAATAATTAACTTATTTATAATATGGCCACGCCTCACACATTTTTATAATTTTCTATCATATCCATCAATGTCGGTTAGAGATTTGTTTTCTGCTTCCATTGATTTAGATAAAATACTGCAACTTGTTTTCTACGTTCGGCAATTGTTAAAAATAACAATTAAGAGGAAAATCTCGAGTTTTACGTGCTGCGTCGTGACGTCACTACCCTGCTGACGTCACGTGTAGAGGCATGGAAAGTACGTCAACCGACTTAAATAAGTTGTGCAGCGTGCGTTCGGTTATTTTTATTATTAATATTAATGAAAGAAAGCGATGAACCAAGTCGAGATAAAAATTAACAAGTGACGTCACAGTTGCGCGTTGTGGTTTTGTTATTTTTGGTCTTTGTTTATTTTAAGTTTAATTCTGCAGTTTACTTATCGTAAGAAACGAATAAAGACGAAATATTGAGGCGTTTCAAATCACAAATTATTTTATGAAAAGAAATAAAACTTTCTGTTTCTGTACTTTAGAGATATTGTCGTTTCGAAACTCAAAACATATGAAATGAACCTTAATTTAAAAACACGTTATAAACGTATGTCTTATCTTTTAAGTTACCTGTATTTGCCAGCACAATACTTCAATGTTTTTAATTTAATTTTAACTTTTTGTCTCATAACCCGTCTATTGTAACTGTTTTTGTAAAATGATTGTGATTCTTTTTTTCTCTTCATATTATTGTTTGTTTATGTTATGTTCTAAAGCAATCGACAGTTTCACCGTCATTCATTTACGAAATGTGACCTCGTGTGGAGCGTTCTTAACTATGATTTAGTAAAATCTATTTACAGGTTGTATCTTTACCTGTACAGGGGTGTTTATTTAGCCGAAACACCGTCCTAACAGCATAGCCATAACTTTAAAGACAGTAAAACTAGTAATCGAGGAAAACCGAATTTAATTTGCTTGATATCATTCTGAAGTTTTGATAGATTTGCCGGCAAATGAAATATTATTCCAAGACTGTTTGGCTGCTTTTATATGAATTATAATTCCCTGGCATCATTGCTATAATTGGGTTCTTAAAAGTGTTTTAAAACCAAAAGTCGATATAATACATTTTTTGTAGGTTTACTTAACATGATGTCGAGACTTTCCAAGCTATTCCTCTACAACGAAACAAACTTCCACATTCCAGGAGGCCGGTCCTACCAGAAGCTGGGGTTCTGCGACGTGAACCTGGCGGCGCTGGCGGGCGCCGGCGAGGCCACGCGGTGCTGCCTTCTGGAGGGGTACGACCCGCGCCGCCGCCAGGACAACTCCGTGCTGCGGCTCACCATCAAGATGCATATGATCGCTGGCGACCCACTGTTTAAAGTGTGAGTGTGATGCAGAGTAGCGAACACTCAATAGTAGAATAGAAAAATATAACATAAATGTAGATCGTTATTAAAATCGTCGGTAAAATCTCGAAATTGTTTTGCTAAACTACGAAGTGGTTCTCTGAGCAAGTTTTTCACCGATTTTAGAAACCCAACTGTTACACAAATAAATAACCTAAAAGTATTTTCAAGCAACAGGTTATTCAAAATTATCATAACATATGACATTGGACAGATGACACAGATCAGATAAATTCCTGTACGAGCCACTGCCGCGGCCGGCGCGGCGCCCGGGGCAGCGCGGCTCCTCTGCACGCTAGCGTACAGCTTTGCACATAGTGTACGTGGACTCGATTATCACGATTCAGAACTAAATCTTGTTCATTCTTGCGTCGAATGCGTATTGTTATATTGTTTCTTAAATGTATAAATCGTCAAATGTAGACACGTCAATCTTAACTGAAGATAAACATCAGTCGTTTGCTCATTGTCCAAAGTAACAATAGCATGCACAACTTGTTAGTTATAGGTAAGTTGAGAGTTTTTGTGTGAGGTGCTAATGAGTCATGCGAATCGCATATTTTTTAGGTTGTATTTTGCCGAACAATAAGCTTTATTGCATTGATTTATTAGAACTAGATTTTAAACAAGTATCAGCAATTACCGTTTATTCGTAAATTACCATATCGTAACCATTTCATTGCGAAAAGCGCGTGGATCATAAAATGATTCTCCATAATGTTTTCGCTAATATAACTTCTTTATTTGTTATCTAATGGCGTGTAAAGTTCTGTTGATGCTATTCCTGTGTCCCGCAGCCCCGGCGCGGAGGACGGCGCGGAGAGCGGGGCGCAGCGCGGCGTGGACTCGGGCGCGCCCGCCGCCGACGCCGCCGCCGCGCCCGACGCTCACGCGCACGGTACGTCGCTTGCTCACTTGTGGTTGAGTGTTTGATTACTGGTGCACTAGAATGTTGAACCCCAACTGAAATTATACTGTACTTGAGCTTATATTGTTTGTCATCTGCACAAGAAACCCTCACAGCCGACCCGCGTGACGGTTAGTGGCATCCGCTCTCATGGACTTCGGTAACCGTAGGCGTTTCATTTATCAATATTGAGTGTGGTCATTACATCGCCTGATGGTGCGCTGCCGACCGCGGGCCTCAGTCACTGCTCTGGTTGGTTTTTCCCGTTAACCGGAACACTCACACACACGTGCTCATCATGGCGAACAACACAGGACTGCAGCGCCGCCCGACGAGAACTAAACAAAAAAACTCTACTACCCCTAGGACTGATGTTAAAATTTACTTGCAATAAGATATGGAAATAGAACGCCGAATGTTGCCTTCTCTGTCGCACTTACGGGAGCCATAGGGAGGTTAGACAACACTGAAACGGGACAAATGTGAATGCTTCTTGGGTGGGGAGTGTTCAGCTTCACGATAGCATCATTCTTTTATCAATAATGACTTTGGCTTATATTTTAGCTTCGGTTCCTGCGCCAATGTCCTTAATATTTTGTGTATGCGTTTGTCTGGGTTATATTTGAACGTAATACTGCTACTGCTACTGCTGGTGTTGCAGACGGAGCAGGCTTGGTGCCGCTGCAGCTGGGCGGCGGGGAGCTGGCGTCGCCGGAGCCCGAGCCGCCGCCGCCTGACCTCGCCGGTATGAAGCCTGCCTAACCTGTTGTAAATAAATATATTGGCTTGCGTAAAGATCGCCGGAACCAAAATAAGAAGCCTAATAATATACCTACTCTGGCAATTTGTCGTCTAGACTTGTCCTAAATTATCGTAGCAATAAAAGTTATTGTAATAAATAAATTTAATTAAAAATGACTCACTGCTCATCAATTCTACTTTCCAAGGCAATCAGTCTAATGGCTCTTACACTATTTAAACATTAGCAAAGTGCTTGAGAATAAAGTCCCTGAAGCTCTCATGCTGTTCATTAGTTCTTGTTCACGATCGACGACATTCCAGCTGGCGCGGCGGCGGGCGCGGGCGGCGGCTGCGCCTCGTGCCGGCAGCGCACGCACTCCCGGAACTCCTCCAACACCTCCGCGGACATGAGCAGCAAGGTGCGTACCCCTCTATGTCAACCATGATGTTTCCACACTGTGGGCCCCAATAAGCCGACCGATTTTAACCATCACCTCTAGAGCCTGATTGGAATAATTTGTAGTCCAATAACGCATAATTTTCGAGATATTCTTTATTTAAAAAAAAATCGCATGAGACATCTCAAGTGTAGCACATTGTACGGATGTAACGTGGCCAGATCCATGCATTACGCCATGTCGGAGTGGTTCGTGAACTGTCATGTTTGCTCTCTCTGTCTACTATACCCTGTCCATTACGTGAATTGCATTTTGACAGCTCACATAGAACGTAACTGTTTTAGATTACGGAAGACTGAACTTTAAATATGCGTGGCAATTGAAATATGTTTACTGCATAATCTTATTTAATTAGCTTACTTACAGCATAAAAAAGACATTATAAAACCATAACAGGAACAGTTTTTACAAAATAACTGAAAGTTTACCAGCGCATAAAATAGCGTTACGTTCTTGGTACACTAGTGATGGATCGATTTATTCCCATGAAAACAGTGCATCGATTCACAATCGTTATAGATAGGAAATCAGATCCAGAAAAACTTCGCATATGTTATAAAGTTAAAAATGTTTTATGAACTTTGAGAATACATTTTCATATTTTTATATTTTCATGTTGAAACCAATTGATTGAAATATGAACTTTATTTAAAGTTTTTCACATACCGATTCCATTGAATTTAATATAAGGCCTAGAAATATAAATAAAACAACTAAAATATTTTAATTGATTTTATTAACATGAGTCATCGGAATCATTATTTATACTACACTAGATCATGTGTACATACATTATCAAATGCAATGTCACGGTCCCTATCAGACATTATTATAGTTAGTTCTCCGCAGCACACCTGCCGCGTTCTCAGCCGTTACATGGGCATTTTTTAGTAACTTCAACATTGTATTTGCTGTGAATGGGGGACTTGTGTTGCTTCTTGCAGTGTGCCCTTTTACTTGTGCCCACATAACTCTATGGCATTGTATCGACACTGGCATGGAGGAATTCTACGGACGATGTGGCCATTTACTGCTGCCATTTCATCCATCTTATACGTTTTCGTTTTTGTTTTTGATATTTTCAATAATTCTATTTTGAACATAGAATTGTCCACTTTCTCTCAATTTTCGCGTGGCTAATTCATCATTTATTGTTTTTTATTGGCTTGCGCTGGTATTTTGTCAATGTGGCGAGAGTGGTAGGGCGCGTTACCAATAACAATTACTGATGATTGTTCTAATGATGAAAGCATGTCTTTGAACCAATTTTCATACACCTCCGCATTCATTTCTTCGTGATAAGCGCCCGTTTTATTTGATTTAAATGCCATCAGTGCGTCTTGTACTAAAACTTTTGTTCTTCCTGCGTGGCTAACGATAAGGCGTTCGTTTTCTCCCATTGGTACTGCAGAGGTGGCAGCAGCAGTATCATCAGTCCAGGATCGAGATACGGTGTGGTTAGCGTTGAGCTATGTTTCATCTGTAAAGACAATATTGGTCCAATCTTGAATTTTTTTTGCCTCCTAAAAATTCATATCGAGCCAAAACAATATCTGTGCGTTCCACTAATATTTTTCTTTTATTTGTATCTTTATATCAAAAACCAATTTTTCTTAATACTTTGGCCAAAGAAGATTTTTTACCACGAAATAGACCACTGCTTTTTAAAGATGTAATTAGTTTTCTTAAAGTAGGAATTTATTTTTTCAAATAGTAAATAAATACATGACGACGAATGGCGTCAGCGTCACAATCGTCGACTGCTATCACATCACGGGGCCGGCATTTTCTCTTTGGTGTAGAAGGCTTTGTTTGTCCCAAGCCACTCCTGCCGTAGACTTCGGTAGTGACTTTGGTCACAGTTGCAGCACTGTTACCTAACGCGGCCCCAAACGGTTTCGCACTTGCGAGATAGGAATTGGCGGACCGCCATTTTCATTTTCTTTTTCAAAGTAATCATGAAGCTGCAGAACAAATCGTCTCGACTGCCCTTTTAACACACGTCCTTTCGGAAGTCCCACGAACAATGCATTCAGTCCAAATTGGCAAATGGAACAGGTGAAGGCACCCACCCAATGAATTCCACGTGAGAAAGAACTCACAAAATGGACTCGGACGAACAAAACTACTCAACTTGATGGCAAACGCGAGGGTACTCTCAGCGGACGTAAATGCGTGTGACTAGCACGGGCGTCTCCTTGCGAGTGATAGATCACAGAACAGACCCCCGTCAAAATGGCGACCAAACGGGCGGTCGGTTAATGTTACCAGTTGAACTTTAATATTTGCAATTATAATACTTAGGTTTATTTAAAAAAATAAAGACACACCCTTGTGTATTTAATGTAATGTATTAATCCACATTACATAAAAAAATTTAAAAGAAAATTAAATCAAAATGTACTTTTGTTTTTATCGATTATTACCTACGTATCTTATTCGATTAATGATTATAGAACAATCGGAATGGCAACACACTCGACCATCATTCACCATCACTAAATCATCTGTCACTGAGCTGTCACAAAGCAATTAATATAATGGACACAGTGTAGGGAATGGTTTCTCTTACTTACTCTCTCTACTGAAGAATTGTTCACAAGAAAGTGTTAAAGTTAATTGATTTATTCTGTTTTTACTCGTAGTAACGTCAGATATACGTGGTAAAATGGCTATTAGGGCCCACAGTGTATGGTCACCAAAAAATACAAGTAATTGTTTATGAGTCAGAATTTAAAAAACAATACATCTTCTTTATTTGGTTTGATATAATCGCTTAAACTTATTTTGTATGAATACCAAAAAAAATATCTCAGTGTTTAGTCAAATTATCACCCAAAAGAGTTTTATTTATTAAAATTTTATTGTTTATAGTTGAAGTAATTTCAGTTGAAACTACACATAAAGTCCGTCCAGCTAAATAAAAAGGATAAATTGTATGCTTGTAAACGCTGTGAGTGGCCCGTTGCAGGCGTCCGGCTACGGCAGCTCCGCGTCGGCGCACTCGCGCCACAGCTCCGACGGCGACTGCAGCGCCGAGCTGCGCCACAACAGGTGAGCCCACCGCGCTTGTTGGGTGTTGTAATGAATCAGCACTCAGTCCTTGCTCACTCTAAGTTGAGACGTATCACTGTCCAATAATCCGACTACAAGTGGCACCTTGTAAACTCAAACCGCTTTTTTCTATGATTTCGCTTTGTTGTTGTAATACCTCGATGTGCGATGGTGGTCGGTGGTGGACGGTTCCGAGATGCTCAACGATAATAACACTCGCTGCATATGTGCGTTCTTCTATCGTTGGTTCCGGAACCGTCTGCAACCCGCATCGCGTGAACTATACCGAGTGTGACGGGGTCAGCACGCTGATGCCGACGTCGCCGCTGAGCGACGAGTACGCCACGCCGGAGTGCACGCTGCTGGCCGCCTCGCCCGACGCCCCGCCCACGCGCCGCGCCGCCGCCGCGCTCCACCCGCTGCCCGACCGCCGGCCCGACGACCTGTTCACCAACTTCCCGTTCCTGACGCCGCTGGCGCACAGGAAGGCGTCGCTGTCGCGCGCGCCCACGCCGCCCGCGGCCCCCGCCCCGCGCCCCCACAGCTACCAGCACACGCGGTAAGGCGCAGCTGTAGAACGTAGTGAGTGGTCGCTCCAATTACGTATTCTAGCCAGTGAGAACGCAGCTAACATTTGTGAAGTATACGGATCATAGGTGACATTCTTACATAGTTCTGGCTAAAATTCATAGTTGGGTCGCAGCGTCGCTACAACTGTTCTCCTCCGCTTGTATGTTGCTTCCCGGTGTGTGTTGTTTGTGTTGCTCCGCCCCTCCCCCCTCCCCCCCGTCGCTAGCAAGGTTGCCACGTTAACGGTCGATGAGCTAATATGATTGTTGGTTAAGAATATGGCTTGCGGTGTTGTTTTATCATGGTGGCTTGTTTCCTCCCATTTTATCATTAATTTAAGGTTACTTTAGTTTTATCATTGAAATTATTGAAATATTGTTAATGGTGGCATTGACAGTGGTGTCAATCGTTCTGATTATTACTAAATATTTTTATCTGTTTCTGTTTATTACTAAAATTATATATAAAATATGTATTCCTAGTATGTGCTACTGTAAATTTAATCTCTTGTACATTGTGAACAAGTTTGGAAAGGCATTCTTAAAAAATAAGAATAGATTTAAAAAGTTAAACTTATAACAAGCTGAACGACACCAGTACCCATTTCTTGCAACGAAACATCAAGAATTTCCGTTTAAGAATATCTCCAATAAAGGTTAAAAAAACTAGAATGGAAATTATTGTTTATTGCAATTGTACCGTCAGGCGGCTGGAGTGCGTGTGCGCACGCGACGGCTCGTGGCCGCGCGCGCTCAGCCCCGCGCCCGCCGCGCTCACCACGTAACTACCTGCGTAGACGGGCGGGACTCTAGCACCGAGGCTGCGTATCTACGTCTACGTCTAGCATTGTGATGGTCCGGCTTAGCGTCAACTGAATTCTGAGAATGCGCGCGCGTTCGTTAAATGATCATAACATAATAATTATTATTTAGTGTTCTCAAACCTCGGTGCTGAGTCCCTGGCTGTCGTTTCTATTTTAGATGTTGTTTCGTATTGATGTGGTACAGATGTATTAGATCTGATAAGTTTTTGCTGGATTATTTTAAAATATAAATTAAAAAGCTTATTGTAGTAACATTTCTAGTTTTTTTTGCGAACATGCTTCGCATCCCTCATAGCATGATAGATTAGAGTTGAAGCATGATGTCGAGGTTGTTTTGTAGGCAGGTTGGATTGACTGTCAGTTTGTTGGTTGCGCGGCATGTGCTCGATTTAGCTTATAGTTACTAAGGATGTGTTTGTAAAGCATAACCTTTCTTAATGTAATGTGATGGATTTGTGACGTTGTGTACTTGTTTTTTTTATATCATGGTATTGTCGCACAAATATAAGGCCTGGTGAACATCTTGAGGAAGATACGAGTAGGCATCGTTGATTTTTATATACCTGCGTTCCAATGCTATTGCAGTTGGGATCTCAAAGCTTTTAAGTGCCTTCCGTGATGTCCCTCAACGTGTTTGCTGGAGCTTTTGAGTTTAATTATAATAAAATAAGTCAGTTTGTGATGTCCTCTCGGTCAGTGTTGTTCTGTTTGTTGCGTTTAGCGCGAGCGGTTTATGAACGCGCGGCTGACGTGTGCAAGTTGCGCTTCTGAAACTATTACATTTGTTATTGTTTATGTTGTTGAGTCAAAATTATTAAATTTAACTTCGTAAAGATAAAGTTGTAAAGTATAATTTTAAATAGGATTTTTTACTTTCATATGCAATCGATTTACACTCAATCATTCATCCTGCTTGCGTAAATTCTGGATTTCATTTCGAAATAGAAGTCCTTTTGAACTGAAGAAGCCATGCCATCGCTTTTTTGGATCCAGCTGGTATTGATATTTTTAAAAATTAAAGCCAATGTGAAAGTGTTCTGATGACACATTTAGTATCGACCGAGTTAGCTGATAAACATTTTGGGAAAAACAGCACCCAGCTGTGTTTAAAATATACGCGTTCTATGTTGTCAGCAGGCGCGCCGACAGTGCGCGGTGTGTCGGTGCTGGTCGGCAACAAGCATCGCAAGAAGCTACCTCGTGAACATACGCGCCAGGTCATATCTAAGAGATATCGGCTATTTCACTACCCCCCCCCCCCATATTTTATTTTTACTGCAGTTGATAATAAAACTGGTTCAGTTTAGACTTAGTGTTCGGATGGGTTTTTTAACTTTTTCTTTATTTAAAATTTACGCACATTGTATTGCTCAGAACGCAACCTGCAAACTGTAACTTTGGCTTACATCTCTATGAATATCAATACTAAATAGATACGAACGTTATTGAAAATCAATATTGTTTAAGGATCTCTTAACCACTTGTACCATCCATAGGAACCCATCGTCGGGATCTTTAACCGCGTCAGCCTCGGAGAGTGGGTCGCTGGAGCGGCGCGGCGCGCGGGGCGCGGGCGGCGCGGCGGGCGTGGAGCACACGCGCGTCAACCCCGCGCCGCTGATCGCGGAGCTGCTGGCGGCCACGGACTTGAAGCGATGCGTGCAGAACCCCCATCGTGAGTTTGTTATGTTTTCAGGAAGTTGCGAGATGGGAGGCGTCGCACGCTTTGGGATCGCAACCGCCGTAATATTGCCGCTGCGAGCCATGGCGCTTTGGCTGGCGGTCATCTGCTGTCCATCTCGGGATTGTACATTATTTTTTATAGTGTACACAGTTGTTTATGCATTTTAAGTCCAGTTTTCATTTCTTTAATTTGTTTATTTAGTGATTATATTTATTGATAGTTTATTTCTGAAATAATAAAATTGTTACTTTATGGAAAGCCGCGGCTGACCCATCCGCTTCTTACCTATAAAATACTTGGATTTAAACAAAATTATTTGAAAATAAACAATGGCAGCACTGAGTGGACGTCACCTCTGTTGCCATTAGTAAATTATACGTAGGCGTTGATAAGTTATACGTAGGTCGGGCCCTGCCGTGTACATCACAGAACAAACGTCTGTTATCTCCTTAATTCGGGGCCTTCCCGTTGTTGTTTCCCCTCGTGTAACCAACGAATCCGCCATGTTGCAGCGTCGGGCCTGCAGCTGTACATCGCCCGCGACGGCACGGCGGAGCTGGGGTCGCGGCGCCGCCAGCACGCGCGCCGCGTGGACCTGCTGCCGCGCGACCACAGGTACGCGTGTAGTGCGCCAGTTTTGCCAGATCAAGGAATTTTCCCCTAGATTTAGGGGTTTTTCAACCGAGTAAGGGTGAAAATATTTTTTAGGGGAAATTTAAAAAAACACCTGAGGCACAGTTTTTTTTTGCCATAAATCGCGTTCCTGACTTTTTGTCATTATGTGATATAGAATTTATGTCGAGACTAATTAATAACCAAAGTCTTCTGTAAACAAAAAGCTAATTAAACTTACAAATGTCAAACAATTTTCTATTACAAATACGTATTTGTAATATGCCTACAAAAATGTATATATATCATTTCTCAACATGACCGCCTCATTAAAAAATCTCGGCGTGCCAACACCCACTTGGTGAGGGTATTCTAGGGGATTTCTAGGGAGAAATCAAATTAGTCCAGGGGTACGTCGCCGAGACCATCTGGCAACGCTGCAGTGCGCTGCTCGGTCTCGGGGCTGCGGTTGTCTGAACAGATATGATGCGTCAACATTAAGTGCTAGTTAGACGTAATTAAAAAAGTTAAAGGTAGACAATGAGAACAATGCGAGGGATACAACTACTCAAGTCATGGCTTAAACGACTGCCGGTAATGCCGTCTTTCCACCGTGCCACACATTGCAAATAATAAGGTGTTTAAAGCAATTGTCATAGAATGCATGTGCTTTACTAATAACAATAAAATAATATTGATTGACAAGCCGTACCCAACGTGACTCGACATCAAAAGAGGTGTGAACTATTGTCTAACATATAAGGATGAGTTTCTGACGAGACGGGAACAAAAATAAAGGGGACTCGCCATCTTTAATTAAATTAAACAATATATTTATTATTTCCGTTAAAAAAAAACAGATATAAACAGACAAATCAAAAAGGATGCATAAATCATAGATATGTTTCTTAGTTTTATTTATGTATTTTATTCTACAATACACATAGTTCCTTATTTGTTTGTACTGAAAGAGAATGTTTGTGTTGGTGAGAGAGATAGCAAATGTGTGTGTGTGTGTGTGCGCGCGCGCGCGCGCGCGTGTGTGTGTGTGTGTGTGTGCAGGTAGCGAATGTGAGCGTGTTTGTGAAAATTGGCAGAGATGTCGTGTATACATATACCTATCTAGTGCTAATGATTAAAGTCGCGCTGTAGAGATGGCGTCTCTAGAGCGCGACTAGATGTTGTGATATTGTAGAGACGATGTGGTGTGCTGTTGCAGGTAGCCTCGCGCCAGGGCGGCGCTGCAGTGCGAACAACGTCGCGTCGAGCTGTGCGGTGTCGCGCCGCGTCGCGCCCCCACTCTAACCAATGCATATTTATTGAACGATGTATAAACTATGCCATAGTCTAATTATGTTGAGTTTTATAATGTTATGATTATCTTCCGTATCGCGGTGCGTGTGGAGTGCTAGTGTGAGAGTCCGCCGGCATCCCGGCCGCGCGCTGCCCTCCGCCTCCCGCAGGCGAAGCTTTGCCCAGTTATATTTCTAGATGTTTATTTTTGGCTATTTTCGTGTTCACTTTTTGATGAATCTATAGATTAGAAAAATAGTCGTTCGAAACAAATAAATAAATATTATTAACTTTTTTAAGAATTGTACATTAGAATCAGCGCCTGCCATTTTTTTAATTACAATTTTGAATTGAATAAACAAACGAAGAGAATGCAATAAGGCGCTCATGTACTGGAGCTACGTGGACGCGGGGCGCGCCCAGCCTTGCCGACACTACAGAAGTATTAGCGAGGGCGCAGAACAGGGGCCCGACTAGGTGCTGCCTGGAAACGATACCGAGGTATATTAGAAACTTAATATAATCGCCGAATGCATTCTTTAATATATAAAATTTAACCAAAATATGACACAATGTGCGAGCTGCAAGGTCTTTACCCAGCAATGAAAACATTGTCATTCGGTCGTGTTATACCGTATCGCTTCTCAGAGGGGCCTCCAATGTAACGCACGTCATGCCCAGTCGCCGCCGCGACGCCCCCGGGGCTACCGGTCCCTGCTCCTAAATACTCTCATAGACAATTAGGAACTGTGTGCGACTGTCAAATGTTTAGACTCAAAAGAAAATAGTGCTTCTGATGGCGTCGAGTGGGCGTCAGTGTTTTCGCTGCTTGAAGGAGAAAGTGTATCAGAACACCCAAGATTCTTGCCTTGCCAAATGTAACTTCCCACTTCTCGCGGAGCTTCCATGTCCGTAATTTTTACTCAGATTCAAAAAATAAAATGCTTTGTGTCTTCCGTCACCAAAGATTCTTAAAGATTTATTTATCAAAAATCTGCCTCATTATTCTTACGTTAAAGTCGAAATTAACTTGTCGTTGTCACATATTTCATTCTTGTTTATGAAGGAAACATACATATTGCAGAGCTTAATAGATAGTTACTATGAGTGGTACCGAGACGGAAGCTGAGCGGTGGCGACGCGCCTGCTTGTGATGTGAGCGACGCCGCGTGAGGCGTCTAGTTAACTTGTAATATACAGCTGTACAGTATTTGAATAAAGGACGTGTTTACAACTATGTTCTTTTCTTGTCATTTCTTCTTCCTGTGCATCGACCCATCGACAAATGTACTTCAGGTATCTCTAAACAAATTCAAATGTTTTGTGTATTTAAGTTAAGCAGTCCGTTTGTTGATAGACCAGTGTTTAATTATATGTCTGCTATTTTCCTTTACTTCTAAAAACAAGCTATATCTAGCTATACAGTTACTGAGAAATGTAGTAACACGTTTATTGTTTCATAAAAAAATATATTTTTACGCGAGAAACTCTAACACCAGTACGGTAAGACCTTCGCAAAGAATACACGGGAAGAAACTTCGCATGCGCTTTCAAAATACAATGTACTTCAAATATATATATTACCTACAAAACATGTCATTACCTGCATCTCGGCTGTGCAATTTCAAAACCTAGTAAGGGACATCTTCAAGAAAAAACGGGTTTTTGCATTACTGTATTTCTAAAGTCATAAGGCATCGATCCATATTGACAAAACATCTAAAAATACTATAGAAACAAGAATTTTTAAATTAAAAAACCTAGCAAGTACACAGTCGTAACTCGGGAGTGACTAAAAAACGATTTAAAAAACATAGCAAGTAACTCTGACAACTTATAAACCTAGCAATGTTTGTCCCTTGCTAGGTTTATAAAGTTGTAATGTGAGTTACTAGGTTTTTGAACTTGTGAACGCGGATCGAATTGTGTGTGTCAACATCAGTAAGCGACAAGACGCCAAACCCTTCGCACTATTTCGTTTTTTTTTAATAACTATCGGTTGTTAAACATGTCAAAACGACAATTTTATAGGTCGAAGTTAATTTTAACTGCCTTAAATAAAGTTCAAGATGCTGATATGTAAGTAAAATTATGTTTAATATGAAGTAAACAATGATGCAATGTGTTTATAACCTCAAAAATATTCGAATGACTGTAACACAATTTCAAGCTTTTTGTTAACTTAATGCTTTTTTTTCATAACTCTTGTGGGATACTATAGGTTTATTCTAGTAGTACAGTTGACAACCACCATATGAGCTATGATTATTGACCAGAATTTCGTGTATGTGTTTGGGAAATAGTTAATTGGCGTAAGTTTAGTTTTTATATGTCGCCTAGTTATTGACTGTATCGTTAGTGATAAATAAAAAAGATAATTTCAAACGGGATGGTTGCTTGCATTCTCATAAGGTTATAGTTCTTCAAATCTAATAATTACCTTTTGATTCATTAATCTAGGGATGGGAACCGTTCTATCGAAAGCGAAAATTACCGATTTTATTGAGTAATCGAATATTGCTTTTTTTAGATATTGTATTAACGCAAAATTATAATTTAAACAATTATTTTAGTCAGTTTAAACATCGTAACAGGGTGTTCGTTGCAAACACAGTAGAAATATAAAATTATTTGTTGTTTAGAAAATGACTTTGATACGAACACTGAATTAATTGTTTATTTTTTAATGTTATGAATACAGGCGTAGTGCCAGTAGTAGTGAAGTATTAAGAAGCAAGGGAAAATCTCCCCTTCAAATTTGTCGTTTACATTATTTTGTTAGGTTTTTGGTGGAAATTTTATACAATAAAACAAGACACTGCCAAACTACTTCATAAAATAATTTAAAAAAACGTTTGGTTTAAAAAATCCATTTTTCTATTATTTATGAACGACTAAAATATATATTTTTTTCAATATAGTATTTATATGTACAAATGAATATCATTTAAGCAATCAATTCGGTAATTTACTAAAAATTAAATATTCTTAAATCATTATTATTTTTCTAATGAAAGTACTAACTTAGATTTGAGTATTTCTTAGATTTGAAGAACTATAGGTATTAATACTTCTTGTTTTTTGCACGGGTGTATGGTGCTTGTTTGAGAATAGCTATCTATTTCAGGTCACGAACTGACGACTACAGTCCAAATGAAACAAGCATAACAAAAACTGCAGCCCATAACCAAATTAGTGATGTAGTCAATTTAGAAACTAATCGCATTGTACCATTCAAGCAAATCCAGAACATAACAATACCGATTCAAACGCTTAATAGTTACGATAATCCCCTACCAAGTACATCAAGAGATGAATTTAATAAAGAAAATAATGGTGACAATTTATCTGACATATCCAATTTATATGACGACAGTGATGATTCCATTAAGGATCCTGATTTTTCTATAGATAGTTTGCTAGTAAATGAGAAACGTGACTTTCCTTTCACGCACAATAGTGATACCGATTCTGATACAGATTTTTCTGCAACCTCTGCAAATGCAATACTCCCCAACTTACTATTCCCTATTCCTGTACTGACTAATATAGTTCATGAATATGCCATACTCCCTAGCATACTGTCACCTCCTCTTGCACTGACTGAAATAGGTGAAGAAAATTCCAGACTGAAAACTCTACCTACACAGAATGAAACAGTTAATGTGAATGTTATGCTTCCTGAGTCACTGCCACCTCCACCTGTATACATTGCAACTTATCCGAAAACAATTATATACACGAACCAAGATCAGGCAAACAGTTTTAATGAAAATACAAATAATAGCCTAGATTTTATCTCAAATTTAAATCAACCTGAGAATCGAAGTACAACAGATACAATTGAGAGAAAGAAAGTCAAGTATGCATTTATAGAGGAAACCTGTGGAAATAAATGCAAACGACACTGCAATATTTTCACGCTAGAGGACCGTAAAACAATGTGGGACAATTTCTGGGTTATGAACAACGAAAATCGCAAGAGTTTTTTAATTAAGTGCACAAGAATTCAAGGTATAAAGAGACGCAAAGTTAATGAAAAAAATCCTAATCCAAAATACGCCAAGAATGAAAGTCGATTCTATTATCTACCTAAAATAAATAAAGGCAACGGAATGATGGAAGAATTGAACGTATGTCGAAATTTTTTTTTAAAAACTTTAGGTTATAAAACGGATGCAGTAATTACTGAACTAAGCAGAGGTATTAAGCGTAAAATATTATACGGCGAAGTGACAGAAAGAAGGGGAGGAAAGAAACGAAGATTAGACAGAGATCCCACATCAAATCATATTTTGTCTTATAATCCAACAGTCAGCCACTACAGAAGAAGTAATGCTCCACTTGCTCGATATTTACCAAGGACACTAACTCTTAATTCTATGTTTCATGATTTTAAACGGAAATTTCCAAATTCTTCTTGTTCAAAGGAAATATACAGACAAACAATAAAACGCATGCATATCTCATTTAAATATCCGAAAGGTGACAAATGCACTGATTGTCAAATGTTTGAACAGCAAATAGCAGATTTTGGAGAGGAAGATGTGCCTCATCCATTGAAAGCCGCTTTTGAAGACCATAAAATTAAAGCTACAAAAGCAATCCAAAAATATCAGGAAGACGCTTCTAAGGAAAACACTAACAGTGTTAGGTATTATTCTATGGATCTTCAAAAGGTAATGTTATTGCCTGATATGCCGAAAGTCAAAGATTCTTTCTTCTTAAGCCGTCTTATAACCTTCAATTTAACCTTTGTCCCCATACAGAAAATGACAAATATTCACAGCACTTGCGTTCTTTGGCAAGAAGCTTTTGCAGGTAGAGATGCCAATAATATCGTGGATGCACTTGCAGCACTTCTTGAAAAGCAGAGGGACTTACAGCATTTAGTAATTTGGTGCGATAATTGTACCAGTCAAAATAAAAACTGGATAATGTACACTGCCCTAGTAATTCTTGTTAACTCGGGCTCTTTCAATATAGAAACAATAATTTTAAAATACTTGACAAAAGGACACACGCATATGACTGCAGACGGTGTGCATGGAAATATTGAGAGACAAATCAAACGTCGAGAAGCCGTGTTCGACTACGAAGATTACAAAGATGTAGTACAAAGTTGTAGGCTCAATATTGATATAATAGATGTACAGAAAAAATATAAGTGGGTCAAAAAGAGGAGAAGCCCCAGACGCAATAATTGTTACGACGTATTAAATACATTTACATTAAATTCAGTAGTGGAAGTAAAGTTTGTAAGCGGCAGTCGGAAACTGTTTTTTAAACTCGATTTCGATGAACCATACGTTGAACTTGACTTTCTTATTAAAAAACTTAATGTGGGATTGCTACCGGAAACTAGTATTACTCCAAGAGGCATAAAACAAACTAAAAAAGATGGAATTTTGTCCAAACTTGTACCGCTCATGCCTGCCAATCGACGGCAATTTTGGATCAATTTACCCGTTTGTGATGCATCGGAAGATTTGGTTTCAGGGGGGCAAATGATTATTTGCTAAATTTTGAACTTTGAAATTCAATTAATAAATATTATAAGATGAAATAATCAAGTTTTATTTAAAAAACACACGACTACATGTTGTACTTACTAGGTTCATGACATAGTGATTTAAGATTAAGGGAAGTTTTTTAACAAAATTAAAAACCTAGTAACCACACTTACTAGGTTTTTAAGTTGCCAACCCGACTGAGTCCAAGGCAAAAAATCAATTAAGTTATTAGTAAGTGCTATAAAACTTGATCTAACGTTTATTTAGATATATGGTTTAATTCTAGTTAAAGCCAAGGATATTTCGCATCTTTTAACTCTAGAAACATCTTTGTATCTCTTATACTTTTGGCGCGGCAAGCTCTCAAAGTGACCAACTCGTTTTTTTACTCTCCTGTAAAATTTGCTCTCTGCCCCTTACTAGGTTGTAAAATTGCACAGCCGATCTGTTAGCTCGGCTTCGCCCTCGCCGACCGCATGCGCGGGAAGTCGCCCGACGCCCGCGGGAGAAGAGCAGAGCCAGGGATGGCACCAGAGACAATGCAGTATGCGTCTGTAGTTAGATTATTGATTTATTTCGAGAACAGGTATAGAGATACATCATCTTATCATAAGACATAGGTTAAAAGTGTATTCAAGTCACTGTTTGTACATTATTTTGATAACTAGAGTACCTACCTGCAATGACTGACTGGACCTGTTGGTTTGTTTTTTGAAAATAATTGTGTTAGTTCTAAAACAAAACTCTATGGCGCTGCGCAAACGTAGACACTTTTTGTTGCCGACACGGCACACCATCACTTTGTGATCGTCAATTAGTATGTGTTACGTGGAAGCAACTGGACGCATGCGCAGGGAATGGATGATTTTATAATGGTTCTATAGAAATCAAATATTCATCGGTAGCTTGTATCTGACACAAGACACAAAAGTGTCCACGTTTGCGCCCTGCCTATATAAAAATATTTTTTGAATGTCGTTCATCTAGCAAAATATAACAATAGCAATGAGGGTCTCGGAAGTCACAAAGTTGTTTAACAAAACACCTCGATGGCCGCGCAGGGCCGCTTCAGCACACGAGACATCGTAATAACTAAGTATTCATCACAAAATAAGGTCTGACATTTCATTATTTAATACCTACGTTGTTTATTCGATTTAACTAGCAATCTTCAAATTTCTGATCTGAGAATGGACAACACGCATTATTGTCCTTATGTACCGTAAAACTATATTACTTTTCACTTTCTAATAAAATGTGAACATCCAAACAATACTGCCATGATATTTTAAAAACGCTATAAAATAACTTCTACAACACGTTCACCGTAAGTTTGGAGTCGATGACGTCACTGCGACGCGTGGGTACGTTGTGCAAAAAAATGAAGGTTTGTGAAAAACTCTAGGTACGCTGTGTTAGTTTTGATAATTGGAATAATAATAATAAGACCGGAATCAGCGGTACACAGTGCGTAGGAGCCCTGTTTTTAACCGACTTCCAAAAAAAAAGTAGGATATTATAATCTTTTAAGATGAGATTCAAAATAAATAACACAATGACTGAAATGGCATTTACTTTATTAAAAAAAATTTAAAAGTAATACTTAGTTACGATTCATCGTCACTATAACTTAAAGGTACGAAGGAAGCCTGTTGTGACTTCGCTTTCGCTCTCGCTATCGCTTGAATATGTTTCAAATGAATGATTCTTATTAAAAATTGTCCAAAACATAACAATTATAACAAAACAAACTAAATTCAACAAAAATCTTAACATGGGTGTTCTGAAAACTCAACGTTTTGTCGGAGACGGGTTTTAAGTACCAACCTATGATGATTTTACTAAGTAGGTACCTTCATAACTTTAACATTTATCGCATAGATAAAGACAGTACTGTAAAATGAGACACGTTTGTAATATTGAACATTCATTTAATCGTAAATATCGTTTCTCGTCGTGTCTGCGATCCAGGCGGCGGCGGGTGCCACGGCTACGTAGACGGCGCGCGGGCACGGTGGCGCCGCGGCCACGCCCAGCAGCGTGTCGCCCCGCAGCAGCACGCCGCCGCCGCCGCCCGCGCCTGGCTCATAGCAAGCGGCGCACAGCGCGCCCTCGCGCGAGCCGCAAACCGTGTGCGCCGCTAGCGCCACCGCCGCTGTCCGCACGCCGCCCGCCTCCAGCGACGACTTACTGCGGTCATCGCACTGTTTTCTGATTATTTCCCTAAGGCTGTATACATATCTAGATGCGTATTTCAGGCTGTCTGGGCCAAAGTACCTTAGAGATCTATCGCAAATCAGCTACGATATTAGCGTTTGTGACTTAGAAAAACTTAATTTAAACCAAATTAGGCATTTAAAAAGGCATTAAAAACTAGATATATTCCTTGTATTTGTATTTTACAATAATTAAATAAATATAAGCCCCTTGATTTCACAATGAATCGTTAAGATACCGATTTATAAAATGTTTCCTTTTACGACCTTTGTCCGCGCATAACTTTGAAGCGACATCCTTGTAATGCAGATCTCTTATTATAATTTAGGGTGCCCCCAGTATTCCTACTCGCTATAGGTTATATCCATAGTTTTAAGGCCCTAACTACCCAACTTCTAAGTGTGTAGTTCATAAGTTCAGCCATTCGCCCATAGATGGCGTATTGTGCATTTTAAATTGCGCACCGAATTTTTATAATGTTTTACATATATATAGTTCATAAAAAGCAAAGTGCTCCCCTTTCTAATCGGGTGTCTCTGAAGGCTGCATAGCAACCCCTTGCTACGGCCGCGAAGGTAGTTTTTAGTAGGAAGGCCTCCCACATCACCCTGCAGTGCAGACCGGCTGCGGGATATGCATGTATGGCATTTACCACCTCCTTCCCCGCGGAGGGTGCCTGCTTAGGTGCAAAACAAAAAAAAAGACAAGCCCAACAACGTTTTATTTCCGTAACCTTAGGCGAGGGTTTTTTGGACTTAAAAAATAGATAATGATTTGACCGTTGCCGTTCCGTGTCAGCAGAGAATACTTACTTTGTCACTACCGTCGTGGTAGGTACGATATTGAACTTGGATTGAAATGACGCGTCATCCGGCAAATGCCGCCGCTGCCACAGTGACGGTGGCCCGCAACGGTGACCGGTGTAGGTAACTCCAGGAAGGTAGGAAAGAATATATTTCTAAAAAGGTTAACTTAATTACCTAATTGATATTTTTTTTATTTAAAAAAAAATATTAAGTATCTAAATTTGTTCGATCAAAAGGTCACAATCGATTATAATCCCAAAATTCATAGATATCCATTTTTTAATTAGGCTTTTGACGTCACGATAGTTAAAACATTTTAAACTCACTTGGGGTCGTACTCAACGAGCGTGAGATGCTCGCCGAGCGACAGCGTGAACGTCTCGAGCAGGTCGGCGAGCAGAGCGGGGCGCGGCGCCACAGCGTGCTGTACCCGTAGCAACGCCAGCTCCTTGGCCGGGTTGGTGCGCATGGCCAGCAGCGGCCCGCCCCCCGCCGCACCCGTTACCTGCAGAGTATTGGGCGGGCCTGCCGCCGCAACGCATGTCGCCGCGCCCAGCGCCCAGCGCGGCGCAACAATTGCCAGCGGACACAACACAGCGCCGCCGCGCACCAGAGCTGCAACGTGCTGCACCGCGCTGGGCCAACCGTGTACCTCTCGCACCAGCTGCAACACATCCCACGTCGAGCTCGGCACCGTGCTTCGGCCGAGGGTGCCGGCCGTCTGCGGAGCGGTGGACGCGCGCGTATCGCCCTCGTAGTAGTGCGTGCGCGCCGCCGTGGTCTGCGACGGCTTCCACGTGCACTTGGACGGCAGCGTGGAGCTCGTGCTACCACCACCGCCCTCGGTCGTGCTAGGTTCGGTTACCGTCGTGTAGGTAATTACCGAAGTTTTCTCTTTTCTTCCGCAATATATGAGATGCAACACCACAAACACCAGACATATGAACAGCATAATGAGAAGGATTACTTCCATAATGATAAGAAGACATTCCGTCGCAGTGAAGGATTTCCCCCATCCCCTGACTTCCTTACAACACCCGCCGCACATTGTTAGCAAAAAGCTAATTGTTTCGCCGCCCGAAACCAACTAGATCATCACAATCAATTTTGTATAAACACAAAATAATTAGTATCAGCTCATAATGTCAACTTCTCAATATAGCAAGCGGTCCCTTTCTCAAAAAGTCAACTTCTTGAAGTGTCAAGAAGACCACATCTCATAATGTCGATTTCTCACAATGAAAAATTCACATTTGGTCAACTTCTTAGATGATAAATTCGCATAATGACAACTTCGTAATTTCTACTGTGTGAATGCTAAATTACTGTTTTTTTAATATAGACATTAATATGTTAAATTAGAAATTAATTATTTTAAATTTTGACATCAATTATTTTAGAATTATATACATATATGCTTGAATTGTTATGACATGAATTTTATAGTACTAACATAGTTTTTAAGAATATTGTTACTGACATGATATGGAATAATTCCGAATTAAATTGATATTATTATTATTTAAAAAAATGTGATTTGGAGTAAGAGTATGGAGTAATTGTATGTCAATAAGTCCTCTTCCTCCCTCACCTTAGGTAAAATCTGCCACTATACCATTATATGCATGTTTGCACTTTGTCATCATTATATTTATAAGCTTTTGTAAGTTTTTCAGCTCAGTCTGCGAAGATTTGATGATACCAAACGAGTAGGTAAGTATAGGTACATCAAATATGTTGTTGAGGCTTGAAATCACCTTGAAATATTCCACGTTTAATATGAATGGGTTTAGTTTAGATTGTTTCGGCATTACTATGGAGCTAATACTGCTTCCTAATTGCACACGAACAATTCTAAAATCTAAATTCTAAAGGAATGGTGTGTGAGTCTAGAAATGTTTACGGATGTAAATTAGCCAAGAGTGTGATACTGAGTCATTATGATTTATTTTTAAGAGTACCTATTTTTTTAAAAAAACATTAAAAAGAAATTTTGTTATATTATTATTAGTTTTGGAAATACAAGATGATTTTGAAAACTTATAATAATAATAATATTTTGTTATGTATGTTAGGTCATGTAACTTATATATTTCAGATATTTTTCAGAAGATATCTTGTTGGTGTGTACCTACATCTCTGCTATTTAGATATAACATTTCAGATCCACTGTACGGAAAACCAATAGAGTATTAATATGATAAAAACAGAACCTAGCAAATGCATAGGAGCTCTGGAAAGGAAACTCAGAGGCTCAATGACAAAATTTTAAGTAGCATATTTTACCACTCGCATATTAACTTACACTTATATTACCAACATTAGGTCAGTGGATAAATAACCTCAATTCCAATTCTTTCTAAAAGTACCTTTCTATTAAAAATTAAGTAGTTTCTTTGCAAAAGAATAATAACCAAGCTTAGACAAATATATTTTAATAACTTGTGTATCAATCTGTGTTAAAAAATAAAATAAGTTTTTTTATATTTCAATGAGCTTTTTTATATTTTGGCATTTGAAATGGGTATTGGTTTCCGGAATGGTCTATCTCTACATCCAAATCTCAGCTGTCCTGATTCCTTTCTTCCTCCAAATCCTCCACCCAGCCTTCTTGGTTTCCATCCCAGGAGACGCCTGGCTGCTTCCCGCTCAACAATTATCTCAGCGTTGTCTATACAAGTACCATGTAGATTAAGTGCTCTCTCCACTGCAGCAGCACTCTCAAACTCTATAAAAGCATATTGTTTTGACTTGCCGGTAACAATATCACACACTAATCTGCAAAATATAATTTTCCCACATCTTTTGAATTCTGCTTCAATGGTTTCCTGGAAAACATATTTATGATTATTATAGTAAAAAGGTAATGCAATAATTATATTTAAATACCTAAAATATACTTAAATAATAGAAGAAAGGTACCTGTTTAGTTCTTGGATTAAGTCTGGCAATAAATATAATGTGATCTGGTTTTCCCCGTACTTGCTTATTAGGAATATAGTCAGAATTTAGAGCTCTTATTAATGCACGATCGTGTGGTCTCGTATCCGTACCTGTAAACATTGTAATATCATCGTGAAGTACATACCATACTCTAAAAATTAATGAATGCAGCTTCAAACGTACCATCAATGGAACCTATCTGAATAGGATCATAATCTATCGCGTATTTATGGAAACTTCGCACTTCATTCATTATATATTTAATTTTACCCAGTAAAATTACTTTACTAACAATCGAGAATAAAATGATAATTTTCTTCTGTTACAACAACACGAACACAACTCCACACCACGCGACTAGTTAGTTTGTCAACAAATAAACCATTTTTTTTTTTTTTTTTTTATTATTTCTCCTCAAGTTGAGGAAGGCAAGGCAGTGCCATGCAGCCAAGTCTTTCGTTGATCTCTTCTTATCAGGATAGTAATAAGGCCGAAGCCACTTCTTTTTTTCACATTTAAAAGGCCTGAGCCAATTCTTCATATTCTTCTAATTGTAAGTATATTTGTTTTGTTCGCTTACTGAAGTCATGTCCAATTTAATATCTCTTGTCCATTTTCTCAATAAAAAATAAAAACTGTCAAAGTTTTATTTACAAACAAGTTTCCATAAGTTTTATCGTATTCGTAATAAATTGAGTCAATTTGAGTCATATAGCTGAAAATTTAGCTGAAAATTGGGCTGAAAAATTTACAAATTCACAAAACTTTACATCATATAGTACACAAGTTAAATATTATTTACAGTAGAAATAATAAAATTATACAATGGAACATGTGAAAATTGATTTTTTAAAAGCTCCTGTACAGAGAGCGGGACCTGTTCTCCAAAGATACGGATTAACTCGTCCATCAGCACAAGGCGCTGAATGCCAAAGGCCGAGCAAGAGAAGACTAAATGATCTACAGTCTGATCTTCCTGTGTTTGACATTGGTCACACTGAGGATTATCTACAATTTTCATTCTATACAAGTGATGATTGACACGACAATGACCAAGCCTGAGTCGACAAACAGTGCTGTAGAATTTTCTGTTGCGTAAAATGTTTCCTTTGCAAAACCATGGAATAGAATAAATATTTTTACTTATAGCATAATACCAAGAACCCTTATTTTTGATTCTTACAACATGATCCCAGTGTTCTTTCCATTGACTGTACATATCTTTTTTAAGAACTGGAATTATATCAGTGTAGGGGAGAGCAAGACAGAAGTTGTTATCATTATTTTGTGTGGAAGATAAATATATGTGAGTATAGTCTACATTTGTTATAGCTCTGGCTAAAATGTCGGCACTTTCATTTCCTGATACACCAATGTGTGAAGGAACCCACATTAAAACTACATTAATATTGTTTCCTTTAAGCTTGTAGTATAGTGATTTGATATCATATAAAATGTAATTACACCCTGTGTCAAATCTATTGTTCTGTAGAGCTTTGAGGCAGCTCATGCTGTCAGTGAGAATAAGCCAATCAGGGAATTCTGATTGATTGTCCTCAATAAACTTCAATGCAGCTAAAATACCAAGACACTCTGCTGAAAAAATGCTCATCTGATTTGGGAGTTTGATACCATGACCAGTCTTTAAGTAAGGTATGTAAAAAGCCATTGAAACATTATCACCACTTTTAGAACCATCTGTGTAAATTTGTTTGTGTTGTGGAAATTTGTCTATTTTTTCATAAACTTCTTCTTTAATTTTTAAGTCAGGAAATATTTTAATGTTTATGCTAGAAAAATTGATATCATAAGAACTACTATAACAACTCCAGGTATTTTTGTTTTTATATATGTTATACTGCTGATTAAACTGAATAAATTCCGAATAGTCATGAAGTAAAAATGGAACTTTAGATAAATTAGGTAAAGAATATCTAGCATACATATATTGAACTTTTTTAAGCAAGGGATGATAAGATAGTGAGAACAACTTTATTAAAAATTTTGATTTGAGATAATTAAATCTTATTTTAAGAGGTACATTGCATTCTACTTGTAAAGAGACTATGGGTGTGGTTCTCATAGCACCAGTAATACATCTCAAATTATGATTTTGCAAAACATCCAACTTTTGCACAAGCTTAGGATCAGACCCAAAACACAGGAAGCCATACTCAAAATGACTCCTAACAATGGACTTGTATAATATTAAAAGAATTTTAGGATCAATTTTTGCCAAACTCTTAATGACATTAAATGCCTTATTTGCTCGACCCAACAAATAATCTACATATTTATCCCAAGAAAGGTTATTAGTAAAAATTACACCCAAAAATTTTATTTTATCCTCTATTGGCAGACTAATACCATTATATACAATATTGACAACATCATCACATTCTCCAAACACAACAACCTTAGATTTTTCTGGACTTATATCCAAACTTAAGTAATTAAAATAGCTGTTTAACTTTGCAAGAGCTGAATTAATTACAGAAGTTACTTGGTGAATATCAGGACCAGAAAAGTATATAACCAAATCATCAGCAAATTGTAGGTTCTTAACTTTGGAACCCAATATACAATTTAATTTATGTACATACAAAATATATAACAAGGGAGATAGTATACCCCCTTGACAGACACCTTTATACGAACATCTAGGACCTAGTAATTGATTGTTTAACTTTACATAAACCTGTCGACCATGCAAAAAATTAAAAACCCATTTCACAATTTTTTCAGGAATACCAAGAGAAAAAAGTTCACCAGCTAGAACGTGCTGATTCACATTATTGAATGCACCAACAACATCAAAAAAGACACCAACTAAAACATAATCTTGTTTGAGGGAATTAAATATGTCAAGCTGAAGGTGAGCTATACTTTCTCTAGAAGACTTTGCTCTACGAAAACCAAACTGATTTGACGGTAAAAGTTGGTTACTTTCAATGAAGAATTCAAGTCTTTGTTTAAGAAGCTGTTCAAAAATTTTTCCCATACATGAAGTTAAAGCTATTGGGCGATATGAATTTGCTTTAGTTTTGTCCTTATTTGGTTTTAAAATTGGAACCAGACAATCTTTTTTCCAGTCCTCAGGTATGACAGAACTACACCACAACAAATTATACACATCCAAAATGACATTTTTTGCTCTTACAGATGTATGTTTTAACATTTTGTAAGGTATACCATCGAGGCCATGTGCTGTATCCCTTCGTGTAGAAATGGCAGTCTTGAGCTCTTCCATATTAAATGGCGATATCAGATAATTATTACTTTTCAAATCTGGATTATGATTGATGTATTCGAATGGGACCTCAACAGTATCTGGTGTATATTTTTCAATAAATTCTTGTACCCAACCTGTATACTCATTTGTATAAGAAGCACAATTCCCATTAAATTTTCTAACTACTTTCCAAATTCTAGAAATAGGGGTACAGCGATTTAAAGACTCACAAAACGAAGTAAAACTTAAAATTCTTTCTTCTTTCAAAACCATTTTCTTGATGGCTTGCAGTTTTTTAAATTTGAGAAAACTTTCTTCTAAAAAGTTATTTTTAAAATCAATGTATGCTTTTTTACAATTATCTACTGCCGTAGCGCAGTTATTATTCCACCAAGGTAAACCTACACGCTTTTTGCGATTTTTTGGATAGACTTGATTAACTGGCTTGTTGGACCTAACAATAGGAGCAGACTTACTGTTTATAGGAACGGACTGATGCAATGCAAGGTTCAATAAGGCTATCAACTCCGAATAGGACTTTAAGGGATCAGACTGATCTAATTGATAGTTTTGCAAACAGGAATCAACATTTTTGAAATACTTTTGCCAATCCACTAAACGAAAATTGAAAGAGGAAGATGTTGAAATGTAAGGTACGTCGGATGTATTATTGTTAGTAATTTTGATTGTTGTGATTACAGGTAAATGGTAACTACCCATGGGGTCATCATAAACGGACCAATCGCAATTTGATGCCAACAAGGATGATATTAAAGTTAAATCTAAAGCATTCCTTTGCCACCTACTAGAACCAACAGTTGTCATCTGACCATCATTTAAAAGGACCAGGTTGTTGTCATTGATGCATTCAATAATGTGACTACCTCGTGAGTCTATAGTATCGCAACCCCATGCCGTGTGCCGCGCATTGAAGTCACCAGCAACAAACATAGGGCCAGGTACATGTTTAATTAAATTATTAAGCTTTACTTTAGAAAATGAAGAGTTACAATTACCAGGACTGTACACAGACACAAGAGAAATTTCTTTGTTGCCATACTGCAAACGAACAGCTACATTTTGGATAGAATCATCAAAGGAAGTATCTATTTTAGTAAATTGTAAGCTATTATGAATAAATATTGCTACACCATTATGTCTATTTCCAGAATCTAATCGTATTACATCATATCCTTTAATGTTAAAAGTAATATGTGGTTTTAACCATGTTTCACAGATTAAAGCCACATGAATTTGATTCTCTTGTAGAGTATTTAATAATAAATATTTATGCGCTGGTAAACTCTGAGCATTCCATTGAATTATTCGTAAATAATCCATGAATAATAATATATAATTTTATGTCTTATTTTTTTTAATAGTGTCCAAGAGAGTTTCTTTAATACTTTTACTTGAAATTACTGTTTCATTATTTTTGTTCATTGTTATTAATTTAACAACAGACTCGACAACCATATTCAAAATTTGATCTGAATTCAATAATGAAGCTAACATTTCCATGGGATTTTGTTTCAATGGAGGGAATGATTTCTCATTAAGTATAGCAGAGTATGTCTTGTTTTCAGCTTTGGCCTTATTTAATTGTACTTTTTCTTTTTTTACAGGACATTGAGACGAAATAGCAATGTGATTACCTTTGCAGTGACAGCATACGGCTTCATCAGTCGGTTTATTACAATTTTTAAAATTATGAGACTCACCACAGATGGAGCACCTTTCAGAGTTTTTACAAAACTTTGCTATGTGACCGTACCTCAAACACTTGAGGCACTGCTTAACGGGCGGAATGTATGGACGCAATTCAAAGCGCTAGCTGTTCAGGTCTACACTCTCTGGAAGCACAGGACACGAAAAAGTTATGGAAACTGTCTTTGTCGGTTCGAACTGTATATGACCATTGCTCATTTTTGTTCTTCGCATAAATCGTCGAATACTTATAATATTTTTTGTAGATGTCAATGCGGAATATATTTGTTCATTGGACAGATCTACTGGGACATGAGTGATCACGCCTATCACCTCACTGGCCGACGCCGGAATAGATGCCGCCAGATGATATGAATCTAAAAATTTTTTGTTTTGCAGAGCTGCATTAGCTAGGCCAGGCCGCTCAAAAATTACACCAACTTTGTATTTATTTATTCTTTGTAATTGTTTCACTCCTTTGTTGAATCTTTTCAGGCAGTTGGCCAACGACATCATGTCGCGATTGCCTAGGGGCTGTTCAGCTATTGTGCTCTCAATGAATACAATATACTCAAAGTTACTACCTTGTTCTGGATAAAGTCTTACATAATTTGGAACCCGGAAATCTTTATACTTGTCCTTTTTAACTTTTTCTTGTTCCAGAGACTTTATTGACAAGACGTCGCTACATTCCGAGGCTGAATCTTCATCTCCACTACCACTTTCGTCAAGTTTCATTTTTCGTTTTCGATTCTTCGCCATATTTACACTAAACTATTGTACAACTATATCAATAACAATACTACACAATATTTACACGAAATATACACAATAGTAACCAAATAATTGCGTTTTATTAAAATAATTAATAAAAGTGCGCCTTCTTAAATCAGACGTTCCCGCTCTTTCCAACAAACAAACCAATTTTTTTTTTGTTATTTTTAATGTTTATTGTATAAGAAAGGTAAGGAACTCCGGCGTACAGTCTGCTTTGTCGTTAATATTTCTTTTTGTTATGATAAAGATAGTATCAATGAAAGTGAATAGTAAAGCGATAGCCTGATTTAACTATCAACAAGCGGGCTATATGGAGTGAAACGAAAAACACTGTATTGAGTTTTCTATGCAGGCGTCTATGATTACTCACTGCACTATAAACTGTCATCATTATAATATTAAACATATTATGAAATACAAAACCGACCGAAATTAAAATCCAAAAATGTTTAGCCATTTTGGGATTTTAATTTTGGTCAGTTTTGTATTTCATATTAATTTCAAGCATACCAAGCGTTAATATTTTTAAAATGAAACTGCAATTAATATTACAAAATCATTAAATTATGTTTAATTTAAATATTCAAGGTTTTAGAAAAAATCTTAACACAACATTAATGTTTTTGCAAAAATCTTAACGCGATACAATACCTTAAATATGTAATGGTTAAGTACTGAACTGCTTATATTTTAAGAATGCTATTTGATAACATTCTGTAAATACCTTACTGAATTTCTGCTTTCTTTTTGTTTTGCAAAACAAATAGTGGAAACTTGATTGGATTATGTAATATTTATGCGAGTTACATTTATTGTATTTAATCTGTGTGTTTCCCAAATAGACTTAAATAAATAAATCATAGAATTATGCAGGTTACTGACTGAAAATCCAAATTCGAATATTTATTTTTCAACATTGACAATTGCTTGTTCTTGTTAACTTTAAATATAGCATGACTCTGTCTAGTCAGTAAAGGGTGGCCCTGCAATTTACCTAGGCGTAAATAAATCATGACACTTTGTCACGTAACAAATGCTTTAATTACAGTTTTTGCTAATGAACAGGTTGGTGGCATGGTATATAGATTCCAACCAAGTACCCTCATGTGCGGTTTGCACGTATTAAGTAAAGTTGGTAACTGTTTTTAACTAAATTTTATGATACTGCATGTCAGTTGTGTGTCCAAACAGATAAAGTAGTTAAGCTCATAAGTTCAATGAAGATGAACAATAATGAATGTCAAGGAATTCGTCAATTCTGTACCTAGATATGTGGGTAAGGTCGTCAAAAAATGTAATATAACGCACTGGAAGATACAACACACAATAACACAGTAACGCACTGGAATAATGTAAAGGTCAAAGTTCACTTGGAAATAGGTCAAGTAAAATCCATTTGAAAATATTATGAATCATTTATTTTCATCAAATTAAAATTCAATAATAAAAAATGAAACCCAGGCTATGCAAAACTATAGCTTGCCGATTTCATGTTTGTGAAACAAAACACCATTCTAACACTACACAATATTAAATAATAAAAAAACCTTTATCAAAATAATGTGCTCAAAACAAAAAAGATCACCAAAGTACTATTTATTAACGAAACATAACAAACTCAATTATAATAACGTGCTTTTAAAAATGTTATCAATAGCCGATCTATATAATAATATTAATTTAATTGGTTATGATTTAAAAACACATTCCTTATGTGTTATCTAATAAACTCAGCTTAATAACTACAATTATGTACCTATTTTTGGGATGAGTTAAATAGATTCCACAACAAAGATATGTTTTAAATAATAACTAACTTACAATTTGCTTATTGATCATGTGGTAAACAAGATTTTGGACAATATCAGAAAATAATTTGTTTCGGAAATTGAAATCTCTATAAGAATATATATTTTTTTCTAAATTGTTTTAACTCTTTTGATCCATATTCTTCAACAAATTTTAAAATAGAAACTAAGCTCCACGCTGACATTTTGAAAAACGGAGCTAATGCGAAATAAATACGAGCTCTTGCCGCCACCAGCTTTGTCAACTTATGCACTTAACTCATGTCCAAACGTGTTAAGTAAGAAGCCCCGCCCACCTACTTATACGAAAAATAGAACGAACCCTTGTCTACTTAATCACTTGCGTACTAAATTTTAAGTTACCACTTGTACTTACACTAACACTTAATTGACTGTTTACACGCAACGGAATTGACGGAAACGTTCATAAAAAAGGGTTCGGAGGCAAACTTAAAAATTGATAATTACACACTAGCCAGTTCTTTTTCTCGCACTAGGGAAAAAAGAGGCGGATCATGTATTTTAATAAAAAATGACGTTTGTTTTAAAAAAATTGAAAACTTATCACCAATTTTAAATATTTTTGAATGCTGTGGAGTCGAGTTAATTAAATATAAAGTTATCGTGATATGTATTTACAGAACACCCCAATCTTCTGTGGTAGTATTTTTAAATGAATTAAATAAATTATTACAACAGTTGACAAAAAAACATAACAAGAAAATTATTTTATGTGGTGACTGGAACATTGACATTTTGAAAAAATCGTCTTCTTCAGAGAAATTACAGGCTATTTTAAATAACTATAATTTAACAATACATATTACGAAACCAACTAGGAAAAATGCGTGTCTTGACTTAATTGTAAGTAATTTAAATAATATTACACCAAATCTCTTTAGTTTGGCGGTTTCGGACCATGATAAAGGTCAAAGTATATCAACTACATTCGAGCAGTCAGCATTTAAATGTACTACACTACCAAAATTCTGCTTTGAAAAAAAGCGAGATTTTTCGAAAGAGAATATTCAAAAATTTAAAAATTGTATACAATCATTATCCTTCAACGATGTGTATAATGAAAATCAGACAGACTTAGCTTTTGATAAATTTCACGATACCCTGACATTATTTTATGAATTATGTTTCCCAGAGATCTATGTTAAAGTATCAAATAAACCAGTTGAAAAGAAATGGTTATCCAAAGGCATTAAGATCAGCTGTATACGAAAAAGAATACTTTATAATAAATATCTACTAAGTAAAAGAAACAAAGGGCTCTTTCGAAACAAATTTAAAGTTTATAATAGAATTCTTAAAAAATGCATGACAGAAGCCAGGAAAATAATAAATACACAATATATTAGTTCGGCAAAAAATAAATGTAAAGCATCTTGGGACATTATTAAAAATAACATCGAATCAAATGTGAACTTCAAGGACATCACCAAAATTAAAATTGACAATGTAACGCATACTGACCCTAAAACAATTTGTGACAAATTCAATGACTTTTTTATTGACATAACAAAAACTAAAAATAAACCAAATAATACACATAACAAGTTCAAAAAATACATAAATGAATCCATTTATTTAAGACCTGTAACGGAAAATGAAGTCCTTAATATAATACGTGGTTTGAAGAATACAAATGCGGTAGGCCAAGATGGACTATCTACTAAAATATTAAAATTAATCGCAAGAGAAATTGTAAATCCATTGACATATATAATTAATTTATCTCTGACTCAAGGTATCTTTCCTGCACGACTAAAAATATCAATTATTAAACCCCTCCATAAAAAAAGGTGATCGAGAAGACATTAATAACTACAGACCTATAACTCTGCTTGCAATACTATCCAAAATATTCGAAACAGTAATGACTCGTAAGCTTAACCTTTTTTTAAATAAATTCGATATTTTATCTGAGGAACAATACGGTTTTAGAAAGAATAGGTCTACCACTTTTGCATGTTTTTCACTCATCAAAAAGGTGACTGACTGTTTAAATAGAAAGCTCTACCCAGCAGCAGTTTTCCTTGACTTGAGTAAGGCTTTTGACTTTGTTTCACATAAAACTCTTTTGGACAAAATTAGTAGATATGAAATAAGAGGAGTAGCATTAGACTGGATATCAAGCTACCTTAACGATCGCAAACAGTGTGTAGAGATTTCATGTTTAAAACATAAATATAGGATTGCGTACAGATCAGCATATCGGTCAAATAACATTGGCATTCCTCAAGGAAGTGTTCTTGGACCCTTATTATTTATATTATATATTAATGACTTGCCTGATTATATTGAAAATGACTGTATTCTTTTTGCTGACGATACAACAATACTAATAAGTACATCAAATGCGTCTGACCTTAAACATAAAGTTGACTTTACGTTGACAAAAGTGAAGAACTGGCTAAATTGTAATAGTTTAAAAATAAATGTGTCTAAGACTAAACTAATACAATTTAATACAATAAATAGAAAATTTGCGACATTAAATATAAGTTATAATGGACTAACAATTGAAAATGTAGAATCGACAAAGTTTTTAGGTTTAGAAATCGACAAGTGGTGCAATTGGAAAGCACATATAATTAAGTTACGGGCTAAGATTGAAAGATATGTGTACGTATTAAGAAGAATTAGAGAAGTTGCGGGAACAAATACAGCGCTTCTCTCTTACCACGGATTTGTTTCCTCAATCTTAAGATATGGCATAATATTATGGGGCAACTCTGTTGACTCAATTAACATTTTTCGTGCCCAAAAAAAATGTATACGTGCAATTTGTGGTGCTGAATTTTTAGACAGCTGCAGGCCACTGTTTCAAAAACTACACCTTCTTACGGTTCCCTCTTTGTACATTTATGAAATTTGTGTATTTGTGCGAAGTCATACACAGTTATTCAAAACTAATTACCATATGTTAAATGGTACAGGGAGACATAAACAGAAATTATATATACCAATGCAAAGATTAGGATTGTATTCGAAAAATGTTTTCTGTATGGCAATCCGTATTTTTAATAAATTACCTAGCAACTTAAAGACATTACCATTACATGTATTTAAAAAAAGATTGCATAGTTTTCTTCTGGAAAAAAATTACTACTGCATAAAAGAATTTTTAAGAATCCCGTAATTATGCTATCGACATTTTATAATTTTATTTTATACGGACATCTTACATATATTAGAGAAATTGAATTGTTATTTTCTATATCCTGAAATAAAATATAATAACCAGTCATTAAAATAATGTAATGTATTTAATGGAATGAATTAAATTAATTTAATTTAATTTAATCTTGTAATTAGACTTTTTTTTTATGTTGACATTTTTAAATTTATTATTTACTGATGATTTTATTGCTTATGACATTTAATAATTTATGGGCATTTTATATTTAATAATAAGGACAACCAATTTGTATTATTCTTGTATAATAAATTGTTTTGACATTTGTAACAGTAATGTGACAGTTGTAACATTACTAGTACTACTTTAAATATTTGCACGCCTGTTAAGGTTGAATATGATTGTACTTTTAAACTATTTAAGACCATTATATATTTTTGACCATATTCAGCGAATAAATGATTCTTTCTTTCTTTCTTTCTTTCAACTTTTAACTTAAAATTTAGGTACCAACTTAACCACTTAACGCGTGTAAACCAGCCATCAGCGCTAATCCACAGAGTCCGGTAAAATGTAAAATGCTAATAGGTTCAGCGAATCTAACCATATGGACAATTTCTTGTGTGATATTGTTAGTGATATTGATATTTTTAGTTTATTCTGTTTCCACCTTTAGATATGAAGTACTTCAACGTAAAATGTCGAAAAAATTACTCTCTTGAAGCTACCATTTTTTTTTCACGATAAACTAGTGGCGGAGATTTTCTCAATATAAACTATGATATTATCGAGAATAAGAGAATGGCTTTATTGAATGGTAACTCAATTAATTTATAACAGATAAATTGTACCCATTAAAACATATTTCTCCATTAGGGTACAGAGTTGCACCAGGAAGCTCTTTCTTGCTTGACTTTTATGCGCGGGTTACATTAAGTAGTAAAGTTGGTTACTAAATTTGAAGTTACTACATGTCACTTACGTGTCCAAACGGATTAAGTAGTTAAGTTCATATGTTCAATGAAGATGAGCAGTGATGAATGTCAAGGAATTCGTCAATCTGTACTTAGATATGTGGCAAACGTGATTTTGGACAAATTCAGAGAAGAATTTTATTCGGAAATTAAATTCTTTGCAAAAATATGTTTTTTTTTCAAAATTTTTTACTTCGTTTACTCTACAAGCATACCTATTTAAAATATTCTTCAACAAATTTTAAAGTTGAAACTAAACTCCACTCCGACATTTAAAAAAAGAGTTAATGCGAAACAAATACGAGCTCTTGCCGCCACCCGCTTTGTCAACTTATGCACTTAACTAAAAAATCACGTCCAAACGTGTTTATTGAGAAGCCCCGCCCACCTAATTATACGAAAAATAGAACGAATTCTAATCTACTTAATCACTTGCGTGCTAAATGTTATGTTACCACTTGTCACTTATCTGACTGTTTACACGTAATTTTTATCTTAAAATTTAGTTAACAACTTAACTACTTAACGCTTGTAAACCGGCCATTATACACGGGACCAGAGTTAATCCAGTGGAACATCACAGAAACCTCCAGTTCTATTAAAGAACTGAATACAAACGTCCCTGATATCTCTGTTAATGAGAGAGAACGGGATTTGTATGTTTTAAATATTAGGTCTTTACCTATGAAATTGCCGTTTTTCACGAAATAAATGAAGCGTAATTTTTTTTATATATTTTTTATTTCTATTAATCAAAATAATCACCCATGCAATCAATGCATCTTTGCCAACGCATTGGTAGCTTATTGATGCCTTTCTTGAAGAAATCAGCTGGACGGGAGGCAACAAATTCTTCAAAGGCATTTTGTACTGCCTCTCGGGTATTGAATTTTTTTCCCGCCAAGAAGTTATCCAAATTCTGGAAAAAGTAGAAGTCTGTAGGCGCAAGGTCTGGTGAGTACGGCGGATGACGGAGAACTTCCAACCCCAACTCTTGTAGCTTGGAGACCGTCTGCTGTGCAGTATGAGGTCGCGCGTTGTCGTGCAGGAGCAGTGGAGCCGAACGATTGACCAAAGCTGGTTGGAGACGTGCGAGCTTCTCCATCATTGTGTTCAGTTCTTCACAGTACACATCTGCAGTAATGCTTGTCCCGTTTGGCAAGAAGCTGTGATGAATTACATCCGCGTTAGACCACCAAACAGTGACCATCACTTTTCTAGGGGTAAGTTTTCGTTTAGGGCATTGTTTGGGTGCTGAACCAGGGTCCAACCAACTTGCTGAGCGCTTACGATTGTCAAACAGGATCCATTTCTCGTCACAAGTAACAATGCGGTTCATAATTCCTTCATTTGTATGCCTGCTGAGCAGTGCAAGGCACGTCTCCACGCGTACTTCGCGCTGGCGGTCATTGAGTTCGTGGGGTACCCATTTGTCAAGCTTTTTTACCTTGCCAATTTGACGCAAATGGACCAATATTGTTTTGATGCTAACGTCGAAAGCTGCTGCTAATTAAAAATTCGAGTAATTATGGAGTATGAGTACCGTCGTGGCAGCAAAGCGGCACGCAACATCAACGACGTTTACGGAGCGAACACTACAAACGAACGCACCGCCCGTTATTGGTTTACCCGCTTCCGTTCTGGAAATTTTGACCTGAAAAATGAACCCCGTGGTCGTCCGAAAACTTTGGTCGACAATGACGAATTAAAGGCAAATGTGGAAGCTGATGAAACTCAATCCACGGCTGAATTAGCAGCAGCTTTCGACGTTAGCATCAAAACAATATTGGTCCATTTGCGTCAAATTGGCAAGGTAAAAAAGCTTGACAAATGGGTACCCCACGAACTCAATGACCGCCAGCGCGAAGTACGCGTGGAGACGTGCCTTGCACTGCTCAGCATGCATACAAATGAAGGAATTCTGAACCGCATTGTTACTTGTGTCGAGAAATGGATCCTGTTTGACAATCGTAAGCGCTCAGCAAGTTGGTTGGACCCTGGTTCAGCACCCAAACAATGCCCTAAACGAAAACTTACCCCTAGAAAAGTGATGGTCACTGTTTGGTGGTCTAACGCGTGTGTAATTCATCACAGCTTCTTGCCAAACGGGACAAGCATTACTGCAGATGTGTACTGTGAAGAACTGAACACAATGATGGAGAAGCTCGCACGTCTCCAACCAGCTTTGGTCAATCGTTCAGCTCGACTGCTCCTGCACGACAACGCGCGACCTCATACAGCACAGCAGACGGTCTCCAAGCTACAAGAGTTGGGGTTGGAAGTTCTCCGTCATCCGCCGTACTCACCAGACCTTGCGCCTACAGACTTCTACTTTTTCCAAAATTTGGATAACTTCTTGGCGGGAAAAAAAATTCAATACCCGAGAGGCAGTACAAAATGCCTTTGAAGAATTTGTTGCCTCCCGTCCAGCTGATTTCTTCAAGAAAGGCATCAATAAGCTACCAATGCGTTGGCAAAGATGCATTGATTGCATAAGTGATTATTTTGATTAATAGAAATAAAAAATATATAAAAAAATTACGCTTCATTTATTTCGTGAAAAACGGCAATTTCATAGGTAAAGACCTAATATAATATAATTGTAAGTACCAAATACTTTTATTCAACTATCTGCTACATCTGTACTGAAAAATCAAGTGGGAACTTAACTTTACTGCAAAATGCGTATATGTTTATTAAGTAAATTTACACGCCACATTGGTTTCATGAGAATTTAAACAAAAACTGTGTAAATAAAATATTGTTATAGTAGTTTTAATAAAACTGACCAAGAATATAATTGGTATAACAAGTATTTGTTGTGACTTTACGTAGTATAGTTGTAAAATCACTTCTTTTGTTATAACAAAAACATGTTTAGTAAAAATAATGTAAATTAGAGGTTAGATTTTCATAAAAACATTCCATTAAAGATAGCGAATCGTTTTATTACTATAGGTAATAATTTTCACCCGCTTACTTAAATTTTTGCTGTTCAAGTGCTAAAAATCACCTTTCTTATTACTTAGTGGTCCAGAGAAGGGCCATAGGAGTGATTTTTATTACTTTATTTATGATTCTTTTGTTTTTGTAGGGAAAATAGTTTAGGGTTCAATTGACAATACAAAAACCTTTTTTTGGATAAACATTATGTAATACACTCAATATTGGTTAAGTATTATATATTTTAATACAATTATATTTTCATTTCAGCTATTGAACAGACCTACAGATGCAGCATACAATACTTTGCCATGAAAACCAAACACTGTCACAGAGCCCAGCACCGAAAATTATATAATAATTCGTTAAAATCCAAAAGGCACAAAAACTACAGAAGCACTTTTCTTTTAAGAATTTTATAAGTGAAATATTATTTTAGATCAACATTATACAAATATGGTAAAAGTAATAACCTAATTATTTAATTTTAAATAAAAGTCAGATAGCTGTTAAAAATGTATTTTATTTCCCTTTGTCGGTCAACAATCCGAACACAATTTATATGAATCAAATTAATCTGAGTTCTAATTACTTTTATTTCATATTGATTCCAAAAGTTGAATGCGCATTGTAAAATATTGATTTTGGCTAACGTGTCTTTAGGGTTTAAGCAAATCAAATTTAAAAAAGCAAATTGTGTTCTTAATGTTGATTATCAGATGAAAATGAATTTAGAATAATTAAAGTAATATAATAATATTAATAAAATATTAATGTATCCCGTAGTAATATCTTTTGTTTTTATAACAAAGGGAGCTAATTAAGACAACGTAAACCTTCACAAGTTAAACCTTGGGTAAATTCCACAATAACAAATATTGAACTTTCTACGGAACCCTCCTCTAAAACTTCAGAAAAAAATAATAATGAATGAATGAATGAATGAATGAATGGAAGGTTTATTTGCAACTATTAATATTAAAGATTACAAACATATTTCAACAAAAGGAACTTAAATTAAAAAAAAAATAAAAAAATTATACAATAAAAATTAAACGAGAAAAGGTTTACATATAATAACAGAATAGTGCAAAAAGGCCATAGCTCAGTGGTGTTATTTGCTCATAGAACAAATCACTGATTTTCAGCTATCACCTGAGTAGTAAGGTAGCTGCGCAAGTAATTTGAAGTTTACACATTTTATACGTTATTATTTCCTAAACTAAAATACACATACTTATAATTAATACAATAAAAACCACGAATAAACAAAAATATACGTTGAGAAATACAATAAAATATATCATAAATAGCTTATCAACATATCAAAAGGAAAAAGAAAAAGGAAAAAGAAATCACCATGCCCATGAACGTACCGTGCTAGTGGCGAGAGGACCGGCTAGAGGGACACAATCTCCCACTACAAGGATTTTTGTAAGTCAAGAAGATGTGCTTTAAAATATTTTTTAAACGTAAATTTATTAGTAAGTAATAAGAACCAATGATGCCATTAAGGCTCATTTTATCATCCTTCTAGATATTCCAGTGGTTTAAGAGTTGATTTTGCTTCCTTTTGGAAATGTTGGGCGTAATGGTGGTTATTGCTTCTCGTTTGTAGCTATAAGACGCACTAAAGGTATAAATTACCACTTAAAGTAGCAATTCACACTCGCACTGTAGCTTAGAGTGGTACAACAGTGGTAAGGTGCTCAACTTTAACCTGTAGGTGGTATTAATTGAAAATTTGGAACCCATAGTCCATTTTATAGACTTTATTTATATTTACCACTCCTATGCAGTAAGAAGTTGTAATTTTTACCCAAATAGCACCGATATAGAACTTTGAGTCATAAACTTAGCTACAATTATTACTAATGTGCTAGTTGGGAAGCGACTCTCCCGAGCCGGTAGGCAAAGCATTTGAAGGCAAGTGGGATTTCAGAAACATTTCCAGCTGAAAGTGCTTGAAGTGCGAGCTTGACACAGTAAGGACGCCGTTACAGTTAACGTGTAGCTGTAAGAAAGTGTGCGTGTGTTGAGTATGAGTGAGTATCGCTTTGTAATAATATTATCATTTAAAATATCACTGTATTAAAATAAAAATATTTTCTGAGAGATCTAATACTGACGTTTCTGTTATTTATCTCCTAGATTTATATATATTCCATGATATCTCTAAGACAGAGGTTCTTAAACTTATGGCTCCACGTACCCTTATTAAAGTTTTCATATGACTGCGAACCCCTGAAACTCATTTTTAATGGTAATAATAAACTTAACTGTTGAAGAAAATAAAGTTTTTTACTTCAATAAAAGGTAACAAATACAGTCTCAAAAAGAAATAGGTTTTTGAGGTAATGTGATGGGTGGGCTAGTTTCTTTGCGCAAATTGAGTCAATTTTAAGAGTAATTTTAACCGTAAGTCGTCTAGCCATCATTACGTTAATCACGTCGCGAACCCCCTACCGTCGCATCGCGATCCCCTAGGGGTTCGCGTACCACAGTTTGAGAAACCCTGCTCTAAGACATCTATCGTAGGTATTTGTTGTGTTTTGTGTGTGTAATGACAAAACTATGTTTATCAGAACAATTTGTAGTAATATGTTTGTATGCATCTATAATAATTTTAGTCTATATTAAATAAATATGTAATGTAGGTATATACAGGTTCAAACCTTTGTGTATTTAATAACAATGTTTTTGTACCGCGTCACAACTACTTTTAAGCAATAGTCTTTAAGGACAACCTGTTGTTGGCCTTACTTTAATTTTAAAACTTTAATTTTGTAAAATTGTTATACGCTGTTAGTTTTCTAATAAATAAATAAATAATCTTTCGAGCTGAAAGGCGGCAGATCGGCTGGAACGACTAACTTGGCCAACAAAAGTTTGTTGATCGCTTCTGTACTAGCGGCACTTTGACACAGTATATGAAGGGGCGATTCTTCTTCCGTGTGACAGAATCTACAGCACGTAGAGTCTGTTACGCCTAGCTTGAACATGTGTTTATTAAGCTTGCAGTGACCTGTCAGTGCGCGCACTAATGTTCTAACCTGGGTCCTGTTGAGAGATAGTAGTTCCCTTACGTAGAGTTTTGGGTATCCCTCTATTAGCGCCCTGGAGTGATTCATGCCCTCTGCTTCGGTCCAGAGGTGTTAGTATCTGTCGTGTTAGGCTCTTTGGCATTCCGCAGAAAGGTTCTGAACCTATCCGTTTCTGCATTACGCCTTTTCTCGCCAGTTCATCAACCTTGTCAATTCCTGTGATGTTTGAGTGTCCTGGGACCCATTTTAGGCGTACCGTGTTTTGTTCCCCAAGTTTATTAAGTCTCTTGGCATTGCATTACGAATTTGGAAACAACTCTGAATGAGTTTAGTGCCATTAGTGCTGCTTTGCTGTCTGAGAATATATGGATTGTTTGGCCTTTGTAGGATTTGCTGATATTGATATCCGCACATCTCAAGATTGCATAATTCTCAGCTTGGAATATTGAGGCATAGGCTCCTAGGCTTGAGCATTCACTAAACCTGGGTTTTACGCCGTGTACCCCATATCCTACCTTATTGTCCATTTAGGAGCCATCCGTGAACCAGGTAAGGCTTTGTTCTTCCCAGTGAATGTTGCCCTGAGTCCATTCTTCTCTGTTTGGGAATTCTATTTAGTATAGTTTTTTTTTAATTTTAGCTCCAGGTGTAGCTGTACAGGTGGACTAACACAATAGATCTGCTAGTGACCACAATCCTATACTTACAAATATGTATAATGCTTCAACTTTTCAAAACTTGTCTTTAATCTCAAGATTTTATATTAGGTCTTTACCTATGAAATTGCCGTTTTTCACGAAATAAATGAAGCGTAATTTTTTTATATATTTTTTATTTCTATTAATCAAAATAATCACCCATGCAATCAATGCATCTTTGCCAACGCATTGGTAGCTTATTGATGCCTTTCTTGAAGAAATCAGCTGGACGGGAGGCAACAAATTCTTCAAAGGCATTTTGTACTGCCTCTCGGGTATTGAATTTTTTTCCCGCCAAGAAGATATCCAAATTCTGGAAAAAGTAGAAGTCTGTAGGCGCAAGGTCTGGTGAGTACGGCGGATGACGGAGAACTTCTAACCCCAACTCTTGTAGCTTGGAGACCGTCTGCTGTGCAGTATGAGGTCGCGCGTTGTCGTGCAGGAGCAGTGGAGCCGAACGATTGACCAAAGCTGGTTGGAGACGTGCGAGCTTCTCCATCATTGTGTTCAGTTCTTCACAGTACACATCTGCAGTAATGCTTGTCCCGTTTGGCAAGAAGCTGTGATGAATTACACCCGCGTTAGACCACGAAACAGTTACCATCACTTTTCTAGGGGTAAGTTTTCGTTTAGGGCATTGTTTGGGTGCTGAACCAGGGTCCAACCAACTTGCTGAGCGCTTACGATTGTCAAACAGGATCCATTTCTCGTCACAAGTAACAATGCGGTTCAGAATTCCTTCATTTGTATGCCTGCTGAGCAGTGCAAGGCACGTCTCCACGCGTACTTCGCGCTGGCGGTCATTGAGTTCGTGGGGTACCCATTTGTCAAGCTTTTTTACCTTGCCAATTTGACGCAAATGGACCAATATTGTTTTGATGCTAACGTCGAAAGCTGCTGCTAATTCAGCCGTGGATTGAGTTTCATCAGCTTCCACAATTGCCTTTAATTCGTCATTGTCGACCAAAGTTTTCGGACGACCACGGGGTTCATTTTTCAGGTCAAAATTTCCAGAACGGAAGCGGGTAAACCAATAACGGGTGTTGCGTTCGTTTGTAGTGTTCGCTCCGTAAACGTCGTTGATGTTGCGTGCCGCTTGTGCCGCTTTGCTACCACGACGGTACTCATACTCCATAATTACTCGAATTTTTTACTTATCCATGATGACGAAAAATGTTCGAATGCGAAGAAAACAAAACACTAACTATTAAACAAATGACGATTTAAGAAAAAGAATTCCATGTTTGTCAAATAAAATTAATTTGAAATTAGAATTATCAGTCAAAAAAAAAATATTTTCATTTGAAATGGCCAGTACGGCAAAACGGCAGTTTCATAGGTAAAGACCTATTAGTATAATAGTTTTAATGTCAACTTTTTAAATGTATGTAAGTGCCACCACACCATAGTGAAGCATGAGGACTATTTAAATTGAAACATCACATTTTGTATAATTCGTGGCAAAAAAATACATAAATGGAAACTGTCCCCAAATTTGAGATTTAAAAAAAAAGAATCAGCGTTTGATCTATAGTAACTTTTTCTGAACTTTGGAGAGAGGGTGGGATTCTAGGCATACAATAGTAACCACTATACATTTTCAAACATCTCTGGACAATATTATTTTGAGTATGTATGTTGACTTAGATGATGTATCAATCAAATTAATGTTATTTGTAAATAAAACCAATTATAGTAATTGAAAAAAAGCATGTTTACACTGTTTATGACCAACTAAAATATATTTCAATGATACCTTTATATAATGCAACACAAAATGTGCAGATATTTTATACAAAACTGATACATAGGTACATTTTTGGACATTTTTTGTAGATAATTTTGAAAACAAATTAAATTTTCATTGATACTGAAGTATTATGTTAATTTTACATGCAATGTAATGGTCCAAAGGATCAGAGTTGTACAGCCAGCAACAAAGATATTTTTAATTAAAACAATTCTTTTGGCTTTCATATTTATTATTACAATATGAAAGTATCTACCTGCCAAAATATACATAGTTTTGTTGCTAACTCTAACCTAAATGACAAAATTAGTTATAAATTATTCACAAGTGCTAGGTTACTGCTGAACAGCCATTTTCAAATTAAGTAAGTTTCACAACTGCCACCAAACACATTGTTTGGAGTCATAATATTATAGTAACCACCATTGTCAGTATTCAATTTAAGTATTTCAATAAATATTAAAAATCAGAGCAAACTAGATATTTATGTATTTAAAATTAGCTATTGATTTACAGTTTGGCAAACTAGATGAGATACCTGTGATTGGGAAACTATTTTAATTGGGTTATTAATCAACACAAAAGTAAGTTGATCACAAATCCGAGATGTAAACATTCTCCAGTAATTCCACAAATACATTAATAAACACCTTTGCAAAGATGTCTCCAATACCAGGTCTTTGGTTTAAACCAATATTACCATAGTTTTTAAAATCATATAATTATCTATACCATAGTTATTTGCCATTTTACAACTTTCAGTAGTTTTTAAGGATTTCAAACATATATTACTGAGTCCATATTAATATCACTCACACCCAGAATATTTAAACAGACCTTGAATCACAGAGCAACTAGCAAGTTTGCTTCGCTCTAATTACAACATTGATGTCACAGTACGGCCACACAAACAGCACAAGTCCAGTGTGACTGTTCCATTTCAATTAATAATTACTATAAGTTAGTTTGCCATACATCAATACAATAAAATGGAATTTCATTAGCACATTACACAACCAGTCAGGTTACTAGTGAGTGGTGTTGCAAGTGCATTAATTGAGTGAAGGTGACGAGCTCTCATCCCACACAACATCGATGCTGGGCCATTTTGTTTGCAGGCAGGTGAGCATGGGGTCAGGGGAGTCAGCACGCAAAGGGCATTCTAACAGTGCTGCTCTACCAGCTCTGTATGCTACCACCCCACCAGGATTGCTTCGAGCCAGACCATTGTAATGATGTAATGGAAATGTATCCGGGGCACCCCTCTCAGCCCCTGGGAAAAATTCATCCATGAAAGCACTTAGCAAGATAATTCCCAAATTCTCTGCATCAAGCTTCTTTCGCATTAACTCAACATACTCCGGCTCACTCACTAAGTCAGCAGCACACAATACATCCTGTAAAGCTGCTGAGGGTATGAAGTTATTACCCTCAGGATCAAACGATCTAAATATTCTCTCTGCTGATTCTCCCACTGTTTCAGGAGCAGCCAGTCTTCGTTCTGGTGAAAACAACACAGTTAGATGTGTTTCAGAAGCCAACACCCACACCGGGTGCTTCGGATTTTTATAAAAAGAACCGACTGTACAGTACTGCATGTGCTCCATGATCGTGAGAAATCCTATCTCATTTTGACGTTCAATACCACGTAGCCTCAGCCCTCCAACAATCTGATCATGGTCCCAAACATGAGCAACAGCTCTGCCAGTCAACATTAAATTAATAAGGCCTTGAGATCCATATCCATATGTGGAGTGTATGAGGGGATCTGATAGCTCAGCTAACTCCATTTCAACTACACTTACACCTTTGCTCAATATAACACTATATAACAAAAGCAACACACCATATTTGTCTTTTAAAATTTTAATGTTTCTAGTGTAGAAAGCTTCCACTTCAGAGAGAGTCTGAAAAGAATGAACTTCAATTTGTTGATGGAACTGTTCCACTGTATCACATGTCTGTTCATCCACACTCAAATTATTACAAGTGCTGCTAGCTGCATCAGACTCATTTTTACGATGCACAGCAACACTATACTTAGGAGCCAAACATTGACTCAAAATAGTGCAAACAGCTCTTACAAGTAGGGAATTGCACTTTTCAGATGTCAAATCCCGAAAACTGTGACCAGGAGTTTCAGACAACAATATTTTCAAAAGGAAACCCTGCACGGGTGCAATTGCAGCACACGGACCGCCTTCCTGTTGGACCAGCGCCGACGGTTCAGCAGGGCTAAAATGGAAGCCCTGCGCCCAGCGCCGAAATACATCTTCTCGTACAGCTTCACCCCATACTAAACGGCGAGTGCCTGCCAGCTCCTGTTCTAGGTTTACACTTCCTCCACTCATTCTGTTACTCGAATACAAATTTCTACAAAGATTCACTTCCCGTATCGTAGACTTTTAATTATCTGCTATGGCCTTCTTCAGGTCGTCACGCTACCTGGAAAACACGTACATTATAGTTCACTTTATTTAGATAGACTTGGGCTATGCTAGAAGTTATAAATTAGGGTCAAACAAAATTGTAACCACGCAATACTCACAAGTCCAGACTTCATAATGCTTTATAAAAAAAACTTTAGATTATCCCGGTAAGAAAGCCGTGCATTCATCAATAGTAATAAAATGCGGATCATTAAACTTATATGCGTTCCAAATGTATTTAGCAGCAGAAAATTATAGAAAATCTTACGACATTGTGAGAAAGGCTGCCATTTTTGTATCAATCATGCATTCACACAACATTATTCAATCATATTTTTTTAAATGATGTCCATTGTCCCCTATTTTATTTATCCAACTTTTAAAATGTTCCCAATCATTAATAAAAATATATTTTACTAAAATATCTTTGGTTTACGACAAAATGTGAAAAAAAGAGTTTCTTTTGTAAAGAGCTCGCCTGGAGCGATAGTATTACAGTCCTTTCTAATTTGACCGCCATAATAACTACCTACTTCAACGGAGTTCAACGTTGTTGTGTTCAAACTTTGTAAAGATAGGAACAGCCAGTGCTAGCTACTTCAGGAACAAAAGCGATTCGATCAAAGCCTACGGTTGTCAAAGCGTCATTTATCGATACTCTGATCAATGGTGCGTTGCGTTTGACGCTCACAGCGCTATCAGCGCTAATATACCCGTTCCAATTGCTCGTGAGCGCTCTCAAGATGAGGCAAAACATATAAATATATCAGTTTAATTAAATAGGAAGCAGTGGCTCAAGACAGCATTAATTCGTCCAACCTGTCAAGCATCTTTCAATCTTTAATCGTTGTATGACTTGAATGAAATCAAAGGCAAAACTTCATGTCGGTGATACCATTTTTAAATATTTCTTTTGAAATAACTTAGTAAATAAACAAATTTGAAAATGTAAATCTATATTATAAACTGCACGTTATTAATATTAAGAGAATTATAATACATTTTCGGTATTTTTAATGTGAGATCTGACGAATGTCATTTACATTTAGACATCTCTGGCTGCCAAATATAATAAAATGTTTTTCGAGTATGCATAAAAGTTTTAAGGATTTTAAGGCTCACTTAACGCATTAAAATAAAATAGCTACTTTATCAGTCCTCTTTTTTATATTTATTTGTAATATATCTTTTAGGCTTTTTGTTTGATTTATTAGCTTTCAATGTAATTTATATTATGAACACGCTAGGTCGTTATCGTTTTTGACCGAAAATCAGTCAACCATTCAATCGAAAAATAATTCATCGTCAATCAACACGAACTAGTCAATCATGAGAGTTTAGCACTGGTGGACGTGTTACTTTTGTTGATTCTTTTTTTTTTACTATTTTTTTTCGTATTATTTCGCTTAATTTAATTATGAAGTGATTTTGTTCAATAGTTTCTTTTTAAAGTGTATTTATGTCAATGTTAGTGCTAATATCCAGTGTGTGTTAAGTTGTGGACAATGAAGGAGGCCACGAAGTTGTGGAGGCGTCGCGCTTTGCATTATATTGCAGGTTTGGCTTTTGTATTGTCACCAGTACATTAAATGTAAAAAGTATTTTCTATGGAGACAATTACGTTTTCGTTGAGTATTAGTTTTTATGATATGAAAGGCAAATGTTTTTATCTTGTAGTGTTACATATTGAAATGCTCCTCTCAGACACTCCAATAACAATCGCCCTTTAAAGCAATTTTTCATGAATTAGTTTAGAAAAATTTAATTAAGAGCATTAATAAAAGTGTAGATGAATGTGAATATTTATGTTTTAGAAGTCACAATTTCTCGGCATATTTTCTCTGTTTCTTGTATCATCAAACAATTTATTATGAATATAATTAGGTAACCGATAACTACTGATACCAGTTTGTAGTTTCTCTAGGTTTTTAAATTTTAAATATTGCAAAGTAATTGCTGTCGGATAATAGTTGAAGGCAAAAATAAATAAGGGATACTGGGAAGGGATCTGTTTTTCTTAGAAACTAGGTAATAAAACATTGTGGTTGTTTATTGTATTTACAGGAAATTTATTTAAATCAAACAAACACAGACATTTTGACAGTGTTATTGCTATTGTAGATATTTATTCAATCATGATTTAATTTAAATTAAATAGACTAGCAGTGCACAGTTCAGGGGGAATAACTGTACTGTCACAGCATATACTCTTATTATTTCTGGAGAAGGAAACTTTTCAATGGTAAAATTATTATTGGTTCAGTAATTTAAAATATACTTATTATGAATAAATAAATATTTACTTACCTCTTGCTGTCATAATGTTCAAAATGTTTGTATAATTTTTCATTAAATTAGCATATGTATAGTAGGTATTAAAACATTGAGGATTGTTTCTGATAATAAATTGAGTATTTTGTAACAAAATTTCAATTGAAGTCCCAGAAGTATAGGCTATTTTGTGATGAAATGCTTAAAAAATTTGTATAGATCTGGTGGCAAAAATTTCTCAACTTATTTAGACTTGAGTAGCTTCAAGTAGGTTTTTTTAAGATATTAAAGAAAGGCAATCAACGTGATAAAATTATTTTAAAATTTAATATTTCTTGTATCACAAGGCTGAGAGTCAAGAAACCCCACAATGGCTAAATTTTGAAAGCTGAGAGACAGATCAACATTTTATGATTGAGACTGTGTAGGTAGTTATCTATGATCACCTCACTTGTCCAAATATTTATGTTTTGGCAATTGTAGGTGGATGGTTTGTCTTTGCAGAGAGGAGAAAAATAAAATAGTGATTGATCTGAAGTTCTCTATTTATTTTTGGCATGTTACACATTAATATGAAATTATGATTGGTGTGAATAACAATTGATATGTAACTAAGGGATAATGTAACTAACTTCTCATAACATAAAATCACCTGAAAAACAAAGTTTAAGTCCTATTGTCTGGGCTATGTGAACTTAGCACCCGACTTTCCAAAATGGCCTTCTGATGGTTTTTTTTAAACATATGGGTTAGTATTAGATAGTAGTGAAGTTATTTTCATTTGTAGTGGAGCCAAAAAAAAGTACAGAATGTTATTTTTACACTTAAAAACTTTCCAATACTAAATTTACTAAGTACTTAAATTCGATTTCAAAGAAAATCTGATGACTACAAATGCTGGAAGTGGCTGCAATGCAGTCATGTTAACTTCTTATATTTCATCAACTTCGTTATTGAGTTTCTAAAGTATTTCATATCTCAACTATTTCTTACAACATTTTGGTGGCCTTGTCTCTGATACAAAAACCCTGGGATCTGTTAGATCCTGGTCAGGACAGATTTCTGTGTTTAGGACAATATTTGTTTAGAATTCATGGATTCTTAATCTGAAAACCACCTATATAATACTCAACCAATTCCCTGGCACTACCAGTAAACCACTACTATGTGAGGTATGAGACAAACATATACAGTGCAAATAAAAATGCTGATTCATTCCTCTAACAATATCATTTTTAGGAATAATTAAGAGGAAAAAAATCAATAAATTCAATAATAAAGATATGATATCATACAAATATGAGCACCAGAAAAGTCTTGAGATTCGTTACCTAAACTGTTTTCATAAAATAATGTAATTTGGCTCTAAAATGATTTTTCATATGCCGAAACCAATCCTCAAAACTTTTCTTCCATACTTCTTCAGAGACTGTCATGCACCTATCCTCACACTTGAATTAGTTGGTCAACACACTTGCTGTTATAGCTTTTCAATTAAATCCTTTATCATTGGGAAGAGTCGTAAGTAGCAGGGGCGAGATCAGGGCTCTAGGATTTTCAAGCAGAATTTGTTCAGCATGGCTTCAAAAATCTTGAGTCAATTAAATTCGACGTGATGGAGCCACCAAGTGTCAAGGTGCGAGTTTGGTCACATACTGCAAGTAGATATTTGTTTTGTTTGCTACTCACTACTATTGAGATAACAAGTTCACGTGTATACTTTACACAGTTTAACAATATCTCAAAACTTTGCTAGCACCCTACATAAATGTTTTATAATTCACTTCATTAGTGAGCTTGGACTTTATGTATATTAAGTTAACTGTATAACTATCCATAACATATTGTTTTCTCTGTCCAGAGATTACATAATTATTGTTGTTTGTTGTAAATACTATTGCTTGCTAATACTATTCTGTTGGGTGATGAGTAGCTCACTTTCCTCAAATATAAAGGCGCTGGCTGGCTTCTATGTTAAGCCTGTGAAGTACTGTTTGCAAATGTTAGTCATTCTTAGTTTCTGAGGAGGGAGACTTCCCGAGCTAACAGATGCATATAAGATCATTTTGTAAGAGTCATTGCTAATTAATTTTGAAAAATATGACATACTACCTAATTAAATTAATTACTTATATTTTTTTTGGTAGAGCCATGCTTTATATAACGTAAAAAGAACGAGCAATTTTCAATTTTAAAAATAAAATATTTGAACATGTATTTTTCAAGATGATAACAAAACCTTACTATTTATCTATGAGTCATTGGGTCATTGTGTGTATTGTTCGACGGCAGGTGGAACCGCTCGTACGTGACGCCCCGCCCTCGCCCCGCAGCTACCCTTGTTACTCGCGATTTGTACTAATATTAAAACATTGTCTGGCAGCATGCATTGCGTGTCGTACAAATCATTATTCTATCTGTAAGTTACTATACGACGTTTGATATTTACCTACATGACATAAGTTTCTACGACAAAATATTCAATAAAGTAATGGATCAAGGATCACAGGTGATACACACCAGGTCGTGTGAGGGCTGCTTCAGGTGTCTGGCTGAATGGCAGTGGTTCCCGCCCACCGCCATAATATGTACGACATAAGTGACTGTTTGATGATCCATTGTGGATCCTATAAATCGATAGTTACGACTATGGGCATGTCCCAGTGAGCACCTGTACGTGCTATTTGTTTTTATTAATATTGTTAATAAAGCCAGAGGCGATCCCGTTATACGTGAAACTCAAAATATAAGTTTATCATGACAGCATTAGTGGCTTTATAAAGAATGTAACCGTACATACTTGCATTATTATCATACAGGACAAAGTGAACTTGTCAACATCTTGCAAGTTATCAAGTTATCAATCAGCATCTGGTAACACTTGTTGAAATAAGTTTTGAAGTGCGACCCCTGCTGACAAGGCCGGTTTACCGAAACCTACACAGAGTAAAAAATAACGTTGATGGTGAGAAAGCGTTTGTAACTGTGAAACGTGATTGATGTGGAGCAGGAGACGGGTGCCGTTGATGGTGGTTGGCACGGAGAGGGTCGCGGCGGAGCACGGCACCTCACGTGCGTCGGCGCGCATTCATTGCGCAGATTCGCTGATTTGCTGCATTGTGCGTCGCGTCGTGAGGCTCGCGTGATGCATGCGCGCCGCGACGCTATATGGACCGTAACACATCTGTAATTTACGCTGTACGTTTCTTCTTTGATGATGCGACAGAGTTTTAACAATCCACGGAACGTTGTACACTAAAAAAAAAAATAGAGTAGGTGTCGATGTATTTTCGTCTCGGTGTTTATTTATTGCCCATCGACGACCATGCTTAACATAATAGATAAGTACGATTAAAGTAACTTAATTTACGAGACCAGAGGACATGGCATTGTGGCTATTTATCATGAGTTCAGCGACGCTAACAGACATTTTTAAATTATTTACACCTATACTCGTAGTTACTAGGTATTCAAATGATTACAAAGTGTAAAGTGAATCGATTTCTGTACCGGTAACTAGTTAATAAAGTAGTGCAGTACAACACTTTACTTTCTGGTTTACACGCGTTTAGTAGTCAAGTTGGTAACAACATTTTAAGTTAAAAATTATGTGTTAACAGTTAAGTTACAAGTTAAAATTTAGCGCGCAAGTGATTATGTAAATATATACATATATAATAATAATGATGATGTATGTAAAGGATAAGTTCTATTTTTTTGGTAAGTAGGTGGGCGGGGCTTCTCACTAAACACGTTTGGACACGATTTTGTAGTTAAGTGCATAAGTTGACAAAGCGGTTGGCAGCAAGGGCTCGTACTTATTTCGCATTATCTCTTTTAAACTTCGTACTTCAAAACTTGTTGAAGAATATTTCAAATAAACATGCGTGTGCAATAGGGATAAAAAACTTTTGAAATAAACATAGTTTTCCAGAGATTTCGATTTCCGTAACAAGTTCTTCTCTGACCTAGTCCAAAATCCCGCTAGTCACAAATCTAAGTATAAGAATTTAGTCACTACTTAACTGTAATACGCGTAAACCGCGCATGAATGCTCTGTGCCTTGGAGGTATTCCCGTCGGGTCCGTCTCGTTGCGTGAATTTAGGAATTAGGGATCGGTAGCTCTACCTGGCGACTGACCGTGCTCTGCGCTTTCGAATCTAATCCATATTTAGTTGAATGTTTGTTCTATAGACAAATATGTATAAATATATGTTATTTTTTCCAATTTTGTGTTTATAAAACAATTCCTGAACAAGAATATTTGATACCAATTTTAAGCCCGCGGTGATTTAATTCTCAGTTCGCGCAGATGGGAAAACGAAATATCATTGATGTTAGTTGCGTAAACTCTAATAACTTTTACGCATTTTTATTCTCTTTACGTATATGTTGGGTAACTTTGAATTGAGGTCTAACTTTGAACAAAGCTGTGAAAAAGATTAATAATTTTTTACATGGAACGTTTTGATGTTTCTATATCGGGACTGCGTTAATCGAATGTCCAAAATGTTTTGTAGCAAACTCTCAATGTCATAATTTTGTAAAATATCCGCCTTTCCGTAGTGAAGTCGTTGGAGGTGTTCAGTGCTTGAAATCGTGATTAGAAATATATAACTTACTGTAAACAGATATGTTTTTGTGTTCTTCTGTAAAATGTTTATATATTATCATTGTGAAATCCTTATCCGTTTTTGATGTTAAGTATTGTGTGAAACAGATAAAGTTTTGAGTACGTTTAAAATCGAAATTATTTGGTTAGTATTGAATGGTTCAAAGTTACCTGTAGGTATCCTAACAATACTATGTTGCGTAAATTTAAATCTGTGCATAATGTTGCTCAGTTCTCATACTGATATTTTTGCCACTAAATTGGTCTACTTTGATTTATATGGGTAGACCAAGCGATCTATCACATTTATACATCAGTGTAGATGTAATTTTCATAGATTAGGTTTTCCTTAATAAAAAGACATCATTTAATTATACCCAAACCTTACAATATTCCAATATTAAAGGTTTTTACACATAAAAAATATAATGTACTTATAATATATTCAAAGTTACCCAAAACCCCTGGAAACATTGAATTTGACTTTTGGAGAAAATTTTGGGTAATTCTATGGTTTTTTCCGTAAATTCATCATGTTATAAAAATAAACCAATTCAAAAGGACATTGTTCATTCAATAAAATAAAAGTGTTATAATGAATTGAAAAATATTTATTCAGCATAAACGATTGAATAAAAAGAAAAATACAAACAGAACACAAAAAATAAATAAAATAATAAAATAGAATTGTAAACTTAAAACTAAATATACAATTAACAATGCTGAAATGGCTACAGCTTAGCCAGCAGTGTAGACTGTGGCGCTGGTTTTCAGCTGTTGCCATGGTGAAATGCCAGAGATGTTACATAAAATCTAGTTGCTCGGTTATATGATTATATCGTCCATTATGTTACTACTCAATGATGACAACTGACAAATCAGAAATTAGAACCCCCTTCATAATATTACATTACAATAAATAATTTCTATGCATAATATAAGACCATTCACCGAATTGTTGTACCGCTCAGTTGGTGATTTAATACAGAATTTTTCATTTTTAGTTTAAATGTGGAAACAGAGAAGAAAGAAATTTTCCTAAAAGGTGGAGGGATGTTGTTCCACATTTTGGCAGCGGTATATTTAAAGCAGCCCTTGTATGAAGTTGTGTTATGGGGTGGAACGTGTAGCCGTGCTAGTCTACTCCTAGAAGACCATGAAAGTCTATCATAGAGATACGATGGTTTTTGACTTTTTACTATACTAAAGAGTAACATTGCAAAGTGTTACTTTCTTCTAGAGCTCATGTTAAGTGTTTTTGTCTGGTTGATATAAGGAGGAACGTGACTTCTAGATGGAATTTTATAACAATATCTCACACAAGCGTTTAGAACGCGCTGTATTCGTTTTTTTGTTCCTTATATCGTTCTATTGTTCGTTTATGTTGTTCTTTATTATAAATAGAAATCAGATGCACCTACTGTAATCAAATACTGTAAAAAATCTGTAAAGTAACCAAAAATGACAGTACTAAATTGTTATAGAACATTTCACAAAAAAGATGAAATGAAATGAAATGAAATATTTATTTTTCAACACTGACAATTAGGTACTTGCTCTTATTGACGTCAAATAAAACATGACTCTACCACCAGTTCGGAAAAACTTCGTGAAGAAGAACTGGCACCAACTTCTATTATATTTTTTTCAAAATCAATTTACAATGTCTCTTTGTGTCTATAAAAAATTATTCATATTTGCATCTGTTAGCTCGGCAAGTCTCCCTCCCCCTAGTTTCCAAACGACGAACACCCTCAAACGGCACCTGTTCACGAGTTCACTTTTTGATATCTCGGTATGTTTATATAATTATTGATTAATCTTATTGTTGTAAGTGACGACAAACTTACTTCTTCGAGCTTGCAAAGTCTCGAACATCGTCGAAGAGTTGCTATTCTATCGGTTTTTTACAGATTGCACTTTGGAGAGTGTGCGAATGCTCTTTTTCAGCTGATTGAACCTTCCCCCTTTCTCCACCGATCAACCAGACGCAGACAGAAGTTTCACCCGTTTGTGGTTAGCGTGCCGATGAGCCGAACTAAACGGTTCGATAGCTCATTTTTGGTTCGTGTTGCTAAAGAGTGGAACTATTTGCCTGCGTCTGTTTTTCCAGACAAATATAACCCTGGAGCTTTCAAGTGTAGAGTGAATAGGTACCTCTTGGACAGGCGTGTATGATCCTTGTCTTCATCGTCACTTTCCATACGGTGAGATGGAAGACAAACGCCTGCTAATTATTAATAAAAAAAGGGTCGTATGTATGTACCACAATTACCACTGATTTTTAAATTTATAACTTATTCAATTACCTACGTATTTTAATAAAAGCAAAAGAACTCATTAGATGGGGTGATTTAAACTAAAATCTCATTCAGGGTGTTGAGAGAGTCCATTTTTTTTGGCGAGTGGATGGACCAAAGCTATTTGGTGGATTCAGCAACGCGCACAGCCCCTGATTACTTTTGCAGAAAAACTATGTAAGTAATCAGAGGCCGTAGCCAAGTTGCAAACTTTGATCGCTAATGGCTGGATTAACACGCGTTAAGTGGTTAAGTTGGTAACTAAATTTTAACTAAATTTTAAGTCAAAGTTGCATGCAAACAGTCAATTAAGTGACAAGTGGTAACTTAAAATTTAGTACGCAAGTGATTAAGTACATTAGGATTCGTTTATTTTTCGTATAAGTAGGTGGGCGGGGCTTCTCACTTAACACGTTTGGACGTGATTTTTTAGGTAAGTGCATAAGTTGACAAAGCGGGGGGCGGCAAGGGCTCGTATTTATGTCGCATTTTCCCTTTTTTTACTAATGTCGGAGTGGAGTTTAGTTTAAACTTTAAAAATTGTTAAAGAATATACTAAATAGGTATGTTTGTAGAATAAACGAGGTAAAAAATTTAGAAAAAAAAACATATTTTTGCAAAGAATTTAATTTCCGAATAAAATTCTTCTCTGAATTTGTCCAAAATCACGTTTACCACATATCTAAGTACAGAATTGACGAATTCCTTGACATTCATCACTGCTCATCTTCATTGAACTTATGAACATAACTACTTTATCCGTTTGGACACATAAGTAACATGTAGTAACTTGAAATTTAGTTAAAATTGAGTTACCAACAACTACTTAATACATGTAAACCGCACAAAAGTGTATGGATAAGTCGTAACTGTATAACATCACGTGACTGTAGATCTGACATAGAATTTGCTTCCATAAAGTGCAAATTACACACTTTAGCTTTATGTATAAATTTATTAGGTGTATTTGGACAGAACAAATGTGAAACTAATTACTTAGTGCAAAGGTTATTCCACAGAGCACAGTTAATTCAACCTGAGTCCAGCGAACTCTACTAAACTTACAGTAGTAGTAATATTTTATTTTTATTTAATAATTGATGTGTACACAGAAAAACACAATAATAAAAATGACTTATAAACTAATAAAGTACTAAGGTACAGCTTACTTCTAATAGAAATTTCTACCAGCAGACCTATTACTGGAGAAAGTGGTACAGAACAAATTTAGTGTGTACAACTATATTCAAATAATATAAAATAAAATAGAATACAATAAATAATCATAAAATAAACATAAAGATTAACTTAAACCCATAAATAAAATTCAAATACTTTTACATGCAAACATTTCTAAGCGAATGATATATGTACATATTAATATTCTACATAATAATATTGTACATACTTAAATCATTAAAGCTATCCTCTTTCATTTTTCTCGGTATAGACAATTTACGACAAAACGGTGATTGTGAACATTTTCCTACAGTAGAGGTCGTTCTTGGATACCTTTTACTGGGCGTGAGGCTCGGTGTCACACTCGACCAGTCGGTCAAGTTTCACCAAAACACGGAAAGTACTTCGGTAATCCAATTATTTTGGCTCGATACATGTAGCTAACTAACAGTCATTATAAATATGTGCTTCGTAATGATTGAATACCTTCGGAATCCTTAAAGGTATTTAGTACCTTTTGGGAGTCCTTGAGTCAGCTGGCTCACGCCTGCAATCTAAATAATCGATTATTGTGGTCTGAAAATCGACAGACGTTGTTGTCAAATGCCTTTAGATATACATACTGTACAGAATACAGCAAGTAGCTGTTTGTTAGACCATGTAGCCGAGCCAAGTTCGGGGAGGCGCTCAGTATGCTCTATCGATTACAGCCTCAATCTAATGAATGCGATTTCCAATATGTGGACAATATGCTTAAATTATTTTAATGCCTTATTCAGCTGACTTCTTTTCCACCGTGTGAAGTGAAAGATCAAATCTGATATTTTTCAGAACTATTGATGTTTTTACTCCCGACGCAAAAAAGAGGGGTGTTATTAGTCTAACGTGGGCATATACGTGTTTGTCTGTGGCATCATGTCGCGCAGACGAACGGTCCGATTGTAGAAGAGGTTGTTTTGAAAGCTGAAGTATGCGAGAATGTTCTGTCAGCCATGTTTGAAAAAAATCAGTGTTTCTTGCCGCCACTCGGTTGTTTTTATTTAAGCTCACAAATAATTTGTTAATATTGAACGAGTGAACGTGGTTTCGCTAGGCGACCTTGCGGGTTCGTATTAGCCGCGGGTCAGTATTTTTAATTACTAATAAAAATTGCATTTCGATTTAATTACAGATATTTTTATGACAAACAATGTTGACAGCCTTTGATGCCCTGGTTGGAGTTTTATTATTATAGGCTTTCGTATTATATATAGGTATTAATTTTAGTATGAGTTTATTACGTTAGCTGAGCTACAGGTCAAACGAAATATATATTCTTTGTATTTTTATATGTCTGTTGCAAAGAAAGTTTCTGTTGAACATTTTCTAAATAAAGCAAAGGCTGATCAAAAATTTATTTCGTTCGTATTGAACATGTAATAATCAAGGTTTTGACTAAGGGGTTTAATTGACTAGTAATGAAGCATTGTGTTCGTATTGTGCCACTACAGTGGTTTTTGTTTCATTAGTGTTCAATTCAGAATGATTTTGACGTTTGATGCAACTTTTACCTTTTCTAAAACTTCTCATAAACTAGTGAAATTTATTAAGTAATTGCAAATATAACGCTAATGCTTACCATTACCTACTATATTTGATTGCGTCGTTGTCTGTAAATGCATTTGTAATAGTGCGCGTTTGGACCTCATCAGGCCTGTCAGTACAATAGTACCGCAAATTGCCGTCTTCAACTCACAATACCCAATAAACACCAATATCCAAAAAACAACAATATTCAATAACTTTGTATACTTTATTACTCAAACGATCGATTACTAAAACGCAACGACATCAGTGGTGGAAAATGAAGTGAGATAAGCGACACCGAACGCATCTCACAACATGATCGGCTGTTCTGGAACAGGTCTCAGCACCCGCCGGCGACGTAGAAATGCAACATACTGAAGTGAGTCAGGCCGACGATTTGCATTTCCCGGGCAGTTTCGCGCTCGAGCTCCAATATTTGGATCAGCGATATAACGGTGTGATTAAATTGCTTCTGCCGTCGCTCGCGGCAACTGTTGCATGCAGCATTGGACCGAGATTTGAGCCATTATTGTAAAGAGGAAAAGTTCCGTTTGTTTGTTTACTCGTAATAAATAGGTAGGTACCTGTGTAACTACTGGGCTGATTTAAACAATTCTTTTCCCAGTAGAGCGGTTTATTATTGAGACGTAACGTAGGGTAGATCTCACAGTAGACGCCGCGTAGAAACCTTCAGTTCAGTGTTACTAGGAACGCGGTAAGAACTTATTCGTTTGTTTATTTTTTTATTATTTAAAATTACATATTTTCAAACGTAATTTCATCGATCCTAGGGATCATGAAGGGAGCGAACTCTCAGCTACGTCAAATGGTTTCTTAGACGTTCCTAAGTAAAGCTTTTGCTTGGCGACTTAATACTTTATTTTACTTAATCTAAGTTTAGCAAAATGTATGATTTAAAGCGGCCGTTAGATGGATATGACGCGCGACAAAAGTTGCGATGACAGCGGGAGGAATTAAAATGACTGAATGAATTATTACATTGATATTCAGAAATGCGGCGGCGTGAGTAATGCGACGTCATTGAATATACAGCCGGCGACCTGTTCGCCGAGGCACGTGGATCCAATCATAAATCGCGTAAAAATGCTAAGCGCTCTGTTAGTACAACTTCACGGTGAACGTCAATTCTGTACGGTTGCAGCGTTGCTATACAGTACCAGTTATAACTTCGAAAATAACACGTTCGACCCATTTAAAATATTGCTGAGAAACTTGGAGACGAGTGGAGTTGAACTCCGTAAAGTGGTATTGCGTAATATCGTTATGACAATTATTTAGGTAAGTATACAACCCTGAGAAGGTTTCTGTTACCGTTACGGTAGCCGCCGCGCGCCACCTGGCCAAGTCGGTGTTCTTACTCCTTCACCATCCGATGTTAGTTACGCATAGTTACCGGATCATGTGGCGTGTGATCGTCACATTGTTCGCTGAGAAGAAAGTGTGCGCAAAAGTACTGTATTGGTCGTTATGTGAGTGAATCATGCCAAACAAGTCGGTTTTCCAGTCAATTCACCAATCAGTTATTTAGCGGAAAAGGAGTGTGACTCATGTCGCCGCCCGCTGCCCGCCGCGCACCGACGTGACGTCACGCCGACGCTATGCAAACGACCTCTAATAACTTCTAGATTATTAATGTAAACTTTGCCAGTATAGTTGTTACTTTTGCTTAGTATCGATATTAATGACATTGTCTTAATGTGATTCCAAAAAGTCAGCTACATTCGACAACAGTTTTTCTAAGGCTTGACAAGTCGAGGGCCTTGGCCACGACGTCAATTTACAGCTAGCGACCTCTGTTTCAAATCGAACCTAGTTCTTCGAGTGCTGAGAGTTCTACGTCCGAAGTCTTCCTACCTCATTTGAAGTACCTGTATTGAGAAACATATTGCACTGTTAGACATTCTCTTTCGCTGACTCAAAACTCTCGCGCCGAGCGTGGAATGGATAGGCTTGCTCGGCTAACGGTCCATTGTTATTTAGTGAGACAATGAGAAGATACCATAGAGCTTATTGCCGTGACGTAGCGGAGATGTTCGCTCGGCGGTTCCGAAGTGTGGCCTCGCGCCGTCACTGGAACCCCGCGGTCTGTCTAAGACGTTGCCAACGGTCGCGCACCCATTGTTGTTGCCGAGCGTGAGGCCGCTAGTTGGTATACAGTTAACTGAACACAAGTTTTCATCTGAGATAGTTTTTAAATTTGTGCTTTTATTGTTTTTAAGCAACATATATACAAATAGGTTTTTGAAAATATTCCTACATTTGAACTCTTCACATTGAATTATCTTATCTTAATTACTATTTACTGCTCCTATCTTAAAAGATTGAGATACAGTTAATTGAAACAAAGTATCTACTAGATGACCTCGGGTGTCGCATATTTAATTAAAGTATTAGTTCGAGTCAAAGAACTCGGGCGGGCGGTGGTGCGACTAGGTCGATGACGTCAAACGAATCAAAGCTTGTTTCTCTGGCCATTGACGTGTCCTGTTGAAGCGGGTCGCTGCGCAGGACTGCTGCAATGGATGCGCGGTGCAGCGGCCGCCGGAGCCGCCGCCCTGCGCCACCCCGCCGCAACGCACTAACTTTAGCGAGCCTCACCCGCGACCTCTCTACCTATCATAAACCTACTTCATTTTACATTGTACTGTGTTACCTAACGTCTCAGACAAGTTTCTTACGCAGCTTAACTTAAGGTATACTTTTATGACTAATTCGGATAAGGCAAGACGAGCGGCGTTATGAAATTGCTGCGTTCGCCTTCACCTTAGGCCGGCGCCGGTTGCCGTGGCAACGCAGCCGGGCTGCACTACGACCTAGGTACGCTACCCGCCCGCCAGTGCACTAGCGTCGCGCCCACGAATTGATTCTTCATTTACTTAACGCTGGTGCCCTGCTGCCGCGACGCTTCGGTAATACTTTAATAAGTGCTGTTGCCTCTGTGAAAAAATAAATAAATACTCTACTGTGTCAGGCCAGTCAAAAAGTTTTCATGTAACGAACGCTGGCGAGTTATTATTTATTTTGAAAATTCCATTATTTAAAAGTAAAAATATACTTGTTAGAAATTAAAACTTCCCTTTAAATTTTTGTACCATAATTATTTGCACCATTGTGTGTCATAAAAAATGGATTTGCAACGGGAACTTTTCATGCAATGATTTTTTACGACTTCCTTAAACCTGAAACCTGATGAATCGTTTAAATCGACTTCAATTATCTTTTATGTACCAAGCGCCTTCTAAAGCAACTGTGTATTGCTGGTATGACGAGTTTGAGTGCGGTCGCTTTTTGAAGGATGAAGAAAGAAGTGGTCGTCCTTTGACTGCTGTTACTGAAGACACGTGCTACAAGTGAAATATTTAGCAAAAACATATTTAGCGCAATCTGCAAATCGGATCTGGAAGAGTTCATGATATTCTATACAACCACCTTTGCGTAAGGAGGATTGTTTCGCGCTGGGTACCCCACAAACTCACAGATGCTTAGAAGCAGGTGTGCGTGGAATGGTGCCATGATATGACGGATGAATACAAAGCAGCTTCTTCCCGCGGTGTTTATGATATCATGACAGGTGACGGATCTTGGATTTATCAATATGAATCAGAAATAAAGCGGCAGTTAACAGTGTGTCCGTTTCAAAACGAAACAACGCCTCCGAAATGGAAACGATCGAAAAACGCTGTTTTTTTTAAATTTTGTTCTCCAGATTTTTCTACTCAATGGAGTATTTAGTGGCAATAATAATTAAGAAACCAAAATAGCACCAATGCAGAGTGGTACACTACCAAACGCTTGCGAGAAGTTTGTGCTGTTGCGAGCAACAAGCCAGCGAACACGGGACTCCGAGGCCAGGGCAAAAGCACCCGCGCACTCCGCGATCAAGACGAGGGACTTCTTAAAAACCACACCGGTAAACTATATAGCCATGATTGTTCCCTAAAATTAAAAACCAGCTGAAAGGGGCTACAGTTTCCATCACCAGAAGATGTGCTCACTGCGTGCGAGAAGCTGGTTGAGGAAGTACCTGTTGCAGACTGGGCAATGTGCTTTGAATGAATGAAACGTTTAAATGCTGGTGGAGAGCTCTTTTTTTTTTAATTTTATTTTTTCTCAAAACTTTCCCGAGTGCCCACCTTCGCCACAAGCCCGCTGTATAAATGCCATACATGGTTGAAACATTTAAAAAAAAAGACACAATATCAATTATGCTTAATTCTCGAGATATTTTAATTTTCATTGTTGAAATCTTTTTTCAACAACCGTCTTCATAATGGATAAGAAGAATCAAACCTTTTGATTAGTCAGTAAGGGGAAAGTAATAAATTTCATTTTTTTTTAAATCTTATTTTAAAAAGAGGCTTTAATTCCATGAGAATATATCAGCCTCATCATAACTTATACTTAAGATAAAACACAACTCTAATTATATTATAACTGAAGGATCAGTGAGAGAGGCTTGTTTTTGTAAGAATTTATGAATTAGAAAGTCAAAGACATCTCTGAATTTGGATTTGCTAATATGGTCAAGAATATACCTACGTCTAATTTATTAATATTATATTTTTGCAACAAAGATTTCCTTTCTCTCTGATACTTTACACATTCTGAAAGCATGTGCTGGACATCATCTACAATATTAAAGGTTTCACAATAAGGCGATTCTAACTTTTTCATTAAGTAACTAAATTTCTTAGATGGATAATGATTGGATCGAAGTCTGTGGGCTGTAATAATATACTGTCTACTTTTCGGTTACCTTATAAACCATGGGATCCTTAGAGGCCGACATTGTAATATCTTGTACCAAACGCCCTTTTCTTTGCTTCTGTCATCATAGTATTCTCAAATTTGTCATAACATTTATTTTTGAATTCATATAAAAACTCCTTATAACTTGGTAAAATTGATATTTCTAAATTTCATAAAAATGAAAGTAGAAACATGCCCAAGCAGGATAAAGTTAACTTTATTACAGTTAAGATGTAATTCCTATGGCGCCTACCTTAAAAAAATACACAAACAGAAAATTCGGCGTTTCAATTATGCGCATTATTTTTATTTTTGGTTCACGAGGTCACAAGTATTCTTTGTAAGTGATAAGCTTAAACGAAGATGCGTTAAAGTACTCACAAGCCGTGACGCGGTGCGAGATAAACCTTGAAAGCAGCTGCGGCGGACGCGGCGCCTGCGCGGGCTTCTTTCTGTGATTTTGACTGATTCTAACATTGTTTTTTTGTGTGTGCAGGCTGCGTCGTGGCGGCGGTGCTGAACGGGGTGCTGCCGGCCGCGGCGACGACGCCCCCGGCGCCGCCGGTGCCGCTGGGCCCCTCCGACCGCCCCGAGGCCTACTTCAATGGCAGCTCCTACATCCGTCTCTCCAGACCCATCTCCCTCAAGCAACTCGTCGGTCTCAGCTATCGCACATGTGTTGGTGAGTCACTCTATTTGCTCTGTACTCTAACGAAAGGGCTTGAAGGGGACGGCATATCAACTCGTTTTTGCATAAGTAGGTTAATTTTTGTTTTAAGCTATAGAATAAAGCTTTTGATTTTTTTAATTACCCTCTATTAAAACTAGGGTTGCAACGATACCGATGCCGATAGTGGTTAACTGCAGGTTATCGCTATTTTCTACTAAAACATTAATTATAACTAAAAATGGTCATGTTTTATCATTTTGGTACGAATCTATAGGAAATATAACAAGTAATCCATTCTCAGGCTGGAACCTTAAAATTAATTTAAGTTTACTGATACAACTTTAAAAAATTTATAAACAGTTTTAGAATATTTATATGTATGTAATAAAAGAAAACATAAAAATACACTACAATCAAAAAACTACAACTGAACTAGAATCAATCGAAGGCAGCGTTGCCAAAATAAATCTTTCTTAGATGACAGGGTTATATCTTCTGATGTGGTTTTGTCGAATCAATCTTGCGTTTATGAATGAATTTTGCTCTCTTAATAAAAAGATGGGTGTAATGTTATTTTGGTTTGTTGCAATCGAAATCGATGCACATTGTATTTGGTAGACAATAGGCAAGTGAATAACTAACCGTAGGAAGTTAAGGTGCTCACCTGTCTTGCACGGCTGCCGAACTGATGGAGACGGACCACACGAGGCACTGAGGTTTTAAAATATCAGACGTCTACTTTGATGAGGAACGTAAGTGCACTTCATAAGTTCGCAAATCGACTTCCGAATATTGTTAAATAATATATCACCTGGATTGCATTTTACGAAAAAATGTCCCACGCATCCAGAGGCTATTGACCTAAATAAAAAGTGGCGTTCCGTGAAGTGTCCCATCGATCTCCCCCCGCAGGCCAGCGCATTTGCTTGTTTTTGCAAGGCAGCGTGCGCGCCGCTCGCCGTCGCAGCCTCGTGCACTTTCTATTGCGCTAATATGCATGTCCAGTTATTTCGTCCGAAACCAAGGTTACTGCGAAATGTTGAGTCGAGTTCATTGTCCGCTGAGGCTTTCCAGCGCGAGTGCGGCTCCTGAACCCACAGTTACATCTTTGCGGTGGCGAAACGGTCCTGCAAAATGAGTATTGTAGTGGTGTCAGCGTTGATAGCAGCATCAGCCACCCGGCACCCGCACACGTGGTCAGCGGACTGCTCACTTACAGCCACTCTAATTGTAAAAGCGAGTTGCTAATTTCAATCAATGGATGCATTACGAAAAAATTAAAGCCTTATCGATCGACTCTTATACATGCCGAAGGAGAAACCGTGTTTTTGGTGTTTTAGAGCCTTAGTTTTTATTATTGTGCGTTTAATGGGGCTGGAGACGCTCCACGACTTGAACAGCATAGTTCATGATGAATATTTAGCGTGGTTTACTTTCAAATTGAGAAATTATAAATTCGGCTCGAACTCATTTATGTTTCACGGTCTCGTTTCATTGCTCATCGATCTCGTGCAGACGACTGGGAGCCGTCATCAACCTCATCATTAGGTATTTGAAGTCATTGTCATTTCCCGTTGAGACTGCGCTTGTAGCTCATTGTGCTGTAGACGCTGGCGCCCCGCGCACTGAGGCCCGCAGCTGGGCTATTACAGTTGCACTTTACATTTTTTAAGTGAATTTACAATGTAATAATTATTATTTTGTATTCTATGCAGATATGACAAAAATAAAGATTAGGTTGTGTTCCTGGACGGATTATAATAACGATTATGATTTCCTTATTCCTACCATTCTGTATTATTTTATTTGAATTAGAGCCGATTGCTCAGATAGTTTAGACCAGAAGAATAATTTTGAGAATTTGACATAACTCTTATGAAAAGGCTTTTCAAAATCAAAATTATCGGAGCGTTGACCAATCAGCCCTTAAACAGATTTTTGAAATATAATTTTACCGGTCTAGAAAAACTGATTTGATCAACTACCGAAAAACAGAAACAAAAAACAGAAATGAGGTTACCACTTGTTGTAATGAGGTTTTTAGAAGTGATTGATCATATAAATATTAATTTATTGAAAACATTGCATCTGCCCACACTTGTCTCACGTGTCATTAGCACCCAGTTGACGGCCAGGCCCTGTTCTTTATTTTGGGTGACAATAATTGGCTGCACGGAGAGTCCGTAAACAGTATGTTGTGCCAATTAGACAGCAGTGCTACCTCGGGTCAGGGACCATCGAATGTTTGGTCACCATTATTCAAATTTTTGAAATTCATTATTTTTTAATAATTTCAACTACTATCGTCGTATATATCACCTTTTTACTCCGACTTTCAATATTATCGTATGGTTACTTCTTTTTACAAAATCGAATTAACATATTATTACAATAAAAAATTATCACGACACGTCGTGTCGGTTATATAACCGACTGGGTTGTATTTCAATTCCTTGGGCTTATACAGGGTGGACAGAAAAGTGACGTACAAACATATTTTTTAGGTGCCTCGTGTTGAGTGGTATCTGAATCACCCCTATGAATGTTATACGATTTTTCATAGTTTTTGAGTTACGATCTTATTTATGAATTTTCGCCGAATTGCGACCGAATCATTTTCAACAATTTCAAAAAAAAAGGTAGAAGGTTTCTTCGGATTTCTATTTTTGATACTAAATCTCTATGAACTGTGTGTTTATGCATAAAATAAACAGCATCATAACTTTAATGAAAAAAATTACCTAAAGTTGAGAATTTGTGGTAAGTGAGTTATCATTAAAATTTTCAACTTAAATATAAAATCTAAACTGGTACTTTCTTCGTTTCTAAATAGCTTCAGGGAATGCGTAAGACTCTAAGCTTTCATAATAATAATAAAGTAGTACTTCATAGGCTATAAATCGCTGAAATCAGCCATCAAATACAGCGAGGTGGAAAATTTGAATAAAAGAAATTCCTTTTTTTATCACGTCGACGTCGATCTACGGTCGATCGATTGGTGTGGTAATACCCTTAAATATTCTTCCACAAATTTTTAAGTAGAAACTAAACTCTACTCCGACATTTAAAAAAAGAGAAAATGCGACATAAATACGAGCCCTTGCCGCCCCCCGCTTTGTCAACTTATGCACTTAACTAAAAAATCACGTCCAAACGTGTTAAGTGAGAAGCCCCGCCCACCTACTTATACGAAAAATAGAACGAATCCTAATCTACTTAATCACTTGCGTACAAAATTTAAAGTTACCGCTTGTCACTTAAATGACTGTTTACACGCAACTTTTAACTTAAAATTTAGTTACAATTTAGTTACCAACTTAACCACTTAACTCGTGTAAACCAGCCATTAGTTGCAGATCTACCGGCGCTCTAGCTCAGTGTCGGTGTCGCTGCCGTGGAGACGCAACGGGCGCAGTGTCATACACGAGTGTCGTGGATATCGAGCCTGAAATTTCTAACTAGAGCAACATGACGTCACGCAAGTGGACTGCAGACGAAACAAAGTCTTTAATAATTGTATATTAACACAAAATGATTATTTATAATTAACACAAGATAGAGCTACGATAGCAATATAACAAAAAAATCCTATGAAATGAAATATTTATTTTTTCTCAACATTGACAATTACTTGTTCTTATTGTCGTCAAATAAAACATGACTCCTTACCACCAGTTCGGAAAAACCTTCGTGAAGAAGAACTGGCAATAAACATCACGGGTATATATTTATACAGAATCTGTTTGTCTGTACAAAATTATTCTTATCTGCATCTGTTAGCTCGGCAAGTCTCCCTCCCCCCAAGTATCCAAACGAAGAACACCCTCAAACGGCACCCGTTCACGAGTAAACGCGGGATCTAGCTATATAGATACCCATGGTATCAGCCAGGGCCCGGTAGCTTAGTTGCATTAGTTGGTTAGAGGCCCGCCCGGTAAGCGGAAGACCAGTGGTTCCAATCCCGATCGGGGCGATTTTATTTAGTATTTTTCTTATCTATAAAAGTGTTAAAATAAAATATAGGTATGCGATAAAATCCAATCAAAAAGTTATTTTGATTTTACTTTCATCCGAAGAAAGTTCTTGTAGCATTTTGGATCTACGATTTTCAGTTCGGATAATAACTGATTAAATGCCACGAGCTGTGCTCTTCTCCTAATCCAATCCTTAACACAAATCGATCTCTTTTTACGACGACGCATTTTGATTGAAGCACATATCGTGACAGTCGCGGCAGCAGCAGCACCTGGATTCATGGTGATGGACTGTCCGACACTGAATTGCATATCGCTCCGTGGACACAGCCAATACACTTCGACCGCAACACTCGGTCTGTACACTAATGACGACACTAAATATTGCTTACCGTGTGGACGCATCAGACATTAGTGTCGACACTTGTGTCAGGTGTCTGTGTCTGCGTGTATCCGAAGCAGAAAACTATGAAAAATCGTATAACATACATAGAATTGAGTCAGATACCTCTCAACACGAGACACCTAAAAATAATTTTTGGACGTATCTTTTCTGGCCACCCTGTATAGCAGGCAGAATTATAGTATCACTTTTCATTTGATAATTATAGCTAACCACCATTGCTATTGGCACACGCTAGCCCTCTCAGATTTCATGATTCTATTGTGATGGCCCTGGCAAACTTCTGGAGCAACAGCAACAAGAATGGGCACGTACCAGACAGCGAACTGTTCTTACGTGAATCTCTTTACTATTAATGCGATCATGCGATCGTGTCGATCATATTGAACGACAATGAGCAGCTGTTGACGTAGCTCCAGAAGTTTGTCGGGGTGGCAGTAGACACAAGTGAACTCGACTGAGTGCGTCGACAGGCGGCGAGCTGTTCTCGCAGCGGTTCGAGGGCTACACGCTGCACGTGACGGCGCTGTTCGAGCGCGTGGTGGTGTCGTGGGCGCGGCCGGGGCAGGCGCAGCGCGAGGTGGCGCTGGCGCGCGCCACGCTCGACAACCGCTGGCACTGGCTGGCGCTGCGCTACCGACCCGCGCCGCCTGCGCTGGTGCTCGAAGTGGACAAAGACACGCAGGTACTCACTCGAACGACCATCATATTTCATAAATTTATGATAATGCAAAACTCTTATTATGAATTTTGATGTCAGTAACTTAAGCTTGTATTCCTTGAAAAATGGTACATTACAGCCTCACGGCAGTTACCCTGCACCCCCAGCCCTCTAACTATAAAGAGTGGTAGAAGTTTGAATGTGGCTCCATTCGTAAAATTGACTGTTTACACGCATAGGGCATAGGTTCAAATGTTATAAATAGCGCGCCTTTGCCAAGTAAACAAAGGTTTGTTTACTTGGCATATCATAAAATTTTTTATTTTTATATTTATTGATATTCTAGGTCGCAATGTCACTGTACGATCATTCATTTAAAATTAAAAAAACAATGTTTATTTTGGCTTGTATTCTTTTTACTTCTGCCACTGTCAGGTATTTAGGACAGAATGTTCGTAGAAGTGATTAATTGATTTGTTTAGTAATTGACATTACTAACTTCTAAATACAAGTAGAAACAAAATGAACCCCACTCCTGCTGCTACTGGCCGACCTGGTTGAAGTGCCCAATATTGTCGTCATGGAGGGTACCGATGCCAGCAACCTGGGAACTTAAAGCGTAGAGTCAATAGGCACCTCTTAGACAGGCGTATACCATTCTTGTCTTCAAATTCATTACCGACCAAGCATTCCAATAATTATTTAAAAAAATTAATTATTATGTAATATAAATGTTGTGTGGGTCAGGTGATCGCGAACGCGAGCTGGCACTCGGAGCTGCTCTGGCCGGGGGCGCTGGAGGCTACGCGCGCCGTGGTGCTGGTGGGCAATGTATTCAGCGGCTGCATCCTCGAGGGCCCGCAGCTGGAGTTCCACGCCGCGCACGCGCAGTTGCGCAACGTCGTCTTCGGACACTGCCCGCTTACCACTGACGAATGTGAGCCGCCAATTTATCATTATTCATTAAGGATTGTTGGAAAACTATGTCCAAATAACTGATTTTAGCAAAAAAAGTAAACCAAGTTCGAAGATATCGCAATGTGTGAACTATCGAATAAGGGATTCGATAGTTCACACAACAATTTGTTCACTATTTGATGAAATTACAAATAAAGAACTCACAGACCTTGAAAACCTCCTCCATTTCTTAAGTTGGTTAAGAAATCAAAGAGCCTTACGTTCGATGTATTTACATATCACACAATCGAAATACTTCCACACTTGACTCACAGGGCTGCAATGTAGCTTCGGTTGGTTTCCAGCCTCACATTGTTATTTAAACAATATCCGTTACGAATTGTCACAAGTTTAGTATTCAATTACTAAACTTTATAATGCCAGCGTAATTGCCTTTTAATGCGAGTAATTATAAATCATTGTTTGGTCTTGATTTTAACCATTCGTTCCTTAATAAATAAAGGAAATGTTGTTTCCCAGGCAAGGACCGGAAGGACGTCCTCCGCATCCCGCCCAAGGACCACTGCTACAACGAGCCCTGCATGCGCCACGGCACCTGCATCTCCAGACATGATCGGTAAGGAATCTACAGGATTCTGACCGCGATATTTATTTTTAAATTCGAGTTTCCGATAAAAAGCAATTATCGTTTGGCTACCAGGAGGGCAATTCTCATTCAGTGACTTTATATCTCAAGTTCGATCAAACATTCGAGATTTTTCTGTAACTTCGACGTAACCTGGTAAATGAGAACTGCCATCTTGCTCGTTCCTTCTTCTACTGGCCTTCATTCATATTACCAAATCATAACAATAACTACTCCGACGATATGCTCGCCGCCAGACAGTTGCACGGCATTGAGTATCGGTCGAGCTTGTACTCGCTCGGATTGTCACAGCATCCCTGTTGGAGGGGACGCTTGCTCACTCGTCTAACTGTTTTTACTAAAGGTCTAAAATAAAGTATAATGAATGGGAGGACTAGGTAGTACCTTCATCTTGACCATCACTTCGTATTGGATGAAGATTGAACAAGAATTCTAAAAACTAACAAAATAATACTGCACACTGTTCTACTGACTTCTTAAATATTGACAAAGCGTGGTAGGACAATGGGAACTGATGTTGCACCTCCATCATGGCCACACTACAGACGGCACTCTGCCCGGGCGTGTCGCGCAGCGAGCGTGGTTGTATCGCTCGGTGTCTGCGTCTGTGAGATCAAGTCTGATCATGACGTGTGTGCTTTGTGCCGAGATCACATTTGCATACGTTGCTCGGTTCATTGGTCGGAGCGCTCTCTCCGCGCCCGCCGCGAGTGAAGTGCCCATCGCGTTATTATCGGATTCAGCGAAAGTGATCTAAGCGAGGCGTGCTGTATTACTTATGAGATAATTGTTCTGATTCACTCTTGAGAGCGTTCATGTTCAGTTTGCGTTTGCGTTAACTGTTATTATTTTGTAGTAAACTATTCCTTCGCGTTCTGAGTTGCGTTGTAGCAAACGAATGTACTTTTTGGATTAATTCCTTGAGAATTTCGGCGTCGCGATGTCAAACTGAACATTATCTCAGTAGTGGTATCTCAGCCATTTTGTAACCTGCATATGTTGAAACGTAATCTTGACAAATAATTATGATGAAATTATTTACTTACTTATTCTTTTTCACACGCTGGCATATCACATAATGTGCGATAACTTACTTTCGATTGTCTTCCTAATAATGATACTTCATATAGATCCTCTACTCAATGAAGGATTTGTTACATTTCGCCCAGTAAGTATGTGCTGAGACACCACATGCCTCGAGATGGTGACGTAGGTATATACGTAGGTATACGTATAAAAAAGGCGCGTCACCTTTAAACCCTGTAAAGAGCGTGTAACTGGATAAACAGCAAGAACGTAGATGGACTACTTTTTGTGAAATTGACAGTCTTAAATTGCTTTCCGGTAAAATCCTTTCAGATCCACCCACACCTATTATTTAACGGAGGGATAATTTGTATGAGTTAAAAGTTTCCGAACTTTGGTAATGTGAGTGTCTTGATATTTTTGCCTGCTTGAAGCTATGATGAGCCGATTGGCTGACGCCCCCCTCCCCCCTTCTGAGTAGCGACTGGCTGCTTACAGTTACGAATGCCACTGCACGGCGCGATACAGCGGCAACAACTGCGAGGTGGACGCGGGCGACCCGTGCCAGGCGGCACCGTGCCGCAACGGCGGCCGCTGCGTCGAGGACGCCGCCGGCGACGTCAGCTGCGTGTGCGCTCCGCAGTACCACGGTATGTGCCACCAGAACCCATTTAACACAGAAATAAAGTGCTTTACACTTGGAAGCTTCTTTATAAAGTTAAGTTCACACGTTATTCAGAAGTCTTAATTGAATGTAACATTGTACGTTGTAGGTCAGTTCTGCGAGCTGGAGCTCTCGCTGGACCCGATGTGCGTGGCGGGCCCGTGCCGGAACAACGGCAGCTGCGTGGTGCCGCCGCAGGGGGACGTGTACGTCTGTGTGTGCGCACCCGGTATGTAGCACAGGCAGAGTGCTGAAATCATATCCTTTCTTTACGTGTGGTTGAACAGGTTTCAGTTTGGATCACACATCTGGGTTTGAGGTGCTCGTCGTTTGGACACTCGGGGGCGTGAGACTTGCCGAGCTAACAGATGCAGTTAAGAATAGTTTTGTATAAACATAAGACACATTTAAAATTTATTTTGAAAAAACATACATGTGAAGTTTCTTGCCAGTTCTTGTTCACGAAGGTTTTTCCGAACTGGTGGTAGAGTCATGTTTTATTTGACGTCAATAAGAACAAGTAAATGTCAATGTTGAGAAACAAATATTTGAATGTGAATCTCACAAAGTCACTATCCAGTGAACGACACAAGCATATTACGTCCATATTGGACCAATGCCACGTGTTCCATGTGAACCAATGTCCACGTGAACCAAGTGATTTTGGAAACCTCGAGATCAGGTAATCCAAAATTAGAATTCTGTTACAAATCGAAGTAAAAATACAACATTATAATGTTTGTGTATCCAGTATTTTTTAACTTTATTCCATATTTTCAAGAATATTTTCTCGGTTACTCCAGAAGTACCTTCATTTCATCAACACTCTCACCGCCACGCTTAATGTTCATGAAGTAACCGCCGCTCGCAGGGTTCACGGGCCAGCACTGCGAGGTGGACATCGACGAGTGCGCGGGCGCCGCGTGCCTCAACGGCGGCCGCTGCGTCGACGCCGTCAACAACTACACCTGCGACTGCAGCGGCACGGGTGAGGGCCTTGATTGGTATTGGCCTCCAGTGCCTGTCAGTCATTCCCGCGCGTAAACCTTTGGATTAAGTGCATTTTAATATATTTATATAATTCAGTTTAATATATTTAGAACAGGATGGGTGTAAAAGCACTGTCTCGCGGACCACCAGAGTTTGTCACCAGTTCACCATTAAAATATTTTTATGGTTTGGCTTCTTTCAATAGGATTATCTACAAATATACCCCAGTCAACCCCTCGTTTACTAATATCTTACAGTTGAAGGGTGTTACCACGTCAATCGATCGACCGTCCATCGACGTCGATCGATTGATGTGGTAACATCCGAATTGTGAAGTGTAACCGAAACAGCGCCGATAACTTTGGAAATATGAAAAATGCTATGAGGGCTGTGTTCATGGCAGTTGTTGAGGTGTGTCTCTCGCGCGCAGGGTACAGCGGCGCGCGCTGCGAGAGCAACGTGAACGAGTGCGCGGAGCGCGGCGTGTGCGGGCGCGGCGTGTGCTACGACACGTACGGCGGCTACGTGTGCGCCTGTCTGCCGGGCTTCGCGGGCGACCACTGCCAGCGGGTACGTGGATCTGTACGGGTAGATCGCTTCCCGTTGCGTTCTCAGACAACAACGCCCAATGTACGGCCCCGAACTAAGCAGAGCTTGTGTAATAGCGAGGTGGCAACGAATACAAGTTTATTACTAATCTATTATAAATAAGATACAATTATTATCACATACACGTAAATGACACGTAGGTTGTATACTACATTACAAGCGCACTGGAGGGGACCTATAATAAACATACATAATATAAATATCAACAACCGTGCTCCGAGAACAACCTCGAACCTGGGACCACTGGCGTATGAGGCTGGGCTACGTACTACCCACTGCGCTCCTCGGCCGTCGTATACTTTTTGATATTTCTTTACGGAATCTTACCTTGCTTTATTCAAACAGAAATAAGTATATCCTTATAACACGTTACAGAACGTACCACTTATAAGTGCCTTGCCAACGTTTCGTGACTTAGTTTAAATACATATATAATGTGAACACGTTTAGTGACTTCCTTACTCAACAGAGTCAGCGTGTAATCTGGCGTCCTTGTCCCGCAGGCGGTGGCGGCGGCGGGCTGCGCGGAGGAGGGCGGCGCCGAGCGGCTGTGTCCACCGCACGCGCACTGCGCGCCCCCCGCCCGTGCGTACCCCTTGCTATTGTGCTCTCTCTCTCCGGAAATTAAAACGTCTTGTTACTTGTGTTAATCCTAACGTTGTGATTAAGAACCTCATTTGTTTACACAGGAGCGCCGAACTTGATATCTGGGCTGGCTTCAAAAGTACAAGTTGTGTGCGTTTGTGACGCCGGATACTTTGGTAGGTTCCAAGTCAACTTGCTACTACTCACGTACAATTAATGTTAATGTGACACAAGATGATAAAATAAGATTTTTGCTATCTACATTGCTTTTCTTACAATAGTCCTGTCACTAAAAAGTTGTTTGATAATTGGTCAGAGTTAGTAAGTTTTCCATGACGATTCAACGTATAACTAAGAAACGCTCAAAAAGTCTCATACATATAACGTTGACAGGAGCGTCCGGGCTGTCGCCGAACTGCTCCCTGGCGAGCGGCGCGTGCGCAGCCGGCGTCTGTCTGAACGGCGGCGCGTGCGCGCAGGGCGACGACCACTTCAACTGCACCTGCGTGCCGCCGTATAGAGGTACGTGGCTGTGTGCGTCGTGTTGACCGGCAGCGCCTGGGAACTAGCGCCCGTCTTCGAAGTGCTCCTGTTTCGATGCAGTAAATAGCTGAGTAGCTCGTCCGGCATCCATGCGTTGCGTGTTGCGTCTTGTACACATGTTACCGCTTACACTTGTATGCCTGCTCTGCGTCAGTTGGTTGTGTCGGTGGCTCCTTGTGGCAGTATCACACGCATTACAAAACATTTACAATTATAATAGATTATTCGTTTACTTTCATAGCGATAGATTTATTCACAGTTACAAAATTGCGTTAGTTTAGTTGATTCTATATTTTACTTGTGTCACAAAATAATTACTGGTTCGTCTGCAAATATTACGATTTCCATTCTTTGAATTTTAGATAATGTTATAAGTTATACACGTATTGTTATATAAATTAAAAAAAATTTAATTGTGTTTTATGTTTTGAGTTACTTCGGTGTGGCAGTATGTACAAAGTACGAATACTTGTCATCGATTAATTCGCAGTTGTAGCAATCAGATGTAGATTTGTAGGTCATATGCATTTTGTTAAGTTACAATTTCCTAGTTCTAAGTATAGAGTAAGATCTCATTTGCATTACATCTAACTACTTACAACCGTGCACTCGATTTCCTTACATAATTACTTAAATTCACCTTGACTTCACTTTATAATCATATATGTTGGATTAAACCCCAACATTACTTTATACATGGTAAATATGTGTACTCTTTGGGATATGAGTTTATTTCTATAATTTATTGTTCTTTAGTTTAGACAAATTATTAGTGATACAGACAAACATAGTTTAAATTACAGCTAGTGGGAGATAATTATGACATTAATTTGTTGCAGTAGAAGAAATGTCTTTGTGATGTTTCTACGTATATTTAGTAATAGAAGCATGATAGGTTCATAATGATTGACAGTCAGGTCCGCGAGCTGGCTGGCGCGGCCGCCCGCGCGGCTGGCCGAGTGCCGTGTGTTTCAGGTGTTTATTGCCATGGATGTCGTGTTGATGTGCTTTTTGCATGTTATTGGGACCCGCACGAAATGTTCAAATGATTCCAATTCAGTATCATGTCATTAAAATAATAAATACGCTTTCCAAAACTTTAACTATTCCTTACTTTCAAAATATAATTGATACCATTTCAATTTGTACCAAAAATGACAAACATATCAAATATGTAATGATCGTGCGAGCCCCAGTAGTGTTAGCTCGTGAACGTTTCTGCAGGCACGTACTGCGAGTCGTCGGGCGCGGGCGCCCCGGCCGGCGCCGCGTCCGGCAAGGCGCTGTCCGAGCTGCAGGCCGAGCGCTGCGCCGCGCAGCCGTGCGCGCACGCCGCGTCCTGCGTCGACACCGTGAGTACACAGCCACGTCAGACAGTACCCGCCAATCGCAGCGCTCCATCACGGCCTGAGGGTGATTGGATGGGAATCCCGCGCCCACACTTTTGTATTCGGTAGCTAAATGCACTTGGTATGTACGTAGAGGATAACATTGCGATGTGTGTGCACCGATTTTGTTTTGATGCTATGAATAGTTTCTTTTTTATGTGCATCCCATTATTTTCATTTTGTATTTTTTGGCTGGAATAATTGTATTTTTAAACTTAAGATTAAAACAAGGCATACCTAGCCATAATGGTAGCTCTCAACGAGTAAATCACAGCATAGATTCGCCAGCGCACCGACCGACCGCCGCGGTATGTTCGCCATGTAACCGGGCTCATTGTTCCACAGGCGACCGGCTTCCACTGCGAGTGCGAGGCGGGGTGGGGGGGCGCGCGCTGCGACGCCGCCCTCGCCAGTGAGTGCCCCTGTCCACCGCATCAGGTATGTAGCCTCAGGACTTTTCTGCGTTAGGTAGGTTGAGTAGGGTCCTATGCGCAAATGGCCGCAAACATTTATTTAGGTCAGTACAATATATTGCATCGATTTGTATCACTGGTCCGTCAAGTATACAGGGTGGCCAGAAAAGTGACGTCCGAAAATTTTTTTTTGGTTCCTCGTGTTGAGAGGTATCTGAATCACCCCTATGTATGTTATACGAATTTTCATAGTTTTCGAGTAACGATTTTTTTATGAATTTTCTAGTTTCAAAAATTTCTAAAAAAACAGTTTTCATAATAATATAAAAAGTTATAATAATAATAAAGTATTTAAAAAGAATACGAATTATAATTATAATAATAAGCTCTAAATAGCTTCAGAGAATGCAGAGAGTACTTCATAGGCTATTGATGGCTGATTTCAGCGATTAATAGCCTTTGAAGTACTCTCTGCATTCTCTGAAGCTATTTAGAGACGAATAAACTACCAGTTTAGATTTAAAATTTTATGTTGAAAATTTTAATGATAACTCACTTAACACAAATTTTCAACTTAAGGTGATTTTTTTCATTAAAGTTATGAGGCTGTTTATTTTATAAATAAACACACAGTTCTTAGAGGTTTAGTAACAAAAATAGAAATCCGAAGAAACGTTCTACTTTTTTTTTTAGAAAGTTTTGAAACTGATACGGTCGCATTTTTGCGAAAATGCATAAAAAAAATCGTAATTCGAAAACTATGAAAAATCGTATAACATACATAGGGGAGAATCAGATAACTCTCAACACGAGGCACCTAAAAAAATTTTTGGATGTCACTTTTCTGGCCACCCTGTATTAATATCTCGAACAATTAAATATTGTCTTAGTAGTCATGCTTTATATAAAGTCAACTAGAACGAGTCACTGCGAAATGTTGATAAAATATTTAAATTTAAGGACGAAAATTTATGATATACCGCAATATTTGAAAAAAAAGCTAGTTTTGAAAGTCCCACAAACCAACATCGCTGTTTATAAAGGAGTGCGTGGAGAGCGGCGGCGCGCGGCGCTGCGTGGCGGCGGCAGCGGGCGCGGGCGCGGCGTGCGCGCCGTCCCCCTGCCACAACGGCACCTGCGTGCCCGACGCCGCCGGCGTCAAGTGCCTGTGCCCGCCCGGTGCCAACGGTCAGTCTACTCTACTCATGTTTCCATTATATTCATTGTCTACTAGACAACTAGGGCTGACAGTCCTTCGCATCGGCTGCTTTGTTTGTTACATATTTTTAAAGGATCCAATTATATGGATCCGCACAGAAATAACTTTCAAGCTGTAATCAACTGGTCTTTAAATAAACAAACAACCACCACAATCAGGTGGTGGATAGATTTTAAATGTCTAATAAGAAAAATTCTTTTTCCAAGATTTATTTATTTCAATTGTATGGAGGAGAGAATTATCACTTCTCATAACGCGGAATGAAATAAAGCTGCTAGTTCATTGACGATTATGAGTAATTTTGAGTAATCGTGTGGTAAAATGTGTCTTCTTTTATTTATCATTTATTAATACGACTCACTCATTATTTACTTACTAAAAAAAACTACCTGTGTGTTTGTGAATATCGAGAGGACGGCTGCGGCACGAGGTGACCCTTCGTAATACCACAACCCCTTCGCAAATCTCCTACGTGCCTATTACAAAACGAAGTTGAATGAACTTGTAACATTGTTTGACAGTAAATCGATCTTAGTAACGCGGCAACTTTGCAGAAATTGTTTCATATTTAGTTTTTACTTTCTATAAAATACTTTCAATCAAAATGGTGAGATACACCATTACCTGTCCATGTTTTAACAATTTAGTCATTGGGATCTGGCGCTTTGATAAGATAAGATAGAATTGATCTTTTACGTGATGATGTGAAGATTCATAGCATTTCATCTTGCAACCTCGCAGTTAGTTTCGTTTAGAAATTGGTCGTTGAATTTATCAGTACCTACCAGAAGACACATTGATAGTCACTGTTCGTTGCTAAGGAATGTGACAAACATGTAAACAATGACAAATTAAGCGAAAACGATTCCATTAATATTTGTTACTGAACCAATATTGTTCACATTCACAACACTGAAAGCTAGTTGAGGTTTGAGAAAGTAATTTTGCCTTAATTTTTCCTTCCCTGATACTTCAGGATGTTTATTTTTAATTATAAAATATGCATTACAGATTAAAAAATAATATCTCAATGAAGCAGAATTTAATCTTAAAATAATATGTAATCTTAATATCTAATGAAACATCTTGATATACAAAAAGTACTACAATAACATCAGAATTGATACAATTCAATAACAATTTTAATTGCGATTTACCCACTTGTGAACACCCTGCCTCGCATATACGCCGGAGTATCTCGTATTCTTTTGCCTTTTAAATTGATTGCATAAGGTAAGACGGAGGGGTGGCGGCGGTGGATGCCGCGAGCGCCGGGTGTCCAGGCGCGCACGCAGCACTCTGTGCCGCCCTTCGCCGTCACCGCCACCCACGCCACAGACGACAGCACCACGTCGCCACAGCAACGCTTAGGTCCCTCGCCCTCAAAAGTCAACACATCTTCACTTGCTTGCAAACCTGGCCAGTGACTCATTCTCCTTTCATCACCTCTTGGAACACCTAATAGATCTGTGCCTACAAATTTACTATACACTTCATCTGCATCTTCAGTCTTCGTTACAGTTATAGGCAAACCTTCTGAGCAAAATATTGTAAAGCGACATGGTACCTCACAATCAACTAAGTCTAATCTCGCCAGTCCCCCTATGAAAATAGATGAACCTTTGTTTATATAGTATGTTTGTGTGTGAATCAGAGTCTTTGGGATTGTCAACAACAGTTCTTCTGTGCTAAGAAGGGATAGTATTTGATCAGGATGAATAACCCCCGGAGTATCATACAACCAATTGCTATTTTTAAATTCCTCTGCATTTTCATCCAGGGTCATCATTTTGTATTTTTTACTTGCTAGAGCAGCATCATCTTTGCCCTCTAAATTTGAAAATGTTCTTCCAATATGACCAATCAATGATGGTGCCTCTACTTTTGGCTTGTTCACTGCTTGAGCTTCCATAATTGCCTTTTCCATTTCTAATACTTTTGCCTGAGCTCTCAGTCGCTTGGTCCTTACATGAAGCTTCCAACCTGTAGGTCTTGTGATAGGGAATTTTAGAAGATTCAATGTGGTCCCAGGCCATCTGCTAATAGTAGCCCTTTTTATAATATCCACAGCTTGCACTTTACAGTAGTCCGACTGTATTAAAGCATTGAACAGAGAACTTTTTCCTACATTAGTGCAGCCAACCAAGAATACATCACCCTTATATTGCCATACTTTAAACATTGAATTAATTAGCTGCTCCACACCATATCCTGTTTTGGCTGAAATCAAGACTACCTGTCGTACTTTTGCATCTTTTAACTTTGTTTTGTTAATTTCAGTCATGAGAGATTCTTTTATTCTATTTATGTATCCAACACTGTCTCCTGGAAGCAAATCCACCTGAAATTAAAAACTAATATATAAATTTTACACTGACAAAATCACTCCAATAAAATGCAGTAAAATTTAATTTATTTACCTTATTACCAACAATTATAATAGGCCGTTCAGTGCCTATGATGTCTACAACACCTGGCCAAATCGAGCATGGGAAGTCTAATAAGTCCACCATCAGCACAACTAATGCTTTTACATCTCTGTAAACATTCAATTTTGGTAATGTAAATGTTTTTGCAATAGTTTACCATATAATTTGTTTGAAAAAAAGGTCATTGTTCACTATCTAACCATAACGGAAAAAAACTACTACTTGCTACTGGTTACTATCTGTGAAGGAACATGTAAAGTTTTAATATGACCTACACTAATACACTGGTGCAACAGCATAAAACTTTGTAAAAACACCAAAAAATGTTGTGCTGTCACACATATAAGATTCAAGAGACAAGCGCTCAGAAAGATTTAACATTGTTTAAGTATTATCCCATGGCACTGTACCTTATTGACTGTAGTAGTTTTTCATACTCTTCTGGTTGCACACTGATATCCAGAGCAATGTTGTATTCTTTAAGAAAGTGACAACGTTGACATTCAACAGTTTTAAGATCTTTTTCAGTACAGCTTTTAAATATCTCACTAGGCAAATATCCAGGGATAGCTGTATCATTGCAGTGGAGAAGTGCACCACAGCCACCACATGGTACCCTTGAAATTTTTGCTGTTGGATCAGGTCGCCCATATAATTTAGTCCAACCACATTCTATATCTTCATCAGATTCTTCTAATAATTTGTCATCAAAATGTTCATAATTTGTCATCCATTTATCAACATCTAAATCTTCGAATTCTGACCTATGCTTGTTGTTAAGTTCGGGAAATGTTTCTAACTTTTTCACAAGGTTAGATTTGTTAGAATCCGCATCAAGAGATTCTTGTTTTGCAAATGGTAATTGGAAATCCTTTTCTGGCTCTACTGTCTCTGTACTTTCCTCTATTAAAAGTCTATCTTTGTCTACGTAATATTGCAGAGCCACGGGTAATGCCTCTAATTTTCTATTGTTAAAGTCTCTGAGTCCTTCTTTTTTGGCATCTTTAGCTTTTTTAATAAAATATTTCATATTGCCCAGTTCCAATCTTTCATGCTCTAAAAATGAATTAAAAGTAATTTTTTCTTCATAGTCGTGTAATAATTTCATGAAAATATCACTTTTCGAGGTAATTTTTGCACCCGTCTTGATTTTATCATCGTCAATTATTCGAATTTTAGTGAACTTCCTGACGTTTATTCTTTGGGAATGGCATAACCTCAAAACTCGGTTAGCGAAGTAAATCATACTTTTTGTAACGAATAGACATCAAATTAATGTAATTACATTAATAAGAACGTTTAAAATGCCAAATAATGTTATTTTGATTTTTAATATTTATGAACTATTTTGTTTTGGTTCTGTCTGACTTGACTACTTGACTGAATCAGATTGACTGCCTATCAGTCAAGAACAACGATGTCATTCACATTGAATGACTGTCACTAATTTGACGTTTGCCGTAAAACTGCGTTCATAAACTTGCTACATTGATAACACCGCACCGATGTGCGATGAGATTTTAATAAAAAATGTTACCTCACACTTGTGTCAATAAATAAAGGTGAGAAATGTAAAACAATAGCATAGCGGTCATATGTATGTGGGTCGCGATAAGTAATGGGTATTTTGCATACTTTGTAGTTGCTAGCAGCTTTATTTGTTTCAAAGTTATTATGAAGTGTTTTATACATGCAGCTTTGTTTGTATTTTATTTTAAAGGTGATTTGTGGCTTAATTTTATGTGTTTTATAGGTATGTACATTAAATTATTACCTATTGCTGAATGGATTTAAATGCATTGCAGGACATTTTTGTGAATTGGACATTGATGAGTGTACGGCGATGCCAAAAATATGTAATCATGGAGTTTGTGTCAACTTACCGGGATCGTACCAGTGCTACTGTCGGCCAGGTATTATTTTCAAATCGAATAGCTTTGAATAGCTCACTTCACATAAAATATAACGAGTTATTGTTTTATCGTTTGGCATTGACAGGTTATACGGGCGACAGCTGTGAGCAGGACATAGACGAATGTTTGTCTTCACCCTGTAAAAATGGCGGTACCTGTCAAAATCTGGAGAATAATTACGAGTGTACTTGCATAGAAGGATATTCGGGTAAGTGACTCGATTGTTTAATTGCGGAGGCTAGTTGGCTGTGAAGACGTTGGCGTACCATGGTGTGTTTGTTGTTGCGCAGGCAAGGACTGCTCGGTGGACATCAACGAGTGCGAGTCGAGCCCGTGCGCCAGCGGCGCGACGTGCGTGGACGGGCTGGCCAGCTACACGTGCGTGTGCGGGCCCGGCCTCACCGGCGACCGCTGCCAGCTCGACGTCGATGACTGCGAGGTCAGTGCGGGCTTGTGGCCACGTTTTACGTTAACTATACTTTTTGATTAAAGTAAGATAGCGGGAGATAGGTGACAAGCCGGGGAGCAATATAATTGAGTTCGTGTATGTAAATGTATCTTATCATCAGTTCACGTATGGTATGCAAGAACGTCTATCAAAGGTGCTTTAATGCGTAAGCATGAGTGCGTCGGTACCTACCTAAGTACTATTGTTTATGTTTTGGCACTTCTGCAGGTGAAAGTGATTTATAGATTTAATTATTTGACTTGTTTGTTGTTTTCATTGTGAGAGGACAAAAGCTGTTGTTACCCACTTTTAATTTTTTTATTGTATTGTTGGATCTTTTGTTCAATTTCTCTCAATTTTAAAAATATTGACCCGGTTTAAGATGCCAATTATTTTAAGGTTTTTGATACTTGTGTAATGACGATGCGATGTAAAAAATTTGGTATGAATGAATAGATATGTAAATATATTGAATTACAATACTAGTTAGTCTCGTAATATTTCCACAGCAATTTTGTATGCATTTTATACTTAAGTTAAGTTTATTAGTTCTTAAAGTATAATTGATTCCGTTTCAGTCGGCGCCATGCCTGAACGGCGGGCGCTGCGTGGACGGCCTCAACAGCTACACGTGCGAGTGCGCGGGCACGGGGTTCAGCGGGCCCGACTGCGGCACCAACATCGACGACTGCCTGCCGCAGCCCTGCCAGCACGGCGGCTCGTGCGCCGACCTCGTCAACGGCTTCCAGTGCACCTGTCTGCCGGCCTACCGCGGCGCGAGGTGCGAGCTGGACGTGGATGAGTGTGCGGACATGCCGTGCAAGCATGACGCGGTGTGCCTGCAGCACAGCGACGTGTCTCTGTACCGGCCGCCGCCGCCCGCGCCGCAGGACCCGGTGCTCGTCGGGCCGCAGCCGCACATGCTGCTGCCCGCCTACTTCTACCAGACGTTCTCGTACGAGGCGGCGGCCGGGTTCGAGTGCGTGTGCGTGGCGGGCACGGTGGGCGCGCGCTGCGAGACCAACCTGGACGAGTGCGCGTCCTCGCCGTGTGCGCACGGCACCTGCGTGGACGGCGTCGGCGAGTTCACCTGTGACTGCCTTCCTGGGTTCGAAGGTACCGTGCTTATTGAGTTCCTAATGTGCGTATACAGCTTGAACCACATATTTTGATATTAATGTTTTTTTTTAATGGAATTTCCAATGTTCATGTGTATGAGTTATGGCTGTTGTGACATCATAGGTATATAGTTGAGAAAATTTTTACTATAACTGATGGCAACCGATGTTTTCATTTTGCATAACTTGGAGTACATTTTTGTAATCCTGTTTATCGACTGGGACGAGAACAGTCAGTGCCTTTCCAGCACCATCCTATTGAAATGGTATTTACTGGACGGAGTGTGGCGTTATTTGTCAATGTACAACCATGGTACGCGTGGGGTCGTGGAAGGAACAATGAGAAATGTAAACAATTAAATGGCTAAAGTTTAGTTATGCATGCTGTTAATTATTTATTGAATCATATTGCACATATGTAAACAAATCATCCTATGGAAACGCCAGCTCATTGTTTGTATTGTAGATTGATGCCGCGGCAGCGCTCAGCGCACTCGCGAGGTTTGTCTTGTTGACACACGGCATGGCGAGTGGGCGCTGCCGTGCGCGGTCTAATCATATCCACAAGTTAAATAATATCGATCAACTTGTATTTTGTTAAAGAATATTTTTCTGCAAAACCTTACAATTATACGAAAATTATATGTAGTGCAGTGTTCCTTGTCTCTTTTTGTAAATATCTGAAACACGGAAGTTAAGCTGCAAGTAATGTGACGCGGTTGTAGTCGTGCAGCGTGTACTGTATGTAATCATTTTGTATAGACATAAAGAGACACTGTAGATTTATTTTGAAAAAAATATACCCGTGAAGTTTCTTGCCAGTTCTTCTTCACGAAGGTTTTTCCGAACTGGTGGTAGAGTCATGTATTTATGTTATTTGACGTCAATAAGGGCAAGTAATTGTCAATGTTGAGAAATAAATCTTTGAATTTGAATGTTACAATAAGTTGTGGTTCATCGGTAGCCACCAACTTGCGTTTAGTTTTTAAAAACTGTCGCAAATAATTGACTAGAAACTAATAACTGATTTTACCATTTCAATCCAAGCCCCCCCCCCCTAACCATTTACAGGCGAACTGTGCGAGCACGAGATCGACGAGTGCCTCTCGCAGCCGTGCGTGCGCGGGCGCTGCGTGGACCTGCGCGCCGACTACCTGTGCGCGTGCGACGCGGGCTGGGGCGGCCGCAACTGCAGCGTGGCGCTGGAGGGCTGCCGCGACCGGCCCTGCCAGAACGGCGGCACCTGCACGCCGTACCTGACGCATGATCTGAAGCATGCCTTCAACTGCTCCTGTGCGCCGGGCTATCACGGCGCGGTGTGTCACAAGGTGAGGTGGCAGTCTGCGGTGTGGACTCGTCATTCTGGTCCTATCAATATTTTTTTAAGTAGAGTAATTGTTGACCTATAGGTTGATAAATGATCAGATACGTTTGTTGCTAAAATACGTTTAGTTAAAAAAATTATTCTGACTCGTGAAACGATTGGCTTTTTTTAAGTCTTTAATATAAAATGGTGGAAAATTAGCTTTGTACTGTTTACTATACATATAATAGGTAACTTTCAATTAGATGTAAGGATAATAAAAGCTATTTTCAGGTCATGTAGTCTGGTTTGTATCATAATCACTAGACTTACAGCGAGATTTGCCATGCGACTCGTTACGTATAAGAAATGCGATCAGTTATCTGACTTCGATAGACAATGTGAAGTTGTAGTTGGTGGGCTTCTTAATGCTCATCGAATCGACCATGTTGTCAAACTATTTTCAAAACTAAATTTTCAACTAAAACTACGTACATATCAACGAGTTATTTGTAACCACAAATTACAAAACTTTAGAATGGCTGATCCGATTTCCTTCAAACATGGCTAACAGCGCTGTCGATTCATTCAACTTGTAAGAAGAAACTTCATATAATCGGTTCAGCCGCTTGCGAGTCACGGCGCCGCCGCACACCCGCGCCTGCGCCTCAACACATGCCAACCTTGCAGATAACGACGATGTCGCTGGAGCGGCAGAGCTTCGTGGAGGTGAGCACGGCGCGCGAGGAGGGCTACGACATCTCCTTCCGCTTCAAGACCACGCTGGGCAGCGCGCTGCTGGCCATGGGCCGCGGGCTCACCTACTTCTTCCTGGAGCTCTCCAACGGCCGCCTGAACCTGCACTCGAGTCTGTTGAACAAGTGGGAGGGCGTGTTCATTGGATCCAACTTGAATGACAGCAATTGGCAGAAGGTGAGTGCTGGTTCGTTGGGCTTATTCGCGGTGTTTATGATTTGATAAATTTTTTTTTAAATTTATTTTTGAATTATAAATTAAATAAAGTCCGCAGACAAACACACAGCTGTGCGGCCATAAAGTAAAAGGAGCATGTGTTATGGATGACCATACAGCGAAATTAAATCACATAATCATCTTAATTTCGTGATTTGAATATATTGAACAAAACCCACACAAAGCCTGGTAGTCTGCAGCACGCGCGGACTGCTGGATAGTTACATTTAGCCTGGAGGAGATAACAGTTCTCAGTTTTGTACCTGTATTGAATTTATATATTTAAGTTCCGCGTGTAGTTATAACGCGCAGACTGCAAGTATCACCACTCCTCGCCAGGTGTTCGTGACCATCAACTCGTCGCACGTGGTGCTGGCGGCGAACGAGGAGCAGACCATCTACCCGATCAGCCAGAACGAGGCGTACAACGCGTCCGTGACGTCGTTCGGGCACACGCGGCTGGGCACGGCGGGCTCGTCCTACGCCGCGCTCACGCACGGCCCCGACTTCTTCGTCGGCTGCTTCCAGGACGTGGTCGTCAACTCGCACTGGGTGAGTCAGTCACCGGCCTAGGCTCTTGTATACAAAATAACCTAAAATTGCTTACTACAATTTTAAGGTAACGTCAAGGCTAATTCGTTTTAAAGTAGCGATTATTTAATTTGATTTTAATTTTTTTTTAATTTTATTGTTACAAATGTTTGGGAAGCTTACAGCTAAAAAACACTACAGTATGAAGATAATTGATTCTGACGGCCATTTAAAAGCTTCCACCGGTATACAGTTCAATTGATTAACAGCAGTATCTTCACTAAACACAACTGATATAATAAAAAACAGAGTACATTAAATAAATGAAATAAAGTGTGACATTGATAACTTAATTAATCGGTAAGCTTAAATTAATGAGTACGGACGAAGAAGTTACTGAATGGCGCGTGTAGTGACGCGGGCTTTCTAAAGGATCTAGAGTGGTACGTACTGAGACGTCCGCTACTCTCCGTCCTTCCCTAAGGGGGAGGTAGTGCATCTTGCCTCATACTCCGGCAAAAATATTTTGGCGCGAAATTGTAGGTATCTCATTAACTTCTTCTGAATACGCTCAAGGCGTGAAGTGTATACATTCTATTGGGGATTCCACACCTGAGTGGAGTATTCTAAATGACTACGAACGTACGTATTAAACAAGATTTTTATTGTGCTAATCCAACTACGACAACCCCAGGTGCTACCCGAAGACTCGAACGCGACGGACCCGGCTGCCGCGCCGGCAGCCGCGGGCGGCGACGAGGCGCGTGCCACGCTGCGCGGCGTGGTGGCGGCGTGCCCGCGCTCCCCGCAGTGCGAGCCCAACCCGTGCCGCGCCGCCGGCGTCTGCACCGACGCCTGGTCCACCTTCGTGTGCGCCTGTCGCCGCCCGCACCTGGGGCACACCTGCCAGTACAGTATGTATGCCTTTAACATACTTGCATTCATTTTCACTCTTCATAAGAAAAGCCAAATTAGTAGTATTAACGCGTACATAATATAAACAAGTAAGTTAACCTCCTTGCACATCGTACTCCCTGACCCTGTGATATGTTCACCGTCCGCAGACTATACGGCCGCGACGTTCGGGCACGAGAGCCAGCCGCGCCGCTCCCGCGTCACCGTCGCCGTGCACGACGCCGCCCGCCGCGCCGTGCGCGCCGCGCTCGACGTGTCCATGTTCATCCGCACCCGGGAGCCCAGCGGACACATCTTCTACCTCGGCTCGCTGCCCCGGTACGTACCTACTTACGTACGGACATGATATGTCAAACTGTATCAATGACTGACTGGTAACGCTGTGTGTCCACAGATACGGGCAGACGGACGAGACGCTGGTGGCGGCGTCGCTGAAGAACGGCGAGCTGCTGGTGCACCTGCGCTTCAACCACACGCCCGAGGACTACACCGTGGGCGGCACGCGGCTCGACAACGCGCACCTGCACCTCATCGAGGTCCGTACCGGCTGCGGCGCGTCTGTAGTTAGTCAACGCGAGTGGGCGTTTCTACCGACAGGACTGTTGGCTGCGTGTTATAATATTCCTGTGTTTATAGCGTTCACGTTAATACAATCTACCACGAACATGTCGACTAAGGCTAAGGGTTTATTAATTACGTGTACTGAGAAATTTGTCACTGGGAACACAAGTACTTAATTATGAAGAAGTTAACTTATTACTTCATAATAATGCAGTAATTAAAAATATTAGTTTATTCTCCAAAATTTTATTTCTATAAAATATGCCTTAAATTATTGTTGTTTAAAATGTATGTATTTAATCAATTTGAAATGCAGTTATGATAGTAAATATTAAAAGCCATTGTTCTACATATACATTACGTTTATCAGTTTTGTTTATTGTGACAGGTGGTGCGCAACTCCACTCTGGTGCAGGTGAAGCTGAACGGCACCGAGTACTTCCGCAAGTCCATCTCCGCGGCCAAGCAGCTCGACGCGCAGGTACACACACCTTCCCTTCATAATTATACCACGCTTTGTAATATTCCTGGGGTTCCGGTTCCGGTGATCGTAAAGTAAACATCGTACCAACAACTCGCTGTAATACTAGTTCGCATTTCTGCAAATAACAACCACAACAAGTCACAAATATCATAAACATTTAATGTAGTGCTCAAGAAACACAGTGGATTCATGTTTTGGAGACAAAAGTTTATAAGTGTAGTGATTAATCTAAATATTATGCCAACCGCTTGATACAAACAAAGAGGTCAGTAAACATCAAACAATAGAAAGCTAACCTAACAACTAGCAAAGACAATAGACTATCAAGGCTGCCAACCTACAATTCAGTGTTATCGTATTACAAATCCGTGCTGCCTGCTATCTGTGTTCCCTGCTACAACTCATCCGGTAATCCGGCGGATCCGGCATCAATATACGTGGTTTTATATTATGGCAAAATAACTTATTTTTGTAATAAATTTTCAATACTCAATCCTCAGTATTCAATATTTTATTGCTATCATAATTTTACAGATGGCAGTTTTAAAAATTATAGAGAACTTATACAATACAAAGTAAAATTATGCACCTAGTTTAGGTATTGCAATGCAGGAGAGGACATTTTGTGGTCATTTTAAATTAAATAAATTATTTGGATAATATTCGTTATACCTATTTACGTCTAATTCATTCATACTTACGAGTATTTATTTATCAATTAAGTATTACGTGGATCGCCGTCGATCGATTGGTGTGGTTGAAACCGTCGATCGATTGGAGTGATAATACCCTCAATAGTCACTGGAGGAATATCAGCCTCTAACAACTCAGGGGTGGCGTCAGACTATTGTAGGCCATCACGCCTACTGCGGGTTGGCGGGCTACATATACCTTCATATAAATGTATAGGTGCATGGGATTATTTTACTACTATTACCAACTACTATTACCCCTGAGGGTAGCGTCAGACAATTATAGGCCATCACGCCTACTGCGACGTCGACCGGTCGATGTCGATCGATTGGTGTGTTAGTAACCGTCGATCGACGTCGACTGTTCTATTCTGCGATCAATCGATTGGTGTGGTAACACCCTAATACAAACCAGTGTGACCATTCGAAACTAAGTGTTGCCTTCAAATTAAAACACATATTCACCAAAACGGGAAAATTTTGGGACAAATTTAACAGAATGCGTCAACGAAAAATTATCTACATTCATTGAAGAAAACAAAAACTTGAAAAAGAAAGTTAAGAACTTAGAGGAGAAGATTAAAACTATGCATGTAGAAAGAAAAAGAAATAATTTAATTTTATTCGGAATGAGTGAAGAGGACCAAAGGGAGTCTCTGATCGAAAATATTATCAATCTCATTGGAAAAGACATGAACATTCACATTCAACCACATGAAATAAACAGTGCTTGCAGGGTTGGTGAGAAGAAGAACAACAAAACAAAACCTTTGAAATATTGAATAGCCACTTTAAAAAAAGACCAGCAAGAAGATGGACATGGATATCACCGGATGGAAGATATACAAACGAAATAGACTATATCCTTACGAATAAAATAAATCCTTTGATGATTGTGGGATTATCTCGAACCTCAACTTCGATAGTAACCACAGAATGTTCCGAGCACGTTTAAGTACTGAAAACTCTTCAAATTTTAGTCGACCCTTTAAAATAAAGTAGCTAAATACTAACAGTAAAATACCGACTACAACCAACAAAGAAAACCTTAATTCTTGGACAAAAACATTCATTCAGAACCATAGTACGCAAGAAAAATATAACACACTAGACGAAATACTGACAACAGAACCAGACAATAAAATCAAAGACAAACCCAACACAACAGACAACATATCAGAAGAAACTAAAAAGTTCGTCGGAGAAAGATCTAAGCTCATTCATATCAAAAACAAAGCAAAAAGTATCTACTACTATCAGAGATAAAATGACAAAGTTAAGTAAAGAAATAAAAACGCAAATTAGAAATGATCGAGAGCATCACAGACTTTAAAACTTTGAAAAACATATCATCACGACTGGGCGCATCAAGAAAGCAGTGAAAGTTTTGAATGACAAAACCAATTGGATACCTAACATGAAAAATCAGCATGGCGCAACAAAAACAAAAAGAACAGATATAATATCAATAGCTACTAAATTCTACAAACGCTTGTATTCCAGTAAATAACCTAGACGAAACGGATCTAAATATCTATGAGGACGTGCCACCTGTAGTTGAAGACGAGATAATTAAAGCTATTGAAACACAGAAAAGCGATAATGCACCTGGACCTGACTACGTAACTAACGAACTACTGTTAGACTGTAAAAGAGAACTTGCACCTATTCTAAAACATATATTTAATGATATATTAAATACTGAAATTATACCTACTCAATGGACCACTCTACAATTATATTGCTCCACAAAAAAGATGACAAGAACCAACTAAATAATTAATAGACCCATCAGCTTAATGTCCAACCTATATAAAGTATTCGCACAAATTATTCTTGGAAGAATAACAGGGACTCTCGTTGAAAACCAACCAAGAGAACAAGCCGGGTTTAGATCAGGGTACTCGACTCTGGATCACATACATGCTGTAAGACAGGTCTTTGAAAAGAATAAAGAATATAATATACCTTTCTATTGTTGCTTCATAGATTACGTTCTATTCAGTTGCGTACGTATCTGGCTATGTCTGAAAAAGCAGGGAGTTGAAGAGGAATACATCAGGATTTTGAAAAATATTTACTCAAATAGTACATCCAAGATAAAATTAGAACAACGGGGAAAAGAAATAAATATAAATAGAGGCGTACGCCAAGGAGACCCACAATCTCAGAAGTTATTCACTGTCGTCCTTGAAGAAATCTTCCGCAAACTAAACTGGGACAAATACGACCTGAACATAAATGGAGAACAACTAACCCACTTACGATTCGCTGTTGATATTGTAATATTCGCTGCATCTAAAACTGATCTCCAAAACATGAAGATGGACCTTGAGAGAGCCTCACAGTTGGCCTAGCAATGAATACCTCTAAAAATGCAGCTATGACAACAACTGCAACTAGCGACCCTATTATACTGAACGGGAATCCCATCGAATACGTGACAGAGTTCACATACTTAGGTCATATGATCTCAACAACAAAGTTAATGTCAAAAGAAATACACAAGAATAGGCAAGGCTTGGAAAAGCTACTGGAGACTGAAAGAAATCATGAAAAACAAGGAAGTTAAGATTTTCATCAAGAAGAGGAGAGGAGAAGATTTTCATAAAAATTCGAGTAATTATGGAGTATGAGTACCGTCGTGGCAGCAAAGCGGCACAAGCGGCACGCAACATCAACGACGTTTACGGAGCGAACACTACAAACGAACGCACCACCCGTTATTGGTTTACCCGCTTCCGTTCTGGAAATTTTGACCTGAAAAATGAACCCCGTGGTTTTCCGAAAACTTTGGTCGACAATGACGAATTAAAGGCAATTGTGGAAGCTGATGAAACTCAATCCACGGCTGAATTAGCAGCAGTTTTCGACGTTAGCATCAAAACAATATTGGTCCATTTGCGTCAAATTGGCAAGGTAAAAAAGCTTGACAAATGGGTACCCCACGAACTCAATGACCGCCAGCGCGAAGTACGCGTGGAGACGTGCCTTGCACTGCTCAGCAGGCATACAAATTAAGGAATTCTGAACCGCATTGTTACTTGTGACGAGAAATGGATGCTGTTTGACAATCGTAAGCGCTCAGCAAGTTGGTTGGACCCTGGTTCAGCACCCAAACAATGCCCTAAACGAAAACTTACCCCTAGAAAAGTGATGGTCACTGTTTGGTGGTCTAACGCGGGTGTAATTCATCACAGCTTCTTGCCAAACGGGACAAGCATTACATTACTGCAGATGTGTACTGTGAAGAACTGAACACAATGATGGAGAAGCTCGCACGTCTCCAACCAGCTTTGGTCAATCGTTCGGCTCCACTGCTCCTGCACGACAACGCGCGACCTCATACTGCACAGCAGACGGTCTCCAAGCTACAAGAGTTGGGGTTGGAAGTTCTCCGTCATCCGCCGTACTCACCAGACCTTGCGCCTACAGACTTCTACTTTTTCCAGAATTTGGATAACTTCTTGGCGGGAAAAAAATTCAATACCCGAGAGGCAGTACAAAATGCCTTTGAAGAATTTGTTGCCTCCCGTCCAGCTGATTTCTTCAAGAAAGGCATCAATAAGCTACCAATGCGTTGGCAAAGATGCATTGATTGCATGGGTGATTATTTTGATTAATAGAAATAAAAAATATAAAAAAAAATACGCTTCATTTATTTCGTGAAAAATGGCAATTTCATAGGTAAAGACCTAATATTATGGGGTGCTGAAAAATGGAACAAAAACTTAATTTTTTGGCGCCCCAGAAATTTAAAGAGGAAACGCGGAAGACAATTACTAAGATGGGAAGATGACAGTAAAGCAACGGCAGGCAAAACTTGGACCAGGATAGCTCTAAATAGAAGAGACTGGAAAGAATGGAGGTGGCCTTTACCAAACAGATCAGACTGTCGATGTCGAGAGTTATCATTGTTGTATATATTAGTGTAAACATTTGTTAATATCTGAATAAAGGCTTATATTATTATTATTGTAATACATGACTAATCCTCACTAATCCTCGTATCCTCTGCGTAGGTCCTGTACTTGGGCGGGCCGCCGCCGGTGCCAGCTCCGCCCAGCTCGCCGGCGCCGGGCGCGGCCGCATCCCCCGCGTCCCCCGCGCCCCCCACCGCCGCCCCGCCCGCCGACGCGCTCGACGACTACCGCGACGAAGACTTTTTCAAAGGGGTCATACAGGACGTGCAGGTACAACTCTGCATTCCTCGGCTCAGCTAAGATTTAAGGTTTGCTTTCGGCAGTAAGTTGCAAAGACCCGCCTACGTATTCATTTATTGTACGTTGCGCTAAAAATAGCAACATGCAGCATTCTAATTTAAAATTCAGATTAGTAACGCCTCGGTCTCAAGTCGCACCACTCGATCGTTTCAACGGAATTCAATATCTGAACGTAATGGATTATAATTAGTTCACTGAGACCTCAATCCGGTGTCGCAAGTATGCATCTCATAAATGGGATATATACGACTGGATATGACAGAAACCTCCCCACAGGTATCCAACGGCGTGAACGTGACAATAGTTCAACTCTTCCCGCTGGTCGCCTCCGACGTGTCGCTGCCGCCGGAGTTCGGCGTGGTGCACCTGCCCGCGGCCGGCGTGCTCCCGGGGCAGGTGTCGGACGACGCGTGCGCCTCGACGCCGTGCCGGCACGGTGCGCCGTGCGCCACCACGTGGAACGACTACACGTGCGCCTGCCCGCGCGGCTACAAGGGCAAGCAGTGCGCCGAGGTGGAGTTCTGCCAGCTGCAGGGCTGTCCGCGCCACTCGCTGTGCCGGAATCTGAAGCAGGGGTGAGTGGAGGGCGACTTGGAAACTGTAACGTAACAAATCAGATACGACAAAATTAAAAAGATACATAAAATTCACTATAAAAGTAAAAGTAATCTTTAAAAGTAGCCTTGACCGCGCGAGCTTTAGGTAACATGCGCTTGTCGTCTGCTGCGGATCTCTCAGGATCTCAATCAATCATTTTAAACTTGTTTACCGCACGTACAGCTATGAGTGCGTGGCCAACGCCACCTTCGACGGCATCAACACCACCCTGCAGTATTCGCTGGCGGCCGGCCTGGACCCGGCGCTGCCGGTGGAGCCGCCCACCAGGCTCAGCATCACCTACCGCACGAAGCTGGGCGGCACGCTGCTGATGGCTGCACACAATGGTGAGTCTGCACTGTCGTTGGGTCACAGGGTGTATTGTGGAGAGCGAGCAAATGCTTCCTTTGAGCTTGTTGAGTCCTTACCGTTCCAAAATCAGCATCAAGTTTCAAAAGATAATGAATAGGCACCTCTTGGATAGGCATGTAATATCATTAGGCGGATAGCAAACGCTTGTCCCATTTCCAATATAAAATATATCTCAACGATAAATGATTTTGTTTAGAGTTGAGTTATATGTTCTAATGCTTGTGTCTCACAGGATCGTGGTTCAGCGTGGGCGTGTACCGCGGGCGCTGCACGCTGCAGTGGAAGCTGGGTGCGGCGTGGCCCGTGGCGCGCCGCCTGGCCGCGCCCGCCCCGCCGCCGCAGTGGGCCAGTCTGCGTGTGACGCTACAGCGCGGCCTTATACAAGGTCAGTGTCTTCTGCGGCACATTTCAACAAGAAATCCCTTTAAGCATTACAATTTCTCTCCATCAAAAGCTGTAGGTTCTCTGACTCGCTCGTTCCCTTACAGCATCGTTTACGGACGCGGAAGGCGCGGAGGAAGGCGGGTTGTCGGCGCCCATCGACGTGGAGGCCTGGCAGCGCCTCATGCTGCACGGCAACATCTACCTGGGCGGCGCGCCGCACGACGTCGGCCTGGAGGTGAGTCACGAAGGCGGTAGTTGCGGGCAACTCGTAGCCTAGCACGCTTGGCTACTGCCGGTCGTCAGAGTTTAATAATAATAATAATCATTTATTTGCAAGAATGTGTACAATAAGATGTTCTTGATAATAGAATTCCCAATTCACAAACTGCCAGATATAGGCGTGTAAATATTATTTGGTTTAAATGTAGGTACCTACTCTCACAACAATTTAATCTAAAGCTAACATGTCTAAATGTTGACGCTTTACTCAGCCGTCTTAGTGTTGCCAGTTTTCTTTGTATTTGTTTATGGATAGAAACACGAGTAGAGATTACATTTAATCTTACAGTTAGGGTTATTCAAACAAAAGAAAATGTTTACTACCACCTCTGTTGAAGGTAAAAAACAATGGAAAAAAGAACAATGGTTTTTCAAAGCTCAAAACCGAAATAATAATAAGAAAATTGTTGTAACATTACATGAAAAGCTTAGAAATATTTTTTTTATAAAATGATGCTTAAGAATATAAAACATCTAAACATAAACAATACATTTTATTTTGATAAATATAAATCGCTGAAAAACTAGTAGTAATTTTGGCATCAAACATTTTTACATTAAAAAAATTTCAGAATTAAAATATTTAAAAATAGACTATGCAGTGCCCACGCTTGCCGCGCGACGATTTCTTTAAAAGTATCAACATACGATATACCATAACGATTTTATACAGCGACCAGCACGTCCCACGGCGCCACTCGCCGCAGTACTGGCATTCTAATGTTACTGTTCCAACTATAGTATTGTGTACAGTTGGAGTGCGGCCGACAGTTGCCTGTATGACGTTGACATCTGCCAGTACCACACGATACGTCTGTGGCGTTACGTTATACGCATTAAACTTTGCTCAATTTTTCTTTCAATTAGATTTTATTTGTAGACTAGAACATTCTGGTCGGTTTTAATTTAATTTACTACAGTTATTAATGATTTAATATATTACGAATGTGGTAGATCTGAAATACTAAGTCTTAATTTGTAAATCGCGGCAAATGTCAAGAGTGAAACGAAACGTTACTGAAACTGTCACCCGCAAATAGTGAAATCACATTTTGAATTTGCAGTTCCAAGTCTACTTCACAATCGATTTATGTACCTAATTATAGTTTTAAAAACTAGATTTAAAAAATCAAATTAAAATAAATGACTAGATTTGTGTGTGTGTCTAGCAATGCGAATTGCTTTTAAATTACATTATCTATGGACGGCGGATGGATGGCAATAAACATTTATTTTTTTATTTTATCTAATAGTTTATTATTTAAAATTTAAATTTTTATATTGAAATACATATTGTATTAAGTTAGTTTAGTACTAAAGTGTTGTGTGTCGCCGCGACAGGCTACGGAGGCGACGACGGAGGGCGGCGTCATCGAGTATACGGAGGGCGAGGAGTTCCCGCTCGACAACGTCAGCGGGGAGTACTTTAAGGTACAAGTAGAAATTGCTGTCAACTCTTAAGCGGTAGCAGCTCTCTTAGCGCTTTCAAAAATGATTGAAACCTCTCTTTACCCGTCTACCAGAAGGAGAGAGATGCGTGCGGTGGATATTCATAAACCTAGCAGGAGACCCGCCTGGTGGCGACGCGCGCACCTCCTTTGACGTCGGCGTTTTATTTTTTTTAAGTAGTGTGATTATTATATCGCCTAATGGTGCGTTGCCGGCCGCGGGCTTGAGTCGGCGCCACTGTCCGGGACACTACCACGCACACGTGGCGGTCCAACCAGGACTGCAGCCGCCAGAACTAAACAAAGATACTCTATTCTAGTCTCAGTTGTGAAAGTTATATTAATTCCCGGAATTCCCGTGGCAACAAGAAAAATAACACAAGTGGTTGGGTTTTTTGATTTGTCCAGTTCAGCAGCTTGCTACTACTATATTGAATCATGTTTATATCGAAGCTTGTAACGAACGCGTGTCCGCAGGGCTGCATGGGCGAGGTGCACGTGGGCGCGTACCTGCTGCCCTACTTCACGGCGGCCGAGCTGTACGGCGCGGCGGGCGCGGCGCGCGGGCCGCACATGGCGCTGCGGGCGGGCGCGGCGTGGGGCGCGGGCGAGGGCGTGGGCTGCGTGCTGTGCCTGGACGCGCTGTGCCGCGCCGGCGCGCGCTGCCGCGACGTGCGCTCCGACTACACGTGCGCCTGCCCGCCCGGCCGCCAGGGCGACTACTGCGAGGTTGTCCTGCAACATTCACTTAAAAGCAATTTTCTTTTTACTTCATAAATTAACATTGTAACTTAATAAAACATCATAGCTTGGAATCTATTACTAACCCTTTCACCGACAGTCCGCTCTAGCGGGCTCTGTATTCGTTCACATGACTAGCCTTAGTGGCGCTCCCCACGCACCCGAGCGGCATCCAGCGCCGCTCGCACCGCACTACACAAGCCTTACTTCTGTCTAACGCCGACTGTGTGCGCAGATCGACGTGGACGAGTGCGCGGACGCGGCCTGCGCCAACGGCGCCACCTGCGTGGACGGCGTGGCCAACTACACGTGCGTGTGCGCACCTGGGTACACCGGCCCGCTGTGAGTCTCATTGTTTCAGTATTTTTAAGTTTTTGTACAAACTGTGTGCGTGGTTCGCGGCGTGTGTCGACAAGTATGTACTTTCATCCGCAAATTTCTTTAATTAGATCGTTGGATGACTGAATCTCAGTATACATTACAGTGTCTGTGAATATGAATATTTTAATGACAACTCAAAACTCAAACGAGACACAGCTAAAGGCGCTGTTTGGCAATCAAGTGCGAGGACTGTTTTATTTTAATAACTTTTCCTTATAATGCATCAACATATTATTATATTCACATATGGAAATTTAAATTTGAAGTATGAAAAGTCGCAAAGAAAATTTTACAATGAAATCCTTTACACCGCTTAAAACAATTCTGCCCCGCAACCAATCTAACAATCCTACACAGTTGCGAGGAGGACATCGACGAGTGCGCGTCCTCGCCGTGCCTGAACGGCGGCACGTGCACGGACGGCGTGGGCGCGTTCACGTGCGCGTGCGCGGGCGCGTGGCGCGGCGAGCGCTGCCAGCTGCGCGCGAGCCGCTCGTGCGCGCAGCGCCCCTGCGTGCCGCCCGCGACCTGCACGCCCAGGGAAGGTACGTGCAAGTTGACAGCTGTTACTTAACGGAAGCTCAGTGTTTAAGAAATAATAATAGATGCTGTAGTCCCATATGTAGTAAATATATTGAACTATAATTAAAAATAAAAATGACGATTATTTTAATCATTGGTTAGAAATGAAACAAACAAACAGCGTCTCCAATATATCATGTAGTAAAAATCATTAAGAAGTAGACATTCCAAGCCGGTTAAAGTTTTTCAATTGATAGCACGGCGCGACTCCCCGCTAGTGCAATAACTTTACTTGCTGTCTATTCCCACGGCGTGTTCGTGGCGGGGAAACGAACTAACCCAGTTTACTGTCGCTCTATTAGATATATTCGGAACTTCGAACTAACGGGCCGTTGTTCAATTTTATTAGCTTAATTACACAATGCGAAAATCCTTACTGTTTAGCAACTTACACCACACGAATTTAATTATTATGTTTTGATAACTCACCCGTCTTGTCAAAGATTTCACTCTACGTACTTTCTTTCATTCCTAGTGTGTGATATATTTAACGAAATTTGTTATTTAACTGGTATATTCAATAAAGTAGCTTCTAAAACGTTTAAGTCTGTCCAAACAAGTCATCAAAACTGTAATGAATGTCAAGTTGAATGCGGTGTTCTGTACATGAGTTGGTCCTGGCGGCAGACCCGGCGACCGGCAACAACTACACGTGCGAGTGCTCGGCGGGCTTCCGGGGCGTGCACTGCGAGCTGGCCTTCTGCGCCGTCACGCCCTGCGTGCACGGCCGCTGCCGCGACGACACCGCGGTGAGTGCTGGCTGCAACGCCGTCAGAGAGTTGTTATTGTTGTTACTTTTGATTCGCAATAGCAGGAAATTACAGATATATCCTTTAAATTTTAAACTTAAAAAAAGAATCTTTGTGGTAATTTCAAACCGAAAGTGAAAATGATAAAAATAAATGGTCAACATGGTGAATGGATTTTGAGTTTTAATAAGAATAATAAATAAATTAATAATAAATTCCCAGACAAACAGTAAGGCACCAAAGTAAGCAGAGTTTGTGTTATGGACGACCAGACTGAACTGGGCTGGAGCCCAGAATACACATACATATACAGGGTGTCCAAAAATTCAACATCAAGCCGTAACGGGATGATAGGATAGATGGTAACCATCATCAGAAAAATCAGAATAAAAATCAATCCCATAATCTTTAGAAATTATGGGCATTAAACAAATCGAGGAAAATTTCTCAATTTTTAACCAAACATTTTCGAGATATTTTGTAAATTTTGAATTCATAGTTCGTCAAAAAGTGTTATTTCTAAGGAAATTTGGGGCAATTGTGCTATTAGTTTTTTTATTGTGATTGAAGATGTGTTATTTAGGGTTATGGTGCCACTTTTTAAATAAACAAAAATAACCAACACTAACCACAATAACCAAAAAATGGTTAAACATTGAGAAATTCTGCTCTTTTTGTTTAATGCCCATAGTTTCTAAAGATTATGGGATGGATTTTTATTCTGATTTTTCTGATGATGGTTACCATCTATCCTATCGCCCCGTTTTGGCTTGACGTTGAATTTTGTCATATGACGTCATACATACAGACGCGATCCACAATTTGTTGTCAACTTGTTATTTTATTGCTCCGGTGTAGCCGCCGCGCTGTGACTGCGAAGAGGGCTGGGAGGGCCCGCTGTGCGCGACGGAGCAGGACGCGTGCGTGGCGGCGGGCGAGGCGGCGTGTCTGCACGGCGGCCGCTGCGTGCCGCGCCCCGCGCTGCACTGCGACTGTAGCGGCACAGGTACGTGACTTGCTAACAAGAAGAAGTCTCCTCACCTGCGCGCCGGTCGCGGCGTCCTGGGGCTTGCATGTGTACCATGACTTCAAGTTGTTTTTTGTCGAACACCCCGCGCACGGGGGGCTGCTGTCAATTGGTGGGGCACGGTGGGGTGGCCACAGTACACTATTGTGACATCTTCATCAAGGCTTTTATTGTCCTCGTTGATTTTGGTTTCTATCGACTCCTTGAAATGACTGAGTACCTTATAATATTCAAATAGGTGTTTCCTCTTTGGCACGCTTCTAGCAGAGTCTTAATGCGGTACACTCCTCACTGTACTCCAGACTGTCCAAGACAGCACTGGGCACCTGCAACGTACCCAGAACGCGCCAGGTCCTGGGCACCGGTACGGGTGCTTCGTGTCGATTGTGCCACGCTTGCCTGCCTGGGTTGGCAGACTTGTACACATACCTCCGAAATAATTTCTTATGTATGTGGATTTCCTCGCGATGTGTTCCTGCACCGTTGGAGCAGTCGGCTTCATGTACTCAAGTTGTAAACTCATTGCTACATTCGGCAGTCGCGGGCATCGAGCAGCCAGCGCTGAAACCGCTGCGCCGCCGACGCGACACGCAAACACGATGATTTACCAGAAAACTAAATCACGCGCTCGACCATAACAACAACAATTCAAAAGACACAAGAGAAATCAGTTCAATCATTCAGAATCCGGTTTAGAAATAAATAACTTTCTTTAAAATTATTTTGAAATCATCCATGGCTTGTAAACATGTAGAGCCATCTGTTAAGATGCTTTATACCTACATTTTGGTTAAATGGTAAAAAACCCTAAAGGTTTTGAAACTCTTAAACAGTTGACCTTCGTTGCTGAGTGACTGCAAACATTTGGCGTTGTGGATCTAAGCAGCGTCACTTCATATTTGTAATATGTGTTTGACTAAACATGGATTTTTGAAGCCTTTGAGTTAAAAGAGCGTCAATTATATCTATGACCGTACATATCATATTGGTAAGCGCAAGTCGGACGCGAACACGAAGGGCCTCACTGGGCGCGGCTTTAATTACGGCACTTCGAAATTCAAGCAGCGGAGGTTTAGCCATGAGCTTCCCGTTGCGACCTGTGCTTAAGGAACCAAAAAAAGTATTCACATACAATATTATTACGTCACAAAATAACTTAACTTTTTCTGAAAATCCAACTCCTTTTAAAGTTTCCTTTTTATTCAAACTCTTTTTAAATAGTTTACAGTGAGCTCAACTCATTTGACTCCGCCTCTGCAGTAAACAGCCCAGCGCATGTAACCTTTTCCCCAGTTTGTGTTACGTATAAGTAACACAAACGTCTAAGACAATGAATATGTACAAAAAATACAATAAATGTGTTAGACGGTGATTTAATAATTTGGCTTTGTCTTTAATGCTATGTTTTCCGGATCCGAAGAATCCGAGACAAGACTACGGGCATCATCTCTCAACTATTGCATGCCAAAACATTTAGTTAAACTAGCTGGATACATTGTTTTAGTCTCGGGACGAAAGCATAATCAGTTTTGTTAATTCGTTTAATTTACCAACTGTTTGTTGTATACTATTATAGATATAAACTAGAATTTTACATTAATAACATATACAGGATATATTCTGCATAGTTTTCATTTCTTTAAATTCATGAAAAACACCCACCTATGCTGGACGTACCGCAATCACAGATAGTTCCTAAAGAGCGAGCTTCACTACGAAACGTCGATACTCTGGCAACGCTGTAAACACATTATTGGGCTAATTTTGAAGTTTACATGTCAATTACCTTTTTCCTGTTAGGAATCCTTTTAATTTCATAATAGTAATCGTTTATTTCAGACCATCCATATTATGTTAGTTACAAATTACTAATGAACTATGTTAGTAAAGCAAAACAGATTATATGTACATTTTTTTTACAATAACAAATATAAACAATACATAATTATGCATTCCTTTTTTATATGAAAATCGTTCCAGTATTTATATATCGTACTGTCCACCTTCCCGTACAATACTTGTAGAACACTGTTAGGACTATTACAGATTCGAAATTTTAGGGAAGCAATCCTCTTCCTTAAGATGGCACAAAAGTCATCGACCCTTGCTTCGGCGAACACAGTCGATGCGCTGCAAAACCGCGGTAGTCCGGACAGCGCTCTGAAACCATTATTAGCTCCATGCGCTTTGTTCGTGAATGTTTCCCGGAGGCTGCACGTGTACGAAGTTTGCCAGTAAGCTCTAAATAGTGTAATTTTCACTTTATCTGTACACCGTGCAAACCTCCGAGCCAACATGTTTGTGCGCACAGCGAGAGCCTTACGTTCCCTCTCGATGTCATCATCGTCATTAAGTTTTCAGTAATTACATGTCCTAGGTATTTAAATTTATTTACTCTCTTACTTGTTACTTCGTCGAGTATTGTATCAGGTACATGTAGTGGTAGTTTACCCTTTGCACGAAAGATAAGTAGTTCGCACTTTTGTACATTATATGCTAGGCCGAGCTCTACAGCATAGGATTCGCACAGTCGTACGAGCTTTCTCGTAGCACCAATTGAAAGGGCTCAACAACACCATGTCATCCGCGTAGTGGATATTGTTCCATCTATGGAACATCCGACATTGGTGTTCCTGATTTAGATAACAATTATTTTTATACACACAATTTAAAACGTTCCTTGTTTTCACAAAAACTCAACTGTTAAGCGGGACCGTCGCCTGTTTATTTCATTGTTATTCTAAAATGCCATTAAGAGTGCGCTGTATTAACTGTATCTTATAGAATGAAAATATTAATTTCAGTACCTTTTAATTAAAATTTTTTTATGATTTAATGTCCAGTAGCTTAGTGCGTATTAGCCCTGCCTCAGACGCCGGAGGTCCCAGGTTCGTGTTCTGGTCGGGGCATTTATGCTGTATGGTCATCCCAAGCTCTGTTTACTTTGGGGCCAAACAGTCGGTGTGTTTGCCCGGGGATTCATTATTATTATAAAATATTCAAAAATAAAAAATATTCTAATCAAAATTGTTAACGTTTCGGACACAATGTGCACGGGCGCAACACCTGACTGTTGAGCGCTAAAATGTAGCGTAAACAAAGTAAATCCGCGGCGCGACACGCTCGCCGCAATCATATCGCAACCGTGGCCAAAGATAACCACGATAACGCGCCGCTGGCTCTCAAACTTTACCCAAATACTCCTCACACATCAATCTTCATTCTGCAGGTCAGTTTCCGATGCCCCTACGCTCGTTCAATGCTCTAAAAGTTTCATTGTAACATTGAAATAAGTCCAGCAATGGGTTTTCCTCCAGCTGTAGTGTGATGTAATTCATTTCAAACTATTATAAGTAGTGTGCGTAAATTACAAAAGAAACATCGAGTGTCGGCCCGCGAGTCACGCCGCGTCGCACTTAGTGAATCACTGGCCGCCTATAAAGGCCATCGCGACGAATATTTTCTGTACATTTCGTGTGAAAGTGAGTTTATATAAATTAGGATGTGGCTTAATAGTGATGTGCGGAAATAAATGTCAGTGATGGCGTTATGGTGGCCGTGGATCATCGGGCTACTAGGTCAGTCTCAAGGTTATCTTGTATGACAGGATTCATGCATGCACTTTTAAAATATGACAATGAGATAGGAGCTTCGAGTGAGAACATCTGTGTAGCACTCATCAAACAAACGATTCCAGCAGATATAACTTGATTCACGTAATACAGATAAGATTAAGGAGTGCTGAAACTACCCCGGTTCAAACAAATCCTATACAACATTCTGAGTTTCCTTTTAACAAATATTGATGTATTAGGAAAGTACCATATTCTCTCATATTTAACAGTTACGACTATAAATATTTAACTTTTCTAATATGTAATTAGAATCTTGCTCTGTTTTCTAGATTTAACTTTAAAGACATTGCTTATAGTTAAAAATCTCAAATCTGCCGCATGTGTGCTGATACATTTAACTCCCTAGTACTTATTCTAGAATTGTTTAGTTGTTAAACAGTTCAATAAAGATTTCTTAAACATTCATAAGTGTTTCAATAAATTTGTATGCCGTTGTGGCGGCGCGCAGTCCGCTTTAGGTACAATGGCGTTACGAGCTACGCCGAGGGACTTGTCAAGGATAGGGCGATGACGATACGATCTGAGAGTCTGGGGAAGTTTAGCACTTATGGAAATTACAATAAGATCGCTGCAAAGTTCAAGTCGTTCCCATTGATTTGCACGTCTAATTGACGGGAGGATGTTCGATTTCTAATCACGATTTCAAAATATTTATAACATCATTTATTTTTTATTGATTTATACAATTAGCCATTTTGAACGCAATGGTTATAACTTGTGTTGAAATACTTATTTTTCGTAGACAGATTGTATTACCTTTTGTAAATACCTATTTCTTGTAATTAATATAATATTCATGCAATTTTGACAAAAGAGTGCCGAGGGATTTTTTTTCCGTCGGTTGTTTTCCCTCCCAGTGTACATGAACATCTTTTAAACCCCGAAGTTAAGGTGTATACACGCAATCTCGATAAAGATGAAGGAAAGTAAGACTTTCAACAAGAGTATTTTTTTTACCTGTGATGAAATGAATTATTTAGAAAATTATAATATTTGTTTATTTTGAACTTTATTTACAAAAAATTTTAAGTTAATAAAATAAAGGATAACTAATTGTACAAATACCAACAAGTTTAGCTGCATGCCGCTTTGTCTCTAAGTTAGTCTTTAATTTCCTGAAACAATATTATGAATTTTAAAATTAAAAAATATTAAAATCATGATATTGTTTCAGAAAACTAATAATTTATGTTTGGACAATAAAGTATTTCTTCCTTTATCATAATAAAGTAGTTATAGTTGGTAGAGTAAGTTTTTTATTAAACCACGTGGGGCTCTAGCTAGCTTGTATTGCTTTTGCAACATACAGTTGATGAAGGTGTGTGTGTGTGTGTGCAGGGTACAGCGGCGCGCGCTGCGAGGTGGACGTGGACGAGTGCGCGGTGGGGCTCGTGTCCTGCGGCACCGGCCGCTGCCAGAACCTCGAGGGCTCCTACACGTGAGTGTTATATATCAAGTAGCGTTGTGTGCTGTCCGCCTGAGAGCTGTACATGCCCGCACAATCAGGACCTACTCACTACACCAACTGAAGCCATGAGTTGCTTCGTGACTATAGTCGTCAAGAGTACTCTTACAAGGAGACAAAATTACCAAGATTGGTCCAAAACTGTCACCTCCAACAATATCCTCGAAAATTATATTAAATATAAATAAGTTGTTCCCGTTGCAGCTGCATCTGTGAGGCTGGGTACTGCGGCCATGACTGCCTGCTGCGCGACCCGTGCTTCGACCTGGCCCTGGGCGACGCGGCGGCGGGCGCGGGCGGCGGCGGGAACGCGTCGGGCCCGTGCGCGCACGGCGGCGCGTGCTCGCAACGCTGCAGCGCCGCGGTGGACTACGTGTGTCTGTGCGCGGACGGCTGGACCGGCCGGAACTGCACTGAGCTGGTGAGTGTCCACTTCTAGCGGCTTATATGTGCTGTTATAAAACATAACGGAGTATTCACCGCATTACGTTTTATTTAATATAATAAATCGTGAAAACTCAAGGAAATTTATGAAAATAACAGCGATTTTTTTATATTATTGATGCTGTACGGTTTGCACAAACCGCACAATTTGGCATGTTCCGCGAGTCAGCATTAGTCCAAATAATTTATTTTAATTGTAAAAATCAATCAGAACTGCATTAGCCTCCACGGCATCAACACAACTTCAACTGAACTGTGAAACTGCGTTCTCAATAAAGAAAATCATCACCTATTGGTTTTCCTCTCCAACTCAGCCACCACAAAAACTTAACTTTGAAGATTGTGTGGTCTACAGACCATACAGATGCCATCCAATGTGTTATATAAAGACGAAGATACCAAAGTCTTGCTGGCACTCTTGATTACTGTTGTGCTGTTTTAATTCCTTCATCAACTTGTCACATGTCAGTAATCTACATTTTATCTTCTTCCCGTAGTTAGAAAGCTTTGGCATAATTATAATGAGAAATATTTTGCTTTCTAAATAAAACATATGAAAGATATCAAAAATGCCGCCAACTAGGCAAGTGGCAACATCGACGTCTGCAGGTCGCCGCGGTCCACTGTGGTGTTCAAGTCTACTGAACGTTAGCTCTGATCGCCCTGCTGATATCTAAATAAATATAACCTTCGTCACTCTCCAGTACATCCGTCGTCGCTCTGATTCGGCGTGCAAGAAGGACAAACGATCATACCTTTACATTGACGTGAGTACGGACTGACGAGTTGTGTCGGATTCCAGGAGGGCGTGTCAACGGGCGCGTGGTCCCTCCGCTCGGGCTGGTGGGCGTGGGCACTGCTGTCGCTAGGCGCGCTAGCGGCGCTGGGCGCCGTGGGCTGGGCGATGGCGGCGCGCGCGCGCAGGCAGCGGGCCACGCGCGGCACCTACTCGCCCTCGGGTCAGGAGTACCGCAACCCGCGCCAGCTGCCCGCGCTCAAGCCGCCGCCCGAGGAGAGGCTCATATAGCAGAACAGGTTAGTTGCATGCAGCGTTGTTCTCAACTTCAAGCTAACTTACTCGTTCCCGCTTCCTGTAATAATTATTCATAATAAAAAATTTAATCGACAAAAGTATGATTATAGTCTTGTTAGTCAAAATGATTCGAAATACTTCGAATTTAAATTAGAAAATGTTATGTGTTATGTTGAATGAACGGTGTCAAAACTGTGATTCTTCATTAAATTCATTTATTTTCTACAAAATAATCAATATAAATTGAAAAAGTAAATCATTTTGTCAAAGCAATAAAAATCGTCAAAAGTTTAATGACGCTATAACATATTCTGTATTTCCTCATCTTGCCTTATTATGACCTGCATTTGCTGTTCAATGACCTTATCAAAAGTGTCGTGGTTTTTTGAAGATTTGGTCTTATTCTTCTCGATGGCAGCTTCCAGATTTCCATGAGCTCCAGATTCGAGCTCCAACTGTTTTAAGAGTTTCCCACATACGTTCTGTGGGATTTAGATCGGTAGCACTCACTGGCCACTGCATAACCCGAACACTGAACTCTTTTAACAACTGAGAGCACTAGTTCGAAATGCTCCTAGATGTAACCCGTGTACGGAACGACTTGATCTTCCAAAATCGTAGACTCCGCCATAGCAGACGGTTTCTCTTGTATAGCGCTGTCAATGAAAGCCACACCGTGCACCAGGTTCAGGCACGAGACTACTGCGCCGCCGCAGCTGCTGCCATCACAGTAACTGATAGTAACACGCGCATCGTTAATGACTTCGTGCGGCGACCGCGAACAGGGCTTCACTGAGAAATGACGTACACAATTATCTACAAAAGCTGCGCCGCAGCTGCAGCCATCACAGTAACTGATAGTAACACGCGCATCGTTAATGACTTCGTGCGGCGACCGCGAACAGGGCTTCACTGAGAAATGACGTACACAATTATCTACAAAAGCTGCGCCGCAGCTGCAGCCATCACAGTAACTGATAGTAACACGCGCATCGTTAATGACTTCGTGCGGCGACCGCGAACAGGGCTTCACTGAGAAATGACGTACACAATTATCTACAAAAGCTACGCCGCCGCAGCTGCAGCCATCACAGTAACTGATAGTAACACGCGCATCGTTAATGACTTCGTGCGGCGACCGCGAACAGGGCTTCACTGAGAAATGACGTACACAATTATCTACAAAAGCTGCGCCGCAGCTGCAGCCATCACAGTAACTGATAGTAACACGCGCATCGTTAATGACTTCGTGCGGCGACCGCGAACAGGGCTTCACTGAGAAATGACGTACACAATTATCTACAAAAGCTACGCCGCCGCAGCTGCAGCCATCACAGTAACTGATAGTAACACGCGCATCGTTAATGACTTCGTGCGGCGACCGCGAACAGGGCTTCACTGAGAAATGACGTACACAATTATCTACAAAAGCTGCGCCGCAGCTGCAGCCATCACAGTAACTGATAGTAACACGCGCATCGTTAATGACTTCGTGCGGCGACCGCGAACAGGGCTTCACTGAGAAATGACGTACACAATTATCTACAAAAGCTACGCCGCCGCAGCTGCAGCCATCACAGTAACTGATAGTAACACGCGCATCGTTAATGACTTCGTGCGGCGACCGCGAACAGGGCTTCACTGAGAAATGACGTACACAATTATCTACAAAAGCTGCGCCGCAGCTGCAGCCATCACAGTAACTGATAGTAACACGCGCATCGTTAATGACTTCGTGCGGCGACCGCGAACAGGGCTTCACTGAGAAATGACGTACACAATTATCTACAAAAGCTGCGCCGCAGCTGCAGCCATCACAGTAACTGATAGTAACACGCGCATCGTTAATGACTTCGTGCGGCGACCGCGAACAGGGCTTCACTGAGAAATGACGTACACAATTATCTACAAAAGCTACGCCGCCGCAGCTGCAGCCATCACAGTAACTGATAGTAACACGCGCATCGTTAATGACTTCGTGCGGCGACCGCGAACAGGGCTTCACTGAGAAATGACGTACACAATTATCTACAAAAGCTACGCCGCCGCAGCTGCAGCCATCACAGTAACTGATAGTAACACGCGCATCGTTAATGACTTCGTGCGGCGACCGCGAACAGGGCTTCACTGAGAAATGACGTACACAATTATCTACAAAAGCTACGCCGCCGCAGCTGCAGCCATCACAGTAACTGATAGTAACACGCGCATCGTTAATGACTTCGTGCGGCGACCGCGAACAGGGCTTCACTGAGAAATGACGTACACAATTATCTACAAAAGCTACGCCGCCGCAGCTGCAGCCATCACAGTAACTGATAGTAACACGCGCATCGTTAATGACTTCGTGCGGCGACCGCGAACAGGGCTTCACTGAGAAATGACGTACACAATTATCTACAAAAGCTACGCCGCCGCAGCTGCAGCCATCACAGTAACTGATAGTAACACGCGCATCGTTAATGACTTCGTGCGGCGACCGCGAACAGGGCTTCACTGAGAAATGACGTACACAATTATCTACAAAAGCTACGCCGCCGCAGCTGCAGCCATCACAGTAACTGATAGTAACACGCGCATCGTTAATGACTTCGTGCGGCGACCGCGAACAGGGCTTCACTGAGAAATGACGTACACAATTATCTACAAAAGCTACGCCGCCGCAGCTGCAGCCATCACAGTAACTGATAGTAACACGCGCATCGTTAATGACTTCGTGCGGCGACCGCGAACAGGGCTTCACTGAGAAATGACGTACACAATTATCTACAAAAGCTGCGCCGCAGCTGCAGCCATCACAGTAACTGATAGTAACACGCGCATCGTTAATGACTTCGTGCGGCGACCGCGAACAGGGCTTCACTGAGAAATGACGTACACAATTATCTACAAAAGCTACGCCGCCGCAGCTGCAGCCATCACAGTAACTGATAGTAACACGCGCATCGTTAATGACTTCGTGCGGCGACCGCGAACAGGGCTTCACTGAGAAATGACGTACACAATTATCTACAAAAGCTACGCCGCCGCAGCTGCAGCCATCACAGTAACTGATAGTAACACGCGCATCGTTAATGACTTCGTGCGGCGACCGCGAACAGGGCTTCACTGAGAAATGACGTACACAATTATCTACAAAAGCTACGCCGCCGCAGCTGCAGCCATCACAGTAACTGATAGTAACACGCGCATCGTTAATGACTTCGTGCGGCGACCGCGAACAGGGCTTCACTGAGAAATGACGTACACAATTATCTACAAAAGCTACGCCGCCGCAGCTGCAGCCATCACAGTAACTGATAGTAACACGCGCATCGTTAATGACTTCGTGCGGCGACCGCGAACAGGGCTTCACTGAGAAATGACGTACACAATTATCTACAAAAGCTACGCCGCCGCAGCTGCAGCCATCACAGTAACTGATAGTAACACGCGCATCGTTAATGACTTCGTGCGGCGACCGCGAACAGGGCTTCACTGAGAAATGACGTACACAATTATCTACAAAAGCTACGCCGCCGCAGCTGCAGCCATCACAGTAACTGATAGTAACACGCGCATCGTTAATGACTTCGTGCGGCGACCGCGAACAGGGCTTCACTGAGAAATGACGTACACAATTATCTACAAAAGCTGCGCCGCAGCTGCAGCCATCACAGTAACTGATAGTAACACGCGCATCGTTAATGACTTCGTGCGGCGACCGCGAACAGGGCTTCACTGAGAAATGACGTACACAATTATCTACAAAAGCTACGCCGCCGCAGCTGCAGCCATCACAGTAACTGATAGTAACACGCGCATCGTTAATGACTTCGTGCGGCGACCGCGAACAGGGCTTCACTGAGAAATGACGTACACAATTATCTACAAAAGCTGCGCCGCCGCAGCTGCAGCCATCACAGTAACTGATAGTAACACGCGCATCGTTAATGACTTCGTGCGGCGACCGCGAACAGGGCTTCACTGAGAAATGACGTACACAATTATCTACAAAAGCTGCGCCGCAGCTGCAGCCATCACAGTAACTGATAGTAACACGCGCATCGTTAATGACTTCGTGCGGCGACCGCGAACAGGGCTTCACTGAGAAATGACGTACACAATTATCTACAAAAGCTACGCCGCCGCAGCTGCAGCCATCACAGTAACTGATAGTAACACGCGCATCGTTAATGACTTCGTGCGGCGACCGCGAACAGGGCTTCACTGAGAAATGACGTACACAATTATCTACAAAAGCTACGCCGCCGCAGCTGCAGCCATCACAGTAACTGATAGTAACACGCGCATCGTTAATGACTTCGTGCGGCGACCGCGAACAGGGCTTCACTGAGAAATGACGTACACAATTATCTACAAAAGCTACGCCGCCGCAGCTGCAGCCATCACAGTAACTGATAGTAACACGCGCATCGTTAATGACTTCGTGCGGCGACCGCGAACAGGGCTTCACTGAGAAATGACGTACACAATTATCTACAAAAGCTACGCCGCCGCAGCTGCAGCCATCACAGTAACTGATAGTAACACGCGCATCGTTAATGACTTCGTGCGGCGACCGCGAACAGGGCTTCACTGAGAAATGACGTACACAATTATCTACAAAAGCTGCGCCGCCGCAGCTGCAGCCATCACAGTAACTGATAGTAACACGCGCATCGTTAATGACTTCGTGCGGCGACCGCGAACAGGGCTTCACTGAGAAATGACGTACACAATTATCTACAAAAGCTGCGCCGCCGCAGCTGCAGCCATCACAGTAACTGATAGTAACACGCGCATCGTTAATGACTTCGTGCGGCGACCGCGAACAGGGCTTCACTGAGAAATGACGTACACAATTATCTACAAAAGCTGCGCCGCCGCAGCTGCAGCCATCACAGTAACTGATAGTAACACGCGCATCGTTAATGACTTCGTGCGGCGACCGCGAACAGGGCTTCACTGAGAAATGACGTACACAATTATCTACAAAAGCTACGCCGCCGCAGCTGCAGCCATCACAGTAACTGATAGTAACACGCGCATCGTTAATGACTTCGTGCGGCGACCGCGAACAGGGCTTCACTGAGAAATGACGTACACAATTATCTACAAAAGCTGCGCCGCCGCAGCTGCAGCCATCACAGTAACTGATAGTAACACGCGCATCGTTAATGACTTCGTGCGGCGACCGCGAACAGGGCTTCACTGAGAAATGACGTACACAATTATCTACAAAAGCTATTAAATTGTACTGAAGTGCACAAAGATTTATGGTACTCAAATGTCAAACACCTTATTTCACCGAAAAAATAAACAAAATAATTGGACGCCATCTAGTTTTGAAGCTACAAGTGGGCCGATTTTTGTGAGACCCTGTGCAGTCATCTTACCTCTTTAGCAATACAAACTCGAATTCAACAATTGTCCTTTTTGTGTTTTTTCAGAAATGCCAGAGAACAAAATGAAGAGCTAATAAGAAATGGATATCAACCAAATGTGGATGTGTGCGAGACGTGTTTGAAGCGCGTGTGTGTGTGTGTGTGTGCGTTCACATGTACCTGCGTGTGTGTGTGTGCGTCCACATGTACCTGCGTGTGTGTGTGTGCGTGTGTGTGGTGCGTGTGAGCCGGACGACGTACCTGCGTGTGTGTGTGTGCGCGTTCACATGTACCTGCGTGTGTGTGTGCGTGTGTGTGGTGTGTGTGAGCCGGACGACGTACCTGCGTGTGTGTGTGCGTGTGAGCCGGACGACGTACCTGCGTGCTAGTTACTTAATATAGTTGTAAGTTTTATTTAAGGATGACTTAACTGTGAATTATGTACTTAACTATAATAATAAGATTTAAGACTCAAGGAAAAAATGACTTTTATGACTGTATTTGTACTTAGTTTTAAGAGAAAGAACTTTTATATAAAATGTATTATTGACAAATTGAAATTACGCCTAAGTATTAAATTTATTACTCTAATGAATTTTCTAAAACTTTTATCGCAAATTAAACTTTAAAAATAACTGTCAATTAGGGACCACTCGCAACTTTACGTATATGATATACCCTCGTTGGGCTGTTGTATCTTGTTTTCAATAACTATATCTTTTTTTCTAGTATTCTATTACTTTACTACTTCTTGAACTGAACTAGAGATTTATATGAATCAAGCGATGCGACCATCGGAAGATTCAGCCTAGCCAGTAAGTAATACATAACTCGCGGCTGCGGGTCCCCCCCCTCGCCCTGTCGACACGCAGCTAGCTGTAGCTTACAATACTGTAGTCCTAGCGTGTAAGTGAGAAAGCGTGAAGATTCTAAATTAGTGTAAGGGAAGGCGAGCCCCGAGCGGCCCCCGCGCGCCCCCCGCGCCGCCAGTGCCTTGTGAGTCCGCAGCGACTCGATGACGTAGTGTTGAGGTAGCGGCGCCGCTGTCGCATGTGACGCGGGATGCTCAGCGGTGAACTCAATCTTATCGTGTCTTTGTATCGATTTTATTTAGTGGTATTTATTGTAGCACCGAGTTATAAACATTCCAAAAGACGCTGTGACACTTCTAGACTAGTACTTAAATATCAATAAACTGTAACGCCGGAAGTGCTGCGGCGTCCAGAGAGTCGTGTGCAATAAGCATTGATATTGTTGTATAAAATGTAAATATTGATGTTAGGAGGTGTTTGCAAGAACCGTTACCGTCCAAAGCACCGCACTGTGTGTATTGCACGGCTGCCTTATTGGCCTCTACTGCTACTCAATAAATATATTATACCTTCCAATTGAGTTTTTTTTTGCCCGAGTTCTTCATTAATATTCATCTTCTAGCTTTAAAAGTCCCGAGATGTTTGTATTGCGGTCCAATCTATCTGCGCAGTCGAAGTCGACATGAATGTTGGCACACCTAACTCACGAACCTGCTCTAGCGATGGCGTCAACGCGGCGGCCGGTCGGGTTCCTTGGTGGCACTATGCGCAGTGCACCGATACCGACCGAACTGCGGGGTTTCGTTGTTCCACACATTCACCACTACAATGATGAATTTCTAGTTATGCATAAATAAATGAATAAGACTAAGGGATAATGTTCAATGCTCGGAGAACTTTTATCAGTTAAATAATTTTGAAAGTTTGACGTAATTTGCATGAAAAGTGTTGTCATGTGTCAAAGTTATTCTTAAGGGTAATCTGAGCATTGAAAAATTAGCCCTAAGTTAAATAACTGAAAATATAACCAGCAATGTGCAAATGTATAGATTAATAATTGGACGTAGTTTAGCAATAAGGATTAGCAACTCACAAAAAAGTAAAAAACGCGCTTAGGCGTTACCGCACCAACCGATAGACGTCGACCGGTTTTCTTCTTTAATTTTTTTTTTGCGTTAGATCCTTATTGCTAATCTGCGTCCAATTGACGTTTAGGATAGAGACGTTAACAAATAGACTTCGATCTGTCGGAACCAAACTGGTATGAATACGCAAAAAGTTTACAAATTAAACTTTTAAGCAAAAAGTCATTAGTTTTGTAAATAATACATAATTTTTTTTTTGATTACCTGTGACATTTTTTTCCGTGCCCTTTGTATTAGACTCGTTGTCTTCCATTTGTTTCTATGCCAATGGATTACCCCAATCTAACATGAAGTCCATTGCTTCTGTTCCGCACTCGTCTCAAACGCTCTGACATCACAAGTACCTTGCTGGACTCCTTGCGAGGCAAAGGCCAACTTGCTTTTATTTGTGGCTACACCACAAATAAACGTGGTATAAAGTCGGTCTGTATGTCATTTTTGTCTGAATGTTACAAAATTCTGAATAAACTACGCTTTTTTTCCAAGTCGGTTAGGGTCTAACAAGCGTTTGCTAAACGTTTCCAAAACAGTCATATTGTGCAACCATTCGTTATGAGTACCTGTGAAACGCCTACTGGTAATTACAAACCACGGCAATGTTAAAAATAAATTATGATTCATAAATATCACCTATGAGGTCAATGAAGAGAACTTGGAGGTACCTGGAGATCCGCAGACGCACCAATGGCACAGGGATGAGACATATCCGAAGGATTGCACGACTGAAGTGGGCGGGACACAGCTCCAAGAACAGTAGCGACTAGGTACGCGCCGGAAGACCCGGAGGACAGTCCCGTACAAATTAGACCATCGGACATTAAGGCATTAGAAGCAGACTGCACAAATCGAGCGGTATGGAGGTCTTTTTTTTATTAAAAAAGGATTAGACGTTTGCCTTCTATCTCACCTGATGGAAAGTGTCGATGAAGACGAAGGTGTTACACGTCTATCCACGAGATACCTATTCACTCGACGCTTGAAAGAACTAGGACTGTAGTTTTCTGGAAAAACAGACGCAGGCAGTTCATTCCACACCTTTGCGACCCGTACCAAAAAGGAACTATCGAAGCGTTTGGTTCGACTTCTTGGGATATCCCTTTATAGTATTAAGGGATGGAAGGCCTGTCTGCGTCTAGTAGTCCGATGTAAGAAGGGTGTGGGTTCAACCTGATCAAAAAGAGCATTCGCGCACTCTCCAAAATGTAATCTGTAGAAGACTGCTAAACTGGCAACTTTCCGGCGATGGTCGAGGCTTTGCAGTTTTCTAGTGGTGAGATCATTGTCGTTAATAATTTTTCGGGCTCTTCGGTCAACTGCGTCCATCGCTTCTAGTTGGTACTTTGCAGAACCATCCCAAAGGTGGCTACAGTACTCCATACAAGATCGAACTTGAGCTGTGTACAAATTAAGTAGCCGTTCAGGGCTGAAGTACCGTCGGACCTTCGAGATGATTCCCAACTTCTTTGAAGCAGTTTGAGCCATGGACACAATTTGTTGCCTGAAGTTTAGTTGGGACGATATAGTTGCGCCCAGAAGCCCTAGGTGGTCGGTTAAGGGTACAGAAACATTTCGGAAAGTGGGTTTAGGTCGAAACTGCTCTTTTTGGCGCCTGTGTTTTTGACGGGTTAAAGTTGACCAAGTTGGACTCTCCCCATTCGGACACTTTCTGTAAGGCCAAATCCACCCGCTCAATCATGGACTCTCTCAAAGCCCGGATTTTTTGAGGACTCGCTCGCGCATTGGACATGTATCTCTCTACAACGGTGCTGTCATTGGCGTAACCAATAATGCTTTGGGTTAGCAGGTCATTAATAACGTTGCAAAGAGAACAGATCCTTGAGGTACCTCGGCATTAATTGCCATTAGGTCAGAAGAGCAGCCGTCTAAAACTACTCCAAGAGACCATCATGACAGACCCTATCAAAAGCCTTGGAAATGTCGTAAGGATAAAGCTATAGCTTCACCGTGACCCTCGAAGGCTTCGCTCCATAAGTGAGTGGCATACAAAAGAAGATCTCCAGTGGAGCGTTCACTGCGAAAACCATATTGGTTATCACTAAGGAGCTCGTTGAACTCATTGGGAGACAACTCGGCTGCGCAGTGTTTTAACACAACTGCAGGTATTCCATCGGGGCCGCTTGCCTTATTCACGTCTAAATTCTGCAAGCATTTAAGAACCTCCTTTTGGCGGATATGAACGGCACCCATTTTGGGTCCAAACTGGGGTAACTGGGGTGGGACTTTACCTTGACTATTTAGACGTGAACAATCTGCAAAAAGATTAGCAAAAAGGTTTGCTTTCTCTTTTGCGGTGTCGGCCAGTGAACCGTCAGGTTTCCTCAGAGGTAGCAGTGATGGGCGACAGAAGTTCGTCTCAACCGACTTGGCCAGAGACCAGAAAGATTTGCTTCCTGAAAGGATATGACGCTATCTTGTCTCCGATGTGGCCAATGTGGTAAAAGCGAGCTTTTCTGATCACCTTTTTGCACCTTGATGGCAGCATTGTATCTTTTCTTCAGTTCATGCGAACCCACGGCTTTGCTTCTGAGGACTTTGTTCTGCAGTAGGTAGGTATTTTTTGAGTAACGCGAAATTCGTTATTATTTGTATCTCAATTTGTTGCACGAGTACTTACGGATGCGGAAAACTGCATTTCGTTAGGCGCGTCGACTACTGCTGTGCCATCTGTAGCGCCCCGGTGCAGGGCAATAACTCTGCAAACGTGTTCTCAAATCAGTTCCTTGCACTCGCACACGATAATTGTACAATTATGTAATAGGTAGGGGCTGAATTTTATTTATGGTATTTGGGGAACTATCAAAGGTTGATTCCCCAAGTAAGTAACTGAGGTACATAGGTATATAAAATGCAGCTTTATATTGTAACGCAAGGAAAAGTCCATTTTATAGTAGTTTGGGTGTCTGACAGGAGGTTGAAACCTTACTAATTAAATGTCAGACAATCGACGACGTGATTTCTAATGTTATTCCAAATAAAAATATGCAATACTGTACTTTATACTTTAAAGAAACTGCGGTCTATATTTATACACCTTTGCTACCAGCAATCTGCCAAAGCCACTTAGATCCAAACTTTATAGTCGGAAATCGTTCTTGCTTGGAATGGGACATACACAGAAAAACTTTAGCTTTTGCAACATAACGAAGGTCTTATCGTCACGCGCTCTTGCTCTGTCACGCCTTTAACATATTGGTTGACCTCAATAAGCAAAGTACAATGGTCAATATTGAGAATTAAATATTGGAATTTCCGAACTACCGACCACCCCGTTAACGAATCCTCTATGTTGGAGTCTAATAACAACCGTAAGTTTTCTGTCAATTAGATTATGATTCTATCCAGTTGATAAAGCTCAATCCATAAAACCTCATCTTTTCCAGTAATAGTCCATGATCCACCATATCGAATGCCTTCGAGAAATCTGTGTAAATGCCATCAATTTGGCCACTTTTGTCAACACTTTCAACTAAGCCGTTTACAAATACAGTTCATTTCGATATGGTGGATCTGCCAGTTAAGAATTCACGCTGATTCTTAGTGTATAAAGGTTTCATATGCCAATTTATAAAAGGACAAATAAGGACCTTTGGAAACACTGGTTGTATTCAAATGGGTCTATAATAAGTTACATCAGATTTGTTGCCCGATTGGAAACATGTACAACTTCGGATTCCTTCCAAGCCTTTGGAAATATACCACTCTTCAGAGACTCGTTAAACACAAAGGCTTAGGAAGATTATGTGCACAATAAAACAGGATGGATCTTATCAGGACCTGCCGCCTTATTGATATCCAGTTGCTTTAGTTTTAATATGACTTTATCCTCGCTTATTTGTAGATTATTAAAAAAATTTTGTTCACAAATACAATGCTAATATACTTGGAAAATGCAAAGCAAACTGACACTTATATCAATGCCATAACTAGCAGAATACACCGATTTTTTGCCGCTCAGCTGTTTTTGATAAGACCAAAAACACTTAGGGTTAACCTTTACACTATCTTAAATAGACTGAATGTATCCATTAGAGCAATCTTCAATTATGGCCCCCACACTGCTTACGACGAGATTGGAAATAAAATTGATCCATAGGATTTCCATATACAGTATGGATACCACTTATGGGCAATAAATGAAACCTCATACTTGTTATCGCCTTTTCTAACAATATACAAAAAATGAAAGAAATCGGTCCAGTAATTTGGTCAAAAACCAGAGTTTTAATTTTGAGCAAATTCGTAGAGACACACTCTGTAGATTTGCTACACTAGGTCAATGAGTCAATGAACTTGAATTAACATTATTTAGGTACTTAGTTGGAGAAATGCGACGTTGCCACGTAGTGCGTTATTTGCCGAGCGCGGGAATTGTCCTGAGCGGGGCGCGTGCAGGGTGGACACACCTGCCGCCCTACCGTAAAAGGATGCTAAGTACAAAATCATATTTTTGAGAAAAATGACAATAACCCGACAAACTTGTTTTCTAAAGTTGTATGTAAGATAGCATGTTATAATCAGTTAGTTACCACTGTTTTGTAAAGGGAATAATAATCGGTTAATAAATAAGTTGAAAGAGAAAATGATTCGAGATTATGTTTATAATGTTTAGCTTTAATCACTCAGTACATAGTGTTTTTTAAATTATCATAACTGTACTTAAAAGCGTTCTTATTAAAAATGATTATGTGTAATTAGAGATAAAATAAATAAAGAAGTAGACAGTGAAATCTTATGAATTGTTTTTACGTGTTACGCCTAAACTGGACGAGTCGAATCGCTCCTGTTAAAATTCATAAATTCAATCGTAAAAACAAAAAGAATAAACATTCATTATAATAGGTACTTAGACCTTTCCTTAAAATAATTTGTTAATTGTTAATAACAATAATAATAAAAACTCTAATAACGCAAACATACTCTTATTTTAGTGCATTGATGATTATCATAGTTCCTTTTCTTAGGTACGTAATTGTAAATAAGTATTGAATACTAACAATTGCACCAATTGCACTATTTATGACTTATGTTTTTTTGCCAACTGGGAAGTCATGTTTTGTCACTCACTCGCACTCGTCACGTCAGTTCACCGCTAGACTTCCGGGCCACTGCGCATGTGCTTATTGCAGAGATTTTGATACTCGGCTCGCGCTCGCGCATTGTGCAGTAATTATTGTAAACTGTGGTTATTAGGTAGTTTAATTTATTCAGTATTTATTTGTTATGGTGAAATTGACACTAGGTACTTTACTTTTGTGTGTGTGTGTGTGTTTTAACAAAATGCCGCGATAACAGCATTTTTACAGTGCTGCAGAGTATACATACATGATTTTAATGTATAGGATAGTGCGCCATGATTGGGTTTATTTTCAGTTCAGTTAAATCGTGACGAAATAAAAAAGCGCAGTAAAAACATGAAAGTAAGTGATTTTTTTCTCATTACGTCGCAAACCGTAAAACAACAATCGAAGATGGCGGCGCCGTGCTGCCTATCGCGCCATGCGTGTGCATCGTTGCCACTCTTCTGCTGAGGCTAAGGTACGTTGTCAAACAGTGTTATACTGATACTGCATTTATTTCGCTATTTATTTTGTTTGAAAATGAAAGTTATTTAATTTGCGGTTTTTCGTGTAATATTCGATTGTGTTATACTTCTGTGGACTATTATTACTTGTGGTTTCATTTTTTGCCCATGAGTGGTATCCACACTGTATATTTAATGTTACTGTTAAAAATGCCCCGGACTTAGACTTATTCAACAGTAAGCCTATCTTTATTACTAAATATTTAGCCAACATTTACTTTTCTCAGCATGCCATATAATTTGTAATTAATGTTACAGCACTTTGGTCAATTTCATTTGATTTATCTTAGTTTTTTGTTACATACTAGTTGCTTTTTTAAAAATCATCACTATATGTGGAGGTTTGTTATTAGTCTTAAGCGATTAAATTGTTAGCTTATTATGTGTAAACGGCTGTAAACCGCCCAAATAGAAGTAAATAAATAAAATAAATAAATAAATATTTCTTGAATCTCATTCTTAATTTATTTTTTGGTTTAATTTTTTTATTAATGTTCGTGATTACCATATAGGGTAGTTGTTATTTTTAGGTTTACTTTTCGTTACCAAATTTTCAATTAGTTTATGAATTTCGTAATAAAACACTGACAATTTATCATCGACACATATGCATTTATTAAAAACGTTGTCCCAATTTGTTTCCGCGAGTGAGGCGTTAATCTGATCATAATCTGCTTTAAAAAAATTAGGCTTAGCTATACATGTGGGCTGAAGACAGAGAGTTAGAAGATTCAATACTACCTCCAACGCAGGGTGAGGCTTTACCTATTTATTTTGCGTCGCCGACCGCAGGCTTCAGATGACATTGTCTTTGGTCTGGCCGCTGGCTCCTCGACCAGAACGCAGGCACGTAAACGTGATTATGACGGAGGTCAAACATGAAGGATCGACGAGATCTTAACAAAGATACCTACTCTACTACCACTAACTTAGTTGCAACTAAATAATGTTGGCACTTACAGGAATACATACAATAACAAGACTGTAAACAATACTTTATTTATTTATTAACAGTCCGGATAGAATTTTACTTATAAAATTATTGTTTATCTAGATTTCAAAAAAGCTTTCTTTGTGCGTTGTTTAAAATGTTGTGCCTTAAATTTACGCTCGTTTATTATAGGTAACTAGCTGTAACTGCGCAAATAGACGCTCAGAACAAATAATACATTTAAAATCAAAGTCTCACTTCTCTTAATTTAAATTAAGATAAGACTTTGCCTTACTTTACCTACAAGAATCCTAAAAACGTTAGGTAATAAGTCATTTAATTACAAACTAAACTACTCAAGTATTCAGTACTGAGATTCAACAATCACAAAAACCTCTGTCTGTCAAGCATATTAAAAATAAATGTTATCGTGTCAAAATAACTCAATATTAGAAACTGCAAGAAAAACACGCTTGTTATCTATATTATCTTGTAGTGGTTCAAGTTGTCAACCTATGTGAAGGAGAATGTCGCCTTCTGGTGGCATGAATAAGGTGGTGCTGGTGTGTTCCGTCGTAATGGCGGGGCTGGTGCTGGGCACGCTGACGTACAGCGCCTACAGGGTGGTCTCGGCTCCGCAGGGAGGTGCGGGCGGGCAGGCCGTAATGCGCACCGCGCTGCTGCAGTATCTGCCGCCAAGCACCAACGCAGACGTCGAAGACAGCACGCCTTACAATGTGTCCCGGCCGCTCGTCATCATCAGGCGTTGAACCTACTCTCGGTGAAGGTCTAGATATACCTATTTGTTCGGTTTTATAAGTAGTATTGTATGATACTTGTATAATGTTTGTTGTACAGCTGTTATTTTCCATCATGTATGCTTGCTTTATTTATATTTATTCACAATAAAAGGTACTTACTTATGATGTAGTGTTTTTTATTCAAAAAGCTCAACCAGAATATTATCTATATATTGATAAAAAGTAAATACCACGAATTTCGGCTAAGGTACGATATGAATCAATGGAGCACAAATGCTTTTAGTATTTTATCTATTATGATAATAATAACTTTATTTCATCAAAAAGTACAACATTTTTTATACAATTTGTACAGGGATGTGTTCAGAAGTATAGGAGTGTGTAATTTACAATTTATGTATTATTTCGTTAATTAGTAAATTTATACAATGCAAAAGTTAATAAATCTGTACATAATTATCTTATAACAAAAGATTTTCGGTATCTGTGTAATTTAGACATTGTAACTATTTATTAATTTTTTTCTAAGTTTTATATGTATTTAGTCTGTATATGCGAATCTGTTTATTTATCTTATTATATAATTTACGGCTTAACGAATTGTGCTGTGTACTTGCAAAGCTGGTTCGTCTTAGTAAAATGTACCTATGTATCGAGCGGTAGGCGTAAGTGTCGATGTAGAGTGCAACGGAATATACAAGATGACTTGTAATTCGACGTATTCCTCTTGGGATGTGATAATACAACTTTCCAACAAAATTAACCATAATGTCCCTAATACCAAGTAGGCTCGTTATCGAGATATTCTATATTTTTGGGTTTGTTAGAAAAATCCCGAATTAACTACAAAAAAATAAATAAATAAATAACTACTGATTGAATAAAGTTGTTTAAATTTTTATCAGTTACTACTACATCAACAAACATTTATTAATACTAATACTGTCACAAATATTAAACATTTTAAAATGGCAAATGTTGTTTTGATTCACTAATTTGGCCAATAAAAAACTGGATTTATTTTGAAAAATCAACAGTACATTAACGGTACAAACTACTAGAAAACATTTCTTGTTCTATTAGCTATCCAAACAAGTTAAATCATTAAGAAACAAGCAACAATCCCTTAAAATTTCAATATTAGAATTTCCCGTAAAACCTTTTTTTATCGTACCGCGGCTTAAGTTGCAGAGTTGCAATAAATTCCTGGAACTTTTTAGTTGTTATTGTTAGAAGTTGGATGGGCGTCATAAATAATCATTTGATTGGAGCCCACTTTTTCCCCAACAATTTAAATGGTAATTATTATAAGGAATTTTTGAGGAATGAGCTAAGGCCATTGCTTAAAGATGTGGAATTGGTAATAGGGAGACGAATGGTACTCCAACACGATGGTTTTTTTTCTTTTTTTCCCCTTTATTTTATTTAGGAACTTCGTAAAACATGGCAGTTCCATCAAACAAAAGTTAATTAATACAAGTACTTAAAATAGTTACAAAAATAATACATTATTGCTTATACTTAGATGCTATAATATAAAACATCATGGCGGAATCTGATGTCGGTTTCGCCAGGATGCTCTGTACTACACCAACGTCCAGCAAATTAAACACGATGGTTGTCCAGCGCACTATCGAATTACTGTGTGGCAGTGGCTGGATACCTCGTTCCCAACTCGTGAGATTGGCACGAGGGGTCCGATTCCATGGCCTGCACGGTGTCCCGACCTGACACCGGTTGATTTTTACGTGTGGACATTAAGTGCAATTTATGTAAAAGTCAATGTATGTAAAGTCCAAAAGTTTATGCAACGCCAATTCGGTCTGTGGAAGTCCTGCGAGAAAACATACATAATCGAAGCGGCTAAAATATACGACACTCTTTCACTTCAAGAGTGACAGCGACAGAGATAAGGAAGCGTGTGCGGGCATGTATACACCGTAGGGGAGGTTTAAAGTAAGAAAATATATTTGCAGCCACTTCATAACTTTATGTAAGGAATTTCCAGCACTCTTTTCAGCGTCCGCCCAGTTTTTTCCATACGCAATCAGTGTTTTTCATTAGATTATGCAATTAATTTACAATTTTTCAGTTTCATTTGGCAGAAATCATTAACATAAATGAGAAATAAGGTAGGTCCCAGGATGCTTCCTTGTGGAACGCTGAAGGTTATGGGTAGTTCACTACTTAAAGCAGAGCCAATCTCAACCGATTGCGTACGATCTATTAAGTAATCTCTAAAAATATCGAGCGCAACGCAACGAACACCCACGCACTCAAGTTTTGAAATTAATAGTGGAAGAGAAACAGTATCGAACGCATTAGAGAGGTCCAAATAGATACCAAGGCAATTTTTTTGTCATCTAATTTGTCTGTAACTACATCTACGAGGTCAGCAATGGCATCTTCGATGGATATACCGGACGAAGCCCATACTGGTTCCCTGCTAAAATATTGTACTTATCTAAAAACTCTTTCAAATAGTTATTAAGAATTCTTTCCAGAATTTTAGACAGACTATGGAGCACCGATATGGGTCTATAGTTGGAGACGCTGTTTCTGTTGCCGCTTTTAAAGACTGGATTTATAATACTATTTTTTAATGCCTTTGGGAAAACACCTGTGTCGATAGCTCTGTTACATATATGGGTGATTGGCGGAACGATAAAGTCCCGGCTTTCACAACTTTTGCAGAAATGTTATCATATCCTGTGGCGCAACTTGTCCGCATGAGAGTTATAAAATTTTTCAACTATTTTCAGTGACATTTGGGATTGTGAGACTGATCTGTGACTGATGACAGCAATTTAAAAATGTGTGACTACTTGCATTTAGCTTAGGAATTTGAGATGCTAAGTTAATACCAACATTTGCAAAAATCTGGTTGATGCCATTTATGGAAGTCTGTTGGTCGACCTCCGAATTTAACAACTCAGATGCTTTTATGGAACGTGTTTTTGTGTTCGCTAACGAGTTAATTACATTCCAAGTCTGTTTCGTATTATTTTTAGATTTTTAAAACTCAATTTTTTCATAAGCTCGCTTTACCTTTTTAAATAATTTATTGCAAAGTTTCTGTAACAATAGGTAGTTTGTAATACAATATTATTCGGACTTTGTTTCAGCCTTCTGTGCATTTTATCTCGATGTTTTATGCACTTAAGGAGACCAGGCGTAATCCAGGGTTTAGGAACTCTATTTTTCTTAGGAATCAGCTCTTTTTTGTTTGTATATGATAGGGTTGATTATAGAAATTAATTTATTGCTACGTTGGCGTCCATCTCATGCATAACAGCGGTAAAATCTGTAGCATTCATTTCACTATAGATTTTTTCATAATCAGTGTTCGTTATGAATTTTGGAGTGTATCGGAAACGCATGTTAAGCTCTGAGCACAATATGGTAGGCAAATTATCTGTTATGGACGTATCCAGCACAAGAGCATTTGTTGGGTGATTACCTATACTTCAACAGAATGTGGTCCAAGCAGTTATTGAGCCTAGTGGGAAGGAGATGTGCTGGAAGAAAGGCAAGAATTGATGTTGTATGAAGGTAATCATTGTAATTGCGGTCTTTGCCATCAGGCTTAATGTCCACATTTAAGTCTCCAATGATGGCAATATTCTTGGAGCGAATCTCCTTTTTTACTAGGTTATCCAAGCTCAAGTAAAAGTTTGTCAGGTAAGTAGTGTAAGGGTGTTACCACACCAGTCGATCAACGCTGCTTGTTCCATAACACCCTGAGAGGGGGAACGATAAATAAAGACTATTGTAAAACAACCTATACACCAAGTTCAACAGTTTGCGTCGGCAAAGCTTGGTTCGTTTACAGAATGTGTTAATGTGTTCTTGATAAAAAAGTACAGTGCCATCATTGTGGATAAGATTATTTTTACTTGAACATAAAGTATAACCTTCGAGTATGGGCTCTTTTAACCAACATTTTGTTAAAACTAAAACATCAAACCCCACTCTAATACCAGACAGGAGAACTAAAAACTGATCAAAATTTTTGTTTATACTCCGTATGTTGAGATGTATTACTTATAAGCTGCAATTTTTTAACTTTGTGTAGTTAGTGCACTGTTCAGGCTTACACTTAAATGAAATGGCAACTGTGAGATCATCAATCTCGTTGAATAACTTATTTAAACTAGCCATTCTTACAAATTTTTTAAACAATTTAGAAAAAGGGAAAAGGTAATTGTTTTCTTAATTAATTGAAGGCCAGTGAACAAACACTTGAGCCCGATGGCAAGTGGCATCTAGTCCCATGGGCATCGATATACAGAATGATAAGCTAGGTAAGCATGTGATAGCTCTAACAGCCATAGAAGCTTTCAGTACAATAAATAATTCGTGGTTACAAACTAAACAGGACCTTTTCATTCTGTTGTATGTATACAAAAACATTTTCAGCAAAAACATAAACATTATTGAAGAGAAATTTAGAGACACGGTTAGTAAATTCCAATTCCAGTTTTAATATTATTGGAGGAGTGTTCTGATTTGGCAATATGTACTTCCTTACTGTCCTTATTTTTTTGTAGCAGTTTCTTTCCATTCGAGTACCAGCAGAAGTCAAAATGGTTCTTTTTAGCAAATTCTCTAGCCTGATGCATCAGTTTTCTAATGGATGCGGTAAGGTGTTCATCAATATAAATTGGTTTTTTTTTCACCTGAGAGACCTATGCTTACTGCGTTTAGCTTTTCTTGTAGGAGTCGTTGTTCGTTATAGAGCCTGGAAGCTAGAACATTTTTTTAACTATTTATTTGAACTATCGAGAATTCAGTTATGATAGCTTTAGGCAGCCCAGGCTTTCCTGGGAGGCGGTATACGTCACGAATGTTCGATGGGCCTATATCTACGCCAACAGTTGAGCCAATTTTGGTAACTATCTGAGGTCAGCTGAAGTTTCATGTTCTTTAGATGGAATATTTTTCAATTCAATAGCCTGTGGTCTGTGATTGACGCCGATTCTTGCAATTTTAGTTCTAATGTTTTTATGTACTGTTTGTCTTTTTGTCCTTCTTATAAATCTTCAATTCTCTTTTTCATATCTTCATATTCTTTACTAATAAATTCCATAGCTAATTCTAAGTACCTCATTATTCGTAGTTTGAATTTGGTTGCATTTTCTCTTCAATTCAGCAACTTCCGTCACAAGAGACGATAAAATAGTTGCTTGTTCCGATTTCCAGCTAGTTAGCATATCCACTAATGCATTGTAGGACGTCTGGAATATTTCAGCGGAGAGTGGGTTACTAACTGTGTCTGTAGTGGGCGAGTTGTTTGTACGTTGGCGTTTTGCAGACCGAATGGTAATATGATCTTCAACTGAAAGCTGCGGATTTGATTTAGATGCCGATTTATTTCAATTCGTACTTCCAGTCATTTTCAATGAATGCGGCGGTGTGCGTTGCATGTTTACTCAATGCAAGAACATAGTTTTGAGATAAGTCCGTCTTATCACAATTTCGCACTAAAGCGGGCCAAATGTCTCTCTTAATGTAGTACAGCTACGACTACGAGCAGCGTCGGAATGACGTCACGTCGTCCGTAGTATAGACTAATAGGTATAGTGCTATAGTGGTAGTAGGTACTATTGGCGTATAGTATAGACACTCACTTGAGTGAAGGAGAGGTCCAATCAGAAACAATATGGCCGCCGGAGACAGTGAGAGCTTCCTCAAGAGACAGCAGGAGCCACTGATGTTGCAGCAATCAAACAGACTTCGTTAGAGTGAGACGACCGAATCCGCAGCAAGATGGCCGCTGGGTCTTACGGGCAGTCCAATAAGTGTGACAAGAAGCGACCGATTTTAAGGCCCCGTAGACAAAATCAATTCACTTAGCAAACTTTTACAGAACGCAACCGAAAAGCACACGATGGACACAGATCCCAAACATTTATTATTACACAGCTAACCTGAAAATATGTACTAAAAACTGAACACTCATATTTTTAAAACAGAAATTACATTTTCCTATGAAACTTTCAAAAGAGGCTCTCCATTACCGATGGGCCAGGTCAAAGTCTGAATCCTCCAAGTTAAGGCATTATAAAGTCAAGAACAAATTATATTTAAGAATGGAAATGATTATCTCTTTATTAACGGATTCTCCAAATGAATTTATAACTTAGGAATCACTCACACGATCAGAAAAACCTCATCACCAAAAGAGTGCCAAAATGAATATTTGGGATCTCCTTTAATTTAGTATTATTACGCTAATGCTGCGTTCCGTTTGCCGATTACAGCGCTCATATACCCGTTCCGATTGCCCGTGAGCGCGCTCACAGCGATATCGATACGTCATCAATGACGTCATAAACGCCGCCATCTTCCCGCTCACAGTGCCACAGCTACGGAGCATGGTTGCTGTGAGCGGCCTGTCAATACTGACACATGACGTTACTTTGTTGATGTTTTTATTAGTCGATTAAAGATTTCAAAAGCTTGCTTATTCATTTTCTTTTGTAATAATATGAAAAAATAGCTCCTGCTTCATTCAGGGTCATAGATCTTAATGAAATTGTAACTTTAGACTTAAGCGACGAACAATCAGAATGTTAGCGCGATATTTACCGTTCCGATTGCAATAGCACTAATAACACTTTTAGCGCGCTAAAACGAATCGGAACGGTTTTGAGCACTTTTAGCGCTGTGAGCGCTGTAGTCGGCAAACGGAACGCAGCATAAGTCGATAGCAGTCAAAAGTTTTACATTACTCGTATAGTGCTCTAAAAAATAAATTATAATAAAAATCATGTTATATTCGGCGTCATATTTGTAATCATTATCGATATATTAAAATGCTATTGTTCATTGTGCCAAGAAATCTGTATGCAATCATGTGTTTATGTTTAATGCCATCTAAAAATCAACAACAGAGTTTTGTTCATAAAAAGTTAAATTGTTTGTAATAAGCTTTTTAAATTATATTGTTAATCATACGCGAAGGAAAACCAAAGGTTGTTCGGTCGGTGTGTACGCGTCTCAAGCGTTACGGATAGTTCAGTGTCATATTTGTCTGAAACTGTGCGTCTAGTGCGTATTTGTGATCGAAGATAGGAATGTACAGTCACTGTAATCCGTTACTAACAGTGAAGTATTTTGATGATTTCAACAACATTAAACTGTATTAATTTAATCCAAACGAGCTCCCACCTGCGTACTGCATGATGTCTACACCTTTGTGTTCATCACACAAAGGACCTCCGGCGTATGAGGCATGGCCGTCAAAAATTTATTGATTAGGTATTTTATTTGTAATTATATCCCAAATATCCACACCAATTTTCAGCTTATGAGCATTATTGTAAGTTAAACTGTTTTGACCGGTCTAATACGCGAAAAGCAAGACTTTAAAGAAATACCCTTTGTTCTTAAACTTACAATATGCTGTGATCATCATAAAAATCTCCTCTTTACATTGCACACTCCGAATAAGCCCTTTTGAAGAGGGCTGGGAGGAGGCCTGTTTAGTATACAAAGGTGAACTCTTATGCTGAATATTATTGCCAATAGGTATGTCGATATGCGCTAATTGAAGGATATTATAGCTCTTTATAATATAGGTAAGGTATTTCTAAAATATTCAGGATATCCGAAATAAAATTGGTTAACTGACTTTGTGTTTCTACTGATTTGACTAACATGCTTTAAAAATTGATTAAGTGACCGGAAGCGACTTTCTAATGTATATTGATATCTCCGTAGTAGTAAAATTTCCAACATTACATTTAATTAAGACTAATGTTGTTTCATACGCTATGAATTAAAAAAATCTATGCATTTTCCATTAGACAATATTTTTGCCCATATAGAATTCTCTATTCTTTAATTAAATTACCCGTAGGTCCGTAATATACAACGAGTAATTCTACAGTATTTAATAATGTTATAAGAAATTCTGCGCCTAAAAAGTAAACTGGTTAAATTCTTAGTTCAAGTTATGCTCCTCACTTATTGGTTAAAATGCTTTCGGTTTCACTAATTATTTCGTCAATGCTATTAGAATGGTCTGCACCGTCGCTCATTCACGAAACAGTCTTTTTTAGAATTTTGTGAGCTTTCAGACCAATCCTAGTGCCGTAAAGCCCCTAGCTAGACTGTTATATCACTATGAACCAACGCAGAGACGACTGTGATGGGTATATTTATGAATATTTTTTGCACTACGACTTGTGACCTACTGCAGTGGGCACAGCGTCAGTTTTTGTCTGCATGCCCACGCCAAATTAATTAGGAAGTGAAACATCCCTTGAGGTATCTACGGAATGCATGATGCAGACATGTTATTCTTTGAAACCGTCTGTTTAAAACCGCCATCGCTGCAAGCGTGTCACACAACAGTGACGAGATAAGAGTTCGACCAGCCTCATGTTTCGAATCAGTTTAAAGTGGTAACACGAGCTGACCATGAGACCTTCTTGTTATGATGTAAAAATGAACGAATGCATCATGAGCGATTTACGTGATTGATGTTATTTTTAAGATTGACAAATACTTTGTTCACAAATACAGTTAGGTTTACAGCTTTCTTATAACTCTAATACTTACCTAATGTTAGTATTTTAACTGGGTTTATTTATTTTTATTTTTTTAAGGTTTACCAACAGAAGTACACCATAAAACAGTTTAAATCTTAAATCTAATTTAAAAGTATAGTGCAATTCGAATAACAGGTAAACGCAACTTATGTCTAAAATTGTTGTAAGATTGACACTTAAAACTATAACAATAATATTTAAACATACACAAAAATTATATTTGATTAATATTGGTAACATAACAATACAGAGCTCTCTTATATCTAGACAAAGGTACAGTATGATGTAAATCAATTTTGGTATCTTTATATATTTTGTTATATTCGCGGCATATTCTAGACACGGTGCTGTAACAGCCAATGTTAGTTCTGAAAGTTTTGGTTGCGAAAGGACGAACGTTTGTGATTCTAGCATTGGAACGTGGCACCGAAAAGTTTATTTGCGATAATAATTGCGGGCAATCGATATGATTGTGTAAGATCTTGAAGAGAACAATTTGGTCCATGATCCAGATAGTTCAATGTATTTAAAGTAAACTAGTCTTGAGACTTCCCCAAGGTCCACGCCCTGTATATTGTATTTGGTAGTGAATGGAACACGTTTTCTTGTAAACTTGATATGTTTGCATTTATTTATATTTAAAGTGAGTTTATTCGTTTTAGACCAATTAGAAAAACGCGCTAAGTCTTCCTGAATCAGTTTTGAATCATTTTCATTTCTTACTATTATAGAAATTTTTAGATCATCTGCGAAAAAATTGAATTTAGAATTTTGTATTTCTTCTGCCAAATCGTTAATGAATACAAGGAATAGAACAGGGCCCAAATGGGAACCTTGAGGCACACCCGACGTTGCTTCGAAGGAAGCAGATTCATGTCCACACACCACAACTTTTTGGAACCTGTGAGTTAAATACGAACTCTATCGAATGCTTTGCTTATATCCGTGTAAATAGTATCTAGTTGTAGTTTATTATCAATGGCATATGAGATATCTGATACGTGGCAGATACGATTGGTGCTAGTAGACATTTTCAGCCGAAAACCATGCTGTTCACTGACTAACAATGATTTTATGTGATTTGTAAGAAATGAACAGATAATTGATTCAAATAATTTACCCATTAGTGACAGTATTGAAATAGGTCTGTAACAAGAAATGTCGCTTATGTTGTTATTTTTGGGTACAGGAACAACATTAACAATCTTCCAAATATCAGAAAACGTACCAGAACTTAACGATTTATTAAAGATCATATTAAGAGGCTTAACCAGGTTATTGGCACATTTGATAACGAAAATGGCCGGAATACGATCAGGACCAGCGCCTGAGTTTCTTTTAAGATTTTTAATCGCATTAGTTATATGTTTATCGGTTATTATAATATTATCCAATGAAGTTACAAAACCGTTGACAGAAGGTAATGTATTATAGTGAACTGGTGCTATAGAACTGTTAGAGTAGACATTGGAAAATTGGCTGGCAAAAGCATCACAAATATCAACTGGATTGGAGTATTTGTGATTATTCAGATACATTTCGTTTGGTAAAGTACTTTTATTTTTCCTGTTAGAAGTAATAAATGACCAGAAAGCTTTTGTATTGTGGTCAATAATAGCGTTTTCTATAGAATTTAAATAATTTTTATAGCATATGGCAATTTGATGGTGACACCTGCTTTGTGCATCACTATATTCATATTTATCTAAAGGGTTATTGAATTTACTGAATTTTTTCCTGTATTTTTCTTTTTCTTTAATAATCTTAATGAGCGCTTTTGTATACCAAACAGGGTAATTGTTTCCCGACGGTTTGGACTTAGGTACATATTTTTCAATTAAATTTCTTAGGATAGAATAAAAAATTTCAATCACGTCATTTATATTATCAACACCGTCAAAACTTTCACTCCAGTCAACCTTCCCTAAATCGTTGTTTATTTTATCGTAATCAGCTGCAAAAAGTTAAATTTAGAAGCAAGGGACTTTTTTATGTTAACGAAACAGGCAAATCTAATGTAACAAGCAAAGCCGGATGGTATGGATCAAGTTTAGTGAGCGGATTCTTAACGTTCTCTGTAGCTATATTTGTCGCATTACTTGAAATCAAGTCAAGTATATTGTTATCTTTGTTTGTTATAAGATTAAATTGTTGAAGGTTATGCACAGCTTGAAAGTCAAAAAGTAAATGACTCAGGAGACGGCTACAATTTTCTGGAAGTGAACTTGTAGGACCAGTTTTACAATCAGGGTCAGGCAACCATTTTGTGTGTTGGAGGTTGAAATCACCAACAATTATAGTATCTTCATTCATCCCAATTTTATCGATTGCATCAGTGAACTTATTTAATAGAGTCTCTAACTTATCACATGAAATAGGTGGCGGAAGGTACACTGCACACAAATCAATTTTCTTATAACTATTATTCCTAAAGGGTACTTTTATAGACACCCACAAGTCTTCATGGTAACTATCACTCTCAAGCAACAGTTGTCTGTGCGAAACAATTTTGGTAGAGACGGCTACTAATACACCACCACCATCTGACTTATGACTATTTGCCGGAGAGCGATCTTTACGATATATTACATAGTTGTCGTTTAACACCTCTGAATCTAGAATACTATCGTTGAGCCATGTCTCAGTGAGAACTATGACATCATACTCGCAAGCTAGGCTAGCTAAATACAGTTCAGTCAATTTACCTCGAATACTTCTGCAGTTTTGGTAATAAATCGTTAATTTAGTCATAAAAAAAGTTAAACTAACCAAAAAAAGAGAAAATACAAATAAATCTTAAAACATGAATAATTATAAAAGTAAGGAAAAATGTGGGATCAGTGTTTGAGTCCCAAGAAGGTATCACTATTTTTGACCCAAATGGCTGGCGAAGCATCGTCTTTTCTCAATAAAATTCTGCCATTTCGTACCCACAAGTATTTATAACCTTTATCCTTCTTGAATTGGCGTGCTTGTGCTTGAAGAGCGCGATTATCCGGCGATAGGTGTTCCACGACGTATATTTGCTGCTTAGCTCCTCCAAGACCCTGATCGGATGAACTCAATTTGTTTTGGGGATTTGCCTTGTTGTATTTTAAGCGCGCTTCTAGGAAACAGTCGCGAGAGCGCGGTGATGGGAACTTCGTGATTTGATTTAGCAACTCTAGTATATATTAATATATCCTTATCGGTTATAGAGCAGTTCACAACTTTCCCAAGCTGAATGAGTGTTGACGACAGGTTATCGTTGGGGTTCTCGGGCAGACACTGTACTTCAATATTAGAAGCCCGGCTCTGCTGTTCCAGGGTGGATAATCTATAGTTTAAATTTTGCTCCATTTCTTGTAGTTTGGCGTTCTCTGCTTTAAGAGTGGTAGACTCAGAGCGGGATTTGCTTACTTCTTGAAACAGCTCATCGAACTTTCCTGTCATAAATTCAATTGAAGCAAAAATTTAGGAAGACGCTTCAGTTCGTTTTGCCAATTTCCTGCATCAGATTCCATTTTTTTATGTTGAGATAACATAGAACCAAGCTTTGCTGTCATTCGGTTTTCAAATTCGCTAAGACGCGCGTCGATCAATTGCCTCATTTGCGACAGATTACTTACGTCGATTTCTATAGGATCAAAGGATTTGATCGGTGTGTCGTCGTTTTTCCTAAGCCGAGTCTTACATTCAGGACATTTCCAGGCAGTTTTAGTTCTGGTTGATAGTTTGGTGTTGTTTTCCTTGGTCATATTAATACACAAATAATGGTAGGATTTAGAGCAGTTGTTGGCACAGCATTGCAATTTTTCGTTAATACTAAGTGCTTGATGACATCCCGAACACACTCATTTTTGCAGGCGGACACTAGCAAGTTACTTGACCAGTTATAAAAGTATTATGACACTTAGCGATAGACAAGCGATATCGTTTAACTATCGCTGAGATCGTGGTACAAGGTGGTCGGTCGATAGTACTCCTTATTTCGTCATCAATGCGTCACGTTCACCTGGTCTAGGGGCAGCGTGTCGTGCATCGAGCCACGGCGTAGTGGGTTCGAACCTCACCGAGACCCAAAACTTTGAGATCTTTTCTCACATCATTTAAATTAAGAAGAAGTCAAATGGATCAAATCGAGGAAACAGTAAACGTTGAGTTGCATAAAGGAGTTAGAAATGAAATAATGGACTTCATGTATGGTCGGCAGATGTTTTGATTTATTATTGTTATTTACCAATTCGTCGGTTGGTATCGATGATGCGTTCTTGAACTCTTGTAATGCTCCCAGCCTGCAGCGGTCCGACACGATTCGTCGAAAGTAAAAGCGCCCTAAGGATTTTGAAATAAAACGTAGGTAATGAGAGCGAATCGCGGATTCGATACTTTATTAATAAATATTATAATTCAGAACGGGGGTGCCAACTGCTGAGCACAAAAACGCTATCCTTCATTAAAGAAAATATTTATTTAATTTTCCGAATGCTATTATCCCCTACCAGTTTCTCACGCCTAGTCTCCATCACCGTTTTGCGAAAGTTCATATGTACCTACCATTTGATCTGTGGTTCCTCTACATTAGTTGTCGTTTCGTCCATTTCAAATTATTGATTACGCCGAATAATAACATATACCTCTTAAAAAATTGAATCGGGCAGATTGCCAAAATGTTTCAAACGTTATTTAACTTTGGGAGTTCGTTGTTTAACTTGACCAAATGCATGACTTTGGAAACACATTTCCTGCAGATTTTCCGCGTAGTGGGTTGGAGGGCCACGCCCCCTCTTTCCTCAGTTTCCCAATAGAAACGATTAACAAATACACCCAGAGCTTATTGATTAACAATTCAGTTTTATAAATAATGTGCACAATATACAAATTTTGATCAAAAACTAACGAAATTTAAAATAACATCTAGAAAATAACACGTTTTGTTACCAAAGTCTAAACTATTATTGTGGTTGGAAGTAAATGTTACCTTCCTACCATTCTAATACGCGTAAATTTCCCCTTCTGGTTAGAAAAACCTCTTGGTTATAGTATGATTAATGTTATCAGCATTCGCAATATTTCTACCCAACCTTTATTCTGACAGTTTTTTGTGTGGCTATCTGTCTCACGTGTTATTACGTCAACAAAAACATAGCGCATCGGCGCGAGGGGCGCTGTCCGCGTGTTCGCGCCGGCGGCAGTCCGCTGTGTGCAGGTTGTGGAAGCTCGGGAGATCACCTTTTTTTTCGAAATGGACAGTTTATTTATGGCCCTATTAGCCTTCTAAATTTCACCACACTTTGTGGCCTAGCGCTGAGGGCGCTTAGCCGGAACTTAAACTACTCCTACATACGATACGCCTAAGGGCACCCGAGAGGGCATGGACCTCGGCTTAGGACGTCGTATATTGAAACTACCATTTTGGTTCGCAAGGGTCATCTACTGCCAAAGCACCAGCAAGAAACTCAGCAGGAATGCGTACGCCGCGCTAGCCTGGCCCACCGGTGGGTTAGGCGATTCGAATGCCGTGTTGCCCTATTTCTGACTGGAACGCCGGCGTTCCTTGTTGTAATAGCGTCGTCGGGATCTGTTTAGACGTTACGCGGACTCCTGCATCGGACCGGCGCGTCTGGGTTGGCTGTGTAGTCAGCTGACTTATTGACCAGCGGGTTGGAATGGTGGGGAGCGTTGTCGTAGTAGCCTCTAGACACTAACTTCATCAACGTGGCAAGTGGGCAGCTCGAGACCTTCATGCAGATCTAAATTGCGGACAAAGGGCGGGGCCCCGACGCATTTACGTAAGAACCTATTTTGAATAACCTGCAAGTGATTGACATTCGACTTGCTGGCGTGAGCGAAAACCACACTGGCATATGTCATGAGTGGGCGGAAGCAAGTTTTGTAAAGTGTAAGCTTATTTCTAAGCGACATTTTACTTTTCTTGCAGATTAGGGGGTGCAGCCTACCCATGACGAAGGCGGCTCGGTCCTGGACTCGTTTTATGTGCTCAGCGAATGTGATTCCACTATCTCAAGTAACTCCTACATATTTGACTTTTTTAACCCAGGGGATCGGAGTACCAAATAGGAAGATCTGACCTAATCTTTTGGAGGGTTTCCTAGAGGTTGTCCTACAGCAGGTTGAGAGAGAGAAGTACACTGCTGCACTTTTTTCTGGGTTGACTTCTATTCTCCATTTCCTAAACCAAGCGCCTAATGCGTTGGCTGCGGATTGGAGTATTCTAGTTAACCTACGTAGATTCCTATCAGATGTGTATAGCGCAGTTTCTGCGAAGAGCGCGAGTTCTACTTTCTCCGTCTTCGGCATGTCACTAGTGTATAGTAAAAACAAAGTCGGAGAAAGCACCGAGCCTTGAGGGACACCGGCTAATACAGGGCGGGGATTAGAGAGTGCACCATCCAATCTGTAACGAAAGCTTCGACACTGTAAACAGTCTCGTATGATGTGCACGAGGCTGTCTGGCACGCCTACTTCGAGGAGCTTGAATAACAAGCCGTTGTTATTCAAGAAAAGCGCACCCGTGCCTATCGGTTTTCGACCTACGTTCCTTTGCTCCAAGATGTGCTCCGTGATGCGGTGCACCTGTTGGACGCAGGAGTGACGGGACCTAAAGCCGAACTGTTCATCCGGTAACAGGTGCTTGGAGTGGATGACCTCTCGAAGCCTGTTCAAAATGATCCTTTCGTATAATTTGCCTATTGCACAGAGCAGACTAATAGGACGGTAGCTTGTAGGTAAATTAGCCGGGTTTCCTAATACCGATGACGATTGCTTCCTTCCATGTTTGCGGAAAGGAGCAGTTTGTTAGTAAGTTATTGATTTTAACTACTAACAGTTGTATGAGTGCGAGTGGGACAGCTTTCAGAACCCTGTTTGGTATTTCGTCTGGACCTGGGGCTTTTCGCGGTTTTAGGTTTTTAATTATTATCTTTACCTCTTCCACCGTTACCGGTTGGAGGGTGTCAGTCGGTGGGTTGCCGCATTTAGTTTCGACTGTGCTATTCACAGTTTCTATGTGGAGGGAGTTAGTGCTTTCTGTACTCGGTGTACATTGTTGGGCTAAGCTTTCGGCTAGGGTTTCAGCTTTTCAGAGTCATCGAAGGCGGGAGTCATGGGCGGTGGCCTTAGAAGCGGAGGCATCGATGACGCGGTAGAATCCATCTTAAGAGACTTCGCCAAGCTCCAGTAAGCCAGATGCAAAGGCGAAATCTCTTCAAGAAGCGCGTCCCAGTCGTTCGACCGTAATTCGCATATGCGAGATTTGACAATTCGGGAGAGCACCGCGCGGCCAACGCCACACAAGTTTTGGCGGGAAGACCCGTCGAATTTGCCATCCCGAACGCGAGGGTAGCGCGTAGCCCGGCAGTGCGTATCCCCGCCAAACTTGAGCAACTTTTTTAGGATAATGAGTAGCATTGTTGAATTTTTCTTATCACACTACCGATTTTGTGATCATGCTGGGTTTATGTACGAATGAAACACCTGCCAAGATAACATAAACGATTTATTTAAATATTTTCAATATGTTTACATCATTACTATACACGTGAAATAAATGGCTGCTAGATATACAGACACGGCGCGACATACACAACCTGCTCCGAACTTGGACATTATAGATTTACACCAGATTCATTATATTACAATATCATGAATGTCAAAAAAAATACAATACAATTGAATTCGATAGAAACAAAAATAAATTGTGACACAATTATATTATAACAATATTTATTGTCTATTTTCTTTAAATAATGAACGACCAAGAAATAAATCGAAGAGTATATATATTGCACCGTTAAAAAAATAAACGATTTACAATTCCGTCAAAGGATTCCAAACACCCGCCCCCGCGCTCCTCGCGAGTCCTATCTACATAAATATAATACCTTTACAATTTATTTCGAATAAGCCGAAGCCTGAACTAGACCGTCCCGTGCCACGCGGAGGCCGCACCGTCCGCGCCAGCGTCGCTAGATGCCGCCATGGTAGCTGCCGCCCAGCGGCTCCAGGAGCTGCAAGGTCAAACATAACATAGTTTAATATTTATAATGTTGCTTATTTATGAAGCACGTCTACAAGTTACAATAAATATTTTATATAAATTAGCGAGCAAATGACAGATACACGCACGGGACTAAGCTACTACATTCGCTATTCTTTTTATGTTGATGTTTAGTGATCCTTGAAGATACCGAACAATATTGTTGGTAATTACTGTTACAGAACTTCAGGAAAGGCGTTCTTACGTCAATCGTATAACTTATGAATATGTGATACAACACAATGTAAGTAAACATTTGCATCCCTGCGCTGACGCACGTCCACTTCTCGGCTTCCACTGTTTTCTCTGCTCCGTGCGTGTATGTGTGAGTATAATGCATGAATGACTTTATCAAATTGTATTGTACATACAAGACAACAGGTCGAGGCCGTTACAATACAACAGTTATATTTCAAACACATTACAATGTTACGTTTAGTAAACATTTTTATATTTATTACATAGCTATATTGTTGGTGCAGGTTATCGTTGGCTACATTGTGGATTCTCGATCAAACTATTTCACCAATATTTGGTTAAATAGTAGAGTACATAAATACAGTTAACTCTGAGCAGACCCGGCAAAACATTAACAAAACGCGATGTAGCAATGATGTGACCACACATTCTTGTCAATGACATCAACGAGACACCAAGCAGCAACGAGTCCCCGCAACGTCCGCCCGGCACCGATACATTACATTCCACTACCAGGGGAGGCCAACATTGGAATCGGCGCATGCGCCCGGCGATCACTGAGCACATGCTGGAGGGCGCCCACTCTATTGACTCGCCTGAGCGTCTTTAGGGGAGGTCAATGTAACTACTTCTTATGAACTCTTTCGAAGTATGTCGTTAAAACGTAAAGATAATTTAATTGAAATAAATAAACTAACCTTAATAGGTGAACCGAATTTAATAAATAAATTTCTACTATCACAAATCAAGTTCCTGGTTCGGATATCTAAAGGTTTAAATGTGTATATACGTTTAGTGAAGATGTCACCTGGGTGGTGGAGGGGATGGGAGAGGGCAGGGGGGAGCGGGACAGCGGGGTGGACGCGGGCACGAAAAACAGCTGTAGACAGGGGAAACTGTTTAATTTGAGTCTCAAGAAAGTAAGTTTAAAGGTTCTCCGATGTTTATGAAAAATAATTAATAATTAATAATGTCAACTGTCGCGGGAGTATCTTACCGCGGGGTCGGACGGCACGAAGTAGTTGGAGGGCGCGGGCGCGGGGGGCGGGGCCAGCGGCGCAGGGGGTGGGGCGCCGGCGGGGGCCGCCGCGCGGGATCCCGCTAGTACATCCACGTACGCCTTCTTTATGTCTGTAAGATATAGGGTGAATCATAATACACATTTGTAAATTGTGAGAATAAAGTGGTTTATTCCGTTCATGAGAATGATGATAACAATATCAAGTGACTCACGTCTGTTCTTCTGCATGCGCAGGCTGTTGGCGGGCGGCGCGGCGGCGGCCAGCGCGGGCGAGCTCAGCGGGGACGACGCGCCGCTGCAACGGCACAACAATCAGACACAGCTCTGTATTGGACTGTACGGCGTTATTATGGAACATTTATAGTGCTTTCTTAGTATTATAAAATTAACGCCATGATTCGTGTAAATTAAAAAGTAAACTTAGTATACTGACAGCGGCGGCGGCATGGACGTGGGCGGCGGCGGTGGCGGCGCGGCGCTCGGCGAGTCCCCCCCCGCCACGTCGCGCCAGCGCTTCTGCTGCTCGTCCCACACGATCTGAGCGCACACATACAAGGTTAAACAAGCAATTCGTACGTGTAGTGGGGCAGTGTGCCGGGGCCTCACGTTAAATTAACAACTTGGCATCGAGGTAACTCACGCGCGAAGAGGTGAGTATATAATCTTGGCAATTTTAATTTTGTATTCGAATGTATGCGCTTCCCCTTCCTCATAAGATGTCACCACGACGAGACGCGCTTGCGGTCAGCAGCAGTATCTGTAGAGCGCTTTAACCTAACGTGAGGCAGTGCGCGTGACTTCGGGACTCACCTATTCGTGACGCGCCACTAACTGACCCGCGGTACACCAGGTTACGATTGTGACGAGTTCATGTCAACTTTGCAACTGAAGTTAAAGCATCAAACTATCTACAAGACTACTTAGCGAGATATCATTCAAAGAACGCATGAGAGGTACTATACAATAATAAGAAATAAAACAAAAACAAGATCCTTCATTTTATTAAAACAACAACGACAATTGCAATAAATAGATACATATAATACAAATATATAATTTTAATCTTTATTTTTAGATTTTATTATATTATGGATTTTGTTATACATATTATTTTTAGTTTTAGGGACTTTTTAAAACATTAATCGTCATGCCCATCAAATGTACAGACTCGATAAGTATTTCAAAAACCCATCACAAATAAATACGTCTTTTTTTAAAGGTTTTCTTTGAAAAAACTCCTAAAAAACCATTGCTACTAAACAGTTGAACCCCTACGAAAACAACAACGGAAAGTTCAACAATACTACAAGAGCGTGGGCGCATCCCGGTACGATATCCGCCGATGACTCACAGACGGGTTCCTGTCGTCGGGCAGGATCATCTGGTTGGCGGGGCGCAGCGCCAGCTTGGTGAGCAGGCCGCCGAGCCAGCCGGCGCGCGGCTTGCCCCCGCCGCCCGCGTCCGCGGCCGCCTTGCTGTCGTCCTTGCTGCGGACAGGCGGCGCCGTGGCCTCGGCGGTGTCTAGCTGCTGTACGAGAATGTGACGGTTAAACGAGTATTTTCTAAAAAGAACACAAACTTCATGGTATAACATACAAACTTTCTACCCCTTGAGCATGACGAGTGACGTCATTTGTATGTTTTGTAATATTACTTCGGTAATAAGCACTAGGTCTTATATAAACTGTGAGCGTATAAACAATCCTTCGTTAAACTTTTTTTATAACAGTTACAAATTAGTTTCGCCGTGTTTCTGTGCTGTTAGTAACAGAAGAGACAACATTCCAAAAGAGCTTTGTGTGTCGGCCCACTAGCCAGCGCGCGACCCGGTCGCGACCAACAATCTTTCTGAAAAGCCAAAGTCAACAATATAATTAAAAGCTTCCTTATATTTGTGAGATCCAAGGCCGGCAGCAGGAACCACGTGGCTAGAGATTTCTTAATGATCTACTTCTCAAGCAAAGTATTGATGTACGGTTCATTTCACAACTTTTGAGTTACGCATTTCATAAAGAAGGCAAAAACCGTTCTCTCTAAATTTTGTTCGCCAAACTATGAGCGCTATTAGAAAAAATAAATCTAAGAGGACGTTATATAACACGATGATGGCGACATTATAACACACATTTATAGCAATGTGCTGTATCGAAATGACGATTTCTTAAACTTAACAATCCAGCAACAGCGCGATGACTTCTGCCCGCCTTGTCTATGTTGGATTATTATAATTAGGAAATATATTTTTGTCTGATTAAGTATATGAAATTGATAAAAAGTACTGAACCGATTTGGAATATTCTTTCACCTGGATAATGTACCGTTATCTTTATACAGGCTCGTTGCCGTATTGCTGACACAGACAGTAGGGCAGCAGACAACTCGCTTGCGGCGGCATCTGTCCTTTCTATTGTGAACGCCATGACAATACCGGGCAAAGGCAAAGACCAGCAAGTGCAATAACTGGAACAGTCCCGTGGCCGGCGACGCGCCGTTACTCGGTGTCACTCGCACATTCAACAGTCACAGCCAGTGACGTCCCCGGGCGCGGACGCCACTTACCTCAAATGAAAGATATAGTTGCTTAAGCGGAGCGACTTTCGTACAGAAACACAGCGGCCGACACGCGGTAGCTACGCCGATGCCTGCCGATGATGCTCACGCCATTTTACAGAAAATAATTACCTTTTTATGCATTTAAATTGTAATATTTAGCGGAGCGGAGTACTCACGGGCTGCGGCGCGCGGTCGGCGGCGGCGGGCAGGCTGGAGCGCCCCGGCATGGTGATGGTGGGCTGCGCGCCGCCCTGCACACACAATACTGCTGTATATACCTACACCGCGATGCCACCGTACGTTCGAACGTTCTATTGAAACTATACGGGTGACTTTCTTGTAATATTATTGTAATATCACCGGTTAGGTTTTCATTTGCATAATAAAATTACTAATTCATAAGTCCAAGCCACAAATATCGTCTGAGGGTAAAGCGGCCGGTCTGCGGCCTGTCCGCGGCCTGCTTGCGGCCTGTCCGCGGCCTGCTTGCGGCCTATCCAGAGATACAACTCACTATACACAGCTTCAAAATACTCCCGTCGCAGAGTTCTTCATTATACAGTGGACTCGTTTGTGTTTTGACCGTTTATTATGGTTTACTATTCTATCCTTAAACTTGTTTCAATATATAACGGATTGTTGATTTGAGATCACCATATAAGAGAAATGATTATTACGCATGTTTTAGTGAAGGTTAGGTCAGAAATCCTCCGAGTGCGGAGGGGATCGCTAGGTACCGCCACTGCCTCTGCGTCTGAACCATCAAGCAACGACACGACGGATGAACCAACTAATACAACTGCGAACCGCGACACTCGAGCCCCGCGCGGTCAGGACGCGCCGCCGCAAACTGTTCATTGCGTAATGGTTCCTGCAGTAGTTTAAACTAATTAAAGAGACTAGAGACGAAATAAGAATCATATTTCCGATACCCATAGTGAACATATTTGAAACTATAAATTTCACTACGATTTTGAAAATTAATTACGAGTTTTAAATACATATTTCGTACTGTTTCAAGCGGCAAATCCACGAAAACCGGCAAGTTCAGAAATAATATATGACAAAGATAAACTATATATGTCGCTTCGGTACATTTCTAAAGTTTTAAATAAATGTACTTCGCTGTGAGTATCTGACAAGTTCATATTGTACCGGCAGTGGGCAGCGCGACTTGTGTGCTTCTATAAGTTTACAGGGATAAAGACAACATCTCAATGTATATAAACCATTTAATGGTACAACTGTGCGCTGCAACGTAACTTCGGACGAATAAATACACAAACACAACTCAGTTAGCAAATAAACATTTGAGACGTTAACAGTTTCCGCTAGCATCAAGTGCGGGCGAGGCGGGCAGCCGGCGCAGCACGGCGCTAGGGCGCGAGCGGCTCGTCGATGGCGAAGGTGGCGGCGGCGCGCAGCTGCAGGCGCGTGGCGGCGCGCGGGGCGGCGCGCGGCGCATCCAGCGGCTCCGGCGCGTCGATGGGGTAGGTGCCGCCGAACACGAGCGGGCGCGGCGGGCGGCGGCGCGGCCCCAGCACCGCCAGCGGCGGCTGCGGCGCTCGCGCGACCTGTGCGCGCGCCGGCGCCGTTGCTCCGCGCCGCCGCAGCCCGCTCTGCCCCACAACATTCATTAGCACTCTCCTCTGGCCGCGGCTTCAGCTACACTACGCGGACATTTCGGTCGTGGGGAATCCACGGGGTATTTTAGTTGCTAACGAGTTTTCTCAATATACCACTATTTCTCAGTAACACATATTACAGGGGTCTCTTAATTTTGGTCGTAGCGTTGCACCATTTTGAAAAATGGCTGCGCTTGACACCAATATAAATTGTTATATCGACATGGGATGTATCAAACCACTATGCCCTAAAACATCACGTCTCCAGCAGAAACTCCTAAAAGTCTTCTAACCAGCTGTGGTAATTGAATCTGTACTGCTTTATTAGAAAATGCTTCAATGGCAAGTCGCAGTCATAACCCGTCATATTGGTAGTAATCCTAACCGCGTGCGCAGTGAACTATCCAACATACATGATTTACAAAAAGTAATTCATTTAATGAAAGGTTCTCTCTCAAATCTGAATGAAGAAAATTCGGGGCAGCATCGGCCTGCTTCTCACCACCACCTCAAATGTGTTCAAGAAAGAGGAACTCCAAACCACCGATACTGACCTCTCCGTAGCCCGCGTAGCCGTCGCCCGTCCAGTAGTTGTCGTATCCTTCGTTGTTGTTCGCCCACTCGCCGCTGTAGGGCTGCTGCTCGCGCGGCTGCTGCTCGGCCGCCGGTTGGGAGTTGGCGTCGCTGGGTTGGTAGCGCGGCGCGTCGCCCGGCGGCGACAAGTAGTCTTCTTCTGGGGGTTGGTAGCTCGGCGGGGGCGCGAACGAGTCGGGGTTGTACATATGCGTTGATTCCGCTTGAGGCTGCTAGGAATCAAGCGAAATAGTTCGTATTTTAAAAACAAATGGATTTTGGGTTCGCATTCAAGTATCTTATGCAAAAGGATATGAAAACTGAATTACGCTTTGAATTTTTGTAAGTTAACAAGGAAATAAATACCTATATACTTGACACAAATATATTTTTATTATTATTATTAATAGAGCAATAATTTATATTTTTTTAGATTTTATGACCAACACGATTATCAGAAAACCCATACAAAATAAAAATAAATATGTAAAATGACACACTGCATAAAATGTAGGATTGACCACCAATTAGTAGCCAACAAATTACCTGCGCAGGCCACGTGAGGTCTGGCTGCGCGGGCGCCGCGTATTGCTCGCTGAGTGCGGGCGCGGGGGCGAGCGCCGCGGGCGGACCGCTCTGCAAGTTGCAAGGTTTTTGTTAATTAGGTTATTGATGTAGTTTCTGAATCTCGCATATCCTCAATACGTTACTGGACGGTTTATTTGAGGATCGCACCTTTCACCAAATTGCAGATATGGCCTTCTCGGGCATTCACTCAAGAAACACACCCCGAGCTTGCTGGGCAGAGCTTGCGTTATGGATGACCATACAGCGAACTGGGAGGGAACACAGAATAAACATACTTATACAACAACCATGACCCGAGAACAAACATGTACGTTCATCGCACAAATGAATGCCCCGGCCTGGACTCGAACCAGGGACCTGCGGTGTATGGGACAGGGCTACTGACCACTACACCACTCGCGGATAATTAATCTTAGATATATTTTGCAGACAATAGGTGAAGTGATTTATTTATTTATCAATATTGGATTTCCAACAGCAAGTACACTATACAATTTAAATGTTATACATTACTTAAACAATAAAATAAGTGCCTTGCCACTTATAGGAAATCACCTCATGCGCTTTTACAAGGGTATTTGCTTAAACTAGTTATTTCGCTCCTTATGAACTTTTTGGTAATACAATTTTCTTTAAATTAGTAATATTCATGTTAAACAGATCTAAAGTGTCACTATGGTGCTCATATAGAGAATACATGCGTGATAGTGTACAGTATTTTTTGAGGCTAGCGCGGCAGTGTGGTGGAGAAAACAGCTTTCTACGACATGATCTTGGAGTCTTCATTGGCACATGAAACCTAACGCGGCTAAGCAGATTCTGACAACTTAATGTACCTACACATAATTTTTTAAGGAACACTAAGTCTAAGGACTTTCTTCTATCTGCCAAAGAATGCATACCGAAATGTGAGAGACGTTCCTCATAAGATTTGAGCGTTTTTGCAACGCCTCTACTATATGATAGATGCCAAAGCATTCTCTTCTGCAGTCGCTCAATTCTGGAAATATGTACTTTGTAGTTGGGCGACCATACTACACTACAGTATTCCAGATGGCTTCTAACTAATGCATTGTACATTATAATTTTTGTTAAGGGTTTTTTGAAGTTTTTAGCCTCTCTTAAGACAAATCCCAGTAATTTCGAAGCTTTAAGGAGTATGTTGTCTATATGCCGATCAAACTTTAATTTTGTATCAAAGAACACTCCAAGATCACGTATACAATTTACTTCATCCAATTTGACACCATCTATACAGTATGACGTAGACAGCATGTTTCGGTTTTTGGAAAATTTAATATGTTTGCATTTATTTAAGTTGAGTGATAATTCGTTGAATGTACACCATTGTCAAGGTCACTCTGTAAAAGATAGTTATCGTTCAATGACTTAAGAGGTCTGCAAACTTTTAGATCGTCAGCAAAAAGATACACTTTAGAATTTAAAAAACAATCAGAAATGTCATTGATAAAAACATTAAATAGGTAAGGTCCCAAATGCGACCCTTGTGGAATTCCTGAAGGTGCAGCATATGGTTTCGATGTTATGCCATTAATAACTACCCTAAGTTCTCTGCTTGCAAGGTATGATTGGAACCATTTTAGCAAAGGGTTTGACACCCCAAATTTTTCTAATTTCAGTAATAAAATTGCGTGACTGACTGTGTCAAAAGCCTTGCTGAAGTCAGTGTATATTGCATCAACTTGTATTTGAACATCAACTGCTTGGACAACTTCCTCAGCAAAATCAACCAAATTAATTACTGTAGATTTGTTTTTTATGAAACCGTGTTGTCTACCATCTATGAGTTGAGATATGTGCCAAGAAAATATTTTACATATAAAAGACTCGAAAACCTTAGCTAAAGTTGATAAAATAGCTATAGGCCTATTTCCTAGTATAGGTATAGTATACCTAGTATACCTAGTATAGTATATATAGCCTATTTGATACCAAAGTATTATTCCCGTTTTTGAAAATAGGAACAATGTTTGTTTGTTTCCAAAATGATGGAAAAACACCCTCTTTTATTGATCTGTTAAAAATAATTTCTAACGGAATTGACAATTGATCGGCAAGTTTTGATAGGAAAATTGGTGGTATACCATCTGGACCACTATCCTTTTGTTAAGTCTAGTTTCTTGAGAGCTGTTATAATGTAGTTTAATATGTTATTATGCTCACAGTGAACTTTGTTGTTTAAAATTGTACAATTATGCTTAGGTTTAACATATGTCGATGAAAAAAAGGAAGCAAAGTAATTCGAAATAACATCACCACTATCCGAGCTAACGATTCCATTTGACATATCTGCTGGATAGGCACTGGTGCCACCCCGTTTCATTTTGAGGTAATTCCAAAAAAATTTTGGGTTGTGTTTTATTTTATTTCAATAAAAGCAATATAAGAGTTGTAACAAGTTCGTGTCAATTGTTCACAGCGTTTCTTTAGTATATTCATATCCATTGGATTTTTGTACCTTTTAATTCTATTTCTCAACTTATATTTTTCATTTAATCTTTTTATTAATGATTGGGATTACCAACAAGGATATTTAGTATTTTTTGGTTTTATTTTTGCAACAAAATTAACAACTAAATTGTTAACAATATTATAAAAAGCAGTTACCATGTCATCAATCGATGGAGAACATAGAACATCTTCCCATTTTATTTTATTTAATTCCAACGCTATAGCTGAATAATCTGCCTTATAGAAGTTATATTTTTGAATAATAGTGTACTTAAGAAATTTTATGTTTTCTTGCAAAGATATTTAAAACTCGAATGGTGGATGATGGGGATCAATTTTTGAAATAACTTGAGCAGCCGGTTTAACTTGTATTTCATATGAGATATTTGATAATAGGAGATCCAGAATTCTCCTGTTAGTATTAGATAAATTGTTATATTGTTTGAGTGAGTTAATTGTGATAAAATCCCAAAAAAGCCTCTCTGTGTTGGAGGAGATGCGAGAAGGTGAGCTTATTAATGACCAGTTTACGTCAATCCAGTCTACATTACACATATTGAAATCGCCTAAAACTAAAAAGTTAGTTTCGACTTCTAGAATCCTACTGGCATTGTCGATGTAGTGTTCTAAAACGGTTGATTTGAGAGGAGATGGCACATAGACGGCACATAAGCATAAATTAGTTAATTTATTATTTACAGAAATATATATATTAACGAATATATCCTCACAACTACTTTCATAATTAGGAACACGTTTAGATTTAAGCTTGTTTGAAACGGCGATCAGTACTCCCCCGCCCTCAGATTTATTGTTGAAAGCAGTCATTGAACGAGCCCTTCTATACAATATATACCGATTATGAAATATCTCTCCGTCGAAAACACTATCATTTAGCCAGGTTTCAGTAAACACAATAATGTCATAATCACAGTTTGTAATCATGCAATATACGTCATGCAATTTAGATTTGATGCCCCTTACATTTTGGTAATAGATTTTCAACTGATCGAAAGTGATAAATATATAACTGATACAACTTAAAATTACAAAAGTGATACTGTATTTTTAAAACATTATAATTTATTCAAATCATAGTCCCTGATAAATTTAAAATCTGAATCATCAGATTTCCTCATAAATATCTTACCGTTTCGAACCCATACGTATTTATAATTCATCTCCTTTGGCTTTAGTCTAGCTGCAGCGTGTAGGGCTTTATTACCAGGAGATAGGTGTTCAACCACATAAATATTTTCCTTATTTCCTCCTATGCCAAGAAGCTTGCTATTCAATTTATCGTTTGGATTGCTCTTGTTGTATTTAATTGACGCTTCCAAGAATGTGTCTCTTACCCGTGGACTACTGAATTGAATGACAATAGATCTTGGTCTTGAGTTTGCTGGATTGATTTTAGCAATGCGGGTCACTTTATGAATATGAGAGTCTGCAATCTCACAAGATATTACTTTTCCAAGTTTAACAATCGTGTTAATTAGATTCTCTCCTTTGAATTCAGGCACGCATTGAACCTCAACATTTGATGAGCGAGATTGCTGTTCTAGAACATTAACTCTTATGTTTAAATCTTTAATCGTGGATTTTAGTACTTCGTTCTCCTTGTGAACTTTATCAATCAAATCTATCTTAGAGAGAACCACATTCTAACATCCTTGTATTTCTCGCTCAAAAAATTAATTGATGTTTTCAATTCAGCTATTTCTTCCTTAATCGACTTAAGTTCTTGATTCACAAAGCTAGCCAACGTACCATTGAGATGTTTCATGAGTTCATCAAGCGCCTTTTGTACGAATTTGCTTTACTTGGGATTGTGTAACGGGACTGCTGTCTTTTTCAATTATGTCACCAGAAGGTGTCGGCACTGGCGACACTTTCTTCCTTTGTGTTACATTGGTGTCAATAATAATATAATAATAATAATAATAATAATAATAAATGTTTATTGGTCACCATATTTTACAGAAATTACTTAAAACTAGAACAAAATGGAAATAATCTGGTGGGTACATAAATTTCTGCATACATATTTTTGAAAAAACCCTGAACTCCCGAAATAGGAAGACCTGTGACTCGGGAGCCAGTGCCCTCCCGCCACATTAAAAAATTGACTCTTTATTTAAACATACCTTGACATAAGGAGATCAAAAGAAAAGTTAAATTTAGATTCACAAAAAACAAAAATAAACAAGTAAATTAATAGAAAGAAAAAAAAAATGTGTGTGTGAGTTTGTGTGAACGTATGTGTGTGTGTGTTTGTGTGAACGTATGTGTGTGTGTGTGTTTGTGTGAACGTATGTATGTTGGTGTAGTAGTGTAGGCAGAACTATAAACCTGGGACAGACAGCAACTTTTCAGTATCCGCGTAGCTTAAGGTTAACAACCAAGAAGTGAGTTTCTTTTTTAGTTGAAACTTACTTAGTTTCTCCAGGTTGCGTAGAATTCTGTTTAAGTTATTATATAAAAGAATACCTAGAACATGGAAATGACGCTCTGCAAATGTTGTAGCATGAATTACCGGAGTGCATGTGTTATAATGAGAACGTTTCTCGAGGTTTAGGTATGGGGGGATTGTAGTCTGTTTCCGAACCATAGCCCTGAGTATGTATAGTTGGCGAACTGTCAGCATTTTGGTGTCCTGGTATAGGTCAAATGTTGGGAAACGCCTGGGTCGCGAAGTCATAACTTTTAGGATCGCTCTCTGGGCCCTCTCTAATTTGATCAGCAGTGACTTGTTAACACCTCCCCAAGCCACTATGCAGTAGCTAAAGATCGACTGGCACAGTGCATAATAGACGCATTTTACTGTGGAGAAGTCAGCACAGCTTCTGAGAGCCCTAAAAACATGAAGTGTTTTCCTTATTCGTGATGATACACCATGAATATGGGATTGCCAGTTTAACCTGTGAATTAAAATATGGTTGAGGAGGGCGATGGCTGGATCCCGCGTTAACTCGTGAACGGGTGCCGTTTGAGGGTGTTCGTCGTTTGGATACTTGGGGGGAGGGAGACTTGCCGAGCTAACAGATGCAGAAAAGAATAATTTTGTATAGACATAAAGAGACTGTAAATTTATTTTGAAAAAAAAAAAATATACCCGTGAAGTTTCTTGCCAGTTCTTCTTCACGAAGGTTTTTTTTCGAACTGGTGGTAGAATCATGTTTTATTTGACGTCAATAAGAACAAGTAATTGTCAATGTTGAGAAATAAATATTTGAATTTGAATTTGAACCTCTCATCCAAAAGTACACCCAGATATTTAACCGTTGGTGACCGCGCAATCGAATCACAATCACAAATCTTATCCGAAGACAATAATGAGCACGTATGGGCCATTATGTGAAAATTATTAGGGGCTGCCGTCCTCAGAGAGATCGAGAAAGAAACAAAGGTAGTTTTATTGAAATTTAAGGTTAATAGATTCAAATGTAGCCAAATCATAACCTTGTTCAGCGCTTCTATTGCACTACGCTTTACGCTTACCCAGTCTGACCCAGAAACCAGAATGACTGTATCATCAGCATAAGCAATGATGTTGGAGTCCTTAAGGGACAGCTGACAAAGTTGGTTGATGTACAGGAGAAAGAGTGTGGGGCCTAAAATACTTCCCTGAGGGACTCCATAAGAAAGTCTTCGCTCATCACTGTAAAAAGAGCCAATTCTGATTATTTGGCTACGATTTTGTAGGTAATCGCTAAAGAGATCTAGTACCCGACCCCTAATGCCAGTTTGCTCTAGTTTGGAAATGAGGATAGGAACCGAGACAGTATCGAATGCCTTACTGAGATCCAAGAAGATACCAAGGCATTTTTTATTTTTATCTAATTTCTCTGTAATAACGTTTTGGCTTTATTAGCTCTAACCGGGGTACTATCTGCATTACCACTTTTGGGCTTACAGGCGGGGCATACCCACTTGGCTATGTACATTTTGGTAATAGGCTGCTTTGTTATACTTGTAACACAAGATTCATGATAAAGTGATCGACACTTTGAACACGTGGCATTTGGGTCCCCAGAAATAAGCACTTGGTTACAACAAGCACTCAAACCCGACGTCGCTTTGGCATTGAATAGATCAGTTTGTTGCAAGTTGCTATTTGAATATTTTTTTTGAAACGTTTTGTGGCCACCATTTTCTTTACATGATTCCACAAATGTTCAATAGGGTCGATTTCAGGACTGCTAGGAATAATCGACGACCATAATTGGTGTGTTTTAAATCATTGCCATGTTAAAAGGTCCAAGGCACCGGCAAACTTTCTTCTGCACACGGTAACATACTCTCCGCGCTGGAATGAATCCTTCTTGCCTGCAATTGCGTTGATAGGTCCAACACCGTGTCCAACAACAACAACCTTGACGTTGCCTTCTCCGTGTCTCACTGTTTATACGGAGAAGTTATTACATCCTTGTTTTACGCGAAAATAGTACATGTTTCCACTCACGTTCAGTCCAGTGTTCGTAATTCATTATATTTGTCTAGCTTTGTAGTGGCATGTGGTGCTAGTTTATGTTCTTTCAAGTGGCACCTTACAAGGTATTCTTAATAATAAGCTTGTCTCACATAATTAGCTTCTAATTGTTCTTGCTGACAAACCTCTCGAACCTTCTGCACCAAATACTTCCAAGCCAATAAGCTCTGATCCTTTGAACGGTTCTTTTTATTCTAACATTATCATCCGTGAGTGTTCACGTGGAGTGGTTTCTCCGGGTCTCGGTGTCCTGGGTACATTTCCTGTTGTATCGACTTCTTGAAATGCTCGACAGCATTCATTTCCATATCTTTACAGCATCGCAAATGATCTCGGACATTTCTATATGATCAACCTTTGTCACACAAATTTGTAATAATCTTTCTTGTAGAGGAATCGCATTTTTTTTTCCGCAAGGTATCTTAATGCGAAATGATCACCATTATATTAAACGAAAAAAAATATTAATCGTTATTTTACATTAAACGGGTTTCTTGAAAATTCCCGGCAAAACGGAATTAACAAGAGAGCTGTTTTTTCTAAATTTCAAATTTAGAATATGATGTACAAACTGTCTTTAACTAGGTGGCCAGCAGCAAGCACATTCAAAAAGATTAGGATTTTATTGAAAACACAAAATAGGTATTATCTTTACCAGAATAAAAAAAATTGTAAACAATGAAATTATCTAAATGAATGTTTAGATAATAATATTTCATGATCGACTCTATCGAATGCTTTGCTTATATCCGTCCAAATAGTATCTAGTTGTAGTTTATTATCAATGGCATATGAGATATCTGAAATGTAGCAGATAAGATTGGTGCTAGTAGACATTTTCATGTGTTAATGAATTTGCGCACATCTAAAATAGAAGGTGTCTTAATGATGTCACCACCACCGTATATTTATTCTGGGCTCCCCCAGTTCGCTTCGGGGCCAAGCAGTCGGGGCATGATGGAACAAGCTGCGGTTACCTGCGACAACTCGGCCGCCTGCCACAGCTGCTCGAGCCAGCGGCGCGCGGGGCTCTCAGGCCCTTCCTCCGGCGGCACCAGTCTGCAAGTGTTACACATTCTATTAATAACTTTAATGTTTCGACTATTTAGTAGATTGGATGATGGGTTCAACGCTGCGTAGACTGTGACCCGCCCGCACGACGCTTGGTGGGCGCAGTGTCATGCGTCGTACTCCGATTGATGTCTCGGAGGCGACCACAGCCTTGTGTAGTTCGTAGTGTTTATTTATTATTTACCACAACACGTTTGGAACGCGTACGAGTACACTGTTTGAACAACTGGCGGTCCAGTCACTGGGATATATGTAGTGTGTTGCACTTAACCCCACAAAGGTTTTCCGATATTTTAGTTACTCAACTATAAACAAAAACTATTTTGCAACCTTACATCTTCTAACTATCCTGAATAGATTTTGATTCTATGTTTTTTGTACACATTTCAAATGACAACCGGTGAATAGGCGGATTTTTTAAATATATATTTAAATCCGAGCACTCCAGCGCGCGGGCGGTACCTGTCGCTGAGCGCGTGCAGGGCGCGTGCCGCGGCGGGCGGCAGGTGCGCCACGTCGGCGGCGCGCGCCCACTGCAGCGCGCGCTGCTCCAGCCCCTCGTCCAGCATGCGCATCGACATCACGGCTTTGTACACCTGCGGGGAGAAGCCGATAAGCAAATAGATTAAATACCAAATCAACGGGAGGAAACTTTAATCAAATCGATGTCAAATCAATGTCGAAAGCCTTAAGAAGGATGAATAAAAGAAGAAAATGTCATGTAGCTCAAGCTCCCAAAATTAAAACTACATTTACGAGTATGCAATTTCAAAATCGGTCTGCACGGTTGTGTAACAAAGTCAATAAAGTATTAAATATTTATCCAAAAAACAATCATGAATGAAAAAAGATGATTACTGAATGGATTAGTAAGTTAAATTATGAGGAAACTGAAAAATTATTACTTTAATAAAGAAAATGTCAAAGTCAAATTTTAATCAGAATTAAATTTGGGTGCAACTCACATACATACAAACATACACACATACCCACTCACACACAAATTCACGCATTAACACATACACACTTTACACATTTATTTGAAAAATTGTATTCTCTATGCCATGGTTTTTAATATTTATGTAACCCCTTGTACTTATTATTTGATTGTTATGGAAGAGCGGTGTCTTTAGTACAGGCGTGGAAGTCTATAAGAAGATTCCAAGCACTAAAATTGTATAACTTAAAACTGGTACTGAAATAATTGTTATTATTATTATAAATCGTATAACACCCACCTGTAAACTAGGAATAGTCCTCCTCGCCGCATACTCGTATATCGTCGTAGCTCGTATCGCCGAGGAGCGGACGGAAGCGGCGTCGCCAGTGCCGTCAGCCAGCAGCAGCCAGAGGCGCGGGCGTGGGGGCGCCGGCGCCGGCGACATCGCCCGCCACGGCGCCACGGGCGGCAGCGCGAACTGCTCCCCGGCCCACAGGTAGCACAGCTGCGCGGAGTAGGGCAGCTGGCGTTGAGCCAGCCAGTCGCCCACATGCAGCAGCGCGTGGGACAGGTTGTGCTCGTCGTCCGAGTTCGCCAGCAAGATGGCGGCGTGCGGGCGCCAGTCGCCGCACGAAGACTCCCAGGTTAACTGTGGGGGGTTATCTTCCAATGATGTGTGCTGAATAGACGTAGTGTGTACAACAAGATGTTGTCTCAGCGCTTTCAATGAATAATCCATCCAATTAAAGTAAGGTCAACGAGATGAGATAAAATACGTAAACAATCTAACCTCTATTGATTTACATAACGATAGCGAGTGAATTTTGTCACTATCGTTATCTCTGTCACACACTAATAACGTCAGTAGTTTTGTCATCGTCGTTATAAGATTCGTGGTACAAAATTGATGATATAGAGATGCGTATGTTGATACTGGTGTAGGTTTGTTTACATGCTTTATTGTCTGCTTAGCCTATCTTCTCACACCTTATGCGGATGCTTGTGGCGCAATCGCGCAGCGTGCAGCGTGCGTGCGGCGTCGCGCGCGGGCAGCGAGCGAATGAAGCGCGCCGCCACGGCCGCCACACCACCGGAGCCCCCCGCCGCGCCATCCGTCGCCCCCGCCAGCGCCAGCGCGTGCCCCCACAGAGCGTTGTCCATGGCGCATTCTGAGATGTAACGGTGAAGAAGGACTTGTAGACTTATTTGGATTATAGCAGAGACTTCTGTCGTATAGAGGTCGTTATGTGAAGGAAAAATTCAAAAATAATTTTGAGATATTATATTTTTATAATACGTATCCTAAGTGACAGCTGCTAAATAAAATAAGCTGAAGATTGATAATAAAGGAATACGAAAATGCGTAAAATAATTTGAATCATATTCAACCTCTATCCGAACTTTTTGTTGGTTAACTGTGTAAATATTTATTTCTCCATATTGAAAATTACTTGTTATTATTTACGTCAAATAAAGCATGACTTTACCACATTGAAGTTTCACTCTTCGTGATGAACTGGCAAGAAACTTGACGGGTATCATTTTTTCAAAATAAATTTACAATTATCTCTTCATGTTTTTACAAAATTAATCTTAAGTGCAAGTTAGCTGTTAGCTCGGCAAGTCTCCCTCCTGAGAGTGAGTGACAGCGTGCTGTCACTGTCAATATCTCTCCACAAATTTCTTCTACACAGATTGTTTGAAAGTACAAGTTTCAGTCCTGTATACCAGAAGAAAAAGTGGAGTGTAAATGGCATGACAATAGTGTGGTGACAGCTGCATCAAATGCAGTAAAAGTAATGCCAACTAATAAGATAAAAAGATTTTCTCAACAACAAAATAAATATATATTATTTGATCAACCTGCTACCATCAAAGCATATAATGAGAACATGGGTGGAGTAGATCGGTCTGAACGAAATATCGGTTCATACCGGACTTATATTCGTGGGAAGAAATTGTACTTTTCACTTATATGCCACTGCCTTGCATGGCTGTAAATAATGTATGGCAGATTTATAAAAAAGATGGCAGAGATTATGATCACTTAGGGATCAGAAGAAATATTGCGAAAAGTTTATTGGAAACTTATAAGATAGAAGTTAATCGGAAGGGATGTCGAGTTTAAAAGAACAATCACGAGGAGTCGCGATATGATAATATAGGTCATATTAATAGGTATACAAGTGACCGACTGAGGTGCCCTGTGTGTCACAAAAGCTAAATTTTCATGTGTAAAGTATACTTGTGTTTTGAAAATTATATATAGAAAGAAAGAATATTCATTTCCTTAAATTTACTTCTAAGCGACACCCTTGGATCGAGCTGATAGATTGCGCGGACGGCCCGTTTCTGCAGAATAATATAGTATTGATGTCGGCAGCACTCCCCCACAACAGAATACCATATGTCATGAGGCTGTGGAAGTAACCGAAATAGACTAATTGAACAGTTGTTTCATTTGAAATTTGTCTCATTTTTTAACAGCGTATGCGGCAGAGCCAAACCTTTTTGATAAACCATCAACATGCGGTCGCCACTGGAGTTTGGCGTCTAAGGTTATGCCCAGAAATACAGTTGAGTTTACAGGAGTCAGTTCCTGGCCCTTAACTACAATGTTTGTGTTTACCTGTTTGACATTTGGCAATGTAAACTTAACACATTTCGTTTTGTTTTCGTTGAGGAGAAAATTATTAGCTGAGAACCACTGCTCTGTGTTGGAGGTACATTTGTTTACTGCTCGATAGTCAGTTTCTTGTCTTTTGATATTAAAAAAGAAGGAAGTATCAGCAAACATGACCTCGCATTGATATTTAGCTACGGATGGCAGATCATTGACATATACTAAAAATAGAAAAAGACCAAGAACTGAGCCCTGGGGCACACCTATTGTCACTGCCAAACCTGAAGATTTTTCTCCATTTATTGCAACTTTCTGTTTTCTTTTAGAAATATATTATTTGATCAAGGCAAGCGCTCGGTTCTATATGCCGTAATGGTGCAGTTTCATGAGTAGAGTAGTATAATCCACACAGTCGAACGCCTTGGACAAGTCACAAAAGACACCAATAGAATCACTAAGCGAGTCTGAATCGCAGTTGAAGTACTGAATAGATACCCCGGCCTCGCCCTCCTCCGCAGCACGTGTACTTACCGAGCGCCTCGCTCCTGTTGCCGTACAGCAGCAACTCCCGCAGCCGCACTCCGGCCTCACCCTCCTCCGCAGGGATGCAGATGGCGGCTTGCGCTGTACATGTGAAAAATGCATTATTATATTTCTCACAAGTACAGTAAAGCAATACTCAGTTCAAGCTGCTGAATTTGGCAAATCAAAAAACGCGACTGCTAAAGTCATTTTCCTACGTAATTCCTGTATAAAAATAATATACCCCGTGTCCCTCCGACAACCGACGTGGTCCTATTAGCACTCATTAATTGGTGTAGGCTGTAGAGCGTGCTAAACCAATGAACGTCACCCGCCTTCTGACAGCCGGGTGAAAGAAAAGAGTATAACACAGCTTTTTGACATTTTGTCTATTATATAATCGATAAGGCGTCGTTTATTACTAAAAAGGCGCAACAATTTTAACCAATACAACGACTCACGTATAGTGGACTCCTGCGTCTGTTCCGCGGAGGGCTCGCGGCCCGCCGCCGACGACCCGCGCCTGCTGCCTGCCGAGACAAGCTTATATTAAAATAAATATTCATTGCTAAATCATTGCTAAAACCAAGAATCAACCACTTGTCTACATAGCCAGAGAGTTCATTCAAGTAATATAGATCAAAGTATGTGCTTCTGAGGCCTACTGCGGCCATAAATCCCGTTAAATGTTCGCGCCATCTTGAGATTAGGAAAGAGCAAGACAGTTACATTTTTCGATATAGAAAGTAATATCTGTCTCACTTTTTGAGCTAGCGCACTAGTGGAGTCAATAATAGGTAAACAGTATCTCTGTATCAGTGATTTTAATATACAGCGCCACTAATTAGATAAATGCAATAGAGGCCAGACAGGGCTTAAGTTTCAAAAAATTCTCAGTAGTTGCTGGTACATCATAAATAGTGGACCGAATTTCAACCAACCAGGTGTTTAAAAAGAAAACAGCGATGAATGTTTAATTTATACCATCAACGGAAGGGGGCGCTCCACCGTACGCGGTCTCGTAGTCGAACTCCTGCACGTTCTTGATGAGCAGCTCGGCGATGTCCGACCCCACCACCACCTGCAGACATAGATGTAACAAATATAGTATTCGTAGGATAAACCTGGTTGCTTTTGAAGACGTGAAGTGCACCCGCCTCGCGGAGCAGTACAACTAATGTAAGAGTTGTAAATATTTTTGCGTTTTTGTGAGAAAGAAACAAAACCTCACTCCTCCAAATTTATCCAATGGGAATATGAATTCAGCAGTAGTGACATATTCATATATCTTGTTTCACAAATTCCCTTATTGTCCGAACACTCCTCCGTCTCTCACACAAAGTTTCACACAATAGTTGAATGAGGTACCATTTTTTGTTGACTCCCACTTTGCCCCTTGCTGTGACCTATTCCTGTGCAAATACTACTTGGATGTCGTGTCTGTGAATGAACCCTACCCCGTTCTGTCGCAGCAGCAGCGCGAGGTAGTCCCAGGTGAGCGCCTGCCCGGCGGCGTCGAGCCGCGCCGCGCCACGCCGCACGCCCGCCGCGCGTCCCAGCGTGTAGTCTAGCACGCTCTTCTTGTGCGTCACGCCTGCAAAAGCGTATTATGTTTTATTTGGGTGGCTAGCAATCACGTGATGGCTTTTCCAAAATCCACATCAGGTACCACCCAATATATATAACGTGATCGTCTGTGCTCACCGTGCTCGGGCGGCGGCGGGTGCAGCTGCTGGTGCTGGCGCGGCGCTTGAGGCCGCAGCAGCGACCCCAGCGGCAGCACGGACACGCGCGTGCCACTGCCCACCACTAAGCTGGCACCACACAGCACACCCTGCACATGCACAAACGGCATTAACCTTCCCTAAATAATAATATTAGGCATAGCTTGTAAAAAGTTTGTTAATGAAAAGGTAAAAAAGACGAAACGCGTCCTTAGAAGAATAACGGACTGACCTCCATTTACTTTTCTATCGATTTTGTTTTTCAGTTTAAAATAAATTGTGATTATTTTATTTTAGAACTAAAATATAATTAATATTGTATTTTCATAACATTGAAAGCAGTTGTCATTTCGTATCACACTTGAACAACTTACTCAAACGTTCGCCAGAAACTTAAGTAAGAGTCGAAATTGTTTAATTGCCATTCATAAATAAGAAACAAAAAAAGGAAACACAGATATTTCGTATCCTTGGTGAAGCAGCTTCACTGCAGCGGCGTACCTTGACGTGGTGCGTGGCGAAGTGCAGCGGCGTGAAGCGGTCGGAGCGCGCCGAGCCCTCCGCCAGCGCCAGTGACACGTCCGTCGTCAGCTCCCTGTCGCGCCCGTGCGCCCATGCAATCATCTTTTGTATCATTTGGTTTCACGTATTTCATATTGGGACTTCAATATTTGGGAAAAGGGGCAAAATTTATGTGCGGCTAGGAGACTTTTACTTTAGAAGTACGTAGTTTTATGGTTGATGATTTCATTTTACCTTAAGGTCCACTTCAGCCAGATATCTTTTTGCTGTAAACCTGTGTATTTAATATTCGTTGAAAACTATAACAAATATTGCAAATGCTCTGCCTATTATTAAACTTATAGAATTAGAGATTAACGCATCACCACCACCACATACATATTTTTAAAAACATTATAATAAACATACAATACAATTATAAGAATAGAGATTAAATCTCGTTCATTTCTCTCCTTTATCTCATCCAACTATCAGATTCAGGCGGAATCTCCATCACTTCGACGGTTCCGTTTTGTTTTGTTTCCCGAAGGATTGTAATGACGCACCAGTAGTCGCAGACACCTAGTGAATAGTCTTCTCTTTGACAGCCATTTGATTCAGTGGCAGTAGGAGCTATCGTCAAGGTCTCGTCGGGGACGGTGCTACAGTGCTTCCTGTTCTGACCGCCGCAACAACGGCGTGTGGACAAAGGGAAGGAACACCCAGTGCAGTTACTGGAACAAGGGCTATTCCAACTGGAGCTTACCGTCGGCAACGCACCGTTCAGTTATACATATAATAATCACATTCAATATTGATAAATAATATAATAATAATAATAATACATTTATCAATATTATTATTAATCCCTATGTTCATTACTTTTCGACGGGTGAGATGGTGTGTTAACAATCAGGAAATATGCGAGAAAAATATAAGTATAAAAGAAAGAAATGAATCTATAAAATTAAAGATTAGTACCCCTACATTTTGAGAAGACGCAGTGCGTCGGTAGTAGCGCTAGGAAGCAGAGAGAATGCGCGTGATCCAGTGACGGGGGCCGAGCGCACAAGTCTACGAAGCGAGTGCGTCACACAGCGCGCTTACTCAAGTGTTTTTTATATCAAGATAATCAAAAACTACGTTACGTAAAAACAATACACTAGTTCTTTTATAATAAGTTCTACAGAAAACAAACTTATCAAACCTTTTGTACAAACATACGAATAACCGTAACCAAAAACATTTATTAATTACCCTTTCCCCGCGCGTGAAATCAAAACGTTCGACAACTTTCATTATTCTCAGTGAATACCTTTTGGTACTTAGGTATGAACTTGTTTTATATATTGCATTCTTTTGTAATTTGTCGGACGTTCGGAATATCACTGGCCTCCCACACCCAGCTGCCAGCCTCCTTAGCGTGCAGTCGGTAGCGTTGTCCCGCTTCCTCCACACCGCGCCATATTCAATAAAAGGAAATTATTTAACTTGGGGCTGGGGCTCGTTCATCGGCGCTTGTTCAGAAAATATCAAAATAACTTTTATGATAGTCTTCTATTAATGGTCTAATACAAGCACTATCAATGCATTTAGGTTTGTTAAATTTTCATCAACCAAAACAATCGCCATATTTCAAGGCAGTAAACGCGCCTATCTAGTCATACTCCTCTGATATTATGTTTATACGCACACTTCAACAACTTCCGAAAGCAACCAAGCGACATCGGCTGAAATTTTGTGAAAACAAAATTCTTTAACACCGCTTTCACTTATCTATTTCTACCACACGTTGAAGAGCCCATAACAAGACGTCTTTTATACGAACATGACAGTGTCGAAGAAGCGAGGTAATGAGGTGAACAGGCATAAGAAGCGGCAGAGCCAAGCTAAGCGGACGCACCTGTCGGAGTCGGCCACGGAGCGCGGCGCACGCGGCCCGCCGCCGGCGCGCGCGTACCCGCACCTAGCGACAACGGGCATGCCGTGACTGAGCAGCGACCTACACGAAGCAAGTCGAAGACCGACGCGGAAACTAGCTGGCTTTAGCACTTGTATCTCGACTACTTCATAGCCTAAGTTCTTATTTTAACACCAAGGTGTATGTATTAATTTGTTTTGAGAATCGCTAGCAAAACGACATCGATCTTCAACTTTGTTCAACATGTGTAATCGCAATAACAATATTTAAATGTAGTATAATGAGTAATGGTCAATGTTGTGGTTAGTAAAATGGTATGAATGTGAATTGTCATCATTATGGCTTATAAATTAAACACCATTCGTGAATTTACAATATGATATTTAATTATTTGTGCAATAATTATTTTTCACTTAATCAAACTATATAGAATAAGTTTTACATTCCTAGGGCTTTTTTAAATGTGCTGTACACTCTGCATGACAACAAAATGAAACCACACAAATCGCACACTAGGCGGCCGTGTCCATCAAACAACATGTGCAGCGGCTTTACCCGAAGCGTAACGTCAAGAGTAATGCGAGCTCATCGACAACATCTTTACTCAGTCTGAGAAAGCAAGAAGCAATCCTGGCACCTTTATGTTTCAACGAGCCATTTATCAACTACGCTACGCTTCCGTTCAGCCCGACAAGGTGTGATATGTACAAGCTGCTTTGTGCCTCAGACTTACGTTTCATTTCCCTTGAGGCCGTTGGCGCTGGAGCGGCCCGAGTGCACGCTGGCGCGGTCCTCTGGACGCCCGTCGTACGACAGTGCGCCGTACGCTGCATGAAATAAGATTAACATTAGATTGAGACTAATGATTTATGATCAGAATGTGTTTTGTTACATGAATATAAGCCGTCTTTATGTAAAAAATGCAGAAGTGGAGACCAACTCCGTGTACTTCATTGCAATAGCAGATATAACATCTCAGCAACGTCTTGAACGATCCTTTTCCAAACCCACAATTGGGATACGATGACAGGCTAGATAACAAGCAATCACAGCTAACGTCATGGTTCTACTCAGTAACCTTGTAACGCCTTTTATACCAGTCAAACGATCTTCTTGAATCGAGGTTCGCCCGCCGCCCGGTGACTCGGTGACATGCAGCAGATTCAAGTTCCGGCTAAATAAAAATTCGTTATGCTGTATACAACAGGAATCAAACTCACGGTCCGCCGCCAGCCGGCGGTACAGTTGCAGATACGCATGCGGGTCGGTGACGCGCAGGCGCGCGTAGTACTCGTACTGCTCGCGCGTCAGCACCGCGGCGCCCGCGCCCGCGCCCGCCCCCGCCCCCGCGCCGCCCAGTCCGTACGCGCTGTAGTCTGTTGACAGTAATGAGCCAATTACAACGAGGCGCGAGGGTGTCAGCGATATGACACGTTATGATTTTAGTACAATTGTAGCGAAAAGTACTTAGTTCCGATTACAGATCAACCATTAATATATATTAACCATGCATATTATGCGAACTTTAAAATAAGTATTAATAGCTGTAACATCTAGAAGAAATTCATTGTAATTTTATTAAAATGAAACTTTTGCATGAAGGAAGTATAAATAAAATAAACACATCCAAAGTGTCCAGGGATCAAGTAAACTTTTTGCAAAAAAAATATTTACCAAATCTAGTCTACCAAAATGACTTTTACTTTAATTTCAATGTTTAAATCAAAAATATATTTTGTAAAAATTAATAAAAATTGCCGTTTTTTTCGAATTGTGGAAAATTAACTCAAATTGACGGCGTCTATCAAATGACGAACAATGACTAAATTATGATTTAATACATTTTTATTGTATAGATGAAAAAATTATAATCTGTGTTTCCACCATTAACACGAATAACACAATTGCAACTGTGTGTTAAATGAATGTGCTTAAAATCAGTTCGTCAAAATCACTTTGAGGAATGGCCGCCCACGTGCCTTCTGTCAAGTTAACAAGTTGTTGCGGGGTGTGCACGGCATCCGAACTCGGCAGGCTCTTCTTTGGAGCATATCCCACGCGTGCGTTGAGGTCTGGTAAATGAGCAGGCCACGGCAGAACGTTAATACCAGCTTCGGCAAGAGTACGTGTTACGACCCTAGCCGTGTGTGGCCGTGTATGCATTCGTTGAAACAAATTACCCAACCAGCCTCGCAAAGGGATGATCACGTCTAAAGCATTCCTCTCCACGTAAATCTGAACATTGCGGTTGGCCCTGATCCAAATGAGATCGGTTCATCCACCGATCGAAATACCGAAACGAGATTCATCGTTAAAGCACACAGAACGCCAGTCTTCTTCCTCTCTATCTCTGTGTGCATGATTGCGAGTGCTATAGGTAGGACGCTCAGCGGCCTTCGGGAGCGCAGACCCACTTCACGTACACGATTTCGCTTTGGTTTGATCGCTTATTAACAAGCCTAAGAGCTGAACAGCTTCGTAACCAACACCATGGCGGTCATTATAACATATAACCAAGTGCAAAAAATGTGGTTTGTTCCATGGCCAAAAATCGTCATTAAGCTTAGTTTTGAAAGAAATTGGATTTTCTTATAAAAAAATCGGACAAACGTAAAGTATTGATGGAGCGTCACGACGTTGCTATGGCTCGCTGCGAATTTTTGAGCGAAGCCAAAAAGATATCAGATTGGTCAAGTGTTATTTTCACTGACGATTCTTGGTTGAATGCAAACCACACAGTATCTAAGAACTGGACTGACGACACCGCCGCTTCCACTAGTTCAGTGCCAATGGGAAAAGGTGAACGCCTTATCATATGCCATGCAGGGTCTTCGAAAGGATTTGTGTCAGATGCTTTACTGGCCTTTAAATCCAAGAAAATAGTGGACTACCCCGAAGAAATGAACGCAGAGATTTACGAAGGATGGTTTAAAGAAATGGTGCAATCTCTGGAAGAACCGTCAATAATTATTATGGACAACGCTACATATCACTCCAGACAAATTGATAAAATGCCGACGCAGGCCAACTAAAAACACTAATAATAATAATAATAAAAAACAAGAGATAATTGACTGGCTCCAACGTCATTGCGAAAATGTAGATAGTACTTTACTAAAAGTACAATTAGTAAATATTTTAAAATCGAAAAAAAGCCTCCCTAAAAGTTATGTTATCGACGAAATAGCTGCCGAATGTGGTCATTGGGTTCTTCGACTTCCGCCATATCATTGCCAGTACAATGCTATAGAACTAATATGGGCACAAATCAAAGGACACGCAGCTCGAAACAATACCCATCCCCCTTTTACGGCAAACAAGATGTTAGATTTTTTTAAAAATGCATGTGCGGAAGTAACTCCCGAAAACTGGGAAAAAATTGTGAGAAGAATCCAAAATATTATAGCGTCGGATTGGGAAATTCGTGTGGCATTCGATAATATACAAATATAGGAACGTATAATAAATGTTGGGGAGAGCTCATTTTTTGACAGTGACGATTCATCTGATCTTGATTAAATAAATCAATAAAGATTACTTGATACAGCTTCGAAAATTTTAAAGAAGTTGGCATTATCAATCAAGGATTAATACGTGTAACGTCTTGTAATGAATATAATATTAGTTAATAAATTTATACAAAAGTATCCGCAGTAGTTTAGTTTCTTACATTTCGTAAAAAAATATCGGGTTTTAGTTATCGTGTTACGTCTATCGATATAGCTCCATCCCTATCAGTTTCTCCGACTTTGTACGTGTGTAAACGTCATATTTTTATAAAATAATGCATACTTAATATAAAAAAAACGCTCGCACATGTTTTAACAGGAGCTGTCATCGAGAAAATAAAGAAATGGAAATAGTATAAGTAGTGAAATTCACTAAATGGAATCAATAGCGATCCAAAAAAGTATAATCAACCTCATTTTCAGAAATACTCTAAAACGTACTTGATCCCGAGAGACCTGTGATGGGTGTAGTTTTCGCAAGATTAGATTTAGATAGCATTGTTAAGCAAGCTCTTAATGATGCAATCCATAAGTTCTGCGATTTGGTTCATTGAGCTCACTTCTTCGTAATTGTGGAAATCATTTACTATACATATATACTAGACAAAGACTCAATTTTGTATCCCTACCCTACACCAAATAATAAGAAAACACAGAGGTTTACATATATTTTAAATATATTTTTATCACTTTGTCTACATATTTTAGTAAATAAACTTTTTAATTCAAAAAATGGCAATACTGTGTGTTCAAATTAGAACATGCATCTTTTAAAAGTAAGGTTGTAAGGTATTGTATACAAAAAACATTTGTAGGAGCCACTGGTACATTTATTGCAGTATAAGCAGTTTACTGTGACAGACATGCGTCGTTACTTTAGTTCAGTCTTAATAAAGGATTCAACCATGACAGACGCTTTTGCATTATATATTGTCACAGTAAACTGCTTATACTGCAATAAATGTACGAGTGGCTCGTACATTTATGAACGATTTAAAAATATAAAATGGAGCTATCAGTTATTAGTTTTGAAAGCTACATCTTTTATTGTGTCTAACTATATGCTTACATATTATACAGAATGTAAATTTAAAAAAGCACTCTTACTTGATACATAACACTTGGAAGCTCCGCCGTCAGACTGACCGTGTTTACTTGTGAACTAATAAAGCCGGGTACGCAGAATGCAGTTTCATTGACGGCGCTACGAAGATATTATCGCAACCGTGTACAAAGCAGTTCATATACAGTGTTATAGTTCTAACAATAGCCAAGTCGACGTAAATGTAAACAATGCGGCGCCCGCCGTACATCCCACAACAAAGCCGCACCAAAACACGAGAATGTGCCATTCTCTCACAACGACAACTTTTTTTTTGTAACAAATACATCTTGTTCGTATGCTTACGAAGTTATTGAAATCCACAGAGTGTACCGCGGCACGAACATACGGGCGGATATTCGTAGGAACTTTGTACTTACCAGGAGCATAAGACGGGTGCCTGGGGTCGTGCCGGCGCCGACGCTCGCGCCGCTCGCCCGCGCCCCCCGCGCCGTCCTCGTCCGTCGCGTCGCGGCTCGGCGAGTAACCCTCCTCTGAACGGGTGGTCACAACATGAGTCACACATCATCACTGCACACTTAAACTAACTGCTAAGCTGCTTGTACATCTGTCGGTTATTCATCTACAGTCAAATTCTTTTCACCTTATTTCTGTATTATTACGTTATGTTTATGTGTACGCAAACCAAAACCAAACGCAGAAGCCAGCGACAGCGGAGGACAAACACAGAGACCATTCCGTCAACAAATTTCTTTAATGAAAAATAAAAACTGCTAAATGTTTGGGTTATAGAATGTTCAAACAAACGGTGCATTTAATAATAAATAACAAACGCAATGTGATGGGGGACGCATGAGTCGATTATGGGCATTCGCGCGATCAGTGAGGCGCATGCGTTGTTGGCAATGTCTGCGCGGCATGAGTCCGTGGCTGTGACGTCACGCTACCTGTGAGGCGCGGCGCGTCCGCGGCGAACGTCACCACTGCAACATAAATCCCACTCAGCGGAAACCGACCCAGACGCTACCCGTGTCCTACAATCATTCTTTGAAAACACTAACTCAGAATTATAAATCAGAGTAGAAATTTGACTGCATATTAGCAGAGTAATCCTTTGGTTTGACGAGGGTACACCTGCGTACCTGTGCGGCGGTGCCTGCGCGAGGGGTCGATGTCGCGGTAGTGGCGGCGGCGGCGCTCGTCGTCGCGGCGCCGGCGCCCGCCCTCCCAGGTTGCGCTCTCGCGCGCGCGTCTGTAACCAATAGACGGTCATGGTGAGGTGCCAACAAAATTGCAGTTTTATTTTAAGTTAAATACGAGTAAATGTTATTCAATGAGTTTTTCGCGATAGCTATTACCTTACCATTATCATTTGAAAAACCAAATGCTTACACAAGTTGAACACATAAAAGATCTTGGTGTTCTCCAAGATTCCAAATTGCTCTATGATAAGCATATAGAGCATATAGTTAAACAGGCGTCCAGGGCACTGGGATCCATCTCACCATCTCCTCCGTCTTGAAGTCCGCAGAGGCGTAGCAGATCTCGCATATCTATGTAATATATTGAGCGGCAATGTGGACTCAGCTGAACTACTACAGCATGTTCGAGTTTTTGCTGCCCGTAGTAAGCATATTGCATTTGTTCGCACAATATACCGACAAAACAATTATTTAATTCGCACTTGTCGTTTATACAACGATGAGGATTTGTTTTTAAGCAGTATTGCAACTTGGAGACGATCAGTCGCTGCCGAATTATTCAATCTGTTTTAACTGATTGAACTGTTGATTGTTCTGTTTTAACTCGAAACTGACATTTAAACCTCATCTTGATCAAATTGTCAACAAGTCTTTTAAAATGTTGGGTTTTATTTGGAGGAACTGCAAACAGTTCAAAAATATCGCTGCATTCAAAATCCTATATATTTCTTTAGTTCGGAGCAATTTGGAATACGGTTCCAGTGTATGGAATCCTCACTTTAAATGCGATATTAACAGATTAGAGCGCGTCAAAAACGTTTTCTGTTTCTTGCCTAAGTTCATTAGAGAAGGCTTCGACAGTTAGATAGCTACCAATCGCGATTAGTTCATTTTAAATTCATATCCTTAACTCAGAGACGCTGGATAGCTGATCAAGTCCTTCTATTTGAAATTGTTCGAGGCTTCATAAATTTTTCCCAGTTGCTGTGTCAAATCGGTTTCCTGGTCCCTAGATCAAACAGAAGACTAGACAGTGTTCACCGTTCGCCGTCAGTAGATGTAAAACTAACGTTGGTTTCCACAGCTCAATCCCTCGAATATGTCGCGATCACAATAAATTGTTCACGGATACAAAAATTGACATTTTAAGTGGCTCTTTGTATAACTATAAGATACAGCTGTACGACTATTTATATAACAAGAAGTCAGGCTTTGTGATATAGGAATAGTAACAATATTGACTGGTTGTAAAAAAAAGTTGACATACTTTTTGGTCCTTTTTTTTTTTTTTTTTGTTTAATGCCTTAACTTTGGTTTAGAAGAGGTTGTTTTTATTGGGTTTGTAAAGTAAATTTTATATTTGAGGTTAGATAGAAATGTAGCACAACTTGGTTTGCAAAAAAAAAAAAGTTTGTTGGTTAAAATTAAGAAGTTATTGCCAAGTAATTGGGTGTACACCCTACCATGTTTTCTGTTATAAGTAATTTAATTTGTAAAGTGTATTATCTGTTGGCAATTCAATAAATAAATAAATAACTGTAACTTGGAACTTTAGCTTCACATCAAGCGACAAGCGATCTTTAAACTTCCGCTTTATTTTATTCCGCTAAAAGTTTATTCAAAATGCCCCTCACTTCACATATCTGAAATGGAACTTATACTTTTGTACTATGTCTTTTGTACTACGTAACATCTAAGAAAGAATATAGTAGTCAGTCATTTAACCAGAGTAGGAGAGTCTCACCTGTGGTCCTTGTCGCGGTCGCTGGCGTAGTCGGTGTCCTCGGTGTCGTAGCGGCGCGCGCGGGGCGGGCGTCGCGCGCGGCGCTCGTCCTCGCTGTCGTCGCGCTCAGGGCGGCGGGTGCGCCGCGCGCTGCGTCGCTCGTCGTAGCCCGCGCGCTCGCCGCGCCGCTCCCCACGCGGGTAGCCCAGCGAGCGGTCCGCGCGCCCGTATCGCCCGTCGTCGCGCTGCTCGCGCTCGTCCCGCGAGTGATGTCCGTCGCCGTCCCGGTCGTTTCTGGGATAACGGTCTTCTGGATCACGATCGCCTCGAGAGTAGCGCTCGTCGGCGTCGCGGTCGCCCCGCGAGTACCGTCCCTCAGCGTCCCGATCGTTCCTCGAGTAGCGCCCTTCGGCGTCGCGGTCATTGCGGGAGTAGCGCCCTTCAGTGTCGCGGTCACGCCGCGAGTCCCGGCGCGAAGCGGGCTCGGCGGCAGGCGGCGCGGGCGTGGTAGGCGCGGGAGGCAGGTCCTGCAGGTTCTCGCCCTCGGCGTGCGGCTCACGCGTTGTCGGGCCAGGCGGTGGTGCGGGTCGCACGGTGGTCGCGGTCAGAGCGGCGCGGCGGGGGGCTGCGGGCTGACCGTCGGGCACGAGGCGCGCGACGCCCGGGGGCGGCTCGCTGCCAGGCACCATGCGGCGCAGGCCGGGAGGCGGTGCAGGCTCGCCGTAGTCGCCGGACAGGTGCGCTGTCTGCAAATAACTGTTACGATCGGGCTGCGGAGCCACCTCGAGGTTGTCGGGCTCTTCGGGTACCGGCAAATCAGGGCGCATGACGGCAGGCGCGGGCCCGTCCGGTCGTTCCGAGTTGTCCGGAGCCGTTTCCAAGTTGGCTCCGAAAGCGAGCGGGGGGCGAGTCCCTACTGGAAACGGTCCCGAACTCATCCCAGGATACGATTTAGCCGTCGCCTTGTGCGAAAAGGGTCCCGGTTGCTTGAACGGATTTGCTCCAGTCGACGAGAGCGGCAGACTCGGCGGAGGTGCGAGAGTCGGCGAGCGCGACGCGGGTTGTGACAGGGGCGGCGGCGCAGCGTAGTCCGGAGGCGAGGCGGACCGCGATGGCGATGATTCACGGCGCTCAGCGGAAGGAGCATGCGCGGCGGGCGCTGGCTCCATGCTAAGGCCATGGACGGCGGCGCATAACTCGGCTTCGCCGGCGGGCGCCACGTTCGGAGCCACCTCAGTAACCGGTGGCCGAACGGACCACTGCGAGTCTCCTCCAGGTTGGTAAAAATCGTCAAACTCTGGCTGTGAGTAATTGTAATTGGCCGACTCTACGTTGAGAAACTCCGGACTGCTCTTGTTGGAGTTCCTCGACAAATCGTCACTGCGGTAGGTGCCCTCGGAATGAGTCAGCGGGCCGTCACTGGAGTCTTGCGACATTTGCGACTCGATGGACCACTGCGGCGTGAGGTTATCGGGGTGGAAGCGCTTCCCGAGCGCCAGAGGAAGGCGCGCCGGCTCCGCAGCCGTCTCACTCTCCGAGGCCAGCGCTGCGGCGGCCGCGGGAGTGGGTGCGGGCTCCTGCGGGGGATCAGGGACTTCTGAGAGCTCGTTCGCAAGAACGGGTTCTGAGTTTGATTCGACAACGGACGCTGCCGCAGCGGAAGGTGCGGGAGAAGGCATCCCAGCGGGCGGCGGAATCGGCGCCGCGTCTTGCTGGCTCGGCGGCGGAGACTCGATCTTCGGCCGGTCCGGCTGGGTGACGGCCGCACTTCCCATATTCCAATTCCACGTGTCATTCGCACCAAAACTGTCTTCTATTATGTTAGCATTATTGTAAAGATTTTCATGTAAGGGCTGTTGGTTCTGCGGCTGTTGGTGCTGCGGCTGTTGGTGCTGTGGCTGTTGGTGCTGTTGCTGTTGCGGCTGTTGCTGCTGCGGCTGTTGGTGCTGCGGCTGTTGGTGCTGCGGCTGTTGCTGTTGCGGCTGTTGGTGCTGCGGCTGTTGGTGTTGCGGAGGGTACTGCTGCGTGTACTGTGGCGGTCGCTGCGAGTACTGCGGCGGCAAGGTCTGCTGCTGTTGCTGCGCGTACTGCGCATGCGTAGCTGGCAGCTGCTGGCCATCCCAGCCCCAGTCCCAGTTGTCTTCCCAGGCGTCAGCAGGCGCGTTGTTGTTAGTGGGTGGCGCGTAGTAAGCCGGAGGCGCATAGCCCGGCTGGAGCTGAGCCGACGCCGCAAGCTGTGCGCCGTAGCCGTGGCTGTTGTAGCCGCCGCTCGGAGCCGCACCGCCTGCCCACGACGGCTGACTGGTCTGGTTGTAGCCCTGGAATGTGTACCGTGCGTTTAGGAACCACACCAGTGTACTGAGCGTTGTATGCATTGTATGAGACATTTTTTTATAAAATATATTTTTCAATATTTATTCTTTGAATTATGGATAAAGATTAGACCCACCTTACGATACAATTCAATATGGACAATATGAGCATTTCAAAACTTGTTTATTTATAAGAAAGAGAATTGTATTTTTATAGTTTTCTAGAAAAAAATCCCTCAGGTATATTATATATATAGCAAATAATTTAGCTTATTATTTTTTAATAGTCTTTACAATAGGATGGATAATTTAAACATTGTATTAGAATTTAGAAAAATTTGATAATAAAAAAGAGATTTTTTGGAAAGCACAAATTAAAAAACCCCGGCCGATGATATATTATCATGTCAAGCCTAACTTTTAAACAGCTGAACCTATTTTCTTCGAACATGGCTAAAAATGCTCCACTCATTCAGCTTCCAACCAAAATATGGAGTACCAAAACCTGTCTATTCATATGGAACATTCAATGCCTTAGACAGATGCAGATACACATGTCAAACTTAAACACAACTCCCTTTGCATTGGAGGTTAAAAAATGGACCCACTAAACTATACTTAGAACAAAGTATACATTTTATATTTATTTATAATATAAAAAGATAAACTGAATTAATAATTTGTAGAATAATAAGAAAGAAATAATTTATAGCTCAAAAAATATACAAGCAATTTTTTTTTCAGCACCTTAATCACAAAAATTCTGTGTCCACATGCAGCACACCAGATCTATAAAATTATTTATAACAGTATTCTCAATTGATAGCATTGAACTCACCAACTCAACTCTGAAACTTAAAACACCTAACAAAAGAACTAGACACACTAACCTATTTAACACTGAACATGCAAAAACCAAATATACTCAGAACTCGGTTGTAAACCGAATTCAACAAACCCACAACACAATGTTTTCCCCCGATACAGACTTGTTTCATGACACAAAAAAGAGCTTTAAGCTAAAAGTTACTGCTGCCCTCAACAATTAATTGCCTTATCATATATTACATACCTACCTATACACATACTCACCCACCCAGACACTGGACACAGCTATTATATCACAAACACACATATTCATCTTCATTTCATCCAATTCTTATTGCTGTTATATTCTTGACCTGCTATTACTATAATAATATGTTTAAATATATTAGCATTCTAATTATTATTTTAAGATTTAATTGAATATTTAACCGGGCTAAAATACATTTTTTTTATTGTCTTGAATTTTTTTTTATTTGATATATATTATTTCTTGTAAATTTCCTTTTTTTTTATTATTTTCTTATTATTATGGACTATTTTGACATCAATCAATAGATTTTAAAAAAAACATTTATTATTATAAAAATGTGTGCATAAATTGTAAATTCAACTTTTTAAATTAAATTTTAACTTATTTTTATTGCTGTCTATAAGTCAGACAAAAATAATGTAAGTCCATTGATGGCTATAAGTTTTGTTTTATGTGTGTTATATTTAATGCAAATTTTTAGTGCTGTGGATTTTGTAAATAATAAATACAAAAGTACAATTTATTTATTACATTTTTGAGTCATTTCAATCTCAAGTATTTGATATATTAAGATAAGACAATTAAAGATAGAGATTTGAAATAGCTGATAACCAACATCAATCAAACTATCAGTGAACATTACATGTTTATCAAGTAACATCTATGTTCCTATCAGGTATAAAAGTCTGTATAATCTTTTCTGAGATGTGAAAGAGGTGCAAAACTAATCATTATAAAATAAAGATATTAATTTATTGTTAATAAATACTACAGTCATTAGTAAATAATATTTATTAAGCACATAAGCCACTTTATGTTAATACTAATTAAAACCTTAATTTTATTGAAATATTTAAAAGTGAACAATAAAAGATAAAGATGACTTCTGGCTTTCATTGTCACATAATATTATGTTTATAAATTTTAAATATAAACAATGTCTAAAAGGGAGGAAATAATTATGAGGCTTACAACAAGAACAGCCATATGTTTAATACTCTACCAATTTAAGTAATATGCTAATTTCTCAATTATGTGTGGTTTAATAATTAATAACTCTTCATAACTTGTTTTATTAATTTCCATTGATTAAACAGCTTCTCATGATTGTCTACAATATTTTGATACCATCATATTCCTTCTCTAGGTTTATTAATGATGGTAATGAATTCAGAACTGGCTTAGTAGCACATGAAAATAAAATATGCAGGGATTTGTCATGCATTTATCTCAACATACATAATGCTAAAGGGATGCTGATGTTTCCAAATTGTTTTTAAATATTCTGAACACACGCATTAAACTAAGATAAGGTTATTCAAGGTGTCAGACCACGTCATGTTTACAAACCTGAACTAAGTGTCTCTTACCTGCGGCGGGTACTGTGGCATACCGGCTGGTGCAGCACCTGCGGAGCGTTTATTCCAAGACATGCTGTTACCGCCACTTACGTAACATTCGCCACTAAAACATTCACATATGTTTGGGGAAATCTAGTTATGATAATCACTAACATGGAACCATAACTATTTAGATCACTTTCACTACCACTCTTATTATATTTTAATTCTTAAACGAATATCAGTTACTATATAATATTTATATCTTGTGATGCTCTGAACAAGATGATTTTTATTTAAATACTTCTGCCTGAATAATAAATTTTCTTTACAAAATTAGAAAGGGTTTGTTGACTGACAGAAGCCCATCGATCGTCAACGAAAGTGCCAAGTTGGCTCGACAGCACTGGCAGGCAGATATTGTATCTGTGGAAGTAATGTAGCCATTTTTATAAATGAATCAATCCTCTAGTTTATATTTTTTTGCGTTTATATGAAATTTTAACATCAGGCATGAACAAAACATACTTACATGTCAAAATAAAGCAATTTCTTTTCATTTTATTTACTGAGAGTTTATTACAATACATCAAAATATTTTTCTTTCGGCAATACATTACAGCACTCTTCCTTCAATCGAGGAATATTTTGACATTGATTGAAAATTTTAGGTTAGACGACTCACTCACTTAATACCTAACGAATTGTCAGTTGGTTTATTTATTGATAAAATTAATTAGTTTTTGTAACTAAGTGAAGATGTTAAACAGATATATGCAACGCAAAATCTTCTGGTCTCAATATGTATGTAAATTGACGATTTATATTTTTGTTGTAAATGAAATACAAGGAAAATATAAATTTTTGGTTAACAGTATAAGTTTAATGAAATACCTAATCAAAATTCACGTTCTTGTGGCTTGCACCTTTGGTTGGTGCTTCGAAGCACTTCTCTCGTGCTAGATGGAATTTGTGCACAATGCAAATGCTTTCTTTATGTTATTGTTGTGTTTGCGATTTGATTTAATTATAATTTTTTTTATAAATTACAAAACGTATCATACCATTTCAGGTGAATTATGTAACTAAACCCCCAAAACCAACAATACCAAGAAATCCACTTGCTGATATATATTCTGCGAGTACCCAAAAAACGAATGGTATTGTATATGACAGAAAACCATTCAAAGTGACCTTACAGGCTGGAAAACTTTATTCATGGTGCTTATGTGGACGGTCCAAATCGCAACCTCTTTGTGATGGAACTCATAGAGATATTTTTCTCAAAGTAACTCAAAGGTAGTTTAGGATACTTATGTATATTATAAAATATCATATTAACACCTAGACAAATAAATTTTAAACCTGTTAGGCCAACTTGGCCAAGCTGCCAATCTGAGTTAAAAATTTAAACCAACCTGGGTTAAAATATTGCTGTTTGTCTCTTTCAGTACCATACAAATTGACAGTGGTGGAGGCACATTTTAACTGACTAACCAACTAAGTCCAAGTTAAATTGTTAACTCTGGTTGCCGCAAGTTAGCCTCATCATTATTTACATCTTTATTATAAATAAATTAACAGTTTATTTGTTTGATATTCAAACTAATTAACATTAATGAATAATTACAGGCCCATAAGATTCACAGTAGAAGAAACTAAGGATTATTGGCTATGCAACTGTAAACAGACTAAAAATAGACCCTTTTGTGATGGGACACATAAGCAAAAAGAAATTCAAGAAGCTACAACTATAAAAGTATAAAAGTAATTATTTAATAGATGTCAACTGTAAATATTAAACACTAGACGTTAAAATTGCTAGAATTTATAATTAATTATTAATAACCATTAGTTGTGATGGTAAATCTCCTTTATTTCAACATATGTGATGCAAAACCTACTAAGAAATTGATCAGAATAGAGAACTGTATTATTCATGATACACTTGTTGAGTCTTCTTTTTCATCATCTTTATTGAGATTGTCTAAATACAACTTAACTTCGGCTTTTAAAAGGTATTATAGGTAGACCGAGAGGAAAAAAAACCGACTGAGAAGAAAATAAGCCAGTGGAAAAATAATGGCACGCTTTTATAAGAATTAGATATGTTATGAAAGAAACACAGACATGACAGATAATTATAGTAAATTAGACTGACTTTTTGTAGTTTGAGTGTTGTAACTTTTTGATACCTACACAACAATTTTAGATGTACTGTGCTGAAAAGTCTGCAATTTATTAAATTATTTCCAATGCTTAAATAAGTTGGTGCACCAAAGTCTTTGAAAGTACTATAATTAGGGTAATACTTACTATTTTAAAATTTAGTAAAGATTTTCTTAAATATGTTAAGAAAAGTTCAACACTAGACTTTGTTGTTGCAGAATGTGAATCTGAACTGAATGATCAACAAAATGTAAGTTAAGTTGAACAGAGACATAGAAATGCTATAAATATATTTTAGTTTATTGCCTTTGTGAATCAATAAAACATAAATAATGACTCAAAAGCTTCAAATGTTATACTTTAGGTGAAAATTCATTAAACTCCATGGTGTTGGTTACGAAGCTTTATAGCTCTTCAGGCTTGCTAATGGCGATCAAACATTACGGAACTTTACCACGCGTTCTCACCGATGGAGAAGGGGTCAGCAAGCAATCGTTGGAAAGTCGTAATGTACTTATCGTTTAAATTGATATCTTTTGAGTTTACTGTTACTGTTTACAATGGGCTAGTTGCACAAAGAAATTGGAGGAAGGAGACTTTCGATGCAGCTCGTTTCACTCGTTTGTGCGTTTTCGGAATGAGGCTGGGTACATTCGAGTTTGGAAAACCTCTGAACGTTAATAACGTTTCAGATTTCGTCAGGAAGTTCATTCGTATGGTGGGGGAACAATAGGGATAGAGGCCGGTATTTGGATCGGTGGAAGAGCCGATCTCATTTGGATCAGATCATCCCTTTGGGAGGCCTGTTGGGTAACGAATACGTGACAATGCACGTCGACACCCGTAATAGGCACCCTTGCCGAAGCTGGTATTAACGTTCTGCAGTGGCCTGCTCATTTGCCAGACCTCAACGCAATTGAGCACGCGTGGGCTATGCTTAAAAAAAGAGCCCCGCACAACCCACAAAAACTTTTTAACTTGATAGAAAGCGCGTGGGCGGCCATTCTTCAAAGTGATTATGATGCACTGATATTAGCATGCGAAATCGCTGCGATTGTTTTAATCGTGTTAATGGTGGAAACACGTTCTGTAATTATTTTTATCTATGCAATAAACATTTTTTCGCCATTTGATTGATGCCGTCAATTTGAGTTAATTTTTAACAATTTGCAAAAACAGAAAAAATTTTCTTGATTTTACAAAATTTTGGGGTACGTTTTTGTTATGGTTGAGGAGGGCGATGGCTGAATCACGCGTCAACTCGTGGTCGTGGGTGCCGTTTGAGGGTGTTCGTCGTTTGGGTACTTGGGAACTTGCCTTGAAGAGAATAATTTTGTATAGACACAAAGAAACAGTAATTTACTATTATTTGTCAGTTTTTGTTCACGAAGGTTTTTTCGAACGGTCAAGACTGCCATGCATCATCTCTGGCAGGCTATATATAGGCTGAGACACATACATAATAGTTCTCACACCCGTGGAGGTGCAGTGAAATTTTACATAAAAAAAGTATCGCAGCACGTACATGTCCCCGTTCTCCCTGTGTAGTTGAGCAGATGTGGATTTCTCTGAAATCTAATTCCACTTAAATTATTGTTGGTACAGCCTTCCGACCTCCCTGCCCGATGCCTACACTGAATACATTATGACTTTCTTTGACTACGATCGTATGGTTCTTCTTGGAGATTTCGATAATAACAACTCATCTAACCCTAACCTTGCTGAAAAGAACACTTTTCTACACTACACTCAACTAAAGAATTATGTTATCGACCCTACCCATTTCACCTCACATAGTGATACCTGCCTAGATCTGTCACGTCAAAGAAATGGGTAAACAAACACTCATTTGCCACTGCTGTGGTTACATAAAAAGCCCTATTACAAATAATAAAAGATTATAGCGCTCACAGCGTTCATATATCCGTTCCGAATGCCTGTGAGCGCGCTCACAGCGATATCGATACGTCATCAATGACGTCACAAACGCCGCCATCTTCCCGCTCACAGTGCCCAAGCTACGGAGCAGCGAGGCTACGGGAGTATGGTCGCTGTGAGCGGCCTGTCAAAACTGACACATGCATTACTTTATTGATGTTTTTATTAGTCGATTAAAGAATTTAAAAGCTTGCTTATAAATTTTCTTTTATAATAATGTTTAAAAATGGCTCCTGCTTCATTCAGGGTCAAAGATCTTAATGAAATTGTAACTTTAGACCTAAGCGACGAACAATCAGAATGTTGTCGCGATATTTACCGTTCCGATTGCAATACTACTAATAACACTTAGCGCGCTCAAACGAATCGGTATGGTTTTGAGCACTTTTAGCGCTGTGAGCGGCAAACGGAACGCACTATAGCACAAATTACTTACCGACCCCTTCTAACAGCATTTTCATAAAGAAATAGCATTTTTGACTGACGTAAAATCTATTGATCGATCTATATTAGTAAATATGTGAACTGTGTTATGAATTTAACAGTACTAGTTTGCCTCGTTGACAAAGATGCACCTGAAAGAACTGTAACCCTGCGACACTCCATGGCTCACTAGCAACGTTCGCTACAACATGCAACTTCGTGATTAAGTATACAGGCATTATAAAAAAAACAGGTAATGAAAGTCACTTTACACAATACAAACAGTTGTCTGTAGCGAAGACTACCCTACACTTTTAACGTGGGGCTTATTTTGATAATAAATAATCCGAAACTGTTATGATGGTCTAATCTGAAAGGGCAAACCCTACCAAAAGTTGGTCCTAAAAAATAGGACCAACTTTTAGTGGCGCCACCTATCGTCTAATTTATTATTTTCCCGAGCTGTCAGAAAATCCCTCATTACGACGATTTTACCTAACTCGGTTTTTCGACCAAGTTAGGGGGAAAAAATATTTGGGGGATTTTTTAGGGGCGATTTAAAAAACATCAAATGCAGTTTTTCTACCATATATCACGTCCCTGACGTGTTATTATTAATCATTTTACACCATTTTTAAATTACTTGAGCGCCACAGCTACTCTAGGTCGAGATTTGAGATGTTGAAGGTAACGAATTTTAGCCATAAGTAATAAAATGGGGCAATAATAAAGTTTAATAGTATATTTACTGCATATGAGCATGTACCGCCTCTTTAAAAAATGCTCATGCCTCCATCCACTCGGTGAGGGTATTCTGGGGGATTTCTAGGGAGAAATCAGATTAGTCTAGGGGTATGACGTCGAGACCGTCTGGCAACACTGTTATATGATTCGTTTTGGATTCGTCCAAAACATCTTGTCTGACTGGACCTCGTTTCCTAGCCAGTAAAAAGAAAAAAAAAACAGGCTGCATGGTAGACATGGCACAAATCATTAGTAACAGTGAAAATCATATGATTTTTTTTTTCATATATCATATCTGCTATCCAGCTTTAGAATCACAGTGATAATGATTTCTGTTGGTGGTGTGATTTTGGTGAGAGAATTAGCACGGCGATAATGCGAGCGGCAGGATCGAGCGAGACGCACTTACTTACAGCGCTATGAGTGCGAGTAGGGCATTCGATCGCACTATGGCTCGCCGTTTCAGTCAACGTTTACATTCTAAATTAAACTTTAAGGCCATAAGAAAAAGGCTTACTCTAAAGATCTGCTATGGTGCTAAAGATGCATTAGTTTCACTAGAAAGTTTTTGTAAAGTAAACTAGATGGCGATTTATTACCTAATTAGCGAGCGAGTTGATATCAATTACTGCAAATTATTTTACTTTTCATTATTTAATAAAAATAAATAATACAGGTCTCAGATTTTTTTATCATGTTATTTCTATAAAAAACAAGCTTTAAAAATTTAGTTTCATTTAAGATTACACCCGAACAAAGTGAACTATGTAGCTAAATACATACATTGCAAGTTAAATAAAAGCACGTAAAAGCAACAATAATTGCTATAAAAATCATTCAAATTAATTACGGTGAGAAATCACGGCTAATGAAAAATCACTCCCACATGATATGTCATGATAAATCATACCCAATTAAAAATAGCAGGAGTGAAAAATAGCAGGTGTGAAAAGTAGCAGGTGATTTCACTGTGACAAAAAAAATCATTTTATCATATGATTGTTATTTGTAAATAGCAATCATTTCCATGCCTACTGCATGGGCTAGATCCCTGCCTTCCCCTAAGGGTAAAGAATTAAAAAAAAATGAGTTGTGTGTGTGTGTGACGTCAAGCGACGTGACTACACGCCATTTGTTGAATTTATCAAATCTTGCTTACTATTAACATAATTATATAAAGTATTAGAAGTGTGTTGGTTGAAGATTGTGTTCATTTGTCCTCTACAATCACAGTGAACTAACGTGTCTTCTGTTATTTTGAACTTTTAACTTTTAACCACTGCATAATTGTAACTGGTGTGTCAATTCACTATGGCCCAGGAATCTGCACAGGAAGTAAAACTTTTCACGAGGGAAGACATAAAGGCGCGTAACAAGCGCACAGATGCGGTTTTTATTATTCACAATGGAGTGTACAACGTCACAAAGTTTTTGGATGAGGTATGTAGAACGTAATTTTGACTGGACAAGTGCCTATCTGTTGACTATTACAAGTTTAGTATAGGCAGTAGTTATTCTTTTTTGATTACCAGATTGATCGCTTTCGTAATTGGTTATTTATTTATTTGTAATAGTAATTTGATAATATTTAGTTACTATAAATTTAGATATATGCTTACAATGAGTAGTGAAGTTTTGTTTGATAGCTTGGCAATTACTTTAAGACAACTTATGACAGAAATGATTTTCTGAAGTTTTTGTTAAACCAAGATTTTTTTCATACAAATCATTAAATGATTCTACATGCCCACTAGTTAATACAATTATGAAAAATAAGATTTGATAACAATAACACAGAAACACACACTATATACTACAGGTAGATAGTTATTTGACTGTCTGTAAGTCTAGTTATGTTTCTAGTTGAGTATGTAAGACCATTTGCTTGTTCCCATTAAACTATTACATTTGTATCATTGTCCCATCAACAACACCAGGAGATGTTAACTGCTTATGTGGATCTAAAATTTAATGTAAAATTCCAAAAATCTTATTTAGAAAAACAAATATTTTTCATGTGGCATAATGAACATTTTTGTACTCTTTCTTTTAATTGATTTTGATTGTTCTTTATTTGTTGCAAGACACACCATCATAATGAAGATAAGAAAGGTAATTAATAACCCTTATCCAAATATATGCAGTTTGATCAAACTGCTTATATTTATATTATAGCTAACATATTATGTATGAATATGATTTGCTCTTTGAGTATAATTTACTTAACTAAGTAAGTTCACTTTTTGAACCCTAAGAGTTGTTTTTGTTGGATTTTATTTTATAGTTATGCACACTATTAATTTATGTATTTTTAAAGAATTCATCAACTCTAACATTAATTTGTTTTTTTTAATAGAGATCCTGTGATATGTTACACAAAATACAAGCCAAATACAAATACTTTGGTCGAGGATATGTTTTAAAGCTATTTGTACTGTGGTGTGGGAAGAGCACTAACCTATTTCTGATATTTCATAACAAATGGGAAGTGACACTCATGCTCTCAAAATTTTGCTCATTGTTTATCCAGTAAATTTGTGGTCATCCTGCCAGTCTTTTGCTTATGTATCATTTGTACACTATGTTTACAGGTCTCATATTTTGTGTATAGTGATTTATCTTCACTTATTTCTCTATATACTATTTCCATATCTTTATTTTCTTGATGACAATTCTAATTTGATATAATGTAGTGTTGTGACCAAATAAGTGATGTTATCGATCACATATGTTTTCAAGGTGGGAACACTCAATGGCCCACTGCCATTTTGTGTTTGTTTTAATCTGTCATTCGCAAAAAGACGGTCGTGCTAGTCCCTACATTTCTGTTGACTGAGTTTTTTCACATTATCTGTATGTTACGTTGTGTATTTTGTGTTCCTCCGTGTTGATTGCAGTCCAGCTGTCAAATATCAAAATGCCCAAAGGATCTGTTCTGTAAAGGCAGGCGAGAGAACTGGTAATCAAGGTTCGTAATTACTTTGAAGCACAGTATCAAAATGGTGGCCCGTTAATACCACTTTCGCAAGTGCGAGAGCGTGTTGCGGCCGCATTAGGAATTAGTAGACCTACTGTTTCAAAAATGACTACCGAAGCTTACGGTACTAGCGGCATGCAGGAAAATACTTTCCGCATGCCTCGACGACAAACTTAAAATATTGATGGAGCGTCACGATGGCTCGTTGCGAATTTTTGAGCGAAGCCGTAAAGATATCAGATTGGTCAAATGTTATTTTCACTGACGAGACTTGGTTAAATGCAAACCACACAGTATCTAAGAACTGGACTGACGACACCGCCGCTTCCACTAGTTTAGTGTCAATGGGAAAAGGTGAACGCCTTATCATATGCCATGCAGGGTCTACGAAAGGATTCGTGTCATATGCTTTACTGGCCTTTAAATCCAAGAAAACAGTGGACTACCACGAAGAAATGAACGTGGAGATTTACGAAGGATGGTTTAAAGAAATGGTGCAATCTCTGGAAGAACCGCCCATAATTATATGGACAACGCTACATATCACTCCAGACAAATTGATAAAATGCCGACGCACGCCAATAAAAATCTATAAAAAACTAGAGATAATTTACTGGCTCCAACGTCATGGCGAAAATGTGGATAGTACGTTTTAAAAGTACAAGTTAGTGAATATTTTAAAATCGAAAAAAAGCCTCCCCAAAAGTTTCGTTATCGACGAAAAAGCTGCCGAATGTGGTCATTGATTGGGTTCTTCGACTTCCGCCGTATCATTGCCAGTACAATGCTATAGCACTAATATGGGCACAAATCAAAGGACACGCCGCTCGAAACAATACCCAGCCCCCTTTTACGGCAAACAAGATGTTAGATTTATTAAAAAATGCATGTGCGGAAGTAACTCCCGAAAACTGGGAAAAAATTGTGAGAAGAACCCAAAACATTATAGCGTCGGATTGGGAAATTCATGTGGCATTCGATAATATACATGTACAGGAACTTATAATAAATGTTGGGGAGAGCTCATCGAGTGCCAGTGACGATTCATCTGATCTTGATTAAATAAATCAATACAGATTACCTGTCGTTATAATTATTGCGTTTCATTGTCGAGTACCTACCTATACCTACTTATTTTACAACAGCTTCGAAAATTTTAAAGAAGTTGGCATTATCAATCAAGGATTAATACGTGTAACATCTTTTAATTAATATAATAATAGGTCTTTACCTATGAAACTGCCGTTTTGCCGTGCTGGCCATTTCAAATGAAAATAATTTTTTTTTTGACTGATAATTCTAATTTCAAATTAATTTTATTTGACAAACATGGAATTCTTTTTCTAAAATCGTCATTTGTTTAATAGTTAGTGTTTTGTTTTCAACGCATTCGAAAATTTTTCGTCATCATGGATAAGTTAAAAATTCGAGTAATTATGGAGTATGAGTACCGTCGTGGCAGCAAAGCGGCACAAGCGGCACGCAACATCAACGACGTTTACGGAGCGAACACTACAAACGAACGCACCACCCGTTATTGGTTTACCCGCTTCCGTTCTGGAAATTTTGACCTGAAAAATGAACCCCGTGGTCGTCCGAAAACTTTGGTCGACAATGACGAATTAAAGGCAATTGTGAAAGCTGATGAAACTCAATCCACGGCTGAATTAGCAGCAGCTTTCGACGTTAGCATCAAAACAATATTGGTCCATTTGCGTCAAATTGGCAAGGTAAAAAAGCTTGACAAATGGGTACCCCACGAAATCAATGACCGCCAGCGCAAAGTACGCGTGGAGACGTGCCTTGCACTGCTCAGCAGGCATACAAATGAAGGAATTCTGAACCGCATTATTACTTGTGACGAGAAATGGATCCTGTTTGACAATCGTAAGCGTTCAGCAAGTTGGTTGGACCCTGGTTCAGCACCCAAACAATGCCCTAAACGAAAACTTACCCATAGAAAAGTGATGGTCACTGTTTGGTGGTCTAACGCGGGTGTAATTCATCACAGCTTCTTGCCAAACGGGACAAGCATTACTGCAGATGTGTACTGTGAAGAACTGAACACAATGATGGAGAAGCTCGCACGTCTCCAACCAGCTTTGGTCAATCGTTCGGCTCCACTGCTCCTGCACGACAACGCGCGACCTCATACTGCACAGCAGACGGTCTCCAAGCTACTAGAGTTGGGGTTGGAAGTTCTCCGTCATCCGCCGTACTCACCAGACCTTGCGCCTACAGACTTCTACTTTTTCCAGAATTTGGATAACTTCTTGGCGGGAAAAAAATTCAATACCCGAGAGGCAGTACAAAATGCCTTTGAAGAATTTGTTGCCTCCCGTCCAGCTGATTTCTTCAAGAAAGGCATCAATAAGCTACCAATGCGTTGGCAAAGATGCATTGATTGCATGGGTGATTATTTTGATTAATAGAAATAAAAAATATATAAAAAAATTACGCTTCATTTATTTCGTGAAAAACGGCAATTTCATAGGTAAAGACCTAATATTAGTTAATAAATTTATACAAAAGTATCCGCAGTAGTTTAGTTTCTTACATTTTGTAAAAAAATATCGGGTCTGTTATCGTGTTACGTCTATCGATATAGCTCCATCCTTATCAGTTTCTCCGACTCTGGTATTAACCTTGTACATGTGTTAACGTCATATTTTTATAAAATAATGCATACATAATGTAAAAAAACGCTCGCACAAGTTTTCACAGGAGCTGTCATCGAGAAAATAGAGAAATGGAAATAGTATAATAATGGAGAAAGGTCCAGTATCATCCATGTTCCAAAATCCAAATAAAGTTTGATGCCCATGCAAGAAATTTGTCATTATGGGTTGTTTTTCGTAACATGCACTTATTTCATAAAGCTTGCCATTTATTTTTTTAAATCATACATGTTTTTATTTATGTTATAAGCAACCATGGGAAAATGTTTCACAATGTTTTTGATTAGGTGTGAAAGATCTTACTACTTGACTAGAGAATTATTAATTGTAAAAACCAAGTAGGTACATCAAACATGCCTAAGGTTGGTCTCCGAAAGGCGATAGGAATTTAATATCAGATAAACACGTGCCCTGCATTCCAAAGGCTCTGCCAGTGCTCCCCTAACCCCCAGGCGTCCCGTCTCGGGTCGTGACCTACTAAAAACACTCAATGTTCTTAAGGCCTTTATCGCAAATACGCGTTTTATTTCTAATCCCGCATTCTATACCGATTCAAGTGATGATATTCAATTCGATTGATGTAATATGAATGTAATAGATGGCGTGTATGGGCGAGTATAGGTGAATTTCAAAAAAATCTTAGTTCAAAATATTTTATTTCTTTTCGAGTTAAAAAAATTAAACGTGACGAAACTCTTCAACATCTTCATCGTCAAAGCGAAAGTATACCTTAAACTTCGGCTTTTCAAAGGTGTTCCAGGCATACTCAGAGGGAAAACAGTCGGCAGAAAAAACCTATCTATATCTATCTATCTATCTATCTAAATGGTCAAATACATTAGATACGTAATTAAATTATTTTATACAGGTAATTTGAATCCGACATGAAAGAAACAAAGTAGCACATTTTAATATTGAAACCGCATGATCCATGCGCGGCGGGAAGGCGGGTGGCGCTCTAATGCGTAATAATTTGATGACTCCAGAATCGAGGCTATATTCAAGAAATTATTATTAAAACTTTGAAATTTTCATTTAATAACGCAAGTTTAGCACGATTCTATCGAATAATAATAACTTTTTGGATTGAGTTCCGCTTGTGCAAAAGTACGTAATATTTCGCCTGTAGGTAACTCCTCTTGTAAAAGAAATATATATATAAAATATACTTATAGCAAAATGAATAATATGTAAATTCAACTGAGAAGTATTTGTACATAGCTCTTTAACCTCGTGATCTTAGTTTTCGTTTCTCGGTGACGATTAAACGTCGTCGGCAGCGCCCAGGGTCGAGTTTTTATTGCTTATAGCATGACTCGGAAGATTCAACCTAAGCGAACATAATATTTTCTACGACCGCTTCACTTCGATAACGATCGTTTATCTGATATCAAATAGATATCTATTAACTTTAAAACTTGATTGTGATTTATAAATGTATTTGAATACCCAGAAAAGATTATGAAAGGTATAACTGTTGCTAAATGTACGATTACGTAATGTATTGTTTTGCGAGCCTTAGACCAGCGCTATTCCGACGCATTCACTACAATGTAGGATGTTTAATTTGTGTTCTACACCTTTTGAACGATGTTTATTAAAGGTTTTACATTTCGCGTTTTATGATTCTCAATCAGACAACGAATTGGCAAAAACTTCACCGTATCTTCGTAGCTCGTGACAAGATTTGAAACTACGCCCTGTATTTATATAAATAAGAAAAAACTGCTGTATAGTTTTGTTAGATGTGGCTAAAGCCCAAAAGTAGTAACTTATAAAATAAAATGAAAGAATAAAACTCGACACAAGCGACCTTGTCATTACGTCATGAGTTTTACTCGTCAGGCGCATCTTACGGTTTTCTTAAGTAGCTAGGCAACTTACCGACCTAGTCCGTAAAATGTACTTTGACCTTTTTTGTTAATTCTTTGCATAAACGTTGGTAAGCTCGGTTCATTTCCCCATAACTTCTACAGTACTTAAGTAGCAGAAATCAATATTTCCGACGCAAGTTGTAAGTCAGAAGCAACAAAATTAAGTATGTTCTAAAACTCTTCCCCGCAACATTCCTTGTGTGTAACCGAAAGACTGCAGACATTCCGCTGGTCCTGGACTTGACACAAGAGTGTTCATTGCAAATTGATATTCACAGTCGGTCTTTACGTTGTAAAAATTGCACTTTTAACATTTTTGTACGCTTATTTATGAATTTCCTCGCAGCATCCCGGCGGGGAAGAGGTGCTCCTGGAGAAGGCGGGCCAGGACGCCAGCGAGGCCTTCGAAGACGTCAGCCACAGCTCCGAAGCCAGGTAAGCAGCGACCGCAACACGACCCACCAGTAGCGCCTTGTAACCCTATGTTCTACTAGTATAGTGACTAGGCTTTGTTCTGAGAGAAGGCTAATCACCCTTCGAGCAAAGTCCACTGTGAAATATTGCTCCTTAAATCAGATTGCGCTTAATATAATTGTATATCCTTGATACGTATTTTTAACGTTTTGCTTAAAATATATAACTTGTAATAGTGTAAAATATTAATAAAACTCTAAATTAACTGCGGGCGAGTCCAGTTATGTAAAAGATACAGAAGACTTACCTAAACCAATCAACTGGCATGAACCAAAACTTTTCTAACTCGGCACAACTTTCACAGTTATAAATTAAATCTAAGAATAAGTTTGTCCAAGGTCCGTAAATTTTCGAGTTTAATTTTAAGAAAGTCGATCCTTGGTAAGGCAGTAACCGACTTGTATGTGAGCAGGTCGTTGATGACTAAGTACAAGATCGGCGAGCTGGTGGAGGCAGACCGCACGGAGACCAAGGGGGCATTCGCGCCGCGCTGGACCAACGACCAGCAGCAGGAACAGGGCAAGTGCGTACTCGCCTAGATCACCTCCTCACTGTCGCTCACTAACTACCGCTCACCACACATATACCCACCCAGGCGCAACCTTACATTTACACAGTCAAGTCGGGACCATTCTTCCATAATTTTCGAGGTCCTCATTTCGTCTCAAACTCTTATTAAAGTAGATTATTTGTGTGTCTAATCTAATCACATGTTTAGTACATTAAGTGTGGTACACATGGCTATCAGTTCTTTGCCTAGTAAACATAATTATTTATCATCAGGCTAACAGACAAACATACATACATACTGCTGACTTCATGGCCCTCCTACAATAGTGACGTACATGAAACAAGTTATGATCTAGATCTATAGTCGATGGTTAAGGTTGCAGTACCTGAGGCATAAAATAATGACAACTAAGCAATGAGTGCGTAAACAAAAATCAAAGCCCTTCATTAAGCTCTTAAAGTTGTAATAAGTAACGATTTGTAAAATTATAACCTACACCAGTGACCTTGCTTGATGTTTGTATGTACAACTGTTCAACTTCTAATATTAATCAAAATTAACATGTTTCTTCTTATTAACTGACCTGAAGCCGTCTAAACATTACATGCTAGATCTCAAAAAGCACCTTGCTCTCTAAACCAGACTGCAAGCAAGGATGTCTTCCTCTTGGAATGTGATATTGTATGATCTGTCTTTATTTTAAACTGTTAGAATTTAGTTGTGAGTGAAATCATATTTTTGGTGCTTCTTTGTGCAATAGTTTAAGAGTAAAATGTTTATATCTTATATTTTACCTTGCTAAATATATATACAGAAGAGTTATCTTGTATATTAGAAGTTAGGATCTGTGTTTTAAGACTAAGCTTATTGTTGGTGCACAAATATACTTATTATCATGTTAGATGTGTTTATAATCATTGTGTATTTAATGTTATTTCAATAAAATTGTATTGCAACACTCTTTGCCTCATTATTGAGCCTTCACCTCTTTTCTTTAAAACTGTCATACTTTTTAACAAACGCATGCTCCGCGCTGTAGTCCGTAGTCTGTTAGTCATTCATTCTAGAAGATAGGTACTGCGCTGAAATCATGAACTTGTCGTGTATGTAGCAATCCCGCATGGAGTGTTCGCGTCATAACAACTTATCATGCATTTCATACATTATCATGTTGATGCGATGCGAATAAAGCATTATTGTATCGTATTGTATGTGTAGTTATTTCTGCTCGTCTGAACGTAATCCGAATAATGTATTTTTCCTTCAGATAAAATAGTAGAATATGGTTAGTTCATAGAATAAAACACATCGCATACTTCATTGGCATTTAGTTGATATGCCGCTGTGGGTACCTATAATATATTAATATATTTCTAACAAGCACACCACTTTATCTAGCCCAAATTAAGTATCATTAAGAACTTGTGTTATGTATACTAGATAACGGATAAATAAACTTAAGAAATGTATAAGCACACATAGATATTTTTATTAGAAATAATAATAAACTTAAATTAACATACATACACATCCATGACTAGAAAGCAAATATAATAAAACATCTGCGCCTGTACCAGGATTCGAACCCGGGACCTCTGGCATGGAAGGCAAGGGTACTTACCTCCACACCAAACAGGCCGTAAAAATAGAACAATAAATATTATGATAGTAGTAGGTATTTATATAAGTCGCAGGGTTGATTGGAGATTCTACGAAACAGCTGGCCGTTAGGTTGCATGGATTTGTTCAGCTAACCGGCTAGTAAATTATTAAGCAAATAAAAAATTAAATTTATTAGTTTTATTAGAAACCTGTTGATATCCTGCGATATAAGCATGCCGAAAGAACGAAGTAAGCGTGGCGCGGTAGCACCCGGCGAGGCGCCATTATCTAAATTGAAGACTGAACAAAGCACAAAACGGTCAACCAAACCCGGTCAGCTGTTCAGTGGAAAGTGTAGTCCTGCAATACTCATTACTATACGATGGTCTAATCGAACCATCCGCACACATGCACACGTTACCAGTACAAGTTGTGTGAATCACGAATAGATAGCACATTTTTTCGTAATTAAGTTTCCACACGAAAAAGTGACTTAGTCGCATACATTATAGGTAATTGATTATCTCGCTTAAAAATAAATGCCTGAAGAGTTGTTGTAGTATAAGTATATTACGTATTATCGGCGATCATTGAGGGTTGGATTTTATTCAATACAATGCATAAACTCGTAATCTTTTTTCTTTTTCAGTATAATTCAGAGAAAAGTTTTATGTGCTCTGTAAGAACAACCGAGCATTGAAAAAATTGCTCCACGATTAGAAAGCTACATTATCTAAATCTTTCATACGGCGGCGGCTATATTTTATCCAAAACGTAACCTCGCAGTCCGAGGCAGTAAGGCAGTATGGTGTATCGCCATTGTCGCTCTGTTCACATAGAATTGCGCGAACCAAATGAACTAACTTAGAAACCCGCTGTGGTGTATTGACGTAGGAGTACTATCCCTTAAATTATCAGAGCAAATGTACCACGTGTTGTGAAGAGGCATGCGTATTACTTAGTTATTATGGCTTTCTACAATACTAAAGCGAAAGCTATGCTACATTCTGGCATGCCACAATTCCAATTGATGCAAACATTCAACCCTAAGAAAGTACGGTCATGTTACTTCAGGTAGGTAACACTCTGAATACAGAATTTCACTCAAATCCGTGGTTTCATGTGAAAGCGGCTTACGGCTTATATTTTATAATAAGTTTTTTGAGTTGGTAATTATTGTTGTCCAGTGCCTGGAGCTCTTGGCTCGCGCCGCTGCTGCTGGGAGTGGCGGCCACCATCCTGTACCGGTACCTGTTCGCGTAGTGCCGCGCCCGCGCCGGCCCTGCGCCCGCGCTGCGGACGACGACGCCCCACTGGCGAGCGCTGCCTCAACTTTCATATTTTTGATACCTATGTTAATTTAATATACAATATAAATACAGCTATGTTACAAATCCGGTCGGTGGATGACGCAGCATTTAAGTAAATGCACAGTCATGCTCAAAAGACAAAAATATATTGAACAATCATGTTTGAGTGAAACATAATACAAAGTGCATTCCCTACTAATTTAGAAGTAATAAGAACACTCTTTTTATTATTTATGCTATCATTATAAGTATGTTTTCGATATCTAAAGTGCTATTTTTATTACTAAAACATGAACATCACAACTTGGATGATGTGAGTTTATGTGCAGTTTGGCCTCAGTTAACACATTTTAATTCTCGAGGTACCTATAATTTGTACTGTCATTTATGACACAGCCGAAACTAATTGCTACTGCTCTAACTTTTCTTATGTATATGTAAATATGGATAAAAGGGTATTTTACGGTGCTGATCAACTATTTATTGCATAGCAATCCCAGCCTGTTAATTATAAAAAGCCTTGTCAATTACCAGGTATATTTGGTGGGATTTTTATATACACACAGATGCACAATATCTATATGCCACATACAAGGCTTTAGCGCAATTTTAAAGTATAGTAAGAATTAGCTGTTGTAATATTGTTATAATTCAAATGAAACCTTTTAATTCTAAGAATTTATTTTTGCATGTTATTATTATCATCTGTTTTTTTTTGAGTGTTAGTTTCATATAATTTTGTTAATGTTGGGAACGGACCAATTTTTTGTACTTTTATTCTATTAAGTGACATTAAACAAGTGTTTGTTTCTTTTGTTTTTATTTATAAATCTCTTACATACAGCAACACATTTAAAAAAGTTAATTTGTTCTAGAATTCAATATTTCCTCTTGGAACTGCATAATAATAATTAACTGTAGCAACTTACACATTCTTCAGCTTCATCAGATCTGAAAGAATTAGGATTTATAAGACATAAAGGAATAAATCCAATAGTCATTTTGTTTAAAACTGCAAAAAGTACTATATTTATACAAAGTTGAGACTTTAGATGTGTCTTCTTATATTAAAAGTAATATTATAATTGTTATTCCTGCAATGACAAATACATAATTTGAAATCTGAATTTTTGTATTCCTGCCCTGTCCTTGCCAGAGCTTTACACATTAGAGATGGGTAGGTCCGCCGTAAATTGGGAATGGAATCCGGATGTGCATCCAGCTCAGGTGATGTACATCCAGATCCCGTGTCCGACGGACCCATATGGATCCGGTTGGCGGTCACTGTAATTCGGGTTGTAGGACTTAAAGGCACAGAACATGATTCAGTAGGAAGATCCAGATCCCGTGTCCGACGGACCCATATGAATCTGGTTGGCGGTCACCGGAACTGGGGTTGTAGGACGGAGAGGCACAAAACGTGATTCAGTAGGAAGGTGTACTGGACGCAGACGTAGGTGTGCGAGTAGTTAATTTTTAAAAAGGATTTGAGCGATTTGATTGCTTGAATGTATGGATGGAATAATTATACAACTTTTACTTAAATACAATGTACTAAAAAAAATTATAATCAATCAGTCTCATGTTTAAAATAAGCAATTACAAATAAAATAAAATCTTAACTGTCAGTTATATAAAAAATAACCCTTTTGGTATAAATAGAGAAAAAAAAATTGTAACACTGTCTCATCAAATGAAATTAACAAAACTATAAAAACATTTTGTTTGAACGATTTGAAATACCAATACGCCGCCCGTCAATCGGATTCGGATCGCGCCGACCAGTCCAGTCCGCCAATCCGATGCGCCGTGTCACCACTCCGAGGAACCGTATCCAATTGGCCGTTGGACTCGCATCCATCTCTAACGCGTGTGATGCGTGTCCGAGGATTTACATCCAACCGGACCTACCCATCTCTATTACACATGACATTAACATGTTGTATTCTTGACATTTAAGAGGGTTTTTGCAAAGGATAGTTTTCTACTATTAGTTAGTCACTGTTTGGCCATATGCAAATAAATACACAAAGATGTACTAACCTAAGTATTGAGCAAAGTGAGCAAAAGTAATTTTCACAGCGAGTGCACATATGCCGACAGCTGGTGCAGAGTGCAGCTTCGCAATAATAACATTGCTCCATCAGAGAGTTTCCACATTTACACAGACTATTGGGGACTAGACCCGGTAGCTAATAAAAACAAGAAAATATATCATCAATATACAGAACCAACAGTCAGCAGCTGTTCATGAAATAAATCTTACAATTTTTCCCGTCTGTGACAGGGTTCCATCTTTTTCAATGAACAATTGTTTCATTTTATCGCCCTTTAAAGTACCTGTGCATTGTTCATTAGATTCTAGTAAAAAAGTATTCTTTTTCGAACCTTTGAAAAGTAAATCCAACGTTTTCTCTGAAACAAATATGAAAATCTATAGTTAATTATTTCTATTTACAAGCACTTCATTTATTAACAACACTTACCATAAACTTTTTTCAATCTGTCTTCATTGTTATTAAATTGTTTCATACCCACATGAACTTTACTTTGGGGAATAAAATCTTCCAGAAATGGATTAGACCGCTTGTTGGACATTGTAAAAGTTTGTTATCAGACTCGCGTGAACCGTAAACAAGAGCTTTAAACTTTACAAATAACCTATATATAATATGCTTAACCTTTATAAAAACAAATTGTACTCGTTTTACTTTACTATATTGAAATTTGAAAAAATATTACGTATTGAACAGTTCAACCCAGCGAGGTGATGTACACCCCCCAAAAGTAAATAAATAACTTTTTTTAAATTATATCTCATGTTGACGAGAAGGCAATGCCATGCAGCCAAGTCTTACGTTAATTTCCCCTTATCAGGATAGTAATAAGGCCGAGGCTACTTCTTTTTTTTCACATTTAAAAGGCCTGAGCCTATTCTTCTGTATTTGTTTTGTCCGCTTACTGAAGTCATGTCCAATATAATAATATCTTTCTTGTCCATTTTAGAAAAAATATTTTTACCTAAAGCATAATACCAAAACAAGCAAGTATGTATTTCTATTATTATTATTATTTAATTCTTTACCATTAGGGGAAGCCTTCTTTTTGATCCATAATGGAATGCAAGAAGATGGAATATAACCTATAAAGCCTTATAGATACTTTGTTATTTCCCAAAAAAAAGTCTATGGTTTTTATACCAACCCAGCGACGTGATAAATACATGGAATAGTCGTAATGTCCTATATAAATAAGAAGTTATGTATATCGTATCGTGTAATCATAGAAAAGGAAGAACTTGGTTGTGTAATAATAATATGAAGCATCGACTAAATATAGATGTACAAAATATGACATGTCGTCATAGTGAAAAATTTCAGTTTATTGATTTAAATACATTTATTAACAAGCCATATATGACCAATGATAGGTACAATTTGTACAGTAATGACCAACGACATATAGCATACTCGCTATCATATATTTTATTCATAACAGTCAATTCGTTGACTACAACCGCTGCTTCTATTGAGCAGTCACCTTATACTTTTGACCCGTTGGAATGTAATATTCCAAAACATAGTATTAGAAATAATTTAAACATAAGTTAGTGACAATAGATAATACATCTAGCACCAGTATTCTAAGTAGTAATTTAAGCAATAAAAATATAAAAAATAATTTTCTGAACATAGTCCATCAAAATATGCAGGGCATTGATGGTAAGGAATTACAGATCGAACTATTCATAAACTGTGAAAATATTCATATACTATGTATCACAGAGCACTGGCTCACACAGTGTCAAATTATGTCTTCTTATAAGAATCATGTAATTGCTAGTTCATTCAACAGAGAACAAACAACTTGCGGCGGCTCAATGATCATCACTCATAAGAGCCTAACATTTAAAGAACGCACTGATATTGTAAGTCTGTCTGTTGAGCGATCAGTTGAAATAGCCTGTATTGAGATAGGGAATATTGTTATAATAAGTGTATACAGACCCCCATCCTCACCATTTGAAGTATTTGAGAGCAATATGGATGAGGTATTACATAGAGTAAATAACAAAAACAAAGAAATAATTATTTGTGGCGATTTTAATATTGATTTATTAGTAGAGACATCACTAAGTAAACGATTCTTGAATCTTTTTAATTGTTACAACCTAAAAAATCTCTTCTTAGAGCCTACGCGTATCACAGCGACCTCAGCCACATGTCTTGATAACATTTTTACAAATTTAATGCCATGTACAAAGTCAGTAATTAATAAACTACAATCAGATCATAGTGGGCAGTTGGCCACTTTTGATATTGGGCTAAAAAAGACTTTAAAAAGAGAAATTACCTTTATACCCATGAATGAGAGACGGCTTGAAACATTTAGGAAAAATGTATTTGAAAAAACATTTAAATTAGATTACTGTGCAGATCCTATTACTCAATATGACTCTATTCATAATATAATTAGAAATGAATATGACTCTGTTTTTAAAAAAAAGAAAATATGTATAAATAATAATTTATTTAGGTTTAGTGACTGGGCAACAGTGGGAATATGCAGAAGTAGAAATAGATTATATGAATTGTACAGTGAAAGAACTTATAATCATAATAAGACATTTTATGAATATGTTAAAAAGTATTCAAAATTATTTAAACGAGTTTGCAGTGTAGCTAAATCTAATTACATTAATAATAAAATTAAATATAGTACTAACATTTCAAAAACTGCATGGAATATAATTAATCAGGAAACTGGGAAAGCAAAAGAACCACACACCAAATATAATTTAAAAATTAATGATAAAGTGTTGTCAACTGACAAAGAAGTTGCTGAAGCATTTGAAAATTTTTTTACTGCCATCCCTGTGTCAACTACTTCGAGTATTAATTCATGTTCCACTCTTGCACAGTCACTGCTAACGGAAAATGTAAATTCATGCAATATTGATTTTATTTTTAATCATGTTACTGTTCCACAAGTTTTAAATGCATTTAAAAGCATTAAAGTAAAAAATACTGCCGATTTAGATGGGATTTCTGTTAAAATTATTGAATCTGTCATTGATGGTATAGCCCCGTACTTAGCCAGTATATTTAATGACTGTGTTGATAATGGTGTTTTTCCTGATTTAATGAAATTGAGTAAGGTCATTCCAATATTCAAAGCAGGTAGTATGTCTGACCCTAATAATTTTAGACCTATATCTATACTACCAACGCTCAGTAAGATTTTTGAAAAATTAATTTTAAATCAATTACTTTCTCATTTTTACGGTAATAGTCTAATGAATTTTAAGCAGTTTGGTTTCACGCGGGGTCGCTCAACAACCGATGCCGGTGTTGAGCTCATAAAACACGTATTCAGCGCCTGGGAGGAGTCGTGTGATGCTATTGGTGTCTTTTGTGACTTGTCCAAGGCGTTCGACTGTGTGGATCATACTACTCTACTCATGAAACTGCACCATTACGGCATTAAAAACCGAGCGCTTGCCTTGATTAAATCATATATTTCTAATAGAAAACAGAAAGTTGCAATAAATGGAGAAAAATCATCAGGATCGGCATTGACAATGGGTGTGCCCCAGGGCTCAGTTCTTGGTCCTTTCCTATTTTTAGTTTATATTAATGATCTGCCATCGGTCGTTAAGAATCAATGCGAGGTAATATTGTTTGCTGACGATACTTCCTTCTTGTTTAAAATCAAAAGACAAGAAATTGACTATCGAGCGGTGAACAAATGCATCTCCAACACAGAGCAGTGGTTCTCAGCTAATAATTTGCTCCTCAATGAAAAAAAAAACGAAATGTGTTAAATTTACATTGCCAAATGTCAAACAGGTAAACACAAACATTGTAGTTAAGAGCCAGGAACTGACTCCTGTAAACTCAACTGTATTTCTGGGCATAACCTTAGACGCCAAACTGCAGTGGGGACCGCATGTTGATGGTTTAGCGAAAAGGCTTGGCTCTGCCGCATATGCTGTTAAAAAAATTAGACAAATTTCAAATGAAACAACTGCTCGATTAGTCTATTTTGGTTACTTCCACAGCCTCATGTCATATGGTATTCTGCTGTGGGGGAGTGCTGCCGACATCGATGCTATATTTATTCTGCAGAAAAGGGCTGTTCGCGCAATCTATCAGCTCGGTCCAAGGGTGTCACTTAGAAGTAAATTTAAGGAAATAAATATTCTTACCTTCCATTCACAATATATTTTAGAAAATTTAATGTATGTTAAAAAGAACATAACCTTGTTCAAAAGAAAAAAAGATCTGCACAATGTTAACACAAGAGGAAGAAATATGCTGGCAGCTCATAATAGCAGGCTTCATAAAGTCACTAACTCATTCATGGGTCAATGTATACGCTTTTATAATAAGGTTCCTGAGGATATCCAAGGTCTTCCTACTGACAAATTCAAAGAAACTATAAAGGAGAAGTTGTGTGCTAGAGCATATTATAAACTATCCGATTATTTGGATGATAAAAGCCCTTAGGTATAATCCCCTCATTAACAGGATTGTACTAGTATTTGTAACAAAGCATGTGTAATGTGTCTGTTTGTGCGATGAGTTCTTCGTCCCGATGAATATCTAAAGCGTCATTGTCACTAAAGTACGTCTTCTTATGGTAGCGTCGGGTGACGGGTCGTTCACTTCCCTCTAATATGGTTTTTGGAGGGCGATGGCTGGATCCCGCGTTAACTCGTGAACGGGTGCCGTTTGAGGGTGTTCGTCGTTTGGATACTTGGGGGGAGGGAGACTTGCCGAGCTAACAGATGCAGAAAAGAATAATTTTGTATAGACATAAAGAGACTCTGTAAATTTATTTTGAAAAAAAAAAAAATATACCCATGAAGTTTCTTGCCAGTTCTTCTTCACGAAGGTTTTTTTTCGAACTGGTGGTAGAATCATGTTTTATTTGACGTCAATAAGAACAAGTAATTGTCAATGTTGAGAAATAAATATTTGAATTTGAATTTTGAATTTGTGTCCCTCTACTTATACAAAAATGCTCATAAAAGAAAGAGATAGTACTATTTTTGAATGTTGTCACTAAAATATCAATCGTGTTGTGACGTCAGAGCAGGTGGCTAGCGTGCCACAAATTGCAATTTATTGTTACATTTCTGTCAAAAAAATCTGTCAAAAGTGATGTTCCGGAGCTTTGATTATTTAACCAGATATCGATGATCATTATTAATATGTTTTTATATTTCATACTTTTGATGCAAATGATAACAGGCGCTTACGCAGTAAATCATATCGAAACGGTATTTGCTTTGCTTGCCGTTGTGCTTGTATTTTTGAAACAAAAAGGCGTGAAGAAAGAGCGAATTAAGTTTGCTTACAATTGTTAATTTTGTTATTGAATAGGCAGATAGTTTTTTGTCTATTTATGAATCGTAATCATTGAAGACAAGCCAGACTTTAATTGATTGAACCGAAAACTTTGATGCTTGAATAACTTTTTAAGCAAACATGGGATCTTCCGGTGTTTTATTTATAGTAGTGTACCCCAGGTCTGTACCAAAATTCAGCACGTTGGGAATTAATGCAAACTGACCACTATTTTTCTGGCAAATTTGACGGGACTATATCAGGAATAAGAAAATAAACTGTATAGTTCTTTACTTTTTATATTAAAAGAATTATAATGAAAGTAAATATCAAGAAGTATGATTATTTCCTTAACGTCAATCTCTTACAAAAGTTCATTAAATTTCAATATTATATTTCAAGTTAAATATTTAGTTCTAAAATATCGATAGTAGATACTCGCGTATTGGTGGGACAAAGTACAAAAAATAAAAAATAAATTGCCAAAAAATAAATTCCCGTTTGCATTGGGATATATTATAGGCTAAAACAAAATAAAACACTCGTACAATAACTTAAACTAATAAGAATGATTAAATATTTATATGGTATAATACATGCTCAAACTAAACTAAACTTACTTACCAAAAGGAAAAGAAAAAAGCTATAAGGGAGTACGGGATACCATCCAGGCCGGGGGACGAATCATGAAGACCACTAAGGACAAGATTCAGTTCTTGCATAGAAAAGGAACTGTCAAAGGTGCAGTTTGAAGGCACTAACGATGAAAAGGGAACAGGAAGAAGATCGGAGTAAGGCACAAAAGGCGGGGCATTTTATCAAAAAACTGATCAAGCCAAAGAGACGGCATATTAGAGTTTGGAAATGGAGAATAAGACACAGAACCACGGAAACGTTTCAGAGCCCCCCACACCTTGGATGAAGGTGAGCGAGGAGATAAACTCTCGCAAAAACTACGCCAAGCTACCTTCTTTTTCTTTTTAAATAACTTTCTCGCTAGTGCTGCCACCCTCTTATATTCTAAAAAGTTATGAAGGGACATGCTCGCGATGTAGGATTTTTCAGCCGAACGTCTTACTCGGATCATATCTGTACATTCAGAATCCCACCAAGGAGGGGAAGCTCTGCCTTTCGGGTCCGAACGCTTCTGTGGAATATGGTTATTAGCTGCTTTGAGAACACAAGATATAAGGTTGACATAACACTCCATGATGTTATCTTGATTAGCAGAAGGTATGGAAGAACATAACATGTTGGTATCCGCCGCATACTTGGGCCAATCTGCCTTGGAGATCTCTATGTCAATGTACCAACCTTACAGAGAAATTGACAAAAAAGAAAAAATATTTGTCATATACGAAACTATCACTTCACTTCAATCTATCAATCACTTCGTCCTAATACGCGGTTTACACGTATTAAGTAGTTAAGTTGGTAACTAAATTTTAAGTTACTACATGCACTTGTGTGTCTAAACGAATTAAGTAGAATATATGGTCTGGTTTAAGAGTGCCCAATTTCTTTCACATAAAATTTTATATTGTGTAGGTAAAACAAGGGACTGGAGTTATGACATTAAGAATGATTTAGTGGAATAAAAAAAATTTGATTATGTAAGCTCAGAATACGTTTGGAATTGAAGAATACTAAAAAGATATAAAATAATTAAAATACATACATTTTTAATGTATTTATTCTGAGTCATATATGAGAAGTACATTATCTAATGACTGGGCAGGTGTTACAACATACCTAGCCCAGCCAAGGTACCAAATGATTTATTGCGTTCCGATTGGAGATTATATCAATGTTTCGAATGCCTGTGAGCGCGCTCACAGCGATATCGAATCGAACAAAGATTGTAAAAGCTTGCTTATTAAGTTTTATTCAGGGTCAAAGATCTTAATTAAATTATAAGTTTTGATTCAAGCAACGAACAATCAGAATGTTGGCGCGATATTTACCGTTCTGATTGCAATAGCACAAATATCACTTTTAGCGCGCTCAGTAATAAAATTAATAATCGGGAATAATATTAACGGTATTCATATAACTCTAACCATCACAGTAGAAGTACTATGTGTTAAGATATAAAAGGCGCTAAACATTTCTGATTTTGTAGGATTTTTGTAGACCACCGAATAAAAAATGTGAAAATTGAGTAAACGGAACAACATGTGTCCCTTACTCAGGGACAGCCATGTTTTTCGAGTCCATATGTCAATTAAATGTGATTTTGACAAGCCAGTGACAACTGCCTGGATTGGATTTGTTTATGGTTTACCAGAAGATGAAACAATTGTTTGGATTATTATATTAATGAATATACACTACACCACAGTTGACTAATGAGTCACCAAACGCAAACCTATACAGAATTTAATTTCTTTGTCTTTTATGCCGTGATGTTTTTCAGCCTCATAGTTGATGATGCTAACAAAGTAGGTATTGTCGCCTAGCTAGAGTGTGCCCCGGAACCTGAAACACAGTGGCCCTTCGAGACCATTGGTGTTCGGCCTGTGGTGTTTCAAATCACATCACCCTTTCCATCTCATGAGTATCCTAAGAATCCAATAAAAGGCAGAAAACTTGACGAGGCGGCATTCTGCATCACTAATCCGGTCACCCATCGTGGCAATTATGGCTCCTTTGAGGACAGGACTTGTCCATGTGGTGATGTATTATTATAGCAATGACTTAATTAGACCATAAACAGAATCAGTTAATAACTTGTGGGATTGTCATATATTTGCCATATAGTTATAGTTTTTGTCATAGTTTGCCCAACAACCTTAATATTTGTGAATCATGGCTATCTGCAACCACTTTCAAGATATTCATGTTCCTGTTAAAGAATCTGTTTTAGATTAACTATTGTATTATAAAGTAAGAACAGGTGTTAGCGACGCGACATGAAATGGATTCGGCATAATAGGGACATAGCCATACAAATAGTTTTGTAAATAACGCTAGTCCACGCCCTTACTACTTGGGCCCGTCCTCGGATAGGTGGTTATTTTCGAGTGTGACGTAAGCAAGTACTAATAAGATTCCTATAGGAAATTATGATGTTATAGGGACCTAGGTATAGGTATATTTTGAATTCTATTTTGATAACATTGATTTATGGTTGAATTGATGATGTTTGTGTTTAATAAAGTTCTTAGAGTTCATTGGTATAATATAAGCATAATATGAGAATTTAGACCTAGGTTATTTGTAAAATACTGATTTGTTCAGATTTGTCATAATTATGGTAATTTTATGGTTATTTCGTATCAGATTAGGTAGATAATGGTAGATATAACGTTATTGTATATAGGTTCATATAATAAAGTACTTATTTGAAGTAATAAATGACGTAATATGGTTAGAGATTTTCTCGTTGAATAACTACGTAATTATAGGGTTTATTGTTATGGTTTTTTGATAATAATGTGTAAATTGCTTTCTTTTATTGAAATGTAATAATTATTTTCATGGTGTTTTACGTATTTGAAGAGAATAACGAGAAAAGCTTTGTTGTCGTATATGTTCCTAGTTGGTAGTTATATCTTGTTTGATTATGTTAAAATCTAATTGTAATTAGAATGTTTGCATATTTTAATAATGTAAAATGATAAAATTATGTTTGTAACCGTTTCGCCTTAGGTACAATGTTAGGCTAAGTAAATAGTCTGCCGGCGCAAACGGTGTTTTGAGATGGTCTTTGTTCTAGAAAGTTTTTTGTATTTATTTTATCAAATTGATATTTATGTAAACATATAGGAATCGTTTCGCTCTATTATTTGAATATAATATTGTAATAGTTTTGATTAATAGTTTGAAAGATAATTCGATGTAAAGTTTAGAATCCAAGTAAAACTTAAGTGTAATTAGGTGCAAATTGCACAAACGCGCCAGCCCATCAGAGCGCTGGAATTATTAAGGGCAAAATTTGTATAAAAGGCGCACGCCGAGCTTTGGAAACCCGATGAAGGCTGACAGCATTCCCATGCTACAGCCATTTGGGTGGTTTTTAGTGGGTAGGTGCCACTTTGGTGAGTCCCACATAACCCCGCAGACGGCTGCGGAGGTATTCATGACGAATCTTCCACCTCCCTCCCGAGAGAGGGTGCTTCGGCAGCAAAAAAAAAAACTTTGGAAACAGTTCGGTGCCTGCAGCGAAGAAAACAACAACTAACAAGAAGAAAGAAAACGTCTAATAAGAAGAAAGAAAAAGTCTAAGAAGAAAAGTTCAGAAGAATCCAACTAGAAGAAAGAAAGTGCTGTTCGGTGAATCCGGAGGCCAGTGAAGACCCAAGAAGACGTAAGGGCTGTTCGGTGTATCCGGAGGCCAGTGAAGAGGTCTGAAGAAAGAAACTGAACTACCGGAACGATTGCGGTTCATAGGCTTGTTTAAACTTAAGGTTTATTTTGTATCCGCAATAAACGTTCATACTTCGAAGACGTGTTGTTTTCACTGCGCTCCAACCTGCACTCGATCAAGTCGGGTGTCACTCTGTGGTTCGTCAGGTCGTGGTGTCTTCGGAGCTTCGAAGGGTACACACTACGGCGGCATCTTCTCCAGCCGGCACAAAACTCCGCAACAGTTTTCCTGGTCCTTCGAGCCGAGATCCTGGATCAAGAAGATGCCAACCACACGGTCAACCGGAAGAACGAAGCCCACCACCGCCACGGAGTCTTCGAGGGACTGGAGCGCAGCCACGCCGACAGAGACGACAGACACGATGGGGTCGTCTACGGTGTCGACGTTGACACCAGGGGCACCAACTCACCCCGCCGGAGGAGCGCCTGAAGCACGCCACGCCGAAGGTTGCACCGTACCGCCAGCAATGGATGGGGTTGCATCGAGGGGCGCTGCGGACAAAGAGGCACGGTTCGCGGTACCAGCGCCCGTGGAACCCAGGAGGGTTGGTTCCACCACCAGGTCGAGGGCTTCCAGAAGAAGAGAAGCCGTATTGAAAATGGAAATAGCCCAGAGGAAGCTGGATCTCGCCGAGGCCGAACTGGAGCTCGTGCGGGTCGAGTCCGGCAGCGAGGAGGACTTCGCAGACGAGGAGCGGCAGCACCACGTGGAGGAGTGGCTACAGAAGACAGAGAGGAGAGCGAGGGTAATGCCACCCTTGGTGCCGCCGTCACGACCACCGTCACCACCACCACCACCGCGGCTACCACAGCCGCCGCCTGCATCTGGGAAGATCGACATCCAGGAGTTGGCTGAAGCATTGGGGAAGCTACCTAGAGGCCGGTCGGAAGCTGTATACATCGAGCTTCCCAACTTCGACGGCGCCGCAGAAGAATGGCTGGCGTTCAAGAGGACGTTCGAAGACACGGCACCCAGCTTCAGTCACGTGCAGAACCTGGCCAGATTACGGAAGGCGCTGCAAGGGAGGGCGCGAGAGGCAGTGAAGAGCCTCTTGTTTACGGCGGAGCATGTCATGAGGGGGCTACAATTGAGGTTCGGAAGACCCGAAGCTCTGGCAACTGCGGAGCTGGAGAAGCTGGAGAACCTGCCACGGGTCACAGAGGATCCGAACGACGTGAGCACGTTCTACAGCCACGTGAGGAACGCCGTGGCCACGATCAAGGCAATGGGGGCAAGCAAGTACTTAGATGCCCTTAGAACCACGAGGGCCCTCATTGCGAAGATGCCGACTACGATGAAACACCCGTGGATCGCATACAAGAGGACGAATCCTGACGAAGAACTTCGGGACCTGGAAGTCATGAACGCATTCCTGGAGGCTGAAAGCGAATGGTACGCGGAAATAGCCGACCCTGAAGTATCCTGGAAGAAAGAAGACCGTCAGCGATCTGCACCACCGAAGACATCATGGGGCCACGAGCGAAGACCAGTGAAGAAGGTTCACTACGTGCAGGGGAATGAAGAGCACCCCCGCAAGAATCGGTGTCCAGTGTGTAACGGCGAGCACTGGATTTACGAATGCAAGAAGTTCAAAGAAGCAAACCTTAGTCGAAAGTACGAAATGGCTAAGAAGGCAATTTTATGCTTCAGGTGTCTACGAGGAAGACATTCAAGGAAGACCTGCAGGGCAGCAGACTGCAAGAAGTGCGGAAGATGGCACCACCCCAGTCTTCATGATGAAAACCGTCCACCAGCAGCTGTTGGGGATAGAGAAGAATCCCGCTGCAATGTCTCCAGTCGCAGAGAAGAGCCCAAGGAAGTCGTCACCTCCGTGCACACTGCCAGTGATGGGCAGGTGTATCTGAAGATGATCCCAGTGGACCTGTATGGACCGAAGGGCGCAGCACGCGTACTGGCCCTTCTGGATGAGGGGTCAACAGTCACGTTATTGAATGCTGGGGTGGCGCGGATGATTGGGGCTGAAGGCAAGGCGAGTCCGATAACTATCGAGACAATTGGAGAACATGGAATCAAGAGGTGCGACTCGCAGAAGACAAGCGTCAAGATCAAGGGAGCTCATCGTAAGAAGAAGGAAACGATTGAAGTTCGAACAATCGACAATTTGAAGCTCTCAAGACAAGGTGTGGATCGAGGTGTCATCCAAGGATGCTCGCACCTGCAAGGCATCCAAGGTCAACTGATATATGAAAATGAAGAGCCAAAACTTCTCATCGGGCAAGACAACTGGGGTCTCATCGTCACGAGAAGACTGAAGAAAGGGAAAAGGTCCGATCCAGTTGCATCACTAACGAGCTTGGGATGGGTCCTCCATGGGCGTCACAACGGGAAGACGTCACCGGTAAAGTTCGTCAACCACAGCAGACTCATCGAAGAAGATGAGACAGAAGCCTTGTTGCGGCGACATTTCGACATCGAATCAATCGGAGTGCAGCCTCGCCGCCCGAGCAACGACGCAGACCAACGAGCGCTTGAGGTCCTGCAGTCAACGACGAAGCGCCTTCCAGAGGGGAGGTTTGAATCCGGGCTGCTGTGGAAGAGTGAAGACGAAACCCTCCCAAACAACTACGTGCAAGCTCATCGACGTCTTATTGGGATCGAAAGGAAATTGGACAAGGATGCAACCCTGAAGACGTCATATGAAGACCAGATGAAGAAGCTGATAGAAAATGGTTATGCAGAGAAGGCTCCAGTATCAACGACCGCTGGAAGAACATTTTATTTGCCGCATTTTACGGTAATGCATCCCGTGAAGAAGAAGCCAAGGATAGTCCTGGATGCTGCTGCTGGGGTGCTTGTGAGGTTCAGAGAGAAGCCGGTCGCCGTCGTCGCCGACATTCAAGATATGTTCCTGAGGGTACACATAGGCATACAAATAGTTTTGTAAATAACGCTAGACCACGCCCTTACTACTTGCGCCCGTCCTCGGATAGGTGGTTATTTTCGAGTGTGACGTAAGCAAGTACTAATAAGATTCCTATAGGAAATTATGATGTTATAGGGACCTAGGTATAGGTATATTTTGAATTCTATTTTGATAACATTGATTTATGGTTGAATTGATGATGTTTGTGTTTAATAAAGTTCTTAGAGTTCATTTGTATAATATAAGCATAATATGAGAATTTAGACCTAGGTTATTTGTAAAATACTGATTTGTCATAATTATGGTAATTTTATGGTTATTTCGTATCAGATTAGGTAGATAATGGTAGATATAACGTTATTGTATATAGGTTCATATAATAAAGTACTTATTTGAAGTAATAAATGACGTAATATGGTTAGAGATTTTCTCGTTGAATAACTACGTAATTATAGGGTTTATTGTTATGGTTTTTTGATAATAATGTGTAAATTGCTTTCTTTTATTGAAATGTAATAATTATTTTCATGGTGTTTTACGTATTTGAAGAGAATAACGAGAAAAGCTTTGTTGTTGTATATGTTCCTAGTTGGTAGTTATATCTTGTTTGATTATGTTAAAATCTAATTGTAATTAGAATGTTTGCATATTTTAATAATGTAAAATGATAAAATTATGTTTGTAACCGTTTCGCCTTAGGTACAATGTTAGGCTAAGTAAATAGTCTGCCGGCGCAAACGGTGTTTTGAGATGGTCTTTGTTCTAGAAAGTTTTTTGTATTTAATTTTATCAAATTGATATTTATGTAAACATATTGTTAGGGGGGTTTTCCCCTATAAAAGGTTTGCGTGGGGTTTAGACCACGGCCAAATTAAACGAAAGTGAAATGTTGACACCGGTCGTTTATTGTACACAAAAATATGGTATTGTACACAAAAGCATTGTATTATAATATAAAAAGGTATTAAAATTAAAATAGGGAACCTTGCGGTCGCTTGGCTGATCCTTAGTTTAATCTATAAAATTGCTTTATATTTAAATTATTGGCAATACTCCGTCCGCGAACCGAAGTTTTCTGAAGGGGCAATCGTTTCCCACATTCACAGTAAAGAACTAGAATCTTAAACAAAGGGGTACTCCGAAGGAGCTTTCCTTTAAATTAATTTGTATGAAATGACAAAATCAAGGGTGGTCCATTTTATGGCCCCATAAAAATATTGGATATTACTTGGAAAGTAAGGAGATCGGGGTTCGACGCTTCAGCCAAACCTCCGCATCGCTGGCGTCCAAAAAAACACGGTGCAACAAAAGGCAGCCGATGAGGCTGGTAGTATAAAAACAGCCTCCTTTCTCAAGGAGGCTGTAACAACTTAGGCTCCGGAGGCCGCCACGTAGCCCACGGGCCGGACCTCAGTCCTACACGCCCGCACACCCCAACAAGTTTCCTCACGCCGTCACTCGATAACAGTCGTCAAAAATCTTAATTCAATGTAAAAACTCAAAGGTGTCGACTGCCAGATTCCTTCTCGCCGAAAGTTCTTGAAACTTCCACTGTCAGCCAACTCAACATTCACTTTTTTTATCCCTAAATTTCCACAATATTGGGAAAAAGCTATACAGCCCGGCACTAAGCTTCGAACGAATGAAAAAAAAGATATAAAGACGGTTTAAAGGATTTGACTAACAAAAAAAAGGTGTAACAGTATCCCCCTCCTCGCCAGAATTTTGCGAGGGTAACGAACAAAATTCGCGCTGGCCCTCCAGCATCACAACGAAAGAAGAAACTACCCCACTTACATACCACGCAATGAAGCTACACGATAAGCGAATCCATCAATCAGAACATTTGATATCTTTGACGTGGCATTCGGTCCTCCGACCTTGCTCGTCTTCCAGAAGATACACAAGCTTTGACAACTTATCCACCACCAGACACTTTTCAAAGCGAGGCGCCAGCTTATACGAAAAGTACTTCGATGCATCACTTCGAATGTGGGTGCGACGCCAAACTACATCCCCTTTTTCAAATTCTACATCTCTGCGATGATGATTATAATATTTCGCACTTCTGGCATGAGACTTCTTTAACTCCTGATCTACCTTGAGGAATACATCCTTTAATTCTCCCAGCACATTTACATAGTCCTTTCGGGAACTCACCGCGATCTCATCCAATTCCTCACTACCACCATAAATGCGGCCATCCACCACAGCTTCACGGCCATGCACAATTAAAAATGGAGTATAAGTAGTCGAGTCATTGACAGCGGTATTCAAGGCAAATTGTATTTGACAAAGGTTCATGTCCCATCTACGCTGGTCTTCACCAACAAGCGCGGCCACAGCCGTGACGAGGGTTCGATTATATCGTTCCACCGTGTTCACTTGAGGGCAGTACGTAGGGGTATAATGTACTTGAGGTATTTTATATTTGTCAAACAATGCTTTCACCTCGCGTCCTATGAACTGGGGACCATTGTCTGCGATAACTGTTTGCGGGACACCATGGACTAAGAAAACCTTCTCCTCTAGGCGCTGCGCCACTGCTTGGCTAGTAGCTCGCCTCAAGGGAAACAACAAGCAGTACTTGGAAAAACAACACACCACAACAAGAAGGTACTCGTTCAGTTGCCTAGACCTCGGCAGTGGACCAACCAAATCGATGCTGATGCACTGGAACGGCCTACGACAAGCCTTCGGATTACCTATCAATCCTGGGGTGGGTCTGTTCGGGTGTTTGTACGCTTTGCAAGTCGGGCAACCTGAAACAAAGGTTTCCACGTCGGTATACATACTGGGCCAGAAGAAACGAAGGCGCAGCCGCTTGTAAGTTTTTTCGATCCCGAGATGGGCTCCCAAGGGAGAGTCGTGGTTCTCCGATATAAGCTGCTGTCTCATCTCCGCTGGAACAACCTCCTTCCAATCAAAATCGCCTGTCAACGAAGACTTACTTTTGGTAAAACGGTAAAGCTTCCCATCGATAATTTGGTAATTCGGGCACGTCTGTGGTCTCTCCACGCAACGAGAATAAATGTTTCGAAACCAAGGATCTTGTACGGATTCACCTACAGCAAACACTGGTACGGAACGGGAAAGTGCATCTGGTACCACATTTTCCGAGCCGCGCCGATGCTCTATCACAAAGTTGTACGGGGAAAGCCGACATCCCCAACGCTCCAAACGTCCGGTAGGGTTCTTAAGATTAAGGAACCACTTTAAACTGGCATGATCAGTTATGATCCTAAAAGGCTTATGGCCCTCCAAATAGGGTCGGAAATGTTCCACCACACACACCACAGCCAGCGCTTCCCTCTCCGTGGCAGAATAGTTTCGCTCTGGTCGGCTAAGGGAGCGACTATAGTAAGCTATCGGATGTTCTTCTCCGTCAAAGAATTGCGTTAGCATTCCGCCCACTCCCACGTCGGACGCATCAGTGTGTACTACAAACGGAAGGGAGAAGTCTGGACACGCTAAGATAGGTGCAGATGTTAAGGCACTTTTCAAACCCACAAACGCGGCCTCAGCTTCCTCTGACCACTCAAACGGAGGTCTGTTTTTGCGCGTAGAAGTAAGAGCACTTAAAGGTGCAGCGATCGTACTAAATCCTCGGATAAACCTTCGGTAATACGACGCTGTCCCAAGGAAACGCTTGACGTCCTTCGGACTCGCTGGGGTCGGAAAATCAGAAATGGCCTGGATCTTCTCGGGATCCGTCCTTAGACCTAACTCATCCACCACATAGCCAAGATATCTCAGCTGTCTCCGAAAAAAACTACATTTAGGTAGGTTAATAGTAAGGTTAGCGGAACGCAACCGTTCCCGAACCTTCAACAGGAGCTCCAGATGCTCGTCAAACGTCCGGCTAACCACGACAATATCATCCAAATAAATAAAAACACGCCCGCCAAACTCGGGCCCAAACATCTGATCCATCAGCCGCTGCTGGGTAGCAGGCGCTGAGGTCAACCCAAAACACATCACTTTAAACTGAAACAAACCGCGCAACGGCACGGTGAACGCTGTCTTCTCCTTAGAAGAGTCTGTCAAGGGAATCTGCCAAAACGCGGACTTTAAATCAATGGACGAGAGGAAACACGCATCCCTAAGTTGATCCAAGATGTTATGGATGTACGGAAGAGGGTACGCATCATGTTTCGACACCGCATTTAGTTTCCGGCTGTCCAAACAGAACCGCAACTCTCCATTCGCCTTCGGGGCCATCGTGATGGGATTATTCCAGGGGCTACAACTGGGCTCCACTACGTCCAACTTTATCATCACGTCCAACTGTTTATTAAGTTCCCGGAGTTTATCAGGGGAAAGCGGATAATAACGCTGCTTAATTGGTGGGGCATCTCCCGTTTCAATATGATGGGAAATCAGGTGGGTCCTACCCAACCCTTTCTCTCCAGCCGAAATTTCACGGAACTTGCCACACACCGCGTCAGCCTTCCTCTGCTGCTCCTCAGTCAAAACGTCAAAAGAATGTAATTTGTTAATCTGCAGGGTAACGGTCTCAACAGGGGTCTGCGGCGGGGCTTTCTTGTGGGATATCAAACCTAGCACGTCCGGTGCAATATTAAATTCCTTCCAAAAGTTAATGCCAAAGATTAACGGCGTGGACACTCCCGGGATACAAAAAAACTTTACCACACGGAACACTTCATTAACTGTGACTGGCAGATACACATAGCCAGTGACAGGAGAAGTCGAGCCGTTGGCGGTAACTACTGAAGTTATGTCTTCTCCAGGCTTCACTCGATGCAAATCTGCTACGCTGGAATAACGCTCGATCGCGGGACCTCCCACGATAGAAATCTCCGATCCCGAATCCAAAAGCCCAGAACTAGGCAGATCACCAATTTTAACGTCTAAATAAGGACAGGAATTTTTACGATCCGAACAGACCATCGCTACATTAGAATTATACGTCTCGAAGGCATCACGCACCTTCTCGCACCACGAACTCCACTCGGCAGCATCATAGCGATGGTCAGCTACTCGTTTTTTAACTGAGGTGATTCCTCAACCTTAGGTGAACACTTAGGGCAGTTACGCGACGTAACTCCCTTCTCTCCACACCGATAACAAACAATAACTCTCGGGGCAGTACAATCTAAAAGCGTGTGATCCTCCACGCGACACCTAACACAAAATTTATTCCTCGGCGCAGAGACGACCTCGCAACGTGGCTGAGAAGTTTTGCTACGACCTTTATATCCTAAATCGGGGGCTACAGACGATGGGGAGTTCCGCACCGGCTCACGGAAACTTTCCGCTCTCTGCTTCGCCGCCTCCAGTTGTCGACAACGCTGCTTCAACTCACTCAATGTACTAATGTTTTCCAACGCCAACTTAGTGGAATAAAATGGTCTAATGTTAAATTGGAGAATCTCCAGCTTCTCCGTATCAGACAAGGGACGCCTTAACAAAATAAAATAATTCTGCATAACGCTGAAATATTGCGAAATAGACTCTTCCGCTCCCTGAGTCCTACTGCGAATTTCCTCCAGCAAGCGATGGTCATAGTCCACCGGAAGGTATTCTTCCAAAAGACAATCCTTCAACTGCTTCCAACTCGAGATATCATTCTTTACACCCCTATACCACAACAGGACTTCATCAGCAAAGAGTTCCACCGCAGAATTCAGTAACTTCTCATCAGAGATGTTACGCGACAGACATAATTCCTCCAACCGCTGAATGAAAGAAATAACACTACCCTTTCCATTATATTTAATATTGAGAGAATGAACACTCGAGGATCGGTCGCACGTCACCACTTGTCTCACTGGAGAGGCAACCTCATTAACACCTACACCTGAAGGGCCTGGCTCTACTTCGGGAACAAACTCATAACTACTACGGAAGGTTTGTACCATCCTATCCATACGCTGTACAATAGTTAAAAGGCGGCTATCCAAATCGGTCTTCAACAAAACATCCTGATCCTCTACCGGTTCAATCCTACTCAAACGGTGGAAAAGGTGGTTACCCAAAGATTGTATCCTTAATAATTTTTTCAATAAAAGCGGTTTTGTATCACACAATGTCTCTAATTCGATTAACTTCGAGTCTATGGTATTCAATTCCGGTTTAATTTCGCCCTCATAAGAATGTACCTCGTCGGTGGGTATTTGCACTGCTAGCTGCCGCATTTGGGCACGCAATTTATCCACTGTTGACTCGGGTATACAATCCCGAATAGCCACTTCATATACAAGTTCATCTTTATTAAGAAGGTGAAAACGGATAGGCCGTTCTTCACACATGGTAAAATTTATAGTTATACACTATGCACTCACAATTTCATCATAATAAAATAGTTTAAATTAAAATAAAAGTTCAACAGTTTACAGTAAAAATAAATAAAAAGTAGTCAAATGGATCAGCCAACCGTCGCTGAGCGAAAGACCAGTGGCGAGAATAACGACCGCAACGTGCCTGTTCGGGCGCCGCTGTTAGGGGGGTTTTCCCCTATAAAAGGTTTGCGTGGGGTTTAGACCACGGCCAAATTAAACGAAAGTGAAATGTTGACACCGGTCGTTTATTGTACACAAAAATATGGTATTGTACACAAAAGCATTGTATTATAATATAAAAAGGTATTAAAATTAAAATAGGGAACCTTGCGGTCGCTTGGCTGATCCTTAGTTTAATCTATAAAATTGCTTTATATTTAAATTATTGGCAATACTCCGTCCGCGAACCGAAGTTTTCTGAAGGGGCAATCGTTTCCCACATTCACAGTAAAGAACTAGAATCTTAAACAAAGGGGTACTCCGAAGGAGCTTTCCTTTAAATTAATTTGTATGAAATGACAAAATCAAGGGTGGTCCATTTTATGGCCCCATAAAAATATTGGATATTACTTGGAAAGTAAGGAGATCGGGGTTCGACGCTTCAGCCAAACCTCCGCATCGCTGGCGTCCAAAAAAACACGGTGCAACAAAAGGCAGCCGATGAGGCTGGTAGTATAAAAACAGCCTCCTTTCTCAAGGAGGCTGTAACAACTTAGGCTCCGGAGGCCGCCACGTAGCCCACGGGCCGGACCTCAGTCCTACACGCCCGCACACCCCAACAAGTTTCCTCACGCCGTCACTCGATAACAGTCGTCAAAAATCTTAATTCAATGTAAAAACTCAAAGGTGTCGACTGCCAGATTCCTTCTCGCCGAAAGTTCTTGAAACTTCCACTGTCAGCCAACTCAACATTCACTTTTTTTATCCCTAAATTTCCACAATATTGGGAAAAAGCTATACAGCCCGGCACTAAGCTTCGAACGAATGAAAAAAAAGATATAAAGACGGTTTAAAGGATTTGACTAACAAAAAAAAGGTGTAACAATATAGGAATCGTTTCGCTCTATTATTTGAATATAATATTGTAATAGTTTTGATTAATAGTTTGAAAGATAATTCGATGTAAAGTTTAGAATCCAAGTAAAACTTAAGTGTAATTAGGTGCAAATTGCACAAACGCGCCAGCCAATCAGAGCGCTGGAATTATTTAGGGCAAGATTTGTATAAAAGGCGCACGCCGAGCTTTGGAAACAGTTCGGTGCCTGCAGCGAAGAAAACAACAACTAACAAGAAGAAAGAAAAATTCTAATAAGAAGAAAGAAAAAGTCTAAGAAGAAAAGTTCAGAAGAATCCAACTAGAAGAAAGAAAGTGCTGTTCGGTGATCCGGAGGCCAGTGAAGACCCAAGAAGACGTAAGGGCTGTTCGGTGTATCCGGAGGCCAGTGAAGAGGTCTGAAGAAAGAAACTGAACTACAGGAACGATTGCGGTTCATAGGCTTGTTTAAACTTAAGGTTTATTTTGTATCCGCAATAAACGTTCATACTTCGAAGACGTGTTGTTTTCACTGCGCTCCAACCTGCACTCGATCAAGTCGGGTGTCACTCCGTGGTTCGTCAGGTCGTGGTGTCTTCGGAGCTTCGAAGGGTACACACTACGGCGGCATCTTCTCCAGCCGGCGCAAAACTCCGCAACAACAGGGTAACCTGTTTGTATCTCTTAATAATATTTCATCTAGGTAACCATCTGAGGGAGTATTATTAGTTTGACACCGAGCACAACCAAAGTACCAAACTAGCGCCATCACATGAGCACAGGTCCCAACTGTAGTAAACTAGTACAATAGTAAGCATTTAATTTTTCCATAACTTGTTATCAAGCAATTTCCTACAATTGTTACATATTTCTGAACAACATAAATGCTAATATTAAAAATGCTGGATATGCGAAACATATTTCTTAATTTTACTATTAAGAGTTCTAAAATAAGTTCTTTCTTTTGATTTAAATAATTTTCAATCATATTAAATACACTTAAAAAGTTTTGTACTGAAAGTCCTGTCCAGTACTTATAAAATTCAATTAATTCACACTCTTACTGCTCAACGTCTTCTCCAATTGTGTGGAATTAAATTCATTTAAATATTTCATAACATTCAATTATTCCCAGTTACAGAAAGAACAATGTTCCTGACAAAGACGTGAATTTTTTGTCACATACAATGGAGGAGGGCGATGGCTGGATCCCGCGTTAACTCGTGAACTGAAATATTTATTTTCTCAACATTGACAATTACTTTTTCTTATTGATGTCAAATAAAACATGACTCTACCACCAGTTCGAAAAACCTTCGTGAAGAAGAACTGGCCAGAAACTTCACGGGTATATTTTTTTCAAAATAAATTTAGAGAGTCTCTTTATGTCTATACAAAGTTATTCTTATTTGTATCTGTTAGCTCGGCAAGTCTCCCTCCTCCCAAGCATTCAAACGGCACCCGTTCACGAGTTGACGCGGGATCCAGCCATCGCCCTTCTCAACCATATTACCGTCACCTGACGCTACCATAAGAAGACGTACTTTAGTGACAATTACGCATTAGATATTCATCGGGACGATAAACTCAACGAGCAAACAGACACATTACACATGTTATAAATACTAGTAAAATCCTGTTAATAAGAGGATTATAACCAAGGGCTTTTTTCATCCAAATAATCGGATACTTTATAATAGGCTTTAGCACACAATTTCTGCTTTATAGTTTCTTTGAATTGGTCAATAGGAAGACCTTGGATATCCTCAGGAACCCTATTATATAAGCCCTATTATAAAAGCGTATACATTGACCCATGAATGAGTTAGTGACTTTAAGAAGCCTACTATTATGACCTGCCAGCATATTTTTTCCTCTTGTGTTAACATTGTGCAGATCTTTTTTTCTTTTGAACAAGGTTATGTTCTTTTTACATACATTAAGTTTTCTAAAATATATTGTGAATGGAAAGTAAGAATATTTATTTCCTTAAATTTACTTCTAAGTGACACCCTTGGACCGAGCTGATAGATTGCGCGAACAGCCCTTTTCTGCAGAACAAATATAGTATCGATGTTGACAGCACGCCCCCACAACAGAATGCCATATGTCATGAGGCTGTGGAAATAACCGAAATTGACTAAACGAGCAGTTGTTTCATTTGAAATTTGTCTCATTTTTTTAACAGTATATGCGGCAGATCCAAGCCTTTTCACTAAACCATCAACATGCGGTCCCCACTGGAGACTGGAACTACAGCTTTAACTTCTTCATGTAATTCTGGAGCTTCTTCAATGATGTTTCTTACTTGAGCATTTAACTCACTGACGTGAGCTCTGCTCCAGCAAGCATTGCAAGCTTGTGCCTTGCTAGGAATCTGTAAAAATTATAAATAAATTAAAAATAATCATAATCTATTGAGTAATAAGCAATGTTTATTAAATTGGATACAATAATACCTGACGAGGGTAAATAGCAGCGCTTATAATCGCTCGCCCTTTCGGCCGATCAGGAGAGAGCACAATGAAACAACGCACACGAGAACGGAGGAAGATCAGGAGACAGAGAACACAACAAAACAACGCACACGAGATCGGAGGAAGATTATCTGTAGCCCGATTGTCGTAAAAACTAGTATTACTAAGAATACCGATTATTTTATGCCCAAGTTTGAAAAAATTATCGCCATATTTTTTTGTTAAAAAAAATAATCTTTAACACATTTTATACTTAGCGCATATTATTCTTTCATAACAAATAATCCTAGTTAAAAAATAAATATATAACATAAAAAATAGTTATTTGCTTTTCTATATACTTGTTATTATAATATCGTAAAATAACTTGTAATTCAATAACATTTGAAAAACCGTGTATTTTACCAATTATTTCCATAGATTGGTAACATTGAATTGATGTTTCATGAAAAATAATGTCATTGACAAAGCTGACATTGGTATTGTCGTTGACGGGTTTTGATTTACGTCAGCTACTTTTGTATTGCTGTAATAAAATTAACGAAAGCATTTTATTGTTCTTTATAAAAACGGCGGTCAACAAAATTATATCAGTTAAACTGACTTAATACGAATAATTTGAACTTCAATTCTATGTATACAATGTATAGGTTAGAGTTACATAAAGTTCAGTACCAGCTTGTTTGCAAAACATTATGTCTCCTTTTAAGATAAAAATTACGTGGAAATAGTCAGTTAAGTTACAATTTTATTGGTAAGTTACAATTTAGTGCGCAAGTGATTAAGTAGATTAGGATTCGTTCTACTTTGCGTATAAGTAGGTGGGTGGGGCTTCCCACTTAGCACGGTTGGATGTGATTTTTTTAGTTTAGGACATAAGTTGACAAAACGTATGGCGGCAAGAGCTCGTATTTATTTCGTACTTATATACTCTTTTTTATTCAAAATGTCGGAGTGGAGTTTAGTTTCAATTTTTTAGTTTCAATAGTTGTGGAATGAACGAGGTAAATAATTTAGAAAAAAAAACATATTCTTCTACTGATTTTAACTTCCGAAAAAAATATTTTTTGAATTTGTCTGAAATCTTGCTTACCACATATCTATACTATTTGCGCTATAGCATGGTAAGAGTTTTAGTAACGTTTCGTTTCACTCTTGAAAGTTGCCGCTATTTACATATTATGACTTAGTATTTCAGCTGTTCCACATTCGTAATATATTAACTGTAGTAAATTAAATTAAACCCAACCAGAATGTCCTAGTCTACAAATAAAATCTAAGTGAAAGAAAAATTAAGCAAAGTTTTATGCGTATGATGTAACGCCATAGACGTATCATGTGGTACTGAGTATAAGTATAGAATTGACGAATTCCTTGACATTCATCACTGTTCATTTTCATTGAACTTATGAGTTTAACTACTTAATCCGTTGAGACACACAAGTGACAAGTAGTAACTTAAAATTTAATTACCAATATAACTACTTAATACGTGTAATCCGCGCATTTTTAAGAGACTTTAATTGAGTGAACTAAACATTGGCTGTCACAAAGAGGGCCGGTCAGATATGACCTGTCAACTGATTGATAGCCAGAAGACGCGTCTTACTTAACAAATATATCATAACAGAAATAGCCCGCCACACCATGCGCGGCTGATTGCCATTTTTCAATTAACTAACTTACTAATATATCATAAAGAAATAGATGTTTTACTGACTTTAAAGCAATTAAAACTGTGATAAGACAGTCTAAGGAAAAAAAGAAAATATTTTTTTAATATTTACGAGAAATATTTTTTTTCATGCAGCCAATCTATTGTAAATTTTATAGAAAGCAACCTAATGAAGGACCGAAACTAAAAATTACATTAGACGAATACATCATATTTAAATTAAAATTCTATTTTGCCATTAAATACATACTTAAAATGATTATTATAAAATATTAAAGCTGAACGTAGCTATTAGATATGAGATGCGGGTTCTGTCATTCACACACATCAATCAGACCTCAACGTCAGAGGTAATTGATTGCTGCGTTCCGTTTGCCGATTACAGCGCTCACAGCGCTAAAAGTGCTCAAAACCGTTCCGATTCGTTTGAGCGCGCTAAAAGTGTTATTAGTGCTATTGCAATCGGAACGGTAAATATCGCGCTAACATTCTGATTGTTCGTCGCTTAAGTCTAAAGTTACAATATCATTAAGATTTTTGCCCCTGAATGAAGCAGGAGCCATTTTTTTTATATTATTACAAAAGAAAATTCATAAGCAAGCTTTTAAAATCTCTAATCGACTAATAAAAACATCAACAAAGTAACGTCATGTGTCAGTTTTGACAGGCCGTTCACAGCGACCATGCTCCGTAGCGTTGGCACCATTGACCTCTAACTAATGGACAGGCCCTAAGTACGAAAAAAACGTGCATACCTAAATTTGAAATGTAACATAAAATGGCGTCCATTTTTAGTGTTGCACAGAGAGTATCGAATCTACTATCGATATTTTAAAACTAAATATAGAACTTGCAATATAATATTGTAATTTAATGAACTTTTGCGAGAGATTGACGTAAATAAAATAATCATAGTTTATGGTTTATTTACTTTGAATATAATTCTTTTAATATAAAAAATAAATAACTATACAGTTTATTTTCTTATTCCTGATATAGTCCCGTCAAATTAGCCAGAAAAATAGCGGTCAGTTTGCATTAATTCCCAACATGCTGAATTTTGGTAGAGACCTGGGGTACACTATTATAAATAAAACACCGAAAGATCCCATGTTTGCTTAAAAAGTTATTCAAGGTCAAGCATCAAAGTTTTCGGTTCAATCAATTAAAGTCTGTCTTGTCTTCAATAATTACGATTCATAAACAGACAAAACAACTACCAATAATATACTAATATTCAATAACAAAATTAACAATTCTAAGCAAGCTTAATTCCCTCTTTCTTCACGCATTTTTGATTCAAAAATACTCGCACAACGGCAAGCAAAGCAAATACCGTTTCGATATGATTTACTGCGTAAGCCCCTGTTATCATTTACATCGAAAGTATGAAAAATAAAAGCATATTAATAATGATCATCGATATCTGGTTAAATAATCAAAGCTCCGGAACATCGCTTTTGACAGCTTTTTTTGACAGTAATGTAACAATAAATGGCGATTTTTGGCACGCTAGCCACCTGCTATGACGTCACTACATGATTGATATTTTAGTGACAACATTCAAAAATAGTACTATCTCTTTCTTTTATTAGCATTTTTGTATAAGTAAAGGGAGACAACCAAGTTCTTCCTCGTCGATATACATAACTACTTATTTATATAGGACATTACGGCTACTCCATGTATTTATCACCTCGCTGGTTGGCACTGTGAGTGGGAAGATGGCGGCGTTTATGACGTCATTGATGACGGCAATCGGAACGGGTATATGAGCGCTGTAGCCGGCAAACGGAACGCAGCAGATATGTGTTTAGGTGATGTGATGATATGGGTATATGAGCACTGTGAGCGCTATAATCGGCAAACGGAACGCAGCACATGTATTATTACCTCACTGGTTCCTAGTGTTGTAGTTAGGAGGATGTTCGTCTGATGCGTAGCATCACTAATTAGTTTGTGGTTAGCGCGATATTTACCGTTCCGATTTCAATAGCACTAATATCACCTGCCTGTGAGTGGCAAACGGAACGCACCAAATTATTTCCGTCAATTTGTAAAGAAAGGAATCATAAATGGCGGCTTGTACAACTTGCATTGACAGATACTACAGTTAGCATACAAACCAAAAGATTTTTTTCTATTCAAAAATGATAAAAACAACACTGGATTTTCAAACTAGCTTCTGACATTGGCTTCGTCGGTGTCAAAGTTGAAAGAAACGTGGCGCTATCCATTATCATTAGTTCGTTATTGTTGTTTTCAACAGTGATTCTTATGTCAATCCTTATTATGAATCTCTCGTAAGAGAGTACTATATTCCTTGTTATGAATTATGATGTTGGTTAAAATAAAACACGAATATTATTGAAATCAAGACTAATATATTTTTTAGTTACCGTACGTGCGAGAGTGAGTATAGACGGCACTAGTGTGCGAGCGAGCGAACTTGATAAGCCCCGCCATTTTCAATTCCTTTCTTTAATGAACCATGTTATAACAAAACAACTATTTTGTTATAAGTATATTAATTAGTATGAAATTAGGAGCTTTTACGTTTAATAAATTATTGAAAAAAAATTAATCTGAAGTGTCACATTTGCTGCGAATTCCTATCCCTACTGTGTTTACACAAACATTGCTGATAACGCGTGAGAGACACCAAGAAAGAATTATTTTGAAACATTGATTTACTAGTAACAAATTTTCAGACTAGTAAGGGTGAAATATTACAAATATAACATGGATGTGGGTGAAGACAAGGGTACAGAGTCTCCTGCCCATGAAAGTGACAAGCTGTGTTTGACGAAGGAACAAATCGAACGTAAGCCATGTAGAATAGTTATTAGATAAATAGTTATTGGTTTTCTATTTTTAAAAATTGTTAAACTTGTACAGTGTTACATCCTATGGATTTCCGTGTAATGCCGTATTCATGTTTATCGTTGTATGTTTCTGTTTATTTTGTGGAATAAACCTTTATGTGCTTGTATAGTGGAGTACACATATTGACCGAACACATAAAACATGAGTTATCTAATCTAATCCAACCCATACCCACAAAATGGTATGTAATTCAGAGAGAGAGAGAACTATTGTTCGGTATGCAAAATAAAATTGATTGCAGAATACCAAATTCCCACTGCATACCCATACCATGCTTGGATATTGCAATCGCAACTTTCTGGTGATATGGTATGGTATAATTCATTATTTTTTCTTAGGTATACCTACATATAATTACCTACCATATTGTCATTTCAATGGGAATTTCCTCATAACTAGCTCTACATTTTTACGTTTCAAATCTAATTCAACAACTGAGATATACTATATAAATGAAAACAGAACTTAAATGTTAAATTATTATGAAACATTTATCACTTCCACTTAACTTTAAAAAGCTCGGATAACATCAGAAAAGAGTGTTTCATTCAATACCCATACACACACAGAACCCTTTATTAAAAATCAATAGTTCCCATTACCCTTCCTGGTATGAATACCAATAAATACTTCCGATAATGCAAATACCCGTACCAACCCATAATAAATCCCAAAACCTTGCCTACACCTTGCTGTACTCTAACCTTGCTTTGCTTTTTTCTGAGTCAGTGGCTGAGTGAAAAAACCTTTAAATTAACAGAATACAAAAAGTTTAATTATGCCTCAGAGTCCTAGCTTCGTTTTTTCATTAGAATTTTTCTTCTCATTGTGTTCTTTAAAGTTCTTATTTGAAATATTATATTTATGTTTTGTTCATTCTGGATATGAATCGTTTATTTCAAATATATATTAGAAATAAAGTAAACAAAATCCTTATTTGTACCTTCCACATGTAGGTTGGAAAGGTAAAAATGTTTACATAGATATAAGCTAATAATTAATAGGCTGATTGACGGATTAAAAACTTAAATAGGAAGTTGCAGCTGAATTGCAGCCAATACTATGCCCTAAACAATATCAATTTATTCAATATATTCAGAGCAAGACATGTCATCCCTGATGTCATCACTGCCGGAGCTAGGGTCGTGTCTTCAGCTGGTGCGGCGTGTAGGTGCGGGCACGTTCAGCGCAGTGTACGAGGCGGTGTCGCGCGCCGGCCGCCGCCACGCTGTCAAGCACCTCCTGCCCACCGCGCACCCCTCGCGCGTTGCCATGGAGATCCGCTGTCTCAGAGATATTGGGTATTGCTAAAACTCTTAAGATTCTAGAGATTTTGTCAAATAACATTTCAGAGACTTGGATTATTATTGTTTATTAAAGATGCATGGGTTGGTTAATGATGTGCGCCCTAGTCACTTGAACAAGCAGGTACTATATGTAGGGCATTATTATTTCATAATTTCATTTGCAGAGCTTCTTAACTATTTTCTATCTTATTGAATTTTTAGTTACTATTTCTTTATTTTTCAGTGGTAAAAATAATGTGATTGGAGTGGATCTGTGCCTGCGAAACTTAGACACTATTGTTATTGTAATGCCATTCATTCCTCATAAGAGGTTTTCGGTTAGTTTTTGTTGCATTTATGTTTTGTTTGCTTATATGCTTGATATTTGATAAAGTTATGGCTTAAAAAATTGATTTCAATTTCTTATTTAAAAACTGTTTATTACAGTACCAATTCCACTGCTTATTCTATACATAGACATGCTATTTTTCAAAAAATAAAATTTTATAAATAATTGATTTATCCCATATTATTTTATATACAACGTTGATAAAAGCGAGAGGCATTAAATGAAACCACATAAACTATAAGTGCCTACTGTTAATCCGAAACTATTAAAAAAAAGTTTACGAGAAGTATACGACAAACGTTTTTCAAAGAACTTAAATCACTCACCGGCTCGCACACCTACCTACACAGCGGCGCGGCCGGGTTTGATGTGGATGATAATGTAAACATGTGTTGTAGGTAACGTTGGAAGGTATGATCAATGAAAATAATAAACAAAAATAATTAATTGTAACGCTTACACATTAAATCTTCAATTGTTCGAAATGTCCGCCGTTTGCAATGGTACACAAATTATAACGACGTTATTGTTATTTAATCGTGCAATAAGGTCACTGTTTGTTGTTAAACTTTTTAATTTATTAAACGCTAAAACAGTCCGGTTTTTAAGTTCCTCTACGGTATTCACGTCTGTCGCGTACACTTCACTTTTCACAAACCCCCAGATAAAAAAATCCATTGACATGCGCGGCTGTCTCCATACCTTTCTCGGTAAGCTCGCAGAGCTAGAGCTGCGGTTCCGTGGGATTCCCCGTAGATTAAAATCATGTCAGTGTATTCTGACGCCGTGTACGTAGCACGAGGCATTGTGGATGTCTTATGTACTTACTAAACTCAGTTACGTGTCCTATCACAATAAAAACTTAACATTAGTAAATGGGACGCGTGAGCGACGATAATCCGTGATGAATTGCGCAACGTGCACCCCGGATGCAACGCGTCTTCGCACTAAACAAAGTAAAAATTGTGCCCTTGACCTTATTAGCCGAGCCGCCGCCGGCGCTATAGCAACATACTGATCTATTTTTATTTCTGTTACGCTTATTACATTAGAGTGAGATAACCGTGATCTGTGCTTTCTTTTAAGGAAAGATTTAGTACAAGTACTTCTTTGTTTGTACTGCAAACTTACGATGCGAACTGGCAACGTCACATCGTTCGCATGAATTTTGTCGTTTAGATAACTACGTATGCCTATAGTACAAACTTACGATCAGGTGATCGGGAAGATACAGAGTGTTTAAATGAAGCTAAGTAAAAACTAAAAAACATTCCTGTGACTAACACTTACATTGATCTGATTTTTGTTGTGTAGCCTGATAATGATACACAGAATATATGGTTTCATTTAATGCCTCTCGCTTTTATCAACGTTGTATATCTTATTATTTGAAATATTTAATTTTACTTCGTTATAGCCTATTTTTTATCTACTTCTTATATTAATTCAATACCGGCTTGTATGAAATGTTACGACTTAACCAGTTTCGTGGCACATCAGAGTTAGTGGAACTCTTTTTAACTCTTAAAACGTAGAGCTGATGTAAGCCGTGGTGCGCAGGAGTACGTGCGTCTGATGGACGCGGCGGAGACGGCGAGGTACATGCGCGCGCTGCTGGGCGCACTGGCGCACGTGCACGCCTTCGGGGTTATCCACCGCGACGTCAAGCCCGCCAACTTCCTGTACGACCGCGACGCCGGCCGGTAAGGGTTCCCGCTTCGTCTTGCTTGAGCTGTTCAGTGGCCCGCTTACGGCGCCTAAGACCCGTACCAATAAACCTACCTTAAGTGCGCGCGCCATCTTGAAACTGGAAATGAGCATGATTTGAGTGAGGTCTATTAATACGGGCCTAAATGAAAGAGTGTTAGAAAGCGGTTAGATGTTTCTTAGTGACTTTTGTGAAGTTTCTGAACTGGTGATGGAGCCCCCCATCGTGTAACTGTGACATCAACGAGCATAGTAAAAAAGCCCTCTACAGCGAAGCAGTATAATATGCATTTGATTTACTACACGACACCCTGTGTCTGCCTTTTCCAAATAAATTGTAAGAGTTTTTGAATGCGGCAGGTACATGTTGGTGGACTTCGGCCTAGCGCAGCGCGTCGTCGCCGACCCCAGGAACAACAAGAGGAGGAGAGAATCGGTGAGCAGATAATAGAGTTTGCTTAAGTCAATTATTCTTGAAGTAGGTAAATTAGTTTTAAATTAACAACACCTTAGGTTATTTAGAACAACGGCGGCGCGGTATTGATCAGTCGAGACGCGCTTGGTTGGTGACCCAATGCTGAGTACCTGTAGTGGTTGTGGCCAAGTTGACGAGGTAGGTTGCGCTCCAGCTGAAGGAAGGAACGCACCGTGAATTAGAACTACCAACATGGCAGCAATTTATGAATATACTAATATGAATAGAATTTTAAATAATACGATACCAAATAATTTATACATTTTTCATTCATAATCCATTTGACATACATTTTTTTCAATGGCATTTAATTTTCTTTATGACATATAATCGAATTGAATAGATATATATTATTTATTAAATAGGCAATAATCGAATAGTATTTAATTTAGGTAAAAACTTGTCCATTACATAAAAGCCCTTTACCGCACCATCACAGTCTAAATTTATTATTTAATAGACAAATTTGTTTTGAAATAGCATTGAAATAAACCTGCATTGGATCTTGTGTTTTATTTTATTGCCGGGTGTCAACGAGTTTTGTTCGTATGTGTGAATTTTTGATGATTTAGGATTATAGATTAGATTAGAACATAGTTTTTAAGCTGTGTAACATTAATGGGTGGGCCTAGTTGCCACAATAAAGAAATTGTATTATTATTATTATTTATTATTATTATATGAACGAGACAATCCAACTGAAACCGAGGTTTGGCTTTGCATTGATGCATCATTCAGCAATCATTTCCTTATGTATCACATCGTCGATAAATGGATACCTATGCCTCAGACCATCAACATAGTAATTAAACACCGCGTTCCTAAAGTAAATAACGATTGAAACATTTTGGCAATCTGTCTAATTCAGTTTTCAATAGGTATATTCTTATTATTGGGCGTAATCAAGAGGATCGCAGGCGCGTCCGTTGGTTATAGTAATTAAAATAAATACCTATCCTGTGTATCTGTGTGTGTGTCTGAGTGTCTTCCCTACAAGTGAACCAATTTTGATGCGGTGACGCCGTTTGGAGGCCGTCAGTTATTAATTCGTGTTTACAAATAACTTGGGATTTTACATTATTTGATTATATTTAAACTGTACATTATATGATTCATAGTGTTGCTTGTGCAATTTAATCTTAGCTGTAGTGGAGTAAATTCTGCTTCGAAAAGTTTTTTCGCGCAGCAGCACATGCGTGAAACCTAACAATTTTAAGCCTATTGAGGCAATCAGCCTTACTGGCATGCTGACTTTGTTCCCAGCTACCTGAGCTGTCTTACTCGGAGCCGGCAGCAAAGCGCGCAGCGACCGGCGGCGCCTCCCCCCACGCCTCCCACCGCGCCGCCCCGCGTGTGTCCCCGCGCCGCGTCGCCGCCGACCTCCGCGGCGCCGACGCACCTTCCGTGCTGGTAGGCTGTAGTTTATGCAATCCGGTCTTGACGAGACTTATGGCTGGTTTACACGCGTCAAGTGGTTAAGTTGGTAACTAAATTTTAAGTTAAAAGTTGCGTGTAAACAGTCAATTAAGAGACAAGTGGTAACTTACAATTTAGTACGCAAGTGATTAAGTAGATTAGGATTCGTTCTATTTTTCGTATAAGTAGGTGGGCGGGGCTTCTCACTTAACACGTTTGGACGTGATTTTTTAGTTAAGTGCATAAGTTGACAAAGCGGGTGGCGGCAAGAGCTCGTATTTATGTCGCACTTACTCTTTTTTTTAAATGTCGGAGTGGAGTTTAGTTTCAACTTTAAAATTTGTGTAAGAATTTTTAAGGGTCACCACACCAATCGATCGACCGTCGAATGGCAGAATAGAACAGTCGACGTCGCAGTTAGCGTGATGGCCCACAATTGTCTGACACCACCCTTGAAATGGTAAGTCTGCCAACCCGCAGTAGGCGTGATGGCCTACAATTGTCTGACGCCACCCCTGAGTTGGAAGAGGTTATTAAGGGTACCTAATTAGTAAAGGTACCACACCAATCGATCGATCATCGATCGACGTCGACGTAAAAATTTTACAAAAATACATAATCTCGCAAAGATTTTAATTTCCGAATCAAATTATTCTTTGAATTAGTTCAAAATCACGTTTACCACATTCTCTTTTTTCATTATATTAATTGAACTTATGAACTTAACTACTTAATCCGTTTGGACACACAAGTTCAGTGACTTGTAGTAACTTAAAATGTAGTTAAAATTTAGTTACCAACTTAACTACTTAATACATGTCAAACGCGCATTAGCGATAGTTTCAAGAACTAACTAACTAAGAAACACAAGGGGAGTCCCACTCTCCTCTTCGGAATGTAAACATTTCAGTGTTAAAATGGCAAAGCTTATGCATTAGATCATGTTTGTTAGTTATTGTTACATCGGTACAGTCACGAACTCGGCGGCGGCTCGGGCTAAGGTTGCGCGTTGTTCGGTCTTATGCACTAGCCCTGCACACTGTGGGGCGACAACACTGCCGGGACTGAGTTCCTGACTGTGCCGCGAGAATCCGCACGAGGATGGTGGGATGTTTTGGCAACACTAACTTATAAAGACATGGGCTAGAACCCGACACCGAGTCATTGCTGTTTGGTCTGACCCCTTCTTTAAAACAAGCACTTTCTAGGGCCATTATCCAGTTTAATTTATGTGTTATTTATTTATGTAAGAATAATTTGGTTTATCTTTTTCTCAACAACTTTCAAATTTTCTCAATAAACTCAACAGTGGTATTTTACATAACTCTTACGAGAGGCACCTATTGGTTGGCGATTTTAATTTGAGTGGTATTGTTTGAAACCCCGGTACCGACAATGTTGATGCTCAGGACCCCTTTGGATACCGGTCTGCGGATGGAACTTTCGTTGTGGATGAAATTAACACTATTAGAGGATTAAAGCAGTACCAATGGAATAAAAAATATGCATGGGAGAACACTCGACTTAGTTTAATGTACTGATAGTGTAACTGTTACCGACATCAGCGACTGTCCATTAGTACCCATCGACCCCCAGCACGGGGCTCTTGCATGTACCTTAGACTTCGCGTACGAAAATTCACTTGACAGGGTGCCTTACTTAAGATATCTATCTAACCGCGATGATTACGAGTCTATAAATAAAGTAATAAATACATTTGACTGGTATAAAGAACTTTCACCATTATTTCTAAATGAAGCTGTCACGTTTTTTTATAATTTTTATGAAAAATTAAACTTAAGTACATTCCATCTAAATGAATAAAGTCCCACTCCTATCCAGCGTACACGTCGTCGCTTATAAAGATTATCAAAGAAAAACATAAGTATTCTCGGAAATACAAAAAATACAAAAACCGCTGTGACCATGAATCTTTCAAGTTGCTTGATAGACTTGGAAACCGTGTGTTATAAAATTTACTTGGATTCATTGGAAATGTCGTTATTGATTAACCCAAAGTTGTTTTGGACGTACCCGAAATCAAACTCCCAATCTAAATCTATTCTCAGTAGCCTAAAATATGGTGACCTTACAGTAAATATAGGCAAATCGATTTGCAAAAGTTTCTCTAAATATTTTAACTTGAGCTTACTCAATAATTCTTCATGTTCAACTAACTATCTATTACTGTTGCGACTATCTGATTACTGTCTCAAATATTTCGTCCATATCAGTTGACATTGGCGAGGTTAAGAAACTGCTTCGTGCTCTTGATCCTTCTCAGGTTGGTCAAATGCCAGCCCGTTTCCTTATTAATTGTGCTGATTCGATTGTTATTCCAATCAGTTCTATTTAAAATATCACCTAAAGCTGGGATATTTCCTGATTTATGGAAGTCTTCATCACTCCCGTCCATAAAAAAGGTTCAAAGACTGAAATTACAAATTACTGTCCCATCTCAAGTTTTGTGTTGTTTCTAAAGTGTTGGAAAGACTTATCTATAACCAACTCTATCCAGCCCTCAAACAATCTTTCAGCCCATTCCCACATGGGTACCTCAAGGGTCGCTCGCTGTTTTGACATATGCCATGGCCAGTGGACAACAGGTCGATATTATTTACACCGACTATAATAAGGCGTTGGACAGAATTCAACATAATATACTCTTACTGAAACTTAAAACAATTGGTATTAATGGCGATCTCTTGAGGTGGCTGACGTCATACATTGAGATTCAGACTCAGGCTGTAGTTATTAACAATTATATTTGCGGTTGGGTTACAGTTCCTAGTGATGTGCCCCAGGGGTCACTGCTAGGCCCCTGCTTTTCATTATTTATGTTAACGACATCCACCTTTGTCTACGCTCGTCACGTCTTCTATGTTTTGCTGACGACATGAAGATTTTTTCTGCTATTACAACACTTGATGATGCTTTGTCCCTTCAAGAAGATCTCAAGCGCCTGGAAAGATACAGTTCTAATCATCAACTTGACCTTAATCCATCCAAATGTAATGTTGTGACCTATAGTCTTAAACGTAATGTTATTTCTTATCAATATATTTTAAAAGGCGAACTTCTTAAAAGAAAAGATTTTGTTAAGGACCTAGGAGTGCTGCACGATTCTAGATTATTATTTGATCGACATATAAACGACGTCATAGCCAAAGCTTCAAAAGCATTCGAATTTGTGTTACGTACCGCAACTGACTAACTCTAAAATCTTCTATTGCTAATACGCCTCACAAGTCTGGAATCCTCGATATTCAACATATATAAGTCAAATTGAGAGGATTCAGATGAAATTTATTAAGCATAAAACTTCTATATATTTTAGCAAAAATTCAATGCAATATTCTATTCAACCAGACTTTGAAGGTCATGATGCTATTGGTCTTGGTAGTCTGCATATTACGAATGCAGAAATCATGAGAGCATTTAAAAAACTTCGTAAACATCAGGGAGCTGGTCCCAACCTCATCCCTGCTGTGTTTTTATTAAATTGCCTCGGAGCCCTTATTCGTCCTCTTAGTACTATTTTCAATGCTTCTCTAACGAGTGGTACATTCCCACCATTTGGAAACTGGCTAGTGTGATTCCGATTCCAAAACGTAACACCAGCATCAACAACATTTCACACTTTAGATCCATTTCTATGTTGTCCACTGTGGGAAAAGTTTTCGAGTCCATTATTTGTTCTGTCCTCACCAATTATTTCAAATGTATTTTGATCGACTAGCAACATGGATTTCGTATCAATATGTCAACCTCAACAAATCTGATCTGTCATCTATCAGAAATTTCTGCTGCCATTGACAACCGGCGACAGATTGACACAGTTTATACCGATATCAGTAAGGCATTTGACAGAGTTGACCATGCTTTATTGCTATCAAAGTTGAGCAAATACGGAATTCATGGCAAGCTTCTTTCTTGGTTGCATTCATATCTCACCGGTAGGGTTCGAAAGGTGGTTGTTTGTGGACATGAGTCAAGAACATTTGAGGCTACATCGGGCGTGCCACAGGGCTCACACCTAGGACCATTGTCGTTTTTAGTCTTTATTAATGACCTGGCTATGAAAATTCAGCATTAAAATTTTTACTCCTTTGCTTAAAAATATCTTAAGTTATCAATAATGAAATCGATCACAGACATCTGCAAGAAGATATAAACAGATTTCAGAATGGTCATTGCGCTACTGTTTGCCATTAAATATCAGCAAAAGCAAACATATAAAATTTACCAAAAGGAGGGTTCCTTCGGCCACCTCATATTGTATCGACGGCGTGATTCTCGAGGAGGTAACGAAAATCAGAGACCTTCGAGTTATCGTGGATTCTAAATTAAGTTTTGTACCACGCTACGAACATTTTGTTAATAAATCACTCAAGTTGCTTGAATTCATTTTGTGAAATTGTAAACAATTTATGAACATTCATGCTCTAAGGACACTCTATTGTTCACTAGTGCGTAGTAATCTCGACTACTGCTCTAGTGTATGGAATCCACTTTACAAATGTCATATCAACAGAATAGAGAGGGTCCAAAAGCGATTCCTCTTTTAGCCTCCATTCATCAGGGTAAACTTGGTCAGCTGCAAAACTAGGAAGCGCGACTTGCTCACTTCAAGTTCACTAAACTCTCCGATAGACGCTGGATAGCTGAACAAATTTTCCTTTTTAGCTCATTCGAGGATTAGTAAACTGTCCACAATTGTTAAGCCAGATTGGCCCATGTTCATCCTTTTGCCACTTCTGTAGCTAGAACTAACGTTGGTCTTCATAACACCATTCCACGCTTATGCCGCGAACATAATCGACTTTTTAAAATTTCTGAATTGCCATTCTGTCTGGTACCCTACTGTCCTACAAAACACATTGCAGAGTGTCTTGCCCAGCGAATTATGAAGGCCGCAGGACTTGGAGAGTTTTAAAAAAGCTTTACTTGGCAAATACGTTTATTTAAAAATTAATTAAAAATTACAATATTGAAAATTACTACTAAACAAGTGACGATTCACCGATGTGAGGTTAAAAAGTGATTTATGTTCAATCCGGATATTTCATGAAGCCTCGGGTCTTCGTCAGCGTTTCCTGTTTACTGCAAAAGCAACTAGGTCGATGCAGCGTCGGCGGCGGCAGCGGCGGCGCCGGCGATGACCTCTTGCTGTGGCGGCACGTTTCAAGACAGGCAATCGTAATGAGTAATACGCCTATTAGGTAGGCATATAACAGGCTGTTCTTCAAGTTGAATTTGTTGTTATTTTTAATTAATATAGACCAGTATTGTAATTAAAAAATTTTATTTTTAACTTTTTTACTTAACTTTTTATTTTGTATTATGAATGTTGGAACGGACACGAATTCTTATATTTATATGTAAACTTTTTATTATTATAGTTATTTTTTTCACTTGTAATTTTTTTAAATTTGCATAACGGTTATATGTCAGTTGTTGGATTTTTATTAATAAGTTGTAGCTGCCTGTAATTGGACGGGCACACAATTTAGGGTGTTACCACACCAATCAATCGTCTGTCGATCAATGTCGACTGGTCGACGTCGATCGATGGCAGAATAGAACGGTCGACGTCGATCTACGGTTACTCCCATACCAATCGATGTCGACCGGTCGACGCAGAATAGAACTATTACTTACTTCAATATAAAGTGTAGCAGACATCGGTAACTGCCTTCACTCTGCAGAAAGGGCTATTCGTGGAATGTAGAAACTAAGAATTAGAGAATCTCTGAGACACGTTTATGATATTATGATCCTCTATTCTAAATTTAAAGTTATTTGATAAAAATCTAGCGAAAATAAACACTATCTAACTTCTCAAGTTTGGGCTGGCTAAATGTATTTGCTTCAACAAGTCAAGACTTAATACTTAACATATTGATTCAATTATAGTGAGAAGCAAAAAAGTGTTGTGTTTCGTTACTCGACAGTGTAAACCGTTTAAAAAGTCATTGTCTTTGATTACTCTCTACGTTTCTTTAATTAGAAGTATACTGGAGTACGCATGTGTTGTGTGGACTCCTTTTTACGCGACACATGTGAACAGATTAGAGAGTATTAAAAAACGCTTCGTTCGCTACATGTCGCGCAAATTTAATAGAAGAGACCTAAAATCGTATGAGGACAGACTAATATATTTTAAATTGGAGTCTCTCCAGGCTAGGCGTTACAACAACGATCTCATAACTCTTTATAAAGTGGTAAATTCCATTTATGACACCGATCTTCTCAGCCATGTTTCACTCAGGTCAAGTAAAAGAGTTAACCGCCGGCAACACTTATTTTCTGTTCCATTTGCTAAAAACAATGTATCGTACAATAGTCCATTAAGTCGCACGTGTAATAGTTATAATAATAATTGTCAAAATCTAGATATCTTCTCTCATTCTATGGAAAAATATATTAAAAATATTAAGGAAACTACTTAAATTCGCAATGTATCTATGTTAGTATTACGAAGCTACTGTGTTAAGTAATATAATAATATTAATGCAGTTGGTATTACGTTATAAGGTGAAAATGATTGTATTTCTGTGAATAATTGAATAGTGTATTATCTTATAATATGTTACTGTGCCATAAATAAATAAATAAGACTTGCGTCGACCATTCAGAGCGTTTTGTTTGTAATTGCAGGACTGGCTGAACGGGTCGGCTGGCGCAGCGGGCGCAGGCGGCGGGATGCAGTGCGCGTGCGCGGGCGCCGCGGGCGTGTGTGACGACTGCAGCGCGCGCGCCCCGCCACGCGCGCCCCGTGCTGGCACGCAGGGGTTTAGGCCGCCCGAGGTGAGTTGCCATTACACGGAAATATATTAATATATTAGTGCTCGTAGATAATTCAAACCATATGAGTAGATACAGAGCCCACGTTCTGTCGTAACGTGCAAGTTGTTGCCTATTGACGTGGGGTTCATTTATTTACGGAAGTATAATTTTTTTTACTTCATAAAGTAGTAACATAATCTATCATAAGTTACCTACTGATCCTAAAAAGATTTGTGCAAAAACAAACGAGACGTGCAATCTCTGAGCTTGTCCCGAGGCTGAGCCGGTGTGAACCGGTGTGGCGCGCGGGACTCGCGCACGTGCCTGGAGCCGCACTGCTGAGGCGTGTTTGCGTCGGTCAGCTACGTAGTGGAGACAGAAATCAGCATGCTGGTTTGCCGTGGCGGCGGAGGCAGCGGTCTCGTCCAAGGCTGACTGAGCCATGTCCGAAATTTGTCCCGCTAGAGTAGATTACATAATGCGTCATTCATTGCTGTTGTATTTTTGTTTTCAATGTAATATCAACTGTAATTTCTATCTGGACACTTGAATTTCTCAGTCTGTAAGCACGGATGCTTGTTCCTGCAGGTGCTGCTGAAGGTGGAGCGCCAGTCGGCGCTGGTGGACGTGTGGGCGGCGGGCGTGGTGCTGGGCTGCGTGCTGGCCGCGCGAGCGCCGCTGCTGCGCGCCGCGGGGGACACGGCCGCGCTCGCCGAGCTGTGCGCGCTGCTGGGCGACAGGCGGTGGGTACAGGCACTCGTGTGGCTACCGACGCGACGACTGTTTAGCCACGCGCTCTGTTGTCTTCTACATCAACATTAAAAGCATGATTATATTGAAGTGAATTTGAAATTGATAGGTGATAGAGGTAACAGATGTTGGTCAGAGTGCAGGCGGCGCAGGGACAGGTCGCTGCGCCTCACTCAGTGGGTGGACACTGAAGGCCGCGGTACTCGCACGCCGCGCTGGCGGCAGGAATGTCCGTAACCCGCACCGTGCTAGTAGTATGATAAATGTAAAAACAAAGCGATGGATTGAGCTGATTTTTCCTTTGGACACGTGTGGGTCTCGATGTGGTCACAAGCTTCGTTTTATATAGAATCTGGCGTCGGGAGCCATGCGGCGCACTGCGCGAACTCTCAACAAACGGTGTATCGTTGGTTGCAGCATGCGGTCCGCCGCGGCCAGCATGCGGCGGCGGCTGGTGGTGCGGCCGCGGCGCGCGCTGTGCCTGCGCCGCGCGCTGTCCCGGCTGCGCGCCGGGCCCCCCGCGCCGCCCGCCTGCCGCGCCACAGCGCTGCCCTGCCGCCCGCGCCCGCACGGCTGTGTGTGCGACGACGGCGTCCCGGTGAGTGCTCTACAACCGGACGCGTTCTTGCTGACGCTCTGCAAGCGTACGATGCAAGGCGTGTGCTGACTTCGTCGTTGACGAGCCACGACAGCTAGCTCACTTATAGAAATGCACAAATGTAGTAATAATAATTCCTTATGTCTCACACCAAATAAAAATTTCAATAAAAAATATTTGCAGTAAATACAAATAAAGTTTTGTGCAGTTTCTTTTTAAAGATAGCAATAGACTTAGCATGTCGAATGGCAGACGTGTCCAGCCATTGTCACCGTCCGGCCCAAGCCAGCCACCAGGGCCAGCACCCAGGTATTGAAAGCGCTCCTTGAGATAAACGGGGTACGAGGGTCATACAGTATTTTGTACAGGAGAGTTAGAAGGCGCTGCTCGGGGGCAGCGCGGTGGCAGCGGCCCGCGCAGTCCGGGAATGAATGCCACGTAGGCTTCGGTGGCGTCGCAGTTTGCTGACCAAGTCTTTGAGAAGTGATTGCGCCAGCTCAATCTTAGCCCTCATTATCAATTACTAGTGTTTATATGAAGTGTCGCATCATCCATCACCTCGTCCCTGGGCCGCGGCGCCGCCCTGCCGACATACATTTAATTTATTAGCTTTGTTTATGAGAAAAGTTTGTTCGATTTTTTTTACTTTTTTAAAACATTGTGTTTAAATTACAATAAAATAAATGAAGAGCGATATATACACAATAAAGACGACCAAAATTTTAATTCTTTTTTTCCATAGTTCCTACTCTGACCGAATATTGATTGTATAAACCGTTACAATGTGTTTCTACACTACATTAGACCTCCACAAGCACGCGCCACGCTGCGCTCTGCCTCGACAAACGTTTAAAACATTCTTTCAGATTAAATTCGTAGAGAATTTTATGCTTTACATCGGCCTATATTAAGACAAATACGATTTTGGGTTCAAAAAGTGACATTTTTTTGATTATTGATTTTTGCGATCTTTGGCCTTGGACATCGAAGGACGCGCACGCACACGTGACCTTGAGAGAATAAATATAAAAAACAATATTGAGGAATTTACAGATATTCAGTTTATTAATAACATTTAACTCCAAAATACCTGACCGTCAGAAAGAGTCAGTACCTCTGTAATACAACTGCTCCCCAGGGCGACCGCATCCGCGCGGGCGCGTCGTGGGCGGGGTTCCCCGACGTGGCGTTCGCGCTGCTGCACTCGCTGCTGGAGCCCGCGCCCGCGCGCCGGCCCTCCGCCGCGCAGGCGCTCAGGCATCCCTTCCTGACTGACTACTGACGAACTGCCACCTCGGAGATGTCCAGATCCTTCGCCGCGAACTCCTCTACGGCATCACACCGGCTGTGATGTTTTGTGTCACCACGTGCGAGGCAATGATTGCAGCTAGTGATCGCTGCGTACGTTCGCTCCGGATGACTTAATACAGTGGATACAATAGTTTTAAGCTAACTTCATCACTCGGTTACGAGAATAATTGTAAACCCCCGGCCATCGGACCTTGCCACTACTTCTTACTATTCAACCTAAAAGCTATGTGATATTATTTAAAGTAGGTATTTGTAGCAGCTAACAAATGAATACTACAAAGACTGATGTAGTTCCTTAATGAAATTGAACTATTTTTGAAATGTGTCGTAAAATATCCTTAGTCAAATTTTTGTCGGCAATCAAAACTTTGAATTAAGTACTAAAAAGTCTTTTAATAAGCAATGCTATCCTAGTCAAGTTTAAGATATAGAAACGCCACGTTCGACACGCTGCTGTGTGCGCGAGCCGCGCGCCCGGCGCTGCGGGGCGGAGTTGTTAGTTATGTTCCAGCGAGTTTCAACAAAATATGTGGTTGAAAGTGGCTGCTCGTCCGCGTTGCAGTATCTGTTAAAATAGTTCTCTCTGTTTTGGAGACTTGATGTGTTATTAAAAACAAGTTTTAACTCAATTGCGTGGCTTTTATTCACTTCCTCTATGTACCTACATACGAAAAAAGTATTTAGAATTAAGTGTTTTACAAAAAAATGTTTACTACATTTTCAAATAGTATATCAACAATAAACAAATATTGCAGAAGTAACAGTATGTTTACAACCAATAGTCGTCTAGATACAGCGATGTGTTGGAGGAGCTGCCGCGAGGCGCCGCTATATATAATACAATAGCTGCGTAGATATTGCGTCTACATGCACATTGTCGTAATAAAACTGTTATGCCTGTCAGTAAAAGCATTTTTCATAATACCTTTTTCTTTCTATACAATTTCGACGTTACATTCAAAACTTTATTTTTGAAAACATTTTCGGGGTCAAAAATGTTTTCAAAAATAACGCGACAAGCGCGTCATTAGAAAATTGTTGTTATTCTATTTTTATTCAATTCAAACAAAAAATTCTTTTCTTTATATAAAAATTAACACATTAGAGTCACTAATATCAGTAGCCACGACATTTTTTTGGGAAATTTATTTGTCAGAGGTCGTCAACCACATGCAATAAATGTTTATTAATTCATTATTCATATATTAAAATATAAAAAATGTCCAATAAAAGTGCAATCTATCCAACTATTTTATGGTACATATTTATTTTGGTTCAAAATGCATAAGGAATTCGTGATAATATTAAGAAAATTCATATTAATTCTATAAAATAACTCAGTATAAAGATTAGTATTGATAGAAAACTTAAAGTAACCTATTAACTAAAATATGTACTGCATGGAATAATTTTTAGCTCATCAAGGTCAAGAACTAATAAACAAGTATCTAGAACGTCTCCAGCCCAAAAAAAACATATTAGATTATGGTTCATTTTTAAATAAAATGGTCAGAGGCTCATCATCTTAATGCAAACAAATAGTAGCGTGGACCTAGAAAGTATTACGTTTACTAACAGAAAAATGTTTGAATGCTGGCCAATCTATTTATGTAAATAATTGTTATGCAAGCGTTGATATGGGCAACGAAATCTTAAATAATAACACATATTTGACCGGCACTTTAAGGCAAAATAAAAAAGGGAATCAAACAACAACATACAAACGAAGCTTGTATTATGCATAACAATAAAAATGTAACGGTTACAAAATGGCAAGATAAGAGGGAGCTCTGTTTCATCAGTTCCGAACATAAAAAATAAATACGGAAACAATTCCTTCAAACCTAAAATACAGGCTTAATACAACAAATATCTGAGATCAGTCAACAAGCACGACCAAATATTAAGTTATTATTGTGCCGAACATAAAACGTTAACATGGTATAAAAAAGTAATTATCCACATCGTGCACATATTATATTCGTTTTCCATATATGATTTAAACAGAGAAAGGAAGACAAGTTTGTATGATTTTTGATTACAAGTCATTGAACACTAATAAATCAGAGAGCATTCGACCGTCACATCCTGGAAGAATTCATTTGCCGGCACATTTACTCGAGAGAAATAGCAAAACAATGAAAAAACGATGCAGGCTCTGCTTTGATGTACATAAAAAAAGAGTCGAAGTATTATTTGGCTGTACGGACTGTCCAGGTTTTCCTGGACTATGCCTGGAATGTTATAAAACGTTTCACAAGTACTAACCGTTATTATTGATTTTAAGAATAGAACGCTCTACCCACTGCTCCGTGGAGGTAGAAAAAAATTGATTATTTTTATAACTTACAATTTATGATTACAATGATTAATCAGTTTTAACATGTTAAACAACAGCTCAATAATTGAAGTAAGCAATTAGATTTTTCCTTAGAAACCTTATTAATCCTTAAATATTTAATTATAACAGTATTTAAATACAAAAATCAACAATATAATGGGATCAACATTGTGATTAATGTTTTGATAATAAATCAAAAAAAACTTAATTATTTACTTTTCAAACTTATCCGGGATCATTCTACCTTTTCTTACATACCTGTATACCCATTATGTATCAATTGAATTATTTTTCAAGTATTTCTATAATATTTTGCACAATAGCATATCTTTCAGTAATATTAAATCGAAGTAATTCATTGGACACAAATTGCCCAAAATATTTGAAGCCGTGTAGATCCACGACTGTCAAAGAATGTACATCTTCCGTCTGCTTATTCTCAGTGCACGTTGCACTATCCTTCGTTGTTTTCGTCGTGCATGTTGAACCATCCTTCCTCGAGTCCTCTACGTAATATTATTTTCCACTACCAGGTTCCAAGGACTGATAGTTCTGCTTGAATAACTGGTCATCGTCCCACTGGGTTTCTATTTCCGATTCGGGAATATATCTGCGTTTTCTAATTAATTCTGGAAATGGAACAAAATTATGCATGATATATATAGGTACCTACTTTACTTATTAATCCAGATTGATGCAATATGATTCCTATACGGTAATATCTATAGCTATTATACCACCCTATATCAACAAAAAAGTATAAAAGGTTTACAACTCCTGGTGGAAATCTGTCTGTAACTTACCTTCCATCTCCTATAAAACACGTAGATAGTCAAACACACTAAACTAATAAATAAAACATAATACACAGTAAAAGTAAAAGGTTAAAAGTTGTTAATATTAAAGCGCAGAATAAGCCCCTAAAATATAAATACTTATATAAATAAAATTAAAGAGTACTTTAATTAGTTTCCTAGATTTTGTAAATTTTTTTCACAAAAATTAAATTATCACAATGTATTTCTTTTTACCAAAATATGAAAATTAAAAATTCATTTGGATTCTTTTAATGTAGTTTTTTTATGTTACATATTATGATTTTAAACAATACACATTTAAACCTGCGGAAGCATTTATGAATTATTCACACAAATACGTTTACTCCAATATGTATCCTTTGGTAAATAAATGGTGCATTAAAACTGTATCTACTGCCTACATACTAGAGTCTATTGCAGTTGGAATAACACAGTTTACGTACTTCTTGACTATGGTATGGTATCTTTTCATAGAGCAGTTGAGTAGGATATCGAATTGATTGGTACATAGGCACTTTATGTTGAGCTCGCTGTGCCCTTTCAAAAGGCTCAATTTCGAAGCGCTCCCCGATCTCTATGCAATATCAAAACACATTCTGCGAATGCTTTATAAACTATACCTAGTTTATTTGTGTTGAGCAATATTTCTCATTTATAAAATAACGTATAAGTTTTCTTAACCAGAGCCATATATGACTGATAGAAATATCAAATGATGACTTGTTTTTACCTTTACAATTTCTTAAATATCTAATATCCGTAACCTACAACTATCCGAAATAATTTCATATCCATAACTGGTCTGATACAATTCCTATATCCTTATCCAAATCCGATATTCTATGTTCACAACAGCCCCACTCTGATTGTTCGTTCGCTCGTTCATATTAGTAACTCAACAGCCTTCGTATCACTCTACCATTATGCAAATATATTGAGCATTCTCCATTTACATCACCAATTTTTTCAGAAAACAGTTTAAATTACTCTAGATCAAATGTAAGTGAATGCTCAAGTTGCACCCAAGTTGCTGGAGCTGCAACATGAGCTGCTCAATATGTTGGATGAAAGTAGTCTAATAAACTTTTATATTCAAAAAAATTTTTTAACCAACCAAACCATACAGATTTCTGTAGATGTTCATCTTAATATTGAAATCGGAATAAATTTGAACAAAACTGATAGTTATGCAATTCAAATTTCACTGAATGGTTGCTTGTGCATGATTGAAATTATTGATAGGTAATATTTTATTTTAAAATAATGTAGTATTATATTTCACCAAGCCAGCATGACTATACTTGAACTGAACTATCTACTCCAATTATATCAAAAAACAAAATAATACAGTCACAGAGCATGCAGAGGCAAAGCAATCAAATTACCATATTAGTTTAGGTCTTAAATCTCAAAATAATTGATAAAAAGAAATAAGAATCTTGTGGTATAAAATACTTTAATGCAAAGATACACAATGAAACACACTATTCAATAACATATTTCATCACAGGCACCAGCTGATCCTTTTTATTTTATTATATAAAGCATTGATTGAAATACACCACTAAGTATTAAACTTTTCTTAAATTATAAAGTCTTCCAGAAACTGGGATTCTGCTGCAAACGCCTCTCAAAGTTCTGATACCAAGTGTGCAGGGTGTTTAGTGGGATGTAGGACACTCCGGGAGTTGGGGTCATCTGGTCCTGAGTAACTGAGAAGGAGGCCACAAAGTTGACCAAGTTCTGAAGCATCTTTTGAGCAAATGTTATGTAGTTGTCAGTCTGCTGTGCCTAGAAAAAAATAATAGTCATATCATGAGCTGTATTATGTTGCACTATTTGAGCAGCAGCATGGGTATGTTTAACAGTATGCTGAATATGAAGCCCTAGACTGAAATAAGACAGCCAATGGCAAAGTCTTTCTCAAGAATATGATTTGTTCAGTAGAAACTTTATCCTCTTTTTGTTCATTCATTTATTCCTTTCATCTCATGCTTGGAAGAAAGAAATAGTTTCAACTTGACAATTTTTATATCTCTTGAAGAAAAGACAGCAAAGAATTTGCAGATCTTACCGAACCTAACCTTTACAACAACAAATATAAGTTTACAAGTCTGTAGTGTTACATTACATGAATAACAATTTATAAATTCTGCTAATTTACTAAAGTTATTAAGTCAATGTTAAATGCACCATGCTGCAGCTCAAATAACATAAATAGATGAATTGAGATTAACTCTAATTGCTATGAACATTAAATACACCTACATAAACTACCTAAAATAAGGTATGAAGTGATCGAATAAGGGTCAAAAAACATTAGAAATGTTTCTCCTTCGCATAATCATTTTTTACATTGATTGGCTTTTCTTTTTTCTATTTGTTTTAAGTAAATAACATGTAAATACAGAAATAATGAACTTACAACAGAAGAAGCCAGCAGCTGGATGTTAGCTTCAGGCTCTACAGAGATCCCAATCTGCGCATTGTGGTTTATCTGCTGCTGGCCAAATGCACTGCTGAATTTGTTTTCACCTAAGTAATGAGATAATTCATATTAAATTAAAGTATATAAAATAAATACAAACATGTAACCAGTAAAATGTAGAATAAATTGAACAGCAACCAGTTTCTTATCAATTTCAAACAACTGAAACTTTTAAAGCAGAAATAAATACTTACTACTCAGTTCATGGAGTTTTTTCAGGTTTGAAATCTTAAATATCGTAGATGGTTTAGAATTCGAGATGTGGCCTAAAAGTTGCCAGTTGGGAGGTGCAGCTGGGTCGGGCCAGCTCCAGTAAACCATAGCTGCCGTAGCCGGCGGCAGAGGCATTGTACCAGTCAGGAACACCACCGCATAACTGATGTTGTCCGCCTCCGGGATCGTTATAAGCAACTGTGTATCTGATAAAGGCGTAAAGTCAGTCTGAACCTACAAAAAGAATCGATGGTTTAATACATAACTAACAAATTACTTTTCAGATCGATCGCCATACGTTTAATACGTACCAAACGCCCTGAAACAATCAAACCAAAAACATTCGTCATTGCACGTCGTTATCTCTTAATATAATATTTAAATAATACTATTATTAAATTATTATCACGTACACTATGTTTCATTTATAAAACTAAAACCAAAATCAATTCATTCTAGAAAATTCATAAGAACATTTTGAAACTGTGATTGTAAACACACAGACGGACGACCACAGATAATATTAAATGGTACGTTCAGTCAGTCAGTCGCATGCATGATGCGCAAGTCAGTATTTAGTAAAAAAAATAAAATATAATGGTCAATCAAAAGTCAATCCTCTATCAGATTAAAATAAATATTTCGTTCCAATACTTCGATGGATGGCGCTGAGAAATGTTAGTCCGAATGCGTAACATTTTGCAGCTCAGTTTAGAAGCTTAGCTGTATTGTTGTTACAACATGGTTTTTTGAAGGGTAGATCTACAGAATCGAATCTTTTACTATGTAGTGATTATTTGTCTGACCATATTATGCCAAGACGATCGCAAGTAGATGTAATTTACACAGGCTACAGTAAATGTTTTGATCGTATTGATCATACCGTCTTATTATGTAAAATCAGGACATTGGTATAAAAGGGAATCCATTTCGCTGGTATAGCTTATGTACAAAATAGGTGTCAGATTGTGGTACTGAACGGTTTTAGCTCTAAACCTAAAAGCATACCCTCTGTGATTCCACAGGTATCTCTGCTCGGACCATTGTTATTTGTTATATTCTTAAATGACATATCTCTTATTTTTACATTTAAAATAGTTTTGTATGCCGATGACAAGAAAATTTTATATCCAATCAATTCTATACCTACATGACTGCCTAAATCTACAATCTGACCTTAACAAATTTTATGACTATTGTTTAGTAAATAAATGAGAGCTAAACATATCAAAATGTTATGTTTGCTCGTTTACGAGAAAGCCATCACCTATTGTATTTAACTATAATATTAATAATCTTGAGTTACAACGAGTGGATACTATGGTTGACTTAAGAGTAACATTTGATTCGAAGTTGCTGTTCAATCTACATATCGACAAAATAGTAAAGCATCTAAAGCCTTTGGCTTTGTATTGCGATTGTCCTCAGAATTCACTTTTATCAAAACCATAAAAATTCTCTATTGCACCTTTGTCAGAAGTCACCTCGTATATGCCTCGTGTGTATGGAACCTTCTCTATGGAATATATGTTGACAGTATTGAACGCATACAGAAACGTTTTTTACGATTCATTCAATATAAGTCACGTATATATGACTTGCCAACCTAATCAAGATAGCTCAGAGCAAAATAGAAGTTCCAGAGCTTTTGTCTGGGATTGGTATTTGCGAGCACACCAAATCCTATCGGAATCCCAGTTTACTCCATGTTCCTAGTATTAGTACCAATTACAGATAGAACTCGTTCATGGCCCCCAAGTTGGCGAGCTGGACTTCGACATAATATTTAATACTAGTGTTCCTCATGTTAATGCAGCCATGACGAAGCGGTTCTTTATTGATTAAACGGAGTCTATTGTTTTGTGACAAAATATGACAGTTTATTTACTTTTTCTTGATTTCTTTCATATTACTCGTATATACCTACATTAAATTCTTTAACTTTTGTATTGTGTTATTTAAGCGACAATTTGTATAATGTATATTTTAATTCTATAAGTGAAAACTTTATTAATGGCCATATTCAATATTTATTCTTTTTGTTTATTTATTTTTTTTAAATAGCTGTAAGTTTCTCGAAAATGTGAAAATGAAAAGAAAGATGATAGGTAGGTTAAGGGCGGGTAAGCATGTTAGATAAACAACTTTTGTGAGCTGTCAGAAAATCCTATATTGTTTTGGGCAATGAAAATGTAGAGATTGAGCTGTATTGTGATCTGGAGAGGCCTAGATTATGAATTTGGCCTTTAGTGTCGGGTATGTTACTTTGGATATGGTCTGTAGATGCGTTTTCCATGTAGCTATCAATATGTAAAACAAAGTAAATATTTTGGGCTATACTTGACAATTCGTTTGTGTGGTTTGACGCTTTTAATCTATCGATGGTTAAGTCACCTGTGACAATGGTTTTATGTTTTGTTCTGTACCTAAGGTTTTTCATTAAAGATTCTAATTGAGTGAGAATTAGTTCGGGTTTTGAATATGGAATTCGATAAATACATTTACATGGTATTATATCAATGTCGCCTCATTCAAAGCTGTAATCAGTAGGTATTATATTCATGTAGAAAGTCAAGTTCTTTAACCTCCTAAGTAGTAATTTTTACAAACAAATCACCTACGAATTTCACAAAGGTTTCATAAAAACACATCTAAATGTAAGTTCGGCTCTTAGCTCTTCTATAGTTATTTCTGAAGTTATTTTTTTTTTACTGAGAAATCCCGCAACGTTTTGGTGAAAAATAGTGAGGCTGCCACTATTTCGGTCGAAAAAAACTCGAAACATTTAAGTTGGTATTCCATGGTTACCAACCCAAACGGTTGTCGGCTTCATCACGCGTTAGAGGCGCTAAACTGTGATGTAGTGGGTCCTCGGGAACCGACACACTATCCTTACAACACAAATCATCACCCCGATATTCTCTATATAGCAATCCTACAAAGTGTTAACGGTACACTCAGTTGAAGTCATCCTCCAGCTTACTTCGGATCACCGACTGGTAGTCATGCAGCTAGATATCCCAAGTGACCCCGTTCCTCAAACGAAGTCACACATCGATTGGGTCAAACTAACAGGCCCTTAAGGCAACCTACAGCCCCGACCTAAACACCATTCCCGATTCTGTGTCATCCATCGAGGAGCCTAATACTGCGATCGGTGCTATCACCAACAACCTTCGAACTGCTATCAGTGCATCCGCCAGGCAGGTTCCGGCGGCAAGTAATCGACGCTGGGTCCTGCCTGAGGATGTGAGGAAATTGTTGAGAGCAAAGAACGCAGCTATCCAGCTATCCAGGTGTACGAATACGCTCCAACCGAGGTAATCCGCATCCGTATGAGGGCCCTACAGCGAGATGTTAAATCTCGCATACGTGAACTGCGGTCTAACAACTGAGACGCGCTTCTTGAAGAGATTTTTGCCTTCGCATCTGGCTTACTTGGCGAAGTCTCTCAAGATAGACTCTACCACGTCATCGATGCCTCCGCACCTTATACCCTCCGCCCATGACTCCCGCCATTGATGACTCCGAAAAAGCTGAAACCTTAGCCAATAGCATAGCCCAACAATGTACACCGAGTACAGAAATCACTAACTCCCTCCACATAGAAACTGTGAATAGCACAGTCAAAACTAAAGGCGGCTGGTGAAGCAGCGTGTAAATAGCCACTTCACCGCGTTTCGCGTAACTCGGGCGTGGGCGTCTAAACAAATAATTTGTGTTCAGATGGTTGTGTTTCGATGTTTGTGGGCGTCAGAATCATTCACTTAGCCTAATCACTAACCTGGTGGATCCAGGGTGTCTCTCAAATGAGGACACGCGTTTGGTCGGCTTCCAGAACCTTCTAGGCGTCACTGCAGATATTGCTTGGTACAGCTTCTCCAAAAGAACCTTGCACTTATTGTACAATGTTTACATTATACTTAATCTTAAACCATGAATTTCGTTCACACAACAATGAAATATATAGCGGAGTGAGGGGGCGAAGATCGGCGTCCTTGACCAGCGCTCAACCTCACGGACGAATCATGAATTATGAATGTCCTTCAAAAATGTGACTCGCAAAAAGTTCACACACACAAATATATCACGCACACAAGAGCAGCGCGTGTATGACGAGACACACATTGTTCTTCCAGCGAACTATGTAACGCCATCTAGCGTCCCGAACGCAAACTGAGTCCTTACAGATCAGTGAATTCGGCAAGAGAACAACTTGACGGTGCCACAAACATATGAATTGTGTTAATTAACAAATTTATTAATTTTATATTTATAAGCGGCTCAACCATGCTCCCCACCTTGAAAGGTCGGAGATCTTTCAAAAGATTAAAGTAAATTTAAATGAGTACAACTAAGTATCTTATAGTTCCCTCCGAGCGTTGAATAAAATAAATAAGCGATTTTATTTGTAAATTATGCGGTACGTTTTATTACTAAACGGAAACAATAAACTAAATATTAAGCGTTAAATTGTATTATTATTATAGAGTTATTGCGTTGGAATAGGATAAAGTTTTACTACGGGGCGTTTAAAGGAACCAAGTCTAGTTTTAACCTTTGCAACACGAACTACACTGACAATGCCGGGAAAAACTTCGGTAATAATACCTAATGGCCAGTACAAAGGCGGAGAATCGTCTTGTCCTACAAGTACGACCGTACCAATTTGAACTGGTTTATCAGGAGTCATCCATTTCTGTCTGACCTGCAAAGTATGCAGATACTCCAGTTGCCATTTCTTCCAGAAAGATTGCACCATAAATAATGCGGCGTGAATTTAAAATACATTCTATTTGGGTTAAAACTGTTTGTAATTCTTCGTATGAAAGAAGTTGCGTGCCAATGACACGATATAAATGCGATTTTACACATTTTTTGTTAGATTCCCACATAGCGCCAAAGTGTGGAGATCTAGGCGGAATCAATTTCCAGTCAATTCTGTGAGCCGTAAGCTCATGCGAAAGCGATGTTTTAAAATCGGATTTTATGAGGAAATTGTACAACTCATCCAATTGCGCCTTAGCGCCAACGAAATTCGTTCCATTATCGGAATATAAACAAAACACAGGTCCGTGGCGTGAAATAAAACGTTTAAAAGAAGCCAAGAATGCATCTGATGTCAAATCTGAGACCAATTCAATATGAATTGCCTTTGTCACTAAACATACAAATAAGCAGATGTATGCTTTCTGTGCATGCTGACCCCTACGACGTGAAAGTGTAATGCGGATAGGACCAGCGTAATCGAAACCGGTGTGGACAAATGCTTTTGCCTCAGAGACAAGACATGCGGGAAGGTCTGCCATAATCGGTGTTGGATGATGCGGATTTAATTTAAAACAAGTGTTACATTTGCGCGTTATAGATCTAATTACAGTCCGGGCGTCTAATATCCAATAACGTTGCCTAAGAATCGACATAAGAAGTCCAGGTCCTGTGTGACAATTCATAATATGATAATGTTGTATTATTAAATTGACAACATGATCATGTTTTGGAAGAAGTGCGGGATATTTGGCATCAAATGGAAGAAATGATTTTGAAAGCCTTCCACCAACTCTTAAAATTCCCTCTTTATCCAGAAAAACTGCTAAGGACTGCAGTTTTTTTGAAGGTTATTTAGCGGATTTAATTAAAGCGATATCTTGAGCGAAATATATTGATTGCAAAGTGCGAATCATAATACGTTCTGCTAAGTTTAAATTACTAACAGAATTCGAATTAGCGGATGAAATATTTCTATATTTAATAAAGCGCAGTACATAAACAATAATGCGTAATAATTTATCCCAAAAAGAGATGCGTTGAGCGAGTTTACATAAAAAATTTGGTTCCGTAGTTACGGTGGCGGTAAAAATATTAGTCTTATGTTCAGGAAGTTCTCCAGAACTCGGGGGGGAAAACGGCTTCACTGGCCAGGAATCTGGTGCGCATTGCAACCAAGATGGGCCATTCCACCATAGCGGATGAGAGACCAACTGAGACGGCAATAAACCACGCGAAAGGCAGTCACTGGGGTTCTCATCACCGGAGACATGATAAAAATGTTTCGGTGCCAAGTTCTCCTGACACTGAGCGATACGGTTACTGACGAATATAGAAAAGCGATGTGGGGATGAATTTATCCACGACAGAGCGATTGTTGAATCAGAAAAGGCGTAGATTCCAGAAATTGGAAAGCGATAATTGTAATAATTTTGTACAATTTTAATTAATTTGGACATAAGCACTGCTGCACATAGCTCGAGCCGTGCTAATGTAGTCACTTTAGTAGGAGACACCTTAGACTTTGCACAAAGCAGTGTGAGAGTAATAGCAGGAGGGTACGAACAATGAGCATAAATCACACAGCCATAACCATTCATGCTAGCATCACAGAAGCCAACAAGATTTAAAATGCATTCAGGTGTAACACCTATGTGACGCGGAATACGTAACGTGTCAAGGAGCGGAAATTCCTGTATTAGGGCGGTGAAGCGTTGTGCAATATGCACAGGAGCGGGATCGTCCCAGGCAATGTTGCTTAACCACAGCTCTTTAATGAGTAATTTGGCAAACAATATGACGGGAGCGACTAAACCTAACACGTCGAATAAGCGGGCAACTACAGACAATATTTTTCTCTTGGTACATTCCTCTGACGCTTCATAAGACGTAAATCGAAATGTATCAGTGCTAGGTTCCCATGAAAGTCCCAAAACCTTCGATGAATCTTGCAGCGAGTCAAAGTTCAAACTGGTGCGGTGCTTATCAGGAAGGCTATTCAAAAGCTCTGGTGAATTGCTACGCCATTTCGCCAATTCAAAGGAACCTGCTTCGAACATGTGAATCAGTTCTTGCGCCAAATTTCTCGCAGTTACCTGATCAGGGGTGGAATAAACTAAATCACCAGTATAAAAAGAGCCTTCTGTTATCTTAGCGGCCTCAGGAAACTGGGAATTCATATCCAGTGCTAACTGGCGCACTGTACGCATAGCCAAGAAAGGACTAGACTTGAGTCCAAAGGGGACGCGACGGAATTCGAACGTGCGAATATCTTCATTCTCATGAAAGCGAAATAGTATACGAAGGTATTTACGGTGCTCTTCAATTACACCAATACGTAAATACATTTGCTTTATGTCAGCATTCATAGCAACTGGGAATAATCTAAAACCTAAAAGCAGAAGAAACAAATCGGCCTGTAAGTTAGGGCCAACGTGAAGAACATCATTTAACGACAGCCCTGTATGCGTCTTCGCGCTAGCGTCAAGTACTATACGCGGCATCGGCTTATCAGGTCGTACCACTGCGTGATGCGGTATATAATAACCCGCAGACGTAATATCACATTCCATGACAGGACTCAAATAACCGTTATCAATATAGTCTTCGATCACTTTATTATAACTCTCCCGCAGCTGAGAATCTGCAAGAAATTTTCTCTCTAACGCCATAAATCGGCGCAAAGCAACACAGCGCGAGCTGCCGAGCTCGGCCGGGTCCTTGCAAAAAGGGAGCGCGACGGTAAAGCGGCCGGAATCATCGCGAGTGACCGAAGAAACAAACAAGTTCTCACATTCTGTTTCCTCAGGCGATAAAAATTCAAGTCGCGGTAATTCTTCTAGATGCCAAATTTTTGAACTAAGTCATTCAGAGCTAATGCGGTAAAAGACAAATTTTCATTATTATTACTATAAGCGATGGCGGCAGAAGTATATGGCGCGGAAATATCATTAGGACAATAATTTTTTGGAGCGTTTTCGTCAGTTAACAAAGCGTTTTGATTATTAATTGAAGCGACATTAATATTTTTTAAAACAGCGTTTATTTTTATTTCTTGCGGAGGGTAGTCACCCATTAAAACATAACCAAATACGGTATATAGCGGGTGGGGCACCCGGTCCTAAATTAATCTTATTCCCTAAATAAATATATGGGAATAATTGTGCACCCAATATGACATCAATATTACCTGGAATATTCCAGCTTAAATCGGCGAGCGGTACATTTTTCAGTCCAACTAGATCATCCTTTACTTTAATAAAGTGAGAAGGTAACTTATCAGTCATGCAATCGACAACTAAAGCGTGTATTTTATATTTATAACAAGGGTATAAGCGAGATTCAATATCTAAATAAACGTAGCCATGAATAGGACGTGATGACAAACCAACACCTCTAACAATTGAATTCTGTAACGGCACAATAGGTAAATTAAGTTTACGACAGCAATCAGATGTAATTAAATTATTTTGAGAACCATTATCAATTAAACACCTAATCACAACTTGCCCCAGTCTCCCCTGTGACCTCGCGAATACTTGTGCAGTCGACAATAAAATCGTGGAATTTGAATTTCCTTCCGAAGTCAATGACACCGACGGATGAATACCTAATTTTCCCGGCAGGGGGCGCTGCAGGAGCGGGTGGCGTTGAACTATTTTTTAATAAACTCCTATTGTTTTGAACCGATGAATTTTCACGAATACCTAAATTACTACGAGAGGCGGTAGGCATATTAGCCATATTACATTTATTTTTACTATTGTTATCAAAATGTAAAAGCGTAAGATGTCGCCGTTTACATAACTCGCAAACAGATGACGACTTACAGCGTGATATAGAATGCATAACACTTAAACAATTTACGCATCCGTGTTTAGATTTTATAAAATTATAACGTTCATTAGCAGACGGCAAGTTTTTAAATTTCATGCAATTATAAAGTTTAGTGTGTTTATTATCGAAACATAAAACACAACTATGCGGCGGGTTGGTCAGAGCGGGCGAGGGTACAAGCTGGTGGCTCGCCACGAAGGACTTGTAGGTACTCGTACGACCACGAGACGTAGTGGCGGCAGGTTTGTTCCCGACCTTGCTTATACCTATACTCGAATTATTCAATTTATCTGACCGCTCTAATATTTTAACTTAGTCTTGAACAAAATTAATAAAATCCTTTGAAGAAGGAATTTCAATTTCGCGAACTGACAATTCAAATGATTGTGCAGTTTGGGAATCTATTTTTCTTAAAGCACAGTGTAATAAAATAAAATCCGTCAAATCTGGAATATCAAGTAATTTTAAAGCTGCGAGCGAAGCGGAAAATTTTTCAATAAAATAATTTAAGCTATGTGCGTTATGGGAACAGCCCTTTAATTCTAAAACATTATTTAAATAGTGGGCACCTAGCGAACGTTTATCTTGGTATTTTTTAACAAGTGAATTCCAAATTATTGAGTAGGTATCTCCAGTAGGTATAGTACCTGCGGTTAACTTTAAGGCGGAGTCGGTCAATTTACCCATTAAATACTGTTTACGTTGCGAGTCAGACAGTTGGTTGTTGTTGTGAATATTAGTTTTAAAAGATTCATGAAAGACAGGCCAATTCTCCGTCTTTCCATCGAAGCTAGGAAGTTCAATGGGCGGTAATTTTATTAATGCACCAGTAAGTACTGCTGGCCGGGTTGGTCGGCAAATTAGAAGAATTATCACTACAACATATCTTATTACGTATTCTTTTGACTCGAATGTACAAATCGTCGAATGACTCTAAACATTGAAAATTAGGAGGAACATCTGGTTTTAAAGTTAACTCAATTTCAATGATTTTATCTACCAACTGTTGGAATACTAACCGAAGCTCGAAGCAGTCAGTCAAGTTTGTATGGCGGTCATGTTGTTATCCGCTATTTTAATATGTTCCATCACCGTTAGATTTCGACCTGGATGTAGGTACTCACACATCATGTAAATAATGTGCATGCAAGTCCTATAGTCTGAGCGAGAAGTACGGTGACTCCTTGATGGGGAGCAGATTTTGAAGATCATTTTCAACTTCATAGACCATTTTCATGGACGGAGCCTCCTCTTGTGAAAATAATAAGCTTCAAAAAAACATCATTATGACGGCTCATTTGGGCGAAAAATAAAATTTTGAAATTTTTTTATGCCACGCAGTCGCCCCTTATCCTTTGTAATATGTGTATGAGCCCCGTCTATCTCAAAGGGTTATGTAAACATCGCACGTTGAATGAATTAAATAGTTGAGTTCATTCCAGGCCCTCAATAAGCTTTTGATTTCAGTACTATACGCAAAAAATTACAATACCTTAATTTTTATAACAGTTTACAATAATTACTAAAAAGAAAATCAGAACCAAATTATGTATATAAATATATAAAAGACATAGAAGCAAATCAAAGAATATGTAACTGCGTGCATCTTTACCGATACAGACAAGGTTCTTGAACTATAGGTTATTATGCCAAAAGAAATACTTGAGGTAATCTTTATGATTTAAAATAGATGACATAGATATTCAGTTGTCTTAATTACTTAAAAAAATGTCGAAATCATAACATATTAAACAATAACACTAAAAATATATTTATGTCAGCTTTATAGTCAAATATTTTATTTTTGAGCTTTTTATTTGCTTGGGTTTATGTGCGAAATTGTTTTCTTCGTACGGCAGCCCTCAATAAAAAAAAACATTCGCTCTGTTTTTGTGCAACAAGTGAATGCAGCTTGCTTACTAATGAGACAGAAAACTAACACAATAAATATAATTAATTAGTAGTTCATTGTTTACTTTTCCTATTTTTCACTATGCAATGAAGTAACAAATATATATAAATATAAGTGGCCGACGGCACGAGCATTTTGAACTCAACCCTTTCGGTAAGTCGGCCATGTTGTTTTCCACTATTTTGAATATTTTTCATCACCTTCAGATTTAGAACAGGGTGTGAAAATAATGTGCGTCCAAATGCTAGTTCTCGCATACATGACAAAACTACCAAATTAAACCCCATACATCATTTTCGTCGCAAGGTTTCTTGGGAAACAACATTATGTCGGCCATCTTGAATTTTTGGAAAAATAAAAAACAGACTCAATATTTATAATAGAAAGGTAGTCTTCCTATGATGTTGTTGTTTCAATCACCCCAATTTATTTATGAAGTAGAAAATTTTCTTCCATTTATACAATTTTTGTATTAAATAACAAAAGTATATAATTTTTACATATACAGGGTGTCCCAGAAATGACACGTAAGGGTGACACTGGAGGTAGATGGACTTTAGGCCTATCAGATAACATAACACCAACATGCATCTAGTAAAAGTTTTCTGGTTTTCGAGATATTGCCACTTTTGTGATGTTTTTATGAAATTTCCACTTTTTGGTCCTTTTTTGCCTACAGCTGCAATAAATATATTTTAACTCACGGTTTTTTTTTAGGAAGACTTTCTTTATTAGTTATTTGAGACAACCTAGTAATAATTTAGCGGAAACTAGTACACTATGCTAAGAAAAAGAGTTGAATTGTTTTATTTTATTTCATTGCGAAAAACTTGACTAAAGTTTAAGTGATGGCTGTGGAAAAAAAATGTATGGCGATGATACTGCACATCATCTTCAAAAATTGCTTGTTTAATGACCTTTTTAAAATAGCATCACAGTAGCGATTTTTTTAAAACCAAATCTTAGAAAATTTAATTTTTCCATGAAAGGCGTGCTACTTGGAATATAGTACAACTGCATGATAATGCTTAATAATAATATGAATTAATTAATAATATGAAGTTAGGTACCTACTAGAAATGAATTAATTGTTTTCAGTAGGTTGGTAGGTTGTAACTTAAAATGTTTATTTTTACTATTATTATTTTAACCTCCGACGCAAAATCGGTAAGGCTCATGGAACTGCGGGAGAGGGAGGCTTTACAATGATAGCCGCCCTCCGGCGTCCCGTGCGACGGCGACGAAGCGGAAGTGAGGATGCATCGTCTACCCTCGCCCTCTCCGCCGCCTCCTTCGCGAGCATTACGGCCTTGCAGAAGGCCTTGCATCTCTCACTCTCGACCATAGCGCGAACCACGGTAGGGAGCGAGATGTCGGCACCCAATACAGAGCCGAGCGCGCTGCGCTCCGCATCCCACGCCGGGCATACCTCCAGCGTGTGCTGGGCCGTCTCGTCGAGGCAATCGTCGCAGTGGTGGCACCTGGCAGTCGGTTCCCGACCGGTCCGAAACAACCATGTCCCGAGAGCACCTGAGTTAGACGGTAGGTCAGGACACCGTGTCGCCTACCCAACCACTGCTGGAAGACCGGACGAATTGCCTCGATAGTCCAGAGTCCGGCGCTCGGAAACGCCAGCCTGGACTCCCACGCTCGAGCACAGTGCCTAAGTTTATGTTATTTATGTCGATCTAATTGATATTATGTATTTATGGGAATGTTTTTATTGCGAAACTAATAAAAAATTGTTCCAGATCTAATTGCTTTTTTAATGAATTTTTTAAGATGACCCTTATGATTAAAAAAAACATATAAGATTTGAAATATCTTGGAAACGATTCACTTTTGGACTATACAATACAAGTGAAATTGACTGGAATTTACCTCTTCTATACCCCCTTGTAATATCCGCCACTAATAGTCACCCTGTATAATAAGAGCTAACCACACAAATATCTAAATCGATTTTACAAAAAAATTTAAGGGACAACCTTAACATTCGAAGAGAGCACATGCCCTTATTTAAATAAAATGGCCTTGTTTCAAAATCTTAGTAGCTTATATATTTAGTGATGGGTGGTTGCCATAACCTACAAAATTGAATCGATTTGAATTCGAGAAAAAAACTCTGAAAGTACTTTAGAACACTCATGTCAAATCGGTACATTCGTTGTGGATCTACGATGCCGCGACAGACACACAGATACACACATACGCAGGTCAAAATTATAACACCCCTCTTTTTGCGTCGGGGGTTGATAAAGCCATTTGTGATTGTTATGGGTTGCCTTAATTAACTTATAAAAACAAACTTTTTATTTCAATGAGATTTATTGACTTCAACATCATACACAATATATGTAAACCCAGAAACATAAATACTTACAAATAAATAACAAAATTGACCTTATTTTTATGATAACTATTCTTATCAAAGCTTGAGTAAATGCAAAACATTATCTGAGAGAGCAGATAAGGGCAACTACTACAGTAACAGTTCAAAGTAAATAATACAGCAGTCATTGATAAACACTACACAGAACAAGATAAGAACAGTATGCCTGGAGCCCCGGCCCTGCGGTGCGGTCAGTTACATATGAGAGAAGCTAGCATATCATTCTAATGGATAACAATCTAGTCAATTTACGTCCTGCTCTATTGTCAATACACAAGGTAATATATTTAATATTATATGATTATAGATTGTCAGTTTAACATTCAATACAGATATTATGTACATGAAAAAGAATTTTAGGATAATAAATGTATACTGAAAAAAATAACATAATTTGGTTCAATACTGAAAATACTAAAAATAAAAGGAATCACAACTTTTACATTCTTACTCCTACTTACTAAATTGTTAGCTTAGCAATTACTACTAGTGAACTCCAATTATTGTACTCAATGATATATCCACAGTGAAGTGGTGGGAGTGGAGAATCTATTCCTTCATGTAGGGGTAGTCAATGTCTCGCAGAGGTTCAAAGGTCTCTTTGATTGACTGAGGTGAGGTCCAACGCAGCACATAGGACGGTCCCCCAGCCTTGTCATTAGTGCCCGACATGCGGCCACCGCCAAAGGGCTGCTGGCCCACCACCGACCCAGTTGACTTGTCGTTTATGTAGAAATTGCCAGCTGACATCCGCAGATCTTCATAAGCATGCTCTAGCCATGACTGATCATTTGCAAAGATGGCACCTGTAAGAGCGAATTTTGTAGACTCTCCCACCAGTTTTACAACTTTTTCCAGGTCACCATCTTCATACGTGTACATTGACAGAACTGGGCCAAAGATTTCTTCAGTCATCAATTTGTCAAGAGGATCCTTTGTCTCAATGATTGTCGGCTGAACAAAGTAACCTTTGCTGCCATCAAATGCACCTCCACCAAGAATTTCATTATTAGGATTCTTTTGAGCATTTTTAATATAACCAGTAATGCGGTCAAAGGCTTTATCATCAATAACGGCTCCAGCAAACATGCGGAAATCGGTCACATCACCTATGGCGAGCTTGTCCCGTTCAGCCAGCAACCCCGTTACAATGGTCTTGTGTAGGGAGCGTGGGATGTAAAGGCGCGAACACGCCGAGCACTTCTGTCCGCAGTACTCGAAGGCTGAACGGATGGTAGCGCATACCACGGTGCGCGGGTCTGCCGACGGATGCACCAGGTGGTAGTTCTTGCCCCCGCACTCACCCACCAGCCGTGGGTAGTTGCGGTATTTGTCTAGGTTTTGTCCAACATTACGCCACAACCAATTAAATGTTGGCACAGAGCCAGTAAAGTTGATGCCAGCAAGATGCGGTGATGTAGTAATAGCAGCACCAAAAGTAGGACCATCAGCAGGAACAAAGTTCACCACTCCAGGGGGCAGGCCCGCTTCGCGAAATATTTTGAAGATGCGCCAGTTCGACAGCACTGCAGTATCAGATGGCTTCCAGACGACGCCATTACCCATCAGGGCTGGTGTGTATGCCAGATTACCTCCGATGGCTGTGAAGTTGAATGGACTGATAGCAGCAATGAAACCATCAATCCCACGATACCGCAAAGAATTTCTTGTTACTTTGATATCCTCAGATATTGGCTGGTATTTGGCATTCTCCTTAAGGAAATGCAAGTTGAATCTGAAAAAGTCAATCAGCTCAGCAGCTGAGTCGATCTCAGCCTGCACAACAGTTTTAGATTGTCCAAGCATAGTAGCAGCATTAAGACTTTGGCGGTGTTCACCCACCATCATGTCGATCACTCGGCGCCAGATCCGCGATCGCTCCTCAAACGGAGTGCGGTCCCATCGTCTCTGGGCCGCCGTAGCTGTCTCGATGGCACGTTGAATGGTCTTCTCACTGGCATAATAGAATTTAGCTATGCGGCGGGAGTGGTCGTGTGGCATCACCTGGTGACGCGGTTCCCCCTCGCGGATTTCCTCTTCGCCAATAACGATGGGCACATCTTCAGTAGTACTCGCGGTTCGCTTCAATTCCTCCTGCAGTGCCTTGCGCTCGACACTGCCGGCGCGGTACGCCAGGATGGGTTCATTAAATGCATTTTCATCAGGCAGTTGAGGTAGCTTTACAACACTGCTTACCTGCCGCTCACTTAAGGTTACCAAAGCGCGTGTGGCTCCGTTTTTCCAAATACTTAGCATTTTGTTGCTATCTGAGGTCGCACTACGTATAGCAGGGTTTTCCTAGTCGACCTTGTATTACGTAATGTGCTCCTCGGGCGTCTGTTGGGTGCGCGACAGCGAGTAGAAATTTGACAGTGAATTTGTTATTTCACAGGTAAATAATTGGCATTCGGCGGATGAGTGACCTTCACCAACTCACATTTTGCAACTTGCGTTACCAGTGTAACAGTTTTACAGATGTCTCCGTCGCCAAATGTACTATTTATATTTGAGATTCACAATTATTATGATTTCATAGACTTTGCTTTCTCAGTATCAAATTCAACAGATACAATAATTCTGTCTTTTCAGGTAATAGATTCGTCAAAAAAACCTATTTTTATTTTAGTAAAATCGTTTATTTGACTGACAGACGATTTGACAGTTCAAAAATGTTTGACATTAGACCGTACAGAGTTTTTAAAACTCGGTTTTGTTATTGCGACAAAACTGGTTAGTACTTCATTATTTTAATTAAGCATTAATGTTAGCTATTCGTTACATTGATTAATGAAAAATTTAAACGTTAAGATTTTTACATTTTATACATACTCCAAAAGCAGCACATCCAAATGTGCGCTATAATTCAAAGAAAAAGTAGCGCACACGAAACCGAGGCTTATAGTATCTATTTTATCAATAAATTCGTGCGCATGCGAAATGAGTCTCACGAATATGCGTTCTATCAACAGATTCACCCTTCAGGGCCTGAAGCACATGAGTAGATAAACGGAACAGAGACAAAGCTTCTTAAGAACGGGAAAAATTGTTACCTATTTTGGTAGGGTTGTCACAATAGGTTAATGTTGGTTAACCCACTACTTGGGTTATCAACTTACTGCAGAGTACGCAGGATCTGGACACTTTATATTATACTGGATAAATATTGTATAGATATATATATTTGTTAAAACATTTATGTATTTACATGACAACGTAAAATCTTGAAGTGAAAAAAAATAACAAACAATATAAATCATCATGACACAATGTCAAAATTTAAAAAGTAGTATATAGGAGTAAAATTGCGTTGACAACAAGTTAATAAAACTCCTTGCTCTAAGACTCTTTCTCAATTTTAGTTCTCTTCACTTCATCCAACTTCATACACAGTTCATTCAACTTCATACAACACCCATGCCTAATGTACACCATAAAAACTTTCCTTTCAGCAAAGATTTGGTAAATTAGTCAGCAACAATAATATGCTCAGTCTGTACATACTTCAACTCGATATACCCATTTTCAACTGCTTCTCTCACAAAGTGATGGCGTACAGAAATATGTTTAGTTCGCTGATGATGCACAGGATTGTGCGCAATTGCAATAGCAGATTGGCTGTCACGGTAAATCTTGATGGGCACTTCAATTTGGCTAGTTATTTCAGCCACAAATCTTTTTAAGAATATTGCCTCTCTAGCAGCTTCCGACATTGCGACACACTCAGCTTAATTATAAATCTGACTGAAACCTCTAGCAACAAGGCGTGCCTTATATCTGCGCTTATTTTCCGCCTCTTCTTTTATTCTAAATAACCATTTGGAATCAATGATGTTACTTGCTTGTTGCGGCTCCACAAGAATCCAGGTTTCATTTTTATTTAGCGCATCAAGCTCCTCCTAAATAGCTTGTTTCCATTGCTTGCTATCTGATCTTGATAGTGCTTCTCGCACTATTATTGGATCTTGTTCTGAGTCGGCTTGATACAGAACGTAGTCTGGAAACTGTTTTCGTTTCCTAACTCTCAGCGGATACCTGCGTTCCCTTTCCTGAGGCAGAATGACAGAATCATAAACTGATTTACAGTCTTCGAAAATGTCTACATCTTGCTCGTGAACTCCAGCTTCGGTTTCCTTCCGTTCAATCCTTGAACTCTCATTGTCGTGGGATCCAACTGGTACTATTTCTACATTTTCTTGCAACAGCAACACAGACGCGAGAAATATGCTCGTCTGTGTCCTATGCACGGGATCGTACCACTATATCGTTCCTGGCGTTGTATGGCATGCGAAAACGTCACGTCTAGGCCAAAAAACGATGATACACCTGTACGCAACACACTAGCGCGCGCCGCCCGAGACGTGGATATGTCCTGTGATGATTTACATACTAGTATTCATGATACAACTCACTTGGATAACGCACAGGTATCAGAAGGTACTGACACCCGCATACCTCAATACAGTGACACTATAACACTAGAAAAGTTCACACAGTCATTAGACTCCAAACTGGAATCGAACCTCAACACGCGATTCGAGCGTTTTCGGCAGGAGCTCAGTAACGATTTGAAAACATCACTAGCGGCACTAAAACTCGATCTCACCGAAACCACCGACATGTTATTTTCCCAATTAAGTGAAGCCAGATCTGACATCATGTCTTTAAAACAAAAAATTAATGTGCTCGAGACCGATAACGCCGGGCTTAAACTAGAAGTCGCAAGTTTAAAGAGACAGGCGGGCCCCTCCTCGGAGTTACGCGGGACGCTTTGTAGAATCCAGTCCGACATCAACGACAGGGAACAGGCAACGCCGCGACACGACGTCTAGGTAAGCGGCATCCCGGAGTCCGAGGGTGAGTCCGTCTGTCACTTAGCTATAGTTCTAAGCTTGAAGAAAGCGAAATAGTTAGTGCCGAGCGAGTCGGCCCCAAGCAAGCACGAGTAAATGCAAGTACGAGTAACCAGAGCACTCAACGCGACCAGGTATCAGCATCCGCGACGCGACCACGAACTATAGTAATACATCTCGTCACACGAACTATAGTAATTCACAACGTCAGTAATGCATGTTACATGTTATGTTACTCGAAATTTTGTGAGTAAAACTACATCGTACTTTTGTGATAAGCAAAACATATTTACTTGCTCTTATTACACGTCTTCAAACTATCCCTTTTCGCAAAAATATTTGAGAGAATTATTTTTAATCAAGGCTCCTTGTCATGTTCATTTATCGCTAAACAACATGGATTTCTAAAAAATAGACATACTGCTACAAATGTCCTGTCCTTTGTCAATGATGTTATATCCTCTATGGACTCTGGTGCCCAGGTCGAATGTATTTATACCGATTTTAGTAAGCATTTGACCGTATAGATCATAAAATCTTGCTTGAAAAACTATGCACCAACAACTCCAATGATAAATTACTTAACATTAAGACGCATCCCCAAGAATCCATTAATATAGTAAACAATTATTTTAGCTCATTAGGTGAAAAACTTGCTAACTCCATTCTTGAAAAGACCAGCCAAACTGAAAGTAACTTAGCAAACCAATATAGTTTTTGTCAATCTAAAGCCACCTCAAACTCATTCTTTCTTCATCCAACAGATGAAATGGAAATTGTAAAGCTGATAGGTTCACTCAAATCAAGCTCAGCTACGGGACATGACCTAATAAGCAACGATATTTTAAAAAACATTAAATACGCTATATCAAGCCCCATAGCCTACATATGTAACTTGAGTATGTCTACTGGTACTGTTCCCTCTAAATTAAAAATAGCTAATGTAATTCCAATTTTCAAAGCGGGGCAGCATGAAGACCCTGTCAACTACAGGCCAATCTCTTTACTTAGCACACTCTCAAAAATAATTGAGAAAGTGGTAAATGTTAGGATACTAAAATATCTTGAATCTAAAGGTCTGCTGGCTGAAAACCAATATGGCTTCAGATCGAAGAAATCCACAGAGGACGCCGTTAATGATCTTGTTAACTTTACTATCCATAAAACTAATAAAAAACATAAGTGTATCGGCGTCTTCTTGGATCTTGCCAAAGCGTTCGATACTGTATCGCGACCTATACTTCTAAAAAAGCTAGAAATGCTTGGCATAAGGGGTATTACTTTAGACTGGTTTCAATCGTATCTTTCTGATCGGAAGCAGAGAGTATCTATCGGAGATAATTATAGCGAGTACGCAGATATTAAATTTGGCGTGCCACAAGGAAGTGTTTTAGGCCCAACACTTTTCCTGATATACATTAACGACCTGTGCTCCATGAAAATAGGCAACGCAAGAATATTTACCTTCGCAGATGACACGGCAATTATATTTCATGGTAGCTCATGGACCCGGGTGGTTGATGTAGCTCAGGAGGGACTAAATGCTGTCAGTAGGTGGCTTCAAAGAAACCTACTTAATGCAAATGCCAGTAAAACCAAATTTATTTCCTTTACGAGCACAAATAGATCACCCCCCACAGAAACACTTAAGCTTAGACTCCACTGTTGCCAAAATAAAGATTTGTCTGATTGCCAATGCCAGCAACTCGAGAAGGTAGGGAGTACTAAGTACTTAGGGGTAATTATTGACCAAAACTTCTCATGGTCAGCACAGGTAGACGCGGTTTCAAAACGGCTTAAAAAACTTATCCACATTTTTAGAAAATTAAGAAACGTTGCTGACCTAGACCTTATTAAAACCGTTTATCTCTGTTTGTGCCAATCGGTTATAAACTATTGCTTGATAGTATGGGGCCCAACATATAAGAAACACCTACTCAAACTAGAAAAAACGCAGCGAGCGATTCTTAAAGTAGCTTACCGCCGACCGAGAAGATACCCGACCCATAAGCTCTACTCCGAATGCCAGCTTCTCACGGTTCGCCAACTATATATATCTGCAGCAATCCTCTACTTTCACAAACATGCTAAACAAAAGGCTCGTATTTCACACAGGTCACTAAGATGGGATTATCCCGCTTTTAAAACTTGTTATGCAAGAAGATCTAGCTGTTACATGGGACCTTATCTTTACAAACAAGTGTACAAAATAAATCATGACATAATAAATGAATCTAGAGTAAAATGTAGAAAAATTGTTCAGAAATGGTTGCAAGATAAAAATTACAATGAGACTGAGGACTTACTTAAAATGAATATTTAAACCATACAGACAGACACACTTATTTTCCAATTTATAACTTAAACTTTATAACTTACGGTAAGGAACACAGTACATCACACGAGAACACACAAACAATCATAATCTCTCTCACATTCACACATTCACACCCAAACACATACACACATGCACACCCAAACACATACACACATACAAACACAGTTAAATACGCTACGCACTCAATGTTATAAACAGGAAAAAGAACCTTAATGGGAAGACACTGGTCTCCACAACACAGGGAACCCAAGTGTGGAGTCCAGCGTACTGCTGAATTAATGCCATCTGTAAATACTGTAAAAATTGTTATCTGTACCATGTATCAGTTGATTGTGTATTATTTGTGTATGTACTGAATAAATAAATATTTCATTTCATTTCATTTCATTTCATTATTCGCCGGTATCCATGGTAATCTTTTTAGATGGTTTGCGTCGTATATAGACAATCGATCCCAATCTGTTGCACTTAATGGGTATCAATCTTCGTGGCGCTCGATCCCCTCTGGATTCCCACAGGGATCATTACTCGGCCCGTTATTATTTAATATCTTCATTAATGATGTCATTTCTTGTTTCCGTAATTCAAAATTTCTTCTATATGCTGACGACATGAAAATTTATCGAAAAATAAGATCAGTGGACGATTGCATGCGCCTTCAAGAAGCTTTAACAAGATTTCAGAAATACTGTTTCCAGAATAATTTGGATTTAAATGTTTCGAAATGTCACTTAATTACTTTTTCTCGCAAATTACAGTCTATTTTATTTTGTCAGAATATCAAAGAACAGAATCTTCAACGAGTCAGTGATATAATGGATCTCGGCGTAATTCTTGACTCTAAATAACATTTGAAAAACATATAGGCCATGTTGCCAAGAAAGCCAATAAATCTATGGGATTCGTAATAAGAACGTGTTCGCAGTTCAAAAGTGTCAAAATTGTTAAAATACTATGTTGTAGTTTAGTGCGTAGCACTCTCGAGTATTGTTCTCAGATCTGGAATCCACAAAATGACGTATACGTCAGCAGACTCGAAACAATCCAGCGAAAGTTCTTAAGGTACTTACAGTTTAAGAGCAAAACCTATGATAAACTGTATGAGTCGAGATGTAAAAGACATCATATTTTGCCTCTTGCAGAAAGACGTAAAATAGCAGATGTTTCGCTCTTAGTTAAAATAGCGCAGTCAAAAGTAGATTCGCCATATCTTCTTTCTAACATCAATTTTCGTGTACCCCGTTAGACTTCCAGTATTTTTGCACGTACAGTATAGTAATACCAATTGTAGGAAATTTTCTTTTTTTGTCAGAGCGTGTATTAACTAAATGCACTCGCGGATTCTGTGGATTTGGATTTATTCAATTCCAGTCCATTAACATTTAAACGGGTAATATCGTCCAAATGGTTTGACTCGAAATAATATACATTGTTTTCTGTTTTCTCAAAGCGTTTTTGGGCGATTCCTGAAATAACATTTACTGTGTTTGTATTCTCCTGGCTTAATTAATATTGTGAGCTTCTTTGTCGTTCTGTTTACGATATTGAGCGCTCGTTTGAAGAACTGACCACGAAAGTGATGCGTACACCCGGCTAGTTATAATGTGGATTTGTGCATTGTCATATTCAATGTTCGTGCTTTTTTCTTGTATATTTATAAATGTACGTATGTATGTATTTTCTTTTTTTTCTTTTTTGGGATTTGGGATTCTCCTCTATTGTTTGCGACATGAAACAAGCGCTTTATTACTTATATGGGATATCATGTAAATGGTGTCAAGTTAACTATGTCTTCAGTAGTAAAACTGTATAATTATGTACACTGTTTGTTATCCAATGAAAATAAAATAAAATAAATCTTACCAGGCGCGCGGCACGCGAGGCACTGCTGAGACAGGCGCGCGTGAGCCGCGGCGGTGCTTCGACCGGAGATCTCGGCCTCCCGCCTCACGCTGCACGGCCTCTCTACGTCAACGAACGCCTGACAAAAACAAACCGTGTGATACTAGCTAAAGCTCGTGAGCTCACTCGCGTTGCTAAGTGGAAGTTTGTGTGGAGCCGCGATGGCAAAATTTTTGCTCGTTGTACCGAAATATCTACAGTGCATGTGTTACGATCTGTAGATGACATAAATCGCATTTTTAATACAGTCGGTGCAGACCCCGGCCATAATGTTAGACACTTATTTTTATCTTGCTTTGTTTATTTGTTTGATTTGATAGTGGTCGTCCTACTTTTTCTTAATAATTTTAAGTACTACTCTTTTAATAAAAATATCATTATTATTCAATATCAATTATTGTGAATCTTATCATATGGCTGTCAAAAATGTGATTCTTTGTTCTTTATATTGTTTTTCTTGATGATTATCGTTTTAATTATTATATGTAGACTATATGTATGTGAATATTGCCCCATTACAAACATGTGTCCTTATCTACACACCGTCACTAAACCAATATATGTAGATGCATGTGTCGAGCCAAACTATCGAAAGGAGTTTTGGACATTATTATTAGCAAGATACTTACTTTTTACACTGATGGTTTTTACTATTTATTACAGTATTATTTATATTTTTCTTATTTTCTACGTACCATGTTATAAATGTAGATTATGTATGTTTATTATATACCTCTTATTGTTATTTTTATTCTTATTACATTTACACTGTGCTTTGGGATTGTTAGTGGTGCGGCTGCTATTTCTGAGATCGTTTTATTGTCTTCCAGTATTATTACTATTATTTCAATTTATACAATATATTATAATGGGTTGCTCGTTTTGTTCAAAACTCATGACTTATTTCAAATTGTATTGTCTCGCTGTACAGGTTGTACAATATAAAACCGGTTTGAATAGAAATGGTTAGGGAAAAGTTCCTAAAAATTGGTTTTTAACGCGGGATCCTTAGGTACTGGGCATGACGAGCTCGTGGCTGTGGTGGACCGCATCGCGCCCGACGTTGTTGCCATCAACGAGACGTGGCTGCGGCGGGGCGAGGAGGGCCGTGCGCCCGCGCTGCCCGGGTACAGGCTGCGGCACGTGCTGCGCCCGCCCGGACAGCGCGTGCGCGGCGGTGGTGTCGGCTTCTTTGTGAGGCGAGGCGTCACTGCGCGGGTTTGCTCACACCCCGCCTTGACTGACGTCGAGCAAATGTGGCTGTCGCTTAATATAAACAAAACACGAGTGCTTCTCGGCACTGCCTACAGACCTCCGTGGCTCAGTACGAGCGATTTCCTTGATGCGTTAACAGATTCTATTATGACTCTCTCTGCTCACGACACGGTAATTCTTACCGGGGATTATAATATAGACATGACAAATGAAAAGGATATAAAATCTTGACAATTGATAAACTTTCTAGACACTATGAAATTAAAAAAACATGGTAAATGAACCTACTCATTTTACTGATCATAGCCAGACTCTTATTGACCTTGTGTGTACAAATGTTCCCGTCCTAAATGTACATGTTCACTATTCTATTGACCTAGGTAAACATGTTTTCGTGACAACTTTATTAAAAATTAAAAAAAATAAGACTCCTCCGACACGTATCTTAGTACGACACTGAAAAGATATAAACCTTGACAATCTCAACTTAGAATTGAATGTGATATAGACTTCAAATATATTATTGAATTAAGTGACGTTGAAAAGATGGTTGAAGCTTTCAGTGCTGTGGTGTTGAACTTAATGGAAAAGTTAGCGCCTGCTAAATCCATTACTGTTCGTGAGAAACCTGCTCCGTGGTAGACCAGTAATGTACGTTATATGATGAGGCTTCGGGACGATGCACATAAATAATTTCACAAATACGGTTTCCTTACTCATAAGTTGCAATATAAAATTATGAAAAAGATGACAATTTCAAGTATCTATGCTGAAAAAAAATCGGACTATGAGTCTTATATAAACAACAACATTACCAACTCCAAAAAGCTATGGAAAACCTTAAGAAATTGTATAGCAGTAAACCCAGAAATGTGTAACGATTTACCTTGCCACCTTGACAATCCAAATTTGCTTAATAATCATTTTCTTGACACACCAGGTGATAATGAGATAAGGATATCCCAACTTACGTATCCAGAGTTCAATAAAAAGCACAATGACACGTTCTCGCTACAACCAGGTCCCTGTTTTCAGGTCGGTAGGGCAATACTCTCAATTAAATCAAATGCTATAGGTGCTGACAAAATAACACTTGAGATGGTATTACTCACCTTACCGCAAAGTCTCGAAGCGATCACTGCCATTACCAATACATCTATCCTGTCTTCGGTTTACCCACATCAGTGGAAAACGGCCTAAGTACGCCCACTACCGAAAGTAGACCATCCACAAACGTTAAAGGACATCCATCCAATAAGTATATTGTCATTCCTTTCTAAAGTTTTGGAAAAGATTGTATATATACAGGTCCTAAAATATTGTGAATGTAACAACATTCTTCCAAAACTCCAATCGGGCTTTAGGCGGGGGCGCAGCACCACTACTGCACTACTAGACGTAGTAGATAAGATTTTATCAAACTATGACAAAGGCCATGCCACAATTTTAACGCTACTTGAGTTTTCGCGCGCACTTGACTGTATTAATGTTTCTTTACTCTTATCTAAACTGGCTTTCTATGGGTTTTGCAACGCTTCAGTGAAATGGTTTCATAGCTACCTGATAGACCGCAGTCAAAAAGTTATTATCGATGCCCAGAATGGAACTGTAAAGGAGTCTAACCTGGGACCTGTTCTAAGAGGCGTACCACAGGGTTCCATTTTAGGGCCCGTGCTCTTCATTTTGTATACTTTGGATCTACCTGATAGTATCTGTCATAGTCAATATCACATATATGCAGATGATTTGCTCAACACTGGCAATTTGCATGATTTGCTTATAAATTTCGACGGTGTATTTTATGTCTTCTTTTTTGTGAATTTTTAACCTGTGTTGTACGTTAATTGTGTTTTTTTTTATTTCATGTACTCTCATTGTTATGTGTTGTGTCCGTCAATAAATATATTTCTTTCTTTCTAAAATCTTTAATAAAAACTTTTCATAAACTTCAATTTTATGTTTTAAAAAATATACGAAAGTCTAAAGAGTATAATCGTCAATAAACGTAACACAATGAAGATTTTTACTAAATGAGGGGACACGCATAGGTCCGCACGCATAGTGTACCAAGCCTAGGAACTAAGTAGCCCTCGTGCCATTCTTAGTAAAAGGTTGTCTAGTTTGTTTTCCTAAAATGCAAGATGTGCATTCAAATTTACAAGAACAATTTTGAAAACTTACCCCAGTGGCCATCTTATCCCTCAGTAACTTCAGGTTTCTCAAGCTCAGATGTCCCATCCTTCTGTGCCAAAAAACCTGGTCCTTTGGCTCACCTTCTAATGTTGCTAGTGCAGAACCATATAAACAGTCCTGATTTTATAAATACCTCGTTTTTCCAATCCAGTCACAACAGGTTCACCATAGATCTCGCATCCGTTATTCTTAAAGATGTCACACACCTTCTCTTTAAACACTAATGCGTGTCCTTTCTTAGCTATAGCATTTACACACAACAAATCAGATGCTAACTTCGGTACATACGCCACGTCTCTTACTGTCATATTGTCAGATACAACCATACCAACACTTTCGCCCAGCACCTCATTTCCATCAGCACACGTAAGTCTCAGCGGCTTAGGAGTTTTCTTCAAACCCTTCATCCAAGCTTTATTCTTCGTCATATGCGTTGAAGCTCCAGAGTCGATCACCCAATCTTCTCTCCAGGTTCAGACGCAGTTCCGTAGGCGAACGCTTTATGAGCTTCCTTATTTAAATTCTGCTTCTTAGGGCATTGGTAACATTTATGAGGGCCATCGCAGATATAGCATTTTAACATCTTCTTTGTATATTTCGCAGTATTGCTCTTACTATTTCTGTTATGTTTCTTCGTCAGTAGTGCTGACGTTGACGTCTGGCTTCAGCTTTCTCAAGCCGTGTAAATATCTTCCATTTGAAACAAATTGTTCTTCAGATAATCCGAAGTCAGTTCAATATTACTGTTCTCAATTGTTATTTTCAATGGTTGGAACTCTGGTGTTAGACCTTGTAGTAGAAGGGCAGCCTTCGCATTCGTCATCGACTTCCTTGCCGTAGTTCTTGTTCTCTGTGCCTTAGTTCTTGGGATATAGTGAGCATGGCAGTAACATAACATATACTGTTGAAAACTGTTCTAATTTTAAACTAACCAACTTGGATAGAAGGCGGCAACGATTATTCAGGCCTTTATTTTTTTTTTATTGAAAAAAGGATTAGACGTTTGTCTTCTATCTCACCTGATGGAAAGTGACGATGAAGACGAAGGTGTTACACGTCTTTCCACGAGATACCTGTTCACTCGACGCTTGACTATAGTTTTCTGGAAAAACAGACGCAGGCAGTTCATTCCACACCTTGGTGACTCGCACCAAAAAAGAACTATCAAAGCGTTGGGTTCGACTTCTTGGGATGTCTACTATAAAGGGATGGAAGGCCTGTCTGCGTCTAGTAGTCCGATGTAAGAAGGGTGTGGGTTCAACCTGATCAAAATGAGCATTCGCACACTCTCCAAAATGTAATCTGTAGAAGACTGTTAAATGGCAACTTTCCGACGATGGTCGAGGCTTTGCAGTTTTTTGGTGGTGAGGTCAAAGTTGTTTATAATTTTTCGGGCTCTGGGGTCGGCTGCGTCCATCGCTCTAAGTTGGTACTTTGATTCCTAACTTCTTTTAAGCAGTTTGAGCCATGGACGCAATTTCTTGCCCGAAGTTTAGTTGGGACGATATAGTTACGCCCAGAAGCCCTAGGTGGTCGGTTAAGGGTACAGAAACATTTTGGAAAGTGGACGTTAGGTTGAAATTGCTCTTTTTGGCGGAGAATAAATATGCCTGTGTTTTGGACGGGTTAAATTTGACCAAATTGGACTCGCCCCAATCGGACACTTTCTTTAAGGCCAGATCCACCCGCTCAATCATGGAGTCTCTCAAAGCCCGGATTTCTTGTAGACTCACTCGCGCATTGGACATGTATCTCTCTACAACGGTGCTGTCAACAGCGAAACCAATAATGCCTGGGGTTAGCAGGTCATTAATGTGCAGCAAGAATAACGTTACAGAGAGAACAGATCCCTGAGGTACCCCGGCATTGCCATTAGGTCAGAAGAGCAGCCGTCTAAGACTACTCGAATTGACCGTTCCCTCAGAAAATTAGATATCCAGTCGCAGAGCCGATTAGGTATTCCGTATGCTGGGAGCTTACTCAAGAGACCATCATGCCAGACCCTATCTTGGAAATGTCTAAGGATACAGCTATAGCTTCGCCTTGACCTTCCAAGGCTTCGCTCCATAAGTGAGCATACAAAAGAAGATCTCCAAACGAGCGTCCACTGTGAAAACCATATTGGTTATCACTAAGGAGCTCGTTGGATTCAATGTATGCCAGGAGACGATTGTTCAATGCACGCTCCATAACTTTGCAAAGTATGGAGGTGATTGCAATAGGTCGGTAGTTGATATTATCCGCACGGATTCCCTTCTTTGGTACTGGTTGCACGTTAGCCAGCTTCCAGGATTTGGGGACCTTTCCGGATTCCAGAGAGAGTCGATACAGGCGCGTTAGAATGGGAGACAGCTCGGCTGCGCAGTGTTTTAACACAAATGCATCGGGGCCGCTGGCCATATTCACGTCTAAATTCTGCAAATATTTAAGAACCTCCTTTTGGCGAATATGAACGGTACCCATTTTGGGTGTAAACTGAGGTAATTGGGGTGGGACTTTACCTTGACTATTATATAGACGTGAACAATCTGCAAAAATATTAGCAAAAAGGTCTGCTTTCTCTTTTGCGGTGTGGGCCAGTTAACCATCAGGCTTCCTCAGAGGTGGCAGCGATGGGTGATAGAAGTTCGACTCAACCGACTTTATCCTCAAATGTTTGTTTAAGTTCCTCCCAAGTTTCTTTTGCTGTTTTCGCAAGGCGTATATGCACTAGGCATTCAGGTAGCACCATCATGCCAGTCTTAGCTATTGCCGTCTGGTCCTTTTTAACAGCTGCCACATCAGTCGGGTCTGGCGTCTTGCTAATGTATTCCCAAAGATCATCGTAGATAAGAGCCATTTAAATAAATAAATAAATAAAAATATATTTATTTCAGTAAATCAATTACAAATAAGTTGCCGGGGCTTCCCAGAAAGTAATCAGAAGATACTTGTGTTGGGATAGCCTCGCTCTTCCTACGTATTATTAACAGTTTGGATTTACTTTATTAGTTAAGTTTAAATATTACAGTATAAGTTAAAGAAAACATAACGAGATATTAAATTATATTGAAGCAGTTTTAAGGAGAAAAAGTATTCCCAAGTGCTTATATGTGAGTGTGAGTGTGTGTGTGTATGTGTGTGAGAGTGTGTGTGTGTGTGCAGGTGTGTGTACGTTTGTTGTTGTGTGTACCTATGTGTATGTGTGATGATATGCTGTATAAACCGGTTTTTGAAATGTATCAAGTCATTCTTACCAGGATTTCTTCCACGTCAAGGTAGTTGAGGGAAGAAAGCCACTCAGTCAAAGTGATCTTACACTCATAGAATTGCATCTAGTAAATTTTAAGAATACGATTAATTTTATTGTAAGCATAAGGGGCTTGAGCTAAATATTGCCTAGTAGCAAAAAGTGTTCGTGCAGGATATGTAGGAGCTACAACATCGCTCCGTCTTCTACTAAGTTTGGCATGATCTAGAGGTAGCCTTTTGTGATATCTTAGTAGCATGTGTAAAACGTATAGCTTTCTAACAGAGAGCAGTTTGGTACTGTTGTATAGGGTTTCGGTAGAAAACCTAAAGGGCTTACAGTGCATAACTTTGATTAGAGATCTTTGAGCCCGCTCTAGATCTAAGAAGTGAGATTTAGCTGCTCCTCCCCAAACTGAGATGCAATATATTATAACAGACTGGGCTAGCGCGATATATATTTTGTTCAGTAGCTCAGTGCTCATGACATGCCTCAGAGATTTGAAAACCCATATGAGCTTCCTAACCCTACCTATAGTCAATTCTAAGTGCGGATACCAACTTAATCTCTGATCCACAATCACTCCGAGATATTTGAGTTGACTGACTTTTTGGATTGTTGGGCAGTTACAGGTATTAAGGGTAGGTGAACAGCAGGTGTGAATTTTTACTTCAAAACCCGATGAGGGTTGCGTATTTATGTATGGGGAAAAGCATATATAATAGCCCTTAGCCAACAACTAATTTTAGCTAGCCCCTCCTCGGCCACAAGCCTTACTTTGTCCCAAGTCTTGGCTGTAAAGACAATGGCAGTATCATCCGCATAGGTCAGTATCCTACCCCCAGTGCTACGAAGATTACATAGATTATTTATATAAATTAAAAAGAGCGTAGGACCTAGAACACTGCCCTGCGGGACTCCGAATGTAACATTTTCTTCGTCACTAAGAAAATTATCAATTTTTACAGCCTGCCTTCTGTTCTGAAGGTAACTGCTTAGAAGGGAGAGAGCCGTGCCGCGTATACCAATATTTTCCAGCCTATGGGCAAGAGTGGGGAGAGAAACGGTGTCGAAGGCTTTTTTGAGGTCTAGAAAAGCAACAAGACTCTTGTTGCCTTTGTCTACTTCTTTCGTGATTATGGATGTAAGATCCACGATCGCATCTTGCGTCGACATTCCCTTCCTAAAACCGTACTGGGAGGTGGATAAAATATTATACTTATTCAAATAATTTACTATTCGAGAGTTTAATAGCCTTTCAACAATTTTAGAAATGGAGGTCAACACAGAAATAGGTCGAAAGTTGTTATCCGTCGCTATCCCCTCTCTTATACACAGGAGTGACAATAGATCGCTTCAGAAGGTATGGGAAAACTCCTGTTTTAAAACATAGGTTCACAAGGTCAGTGATTAAAGGAACCAAGATTTTCCTATTTTCTTTTAGAAAATGGGTAGGGATTCCGTCCCATCCTGGTGCACTCTGAGAATCCAACGACATCAAAGTATTATCTACTTCCTCGCGGCAGGTGTCAGTCAAAACAAAAGAGGACAAGTGGTTATAATTTACTCTTTTAATTGGACCCGAAGGTACCGAGTTATTTGAGAGAGTCTCCGCTAGTGATGATCCGATGTTAATAAAGTATTCATTTACATAGTTGATAGACGCTTGAGGACAGGATTTAATATTAAGTAAGTCACCATTGCGGCTATTGGGTGGCTTATAATGGGTAATTTCATTAATAGTTGACCAAAGAGCTCGGGGGTTGTGTACCGATGCTTTGATTTTATGTTTATTATATTTGATTTTTAGTTTTTTTATAAGATTTCCACAGAAGGTACGGTAACTTCTATATGTTATTATCAAGATTTGGTTGTGGGGGTTAGATTTAAGTTTTAGGTAAATACTATTTCTCAATCTTATACACCGTAGGGCACCTGGAGTGATCCAGGGTTTTATGGATCTTTTGCCGTTCGAAACAATTACATTTCTAGTGTTTGTCAGGATCGTTGACTTTACCATTTCTATTAGTGCAAAGGCATACGTATCAGGGTCTTTGAAGATGTTAAAGAAAGATACGTCAGTATTCATTCATTTCAATTTGGACTTTCCACGTCGAATAATTAGAGCCACCTTATTGCCTTATCATAGGTGGCATAATTATATTACTACTTGCCATCTCGCTTAATATCTCTGTATTGTCACCACTTCCAACTCTGCACCTGTCCGGCATCAAAAAGGGTTCTGGACCATAACCTGTTGGTTAACCCACTACTTGGGTTATCAACTCACTGCATAGTACACGGACACTTTAATTAATAACAAACAATATAAATCATCATGACACAATGTCAAAATTTGAAAAGTATACAGGAGTAATATTGCATTGACAACAAGTTAATAAAACTCCTTGCCCTAACAGTTAAGACAAATGAAACAAAACATTTGTTAAATAGTTTTATTATTCAGTATAATATAATACTTCACAAATTATTAACTCTAATAATTGTTTTTTATAATTTTTGTTTTTTAAATAACTTATTGTTTTTTTTGATGGTGTGGTAAATTCTGAATCTAACATATAGTTTTTTCAAGTAATCTAAAAGGAAACACTCACACGGCATATCAAATTTACAATCTTTCATACGTTTAAGTATTTCATTGCAAATATTGACAATATTTATTTCAAGATCGAAAAATTCGCTAAACTTTTGCTCGAGCAATTCAATTTTATTTTTTTCAGTATTATTCATACACACAGAACAGTAAACAACCATTATAAATAATAAAATACTACGTTTTACATTAAAATATTTAAACTTGCAACTAACAAAACAAATAACGTGCGTCGCAATGACCCTGAGATTGTCAACTGGCTGTGCCTTTTGACAATCTCTTTTGACAAGTCTCGCCACGTACGCGACAAGCGACCAGTGGTCACGCACACATGCCCCGCGTGCTTGTAGTAGTGCAACCGATTCGTGCGGTTGTATGAACCTTTGTCTCTGTTCCATTTATCTACTCATGTGCCTGAAGCCCTCAATCTCCACATTGAATATGTATCACACAAAGTGTACTGTATAGTCTGTTACATAACAAAAAATACAAAAATTCAATAAAATTATGTACTTCAAAAGCCGAATTTATCAGTGTAATATTAGGTCTTTACCTATGAAATTGCCGTTTTTCACGAAATAAATAAAGCGTAATTTTTTTTATATATTTTTTATTTCTATTAATCAAAATAATCACCCATGCAATCAATGCATCTTTGCCAACGCATTGGTAGCTTATTGATGCCTTTCTTGAAGAAATCAGCTGGACGGGAGGCAACAAATTCTTCAAAGGCATTTTGTACTGCCTCTCGGGTATTGAATTTTTTTCCCGCCAAGAAGTTATCCAAATTCTGGAAAAAGTAGAAGTCTGTAGGCGCAAGGTCTGGTGAGTACGGCGGATGACGGAGAACTTCCAACCCCAACTCTTGTAGCTTGGAGACCGTCTGCTGTGCAGTATGAGGTCGCACGTTGTCGTGCAGGAGCAGTGGAGCCGAACGATTGACCAAAGCTGGTTGGAGACGTGCGAGCTTCTCCATCATTGTGTTCAGTTCTTCACAGTACACATCTGCAGTAATGCTTGTCCCGTTTGGCAAGAAGCTGTGATGAATTACACCCGCGTTAGACCACCAAACAGTGACCATCACTTTTCTAGGGGTAAGTTTTCGTTTAGGGCATTGTTTGGGTGCTGAACCAGGGTCCAACCAACTTGCTGAGCGCTTACGATTGTCAAACAGGATCCATTTCTCGTCACAAGTAACAATGCGGTTCAGAATTCCTTCATTTGTATGCCTGCTGAGCAGTGCAAGGCACGTCTCCACGCGTACTTCGCGCTGGCGGTCATTGAGTTCGTGGGGTACTCATTTGTCAAGCTTTTTTACCTTGCCAATTTGACGCAAATGGACCAATATTGTTTTGATGCTAACGTCGAAAACTGCTGCTAATTCAGCCGTGGATTGAGTTTCATCAGCTTCCACAATTGCCTTTAATTCGTCATTGTCGACCAAAGTTTTCGGACGACCACGGGGTTCATTTTTCAGGTCAAAATTTCCAGAACGGAAGCGGGTAAACCAATAACGGATGGTGCGTTCGTTTGTAGTGTTCGCTCCGTAAACGTCGTTGATGTTGCGTGCCGCTTGTGCCGCTTTGCTGCCACGACGGTACTCATACTCCATAATTACTCGAATTTTTAACTTATCCATGATGACGAAAAATGTTCGAATGCATTGAAAACAAAACACTAACTATTAAACAAATAACGATTTTAGAAAAAGAATTCCATGTTTGTCAAAAAAATTAATTTGAAATTAGAATTATCAGTCAAAAAAAAAAAAATTTTTATTTGAAATGGCCAGTACGGCAAAACGGCAGTTTCATAGGTAAAGACCTATTATAATGCAAGCAATATGCACGTTGTAATAACATTGTTATCCTCAAAATTATTATTAATAGAGAATGAAGCGGGATAAACTAATACGAGAGAAAAAGAAGGAGATAAGCTAAAAAGATCTACAGAGTCTTTTATGCGCAGTTTGGTTTACAAGTATTAAGTGATTAAGTTGGTAACTAAATTTAAAGTTACTACATGTAACTTGTGTGTACAATAGGATTAAGTTGTTAAGCTCATAAGTTCAATGAAGATAAACAGTGATGTCAAGGAATTCGTCAATTCTATACTTAGATATATGGTAAACAATGACATATTACATATAGAAAGGTTATCCACTCTCAAAAATGGCAACGCAAACGCAAGGCATTTGCCCGCTATTTGACAGTCTTGTGCAACCCAGCGTCACGGCTAAACATCAAACGAAACTTATTCCCTATTCTGTGTTTTAATCACCGTACAATGCCTTCTTGTGTGTTTAAACAGTGCATTAATTACACTGTTGCTGTTAAAGATAGAATAAACGTTTATTTTCATGCGAAAGTCTTTTTTTTATAACTATCTTATTTATTATATTATTTTGCTATTTAAAATGAGGTTTTAAAATTGACATGGCTATTCGTTTCAACAAACTCGAAGAGCAAGATGTAATATGATTTTGTATGTGGGAGTAAAAGAGTCAACGCTATAGAGTTTCGACAATTTACGTAATACGTCACGTACGCTCGCGACCAATTAGTGCGAAGCAACGTCACGAAGTACATAGGTATCTCTTCCTACAACAAGTGAACCGTATTATTCTTTCCTTCTCCCACAAATTATATTACTCTATATATCGGGTAGGTATCTATAGTTACGCGGACGCCGTTTTTTTGTGCAGTAATGTTGGGGTATGACTTGCCTATATGTAATATGTCATTGGTGGTAAACGAGTTTTTTGTCAAATTCAGAGAATAATTTGTTTAGAAAATATAAATCTCTACAAGAATAGATTTTTTCAATTTTTGAAAACAAAAAGAGAAAATGCGAAATAAGTACGAGCTCAAGCCGCCAACCGCTTTGTCAACTTAACTTAACTAAAAAATCACGTCCAAATGTGTTAAGTGAGAAGCCCCGCCCGCCTACTTATACGAAAAATAGAACGAATCCAAATCCACTTAATCACTTGCGTCCTACATTTTACCTTACCACTTGTCACTTAATTAACGGTTTACACGTAATTTTTTACTTAAAATTTATACACCAATTTAGCCACTTAACGCGTGTAAGCCAGCCATTAGGGCCAAACCAAATAAAGATAAAACGAGAACTGTCATATCATTAGTTTTAACAAATTTAATGAAAGAAAAAAATGTGTGACAAGTTTGCCGGGTGCCGTTTGAGGGTGTTCGTCGTTTGGATAGTTGAGGGGTGGGGGGAGACTTGCCCAGCTAACAGATGTAGATAAGAATAATTTTGTAAAGACATAAAGAGACATTGTGAAATTTAAAAAAAGTTATACCCGTCAAACTTGACAAAGTTGGCTGCAATTTAGTCGGAAGCCCTACAAAGCGTCAAATCTGTCTGGTTCGGACTAGCTCACGTATCAGACACATATCTCTCTACAGGACTGGTGTCATCAGCGTAACCAATAATGCCTTCTGTCCATATCTGCGTGGTTTGTGAAGATAACGATGACTAAACATTGTATACCATACCCCATCTTACCCAAGGGGGTACACCGTCTTGACCAATATGGATGGAGCAATATGGTTCAAAGTAGTTACTTTTATAAAGTTGATATTTCTATAAGAAGAATTGTATTTTTTGGTTTTAACGGAATTTGAATTTAATGAAAGAAAGACTGATATTTTCTTAATAAAAGCTCCTACAATGAGCAATTAAAAACAGAAGGTATTATTTATGAAATCCCCGTCTCGCCTTCCCCTACCATAATCTACATCCGGCAACAATGTAGGATATGGATTACATGGAGTAACTGAAAGCAGCTGCGTAATCTTCGGTCTGAGTTTATCTACTCAGTAAACATGCGTAATTAAAGTAAGATCATGTTATGATTAAAAATTACTGTAGGTCACACGTTTATTATAAGCTGATTATTTTAGCAAGTAAATCGCCACTCTTGTTTTACAAACGTATTTCGCCGTATGTTCTAATGAGGCTACCGTACGCGGCGTGTACTGTATGACTTGTAAGCATGTGCTTGTGCTTTAATGAGTTTCTTCTCAACACTGATATATTTGCCCCGGTGTCGACTAAGAACCTCTCGCCACTTTGTCGGTTGGCTAAAATAAGGCGGTCGTAGGGGTGAATAGCACAAAGTTCCGCCTTGGTTTCTGCTAATTGTATTTAGTTTCCCTGATACTTCCGTTGCTTGATCTAGTTTTTCCAGGCACATGGTGGTTGACATTTACCATATGCCTTTTCTTTGAATCGCCTATGATATTGCCTTGATTAACACACAGACCTTGATTACGATACCTTGATGCACTTCTTGACCTTGATCTTGAACGGAATTTACTGCGTCGATACTACTTTCGTTTTCGGCGCGTAGTGCAGGGATTTCAATTTTCATCTGTGTCAGCTGGTTTGTAAGGCTAGTGACCTCGTTAACTGCATTACTTGCAGAACTCGTCTTTGAGTTTTCAAATATCATGTCTGCCATTTCACTCATATTTTTTAGTGTTGCGTTTTCTGAAACTGTAAGGATGGATTTTATGGTATTCGGGAGTTGGCTTAGCCATAACAACCGGATTGTGTCGTCGTTAGTAATGCCTTCTACTAGTTCCTTCATTTGACGCAGCAACTGAGATGGTTTTTTATCACCTAGCTCGATTTCGTGGAATAAGCGTTAAAACTTCTTTTGCTTTGATTCTTCGTAACAAGAAATGAGGCGGTCTTTAATTGTTTTTTTTTATTTATTTATTTATTTCGGAAACAAACAGTTACTATAAAACACAATACTATAATTAATCTTATTTCAACATTAACCAGCTAAGTTTCCATAGCTAAAGTATTACATTTACAGTTTACAGTCGGTGAAAAAAAAAACAAGAACACAATTCAAACGCTTAAACTATTTAAGTACAGATAAATGTGTAACAAAAATTACATACCTACAATATAAATCACAATCAATAGTGTAATTAATTTTGATACACTTATATATACTACAATCAGATCATAGTGGGCAGTTGGCCACTTTTGATATTGGGCTAAAAAAGACTTTAAAAAGAGAAATTACCTTTATACCCATGAATGAGAGACGGCTTGAAACATTTAGGAAAAATGTATTTGAAAAAACATTTAAATTAGATTACTGTGCAGATCCTATTACTCAATATAACTCTATTCATAATATAATTAGAAATGAATATGACTCTGTTTTTAAAAAAAAGAAAATATGTATAAATAATAATTTATTTAGGTTTAGTGACTGGGCAACAGTGGGAATATGCAGAAGTAGAAATAGATTATATGAATTGTACAGTGAAAGAACTTATAATCATAATAAGACATTTTATGAATATGTTAAAAAGTATTCAAAATTATTTAAACGAGTTTGCAGTGTAGCTAAATCTAATTACATTAATAATAAAATTAAATATAGTACTAACATTTCAAAAACTGCATGGAATATAATTAATCAGGAAACTGGGAAAGCAAAAGAACCACACACCAAATATAATTTAAAAATTAATGATAAAGTGTTGTCAACTGACAAAGAAGTTGCTGAAGCATTTGAAAATTTTTTTACTGCCATCCCTGTGTCAACTACTTCGAGTATTAATTCATGTTCCACTCTTGCACAGTCACTGCTAACGGAAAATGTAAATTCATGCAATATTGATTTTATTTTTAAACATGTTACTGTTCCACAAGTTTTAAATGCATTTAAAAGCATTAAAGTAAAAAATACTGCCGATTTAGATGGGATTTCTGTTAAAATTATTGAATCTGTCATTGATGGTATAGCCCCGTACTTAGCCAGTATATTTAATGACTGTGTTGATAATGGTGTTTTTCCTGATTTAATGAAATTGAGTAAGGTCATTCCAATATTCAAAGCAGGTAGTATGTCTGACCCTAATAATTTTAGACCTATATCTATACTACCAACGCTCAGTAAGATTTTTGAAAAATTAATTTTAAATCAATTACTTTCTCATTTTTACGGTAATAGTCTAATGAATTTTAAGCAGTTTGGTTTCACGCGGGGTCGCTCAACAACCGATGCCGGTGTTGAGCTCATAAAACACGTATTCAGCGCCTGGGAGGAGTCGTGTGATGCTATTGGTGTCTTTTGTGACTTGTCCAAGGCGTTCGACTGTGTGGATCATACTACTCTACTCATGAAACTGCACCATTACGGCATTAAAAACCGAGCGCTTGCCTTCATTAAATCATATATTTCTAATAGAAAACAGAAAGTTGCAATAAATGGAGAAAAATCATCAGGATCGGCAGTGACAATGGGTGTGCCCCAGGGCTCAGTTCTTGGTCCTTTCCTATTTTTAGTTTATATTAATGATCTGCCATCGGTCGTTAAGAATCAATGCGAGGTCATATTGTTTGCTGACGATACTTCCTTCTTGTTTAAAATCAAAAGACAAGAAATTGACTATCGAGCGGTGAACAAATGCATCTCTAACACAGAGCAGTGGTTCTCAGCTAATAATTTGCTCCTCAATGAAAAAAAAACGAAATGTGTTAAATTTACATTGCCAAATGTCAAACAGGTAAACACAAACATTGTAGTTAAGAGCCAGGAACTGACTCCTGTAAACTCAACTGTATTTCTGGGCATAACCTTAGACGCCAAACTGCAGTGGGGACCGCATGTTGATGGTTTAGCGAAAAGGCTTGGCTCTGCCGCATATGCTGTTAAAAAAATTAGACAAATTTCAAATGAAACAACTGCTCGATTAGTCTATTTTGGTTACTTCCACCGCCTCATGACATATGGTATTCTGCTGTGGGGGAGTGCTGCCGACATCGATGCTATATTTATTCTGCAGAAAAGGGCTGTTCGCGCAATCTATCAGCTCGGTCCAAGGGTGTCACTTAGAAGTAAATTTAAGGAAATAAATATTCTTACCTTCCATTCACAATATATTTTAGAAAACTTAATGTATGTTAAAAAGAACATAACCTTGTTCAAAAGAAAAAAAGATCTGCACAATGTTAACACAAGAGGAAGAAATATGCTGGCAGCTCATAATAGCAGGCTTCATAAAGTCACTAACTCATTCATGGGTCAATGTATACGCTTTTATAATAAGGTTCCTGAGGATATCCAAGGTCTTCCTACTGACAAATTCAAAGAAACTATAAAGGAGAAGTTGTGTGCTAGAGCATATTATAAACTATCCGATTATTTGGATGATAAAAGCCCTTGGGTATAATCCCCTCATTAACAGGATTGTACTAGTATTTGTAACAATAGAGTAACGAAATTTGTAACGAAGAGTTCTTCGTCCCGATGAATATCTAAAGCGTCATTGTCACTAAAGTACGTCTTCTTATGGTAGCGTCGGGTGACGGGTCGTTCACTTCCCTCTAATATGGTTGAGGAGGGCGATGGCTGGATCCCGCGTTAACTCGTGAACGGGTGCCGTTTGAGGGTGTTCGTCGTTTGGATACTTGGGGGGAGGGAGACTTGCCGAGCTAACAGATGCAGAAAAGAATAATTTTGTATAGACATAAAGAGACTGTAAATTTATTTTGAAAAAAAAAAAAAATATACCCGTGAAGTTTCTTGCCAGTTCTTCTTCACGAAGGTTTTTTTTTCGAACTGGTGGTAGAATCATGTTTTATTTGACGTCAATAAGAACAAGTAATTGTCAATGTTGAGAAATAAATATTTGAATTTGAATTTGAATTTGAATTTGAATTCCCACTATCTATATTAACAAATGAGAAAGCAGTATTTTACCTATACTATTTTTAAATTTACTGGAAGAGAGGTGAAAAATATCAACATCGTTTAATAGTTTATTTTGTAAATTACATGATCTATTAATGAAGCAATTAGTAGCATAATTTGTTCTTGAAGGATTCAATGCAAAAGTACGTCTATTTCTCGCATTTAGACGGGGCAGAGAAATCTTATTCTGCTCAACAAATATGGAGAGTCAATATCACTACGTATAATTTTATAAAGAAATATTTGATCTTGCACACTTCGCTTAACAGTAAGGCACGTAAAGCTAACTTGCTCATCCGAAAAACGTGATACATAACGGCGGTAATCAAAGCGTTTTTGAAATTTATTTTGGATTTTGTTAATCTCATCAATATATTTGCCATAAACAGGGTTCCAGACAGCAAAAGCATACTCAAGGAGAGATCTGACCAAAGAGTTAAACAATATTATGAGAGTATGGACATCTTTAAAATCCCTACAGACTCTTAATAAAAATCCCAACATGCGGTACGATTTATTTGCAACATGTTCAACGTGAGAATCGAACAACAGTTTTGAATCTAACAAGACTCCTAGATCCCTTACAGTAGTCACTCTAGACATTGCTTGGCTATGAACATAATAATTGAAAACTATTGGTTTTGTTCTCCTAGTAAACGATATAATATTACATTTTTTTACATTTAAAAATAATAGATTTTCATTGCAATAATGACACAGCCTATTAAGATCATCTTGTAACTTTATGCAGTCAATCGAGTTACCTTTTCTGCAAATTTTATTATCATCTGCATAAAGTAAAAACTTTGTTTCTCTAAATACATTGCTGATGTCATTAATATAAATATTGAAAAGTAACGGGCCAAGGTGGGATCCCTGAGGAACTCCCGAAGGACCAGGAATAAACGTGGAACAGTGTCCCTTCACTGTAACTGCTTGACTTCTGTCACGCAGATATGATGTCAGCCAACGTAAAAGATCTCCATGAATTCCTATGTTCTCAAGTTTGTGGATTAAGACGTTATGAGAAATTTTGTCAAAGGCTTTTGTGTAATCTGTGTAGACTACATCTACTTGTCCACCTCCATCCATAGCATTTAATACGCAATCCGAAAATTCACACAAATTACTCACAGTTGACTTTTTAGTAATAAATCCATGTTGTTGTTCTATAATTATCGGCCTCAGCATCGGATTATAATATTATAAATAAAGAGTTCAAATAATTTAGGGATCACACTCAATTTAGAAATTAAAATTGGACGATAATTAGAGATATCATGCTTGTTTCTATTTTTGTAAATCGGAACAACAAAGGATTTTTTCCACACTACAGGCATGAATCCTAATTTTAATGACAAATTAAAAAGTATATGCAAAGGTTGAGCGAGACTAAAATAACATGATTTTAAAAATACAGGAGGTATAACATCAGGCCCTGCAGTATTGCGAATATCAAGTAGTTTTAGGTGTTTTTTTATAGTAGCAATTGATATATTTATTGTAGAGATATCCAAAGAGCATGTGGATATGTTATTATTTTCATTGCTTGAAGTCGGAGTGGTACCGGAGTGGAGTTTGGTCAGAAAGGACAAACTAAAGTGGTATTTTTTCTAATATTTTTACCGTCAGAGGTGCGTACATTACCCAGGAAAATAGTATCGGGAACATCAACAGAGCTTTTCTTTGACTTAACAAACTTCCAAAATTGTTTAACATCCACTCTGATTATAGATTCAATTTTATTTGTATAATGTGAGTAAGTTTGTTGGCTTACACTTTTTTGGCGCTCTCGAAGTAATGAAAATGTTTTATAGCCGCTGTAATTGCCAAAACGTTTCCAACGTTAGTGGTACTTCAGCTTTTTGTTTATAATTTCTATCAGAGAGGCAGTGTACCATATTGGATACTTGGGAGACCCAGATATTAACTTAGTGGGGACATGATGTGATATTATCGATTCTATAATTTCATAAAATCTGTCAACGATTGCGTCAAGTCTAGTACTTTTAAGCTCCATATGCCAATCAATCTTTTGCAGGGATGCATTAATTTCGCAGTAATTCGCAGAGTGAAATAGACGCACAGTACGAGGTGGTGGGCGCAACGCAGCAGCCAACTGTCCTTCAGTAACCGCCACACTTAGCGCAGGGTGGTGCGGGTCTTATGCCCCCAACGGATTACTCAGTCGATCTACGACCCACTCGCATGAGCTGATAACCAGATCTAGTTGCCTGTCATTAGAATTATTGATCAAGTTATATTGACGTAAACTGTTAGAACTCAAAAAATTGGACAGCGACTCTACCAACGTGCTCCCTGTGGGATTCAACAACGTAGCTGAGGATTTATCGAACACCCACTGAGCATGGGTTATATTGAAATCGCCTAAAATTAAATATTCATCATCTGGGTTACGTGTTATGTTATCTGACACACTCTCATAAAAGGAAATAAGGTCATCATTTTGCGACACGCCGTGAGGAAAATAACAACAATCCACACGAAGGCGTTTTGTGGACCTATTAAAAATTAATTTAAAACTAAGAGATAGTATATCAGCAGATGAAGAGTTTGAGGACGCCCCCACCACGAGTGTCTTGCTGCTGTTCGTAGTTACGATCACACCTGTACACGTTATACTTTTGGTCAAAGAGCTCACCATCAAAGATACTCGGCAGTAACCAAGTCTCAGTTACGCAAATCAAACCGGCATCACACAATAGAACTATGTAGAAACTCGCTAGTTTTGGTCCTTCGACCGAGAACATTTTGATAAATTATAGGTAAATTATTATCCATTATGCCCTACGGGATATATATGTAACAATAATAAATAATAAAATAGACAATTATACATATGCAGTTAAAGTAATAAAAAATCATTGCTTCATCAACAAATAAATATAAAATTGAATAATAGTCCTTTATAAGATTAAGAAATTTATATGTTAGGCATATTTTAAGACTAAAATTGTTATTTTCATAATTTATCGCATGAAAAGGTATTTTATTAAGTTTAAATTGTGATACTCCATACGAAATAAAATTATTGACGGTATAATCGAAATAAAGAGAAACAGACGTGTATATAATAGTAAATAAATTGAATCCCTCAAGAAGTCGCTCATGCAAATAAATAGCGTCGAGCAACGACCAATCGCAAAAGCTAAATTTCCTCTCTACCAATCCAAATACGGTAAGCAAACACATGCACAACAAAATACACAGCAATTAGTTAAGCAGTATGTCAAAGAATGTAATACATGATATAACTACAAGGCAAATTACAACTACTTTAAGTTTTTTAAATCGTCTTCCTGACTTATAAGCACTACGGGACTTGTATCTGTTTTACGTATAAAAATTGAACACTTCTTCACCCACACACTCCGATGAAAAAATTTTCACCCTTTTTAACAATTGCTTATTTTTCACAGTTAAATGTTCATTAAAGTAAATACGTGTAGAGATTCCGGTGAAACCGATATCGCTTGCCAATAATACGTTCTTCATATTCTTCAACACGTCGTCTTTCTTAAATCGTGACATAAAACAAACAATAACCGGGCGAAGCTTTTTTGAATCTTTAGTTTTTGAAGCTACGCGGGTGATGAAGTCGATGTCCCGTGTTGGATCATGTTCGATTTACTCATGGAAGCTAGCTTAGCTAACGTTTCCATTAAATTTTTTTAAAATTTTCGCCTTTCGTTTCCGGAGTACCTACTATTTTGATATTGTAGCGCCTTGCCCGCTGCTCTTTCGTGTTCATATCAAATGAAATGTTTTCCAAGCGTGTTTTCAGTTCTGTGACGTTTCCTCGAAAGACTTCTTGAGATTTGTATTTAGACTGTAACGAGTCCAGTCTTTTGAGAACTGCATCATACTGCTTGCTCATATGCTTCACAGACGTTTGCAGAGTAGAAAAATCATTTTTATTTCTGTAAGTGTTAAAGGAGGCAGATACCGTCCCATACATTTCTGGGCTATGGTGTTAACAACTTGGAAATAGTGTTTTCTATAAGAAACATACATTTGAAGTGTTCACCTAAAATTTGAAAACATTTGTATTTCTAGAAGTTAAGCTATAAGATATTTTAGTAGTGTCATATAAAGTTTCATTAGCTTATGAGAATGTTATTTTAAAGTATTTCGTTGGACTTTTCAATAAATTACTTAAATAAACTATACTTAATTATGTCCCAAAACGAATCGTGTATGTATTTCACCCCTTGTATGCTCCCCAAAATAGCATAAACATTTATCTTAACCACTATCTTGTTCACTTTGAAATTATTCGCAGGAATAAATTACTTACTGCTTCAGTCATACGCTATTGTCAAATCACAACCAATATTTCTTCATTTAAAAATCATCTGCCAACAGTAGCACAGCGACCAAACGCAATGCCACAGTTAACACAAGGATCCATGTCGAAATGCAAAATCGGGTATCCAAGGGAACAAATCTAATATTCGTCGTGTAAGGCGGGTTGTTGGGATCCGGTAGGCAAGCAGAAAGTATTCGAGTAAAGAAGAATCGTAGTTAGTCCGTATAACAAGCGTAAGTCGTAAGAAAATAGGGAAACCACAAAACAACTCAAGCGCATGGAACAAAGCCAAACAAACGAGTATCAGAATGGCAGCCATTTGACAGCATGATTGAGTGAGTGACTCGTCAATCACGTACGTGGCGTTCGTTCTTTTCGCTCGTTATTGGGGGAAAAAATCAGTATTGCCGACGTTAAAACTAAATTCCACTCATAAAAATCACAGTGAAATTACATATTTTGAATTTATTTCATTTCCAGAAATTAAATCGTTCGCGGTTTATTATATTTATAATAAGGTTAATATAACTTATTTTTTGGCATGAATTTCCACCTATTAACTGTCTAGCCCACGATTACTCAGCCTCCTTTATGCTAGACAAAGCGGATTGTATTTCGGATTTAAAGATACGGCGGACCTCTTCTAGAGCTACGAGCTGCGGTTGCGCAGTCATTGTTTCAGTTGTCATAGGCTTAGGACGAACGGAAACATTCCTTGTTTGTGTATCATCTTTATTACATTTAGGTTGATTCATTCTACAACCAGGACAGACCAAGGTTTTTTTTAAATTCTAATCAGGCGGATCAGGCCGCCAACTTTTAGCTTTTGCCGGTAGAGCACATTGTATATGATAGTTGTCTTTACAATCAGTGCAAATAAGCTCGGCACCTTCAACTACTTCGCCACAACAGATGTAAAGCATTCTTTAAACCAATATGACTCTTAAGTCGCTTTGAATAAAGCTCAGTAAATGTAACTGTAAATGTAACGTGCAGAATAGTATCGCTAATTTTGCCTTGTGACGTCACAACTTGCTGGTCTCGTGGCTATAGCGCTCAACCACTGCGCGACGATCCCAGGTCCAAATCCACGGCGACAGGGAAAACAAAAATACTTTATATTTAATGTCTTGTTGTTCTTCAAAATTGGCGCAGTGACGTTGTTGGATGTATCAAAGGACAGCCCCCTTCATGTGACGTTGTAATATTAAATCTCGCTTCTCGCTCTGAACGCCCACTAGGCGGAGCAACATGTAAGAATCGCACAACAACAAACGACTCCGGAATCCGGAGGAATCCGGCCTACAAAGTGTAAATAGATCGAATTGAAGCTATTCAAAAGAAATTTCTGAGATTTATACAGTACAAAAGTCGGAAATACGATACTGATTATGTTTCACGCTGCAGGCGTCACCATATTCTTCCGCTGTATATTCGTAGGGCGATCGCGGATATTTGTAACATTACAAAAATTGCGAATAGTTTAATAGATGTTCCTGAGCTCTTGTCTGTGATTAGTATTCGTGCTCATAATAAACAATACAGGAACCCTAGCTTTTTACACATCCCATTCGCTAATACTAACTATAGGCAGAACACATTCTCTATACGAGCGTGCAACTCGGTGAACAAAGCAAACCGGGAACTGAAAAATTTCGATTTATTTCGCGATAGTGTTTCAGGCATCAGAGCCGCACTTACCGGGCACTTCTTTTGGAGCACAGAGCGTCAATGAAAGATTATTTTTCAAATATTATATAGCTACATCTTTTTATTCTTATTATTTTATATGTTGTATATTTTATTGCGTACTTAACTTTATATACCACACCAAAATCTATATGTGAAAAGTTCTCTGTGGCCTTGTTTATTTTATTCCACTTATTATAATTCTGTAACAATCTGTAAGTTTTCCTTGTTAATAAATAAATAAATATTTCAGATTTCCAACACTTTGGAAATCATTATATTTGGCTTTGTAAGGGGTCGTAGAGTTGACACAAATTCATTAACTACAGATCTCACTTACACTTTATGGAATTTTATTTTATTTTATTTTATTTTTAATTATTTGGAAAACATACAGTGTTCTTATAGCTAGCTTAATACTAGAAAATTAACTAGACACCAATTATTAGTTTTCACATATCATAAACTGTATAACTTGAGATAGAGCTAGGTACATATATAATACACACAAAATAAAACAAAAAACACAAATACACAAATATTACAAAACAAAAACAATTAAAAACTCAATCAAATGGATCCGGGAACGTTATCAAAACATTGATTAGTAATTTTAAGCCTGACTCTTTCTACGGAAGAATTAAAAATGTCAATCTCTGGTAAATTTATTTTGTTTATCAAGTTTGAGGCCCTTACAAAAAATTTATTTTGCCGATAATTAGTACAGCTATGCGGAACATGCAGAGTAATATGTTGTCGGGATGACCTTGTTGGGACTTTCAGGCCCAATTGGGCAAGGAGGTAAGGAGAATCAATCTTGCATTGTGCAATCTTGATAACCTTGACAATATCCGCGATTTGGCGTCTTACGTAGAGGGGTAAAATGTGATAACGCCTACATCTGGACTCGTAGCATACATCTTGGACTCTACTTTTGAATTGAAGATGTCTCATAAATTTACGCTGTATGGTTTCAAGCCTGCCGATGTAAATGTCATACAATGGACTCCAAACTTGTGAGCAATATTCAAGGATACTACGCACATACGAACAGATTTATTAATTTTTATAACTTTTATGCTATTAAATTGGGAACTAGAGCGTAAAATAAATCCTAATGCCCTATTAGCTCGATTAGCAATATCATCAATATGTCTATCATAAATTAATTTGCAATCGTGAACAATACCCAAGTCACGTATTTCATTAGACATTTTAAGAACTTTGCCTTTCAGTAAATACTCGATACGTAACGGGATTTTCTTCCGAGTAAACCTGACCACATAACACTTTGAAACATTAATATCAAGTCTGTTAATATTGCAGTATTGTTCAAACCTAATTAAATCTTCCTGCAACAATGTACAGTCCCGGCGATCAGCAACACTCTTAAAGATTTTCATATCATCCGCGTATAACACAAATATTGAATATATAAAACAGTTAGAAATGTCGTTTATAAATATATTAAATAAAAGAGGGCCCAGCAAGGATCCCTGTGGGACACCAGAAGGCATGCGGATGAAAAACCATTCAACACTACGGCCTGGGACCTGTTCTCAATGTAGGACTTGAACCATCTGAACAGAATGCCGTGAATTCCCGCCCTCAGTAGTTTTTGTAGTAATACGCTATGGTCAATGCGGTCAAAACACTTCGCGTAGTCCGTAAAAATGGTATCCACTTGGCCTCCAGAGTCCATGTTGACCGTTGTGTAATTGATAAAAGATTAGATGTTGTAGATCGCCGTTTAAGAAAACCGTGCTGCTCAGAGATGAAGTAAGGTTTTAGGTTACTGTAAACTTGGGTGTATATTAAGCGTTCAAATACCTTTGCAAATATACATAATTTAGAGATCGGCCTATAGTTACAAACATCATTTCTCTTCTCATCAATGACTCACATTGTCTCATTTAAACCAGAATTTGAAAGCTACGGTCACTTTGGGTACACTAGAATAATTTTTAGTAAGTTAAGAGATGTTGTTCGAAACTGCGTTTCTTTGAAAATACATTTATTGCGCCCAATATAAACAAAAAATTGTATGTGTTAAACTATTTTCAAATTGTTATTAAATGCGCTACTTTTTCATGTTACTTGCCAAAATAACGCAGTACATTTCTTTTAAGTACAGGCAGTTAAAGTAGGGTGAAAAACTAATTTTGAATACTTGGGTCTGCATAAAATGACATTCTCGTTTAAGTCGGAGCAGTAGGCTTAAAATTTAATGTTACAGATTACAGAAGTACTATTCAGGAGGTCGTAAGAAAAGAAAAATTGACAAAAAGTAAAGATTTGTAGCAACAGCAGTTAAAAGACTGACACAGGGTGTACATTTTTCCGAAAAACCTAAACTGCACTATAATTAGAAAAATACATGACTTAATTTTTTTATATATATTTTTGATAACTGTTATGACCTAGCCTGTCACCCTGTACATGCATGTAGCATAGATCACCATCGTTCATACATTGCAGTCTTATTTATTTTCAATTAAACCTTTAGAAAATACCGTTAAGTTATATTCAAAATATTTTTGTAGTTTTAGAAATTAATTATTCAGTGTATTAATATCTAAGATAAATATTTGAATTTGAATTTGAATTTGAAGAATCTTCAAATTGCTACATTAGATTGAAATGAAATGAAGTATTTAATGAAATGAAATGAAATATTTAATGAAATGAAATATTTATTTCTCAACATTGACAATTACTTGTTCTTATTGATGTCAAATAAAACATGACTCTACCACCAGTTCGGAAAAACCTTCGTGAAGAAGAACTGGTAAGAAACTTCACGGGTAAAATTAAACACAAAGATCATTTAAAATTAAACTAAGTATACGAGTATCACAAATAGTTTATCAAAAAATTTTGAATTGTTTTGGTCTTTGTATTACGATACATCCCCGATCTGCCCCTTGAACGTGGATACGTAGGTATATAAAAGAACGTTATCGGTGTCTGTTTTCTGGGAACGCGAAAGTAAGGTTGAGCCTTATGCGCGGTTTACACGCGTTAAGTAGTTAAGTTAGTAACTACAGTTAAAGTTAAAAATTACATGTAAACAGTCAGTTAAGTGACAAGTGGTAAGTTAAAATTTAGTACGCAAGTGATTAAGTAGATTAGGATTCGTTCTATTTTTTTGATAAGTAGGTGGGCGGGGCTTCTCAGTTAATACAGGTAAGTGCTGCTGAAGTCGACAAAGCGGTTGGCGGCAAGAACTCGTACTATATTGCATTTTTTCCTTTTTTTCTAAATTTCAGTTTGAACTCTAAGTATTTAGACTCTACTTTTAAATTTGTTGAAGAATATTTAAAAATAGGAATGCTTGTTGAATATATGCAGTAAAACTTCAGAAAAAAACGATGTCATCTACAGATTCTAATTTCCGAAATAAGTTATTTTCTGAATTTGTCCAAAATAACACTAGTCATAAATCTAATTACAGTTTGACGAATTCCATAAGTTATTGACCGTCGATCTATAATCGACTATGAGCTGAACTACTTAATTCGTTTGGACAAACAAGTGCGATGCAGTAACTTAAATTACCAACTTAATGCGATGCAGTAACTTAAATTACCAACTTAATGCGATGCAGTAACTTAAATTACCAACTTAATGCGATGCAGTAACTTAAATTACCAACTTAATGCGATGCAGTAACTTAAATTACCAACTTAATGCGATGCAGTAACTTCTTATACGTGTAAACCACGCAATAGTCGGCTTCAGTGACCTACCTTTTAAATATCAAAACACCTTCAAAAATGCCGTCTAGAGCGTTCCCGATTGTAAAAAGTACTTTTCAACCACTAAGTAAAAAAAAGTTTATTCTTACTCCGAAGTTCCATATTTAATTTACTTTTTGATTCTACAATATTAAAATGTAAATTAATGGGAGGGGAGGAGGCTGGGCAGTTAGGCGTGAGTTTATAATATTCTTGATTTTTAAATCGACTTTAGTATATAAATGTTACTATACTTCATATAATACTCTCGCATTGCCTAGGGATTTATTATTAAGACGAAATGAATTCAAATTATAAAACTCAAAGTCGAGAAGAAGCCCATATTCGTCGGTTAGCTCGAAGAACTTTGATAAAGTTAGAAGCTATAAAGAAACGAATTACAAAAAAAACTTTGGTCAATAGTTCTGATCTGCTCCATACATTGACTGCCCATTGCTTACGTCACAGAGTTTACGTGACCTTGGATTTAGAATCACCGGCGTCAATTAAATTATACATTTATCAATTGCTATTTATTAAAAGTATGCTTTTATCGATACATTAATAAAAGGGAAATAAACTTAATTTATTAGAAGCCATTTACATTTTTTATTAGTCTAGAACTTACGTTGTACGTCGATCGGGAGCGGTCCAACGCGGCAATCCTGGCAGCCTTTTGGCTACTTTGCCCGATGTATAATTTAATTTGATTATTTGCTTAGGTTGTATTCTATCTAATCACACAAACAAATATTATTCTTCTCTGTCCCATTGTAAATATTTGTGTTCGTATCTAGCATTGAGTTACGTACTAGAGAAGCTATTCAAAACAAATTCTGTGTCATATTCCATTTTTACCTATTCAATCATTTATTATTAGATGCAGCGCTACAAAAAATTTAAGTTGTCTAGTCAAATGATTCAAACATGCAGCGCTTGGATTGCTACAATAATGTTTAACATCTCTCGACCAATCAACGAATTGAAATTTGTCATACCAATAGATTATACGAGTGGTACAGAATGGACAAAATATTAAAATTTTACCTAACTGCATAGAAAATGAATATATATTTTGTAATATACGTAAATGAACATTAAAGTGGATATATATACGATAGCTTAGGCGTAATTAAGTAAAAATATTATTTTAACTTTATTTACCTCATTTATATATAAATTGCCCATACATTAGATTTCCTGAGATAAAAGCAGGCCTCCGTCACTCTTTGTACTAATTTTACCCGACTGCAAAGAGAGTTTTTCACGCCTATCTATGTATGTAATATTTTTTCTTACCTCGTATTGGAGACTCGGCTGGGTGAATTTTTATGATCAAGGCATCGTTAGATTTGCTGAGGCAAATGTTCTTACTGTTTTTGTCGAGCGTTAACCTACATGAGAATTTTATTTCTTTTGTGTACTACTAATATGGTATAAATGAAGTGCATTTTAGGGCCAGCGGTTCTTACGATGATGTCACGGTAATAATGTTCATTATCTCTGGTTATAAAATGAGCTTGTAAACGTAAGGGTCGGGTGATGCAGAGAACAATTCTAGTTATTTGCGTGTGAGCATTACTTGCAAGTGTCAGTGGTACTGCTGGTGAATTGAAACAAAACTATTGCTATACTATTGTTATAGGTTATGTGACTGTAACTCATGAACTAGTTTTTTTGGTTCACATACATACATACATACAAACGCTCGAATTACATAACCGTCCTTCTGAAGCAGTGGGGTAATGATCAGTTACATCTAAGTCATCCCTATATTATAGTTCACCACCACTACGTATTCATTCTGTGCAGTTAACTTTTCTTAATCTATGACCGTTGATCTATGATTTTCATACAAAATGCCCGGTTCAATAGAAAATAATGTACAAAAATGGTTTTTATTCGTTTTAACTAAAAATTTTGTTTACTTTCCGATAATAACTTACTCCACTATCTTTTTTATTCACAGTAGATTGGTTTTTACAAGTTTTTAACACGCAGATCGGCAATTTAAATATTTGTTTTGACATTAAGTCGGCACCCGTTCGCTAAGAGCGGTAGCGAGTGACTGAATGAGTTGTTGCCGGTCGGCAACAAAACACTGGGACAAAAAGCTGGTTTGCGGTGTCCATTCTATACGCTAGTAATAGTAGTTCAATGGTATCTAGTTTATTTACTCGACGGGGGCTTATCTTTTCTTTGTTTTAATTTTAATTAGAATTATAAATAAAAGTTATTCAATAACTGTATTTTCTCTAATATTTGCCCGTTCTAGAAGAAACTACCTCATTATTTGAGGTCAAAATAATAAAGCTTTTCAAGTAAACTTAGAATCAGCGATTTTGAGTTGTCAATATTTTCCTAACATACACGAGTATTCTAGGTGACAAGAAAAACAAACGTCATAAATGATGAGCTTTACCGGAAATGAAATATTGTTGTAAGTTCCTTTATCAACAACCTCGTTCGATTTCGTTGCTCATCAATATCAACAGACTGATTAAACCTTAGTAATATGTTTTATATATGATGTAGATTTGTAGGAATTAGGTTGACGTCAATACATTATAGACTTATCGAACTGATTGAAATATAATGTGTTGAATTTATTGAATTTTTGTGGTATATTTAATATTATAATAAAAGAAGTTTAAATCCCGAGACAAACACACCAACTCTATGGCCCCAAAGTAAACAGAGCTTCTGCTATGGATGACTATACGGCGAGGGGGGTGGAAACCCAGAATAAACATACATTTATAAATACAAACATTTATGTTCGTCACACAAATTAGTGCCGTGACCAGGACTCGAACCTGGGACCTTCAGCGTATGAGGCAAGGCTACTAACTATTACACCACTCGGTCGTAGATAAACAGGGATATTTTGCACAATGGCCGCCTGCGAAGTAGTCCTGTCAAAAATGGCGGACGTCTGAGTCCTGGACCCATTCATTTGTGTGATGAACACAGATGTTTGTTCTCGGGTCCGCCCCCCATTGGCCCCAAAACATCAGCTCTGCTTGCTTTGGTGCGACTGACTTACTAACAAATAGACGCGTCCAAAAGTGTCCGGGGGTTTTTCTGAGCCACCCGACAACGCAGCCACAATGAAAATTGCTTGGTGTTAACTGGCAAAATGTAAACGCTCTTTGTAGTCGAAGCTGCTTGACGTGATGCTATGGCCTACTTCACAGTTGCAGCTGCCTGTGGTGAAAGATCAGCTGAATTCCAATGATTCACGATTATTTTTGCAAGAGACATAATTTATTATTAATTTTGTATTTGTTTGTATTTGGAAACTTTTGATGTCAATTGTGCGTTAGACCCACCGTCCACTTGTTTTTAGGTTAGTCTCTGCTAGTATAGTATACTATATACACATGTGCTAATCATAATTGCAGGGTATGATTTTATCAACCACCTAATATATAATACTTTTTTCCTAAATTAGTAGACAAAGCGTCTAAATTGAATACCCAAATTATATTAAAACGCTTACATTAATATTCATTAAGAATTTCTTGGTAATAATATCTGTCTAAGTAATTTCAAAATAATAGAAATGTCGCCACAATTTAATCACTAACCAATGAAAATGATCAAATAAATATCCTGATTTTTTTAAATAAAAATCGAGCAAAACGGTTATCAATGTTTCTATTTTAGAAAACACTGCACCACGAAGAACTTAACATAAAACAAGATGACGTTGCATAATTCCACAAGTCGGATTCGTTTTTTTTATAAATGGACAGTTTATTTATGGCGCTATGGACTTTTTAAATTTCACCGGACTTTGTAGCCTAGCGCTGACGGCGCTTAGCCGGAACTTAAACTACTCCTAAGCCGTATAACTGTCTAAAAAGGCCTGTTTGTTTTTGGCCAATAGGTACAATTTTTGTTTCTGATGGAAAGTTTAAAAATTTAAAATGATGACTAAACCTGCTATTTTTGTTTTTGATTTAAATACTTCTTGAATTTAGTTAAAGATAGAATTTTGACAAATCAATTCCAAAAGGTTTTTTGTTATGTGAACACAATGTAAAAAATTACCAAGTTGTACTGTTCCCAAAGGCTCTGTCTCGAGCAAAAGCTAAGAAACTCAATAAACATAAAGTTATATGTAAACACATAAAACAAACCCTGACTGTTGGCAATAACTTTTGGATTTTCTTCTAACATGGCTAAGATATTATGCACCAAAAGATAAACGTATCAAAATCAGTCCGTTCGTATGGAACATACGCTGCCAATGACAAACAGCCCTGTTGTTACGTCGGGGTTGAAAATACCTGTTCTGTATATCAGTTGGGTATGTATATCATTATGGTAAAAAAATTGTTCAAAACCTATTTAACAAAACAGATTGCGTAAAGTCAATTCAATTTCAAGTGTAAGGAATTTTGGTCCTTTCATTCTGTCAGGCACTGGAGCGAAGTACATTAAACTGGATCGAAATCTTTATTTTCATGGTAAGTAGGGAGCGGAGTTTTAATAGTTTGAAGGAAGCAATGGCTGGCTGATGAAAAATTCAGCAATTCCACGCACATTAGGTGCCATGGTCGGTCACCGTTAAATGTTTTATTTCTTCTCAAATATGATGGAAGCAATTGTCTACTTATAGAAACCAAATAGAAGCAATTTCAACGATACGCTTAGTGGCCGGCCATTCTAACGGAAACTTCTATTTAAACGCCAAACCATGCTGCCGAGTGGCGTACATGTTGTTCCAACATACGTGTAGCAGGGGTACCTATGTCAATAATACGTATTATGTGTAGTATATAATAGTGGTATAGTACTAATGTAGTATTTTAAGTAGTATCATTTAATATTAAGTTATATTATATAATAGTAACATTCAGTTTGTATTGATTTAATATACGCATCAACTAGGGCACGCCGGAACCTCAGCGCTGCGGCTGCCGCTGTAGCATAGCATCACTATAATCTATCCGCGATAAGCAAAACAGTGAATCATTGATGCAACTACAAATATTAGCCAATGAGGGCACCGTAATAGTAAAAGTTTTCTTACTGTCGGTGATGCTATTGGCTAAAACCTAATTCCGAGACGTTATGTCACTGCATTCTAAACGCGAACGAACTGTAATTAGTTTGTGCTGTAGCATAAGCTAAGGCGGGTCCTTCTTAACATGTGCACTACAGCGCTATTAGTTATGTGACTTTATATTTTTATTTTATTCTTTATATTGTTGACGCCAAACTGCAGTTAAACAAGCACAACGAAGAAATCTCAACAAAATCTTTGAAAATGCTCGGGTTTATAAATCGCAATACGAAAGACTTTCGAAATCCAGCTACAAAAATATTGCTTTTCAACACTTTGGTTCGTAGTAGGCTGGAGTACTGTAGTCCAGTATGGAACCCGTTTTACGCTGTGTACATCAAAAGGCTCGAAAGAGTTCAGAAACTATTTTTGTGGCATCTATGTTTTAAAATGAAACTAGAAAAACAGTTAACGTCGTATGAAGAACGTTTGTCTTATTTTAAAATACAACGCTTATCAGCTCGGCGAAAATTACACGATTGCTTATTCTTGTACAAGCTAATTAACGGTTTCATAGACTGCCCCAGTTTATTGCAAAAAATTGCTCTAGATGTCCCTCCAAAGGTCCCCAGACTTACAAAACGCAGAAACATTTTTTTTACTATGACATGCAGGACTAACCTGGGACATTTTGCTCCACTTGCTAGAATGTGTCGAACGTATAACGAGCTCAGTCATCAAAACCAAAATGCTACTTGTATATTTAGCGACAAAGTAACTCAATTTAAGTCTACACTACGTCAGATACTGTTTTGCTAATACACCGTTATGATTGTTTAAGACTTAATGCTTTCTATTCATTATTATTTGTTCAAGTAAAACGATGTAATCCAACTCCATTAAATCTAATTCTATATATAATTTTTTATTTTCTTTAATTATGATTATCTTACTCCATGGACATGTTTTATTGACAATAAATGTTTTTTTTGACCTTATTTGTAACTGTATTGTACATTCAATTTAATTTTATTTGACAATTTTTACAATTTTTACTTTTTGTCTGTTGTATTAATTTAAATTTGTTTCTTTGTTATAAATCTTATTGATACCTATTTTCTAATTTAGATCTATAATTTTTGAAATTTTAATTTATATAATATTAGGTAACCGGTATTGTAAACCAATATAACAATGTGCATGCTGTGGTTGCCTGTAAAAGAGGCTTCATTTGAATTGTATCTTTAATTGATGAATCGTCCTTATAATGAAATGATGTAAGCCTTGTTGGCAGACCTTTTGACAAATAAATAAAATAAATAAATTGTTTAAATTGGTTAAATTTATTGATTAATCAATGCAAGTTACATAAAATGTGATTCAACTGTTTCTCATTTATAGTGAAGTGTTTAAATCAACAATTGTAAATATATTTTATAACTATTTTTCTGTAACTTTTTGCTCCTTTTGTTATTTTTATCTCGTGTTGCAGTGTGCTATGTTGAATAAATGTGTGAATTTGAATGTATTGTATTGACTGATGACGCGCTGCCGACGGCTGGCCTCCATTGCCTTGCCTCTGTATTGTATTGACTGATGACGCGCTGCCGACGGTTGGCCTCCATTGCCTTGCCTCTGTATTGTATTGACTGATGACGCGCTGCCGACGGTTGGCCTCCATTGCCTTGCCTCTGTATTGTATTGACTGATGACGCGCTGCCGACGGCTGGCCTCCATTGCCTTGCCTCTGTATTGTATTGACTGATGACGCGCTGCCGACGGCTGGCCTCCATTGCCTTGCCTCTGTATTGTATTGACTGATGACGCGCTGCCGACGGTTGGCCTCCATTGCCTTGCCTCTGTATTGTATTGACTGATGACGCGCTGCCGACGGTTGGCCTCCATTGCCTTGCCTCTGTATTGTATTGACTGATGACGCGCTGCCGACGGCTGGCCTCCATTGCCTTGCCTCTGTATTGTATTGACTGATGACGCGCTGCCGACGGTTGGCCTCCATTGCCTTGCCTCTGTATTGTATTGACTGATGACGCGCTGCCGACGGCTGGCCTCCATTGCCTTGCCTCTGTATTGTATTGACTGATGACGCGCTGCCGACGGTTGGCCTCCATTGCCTTGCCTCTGTATTGTATTGACTGATGACGCGCTGCCGACGGTTGGCCTCCATTGCCTTGCCTCTGTATTGTATTGACTGATGACGCGCTGCCGACGGTTGGCCTCCATTGCCTTGCCTCTGTATTGTATTGACTGATGACGCGCTGCCGACGGTTGGCCTCCATTGCCTTGCCTCTGTATTGTATTGACTGATGACGCGCTGCCGACGGCTGGCCTCCATTGCCTTGCCTCTGTATTGTATTGACTGATGACGCGCTGCCGACGGCTGGCCTCCATTGCCTTGCCTCTGTATTGTATTGACTGATGACGCGCTGCCGACGGCTGGCCTCCATTGCCTTGCCTCTGTTCCAGCAACTGTGCTGGCTGCTCCTTCCCTTTGACCGGGACACAGATCAGATTCGAATAAACCTTAATTATATTATTTATTTTTATTACTTTATATGCTTCTGCCCAGCAATCAAATTTTACTCTAAATAAATGTTAAATTGATATATTAGACTGTGGTTTACACTACAAGTGTATACCTATATATTTACCTTGTGTAACATTGCTACATAGCAGCCAAATCCCACAACGGTACAACCGTGACGAAGCAAGTTGGTCGCCTGACGTGGCCTATTCAAGCTATTTCTTTCTTTCGGGTTAATCAGCAGTATTATTAGGGGGAACTCATAAACCCGATTAATGGGTCCTTGCCTAAAACTACCAACAAATCATATTTCATAAAAAAAATGTTGCCAAGACGCCGATGTATAAAGTTAAGGTCTTATGAAGGTCAAAACCACATGTCAAAAAGAACTTATTGGGGTCTATGATTGTGAAGTAATAGAACAGGTTTTTTTCATAATCAAATTTATTTTATTAGTACCATTAGTCACTCTGTCCCAAAGGGATTTCTTGATTTCTGGAATTCTGCAGTTTCTTTAGATTGTAAGATAGACGTGTGTGAGGCAGCTACCTCCTGCGACAGGTCACGAAAATGCTTTCTGCTGATCACCACTGAATTATGTCCAGAGAGACCGACTCCGGACAAGTAGAGTTCTGCACGTGTTACAATGTTGCTGTGATCACCGAATCAAAATCACCTAAACGTGGACAACTAGTCAAAAGTACGTGGATCAAAACATCATTTTCTAGAACGTTCACTTTATGCTTTACATATTACTTTGTCGTGCTCTATGTACAGTGGTACAGTTTGCGTACAGTCGATTAGCAGATTGTGCTAAATACCGCGTATGGCAGGTTTCTATCCCCAGGTCTACTCGTACATATAGGGGTAATCGACTTCTCGCAGCGGCACGAAGTTCTCCTTGACGGTCTGCGGCGAGGAGAAGCGCAGCACGTAGTTGGGGCCACCCGCCTTGTCGTTGGTGCCAGACATGCGGCCGCCGCCGAACGGCTGCTGTCCTACTACCGACCCCGTCGACTTGTCGTTGATGTAGAAGTTGCCCGCTGACATTCTTAGTTTCTCATAAGCGTATGCTAACCAGTCTTGATCGTACCCGAATATAGACCCTGTGAGGGCGTAGTGAGTAGATTCGCCTACCATATGTGTGACGGCGTGTAGATCGCAATCATCGTAAGTATATAGCGCTAAGACCGGTCCGAAGATTTCTTCTGTCATGATACTGTCCAGCGGATCGAACACTTCGACAATCGTCGGTTGCACAAAAAAGCCTTCAGACATATCGACCGAGCCACCTGCGAGGATTCGTTTCGTTTGACTGCACTGAGCATCATGAATGTAGCCACTAATGCGATTGAACGCGGCTCCGTCGATGACAGCGCCATTAAAAACGCAAAAGTGAGAAACATCTCCCACTGAAAGCCTGTCCCGCTCGTGGAGTAGCCCTGCGACGATGGCCGTGCGTAAGGAGCGCGGGATGTAGAGGCGCGAGCACGCCGAACACTTCTGTCCGCAGTACTCGAAGGCGGAGCGGATGGTGGCACATACCACGGTGCGCGGGTCCGCCGACGGATGCACCAGATGGTAGTTCTTTCCACCACACTCGCCTATCAGTCGCGGGTAGTTGCGGTACCTTTCAAGGTTCAATCCTACTTGACGCCACAACCAGTTGAACGTGGGTACGGAGCCAGTGAAGTTGATGCCCGCAAGATGCGGCGATTCCGTAATGGCTTTGCCGAATGTTGGACCGTCGGCTGGGACGAAGTTGACCACTCCAGGAGGCATGCCCGCTTCGCGAAGAATATTAAAGATGCGCCAGTTTGACAGCACCGCAGTATCCGATGGCTTCCATACGACGCTGTTCCCCATAAGCGCCGGTGTGTACGCCAGGTTGCCTGCGATTGCCGTGAAGTTGAATGGACTGATAGCCGCGAAGAAACCGTCAATGCCACGGAAACGCACAGAGTTTATACATTCATAGCGATCCTTTGATATCGGCTGATACTTCGCCTGTTCTGCGAGGAAGTAGATGTTGAAACGGAAGAAATCGACCAATTCGCATGCGGCGTCAATCTCGGCTTGGATGAGAGTCTTGGACTGCCCCATCATGGTGGCAGCGTTGAGCGTCTGTCGTCGTTGCCCCGCCATTAGATCAGCAGCGCGCCGCCAGATGCACGCCCGATTCTCAAGCGGCGTGCGGTCCCACGTCTTCTGTGCCTCCGTGGCGACTTTGATGGCACGTTTGATCGTAGCTCTATCTGCTTGGTAGAACTTGGCAATGCATTTGTTGTGATTATGAGGCATCACTTGGTAACACAGCTTGCCCTCGCGAATCTCTTCATCGCCGATCACGATTGGCACGTCCTCAACAACGTTGTGAATCTTCTCTATTTCACATATAAGTTTGTTGCGTTCAATGCTGTCTCGGCGGTACTGCAGGATGGGCTCGTTGGAGACGGCTACGTCCGGCAGGTCGGGCCGGCGCACGACGGACTCGAGGAGCGGCGGCGTCGGCGCATTGCAGCAGAACAGCCGCGCCCAGCACCGAGACGCGGACCGCGCTGCACACCACCCGCTCCTTAGTATCATGACAGAATTGCGTCTACTTGCGGTGGTTAAATAGACGCCAGGTTCTTTTTTAAGGTGACATGGAAAGAGCGAATAAGTATATCACTATTATTTTGTAATTTTCAAATTATTTTATTTTATCATAATGTTTTGTACGTTAATAATTTCCGTGTTTGAGAGATTTATTGATTATTGTTTTTAACTAAAATATGTTTTTGGTCATTTCTTATGGTTTTTATAAATTAATCAAACTGTCATTGCCAAAAATCAAGCTAGATGAACGGTTACATAAAGTTGACTTCAAACGTAGTCGCCTCTTTTTTGGTGAATTATTGTGAGTTCATACATATTTGGTCTTAAGAAGGATCTTCCAAATTATACAGGGTGAATCCATATGACTCAATATAGAAAAGTAATCGTTTCTTACTTTCCTATATTGAGTCAAAAATAAAGATACTTTTCTAAAGAACCATGTCTGATTCCATCACATGTCCATGAACGATTTCAAAGACACAGTAATATGTTATATTAATCAGATTCTTTTTAATTACAGGTTGGCGGATAGACGTTACAGTGGCCAGTGACTGCGGTCATGGATGTGATCGATATTGTCTATGTTATTTCGTAAGTTAGGAGTGAACCATGTCATTGATTGTAAAGTTAAGCAGAACTGCATTCGAAGATTAAAACAAAAATATCGTATACCTACCACTCGAGAATCGAACCCGTAGCCCAATTCTCGTAAAAACAGACAATCGAAATATCACTGTAGTACAGACGTAGTTCGATCGTGACTTCATCTCAATTTGATGACTTAAGCCAGTTAAAGGCACTAAAACATATTTTAAATTCTAAATGCGGTGTTAAACATGTCATTGATAAAATAAATTGGGAAAATAAGGAGAAGGCCAAGGAGAAATAAATGCTGGAAAATGCGAGTTACGATACGAGACGCTTCGATCGTCGTTCGTTTTTCGATCGTTTTTATTCAAAAGTAAAAAGATTTTTAGGTATTTAAAATGTAGTAGTTTAACCTAAGTTCCTATACGACATTTGGAACTGTTAGTTGATTTTGTGATAAAGCATAAAGAATAATTCCGTCGCGTCTGATCTAAGGAGGGGCGAGACTAAGGAGGGACGAGACTAAGGAGGGACGAGACTAAGGAGGGACGAGACTAAGGAGGGACGAGCCTCGAGCTCAACATTGTTGATGAGTCTCAAATTTAGTAAAAATGTAGATTTATATAGATTTCAGCTTTACAACGATTAAAAATGTCGGGTATACAATAAGGCGAGTATGCGAAGAAATCACAAAGCTTGCGGAAGACTGGTGGTGACCCCAAAGTTGTTTCGATACTTTCCCTTTAGAAATTATAGGGATTGACAAGTTAAAGGATTTACTGGCAAAATGCACTACAGTAAGATTAATTTAAGAAGTGCGATTTGACAGTTGCTGTTTAGGGTTGAGGTGTCTACAAATAAGTTGTCAAAAAATCGATTCATAGGAATGAAACAGTTTCGATTACTCAATTCTAATAAAATGTATAGATTTTGTTATAGAAGGTATAGATGATAACCGATGCATTAAAGCATAGATTAAACGATCATTTCAACTTGCCAAACAAATATTTTAACTATTTTGATCGAGTTTAAGCTGAGAGAAATAAATTAAAGTTTGAGAAAAACGGTGACGATCTTGTCACGTATAATTTTTTCTGCTACCGTTTGAAGCCAAATATAACTTTTACTATGCGATCTTGCCGCTATCTAACAATTATAAAGTAACAGCACTACATTCAATCAACAGTTTTACTGATTGATTGTAGGACGTAAATGCTTTACGTCACTGTTTTATGTTTGGTAAAAAATTTTGCAAAGTTACGTTAAGTTCCGTTCTATGGTCAGCAGTCAAATCGCTCTTCTTAAATTAATCTCACTGTAAGCTATTAGTTGCTTTAAAAAGCAATTGCTTAGCAGTGAATGTAATTTTGATGGTCTCAGTCCATATTATTTTAAGAAGCTACTGTGGTTGAAATTTAGGCTAGTTGAAATAATGTATATTGTTAGAACTATTGTTTTGTTACGAGAGCTAATTAAAACCAAATTGAATATTTTACTTATGAGTAGTATAGCGGACGCTCTCTTTTATAATGACATCCATGATCCGCCGACAGCCATTAGACAAGAAAGAAACCTGCGTCACTTTTCGTCGGAGCGCGCGGCCATGTTGCCCTAAAAGATACCATAACGAGTGATTATAAATGTGCCGATCTTGATTGTGACTAAGTTATTATGTTGAATATTTGTAAAAGCTAAGTATACCATTGTTAACCAAAGTGTTTTTCATTGTTAACCAAGACGCTACAAATGTCTACGAGCTAAACGCCATTAAGGGACTCAGTTTACTACTAGTTGGAGCTGCTGCCGGGTGGACGAGCGCTCGGCCATTAGGCGTGTCTACGGGGGCCACAAGCCGCCACATGCCGTATATCGAGAAATATTCTCGCACGAACAGGAGCCAATGGAGCGTACAGATAGATTTATATCGAGACAACGTGCGTCATTATCGAGATTACCTGTAGGTGAAATTTCCGAGGAAAATCAATAAGACATGGTGTATGCTTTGGAGCAAGTAATGAACGATGACCACGTGAGTGCTGACAGAACGGAGGAAGCCACCGCCACCTCGCCCATGTTGCCGCTTGTGTCCCGACCTCGCGCCTTGCCAACTTAGAAGTAACTGTGCCCCGACTCTTTCACACACTACGTCGCGCGCGCATCACAGTGCCCCGACGAAAATGCCACACACATGGACCCCGCTTCAGCGTACGCTGCCACCACTACTAAAGACACCATCGACGAGTCGCGCGAACGATGGGTACTCCGCCACGCCTGCACCCCCGCGTCGTGTTGCTGACATGCAGACTGCTTCCCCGCTGCGGCCACAGTCACTGATTACAATGATGCCTATTCAGTAAACTACCTGCCAGCTACGGTTGCGGAGCGCCGGGAGTCATGACGGCGAATTGTTCTTCAAATGTAACCTTTTCTGTTTTTGACCCGAATGTATCGGAATCTCTGTACGATGTATATATCCAATCAATTTTTAAACATAGATAAAAACTTTTATATAAAAGAGCAGAATTCGGTAAGCGAATTTAAAATTATTTTTAATACCACAGTAGTATTACACAATATACCATGGTTCATTAAAGAAAGGAATTGAAAATGGCGGTGCTTATCATGTTCTCTCGCTCGCACACTAGTGCCGTCTATACTCACTCTCGCGCGTACGGTAAGTAAAAAGAAATACTAGTCTTGATTTAAATAATATTCGTGTTTTATTTTAACCAACATCATAATAAAGATTCTCCTGAAATTTTGTTATTTACTTTGTGAGGTGTACAAAAATGGACATAAGGTCCTTTCATCCCGAAAAAAGCACTGTTTCCGATGAAAAGAACAAAAACGTTCTAATGATAATGGATGGCGCCACGTGCCTTTCAAACTTTCACGCCGACGATGCCGCTCAGCTGTCCCAAAAATAAACACAGTAAGGGACATTTTTTTCAAAACCTAGATTTTCGCACAATGCTACATACCAAGTAATTACCCACAATATGCAAAGACCCGTTTTCAAAAAGAGACGGTAGTTCAAAAGATACAAAATCACAAAACACAGTAAGGGAACGGGTTGATACACAAACCCCAAATCAAAAACACAGCAAGGGTCAGTTACCAATACAACACCCAGCAAGCCGCATGTACTTACTGTGTTTTTTGTTGGGAAATGAGACTTGCTAGGATTTTCATTTGGGGGATTATAATGCTCAACTACCCATTTTACTACTTATTTCACAGCATAGCACACGCACGTCAACGTTTGACAAGAAATATTGATACGTTAAAATTGGCGGGAAACATCCAAGTGGGCGCCATTTTGTAGAGAGGGGAGCGGAGGCACTGAGAGACGCGGTAACCATAGCACGCCGTTCATTTAATAATTAGTTCGGCGCGGGAGCGTTAGTTGCGTAAATTGTGCCGCGAAAAAAAAAAAATTTGTTCAGCGCGCTTTTTCTTATTGATCGCTTTTAAAATGAAAAGAAGTAGAAGGATTTTGGAAGCTGCTTTGGAAGAGGGGTTTAAGGAAAATATTGAAATTTTGCGGCAAACTATCAATCCGTAAGTACAAATTTTGTCACTAGGTATAAGGTAGGAATAGGTATTTATCGGGTTATCTATACACGCGTAAGCAATAATCTTGTAAAATGGTTTAAATGGTGGCCTGCTTATTGAAATTTATTTTTTTTTCGAGTCTATCTTCTTACTTTTAGAATACCTGGCCTGGTTATTTTAGAATACCTGGCCTGGTTAGGTACTGGTACTAATCCTAAATATATTTTTAATTTGCACAAATTTGTTCTTGAACGCTTTTTGTACTTGTGCAAAATGGTGGCCTGCTTATTAAAATACAATTTTAAATAAAGTACAATACCTGCTTATTTATTCATGCATGTTTTTACGATGTTAGAACCTACCTACTTACCTTGATAAAGGGCCTACTTTCAAATCTTTAGTTTTTGCAATTAACCTATCCTTTTTTGTTTGTTGAATGCGGTTTTTTGTATAGTTTGGGCTTTGCTTCTTTTCAGTCTAGGTGAAAATACTAACGCTAACAACCATACAATAGAACAAGATGATGCAAATTTAATTACGTTATCAGATCTTGACATGTTTGATGACTCTGTTGTAGACTCAAATTTTAGCCCAGACATAATTTCCGGAACAGACTCTTCCGATGACGAATATTCTCGAAGACTTTTTTCCAGATATCTTTTGGCTCAACCAGTATTTTCGTCTCAACGAGTACCTTCCATATTGAAAAGCACAGCATATTGCCCAAAAGCACCTGATTTCATAGCCGTTTATCCAGAACCAATTATAATTGCAGAGAATTATAATTCTGAGATTGATTACCACAGTTCGAGGACTTACTACTAATACTTCTGGGACTGAACAAAATGCATCTTATGGAACCCATGGTGATTTGCCAGCAAATAAACAGAAACTCAAGCATCCAGTGTTAACTAAAACATGCTATTGTAGTAGAAAATGCAAAAAATTCACCACGCAAGAACGCCATGATCTTTGGAGTAAATATTGGGACCTGAAGCCAAAATCCAGATGCGAATTTTTGTCTAAATGTGTTACCATGCAAGATTCAGACGTTCACTCCAGAAATGAATCAAGATTATACGCTCTCCCCAGAAACGTCGACTCCGTAATAACCGAATTATGCAAAGCTTTAAAGCGAGGTGAGCTTGTCTTAGAGGTAAGAAGTGGCGGAAGAAAGCAGATCACCAGAGATCCCATCGAAGAACACATAATGAGCTATCACCCACTTCAGAGCCACTACAGAAGACACAATGCACCACATACACGTTACCTACCCCGTCATTTCACAATTAAAGATATGTATACGGATTTTACTTCTAAGCAATTTAAATATGCAATGTGGAGTTGAAACCTACAGAAAGACAATGAAAAACATGAAAGTTTCTCTCTACATGCCAAAAAGTGATACGTGTGTTGATTGTCAAATATATAAAGATAATATGGCCATTTATAATGATGAGTCACTCGTACCTGAAGAACTCAAGAAGTCGTACGATGATCATAAAACAAAAGCCGTAGCTTCCGTTAATATGTACAGGCTAGAAGCTAAATATAGTAATTCCATTCATACAAAGTACTTTTCTATGGGCATGCAAAAAGTAATTTTGTTACCTGACATGCCACAAATTAAGTAGTCACACTTTGTAAGTAGACTGATCACATTTAATTTAACCTTTGCTCCAATCCAGCAAAATAGCAGAGACGATGCTGTCTGTGTAATGTGGCATGAAGCTATAGCTGGGCGGGAGGCAAATAATATAATTGATGCCATATGGGCATTTATACATTCACAGAGAGACGTTAGTAATTTTCATTTGTGGTACCTGTATACTGCTATGATAATCATGCTAAACAGTCCTCAAACTGAAATCGAGAGCATCACTATCAGTTATTTAACAAAAGGACATACTCATATGAGCGCAGACTCGGTACACGGCAACATAAACCGAAAAATTACGCGATATCAATCTGTTTTTTATTTTGAGGACCTGAAAAAAATTGTGCTGCAAGCTCGATCAAAAATAAAGGTTTTGGAACCTAATGCTCACTACGATTGGCCGAAAAAAAAGAGGTCACCACGAGTTAACAGAGATCCATTAAAAGATTTTCAACTGAGTTCGATTGTCCAGGTAAAATTTGTGAGAAGTTCGCGCTTCATGATGTACAAGACTTCGTTCAAGGATGACTTTGCTTCGCTGGATTTTATCATCAAAAAATTTGATGTCACTGTTTGGCCAAAGACCATAGAGGGACCACGTGGTATTAAAACTTCAAAGAAAGAAGACATACTGACCAAACTCGTACATCTGATGCCCGAATCAAGAAAACAGTTTTGGCATGACCTACCTGTAAATGACGCATTTCAGATTTAGTTAACAAAGATTTAGAATAAATATTGTCTTTTAATTAGTAAAAAGTACATAACATACAATTTTTTTTTTGTTTTTAACCAGGAGGTAGTTTTTTTAGTTTGTTACGAATACCTAAAGGATTGATATTTAGCATAATTAAATTTATTTCATAAATATTTAAATGTATTTTATTTCTGTATATTTAATTATTTATTAATGCTAGTAGTTCTTTACTTGGTATAAAAAGACTGAGATTGTTCTTAAAAACCAAGTAAGATACCTTACTGTGTTTTTATGTTGGTTTCCATGGGCCAAATAGACAGTAATAACCATTTTCAAGTTAGTAGGGCTCATAAAACATGCACAAAAAAGTAAATAAACATTAATTATACATAAACATAGGCAATACTCTTATATATGATATACAATACTTACTTTGTTAAAATATAACAAAACTTTGTACGGCTGGCTAAAAGTATGTTATTTCGCTCTACTGTAAAAATAATATTTTGACGTTTACTGTATTTATTTTTGGGACAGCTGCCGCTGTTAGAAGCAAGTTTGAAAACCCGATCTTTTTTTATTATATTTGAATTGAAAAAAAAAAATTTAAAATTTGTATGCTAACTGTACTACCTGTCAATGCAAGTACAAGCCATTTATGATTCCTTTCTTTAATGAACCGTGTTATAGTAATTTTGATTTTACAGGGCCGGACTCAGTAACTAATAATTTTATTTTGTCAGGGCCGTAATCAATAAATAATAATTTTAATAAGACAGGGCCGGACTTAGTTAATGAATATGAGATAAATAATTTTACTATTACAGGGACAAATTCGGTAAATAAAATTGGAAATATCTTAATATAATTGTTAATCAACAAATTAATATCTTTTTTTTCACAAGTTTGCACGCTGAGAAATCAGCAGTATATATATACTGTACCGATCATACCATACCTATTTTTAAGAACGTATTGTTACCATATACTTCGAAATAAAGAATTATTATTATTAAGTTATCGAAATCGTATTGTGTACATCCGCGTCCAATATTATATATTGAGGTAAATAGTTTTAGAGGTACGGTGTTTATGAACACCGCAGCAAAAATGAACATTGCCGGCCATCGTTTACATTCTGTATTGCAGGGGGATGAGGAATTTGTTCACCACCACCGTCAAGTTTAACGACCACCATGACTTTTAAACTTGCCGATGGCAGCACGACGCCGCGCAACGTTCGTGGTGTTTCCGGAATCTGAAAATACGGATACTCTTTTGAGTATCCAGTTCCTCGTGGCTGCTGGAATAATTATTGACTTCCGTACCTCAGTTTGAGGGTTTTCTGATGACGAAGTCAGGTATCAGTTAGAATATGAACTACCAATTCATCAAATTGTATCATGTAGTACCATTTCTCCACTGAGAGCCGATGAAGCTGATATGTTAAGTCCGGAAAATAAGGTCATGTTAAGTAACCTGTTAAATAAAGATTCTGATGTGTTTAGTGTAGGGGGAGCACCTACTACATTTGTGGAGCATTTCATAGACACAGGTCCATCGATTTCAGTACCACCTTATAGATTAATTCCGGCGAAATAAAATTATGAAAAAAGAGATTGATGAAATGCTTCAGGAAGGTATCATAGAGGAGTGCGAGTCTGCCTGGACGTCTCCAGCTGTTTTCGTGACTAAAAAAGATGGAAGGGTAAGATTCTGTTTCGATTTCAGGAAATTGAACTCGGCTACCAAAACTGACAACTATCCCCTTCCTGTGATTGACGAATTATTACTATTTAATAATCTATATATAATAATATATCTAATAAACCTTATTGTTTTATAAGTACCATTGATTAAAAATCTGGGTGTTGGCAGGTACCAGTAGATGAGAAGGACAGAGGCGAGACGGCCTTCATCAAGCCCTTCGGAACGTATAGTTTCACCAGCATGCCGTTTGGGCTCAAAAATGCGCCTGCTAGGTTCCAAAGGCGGACGGACCGCCTGCGATCATCTGACATTAAAGACTGTAGTTCTAGCCTATTTAGATGACCTACTTTTAATCTCCCTAGGGTTTGAGCAACACCTGGAAGTGCTGGACTGGATACTGTCTAAGTTAGAACAGTTTGGTTTGAGAGCAAACCGAGAAAAGTGTGTTTTTGCTTGTAAAGAGGTAAAATACATAGGTCATGTTATTACCCCTTCTGGAATACAACCTGACCAATCGGAAATAAGCACCGTTTTAAATCTTAACGAGCCGCGGAATCTTAAACATCTAAGAACATTTTTACAAACTTGTGCGTGGTTCCGGAAGTTTGTGCCGAATTTCTCACAAGTAGCCCAGCCATTAACGAAGTTGACCAGGAAAAACGAATCTTGGGTATGGGGTGACGATCAGCAAAAGGTTTTCCAAGAACTGAAGACGAAGCTAACGTCTGCTCCAATTTAATCCAAACTGATTATAGCAAGCCGTTTGTATTACGCACAGACGCTAGCGACTTCGCTGTAGGTGCTGTGTTGATGCAAGGTGAAGGTAATTAAGAAAGACCCAGACCCAGTAGACTTAACTGCTGCAGAAAAGAATTACACTACGACTGAACGGGAGGCGCTCGCAGTCGTGTGGTCAGTAGAAAAGTTTCGCCCATACATTGACGGACATATGGTAATTGTGCGGAGTGATCACCAACCTCTAAGGTGGTTGTTAATTCTTAAGGTACCCAATGGCAGATTAACCAGTTGGCATTAAAACTTCAGTGTTTCGACATTATTTACGAGTATACTCCAGGTAAAGCAAACGTGGTAGCGGATACCCTAGCCACCCAATATGTGGTGAGGACACCCAAGAAATCTGTGGCATATGTACGTTGGTATTAGACTTGCCCCTTGCTGATTCTGCTGATTTACGTGCTGCGCAACTGGAGGATCCGAAAGATTAATAACTGTTTTAGACTCTCGCGGTTATTTCACTATAATTTAATGAATTTACGGGATTCTTACCACGATTTTTATTTCGCGCGTCCGATATTTCGATGCTGTTGCAAGCATCTTGGTGTTTACATAAATTATACTGGTAACGATTATTAACGACCTAGAACTCTGACAGGTGGCAGGATCGTGATTACCTGTTGTGCCAAGGAGTCCTTTACAGATCCGATTGTGATTCTGACTCTTAAGTAGTAACTATTATTTTACAGGAATGAGGCGATTCGTAATGGATTATTTAAAGAATTGTATCCAGTGTCAGCGATACAAATACACTAACTTGAAACCTGCAGGTCTGATGCAGACACCTATCCTTAACCGACGAGGCGAGGTACTAGCCATTGATTTATTTGGTCCTCTTCCAGCTGGTGAGAATGGTGAAAAATGGGTGTTCCTAATTGAAGATACAGCAACCCGATGGGTTGAGTTGCTTCCGCTTGTCGATGCCACCGCTGTTTGCGCACATGTCCTTATTGAGGAATACTTTCTTAGGTATAGCTAACCCCGGCGAGTTCTGGTGGGTCTGACAAACCGGTTTTACTCGGCGTCAGTCCGCCGACAGCCATTACACAAGAAACCTGCGTCACTTTGCGTCGGAGCGCGCGGCCATGTTGCCCTAAAAGATACCATAACGAGTGATTATAAGTGTGCCGATCTTGATTGTGACTAAGTGATTATGTTGAATGTTTGTAGAAGCTAAGTATACCATCGTTGACCAAAGTGCTTGTGCGACTTTTATTTAACTGACGCTCAACCCACGCCTAGCCGCTGAAGTATGTTATTAATTTTAATCTAAAAATAAACACTTGTGACGGTTGTCTATTTCGACCTCTTTTTGTCAGTAAATTTTATTTTTTTTGTCGTTCCCGACGTAATTTTAAACTAGGAATTACGTAGTGTCGGAGAACGGCAATGTTTTGATTTGACAAGTCAGTCACGAAATATTTTCCATCAAAGCAACTTGAATCTATTTATTTATTATTGTTTCTGAGTTTATTATTCAAAATTACATAGTTAAGATATTTTATTATCTACAATCAAAGTTTTTTTTAAGAAACCTATAATTTATTTTTACGTTCACGAGTGTGCGTAGCCAAAATTTTTGGTAAGGATTCTCATTCATTAAAATTTTATTTTATTGTTATTTTTTCTTTTCAGATCAAATTTAATTGTATTAATATTTCTGTTCTATTTTGTGTGACTATTTTTTTATTTCAATTTTGTTTATATTTTTCTGTTTGTATTTACAGGCATTTTTGTATATTTTTAATTTTACCGAAAAAATAAACATAGAAGAGAGTTTTGGTGTTTTACTGGTACTACGTTACATACTGGCGCCCGAATATTCAAACGTAGTTTATGGAGAAGAGAGGAGGAACTATATCAACAGAAGAATTGCAACATTAAAAATAATTTTTTTATAATTATTATTGAGGTCAGGCATAAAACTTTATTTGTTACCATTTTCAATCATTAACATTCACTATAATATATTTATATATATATCTACTATAATATATCTACTATAATATATCAAAATACTGCTAAATTATTCAGACATTTAAGTTTCTTTAGTTTCTTTCGTTATAATATCCTTGAAGAAATTTTCTGAAGACACAACATTCTATAACCCAGTAATTTCACTATTTAAATAACATTTTCTATTCATTTTCATCACTTGAAAATACGTATATTTTTAAGGCTCTATTCTGCATAACGACTATTAACAAATTTGTTTCACTTTAACATTTTTTTTTTGATTTTGCAATGAATTTTTCACAATTAAATAAACCTGAAATAATTTATGAATTAAAAATCAGAAATATAAATTTTTCTTCGACGCAATCTGTAGACGAACTACGATCATTATTATTAAATATTAATGTAGATTCTGAAACAGAAATTTTACAAAATAGCCCTGAAGAATTTTCAGAAGATATTAATACCATTAAAAAAAATTTAAAACTGGTTGAAGCTTGTATAAACTCTTATCCTATTAGGAAACAAAAAATTTCACCTTATTTAACTCATATAAGAACAAGATTAGGCCTCATTGACATTACATCAGATTTATCTTCAGAGCAGTTAGATTTAATAAATTCATGTTGGAATGATTTAACTCAATTAGACTCACGTTTTAAAAATTTGGAAAAATCACCAACACATTCCACATATCATTCATAGATCTAACACATTATTTAACTCTGAATTTAATTGGAAACAAGTAATACCATTAGAATTTAGGGAATCTGTTATTACACAAAATCATTCTACTCCCCAAACGGCACATTTTGGTACTTTTAAAACATACCATAGAATTAAAAATCTCTATTTTTGGCCTGGCATGTATAAAGACGTAGCCATGTTTATTGCTAAGTGCGAGACTTGTTTAGCTACCAAGCATCAAAATCAAAACTTAATTGGTTTAATGGGCAAACCCAAACATTGTTCACGCCCTTTCCAATGTTTATCCATAGATTTGATAGGTCCACTTCCTACTTCACGTAAGCAGAATAGATTTCTATTTGTAGTTACTTGTTGTTTTTCCAAATATTGTTTGTTATTTCCAATAAAACATGCAACCGCTTCTATTATTCGCCATATATTGGACAATTTAGTTTTTATGGTTTATGGAGTTCCAGAAACTATTATATTAGATAATGGTCCTCAAATGATAAGTACAGAATTATCTGAATTATTTAAATTTTACAACATACCAAAAATACATTACACCCCACGTTACTGTCCACAGGTTAACACCGTTGAGCGTTACAATAAAACTATTGTAACGGCGATTGCAGCTTTTATAGATAAAGATCACAGAACTTGGGATACCTATATAAACAAAATACAGTTTGCTATTAATACTGCGGTTAATGAAACCACAAAATTCACTCCATCATTTTTAGTATTTGGTAGAGAAGCTGTTACATGTGGATCTATCTACAAAAATAAAGATTCCAGAGATGAACTAATTTTCAGTCCTAGGGATGTATATGCTGAAAACATAGGACAATTAATACCTATCTTTTCCGAAGTACAGAAGCGGTTATTTAATGCACATCAATATAATGCAACTTATTATAACAAACATCATCAGAATTTAGAATTTAATAACGGTGATATTGTTTGGAGGCGAAACCATGTAATAAGTTCCTCTAAAAAACATTTTTGTGCTAAGTTTGCACCCAAATTTATTAAATGTAAAGTTTCAAATAAAGTTTCACCATTAATTTACGATTTAGTGGATATGAATAATAACCCATTAGGTCGTTGGCATATCAGAGACATTAAACCTCTACCGCGTTTAACTTCTTCTTTGAGTGACTAGATTGGTTGTTACCAATTACTTTATATGAATTCATATATAATTATTGCTAATTATCTCACGGCGAGCATAAGCCGATTCTTTTTGTCTTATTTTTTTTTTCTCTATGCACCTCATTATCGTTTGGCTATACCATTAACATTGACGTTGGTCAAAACTTATAATTAATTATCATCATCGTAGTATTAGGTTAACTTTTTGTGTAATTTATTTAATATTTGCAATTCTAATTTTTTCTTCTCAATTTTTTTTTTTTTTCAAGCGGTTTGCAACTTGTAAAATTAAGCCTTCTGCACGAGCGTTTATTAAGGTAACTCGTTAAACTAAACCATACCTATGTGTATTATTTATACGCTTGAATCACTTTCCTGTGAGAATTATTTTCATATGTTTATTACATAAATATTTTAATTACTTCACAAAAGACCCTTGGATTTTATTTAAAAGTCAATATTTCACGACTGGCTATGATTTTCTTTTCTTTCCGGCATATTTATTTCAGTCTTTAACTGAAACTTGTTTATAGTAATCACCGTGCGGGAGTTAGCGACACGTTAAAGAAGCCATAAGCTATTAATATTTTCAGCGGATGGCAACTATTAAAGCCTTTTGCCGTTGCGTTCAACTCTGTTGAGTTGACTTATTTAGGATACGATTCCTCATAAGCAACTCTAACTGCATGATGTTTTATTTCCAGTAGTTGGAATAAGACTAGTATGAAAGAGAATGTATGTTGTAATTATAATGTACGTTGATGGAGTTGAACGATATATATTAACATTGTATATTCCAGGAACATGTTTAAAATTTTATCATTCATGAACCATGTAATTTAAGATAATTATTTAGGATTTTTTTTTCTCTCTCGTCTGTTTTGTTTTCTTTTTCTATTAAATAACTTGTTGATATGCAATATATCAGTATTTTTTTTTTTTTCTCATATATACAGGATGTTTTTTTCAGAAAAATTCTTCTATAGGATGTTAATATTAATTTTCATTTTGCTTTTAATTATTATTTTTTTTTGATTGTTCTTTCATTTAGCAGATTAAATATTAAAATTCGATATGTATATGCGGTTTATTTTGATTTGGTTTGAATTTGAAATTTTACTAAAAAAAATCTTTCAGATTTTTTTTTTTCCCGGCCCCCGGGGTATTGTGACGGTTGTCTATTTCGACCTCTTTTTGTCAGTAAATTTTATTTTTTTTGTCGTTCCCGACGTAATTTTAAACTAGGAATTACGTAGTGTCGGAGAACGGCAATGTTTTGATTTGACAAGTCAGTCACGAAATATTTTCCATCAAAGCAACTTGAATCTATTTATTTATTATTGTTTCTGAGTTTATTATTCAAAATTACATAGTTAAGATATTTTATTATCTACAATCAAAGTTTTTTTTAAGAAACCTATAATTTATTTTTACGTTCACGAGTGTGCGTAGCCAAAATTTTTGGTAAGGATTCTCATTCATTAAAATTTTATTTTATTGTTATTTTTTCTTTTCAGATCAAATTTAATTGTATTAATATTTCTGTTCTATTTTGTGTGACTATTTTTTTATTTCAATTTTGTTTATATTTTTCTGTTTGTATTTACAGGCATTTTTGTATATTTTTAATTTTACCGAAAAAATAAACATAGAAGAGAGTTTTGGTGTTTTACTGGTACTACGTTACATACTTTACTCTCAAGCTCGACACAGATGGTAATGTTTCTTCAAAATAAACCTACTATAACAAATTAATTTACACATAATAACCAAAGAATCACAACAAAGAACCTTGTAATTGAAATTAGACTCGATTTGACACATTTTTTTTTCTGTCTATTAAAAGATTCTACTAATTATGATTATTTAACCCCATTTATAGTATTCGTATAGGTGCTTGCTGGGCCACCCTGCCTTGCTCTAGATGGTCATCAACGCGATGCAATCCTTGAATGGCCTCGATGTAAGCTGCTTCATTTGTAAAGCTCTCCTGTGGCACAATACATTGAGGTTGATTTTCCCTCTCTACCTCTCACAAAAGCAGGGGAACCGCAATCAGGCTCTGTTTGCAATGTTATCCGTAACAAGCAACTACTGGGCTGCAGTGATGTTTAACATTATTCCAATCAAAATGAAGATGTCTTAATGCAAGGGTTTTTTTTCTTTGAATAACCTAAATTAAAATAGTTTGTAAAAAAGTGTTTCATTCAATAGTTATACCTAATTATTATCTTATATGTAAACCTTAGTAGATATTGTCATAAACTAGTATATTTACGTTTTAATTTGGTATGCAAATAATGTAGGCTGGAAGGAAAGAAACCTACTAACCTTATTTTTTACTGACAAAGCAAACCGTTTTAATTTTTTCGCATTTTGCCATTCTGGCATATCTAGCAACAAATACGCAACTCTAAGATAATTTTTAGCCTCTTCAAAACACAAAAACAGCGGTTCTCTCTTTGTAATCGTCGCGTAGAATCAACTTGCGTTCAACGACTCTTGGATCGCTTATTTTGACGTTCAGTCGTTGACCGACTCGAGAATACCGTCGTGATGTCGTTTTGCAACGATGAAAAGACGGTTCATGTATGAGAATACGTTTGAACGACGTTTCGACAGAACAACTTTCAAATCGGTGCCGTTCATGTTCTATTGAGGGTTGTTACAACGCGAACCGGGTACCGGCCACTTCAACTCTCCAACCGGTCAACTCTCGAGTTCATTCTGGTCTGCGCTACCTGGTCTTTTGGTCACATTCACCCTTATCAATGACGTCGCTTTTCTAATACCTGAATGTTCCAGTTTGTTGCACTCAAAGCGAAGTGCAGTTACAGATATTACCTAGAGACTGCGTACCGCCGTACTGTGTTGCGTTCCATCGCGCTGCGCGAAGTTCGACCCATCATTTCATTTCATTTTATTGATTAGGAAAGTGCAGTAATCTACAGGACTTGCTTAACACACCGCCGAGGTGTCGCGAATATGCAGCTTATGCGTACTACTGTAAGGTTCCAATTCCCCTATACCAAGAATGACTACAATTTTACACCATAGAATAACCAACCGTTTCAGAAAAGGAACAGTCTAAGTTTTCAGAGACGCCTAGATATTGAATCTCTGAGGCATTGTATTGTAGTAACACTAATCATGGTAGTCTTGTTTAAATTTAGAACACTGAAAGCTGGTGTAGGTTGGCTGATCCTTAGATATAAAATAAACCTAACTAGAGGTCGCAGCACTCGGCCAGCCCCGAGCTGCTGAGCTGCCGAGCTGCTTGCACATTGTAACTTTTTGATTCACCTCCTGGCGTGATTCTTTAGGGATCCAAATAACCAAACAAATGCTGTACACAGATGACCCCCGATGGGACACGTTTGTAACGGCGTTCGACAACCTCCGAACGAGCCCGCTGTCACGTTGCACTTGGAAGGAAAATCAAAAGCATTCGATATAAATAGTTTGTATTTATTTGCTGCGACTCCAGCGCACGATACACCGCCTGGACCGCGTTTGTACCACACGAGGACCTCACAATCTTACATCTACTCACGTAGTCGGAACGACATCCGGAACATTACATAAGCTAATCCAATTTACAATATCAATGTCAAAATAGAACACAAAATAACTTTAATAAATTCTAAACGGTTTAAATGTGGAGGGCCGCTCCGACTTCAGCATGGCTGCGTGTGACGTCACGTCTCCTCGATGTAAGTGTGATATAATAACGCGTACAATAAGTTGAACGCGAGGCGGCGGCGCGGGCCGCGGCGGGCAGTCGAGTCGCACATTGCACTCCCCCTTAGTGGCGGGCCATAGTTATAGTTATTCCGAAAAATGAAGGCTCCATAAACACAAAAATCGTGACTTATGAATTGTCAAATTGGTGACACCGCCGCAGTCGCGCCGCCGCCCCACAATACTTGGCCAAGGCACATTTGTATACAAAAATTGAGCGTCTTCGCAATCTACAAAATCTCCTTTAAATCCGGCCTTTGTAAATCGACCTATTAAATATCCCAACGCTCAACTTTCTCCTTAATCTACATAAAGCAATAGCGATTACGATATAATGTCATATAAACTCGTCCGCCCGCCTCGCAACCACTTCACCGTAAAATGTCCCAAAAATAAAACAATTTCATGGCGCTCTTCATTTAGGAATAACCTTACATCGATACGTAGTTCATAAAATACATTTGTCACCCTCCGGGAACTCGTCCGTACACAATACTTGTATATAAACCTTACAAAACTAAATAATAGCTAGTTACTACAATTGTCTTTGATAATTGCCGTAAGTCTGATGACTCGCCCCGAGCGCCCCGAGCGTAGATAGCATGACTGCAGGGTACGTCTGTCACGAGCGCATTCACCAGCGAGGCTGACCAAATGCACATTGCCTTTCGGCCGAGATTGTACAAGCACGCTAGCGGCGGCCGGCGCTCGGCTGCGTGAACAGCGGAATGAGAACAACACTTACAATCAGTGCATCTCTTTAAGTCTATATTTCCTTAACACTAATTACATTATCATGGAAAATATCGCTTATACAATTCCCTGCGACAGCTTAAAATACGTTGGCGTCAGTACATACGAACTATGGAAGCGGAGTCCTCGGGAGGCCGGCGACTCCGCGCCTGACTATCACTTGAGCATTGGCGTTAGTGCGTCCCTGTCGGGGCACGCGAGAGCGACAGAGAGAGCACGAGGGTCGCGTCGTTGAGCAAACATCAATAAATAGTGGCATGGCAGTGTGGACGTTCTACTCAGTCTAAGTGACTTCGGGATTTCAATCTGAAAATTAGAAAGTAAAGGTTTAAAATAAGTTATGTATGAAATAATGAGTTTATATATACTCGCAGTGATAAACATATTATGATTGTTATTTTAAAACATTTTCTCAATTATAAATACAGTCGCTACATAAATAAACTTAACTAGTATACGAGGGTGGATTGAAAAGTTCGCGGCCTAACATAGATAGCGTTGTCATATTATTATAAAACTTCCCTCATATGAAACCTAGACTCTTTGTCAGTCGCTGTGCAATTTTTCTCTGAGACACATGCGTAATTATTTATTATATTGAACATTAAGTGACAGTAAGTTTCATTAATTTTGAAAATGGATAGTTTGGACCACCGTGCTGTGATCAAATACCTCCACAAGAAACACTTAGCTCCAAAGCAGAGTCATGAAGATATGGTGGCTACTTTACGAACATCTGCTCCGTCGTATACTATGATATGAAATAGATACTAATGATAAAAAAGTGGACAGCTGAATTTAAACGTGGACGAGAGAGCATCAAAGATGACCCCCGCTCTGGCGGCCTTCTACAGCTACGACTTCAGAACCATCGAAAAAATATGTGATCTCATCATGGGAGACAGAAGATTGAAGGTATCTGAGATAGCTGAAGCTCTAGGGATTTCATATGAACGTACACAAAACATGATCGTTAACGAATTAGGGTTCCACACGGTAGACGCAAGATGGGTTCCGCGGCTCCTTTCAGTTGAACAGAAACGAACTCGGCGCACGATTTCTAGAGACTGTTTAGAGCTTTTTCAAGCGAATTTTTGGCAAGGTTTGTTACTATGGACGAAACATGGGTTCATCACTATACTCCTGAATCCAAACAACAATCGAAACAATGGAAGAGACCCGGATCTCCGACCCCCAAGAAAGCCAAGATGTATTTTTCAGTACACAAGGTAACGGCGTCGGTTTTCTGGGATTCTAAGGGTGTCATCTTGGTTGATTACTTAGAAAGAGGTCAAACTATAAATTCGGCATACTACTACTGCATACTACGTGAACGACGAAATAGTGTGCACTATTACGTCGTTTACGCGAAGAAATAAAGTATAAAAGACCAGGATTGTTGAACAAGAAAGTTTTGTTTCTTCGGGATAATGCTCGCGTTCACACATCTGCAGAATCGATGGCTGAAATAGTGAATTGTGGTTTCGAATTACTTCCTCATCCCCCTTATTCACCTGACTTGGCACCTTCTGAGTTCCACCTATTTCCCCTTGGAAGTGTCTCTCGCGCAAACTATATAGTTTAGAAAAAAATTATATTAGAAACCTAAATATCATTTTTGAAAAGCTATCCATAGATACCCCACACGGTTTGATGAAAAAAATTTTTTTTAATTTTCAGTTCTAAGTATGGGGAACCCCCAAAATTTATTGTTTTTTTCTCTATTTTTGTGTAAAATCTTAATGCGGTTCACAGAATACATCTACTCACCAAGTTTCAACAGTATAGTTCTTTAAATTTCGGAAACAAGTGGCTGTGACATACGGACGGACAGACAGACAGACATGACGAATTTATAAGGGTTCTGTTTTTTGCCATTTGGCTACTGAACCCTAAAAACACTTAGGTGGAATGAAATTGTCTACCAATGAGGAGGTCAAAAAGGCCGTAGATGCCTTTTTTGAAGACCTTGACAAGACCTTCTATTTAAATGGGATCAAGGCTTTGGAGGACCGCTGGACTAAGTGCTGTGACCTAGGAGGAGAGTATGTAGAATAATAAATATAAAAAATTGCATTATTCCTGTGTTTTCTTATTTAGGCCGCGAACTTTTCAATCCACCCTCGTACTACGTAGGCCTTTCAGTGTATTCTCGGTATCATGGTGATTAAATAACTATGAGGGTACTTTAAAAATGTCATTAGGTTACGACAATATCTGAGGATATAAATAGAAAAAAACCTAGCAAAAATCATCACAAGTACCCTAGTAATCTTAACTTGAACATATCAGGAACGACTGACGCGACAATGTTGACGAAAATTGAGCACCGAGCTGTTATTAAACTCCTCACAAACTCAAAAAATGATATACCAAAAAATGGTAGCAGTTGATCGAGACTCTGCCTCTTCAATGTCGACAGTTCAAAAGTGATCAAGTGAATTTAAAAGAGGCAGGGAAAGCATTGAAGGCGACCCCCGTGTGGAGGCCCAGTGAGTGCCACGACTGAGGAAGCGTGAAAAAAGTAGATAATATTAAAGATGCCCGTATAAAAACTAAAATGTTAGCAGAGATGACTAACCTATCTGTTGGGACCATTCACACCATCCTCCATGACCATCTTCAACTGTCAAAGATCAGTGCAAGATGGGTGCCTCGAATGGTCACGGCGCCTTAAAAACAAGTGCGAGTTGAGTGTTGTAAGGAGTTTTTGTAGTTCCGTGGAGACAATGCATCTAGTATTTTTGATCGGATTGTTACTGGTGATGAGACCATCATCATCAGACCAGGGTCCATCACTATGATCCAGAAAGCAAACAGGAGTCAATGCAGTGGCATAAAAAGGGAGCTACCAAAGAAGTTTAACGTCTCTCCGTCGGCTGGGAAACACATAGCTACAGTGTTTTGGGACTCGAAAGTAATTTTGCTTTTCGAATATACAAAAAAAAGGTCATAGTATAACGGCACCATCGTATGCTAATAGTTTGCGTAATTTAAAGGAAACAATTAAAGACAAAAGACGCGGGAATTTGAACGCAGGCGTGTTGCTCCTTCATGACAACGCGCCGGTTCACACTGCGCGTGTTGCACAGGCTGCTGTGGGTTTGAAGAAAATAGTCACCCACCATACATCCCAGACTTGGCCCCTAGCGATTATTTCCTATTTTCTGACCTGAAGAAAGACCTTCGTGGAAAGCAGTTTTCCGACGATGAGGAGCTCAAGGCAGCAATTACTGCTCAGTTTTCAGAAAAGGAAGAAAAATATTTTTTAGATGGTATAGAAAAGTTATTTTACAGAAGTAATAAATGTATTGAGGGGAGACTACATAGAAAACAAAATTATTTCAGAATGTTCCTCCTTTTCCTTCATGCCCATACCTTGAACACATTGAACGCCCCTTGAACCAGCTTCAAAACCTTTGTATGTTACCGAAAAAAACTTTGTAAGCATTTTCATTGCAAAAAATACACGTAAATGTAATATGGTCTTGCACTGGCATCAAACATACACAGTAACTGTAGTTTGGAAGTAAGGGGTTCACAAGTAAACACGTTAGTTACGTGAACTGAAGTCACACTATATATTTAACTTCCACAATGATATTTACAAAAAAGGCGATGCCAATGGATATTTTACGTTGCACAATGTCCGTTAGAAATAAGCAATCGAAAACAATACGTGCGCGCGCGTCGAGGAGTTCCGCCTGGCGCTCGGTGCACCTGGGGATCCCGCGCTAGGTGCGTGTACCTTGGTACTTGGTTGTATGAGAAGATGTGTGGTATGAATGATGGGGTGATTTTGTCAAGCGTATATTTAAGTGACGTGTTATTGTATATGATGTAAGGAAAATAATATGTATGTCTAATATATAAAGTTTATGATTATGAAATAAGTGGGAGAAGCCCACATTAGCAACGCCTCACCTCTCAGAACAGCAAGTCGGGCAGCTCGCGCGCGTCGGCCCAGCGCGTCACGTCCGCTGCCGCGTGCTCGGCCGCGGCGCTCTCCGCTGCGGGGCACAGCGCTACGTTATATAGTGTTCAAGTAAGTGACAACAGTCTAACTGAGTGATTGAATCCATCCTTTTTGATGAATGACATTTCAATGCTCGGATAGTATTTGTCCGGAGAATAACACTACACAAGACTTTACATAGAAACACTATTATTATTATTATTATTTTATTGCTAAAAGTTATCTGAGCATTGGCGAAGAATGCCATTGGCTTGGTTAAATAAATTAAAGGGGAATCATTATTACGAGCTGTACACCATTAGGAACATTGTAAGATTCACGCAGTGAAATCACAGAAACATACGCTACGCCCAAACCAGCAAGGAGACATACGTCACACAAGTTATACAACAATTGTGTAACACTATAGTTAAATGAGAACTCCCTCGTGTGTACAGCCGCGTATGTCTATTTCTAATAATCAAATATTCTGGGTTCGCGGTGTGTTCGGGATGACCACACAAGCTTTGCTTACTTCGGGGCCATACAGTTGGTGTGTTCGTGTGTGTGTGTGTGTGTGGGGGGGGGTTATTATTATTATTATTATAGAACAGATAAAACAACGATGTATACTGACGCGAGTGCGGCCGGGGCTCGACGACGGCGGGCCGGGTGACTCCCAGCTGGAAGGCGTCGGGCGTGGTCTTGCTCGGCGCGTACCCGCTCAGCGCCGCCGAGGCTGTGGGACACTAGCGTTACTACTCTACTCTACAATGCGAAGCATGTTGCACTGTCGAGGACAGGAGTGGTGGGGGTAGACACAGAAAATGAAATGCCTCATTATGAAACTTGGCCGATGGAGGAAAGTATATGTAAACGGTGCTTGGCTCGGGTTCAGGTGGCGGGCGCTTACGGTTACTACAGAGTTACAGTTATTGAACGACATGGTTTAGTGCGGACACAACAACATACATCTGGGTTGAAAGTCGGGTTAACATTGGAGCATTGGAACATTTGTGTGAATGGTAAGTATAACTCAGTACGTTTACTTGTTATAAATCTAGTTAAATAAAATTGTAAATTATTTTTCAAAATACAGGAGACATTTCAATATTTAAGGGGCACTTGGCTAGCTTGTGTACGGGTGTTCCTAGGATCGCATTAAATAAATAGAACGAGTATTATATGCCAAAATTTCATAATTTCATTTAGATTTGTCTTAGGAAAACATTTTCGAGTCCATAAATCAGCCACACTACATACTGAAGACATGGGGTATCTATCATGTTGATGTTTTATTAATTCTGTTGTTACCTTTATTTTACAATTTATCGCTTATCCAATTTACGAGCTCGTTTGGAGTTTTTCGTTTGATTTAATTATTGTACTATTACCATTGTTATGATTTACCAGTGATATAACAACAGCAACAATCTTGATTTATAAACAAGTAATTGGTAGTAGGTAAAGCGATATTTTGATTATTCCAGGTTGCCAAAACGATAATGATTATTGTAATCGAACATTAAACACTTCTAAAATCATCCCAATGTTAGTTATACCGTAGTTTATAATATTTTTGTAAGTCGTAACTCGCAGTCTATATCGATTATTGAAATCGTACAGTCAGCTCTATTCCGTCAATAAGACCTGAACAAACCATAGACTAGAAGGTCAACAAGTTGTCACACACTCAGTGGTACAAGCATGCTGTTTCATATTTTTGTTCAACAATGCAGAGTATGAGAACGTCACCTCGGTGTGGCCGTATGAGGTTTCGTTTTTTGTTTCAAAGTAGAACATAATGAAGGGTTTGTTTTTTAAATATTTTTAGTATGTCTACAACATCTTTTCATACATTTCGAACTAGTGTACATCCCGCTAGCCAAAAATGAAACGTCTCCTTTATACTGGACTTATTATTATATTATTTTATTGACATATTATATTATAATTTATATTATATTATATAAATTCATTTCTTGATTTTATTTACTTAAAGTTTTATTAATGATTTGGTTTTTATTTTTGTATGATATTACAAATAATTTCAAATAATGTAGACATATAATTTATCAGAACTGTGACTTGAAATTGTAATTAATTATGATTATTTTAAAATGTATGTTGTTGGTGTGACTTTAAATAAATAAATAAAAAAGTTTGTTCAAATAACGTTTTCACAATCGACAACGTACGTAGCTGAAGTTTCGTTACGAGACCGTTGATATTTACACATGTATTCTGTATTTGCAGTTAGTTAAGACTCCACAAATCCTCTATCCAAATCAAATCCGTTTCCAAGTCCGATTAAACAAAGCCCGCATCTGTCAAGAGTTCCTTTAATTGAAACTAACAATGTGTACAAGGTGCCGCGCTCCCCGCGCCGCAAACAGTGGATCTTTGCGACGTCAACAAACAGACAGCTCGTCCACTCCACACCCCACGACCAGTCCTTTGCAAATATTGACGTCGCGTAGTGTGGCCCTGCCAGTGATTCAATCTACACGGACGGGAGGCCCGAGATCGCTTTCTGTTTGCAGAACACGAGAGCCCGCGGATATCGAGACACTGGGTATCGCGTCGGGTTGCGTCGCCATTGTCGACGATGCAAGCTAACAATCCGATTTATTTATGTATTATTTGGAGAACCAACAGCTTTGTTACCCAGGAATGAACGATCGATTAACCATGGAGAGGCAATTAAAGGTTCTCGCGTTTAAAAATGTCTGTTGCTATAAGAGTTATGACGAATCATTAAATTACAAAAGTGACTGTAACTGTAGGTACGTACGAACAGGAATAAGTCAACAACAGGAAACAAATTGAAATATATATTTAGCTTGTTTTTCTTTTCCTGTTTGGATGTGTGAAGGAGCGAAGTGAATTACATGTAAACTCCGGGTACGTAATCATATAGGAGCTGATTATAGCAAGAGCTAGTATTACTGACTCTCTATTTGCCTACCTGGTAACAGTAAAGGAAAGAACGCGTGTCCAAGACGCAGTATCGATTTTGTAGTTTTTCATTTTTTAACTTTGAGTTAACAAAGTTGCAAATCCTAAAGGGATCTTCGCTGTTCTTGCAGAAGATAATGCATAATTAAAAATTTACTTTTAATTGTTCTATGTAAAAATTAAATATTTAACAATCTGTTTAAAATGAACGATGAAATAATTGAAATGTAATGACTAAGTCAGTGAGTTTGTTTTCAGTTGAAAGTGTCGTGTGAGCTGGCCGAGGCGCGCGTCACTCGCTGCAGGCGATGTCCATCTACGGTAAACTCATTGCATGTTACAGTCAAGTTCCGATAACGTGGGTTCGCAATGGCAATGAATCAAACTTGGAGATTGAACCTTAGCGTTATAGCAACTAGCAACATAGTGGCATGGCTGTGCGACTTCAGACGAACGTCTCGTCCGGCACCGGCAACCCTAATGAAATTAGCACATTTATATAGCACATTGGTATATTCTTATTCAACACGAATATTTCACATGTTTTTGTCCTTGGCACTGACGCTAAGCTTCGAAGTTAGCTTAAAACTGAGAATATTTTCAAAACACTGGAGCAATCTAAACGTTACAATGTTTATTCGACTCTCGTGATTTCAATAAAGATACAAATAAAATGAAACGGCAATAAGTGTTACTCTTTGTGATCTTCCATTCCGATATATCTCAACTGCGTTAACTGATTTGGTAACTGAATGAAGGGGAGTCCCAGGTACTCATCAGGCCGCGGTCTAGAATGCTCCCAGTTCAAATCTGCACTCGACTGTACATTTTTGAGAGTTGTATATAAACTTGACACCAACATTAGTTGATTCCAGATTACGGTTCGATAGCATTTTAAGATACGATTCTCCTTTGAAGGATACGCGGCCTTCCAGAGCTCCTGCACAGCCAGAATGTCGACGATAACAGTATGTAACATGTTGCTATATTACGTTACGTGTCAAACACGTGTAATATATGTCTTCGATAAAATTAAGTGTTACATAAAAAACGCTACGTAGACGTAACTGCAGCCCCGCGTGTACTCACACATGTGCGTGTTGCAGTTGAGCTGCGGCTGGTGCTGGCCCGGCGGCGGCGGGGACGCGGGCGGCGCGGGGGACGCGGGGGCCGCCGGCGCGTCCTCGCACAGCGACGCCTCGGACGGGTACTCGTGCGTGCGCGTCAGGGACTCGTCGAACTGCAGCTTTAGCTGGAATGTCAAGACGCCACAATTATTTGCTGTTAGAGGTTTTAAATAGATTGGTGCGTTTCATTTTATTGTCTATAGTTAATGTTTATGCTTTAGAAGCTAAATTGTAAAATTGGGCTCTTAATGCGTTTGTCATTGAAGAAAAACGGGCATCAGTATTCCCATAAATTATATGGCAAATAGGTTCGCCTTTGTAGGTGTACCTCAGTGTCCCAACTGTGACGTTATTCTGTAATATAACACTCATAACTTATATAGAGTACCTATATGGAGCCTATTATTGTGCCACGAAGAATATTATTGGATTATAATATAAAATAAAGTTTATAATAGTAACTAATAGGCAATAAAATCGTTGAATTTCCGCAAGCGCCACTTCAATCAGCCAACTAACGCTCCGAGTTCACAGCTCCGAGCAATACACAGATAATATTGTTTAGTGTCCAGTGGACACTGCTTCGCCAACACTGCCCCGCTGCACCGGCGCCGACCTGCAGTGAGAGAGTCAATAACACGGCAACCAGCTACGTCGAGCTGGTCGTAAAGCGGCGTGAGCAGGCCGCCGGGCCAATTATATCGCAATGCAGTTTATAAGTTGACGATTTAAAAAGATAAATAAAAGGAATTTTCCTTCTTTCTAGTTACATTAGAAACTATTCCAACGTAAAATAAGTTTCAAGTTCTTGTTTTGAACGTGGCGAGCAGAACAAGGGTCATTTCATGCACTTGATAGCAGAATGCAGGAGTATTTGTAACCGTGATAACGGAACAGGAACCATATGGTTGTGGCACGGCATGAGGCAGTTATTTCATTGTTTATGTATGTTTTACTTATCAACTACAGTCAATTTAATCTTTATTATTTTTTACCATAATAATTATAAAAATAGATTAATAAGACATATTTTATTTGTATAATTTTCATGTACTAAGTTAGGTAGAAGACACTATCACTCAGTAATAAGGCCATATGCTTATCTTATTTTGTTCCCATTTTATTTGTTGCATTTGTTGATTTGGTGGCAACAAACAATGATTGTGTGTGGTGTCGACCGTTGAGCTGATTGTTTCCGCACCAATTATTGAATACATCGGCCCCGTGTTAAATAGGGCTGCTGGGGTGCACAGCAATGGATCCTGGATGTGTGATGGTATCACTACGCCTCCCGGTTTGAAAAACGCAATTCATACTTTCGGGGTAGCCAATTGTTTTTTTTCGGGGAATTTTATATTTTAATAAATATTTGTTTTGGCGTATCATCCTACATACATTGCTATCTTTCCTTACAGCGAGGCGACTGCTGGGGAGGCCTTCAATCTAAAATTTGAAAGACTGATTACAAATCATTAACGACCGAGTGGCATAGTGGTTAGTCAGTAGCCGTGCCTCATACGCCGGAGGTCCCAGGTTCGAGTCCTGGCCGGGGCCTTCATTTGTGCGATGAACATAGATGTTAGTTCTCGGGTCATGGCTGTTGGTATTTATCCCCCCCAGTTCGCCGTGTGGTCAGCCATAACACTTGCTCTGCTTACTTCGGGGCCATACACCTGGTGTGTTTGTTGAGGAGGATTATTTATTTATTATAGAAAAGCGCGCCGCCCTGCCGATCGGTGTGCGTTACTTAAAGCCGCATTGTAGATAAGTGTTTATAAATTATCCTAATCTACGTTCACTGTATCTGTCCTCACACAACCGCAACCATATCAGTCGGTATTTGTATTTATTGTTGCACAACGCGCACACTCAACGCGATAATCCTTTAATTCTATATTACGCAAGATTTGTCAAATTTTTTAAATAAAATTTTAAGATAACAACTTGGCGATAAAAAAAGTATTTTGTGATGTAATGCACTGTACTTCTCAGATATATATTTTTTTGTAGTTTATATTAAACAAGAGGAAATCTTTTCTACTGTTGTTTATTTATTGTATGACATGCGAGCAGCTAGAAACACACTGAGGCAAATAGATAGGGCATTTAGTAATCCATATAAAAAATGTAAATAATATAATATACCAAACAATACAAACGAAAACCAATAAAATAATTAGAAAGTCGATTGTTTTTTCATAATTATCGAGCTAATCACGTATTATATAATTCAAGAAACAATTAGAACATTTTATTTTATTTATTTATTATGAAAAGCATTGCTTGCCCGACTACGTAGTATGCACGCGGTCGACAAGAATCTGTCGCTCGTCGCGAGCTGCTCATGAAACCAACAGTACATTAGAGGATTGCTTATAGCAAAATTATATTCGTTTACAAAGTTAACTAGGGATAAGGATATCACGCCTGTAACTAAACCAATCGATATTACAATTATGATTTAGATTTTTGAATGAGTAGTATTCATTTGACGTACATTTTGAAGCTCTTGTTCCTGTTCATGGGTACCAGGTTCCTTCATAGTGAAAAATAACCTAACAATCTGTATTTTTCTTTAAAATCAATCTGTATTGACACGCCACGCACCGACATAGTCTGTCTGAAACGTATTCAGCTCGCAGGCTGTCACGGCTTCAACCACGTGCCACTCCAAAGCACGCGAACAATGCAGGCCAAGAAAACATATGAGAAAGCATTGTCACCGCGTGGACAGGCGCAGCCGCGACCTAGGCCGCAGTGCACGGCCGTGTCCGCGTGTCCGCGTGTCGGCGCGTCGGATGCACGCCGCGCTATGAATACTAATACAGCGCGGGGAAATTTGATTTTTCTCATAACTCGTGACATGGGAACTTTATTTCACTGAAACAAGATTTGGTTTCGTTTCGGATTTTGTCGCGTGTGTCGGGGAGGGACATAAAAACCAACAGAATCACCTAAAAAGCGTTTTTACGTGCGGTGCATATGTATTTATCCATCATTGCTGGTATTTGTTAGATTCATCATAGTCATATCTACAATATACACTCTATAATATATAGTCATATGATTTAAAGTCATACGAGTCTCGGCTACAGTATTTCAGTTTAGATACATTGTATTTCAAACGGGAAATCGTTAGTGGTTCCTCGACAAGGCAGCAGACAAACAATGCACATTCCACGTTACAGAACTAATGTAGGACAAAGTCACCTCTGCAGAATCATTAGAAGCTATCGCAGCTTTCAGAGTAAATTTGATATTTTTAATAAAGTGGGCATTAGCACAGCTACAACTAATACAAAGAGATGCCTGAATGATGTACGTAATTTGTGAGCTCAAAAGTGTTTTCTTGATTAAATAAGTTTTTTTGTAATTTTCAATGTAATAAGTGAATGTTAAAATCAGGTATCAGGTTATTCAAAATTCAAAAAAATATGCTTCATTCTTTTTTAGTTTTGATAAAAGAAATATTTCCTAAATGTACTAGTTAATATTATGTATTGTGTTTACAATTATTATGAGTATAAACATTGTGACTATTTGTGTCTTGTCTGGTTTGTAAACCAAATAAATAAGAAATAAAAAAATGTCAAAATTTTTGAAATTTCAGCGGCCCAAGGAAGATGTTGGGTTACGCAAGCCTGGATTTGGCTTGAAGGGGATTTGTCTAGCGGGCTCCGCGCGCTGCAGTCGTACACGGCGGCGCCGCGACAATACCTCGTGACATGTGTGTTGTCGGGGTACAAACAAAGCAAAACATTGACGACGGCGTTTGTCCACTGCTACACTGTTTGCTTGTTTACTTAAGGCTGATCTGGAAGTGTTCGTTTGCACATTCAACCAATTTGACATTACATATTTAAGAAGGTATTTACTAACGCGGCTTACTCGCGGTACGCGGTTCGATAGGTCCGACTAGTTTCGGACTCGTCTGGAGTACATCTTCGGCTACACTCACCCCTGAAGATGGACCGTGAATAAGCCGCGTTATTAAATACCTAATTAAAAATGTCTCACGTAAGTTTTATGAAATTAATTATTAACGAAAACAGGTGTATGGACGGATAATTTTGTATCTATGTGTGTATATTTTCTATGTTACTTGAACACCACCCTTACCAAACATAAATTATTTCTTGAACTTTCATTCCAGAGCAATTGAAATGTTTGACTACAGGTGTCATATGAATTAAAACGAAAACATAACTGAATTAATGAATGAGCTTCAAAGAAAAGCACATTTGTTCCCAAGTGTTGAACGCAGGCTGGCCTGTGCACAACAGAACCAAACCACAGTAAATATACAATACTACTGAAACAATCCTCACCTTAGTAATCCTGTCCTTATTGGGCCGCTGCGGCATCGAGGACCGGCCGTTGATGAGCACGTTGTCGTTGTAGAAGCGCACGCGCACCGGCGACGCGCGCCCGTCGCCCTCGTCCCCCTCGCCCTCGCCGTCCGACTCCCAGTCCAGCGCCGAGCTCACGCGCCCGTTGTCCAGGACTATCACGCCCGGCTCCTGGGTCTGGAAGGCAGTCGAACAAATTGTTACTTTATTATTTGGTTGCAATTTTAGTGTGAGAAAAATAAAGAGTAAGGAAATGGTATTTATCTGCTCAGACACGTAATAAAATACCTAAGTATGAAGAGAAAACGAAAGGAACACCAAATATAATAGAAATAGGTCGTACTGGATTTTTTTGTCATTACTTCTTATTTATTTCGTCCAGATAATGTTTCTTTCTAATAGTGAAAGAATTAAAATGAGGTGACGGACAGTTCATCGATGGCAATCGGTTATTGAATGAACCATCACTTCGTGAACAGATCGTAGTTACAGTAAATACGAAATACTTAATTCAAATTCAAACATTTATTACTCAACATTGACAATTACTTGTTCTTATTGACGTCAAATAAAACATAACTCCACCACTAACCAGTTCGGAAAAACTTTCGTGAAGAAGAACTGGCAAGAAACTTCACGGGTATATTTTTTTTTCAAAACAAATGTACAGAGTCTCTTTATGTCTATACGAAATTATTCTTATCTGCAACTGTTAGCTCGGCGAGTCTCGTACTAAGTTACTAAATTACTGCTTTAAACATAAGTTGACATCAACGGGACAAAACGAGGTCAATTCTCAGTTCGATTAAGCGTTTTTATAGGTGTAGTGGTTGTGTCCTGCCACGTCCGCCAGGCTCACTTAGCCTCTGACCGTTGTGTGTTTACATGACCACTAGAAGTTTCTCTCAACCGAACCTAACTCCCCGCAATATCTTCGCGAACGATTTTCTTTTACGCGTTCGTAAGAGGCGCCATGCAGAGCACATAAGCGTACTCTCCTTCACATACATCCACATAAAACAGACTTTTTCTCCTATTCATTTACCGTTCATGCAGTCAGATTGTGGAATTCACTCCCTTATAATATCCGCGAGTCAGAAACACTACTTATCTTTAAAAATAGAGTTAAAGACCACTACTTTTCCCTCATTAAGTAAGTTTTGTATTGTTTTGGCATTTATAAGTTTTCTATTTAAACAACTTTAGATTGTTTAAATATTGTATTTTATTTTATGTATGTATGCATATGAGTATATGTAAGTTTATTTACGGTATTAAGTATACAATTTGTGTATGTTTAAAGTAGGTACACACTACTTTGTTATAAACTAATCTCTCCTCTCACAGGTCGGCTGGAAGAGATTTCTTTTAGAAATAAGCCGTACCTTTGTACATATTTAGTCTTTAAGGTATTTTATATTGTTTTCATATGTGTGTACATATGAAATATACAGTATCAGTACCGATTCTCCTGCAGCTCCATATTTATCTTACAAACTTTGCTGGTTTTGAGGCTTCGCGGTTACATCTGAGGCGTATTGTAACGCAGGGCACAGCTTCGAGCACGCCTTCATGGGCGCGAGGGCCGCTCCCGAGAGGTCTCCGCGCGACAAGCCCTCGCCGCCGCGTATGGTTACTGCTGGCACACAATGTTTCTGACTGGCCAATATTCAGAATGCAACTTTGTAAGAGCTAACCGAGGCTAAAAAGAGTAAAACTACTCGAACACTTTATATTTCCTCACTCAACGTACGGACGCGCTTAAGTTATGCGATTTCGCGCAATTACAACTTATTCTTAGCTATGAACCTACAATTCATCTAGGATTAAGTATTTTCAATCGATTTCAACCTTGGATTAATAAAGAATAGATCCAATCTTAAATAAACACAGAATACATTTAGTTATCCATCGAATGGAGCCTGACGATTAAATCATCCGAAGAAGATCAGGCAGGTCGCCCCCAGTCATTGTCGCTGCGAATTCAGAGCAAAGGTAATGAAGTTCCCGGGTAATGTGTTCGCGGTAATCAGCGCCGACTCGGCTGTCAGCTGGCGCTTCCGTGAAATATCAACACGATTTTTAATGAGACGCTCATCCGAGCTGTCGACGCTAATCGCTTCATGAGCGTGTCGGGAGCGCGGGGCGCGGGGGGCGCGGCGACCGCAAGCCCGCCTCGGGTTCCATCACTACATTACGTCGGTGTAATTAAATAAGATAGATGTGCACCGGGACGAGCAAAGTTATAGCAGCACTTCAACAATGTTGACTCAAGTATTTTGTGAACTAAAATTAAGGCAACGTTATATAATTTTCATTATAAATAATGTTTACAAGTCTTTGGTTACAAATCTAATAGGGTTTATGAAGTACCTATCACGCTATATAATTATATGCATTTTAGGTAGGCACAGTCTCCCGACTTTTGGTGTATATTCGCAATCGAATCCCGTGCAGTATTGTCACCCCTTAGTATGCGCACCGCCTGCAAAATAACGAACGACTTCCCCGACTATGTGTGTCTCCTACACAATGATTGGATCACGCGCTCAAAGACATTCTTAAAAATCAATAAATACAGACAAAGCGACTAGTTTTGTAATGCCACATATATTCTCACTACAGTTATTACCTAAGTCGCTTTCGCCCGACGTCGCCAGCCACAAGAAACAAGTTTCCGGGGTAAAAGTATGGCCTGGCCGTATTTTAAATACTATATATGTTAATTCATTATGTTTTGGTGGCATTGAGTAACCGCGCCTAACTGAGTCGGCAGCGCAGACCGGTGCCATCTCTGCAGACATTCACGGCGTCGTCGTGTGTCGCTAGCGTTGTAGGGTGGAACGCGCCGCACGAGTCGCGCCTACGTGTGCGACATTTTCAAATTGTTTTCTACTTCAAGTCCAGGGCGGATAACCGCTTCATTTCTGCTCCCGTGCGAATCTCGATATGCGTAGAGTCTATATTCGTTTCAGACACTGGTGAAATTATTCTTAACATCAGTGCGATAGTTTGCAGTTTATGGATAAAGAAACAATTTTTTTTCTTTTTAATGTTAATGGAACAATCATAAATAGATTTAGATGCGTAGCTACTGTATCATAGGAACGTGATGGGGAAGATATTTGACTTAAAAAGAAACAGAAGAATGTAGGAAAGGTACATCTAAATCGCGGTGGGGATAAGTTATACCTAGCTAGACAAAAGAACCATTAAAATCAGTCCTCGGAAGACAGACAAAAGAGTATTACGTAAATCGAGCGATATTATTTATCGAATAATTCACACTTTCCGCTACTAAATAACATAAAACCTGAATATAAAACTTATTCAAATACATATAATACTGCGGTTAAATAGATTTGGAATATTTAAAACCATAATGAAAGGAAAGTGTTCCGCGTTAGACATTCAACAGTAGACTACCTAGCGTACAGTTAGCTTAGCGCGGTCGCGCTGAGGTGACCCCAGCTCGCGGTTCGCTACACAATCAGCGGAAACGCTCGCTCGCACGACTGTTTGGTTTAACGTCGCTTCGATTTGCGTACACTCTAGCAGTTAGCTTTATCGCATAAACAAAGCATAGAAGGATCGATCGGTGCCGCTGCGGAGATAAGGAACGTTGATCCGAGTTATTTATGCTTCAGTTTCGGGAATACTGACGGCAGACTCGCGGGAGGATGGAGGAAACCATACCTACCAAAGATTTGCTTGGTTGGTAGTTTATTTATTTATTTATATCCAAAGACTTACAAACTTAAGTCTACTATACAGTAGGTTTATATTTATCACTCACTTAAAAATAAAACATTGGTAGGGGAACATTACAATGAATGCAAGTGAGGGTAGAAAGAGATTTTCATTTCCGATTTGTGGCAGACTAGCAGATAGTGTGCGAACTTAGCTAGTTGTACTACGCGCGTCGTGCTCGGGGCGACTGCAGCCAATGAACAAACCCGTTTAAATGCTTATGTTCATTATTAATTGAACTATACTTTTCTATATGAAGGCCAGCAGGTCAACGCTACGTCACACAATGAATACGGGTAGCGATCGCACATCCTGCGGGACGCCAGAAGGTGCACACCACTATTACATATATTTAAACTCCGCGGTTAAGAAAGTGGGTTTAAACTGTAACAATGTGATTAGTTATTTGTGTTCAACGCTTTACAAGATGTGTTATGTAGTTTACGTATATTGTTAAGGTACTGTAAACATGTAGTACTAGTACTTAGGTACAAACTACCCCGGGCCTGTATTATGGGCACTAGTTGCTTCCCTATGCCTAAGTTATTTTTAATTTAATTAATTTAATCAAAAGCGTTTTTGGTTATTTGTGAGAGTGCTTGAGCACTTTTGAAGATTAATAAAATGAATAATAGTTCATGTAGAGACAAACAGCAGGGAGCAACGACTAGCACGGGAAGCGCCACTTGCTGTGCCGATGTCAGTCGACGTCGCGGCGAGCCAGACAGGCTGGATCTGGTCGGCGCCCGGTCCATGCCCGCTCGAGGCCGCCGCTTTTATTTACATACAAGGCAATATCTGTTTTATACGCAGGCAATAAGGCTTACAATTATTAACCAACTATATTTAAGATTCATCATTTCTAAGCACTGCAACGCACTGTTTTGGGCATACAAGATTTCTATTCAGTTTCTTTGAAACGTCTTTTATCAACACTTGCAATAACTTAACTTGCGAAGGGACAGCTCTCATTCCACAAGTCATCGGGTGAGTGATGTGTTCGAGTGAGTAGTATTTGGATTCCGAAAATTCCTCAAACCACGAGTGTTATTGTTGACAGAGTCGATATGTCGGTCAGTATTGACTCATCCATTTCCGTTTGACGCATACCGCGATAATACACTTATTCAGGCCGAAATAACCAGAGTTAATTTGGCGTAAATAACGGACAAATAAATGTAATCACTTGGAAAACAACGACGAGGATCGTTAAAAGATACGGCCTCCGTCCATCCCCGGCAACACAAGCGGCGAAGGATCCATTACGCATCGGTGAAATATTGTTATCTGTGCTATTGCGAAATAGAGTAACTCGCAGTCACGCAAGCACGCAACAGATGCGAGCGTCCGAATCGCGGCGAGCAAGTAGGTCGCACGTGCGGCGACAGATGCAGGCGAACCCGAGAACAACGCTCGCGGCCATCCTCGGTAATTGCATATCGATGTGTCGATTCGACATTTCAGCGGGCGGCTCAGCGCCACGTGCCGGTCCACATTGACAAATCGCCGGCTGTTTTCACGTAACAAATTAATTAGTCCGTTAATCTGTTTACGTAGCGCCGGACGCCGCCGATGTAATTGCTCGAAGCGACACCTTGATTCATAGCAGCTATTAATTCCTTTGATAAATTAAATTTAAAAGGATAATGTTAATTTATAAAGGCTTACACGATGAGCTCCGAGACGAAATATTGCCTCGTTTCGAGATTCCATTTTGAACGCGATTAACATTTAATACCGTTAGGTATTACCGAGGGTAGATAGCGCGAAGATTATGATTTAAGGTTTTTAATAACGATCGATAAACAAAACCAAAGTGTAGCCACTATAAGGTTCAATATTAGCGACACGTTCGATATGACAGCAATGAACCAAATAGCATGCATTAAGAAATTACGTCTAAAGCATTTTAATCACCTTAGAAAATAAAAACTTAAGAAAATAAATAGTACAAGTGTTCAAGCATGTATAGTATCAGGCTGTAATGTTATCTATGTAACGTGGCGTAGATAAGCTGCGAGCTAGCTCGCGATCGCTCATAAACACAGTTTTATCGCTGTTTTTGTTAATGAAGGCCATTATTGAAAACTGAATGTATCGGCCGGGGTTAGTGCCTACAATGCGACGTTCCGCCGGATTGACCATAAAATCGCCCAATAACTTTATGATAGCTCTCGTAAAACTGGCCGAATTACCGAGGAACACGGCTCACTATTTTATTTTAGCCCATAACGTATATTACGACTTTAGGCATATTTCTCTCGTTATGAATCTGCGAGCAAACATTCGTTTAAATATCCGAAACAGAATTACAGAGACAGAAGCGAAAAGTTCAAGGAGGCATTCAATTCAGATAAAACATAAAACTAGGCAATGAAAAACGTATACTGTCGAGATGCGGAGTTTTACGTCGCGACGCGCTGCGCCAGGTGGAGCCGACTTTACTGTCGGAAAGGGCTCAAGCCTGTCCCTTTGGCTTATTTGCGCTGATGCCGGATGGGTTTTTATTTCCGATTAGCTTTATGTGGGTTGATCCCCGTCGGAGTTACTGCGGTCGCCGCCGGAGCTGCGCGAGCCGTTGTGTAACAGCTAGGGGCAGATCGTATTTACGAGTAGTACCTACTATTATCCACAATAAACTATGAGCGTATATATGAAATGAAAATTGAGTTTATTATGTCAAAAATAGTAACACAAAAATGCCTAATGCTGCTGTGGAAACAATAAGTTCCAATCGCGCTGGTTGTCAGGCATAGCCCTGGGTATATCATTTTACATTTTGAAACACAGGGTAGTCAGTCTCTATTTGATAATGATATCTGCTGGTACCTGTTTATGTTGATGAGCGAACCATGCAGATATCAGTTATCGTTCAGGTTACCTTACATTAATATTTCGTTTCGTTAGGGCTTCTATCAAATTGAGAACAAAACATGGGTTGAACTATATAAACACCTCCAGAACTAATAAAAAATAGCATTAATTTTTTTATGTACTGCACTAATAGTAAGTAGCGTGTATAGGTAGCTTGGCAGGGAGACTTAAAGTTTGTTGCACGTGGGAGTAGGCCTTCAAACCAATACTTCAAATCCCCTCGGAGCTTCGAGGGAAACTTCGATACTTAACAAAGGGCGAGTAAATATTGACTTACCGGACTCAAATAACGGTTTTAATACTAAATCATTTTAAACAGTAACCATCTCATAGTTGACCATTGCTGGAATTACTGATTTTTGAGAGTAGAATTAACACTTGTTAGTAAAACAATTTTATGTTAGAAAGTAAATGTTATTTTATTTGGTCATATCGAAGATACATCTTTGTGCATAATTCGTCGTTGGCTAGATATACCGTACGTTTATATTTTATGGAGTGGTCTTATGTTATCCTCGTTTGTCTCACTTGTTGGCATCTTATTAAATAAATTTAAAAAAAATTTCGGACTATTGTTACTTACCAACTCTTGAATAAGGACTAAAATGGGGTTCGGTTCATCGTGTCTTTAAGACGGGTTAAAGTTACAAATGGTGAGGCTAAAGTTTTAGTTCTAGGGCTTATCTATCATTAAATGTTTCTGCACAATGTTACGAGTGTGAATAACGTCGTTACCCAGAACTTTGAACGTTGACGGTTACTGTTCAGACATTGCGTGGGTAAACCGTAACCCTCTGATATGATAATACTAAGAAAAACGTCGCCAAACTATTGAAGCTAGGGCATAGCATTGTGTTAGGCCAGTGCGTGACAAATGTACATGTCAAATGTATGGGTAGAGTGTAACTCTTCGAGTAGCGGGGCAAGGGCAAGGTGAGTGCCGTTAGCGGCGCGCGTCACGGTTCGCGGCCGCCGCGACAGCCGCTGACACCGCTCCGCCTCGCTGCCCCCACAGCACGCCACGACTTGCTAACTGGCAACACCACGCTCTCTCTACTCGTCGCTTTACTTAAAAAATAAACACACAATGTTATGTTTGTGAACGACAACCGGCGGGTCTAGTGGCCGATCTTCCGTTTCGAATGTGGCTGCGGTTTTGGTACACCTCGCCAATGTTTACAAAACATTCCCATCCATACTATAACATAAGTATCGTCACCTAGTTTAGCCGAAACAGTAGGTAATGGAGCGTGCAAACTGCCAGCCGCTCCGACTGCATTGTTAGCTGCGAACAAATGACATGGCCGCTGTTTGACTGCATTTACCGACTGACTTCACTGATTGACCGCGGTAATGCCCGGCTTGTTCTTGCGGCTCAATCAATTCAAAAATTCTGACACAATTTCAATGAAAGCGTATTTGAATATTGGGTATCTTCCGAGTTGTTATTTCAGCGCTGGCGAGTTACGCAAGTCTCGATTAGAGATGCGCGAGTCGGGTCAGCGGCGGCCGCTGAATGCCCAAGCAGGACAGAGGCAGTACTCGATGCGAATTGTAATTCAAATTGGAAAACAATAAAACCCACGATTACGTTTAGTTGTAGTCGATCGCGCGGAAGCTGCATGTGTTGCGATTCTAGATACAAAGTCCGTGTTACTGTTGGGAATGGCGGGAGTTAATTGTTTGATACAGACTGCTGGGCGAAGGATTGTCGTTTCTGCATTGAGCTGGGTGACGCTGGAGAGACGCGGCGGAGCGGGCGCGGCTGACACGTGGCAATCAGACCGGAACGCGTGATAACCGCACGAGCTCGCCGCCGCATCACATCCGCCGAGCCGTGACGCCGCCCCACGGGGACACTAACACATCATCTCTTTACCCAAGACTAATCTCCATAAAACTACTTAAAACCGTTGTATATGGGTATAACAAGATATAGAAAGAAGGAAACAGAAGACTATTACGCGAGCAATGTTCAAAATGCGAATTGAATTTGTATAGTTGAATTGTAGATGCGAACAGCGTCCGCAAGCTTTTACTTGACAAATGAGTGTGGCGACGTTAATTTCACTGGACAGTTTCGAACAAGCAGGCGGGCACGTCCCTGTCAAACTGTTTGCATGGCGCCGGGTTCATTTCACTACTCACGCGACGCGACGCCTTGCACTGTAAATAATGAGTTAGGAATCCGAGTGCAGTCCGTACAACGCGGCTGTATGAAGCGCGCCCGCCGCCGCGACCATTGCTACCATAAAATTCGACGCTTTATTCAAAAGCAGAAAAAGCAAATATCTCGGATTTCAAAGTGGCAATAAACCCGCAGACTCTCCGAGTGGCGGGCGAGCGCTCCACGCAGCTCCCACGTTTTATATTCTGAAATTTGATAAGAGTACTGTAATAAAGAGGTTTTCAATAAGTTTCCGACACGATGGCCGCACTTGGGGCCTCCCACGTAGCACTGACAGCGACTGCTCCACGTGTGGGTTTTAGATAGCTATTTTTGGCATTGCATGATTCAATAATTGATGGCCTTATTTCATCGAACGGGGGATTAATGTCATACGTATTGTATGAAATATCAAAGGGTTTCCGAGTCCGATCAGCCAGTCCTGTAATTCGAACTGAATGGGGATAAAAAGGTAAGCCCTGACTCACTGAATGACTCATCACAACGCCCAAACCCCTGGGCTTAGGGACTTCAATTTAGTACTGAGGATGTACTTGAAATTGACGCCCTAAATTTGCCCTGGATGGGGCGAGGCGACGGATGATAACTTGAAAAAAGCCCTTTAGTGGCTTGCGGCATTCGTGTACTTTGAGACTTTATAATATTATATATGTTTTAGATAAACGCTGGAAATTACCGCAATAATTATATTATTTATTAGGTATAGCTTACGAGTTTAAGTTTCCGCAATTTAGAAAATAAGCTTCGATGCCTATGTGAAGAAATTAACTATAAATAAGAAAAAAAACTATTAATTGAAAGCTTGAGTGTTCTATAAACATAGACCCCAAACACCAATATAATAATTAAAGTTTGGCAAAAAGTCAGTGTAAAAATGTAGTTATTCTATTCTTTAAGAGGAAATACACGTTTGTTCTTTAGTATGGTATAAAAAAGCCTCTAAAATACTGAATTTAAAAACTCTTTCACCATTGGAAATCTATTCGGAAGATATCGGTTCCAGAATTGTATAGGTTCCTACAGATACAAATCCATGTATTGAATATGTTGAACATTTCGTTGTATGTCGACGTGCATTAGCAGTTACAGTTTGGAACCAATGCTGGAATATTTTGATTTTATTCATTAGTAAAATAGCCTATATTTTAAACAACGGTATGCGGAAAAAACTGCGCGGAACCTATAAGGTACCTAGTTACTTAAACAGCGTTGTTAGGGACTGTACCCAGAGATTCGGGACTGGTAGAGCGACAAGGCCAGCCCGAAGCGATCACTACACACACCCGGCTCATGCCGCTCGGGCACACTTAGGTTCACACAGGGCGGCACACCCGCGTCTCCTCGTCAAACCCCAAACGCCATTTTTCTCGAAAGTTCATCTGAACGTATTCGACTTTGCCGACCGATTTTGCCAGCCCGAATATGTGGCTAGCGCTCTTAACTCACTGTAGCACGCTCAACTACCTAAACGTACGCAGGCGAAGCAACGGCAAAAGTAGATAGTAAATTGTAAATGTCTTTAATTCAATGGGACACACGGGTCCGGGACCTGCCGATTGGGGTACTCCGCTAGCGCTGCGCCATCAGGTACAGATAAACCAATCATAAATTATCGACTCACATATTATCAGCAGATAAAATGTCACTTAAAAATACTTTCAACGTGTTTGCGGCTTCTACATGAAAAATAGTACGGTTCATGTAGAAGCCAGATATTATAGCAAAGACCTTAGGTTGTTTACGCATAAATAAATAATAACCTCAAAACTCAAAGCTTTCATTGCATCTCAAAACCATACACTTGTTTATTAAACTCAAAAAGTTAAATTACAAAACAAAATAAAAAAAGAAAATTTAGAACCCGCAATTTTGGGGGAGGGGAGGAATCGCACGTTAATATGTACTTACTTATGACAAATAAAGTTTTCGTTTAGGCGTTTCGGTACTAATGTTTCATTAATATTGATATTATAATTGTTGTTATTATAGTAAGTTATTGTCATTAATTATTTTAAAATATCTCACAGGGTTCTTACCGTTATTTATATGTTTAATGTAGAATCCCAAGCGCCATGAACCTGAGAGTATTGAATATTTATATTGTTTAGTTTCAAGTTTCATCTAATTAAATGTGTCATGAACTTGAATGCCTATTATAGAGTGTTGAGTGCTCTTAATATGTATATTACTAAAACAACTTTTGTATATTTAGTTCCAGTCACAGTAGCGCGCGATCCTAGAGCAACTGCGTGTGCGTGACAAAAATGCAATGATTGTACACGCGCCCAGGGCGAGGAGAACACGGCTTGACAAGATGGCCACTGCCGCACAAAGTTAATTTGCGTATTTACAAGCACACGCATCACACATAGGACCACCATACCACTTAGTCGACAGGCCTTTAAACCTAACATACACAAATAACAAGTTATTTGCAAACACGAATAAAAAAAACCCGACTGTCGGACAGAAAACGGGTAAGCACACCCTCTATTAACTCAGCTTTAATAATATAAAACAAAAAGACATCACTCGGGATTCTGGTAAAGAGGTGCCTAAAAAAAACTTTAAAGAAAGGCAGTGTTACACATTCACACATGTGTACAAGAGTATAATAGGTCTTTACCTATGAAACTGCCGTTTTGCCGTACTGGCCATTTCAAATGAAAATATTTTATTTTTGACTGATAATTCCAATTTCAAATTAATTTTATTTGACAAACATGAAATTCTTTTTCTTTCTAATTTGTTTAATAGTTAGTGTTTTGTTTTCAACGCATTCGAACATTTTTCGTCATCATGGATAAGTTAAAAATTCGAGTAATTATGGAGTATGAGTACCGTCGTGGCAGCAAAGCGGCACAAGCGGCACGCAACATAAACGACGTTTACGGAGCGAACACTACAAACGAACGCACCACCCGTTATTGGTTTACCCGCTTCCGTTCTGGAAATTTTGACCTGAAAAATGAACCCCGTGGTCGTCCGAAAACTTTGGTCGACAATGACGAATTAAAGGCAATTGTGGAAGCTGATGAAACTCAATCCACGGCTGAATTAGCAGCAGCTTTCGACGTTAGCATCAAAACAATATTGGTCCATTTGTGTCAAATTGGCAAGGTAAAAAAGCTTGACAAATGGGTACCCCACGAACTCAATGACCGCGCGAAGTACGCGTGGAGACGTGCCTTGCACTGCTCAGCAGGCATACAAATGAAGGAATTCTGAACCGCATTGTTACTTGTGACGAGAAATGGATCCTGTTTGACAATCGTAAGCGCTCAGCAAGTTGGTTGGACCCTGGTTCAGCACCCAAACAATGCCCTAAATGAAAACTTACCCCTAGAAAAGTGATGGTCACTGTTTGGTGGTCTAACGCGGGTGTAATTCATCACAGCTTCTTGCCAAACGGGACAAGCATTACTGCAGATGTGTACTGTGAAGAACTGAACACAATGATGGAGAAGCTCGCACGTCTCCAACCAGCTTTGGTCAATCGTTCGGCTCCACTGCTCCTGCACGACAACGCGCGACCTCATACTGCACAGCAGACGGTCTCCAAGCTACAAGAGTTGGGGTTGGAAGTTCTCCGTCATCCGCCGTACTCACCAGACCTTGCGCCTACAGACTTCTAATTTTTCCAGAATTTGGATAACTTCTTGGCGGGAAAAAAATTCAATACCCGAGAGGCAGTACAAAATGCCTTTGAAGAATTTGTTGCCTCCCGTCCAGCTGGTTTCTTCAAGAAAGGCATCAATAAGCTACCAATGCGTTGGCAAAGATGCATTGATTGCATGGGTGATTATTTTGATTAATAGAAATAAAAAATATATAAAAAAATTACGCTTCATTTATTTCGTGATAAACGGCAATTTCATAGGTAAAGACCTAATATATTGTTGCCACTTCAGTAATTAGCGCCGTGTTGCTGCACTACCGAGCCGCGACGTCCCGCTTCTAAGCCGCGCAGTCAGACTGCAGCAAGACTCCTGGTTGCAACGGTGTTGTCGTACAGGATATGTGAGAAGTGATGCATAAAAAAGTGTATACGGAGCCATTGCAATACTGGTAATTACAAACTTGGTGTGGTTATACTGTATACTGGAGTACAAATACTTATTTGTCGCTTGCGTTTTTTTATAAATAATAACTATTATTTAATTAAAATATATGTTTAAAAAAAGGCTTGATTACTTAAATTATTCCTCCTACATTGAATGGGCTCTTTCCGCCGGAGCCCATACATTCTCTGTATTATAATTTGGGTCACCAATCGGCCCATTACGGCTCTCGGCAGGGGCACCCTTATTAGCATTTCAATTACCCTCGTGATTGATTCTCTGGGGATTTTATTGACAGAGTTACGTTCCAAAACTTAACTCACAATTACGTAACAAAGCCCCAATATTCCAGGAATTACTTAGTGTTTTATCCTGTTCGATAAAGGAAATTATTTTTCTACAGAAACCTCATAACCGCACATAATCAAGCATATTTTATGGAACTCCCGAATAAAAGCGCCGAGAAATTTATTCAGAATTTTCCATATTCGCTACACATTTGCGGGAAGCAATTGTCGCTCTGTGTGATGAATTATGTTCAATTTCGGGAACGCAAATGGAGTTTTGTTCATCATTAATAGCGTTTAAATTACGTTAGCTTACGCTCGGTGTTATATGAAATTGCTGCGCGAAATCATGTATCACAAGAATGAGTAAGTGAACCTCGAATGGAGCGGCAACGTCCGTATCAGGCGACGCTACCAGCTAATGCTAATTGCGCGGCGTACATGCTAGCGCCAGTGGGGAACTGTCCAGCTAACTGATAATGAACCGCGCGGTGGACACTGTCTCCTCTCCCTCTCTCCACCCACTACCCCGCGCTACCCCTGAGATATTAGATCTATCTTATCTCAAGGCCCAGCATCCATCTCCGAAAGATTGATAAATGTCACCTCCTCGTGTTACAATATTCATGAACTGCCATTTCGGACAAAGATTTATTATTGTGGTGCCTAATTTATTTTTGGGAATATAGGCGTAACAAGATCAGAGAGTTAGTTCGAATACAGATTGAAATTTCAATTTCCGTATTGGGGTTATTTACATAATAATAACGATGAGTGAGGTAAAGTATCTGGTAACCGCTGGGTTGGGGCGCGGGCGGCGTGGGGCTTCGCGCGAGGGCGCCGCCAGATTCCGCGCTAGAGTTACGTGCCATACAATATCCGAGGATGAATTACACGCTCGCTTAGTTCCGATTATTCGCCGTTTGAATAACGCAAACAGAATCAGACAGCGGGTGGAGTTCACAGGTTATTTCTAAGAATCATCAATCATGGGAGACTTATAATGAGGCTTTTATTCTCATAAGTATTATTATACTTCCGCATCGAAAGGAAAAATTGATATATTAGTTATTATATTGTTGATCGATGGGCGCCGCCGCGAGCCGGGCAGCTCGGGGATAACGACAGCGTGTGGCCTCGTTACCAAACTACGATGGATTGTAAAACGCGGGCCTAATAATACCAGTTCCTCGTTCCGACTGCAACATTAGACTGCTCGGTTACGTGTCGATACCTAAGCAGATGGAGATGAACACATAATTGTTGCGTTTTTGTGAACACGTAATGTTCAGACGAGCACAATGACGGCAGCAAACAACCCGGTGATTAGGTCTGTTATTAGGCGCCTCTCTCTCAATGGGAAACGTTTTTTGGGCAGCCATTGTGCGCTGCACGTCGATAGAAAGTTGCATGCTACTGTGTAGCGATCGTTCCACGATTTTGATTTCCTGTTGCCAGAAGCTTCCTCGTACCAGCTAACAAATGGATCATGAGCAACAAGATTGAAAAAATTCTAAGATTCAAGATGCAAATAATATATATCAGTGGAAAGATAAGAAATATTAAGTGCTCATCTATAAAAGAGTTTGTTATTTGGTTCAGCACCGGTTGCGTCAATAACACAAGCTGCTAGTTTACGTTCGAGCGCTTCGAGTTCAACTACTGCACGGCCATATAACGAGTAACAACAGCGAGACAAGAACGCCGCGCGACCTGCGAGGCGTCTCAGTGAGAGATGGCCTCGCACAACGACAGCGCCGCCAGCCCGCGCCCGCGGCCCCGCGCGGCAACCGCGCCACGCCGCCGCCGCCGCGCCGCTCTTACTTCCAACATGCTCGCCAGGATTTATCACCACTCATTAAAACGTTATTGCGTTTCGGACGAAACTAATCCGGGGACTGAATTAATTTTACAGTCTAATAAATGTCAAGTCCGCACTTAAGACGAAATGTTGAAAATTTAATTAGCCATCTTGCAGAAGATAATTAGTGGCAATCTTTATTTGTCGAGGTTTTTACTTTACTTTGGTATTGACTGGATGACTGGACGTTTGTTCCCACAGTGGGCAGGTGGCGTGTTCCTGGAACTCGTCAAACCGCACCCGACGTCCGGTCGCATAGAATGCGGCTGTAATGGACCAACAAAGCTATTAACTCGGGCAGTTCTCACGTGACCTTGGCCCAACTCTTAGCACACGATCACTATTCGATATTTGACTTCAACACAAAAGACCATTCGCTGAATAAATTACAGCTGAACACGTTACAATATCAGTAGCTTGTTCATAAATCTTGCAAGATCGGCGAACTACAGAGTGCGACCACAGTCGATCTTCGAAAATATAAACAGAAAGAGAAAACGCATTTGTTACGTATTAGACGTAGCGTAGTTCCGTTCGATTTCCTCGTCGATTAAAATATTTGAAGAGGGTCGCATCGCCAAGTAGCGGCCGCGAGGCCGGGCGCCGCAGCGTGAAAACGAAAGCTGTGACGCCACCCACACCTGCCACTATCCTCAACGTGAATTTAAATTACGGCCATTAGCTAACCGATCAATCATACATAGATATTTTACGTTTATTATTTTATTTATTTTTATTTCACAGGAAAACTTACAGCTAGGATTTATTGTGAATTCATTTTTGCTTATGCGATAGCCAAATAAAGTTTTCAGTTATAGATATTTACAGAATCACATAAATAAAAAGAAATCAGACAGTCACAGAAATCAATCGTATAAAAAAAATATTTATGATATTAACAGAAATCTCCTGCAAGAGTTGTGTGGTCGTAAGATTGTTTTTAATTTATTTGTTTACAAAAGACAATCTAGCCATCGCCGCTCTAACACTCGAGATTCTGGTACATAATAGATCGAAATTGTTTAACTTGCGTTTACCTCTTACTTTTACATTAAATAAATGTTTTGTAAAATGTCTGTTGTAGTGTGAGACGTATTCCACGATGCCACGACGACATAGCTTCTAGTGATAAGTCAGCGCACAATGGTGACACACGGGTCACACAGACTTGCATGACAGCTTTGTACGGTAGTCAAAGTGAGCTAACAGCGATTTTATGACTGAGTTATTTGGTAAGGTCTTTTATAAGGTAATCTAGCATATTTTTGGACCACACATTGATGGTTTTGTCCGGGGCATATACCGAAGAGGCTCAGGCCCCGGCTGCCCAGCGCTGGGATTAATCAGGATTACCAGAAATCCGCTTCTTATCTTATCGAACGCGACGTAATGAGCCATCGCATTAGTCTAGCGATTCAATCTCAACATCTGAATACAATTCTTGTTCGTAAAATAAAACTTGGACTGCGTTGCCGGTGAACTCTATGAAATTGTTATTTATTTTCCCATGACTTTCCCAGCAAGAAGGTTATGTTTTTACAATGAAGCAGATAGTTCGTGTTTCAATAAATCGAAGTGAAACAGTTTTAGAAGACTTCACTACGGAGGAGGAGGTCCGCCTCCGCCCGCAGTATCAATCCGAGCTGAAGTTCACTTCTGTGATAATAAGTTTGGCGATAAACTTATAAGGAAATTTCTTTCAATGTTATTTTTCTTATTGCTCAAAACCGGCGTTCTTGGGTACGTTTTGGTGAAAGGTCAGTTGGCCGCAGTGAAGGTCATTTAAGCCTTTCGTAAATGTAAGCGAGGAAATTCCTACTTTACAACAGAATTGGTTCGCGATCACATTACACACTAGATACACAGTCAGTGTCAGTAAAACGTCCTACCAAAGAGTGCTGGGCACCCATTAGCGATGGAGTAGCATTCCATCACTTCTTGTCATCTCTTGCCAGTGTACTTTGTCAGAAACTGTGCATCTCGTTTTTATTTGTGATCGAAGTCAAACACGTTTAAGACAAACATCGCTACAGCTGTGTGTATCTTCAGAATAAAATAAAAGAGAATCAGTTCATAATAAGAACATATCATGTTAAGGGAATGTGAAAAATGTGCACTTATTGAGTATATTCTTTACCTTACAAGTGTATTTTTTTTAAATTCAATTCCTATTAATATCGAAAACGCGTCACAGCGTGGTTGAATGATTGCCACCGCCAGCTCGTTTCCTTTTTGTCTTCCAGACGAGTCTTTGAACCGCGCACACATCCATGAACGCCATTCTAATAAGATGTTACCGGACTTGCGGCGCGAGGCTTGGAGCCGCTAGCCTATACCTAAGATCCCCTCGGCTGAGCGATTCTAAATAACCACTGGATCGGAGTACTCTTCTACTGAAGTGACCTAAAGTGACGAAAATGAGTTAACATAACTCGTTAATTTGTCGTCGCACGCGCGTGTCCTATCAACCTTGCCCAATTCAATCGTTTTCACATTTGTTTTTTATAGCCTATTCATATTCAACCAGCCTATTGCGAAATAATTTTGTCTGAACCGATGTATGAGAGAAACCCCCTATCCAGAGAAACTTCTAAATACTTTGAGGTGCCATGAATACAAAGCACTAAATATAATCACGCGAGAAATGCATTTAGCTAAACTTTTTTCCATATTCACCATAAACCACCATAAACACGAATCGCCCTATCATTTAGCTGCGGACTGATTTGACCCTGGTCATTCTGTGTTTGTTTCTGGAGTACACAGGGCAGTCGTCTGCAAATAACTCTGCATCTTGTCTTTCTTTAGTATCAATGGCAAAGTCAATATGCAGGCATGTTTGTGTGGCGTAAGTTTAACAGTGCGAGTATTAAGCGATGGTTATGAACCCCTGGGTCTTCTCCAGAAGACTCGCTATAATGTATTTATGTCGTGTAGGTGAGTGTGAGTGGGTAAAGGTGTATGTGTGAGCGGGACACTGACCTTGAAGGCGGCGCGTCGGGCCGCGCGCAGCACCACGCCGTCGTTCTCCACGTAGTCGGGCACCTCGCGCCGCGACACGAAGTTGAACACCACGGAGTGCGCACCCGCCGCCGGCGCCGGCCCGCCGCCCCGCCGCGCACCCAGCCACGCCGGCGCTGCCCGCTCCGCGTCCGCGTGCCCGTTCGTCAACTTCGCCTCCAAAGACTTCGCCGCAGGCTTCGTTTCGGATATTCTTGGACTCGACTCGACCCTAGGTCCGGAATCATTTTTCACGATTTCGATCTTTACGGGAGACTCGAGTTTCGGAACGAGTTCGATAATGGGCTTCGTTTCAGGCAGGATAAGGTCCGGTTTCATTAGGAGGTCTGGTTTTGTCGGAATATCGGGTTTCAATGGAAGATCCGGCTTTGGCCCGAGGGCCGGTTTCGGGCTCGGATCCGACTTAGGAATCTGAGGGACCAGCCGGGGTGGGGGCGGGGTCTCTTCCCGCGGCGGCGGAGAGGGCGGAGGTGGTGGCGGTTCAGAGGGCGGCGCACGCGGGATGGGCTCCACGAGCGCTGAGGGCGGAGAGTCGCGGCGATCACGCGCTTCGCCCTCCGCAGCCGGCGGAGGCGACTCTGTGGGCGCCGAGCGGTCCAGCGGCGATGCTGGCATGGGACGGATGACTCCCACACGTCTTGGTGCGCGGCCAGGTGCCGGAGCCGGCGGCAGGTGGGACGCGGCTCGCGGCGCAGGGAAGGCATAGCGCACGGAACTGCCGGCGCGCGCTATGCTGTCGAGCGCGGCCCGGGACACCGGGCGTGTGGCTGGGTCTGCGGGCTCCGGCTCTGGCGTGGCACGACGCAGTACCGCGGGCAGGCGTGCGGCAGGTGCAGCCCGACGTGGCGGTGCGGCTTCGAACTTGCGTAGCGCTGCGCGCACCACGTCGGGTGGTGGGCGTTCGGCATCACGCAGCAGCGGCTGTGGGCGGCGCGGCGGACGCGGAGCTCGCGGCGCTGCCGACGGCACGGGTGTGGCCTGGGTGCGCGGCGCGGGTGCGGCGTGTGGCGGGTCAGCTTCGAGGCGCGAGAGGGCGTCGACGGAGCGCGCGCGCTTGACAGACTCACGGCGAGGCACGGGCAGCAGGTGTTGCGCAGGGCGTGGTGCGGGCGGCGGCGGCTCCAGCAGGTGCTCGAGCGAGGCGGCGCGTCGCAGTACGGACGGCCGGCGGCGCGGCGCGTCCCGCAACGCGAGACTGAGGTAGCGCGACTTGAGGCGTTTGACGATACCGGGGCCGTAACGCAGCTCCTCGTCCTCGTCGTCGGCGGCGGCGGCACGCGGCGCGGGCTGCGCGGGGAGCGCGGGCGGCGGAGGGCGGATCCGCGCGGCACGCCGCTGCAGCAGCTCGCGTTTCCATTGCGGTAAAGTTCCGTTCGACATTCCTGCGAGAAAATACAGTGTTACTCCCTATTTCTTTAACTCCGATTGAGTAATACTTTTTAATTAAAGTGAAATAGAAATATTTTTTGAGTTTCTGTCGAGATGGAAAATCTTCCGTCGTTCAGTCATGTTGCTGTAAAATTAACATTTTTGAAACGGATTTCAGGCCATATCAGTATAATTTCGCGTACACTTTCACTACGAGTGAAGTAAATACTAAAAAACGATATCATGCAGAAAAGACGTCATGTTTTGGATGAGAAGAAATGGTGAGTTGTGGGAACGTTGGAAGCTGGTTCTGGTAACATGCCATAGCAATTGCTCAGTACAGCTCTGCACGGCTGCTTGTAAACGGGCTCGCATCACAACCCAAATACGAGATCATAACATACAAGCGTTGGTGAGGCTTCACATACCTCTTCAAGGTTGTTAATAAGTGATCAAACCAGAATAAATGGGTTACATGAAGTCCAACAAGTATTGGATCTTATAATCCACAATTGCAGAGCCCATTTATACTATTCTCTTAAACAAAGACATTTAGCATTTTTTGATCAATCTCAAAGAATGTTTACAATCATACTAGGAAGTTTACAAATTCAAGTGAATGTTTAGATTGGTGAAAAAATATGCACTTGATTTGTTTAAGATTTTTAAAACTTGTGTCAGATATTGCCATTCTTATATACAGTAGCAACTACCTCTTTTTGGAGAGGGAGCACATATGAAAATAAATAAGATGATTAAACAAGACACTTTCTAAACACCAATTTGCACAAATTATATACTCAAGAGTTTCTTGAAGCATTTTATTATATGCCTTCAGAAATGTAAATGTCTTTTAAAAGTATATATCTCCATCTAAAGCATACAGAATCAGAAATTGACAATCTTTCTTTTATGAAACCATGTTGATAAAGAGAGATTGTAAACATAAATATGGTATATTGAATTAGGTCCAAAGAGCTTAATTGTTTGCCTGGACAGTGGCAGCATGGCAACATGGCAGTGTAGTAGTTTCATTGCTACAAACCAAAGGATAAGTTAATGTTGCACAACTGGACATAATATTGAAGTACAGATAAGCAACTTACCAAAGTCCTGAGAGGACTCCAGAATAGTCTCCACCATCATCTTGTTTGTCTCTTTCAAAGCAGCAGCAACTGGTATAACAATAGCAAATAAAACATTGTAAGAAGCTTTAGCAACTAAACATAATAATATTTAACACAACATGGCAAAAAAAAACAAAGAAAGTGCTATTTCCAAAACTGTCTTAATATCTTTAATCACTTGATAAAGGTCAGTACTCCTTTGAATTTCGCATAACACTGTGCCATTGTGTTCAAAGTACGAATAGTACAAGAAATAGTGCAAGAGAACACATCACTCTTGTTTTGAAAAATAGAAATAAAGAGCTAAATCAGCTGCGCGCGCGGCGTGTTGTGTGCCCAGCGGCCGCTGCGCTGACTGCACGTGAACGTGGGCCGACAACACTCCGTCGCCGCCACACACGCATTCCACGGCACGCATAGCGAACGATGCACATATTCAATTAAACTTACCGGCTAGAATTCCATAAGTGCACTGCACACTTGTGCCAGCTAGCTAGATGGCCATTGAAAACTAAAACTGGCAATTGCTTTTATACAATTATAACTTTCTTTATTGAAAGTGCCTTCTAACTACTATCGATCACTTGCACTGATTAGACTTCGGTACAAAGAATGTATGACATGTTATCGCAATGGAGTTAACACGATATTTAACACAAACACTATCAGATTCAAAACAGACTGTTTTAAATTGACATAAACATAAACTTAATAATAAATATTTTGCACGTTTATACATAAAACAAACTACAAAAATTATTACCAAACTAAACTTGCTAACAGAAAAACTAGTTTGACTGATTTTACTTGACCACTGACTGACTGACGGATTGACGTGACGTGCCAGAAATTATTGATTGACAAATTTTGTGATGTTTGACAGTGACGGCTTGCTTTAGTCGCGTTCAATTCAATTATTTTAATATATGATACGTAATACGCGTTTCATATAAGAATAGGACCGACTTAGCGCCATATTGTGACGTCATAGCTGTCAATTCGAACCGATTAGGTAGCGTAAGCAAAAAAATTATGTTTTAAAATAGAATTTATGTAAGCAAGCAATTGCTTTTAGCGTCAAACTCTGAATTTGGCTTTCTAACTTTTAATATTTTTGTCATGCCATTGCATTTAAATTAGAATTGTAAGGTTGTTGAAAATGTTATTTTGGACATAGTTTTTAGGTGGTTTGTGCCTTTTAATTAACTCATAACAGTTCTTTTTTGAGTACAATTTTATTTTGAAATATTTCTTTTCCATATAATACTTTAATAAATAAAGTAACATAAATCAATATTTTTATGCAAAAACATTTTCTTCGTAGACCATAATTTTCAAGTGAAATTTGACAGATAGAGGTCATTGACGTTCCTATTCTCATTTGAATCGCATAGTACGCGATAAGTTGAGACCTGAGCGCGGTGACGTCACATTCGCATGTTTGTACACTGCACAAAAAATACAACTAGCTTCCGACTTCGCCCGTGAGTAACTCTTCGTATTTCATTAATAAAAAATGGCATTGCCTACTGTCCAATGCGGGCGCCATGGGGGGAAATGCAGGGGAAGCGGGCAGCGAGCCGCATTCCACTCGGGTCTCAACTTATCGCGCACGTATAGTACATGGTGCGTAGAATAGTATTTAATACCTTAATTTCGTTATCGAATTAAGTTTGATGTTGCAAGAAAACAGTTCTTTATTAGTTAGTTTTGTATTAAATTGTTTAAGCTAAATTATAACAAGCAATATTATTTTACGACTATATTATTTTTTAATGGTCTCGCATCTAACAAATAGAGTTAAGTCAAATTCTTAGTACATTTCCCTGGTTAAGATTGAAAATTTCGGGTTTGTACAGCGGGTTTGTATTTAATATTTTCAAGACATGGTTTCTTAAAAATTACCTCAATCCACTCTGAACTGCCTATTTTAGTTGTAATTCTATTGTAATAGTTAAATTATTCTGGTTTCTGAAATCAATGTGTATGTAGGCATTCATCAATAATATTGTAGCATTAAACAACTTGTTACTATTTTTGGGTTCCGTATCAAAAGAGTGCCAACAGAACCTGAACCTCTACTGTCCAATTTTTTTAACCGCCTCAGCAGGAAATAAGCAATTGTTTCTAAATATTTTTACTACACTAGCTTTTTCCCGCGGCTTTGCTCTCGTCAATAAACTAAAGCAAAACATAATGAAAATAGATGGAAACTTTGTAAACATAGGTAATAATAATATATTGTTGGCAGAGAAGTCAAACGACCGATAGAGGAGGGGATGCCGATTGGTGGCGGGAGCACGCCTTTTTAAGCCCCAGCACGCTCGTTCAGAGGAGAATTCGGTAACATTCACTTGATAAGAAAAAGCTATGCCCGTTTGAGAGTTGCCTTTTCTGATTTTTGTACCCAATATTTAATTATTTAGAGATTTTGGTTAATTTTGTTGAAATAATTGTTTATTGTAAAAGCATTCAATATATTTGTGATAAAATTTAAAAGTGCTGTTTAAATTAATTGTTTTATTTTAATCTACCCGTTTTTGAGTTTTTGCTTAGATCAGAAGTGGAATCTTTTCCTGACCCGTTTTGCATCTAAAGAAAAGACAGTTTGGTTTTTTTTAAACTACCGGTTTCTTTGTTGTCGCTATTTTTTTGTTATGCAAATATCGAGTGATTTATGTGGTAAAGTATACCTACCTACGTTGGAAAATTGTGGTGAATACGTTCCAATTCATTTCAAGTGAAGAACAAGTGTATTTACGTGTGTACAGTGCACGCTTATCGTTGACTATTTTCTTGTTTTTAGGATCTTAGGATTTTATTTGACAAACATGGAATTCTTTTTCTAAAATCGTCATTTGTTTAATAGTTAGTGTTATGTTTTCAACGCATTCGAACATTTTTCGTCATCATGGATAAGTTAAAAATTCGAGTAATTATGGAGTATGAGTACCGTCGTGGCAGCAAAGCGGCACAAGCGGCACGCAACATCAACGACGTTTACGGAGCGAACACTACAAACGAACGCACCACCCGTTATTGGTTTACCCGCTTCCGTTCTGGAAATTTTGACCTGAAAAATGAACCCCGTGGTCGTCCGAAAACTTTGGTCGACAATGACGAATTAAAGGCAATTGTGGAAGCTGATGAAACTCAATCCACGGCTGAATTAGCAGCAGCTTTCGACGTTAGCATCAAAACAATATTGGTCCATTTGCGTCAAATTGGCAAGGTAAAAAAGCTTGACAAATGGGTACCAGCATTACTGCAGATGTGTACTGTGAAGAACTGAACACAATGATGGAGAAGATCGCACGTCTCCAACCAGCTTTGGTCAATACTGCACAGCAGACGGTCTCCAAGCTACAAGAGTTGAGGTTGGAAGTTCTCCGTCATCCGCCGTACTCACCAGACCTTGCGCCTACAGACTTCTACTTTTTCCAGAATTTGGATAACTTCTTGGCGGGAAAAAAATTCAATACCCGAGAGGCAGTACAAAATGCCTTTGAAGAATTTGTTGCCTCCCGTCCAGCTGATTTCTTCAAGAAAGGCATCAATAAGCTACCAATGCGTTGGCAAAGATGCATTGATTGCATGGGTGATTATTTTGATTAATAGAAATAAAAAATATATAAAAAAATTACGCTTCATTTATTTCGTGAAAAACGGCAATTTCATAGGTAAAGACCTAATATGTCCCATCACAAATAATTATGGGGTTGTTTGAAGGGGTGCCAAATAGTCCTTGTAGAATCAACAGATTTCTAACTGACAAGTTTTTTCGAGTAACATGGTTCAAACCCAGATAAAGAATACTACGTGCCCTTCTTATTATATTTAATCACAGTAGCTTTTGACAATACAAATAAACTCGCAATTCTGCAGTTCTTATTTTTATTAAATACATTGCTAATGCAGTTTTTGGTTTTTTGTACACTTCACTTTGCCATTAAATTAAGGATTTTCAATCCGGTCCAATACTGGCACACCTTGTCCAAATTTTCAATATTTTTAAAATCAAGTATTGATCCTGAGCCCTCATTCAAAAATTGAGCATCTCTTCTTTGTAAGAGGATTCAAATTGACGTTTAAACTCATAGTTGTTTATGATATCCCAATCATACATAACAATATGTTCCTCACATACTGCAGCTCTTGGAGTAATATACAATTTATATTGAGATAGAAGTCTTTTTTTAAAATACCGTGGTATCTGATGTAATTGCGTATTAAAACAGTGAGTGAAGGTTTTTGTGGTCCTCAAGTACGTTCGAAGATATGCTTCATATTGTTCAGGCTGAACATTAATGACTTCAGCACTTTCTAAATCATGCCTTACAGCATTGTTTGCTCTTTGCCAGCATGCGTTGCACACTTGTGCATTATTAGAAGGAATCTGAAAAGTTAAAAAACATAACAAATAATCACAATGTCATATTATTAACTGATTAGAGCTCTTTTATGACCAATTAACTATCCATCGTAGAGGTGGCAAAGCATCACTAAATCCTTTGGTGGTGTAAATATCTATTGGCCACATTCTGCATTTTTTTAAATGTTTTCATGGTTTACTCTAGAGTAATCACCAGTAAGTAGTTGAGTTAAAATCTCTTATTTACCTGGCGAGGATGAGCTATATTTGCAATAAAAACCCTTTGCACTTGATCCACAGGCAAAGGGTGTGGACGTCTACCTCTCCTTTGGGACAGGGATAATCCACACCACACACAAACAAACAGATGCCCAAGCTGCCTTGCGCCCCTAGAATTAGGGTTGGCAAGTCTTTGGGCATTTTCAAGAGTCACATAATTAAAGCATTGTTCTTAAAAAAGATCTTCGTTTGTTATCTGTAATAAAAAGAAACTTTTTAGTCTATACAGTTCAATGTAGAACGAAGTTTATAAGCCAAAATATTTATAACTTCAAATGGTTTGACAATAAATTGACTAAAAATATAGAATAATCTTTTAAAGACTTATTATCACAGCACAATTTATAAGTGAATAATAATAATAATAATAATAATAATATTTATTTGCACAAAAAGAAACACAGATGTAAACAGACAAATCAAGAGAGGTGCATAAACATATCTGATAAAAACACATAGTATTAAAATTAAATAACGTTTAGGCACTACATACATTTAGTAAATAATTTTATACCTATCTATTTGTCATTTTTAATGCCCTGTCTCTTAAACTAGGATGACCTGTATCTCAAGAGACAGTGAAAATAGAGGTACCATTATAAACAAAAACTTATCAACAAGTGTCTGTGTGTGTTTTACATTATACTTATTTATACAATGTAGATTATACAAACTATGAAAGGACTTAAGATTAAAAAAAAAAAAAAGAATGAGTATTTTACATATGTTTCTAACTTACTTATTTGTTTTTAGTGAAAGTGAATGTGTGTGTGTGTGTGTATGTGTGTGTGTGTGTGTTTGTGTGTGTGTGTGTGTGTGTGTGCGTGTTTGTGAACGTGTTTATATTGGGAGAGAAACATATCTGGATGAAGGTAGTTATATTGTCGTATACACCATATACCTATATAGTAGTAATAAGTAAAGACTCTGTCGCAGAGTAGTCGCACTGTAAAAGCCACTCAGTTATTTTAACCTTGACTTGGTGCTTATTTAGTTTTATAATATTTAGTTTGTTATTTATTTGTTTGTAAAGGTAAGTACCTAAAGTGTATAACTGATGTTTAGCAAAGGTTGTTCTGTGTTGGGGACCTGTGAGTATATTTCGCCGCTTCGTAAGATCGGGAATAGGTGTCCTGGTGTGTGTTCTTAATACAGATTGGAGTACATATAATTGACGAACGGTTAAAACTTTGCATTTAGAATAAAGATCGGATGTTGGGAACCTGAAGGGCCTTTTGGTCATTACTTTGAGTATCATTCTTTGTGCTCTTTCTACCTTTAGGATACTAGTTTTGGCCGCACCTCCCCATACAGTAATGCAGTAGCTCAGAATGGATTGGCACAGTGCAAAATATACCAACTTTAAGATGTCAAGCTTAGCAGACTCTCTTAAAGATCTAAATATGTGTATGAGCCGTAGTGTTCTAGTGGTGAGGGCGTCCAGTTGTTTATCCCATGATAGTCTATAATCCATAAGGACTCCCAAATATTTAACACAGTCGGTTCTGGAAATTTTTTGACAGAGGCATTGCATTGGGGAATTAATACAGGTATGAGCTGTTACTGAAAAGGAGGGGGGTGGAGCAGTATTTCTCCTCAGAGAGAATGGTATAAACGTAGTCTTTTGTAGATTAAGTGTGAGCATGTTAACGTTGAGCCAAGTTATTATTTTAGCAAGAGCAGATTCGGCTGTGCATTTCACATCCCGCCAAGAAGATCCATTGACAAGTATGGCAGTATCATCGGCGTATGCGTAGATGGCGCAGTTTTCAAGGTTCATTTGACAGAGCTCATTCAAGTAAATGGAAAATAGAGTAGGACCTAAGATACTTCCTTGTGGAACGCCGTATGTCACCAGTTGCTCGTCACTTAAATGTTCATTAATTTTAACTTGCTGCTTTCTATTTGTTAAATAATCTTTAAACATATCTAAAGCTTTTCCTCGGATCCCAATAAATTCTAGCTTTAAGATGAGTTTAGGAATAGAGACTGTGTCAAACGCTTTTGTTAAGTCCAGGAATATGCCTAAACACTTTACATTTCGGTCAAGACTCCGGACAATAGACTCCGTTAATTCTAATACAGCATCCTCTGTCGAGAATCCGGTGCGGAAGCCATATTGGTTATTGGCTATTAATTTATATTTATCTAGGTATTTTGTTAGTTGTTTGTGAAGTACCTTTTCCAAAACCTTTGATATTGCTGGTAATACCGATATTGGCCTATAGTTGCTGACACTGTTTCTATCCCCTCCCTTATATATTGGATGGACTATAGCTTTCTTCAGAGCATCAGGAAATACTCCCGAGCCAAGACAAACATTAATAATGTAGGTTAGCGGTTTCACTAGTACGTGACGACAGTTTTTAGTAATGCAGATGAAATGCCATCCCATCCAGTAGCACTATCACTGCGTAGTTGCATTATTAGAGACTCAACCTCGACATAGTCAACCTCTAACATACCAAAGGAGTTTGATAAAGGCTGAGTCTTCAAGAAAGGAGATTCAATGATCTGAGTTGAAGCTGCTTGCTGCATTAAGTTGGACGATATCTTATCTGCCAAATTTTTACCTACGTTTGAGAAATAGTTGCAAACAACATTAATAGATTGTCCCGGATCATTATGCACTTCCAGGAGCTCGTTAGGACTAGAAATTCTTTTATGCGCATTCGTTATATGTTTTATTGCTCGCCATAAACATTTTGAGTTGTCTTTGTTCTTTTCCAATTCACTTTGTTCATAATTTATTTTTAGTTTTTTAAGCAATGAGTTACAGAAATTCCTGTAGCGCTTATACGAGATCTTTAGTATTATGTTATCTGGGAACCTGTTTGATTTGACGTGGAGCCGATCCCGATTTCTTATACATTTCAGAAAGCCTGGAGTTATCCATGGTTTTATGATTTTATTTTGCCTTGTGATATGATAATGACTTGTATGTTTTTTAACCACTGATGTTATTTTGGATATAAATTTTTCCATTGCAGAATTCGCGTCAGTTGTTTGGAGAATATCTGTGAAATATGTTGTCTCTAGCTCTAATCTTATTTTATCATGATTTATTCGTGTTGCAGTTTCTGGAGTCTTCCGTTTGTAAGTAGAAGTATGTTGATCTATACATAAAAGTATCGGTCTGTGATCTGTTGGATATGTGTCTAAAACAAGTGTAGTTGTTGGTAGGTTGGTTTTTATGAGAGAATGGTCTAAAAAATTGTTAATTCTAGTGGGAAATAAATGAGAAGGTAATAGTCCATGCGATGCGTTTAGTGTTAGGTACTCGTGTGAGTGTTCATTCCTATTTCCCTCTTTAATATCTATATTTATATCACCAACAAGTACAAGATTTTTACTATGTACCAAGGCGGTGTAGACTGCATTCAAGCTGGCCAAAAATTGATGGTGTTGTTTTTTAGATTTATGTGAAGGGGAACGGTATACTGCCACAACAGCTAGCTTATCATTGATTTGGCAAATCAGACAGTTTCCACCCTCAAAGACAGGTTCCGATACTAAAACATCTAAACCTAATTTTCGAATCATTGGACTTAGGCATATGAAGCTATGATATTTACCCCTCGTGCTATCCATTCCTCAATTATATTTACCATATCAGCACTCACATCCGTGGCAATGTTGCAATTATGTTGCAGTTAAGACAGAGAGCCATTAATAAACCCAGAAACCCAGTGTATATATAACAAGAGAAAAATTGAACAATCAGGACCAAATCAGAGGTCTAATAACAAAGACGGCAAAGTCCCATTTTTTTCGAAACACAGATTTTTATTTTATTTTAAACGGCAACACTAGTGTCACATAACCACATTATTAGTTTATTTCAAATCCGGTAACGTCCCATAGAAATCTATACTTAAAAAAGACGATTCCTAACAAACACGGAAAAGTCCCCGAATGACATAACGAAGGTGGCAAAGTCCATTTCGACCAATCACAAGTCAGCAGTTTCAATGGCCACTCGACAAGAAACTACGCTGTGTGTGTTCCTATTTTTTGTGAATATTAAGTGTTTAAATTGCTAATATCTAATAGAAAAAGGTGTTTTCTTGAAGATGGACTGTAACCCTAGAGTTGTGCCTAAAAATAAAGCCAGGAAGAAAGCTGCAAACCCAGAAAACTGGAAGCAAAACAGAGCTAAGAAACAAAGGTTAGTGTTTAATTGTGTTAGGGTTGAACAACTACATTAAAATATGGTCAAGTGCGAATCGGTATTTTAGGTACATGAAAGTTTTGAATATACACTTAATTTTTTAATAATTTTATTAAACACTCATTAAGGCTCTAGCATCAATTTTGTGAAATAATTCTCAGGTAAACAACAAAATTGATCATCTAGTACAGTGATCAATATATTTAAGTTCGATTCATGCTTGACCAATTTTCTTGTACTTTTCCATTTTAAATAAATGTAAATGACAATTTGTTTATCGATAATAAATCTTTTATTTTTAGATATGAATCAACGATGCTACCCGACCGAATAACTTGCACGCATAAGAAAGGATTTCATTGCAATTCATTAAACATGAGTGATATTTTAAAATTCCATACAGCGTTTTACAAAATTCCGACAAAACAATCACAGGACACCCTTATCCTAAAATACACCAAGAGTATTCCAACGAAACGTAAAAGATCTCGAACGAATACACACACGCCGAAAACGTTCACTACAAAGTTTTATATACCAGTAAATAAAAAACCTATGCTCGTGTGCCAAAAAGTTTTCCTAGCTTATTTAAACATAAAAAAGCACAGAGTACATACTGTGATACGAAAACATTTTGAAACGGGAGAGTGTCCTAAGGAAAATCGCGGAGGTGACCACAAAAGCCATAAATTTGTTGAAAAAAGAAAGGGAGTAAGAGATTTCATCCAGTCTTTAAATTGTTCAGAACCTCATTACTGTCGTGGTTCATCTTCCGTGCGCCTGTATTTACCAGCTGATTTAAATATAAATAAACTCTACAAGATGTACAAAGAACGAGGAATTCAGCCAATTTCGACAAAAGCGCTCTTTCGAAAGATATTTAATACCGAGTTCAACCTAGGATTTGGATCACCAAAAACTGATATTTGCTCCACATGTCTACAGTTTCAAGAAAAAATAAGAGTCCAAACTGATAATGCTAAAAAGAATGAGCTGATGACGTTAAAAAGAGTACACTCGCTACGAGCAAAAGCTTTTTACGATGTTCTGAAATCTAAGAAAGAAGGGGTTCTTACATTCTCCTATGATTGCCAGAAAAATCAGCCACTACCTAAGCTGCCCGATCAGTCTACCTATTATAGCAGACAATTTTATGTCTATAATTTGACCATTGTACAAGGTAGTTCAAAGGATAAATTAACCAAAGAAAATGTTTTCTCATATGTATGGGGCGAGGAGGAATATTCGAAAGATTCAAATACCGTGGCCTCTGCAGTCTACCACCGGCTTAATGCAACAGATCTAACTAACATACATACAGTAAGATTGATATCTGACGGCTGCGGAGGCCAAAATAAAAACACGATTATTATTGGCATGTGTTGTAAATGGTTGCTACAAAATCCAAGTGTAAAAAAGATTGAAGTATATTTTCCAATAACAGGACATTCGTACTTACCCTCGGATAGAGTTTTTGGGCACATAGAACGTGAAATAAAAAGAAAAGACGTAATAATTCTTCCCCAAGAATATCATGATATTATTGCCAATCATGGTACAGTGATACTTATGGGTAATAGTGACTGCAAAGTGCTCAATTGGAAAGCTGCTGTGGACCAAGTTGTGAAGCCTCCAGGTCAATGGCATTTCAAATTTATGGAATCCAAAAGGATAATTATCAAGAGATGCCGCACAGACACTAACAGTGCGGTAGTTCGAGGTGAGGCATTTTATAAAAGTGACTTGGGAGCTTTTCGCAATATATGTCGTCGAGGAAAAAATATAATGATGATTTCACCACATGAAATGTTATTAGGTGTGCCAGTAAAGCCACAGAAGATTAATGATGTGTCTACTTTACTATCGAAACATTATGGATCTGATTGGAAAGATAAGAATGATTTGAGTTTCTACAGAAATATTATCGATCGACCTATTACTAACTCTAATAATTCAGAAAACGAAGAAAGTTACTGTGAATCCCGCGTGGAGAACCCTGCGTTAGTTGTATAAGAATTAATAATATATTTATTTTTGTTAGTACTTACATATTTTTAGAAGCCACTTCCATAATTTATTAGCCAAAAATAATTACTTTAGGTCCTGATGCATCCGATTATCCGATCACTACTTATTACAGTTGATATGATTTAATAAATGAAACAACTCGATTCTGTCATTTAATTTAATGTTTTATTTTGGACAGCCCTGGGAGTTGACAATTCATATTATTTTATAACAAAAGCGGTAATGTCCATAACCATTCATAACATAAACAGAAAAGTCCGTGCTTTACTAACAAACATGGCAAAGTCCATTACATATTTTAAGTTTTAAGCTTATTTTGATAATTATTATTCTATAAAAATATGTAATATCTAATATGATTACAATTGTAAACATGAAAACACATCACCACAGTTGGTTTTTTAATATTTTACAAGGCTATATGTTTTTAATTAATTACCAAAAATTATGTTTACTGGACTTTTCTGACTTTGTTATTAGACACCTGAAATGCAATGTCATTTTTAGGTTTACAACAGAAACAACACAACCAATTGAAAATGTATTAAAGTAATAATATGCATAATAATAAAAATATTGTGTTTACTACTTACATTCAAATACTTCAAAATATATCCGACAAAACAAGCTATTATCATCGTGAATAAGGCTACCTGAAACAAAATATAAGTAGTTAGACTTACACAAATCTTTATTTTTAAAATGCCTTCAATTGTAAAACTACTTACAGCCACCTATTTCAAAAAAAGAAGAATCTTTCTCCAGTTTCCAAATTGTAAGCATTCGGTCAGATGCAATAACAAGGCTGGGTCACGCTAACAATTCAAGGGTCAGAAACACAAGCTTGGGTCGTCAGAAAAAAAGAAGCACTTTGGAAACGCAACAATACACAACACAACGCAAAGGAAGATCTTTACTATCAACGTGACGTTGACAGGTGCGTTCTAAGTTCCGTCAAAATGAGAATTCTTAGACACTGCAATATGAATCGGGTCTACGTGTTATGTGTGCATGACTCACTAGTTATGAAGTTAACATCAAAACGGTAAGTTTAACTTCAGTTATTCTTTTCTTAGAAACATCAAAATTGTGTAAGATGAATAAATAATAAGACCCAAACAAAATAAAGGAACGTACCCCTTTAAAAAAAGAAAATGTTAGTGTTGCTATAAATATGCTTTAGAGACATGAACAGCCGAAAAAAAGCTATTTTTTGAAAATTTATTATAAATAATTGGCTATCTCTAGAATTTTTTTTTTCAATTCATATAACTTTTGCTTTGTATATTCTTTCGATTTTCATTCACTCTTCAGTGGCTGGCTTTTAATGAAGTCGTTGTATGAAAAAGTAGGTATACCGTCTCTTTTATTCTACATAATATTTTATATTAAGGGTTAAGAATATAAGTCAATTAATTAATCCACATTCAACATCACACAACAATCCATTAAGCTGAAAATAAAGCCAAACTTCTCATTCACACCGCGTTGTTCCCCGAAAAGCTTATGCAAGGAATAATTTGATAATTGACGACCGAGTTGCGCAGTGGTAAGTAGCCTTGACTCATACGCCGAAGGTCCAACGTTCTAGTCCTGGCCGGGGCATTCATTTGTGTGATAAACACAGATGTTTGTTCTCGGGTCATGATTGTTTGTATTTATATGTGTATGTTTATTCTGGGTTCCCCCCCAGTTCGCTGTATGGTCATCTATAACCGAAGCTTTGCTTACTTTGGGGCTGTACAGTTGGTTTATTTGTCTGGGGAATAATAATAATAATAATAATAATTTCCATTGGTCAGAAAAAGGTCGTATGATCATGGCCCTTGACACTTGTCTTGTTTGGTCGATGACAAGTTCCGGCGATACTACCGCTAATGCAGTTTACTGTGATGAACAATCACCTGACGTAGCAACTGCAACGTCATCTACGTATTTTATTATATATTTACAATCATAATAAAATAAAAGCCACATTGGCATAATTATGTCATGATAGGGCGGATGCAAGTTTTATAAAGTGTACGCTTATTCTTAATGGATGGTTTACACGCGTTAAGTAGTTAATTTGGTAACTAAATTTCAACTTAATAATAAGCTAAAAATTACGTTTACACAGTCAGCTAAGTGACAAGTGGTAAGGTCATTAATTTAGTACGCAAATTTTTTGTATAAGTAGGTTAGCAAGGCTTCTTATTTAACATGTTTGGACATAATTTTTGAATTAAGTTCATTAGTTGACAAAGCGGTTTGCAGCAAGAGCTCGTATTTATTTCGCATAGTCTCCTTTTATTTTTCAAAATGTCGGTGTGAAGTTAAGACTCTATATATTATAATTCTATTTAATCTATCTATAAACTCTATTTATAATTTGTTGAAGAAAATTTAAAATAAGAATGCTTTTGGAATATACGAAGTAAAAACTCGAGTGTAGTAGAAACTTAGTAATCTAATCGAAGGAGGTAACAAATATTCTCTGACGTTGTTCAAAATCCCACTAATCACAAATCTAAGTACAGAATTGAAGAATTGACCGTCCATCTTTATTGAACTTATGAGCTTAACTACTTAATGCGTTAGGCCACACAAGGGACTAATAAAGGCGTTAACGCCAGCCGTAAGTGACATTTTACTCTTCTTACAGATAAGAGGGTGCAGCCCACCCATGACGAAGGCGAATCGGTCCCGGGCGCATTTTATGTGAGCCACGAATGTGAGTCTTACTATTTAAAGTGACTTAAAAAAATTTACATGTTGAGCCCAATTAACATTGGAGTTCCAAACAGAGTGATTTGACCTAATCTTTTGGAGGGCTTTCTAGAGTCAATGTCGCAGTGGTTAAGGACCTGGATCTCGTCCCGGGTTAGATCTTGGTGACTGCCAAATGTATCAATGAGTTTTCATAACAAGGTAAAACTGACTGCTCTTACGGTGCAAGAAAACTCCTTGAAGAGCACCAAAAACACTGCAACGTTTATAAAAATTGTGTACTGTTTAACTGAAATTTTCTTTATATTGTGCAAACACTGCGCGGATTGTTAGTATATATTTAACATTTTACTTTCTGTAATGCGTCCTTGTCGAAGGGGTAGGTCGGAGTTGAATTGCGAATCCTACTTGGACGTGTAACACTAATTTGGAGTTTTTCAGGTAAATACATTTTTTTATTTTTTCTCACCATCTCACCCTCAATACTGGGCCACAAAGTCCGGTGAAATTTAAAAGGCCTGTAGGGCCCTAAATAAAGTCCATTTCGAAAAAAGGTGATTACTATGGGACACATAAATCGAATTCAAGAGAAGAAGTGGATATATAATACATTTTGTTGATGTTATGTTTAGCCTAGATATAAAAATGACAGTTGCCTTAATTATCAAAATTTTGCATTTCAGCATGTCTGGTTGTGGCATAATAGATGTCAATCTTCCAAGTAGTACACGAATTTACTCCATGACGATCCACCTGCGTAAAAGAGACCCCCGCTTTGGTGTAGGTACTTAGGTCCTTCTCGGTGAACTCTGGTCCGTTTTTTCCTTTAATAGAAAGTAAATTTTATAGTACTCCGATAAGGCTTAAAATTATTTTTAGGTTCAAATCGAGTAAAACTTCCAGTTACTTGGGTGTAACTAAATAACTTGCTTGATCATTATCTTTCATAAATTTTTGTGCCTATTCTGTATTTGCGAACAAGTTAATTAAATTAAGTTTTCAATGAATTGGATAAAATATACCAGATAAAAAAGAAATAAGTTGAGGGAGGTCTATTCATGTAATAAAAGTAAAGTACTAAAATATACTCAGCGAGAACACAAACATTTATTTATATCTTTGGTGTTTACAAAAAGATAGTGAAGGTTATCAGATAATTTTTATCACACTAAAAACATGTCGTTGGGATAAAATCTATTCAAGTCTTGTTATTTCAAAGTTAAGAGCGAGCTACCCATTCCTTTCGGATTGAAATGGCGGAATCCAATGAACTTCCCAGCTTGGATCAACTAATTCGTAACAATCTAAGTGGAAGTGATCTTTTAGAATACAAAAGAATTCACTACGGCAGAACCGACGACCATGAAATACCAATTAAAGCAACTAGCTTAGATTTTGCATCCGATAACAATTTTGAAATAGCAGCTTATAATTTTCCTGCAAAAAGTGAAGAAACTAGAAGACCTCGTATTGTGAAAGTAGGTTTAGTGCAACATGCCATAACAGTTCCTACTGACAGACCTATCTTGGAACAGAGACAAGGTGTGTTTGGTAAAGTCTCTAAGCTCATAGAGGCAGCAGCTGCTGAAGGGGTGAATGTGGTATGCCTACAAGAGGCATGGAATATGCCATTTGCATTTTGCACGAGAGAAAAGACTCCTTGGTGTGAATTTGCTGAAAGTGCAGAGCACGGCCCAAGCACACAGTTTCTTCAAGACCTTGCTGTTAAATATGGAATGGTCATTATTTCACCAATCTTAGAAAGAGATGAATTTCATGGTGACACTATATGGAATACAGCTGTGGTTATAAGTGAAACTGGCAACATTCTTGGAAAGCATAGGAAAAACCATATTCCTAGAGTAGGAGATTTTAATGAATCCACCTATTACTTTGAAGGTAATACTGGGCATCCAGTGTTTAATACCATCTTTGGTAAAGTAGCTATCAATATCTGTTATGGCCGGCACCATCCACTGAACTGGTTAGTATTTGGTCTGAATGGGGCTGAAATAGTGTTCAACCCTTCAGCCACAGTGTCTGGGCTGAGTGAACACTTGTGGGCAGTTGAAGCCCGTAACGCAGCCATTGCCAACAGCTACTTCACTTGTGCTATTAATAGAGTGGGCACAGAAGTGTTTCCCAATGAGTTTACTTCTGGAGATGGTAAACCAGGACATAAGAATTTTGGTCATTTTTATGGTTCTAGCTATGTCAGTGCTCCGGATGGAACTAGAACACCGAGTTTGTCGAGGGTGAAGGATGGCTTGCTGATTGCTCAGTTAGATTTGAATCTGTGTCGTCAAATTAAAGACAAATGGGGCTTCACTATGACTCAGCGGCTAGACTTGTATGCTAAGACACTTGCTGCAGCAGTGGAGCTTGATTATAAACCCCAGACCATAAGTTCTAAGTGAGCACAATGTTGATTTTTACATAATTCACCTTATATTGATGTTATACCATGTTATATTCTTTAGATTTATATTTACAAGATGTGGCAGAGAGGGCCAGTCATATAATATAATGAAGAATCAAAATCTATTTACACTCAACAGCTACACATACATGTAAAAAAATTACAGTACAGTGTCAGTGCTTTATTTAAAAGCAATAAAATATAAACGTTTCTGCGCCCATAGTTTTGTTGAAGGTTCACCCATTGATGCCAGTGCAGGGAAAAGGTAATAAATGAAAGGTTTAATATATCTCCCTCCTGCACCACTATTATTGTTATTGTTATACTATAATTTATAAAACTTTACACTTATATTGACATGTTTATTTTTTAATTTTCAAAATGTAACTACAAAACCTATGTTTCTACAAATAAACACATTTAAATTAAAATTGATATCTTTTTTGTACATTATATACTATAAAGAAGGTGATTCATAAAATAGTTTTCTTAAGATTTTTGTAACCTTTATCTGTGCACATAAACAGCTCAGTTAGAATTAAAATATGCTTTCACATTTATAAATTTTTTTTAAAAATTCTGAAATGGATTTTTAGGGTTAATTATTTGTGTGTAAATTTTTATGTTTTTAGTTCTTTTTTGTATAATAAAAGACGATTACAAATTTATTAGTGTATATAGTAGTATACTACTGATAACAATATAATTTTCTTTGTTAAGTATCATATATTGCCTATTATACTAGACGCAAAGACTCTTGGCAGACGAGGCCATACATCACTTTTGTTATAGGGATGTGCACATGCAGACTTACAAAACTGTCGATAAATTTAAAAACGAGTGAGTCATCGCTGTACAAAGAAATCACCAAATTTTATAATCACTAACTAATGGCCATTACTAATAATAGCTGACGTGGAAAGATAGACTAATGATGCTATCGAAAATGTGACCATAGAAAATTGGCAAAAATGTGTTCGTCACCCAGAAATTCTGCTAGAACAAGATTTGCAGGAGGCGGATTTATGCAAACCCCTAATAATACACGTCGGCGACGTCGACAGCGATACTGACGACGATGTTTATTCACTAATTTTTAGTTTAATTATTTGGAATTTTGTTTGTTTTTTTATTTTGTTTACCTAAATTTGTAGTTCAGTTTTAATATTAATTGTTACACGTAGTACAATAATACATATATTTAAATGCCTCACTTAGAACCTAATACTATCGAAATACTATCGAAACTCAAAACCAAACGAAGCGCATCTCTAAATCATTTAAGTCACCCATAAACAGTGTAAGTGCGAGCGAGATAATGATGTGTGCTGTCCTATTCACACGTCTTATGACCGCGTCTGCCACGAGTCTTTGCGACTAGTATAGATTATTATGGATTAGGTTTTGCCGGCTACTTCGCTCACGTAAAATAAACGGAGTGGAAAAATTAATTTGGTTTTATACGTATAACTGATTAATAGGTAAAGTCAGATACAATGGAAATGAAAAGAAACGTTGTTAAAATTAAAAGGAAACAATTATGAACAAAAAGAAGTGGAAACCAAATATTATTGTTTTGCTCTTAAAGCGTATGATGTGTCCGACAGCCCTTCTCCCGCCGGCCTCGCCATTTTAGTAGCATTCACTTCCTCATCGTCTTAACCTTTGAAATATTTGTATAAATAACTTAGTGTAATATACTAAAGTTTATTTATTAGATCTTACTGTATTAGATCATAATCATTACGTAGTAGGAAACAAAGTCGCTTCTCGCCGTCTGTCCCTCTGTACGCTTAGATCTTTTAAACTACGCAACGGATTTTAATGCGGTTTTCATTAATATAGTGATTCAAGTAGTTTTATACGTGTAATTTTATAATGTTTTGTGTTAATTTGTTGAAATATATAATACCTACTAGCTGTGCCCGCGACTTCGTTCGCGTGGAATAGTGATTTTGGGCAGCATTTTTTGTATATAACTTTTGGTAAATGTTCGATCATAAACACCGTCGTTTTGAGTAGCTAAGAAAATCTGCTTTACAGTAATTCTTCTCTGTACACGATATTAGACGTATGGCCATCGGGGATGAAAGCATACAGGCTACTAGGATTGCTAACACGTGACAGAGCCACATATAACGGACCGTACGAACAACAGCTAATGCTTAGATCCACACCCACAACTTTTGGCGTCTGACCTTGGGATTTATTAAATGTCATTGCGAAACATAGGCTTACTGGAAACTGGAATCGTTTGCAACAAAATGAAAAATTGTTTGGATTGAGACGAATCCGAGGAATAAAAACACTTTCACCTATTCCGCACCCTCTTAAAATCTCTGCTTCTATCAGATTTCGTTGTAAATTGGTCACATTTAATCTGGTACCGTTGCAAAGTTTTGGCGGGCTTAAATTTCTAAGGAGCATTATGGGTTCGCAGACTTTTAATTTTATTTGTTGAGCTGGTAGTCCAGGAGCACTGAGGGATTCTAAAAATTCTATAGGGTAGCTGGATTATTCTTCTTCTTCCATAACTATGTTAATAGAGATATCCTCTACATTATCCCCCGGAACAAAGATCAAAAATTTCAGCGTTTATTGCAGCTGCTTGGTAAGGCCAGGCCGCAAGTTTAGCAAGTTGGTATTTGCGTTGCGTTTCCATACACAGATGATATGGGGTCTCGCATTAATGAAACTTTGCAGCATAGGTTTCCATTAAGAACAACTTTCCCTTGTTCCTGTGGATACACACCGTTACCGATCTGAAGAAACAAGTCTGAAAACTTTGAGCATTTTCGTTGCCTCCAATTCGAGCTCGCACATTTAATGTCAAATGCAAATGTTCTCCTTAACTCAAGTGGTCATCATTCGAAATGGATTTGAACTCAATCGAGATTCTCGCCGACTAGAAGTTTCTTCACCACGAAACCTGGCCTGATGTTGCTGAGGTGCAGTGAGTCTTGTCTCATGATCTTCTTCAGATTCCTGTGATCGAACTAATCTCATCCTTTTAGCATTTCTGCTGCTTTGAGAGAGGTTGGATCTTTTTCGTGACATCCTTACAATAAATCGTACCTACTACTTTACACAACGTTATTAGTAATTACGTACTACCATAAACAATTAAATTATAAATACATACGGATTATTACACAGTTAAGTAATAAGTGTTAAGACGTATAATCCTAACCTATTAACTATCTAAAACAAAAGAAATGTGTTCTAGATTTTTTTTTAAATATATTACTAACCTGAGCTAACAAACTTGTACTTTATACAAACAAAAGAATCTGATACTTCCTGATTTTTATAAATTGAAGAAAGTCAAGAAAAATAACCTATTATCGAGGTTATGTGGGGCTCGCTCCGTGTCTACCAGAGCCACTGCCCACTAAAAAACCCCTGAATGACTCTGGCAATCTCAGGCCTCACAGCCTTCATCTGGAGCGAAGCAGCGGCGCTTCTCGGCGCGCTTTATATACCCGCGCAGTCGTGTACAACCTACAAATGTCCGTCCTAAGCTGAACCGTATTTCCGAAACTGATCATTTTTAACTTCTATTCAGAATATTGTCTGTTAGTTTGAATTAAATTATCAATTTTTATTGTAGTTATGGTTCACTATTTTGGCTAGAATGGCTTACACATAAGATATTGATATATACTGTGGCGGGCATTTTATAAAAAGATATACATTTCCGTCATACAGTACATATGTAACTATAGCGGTTTTGGTAGCGCACGCCAGAATAGCTCGTAGATGGTAGATATTTTCCTACTTACTTGATATTTTGGACAATTTACACAATATCTTTATAAATTGTAGCCTATGTATTATTCTGATGTATAAGCTATATTACTGTAAAGTTTCATTAAAATCCATTCAGCAGTTTTTACGTGAAAGAGTAACAAACATCCATCCATACTTACAAACTTTCGCGTTTATAATATTAGTAGGATAGGATACAGGGTGACTTGTAATTTGACGTATTCCTCTTGGGATGTGATAATACAACTGATTTCTTACAAAATTAACTATAATGTCCCTAATACTAAGGAGGCTCGTTATCGAGATAATCAATATTTTTGGTTTTGTTCAAAAAATCCCGAATTAACTACAAAAATGTAATTAAAAAAAAACTAGTGTTTTGAATTTAGTTGTTACGTTTATTAATACTAATTCTAGCATTATTATTAAACATTTTAAAATAGCAAATGAATTTGGTCAATAGACAACTGGATTATTTTGAAAAATCAGCAGTACATTAAGCGTACAAACTACTATAAAAACTCCCTTCTATTAGCTGTCCAAAAACATTAAATTATTTATAAAAAAAGAAAATATTCTTAGAAAAAATTGAATAACATGATGATAGGTAAAGCGTAAAGAAAAAAATGAAATTTAAAATAAGAGATAGAAACGATGCCTAATCCTCGTTAATCGATTCACAACGATTTTCAAATGTTTTTTTTTCATAAAATAAATAATATTTGCGTATGGAACTAAAGAGCCGCATATGGCTTGCGAGCCGCAGGTTGCCGACCCCTGGTCTAGTTCCATTGCATTGCACGGATTGACCGGGCTTGCGATAGAACTGTAATCTTTAGCGCACTAGTGCGGAGTCCTGGGGTTTAAGAGAGTAATGGAGTTCCCAAGGATAAGGCATAACCTTCGCGCTATCTAGAACAGTGTTCAACTGACGTAATATGGCCACGTAGGGTGGGTAGGTTCGAACGTCACTGGGGGTAAGAGTATTTTAGTATTCAGAATAGTATTTTGGAACACTGAACACCTGAATGCAAAGAAAATTCTGTTCAGACTTGAGAGCTTTAGCAGTAGTAGATATAGGCAAGTGTTGAGAATATTACCTATAACCCAAAAACCATGTTCCAGAGTTCGATACCTAGTCCGATATTCCTGTGTGACTGACGCTGATATATGTGTATCTACAGACAAGTACGTTTTATAACGAATTGAAATCTACCATAAATTAAAAATACTAGAAGGTGCCTACTACACGGGGAGTTAACATTCGTTACATCACTTGAAAGTGTATAAGCGACCTATAAGGAAAAATTGAGATCAAAACAAACAACTTCGCCCTCTTCGCATCGATTCGGAAGGAGCTTCAACTCGAGAACGAGGATTCCGACCTAAGTGCGGGATTTACTCGGGGCCAATAATGGTTATTGCGACGATTGTAAATGCCATTATTGCTCAAATTGGTTTCATCTGACCATAAAGTGTTATTGCTCAATAGCAGAAACTCTTTTACCTCAGGTACACGGTGGATAAGAGCAATTTATTTGTTGTACTAAAGACTAAACAAAAGAGGAGACTGTTTATTTAAAAACATTTATTATTTTTATTTTATTTATTAAAACATTTATCGTTGTTAGTGACTCAGTCGATAAGTCAAATAGGATGCTTCGGTATATATGTATATTATGTATGTTTGTGTTTTTACTTTTATCAGGTTCGATTCCCGGCGGATGCTCTTAATTCATTGCTATGTTCTGTTTGAATGTTTGCTGATTCACTTAAAACTTGTTCAAAGGTCACAAGTTCGAGTACTAGATACTATTTCCATTTCTTTATTTTCTCGATGACAGTTCTAATTTGATATAATGCTCTCTAGCTCCATCCAATAGCTCCATCCCTATCAGTTTCTCCGGCTCTGGTATTATATAACCTTGTACGTGTGTAAACGTCATATTTTTATAAAATAATGCATACATCATGTAAAAAAAAAAAAACACTCGCACAAGGTTACACAGGATCGAGAAAATAAAGAAATGAAAATAGGTAGTATAGTTAGTTTTATTTCTACAAACACTTGTTGTTGGTAGTGCTTAGCAGATGGCCAATTACAAATGCTAGTCTATATAAATAACAATAAAATAAGTTTAGTGTGAATTGAGCTGAATTTCCGGCTCTTAGTTGAATTTATGCGGCTTTGCTCTTGTGATGATAGTGATATTTATTGTTGGCAACACTTTAATTTAACGTATTTAAGTTATCACTGATAAAGCTCCTAGCTCTGATAGCTTCTGGTATAGACTTCCGTTTCCATTTATATTGATTATGTACCTAAACGTTTTACGTTTATTTGAATAACTTGTATGTAGACTTCTGCTTTTTTTCATTCTTTAAAAAGGGCGGATTTAAAGAAATTGGCGTCATTCTTGTAGAGATGTGTATGAATTATTTTTATTATTTGTATTTTGTTTTATTTATGATTCTACTATATGTGAACGTTATGTTAGCCGCCGTGTAGCGCATGTCACTCTGTTCATTTGATTAGAGCTGTGTGATTAAAAATATTTATAAAGTATGTTTTTCTATCAGAGATCCTGTGTTTTCTGTGTATTGTAGGACACTGAACTCGACACGACGCCGCGACGCTCAAAGCCGCTTGTGCGTCTCTAGTGAGCTACAGATACCTTCATAACTGGACTCTAAACATTTTATTTATTTATTAATTAAGGACTGCCAGCAGATGATACACAAAATAAACAAAAAATACATACGTTTTACAATTGTTCTGAGTGTTCACCCAATTATAGGTGCCCACAGCTAGCACCAAGTACACAGGAGACAGGTTTACATAAACAAATAGGATTTCATTACTTAGGATTACATTAGTAATACCTACATCAATTATTTATAACTTAAAATTTAAATAACGGACTATATTATTTTCTTTTTCGATAAAATTAAAATTAACAATTTAACTCCAAAATAACAAAAAACACACAAGTCAGCACAAACTAAAACACACATTGAGTTCCAGCACAGAATAGAAAAATTGTAAGCAGGTTCTATATTATTACATTATTGAAATATAAAATTAACATTAAATGAAATAAAATGATCACTCAATATACACAATACAAATACATATCATCAGAAAAAAAGTAATAAGTCAAATAACTTCTGTGGAGTTATCAGTAAGCCAGTTTCTGATATATAATTCCTTGTAATAAATTTACAAAGAAACAACTCACCAAGCACCATCCACACTCAGGACAATCCATCTTCTTCAGCCCACATTTCGCAACAATCATGTTCTTGCAGATTGTAATTTTCGGCGAAATTGCTTTTTTATTACAAAACTTTGCCCTCCTTAGGCCTAAAGAGAAAATTAAGAATCTCGATATTTGAGCCAAAGTGCTTACTTGATTAGCTTTGAAAACTTTGCTGGGGTATTCATGGGGCAAATTTTTCACTTCAGGAAAATGGTAAATATTAAACCTTTTTCATTATTTTGGTCAGAAGATTATTTAATTAGTTGGCGAACATTAAAGTAGATTGGATTGCTGACAGAGATGCGCAGGTAACAGTGCTTATCCGATTCGTTGCGGATGGCACGTTTCAGCGCGTAAGGCACGGATGTGTGTCATTTTAAAGTCGATGGTAACTCCTTCAATTAAGTTTTAGGGAAGTTTGCACCCAGAACCAAACTATCTTAATTTTTCACGTATATTAAGCTCGTAGCCTTCGAATAGGGGTCACCGACCCTTTTTGAAAGTTGGGTTATTTGATATTAAACCAACATATGATAATGAAATTATGAATGTATTACAGTGTAAACCTTATATAACGTTACTCGATTAAACGACTACCTCCCTAAAGCGGGGATATCAATCTGCTTCGGTTGGTTTAGGTTGTCTTTTATAATTTTGAAAATTTTTGTGAATATCTATTATATATTAAATCAAACTTGGCAGTTTTTCATTTGCATAGTTTAAACAGTTGAAATTAGTCATGAAGAAAACCAAAACAATATTTTTTAGACCTAATTTACTACCTCAATTTACTACTAAATCATTAGGAAATGCCAAATAAGTTGAAAAGGTTTATCACACCTGTATTATAAAAGTCCCTTACGCTCCATTTCCAGAAATACACTTATTTTCTAATCACTTAAAACAATGTGCCTGGCTGTTCACATTAGATTTCGAATGTAAACTAAAAGTATTCAAGCTTTGAATATGTAAAAAATAGTCAAAATACTATTTTCTTTTCCGCATGGCTGAGGACACGGATGCGTGTCGTCTAATCGTAGGGCGGTGGGCACTGAACAGTGTCACGTTATTTTTGTTCGACGCCACAGTTAGAAGTTAGCGAAGTTAGACATCGCAACGAATCGAGAATAAAATACTGCACAAAACAAACCTCGATTCAGCACTTTTTAATATATAACCTTGAAAAGCAAATATGGTCAAGATTTTTTTGGAGCGACGGAAGTTGAGAAACATTGCGAAAAGAAAACAAAATTCGGAGCAGGTGGATGATGTTTTTAGTGAATGCAAGTGTCGCCAAACAGGTATTCACCATTGTCCTCTACTCTACTGATATTGATACCATCTTTTCCGAAAAACTACATAAGCAACCATTAAATCCTCAGCCAAGTATTAAAGTCGATTGTCCTGAAATAGTACGAATCTAGAATCAGCATATAGGAACAGTTAATCTATTACATGGAACAAACAAGCAGCATATACGTTCATTTCACCTTATCCTTGTCGTTAACCTTAGAAGTTGCTGGCTGTAACATAGAAGAGTCAGACCACATAAGAATATACCAACACCGATAAATATAAGCGATGTGAAATTTTGAAAGTTGCTAAAAGTCTCTGTGCCGGGTGTTTGGCACACAGTGGACAGCAATAAGAACGAACAAGTCTATCCTTCATCGACTTCGTATAAGAACAAGACTCAACGACACGCTGCCAACAATATTTAGTCTACTTTGGTCATATAGTCCGTTGACTACCTGACGACCTTGACAAATTGATGGTGGTTGGCAAGGTCAAAAGTGAAGGACCCGTGGCCGATATCCAAGCCTGTGGTGTGACCAAGTGGGATCTATCACGGGGCTCACAGTAGCAACCGGGCTAAGAGAAACAGAGAACTGAACTTAATAGGAAGGACATTACAGCTAAAGAGATTAGGAGCTTTCTGAGACGCGACCTTCAGTAATGAAGAAGGAGACCAAGTATTAGAAAAGTTTTTACGTGTATGGGATATTCCAACATAAAAAAGAACGATCGTCTTCTGCAACAGATACATATACGATTCAGATGTAGAAGAAGAAGAAGAAAAAGTTTTATGTAGCAATCCTTTTCCCTGGAGATGTAAGGCGTGATGGAATTTACCACTCTCCTATTTTGAATCTGAAGGTACAACGCTACAGAAATGTAATGTAAAGGAAACCCTTATATATCCTATGAAATGTATTGTGTTGAGTTATGCTAGAATAACGATAATAATGCTTTTCATACATTTTACCAACAAAAAATGATTTGTATCGGTATTACTTCCTATTTTCGATGTAAAAACTTGAATATTTGATTTCGTCGATTGTTCCTATTTAAACGCCAAACCCCAGTGTAAGTGCACAGTGTACCACATATGGAACAAGAAAAAAAATTTATATCTACTTATCCACTCGAATTTGATTTTTAAAATTATTTTTCCAGGTGTCTAGACGGCATATGGAACCACATATATTTTTTTCAGACCAAAATAAAAAATCATGCATTGTAGGGTTGCAAATACAGAAAAAACGTAAAAATTTTATACATTCATTTCGTTCCCAATACACACGGGCTTAAGCCAAGTACTTTTAGGGCTAATTGTGTTGAGGAGTATGTTCAGGGAAGACATCGGATTGCATACAGTCATCGGATTGAATAAAATGTTTCGCTGAACTAAAAAAGATGCTTGATCATCCACTTTCATTAAGCACAGGAAAATAAACACTATATCAACAGTTTCAAGAAGTTTTATTTAAATTTAGAATTTTTATTTATTTTGCTCGAATAGAATCATAAATTACACAACAGCTATGGCATCAGATCATTTGTGGAATTATTTTATTGTTCTGTTTTGTATTGTTCCGATGCTCAATAACTCATAAAGCACTGAAAGGGATAGGGAGGGGCTCCGGAAGATTAATGACCACAAATTAGACTTGGCTGTTCTTAAAACAAAGGTACGTAGGAACGACTTTAACTATGTAATACCTAAAAGGTACAAATTGCTTCACAAGATATTGTTTAAGAAGTATTTTGTGTCATATATACCCTGAATATGATATATTATATAGATCTTAATATAAGTTCTTGGCTTGGTCAAACATTTAACTTTGAATTTCATCGTAATATGACATGCATAAATTATGGCACCACGCCGCACACATTACCTAAGTTGCAAATTTATGAAAACTCAAAAGCAAAATGTTAGACGTATCAATTATCGATTGCCTACTCTTAATCATGCGCAGAAAAATATTGTGATTAAAAAGCTCAGTATTAGTCCCACAAAAATGACCCTAAGTTATTCAAATTCATATCTTCATTGCGTTCCACAATGATAAATTCAGGTGACAAAATTTTATAGTAGGTACATACATCATGGACCCTGTTAGTTACAACAATTTGGAAGGGGATAGAGAGGTTTATTTCAATAAATTAATAATAAATTAATATTTTTATATAATATGTCACGTTAAAGTTATTATTTAAGAAATGATATTATAACTGATTTGTGATTTTCGAAAATTAAAATTATTATATCAGTTTATTTTATGGTTTATTTTGTTACTTATGATTAATAAGTAAATATTAGAAATATTCATGAACTGAGTAATAACATTTTTCTATAAGTAATTGCTTTAATTGTTTAAGAAACTGCCTATAATCCGTAGTATTTCTCAGACAATCGGGGAGCTTGTTATATAATTTGATAACATCACATAGGAGCTCTTGGCGGGTAATTCAAGTCTGGATCTAGGTAGCGTCACCTTTAGCTGTCGTAAGGTGCGTTTTGTGAATAGCTCTGAGTATTTACGAACAAAATTACATTCTCATTTCATTTCATTTCCTCTTTGCTGTTCCCCCAAAGCATAATGCCATAGTTACGCAGGGATAGGCATAGTATGTTATAAAGGCGGTTTGCAGTTTTGTGACCTTTTTAACTTCACGGAGGGCGTATAATAATAATAATAATAATAGCAGATTAAAAAAATTCGTGACATAATTTTTTTTTATTTATTATAAAGTTGCGCCAACGAACTCAACACTAATACATACACAGTACAGATGAATACATAACGAAAAATGAAACTAAATGTTGGCTCACTTATAGGCACAAACAGCATGCAAACACTTACAATAACATTGATAGAATAAAAAGTAAAATACAATGACAACATAAAACAAATATTAAAAATGCATTAAAAACAAATCAAGACAAGTCAAAATTAATTAAAAATATTATCGAAATTACATTAAATCAATACAACATTAATAATATCAATTCAAAAAAGCAAAATATACTGTATCAAATTAAAACAAAATTAAATTGTACCAAAATGAAATTAAAATCAACATGAATATATTTAATCAAAATTGAAAATAAAAAATAAAAATCAGAATTTAAACTGGTGAACAGAGTGTCAGCCCAATAGCGATCCTAAAACTGTGAAACCTATTTGAGAAAATATCAATTTCATAATGTTGTCCCGAACCACCCTTTCAATTTGTATTGAACTCTTGTTATGAACTGCATTGTAGCTATTAAACATTCTATTTAACGGGGAATTTTTACCCAGATTTGAACGAGCAAAACTTTTCACGAACGGTGTAAATTTGTTCTTTCTAGGTAGCCTCCTGGGAACTTGAATGGTTACTTGGGACAGTAGGTAAGGGGTGTCTGTCGGTCCGTTCACCAGCTTAAACAGAAACAAGCTGTCCAGGACTGTTCTGCGCTCAAAAAGAGAATTGATGCCGAAGTATGTAAGGCGATCACTATAACTGGGTGACTTTTTTGCTCTATTATGGCTATATGATAAGTGCCAAAGGAAACGCTTTTGTACACTCTCCAAACGTTTTTTTATAAATATCATAGTGTGGGTTCCATACTGCACTGCAGTATTCAAGGGAGCTGCGCACGAGTGAATTGTAAAGAGTTATTTTGGTGGAGGCCTTTTTGAATTCTTTGCAATTGCGTAAAACAAACCCAAGCATTTTAAAACTCTTTTTTACAATGGAGTCAATATGGAGGTTTAGACGCAACTTGCTATCGAGTATAACTCCAAGGTCACGAATGTGATCGACTTCCGTCAGTGCTTTGCTATCTGCGTAGTAAGTTCTAAAGCTTGAAGTTCTTTTTCTTGAAAAACGGACCACATTACATTATTCAGCGTTTAAAGTCATACCATTCGAACGACACCATGACACGATATTGTTTAGATCACCTTGCAGTAACAAGGCATCCTCAGGTGAGTTAACAGGACCAAAAACCTTGAAATCGTCGGCAAACATGTAAAATTTAGAATTGACGAAGCATGACCCTATGTCATTTACAAACAAGTTAAAGAATAGTGGGCCCAAATGGGATCCCTGAGGAACACCACATGAGTGACCGCCAGTCACAACTCTTGATATCCTACATGTTAGGTAAGATCTGCACCAATTCAAGAAACTCCCGCCAATTCCACAGCGGTACAACTTGTACAGTAGTAGTTCATGGTGCACATGGTTTATTAATATATGTGTAAAATATACATTTAAAGAGATTTGCTGGCGTGGGTGAAAAGTTATTAATTCAGTTTTGCTATTATATCTTTATGTTCTTTCAACCATTTTATCTAGGGTTCTTGGTACATTCATATTTGGCTCAATCAAACGTTTAGTTACTGAGTATTTTAAATAAAATAGTCAGTTAACAGGTATAAGACAGTGGGAGCACGAGGGCAATCTAAGCCATTTTTAAGGTTATGAGAGCATCATAGCAATGTATTTACGTACTTTTACTATTGAAGGTTAGGTTACAGGAATAACACCGATATAATATAGGCTTTCATGAAAACGAAAGCACTTATTGTACATGAATAACATCAACAGAATGATTTTAAGACGTGTACTAGTAAAATTTCTAGCTTCTTTTTCCTTTTGATAGCCCCTCAAGAACGTTTTACATTTAAAGATACGATCCTTTGAACTTGAAAAATTACCATATAAAAAGGAGATTTTTACGATGTTTCTGCACAGCGCTCCACAATGATTAGTCCTTGAAGAAAATGTAAAAGTAGATAAGATTGACTATTCTGTTGATTCAATGGTTTAACTTATCCGGCAAAGGTTGTAAAACTATTCCTTGATGTGTTGTACGGCAGCAGCTCCCGGGTAAGAAGTCAGATACAAACTTTCATTCACAGCGGGTTCCCAGAGGAAAAGACAAACAACTTTACAATGAATCTATAGATCCGCGAGACTTGTACGATGACATATAAAGATATGTACTCAGATATAGTTGGGAGTAGACAAGGAACACAGCGACGCGGGTCCATCGCTCCTGCTCGGAACGTGCAATACAATGCTTATTAGAGATTTGTTTAGTGCAAGGCGAGAGTGAGTGCATGATTTGCTCTGAATAATTTGAATAATGTTTAAGTTCTTGTTCATGATAAAACTTGCATAATATACGTGGATTATTTTATGTCCTCAACAATTAAAATCTAATATGTTAGAGATTTCATACAATAAAAAAAAATTAAACAACCTTTTCGACTAAAATACAGTTAAAGACATTCGATTACTTTCGAATTCATAGCTTTAACTTGTAATTTATTGTTTATTTGTAATTTATCAATAATTAATTTATTACGGTAGCCTTTGATGTGTACCTACTAGATAGGTATTGCAGGGTCAGGTGATCAGGTTTCTTCAATTATATTGTTTATTGTTTAAATAATGAAACGTATCTTTAATCAGTGAATTACAAGAAAGATAATTACAATAGGAACGTGTAGAGGCTTAAGTTATTAGAACGAGTGCGTCCCTTGAAATTGTTAGGAGCGAAGTAAGCTGCACGTTGCGTCATCGGCTGTTATCCCCACTCAAAATATTCGATTATAGATGGCGTTTGAACACATTGTTTTGATTGAATAATTCAAAGATTTCATGACGAGTGACTCAAACTATATAAGTTCTAAGTTACGAACACGCACAGAAGCAGAGAAACGAGCATGTGCACAAACCATTTTTGTGTGTTTATTTGAAATCCCGTTACAGGTTCTACACAAACGTAACCAGTTTGAAGTAGTATTACCCGTTCTTCTGATTCAGTTTTTGGACTTTTCACTAGCTTTATGAATCCCCGAGTTTGAAACTATTCACTACGAGCGTACTTGTAGAAGGGCTGCATGTGCTAGAGCCTCACCTTCAATAAACGAACATAACTACGAAAAAGCTTTATCTGGGGATCTCGGATCAATCTATTCCTCACCGTATCCGTAACGACCCAGAATGACGCCACGTTGACTTTTACTAGCTATTGTGCAAGTGGCAAGGTTTGTTGTTGGTAGTGTTCGAAGAGCTTCGCTTGATGTAAATGATGCTATAGTAATATAAGGGTTTAAATGCTATCGTGAAAAGAAACGGTGTATTTAAGTTGTTTCTTATCAATTTGCTCCTAAATTTAATACATACTCGTATTTGGTGACCCCAAGGAAAACGCAAACACAATTGTACAATCAGCTTCAATGCGTTTTTACCAAGAGTACAGTGTTCTCCAGGTCAGCTTTAGGTTATACCTAAATACGGTTCTCTTTGCACACCCCGGAGTACAGTACGCTTCACGTAACGCAGCCAGGTCACGGAGCACTTTTGAAAATTGAAGCTTTCAGTTTAAGCTTTAGGAGTTACAGTTCTGTGGATCAAAAGTAAATTTCAAAATCTGGGATAAAAAGTTTTGCAAAAAGTGGGCCTTACAAGGTCATTCACAGATTGACCATATGAAATACTAATAGTTTATGCGATTGGTTCAGTTGGGGTGTCTTGACACTCACGTTTGTCCTCTAGCATGTATTATTGTATGTATATATATGTATGTATTATTATATAGTATGTATGTATATATATGTATTATTATATAAACTGAAAGTTCCTCATTTCTGGATTGAGTTCTACAGTTCTGGACACTGTACATGCTCCCCGTGTACATACTTTGACGTGACCTGCACTCTCCGTCAGCGCGACGTTTAGCACACAAAGATTTACCAATTTCAGTCCAATAGTAGAAAATTGTTAATCTATTACAAATTATCAAAGATTGAATAGTCTTTTTAAATTAATGTACACGAATCTAAAGTTAAGATGTAGCTTTTTCAACTGTTTCAGTTGCAATTCTACTGAAACAGTCAAAAAAGCTACATAAAGGGCTTTACACCGAGTGACGCTGGTACTCAGCTGTCGAAGTACGTGCGCCATTGTGGATATACTCTAACAGACTTGTTGCTTGTCTGAAAAGTACAATGTATATAAATAATAGGAGTGGGGACTAATCCACATCCCTTAATTCTGCGTTCTTCAAGCCATTTATGTTTAAACAAAAACCATTGGAGGCAGCACGTCACATCGATGTTTAATTGTAATCTATTTTGCTTTTGCCGCACCTACTCGTAACCCACTGGCGCTACGGTAGCTACGCCGTAGTGGTAGCGTAGTATTTCCTACCATGTATAGTGAATGCCATTCACGAAGTGGCGCGCTACTACTTGTGTATGCTATAGTCCCCCACTACGACGTGTACACCAAAAAAGGAGTGGGGCGCGACTTCGTGAATGGAACTCACTATACCGTAAGTCGGACTTATGTTGCGGGTGTAAATGATTGTTTGAACGTTCTTGATCGCACCAATAACTTCAATTATAAGCAACAAATCAGCCAGATATTTGTGCTTAATTCTCCAAAATCTAATTTTATCACTTTTGATTTAGCAACGTTGCTTCGAGTTAGGACTGAGTCTCGCAATATGAACTATTAAGTATTTTCTGTAACACGTTTGGACGAGCTGCTCGGAGAGTTCAACGAGTACCGCGAAGTATGCCTCTACTTGTCCTGTGAGAAGATGCTACATTACGGAGAGCTCATTGTCGTGGCTTCGGGGAGAGAATCAGGGATCTATTGTGAAGCATATTGGTGGTAGTAGAGCTTCTTATGTTACGATCTCCCCTGGGGCGGCACCACGCAGCCCTTCCTGTTTGAACCGCCCTAATAAGCACATAAACATTGTTGTGTTCCTGTTGAAGCGAAGGAGCAGAATCATGAATCGATTTAATAATCACATTCTATTGATAAATAAAATCTACCTCGATGACATATTCCTGAATACGTGCCTTTGGTAGTTGAACAGATCTGGGGTTATCTTATAGGCTCTTCAACCACGTTTAAATGGAACCATTAAGTTCGAGCTTAATCGTTTTGGGATTCCCCCCAGGTCACGCATTACCAAATGTATTGGTATGAAGGCAGAACAAACTCTTCGCGTAGCGTCACTTCTATTTGATGTTGCAAAGACACAACAGTCAACATATTTATTTAATTAACTAACGTGGCGTTCTGAAATTAGAATAGGATCATAAATTCACCCTTTAGCTATTACAGAATACGTTGCGTGGAAGTGTCAAACGAGAGACAAACGCCCGCCAATTTCTTATATAAAAGATCAAGCGCGGTAGCTGGGCGCACGAATGATTTCGCGAATTCTCTGAGGAAATTACCACATTGGAATTTTATTTCAGATTTTCTTGTACACTATTCGTAAAAGTTACTTTGTACATTCTTTGATCGTGATCATTCAAGTTTCAAAACATTGGGATGCTTATCATTATTTGTACATTTCCTATTTTGCCATGATTTCTCTTGTCGGTTTTGCTACTGATTTGTCAAACTGTACTGTTTCACTAAATAAACATATATGTTGTGGAAGCTACCAGACTTTTGAAAATGTTCAAGTTTATACTAAATTAATCAAAAAGTTCCCCAGAACTGTGTCGTTTTTTACGCGGTAACTATCGGTTAAAGGTCGGACCATAATGGATTCCACATTTGTTGTACCTTTAGACGAGTTATGTCGACGGAATACATGATTGCACTCAGCACACGTAGACCTCGTATTACAAGACACCCGACCCATGCTTTATTACGTCTACTTGCCCTCAAGATACTCTGGAACTGTGTCCGCATTGTGAACTACGCATCGGTAAAGTTCATTTTACTTTCACATAACTTAAAATTAAAGTATTCAAGGTACGTAAGTTTACGAAAATCATTACACAAGAATGTCCTTATTTGTTCTGTTTTCAAAGCCAGCAAACAATACCACAAATATTATTATACCATAAATATATATTACAAATAATACCTAAATGTATTTAAGGTAATAAAATGTTTAATGAGAAACATCTTGATATTAAAATAAACGCTAACACCGAACTCTGCATTTTACGCGTCGGAGCGCGCGCTTTTCAACGCAATTTTTAAAAACTTATCATTCAAATATTCCACTGTCACATGTTAAATGGGACTATTTGCGTAAGTGATAAAATCGAATGTGCAACAAAAAATTACGAATTGAATAGATTTCATGAAGAAAACATCAGATGAGCAGTGTAGGGAACTGAATTTTGTTAGCTTATTATCTATAGCGCGACACAACCCTTTTAATTTCAGCTTTTCTCACACCGTCCTCTACTTTAGACATACTTATCTCCTCAATAACGCTTGCAATTTGTCTCCTGCGCGTCACACTAAGTTATCATCTGAATATGTATATAAATTGAATCAAATGGCAACACGCAAACAGGTCGGAAGTTCCTGTCTGTACAAAAAAGGTATGTACACAATGTCAACGAAAAGAATTTTGCCATCGAAATAGAACAGAATCCCTTTTGTTGGAGTATATTTTTGTAGATTTTCTTTTCATGTAAATAAAAGCCGCGAGCGCGGCGTGGTCACACGATTATAAAGCCGTATATATTTATTATTTGTAAGTATGTATGTATGTATTTGTAAGATGTGGTGCAAATGTTTCGTTTCCCAGTGACGCTTTTCATGATACTTTAATTAATTACTAAAGCGATTCCTATTAGTGTAATTATATTGGGAAAGTGAGAAGATACGACTTTCAACCAACTTAAAAATTGGAGGATGTCCGGGGGGGGGGTATTTACGTAATTACAATAAGTCTGACCTTACTTTTCGCAATCCGTATTCGTTCCTTTAGTAACGTTTTATTATACGCAGGTAAATTTGCACAAATTCATCAATGTATTAAGTCTAGAACTGTGCAGATTCTCATTCTTAAGTACGAAATTAAATGAAACTTATAAAAGTAGGCAGGTCACGTAGCCCAGTGTCAATGGCGAGGCATCTAATAAAACAATTATTTCATGTGAACAGTGCTTCTCTAATTTAATTTTGCTTTGATGTATATGAAACCCGCAAATTAAAACATGGGCGAGAAAAAAATCCTTTATGGATAATGTTACACCAACATGAAAGGAGCCATCTTACTGCCCAAATATCGCTGATAAAATAAATCTTTTTGCGCTGTGGCTCAATAAGACAAATAAGAAGTGTTCAATGTTTCGCTCTCAGAGATCCACCGTACCAGGACATGTACACCCCACGTGACAAACAGCAAGTCAATTATATTGCATGTTTGGGTATGCGATGTAACGACCCTCGCGACACGAGCCACGCTTTTTGTAACAAACGTAAATTGAGTTACATTTTCTTTGGTGGAAACCACCTCCTCAATACTTTGTGACAGATTTATAATTCTATTTAGAGGAAATTTATATTTTATGAAAATTTTTGTTATTTCCTTAATATTGAAGTAAAGTTTTGGACACGCAAACCATACTCAGCACTTCGAACTGTGGAGTTGCCAGGTATACCCCCACCAATTATTTAATCGAATTTCATATCAAATAAACGATTATTTTATTCGCAATTTAAGATGTGCAGATATATGACAACATCTAAAATCTAGGCAACTGGAACACGTAAAATGATTAAACTTCCAGTGTCGTATCTTCGTGAGCCACTGTTGCCGCAGCTAGATGTTGTGCATGATAGCTCGATCAAGCTCTTCACGGACCTTCAAATTATTGGCTCGCTAATTAAAATTTGGTTGGTAAAAAGAGAAAGATGCGCGGGAGGTTCCATTAGGTTCTCTCCGCACTTGGCTTCGGAAAGTCGTTGTACCAGGGGAAGACTATAATAAAATAGTTTTGTAAAGCAAAAATAAAGTACAAATGTTAACGGAACCTTGGAAAAATAATACTTACTGTACCTTCCGTTTTTAGTGAAGGCTTACGTGGTTCACCCGACGAGCTTATTACACTCAGACTCGACTACAAAGTATCCTTCTTACAAGGGATCCTGCGGCTTTCTAAAGTGATAAATTTGAATATAGTAATTGTGCCTTCAAGAATGTGTACCGCCCAGCGCGCGCGGAGCGATGGACGCAACACTGCATCACTAGATAATAATGTAAATTGTGGAGGTTTGTTATTATTATTTTAATTATTTTCTGAGCTGAAGATTTAAAGGGAGAGAAGATTGCTATAATAACAACAATAATATTATAATAATGAATGGGTATTATATGGAATTAAGTAAAGGACGTACGAGTACTGGCCTTCATACATAAGTGTGACAGATGGGCGCATGGAGTGGACTCGCGTGACGTGTTCCAGTATGACGTAGGGTGGGGTGTGTGGATGTGTCGTCGAGGGCGTCGCGCGCCTGACGCTGGGCTCTTGACGAGTGGTCGCATTCACTCAAACATGATAATAAACCTCCTCGATAAGAGGCCCTTCCTCGGGCGCGGCGAAAGACAGGGAATTAATATCATGGTAAATATAATTCTATAAATGAGGCTGACGTTATTATGGGCTCAGGAACGCGCTGTGGATATATTAAAGTATATATTTATTGTCTACGAGGAACCACTGGCATCCAGAAATCAATGACCTAGCAACGACTTGCTTACAGTACACTCCGAACGAATCTTTTAATGTAACATAAACTTGGAGGATCAGGAAAATCGGAAGTGCGAGAAGAATAGAACTTTTTGGAAGACCCTTTAAAAGGTCCCTTTGTAGTTCGATTGTAGTCAAAGTAGTCATCGAGGGTACAAAGTTACCGATTACCAACGAGGGTGTAGTTTGGGCGCCGCGAAGGGTCTCGTTACGCACGAGTTGGGAATCGCACTTTGTTCCGAGTGATACATTGTGGTTTATTTTACACTTACTAGGAAAAAAAAAATTAGTAAAATTAATATTTATTGATATATCTTGCTGTACTTTTGCCTGATTTCTGTAACTGCCTAGCAGTTACAGAAATTCTTGTATTTATTTATTTATTTATCCAATTCAATGTCAACTTACAGATCACAATCCAAATCGTCAACATGATAAATTTTACATAAAAGTAAACAAAAGTAATAAAACAAAACAATAATATAGCAAATTAAGGAATAGGTACATATAAAGTCAATTGAAGTTATTACAGCCAATATTACAGCTATGTCGACATAAAATGTAATAGAATATCAATAATGAGGAATGTCAGTAATACATTCGCATTCTAGTGACATAGAAGACAAGACAAAATAAAAACTGACAAATACAAACATGTCAGAAACAACACACAAATGGCAAAAAAAAAATTACTAAAAATTATGTATATACCTATGTCAATCAAAAATTAAATTAAACATGTCAACAAACAAAAATATAATAATAAATAATAATAACAGAATCATAAACTAAAATATTATTGAGTTATTACGAACCAAGTCATCAATTGATACAATAATATGCGACTTTGAATATATGTCCGGAATAATATGCAAATATGTCTACGTCGTGGTGTTGAGCGAGAATGTCACCGATCAGTCGCCGGGCGCGGGGGGCCGCCGGCCCAGCAGACAGGCCTGCGTCAGGGCCCATGAGGCACACGCCACGGTACCATTATGTCGACTCTACCCAAAATATAAGGGTTGTATATGGTATTGTGCAGGCGGGGTCATTAAATCTACACTCTCGCTGCTAGTGGTCATCATCTAAACGTCTCGAAACTGTCAGTACATATATATAGTGCTAGTGGTTGTATAATGAGTCATCTTGTTGCAACTTGTGCAGTAAACCATTGACCGCGCCGCCATGAACCCCTTGGTTCGCGCATTCATTCGTTGTTTGGCTGTGGTGTATTCAAAATTAAAACTAAAATATTTATTTCTCAACATTGAAAATAACTTGTTCTTATTGACGTCAAATAAAGCATGACTCTACCACCAGTTGAATATTGATACCACAGTGTATGGTATACAACATACACCAGCCGGCTTTGCATATTTTATATATCTATTTGTAGATATTTTGACACCTGATCTAGAATAATTTCACCTCACACATTCGTTTTCTACATGAGTCAGTTTACGAATGGTAGGGAACGGTGTCCTGTAGTGTAATTAAGAAACGTTTTTCAGTTAATCTTAAATTACAGTTACACCACACACGTGGTGAGTGCTGTCCTCCAGTGCCATGGCAGTGCCACCTGTCGTCTTCGTTTTATAAAATGATTTCAACGTTGGATTCCACAACTCGAACATCTGTCAACCCGGGATTGGGCGGCGAAACGATTTCCTGTAAAAAGGTTAGTCCGCGGCTCGATGAGTGAAATGGATTGAAAAAAGCACTCAGTTTACAAATAACCTGCATGAGAAGCATTCTCAAACTGAATTTTTTCATTATTTTAACGAAAACGAATATTTTCTTGTTATATTTGTAAAAGTGACGTGTAGATGAAATTATTAATTTAACGTTATTAAAATTTTCTAGTAATTTCGCCCATAAGAAATTTACGGCCGCTTTAAAAATACCTGATAAAATGACTTCACATCTCTCGGTACACGCAGAACAACACAGGGACCATATTACAGTATTTATTTTTATCTAAGTCGATTAAAATTTCCCCAGGTTTAAAAGTGATTGACGAAACTTTTATCAAATAAGTTGTAGAAGCGTATTAGTAGTAACTAAAGTTCGGCGTGCAGACCAACCATTTGATACAACCGAACTGGCTTGGTGTATCTCTGCCTGTACACCTGCCAGTGTGTCGTAGTCGAGTGCGCGTTTCATCCTCTGTTTGTTTGTATCCGGCCTCTCGCTGCCTGTACGCTAAACTCATGCGATGGACGTTTCTGTTGCAGCTCTGTTTCACGAGTGTCACCTTGTGGAGTTAATCAACGATTATATTGTGACGTTCATTAAAAAAAGTTTAATAATAAATACTCAGAAATTATTTTCTATATCTTAATATATTTTAAGAAAGCTTAACTAAATAAAGGCAACTTTCCCTTCGAAACGTCAACTTGCGCGTTGATATATTGTGAGGTATTGAGGCGCAACTAATAGCACAATATGGATGCGTAAGATATCTTTGAACTAAGTTTAAGAGATAAGTTTTCGTTGCAGGCGCGTTGTAAAGTTTATAAAACTCGAAATTTCCGGTCCTGCCTCATACGCCAGAGATCCCAGGTTCGAGTCCTGGCCAAGGCGTTCATTTGTGTGATGAACATGAATGTTGGTTCTTGGGTTATGCTTGTTGATATTTACATAGGTAAGTATGCGTATTTGGATCCCAGACCCCCCGAGTTCGCTGTATGGCCATTCATAACACAAGCTCTGTTTACTTTGGAGCCACAGAGTTGGTGTGTTTTTTTGGGGATTTGTTATTATTATTATTATTATTGAGACCTACAGTGGCGGCTACGTCATGCCGTGAGTGATCAGGCGATCAGGCAAGATGGCGTTGCGAGCACGTGTTCACTCGCCCCAACGTTCTGCCCTAAGTTATAGCTCGGAGAATGTCCAAATGTGGCATATAGTGCACTGCCCAGTGACCTTATCACGTCTCTTCATTGAATCAGTAAAGCCTACGAGTAGTACAATTGTCTAGGGTCCGTGAGGTTTAGTGAATGTCAACTGACTTCGGCATCAGCACAATTTTCAGACTGTTGCTTCGCTGTACAAAACGTGTCATGTCTCCATGTAAGGTAAAGTATAATATCATAAAATATTCAGAAGACGTTTATTTAAATAAATATTTATGATAAAAATACTTATAAAATATCTTATCACCTTCTTTACAAGATATAGTATTTTTCTATTTTCAAATTATTTTCTAGGAGATAAAACGTTCCCACAAAGAGAAAGATTTCCTCAGTGAGTTGTTTCTTTATGTTCTCTTCGCGCTGTTTATATCGAAACATCTGGCAGCGAACCTGCAAATGGTTAAAATATAATAGTTTTGTAAAGCAAAAATAAGAAGCACAAACCTCGCATATTATTATAAAAAGTGCTCTGATTGTGCCGCTAGCGTTCAGACCCGTGCCTCCGTGCTTCACGATACAGGTCCACGTAGACGAGCTGTTTTAAACCCTAACTTGATTACGAAGCAACCTTTTTAGTTAATAACTCTTTGTACATGCATGAACAAGGAATCCAGCGGTCTCCTAAAGAGATAAATCTGAACACAGAAGTAATTTCGTCCTCATGAATATGTAGATCGCGCTCGGCGCGGCACGACGCGACGCGACACTGCACCGCTTAATGATACACCTACAGACACTCTCTGATTATACCATTTTGTGTAATAAAAAATAAAGTTAATTATGAAGTTTTATTATCATGTTATAAATTAATTCATTCAATTCGGAGCACGAGCTCTGCAATAATAACAAAAATATTATTCGACAGAAACTTTGTAATCTGCACGAGTGCACAGGCTGGCGCGGGAGAGAGAGTTTATTCTTTCTTTAAACGACTTGCGTTTTTCGATGATAAGGCAAAGTCTCTATCGATCGCTGCCAGCACTACTAATAACAATAACGGCGAGGAAGCTTGGTTTAGCTAAACAGACTATATTAACTTGGAAATAAGTAGGCCTTGGACATGTGCCGGCCTCGAGGTGCGTGTGGCCGCAGCGCTCTTGCAGCGCACATTCCGGAAACCCCCAATTCCAAGCAACGCGGATCTCTAGGTGGAAACTAGCTAGTAGCAGCTTAAGCGAATAGTGATTTATGTAAATGCCTCATCTCAGGTGTCTCTATTCAGTAATCAAGAAATTCAGGGCTTTACAATCACTTGTAACAATGCCTATGACGTAAAGAAAGCTTTCATGTCAACGTCACTTTCCTAAATAAAAACTTTATGTTGATTCAAATATTGTAAACAACGGCAGCTGATAAACCACTCTTCTCATCTCGAAGTTGCAAGAGAACTTCCCAGGGCGGGCATGCGCGAGAATGTAACAAATCAACTAAAATCGTCTTTGTTTAGAAGATTCCGTGTTCGAATCCCGTCGGGGTCAACACTTTACCTAATATGTAGCTTAGGTGGCTGTTGAATAAAACATCCGACTTTACGTTACGTTATTTATTATGACTAATCCCTTTATAAGGATCAAAGCGGACTGACTTAAGAAATACAAAAGTACTGCGAATCTACATTCTACAATGCGGAATTGCGGAATTCTACAATGTTTGGTATGTTCATATACCTTCATGTACAAACAAACAAAAACCTTTTTTAAAGCCACCACAATATAACTAGATCAGCTTCGGGAGACAGCTTCGAAACTTTCAGTTGACAGCTGACCGCATAATGAATGCGGTGATCTTTGTCGGAGTTTTATGCAAGGACGTTCAGAACTTTGCGACTTCAAATTTCGTTCCAGATATTAACACAACAATAGGTCGAACTCTCAGACGGAAAACATCCATCTTGTTGAAATTTAACTAATCTCTGACAGAATGCTGGATCATCTCTTCGGTGGCCGCAGATTTACTCCAAGCTGTAGGCACGGTCGACGCTAAGCGCTTATTGACATTGTGATTTGACAATAAATTGCTTTTGACATGTGAATATTATTATTTTTATCATCTACTTTTTTTATTTAAATTAATGTGTGCATATGATTTACAAATGAATATCCATGTGATCGCTCTTTGATGTATTATGTATCAGAGCTTCCGTTGCCGCATGAATTGTATGTTGTGCTTGGTTGTAATTGTATTATTATTATTCACACACCATAGTATTGGTCAGTTGGTTAGCACATATGTTTGTATCTCACATGTATTCTGTACTCTTTCTTGTGAATAAAGAAATATTATTTTATCTCATTTTCTATAGATCTTCGTTCAGCAGTGGACTCCTTTATATGGGATATGTAGGAGGTATTGTTTAGAAGGGCACATTAGCACCGAGGTCAACTGATGGTCGTTACGAATTACTTCGTTGACATTACTATAGGTGGCCTGAGACATGAGGGCGCAGAGGTAATGTCACCGGCTCAATCCTCTTTTGTCAAAACGCAACTACGTTCACACTGCGCTGTGGTGTCGGTTCAAGCCGTGCCTCCACCAAAACTGTGAACCTTACGAAAAAATCTATTTGCTGTGTAATTTATAAACAACTGAATACAATATTGTTTGTTATAAATAGACAAATTAGCATGAAGCCGAGGTTTTCTGTACAAAGATGTTTGATATTTGTCATTATGTAATTCCTTATAGTATAAGATGTTGAGTTAAATTTTCGAGCATAAAATATTAAATACTCTGTTACTCTAGCGGTAACATGGCAGTCCTTTCGGTCGCACAACCTTTTTCATCATAATGTAGTTTGGCATAACAGTTACAGCATAAAGCTTTTTCGCATAAAATATTAAAGGCAGAGTGGTAACTATAGACGCAGTTATACCGGCATAACTTTAACTTCTTCTAATTTTCTTTATCATGATTTTCATATATGATCAGCATAGATGTTAAGAACATAATTGCTATACGTAGCCAAGGTAATTTATCATAAAATATGAGACGCATAATGGATGTACAATAATATGAATAAATGCATAACCTTTAAAGTAATAAATAAATGAATAGTAAACTTGACTGAGATTATTTAAGTAATAATAAGACATGTAATTGTAAATGATCATCCCACTATAATGAAAATATAACACAATAATTATTATTGTCACTAAGCTAATTCAATCGCTGCGTTACTATACCTAGTATAATGTTAAGTTAGCCGCAATAAAAGCCGTAAAAGCTCATTTTTTTTATGAATACTTTGATTTGTTGCTTGAAATATTGTGAATTCGATTCAAGTTCTCTAAGTTCTTCTTGTTCCTCGCTGGTGGCGGTGATCCAATGAAAAACTGGTCAATTTGTGCAGTTTGGGGTCTCATTTCTTGCGCAATTTTCTGTGATAAAATAAATTAAAATGTAAAAATTAACAAAATGTAAAAATCTGTTATGCCACGATTTTGCAAAATTTTGTGTTCTGGGTATGTTTTAATTGGAATACTCAAAAACTGTAGATGTGAAGCTTGGTGGCGAAGTTACACTTCACCACCCGGCGAATCGCCACTTCATGTTTTAGTGTCACTCCCATCCCCGTTGTTAAAAGTTACTACAAAAATCTATTTCGACATTGTATTTATCAACAAATATAGAAATCAATCTGGTGCGCAGTATTAATATGTAACCATTAATATTACGACTACGGTATACGACTTGTAATCTTTATGGCTTAGGGTGCCAATAAATGTTAAGATTAGTAATCGTTATTGTAAAAACATTATTCAAGAACATTTTATGCAGATGTAATATTATTATATTAGAAGTTATGGGAAAATAAAGTATGTAAGTTGATTTATTCTGTGTGAACGTTATGCGAAAAAAAGAGTATGTCCAAAATTGTTATACAGCCCTAAACTGCCTATTTAATTTATGCGACCCAATACGGGTCCTGGTAAAATTGGCGCTAAAAAAACGATAAGCTAAGACTTTTACTATTAAGAACCATTGGAGTGGGGAGTGATTTTAACTGACGTGTACATATACTGTGCAAGACAAAGCTTCTTAAATAAACAGATCCAGCATTCGACGTGGTAAAACGAAGAAGTATTGAAATAACTTACTATTAAGTTTTTCATTTTAGGAAAAACTTACAGTTAAGTTTGTTCTTAAATACAGCGCTACGGCCAAATAATCACAAATAGGTAATTAAACGTGAAAATATCAAATCGCTAAGTTATCAATGAATTAATTCGCTGTTTGATTTGAATTAAGCTTTCATTTTAAGCTACATTATTAATAAATTCTAAATTGATGTCTTCGTGATCCCGGCTGTGTCAAATTGATGTGACCGTTCCGGAATAGATCCTCTTCACCTCGCAAACTTGTTAATTGAAACTAAGCAATGACTTGTAGTGTTGGTTCCGACTGATGTGTGCTTGATAGTTGAGCGTGACAATAGTTGAGGGTATTGTGTTGCGTTGCCGTAGTGCAGCGAGTGCACTGTATGCACGTGGGTGTGTTTATACACCGCGCTGCTGGTGTATAGCCGGCTTCTCTCTGAGATACATGTATAATGTAACATAAAGTTATTGTATAAAGTTTTATGGCTCGCCATTTCATTCACTCTGTGCTGTAAAATACATTACATCCGTAATTGTAAATATGTTTTGTCCTGATTTCTTTATGAACTCTTGCCCAGATCCTAAATTGGCAATATTAATGCTTATGTTTGATATAAATCAATATTCGGTATTAAACTAAATAGAAGTTTTCGTCATCGAGACTGTCTTACGTAAAGGAACATCTACTATAATGGTGAATTTAGTAAAATGGCGACGAATCACAAAATTCTCATAGTGGATTTTCACAAGTATACTACACCAAGAAGTCACAAAGTCCATCCTGTAATTACTGGTGGCGGAGATCCATTGTAATTAAATCTAAAGTTGAGCCATTACAAAACGCGTGAACTGAGTATAAAACATTATGACAAATCCCTTCTTTTTTGTAACACAACAATAGACGTGCGAGCGAGAGTTTCAATATGGCTATAAGTGTGAGCGAGAGATCTGATAAAAATGATTTATGACTCAGTTCGCACGTTTGTAATGGATCAACTATAGTGTAGTTTCTACAACAATCTATACGTTGTACAGAATATTCAGAGATAAACCACACATAAACCATTTTCAAAACGAACGCAGTAATATGTTTTATTTAGATCGTTTATTTGAACCTACAAAAACACATCATTTACAAGATTAGACGTCACTAAACAAAACAGAAACGAATATCAAAGAATACAAAAATAAATAGATATAACAAAAGACAAAATTCAAAAAGAAAAAATAAAAGAACAATATAAAATCAAGTCAAAATGGACAGTTTATTTATGGCCCTTTGGCCTTTCAATTTCACCGGACTTAAATACAAAGACAAAATGAGTTCCTCAACGCAATGTGTGTTGCAGGAGTTCAAGAAGCCCGTGCCTCAGAGCGGGGCTGGTGCTGCGAGCACTGACGGACCAGCCGCGGCTACAACACGCATACGAGCAATACCAGTCTAGGTGCTAAGTGTGTTGTGTCAGAGGTTCGCGTCGTGTGCTTACAGTTGTACAATCATTTACATATTTGGTAAGGTTGTAATCTGTGCAGTGTGGCAGTAATAACACCCGTTCATGACAGCAAAACCCGTCAACGAGTAGTCTGTTGGAATATTCATTTTTTGTGTATTCAAAAGATAGGTTTTAAAAGTTAATTTAGAGTTACTCTTTTTTTCCAACAAAATTGTTGATTTTCTAATTGTAAATTGAAAATTGTAACCAAATTTGGCAGAATAAGTTGGAGTAGATAAGTGGTTTGATTCTAAGAACGTGCACGATCAAGTACAGGCACCTGAATACGGATTTATTAATAACTTTAGTGTAACATTACAGACAGAAGCGCAGAAGGCGCGGGGCGTGGGCGCGCGTAGTGTGTAGCAGCCGCCGTAGTCGCCACAGTCGTAGCAGGTGCGTAGCAGACGGTTGTATATTGCAGGTTGTTCCTGTTGTTTGGTTATTGAGTCACAGACACACCGCGGTCCGCGCGCCGCCCACACCGCACACGGCGCTCCGAGTGCGACACGCTCGCGGCGAGATTTACAGAGGTCAGCGCCGTTTGTCCACTTATTTTATAAATTGATTCCATAAATCAAAAATCGGTCGGTCCGGCGGCCCGCGGGACGGTGAAGCGAATTACTTTGTAAAAAGGTTAATCCGCTTTTCGGCGAGTGAAATGGATTGGAAAAAGGACTGAGTTTTCCAATAATCTATAGGATACATCCTGAGTTTTTTTTATTATTCATAACCTTTATTGTTTTAATAACAAAATAGTTTTGCCAAGGCGTCATCAATGAAACATTAACTGAGGAAGTCAAGTTTGTATTATTGGTGATGTTTAAATGAATATGAGCTTCAGTTTATTATCCGGTAACTTTTTGATCTTCCTGATCTTAATAAGTTAAAATTATTTAGTTTTCTTACGGTTTCGCTAACATAAACTACTGATCCGATTAAAATATCCCGATGAAACCTGCACCTTATTCGTCCTGGACAACCATACAACACGCGGACAATACGCGGACGTGTCTACAGTCTGCTTACATTGACAGCTGACAGATTGCGTTGTGTAAGTAGTAATCGCCGTAGTTATCCAAGGAACGTATAGAATGCGGGTTCACAGCCTCGGTTTGCGTGCGTTCTCGAGCGCACGTCGATCGCAGACGCCTTCCCGCTCTTTTAGCCCCCGCGCTAATTGAGCACCCAAATTTCACTGGTTGTTGTCGTAATATATAATTTCATAGTTGTATACCGTATTAAGTTTCTAACGCCGTTTTCACGGCGGACAGTGGCTTGTTAACCGTACTTCGTGGAACGTGAGCTTCGTCGACGGGGTTTCGTCGTTCCAGGACTTCAAGTTCCGTGTTCGAGTAAGTTATCCGCGTCGTCCTCAACCGCCCTACTGCGTGTAGGGTGGTTTTTAGGAAGTAAGTCATCGTTGCTAGGTTCATAGTATATATATTTATATATTGTCGTCCCTCCCCAACCCCTCCGCAATGGCTTCCCTAAGCCCTGAGGAGCTTCTGAATAAGCTGATCGCTGATTACGACGCCCAAGGCACTTACTGCCCCCCTCATATGATTCGCACACTGCAATCATTTCTCCCTCTAATCATGGCACTGTTCACACCGGCCCCTCAGGCCACCCCAGTCCCCCAGACCCCTCAGGTCTTAGGCCCTCCCGCGGCCCCTTCCTCCAGTGACATGGAGTGCGAAGAAGACGCCCCTCCGCGCCGCAAGCGCGCACCCGCGACCGAGTCATCCTCGGATGCCACCCCAACTGGCCCTGATGAGCCTCCCTCTTTCACCCTTGTTAAGAAGCGCTCTAAGAAGCGCTCGAAACAAGACCCGGCGCCCTCGGCGCCCGTCCCTACACCCCCTGCGGCGTCTTCAACGCCAGCTGCCCCGGTGTCTTCAACACCCGCTCCGGCCCCGACTTCTGTCAAGGCCAAGGTCCCACCACCCGTTTTCCTTCGGGAAAAGGGTAAATGGACTGAGGTCTCGACATTGTGCAATGAGCACAAAATCCATTACATCCAAGCAGCCAACTCGGGTGAATCTATTAAAATCTTAGTCTCGTCGATAGACGACTTTCGTGCTTTAACAAAGCTCCTCACCGATAAGCATTATGCTTATCATACTTATGCTCTGTCAGAAGAGCGTAAGATCAGAGCGGTACTCAGGGGAGTCCCGTTCGAATTATCGAACGAGGCTATCCTGGAGGATCTGCAGTCCCAAGGCTTCCCGGCACTCGCGGTGCATAAAATGCACAGCAAGTACGGCAACACCCTCTCGGTTTGGTGGTTCTCGCCAACGTCCCCAAGTCCAGGGAGATCCTCAAAGGGGTTAGCACTATATGCGGCCTCTCTGGGATCTCGATCGAGGCGCCTCATCGCCGCGGTCATCCCGGCCAGTGCCATCGGTGCCAGTTGTACGGGCACGCGGCGGCCAACTGCCGCGCACCGCCCAGGTGCGTCAAGTGCCTGGTCCCGCACTTCACTAAGGAGTGCAATCGCACTCCTGAAACTCCCTCTCCTCCCGATTGGGTGCTTTGTGGCCAGTCCGGCCACACCGCAAATTACAAGGGCTGCCCTCGTGCACCCCGTTGTATGCGCTCCAATTTCAAAAGGGCGGCGCCCAAACAGGCCCCGCGCCTTTCTCAAGAAAACTTTCCGCCGCTGCGTAGCCGGGTTCCTCCGGCTTCTAAGCCTACACAGCCCAGGCCTGCCCCAGAAAACTGGAGGCAGCGCCCCACATCGAATCCCATCCCGGCTCCTCGCCCATACAAACCCACTCCTCAATCCTCCGTAGCAGACGATATGCGTATCGTCTGCGACGCTATAAAAAATGTCGATGTTAGTGAAATCGCAGTCTTAGCCCGTAAAGTTAGGGCTTCACGTACTCCGACAGAGCGTTTGCTAGCTCTGGCGGAGCATAGTTCCCTTCTCAATTCATTGTAGGTTCATTTAAATGAATTGATCCCTAAATCATGCTTCGGCCGACCTCTGCCCAGCCCCGGCTTCACCGGAGGCTGCCCAGAACGGCCACCAACTCATGTCCCTTTGAGCACCTTCAGTGCAACTTTCACTACAGGCGGAAGACCCGCTAGCGGGTCCCCGCCAGCGCGCCTAACTTCCCGACGGGTGTCGCTTCCGATGAAGGCTAACGGTAATAACTACAGCCAACAGGTGGTTTTTAGTGGGTAGGTGCCATTCTGGTGAGTCCCACATAACCCCCCCGCAGAGGAATTTACCTGCGGGCGGGTATGCATGACGCATCTTCCACCTCCCTCCCGCGAGGGTGCCTCGGCAGCAAAAAAAAAAAAAAAAAAGAATGCGGGTTAGAATAACGTCCATTCATTTGTGTTCATGTTTTAAATTCAATTCGGGTTAGAATAACGTCCATTCATTTGTGTTCATGTTTTAAATTCAATTCAATTATACTATTTCCATTTCTTTATTTTCTCGATGACAGTTCTATCTATCTCGTTTATCGATATAGCTCCATCCCTATCAGTTTCTTCGACTCTAGTATTATATAACCTTCTACGTGTGTAAACGTCATATTTTTTATAAAATAATGCATACTAATGTAAAAAACACACTCGCACAAGTTTCGCACAGAAGCTGTCATCAAGAAAATAAAGAAATGGAAATAGTATAGTGTTTTGTTCATGGGTGCTGTGCTGCTGCGACATGTTTGCGACATTTATGCAGGTCGCTGCATCCGATTACTGCAAATTCGGATTTACTTTTATTTCAGATGCCGTGTTTTGTGTGAGCCTTTTAGTACTTATTTTGAACATTTGAAATATTCTTCCTCCATTTAAAACGAAAGTCAAAGAACGAGTAAAGTTGCCGTATCCGGATACTTTACTAGTTCTTTAACTTTCTTATTGCAGGACCAATAAATAACGAAGCTTAGCCCCGGCCTAGTCACTTGGAACGGATATCCACAGTTACAGGCCCAGTCAATCCGCACTGGTTTGTATGCTACGTGAATAATCATTACATGTGTTTAGCCTTAACCTTAACCCTTGGGGATAAATCAAAAGTCACATTGCCGGCTGGTGTTGATATTCAGTACCAAAATACTTGTAATACAATGCGGCGCGAGCGACTGACGTGTGCGCCTCCCCTCCCCCGCGGTCGCGCTACGCGCACCTTGGCACGCATCCACTCGGTGTCGTGATGAAGCCACGACAATGAAGATTTGCGCCACATTATGCTAGTGATGCTTGTTTTTTTAATTTCGGACCTTTTTAGCAAGAAATTCATACTTTTATATATAAAATAATAAAATAAAGTTAGGTATATAATACCTAACTTTATTTTATACGGAACAGTCACCTCGAAGGGTTATTTTTGACTAATCTTTAATTTAATTTAATCTTAGATACTACAGATTAAGCAGAAAGACTGACAAACAAAGGACAGCTAATTAATTTAATATTCACATACACGCCAATCCAAAATTATATTCCGCGCCACGTACGTGAACATGTAGAGAGGGGCCGCGTGGGAGTGTGTGTGAACTTATAAGCACTACATTATGAAAGCATACGTAAGAAACCGAGCACCCTTGAACATGGTGTGACTCTCCTGTGACTTGTAATGACGATGGCTCGGAGAACTCAAACCGAGGTCTTACTGACAAAATCTACGAACGACAAGAAGTTATACACTATACTTTCTCGAGGGGTTGTTTACACGTGTAGCTTCGTGATCACCTTTAGTACACAGTATTTCGATAGTTACTACAACTTCATCTTCGACGATATTGAATACATATAACAATATCTACTTAATTATATTTATATAAGATGTACTACGACAAAATAGATAAAATAAGTCCTCAGTATAAAATCCTTTCAGCTCGTGGCTGAATGCCTCATATTTATATTTTTTCGTTTCCCATTTAACGAGGTCGCGTCATCTTCTGACTTTTAGATATATAGCCATCAGGATTTGGTACGACGAAATACATTTATGAAACATTTTTTAACCTTTGGACTAGTATAGTGCCGCGTATACCCTGCGATATCCAGCTCACGTGAAGGAGGTGCACGGAGCTGTAGTAGATGCATTTCTGTGTAAAAGTTATAGTGACTGATTTAGTGATGAATCAAAGGCTTCAAATGTCTATTGAGTTCCGTTATGAAGATACCACATGTCGACATTGTACATAAAAAAAATTTAATTGAACAGCCAGATTTAAAAAAGTACCAGGATGATCTTCAAAAAATATGGAAAATTAGTGTCCAACCTTGACATCACCCTTGGTGATGCGGGGAAACATCTGCCGGCCAAAATAAACAACAATGGCCCTATTGTTGATCGTGTTCAAAATTAGGATACAAGTCTACTTCATGCAAGGGTCCTCCTTAGTGCTACTTGTGAAAGCTGCTAGACTTGTATTGGCTCCTATCCTCAATCATATTTTTAACCTATGTCTCAACCTCGGTTCTTTTACCCAAAAAAAAAATTAAGAAGGCACTTTTTATACAGTTTTTAAAGCAGGAGACAAGAGATGTATAAGCCACTACAAGCTTATCTCATTATTGACAGTTCTGTCTAAGGTTATTGAAAAAAGGTTAAATATGAGATTGCTCAATGACTTTGAGTCAAAGAATATTTTTTGGCTGAAAATCACTATGGGTTAAGGCAGAACAGTTCAACCAAGGCTGCAATCTTGCAATCGACTGAATCAGTATCTCTACATCTTAACAACAAGATTAAATCACTTGCATCATCTTAGACTTCTCCAAAGCTTTCGACACCGTCTCTGTCCCAATCCTTCTTATCAAGTTGCTTCGAATTGTTGTTAGAGGTGAGAATTTGAATACATATAGGAGTTACCTCAGTGACCATAACGTAACGTAACATTTAAGAACATGTACAGTCAGGAAGAACTCTCAGTTACGGCGTTCCACAGGGTCGTGCCTTAGAGCCTACTCTGTTTCTTATTTAAATGAACGACCCGTGTAAATCAAACAGTACTTCAGAAATTGTAAAATTATAACTTATGCAGATGACACAGCTATACTAATGTATGGTAAAACATGGGATGATGCTCCTGTTTATGCAGAAACTGCTTTAAAACATTTAATGCAATGGTTGAATACAAACCTTCTGACTTTGAATTTAGATAAAAGTAAATCATAGAATTTTCACCAAAAATCAAATCGCAACCTGAACTGTCTTTTACTTTACTTACTCCATGAATGTCACGACACACCATGCAATTGTGCTTCTGTAACTGGAACCGTATACAATTTCTTGGCATCATTATTGAAAGTACTCTTTCCAAGAACAATCAAAACTACTTCTTGGTAAAGCGGCTTAAGAAATTTATTTATTTATTTATTTATTTATTACAAAGACACAAATAACAGAGTATAAACTGAAACAATTTAAATAACAAATCCCACATAGCTACATTATGAGTCTATACTCCAATGACAGTTTGTGTACAACATTTTGGTATAAAATTATTGCAGCAGTAAACGTAAATATTCTGAGCTACATATTTCTAAGACTACATAAGTCAAAGTCAGGGTCAAGGTCAATAAACAATAATAGTTAAAGATTAAAGTAAACATAAAAATAACCTTAAACATTATTAATAATTTTGAACAAATTGTGCTTAAATACATTAAAATTATCATTGAATATGTCAATTTGACAGCAGATATTATTGTAGTGCGAACACATGCGTATCAAGTGGTTGTTTTTGGATAAGTTATTGTTGGAGGTTGGAATGGAGAAAAGTTGTTGGATTCTTACAGACCGTGAAGGTACCTTAAAACTTATTTGCTGGAGAAGTTCTTTCGTTAAATTGCCATTTACGATCTTGTGCAACACAAACATGTCATGGTCCAATCGACGACTTGCCAAAGAGGTCAAATTGTATTTCTTCATACGACCTGTGTAGTCCGGAATTAATCCTATTCCAAAAATTAAGAACTGGAGCCTCCCTATCTGAACTTCAATTGACTTATTTTGCACTAGCTCATACTATCATCACCTACTGTATCAACGTTTGGGGTGCCTCTTGTAAAATGCGTATGATACACCTCAAAAGAGCACAGTGTGCAGTCCTAAAAGTTATGATGTTCAAACCGGTGATCTTTCCGACGGCAGCATTATACGTTGAATGTAACATACTCTCGTTTAGGAAATTCGTCTTTCCTATGATCCTCATTTGATCACGCGCAAAAGACGTCACCATACACTCTGCGCCATCGAAAGAGTTAACTTTGCTCTGTAACCGAGTCAATACTTAACTTCTTTTTTGTGAAATATTTATTAAATACATAATTTATGTATAAAATGTGCAGTGACGGTCCAGTACATTTTTTTCACCATCGAATGCCAAATCAGAGGTAAATAATTTTTGTAGAAAAGAATTATGAGCATAATATGTTTTTTCTCAAAGACACCTAATTATATTGAACAAAATGATATTTGCATATGGTAAAAAAAATGCAAAAGTATCTGCTTGTTTGTACATACTCCAACAAAAAACTGACCAAAAGCGGCATTTTTCGAAAAAAATAAAAAGTTGGGAATATCTCGAAAACGGTGACACTTTTAGTGACGTAATTTTTTTTTATCTGGTAGGGCACACCTCAATCTTTCTTTCATTACAGTTTGTAGAGCAAGTTACGGGACACCTTGTATATATTTTGAATAGTATATTTTTTCTATAGTTTATTAAAGAATTTTATAAATTGTTCCAAAACTTGTTCTTTGTCAACTCCAAACTGTGCACTTTCCCGCATCTAAATACAACAAATCGCTTCAAGCTCTTGTTTTGGACCACACAACAAATCATTGTATGCGTTTTGTCTTTTCGAAGGTGGTCGTAACTTTAGTCAACTCAGTGGCGTATGCTTAGAACTGAATGTTCCGATACCTTTTATTATATTTGTGTTTTTATGATTTAAGCAATTTTAAATGTTGTTCTAAGACACTTTAAGTGGGTATGTTTGTTTAAACTAAATATCGTGTGATTACACTGAAATATCGCTTCTAATTAATAGGTATAAGTATTTCTGTAACTTGTAACCTTGTTAGAGGTATCATATCGAGTTAAGTTAATACTATTTCTGTACTTTTATAAAAGTAACGCCATAATGTTGTATTCCTGGAAGCGGACGTAAACAGCTACGGCACTTCACTAATGCAGTTGATTTCAAATCATGCTGATTGTTACTTTATATAAATTGTTTTATAAAATAAAATTATTATATTGTTATTATTACTTTATTAATGCATCAATGCATGAATGATTGTTATTGTTCTCCGTTGAAATCACAAGGTTGGATTTTATTATTACAGGGTATCTGCTGCTCTTATAACTGAATTTCTTCTTAAAACAACTTTCTATGAGAACAAAGTTTATTTTTACAGGACTTAAATGTACTCACTGCTACATTAACGAAAGATTCCACACAGTGCGTATTTAACTAGAAGTGGCAATATCAATATCGTTTAATCACAGAGCCAGCAGCTGAAGTACCAAACTCATTGCTCAGCACGTTTACTGACGCCCACGCAACAACTCCTGCGGCTACTTCGCCATTAGAACATTCGTTCATTAAGCTTGTTTACCGATCCTCAAGGGAGCGGATCCCCAATCTTCAGCGGTGCATGTTATTACGCGGGTCTATTAAATTGGTTCAAGTAGGTTGTGGCAGGGAAGGATTCTTTTCAAAATACAATTTCTCCTCGTAATATAATGACCACGTGAGTATAGTTTGATGGGGTCGTTGTGGGGGTAGGTTGTTTTGTTTACAGCCACTTCGTCGTGATGTTATGGTTCCTTCTGAGTTAACTGCTACGTAAACAGGAAAAAACAGGCAGTGAGAATGTTAATATAACCCCACAACATGAGTCTCGTGCCGTTTGTCGACTATGAATGTGTTTATAAGAATTAGTTGTTATCGCGGAAACTACCCACATTATTCTTGTACAGATTTACAGAGTTGATGTCGACCGAAAAATAAACCGCAACAATGACGAGGCAAGACATACAGGCTTCAGGGGAATTACAAAATGATATAAGTGCTATTTATTTTAATAAATAACAATAATACTTACTTTACATGTCAACATGGCGTCTTAAAATATATTTTATAGCAGAGTGTGACCTAAACCTGCAATTTACGCACGCTTTTCCGTGACCTAAGTTGCCTATTTCTGCACGGTGCGTCAATGAATTGACCAGCTTTATTCATGTAGAACACATAAAAGGAAACATATTTAAATGTCATGTGAAGCTTGAATGCCCTTGCGGCAATATTGTCTTTATTAATTGCACCGTCACCCAAACGTCCACCACCGAAAATAAAAGTGTGCCGACTGAGGAAGGCGATTGCTGAATTAGTGTGGTAACTGGATTCTTGTTTCAATTATATGAGTATAAAAACAAAGCTCATTCCCGTTGTCTAATCTGCCAATCAAGCATTCATGGATACTTTGAAATTTTATTCTGTTGTAACACTGTTGATATTTTTCTTTTAAAATACACTTTTAAAAGAGTGCTAAGCTCCGGCCCGGGGAGGGTTTATGTTACACTTATGTGCAGTGATAGGCTACTTAGGTCACGTGTATCGTAATGTACTATTTATTATTTCACTGTATTTTGTTTCTCTAACATGCTAACCATTTTATTCGTAATGAGAGGATTCATAACAAGATGAATGCGACACTAAACAGTAGCGTTTAGTCCGGTCCCCCTGCATGCGCTCACACCGCGGCCGCAGGATACACCGTGGTTGTGACCGGCGTCGAACTCGGGAATGTTCAGAAAATAAATGTATAAAATAAATTTAAATAAATAAATGTATAAAGTAATTCACTTGATTGCATTTTTTAAGGCAACGATATTATATTTTGAAGTGGCGCTAGGCTTCTTCGTTCAACTGGTCTCAATGCCGCTGCTACAAGGATATTCTCGTTCCTGCAGTGGGTGAGGTTGCAGTTTTTCTTTTCCCTAAATCGACGACATTGTTTCTAAGAACGAATAACTCTAACTCTTATAGTTTTAGACTTTCCCAGACTGACGGACCTATCGCGGTCTATCGCCCGTACACTGGTCTGTAACTGATACTGATTGATAGAGCTCAGTCGCATCGTTCATCAGTCACTAGACGAGCGCGGGATTTCTAGTCGTCGGTCTTCCCAATGGATTGCGTCATAGTCCTGTAAAAGAATGGCCCGCCCGAGAGCCGTGCCCGCTCCGGGCAGCCGATGCATGACGGTGTTCGGAGAGGTTATAAATTGTCGCAAACCGCCGCCCGCGTAGTTCGCCGAGCCCTAGGTTAACAAGGGCAAGTTAAGGCTGGGCGAGCGCGCAACTAGCTGTGGCCAAAGTATATTAAGTGGCTTATTTGTAGCTAAGAGAGGATTCATTTTAGAAGTTTCATATTGATATATTTAACTGTATTGGTTTGATTGGTTGTTTTATAATGTTTCCTTAGCTTTCGTAATAGGGATGAATCATTCGCCTGAATTAATTTTCCCGTGCCCGTGCTAACTTTGGGAGAAATATACACATTCCTATTACGTTTTAATGAGATACGATGGGTGCGCATGACGTATATACAAAATATAATATACAAAATATTGTATATTATATTGTGACAAAATATTGTATAAAACTCCCAAAAAAAGTGACATCGTTAGGTTGACGTTCCCATTGAAGTTTGCGGTGAGAATCGCTTTTTGGTTATCCTATAAATATACTTGTGTACATATATCATTCAGCGATCGTCATTGAGTAAAACTGAACCAGGATGTAAACTTTCAATTATGTTTTAAAAGATTTGACGGGAAATGGTCAGGAAATCTAACTTTGTATCAGATTTTTAGCAACCTGTACGTATGTTAGGCTTTCCGACTTCTACAAAACACAAGCGCAAGCACAATGTCGTCGATTCATTTATTTTTCATGGAAGGAAGATGAAACTCTGCCGGCGACTGATGGTGACCTTTCAATAAGAAGACGACCTTCCGGAATTTATCTATGCACAACGCTTTACGAGTTTACTGGACCCTTCAATCTAATGAATCGAGTATAATTATTTAATGTATACCGGTTGACGTACACAGCCAGATCAAGAAACTGTGTGAAATTATTGAATAATCAATACAAACATACAACTTTTTCATTATATTTTATTGAGCAAGCGTCATGGCAATAATATTGTAACTAAGTGGTTTCAATCTGCGTTTGCACTACGTACTGGCCCACGTTAAAGAACGGGTAAAAACCATCCCTGAAAATAATTAAAATGCAGGAGTTTTTGTGAATGATATATACAAAAGAATAACATCCATTAAAATACATAAAAGATCTTTTCAATCCTGCGTGTCCGCTTCTCTAGAAGCCTTTACGTTTAAAGGGAAAAATTAGCATAAAAACAGGAATTGACTTAACAGAAGGATGATTTACTGATATAATACATTTTGAAAACTGTTTTGTTAAGTGTGTATTTTCCCAGTGCCCGGCTATATATCTCATATCTCGGTTACAATCTTCGTTTACAGTAGTAAACAAACGACAGTACTTTGCGTAGCCGCAACAGCCCCACGCCGTGTTTGTACAGACGCAGGCGGCGAGCGCACTGAGCAAGGAGATCGCATAGCGGCGGTCGTAGAAGTACAGACGGTATTCTTGTAGTTCCAGCACTGTCATGATGTGAGGTAAAGATTTTCACTATTGACGTATCTATCCTGCTGATAATGTCTGTATAAATTACAAAATTGTAAAATTTCAATTCGCAGTCTTTTAAAGCAATTATAATTAAAGCTAAGTGTTGTTAGATCTTTGAAAACAAGTTTTAGTAGGCTGTTAGAACAATTAATGTACATATAACGGGTAAAAACTTTCTTATAACAGTATTTCCCTAGTCGATAGATAGATTTTAATAAACAGTTGTTTAATATAACCTAAGTTCATCAGTGAAATAATGATGTACAAAATTATAAAACACTAAGAAAGAATTCAAGCATCAGGTCACTTCGGGAGACTTTCCAACCAGGTCCTCTTGGAATGCTCTTGGAAAGCGAATTACGAGGCCAGATGTATGTACTAAATACGAAACACACTATTTTGAGAAATTTAAGCTTTGAATTTGAATTCAGGAGATTAAAACTTCCAGGTTGGGAGATAGTTTGAGAACAAGCAATCAAAAACCACGAAAATCTGCTAATTACTTGTATGAAGTGCCAAATTTACTTTACAATGCCGCCCAATATTTATGATAACGCAGCGTGCACACAAGAGTCAAGTATAAAAGTTATAAATCTCGGGAAATCTGTTTCCACGCGCCAATCGAACATTATTCTTTTACGGAGTAAATCTGCCGGCTTCAATACTTCGCCGGGCGCCGCTGCTCGCGGGCTCCGAGTGACAGTTTCGCCGCCGATCATGGCCAGGACTGTCTGAGAGTTAAGTGTGAGGGCGTTACTGCTGAGTGACAAACTGGCTAGACACAATGCCGCGCGACGCGACGTGCCACGGCGTGCCGGGATACGACAGGACTATGGTGCGTATGTATTGTTTATTGCCCTGACCTAGGTGACAAACAGTTGATCAACATTGCTCACTAGACACGTTGTCTAGACCTGACAATGAACTTTAAACTTATAGGCCCCGTAGTTATCTGCACTGACTGGCATCCTTTACACTTATTCAACTTTTTTTCAAAATTACGAATCTTTTTCAATATATCTGGGAACAAAGTGTGAAATTATGTCTCCGTAAGTCGCGAGGCGATGGCGCGAGGAACTGAGCAGCCGCGGCAGGAGCGACGTCATGCCATTAGATTTCGTATCAAAACGAAAATGATATTATAGTTTGAATTGGATTGTTTGAAAAAAGATTTACAAAAACACCTAAGTCTGAATTTATTATCATTTGTTGGGTAAATCAGATCGCGGACGATAGTTCGCCTCCAAGTCCCCGAGGAATTACTGGAGGTCGTATCAGAGGTTTTGTATGAAAAAATAAAATTTTACACTCCTTAGTTACAATATTTATAAGGATTATTTTTTACTAAATAACATGTGTCAGAAATAAAAGGAAGACCATGAATTTTAACATTTTTAATACAAATTTTATAAATTTATCAAATGCTCAAAATTAGTCCCATTCTGTTGAATACAAAGTCGCATTCTTTTGATTATTTCGCTCCCTGTCAATATTAGATCCTGTTGTGGTGGATATTTAATAATACGTCTAAGTTCTGCTTGTAGCTCGTGAACATACTGGTTCTTATAACCTAAATTTTTTACATAACCACATAAAAATAAATCTAACGGGGTTAGATCTGGGGATCTCGGCCATCTTATTTGTCTATTCGTCCCGATCCAGGCAAGAAAGTTTTCGTTGACATAGTCCCTTGTTCTGTGACTGTTATGAGCCGGAGCCCCATCTTGGTTTAAAGTAAGGTTTTGTCGTTCTGCAACCGCAAGATTGCAGAGAAAGAGAATCTCACTTCTTAAAACCTTAAAACCAATTTTTTCTAAATACCTTTCCGTATTCAGATGCCCTTCGTAAAAATGTACTAAGAGAACCAGGTTTTTTACAATCACACACAAATAGTTGAACAAAAACGCACTTGACTATTAGTCTCGCGGATACGTAAGGGATTCTCCCTGGACCGAATGCGGTTATTGTGTCGGTTGTACGTACCATTATTGCTGAAGTACTGATCCTTTAGGATGAGCCTCTCAATTTCATGGCAGAAAATAAGTCGTCTTTCAGGATCACCCGGCCTTAATATTTGTACTAATCGGCCTACAACGTGACTTTTGAGTTTGTATTTTTTCAGTACACGGTGTATTTTGCTTTTCGAAATCCCTTTTTTTTCTTCAACTTCCCTCACTAAACTTTTAGGATTTGCCTCAAAGCCTACCAAAATGTCGAGTCCATCGTCAGTGTTTGTCATTTGGTCCCGCGGTTGTGGTAAGCGATGATCGAAACGTCCTAAATTTATCAGATTATCCACCAACCGTTTCATAATAAGTCGAGATGGTGTATTTCTATCAGGATATCTTTCGCGATGCCATTGTAAGGCTAATGTTATATTTTTGTGGTTCAAAAAGTATGCTTTCATTAAATCGAAATTATTTGATACGCCATGGTTATGTAACAAATTCACAATACATTGCAAAAATTCTAAAAGGAAAATCACAGAAACAAAAGAAAAGGTTTGAAAATGGAACACATTTTTGAATTATTTCTTTCTAACCAGCCAGCCGCATGGCGATGGACATTTACGCGTCTTTCGGCAGATTCAGGATACGGCAGAAACTTGAGTGGACAGTAACTCGACTTGTTGCCTGCAACCAGGTTCCTACTGAAGAAGGAGAGTTACTATCTAGTAAGTTGCGAATCTCTTTCTCAGTTTCATGCACTTGAACTATAACAGGGAACTGATGCGTACTTCTCAAGTGGGTACTGATTCATTAGTGACAGGTACTTTAAAATGATAATGTCAGTTGTATGTTAGTAGTTTATGTCAGTAGTTTATTATTAAGTTAAGTTTATATAAAATGGCACACAGGCTAATTGTTAAATTAATCTAATAGGAAGAGCACTGTACGCTGAAACACAAGTCCCAGGACTCAGTTCGGCAGCTACAGCTTTTGTTTGCATGGCAATATTGTGTAGCCTCAATAATTGTACAATAATTGTACAATCTATTTACAATAAAGATTATTATAATTATTATTATTGTGTACTTACGGTAACGTCAGCTTTACATTTGTCTGAACAAAATTTCACATCAAATGTTAAAATCCATGGTTTTCCTTTAATTTCGGACACTATGTTATTAGGCAAAAATAGTTCTTATGATAAAGCCTGTCGATGGGTATGATAAAACTACAGGGTAATTGTTTTTTGCCGTGTAGCGGGTTCGAATCCCGGTTCAACCATGTAATTATTTAAAAGTCTATGAATGCAGTTTAAATTGTTTTTTATATTGAAATCATTTCTTCTTTCAGTGAAATGTTCCATCTACAACATTTAAGGTACTTGAGCTTCATGTGGCATAGCCGTGGACGCCCTGTATAATATGACACACAGAATATTTTTCGACTTTGAAGTACCAACTTAGTCAACAATCCACTCAATCTTAGTATTTATTATAAGTATCTTCCGACATTTCTTATTATATTTTTTCTTATTATTTCTTCATAAGTTATCTTCCGAGACCTTGTGTCTCAAACTTAACAAATACTTACTGTTAATGGTATGTTTCTGAAGGATCCACAGCGTGCACCTTACTCGTACCATCCGTTACAAACAATATAATGCATCGTGAATTTGTTACCGATGTACTTATGTATAGGTTATATATACATAATTAATTATTTGCTTGCGTCATGACACGTATTCGTACTTAATACTGAATTAAACACGAACAACGTTTTCACAATTGTATATTTATTTATTTATTTAGTTAGGTAACACACAGTATTTATCAAACATATTTACAGATAGTGAACACAATTAGACCTAATGTACCATTGTATAAACATATATATATGTTGAAAGGATATTAGCACACGCAAGTGAGAACATATATGAAATGCAAACAATAAAAATATTACAAGTAAATGACTTGTTGTTGATACATGTTTACTGAAGCCGGCGGGAAGCTTCCAGGGCTTGTGTATTACGGGGCGCCGTTTTAAAGCTTCAAATATCGTCGCTGATAAAAAAATTCTATGCGATATTTTATGAGACGCATTAAAGTTATATACAAATACTTTAAGAAGCTGTTCAAGATACGTAACTGTATCAAAAGTGTTACATAAAAGTCAAGAGCGTTATAAACTCATTGAGAGCATTAGAGGCACAGAGGCAGTCGAGGCCGGACTGCGGGGCGATGGCTATAAAAAGGCGATTTACGAGTATGGCAGCCGCTTATTTTTGTGCAGTTTAGCAGACAATACCACGAGCGGTATTAATTCACTCACAATTTTATCGTTCCAATTTATCAACTGAGAAACTGTTTGCTTTACAAAAAGCGGGAACTATAAAATGTATTAAAGAATAAGAAGCGTCACAATATAGTTTAATTTTATTTTTTTACTACATTTTTTTAAATAATGTTAAGAAACAAAGAAAAATTTGTGAAAAAAAAAATAGAACTGATCAATCAAATAAGTAAGTTTCTGTATACTGTCAGTGTTCACCGCTACGTGTGGAGGGGAGGAGTGCATTGAACGCAACGGCAGCTCGCAAGCAGCTCGCAACTGTCGGTGGCAAGATTTCTTATTTCCGATTATATTTGCGTTGTTTTATGATTGATGTGGGTACTGTGATTTGGCAAAAAAGTTATATATTTCACAATAATTAATATATGAAATGTTGTGAGTATAGCGACGCTGGCTTCGGTCGATTAGTCCGCAGCCGTGCTTGTAGCCTGTACTTACCTACAAGTGATGAAGTAGCCTAACCACTATAATTACGGCCTAATTTTCTATTACTCACGTCAAAGGTGTTTAGGGATATTCAATATATATTCAATAAAAACTGAATTCAAATTAACGGCGTCAATCAAATGACGAAAAAAGTGCGAAATTAATATTTTTGAAATTTTTATTGTATCGATAAAAAAATTAATAGTCTGAGTTTTCACAATTAACACGTATAACACAATCGCAGCTATTTAGCATGCTTAATATCAGTTCGTCAAAATCACTTTGAGGAATGGCCGCCCACGTGCCTTCTGTCAAGTTAAAAAGTTGTTGCGGGGTGTGCACGGCATCCGAACTCGGCAGGCTCTTCTTTGGAGCATATCCCACGCGTGCTCAATTGGGTTGGGGTCTGGCGATCAATCCACTCAAGTGAGTTGTCGTGCATTAGTTGAAACGAATTACCTAACCGGCCTCGTAAAGGGATGATTACGTCTGAAACAATCCTCTCCACGTAAATATGAACATTGAGGTTGCCCCTGATCCAAATGAGATCGGTTCTTCCACCGATCCAAATACCGGCCCATATCACTATTGCCCTCTCACCATACGGATGAACTTCCTGACAAAATCTTAAACGTTCATGACGTCCAGAGGTTCTCCAAACTCGAATGCGTCTCGTATCCATCGTCATTTCGAAACGGATTCATTGGAAAAGCACACACAACGTCAGTCTTCTTCCTCTCTATCTCTGTGTGCATGAGCCCATTGTAGACGGGCCCTACGATTGCGAAGTGCTATAGGTAGGACTCTCAGCGGCCTTCGGGAGCGCAGACCCACTTCACGTAAATGATTTCTGATGGTTTGATCGCTTATTAACAAGCCTAAGAGCTGTGGAGCCGCGTAACCAACCTGATGGCGGTCATTGTACGAATCCATCGAGCAGTATTTTGGATGTACCGGTCTGCAAGTAGTATTGCGAGATTATCGCATGGCCAAGCTGTCCGTGATGCAAAAGCGTGTCATTTGCAAAAATAATCTAAAACGTACTTGATCCCTAGATATTTTTGATGTGTCTAATTAGTATATATTTCGGAGTTCTACTGATATAACTTTTTGGTCACTTTTTGTCACTATTCGAATGTGATATCAATGTGTATTTTTAAACAATATAAACTAACTAAATCGGTAGCGTTGGGTGACGGGTCGCTCACTTCCCTCTAATTTGGTTGAGGAGGGCGATGGCTGGATCCCACGTTAACTCGTGAACGGGTGCAGTTTGAGGGTGTTCGTCGTTTGGATACTTGTGGGGAGGGAGATTTGCCGAGCTAACAGATGCAGATAGTTATAATTTGGATAGGCATAAAGAGATATTGTGATTTTTTTTTTCGGAAAAATGATAATCTTGAAGTTTCTTGCCAGATCTTCTTCACGAAGGTTTGTCCGAACTGGTGGAAGTGGATTCCGACTATTAATTGGGATCTATTTATAACTATTTCGTTCTTTAAGACTGAAATAAGTCTCGGTTTGCGTGCAGACCCGTACGCACGTCGATCGTTGACTGCCTTCCCACGCTCTCTAGTCCCCGCAGTAGTTGAGCGCCCCTATTTTCAAACCGTCGTTTTCACGTTGTGTAGTACTCGTACCATAGTATTCTAAATTTCATAGGACCGTCGTTTTCACGACGCATCTTCAACATCATCGCCTGCAGCTCGTCGTCGCCGATCTTCGTCGCCGTCGCCGATCCGGCAAGCTCTACGTTCCAGGACTACAAGTAAGTTCTCCGTGAACAGGTGGATACCTCAAGGTGCTAACGAAACCGGTTAGCGTTGCCCCGGTGCGCTTTATTGGCCCTTCAGGCCGTAAGAAACTGGAAGTCCCGATCCCAGTGCACTGGGCCTTTACCAGGGTGACGGAATAGCGCTGCCCGAATTAGAGGCACCACTCCGCGTCGTCCCTAACCCCCCTACAGCGGGTAGGGAGGTTTATGATGTTAGTCTTCGTTGATAGGATTGATTCTTACTATATATCTATATATATTGGTGTAATCCGCAATGGCTTCACTACTTTCCCCGGAAAATATGAAACAATTAGTCGAGGGCCTTGCCGCTTCAGGCTCTCCCTGCGACACTAATACACTACTCTCAGTGATTAATACTCTTGTCACCGCCCTTATGGGTCTTTCGGTCCCTCAGGCCGCTCACCCCCCTCTGATCTTAGGCCTTCCCGCGTCCCCCTCCTCCATGGAGTGTGAAGTAGACGCCCCTTCGCGCCGCAAGAGCAAACGCTCCCAAGAGCGCACCCGTGACCGAGTCATCCTCGGATGTATCCGCGATTGGCTCTGAGCCTCCCACTTTCACCCTTGTTAAGAAGTGCTCTAAGAAGCGCTCGAAACAAGCCCTGGCGACCTCAACGCCCGCCCCGGTGTCTTCAACACCCTCCGCGGCATCTACAACGCCAGCTGCCCCAGTGCCTTCAACACCCGCCCCGGCAACACTGATGTCACTCAAAGTGACTCCCTCTTCAACTTCTATCAAGCCTCAAGTCCCACCACCCGTATTCCTTCGGGAAAAGGGAAAATGGTCCGAGGTCTCGACATAGTGCAGTGAGCACAAGATCCATTACATCCGAGCGGCCAACTCGGGTGAATCCATTAAAATTACAGTCTCGTCGTTAGATGAATTTTGAGCCCTAACTAAGCTCCTCACCGGTAAGCAATATGCTTACCACACTTACGCTCTCCAAGAAGAGCCTAAGGTTAGAGCGGTACTCAGAGGAGTCCCGTTCGAATTATCGAACGAGGCCATCCTCGAGGACCTGCAGTCCCAAGGCTTTCCGGCACTCGCAGTGCATAAAATGCACAGCAGGTAAGGAAGGCGTCACCCTCTCGCTTTGGTGGTTCTCACCAACGTCCCCAAGTCCAAGGAAATTTTCAGAGGGGTCAGCACCTGCGGTATCTCTGGGATCTCGATAGAAGCGCCTCATCACCGCGGTCACCCCGGACAGTGCCACCGATGCCATTTATACGGACTTGCGGCGGCCAACTGCGCCGCCCCGCCCAGGTGCGTAAAGTGCCTGGTGCAACATTTCACCAACATTTTTCCTGATTGCGTGCTTTGTGGCCACATCGCAAATTACAGGGGTTGCCCTCGAGCACGCCGATATATTCGATCAAGCTTAAAGAGGGCGGCACCCAAACAGGCCTCGCCCCTTACTCAAACTCACTTTCCGCCACTTCGTAGCCGGGTACCTCCGGCTGCAAAGCCTATGTAGCCCAAGCCTGCTCCAGAGAACTGGAGCCAGTGCCCCGCTGTTCGCCCTAATCCCACCCGGCTCCTCGCCCTTTCCATTTCACATCCCAACCCTCGCTAGCAGACGATATGCGTTCCGTTTCGAAGCGTTTAAACATGTCGATGTTAGGGAAATTTCAGTTTTAGCCCACAAACTTAAGGCTTCACGTTCGCCTACAGAGCAATGCACATAGCTTTGGCAGAGCATAGTTCCCTTCTCAATTCATTTTAGGTTCATTTAAATGAATTGATCCCTCGGTCAAGCTTCGGCCGACTCTGCGCAGCCCCGGCTTCACCGGATGCTGCAGCCATCAAGGTGGTTTTTAGTGGGTAGATGCCACTCTGGTGAGTCCCACATCACCCCCGCAGAGGTCGGTTGCCTGTGGAGGTATGCATGACGGAAGTTCCACCTCCCTCCCGTGAGGGTGTTGCTTCTACGGCAAAAAAAATTAACAAGTAAGGGTAACGATATTTTTATTTGTAGTTGCTGCAATGATATTCTTCTTATTGTAACCGTTGTATCAAAAATTTATCGTGTGTCGCGTTTAATGGAACGAAATGGGTGCATGTATGCATCACAGTCTTGTTCTGCACTCTCTACAGTTGCTACTTTGCCGCAAGTTACATGTATTACCTAACTAGAGAGTACAGAAGATATGTAAAAATATGTTTAACTTTTGTGGTAAGGTCTGTCAATACAAAAATACAAAATATATTGTAACACATGTTTCCTTTTTCCTAAAATAGTCACTTTTGAAAAGGAATATTATAAGTAACCACACAACTTAATACGTGCTAACAATAGTTTCTATGTGTGGAGGGCTCAGCATTAATCCCACATCATTATGGATCGAGGATGGGAATTGGCTCAAACGAAGAAATAGCAATAGAGGCGTGAAGCTTTGCCCTTTTGTTTGTATATCCCGTGACTAGTGCGTTCATCGGAGCATCGAAATCCAGGAAAAAGTGGCTCTTTACTCTTTACCAGGAGATGCGATGTCTAGTCGTAATCGAAAAAAAGCATGAGTCACATAAATGTCATGTAAATTTATGTTTAGTTTAAAATAATGTAGAACATTAATCGTGTTTTCATCACAAATTTCTAGGTTTTTGTTTTATTTTGTTCTAAAATGAACCCATTAATAAATATATAAATGATCCAAGGACAGGCAAAAAGGCGATTGCATCTCGTCTCACTGCACGTCGTTAGTCGGAGGTGCTTTTTTATTTATTAATACTAATTGTGATTATTACCCGCTGGTTTCAGTTCAAAATTCCCTTGTTCCAGTAATTGCATTAGCTCTTCCAGCAGTGGTTGGGTAGGCGATTCGGTCTCCTGACCTACCTTTTTACTCAGGTGCTCTCGAGTCATAGTTGTTTAGGGAATTGCCCTTACGAGATGGCCTAGCACACGCTGGAGGTATGCCCCGAGCCAATTTCTCGCTCCCGTGGTTCGCACTATGGTCGAGAGTACGATCCTTATGTGAGCAGTAATACTCACGAAAGAGGCGGTGGAGAGGGTTAGGGAAGATGTTTCATCCTCCCTTCTGGTTCGTCGCCGTAGCACGGGATGCCAGAAGGCGGCTTTCACCGCTGAGAGCTCCCCCACTGTCCCATGAGCCTTCGGTGTCGGTTTCGCTGGATTCCGCCTCTAGCCCAGGGGTCTAGATGGCGCGTGCGCTTTCTGTGCACCATCTCATGAGAGAGGAGCCTCCTTCTCGGGATGTCTCCGGCACTGCACAGAGCGCCGGCTAACGCTGTCGGGCCGCGAGCGGAAAGCGCAAGCTCCTCGGGACACGGCTTCGTGCGGCCACACGGCAGCCGCAGGTTTTTAGCCGGTGTGAGTCCGGCATCAGCCGACCGCGGTTCCCACTGGGTCGGATCACCATGAAGATTTTCCTGCGTCAAAAAAAATGTGATAGCATTGGCTGTGCCTTCCCTTCAACCAAACAAACCCGCGAAAAAGTGATGGGGCAGCTGGGCGACGTGAGACATATTTCTGTGCTTTTTTTTGGATTTTTATCGATATGTACACTTTTTATCGTTTTCATGTTTCACATTTTAGAGTTATGTACTCGTAATAAAGGAAACGTATCGTGCCTCAAATTATCCTTCGAATATATATATAATCTCGATATTCACTCGATATTCACAAACTTTCTCTCGACCATAAAAATACATTTCTTACAATTAAGCATTAGTTATAATCAGCTAGCCTTAGTATTAAACATATCGATATCATGTTGGGCCACTGTATTTTTTTTGTAATAAAAGGCTCACCGAAGCTTCGTGGGGTGGGGGGGGGGGGCGTAACGTGACCGTGAAGGCTACTGACACGGAAAGACCACATTTTAGGAATACTAAACTTACCCAATGTTCGCGTGTCTTACGGAGACATATTACACAACGCGCATTAGAAAGGAAATTTAAATTAATCAAATATAAATAATAAATAAATCCCCAGACAAACACGCCACTGTATGGCCCCGAAGTAAGCGGAGCCGTTTATTGTTTCTATGACAAATACCCGGGTAGCGTTTTCTCTAGCTCAGTTATTCTAAATTTGGATTATTTTTCAATGATGATAAATCATCACAAAACTTGGCTGTTGGCAAATTTAAATTCAAATTCCAGCAGTTATTTCTTAGCATTAACAGTTACTTGCCCTTATTGACATCAAATAAAACATGACTCTACCACCAGTTCGGAAAAACCTTCGTGAAGAAGAACTTACAAGAAACTTCATGAGTATAGTTTTTTTAAATAAATTTACAGAGTCTCTTTACGTCTATATAAAATATTCTTTTCCACATCTGTTAGCTCGGCAAGTCTCCCTCCCCCCTAGAATCCAAATGATGAACACCTTCAAACGGCACCCGTACACGAGTTAACGCGGGATCCATGCAACGCCCTCCTCAACCACATTAGAGCGAACCGCTTCTCACAGTTCTGACAGTTATGAATGATTCGATCAAGATTAACGCAGAAAGTACTGACTGGGTCTTGACCTTGGTAAATAAATAAAACGAGACAAGATGGATCGTCTGCGGAACAAGAGCGGGGGTCAAGCGGCGGCTGCAGAACATTGAGTCAGCAGTGAGCCTTCTGCGTTGGACATATTCTTTACAGCGTCAGTGCTCGCTGCCGCACTGAGTTACACTGATTCAAAATGCAGATTCGCGCATATTAGACATATTTGGGCCGCCATTTGGCGTCCTTGCGCCTTGCTGCAGGATCATCACTAGTGATAGCGGCCTCGACGACATCCCACAATAAAACCAGTAGTGGCAGTAAAACCCAGAAGAGATGGTAGTGGATTTAGAGACTTTATTTGTTTTATGACATGCATGTTTTAACTCTGACGATTGTGTAGTGTGTTCATTAGTGTCAATATCTATCAAGTAGGTTTTAACAAGTGGCCATAAGCTCCGAGTACATGCTATGTTAGGACAAATCCACAACTTGCACGTGGCCACATAAAGAAAGCTTAGCAGAGATTTTGATCTTTATGTAAGTTTAGAATAAATTATATCAAATAAATGAATTTAGTTGAGACTTCTAAAGTAATCCAGAACACCGGGAAAAGTTTGTCAAGTTATTTAGAGATTAAATTGCCGACACTTTGATCTCCGACGCGCGTGGCGCAAAAACCTGAGTCAATGGGAGCCAATTACAGCTGACAGGCAGGATTGTTCGCGCGGCGGACGACGCGTTATCAGGATTAACATTTTTCCATATATATGTATATTATAGCCCAGTTTTTGGTCGTTAAATTCAAGCTGAGATTGAAATAATACCCCTAATTCGATTTCCACGAGCTACATTGTGAAGCAAATTTACCAGCTATTATAAGCTTGCGGTTGTGTGGTTCGCACCCCCAGTGGCAGCCTATTCGGTGAAAGTTAAGTTTTCAAGGTTAAACAGCGGCGGAGAACTGGGTAGCGTTCGCTGCGGGCTGTACAGTCGCGAACATGTTGTTCTAAAACTGGGATTGGTAACCATATGGCAACACTGACTTCAAGCAATGAATATACGATCGTCAATAACGGCCAAAGCTTGGATTCTAGACACATATAATAACATCAAGCTTATCCTTATTTTATGCAAAGTGGAATTTTTCGTTGTTGTCGGGGAAAATCAGGGGTAAATCAAAACGTAATTTTAATTTTATTATTTCCTATCTATATCTCTCTATACCACGGAACAAACCTTTATCTCTCAGGTCCGATCCTCCAATCAACAACTTAACTCGCCAGAAATGAGAAATGATTCCCCCTTCATAAATCCCTTAATTCACGTTGTTTGTGAAAGTAACCGCAGCCCGCTCCACCCCCGCCGTCTAAGTTACACAGTGTTTAGATAACACCTGCCCTGGCACTCCCGCGTGATCGGCAGACCAACACACACAGCTGACGCATGGCCCGGTGGTAAGGAAATCCCGACCTCCGTTAGCGTGATCGGTATTTGAATCGTTTAGTACTCAGAAATAGTCACTCAGCAATTACGACATACAATAATACGAAAATATGATTACTGAACAACACGAGTTAAAAAAATTATTTATTTAGAATGATAGAATTAGAATTGGTAGTACATATCCATAATGCAGAACGACAGCCACGGACTACGGTTTTATTGTGATTGCTAATGATCATAATTTTAATATAAAGTATCCAGAATCAAATGTTAAGCTCAGCGATACACATTCATAGTTAATACAACTTCTGAAGAAACACAAATGGATCAAGAAGAGCTCTCATCATCTATCAAATAATAGTATCCTGTAATCCTGCAGTGGTATCCTTGTGGCCTTCGAACCCGAGTTCATTGTTCGTGAGAAACATACAAATTACTGCAAACTTGAAACTCTAGAAACTTTTTGGATTTTGGAGAAAGTTTTAATGGTTTACATTTAATTGTCTGTACCAGTGCTGATTTGTTCAATGGTATGTACCTACAGATCCAGATCACAAAAAAACCGAAGGGTGTCGAAATCATAAGGTTGCATTAAAATTGTACAATGTTATTTAATGCACTTTGCATGTTTTTGTATTATCTATTCGATTTCAAATGAAACCACACCTACACTGATCACATAGTCAATTGTTTATTACCTTTAAAGCATGGCTTAAATACGGTAAAAGTAGATATGTGAGAGTTAAGCCTTATTCTGAACTAGGCTCTTATTAAACTTATACTTTAGCCTATATACTATATATACTACATGTGTAAAACACAGATTATAAATCAGAAAACTTTCGTACAATTTCAATTTACGAATTTGAAGGCATTTGGGCGATTTAATGTTATTTGCCTCATAGATGGGTATTTATCTGGACATATTAATAAATAGAAAAGCGATAACTTTTAATGAAACACCCAAAAGTGGTTTACCAATAGTGGTTTCAATAAAGCAACTTTGATCAAGTACCTATTTAATAAAGCTTATATAAACTTACAATAGGGCATCTTAAAGTCCCCGACAAGAAAAGTTTAATAAATATATGGGGGTTATTCCAACTGAATTATTAAATATAGGCTTTATATCCAGACGAACATTTCACTGTATTTAGAATGGGGGTTTCATTGCTTTTTGTATAAATTTAGGCAATAGACACACAAACGACATAACAATAAAATGTACCGTCGAGTTCACAAGATGGCGGCGGCGGCACTAGTTTTTTTTAATGAAATAATTTGTTGTGAAAACCTGTGTACAAAAAAATGCATCCTCTGAGTCTCAAACTTTAAATTAATTGAAGTATCTCTTGAAGTACTCTACAACCAGCTGGAAAGATTAAAATTTATGGAAATATTACAAATCTACAACATTTATAAGAAAAATTAGTAATAAAAATAAGAAGATATAAATACACAACAAATAAAAACCTAAACTAGAATCAATTGAAGCCAACATAGCAGAAGGAGACCCATAAATAAATTGATTTTTTTGTTGACCTTACAGCCGCGTGTAAATATAGACGGCAATAGTTTGTGAGTGAGATACAAATTGCCGAGCCTGCCCCTCCAATCCCTATTTTGAGTGACAGAATTATACACGTAATATTTGCAGGCTTTAGCACTTAGTTGCGTATTTAAGTTAAAGTTTCCATAAAGACAGCTTTCAGAGGGTAGTCGAAGTCTCAGAGTAGTGTTGTAGGTCAGACCAGCCTGGGCCGCTCTTCTTCAACAGTTTCAAGACAGAATAACCCATTTCACACCCTATTAGTGTCGTGCCTGCGACTCGCAGCAGACCACCAAGTGTACAGACAATATTTACAAAATGTGTAGTTTGCTATGAATTAACTTTTGAAAAGATGTCTAATTACAAGGATGAAGTGAGTTTGTTTCACTGTTTACATATTGGAAATAAAACCCATTTTCAGAGCAAAGCCACAGGAAAATATAGTGTTCAATAATATCGATTCGGCGTGTTGCCTGGGGCGACAAATTCAACAGAACTAGGCATTACCAACGGTGCCTAATGCCGTTCATTATACATTCTCAACTAAGTCCAAAAGGTTTAATGAACTTAAGAGGGTTCCTTAAAGGCCTTCTTCATTTGTTTGAAATCCGTTACCGTGCACTCTCAGCGCACTTTATTTCGTAAATCCCTTCATGAAAATAATCCTGTAATAAGCAGTAATCCCTGAATGAAGGCAAGTCAAATGGAAGCGTTTATTGGAACCGCACGACGTTTCTGAACACTGGTGGAAGCCGGAATAGGCGTTGTTTTACTCTCTGACACACACACACACATACACACACATACACAGAACGATTCCACACTCACAGTGCTTGACGCTGTCACAACACTGGTGGACGAAGTTACCAGCACTTATATTTGTAGTAGTAATGTAACGTATTCATAATATTTTGCAATTCCCCTTTAACATTCTCCCCACGTCTTTGTCGCGCTTATCGCGCATCGCCTAGCTAAAATACTTCAACATAAATAATTATTTCGGTGTCCATTAAATCTGCACAACACGTGTGTGCGCTGTACATTGCTTGTCTCACAGTCCGAGTCCGGCGATTACTTTTGATTTTATTTGCATAATCATAAAATATTGCATAAATTTTTTTATTTTTTATTTTTTATTTCTAACAAACACACCACATTATCTAGCCCAAATTAAGTATCATTAAAGAACTTGTGTTATAGATACTAGATAACGGCTAAATAAACTTAAGAAATATATAAACACACATAGATATTTTTTTTTATATATAAATATTAGAAATAAACTTAAATAAACGTAAATACACATCCATGACTAGTAAGCAAACATAATAATATATCTGCCCCTACCAGGATTCGAACTCAGGACCTCTGGCATGGAAGGCAAGGCTACTTACCTCCACACCAAACAGGCCGTCAAATTAATTGTGACTATAAAATTATGTCGTAGCAAAATACTGTGAAGTCTGGGGATTTATCATTATTATTATTACATTGCCAATATGAACACCCAACTCCATACAATATCTGTTCCGAATTCAAAATCAAATGGGGACAAACATATTGTCGGCCTGTTTGGTGTGGAGGTAATAGACATTTATATATTAAGTACCCTTGCCTTCCATGCCAGAGGTCCCGGGTTCGAATCCTGGTATAGGCAGATGTTTTATTATATTTGCTTTCTAGTCATGGATGTGTATGTATGTTTATTTAAGTTTATTATTATTTCTAATATATTTATACATGAAAAAGAAAATATCTTTGTGTGCTTATACATTTCTTATGTTTATTTATCCGTTATCTAGTATCCATAACACAAGTTCTTAATGATACTTAATTTGGGCTAGATAATGTGGTGTGTTTGTTAAAAATATTATTTATTTTGTGCCGTAAACTTAATTCTAGGTTAATGAACTAAGTTATAGATGGATAGACTCCCATATGCATTTCATTTGTGTAGGCTGCGCGTGACGCCAGTCACCAGTCGGCGCTGTTATTCTTGGTTGTCTTCAGTTCATGGAGTTTTTCACTCAGCATTCAAATATATTCCTAACGTATATCTAAAGCCTTATAACCAGCGTAGAGCAAGCGCTGAGCCTGTAGTTGCGGGTATCCGGCGTGACTTGCATAGGCCAGGGTCAGGGCAGCGCTCACTCATCGACATGGAAATGGACTATTCGTTAGGTTTTTCCCTATTCGAGATTCTTTTGTTAAGATGTCCTCGGGGTCCTACGGTCGACCATCACTATCTCATTCAATATTGACAAATAAACCACCTACGACAACCGATGACCATGGGCACGGATGCCACTTGCCACCAGGTGCGCGAGCGCTGGTTCGCCGACTGTAGAGTTTATAATATTTTCCATCACTGGCTACTACTGACTGAATCGCATCCATAAGATACTGATCCATAAAAAAATTTAACTAAATCTTAAATAAGAACATAACAGAATTACAATAACACTGGATTCCGTTTATTATACTGTAATTAAATTTACCTTGGTTGCTTTGATAGCTTACTCACTTTCTCCTCCTTGGACACTCGCTCCGTTAGCAAGTTTGTCACGTTCCGCTTTTACAATAATTACATTTAACAGTTTAATTAATTTCGTCTGCAAGGGCTCACTTTATATTCGGAAAATCTTATTTAAATATTACTTTCGAGTATGATTCATCCAGATTTTATGTGATATGTATCAAAAAAAGCTGCGAGTTAAAGACTTACATTTTTATATTACTTTCACAGTGCAAGCGAAGGCCCATAGATACTAAATTGTGTACAGAATGTAGGCGCGTAGACAATGATTGATGGTAAAAATGTACTCTCTAAATAGAGGCAAAATATTTCAAAAGTGTTTTCACCTATTTACACAGAAAAACATAAAATAATAAAAACCACTTCCTTTTGATACGAGCAAAGCTTTGGGTTATATTTATATAACAATTTAATAAATATTGCGCTCGGGACAAAGAGCTGACACACATCGAATGAGTTAAAAAATATTAAACAAATTAGGATTACACGCTGCTCGCTTGGCTTCGACACGCGGGTGGAAGCAGAGGATTGACCAATGCACCTACTTAAAGGCAAATGTACGCTTTTGTAAGAAAGAAAACAAACAAGTTGCATCAGCCATTTTGTAAATGTGCGAGGTCATGCTGAGTCGTTCAAAACTAATGACTATATGTTCAATGGTACAGGGAGACATAAACAGAAATCATATATACCAATGCAAAGATTAGGATTGTATTCGAAAAATGTGTTCTGTATGGCAATCCGTATTTTTAATAAATTACCAAACTACTTGAAAACATTGCCATTGAATGTATTTACAAAAAGATTGCATAGTTTTCTACTAGAAAAAATTACTATTGCGTAAATGAATTTTTAAGAATCACGTAATTATGTTATTGTCATTGTATAATTTTATTCTATACCGACATTTAAGTATATTATAGAAATTGAATTTTTATTTTTCTGTATCCAGACTGAATTTAATGTAATTGATTGAATTCAATCTTGTAATTAGGCTTTATTTATGTTGACAATTTTAATTTTACTAATATATATTATATTTGGGACATTTAATACTTAATAATACGGACATCCAATTTGTATTTTTTGAATTCGAATAACCTAATAAATAATAATAATAAATGTTACATTACTATTATAAATATTTGCACGCCTGTTAAGGTTGAACATGATTGTACTTCTAAATTATTTAAGATCATTGTAATTAAATTATCTTAATTAAGCGAATAAAAATGTTCTTTGTTTGTTTGTTTCTTTCTTAAACCAATTGATATTTTAACCAAATAAAATAGAAGAAGGATTGTCATGTTGTCTCCTCGTTGCTCTGTGTGGCTCTCGGGGAGTTGGGCCAATCGGTGTCACGCAACGATTGGATCAACAAGATACACAGTCCGTGGTATCCAATTTTAACGGGAGTTTATGTGTTCAATGTTTATATCAAATGAAATAATTTGTTTTTAGAATATAATCAAGATGTAAGCTACTGCAAGCAGCAGGACAGGTCATCGGTACAATAATAGTAACATTTAAATTTGAATACAATCACCAGGGAACATCTAAAACATTGGTACTCAAAGCGCGGTGTGGCAACCCGTGCTGTACTGGACAGTCGTCCGCGCTGCTCCCGCACCGCGTACAGTCCTCCGCCTCCCGCCCGCCACAGTGTGACTACGGCGAGTTGACTTCTCCGTTCATGAGTTTTTAATATTCATGAATATAAGTGATGCTGGAGACATGCTGTCACTGCGTGACGTCACTCAGTGTACAGTGCGCACTGGAAGGCTGAGATCTAGTTATCATTAGATATAGGTTTAATTATATATAAAGTAAAAAGGAAAAGGAGGTCCAAGTTTCCACAATATGCAACACAAACAATAGCAAGGAAACAAGATATTATCTAGTGGGTACCTATGTATATAACACATGCACAAGTTTCACATTATTAAAGAAACAAACAATCAATTAAATTATCGGGCACTTAAGAGTTTAAAAAGAAGTCTCCATTAGGCCTGCTTAACCTTATCTCAGAATTATCTCAGGTAAATGGTCAAATAAAAAGCGACTTGTACTTTATAGGGATGAAAATGCCAACAATAAATTTCGACAAGATTGGTGTTACGTATTTTCAAATTATGTATTCTATAAAGTACGGCGGGGGTCGCCGGAAAAGAAATAAGATCTCTTCCTCAGGTTTGTGCCGTCACGATGATGGGCGTATGTTGAATATATAAATAACAAAACCACAAAGTGAGTGCGACACGCGCTGCGCCTGCGACTACGGTGGGTGCTACGCGCTACGCTCCGACTACGCGCCAACCACCGCCTGCGGGAACATGACTCTGTACAGTCATCAACAACACGTCTTGTGCTAGGACAGTGATGACCTTATTTCCTTTAACTAAAGGCAGATTTAAATAAATAAATCTTTATTTTATGTAATTCGATGTCAATGTAAGACAGCGGCCGTTGTGTGTAGAATTTCTTATCAGTTTCTTTTTACAAAGCTGTTTTGATCTTTGAGCATTAAGAAAAAATAATAGGTCTTTACCTATGAAACTGCCGTTTTGCCGTACTGGCCATTTCAAAAGAAAATATTTTTTTTTTTTTGACTGATAATTCTAATTTTTAATTAATTTTATTTGACAAACATGGAATTCTTTTTCTAAAATCGTCATTTGTTTAATAGTTAGTGTTTTGTTTTCAACGCATTCGAACATTTTTCGTCATCATAAGTTAAAAATTCGAGTAATTATGGAGTATGAGTACCGTCGTGGCAGCAAAGCGGCACAAGCGGCACGCAACATCAACGACGTTTACGGAGCGAACACTACAAACGAACGCACCACCCGTTATTGGTTTACTCGCTTCCGTTCTGGAAATTTTGACCTGAAAAATGAACCCCGTGGTCGTCCGAAAACTTTGGTCGACAATGACGAATTAAAGGCAATTGTGGAAGCTGATGAAACTCAATCCACGGCTGAATTAGCAGCAGCTTTCGACGTTAGCATCAAAACAATAATGGTCCATTTGCGTCAAATTGGCAAGGTAAAAAAGCTTGACAAATGGGTACCCCACGAACTCAATGACCGCCAGCGCGAAGTACGCGTGGAGACGTGCCTTGCACTGCTTAGCAGGCATACAAATGAAGGAATTCAGAACCGCATTGTTACTTGTGACGAGAAATGGATCCTGTTTGACAATCGTAAGCGCTCAGCAAGTTGGTTGGACCCTGGTTCAGCACCCAAACAATGCCCTAAACGAAAACTTACCCCTAGAAAAGTGATGGTCACTGTTTGGTGGTCTAACGCGGGTGTAATTCATCACAGCTTCTTGCCAAACGGGACAATCATTACTGCAGATGTGTACTGTGAAGAACTGAACACAATGATGGAGAAGCTCGCACGTCTCCAACCAGCTTTGGTCAATCGTTCGGCTCCACTGCTCCTGCACGACAACGCGCGACCTCATACTGCACAGCAGACGGTCTCCAAGCTACAAGAGTTGGGGTTGGAAGTTCTCCGTCCTCCGCCGTACTCACCAGACCTTGCGCCTACAGACTTCTACTTTTTCCAGAATTTGGATAACTTCTTGGCGGGAAAAAAATTCAATACCCGAGAGGCAGTACAAAATGCCTTTGAAGAATTTGTTGCCTCCCGTCCAGCTGATTTCTTCAAGAAAGGCATCAATAAGCTACCAGTGCATTGGCAAAGATGCATTGATTGCATGGGTGATAATTTTGATTAATAGGAATAAAAAATATATAAAAAAATTACGCTTCATTTATTTCGTGAAAAACGGCAATTTCATAGGTAAAGACCTAATATCTCATTAATAGTAAATTTTTAAAATAAAGATAAAGTACATCTTCTGCGTAGTGGGGATAGCAAGCATGGTGAAAGATGCGACGATATCCTTCTTCTAAGTTACAAGTATTATTTTTATTAACCCCCGACGCAAAAAGAGGAGTGTTATATGTTTAACCTGTACGTCTGCCTGCGGCATCGTAGCTCCTAAATTATCGTTCTGCATTTTATGCAGTTTTGTTCTATAGTGGAACTAATCAAGAGCGTTCTACCTTCGCCATGGTACAAGAAGCTTGGAACAGCCATTCAAGAGTTCTCCGAGCATGTTCCTTGAGTCGGGGTTACAATTGCTACAAATAACTGTATTCTGTAGATTTGAGTTCAGCGACAAGGAAACGACGTGAAACTTTGCACTTATTATTTTCATTCGAGTACACACACTAAATACACTAACTATTACAATGTCTTTTATTAATTTTTACAACACAGAGTAAGGATATATTTCTAAAAATAACTTTATTTAGTGATGTCCCAAGTTCGTAATAGGTAATGCGCCTCCAGAGAGCCGCAGTAGATTGAATCTTAGATACATAGTATGTAGAGATGGTTTTAGAGACTTGAGGCATGCTATTTATTTACCCTGTAATATATACCTCAACAACAGAAAAAGAAAATTTCATTTACACTAAAAATAAAGTATAACTTGCTATCATATTTTAGATTTTTTTTAACTTCAGCAACGTAACATAATATAAGTTATTTACAAAATTTACGTGATTGTAAAAATCTCAATGTTCTTGGTTCCGTGACCGAAAACAAATAAAAAATATAGCGACGTCATTTCGTACAGAAACTTGTGGTTCATTGCGAACCCTACTCAGGGGGACCGGAAAATAACAATTTAATTTCGTATCTGAATATCATCCGTAATTAATTAAAATACCTTTTGTATTTACTGTAAACTCCAAATAATTGAATACACAAACGATGCGTAAATTCAATTATACCGGGGTGAAGTCGGGCTTAAAAATACAAATATTGAAATCACGGGCGATGTTCTAAATATTCTCTATTCATTGCGATATTTAGAGGGTTGGAACAAGTACTTGTACAGTTGAGATCACCCGCTATCCAGGGCGCGCCTCCGAGTGGGCATTAAATAGACCTACTTGGAATTAAATTTTAACCTAAAATGCATAATCAGAAACTAATAATTATGCTCAAATTGAGAAGTTGAGAACGATCACCTTATTTGAAGTCGTTTGAAAAAGAGATTCGAAGATTATTACAGGTAGAAATATTGTGTTATAGTTACGATTTATTACAACGTGGCTTACCGGGTTGTTTTTGCTACTCGAGTCTACAAAACTTCCAACTTTAAATATTTCAAAAGACTAATTCATATTATGATTCCGTATCACAAAACCTATAGACCCAATACAATTACCGCCTTATTTTGATTCCTTATTCAAACTATTCTCTAAATTTTCTCATCTGAGTAGCCTTGATTTCAGGAAGTCAGCGAGCGGTACAGTACGTGCTACGTTATCTGGCATTCTGCGAAACAGATAGCGAACTGATTTAGCATTTTCAAACATTCAGTACAACTATATTACTTTCCACCTCGAACTAAAGGAAATCTTGATAAGTATGAAATGTATAACCGTTTATCTATCCAGCCGGGTCACGCACGTACATGTAAATTACTTTCGAGACGTTTTTGCATTTGTAGTAATATTTCTATATTTACTGGAATTCTAAACTTGAAAGTTAAATTGTACAGTCAGAAAAAAGAGGTTCGTTACATTTTAAAGAAGAATATATATAATAGGTCTTTACCTATGAAACTGCCGTTTTGCCGTACTGGCCATTTCAAATGAAAATATTTTTTTTTTGACTGATAATTCTGATTTCAAATTAATTTTATTTGACAAACATGGAATTCTTTTTCTAAAATCGTCATTTGTTTAATATTTAGTGTTTTGTTTTCAACGCATTCGAACATTTTTCGTCGTCATGGATAAGTTAAAAATTCGAGTAATTATGGATTATGAGTACCGTCGTGGCAGCAAAGCGGCACAAGCGGCACGCAACATCAACGACGTTTACGGAGCGAACACTACAAACGAACGCACCACCCCTTATTGGTTTACCCGCTTCCGTTCTGGAAATTTTGACCTGAAAAATGAACCCCGGGGTCGTCCGAAAACTTTGGTCGACAATGACGAATTAAAGGCAAATGTGGAAGCTGATGAAACTCAATCCACGGCTGAATTAGCAGCAGCTTTCGACGTTAGCATCAAAACAATATTGGTCCATTTGCGTCGAATTGGCAAGGTAAAAAAGCTTGACAAATGGGTACCCCACGAACTCAATGACCGCCAGTGCGAAGTACGCGTGGAGACGTGCCTTGCACTGCTCAGCAGGCATACAAATGAAGGAATTCTGAACCGCATTGTTACTTGTGACGAGAAATGGATTCTGTTTGACAATCGTAAGCGCTCAGCAAGTTGGTTTGGCCCTGGTTCAGCACCCAAACAATGCCCTAAACGAAAACTTACCCCTAGAAAAGTGATGGTCACTGTTTGGTGGTCTAACGCGGGTGTAATTCATCACAGCTTCTTGCCAAACAGGACAAGCATTACTGCAGATGTGTACTGTGAAGAACTGAACACAATGATGGAGAAACTCGCACGTCTCCAACCAGTTTTGGTCAATCTATCGGCTCCACTGCTCCTGCACGACAACGCGCGACCTCATACTGCACAGCAGACGGTCTCCAAGCTACAAGAGTTGGGGTTGGAAGTTCTCCGTCATCCGCCGTACTCACCAGACCTTGCGCCTACAGACTTCTACTTTTTCCAGAATTTGGATAACTTCTTGGCGGGAAAAAAATTCAATACCCGAGAGGCAGTACAAAATGCCTTTGAAGAATTTGTTGCCTCCCGTCCAGCTGATTTCTTCAAGAAAGGCATCAATAAGCTACCAATACGTTGGCAAAGATGCATTGATTGCATGGGTGATTATTTTGATTAATAGAAATAAAAAATATATAAAAAAATTACGCTTCATTTATTTCGTGAAAAACGGCAATTTCATAGGTAAAGACCTAATATTTGAAACAATATAATATATTATTGACAATCAAAAGTCAATGGTGAACGGCAAATAAATAATCATTATATGTTGAACATTGCTAATAATTGTTGTGAGGTCCGACTATTTGGTTTTAGTTAATAAATGAATGAATTGATTTTATCTGTGGTTTATACTTATGGTGTATATTATTTATTGTTCAGCGTTATTATGCAAAGTCGTAAATTAAAAAATTTCATTAAAAGCGCTCGAGAATTAAACTCCATATCAGATATAATGTGTTGCACGTATATCATAATTATTATGTTGCCAAACGTCGTTGTGCAAAGAAAGTCGAAGGCAAATTTGCCAATGGGATAAGGAATGGTTGAATATAACACTATTATAATCAGTTTTGAATGTGCAGTTGTACATTCACAACGTTCACATACTAAATTACATGACGAGATTCACGTATTACATAGTATAGTTTGTTTATTTTTAACGAATTACCGCCTAAACTAACCGTGCAGCATCCTCGTCTCCATCATCACTCTCCACCAGAAGAGTCGGAAGACTCGCACTTGCCAGTCAACAATAAATTACACCAATCATCAAGAAAGTTAGCTTGTACATTGTCCGGGATACAATAAGAAACAAGGAAACACGGGCAAAGTTGCGGGAAACTTGTTGTTTATAAATTATGTCATCATAACATTGGTGATGTCCGGAGGGAGCCCTTTCGGTCGCATAATCTTTTTCATCACAATGTAGATTGGCATAAAAGTTTCAGCATAAAGGATTTTCGCATAAAACATGATAGGCAGAGTGGTATAAAAGTGGTCTGTATGCAGAAAACACGCACGTGCCGCGGCAGCGGCCGCCAAAGCCCCAAAAAGGAACGTGCATTCATAAAACAGTTGCTAATCCATTAACTACTTTGTATTATAACTGTAAAGGACCCAACCAAACGTTCATTTAATTTTGAGGTTAGGTTTTTCTCGTGAATTATCCATTACCTTGTACCGAACTATAACTTAAGAAATGATATTCTAAATGTTAACATTATGGTATTCTTCTTATATGATTTGTAATCTTTATGCCTTAGGGTTATATACCAATAAATGTTATGATTAGTAATCGTTATTGTACAAACATTTATGCATAAATATTTTATGCAGATGTTTCATTAATATAATAGAAGTTATTGGGAAATAAAGTATGCGTTATGATTTATTCTTTATAAACGTCCTGCGAAAAGAAGATTATGTCAAAAAAATTTTGCAGCTTTAAAATATGCCTATTTAATTTATGCGACCCAATATGGACCCATTTCTGGACTGGTCTCCTTCCGATGTAATAATGATGTAATCGAAGCAATGTCTAAGTGTACACAGAGTTGTCTTTTGGAATAAGAGGAAATTGAACCCGTAAATCATAGTTTTGTCCTGATATTTGGAACTAGGCGAGTTCTGTGTTGGTTTGCAGGCTTCTACTTAAGTACAGCCCGAGTTAAATTCAAAGACTTTATCAATATAATAATGATTAAATTCTATGTAATTTTAAGATTATTAGCGTCTATAAGTTTGATTTCAAGAACCTTTTTGACTCCTATTACTTTATACTTAGTACGACAGCACTTGAATCAAGCCGAATTCTATGTATACAGGTTCAATACACACAGTGACACTCGCGTGGAAACTTGGGATATTTTCTTATAACTTTGATGTGTATGGGGGGGGGGGTGAGGGAGGTGAGAATTTTGTGGCTTACGGGAGAGGGCTCACAGCTGCCGTTATTTCAATATTTGAATGAACATAAACTCTTTATTATGAAGAATAACCTTGACATCAGGTGAGATAGAAGACAAACGTCTAATCCTTTTTCAATAAAAAAAAAAACATCAAAGCCTACTTTACGTCAAAGACGCGATTTTATATGTACTTTGCCGACAGCGATCCAATGCGGTGGTAATAAAATAAAATAAAATAAAATAAAATAATGTGGTACTTGTAGCCACTTTGCCTTTTGTACAAAGTCATCTAGGCGTTGTTTCCATGTTTAATTATTTTTTCTTTTCTTGCTTTCGTTTACCTATTCTTAATTTGTAAATATTATTGTTTGTAAACAAATATTTTTTTAAAGTAAATAGTTAAAATTATCAAATAATAATGCGTATAATCGCAATAAACAACATAAGCCCGAAGGCATTGTTACTGAGTGGGGGTTTAGCCAGCAACATTACTGTCACCGCCTGCACCGCGGAGGTACTTCCGGCTATGTCATTATTAGTAATTGCAAACTTTTAAAAATAAGGCTGTGACAAAATCATGTGCCGCAACCCATAATGAAGTACGTATTTATTATACCTGTATTTTGGATGAAATGAAATGAAATGAAATGAAATGAAATGAAATATTTATTTCTCAACATTGACAATTACTTGTTCTTATTGACGTCAAATAAAACATGATTCTACCACCAGTTCGAAAAAAACCTTCGTGAAGAAGAACTGGCAAGAAACTTCACGGGTATATTTTTTTCAAAATAAATTTACAGAGTCTCTTTATGTCTATACAAAATTATTCTTTTCTGCATCTGTTAGCCCGGCAAGTCTCCCTCCCCCCAAGTATCCAAACGACGAACACCCTCAAACGGCACCCGTTCACGAGTTAACGCGGGATCCAGCCATCGCCCTCCTCAACCATATTAGAGGGAAGTGAGCGACCCGTCACCCGACGCTACCATAAGAAGACGTACTTTAGTGACAATGACGCTTTAGATATTCATCGGGACGAAGAACTCATCGCACAAACAGACACATTACACATGCTTTGTTACAAATACTAGTACAATCCTGTTAATGAGGGAATTATACCCAAGGGCTTTTATCATCCAAATAATCGGATAGTTTATAATATGCTCTAGCACACAACTTCTCCTTTATAGTTTCTTTGAATTTGTCAACAGGAAGACCTTGGATATCCTCAGGAACCTTATTATAAAAGCGTATACATTGACCCATGAATGAGTTAGTGACTTTATGAAGCCTGCTATTATGAGCTGCCAGCATATTTCTTCCTCTTGTGTTAACATTGTGCAGATCTTTTTTTCTTTTGAACAAGGTTATGTTCTTTTTAACATACATTAAATTTTCTAAAATATATTGTGAATGGAAGGTAAGAATATTTATTTCCTTAAATTTACTTCTAAGTGACACCCTTGGACCGAGCTGATAGATTGCGCGAACAGCCCTATAGGATATGGCTATATAGGATATGGATAGGTTTCGAAACAAAATATGATTTGCTCAAATTTGAGAAGTAATTTTAGGAGTTACTCCAAATTAGGTGCATTAGAAAGTGCTCTTAAACTTCTTTAATTTCATACCAAATACGCTATCATCATTTTTTTTTCAATTTCAGCATTACTTTTTGTACTCTAGATGGCGCCATATTCAATATAATTATTAATATTATAGGCTATGCCTGTAACCAGTTGCTATCAAGACACTTCGAAAAATACCTCATCCTGTTAAATGATGATCAGTAGTTTAGAACTTTTGTCGGAAGAGACGAACACACACATACATACCGGTAAAAGTTATAACTCTCGCTTTTGCTTTGCCGTAGTCGAGTAACGTTAGATCACATATTCTGGTATTATTTCTCTTTGATACTTGTAAAAAAATATTTCTTTAGAGTATCACACGAACATGAAAAAAGCCCTCTCATGGGTAGTTTTCGCTGATTTTACCAACAAAATGTCGCGTTGTGACTTAATAAAAAGTAATTTTTCGCTCTGAAGGACACACCTTGCCACGTGACAAACCGCGCCATAATTACTTGTTACACGTTTGGGTATGACACTTAATACAACTCGAGCCGTGGGCAGCGCTCTTCGTTACAGATGTAAATTAATGTTTACCTCGCTGGAAATTACACCCTAAATACTTTGTGACGGATTTTTAATTACATTTGGAATGTTGATTTACAATAAAAAAATGCTTTATTCAAAATACAATATTTCAGAATTTTCAAATCTTGATAGAAGCACCTTATTATAATACAAGATCCTTGTACCAGTCGGGCCAGCTCCTTACTCATTTACTGACAATGATTTACTTGGGATGTAGCATTTCATATTATTTAGAAAGTTATTTACTTAAAAAAAATATGAATATATTTAAAATGTGAAAGTGTGTGAGTGTACGTGTGTATCCGTGCGGGTGTGTAGGTAGTGTATAAGTGAGATTGCGTGTGCGTTGGGTCTTGTGTGTTTATGTAGACGTGTATTTGATTCATATTTGATACACATCAAGATAGGTTTAACTTTACTAAGCTACTTAAATTTGTTTTTATGCGTTTTGATCAAAACTTACGTTGCAATAAAGATTCAATTTCTTCAAACGATTCCTCAAGTAACCATTTGAATATTGAGATTTATTTTTTGTTGTTGTTAAGATTGACTGATTGTCTGGTGTACTGAAATCCGTTTTTATTTTTAGCGGAATAACAATCTTTTCTTGTATTCTTTAAGTTATTTCCTGGCCAATTAGCGGTAGTAAATTATCAGCGATAGAAGCTCACAAAGTGTGTAATGTTTGTCCGCAGGAAACCTGTAAACCGCAGGAAACACATTACTTACAGTAAATACCGCTGACTTCTTTCTATTTCCACAAGGTATGATTCAGTAGCACCTCCCCACATCGGACCGGTTGCGATATCCTCTTAATATTTATATATTATGTGTTCACGAGTTCTACATGACCGACATCAACTTCATATTTTGACGATGAATTAGAACTGCACGTTTCGATGTTTTCCAATCTTGGTCACTGAAGTTACATATTATGGTCATCAGCATTCGTATGCTTGTTCGCATCGGTGTCACAGCGTTAGCACATCCAGCAAGAATCGGCGCGTATAATGCGTTGGTGTCTGTAAATTAAACTCCAGAGGCGAGGTGTATGGCCGCCACTACAACGCGAGTGTTGAACTAACGACGCAAGCAACGAATTTAATTAATCTGAAAACATTGTGCTTTTGAAAGCCGATATTTTCGTAGCCAATAATTAGCTATTTACGTTCCTTGCCATTTTAATTATGTATTTTAAGCTATTGTCAAGGAAATTTAAAATGTTAATGCTTTTTTTGTGCCTTTATCCCACACTTCTATAACCCAAGCTCGAAAACAAAGCATCTAGTTTCACTTCATACGCCGAGTTAGACCACTCTAGCTGTTCGTTGTTTATTGTATTAGCAAAGGGATTGTCAATCCCATTATGGACACTGAATGAAATTTATTTAAGTTACAAATAGTTAGGAATAATATTAATTAAAACTTTCGCTAATGAAGAACCAACACGCGCACAAAAGCCCGCATTGATAACTTACAACTTTGATTTTATCATGCTTAAGAATCTCTTCCGATATTGTTAGTAAATTGTTGTAGACCGACCCCGATGCCCATGCGACCTCCTTACCTTGTATTATTAATTTAAACTTAACAACGACTGACGCGAACCAAGTTATACTTGATAGTTACACAATACTACAGTTGAGAACCCTGTGCCCTCAATAATTCTATGATGATAGAATGGCGCCGGCTTCTCGTTGACACCTCAGGAGGCTGAGAGCAGGTTGTTGTGTTAATGAAACTATTCATGCACGTTATGTTCACAAGCAAGGGCAAACTTCGTTACTGGCAATAGGTATATTAGATTTCAATTGACCGTGGCCAGTCAGCAGTTGCTGAATTTGAAAACCTTTAAAATTATATAAAAAAAACCATGTAAATAGCAATATATTACATATTCTGCTCTTCATAGAACTCCCGTGTCTAGTTCCAAGAAGACTAGCTGTGTCACGCTGTGGTCTGTCACAGCATAGCGCAAAGTTGCCGCAGCATATTAATTTATAGTCCATTGCATACAAAATAAAAATACATTTTAGAATTTTATGAATTTTTATCACAAAGTTGTTTTAAAAACAGTAATGAACGTTTATTAACTTGTGTAAGTTAAAGCCTCATTTAATTAAAAGTTCAAAAGTAAACTCAAAACAATTTAATGTCTTCTGCCCAAGTTGGTGTCAGATTTTTCAGTGCGGTGTGTGAGCTCGCAGCTACCGCATCGCGTGCTGCGACGGTTATAGCAAGTAGTGTCAGATAACGTGACACGGCAGCTGACAGCTGTCAGACATGCACCGGATGACGGGGTTTGTTCCTCTCTTCTTTGCTTCACGAACCTTGCCATGAAGGTGTTCTAAATTAGTTTACACGATTCGAAACAATATTACGTTATTTTTCAAATTGTTTGTATTGAGATAGTTAATTTTCGTGTTAACGCAGAGCTCAAAACAGCAGAAAATGTTTTGTAATTAAACAACAAGAAGTTCTTGAAATAGCAGAGTTTGGCAGAATCGATGTGAGGTGAATTGGACTAGTGTCGATACGTTTTCATTCTGACACATACGGGTTTAGGTGATGTGGCCAGCGGCAGTGGGTGCGCGTACGGCGCAGCGCGCGCCGGCTTCTCACCTAGGCGACTCTCAACGTCGTTACAAGCTGCTTTTACATACTTAAAGTTTTCCGCCCCCTATTAGAAATGCTAAGTCTAAATCTTCTTCTGAAAACAAATTTGAAGATATCTTAATGGAACTACAAGAACGAGTTGAAGTACGAAGGAATTTGGTTATTAATATAAATATAATATTTGGTTATGATGCTCATAAAGTGTATAAAGAACACTCTCTAGTCATGTCGTGGTAATGTTGCATGCGCTCGCGCACGGCTCTTAATGGGTGACAACTGAAAACCAGAGGTTGCACGTTTTGCAAGCAATATCGCTGACTCGTCCTTCAACCTTCTTACGTCCACTTATATTTTTATTTAGCTAATAGAGTTTGCTTTTCCCTGCTCTTATAATACATTTTGTATACTTAATGTTTTCCTTAATTTAATTTTTAATGTCTAATATTTCCGTTTTCTTTTTTTTTTTCAAGAATTTTCACTTTGATTCCTGTTGTCTCCCCCCCAGTTCGCTGTGTGGTCATCCATAACACGATGCCTGCCGTCCATGGGCCCATTTGTATAATGCTATATACAAATGGGCCCATGGATGAACTAAAGTTACTTGCTAGTGGAGTTTCGTATCTTGGCACGTTGTATACTTGGTTCCTTTTTCATTTATTTGTTGTCATCGCGGTAAGTATTTTGTATTGATTAGCAATAAAGTTTTAATAAATATATTTCAGAAGGAAAGTAAGATGATTTTTGTGCAAAAGCTGAAGGATGAATATTTTGTTGATTAATTGATCATCTTTGTTTTTCATTCAGCTCATTGTGCACGTTATAATTTTAGAATCTAATATTTTTGAAAATGCATATCATTTTATTAATTTTCTGAGGTCAATAAGGAAATTTGGTCTCTAAAGGATACGCGCTGGTCGACTGTGACTGCGTGATATCTAATTGAATTTGTACAATACTACCCATAGTTGTATTAGTTACCAATTTTGACAATCGTGGAGTTTAATTTTTAATAAATCTGGAGGTGATTGCGTAATTTCCGTAGTACGTACGCTAGTATACAGAGACATAATAACTTTTATTCTATTTTTATGTAATGCACGGACTTTTTATTAAGCAAGACTGTGACAATATTGAAGTTTATCGGCAAATATTCCTAATTCTTGGCAATTTGATCTGTGCAAACCATTACCGCGTCACTATAAAAGTAATAACATTTCCAATAAGGTTCAATGACCCCCACGGCGTGCGACGACTATGTTCTAACTAATAATAATAATAATAATAATAAAAACACTTTATTGCTCACACACGAATGTAAAAATTGTAAAAATAAACATAAAACTAGGGTGCGCAAAGGCGGTCTTATCGCTAGCAGCGATCTCTTCCAGACAACCTTTGTGTTGACGGAAATCAAGAAGAAACGGGGGGGTAGTGTGCCAATATGAAAGGAAAAAAAAATGTATACAATTTATTTTAAAATATGCATAAATACCAAAATACATAGGTATATAAATAAATAAACACTCATTTAATAGGTCTTTACCTATGAAACTGCCGTTTTGCCGTACTGGCCTTTTCAAATGAAAATAATTTTTTTTTTGACTGATAATTCTAATTTCAAATTAATTTTATTTGACAAACATGGAATTCTTTTTCTAAAATCGTCATTTGTTTAATAGTTAGTGTTTTGTTTTCAACGCATTCGAACATTTTTCGTCATCATGGATAAGTTAAAAATTCGAGTAATTATGGAGTATGAGTACCGTCGTGGCAGCAAAGCAGCACAAGCGGCACGCAACATCAACGACGTTTACGGAGCGAACACTACAAACGAACGCACCACCCGTTATTGGTTTACCCACTTCCGTTCTGGAAATTTTGACCTGAAAAATGAACCCCGTGGTCGTCCGAAAACTTTGGTCGACAATGACGAATTAAAGGCAATTGTGGAAGCTGATGAAACTCAATCCACGGCTGAATTAGCAGCAGCTTTCGACGTTAGCATCAAAACAATATTGGTCCATTTGCGTCAAATTGGCAAGGTAAAAAAGCTTGACAAATGGGTACCCCACGAACTCAATGACCGCCAGCGCGAAGTACGCGTGGAGACGTGCCTTGCACTGCTCAGCAGGCATACAATAGAAGGAATTCTGAACCGCATTGTTAATTGTGACGAGAAATGGATCCTGTTTGACAATCGTAAGCGCTCAGCAAGTTGGTTGGACCCTGGTTCAGCACCCAAACAATGCCCTAAACGAAAACTTACCCCTAGAAAAGTGATGGTCACTGTTTGGTGGTCTAACGCGGGTGTAATTCATCACAGCTTCTTGCCAAACGGGACAAGCATCACTGCAGATGTGTACTGTGAAGAACTGAACACAATGATGGAGAAGCTCGCACGTCTCCAACCAGCTTTGGTCAATCGTGCGGCTCCACTGCTCCTGCACGACAACGCGCGACCTGATACTGCACAGCAGACGGTCTCCAAGCTACAAGAGTTGGGGTTGGAAGTTCTCCGTCATCCGTCGTACTCACCAGACCTTGCGCCTACAGACTTCTACTTTTTCCAGAATTTGGATAACTTCTTGGCGGGAAAAAAATTCAATACCCGAGAGGCAGTACAAAATGCCTTTGAAGAATTTGTTGCCTCCCGTCCAGCTGATTTCTTCAAGAAAGGCATCAATAAGCTACCAATGCGTTGGCAAAGATGCATTGATTGCATGGGTGATTATTTTGATTAATAGAAATAAAAAATATATAAAAAAATTACGCTTCATTTATTTCGTGAAAAACGGCAATTTCATAGGTAAAGACATTATAATAACATTATATATAAACACGTGCAAACTACGATTTTTCCAAAAGGTGCAGTTTAGTTTTAAAAATGCTATTAGATTTGGAGTGTCGTATATCAGACGGCAGTTGATTGCAAACATGGGCAGCTTTGAGCTAAATTACCTGTTTAGGATCACGTGACACCAATATACAGTTATCACTGTAACTTCGACACTTGGCTTGTTGGTGTAAAGAATCATTGCCAAACCATCACGCACCTTGATGTGATTTCCGTCAAAGGAAGTGAGACATCAACAAATAGGAAGCTAGCTGCGACAGCTCAGGGATTAGCCAGAATTTGAAAAATAGTTGCTAAATACTGCCGCACTAACGAATTTGTCTCCAAACAAAAAAAAACCGAGTAATTACATGGAGTAGTGCGAGGCTCGTGGCAGGCCGGCGAAGGAAATAAAATACTTCTCAACTCCAAACCGAAAATCCTTTTTTCTTCGAATACATCAGAAAGTCTGAAAGAATGAATAATGTACGATTTCATACCACACAATTTTTCGACGATTTTGTGGTTTTATCTTGGTAGCTTTTCGATTTGATCGCACAGTGTGCGTAATTTCATATACGGAGCAGGTGACTGGATTTCGGTAATCCGATTTTCTTGATATTTTCCTTGTTAAATGTGTTCTAGTTTTGGTGGCTTTTGTTGGCTCTTGAGTAATATCAGAAATAAACAGCTCGTAAGCATAATATTTTGTTTGCTGTAACCTGCCAGCTATAGACTGGCGTAGACCTAAGTTGACAATGTAACGCGGGGTTAACCGGCGAGTCTGTTAACTCAGGAACGCGCAAGTCGGCCGAGTCAATTCTAAAATAAAGCGATTAATTAGGGTACAGAGTGAGAACTTAAACAAAAAACGTAAAATTTAATCCCCCGTTCGAATATCCGTTTATTTACATTTTAAATATGTGGTATATAAAGCAGTAAAATTACTAAAAAAAAATCACAAGCCACCGTACTCGTGATGACTATAATTCAGTTGATGTTGATTGGAAACAGCGGCATCTAGAGAAAAAGGTTTGTTTCACTGAGATGTCACTTCAAATAACGAATGCTCCCGCTATTTGCTCTCCTTGCTCCACTATTGGCTCAGGCGGACCATCACGTCAGATGTTGTCGTGCAAACATACATAATGTCGACTTAAATTTCCCGCTGAGGTTGATTTTCGTTTTCTTTTTGTATCGATAAGTATGTTGAGTTGCAGTAAGCAATTGCAATTTCTACATTCAGTACACCTAATATCCAAAATAAATCTGTTCTTAAAACAACAACCTTCCAAAGATCTAACTTCTGTTGTTCTTAAAATTTGTAAGTAAAAATTTTTGATTTAAGTATTTATTTATTTATTTGTCAAGAAAACCAACAGCGATATAATGTATTAATTACACAAAATGTAACATCTATAAGGATGGCTAATAACAGGTTTTCCTTTATAACTAAGTATAAAACAAAATTGTTGACTTATCAAATCACAACATTTTAAACATATTATGAAGGCAGTAACTTTTTATTTTAACTGCTTATTATTATTTTTAATTTTGTTTTATTATAATTTTTTTTTAGTATTCGTTAAATATTTCGTACAGAAAATAAATATATTACTAGTATATAGCTACGATATATGATCAACAGCGATAGTGTATCTGTTCACAAACTCATTCACAAAGAGTTCAAAAAGACATTCAAGTTTTCAGCATTCCTTATCTTTTATTCATTTCTGAAGTATCCAAGTTGCTCACTTTATACATTAATTAAACATTTAGCTCCTTCACTGCTTCTATAACACATTTTTTGAAACTAGACTTCGAATTCACAAAAGGATCAATAGATTGCGTTTAGGACAAGTGATTGGTGTAGTGTTTAGGAATATAAAATAGTGACGTGTGACGAGTGCGAGTTGTAGGTGCTCGAAAGCATATTTGTAGTGCAAGCACGAATGACAAAGCCAAGACTTTGGAAAGCCTTATTAACAACCACATCGATATGATCAGCAAGTAACATCCTACTGTCGAAATAAACACCTAAGTCTCTAATAAGTTTAGTTCTCTTTATGGGTTCATTGTTGAGTTCATAGTTATAAGTGATTTTCGAGAGAAGCTAATTATTTCACATTTGTGTATGTTAAGTTTGATATTATTTACATTGTAGTAGTTTCGTAACCTAACCAAATCTTCTTGTATAGAAATACAGTCTTGTATATCATTGACATTTGCAAAAATCTTGGTGTCGTCCGCATACATCAGAAAATTTGCATGTTTAAAACAAGTACCAATATCGTATAGGTACACATTATAGAAAAGAGGACCCAAGTGCAATCCCTGGGGCACCCCAGATGGAATAGCAATAAAATTGAACGGTACCTACCCAGCACAACGGCCTGAGAACGATTCGTGAGATAGGATTGCACCCAGCGGAGCAGGTCGCCATGGATACCGAGGTTATTTAATTTTCTTAATAAGATTACATGGTCTACGCGGTCAAAAGCTTTTTCAATAACCGTATATACTGCATCTACTTGGCCCCCACGATCCATTTTTGTTAGGACGTAATTCGTAAACGAACTTAGGTTAGTAGTAGTCGAGCGCTTTTTCATACAGCCGTGTTGGTTACAAGGAATTCCTCTAGATACCTGCGAGTAAATTTCAGTGTACACAATTAGTTCTAATAATTTCCCAAGGTTATTCAGAATAGAAATACCCCTATAATTCTCTATTAAAGCTTTTGAGCCCTTTTTATGAATGGGTATAATTAGCGCCGACTTCCATCTAGCAGGAAACACGCCCTCACGCAAAGAGCGGTTAAAAATAATGGTGATGGGAACCAAGAGCACGTTGGCGCATGTAGACCAGAAAACTGGAGGAATTTCATCACTACCCGCCCCTTTCTTAGTGTCAAGTTGCTTCAACAGGCTTTTTATTTTGTCTGTTGTGGTTTGTATAGAGGACAAACCCTCAGAATTCACTCCACCATAACCATTTGTTACTTGCGTTAAATCAGAACCAGAGGTTACAAAAACATTTAAAAAAAAAGAGTTAAATGCATTGCAGATGTCTTTACCCTCCATGTATTTGGTTCCGCCTAAACACAAGGTTTTTGGGTAGCTGGATCCACCTCGCATTGCCTTTATAAATGTCCAAAATTGTTTTGGTTGGGTTTTCACATTACTCTCACATTTAGCTGTAAATTTGCTGTGGCACTGTTTTTGCACTCGACGTTCTCTAGCCCGCAACAAAGAAAATTCATCATAAGCTAGTCGGTTACCGTATTTCTTCCAACGAGAATGAGCTTTCGCTTTTTCTTTTATAATATTAATGAGTGCTGGAGAATACCATTTAGGATATGTCCGTTTTCCGCAAGTTTTAAGTAAGGGGACAAATTCTTCGATGCAATGCTCTATAAGACAGTAAAATATGTCTACGGCCTCGTCCACTGTACCAGCATTCAATAGCGTACTCCAGTCCTGATCTTTTAGGGATTCAACAATTTTTTCATAGTCAGCCCTCTTAAAGTTGCGTTTTGGTAACGCTGATTCAGCCATGGGCCGCAATGACAGATCTAGTATCTCTATATTAAAAGCAGGGTGCGCGCGGTCTTCTTTAAGCAAAGGAAGTCGACTACTAGTAACTGACAATGGCAAATTTGAGAAAGACAGATCTAATGTATTACCGGCGAAATTTTGTAGACAATTATATTGTTTAAACCACAACATACCAAGATCTTCGATCAATTCTGTGGCAGCGCTATACACGTCTGCTGGACCACCCCTAGTAAATACGGACCCTTTAGAGCCCCACGGGATGCATGGTAGGTTAAAGCCACCTAGTAGTAGGTATTTGTCATTCGGATTAATTTCAATAAAATCTCTAGTTGATAATGTAATTTCTTTGAGCATATTCGGTATTTTCCGTGGATCTGGTGGTACATATACAGAACTAATCTGCAAATCGGTGTGTTTATATATAATATCCGGAGATTATCGATCGCTATTGCCGGGGCCGCACTTGTCGTACTGACGCGAGCGTGTTGTCCCGATGCATGTAGCCGAACGTTCGCGGACTTTCGGTTCGTCTTTTCGGGCGAAGCCTCCGTCACTTCGCTCCGCTGCCGGTGAACGCTTGCGTATCAAAGCGTTTTATCACGACGAGCTTCGCTTGCACGGCCACCCTTCAGTCGATCCGCAGACATCGTAGCGAGCGCATGTATTAACACAAGAATTTTAGAATTTATAAGTAATCACTAGTCTGAACCGATCTCATGGAACCCTTTAGCACCTTGCCATAAGCGAGAGGACCTTTATTCCGATGCTTGGGTCAAAATAAAATATACCTGGGTTGGGCCTGTACAGTCGAAGGTTTAAAAAGTAACGCGACTCGATACAAATGTAAGTAATAATTATTAACTGCCATTAATAGAGCGCTACCACGGCATCCACTTTGTATTTTCCTTTTGGTTTCGCGATAAACATTGCAAACAACGATGCATTGTGGCCATGCACATGCGATGTTGTCTCTGCCTCAGTTTTGTTCACTTACACTTTCATTAATGTAACAAACTTGAGATCGTGTATCGCGCGGGATCCATTATACAACTACGTCAGGTCAGAATGTTCAATTAAAAATGGATTCTAGACTCAACCTTTTAATGCACACAAGTTAATATGTTTCGTTGTGAATTTCTGTTTAAGAAGTTCGTTAGATGTTTAACACTTGTAGAAATAGCTCGTAAAGTTTACACTGGTAATAAAGACAATATAAAGCTCTAAATCCACACAGGCGAAACCACGAGTAATGCTAAACAGTTAGATAGATCTCTGAAGATAATGGATCTCTCAATAACTTCGGAACTTCAGAACTAAGGTAGCCGTTAAATGATTATTCTAACTATTTGGAAGTACATGGCAGACCATTCAAATGAAAAGTACCTTACTTAAATAGTGAACCAGCACAGTTGGCACACTGGTGTAGTTCAGGATATCAATATTTACGATCAATAAAATTAATCTTGAACCTTTTATAAGTAGGTACCATACCGATATTGCACTGAGACACTTCGAAAGAAAGGTTTTTTTTTATAAATCTTGTTGATAATTTTAGATTTATTATTACTTACCTACCATTACCTCGACGTAATACAGTTTATGTACTTATGTATAAGATTAACACGATAGTTCACAATCAAGCGCTTTGAAATATTTTTGTGATCCAGGGCAAAGTTTCTATGGGCGCCCAACAATGTCCTCTGACGTGGTAACCAGTCTGCGAGACACCATCGACGATTATTGCAACACTGTAATTATAAGAACAAGAATGATGAACTTCGTAATGTACTTAAACAAATTAATGCTCGAAGCAGACCGTGGCGGTGTTCCATCAAGCGGCGCAGTGTCGCGTCGCGTCGCGTCGTGCACAATCTACATATTCATGAAAACATTTCACATCTGGCTTAGTTTATTTATTTTGTAAACCACTAGACTCGTGGTAGTATAAAAGTTCCAGTGAAGATTTGAAAGCGGACGTCTCGTATGCACCACTGAAGCTTTTCGTTGAATATTAGCGACACAATGAACTATTTCTGAGCAGCCTTTTGAAATGTGTAGTAGATCATTTTTACTATAAAAACTATTTTATTTCACTCGTTTCCAAGCACAATGAGCGGAGTTCCGACACCGAACCTGCGAGAGAATGTAATCTGTCGCAGCGTGCAGCTGGTGTAGATAGTTACAGACGTCGGGAACACTGCGCGGCTGGCGGAGCCTTGACTGATCCTACGTTGCAGCTACTTAAATAACATTAGTTTAAATACTATACGACTAGTGTATATATTATTAATAGTAACTGTGTATATATAACGTTTTCTAGAAAAGCGGATATCGTATCGAAATTTTTTCAAAATACATTTTCCTTTAGGCTAAATTGAAATATCAATTTCGTCTTTAATTACGTATATGATATAAATTAATTTCAATTTCACACTAATACGGGAATGGTAAGCGGGGTTTAAATAATACAACAAGAAAATGTAAGTAATTTGTTTAATCAGTTTATATAATGGAAAAAAATCCATCCATAAAAGAGTATCCATAAAAGAGTATAAAAGCGCTGACCTATGAAGAAATTAGGTACACCATTACTTATACCATACGACATTATATTATACCCGTGCATGTGTTCCCGTAGACGGGACACATTTGTATGTTCGTTTGTTGTGTCAACAAACCGTGAAACTGCTGGACCGATTTAAATCTGTGTCCCCCTACACACGGACGTGTAGTTCTTGCAACTTAAGTTGCGAGCGTTCTTAACTTGTGGTAAACACCTATCTGTAAATGTGTCAAAGTGTGCGTGACAGTAACTCGAGTATGGTCAGCATAAAAAAATAAAGATAAATGTTTATTAAATTTACTGTAGGCATATTTAAAACTTATGCATGGTAAATATTATATAAAATTGCACACCAGTTATTGAAGATATTAAAGACATTAAGATTTTGACAAATTATCACTAACAAAGGAATTTTAAAGTAAATAATCAAATTAAAATTCCCTATTATTATGTTTGTACAATAATTTAATCTTCTTCGAATAAACTGTCACTGTCACTTTCAAACTGTTCCTTATCTCTGTCACTTGATTCAACTGCATTAATCACAAACTCAAAGTCGTACTTCATGCATTCCTCTTCAATTGGTTCTACATGCTTGCAAGTATTAAACCACTGGTTGCTATCGATACGGGCCAAACCCTCAAATACTAATATTCGTACCTCAGTCATGTTTTGCCCGATGTTTTTCCAGATAATTTTGTTTTTTAAATTGCTCCAGTTGTTTTCTATAGCGTTCAGCTCAGGGTGATAAGGTGGCAGTCGCAATATTTCAAAACCCTTGTTTAAATGTGTAACTTGTTTAAACCATTGTAAAATGTAATAAAATTATAAATGTCATCGATTTTAAATGTAACGAAACGGTCCTTATACTTCTAAATTAAATCATATAATTATAAATATAAAAATTGTTTTTAATATAAATTGTTTTTTATGATAAATAAATAAATAAATAAAAAAAAATAAAAAAATATATTGCGCGCCCGTTCATTGCATGGAATACTGTTGTCCGTCAGCCACTTCTGCATTTCGCGATTACGTGAATTCGAGGTAGGTATGTTATTCGCTATTCACAAGCCAAGTTATTCGCTTTCATAAAGTTATATTCTTCTTGTAGAAAGCGATAGACTTTGGCGATAATTGCTCGACCCTACAAACAATAAAAAGTAATATACAATAAAATACAATATTCATGTTTTAAATAAATTAGCTTTTTTATTGATTTCAGTAGGTAAACTTCAAAAGAAAAAAAAAAAAATTACCTCACTATGAATATCTTTTCGCTTTCTTCGAATATCTGACATGCTGACCGTATTTAGTTTCAATTAGCGACGCGGGGATAATGACACAAGTGAACTGAGCGACAGCTCGCTCAGGACTGACCGTCAGACAAGCGCACTAATCCACTTACATGTGCACGTCAAACTACAAGTAAAGCCCGTTCGCCTTCGTGAATTGCAAAAACTAAACCCATAGATAGATATAGAAGCACCAGGCGCGGCAGCTACAGTGACGTGAACGACGCACGAGCCACCAGGTATAGAAGTACTTGCTCGAAGATAAGCAAAGATTTGATTTCAGAAAATGTCTGTGTAGAAAAAACAAAGTTGAAAAAGAAGGTTCCTTCTTCTAAATAGTCTAGGAACCTGATTTCGAGGCTGCATTCTTAAACAAATCTTTATGGGTTTTAACTTCTAAATAAGACAAATAAAACAGCTGATTTCATTCATACGTTTCATAGATTCATACGTTTAAAAACGTAAAAGGGAGGTTATACTTTAGACACCTACCAATCATATTTAGGATAACTGTCAGTTGTCCCCATAGTAAAACCATCCGTATTTTAAGTATTGAGGTTTGGAAATACAGGTAACTAAACACCTACTTTAAAAAATGATTTTATCATTATATTATTTCGACCTAAATTTTATTATAATTATATTTATATTTATTTATTTTGGTATCTAACAGTCATTACATTTAATGTAATTAATTAGTTCAAAACAAAATACTTAAAAAGAGACCAGAGAGTACACACATTTTACTAGTTACAAAATAAATTTAAAGTACTAAGAATGACTTTTAAAAAAAGCACAAACTGGTAGATAATTTAACTAGCTAAAGCCCATGAGGGTTACATTAGCAACAGGTGTGGTCAAATGCAGGCATACCGCGGCAGGCGGGCGAGGTGGCGGCGCGGCCGCGTAGCACGTAGCGCGCGCCGTAGTCACCGCAGTCGTAGCACGCGTAGCCGTGACAGTTCAATGTAGTACATTGTACACTGCAGTCCAGACAAGACTACAGTAACTGTATATTTTGTCCCTGTGCGTCGAGGTGCTCGCTCCGTGGCACGGCTGTGTCGCAGAGACTGAAGCGACACATAAACTGAACAGAGTTCAGAGAGCGTGAGAATATGTATCCTTAATGTAGCGAGCTACACTTTAAGATGATAGATGATATAGGTGACAGCTGCTGCTGCTGATGCCGATAGATGCTTCTGATGTATGGTGATAGATTCTTATGATGCTGATACTGATAGGCGATGATAATAGGGATGTCAAATGACACCCGTTGAGTGCGTAATGATCACTGTTTTAATTGTAAAAATATAGATCTAATATTGCTTACTTAGGTAAACGCGGCGAACGAGTGCAATGACACATTGGCTCGTACATCTTGCGAGTCTCAAAAAAGGAATACAAAACAAAATTAAAATTAAATTAACTTGTAAAAATGAATAATATGTATATCTATTATATAATTAAGATCAGTCTATTCGTGGAATGTTTTGAAACGTAATCGATGACGTCGGCCGATTGAAGGTTACGGATCGCCCGGGTTGTTCATAGGTCCTGTCGCCAGTGGGTGCAGGGGCGGGGAAGCGTGGCGCGGGGTCCTCGCTGCGGGCGCGCTGCGCGGGTCTGCTACCGACGCCGTCTGCTGCTCTTTTCCAGTGCTGCGTGCTGCCGACTGCGGCGATAGCGTGCCACCAGGACGCTGCTTTCGTCTGAAAATAAAACAAAACATCGAAACTGTTAGGGCAATTATAGTTGAGGCTACGATGTATATCATGACGTAGTGATGTTGACGGTGAACCAAGACATTATTTATACTCGCTTCCTTCAGAGTATGGATCTATGTTCTGACTGTCTTGTAAATTTCCTCGTCTTCTTTTATTCCAGATACAGAGACTGACGTGTTTATGAAGTTATTAACCCGTCAAGTGTCCCTTGTACCACGTAGGTACATAAGAAAATTTTTCGGATACGCGAAAATTGCCGATACGGTCGGCATTGTTTCTATATTTGCTGCGATTGTCGTGATGGCCGAGAAAGGTCAAAATGTCTCCTTTCACCTTACAGTCCTGACCTAGTGAAATGACGCCGCTCCCTCCGAGTGTGTTTGACGTCACACTGTCCGGACACATGACGCGCACATGGCACTGCCCACAGCAAGTATATAGCCACGCTGCGTTAGAGTTCAATTTGAGCCACATATCCGTGCAATGCATTGTGTTTATTTTGCAAAAGGTTTCTTTGTTTTTTTAAATTCATATTTGAGTGTCACAAATCGAGTGTTGTGTTCTTAATTCATAGATAGGGGCATTTAGAGGACATAATTATCTGTCTGCTACACTTAATATCCATAAAAAATAAGATTTTAGCAACGGAATATAGATATATTTTTGCGATTTTTGGAAAATGGCAAACCAGGTCAAGTGGCAAGGTCAGTTCTCTGTAGCGTATAGTTTGGATGCTGGGGTGAGACAGCGCCGCCACTGAGCTCGGCGAGGCGAATGTCGGCTGATACTTTGATGGCTGCTGCATGAATAGTATCGGTTAAGCAGATGACGTGGTCTTGCTGGGCCCATCGCTTGCGGCCCTGAGTAGGTCGATCGTCTTATGTGAGAGGCATGCAAAGTCCCTTGGACTTGTACAAAGCTAAAAAGAGCGAACTAATGTTATTCAGATATAAAACCCGCAAAGCGTTGAATGTTCCGCCCGTACACCTCAAGCAAGCGGCTTTCGTCAAAGTGTCGTCCTTTCAGTACCTGGCCCATGTAGCGGACGTTTTAAAGGATGACAGTGATATCGAACGGGATCGGCAGCGACAGTGGTCCGCTACAATGTGATGGCTCACAGATTTGCACTTTGTAGAGCAGACATTAAAATAACACTCATTAAAGTGTACTGTCAAATTCTACACACGTCATTCTCTCTCTGGGTCATTGCCACGCTGCGGGCCCTCAACACGCATGAACAATGACATACTACTAATATTATAAACGTGAAAGTTTGTAAGCATGGATCGATGTTTTTACTCTTTCACGTAAAAACTACTGAATGGATTTTAATGAAACTAAACAGTAATATAGCTTATACATCAGAATAACACATAGGCTACAATTTATAAAGATATTAAGATATTAATTAATAAAAGTTGTGGGAGTGGATCTAAGCATTAGCTATTTTTCACACGGTCCGTTATATGTGGCTTTGTCACGTGTTAGCAATCCTAGCAGCCTGTATGCTTTCATCCCCGATGGCCATACGTGTAATATCGTGTACAGAGAAGCATTACTGTAAAGCAGATTTTTTTAGCTACCCAAAACGACGGTGTTTATGATCGAATATTAACCAAAAGTTATATCCAAAAAATGATGCCCAAACTCACTGTTCCGCGCGAACGAAGTCGCGGGCACATCTACTATTACATATACACAAGTTGTCCGTTCTCAATAATGGCAATTTTGTGTTTTTAATACCGTACAATACCTTCGTTACCAATACGTTGGTTTAGACAGTGGACAAATTACACTCTTACAGTTAAAGCAAGAATAAACGTTTCCTTTCATGCGTAAGTACTATTTTTTTATAACTAGGTATTTTATTTATTATTTTATTTTGCTAATTAAAATTACGTTTTAAAATTGACGTGGCTATACATTTCAACAAACTCAAAGAGCGAGGTATAATATGATTTTGTATGCGGGAGTAAAATAGACGACGCTATATACTGCGACAATTTACATACTACATCACGTACGCTCGCGACCAATTAGTGCAAAACCACGTCACGAAGTACATAGATATCTCTTTCTTACAAAAAGTAAACCGTATGATTCTGTCCTTCTCCCACAAATTTTATTAATGTGTATATCGGGTAGGTATCTATAGTTAAGTTGACGCCGTTTTTGTGCGGTAATGTTTGGGTATGACTTGTCTATATTTAATATGTTATTGTTAAAAGAGTTTTAGTTCCGCCCAGCTGTTTCTCAGATAACCTACACTGAGCACGTGCCACGAGCTGTGGGCGCTGAACACACTCATGACAACGCCGCTCGTAGCTAGCGTCTGCTTTATCCACCGACTTAGCGATGCAAAAAGTATATTTTCTAATTTACTGTTTGGACCGTATGTCTGGTGCATACGGCTAACGATGTAAAGGTAACTTTTTGGTAATTTTTTCAAAAGTTAAAGTAATATAAGGATATCACAGTGAAAGCTGATAAAGAACGAATTTGGATCCCAAGACAATGTGTACTTCGATTTAGTTGGTTTAATTTTAAGGCTTCTTGTAAAATTCGCCTCATCATTGTCCATATCTTCGCCTAACAATAGAGACAAGGCTGAACGGTTTGAATTTAATGAACCGAATGATCAATAAAATAGGTTTTTGAGCATATCAGTATTACGTAACGTACAAAACTCCCAACATGACCTCAACGTGATGTTGTATTGACAAATAGTAGTAATAGGCTAGTAATTCTAGGTAATTGATATGGTATTCTTTTTCACTATGTTTCCAAAAACCATAAAATTAATTGTTTTGGAATACTGCGCCCAGGCCTGTTCTGAATACATCTGTATGTATCTTATAAATTTGTGAAGTAATTGAACAGGAAATGAAATGAAATATTTATTTCTCAACATTGACAATTAATTGTTCTTATTGACGTCAAATAAAACATGATTCTACCACCAGTTCGAAAAAATTGGCTCAAACATATCGTTTCTTGAAATTCAAAACGTAGGTATTTTTTGTAGTTAACAAATAAAGGTACGAGTAGGTATGATCTTTCTTATTTATGTTAGCTAAGAATTCATTATGGGAAATAATTTTTGAAGCTGTTTTATAAGCTTCCATTTTGAAGTGTACTTTGTCATATTTTATTTATTATTATTTTTTTTGTTTAGTAGGTACGAACGTTTTTCGCCGTTGAGTTTCGGCGCTAAAAATATTTATTTATAATATTTGTTTGATATAAAATGGTCACTTGAGGTTGAACAAGGTTTTATAGCCTTTAAGTCTAACAATTTATTAATTGCTATTATCATATTTCGTTTTTCACTATGCGACAAAATATGTTTGGGATTGGGAGTAATACTGGTTTTATTTTATCATGAAATGGAATTGAAAAACAGAATTGTATCCATTTTAAAATCATTTCATTATTTGATATTTTAGGCCAATAATCGTAAAAGTAATGGATTCGACCTGCGTGTACCTGAATTATGGTTGATTCATTGCACGAGTCCCGGACTGGTAGAATTTTGCGTTGAACGACGAATTCAAATGTGGACGCTGAAGTGGAGGCACTGGCACTTTCCATTGACATCGCCCCCCCCTGTTTGACGGGTAACGAGGAGCTCCGATCCAGTTTCCTGACTGGGTTGACCGGTTGCCGGTCGATGTTTGGGAAGTACTTTGATAGCCTCGGTGTACTTTATTATTATTATTATTAATTTATTTTATTATTTTAGCGGTTATTCCATAACTGGAGCCCCTTAAGCCCCGAAGTTAGAAAGAACCTCTGGATCCATGTCGGAAATAATTATCCCGACTGGCCCGGTTCATTCTGGGAGGTCGACGGTTCCAGATTAGGGATCGTCTACATAGAGGGCTCAGGTATTGCACGGTAACCGAAATGGCTAGCTGGAGATTCGTCCACTGGGTTCATTATTATATTTAAATAATTTTAATGACGACTTTCAGATTTGAAAAAGTATATAAATAATAGAATATTAAGTAATACAGATATCGTGTTGAATCTAGATCAGAATCAGACTACACGCATTTTCTGTATTCGTATTAAAATTTTTAAACATTATTGAAAAAAAAGTCAAAAATAACAATACGAGTACTATACAGCATTAATCGGAATAAGAAATACCAGTAATTTATGTGGATAATGTGATATATCTATTATAGATTACACGTATTTTCTGCATCTTTGCGACAAAGCGAAATTATAGTTCATAATAATAAACATCATGTAGAAGACTACCAGGAATTTATGCGGATAGCGTGATATATCTATTAGATTACATAGTTTATAATAATAAACATCAGGTAGAAGACTACCAGGAATTTATGCGGATAGCGTGATATATCTATTAGATTACATAGTTTATAATAATAAACATCAGGTAGAAGACTACCAGGAATTTATGCGGATAGCGTGATATGTCTATTAGATTACATAGTTTATAATAATAAACATCAGGTAGAAGACTACCAGGAATTTATGCGGATAGCGTGATATGTCTATTAGATTACATAGTTTATAATAATAAACATCAGGTAGAAGACTACCAAGAATTTTCGCAGATAGCGTGATATATCTATTATAGATTACACGTAGTTTCTGCATCTTTTTGACAAAGCGAAAATATAGTTTATAATAATAAACATCAGGTAGAAAACCACCAGGAAATTTCGCAGATAGCGTGATATATCTATTAAAGATTACACGTATTTTCTGCATCTTTTCGACAAAGTGAAATTATAGTTTTATGATAGATAACGCGTATTTTCTGCATCTTATTTACCAAGCGAAATTATAGTTTATTATAATAATCATCAGGTAGAAGACTACTTGGAATTCATGCGGATAACGTTATATATCTATTATAGATAACACGTGTTTTCTGCATCTTTCCGATAAAGCGAAATTATAGTTTATAAATACCCGCGATCACTTATGAAGAAATAAAAAATGGCTTACCTCATCGGAAGAAATAACGAGTCGCTTTCGTTTATTCTGTATTTTCGTTCTAATTTTCAAACTTTTAGTACACTTTTAGTACAACTTTTACAGCATATTTAATATTAAACTGTTAAGTTACTCATTGGTATAAGACGTGCGCTTGTTACCACGCACGAAAAAAGAATGAAGACTTGCCGAGACCGGGGTTGATCAAATAAAAAGACGGAAAGTTTTTTGAATAAGTCAAATGACATACTCTTAAACTGTGCGAAGTTACCTAGTACCTTAAAAGGACTACTTGTTTAATCATATACTATCTGAAGAATGAAGCGGCGAAATATAATTGCCCAATTTTACATCACTGGACGCCTTGTTGTTGCAAATAGTCCAGACAAATATTTGTGTTTTAATTAAGCATTTCACTTTTAATTATTAACTGTTAAGTTTTTTTTATATTTTTTTGATTTTTTTTCATTTGATCGAGAAATTGTATAGCAAAATCTAATTTAAAATCGGACATTATTTGAATGACAGTATATTTTTGTTTAATTACTAAAATACTCAAGATATGACTTTATTTTAATGCCATAATTAGTTAATGTTGACATCATGTAAGTATATAATTTATTTTTATATTTTATTTATTTATTTATTTATTTAACAATTTATGTACACACATGTTAACAGATAATTTATAGAAACAATACAACAAGTAAGTACAAAGGTACAGCTTATTTCTAAAGAAATTTCTTCCAGCAGACCCAAGACTGGAGAGTTTGGTCAAAATGCAATAATAGTGTGTACAACGACTTAATATACTTAAATACTATATTAAGATTGAACCAATAAATATTTATGGATATCAATACTTACATACAAATTTATATATACATACATATATACCATATTATAAATACCTGAATAAAATAAATAAATAACCAAAATACATTTGAAGTTAAGATAGTGAGGTGGGTAATACAACTCATAGTTGAGAAAAGTAGTGATCTTTTACTTTTTTCTTAAAGATAGATATAGATTTAGACTCACGAATAATGTGAGGAAGTGAATTCCACAATCTGACTGCATGAACTGAGAAAGAGTAAGAAAAGTAATCGGTTTTATGAATAGGCATATGTAGAAGAGTACGCAAATGTGCTCTGCATGGCGTATTATTAGAGTGAGTAAAAGAAAACCTTTCACGCAAGTAGAGAGGAGTGAGTGGGTTAAATAGGATATTGAATAGGAGGCAAAGGATTCTAGTGTTTCTACGGTAGCGTATTGGAAGCCATCGGAGTTGCTTGCGGTACTCAGAGACGTGATCAAACTTTTTGAGATTAAAGATAAAGCGAATGCAAAGATTTTGCAAGCGTTCCAATTTGTTTAATAGCTCCTCCGTGGCATCCAAATAGCAAGCATCGGCGTAATCCAGGATAGGCAACACCAGCGACTGGGCAAGGGAAATTTTGGTCTTAAAAGGTAAAAAACTTTGTAAGGCCTTAAGTGAGTGAAAAGTGAAGTGGATCTTCCGACTGATATCACTGACATTCGCGTTCCATGTTAGATTCGAATCTATGATGACTCCCAAGTTCTTAGCTGTGTCAGTGAAAGCAATCGGAAAGTTGTCCATGGAGACACAAGATAACGCCGAAAAGTCAAGGCAACTACGCATATAGCGACTACCTATCACCATGGCCTGTGACTTCTTCGGGTTCACAAGAAAACCAAAAGCCCTTGCCCAGTCGCCTATCCGACCCAAATCTGAATTTATTGCTGTAATAGCTGCCTCAGCATCGCATACCGCGAAATGGCGGTATATCTGCAAGTCATCTGCGTAGAGGTGGAATTTGGAAGAAATGACTTTGGTGACGGAGTTGATAAAGATGGAGAATAGAAGAGGAGATAAGACACCACCTTGGGGGACACCCGCGACTAGATCACACCAATGAGATTGTTTCTCATCAAGGCGGATCTGCTGCGACCGGCCCCGAAGATAAGAGTCAAACCAGGACAGAGCTACAGGGGAAATGTTTATAGATTTGAGGATGCCTAGGAGGATGTCAAAATCAACAGTGTTGAAGGCATTGCTAAAATCGAGAAGGATAAGCAAGGTGAGTAGTTTATTTTCCATGGCCAAGCGAATGTCATCAGATACGTGGACTAATGCTGAAACAGTGCTATGGCCAGGGCGGAAACCGGACTGGAATTGGCTGATGACGTTGTTTGTGGATAGAAATGCTGACAGTTGCTTATGAACAACGTGCTCAAGAACTTTCGAAAGAAAAGGCAGAATAGAAATGGGGCGTACATGGGTAAAGGCAGTAGGATTGGGAATTTTAGGTAAAGGAATGACATGCGCTCGTTTCCAAGCAGCAGGAAAGACACAGGAACTTAAAGAATGATTGAAAATGTGGGTGAGAATTGGCAAAAGGAAAGGTAAAACCATGACGATCATTCTCGAGCACAACTTGTCATCACCAACGGCGGCTGAGGAGATGGACAGGATGGATTTCTTGACTTCATCTGAAGAGACAGCTGTAAAAGAAAAAGGAGAATGTGAAACTTGCATTCTCGACAGATGATCCAAGGTGTAAGCTTTGACATTTTGGGTTAAAGTGACTGGAGGAAGGGAGAAGTGATTGTTCAGAACGCATAAATCAAAGTCTTTAAGGGATGAATTGGGAGATTTGCCGATACCGACGGATTTGAGGAACTTCCAGACTTCTGCAGAACCACGGTTGACAAGAGACTCGTGGAAGTATTTCCTCTTCGCATCACGACACAGGCGGTTGCATCTATTTCTAAGTTTTTTGAAACGGTGGAGGTTTTGTTCAGAGGGACTACGTCTGTAAGTTCGTTTGGCCTTGTCTCTAAGTGCCATCTCCTCTTTTATGCACTCTGTTAGCCAAGGTGCAGGGTTGTGCTTCAATTTAACTCGTTTTAAAGGAGCATGGCGATCGAACAACTGTAAAATTAACGTGTTGAACGCATCAACTTTCTCATCGACTGTGGAGCAAGATGTTACGGTATCCCAATCAATGTTCTCAGCATCGCGATGCAAAGCCGCAGAATTCAGATCATTATAGTTGCGCAACAGTACAGACCGTGGTTTGCGTCTGGGGATACGGATACGATAGGAGAGAAAGACGAGGTCATGGTAGGAAAAGGATGATGCAAGTTGCCCATGTGACGCAACATTACGGGTGTTAGAGACGATCATTAGATCAATTAAAGAAGGGACACAATTAGGAAAATGATGAGTCGTTGAAAGAGGCAGGATATGGAGGTTATAGGATATCAAAAGAGATTCAAGCTTTCGGGAACGGGAGTTGTTTTTAACCATGCAAGTATTTAGGTCACCCATCAGTATGACATGGTCATAGGATGGGCAAAGGTCGTGGAGGACTCCATCTAAGTCACCGAAGTAATCAATATTTTGATTTGGGCTGTAAAAGACACCAAGTAAAAGTTTCGTGTGTCTAGTGACCACTTCAATGACCAGATGCTCTACTGATTCAGAGTAGTATGAAGGGGAGGTACTGACTACCTTGTAGGGTATATCCGCACGCAGATAAATTGCTACGCCTCCACCACCCTTACCGATCCTGTCGTTGCGAATGAGGACGTAACCTGGCAATGCGTAATGCGTGGAAGGAAGGGAAGGTTTAAGGAAAGATTCTGATATTAGCAAAGCATCCACATTCGTAATGCTAAATGAAGCTAGGAGGTCGGAATGGTGGGCAGGAATGCTTTGAGCGTTTATGTGAACAATTTTTAAATTGGATGGATTAGCGTGAGATATAAGATTGAGTTGGTCATGCAAAGTCAGTGTGGCCGAGGAAGAACTATCTGCACTTGAAAAACTACATGAAGAGGATGAGCAAGTAAAGTAATCGTCGTCGAGATCTGTAATTATATTATCCATGTATAATTAGAAATAAATAAAAGTGTATATATTATGGAAAATAATAAATAAATATTATACTAAGAGCTAAATTCTAAATTTAACTACCTATAATCTAACCACAAACTCACCAATCACATGAGTACTGGTAAAATACAAACACAACACAAACATTACAAAAGAAAAAAATATAAAGAATAATAAAAACAAAATAAAAACAAAAAGAATATTTTCTATCTATGTTTAAAAACTAAAACTAATGTTTGCACTGGCAATGATTATGACGGCAGCAATGACATTGGCATGACATAAACATCAATGTCAAATGAATGAAATGACATTTAAGTAAACGTAGGAAATGTATACAAACAAACAATTATAAATAATTGGAATTTACTCCTACCGCCAAAATTTTACGGAAAAAAAAATTAAAACAAGGGTATTGTAAATGGACGGACATAATGCTTACTAACAAGATAAACCGTGCAAGTTGAGTAGTGGTTCCGTTAAAAATAAAAAATAAATGTGTATACTTGCAAGATTCACTGCCGACGTCGGGTTTTTCGAGGAGATTTAGTGACGGTGGTCAAAGTATCCACAGGCGCAGGTGTCGCATCTTCTTTGCTGGCTGGAAACTGCGAAATCAGTTCATTGTATGCCTTCATGGTTTCGATCTTTCTACGCGATTTGTCGGGAAGACTGACAACAATTTTTCCATCGGCAGACCAGCAGTTTCGAATGCCGAAGTGTGACCGGCATGAAGCGAATATTTTCTGCCTAGTTTTAGTCAAGAACTCTGATACTGTTACTCCTGATCCTTTAAGTGAAGTCTTGCTATCCCAGACTTGTTGACGCTGCTCCAGAGCATGAAACCGCACAAGTATAGGTCTTGTTTTGCCTTGCACAGATCCCCCCAAACGATGGCATACCTGTAAGTGTTCCTGTTTGATGCTAGACAACTTCATTTGGTTGGATAATAATTGGTGAACAACAGCATTCAAGTTTTCACTCTTGTTTTCAGGGACACCATGGAGTAGCAGAACCTTTCTACGCATAATTGTCTCATGCCTGTCCAATCCAAGAGAGATGAATTCTAATTCTTGTTTTAATGTTGAGAAGATTTGCCATATCATTGATTTGAATTCTTGAAAATCATTTGACAAAGAAGCCAGATCAGGAAGCGCAGTGGAGGCTGCAGTGGTTTTCTTCAATCTGTTCTCATACTCAAGCATACGTGATTCAAAAAGTTTACCAAGTGCTTCTAAGTTATTGTGTTCCATTTTGAGAGGGTGATTTAGCAATGGGTTTTAATGTGATTTGTAGTAATATGATAGGAGAATTTTGTGAGTAAGTGATTCTTGGTAAGTCTTGCAGTTGATCAATACATTAGATTATAGCAAAAATTATAAATTATATAATTAAACAAATAAAACTTAAGAGCACACTAAAATTGCTTGTTATCTCAGGGACTAGTTAACTGTAAATAATAATGATATGAACTAAAATAGTCGCTCAAGAACATACTCACATCAATGGACATAGTCTAAAATAAACAAGGGTTATTTTATTTTATATTTATTTATTATTTTTGTTATGGCGTGTGTAGCAAATTGTGTACAGATTTCAGTGCCTTCTGTTAAATTTATTCCATAAATTGATTGCATCCTTTGATTCTTTAAATCAAATATCGGTAAACCCCGGGATGCCGAAGCGAATAACTTTGTGAAATAGGTTAATCCTCGTTTAGGTGAGTAGAATGGGCTGAAAAAAAGGCCCTTTTCTCCAATTTAGGGAGAAACATCATGAAATAAAAATACATTTATGTTTTTCGTTATTCCATATCAAGTCAGGACTAGTTTATAGTGCAATAGCGGTGTACGGGCTACGCACCGCACATAATATTTAGATCAGCACTTTACTTTATTCACTTCATTTTAAATCAATAAATCTAAGGCAGTTTGTCATCGGCTAACAAGACAGTCGCGCGTACTCATCCATCCCCACTTTTTAGCTGTTTAATTTTATCAGTTTAAGTTAATTAGTTTTAATAAATTTTAATATCAGACAAGCAGATTTTTATCATTTAAATTATAAAAGTTTCGGTGTAAAACGAACAAGTGGTTTGATTTTATTCAGAGTTTGTCATCAGTTCAATTTTTTTTTGTTCCCCTCCGCGGGAAGGGCAGGAGGATAAAAATGCCCTGACGCATACTCTGGCGCGATTCCAGAGTTATGTGGGACTCGTCCCGACGCCTACCAGGACCATACCCACTAAAAACCCCCTGTCGGCTCGTGCATTTTTGCCACTCAGCCTTCAGCTGAGCGACGGCCAATTGGAGAAAAAGGCCACGCTAGCGGGGCCCAGAAGGGGTCACCCGCTGGGATTACATAGCACTGAAGGTGCTCAAAGCACTGAAGGTTAATACATAGCACTGAAGGTGCTCAAAATGAAAATCAATAATTAAAACAAAAATTAAAAAATGCAAAATAAAATATAATTTATTTATTGGTCCAAACATGATAAAAAGTCATAATACAATTTACATTCCTTGCTAGTTAATACATATTTTTGGTCAAATTTAAAATTTAAATTAAATAAATAATTATACGTTAAAATTATACTACAAATAAAACGCTAAATCTAAACTTGAATGCATTGAGGGCAACGTAGCCAAAAGGCTGGCTGAATTACCACGCTGGATCGCTATAGAAATTCGTTGTGCGAGGTAGGTGCCAGCCTTCGGGTCACGAGTTTCACTCACCAATCGCCTCGCTAGGTCCGAAAAAAGACGATGAGCACCTTGTAGCGTAGTTTCAATAAAACACAAAATTCTCTTCTGTGTTTATTTTTTCGGTAAAATTTAAAATATACAAAGATGCCTGTAAATACAAACAGAAAAATATAAACAAAATTGAAATAAAAAATAGTCACACAAAATAGAACAGAAATATTAATACAATTAAATTTGATCTGAAAAGAAAAAATAACAATAAAATAAATTTTAATGAATGAGAATCCTTACCAACAATTTTGGCTACGCACACTCGTGAACGTAAAAAATAAATATAGGTTTCTTAAAAAGAACTTTGATTATCGATAATAAAATATCTTAACTATGTAATTTGGAATAATAAACTCGGAAAATAATAAATAAATAGATTCAAGTTGCTTTGATGGATAATTTTTCGTGACTGACTTGTCAAATCAAAACATTGCCGTTCTCCGACACTACGTAATTCCTAGTTTAAAATTACGTCGGGAACAACAAAAAAATAAAATTTACTGACAAAAAGAGGTCGAAATAGACAACCGTCACAACCTTGTCCCCAGGACCCCATGGTTTCAACGCCAAAAGCCTCAAAAATATACCCGCTACCCAAATTCTTATATTTTCTACGTTTAAGGCTTTCAGCGTTATTAGCAGCAGAACCAGATTGTATACTAGTTGTGGAAAGATGGGAAGCCGCGAGAGTGTCTACGCAGGTTGCATCCCACACCAGCGGCCTACCCATCCTCCACGGGACCAGAGTCATACCATCAGGTCGCTTGCCATCATCACGCAACAATCCTGACGGTTCAAGAACCGAGGGAGTGTTGGAGGTAACAAGAGCCCGATGGATGATGTCATTTAAACTGGCATGGCGAGATATTCTGCCACCGCTGCGAGAACATGAAAGGCCATGGCGACCGAGCTCATCGACCAACACGCCACAGCGGCAGCGGTGTCGAGCACATAATTTTATCCCTAAGCGTAAACTACAGGCAAGCCTAAAGCTATGGTTGTCAAAAAGGGTTCCCAAGTTAGACGACGGAAGCGCCTGCAACCATAGCCCTGACTCCCACGAACCCACCGCTAGCAGACGAGCGCGCTCTGTTAAATTAGGCGTATTTAAGTGTTTGTTCCGCTCTAAAATACAAAGCACGTCGTCCCACTGACGCTGTGATGCGGGATCTTGTGGAACTGCTGAACTGTTTGATAAGATATTCCAGTGCATTTCGGCATCCGAAAGATGAGAAATTTCGCCCGTAAAAGAAGAGGAAAGAATGTTATTGATAATATCTTTATTACCGTAAATCGAAAATAAAAAGGCTGGCAAAGCTAGAGAAGAAATTTTTCGAGTTCCTAAACCACCGAAGCGCACTGGTAAACTGGCTTGATCCCAGGAATTATTATCAAAATTTATGTTCAGAATATTCGAAAGAGTTGATTTCATTTTTTCATCGAGAACCGAAAGTAAATTTGGGTGTTTCCAAAATTGTGAGCAGCGAAGATAATAAATTAATTTTGGCACGAATAAGCAATGACGTAAAATGTAAAAGGCCATATGTGTATTAATTTGTGAAAGCCGGGAATAACTTTCTGAAAATTTTGAAATTTTGTCAATTATAAAGTTATGAAAGGAGTCATCGAAAATTGGTGAATCTAGGAGCCGAAGGGAAGATTTCTCTATTACAGTGATGCCGGGGGCAATTGATTGAAAGGCTTGAATAATGCTTTCTTTATTCTTACAAAAGTCGGTAATAAATAGCTCACATTTACCAAAGTTTAATGTGAGGCCAATTTTGGCGAACTTATCAATCAAAAGCTTCAGGTCATCGAAAACGACACTTGAATCTCCCCCTAAGGTTCCGTCGTCAAGATACCAAACGTTAAATTTCGAATTTAGTTGTTCAATAATAGGATGAATACCTAAACTAAAAATAGCAGGGCCTAACGGGTCACCTTGTTGACAGCCCACCTCTGATGATATGTGATGGTCTCCGTACACCAGAAGAGATGGCTCGTCATAACATTGATGAAGGAAATTAAATGCTTTGGGCAAGTGCTTTCTTACTTCTGTCAACAGAGTTCCTCGCTGTAAAGAATTAAAAGCGTTTTTAACATCCACCTTCAAAACAACCTCACCTCCTTGACAATCGAGAAAAGTCCTCAAAGAATGTACGGCCGCTTCACAGCCACCTCTGGTTCCAAAACCTAATTGTTTGGGTTGAAAATACCTCGCCAAGTGACCATAGGCAAATCGACAAGTGACTTTAGCGGCAAGGCGGCGCAAAGTACTTCCAACTGCAATTGGCCTGATTCCACCATCTTTTTTCTTAAGGGCAATCAGGTGGGCCCCGTACAATATTGGCCTTATTTTATTGAGGACTTTTCCTGAAATGAGAAGATTTATTAGAGCTGTTAATTCTTGTAAAAGTTTTTGACCGGTATCACCATTAGCACTAGAAAGAAGATCTTTAAAGTGCTGGGGCGTAAGACCGTCGAGGCCTCCAGCTGAGCCACATTTAAAAGAACTAACAGCCCCGAGGACATCTACAGCAGACGCTTGTAAGGAATCCTCTTCCGTGGAAGTAAGATCCAAAGGATCAAATTTTGCCGTCGAAGGTGGATGTTTACTAATCAAACAGTCCAGTGTCTCTTGATTACGAGGCGCTACAGCATCACTAGAAAAAAGGATTCGAGAAGCCCCACTGAGGTCACCGTCTGAAATTTTTGATTCTATTTTCTTACGTAGATTAAAATTTTGATTCCAAGAAGGTTTGCCAATAGTTGTTAAAAGGGGTCGACTGCAATTTTGTTTAATAGACTTAGTTAAGGAAGTAGATTTTGATTTAACATGCAAATATGTGTAAGAAAATGTAAAAAGTTGTTCCCAAGATTGTGCAGAATTGTTTGATACCACATCATGGATAACCTCAGTAAGTTTTTCAGCAACGGTTATTCTAGCCCCTCTCGGTATTCTTTTAACTAAGGGAAGAGAATTTTTTAAACAGCTTAGGTGTTTCCAAAATAAAGAATTTGGGTTATCATTAGTATCGGGAGACGCATTCAAACTTTGACGACAAGGGAGAGAGGCTGGAACTGATTGGGATTTATGTTTTTTAACGGTATGGATTTTTAAGCCCCTTTGGCCTCTAAAAAAGTGAGGCTGAGGACAAAGCGGGCATCGTACAAAACTTTCTAGTGACGCTGCATTGTGAATAGTACAATTGGAGAGTGACATGCACGTACCTTATATAATATAATGTAATATCCTTAATTTCTATACTTTGTACAGATGTTTATAAAATAATAGAGTTTTAAATTCTCTTTCTGAGCACTGCAATCACCATACAAATTGAATGTACCACTTCACTTTCATAATGCACAAATAGGTAGACTTTAAATGGGAACTCAAAAGGGAACCAAATATTTACAAAAAATTTCACAAAACAATTGTCAGGAGGGAAGCAGCGGCCATTCCGCGCCGGCGCGCGGCGCTCTTTCAACGCCGAGGGCACAGGAGAAAATCTTCTTCCTTCCACAAAATGGTCTTAAAAGTCAATTTGTGGTACCAAAATGTATGTTATTTACCAGAAAAATTTTCAATTTTTTCCAGGAAAAAAGTGTAAAAATAAATTAAAATTGAATTAATTCGCATTTACGTTAGAATTAGGATTTACGTTAGAATTAGAATTTGCGGCCAGAAGGGCTTCTGAAAGAAGCAGAAGGGTGGATGAGTACGCTTGCGCATTCCTAGGCCTAGCGACTTTGAACTTCGAATATAAGACAGGAGTAGTATATGAGACTGAATCACGAACTAGAGGATTGGGATGGGTTTCGGAGCGTTCGAAGAACGCTTCAGAGAGTGTTTTGAGATGTTGTTGTACTGTAGGCAGTTCAAGATCTCTATGCAAGTCCGCGTTACGCACGTACCACGGTGCGCTTATGGCCCTGCGGCAAAAGAGGTTTTGAACTACCTGCAGTTTGTGCAGGAGGGAGGGTTTGGCGTGGGCAAAGATTGGCGAGGCATACGTCATGACGGGTCTAACGCAGACCTTGTAAAGTGTACGTTTGTTTCTGAGAGACATTTTACTTTTTCTACCTAACATGCTATTTAGGCGGCCTAAGTAGTGACGAGCGAGTTTCGAAACTCTTTCGACGTGTGGCTTGAAAGAAAGCGTCGGATCTAATGTGACGCCTAAGTATTTAGTACTGCGCTTCCAGGGGATGGGAATGCCTAACATTCGAACGTGGGGATCGCCAGCGGGACGACGGCGTTTGTGGTCGAAGCGCAACGCAGAACTCTTTTCAGGGTTCACATCGATGCGCCATTTTTGAAACCATACACCAAGGGCGTTTACGGCCTTTTGGAGTCTGGTTACAAGGTGCCGAATACTGTGGCCTTTGGTATAGAGTGCGGTGTCGTCGGCAAAGAGGGCGAGTTCGAAGCCTTTCGGCGGGATGGGAATGTCGTTGGTGTACACGGTGTACAGCAGAGGGGCGAGGACTGAGCCTTGAGGGACTCCAGCCTTTATGGGACGAGGCGCAGAAAACGTGCCTTCGTGTTTAAATCGAAACGTACGGTCTTTGAGAAACGACGCTATTAACCTGACTAGGCGATCCGGTAAGCCTATTTTGTAGAGTTTATAAACGAGACCGCTGTGCCAGACTTTATCGAAAGCCTTGGCTACGTCAAAGAAAACCGCGACTGTTTTATAACGACGCGGATAGAAACCGTCAAGTATATACTCGACGATTCGGTGGACTTGCTGAGGGCAGGAGTGTTTAGCTCGAAAGCCGAATTGATGGGGAATAATGAGAGGATCGCCATCCGTTGGAAACAGATGGTTCCGCATTCGAGAGAGTATGACTCTCTCGAGAAGTTTAGACATTGCCTTGAGGAGGCTGATGAGTCTGTGATTAGCCGGGACGTTCAGAGTTTTGCCTGGCTTGGGAATGCCTATGACTGTCGCTTCTTTCCAAGCTTTTGGAAAGTAGCTATGGTCGAAGCAGGCATTGAAAATGATAGCTAAAAAGGTAAGCATCTGGTGAGGTAGGTGCTTAAGTGCGTGGTTGGAAATTCCATCCGCACCCGGAGCCTTTTTGGACTTTTGATTTCTAATGAGAAGCAAGATTTCGTCATTAGAGACTGTGACAGGGTCGGCGGTGATGGGGAGAGAGTCTCTGCGAAGGACTTCGTCCTCCACCGCCTGGATGTGTGAGGGATCGGCAGGTTGCGTGCTGGGCGAGCATTGTGCGGCAATGCTGTCAGCGAAGCATTCGGCTTTCTCTTCGACTTCAAAGGCAGTAGTGCCATCGGGACGAGTGAGAGGAGGAACGTGAGAAGCGGTGTCTACGCGTAAGGCTCGGGCCATGCTATAGTACGCTTGGTGGGACGGAGAGATATTCGCCATGAGATCGTTCATCTGAGCGTCTCGGAGTTCCGCGAGGCAAGACCTAACTTTACGTTGAAGCTGATTCGCAGCTGTTCTATAGGCGGGCGTGGGATATTTCTTGGCTCTCCGGAGAGCCGCGTTCTTAGCTTTAATAAGATTGCTAACGGCTAGGGGAAGCGTGGGTTTGCCTTGCTTAGCAACCTTTTCGTTGTCACTGATGGCTGATTTGATAGCATCAGTGAGAGAATTTACTAATGAATCAATTTTATCCGGGCTATCTAATTGTGCGGGAGAGATCGCGAGTGGAGAGTTCGGAGCCTCTAAGGCTGAAACTAACGTATTTTTAAAGCCTTTCCAATTGGTAAAGGTCTTAGGAGATGAGACGTCATCGTTCGGCGGTCCTAGCACGAGGGAGACGGGGCGATGGTCGGAGCCTAGGTCATCGAGAGGTTCGATAGACCTGAGGTCGAGGTTGATTCGCTTGATTATTGCAAAATCGAGGATATCAGGAGAGTGGTTCGGGTTGTCGGGATAGTGGGTGGGAGTGATGGGGGAGATGACATCTAAGTCAAGTGAATTTGTGATGGCGAGGAGAGCTATACCGCTGGTGTTGGTTGATAGGCTCGTCCAGTCAGTATGTTTGGAGTTAAAGTCTCCGAACATAATGACTGAATGGCCGAGGGCGAGAATGGCCTCAAAGTCGCTGCGGATTGGTCTGGTACCACTAGGTATGTAGACTGAAGCTATGATGATGGTCGGATGACCATTCATAGCCAATCTACACACAGTGGCTTCCATGTTGAGGAGAGGAGGGGTAGGGAGAGGGCAGCAATGGAATCCTCTTTTGTAATAGATAGCAGTGCCGCCGAAACCGTCGGGGTCGGGCCTGTCGTTACGAATAAACGCGTACTTAGGTATAGCGAATCCCCTGGAGCGGTTTGGAGTTAGCCACGTCTCTTGAAGAAGCAATAAGTCTGGCTCGTTGTTCTGAAGGAACAGTTTGAGCTCAGGAAGGTAAGTATTAAGGCTACGAACGTTAAAAGAAACTAGGGTTAAGCCCTTGGGTTTGATACGACCGGACGCGGGATTTGCGGGTCTAGACATTATTGTTATGGCCTGTGCCTCAACATAGATGTTTAAAGTAATGTTAAATTGATAAATGTTTTAAAGTAGTAGTTTGAGATGGTTAAAGGGAAACACGACTGTTTCGGACGAGTTGTTTAATGTTAATGAAAATCACAATTACAAAATAATAAAATAAATAATTTGTTGCGTGTTTGCGTAGGTAAGCGGTGTTCGGTTACACCGAACATATTCCCCACCAGCATAAGATGAGACGGATTCGCAGCCGGATGCCCAAAGATGCCGCTAGTCTTCTCTGAACACCAATTTCCGGAACACTGGTTCTTTGTTATTTTTATTTCTTTCATTTCCACTTCCTCTTGGGATGTACTTCCTCCAGCTGTTTCCTTAACTGTTGAGTTGGCCTTCCAAGTTCTTCTCGCGCGGCGGCAGCTCAATATCACGAAGGTAAGTATAAGAACGCTGACTATTGCGTATATTATAGTGTAATGATGAATGTCATGAGGCGAGATTTTTTGTTCATTCTCATAAGTCTCGCTTGCTTTCAGTTCTTTTATCTTAGACTCAATCTCTCTGTGTAATTGAGTCTGTTCTGAGTGTGTTTTATTGGATAACGAATATTTGTCGATGGTAATATTGATTATGTGACTTATGGGAGCCACTTCCACCTTTTCAATATCGAACATAATATCTAATCGACTCAAGTGGCGTTTATGTCCATAAATCGTAAAATCCGTAGTTTTGATAATGCAATTCTCTTCTAATGAAATAATATTCGCAGCGATCAGCTGGTGAGCTGTAACTCGATCTCCACATATTGTACGTAAGTAACATTCCGAGCAACAATAATAAAAATAGGTATTTGTCTTCATTAAGCTGCTCCACTTGTTTTTGCACGCGGCGATGCTTGTTTTGCAGTTATTATTTTCATCCAGGACGCACAGATCCTTGTCTGATTTATATCTGTAAATAGGATGTTGAGGATTGCACATGTATGTTGAAGAGTCTCGTATTATGCATTTTTGTAAGTTATCTATCGTTAATGAGAGGTAATTATCTTTCTGTAAATTAATTGCAATATATTCTGAAGTTGATACGATAGAATATGTTTTTTCTTCGTGGGTTTGAGGTATCGCAATTACGTGATATAATTCGTAGGTATCTCTGCTAATCAAGGGAATTTTCACTTCAAATATAAAATAGTTTTTAGTCATTCTTGCCTTGATTTTTAATAATTTGTAGATAGATTGAATTTCACTGTAGATATTTTCAATAGGTAATATTATGTCTGAAGATAATAATCCTGAAATTATGTTTAACTGTTCTTGAAGTTGTTTTGGCGTTAATAAGTGCAGATTAAATCGACCTTGATAAACATCTGTAACTGTGTCCAAGAGCATACTTTGGACAGTTTTTAAGTTTTGAAGTATGCTGATTGCTGAGATAGCAGATATTGTAAAGTCTTGTTCCTTGTTTATTTCCTTGTATGCATTCTCTAATGTCTTTACCGATGAATCCAAGCTGTTTAGGTGTTTGTTTACAATTTTATGTTGTTTTGACATAATTTCTTCTGATCTTTTTATAATATTGTACTCAGATTCGACGATAGATGTCTGATTCAACCATAGGTTTTTTAGATGAGCTTGATTTTGTTTAATTAATTCAATATCTTGGGTATATTTTTCTGCGAACTGTTGATCTAGCACCCCAAACAAACTGTTAGCTATGGAGCCCACAGCGTTGATAAGTCCTCGCTTCGATCTTTGTTGGGTATCGCTGAAGTGCTGAGTCATCAACAGCTGATTGTAATACTGTAGTTCTGTATATTCATGGCGCAGTTGTGGCGTTACTAAGTTACATTTATCGTTCGCTCCTAAGTTACGACATGTTATTTCAAGGTAATTGAGTAGTTTTTCGAATGCCATGTTTCCGTTTATGTAGGGATCCATATTGTAGTAAGTTACTAAAGTCCATTGGTCTCTTAAGAGCTGCATTTTCGCTAGCGGGTCGAAATATAAGCTTTGGTTTTCATGTAATTTTGTGATAATATCAATCTCTTGGGAATTCGATATTAATGTTGTAAAAAATAATATTGCCATTGTTATGTTGTACAAGGTAGAGTTAGGTTTTTTAGTTCTTCGTTTTTCTTGGGTATTTTCGTTTTTGATTTCGATTTCTTTTTCAGGTGCAGGTTGCAGCGGCAACACAGAAAGTTTGACGATAGGGCGTTTCAGGTATCCGTTTGCAGTTTTCAGGGTAACGACGCGCGTGTATCCATCACGACCCGGGTGCAGCTCGACCACGCGGGCCATGGGCCACCTTCCAGGAGGTAAGTGTTCATCTTGTATTGTTACTAAATCACCGACTTGTATGCCCTTTTGCGGTTGTAACCACTTTATTCTTGCGGTGAGTTGCGTCAAGTATTCTGCCTTCCACCTCCTCCAGATTTGTTTAAACGTTTCGTTCGTTAGATGCCATCTGGTTCTAGCATCTTCTGCTGTTTCTATGACTGTTACATCTGCTCTACCGTACATGAAGTGCGCTGGTGTTAAGTAATCTAAATCATTGATATCCTCGGTGAGCGCACACAAGGGCCTGGAGTTTAAGCAGGCTTCAAGCTGAGCAAGTATTGTAGAATATTCTTCAAATGTTAAGCGCTGTTCTCCTATTACTCTTTTTAGGTGATACTTCAAACTTCGTACTGCTCGTTCCCATAAGCCTCCAGCACTAGGCCATGAGGGTGCATTGAAGTGCCACTGTATGTTCATGGATGATAAAGTGTCCATGAAATGATCGTCGTAAGTTTGTTTCAATTTCTCGTATTCTTCTTGTAGATTTCTGTTGGCACCGACAAAGTTGGTTCCACAGTCACTGTATAAGTGATGTGGGGCTCCACGACGGGCTGACATTCTTCGCAGGGCCGCCAGAAATGCCGAGCTTGTTAAATCTGTCACTAGTTCCAAGTGTATGGCCTTTGTAACCATACAAATAAACAGGGCTACATAACCTTTCAGGGTTCTTGCGTTTCTTGTTTTGTTAGCTTTGATTTCAACGAATCCGGTGTAGTCTATCCCGGTGTGGAAGAAAGGAGGAGCAGGCTCCACACGAGCGGCGGGCAGGTCCCCCATGATTTGGTGTTCTTTGTTTGGATTGTTTTTTGTACAGGTAATACAGTTTCGTAATCGTTTCTTTACAGCGTTGTTTCCCCCAGGAATCCAGTATTGTTGCCGAAGGCACGCCATGGAGAGACGTGGACCTCCGTGGAAGGTAAGTAGGTGGGCTTCATCTATTAGTAAATCGGCGAGTCTGCTGTCCCGAGGTATTATTTTTGGATGCTTCATTTCCATGTTTAATGACGAATTTTCTAATCTTCCTCCGACCCTTAAAATTCCAAGATAGTCAATGAACGGATTCAAATTTAATATTTTGCTATTCGAGTTAATAGTTTTATGTTTGTTAAAATGCATAATTTCCGTTCTAAATTCATTTTGTTGCACGTTCTTTATAATAAGCAATTTTGCGGCCGACATTTCTTGTAATGTGAGATAGCTTGGTAATTGTTTACGCTTAGGTACAAATGTTCTTAATAACCAGGCTACAATTCTTGTAACTTTATTGAATGAACTAAATTTATTCAATAATTGATAAATTATATTATCTTTTTGTTTCTGTATTACGTTTGTTTGTTTCAATCTGATTTCTTCATTCGTAGTGTATGTTATTTTTGATTGCATTTGTTCTTCGTTAAACGTCGACAGCCAGGCGGGGCCCTGCCACCATAAGAAGTTATTTTTCAATTGATTCGCATACAAGCCGCGGCTCGCGGCGTCAGCCGGGTTTTCGTTCGATTTTACATAGTGCCATCGATCTTTTGATATTGTATCGCCTATTGTTTTTACTCTGTTAGCAACAAATGGCTTCCACCGGGAACTCTCTCCTTGTAGCCAGCCAAGAACAACCATAGAGTCCGTCCAGCCATAGATTTCTAGTTGATGTTGAGTTAATGCTTCCTTGATTTTATTAATAAGTTTTGATAGTAAGTATGCTCCACTTAACTCTAGTCTGGGTAATGTTATAGCTTTCTTGTGGGGCACGAGCTTTGTTTTTGCGGCAACCAAGGTCAATCGTGTTTTATCTTTGATCCTGGCGTACACCACACACGCGTATGCGTGAATCGACGCGTCACAAAATCCATGTAATTCTATGATGTCATTCTTGTGACATAACAACCATCTAGGTATTTTGTATTCATTGATAGTTTGAAGTTCTGATTTTATGTTTAACCATTCTCGTTCTATTTCAGATGAAACTTGTTGGTCCCATTTTATATCTTCTTTCCACAGGCGTTGAAATAATAGTTTTAGTTTCATAGATAGTGGGGCCAGCCATCCTAAAGGGTCGAACAGTTTTGAAATATCCGACAGCAGGCTACGTTTTGTTAATTTTGAATTGTTTTCAGGAATGTTGTACTGGAAGGTGAAATTATCTGCGGTAGGATTCCAACATAACCCTAATGTTTTTGAATTATTTTCAGTTTTAAAGTTGAATATATTGTCTTGACTAGTACTGCGCTCCAACTTTACTTGTTCTAACAATTGTTTTTCGTTCGACGACCACTTTCTAAGATTAAAGCCGCCGGCCTTCATGAGTAAGTTTAGATCAGAGATAAGTTTCTTCCCTTCTTCTTTTGTGTCGGCGCCGTGTACAAGGTCATCAGATGCCAGCCTCCTCAATGTCATCATGGCTAAGAATGGTGCAGCCCGAGTTCCGTAGGTAACCGTTGTTAAAGTATATGTTTTAATAGGTTGATTAGAATCTTCTCTCCAGAATATTTTTTGGTATCTTTGATCTTCGTCTTTCAGTAATATCATTCTAAAGAATTTTTCAACATCCGCAGTGAAGGCGTATTGGTATTGTCTCCATCTTAGTAGTAGTGTTTGTAAATCTATTTGTAAGTTTGGTCCCGCATACATGTAGTCATTTAAGCTGCAACCCTTGTTTGTTTTATGGGAAGCGTTAAACACTACACGATATTGGGTAGTTAATGAGTCGATGCGTTCTACACCATGATGAGGAAGAAAGTATTCTGGAGTTTGATTACAGGTGAATGGTTTCATATGTTGTAATATTTCATATTCCTTCATGAATGATTTGTAGTCGTTTGATAGTTTAGGTATTTTGTTAAATTTCTTTTCCAGGCTTCTAAATTGCGCCAGGGCTGTTTGTTTCGAAGATCCCAGATCATTCTCGATATTTTCTTTCAGTGGTAACCTGACCTCGTAGCGACCATCCTCGTTTCTTCTTATTGTTTCGTTGTAAAAGTTAATGCATTGTTGTTCTTCCAGGGATAATTTTGATTGTTCGCTAATTTCTTCAATTTCCCAAAATTGTTTTATCTCATCCAGGTTATGTAGTATGACGTTGCATTGATAAGTTACGGTGCTTCCACATAGTAACCATCCAATTTTTGTTTGTTGTGCAATAGGCTGTGATAGGCCTTCTCCTTTGATGATGCCGCCTTGCACTATTTGTGAGTAAATCTCAGCTCCCAAAAGTATGTCAACGGGGCGACTCACGTAGAACTCGGGATCGGCTAGAGCAATGTTTTCTATGAACGGCCAGTTTGGTTTGTTAAAGGTTTGGTTGGGTAAGTTACTTATTAAGTTGTTCACGATAATAACTTCCGTTTGAAAATTGAAGTCATTATGAATGGAATAACATTGTATGTGTAACATTCCTTTCCCGTTGTTTTCTCTTACTCCGACACCGAATACTGTTCCTTTGCATGGTTTCCTTTTTAATTTTAGTTGTTGCGCAGCTCGCTCCGTAATTAAGCTCACCTGCGAGCCCTGGTCGACTAGAGCTCTCATGTAGTGGTAAGTACCATCGTGACCTTTGATATTTAAAATTGCGGTTGATAATAGAACTTCGTTTTGTTGATTTTGTTCAGTTAAATTATTGTTAATTGTTGCGCTAGAAGACGGTGTATTCTGTTGTTCAATAAAGGCATCGTGTATCGTGGTGTTATGTTTCTTCATACATTTGCGGCATGTTTTCGTCGATTTACATTCATTTCCATTATGACTAAATAAGCAATTCTTGCAAACTCGGAGTTCTTTAATTAATTGTAATTTTTGTTCATTAGGTAATTCTAAAAATTTCTTGCAATTATAGAGCCCGTGTTCATTTTTGCAGAGTGGACATTTTACAGTAATGATGTTATATGTTGATTTCGCATTTTTATTTCCTTTGTTCCAATTATTGTTTGAATTACTTGGATAATTTGAAAATTTTCCATTTGAAGTTGAAGGTAATTGATGTTTTACGAAATGTTGTTTAGGTTGTAGATTGTCACTTTTTCTGCATGCTGATTCTAATGCTGTGAATTTTCCTTCCAGAAACTCTAAAAATTCACTTAAAATAGGTAGTTCTCGGCGGTTCTTTAGGGAGTCGATATATTCCGTGTGGGTCTCGGTGTCTAATTTCTGATCTAAGATATGTACAATCAGAGGGTCCCAGGTTATTATATCCACGCCTAAGTTCTTGATTGCGTTGAGACACTCTTGCGTAACATCATGCATGCGTTTTATTTGATTGACTGTTTGTTGTTTCATAGTAGGGAGGTCAAGAAGAATGTTTAAATGTGAAGAGAATATTAGTTTCTTGTTATCGTAGCGATGTGACAGTATTTCCCAGCATGTTGTGTAGTTATCGGAACTTATTGACAAATGTTGTATTAAACGTTCGGCTTCGCCTCGTATTTTACTCTTTAAAAATTGCATCTTCTGCGCGTTAGATAAACTCGGGTTATTATGTATAGCTTCCATAAATAAATCTTTAAATGACACCCAAGCGTTGTAGTTCCCGTTGAAAGTAGGAACTTCTAGAGTAGGCGTAGTTTTTTCTCTATGTTTTTGTGACCATATCCTGGATTTTATCGAACGTTTCAGAGTTTGATATTGATGTTCGTAGTTGCTGAATAATTCTTCCATCTCTAGATTTTCTCTGCCACTTAAATCACCCTCTATCTCCCAATGGAGGGAGTCTATTGTTTTCCAGCGGGATTCAAGTGACTTCAAAGTATCTTCAAATTCCCAGTTTTCTGTTATTTTGTCGATTTCAATGTAGTTCACAGTTCTTTGGAAAGCCTTGTAGTTGGCCGCCTGACGACGCAATTTTTCATCCAAGGCTCCGTTGATAACCGGAGTTTTGCTTCCTTCTTTTGCAGATTTTCCATAGCTACTCTTGTTTTCTTCGTTTGGCGATCCCTTAGAATCCGGGTGTTTGATGAGATGTATTGTTTTATGTATGTACATACTTCGAAGTAGAATTTCTCCGTGGACGAGAAGTGGTTTTCCTGGTAGTAAAGATGTTCTTGTTCTTCATTTTGTTTCAAAATTAAATAATTTGCACTGAAATCGCGAAACAAATTCGTGAGCTCCAGTAGTTTTGCGTTTGCTATTGCCTTTCTACGTTCGGTGTTTTCTTTCTTGAAGTTGTTAAATAGTTTTTCGATAGCTTCAATAAGCTCTGCTTGTTTGTTCAAAAGATGATCCATTGCTATTGTTGTAAAATATTGTTGTTGATCTCAAAATGTTCTTGAAAATGTTGTTGGTTAATGTTGTTGTTGTTGTTGGTTGCTGGTCTATCTAATAGCACTCCAGGCAAGCTCACAAGTGTGATATAAGCACCTTCTCAATTCGCTGGGGAGGTCCGCTTGTGGAAGGCCAGCGAACCGATTGCTAACACACTCAAAACTCACCAAAAGCACTTGTAGGCATCTACACACCATTTTATAATATCCAATACAATATAACATAACATATCTCATAACTTACACACATAAATATTTATTTACTATTTTTATTTACATTTATTTAACATTGAATATATTTGTCTATTATGATTATATATTATTTATTTTTATACACAGTTACACAGTACAGTTATCTAATTAAGTTTATTCATATTTAATCACCTATATTAAATACTACCGGTTTGTCGATGTTCCCTATCGATAAGATATCATCGATACCCAACTTATCGACTGCGCCTCAACTCTAATGCGCAATTTGTACATAACGTTATATACCGAGGCGCGACCGGCCGCGCACGCGCAGGTATCGTGCGTGCCGCCAGCCAGTCTTTGCATTGCTCTGACGCGGAGCGCACGCTTCTCGCTTGCCCGTTTTTACTGTCGCGATCTATTTGCCTTATGTATATTGACTTTTCTGCTAACTATTCTTATATATAAACTGTGCCTTTGTTAACTGTTGTGCCTAGTGCTTGTGCTTACTTCCTATTGCGCCTTCTGACTCTTTCTGTGTGTGTAAGGTCATATTATATACTTGTCGGATAATATACGTTGTGAACTTGTAAGTGAACTTTTACTTTATTTACTTCGCCTTACCGAAACTAACTACTATACCTAACACCATTACTACATTGGTGACCCCTTCAATGAGCATGGATAAGGAATTTCAAGACGCACGCGGACCGACCGCTTGTCCCAGCACTAGTGATGTGAACAAGTCGATAAATCAAGGCGATGTTTTTAGGGTTGGAATAAGAGTGCCACCGTTCTGGGCAGAAGAACCCGATATATGGTTCGCCCAAATAGAGGGGCAATTTGCCATATCTGGAATTACCAACGATGCCACAAAATTCAATTACGTTATTGGTCACCTTGATAACCAGCATTCCAGAGAAGTTAGAGACATCATAGTTGATCCACCAGCGACGAATAAATATGAAAAGCTCAAGACAGAGTTAATTAAGAGACTTAGCGCGTCGAACGAAAATAAAATAAAGCAATTGCTTATGCACGAAGAACTTGGAGACCGCAAGCCTTCTCAGTTCCTCCGCCATCTACGCAGTCTAGCAGGAGTAAATGTTCCAGACGATTTTATAAAGACAATTTGGATCAGTCGCCTTCCTCACGGTATACAAACGGTGCTCGCAGGACAACCAGCCACAACTTCTCTCGAGAATATGGCAGACTTGGCTGATAGAGTAAACGATCTCACCTCATCAACGCCAAAAGTTGCTGCCGTTAGCGATGCTATGCCTAGCTCAATTATTACCGATCTAGCAAGAGAAGTAGCTGAACTCCGGAAGCAGTTTGAAAAGCTGACGTCAGGCAAGCACAGAAGATCTCGTTCCCGCTCTGCCCGAGGTAATCGCAGTACTTCAACGCAGCGATCTCAATCCAACTACCGCAAGTTCCCGCTGTGTTGGTATCACGGCAAATTCGGTGAGAGGGCCAGCAAGTGCGTTCTTCCCTGCGATTACAAGTCGGAAAACTTCAAGGGCGGTCGGTAATGGCGGCTGACGACTGTCCTATCTCTGCCACTGGTCGCCTGTTCGTCACGGACCGATCCTCGAAGAAACAGTTTCTGGTCGACACTGGAAGCGACCTCTGCGTCTTCCCAAAGTCGTCTCTACGTGATCGTCGTTCTCGGACTAGCTATAACTTGTGTGCTACAAACGGTTCTAACATTTTTACGTATGGTTTTGTAACTTTAAATTTAGATTTTGGTTTACGTAGAAATTTTTCATGGCGCTTTGTCGTCGCCGATGTCACCAAGCCTATTATTGGAGTAGATTTTTTAAACTTTTATAATCTTGTTGTAGATTGCCGCAATAAGCGTTTAATTGATAATTTAACTTCCATAACTACAACTGCTACTCTAGATAAATGTACGAACATCTCTTCTGTTAAAGTAGTGACTGGCGACACGCGATACCACAAAATCCTTGCTGAGTTCCCTGAAATTACACGACCAGCCGGTAAACACCATACAATACCACACAACACAGTTCACCACATACGCACGACACCAGGACCCCCAGTTGCCTCACCTCCTCGACGCCTAGCTCCTGACAAACTGAAAATTGCTAAGTCCGAATTTCAGTGCATGATGTCTAACGGTATAGCTAGGCCCTCCGAGAGCCCCTGGTCGTCCCCACTCCACCTGGCACCGAAGAAGAATAACGGATGGCGTCCTTGCGGTGATTACCGTAAGCTGAATGCCCGCACGGTACCTGACAGGTATCCGATTAAGCATATTCATGATTTCACTCATAATGTCTCTGGCTGCAAAGTATTTAGCACATTAGACCTTGAAAAAGCATATAACCAGATACCTGTCAGTGCTGAGGATATACCTAAAACAGCCATTACGACGCCATTCGGACTATTCGAATTCCCATTTATGACGTTTGGACTTCGAAATGCTGGACAAACGTTTCAACGTTTTGTGGACGAACTGACCAGAGGTCTCGATTTCGTCTATTCCTTTTTAGACGATTTTTTGATCTACTCCCGGAGTGCAGCAGAGCACGAGGAGCACCTTCGCGAAGTGTTCAGAAGACTGAAGGACTATGGCATGCTGGTAAACACTTCAAAGTGTGTCTTTGGCGTCAACGAGGTAACATTTTTAGGGTATACAATTTCAGAAAGCGGATGTAGACCCCTAGATTCAAAAGTGCAGGCTATAAGAGATTTTCCTCCTCCCTCTAACGTGCGGCAGCTTAGAGAATTCCTTGGCATGCTAAATTTTTATAGAAGATTTCTTCCACGAGCAGCACAGATACAAGCTCCACTGCATGCCTTATTAACAGGTTCGGTAAAAGGATCACATCCTGTTAACCTTTCAGGGGATACCTTAGCAGCGTTCAATGCCTGTAAAAACAGCCTATCCGAGGCCACCTTGTTAGCTCATCCTGATTGCGCAGCCAAACTTGCTGTAGTTACCGATGCGTCGGATAAGGCCATTGGCGCAGTGCTACAGCAATTTAAAGATGATGCATGGCAGCCGCTGGCATTCTTTTCTAGGAAGTTGAGTCCTTCACAAACCAAGTACTCGCCTTATGATAGAGAACTACTCTCTATATATGAGGCAATTAAATATTTTAGGCATATGCTCGAGGCTAGGCATTTCGTTGTCTATACTGACCATAAGCCGATCAGTTTTGCTTTCCATGAGCGGAAAAACAACTGTCCGCCGAGGCAGTATAGACATCTAGATTTCATCTCCCAGTTCACAACCGATATCCGGCATATATCCGGCAAGGATAACGTAGTTGCCGACACCTTGTCACGAATTGAAGAACTGGGAGCGCCTATAAGCCTCGAGACATTAGCTCAAGGCCAAGTCTCTGACGCCGAATTGGAGAAACTGGTAAGTGAAGGCTCATCTCTTAAACTGCAAAAACTTTATGTCCCTGGAAGTCTGATTCCCCTGTACTGCGACGTCAGTACCCCAACTTCCAGGCCCTACGTCCCTGAACCCTTTCGGAAGCAGATTTTTAATAGTCTACATTCCTTAAGCCACCCTGGCGCCAACGCTTCAGCCAAATTAATATCTGAGCGTTTTGTTTGGCCAGGCGTAAGGAAAGACTGTAGGAACTGGGCCCGATCATGCTTACAGTGTCAGCGTGCGAAAGTGTATCGCCACGTGACAGCACCCCTCGGCAACTTTCAACTGCCCCGTGCCCGTTTTAAACAGATCCACATTGATCTGGTTGGACCCCTTCCCCTTTCTAATGAGTATCGGTACTGTCTAACGGCTGTGGATCGATTTACTCGATGGCCAGAAGCAGTACCTATCAAAGATATAACTGCAGAAACCGTGGCAAAGGCTTTGTTATCCACCTGGATAGCCCGATTTGGCTGTCCCACGGACATAACAACTGACCGTGGCCGCCAATTTGAGTCGGCCTTATTCCAGAGTCTGTCTAAACTTGCCGGCTTCGAGCACAAGCGAACGACAGCCTACCACCCGTCTTGCAATGGCTTAGTTGAGCGGTTTCACCGTCAACTCAAAGCGGCAATAGTGTGCCATGCAAACGACAGGTGGACGGAATCATTGCCATGGGTTTTGTTAGGTATAAGAACTGCATTCAAGGAAGACCTACAAGCATCCTCGGCCGAGTTAGTCTATGGGGAGCCACTAAGACTTCCTGGCGAGTTCTTTGAGCCTGTTGGTAGCGGCAGTACTGACACATCAGAATTCTCCACAAGACTCAGGAACTTCGCCGAACAGTTACGACCTGTAGCAGCATCCCGCCATGGTAATGCCCGAGTATTTATTTATAAAGAGCTTGACACTTGTGATTACGTGTTCCTCCGAGAAGACGCATCACGTGGTTCTCTACAGCCTGCATACTCTGGGCCACATAAAGTTCTTGCAAGAGGAGATAATGTTTTTAAAATTCTCCTCAAGAATAAAGAGACGACAGTATCCATAAACCGACTCAAACCGGCTTTCATACTGTCTGTCCCAATTAAAGACCCCGTTACAGAAATTCCACAAAACTATGTGACTCGTTCTGGACGTCGAGTGAGATTTCCCGATTTCTATCGCCCTTGACGGTCTCTGGAGGGGAGTGGTGTAGGCATCTACACACCATTTTATAATATCCAATACAATATAACATAACATATCTCATAACTTACACACATAAATATTTATTTACTATTTTTATTTACATTTATTTAACATTGAATATATTTGTCTATTATGATTATATATTATTTATTTTTATACACAGTTACACAGTACAGTTATCTAATTAAGTTTATTCATATTTAATCACCTATATTAAATACTACCGGTTTGTCGATGTTCCCTATCGATAAGATATCATCGATACCCAACTTATCGACTGCGCCTCAACTCTAATGCGCAATTTGTACATAACGTTATATACCGAGGCGCGACCGGCCGCGCACGCGCAGGTATCGTGCGTGCCGCCAGCCAGTCTTTGCATTGCTCTGACGCGGAGCGCACGCTTCTCGCTTGCCCGTTTTTACTGTCGCGATCTATTTGCCTTATGTATATTGACTTTTCTGCTAACTATTCTTATATATAAACTGTGCCTTTGTTAACTGTTGTGCCTAGTGCTTGTGCTTACTTCCTATTGCGCCTTCTGACTCTTTCTGTGTGTGTAAGGTCATATTATATACTTGTCGGATAATATACGTTGTGAACTTGTAAGTGAACTTTTACTTTATTTACTTCGCCTTACCGAAACTAACTACTATACCTAACACCATTACTACACACTAAAGACGGGTGAAGGACCATATGTTAAGGCCTGTGCCTCAACATAGATGTTTAAAGTAATGTTAAATTGATAAATGTTTTAAAGTAGTAGTTTGAGATGGTTAAAGGGAAACACGACTGTTTCGGACGAGTTGTTTAATGTTAATGAAAATCACAATTACAAAATAATAAAATAAATAATTTGTCGCGTGTTTGCGTAGGTAAGCGGTGTTCGGTTACACCGAACAATTATATTGCTTATTTACGAATTTATACAAAAAGAAAATAAAATTTATAACGAACTTAGAAGCGAGTGGTGTTCGGCTAACGCTAATAAACGCTCTTGAGGAGAGCGCCGGCGGCTCGCAGTTTGCGTGCGAGAACAGTAATTTCCGTAATGTCGACGTTTTGAATGACGTCGAACACGGTCTTCATGTCCTTAGCCAACGACGACTGAGGTGAAGATGACAAAGTGGGACGCGGCCCTACGGAAGCTACGGGAGCTGGGGTGGGTCGGGAAGGTGCAGGCGGGACGGCCGGACGCTGCCTCCAAGACAGAGCCTGAGAAGGGATCAGTTCAATAATACTATCTAATTTTATACATTTGATGACATGAGGTACAGGCACAAAGCCCGAGCTAGTTGTGCAATGTCAGCACTCGATGGTGTTTCCAATATACTCAGTGCACCGGAACCACTAACACTGACTTACATGAATCGACCAATCGGATAACTGGATTAGCTTCTGTCCTGCTTATCTAGGAGAATGATGATCCTATGGGTGGATGTTGTCCCAGCAGCCGCCGCGCCTCCTCGCGCAGCTAGGTGCCCTCATTCAGATAATCATTCGAGCCAACTAGTGCTAATATGAATTTAACAGCGGGCAGCGCGGGGCAGCGGACAGCGCAGGGCAGCGGGCGGCGCGGGGCAGTGGAGAGCGCGGGGCAGCGGTGGGCACGGGGAAGTGGAGGGCGCGGGGCAGTGGACGGCTCGTGGCAGCGGACGGCTCGTGGCAGCGGAGGGCGCGGGCTGCGGAGGTCACGTGGCAGTGGGCGGCGCGGGGCAGTGGAGAGCGCGGGGCAGCGGTGGGCACGGGGAAGTGGAGGGCGCGGGGCAGTGGACGGCTCGTGGCAGCGGACGGCTCGTGGCAGCGGAGGGCGCGGGCTGCGGAGGTCACGTGGCAGTGGACGGCGCGGGGCAGCGGACGGCGCGGGGCAGCGGACAGCGCGGGGCAGCGGACGGTTCAGGGCCGCGGACGGCGCGGTGCAGCGGATGGCGCGGGGCAGTGGAGATCGCGAACCAGCGGAGGGCGCGGGGAAGTGGAGGGCGCGGGGCAGCGGACGGCTCGTGGCAGCGGACGGCTCGTGGCAGCTGAGGTCGCGTGGCAGTGGACGGCGCGGGGCAGCGGAGGGCGCAGGGCAGCGGACGGCGCGGAGGAGGCCCTGCGGTCACGTGACCACAACTGACCGTTTCAGTAGGCCGGCCGTCATCGAAAGATACATATTCATATAACATCTGGATGTCATCAAATAAAATAGGATGGGCGCTACACACTTATTCGGGATGGCATGAATCGCCACAGTATATATATATATAGATAACTGTTCGTAAAAAGCCAATGTGCGGACTTGCGTGCAGCACAAACCAACGACTAATTGGCACTATCCTAAGACGTGTAGTCATTGCTTGGGCAGGTGTTGTTGATCAACAATATAGCCGAACCGAGTGTGGTCAGCTCTTGTTGAAGTACATTGAGCAACGGCATAGTACGCGTGGATGGAATCGTGAGATCGTGTTTTTATTTAAATTCAGTTTTAATTCTATGTTAAAGAATAACAATCAATGTGTCTGGAGTTGGTAGCATGATATGATTTTATGAATGTTAGTAGCCCAGGTTTGAATGGTATTTCGCAGTATCCAATGCTAACGTTTCATAATCAGTTGCCCATGTTCATCTCGGAGACCTCTTAAAGTTTTACATATAATTTATTACTGTGTAAAATGAAAACTGTTCCATTTATGTGCAAATAAATTAGTGAACAAAAATTCAATTTTAAATATTAGGGCAGGCAAACGTTCCAGATACAAAGCGCTTGCTGAGCTGCTCCTGTAAAACACGGACCATTGACTTTACTAGAAGAATGGAATTACACACAGGGAACTGCACACGTGGAGTTATCTTGGAGTATAAAACTTTTCTTTACTATTTAAACTACAATTTTCAATAGATTTTTCAGTCAAAGACTGTATATGAACAACACATTTAAAATGTGAAATAAAAAAGCTTTCAACGTTGTTCACGGTTAATTCAGAAGAAGCTACATAACCTACTTCATACGTACTCTGTTTCCGTTACAATAGTTATGGAGAACTTATCCTATCCCCACCACCGCACACAATATCTACATCAATATTCGAACGCAACACAAATACTTAAAGATATCCTCGGCCGCCGGCTCATCGATCAGTCTCGGTCTGCGTGCGTTCTCGAGCGCACGTCGATCGCAGACGCCTTCCCGCTCTTTTAGCCCACGCGCTAATTGAGCACCCAAATTTCACTGGTTGTTGTCGTAATATATAATTTCATTGTTGTATACCGTATTAAGTTTCTAACGCCGTTTTCACGGCGGACAGTGGCTCGTTAACCGTACTTCTAATAAGTTTCTAACGCCGTTTTCACGGCGAACAGTGGCTTGTTAACCGTACTTCGTGGAAATTGAGCTTCGTTGACGGGAATTCGTCGTTCCAGGACTTCAAGTGCCGTGTTCGAGTAATTTATCCGCGTCGTTCTCAACCGCCCTACTTCGTGTAGGGGTGGTTTTAGGAAGTTAGTCATCGTTGTTAGGTTCATATATTGTCCCTCCCCAACCCCTCCGCAAAGGCTTCTCTAAGCTCTGATGAGCTTATGAGGAAGTTACTTGATAGTACCGGTGCTGAAGGCATGTCTATAAATGCTGATAAGTATCGTTTCTTGGACTCTCTCATCCCACATATCATGGCGTTAATTCCCTTAAAGGCCCCTCAGGCCACCCCAGTCCCCCAGACCCCTCAGGTCTTAGGCCCTCCCGCGTCCCCTTCCTCCAGTGACATGGAGTGCGAAGTAGACGCCCCTCCGCGCCGCAAGCGCGCACCCGCGACCGAGTCATCCTCGGATGCCACCCCAACTGGCCCTGATGAGCCTCCCTCTTTCACCCTTGTTAATAAGCGCTCTAAGAAGCGCTCGAAACAAGACCCGGCGCAATCGGCGCCCGTTTCTACACCCCCTGCGGCGTCTTCAACGTCAGCTGCCCCGGTGTCTTCAACACCCGCTCCGGCCCCAACTTCTGTCAAGGCCAAGGTCCCACCACCCGTTTTCCTTCGGGAAAAGGGTAAATGGACTGAGGTCTCGACATTGTGCAATGAGCACAAAATCCATTATATCCGAGCAGCCAACTCGGGTGAATCTATTAAAATCTTAGTCTCGTCGATAGACGACTTTCGAGCTTTAACAAAGCTCCTCACCGATAAGCAATATGCTTATCACACTTATGCTCTGTCAGAAGAGCGTAAGATCAGAGCGGTACTCAGGGGAGTCCCGTTCGAATTATCGAACGAGGCTATCCTGGAGGATCTGCAGTCCCAAGGCTTCCCGGCACTCGCGGTGCATAAAATGCACAGCAAGTACGGGAGGCAACACCCTCTCGCTTTGGTGGTTCTCGCCAACGTCCCCAAGTCCAGGGAGATCCTCAAAGGGGTTAGCACTATATGCGGCCTCTCTGGGATCTCGATCGAGGCGCCTCATCGCCGCGGTCATCCCGGCCAGTGCCATCGGTGCCAGTTGTACGGGCACGCGGCGGCCAACTGCCGCGCACCGCCCAGGTGCGTCAAGTGCCTGGTCCCGCACTTCACTAAGGAGTGCAATCGCACTCCTGAAACTCCCTCTCCTCCCGATTGCGTGCTTTGTGGCCAGTCCGGCCACACCGCAAATTACAGGGGCTGCCCTCGTGCACCCCGTTGTATGCGCTCCAATTTCAAAAGGGCGGCACCCAAACAGGCCCCGCGCCTTTCTCAAGATAACTTTCCGCCGCTGCGTAGCCGGGTTCCTCCGGCTGCTAAGCCTATACAGCCCAGGCCTCCCTCAGAAAACTGGAGGCAGCGCCCCGCATCGAATCCCATCCCGGCTCCTCGCCCATACAAACTCACTCCTCAATCCTCCGTAGCAGACGATATGCGTATCGTCTGCGACGCTATAAGAAATGTCGATGTTAGTGAAATCGCAGTCTTAGCCCGTAAACTTAGGGCTTCACGTACTCCGACAGAGCGTTTGCTAGCTCTGGCGGAGCATAGTTCCCTTCTCAATTCATTATAGGTTCATTTAAATGAATTGATCCCTAAATCATGCTTCGGCCGACCTCTGCCCAGCCCCGGCTTCACCGGAGGCTGCCCAGAACGGCCACCAACTCATGTCCCTTTGAGCACCTTCAGTGCAACTTTCACTACAGGCGGAAGACCCGCTAGCGGGTCTCCGCCAGCGCGCCCAACTTCCCGACGGGTGTCGCTTCCGATGAAGGCTAACGGTAATAACTATAGCCAACAGGTGGTTTTTAGTGGGTAGGTGCCATTCTGGTGAGTCCCACATAACCCCCCCGCAGAGGAATTTACCTGCGAATGACGCATCTTCCACCTCCCTCCCGAGAGGGTGCCTCGGCACCAAAAAAAAAAAAAAAAAGCCGGCTCATTCCTAAATGTTTTCATTTGCATTTTCCGTGGTCTCGCAACGTCATCTTCTGGCACTTTGACAAATGAGCGCTGGGATTTCATTTTCCATACAGTTTGACTGATATTGAACTACACGTTACATATGAAGCTTACATGTACTTATGTGCTGCATACATCCGTGTACACATTACAAGCAGTACAGTTCGAAGTGACATCCCCAGGCACTCGCTGGAATGAAGCTGATGCATGTTTAATGAATCAATAAGACACGCTATCAAAAAAAAAATTTATTACCAAAGAGTTGCCAAACACATACAGCATACAAGTTATAATAAATGAGGGCCATAATAAACTTTTTAACATTTATTATAAAACATATTAAAAAGTCGTGAATCATCTATTTAATTTGAATGTTGATTTATGATGTCATTTTATTTTTATTGACTATTTTTTATTATGTGACGTGTGTTTTTATTGAATAGCTTTATTGTTTAATTTTTATGTTTGTAAATATTTCGAATCTTTTAACTTAATAATTTTAATTACTGACATTATGTAAATTTACACGCTGACATTGTCTGAATGAATGAAATGTTTATTTGCAACTATTAATATTAAAGATTACAAAGATATATGTCACGCTAGCCGTGTTCTCGATAGACGTATGAAATAAATTTACTTAAAATTAAAGAAAGAAGAATGAAAACTAAGGTTTTGCAACAATTACACTTTTAATATAAACTACATAAACTAACAATTATATAAAACTATATCTAGATTTAAAAGGGGAGTGTTCTTTTATATAAACAGTAACCGATTGCGTAAGAAGAAATTGAGTTACTATCACTGCCCTGTAGGTAGTGCAGCCCGTAGAGGTCCCAGCAGGTTAGGATAGTGCTCCGGTGGCTCAGGTACTTGACTTAATGGGGAAAGGCAGCCAGACGGTAGTCAAGGATCCAACAGCAGAGCAGAGTAGCGGTGGTCCCTGTAATCCCCAGAAAACCAGACACTTCAATAAAATCTGGTTTGTTAAAATTGCCTGCGACATGATACGACAGTATCAGCATACGAAGCACAAAGGAACAGATGAGATGATGGTAATTTGCATAAAATAATTAACCAATGATGAGGCATTTACATTATTACCAGCTGTACATAATCAACTTATGTGGTAAGGTAGGTGCGTGACATTTACATAGCATAGAACAATTATTGTGCACAATTCATTCACATACACCACTATAAAATGTATCTCAATAATGATTTATATCTCAATCAATTAGTTTTAAACAATTAAATGCATTATTAAGCAGTGAAAAGATATATTAACATTAATTTCAAGGAAAGGCAGGTAGTATGCAATTTCTATTCGATCAACTTACAACTAGATAAGTGCCTAATTAGCTAATAAGAATCGTTTTGTAACACTTACCTAAAACTGGGGAAAACTTTTAGTTATAGTACCAATACTATATTTTTTTAACAAATTTAAAACAACTGATAGAAACAAGCGGTCAGCAGCCGTGCGTTCTCAACGCTCCGCGCTCGGTAATGCGCAGGCCCTCTCGTGAATTCAAAACAAACAACAAAAAGAACTTAAACATTAACAAAAAAATTATACAATAAAAATTAAAAAGACAATGTTTACATATAAGAAATGAATAGTGCAAAAAGGCATAGCTCAGTGGTGTTATCTGCTCATAGAACAAATCACTGATTTTCAGCTATCACCTGAGTAGCAAGGTAGCTGCGCGAGTAATTTAAAGTTTACACATCTTTAAATGCTATCTGCCGATGTTGTGATATTTTTACATTAATCTAATAATTAATATATATTATTTCATAAACTAAAATACACATAATTATAATTAATACAATAAAAACCACGAATTAACAAAAATAAATGTTGAGAAATACAATACAAATATCTCATAAATAGCTCATCAACTTATTAAAAGGAAAAGTAAATCACCATGAGCACACAGTGCTGGTGGCGAGAGGCCGGCCAGAAGGACACAGTCTCCCACTACAAGGATTTTTGTAAGTCAAGAAGGTGTGCTTTAAAATGTTTTTTAAAGGTATATTTATTAGTAAGTTTCCTTATAAGGGGAAGGCACCTCATTACAACACCTCGTCGCCTGATAGCGGAAACTACCCTCAAATGCTACCGTTCTATGCTTATGATTTCCAGCGGCTTGCGAGCATTCCTTAAACCGTATTCACCTCGGTACGATGCGAAGGTAAGTTTACCAAAAAGATACTCGGGACTCCTCCAATGCACAACGCCGAACATAAGCGATGCAAGATGCCTACGTGATTTTAGGTATAACATTATTTAAATATGTGCGTGCGAGGGGGAACCGCATAACAAAATCTATAGCACGCATTTTGCACTCGCTGTAACATGCGCTGATGAACGGAGATTAAACGCGGACCATAAACCAGATCACCATAGTTAACTCTGGAAAGGATAAGGGCTTCACAAAGGGTAATCCTTGTCCGTTCACTAAGCAAATGCCGAATCTTATAGAGGATTTTAAATCTAAAACAACAATTTCGGATTAGCTGTAGAATATGTGTTCCAAACCGTAACTGACTGTCCATCATTATGCTTAAATTTCTTGCTTCTTTTACCGATTCTATGGGTTCGCCAGTGATACGTATGTCTGGTTTATTCCTGCTAATCCTGGTGATTGGAGACTTTGTACCCAGAATCATAAATTTGGACTTTGACGGATTGATAGCGAAAGAATTTCTTTTGGACCATCCAGCAATCCTATCAAGATCCTCGTTCATTCGCATAGTCGCTGTTTCAACCTTTTCAGGTGGAACAGAGATGTACAACTGGACATCGTCCGCGTAACAGTGGTAATGGCAATACTTGACCTCTCAGACCAGGTCTGCGGTGTAAATAATGAACAGCAATGGGCCCAGTATCAAACCTTGCGGAACTCCACGTCCTATAAGTCTGAGATCAGATGTTATATAAGTCCCATCACTCCTCATCACCCTCACAGCCTAGTATCGGTCGGTCAAGTAACTGCAAAACCACTCCATCGATTGTTTGTTCAGACCATAATAAGCGAGTTTTGAGAGCAGAGGATTCCAAACAGTCAAAGGCACGAGTGTAGTTCAAAAAAGTTAGGATAGTTCCATTCCCAAGATCTTGTTCGGTAAGAATATTATCAGTGACATCCAAAAAAGTTGTCACCGTGCCGCGTCCCTTACGAAATCCCGACTGCTGACTAGGAAGTATCTAGGAAGCTTCCACGAACTGACTAAGTTGAAAATAAACTGCTTTTTCTAAAATGTTTGAGTTGAAAGGCAACAGTAACAGTAATAATTTTTAGCGTACGCGGCAATCGCGATCGGCCTGTAAGTTATAAATCTTGATGGTACTTTTTTTTCTTAAGAGTCAGAGTAGCTGCCACTAACGCGTGACCTAGTTTTCCAGTATTATTAGCGACAGTCACCTCTCTTACTGCAGTATTAGTACAGATAAGGTCGATCAAGGTTGCACCACTGGAGGCAAAGTGTGTTGGCTCCGACACCACCTGGTTCAAGTCCATACACTGTAGGAAGTTGATAAATTTTTCAAAGCTTTTATTATTAGGATTCAGCAAATTAATGTTGAAATCTCCCATAACGATCGTGCAATCGAAATTATGGTTAAGTCATTTATGAAGGTTTCAACATTCATCCACTGCGGCCTGTAAGCCGTGCCAATTATTATGTTGTATCTATTTGATCTAGTTGACAACCACATCTGTTCAATGCTACTGTCAGGATACTTTTCGAAGCGTACCCGAAGGTCGCGTTTAACATAAAACGCAACGCCACCACCGCGACCACTACACATGTGCTGAGGACGAGATGTGTTCTTTAGACGATATCCAGGCCCTGCGGGAGCTCTCGCCAGCTGACCTTCGGGTATCCAGGTGTCATTTATTGCCACAATGTCTAGGTCAAAGCGATCCAAAGCAACTAAAAAATCATCATGACCCGTATTAAGCGAACCTGCGCTATAAAGCCCTAATTTTAAAAATTTTGTTTTAAGTGCCATGAGAGATATCTATGTAGCACAAATTACGATCTATTGAATTAATAGCATAATAAAAATTGCGCAGTGACGACGAGCATGTGGCTGTATTGTAGTAGAATGATAAAAAAATGTATACCATTACTAACAAGATAGAAAATACGGTATGATATATACAGTATTATATATATATATATATATATATATATATATATATATATATATATATATATATATATATATATATATATATACAGTTATAAAAAGTTTCAATTAAATAAAAATTGTATTTCATTACGGCGTATTGTAAATAAATAAGTAAATATGCAAAAGGTGAGTAAAGATTTTGAAACAGCAATTTGAAAAATCGACAGAAATAAAAGCGAAATAACACACAGTGCCATAACATTGAAGTGGATGAAAAAGAAAGTATACGAGTAATACAATGACAGAGCCAAAGATAAACAATAACATTGTTTATGTTGATGACGAGTATCAAGCACAAACTGCGACTTCTCCAACAACCTTTGTAGGTCAGCCTCGGAACGAATGCGGTGGCGCGGTGCGTCCGGTCCTTGGTGACGACGGGCATAGACAGCACCCCCTCTGGTCCAAAGAAAACCGCCAATTACACCGGCCTGCCATATCACGCCCAAGCTGGAATAGTATTCTATTGGTCTTTGTCAATCTCTCATTAACATAAAACCTCCTAGCGGGTCCAGGCAAGCCGGTGCCCTCCGTAGTAGCTCCACGCCACACGCGCGCCGCCTTAAGCAGTTGATCTCGAACGGCGCGGCGTGCCAGCCGCACCACGATAGCTCTCGGCCGCGCACCGCCCGCACTCTGTGTTGCCGGATCCGAAGTGCGCCCCACGCGCACGCAGCTTACCACGTCTTGCTCCGACAGCTGGACCCCCAACTTGTTTGCCAAGGTCAGAGTGATATGTTGCAGGCTTTCTCTCTGCTGTTCAGGTATACAGGATATCTCCACATCATTGAGTAACATTTCGTGGTCACGGTCATATGTCCTTTTTGAAGACCTTAAATTTGACACTTTAAGTCTTCAATAGAAGCTAACAGGCTGTTTACATCTATTCTCTCCCCAGCCCTCGTCTCTATATGATTCAACCGGTCCTCTATGGCATCTATGCGGGATTCGCATACGTCGATACGGGATGTGAGCCTCACTAACGTCTCATTGAGGGCTCCAACTTGAAGTCGGGTAGCTCTCATTTCCTCGAGAATGAGAGAACGTATATCCGAACTCGCACTGACACATGCCGTCGAATCTTTGCTACCATCATTATCTACGGGAGAAGTATTGGATTCTAACATATGAGATTCAGGTGGACTGTCCGCTGCGGCTGCACCTCGCTTGCGCGAGATATTTTCGGCGTCTGCGCCTCGTACCGGAGTGTTGCTGTTATCCGACTTAGGTAGCTTGCTAATGCACATCACACATTTCCAATTGTCTTTGTGTATTTTAGTCATTGTATTATTTTTTCTCTGACCGTTTCTCTGACACATTAGCACACACCAAATCATATGCTTTTTACAGGTTACTAGGTATTTTACAAGTTAAATAAAGTCTGTCCACAATGGGATGCAAACAACCGCAACACTCCAGGTCATTTTCAATAATTAATAAACAAACGGAAAAAAATGTATAGTAGTAAAAAATAAAATAAAAATAAAGCGTCAATAAAAGTAGGGCCGGTAAAGAAAAAGTAAAAAACAAAAACGTCTTTTCAAATGTATGTGAATCAGTGCAGAGAACCGGCACCCCTATAGCACAAGCTGCTCACGTGGTACGGGTAAAATAGAGTAAATCCCCTATTACAGTTTAGTTAAGAACAAAGGATCGAGTGTCCAGTTATAGCCGCTTTGTTCACTTCACAAACACTATAGTCGTAACGGTTTTATTACTTTCATTTTTGCTTATTCATCAAAAACCCTGCACTTTACACTAAGTACTGGATATTTTGAGGAGCAGATTATAGGGCACCAAATTTTTTATATTGTGGTTCGAAATATTAACTTTTTACGCAAGACAGTTAATTAAATACGAGAGCGATACAAAAACACGACTGCACGGTAATCACGCGCAGCGTACCCTGTAGCAGTATATGTACGGACATTAATATTAAAAAATTGAGACCTATTGTAACGTTTTGAGTCTCGGTCTGCGTGCGTTCTCGAGCGCACGTCGATCGCAGACGCCTTCCCGCTCTTTTAGCCCCCGCGCTAATTGAGCACCCAAATTTCATATTTGTTTACCGTACTAAGTTTCTAACGCCGTTTTCACGGCGGACAGTGGCTCGTTAACCGTACTTCTAATAAGTTTCTAACGCCGTTTTCACGGCGGACAGTGGCTTGTTAACCGTACTTCGTGGAACGTGAGCTTCGTCGACGGGAATTCGTTGTTCCAGGACTTCAAGTGCCGTGTTCGAGTAAGTTATCCGCGTCGTTCTCAACCGCCCTACTGCGTGTAGGGTGGTTTTAGGGAGTTAGTCATCGTTGTTAGGTTCATATATTGTCCCTCCCCAACCCCTCCGCAATGGCTTCCCTAAGCTCTGATGAGTTTAGGAAGAAGTTAGTTGATAGTACCGGTGCTGAAGGCATACATATAAATGCTGACAAGTTCCGATTCCTTGATTCTCTTATCCCGCATATCATGGCGTTAATTCCACAAATGGCCCCTCAGGCCACCCCAGTCCCCCAGACCCCTCTGGTCTTAGGCTCTCCAGCGTCCCCTTCCTCCAGTGACATGGAGTGCGAAGTAGACGCCCCTCCGCGACGCAAGCGCGCACCCGCGACCGAGTCATCCTCGGACGCCACCCCAACTGACCCTGAGTCTCCCTCCTTTACGCTTGTTAAGAAGCGCTCTAAGAAGCGTTCAAAACAAGACCCGGCGCCCTCGACGCCCGTCCCTACACTTCCTGCGGCGTCTTCAACGCCAGCTGCCCCGGTGTCTTCAACACCCGCTCCGGCCCCAACTTCTGTCAAGGCCAAGGTCCCACCACCCGTTTTCCTTCGGGAAAAGGGTAAATGGACCGAGGTCTCGACATTGTGCAATGAGCACAAAATCCATTACATCCGAGCAGCCAACTCGGGTGAATCTATTAAAATCTTAGTCTCGTCGATAGACGACTTTCGAGCTTTAACAAAGCTCCTCACCGATAAGCAATATGCTTATCACACTTATGCTCTGTCAGAAGAGCGTAAGATCAGAGCGGTACTCAGGGGAGTCCCGTTCGAATTATCGAACGAGGCTATCCTGGAGGATCTGCAGTCCCAAGGCTTCCCGGCACTCGCGGTGCATAAAATGCACAGCAAGTACGGCAGGCAACACCCTCTCGCTTTGGTGATTCTCGCCAACGTCCCCAAGTCCAGAGAGATCCTGAAAGGGGTTAGCTCTATTTGCGGCCTCTCTGGGATCTCAATCGAGGCGCCTCATCGCCGCGGTCATCCCGGCCAGTGCCATCGGTGCCAGTTGTACGGGCACGCGGCAGCCAACTGCCGCGCACCGCCCAGGTGCGTCAAGTGCCTGGTCCCGCACTTCACTAAGGAGTGCAATCGCACTCCTGAAACTCCCTCTCCTCCCGATTGCGTGCTTTGTGGCCAGTCCGGCCACACCGCAAACTACAGGGGCTGCCCTCGTGCACCCCGTTGTATGCGCTCCAATTTCAAAAGGGCGGCTCCCAAACAGGCCCCGCGCCTTTCTCAAGAAAACTTTCCGCCGCTGCGTAGCCGGGTTCCTCCGGCTGCAAAGCCTACTCAGCCCAAGCCTGCTCCAGAAAACTGGAGGCAGCGTCCCGCATCGAATCCCATCCCGGCTCCTCGCCCATACAAACCCACTCCTCAATCCTCCGTAGCAGACGATATGCGTATCGTCTGCGACGCTATTAAAAATGTCGATGTTAGTGAAATCGCAGTCTTAGCCCGTAAACTTAGGGCTTCACGTACTCCGACAGAGCGTTTGCTAGCTCTGGCGGAGCATAGTTCCCTTCTCAATTCATTGTAGGTTCATTTAAATGAATTGATCCCTAAATCATGCTTCGGCCGACCTCTGCCCAGCCCCGGCTTCACCGGAGGCTGCCCAGAACGGCCACCAACTCATGTCCCTTTGAGCACCTTCAGTGCAACTTTCACTACAGGCGGAAGACCCGCTAGCGGGTCTCCGCCAGCGCGCCCAACTTCCCGACGGGTGTCGCTTCCGATGAAGGCTAAAGGTATACGCTTACCACAGCCAACAGGTGGTTTTTAGTGGGTAGGTGCCATTCTGGTGAGTCCCACATAACCCCCCCGCAGAGGAATTTACCTGCGGGCGGGTATGCATGAGGCATCTTCCACCTCCCTCCCGCGAGGGTGCCTCGGCAGCAAAAAAAAAAAAAAATGTAACGCTTATACTAGCAAATAAAGAATTTATTATTATTATTATTATTAACAATTTCATTAATAAAGCGCATAACTGGATATTTTTAAAGATAAAAAGTTTAAGGGTAGTTTTCTGCTTAACTATTACAATCAGTCCCCGCACTAGGCGAACCTGTGTCGCTGGGTCTCAGGACCAGTTTCCAGTGCAAGATATAATAACGTGGCAGTAAAGAAGTTTTATCTTTTGATAAAAATAAAACTGTGGCAATGTGTTTGTAAGTAGAACAAAGTAAAGACTGATGATCACTTTTCATTGCATATAATAAATATACCTACATTGAGTTATCCAAATAAGGAACGATCCACTCAAAAGCAATTTTAGAACAGATACGAACGGTTTGACACACAGCAATACGCAGATACTGGTAAAAAATAACGATGTACGGGGATCCAATACAACCCCGGCTTATCAGCACGATATTATCCGGTTAGTCAATTTCAGGGGCTTCACATTTCCTTGCGTTCCGTCGGGATGATGACATGTGTCGAGATTTTAATTAAATAATTCTGAAGTAAGATGAGTATATTTATTTATTTCTCTAAAGTTTAATCAGAATGATTTGTTACATATATCGGTTCTGCAACAAAGTAAATGAAAGAACAAAAATAAAAGAATGGATATTTTATTTCAGATTTTGCTGAGCATGAATTGAAGTTTAACGTTAATGATCCTACACATTAAAATTTCATAAAGTTTTACTATAGTTGGCGAATTTAATAATTTTATTTCTAGGAAATCTAAAAGCCCTTGCGGCACTGGATGGTTGGTTGGTTGGCCAGCCCGCTACAGGTCGTGGGTTCGAAATAAAAAGATGGGAGTGATCTTCACATACGATTTATTTGATTCCTTCTTAGTAGGGGCCTCACATCAAGATACGTAGATAAAAATAGGTAGGGGACACTAGCCTGACGGCACGGTCCTTCCTTGGGTGCTCGTCTTTCTGCAACCGGCTCCAGATAGTATTATTACTGATATCTTGTAGGTAGTAGATATGTACTGAGGTATGTGTGTAGATAGTTTTAGTACTAATTAATTAGAATTTGTAAATTATTTTATTACTTAATAAGTTTTTGGGTTCATATAGGCACAATGCTACACCCTACTTCATACCGGACTTTTAGTATTGCTTCTGGGCTTAACCTTAAGTAAAATTATATAAATTCGTTACCAAAATATTTCCACTAGTGTGCCTTTAACCAGCAGGGCTATTAACAAAATCGTGGCGTACTCAACAAAACAGCTCTCCACACGCGAGTTGTTTTTGTAATCCCCAGACAAACACAACAACTGTATGGCCCCAAAGAAAGCAGTGCTTGTTGTATGGAAGACCATACAGCGAACTGGGAGGGAACTCTAATAAACATACTTATTTAAATATTGACAACTTTCTCGAGAACAAACACCTGTGTTCATCACACAAGCACACAAATAAATGCCCCATCACCCAGCCACTGCGCCACTCGGCCGCAGAGTTGATAATGTCACGTGACACGTAAACTTGGGTACCGGGAACTCAGAGCTTTGTAAATACATAATATCACAGTTACATCAGCGTTATATTCACAGTTAATTCGGCGTTGGACGATATTTTTACAATTTGATATATTGTGCGATCCGATATTTAATTCAATTTATATAAATACAAATATAAATATTTAAAATATCCAAAATTCAAAGGTCAACGTACTTTATTGCCAATATTTTTTGCGTGGGCCATTTATTTATTATTTGGGAAACAAACTTGATATTAGCACAGTTAGGCAAGGTAATTAAATTAAATTCACAAATCAGTAAAGTTGCCACAGTTACTAATGTGGATAAGCAGGGCCGGTCTACGAACAGGCAACACGTCTACGGGTTCAGGTAAATAATGTTGTCAGCGCAGTAGCATCCGTAGTAGGCGGGGCGTAGTGCGTACCTTGCGCCGTAGCCTGCAGGCGTAGCACGTGCGTAGCGTCGGCGGCACCTAAACATAAGTTAACTATATTGTTTGTTTCCGCAACAGACACGCAGTGACGTCACTGACTTTAAACAGCAATTCTCATTCGTCTGTTGCACACCGCGGCGCACACACTCAACAGCATACACGTTTTGTCATCCAGTGACAACAAGCTCGCAGTAACATGATATTAATTGAAAGTTTTATTTTACAAATTACAAACGTTTTTTATTAAATATATGTGCAAATTCAAATTTAAATTCCTGTTTTGCTTATCACATAACATTTAAGATCTTAATTAGATACAGTTGTAGTTCGTGTGATACCCCGTAGGGGCACCGCAATATGTCAGGTGACATTACATTAAGCTTATAACTAATTATTATACATATTCCTTTTAAAGCTTACTTAATAATAATTTCTATATGATACTTTATATTATTACATCAATATTTTATATTTTAAGCATACGGAGAGTAGCACTGCTTCCATCGAACTTATTCCATCAATAGATTTCATCCTTTAATCCATAAATTGGAGACCCGCCGGGTGTCGAAGCGGGCTTGTTATTAAAATCGTTATTCCGCGTTTCGGTGGGTAAAGTATATCGATACAATGGATTCCATTTTCAGATTAAAAGATAAAAATATGTTCAACTGTCTTCGTTATATTCAATACCAATATGACACTTATCGAGCAGGAGCACTTATTTCCCAGCTGTTATGACATACAATAACATAAGTTCAGACTCTGGTAGTGTCATCGCTAATATGTTTAGTGACTATTTCTTTTCCACCTTCCAGAATCCTTCCTTACCAGACAACCGTACTAACCATCAGTCCACCACTAACACTGTATCCGACATATATAGCATCGAAATTAATGAATCTGAAGTTTATAAATTATTAAAATCTGTAGATATGACAAAATCGGCTGGCCCGGATCGCATTCCACCCCTGTTTATCTCAAACTGTGCTAAAAGCCTCACTTTGCCTGTGACTTTGTTATTCAGGCTTTCACTTCAACTTGGACAATTTCCCTCTTTGTGGAAAACTGCATACATAACGCCTATACATAAAAAAGGCGCCAAGAATGAGGTTACTAACTATCGTCCTATCTCTAAATTATGTATTTTATCCAAACTTTTAGAAAAAATTGCATATAATCAGACATACAATGCTCTCAGGTTGAGTTTTGTTGAGCAGCAACATGGCTTTCTCAAGGGTAGGTCTACCGAGTCTAATCTTTTGATATGTAGTGAATACCTCACTAAACATATGTCGAACCGATCCCAGGTAGACGTTATATACACAGACTTCACCAAATGTTTTGACCGGATTGATCATGCTATTCTACTGCGTAAAATTCAGACTATAGGTATAAAGGGAAACCTATTTCGTTGGTACGCCTCATACATCAACAACAGGAGCCAAATAGTTGTACTTAATGGTTTCAATTCTCAAGTGAAACTAGTTCCTTCGGGAATCCCTCAAGGATCTTTGCTCGGACCTTTATTATTTATAATTTTTATTAATGACATTGTTTCCTATATTAAGACATCAAAAATTTTATTGTATGCGGACGATATGAAGATCTTATATCCAATTAATAATGTGAATGACTGCATCAAACTTCAATCTGACTTAAATAACCTCTACAACTATTGTATCTCAAACAAACTTGAACTAAATATTGCTAAATGTTGCGTATGCTCGTTTACCCGGAAAGCCTCCCCAATGACATTTGATTATGCTATAAATAATATAAATTTGCAGCGAGTAACTACTGTGGTGGATTTGGGGGTTTCTTTCGATTCCAAGCTTCTATTTGACACCCATGTCAATAAGATAGCAAAGCTTCAAAAGCTCTAGGATTCATAATACGCATATCCTCAGACTTCACCAATGTAAAAACTCTTAAAATTTTGTATTGTACTTACGTCCGAAGTCACCTCGAGTACGCTTCGTCTGTATGGAACCCTAAATATGACGTTTACGTTCAACGAATTGAGAGCATACAAAGACGCTTTTTAAAAATAATTCAGTACAGGTGTAGAACCTACGACAACAACTACATTTCAAGGTGTAAACGACACCATATATTACCTCTGAGTAAGCGAAGGCAAATATCCGACGTCGTTAATTTAATAAAAATTGTGAATAATAGATTAGATGTGCCGGAGCTTCTGTCTGGAATTAATATTTGCGCGCACACAAAGTTATATCGCAACCCTAGTTTACTGCATGCACCTACCGCAATGACCAATTACAGACAGAACTCATTTATGTGCAGAACACCAACTTTAATAAATGAGTTAAACAACGAGCTCGAGAACTTTGACCTATTTTGTACCAGCATCTCAAGTGTCAAGTCAGCCATGGCCAAAGCATTCTTTTCTTAAAATCATTTATTGTTAGAATTTATATTCAATTTAAATCTTCTTCTTGTGTCTGTATCAAATAAAATATTATGTTTGTATTTATGCATGTATCTACTTGTACTAGCGACTTATTTATATTATAACATGATTTACACTACATGTGAGAACTTTGTAAATGGCCTTCTTTATAATTATAATTTTTAACTTATCAATTGTACTTAGCTGTAAGTTTTCCAAGAATTAGAAAATAAAAAATAAAAATAAATAGGTCAAGTCTATATACTTGTGACAGTTGTTCGAGGGATTGCAAGCAGTTATTGCCAATTCGGATTTAAGGTCTCGTGATGAGGATTTGTTTGTATGTTTTCGTAGAAAAAGCGCTTTCTAAAGCATACTGTACATAACTACATTGTTTTACGATAACTACGTTGTCTTCAGCTGTAACTATAAGTATCTATTTTCAATAGTTAAAACACTTTTTATATCTAAATGACCTACTAATCGTACTAGAACCTTACAGCCTTATTCGGGGTGCATTGCTAGTTCGAGGTTTAACCTGACCCAGCCTTGAACTGCGTACTGTCGCCGGGTTAGGAACGATTGCATCCAGAGTTACAGAAGAGCGCCAGCCCGCAGTCACTTGTGGCCGAACCGCGACCTGGTTCTGTATGTTGCTGAACTCACGCGGGAGCTATTGTAGGGGTGGTGGTAACGTGTTCTTCCAACCAACAATATACTGAATAAAACTCGTAGCTCGTGTTTAATTGAAAATTATATGGAGAATTTAAATAATATCGTGGAATATTATGAAATACGTGACTATCAAGTACAACCTAGAAAACATATCTAGAGAAAGGAACAATATACTGAAAAGAGTTCAGAAGAAAGTATAAATTCACAAAACAAGAAGCACTTTATATTTTACATTTTAATACAAACTGACCTGACGGCAGGAATTTTTAAGAAAAGAAAGCCGGTTAGCGTGGTGTTGAAGGCCCCTGCTGCGCACACACTCCTTTTATTATTAAACTACTACTTGTTCATCCGTGACGGTCACCGTGTGTGTTATTATATTTCACAGAGCAGCAGGCCGCCACGTATTCGTATGTTTGTATGTTTACAGGTTCAGGACGATACAGGTACAATGCACGGGTATATCAGGCCGCCACGTATTCGTATGTTTGTATGTTTACAGGTTCAGGACGATACAGGTGCAATACACGGGTATATCAGGCCGCCACGTATTCGTATGTTTGTATGTTTACAGGTTCAGGACGATACAGGTGCAATGCACGGGTATATCAGGCCGCCACGTATTCGTATGTTTGTATGTTTACAGGTTCAGGACGATACAGATGCAATGCACGGGTATATCAGGCCGCCACGTATTCGTATGTTTGTATGTTTACAGGTTCAGGACGATACAGGTGCAATGCACGGGTATATCAGGCCGCCACGTATTCGTATGTTTGTATGTTTACAGGTTCAGGACGATACAGATGCAATGCACGGGTATATCAGGCCGCCACGTATTCGTATGTTTGTATGTTTACAGGTTCAGGACGATACAGGTGCAATGCACGGGTATATCAGGCCGCCACGTATTCGTATGTTTGTATGTTTACAGGTTCAGGACGATACAGGTGCAATGCACGGGTATATCAGGCCGCCACATATTCGTATGTTTGTATGTTTACAGGTTCAGGACGATACAGGTGCAATGCACGGGTATATCAGGCCGCCACGTATTCGTATGTTTGTATGTTTACAGGTTCAGGACGATACAGGATTCTCGCTCCGATCGCCACGCGGTGCGGACGTGCAAGACCCAGTTCTCCGTTGATCGGTCCCTTCCCGCCATTCCGTGGCGCTCAGTCTACTGACGTCACAGTCTAGCGTGTTGGTTCCGTGCTACGGTTTTCAAGGTTTTTCTACTCCGTCTGAGTGCTTTCGAAGTGCGATTTTTCTTTGCGACTAAGCCCCTTAGTCTTCAAAGTGCTGTGCTAAGTAGTGTTGTGCTTGTGCTGAGTGCAGTGTTGTGCCCAGCGTAAGTAGTCTGGTTTCAGTGCAAAGGATACTTAACGGTGACAACGAATTTGTACTGAACCAGTCCTTTTTATTTTTATTTATTTCTCTTCTCTATTTTATTTATTTTTCTCCTATTTTCATATTTATTTTTATCATATTTGTGTGTTTTCGTGTGTATTTGTCCTTTCTGTCGGTAAAGGTTGACCCTAACGCGGTCAACTCTTTACCTGCGTACCCTTTTTTAGGTTTCTAGGTAGCGGCCTTCGGCGTACTACGGTTAGTTTTAAGTTATTCTCCCCAGCCGTAGCCGGTAGGGAGGTTTTGCCGCTAGGGTTCGCTAGGTTTTTATTTAGGAATCCTAGGCTTTTGTTATATATTATAGGCATACATTATATATTTATATATTACATATTGTAATTCCAAGTCCTCCAATGGACCTTGTTAATATTCTTAAGTCGTTCGCCCAGGCGCTCGCTGCGTCCGGCGTAAGCATACCCGCTGACGCACTAACGCAGGCCTTACAGGCATCTATTGCGTCCCCGGCCCCTCAGGCCTCAACCCCGGCCCCTCAGGTCTATAGCTCTCCCGCGTCTCCCGTTCCATCCGATATGGACTGCGCGTCGGTCTCATCCTCGCGCTCATCTCGTAGGAAGCGTACCGCTCCTGGGAGCGACTCAGACTCCGCCGCGTCCGTAGCTTCATCGGTCGCCGCCACCCTAACCGGCTCTCCAGAGCCCGAGTTCCAATTAGTTGCCAAACGCTCTAAGAAGCGTTCGAAAAAAGCCGCGGTGTCCTCAACACCCGAGCCAACCCCGGTGTCTTCTACACCCGCCCCCGCGCCGCTCTTGTCACTCGAAGTGACCGCGTCTCCGTCGGTCCCGTCTGAGCCAGCGACGCGCTGCGCTCCCGTCCCGCCGAAACCTCAGCTCCCTCCGCCCGTCTTCTTGCGTGAAAAAACGCGCTGGACCGCGGTTTCTAACCTGTGCAAAGTGCACAAAATTAATTACTTAAAAGCCGCCAATGCTGGCGATACGATCAAAATTCAAGTAGCGACCGTCGACGACTTCCGCGCGTTTACCAGGTTGCTCGGGTTAAATCAAATCGCGTACCACACCTACGCCCTCCCGGAGGAGCGTAAGATCCGCGCAGTACTTGTGGCGTCCAGTTCGAGCTCGCGAATGAAGAAATCCTCGAGGACCTTAAGTCCCAGGGTTTCCCGGCCGAAGCAGTGCACAAGATGCACTCTAACCGCGGTAGGCGCTTTCCGCTAGCTTTAGTTATCTTGGCGAATACTCCCAACTCGAGGGAGATCTTTAGAGAGGCTCGCACAATTTGCGGACTCTCAAATATCTCTGTTGAGCGTCCCAACCCCCGCGGTCACCCTGGGCAGTGCCACCGCTGCCAGCTCTACGGCCACGCAGCGGCTAACTGCTCAGCTCCCCCCAGGTGCGTTAAGTGCCTGGATCCTCATTTTACGAAGGAGTGCACTCGCACTCCCGAATCCACTTCCCCCCCTGCCTGTGTGCTGTGCGGCCAGTCTGGTCACACAGCTAACTACAGGGGCTGCCCGCGTGCTCCGCGTTCCACCGCCAAGAGGGTCGCGCCTAAACCGGCGCCGCCGCTCACTCACGCTAACTTCCCGCCGCTGCGCAACCGGGGTCCCCCGGAAGCAAAGCCCGCTCAGCCGACGCCTACTCCGGCTCTGTCTTGGAGGCAGCGTCCGGACGTTCCGCCTGCACCTTCCCGACCCATCCCAGCTCCCGTAGCTTCCGTAGGGCCGCGTTCTTCTCCGTCATCCGCACCTCAGTCGTCGTTGGCTGATGACATGAAGACCGTGTTCGACGTTATTCAAAACGTCGATATTAACGAAATTTCCGTGCTCGCACGCAAACTGCGAGCCGCCCGCTCTCCTCAAGTGCGTTTATTTGCTTTAGCCGAGCATCACTCGCTCCTAAGTTCGTTGTAAATTCTTTTATATTTGTATAAATTCGTAAATAATAAATTATAATGTCTAGACCCGCGAATCCCGCGTCCAGTCGTATTAAACCCAAGGGCTTATCCCTAGTATCTTTTAACGCCCGTAGCCTTAACACCAACCTTCCCGAAATTAAACTGTTCCTTCAGAACAAAGAACCTGACTTATTCCTTCTCCAGGAGACATGGCTTACTCCAAACCGCTCCAGGGGATTCGCTATACCTAAGTACGCGTTTATTCGTAACGATAGGCCCAACTCCGACGGTTTCGGCGGCACCGCTATATATTACAAAAGAGGCTTCCACTGCTGTCCTCTTCCTACTCCTCCTCTCCTCAACATGGAAGTCACTGTGTGTAGATTGGCTATGACTGGTCATCCGACCATCATCATAGCTTCAATCTACATACCTAGTGGTACCAGACCAATCCGCAGCGACTTTGAGGCCATTCTCGCCCTCGGCCATTCAGTCATTATGTTCGGAGACTTTAACTCCAAACATACTGACTGGACGTGCCTATCGACTAACACCAGCGGTATCGCTCTCCTCGACATCACTAACTCCCTTGACCTAGACGTCATATCCCCCATCACTCCCACTCACTATCCCAACAACCCGTCCTACTCTCCTGACATCCTCAACTTTGCAATTATCAAGCGAATCAATCTTGATCTAAGGTCTATCGAACCGCTCGATGACCTAGGCTCCGACCATCGCCCCGTTTCCCTCGTGCTAGGACCGCCGAACGATAACGTCTCATCTCCTAAGACCTTTACCAACTGGAAAGGTTTTAAAAATACGTTAGTTTCAGCCTTAGAGGCTCCGAACTCTCCACTCGCGATCTCTCCCGAACAATTAGATAGCCCGGATAAAATCGATTCATTAGAAAATTCTCTCACTGATGCTATCAACTCAGCCATCAGTGACAACGAAAAGGTTGCTAAGCAAGGCAAACCCACGCTTCCCTTAGCCGCTAGCAATCTTATTAAAGCTAAAAACGCGGCTCTCCGGAGACCCAAGAAATATCCCACGCCCGCATATAGAACAGCTGCGAATCAGCTTCAACGTAAAGTTAGGTCTTGCCTCGCGGAACTCCGAGACGCTCAGATGAACGATCTCATGGCGAATATCTCTCCCTCCCACCAAGCGTACTATAGCATGGCCCGAGCCTTACCCGCCGAAAGGCGTCGAACTCGCCCTCTTTGCCGACGACACCGCACTCTATACCAAAGGCCACAGTGTTCGGCACCTTGTAACCAGACTCCAAAAGGCCGTAAACGCCCTTGGTGCATGGTTTCAACAATGGCGCATCGATGTGAACCCTGAAAAGAGTTCTGCGATGCGCTTCGACCACAAACGCCGTCGTCCCGATGGCGATCCCCACGTTCGAATTTTAGGCATTCCCATCCCCTGGAAGCGCAGTACTAAATACTTAGGCGTCACACTAGATCCGACGCTTTCTTTCAAGCCACACGTCGAAAGAGTTTCGAAACTCGCTCGTCACTATTTAGTCCGCCTAAATAGCATGTTAGGTAGAAAAAGTAAAATGTCCTTCAGAAACAAACGTACACTTTACAAGGTCTGCGTTAGACCCGTCATCACGTATGCCTCGCCAATCTTTGCCCACGCCAAACCCTCCCTCCTGCACAAACTGCAGGTAGTTCAAAACCTCTTTTGCCGCAGGGCCACAAACGCACCGTGGTACGTGCGTAACGCGGACTTGCATAGAGATCTTGAACTGCCTACAGTACAACAACATCTTAAAAACACTCTCTGAAGCGTTTTTCAAACGCTCCGCAACCCATCCCAATCCTCTAGTTCGTGATTCAGTCTCATATATTATTAAATAAAACACTTTTTTTTTACCGGATATTATCGCGTATATTTTAGTTAATTTTAAAATTATTTCGACGTTTCGGCATCTTTGCAGTTGCCGTGGTCACGATAGACTAAGGTGATGTTCATCTATTGCCAGTAATAAAAACTACATGATTGTCATATACTACTCCTGTGTTAGACTCGAAGTTCAAAGTCGCTAGGCCTAGAAATGCGCAAGCGTACTCATCCACCAGACTGTCACGCGATCTCGAGGCCCTTCTGGCCGCAAATTCTAATTCTAACGTAAATTCTAATTCTAACGTAAATCCTAATTCTAACGTAAATGCGAATTAACTCAATTTTATTTTGCAATTTTTTAATTTTTATTTTAATTATTGATTTTCATTTTGAGCACCTTAAGTGCTATGTATTCACCTTCAGTGCTTTGAGCACCTTCAGTGCTATGTAATCCCAGCGGGTGACCCCTTCTGGGCCCCGCTAGCGCAGCCTCTTTCTCCAATTGGCCGTCGCTCAGATGAAGGCTGAGTGGCAAAAATGCACGAGCCGACAGGGGGTTTTTAGTGGGTATGGTCCTGGTAGGCGTCGGGACGAGTCCCACATAACTTTGGAATCGCGCCAGAGTATGCGTCAGGGCATTTTTATCCTCCTGCCCTTCCCGCGGAGGGGAACAAAAAAAAAAAAAAAAAAGTCGATACAGGTGCAATGCACGGGTATATCAGGCCGCCACGTATTCGTATGTTTGTATGTTTACAGGTTCAAGACGATACAGGTGCAATGCACGGGTATATCAGGCCGCCACGTATTCGTATGTTTGTATGTTTACAGGTTCAAGACGATACAGGTGCAATGCACGGGTATAGTCAGGCCACCAGGAGTCGGTAAAATAAAGAAGTTGCACAAGCATCGGCAGCAAATGCCATTATTGATAAAATTCCAACAACAAAAGCAGAACAGACTCAAGTCATAGATGATGCAACGATGGAATACTATTTGGATTTTGACGATTGTATTGATATTATATTTTAATTTATCCACCTCAATGAAGTACTCGATATTCCCAGTGCAGCGCTACCAGCCAAGCCTACGTAAGGTGTGTTTCGATAGTGATAGAGTTTCTCTTGTTAAGATCTCGTCTGAGGTAAAAAAGCCCTTCCTATTTAGACCACCGTAATTATCACTATGCTTTGCATGGAACAAAGGCACGCATATAAACCGATAACCGCTTAATATGCGTGCCTTTGTTCGCCACCATAGTGCCTCAACCGCTGCGACACCGGCGCGCGAACCCGGGACTGCGAGACTCCGCAGCGAGCGCCTCAATCTCTGCGACACCGGCGCGCGAACCGGAGACTGCGAGACTCCGCAGCCAACGCCTCAACCGCTGCGACACTGGTGCGCGAACCCGGGAGAGTGATACTCCGCAGCCAGTGCCTCAACCGCTGCGACACTGGCGCGCAAACCCGGGACCGTGAAACTCCGCAGCCAGCGCCTCAACCGCTGCAACACTGGCGCGCGAACCCGGGAGAGTGATACTCCGCAGCCAGTGCCTCAACCGCTGCGACACCGGCGTGCGAATCCGGGACTGCGAAACTCCGCAGCCAGCGCCTCAACCGCTGCGACACCGGCGTGCGATTCCGGGACTGCGAAACTCCGCAGCCAGCGCCTCAACCAAGGACTGTAAGACTCCGCAGCCAGCGCCTCAACCACTGCGACACCGGCGCGCGAACCAAGGACTGTAAGACTCCGCAGCCAGCGCCTCAACCAAGGACTGTAAGACTCCGCAGCCAGTGCCTCAACCGCTGCGACACCGGCGCGCGAACCAAGGACTGTAAGACTCCACAGCCACCGCCTCAACCGCTGCGACACCGGCGCGCGAACCTAGGACTGTAAGACTCCGCAGCCAGCGCCTCAACCAAGGACTGTAAGACTCCGCAGCCAGCGCCTCAACCGCTGCGACACCGGCGCGCGAACCAAGGACTGTAAGACTCCACAGCCAGCGCCTCAACCACTGCGACACTGGCGCGTGAACCAAGGACTGTAAGACTCCACAGCCAGCGCCTCAACCGCTGCGACACCGGCGCGAACCAAGGACTGTAAGACTCCACAGCCAGCGCCTCAACCGCTGCGACACCGGCGCGCGAACCTAGGACTGTAAGACTCCACAGCCAGCGCCTCAACCAAGGACTGTAAGACTCCGCAGTCAGCGCCTCAACCGCTGCGACACCGGCGCGCGAACCAAGGACTGTAAGACTCCACAGCCAGCGCCTCAACCGCTGCGACACCGGCGCGAACCAAGGACTGTAAGACTCCACAGCCAGCGCCTCAACCGCTGCGACACCGGCGCGCGAACCTAGGACTGTAAGACTCCACAGCCAGCGCCTCAACCAAGGACTGTAAGACTCCGCAGTCAGCGCCTCAACCGCTGCGACACCGGCGCGCGAACCAAGGACTGTAAGACTCCACAGCCAGCGCCTCAACCGCTGCGACACCGGCGCGAACCAAGGACTGTAAGACTCCACAGCCAGCGCCTCAACCGCTGCGACACCGGCGCGCGAACCTAGGACTGTAAGACTCCACAGCCAGCGCCTCAACCAAGGACTGTAAGACTCCGCAGTCAGCGCCTCAACCGCTGCGACACCGGCGCGCGAACCAAGGACTGTAAGACTCCACAGCCAGCGCCTCAACCGCTGCGACACTGGCGCGAACCAAGGACTGTAAGACTCCACAGCCAGCGCCTCAACCGCTGCGACACCGGCGCGCGAACCTAGGACTGTAAGACTCCACAGCCAGCGCCTCAACCAAGGACTGTAAGACTCCGCAGTCAGCGCCTCAACCGCTGCGACACCGGCGCGCGAACCAAGGACTGTAAGACTCCACAGCCAGCGCCTCAACCGCTGCGACACCGGCGCGCGAACCAAGGACTGTAAGACTCCACAGCCAGCGCCTCAACCAAGGACTGTAAGACTCCGCAGCCAGCGCCTCAACCACTGCGACACCGGCGCGCGAACCAAGGACTGTAAGACTCCGCAGCCAGCGCCTCAACCAAGGACTGTAAGACTCCGCAGCCAGCGCCTCAACCGCTGCGACACCGGCGCGAACCAAGGACTGTAAGACTCCACAGCCAGCGCCTCAACCGCTGCGACACCGGCGCGCGAACCTAGGACTGTAAGACTCCACAGCCAGCGCCTCAACCAAGGACTGTAAGACTCCACAGCCAGCGCCTCAACCGCTGCGACACTGGCGCGCGAACCAAGGACTGTAAGACTCCACAGCCAGCGCCTCAACCGCTGCGACAGCGGCGCGCGAACCAAGGACTGTAAGACTCCACAGCCAGCGCCTCAACCAAGGACTGTAAGACTCCACAGCCAGCGCCTCAACCAAGGACTGTAAGACTCCGCAGCCAGCGCCTCAACCGCTGCGACACCAGCGCGTGAACCAAGGACTGTAAGACTCCACAGCCAGCGCCTCAACCAAGGACTGTAAGACTCCGCAGCCAGCGCCTCAACCGCTGCGACACCGGCGCGAACCAAGGACTGTAAGACTCCACAGCCAGCGCCTCAACCGCTGCGACACCGGCGCGCGAACCTAGGACTGTAAGACTCCACAGCCAGCGCCTCAACCAAGGACTGTAAGACTCCGCAGTCAGCGCCTCAACCGCTGCGACACCGGCGCGCGAACCAAGGACTGTAAGACTCCACAGCCAGCGCCTCAACCGCTGCGACACCGGCGCGCGAACCAAGGACTGTAAGACTCCACAGCCAGCGCCTCAACCAAGGACTGTAAGACTCCGCAGCCAGCGCCTCAACCACTGCGACACCGGCGCGCGAACCAAGGACTGTAAGACTCCACAGCCAGTGCCTCAACCACTGCGACACCGGCGCGCGAACCAAGGACTGTAAGACTCCACAGCCAGCGCCTCAACCGCTGCGACAGCGGCGCGCGAACCAAGGACTGTAAGACTCCACAGCCAGCGCCTCAACCGCTGCGACAGCGGCGCGCGAACCAAGGACTGTAAGACTCCACAGCCAGCGCCTCAACCGCTGCGACAGCGGCGCGCGAACCAAGGACTGTAAGACTCCACAGCCAGCGCCTCAACCGCTGCGACAGCGGCGCGCGAACCAAGGACTGTAAGACTCCACAGCCAGCGCCTCAACCACTGTGACAGCGGCGCGCGAACCAAGGACTGTAAGACTCCACAGCCAGCGCCTCAACCGCTGCGACACCGGCGCGCGAACCAAGGACTGTAAGACTCCACAGCCAGCGCCTCAACCGCTGCGACAGCGGCGCGCGAACCAAGGACTGTAAGACTCCACAGCCAGCGCCTCAACCAAGGACTGTAAGACTCCACAGCCAGCGCCTCAACCAAGGACTGTAAGACTCCGCAGCCAGCGCCTCAACCGCTGCGACACCGGCGCGCGAACCAAGGACTGTAAGACTCCACAGCCAGCGCCTCAACCAAGGACTGTAAGACTCCGCAGCCAGCGCCTCAACCGCTGCGACACCGGCGCGTGAACCAAGGACTGTAAGACTCCACAGCCAGCGCCTCAACCAAGGACTGTAAGACTCCACAGCCAGCGCCTCAACCGCTGCGACACCGGCGCGCGAACCAAGGACTGTAAGACTCCACAGCCAGCGCCTCAACCAAGGACTGTAAGACTCCGCAGCCAGCGCCTCAACCACTGCGACACCGGCGCGCGAACCAAGGACTGTAAGACTCCACAGCCAGCGCCTCAACCGCGGCGACACCGGCGCGCGAACCAAGGACTGTAAGACTCCACAGCCAGCGCCTCAACCACTGCGACACCGGCGCGCGAACCAAGGACTGTAAGACTCCACAGCCAGCGCCTCAACCGCTGCGACACCGGCGCGCGAACCAAGGACTGTAAGACTCCACAGCCAGCGCCTCAACCACTGCGACACCGGCGCGCGAACCAAGGACTGTAAGACTCCACAGCCAGCGCCTCAACCAAGGACTGTAAGACTCCGCAGCCAGCGCCTCAACCGCTGCGACACCGGCACGCGAACCAAGGACTGTAAGACTCCACAGCCAGCGCCTCAACCAAGGACTGTAAGACTCCGCAGCCAGCGCCTCAACCAAGGACTGTAAGACTCCGCAGCCAGCGCCTCAACCGCTGCGACACCGGCGCGCGAACCAAGGACTGTAAGACTCCACAGCCAGCGCCTCAACCGCTGCGACACCGGCGCGCGAACCAAGGACTGTAAGACTCCACAGCCAGCGCCTCAACCAAGGACTGTAAGACTCCGCAGCCAGCGCCTCAACCACTGCGACACCGGCGCGCGAACCGGGGACTGCTCCGATCTTTCTATTAAGTTTCGTTATTACAACTGAGAACAAATTGTAAATCCTCGTCAACTTATAAGGAAGGGTAGGTATAGCTAGTTTCGTGTTTGTCCTTCGTAGATTTTTCGCCAAAATCTCACATTTATTATAAGTCTAAGAAATCTACAAAAACAGTTCATTTATGCGGGACTTTCATGAATAATACTCTACTGATGAACCAAAGTTTTATTATACTTATCAACAATATTTCCATTGTTTTAACCAGCAGGGCACTTTAATTATAACAACCATCAAAATGTATTTGCATTAAAGCGTTCTCCAACCAGGCAGGACATACAAACTGGGTTGAGATTCGTACACTATGTTACTGGAGCAGAGTCTCATAGACAGATGTGAGTTTTGCGTCAAAGCGACATCAGAGTCTGCGCGTCGGGATCTTCAGCGGTGTGTGGCATTGAGAAGGTTCCAATAATTCGTGGCAAAAAGGTTTCTTTAGCAAACTTCAATAACTCTTCGGAATGCATTTCTAGCATCTATTTTCAAAGTCATAATTAATATAATTAATAGAATTCAGTAACAGCGCCGCAGAGGTTACGCAGCTTTATCGTTCTTGTTTACAGCTCGTTTGTGAAGATTTCATGGTCCTCTATATTTTATTTGTAAGAAATAAACAGTAAAATGTCTGTAAAAAAATCCTAGAGCCACTGTGCGGAGCGCTGGCCACATGTCCAAGCCGGCACATTATTATAATTATCGAACGGCATTGGCCGAGTGGCATTTTCCCGAATGTTCATCTACACATATTTGTGTTTACCGCCCGGCAGTGCCGATTGTTGAAGAGAGGCGCGCTCGTTTGAAAACCGCGACAATGTAAATAAAATCAATATTTAGTCATTATGGTAATCGCCGGAACACGGACTGTAGGACAAGCGATTTACCGCGCACACTTTTCTTGTGTGGATTTGCAGGCTTAAAGTCTACCAAAATGTCTCTGTTTATATTTTGTAGCTAAGCGATAGCGGGCGATGACAAAGACGGCGTTAGCAAGTTAGGGTTACAGGGAAACTGCAAAGTGTTGTGACTACGTTGCGTTAGTATTACAAATGTAAGTGATGGTAACTTGTTGATTAGGAGCAGTTTAGTTCAAAGACGCCGAAATATTATGAATATTTTGACGACCGATTGGTGTAGTGGTAAGTAGCTTTGCCTCATACGCCGAAGTTCCCAGGTTCGAGTCCTGGCCGGGGCATGCATTTGTGTGATGTTTGTTCTCGGGTCATGGTTGTTTGTATTTATATATGTATGTTAATTCTGGGATCCCCCCCAGTTCGGTGTATGGTCATCCATAACACAAGCTCTGCTTACTTTGGGGCCATACAGTTGGTGTGTTTGTCTGGGGATTTATTATTTATTATTATTAATATTGAATTACTTGTATGATTATTGGTTGTATATTTTATACGCATCTCTAGCAGGATTTAAAAAAATATTTTATTTTACTGACTTTAATGAATGGATTCATTCCTATGAAGACGAACGCTTTGACGAACGAACGAGACGAAGTTTGGTTACACAGCGTGAGCACTCAAAGGGGTTTTTATTTTCGAAGGGTTTCTTTTCTAGTTTTTACATGTTCTCAGTAATTCTCTGCGTCCCCCAGGCTCAGCTGCACCACTAACGTACTTGTTTAAGTTATATGATTACTTACTTATATCTGGATATTAGTTTTTCTAAACTAATAAAAAAGGTAAATCAATAATAGAATAACAAAAGTTATGACAATAAGTATTTCTTACCATTTATTTCAAGACGTACGTAGAGTTTAGATTGATGTTTGCAAGAAGTCTGATTGGACGTCTAACCTGCTTTTAGATATTTTGACTTGTAATTTTAAAATTAGGAAATTTATACCTCTTTAAAAATAATTCTGTGTTTATTTTATTGTATTTTCAAGCTCGAAGAGTATTTGGCTTTCACATTGTACAGGATGTTGGTAAACCATACCACATAAAAGGGAACGTTACATGCCGCAGTGAGATAAGCCACTGTCGCCGCGGAACTGCGGAGAGTGTAATGCGCACATTAGCAGAGCTGCGGGAACCACCGGCGCTGGGGTTCCTTATTTTGGTTAATAAACGGTTAATATTTTGTAAACTTATATAAAATACTTTAGATTCATACCAATAAATGAAAATATCTGAAAATTCATTCCAAAACTTTTGCCAAGGGTTTGTATGTTCTACAAGCCTCGTTTAATTAGGTACTTGTTACTTTTTTTTATTGAAAAAGGATTAGACGTTTGTCTTCTATCTCACCTGATGGAAAGTGACGATGAAGACGAAGGTGTTACACGTCTATCCACGAGATACCTATTCACTCGACGCTTGAAAGAACTAGGACTATAGTTTTCTGGAAAAACAGACGCAGGCAGTTCATTCCACACCTCGGCGACCCGCACCAAAAAGGAACTATCGAAGCGTTTGGTTCGACTTCTTGGGATATCTACCATGAAGGGATGGAAGGTCTGTCTGCGTCTAGTAGTCCGATACAAGAAGGGTGTGGGTTCAACCTGATCAAAAAGAGCATTCGCGCACTCTCCAAAACGTAAATGTAAATCTGGACGAGGCCCGCATGTGTTTACTCTCACTCCGAACGAACGTCGGCAATGAAGCCAAGGGTACAGTTTAATTCGGAATTACTTCGATGAGAACAACAAGTAAAGCTTAATTATTGTATGTCACGTCAACTGGGTGGGTTTTGATCTCGTTACATCTGAAGTATGCTTATTTTTCTTTCTATTCACATTTGTTCCAATAACATTTTGTTTTGTGACAAAATAAAACAACCGCAATAAAACAGGATCATATTTCACAAGGTGGCAGGGACTGCGGGTGTGTTTCCGCTCTCGGGTTTCGTAGCCAGTCCGTGTCGTATCATTGTACAAAAGGACAGGTATAGTTAATACAGATTTCATGTTCTGTATGTTAGAATTCTACGGCAAGGTTTTAAGCCACAAGTATTAAAATGAAAAACTTGAGTTATCCTCTTGGGCCCGCACAGTATCAGGCTGTACCTATTTCTGTGGAAATAAATAGACACTCATGTGTCTTCATAGCTAATTTGTAGTTACACTAGGTAAACTTGTGTTATTGCGTTGTGTACCCGCGACTTTACCGAGCACGTTTTTAAATAAGCTTAAATGATACATAAAGTCTACCGTATTTATTCTCAAAAGATTGGCAAGAGCATTGTGTGTTAAACAAGATGAAAACTTAGCTCATGATGAGTATTACACTTTAGGCACGCATTAAATGGACCCCATATACAAATTTGAAGTATAAGTTTAAAATTCTGTTTTGTGAAGAAAATTCTTTTTTTTGTAGCTTTGGTAATTCATTTTTTTTGCGCCAAAATACTACTGAAATCTTTATAAATACTATGTACATAGCTTAAAAGACTTACACGTATAATTAACTTAATATCAATGCTGACAGAATATATCACCGCGTCAATCATCAATCTGTCAACTTTTTTAAAAGATTTATTATCTTGTTATGGCAAGTGATGCCATATCTTGCCATATCTTCTATGTGCCAATTACAAAGTTATGGAAAATGTATTAAGAAAAGGAACTGATAACGTTTTGGATTAGGAATAAGGAAGAGGAAAATTGTAATAAAATTAAATGTGACTTAAAAAGTACTTATTACTATCTTGTACTATAAAATTACAAAAAATACTTTCAAACTAACTAAAACTACTAGATGATATAAACATATTTATACATTAATTTATTAGAGGCTAAATTAATCAAATACTGGGTATAATTTACATAAGGGACCAAATCCCCACGCTCACTGCAAGCTTAGCTAATTTATCGACATTTTCACTGGGTTGTATGGCCCACTGGCTTGGTATGCAAAATAAACCTTAATATTCTGTCATGTAGTATGTAAGTTAACCGTCGTAATATGATTACAGTAAATCATTCGCGTTTTTCGAATATCTATGTACAATGATAGATGAAATGTGTTATAATTAAGACCTGCTTTAATTTGGTTGTATGAACATATTCCAAAAATTTCTGAATTCCAAAGCACCTGTGCACATAAAACTTTCCGGAGCAAGGGTTGTTTGTTGGAAAATGTCATATTGTTCATGGTATATTGCTACTCCAACACAACCATACTAATTATTAAATTTAAATGCGTCTGTAAAAATAAGGTGCCATCCAAGCCACTCCTATTATTAGTTATATTTCTGAAACTGGTTTGTGCTTCGAATCTAGATTTAGGCATTTCATTACGTGAATGTAGATTGATGTAATTTGAGTTCTGTACAAGAGCCTTATACTCTATCTCAAACAGAGGTAACAATTTTGTTTGATGTGTAGGGGCTTGTAATGAAAGATATTGTTGGAGACGTTCTATTAAACAGGGCGCTTCCTGCATTTCCCAATACCTGGAGTTAGGCATTTTTTCTAATTACAGTTTTAATTTAAAATCAATTGTTTAATTTTTAATTTGCATAAGTCGATAAACTAATCTTTCTGCCAAAAATTGTGTCCTTTAAAAACAGAGGCACTTGTCCACACTGCACCCGTATAGCGTCAGATGCGCTCAAACTTATAGCATCAGTCAATATTGTCAACGATTTTATTTGTATTTGTTCAAACTGTTTTACAACAGTGACCTAAAATGGCATTAATAAAAAGGTCTTTTAATCTAAAATACTTCTTATAAAAACCTTATACAACAGTTTTAAAGATGCAAGATGGCGCCCCACCATTCTCCTGCCAGACATCTCAATACGTTAACTCTTTTATTACATTTATTATAAACTAGCTGTGCCCGCGACTTCGTTCGCGTGGAATAGTGACTTTGGGCAGCATTTTCTGGATATAACTTTTGGTTAATGTTCGATCATAAACACCGTCATTTTGGTTATCTAAAGAAATCTGCTTTACAGTAATGCTTCTCTATACACGATATTAGACGTATGGCCATCGGGGATGAAAGTCGCATACAGGCTGCTAGGATTGCTAACACGTGACAGAGCCACATATAACGGACCGTGTGAGAAACAGCTAATGCTTAGATCCACACCCACAACTTTTAGCGTCTGACCTTGGGATTTATTAAATGTCATTGCGAAACATAGGCTTACTGGAAACTGGACTCGTTTACAACTAAATGAAAAATTGTTTGGAATGAGACGAATCCGAGGAATAAAAACACTTTCACCTATTCCGCACCCTGTTAAAATCTCTGTTTCTGTCAGATTTCGTTGTAAATTGGTCAATTTTAATGTGGTACCGTTGCAAAGCATTATGGGTTTTACGCCGACTTTTAATTTTATTTGGTGAGCTGGTAGTCCAGGAGCACTGAGGGATTCTAAACATTCTACTGGGTAGCTGGATTATTCTTCTTCTTCCATAACTCTGTTAATGGAGATAAAATTAAAAAAGAACCAGCTGGATTGCCAGGCCTAACTTCTGTTTTAGCAGGACCAATGTCACGCAACTCATTTCTATATTTAAGTAGATTTATTGTATCTTACTTTTTGTTTTGTTTTACCGCTTGTTATTAAACATACAATGTTTTACATTTCAATGTCTTTAGGTTTAAGGGGATTACAGACACAGCATCTTATGTAGTTAAACCCAGAATATATAGTTGGAATTCGGACCTTTATGATTCTTTGGTATAAAATAGAGCATTACTTTAAAAGGAGATATTACTGATTTTGCTTGTTCCAAACTGCGTCAGAAATTTGCGAAGGGTACACTACATAAATCCGAAAATTACATATAACTACAAAATTCAGAATTTTACAACACCGAATGGTTCATAATTGAGAAATTCTTTTTTGAAACTTCAAAATTCCAAAATGCAAAACGACATATTGATTTTCGTAATAAGAAAATCAATATGCCGAATTTGATAATACGGAACCATAAACAATTCGAATTAACAATAATCCGAAATATCATAAATACGAATCCCGAATATCAAAATTCCGAATAATTATAGTTGCAATAACAAATGCCTTGTAAAACTGCATGAGCACATCAATTTATACGTTCGGGCATTCAAGTAGTCAGCTGATAATGAGAAAATTTATTTAGTTTTTTGTACCGAGTTATTTCTTGAGTATATAGGTTATGTACTTAAATGCAAATGCCTTGTTGGCGCGTCGCCGGCCGCTGCCACGGCATGCTCACTGCGCTCGCTCGGCTCGCGATGCATTATCTACATACAGACTTGTATTGTATTTTTAGAATTTAGAATTTGTATAATTTCAAAATGTGCCTTATTAATTTAAATTTGTGTGACAGGAGATTTTGATTATAATTTTCAAAATATACACGGTTTAGGGTGTTACCACACCAATCGATCGTCCGGCGATCGACGTCGATGGGTCAACGTAACACCCTTAGATACAAAATCTGAATTACTACTTTACTAATTACTTTACTAATTACTTCGAACTAGTAAGATAGCGGGTTTTTAATTCTTTGTACTAATGAAAGTCGGAAAATTAAAATTTCGGATTCATGAATTTCGGTAAAATAAGAATCGTGTTTGAATAATCAGAATTAAGACTCTTCGGGATTGTGAAATTCGGAATTTAAAAAATCGGAATATTCAAATTCGGAATTACATAATTCGGAATTTTTAAGTGTTCCTCGTTGCGAGTATATACTTGAAATTGTGAAACATGTGAGAGGAATGATATAAATTATGTTTCACCACCAAAAAACTGCAAATCCTCGACCATCATCGGAAAGTTGCCAGCTTAGCAGTCTTCCACAAATTACATTTTGGAGAGTGCGCGAATGCTCTTTTTGATCAGGCTGAACCCACACCCTTCTTACATCGGACTACTAGAAGCCGACAAGCCTTCCATCCCTTTATGGTAGATATCCCAAGAAGTCGAACCAAACGCTTCGGTAGTTCCTTTTTGGTGCGGGTCGCCGAGGTGTGGAATGAACTGCCTGCGTCTGTTTTTCCAGAAAACTACAGTCCTAGTTCTTTCAAGCGTCGAGTGAATAGGTATCTCGTCGAAAGACGTGTAACACCTTTGTCTTCATCGTCACTTTCCATCAGGTGAGATAGATGACAAACGTCTAGTCTTTTTTCAAAAAAAAAATTGTATTCAGCAACATTATTGATTTATTTAATAAAATTATTCTTACTATTTATTTTATTTGAATTTCTTAATCATTAAGATATTGTCTTGTTATATAAATGCCGACATATTGTATATACATTTACAAATAATGGTTTCATTTTTTCTAAAAATCTCAAACATAAGAGATTTAAACAAATCTTTGAACAATTTATGATTTCGGAAGACACAGAATTTTATAAATGTTAAATTAGTTTTGATTTGATGAAATGATTTCACGCGCGGTTACCCGCGGCTCTGTTCTGGTAAATAAGGGCTGGAGTGAACAGTGATTTGTAGTGCCTCATTTAAATGTGCTGGCACTTCACAACTATAAGAGGTCTTTATTATGCAGCAGAAATGCTGACTTTGCGTGTTGCATTGACCTGCATTTCAGATGCACACGCAGGAGTACAAGTCTTACTCTTTGTACTTAGATAAATTGTCAATTCAGATAATTGGTACCTAAATTTGTATTTTAAATCTTCAAAGCAAAACTATGATATATGATAACTTTTAAACCGACGAGATATCTCTGTGTGCAAAAGAATCAACATCATGCCCTAATTTTGTAAATATAAAACTGTAATTGATCGAAAACTGCACCTGGGAAAATAAACATATATTTCTGAAAGGATTTATTGAGAATATATTAAAGTAACAGAACTTAAAGCAATATTTTTTTGAATATTGCCTGTTGATTTGTGCAGGCTGGTGATGTGAAAGCAGTTTCACTACTGGATGAGCTACAGTAAGATTGGAACAAATTGTTACTATTCCAGTAAAAAAGTTATATAAATTTAGTGGCCAATATCGATCAGCTTCAGAAAGTCTCTACCCGTCACACAAACATATTCTGATTTAGTTGATTAATTTCAAAAGTTGCTGTTTTATGGATTTTCAATGCACATTAGTTTAATGTAACAAAGAAAATCAGTAAATCAATCGTTTATACTAAATATTTAAATGACACCTAACCTTAAGAAGTTAAAATACCTTCATTTAGCGCGTTTCCTGGTATTGGCAACAGCTTTCAGTATTAGGGTGCAGGATATCCAAGGTCTTCCTATTGACAAATTCAAAGAAACTATAAAGCAAAAGTTGTGTGCTAAAGCATATTATAAACTATCTGATCATTTAGATGATAAAAGCCCTTGGGTATAATCCCCTCATTAACAGGATTGTACTAGTATTTGTAACAAAACATGTGTAATGTGTCTGTTTGTTCGTTGAGTTCTTCGTCCCGATGAAATTCTAAAGCGTCATTGTCACTAAAGTACGGCTTCTTATGGTAACGCCGCGTGACGGGTCGCTCACTTCCCTCTGATATGGTCGAGGAGGGCGATGGCTGGATCCCGAGTTCGGGGTTTTCGAGTTCCCGAGTTTCGGCACTCGTGATCGGGTGCCGTTTGAAGGTGTTCGTCGTTGGGATACTTGGGGGGAGGGAGACTTGCCGAGCTAACAGATGCAGATAAGAATAGTTTTGTATAGACACAAAGAGACACTGTAAGTTTATTTGGAAAAAAATATATACCCGTGAAGTTTCTAGCCAGTTCTTCTTCACGAAGGTTTTTCCGAACTGGTGGTAGAGTCACGCTTTATTCTTGCTGAGTGATTTTCAATCTAAAGGCTTATTCGCGCATTATGATGTGTATTCAGGAGGCCAACATTTGTTTTATAAATACCAACATTTGTGAAAGCTGTATAATACAAAAAAAAACATTAAAATTTTCAAAAATGACGTAGAGCTAAAAGTGCAAAACTATTAAAATTTATTAGTCACTCAATACTTGAAAAAAGGGTCTCCTGTTTCCTAATTTATCTCGAAATTAACTGGAAATTTTCAAAGCGTTGGACACAACTTTAAATAGTCACTCAATAATAATAAATCAATCAACCGACCCACGGACCTAACCTATAAAAATCCTGTACTATCCCCAGACAAACACACCAACTGTATGGCCCCAAAGTCTACTTACTATGGGGCTTATTTTATCAGAGCAAACATATTTATTATACAAATATAAACAACCATGACCCGAGAACAAACATCTGTGTTCATCACACAAATGAACGCCACGACCAGGACTCGAACCTGGGACTCAAACCCTTTTGTTTGAGCTTTTCTCATCGAAGTACGTACACATGCATATTTCTAAATTATTATTCGATGAATTCAACAAGAACAACACTATTAAGACCCTAAATAATATCTGAGAGGAGATCGACCTCAACGACTACATATTACTGGAGAGTACAAACTAAATCGATGAACATTTTACTGCAAATATCTTTCACACCTATAAAAATTCAATATAATGACTGACAAATGCACTGAACTCAAGAATTTAACCGTCATGAATTGACATTTAAAGCAATCAAAAGATCGCTCAATTAAAAATTATCATCGCTTGCTGATCTTCACCAATCAATGCCGCGAATCGATACCTACTCTCAGCGGCAATTACCCGCAGTCTCATAAAGCTACACAAAACGCAAAGGTTTCAAAGACACGAAAAATGCAACACCTTAAAGGGGAATTGGAGAAACTGCAAAGCTCGCACAACACCTACACATTTCGGCTGACAATGAAGACACTGCTTGACAAATTATTAACTATCGTTATAAAAATTGAAATATTTTAAAATCAATCCTATATACTTACGTTAAAAGATTACATGGCATGACATTATTACCGAATGCATACATGCTATACAAAAGTGATGTTGACTGTACTTCGTGGGGTCCACTGTTAGTACATTTACTCTCCATAAAACTTGACCCTCAAACATATAATAAATAATAGGTCTTTACCTATGAAACTGCCGTTTTGCCGTACTGGCCATTTCAAATGAAAATATTTTTTTTTGACTGATAATTCTAATTTCAAATTAATTTTATTTGACAAACATGGAATTCTTTTTCTAAAATCGTCATTTGTTTAAAAGTTAGTGTTTTGTTTTCCACGCATTCGAACAGTTTTCGTCATCATGGATAAGTTAAAAAATCGAGTAATTATGGAGTATGAGTACCATCGTGGCAGCAAAGCGGCACAAGCGGCACGCAACATCAACGACGTTTACGGAGCGAACACTACAAACGAACGCACCACCCGTTATTGGTTTACCCGCTTCCGTTCTGGAAATTTTGACCTGAAAAATGAACCCCGTGGTCGTCCGAAAACTTTGGTAGACAATGACGAATTAAAGGCAATTGTGGAAGCTGATGAAACTCAATCCACGGCTGAATTAGCAGCAGCTTTCGACGTTAGCATCAAAACAATATTGGTCCATTTGCGTCAAATTGGCAAGGTAAAAAAGCTTGACAAATGGGTACCCCACGAACTCAATGACCGCCAGCGCGAAGTACGCGCGGAGTCGTGCCTTGCACTGCTCAGCAGGCATACAAATGAAGGAATTCTGAACCGCATTGTTACTTGTGACGAGAAATGGATCCTGATTGACAATCGTAAGCGCTCAGCAAGTTGGTTGGGCCCTGGTTCAGCACCCAAACAATGTCCTAAACGAAAACTTACCCCTAGAAAAGTGATGGTCACTGTTTGGTGGTCTAACGCGGGTGTAATTCATCACAGCTTCTTGCCAAACGGGACAAGCATTACTGCAAATGTGTACTGTGAAGAACTGAACACAATGATGGAGAAGCTCGCACGTCTCCAACCAGCTTTGGTCAATCGTTCGGCTCCACTGCTCCTGCACGACAACGCGCGACCTCATACTGCACAGCAGACGGTCTCCAAGCTACAAGAGTTGGGGTTGGAAGTTCTCCGTCATCCGCCGTACTCACCAGACCTTGCGCCTACAGACTTCTACTTTTTCCAGAATTTGGATAACTTCTTGGCGGGAAAAAAATTCAATACCCGAGAGGCAGTACAAAATGCCTTTGAAGAATTTGTTGCCTCCCGTCCAGCTGATTTCTACAAGAAAGGCATCAATAAGCTACCAATGCGTTGGCATAGATGCATTGATTGCATGGGTGATTATTTTGATTAATAGAAACAAAAAATATATAAAAAAATTACGCTTCATTTATTTCGTGAAAAACGGCAATTTTATAGGTAAAGACCTAATATAAATAAATAAAAACCCTAGGGATATTGCCCCGCTACGAAGATTTCATTTTATTTTTAGAAGCTAAATTCTTAGCCCTTGAACCCATTTCTAAAAGGGAAAGGTTTGATCAAATTTACAAAATCTTACTCCTGATGCCTGTCGAATCTACCCCTTTGCGATTCAAACAGCCTGACATTAAGCCCTATTTTAGTAAGCCTGTAAAAACACGCCAAATTCGACTCTAAAAAATGTATTTTATGCCAATAAGATCACCCTGACATGCGCATTTATATTTGCCAGAACAGTCTCTATTTCCACGAAATAAATTATTGCAAATCGACAAAACGCTGCTAAGAGTGCAATAAAGCTACCACGTTACAGCCATTTCCTCATTAACCTCACAGAAGGAGTCGAGGAACATTACGTGTAACAAAGAAATATAAATCACGTTTCATTTATACTGACAAAGGTGCTTTTACGTGTCAACAGATATGATGGAACTTTTCTGGCCTTGGCCGCATTACTTTATTAATGTTCATGAATAGGTACGTGGGACACAAGTTGCGAAAAATTTTTTTTATAGGTTACATCTTTTTAAAGAACTCTCCGCCAGTGAGTAAACAAAGTTTACGTAATTAAGTTCATGCCTCTGAACCAATTTCAACGGCCTTCTCGAACGCAGGGAGCGAATCTTCTGGCGATGAAAACTGTATACCCTTGAGCTTTTTTGTAATTTTAGGGAACAAAAAGAAGTCCCACGGCGCCAAATCAGAGCGCATAGAATGTGTAAGGCGGATGACCCAAAAATTTACCAGTGTGGTGCTTAGTCCCTCGTCTTCCTTTTTTAGGGGAAAAAATTTTAGAGAGAAATTTAAATTTGGAACAAATATATTTTGTCTTTTAAGCAATCGAGTTTTCAAAATATACTGTGACTCGCCAGCGTTCCATACATAGAAAATTTTTTTCGCGAATCTTACTGAGTGGCTTCGTATGATTACCGAAAATGCTGCCTAACTTGTCAATTACCTCAACTTATTTCAAATTATGTCTAAACCTGTAAATAACCTTCCTAACTACACATTTTAACAGAAAACTTATGATCATTTATCGTTTATCATTAGCTGATCCGGAATATTATGTATCAAAATCTGGACGTCAAAGTCTACTCAGACATTATCACGAAAGGTCTCTTGAAAGGCGCGCCAGAGCAAACAATAGCGCAGCAGACAAATATAGGATGGATTTTGTCTGGAGCGGAAACAATATTAACTGCCATGTAGTGATAAATTACATTGAAGAAATTGCCAATATTCTATATTACCACCAAATTCTAAAAAAATTAATAGAACAAGCCCACAGAAAAAGTCGTTTGACATTTGCATAGGTACCTACGTAATATATATTGGTTAATTGGAGGCAGGCAATAGGGTTGTTAAGAAACTGACAAGAAAATGTGCTACATGTGTAAAACTTGAATTTTTGAATTATTTTTGGGAGGCACCTGTCAAAAGTCATTTTTTTATCTTTGTTTTTTACACTTGTTTAATTTGTAAATGACTATACGCTTGAATTTAATCCACAGGAACTTATAAAATTAATTATTTTGACTAAATTGTTTATTGATGTAATGGTCTTTAATTATTTGCATGGACATATTTAAGGGTTGTGATATAGTCCAACACCGACGAAAAATTGTATTGATTTTGTGATTGTTTAATTACAACCTGGTTTGTTCATCGTAAATAAATAAAAAAAAAAGCGTGAAACACCATTTAAAACCAATTAAAAGCGATCAAAATTGATATTTGAAGAATTTTCTACTCTTCTGACGCAGATGGAAGCGGTCTAAATTTCACGCTCCTTTATACATTGACCGACAACTTGGAATAAGCCTTTTTGACTAGTGGCCATTTCCTAATGAGAGAACCACTACTCTATTACAAAAAAAGAAAATGAAAGGCTCGAATCTGGAACATTCGTAAATTAAGAAGAAGAATAAAGTAAAAGAGTTTATGCGAATATATGTGAAACAATAGGATAAGTAAATGGAACCATTCAAACATGTCCATGGTCCATGATTCGTTATAGACGTAAATTAGTGATTTTATCTTTATCTCTCCCAGTGGTTCCTCATAGGTATTGTAAAAAAGATTGATTTCACTGACCACTGTTTCAGTGGTTCTTGTACCTCTCGTTATGGTCATGGAATATTTATTCAATATATTATGGACAAAATATCAAGTTAATGAAGTGAAGTGATTTAAAATAAAATATACAGTTAAGAAAATCCTCATAATTTGTTACAATATGTCATATCTAAGTCATTATTATTTCACATTGCATGTCTTTATCCGCCATATAGTCATTCATGTTATAGTACAATTTTTCTATAAAATTTTTAAATTTATTGTAAGGCAACCTTTTAAAATTAAATGGCCTACTATGGCCTTGTTCATTCAGAAAAACGCACTGTTTACGCAAGAAAAGTCAGGAGACATTATAGTGTTCAATAATATCAATAAATAAGACGCCTTATGCGACAAATTCAACAGAACTGGGTATTAACAACGCTGCCTAATGCCGTTCATAATACATTCTTAACTAAGCCCAAAAGATTTAATGAACTTAAGAGGGTTTCTAAGTGGCCTTCTTCATTGGTTTAAAATCTTTACCGTCTACTTAGCGGCGCTGTAAGTTCCTTCATAAATGCTATCCCTGAATGAAGGCAAGTCAAGTAGAAGCGTTTATTCCACGACCACATCCGCACAGTGCTTGTGAACGTGCACTTAGCTAATTAATTAGACGTTTTTATGTAGGCCGATGAAGGTGAGGTTTTTTAAATTCAAAACCACCTAAAGGGGGTACAGTTTTCATCGCCAGAAGATGCGCTCACTGCGTTCGAGAAGGCCGTTGAGGAAGTACCTGTTGCAGACTGGAAAATATGCTTTGAAAATTGGTTCAGACGCATAAAACTGTGTATAAACGCTAGAGGAGAGTTCTTTGACATGATGTAAAAAAAATTACCTTTTGGACCTTTTCATTTTTTTTCTCGAAACTGTGCCCCACGAACTTTGTTTTAGTACTATAATAAGCTAAATTTTTTACCTTAATATGTTTTAAAGTGAAACGACAACTCCACTCACCCACACACGTACACACAGTGCCATGTTGCTGACCCCCTGACGCCTGTCACAACACTGTTGGCCTCCGGACAAGGACTTGTGTTACTTAGATGACTGCACACAATGGACGACCGTTATAATACCCGCTTGTGTCAACTTTGATTCGGGCGAGCGATTGTTTCTGAAACTGAGACCGACGCTGAAAGCCATGTGAAGAGTGGAATTAGTACAGACAGAGTACAAAGTCCACACGCGTGCCATGACGCAACCTGGCAGGTCAAACCAAATACGTTAAATACATAAACTTAACACTGGCAGTTGTGATGGTAGTGGCTTAGTGAAATGACTCGATATTTATACATTTTCGTTATATTACATTCTAGACTGTCGGAGATGTTTCCTTATTAACAGATTACATTTCAATTGTGTTGCTACAAATAATAATAATTATAATATTTCTAACAATCACACCACATTATCTAGCCCAAATTAAGTATCCTTAAGAACTTGTGTTATGGATACTAGATAACGGATAAATAAACTTAAAAAATATATAAACACACATAGATATTTTTTTTTTCATCTATAAATATAAGAAAAAAACTTAAATTATATTTCGCCGCTTCATTCTTTAGATAGTATATAATTAAACAGGTAGTCCTTTTAAGGTACTAGGTAACTTCGCACAGTTTTAGAGTATGTCATTTGACTTATTTAAAAAACTTTCCGTCTTTTTACTTGATCAACCCCGGTCCCGGCAAGTCTTCATTCGTTTTTCGTGCGTGGTAACAAGCACACGTCTTATACCAACATACAACAGTAACTTAACAGTTTAATATTAAATATGCTGTAAAGTTGTACTAAAAGTGTACTAAAAGTTGGAAAATTAGAACTAACATAAATAATATACGATAGCGACTCGTTAATTCTTCCGATGAGGTGAGCCATTTTTGTTTTTTTTCATAACTGATCGCGGGTATCTATAAACTATAATTTCATTTTATCGGAAAGATGCAGAAAAAACATTTTATCTATAATAGATAGATCACGTCATCCACATAAATTCATGATAGTCTTCTACCTGATGTTTTAAATATAAACTCAAATTTCGCTTTATCGAAAAGATGCTGAAAACGCGTGTTATCTATAAAAGATATATCACGCTACCTGCAAAAATTCCTGGTAGTCTTCTACCTGATGATTATTATTATAAACTATAGTTTCGCTTTGTCGAAAAGATGCAGAAAATACGTATAATCTATAATAGATATAACACGGTACCTGCAAAAATTCCTGGTAGTATTCTACCTGAGTTTATTATTATAAACTATAGTTTCGCTTTGTCGAAAAGATGCAGAAACTACGTGTAATCTATAATAGATATATCATGTTATCCGCATAAATTACTGGTGTTTCTTATTCCGAATAATGCTGTATAGTACTTGTGTTGTTATTTTTGCCTTTTTTTTCAATAATTTTTAAAAAGTTTAATACGAATACAGAAAATCTGAAAAGGATTTAACACGATATCTGTATTACGTAATATTCTATTATTTCTATTTTTTTTTCAAATCTGAAAGTCGTCATTAACATTATTTAAATATAATAATGAACCCAGTGGACGAATCTCCAGCTAGCCATTTTGGTAACCGCAATACTTGAGCCCTCTATGTAGACGTTCCCTAATCTGGAACCGTCGACCTCCCAAAGTGAACCGGGCCAGACGGGAGAATTATTTCCGACATGGATCCTGAGATTCTTTTTAACCTCGGGTCGTAAGGGGCTTCAGTTATGGACTAACCGCTATAAAAATAAAAATAAAGTAATAATAATAATAATAAAGTACACCGAAGCTATTTAAGTACTCCCCAAACATCGACGGGCAAACGGTCAACCCAATCAGGAAACTGGATCGGACCTCCTCGTTACCCGTCAAACAGGGGGGAGGGGCAACGTCAATGAAAAGTGCCAGTGCCTCCACTTCAGCATCTACATTTGAATTCGGCGTTCAACGTAAAATTCAACCAGTCCGGGAGTCATGCACCGAATCAACCATAATTCAGGTACACGCAGGTCGAATTCATTACTTTTACAATTATTGGCCTAAAATAACCAATGTTACAACATATAGTTAAAACCTGTAAATAGTGAGCGCAAATAAAACCAGCAAATTGATTCTACATAATATTTTATATTAACGGTTAAGAATATAAATCAATTAATCAATCCACAAGTTGAAAATAAAGCCAACCTTCTCAATCACACACAAAAATACTGTATAGCAACAAAACCATATAAAATGTATTACAGAATTACGCATTAATCATATGACAATAGTTCGAATTTGATAATATCAGAATTAATACTCATCTTCCAAAGAATCCAAGACTTATTCAATCTACTATTTTAAACAATAAATCCACCTAAATTACAGGACACATTAACTTTCCACAATACTTTAAAAGTAATCCCTCTTCGCTACACGGCCAAACACCCCAAAAACTCTAGAAAGAATGTCGTCCCCAAAACCCATATTTTGAATCATCGCGTTGTTTCCGAAAAACTTATGGAGGGAATAATGTCCATTAGTCAGAAAAAGGTCGTATGATCATGGCCCGATGACGCTTTTCTTGATTGGTCGATGACCAGTTCCGGCGATACTAGCGCCAATGCAGTTTGCTGTGATAAACAATCGCAAGACGTAGCATTCGCAGTCTCGGTCTGCGTGCGTTCTCGAGCGCACGGCGATCGCAGACGCCTTCCCGCTCTTTTAGCCCCGCGCTAATTGAGCACCCAAATTTCATTGGTTGTTGTCGTAATATATAATTTCATAGTTGTTTACCGTATTAAGTTTCTAACGCCGTTTTCACGGCGGACAGTGGCTCGTTAACCGTACTTCTAATAAGTTTCTAACGCCGTTTTCACGGCGATCAGTGGCTTGTTAACCGTACTTCGTGGAACGTGAGCTTCGTCGACGGGAATTCGTTGTTCGAGGACTTCAAGTGCCGTGTTCGAGTAAGTTATCCGCGTCGTTCTCAACCGCCCTACTGCGTGTAGGGTGGTTTTAGGAAGTTAGTCATCGTTGTTAGGTTCATATATTGTCCCTCCCCAACCCCTCGGCAATGGCTTCCCTAAGCTTTGACGAGTTTAGGAAGAAGTTAATTGAAAGTACTGAAGGCATGTCTTTAAATGCTGATAAGTACCGTTTTTTAGATTCCCTTATCCCTAATCTCATGACATTAATGTCCACAATGGCCCCTCAGGCCACCCCAGTTGCCCAGACCCCTCAGGTCTTAGGCCCTCCCGCGTCCCCTTCCTCCAGTGACATGGAGTGCGAAGTAGACGCCCCTCCGCGCCGCAAGCGCGCACCCACGACCGAGTCATCCTCGGACGCCACCCCAACTGGCCCTGAGTCTCCCTCTTTTACGCTTGTTAAGAAGCGCTCTAAGAAGCGTTCGAAACAAGACCCGGCGCCCTCGACGCCCGTCCCTACACCCCCTGCGGCGTCTTCAACGCCAGCTGTCCCGTTGTCTTCAACACCCGCTCCGGCCCCAACTTCTGTCAAGGCCAAGGTCCCACCACCCGTTTTCCTTCGGGAAAAGGGTAAATGGACTGAGGTCTCGACATTGTGCAATGAGCACAAAATCCATTACACCCGAGCAGCCAACTCGGGTGAATCTATTAAAATCTTAGTCTCGTCAATAGACGACTTTCGTGCTTTGACAAAGCTCCTCACCGATAAGCAATATGCTTATCACACTTATGCTCTGTCAGAAGAGCGTAAGATCAGAGCGGTACTCAGGGGAGTCCCGTTCGAATTATCGAACGAGGCTATTCTGGAGGATCTGCAGTCCCAAGGCTTCCCGGCACTCGCGGTGCATAAAATGCACAGCAAGTACGGGAGACAACACCCTCTCGCTTTGGTGGTTCTCGCCAACGTCCCCAAGTCCAGGGAGATCCTCAAAGGGGTATGCGGCCTCTCTGGGATCTCGATCGAGGCGCCTCATCGCCGCGGTTATCCCGGCCAGTGCCATCGGTGCCAGTTGTACGGGCACGCGGCGGCCAACTGCCGCGCACCGCCCAGGTGCGTCAAGTGCCTGGTCCCGCACTTCACTAAGGAGTGCAATCGCACTCCTGAAACTCCCTCTCCTCCCGATTGCGTGCTTTGTGGCCAGTCCGGCCACACCGCAAATTACAAGGGCTGCCCTCGTGCACCCCGTTGCATGCGCTCCAATTTCAAGAAGGCGGGACCCAAACAAGCCCCGCGTCTTTCTCAAGAAAACTTTCCGCTGCTGCGTAGCCGGGTTCTTCCGGCTGCAAAGCCCACACAGTCTAGGCCTGCCCCAGAAAACTGGAGGCAGCGCCCCGCATCGAATCTTATCCCAGCTCCTCGCCCATACAAACCCACTCCTCAATCCTCCGTAGCAGACGATATGCGTATCGTCTGCGACGCTATAAAAAATGTCGATGTTAGTGAAATCGCAGTCTTAGCCCGTAAACTTAGGGCTTCACGTACTCCGACAGAGCGTTTGCTAGCTCTGGCGGAGCATAGTTCCCTTCTCAATTCATTGTAGGTTCATTTAAATGAATTGATCCCTAAATCATGCTTCGGCCGACCTCTGCTCAGCCCCGGCTTCACCGGAGGCTGCCCAGAACGGCCACCAACTCATGTCCCTTTGAGCACCTTCAGTGCAACTTTCACTACAGGCGGAAGACCCGCTAGCGGGTCTCCGCCAGCGCGCCCAACTTCCCGACGGGTGTCGCTTCCGATGAAGGCTAACGGTAATAACTACAGCCAACAGGTGGTTTTTAGTGGGTAGGTGCCATTCTGGTGAGTCCCACATAACCCCCCCGCAGAGGAATTTACCTGCGGGCGGGTATGCATGACGCATCTTCCACCTCCCTCCCGCGAGGGTGCCTCGGCAGCAAAAAAAAAAAAAAAAAAAGTAGCATTCGCAGCGCCATCTACTTTATATTATTCACACAAATAAAGAAACGATTTTAAAATGGATAAAATTATGTTTCTCAATTCCATTTCATGATAATATTACACCAGAATTACTCCCAAACATATTTTGTCGCATAGTGAAAAACGAAATATGATAATAGCAATTAATAAATTGTTAGACTTAGAGGCTATAAAACCTTGTTATACCTCAAGTGACCAGTTTATATCAAAAAAATATGACAAATAAATCATTTAGCGCCGAAAAAAAAATCAATAAAGTTATAAAAGTTTGTAGAAAAAGTACACTTCAAAATGGAAGCTTATAAAACAGCTTCTAAATTAATTCCCCATAATGGTTTTTTAGCTAACATAGATAAGAAAGATCATACCTACTCGTACCTTTATTTGCAAATTACAAAAAATACCTGCGTTTTGAATTTCAAGAAAACGATATATTCGAGTCAAACACATGCGCGAAGCTATGAGTCACTTGTTGTGAATTTGGACAAAACTCGACTTGTACCGACAAAGTCAGAACATTTTTAGGCTATATGTTTAACATCGAACAGATGTCTATTTCTTTACCTGACGATAAGCTTTATAATAATAAATAAATTTATGAAACTTGAAATATGCCCGATACGAGATTTTGCCAAAGATATAGGTGTACTGGTCGCAGCCTGTTTAGCTACAAAATAAGTACAATTATGAGGCAAAAATTAAACTCCCTACATTACTGTTAGAAGATTTAATCTGGTAGAAAAATATAAGTAAATATACCATTTCCTGCTCAATTACTTCACAAATTTATAAGATATATACAGATGCATTCAGAACAGTCTGGGGTGCAGTATTCCAAAACAATAAATTTTATGGTTTTTGGAACCATAGTGAAAAAGAATACCATATCAATTACCTAGAATTACTAGCCGTTTCCTTAGGCTTCAAAAGTTCAGCCGGGGAAGAAAGAAATTGTGCAATATTATTACGTATTGAAAATACCACCGCTATTATTTACATCAATACAATGGGTGGTATTCAATTTCCACATTTAAATACTCTAACTAGACACATTTCGCTAGGGCATTTGGCGAGGAACGTAATTTATGGATTTTTGCTTTAATGTTTGTTTGCAAATGTAACGCATTTGTAACTAGGTATCCTGAACCATATGCAGTCGCAATCGATGCGTTTACGATTAATTGGGCCTCTGCGTAATTTTAACCATTTCCTCCATTTTCCCTTGTCTTAAAATGTGTAAGAAAAATAATTGGTTTGAATTGAAACATAAGATTTAATTAACTCCAATAAGAGCATCAAAGCAAAGCACTCCAGCCTTACCCTGGGTGCCGGGAGACTCTCTGGGTGGCATTCGCGCGGCGCGGCTGTCCGCCAGAGACCCTGTCGTTGGTGCTCGCTTCTGTGGCATCATGACTATTTGTCAATACAACATCACATTGAGGTCATGGTGGGAGTTTTATACGTTATGTAATACTGATATGTTCAAAAACCTGTTTTATTAGATCTCTCTTTTTTAATGAGCAATTTAATAAGGGTTGTTCATTCGAGTTATTAAATTCACACCGTTCCGCCTTGTCTCTATCGCTAGGCAAAGATATGGGCAATGATGATTCAAATTTTACAGGAAGCCAGTAAAATGAAGTGATCCAAATTAGGTCTTAATCAGCTTTCTGTGTGATATCCTTTTATTACTTTAACTATTGAAAAAATTACCAGAAAGTTACCGCTACATCGTTAGCCGCGTATGCACCGACATAGGGCCCAGACATTAAATTAGAAAATATAGTTTTTGCATCCGTACACATAATCATAATATACATCATTAGAACCACAGCCCCAAATCGTAAACAACCTATGTTATCCTTGCCAATCTTTAAAAATAACACAATGATTTGTCCTGTATCGACTCTGAAAGATTATATTTTTTGTGAAGAAAAATATTAAAGCTTCGAACTCGGGGTTCTATAACAAGAAAGGCCCCTCACAGAGCCGCGTCGAATCAAACGCTAAGTCGGTGGACAAAGCAGACGCTAGGTACGAGCGGCGTTGACATGAGTGTGTTCAGCGCACACAGCACGTGGCACGTGCTCAGTGTAGGTTATTCGAGAAACTGCTGGGTGGACCTAAAACTCTCAGGCTTTTACAAAATTTTACCATAAACCTATATTAAACTCACTAAATGACTTTGCCTTGTCCGTACTAAATAAAGGTACAAACCACCCAATATCTTCCGATAAAGAGATTAATTAAAATTAAATATTTCTGTTTATTTATTTAATTAATTTGGCAATCACCAAGTGTATAATAAACGCCTAAAGGTTACTGGATTCTTAAAGTATATGCTAAAGTAAGAAATTTAATGAATAAACGTATTTAAAGTAATTATAATTTGTAAAGATAAAAGAAAATAAAACTTAATCTCTAAAAATCTACCTGTTTAATTATATACTATCTGAAGAATGAAGCGACGAAATATAATAGATGATTAAACGAACTTCCAAGTGAAGTTCTATCGCTATTATATGAGTCGCTTCATTCGAAGATATATAAAGAACCCGTCCCTCCCGGAACCCATACAAAAGTTTTGTTTTGATCTCTAAAAAATGAAGACGTGCCGGGACCGGGGTTGATCAAGTAAAAAGACGGAAAGTTTTTTTGAATAAGTCAATTGACATACTTCAAAACTCTGCGAAGTTACCTAGTACCTTAAAAGGACTACCTTGTTAATTAAATACTATCTTCGAATGAAGCGACACATATAATAGCGATAGAACTTCCCTTGGAAGATCGTTTAATAATCTATAAACATACATACACATCCGTGACTAGAAAGCAAATATCATAAAATATCTGCCCCTACTAGGATTCGAGCCCGGGCCCTCTGGCATTGAAGGCAAGGGTACTTACCTCCACACCAAACAGACCGTTTGTGTGGAGGTAAATGTTTATATTCACTTTTAATTATTACTTTATGAAGCATCTTTAAATATTTGAGGTAAGGAAAGCTTTGATGTCAAGTTTGTTTGACTTATATAAAGACTGTAAGCCCTCTCTCGTGGAAATTTTCAATTCCCTCCCCCCACCACATGCTTGAAGCCGAAGTTATGAGGAAACATCTCGCGCTTACACGTGCCCGCGACTGTGTCATCAGCACACGACAGTCCACATCGTTAAGTCGTGAAATGGAAGTGTTTGCACTAATTTTGAGCTGCTCCATTCAAGTACTGTGGTTTTATATTGAATCATTAATGTTTATGAGGTTTTATCTAATACAAATGTTATTTTCTTACACCTAGGTTAATCTTATAAACATTTAGGAAGAATAAATCCGAACGTTTATACATGCAATATTAATAAAATGATATGGAAATGATAAGTAATTTTTTTTACTAGTCATTAAACATCACTAATTCGTAAGTCAGCCTTGAAACTTCTAGTTGATAGTGGGCCACACAGTTAGCCACATAGTTGGCCACACAGTTGGCCACACAGTTGGCCACACAGTTGGCCACACAGTTGGCCACACAGTTGGCCACACAGTTGGCCACACAGTTGGCCACACAGTTGGGCACACAGTTGTAGCGATCTTTGGAGGAGCTATTTTAAGACCTTTCAGAATTCTGCTACTTCAAACTATGTTCTAGATATTAACACAACTTGTAATTGCGGATGGTTGAAGGTTGTCCGTCCAGTTGAAGGTTTCTTCAACAGAGTTTAGGTAAGTGTTGTGTACCCACCTTTTAGATCATAATGTTTCTAAAGAACAGTAGTAGTACCAAAGGTTTGTGCACAGGCAAAACTGGCCAAAAGGCTGGCAGAATGACCACGTATTGCGTAATCGTAATGATCTTTCAGATAGATAACTTTATAGTAGGAAATGCAGACAAAGTATTGAGATAGCATTTAAGACAGTGATAGGAATCATATTGAGATAACAACGTACGGATATTCGCCCATGGCATACGAAAAGTTGTATAAATTTATATTGTGGGTCTGTAATTAGGTATGGAGTACTTTATACCGTTCTTTGATGTATCCCTGGAGTCCAAAGCCCGCGCATGGTTTAATGGTGATTGCCTCCTAGCTGAAAAGCGAAAGCATGTAGCATACCAAGCCTGGGCTAGCGCTCGCAGAAGCAAAGCTATGGATCTCCCAGCTAAGAAGCAAGCGTAGAATGCTGCTGCCAAGTCCTGCAAAAAGGTGACCAGAACCGCTCGTTTCGACCACATTGGCCGTATCGGGGACAAGTTAGCATCCTATCCCACGGGGAGTAAAGCTTTCTGGTCCTTTGCCAAGTCGGTTGAGACGAACTTCTGTCACCCATCACTGCCACCACTGCAAAGGCCTGACGGGTCTTTGGCCCACAGCGGAAAAGAGAAGGCAGACTTGTTCGCAACTCTCTTCGCAGAATGTTCACGTCTAGATTCCAAAGGTAAAAGCCCACCCACGTTACCCCCATTCGGCCCCAAGATGGAGGCCGTCCAAATTCACCAGAAACAGGTACTCAAATGCTTACAAAATCTAGACGTGAATTAGGCCAGTGGTCCGGATGGCATTCCCGCAGTGGTTCTAAAGCACTGTGCAGCCGAGTTGTCTCCTGTTTTGACACGCCTATATCGACTCTCTCTAAGGACTGGAAAAGTTCCAAAATCATGGAAGTTTGCAAACGTACACCCCGTACCAAAAAAGGGCAGTCGAGCCGACCCAGTCAACTATAGACCTATTGCAATCACTTCCGTACATTGCAAAATTATGGAACGTCTATTAAACCATCGTCTCCTGACGTACCTAGAGACCAATGAGCTTCTCAGTGACAACCAATATGGTTTCCGCGGAGGACGCTTAACAAGAGACCTTCTAGTGTACGTCACGCATCTATAGAGCATGGCCTTGGAAGGGCACGGAGAGGCAATAGCCGTATCCTTGGATATCTCCAAGGCCTTTGACCGGGTATGGCACGAAGCCCTTTTGAGCAAGCTTCCTGCGTATGGCATACCATCTGGACTCTGCGACTGGATTTCTGATTTCCTGAGGGAACGGTCAATTCGAGTTGTCGTCGATGGCTTCTCATCGGATCTAATGGCGATCAACGCTGGTGTACCTCAGGGATCTGTTCTCTCTGCAACATTATTCCTGCCGCACATTAATGACCTTCTTCCAAAGTGTATCTGTACCTATGACAAAGCAACTAGGGCCTCTAGGCATGACCATCACATCGAAACTTAATTTTGGTCAACAGACTGAAACCATGGCACAGTCAGCTTCCAAAAAATTGGGAGTCATCCCAAAGGTCCGGCGGTACTTCAACTCCGAACAGCTGCTCAACCTGTAAACAGCCCAGGTTCGATCTTGTATGGAGTACTGCAGCCATCTTTGGCATGATTCCGCAAAATACCATCTTGAAGCGTTGGATTTTGTCGACCGAAGGACCCCTAGACTCATAAGTGACGACAAACTTACTTCTTCGAGACTGCAAAGTCTCGAGCATCGTCGAAAAGTTGCTAGTCTATCGGTTTTTTACAGATTGCACTTTGGAGAGTGTGCGAATGCTCTTTTTCAGTTGATCGAACCTTTCCCCTTTCTCCACCGGTCAACCAGACGCAGGCAGAAGTTTCATCCGTGTGAGGTTAGCGTGCCGATGAGCCGAACTAAACGGTTCGATAGCTCAATTTTGCTTCGTGTTGCCAAAGAGTGGAACGATTTGCCTGCGTCTGTTTTTCCAGACAAATATAACACTGGAGCTTTCAAGTGTAGAGTGAATAGGTACCTCTTGGACAGGCGTGTACGATCCTCGTCTTCATCGTCACTTTTCATCAGGTGAGATGGAAAACAAACGCCTGCTAATTATTAAAAAAAAAAAACGAAATGTATCTAATTTGTTCGTGTAAAATTACAATATAACCTACATGTTTATAGGATTTTACTGTTTTTCTCTAGATTTCAGTACTGTATATAAATTTCATTAGTAAATATCTATTCTGGTATTAGCTCTGAATGTTACAATGCTACTCGTATATTGAAACGTTAAGAGAACATACTGGTTATCATGCATTCGTCGCTCCCTTTACAGCGACGTTTGATGACATAATTGTCTGAAGTAGCCTGAGATATTCTAGGGGGACTGTTCACAAGGATACATAATGCCACCAGCAAGGCCAGTGGAACCCTCAAGAGACATAATCCAGATGACATGTTTTACCGGTTGCTGAACTTCGGTCTAACAGAAAATATTCATTGAGTCAAATGAAAACAAAGTACAAAAAAATGTAAACGTTTTTTATTTGAAATAAAAACACCTTTTTATCAATTTTATCACGTTTAACGTTTAAAATCACGAGGGTGGATAGAAACACCGAAGCGTCGAGATAAAATGTAAAAAAACAATTGACAAAAAAGTGTTTTACTTTATTTTCTTACAATATGTTTATTCTACTACAAATCTCCTGTTCCCATCAGACCGGTGGTCTGCCCTGCAGCAGAAGACGTTGTTACGCAGCAGCCGCAATGCTGCAGGCGTTGAGGGTGGACTGTTCGATAAATATACACTGAATTGACTACGAAGCAAAAATACTTTTGAGCAAATTTTATGAATAAAAAGTTCTTGCAAAATTGAATTGGGTACGTTAAATTACTTCTGAAAGTTAAAGTAAAAAATAATTAAGGTTAAATAGGAAACTTTGAAACAATTTAATATTTGCATTTTGAGTCGCTCTTTTCTTTATTATAACTTAATAAAGCTTACAACTACCGTAGCACGCGAGCGGCGGCGGTACACTGCGGACTGGCTCCGCACTACGCACCACGCGTGCACGTTCTGTCAGCTGCGGTTCGTAGCTTCAGAACTTCACGAACTTGTCCCTGGAAGTGTTCTAGATTACTTCACAAGATTCGAAAGATCTTTATCTTTGAACATGTTCATATTGAGATCATTGATTTTCGTCTTAAAACTCCGAAATTGTCGAATAAATAAGCTAAAACTTCTGATATTAACCAAAAATTGGTAGCATTCATATAAGATTAACTTGGACTTACAATAATAATAAAAATACTTGGAGATTTAAAATAGAAATTGAGAATAATCATAATAATTCTTTACTTGCAAGTATAAGCTTGCAAGCTAACGTTAAATTATAATGTCCGTTCATATACCTACTGCTATGTGAGCCAGCATTATACATATTCGAATTGTGGTTTATAAATGTTGAAATATTAAAAGAACGGGCTGGTCAAATACAGGCAGCCCATGTGCGGGTTACCAATAACTGTAACAAATGTGGCCGCAGTACCGCGCCGCGGCTCCCGCAGAAATCGTCGCACGTGCGTGGCCGCCACACTTCATCATGATACAACTCAGGTTTGTGTCTGCAGCAGGCCGCGCGGCGACGGCACTCGCTGCAGAGAGTGGTTCTGATGCATCTGTACCACAGAGACACGCGCCGGACGATCAGCTGGAAGCAACACCCTCGCGTGCTGGTTACAGTCACAACATGCTCGCACCGACGCCCAGCACCTGTTAACTTATTTTATAAATTGATTCCATTAATCAAACATTCGTTCAATAAACGGTCCGGCGGCCCGTGGGACGGCGAAGCGAATTACGTTGTAAAAAGGTTAATCCGTTTTTCGATGAGTGAAATGTATCGGAATAAAGAACTTTTCCAATAACGTACAGGAGAAACATCCTAAAACTAAATTTTCTTGTTATAATCGTACAGCTATATCATTAAGTTAAAACTATATTTCCTGAAGTTTTTACGATTCATTATATTAAATAAAACGCTTCCTTACCGGATTTTATCGCATTTAATTATATTTTTACATTTTAACTCAACGTTCAGTGTCTTTGCAGATCAGTTAACTGGTTAAAAAAATTTTTTATTTAATAAATTTCAATTACTTTGTCTAGTGTAGATGAAATTATTTTCTTAAGCTAATGAATGTGTCCCCTCGGCTCTCACAGCCTCTCACGGTAATGTTACAGTTCGGTATGAAACCGACGGCGCGTCTTGCTGGCCTCGATGTCACCGCACAGGACAACATGCGGACAATATGACAACCTCGTATATTTATCTAAATTAAAATTACCTTAAGTTAAAAATGGTAAACGTAACTTGTTTGTTTTATGTTATTACTATTGCTACTAAAGTTCGGCCTGCAGTCCAACCATTTGCTACAACCGAACTGGCTAGGTGTATCTCTGCCTGCACCTGCCAGTGTGTCGGGGTCGAGCGCGCGTTTCATCCTCAATTTGTTTTTATCCGGCCTCTCGCTGCCTGTACGCTAAGTTCATTCCATGGAACTTTATATTCACTTTTTTGCATTGCGTTCAATATATCGTTCCACTGATAAAAAGATACATTCTTTTTAACTCGATTTACAGACATCGCTTTCTGTTGGTATATTATGATTTTTAAATAAACAATTACATATTATATTGTAATAAAAGCCACTAAATAAACAGAGATAAAAAAAATAAAAATAAATAAAGAGTTACTTATCAACTTAATTCAATAAAATAATAAAAACAAAAACGTAGCAAAAAATATTTTATAATTTAAAATGTAAACAAAATTAAGATTTTTGGCCGTTACTTATTCCTTAAATCTTAGAATCCAGCAAATTTTTGAAAAGCCAAGATGATTTTTTTCTCGAACACATTATCACTCTTGTATTGTTCGCCATTAATTCGTTGGAACACAATAACATGTCCACACTCTACCTACGTCATGAAATATCTACCTACATCTCAACACGACACAAGTACACAAACCGATCCCATGCCGCTGGCTCGTTGCTGAACATTTCATATTTTTTGTTGTCTTCCATTTCCATTTAACAAGACCGTGACAGCTGTCATCTGCTGACATTTTGACAAATACATATCAGGATATTTTTCTGCAAAATATTTGTAATGAAAAACCATTACCGTGCAAGTCAGTTTAGAGTGGCCAATGGCGATGAAATGTTCCAAAATAAGTCAAAGTTTCAAACACAAACTTAGTTACACAAAAGTGAATGTTATTAGTAAACTATTTACTATTTGTATTGTACTTATCTAGTATTGCCAGCAGCATTCCAATATGATCGGAACAAACGTATCGCCGCAAACGTCGAATCGAACGCAAACGAATCTTTGCCAACATCTAATGAATTGAAAACACAGCACTGCACAAGCAGAAATCTATTTTAGACTGCTTACAAATGGTTTCGAACACATGGCAATATTTCCACACCAGTAAAAAGTAACGATGTGACAATATTCAGAGAGATTCAACTCACAGATCTGGCTGATCAGTTTTATTCATATAAACAGTATCAGAGGATTTCAACTTTGTGAGTTGATCTCGCCTCGGTTTCCGTGTCGTGAAGACATCGTGCGTCGAGTTTTGTTCGGAAGTAGAATAGAATAGAACGAAGCATTCTTTAACAGCTTAGTAGAATTTCGAGTCCGAAAAAAAAAACATTATACGCGGATAAGTATATAATCATCTAGCTACTTATTATGCTAATCCTAAAATTTTAATTAATATCATTTAAATAATTCCAAAATTTCGCAAAGAAAAAAGTGCAGATTCTAATCCAGAACCATTTCGAGATATAATTTTTATAACATGTTTGTATAATATGCGATTAAGCTTTTTCATATTAAAATATTTAATTTTATATAAAATAGTTGAAATTACATAACCTACATTCAACCTCTGTATGACGTCATGAAATAACATCAATTTATAACTTCTTTTTAATTAAACGGTCAAGTCAATGTTAACATTTAGTAACTGCCATTAAGTGTCCAGTGGCAATGTTACAATTGTTCATTCCGGGAAATATTATATTCTTTGTAATGAGCTACATGACGCCAAACTTGTAATATCTGTTCTAACTGGTGATTCGTTAATATGATCGCTTCGAAGGTGCTTTATTTTTTTGTACCCCTCCAAGGGTAGGGTAGGAGGATCTAAAAATGGCCGCGCGCGATCGAGGTTATGTGGGACTCGCTCCGAGTCTACCAGAGCCACTGCCCACTAAAATCACCTGAATTACTCTGGCAATCCATTGCCTCACAGCCTACATTTAAAGCGACGACCAATTGGAGGAATAGGCCGCGCAAGCGGGGCCGTTAAGGGGTCACCCGCTGGGAATTACATAGCACTGAAGGTGCTCAAAGCACTGAAAGTAAATTCACAGCACTGAAGGTGCTCAAAATGAAAAAGAATTGCATTAATTCGAATTTAAAATAGAATTAGAATTTGTGGCCAAAAGGGCTTCGAGATCTAATGACAGTTGCGTGGCTAGGTTCGTGTGCGCGTTTTTCGGTCTAGCGACTTTGAACTTCGAATCTATGACAGGGGTAGTATACGAGACAGACTCTCGAACTAAAGAACACTTCCGAGAGTGTTTTGAGGAGTTGTTGCACTGCAGGTAGTGCAAAATCTCTGTGCAGGTCCGCGTTACGCACGTATCTAGGTGCGTTTGTGGTCCTGTGGCAGAAGAGATTTTGAAACACTTGCAGTTTGTGCAGGAGGGAGGGTTGGGCGCGGGCGTTGGGCGTGAGCGCCCAGCGTCAAGTACGTAGCCAGAAAATCAGCCCGAGTCTTGCGAACGAACGTTGGATACCGACGTAAGTAAGCTCAACCCTATTGTTGCCGCTTCCACCGAAGTGAGGAAACAATTCGAGGGGTCCACGAAAGTGCGGAAATGAGTAAGTTACGACCGACCGAAGCCGGCCGTCGAGCGAGTCTCTAACTAACGTAACAAGCGCCCAGCGTCAAGTACATAACCAGAAAAACAGCCCGAGCCTTGCGAACGAAGTCGGATACCGACGAAGGTAAGCTCAATTCTGTTGTTGCCACTTCCATCTGGAGTGAGGAAACAATTTGAGGGGGGCACGAAAGTGCGGAAATGAGTAAGTTACGACTGACCGAAGCCGGCCGCAGAGCGAGTCTCTAACTAACGTAACAAGCGCCCAGCGTCAAGTACATAACCATAAAATCAGCCCGAGCCTTGCGAACGAACGTCGGATACCGACGTAAGTAAGCTCAATTCTGTTGTTGCTGCTCCCACCGAGGTGAGGTTTCTATTTGAGGGTGCACGGAAGTGTGAGACTGACTATGTTACGACCGGTAGAAACCGGCCGCAGCGTAAGTCACAAAGAGGCTTACCTTAAGTCGTCGGGGACGAAGCGAGCTATTGTTTCGATTTCAGCGTTTGAGTATTGCTACGAGTTGTCGTTGTGAGACGACAATCGTGACTCGGCATCCGGTAGCAACCGTCAACACGTCCGAACGGGGCCGGAAGCAGATCGGGTCTGTGATCGAAGGTGCCGCTTCGAAGTCATTTTTATACTTAGCCGGTGTATGCCACGCTCACGGGCACCGTGGGATGCAATTTGTGTCCGCAGACGTATATGGCTGTGAAATGTATGAGATATTAAATTTGTAATACTTTGAGAATTATCATTTTGTGTTTCTGCAATACCTCATTTTTTGTTGTAGCAGTTGCGTAAAATATGCCATTCCTACAGAGGAAATATTCTTGCGACTAACAGTTAACGCGTTTTGTTTGGTTGGGATTGCATGAAAGGCCTTTACTAACTAGCATACAATAAATACACCGCGTGAGACGCTTGGGGGAAACTGCAGGCTAGGGTCAATGTCGGAGGGCCATGGAAGTTGTTATGGAACACAAACTACTAAAATATTGTCAAGAGAACAGTCCTCAATTGAGTAAAAGGACACCAGAATGAAAATCGTTTATAGCACGTGTATGTTTTCTTGAAATATGTGTCATAATCGGATTAACAACAACCTTAGTCTCTACAATAAACATTTTAAAGTCATAGCTTCCCTTGATCATTTGCGTTTCTTGGTCATAAGGTGGAAAGCTTGTCAATTCGGAGGCAGTATAGTTTCTTTTGTTAAGATCTCGTCAGGGGCGGTACAATTCCGGTCCATTTACACATCCAAGGTAACAAGAATTCCCACTTGGCTGAAAATTTGTAGGATTCAATATACTATTATAAAAGAAATGTGAAAAGTCCTCATCGATCCGGCACGTGCAAAATATTTTACTCTAGGTCAAAAGTCGCAAAAACGGGTTTTTTGCGATGTTTAGCAATACGGTATGTTTTATCATAAAATTAGCCAAGACTAATTCTTTTGCACGTGCCGTATCGATGAGGTCCATTCACATTTCTTTTAAAATAGTGTTTTGAACAATCCTACCAATGTTCAGCCAAGTGGGAATTATTGTAACCTCACCCCTATATTTTGGTCTAATTTGACCGGACTACTATGATCCGCGTTGCGTTCGCAATAAGAGTCAAGATCACGTGGTGGTGTTTCGCTCAAGAGGCAGGAACAACCGGTGAAGTAACAGCAGTAAAAGCAATGAAAACTGAACTGTACGGCCGACAACGCGTAACTAATCGATACTTTAATCACATTCGGTGTCGATAAATAAAACACCAGAGGTTAATGACCTCCGTGGTTGCGGCTGCCACTTACAACCAGGTCGGCTACGAGCTCGTTGCCCGCCTGTGTTGACAGGTACATTCAAACGTACACCGTACCAAGGCATGGAATGGTGCAGTTAACGAACCCGGCTCAGGGCCTGGATTATTGACATAAGATACTCGATACATGCACAACTGTAATGGAATTTAGTTATTTCCTATAGTTGTTTGTAAAATTTCAGTACGCCATAATTCACATCCCCGACTAGTGCAGTGTGGTTGTAAACAGTTCCAAGTTAACTTATTAGAAGGCTACTTACTGGTCTAGGAGGAACAAAAATAATTGACATAAATATTATCTGAGTTGTTTGTAAGCTGATATTAAATGGGATGCCCCAGGAAAGACTGTTAAACGGTGGCTTAAAGGTAGAGTGCCTTTTGGGGATGCTGAATCATTCCCATATGAGTACTTTGATTATTTTTTTATTTAGAAGTAATAAAATTATTTCTATCTTTTTCTTGATTTTCGACTCTTATTTGAAGCTTTTTTTTCAATAACTTTATGAATAAGTGATATAATAACTACACAAACACGTTTCTCCATAACAGTACCTATACAAAAGACAAAAAAGTGAAAATACTACTCTCATTGCAAACATGTCATGAATCATCTAACGTTTGGAAGACAAAATGTCCGCACTCGACTGGACGGTGACGTGTGACAATGTTTATTTTCAAGGATTTCCTTGAAACGTCTGCACTCAATACTGAGTTTCATAGAGAGGATTTGGAAATGAAATGTCTCGTTTAATTGCAAGCTGAAGTCAGTGTTCGAAGAGAAACTGCATCGGCAGACCTGCAGTAAAGAAATCGATAAAGACATTTACTTCTGCTTCTTTGGGCATTTAGCTGCAAGGTACTAGTATCTTCATTCAAGGCACACCCGAGAGCAAGCCACGCGGAGTTCCCAGGTAGCGCGCCGAGAGCGACTTTCGTGCGCTGCTGCGAACATTCTCGAACCCACTTATTGCGTGCCTGCAGAGTGTCGTCAACTGATACGTAATTGGGAATAGTCCACAACTTCTGTGAATCTTTAATAACTTTACATATTTTGATCTTCTTGGAGTTTAGTTCTTATATTATATATTTTTAATAATTGATGAAATTTCGAAGTCCCCGCGCGGATTAAACTTGTGCCGCGAGTTGCCGCCGGTGGATGTATGAGAATATACGTTGTTTAAGCCAAAAAAATAAATCTCCTGGCAAATTTCTTAAACATGTGTTTAATATTTGTAGTAAAAAAAGGACAAAAGTGATGTGCAAAAAGGCTAAACCAGGAGAAATAAACACCATTTTGTTTATCTTCAAATTCATTTAAAGAATAATTAAATATATTATTCGAGTAACAGTATAATCATTGCCCCAGTGATTTCACTTAATCATGTTACATCTATAAGTGTGAACTTGTTCTACCTAGTTTAAAAACTTAGAAATGCTGTATAACTATCGATTGTAAGTTTGCCATCAGAATAAAAAACAAAAAATAAAATAAAATAAAAATATTTAATTCCTTTCAACTTTATCTAATAACTAATTAGTTTGTGATTTCACCGTTCGGGAAATGGGCATATGCCCTGTAATTGGCTTATTGTTTCTAGGTTTGAAATTTTGATTATTTGATATTTTGAAGAAAAACTGTTTACTTATGATATTTTTTTATTTCTTAACTTTGTTTTATATTTTTATATGCTTTGTATTGTACGGGAAACAATTTTTTATTTTTTAGGCGCGATTTTGTAGCACCAATTAAACACCGTTATTCTTATTGAATAAACCAAAAAACATTTATTCTCAAAATGTTTGTGGCTCACAAACAATTTACGAAGTTCTACCTCACTTAACCCTTGTAAGTTAACACTATTAGCAGAAAGACACGGTAAGCAATGTTAAGTCATATCTCAGTTCTAGGAAAATGATGAAAAATGATGGAAAATGACGTCCTTTCGCCTGCTTTCTCACTCACTACCAGCACTTGTTGTACATTGTGAAGCAGCATAAACGCAAATTACAGCATTTGGGATTTGAGGGATATGCTACGGTAATTGATCAACGCAAACTCTTCACTCGTCAAACATTAAAACGTTAATGCCAGATCATGCTGATTGATTGAACATTAAGTTTAATTTTGGGTTCTGTGGCAATCATTCTGCCAATTTCAAGTAATAATAAAAGTAGTTTAAAAAAATTAAAACTTTGAAAAATATTTAGGTTATCTTCCATACCTATTTACCGTACCGTTACCGTACACATTAAAATGACATATGACAGTTGTACGCCCGAAAAGTAGCAACGGAGCTGTCAGCATCAAACAGTTCTAACCATAGACATAATTCCTAGTTTTTTTTGTATGAAGAAAACCTGCTTTGTTGTTCCAGACACGACTCGTATGATCGTGCAAACGCCACATTATGTTGGTGATTTGAGACTTCACTCACTTCCAGTGACCTCGCACCCTTGTCCCGACACTTCATTGAATTAAAGCGACCCTATTAATTTCATATTCTAGGCATAGTGAGACGTCACACAATTGAGCGGCATCCAAATTTAATTGTGAATAATAATTCTGGCGTTACTTTACGGATTTCATTATCTTTCCTAGAAAAGTGTCATCATATGTGAATTTGCACAAATTCGTAAATTTAATTAATCTAGATCTGTGTAGATCTTAACTTAATTAGTCTTAAGAACGAAATTAAATAAAACTTATAAGAGAAGGCAGCTCACATGGTGTCGGAATAATATATAAGGCATTTATTAAGACAAATATTTCATGTTAACAATGTTTTTCTGACTCAATTTGGCTTTGATGTATATAAAAACCTGCAAATTAAAGCATGGGCGAGAAAAAAATCCTTTTGTAGATAATGTAACACCAACATGAAAGGAGCCATCTTACTGCCCAAATATCGCTGATAAAATAATTTTTTTTGCGCTGTAGCTCAACAAGACAAATAAGAAGTGTTTAATGTTTCGCTCTCAGAGATCCACCGACCCCAGGATACCCCAAACGACAAACAGCATGTTAATTGCATTTTGCACGTTTGGGTATGCGATGTAATGACGCTCGCGACACGCGCCACGCTTTTTGTAACAAACGTAAATTGAGTTACATTTCATTCGGTGGAAACCACATCCTATTTTGGAATTTCCTTCATAATTATATAAATTTTAGGCACTCAAAACCCTTCAGCACTTTCTTGTAACTCACTTTTCTGTTAATATGTAGATTGATAGATGTAATGCGCACCAGGTCCAAAAGTAGAATAATCTACGCAACAATGACTGAACTTTAATTCAAACTTTATGTACTTGTAATTGTATGAACATGTACATAATATAATGGCTCTTCATTGTCATTATGTTATGCATGTAATGTCAGCTCATCAGCTAACATTGAAATTGCTGAGGTTGAAACCTGCCTGGCGCATAGCGTGGCGATGTTACATATACAGGGTTAGCTTTTTTACTCGATAAAATTGCCCAAATATAGGTTTATACAAATATTTATAATGAAAAAAAAAATTGTTTCGCACCCGACATATTTTTGTATTGAATGAAAACGTCGATAAGAATTGGCTACTAACTTATGCCACTGGGTCAAAATTATATTTGGTGATCAGCATTCGGTGGTCACTGTAGGCCAGGATGTTTGATATTCTCATTCTGACACATGAGCACCTCCACGACAAGAATGTGTCATAAACAGTAACGCGTAATCCTTCTTTTTTAATGTAATCTGTAGAAGACTGATAAACCACCGTCGGAAAGTTGCCATCCCATCCCAAAGGTGGCTACAGTACTCTATACAAGATCGAACTTGAGCTGTGTACAAATTAAGTAGCCGTTCAGGGCTGAAGTACCGTCGGACCTCCGAGATGATTCTTCGAGAACTTCTTTGAAGCAGTTTGAGCCATGGACACAATTTGTTGCCCGAAGTTTAGTTGGGACGATAAAGTTACGCCCAGAAGCCCAAGGTGGTCGGTTAAGGGTACAGAAACATTTTGGAAAGTGGGCGTTAGGTCGAATTAATTTTGTCGGTTAAATTTGACCAAGTTGTACTCGCCCCAGTCGGACACTTTCTTTAAGTCCAAATTCACCCGCTCAATCATTGACCATCTCAAAGCCCGGATTTCTTGAGGACTCGCTCGTACCCCGCACCTTCATAGGGATGTTATTGGTTGGCCATAATCTATAAAATTTAATTGAATTGATGTTATGGATTGTAGGCGGGGTGCCACTATCTATAATACTAATAAATCTTGCATGTCATTTACTTAGGAAGTGGTTATAAAGTTTATCCTTTTTATTAAATGTACCAAGGGGCCCCACAAAGCTGGACAATTCGTGCCTTACTCTGTAGTTTTATAAGTTGGATTGAGTTTTGCAATGCTATAATATTTATAAATTACTGTTACTTTCATAAAATCAAATTCAGGTTCAAAATCATGTTTTTATTCCAATAAGTATTAGAAGACTTGGAATACTTCGCTTACACGTAGCTTTATTTCCTGGAGTTACAAAATATGTTATCTTTTAAGATTTGGTACAAGAATTTTGATTGGTTTTTTTTTTTTGAAGGCGTGTAAAACCTTTTAAAATATGAAAACTTATAAAAAAAGTGACTCAGTTTTCATTTAGTCCAGCATAAAAATACATAAAAAATCTAGCTTCAAGTGTGTGTCTCGTAAGAAACATAAGTAATGAGTTTTGTCGCGAAGATGTGATTGATAGTGGCGCCATCTTGGAGCGCGCAGTGACGCCTCTTCAAAAGTATTATGGCGGTTCTTTTTACACTGTGTTACAAAAAAACTGAAAAATGAGATAGCTCCGCTTCGTGCGGTTTCGTTTTAATTTGCCCCATTACTCTGTATGTTTGTCTTCATTCTCCTTTTTGTGCGAGAACTTTCTAAGAAATAGCATCTATTTGAAAAACCTCGCGTCTCGTATGAGAAATTTGTTTAATTTTAGAGTATAGAATTGCATTATAAGTAAAGCATTGAATTGAATTACTGTTTGCGTGTACCATATTGTTACTGTGCAAAGAACTAATAAAATGATTTTTACCAAAACTAATGAGACATCATTACGATGAAGATTTGAACTCGTTTCATACGCCGCGACGATAGTTACATTGTCCTGTTCAGTAAAATGAAGTGCAAATGACTTGTGGTTTGAAAGGAAATGCTCGAATATGCTTATTAACGTTCTATCTCACACAAGTCCCTGAGTATAGTCTGACTCAACCAGTGTAATATTGTTTCTTTTTGTGCAGTGCCAACGTGGGTAAGTTCTATTATTCTTACTTCTCCTCTCCTGTATTACTACAATGTATAAAAATATAATACGATCCAAATCATTCACACGTACTAATGAACCTCAAGCACGGCATAAAGTAACGAGAGGATTATACGAAAACAGAACGTTTAATTGTTATTTGTGTAAGAAATAAATGACAATAGGAATTGTTTATTGACGTAGAAATGCTCTGCACGCATGCAAGCGTTTGAACATTGTGTTCTGTTTCTACGAAAGACAACAACCATTGATTCCAAATATTTGTGTTCTTCGTAACGTAACAACTATATCTAATGCAATTGTTTTTTTATATGATTTTTTTTCAATTATTCGCGTAATTGATGACAGTTTAATAAATTGGGCTTTGTAATCGCTGTACTTGATAGGTAATGTTCAGGCCGTGTGTAGTCACTGTCTCACCTGGTTTCAATAGAACACAGTCAAACCTACACTACATTCTAAGAGCTGTCGTTTTGGAAACTTTGTCTCAAATACGCAACTAAGTGCTAAAGCCCGTAAAACAGTACGTGTATCTTGAAACTTCGCCGCACGTACTCGCACATGTCTGTCTGAGCATGTCGAGTCTCAACATGAAATAATAATAACACTGCGTTTGAACACTATTAGAGAAATTTTAAAAACATCTAAACAACGAGAGTAATATTGACTTGTTTGCTCGCAGTTTGTTGCTACCTCGCAATGTGCTAATTAATATTGTTTTTAGTGGAATTGAGTCATATGTCAAACAGAACATTCAGTGTACTTTTTACACATATACATATAATTATTTTTCTTTTCTCATTTTTCATTTCCCCTTGAAAATAAAGATTGTTAAATCCAGTTCTTATAAATTTATATAATATATAAATGCTGTTAGCCCTATAAAAAAATAAAAAATAAATTTTTCTGTGTCACTATTTAAACGAGGAACAGGACGTGCAGTCTGAACACCTAAGTAATTGACAAATAAGTGCCTAGTTCCAAATAACGTATTGTTCTCAAATATCTACATTCTAAGATCACGTTTTGCATGAAATTATGAGTTCATCACAACGATACATTTACAAGAACTATTACATTTAAGAGATTGGGTGTAATTAATTGTGATTTGAAAAGATAAACTAAAAACATGCAACGTGCATTAAATAACATTGTACAATTTCATTACAACCTATCCATTTCGACAAAGGTAGGTTTTATTGTGATATGATGTGATATGATGTGATATGATGTGATATGATGTGATATGATGTGATATGATGTGATATGATGTGATATGATGTGATATGATGTGATATGATGTGATATGATGTGATATGATGTGATATGATGTGATATGATGTGATATGATGTGATGTGATGTGAAATGATGTGATATGATGTGTGATCTGTATCCTTAATACAAATCAACGCTAGTACAGAAAATTACTAAAAGATAATTAAATTAGCCAAGATTTATCCAAAATCAATTTCAAGGGTTTCAGGTTTGCAGTAATTTACCGGTTTCCGATGATTTCTGCTGCGCCGTCTGTCATGTTCGGCATTTGGATTGTTTGCCGGGCTAACAGTTCATAATTGTTTTGTATAGAAATTGAAGCCATTGTTAATTTATTTTGAAAAAACATACCCGTGAAGTGACTTGTTAGCTCCGCTTCCGAACTGCTGGTGGAGTCTTGCTTTATATAGAGTCAAGAAGAACAAGTTACATTCAATGTTGAGGAATAAATTATTGAATTTAATATTTGATATAGGAGCTCCTGCTTGTGGTTAATATGGTGTCTTCAGAAGTACATTTAACTAGGAAAGTGTTTCGTTGAGCTTACGACGATTTCAATAATCAGATTTAATTCTGATTTCGTAGCTTTCATTGCGATTTTAACGTGTCATAAAATGATTACGACGGTGAAGGTTTTACTCATCTATCCATGAGATACCAAATTTTATCGTTCTACATAAATCAAAGATTCATTCGAACGCGAGACAGTTGTCGAAGCCCGCCTGATGGTGAGTGGCTTCCGCGCAAATGGAGCTTATTCGCAGATCCGATCATTAGCCGCAGATGTCTTACTCATCACTATTGAATGTGATTATTTTATCGACTTGTTGCCGACCGTAGGTTCCAGTTGCGGTTCACCTTTGTTCCAGCAACTGCACTGACTGTAACCTCCGTGTAACTGGAACACAACCACGTGATTGTGATTAGTATGGCGGTCAAAACAGGAACGACTGTGATACCACCCCGGACAACATCTGAACAAAAACACTACTAACTACTACTAAAGTAAGTAGAACTGGATAACATCCAGCAACGCCAGCACGGCCGCGGCATTAGCGTTCCGACGCCATCTTGAAGGATGACGTGGCTGAAGCATGGAATGTATCGAATTGCCTGAACTCTGTGATTTGTCACGTTTGTATTTATCTGCTGAGAGAAAGAGATAACGCAATCCAAAATGATGTTTTAATAAGTTTTTGCACGCAGTTTTAATCGGCTCTATTTCTAGAACCTACACTTATACTATCCCCATTTTCCTCTGGCTCTCCCTGACACTCTCGCACGTTGAATGCAGTTATTATATTGCTACGATATGTATAATCAAAGGAAACTTCATTAGTTAATGTATTTGAAACAGTGAAATAGTAATAAGTTTTATTTGTAACTGTTTGTTTCCGTAATAAAGTAAAATAAAATAAAGTCCTAAAGTCCAGCAAGTCATACTCCATTACGAGTAACTAGTGTAATAAATGAACAAAAAATCCCACTTCGCATTAAATTAGGACAAGCTTGATGCTAATAAATTTGTTCAGAATGAAACCCTGCACCGTAATGTACAACGATTTTATATTCATTGCAGACGTCAGTGTTGCGGTACGGTAATATAATACGGTAACCAGCACTTGGTTACCAATTGAAGTTATAGTTCGCGACTATACAGCCCGCAGCGAACGCTAACCAGTTCTTCTTCACCACTGTCTAACCTTGTTACTTCGTGTTATGTGCGGTTTACATGTTTTAAGTAGTTCAGTTGGTAACTAAATTTTAACTAAATTTTAAGTTACTACAAGTCACTTGTGTGTCCAAACGGATTAAGCAGTTAAGTTCATAAGATCAATGAAGTTGAACGGTAATAAATGTCAAGGAATTCGTCAATTCTGTACCTCGATATTTGGTAAACGAGATTTTGGACAAATTTAGAAAAGAATTTCTTTCGGAAATTGAAATTTCTATAAGAATATATTTTCCCCTAAATTTTTTAACTCGTTTAATACACAAGCATTTCCATTTAAAATATTCTTCAACAAATTCTAAAGTTGAAACTAAACTCCACTCCGACATTTTGAAAAAATAAGAGTTAATGCGAAATAAATATGAGCTCTTGCCGCCGCTTTGTCAACTTACGCACTTAACTAAAAAAATCACGTCCAAACGTGTTAAGTGAGAAGCCCCGCCCACATACTTATACAAAATATAGACCGAATCCTAATCTACTTAATCGAGTACTAAATTTTAAGTTACTACTTGTCACTTAACTGACTGTTTACATGTAATTTTTAACTTAAAATTTAGTTACCAACTTAACCATTTAACGCCTGTAAACCAGCCATTAGTTTGCCGTCGCTGGGGGTACGAACCACAATACTTAATCAGTAGCTGAAATGTTTTTTTCAAACTGAAGCTCGTGTAAATTGAATCAGCCGAAATTATTTCAATCTCAGCTAATTCACATTTTTGTGCTTGACAATTTCTGAAAACTGTTAATAACGCCCGAAAATAGGGCTATAATCATATATATGGTTGAATTGTTATGACAATCATTTTATAATACTAACCTAGTGTTTAAGAATATTGCTACTAACATAATATGGAATAATTCCAAATTAAATTGATATTATTATTATTATTATATAAAATACAGTTAATTGAAAAAAATATAGGATCGATTACGCGTCGTGGGCCACAAGAACGTCGAACCTGTGAGCTGTAATTGACTTCCATGGATTGACTCAGGTTTTTGTTCGGCGCGCGTCGGAGATCAAAGCGTCGGCATTTTAATCTCTAAATAACTTTACCAACTTTTCCCTGATGTTCTAGATTACTTTACAAGTTTCAACAAAAATTACGCTATCTTTTGTGAACTCATTTATTTGAGATAATTTATTCTCAACTCACGTTACGTTACAAAAAAAATATATCCTTGTGATTACCGCATCCATTACAAGTTGGTAAAGATAACTGGTATAAATAAGCCGTTTTATTCTCAGTAGGGAGTAGCCACGTGCAGGTTGTCGATTTGTATCAACACGGTATTTACTCGGAGCTTATGGAGTCTAGGTTTGTTATAACTAGTGAAGTAAGATTTGTGCTATGGAGAGAAGAACTCCATTGGAAAGTTGTTCGACACAACCATCTTCAGGGACGACTTGAGGGACGTCTGCTTTTTCCATCAACAAATTGCATGGAAAAAAAATTAATACGTAGGTTTTTCCATACAATGCTTACTAACGGACCTGGACTTGTGGAAGGTCATCGAGGCCATTTAGATCAATCTCAGCAGGTAACTTTTATGTCGAAATTAACAAGGAATATTTTACGACGACATCAGCAGATGTAAAGACCCGCCTGAGTCAATGTTGAAACAAGGTAAGAAAGTATTTATCTGAAATGAAATCTCAGTAAAGCAAACCCTTCACTCCAGATACCGTCTCCCTCTCCGAGCAACGGGACTGTCGTTCGCGGTTTTCTTTTTATTATTATCGTTCTCTTTGTTCCACATTTTAATTTATGTTCGAGTATACAGTTTGAGCCTCATTCGTAGTACGTATTATTAATATAATTCAAATTGTTTTATCACTGTACACAATACTTTCCATCCTTGTTGTGAAGCCTATTTTAGAATTTCAAACATTATAATGTCACCAACAAGTGTTACAAAGCTACGTTTACGTAACTTGCCATAGAACAAGGTTCCCGTGAAGAAAAGTCACAATCGCGAATAAACTACCAGAGGCCACCGACTTGCAGGCTCACATACCGGCTCACATACCGGCTCACATACCGGCTCACATACCGGCTCACATACCGGCTCACATCTACTCGAAGAAAAATAATCTCTTACCGAGTGCCATGTAAACGAGATTACTCACACCGTACAGTCAAGATGAAAGCCACAAAGATATAAACCATGAAATCTGTTCCCGCTCCAGTCGCTCGGACATTATTTATCTTCCAAGGGTAAATTTGATTTCCTGACATATTTGGAAAAAAGGGATTCATGGGGTTGGAGTTAATGTAGCGGCCGCTCCGGTCCGCGTTAATGCGAGCCTTGTACGACTCCATGTGATTCAACTTGTTTCCGCAGACGCCTGCGTTGATGTCTGGTAAGTCTGTACGAGAGGTTATAATAAAATGGGTAGGATTAAAAAACTTTATTTTTCTAAGGTTTGTATATTTTTGTATATTTGTATATTTTTAATAATGACATTTATAATTTCGAGTTTTTGTATATTTTTTGTATATTTTTGATATTGACATTTATAATTTCGAGTTGTTTGGTTTTGCGATCAACCTGCGAGCGACTGACACGACGTCAGTGCGGCAGCAACCACGGACAGAGCGACAATGTGGCATGTAACAAATAAACAATGCGCTATTTTTGTGAACAAGAGCATGTGATAAATGTAGAACATGTCCAACGCAGAAGACTCACTGCTGACACAGTGTTCTGCAGCCGCCGCTTGACCCCCGCTCTTGTTCCGCAGACGATCCATCTTGTCTCGTTTTATTTATTTACCGCAGTAATGGTCCAGACGTGAATGATTCAGATGTACACCCATGTTTGATAAATAAATCCATTCAAGAAGTCAAGAAGTAAACGTTTCCATATTTATTTTTATTCAATTCCACTTTTTCTTCGTTTCCAAGGATATCATGAGAAGTTAGTGTCAATTACTGATTTCCCTGTACAAGAAAAGGAGGTTTTAGATACACTGATCTTAATTATCCGAAAGAATATGCGTTTCTTTATTATCGTTTCCTAGATGTATTTCTAAGATGTAAAAGGTCAGAAATAGCTTGTCATTTCACATTTATAACCAATTATAAGTTGCTACTGCAAAAAATCACTGTCCGTCTTTAATAGGAGAACCGTATCTTTTGTTACCTCTCAAAGACTATAGCATGGTAAAGGGTAGGAACTACAAGGAATAAAGGCAATCAAAGCTTTTATCTAAGTTTGCTTAACTCAGTGATCAGTTGGATCACTGTCTCGTTTGCCAACAGTTATATATATAGCAATAATCCAAATTTACAATAACTGAGCGCAGTGACCCGGCTATTCGTGGTGGAAGCGGAACCATTCAATGGTTCAATCTTCGCAAATGCATGTAGGAATGAAACATTCTATTGATTTCTATTTTCTTTGTTAGCCACGTTGTGTAATATGTATATCTCCGTTAGACACGCGAACACCCAAAATGTCGGTGAGATTTCATCTGCTTGTATCTAAAAAAGGAACAAACCGATGGGAATTCATGCAAAGTTTAGATACCGATATTTCTACCTAAGGAACCATTTCATAAATACACATATATATAAAACATTTGTAAGTTTAATACATATTGAGCCCGATTCAAATGGATATTCTAAATTACTTGATTCGCGTAGAGCTAAAACTTAACACCGAAAGTCAAACGTAGTTTTGTAGTTCCCTCGTAAGCCACGCCATTGACTTAAAATATTATCCCTAAACTTATTAATCTTTATGAATATGTTTTAACCTTTAATGGTAACTCTCAAGTAGGTATGCCTGCTTCAGAATATTCAAATGTACGGCTAGATACATTTTTAAGCTATTGCATAGCTTCTATCGCGGGCCTTGAGCGTGGGGACCGAATCCAGAAATTCCGTAACGAAAAAAACCTAACACCCCCCACTCCGACCGGCACAGCGGTGATACTTTTTAGTTTTGTTTAGATAAATTAATTATATTATATAGTATTAATAATTTAGTTTATTTTATTAAAGTAATAAAATAAGTAATTAATTATTTAATTATTATAATTGATTAATTATTATAATTGCATAAGTTGATAAAAAATGCTATGCAATAGCTTTACCGCGGCAGTCTCCGAGTGCCACACGTCTTTTTTATATTAACTAATTTGTATTTATAACAAAAAAGTACATGCCATTTAAATAATGTAGAAGAAAATATAAATCTTAAACATTGTAAATGAAATTGAAAGACTCAATAAATGAATATACAATGTAACAACTCTAGGTTCAGTTATGATAATGGATCATTGGTCTAAAATAAAGAATTGTATTATTAAATATAGCGAATTCTGAAAGTTGAAAAGGTGCCCTATATTAGAACATTAGTTCGCATATACGATAGCATTAAATCAGCATTCGCTGACAAAATTATTTTGTGACAAAAACAAATTTAAATGCCTAAGTTATATTGGATAAGATTAGTATTATAAAAGAGCTTTCTTTTCGTGGTCACTTAATCCAAAGCTTCGGCGCGCTTTTGTTACCCAAAACCAAGAAAATAACCCAGTGGCACAGTTGGGAACGTGATATTGATACGTTGAATACCACGGCAAGCAGACTAAAATAATTCTTTAGTTTGCACGATGAATTATAATAAATAAATTTATTTATTATTTTTTTATATAATTTTAATTATATTTTTACATTCTAAATCGACGTGTTGGTACCTTTGCAGACACCGTGGTAACAAGAGACTATGATGACAGGCGTCTTGACAGTTCATAAAAGCATATTTCTCGGCAGACATTTCTGTGGTCGAAAGTTTGCAATTCTCAAGATAATATATTTAAATTATAACGTGTTTGCCCTATTAGTAAATACACACATGTTTTTATCATTTTTGTGAAAACTACGAGCATTAGTGAAAACTTGTAAGTGACCTCTTCAGTTAACTAATGTACAATATGCCGGGGACATAACAATCAATCTTCAAGGGTGTGAGCGATGGACAATTTTATCGATGGAAGTAACTCAAGCCAGGAGTGGGTCCTCACCCCTCCCCGAGTTCCAAGTTTAGACCGTTTATTTCAAAAACAAGCGACAATTTAGCATCGCTCGATAGCTTATAAGATTTACTGTTCGCAGAAGTAGCAAACACACACAAGCCTCATACATACAATATGTTGTGAATCAAATAAAGGAGATCATTTAAAAGATTCAACAAAAAGAAGCCATACCGGTTTTTCGCCCGAGAATGATAAGCCCGCTAAGATATGTGCCCCTACGCAAAGTATCACGATTTCTATTATAGAATAATAAACTCTGAAAGAACGTATCGCCCTCACATTACAAAGTAAACAGGCAATATTTATATCAAAATCTTTACAATACTGAACATAGATCTGTGTAGGGTTACATATAACACTGTTTGTGACCTTTTGTGAAGCTGAGGTCCAGAGTAGCTATGACAGCTGGCGCCTCCAACCGCGCCGGTAGCAAGGTTGAGCAAAACACTCAATCGATGACTTGATGACGTGGGCAGCGAGATGGCTTCACCTCACGTTGAAACATCGATAAAAACGCAACATTTTTAATTGGCAACGTACGCGTGTGTATATGGATATGAATGGTGAAGATTCCAATTCCCGAACTCGTAGATTGTTACGTATGTAAATATAATTCAATGCCAGTGGGATTGAGTCACATAACGGATAATCACGAATGCGTTGCGTTTTATAAAGAAAACAGAAAATGATCTGCGTTGTTGAAGGATTTGAAAAATAAATCACAAAAAGGTTTTCCTCTTACAATCTGATTAAGATAGTCAATAAATGAAATTAAGACAAGTAATTTACTGTCCGAAGCAAAGCAGAAATCGTATGTTTCTTCGAATGAGACAAAGTAGATGTAACATGTAGCTCGGCGTACTTCTGGTGACTCAGGAGGATGTGGCACTACATTACAGCGAGACATTCACATCTACCATATTTTTTGTTACCGCTCAAACTACAGCACATAGAATGTACTCTCTAAGTAATAATATAAGGGAAATAAATATACGAAATTCTAATTACTTACAAAATGAAGTGTTCGTACATTAAACATAATTATAATATTCGTTTATATTCTCTCAGAAAGAAAAGTGTTGTACGATAATAAAAATATGTTTTTGTATGACGTAACATAGACTATAACCACAAAATCTCTAAATCAAAAACCTTCAAGCCATCTAAACCCTTTAACAAGGAAACCCGTGTTTTCATAAGAACAAATCACACAACTGATTGAGTGAGCAAAGATTTTACGGCGAGTGGAGGGAAATACGAATATTAAGAGATTCACAAATATGAGTTCAAATTATTCAAAATTTCATCGTCTAAAACATGTATTGAGAAAATTTTTATTTCCTCAGATGGTTTTTTAGTAGGATTTCATTGTTCATACGCCTTTTCTTGTAATTCGACGAAACATGCGTACTTAGCCGTTCGATAAGTATAATAGTAACTGATTCTAACAGAAAAAGAACAGTTTGCTATGGTCTCTGTTTGTCGTTAAAGAGTCTATTAAGAAAATAGTACAAAATACTATTTTTTTAAAGGCTTAAACATAAAAATCAAAGCGTGAAAAAGTTGGATTTTAGTCTAGTTTGTCGCAGTTTTCGATACACTTGTATTGTTACAAAAGTAATAATTTTTAGTTCTTATTACTAACAAAGATGTAACTAATGAAATAAAAGAGAAATACTATTCAAGTCCATTTAAAAATACTTCTAAAAAAATCATTATAAAAGTGACTAAAATTGATATAAAATCTCATTCTCGCTCCGATCGCCGCCCAGTGCGGACGTGCAAGACCCCGCTCTCCGTCGTTTGGTCCCTTCCCGATACTCCGTGGCGCTCAGTCTACTGACGTCACGGTTTAGCGTGTTGGTTCCGTGCTACGGATTTCAAGGTTCTTTCTACTCCCTCTGAGTGCTATCGAAGTGCGTATTTTTCTTTGCGACTAAGCCCTTTAGTCTTCAAAGTGCTGTGCTAAGTTGTGTTGTGCTTGTGCTGAGTGCAGTGTTGTGCCCAGCGTAAGTAGTCTGGTTTCAGTGCAAAGGATACTTAACGGTGACAACGAATTTGTACTGAACCAGTCCTTTTTTATTTTTATTTATTTCTCTTCTCTATTTTATTTATTTTTCTCCTATTTTCATATTTATTTTTATCATATTTGTGTGTTTTCGTGTGTATTTGTCCTTTCTGTCGGTAAAGGTTGACCCTAACGCGGTCAACTCTTTACCTGCGTACCCTTTTTTAGGTTTCTAGGTAGCGGCCTTTGGCGTACTACGGTTAGTTTTAAGTTATTCTCCCCAGCCCCCCTACCGCTGGTAGGGAGGTTTGCCGCTAGGGTTCGCTAGGTTTTTATTTAGGAATCCTAGGCATTTGTTATATATTATAGGCATACATTATATATTTATATATTACATTTTATAATTCCAAGTCCTCCAATGGACCTTGTTAATATTCTTAAGTCGTTCGCCCAGGCGCTCGCTGCGTCCGGCGTAAGCATACCCGCTGACGCACTAACGCAGGCCTTACAGGCATCTATCGCGTCCCCGGCCCCTCAGGCCTCAACCCCGGCCCCTCAGGCCTCCAACGTCGAAACCCCTCAGGTCTTAAGCTCTCCCGCGTCTCGTCCGAGATGGACTGCGAATCGGTCGCATCCTCTCATGCGTCGCGTCGTAAGCGTACCGCTCCCGGGAGCGACTCCGAACCCGCGTCTGATACGTCGTCAGATGCCGTCACCTTAACCGGCTCTCCTGAGCCCGCGTTTCAACTCGTCGCCAAGCGCTCCAAGAAGCGCTCTAAGAAAGCTTCGGTATCTTCAATACCCGAGCCCTCCCCGGTGTCTTCAACACCAGCCCCCGCGCCGTTAAAATTGCTCGTAGTAACCGCGTCTCCGTCGGTCACATCGAAGCCAGCGACGCGCTGCGCTCCCGTCCCGCCGAAGCCTCAGCTCCCTCCGCCCGTCTTCCTGCGTGAAAAAGCGCGCTGGACCGCGGTTTCAAACTTGTGCAAAGTGCACAAAATTAATTATTTAAAAGCCGCCAACGCTGGCGATACAATCAAGATTCAAATAGCGACCGTCGACGACTTCCGCTCGTTTACCAGGTTACTCGGATTAAACCAAATCGCGTATCACACCTACGCCCTCCCGGAGGAGCGTAAGATCCGCGCTGTACTACGGGGCGTCCCGTTCGAACTCAGCAACGAAGACATCCTCGATGACCTTAAGTCTCAGGGTTTCCCGGTCACAGCAGTGCACAAGATGCACTCCAACCGCGGTAGGCGTTTTCCCTTAGCGTTGGTAATCCTGTCGAATACTCCCAACTCGAGGGAGATCTTTAGAGAGGCTCGCACAATTTGCGGACTCTCAAATATCTCCGTCGAGCGTCCCAACCCCCGTGGTCACCCTGGGCAGTGCCACCGCTGCCAGCTCTATGGCCACGCAGCGGCTAACTGTTCAGCTCGCCCCAGGTGCGTAAAGTGCCTGGATCCTCACTTCACTAAGGAGTGCACTCGCACTCCCGAATCCACTTCCCCCCCTGCCTGTGTGCTGTGCGGCCAGTCCGGCCACACAGCTAACTACAGGGGTTGCCCGCGCGCTCCGCGCTCCACCACCAAGAGGGTCGCGCCTAAACCGGCGCCGCCGCTCACCCCTGCCATCTTCCCGCCGCTGCGCAACCGGGGTCCCCCGGAAGCAAAGCCCGTTCAGCCGACACCTACTCCGGCTCTGTCTTGGAGGCAGCGTCCGGCCGTTCCGCCTGCACCTTCCCGACCTATCCCAGCTCCCGTAGCTCCCGTAGGGTCGCGTCCTTCTCCGTCTTCCGCACCTCAGTCGTCGTTGGCTGAGGACATGAAGACCGTATTCGACGTTATTCAAAACGTCGATATTAACGAAATTTCCGTGCTCGCACGCAAACTGCGAGCCGCCCGCTCTCCTCAAGAGCGTTTATTTGCTTTAGCCGAGCATCACTCGCTCCTAAGTTCGTTGTAAATTCTTTTATAATTTATAAATTCGTAAATAATAAATTATAATGTCTAGACCCGCGAATCCCGCGTCCAGTCGTATTAAACCCAAGGGCTTATCCCTAGTATCTTTTAACGCTCGTAGCCTTAATACCAACCTTCCCGAGATTAAACTGTTCCTTCAGAACAAAGAACCTGACTTATTCCTTCTCCAGGAGACATGGCTTACTCCAAACCGCTCCAGGGGATTCGCTATACCTAAGTACGCGTTTATTCGTAACGATAGGCCCAACTCTGACGGTTTCGGCGGCACCGCTATATATTACAAAAGAGGCTTCCACTGCTGTCCTCTCCCTACTCCTCCTCTCCTCAACATGGAAGCCACTGTGTGTAGATTGGCTATGACTGGTCATCCGACCATCATCATAGCTTCAATCTACATACCTAGTGGTACCAGACCAATCCGCAGCGACTTTGAGGCCATTCTCGCCCTCGGCCATTCAGTCATTATGTTCGGAGACTTTAACTCCAAACATACTGACTGGACGTGCCTATCGACTAACACCAGCGGTATCGCTCTCCTCGACATCACTAACTCCCTTGACCTAGATGTCATATCCCCCGTCACTCCCACTCACTATCCCAACAACCCGTCCTACTCTCCTGACATCCTCGACTTTGCAATTATCAAGCGTATCAATCTTGACCTAAGGTCTATCGAACCGCTCGATGACCTAGGCTCCGACCATCGCCCCGTTTCCCTCGTGCTAGGACCGCCGAACGATAACGTCTCATCTCCTAAGACCTTTACCAATTGGAAAGGTTTTTAAAATACGTTAGTTTCAGCCTTAGAGGCTCCGAACTCTCCACTCGCGATCTCTCCCGAGCAATTAGATAGCCCGGATAAAATCGATTCATTAGTAAATTCTCTCACTGATGCTATCAACTCAGCCATCAGTGACAACGAAAAGGTTGCTAAGCAAGGCAAACCCACGCTTCCCTTAGCCGTTAGCAATCTTATTATAGCTAAAAACGCGGCTCTCCGGAGAGCCAAGAAATATCCCACGCCCGCCTATAGAACAGCTGCGAATCAGCTTCAACGTAAAGTTAGGTCTTGCCTCGCGGAACTCCGAGACGCTCAGATGAACGATCTCATGGCGAATATCTCTCCGTCCCACCAAGCGTACTATAGCATGGCCCGAGCCTTACGCGTAGACACCGTCTCTCACGTTCCTCCTCTCACTCGTCCCGATGGCACTACTGCCTTCGAAGTCGAAGAGAAAGCCGAATGCTTCGCCGACAGCATTGCCGCACAATGCTCGCCCAGCACGCAACCCGCGAATCCCACTCACATCAAAGCGGTGGAGGACGAAGTCCTTCGCAGAGACTCTCTCCCCATCACCGCCGACCCTGTCACAGTCTCTAATGACGAAATCTTGCTTCTCATTAGAAATCAAAAGTCCAAAAAGGCTCCGGGTGCGGATGGAATTTCCAACCACGCACTTAAGCACCTACCGCAACAGATGCTTACCTTGTTAGCTATCATTTTCAATGCCTGCTTCGACCATAGCTACTTTCCTAAAGCTTGGAAAGAAGCGACAGTCATAGGCATTCCCAAGCCGGGCAAACCTCTGAACGTCCCGGCTAATCACGGACCCATCAGCCTCCTCAAGGCAATGTCTAAACTTCTCGAGAGAGTCATACTCTCTCGAATGCGGAACCATCTGTTTCCAACGGATGGCGATCCTCTCATTATTCCCCATCAGTTCGGCTTTCGCGCTAAACACTCCTGCCCTCAGCAAGTCCACCGAATCGTCGAGTATATACTTGACGGTTTCTATCCGCGTCGTTATAAAACAGTCGCGGTTTTCTTTGACGTAGCCAAGGCTTTCGATAAAGTCTGGCACAGCGGTCTCGTTTATAAACTCTACAAGATAGGCTTACCGGATCGCCTAGTCAGGTTAATAGCGTCGTTTCTCAAAGACCGTACGTTTCGATTTAAACACGAAGGCACGCTTTCTGCACCTCGTCCCATAAAGGCTGGAGTCCCTCAAGGCTCAGTCCTCGCCCCTCTGCTGTACACCGTGTACACCAACGACATTCCCATCCCGCCGAAAGGCATCGAACTCGCCCTCTTCGCTGACGACACCGCACTCTATACCAAAGGCCACGGTGTTCGGCGCCTTGTAACCAGACTCCAAAAGGCCGTAAACGCCCTTGGTGCATGGTTTCAAGAATGGCGCATCGATGTGAACCCTGAAAAGAGTTCTGCGATGCGCTTCGACCACAAACGCCGTCGTCCCGATGGCGATCCCCACGTTCGAATGTTAGGCATTCCCATCCCCTGGAAGCGCAGTACTAAATACTTAGGCGTCACATTAGATCCGACGCTTTCTTTCAAGCCACACGTTGAAAGAGTTTCGAAACTCGCTCGTCACTATTTAGTCCGCCTAAATAGCATGTTAGGTAGAAAAAGTAAAATGTCCTTCAGAAACAAACGTACACTTTACAAGGTCTGCGTTAGACCCGTCATGACGTATGCCTCGCCAATCTTTGCCCACGCCAAACCCTCCCTCCTGCACAAACTGCAGGTAGTTCAAAACCTCTTTTGCCGCCGGGCCACAGGCGCACCGTGGTACGTGCGTAACGCGGACTTGCATAGAGATCTTGAACTGCCTACAGTACAACAATATCTCAAAACACTCTCTGAAGCGTTCTTCAAACGCTCCGAAACCCATCCCAATCCTCTAGTTCGTGATTCTGTCTCATATGCTACTCCTGTGTTAGACTCGAAGTTCAAAGTCGCTAGGCCTAGAAATGCGCAAGCGTACTCATCCACCAGACTGTCACGCGATCTCGAGGCCCTTCTGGCCGCAAATTCTAATTCTAACGTAAATTCTAATTCTAACGTAAATCCTAATACTAACGTAAATGCGAGTTAATTCAATTTTATTTTGCAATTTTTTAATTTTTGTTTTAATTATTGATTTTCATTTTGAGCACCTTCAGTGCTACGTATTCACCTTCAGTGCTTTGAGCACCTTCAGTGCTATGTAATCCCAGCGGGTGACCCCTTCTGGGCCCCGCTAGCGCGGCCTCTTTCTCCAATTGGCCGTCGCTCAGATGAAGGCTGAGTGGCAAAAATGCACGAGCCGACAGGGGGTTTTTAGTGGGTATGGTCCTGGTAGGCGTCGGGACGAGTCCCACATAACTTTGGAATCGCGCCAGAGTATGCTTCAGGGCATTTTTATCCTCCTGCCCTTCCCGCGGAGGGGAACAAAAAAAAAAATATATAAAATCTAATGCAAGCGCTCCTTGTATTTCATTCTCGCTCCGATCGCCGCCCAGTGCGGACGTGCAAGACCCCGTTCTCCGTTGTTTGGTCCCTTCCCGATACTCCGTGGCGCTCAGTCTACTGACGTCACGGTTTAGCGTGTTGGTTCCGTGCTACGGTTTTCAAGGTTCTTTCTACTCCCTCTGAGTGCTATCGAAGTGCGTATTTTTCTTTGCGACTAAGCCCCTTAGTCTTCAAAGTGCTGTGCTAAGTTGTGTTGTGCTTGTGCTGAGTGCAGTGTTGTGCCCAGCGTAAGTAGTCTGGTTTCAGTGCAAAGGATACTTAACGGTGACAACGAATTTGTACTGAACCAGTCCTTTTAATTTTTATTTATTTCTCTTCTCTATTTTATTTATTTTTCTCCTATTTTCATATTTATTTTTATCATATTTGTGTGTATTCGTGTGTATTTGTCCTTTCTGTCGGTAAAGGTTGACCCTAACGCGGTCAACTCTTTACCTGCGTACCCTTTTTTTAGGTTTCTAGGTAGCGGCCTTCGGCGTACTACGGTTAGTTTTAATTTATTCTCCCCAGCCCCCCTACCGCTGGTAGGGAGGTTTGCCGCTAGGGTTCGCTAGGTTTTTATTTAGGAATTCTAGGCATTGTTATATAAATAGGCGCTAGGTTTGCTAGGGAACCTAGGCAAACATTATATATTTATATATTTCATATTATCCCAAGCCCTCCAATGGACCTTGTTAACGCTCTTAGGTCATACGCCCAGGTGCTCGCCGCGTCCGGCGTCAGCATACCCGATGACATACTAACGCAGGCCTTACAGGCATCTATCGCGTCCCCGGCCCCTCAGGCCTCAACCCCGGCCCCTCAGGCCTCCGACGTCCAGACCCCTCAGGTCTTCAGCTCTCCCGCGTCTCCCTCCTCGTCCGAGATGGACTGCGAATCGGTCGCATCCTCTCACGCGTCGCGTCGTAAGCGTACCGCTCCCGGGAGCGACTCCGAACCCGCGTCTGATACGTCGTCAGATGCCGTCACCTTAACCGGCTCTCCTGAGCCCGCGTTTCAACTCGTCGCCAAGCGCTCCAAGAAGCGCTCGAAGAAAGCTTCGGTATCTTCAATACCCGAGCCCTCCCCGGTGTCTTCAACACCAGCCCCCGCGCCGTTAAAATCGCTCGTAGTAACCGCGTCTCCGTCGGTCACATCGAAGCCAGCGACGCGCTGCGCTCCTGTCCCGCCGAAGCCTCAGCTCCCTCCGCCCGTATTCCTGCGTGAAAAAGCGCGCTGGACCGCGGTCTCAAACTTGTGCAAAGAGCACAAAATCAATTACTTAAAAGCCGCCAACGCTGGCGAAACAATCAAAATCCAAGTAGCGACCGTCGACGACTTCCGCGCGTTTACCAGGCTACTATCATTAAATCATATCGCGTATCACACCTACGCCCTCCCGGAGGAGCGTAAGATCCGCGCTGTACTACGGGGCGTCCCGTTCGAACTCAGGAACGAAGACATTCTCGATGGCCTTAAGTCTCAGGGTTTCCCGGTCACAGCAGTGCACAAGATGCACTCCAACCGCGGTAGGCGTTTTCCCTTAGCGTTGGTAATCCTGTCGAATACTCCCAACTCGAGGGAGATCTTTAGAGAGGCTCGCACAATTTGCGGACTCTCAAATATCTCCGTCGAGCGTCCCAACCCCCGTGGTCACCCTGGGCAGTGCCACCGCTGCCAGCTCTATGGCCACGCAGCGGCTAACTGTTCAGCTCGCCCCAGGTGCGTAAAGTGCCTGGATCCTCACTTCACTAAGGAGTGCACTCGCACTCCCGAATCCACTTCCCCCCCTGCCTGTGTGCTGTGCGGCCAGTCCGGCCACACAGCTAACTACAGGGGTTGCCCGCGCGCTCCGCGCTCCACCACCAAGAGGGTCGCGCCTAAACCGGCGCCGCCGCTCACCCCTGCCATCTTCCCGCCGCTGCGCAACCGGGGTCCCCCGGAAGCAAAGCCCGTTCAGCCGACACCTACTCCGGCTCTGTCTTGGAGGCAGCGTCCGGCCGTCCCGCCTGCACCTTCCCGACCCATCCCAGCTCCCGTAGCTCCCGTAGGGCCGCGTCCTTCTCCGTCATCCGCACCTCAGTCGTCGTTGGCTGAGGACATGAAGACCGTATTCGACGTTATTCAAAACGTCGATATTAACGAAATTTCCGTGCTCGCACGCAAACTGCGAGCCGCCCGCTCTCCTCAAGAGCGTTTATTTGCTTTAGCCGAGCATCACTCGCTCCTAAGTTCGTTGTAAATTCTTTTATAATTTATAAATTCGTAAATAATAAATTATAATGTCTAGACCCGCGAATCCCGCGTCCAGTCGTATTAAACCCAAGGGCTTATCCCTATTATCTTTTAACGCTCGTAGCCTTAACACCAACCTTCCTGAAATCAAACTGTTCCTTCAGAACAAAGAACCTGACTTATTCCTTCTCCAGGAGACATGGCTTACTCCAAACCGCTCCAGGGGATTCGCTATACCTAAGTACGCGTTTATTCGTAACGATAGGCCCAACTCCGACGGTTTCGGCGGCACCGCTATATATTTCAAAAGAGGCTTCCACTGCTGTCCTCTCCCTACTCCTCCTCTCCTCAACATGGAAGCCACTGTGTGTAGATTGGCTATGACTGGTCATCCGACCATCATCATAGCTTCAATCTACATACCTAGTGGTACCAGACCAATCCGCAGCGACTTTGAGGCCATTCTCGCCCTCGGCCATTCAGTCATCATGTTCGGAGACTTTAACTCCAAACATACTGACTGGACGTGCCTATCGACTAACACCAGCGGTATCGCTCTCCTCGACATCACTAACTCCCTTGACCTAGACGTCATATCCCCCATCACTCCCAATCACTATCCCAACAACCCGTCCTACTCTCCTGACATCCTCGACTTTGCAATTATCAAGCGAATTAATCTTGATCTAAGGTCTATCGAACCGCTCGATGACCTAGGCTCCGACCATTGCCCCGTTTCCCTCGTGCTAGGACCGCCGAACGATAACGCCTCATCTCCTAAGACCTTTACCAACTGGAAAGGTTTTAAAAATACGTTAGTTTCAGCCTTAGAGGCTCCGAACTCTCCACTCGCGATCTCTCCCGAACAATTAGATAGCCCGGATAAAATCGATTCATTAGTAAATTCTCTCACTGATGCTATCAACTCAGCCATCAGTGACAACGAAAAGGTTGCTAAGCAAGGCAAACCCACGCTTCCCTTAGCCGTTAGCAATCTTATTAAAGCTAAAAACGCGGCTCTCCGGAGAGCCAAGAAATATCCCACGCCCGCCTATAGAACAGCTGCGAATCAGCTTCAACGTAAAGTTAGGTCTTGCCTCGCGGAACTCCGAGACGCTCAGATGAACGATCTCATGGCGAATATCTCTCCGTCCCACCAAGCGTACTATAGCATGGCCCGAGCCTTACGCGTAGACACCGTCTCTCACGTTCCTCCTCTCACTCGTCCCGATGGCACTACTGCCTTCGAAGTCGAAGAGAAAGCCGAATGCTTCGCCGACAGCATTGCCGCACAATGCTCGCCCAGCACGCAACCTGCTTATCCCTCACACATCCAGGCGGTGGAGGACGAAGTCCTTCGCAGAGACTCTCTCCCCATCACCGCCGACCCTGTCACAGTCTCTAATGACGAAATCTTGCTTCTCATTAGAAATCAAAACTCCAAAAAGGCTCCGGGTGCGGATGGAATTTCCAACCGCGCACTTAAGCACCTACCTCAACAGATGCTTACCTTGTTAGCTATCATTTTCAATGCCTGCTTCGACCATAGCTACTTTCCAAAAGCTTGGAAAGAAGCGACAGTCATAGGCATTCCCAAGCCGGGCAAACCTCTGAACGTCCCGGCTAATCACGGACCCATCAGCCTCCTCAAGGCAATGTCTAAACTTCTCGAGAGAGTCATACTCTCTCGAATGCGGAACCATCTGTTTCCAACGGATGGCGATCCTCTCATTATTCCCCATCAGTTCGGCTTTCGCGCTAAACACTCCTGCCCTCAGCAAGTCCACCGAATCGTGGAGTATATACTTGACGGTTTCTATCCGCGTCGTTATAAAACAGTCGCGGTTTTCTTTGACGTAGCCAAGGCTTTCGATAAAGTCTGGCACAGCGGTCTCGTTTATAAACTCTACAAGATAGGCTTACCGGATCGCCTAGTCAGGTTAATAGCGTCGTTTCTCAAAGACCGTACGTTTCGATTTAAACACGAAGGCACGCTTTCTGCACCTCGTCCCATAAAGGCTGGAGTCCCTCAAGGCTCAGTCCTCGCCCCTCTGCTGTACACCGTGTACACCAACGACATTCCCATCCCGCCGAAAGGCGTCGAACTCGCCCTCTTTGCTGACGACACCGCACTCTATACCAGGGGCCACAGTGTTCGGCACCTTGTAACCAGACTCCAAAGGGCCGTAAACGCCCTTGGTGCATGGTTTCAAGAATGGCGCATCGATGTGAACCCTGAAAAGAGTTCTGCGATGCGCTTCGACCACAAACGCCGTCGTCCCGATGGCGATCCCCACGTTCGAATGTTAGGCATTCCCATCCCCTGGAAGCGCAGTACTAAATACTTAGGCGTCACATTAGATCCGACGCTTTCTTTCAAGCCACACGTCGAAAGAGTTTCGAAACTCGCTCGTCACTATTTAGTCCGCCTAAATAGCATGTTAGGTAGAAAAAGTAAAATGTCCTTCAGAAACAAACGTACACTTTACAAGGTCTGCGTTAGACCCGTCATGACGTATGCCTCGCCAATCTTTGCCCACGCCAAACCCTCCCTCCTGCACAAACTGCAGGTAGTTCAAAACCTCTTTTGCCGCCGGGCCACAGGCGCACCGTGGTACGTGCGTAATGCGGACTTGCATAGAGATCTTGAACTGCCTACAGTGCAACAACATCTCAAAACACTCTCTGAAGCGTTTTTCAAACGCTCCGAAACCCATCCCAATCCTCTAGTTCGTGATTCGGTCTCATATGCTGCTCCTGTGCTAGACTCGAAGTTCAAAGTCGCTAGGCCTAGAAATGCGCAAGCGTACTCATCCACCAGACTGTCACGCGATCTCGAGGCCCTTCTGGCCGCAAATTCTAATTCTAACGTAAATTCTAATTCTAACGTAAATCCTAATACTAACGTAAATGCGAATTAACTCAATTTTATTTTGCAATTTTTTAATTTTTGTTTTAATTATTGATTTTCATTTTGAGCACCTTCAGTGCTATGTATTAACCTTCAGTGCTTTGAGCACCTTCAGTGCTATGTAATCCCAGCGGGTGACCCCTTCTGGGCCCCGCTAGCGCGGCCTCTTTCTCCAATTGGCCGTCGCTCAGATGAAGGCTGAGTGGCAAAAATGCACGAGCCGACAGGGGGTTTTTAGTGGGTATGGTCCTGGTAGGCGTCGGGACGAGTCCCACATAACTTTGGAATCGCGCCAGAGTATGCGTCAGGGCATTTTTATCCTCCTGCCCTTCCCGCGGAGGGGAACAAAAAAAAAAAAAATCCTTGTATTTAGTACCGGCCGAGGCCTTCCAGAGTGTGGATGTATCGCTTTTTTTCCCGCGCTTTTGCCCAGTGCTATCGTACTCCGTCATAAACATCGAACGATTGCCATCATTTTGATACTTTTGGTATATTTATTTATTTATTAAAAAAATTAAAAATATAAAAAATATGGAAGTACTGCATTTTTCTAAGTATTATTTTACTAATAAGTAATACACAAATCATCATTACACATACACATACACAGAGCCGCGAGAAGGCTTGCACCCTGCAGTGAGTGGAAATGGTTGATGATGATGATCCAGAGCTGTGGTAGCGCAGTGGCTGGCCTCTTAATCCTAGGGTCGTTTGTTCGAACGAACCCAGCCGCGCAATAATGGTTTTTTATCTTCGAAAAATGTATGAGCGTATAAAACCCTGCACTGACCGGTAAACAAATAACCTCATGAGGATACCGACATGTCTTAGAACCCAAAGTTTCAAAAGACATTCGTCAATCCGGAGGAGGCACCGATGCCTTCTTAATATAATGCGACATTGTCCCTCTGGGAGGAGGCCTTTACCCTGCAGCGGGTCAACAATGAGTTGATGATGATTACTTTTTTACTGGGTACATAAAAGTTCAGACTTTTAATTAATGTACAGTGTAAACTGTATGTGCTAAAATGGGAATATATACGCCTTCTTCACCTTAAGCTCATTGTGTTAACTGAAGGTATGCAATTATGTCAATCGTGTCATTTTCGGTATTGTTTTAGCTTTTAATCAGCGACTACTATAGTCGAATGTAACAAAGATCTTCCCAGTAACTCCAAGGTTGTTAATTATCTTGTAAGTTAATATAAATATTAAAAAAAAAAAAAAATTCTAAAAAACTATCTGTTGCCCTCAAATCTAATAAAGCAACTTGTGACTTTCTCAGATTGACGTTTTAGCAAGGGAAAGTGAAAAGCTTTAGATCGTAGATTACAGTGCATGCAAAGCCCTTAGTAAGCCAGAATTGTGACAATCTAGAGTATTACAAATTGTAGTCTTATTACTATTTTAACCAACACAATTCCTCCTATTACCCAGTAAAAAATTAATCATCATCAGCTCATTGTCGACCCGCTGCAGGGTATTTATTCCTATTTTTTGTCAGTGTAAGAAATACGTCAACGTAATCAGTCAATTTAGTAGCTCTAGTCATTTTCAACTTACTATACGATATTGCACCTTAAGTGGGTCCCAAATTAAAGTTTGGCACTGTATTGTATAGTAATAAATAATTTTTTTTCATCTAATTTTATTTATTTTTATTAAGTAATCACTCTTATCTTAAATCATAACTACCACAGCAAACGTCTATATATTATACTATTTCCATTTCTTTATTTTCTCGATGACAGCTCCTGTGTAACCTTGTGCGAGCGTTTTTTTTACATTATGTATGCATTATTTTATAAAAATCTGACATTTACACACGTACAAGATTATATAATACTAGAGTCGGAGAAACTGATAGGGATGGAGCTATTGGATGGAGCTAGAGAGCATTATATCAAATTAGAACTGTCATCGGGAAAATAAAGAAATGGAAACAGTATAATAACATGAATCTCTTTGTTAAGCCCTTATTGTACCCAAATTTTATTTCGTCCCATATTACCCTAACCAGGTATTTAAATATCTTACTTTGCAAAATATAACTCAAGTAATAAATTACATAAATTTATATTTCTGTAAATCAAAAGTAAAATATAGTAACGTAAAATAAGTCAAACATATTTGAAAAAGTATCAAAACCTATGCGAACGCGCTGCTTGACGGCCAGCGACTGTATCATACAGTACTGCAGATGTGTGCGTGTTGCAGTTTATTGATTCGGGAGAGCGTTGATTTGTATAAAGGCTCTTAACAAATTAATGGCATGGCCCTGGATGTGACGTATACGTGTTTTGTTTACCACGACTAAATTAAAAATGTGTATTGATTCTAATAATAGTGTAAATTAATATTCGTAGATAGCATTCAGAGTTTAATTTTGTCCATTGTAATTTTCAGGATACAATTTGTAATTTTTATATATTTTTGGAGCATCCTCATTTTATTGTACAACAATTTCAATCAGATGACGAACAAAAACGGAGAGTACGGTCGACATTAATTCTTATAATCTGCACAAGAAAGGCGTGCGCCATACTAGCAAATCCTTATTTATAGCCGATACCCCTCGGTCCAGCGTCTAATGCCCTTTATGAAACTCTTTTGATAACTGTATCAAACTGGATGTAACTGTTTAGGCACGACGTCGTAGCCACGCCTTCGGAATGAGTAAATGACAATTCTTTGCTACGTCTAAGAAAAGATCTCTTCCCAGCACGAGACGCAAACAGCGAATGGGTGTCTGAATGTAAAGTAGCCAAAGTTTCTACAGAAGTAAACGTATTCTCGAGGAAGGCTTTGCAGCAAAGTTTCCATTTATTTTAAATTATGTACAAAAATCATCACGTGATCGTAGAAAAGTGTCTTCATTAAAGTTTTGAATTGCCAATGCCCGCAGGTCTAACATAACACCCCAGGCAAAACGACCACATAGAAAATTTGACAAACAAAATAACAATTTATATTGAATAGTAAAATATTTACTTTAGAATTTACATATAAGTGTATTAAATTAATAAGATAAACATATGCTAAAAATAAAAAAAAATTACACCTAAACTAGAATCTATTAAAGGCAAAGTAGCCAGAAGGCTGGCCGAATTACCACGGTGGATTGGAATAAAATAATTTAAAAAATTGAAGATAATTTTCCAGAATCACAAGACACGTACTTGCATTGACCAAACCTCAGAACAAGAAACATATTATGGAAATACCATACCAACCTAGGTATATAAAAAGTTTTATACCAAAATAATAAGGATACAGTCATCTTCGTTTAACATACGTAGTTAGAATGAGCTAAATATATAAAGGGATAAAAAGGGGAGGGGATTAGTTTGTATGAAACTCCGTCAGTTTTGAAGCTAAATCGATCAAAGATGGTATTTAGCTATTTGAAACCGAGTAACACGCAGACGAAGTTGCGGGAAAAAGCTAGTCATTTTATAATGTCATGGCGGTACCGTTATTGAATGTTGTTCCATTATTATTCATTATTCGAAAACATTTACTTAAACTACGTTTATTTGTAGGGCGCTACCTGTTTTGTAAAATAAATTAGAACTCAGAAGAATTAATCGGTAAATTGATAAACAATAATAATTGGTACAACACTAGTCCGCCATTTTAGTATCGCGTAGGTATACGTGTATTTTTCGTTGATATGGCATTTTCATTGTTTCCTTGTTCTGAGGACCAAACCAACAAGATGACTGTCAAACGTGACGTATATTTCGGGAACACACGCCAATGCTGTTATTATTTAATGCCAGCATTTATTATTCAGACCAAATTACCATCGTCATGAGTCGGTATATTATCCGCAGCACTTTTTTGTTAAGTATTTATTGAGCATTAAAAGTTTACTGGATCGTTTAGTGCTGCTTGGAAGAAAAGACAGCGAACAATTATCATGCTGGAACTGCGGCTGGTGCGTATCTCGAGTGCAATGATAAATGATAATCGGAAAACTTATATTATTTGTCGGTGTTTAGTTTTATGTCCTATAAGAAGTAAGACTAATAAAAAAAAGTGTCCTGCAGATACCCTAATGAAGTCATTGTCAGACGTTATATTAAGCCACCAGTCTTGGCAATTATGAGATAAGAATGAATATCGTATACCGCACAATTAATACTCCTTTAGCTTTGACTGGATGTCGTCTACATCATAACAATACCTTAAGCTCAGCTCCACCAAACCGACTGCCTCGACTTTCTTCATTCCTCCAGCACGTGCATAGTAATAACTGGCCATAGCAACATCTCTCACACACTTGTTATAAGTGAGTACATTTGCATATAAAAAGTAAGTAACTTGTTTTAGGTGTAAGCCTTCCATTGTCTACCTAATACATCAAATATACGCACTTCGGTCCCCACTTCCCGCCTGGCCGAAAGGCCTGCGCCCATCGGACCGCTCGCTTCCAGCAGCGCGCACCAACTTTCTCATCGTCTACTTTAAACATTTTGTCCGAAGAACGTAGGTTTGAATGACAAAGCTGAACTAGTGTAACAGTAGTGTATCAGAAACGATAAAAGTTTATTTTGATAAAAATCAATTTCGTTATATTTCACAATTTTGTTAATAATGGCTTAAATATAAAAGAATGCTAAATATGCAGTATCTCACGGACTTTTTCGTGGAAATATTCAAGAGAAACAATTCCACCATAGTAACCCTTACGGTTTTTGGCTGCATATGCCAAAATAGTTCACATATGGCGGAATATTTCTTCGACGTACTTATATTTCACTTATAGTTATATTTCAGCCAATTTACGCTATAATCTGTCAGCTCTATTATTGTAAAGTTCTATTGAAATCCATTCATTATTTTTGCTTGAAAGAGTAACAAATATCCATACATCCATTCTCAAAAACATTCGCATTTATAATATTAGGTGGATTTTAGTAATCGACTTTGTAATACTAGATCTTTTTCTGGAATCAGATTTACTTTAGACTACTTATTTATGGTTTTGATTTTGAAATTATGTATAACTTAAAATTGTAATAACTGAAGGCGGTGGTAACAACCTGTGGTTATTGTCACTGTCATTGAAGTACAATTATGACTTTGACGTTGACGTTTGCATTTGTGTTTTGTAAAGCGAACTGTTTTTTCTAAGGTTCTGCATTTCATTTCTTTGGACATAAATAAAACTGCTTTTGTTACTAAAATGTTTTGCTTAAAAGAATACGACAAATTATGAACTTAATATTGATGCCGACAGAATTTTCCATAGCGTCCATCACCAATCTTTAAAAAAAAAAGGTTTGGTTTGGAATGAAATGTTCAACTTCATGTTAGTGGTAAGATTTTTAATAAAATATCATTTTGAATAACTCAGTAAATAAAGGTTCGACAAAATATTACGATCTTATAAATGACAATCACTATAAATTTTTTGGTACTTTTACTTTAAGATGTGACGAATGTCAATGTAGTTCCCCAGCTAATAGGGGGGGGGGTAATCAGTAGGTGATTAAAAATCGCGACCAAATTTAACCGCTGTGTAAGCCACCATTTTGATTTTAAGTTGGGAAAGATTTTTCCTTAACCATTTTCAACTGTTTGAGAAAAACAAAAGGCGAAGTTGACAGTTATTTCTTTGTCCACATTCCAATGTTTTTTTGTGCGCTTCAAATTTTCCGAATGAAGAGAGAACAACGAGGAGAAATTTAATTACGTCAGTTACAGCACTTTGTTAACTAATACTTACCTACGTTTTTGTAATCCTTTTTTTTTCTTATTAATTATTCTTCTTCATTTTTATTATTGTTGTTTACTTTTTGACAAATCATGTCAATTCAACTTTTTTATGACAGCAATAGAGGCTGCCAAACAAACTAAGCCTTTTACACACGGATTCTTACAAAACGATTGTAAGAAAATATATTTGATTCCTGGCTAATAAGATTAAATTCAAAATTTTGAATTGCGGTTCCAAAGGAATGCGATCCCGGCCATATAAGCCGATTGCTGGCCTTAGAACGGTAGTCTATTTCAAGCCATCCTACCGAGTAGCCGAACTACAGTTAACATCTAGAGTCTTCAACACACTGCAAGTAACTTTGAAAGTCCTCAAACTCATGTTCATGCTGTAGCTACCGGACTCTGAAGCTGCCTCATGCTGAAGCTACCTGCCAGACGCTGAAGCTACCTCATGTTAAAGTTACCTGCCGCTGAAGCTACCTGACGCAAAAGCTGCCTCATGCAGAAGCTACCTGAGGCTGCTTCATGTTGAAAACCCCAACATTGACGCCTGGTCCTGCGCCTGCTGTTGACCCTGATGACCCTGCCTACCACCACTTCCTGCTTGCTGATCCAACCTACTCCTCAAAGACCTGCTCTCATTGATTCTGCACGCGTCAGAGCGCCAGTGGCACCTGAGCTTCTGCCACTGACCCTGCACGTGCCTAAGCGCCTTCACCATGAAAGCCTTCGCGGCGACCCCTCCGTTTATTTCATGTCCGTGACAGTTTAGACTTATGGCATAAACGTATGTAACAAAATTGTGGGACATTAAAATTCCTACATTTTTATTTTATTTCCAGCGACCAAAGTAACTACCGTTGTGTATAGTGTAGTGTGTATAGTAAAGGGAAAAGATGCTCAAAAACCAGATGGTGGCTAATGAAGTAGTTGAAACAGCATAACGACTTTTTTTCGAGTCACTGTGATAATGCATTGTTTGGCGGTCAGCTGCGCTTATCATCCGAACGGATGTTATTCACCTACACACTGGTACACTGTAGGTACACTGCATCACTCAATAGATCTGCCAGGGCTCAGAGTGGCAGGGCGCGGTGCAGTGACTACGAAGTGCCATACTAACAAATGATAAGGTATTGAAGAGTGATTTACTACGTATTCATAAAACAAGATAAAACGATATATTATTTTAATTGTTTATTAGGTGTAATGATCGTTAAATCATTTAAATCTAAGTTGAAAAACTATATTATTGCAAATATTTATAAAATGTATGTTTTGTAAAACACATTTGCGTATCTTCGCCTATAAAATAGCTATGTATCGTCGCCCCGGTTCGCAGAGCGGCAGCAGGTCGGATTTATTAAAAAAAATAGCTTCATGAAACATTTCCTACTTGTTGTTATAAGTATCTATTTTTTTCGAATGATTCTGTTTGTTTATTACAGTAATAGGTAATTCAGTCATGTGTTAATGTATAAACTGGATTTTTAAGGTTCCTGAGGACATTTAAAGAAATGTTGAAGCAAAAATTGTGCGCTTATTATAAATCCCAGTTTAAATTGGTCAAATGGTATTTTCACTGACGAGACTTGGTTAAATGCAAACCACATAGTATCTAAGAACTGGACTGACTACACCTCCGTTTCCACTAGTTCAGTGCCAATGGGAAAAGGTGAACGCCTTATCATATGCAATGCTGGGTCTACGAAAGGATCGCGTGTCAGATGCTTTACTGGCCTTTAAATCCAAGAAAACAGTAGACTACCACGAAGAAATGAACGCGGAGATTTACGAAGGATGGTTTAAAGAAATGGTGCAATCTCTGGAGGAACCGTCCATAATTATATGGACAACGCTACATATCACTCCAGACAAATTGATAAAATGCCGACGCAGGCCAATAAAAAACAAGAGGTAATTGACTGGCTCCAACGTCATGGCAAAAATGTGGATAGTACTTTATTAAAAGGACAATTAGTGAATTTTTTAAAATCGAAAAATTCCTCCCTAAGAGATATGTTATCCACGAAATAGCTGCCGAATGCGGTCCTTGATTGGGTTCTTCGACTTCCACCGTATCATTGCCGGTACAATGCTTTAGAACTAATATGGGCACAAATCAAAGCACACGCCACCCGAAACAATACCCATCCCCCTTTTACGGCAAACAAGATGTTAGATTTATCAAAAATGCACGTGCGGAAGTAACTGCCGAAAACTGGGAAAAAATTGTGAGAAGAACACAAAACATTATAGCGTCGGATTGGGAAATTCGTGTAGCATTCGATAATATGCAAGTGCAGGAACTTATAATAAATGTTGAGGAGGGCTCATCGAGTGACAGTGTTAATTCATCAGATTTTGATTAAAATAAATAAATAAAGATTAATTGTCGAGTACCTACCTACACCTACTTATTTTACAACAGCTTCGAAAATTTTAAAGAAGTTGGCATTATCAATCAAGAATTAATCTTGTTATGAAATATAATACAAGTTAGTAAATTTGTACAAAAGTCTTTAAGGCAGTAGTTTAGTACTTACATTTTGTAAAAAAATATCGGGTCTGTTATCGTGTTACGTTTATCGATATAGCTCCATCCCTATCAGTTTCTCCGACTCTGGTATTATATAACCTTGTACATGTGTAAACGTAATATTTTATAAAATAATTCATACATAATGTAAAAAAACGTTCGCACAAGTTTTCACTGGAGCTGTCATCGAGAAAATAAAGAAATGGAAATGGTATATTTAGGTATTGACTGTCGGTAATTGATGCATTGCCGAGCGTAGGCTGATTTTGAAATTGCCTTGGTTCCAGTGATTACATATTTAATCCATAGGACACATTATAAAAATTAAAATGTGGCGATCTTTTTGTATACAGAACAGTTAAAGAAGAATATTGAACTTTTGAATGTATAAAAACATACAGGGTGTATTTTTGTGATGCTATCTGGAGGGAAAGTACTCTGAATACTGGAGATAGCAAGTTGTACTCTTAGGAAACATTCCTTTCTTTTTAAAGAGAAGTAAAACTGCATTGATACATATTCGGAAATAGCCGCGCCCGGGAATCGAGTCGGCTAATATTCGAAAAAAGTAATGCCCTGTATTTTATGGCGTCAATCAATAGAGACAATCAGAAGGATCAAATCTCTCTAACAAACATGGTGATTTTAATGAAAAATAAACCAATAATAAGTGAAAAATATTTGAATTGATAACAAAAACGAATAGGAAACAAACTTATTGGTTGGTCGAAATGGGCTGTACTCTGTGGCTGACACAAACTTAACCTTAGCTGCTTGTTGCGTTTAATATTTGGTTTTTAACTAATTAACAATTACATAACTTTTATTCGTCAGCTTATTTTGACTTAGAATTTCGTTTACTTTGTTTTCGCAGTCACATTTCTTGCAAAGAAATAAAAACATAAAATTTCCTAATTAAATTAAAAACATAAAACTTACCTCCCAACTAATTAAAAAAATGTCTGCATAAACTCAGAAAAATTTAAAAAGCACCCTTATCTTGTTTAAAAGTTAAAGTCAACCAGCATAAACAATACAGCTTGAACTGTGTGTCTCGAAAGAGACATAAATAATGAGTTTTGGCGCGAATTGTTATTGTTAGTGGCGCCGTCTTGGAGCGCGCAGCGACGCCTCTTCAAAAGTAATTTGGCGGTTCGTTTACACTTTGTTCAGAAATAACTGAAAAAAACAAAAGAATTGTTTCCTCCTAACTCTCCCCGACTACTCTGTGGGATTTGTTTCTATTTATCTTTTCGTCCGATAACTTTTTAAAATGTTTCCTCTGTTTTAGGAACCTCGGGCCTCGCATGAAGAACATGTTTATTTCAAGAAGTATCCACGCGACATCTGTAAACTACTGAGTTTAATCAATATTTGTACCGTATTGTTCTTGTGCAAAGAACCAATAAAATGATTATAGTTAACACTAATGGGATATTTTGATCACGGCGGCGAGACCTTGGAAGTTGCAGGGTCGGTTACATTGGTCGCAACAATGTATGCTTTCATTTACAACATTAAATGCAGATTAAATGAGGTGACTACTGCGTCTTTGGTGATATTTTGAATATTCGCGTATAGTAATGTGGGAAAATTAATATATGTGGAAACATGAGTTTTTAAATTATTTTTTTAAATAATGTTTGAGATTTTGTGACGAATGAGTAATATATTCTTTTAAATTATGCAGAATAGAAACATAGCAAAATTATCCTTTTGATCTAGCCTGCGTGGATTTTAACTTAATACAAATTCGAAGCAAAGAGTTGGTCAGGTGTACAAACAGTTTTTATGTATTCATTTAAAACCCTTTTACAGGTTCGCTAAAAACATACCCAGTTCAGTTCGTATTTCGAGTTCATTTGATCCAGGTTTTGGACGCTTCACTCGCTCAATGAATTTCCGAACTTGAAAACTATTTACTAGGAGGCAGACTGCGCATTATTACACTTTTTCTTCGATAAAGCTCATCACCTAGAAAAATCTTTGTTTGGGTGATCTCGGGTCAAAACATGCGCCTTATTGAGTCTGTGATGACTGAAAGACGCCGCGTTGACTTTCGCTCGCTGAGGTGCGAGTGGCCAGATGTGGTGTAAAGTTTGATGCGCTTAGTTGTATGAGAAAGATACCGTAGCGATACAATCATATAGGGATTTACTTTAAGGCAAATAGAAATAGTTATTTCCTACAAATCTGTGACCAATTTAGACACATACATACTGTTCTTAACATTTTACATAAGTAAATTTGGTTATTTCAAAATTTACTTTACTTTAAAACAAAAGCTTTGCATAATAACGACTATTTAAATAACGTGAATAAACTATTTAATTACAATTTAAAGTTATATTTTAATCACGAAATGAAACACACTATAATAGCCATAATTCTTCTAAGCTTTTCTAGAATACCTTTTTATCAAAAGTAATATTTTCCAGGTAAGCTTTTGGTTAAATTTCAAAACGATTATTTTGGAACCTCCAGGTACTGAGGTCGCGGGAGGGGCCGCGCTGGACTCTACTCGCTAATGCATCGCACCTTCTGCCTGGAGACTGCTAGTACCGGAGTGTACACATCTCTGTTTGTGGCAATGTTCTAGAAATATTACCATCAATTAAAGGTCTGTAGTAATAAATAAGTGCCCAGAAAAACACTTAACTGTACGACCCCAAAGTAAGCAGAACTTCGATTATGGATGACCCAGAATAAACATACATTTATAAATAGTAACCACCATGACCCGAGAATAAACATCTGTGTGCATCACACAAATGAATGCCCGGCCAGGACTCGAACCTGAGATCTCCAGCGGAAGGGGCAGGACTACTATACCCACAACGTAACTCAGCCGTCAAATATATATAGACTGAACGCCATTTCTTTTATAACTGGCGTTTCTTTTCACAATTTCTATTCACAACTATTTTCAGGAATATTATATTTAGGTATAATAACTACTCAAAACATGTTACAAAAGATTTCCATTTTCTATGACTAAAATACGAATAGTCAAGCTTATTTTGACATTTAAAATCCGGATCAAAGCAAGTACATGCGGCCCAGCGTGTGCAGCATGCTTGGAATGAAAAAAAATTGATGAAAATCAAAAAGCTTGGGAGCGCTCAGTTACTAAATTTAAATTAATTCTATCAGATATATTTCGCAAAGAGTTTTCCTTTTAAGGGCAAAGTTGATACAGCGTTAACTTTACCCTAAATAGCTAATATGATTTGCCAGCGTGGCAGAATGTGTGAGTGATCACATCACACCCTGTCGGCTTCTAGTTTAATCTTGTTTAGTTTTGAATTGTTTTCGACAAATACTTAAATAAGTACGGCATCACTGAAGGGGTAACACAGGAGCTTCAACCATGAAATATCCCCAACCGACACATCGACGGATCTCGTTATTCATTAAACTACATTCACAGGTAGCCGCGAGCTCGCCACCCACGTGGCGGTAACCGGCATCCGTGACCATGGGCATCACTTCTCGTAGGTGCTTTACTTTATTTTTAAACTGGAGAACAGAACTGTTTCCTATACAAGCCTAGTGCTTATATTTCGCACTGACCGACTGTCTTCAACATCAGTAAATAAGGTTTTCTGTTTTCAAGTCACACCACTAACTAGTAAGGATCACTAAATTATACTTGACTAGTGTTGCACTCGTGAGGAAAACCACTCAACAGCGCGCGCTTTTGGTAGGTTTACAAACTTTAAGAACGCCATTAACCGCGCTCTCCATTAGTGTTTTTGCAATGTGCTTTAAAGGGTTACAGAGTTTCTTCATTAGGCAATAGTGAGTGCCATAGAAAGGGACGGAGATATGACTGATGTTAAATCTAACTAAGCTAAGCGTTTATTACATATGCATTGTATTTTGAATTATATCGAAAACATATTCTTATATTATACCGATTTTCAGAAGACTCTACTTAAAACAATAAATACTTAAAAATAAATACTTAGAACAATATATAATACTGACGGCAACATCACAAGAGTCACACTCGTGGCCGCCTTCTGGAAATATGTTTGTACAAATAAAAAGTAACAGCGCGCTGTTTCTGTATGAACACTGGATGCAACGCGCGTCTCCCGCCTACTGCGGCAGTGATCTGCGTAGTGCGTACACACAGGACCTAAACATTTTCATTACTGCACAAAATTTTTGAACCATGTTTGTGTATGTAAGTCCAGACGACTGTGTAAGTTATATTTTAGGTTAGAAACAGATAATACACCGAAATAAAATATGTACCTGTAACATAAAATGTTGTCACAGGCACCCCCGTGGGGCAGTGGAGCAGTGCTCCCTGGCACAAGGACTCCTGTTGCTCCTTCCCTTTGACCGCAATACAACCACTTTAACGTGCTTATGATGGCGATCAACATAGATAGGACTGTATTACCAGGTGAGATCTTAACACAAGAAACTCTATTAAAATTTGTGTTAGTAAGAAACTTAGATTTAAAATTAAAATGTTTATAAAGCCGAAGTCACATCAATATTGTTCATCTGTCCAATCAACTTTAGCTTTCACACGTGTAACCCCGTCAAGTCATGGTTACTACGTTACTACGTCGTAGTAGAAGGTTGGCTGTTTGCCGACGCGCAGCGCCAAGTTGTATCAGAGATGATCCCATCTCACCTTGTGCTGTTGCGGATGTAAGCGATGGCTCGGATGTTACCATTTTTAACATTTAAAGGTTTCACACACAGGTGATTACGTCATTTTAGCGCTAACGTATTCATTTAAAATATAAGTTTACATCGACAATATTAACAAATACCGGAACGACACGGTTACATTTCCAAACAGACTCATTACATATACTAAGCAATCACTTATTTGTTAAGTATACAAGAAAAATTAAATGACTTCAAATGCTTAATGTCGGAGCTGGCGTTTTCTGTCACGGGTTTTGTCGTCAACTACAACGAATTCAGAAAATAAATTTTATTTTGTGTTTGGAAAGAGGTTGGACTTTTTAATAAGATGACACATTTCAATTTTAGGGAGCATTTGGCTAGCTTGTGTACGGGTGTTCCTAGGATTGCATTAAATAAATATAACGACTATGCCAAAATTTCATAATTTCATTGAGTTTTGTCTTAGGAAAACATTTTCGAGTCCGTAAATCAGCCACACTACATACTGAAAACATGAGGATATCGATCATGTCGATGTTTTATTAATTCTGTTGTTATTCGTCGTGGCGTTTTGTTTATCAATATTAAATGTTGTATTCTATCTTACACAATTTTTCATTCATTGTTATTCATTTTCTTTTTAAATAATTTTATCTGTAATCAATTATTTATTCATTGTTTGAGTAATTTATTATCATTCGTTACAAAACGCAGCTCGAGCGCGAGAGTGGGACGCATGAATGACTCTACCTTTCTCTGAGGAAATTGCTACACTGGATCTAAGATCAGTAACTTTCTTGTGTAAATAAAATTAGTAAATTATTTTTTTGATATTGATTAAAAACGGTTATCGTCGCGGTTTCTACACAAATTTATCAAAATGTGTAGAATACTGCCGTCTAAAGAAAAAGGGGCACAACTAACATTTTTTTCAAAATTGAGTTATATACATATTTTGGATCAGGAAGAAAAGGCCTATATGCCTATTTTTTTATAGAATTTTGGCAACAATAATAACAGAGATACCATAAGCTAAAAGGGCACAACTGCGCTACTTTTTATAGTTTTGTACATAAACAAGGCACATCAGATTAATAATACGTTAAAAGGTCACAAATTTCTAGATGTGGTTTTTAATTTAAGGAGTTATTTAAGATTTAGTAAATTGAATAGACATTACTAACCTGCCTTCAATAGAAAAGGCATATGTGGTAATTTTGTCCTTTCATTTAACATTTAAAAATGTCTAGAATCACAATTAATTTAAGAAGAATAGTGACAACTGGTTGATGCCTTTTCAATCAAGCATCTTTGAACGGAGGTGAAGTGCGGAGCTCGAGGTACGCAACGATTCGTGTCAGTGGTGCCTGACGTGTTTGAACGTGACGCTGCGGCTGGGAAGTTTTTCTTTTTATATTGCTGATTTCCATGAATTTTGCATACTTATTATTTAAATAGTATTATGATCTAAATTCAATAAGTACTTTTATTTGTTTTATTTATTTATTTTCAAAATACTTAACAGGCCAGCTGTGATTTTGTTAGTAAAATACGACGAAAGAAACCTTTTTGATACTTCCCACTTAAAGGCAAAGACTTAGCAAGGAATGTAAAGATTACGAAAAACATCAAGAAAAGTATATTTCAGCTCTGAATGAGTGTGAAGAAAATGCTTCTAGCCAGACTCAAAAAAAGGAACAACACTGATACTAATACGAATAGTTTTGCCGTAGACCTAGAACAAGATATTATGTTACCCTGTATAGAGAACAAGTTGTTTTTAAGTTTTGTGCCAATAGGAGACAAAAAAATACATGACCTTGGTCAAACTTTTGCCGTTTTATGGCACGGAGCAACATCTGGGCACAAAAAGAGGTCATCATAATGCAGCACAGAATAAAAATTGGGTGCTGTATAAATACTTGGTGTATTTGTTAAACTGAACCTGAGCTCAAACTGTTCCTTCAGAACTACGAGCCAGACTTATTGCTTCTTCAAGAGACGTGGCTCACTCCAAACCGCATCAGGAGTTCGCTGTTCCCAATTACGTGTTCATTCGTAACAATAGGCCCAACGGTTACGGCGGCACAGCTATTTATCACAAAAGAGGTTTTCACTGCACTCCTCTCCCTACCCCTCCTCTCCTCAACATGAAGGCCTCTGTGTGTAGATTGGCTATGACTGGTCATCCGACCGTCATCATAGCTTCAGTCTACATACCTAGTGACATCCATCATACCAGACCTATCCTTAGCGACTTCGAGGCCATTCTCGCTCTCGGCCATTCAGTCATTATGTTTGGAGATTTTAACTCCAAACATACTGACTGGAAGTGCCTATTGACCAACCAAAGCGGTAGAGAACTCCTTAAAATCACTCAGCAACTCGACTTAGACGTCATCTCTCCCGTCACTCCCACTCACTATCCCGGCAACCCTAACTACTCTCCAGACATCCTCGATTTTGCGATCGTCAAATAAATCAACCTCGATCTCAGGTCTATCGAACTCGATGACCTTGGCTCTGATAACCGCCCCGTCTCCCTCGTGCTAGGACCGCCTAACAATCACGTCACTCCTCCTAAGACCTTTACCAACTGGAAAGGTTCTTAAAATACGTTAGCTTCAGCCCTAGAGGCCCCAAACTCTCCGCTCGCGATCTCGCCCGACCAATTAGATAGCCCGGACAAAATAGATTCATTAGTCGACTCCCTCACTGATGCTATCAACTCAGCCATCAGTGTAAACGAAAAGGTTGCTAAGCGAAGTATACCCAATCTACCTTTAGCCGTTGGCAATCTCATTAAAGCTAAGAACGCGGCTCTCCGGAGAGCCAAGAAATATTCCACGCCCGCATATAGAACAGCTGCGAATCAGCTTCAACGTAAAGTTAGGTCTTGCCTCGCGGAACTCCGAGACGCTCAGATGAACGATCTCATGGCGAATATCTCTCCGTCCCACCAAGCGTACTATAGCATGGCCCGAGCCTTACGCGTAGACACCGCCTCTCACGTTCCTCCTCTCACTCGTCCCGATGGCACTACTGCCTTTGAAGTCGAAGAGAAAGCCGACTGCTTCGCTGACAGCATTGCCGCACAATGCTCGCCCAGCACTCAACCTGCTGATCCCTCACACATCCAGGCGGTGGAGGACGAAGTCCTTCGCAGAGACTCTCTCCCTATCACCGCCGACCCTGTCACAGTCTCTTATAACGTAATCTTGCTTATCATTAGGAATCAAAAGTCCAAAAAGGCTCCGGGTGCGGATGGAATTTTCAACCACGCACTTAAGCACCTACCTCAACAGATGCTTACCTTGTTAGCTATCATTTTCAATGCCTGCTTCGACCATAGCTACTTTCCAAAAGCGTGGAAAGAAGCGACAGTCATAGGCATTTCCAAGCCAGGCAAATCTCTGAACGTCCCGGCTAATCACAGACCCATCAGCCTTCTCAAGGCAATGTCTAAACTTCTCGAGAGAGTCATACTCTCTCGAATGCGGAACCATCTGTTTCCAACGGATGGCGATCCTCTCATTATTCCCCATCAGTTCGGCTTTCGCGCTAAACACTCCTGCCCTCAGCAAGTCCACCGAATCGTCGAGTATATACTTGACGGTTTCTATCCGCGTCGTTATAAAACAGTCGCGGTTTTCTTTGACGTAGCCAAGGCTTTCGATAAAGTCTGGCACAGCGGTCTCGTCTATAAACTTTACAAGATAGGCTTACCGGATCGCCTAGTCAGGTTAGTAGCGTCGTTCCTCAAAGACCGTACGTTTCGATTTAAACACGAAGGCACGCTTTCTGCGCCTCGTCCCATAAAGGCTGGAGTCCCTCAAGGCTCAGTCTCGCCCATCTGTTGTATACCGTGTACACTAACGACATTCCCATTCCGCCGAAAGACGTCGAACTCGCCCTCTTTGCCGACGGCACAGCCCTTTACACCAAAGGCCAAAGTGTCCCGGGTCTCACCACCAGACTCCAAAAGGCTGTAGACGCCCTCGGTGCATGGTTTCAAAAACGGCGTATCGATGTGAACCCAGACAAGAGTTCTGCGGTTTACTTCGACTGCATACAATGTCATGTCGCTGACAATCTGCACGTTCGAATGTTAGGTACTCCCATCCCCTGGAAGCGCACTACCAAATACTTAGGCGTCACCTTAGACCAGACGCTTTCTTTCAAGCCACACGTCGATAGAGTAACGAAACTCGCCCGTTTTTACTTAGGCCGCTTATATAGTATGTTAGGTAGAAAAAGTAAAATGTCGTTCAGAAACAAACGTACGCTTTATAAGTTCTGCGTTAGACCAGTCATGACATATGCCTCGCCAGTCTTTGCCCACGCCAAACCCTCCGTCCTGCAACAACTGCAGGTAGTTCAGAATCTCTTCTGCCGCAGGGCCACAGACGCACCGTGGTACGTGCGTAACGCGGACCTGCACAGAGATCTTGAACTACCTACAGTGCAACAGCACCTCAAAACACTCTCAGAATCGTTCTTCAAACGCGCCGAATCACATCCCAATCCTCTAGTTCGAGATTCAGTCTCATATACTGCTCCTGTCTTAGATTCGAAATTCAAAGTCGCTAGACCGAGAAACGTGCACACGAACGTAGCGACGTAGCTGACGCTAGATCTTTTAGCCCTTCAGGCCGCAACTTCTAATTCTAACGTAAATTCGAATTAATTTAACTTCTTTAATATTTATTTAATGTAACTTTAAATTTAATTTTTCATTTCTGAGCTCCTTCAGTGCTATGAATTCACCTTCAGTGCTTTGAGCACCTTTAGTGCTATGTAAATCCCAGCGGGTGAACCCTTCTGGGCCCCGCTAGCGCGGCCTCTTTCTCCAATTGGCCGTCGCTCAGATGAAGGCTGAGTAGCAAAAAATTGCACGAGCCGACAGGGGGTTTTTTAATGGGTATGGTTCTGGAAGGCGTCGGGACGAGACCCACATAACTCCGATCGCGCGCGCGGAGTATGCGCATTTTTTATCCTCCCGCCCTTCCCGTGGAGGGGAATAAAAAAAAATTAAACTGAAATGATTACTATGCTTTGCTACTTGGAAGTTGGTCACACATTTCGGGCTGCTGATGAATTTCATCACAGAGTGGAAAGATCTTTAAAAACAAAAAAAACTAACTTATGACTTTGAGGACCTTTGTATCGGATTATCAGATACTACTCACACTAAGGTAAAAAAGATTACGGTTCAAGATTTTTTTAATTTCGAAGACTGGTTTTAAATTGAAAAATTCCCATCCTCGAGCTTACATGAACGGAATTGCCGAGGTTCATTTCCAAAGAGGATGTTACTCAATTCTTTATAAAAACAGCCATGGCATTGAGGAATACTTTTAATTAGATATCCTTAAATTAAAAAAAAAACCTCAAGCAAGGTATTCCACCGTCACCGAGGGGTATTACACTAGTGTTATGGATAGAGTGAACTGGGGGGGAACCCAGAATAAACATACATATATAAATATCAACAACCTTGACCCGAGAACAAACATCGGTGTACATCACACAAATGATTACCCTCACTTTTGTTGTTGATCTCACTAACACATATGAAAACTGAAAGTTAGACTCAAATTATGTTCCCTAATAAATAATAACGTAAACATACGATTTTTTTTAGAATTTAATATATTTTTGTTACATATATTTTTATAATATCGTCATTGATTACGATTTAAAAAGTGTAAGTTCTTAGAAGACATAAATATTTTTATTTTAACAAAAGTTTCGTGATTCAGAATTGTTGTTTTTTTTTAATTTTCTTTTTATTAAATCAATCGATGCAATTAAAGCAATGCTTGTGTGTATGTATGATTTTATAAACTACTTTTATAAAATGTAGAATAAATTTACTTGTATAATAAAATTACTAAAGGCACAAATGAATAAGTGTGCCTTTTTATCGTAACATTTCATTAAATAAATTAAATACGTCAAGGTTAAAGAGAAAAGTCACATCTGGCTTTTTATGCCTTTCATACTTAATAACAATGATTTTTTAGATTTTTTTTAGAAACATTGAAAAGGAAAATGCTGTTTATTTAATTAATGACAATAAAATAATTACTTTTAATTATATACTGTTTACGAAATCCAATAAATATAAATAATTTCATTTATACATATACACAATTATACATTTCATTATCAAAAAATGAAAAAAAAAATGGGTTTATATTCACCGAAAACCACGAGACATTTTAAAGTCAATTTACAAAATGTAAGATGTGCCCTTTTAAATTATGACGGCTGAATATGTTTGTTATACACAGTACCGATTACAATTATAATAAAAATGAGCAGACAAAACATACTGTAATGCCCGGGAAATAATGGATATCCTTACGTATTTCAATCTTTTTTTGTCGTTAAGCTGGTCTCTTAAATCTAATCTTAAAAAAATATTGCTCGTTGTACACTTTTAAATTTCTAATTTTAAAGTGATAAATTAGAAAGATCACAAAAATAACTATCTTTCCTTTTTCTGATTTTGTAAGTTTATGTACCTGGAGTATAAATTGTAATAAATTGTAAGATCACTACAGTGAAGTATTTTACAAATTGACGCAACTAATGCAGATTATAGAATGGTATAATTTATATTAACTGTTTCAAGAAAGATAAAAAAAGCTTTGTTTACAAAAGGTGCAAATCTCATACCTTCGTAACTGTACAAAAATACTTAAACATGTTCAGTGTCATGTAAACCTAGCGAGGTTCGCTAAGGCCTCTTACGGGGGCTTGTGTCACACGCAATTTAGTCAACTCGAGCGTTTGTTTGAAGTTTCACTACAGCTCTTCTATATTTACTGTGACGAAGGTATTACATTAATCAACATTGCATGTGTAGTATGGACTGAAGACCCGCTACTAGCCGCAGGCTGCGGTTGGAGTTGCCTTTGTACCAGTATTGCACTGGATGTGCCTTGCCCGGGACACAACCACGTAGATGTGGTCATTGCGGCGGTCGAAGGTATTACATTAATCAACATTGCATGTGTAGTATGGACTGAAGACCCGCTACTAGCCGCAGGCTTCGGTTGGAGTTGCCTTTGTACCAGTATTGCACTGGATGTGCCTTGCCCGGGACACAACGACGTAGATGTGGTCATTGCGGCGGTCGAAGGTATTACATTAATCAACATTGCATGTGTAGTATGGACTGAAGACCCGCTACTAGCCGCAGGCTGCGGTTGAAGTTGCCTTTGTACCAGTATTGCACTGGATGTGCCTTGCCCGGGACACAACCACGTAGATGTGGTCATTGCGGCGGTCGAAGGTATTACATTAATCAACATTGCATGTGTAGTATGGACTGAAGACCCGCTACTAGCCGCGGGCTGCGGTTAGAGTTGCCTTTGTACCAGTATTGCACTGGATGTGCCTTGCCCGGGACACAACGACGTAGATGTGGTCATTGCGGCGGTCGAAGGTATTACATTAATCAACATTGCATGTGTAGTATGGACTGAAGACCCGCTACTAGCCGCAGGCTTCGGTTGGAGTTGCCTTTGTACCAGTATTGCACTGGATGTGCCTTGCCCGGGACACAACGACGTAGATGTGGTCATTGCGGCGGTCGAAGGTATTACATTAATCAACATTGCATGTGTAGTATGGACTGAAGACCCGCTACTAGCCGCAGGCTGCGGTTGGAGTTGCCTTTGTACCAGTATTGCACTGGATGTGCCTTGCCCGGGACACAACGACGTAGATGTGGTCATTGCGGCGGTCGAAGGTATTACATTAATCAACATTGCATGTGTAGTATGGACTGAAGACCCGCTACTAGCCGCAGGCTTCGGTTGGAGTTGCCTTTGTACCAGTATTGCACTGGATGTGCCTTGCCCGGGACACAACCACGTAGATGTGGTCATTGCGGCGGTCGAAGGTATTACATTAATCAACATTGCATGTGTAGTATGGACTGAAGACCCGCTACTAGCCGCGGGCTGCGGTTAGAGTTGCCTTTGTACCAGTATTGCACTGGATGTGCCTTGCCCGGGACACAACGACGTAGATGTGGTCATTGCGGCGGTCGAAGGTATTACATTAATCAACATTGCATGTGTAGTATGGACTGAAGACCCGCTACTAGCCGCAGGCTTCGGTTGGAGTTGCCTTTGTACCAGTATTGCACTGGATGTGCCTTGCCCGGGACACAACCACGTAGATGTGGTCATTGCGGCGGTCGAAGGTATTACATTAATCAACATTGCATGTGTAGTATGGACTGAAGACCCGCTACTAGCCGCAGGCTGCGGTTGGAGTTGCCTTTGTACCAGTATTGCACTGGATGTGCCTTGCCCGGGACACAACCACGTAGATGTGGTCATTGCGGCGGTCGAAGGTATTACATTAATCAACATTGCATGTGTAGTATGGACTGAAGACCCGCTACTAGCCGCAGGCTGCGGTTGGAGTTGCCTTTGTACCAGTATTGCACTGGATGTGCCTTCTCCTTGCCGGGACACAACCACGTAGATGTGGTCATTGCGGCGGTCGAAGGTATTACATTAATCAACATTGCATGTGTAGTATGGACTGAAGACCCGCTACTAGCCGCAGGCTTCGGTTGGAGTTGCCTTTGTACCAGTATTGCACTGGATGTGCCTTGCCCGGGACACAACCACGTAGATGTGGTCATTGCGGCGGTCGAAGGTATTACATTAATCAACATTGCATGTGTAGTATGGACTGAAGACCCGCTACTAGCCGCAGGCTGCGGTTGGAGTTGCCTTTGTACCAGTATTGCACTGGATGTGCCTTCTCCTTGCCGGGACACAACCACGTAGATGTGGTCATTGCGGCGGTCGAAGGTATTACATTAATCAACATTGCATGTGTAGTATGGACTGAAGACCCGCTACTAGCCGCAGGCTTCGGTTGGAGTTGCCTTTGTACCAGTATTGCACTGGATGTGCCTTGCCCGGGACACAACCACGTAGATGTGGTCATTGCGGCGGTCGAAGGTATTACATTAATCAACATTGCATGTGTAGTATGGACTGAAGACCCGCTACTAGCCGCAGGCTGCGGTTGGAGTTGCCTTTGTACCAGTATTGCACTGGATGTGCCTTCTCCTTGCCGGGACACAACCACGTAGATGTGGTCATTGCGGCGGTCGAAGGTATTACATTAATCAACATTGCATGTGTAGTATGGACTGAAGACCCGCTACTAGCCGCAGGCTTCGGTTGGAGTTGCCTTTGTACCAGTATTGCACTGGATGTGCCTTGCCCGGGACACAACCACGTAGATGTGGTCATTGCGGCGGTCGAAGGTATTACATTAATCAACATTGCATGTGTAGTATGGACTGAAGACCCGCTACTAGCCGCAGGCTGCGGTTGGAGTTGCCTTTGTACCAGTATTGCACTGGATGTGCCTTGCCCGGGACACAACCACGTAGATGTGGTCATTGCGGCGGTCGAAGGTATTACATTAATCAACATTGCATGTGAAGTATGGACTGAAGACCCGCTACTAGCCGCAGGCTGCGGTTGGAGTTGCCTTTGTACCAGTATTGCACTGGATGTGCCTTGCCCGGGACACAACCACGTAGATGTGGTCATTGCGGCGGTCGAAGGTATTACATTAATCAACATTGCATGTGTAGTATGGACTGAAGACCCGCTACTAGCCGCAGGCTTCGGTTGGAGTTGCCTTTGTACCAGTATTGCACTGGATGTGCCTTGCCCGGGACACAACGACGTAGATGTGGTCATTGCGGCGGTCGAAGGTATTACATTAATCAACATTGCATGTGTAGTATGGACTGAAGACCCGCTACTAGCCGCAGGCTTCGGTTGGAGTTGCCTTTGTACCAGTATTGCACTGGATGTGCCTTGCCCGGGACACAACCACGTAGATGTGGTCATTGCGGCGGTCGAAGGTATTACATTAATCAACATTGCATGTGTAGTATGGACTGAAGACCCGCTACTAGCCGCAGGCTGCGGTTGGAGTTGCCTTTGTACCAGTATTGCACTGGATGTGCCTTGCCCGGGACACAACCACGTAGATGTGGTCATTGCGGCGGTCGAAGGTATTACATTAATCAACATTGCATGTGTAGTATGGACTGAAGACCCGCTACTAGCCGCAGGCTGCGGTTGGAGTTGCCTTTGTACCAGTATTGCACTGGATGTGCCTTGCCCGGGACACAACCACGTAGATGTGGTCATTGCGGCGGTCGAAGGTATTACATTAATCAACATTGCATGTGTAGTATGGACTGAAGACCCGCTACTAGCCGCAGGCTTCGGTTGGAGTTGCCTTTGTACCAGTATTGCACTGGATGTGCCTTGCCCGGGACACAACCACGTAGATGTGGTCATTGCGGCGGTCGAAGGTATTACATTAATCAACATTGCATGTGTAGTATGGACTGAAGACCCGCTACTAGCCGCAGGCTGCGGTTGGAGTTGCCTTTGTACCAGTATTGCACTGGATGTGCCTTGCCCGGGACACAACCACGTAGATGTGGTCATTGCGGCGGTCGAAGGTATTACATTAATCAACATTGCATGTGTAGTATGGACTGAAGACCCGCTACTAGCCGCAGGCTTCGGTTGGAGTTGCCTTTGTACCAGTATTGCACTGGATGTGCCTTCTCCTTGCCCGGGACACAACCACGTAGATGTGGTCATTGCGGCGGTCGAAGGTATTACATTAATCAACATTGCATGTGTAGTATGGACTGAAGACCCGCTACTAGCCGCAGGCTGCGGTTGGAGTTGCCTTTGTACCAGTATTGCACTGGATGTGCCTTGCCCGGGACACAACCACGTAGATGTGGTCATTGCGGCGGTCGAAGGTATTACATTAATCAACATTGCATGTGTAGTATGGACTGAAGACCCGCTACTAGCCGCAGGCTGCGGTTGGAGTTGCCTTTGTACCAGTATTGCACTGGATGTGCCTTCTGCTTGCCCGGGACACAACCACGTAGATGTGGTCATTGTGGCGGTCGAAGGTATTACATTAATCAACATTGCATGTGTAGTATGGACTGAAGACCCGCTACTAGCCGCAGGCTTCGGTTGGAGTTGCCTTTGTACCAGTATTGCACTGGATGTGCCTTGCCCGGGACACAACCACGTAGATGTGGTCATTGCGGCGGTCGAAGGTATTACATTAATCAACATTGCATGTGTAGTATGGACTGAAGACCCGCTACTAGCCGCAGGCTTCGGTTGGAGTTGCCTTTGTACCAGTATTGCACTGGATGTGCCTTGCCCGGGACACAACCACGTAGATGTGGTCATTGCGGCGGTCGAAGGTATTACATTAATCAACATTGCATGTGTAGTATGGACTGAAGACCCGCTACTAGCCGCAGGCTTCGGTTGGAGTTGCCTTTGTACCAGTATTGCACTGGATGTGCCTTCTCCTTGCCCGGGACACAACCACGTAGATGTGGTCATTGCGGCGGTCGAAGGTATTACATTAATCAACATTGCATGTGTAGTATGGACTGAAGACCCGCTACTAGCCGCAGGCTTCGGTTGGAGTTGCCTTTGTACCAGTATTGCACTGGATGTGCCTTCTCCTTGCCGGGACACAACCACGTAGATGTGGTCATTGCGGCGGTCGAAGGTATTACATTAATCAACATTGCATGTGTAGTATGGACTGAAGACCCGCTACTAGCCGCAGGCTTCGGTTGGAGTTGCCTTTGTACCAGTATTGCACTGGATGTGCCTTGCCCGGGACACAACCACGTAGATGTGGTCATTGCGGCGGTCGAAGGTATTACATTAATCAACATTGCATGTGTAGTATGGACTGAAGACCCGCTACTAGCCGCAGGCTTCGGTTGGAGTTGCCTTTGTACCAGTATTGCACTGGATGTGCCTTCTCCTTGCCCGGGACACAACCACGTAGATGTGGTCATTGCGGCGGTCGAAGGTATTACATTAATCAACATTGCATGTGTAGTATGGACTGAAGACCCGCTACTAGCCGCAGGCTGCGGTTGGAGTTGCCTTTGTACCAGTATTGCACTGGATGTGCCTTGCCCGGGACACAACGACGTAGATGTGGTCATTGCGGCGGTCGAAGGTATTACATTAATCAACATTGCATGTGCAGTATGGACTGAAGACCCGCTACTAGCCGCAGGCTGCGGTTGGAGTTGCCTTTGTACCAGTATTGCACTGGATGTGCCTTGCCCGGGACACAACCACGTAGATGTGGTCATTGCGGCGGTCGAAGGTATTACATTAATCAACATTGCATGTGTAGTATGGACTGAAGACCCGCTACTAGCCGCAGGCTTCGGTTGGAGTTGCCTTTGTACCAGTATTGCACTGGATGTGCCCTCTCCTTGCCCGGGACACAACCACGTAGATGTGGTCATTGCGGCGGTCGAAGGTATTACATTAATCAACATTGCATGTGTAGTATGGACTGAAGACCCGCTACTAGCCGCAGGCTTCGGTTGGAGTTGCCTTTGTACCAGTATTGCACTGGATGTGCCTTGCCCGGGACACAACCACGTAGATGTGGTCATTGCGGCGGTCAAAGGTATTACATTAATCAACATTGCATGTGTAGTATGGACTGAAGACCCGCTACTAGCCGCAGGCTTCGGTTGGAGTTGCCTTTGTACCAGTATTGCACTGGATGTGCCTTGCCCGGGACACAACCACGTAGATGTGGTCATTGCGGCGGTCGAAGGTATTACATTAATCAACATTGCATGTGTAGTATGGACTGAAGACCCGCTACTAGCCGCAGGCTGCGGTTGGAGTTGCCTTTGTACCAGTATTGCACTGGATGTGCCTTCTCCTTGCCGGGACACAACCACGTAGATGTGGTCATTGCGGCGGTCGAAGGTATTACATTAATCAACATTGCATGTGTAGTATGGACTGAAGACCCGCTACTAGCCGCAGGCTTCGGTTGGAGTTGCCTTTGTACCAGTATTGCACTGGATGTGCCTTGCCCGGGACACAACCACGTAGATGTGGTCATTGCGGCGGTCGAAGGTATTACATTAATCAACATTGCATGTGTAGTATGGACTGAAGACCCGCTACTAGCCGCAGGCTTCGGTTGGAGTTGCCTTTGTACCAGTATTGCACTGGATGTGCCTTGCCCGGGACACAACCACGTAGATGTGGTCATTGCGGCGGTCGAAGGTATTACATTAATCAACATTGCATGTGTAGTATGGACTGAAGACCCGCTACTAGCCGCAGGCTGCGGTTGGAGTTGCCTTTGTACCAGTATTGCACTGGATGTGCCTTGCCCGGGACACAACCACGTAGATGTGGTCATTGCGGCGGTCGAAGGTATTACATTAATCAACATTGCATGTGTAGTATGGACTGAAGACCCGCTACTAGCCGCAGGCTGCGGTTGGAGTTGCCTTTGTACCAGTATTGCACTGGATGTGCCTTGCCCGGGACACAACCACGTAGATGTGGTCATTGCGGCGGTCGAAGGTATTACATTAATCAACATTGCATGTGTAGTATGGACTGAAGACCCGCTACTAGCCGCAGGCTTCGGTTGGAGTTGCCTTTGTACCAGTATTGCACTGGATGTGCCTTCTCCTTGCCCGGGACACAACCACGTAGATGTGGTCATTGCGGCGGTCGAAGGTATTACATTAATCAACATTGCATGTGTAGTATGGACTGAAGACCCGCTACTAGCCGCAGGCTGCGGTTGGAGTTGCCTTTGTACCAGTATTGCACTGGATGTGCCTTGCCCGGGACACAACCACGTAGATGTGGTCATTGCGGCGGTCGAAGGTATTACATTAATCAACATTGCATGTGTAGTATGGACTGAAGACCCGCTACTAGCCGCAGGCTGCGGTTGGAGTTGCCTTTGTACCAGTATTGCACTGGATGTGCCTTGCCCGGGACACAACCACGTAGATGTGGTCATTGCGGCGGTCGAAGGTATTACATTAATCAACATTGCATGTGTAGTATGGACTGAAGACCCGCTACTAGCCGCAGGCTGCAGTTGGAGTTGCCTTTGTACCAGTATTGCACTGGATGTGCCTTGCCCGGGACACAACCACGTAGATGTGGTCATTGCGGCGGTCGAAGGTATTACATTAATCAACATTGCATGTGTAGTATGGACTGAAGACCCGCTACTAGCCGCAGGCTTCGGTTGGAGTTGCCTTTGTACCAGTATTGCACTGGATGTGCCTTGCCCGGGACACAACCACGTAGATGTGGTCATTGCGGCGGTCGAAGGTATTACATTAATCAACATTGCATGTGTAGTATGGACTGAAGACCCGCTACTAGCCGCAGGCTGCAGTTGGAGTTGCCTTTGTACCAGTATTGCACTGGATGTGCCTTCTCCTTGCCGGGTACAACCACGTAGATGTGGTCATTGCGGCGGTCGAAGGTATTACATTAATCAACATTGCATGTGTAGTATGGACTGAAGACCCGCTACTAGCCGCAGGCTGCGGTTGGAGTTGCCTTTGTACCAGTATTGCACTGGATGTGCCTTGCCCGGGACACAACCACGTAGATGTGGTCATTGCGGCGGTCGAAGGTATTACATTAATCAACATTGCATGTGTAGTATGGACTGAAGACCCGCTACTAGCCGCAGGCTTCGGTTGGAGTTGCCTTTGTACCAGTATTGCACTGGATGTGCCTTGCCCGGGACACAACCACGTAGATGTGGTCATTGCGGCGGTCGAAGGTATTACATTAATCAACATTGCATGTGTAGTATGGACTGAAGACCCGCTACTAGCCGCAGGCTGCGGTTGGAGTTGCCTTTGTACCAGTATTGCACTGGATGTGCCTTGCCCGGGACACAACCACGTAGATGTGGTCATTGCGGCGGTCGAAGGTATTACATTAATCAACATTGCATGTGTAGTATGGACTGAAGACCCGCTACTAGCCGCAGGCTGCGGTTGGAGTTGCCTTTGTACCAGTATTGCACTGGATGTGCCTTGCCCGGGACACAACCACGTAGATGTGGTCATTGCGGCGGTCGAAGGTATTACATTAATCAACATTGCATGTGTAGTATGGACTGAAGACCCGCTACTAGCCGCAGGCTGCAGTTGGAGTTGCCTTTGTACCAGTATTGCACTGGATGTGCCTTGCCCGGGACACAACCACGTAGATGTGGTCATTGCGGCGGTCGAAGGTATTACATTAATCAACATTGCATGTGTAGTATGGACTGAAGACCCGCTACTAGCCGCAGGCTGCGGTTGGAGTTGCCTTTGTACCAGTATTGCACTGGATGTGCCTTCTGCTTGCCCGGGACACAACCACGTAGATGTGGTCATTGCGGCGGTCGAAGGTATTACATTAATCAACATTGCATGTGTAGTATGGACTGAAGACCCGCTACTAGCCGCAGGCTGCGGTTGGAGTTGCCTTTGTACCAGTATTGCACTGGATGTGCCTTCTCCTTGCCGGGACACAACCACGTAGATGTGGTCATTGCGGCGGTCGAAGGTATTACATTAATCAACATTGCATGTGTAGTATGGACTGAAGACCCGCTACTAGCCGCAGGCTTCGGTTGGAGTTGCCTTTGTACCAGTATTGCACTGGATGTGCCTTGCCCGGGACACAACCACGTAGATGTGGTCATTGCGGCGGTCGAAGGTATTACATTAATCAACATTGCATGTGTAGTATGGACTGAAGACCCGCTACTAGCCGCAGGCTTCGGTTGGAGTTGCCTTTGTACCAGTATTGCACTGGATGTGCCTTGCCCGGGACACAACCACGTAGATGTGGTCATTGCGGCGGTCGAAGGTATTACATTAATCAACATTGCATGTGTAGTATGGACTGAAGACCCGCTACTAGCCGCAGGCTTCGGTTGGAGTTGCCTTTGTACCAGTATTGCACTGGATGTGCCTTCTCCTTGCCGGGTACAACCACGTAGATGTGTTCATTGCGGCGGTCGAAGGTATTACATTAATCAACATTGCATGTGTAGTATGGACTGAAGACCCGCTACTAGCCGCAGGCTGCGGTTGGAGTTGCCTTTGTACCAGTATTGCACTGGATGTGCCTTGCCCGGGACACAACCACGTAGATGTGGTCATTGCGGCGGTCGAAGGTATTACATTAATCAACATTGCATGTGTAGTATGGACTGAAGACCCGCTACTAGCCGCAGGCTGCGGTTGGAGTTGCCTTTGTACCAGTATTGCACTGGATGTGCCTTCTCCTTGCCGGGACACAACCACGTAGATGTGGTCATTGCGGCGGTCGAAGGTATTACATTAATCAACATTGCATGTGTAGTATGGACTGAAGACCCGCTACTAGCCGCAGGCTTCGGTTGGAGTTGCCTTTGTACCAGTATTGCACTGGATGTGCCTTGCCCGGGACACAACCACGTAGATGTGGTCATTGCGGCGGTCGAAGGTATTACATTAATCAACATTGCATGTGTAGTATGGACTGAAGACCCGCTACTAGCCGCAGGCTTCGGTTGGAGTTGCCTTTGTACCAGTATTGCACTGGATGTGCCCTCTCCTTGCCCGGGACACAACCACGTAGATGTGGTCATTGCGGCGGTCGAAGGTATTACATTAATCAACATTGCATGTGTAGTATGGACTGAAGACCCGCTACTAGCCGCAGGCTTCGGTTGGAGTTGCCTTTGTACCAGTATTGCACTGGATGTGCCTTCTCCTTGCCCGGGACACAACCACGTAGATGTGGTCATTGCGGCGGTCGAAGGTATTACATTAATCAACATTGCATGTGTAGTATGGACTGAAGACCCGCTACTAGCCGCAGGCTGCGGTTGGAGTTGCCTTTGTACCAGTATTGCACTGGATGTGCCTTGCCCGGGACACAACGACGTAGATGTGGTCATTGCGGCGGTCGAAGGTATTACATTAATCAACATTGCATGTGTAGTATGGACTGAAGACCCGCTACTAGCCGCAGGCTGCGGTTGGAGTTGCCTTTGTACCAGTATTGCACTGGATGTGCCTTCTGCTTGCCCGGGACACAACCACGTAGATGTGGTCATTGCGGCGGTCGAAGGTATTACATTAATCAACATTGCATGTGTAGTATGGACTGAAGACCCGCTACTAGCCGCAGGCTGCGGTTGGAGTTGCCTTTGTACCAGTATTGCACTGGATGTGCCTTCTCCTTGCCGGGACACAACCACGTAGATGTGGTCATTGCGGCGGTCGAAGGTATTACATTAATCAACATTGCATGTGTAGTATGGACTGAAGACCCGCTACTAGCCGCAGGCTTCGGTTGGAGTTGCCTTTGTACCAGTATTGCACTGGATGTGCCTTGCCCGGGACACAACCACGTAGATGTGGTCATTGCGGCGGTCGAAGGTATTACATTAATCAACATTGCATGTGTAGTATGGACTGAAGACCCGCTACTAGCCGCAGGCTTCGGTTGGAGTTGCCTTTGTACCAGTATTGCACTGGATGTGCCTTGCCCGGGACACAACCACGTAGATGTGGTCATTGCGGCGGTCGAAGGTATTACATTAATCAACATTGCATGTGTAGTATGGACTGAAGACCCGCTACTAGCCGCAGGCTTCGGTTGGAGTTGCCTTTGTACCAGTATTGCACTGGATGTGCCTTCTCCTTGCCGGGTACAACCACGTAGATGTGTTCATTGCGGCGGTCGAAGGTATTACATTAATCAACATTGCATGTGTAGTATGGACTGAAGACCCGCTACTAGCCGCAGGCTGCGGTTGGAGTTGCCTTTGTACCAGTATTGCACTGGATGTGCCTTCTCCTTGCCGGGTACAACCACGTAGATGTGGTCATTGCGGCGGTCGAAGGTATTACATTAATCAACATTGCATGTGTAGTATGGACTGAAGACCCGCTACTAGCCGCAGGCTTCAATTGGAGTTGCCTTTGTACCAGTATTGCACTGGATGTGCCCTCTCCTTGCCCGGGACACAACCACGTAGATGTGGTCATTGCGGCGGTCGAAGGTATTACATTAATCAACATTGCATGTGTAGTATGGACTGAAGACCCGCTACTAGCCGCAGGCTTCGGTTGGAGTTGCCTTTGTACCAGTATTGCACTGGATGTGCCTTCTCCTTGCCCGGGACACAACCACGTAGATGTGGTCATTGCGGCGGTCGAAGGTATTACATTAATCAACATTGCATGTGTAGTATGGACTGAAGACCCGCTACTAGCCGCAGGCTGCGGTTGGAGTTGCCTTTGTACCAGTATTGCACTGGATGTGCCTTGCCCGGGACACAACGACGTAGATGTGGTCATTGCGGCGGTCGAAGGTATTACATTAATCAACATTGCATGTGTAGTATGGACTGAAGACCCGCTACTAGCCGCAGGCTGCGGTTGGAGTTGCCTTTGTACCAGTATTGCACTGGATGTGCCTTGCCCGGGACACAACCACGTAGATGTGGTCATTGCGGCGGTCGAAGGTATTACATTAATCAACATTGCATGTGTAGTATGGACTGAAGACCCGCTACTAGCCGCAGGCTTCGGTTGGAGTTGCCTTTGTACCAGTATTGCACTGGATGTGCCCTCTCCTTGCCCGGGACACAACCACGTAGATGTGGTCATTGCGGCGGTCGAAGGTATTACATTAATCAACATTGCATGTGTAGTATGGACTGAAGACCCGCTACTAGCCGCAGGCTTCGGTTGGAGTTGCCTTTGTACCAGTATTGCACTGGATGTGCCTTGCCCGGGACACAACCACGTAGATGTGGTCATTGCGGCGGTCGAAGGTATTACATTAATCAACATTGCATGTGTAGTATGGACTGAAGACCCGCTACTAGCCGCAGGCTTCGGTTGGAGTTGCCTTTGTACCAGTATTGCACTGGATGTGCCTTGCCCGGGACACAACCACGTAGATGTGGTCATTGCGGCGGTCGAAGGTATTACATTAATCAACATTGCATGTGTAGTATGGACTGAAGACCCGCTACTAGCCGCAGGCTGCGGTTGGAGTTGCCTTTGTACCAGTATTGCACTGGATGTGCCTTGCCCGGGACACAACCACGTAGATGTGGTCATTGCGGCGGTCGAAGGTATTACATTAATCAACATTGCATGTGTAGTATGGACTGAAGACCCGCTACTAGCCGCAGGCTTCGGTTGGAGTTGCCTTTGTACCAGTATTGCACTGGATGTGCCTTGCCCGGGACACAACCACGTAGATGTGGTCATTGCGGCGGTCGAAGGTATTACATTAATCAACATTGCATGTGTAGTATGGACTGAAGACCCGCTACTAGCCGCAGGCTGCGGTTGGAGTTGCCTTTGTACCAGTATTGCACTGGATGTGCCTTGCCCGGGACACAACCACGTAGATGTGGTCATTGCGGCGGTCGAAGGTATTACATTAATCAACATTGCATGTGTAGTATGGACTGAAGACCCGCTTCTAGCCGCAGGCTGCGGTTGGAGTTGCCTTTGTACCAGTATTGCACTGGATGTGCCTTCTCCTTGCCCGGGACACAACCACGTAGATGTGGTCATTGCGGCGGTCGAAGGTATTACATTAATCAACATTGCATGTGTAGTATGGACTGAAGACCCGCTACTAGCCGCAGGCTGCGGTTGGAGTTGCCTTTGTACCAGTATTGCACTGGATGTGCCTTGCCCGGGACACAACCACGTAGATGTGGTCATTGCGGCGGTCGAAGGTATTACATTAATCAACATTGCATGTGTAGTATGGACTGAAGACCCGCTACTAGCCGCAGGCTTCGGTTGGAGTTGCCTTTGTACCAGTATTGCACTGGATGTGCCTTGCCCGGGACACAACCACGTAGATGTGGTCATTGCGGCGGTCGAAGGTATTACATTAATCAACATTGCATGTGTAGTATGGACTGAAGACCCGCTACTAGCCGCAGGCTGCAGTTGGAGTTGCCTTTGTACCAGTATTGCACTGGATGTGCCTTGCCCGGGACACAACCACGTAGATGTGGTCATTGCGGCGGTCGAAGGTATTACATTAATCAACATTGCATGTGTAGTATGGACTGAAGACCCGCTACTAGCCGCAGGCTGCAGTTGGAGTTGCCTTTGTACCAGTATTGCACTGGATGTGCCTTGCCCGGGACACAACCACGTAGATGTGGTCATTGCGGCGGTCGAAGGTATTACATTAATCAACATTGCATGTGTAGTATGGACTGAAGACCCGCTACTAGCCGCAGGCTTCGGTTGGAGTTGCCTTTGTACCAGTATTGCACTGGATGTGCCTTGCCCGGGACACAACCACGTAGATGTGGTCATTGCGGCGGTCGAAGGTATTACATTAATCAACATTGCATGTGTAGTATGGACTGAAGACCCGCTACTAGCCGCAGGCTGCAGTTGGAGTTGCCTTTGTACCAGTATTGCACTGGATGTGCCTTCTCCTTGCCGGGTACAACCACGTAGATGTGGTCATTGCGGCGGTCGAAGGTATTACATTAATCAACATTGCATGTGTAGTATGGACTGAAGACCCGCTACTAGCCGCAGGCTGCGGTTGGAGTTGCCTTTGTACCAGTATTGCACTGGATGTGCCTTGCCCGGGACACAACCACGTAGATGTGGTCATTGCGGCGGTCGAAGGTATTACATTAATCAACATTGCATGTGTAGTATGGACTGAAGACCCGCTACTAGCCGCAGGCTTCGGTTGGAGTTGCCTTTGTACCAGTATTGCACTGGATGTGCCTTGCCCGGGACACAACCACGTAGATGTGGTCATTGCGGCGGTCGAAGGTATTACATTAATCAACATTGCATGTGTAGTATGGACTGAAGACCCGCTACTAGCCGCAGGCTGCGGTTGGAGTTGCCTTTGTACCAGTATTGCACTGGATGTGCCTTGCCCGGGACACAACCACGTAGATGTGGTCATTGCGGCGGTCGAAGGTATTACATTAATCAACATTGCATGTGTAGTATGGACTGAAGACCCGCTACTAGCCGCAGGCTGCGGTTGGAGTTGCCTTTGTACCAGTATTGCACTGGATGTGCCTTGCCCGGGACACAACCACGTAGATGTGGTCATTGCGGCGGTCGAAGGTATTACATTAATCAACATTGCATGTGTAGTATGGACTGAAGACCCGCTACTAGCCGCAGGCTGCAGTTGGAGTTGCCTTTGTACCAGTATTGCACTGGATGTGCCTTGCCCGGGACACAACCACGTAGATGTGGTCATTGCGGCGGTCGAAGGTATTACATTAATCAACATTGCATGTGTAGTATGGACTGAAGACCCGCTACTAGCCGCAGGCTGCGGTTGGAGTTGCCTTTGTACCAGTATTGCACTGGATGTGCCTTGCCCGGGACACAACCACGTAGATGTGGTCATTGCGGCGGTCGAAGGTATTACATTAATCAACATTGCATGTGTAGTATGGACTGAAGACCCGCTACTAGCCGCAGGCTTCGGTTGGAGTTGCCTTTGTACCAGTATTGCACTGGATGTGCCTTGCCCGGGACACAACCACGTAGATGTGGTCATTGCGGCGGTCGAAGGTATTACATTAATCAACATTGCATGTGTAGTATGGACTGAAGACCCGCTACTAGCCGCAGGCTGCGGTTGGAGTTGCCTTTGTACCAGTATTGCACTGGATGTGCCTTCTCCTTGCCCGGGACACAACCACGTAGATGTGGTCATTGCGGCGGTCGAAGGTATTACATTAATCAACATTGCATGTGTAGTATGGACTGAAGACCCGCTACTAGCCGCAGGCTGCGGTTGGAGTTGCCTTTGTACCAGTATTGCACTGGATGTGCCTTGCCCGGGACACAACCACGTAGATGTGGTCATTGCGGCGGTCGAAGGTATTACATTAATCAACATTGCATGTGTAGTATGGACTGAAGACCCGCTACTAGCCGCAGGCTGCAGTTGGAGTTGCCTTTGTACCAGTATTGCACTGGATGTGCCTTCTCCTTGCCGGGTACAACCACGTAGATGTGGTCATTGCGGCGGTCGAAGGTATTACATTAATCAACATTGCATGTGTAGTATGGACTGAAGACCCGCTACTAGCCGCAGGCTTCGGTTGGAGTTGCCTTTGTACCAGTATTGCACTGGATGTGCCTTCTCCTTGCCGGGTACAACCACGTAGATGTGGTCATTGCGGCGGTCGAAGGTATTACATTAATCAACATTGCATGTGTAGTATGGACTGAAGACCCGCTACTAGCCGCAGGCTGCGGTTGGAGTTGCCTTTGTACCAGTATTGCACTGGATGTGCCTTCTCCTTGCCGGGTACAACCACGTAGATGTGGTCATTGCGGCGGTCGAAGGTATTACATTAATCAACATTGCATGTGTAGTATGGACTGAAGACCCGCAACTAGCCGCAGGCTTCAATTGGAGTTGCCTTTGTACCAGTATTGCACTGGATGTGCCCTCTCCTTGCCCGGGACACAACCACGTAGATGTGGTCATTGCGGCGGTCGAAGGTATTACATTAATCAACATTGCATGTGTAGTATGGACTGAAGACCCGCTACTAGCCGCAGGCTGCGGTTGGAGTTGCCTTTGTACCAGTATTGCACTGGATGTGCCTTGCCCGGGACACAACCACGTAGATGTGGTCATTGCGGCGGTCGAAGGTATTACATTAATCAACATTGCATGTGTAGTATGGACTGAAGACCCGCTACTAGCCGCAGGCTTCGGTTGGAGTTGCCTTTGTACCAGTATTGCACTGGATGTGCCTTGCCCGGGACACAACCACGTAGATGTGGTCATTGCGGCGGTCGAAGGTATTACATTAATCAACATTGCATGTGTAGTATGGACTGAAGACCCGCTACTAGCCGCAGGCTGCGGTTGGAGTTGCCTTTGTACCAGTATTGCACTGGATGTGCCTTGCCCGGGACACAACCACGTAGATGTGGTCATTGCGGCGGTCGAAGGTATTACATTAATCAACATTGCATGTGTAGTATGGACTGAAGACCCGCTACTAGCCGCAGGCTTCGGTTGGAGTTGCCTTTGTACCAGTATTGCACTGGATGTGCCTTGCCCGGGACACAACGACGTAGATGTGGTCATTGCGGCGGTCGAAGGTATTACATTAATCAACATTGCATGTGTAGTATGGACTGAAGACCCGCTACTAGCCGCAGGCTGCGGTTGGAGTTGCCTTTGTACCAGTATTGCACTGGATGTGCCTTGCCCGGGACACAACCACGTAGATGTGGTCATTGCGGCGGTCGAAGGTATTACATTAATCAACATTGCATGTGTAGTATGGACTGAAGACCCGCTACTAGCCGCAGGCTTCGGTTGGAGTTGCCTTTGTACCAGTATTGCACTGGATGTGCCTTGCCCGGGACACAACCACGTAGATGTGGTCATTGCGGCGGTCGAAGGTATTACATTAATCAACATTGCATGTGTAGTATGGACTGAAGACCCGCTACTAGCCGCGGGCTGCGGTTAGAGTTGCCTTTGTACCAGTATTGCACTGGATGTGCCTTGCCCGGGACACAACCACGTAGATGTGGTCATTGCGGCGGTCGAAGGTATTACATTAATCAACATTGCATGTGTAGTATGGACTGAAGACCCGCTACTAGCCGCAGGCTGCGGTTGGAGTTGCCTTTGTACCAGTATTGCACTGGATGTGCCTTGCCCGGGACACAACCACGTAGATGTGGTCATTGCGGCGGTCGAAGGTATTACATTAATCAACATTGCATGTGTAGTATGGACTGAAGACCCGCTACTAGCCGCAGGCTTCGGTTGGAGTTGCCTTTGTACCAGTATTGCACTGGATGTGCCTTCTCCTTGCCCGGGACACAACCACGTAGATGTGGTCATTGCGGCGGTCGAAGGTATTACATTAATCAACATTGCATGTGTAGTATGGACTGAAGACCCGCTACTAGCCGCAGGCTGCGGTTGGAGTTGCCTTTGTACCAGTATTGCACTGGATGTGCCTTGCCCGGGACACAACCACGTAGATGTGGTCATTGCGGCGGTCGAAGGTATTACATTAATCAACATTGCATGTGTAGTATGGACTGAAGACCCGCTACTAGCCGCAGGCTGCGGTTGGAGTTGCCTTTGTACCAGTATTGCACTGGATGTGCCTTGCCCGGGACACAACCACGTAGATGTGGTCATTGCGGCGGTCGAAGGTATTACATTAATCAACATTGCATGTGTAGTATGGACTGAAGACCCGCTACTAGCCGCAGGCTGCGGTTGGAGTTGCCTTTGTACCAGTATTGCACTGGATGTGCCTTGCCCGGGACACAACCACGTAGATGTGGTCATTGCGGCGGTCGAAGGTATTACATTAATCAACATTGCATGTGTAGTATGGACTGAAGACCCGCTACTAGCCGCAGGCTGCGGTTGGAGTTGCCTTTGTACCAGTATTGCACTGGATGTGCCTTGCCCGGGACACAACCACGTAGATGTGGTCATTGCGGCGGTCGAAGGTATTACATTAATCAACATTGCATGTGTAGTATGGACTGAAGACCCGCTACTAGCCGCAGGCTTCGGTTGGAGTTGCCTTTGTACCAGTATTGCACTGGATGTGCCTTGCCCGGGACACAACCACGTAGATGTGGTCATTGCGGCGGTCGAAGGTATTACATTAATCAACATTGCATGTGTAGTATGGACTGAAGACCCGCTACTAGCCGCAGGCTGCGGTTGGAGTTGCCTTTGTACCAGTATTGCACTGGATGTGCCTTGCCCGGGACACAACCACGTAGATGTGGTCATTGCGGCGGTCGAAACCAGAAGGACTGTAGTGCCGCCCCAGGCGGACCCTAAAATAATAAACTTTTAATAATGAACGTGTAAATATGAACATTTGTGTTAAGTCCATATAAGTAATTCCTTTGTACTTTAAAAACAACAACTCAGAAAAGGTTTTTACTATCAAGAGCACCATCCCACAGGACCACATAACGTGTCCTCTGATTATGTACCTGCACGTCCTAACAAAAGTTCGTGATGTTTGGAGAGCTCAGCTTTGGTCCCGCATAATTAACGATCGAGGATCGGAATTGGTTCAACTGAAACCTGTAATTTAGAGTTCGAGTTTTGCTGTTTTCTTTGTATTATTCGAGATTCTGTGGATGTGTGTGGGCGTGTTATTATAGATTTGGTGACATACAATAATCCTAAAATAAATATAAGTAAATCTAAGAACAAACATTTACACATTTATTTTTATTTTATTTGTTTAAATCTAAACAAACAGCTATCGTTACAGAAACGTAATTCATAACATTAAAAATTATAAATATAACGGTAATGATTAGAAAGGACATCAAATAAAAAAATAAAGATTAAGAAAATGTGCTGGAATTGCCTGTAACTTGAACTGGAGACATAACGAGGTAACACAACAGGCACAACATAGAGGCCACTTGCAGTGGAACAAATAAATTTGCCTCCGCCTTAAGCATGCTAGTAAACATAGTCAGTAAGACAGCGTATAGCACACTGTTCCTACAATATGGCATTGTACTCTGGGCAAACTCCGCAAACAATGGTAACTATTTTCAAAGCAGAGGTGCCGTCCATTTACCCTGCCTCAAAAATGCAAAAAGTCATGTGAGCCCTTTTTCAAAAATGTTAACCATTTTGACTTTTTCTTTTCTCTACGAATTTATTCTTAAAACAGTATTTTTCATTACAAATCAATAAACCTGAGTGATACATACAAAGTGAATAATGTATTAATTAATTGCTTAAAAGTTTAAATGCGATTGAACAATTTTTATTTATTGGGAGCCATTGTGATGCACCGTATGATATGAGATTATAAACAACAAAGACTGCGAGCTGCTGAACCCACTCTCTGTGTCAGCACGATTCATCTTGGACCTGATCGCTTCTAAAGCTTTTTTGTTACCGTAAGAATATATCAAGCTTTTAATCGTATAAATATTTTTTAAACTATAAATCGAGCACCTATTCATTTTATTTATCATAAATATTATATTCTATTGAACCAACTTGCTTAATGCAACCCAGTTCAGGAGCCCCTAGTCTAGACCCGCAGTAAATCAAGAGCCCTTTTACTACGTCGCGTGGGTCGGAAGAAGGAATGGTTCAATCCATGGGCCCATTTTTTATGTCTATACAAATGATCTACGCAATTTTATGGTAGGCAAAAATCATGAGATTGTATTGTTTGTTGATACATCATGAGTTTTTATAATTAATAGGTAAAATAAACAATTTACTCGACGTAAACAATGCTCTTTTTAATGTTGTGGAATAATTTTATGTAAATAATCTAGCATTTAATAATGATAAAACAAAATGTATGATATTTTCTGCACCAAATGTAAAACAAATAGAATCAAAATTGCATTTTAATGATAACAGGTTAAACCTAGTAGAAAACACTGTTTTTCTTGCAATAACTATAGGCTGTAAACTTCAATAGGGATCCCAGATGTCACAACTTACACGTAACAAGTTACACTTTGTCCTGCAGCGTTCGCGGCTAAGAGAATTCGCTCACTGACTGATGCGCACGCAGCCAATATCGCACATTTCAGTTTAATGTGTTATGGTATCCTACTGTGGGTAAATGCCGCAGACATCGAAACCATCTTCACTCTGCCGAAAAGGGCTATTTGTGGAATACCCTTGCATCACAATATATTGTCTATATTCCTAAAAATACTAATAAATTTAAAACTAAGAAAGATAATGATTTCTCTGTTCCCAAAATTTAGGCTGGCTAAAAGCAGCAACTCATTTATAGGAATGTCAATACGTTTTTATAATACAATTCCCAACTAATTTTGTAAATCAAAAATAAGGTGCCCAGAACTAATAATAATAATAGTAATCTCCAAACAATCTTCTCTGACTGTGCCGCTAGGGTGCAGCGCTGTGCTTCCGTTGAAGAGCTGATAAAACCCAAGCTCGATTGCAAAGCAGCCTTTTTTAGTTAATAACTGTACATGCATGAACAAGGCATCCAGCGGTCTCCTAAAGAGATAAATCTGAACACAGAAGTAATTTCGTCCCCATGAATATTTAGATCGCGCTCGGCGTACACGGAGCGACGCGACACTGCACCGCTTAATGGAACACCTACAGACATTGTCTGCTTCAAGGATTATGCCGATTTGTGTAACGAAATATAAAGTTTATTGCGGGGTTTTATTACCATGTCACTTAATCATGGTTTCCCCAGTTCGAGGATTCGGAGCAAAACATTATAATCGTTATATCAGGAAACTTAACGACAGAGGGGCAATTGAATTGGAACCTCAGATTATTAAAGAATCTCTTGACGTGTTCAATCATGAAGGAGGAGTTAGTGTGAATGAGTGGCCGAGCGCCACGTAGAGTCCGCGGTGATGCCCACGGGCGCGGTAGAGAGAGAGTTAATTTTCCTGGTGAAATAATGTGGTATTAAATTTATTTTTTCGAACCATAAGTCAGTGTTTTATATAGATCCAAGCCAGCACTACTTATCTCAAAAGGAAAGGCTTACGACGGCCTCAGAACAGATGTTCAGACAAGTCTCAAACTTCCCTCATTGCTTCACTAATAACTAATTAATGTCCCACAAAAATAATGGTCACTTACATTTTAAACAATGATTAATATCTGTAATTACTTGTAAAGAAGTTGAACATGGACGCTTGCCGGTCTCGCGGCGCGCACATTCCTAGATCAAATCAGTAGAATAGAAAATGCGGTAATGATGAAAGATAGAGGTGTCATTTACATAAGCCCCTCTTGCTTTTTTGTGTACGGTAGGCAACAAATCCTTTGACTAATCCCTAAATATTTTCAATTGGATTAATTTGTAGATGATACAGTGGTAAGCAAAGAGCCTATTAATGTAATGTTGCATTTAAATTACATCAATTTTGTATTCCATTAATTTGTTAGTTTTTGATTCGGTGGAGGATTCTCAAGCGAATTATGACAACATGCATTATCAAAAACGAAAACACTGTCAAGTTTTAGGTTTTCTATTAATTGAGTTTCAGTTCATTTGGAATAGCTGTTAAAATTCATGGACGTCTTCTTATGGTAGCACCGGGTGATGGGTCACTCACTTCCCTCTAATTATATGGTTGAGCCCTCCTCAACCAAGGGCGATGGCTGGGTCCCGCGTTAACTCGTGAACGGGTGCCGTTTGAGGGTTTCTCCGAACTGATCGTAGAGTCATGCTTTAATTGACGTCATTGAGAACAAATATTTGTCAGTGTTAAGAAATAATTATTCAAATTTGAATTTGAATTTGAACGGCATTCGTTGATTTTGGTGAGAAAATTTATACGTAAATAGCAAATATCAGCTTTTCCATTGGGAGCCTTGTTGTCTTCAGATTTCTGCCCTTTCAAACAATATAAATAAACATGTTTCCTCAACTTAGTAATGCTGTCTCGATACTCAATACCGTCTTTTAATTTTTTTAAGCGTGGGAGTCTCTACTGGTGACAAGACAATTATAAATCACTCTCCTTATTACGTCTTGATCAAGTTCGTATTGCAATGCGTGATTTTCGGTTAGCTTTCTTTACTGGTGTTTTAAACTTTTGACATAAGGGCATACTTTTAAATTCTTTTCAAATTTTTGACCAGTTTTCTAGATTGACCAGATGATTATTCTATCTTGGTGTTAATAAAAAATTCGAGCCTTTATCTAGTCCTTATATACATCTCGAAAATATTTGAACAAATTACACAAAACTCTCTTCGTTTGGACACGCAGTGGTCGGCCTCTAACAAGTTCAGGACATTCTCCCATACTGATTTTCTCAGTGTTAAAACACTGCGCACCCGAGTTGTCTCCCATACTAACGTGCCTGTATCGACTCTCTTTGGAATCTGGAAAGGTCCCTAAATCCTGGAAGCTGGCTAACGTGCAACCAGTACCAAAGAAGGGAAGCCGTACAGATCCCATCAACTATCGACCTATTGCAATCACCTCCATACTTTGCAAAGTTATGGAGCGTGTATTGAACAATCGTCTTCTGGCATACCTTGAATCCAACGAGCTCCTTAGTGATAACCAATATGGTTTTCGCAGTGGACGCTCGACTGGAGATCTTCTTGTGTATGCCACTCACTTATGGAGCGAAGCCTTGGAAGGTCACGGTGAAGCTATAGCTGTATTCTTAGACGTTTCCAAGGCTTTTGATAGGGTCTGGCATGATGGTCTCTTGAGTAAGCTTCCAGCATACGGAATACCTAAAGGGCTCTGCGACTGGATATCTGATTTTCTGAGGGAACGGTTAATTCGAGTAGTCTTAGACGGCTGCTCTTCTGACCTAACGGCAATAAATGCCGGAGTACCTCAGGGATCTGTTCTCTCTGCAACGTTATTCTTGCTGCACAATAATGACCTGCTAACCCCAGGCATTATTGGTTACGCTGATGACAGCACCGTTCTAAAGAGATACATGTCCAATGCGCGAGCGAGTCCTCAAGAAATCCGGGCTTTGAGAGAGTCCATGATTGAGCGGGTGGATTTGGCCTTAAAGAAAGTGTCCGATTGGGGCGAGTCCAACTTAGCCCGTCGAAAACACAGGCGTGTTTATTCTCCACGAAAAAGAGCAGTTTGGACCTAATGCCCACTTTCCAAAATGTTTCTGTACCCTTAACCGATCACCTAGGGCTTCTGGGCCTAACTATATCGTCCCAACTAAACTTCGGGCAACAAATTGTGTCCATGGCTCGAACTGCTTCAAAGAAGTTGGGAATCATCTCGAAGGTCCGACGGTACTTCAGCCCTGAACACCTACTTAATTTGCATACAGCTCAAGTTTGATCTTCTATGGAGTACTGTAGCCACCTTTGGGATGGTTCTGCAAAGTACCAACTAGAAGCGATGAACTCAGTTGACCGAAGAGCCCGAAAAATTATTAACAACTTTGCCCTCACCACCAAAAAACTGCAAAGCCTTGACCATCGTCGGAATGTTGCCAGTTTAGCAGTCTTCTACAGATTACATTTTGGAGAGTGCGCGAATGCTCTTTTTGATCAGGTTGGACCCACACCCTTCTTGCATCGGACTACTAGACGCAGACTGACCTTCCATCCCTTCATCCCTTCACGCTTCGATAGTTCCTTTTTGGTTCGGGTCGCCAAGGTGTGGAATGAACTGCCTGCGTCTGTTTTTCTAGAAAACTATAGTCCTAGTTCTTTCAAGCGTCGAGTGAATAGGTATCTCGTGGATAGACCTGTAACACCTTCGTCTTCATCGTCACTTTCCATCAGGTGATAGAAGATAGAAGACAAACTTCTAAACCTTTTTCAATAAAAAAAAAAGAATTCAAATATTGATTAATTTATTTTATTATTATTGATAAGTTTTATGATTAATTTGGTAAACAAAATTGAGTTTAATATTATTATGAAAGACGCAAAGATGCGTAGACACCTAGAAGCACTTCGTATTGACAACTATTTATATCTTATCACGGTAATAAAATTAGAAACGGACTGAATTAATGAAAATTGACTTGACCAAATAAAATGAGTTTGCAAACCGCACGCTATATCACAAATTACATATGTGGAATTTCTATCCAAACATTTCACTAACAAACGCGTAAGGGCCTTTATGTAGATAAGTTTTATACCCTTACTTTAAGTAATAGATATTCGTAGATTCGAAATCTAAAAAATGTAATCCAAACTAATGGCTTTGTAATATTTACATTTAAAATTTGCTTGCTATGGAATTAATCCCCAATTTCAAGCACGGAAAGAAACACCTTCTCTCAAGGATATCTATTGAATAACCCACAAAATCAAAGGAACCAAGGCTTTAAAGATCACATGTAGGAGTCCTCGTGTTTGATGCAGAAAAAGCTTTGACGTCTTTACGTTCATAGAACCTCCCCCGTGAACGACACTTCCTACCTTGAAGTTACTTGAAAATATCCCGAGTGAGTGACATGCCAGAATGTAACGGCAACATAAAATCGTCTTTTAATTTTATGTATAAGTAATATTATAGCTGCCGCAGCCCGAGCCCTTGGACCTAAAAGCTGAAGTTTACATAACTCAGGTTAGCTCACCTATACTTCAAAACGATCTAGGATTAAGTAAGCTCGTACTGCTGTAGGGTTTCCAAGTACTGTACAATATTGTACACTAAGCAAAGGAATATCTGTACTCCTTAAGACACGCGGGAAATATTTATTCAAAGATTTTGACATCCCAATCATATTAAATAAAAAACAAGAACCGCTTCCGTGTCCGTTCTTTTGTAAGTTTATTTTTGAATTAAGTTCTTCTTGTGAAAATTTAACTTTTTACTTGCTATAGTGCATGGTACCGTAGCTGGTAATTCGGGGAAAAATTACGAACCCTACGAAACACAATTCCATAATCTCGTATCAAAAAATAAACAAAGATCTGTCGATTTAACAGGGTTCCTAAACTTTTTTTAAAGTTATAAACTGGCTCCCGGTTATTCTTCCTGTAAGCTTATTTCTAGTAAGCCTTTAATTTAAAATCAATATAATACGAAAAAACTATAATAATCTTAAAATAATGAGAGGAAAAGTAAAAAACAACAGCAATATGGGAGCAAGCAGAAAACGGGAGACGCTGCAATAAAAATAAAATAAAGTGTACCAAAACAAATAAAAGAGAAACGGACCTACGTAGTAACGACTTGTTACAAAAAAAAAAACATTAACAAATTCAACTTTTGCGACAACAATACACAACAGGAGCACATTCGAATTTTGATATGGTACAAATAGTAGATATTATTAAATACGAATAATTCCAAAAACAAGTTGACCTCACGTTTTACAAAATTGAACTCAAAAAGCAATAAAAGTGGTTACTGTAAAATATTGTTTAGTAGTAGTAGTAAGAACATAAATTAATATTCGATGTTCGTTGATGGCACAAAGTAAAAAAAAGTTTTTAGCATAGTACTACCTACTTCCAAACATAAAGTATTTTAATATTGTAAGTTATTAGACTGAACGTAAGCTTCGTCAATGCCTTTCTAAACTTTAACTTGTCACAAGCAAGTAGGTCGAAGTGACCAAAGTTCTCTTGGTATGCGTAGTTTGTGCAGGGCACCGTCTGATAATCGAGAAGCGCGAACGGAGTTCCTTTCTTCATAGTTTTATTTCTTTTGTTCGATAAAAAACGCAGGAATTTTAATATTGCAATAGTTTTGTTTGAAAATTAATTTATTTAAAAGAAATAAATTTTTTGTATCTTGTTTTCGAATCGAGGGCATTTAAAGATCTCTGAAAGTTTAGTAGATGCTTGACTACGGGGCCACAATGTTTTCATTTTTGATACGACATCAGGGAATCTAGTAAAGTCCATTAATATTGATACAGAAGTACAGATTAGACGTTCTAGTGTGGTATGCGTAAATCGCCGCCCGCCCCACCTACCGCTCCGACTGCGTCTGAGCGTACTCAGCGTTCTCAGACTCCGATGTTTGGTAAGCGGTGGAATTTCAATAAAGCTAATTTTAATCTCTTATATACTTTATTAACTGAAATTGACTGGAGTGAAATATATAATTTAAATGATCTTGACGATATATTAATATTTTTTATGATAAAATTTATGAAGTTTTCGATGTATGTGTTCCGCTAAAAAAGACCCGTAAGACTGATAGTAGGTTATATCCGGTGTGGTACACTAAAGATATTATTAGCATATAAAACATAAACACATACTTCATAAGAAATATAAGTCTAGTAAATTACGTATTGTCTATGTAGAATTTGCTCGACTTAGGGCGATAGTAAAACCCGAGACGCAGCGGGCACACGACGCGTACCGCGACCGAGTGCAGGCACATCTGTCAACCGACACAAAAGCGTTTTGGGATTACGTAAGATCTAGGAGAACTAGCGTCAATAATAAAATTTTATTAGAGGACGGGCGTGTTTTGTCCGAACAAGAATGTATCGCGGAGTTCACTCTGTTCTTTCAGTCTGTGTACAATCAAGAACCGGCGTTGCTGAATCTAGATATGGTGAGTGCCTCCGCGGTCGAGCATATGAGCGCAGGGACGCATCTCACACGGTTAGGGCTTGTCGATGTAACGCGCGCGCTCGCCCGATTACCAGCCAAACGATCAGCTGGCCCAGATGTCATTCCAACTTTTATTTTCAAAGATTGTAAGGAAATTTTAGTTAAACCATTACTATATATATTTAATTATTGTATCGAGAACGCAACATTTCCGGATCTTTGGAAGCTGACGCGAGTGGTTTCGGTACCTAAAGGCACCGGTTGGTACTGCTCCCAGTGATTACAGACCTTTAGCAGTACTTTGTACTCCTGCGAAGGTGTTTGAAGCGGCAATTCACAGTAGTATTTACCCACAAATAAGTGCTCAGCTGTCGGATGCACAACATGGCTTTCGTTCTGGAACGGGGACAACGGGTAACCTTTTAGAGCTAATGACACATTTAGTACCATCCGTAGACGCAGGAGCGCCAGTCAATGTGGCATATTTTGACTTTAAGAAAGCATTTGACACCGTGGATAATGACCACCTTCTCTTAAAACTGGCTAACGTAGGTTGCACTTCGCGCACTTTAACATTTTTTTCTAGCTTCCTGCGGGATAGGCGTCAATATGTAGACTGTGGTGGATGCCTTTCGGAACCATACTTCATGAGATCTGGTGTGAGCCAAGATAGTAACATAGGGTTATTAATGTTTATTATAATGGTAAATGATTTACCAAAAGTTATAGATATTTCTTCACCGATACTCTTTGCCAATGACCTAAAATTAGTTAGTAAAATAAAACAAGAAACGGATTGTGAACTCTTTTAACAAAGCATTGACACTGTCGTAAAGTGGAGTAAAGAAAATAAATTATATTTTAATGCCGCACCGTCTTATTATTTAGTCGATCTCACACACCACATCTTCACCATTACCACATTGAAGGATTGCCTCTGCATAGATTCACGGAACTAAAGACCTTGGGGTAACTTTTACATCCAATGTATGTTTTAGGAAGCATATTAATAACGTGCGCAAAAAAGCATACCGTAACCTAGGCTTTATGTTACGTATAACTTTACAAATGTCGGAGCTTTGAGAGCGTTGTTTGACGCATTGGTTGGGAGCCATTTGGAATGTAACGCTGCAATTTGGTCTCCTTATGAGACTAAATACAAATTGATGGTTGAGCGCATGCAGAATAAATTCGTAAGATATTTATATAAAAAACAGTACGGTGTTTACCCAGGCCATCCACTGCTTTATTCAACTGATTTTTTGCTAGGTATGGTGGGCTACTACAAATTAGAGGTGCGAAGAGAAAAGGCACTTGCTACCTTCGTGTTCAAAGTAGTTCGGGGTAAGTTAGATAATCCTAACGAGATCCACATAGATCTGTTTCCGTGCAGACTGAGTGAGTTCACTAGGGCTGTTAATTGTTATCTTTGTTATAATAATTTAACTGATGTAAGGTGTTATCTGTTTGTTTTTCTCAAATATGATCTACACTATCGCATAGGCATTACCTGTAATGATAGATGTAATATTGATTAATAAAAAAAATAAATAAAAAATATATTAGAGAAGAGAAGAACATAGTATGATTTTAATTGACGTCATGTTTATCCTAGAACTTAACCTAACGATTGACTGATTGTCAAAGGTTTTATGTGCGTACCTTTCCAGTATAGCGTTGTAGCAGTTCAAGCTTTATAATTTAGTTTCCATTCCGCGCAACTTTTTGAAGTTACGTAAAGAATACTTATTACCTAATTTTCATTAATTTCTGCCTGAATACCTTGTTGATGCCAATTACAGCTATATTATTAAGTATGTATATCATAAGTCGCATCCGGTCATGAGTGTGGAGCGTGGCTTGGATTGATGTGTGCGTCGCTTCACAGTTCAATCGGTCATGAGTACAAGTGAAACGACGCCGCCATCAGGGCAGCGCATCATAGCAATAACGCCAGAAGCGCCTCACAGAGTGGAGTCAGCGGGTGGTGTGAGGTTCGTTATGTATACCCGAGCACTATCTAATATGGTCTCCTTACTATTATCAGCATCAAAATGTGATTATAAAAATTAAAATCATCTTATATTGTCATCGTTGTTTGGAACGGTTAAAGCTATTCGCGTGACAGCAGACTATGTCACATTACGTGACGCTTCACCTGTCAGCAGTCAGACACGCACTCAATGTCACTCAATGTCAAGTCACTTTATAACTTCAAAAGCTGTTCCATGGAGGTATCTAAATTACTTCAAGATTGAAATGAAATTTACTTTATCTTTGAACTTGTTCATATTGAGATAATTTATCCTCAACTGAACGCAATGATCAAAATGGCGAAGTTTTCTAATAACAAGAACAAGAACTTCTTATAATTAAAGGGTTGAGTTCAAAATGTTCTTGTCGTCGGCCACTTATGTTTCAGTAAAATATATAGTTATAATTATTTTTATTATAATAATCAATAAGGTTAATACCATATTTTATAATCACTTGAGCTAAATACTAATTAGTTTTTTTTATTTTTTAGTGTTAAAATAGCCACCATTAGAGTAAACTTATGATAACTATATTGTATTGCACCACAAATTCTTTAATCTAAAAATATTTGTTAATAGGGGTTTAATAGGGAAAAATAGGAAAAATAAACAATTAACTACTAATTAATTATTTATTGTGTTAGTTTGCTATCTCATTAGTAAGCAGGCTGCATTCCCTTGTTGCACAAAAACAGAGCGAATGTTTTTTTACTGAGGGTTGCCGATCAAAGAAAATAATTTCGCACATAAACCCAAGCAAATAAAAAGCACAAAAATAAAATATTTGACTATAAAGCTGACATAAATATATTTTTAGTGATATTATTTAATATGTTATGATTTTGACATTTTTTAAAGTAATTTATTCAACTGAATATCTTTGTCATCTATTTTAAATCATAAAGATTACCTCAAGTATTTCTTTTTGCATAATGATTAACCTATGAACCTTGTCTGTATCGGTAAAGCTGCACGCAGTTACGTATGCCTTGATTTGCTTTCATGTCTTTTATATATTTATTTACATAATTTGGTTCTGACTTTCTTTTTAGTAATTATTATAAAATGTTATGAAAATTAAGGTATAGTCATTTTTTGCGTAAAGTACTGAAATAAAAAGCTTATTGTGGGCCTGGAATGAACTCAACTATTTAGCAGAATAAGTAAGAGTTGATAAGTGGTTTAAATCTTCAGGCTTTAGTTTTTTATGCGGATACTTGGACTGAGGTTTCTATTGCAGCAGTGACGAAATTTTTTTAAGTGTATTTGTAGAGTTGGCATATTATTATTTTTTTCTAAATTATAAATTATATCATGGATAGCCATTACGGATTCCGGCGACACATTAAATATGACATACAACATTGCTATGTTATAGAAACGCTCAGTACCATAGATAAAAATGGTTGAATTTAGGTAACTGTATTATATCACACAGACTGATGAAAATCTTTTCAAGTTAAATGCATTTAACATCACACAATTATTTTAAATGTTTATATCTCTTTCAACCAGATATAACTTGTCACACAGACTGGTCACACAGACTATGGTCACGCAGACTACGGTCACACAGACTATGGTCACACAGACAATGGTGACACAGACAATTATCACACCGGCTTAGTAGTTACACAGCTATTGCCACACAGACTATAAATGATTGATTGAACAAAGTTGACTAATTCTTAACTTCAGAGCATCATTTTGTAATACCATAGGCCAAGTTAATACTCTGTATGTTATTATACTCTGTGTGTTTTTAAATTGTCGTCTAAGTTTCAATGTGCTCCTATTTTGTTACATGATGAATAAAATATTGCTGTAATTCACTATTCAATGGAAATTTTCCAGCTACGGCATTTGAAGAATACGTAATATGTTTGCACAATTAAATACTTATGTAATAAATTGCCGAAAGGTAAAAGTCGCCGCTATACGGCAAACAACACTATAGTGTAAACCGAGACATAATAGGTCTTTACCTATGAAACTGCCGTTTTGCCGTACTGGCCATTTCAAATGAAAAAATTTAATTTTTTGACTGATAATTCTAAGTTCAAATTAATTTTACTTGACAAACATGGAATTCTTTTTCTAAAATCGTCATTTGTTTAATAGTTAGTGTTTTGTTTTCAACGCATTCGAACATTTTTCGTCATCATGGATAAGTTAAAAATTCGAGTAATTATGGAGTATGAGTACCGTCGTGGCAGCAAAGCGGCACAAGCGGCACGCAACATCAACGACGTTTACGGAGCGAACACTACAAACGAACGCACCACCCGTTATTGGTTTACCCACTTCCGTTCTGCAAATTTTGATGGTCGTCCGAAAACTTTGGTCGACAATGACGAATTAAAGGCAATTGTGGAAGCTGATGAAACTCAATCCACGGCTGAATTAGCAGCAGCTTTCGACGTTAGCATCTAAACAATATTGGTCCATTTGCGTCAAATTGGCAAGGTAAAAAAGCTTGACAAATGGGTACCCCACGAACTCAATGACCGCCAGCGCGAAGTACGCGTGGAGACGTGCTTTGCACTGCTCAGCAGGCATACAAATGAAGGAATTCTGAACCGCATTGTTACTTGTGACGAGAAATGGATCCTGTTTGACAATCGTAAGCGCTCAGCAAGTTGGTTGGACCCTGGTTCAGCACCCAAACAATGCCCTAAACGAAAACTTACCCCTAAAAAAGTGATGGTCACTGTTTGGTGGTCTAACGCGGGTGTAATTCATCACAGCTTCTTGCCAAACAGGACAAGCATTACCGCAGATGTGTACTGTGAAGAACTGAACACAATGATGGAGAAGCTCGCACGTCTCCAACCAGCTTTGGTCAATCGTTCGGCTCCACTGCTCCTGCACGACAACGCGCGACCTCATACTGCACAGCAGACGGTCTCCAAGCTACAAGAGTTGGGGTTGGAAGTTCTCCGTCATCCGCCGTACTCACCAGACCTTGCGCCTACAGACTTCTACTTTTTCCAGAATTTGGATAACATCTTGGCGGGAAAAAAATTCAATACCCGAGAGGCGGTACAAAATGCCTTTGAAGAATTTGTTGCCTCCCGTCCAGCTGATTTCTTCAAGAAAGGCATCAATAAGCTACCAATGCGTTGGCAAAGATGCGTTGATTGCATGGGTGATTATTTTGATTAATAGAAATAAAAAATATATAAAAAAATTACGCTTCATTTATTTCGTGAAAAACGGCAATTTCATAGGTAAAGACCTAATATTTATATACACAAACTCGCACAGATTCTTAGTATGATTTAATTATTGTTAGTAAAACTTGATTTGTAGTTTATTTTAGTACCACGTAATTAAAAACGAGACCTTCTAAAATGAACTAATTTTTATGGTTTGTTTTTATGCTACAAGGAATCTAACTGAAGGCACAGCAATGGAAAACAATAGAGTTGATATTTGAAAGTGAAAAGCTTTATTCTACAGTCATCATATTTTAGTTTTATTCAGTAAATTAACTTTACAATTTTTGGTTATTTTAATTCTAACACAAACAGTTGGGTAAAAATAAACGATGGAGTAGTACTACAAGTAGTAATTAAATGGATAGGTAAATATACAAATTGGTAGGCACTTATTTTAACTTTCGAATAAATCGATAAGGTCATCCCGATGTACTTCCTAAACCTCACGCGCGAACTACAAACGAAAATTTCTTGTAACCTTTCATACCCTTGACTGTGAATAATAATGGTATATCTATCTAAATCGGTTTCTGCCTTGCAAATTTTATACGGACCTGTATAAGGGTTTTTCAGTTTTTGTGCGACTTTAGCATTTGCGTCTTTAGTACAGCCACCTTTCCATAGAACGAGATCTCCAACAGAATACTTTAAACATTTTTTGTGCGTGCGATCGAAGGGTTCTTTCATTACAGTCATATTTTTATCTATATGCAATTTCGCTATATTACGTCTTATCATTTAATGCATTTGTTTGTGAAGAATAGTCTGCCTTTTCGATGATTACAGATAAATTCAGAAATTTGGTGTTATCGTGACTAAACATTAGTTGAAAGGGGGGGAAGGAAGTAGTAGAATTAGGTGTATTATTTATTCCCCACACCACGGCAGCAAGTTTTTCATCACATACGTTTTCGTTTTCTACCGAAGTGTTAAGCCCGTCTATAATAGTTTGATTCACGCATTCAACTTGACCGTTTGATCTAGAGCTGGCTATCGTATTTAAGATGTGCTTAAACTGCCACTCTTCCGCGAACTGCTTAAAATATCAACTTGTGAAAGCTTTGCCTCTATCTGTTATTACGAGTTGGATTGCCAAATTGAAGTATTATTTCTTTTATATGCCGAATAGTTTCTATAGAACTACAATTTTTGATAGCTCTAGCAAAAACAAATTTTCACAGCTTCAGATCTTTGAAAACCCGGATGTCAACCCCTATCTGGTCATGGTACTTTTGCATTAAGCCATATTTTGCTAATTTTGGTATGACAAAACGTTCACCATATGTTGTTTTCCTAAACAATATATTATCCTTTGTTAAAGTATAATTATTTACAATATCGCGATTGTTTGTTTGACCTTGTAATTGTATCATAATATTTTGTATGTTATCGTCCTGTAATTAGAGAGTAACTAACTAATCGGATTCTCCTATCATTAAAATCGGCATTTCAACCGGGTTTCTGCTAAGAGCGTCTACATGCTTCATCGTTTCCCCAGGGCGATATTCTATCTCTAAATCAAAATCTTGTATAGTAAGCCACTAGCGAGCTATTCGGGGAATAAGATCCTTTTTACTTAGGGTTGTACGTAGTGCTGCGCAATCGGTAATTATTTTGACAGGAATTCCTATTAAGTAAACGCGAAACCACTTTAAGGATTCTACTACAGCCAAAGTTTCTAGTTCATAACTGTGATAAAACTTTTCTTCTTTGGAAGTTAATCTACTAAAATACGCTATTGGTTTTAAAAAGCTAACAGACTGCTTTTGCATTAGAATTCCGCCTAATCCTAATTTGCTTGCGTCGGTATGCAATCCTGGTCGGGTCTATCTGTTAATTTATTTTTTAAAAGTTGGTACGCGTTTTCTTGTTCATTTCCCCACTCCCAAACAACGTCCTTTTTTGTTAATTTTGTCAATGGTAAAGCTATTTCCGCGAAATCACGAATGAATTTTCTAAAATAAGATGTGAGTCCGATAAATTGACGAATTTCGTGAACATTCCGCGGGCGCTGATATTGGGTAACGCAATTTATTTTTTCTAATAATCGTAATCGGGTCGTATAGTTCCTGCAGTAATTTCGTAACCTAAATAATTTAAACTTGTCTTTAAAAAATTGACATTTTTTCAAAATTTATCTAAATTCGCTTTTTGCAAAAGTATCAAGACTTTTTCTAAAAATTGCAACCCTGCTTCTACCGAAACAGTTGGCAACATTACGTCATCAAGATACAAAGCTATATCGTTGCTAACATCGTTCAATGCTAAACGTATTAACCTAGAGAATACAGCGGGTGCATTGCATTGGCCAACCTAAATGGCATCTTTAAAAATTCGAACTGACCTGACACAGTGACAAAAGCTGTCTAAGAAATTGAATCTACCCATTTTTACTTGATAATACCCTTGAGCGAGATCAAGGGTAGTATAAAAGTTTTTTCCGGACAACTTTGACACTTGACCGTCTATGTGAGGCAAGGGATAGCGATCCTTTATAGTCTGTGAATTCAAATCTCTATTGTCTATGCAAAGTCTGTAATCTCCACTTTTTTTTTATTAATATGACAGAACTAGCATACTCTGACGTAGACTCACGTATATTACCGGATCGTAAAAGATCCTGAACCTTTTCATTAACAATTTCATTTTCTTTACAAGCTAGTCTGTAAAGTTTGAAATGGACCGGTTTATCCGTGTAAGTCTTAATATGCATTTCAATCAAATCTGTACTACCAAAATCCTTTGTATCTTTTGCGATTAAATGGCTAAATCTATTTAAGAGAAATAAAAGTTTGTTTGTGGCATTGTTGTTTAGTTCACCAATATCTACTGAGCCCAACTTATTCAACTCGCGATTTGTTATGAAATTTTCATGGACAGAATTTACTATTAAAGCATCGGTGTGAAAGGTTTTATTTGATACAATATCTACGAGTTCCGTTCTAGCAAGTAATTTATGTGCTGGCCAACATAATTCTTGATCGCTCATGTTTATAACCTTTAAACGATCGTCAACACTGACAACGCTCCCAGGAATCGTGTAAAATATAATCGCTACCTGTACATAAAGCGATTTTGTCAGAAATACCAAACTATGACCATCATTATCTATATCTATAAACATGTTCACATACCAAGTACATTGCTTTGGGATAATTGTTTCACATTTTAAATAAACGTTATATTTATTCTGAATACTAAAATCATTAACTTGACTAATATCGGAAGTAAATAAATTACCTGTTTTTACAAAATTTTACAGAATTTGAAGTAGTGATTAGGGTTATACCGTGTTGGTTTATCATAGTTTGTCCGATAATTAAATCTATTCCATCACTAATACGATTTCAACATATTCGCTTAGACATAAATTATCAATTTGCACATTGAGGAAAACTTTACTAAGTGACATCGTTAGAGCACCGCCAAACCTTTTTATTATTGTGGAAGAAGAAACTATTTTTACGTTAAGAGGTCTTCCATTAAATAAAGTAATCATGTTAATTTTGCTTCCCGTGTCAATATATGCAATCAATTTAATATTATTAATGTAAACCGGTCGTTTGTAGATGCTCGAACTTTCATTTAGTGTTTAAAAATACTTCTTACTTGTGGTTTGTATAGCTGCTGACGTGAAGAGCTCAGAGATCCTGCATACCAACAGGATGCTCTAGTATGACCCTTGCGTTGACAGGTCTCACATTGCCGTAGCATCTTTTCAGGACAAATAACCATGATAAAGGTCTTCAGGCTCTTCACAGCGGTAGGCCTTTGCATTGGCCTGTAATTCTATAGGCAAGCCATATAGGCAATTCTATGTCTCACCCCTGAATGCGACATTTTTTCAGAAGTGACAACTTATCGTGGAAATACTTTGTCATAGTTTCAGGATCCTTTTTGGTTCTGAGAAGCATTTTTTCAAAGCGATCAACGAAGTCTGTTGATCGCGGAAAAGCGGCCTTCAAAGCTTTTTTCCATTCTTCCCAAGATAAGTCATAGTTTTCTAAGTCATCATACCAACGCCTTGCAGAGCCTCGTAGACAGAGCTGCATCACAAATTGTTTCTGCGTATTGTCCCAGCCGTAACCGTCACCCAATAGGTCAATCTTGTGTAACCACGTGGGAACATTATTTTCATTATCTTCCGGTCGAAACTTTGGAGTTACTTCAGCTTCGAAATGTATGATTCTACGCAGTTTTCTGGGTGGTTCTTCGCAAGAGGTTGAAGAAAAAAAATCATCATTTTCGTTTCCACTTGAGGCCGGCGAAGAAACATTTATTCGGTATCCGGCAGCGTCGGGTCCCGAAATTTTTTCTTCGTATCCCACTTCTGAATTGTTACAGTAGGTGAATTAAACGACTCGCAGTTGTAGTTTTATCCTTTATTTAAATCGATTTGGTATCGAAATACGTAGTACTCACAAATTAGAACAGAGTAAGAGATGCAAATCAGTGAGGTTGAGGTATTTATACAGTTTCAAAAGAAAGTCAATTAAAGTTCTATTAAATTACAATTACTAATTCTACAAAAGACTGTACCAATGACTAACATTGTCTATGTTCATTCAGCTGTATGGCTTAGGTCGTTGCCTGCCTTTATGGGCGAATAGAAGCAACAACAACAATTATGTTCAACAATTATGTTTTGAAATTAGGTGTATTGGTGTTCCCAATCACGGTCGGTAACACAATTGTTAAGACTTGGCTTTTGTCGTTAAACTATAAAGAAACAGAGGATCTATTTATTATATATATATATATATATATATATATATATATATATATATATATATATATATATATGTATATAATATTTAAGCATGTATCTATTTTTTTTAAAATAAATTATAATGACATTTGTATAATATATGAAAAGTATCAGTTTTAATGTAGGTACCTATTAAAATATCATGTTACTTACTTAGTTACTACTACTACCACACAACTTTGTTAATCTACCGCCGTTGAAAGCTGTATTATCAATCAGTCTTTGTTTTTTGTTTTCTTGTTAAACTTACAAACCAATCTCATAATACCCACTTTATGAATTTAGTGTTAAACTATAGTTTTAAATAATTAAATGACTTTATTTGAATTTGTTAATTGTAAAGTATAAAAATAGATTTGATGTGATAATTGTTTGTTAAAATATAACTTATGTGTGATATGAAAGAGAAAAGTGGTAATAAATAATATATTATTATACATAAATAAATATAAATAAATTATAACGAAATATGCGTCATATTTCCATTCAAAGTGGATTGTTAGCAAAATTTGGGCCACGGACCCCTGAGATACGGGCTCTTTTATCCCAGTTTAGGTGTCAGAGTCTTCATAGGAATTTGTGAGAAATTATTATGTCACTAAAAATTTTATTATTATTATTATTCTAAGAACGGGCAAGATCGAGAGATCGAGTCATCTGTATACAGATGTATTAATAACTTTAACAGGTACATTGCAGACAGCGCCGCGGCATACGCAGTAGGCGGATGTATAACATAATTGTATATTTCAGGTCATTTACTCGATACATCCGTAGCCACAAGCTTGCCTCGGCGCGTCTGTTACACCAAACTCGTTGTGTCGACTAGTGACAACATGCTCGCAGCGCCGTCCGTCGACTGCATTGTATAAATATAATTTTTTGATTCGATAAACCTCATATCGGTGAGTTCGGCAACCGCGCAGGACAACAAAGCGGATTGAAATGGATTGAAAAAAAGGACTCTATTTCGCAAATAATCTTTAGAAGAAACTTCTTGAGTAATATTATTCTGAAACCCAAACTATTAAAAGCATTGAGGCTTCATCAATAAAACAAGTCAACTTCTAATTGTTATGTTGTATAAATTTTTTTTTTTAGTTTTTTGACCTGGGACAAGGACGTTTCAGTTAGGCTACGAAGTAAACTGCTAGCCTTCGTTATGTGACTATTGCATATTCTTATGAGAATAAATACAATGACACATAAGATAATAATAAAGAAAGTTTCGTGTTGTTGATTTAAGCTGTTAATATTTTTATGTTTTTCAAAAAGCTTAGAAATGCACACAATGCTTCGTGCTCACTAATCTTTCATTACATTACGACTTTTTATAGTCAAGCTATACGAGTTTTGAAAGTAGACGTTAGATTGATTTACAGACGCTTTGAATCTGATTAAGTAAACGAAGCATATTTTTTTTGCAAAGTAGCAATACGCCTGCAGCTTGACTTCTACTATAAAACAAGTTATTAAGGAGCTCTTTTGTCTATGACTTATTAACTACCATAAATAAACCTACAATATACTCGTTCATGGTTATCTTAGTGCACAAGCCTCCTCCGTGTGATAAGAACAACTTAAATAACAACTTAGAATCATTTTACGCAGTCCCCACCTGCAGCACCGAGCTGTAGGTAAGTTAAGTTAATTCGAACAATATTTGTATAATTTATTCCAAGGGTGAGCATTTGTGTGACACACAGATGTTTGTTCTCGGGTCATGGTTGTTGATATGTTTATGTCGAGAGGTCGAAAAACCTTTTTGGGTATGTACATTTTGCTATTTTAATAAACAGATTCTGAGCGACCCGAATAAAATAAATGAAACATTTTCGTATCAAAGTAAGAAATAATAATAACGATACACATGTGGTCATTTCAATAAATGAATCATTTGAAATTTTAGAATTTAAAAATAACCTCGCTAAGGACTTTCTACTAAAATATCACCACTCTCGTAATGTTAGCCATTCTCTCGTTATGTTTGTTGAGACTTGCAATAAAGTATTTCGTGATACAAGCGACAGCACCACGCTGCCTGACGACACAAGTTGGACACCTGTTCAGTACGCAGGTGTCCATTCCTGTTGTGTTCGTCAGTGGTAGTTGTTTAAAAAATTTGTAGTTCAACAAATACAAAATGAGATGAAAAATAAAAACCCCCGGCAAGCTGACATCAAGACTGCGGGTGATAATTAAACGGCTTAAAATTCTTTACAATTATGTATGTCAGTCTTTTAGTAGTTCTTGATAATCGTTAAATGCACAACAGATGCAGATAAGAATAATTTTGTATAGACATAAAGCGACATGTGTAAATTTATTTTGAAAAAAATAAACCCGTGAAGTTTCTTGCCAGTTCTTCTTCACGAAGGTTTTTCCGAACTGGCGGTAGAGTCATGCTTTATTTGACGTCAATAAGAACAAGTAATTGCCAATGTTGAGAAAATAAATATTTCATTTCACTTCATTTAATTTCAAATCTTATCCACGCTTGTCCAAAAAGACGAGAGATGTTTTTCCATATAGGAAACGTTTATCACGTTACACTAAAATTCGTGTACACATTTCTGTTGTTAATTCACGGGTTATTCGACTAAAACAACGTTTATAAATAATTGAACATTAAAAGTATATTTGAGAACAAATGTGTTTGAAAGTAAAGAGCAGTTATCAGACATTTCTGAAAGACAACATAACGAAGAAGGTAAGCTTTCATGTCAGCGGGAAGAAGAAGGTAATTTAAAGAATTTCAAATTTTTATTTTTATTTTTATAAATGGGAAAGAATTCAGCCGATTCTAATATATACAACCGAAAAGGACGCAAAAGTTTAGTTTACCGAAACACGAATGGGCATAATCTGGAATATGGAATAAAAGTAAAATATTGTTTGCTTGGACATTCAAAACCCACTCAGTGAACTATGGGAAATCAGTAACCTGCCATGGGTCATCTAAGGAGTGTGATGCTAAAATCATTTATCATAACAATTTTTAGAGACATTAAAAAATATTTTAATAGCTAAATGTTACCACACTGTAAAAGAGTACCTAAACGACAAACTTCTGAATTAGACTGAAATCACATATCTCTCTTTCTAATTCGTTAATTTAAATTATGCCTTGCCATGCTTATTCCTTCTCTCTCCCTAATTGCAGCGCCTCACAAGGCCCTTATTTGTCATCTCATTAATTAGTTTGTACTGATTTATGTCAATGATGTGAGGCAGCAATAAAGTATTGATTATTGAGTATCTGGGACCTTTATCCATTGGCCCACGGAAAATATAGTAAAGTGTGAATGTTCAATCATAAAATATAATATCAATTGCCGTCGAAAAAAAATCAAATTTTCACCAGCCAAGCGTCAGGAATTATTACAAGACCTAAAACATGTACCAGAGGAAGTCATTAAAAAAAATGCGAATGAAATGGAAAAACTTTAAGTTTCGAACATTCACAGATTATTAAACCTCTATGCACAAACCAACTAGTGATGGTAAGCATCAGACGAACTCCTTCCTAACTTCAACACTAAGAATACACTTTTTCAATTTGACAATTTTTTTAAATTACATTGTCCTTCGTTTCTTAATTTGAAAATGCCTGCATTGGATTTTGGCGTAATGCCATTGTGGTAGCGTGAAAGCCTCTCTTCTATTCTTCAAGATATTTGAACAATCTACAAGATAAAGAAGGTAAAATAAATCAAAAACTTGTATATTTATGATTTTTTAATTTAAACTTTGTTTTATATTTTTATATGCTTTGCTTTTATTGCATGGAAGGCAAATCTTTATTTTCTAGACGCGATACATTAGTACCTTTTAATATTCAGCAAATTATGTTACACCAATTAAACACCGTTAATTTTATTGAGTATCCCAGAAAACATTTCTCCTCTTAATGTTTGTGGCTCACAAACAATTTACCTACGAAGTTCTACCACACTTAAATCTTGTAAGTTAGCACTATTAGCACAAAGACACGGTAACCAATGTTAAGGCCGATCTCAGTTCTTGGATAATTACGTCCTTTCGCCTACTTTCTCACTCACTACCAGCACTTGTTGTACATTGTGAAGCACCATAAACGCAAATTAATTGCTATATTTGGGAATTTAGAGGTTTCGTTAGGGAAATTGATCATTGCAAACTCTTCATTCGTCAAACATTGCAACCATAATGGCAGATCGAGCTGATTGATTGAGAATTAAATTAAAATTTGCGATTAATGGCAATCAGCTGTAATTACTACACAATAACTATTTCTGCCAATTTCAAGTATTAATATAATAAAAGTAGTTTTAACATAAAACATTGAAAGATAATCTTAAACCGTACATCATTGATTGACATTGTGTTATTATTCAACATTCACATTGAAGTGATATAGAACAATTGTTCGGTCGAAAAGTAGCAACGGAGATGTTAGCATCAAAAAGTTCTAACCGTAGACATAATTCCTAGTTTTTTTTCGTATGAAGACTACCTCTATGTAACTGTATACGAAAATAAAAAAATAATGATAAGCAAAGCATTAAAAAATGAACGAACTCCATATGAAATAAGCAGCTTTACCGCAGTAACGTGTTTCCGGCTCAGCACGAGTCGTTTGTAAATATTTTAAGTCATTTCTACCCGTACCCGTATAAAGCTTGTATATACATGTGCAGCAACTGTGTGTGCGTGAAAATAATATGCTAAATGTACACGCACATATATGCGACGAGATCACGGTTGGGCAAGATGACGGCTGCCATGCAAATATAATTTACAAGCACACACACACTTACGGACAAATGATTTAAACCATCAGTACCTGTGAGTACCTACTCCAGTGTGTCTACAATCTGCTTACATTGACAGCTGACAGACTGCGTTGTGTAAGTAGTGATCGCCGTAGTTATCCAAGGAACGTACAGAATGCGGGTTAGAATAACTGTCATCCATTTAAGTTCATGTTTTAAATTAAATTCAATGAGTGTTTGGTTCACGGGTGCTGTGCTGCTGCGCCATGTTTGTGTCATTTGTGCAGGTCGCTGCATCCGATTACTGCAAATTCGGATTTATTTTTATTTCAGATGACGTGTTTTATATGATCCTTTTATTACTTTATTTTCATGGTACTTACGTATAGGTAAATGAATCCAGACGCATTTGAAATATTCTTCCTCCATTTAAAAGGAAAGTTAAAGAACGAGTAAAGTTGCCGTATCCCAACAAAAGTAAAGCAAAGTATCTCGGCATGAGTCATGCCTATCGAACCGTGCAAACCGCGCAGAATTGTAAGCCAATTCAATCCGCATTGGATGGTAGGCTACAGAAAGCATCATTCAATGTGTTAAAATCCTTAGAAATAAGTAAATTAAACGAAGAAACGAATTGTCCTGTCACATCGCCAGCTGGTGTAGATATTCAATACAACCCTACTTACATTAAGCACACATCTGTGACTTTTGCGAGAGAAATAGACTCGACGTCCTTGGGGCAGTTGAATATTCCGTGACCTTCAGGGTTCCCCCCCCCCCTCCATCGCCGCATGAAGTGCGTCATCAATCACTTGTGTTCGGACTAGTGATGCTTGTTCTTTTATTTCAGATCCTAAAAATTCAAACTCATTGTTTAAGAAATGTTGTGTTATATGGAAAGAGTAACTTCAAAAGATTAAATTTACTAAATATTTATTAATTTTTTAAGGGGAACATACCTTTTTAAATACAGAAACATAACACAAAATTAAACACACATCTTACAATTAAGTTTGCACAGATTTTTTACACATGTCAAGGATACACTAGGCAACAAAACTCAAACAAAACATTAAGGATACAATTAACAGGTGCTTTTGTAAAAGAAAAAAATGAAACTCAGAACAATTAAACTTTAGAAAATATTATTTTTTATTTGATTCAGTGATAAGGAAAATATTTCAATTTGCGAAAATTGCTTTTGAAGTACTTACAGGTAAGAATTACAAAATTATTGCAATTATACTTTTTTTTTACAGTTGGAAATTAAAAAATTATATACCTGTTTAGATATTTAGCCATCAGGATCTTGTTCCACTAAATACAATTATGAAATGTTCATTGAACCGTTGACCAGTTTGGTGTCACTCAAACCCTGCGATATCCAGCTCACGTGAGGGTGGTGCATGGATGGAATGTTACTTAGTAAACTACTGCGAAAGTATTTACTAGTGGTAAATTTGTGATGAATTAGTATCTAGTGATATAATTTAACTTTCTTAAAATAATTACACCGTGAAGTATAACAAATCGACAAACAAACATGCCGTGTTTAACATCATTTGTAAATAGACACGAAGCTTGTAAAACTAAAGTTTCCGGGGTAACTGTTTAGTATTTGCCCAAAGCTGCATGGGTGAATAAGTAAGAGTATTTATCTATATTTGGTCAGTTTCAAGAAGTTACATCAGCGTTAAATAACCCTATTACATTACAGAGCAAACTGCTTTTACAGCACCAATGTATTATAGGATTTAGACTACATATTAATGGTTTGGATACCGGCCAAAACAGCAATGTGACAGAATACAGAGAGATCCAGTTTACAAATCCAAGCTTATCCGTCGCAATGGACCTCTAAGGCTTCAATCTTCCATTAGGCTCCGCTGTGAAGACAAAAATTAGTATAATTGTTATAAAGTAAGATAGAGAATATCAATTTATTTATTATCTGAAAATTTTTTTGTTGAAAATTTCGATCCTTCAACAAAGTTCAATAACTCTACTGCATGAACGATTTTCTATTCTCCGTAGAAATCACAAGATTGGGTTTTTGATTACAGGTTTTTCTTTTTTGAAAGAGTTAAGTTTTAAAGAAACTTTCTAGAAAACCTTAGTTTATTTTTACACTAGCTGTGCCCGCAACTTCATTCGCGTGGAATAGTAACTTTATACAGCATTTTTTGGATATAACTTTTGGTAAATATTGGATCATAAACACCGTCATTTTGGTTAGCTGAAAAAATCTGCTTTACAGTAATGCTTCTCTGTATACGATATAAGACGTATGGCCATCGGGGATGAAGGCATACAGGCTGCTAGGATTGCTAACACGTGACAGAGCCACATATAACGGACCGTACGAACAACAGCTAATGCTTAGATCCACACCCACGACTTTTAGCGTCTGACCTTGGGATTGATTAAATGTCATTGCGAAACATAGGCTTACTGGAAACTGGACTCGTTTACAACTAAATGGAAAATTGTTTGAAATGAGACGAATCCGAGGAATAAAAACACTTTCACCTATTCCGCACCCTGTTTAAATCTCTGCTTCTATCAGATTTCGTTGTAAATTGGTCACTTTTAATCTACCTTAAATACCGTTGCAAAGTTTATGGCGGGCTAAAATTTCTAAGGAGCATTATGGGGACGCCAACTTTTAATTTTATTTGGTGAGCTGGTAATCCAGGAGCAGTCAGGGATTCAAAAAATTCTATTGGGTAGCTGGATTATTCTTCTTCTTCCATAACTATGTAAATGGAGATATCCTCTACATTATCCCCGGAACAAAGCTCAAAATTTCAGCGTTTATTGCTGCTGCTTGGTCGAAATACCTCTTTCGCAAAGCCAGGAATTTTCGCAAGTTGGTATTTGCGTTGCGTTTCCATACACAGATGATATGTGGTCTCGCATTAATGAAACTTTGCAGCATAAGTTTTCATTAAGAACAACTTTTCCTTGTTCCTGTGGATACACACCATTACCGATCCGAAGAAGCAAGTCTGAAAACTTTGAGCATTTTCGTTGCCTCCAATTTTAGCTCGCATATTTAATGTCAAATGCCAATGTTTTCCTTAATTCGAGTGGTCATCATACGAAAACGATTTGAACTCAATCGAGATTCTCGCAGAGTCGAAGTTTCTGCAGCACGAAACCTGGCCTGATGTTGCTGAGATGCAGTGAGTCTTGCCTCACGATCTTCTTCAGATTCCTATATTCGAACTAATCTCATCCTTTTAGCATAGGTTGGATCTTTTTTGTGGCATCCTTACAATAAATTGTCCCTACTACTTTACATAACGTTATTTAGTAAACACGTACTACCATAAACAATTAAATTATAAATACTTACGGATTATTACACAGTTAAGTAATAAGTATTAAGACGTATAAACCTAACCTATTAACTATCTGAAACTAAAGAAATGTGTTCTAGATTTTTTTTTTAATATATTACTAACCTCAGCTAACAAACTTGTACTTGATACAAACAAAAGTATCTGATACTTCCTGATTTTTATAAATTGAAGAAAGTCAAGAAAAATAACCTATTATCGGGGCTATGTGGGGCTCGCTCCGAGCCTACCAGAGCCACTACCCAATAAAAATCCCCTGAATGACTCTGGCAATCTGTTGCCTCACAGCCTTCATCTGGAGCGAAGCAGCGGCGCGGTTCTCGGCGCGCTTTATATACCTGCGCAGTCGTGTACAGCCTACAAATGTCCGTCCTAAGCTGAACGGTATTGCCAAAACTGATCATTTTTAACTTCTATTCATAATATTGTCCGCTAGTTTGAAATAAATTATCAATTTTCATTGTAGTTATGGTTCAGTATTTTGGCTATAATGGCTTACAAGTAAGATATTCATATAAACTGTGGCGGGCTTTTTATAAAAAGATATACATTTCCATCATACATTACATATGTAATATAGCGGTTTTGGTAGCGCACGCCAGAATAGCTCGCAGATGGTAGATATTTTCCTACTTACTTGATATTTTGGACAATTCACACAATATCTTTATAAATTGTAGCCTATGTGTCATTCTGATGTATAAGCTATATTACTGCACAGTTTCATTAAAATCCATTCTGTAGTTTTTACGTGAAAGAGTAACAAACATCCATCCATACTTACAAACTTTCCCGTTTATAATATTAGTAGGATAAAAAAATTCACGTTTTTTGGTGCTTGTAACAAAAGTCTCTCCGTCTGACAAGCCCTCTTGCGAAAGTTAAAGTGCAACCACTGGTTTGTTCCCGGTAGGAAAACTAAATTTAATTTTCAGCGGCACAAAATATAGATAAAAACACATGTTACACGGCCACAAAACATGTAAAACAAAACAAATGTAACAACACCAGCTGCACCATTACGCTCAACATTCCAACTCCTGTGCTTGCGCTCACGTCATAATCCCAGTGGCAAGTCATACAAACATACAAATTGAAATTTGGTATCAGAACATTCGTTCTGTTAGCATGCTCGTCGACCCTCAAGACGCGCGGAAACCTTCAGCGGTGTTGCTCATGACGTGGGTCTGTTTATATGGTTCAAGTTAAATGATTCGTGGTTTGCTTCGTAACTCAAGCACAACAAAGTAACTCCTCGTTATATTTGTCTTGGACATTATTTCAAAGTCACGGTCAATACAACCGCAGATAATGAATACGTACGTATGCGAGCAGTTTAATAGGCTCTTAGTGTCAGCAGTTTGCCGGCTGTCAAAGTGTAAGTTAAAATAAACGGTGATCGATGAAATTGCCCACATTTTCTTGCGCAGATTCACAGACTTAATGTCAACTTAATTTTTATATTTTGTAGCTAAGCGATAGCGAAAAAGAGCTGTTTGGATACGAATACTTCAAATTCTGGATATGAATACTTCAAATTGTGGATATGAATACTTCAAATTGTGGATATGAATACTTTAAAGCTAATAAAACTAGTTTCTAACAATCTTGGTTTAATTGGTAAAGTTATAATTGTTTAATAATAAGCTTTATTCATATTTGTATTCATGAAGATGAAAAAAATTACTAAAAAAATACAAGATGTTTGACACTTTGATTTGATAATACCTCCTTGAATATAATTTATGAGTTTTATGAATTGTGCTTAACACACTCTGAGTTTACTGCACGTCTGGTAAGGTATTTGTCTAACGGCTTGTTTAGGATGTCGTGGCGTGTCGTCATAAAGGGTAAGTACGTGGAACACCGCGCTGCACTAAGGTAATCCATTGCGGACACGGATATGGCCGAAGTGGAGAGGCGCGTCTAGTGGAAACAAACAGTGTAACGAGGTGAGCAGAGTTTTCACCGCACTCCATTTCACAGCACTCATTCCACACGTCTTTCAGAATATTTATTAAATTGCTTCATGCTAAAGTACAACGATTTTAGTAAAATATAGAAATTTGAATATTTAGGCAGAGAATAAAATATATGAACAGTTGTTCCGATCTATTAAAGTCAGGAATCTCGCGAGACGGCGAAACTAATTAATTAGTACAAAGGTGAATCTGTATTTCACAGAATAAAATGGGACTAATAAAAAGGACAAATTTTTGAAATGAAAAAGAAATATAATGACTGTGACATTTATTATTTTTGTGATATTAGAAAGGCAATATGATTAGCAACTTATGACAGTTTCAGTTGAAGCGTACGGGAGTGAGTCGAAAACTGTACAAGTGCATAGTGGTGTAAGTTCCAGCGCTAGTAGGGGAGTATCTTCGTGCAGATCTCGCCTGGAGCGGTACTACAGTCCTACCTACTTTGACTGCCATCATAGCGCCGTGTCCGTGGTTGTCTTCCGATCACCTCACCGTGAGCTCGCGCGCGTGTTCGTTTGCTGGCAATGAATACTCTATCAAAGTGACACGCCCGCCTACTTCTCGACCGCGGCGGCAAATTACGAAGAATAGACAAATGACGAAGTGACGCGCGTTGTGGTGACGCTCACTACAGGCATTGACGCGCGTTGTGGTGACGCTAACTACAGGCATTGACGCGCGTTGTGGTGACGCTAACTACAGGCATTGACGCGCGTTGTGGTGACGCTAACTACAGGCATTGACGCGCGTTGTGGTGACGCTAACTACAGGCATTGACGCGCGTTGTGGTGACGCTAACTACAGGCATTGACGCGCGTTGTGGTGACGCTCACTACAGGCATTGACGCGCGTTGTGGTGACGCTAACTACAGGCATTGACGCGCGTTGTGGTGACGCTAACTACAGGCATTGACGCGCGTTGTGGTGACGCTAACTACAGGCATTGACGCGCGTTGTGGTGACGCTAACTACAGGCATTGACGCGCGTTGTGGTGACGCTAACTACAGGCATTGACGCGCGTTGTGGTGACGCTAACTACAGGCATTGACGCGCGTTGTGGTGACGCTAACTACAGGCATTGACGCGCGTTGTGGTGACGCTAACTACAGGCATTGACGCGCGTTGTGGTGACGCTAACTACAGGCATTGACGCGCGTTGTGGTGACGCTAACTACAGGCATTGACGCGCGTTGTGGTGACGCTAACTACAGGCATTGACGCGCGTTGTGGTGACGCTAACTACAGGCATTGACGCGCGTTGTGGTGACGCTAACTACAGGCATTGACGCGCGTTGTGGTGACGCTAACTACAGGCATTGACGCGCGTTGTGGTGACGCTAACTACAGGCATTGACGCGCGTTGTGGTGACGCTAACTACAGGCATTGACGCGCGTTGTGGTGACGCTAACTACAGGCATTGACGCGCGTTGTGGTGACGCTAACTACAGGCATTGACGCGCGTTGTGGTGACGCTAACTACAGGCATTGACGCGCGTTGTGGTGACGCTAACTACAGGCATTGACGCGCGTTGTGGTGACGCTAACTACAGGCATTGACGCGCGTTGTGGTGACGCTAACTACAGGCATTGCTTTTTTTCATAGCTGATAAATGAGCCTGCGTCCTCTTGGCGATGTGTCACAAACAGTTGCCAACCATGATTTATTGCTGCAGTTTTACTGACTTACTTCCTGGATTAACACTGACCACTTCACGATTTTGTTTATATATATATATAAATTTTACCATGATGTGATATCCTGTTATTAGCTTATATAGATTATTCATGTTTGTTAGCTTAATTATTTTAATTGTTTTGCTGTTGGATATCCAAATAAATAAATAAATAAATAAAACGGGACACAGCCCTGCATGGTGACTACTACTGTGGTCCAAACAGGAAAGGCCCAGGCGAGACAATCTTATTGCCACTGAATCCAAGATTCTAAAACTATTATTTAATTTTAAATTATGTTAAACTAATAATAAGACCATGTAATCTTGTCATTTTTTTTTTCATTTAATTCTTGTCATTTTTTCCCAGGACTAGAGTGAAACACAAAAATAAATTTTTATTTATTTAAGAATTCATGCACAAAACATTAAATATTGAGCTCATTAATACTATAAACTGACAGAGAACGTTTTGTTCTTACTTCGAGTCTTTCTCCTCATAAGCTCATTCAAGCTAGTTCTGGCGTATCGCTTAGATAAGGGTCATAAAGTTTCCCGTTACGTAAAACGTACCGAGAGTCGACTTAGAGCCTTCGCTCTACGTCTTCGTTCGTGCCTTACGCTGTTAATCTACTAGTTGGATAAAATTTTGGTAGGTGAAAATTTATAAATTAATGTACTCGAACAGCGAATGTTCTTGATACTTTAATCCACCCTCGCGGATTATCCTAACTAGCACTCCACCGCACGCCACCGCCGCCGCCGCCGCGGGCTCCATGCATGTTAATGTCATTTGCTGGACTTGAACTAACTTATACAGAGAATTTTGCTTCACTTTAATTTCACGTGTGTGAAAACATTTTGTATTGTTTACAAAGATAATCTTCAAACTCGCTGGATTGACTTTTAAACAAAAATGTGGGAAAATGTAAAGGAGGCTTTCTGTTTCATATACAGGGTGTCCGGTAATGAATGGATAACCTTGAAACGTTTAATAGTTAAAAAACGTCTAAACAACTTCTGGCCGTTCTGAAAAAATTACGAAAAATAATTTATCAAAAGTAGTACCTCTGATATTTCTTTTTTTAAGAAAAGTCTTTATTTTTTCAATATTATTTTACTGTCTTAAAAACTATGACCAGAAATGAATGATTTATATTAGTTTTTTGTTGTTTTAATATTATAGACTAACTGTGCTGATAGATCAAATGTAAATAGTAAGAAAAGCTTACGCAGTTCTTTTTTGAAATACGCAAAATAATTTATTTTGAAAAATATGCAAAAAATATTTTTTAAGCAAAGTTCAAACCTCTTATGGTAAACCTCGGTATGGCATGCGCACAAGTAGCAAATATGAAGGTCGCACGGCCCATTTCACGCTAGTAAAGTAACTATTTTAAACATTTAAATTGGTTATTTTATTACATTCAAATTAGGTTATTTCTAACAATTTGGTTTCAATTTGTTTTAAAATAGCTGTTTTCATGTTTGATCAATTCCTGATGCGTTTTTTATTAATCCCCAATGATCAGACACAACGAAATAAAAAAAAATCCCATATTACAAATTGGTTATTTAGTCAAATTTTTCTCCTTTTCCACATTAATGGCAATAAGTCACTATTTATGAAAGATACATTTATGAATTGTACCATTATAAAATCTACTTGAAACAGACATTATTTTAAAATTATTGGCCACCCATGTATTCATAAATTTTTTTCATACCCAAGAGGTTTGAAATTTGCTATTGAAAAAAATAAATTATTTTGCATAATTCTAAAAAAAAACTGCGTAAGCTTTTCATACTATTTACATTTGATCTATCAGCACAGTTAGTCTATAATATTAAAACAACAAAAAACTAATAGAAATCATTCATTTCTGGTCATAGTTTTTATGACAGTAAAATAATATTGAAAAAAAAAGACTTTTCTTTAAAAAAGAAATATCAGAGGTACTACTTATGATAAATTACTTTTCGTATTTTTTTCAGAACTGCCATAAGTTGTACTATTAGACGTTTCAAGGTTATCCATTCATTACTGGACACCCTGTATACGTGTTTTTTCTTTCCTTCTTTTAAATATTTTTAAGCAAGGTGAAGATTAAGGCATTAATGCACTTTACAATATTGCGGCATAGAGGTTTAATGGAACTTTTATAAATAGTGGTTATGTTCACTTCGGAGCGGATGCAAACTTAAAACTTTTTTGGATCGTTGTTAACCGGTTAATTCCAGGTAAGCGTAAGGATGTCTTCAGTGTAAAAAAACGAAAGTTACAATTTACTAATAGGATTTGACACTATTTATTTACAGAAAGTTAGTATCAAAATAAAACTTGGTAGTAGTCGTTAGTTTGATCTATGAAAGTATATGTTGGTATATAGAATTGTTGGTATATAGATTGTCTTAAACAGTAGCAAAGATTAGTTAACGAATAGGAAGTCTAAAATGATTACAGACGAATAAAATGGGAAAATGTTTTAATTGAGAATTGGTATTTCTCAAAGTTAACTAATTTGATATAAATACATCTAATAAATACTAGTTTTTAATATCTTTCCATAGAAAATATACTATTTGAAGGTTATTGGGGTTAAAAAATTGGGCTTTGGGAATTTTTAGAAAATTTATTGGAAAAGTAGAATTGGTAACACCGCTTTTGTTAGGGTTTGCCCTGCTTTTAAGTATGCATTGCCCTAAGGCTGATGCTGAGTCAATTATCTGCACCTTGTAGGTAAAAATTAAATTCGTCAAAATTTCTAATCTAGACGAAGTCAGGACGAGAAAAGAAATCCCGAGCTGGTTTAGATACTCGAAATGAAATTCAGTTTCTCATATTTCTCATGAAGTTCGTGTTCATGCAGAAGAAAACCAACCCGAAGTAGGCAGTGTGAATGCTTCCCTGCACGATTCACTGACGATTCATTTGGGATATTGTGTTTACTTAAAGATTTCTCTTTTATAATAAGTTGTGACTTTATTTGTACAACTATTTACAAAAATGAAATTGTGTGTGTATTTGAGTGCTGACGAACCTACATCGATAATACAAATTTCATAATTTAAAGATAAGTTTTTACAAGAACATATGTAGTTTATTTTGTCTCGAAATATCATTTGAATAGCACCAAATACATTGTGATGCGCTGCCAAAAATGTTCAGTTTAAAGTGGCATCCCCTGAAACTTGCCGCAAACAGCAGGGTCTCCTTTATTTACATAAATCATACACTACAATTTTGATTCTCCTAAATTGCTCGCTTTGGTAAATTTCAGTACCAGGGTGCTATCTCGGCACACAGTGACTATACAATTTGCTGACTCACACTTTAGTTCACACGTCATGTTATAATCCGACATAATTGGCAAGTGCCAAGTCACTACACAAACATGAAGACCTCGATATATTCGCCAAAAGATACTTTAAGTTCGGTTTCACAATAAAATGCGTCCTCAATTGAGCTTCCCACGTTTATTATGACATTTTATTAAAGTTTTTATACATACGAATAATTTGTTTGTAGTTTTTAATATTTTTCAATTAAATTCTAATTTTAATTTTTATACACCTAATCATGTTGTGATAATTAAAAGTTTATATCTTGGTCATTCTGACTATTATATATATTTTTTAAATGTAAATAATTAAATTATAGTTCCAGATTTAAGAACTCCAATTACAATCAAGACAACTTAATCATGTTTCCAGTTCGATTTTGGATTTGTAACACATAAACTAAAGTACAATGTCTTTATTTCCACGTGCTAATATAAGTTATATTGCTGTCATGCTGACACACAGCACGTCTTTGGTTTTCAATCTAGCTCTATACTTGTAACTGAAAAGCACTGTACCACCACCGTTAAGAGTATAATAAATAAATTTCAACCAGCTTACAAATTCAAAAGAAAACTATTGGAAGTATGTGGTTCGTGAACTTTTGGTCCGAAGTTGTAATTCGAAAGCAATTCAACGGTTGCTTTACACTTAGTTCAGCAAAATACTGAAAAAGGTTCATAAGCACCATTTTGTTCTAGTTTTCCGCCATTATTCTTTATCTATTCTGAGGTTTTTTTAGATGCTTCGTAAAAATTTTGCTTGTATCTTAAGAACCTCAAATTAAAACATAGGTTATCGTACACTTAAATCTAATCAAAACGAAGTCAATTTTTATACCTATTTCATATAATTTATCAATGTTGAGAAAAGTGTGCTGAAAAGTATATTTTTCTGTCGAATTTTCTTCCTATCAGGCGACCTATAACACTTTTTAAAAACCGATATGAAGGTGTATTTATGTTACCATGAAACCAGTAGTATTACGCAGTATACATACTTGAGTTAAGTATAAAAGTTACCAAGCTCGGAAAATTTCTTCCCACGCGCCGATCGCTCGTACATTATTCTTTTGCGGAGTAAATCTGATTGCTTGAATCTCGAATCTTTACTTATTGAAAAAAGAAAATTCAGCGTAAGTGAAGCCATTTATTTACTTCCGCGGCTTCCGGCGTGCTCGAGGGCTTCGTGTAATTCAATTTGTTTCTGCAGACGAACATCGCCATTGTTGCAGAGAGGAAATGTTGCTAGCGACAATGAGTTAGCGCACAGCGTGGCGTAGCGGGAACACGACAATACGATGGTGGGGAAGTGTTTCAGTTTATTAACCTGACCTACGAGTCAAAATTTTTCAGAATTTGTCACTAGACGGTAAAGATTCAGTTAAATCTTTACAAATTAAGCAAATAATAGGGAGTTGACAAGTCTCAAAGCTACAAACACTAGCTCTTTTACAAATTGTTTAACATCAGAATGCAAATTACACGGGTCAGTGGCCCCTTAATTAACAAGACCCTGGTTTTTGTGCACGGGTAATTTTAGCTTTTAGAAATAACGTGCTTTTGTTTAAAATACCATTCTTTGCTATTTGTATGAAGTTAGTAAGTAAGGTGGGGTGGATTTCAAAGGGTAACGTTTCGTTTAATTACAAGCTCATGTCTGTGACCGAGCACAAACTGAACCACAGGCTGGCAGGCTTTAATTAAATTAATTCTGACTCTCACAGGAAGAATCATTCAAAAGACACGAAAATCAAAGACAGTTTCTTTGACCTCTGAATTTCCAGTGAAGGATGCTGCGGCGTAATGGCTATAACGAGGTGATTTATAGCGCACGCTATTCTTGTGCAGATTAGCAGACTTATTGCCGACCGTGCTCATAATTTATCCGATTCTTTCGGCCGAAATACCCAGTTTTAAACCAAAAAAAAGGCAGCTACCAAAGTGTAATATAAAATTACAAATTACGGCATAAATAGCATCACGAAATTATATTAATTATCGGAGCTTTTGAAAATTAATTTTGGATTATTCAATGTGGTTGGGACTGGTAAGAATTATTTCGCTGGTTCAATGGAACCTTAAATTTTTGAAAAGTAGAAAAGTAACGTATCAATTAAGGATTCAAAGTCTTGATTTAAATGAGGAGAATCACGGACCCCTGCCTCAAATAAGGAAGAAAGACTGCACAAACCTCGAGCTTCCACCGCCAGTCTCCGTCAGTAGTCTCAACGTTCATGCACGTAGGTTAAGGGCGTCTTTCAGGCAGCCAGCTCAGCTCTCAGAAACGTTGTGATAGTCCAGCACTTTTCAAACAGCACAGTGTAGACAACACCAAGCTCACAACACAGGAAGAACACAGTTCAAAGTATTTTTCAAGGTATTTGACGATGCAGAGCAACGCCCATGCAGATTTGACACACGTCAAGCGACTGAACGTCGGTCACCCGCCATTTGTACAGTTTTAATTCTACCTACATTTGAGGCAAGAACCGAACACAATGCATCGAAAACATTTATTAAATAAGAATTTATAACCTTGGTAACATTTATATTTTGCGTAAAGCAAAAAAACAAAAAATTTTTTTTTTTTAAATCATTTATTTAGTTTAGGGAGTTTTTTCCAATGCAAATGTCACTCCCATTATTGCTTACATTTTATAAATTTATGAAAAAACAAAGTAGTGATACTAATTTAAAAATAACTTAACCTACCCTCAACCTTAAACCTAATGAAATTAATTGAAAGAGCACCTTGGCTTTACCCGATAGAGGCAAAGCCAAGATGCTATTGAAAAACCCTACGTTAAAATCTCTAGTTCCGAAGGCGTGACGTCTCTGAGCCTCGACCCGAGTGCATTCCGTCAAGATATGATGAGCATCCTCAATAACTCCACACTCCCTACAGTTAGGGGAGTCAACCTTGCGCATCATGTATCCGAAGCTGTTGAGAGGTATATGCCCAGATCGAAGCCTCAGAAGCGTCACTATCATTTGTCTGCAAGTTCCATCCATATCGAACCAGAGAGCTAAAGGAAGGGATGGTTGAATCACTTTATACCAAATACCCTTTGATACGGACCTTTCGTCAAAGTATTCCGACCAAGTTCTATAACAGAGCTGTCTTAGGTTGGGAAGAAGTTCCGTATAATAAGGAAGACAAGTATGCAATACGCCGTCAGCCCTGGCCTCATTTGCTAGCTGGTCTGCCGCTTCATTGCCCCTTAGCCCGATATGGGATGGAACCCACTGTAATATGATTTTCTTATGATTAGAAGCAAATATATACAAACTTTTTAAAATGCTATACGCCAATGGTAGCCCTTTGAAAGTTGGATTGGTACACTGCATTATATGGAGAAGAGCACTTTTAGAATCTGAGAAGATAACAATTTGGCAAACACTCAGAGATTCAACATAAGACAAGGCTTCTAGTATGGCAATTAATTCCAGATGCATTATGGAAATGTTGTGACAAAAAACTTGAAATTTTATTGAAACTCCTGCTTGTGGATCTGTGAATGCAGCTCCCGAAACATTTACATGTCTTGAGCCATCGGTGTATATATGGTAGAAAGAAGTATATAAATTATTTAAAGTATTACAGCATAACATTTTAAGGTGTTGTGCATTGTAAAAGCGTTTAGGTTTTAAAATTGAATCTATATTTGGTTTAATAACACTGGATAAATCCACATTGCTGACCCAAGTGTCCATAGAAAATATTTCAAACTTGTTGCTACTAAAGATAGGTTCGTCCTTCAACAAATCATGAAACAGCACTAAAAGAGGTATTTTTTTACGATGCCAATAAGAATTTTTACAGAGGTCAGATAATGTTTTCAATATTTCTATAATTGGGAAATTGTGACACCTGGACTTTAAATAAAACTTTCCAGCTAAGTATTTTCGGCGCACAAATAGAGGTGGCAAACAAAGTTCGGACTCCATAACGTGTATGGGCGTGCTTCTAATAAAACCACCGATCAATCGCAAACATACGTTTTGTAGTCGGTCTAGTTTTAAAAGATAAGTATTGGCACTGCTACCAAACAAGAAACTAGCATTATCCAACCTGCTACGGACAAGAGATAGGTAGAGTCGTCTGAGATGAATAGGATGAACACCCCACCCGGGTCCCATTAAAACTTTAAAAGAGTTTACAAATTTAATAGTTTTGTTATACGTTTCGTTTATATGCTTTTTCCACCTAAGACCTTTATCTAACCATAGACCGAAATACTTCACAGTATCAACCAATTCCAGAACTTCACCGTTTAAAGTAATCTCTATCATTTCATTCCGATAACTTCTACTGAATAGACAGAGTTTACTTTTAGTCGATGAAAGATCCAACCCGATCTGTTGCAACATGAAATTTATTTGGTTAAGAGCAGACTGAATTTTCATTTGTGCCTCGCTCACCACCTTGCATTGAACATATAAGGCAAAGTCATCAGCATACTGCGCCACATATACGTGATTCTGTAACCGTTTGCAGATGTCTGAGGTAACAATGTTAAATAGAAGTGGCGAAATTGGATCACCCTGTGCTAAGCCACGACCTGCAGATCTACTAGAAGACTCCCCTTTAGTCCTTATTTTTAATATTCTTTCGTGAAGAAAATTCCACAAATATTTACATATACGTGAGCCAACACATAAATTATCCAACACCTGAATCAAATGTGAATTGTCCACGTTGTCGTATGCACTATTGATGTCCAAAAAGCAACCTAAAGTAGGTGTACATTTAGTGAAACCAGATTGTATTCGGGAGGTAAGACAACTTAAACTATCTATACACGATCTTTTTTTACGAAAACCAACCATATGATCTGAAAAAATATTACTATTCTCTATGAACCACTCCAATCTGCGATAGATAATATAATGAAAGATCTTGCATAAAACTGAAATAAGTGAGATTGGGCGAAGGGATGTTATTTCTTTGGGATCACGTCCAGGTTACGGTATTGGAATGATGTTAATAACTCGCCACTGAGATGGGACAAAACTGTGTTCAAAAAATTGCTTATAAAGATTTAGTAGCATACGTTTTCCTACAGCTGGTAAATTCCTAATCATGGAATAAGAAATATCATCACACCCAAGAGATGTATCCTTAGTTTTAATACATCTGTCTAGCTCCTGGATAGAGATTTCCTGTTCCAAAGAGGGATTAGAGCTTTTTAAATCCGGGCAGAGGGGAGTAACATAATCCGGCGTTAGTGTTCTTAACAATTTTGCGGCTGTATGGTTATCAACGTGATTTATGGAACCGCGGTGTCCTTTTAACCATTTCATTCTACGCCATAAATCCGAAGGTGTAGTCGAAGTATCTACTGAGGAGCAATACTCTTTCCAATTTTTATCTTTAGCCTGCCGTATCAATTTCTGCGCTAATTTTGTTTAATATTTTAAACTATCAAGGTTCTGTGGAGTTGGATTATTTCTAAAACAACGCAAAGCTAGTCTACGGTGAGCAATAGCTTCAGACAGGCTGGGTGTCCAGTATGGCTTGGGTATGAATTTTGTTGTAGGATTCTGGTTAATTCTAAAAAAAGGAATATATTTATTTGCGGCATCATTAAGGATATCTATAAATAAATCATAAGCTTCTTGGAGGACACAAGGTAAGATCATTGAGCTTAACTTTTTATCTAAATAATTCGAATATGAAATCCAATCTGCTTTGCGGAAGTTTCTTTTTATAACATTGGGTATGGAGGTTGAATAAAAATTAGACACTTTAATAATTAAATGATCACTGCCTAAATTTTCATTTAAAACAGTCCAACTAAATTTCAAATTAATATCTGCTGATACAAATGTAACATCCGGGGAAGATTTTTGTAAATTATTGTTTACTAATCGAATTCTAGTATGCGATCCATCATTTAAAAATACGAAATTACTACCCATAACTGCATTGTGCAATATATTTCATATATGGTCGGTGGTATAAGACCAACTAATATGATGAGCATTAAAATCTCCTAAAACTACAGTTTTTGACGTGAAAAGTGAAAAAATATCATCCCAGTCTTGTTGCGTAGTAGAAACTCTAGATGGACAATAAATAGCTAACAAGTTTTCAATATTTTCACAATTATACAATTGAACACCAACTATCTGAATCAAACTTTTATTAATGGTTAGATTTCTCTGTTGCGCTTTAATGGACTTATGAATAATAATACTTACCCCGCCGTAGGAATCATGGCGGTCTGATCGATAAATATTATAATTAGATATTTTAAAATCACTTTCGGGCTCAAGCCAAGTCTCACTTATTGCAGCAATATGGATTTTTTCCTGACACAATAATTCTGTAAATGATAACAAATTAGGTCTAATACTTTGAGCGTTCCATTGGCATATATTTAAGTAACTTAATTTGTTCATGAAAGTGAATTTAATACTAAATTAAATATCATATTCAACGACGGCCACTGTGAGATATAACTGGAAAACACTATTGATAACCATTCAAGACACAGACGAATAATACACTTAATTTTAAGAAAACACTAGCTTGCTGTAAAAAAACTGTAAAACGGGAGAGAAGTTCACTGAAGAGAAGGCTTTTTTCTTTTGGTTCTTCACCATTTGGTGTGGCATACTCTCGATCATTTGCCCTATTGTCATACCAATCGTCGTCCCATCGAGATTTGTTCAATTTATGATGCGTTGATTTCTTCAAATGGTTGGTAGAGGGATGTTTCCGATCTGATGTTATATGTACATTAGCATTAGTAGATAATACGTCTGCAAAAGTACGTTGATTATTCTTTGGCGGCGTAGTTACTACGGGAACTTCCTCACGAAGAGACGGAAATTGTTCTATAATGGTCAGATTTTCTGAGTTTCTTTTCGGTGGCACGTAGCAATCTAGGGTCTTTCTGTAGGTACATCCAAACTCAGCCATTATTTCTCTCAGTCTTCTTTCTTTTTTGTACGTTGGACAGGTCTTGCTCATTGAAATATGATTTCCTCCACAGTTGACACAAGAAAAATATTGCGTTTCACAATTTTCATGAAATTTCCCACATTTAGGACATATAACGTTTTTCCCGGGACACATTTTTTTAATATGTCCTAATTTCCAACATTTGGAACATTGTGAGACTTGATGGATGTACGAAGCAACTTTAACATTTAATCCACATACTTTGACATAAGCTGGTAAAAAGGAGCCGTTAAAACAGAGTCTTATCGTTTCGCTAGGGCACCAATCTCCATCATCTTTATTACGTCGATTTAATCTTTTAATCGATAAAAGTTCGGCGGGGGAAGGGCAACAAATATTTTCTAATATCTCTTCATCCTTTAGGTCAAGCTCGATATTTCTTATAACACCATAAATCACAGATAGCTTCAAAGCTTTTTGAAACTTCCAGCCTTTTTCTATCAATGTTTCACACTGGAAAAGGGTTTTCACGGCGCTCTCAGTTTCAAATTGCAAACGTATTTTAAAAGGACTTAAATACTTGATGTGGTTCTTTTAAAATACGCGCCATAGCAAATTGTTTTGGGAGCCTTTCAATGGACGAGATATATACATCAGTTTTCCCGTCCCCTTTTAAAGAGTTACTTTTGCTACCTGTGCGAGTTTTTTCCCTTGAACCTCTTTCCAACCCTCCATTTCTTCAAGTTCATCCTCCTCTCTTTGTCTTTTAGGCCCTCTTACTGGGTCTTCGGCGATATGACGGTTTTCTGAAAAGGTCGCCATGGACTCTTCATCAGATATGGGAAGTGACGATGAGCAATTGCTACCCGGAAAAACGCCGCGTGACTCATTGTTTCGGTCGTTAGGCATATTGTAACAAACAACAAAACACCGAGATACCCGGCGTGGCGACGCACGGTTCGCGCGCGGCTTTTAATACGCTAATCGAATTGTATGTTCCAAACCGGTTTGCAGAGAATGATATGGCTCGCTCGTACGAGTGCCGACACGAGACTGAAAAAAAAAAAAAAATTATTATAGATCAAGGAATTAGATTTGATAGTTTCTACCTAAACCTAATCAAGACAATCGGCAAAATGGTCATGTCGCTAAATACGTGAGTTCACTTCAGAAGTACTTTTTCTACAAAGAAGTGTGGAATCCCTCTCTGTGTGTGTTTGTGTGGATTTCTTTATTTGATTAAATTTTATCTGATTTGATCCTAGTGAAGCTTAATCATACTTACATTCGCAACAATTTTCCAGTCTCTCATCATGACCATGGCCCACCTTCTGCCTTCATACAGGGTTCAGCCATCTCGCTCGCCATATCTTTATCGTTGTCGATGGAGATGCTCGTTCAACTTTGCTTTCCGCATTTCGGAGGAGCTTCTCGAGAACTGAACTTAAAGATGCACAGTATTTAATATAATAATAATAATATAGCCATTATTTAGATCAACTTAACCTCATTACAATATTCTAAGTATTTAATATAAAATTACATATATTTCCTGGAAACTTTATAAATGACTATCATATTTTACTATTGTTTACGTCTCACTTGTAATCACAGAAGACAGTATTCCAAGAATTACAAAATAAAAAATAAAAAAAAACAAATTTTTAGAAATGTACATTTATGCAAATTTGACGATCTTGACCTTCAAACCAGAGCTCTTTCGCATTTATATTTTGTGAGTTATTGAGACGTGGGAAATGCATAGCACAATGTGGACGCTTCGAAAAGCTTTGAACTGCTAAAAAGCGATAACATTTCTTCGCAGGCCCGTTTGCTATTGTCACTGCGAAGTTTGTGGAGCTTGGAATCGTCGGTCGTCAAGTTGGGGAGGCTGGCAATGCTCATTCACGTGCAGCATTTAGAAAGTTCTCCACTGTGAATTTCTTTTATCTCGGGGAATTGGTTTGGGAATGGCGGTTAAATGGCTCTTTAAACAGCAGTCCATACGGCATCCGTGGACACTATGTACTTCCCTGGACCCTACACAATGGATTATGCCTAGCTATCACGTTGCAATGCTAGAGCACTCTTAATAAAAGGCATGAGATGGACATGATAACGCTGCATGCTGATCTACTTTATTTTATTATATATGTCGCATCGAGGGTGGCCGAGGTGCGAATCATTGGGTCTTCCTCACGATCCGACATAATTTTTGATGAACGTGGGCACTGTGTGGGTACTCGAACGAAATACGGTTATAACTTTCACCGACTTTATTTAAAGTAACGATTTATTATTAAAACAGAAACAGACACGTGCGTTGGTACTGAGCGTCTGCCAAGACTGTCCGAACTAGACCGAGCTGACGCTCGGTCTCTGTGCGTCTTCGCTGCATCCCCTCTACCGACGATCGTGTCCAAGCGGTGGGGCGCGCTTGCGTTTCTAATCACATGATGTTTAGTTGTGACTTGAATTGATAGATGGCGCTGTACGTTGTACGGTAGCGACATCTATCGGCGACACGGCCATCCCTGACCAGCACCCGTCCTCGGGTGTAGTACCTATGGACAAAATACACTCCGAGAGTAAAAATTGCTCGGCTATCCTGCCAATAAGACTAAGTGACTCATTTTCACTGCAGTTTATTTCCACTAAATCTACGCACATACAATAACCAACTGTCATTATTTACAATGCCCTGTCATTAGGGTTTTCTACACAGTGCTTCCTGCACAACAAGTAATTGGAAGAGATCCGATCAACAAGGTAATCAACGGAAAACTATTTCCACAAATCTGAATCTAACTTCAAAGGCAATGCGTACTCAACTCATCAAAAACTTTCGTTACAATCTGTGCACCGACACAGATTAGAATCGCACCAACGATTCTTTTCATACTCACTGTCACACGTGCTACAACACATGAGACACTCTGTGCACCAACACAGACCAGAATCGCACCAACGATTCTCAAAACATCTTGCGCAAAATGTGCTACAACACATAAAGCGCTCTGTGCCCCAACACAGACCAGAATCGCACCAACGATTCTTATAGACCCATCGCCACATGTCACTCATGAGGTGCGGTCAAAAATTAATAGACCCATCGCCACATGTTACTCATGAGGTGCGGTCAAAAGTTAATAGACCCATCGCCACATGTTACTCATGAGGTGCGGTCAAAAGTTAATAGACCCATCGCCACATGTTACTCATGAGGTGCGGTCAAGAGTTAATAGACCCATCGCCACATGTTACTCATGAGGTGCGGTCAAAAGTTAATAGACCCATCGCCACATGTTACTCATGAGGCGCGGTCAAAAGTTAATAGACCCATCGCCACATGTTACTCATGAGGTGCGGTCAAAAGTTAATAGACCCATCGCCACATGTTACTCATGAGGTGCGGTCAAGAGTTTCGAGTATGAGTACACACGCCATTCTTAATCGGATCTGGTTTCACTACCACTGTCATCAACTATGACATCTAACTCTCGAGGCACTTGGTGATCGGGGATCTTTCTCACACGGTCATGGGGGTAAGTAGGTATCTATCCCCGTCTAATACCTCATTAATCTTAAATGGGCCTTTGAATTTGGGATCTAATTTAGTCTGATTCCTTTCCTCATTTTCAATCAGAACATAATCATTAATGGCTAACTTAGACACTTTGGCCTTATTTTGGTCAAAACGATTCTTATCGTACTTTGACATTTTCTCAATTTTATGTGTCGCGTGCTCTCTAGTCTCGTCTAAATTAATGTCAACCTCATCATCATTAGCGGTCACTAAACTAAGCGGACGTGCTACCCTTCCTATCATCAACTCGAGAGGGCTGGATTTAGTCACCCTGTTAATAGTAGAGTTCATGGCCAGCTGAACTTCTCCTAATGCATCCTGCCAAGAGTGATCATGACTAGTCTCTACAGCTGTCAACATGCTCTTGAGGGTACTCATTACTCTCTCGACTTGACCGTTTGCACGACTGCCTCCAGTAGCTATTAAGTGCAACTCGATGTTGTTAGTAGCGCAGAAACTAGAGAAGTCTTTGCTCGCGAAACAACGACCCTGGTCTGCTATTATGCGTTTTGGAGCACCAAACAAAGCTACACAAAACTTAATAGCACAAATACTGCTGTTCGTGTATATTGAGTGAGTGACGAAGTAAAACAAATTTGGTGAATGCATCTATGATGACGAACACGTATTCTTTGATGTCGTTCTTGCCCGACAGTTTACCAGAAGCATCCACATGGATGGTATGCCATGGGATATTAAATTTGGGAATTGGGTGAAGTTCTGCCTGAACTTTGCCCGAGTGAGGCTTGGCTACCTTACAAGTGACACAATTATCCACAAATTTCCTCACGTATTTGGACATGCCTTCAAACCAGTAGTGCTCATAGATCTTTTCGAGAGTTTTCTCCCATCCCAAATGCATAACTGACTCATGGACATTATTGATCACGGATCACCTGAGCGCTCTTGGTACGATAGGCAGACATCTGGTACGACCGTTACGCTGAATCTTACGAAACAGAATGTTTTTGCGTATTTCGTAGGTTTTGCGAGTAGCCTCAGGAAAAACTTCGTTACGAAGATCAGACACAATCTTGCTGATCTCTTCGTCCTTTTCCTGTTCAGCTTGCAACCAGTTACTAGAAAGCTCAGCTAAATCGACACGCTTCTGTTTCACACGAGAGATAGCTTCATTAGAAGTAGGAAGAGGATTTCTAGAAAGGAAATCTACGTGACCCATCCTACTGCCTTCGCGATAAACAATGTCGAACTCAAATGACTGCATGTAAGCCCACCAACGATGAACTCTTGGAGACAAGTCAGTTTTATTTTTGGAAGCTTTGACAGCACTGCAGTCTGTCACCACCGTAAACTTACGACCTAGCAAATAATGCCTGAAATGCTTTATCGCGTTAAAGACAGCTAAAGTCTCCAACTCGAATGAATGATACTTCGATTCGGCTGGGGACGTACGACGACTGTAATAAGCAACCACGTGTTGTTTCCCATTAATCTTTTGAATAAAAATTGCACCATATCCTTCAGCACTAGCATCGGTATGTAACTCGATAGCATGAGCAGGGTCAAAAATTCTTAGAACTGGCTCACTGGTTAAATGGGAAATTATTTTTTGACGAGCGGCCTCATGACTGGGTTCCCAGCCAATGGACCTATTCTTACTACTCGTTAAACGAAACAAAGGAGCCATTATTTTTGAAAATTGTGGCACAAATTGTCTAAAATAAGTGGCCAGACCTATGAACTGTCTCAGCTGAGTGATGGTTTTAGGTGGCGGAAGTTTGGAAAAAGCTAGAATTTTATTTGGGTTGGGTCTAATTTGGCCATTTTCTACAACAAACCCTAAATATTCAACGCGGCGTTTAAGGAATGAACACTTAGCGAAATTCAAGGAAAAACCAGCCTGTGTTAATTTATCGAGTACAGTACGAAGACGCACTAAACTCTCTTCTACAGATGACCCTATCACCAAAATGTCATCAACGTATGTTACAGCATATGCAATGTCACCTAGTGCTTTCATAACAGCCCGCTGATATACTGAGCTTGCATTTTTCAAACCGAACGGCATGGTCAAATATTCCCACTGACCATCAGGTGTGACGAATGCAGTTCGCTCTATTGATTCAGGATGGACTGGGATCTGATGATAGCCTGATAACATGTCAAGAGACGTGAACCATGTAGCACCGCCTAGCCTAGAGACAAGATCCTCTATCAACGGCAGTGGAAACCTATCCGATACAGTGTTGTCATTCAGTTCCCTATAGTCGACACACATGCGATCTGAACCATCCTTCTTTTTAACGAGCAACACTGGACTGGAAAAAGGCGAACAACTCGGCCTAATTATACCGGCTTCCTCTAATTCCCGAACTTTAGTAGTAACAACTTCGCGTTCACTAGCGCTTAGCCTATAAGGGCGACGATTGACTGTACGATTAGGGTCTATTAGTCGAATTTGCAACTGTCCTGTTGTAACGCGGGATCTAGAAACACCACTAGAAAATGACGATGAATATTCTGACAGAAGAGCACTCAATTGGGAATGAAATTCCGTCGGAATGTCGGTATTGACATTATCGAAATCAATTTGAAAAGAAGAACCACTTTTGAGCTTACTTGAAACGTCACATAATTTAACGATTTTTTCACGACACAAAACAACACTATCAGACGTCATACTAACGTTAAACCCCTGATCTAAAATCTCACGACCAATTAAAATATCATTTTTAAGACAAATATCCGGTACAACATGAAATAAAATCTCTAATCGTAAATTGTTTATCATAACCTCAGATAAAATTTGTAGGGTACTTTGCACACTACCGTGACCGATTCCCGTTAAATTTACTATGTTGTTTACACGTTTGCCACTAAACTTTGACGCAACATTATCCTTCGCTAGAGAGCATTCGGCACCAGAATCATAATAAAATGAAAACGACTCACCAGAGTTCATCAACACACCACTAGGATTGCTGACGTAGCAAACGTCAACGCGTCGCTCGCTGCTCGCTGCTGGTGCAGTCGCTGCCGCTGAACTGCTCGAACCACCTGTGCCGTTGCCTCCTCCATTGCTTCGTGGATATTTAGAAGCAAAATGTCCGCCGTTGCCGCATCGAAAACAGATGACATCTGGACGCTGCTTCGATCCCGTAGAAGTTGATGCAGAGGTCGCAGAATAGGCTGCCTTGCCCTTCACTTCACCCCTTGATCGACAGTCAGCCGCTCTGTGACCTGGTTTACCGCAGTTGTGACACTTCGAAGTTGACGGCTGAAACTTCGGTCGCTTGATACCTGGTGCAGCCTCGGTTGTGTTACCAATGGAAGCTTTCCTTTTTAAAAATGAGAACGCTTGAAGTTCACACTGAAGCTTGCTCCTGTTGCTGACATCGGTAGTAAAAGCCAGTCTTTGAATGCGTCCATCAAATTGTGCCATGTGAGCCAGCACTGTGGATATGGCAATCTGCTCGGCGCTCATATTTTGCCAGCGTGACGTGAGTGTAGAAAGCAAACGGGCAGCGTAAGCAGCATAGCATTCACCTTCCTTAGGCTTGCTACTCATCAGTTTGACAAGCGTAGCGGCTGGTGTGTCCACGCAGTCGTAACGGGATAAAAACAGGCTTTTAAAGTCACACCATGTCATCCCCGCAAACGACACTAGCGCCAGCCAACGTGAAGCACTTCCTTTCAGGGCCTTGCTTAAGGTGATGATAAGCGCACTTCCCTGAAGCGGAACTTCCGATAAGCACAGATCCGCTGTAGTGCACCAAGCACGTGCGTCTACATCCGGCTTATCTGGGTCGAATTCAGGCAAAGAAATATGCTTGGTACCTGCTGGACCCCTGACGGCTTCTATGAGAGACATCATGTTCTGGTTTTGGGCCGCCAACAACGTACGAAGCAAATTCTCGTCACAGCGTGACGTCATCGCTCCATTCTCCATATTTTCTTCAGCTCGAGTGTATCCCACTTCTGATGTCGCATCGAGGGTGGCCAAGGTGCGAATCATTGGGTCTTCCTCACGATCCGACATAATTTTTGATGAACGTGGGCACTGTGTGGGTACTCGAACGAAATACGGTTATAACTTTCACTGACTTTATTTAAAGTAACGATTTATTATTAAAACAGAAACAGACACGTGCGTTGGTACTGAGCGTCTGCCAAGACTGTCCGAACTAGACCGAGCTGACGCTCGGTCTCTGTGCGTCTTCGCTGCATCCCCTCTACCGACGATCGTGTCCAAGCGGTGGGGCGCGCTTGCGTTTCTAATCACATGATATTTAGTTGTGACTTGAATTGATAGATGGCGCTGTACGTTGTACGGTAGCGACATCTATCGGCGACATATATATGCTTTTGAAAGGCGTTTTAACAGAAGCGTACTCGTGCGCTCGACCACCACGATACCTGTTAGCTGTAAAAATAACTTAACAAAATATTTGAGATATTAAGAAAACACTTACATTGGCAAAAGATTAACAAATTATAATTTTTAAAGAAAATATTAACATAAGACATGACGGAGACCTCTACTTCCTAATAAAGGGCACAGTCCCGATAGCTTAGGATATCAAAGCTCAATTCTAAAATAGGTTTTACATTAAGTTAATAGTTTTCAGGCGCGATTGGTAATTAAAAATATCTCGATACTTCTTAAACTATACACAATCAAGAAAACTAGAACACAAAATAAATCAGTGAATTTTGACAGAAAATATACAAAAATAGTTCACAATTTTAAGATAGGCTGTATAGAAAATTTCAGCGCGAAGATTAAAGTGTGTTAAATGTGTGAGGGTGTTGTGTAGCTTTGTAATAAGATACTTAATTTGGCGTTATTATACTGTACATTATTATATTTATACACATGCATTAAATAGTTCTGCTTGCGTTGGACGGTCGTACCCTACTACAGCAGCCCACTCACACCCCGGCTCACGCGCACAACTCTAGGTCTACGCCTCCACTGGGACGTGACGCGCACATAATAAACTTGATACACAAAAACTCCTGCACAAGCGAGTTCATTCCAGTCGACGCAACAACAACTTTTGTAATCAAGAACTGTATGATAAGCGATTAATAGTCATAGTTGTTTGGTAAATACACTCACACAGTATCTATTGTGAATATTTTAATACTCTCGGAATCTGTCATTAATTTGAAAGAATTGCCTTTAAGTATATATTGATAGGTACGTTTCGGTGTTTAATACTGAACGCAGCACATTAAAGTGAAGCGTAAACTTTAATGTGCTGTTAAACTACAGATACACTTAACATCATTTTAAGTATATCCAATTCACATCATTAAAAGTATCACGAATAAGTCAACAAAATACGTGGAAGTAGAGAGCCATGACACAGGAGTAGATAAACGGAACAGAGACAAAGCTTCATACAACCGCACGAATCGGTAGCACTATACACAAGCATGCGGGGCATGTGTGCGTCACCACTGGCCGTTTGTCAGGTACGTGGCGAGACATGTCAAAAGAGATTGTCAAAAGGCACAGCCAGTTGACAATCTCAGGGTCATTGCGATGCACGTTGTCAGTTTTGTTAGTTTCAAGTTTAAATATTTTAATGTGAAAACGTGGTATTTTATTTTGTTGTTTACTGTACTGTGTGTATGAATAATAAAAAAATAAAAAAGAATTGCTCGAGCAAAAGTTTAGCAAATTTCTTGATCTTGAAATAAATATTGTCAATGTTTGCAATGAAATACTTAAACGTATTAAAGATTGTAAATTTGATATGCCATATGAGTGTTTCCCTTTAGATTACTTGAAAAAACCTATATGTTCGATTCAGAATTTACCACACCATCAAAAGAAACAATAAATTATTAAAAAACAAAAATTATAAAAGAAAATTATCAGAGTAAGTAATTTGTAAAGTATTCTATCATACTGAATAATGAAACTATTTAATAAATGTTTTGTTTAATTTGTCTTAACCTATTGTGATAACCCTACCAAAATAGGTAACAATTTTTCACGATCTTAAGAAGCTTCGTCTCTGCTCCGTTTATCTACTCATGTGGCCATGATGCTTATTTGTAAAACGTCACGCGACGTGACGCGACTTGATGCGAGCTCGGTAAAGGATATGAAGACACAACAACAAACAGGAAGGTTTCTCCAACAGCTCGGGGATTTGTTGAGAGAGTGTTTCAATATGTTCGTAGATGTCGTACGAGTATGGCGTGCGTGTTGCGGCTGTTATACGAGATCCTGTTGTGTGTGTCATATAAGGAGTAAAGCCACGTACTGATGCTAAAATATTATTGTTCAGCAATAGTATATTGTTATCGTTGATCTATTAAAAGATTGAGCCCATTTCCTGAACTCAAATCTAAACGATGCTTATCATATTAATGTGCATGTTTATAAGTTAAATAACAAACATACTTTATAAAAGCTTGTGGGGAGTGTAATGGCAATGAATGTTTCATCAGCCGAGTAGCTCAGCGCGCAGTTGATATAACGTCATTGATATACTCTGAGACTAGGAAAATTAATTCAACGTTACTAAACGTGATTTGTCATCAAGAAAATATGGCTGAGTTTATTTTGTTTATAGCTGGTCTAGGGCGCTACAATCACGTTACTGTGGTTGCGAGCCGGTGTCAAGACTGTACAACTGAATCGTACAGTCAGCAACGCGCCATTAATCAATATTCCAATTAAATAATCACAATCAATATTATTAAAACACCTTCGGTTTACGATGTCAACGGGTGCGCCCACTTACATCAGTTGGGTTCTCGTGCTTTTTCTCCGGCTCTAAAAACATCCAAAAAAGTTGTAACATATGTATTTTTTAATGAAACGTAACATTTTTATAATACATATCACAGGCATACTGTTTATATATAAAAAAAGACTAATAAGTTCTCTAGAGCTGCCAAATAACACAATCAATGTTTTTCTTAAACATAGATATTAAAGATAGACTAAAAAATCTTTCTTTCAAAAATGTAGAGTATCCAACCAACGAGTGCATCGAATGGAACTGTTACTTACAACATTATTTATTCAAAAAATATCATGTAAGCCTCACAAAGCATCACAGAAATTCAAAAAGCTTGAAGCCGCCGTCTCATTTGCGCATTACTATCGTTCCTACCCATTTTATTTCCCCGCAATTACACGCTGGCCATTTATCCCTCGCGCACATTTACCACGTCGACGAATAGACTTGCAGAAACAAATTGAACAACATGGAGACGTGCGCGGCTCGCAGCAGCCCGGCGAGGTTTGTGAAGTGAATGACTGAGCTTCACTAATGCGGGCTACAGCGGCCGCGGCGCCAACTTCGACCAAGAATATATTTTTCTCCGAATATGTCAGGAAAAACATTTACCCTTCGAAGATGAATAACTTACGAGGGAACACATTTAACAACGTCTACTTGGTTTTATCTTTGTGGCTTGATATCTTGACTTTACAGTGTGAGTTGTTTCATACACAGAGCGACCGGTAAATGCTACAAAGCTTCGCAGAGGATGTTATAATCACTGGGATGTTGGTAATCTCTGGCTGTTAGATGATCCGTGATCTACTATCATACTAAGTAAACGTGTTCTTATTTTGATGACTTTTCTCGGTAGCATTTATTTATGTTAAAACCAGCTGTTCTTGAGCAATTCGGAAAAGAGCTTTGTGACCTTACCGTCACGTGCCACCTTTTGTACGCACCAAGTTAGAGCCATGGAACAATGAGAAGTATGTGCACTAAACATAATGCTCAAAATTGTATAAAAGAAAAATATCGTCGGATGAGATTACCTCTGTGAAATTCGTGAAATATGGACAGCCCATCAAAAAGTTCACGATGAAAAATATATTTTTCTACAATGAAAGTTTTTGTTTCATTTTGCTCTCTTGTAAACAAAGGTAAGCAGCTTATGATACAAACGTATTCTCACCCATCGACATTGAGTATAAAAAACAATATATTGGTGGTTCGTATAATTTTGTTAACGTAAATCGGAGATAGAGGCAGAATCTGGATTATGCGGTTTGTTAAGCTGGGGTTTCCAGATAAATGAATGTTCCCGAAGTTTACATTAGCTTGTTTCAACATTGACGCAGGCGGACTGTCACACCTGCTGACATTAAAGTTCGATCAACTTATGTGAACTGAGTAGTGGCGTCATTGTCGTTCCAGTGTTGCTAGGAAATAAATTTCGGCAAATTTGTGGGAAATGTACAGTCGGAGTTAAGCGGTATTTAAATTACTCGTATGAATCAGGCAAATACCTAAATGTTTTACCTCTATTCCTATTTCAATTAAACAAAGGGGGTACTTACAATTTGTATACGTAAGTATCCTCTGAAATACTTATACTTAGGCATTGAATTTAAGCATTTAAAGCACAGCTATAAATGTGAGAATAGATAGGAAAAGTATTCAGGTATGCTTTGCGAAATAAATAAGCTATAATAACAATAGGGATGTTGCCTCTCTCTAGGAAAGTGATTTAAATCATGGAAAATTACCATTATTAGCCCAAAATAAATGAATATTTTTACTTAAACCAAGCCCATTCAAAAGAATTTTTTAAATGCATATTTGAATTTTCGCAGTAAAATCACATTTTATTTGAAAGCAAACAATATTTACCATTATCTAATAGGATACAAAGGATATAAATAAAAAATATATCTTACTCATAATCATTTATTAAAAACCAGGCTTACAATATGTATACCTTTTGATGAATAGGTGCCTCAAGTATGCCTCGATTGATGGGCTGCATTCCTTCCATAAATGTGTCCATATCTTCATCACTATCAGAATCACTTTCAGTGTCACTGTCGCTTACAACATTTATTATAAAAGGTTCATCCAAATAAATATCATTTTTTAAACACTCTTCTTCTAATCTTTGCACATGTTTGCAGTGTTGCTTCCACTCATTAACTGAGATGGCATCACAAGCTTCAGATATAAGTCTGGGGATTTCCTAATTTTTGTGGTCAAAATTTTTTTATTTGTCACATTTATCTTCATTGTGCTCCATATTAGTTCTATAGGATTTAGATCACAATGGTAAGGGGGTAAATACAAGCAGCACCTGTGACCATTTTCAGCAAGAATATTTTAAATTTCATATACTGGTTCTGGCTTATTCCTTTGAATTATTTCCAACAATTGTAGTTTTGTCATGTCTTCTCCATATTCAAGTCGGTTTTCAGTGAGCCATAATTGCATGTCCCTTTTTAGTGAATTTGTATTTGGACATTTGTTGAGAGAAATACGGTGATAAGGTGCATTATCCATGATTATAATTAAAGGTTCTTTCAAATTTGGTAAAAGCTTCTCAATTTTCCACTTTTTGAAATTAGTGTTATTCATGTCATCATGGTAGTCACCACTCTTAGAATTTGATTTATATACTAAGAGTGCATTTTTGACAAATCCAGTTTCCCCTCCAGCATGCACAATTTTATGCCGCTGTCCCTTTGATACAGGTTCTAAAACACCATCCATGCCTTCTCCTTGCCAACACTTACCGGATGTGTGGCTTGAGTGAATCATCTAAGTACATAAGAGGCCGAGGATTGGAAGACCTATTATTTTTCACAATTTCAGTTAAACACTTACTTACTTAAAGTTTTTACTAATAGTATAATTATTTAACAAGCATCAACTTAATTTTAAAGAAATTCATCAAAATAAGTCGGTTAATTTATGTTTTAAAAACTGACAATACCAAACTCGTTTGTAAATTTGGTTAAAAGAAATTATCGGAGCTTGGTGACGAGCTTCTCCTTCAAAAAATGACTTCACCATTAGAATAATATACCGGGTGTCACTTTTTATAACTTTCGGCATATTTAACGTACAATATTCTGAATTATCGCAAAAAATATAGCACAACACTCGAAAGTAGTAGACACTGACAGTCGATTGACGTTTCAACATGGCGACTGTAGTTCTGAATTTTGCCATTTCACAAATGAGTTGGTCGAACTGTACTGATGTTGATTTTTGCTGTCCTATTTTCACCACTAGTGTTTTGAGTAATTTGGACCGATTTATGATTAGCGAGAGTCAGAAAAAAATTGTACCCTCAAAAGCTTGTCATCGTTTATAAGTCTACGGGTTCTTCGGTCGACAGAGTCTAACGCTTCAAGCCGATATTTTGCCGAATCATCACAATTATGACTGCAATATTCCATACACAATCGAACCTTTGCTGTATAAAGGTTAAACAGCTGTTCCAAGCTGTGGTATCGGCAGACCTTTGCGATGATTCCAAATGTTTGAAGCCACAAGTGCCATGACTTCTGTCTGTCGGCCGAAGTAGTGGTTCGACGAGACGTTTGTAATCGGTACAAATACTTCTATAACGGAGAGTAGACAAGTTTGAGTTTTGGAACGGTTGAATTTTACAAGACTGGAATCACCCCAGTCGGAAACCCTAAGTAGTGTCAAATCAACTTGTCGGACCATCGACTCTCTTCTGCTGGATCTGGTATGGACTCGTTCGTGCATTAGATATATATATATCTCTCTCTCTATACAACAATGCTGTAATCAGCGTAACCAATAATGCGCTCCGATATAAGGTCATAAATATGCAGAGAGATCAGATCCGCGAGGTACACGAATTGACTATTCTTCTAAAAATCAGATATCTAGTTGCAAAGTCCATACTCTAAAGTTTTGCTTCAAAGAGCTTCATGCAAGATCCGGTCAGATGCCTTGGCCTTTGATCGGATCGGTAGCATCAGATTCTGATATATCCAAGGATGCGGCTATTACCTCGACATGCATCTCCAAGGCCATGCTCCATAGGTGCGTGACAAACACAAGTAAATATCCAGTTGAGCGGCCACCGCGGAAACTATATAGGCTGTCGCTGAGGAGGTCATTGGACTCCAGGTACGTCAGGAATCAATTATAACAAATTATGGAAGTGATTGCAACCAGTTTCTAACAGGCTGGGTCTGCACGACTACTTTTTTTTGGTACAAGACCCTGGGACTTTTCCAGTTCTTAACGGCAGCCGCTTCTAGGCGTGTAGACAGGAGACAACTCGGCGACACAGTGCTTTAAAATCACTGCAGGAGTGCCATCGCAGCCTCTAGCTTTATTCACGTTTTCTTTTTGCAACCAAACGAGTACCTCTTGCCTCTAGCTTGGGACCGAATGGAGGTTACTTGGGTCGGTTTTTTACTTTGCAATGTAAAGGTGAATATTCCGTAAGTTTTTACGTAATATATTCCAAAAGCATTCTCATTTAAAATACTCTTCAGCATATTTTAAAGTAAACTCTAGCATTTATTTAAAAAAAAAATAAGTTACCAACTTAACTACTTAATACATTTCAGTTAGGCATTAGAGATTAAATTTATTACTGTACTAAATAACTACCATCGGTTTTTATTAAACTACGTCTGAACGGCCAAGGCATCATAAGCGTTGTAAAGTTTAATTAATATTTAATGTAGTGTATTATTTGCAAAGTCTAGTGATGACCGCGGTCTTAACCAATTCACTAGTATTTTATGGAATTGTCTTAGAACACTAGCAAAACACAGGATTCTATTACACGTCACCTACGAATTTGTTTTCTCTCCGGCTGTAAAAATACAATATGTTATTAATCATTCTTTCTCTTTGTATACACATTTTTGCTTCCTAACATTCTGTACGTAGAGAAAATAAAACAAACCGCAATAAAACAGGATCGTATCCACAAAGCTGGATGTGCGGCCGCTCGCGGGTTGCGCGGGCCTATCCGCATCCACACCATGAGAGTAATGCCAGGCAATGTGAACTCCGAGTTAAAGTTCTGGGTGGTCAGTTCTACGCAAAATAGATACGTATATTGAAATTCTTAGGGGCCTTTAGTCATCAAACTTGTGCCTCCTAGACTCCTTTTTGTTCCACTGTCACTACATATTTCAGGAAAAATTTATATGTATTGAGGGCATGTGAAACCTTTAACAACTTTACCGGAGAGTTGGACAACGATTTGTTTTGTACCAGTTCAGAAAGGGCAAAGAAGTTGGTTTGTAAAAAGAATTTCTCATAATTATTTATTTTATTTTTAATAAAAGTAGTTACATCTACATAAGCATTGTTAAAAGGTAAATAAATATTATTTAGTTTATTCGTGAAACCTTCTTGTTAGCCACAGTACCTAGTTTTTTAATTTTAAAAAACATACTGTACCGACATAGCTGTAGAAGCTAAGTAAGCTACAAAATAAAAATTAAACAAATAAAGTCGAGAAAAAAGTATCTCAATAAAATGATTCATGACGGATAGAGCCAACTCCGTGTGAAACTTTCACTGTGATGAAATGAAATGAAAATTAGTTTAAAAATCTCGATCTCAAATAAAATTTGATTTCTTCACTAAATTCGTGAGTATTTTGATATGATAAAAAAATTTAATTTAAAGAACGAGACGGGTAATGTTTGCGGTTTTTGACAAGTTCACTATCGAAGTGACTCAGTGCTAGTGAATTGCAAGTGAACAATACTCATTTGTGCACTCTTTTGGTTTTTTCTGAAGCACATCGTGTATTTAGGTTTTATTTACGAATTATAATTTGTACAACAAAAATCCTATTTCAACAAACGGCTATTTCTTGTTTTACAATGAAGTCTTGGATAGTAAAAAACCACCAAAAAGATACGGATATTATTTTTGCGTCTTCTTTTTTGCACATGAAAATGCATTTTCAAACAAAAATGTCATCAGTTCAGACTTTGCAGTATAAATACATTGTGTGCACCTTCGATATTTTGTGTACATGTCATGCGGTTCATTAGACTACGCGTTCAATCAGGCTCGCTACGAGCTACGCCACAGATATTGACATTACAAATGCAAGACGAGAACAACGAGCACAGAGAGCAATACAATCAGGGCGAACAGTTCGTCTCCTTCGCGTTGAGACAGATTGCGTCGTTTAGCATTTTGCAAGTCGAAATCGTTTTCACTCTCTTTCTTTAATAACTTCAAATAATGCTTTGATTAAAAGTAAATATTACGAGAGTGAAATGGTACACTTTGCGTAAGCTTCAAACATTTCCAATTGTACAGTACCCTTAATGGTAGTACGTTTAAATTAAAAATAATTATACATTATAATAAAGCTTTCTAGGTTGAAATCTTTATAACTAACTTCAACAAAACGAAGAAATCTTGTTTAAGTTCAAAGAAAGATTACTCGATTTCTTAAATTGTAATCTCAATAATTATTTTTAGTAACATCAAGTTTGTAGATGTCCGGCCGTTATATGGACAAGTAAACGCAGCAGTAAAATTGGAGTGGAATCCTGTGTGACAGGTGTTCTTCATCAGAGTTACGAATTAACCTCTTGTTTCTCCAGCACTTCACTTTTAAAATGTAAAAATAAAATAAAGCTTTTGGTGCCTTTTGGTTCTAAGTAATCAGAATATTTATATCCCGTTGAAAGCTTCGTCTTGACTTTAGTAGAATATTTTGCAATAAATTATATTTTAAGAATTGAAGTTGAGTCTCGCCCTGCGTTACTCCTGTACCCGCCAACGGGCTCGCAAGGACTCGTTTACAGTTAAATAAGACATTGTTAATTTATATTTTGTATCAGTGCAAGGTCATTACAAAGTTGTAAATAAACTTTAAAGATTGACCAACAGGTTCGGTGGTTGAAGTTGAGATAAATCACAGGTTTTATACATAAACCCCACTTTCGTACATATTTTTAAAATAAATAAGAGAAATATCAGTTACCAAATTAGTTACGCTTGTCTCTAGTCTACAAATCGATTCTCTAGTCTACGAATCGATTCTCTAGTCTACGAATCGATTCTCTAGTCTACGAATCGATCGATGGAGCTTTCTCACGTAAACTACGGTTATTGAGGAATTTTAGACGTGATGGCTTATTTGATAAACTCGTAGTTTGAGAATCTTTAATAAGATACTTGTTACAGTTGACCGTTTAGAGATATAAGAGATACTAAACAAGTTTAACGTGGTGCCAAGTTTTAAGACAAAACAACAAATATGTTGATTTGTAACGAAATTGATTTATGTGATAACATTAAATAATAGCAGTCGCCCCCATCGCACCGCAGCCGGCGTTGTTTTTCAAGTGAGCAACCTTAATATTGGCACAGGAAAAATAGTAATGATATTATTGTGTCCTCATATGAACGAATTTTAATGTCGATTTCACGTCGGATTATTTCTTACGGAATTCATTTCACTTTCATGAAACATTGTATTTGTTAAATGCATTACTAATATGCGTATAAAATGCGTTGTTGTTTTTGTAAATAAATAAATAATGACCCCAGTGAAACACACAAACTGATTGACCCTTAACTTGTCTTTAGAACTACCATACAGTGAACTTGTTACCCAGAATACGAACATACTTATATAAATGAAAACAACCATGGCTCGAGATAAACATCTGTGTTCATCACACGTGGATGCCCCGAACAGGACTCGAACCTAGGACCTCCGATTTCTGAGGCAGTCAAAATTATTCTAGAGTATTGTACGTGCTACGCACCGCACATAACTCTAAGGTCAGCACTTTTTTCACAACATTTGAATTCAATAAAGCTAGGTCAGTTCGTAATCGGCTAGCGAGATAGCACATGCTCATCCATTTCCTTATTTTACCAGTTTATTTGTATCAGTATAAATACATTTAATATATCAAGCTATCAGATTTTTATAAACTATAAACAGTTTGTTTGTAAGCAATCAAAATGTACGTTGCCGTAGTCAGACCATCACTCATATACATTATTATATATTTACAGGTATTTAATGGCAAACTCACTGCCAAATATTTGTATCACACCAGTAATACTAATGGTGAATTATTGAACACAACAGCTTTTCAGTTCGGTTCAAGGAGTAGGATAACCGCCAAATGTTGATATAAATACCGCGTAATTAATGCGTGTATGAATTCAATTAGCGATGTTAATTCTACCATCTTCCAGAAACACAGAATCCTTCTGTTTTTGTAATTACTGATACCAAATAAGATCACGTGAATACTAAACGAACTTTCACTAAATGCTGTGAGAATTTATGACGTGACTCATAAAAATATATTTTTGTAGTTTTATATGTAACGAGACTGTCGCAGAGAAAGCGGCAATCCACGCAGGCTGGACCATGTTGAGTTGCCGCGTGGCATTGATGCGTTTTAGTCAGGTATTGAGACTTGTGAACACGCACCCACACAATGCGGGGGTAAGAATGACGTCTGGAAACATATTACTTATTTTACAAGATGATAATTTGCATGCTACCGGAAATCACTAAAGTTGTTCTAGAACATAATTTCATGGTCACAATTATTACAATAACATTTTATGATAATGCAAATAAAATCAAAAGTAATCGCCGGAATGCGAACTGTGAGACAAGCGGTGTACAGAGCACACACGTGTTGTGCAGGTTTAATGGAGACCGAAATAATTATTTGTGTTAATATATTGTAGCTACGCGACAGGGGGATAAAGCGCAACAAAGACATGGTTAGAAAGTCACAGGGGAATTGCAGATGTTATGACTACGTAACATTACTACTTTAAATATAAGTGCTGGTAACTTGTTGATTGGGAACATCTTAGCTTTTATCTACAGTACTGGAGGCCTGGCAATATTGAATTACTTATTATGATTCACTTCCCTCTAATTTGGTTGAGCTAACAGATGCAGACAAGAATAATTTTGTATAGACATAAAGAGACCTTGTAAATTTATTTTAAATATATACCCGTCAATTTCTTGCCGGTTCTTCTTCACGAAGGTTTCTCCGAACTGGTGGTAGAGTTTTATTTGTCGTCAATAAGAACAAGTAAATATCACTGTTGAGAAATAGTTATTTGAATTTGAATTAGTAAAGGTTTTTGTTTTTTTTAATGATGGTTTAAGTTTTAATTTTATCGAAACAAGTATTGTTTTTAATAATATGTGGAATTTTGTTATATTAATTCAATTTTCTTTAGTTCAAGGACGATTTTGTGATTTTTATTAGTAAGAAAGTTTTGAAATTGAAATCTAATAATTAAATATGTAACCTTTTGAAAACAAAACATTATTTATTTATTCTTGTATACCTTATTTCCAACAGTATAAACACAGACATAAGCTAACATCCATAATTTCAATGTTATTAAGAAGATATGACGGCGGCCGGTCAGACCGCGCGTCACCGATTATGTTACAAGACAAGCACGTCACCAGCGTAGAGCGACTGATACTACCTGCATTTGGTTCCACACAGTGTGGACAAAATTAATGACTGCGTAGGATCCTGCCCAGTCAGCAAATAGAAATGAAAAATCCACGGAAAATGTAGCAGATGTTGGCTTTATTATCTTAATAAGTTATAATTGACTATTGAGTATGTTCTGCTAAAACCATTTTGTACCTGTTCCAATGACTACTGCTGATATACTTTTAATTAGTTGATAAGCATATTTAAGAAGTTAGAATGAAGTTATTGTAAATGATCGACAATTGTACGAAATTAAACATGATAAGAAATTTCAATAAATGTCGATAGATAGCGATAGTTATTTAACTACTGTGTAAGCAGTGCCCGCGCGTATCACTAAAGATGCCAGCTATGCAGCCATCCCTGCGACTCACGCTGGCAACTAGGGGTGACTTTATCTCTCAGAAGAGAGTTACTGCCGCTCGCCGCGCACCGGATCTGTCCAAGATTTATTTCCCGAGACTCAGCAGAAAAATAGCGAAGTGAGCAACATATGCGAAACAAATTATGATTCATGCAAATACTTTCTTAAAGATACATACTTTACACGCTTACGCAGAGATTTGATTTAAGGAAATGGCTGTGTTCCGTATAAAAACATAATACTTTTGTATTTCTGAATTGATCGAGATCTTGATCCGGAATTTATGAATAAAGTTACATTATGAAAAAGCAACATCGAAAGTAATACATGCATGTTTACATGTATATACACCCATGTGTTTTGGCAATAGTTAGTATCACAATAAATGTTTAAGTTGAACCACTATGTTATTAGAAAATATTTATCGGACATACTTTATTTGCATTTTCAGACATTTACAGGTTTTGTTTTAAAACTAATACTTTCTTTTCATGCGTTTAAAGCTTATGTCTTGTTGAAGTCATTTGCATATCTTCAAACAGAGAACACTCATCGGTGCATCGGCACAGAACGATGGAGGAACGGATCTTAAAATCGGTGATAATATTTTGAAAAAATATAGTAGTTAGAATTATATTGGGTCGAACTTAGAATGTAAAAAGAAAGAAGATAAAAGCGTAGGTTTCGAATCTGAACACATTTTTTAACATCTGATGATCCAAATGTATTGTATTGTGAGTACGCCTTGTGAACTACGTTTAATTATTTAGCAAGAACAGTAATTACTGACGGTAAGACGTAAGTAGCTACGTTACTGAAGGAATCGTGAGCGCAGCAAGGGGCCTTGATGAAACTCATTGAAACCTAAATTTTGTAATATTTTCTCTCTCTATCTCTTAACTGATAAAATAGAAAGTGAGAATTTATAAGTACGATCGTCATTAAATCAGCTAATCTGTTGAAACGCGCTCGCCTTTTTATTTCCATTACCCCGCAGTACGGCGCGGTGTCTAATGCCAGCAGAATCATTTGCTAACAATCACATCATGACGCTCGCAATTTGTTTATATTTTATTTTCCACCTATATTTTTTGATATTGATAATTGTTTTGAATACTGTCGATACATTTTATACGCAGATGATTTGAAGATATACCTTACTATTGATAATGAATATGACCAACAGAAACTGCAAAGTGATTTGAACCGTTTACTGTAACACTAACAAACTAGAACTTAGTAACTGAACAAATGTAAATGTATCACCTTTTCAAGAAAAAGAACACCTCGTAAATATACATACTTTTTATGCAATGTCCCACTTGAAAGAGTTACTTCCATCAAAGACCTTGGTGTCATTCTAGACTGTAAACTGACCTGTACACATGTCGAATATATTTGCAATAAAGCATATAGGATGTATAACTTTGTAATGCGCTCTAGTTATAATTTTAAGTTCCCATCTACATATATTCATTTATATAAATCACTAATTCGATCACAACTCGAATATGCCACGATAGTATGGTCCCCTTTCTATTCCAAATACGTAGATAAAATAGAAAAGATACAAAAAAAGTTTTTGAAACGTATACACTTTAAATGTTACCACATTCAATCATCATATATACAGTTACTTGAAAAATATAATTTAATAGACCTCAAATCCAGACGATTACAACTTGAAGCAATGTTTTTGTATGATCTTTGTCGTAACAGATATGACTGTGAGCAAATTATTAGTAATATTTGCTATCGTGTACCAGTCAGATCTCATACTAGATCTTGCCGTGTAAATCAATTATTTTCTCTTCCTTTGTGCCGGACAAATGCAGGAAAGCGCTCACCACTACATCGCCTTACTGACACATACAACAAGTATTTTAATGAGATTGACATTTTTGCGACTCTGCCTAGTGAATTTAGATTATCTGTTATTCGTAAATTAAATGGACCTAACTTAAACTCATAAAACTTTATTATTCTCAAATATATAAAAAATCCCTAATATACAAGCAATTAAAAACTACGCCAATTTACAAATATTTAGTAAGACTGCCAATCAAACTTCTCACTCGTACTATACTCACTGTTCACCCACTTTATCTATGTATTTATTTATTTTTATTTATTTGTAAATATTTATATATATTTAAATAATTATTTGTAATTATATGTGTGTGTATATATATAAATATATATTTATTTGTCTCCATAAATATACATACTCAGTAACTAAAAAATGTAATGAATATGTACTGCTCTCTTCCTACTTGTACCGATACTAAATTAATTTTGTTTATTCAATCCGTGGTTAACGGTATTGGTGTCACGATTATATATAAATGTTTGTACTATAAAATTGTAACCTTTATTGTGATACTGTTTGTTGACCTCAATAAATGGAAAAAAAAAATATTTTGTGCCCTATTTAATTCACCGCTATTGAGACAAAACTAATTATAGATCACTATTATAGTTCTACAATTTATTGTCACTTCAGAGGATGAGGACGTAATCGACGTAATGCAGCAAATAAAACGGACTTAAACATCAGCCAAAGTAGTATGCAAGTCAAACTATTATATAAATACTGTTTAATTGACATACGAAATTAGTGTGCTGTAATATATGTCTTGAATCCTTGCGCTTAGTTTCTTTTTTTTTTTTTTTTTTTTTTTGCTGCCGAAGCACCCTCTCTCGGGAGGGAGGTGGAAGCTTCGTCATGAATACCTCCGCAGCCGTCTGCGGCGTTATGTGGGACTCACCAAAGTGGCACCTACCCACTAAAAACCACCCAAGTGGCTGTAGCATGGGAATGCTGTCAGCCTTCATCGGAGCGACACCCGGGTTGGGAGGTGGGCGCGCAAGCATGGACCCGCTAGCGGGTCACCCGCTGAGAATACTTAATCACTTAAGGTGCAAATGACATTTATATATTGTTGATTAAACGGCCTGGGCAGCCTTAAGCTGGTCCAGATTGGCCGAAAGTTGATCGGGGGGATCCGAGAGTGCATTTCTCGGTCTACGGACTTTGTACCTCGACGGCATGGACGGAGCAGTATAAGCTACTGTCTCGCGTATAAGGGGGTTAGGGTGCTCTTCGGATCGCTTAAAATAAGCGGTGGAGAGCGTCCTAAGGTGTTGTTGTATGGTAGGCAGTTCGAGATCTCTGTGCAAGTCTGCGTTTCGCACGTACCACGGAGCATCCGTGGCCCGGCGGCAGAAGAGATTCTGGACTACCTGTAGTTTATACATATCGGAGGGTTTAGCATGTGCAAATATTGGGGCGGCGTACGTCATGACTGGTCTCACGCAAACCTTAAAAAGCGTTCGCTTGTTCCTAAGAGACATTTTACTGTGCCGGCCTAACATACTGTTAAGTCGACCCATGTACAGACGGGCGAGTTTGGTAACTCGGAGAATGTGTGGACGGAATGAAAGCGTACGATCGAGCGTTACGCCTAGGTACTTGGTGGTGAGTGCCCACGGGATGGGCGTACCTAGCATTCGGATGTGGGGGTCGTAGGGACGACGGCGTTTATGATCGAAGCGCATCGCAGAGCTTTTCTCTGGATTTACATCGATACGCCATTTTTTAAACCAAGCTCCGAGGTCAGGTGGTCCGAGGGTGCGATCTTTAAGGTAGGAGCCGACTAGTTTGACTAGTCGGTCGGGCAAGCCTGTGTTGTGAAGCTTGAAAATTAGCCCTGCGTGCCAGACTTTGTCAAAAGCCTTGGCTACGTCAAAGAAGACCGCGACTGTTTTCAGTCGTCTGGGGTAGAAGCCGTCGAGTATGTACTCGACGATTCGGTGAACTTGCTGAGGGCACGAGTGTTTGGCTCGAAAGCCGAATTGGTGGGGGATAATGAGGGGGTCACCGTCCGCTGGGAACAGGTGGTCCTTCATTCGAGCTAGTATGACTCTCTCGAGAAGTTTGGCCATTGCCTTGAGTAGACTGATGGGTCTGTGATTAGCCGGGTTATTCAAAGGTTTACCCGGCTTGGGAATGCCTATGACTATAGCTTCTTTCCAAGCTTTTGGAAAGTAGCTTAGGTCAAAGCAAGCGTTGAAGATAATCGCAAGTAAGGTAAGCACCTGCCGAGGCAGCTGCTTAAGTGCTTGGTTGGAAATTCCATCCGCACCCGGGGCCTTCTTGGATTGCTGTTTCCTAATGATGAGTAGGATTTCATCGTTAGAAACTGTGATGGGGTCAGCGGTGACTGGACGGGAGTCTTTGCGATCGACTTCGTCTTCCACCGCCTGGATGTGAGCTGGGTCTGTGGGTTGGGTACTCGGGGAGCATTGTGAAGCAATGCTATCGGCGAAGCATTCAGCTTTTTCGTCGTCCTCGAAGGCGGTAGTGCCATCGGGACGAGATAACGGAGGGTGTAAGTACGGGCGTCTAGTCGGAGGGCTCTCGCCATCCTATAGTACGCCGTGTGGGACGAGGAAATATTAATCATAAGATCGTTCCTTTGAACGTCTCTGTAATCCGCGACGGTACGTTTAACTTTACGTTGAAGCTGATTGGCGATTTGCCTGTAGGCGGGTGTGGGGTATTTTCTGGCTCTGCGGAGAGCGGCGTTTTTAGCTTTAATTAGGTTGCTAATGTCCAAGGGAAGCTTGGGCTTGCCATGCTTAGCAACCTTTAGATTCTCACTGATAGCCGAGTTGATGGCGGTAGTGAGAGTATCGACTATCGAGTCGACTTTATCCGTGCTATCGAGATAGTCGGATGAAATCGCAAGTGGGCAGTCTGGGGCTTCAAAAGCCGAAGACAGGGTGTGTTTGAAACCTTCCCAATTGGTATAGGTTTTCGGAGCAGGAGGGTCGTTCTGGGGTCCTAATATAAGAGACACCGGACGGTGGTCTGAGCCTAAGTCGTCTAGCGGCTGTATGGTCTTGAGGTCAAGACTGATACCCTTGACGATGGCAAAGTCAAGGATATCAGGAGAATGAAGCGGGTTATCCGGATAATGAGTTGGTGTGACCGGAGAAATGACATCCAGATCGAGTGACTTCGTGATGTCTAGTAATTTAACACCAGTGGGTGTGGTCGACAAGCATGTCCAGTCAGTATGTTTGCAATTGAAATCGCCGAACATAATGACGGATTGCCCCAGTTCGAGTAAGGCCTCGAAGTCACAACGAAGGGGCGGTGTACCACTAGGTATATAGACTGAGGCCAAGACTATGGTCCTGTGACCTGTCATAGCCAGCCTACATACTGTGGCCTCCATGTTGGTGAGTGGAGGCGTGGGAATTGGAGTGCAGTGAAAACTTCTCTTGTAGTAAATGGCAGTGCCGCCTCGTTGGACCGAGGCGGGCCTGTCATCACGCACAAGAGAGTATTTAGGAATGTTAAGACCCCTGATGTGCTGGGGTTTTAAAAATGTCTCCTGAACAAGGATTAACTCGGGCTCTATGTTCTTAATGAACAGTTTGAGCTCCGGGAGTTGGTTGATTAGACCTCGGGTGTTAAAGGAGATCAGGGATAAACCCCTGGGTTTGGTGCGACCAGTCGTGGCGCTGGGTGGATTATTTATTGTATTCATTATAAATTATAAAATTTACAATGTTTTTAAGAGAGATTCGTACTGGATGATTACCATCAGACGATCTCTAGGAGTGCGAGCGGCGCGCAGTTTACCTGCGCACTGTGAAATTTGATTCATATCTACGCCCTGCATAGTATCAAATATTAGTTGAAGATCCTCAGCCATCGAAGGCTGAGGGGAGGATTTTGGGCCTGCTGATGGAGCAGGGCAGGTTTGAGCAGCCGGACGCTGTCTCCAGGCAAGCACTGGAGTGGGCGTGGGCTGGGCGGGCTTAACTGCCGGGGAATCCCGGTGGCGCAGCGGCGGAAAGTTACAGTAACTATTAAGGGGCGGGGCCTGTCTGGGTGCCGCCTTCTTAATAGTTGGTCTGATGGTCTTGGGTGCACGAGGGCAGCCCCTGTAATTAGCTGTGTGGCCGGATTGGCCACACAGCACACATGAGGGTGGAGTTGTACACTCAGGAGTGCGGTTGCACTCCTTCGTGAAGTGCGGCTCCAGGCACTTTACGCACCTGGGGCTGGCGGTACATTGACGCGCTGCGTGCCCGTACAGTTGACATCTATGACATTGTGAGGGATAGCCACGGCGGTGTGGCGTCTCTACGGAGATTCCAGAGAGGCCGCAGATAGTGCGGGCCTCGCGGAAGAAATCTCGCGATTTTGGTGTGTTGGTCAGTATGACCAAGGCCAAGGGAAAGCGGCGGCCGTTTTTGCTGTGCATCTTGTGCACAGCTTCGGCGGGAAAGCCTTGGGCTATAATATCCTCAAGGATGATCTCGTTCGAAAACTCAAACGGGACTCCCCGTAGGATGGCTTTAATCTTACGCTCTTCTGGGAGAGCGTAAGTGTGGTATGGGATATTATTGTTTGTTAGGATCCTAGTGAGGTTCCTAAAGTCGTCAATGGAGGGGACTGTTATCTTAACGGACTCCGAGAGGTTCGTTGCCGTTAAGTAGTTAACTTTGTTGTTTGAGCATAAGCTCGAGACTAAAGGCCATTTGGCCTTTTCCCGTAGGAACACGGGGGGAGGGGTCTTCGCTTTCGCGAGGACGGGAGCGCAGCGCGATGCTGGCTTGGTGGTGGCGGCGGTTGAGCCGACTGGGGGAGTCACGTTGAGTGACATGAGGGGGACGGGGGAGGGGGGCGGCTGTGTCGCCGGGCAGGCGGTTGGTGTCGGCGACACCGGCCTGGAGTTGGGTGTTGGAGACACCCGGGATTTCTTATTCCGCTTGGAGCGGCGCTCTACGAGCGTAAAGGTGACGGTAGGCTCGGGTGAGCCGGTGAGGGTGTCCGCTTGGGATGCGGACTCGTCGCTGCTGCTAGACGCAGTGCGCTTGGAGGGGCGGGCGGCTGATGAGGCCGAGGTTGATGAAGCCGTCGAGGTGGCGTCCGAGAAGTCGCACTCCATTTCACTGGAGGCGGAGGAAGGGGGAGCGCTGTGAGGCAGCGAAGTCGTGGCCTGAGAAGCCGGGGCCTGAAGGGCCAGTGGGGCCAACAAGGTGGCGAATTCGGGCGAGAGAGCACAAAGCATTCGGAGGAATGCATGTGCTTCGAAGGGGGCGCCTGAAGCGGCTACGCCATCCACGAATTGCTTCGCAAGCTCAGCATGAGCTTGCGAAGCCATTGCGTACGGCGGGGGAGGGAATTGGGAGCTAACAAATATATTGAATATATAAATGTATAATTTATGAACAACCTAGCACAAAACCTAACTAAGCCTCCCTACCGGCGGTAGGGGGGGTCGGGACGGCCGCAGCGGTGCCCCTAACTCGGACAGCGCTGGTTCCGTCACCCTGGGTAAGGCCCAGTGCAATGGGATCGGGACTTCCGGTTTGTTGTTTGCCTGAAGGGCGAAATTGTGCGCACCGGGGCAACGCCGACTGGTTTCGTTGGCACCGTTACGCGTATCCACCAGCCCACGAAGTCTTGAACTCGGCGAACTTACTCCTCGAAGAACACCTGGAACGTCGAAGCCCGTCGACGTAGCTCACGTTCGACGAGACACGAAGACGGTTAGCAAGCCACTAATCGCCGTGAAAACGGCGTTTGAAATTTAAAACGGAAACGTCAATGAAATAACAGTACGGTAACGACCTTATGAAATTTGATTGCTCGATTAGCGCGGGGGCTAAGGGAGCGGGGAGGCGTCTACGATTGACGTGCGCTCGAGAACGCACGCAAACCGAGACTCGTTGCGCTTAGTTTCATTTCAGGACGCAGCTTGACCTGCTGGCAGCGAGCGAGGCCGGCAGCACAGCGCCGAGTGGGCTCAGCGGACCTCGCTGCTGACGACCGCTATCGTCTGTGCTACAGGTACCGGTGCATTCCGCGACTTCCTGACTTAGTTAACACTTTGAGGATTTAGATATGGAAAAAGCGTTGCAATGTTATTTATAATAAAGAGATTCTTCTAAAAATGTGTAATACTGAGGCTATTTCGGTGTTTCTATTACAATACGCACTTAGATTACTCTTCCTCGCCAGGCCTGGATATAACTGATTTACGATTGTTGTGATTATATATATTTATTTTTTCGTCAAAAAGCGACTGAACTTGAACAATTAGAACAGAAAATATTTGAATACCTCGACCTGCACAAGTTAATTCATAGAATTTGACAAATTCGTAGGTGTACTATAGTAAAAAACACCCAAAAGTAGACCTGTTTTTATACACATATATGATCATAAAGGTCCGTTCTGATACTACTGTAACATCAATGTGCAAACATGTATACTAGGATTGAACTCTTCAATGAATTACCTGTGAATAAAAAGAATTAATAATAAACAAACAAATGAAAACGTCATATTAAACTATGGTCATCTAAAGCTAAACCAAAAATGTTCTTATAAAAATGTGATCACTCGAGCGTTTTGGCGTCTGAGACGTAACGCTGCAAGCGTGCTGTGTAAACAAGATGGATTGTCTGCAAGGCGAATACGCGACGGTGAAGTGGATCGCGTGCGTCGAACATCTTCGCCTTATGCATTGCAATGGGGGAGTTTAATTTTGAAATTGGGTAGAAAGACATCGATGGCATCTCACAAAAGAAACGAACTAATATTTTTTCATTATGATTCATTTAATTTCAAGGATTTATTATTTTTTGTGTATTTTTGGTATCAATAATTCAATGTTGATAAAGTGGTAATCATTACGTGCCACATTGACAAAGTCATTCCAGAAGCCCGACATGTAGTTTGATCTAGTATTACTGAACAATATTCCAGACGCGGACGACTCCAGCAGGACTTGCTGCTTCTGCAGTTGGAATTTCAGTCGGCTTCCTCCGCATGCTTTAATTATTTACTTATATCATTACATTACACTTTAAATGGAAACATCTTTGACGTAAGGAAAGCTTTGATATCAAGTTTATGTTCCTTAGTAAATATTTATTTTGATTAAAATGCTAAAACAAAAGCAGCTGCGAACCCTTTCTCGTTAACCACAAAATTCTCAGCCCCCCCCCCCCCCCCCGCCACAGGCTCGAAGCCGAAGTTATAGGAAAATGTTCCTAGTTTACACGCGAACGAGACTGGGAAATCGATATAAAGTAGTGAAATTTAATTTTGTAAACAAATTTAGAGCTGCTTCATTCAAGGGTTGCAATTATATATAGACACTAAGAATTAATCAAGTTTCATGAATGTTTATCAAACACAAATTTAATTTTCATAGACCTTAATCTCAAACTCGTATGTGTAGCAAGAACAAATCCAAATTAAATTAATAATATAATAACAATAATAATAAATCCCAGACACACACACCAACTGTATGGCGCCGAAGTAAGCAGAGCTTGTGTTATAATAATAATACTTTATTTCGGACATTGGATGGAACCCAGAATAAACATACATATATAAATACAACAACCATGACCCGAGACCAAATATCTGTTGTTTAGCACACGTATGAATGCCTCGGCCAGGACTCGACCTTGGGTCCTTCGGCTTATGAGGCTAAGGTACTTACCACTACACCACTTGGTCGTCGAGTAAATAAATAATAAAAATCCTATATTATAAAAACAGAAGTTGACCGCATAATGAATGGCATCTGAATTTAAATAAATCTTTTGTAGGAGTTTTATGCTAGAACATTCCCAACTTTGCGACTTCAAATTGTGTTCCAGATATTAACACAACAAAAGCTGGTGACTCGCGGACGGAAAACATCTGTCTGGTTTAATGTTAAAGATTCTTTGACAGGTTTAAGGAAAATGTTGGAAACTACCTTTTGTACAAACAGAAGCTTTGTTTTATAAATATGGATATATACAAATTGACAATAGAAAAAAAGAGAATGAAAAAGTTTCGCGAAAAGAACACAATGCCTGAATCATTTGGATGTAGGGAAAACTCGCCAAGAGGCTGGTGGAATAGGCTATTTGACTAATTTTCCAAACCCATCTCACATTGTTTTGTGATGAATACAACTGATGTCAAATACGCTTGCTCTAGCAATGTGGCGTCGAGACTGGCCTGTGACATCACGCAGTGGCGGCAACTATTATCAGAATAAAATATGTACTTGCCTGTTACGTTATTAAACACATAGCCAATCAAAACCGTTTAGTGTTTAGATGTTCCAACTCAAAATGGATAAGATTTTTTTTGTATTTTTTATGTAAAATTAATTATTTGTTGATTTTATTTTTGTTTTATACAGGAATGACCTCCATCTGGACAAAAACTATCGAGCGTCTATTCAGGAACTTGGCTGAGCACAATAGTTTGCAGTAACTTTAGCTCTGTGTGCAGTTCAATTATTTTGATAAAATAGAATTAATAGGTTTATCCCCTACCCTCACACGCCGGACCCTACTGTATTGGTCTCGAGCGCACAGAATTTAAACCTCTAGATGAATAATGCGACCTCCGCCTGCCTGCGCATCCAACCAATCAAAGGACTTTTGTATTTCGTTTTTGCACGGAGTTCAATATATCATTTGGTTGGTACATTCTATATTAATGTTATTTAACTCAGTTTGCATAAAATCGTTCATGTTTTATAAGTTCTATATAAATAAACAAGTTTTTTGCAACTTAGTTCAATAAAGTAAATCATGTCAAAATAAAAAGAAAACAAATTATTATCAAAATGTATGCTATATAATATTTTTTTTTTTCTAACAAGCACACAACATTATCTAGCCCAAATTAAGTACCATTAAAGAACTTGTGTTATGGATACTAGACAACGGATAAATAAACTTAAGAAATATATAAACACACATAGATATTTTTTTAAATGTATAAATATTAGAAATAAACTTAAATAAACGTAAATACACATCCATGACTAGAAAGCAAATATAATAAATATCTGCCCCTACCAGGTTCGAACCCGGGACCTCTGGCATGGAAGGCAAGGCTACTTACCTCCACACCAAACAGGCCGTCGATATAATGTATCTAGATATATATATATAGATATTTGGGTAAAAAATGTAAGATTTTACAGTTTCGAAGTACATTCTTAAAATGTTAGAATCCAAGAAATGTTATAGAGACGTCCTCATAATTGCCTCGAACACGTTACAAGTCTCGTATTGTTTGCTATGCATTTCTTGAAACTAAACTATATAATATTTTACCTTAAAGACTACATAACATTTGTTTACTGCTAAAACTAGAATGGTTGTAAACATCTGGATTCAATCATTAGAATAAATAGTATTATTGAAAATATATTTTATCACAATTATTTGTGTGTGTTTGCAATTGGATACGATAAGGACAGTGTTTTTATCTTTTGATGTATATGCTTAATGTCTCTAAAGAAACTACTTCAATTGATACTGAAAAATTAGGTCGCAAAACCTTGGTGAATTTCGAAGGGGTGCGGCAAAACAATACATTTATTCTGTACTTTTAATCAGTCTTCATATTTTTAACTTACATTTAACTAACTAAAGATGACGCATATTATTTATCTTAGTATTTAAAAAAACCATAGGAAAATGTTTAATCATTATGAGATCTAGTATTTTATTTCAAAGATGCTTGTAAGATAAACGTGAAATCAACTCTGTTTGGCATATTAACAATCTTTTCTAAACTGTGTGCATCTTGTTCTTGGATATCCTCTTCTAAAGATTTCTCTGGCGAGGCCTCAGTCTATGACGTCTTATATTTCTTGGACCCTAAGTCGATGTATATTCTGGGATAAAAATATCATATAATACACACAAACCTAAAATAAAACTTCATCACTTACGCTGTAAGCCCCGGCGCCCGACCACAACCTCCCTCCCGGCGCGGCGATGGCTACTGCTGACTCACGAGAATACTTGGATCCTCAAAGCATTGCGTAAGAACATTAAAAAAATAAATAGGCACAAAATTAAGTTATCTGGGTTTAAAAACACCGTAATACCCTATTGGGGTTAATTAATGCAGTTTATTACGCTTCGCATACATTCTTCCTTCATTACATAATATCTACGTTACTATCTGCACACAACACAAACACTCAAACAAATCCCCGGCTGTTCCTTTTTTTGGTCCGCCCCATTTCCATAAACCAGACCGCGCCATCTGCTGACGTTTGACTTAATACTTTACTGAAAAATGTGTTACAATGTTTACCATTTAGTGTGCAAAATGGCGGATGAAACTACAATTTACAGTTAATTTGGATTTTATTTTTAAAATAAGAGAATTTTATATATTTACACTACAATAATGGTTGTTCGGGGTTTATATAATCATAAAAAAGCGTGTTTTATGCGCAACGATAATTTTTTGACTCTCCTTAGGTGTTGTAATTTGAAAATTATATTGGTACATGTATAAGTGATGTAGGCACACATTACACCATTCCCCCTTTTTTTTTAAATTTAAAACGAGGTGTTTTTCCTTAAACTTACAATTAAAACTTTTTCACTAAACATAAATTTGTAAAGTAACAGTGCATGCGTACTCAAACTCGTCATTAAATATCATCACCTAAGTCGCAGTTAACACACACTTCAAGCAATAAAAATAAGTATAGGATCCCCGTGTGCGAGTTACAATACACAGTAATAAAATCAGTTTCTGAATAAATTGAAACATTAATCTTAAACCTTATAATAATATTAAGTCGTTTCATATTAAATTGGCGTTTTGCGAGGGAGAAATATAAAGTCAACATTTAAAAAATTTAATATATTTATTTAATGAAAGTATGTACCATTGCTATCTATGCACTTTTGCCATCTTATATGTAGTTTATCAATCCGTTTACTAAAAAAAACCATTCGGATGGGAATCAATAATATCTTTGAAGGCGCTTTGGACTGCCCCATCGGTGTTGAATTTCTTCCCTTGCAAGAAGTTATCCAAATTTCGAAAAAAATGGTAGTCTGTTGGAGCAAGGTCCGGGGAGTACGGTGGATGTCTTAGACGTTCTAATTGAAGCTCCTCTAATTTGGTAGCCGTCTGTTGTGCAGTGTGTGGTCTAGCATTGTCCTGAAGCAGCAGTGGCCAAGAGCGATTGACCAGCCTCGCTTGTTTAGCAGCTAGCTTTTCCATCATGGTTTGCAGTTGCTGACAATAGACATCCAGGCCAGATTTATGAAAGCTGTAGTGAACGACACCGGCACTAGTCCACTAAACGCTCACAAGTAACTTTTTTTGTGTCAATTTTCGCTTTGGGATTTGGCTGGTTTGCCAGGGTTCAACCATTGCGATGAGCGTTTTTTAAATCCTTCAATTATTGTGCCGGTTGAGTAATGTAACGCAGCAGTCTACGCGCGTTTGTCAATTTGCTGCACTCAATTCATGAGGTACCCACCTCTTTTAAGCTTTTTCGCCTTCCCATTATTTGATATTGATCCACATCAATATGTAATCAAGTGGATTAAAACAGTTTTGTCACTAACACCGCAGCCTACAGCTAACTCGGACGTGGTTTGCGATGGATCCGCTTCCACAATAGCCTTCAATTCTTCATAATCAACTTTGGTCTCCAGCCGTCCACGGGGCTTGTTCTGCAGGTCGAAATTTCCAGAACGAAAACTTTGAAACCAAAAACGCACTGTGTTTTCTTTTGCGACACCGCCGCCATACACAGCATTAATACTTCGAGCCATTTCTGCAGCACAGGTGCCACGGTGGAACTTGTACTCGTAAATAACGCGATGTTTCAAGTTTTCCATTTTGTAAACTAAGTGACGTAAAGAAAAAACCAAAAGAGGAAAAGACAAATGAATTACGGTTTTCGAAACACAAATTGTAATTGGAATTATTAACCAAAGAGGAGATAATACAGATCAAAGTGTCCAGTACGACAAAACGCCAATTTCATATTATGTAAGGAACTAATATGATAGTATGAAGAGTTTTGAGAATAACAACTTTTTAAATATGTATCAATCAAATATTAAACACATTCATATGAACATAATTTTTTTTATCGTTACACATACTAAAGAATGACAATGATAAATAATAATAATAATAATAAATCCTCAGACAAACATACCAACTGTATGGCCTCAAAGAGCAGACTTTGTGTTATGGATGACCATACAGCGAACTGGAAGGGGAACCCAGAATAAACATACATATATACATACATATGTACATACAAACAACCATGACCCGAGAACAAATATCTATGTTCATCACACAAATGAATGCCCTGGCCAGGAATCGAACCTGGGACCACTACGCTACTCCGTCGTCTGATTTTGTTCTAAAATGCTATATAACCTGATGTTACAAATATATCTAAATCATAGTATCTTATCATTTATTACTCTAGGTACATATTTTTAAAACTACTGCACATTACATAAAGCTGTACATAATGCCACAGTTCTCGGACCGAGCCTGATTCGACTCTTTATGCATCGAAATGTTGTAACACTTTCATGCCATTTTATACCTTGACACCTAAACTGGATTAAAATGATTGATTTCAGAATTAAGATAAGAAACTATAAAAAGAATAAGATAAGAAAAAATGAAAGGTATGCAAAGAAGAAATAAAACTGATACTAAATCAAAACACATTGCAAGATATAACTTTTGCATGACATATTTTGTTAGTAATCGTGCGCAGGTAAAAGTGATTAAGCTTATTTTAACGAAAATGCGTAACATTTGACCAACCTCCATAAGACCTCATAAAGTATTATTATTGTCAAGTTCTTGTTGGTTGAACTGTCTTATCAATGATTTCAATCATGTCATCAAGAATGCATAGAAGCCTGTAGAGTGGGTCATTCCCGATTATGTAACAAACTTCGTCAGAAATATTCAAATTATTTTCCCAAATATCTAAATTTACAGAAAAGTGACCTTTTGTGTGTTAGCAATTGCTTTTCAGGCCGGCCGGTGCCTAACTTTTTTGTTTTATTAAGTAGGTTCGTCAACATTTCATGAACCGGGGCTCCTCATTTTTAGTTTTATCATTATTCATGATGATAATATATGTGCACTTTATAATATTTAAACATAAGATTATACATAAGTATTAAAAGACCTTCTCATTTGTGTTAATGTGAGAAATTCTCATTCCTTAAAAGCGCAGTAAAAATGATAAGTATTTGGTACGTCACTGTATACTTTAAGATACATAAAATTATATTCTCGAAGACAAAAAATTGAACAATGGAATAAATAAATGGTTAAATTGGACGATTTATTCCGGTGTTCCCCATTACATTTATATGATATAAATTGTACTAAGAATACATTTTAAATGAATAATCAAATTAAGCAACTAATAAATCTCACTCGTATGGAGAAACGTGACGCGCGGTCGCGGCCAAGTGCCAAACTGCAAACTGCTGACTCTACTTCTAAAGAAACTCGTGGTTTCTCTTGCTTAGCAAACTCCAAGTCCTGAATGTCTTTGAATGTCAAGTAATTTATATTTTTCAATAAGGGAAACAGTTTTTTTACTGATTATGAAATAATACGTAGATGTCATGGAAAATTAAAAAGATATTATTTCAAATGGTAAAATTCACCAGGTATTTATATAAAACCTTTTATTTTTTACAAGTTATTATTACAAATGTTTGATCGCTATTATTTGCTAACTTCATCTATGGAGTTTTTTGTAAAAATCTTAATTGCGAGGTAACATGTTAAATGGTAGTAATTTCATAACTGGCACGACCTTACAAGCCAAAGAGTTAATTTTAAAGTAATAGATATATGAGAACAAAATCTTCGCTTTTTCTAAAAAGGTAAATGTTGCAGGTGGCAACCAATAGTAGCAACTGTCATCGAGTAGAGTTAGTTTATTACTGGTCTTTTATAAATAAGTTACAATAATTTAATGATTTAATATCGGACGCGCGAAATAAACATCCAAAATCGTGGTAAGAATCCCGTAAATTCATTAAATTATAGTGAAAATAACCGCGATAGTTTAAAACAGTCAAAAAAGTTACAATAAGTATTACATACACATAAATGACACGTAGTTTGTATACATTACAGTTGATTGGTCATTATCATAATAAATACAATCAAATTTTAATAAAAATATCAACTCAAAAAGCAAATAATCATCCTTTAAAATATACGATCAAAAAAAGTTTTCTAAATGTTTTTTTAACTCAAGCGAATAAAATATATTTGCAACAGATATTGCTTTGAACTCAACTAGTATGTCGAAATATATAAAAAGAACCCATTATTATAATTAAAAAAATTTAAACAATAACAATTATTTTTTCTGGGACTCTTCAATAAAAATTTGTTGCTTATTTAAGGAAAATTAGGAGTATATGGGTTATTTACGTCACTATAGTTTCACAACTTGAACAATACACTAACAGCACTTTATGGACAAACGCTATATAGACTCTTGAGGCTCCATACACGAGGCTTCTTGAGGCTTTTGTAGCCATAATATGGATGCGTAAAGCTCCTGCTGTTCGACAGCCTGTCTGCAGCATGAGCCAGAATATTGGTACTGCCAAAAGGCAGCGCTGGAAGGCTCGCCAAGCACTGAGGGTCGTTCGGAAGCTTAGATTCTTATAAAAGGAAGCTTGTTCAATGCGTAACGATCATTTATTGACTATCCCGCGGACTTATGACTAGTACCTTATATAGGTACATAAAGTTGGTGATGTAGGTACACACTACAACACAACTATCTAAAAAGTGGAGATAAGATTACGAATAAATGAATTTGAATTTGAAAAAAAAGGATATATAATACCTATGGGTTCCATGGACTTCGACACAGTGCATGGGTCAGGAAGTCATATAAAATCAGGAGAATCACAAATCCAAATTCAAACATTTATTTCTCAACATTGACCATTACTTCTTCTTATTAATGCCAAATAAAACATGACTCTACCACCAGTTCGAAAAGGGCCAATGGCTTATCCCTAGTTTCATTTAACGCCTTTAGTTTTAAGCCATAGTACAAACTTTCTGAGCTCAAGCTGTTCCTTCAGAACAAAGAGCCAGACTTACTGCTTCTCCAAGAGACGTTCCTCACTTCAAACCGCTCCAGGGGATTCGAATTCCCAAAATACGCGTTTACTCGTAACGACAGGCCCACCGCCGACGATCTCGCCAGCACAGCTGTTTACTATAAAAGAAGTTTCCATTGCTCTCCTCTTCCTTCCTCTCCTCTTCTCAACATGGAAGCCACTGTGTGTAGGTTGGCTATGACAATTCATCCGACCGTCATCATAGCTTTAATCTACAAACCTAGTAGCGACAGACCTATCCGTAGCGACTTTGAGGCCATTCTCGTGCTCGGCCAACCAGTCATTATGTTCGGGGACTTCAACTCCAAACATACTGACTGGACGTGCCTATCGACTAACACCAGCGGTGTCGCGCTCCTTATCATCACTGAGCCACTCGACTTAGACGTCATTTTTCTCGTCACTACCACTTATTATCCCGACAACCCAAACCACTCTCCTGACATCCTCGATTTTGCGATAGTAAAGCGTTTCAACCTCGATCTCAGGTCTATCGAACCGCTCGATGATCTAGGCTCCATTCGCCGCCCCGTCTCCCTCGTACTAGGACCGCCTAATGACAACGTAACGCATCAAAAATACATTAGTTTCGGCCTTAAAGGACCCGAACTCTCCGCTCGCGATCTCGCCCGACTGTCTATAGACTTATTATTCGATTCCCAAGCTCTATTCCACACCCACCTATAGATTAGCTGCGAATCAGCTACAACGCAAAGTTAGGTCTTGCCTCGCGGATCTCCGAGACGCTCAGATGAGCGATTGAATTAGAAATCAGAAAAATCAGAAAGCAGATTAATGATTATCTCCCTGTCCCACCAAGCGTACTGTAGAATGGCCCAAGCCTTACGCGTAGACGCCACCTCTCACGTTCCTCCTCTAACTCGTCCCGACGGCACTACCGCAGTCGAAGACAAAGAGAAAGCCGAATGCTTCGCTGACGCTCCACATCCAGGCGGTGAAGGACGAAGTCCTCCGCAAAGACTCTCTTTCCATCACCGCCGACCCCTCCCAGTGTCTAATGATGAAATCTCTCTTCTCATTAGAAGTCATAAGTTCAAAAAGGCTTTGGGTGTGGAATGGAATTTCCAACCACGCACTTAAGCACCTGCCTCAACAAGTGCTTACCTTACTAGCTGTCATCTTCAATGCCTGCTTTGACCTCAGCTACTTTCCAAAAGCTTAGAAAGAAGCTACAGTCATAGGCATTCCCAAGCCGGGTAAACCTCTGAATATCCCGGCTAATCACAGACCCATTAGCCTCCTGAAGGCCATGGTTAAACTTCTCGAGAGATTCATACTCTGTCGAATGCGGAACCATCTGTTTCCTACGGATGGCGATCCCCGCATCATTCCCCATCAGTTTGGCTTTCGCGCTAAGCACGCTCAGCAAGTCCATCGCGTCGTCGAGTACATACTCGACGGCTTCTATTCGCGGTGTAATAAAACGGTCGCAGTTTTCTTTGACGTATCCAAGGCTTTCGATAGAGTCTGGCACAGCGGCCTCGTTTATAAACTCTATAAAATAGGCTTACCGGATCGCCTGGTCAGAATAATCGCTTCCTATCTCAAAGATGGTACGTTTTGTTTTAGACGTGAAGGCACGTTTTAGGGGCCTGGTCCCATAAAAGCTGGAGTCCCTTAAGGCGCAGTCCTCGCCCCTCTGTTGTACACCGTGTACATAAAAGACATTCCCATCCCGCCGAAAGGCGTCGAACTCGCCCTCTTTGTAGACGACACCGCCCTTTACACCAAAGACCGCTGTGTCCCGCACCTCATCACCAGACTCCAAAAAGCCGTAAACGCCCTTGGTGTATGGTTTCAAAAATGGCGCATCGATGTGAATCCAGACAAGAGTTCTGCGATTCGCTTCAACCACAAACGCCAACGTCGTGCCAACGATCCCCATGTTCAAATGCTAGGTATTCCCATCCCCTGGAAGCAAATGCTAAATAAGGCGTCACCCTAGACCGGACACTTTCTTTCAAGCCACACATCGATTAAGTATCGAAACTCGACCGCCTCTACTTAGGCCGACTAAATAATATGTTAGATAGACATAGTAAAATGTCTTTTCGTTACAAATGAAAGCTCTTTAAGACCTGCGTTAGACTCGTCATGATTTATGCCTCGCCAATCTTTGCCCACGCCAAACCCTCCCTCCTGCACAAACTGCAGGTAGTTAAAAGTCTCTTCTGCTGCATGGCCACAAACGCACCTTGGTACGTGCGTAACGCGGACCTGCACAGAGATCTTGAACTACCTTCATTGCAACAGCACCTCAAAGTGCTCCGAAACCCACCCCAACCCTTTAGTTCGAGATACAATCTCGTATGCTAGCCCTGTCCTTGATTCGAAATTTAAAGTCCTAGCGACTTAGGATTGCGCAAGCGTACGTAGCCACCTAGCTGACAGACGATCTCTTAGCCTTTCTGGCCGCAAATTCTAATTCTTATTCAAATTTTAACTCGAATTAAATAAATTCTTTTTCATTTTGAGCACCTTCAATGCTATGAATTCACCTTCAGTGCTATGTAACTCCCAGCGGGTTACCTTTTTCTCCAATTGGTCGTCGTTTCAGATGAAGGATGTGAGGCAAAAGATTGCCAGAGTCATTCAGGGGTTTTTTTAGTGGGTAGTGGCTCTGGTTGGCTCGGAGCGAGTCCCACATAACTCCGTATCGCGCGCGGCGGGGTATGCATAAGAGCATTTTTTTTGTCCTCCTGCTCCTGCAAAAAATAATTAAAAAACCAGTTCGGAAAAACCTACGTAAAGAATAACTGGCAAGATACTTCGATTCTATCGGTAGTACTGGTATGTCGCTCGCAGCTCATACGTCAAACTATTTCTACACTTGCAGGTTAACCTTATTTAGTTTATAGTAAAATAAAACGCAAAATTTGCATTTAATAAACTTATTAACTTCATTTAAGCCTTCAAATAAACAAACAAACCGCAGATTAAAAGATTCGTTATTTTAGAACAAGTAAAGTACACTTCCGCAGATAATAGGTCTTTACCTATGAAACTGCCATTTTGCCGTACTGGCCATTTCAAATGAAAATATTTTTTTTTTTGACTGATAATTCTAATTTCAAATTAATTTTATTTGAGAAACATGGAATTCTTTTTCTGAAATCGTCATTTGTTTAATAGTTAGTGTTTTGTTTTCAACGCATTCGAACATTTTTCGTCATCATGGATAAGTTAAAAATTCGAGTAATTATGGAGTATGAGTACCGTCGTGGCAGCAAAGTGGCACAAGCGGCACGCAACATCAACGACGTTTACGGAGCGAACACTACAAACGAACGCACCACCCGTTGTTGGTTTACCCGCTTCCGTTCTGGAAATTTTGACCTGAAAAATGAACCCCGTGGTCGTCCGAAAACTTTGGTCAACAATGACGAATTAAAGGAAATTGTGGAAGCTGATGAAACTCAATCCACGGCTGAATTAGCAGCAGCTTTCGACGTTAGCATCAAAACAATATTGGTCAATTTGCGTCAAATTGGCAAGGTAAAAATGCTTGACAAATGGGTACCCCACGAACTCAATGACCGCCAGCGCGAAGTACGCGTGGAGACGTGCCTTGCACTGCAGGCATACAAATGAAGGAATTCTGAACCGCATTGTTACTTGTGACGAGAAATGGATCCTGTTTGACAATCGTAAGCGCTCAGCAAGTTGGCTGGACCCTGGTTCAGCACCCAAACAATGCCCTAAACGAAAACTTACCCCTAGAAAAGTGATGGTCACTGTTTGGTGGTCTAACGCGGGTGTAATTCATCACAGCTTCTTGCCAAACGGGACAAGCATTACTGCAGATGTGTACTGTTTGCCTATTTAACATGCCCTATTTCTGACACCCCTCCAAATTATTGGCACTCTTAACTATTCTCACAAAAATAAGAAAACGGTATTATTTCATAATCTGTGCTCTGTAGAAAAAAAATCTTTGGTCAATGGTCTTTATAAATTGGCAACACTAAACTTCAGAAAATTTAAACATCTGTCAAACTTTAAAACTTCATTCGAGTCGTAACGAGTTTTCTGTTACGTGGATGGTTTCTAAAGATTTTGTTAAGGTAAGTGGCTCCCTGTTTCTTTTGTATATATGGGAATTATTGTAATTGTTCATGATTCTCTATATGTTTATAACTCTGTATGAACAAATCTACGTATTTTTGGTGATATTTAGCAGTTTCGTCTGCTAGTTTTAAATTTATTACGATGACAATAATTGGTGTGTTAAGCAAACCTGATTCTAATTTATTGGCACAATGCCAATAATTTGGATTTTGTTATCATATATTTTATTGCATCTTGTATCGTATTTTCATAAAGGTATAACCCATTTTCCTCATCCATTTATTTAAATTTCTGTTTTTTTTTAAGATTTCCAAATGTTAGCCCCATGCCAATAGTGAAAAATCTAAATATTGACACCAATGCTAGTAATTGGTTAAAGCATGCCAATAATTGGTTTTAGGTGAACATTGAAGATGAAGCCAAAGAAACCTACTAAGAAACCAGCTAAAAAACATGCCGAAGGAGGAGTGCAACGACGAAAAAAGTATACAGAAGAAAACATCCAAAATGCCTTACAGGCAATACGAAGTGGTATGAGTAAGAAACTTGCTTCGAAAACATACATGGTGCCAAGATCAACGTTGCAGTTTAGGACAAAGTTCCCTGGTAAGAAACTTCGTCCTGGTCCATCAACTGCCTTAACAATGTCTGAAGAACTAAGTCTGAAGAACTGGTTGATAGATTGTAGCAAAAAAGGGTTTCCAAAGAGGAAAGACGATCTTATTGCCAGTGTTGCTGATTTTTTTAAGAAAAGCTGTCGGCCTAGTCCATTCAAAAATGGAATACCGGGCGAAAAATGGTACAAGCTTTTTTTAGCTCGCCATCCAGATATCTCCATCAGGACTCCAGAGGCAGTAACTTCCTCAAGCGCAACAGTCGCCGAAGATGATATTAAAAATTGGTTTAGGGACATAGAAAAATATCTCCTTGACAATAATTTAACAGAGGTCAGGAACGATTCTAAGCGAGTTTACAATGGCGACGAGACCAATTTCCTTTTATGTCCAAAAAGTGGGGTAGTATTAGCGGCAAAAGGAGATAAAAACGTATATGAGATTGATCATGCGCCTGCTAAACATCTCTTACTGTGCTATTTACATTTGGTGCTGATGGCAGAGTTACTCCACCACTTGTAATTTTCCCATTGAAACGTTTGCCAAGTGACTTGCGCTCTAAAATACCTCCCGATTGGGGAATAGGGCTCTCAGATAATGGATGGATGAAGAGTGAAATCTTTAAGTCCTACATTGAAAATGTACTTTATCCACATTTAATAGCAAATGGCATAGAGTTTCCTATTATATTTTATGTTGATGGACACAAAACTCATTTGACTTATGAAGTCAGTGAGCTTTGTTCTAAGTTGAATATCATTCTTATAGCTTTATATCCAAATTGTACGAGGATTTTGCAACCAGCAGATGTTTCAGCATTTAAACCTCTAAAATTGGGTTGGCAAAAAACTGTTCTTGAATGGCGTCGAAATCATCCGTCGCAAGCCCTGACAAAACAAGAGTTCGTTCCACTGTTAAAGAAAACTATTGATGAGAGCATTAGCTCTACAACAATAATAAATGGGTTTAGAGCCACTGGATTATATCCTTTTGACAAAGATGCCGTGGATTACACAAAATGTTTATGTAAAAAGAAAGTTCCAAACATGCAATTTGAAGGTGGAATAAATGATGTGGCTGATTTATCTGACATTAAAATGACTTTAAAAGATTTTAAGTCAGTTATAAATACACAAACATTCCGAATGCTCGAAGAGGGACAGGGTAAAAACGTTGACGAAGATTTAAAGAAGGTCTACGATTTTTTAACGGGGAATCAAAGTTTACAGAAAGAGTTAAAAGACTCTGATAATGATAATACACAGCATAATCTAACAAACACTAATTTTGAAGCTTTTGATATAGAAAATATGAATATGCTGATTTCTGATGATTTTGAAAATGAAATTGTTATACCGCATCATTCTGGACAAGATATCGATACCCAACATTTTGAGCCCCATGTCTTAGAAATTACTCATACCGCACAGATTCATAATAGTAATAATATTAAAGAAAGATCTGATGTTTGCCAAGCTGCATTTCATGAATATTCTCACGAAGTGAACATACCTAAACAATCTGCTAATTATGACAAAATCGAAGTGATTTCTATTGTAGAAAAGCCTCAATTATCGTGTCCTCCAAGAGAACATTTAAAACGTATTAATCTCAATGATGTTCTTGTTTTGCCTAAAACACCCCAACGTAAAGGAATCAGCAATAAAAAGAAAACACCGTTTGTGCTGACGTCAGCGGCATGGCAAGAGCTAGAAATAAATAAAAAAAGGGAAGAGGAAGAAAAAGAGGAAGGAGTAAGAAAAAGAAAAGAAGAAAGGGAGCGAAAGAAGATAGAAAAATCTCAAATAAAAAAAGAAGGCAATAAAACTAAATTTAAGAAAGTAATAAAGAAATATAGTGATGATTCTAACACTGTGATGACACAACCTAGCAGTTCCACAAATATAATTATAGATACTCCAAAAACAAGAGACAGAAATGATGAGGTAGAAAGTCAAAGTGTTCTTGATAATAAGACTGATAGTGAACTAGTAGATTACGTACCGAAAAGTTTTAACCAAAGAAGAACTAGCAAGGTTTATACAACTGAAGATCTAGAAAAGATTCTATCCGAAATGAATGACAATAAGTAATAGAAAAAAAATTTAATTAGTTACCTAATTATCGACTGATTACACCTAAATGTTTTGATTTGATTAATTTTAGAAGATTTATAGAAAACTGAGTTACCGAGATGGTTTTGTTTCTAATTTTGTATTTTAATAGGTGATTGTTAAGAGTAAACAGTTTGTTTCGTTAACAATGGTTTTATTTTGTTGAAATGATCATCCCTCAACTTTGTAGGTAACCGTGGGAAAACCCATTATTTAGTCCTAGTTACCTCTTCGAGAATTTAACAGGATCTAGGCTTTTCAGTGGGCTGTAAAGTACCTACTACCTTAATGCCAATAATAAGATTAAATGATTCCTGATATTGTCACTGGTATGCCAGTAATTGGTTGAATATGTGCCAACAATATGTTGAAAGGTGACAATAAATGGCCTAAAGGTCTATTTTGAAAAAAAAATGTTTAAATGCCATAAAGTTTAACAAATGCAGGATTTATTTTTATTTTATATCATCCTCACAACATATAGGTTAATTTGAATGCATAAACAACAGTTTCTGAAGGAAATATTTACATTTTCTGAGAGGTTTGTTTGATCATACTGCTTAAAGTGCCAATAATTGGGTGGTTTACCCTATTTTTTATTTCTATTAATCAAAATAATCACCCATGCAATCAATGCATCTTTGCCAACGCCTTGGTAGCTTATTGATGCCTTTCTTGAAGAAATCAGCTGGACGGGAGGCAACAAATTCTTCAAAGGCATTTTGTACTGCCTCTCGGGTATTGAATTTTTTTCCCGCCAAGAAGTTATCCAAATTCTGGAAAAAGTAGAAGTCTGTAGGCGCAAGGTCTGGTGAGTACGGCGGATGACGGAGAACTTCCAACCCCAACTCTTGTAGCTTGGAGACCGTCTGCTGTGCAGTATGAGGTCGCGCGTTGTCGTGCAGGAGCAGTGGAGCCGAACGATTGACCAAAGCTGGTTGGAGACGTGCGAGCTTCTCCATCATTGTGTTCAGTTCTTCACAGTACACATCTGCAGTAATGCTTGTCCCGTTCGGCAAGAAGCTGTGATGAATTACATCCGCGTTAGACCACCAAACAGTGACCATCACTTTTCTAGGGGTAAGTTTTCGTTTAGGGCATTGTTTGGGTGCTGAACCAGGGTCCAACCAACTTGCTGAGCGCTTACGATTGTCAAACAGGATCCATTTCTCGTCACAAGTAACAATGCGGTTCAGAATTCCTTCATTTGTATGCCTGCTGAGCAGTGCAAGGCACGTCTCCACGCGTACTTCGCGCTGGCGGTCATTGAGTTCGTGGGGTACCCATTTGTCAAGCTTTTTTACCTTGCCAATTTGACGCAAATGGACCAATATTGTTTTGATGCTAACGTCGAAAGCTGCTGCTAATTCAGCCGTGGAGCAGCTTCCACAATTGCCTTTAATTCGTCATTGTCGACCAAAGTTTTCGGACGACCACGGGGTTCATTTTTCAGGTCAAAATTTCAAGAACGGAAGCGGGTAAACCAATAACGGGTGGTGCGTTCGTTTGTAGTGTTCGCTCCGTAAACGTCGTTGATGTTGCGCGCCGCTTGTGCCGCTTTGCTGCCACGACGGTACTCATACTCCATAATTACTCGAATTTTTAACTTATCCATGATGACGAAAAATGTTCGAATGCGTTGAAAACAAAGCACTAACTATTAAACAAATGACGATTTTAGAAAAAGAATTCCATGTTTGTCAAATAAAATTAATTTGAAATTAGAAATATCTGTCAAAAAAAAAATATTTTCATTTGAAATGGCCAGTACGGCAAAACGGCAGTTTCATAGGTAAAGACCTATTATTAGGAAACCTGTGATTTATCTGAAAATCACTGTTTTGAATTTAGAGTGTATATGGTGGAACTATAGTATCAGGTACATAACTTTGGATTCATAACTTGTTCGCTTAGCGTAACTGACAAGTGAGGACGCGCACGTCGTGATGGCGTGACATACACAGGAACTTGTCATCAACAGTAGCCGGCCGATTTATCCTTTCACTCCACTGGCTCACATTCCCTTTGAACTGGAACACGCTGACATAGTTTTTGTGGCGGTTCGAATAGCAAGGGCTGCAGCACCGCCGCTTGCCGCCGATAAAGTGAAGGGTACTTTGCAGGAAACATTTTACTGAGGCTTGATTATGAAGTTAATATATAGTACTACTTTATTTTATGACGTTATATACATCAACTGTGAGTTTAACAATGCGCATTCTATATTATTTCATTCACGTAGTATTTATAAATATACAGGGAGACTAAATTAATTTTTTGAAAAAAATTACCAATATCATGATCGGGCGCCAAGGTCCTATACAATGGCCACCAAGATCGCCAGATTTAAACCCGTTGGATTTTTTTATTGGAGCTGTCTGAAGGACCTTGTCTACGCGACAGAAGTAAATACAATAGAAAATCGGGTACAGACTATAAGATAGGGTATGCATAAGAGCGAGCGGCTCTCGCTCCGATCGCCACGCGGTGCGGACGTGCAAGACCCAGTTCTCCGTTGATCGGTCCCTTCCCGCCATTCCGTGGCGCTCAGTCTACTGACGTCACAGTCTAGCGTGTTGATTCCGTGCTACGGTTTTCAAGGTCTTTCTACTCCGTCTGAGTGCTTTCGAAGTGAGATTTTTCTTTGCGACTAAGCCCCTTAGTCTTCAAAGTGCTGTGCTAAGTTGTGTTGTGCTTGTGCTGAGTGCAGTGTTGTGCCCAGCGTAAGTAGTCTGGTTTCAGTGCAAAGGATACTTAACGGTGACAACGAATTTGTACTGAACCAGTCCTTTTTATTTTTATTTATTTCTCTTCTCTATTTTATTTATTTTTCTCCTATTTTCATATTTATTTTTATCATATTTGTGTGTTTTCGTGTGTACTTGTCCTTTCTGTCGGTAAAGGTTGACCCTAACGCGGTCAACTCTTTACCTGCGTACCCTTTTTTAGGTTTCTAGGTAGCGGCCTTCGGCGTACTACGGTTAGTTTTAAGTTATTCTCCCCAGCCCCCCTACCGCTGGTAGGGAGGTTTGCCGCTAGGGTTCGCTAGGTTTTTATTTAGGAATCCTAGGCATTTTTTTCGGTTTCGGCGGCACCGCTATATATTACAAAAGAGGCTTCCACTGCTGTCCTCTCCCTACTCCTCCTCTCCTCAACATGGAAGCCACTGTGTGTAGATTGGCTATGACTGGTCATCCGACCATCATCATAGCTTCAATCTACATACCTAGTGGTACCAGACCAATCCACAGCGACTTTGAGGCCATTCTCGCCCTCGGCCATTCAGTCATTATGTTCGGAGACTTTAACTCCAAACATACTGACTGGACGTGCCTATCGACTAACACCAGCGGTATCGCTCTCCTCGACATCACTAACTCCCTTGACCTAGACGTCATATCCCCCATCACTCACACTCACTATCCCAACAACCCGTCCTACTCTCCTGACATCCTCGACTTTGCAATTATCAAGCGAATCAATCTTGATCTAAGGTCTATCGAACCGCTCGATGACCTAGGCTCCGACCATCGCCCCGTTTCCCTCGTGCTAGGACCGCCGAACGATAACGTCTCATCTCCTAAAACCTTTACCAACTGGAAAGGTTTTAAAAATACGTTAGTTTCAGCCTTAGAGGCTCCGAACTCTCCACTCGCGATCTCTCCCGAACAATTAGATAGCCCGGATAAAATCGATTCATTAGTAAATTCTCTCACTGATGCTATCAACTCAGCCATCAGTGACAACGAAAAGGTTGCTAAGCAAGGCAAACCCACGCTTCCCTTAGCCGTTAGCAATCTTATTAAAGCTAAAAACGCGGCTCTCCGGAGAGCCAAGAAATATCCCACGCCCGCCTATAGAACAGCTGCGAATCAGCTTCAACGTAAAGTTAGGTCTTGCCTCGCGGAACTCCGAGACGCTCAGATGAACGATCTCATGGCGAATATCTCTCCGTCCCACCAAGCGTACTATAGCATGGCCCGAGCCTTACGCGTAGACACCGCCTCTCACGTTCCTCCTCTCACTCGTCCCGATGGCACTACTGCCTTCGAAGTCGAAGAGAAAGCCGAATGCTTCGCCGACAGCATTGCCGCCCAATGCTCGCCCAGCACGCAACCTGCTTATCCCTCACACATCCAGGCGGTGGAGGACGAAGTCCTTCGCAGAGACTCTCTCCCCATCACCGCCGACCCTGTCACAGTCTCTAATGACGAAATCTTGCTTCTCATTAGAAATCAAAAGTCCAAAAAGGCTCCGGGTGCGGATGGAATTTCCAACCACGCACTTAAGCACCTACTTCAACAGATGCTTACCTTGTTAGCTATCATTTTCAATGCCTGCTTCGACCATAGCTACTTTCCAAAAGCTTGGAAAGAAGCGACAGTCATAGGCATTCCCAAGCCGGGCAAACCTCTGAACGTCCCGGCTAATCACAGACCCATCAGCCTCCTCAAGGCAATGTCTAAACTTCTCGAGAGAGTCATACTCTCTCGAATGCGGAACCATCTGTTTCCAACGGATGGCGATCCTCTCATTATTCCCCATCAGTTCGGCTTTCGCGCTAAACACTCCTGCCCTCAGCAAGTCCACCGAATCGTCGAGTATATACTTGACGGTTTCTATCCGCGTCGTTATAAAACAGTCGCGGTTTTCTTTGACGTAGCCAAGGCTTTCGATAAAGTCTGGCACAGCGGTCTCGTTTATAAACTCTACAAGATAGGCTTACCGGATCGCCTAGTCAGGTTAATAGCGTCGTTTCTCAAAGACCGTACGTTTCGATTTAAACACGAAGGCACGCTTTCTGCACCTCGTCCCATAAAGGCTGGAGTCCCTCAAGGCTCAGTCCTCGCCCCTCTGCTGTACACCGTGTACACCAACGACATTCCCATCCCGCCGAAAGGCGTCGAACTCGCCCTTTTTGCTGACGACACCGCACTCTATACCAGGGGCCACAGTGTTCGGCACCTTGTAACCAGACTCCAAAGGGCCGTAAACGCCCTTGGTTTATGGTTTCAAGAATGGCGCATCGATGTGAACCCTGAAAAGAGTTCTGCGATGCGCTTTGACCACAAACGCCGCCGTCCCGATGGCGATCCCCACGTTCGAATGTTAGGCATTCCCATCCCCTGGAAGCGCAGTACTAAATACTTAGGCGTCACATTAGATCCGACGCTTTCTTTCAAGCCACACGTCGAAAGAGTTTCGAAACTCGCTCGTCACTATTTAGTCCGCCTAAATAGCATGTTAGGTAGAAAAAGTAAAATGTCCTTCAGAAACAAACGTACACTTTACAAGGTCTGCGTTAGACCCGTCATGACGTATGCCTCGCCAATCTTTGCCCACGCCAAACCCTCCCTCCTGCACAAACTGCAGGTAGTTCAAAACCTCTTTTGCCGCCGGGCCACAAACGCACCGTGGTAAGTGCGTAACGCGGACTTGCATAGAGATCTTGAACTGCCTACAGTACAACAACATCTCAAAACACTCTCTGAAGCGTTTTTCAAACGCTCCGAAACCCATCCCAATCCTCTAGTTCGTGATTCAGTCTCATATACTACTCCTGTGTTAGACTCGAAGTTCAAAGTCGCTAGGCCTAGAAATGCGCAAACGTACTCATCCACCAGACTGTCACGCGATCTCGAGGCCCTTCTGGCCGCAAATTCTAGTTCTAACGTAAATTCTAATTCTAACGTAAATCCTAATTCTAACGTAAATGCGAATTAACTCAATTTTATTTTGCAATTTTTTAATTTTTGTTTTAATTATTGATTTTCATTTTGAGCACCTTCAGTGCTATGTATTAACCTTCAGTGCTTTGAGCACCTTCAGTGCTATGTAAACCCAGCGGGTGACCCCTTCTGGGCCCCGCTAGCGCGGCCTCTTTCTCCAATTGGCCGTCGCTCAGATGAAGGCTGAGTGGCAAAAATGCACGAGCCGACAGGGGGTTTTTAGTGGGTATGGTCCTGGTAGGCGTCGGGACGAGTCCCACATAACTTTGGAATCGCGCCAGAGTATGCGTCAGGGCATTTTTATCCTCCTGCCCTTCCCGCGGAGGGGAACAAAAAAAAAAAAAGAGCGAACCGCAGATATTTTGTGCATTTGTTATAAAAAATAAAGAGTTTCATGTTTTATTTTTTGTTTTATTTACAACTATTTTTGAACTTTTGAACTCGAATAACACATACAGAGTAGCTTAATTTTGCCATTACTTTATTTCAACGAAATCTCAATTATCGACCCTTCAGTTTTAAATTTCACATAAAAAAATAATAAATTTTTATACCATTATCGAAAGGCCAGTAACCAAGTAATTTTTTTGTGATTGTCATGTTTCATTCAATGCATTTTTTTTACGCTGTGACCTGTCAAAGCCATTTTAATTATTTCTTTGTAAAACTCCCTTTTTGATCAGTTGAAACATAATATTTTTATTTTTTAGAAAATAATAATTATTCGTTTAGATGCTACAAATATTCATGAGTATTTAAAAAAAAACCACAGTTTAGAAGAGTCATCATTTTTTTTTAATGAAAAAGGATTAGACTTTTGCTTTCAATCTCACCTGATCGAAAGTGACGGTGAAGACGAAGGTGTTACACGTCTATCCACGAGATACCTATTCACTCGCGCTTGAAAGAACTAGGACTATAGTTTTCTGGAAAAACAGACGCAGGCAGTTCATTCCACACCTTGGCGACCCGCACCAAAAAGGAACTATCGAAACGTTTGGTTCGACTTCTTGGGATATCTACCATGAAGGGATGGAAGGTCTGTCTGCGTCTAGTAGTCCAATGCAAGAAGGGTGTGGGTTCAACCTGATCAAAAAGAGCATTCGCGCACTCTCCAAAGTGTAATCTGCAGAAGACTGCTAAACTGGCAACTTTCCGACGATGGTCGAGGCTTTGCAGTTTTTTGGTGGTGAGGTCAAAGTTGTTCATAATTTTTCGGGCTCTTCGGTCAACGGCGTTCATCGCTTCTAGTTGGTACTTTGCAGAACCATCCCAAAGGTGGCTACAGTACTCCATATAAGATCGAACTTGAGATGTGCACGAATTAAGTAGCCGTTCAGGGCTGGGGTACCGTCGGACCTTCGAGATGATTCCCAACTTCTTTGAAGCAGTTTGAGTCATGGACACAATTTGTTGCCCGAAATTAAGTTGGGACGATATAGTTACGCCCAGAAGCCCTAGGTTGTCGGTTAAGGGTACAGAAACTGCTCTTTTTGGCGGAGAATAAACAAGCCTGTCCTTTTGACAGGTTAAATTTGATCAAGTTGGACTCGCCCCAACCGAACACTTTCTTCAAGGCCAAATCAACCCGCTCAATCATGGACTCTCTCAAAGCCCGGATTTATTGAGGACTCGCTCGCGCATTGGACATGTATCTCTCTACGACGGTGCTGTCATCAGCCTAACCAATAATGCCTGGGGTTAGCAGGTCTTTAATGTGCAGCAAGAATAACGTTACAGAGAGAACAGATCCCTGAGGTACCCCGGCATTGCCATTAGGTCAGAAGAGCAGCCGTCTAAGACTACTCGAATTGACCTTTCACTGAGAAAATCAGATATCCAGTCGCAGAGCCCTCTAGGTATTCCGTATGCTAGAAGCTTACTCAAGAGACCATCATGCCAGACCCTATCAAAAGCCTTGGAAATGTCTAAGGATACAGCTATAGCTTCACCGTGACATTCCAAGGCTTCGCTCCATAAGTGAGCATACGCAAGAAGATCTCCAAACGAGCGTCCACTGTGAAAACCATATTGGTTATCACTAAGGAGCTCGTTGGATTCAAGGTATGCCAGAAGACGATTGTTCAATACACGCTCCATAACTTTGCAAAGTATGGAGGTGATTGTAATAGGTCGATAGTTGATAGGATCCGCCGGGCTTCCCTTTTTTGGTACTGGTTGCACTTTAGCCAGCTTCCAGGATTTACGGACCTTTCCGGATTCCTGAGAGAGTCGATACAGGCGCGTTAGAATGGGATACAACTCGGCTGCGCAGTATTTTAACACAACTGCAGGTATGCCATCGGGGCCGCTGGCCTAATTCACGTCCTTTTTGCGAATATGAACGGTACCCATTTTTGGTCCGAGCTGAGGTAACTGGGGTGAGCCTTGACCTTGACTATTTAGACGTGAACAGTCTGCAAAAAGATTAGCAGAAAGGTCTGCTTTCTCTTATGTGGTGAAGACCAGTGAACCGTCAGGCTTTCTCAGAGGTGGCAGCGATGGGCGACAGAAGTTCGACTCAACCGACTTTGCTTCCTAAAGGGTATGACCCTATCTTGTCTCCGATGTGGGTAATGTGGTCAAAGCGAGCTTTTCTGATCACCTTTTTGCAAGACTTGGCGGCAGTATGTATCTTTTCTTCAGTTCATGCTAATCCATGGCTTAACTTCTGCGAGCGCCAGCACACTTGTTACAGCATCAGCGCAGCACTATGGATTGGTTGATGTAAAACACGTCTGCCGTCACGTCTGAGTTAAGGAAAACTTAAAAGCCTCTCTTTCAGCGTGGTCATTCCTGATACGGGTATAGCCATTGCCCGTGATGAGCGTTAAAATCCCCCAGGAACACCAACTGCGCTTAGGAAAAACGTTGCCGAACCTAATCTGCTGCATCGCTGAGATACTCCGTGAGCCTCGTTGTCTCCCGATCTCTGCTATGTGACCGGTATATACTGGGGTAGACCAATTGGTCAAGGCCGGTATCGATGTGAACCCACATGACGGAAAAGTCCAGGCATACATGCACCTCCCGGCGTTCGGGTAGAAATTGGACTCCAGTAATCACCCTGGGTAACTAAGGTATGCCGAGTCTGAGGATTACAGATCTGCGTCTCCGTTAGGAAGATTAGGTGAGGCCTCTCTATCTCAAGGTAGTGGTGGACATCGTCGAGATTTGAGTGCATTCTTCTGATGTTACAGAAGTGCACTTTAAGAGAGAGGAAGTGCAACTGCTGTAAAACCTTACTCTTCTTTTGATTTTTCATATTGTGTGAGTGAATAGAGAGGAGGACAGAAGTTGAGTAAAGCGCAGCAAATGGAACCAAGCAACTCGCAATAAACAACGCACCGATGGGGAACTCGCTTGGAGACTGCGGGGTCACCCGAACCCCCTGGGGATTGTCATCGAGTCCTCTCTAACCAGTTGCCAGCTGGCACGATGAAGCCTCCCGGGATATTTCGCTAGGTGGAGGGGCAGACTTTCGCATGTTGCTAGCACACTACTTGGGCCCCCTACTACCTGCTGTCGGCCAGCGGTGCACCGTTGCTTCGGATCCTGCTACCCTCAAAAACCCGGCGAGCTGAAGACAGTTCTCTGCACGATTACTCAGACCCACCCTCCTCAATGGCTACACTAAACATCATGCCGGAACACGACCAAGTCACTTGGCGGCATGGCTTTGTTTGGTGAGTGGTGACAAGCCACAGCCGAAGCCTACAACCAGAAGATATTGCTTGTTTAGCACCACCCAGGGACCACGTACAAGGCATCGAGGGCTAAACCTTGCGGAAGCGAGCAGTTCCAATCCCCAAAATGGATTCGATAGATATTAGATAAAGGAAAATTTTGATATGTTGTAGAACATGACACAACCTATCCGCAGCATTAAGATTATCCTTCATTATAAAGACACCTTGTGTAAATGTTACTTTCTAATACTTTCCTTTTAACTTCCTCCTTATAAGCTCACATAATTGCTGCTCGTCATTTTCTAAGGAAAAGGTTTTAAAGGTTTCATATAAAATGTTCTGCGGGTCCAAATACCGCTGCTGAGTTCGAGTCTTACTTTGTCATGTTACTAGTTAAAAAGTTAATCCAAAGCGCGATCTCTTCGTTAGAATGCATCGTAGTGGTGTCAATTGTCAATTCAAAACATTGGAATCATATAACATGACGTTTACTTCCACCTCAATCGCTGAATCCACGAATAATATCAAATTTGAAATTGGAAATTGAACTTGATTTAAAGCCTCCATTTCAAAGGGCTCACGCATACGTGCACGAATTACCATCTTCTTTACATATCCTACAAAATTTTTCCCGCAGCTTTGCTCGTGCATTTCTTGGGAACACTGATTTTTCTGGTTTAAAGAGAACGTATGAAGTTAATCTTCAAAATGTATGTGTATATTGATATTTCATTAAGGATAAATTTGTTTACAATGACAATGAGGTATCAGACCAATAGAACTACACTTGCGAGTTTTAATTTGGAATCACTTCATCGCGGGTTGCTCAAGACAAAGTTTTACCACTTAAATGTCATACTATATCTTCTGTTGCATCATTTGAAAGGGACTTTTGAAAGCTTTCAACTTCTTTCAATATAATAGATAGAACCGGTATCACTATTTGTTTTCCTTCCCCCTAAGATTCAGCGCCCAACTAATATCAAGACTCTCCTCTCTACTTACATCCCCAAGATTTTAATTATATTATGTAAATTCATTCATCGATTTAATATTAGCCTTTGATTGACATTGTTAGTGAGTATTTTGTTTAATATATATTATTATTATTGTTTAAAAAATTTTTCTTTTCCTTTCGGTAAGTTAGTTTAGTTTAGTTTGAGCATGTATTATACCATATAAATATTTACTCATTCTTATTAGTTTAAGTTATTGTACGTGTGTTTTATTTTGTTTTAGCCTATAATATATCCCATTGCAAAACGGAATATATTTTTTGGCAATTTTTATTTTATTTTTTGTACTTTGTCCCACAAATACGCGACACTGGCAAAAATAGCCCGCCACACCAATCGCGGCTGATTGCCGTTTTTCAATTAACTAACTAACTAACTAGAGAAAAAAAAATCATTCCATGTCACAAAACGTAAAAACAAAGACATCAATTTTCATAACAAAAAAACCATATCGTTCGAGAGTTCTAAAACCCTATAAAAAGTGAACTTTTACGAAATTGGTATTCAGTCCTAAATTTCAAAATGGATACCACACCTGCAGAAGCCTCTCAAATCGTTGTCATTATCCGGCAAGGCTTGTCTCAGCATGCCATTGCTCGACAACTTCATTTGAGCCAGTCTTGTGCCTTTTAGGTGTGGAAGAGGTTCAGAGAGACTGGTAACTTAGTCCGAAGACTAGGATAAGGACGACAATGATGCACTTTGGTGCAAGATGACCGATTTATTGTCACCACTTCTCGTCGCAATCGACACCTGACCGGTGTGGGCGTCCAGAAACAGCTCAGAGAAGTTCAAAGGAAGGCGTTAGCGAGTGGACAGTGAGACGAAAACTTAAAAAGCAAACTTGACCCCAAAAACGCCAGCCACTGGACTCAAATTGTCCCCAACTCACCGAGAAGCCCGGTTACAGATTGCTCGTAAACACTCAAATCGGGATATGGAGCCATGGAGCCAAATTTTGTTCTCAGACGAAACCAGAATGTGCCTGCATGGTAGCGACCGTCGACAAAGAGTCTTCAGAAAACCTCGGGAACGATTTGCACAATGCTGTATTACAGAAACAGTGGTATACGGGGGTAGATCCTGTATGATGTGGGCGGACATTTCTATTGCAGCTAAAACGGAGCTGGTTTTCATACCTGGTAGAGGTCGGAAAGGGGGGCTAACCCCAGAAAGATACACCAACAACATTCTGCTAACCCATGTGCTCCGCTACGCCGGATTTATTGGCGAAAATTTCAAGTTAATGCATGATAATGCTCGCTGCCACACCGCTGCCGTCCTAGCAAGTTGGGATTGCTACAATAGACTGGCCAGCCCACAGTCTTGACTTAAACCCTATAGAACATTTTTGGGACGAGCTGAAAAGGCGGGTACGAGGAAGAAGACCAGCTCCAGCAGCTATAGAAGAACTCAAAACAGATTTAATCGAAGAGTGGCAAGAAATCCCACATGATTCCATCAGGAAACTCATTCGGTCGTTGAACCGAATGAAGTTGACAACACAAAATTTCTTGGCATAAATATTGACAACAATTTACATTGGAAATATCATATACAGTACGTATGTAATAGGCTTAACAGTTATGTTTATGTATAATCTGTCAACAGTACTGACTGCTTACCATGGCTACAGAGCGTCAATACTAAGGTATGGGTTGCTAATTTGGGGAGACTCAGTGGAAATACGCAAATGTTTTATAGCGCAAAAAAAATGCATAAGAGCAATGTTAGGAAAGGAGCCTTACGAACCATGCAGACCACTATTTAATTCATTACATACAATGACGTTGCCTTATATGTACATCTTGGAGGCAGCCATGTTTGTGAAGTGTAAGCCTCATTATTTCACTCGTGCCAGAGATGTCATGAGAGCAACACGCCATGCAGACAGGTTGATATATAATGATATGTCGTGGCTGGAACTGTATCAACGACAGTGTTATGCGATGTGTATAAAAATTTATAACGCCTTGCCTAGAGAATTTAAAATTCTACCAAAAAATAAATTCCAATTTGAACTCACGAAATGCCTAAAAACTAAATGTTTTTATTCAATAGAGGAATTTTACAAATGTAAAAAAAATCTCCTGACTTGTAATAAATATTGTAATCTCCTAACATGTAATAAAATAGATAATAATAGCGATTATGACATTATGATTAATAGACATTGTATTTAAATGATCATTTTAATTATTGTAATGCTAATTATAAACAACAATATTGCATGCTGATGGACAGCATAGTATGTAGATCTTAATATAATTATGTAACAACTTTTACGTACGATACTATGAAGCAATAAATGAATTGATTTGATTTGATTTGATTTAGTCAATGAAAAACCATTTGCAAGCAGTAATTAAGGCCCGAGGTACACAAAATACTGAAGGAAATATTGTAAATATTTTCATATTATTTCTTTGATTTTCGTTTTATTTAGACGTCATCAATTCGACCTATTGCAGTTAATTCTTGATTTTTCATAGGAAAGTGACATCAATTTTAAATTATTTAATATAATTGGAAAGCTTACACAATTTCCTTTCAAATGATGTTACACAATTATAGTTTATTGCATTTAAATGGTAAAACTTTGTCTTGAGCAACCCGCGATGAAGTGTACCCAATTTAAAGCTCGCAAGTGTACTGTGCAATGTCTGTTTGACTGAACTTGACAAAAATACAACTGAAATTTAATTATAGTTTTTAAAAATTGTACAGTACTGCTATATTCCTAGCTCTGCGGTTCACAGATATTAAAGTGAACTATATCTACATACAACAAATGAATAAAATGAACGCAAACAAAACGTAGCATTAAAAAAAAGAAACAAAACCAAACGTTAGAATCATCAACATCAGAACCCCCCCCCCCCCTCAGATATCTAACTTAAGAAAATTAAAACAATTGAAATTCACAAACAAACCCACATTAATCTCAAACCTAACTTAAGTGGAAAACTAAAGTTGGAATGACAAAAATAAAATCCATAAGCTACTCATGTTTTTCGTAATCGTTAAGATAACGAAATAATAGAAAACCAACCGACACCGCGCGAAGGCAGAGCCGGCCCGCACTCAATCCCAGTTGCCCGAGTAAACTCCATGCGCAGAGGATGTAAAATTAAATTAAAACAACAGCACCAACGAAATAATAAACGCTTATTTTGACGCTTAGAGCGCAGGTAACTAATCGAAAAGAACTTTATCTGAATGATGATCGAGTGGTGTAGTGGGTACTAGCCCTGCCTCGTACGCCGGAGGTCCCGGGTTCGGTCGGGGTTTTTTATCATTTTAGTTAATCATCAGATATTGAAGAGAAAAAATAAGTGAATGGTAAACCTTATTTCCATTACAAAAACTAACGAACCAAACAAAACCAGCCTGTCTAAGCTAAATTATTATTGAACAATGAACAATAAAAATACAAATGAATAAATAATTATAATTTCCTTTGATCAAGCCTATATGTTATAATACCTATATGTTATCCCAGGTTACACTCTATCCATACTAAACATACTATATACGATACATACTCTAGCTAAACATCACTTAAACCCGTTCAGCCGTTTTTCCGATTTGGTAATATTAATTATGTTTATCTCCGGGATTCTACCAGTTTGTTGCTAAGCAATGATGGCGGTTACAAACAACACACATAATAGGCTAATGACACAAAAAAAAATACAGTAGAGTAGGTACATAATTTATAAAATAGTTCCTCATACTAGCTTTCCTTATACTTGTAATACTTAGCTGGCGTAACGCTACATAGTTTCAACGTGCGAAAATTATATTTTATTAACTAATGTGTCGAGTGTTTACAAACTTGAAAGAGCACATACGTCACAGCTCCCACATACGTCACCCTGATTCCCGGCACTGTCACCGAGCCTCGTGACGAGTGACGTCATCCAAGGCAAGGGGACTCCGGTCATCGATTTCATGAAAGTAATATGAGTCATGAAATCTCTGCTGGTGACTGATAGTAGGCCATTTAATAAGAAGCCAACCTTGCGGAATGTATCTAGTTACAACGCTTTTCTGAGTTTACGACTATACGTACACTTCAAACTAATCAATTGGAACTTTTTTTACACACTTCTCGAACAATAAACTGCGTGAACAAATATAAATACATTATAATAACATACTATAATTTACACCCTTAACTATTTCTGTATCTGACTGTGCGAACATCTTGAAAATAATACTGTATATTAGCGCTAGAAATTTATGTTTGCACAACGTTGGTGCGCGAGTCAAAGTTCGCGGTAAAACCTCGCCTTAATATACAAAAAAGTAGGAATTTTTGTAAAAAAATTACAAAAAGTTACATCTTTTACATAAGAAAAGACCTCATAATTTTTGCTACCCCGTTTTTTAAACAGTCCTGTATCTTTAAAGCGATTACCAAGCGTAAAGTAACCATATGGTAAGAATAAAGAAAAATCATAAATAAGTTAAGCCATTGTTATTATTAATAATAATAAGCGATTGATCGTATGCTTGTTAGCGATTCTACAAAGCGATACATTTATAGTACTTTTTTATTGTTTGGCTAATTCTCTTTTCTACGTTATTTAACATTAAAAATGTTTTTGTTATGAAAATATAGCTGGCTCTCGGCTCGTATCTCAGGTATTTTTACTTTTTTGTAGTAAAACAAACAACAGTACTTTGATATGCAGCAAAAAATCCACAACGTTTTTGTTAAGACGCAGTGGGCGAGCGGCAGCGAGTAGAACGGCGGCGCACTGAAGGTGATGTTGTATAGACCGTACTCTCGTAATTGTAAAACTTTCGTGTCGTGAGTTCAAAATTTTCGCTTGAGATAGAAAACTATCCGACTGATAAAGATTTCAACAAAACTATGATGTTCGCATTCAAAAATATTTAAAATAAAATACTCACTTTGGCGATCAACACATTTTATAGATCTCCAAGTTTGGGAACTATTTCCCAACAACGTACTTAATGAAAGGCCGCATAAATTCAAATTTTCGAAAACAAAACATATAGAATACCAACCATCAATATATGTTATATGTTAAACATGTTAGAATCATGTGGATCAGTCGATCTGGGTAACTTTGCCTTTCTGTTTAACATTGACCCTGGCCTAATTTCATTGGATGCTTTTTGGTTTCCTTCAGCATTCATGAATATCAACCTTTCATTTTTTTTTCTTATTTAAAAGAGTATGTTCATATTTTTGCGAGACTAAAAAAATATTGAAAAAATTGAATTTCAGGTAAAATATCCTAAACAATGTACTTAATAAAACTGATAATTTCGTAAAGATTAGATAGAAGCTTTAAAGAAGTGTCCATGGTGAAATATAAATAACATTTGCTTTGAATAAATGTAATGTGTAAAGTAATCATAATAATCAAGAAATGATGAAGAGATATTGTGTGGTATAACATTACGTAAGTCGTCAACCTAACTTTGGTCCGCCATTATTTTATTGATGTGGCATACTTCAAAGCAGAATACACACAAATTAAACCAATTTTATCATAATTTAAAACAGGCAGCCACCAAAACTTGTTACATTATTACATTATTTGCAAAACTATCTTATTACCGGGCACAGTTACCAGATTGTCTGTAATTAAGGTGAACCCTTTTTATTGAAGTAATAAACGCATAACTAGATATGACTCGTGAGATAAGCGTCGAAGCTTTCAAATGTAAGTTGGCTGCATAATTAATAGCCCATAACCCGCGGGTGGAACTCGTCTGTATAGTTTAAGGTTCTATTTTCTTCATCAACTTTCAGGAACATCTCGACGGTTACGGCCGATCTATTCCAAGCTGGAGCGATGACTGATGGGCAGTAGCTTGCGCGATTATATGGCTTAATACATTTATTTTAGATCTTCCGCTAGAGGAAACACGTCTCATTGTGGGTAACTAGAACCTTTGCAAAATGTCCAAGACACAGGACGCATACAAAGAAAATTTCTGTCATTTTATAACGTTTTTTGTATTTTTGAAAAAAGCCAACATCAATTACTTTTGACAACTTTAAAATATTGAATTGAACAGTCTTCCTGTGTAAGCTTAATTAATATAAATCTCGTTACTAACGCTTATTGTGATAATGTTTTATTCAAACGTTATGAGAATAGAATAATTAGCATGCGTTGGGCGTTCTCTATGCAGCGATGTTTGATTACACGATTGACATAATGCAATGGGTGCTTAGTTACATGAAGATCAGACGATTCCATTTACTACTTACTACATACATTACTTGTTGACTACTAGGCTTTCTAATCTCTACATTGTTAGTTTAGAAAAAAATGCATGTCACCCATCCACGGAACAGATCCCTCTAACCTCGTAAACTTATTAATTTTAATTTAACAATTTCTTACTGTGTCGGTGCGGCACAGCTTGTATGTGATAGTTAAAGAACACTTTAGTTGAGATCATGAGCACGACGAGGCTTCGAACGACGTTACCGTGATCATGAAATTATTTTGATGATAAAAATTTACTGCCAAATCAATCTGGCTTTATGGGATTATTCACTGCTGAGTGTCTAGAATACGCTCGAGAAATTTCAGAGCGTATCAAGAATATATTTTTAGTAAAAAAAACTTCTTACAAAAAGATTAAGGCTGGTTTTACCCACTACCTTTCAGCCAGGTTTTCACTGTAACTATTTTTCAAGATGCCTGAAGCACCTACTCAGAATTGTTCATGGCATTGCGGGACGACGACAGACGACGTGGCGCGTCAGCCGTCAGTCGTGTAGCCGCTGTAAATTCACAATAAAAGGGATAGTATTTCTACCACTTCTTACAATGTGATAAAACAATGTAATATTTTATATCTTTACATACGCGCAGTATATAACAAAGTCGCTTCCCACCGTGTGTCCCTCTGTATGCTTAGATCTCTTAAAATACGCAACGGAGTTTTACGCGTCTAGTTTAATAATGTTTTGTGTTAGTTTGTTGTAATATGACGATAATTGTACTAGATGTCGGAATAAATCGAGCCGAATGATTTTCACCAAAAATGCTCTCTTATTCTTTTGAAATATAACAAAATACTTTGTGATGGAATTGTTCTTCCTTTATAAGGGTATACTAAAGTTTGCGATGACATAATATGTCTAGCTTTTGCGAGTCAAACACAAATTCAAATTATTATTTCTCAACATTGACAATAACTTGTTCCTAGTAACGTTGAATAAAGCATGACTATCAATGGTTCGAAAAACCCTTCCTGAAGTACAACCGGCAAGAAACTTCACGGGTATAATTTTTTCAAAATAAATTCACAATATCTCTTTATGTCTTTACAAAATTATTCTTATTTGCATCTGTTAGCTCGGCGTCTCCCTCCCGTCAACTATCTAAACGACGAACACCCTCATTTGGCACCCAGTCACGAGGTTAACGCGGGGTCCACCCATTGTCCTTCTCAACCATATAATTACATACGTTAGTTACCTCAAGCATTGAATACTCATTACAGTTGCCCAGACAAGCCGAGTGGTTACCTGCCGGTGGAGCTTTACCTATGGCATTTTTTTTTGGTTCCCCTCCACGGGAAGGGCAGGAGGATATAAAAAATGCTCTGACGCATACTCCGCGCGCGCGATCGGAGTAATGTGGGACTCGTCCCGACGCCTACCAGAACCATACCCACTAAAAAACCCCCTGTCGGCTCGTGCATTTTTGCCACTCAGCCTTCATCTGAGCGACGGCCAATCGGAGAAAGAGGCCGCGCTAGCGGGGCCCTTAAGGGGTCACCCGCTGGGATTTACATAGCACTGAAGGTGCTCAAAATGAAAAGTAAATAATTAAAAAACATTAAAAGTTGAAAAATAAAATTGCATTAATTTGGATTTACGTTAGAATTAGAATTTACTTTAGAATTAGAATTTTCGGCCTGAAGGGCCAAGAGATCTAAAGTTGATTGCGTCGGTTCGCCAGTGTGCGCGTTTCTCGGTCTAGCGACTTTGTATATCGAATCTAACACAGGAGCAGTATATGAGACTGAATCTCGAACAAGATGATTGGGATGGGATTCGGCGCGTTTGAAGAACGATTCTGAGAGTGTTTTGAGGTGCTGTTGCAGTTGTAGTTCAAGATCTCTGTGCAGGTCCGCGTTACGCACGTACCAAGGTGCGTTTGTGGCCCTGCGGCAGAAGAGATTTTGAACTACCTGCAGTTTATACAGGACGGAGGGTTTGGCGTGGGCAAAAACTGGCGAAGCATATGACATGACGGGTCTAACGCAGACCTTATAAAGCGTACGTTTATTTCTAAAAGACATTTTACTTTTTCTTCCTACCATACTATTTAGGCGGCTTAAGTAGAAACGCGCGAGTTTCGTTACTCTATCGACGTGTGGCTTGAAAGAAAGCGTCTGATCTAAGGTGACGCCTAAGTATTTAATACTGCGCTTCCAGGGGATGGGAATACCTAACATTCGAATGTGGGGATCGTTGTGGCGATTACGACGTTTGTGGTCGAATTGAATAGCAGAACTCTTTTCTGGGTTGACATCGATACGCCATTTTTGAAACCAAACACCGAGGGCGTTTACGGCCTTTTGGAGTCTGGTGATGTTATACGGGATCGCTTGACTTTTAGTGTAAAGGGCGGTATCGTCTGCAAAGAGGGCGAGTTCGACGCCTTTCGGCGGGATGGGGATGTCGTTAGTGTACACAGTGTACAGCAGAGGGGCGAGGACTGAGCCTTGCGGGACTCCAGCCTTTATGGGACGAGGCGCGGAGAGCGTGCCTTCATGTTTGAATCGAAAAGTACGGTCTTTAAGAAACGACGTTATTAATCTGACTAGGCGAGCCGGTATGCCTATTTTATAGAGTTTTAAAACGAGACCGCTGGTAAGCACCTGCTGGGGCAGGTGCTTAAAATGCGTGGTTGGAGATTCCATCCGCACCCGGAGACTTTTTGGACTTTTGACTTCTAATGAGAAGCAAGATTTCATCGTTAGAGACTGTGACGGGGTCGTCGGTGATGGGGAGAGATTCTCTGCGGAGAATTTCGTCCTCCACCGCCTGGATGTGGGAGGGATCCGCGGATTGCGTGCTGGGCAAACATTGTGCCGCTATGCTGTCGGCGAAGCATTCGGCTTTCTCTTCGACTTCAAAGGCAATAGTGCCGTCGGGACGAGTGAGAGCGTAAGGCTCGGGCCATTCGATAATACGCTTGGTGGGACGGGGAGATATTCTCCATGAGATCGTTAAACTGAGTGTCACGGAGTTCCGCGAGGCGAGACCTAAGTTTACGTTGAAGCTGATTCGCAGCTGTTCTGTATGCTGGCGTGGGATATTTTTTGGCTCTCTGGAGAGCCACGTTCTTGGCTTTGATGAGATTGCTAACGGCTAGAGGAGGCGCGGGTTTGCTTTGCTTTTCGTTGTCGCTGATGGCTGAGTTAATAGCATCAGTTAGAGAGTTGACTAATGAATCTATTTTATCCGGGCTATCTAATTGGTCGGGCGAAATTGCGAGCGGAGAGTTCGGGGCCTCTAAGGCTGAAACTAACGTATTTTTAAAGCCTTTCCAGTTGGTAAAGGTCTTAGGAGGTGTGACGTTAACGTTAGGCGTACCTAGCACGAGGGAGACGGGGCGATGGTCGGAGCCTAGGTCATCTAGCGGTTCGATAGACCTTAGATCAAGATTGATTCGCTTGATAATTGCAAAGTCGAGGATGTCAGGAGAGTAGGTCGGGTTGTTGGGATAATGAGTGGGAGTGATGGGGGATATGACGTCTATGTCAAGGGAGTTAGTGATGTCGAGGAGAGCGATACCGCTGGTGTTGGTCGATAGACACGTCCAGTCAGTATGTTTGGAGTTAAAGTCTCCGAACATAATGACTGAATGGCTGAGGGCGAGAATGGCCTCAAAGTCGCTGCGGATTGGTCTGGAACCACATGGTATGTAGACTGAAGCTATAATGATGGTCGGATGACCAGTCATAGCCAATCTACACACAGTGGCTTCCATGTTGAGGAGAGGAGGGGTAGGGAGAGGACAGCAATAGAAGCCTCTTTTGTAATATATAGCGGTGCCGCCGAAACCGTCGGAGTTGGGCCTATCGTTGCGAGTAAACGCGTACTTAGGAATAGCGGAGCGGTTTGGAGTAAGCCATGTCTCCTGGAGAAGGAATAAGTCAGTTTCTTTGTTCTGAAGGAACAGTTTAATCTCGGGAAGGTTGGTGCTAAGGCTACGAGCGTTAAAAGATACTAGGGATAAGCCCTTGGGTTTAATTCGACTGGACGCGGGATTCGCGGGTCTAGACATTATAATTTACTTATTTACGAAGTTATACAAAAAATAAAATTTATAACGAACTTATAAGCGTGTGATGCTCGACTAACGCAAATAAACGCTCTTGAGGAGAGCGGGCGGCTTGCAGTTTGCGTGCGAGTACGGAAATTTCGTTAATATCGACGTTTTGAATAACGTCGAACACGGTCTTCATGTCCTCAGCCAACGACGACTGAGGTGCGGATGACGGAAGAGGACGCAGCCCTACGGAAGCTACGGGAGCTGGGATAGGTCGGGAAGGTGCAGGTGGGACGGCCGGACGCTGCCTTCAAGACAGAGCCGGAGTAGGCGTTGGCTGAACGGGCTTTGCTTCCGGGGGGACCCCGGTTGCGCAGCGGCGGGAAGTTAGCGGGAGTGAGCGGTGGCGCCGGTTTAGGCGCGACCCTCTTGGCGGTGGAGCGTGGAGCGCGTGGGCAACCCCTGCAGTTGGCTGTGTGGCCGGACTGGCCGCAAAGCACACAGGCAGGGGGGGAAGTGGATTCGGGAGTGCGAGTGCACTCCTTCGTTATATGTGGATCCAGGCACTTAACGCACCTGGGGGGAGCTGAGCAGTTAGCCGCTGCGTGGCCATAAAGCTGGCAGCGACGGCACTGCCCAGGGTGACCGCGGGGGTTGGGACGCTCGACGGAGATGTTCGAGAGTCCGCAAATTGTGCGAGCCTCTCTGAAAATCTCCTTCGAGTTGGGAGTTTTTGACAGGATAACTAAAGCTAAAGGAAAACGCCTACCGCGGTTGGAGTGCATCTTGTGCACTGCTTCGGCCGGGAAACCCTGGGACTTAAGGTCCTCGAGGATTTCTTCATTCGCGAGCTCAAACGGGACGCCCCGTAGTACTGCGCGGATCTTACGCTCCTCCGGGAGGGCGTAGGTGTGATAAGCGATTTGTTTTAAAGAAAGTAACCTGGTGAACGCGCGGAAGTCGTCGACGGTCGCGACCTGAATTTTAATGGAATCACCTGCGTTGGTTGCTTTAAGATAATTGATTTTTTGCTCTTTGCAAAGATTAGATACTACGGTCCATCGCGCTTTTTCGCGGAGAAAGACGGGCGGAGGGAGCTGAGGCTTCAGCGGGACGGGAGCGCAGCGCGTCGCTGGCTTCGATGGGACCGACGGAGACGCGGTTGCTTCGAGCGATTTTAATGGCGCGGGGGCTGGTGTTGAAGACACCGGGGAGGGCTCGGGTATTGAGGATACCGAGGCTTTCTTAGAACGTTTCTTGGAGCGCTTGGCGACTAGCTGGAACGTGGGCTCAGGAGAGCCGGTTAAGGTGACGGCATCTGACGACGTATCAGACGCGGGTTCGGAGTCGCTCCCGGGAGCGGTTCGCTTGCGACGCGACGCGTGAGAGGATGCGACCGATTCGCAGTCCATCTCGGACGAGGCGGGAGACGAGGAAAAGCTGTAGACCTGAGGGGTCTGGACGTTGGAGGCCTGAGGGGCCGGGGTTGAGGTCTGAGGGGCCGGGGACGCGATAGATGCCTGTAAGGCCTGCGTTATTACGTCATCTGATAAGTTGGCGCCGGACGCAACGAGCGCCTGGGCGAACGACCTAAGAATGTTTACAAGGCTTGGATAGGTAATATATAAATATATAATGTATGCCTAGGTTCCCTAGCAAACCTAGCACCTATTTATATAACAAATACCTAGAGTTCCTAAATAAAAACCTAGCGAACCCTAGCGGCTAACCTCCCTACTAGCGGTAGGGGGGCTGGGGAGAATAACTTAAAACTAACCGTAGTACGCCGAGGGCCGCTACCTAGAAACCTAAAAAAAGGGTACGCAGGTAAAGAGTTGACCGCCTTAGGGTCAACCTTTACCGACAGAAAGGCCAAATACACACGAAAACACACAGATATGATAAAAATAAATATGAAAGCAGGAGAAAAGAAAAATAAATAAAATAGAGAAATAAAATAAAAATAAAAGGACTGGTTCAGTACAAATTCGTTCATTCGTTGTCACCGTTAAGTATCCTTTGTACTGAAACCAGACTACTTACGCTGGGCACAACACTGCACTCAGCACAAGCACAACACAACTTAGCACAGCACTTTGAAGACTAAGGGGCTTAGTCGCAAAGAAAAATCGCACTTCGATAGCACTCAGAGGGAGTAGAAAAACCTTGAAAACCGTAGCACCGAACCAACACGCTAGACCGTGACGTCAGTAGACTGAGCTCCACGGAATATCGGGAAGGGACCGATCAACGGGGAACTGGGTCTTGCACGTCCGCACCGGGTGGCGATCGGAGCGAGAATGTGTACCTATTGCAATTGCGGTGCCAAATTAGTACTATAGGTCTTCGATACTTCTAAAGACGTGATGTGTGATCCAAGCTAGCTATTAGTGTTTTATAGAGGTACTCAATTCGTCTCTGTGTTTAATGAGTATTGGTTCTGGACTGCGGAGATTACTATTTTGCCATTACATTGGACATTTAGATTCTTTGACGACGTGACATTAGACGCGTTATTTTGACACTGTTACTAAAATTAATTATTTTTTATTTCATTATTTGTTTCCCATTATTTTGATCACTTACTCAAGATTTATTCGGATTGCGTTGTGTATAACTTACTAGACCGATTTATGCAGATATTTTATTTAGTATACCAATATAGTACCTAGTATGCACAAAATAGAGGATGGTAAAAAAGTAAGCCATTTCTGGAGTCTTACGTTGAAATATAGCTTTACAGGTATCTTCCAATCCAATAAAGTTTGGAATAAAATAGTCCTAGGCGAGGAAGCACGACCTGCACTATTTCTTACGGGACCCCGGCCTATGCAAATGAGCACATAATTTATAGGCAGAGTGGTTCATCTGGATGAAAGTCCATAATATATTTATTTAACATCAGATGTATTTAGAAAAGTTTCAGTACGTTTCAAAAAGATTCTGTTTGTCTGTGTGTTTTTGTATGTACGAGTAATACAATAATGAAACAAAATGGACATACTTTTTTGTTTCACGAACCATTTTTGATGACTTCTTTAGAATTGTATTCAGTTTAGTTCCAAGTCGGTCCATTTTAAATTCATGTGTTGTGGATCCTAGAGGTGGCACGCTATACAACTCCAGGCTTAAGTATTTCATTTCATTTCATTTCAAGGAAATTTATGAATAAATGTTTTGTTATATTCATGTATGGCCAAGGAAGTACAGAACTCGGCCCGGACGCAGACAACACTCACCATTATTAAACAGCACGCTTATGTAAACTGAGTCATTTATGAGATTTATTATAAAATCAGTTCATTTCTTAGATAAGTTAATCTGGCGTCCTTCCTCAGTGAATTATAAATAATAATACCAATACTATTAACTCACTTTGCTTTTTTTAACATCTGTAAGCTTAAACTTCGCACCGGGAAGGCGGGGGGGGGGGGGGGAAGGACAAAAGCTAAATGTTACCAAATCTTTTACTCCATAAAAGCAATATTGAACTATCAATACGATTAATGACAATGGTACATCAAAATACATCTTCATCATTATCCCAACACAGTACAAATTCTTATATAATCCACGCGCCACCGGCGTCATATTTTTGTGGATTTCCCCATTTACATTTAACGAGATCGCGTCATTGCCTACGAGTTGACAAATAACCATCTGCTCTTTATTTCTTCTGAATACATTTTATATAAATATTTGTTACGAAACCAGATTTGTGTCAAAAGTAAATCCCTAGGGAACCAGGTTAGATAACAATGATTTATTACACAATGTTTATTGAATCGATAGGACTCGGTTTTTACTAAATTTAGAAAACAGTTATCCTTTGCTGTAGTAGCAGTTATTTTTAGAACATTTGAATATGTTGTTGACTTCTCGGATATCTTGAACTTAGCGTTACATAAAGTAATTAAGATCTTCTTTTGCAAGCGATCCATTTGAAAGCTAACTTCAGAGATCGTTTCCACGCACACTGTAATATTTCAATGCCAGAAAACAATACGATATTATTAAATGAATGCAGTTTGAAGAATTGGATTATCAGTTATGATTTTATTCATAAAATCAATTTAAGAGAATTTGAAATGTTTGAATTTTCTTTGGGTTCGTGAAATACATCGTCATGCAATACATTGAATATAATATGTCGAGGTTCGAATTTCATCATTACAAAATAAAATTAATAATATACATAAATTATACCTATTAAATTTATTATAATGAAAATTCCAAGAATTATATTTTTCTATTCACCTAAGAACTTCCAAATAGATATTTGAGTACAGTTTTTATGTAGTTCTTGGGATTAAAGCTCTGTGTTTTTTTATCTTTAACAATTAAATTGTAGAAAGTTTACCATCGACTATAACAAATACCATCAGTGCAGGCGCCGTAACCATGGATAGAACTAACTTTTCTTTATTTATTTATTTCGCAATACGTTCGCAAACAACGCATACAATGACACATTTTCACAATGAGCCTGTTAGCCATTTTAATTTCTGTTAAAATGTACTCTAACATCGGGCTGTCCCATTTACTAGCTGAGCTATAAGTGAACATACGAGTGTGATCGCCAGTACGGCATAGTATCAATATATGCATGCTCTTCCCAGCTGCATGTTCTACGAGCGCGTGCGCCGGCAGTCGAGGGTCGTCAGCGGCGCGTGCCAGAGCGCGAGTCAAGTGTACGGCTTTTTTATCATGTAACCTCTGGGGTGGTTTCTTTCCGGAAGACAATTCATAAAATGTGATGAAAATATTAAAATGTACATAAGCGTGTGAATAAGGTGCAGGTATCGCCACAATTAACAACTTAGATCACAAACACAGTTTCTGAAACAAAAGTAGTATTTTTATCTAATAATATTTCTTATAAAATTTATTGAATAAGATTCCCTGCTGAATGAAATGTACATTTAATGTAACTGTTTAATACGGCCAACACACTATTGCTGATACTTCCCTTGGAGTTTGTCTCAATGTAGGGAGTTACTCCAGGTTAATGCGCCATGCGTTCATAGCAGTTGAAACCGCACAATTATATGTACACGTGAATCCGTCGCCATTTAAAAATGTTTTATTCTAAGTTTTGACAAAACGCGTGGTACTGCTTCGTGTGAAATACATTTCTTCCACTACAAAGACTACCATAGTCTCACTCATGGGAGAAGTAAACCCTTGTGGCCTCATGTCATAGATCCCATCTCGGAGAGACAGAGCTTTGTGCAGGTCTATTCAATTCCATGAACACTCTGTCAATTTCACCACTTACTCGTGATTTCTCCCAGAAAATAATTTCTCAAGTAACGAAATTTCTAAAGGAAAATCACTAGTTATTCAAATAGATAAACAAGTACAAGTAACGTCTACAACGGCGCGCCATTTATTTGCTGTTAATTAATTACGCATCGGAAATGAAACATTAATAGTCATTCCTCAGCTACTTATACCTGGACCGTAGAATATTACCTAATAATAGAATATTAGTAGAATATTATACAGCATCGGCATGATCACATTTGAAAACTGATTTCAACAAAATCGTAGTTAAATAACTATTAGTACCGGATCTTTTTGTATTATTGTGTCAGCTAAGATTCTTGCGCTGTTTTTAAATTATAAGTAAGTTCCTTTTTAGATTTCAATATTATACCTGAAAATTCCATGTTTCAACCCCAAGATACTTGGTTTCAGTTATTTTTTGTAGCTTTTATTGATATAAGAGATATGATTATTTTATTTATGAAACAACCTAGTTAAAGAAAATAATTGCAGAGCAATGTCAATCCAAAAAAAAAAAACATAAAGATTATTTAGCTGACGTCGTCAAAGAACCCTTAAAAAGTAACAAAAGCTTCACCTCAGACTTCACCCATAATCGCTAAGCACACGAGGGCTTCAGCATGGTTCTATAGATAGGTATGGTGGTCCGCTGTTCTCTGACATCGGCTTGACGCGTCGTGCGTGAGCTACGCCCTTTGCGTATACATACGTGGTATTAAGTAACCGCGTGCATATTTAATGCTTTAAGTCACAAGCATTCGACAAGCACGCAATTACAAAAAAAAAACCTTTCTTGAAAGTTGCAATTTTTTACGCCTTTTCACAAAAGCACCATTTTGTTCTCTTTGTGTTCTGGTTTAAGTCTCTTTTAGCAGTTTCTTGAGTTGTTTAATTTAAGAACTTTGAAAACAAATGTTTCATTCGAGGGTCGTATTATGATAACTTGCAGAGCTCACCATTGTTTACAATGTCAATGACACCACAGAAACCACAGAACTACTACATAATATGTTCCATTGCTCTCGTACCAGAAATAATCTTAAACGTTATCTTATGGCTTCTTTATCTAAAGAATGCCAAGAACTGAATCTGTTAAGTGTACTTAGGATTATGCCGGACTTACCTCGGCTTAGGTTAGCTCAACCAAATACAGACTCTATTCAATGTGGTAAGGAACTTAGAAAATATATGACACTAATAAATAAACATTGAAAAATTGAAATTTTTATCACAAAGTTACTTCCTCTTGTGCTATATTTTTACGTATCAGAAAAGTATAAGCACGCTTTGTAGCGAGGAACAAATCAGCCAATGGCAGTGCTTTATCTACATTTGCATTCCTGATAAGGAAACGAAGCAACTACAGACTCCACCGTCCGTCGGCTGCGCGTGTATCTTGTGACCTGTGAAACAACTAACTATATTCACAGCTGTGTATTTTTTTAGTATTTTCATTGCCGCTAAGACTGCAATGAAATATTAACGACTTAAAATTGCTTTTTTTAAAAGACTTTTTTATATTTGGACTTTCAAGTTTTAGTACTGTGGTAGCTTTTTCAAAAGTGGGATAAAAGTAACAGAAATGCATATTATATTGTGATGGCCGAGTAGCGTAGTGGTCAGTAGCCCTGTCGCATACGCCGGAGGTCCCAGGTTCAAGTCTGGCCAGGGCATTCATTTGTGTGATGAACACAGATGTTTGTTCTTGGGTCACGGTTGTTGATATTTATATATTTATGTTTATTCTGGGTTCCCCCCAGTTCACTGTATGGTCATCCATAACACAAGCTCTGCTTACTTTGGGGCCATACAGTTGGTGTGTTTGTCTGGGGCTAAAAAAAAAAAAATATTGTATCATGTTTAATTTGAAATCATTACTCTACTTTATCTTCTATGATACTTGTTAAATGATTTAGTCACTACGCGGAGCAAACCGACAACATACGATACGACTTTGTTCACACTATATGCAGCAGATCTTAGCGAAGTACGTCAGTTTTGCGAAGGTCATTCATACACCCACGATACGCAACTATACCTTTCTTTCAAGCCAGCTCAGACAGGCAACACTGAAGATAAAATTAATGCGGATTTGTACCTAATTTATAAATGGTCATCTAATAGCACTTTAGTACTCAATCCCACAATCTCAAAGTTGACGTTTCTTGGTACTAAACAGCGAAGTAGAGTGGTACTAAATACCTATTGAGAAAGCACAATTTACAAAATATTTGGACGTTATTTTTAACGAACAATTACGATATGAAGAAGACAAACACAAAAATATTTCTTTCGGTTAAAAGTACTGTACGAGTTTGAGAGACCTTGTCAACAGAAGTTAGATTCACGCTGACGCGCTCTTGTTTTGTCTAATTAGAACTATTACGACATAATGTACGGTCCACGAATATTTGAATAAACAGCCAGGGCCGTGTAACAAGCACAAAAGGCTTGTATACGTTTCTGTTACGATGTTCCGAAGTGGTCTCACATCTCACCCTATTTATTAAGTCGAAAGTATTGAACATGAAGTCTCGTAGGAAATTACATTTGGAAACTTTCGTATTCAATATAGTAAATAAAAGGCTTGTCTATTTGTATGACAAATTAAATTGGAAGAAAGACGAGCATGAAATGAATACAAGGTCAAAATCGAATGATAAACTTCGATACCAAAACATCATTCATCCAGTTTTCGAGGCTGTTTCAAATTTGGAGCTTCCAAAATTTGGAACGACCTTCCACCGCCATTGAGAGCCACGAAAGGTACAAATAGTTTAAAGAAAAAATATCGTATTTACCTCACATACGTCATGTAATAAAAATGTGCGAAATAAATAAATGTGTTCTGGCTAATATTCTACAAGTATTAGTTAAATAAATTATAGTTGTGTTATGTAATTATTCAAAAAAATTTTTTCGTAACCATAACTGTGCGAAAATTGTATCTTTTGTATGTATTTAATATTTATTTTATATATTTCAACCATATCTATGTATTTAATTTATATTTTACACATACATCATGGTGTTAACTCTTTTAATTTACACGGCTCAGCCTGAAAATCAGCGCTGCTATAAGACTAACTTTTCCAGCAGCACAATGCTGATGGCAATGGCAATGGCTTTGCCCTTTGTCGTAAGTTGGATGTTTTTGTGATAATAAACTCATTTAATATGAAACTAATATAAACAAAATAATATGGAATTGAAATATATATTTTTTTAAGCCGAAGTTTTGAATGATTCTATCTCTTTTATGGGAGGAGCAATAAAATTGAGTTTGTCTGAGGTAATTGTGTCATTCTCGCTCCGATCGCCGCCCGGTGCGAACGTTCCAAGACTACTCCGATTGATCGGTCTCGTCCCGTTATTCAGTGGTGCTCAGTTTACTAGTCATTGTTACTAAAGTACGTCTTCTTATGGTAGCGTCGGGTGACCGGTCGCTCACTTCCCTTTAATAATATGGTTCAGGAGGGCGATGGCTGGAGCCTGCGTTAACTCGTGAACGGTGCCGTATGAGGGTGCTCGTCGTTTGGATACTTAGGGGGAGGGAGACTTGCCGAGCTAACTGATGCAGATGGGAATAACTGTGTATGGGCATAAAGAGACTCTGTAAATTTATTTTGAAAAAATATACCCATTGAAGTTTCTTGCCAGTTCTTCTTCACGAAGGTGTTTTCCGAACTGGTGGTAGAGTCATGTTTTATTTGAAATAAATAAGAGCAAATAATTGTGCCTGTAAAATTGTGTTTGTAAAATGTGCAAAAGCTCTATCAGTTCCGGTCACATATATTCCTAATCGTTGCTTTTTAGAAGGTTGCGTTCCCACAATTTGGAAAACCGCACATATCACACCTGTGCATAAAAAGGGGCCAAAAACAACGATTGAGAACTATCGGCCAATTTCTAAGTTGAACGTCCTCAATAAGGTAGCGGAAAGAATAGTGTATAATGAAATCTATCCTATCGTTAGTAAAATGATCCCTATTCAACAGCACGGGTTTATGAAAGGCCGTTCAACTTGTACAAATCTTGCAATTTTCGCAACTGATTTACTTTATGATATGGAGGGTGGGGGACAGGTTGATGTGACACTAACTTCGAAAAAGCGTTCGATCGTGTGGATCACATCATCCTTCTACGAAAGCTACAAGAGGTAGGAGTATGTGGTAATTTGTTGCGTTGGCTGGAATCATACCTCCGTAATCGTTCTCAGGCAGTCGAGGTGGGTGGATATCGATCCAACTACATTTCCATCCCATCAGGTGTTCCACAGAGATCAATTTTAGGACCTCTCCTTTACTCTGTGTACCTTTATGACATCGGGCAATTCATCCACCATGCACGTTTTATATTGTACGCAGATGATACAAAAATTTACATGAAAATAAAATCATCACTGACAGTCTTAAATTACAGGAGGATTTGGATAGATTGTCTGAGTTCTACACTAGTAATCGCATAACAGTTGATGTAAATAAGTGCTCACATATCACTTTTACACGAAAAAACAAAAAGGTTCAGACTACGTATTATTTCAATGGACTAGAAGTTATTAAAGTGACTCTTGTTCGTGACTTGGGGGTGGTCCTTGACACGGAACTAAATTATAATGAACATATTGCAAGTATTGTAACAAACGCTTACATAAACCTAGGATTCGTGTTGAGGACTGCAGCTCCTTTTTCCGATATTATTTGTTTAAAAATACTCTATTATTCATTCGTTCGAAGCATACAAGAGTACTGTAGTTCGATATGGAATCCTCAATACGTTGTCTATAAGAACACAATCGAAACAATTCAAAAGAAATTTCTTAAACACTTGAACTATAGACAACAGGTGATACGTATGAAATATCCTGAAGCTTGTCAGCATCACCATCTGCTCTCACTGGAAAACCGTCGTTGCTTACTGGACATGCTCTTTCTGCATGGTATCTGCAATAATGTCGTAGATTGCAGCGAACTTACTTGCCTCGCCCTTACCTTGCGCGCTCCCTCTACCAGAACAAGACACACACACATATTTCATCCACAACACTCAAAAACCAATTATACACAAAACTCAATTATCACTAGAATGCATAACACATATAATAAAACATTTGCACAAAACTCAGATATATTCGATGGAAGTAGGGACAAGTTTAGAAAAGAAATTATAACTTACTTCACAAGTTAGTACTTTTACAATTTTCAGTTACTCTCGGAACACACAAACACGCACTTACTTACAATTATATACATCCATACATTACACACAGACCAGATTCAATAATATGTCTTTGTATTTTGATTAAATATATTTTGTATTGCCTCTCTTTTTTTCGATGTTTGGGTATGTCTTATGATTCCGTGCAGTTTAATGATGTTATAAATTTGAAATTTATTATTTGATTGGTATTGGTTCTGTTTGTTATCATTATTATTATTATTTAATTCCATTTGCCTGTATAAAATTTAGAACGTCTACAATTTTATCTAGTTATAATTATGTAATTTAAGTATCAAAAACTTATAGTCTTCTTAATGTTAGGGGAAAAAAATGTTGATTGCGCAGCGTCCTGGAGATTGAATAAAATGCGATTTTAAATACACACGTTTATTATAGGGTACGCCGCTACAATTCCCTTTGTTTGTGGGGTCACAATTGTTATTATATGGAAAGATTCACACAAATTTAGAATATAAACAAAGCTTTATAGTTTACGTTAATACTGGTAAGTTACATGATAATTAAATAAGTAATGAGTGAATGAACGAGACGGTCTTCAGAGTGTTGTTCGCTGCAGGAACCGCCGAGGAAAGAGGACGAGCGCGTTTTTTTTTTTTTTTTTGTTCCCCTCCGCGGGCAGGGCAGGAGGATAAAAATGCTCTGACGCATACTCTGGCGCGATTCCAAAGTTATGTGGGACTCGTCCCGACGCCTACCAGAACCATACCCACTAAAAACCCCCTGTCGGCTCGTGCATTTTTGCCACTCAGCCTTCATCTGAGCGACGGCCAATTGGAGAAAGAGGCCGCGCAAGCGGGGCCCTTAAGGGGTCACCCGCTGGGTTTTACATAGCACTGAAGGAGCTCAAAACAAATGAAAAGTAAATAATAAACATTAAAAAATTGACAATAAAATTAAATTTGCATTAATTCAGATTTACGTTAGAATTAGAATTTACGTTAGAATTAGAATTTGCGGCCTGAAGGGCCTCGAGATCTAAGGTTAATTGCGTACGTTCGCTTGTGTGCGCGTTTCTCGGTCTAGCGACTTTGTATACCGAATCTAAGACAGGAGCAGTATAAGAGACTGAATTTCGAACTAGTGGATTGGGATGGGAATCGGCGCGTTTGAAGAACGATTCTGAGAGAGTGTTTTTAGGTACTGTTGAACTGTAGGTAGTTCAAGATCTCTGTGCAGGTCCGCATTGCGCACGTACCAAGGTGCGTTTGTGGCCCTGCGACAGAAGAGGTTTTGAACCACCTGCAGCTTGTGCAGGACGGAGGGTTTGGCGTGGGCAAAGACTGGCGAAGCATATGACATGACTGGTCTAACGCAGACCTTGTAAAGCGTACGTTTATTTCTGAAGGACATTTTACTTTTTCTACCTAACATACTGTAAAGCCGGCCTAGGTAAAAACGTGCAAGTTTCGTTACTCTATCGACGTGAGGGTTGAAAGAAAGCGTCTGGTCTAAGATGACGCCTAAATATTTAGTACTGCGCTTCCAGGGGATGGGAGTGCCTTGCATTCTCAATTGGAGATTGTCGGGGATACGACTGCGTCTGTAGTCGAAGTAAACCGCAGCGCTCTTCTCTGGGTTCACATCAATACGCCATTTTTTGAACCAAGCACCGAGGGTGTTTACAGCCTTTTGAAGTCTGGTGACGAGACCCGAGGCTCTGCGGCCTTTGGTGTAAAGGGCGGTGTCGTCGGCAAAGAGAGCAAGTTCGACGACTTTCGATGGAATGGGAATGTCGTTAGTGTATACGGAATACAAAAGAGGGGTGAGGACTGAGCCTTGAGGGACTCCAGCCTTTATGGGACGAGGCGCGGAGAGCATGCCTTCATGTTTGAAACGAAACGTGCGGTCTTTGAGAAACGACGCGATTATCCTAACTAGGCGAGCCGGTAAGCCTATTTTATAGAGTTTATAAACGAGACCGCTGTGCCAGACTTTGTCGAAAGCCTTGGCTACGTTAAAGAAAACTGCGATCGTTTTCTTTCGTTTCGGATAGAAGCCGTCGAGTATGTATTCGACGATTCGATGGACTTGCTGAGGGCAGGAGTGCTTAGCGCGAAAGCCGAACTGGTGGGGAATTATGAGAGGATCGCCGTCCGTTGGAAACAGATGGTTCCGCATTCGAGAGAGTATGACTCGCTCGAGAAGTTTAGACATTGCCTTGAGGAGGCTGATGGGTCTGTGATTAGCCGGGATATTAAGAGGTTTACCCGGCTTGGGTATGCCTATGACTGTCGCTTCTTTCCAAGCTTTTGGAAAGTAGCTAAGGTCGAAGCAGGCATTGAAAATGATAGCTAACAAGGTAAGCATCTGTTGAGGCAGGTGCTTAAGTGCGTGGTTGGAAATACCATCCGCACCCGGAGCCTTTCTGGACTTTTGACTTTTGATGAGAAGCGAGATTTCATCATTAGAGACTGTGACGGGGTCGGCGGTGATAGGGAGAGAGTTTCTACGGAGAACTTCGTCCTCCACCGCTTTTATGTGAGTGGGATTCGCGGGTTGCGTGCTGGGCGAGCATTGAGACGCAACGCTGTCAGCGAAGCATTCGGCTTTCTCTTCGTCTTCGAAGGCGATAGAGCCATCGGGACGAGTGAGAGGAGGGACGTGAGAGGCGGCGTCTACGCGTAAGGCTCGGGCCATACTATAATACGCTTGGTGGGACGGGGAGATATTCGCCATGAGATCGTTCATCTGGGCGTCTCGGAGTTCCGCGAGGCGAGATCTAACTTTGCGTTGTAACTGATTCGCAGCTGTTCTATAGGCGGGCGTGGGATATTTCTTGGCTCTCCGGAGAGCCGCGTTCTTAGCTTTAATAAGATTGCTAATGGCTAAGGGAAGCGTGGGTTTGCCTTTCTTAGCAACCTTTTCGTTTACACTGATGGCTGAGTTGATAGCATCAGTGAGAGAATTTACTAACGAATCTATTTTATCCGGGCTATCTAATTGATCGGGCGAGATCGCGAGCGGAGAGTTTGGGGCCTCTAAGGCAGAAACTATCGTATTTTTAAAACCTTTCCAGTCGGTAAAGGTCTTAGGAGAAGTGACGTTACGTTAGGCGGTCCTAGCACGAGGGAGACGGGGCGGTGGTCAGAACCTAGGTCATCGAGCGGTTCGATAGACCTGAGGTCGAGGTTGATGTGCTTGACGATTGCAAAGTCGAGGATGTCCGGAGAGTGGTTCGGGTTGTCGGGATAGTGAGTGGGAGTGATAGGGGAGACGACGTCTAAGTCGAGTAAGTTCGCGATGTCGAGGAGAGCTATACCGCTTTGGTTGGTTGATAGGCACGTCCAGTCGGTATGTTTGGAGTTAAAGTCTCCGAACATAATGACTGAACGGCCGAGGGCGAGAATGGTCTCAAAGTCGCTGCGGATAGGTTTGGTGCCAGAGGGTATGTAGACTGAAGCTATGATGATGGTCGGATGACCAGTCATAGCCAATCTACATACGGTGGCTTCCATGTTGAGGAGAGGAGGGGTAGGAAGAGGACAGCAATGGAATCCTCTTTTGTAGTAGATAGCAGTGCCGCCGAAACCGTCGCAGTTAGGCCTATCGTTACGTGTAAACGCGTACTTAGGAATAGCGAATCCCCTGGAGCGATTAGGAGTGAGCCATGTCTCCTGGAGAAGTAAAAGATCTGGGTTGTTGTTCTGAAGGAACAGTTTGAGCTCGGGAAGGTTGGTGCTAAGGCTACGAACGTTAAAAGATACTAGGGATAAGCCCTTGGGTTTGATACGACAGGACGCGGGATTCGCGGGTCTAGACATTATCATTTACTTATTTACGAATTTATACAAAAATAAAGAATTTACAACGAACTTAGGAGCGAGTGATGCTCGGCTAAAGCGAATAAACGCTCTTGAGGAGAGCGGGCGGCTCGCAGTTTGCGTGCGAGTATGGAGATTTCATTAATGTCTACGTTTTGGATAACGTCGAATACGGTCTTCATGTCCTCAGCCAACGACGACTGAGGTGCAGAAGACGGAGCGGGACGCGGCCCTACGGAAGCTACGGGAGCTGGAATGGGTCGGGAAGGTGCAGGCGGGACGGCCGGACGCTGCCTCCAAGACAGAGCCGGAGTAGGCGTCGGCTGAACGGGCTTTGCTTCCGGGGGACCCCGGTTGCGCAGCGGCGGGAAGTTAGCAGGAGTGAGCGGCGGCGCCGGTTTAGGCGCGACCCTCTTGGTGGTGGAGCGCGGAGCGCACGGGCAACCCCTGTAGTTAGCTGTATGGCCGGACTGGCCACACAGCACACAGGCAGGGGGGGAAGTGGATTCGGGAGTGCGAGTGCACTCCTTAGTGAAGTGCGGATCCAGGCACTTTACGCACCTGGGGGGAGCTGAACAGTTAGCCGCTGCGTGGCCATATAGCTGGCAGCGGTGGCACTGCCCAGGGTGACCGCGGGGGTTGGGACGCTCGACGGAGATGTTCGAGAGTCCGCAGATTGTGCGAGCCTCTTTGAAAATCTCCCTAGAGTTCGGAGTATTTGACAGGATTACTAACGCTAAGGGAAAACGCCTACCGCGGTTGGAGTGCATCTTGTGCACTGCTGTGACCGGGAAACCCTGAGACTTAAGGTCCTCGAGAATGTCTTCGTTACTGAGTTCGAACGGGACGCCCCGTAGTACTGCGCGGATCTTACGCTCCTCCGGGAGGGCGTAGGTGTGATACGCGATTTGATTTAGCGAGAGTAGCCTGGTAAACGCGCGGAAGTCGTCGACGGTCGCTACTTGAATTTTGATTGTATCGCCAGCGTTGGCGGCTTTTAAGTAATTAATTTTGTGTTCTTTGCACAAGTTTGAAACCGCGGTCCAGCGCGCTTTTTCACGCAGGAATACGGGCGGAGGGAGCTGAGGCTTCGGCGGGACGGGAGTGCAGCGCGTCGCTGGCTTCGATGTGACCGACGGAGACGCGGTTACTACGAGCGATTTTAACGGCGCGGGGGCTGGTGTTGAAGACACCGGGGAGGGCTCGGGTATTGAAGATACCGAAACTTTCTTAGAGCGCTTCTTGGAGCGCTTGGCGACAAGTTGAAACGCGGGCTCAGGAGAGCCGGTTAGGGTGACGGCATCTGACGACGTATCAGACGCGGGTCCGGAGTCGCTCCCGGGAGCGGTACGCTTACGACGCGACGCGTGAGAGGATGCGACCGATTCGCAGTCCATCTCGGACGAGGCGGGAGACGCAGGAGAGCTGAAGACCTGAGGGGTCTGGACGTCGGAGGCCTGAGGGGCCGGGTTTGAGGCCTGAGGGGCCGGGGTTGAGGCCTGAGGGGCCGGGGACGCGATAGTAGCCTGTAAGGCCTGCGTTAGTACGTCATCTGGGATGGGGCAACCGGACGCCGCGAGCGCCTGGGCGAACGACCTAAGAACACTTACAAGGTCCATTGGAGGGCTTGAATATGTAATATATAAATATATAATGTATGCCTAGGTCCCCTAGCAAACCTAGCACCTAATTAAATAACAAATGCCTAGAGTTCCTAAATAATAACCTAGCAATCCTAGCGGCAAACCTCCCTACCAGCGGTAGGGGGGCTGGGGAGTATAACTTAAAAACTAACCGTAGTACGCCGAAGGCCGCTACCTAGAAACCTAAAAAAGGGTACGCAGGTAAAGAGTTGACCGCGTTAGGGTCAACCTTTACCGACAGAAAGGACAAGTACACACGAAAACACACAAATATGATAAAAATAAATATGAAAATAGGAGAAAAATAAATAAAATAGAGAAGAGAAATAAATAAAAATAAAAAGTACTGGTTCAGTACAAATTCGTTGTCACCGTTAAGTATCCTTTGCACTGAAACCAGACTACTTACGCTGGGCACAACACTGCACTCAGCACAAGCACAACACAACTTAGCACAGCACTTTGAAGACTAAGGGGCTTAGTCGCAAAGAAAAATCGCACTTCGAAAGCACTCAGACGGAGTAGAAAAACCTTGAAAACCGTAGCACGGAACCAACACGCTAAACTGTGACGTCAGTAGACTGAGCGCCACGGAATAGCGGGAAAGGACCGATCAACGGAGAACTGGGTCTTGCACGTCCGCACCGCGTGGCGATCGGAGCGAGAATGACGAGCGCGCCGGCGTTCGTGGTTTTATTGAAATGACGCGTGGGGCGCGGGGCGCGCGGGGTGGAAGCGGCGTCCGCAGCGATGGAATGTTCCCGATGAGGAGAAACGGCGTAAACATACTCCGGGGCCTTGAAAGGCTGCCTTGCCTTTCAACTTTCTTCCTGATCCAGTAGGGGGCATATGCGATTGAGGGCGCGGCGTATGACACCCCTTTGAGTGCGGATGTCAGCAACTCTAGGCACACCATCTGCTTCGGGATGCAAGTGTTTAACACGGCCCAGTGGCCATAGCATTGGAGGCAGGCCCAACTCCTGAATCAGCACAAGGTCTCCTAATTTCAAATCTGCCCTCCTTGTTTTCCATTGATGCCTATGCATCAATTCAGAAACGTAGTCCGCTTGCCATCTTTTCCAAAAGTTTTGCCTTATTTGTTCGATGAGCTTGAAGCGGTTGAGTCTTCCTGGGTTCTCTGAGAGTAGATCTGGTCCCGGAAGCGACATCAGCGACCTGCCAAGGAGGAAATGTCCCAGGGTGAGTGCCGAACAGTCATCAGGAGATGAGGAAAGGGGTAGGATGGGACGGCTGTTAAGGATGGCCTCTACCTGAGCGAACAGTGAGGATAGTTCCTCAAAAGTTAAGTGGGTGTTACCCATAACTCTTGATGTGAAATTTAGCAGACTTAATGCCAGCCTCTGCATAGCCGTTAAAGTTAGGGGCGTAAGCTGGAGAGAATTTAAAGTTTATGGCTTGATCAGATGCAAACTCCAATATTGGTGCAGTGTTTAGGAAAATTATTTACCCCTTCTAGAGATACATCTTTTGAAAGTTAGGAACAAAGGAATCTTTAGATAGTTCACTTACAGCCTCTAAGTGAACACATTTGTATCGAAGACATAAAAATAGACAAATAGCATTTAGTGAATTTACAACCTCTGCCTCTACGATCAGTAATTAGAAATGGTCCAGCAAAATCTAATGAAATACTAACAAATGGAAAATGTGGTATCAGCCTTTGTGGGGGCAGATCACCCATAATGTTAGACATAGTTTTAGCATTGTATCTGCGACAAGTGGTGCAAGCGCGAGCCGTACGTCGAGCCAAGTTACGAGCTCCTGGTACCCAAAATTGCTCGCGCACAGATGACAATAGCAACTGTGGACCTGCATGTAAGAGGCGAGTGTGTTCATGTGTGAATATGAGTTTTGAAAGATAGTGTTTTGATGATGAAAGTAAAGCTGGATGTTATCTATCGTAGTCGAAATTACACTTGCGTTACCTCCCCCCTACTCTCAGGATTCCCTGAGAGTCAATAAATGGTGTCAAAGAAGCTAGAGAAGACTTTGGACTTATGACTTTTTAACTACTTAGTAAATTTGCTTGATTATGAACTGTTTCTGATTTCATTATGAACTACTGTGAGCAGCGTTGCAAAATATGTGCAACTCCAAATAAGAAACATACAATAGTACACAACACGAGAGATGATTAAAGATTTAAGACAATAACATTAACAAATAGCCCCAGATCTGAAGAACATCTGGGGGCACTGGGTTGTCCCAGTCAGATTGGAGAATCCACAAATATTGCTTGAGGAATTTTGGTTTAATTGTTAAGAGTGTTAGTGAACCCAGAAAATCAAATATTTCAGAAGACGACAAAATTGAACGCTTGGTGACTACATTATTTGAATCAGTATTAATATTGAAATGAAGAGTGTCTTGAGTGGGATTCCAGCCAAGACCTAAAGTTTGAAAAGATTGATTTAAGATTACATTATTGAACTCCGAGGAGGGTAATTCAGTATTTATAACAATCTCAGAGTTTGGACTATACCTTTTCAAAATGAAACAACCACCTAACAATGGCATGGAAACATTTTTATTATCCAACTTCTGAATATCTAGATTCTGATTTGAGCGAGTAATTTCTGAATTATCTGAATTTGTGGAAAAATTTCATTGAATTGTATTTAGGGGTTGGTTGCATGGAACAGAATCAGCAATCAACCAACCTAGCTTAGTATTTTGCAACAACATGCCATTAGGAATGAGTTGGTGCAGCTCAGGATTGATTAATTCCCAGAAGACATCAGCACCTAAAGGAATATCAACAGTTGACGGACTGTTAAAATTTGGATCCGCTAATTTGAATGAAGGCGGAATTATAAAAGAACTTGTGTTAATACGAGACTTGGGAAGTTGACTTGATATAATAGGTAATACTAAGAAGTTTACTTTACGATTATAATTGCTATTCTTAGATTGAATAATGGCAGAGCATCGCTCTGGTATGAGATCAAGCCTTGTATCTCCAATACCTATTAATTTAGAGGCACCTGAATGCTGAGAAGTCAGTTGAAGACGCGATTTTAGCTCTTCGGTAATAAAAGAAGACTGACTTCCGCTGTCTAGCAGTGCCCTGACTGAAAATGCTTTGTTAAACATTGGATCCACAATGTCTATCACTGCGGTGGACAGAAGTGTCTCGTTATTAGACAGTGACGACATGGCTGTGGTTGAAGGTCCCTCTGCACCGTCCCTGTGGTCAGTTTGACCCAAAGAAGAGGGAGGCGAGGGTGTGTTTGTGGTGTTGGTGTGTAGTGAGGTGTTGTGTCACCTCTTACATACCTTGCTGCCGCCCAACAGACGGCATTTTGACGTTTTGTGACCTGTGCGCAGGCAATTATGGCACAGCTTATGTTTATGAACTTGAGCCCATCGCTCCTCGGTACTCAGTGCTCCAAATGCCTTGCACCGGAATATTGGGTTTGGCCTTGGCAAACCACGCAAGGCCTGCAGTTTTGTACTGAAACTGAGAATGATTTAATTTGACTTGAGGTTCCAGGTTGACTGGTATAATTAGAATTGTTTTTGACAAAGGAGTTACTACCCTTGGATGGCAATTGACTATGCCACTTAGATTTGAAATTTTCATTAGTTCTGGGTGGCGATGGCCTATCCCATTTTGACCTGCAAATTACTTCTAGAACATCAGCGCGTGAACTTAAAAACTCTCTAAATTCAACAAGCGAGGGCAGCTCAGGCAAAATATTAAGATGTTCTTCCCACTTAACACGGGTGGATTGATCAAGCCTTTGAGCTGCAATGTGAATTATGAGACTATCCCAGTGCTCAGTAGGCTGGCCTAAAGTCTTGAGCGCTCTTAAGTGTTTAGAGATACGGTCACTCAAGTGTCTCAATGATTTATCAGATTCACGCTGCATGGGTGCTATGTTTAGCAAAGAGTTCAGGTGATAAAAGGTTAATTGACGCTTATTGTTGTAGCGTTCACAGAGAAGCTGCCACGCACCTGCATAATTATTTTCAGATACTTCAAGATTTTGAATTATACGGGTAGACTCACCCTCCAAATAAGAATTTAAATAGTAAAACTTATGCACTGGCTTTATGCTAGGATTATTGTGAATTAAAGATACAAAGGTGTCGTGAAATTCCAACCATTTGAAATATGAACCATCAAATTTATTAATTTTTATTTGGGACAATTTGAATCCCATTAAATTGTGGTCACTTCCACTACAATAATTTGACCTGTCCAGGTCATCACAGGCTGGACTGACAGGCTTAGATAATTCTAGAATCTGCTGAGCTGTCGCTATAGCAGTGTGAAGAGAGTCCTCTATAAATTCCCTCTCCTGAAGTTCATCGGAGAGTGAATCTTCATTGAGCACCTCTATTTGAGTCTGCAGCTGTTCAAATGTAGTTGTTAGTTCCAAGAACTTTGTAAGCTTCAAATTTAATTTATTAATTTCAACTTGATCTGTTAATTTAGCACTCAAGCGACTCAAATAGTTTTTAAAATTTGTCACTTGGCCTTTAATTGAGCTACGCTTAGCTCTTAATGCAAGAAATTCTTCACTATCAGACCCCATTTTACTCATATTAAAGGTTACAAAGTTTAAATCAATAGAAATTTGCAATTTACTACTGTTTGTTTATTTTTCAAAGTTTAAAGATAACACTTAGAAAGTCTTGGAATTAACACCTTGCAAATCACAACACTGTTTCACTAAGTAAAATAAAAACTCTTACGCCCCTTGTATAGGATGTTGCAGCTTGTAGCTAGAAGCAGGCTGTGCAGAGGCAAAGATTGCAAGCAGAGAAGGAAGCAGGTTTCACCGGCAAGGTGTATTAGGCTGAAATGTCAAGCAAAAATGTATGAGCAAACGGCAATAGAAATTATGCCCAGCTAGGCAAAGAAAATTAATTTGTTGACAAACAAGACTCAAGCAGAATTCAAACTTATTTATATTATTTAAATTAGACAAGAAAGCACAGTGCAAATTAACTTAATTGAATAGAAATTTGGGCAAGCAAAAAACTTAAATGCTACCTTGGAACCAAAGAAAACAAATTTATATTGTTAGATTGTTTGAAACAGTAAAATTCTTGAATGAAAATTGAATATTAAGTACTAGAAACCTTGTAAACAGAAGAGACTTCTACCAGTGTACAACATAATAATATTGCTAGGACAACCAATTAAAGAAGAGTTGCCTAGAAAACACAATAATATAACCCTATAAACAGAAGAGGTTATGAATTGTAAAACTTAGACAAAATTGCTAGAACAACCAATTAAATGAAGAGTTGCCTAGAATATTGCAATTAGAGGGCACCTTATAAGCGAAGAGATGTCCTAATGTTTGAGTAATTAAATACGATTATTGTTAGAATAGCCTAATAAAGAAGAGGCTGCCTAAAAAACTAGTTTAACACAAGAAACCCTACTAACAGGGCCTAGGGGTCTAGGGCGGCGGCGCCAGCGCACTTCCGGTAATGGCGGCGGAGACGCGCACCCAGTGCACGTGGTCTCGACGGCGTATTCGGCGAGGTGGGGCCCACCCGGGGGCGCCAGGTGATTGCGCAGCGTCCTGGAGAATGAATAAAATGCGATTTTAAATACACACGTTTATTATAGGGTACGCCGCTACAATTCCCTTTGTTTGTGGGGTCACAATTGTTATTATATGGAAAGATTCACACAGATTACACAGCGTTGATTTAAGCCTTTAAACACACAAAAACTATCGCATGTCAAATATAAACTTTCACTCTCTGTATGTCCCTAAAAAAAATACCAATGTCTTGCAATGCATCTCTATCAGCGAATTGTTATGAAAATTATATGAAAAGTTTTGTATGAGCCCTTAAGAACTTGCATTCCTCAAATTCCGCAATGTACATTGCGGTGTTGTGAATTCGACGTGTGTTAAATTATTGAATAATGCATATAATTTCAATTAGTATTTTTTAACATGTAAATTATCGTTTCCTTTATAAATAATGCAGACCTTTGTAACGAGAGAGTAGTTCTCTCTTTTACTGTGTGTAGATAAGAAATATTGTGCAACTATCGTACTGATGCAGCTCACACAGATCTCAAACCATAAACCTATTATAAACATCGATCGGAGCGCAGGTCAGCCACGTGTACAAACAGTTTTTGTGCGTTCATCTAAAATCTTTTCACAGTTAATCTAAAATCATACCCAGTTTGGAATAGTATTTGAGTGCTTTTGATCAAGCATTTGGAGGTTTCAATCGTTTTATGATTTCTCAAACTTGAGGTACATTGGTACATGGGTACTTGGAGAATGGCTGAATATGATCGACCCTTTGCCTGATAAATGCTCATAACTAAGAAAAGTCTTTTGTTTAATTATTTTGTCAATTGATTTGTCTTCATTCTGGCAGTATGACTCACGATGTCAAATTGAAAAAAAATAAATATCGCGGCAACTAAGAGCTGTAATGCGAAATTGAAAATAAGAATTTTCACTCACACTCCTACGATTAAGACAAATCGATTGACGTAAGAATCGTCAAAATTTATCCACGCGTTTGGTCTCTGGTGTGCCACAAAGAAACAAACCTATATAGACCGATAAACACATGACCACTTCTTTGAGTCGCAGTCGGGTAACAATGGAGAGGGCTATAATCTCATTGTCAGGAAATCGTCTTCCCGGCAGTAGAGGCCGGGCTGGGGTGGTGGCTATAAGAAGCCGATTAACGAGTATGGCGCCCGCTTTTCTTGTTCAAATCGGCAGACTTAAATCAACTAAGATACTGTTAAAATATACTTATATACCAACATTTTGCGTGCCACTGCGACGTTCTTTTGAAAATGATTTGGTGTCAGTTATAAAATAAGATGTTTAAGCCTGGAAAACATTCATTCTTATTTAACGAAAATAACGTTGTGATAAATATAGAAGAGTTATAGACCCCGAGTGCGAAACAAAATTCTGTTGGTTTTTTAAACATCCCGATACAACTACGTCAAGCGCTGCCTAACTCGTCTGACATCACTACCGCCCGCCATTTCATATCTCCGCTATAACGCGCCGGCCATTTATCTCTCGCACAGTCCCAGAATACATTCGTTTCAAGATATAAATTGAATGAAATGGGACCTCGCGAGCAGATCGTAACTGCCGGCGGCTTAGAGCCGTTTCAATGGACTCACTGCCGCGGGATGAGCCTGCATTGCGTTTCTTAGAATTTCTTTCCGGACAGAAAGTCCGGAACCGCTATCAACAAAATGAATAATGTCCGTGCGATTGGCACGTAGGAACCCATTTTCTTTTTTCAGATTCTATTTGTGGGCTCAACGAGTGCCGCGTCGCAGGATTTCTGCGTTATAGGGACGACTTGCTTCTCCACTGATTGTTACACTTTTCGCAGGCCATGTCTTGAACGTACTTGTCATCTGAAGTTAAACATTAAATTTTGGTCAGTACCATTTCAAATGAACTTTAATATGTATTTTTCCCATGCGGTTTTAAATTCTATCTCGTACATTTTGAAATGTAAAGTTGTCTTAAAGTTATCAATTGTATATAATGTGACGCATACGTGCGTGGCTGTAAATAAACAAAAATGCAAAATTGGCTCTCCCCGATTCACTGAAGGTTCGCCCACAACAGTGATGCTAACTCAACCAGCTGTGTGATATATATCTTTAAGAAAGAGCGGGCTTTCCCGGCAAAGGGTTCCAAAGGTCTTTAAGGTTTAGATTTATAGATGTTGAAGTCATAGTCTTTGTAACATCGTGTGAAAAAGACATTGTTGTTTTCATTATTATGAATGAAGGCTCGGATTCACTACGTTAGAAACGTAACCGTGTAATATTATACTTACCTATGTTTCCGCAATCCTTTTTTACTTTCTTTATTAATTATTTTGTTCCTTTATCTATGTTGTTTACTTTATTGACAAATCGTGTCAAATAAATTTTTTTATGTCACCAATGGAGGCTGCCAAACACACGAATGCTTACAAAAACATCTTACACACGAATGCTTACAAAAACATTGTATGAAAATATGCTTGATTCCTGGCTAATAAGATTAATTTCAAAACTTCAAATTTCGGTTCCAAGGAATGCGAGCCCGGCCATATAAGCCGATTGCTGGCCTTAAAACGGCAGTCTATTTCAAACCATCGTACCGATAACATCTCCAGTCTATTACAAGCCTAACTACTGTTAATATCTAGAGTCTTCAACACACCAGTCACAATCAACAAACATTCTCGCTCCGATCGCCGCCCGGTACGGACGTGCAAGACGACTCCGATTGATCGGTCTCTTCCCGTTATTTAGTGGCGCTCAGTTTCCTGACGTCACAGTATAGCGTGTTGGTTCCGTGACTTTCTGTGTTTTCTTACTACCTCTGAGCGCTGTCGAAGTGATTATTTTTCTTTGCGACTAAGTATCTTAGTCTTCAAAGTGCTGTGATGAGTTGTGTTGTGCTTGTGCTGAGTGCTGTGTTGTGCCCAGCGTGAGTAGTCTGGTTTCAGTACAAAGGATACATAACGGTGACAACGAATTTGTACTGACCCAGACCTTTTATTTTAATTTTATTCCTTTCTTTTATTTTATTTATTTTTCCTATAATTTCATATTTATTTGTATCATATCTGTGTGTTTTCGTGTGCATTCGCCCTTTCTGTTGGTAAAGGTTGACCCTCACGCGGTCAACTCTTTACTTGCGTACCCTTTTTTTAGGTTTCTATGTAGCGGCCTTCGGCGAACTACGGTTAGTTTTAAGTCATTCTCCCCAGCCCCCCTACCGCTGGTAGGAAGGTAAGCCGCTAGGGTTCGCTAGGTTTTTTTAGGAACTCTAGGCATCTTTTATATACTTATAGTTACAAATTATTAATTTCAAACCCTTCCTATTGGATTCGCAAAGCCTTATAAACTTCGCTAAGGCCTTCACCCAGGCGCTCGTTGCGGCGGGCGTCCCCATTTCTAATGACGTTATAACGCAGGCCTTACAGGCAACAATCGCGTCCCCGGGCCCTGCAGGCCCACACCCTGGCCCCTCAGGCTACCCACGCCCAGACCCATCAGGTCTACAGCTCTCCCGCGTCCCCCGTTCCATCTGAGATGAACTGTGTGTCGGACACGTCTTCTCACGCGTCGCGGCGTAAGCGTATCGCTCACGGGAGCCGGCTTAACCGGCTCTCCTGAGCCCCCATTTCAACTAGTCACTAAACGCTCCAAGAAGCGTTCGAAGAAAGCCGCGGTGTCTTCAACACCCGATCCCACCCTGGTGTCTTCAACACCCGCCCCCGCACCGCTTATTTCACTCGAAGTTACCGCGTCTCCGTCGGTCCCATCGAAGCCAGCGACGCGCTGCGCTCCCATCCCACCAAAGCCTCAGCTCCCTCCGCCCGTCTTCTTCCACGAAAAAGCGCGATGGACCGCGGTTTCTAACTCGTACAAAGAGCACAAAATCAATTATCTTAAAGCTGCCAACGCAGGCGATACTATCAAGGTTCAGGTCGCGACTATCGACGACTTCCACGCGTTCACTAGGCTCCTATCAGTAAGGCAAATCGCTTATCACACCTACGCCCTCCCAGAGTAGCGTAAGATCCGCGCAGTTTTACGGGGCATCCCGTTTGAACTCGCAAACGATGAAATCCCCGTGGACCTTAAGTCCCAGGGCTTCCCGGCTGAAACAGTGCACAAGATGCACTACAACCGCGGTAAACGTTTTCCGTTATCGTTAGTCATCCTGTCAAACACATCCGACTCGAGGAAAATCTTCAGAGAAGCTTCTCTGCGAGAGAATCTGCGGACTCTCGAACATCTCCGTCGAGCGTCCCAACCGTCGTGGGCACCCTGGGCAATGCCACCGTTGCCAGCTTTACGGCCACGCAGCGGCTAATTGCTCAGCCCCTCCCAGGTGCGTAAAGTGCTTAAATCCGCACATTACGAAGGAGTGCACTCGTACCCCCGACTCCACTTCCCCCCTGCATGTATGCTGTGCGGCCAGTCTGGCCACACAGCCAACTACAGAGGTTGTTCGCGCACTCCGCACTCTTCCGCAAAGAGGGCCGTGCCTAAACCGGCGCCGCCACTCACTCCCTCCAACTTCCCGCCGCTGCGCAACCGGGCTCCCCCGGAAGCAAAGCCCGTACAGCCGACGCCTACTCCGGCTCTCTCCTGGAGACAGCATCTGGCCACCCCTGCTCCACCTTCCCTACCTATCCCAGCTCCCGTAGCTCCCGTAGGCCCGCGTCCCGCTCCGTCGTCTTCGCCTCAGTCGTCGTTGGCTGAGGACATGAAGACCGTGTTCCACGTTACCCAAAACGTCAATATTAGGGAAATCGCCGTTCTCGCACACAAACTGCGAGCCGCCCGCTCTCCTCAAGAGCGTCTCTTCGCGTTAGCCGAGCATCACTCGCTACTTAGTTCTTTATAAACTACTTATTTAGTATAAATTAAATATTAATAATAAATATAATGTCTAGACCCGCAAATCCCGCGTCCGCTCATATCAAACCCAGAGCTTATCCCTAATGTCCCTCAGAAACAAACGTACGCTTTACAAGATCTGCGTTAGACCCGTCATAACAAATGCCTCGCCAATCTTTGCCCATGCTAAACTCTCCGTCCTGCACAAACTGCAGGTAGTTCAAAATCTCTTTTGCCGCGGGGCCACAAACGCACCGTGGTACGTGCGTAACGCGGACCTGCACAGAGATCTTGAACTGCCTACAGTGCAACTACACCTCAAAACACTCTCTGAAGCGTTCTTCAAACGCTCCGAAACCCATCCCAATCCTCTAGTTCGAGATTCAGTCTCATATACTACTCCTGTCTTAGATTCGAAGTTCAAAGTCGCTAGACAGAGAAACGTGCACACGAACGTAGCGACGCAGCCAACGCTAGATCTCGAAGCCCTTCGGGCCGCGACTTCTTATTTTTAATTTATTTTTGGGCACCTTCAGTGCTACGTATTCACCTTCAGTGCTATGTAAATCCCAGCGGGTGACCCCTTCTGGGCCCCGCTAGCGCGGCCTCTTGCTCCAATTGGTCGTCGCTCAAATAAAGGCTGTGTAACAAAAAATTGCACGAGTCATTCAGGGGGCTTTTTAGTGGGTAGGGCTCTGGTAGGCTCGGAGTGAGTCCCACATAACTCCGATCGTGCGCGTTGAGTATGCGTCAGAGCATTTTTTATCCTCCTGCCCTCTCCGTGGAGTGGAACAAAAAAAAACACACCAGTATAGTAAATTTTGCAATTCCTCGAACTCATGCTCATGCTGAAGCTACCGGACAAATTCATGTCCATGACAGATTTTTGAATAAAAAATGTTATTACGTGACAACCGCACATGTTATTGTGGTGAAAACGCAACGACCCATGGTACTATGGCTGTTTTCGGAAACCCCTATAATATAGTTGTCGTTATAAAACTTTTGATATTGAGATGAAAATCTCGAGCCGTCATTGGTAGGTTGAGTAGCGCGTTACTATTTCTTTAACATTAAACTAAACAATTGTGTTTATGGTTTTAGTATTTTTTTGTCCTATTTTTTAAATAATAATAATAAATCATTTATTTCAGACCATTATCCATAACTTTGTTTTGTACCGCTTAATATATAGTAATTCAAATTAAAAATGTTAAGTTTCTGCATCCGCTTCGATCCTCTACTTCGTCTTCCTTTTCAGAAACCTTCAGTTTCTTAAGGCTGGGGAGGATGTTCACGCGTTTATTTAAATTTGTATGGGAATGGCGCTGCAATCCTTATAGTCCTTCCATTCCTACTCTGTTTCCCTTTCCCTTTCATACAAGCAGCACTACTAATAGGTGCGAAATGGATGGATGGCATGATAATCGCAAATGCAGCGATGCTGAGCTGCGCATACGCTGCGAAGACGACGTGAACTCTCATATGCTTCGATGTTCGAATAAGAAACCGCACGCTACGCACCGCTTTCTGTTTAAATAACCTTTTCTATCAAATTGAATTTTGTGTGATTGAACTATATGTTGTAAAGTGTACAGTGTTCGATAGACAAAGTGCACATAGTTTATTAACTACGTAAGACTTCCTGAAGGAGTTGCCGCCGCCCGCTGGACGCCACGCTGACATCCAGATACGTGTATTACGAGTGACACCAGGTTAGTGCTGCTTTTCTTAACTGCCTATCCTTCCATCCGCATTTATCCAAACTCCAGTTACAATTTGACTTAAACCTATTGTTAGTATGCCTCAATTCAAAATTAAAATACAGTAATAAAATACATAATTGATATTAAGTGAAATTATCAACGGGTGTGTACTGCACCCAATGACGCAGCATTGGGGAGTCCCACCGGTCTACGGACACGATTTTGTTTGAATCACGATTTGTCTTGGGTGAGCTTTAGTTTCTTTTTTTTTCTTTAACTGCAGTTACGAACTAACCAGAATTGTGGAGAGAAAGTTTCTCCAATCTTCGAAGCGAGGATAGGTCACGTGCAGCCTTCAGAAGTTCCCTGCCATCAATAGTTTCTAAGCTCGGGAATTGATAGAGTAAACTGTTCGAGGACTTGATTAAACAGCTCTCCAAATAGTGGTTCCAGTGTAAGCGAGTGTCCGCAGTCCGCTGATTTCAATAAGTTGTCACTCGTGTTAACTAGATTGTACCTTTTAATTGAACTTTGAAAATTTTTTTAAACCTTTTAATTGTATTTGCTTTATAGAAAGGCATGGCTACCTACACTAGGTGGTTCATATATTTTTGAACTATATACATACAGGGTGTCCAGAAATTAAAGGATAATCCTTCACCTGCAGATAGGTCTATTCATTTCCTACCTCAAAAACAAAAAAGCTTCTGGTAAAAGTCTCATATTTTTTTAATTATCGGTATTCTAGATATTTTTAGAAAAAAAAATCTGTATTTACAGGGTGTCCCAGAAATAATACGTACGGGTGACACTGGAGGTAGATGGACTTTAGGCCTATCGAATAACACCAACATGCCTCAAGAAAAAGGTTTCTGGTTTTCGAGATATCGTCACTTTTTTTATTTTTTTATGAAATTATCACTTTTTGGTTCTTTTTGCCTACAGCTGCAATAAATATATTTTAACTCACGGTTTTTTTGCACCAAAACTATTGTCATTAGTTAGCTGAGACAACTTAGTAATAAATTTGACGGAAACTATTACACTATGTTAAGAAAAAGAGTTAAATTGTTTTATTTTATTTCATTGCAAAAAAACCTGACTAAAGTTTAACTGATTGCTGTGAAAAAAAAATGTATGGCGATGATACTGCACATTATCTTAAAAAATTGTTTGTTTAATGACCTTTTCAAAATAGTATCACAATAGCCATTATTTTTAAACCAAATCTTAGAATTTTTTTTTTTTCATGAAAGGCGTGCTGCTTGGAAAATAGTACCACGGCATGATAATGCTTAATAACAGGTCCATGTGTCTTTTATGGCAAAATTACTAATAAATGAAATTGCAGAAGCACATAACTATCTACCTTTTTCTCTCTTTTATTGTTTTTTTAAGTTGAAAAACCAGAAAACTGTCACTAGAGGCATGTTGGCGTTATCTGATAGGCCTAAAGTCCATCTACCTCCAGTGTCACCCTTACGTGTCATTTTTGGGACACCCTGTATATACACAGAAGCGCTCCACATAGGTCACGAGCAGCGCCCGGCGAGCTCAGTCCACCGGGAGCTCGGAGGCTTCATTGCGTAGGTATTGTCACATTACATTTAACTTTGCTACATTTAATCAATTTAATGTTAATGCTTTATCATTGAAGTTTGCTTGACATGACATAGGTACAATGTTAAGTAGATCTAAGCCGATACGTTTATTTTTACACACATTTACACGATACGTACGTATCTAGGTTTGTGCAACCCCACTACCATCCAACCATTTTGCTGGGACGGGACTTTACCCCAGATTCAGCAGGACCCTTGAGTTAGTCACACGTTATGATGTAAAGACGAAATATTTGTAGGGTATGACTTCGCAGATGACGCTCACTTCAACCTCTACGCCTACGGTTTTCAAAGTTACAAAGACGATTATCTAAGGAGTCTAGTATAGACACTTTTGTTTTTAAAATAAAAAGAAAGTAACATTTAGCTACTAGCAACATACTTACCGAACGCAACATTCCTTAAGAGTAATTAATTAAAGAACTATGTTTTATTTTCTGATACCTACTTGACTTGTGAATAGTCTCATTGTGTTTTATTTACTGTAACGTAGGTATTGGTGCCGACAAGTGACATCTGCGCCCATGGGTATCGCTCAATTACGTATGTATAGACGAGTGTTCGCCCGTTAGAGGTCCGCCTGCCGGGAGTAACGCGATGCTCTTGCAAAAATACAATGAAGCGGACAAACTTTGCGTTTTTGTAGTTTTATAAAATTTGAATTCCCTTACATACATTTTCCAGAAAACAGTTAATTATTTATAGCTATGACTAGAAAAGCAATATTTTTTAAAGACATTAAGAATATTTTATGTATTGTATTTAATTTATGTTTATATTTATTAAATAGCAAGAAAATGCTATTAAAAATTAAAGCCCGTCTGAACGGCTGGCCGGCCCGTCGCCTGCCCGGCTGAACGACCGGGCAGTTAACGAGCGTAACAAACAACATATTCTGCGTAAACCCCGTTTATCTTTTCTTTTATATTTATCCTCGTCTATTTGCCCCGCGATATAGATTTTAGTTTCGGTCAGAACCTTGTTTTTAATATAATTCATGGCTTTGTCGTACAGTGGTTCAAATATTTTACATATTGCACTTTCACCGTGGCTTTGGTCACATAGAATGTTAGAAGCGATTATGTCATTAGCAAATAAAAATTATATTAAAAAGAAATATCTTTTCCTCCTTAAAGTAGTAAATGGTTGTTTAAATTTTTACCATATTTCAATTTAAAATAATATAACAATTATAATTATTTCAAGTCATACGTGTCAAAAATATTGGCTGTCATGAAACCTCTATACGAAGTCACGTGGTATCATCATGTAACGACTGTCTCGTTACACGGTCTTGTCAATATTCGCTGCAATCATCTATCTTCAGAAATCTATTAAAATTGTAGAGATTATAATTCTAGGAAATATAATAAACTTTCTAAATTGATTTTAAAAAGATAAATAAGCCGTTACATTATCACGCGAATTTCTTTAAAAATTTGATTAAAATTAAATTAAAAAAAATAAACTTTACATTTTATTTGTTTAAAACATAACTAAAAGTGTTAAACCATGTAGAGTTTCCGCGTCGGGTTGCCTCGAGATTACATTTTAGATAGGTATTGAGGCAGCTTTAACATGCACAACGACACAAGCATGGCGCGAATGGCGTCTTGAAACAGAGGACTTAGTTTCAACTGGAAGCTCCACATCTTGAAGCTAAAATGTCGTATTAATATTACTGTTAATAATAGGTCTTTACCTATGAAACTGCCGTTTTGCCGTACTGGCCATTTTAAATGAAAATATTTTTCTTTTGATTGATAATTCTAATTTCAAATTAATTTTATTTGACAAACATGGAATTCTTTTTCTAAAATCGTCATTTGTTTAATAGTTAGTGTTTTGTTTTCAACGCATTCGAACGTTTTTCGTCATCATGGATAAGTTAAAAATTCGAGTAATTATGGAGTATGAGTACCGTCGTGGCAGCAAAGCGGCAGAAGCGGCACGCAACATCAACGACGTTTACGGAGCGAACACTACAAACGAACGCACCACCCGTTATTGGTTTACCCGCTTCCGTTCTGGAAATTTTGACCTGAAAAATGAACCCCGTAGTCGTCCGAAAACTTTGGTCGACAATGACGAATTAAAGGCAATTGTGGAAGCTGATGAAACTCAATCCACGGCTGAATTAGCAGCAGCTTTCGACGTTAGCATCAAAACAATATTGGTCCATTTGCGTCAAATTGGCAAGGTAAAAAAGCTTGACAAAGGGTACCCCACGAACTCAATGACCGCCAGCGCGAAGTACGCGTGGAGACGTGCCTTGCAATGCTCAGCAGGCATACAAATGAAGGAATTCTGAACCGCATTGTTACTTGTGACGAGAAATGGATCCTGTTTGACAATCGTAAGTGCTCAGCAAGTTGGTTAGACCCTTGTTCAGCACCCAAACAATGCCCTAAACGAAAACTTACCCCTAGAAAAGTGATGGTCACTGTTTGGTGGTCTAACGCGGGTGTAATTCATCACAGCTTCTTGCCAAACGGGACAAGCATTACTGCAGATGTGTACTGTGAAGAACTGAACACAATGATGGAGAAGCTCGCACGTCTCCAACCAGCTTTGGTCAATCGTTCGGCTCCACTGCTCCTGCACGACAACGCGCGACCTCATACTGCACAGCAGACGGTCTCCAAGCTACAAGAGTTGGGGTTGGAAGTTCTCCGTCATCCGCCGTACTCACCAGACCTTGCGCCTACAGACTTCTACTTTTTCCAGAATTTGGATAACTTCTTGGGAAAAAAATTCAATACCCGAGAGGCAGTACAAAATGCCTTTGAAGAATTTGTTGCCTCCCGTCCAGCTGATTTCTTCAAGAAAGTCATCAATAAGCTACCAATGCGTTGGCAAAGATGCATTGATTGCATGGGTGATTATTTTGATTAATAGAAATAAAAAACATATAAAAAAATTACGCTTCATTTATTTCGTGAAAAACGGCAATTTCATAGGTAAAGACCTAATATATACATCTGACTCCAACAAATTTTTACACTACCTTATCGCATAATCTACATACGTTTATGATTATGTATGGTAATATATGGTTATATATTTAAAAATGAATTAATATTTTGTATTCTACGTAAATACCGTATCAATAAGTCGTTTCACACTACTTAAAAACCATTGACGACAAATGGTGTGAATATCATAGTTAGTGAGTTAATTGAAAAATGGCAATCAGCCGCGAGTGGTGTGGCGGGGTATCTGCCAGTGTCGCGTGTCGGTGGAACACGGTACAAAAATAAAATGAAAAGCTGCCAAAATGTGTATATCATACTAGTCTTGATTCCAAACTGACACATTGCTTGGTGGAAACTGTCAAAATTTTAACGCTCAAGGTAGTCGAAGGTCATGACGTGATTTTATCGTCAACTTCCTAGTTGCAGCTACATAGGGCGAAAAATTGTGGCAAGCAATATTCGGCTATAACTCAATGATGCACGATTTAAATTTCAAGTGATTGTATTTATTATAAACATATGTAAATGTGTGGGTTACTCTACTCAACTCTCTCACTCTGCTTGGGACACTTTGCACATCAAGTTTGTGTTAGACCGCTCCATTTGTTTATACGTCAATGTTAAAAACAGAAAGTTACGAATTTATTAGCAATCAAGAAGGCATCACTGCCCTACAGGAATACATCAAAACAAACTGGACATTCCAATTAAACAAAATTAATTAATTCCTGCCGCCCAACGTCGGAATGCTCGAAGCATAAAGCGGAGCAGCGTTGCGTCGCGTCGTGTACGATCTACATTGCAAACACTGCTAAATAAGTTTATTTCTTTTGGAAATGCTGGATTCCTGGGTCATATAAAATAATAATAGTAGTGTAATAATAAAGTGTTTTTATGGAAATAAAAGTAGTCACAAACTGTTTGTGTCGACTCTCAACCAGGACAAAACCTGTGTCTTGAGAGTCAGCGGGCAACATTGACTTTTAGGCTACTATTTACATATTCCTTCATTTAATTTTATATTTTTACAATTGTTTCATATTAAGACCTCAACTTTCTTAATGAAGATTAAGGAATATAGATTAAAGAATTATTTTAAAGTATTATTATGTAGTAACACATAATAAAATATGTAAATGGATATAATAAAATAACCTACATATTACATATACACACACAGGCGTATTGTTCCCAATACCAAACCTATATATATACATACATAAATGCGTACACACATACATAAATATAATGTAACAAGGAGTACACACATTTTATAGTACATTAGCAAGAAGACATTACCTACTTTGAGTTGCAAGTGAGTTAAATAGATTCTCTGTTTAGATCCACTCGACGAAGATTATAGTTTACAATGCTCTTGCGGGAAGTGGCTTGCAGCTTATATGGAGTCCTTGAACTGTAGCTTGGCTTGGAATCCTCTGTATGATTTTTACACAAAGCACCTTGAAAGTGTTCAAAAACATTTTTGTGGCATCTTACATTCTCTTGTAGTTTGAGTGAAGAACTGGCACACTACAGCGAACGATGTTTCTGTATATATAAGTCAAAAGCGCTTAAATTTAATTGGGGCCACTATGCTCCTTAAGCAAGGATTTAAAAAAAATTAATTCGTTTTCAAAATTGGCTGACATTTATATATTGTGTACTAGTGACAAAATAATAAAACAAATGTTTTAAGCTGTGACATTGCCGAAAATAACATTTGTTTTGACTACCTAATTATCTTGATAGACAATATTAAATCGCTTATTGTTGTAGCAATCATTGCTTTTCGCTGAATGTTGAGAAATACAACGAAAATGATTTAGCCTTATTTATTTATTTAAAATTATTTAAAAATATAGTAGCCTTTTGAAATATATCGTAACAAATTTTTACTATAAAATAAATAAATCTCCGCAAAAACACACCAATTACATAGAGGTGGGTTCTTGAGAGTCTGGGCTATGGTTGCAGGCGCTTCCGTCATCTAACTTGGGGACTCTTTTTGATAACCATAGCTTCAGGCTTGCCTGTAGTTTGCAATGAGCTCGGTCACCATGGACTTTCATGTTCTCGCTGCGATGGAGGAATATCTCGCCATGCCAGTTTAAATGACAACATCAGTCGGGCTCTTGTTACCTCCATCACTCCCTCGGCTCTTGTTGGCATGACGGTGGCAAACGGCCTGATGGCATACCTCTGGTCCCGTGGAGGATGGGTAGGCCGTGGTGTGGGATGCAACCTGCGTAGACACTCTCGCGGCTTGCCATCTTCCTACAACTAGTGTAAAATTGGGTTCTGCTGCCAATAACGCTGAATGGCGTAGAAAATATCAGAATTCGGATAGTGGGTATATTTTGGAGGCTTTTGGCGGTGAAACCATGGGTTCCTGGGGACAAGGGCTCATCACCTTTATTCAGACCTAGCGAGGTGATTGGTGAGTGAAACTCGTGACCCTAAGGCTGGCACCTACATCGCACAACGAATATCTACCGCAACCCCGCGTGGTAATTCGGCCAGAGTATTGGCTACGTTGCGTTGGCTTCAACAGATTCTAGTTCAGTCGTAGTTTTTTATTTGTACCATATTTTTATTTTATAATTATAAATTGATTACACTTATATGCACATTATAGAATTGTAAAAATTATTACTAATACATTTTTCCTAAAATTAACATTACAAAATACTTGAATACCAAATGTCTTAATAAAAAATATTGCTGAAATACAAAAAATATTATAAAGTGCTTTGATTGTGCTTATTACAACTCTAGAAATAATTAGTCCGTACAGAATGTTTAAGATGTAAGAATTAAGTTATTGTAAATGATTGATAACTGTAACTAACAAATAATGAATGGAATGTATAATGACTGTCATTGGGACACGGTGCATTCCTCACGTTGTTTAACTCGGACACTCGTTATCATGGATCGCGCCGCTCCACCGCACCACCGCACACCACGCTCGTATTCGTATCGAAGGCTGCGATGTAGTCATCCCCGCGACTCACGCGGGTAACTAGGGCTGACACTATCTCTCACAAACAGAGTTATTGCCCGTTCCCGCACGCGGGATCTCTCCATGATTTATAACACGAGACTCGGCAGAAAAATAGCCAAGTGAACAACACATGCGAAACAAATTATGATTCATGGAAATACTTTCTTAAAGATACATACGAAGAGATTAGATTTGCACAAATGGCTGTGTAAATTCGGTAACATTTTATATATTAAAACAAAATCATAACGGTTTTTTATTTCTGGTTTGATCTGGACCTCGAGACTAACGCCCGCCCATCCCCAGCTTCACACAGGTGTCAAAGCATTTATGCTTACATATGTGAGACATTTAGAAAGTTTTGAGAGAAAAAGATAAAAATATTTAATAGATTTTAATTTTTTTAATTTCTTTTCAAAGAACTCTCCACCAGCGTCTATACAAGGTTTCATTCGTCGTAACCAATTTTCAAAGTATATTTTCCAGTCTGCAACAGGTACAGTACAACAGGCCTTCTAAAACGCAGTAAGCGCATCTTCTGTCAAAGAAAACTGTATCCTCTTGAGCTGGTCTTGGTTGGAATTTTAAGGAACTAATAGAAGTCACACGATGCCAATTCAGAGCTGTAAGGCGGATGACCCAAAAGTGTTATTTGTGTGTTACGCAAAGGTGGCTGTGTAGAATATCTTGAGCACTTCCCGATCCAATCTGCAGGTTATTCTGAATCTGCATGTATGAAGAACTATTTGTACACGTAGTTTTTAGCAAATAAATTCATTTGATTTGATTTGATATGTGATTCCTCGGTTTTGTTGAATCACATTTTTCATTTTAAGCACCTTTCCTTCGGTAACAGCAATCAATGGACGGCCACTTCTTTCTTCATCTTTCAAATTTAAGCGACCGCACTTAAACTCGTTGAACCAGCTGTATATAGTTGCTTCAGAAGGCGCCTTGTTCATAAAAGCTCATTGAAGTCGATTTAACAATTAATCATGTTTCAAATTTAAGCGATCGCACTTAAACTCGTTGTACCAGCTGTGTATAGTTGCTTCAGAAGGCGCCTTGTTTATAAAAGCTCATTGATGTCGATTTAACAATTAATCATGTTTCAAATTTAAGCGACCGCACTTAAACTCGTTGTACCAGCTGTATATAGTTGCTTCAGAAGGCGCCTTGTTCATAAAAGTTCATTGAAGTCGATTTAACAATTAATCATGTTTCAAATTTAAGCGACCGCACTTAAACTCGTTGTACCAGCTGTATATAGTTGCTTCAGAAGGCGCCTTGTTCATAAAAGCTCATTGAAGTCGATTTAACAATTAATCAGGTTACAAATTGGACTTGAAGACGCAAAAATCATTGCTAGAAAATTATTTCGACACAGATCCATGTTTCCATGTCGCGCATTTGTTTTATTATGCTGGTTTTTTATGGTTTATTTTTATTTTGAGGGAAATTTAAATTTTGTACAAAATTACTTAAATGTAAACATGTAGTTTACATTTAAGTAATCGGTTTTCAAAATAAACTATAGCGTGCCAGCAAGTAATACAAAAATTTTTTTTCGCAAAATTTGTGATTGGGTTGATATATTTAAAATAGGTTTACTCACCTGCGATACAAACAAAACAAATATGCGACCTTAAACTTAAATGATTCACTGTGTTAAAAAAACCAACGAGTTCGGCTTGCAAAGTAGTTTTGGAAAACAATCTCCATATTTCTGATGTTTGTGTGGTTTTTAATTTATAAACAAGTTTTCAAAAAATCGCATGGTTATGTCACGTTACCTTATAAAAGTTACCTTTATAAAAATCGCATTTTACCTGGAACGCACGACTACAATTTCCTATGGATTCTTGATGACAGATATTTATTGAAAACATTGACATAAAAGTTTAAAATGAAGTTCCAAAACGATGCTATTTGATAAGGTTGACGTAAGTCAAATTATTCATTTTCTTTAAAATAAGCTTAATCACCTACGAGCTTTTACTAACAAAATGTATATATATAATATAATGAAATGTTTTGGAATGGTTTTTAAATGAGAATGAAATTATTTTGTTGAAGATGTTCAATAGTTTAGTTATATTGCTTTATATCATCGGGCTGCAACAGTAGCAGTGACGGCTAGTGATGACGACTCTTGAGAAAGGGATAGCGCGTACCATGTAGGGTCTGTGTGTGTCAAGGTTTGATATCCTAGACTTTCAGAATAAAAATTTGTCGGGGAGTCAGTAGTTTACAGCTCGAGAACAACTCTTGGGTGGGAAATTGTCGTAGCCGGTACGTTATTATTTAAAAAATACTGTTTGAGTTCACTCTAAGAGAAAAACGGGTAACGATTCCACCACACATTGTGTTGTTACTTCTCAAAGGTGGCGTTTTCGTTTTAAGCTTCTGTCGGCCTGACTATTTTTCGACGTCCTCAACAATTATCAACAAATGTGAACCAATTTACAAGAAATGCTCTTTTCACGTTATTGACAGCCGGCCAGCGAGCACCCCACCTGGTGGCAAGTAGAACCCGCGCCTACGGACATCGTCAGTCGAAGGTGCTTTATTTAATAATAGCGATGGTGATTGTTATCTCTGTTGCCGACCACCGCTTTCTGTTGTGACTGCCTTTGTTCCAGTAACGGCACTGGTTCCTTCCCTTTGACCGGAGCACAACCACGGGCACGGGGTGAGTGTGGCGCCGCACCAGACGACATCTTATAACACAAACTCTACTACCAATACTTTAGTAAATTATAGACAAAAGCCTTCCTCTCGAATCAGTCCGCCCGTTGGCGAAAACCCGTATGAAAATCCATTTTGGCCGTGGAACTCAGTGAGTAAAGGGAAAGCTCGGGCTCACTCGTGATGTAAAAGGAAATTCATCAACTGAAAAAATAGGGCCCATATTCGGCTTAAGGGCATAATATCAGAGTGATCAAAATATTAAAAACCATTAGAGTCTACTATTCTAAGTCATACCATGAATATAAGTTTAAATATCATTTCTCAAATTTTATACTACGAGACATAAAAAAATCTAATACTTAATAACCTCAATCAAAAACTGAATAAGAAGTAATTCCTAAATTACATTAATTTAATGATGATAATAACAAATACCCAGCCAAGCATACCAACTGCAGGGCCCGAACTGACCAGAGATTATTGTGAATGACCACGCCGCCAACTGGGGGAACCTAGAATAAACATGCATGTTAAATAACTATGAACAACCATTACCCAAGACCAATGTCTTCATCACAGATTAATGCCGACCAGGACTCTTACCTGGGACTTGGTGTTTGTCTAAGGAATTATTTATCTTTTGATGAAACACCAAATGAAACAAGTGCTTCCATTAAATTCTAGTTCTCGTGAGCTTATCTTTGTGGCTTTTGATGGCAAATATTGCGAGTTCTACGTCGGTTACCGGGAACCGGGGATTTCTGCAGACCTCACACTCTTGAACTTTAGTTTTGAAATTTAATTTAGTAGGCAAGCATGTTGAGTTTTTAATATTAGTATAGGTTCAAAGTTACTCTCCGGTCCTAGTACAGGATTGGTATAGCAATGGTACGTAATTATACAGGGTGACTGGTTATAGTGGCGGATATTTTAAGGGGGTACAGAAGAGGTCAATTCCAGTCGATATCACTACATAATGTGTTATCCACAAGTGGATCGTATCCAAGATATTTCAAATTTTATGTTTTTTTTTAATCAGTAGGGTCATCTTAAAGAGTTTATTAAAAAAATATCTAGGTACTTGGAAAATTTTTTGATTGGTTTTGCAAAAACAATATTCTCATCAATACATAATTACAATTTGGTGGACGTAATTAACATAAACTTAGGCACTGTGCTCGAAAACATTTGAAAATTCACGTTTTCTTCTAAGTTTTTTAGACAAAAGAGTGATTTTAAAACAAAAACTCACATATAAAATTTTCGTGCAGATTATTTTAAAAACATTTGTGTTTTACTAGCTTTCGATAGAGATATTACAATCTCCAATCGGCAAAACAATTGCTAAGATAACTGCCAATTTGCGCAGGCGCAGGTAGAGGCATGAACAAAGAGTACCGCTGCTAGTCAAATAACTTGGGATTGTTTCTGACCCCGTGCCCATGAGTTTAGTCCGGTCTTGCGATTTATTGCGTTCGGATGTATTCACTTGCTCTTATTTCGTTTGTTTTTCTTGCGACTTGGCATGTTAATGGATTTCGGTGTATGATTGCTCTTCTGACGATCCGGCTTTAAAACTGTTTTCTGTGTAGTGCTTCGCATGTTGTTACTAGTTATGGCTGAAAGACAGAGGAGACATTCGTTCACAAACCAAGAGTACGCTGATATTATTTACTATTATAGGGCTGCCAGAGGGAGTTCCGATGAGGCCCCTCGATGGTAAGTGAAAAAGTTCCCAAATCGCCGAATTCCCGACGCCCGTGTTTTTAGTCAGACATTTCGCCAGATCTGTGAGCATGGCTCCTTTCAAAGACAACGAGGTAATTATTACATATCTATTGATTTTTAGCCTTAGAGTACACTTAGGAAAAAGTTTTATTTATTATCAAAAATAGTTTTTTTAAATATCTTTTGAAAATGACTCACAAATCTTTCATAGAACTATCTTTTTGTTGTTTGCTAATCTAATTGTGAATGCTAAAGATCGGTGCTCATCTCTGGGTACACATTCGGGTATTGTTCAGTGAGATTACTGCCACAGTCACAGTTTCTATTACTCACATACATTTTATAACATTTTTTAGGTGACGTAGGCAGCCCTTGGCTTTATCGTGCGCATGAGGACCAAGAAATCCTAGATCATTTTCAAAGAGACCCCTACAACATCCATAAGAACTATTGCACGGGATCTTGGCATCTCTTAGTGGAAGGTGTGGTACACATTACATGAAAATGGACGTCACCCATGCCATTACACGCCCGTCCAAGTCATAGAGGAAGGAGATCCCCTAAGAAGGATGCAATTTTGCCGTTTTATTCTTAATGCAGACATTGAAAATCCAAATTATTTAAGAAAGATTTTATGGACCAATGAGTCCAAATTCGATAAAGATGGCATTACAAATTACCACAACGCACATTATTGGCAAGACAAAGAAATGGGTAATCCTCGACTAAAGAGATTCAAAGGCTCCCAACGGAGGTTTTCTTTGAATGTCTGGATGGGAATTATCAATGATCATTTGAATGACCCACACTTTCTGCTTGACAATTTAAACGGTGTGACGTATGAAGAGTTTTTAATAAATAATTTATTTGAATTGCTGGAAGACGTACAACTGGAAACAAGATGTGAAATGATATTTCAACACGACGGGTATCCAGCCCACTTTAGGCTATCCGCGCGGAATTGGCTCAATGATAGATTTCCTAATCGATGGATAGGTAGGGGCAGCCCTTGTATACCATGGCCAGCGCGAAGCCCTGACCTCACGCCAATGGACTCTTTTGTCTGGGGTTGTATGAAGGCATTGGTCTACCACCATGCGTCCCCGGTTCCCACTGTGGATGAGCTGAGGATACGCATAATTAACGCAGCTCAAGAAATCCAAAGTAGTTTAATAAATTCGAAAGTAGTCAAAAGCAAGGTCCGAAAAAGGGCTCGTTTATGTATAAGAACCAGGGGCTCATATTCTTCATTCTTATCGTAGTTTTTACTTTGCCGTACGTGCACTAATTGTATTAGTTATTTGACTAGCAGCGGTACTCTTTGTTCATGCCTCTACCTGCGCCTGCGCAAATTGGCAATTATCTTCACAATTGTTTTGCCGATTTGAGATTGTAATACCTCTATCGAAAGCTAGTAAAACACAAATGTTTTTAAAATAATCTACACGAAAATTTGATATGTGAGTTTTTGTTTTAAAATCACTCTTTTGTGTAAAAACTTAGAAAAAAACGTGAATTTTCAAATGTTTTCGAGCACAGTGCCTAAGTTTATGTTAATTACGTCCACCTAATTGATATTATGTATTGATGGGAATATTGTTATTGCAAAACTAATAAAAAAAATTTCCAAATAGATTTATTTTTTTTAATAATTTTTTTAAGATAACCCAGCCGATTAAAAAATAACATAAAGTTTGAAATATCTTGGAAACGATTCACTTTTGGATAATACATTATATAGTGAAATCGACTACAATTGACCTCTTCTATAACCCCTTAAAATTTCCGCCACTAATAACCAATCACCCTGTATAACATCGCACATTTGTGTACCCACAGACAAGGCGGTGTCGGCGGGGATAGGTTGTAATGAAATTGTACCACGTTATTTAATGCAGTCTACATGTTTGTGTAGTAGCTATTCTATTTGAAGTAAAACCAATTCTATTTTAAATTCACAATCAATAGATAATTTTTATTTAAAGAATGGCATTTCAAAATTGTAGAAATTAATTTAAAAAAAACAGATACTTATTAAACTAATTTATTATAATAATAATAAATAAATAAACAATAAATCCCGAGACAAACACGCCAACTGTATGGCCCCAAAGTAAGCAGAGCTTATGTTATGGATTACCATACAGCGAACTGGGGGGGGGGGGGGAAACCAGAATAAACATACACATATAAATATATAAAAACAACCATGACCCGAGAACAAATGTTCATTACACAAATCTGTGACCAGGACTCGAATCGAGGACCTCCGGCATATGAGGCCACTACGCCACTCGGCCATCATGGATAATTACTACAAAAAATACAGAACCTCCGGTCGAATGCTGAGAGGGTTCACTTTTGCTTACGTTAAAATTAACCGAACAGAGTACTAGCGACGCTTGCTAATGCCGCTCATTATACTTCCTTAATTATGTCCGTTTGGATTGAGTAGCCAGTCCAGATTTTTAAGGGCAACTATTACCCTTTTTTAGTGGCCATGCGGATAGTTTTGTAGGTCAAATTTTGGAATTTTGGAAAGGTGGCTTCACCTTTGCAGTGATATAACTTTTGATGTATTTTACTACAAATTTCAAAATTTGACCTACAAAATTATCTGCATAGCTACTAAATAAGGGTGATGATAGATGCCCTTAAAAATATGGAGTGGCTACTTAATCCAAATGGACATCCTTAATTATATGACCAAAAGATATAATGAACCCAAATAAGACTCCAAGAGACTTTTTTCGTTCATTAAAAATCATGACCGTCCTAATTCTCAATACACTTAATCTTTTAGTCCTTCATAAAGTCGAGGCCTGAATTAAGTAGAGCGTTTATTACGCGCTGGATCTGCACGGCGCTCGAGGGCGCGCACTTTGCTAATCACTGAGACGGACGGAAGCCCCGCTCGCCCTTTGTGTACATTAAGATGTTTTGATGAACAAGATAAAGGATGAAGCGAGGTGCATGCTGGTTAACAATACGAAGTAAGTGATAAAAATTGGTTATATTATTCTGTATTTGTATAAAAAAGATACCAAAATATCAGATATGTGAAGCAAGAAAATTAAAATATGTAAAACGACGATTTTAAGTTTTAAATCTTCAATGAATTTTGTTTTGGAAAAATATTATGAATATTGAAAAAATACGCTTATGACTTTTTTGATGAAATTTGCACACGATGCATCAATAAATTTTAACAGCTTATTAAAAAATAATAAAAATGTTGTATTGTTTAATTGTAATATGTCAAATAATCGAAACATACATGTACATGGGTTTGATTTATCTTGGACTTCATAATTAAGTGAAAGGTACATACTTTTTCTCCCTTCCTTGTAAAGGGGCTGGCAAGCAGACTCCGCATCTTCACAATAGTTAACAGATGAAGTTTGTACACCCTTCAGTTTCCACCGTTTATTTGTATTTTCCTGCTAAACTAAGAACAAATACATTACCTCGTCCCGCGTCAGTCTTCTCCACCTTGTAAAGTGTACGGCAGAACAGCGCTCGTCTCGACGACGCCTGTCCCAGCACTGAAGGGAAGCCGGGCAAGGTCTGGGTTGTTTTCTTTCACTACACATAATGGAATGGGATACCGTTGTAATATCCGATTATATTAATATAGACTCGGGCGGATCGTTTATCTATACAGCTGATCTATTGATATTGCCGTATCACTACCGTAAAACAAAGTCGCTTCCCGCTGTTTGTCTGTCCCTATGTATGCATAGATCTTTAAAACTACGCAACGCATTTTGATTCGGTTTTGTTTTAATAGATAGACTGATTCAAGGGTAAGGTTTATATGTATAATACATATAAACACTGATGGTTTTAGAGGTTTCTAATGTGATGTCGTAAATAAACACATTTTTTTACGCTTACATGCAAACGCTGGCTGGACCCTAAAAGATGGATCAAAATCAATGTACTACAATATTGTACACCTTAAAAAGGTCTACAAAAAAATCCATGATGGTATATGTCTATCTCTTAGGGATAACCCAAAATAACCATTTCTTATCCTTTACTTTTACGAGAAATAATGGCTTATTTGCGAAGCGATTTTAAGCAATACAGCATTACTTCTTATCCAATTAAGTACCTTAAATACATTGTGCATGTAATGTATATCAATATGGCCTTTTGCAGCGTGTAATTTAAATGAATATTTTCAAAGATATTACAGATTTAAAATGCAGGGACAAAGATCGTGCGAAGCCGGGGCGGGTCGCTAGTAAATTATATAGTTACCATACTATGAAGTGGTACAAACTTCACACGCTGGCATTCAACCGCACTATCATCTGGCATTTTAAAGCCAAATATGGTAGTTTTCATTAGCGTGATAGTGACTTAGTTGAATTGATGTATTCACGCTCAAAAATACAAACATCACACGTTCTCTGTGTGATTTTGTATTTTATTTAAAATTATTTTTTACAAAATAACATTTATGGGAGACCCGCGGCGGCCTCTTGCAACGCGCATTTAAGAGTACATATGGTAAAACAAGTTTGTTACGCATTTTGATTTCCGATAAGTATTCCTTTTTCCATACATCCATAGGTAAAAACGCATTCTTTAAGTCTCAGTTCCTTCGTTTTCATACCCAATATTTAAGATCAAATATATTTTGGTATTCTACACAGCCTCTTAAAACATCCCAAAATGATAACTTTTCTAGAATTTTAGTATGTGCTAAAAAGTTCAAGACCAGATCAAGTCATTTCATGATACATTTATATTTGCGTGCGCTGTGTGTGGGTGTTCGAGTAAGGTACATTTGATTACAGTCCGCTTTTAATTTTTTATCGTAAGGACCCCAAAAAAGCCCATGGGTCTGTTATTAATTGTAAAAAACGTGCCAGACAGCAGCGGTGCCTTACCGACGCACGCGCTATGCCGTCGTACGTGCTGTGTTTTGTTCCAACTGTCATTTAGTACACTTTTTGCAGCAATACCCCCGCGCACGGTGTGCCGAGTGACGTCGTCCAGCGACGACATGCTCGCAGCGGCAGGGGGCAGCATCATCTGACCACTTCATTTTTTAAAATGATTTCATCCTGGGATTTCACAAATAAGACATCGGTCCGTCCAGTGACCCCCACGATGATGACGAACTGAATTACTTCGTAAAAAGTTTAATCCATGTTTCGGCGAGTGAAATGGATTTAAAAACGGACTCAATTTTCCATTAACCTATATGAGAAACGTCCAGGAGTTTAATTTTCATTACTATAATAAAAAAATAAACACACATCTGCATGTTATATTTTCTTAAGCTATCTCGCTAAATTGAAATAATTAATGAATTTTTCCTTGCGGTTTCGCTTTGGTAAAACAATCTAGTATCAAAAAAAAATTAACTCGTTTAAAATATCAATAACTTTAAAAATGGTTGACGATTTTTGTTTATTTTATTCTCTGTAAAAACTTATCTTCTTTTACTAAAATTCAGTTTGCAATTCAATTTTATTATTTTGATGAAATACAGATACTTTATACCTGTCCGAGCTGCTTGTCAGTTTCGAGCGCGCGTATATTCTTGCACACGCATGATGTGATCCGACCGCTGCCGCTGACGCCGAACTCGCCGTAGGAGTCCAGCTGTTATACTGAATGCAATATATTATTTGATTAAAAAATTGTTATAATCACTTTAACTCGGTTTATACGAGGTTGCTTTCTGTGTGTTTATATTTTGCTCGTTGAGTAAACATTAACTTAGCAACTTGTTCAATGAAATCACTATAAAAAATAACAATTAAAGTTTACAGTAAAAAATTACGAATATTTGGCCATTTCAAAGCTACTACTGTTTAATATAGGAATATTCTATCAAAGCCATTGTGAACAATATTTTATCGGTAAAAGAACCTCTCTATGGAAATTAAGAAAAGTATACACGGAATATAATTGTTTAATAATAAATGTGTGAATATAAACAAACCGAATCGATAAATAAAAAATAAATAAAACACTTTTTAACCGCATTTTATCGCGTTTAATGATACTTTTACATTATAACTCAATGTCTGCAATCTTGTAAAAAGTTCCTTGTGATAATATCGTTCGGTTCGCTCCGCTGCACTGCGCCCCGCTCCGCCACATTGGAAACTAACCCCAAGCCGGCGGCGCCGAGCTTTACTGATAGCATCTAGACAATAAACTTCGATATCTGGAATATAACGGTTACGAAGTCTCATAATCAACAAGCTACATGACCCCCGAGAGTCGGAAGCCGTCGGCGCGCACGAGCTGACGCGGTTCTACAGGGTTCCGTTACGTCGAGACTGAGGAAGGGCCTCTTGTAAAATATAAATATTCTTCGTAATACTTTCTAGGACATCATTAATTAAAAACCACGATTACGAACTACTTACGAATACTTAGTAATCAGGTTTTAGGGGTAGGAGAATTTTTTATTGTTTGCGGGTCGTTTGTGGCGATGTTAAGCTCCTCTATATTTTAACACCTATAACACAGAGGAAGCAAGAGGCAGTCAAGAGGCAGAAATAAGTCTAGGGGCATTGTGAATGTTCGCTAATGGGTCGAAATATTAAATGTAAATAAAAATCAAGGGTAATCGTCGGAATGCGGGCTATAAAAAAGGGATTTATAGCGCACACTTTACTTGTGCCGATTTGTAGACTTAATGTGGACCGAAACAGTAATTTCTTTTTTGATATTTGGTAACAAAGCTATAAAGGATCCTAAAGCGCGACGAAGATATCGTCGAGGTAAGAAAGTTTTGGTTATGGAAAAAGTATTTATGGCTAGTATCTGATTAATTAGGAACAGATTAGTTCTAAATCCGCCGAACCGGAGACGCAGCAGTGTTTAGCATGCAAGTATGTGGTGTAGGCCGTTTTTAATACAAATATGTATTTTACGTCATAATATATGATATATCGTGCCGATTCGTGACTGATTCGGTTCTTGAACGGTTCTTGAATATTTGAACTTACAGAATATTATTTTACCTTTTGTTCAAACAACTAAATAAATCTAAAATTAAAATAATATAGCATTAATATACGGTCATCAATTATGAAACCATTTAATGTGGCCCGACCTATGCTGAATTATATCTTCTTTGAAACAACGTCGCGCTGCGAGCGCCGCTTCGAAGTAAGCAAACGCTTGGACTACGGCGTAGTAACAGTAGTAGACATTTGTTGAGAAAGCTCCGTCTGTGTAGCTGAATTGTTCTCTCACCTATAATAAATGTGTCTACGTCTAGTCATGTATATAATATATATAAATAAATAAATAATAAATAAATATTTCTAACAACCACACCACATTATCTAGCCCAAATCATTAAGTATAATTAAGAACTTGTGTTATGGATACTAGATAACGGATAAATAAACTTAAAAAATATATAAACACACATAGATACTTTTTTTCATATATAAATATTAGAAATGAACTTAAATAAACATACATACACATCCATGACTAGATAGCAAATATAATAAAATATCTGCCTCTACCAGGATTCGAACCCGGGACCTCTGGCATGGAAGACAAGGGTACCTCCACACCAAACAGGCCGTCAATATGTATGCAAAGAATTGTATAAAAGTCTCGAGCCGCCGGCCTCCACGGTAATGGCTACAAACAGGTGATTCAGAGCACACATTTCTTGTGCAGATTAGCAGACTTAATGTTGACCGTGCTCATAATTTTCCCAATATTAGCTAAGATTTAACAGAAAGATTTAACTTCCAAAATGTGTATACAAAATTATGCCATGAAAGGCGTCGTGAAATTCCAACAGCCAGCTCTGCATTTTATGTGCCGCAGCGCTCGTTTTACGAAGTACTTTTTAAATCCAACATTACTGAGATATCAGACCGTTGAATATACTTAATCAAAGATAATTCTAAACTTTGAATACTTTTTAATTAGTGTTAAAAACGAATTTGATCTCAAATATTTAAATGAAAAAACCATCCCACGAGAAGTATAAGTAACTGCACTCTTTTTATGGACTTGTTTTATGGACGACGCGGCAGCACACTCTACTTTTCGCTTTTCTTTATTCCGCATCGAACACCGTCCTCCACTTTAAGTACAGCTCCGCAATAACGCCCTGGCCATATATTTCTCGCACAGACCCACTGCATTATCCTTTGGAGATATAAATTGAATCAAATGGGGTACGCGCGCTGATCGACCGTTTGTTTTTTACAAATATCTCAGCAAACACCCTGCAAAATGAATATTGTCTGTATGATTGGCGTGCGGTAAAAGGTTTCTTTTTTCATATTCAATTATTTTGGTTAGTTTTAGAAATGAAATGCTGTTAATATTTTAAAGTCATTAGAAGTTACTAAAAAGTTCAATACTAAAAACCTAGAAATGTATATTTTAACGCCTTTAAAATCGAAACTTCCGTATTAGTACGTTTCCGCGCTTCTTTATAGAACTCATAAGTAATGTACAATACTGAAGCGCGGGAAACAACAGCACCATGTTGAAATGACTTCTCGACGCAGGCCTCTGCGCTATTATGGCTGCAAAGTTTGTGGAGCACGAAATGCTCGGTCGTTGAGTCGCGCATCAGGCGGGCGGCGGCGTGTTTACAGTTCACACGCTCAGTACTCGTGTGGTCGTACAATCGCCACATTATGTTGGTGATTTGAGACTTCACTCACTTCCAGTGAACTCGCACCCTTGTCCCGACACTTCATTGAATTAACAAAGCGACCCTATTCATATAATTTTATAGGAATTGTGAGCGTCGGTGGCACCGTGGTTAGGGCGTTGACTTCACAATGTTGCGGTCCTGGGTTCGATCCTGCAGACTGCTTAATGTATCAATATGTATTTACTACTGAAGTGCATAGTGCCGGTAGCTCTACAGGTGAAGACAAACATTGCAAGGAACACGCGTACCTACGAAGTTATTTTGAAGGTAAAATCTCGCAGCCGGCAGTGAGGCAAGCGCGGTGAACTGTAAATGTCTTAATAATACTCCTTGGTGGTGTGAGTCCCGGCAGTAGGAATATGAAGGCTGTCTCGATCACGGAGTGTGCAAATTGATTTAATTCAGCCAACTTCAACAATATGAGATAATGTATTCGATTAAGTATATTTGATGGGAAACATTTAATGTGCCCATATGTTACAATAACTTTAAGGCTTGTGTTCAAAACACTTGTGTAAAATGTACCTCAGTATCTACCAGTAAAATTCGAAACACTTGCCAAAACTGAGAAATGGCCACCAAATTGTGTTTCCTGAAATATTATAAAATATGTCCAATTTTTTTTGTATCAAATACATGAACGCCTTTAAAATTAATGTCAGACCAAATATTGAACACTGTCACTAAATAGATGTTACCAATATTTTATGTCACGTAACTTTATTGTTCGTAATTTTTTCTGAGCTAAAAAAACTAACGGTCGATTGAACCTAACCTAACCTAACCTAACGACACTGCTACTGAACTTCGAATTATGAAATCACGTATGTAAGTTCAAAAGTATAGAAGTACGATACACATTAGTTCGAAAGTTCACTATATCGAAGTATGGCATTCCGACGATCGTTTCTTTATTTTTGTTTTGAACCAAAGTCCCTTTTTGTGAAAAGCTGGAAATTGTTGGTTCTGGCACTTTGCCGAGTGGTGCCGCACCACGCTTGCTTACCTTTTATTTTTTTTGACGCAGGAAAATCCTCATGGATACCCGACCCGGGGGCCGAAGTCGGCTTATGCCGGACTCGTACCGGTTAAAAACCTGCGGCTTCCATCTGGACGCATGGAGTCGGGTCACGAGGAGCTTACGCATTCGTTCGCGGCCCCACAGCGTTGGCCAGCGCTCAGTGCAGCCCCAGCGACGTCCCAAGAGGGAGGGGTCTTTCTCTAGTCGTCCCTCATGAGATGGTGCGCAAAAAGCGCACGCGCCATCTCGATCCCTGGACTAGAGGCGGGTTCCCCGAACCCGCCATCAAAAGCTCATGGGACTGCGGGAGAGGGAGGTTTTCGGCAATGCAAACCGGGAATAGTACCTGCCAGCACGTAAGATGCCTCACCCGAGATCGTGCGATAACCTCGTACCACCCTGATCGGCATCACCCGCTGGACTCGCGTCAAGCGGGCGATATTGCTGCGAGTCAGGGCGCTGTCGGCCCACACAGGGGCACCATACAGGGCCATCGACCTCCCGATACCCGCGTAGAGACGCCGACACGACGTCTCAGGTCCGCCGAGATTGGGCAGCAGCCTTCCCAAGGCTAAAGCCGCCCTCAGCAGCCGAGGCTCAAGGCAATCGAAATGGGGGCCGAAGTTCCACCAGCTATCCAGGGCGAGTCCCAGATAGCGCATCGACGGCCTCACGTCAATGCGGACTCTGGATACGACGATATAGGCAACCCGGGGCGGCGCGTTCCGCGGGCCATGGAAAACCACGGCCTCGGGATTTTCGAGCGCCACCTGCAAAACCCAATCGCCATATGCGGTCTACCACGAATGCTGCGCCGGCGGTGCCGCGCAAGGAAGCATCCCTGTGGCATTTGCCTCGGGCAGTGACCAAGGTGTCGTCCGCGTAGCAGACTACGCCGACACCCGACACTGTGCCTCCTCGCAGCACCTAGTCGTAGCCGATGCTCCAGAGGAGTGGGCCTAGTACCGACCCCTGAGGAACACCACACGACATCTCCCGCCGACACCACCGGTCTCGACCGGGGTATTCCACCGCACGCCCAGACAGATAGTCCCCGATGACCCGTCGCAGATACGGAAAACTCCGTGGTATCGGAGCCCCTCCCTGAAGCAGCTCCAGGGAAGGGAGTTAAATGCGTTAGCGATGTCGAGAGACACCGCCAACACGACCTCACCCCGGGCGATCGCGTCCTGCGCCAAGGACTTAACCCGCTGAGTCGCGTCAACGGTAGACCTACCCTTGCGGAATCCAAACTGGCAGTCTGCCAGATCCGGTCCGACATCCTGTAGGTGCTCGACGATCCGGGCGGCCACAACTCTCTCAAAGAGTTTGGCGTCCTGGTCGAGCATCACCATCGGGCGGTATGCAGATGGGGATTCCGCCGGACGCCCTACCTTTCTGAGGAGAACGAGACGGCCTGTCTTCCACCGCTGTGGAAACTGGCCTAGGGCCAGACAGGCGTCGAAGAGTCTCCTCAGGCGAGGCGTCCATGGCCAAGACCAACACCCAGCCGGGTATGCCGTCAGGACCAGGGGCGGTGTTTTTGGCTCGCAGCCGCAACACCGCAGCTCCCAGCTCTCCCGGAGTCACTGACGGCACCACATCCGGGCCGGGCTCCGCGGCAACCGGAGGCATCATGGGGGTCTGGGATGGTCCCCCGTCCGCGGAAACAGGGCCGCAACGCAATCTCTGTCCAGGATTTGCGGCTGGAGACTTCGCTTGAGCGGGGGTGCCCAGGGGCGAAATTTGCACGTCGCCAACCTGTACGGCCTTCCCCACGGATCGCGGTTCAACTGTATTCCAGGTATTGAAGTCGCCATCGAGGAGAACTTGGCGAGGGTGGCATTGGCCGATTAAGGTGCCCACCCGTTCGAGATAAATCTCGAACTCGGCGAGTCTGCGGTTCGGGGAAAAGAAGCCACCGACGACTATAAAATCTCCAAACATCACAGTGACGTATCTCGGACCCTTCGCTACCTTTTTGAAGGGTGGGGAGTTCACCGCGCTCCATCCGACGATCGCAACGGAGCCGTCATTGTCCCGCACCCAGTTCTAACCGGGGGGGACGAAGTACGGCTCGCAAATCACTGCCACGTCTATCGACCACTCCGCGAAGCTCTGGAACAGCCTTTTAGGCTGAGGGGCATGGCACGATTTGCCCCCCAGTCTGTGATCGGCCAGCTTCTTGGCTGCCGCGCACGCAGTGCAGTATGCAGCGGCGGCGCTGCTATCGCGGGTGACGTGGCTCGGTTGTCCACTGCGGTAGCAATTACTGCTGCGGTCAACCGGACTGCTACACTGATCCCGGACGTGCCCGAGTTGCAGGCACCGGAAGCAGCGCAGAGGTGTGGCTTCGAGAAGTGAGACCTTCGCCGACACCCAACCGACTAGCAGTCGCCTGCCATCAGCCACCTTATTGGCGGCAGCCACCGGGCAGCTCAGCCAGAGCGTGCCCAGATCCAATTTGTCGTGGCGGACCTCGCCAGTCTTGACGGACGCAATTGGGCATCCACCCATTCCAACTACCGCCGCCGCGACATCTGCAGCGGAAACTGCGTCGTACAAACCACACAAGCGCAGTTCCGCGCACTTCGTGGACCTGGACACGGCAACGCTCTCTCCAAGGGCGGCCCGCAACAGCTCTGCCAGCGTGTCCGCCTTCTCGGTGTTCGAAACACCGGGAACCTCCAGGATTCTGGCTCCTGTGGTGGACACTCTGAAATTGACAGGGTCAATGCCGAGGCTTCGAAGATCGACCTTCATCTTGGCCTCGGCAAGAGTTGCGGCGTAGGTGATGCCTCCGGCTGCAGTTTTAGAACTACGGGGAGCGCGTAGGTTGCGCCTCCGCTGTCGTCCCTTCTTGGTCTGCGGAACCTGCTGGGAGACAGCTCCTGCGCCTTGTCGGAGAACGGAGTCACCATTGGACACGATCCCCGACATTGCCAGATGGCAGCTCCTGTGCCACCCTGTCTGGGGCACTCCGCAAGTCGACCCGTAATGTGGTCAACTCGCGGCGTAGCTCTGCCAACTCCGTTCGCAGCTGGTCATTTCCGCCTTAAAGCGGTCATTGGCCAGCCGCAGGCGGGTCAGCTCCTCCGACGGAGTTCGCTGTTGGAGCTCACTTACAAGCTCCTTTATGGAGGAGGCAGCATTTCAAAGAACCTTTACATAGGTCCCCTTGAGGTTCTTCGAGGTGCTCGCCACCTGAGATATGACCTCAACGGAGCTCGAGAACCATTACTCGAGCCTGAAGGTCCACCGCCGAGGTCTCTTCTATTGCGGCACTCGCAACATCCAGCTACTTTCCTCGTCGGACGTAGCCTCTGGGCCTCTAGTCTCGTAGGACCTCTGGCGGAACTGCTGCGTTTCTGCTGCCAGAGCCGCCCTCGAGTCTCTAGTGACTCCCCGACGCTCATTGCTGAGCTAGACCTAAGCTCTTTAGCATGAGCGTCCTCATTCTCTGAACCCATTTTACGACCGGGTTCACAGTCGGCGTTATCAGATTTCCGTGTTTCGTTAGCCCACGAAGCGGTTATTGCCACCCCCCCCCTCGAGTACGAGGGGCGGCCCTCCAACGAGGTGGAGGGGTGAGATTTCCCGGTCTCAGCCGATATACCCACCCGGGGACCACATTGACAATTGCTTTGTTCCATCATGGTGCACCGATGACTCCACATCGTCGGCCCATTTTTTCAGTGGTTGGGCTCCCCTGTCAGGTGTCACTGCGGCCTGCTAACCCCCATCATCAAGGTATCCCTGCCGCCCATTCTGGGTCAGACGCAGGGAACCGACGAGGCGCATCTGCCATCCCATTATAAGGATAGACGCAGCGCACCCCAACCACCAAAAGGTACCCCGCCGCCCATTATGGGTCAGACACAGGGCATCGACGAAGCAGACTGCTGCCCTATACGGGACAGACGCAGCGCACCCCAACCACCAAAAGGTACCCCGCCGCCCATTATGGGTCAGACGCAGGGCATCGACGAAGCAGACTACCGCCCAATACAGGACAGACGCAGCGCACCCCAACCAGAGGAATGTTTTGGCTTCGCCCGTTGCTGGATTGCAACGGGTTACTGAGCCCCCCCACCACGGCAAGGCACATTCCAATTCGGGGGGGAACTACAAACTAACCTACCCTAACCCAATTGAACGTCGCAACAGTGAACTTTCGAACTAATGTACACACATCGTAGTTCTATACTTTTGTACTTACATACATCGCGGTTTCGTAATTCGAAGTTCAATAGCAGAATGTAACCTAACATTTGGTGACAATTTATCCATTTTGAGTAGCAAAAAGAATATTTGTGGAAAACGTGCAATTATTCTGTAGGTGTTTATGTAGATTCTGTATTCTTAGGGTCAGGTAGGAGAATTACAGCTTAGGGTCTTAAAAATAGTTTTGGTGACTGTTAGGGCCTTCAATAAAACTATGTGTAGTGGACTGTATGATATGTATTAAACGTTTAGACAAATGAATTACAAGATCGTATTTCGAACTACAAATATAAGATGCGCAAGCGCGGATTGTGCGTGTGGTAGTTGGTACGGCACTGAGCCGTCAGTAGCTCGGTCGGCGGCGCGGAGCGGGGCGACGCACCGTTATGATCCACCCGCGCCCCGCTGTCTCGGTCATCGGCCGCTCCATGCTCCCCACGTTGAAGATTGCTGGGATTCAAGTCACTGCTGCTGAGGTAACGGGCAGATAGTATTAAAGGCCCGTCTCTGCAAGCCCCTAGGTGTGCGGATATCGGCAACCCTGGTGATTCCGTCGCTGCCTGGTATCACTCGGATGACTCGTCCCATGGGCCACATGAGAGGAGTAGAGGCCTGGTCCTTGATAAGGACAAGTGCTCCTTCCTTGAGTTCCCCTCCAGTAGAACGCAGCCATTTGGATTTCTCCTGAAGCCATAAAACATACTCATGTGAGAAGCGACTCCAGAAGTGCTGCTTCAGACTCTCGATGCGCTCGAACCGTTTGAGCGAACCGTTGGCGTTCGTGACCTGTGGATTGGGCACCATCAGTAAAGATCGCCCAATGAGGAAGTGTGCTGGAGTAAGAGGAGTGAGGTCGGTTGGATCATTGGAGAGTGGAGTCAAAGGTGGAGAGTTTAAAATAGCTTCGATTTGAATGAGGCAATTCAGGCCATTTCTTCGAAGGATAAATGAGTTTAGCCTAAGACGCGTTTAAGATGATGCTTTGTGGATTTAACTGCTGACTCCCATAATCCACCTAAGTGAGGAGTATATGCAGGTATAAAAGAAAAGGTAATACCTGTGTCTATACTACTCAGTTCCAAATCCTGTAAAAGTAGTTTCGCTAGTTCATGGAAGGCTCCAACGAAGGTAGTCCCGTTGTCCGAAAAGACATTACGTGGTTTCCCCTGCCGAGCAATAAAGCGGCTAAGAGCTGCTAAGAAAGCTTCCTTGGTAATGTCTTAAACTAACTCTAGGTAGGTAGGAACGGCTCTTGAGGCCAAGCATACAAAAACACATATGAAACACTTTATCAGTCTGCAGCCTCTACCCTTGCGGTCAGCAATCATGATCGGTCTGGCGTAGTCGACACCTGTGTCCAAAAAGGGGAATTCAAGATGCAATCGCTACACTGGAAGATTGCCCATGACGCACACTTCACACAACCATGTGTGACCTTTCTGGCAAGATTTCTACCGCCAATAGGCCAATAGTGATGACGAATAGAGGTTAGCAATAATTGAGGTCCTGCATGAAATAATTTTAAGTGATACATATTAAATGTTAAGATGCAAATGTGGTTAGCACTGGATAGTAGTATAGGATGTTTAACATTGTTGTCATAATAGGAGTTATTAAGTCTACCACCTACTCGAATGATGTTATTATCATCAAGAAAAGGTGAAAGAGATAGGAGTTTGTTTTTATGCGGTAATGATTTGCCTTGTTTAAGTAGGTTGTATTCATCAGGAAATGATTCTCTTTAGCTAATTTGTAAAATAATGTTTAAAGACGTGTTTAATTCCAACTATTTAATTAAACCTACGTTACGATTATGTTTACTTACTTTACAATTATTTATGAATTGAATTATGTAAGCAACAATTCGTTGTAACTAACTAAATATAGAGCATCTTGTAAAAAGTATACTAATTGGGTTATTATTTTCATTTAAGACGTGATAAGTTTTAATTGTCTTTGGTAAACTGGAGATAGCCTTATAATTAGGTTGCGGAAACTGAGGCCAAAAACAATAATCTTGCTGAAGAAATGACGGCCCTGCCCACCACAAGGAAGACTGAGCTAGCTGGTCAGCTCCTAATCCTCGTGATACGAGGCTTGCGGGATTTTCAGCTGAATGAACGTATCGATACGTCATGTACTGCCACTGCCACGTACTGTCACCGAAACTATCCTGAATTTCGGAGATTCTATGACGGACGAATGGTTTCAGCTGATGAGGTGATGATGATAACCAACAGAGGACAATTGTTGAGTCACACCAAAATACGGAAGAGCTCAATTTCAGTGTAAGTGACTGTTGTACCTTCATATACAATCTAGTACCAAGAAGAGCTGCGCACAGTTCCAATCGAGGCATGGTGGTTGGTTTTAATGGGGCTACCTTACTTTTGGACGTGAGCAAATGTACATGAACCGAGCCTTCAGCATCGATGCTGCGTACATACACGCAGGCGCCGTAGGCTCGCTCAGACGCATCTGTAAACACATGTAATTGTAAGTTCGTAGGCGATTCGCACGATATCCACCGTGGAATATCAATGTTATTTAAAAAAGGTAGTGAGTTTTGAAACTCTTCCCATGATATTTGAATGTTAGAAGGCACAGGTTCATCCCATGAACATTTAGCTACCCATAGCTGTTGCATGATTAGTTTAGCTCCAACAATGCACGGTGTTACGAGACCTAACGGGTCAAATATTTGCGCTATCGTAGACAAGATACATCGCTTTGTAATTTTGTTGGATTTAATTAGGTTAATGGAAAATGAAAATGTATCATTTATGCATTTCCAATTTAAACCTAACGTTTTAGACATCGCTTGAGCATTAAGCTCTACATAAGTGTTGTTGTCACATGTATTATTTAAAGCTAACAAAACCTCCAATGCGAGTTCCATTTCCGCAACTTGTATTTAGCTAATTGGAGAGTAGCAATGACCTGATGACACTGTAAAATCGTACTTTTAGTAGTTGTAGAGCCTGATAAGTAATCATCGACGTAAAAGTCATGTTTAATTGTGAATTGAAGGAATAAGGCACCTAGTTGCGAGGAAGGGCGTTGATGCCGTGCCATAAGTAACTGTATGAAGAACATAAGTTTTTATTGGCTCGTTAGGCGTGTCTCTCCAAATCACTTGCTGTAGAGAACGTTGTTCAGGGACAATGAGGTGTTGCCTATAAAATTGTTTGATATCTGCCGACACAACAACTTTGTGCTGGCGGAAGCGCAAAAGAATTGATTCCAAATCATCTTGAAGAGAAGCTCCCACCATTTGAATGTCATTGTTCCATTTACCGGAAGTAGTCGCTGCAGAGGCGTCAAAAACTACACGAAGTTTAATAGTGGTACTTGACTCCTTCATAACACAATGATGTGGAAGATAGTATGAAGATTCTGAAGAGTTAGAGTCACAGGTATTATTGTTTTCAGTCATGTGACCTAGCCGTATATACTCGTCCATGAAATCAACATACAACTTTTTAAGACCTGGATTTTTTTGTAAGCGACGTTCTAGCGAAAGAAAACGATTTCTAGCCATTGTAAATGAGTTGCCTAATGTATCTGGCGACTCTTTGAGGGGAACAGTAACCACAAACCGACCGTCAGGGTTGCGGTAAGTGGTGTCCACGAAATTTTTTTCACACCGTCTCTCTTCAGGAGTGAACTTATGTTTTGAAGGGATTGTATCAAGTTCCCAGGAACGAGATAAATCTGTAAGTGTGTGATCTGTAAACATGCAGACGGGTGAATTAGGATTGCTAAGTTTTATGAAACTGCCTGAAATCAACCAGCCCAACCTTGATTCGAACAAGGTGGGTTTATTCTTTCCTAAACTGATACGATTCGCGCCAAGAACTTCCCAAAATACTTGTGCACCGACTAAGATATCGATACCTGAAGGATGATTGTAAGTGGGATCGGCAAGACGAATGCCAGTAGGTATTTGTATGTACCGAGTGTCAACGTAAGTTGATGGTAGATTAGATGTAATTTTAGGTAGGACGAAACATTGTATACCTATTTCGTAAGACCTATCTATAGATTGTAGTTTGAATCTACATGACTTCGAACAATTAGTAGCCTGACTATTTATACCCCGTACTTGAGAGATTGTATTGTAGGTATAAAGGTTCAGCTTACTGCATAAATCTTCGCAAGCGAAGTTTGCCGTGCTTCCGTTATCCAGCAAGACTCGCGCGCGGTGGAGCTTTCCGTTGGCGTCCGCCACATTCACAAGCGCTGTGGACAGTAACACAATGTTTGTTTCAGAGGTGTCATTTAATGTAAGTGCTACATTTTGAGAGGTAGACTCTTGTGGTGCACTCTCAACGTGTAACAATGTGTTGTGATAAAGACGACAGTATTTACAAGGTCCCAATTTACATTTAGAAACGTTATGCCCTGGACGAAGACAATTGATGCATACTTTGAATTCATGAGCCTTTTTTATTCTCGTATTTATTGGTAATTCTCTAAAATTAGGACACGAAAATAATAAATGTGATTGATTACATAATTGACAAGGCAAAGGTTTATTAGATTTGTAAGTGTTGTTAGTATTGTTAGTATTAATTAAAAAACTTTTAGGTTTAGTATTATTAGAAGTTTGTACATTTTGCACTCTAGCAACCTTGGATTCCTCTAATGTTTCGAGTAAATCTGCCCGACTGCTGAGAAACGAAATGAATACTGGTAGAGTAGGTGGTTCCAACATAGAGTTACGGTGTTGCTCCCATTCTCTATTTGTAACTTGATCGAGCCTTCCCGTCATAATATAAATAATTAACGTATCCCAATATTGAACAGGTTGATCTAATGTTTCTAAAGCTCTTAAATTTTTGTTAGTTACATCAACTAGGTGTCTTATCGACTTACTTGATTCCTTTACAAATGCATCAATGTTAAATAAAGCTTGGACATGATTATTAACAAGCAGCCTCTTATTATCGTAACGCTCACAAAGCAACTTCCAGGCAGCTTCGTAATTCTCAGATTTGAAGTCAAGGTTGTTGATTATCAAAAGAGCACTACCCCTTAGCGAAGCTCGAAGGTAATGTAATTTATTAATTCTGTCAATAGATTGGTTTTCATGAATAATGGAAACAAAGGTATCACGAAACTCTAACCAGTCATGATAACTGCCCGAAAATTTCGGCAAATCAATCTTAGGTAAACGAACAGTACTGTGTTTGTGTATGCCATGGCAAGAGCTCACCTCGGATGGAATATCTGCGGCCAACTGCTTGCGTGAATTGTTGATAAGCTGCCGAGCGGAGGCCACCAAGCTGCAGTACAGAGTGTCGAACTCTTCGCGCTCCGCATATTGCTCTTCGGGGTTGTCCGCCAATGTCTCCAATTCATCCTGTAAGGTGTCATATTTTTCATATAAGCCTTCAAAAGTAGTAAGCCTATATTCAATTTCCATAACTTGAACTTCACTCAACTTTTCACATGATTTGGACAGCTGAATGTAGTTAGAAAAAACTGTAAGCTTAGCTTTAATTGAAGCTCGTTTTTTTACTAAAGCTTTAAATTGTGCGTCAGACATCTTTTCGATCAGCAATAATTAAGTAGGTATTATAATGTATAAATAAATAAGCTACAATAGGCAAGTTTCATAGAAAAGATAAGCAAGTATTGCGAAATAAACTTTGCTACGTAAAAATATAAGGCGCTATAAATGTGAGTAATAAGCTGGTACCCGAATACAAATTAACTGAGAATACTATTATTTAAAAATAGTGAACAATAAACTGTGAAAAAGCGATGAATTATTCAATGCTAATAAAAATAATAATAATAATAACGGTTTTTTTTTTAACTACATGAATCCATAAGGTAGGTAAAAAAATAACGGTTATACGTTATAACAAAATTAAAAACATTGCCCGAAAAGTGCACTGATTTAAAATAAATAAAGGATTGATTTTAGGAAAATGAAGGGAAAGTAATATTGGAACGATCTCACGGTTTTATGCCATCCACAAGGTAATGATGATCACGCCGAGATGCCAATAATATTGATGCGCGGCACCAATGCTGGAAGTGTTTTTTCCTTTCTTGTTGCACGAATCAGTTGGTACTGTTGAATGATGAGTGATGTACTCGCAGCCGCAGTTGTAAGTTTGAAACTCCTGATGATCCTCCAAGTGATGCCCGACGGGGTGGATGGCTGAAGGCGGTTGATCCGAAGACCTCCAGAACGCAGTCCACGACGACCCGAAGAAGGCAGGCACGACGACAAGCAGGACTCAGACCACGATGTTAAAACCTCAGGATAACGACCGCTGTTTCCGTTAGCCGTTAACTTTCAAATTCCTTTGTCTACCAAGGCGCTTTGTTCTCTTCTTTTTACGGTGGAAGGACCAAATGTTAGGGCCTTCAATAAAACTATGTGTAGTGGACTGTATGATATGTATTAAACGTTAAGACAAATGAATTATAAGGTCGTATTTCGAACTACAAATATAAAATGCGTGAGCGCGGATTGTGCGTATGATAGTTGGTACGGCACTGAGCCGTCAGTAGCTCGGTCGGCGGCGCGGAGCGGGGCGACGCACCGTCATGATCCGCCCGCGCCCCGCTGTCTCGGTCATCGGCCGCTCCAGACATCCTAACGCAGGCCTTGCAGGCATCAATCGCGTCCCCGGCCCCTCAGGCCCCAACCCCGGCCCCTCAGGCCTCCAACGTCGAGACCCCTAAGGTCTTAAGCTCTCCCGCGTCTCCCGCCTCGTCCGAGATGGACTGCGAATCGGTCGCATCCTCTCACGCGTCGCGTCGTAAGCGCACCGCTCCCGGGAGCGACTCCGAACCCGCGTCTGATACGTCGTCGGTCGCCGCCACCTTAACCGGCTCTCCTGAGCCCGCGTTCCAATTAGTTGCCAAACGCTCTAAGAAGCGTTCGAAAAAAGCCGCGGTGTCTTCAACACCCGAGCCAACCCCGGTGTCTTCTACACCCGCCCCCGCGCCGCTCATGTCACTCGAAGTGACCGCGTCTCCGTCGGTCCCATCGAAGCCAGCGACGCGCTGCGCTCCCGTCCTGCCGAAGTCTCAGCTCCCTCCACCCGTCTTCCTGCGTGAAAAAGCGCGCTGGACCGCGGTTTCAAACTTGTGCAAAGTGCACAAAATTAATTACTTAAAAGCCGCCAACGCTGGCGATACAATCAAGATTCAAATAGCGACCATCGACGACTTCCGCGCGTTTACCAGGTTACTCGGATTAAACCAAATCGCGTATCACACCTACGCCCTCCCGGAGGAGCGTAAGATCCGCGCAGTACTACGGGGCGTCCCGTTCGAACTCAGTAACGAAGACATCCTCGATGACCTTAAGTCTCAGGGTTTCCCGGTCACAGCAGTGCACAAGATGCACTCCAACCGCGGTAGGCGTTTTCCCTTAGCGTTGGTAATCTTGTCGAATACTCCCAACTCGAGGGAGATCTTTAGAGAGGCTCGCACAATTTGCGGACTCTCAAATATCTCCGTCGAGCGTCCCAACCCCCGTGGTCACCCTGGGCAGTGCCACCGCTGCCAGCTCTATGGCCACGCAGCGGCTAACTGTTCAGCTCCCCCCAGGTGCGTAAAGTGCCTGGATCCTCACTTCACTAAGGAGTGCACTCGCACTCCCGAATCCACTTCCCCCCCTGCCTGTGTGCTGTGCGGCCAGTCCGGCCACACAGCAAACTACAGGGGTTGCCCGCGCGCTCCGCGCTCCACTACCAAGAGGGTCGCGCCTAAACCGGCGCCGCCACTTACTCCTGCTAACTTCCCGCCGCTGCGCAACCGGGGTCCCCCGGAAGCAAAGCCCGTTCAGCCGACGCCTACTCCGGCTCTGTCTTGGAGGCAGCGTCCGGCCGTCCCGCCTGCACCTTCCCGACCCATCCCAGCTCCCGTAGCTCCCGTAGGGCCGCGTCCCGCGTTGTCATCTTCCCCTCAGTCGTCGTTGGCTGAGGACATGAAGACCGTGTTCGACGTTATTCAAAACGTCGATATTAACGAAATTTCCGTGCTCGCACGCAAACTGCGAGCCGCCCGCTCTCCTCAAGAGCGTTTATTTGCTTTAGCCGAGCATCACTCGCTCCTAAGTTCGTTGTAAATTCTTTTATATTTGTATAAATTCGTAAATAATAAATTATAATGTCTAGACCCGCGAATCCAGCGTCCAGTCGTATTAAACCCAAGGGCTTATCCCTAGTATCTTTTAACGCTCGTAGCCTTAATACCAACCTTCCCGAGATTAAACTGTTCCTTCAGAACAAAGAACCTGATTTATTCCTTCTCCAGGAGACATGGCTTACTCCAAACCGCTCCAGGGGATTCGCTATACCTAAGTACGCGTTTATTCGTAACGATAGGCCCAACTCTGACGGTTTCGGCGGCACCGCTATATATTACAAAAGAGGCTTCCACTGCTGTCCTCTCCCTACCCCTCCTCTCCTCAACATGGAAGCCACTGTGTGTAGATTGGCTATGACTGGTCATCCGACCATCATCATAGCTTCAATCTACATACCTAGTGGTACCAGACCAATCCGAAGCGACTTTGAGGCCATTCTCGCCCTCGGCCATTCAGTCATTATGTTCGGAGACTTTAACTCCAAACATACTGACTGGACGTGCCTATCGACTAACACCAGCGGTATCGCTCTCCTCGACATCACTAACTCCCTTGACCTAGATGTCATATCCCCCGTCACTCCCACTCACTATCCCAACAACCCGTCCTACTCTCCTGACATCCTCGACTTTGCAATTATCAAGCGAATCAATCTTGACCTAAGGTCTATCTAACCGCTCGATGACCTAGGCTCCGACCATCGCCCCGTTTCCCTCGTGCTAGGACCGCCGAACGATAACGTCTCATCTCCTAAGACCTTTACCAATTGGAAAGGTTTTAAAAATACGTTAGTTTCAGCCTTAGAGGCTCCGAACTCTCCACTCGCGATCTCTCCCGAGCAATTAGATAGCCCGGATAAAATCGATTCATTAGTAAATTCTCTCACTGATGCTATCAACTCAGCCATCAGTGACAACGAAAAGGTTGCTAAGCAAGGCAAACCCACGCTTCCCTTAGCCGTTAGCAATCTTATTAAAGCTAAGAACGCGGCTCTCCGGAGAGCCAAGAAATATCCCACGCCCGACTATAGAACAGCTGCGAATCAGCTTCAACGTAAAGTTAGGTCTTGCCTCGCGGAACTCCGAGACGCTCAGATGAACGATCTCATGGCGAATATCTCTCCGTCCCACCAAGCGTACTATAGCATGGCCCGAGCCTTACGCGTAGACACCGTCTCTCACGTTCCTCCTCTCACTCGTCCCGATGGCACTACTGCCTTCGAAGTCGAAGAGAAAGCCGAATGCTTCGCCGACAGCATTGCCGCACAATGCTCGCCCAGCATGCAACCCGCGAATCCCACTCACATCAAAGCGGTGGAGGACGAAGTCCTTCGCAGAAACTCTCTCCCCATCACCGCCGACCCTGTCACAGTCTCTAATGACGAAATCTTGCTTCTCATTAAAAATCAAAAGTCCAAAAAGGCTCCGGGTGCGGATGGAATTTCCAACCACGCACTTAAGCACCTACCGCAACAGATGCTTACCTTGTTAGCTATCATTTTCAATGCCTGCTTCGACCATAGCTACTTTCCTAAAGCTTGGAAAGAAGCGACAGTCATAGGCATTCCCAAGCCGGGCAAACCTCTGAACGTCCCGGCTAATCACAGACCCATCAGCCTCCTCAAGGCAATGTCTAAACTTCTCGAGAGAGTCATACTTTCTCGAATGCGGAACCATCTGTTTCCAACGGATGGCGATCCTCTCATTATTCCCCATCAGTTCGGCTTTCGCGCTAAACACTCCTGCCCTCAGCAAGTCCACCGAATCGTCGAGTATATACTTGACGGTTTCTATCCGCGTCGTTATAAAACAGTCGCGGTTTTCTTTGACGTAGCCAAGGCTTTCGATAAAGTCTGGCACAGCGGTCTCGTTTATAAACTCTACAAGATAGGCTTACCGGATCGCCTAGTCAGGATAATAGCGTCGTTTCTCAAAGACCGTACGTTTCGATTTAAACACGAAGGCACGCTTTCTGCACCTCGTCCCATAAAGGCTGGAGTCCCTCAAGGCTCAGTCCTCGCCCCTCTGCTGTACACCGTGTACACCAACGACATTCCCATCCCGCCGAAAGGCGTCGAACTCGCCCTCTTCGCTGACGACACCGCACTCTATACCAAAGGCCACGGTGTTCGGCGCCTTGTAACCAGACTCCAAAAGGCCGTAAACGCCCTTGGTGCATGGTTTCAAGAATGGCGCATCGATGTGAAACCTGAAAAGAGTTCTGCGATGCGCTTCGACCACAAACGCCGTCGTCCCGATGGCGATCCCCACGTTCGAATGTTAGGCATTCCCATCCCCTGGAAGCGCAGTACTAAATACTTAGGCGTCACATTAGATCCGACGCTTTCTTTCAAGCCACACGTCGAAAGAGTTTCTAAACTCGCTCGTCACTATTTAGTCCGCCTAAATAGCATGTTAGGTAGAAAAAGTAAAATGTCCTTCAGAAACAAACGTACACTTTACAAGGTCTGCGTTAGACCCGTCATGACGTATGCCTCGCCAATCTTTGCCCACGCCAAACCCTCCCTCCTGCACAAACTGCAGGTAGTTCAAAACCTCTTTTGCCGCCGGGCCACAGGCGCACCGTGGTACGTGCGTAACGCGGACTTGCATAGAGATCTTGAACTGCCTACAGTACAACAATATCTCAAAACACTCTCTGAAGCGTTCTTCAAACGCTCCGAAACCCATCCCAATCCTCTAGTTCGTGATTCTGTCTCATATGCTACTCCTGTGTTAGACTAGAAGTTCAAAGTCGCTAGGCCTAGAAATGCGCAAGCGTACTCATCCACCAGACTGTCACGCGATCTCGAGGCCCTTCTGGCCGCAAATTCTAATTCTAACGTAAATTCTAATTCTAATGTAAATTCTAATTCTAACGTAAATCCGAATTAATGCAAATTTAATTTTTCAATTTTTAATGTTTTCATTATTTACTTTTCATTTTTAATGTTTTTATTTTACTTTTAATTTTTGAGCACCTTCAGTGCTATGTAAAACCCAGCGGGTGACCCCTTAAGGGCCCCGCTAGCGCGGCCTCTTTCTCCAATTGGCCGTCGCTCAGATGAAGGCTGAGTGGCAAAAATGCACGAGCCGACAGGGTTTTTAGTGGGTATGGTTCTGGTAGGCGTCGGGACGAGTCCCACATAACTTTGGAATCGCGCCAGAGTATGCGTCAGAGCATTTTTATCCTCCTGCCCTTCCCGCGGAGGGGAACAAAAAAAAAAAAAGCCTCCACGGTAATGGCTACAAGCAGGTGATTCAGAGCACACATTTCTTGTGCAGATTAGCAGACTTAATGTCGACCGTGCTCATAATTTTCCCAATATTAGCTAAGATTTAACAGAAAGTTTTAACTTCCAAAATGTGTATACAAAATTATGCCATGAAAGGCGTCGTGAAATTCCAACAGCCAGCTCTGCATTTTATGTGCCGCAGCGCTCGTTTTGCGAAGTACTTTTTAAATCCAACATTACTGAGATATCAGACCGTTGAATATACTTAATCAAAGATAATTCTAAACTTTGAATACTTTTTAATTAGTGTTAAAAACGAATTTGATCTTAAATATTTAAATGAAAAAACCATCCCACGAGAAGTATAAGTAACTGCACTCTTTTTATGGACTTGTTTTATGAACGACGCGGCAGCACACACTACTTTTCGCTTTTCTTTATTCCGCATCGAACACCGTCCTCCACTTTAAGTACAGCTCCGCAATAACGCCCTGGCCATATATTTCTCGCACAGACCCACTGCATTATCCTTTGGAGATATAAATTGAATCAAATGGGGTACGCGCGCTGATCGACCGTTTGTTTTTTACAAATATCTCAGCAAACACCCTGCAAAATGAATATTGCCTGTATGATTGGCGTGCGGTAAAAGGTTTCTTTTTTCATATTCAATTATTTTGGTTAGTTTTAGAAATGAAATGCTGTTAATATTTTAAAGTCATTAGAAGTTACTAAAAAGTTCAATACTAAAAACCTAGAAATGTATATTTTAACGCCTTTAAAATCGAAACTTCCGTATTAGTACGTTTCCGCGCTTCTTTATAGAACTCATAAGTAATGTACAATACTGAAGCGCGGGAAACAACAGCACCATGTTGAAATGACTTCTCGACGCAGGCCTCTTCGCTATTATGGCTGCAAAGTTTGTGGAGCACGAAATGCTCGGTCGTTGAGTCGCGTATCACGAGGGCGGCGGCGTGTTTACAGTTCACACGCTCAGTACTCGTGTGGTCGTACAATCGCCACATTATGTTGGTGATTTGAGACTTTACTCATTCTCGCTCCGACCGCCGCCCAGTGCGGACGTGCAAGACCCCGTTCTCCGTTGTTTGGTCCCTTCCCGATATTCCGTGGCGCTCAGTCTACTGACGTCACAGTTTAGCGTGTTGGTTCCGTGCTACGGTTTTCAAGGTTTTTCTACTCCGTCTGAGTGCTTTCGAAGTGCGATTTTTCTTTGCGACTAAGCCCCTTAGTCCTCAAAGTGCTGTGCTAAGTTGTGTTGTGCTTGTGCTGAGTGCAGTGTTGTGCCCAGCGTAAGTAGTCTGGTTTCAGTGCAAAGGATACTTAACGGTGACAACGAATTTGTACTGAACCAGTCCTTTTTATTTTTATTTTATTTCTCTTCTCTATTTTATTTATTTTCTCCTATTTTCATATTTATTTCTATCATATCTGTGTGTTTTCGTGTGTATTTGTCCTTTCTGTCGGTAAAGGTTGACCCTAACGCGGTCAACTCTTTACCTGCGTACCCTTTTTAGGTTTCTAGGTAGCGGCCCTCGGCGTACTACGGTTAGTTTTAAGTTATTCTCCCCAGCCCCCTACCGCTGGTAGGGAGGTTAGCCGCTAGGGTTCGCTAGGTTTCTTTTTAGGAACTCTAGGCATTGTTATATAATTATATATACTATCATAGTCCCAACCCCTTCCCAAATGGATAAGCAAATCGTCATTAACATTGCGAAGGCGTTCGCCCAAGCACTCGCCGCGTCGGGTGTTTCAATTTCTGACGACATATTTACGCAAGCTGTACTAGCGCTTAACGCGTCCCCGGCCCCTCAGGCCCCAACCCCAGCCTCTCAGGCCTCTAACGTCCAGACCCCTCAGGTCTATAGCTCTCCCGCGTCTCCCGTTCCATCCGATATGGACTGCGCGTCGGTCTCATCCTCGCGCTCATCTCGTAGGAAGCGTACCGCTCCCGGGAGCGATTCAGACTCTGCCGCGTCCGTAGCTTCGTCGGTCGCCGCCACCCTAACCGGCTCTCCAGAGCCCGAGTTCCAATTAGTTGCCAAACGCTCTAAGAAGCGTTCGAAAAAAGCCGCGGTGTCCTCAACACCCGAGCCAACCCCGGTGTCTTCTACACCCGCCCCCACGCCGCTCATGTCACTCGAAGTGACCGCGTCTCCGTCGGTCCCGTCTAAGCCAGCGACGCGCTGCGCTCCCGTCCCATCGAAGCCTCAGCTCCCTCCGCCCGTCTTCCTCCGTGAAAAAGCGCGCTGGACCGCGGTCTCTAACCTGTGCAGAGAACACAAAATCAATTATCTAAAAGCAACCAACGCAGGCGACACAATTAAAATTCAGGTCGCGACCATCGACGACTTCCGCGTGTTCACCAGGTTACTTTCTCTGAAACAAATCGCTTACCATACCTACGCCCTCCCGGAGGAGCGTAAGATCCGCGCAGTACTACGGGGCGTCCCGTTCGAGCTCGCGAACGAAGATATCCTCGAGGACCTTAAGTCCCAGGGTTTCCCGGCCGTAGCAGTGCACAAGATGCACTCCAACCGCAGTAGGCGGTTTCCGTTAGCGCTAGTAATCCTGTCCAATACTCCCAACTCGAAGGAGATTTTCAGAGAGGCTCGCACAATTTGCGGACTCTCAAACATCTCCGTCGAGCGTCCCAACCCCCGCGGTCACCCTGGGCAGTGCCACCACTGCCAGCTCTATGGCCACGCAGCGGCTAACTGCTCAGCTCCCCCCAGGTGCGTTAAGTGCCTGGATCCGCACATAACGAAGGAGTGCACTCGCACTCCCGAATCCACTTCCCCCCCTGCCTGTGTGCTTTTTTCCGTGCTCGCACGCAAACTGCGAGCCGCCCGCTCTCCTCAAGAGCGTTTATTCGCGTTAGCCGAGCATCACTTGCTCCTAAGTTCGTTGTAAATTCTTTTATTTTTGCATAAATTCGTAAATAAGTAAATTATAATGTCTAGACTCGCGAATCCCGCGACCTATCGTATTAAACCCAAGGGCTTATCCCTAGTATCTTTTAACGCTCGTAGCCTTAACACCAACCTTCCCGAGATTAAACTGTTCCTTCAGAAAAAAGAACCTGATTTATTCCTTCTCCAGGAGACATGGCTAACTCCAAACCGCTCCAGGGGATTCGCTATACCTAAGTACGCGTTTATTCGTAACGATAGGCCCAACTCCGACGGTTTCGGCGGCACCGCTATATATTACAAAAGAGGCTTCCATTGCTGTCCTCTCCCTACCCCTCCTCTCCTCAACATGGAAGCCACTGTGTGTAGATTGGCTATGACCGGTCATCCGACCATCATCATAGCTTCAATCTACATACCTAGTGGTACCAGACCAATCCGCAGCGACTTTGAGGCCATTCTCGCCCTCGGCCATTCAGTCATTATGTTCGGAGACTTTAACTCCAAACATACTGACTGGACGTGCCTATCGACTAACACCAGCGGTATCGCTCTCCTCGACATCACTAACTCCCTTGACCTAGACGTCATATCCCCCATCACTCCCACTCAATATCCCAACAACCCGTCCTACTCTCCTGACATCCTCGACTTTGCAATTATCAAGCGAATCAATCTTGATCTAAGGTCTATCGAACCGCTCGATGACCTAGGCTCCGACCATCGCCCCGTCTCCCTCGTGCTAGGACCGCCGAACGATAACGTCTCATCTCCTTAGACCTTTACCAACTGGAATGGTTTTAAAAATACGTTAGTTTCAGCCTTAGAGGCTCCGAACTCTCCACTCGCGATCTCTCCCGAACAATTAGATAGCCCGGATAAAATCGATTCATTAGTAAATTCTCTCACTGATGCTATCAACTCAGCCATCAGTGACAACGAAAAGGTTGCTAAGCAAGGCAAACCCACGCTTCCCTTAGCCGTTAGCAATATTATTAAAGCTAAGAACGCGGCTCTCCGGAGAGCCAAGAAATATCCCACGCCCGCCTATAGAACAGCTGCGAATCAGCTTCAACGTAAAGTTAGGTCTTGCCTCGCGGAACTCCGAGACGCTCAGATGAACGATCTCATGGCGAATATCTCTCCGTCCCACCAAGCGTACTAAAGCATGGCCCGAGCCTTACGCGTAGACACCGTCTCTCACGTTCCTCCTCTCACTCGTCCCGATGGCACTACTGCCTTCGAAGTCGAAGAGAAAGCCGAATGCTTCGCCGACAGCATTGCCGCACAATGCTCGCCCAGCACGCAACCTGCTGATCCCTCACACATCCAGGCGGTGGAGGACGAAGTCCTTCGCAGAGACTCTCTCCCCATCACCGCCGACCCTGTCACAGTCTCTAATGACGATATCTTGCTTCTCATTAGAAATCAAAACGTAAATGCGAATTAATTCAATTTTATTTGCAATTTTTTTTTTAATTTTTGTTTTAATTATTGATTTTCATTTTGAGCACCTTCAGTGCTATGTATTCACCTTCAGTGCTTTGAGCACCTTCAGTGCTATGTAATCCCAGCGGGTGACCCCTTCTGGGCCCCGCTAGCGCGGCCTCTTTCTCCAATTGGCCGTCGCTCAGATGAAGGCTGAGTGGCAAAAATGCACGAGCCGACAGGGGGTTTTTAGTGGGTATGGTCCTGGTAGGCGTCGGGACGAGTCCCACATAACTTTGGAATCGCGCCAGAGTATGCGTCAGGGCATTTTTATCCTCCTGCCCTTCCCACGGAGGGGAACAAAAAAAAAAAAAGAAAAAGAAGACTTTACTCTCTTCCAGTGAACTCGCACCCTTGTCCCGACACTTCATTGAATTAACAAAGCGACCCTATTCATATAATTTTATAGGAATTGTGAGCGTCGGTGGCACCGTGGTTAGGGCGTTGACTTCACAATGTTGCGGTCCTGGGTTCGATCCTGCAGACTGCTTAATGTATCAATATGTATTTACAACTGAAGTGCATAGTGCCGGTAGCTCTACAGGTGAAGACAAACATCGTAAGGAACACGCGTACCTACGAAGTTATTTTGAAGGTAAAATCTCGCAGCCCGCAGTGAGGCAAGCGCGGTGAACTGTAAATGTCTTAATAATACTTCTTGGTGGTGTGAGTCCCTGCAGTAGGAATATGAAGGCTGTCTCGATCACGGAGAGTGCAAATTGATTTAATCCAGCCAACTTCAACAATATGAGATAATGTATTCGATTAAGTATATTTGATGGGAATATTTAATGTGCCCATATGTTACAATAACTTTAAGGCTTGTGTTCAAAACACTTACCAAAAATGTACCTAATTATCTACCAATAAAATTCGAAACACTTGCCGAAATTGAGAAATTTGTGAAACACTTGCCAAATTGTGTTTCCTGAAATATTATAAAATATGTCAAATTTTTTTTATCAAATACATGAACGCCTTTAAAATTAATGTCAGACCAAATATTGAACACTGTCACTAAATAGATGTTACCAATATTTTATGTCACGTAACTTTATTGTTCGTAATTTTTTCTGAGCTAAAAAAACTAACGGTCGATTGAACCTAACCTAATCTAACCTAACGACACTGCTACTGAACTTCGAATTACGAAATCACGTATGTAAGTTCAAAAGTATAGAAGTACGATACACATTAGTTCGAAAGTTCACTATATCGAAGTATGGCATTCCGACGATCGTTTCTTTATTTTTGTTTTGAACCAAAGTCCCTTTTTGTGAAAAGCTGGAAATTGTTGGTTCTGGCACTTTGCCGAGTGGTGCCGCACCACGCTTGCTTACCTTTTATTTTTTTTGACGCAGGAAAATCCTCAGTCGGGTTATGCCGGACTCGTACCGGCTAAAGACCGGCGGCTTCCATCTGGACGCACGGAGTCGGGTCACGAGGAGCTTACGCACTCGTCGCACACATTCGCGGCCCCACAGCGTTGGCCAGCGCTCAGTGCAGCACCGGCGACGTCCCGAAAGGGAGGGGTCTTTCTCTAGTCGTCCCTCATGAGATGGTGCGCAGAAAGCGCACGCGCCATCTCGATCCCTGGACCAGAGGCGGGTGCAGAGCTCATGGGACTGCGGGAGAGGGAGGCTTTCGGCAATGAAAACCGGGAATAGTACCCGCCAGCACGCAAGATGCGTCACCCGAGATCGTGCGATAACCCCGTACCACCCTGATCGCCATCACCCGCTGGACTCGCGTCAAGTGGGCGATATTGCTGTGAGTCAGGGCGCTGTCGGCCCACGCAGGGGCACCATACAGGGCCATCGACCTCACGATACCCGCGTAGAGACGCCGACACGACGTCTCAGGTCCGCCGAGATTGGGCAGCAGCCTTCCTAAGGCTGCAGCCGCCCTCAGCAGCCGAGGCTCAAGGCAATCGAAGTGGGGGCCGAAGTTCCACCAGCTATCCAGGGCGAGTCCCAGATAGCGCATCGACGGCCTCACGTCGCCTGAGGAACACCACACGACATTTCCCGCCGACACCACCGGTCTCGACCGGGGTATTCCACCGCACGCCCTGACAGGTAGTCCCCGATGACCCGGCGCAGATATGGAGGAACTCCGTGGTATTGGAGCCCCTCCCTGAAGCAGCTCCAGGGGAGGGAGTTAAATGCGTTAGCGATGTCGAGAGACACCGCCAACACGACCTCACCCCGGGCGATCGCGTCCTGCGCCAAGGACTTAACCCGCTGAATCCACATGACATCCTGTAGGTGCTCGACGATCCGGGCAGCCACAACTCTCGAGTTTGGCATCCTCGTCGAGCATCACTATCGGGCGGTATGCAGATGGGGATTCCGCCGGACGCCCTACCTTTCTGAGGAGAATGAGACGGCCAGTCTTCCACCGTCTTCAGGCGAGGCATCCATGGCTAAGACCAACACCCGGCCGGGTATGCCATCAGGACCAGGGGCGGTGTTTTTGGCTCGCAGCCGCAACACCGCAGCTCCCAGCTCTCCCGGAGTCACTGACGGCACCACATCCGGGCCGGGCTCCGTAGCAACCGGCGGCATCATGGGGGTCTGGGATGGTCCCCCGTCCGCGGAAACAGGGCCGCAACGCAATCTCTGTCCAGGATTTGCGGCTGGAGACTTCGCTTGAATGGGGGTGCCCAGGGGTGAAGTTTGCACGACGCCAACCTGTACGGCCTTCCCCACGGGTCGCGGTTCAACGTTCCCAGCAGCTCCTCCCTCGCAAGGGTCTTAGCCCTGCCAATCGCTGTTTTCAGCTGCCGCCGGGACTCCTTGAAGGAAGCATGCAGGAGTGCAATTACACTCTCCTCCCGCATCTGACGCCACCAGTAATTTTAGTACTGGCGTCGTGCGACCACACAAGCTGCACGCAGTTGCGTGAGCTTGGCGGACCACAAGTACACTTGAGGCTTCGGGAGACGACGCCTGGCAAGGGGCATTGACGCGTTGCAAACCTGCGATAACGTGCCCCGTAACCATTCCACCTCCTCCTCCACCACCACGGGGCCCACAGGTGCGGACACCCAGGATTGCACGATTGCAGCTTCCTTCGCGAGGTCCTTGTCGAAGTGCCTCAACTGCTATCTCGGGCCGTCGTCAACCGGGGGCCGGAAGGGACTGGTTGGATCTGACGGGGATACGGCTGCGAGATTGAACCGAATGTATCGGTGATCGCACAACACTGCCATATCCACCACTCCCCAGTCCCGAACACGACGCGCCAGGGCGGGACTCGTGAACGTGAGGTCCACGATCGACTTGCCCTGGGGTCGCACGCACGTGCTCATCAATCTCCGGTTCAGAAGGGCCAACTTTTGACCGAGGGCAAACTCCTCCATTGCTTCGCCAAATACTGTTGTCCTGACGGAACCCCAAGCCGTATTCCAGGCATTGAAGTCACCATTTAGGAGAACTTGGCGAGGGTGGCATTGGCCGATTTAGGTGCCCACCCGTTCGAATAAATCTCGAACTCGGCGAGTCTGCGGTTCGGGGAAAAGAAGCCACCGACGACTATAAAATTTCCAAACATCACAGCGACGTATCTCGGACCCTTCGCTACCTTTTCGAAGGGTGGGGAGTTCACCGCGCCCCATCCGACAATCGCAACGGAGCCGTCATTGTCCCGCACCCAGTTCTAACCGGGGGGACGAAGTACGGCTTGCAGATCACTGCCACGTCTATCGACCACTCCGCGAAGCTCTGGAACAGGAGGTCCTGAGCTCTGGTGGAGTGTTCTATATTCGCCTGGAGGAATCGGAGCTTGTGGCCCATGACTAGGATTCCATGGCCACAAGTCCGTCCCCGGACACTTGCGTTGAGGATGCAGTCGGTGGTGGTAGCCGCCTTTTAGGCCGAGGGGCATGGCATGATTTGCCCCCAGTCTGTGATCGGCTGGCTTCTTGGCTGCCGCGCACGCAGTGCAGTATGCAGCGGCGGCGCTGCTATCGCGGGTGACGTGGCTCGGTTTTCCGCTGCGGTAGCAATTACTGCTGCGGTCAACCGGACTGCTGCACTGATCCCGGACGTGCCCAAGTTGCAGGCACCGGAAGCAGCGCAGAGGTGTCGCTTCGAGGAGTGAGACCTTCGCCGACACCCAACCGACTAGCAGTCGCCTGCCATCAGCCACCTTATTGGCGGCAGTCACCGGGCAGCTCAGCCAGAGTGTGCCCAGATCCAATTTGTCGTGGCGGACCTCGCCAGTCTTGACGGACGCAATTGGGCATCCACCCATTCCAACTACCGCCGCCGCGACATCTGCAGCGGAAACTGTGTCGTCCAAACCACACCAGCGCAGTTCCGCGCACTTCGTGGACCTGGACACGGCCACGCTCTCTCCAAGGGCGGTCCGCAACATTTCTGCCAGCGTGACCGCCTTCTCGGTGTTCGAAACACCGAGAAGGCGGTGAAATTGGCAGGGTCAATGCCGAGGCTTCGAAGATTGACCTTCTTCTTGGCCTCGGCAAGAGTTGCGGCGTAGGTGGTGCCTCCGGCTGCAGTTTTAGGACTACGGGGAGCGCGTGGCTTGCGCATCCGCTGTCGTCCCTTCTTGGTTTGCGGAACCTGCTGGGAGACAGCTCCTGCGCCTTGTTGGAGAACGGGGTCACCATTGGGCACGACCCCCGACATTGCCAGGTGGCAGCTCCTGTGCCACCCTGTCTGGGGCACTCGCACTCGTCAACTCGCGGCGTAGCTCTGCCAACTCCGTTCGCAGCTGGTCATTTCCGCCTTAAAGCGGTCATTGGCCAGCCGCAGGCGGGTCAGCTCCTCCGACGCAGTTCGCTGTTGGAGCTCACTTACAAGCTCCTTTATGGAGGAGGCAGCATTTCGAAGAGCCTTTACATAGGTCCCCTTGAGGTTCTTCGAGGTGCTCACCACCTGAGAAATGACCTCAACGGAGCTCAATACTCGAGCCTGAAGGTCCACCGCCGAGGTCTCTTCTATTGCGGCACTCGCAACATCCAGTTACTGTCCTCGTCGGACGTAGCTCCCCTGGCGGAACTGCTGCGTTTCTGCTGCCAGTGCCGCCCTCGAGTCTCTAGTGACTCCTCGACGCTCATTGCTGAGCTAGACCTAAGCTCTTCAGCATGAGCATCCTCATTCTCTGAACCCATTTTACGACCGGGTTCACAGTCGGCGTTATCAGGTTTCCGTGTTTCGTTAGCCATGTCGTGTTTACGAGGACCAGCGGTCTGCTGGCCCACGAAGTGGTTGTTGCCCCCCCCCCCGAGTACGAGGGGCGGCCCTCCAACGAGGTGGAGGGGTGGGATTTTCCGGTCTCAGCCGATGTACCCACCTGGGGACCACATTGACAATCGCTTTGTTCCATCACGGTGCACCGATGACTCCACATCGTCGGCCCATTTTTTCAGTGGTTGGGCTCCCCTGTCAGTTGTCACTGCCGCCTGCTACCGGACAGACGCAGTGCAGCCTCAACCCCCACTATCAAGGTATCCCTGCCGCCCATTCTGGGTCAGACGCAGGGAACCGACGAGGCGCATCTGCCATCCCATTAGGTATAGACGCATCACGCTCCAACCACCAAAGGATACCCTGCCGGCCACTATGAGTCAGACACAGGGCATCGACGAAGCAGACTGCCGCCCTATACGGGTCAGATGCAGCGCACCCCAACCACCAAAAGGTACCCCGCCGCCCATTATGGGTCAGACGCAGGGCATCGACGAAGCAGACTGCCGCCCTATACGGGACAGACGCAGCGCACCCCAACCACCAAAAGGTACCCCGCCGTCCATTATGGGTCAGAAGCAGGTCATCGACGAAGCAGACTGCCGCCCGATACGGGACAGACGCAGCGCACCCCAACCAGAGGAATGTTTTGGCTTCGCCCATTGCTGGATTGCAACGGGTTACTGAGCCCCCCCGCCACGGCAAGGCACATTCCAATTCGGGGGGAACTACAAACTAACCTACCCTAACCCAATTGAACGTCGCAACAGAGAACTTTCGAACTAATGTACACACATCGTAGTTCTATACTTTTGTACTTACATACATCGCGGTTTCGTAATTCGATGTTCAATAGCGGAATGTAACCTAACATTTGGTGACCATTTATCCATTTGAAGTAGCAAAAAGAATATTTGTAGAAAACGTGCAATTATTCTTTAGGTGTTTATGTAGATTCTGTATTAAGTGTACTGCAGTAAGTGTGTAGTAAGTGTACTGTACTAAGTGTGGTGACTGTTAGGGCCTTCAATAAAACTATGTGTAGTGGACTGTATGATATGTATTAAACGTTTAGACAAATGAATTACAAGATCGTATTTCGAACTACAAATATAAGATGCGCGAGCGCGGATTGTGCGTGTGGTAGTTGGTACGGCACTGAGCCGTCAGTAGCTCGGTCGGCGGCGCGGAGCGGGGCGACGCACCGTTATGGTCCACCCGCGCCCCGCTGTCCCGGTCATCGGCCGCTCCATGCTCCCCACGTTGAAGATTGCTGGGATTCAAGTTACTGCTGCTGAGGCAACGGGCAGATAGTATTAAAGGCCCGTCTCTGCAAGCCCCTGGGTGTGCGGATATCGGCGACCCTGGTGATTCCGTCGCTGCCTGGTATCACTCGGATGACTCGTCCCATGGGCCACATGAGAGGAGGAGAGGCCTGGTCCTTGATAAGGACAAGCGCTCCTTCCTTGAGTTCCCCTCCAGTAGAACGCAGCCATTTGGATTTCTCCTGAAGCCATAAAACATACTCATATGAGAAGCGACTCCAAAAGTGCTGCTTCAGATTCTCGATGCGCTCGAACCGTTTGAGCGAAGAGACGTTGGCGTTCGTGACCTGTGGATGGGGCACCATCATAAAAGATCGCCCAATGAGGAAGTGTGCTGGAGTAAGAGGAGTGAGGTTGGTTGGATCGTTGGAGAGTGGAGTCAAAGGTGGAGAGTTTAAAATGGCTTTGATTTGAATGAGGCAAGTAGCCATTTCTTCGAAGGATAAATGAGTTAAGCCTAAGACGCGTTTAAGATGATGCTTTGTGGATTTAACTGCTGACTCCCATAATCCACCAAAGTGAGGAGTATATGCAGGTATAAAAGAAAAACTAATACCTGTGTCTATACTACTCAGTTCCAAATCCTGTGAAAGTAGTTTCGCTAGTTCATGGAAGGCTCCAACGAAGGTAGTCCCGTTGTCCGAAAAGACATAACGTGGCTTCCCCCGCTGAGCAATAAAGCGGTTAAGAGCTGCTAAGAAAGCTTCCTTGGTAATGTCTTAAACTAACTCTAGGTGAACGGCTCTTGAGGCCAAGCATACAAAAACACATATGAAACACTTTATCAGTCTGCAGCCTCTACCCTTGCGGTCAGCAATCATGATCGGTCCGTCGTTGTCGACACCTGTGTCCAAAAAGGGGAATTCAAGATGCAATCGCTGCACTGGAAGATTGCCCATGACGGGTTGAATTGTGTTCCCTTTTATTCGCGCACACTTCACACAATTATGTGTGACCTTTCTGGCAAGATTTCTACCGCCAATAGGCCAATAGTGACGACGAATAGAGGTTAGCAATAATTGAGGTCCTGCATGAAATAATTTTAAGTGATACATATTAAATGTTAAGATGCAAAAGTGGTTAGCACTGGATAGTAGTAAAGGATGTTTAACATTGTAGTCATAATAGGAGTTATTAAGTCTACCACCTACTCGAATGATGTTATTATCATCAAGAAAAGGTGATAGAGATAGGAGTTTGTTTTTATGCGGTAATGATTTGCCTTGTTTAAGTAGGTTGTATTCATCAGGAAATGATTCTCTTTAGCTAATTTGTAAAATAATGTTTAAAGACGTGTTTAATTCCAACGATTTAATTAAACCTACGTTACGATTATGTTTACTTACTTTACAATTATTTATGAATCGAATTATGTAAGCAACAATTCGTTGTAACTAACTAAATATAGAGCATCTTGTAAAAAGTATACTAATTGGGTTATGCTTTTCATTTAAGACGTGAAAAGTTTTAATTGCCTCTGATAAACTGGAGATAGCCTTATAATTAGGTTGCGGGAATTGAAGCCAAAAGCAATGATCTTGCTGAAGAAATGACGGCCCTGCCCACCGCAAGGAAGACTGAGCTAGCTGGTCAGCTCCTAATCCTTGTGATACGAGGTCTGCAGGATTTTCAGCTGAAGGAACGTATCGATACGTCATGTACTGCCACTGCCACGTACTGTCAACGAAACTATCCTGAATTTCGGAGATTCTATGACGGACGAATGGTTTCAGCTGATTAGGTGATGATGATAACCAACAGAGGACAATTGTTGAGTCACAACAAAACACGGAAGAGCCGAATTTCAGTGTAAGTGACTGTTGTACCTTCATATACAATCTAGTACCAAGAAGAGCTGCGCACAGTTCCAATCGAGGCATGGTGGTAGGTTTTAATGGGGCTACCTTACTTTTGGACGTGAGAAAATGTACATGAACCGAGCCTTCAGCATCAATGCTGCGTACATACACGCAGGCGTTGTAGGCTCGCTCAGATGCATCTGTAAACACATTTAATTGTAAGTTCGTAGGCGATTCGCACGATATCCACCGTGGAATATCTATGTTATTTAAAAAAGGTAGAGAGTTTTGAAAATCTTCCCATGATCTTTGAATGTTAGACGGCACAGGTTCACCCCATGAACAGTTAGCTTCCCATAGCTGTTGCATGATTAGTTTAGCTCCAACAATGCACAGCGCTACAAGACCTAACGGGTCAAATATTTGCGCTATCGTAGCCAAGATACATCGCTTTGTAATTTTGTTGGATTTAATTAGGTTTATGGAAAATGAAAATGTATCATTTATGCATTTCCAATTTAAACCTAACGTTTTAGACATCGCTTGAGCATTAAGCTCTACATAAGTGTTGTTGTCACATGTATTATTTAAAGCTAACAAAACCTCTGGGGCATTGGAGTTCCATTTCCGCAACTTGTATTTAGCTAATTGGAGAGTAGCAATGACCTGACGACACTGTGAAATCGTACTTTCAGTCGTTGTAGAGCCTGATAAGTAATCATCGACGTAAAAGTCATGTTTAATTGTGAATTGAAGGTTGCTATCTGGACAATCATCGGCTAGTTGAATAAGGCACCTAGTTGCGAGGATGGGTGCAGATGCCGTGCCATAAGTAACTGTATTAAGCACATAAGTTTTTATTGGCTCGTTAGGCCTGTCTCTCCAAATCACTTGCTGTAGAGAACGTTGTTCAAGGACAATGAGGTGTTGCCTATAAAATTGTTCGATATCCGCCGACACAGCAACTTTGTGCTGGCGGAAGCGCAAAAGCGATTCCAAATCATCTTGAAGAGAAGCTCCCACCATTTGAATGTCATTGTTCCATTTACCGGAAGTAGTCGCTGCAGAGGCGTCAAAACCTACACGAAGTTTAGTAGTGGTACTTGACTCCTTCATAACACAATGATGTGGAAGATAGTATGAAGATTCTGAAGAGTTAGAGTCACAGGTATTATTGTTTTCAGTCATGTGACCTAGCCGTATATACTCTTCCATGAAATCAAGATACAACTTTTTAAGACCTGGATTTTTTTGTAAACGACGTTCTAGCGAAAGAAAACGATTTCTAGCCATTGTAAATGAGTTGCCTAATGTATCTGGCGACTCTTTGAGGGGAACAATAACCACAAACCGACCGTCAGGGTTGCGGTGAGTGGTGTCCACGAAAATTTTTTCACACCGTCTCTCTTCGGGAGTGAACTTATGTTTTGAAGGGATTGTATCAAGTTCCCAGAAACGACATAAATCTGTAAGTGTGTGATCTGTAAACATGCAGACGGGTGAATTAGGATTGCTAAGTTTTATGAAACTGCCTGAAATCAACCAGCCCAACCTTGATTCGAACAAGGTGGGTTTATTCTTTCCTAAACTGATACGATTCGCGCCAAGAACTTCCCAAAATACTTGTGCACCGACTAAGATATCGATACCTGAAGGATGATTGTAAGTGGGATCGGCAAGATGAATGCCAGTAGGTATTTGTATGTACCGAGTGTCAACCCAGAATAAACATACATACATAAATATCAACAACCATGACCCGAGAACGAACATCTGTTTTCATCATACAAATGAATGCCCCGGCCAGGACTCGAACCTGGGACCTCCGGCGTATGAGACAGGGCTACTTACCACTACGCTACTTGGCCTCTCAACAATGGCTCCTTAAAAAAATTGTTGGACGTCAATTTCAAAAATTGTTGGACGCCACTCTGTACATCAGTATATTTTTTTTACTTTTGATCATAAAGAATATGAATGCACAAACTCAATAATTTAGTTTGCCAGAGTAATTTTAGTATAAAATAGTATATAATATAACGATACATCAAAAACGCTTCGAGAGCCATTTTTATATTATCTTCCATTAGAAAAAATGGCCATTTGTAAAAAACTAGAGTTTTCAGGTTTTAAGTTGATGCCTAAGTATGAAAGGTCAAGCTATGAAACGTAAAATGATGTAACAACGTGTCTGTCGTAAGTAATACAACTCTATAAATGTTATTTTTTTGCATCTCGCATTCTTTGAAATATTTAGTTGACGCTGATAAAAGACGAATTTGTCAAATATAACTCTTATTAAATAAATTTAAAAAATTATAATAATGTTTATGTTTGTAGCGACAGACTATGCTCTCCGTGATTCTAACAACCACAATGCACTTTACACCAAAGAAAGTTTAGCCTATAGGAGTCGGACGAGCTCCACACTAAGAGTTCATAACCCTCCCCCTCGCAACAAAGGGATCAAATCCTACAAAGTAAATAATAATCATACGGTGCTGACTCGATATTTATTATAAACTATAACTATATCTATAACAATTTTTATTAAAGAACAACTTTTTTCTGAGCTCCAAAACGAAACTCAGAATAAAACATAAACAGTAATGGAGGACATTTGTAACGAAATGACGCTTATGTTTTGTTTCATTTGTTTCATGAACTAAGTGTAGAGAGCTGTTGAGTAGCTTTTGATGAGCCGCCGCTACGCGCTCCACAATGGCGCCGTGAACAATTACAAATCTCGCCGAAACTTCATTATTTATGTTCCTTGCACTGTAGGCTATATTTGTTCTGTATTTGTAAATTGTTTAATATAATTCTGTATGAAATCTTTTAACTAATATTTATATTATAACTATATTTAATGTGATTAATCATAGGAGTGCCAGCGTTCTCGTAGTAGTACGTTATAAAACAGTTGTCTATAACCGTAAGAATGGAACACTTATAATCAGCCAAGTGGCGTCCTTGGTAACGTCCTCGGTAACCTCGTACTCCGGAGGTCTCATACATTTGGATGATGCATAGAGATGTTCGTTCTCGGCTCATTGTTTATTTTGGGCCATACAGTTGCTGTTGTGAGGTTATTTTTGTTCCCCTCCACGGAGAGGGCAGGAGGATAAAAACTACTCTGACGCATACCCCGCGCGCGCGATCGGAGTTATGTGGGACTCGCTCCGAGCCTACTAGAGCCCTACCCACTAAAAAACCCTCTGAATGACTCGTGCAGTTTTTTGCCTCACAGCTTTCATCTGACCGACGACCAATTGGAGAAAGAGGCCGCGCTAGCTGAAATAGGCCGAATTACATAGCACTGAAGGTACTCAAAGCACTGAAGGTAAATTCATAGCACTGAAGGTGCTCAAAATGAAAAATAAAAAAGTAATTATTTCGAATTTAAATTAGAAATCGTGTTCGCGTTTCTCGGTCTAGCGACTTTGAACTTCGAATCTATGACATGGGTAGCATACGAGACTGAATTTCAAACTAGAGGATTGGGGTGGTTTTCGGAGCGTTTGAAGGAGACAACTCGACTTATTGAATATCTCAGTGATACTGCAGATAAGGTCCAAGGAAGCTGTCCCTCTGCGCAGTTGGTGTTCCTTGGGGATTTTAATGCCCACCATGGAGAGTGGCTGTACCCGTTCAAGGACACCGACCACGCTGGCAGAGAAACCTATCGGTTCGCAGTAACTCATGGTCTCTCCCAGCTCGTCCACGAACCTACGCGCAATCCTGACGTTGTTGACCATACTGCGTATTGCTTGGACCTTCTGCTGACAACCGATCCAGACAGATACTCGGTGTCCGTATCTCCGCCATTAGGGACATCCGACCACTGTCTGGTGAAATCTGTGTCGCAATACTCGCCAATCGATACCAGCCCAAAAGGCAAAAGGCGAGTATGGCGGTACAAGTCAGCAGATTGGGATGAGATGCGACACTTTTTCGCCTCTTATCCTTGGCAGCAAGTGTTGATCCATCATGCTGTGCTGATGCTGTCTCCAGTGTGATATGTCAGGGTATGGAGTACTATATACCGTTCTCTGATGTATCCCTGGAGTCCAAAGCCCGCCCATGGTTTAATGCTGATTGCCTCCTAGCTGAAAAGCGAAAGCATGTAGCATACCAAGCCTGGGCTAACGCTCGCAGAAGCAAAGCTATGGATCTCCCAGCTAAGAAGCAGGCTTACAATGCTGCTGCCAAGTCCTGCAAAAAGGTGATCAGAAGCGCTCGTTTCGACCACATTGGCCGTATCGGGGACAAGTTAGTATCCTATCCCACGGGGAGTAAAGCTTTCTGGTTCCTTGCCAAGTCGGTTGAGATGAACTTCTGTCACCCATCACTGCCACCACTGCAAAGGCCTGACGGGTCTTTGGCCCACAGTGCAAAAGAGAAGGCAGACTTATTCGCAAATTTCTTCGCGGAAAGTTCACGTCAAGATTCCAAAGGTAAAAGTCCACCCACGTTACCCCCATTCGGCCCCAAGATGGAGGCCGTACAAATTCACCAGAAACAGGTACTCAAATGCTTACAAAATCTAGACGTGAATAAGGCCAGTGGTCCGGATGGCATTCCCGCAGTGGTTTTAAAGCACTGTGCCGCCGAGTTGTCTCCTGTTTTGACACGCCTATATCGACTCTCTCTAAGGACTGAAAAAGTTCCGAAATCATGGAAGTTTGCAAACGTACAGCCCGTACAAAAAAAGGGCAGTCGAGCCGACCCAGTCAACTATAGACCTATTGCAATCACTTCCATAACTTGCAAAATTATGGAACGTGTATTGAACCATCGTCTCCTGACGTACCTAGATATCAATGAGCTCCTCAGTGACAACCAATATGGTTTTCGCGGAGGACGCTCAACAGGAGACCTTCTAGTGTACGTCACGCATCTATGGAGCATGGCCTTGGAAGGGCACGGAGAGGCAATAGCCGTATCCTTGGATATCTCCAAGGCCTTTGACTGGGTATGGCACGAAGTCCTTTTGAGCAAGCTTCCTGCGTATGGTATACCATCTGGACTCTGCGACTGGATTTCTGATTTCCTGAGGGAACGGTCAATTCGAGTTGTCGTCGATGGCTTCTCATCGGACCTAATGGCGATCAACGCCGGCGTTCCTCAGGGATCTGTTCTCTCTGCAACATTATTCCTGCTGCACATTAATGACCTTCTTTTATCGGAAGGCATTATTGGTTACGCCGATGAGAGCACTGTTGTAGAAAGATATGTGTCCATGCGCGAGCGAGTCCGAACCAGATCCAAGTTCAGAGAGAGTCGATGATCGAACGGGTTGATTTGACACTGTGTAGGGTTTCCGATTGGGGTGAAGCCAACCTTGTCAAGTTCAACCCTCTCGGGAAAAAAGAGGCCATTCAACTTGACGCCCACTTTCCCAAGTGTATCTGTACCGATCACAAACCAATTAGGGCTTCTAGGCATAACCATCACGTCGAAACTTAATTTCGGTCAACAGATTGAAACCATGGCACAGTCAGCTTCCAAAAAATTGGGAGTCATCGCAGAGGTCCGGCGGTACTTCAACTCCGAACAGCTGCTCAACCTGTACACAGTCCAGGTTCGATCTTGTATGGAGTACTGCAGCCATCTTTGGCATAATTCCGCAAAATACCATCTTAAAGCGTTGGATTCTGTCGACCGAAGGGCCCGTAGACTCATAAGTGACGACAAACTTACTTCTTCGAGACTGCAAAGTCTCGAGCATCGTCGAAAAGTTGCTAGTCTATCGGTTTTTTACAGATTGCCCTTTGGAGAGTGTGCGAATGCTCTTTTTCAGCTGATCAAACCTTCCCCCTTTCTCCACTGGTCAACCAGACGCAGACAGAAGTTTCACCCGTTTGTGGTTAGCGTGCCGATGAGCCGAACTAAACGGTTCGAAAGCTCATTTTTGGTTCGTGTTGCCAAAGAGTGGAACGATTGGCCTGCATCTGTTTTTCCAGACTTCATCGTCACTTTCCATCAGGTGAGATGGAAGACAAACGCCTACTAATTATAATAAAAAATCAAAAAAATCGAAAACGCTTCCGAGAGAGTTTTGAGGTGCTGTTGCACTATAGGTAGTTCAAGATCTCCGTGCACGTCCGCGTTACGCACGTACCGAGGTGCGTTTGTGGCCGTGCAGCAGAAGAGATTTTGAACTATCTGAAGATTGTGCAGGATAAAGGGTTGGGCGTGGGCAAAGATCGGCGAAGCATATGTCATGACAGGTCTAACGCAGGTCTTACAAAGCGTACGTTTGTTTCTGAAAGACATTTTAGGCCTAAGTAAAAATGGGCGAATTTCGTTACTCTATCGACGTGTGGCTTGAAAGAAAGCATCTGGTCTGAAGTGACGCCTAAGTATTTGCTACTGCACTTCCAGGGGATGGGAATACCTAACATTCTAACGTGGAGATTGTCGGCGATACGACGGTGTTTGCAGTCGAAGTAAACCGCAGAACTCTTGTCTGGGTTCATGTCGATACGCCATTTTTGAAACCAGGCACCGAGGGCGTTTACGGCCTTTTGGAGTCTGGTGACGAGACCCGGGACTGAGTCCTTTGGTGTAAAGGGCGGTGTCGACGGCAAAGAGGGCGAGTTCGACGCCTTACGGTGGAATGGGAATGTCGTTTGTGTACACGGTGTATAATAGAGGGGTGAGGACTGAGCCTTGAGGGACTCCAGGCTTTATGGGACGATGCGCGGAAAGCGTGCCTTCATGTCTAAAACGAAATGTACGACCTTTGAGAAAGGACGCTAATATTCTAACTAGGCGATCCGGTAAGCCTATTTTATAAAGTTAATAAACGAGACCGCTGTGCCAGACTTTATCGAAAGCCTTGGCTACGTCAAAGAAAACTGCGACCGTTTTCTTACGCCGCGGATAGAAGCCGTCGAGTATGTACTCGACGATTCGATGGACTTGCTGAAGGCAGGAGTGTTTAGCGCGAAAGCCGAACTGAAGGGGAATGATGAGGGGATCGCCATCCAATGGAAACAGATGGTTCCGCATTCGAGAGAAGTTTAGACATGGACTTGAGGAGGCTGATGGGTTTTAGAAAGTAGCTAAGGTCGAAGCAGGCATTGAAGATGATAGTTAAACAAGGTAAGCACCTGTTGAGGCAGGTGCTTAAGTGCGTGGTTGGAAATACCATTTGCACCCGGAGCCTTTTTGGACTTTTGACTGCTAATGAGAAACGAGATTTCATCCTAAGAGACTGTGACATGGTCGGCGGTGATGGGGAAAGAGTCCCTGCGGAGGACTTTGAGGATACCGCCTGGATATAAAAGGGATTCACGGGTGGCGTGCTGGGCGAGCATTGTGAGGCAATGCTGACAGCGAGGCATTCGGCTTTCTCTTCGACTTCGAAGGCAGTAGTGCCATCGGGACGAATGAGAGGAGGAACGTTAGAGGCGTTGTCTACGCGTAAGGCTCGGGCCATACTATAATTCGCTTGGTGGGACGGGGAGATATTCTCCATGAGATTGTTTATCTGAGCGTCTCGAAGTTCCACGAGGCAAGACCTAACTTTACGTTGTAGCTGATTTGCAGCTAATCGACAGGCGGGCGTGGGATAGAGCTTTGCTCTCCGGAGAGCCGCGTTCTTAGCTTTAATAAGATTGCTGACGGCTAAGGGAAGCGTGGGCTTGCCTTGCTTAGCAACCTTTTCGTTAACACTGACGGCTGAGTTGATAGCATCAGTGAGGGAATTAAGTAACGAGTCTATTTTAATCGGGCTATCTGATTTGTCGGGCCAGATCGCGAGCGGAGAGTTCGGGGCCGTATTTTTAAAGCCTCTCCAGTTGTTAAAGATCTAAGGAGGGGTGACGTTATCGTTAGGCGATCCTAGCACGAGAGAGACAGGGCAATGATCAGAGCCTAGGTCATCGAGCGGTTCGATAGACCTGAGGTCAAGGTTGATATGCTTTACTATTGCAAAATCGAGGATGTCGGGAGAATGGTTCGGGTTGTCGGGAGAGTGAGTGGGAGTGACGGGAGAGATGTCTAAGTTGCTGAGTGATGTTAAGGAGTGCGATGCAGTCAGTATGTTTGGAGTTAAAATCTCCGAACCATATGACTGAATGGCCGAGGGCGAGAATGGCCTTAAAAACGCTGCAGATTGGTCTGGTGCCACTTGGTATGTAGATTGAAGCTATGATGATGGTCAGATGACCAGTCATACCCAATCTACACACAGTAGACTCCATGTTGAGGAGAGGAGTGGTTGGGAGAGGAGAGCAATGGAAACCTCTTTTGTAGTAAATAGCCGTGCCGCCAAAACCGTTGGAGTTGGGCCTATCGTTACGAGTGAACGCGTACTTGGGAATAGCGAATCCCTTGGAGCGGTTTGTAGTGAGCCACGTCTCTTGGCGAAGCAATAACTCTGGCTCGTTGTTCTGAAGTAACAGTTTGAGCTCAGGAAGGTTAGTACTAAGGCAACGAGCATTAAATGAAACTAGAGATAAGCCCTTGGGATAGATATGACCGGACGCGGGATTTGCTGGTCTAGACATTATATTTATTATTTAGAGAATTTATACTAAATATATAATTTATAAGGAACTAAGTACCGGGTGATGCTCGGCTAACGTAAAGAGACGGTTTTGAGGAGAGCGGGCGGCTCGCAGTTTGCATGCGAGTACGGAGATTTCCTTAATGTCGACGTTTTGAATGACGTCGATCACTGTCTTCATGTCCTCAGCCAACGACAACTGAGGTGAAGATGACGGAGCGGGACGCGGGCCTACGGGAGCTATGGGAGCTGGGATAAGACGAAAAGGTGGAGCGGCCGGACGCTGTCTCCAGGAGCGAGCCGTAGTCGGCATCGGCTGCTCGGGCTTTGCTTTCGGGGGACCCCGGCTGCGCAGCGGCGGGAAGTTAGCGAGAGTGAGCGGCGGCACCGGTTCAGGCACGGCCATCGTTGTGGAGGAGCGCGGAGCGCGCGGGCAACCCCTGTAGTTAGTTGTGTGGCCGGACTGGCCGCACAGCACACAGGCAGGGGGGGAAGTGGATTCGGGAGTGCGAGTGCACTTCTTCGTTGTATGAGGATCCAGGCACTTAACGCACCTGGGGGTAGCTGAGCAATTAGCCGCTCCGTGGCTGTACAGCTGGCAACGGTGGCATTGCTTAGGGTGACCACGTCAGTTAGGACGCTCGACTGAGTTATTCGAGAGTCCGCAGATTGTACAAGCTCTGAAGATCTGCCTCGAGTTGGGAGTGTTTGACAGGATGACTAACGCGAGTGGGAAACTTCTATCACGGTTGGAGTGCATCTTGTACACGGCTTCAGCCGGAAAGCCTTCGGACTTAAGTTCCTCGAGGATGTCATCGATGGCCAGCTCGAACGGGACGCCCCGTAATACTGCGTGGATCTTACGTTCCTTCGGGAGGGCGCGATTTGTCTAACTGATAAAAGCCGCGGAAGTCACCGATAGTCACGACCTTAATTTTTATAGTTTCACCTGCGTTTGCCGCTTTAACGGTACGCTTGCGGTACGCTTGCGGCGTGACGTGCGAGAGGATGTGTCCGACACACAGTCCATCTCGGATGGCACGGGAGACACTGGAGAGACCTATGGGGTCTGAACGTTGGTGGCCTAAGGGGCTGGGGTAGGGGCCTGAAGGGTTGGGGACGCGTTAAGCGCTAATAAGGCCTGCGTGAAGACCTCGTCTGGAACGGAGATGCCCGACGTAGCGAACGCCTGGGTGAAGGCCTTCGTAAAACTTACCAAACTCTGCGAAGGATCCATGATGGGGAGGGAGGAAATTACCTAAGTTCCTAACAAACCTAGTGAACCCTAGTGGCTAGCCTCCTTACCAGCGGTAGGGGGGCTGGGGACGAACGCGAAGTGATGCCCCTATTGGACAAGCACTACCTTCACCCTGGGGAGAAAAGCCCCTGTACTGGGATCTAGTCTGCCAGTTTCTCCAGGACCTGAAGGGCTTGGAAGCGCACCGGCTAAACGCTATCAGGCTTAATTGTCACCGGTAAGGATCCACCTGATCAATGCGGGTGTCTACTACGGATTGTTATGTCAATAAATTTGCAACAAAAACCAACCGTAGACCTCACGGCTTCGCGACGTGAACCAGTCGAGAAGTTGGGTTGCAAAAAAGTTCAAAATTGAATACGTTACGACCGGCCGAAGCCGGCCGCAGAGCGAGTCTCTAACTAACGTAACAAGCGCCTAGCGTCAAGTATGTAGCCAGAAAAATCAGCCCGAGCCTTGCGAACGAACGTCGGATACCGGCGTATGTAAGCTCGACTATGTTGTTGCTGCTCCCACCGAGGTGAGGTATTTATTTGAGGGTGCACCGAAGTGCTACAAGAATCACAAGAGGCTTATCTCAAGTCGTCGGGGACGAAGCGAGATATTGTACGAATCTCAGCGTTTGAGTATAGCTACGAGTTGTCGTCGTGAGACAACAATCGTGACTCGGCAGCCGAGAGCGACCATCAACACGTCCGAACGGGGCCGGACGCAGATCGGGTTTGTTGGGTGAGGATTTATTGTTATTATTATATAACTTATATGGTTGAGGAGGGCGATGGCTGGATCCCGCGTTCACTCGTGAACGGGTGTCGTCTGAGGGTGTTCATTATTCGGATACTCGGGGGGAGGGAGATTGGCCGAGGTAACAGATGCAGATAAGAATAATTTTGTATAAAATAAAGAGACAATGCAAATTGATTTTGTAACAAATATATCCGTGATGTTTCTTGTCAGTTCTTCGTTCCGAAGGTTTTTCCGAACTGGTGGTAGAGTCATGTTTTATTTGACATCAATAAGAAAAAGTAACTGTCAATGTTGAGAAATAAATATTTGAAATTGAATATATCACAAACCACATATGCATATTTAAATATGTATATAGCTGTTTTATTATATTAACCATAGTCACGACGTGTATGACATTAGTATGAATATAACGTGAAATTATGATGCAAAATTAGTTATAAGCTAAAAGGTAAGTTATTTCGATTCTGAAAAAAGCCTGCAAATGATATTAACGTGCAAGCTGCCTCGACGCGGCGCGCCGGTGACGTGCCCGCGACGATACTTCGCCGGGGGGGATTAACACATCAAGAGTGCGAGGTGTACGACTAATATCGGGCAGTATGAAAAAATATGAATGAAGAGACTTGGTTATGTATTTATTATACTTGTATTTTAATTGGTTACGCCAACACTTAAGCCAACTGATTAAATGACAGAGTAAGGCTCGAACTCTCCAGCTCTATGTCGACCTTCAGTACGTTCTATCTAAAGGGAAACTTATTAAACCTTCCCAGGCCAGTGACAGCCGGAATCATGTGTGCTCATGAGAAGAAGTCAAGTCGATAGTTGCATAGTTGTAACGTTCATAAAACAATAGTAAAATTCCCTGCTAATGTTAATATTTTTGTGGTGAAAATCTTATTTGTACACACACATACACACACATTCAACGTAACGATATAAACACTAATAAAATAATCTCATCTGTATACTCACACTAAGATCAAAAATAATTGCCTGGGTTCATTCCGCCTTAGGGGCGCATTTAAAGAAAAATAATAATAATAACACACATATATCACTTACAATAATGTTCAAAACCACAGTTATTCAGTCATTAATTGTTAAGTTTCAGTTATTTTTTCAATCGAAGTAATTTCAAATTATTTCTTTAAACCTTGTATACGTCACGTCTTTTGTAAAGAGCTAAACTCATTTTTTTATTACCATAATGGAGCTGCCATATATTGACGTATGCGTTGTTTTGTCCCAGTAAACAGGGAAAGGAGAGCCATTGAATCAACCAGGATAAATTATGGCTGGCAGCAGTTTATGACAGCATCACGACGACTGTGGCCTGCGAAAAAACGGAAAATGTACAAAACGCAGATATAAAAGATTTCCTGCTGTGGTATAATTCTGAATCTGGAATTACTGAAAAATGCCGTTAAAAAAGTTAAATTCAACAACCTAGATTTTTAATAAATCGTTTTGACATGCTGAATACACAAAAAGCAATACACCGTTCACTCATACTCGTAAGCATTGCATCTGATAATCGACCTTTTTATGATCACTTCCATTGTCTGGATTTCCGTGTTTCACAGAATGGATACGACAGCGAAGCTAATTAATTTGTAAAAAGGTGTATACAACGGAGGAGTCCTTCGTAGAATGTACTGGACGTGTGTCCACGCATATATCTCTCGTCCTACAAAGGCCAAACGCTTTATGTTCGCTATGTTTCTTTACTTAAAGGACCTTATAAACGTTCGAGTAGTTAATGTGCAGCGGCCAGACTGCGACCGGCGACGAGGCGCGGACCTTCACTACGGTAGCCAGCTCACTGAGACCTATCTCAGATAAATGGTCATACAAAAAGTGAAACTCCAGAGTATATATATTCTTAAAACATACGACACCAATCTTGTCAGACATTTTCATCTCTAGTAGTACAAAACAAAGCCGCATTTAATTTGTGCATGCGATCATTTAGTGTCGTGCGAGGCAAGTTGGAGCACGCCTTATAGAATTCAGCCTAGGAGCATTTCTTGGACAACCGCGTCCTCAACCGGGTTAGATGTCTACAGTCACAGTTGTTGCTTCATTCTTATGAGAAACCTCAAAGGCATATTTCTAAAAACAATGGTGTACAACCACTTCACGCTACCAAGACTCTGTGTACGATAGACATACACACAAATGAAATTAAATAATTGGTGTTTGATATAGGTATGTTTTTAAATGTTATTCGTAAAACTGTTTGTAAGACTTCTAACCACCTCTATACTACTTACAGAGAAGTTGTCGAGACAATAAGTTTGCGCCTAGTTCAGTAATAATTAATTCGACGCACGACGGCAAGTTGTATTTTATTATGCAATTTCTTAACGAACGTTTTGGAAACGAAATTACAGATTCATTTTTTTATCGGTTTAAATTTAAAGTAAAATATGTAACTATACAAACATCAATATTAGCCAGTACCGCCAGGTCGATGTGGAATAGCTCCGGTCGTTCCCGCAGCTAATGTGCGCATTATACTCTCCGCAGTTCCGCTCATCCCACTGCGGTAGGTTGGTCTATTTGTTTCTTTCTGTTATCGCAAGTGACATGATTGTTAGAAATACTTTCCGGAAGATTCTTACGCACAGATTTGATTTAAGCAAATGGCTGTTTACATTCGGTATATTACAAAAAGAAAAAACTGTTTTATATATTTGAATTGATCCTGACATCTGTGATTGTTTTACCGTAATCGAACGGTATTATCGAACGGTAAAACAATCGAACCGGGAAACAACTAAACTTATTTTTAATTTCAACAATGTTCTTAGTTTTATTAATATTCTAAATAGGTATTATAAAGTTTTATGACTTATTGCTAACAAGCGTAGGATGTCATATCGTCGGCATTCTCAGTAGATAGAGTCATAGTCCTACAATTAAATTATACGGCTTTTAAATGTGTCGTTTTGTTGTTTACCTTGTGAATATTTTTGGAGTCTATATTTGAATAATATTTCAAAAGTAATTATTACCTCCAGTTCAAAGGACCCAAGCATGCGAGCGCCGTTCCTCCACAGTGTTTTATAAATTAATTGTCGCAAACCGCCCGCTTAGTTCGCAGAGAGCGAATTTATTACAAGAGTAAGTTTAGGTCGGGCGAGCGCTCAACTAGCTGTGACCAAAGTATATTAGTGGCTTATTGCTAATTTATTAACAAAGTTTCGTTATTGCTATTGTTAATATATCTGTGTAATAGTTTTCTAACACTTTGTTAGCTACGGTACTGCGAGGTTGTACGATACTGTGATATTGCTTTTTCGTGGTTTTGTTTCAGGACTTTTACGTATTTTAGTACGATGTGGTAACAACCTACTGAACCTTCTATGTATCTAATTTTCAGCTTCATGTTTTATTATCTATGTCTACTTGATATTCAAATCCAAATTCATATTCAAATCTATATTGCGTTAATCCTACATTACTGAGTTCAGTATGAAGCTGAATGTATCGAGGTGCAACGCTGTACTGAGTTTACTGTTTTAATTCATTTTAATCAGTTGATTCTGATAGTATGAGAACATTATTGTACGCGTACCTAGAACAACAACGTGTGCAATAATATTGAAACGAAATGCTTGAAATGGTGTTTGCACGTTAGACTTTTTTTGTAAAAAACCCATTAATTGTTTTAATCTTTGTAGTTTTACGTTCAAACTAATCCTTATACGAGGAAAATTTACTATTAAAAAGAACTTGTTTGTAACTTCCCTAAATAGTAATAAAAAAAATGATTTTGACTTTAGCTGCTAAAAGGTAAAATAAAGGTATTTTGGTCAAACGTTATTTCAAACAACCTTCGAGCTAACTCTTTTACGCCTTCACAGCTGGAATTCAAGTAGGAATTTGGTTCCTAAAAGAAACTCCCATGAAATATTCAAAATCATCGTTATTGTATTTGCAGAGACATCGCAATCACTAGGTCAGTTCCGAATGAAAAACCAATATTGAACCCTCTTTTACCCCTTTACGGGTAAAATGTTGCAAAATAATTTATAAGTGGACGCGAACCGCCTACGTCCTAATTGGAACAACCTAGCAAAACAGTTGCGCGCGGTTCGTGGCCACGATCGCACGTCGTGAAGCTATATTACGGTTTTTTTATTTTCGACACATTTTTTTTCACATCTACCTTCAAAATTTTGTGTACACTTTATTTTAATACGAGATGAATGAAAATAAATTAGATGATGAGGATAAAAGTAACGATGAATTCTTGGATGAATGTGAGAGAGAATTATTGGAAAAAAAAAGTGAAAAAAGACCACGAGATAGTGAAGGAAGCAGCGTTTTAGAAGAGAAGAAGAGGGTTTTATAACAGTGACTAGAAAACCCAAGAAAGTATTGAAAGGTATTAGAGATATGGAAAACAAGCTATTGAATGAGAAAAATATGGAAACACAAGACATACAAGAACAGAAAATAGAAGTATCTTTATTCTCACTAGAATTTTTACCGAAACAAATGGCATTGGCACGATTTTTGAAAAATGAAAACATATCGAGCGTTTGTAAAATCAAATATAAAAATCCGTACAGAGTAATTATAGAATTAAATGACCAAACTGAAGCAGAGAAACTCTTAAAAATCGAGAAGTTGTTAGGAAAAGATATAAGAGCTCAATTAACACATCAAAGCAGTTTTTCTTATGGAGTTATTAGAGGTGTAGACCTAGATATAAGCGAAGAGGAACTTTTGAATAACCTTAATTCTCCATACGAGATAGTATCGGCTAAAAGAATGAGGCGGGTGAATAATGAAAATAAATGGGTGGAAAGTGAAACAGTACGATTATGTTTTAAAAGCACCTTTAGACCTGAAAAAATTGATGCGTATGGCTGCAAATTTGCTGTTGAAAAATACCGGTTTCCCGTAACACAGTGTTCGAGGTGCTGGAGATATGGACACACAAAGAAACTGTGTACATTAAACAAAGTTATCTGCCCAAAGTGTGGAGAAGGGCATGATAACTGTGAAGTAAAAGAATTCAAATGTATAAACTGTAAAGGGCCCCACATGGCACTAGACAAAATGTGTCCATTCTTTCTCAAGGAAAAAACAATATGTAACATTATGAGTGATAAAGATGTCAATTATAAAAATGCTTTAGAAATATATATAGGAGAAAATAGAAACATTCAGAAAGTCAACAACTATTATTTAAATAATGAACATACTACAAATCCAGTGATACCACCAAAAATAAACAGAACTTATAGTGACGTTCTACAAACAACTGCCGAAATCCACGCAAGAAATTCGAATGACAGTAATATTCAAGAAAATTACTCTAACCAGCAATCTAGCACTAAAAATTCAAAAAACTCTAAACCTAAACGGCAACAAAACATAGAGGAAGAAATAATGGAGTTTGATTCAAACATTGAATATGAAAAAAAGTCAGACAAATTATGTAATGAGAAATCTGAAGAAGAAGAAATGAAACGAAAAGAGAGAACATATGATAAATGGAATTTATTATTTAAGTTAAAAATATTGTATTATCGGAAAATGATTTTAAGGAGAAGGTAGTTTTAGTGTTAAAAGTTTTATTTGAAGAATGCAAAATTTTTATAAAAAAGTATTGTGCTGATGGAGGTATTGTGGAACTATTTTTTAATTGTTTTAATGGATAACATTTTTTCTTTAAATATAGTTCAATGGAACGCTCAAAGTGTAAAACCGAAAATTGTAGATTTCGATAATCTGTTGAATAGAGAAAAAATACACGTAGCTGTTTTAAGTGAGACTTGGTTAAGTGAAAATCAAATTTTGAAAATTAGTGGATACAATGTATATAGAAAAGATAGGGAAGACTCATACGGGGGTGTAGCCATTATTATACATAATTCTATAAAGTCACATGTTTGCTCCATTCATGGCATCAATCCAGGTATAGAACTATTACACATAAAAATCTTAAATTGTAAGTATTTGGAAAATATTTTAGCATTATATAGTCCTTCATCTATCCGTGCAAGTCAGGGAGATTGGGATAAAATTTTTAGTTTAAGTAATAAAAAAACATTAATAGCAGGAGACTTCAATGGCCATCATTCAAACTGGTGTATAAGAAATGATCAAAGAGGTATAAAGTTACTTAATTCATCTTTAGAGCAAAGTTTCCTATCAATGAACAATGGAGATGCTACTAGAATAAAATTGGTTAATGGTGTGTTGCAGAAGTCTTCACCTGACGTGACATTTGTCTCTTCAGACATTGCAGTGCATTGTAAATGGCAAGTTATGCAGGAAAACTTAGGCAGTGATCATTTAATAATTAAAATGTCTATAAATTACCCTTCTAAGTCTGATTTTTCTAAAAAACTTAATTTCAAAAAAGCAGATTGGAAACAATATAGTAAAGATCTAAAATATCAATTTAGTAATAACCATTTTTCATTTGCAGAAGCTCAAAAATGTTATGATTATTTTCTAGAACAAATTCAAATTTCAGCAAATAAAAATATCCCTAAAATAAAAATGTGTAATAGCCCTACATCTAAATTTAAGTGCAAGGAATACTGGAACCCTACTTTGTCAGCGCTAATAGCACAACGTAGGTTGGCCTTAAAAATGTTCCGGAAAAATCCTACTCCTGCAAATCTGCTCGTATTGGAGGAAAAAGTAAAAGAAGCTAGAGAAGAGTTACTTAAAGCTAAAAACAAAGGTTGGAGGAATTTCTGTAGTAGTATTAATGAGTGCACTAAAGTTTCAGACATGTGGTCGAAAATGAAATGGTACAAAGGCCACCATCAATCTAGATCTAGTATATCAGAAGAGAAAAAGAAAAAACTATTGTATTCTCTTACTCCAGATTCAGTAGCAAGCCCACCCCCTCAACTTCAATCCAGCAATAGTTTATTAGACACACCATTTACTTTACATGAACTTTTGATTTGCTTAAAAAAAAAAGATACTTCACCAGGCTGTGATGGCGTTACTTACTCAATGTTATACAACTTACCTAAATGTGGAAAACAATTCCTTTTAAATATTTACAATGACATATTTAGATCAGGTATAGTTCCTAACCAATGGCGCACAGTATTGATAGTTCCGATTCCAAAAACTGGACGGGGTGTAGATAATGATCCAAACGTTAGACCCATTTCACTCATATCTTGTCTTTGTAAAACTTTTCATAACATGTTAGGTAAAAGGTTAGAATGGTTTGTAGAAAAAAACAACATTTTATCGTGCCATACTTATGGTTTTAGAAAGGCTCAGTCCTGTTTAGACTGTTTGGGCAGAGTGATTACGCAAATACAGTTAAGGATTCTCAAAAAACTCTCCCACAGTAGGTTGTTTTATCGACATTGAATGCGCATACAATAACATTTTAACAGATAGAGTGGTTGGTATTCTAGATGAATTGAAAGTAGGTAAAAATATTTGTCAGTATCTATTTATATAACTTATGATAAATAGCGATAACCACCAGCAGGTTCCCGAAATAAGACATACAAGTATGGGTCTTGCTCAAGGAGACCCATTATCACCACTACTGTTCAATATTACCACCTTTAAAATTTGCCATCAAATAACTAATGTAATGGTAGCTCAATATGCAGATGATTACGTTTTGTATATAACTCATAAAGATTTAAATAAATGTACAGTAGAAATACAACAGGCAATCAATATTTTAATACGTTTGCTGGATAATATTGGGCTGCAATTGTCTAACACTAAATCAAAACTATGCTTATTTAGTAGAGGTTATAGAAGACAGCAATTAAACATTAAAATTAATGGTATCACCCTGAAAACGGAGGATCGTGTCAAGTATCTTGGTATGTGGCTAGATAGGTCGTTGAGATGGAGCAAACATGTGAATGAAACAATAGAAAAGGGCTCAAAGTATTTAAATATTCTGAAAGTTTTATCTGGTTCCGGTTGGGGGCTTCATCCTCAACATATACGCGCTCTTTACATTTCTTTGATAAAAAGTAGATTTGATTTTGGTTGTTTTTTCTATGACAATTGTGCTAAAACTCATTTGGTAAAACTTGATAGGGTTCAAAATATGGCGCTTAGAATAATAGGAGGATTTGTAAAAAGTACTCCAATCCACGTAATGGAAAGTGAACTGTGCATTCCACCACTTAATATGAGAAGAATGTATTTAGCCTACAAGTACCTGAATAAAAACATGTCCTGGACTAACAATGATATTGTTAATCTCTTACACGACCACCATACACCCTCAAGCACTCGGTACTGGCAAAAAGTTAAAACACCTTTACTTGTTAAATTATTTTATACGTGTAAGAGTAGCAGTATCAGTCATTCTAGACATCTTGAAATGTTTAAATTAGATATTTGGGTAAGCTTTATCGAAGTTGACAATATTATCAATTCCGAATTAGATTGCATAAAAAGAAGTAAAAACATGTTAGATTTGAGTGTTAAGTTTGATATAATTAATGAACTAAATAGTAAATACAATGGTTGGTTTCAAGTGTTTACTGATGGTTCAAAAAGCAACACAGGACTTGGAGCTGCTTTTTACGATCCCGTTAGACAAATATCTTTTATGTACAAAATTAATACCGATGTAACTATAATGACAGTGGAGCTCATTGCAATTTTATCAGCACTTAAACATGTTGAGAGGCAAAACGCTGGCAAGTTTATCGTTTTAACAGATAGCAAAAGCGCTTTGCAGCATTTGGCTCGATGTGCCTCTGGACACAGCAGAGGCCTACCGATAGCCTACAAAGTGCTTAACTTGCTACGCTGTATGAATAACTCCCCTGGTCTATATGTAAGGTTGCAATGGGTTCCATCACATGTTGGATTAAGCGGAAATGAGGAGGCTGACAGAATTGCAAAATTGGCTTGTAATAATGGGATTGATTTTTGTATACTGCCGCATTACACAGAGGTTCTTTCAAAATTTAAAATTGATTGTAACATTAAGTTTAAAGAGTATTTTGATGAAAGGAGTAAGCAAAAGGGCATTTGGTATAAAATAATTCAATGTCAGCCTTCTCGTTTACCTTGGTATCATAAGTTTAAGTTAAATAGAAATTCCATTGTTATGCTCCACAGATTACGCTCAGGACATTATCCCTCTAACAGATTTGCATTCCTACTCAAAATAAAAGATTCTCCAAATTGTGATTTATGCGGCGTTTGTGATGATGTTCATCACATTATCACTGAATGTGTTAGGTTTAAGGATGGGCGGGAGGCATTGACGCGAAAGTACGGCATTAATAAAAAAGCCATGGGTGTATTTTTAAGTATTCTTTCAGAGCCAACCTCCGCCATAGCCAGAGATCTAGTGGAAGTCCTTTCGCGTCGTGACTCCGCCCCACGTTAATTAATTGAAAGTTTATTTTTGTATCTGTATTGTTAATTATATAAATTTTGGTAGTTTTAAGTTCATATTTGAATTGTTAATTTAGATTAGGGTATAATGAGGCTGACATATCGCAAGAAGCCTCTAAATAAAGCAGATAAAAAAAAAAAAAACCTAGCAAAATTTCAGAGAGGGAAGTAAGAGAGTGATTTTCTCTTTTGTTAATTAAGATGGATCCAAAATGGTATTTTAAAATGTTAAAATAACATTTTAAAATACCATTTTGGATGACAATAAATGTAGTAAAGATGTCCAAAAACTTAGTCGTAGACTTTCATTTTTTCTTTTTCGTACTGCAGCGCCAAGTAGCCGCAATATTGAACTTATTTTTGTTTAATATCTTCAGTGGATCATCTTGTGAAGGATCCTCAAAATCAGCCCACGCCTTTGTTTGCTAATGTGCCACAATCAAATATATATTGACTGATAAACCCATTGCTAGTTCTTTTCGTTACGCAGTCGAGTAATAAATTTATAGAAAAAACTAAAAGTCACTGAGCTTAACCCACGGACAGACAGAATTGGTCGCACTTGGTGTAACTATAAGGTTTCTTCGTTGGCTACGAAACTCTGTTATAGCGTAATTCAAAATTCTTGCTAAATGTATTGTGTTTCTTGTCAGGGTTAATTTGAGGGTAAAGAGCCAACTTGGAGCTCAAAGCTCAATCTTTATATCGACAGCGCACACTGAATCCTGAGTATGTTTCTGGAGAATCACTCTTACAACAGCGAATGAGATTCATCACCAAAGAGCTTTCTAATATTAAGTTAATTTCTCTCAGGACTTTGTAATGTCATGACTTAGTATTGATAAACAAGTGATGAAAAAAACCCTAAAACTTATTTTTATCCGCTATTTTATTCTATTAAAAATATGACTAATCCTGAGCAGCAGAAGGCAGTGATACGTACAAGACAAAAGAACAAGGCTATACTTTTACGAGAGACACAGCATTGAAGCAAATGAAACCAAACTTTGAGTAACATAGTTGTGTTGTGTATGTTTTCACCTCGTTTATTTAAACTCTAAAATAACTTTTTGAGATACTATGTTCTAGTTGCAGAAAACAGTTGGTAGCTCTTTGTGGATAATTGTAATTTTACCTTTCACTGACCTCAGGTTCTAGAAACATGGCCAAGATAAATCATGATAAAGTCACATTGTTTTATTCTAATATGCAAGTAAATATGTCACAGAACACACAAATGTAGACAATTTGGCGTCAAAGTCTCAAGCGATCCTGGTCAATTACAACAAGCTATAGTAGGATGCCAGCGTTCAGAGTAAACAAGTAACAATCTTCTCCTACACCATGTTCTGAAATGAATTGGAACTAAATCAAACGGAGGAGACTAAATCAAACGTAGCGTGACTATGCAGATACTTTCTTCAAACGTCAATCTATGAAGGCTGGAGGTGACTTAAACAAACGTAGCACGTCTTTATAGATACTTTCTTCAAACGTCAATCTATGAAGGCTGGAGGTGACTTAACCAAACGTAGCACGTCTATGCAGATACCTTCTTCAAACATCAATCTATGAAGGCTGGAGGTGACTTAACCAAACGTAGCACGTCTATGCAGATACCTTCTTCAAACGTCAATCTATGAAGGCTGGAGGTGACTAAATCAAACGTAGCACGTCTATATAGATACCTTCTTCAAACGTCAATCTATGAAGGCTGGAGGTGACTTAACCAAACGTAGCACGTCTATATAGATACCTTCTTCAAACGTCAATCTATGAAGGCTGGAGGTGACTTAACCAAACGTAGCACGTCTATATAGATACTTTCTTCAAACGTCAATCTATGAAGGCTGGAGGTGACTTAAGCAAACGTAGCACGTCTATGCAGATACCTTCTTCAAACGTCAATCTATGAAGGCTGGAGGTGACTTAACCAAACGTAGCACGTCTATATAGATACCTTCTTCAAACGTCAATCTATGAAGGCTGGAGGTGACTAAACCAAACGTAGCACGTCTATATACATACTTTCTTCAAACGTCAATCTATGAAGGCTGGAGGTGACTTAACCAAATGTAGCACGTCTATATAGATACCTTCTTCAAACGTCAATCTATGAAGGCTGGAGGTGACTAAATCAAACGTAGCACGTCTATATAGATACCTTCTTCAAACGTCAATCTATGAAGGCTGGAGGTGACTTAACCAAACGTAGCACGTCTATATAGATACCTTCTTCAAACGTCAATCTATGAAGGCTGGAGGTGACTTAACCAAACGTAGCACGTCTATATAGATACTTTCTTCAAACGTCAATCTATGAAGGCTGGAGGTGACTTAACCAAACGTAGCACGTCTATATAGATACCTTCTTCAAACGTCAATCTATGAAGGCTGGAGGTGACTTAACCAAACGTAGCACGTCTATATAGATACTTTCTTCAAACGTCAATCTATGAAGGCTGGAGGTGACTTAAGCAAACGTAGCACGTCTATGCAGATACCTTCTTCAAACGTCAATCTATGAAGGCTGGAGGTGACTTAACCAAACGTAGCACGTCTATATAGATACCTTCTTCAAACGTCAATCTATGAAGGCTGGAGGTGACTAAACCAAACGTAGCACGTCTATATACATACTTTCTTCAAACGTCAATCTATGAAGGCTGGAGGTGACTTAACCAAATGTAGCACGTCTATATAGATACCTTCTTCAAACGTCAATCTATGAAGGCTGGAGGTGACTAAATCAAACGTAGCACGTCTGTATAGATACCTTCTTCAAACGTCAATCTATGAAGGCTGGAGGTGACTTAACCAAACGTAGCACGTCTATATAGATACCTTCTTCAAACGTCAATCTATGAAGGCTGGAGGTGACTTAACCAAACGTAGCACGTCTATATAGATACTTTCTTCAAACGTCAATCTATGAAGGCTGGAGGTGACTTAACCAAACGTAGCACGTCTATGCAGATACCTTCTTCAAACGTCAATCTATGAAGGCTGGAGGTGACTTAACCAAACGTAGCACGTCTATATAGATACTTTCTTCAAACGTCAATCTATGAAGGCTGGAGGTGACTAAACCAAACGTAGCACGTTTTTATAGATACCTTCTTCAAACGTCAATCTATGAAGGCTGGAGGTGACTTAACCAAACGTAGCACGTCTATGCAGATACCTTCTTCAAACCTCAATCTATGAAGGCTGGAAGTGATTAAATCTAATTTCGCACCTTGATAACAAAAGTTGAAAATTGCAATATTGAGTTACAACGACATTTAGATTCCTTGAAACAAAGCGCTTTTATTGCAAAAATTCTCATTATCGTAGTTTCAATACTTTTCTCTAGAGGCCGCTAGTGTAACTTTATACGACATATAGTGTTACTTTATGTCATATAATAGGTCTTTACCTATGAAACTGCCGTTTTGCCGAACTGGCCATTTCAAATGAAAATATTTTTTTTTTGACTGATAATTCTAATTTCAAATTAATTTTATTTGACAAACATGGAGTTCTTTTTCTAAAATCGTCATTTGTTTAATAGTTAGTGTTTTGTTTTCAACGCATTCGAACATTTTTCGTCATCATGGATAAGTTAAAAATTCGAGTAATTATGGAGTATGAGTACCGTCGTGGCAGCAAAGCGGCACAAGCGGCATGCAACTTCAAAGACGTTTACGGAGCGAACACTACAAACGAACGCACCACCCGTTATTGGTTTACCCGCTTCCGTTCTGGAAATTTTGACCTGAAAAATGAACCCCGTGGTCGTCCGGAAACTTTGGTCGACAATGACGAATTAAAGGCAATTGTGGAAGCTGATGAAACTCAATCCACGGCTGAATTAGCAGCAGCTTTCGACGTTAGCATCAAAACAATATTGGTCCATTTGCGTCAAATCGGCAAGGTAAAAAAGCTTGACAAATGGGTACCCCACGAACTCAATGACCGCCAGCGCGAAGTACGCGTAGAGACGTGCCTTGCACTGCTCAGCAGGCATACAAATGAAGGAATTCTGAACCGCATTGTTACTTGTGACGAGAAATGGATCCTGTTTGACAATCGTAAGCGCTCAGCAAGTTGGCTGGACCCTGGTTCAGCACCCAAACAATGCCCTAAACGAAAACTTACCCCTAGAAAAGTTTTTGGTGGTCTAACGCGGGTGTAATTCATCACAGCTTCTTGCCAAACGGGACAAGCATTACTGCAGATGTGTACTGTGAAGAACTGAACACAATGATGGAGAAGCTCGCACGTCTCCAACCAGCTTTGGTCAATCGTTCGGCTCCACTGCTCCTGCACGACAACGCGCGACCTCATACTGCACAGCAGACGGTCTCCAAGCTACAAGAGTTGGGGTCGGAAGTTCTCCGTCATCCGCCGTACTCACCAGACCTTGCGCCTACAGACTTCTACTTTTTCCAGAATTTGGATAACTTCTTGGCGGGAAAAAAATTCAAAACCCGAGAGGCAGTACACAATGCCTTTGAAGAATTTGTTGCCTCCCGTCCAGCTGATTTCTTCAAGAAAGGCATCAATAAGCTACCAATGCGTGGGCAAAGATGCATTGATTGCATGGGTGATTATTTTGATTAATAGAAATAAAAAATATATAAAAAAATTACGCTTCATTTATTTCGTGAAAAACGGCAATTTCATAGGTAAAGACCTAATATATATATATAGCAACTACCAGTTCCTAGACTAAATAAAAATGTAGATGGCCAAGTTGTGAAGTTATCAGACGTAAAAGTTATCAAAATCGTTAAAATTAAAAAAAAGTGATTAAAATACAGCACACGTCTTATTTTGATGATTTTAAAGAGCTTGATTTGATTCAAAGAACGCATAGAAATAATCGTCCCACTGAACTCAAACCACTTTATCAGCGTAAATTGGCAATATCTGAAAGAAAGAAAACTGACGTAAGGAGCCTCACTAACGCTGGTTGGATTCCCAGTTATTATATCTCCTACTATGAAAGAATATTTTAGCAGTACTTATGTATTAATTTACCAAACGATAATTTTGATACAACCTACGTATTTGAGATGATCTCATTAAAATAATTAGTATCACTTACAAATATACCTGTTGAGTTTAATTTCTAGAAGGCTTTTTTTATTTTGAGAATAATATTTTAAAATTAATTTTATGTTTAAGTTTGTTACCTTAAAACTAATATCAATGAAGCAATTATGATAACCCCAAAAATTGTGATTTATACCTAAAGCTTGCATTTCAACAAAAAAACTTTACATAATTATAGTGTATATTGATCGTGCTGATTATAACATACTTATTTTTTTTTCCTAAATAAATGAGGTTTCTCCTTTATATGACATAATTTCGTTTTATCTCTGATATTTTTCTTTCTCCCATAATTAATCTTTGGGTTATTATTCGAAAACGGGTAGGTTTACATAAAACAAAAGTGGCACTATGCGGAAATTTCTCTTAATGCCATGTTTTCTAAATAACTCCATAATTTACTGGCATGTATTCAGTACATAACTTTAAATAGATAGTTAAACTGATAGATAAAATTAATTGCATTCTTTTCTTCCACTTATTTGTTAAGATATTGAACAAAATGCTAAGTTAAACACTTTAAATGGTCGTAGTGAAAATAATAAATTTTTGTTTAATGTCACTTTTGTTTTCAAGGCGCGCTATGATGGCCGGAGGTGACTAAATCAAACGTAGTTTTCTATGCGGATACGATAATAAAAGAAATATTAATATACTAGCATAGACTTAGCTTCCTTTCAAAAGAAATTCATGAAGCCATTATAATAAAAAAGATCGTAAAAACAATAACATTAATTAATAACCTATATTTATGTTTTCTTTATTAATTTGTGTTCAGAAGCATGGAATAATAACTTAAACAATACGCAACTTCGAACTGGATCCTATTAGCAATAACGAGATGTAACATATGTATTTTGTTACGGAAGCTACTCAACAAGTCGTTCAAAACATGAAGGATAATTGAAAAGTTTTAAGCACAGTGAAAGTGCCTCTTCGCAGTATTTCTCCTCATGTGAAGTGAACAAGAACACAATAATAATTGCTCTTTGCATCAGCTTTAAGCTTTGACTGCCGGATGTCGGGACCGTTCAACCGTTATGAGGAAAAGATCAAAGGGGTTATTTTTGTTTTGAAATATAAAACTTTGCTAGCACTATAATAATACATTTCCATAAAACACTTTAAGGAAAAACCACACTTTCACAAAGCGACAACAAGCATTATGAAAATGCGACATGTTGAGCGTACCTTTAGCATATGTATAAGCATGCATACCATTGCTTTATCTTGATGATTTTATAATTCTGTAGCGTTTTTTTAAAGTTTTTGCCAGTCCCGAACCAGGAAAGTAACTAACTATGGCCAAGGATATCCTGGGCTGGCTCATACAATGGCACACTTCAACATTAAACAGCACGTCTTTATGAATCATTTTGATCGATTTTCGCCAATTAACTTTGGGAAGTCAAATGTAATTATTTGGAATATGTAAACTGTGGTCTAGGACATTTTCTACAGGACCTCGACAGGTGCAGCAGAACTCCTCAACGCCAAACAGCACGTTTATTATAATCTTTTTAATTGTTCGAGCTTACGTATATTGCGAAGTCTAAACCAAGTATTTTGGGTAACTTAACTCTGGTTAAAGATATCTTGGGCTTGACCTAAACGCTTACAACGGAACTCCTTAACTGTTCATATTACATTCACGAGACATTTGTCAATAGATTTGTTCTAACGTACATTAGGAAGCCACAATAATTTTTGTAGTACCTTTAGTTTGTTTCAAAATATTCTGAACTAGACTTGGAAGCTGTACCAAGTTTCTCCTACACAAAAAGTTTATTCAAGGTATTCATTTGAGTGAATTAGGGCTGATGTACGTTAGGAAATCGCATCTAGTAATTTATATTCAATTGATTATTCGTATTGCTTTATTATAATAAAAATAGTGAGCGACGGTCATCCAAAGGACAAACTGACTAGCCGAACGTCAAGTTGAAATTAGTTATCTTATTATTTTATATTGCAAAGCAATATCATCGTCACCAACCAGGCAACTAAATGTGATACCTACCCTACGCTATGGAGAATAAAAATTTTGTCATTAGTGGCAAGATTACAATTCACTTCACGACATAGTTACTTCCGAGTTACTGCGTGATTGCAATTTGGTGAAAGCTGAAATAAAATCGCGTTTGGAAGATAATCTGGTGGAGGCCGAGGAGAGAGGCGCACCTTACCTTCGGGCTTTCGCGATGGAGCCGCTTGTGGGCGGCTGCCGCTGGCGGGGTCGCGGATGTGTGCGAAAGCGTTCCCGTAACCCCGTCACAAGGCGGCGAGGAGGAAGATGGGGGGGTTTTCAGTGGGTATACCGTGGGTCTCATTAGCCTATACGGGAGTCCCACATAACCACTCAGGTGCCCCCTGCGCCCGGGTGGTATGCGTAATGCATTTCCCCCCCCCCGAAAAAAAATGAGAGGTATCACGTTGGTTCTCTTTGAGTTTATAAAAACTATTTCTTTGTTAAAAATTGTTATAAAATAAAAACTTGAATATTAAAAATGCTTTTGATTCATTATTTGCTTTATTATTAGCATAAAGATGATAACAACCAAAAAAAACACCGACCTCAAAATATTACTTCAACAAAGATCGAGGTTTCGCGATTTAAACTCGCCATGCTTCATTGATCTTAGCCCATTCATCAATTGCGCTATTTTCAACTTAATAGGTTAGAATGAAATAATCGTATGGTTCCATTCTGATGTTTAACTGAATATATCAACAGAAGGCACTATTCTAAAATATTATTATTTTAATCTTCAAGGATTAAACACTGGATTGTTGAGCGATTAGTTTTATAATTGAGATAGATGCGCTTTGTTAAGACTTCCAGGGGAGGAGTCAGCAATCTGCTTGGCTATCTGTCTTTTAAATCATGACAGAATATGTTTGTCATTTAGCTGCAGGCACAAAGTTTTTGCAATACAAATCATGTGATGGAAAATATTTTAACCATTTAAGGGATTCAATTAACAGACACTTTAGCAGCTAGATCTTAAGGCTTTATCTTCATTTTAAGATTGGTATTCTTCAAGATTTTATTCTACTTATCACGTTTACTGATGTTTACCAATATCTCTATTTCTTCATTTCTGGAAGTTATTGATTTCAAAGCAGAATTAAAGGCTTCGATTTGTTAACTGATGCTCACACATTCTTTTGATTTGTGGATGAGTCAAAACATTTATTTAAACTCACAAGCCTAAAAAATCTAAAATTGTTTTAGCATCACATAACTAGATGAACATAACTGAATATTTTAATTTTCTGTTCTAAATATCCTATACCAACATTAAGTGAGAGGATTCTAAACTGTCCAATAGAGGAAGCGATTGAAGCAGTGCTTCCGGTTACAGCGCCGCGCGCCCGGCGGCGTTGTCCGAGTTTATTGTTTCATCGGATATTCATCGGTAGCGGGCATTGTTTCGAGTGACAATGCTACAGTCGCTATCGAGGCATTCTAACTAGGTATTGAAGCGGAATATTGAAATGGATGAACCAAACACATTGCAACTTCAGTTATATCTAGGTATTATTCACTTGTTGCGAACACCACCCAGTCTGGGTTAAGTCTCTATTGAGCCTTTTGTTGACATAAAAATGATGCTAGATACCAGATTTTTTTTCATTACATATAAGACACCGCATTACATTGTTTCCAAAAAACAATTGTTTCCATTAAAAAAAAATAAAAGTTTATAAATAAGGTTCATCACTTTTACGCACGTGACAATACCCTCGATCTTATTCCTCTTCAGTTAGCCAAACGGAATGGTTGTTATACGGGATTACTGCATGAACTTGCTCCACCTATTAAACTAAAAATACTCACAGACATGACGAACAGAGAAAATACTACGACAAACCTGTTAGTTGAAGTTGTAGCCTACAAATCAATTTGTCGTATTGTAGGAAAGTACTTGGTCATCGCTATAGCACTTGGTTAGCATAATGACGGCCGAGTTGCGTAGTGAGTAGTAAACCTTCTCTTAAGCCGGAGGTCCTAGGTTCGAGTCCTGGTCGGGGCATTCGTTTCTGTGATGAACACAGATGTTTGTTCTCAGGTTTATTCTGGGTGCTCTCCAGTTGTGTCCGCTGTGTGGTCATCGATAAAACAAACTCTGCTCACTTTGGGGCCCATTCTCGCTCCGATCGCCACGCGGTGCGGACTAACAAGACCCCGTTCTCCGTTGATCGGTCCCTTCCCGATATTCCGTGGCGCTCAGTCTACTGACGTCACGGTCTAGCGTGTTGGTTCCGTGCTACGGTTTTCAAGGTTTTTCTACTCCCTCTGAGTGCTATCGAAGTGCGATTTTTCTTTGCGACTAAGCCCCTTAGTCTTCAAAGTGCTGTGCTAAGTTGTGTTGTGCTTGTGCTGAGTGCAGTGTTGTGCCCAGCGTAAGTAGTCTGGTCTCAGTACAAAGGATACTTAACGGTGACAACGAATTTGTACTGAACCAGTCCTTTTATTTTTATTTTATTTCTCTATTTTATTTATTTTTTCTTTTCTCCTACTTTCATATTTATTTTTATCATATCTGTGTGTTTTCGTGTGTATTTGTCCTTTCTGTCGGTAAAGGTTGACCCTAACGCGGTCAACTCTTTACCTGCGTACCCTTTTTTAGGTTTCTAGGTAGCGGCCTTCGGCGTACTACGGTTAGTTTTAAGTTATTCTCCCCAGCCCCCCTACCGCTGGTAGGGAGGTTAGCCGTTAGGGTTCGCTAGGTTTTTAGGAACTAGGCATCCTGTGACATACCTATTTTATACTTATATTTGTCCCAACCCTCCCTAATGGATTCGCTAAGCGTTATTAACTTCGCGAACGCGTTCACCCAGGCGCTTGCTGCGGCAGGCGTCTCCATCCCGAAAGACATCCTAACGCAGGCCTTGCAGGCAACAATCGCGTCCCCGGCCCCTCAGGCCCCAACCCCAGCCCCTCAGGCCTCCAACGCCCAGACCCCTCAGGTCTAAAGCTCTCCCGCGTCTCCCGTTCCATCCGATATGGACTGAGCGTCGGTCTCATCCTCGCGATCATCTCGTAGGAAGCGTACCGCTCCCGGGAGCGATTCAGACTCCGCCGCGTCCGAAGCTTCGTCGGTCGCCGCCACCTTAACCGGCTCTCCTGAGCCCGCGTTCCAATTAGTTACCAAACGCTCTAAGAAGCGTTCGAAAAAAGCCGCGGTGTCTTCAATACCCGAGCCAGCCCCGGTGTCTTCTACACCCGCCCCCGCGCCGCTCATGTCACTCGAAGTGACCGCGTCTCCGTCGGTCCCATCGAAACCAGCGACGCGCTGCGCTCCCGTCCCGCCGAAACCTCAGCTCCCTCCGCCCGTCTTCCTGCGTGAAAAAACGCTCTGGACCGCGGTTTCTAACTTGTGCAAAGAGCACAAAATTTATTACTTAAAAGCCGCCAACGCTGGCGATACAATTAAAATTCAGGTCGCGACCGTCGACGACTTCCGCGCGTTCACCAGGTTACTTTCTTTAAAACAAATCGCGTATCACACCTACGCCCTCCCGGAGGAGCGTAAGATCCGCGCAGTACTACGGGGCGTCCTGTTCGAGCTCGCGAATGAAGAAATCCTCGAGGACCTTAAGTCCCAGGGTTTCCCGGCCGAAGCAGTGCACAAGATGCACTCTAACCGCGGTAGGCGCTTTCCGTTAGGTTTAGTTATCTTGTCTAATACTCCCAACTCGAGGGAGATCTTTAGAGAGGCTCGCACAATTTGCGGACTCTCAAATATCTCTGTCGCGCGTCCCAACCCCCGCGGTCACCCTGGGCAGTGCCACCGCTGCTAGCTCTACGGCCACGCAGCGGCTAACTGCTCAGCTCCCCCCAGGTGCGTTAAAAGCCTGGATCCACATTTTACGAAGGAGTGCACTCGCACTCCCGAATCCACTTCCCCCCCTGTCTGTGTGCTGTGCGGCCAGTCCGGTCACACAGCTAACTACAGGGGTTGCCCACGCGCTCCGCGCTCCAACGCCAAGAGGGTCGCGCCTAAACCGGTGCCGCCGCTCACTCCCGCTCACTTCCCGCCGCTGCGCAACCGGGGTCCCCCGGAAGCAAAGCCCGTTCAGCCGACGCCTACTCCGGCTCTGTCTTGGAGGCAGCGTCCGGCTGTCCCGCTTGCATCTTCCCGACCCATCCCAGCTCCCGTAGCTTCCGTAGGGCCGCGTCCTGCTTTGTCATCTTCACCTCAGTCGTCGCTGGCTGAGGACATGAAGACCGTGTTCGACGTCATTCAAAACGTCGACATTACGGAAATTTCCGTTCTCGCACGCAAACTGCGAGCCGCCCGCTCTCCTCAAGAGCGTTTATTTGCGTTAGCCGAGCATCACTCGCTTCTAAGTTCGCTATAAATTTTTTTTATTTTTGTATAAAATCGTAAATAAGTAGATTATGATGTCTAGACCCGCGAATCCCGCGTCCAGTCGTATTAAACCCAAGGGCTTATCCCTAGTATCTTTTAACGCTCGTAGCCTTAACACCAACCTTCAAATTCAAATTCAAATTCAAATTCAAATATTTATTTCTCAACATTGACAATTACTTGTTCTTATTGACGTCAAATAAAACATGATTCTACCACCAGTTCGAAAAAATACCTTCGTGAAGAAGAACTGGCAAGAAACTTCACGGGTATATTTTTTTTTTCAAAATAAATTTACAGAGTCTCTTTATGTCTATACAAAATTATTCTTTTCTGCATCTGTTAGCTCGGCAAGTCTCCCTCCCCCCAAGTATCCAAACGACGAACACCCTCAAACGGCACCCGTTCACGAGTTAACGCGGGATCCAGCCATCGCCCTCCTCAACCATATTAGAGGGAAGTGAGCGACCCGTCACCCGACGCTACCATAAGAAGACGTATTTTAGTGACAATGACGCTTTAGATATTCATCGGGACGAAGAACTCATCGCACAAACAGACACATTACACATGCTTTGTTACAAATACTAGTACAATCCTGTTAATGAGGGGATTATACCCAAGGGCTTTTATCATCCAAATAATCGGATAGTTTATAATATGCTCTAGCACACAACTTCTCCTTTATAGTTTCTTTGAATTTGTCAGTAAGAAGACCTTGGATATCCTCAGGAACCTTATTATAAAAGCGTATACATTGACTCATGAATGAGTTAGTGAGTTTATGAAGCCTGCTATTATGAGCTGCCAGCATATTTCTTCCTCTTGTGTTAACATTGTGCAGATCTTTTTTTCATTTGAACAAGGTTATGTTCTTTTTAACATACATTAAATTTTCTAAAATATATTGTGAATGGAAGGTAAGAATATTTATTTCCTTAAATTTACTTCTAAGTGACACCCTTGGACCGAGCTGATAGATTGCGCGAACAGCCCTTTTCTGCAGAATAAATATAGCATCGATGTCGGCAGCACTCCCCCACAGCAGAATACCATATGTCATGAGGCTGTGGAAGTAACCAAAATAGACTAATCGAGCAGTTGTTTCATTTGAAATTTGTCTCATTTTTTTAACAGCATATGCGGCAGAGCCATGCCTTTTCGCTAAATTAACAATTTTTCGATAAATTTAACAAATTTCGTTTTTTTTTCATTGAGGAGCAAATTATTAGCTGAGAACCACTGCTCTGTGTTGGAGATGCATTTGTTCACCGCTCGATAGTCAATTTCTTGTCTTTTGATTTTAAACAAGAAGGAAGTATCGTCAGCAAACAATATGACCTCGCATTGATTCTTAACGACCGATGGCAGATCATTAATATAAACTAAAAATAGGAAAGGACCAAGAACTGAGCCCTGGGGCACACCCATTGTCACTGCCGATCCTGATGATTTTTCTCCATTTATTGCAACTTTCTGTTTTCTATTAGAAATATATGATTTAATCAAGGCAAGCGCTCGGTTTTTAATGCCGTAATGGTGCAGTTTCATGAGTAGAGTAGTATGATCCACACAGTCGAACGCCTTGGACAAGTCACAAAAGACACCAATAGCATCACACGACTCCTCCCAGGCGCTGAATACGTGTTTTATGAGCTCAACACCGGCATCGGTTGTTGAGCGACCCCGCGTGAAACCAAAATGCTTAAAATTCATTAAACTATTACCGTAAAAATGAGAAAGTAATTGATTTAAAATTAATTTTTCAAAAATCTTACTGAGCGTTGGTAGTATAGATATAGGTCTAAAATTATTAGGGTCAGAAATTAAACTGATTAAACCTTCCCGAGATTAAACTGTTCCTTCAGAACAGGGAACCTGACTTATTCCTTCTCCAGGAGACATGGCTTACTCCAAACCACTCCAGGGGATTCGCTATACCTAAGTACGCGTTTATTCGTAACGACAGGCCCAACTCCGACGGTTTCGGTGGCACTGCTATTTATTACAAAAGAGGATTCCATTGCTACCCTCTCCCTACCCCTCCTCTCCTCAACATGGAGGCCACTGTGTGTAGATTGGCTATGACTGGTCATCCGACCATCATCATAGCTTCAGTCTACATACCTAGTGGTACCAGACCAATCCGCAGCGACTTTGAGGCCATTCTCGCCCTCGGCCATTCAGTCATTATGTTCGGAGACTTTAACTCCAAACATACTGACTGGACGTGCCTATCAACCAACACCAGCGGTATCGCTCTCCTCGACATCACAAATTCACTTGACTTAGATGTCATCTCCCCCATCACTCCCACTCACTATCCCGACAACCCGAACCACTCTCCTGATATCCTCGATTTTGCAATAGTCAAGCGAATCAACCTCGACCTCAGGTCTATCGAACCTCTCGATGACCTTGGTTCTGACCACCGCCCCGTCTCCCTCGTGCTAGGACCGCCTAACGATAACGCTACCTCTCCTAAGACCTTTACCAACTGGAAAGGTTTTAAAAATACGTTAGTTTCAGCCTTAGAGGCCCCGAACTCTCCACTCGCGATCTCTCCCGAACAATTAGATAGCCCGGATAAAATTGATTCACTAGTAAATTCTCTCACTGATGCTATCAACTCAGCCATCAGTGACAACGAAAAGATTGCTAAGCACGGCAAACCCACGCTTCCCTTAGCCGTTAGCAATATTATTAAAGCTAAGAACGCGGCTCTCCGGAGAGCCAAGAAATATCCCACGCCCGCCTATAGAACAGCTGCGAATCAGCTTCAACGTAAAGTTAGGTCTTGCCTCGCGGAACTCCGAGACGCTCAGATGAACGATCTCATGGCGAATATCTCTCCGTCCCACCAAGCGTATGGCCCGAGCCTTACGCGTAGACACCGCCTCTCACGTTCCTCTTCTCACTCGTCCCGATGGCACTATTGCCTTTGAAGTCGAAGAGAAAGCCGAATGCTTCGCTGACAGCACTGCCGCACAATGCTCGCCCAGCACGCAACCTGCTGATCCCTCACACATCCAGGCGGTGGAGGACGAAGTCCTTCGCAGAGACTCTCTCCCCATCACCGCCGACCCTGTCACAGTCTCTAATGACGAAATTTTGCTTCTCATTAGAAATCAATAGTCCAAAAAGGCTCCGGGTGCGGATGGAATTTCCAACCATGCACTTAAGCACCTACCTCAACAGATGCTTACTTTGTTAGCTATCATTTTCAATGCCTGCTTCGACCATAGCTACTTTCCAAAAGCTTGGAAAGAAGCGACAGTCATAGGCATACCCAAGCCGGGCAAACCTCTGAACGTCCCGGCTAATCACAGACCCATCAGCCTCCTCAAGGCAATGTCTAAACTTCTCGAGAGAGTCATACTCTCTCGAATGCGGAACCATCTGTTTCCAATGGATGGCGATCCTCTCATTATTCCCCATCAGTTCGGCTTTCGCGCTAAACACTCCTGCCCTCAGCAAGTCCATCGAATCGTCGAGTATATACTTGACGGTTTCTATCCGCGTCGTTATAAAACAGTCGCGGTTTTCTTTGACAAAGCCAAGGCTTTCGATAAAGTCTGGCACAGCGGTCTCGTTTTTAAACTCTACAAGATAGGCTTACCGGATCGCCTAGTCAGGTTAATAGCGTCGTTTCTCAAAGACCGTACGTTTCGATTTAAACACGAAGGCACGCTTTCTGCGCCTCGTCCCATAAAGGCTGGAGTCCCTCAAGGCTCAGTCCTCGCCCCTCTGCTGTACACCGTGTACACCAACGACATTTCCATCCCGCCGAAAGGCGTCGAACGCGCCCTCTTTGCCGACCACACCGCACTCTATACCAAAGGCCACAGTGTTCCGCACCTTGTAACCATACTCCAAAAGGCAGTAAACGCCCTTGGTGTATGGTTTCAAAAATGGCGCATCGATGTGAACCCTGAAAAGAGTTCTGCGATGCGCTTCGACCACAAACGCCGTCGTCCCGATGGCGATGCCCACGTTCGAATGCTAGGCATTCCCATCCCCTGGAAGCGCAGTACTAAATACTTAGGCGTCACATTAGATCCGACGCTTTCTTTCAAGCCACACGTCGAAAGAGTTTCGAAACTCGCTCGTCACTACTTAGGCCGCCTAAATAGCATGTTAGGTAGAAAAAGTAAAATGTCTTTCAGAAACAAACGTACACTTTACAAGGTCTGCGTTAGACCCGTCATGACGTATGCCTCGCCAATCTTTGCCCACGCCAAACCCTCCCTGCACTCCTGCACAAACTGCAGGTAGTTCAAAACCTCTTTTGCCGCAGGGCCACAAACGCACCGTGGTACGTGCGTAACGCGGACTTGCATAGAGATCTTGAACTGCCTACAGTACAACAACACCTCAAAACACTCTCTGAAGGGTTCTTCAAACGCTCCGAAACCCATCACAATCCTCTAGTTCGTGATTCAGTCTCATATACTACTCCTATCATAGATTCGAAGTTCAAAGTCGCTAGGCCTAGGAATGCGCAAGCGTACTCTTCCACCAGTCTGTCAGCCGATCTCGAAGCCCTTCTGGCCGCAAATTCTATTTCTAACGTAAATCCTTATTCTAACGTAAATGCGAATTAATTCAATTTTATTTTGCAATTTTTAATTTTTTAATTATTTGATTTTCATTTTGAGCACCTTCAGTGCTATGTATTCACCTTCAGTGCTTTGAGCACCTTCAGTGCTATGTAATCCCAGCGGGTGACCCCTTCTGGGCCCCGCTAGCGCGGCCTCTTTCTCCAATTGGCCGTCGCTCAGATGAAGGCTGAGTGGCAAAAATGCACGAGCCGACAGGGGGTTTTTAGTGGGTATGGTTCTGGTAGGCGTCGGGACGAGTCCCACATAACTCTGGAATCGCGCCAGAGTATGCGTCAGGGCATTTTTATCCCACTGCCCTTCCCGCGGAGGGTATAAAGAAAAAAATACTTTGGGGCCATACAATTGATATGTTTGTCTGGGTTTTTACAATTATTATAAGTACTAACATAAGAATTTTGTAACACGTCAATTTTCTCACAAATGGAAAACCTACAAATCATTAACAAAAACCTTTTATTGTACTCTAAGTAACAAATTGGCCGAACAATCAAATATAGGACACGGTAAAAAGGCAAAGCTTATCTATGAAAGAGATTTCTTGAAGCAAATCCAAAACTAACAAATATAGGACACGGTAAACAGGCAAAGCTTATCTATGAAAGAGACTTCTTGAAGCAAATCCAAAACTAACAAATATAGGACGCGGTAAAAAGGCAAAGCTTATCTATGAAAGAGACTTCTTGAAGCAAATCCAAAACTAACAAATATAGGACGCGGTAAAAAGGCAAAGCTTATCTGTGAAAGAGACTTCTTGAAGCAAATCCAAAAGTAAAAACAGTAAATATTCGAGAAGCAAGGAATAATGAAAAAAAAAAACAACTGGTACACAGTTTCAAATTACGAAAAAAAAATATCTAAATACCTTTGAAGTCTTATACTTTTGTAAATTATTAATTTGTTCATATTTCAGCAATAAACCCAGTTCTGCCAGACTGATTAATAAAAATGAAATTGTAGCGATCTCTACACCACTCGATAAAGTATTTGGGTGTTCCGCACGATTTATTGAGGGTCCAGACTTCCGAGTTGTTCCTAATTAACATAATTGATTTTATATTGTATTTTGTTTTGTTAATGGCAATACAGAGCTTTTATTATTATTATTATATTTATGTAACAAAGACGTTTGAAAATTCTCCTTTAAATATGTTTCAGCATTAATTTAGAAGCCATCACAACCATAAGATAGATTATTTACCATTATCGAAAAATGGACGTGTATTTAAAGGAGTGAATTCACCAGTTGCTAGCTTAATACTTAAATCGATATAAAATGTTGAAGCCATTAACAAGCTATCATTTTTATTATACCTTAGTGTAATATAATACTTTAATGATAAAAATCGTGCAACTTTGATGTACAAACCAAAGAGCAACACTTGCACATTTGAAGTTCTTGAGCTGAGCCATTTGTGATCTTTTGCGATTAATTATGCGGGTTGCAAATATTTTATGGGCATATCAAATAAAATTAGGTAACAAGACTATTGAACACAAACCATTTCAAACAATAAGGTGAATAGACCTAGAGCAGAAAACAACTTTACAGGAATAGTTCAGTAGAATAATTGGTATACATTAAAATAAGCGAAAATCACATTTTGCAGAATTTCCCTCTTCAAAAAGTTTCTACAAAAATTAAAGAAAAACAATAAATGTTCATGTTTGTGGCTCAACATGTGCCGTAGTGGGGGGCTTGTTCTGCCAAGTGAGGTGAAATCACACCTGAGTACAAGGAACGTTAATGTAATAAAGTTTGGTAGCTAAATAATAATAATAATAATAAATAAAATCCCCAGACAAACACACCAACTGTATGGCCCCAAAGTAAGCAGAGCTTGTGTTATGGATGACCATACAGCGAACTGAGGGGGATCCCAGAATAAACATACATATATAACTCATATATAATTGTAACTTGACAATCATTCTCGCTCCGATCGCCACGCGGTGCGGACGTGCAAGACCCAGTTCTCCGTTGGTCGGTTCCCTCCCGATATTCCGTGGCGCTCAGTCTACTGACGTCACAGTATAGCGTGTTGGTTCCGTGCTACGGTTTTCAAGGTTTTTCTACTCCGTCTGAGTGCTTTCGAAGTGCGATTTTTCTTTGCGACTAAGCCCCTTAGTCTTCAAAGTGCTGTGCTAAGTTGTGTTGTGCTTGTGCTGAGTGCAGTGTTGTGCCCAGCGTAAGTAGTCTGGTTTCAGTGCAAAGGATACTTAACGGTGACAACGAATTTGTACTGAACCAGTCCTTTTTATTTTTATTTATTTCTGTTCTCTTTTTTATTTATTTTTCTCCTATTTTCATATTTATTTTTATCATATTTGTGTGTTTTCGTGTGTATTTGTCCTTTCTGTCGGTAAAGGTTGACCCTAACGCGGTCAACTCTTTACCTGCGTACCCTTTTTTAGGTTTCTAGGTAGCGGCTTTCGGCGTACTACGGTTAGTTTTAAGTTATTCTCCCCAGCCCCCCTACCGCTGGTAGGGAGGTTAGCCGTTAGGGTTCGCTAGGTTTTTAGGAACTAGGCATCCTGTGACATACCTATTTTATACTTATATTTGTCCCAACCCTCCCTAATGGATTCGCTAAGCGTTATTAACTTCGCGAACGCGTTCATCCAGGCGCTTGCTGCGCCAGGCGTCTCCATCCCAAAAGACATCCTAACGCAGGCCTTGCAGGCATCAATCGCGTCCCCGGCCCCTCAGGCCCCAACCCCAGCCCCTCAGGCCTCCAACACCCAGACCCCTCAGGTCTATAGCTCTCCCGCGTCTCCCGTTCCATCCGATATGGACTGCGCGTCGGTCTCATCCTCGCGATCATCTCGTAGGAAGCGTACCGCTCCCGGGATCGATTCAGACTCCGCCGCGTCCGAAGCTTCGACGGTCGCCGCCACCTTAACCGGCTCTCCTGAGCCCGCCTTCCAATTAGTTAACAAACGCTCTAAGAAGCGTTCGAAAAAAGCCGCGGTGTCTTCAACACCCGAGCCAACCCCGGTGTCTTCTACACCCGCCCCCGCGCCGCTCATGTCACTCGAAGTGACCGAGTCTCCGTCGGTCCCATCGAAGCCAGCGATGCGCTGCGCTCCCGTCCCGCCGAAACCTCAGCTCCCTCCGCCCGTCTTCCTGCGTGAAAAAACGCGCTGGACCGCGGTTTCTAACTTGTGCAAAGAGCACAAAATTTATTACTTAAAAGCCGCCAACGCTGGCGATACAATTAAAATTCAGGTCGCGACCGTCGACGACTTCCGCGCGTTCACCAGGTTACTTTCTTTAAAACAAATCGCGTATCACACCTACGCCCTCCCGGAGGAGCGTAAGATCCGCGCAGTACTACGGGGCGTCCTGTTCGAGCTCGCGAATGAAGAAATCCTCGAGGACCTTAAGTCCCAGGGTTTCCCGGCCGAAGCAGTGCACAAGATGCACTCTAACCGCGGTAGGCGCTTTCCGTTAGGTTTAGTTATCTTGTCTAATACTCCCAACTCGAGGGAGATCTTTAGAGAGGCTCGCACAATTTGCGGACTCTCAAATATCTCTGTTGAGCGTCCCAACCCCCGCGGTCACCCTGGGCAGTGCCACCGCTGCCAGCTCTATGGCCACGCAGCGGCTAACTGCTCAGCTCCCCCCAGGTGCGTTAAGTGCCTGGATCCACATTTTACGAAGGAGTGCACTCGCACTCCCGAATCCACTTCCCCCCCTGCCTGTGTGCTGTGCGGCCAGTCTGGTCACACAGCTAACTACAGGGGCTGCCCGCGTGCTCCGCGCTCCACCGCCAAGAGGGTCGCGCCTAAACCGGCGCCGCCGCTCACTCCCGCTAACTTCCCGCCGCTGCGCAACCGGGGTCCCCCGGAAGCAAAGCCCGTTCAGCCGACGCCTACTCCGGCTCTGTCTTGGAGGCAGCGTCCGGCCGTTCCGCCTGCACCTTCCCGACCCATCCCAGCTCCCGTAGCTTCCGTAGGGCCGCGTCCTTCTCCGTCATCCGCACCTCAGTCGTCGTTGGCTGAGGACATGAAGACCGTGTTCGACGTTATTCAAAACGTCGATATTAACGAAATTTCCGTGCTCGCACGCAAACTGCGAGCCACCCGCTCTGCTCAAGAGCGTTTATTTGCTTTAGCCGAGCATCACTCGCTCCTAAGTTCGTTGTAAATTCTTTTATATTTGTATAAATTCGTAAATAATAAATTATAATGTCTAGACCCGCGAATCCCGCGTCCGTATTAAACCCAAGGGCTTATCCCTAGTAACTTTTAACGCTCGTAGCCTTAATACCAACCTTCCCGAGATTAAACTGTTCCTTCAGAACAAAGAACCTGACTTATTCCTTCTCCAGGAGACATGGCTTACTCCAAACCGCTCCAGGGGATTCGCTATACCTAAGTACGCGTTTACTCGTAACGATAGGCCCAACTCTGACGGTTTCGGCGGCACCGCTATATATTACAAAAGAGGCTTCCACTGCTGTCCTCTCCCTACCCCTCCTCTCCTCAACATGGAAGCCACTGTGTGTAGATTGGCTATGACTGGTCATCCGACCATCATCATAGCTTCAATCTACATACCTAGTGGTACCAGACCAATCCGCAGCGACTTTGAGGCCATTCTCGCCCTCGGCCATTCAGTCATTATGTTCGGAGACTTTAACTCCAAACATAATGACTGGACGTGCCTATCGACTAACTGAAGTAAATGAAACAAACAAGTTAACTCAACGGTCGTCGGTTTATTACTGCCGGGAATCTGACAGTGCGTGTACAGGCACACGCACACATATACATCATTCCTCCACACTTACTTTAGGTTACACCTGATAACAAAAGAAACAATTTACATCCAAAAGGTATCGCAAGCTATACAATGAAAATACTATTACTCTAAATACAACTAAACAAATAAATCTTAATCTAAAAATACTTTTTATAATCGACTTTAGGTACATTTCGTTTTGGCCGTTGGGGTAACTGCGGCGGTCCCTCAGGACCCCCGGGCGGGGCGCTCGATGGCAACACCTCAGCCTCAACCAGATTGTCCGCACATTCCTCTCCCTCTCTCTCATTCATTGCGTCCTCACAGTCATTCCACTCTTCCATCTCTTCCCGAGCCTGCTGTCCTGCTGTATTACTATGACCATCATCTAGGTCAGGTATGGTAATCGGTTGTGAGTTATCAGATGAAGGCTTAGATGGAAACACAGCAAGCCGAGAGGACTGATCCTGGGGGGTTGCCAGCGTAACTGATAGAGGATGATTTATAAATTTACTGTTATAACTGCCCTTGTAAGCCAGTAACTGGTCTGCATGTCTTATACAATAAATATTAAAATCAAGTATTTGTATTTTATACATTCTTGAACCTATTTTTTTAACTATTTTTCCCATTAGCCAACTTTCTTTTCGCTCATTGTACCATCTAGCCCACACTAAGTCATCTTGGTTAAAACATCTTTTTGTAGTTTGATTTGCACTTGATAAATTTTCTATATAATTATCCGACGGCAAGATCAGATCTAATCGGGATCTTAGGGTTCTTCCAAACATTAATTTGGCAGGTGACTCGCCAGTGGTACAATGCACGCTGTTCCTACCCTATACCCTATACCCTATACCCTAGTAGCTTTTCATTCATAGCTTCATTACTAATTTTTTCTAAAAGAATACATTTAAGCATTTTTTTACATGTTCTTACGGAATTTTCAGCTTGACCGTTGCTAATGGGATGATAAACAGGTGAAGTAATGTATTTTATACCGTTATTTAAACAAAATTCTCTGAACTCGGTCGAGTTGATTTTAACATCGTTATCCGATACTAATGATTTAGGTATACCAAATACTGAAAACAAGGTCTTTAGTTTCGATATTAAAGCGTGCGTAGCAGTGCCGTTATTCATTAATAAACAGTCAAGCCATTTGCTATACGAATCTATAACTACGAGGTAAACTTTCTGTCCTATTGTTAGGTAATCAATATGTATCCTGTGCCAAGGCGCCGAGGACGGGGGCCAGGGGGCGGGGGGCTCCCGTGGCGGCGCGGCGCGCACGCTGACACACGCCGCGCAGTCTGCGATCCAACGTTCTATGTCACCGTCTATGCCTGGCCACCACATACGCTGGCGCGCATTACTTTTTGTTTTACTTATACCTAGATGTGTACTGTGTAGCTCTTTTAACAGCCTTTCTCTAAGGGAGCTCGGAACTACAACTTTATGCCCTCGTAAAAGATAACCGTTTTCAAATTGTAGATCTGCTTTACATTGAAAGTAAGGTAAAACGTTTCTACAATTAATTTTACGGGGCCAACCTTTATTCAAGTACTTGATCACTATATTTAAGGTATTATCAAGTCGGGTAGCTGTTTGAATATCGCGTAAGTTAACCGCGGGGGATATCGATTCCAAGAATTTAAGCGCACAATAGGCATCGTACTCAGTATCAGTATGAGTCATTGTTTGTTTTAACGGGGCGCGAGAAAAATAATCTGCTACAATGTTATTTGAACTACTAGTATATTGAACTACATAGTTGTAAGCTGATAGTATTATTGCATATCTTTGTAACCGAAGGGCAGACGTTATAGAAATACCATTTTTTTTATTGAAAATTGATACGAGCGGTCGGTGATCTGTTTTTAAAATAAATGGATCACTACGACCATACAGATATTGATGGAAGTGTTTTACACCAAAGATTATAGCTGTAGCTTCTTTTTGTATTTGGCTATAATGCCTTTCGCTCGCGCCGAGGGACCTAGACCCGAATGCAAGTGGCCTGTCGACGCCGCTAGCGTCCCTTTGCGACAGCACCGCGCCCAGCCCGCCCGGGCCGGCGTCCACCGCCAGCACGAGCTGCGCACTCGGGTCGAAGTGTGCCAGCACACGCTCCGAGGCCAGCTCGTGACACACGCGCCGCATGGCGCACCTGTGTCGCTGAGACCACTGCCACTCCACGCCGGCGCGCAGTAACTCGTGTAGTGGGCTCATAAGTGATGACGCGTTTGGAATAAAATTCCGGTAATAATTGACCATGCCTAAAAACCTTTTTAACTCGGTAACGTTACATGGCTCGGGTGCGTTTACAATTGCGTTTACTTTTTCTGGAGAAGTCCTTAAACCATTTTTACTGATTACATACCCTAAATAGGTAACACTTTCTTTAAAAAAATCACACTTTTCTTCTTGTAAGCGCAACCCGGAGTCATTCAACCGGTGTAAAACCTCCTTCAACCTGCTTAAATGAGTATTTCTATCCGGCCCCGTAATACACAGATCATCTAACCAGCAACTAACTCCATCTATACCTGCAAGCAAAATTTCCATTGATTTTTGGAAAACAGCTGGTGCGTTGGCTAAGCCATATACAAGACGAGTAAATTTAAACAGCCCCTTCGTAGTATTTATGGTAGTGAGCTCTTGAGAGGAATCACTTAAAATAAATTGATTATAAGCGTTTTTTAAGTCAATTTTTGAGTAAAGCTCCCCTCCACTGAGCTTAGCAAAAACCTCCTCGATGCGCGGCAATGGGTATTTTTCAATTATTAGGTCTTTGTTTAACGTTACAGAAAAATCTCCGGCTATTTTCACTTTGCCGTTTTCTTTGAGAACTGGAACAATGGGCGTCGCGTATTGTGAATGATCGACCGGTACTAATATACCTAAACTTACTAATCTAGTCAACTCTTCCTCAACTTTAGCTTTTAAAGCAAACGGCACTGTACGCGGCTTGAAAAATTTAGGAACGGCGTCTTTTTTTAATTGTAAATGCACTTTAAATTTATTAAATGCACCTAACTCTCTGCGCCAAAGATCGGGAAACTGTTGAAGTAGGTTTTGTAAATCATCAGTAAGGCTTATTTTATTTATGTTTGTTGTTAAAATTAAATTAAAGATGGACATAAAATCGCGACCTAATAACGCCGGGCCACCATTTTTAATGACATAAAATTTAATTTGATTAGTCTGGTCCATAAAGGTAACGTCGGTTTCGAAATAACCTAAGGGCGAGATTTTATGTCCGTCGTATAAGCACATTTTTAAGTTACAGGGCTTCAACTTATAATTTGAAAATTTTTGTTCATATAGTTTTTCTGAGATAACGCTTGTACCTGAGCCCGAGTCTAATTCCATTTTAACAGACTCACTATTAACTTTTATGCTCAATACGATAGGCTTATTAGACACGTACCTTATATTAAAGTTTTTACATTCCTCGCAATCTAAATCCTCCTCAGTATCAATACTCTCGGAAATATTGCTTACTCGTGACACTTTTGCATCACACACTTTCTTTAAATGCCCTTTCCTTCCGCATTTTAGGCATTTATAATTTTTAAAACGGCACTTCTGTTCGGAATGATTTTTCATTCCACACACTACACAAACACTTTCAATACAGCGGCCGTCGTGGCGCTGCTCGGCGCGTGCGCTGGAGCCGCCGCCGCCGCCGCCGCCAGCGTACCCCTGACGCCGCTGACACACGCCGCTCGCCGCTCCTGCAGTATAGTGTCTCCGACTCTCGCTGCGATATATCGGCTCCTCCTTCACAAAAGGTCCTTCGCCACCCCTGATGCCTTCCATTGATTTGGCCCTCTGTGCACACTCGGCTTGTTCCGCTACTTCTAACGCTTTGACCAACGTTAGCGTGGAAGCGTGCTGATCAAAAAGCCGATCACGTACTGGACCACTACCCAGACCGAGGACGAACCGATCCCTCAAGTTCGATTCCAGCGCGGCACCAAAGTCACAATAGCTTGCTAAGCCACGTAGACGCGCCATCCACTCTCCTAGGTTTTCGCCTGGGGCCCTGGTTGCACCATAGAATTTTGCTTTATCGGCAAACGTGCACTGCTTTGGTTTGAAGTGCTGGTCGAGTAATAACACCAACTCCTCGTATGTCAAACTGTCCACCTCCTTCGGATACGCCATGTTGCGTACGAGGCGAAATGTTTCATCCGACAGATTTGTTATTAACACACCACTTTTAAAGTCTTCCTTGACATTATTTACTTTTAAAAACTGTGTTAATCTCGTCTTAAAAATAGCCCACTCACAATTTTTATGATCAAAAGTGGATAAAGTACCGAAAAACGCCATCGCAATTTGATTTTTTTATTTTTTTTTTTTTATTAACGCGGGTAAATATTCTCGTCGCCAGTGAAGTAAATGAAACAAACAAGTTAACTCAACGGTCGTCGGTTTATTACTGCCGGGAATCTGACAGTGCGTGTACAGGCACACGCACACATATACATCACTAACACCAGCGGTATCGCTCTCCTCGACATCACTAACTCCCTTGACCTAGACGTCATATCCCCCATCACTCCCACTCACTATCCCAACAACCCGTCCTACTCTCCTGACATCCTCGACTTTGCAATTATCAAGCGAATCAATCTTGATCTAAGGTCTATCGAACGGCTCGATGACCTAGGCTCCGACCATCGCCCCGTTTCCCTCGTGCTAGGACCGCCGAACGATAGCGTTTCATCTCCTAAGACCTTTACCAACTGGAAAGGTTTTAAAAATACGTTAGTTTCAGCCTAAGAGGCTCCGAACTCTCCACTCGCGATCTCTCCCGAACAATTAGATAGCCCGGATAAAATCGATTCATTAGTAAATTCTCTCACTGATGCTATCAACTCAGCCATCAGTGACAACGAAAAGGTTGCTAAGCAAGGCAAACCCACGCTTCCCTTAGCCGTTAGCAATATTATTAAAGCTAAGAACGCGGCTCTCCGGAGAGCCAAGAAATATCCCACGCCCGCCTATAGAACAGCTGCGAATCAGCTTCAACGTAAAGTTAGGTCTTGCCTCGCGGAACTCCGAGACGCTCAGATGAACGATCTCATGGCGAATATCTCTCCGTCCCACCAAGCGTACTAAAGCATGGCCCGAGCCTTACGCGTAGACACCGTCTCTCACGTTCCTCCTCTCACTCGTCCCGATGGCACTACTGCCTTCGAAGTCGAAGAGAAAGCCGAATGCTTCGCCGACAGCATTGCCGCACAATGCTCGCCCAGCACGCAACCTGCTGATCCCTCACACATCCAGGCGGTGGAGGACGAAGTCCTTCGCAGAGACTCTCTCCCCATCACCGCCGACCCTGTCACAGTCTCTAATGACGATATCTTGCTTCTCATTAGAAATCAAAAGTCCAAAAAGGCTCCGGGTGCGGATGGAATTTCCAACCACGCACTTAAGCACCTACCTCAACAGATGCTTACCTTGTTAGCTATCATTTTCAATGCCTGCTTCGACCATAGCTACTTTCCAGAAGCTTGGAAAGAAGCGACAGTCATAGGCATTCCCAAGCCGGGCAAACCTCTGAACGTCCCGGCTAATCACAGACCCATCAGCCTCCTCAAGGCAATGTCTAAACTTCTCGAGAGAGTCATACTCTCTCGAATGCGGAACCATCTGTTTCCAACGGATGGCGATCCTCTCATTATTCCCCATCAGTTCGGCTTTCGCGCTAAACACTCCTGCCCTCAGCAAGTCCACCGAATCGTCGAGTATATACTTGACGGGTTCTATCCGCGTCGTTATAAAACAGTCGCGGTTTTCTTTGACGTAGCCAAGGCTTTCGATAAAGTCTGGCACAGCGGTCTCGTTTATAAACTCTACAAGATAGGCTTACCGGATCGCCTAGTCAGGTTAATAGCGTCGTTTCTCAAAGACCGTACGTTTCGATTTAAACACGAAGGCACGCTTTCTGCACCTCGTCCCATAAAGGCTGGAGTCCCTCAAGGCTCAGTCCTCGCCCCTCTGCTGTACACCGTGTACACCAACGACATTCCCATCCCGCCGAAAGGCGTCGAACTCGCCCTCTTTGCTGACGACACCGCACTCTATACCAAAGGCCACAGTGTTCGGCACCTTGTAACCAGACTCCAAAAGGCCGTAAACGCCCTTGGTGTATGGTTTCAAAAATGGCGCATCGATGTGAACCCTGAAAAGAGTTCTGCGATGCGCTTCGACCACAAACGCCGTCGTCCCGATGGCGATCCCCACGTTCGAATGTTAGGCATTCCCATCCCCTGGAAGCGCAGTACTAAATACTTAGGCGTCACATTAGATCCGACGCTTTCTTTCAAGCCACACGTCGAAAGAGTTTCGAAACTCGCTCGTCACTATTTAGTCCGCCTAAATAGCATGTTAGGTAGAAAAAGTAAAATGTCCTTCAGAAACAAACGTACACTTTACAAGGTCTGCGTTAGACCCGTCATGACGTATGCCTCGCCAATCTTTGCCCACGCCAAACCCTCCCTCCTGCACAAACTGCAGGTAGTTCAAAACCTCTTTTGCCGCCGGGCCACAAACGCACCGTGGTACGTGCGTAACGCGGACTTGCATAGAGATCTTGAACTGCCTACAGTACAACAACATCTCAAAACACTCTCTGAAGCGTTTTCAAACGCTCCGAAACCCATCCCAATCCTCTAGTTCGTGATTCAGTCTCATATACTACTCCTGTGTTAGACTCGAAGTTCAAAGTCGCTAGGCCTAGAAATGCGCAAGCGTACTCATCCACCAGACTGTCAGCCGATCTCGAGGCCCTTCTGGCCGCAAATTCTAATTCTAACGTAAATTCTAATTCTAACGTAAATCCTAATTCTAACGTAAATGCGAATTAACTCAATTTTATTTTGCAATTTTAATTTTTGTTTTAATTATTGATTTTCATTTTGAGCACCTTCAGTGCTATGTATTAACCTTCAGTGCTTTGAGCACCTTCAGTGCTATGTAATCCCAGCGGGTGACCCCTTCTGGGCCCCGCTAGCGTGGCCTCTTTCTCCAATTGGCCGTCGCTCAGATGAAGGCTGAGTGGCAAAAATGCACGAGCCGACAGAGGGTTTTTAGTGGGTATGGTCCTGGTAGGCGTCGGGACGAGTCCCACATAACTTTGGAATCGCGCCAGAGTATGCGTCAGGGCATTTTATCCTCCTGCCGTTCCCGCGGAGGGGAAAAAAAAAAAAAATAACTGTAAAATGTAAATAATGTGGTTTTCATTTATAATATACCAGAAAAGTAACATCCAAAAATATTATATGATGTTATAACGAAAATATCTATGTAATAAGAGTATTAGTAACCTACGAGTGGTTGATGCGTGAAAACGTATAATAAAATAATAGACAATCCCTTTATGCCGCTTATCGCGCACCTAATCCGTGGGCTGCCTGCTCGTCTGTTGGCAGTGTCAATGGTGAAGACCTTTTTTTATAAAATTTGGTATGCCCCTATGATACCACAAAATATGACCTAGAATTTAACTTTTTCTAGAATAACTTACGCAATGTATCTTACATAAACGAAATAGCAGCCAAAGACAATGCGTACCTAATGTGACGTACGACAGCACTCGTAGAACGTTTTGAGAAATGTTACTAGCGCGCACACGGCGAGGTGTCGCGTAGTCGCAGAGTGAGGTGCCGGCGCCGGTTGTCCTCCGGCCGCCGCTTTGTTCAATGTTGGATTCAACTATACAGAATTATCATTTGTTATTACATTTTTTATTAAACAAGTCATAAACCTAGACTTAAAAAAGTCACTATGTCAATATAACGTAAGCGGATAAAGTATATCCAAGCGAGGGTAAGTTCTCTTCAGCCCGTACCAGCCAAAGGTTGAACTTGTATTTAGAGCTCCGTTTAATCAGGTTGCTGACGCTTTACCCGCTCCTTCAATTCCCGAGCTCACACACTATTTACGGTAGTAACCTTATCACGAAATGTAACTAAATTTGAATAAATTATTCATAAATGAACTAGGGTGAAATTATATTTTACAACTGTTCAGATTTCCTTTTATTGTAGAAAGTAAATTAAACCGGAGCAACGGAAGCTTGTTGTGTTAAAGGAAATAAATCAGGTTGCTAATAAATAAGGATGATGAAGGTTCGCATGCCCTTTGTGACACCACTAGAGACAGGTACTTTTTTAAGGTCGTTTCGAACGCTGTCGAGTAAAACCCGGCGTTAAAATCATTAAGCTGTTTTCGGTTCGACTACTTGCTTTCGTCTTAAAATTTTGTCAAAAGCTTTCGTTTACATGTCTTGCGTATCGAAATGTTTAGCTTGTTGTTATTTTATTCAGGCCGATTTTCTGAAGAAAGCCTGCAGCAGCAAACATTTTACCATGTTTCACAGAAACGTTTTAACGCGAATAGACAGTTTTTATTCCAAATCGACGTATTACATAATTTTAATGCAATTATAAACTTAAAAAAAATACTTTCAAATATTTAAATATTTCAGGTATATTTTTGTAACTCTGTTTACTGCTATAAGTAGGAAACGCATGAAGTAAACGTTAGACAAAAGTGTGAGCTTGGATTCGAGCCCGGTTCCAAGAAACAACAAAGCATGCCGCTACTCGCTGCGGCAACCGCACATTTACGGCTAGATCGAACTGAAATTTTGTTGAGAAAACATGCGTAGTTAGTGGTGCGACCAGCATATTCGACCCGGCATCGATCAGCGCTGCCTGCGTTCATAGTTGAAACTATGTGAACGACGATTCGGAAAAATGCCACTCGGGTTTTGGTGCGATGTGCCCGGTTAATGGTTTACCCGATCGGCACTTAATATGTGTAGTAGCTTTTTTTTGCCTTTTTTTCGTTTTGATCTCGGGACAAACAACTGTATGGCCCCAAATTAAATTGCGCTTGTGTTATGGAAGACGATACAGGGAAATAGGGGGGTGAACCCAGAATAAGCATACATATATACATATAAAGGACCATTAACCGGAATAAACATCTTTTGTTCCTTACATAAAGGAAAGCCCCAACCAGAGACTGAGGTCAGACTGGGACCCTCATTTTCACACAAAAATAAAATAAGTTTCTTTTATGTTTTTTGGTTTAAATTTAATATAACACAGGACATACTCTCGAACCAACAGGAACCAAACAGACAAGAATCGTCGACATCGGTCGATTGCACTGGAAAAATGGCAATGTCGTTGAACAAATTGTTAAAGTATGAAGCCGACCTCGACCCTCGGACCTGAGTTCAAATTTAAGCTAACTCAGTCTAAAACATTGCTGTATGTAGTTTTAACCAGTTAACTCTGGGCTAAAGAGCACTTTGTACGACTATTTGAGAAAACCTGAATTGACAAACTTAGTATCACGTTGTATATGTGAAACTATCTGTTTTCTGATAATGTAAATGAATACAATAGACACATACATAAATATCAGTAACTCGGCGACTGGTACGGCGTGGAAGTGTTGTAGATGAGAGCGGTCCACCTGAGTCAATATTAGTCGATGGCTTATGGAAGTCCTCTATTTTATCATTATATCGAGTGAGGCAACCCCTAGTGTCAGAGTTGATCAAGTCTTCTATTGTTTGAAGGGAAATGGCAGTAAAACAAACCCTTCACCCAGACTGCTATTCGGATTTCGATTATCGTTTGATATTAGGGTAGCAACCGTCGAGGGTAAACTACGTTTATTGAATGAAGGCGGCTCGGGCCGGCACTGGAGGGTGAGTGAAGCAGGCCGGGTTACCCTGGACTGAAGTAGGGAAGTTACATAAACAACTAGTTTTTGCTCGCGGTTTCACTCGAATATTCCTCGCGAATACTAATAACACTGGATTGAAATCAAAATTAAATTAAATCATAAATCAAAATTAAAATAAACTATAAATCAAAATTGCTATTCAAATTAAATCAATTAAAATTGAATAAAAATGAAAGCTTTTATTATAATTACAATCAAAACGAAATTAACGTAGCGGATCTGTAAATGCAAATTAAATGACAACAAAATTTTTTATAACTACCTATTAAATTCATATTACTTAAAATTAAAATAAATAATAAATAATAATAAATTAAAAATCCTAACATATTCAATTTTTCCTGGTGTTTAAGATTTTTTACCCCTTTTAAGCGCAACGGGGGTGCATGAAATTGATTACTTCTAGTTCATGTTAAGTTTAAAACTTGTATCTACTTTCCTAACAAATAAATATATCCTGACATTATTTTTAATTAATTTTGCTATATATAACATATTTTGTAACAATGATATTGTGCATTTACTAATGTAATATGCAGTTAAAAATACTTACACCAAAACAAACAAAGAAACATTGGTTTTGTGATTTCCTCGGAGTATCGGAAAACTCTTCGTGCTCCAAAGAAACAACGTATACAATTTTTATGCCACTTATGAAATTCAACAAAATAGATAGTGTTGTTAATAGTTTTAGAATTAAATATGAAGATGAAATAGAATTAAAATGAAGGAGCTGTTATATAAAAGGCTAAGAATTTTTTTAAAGATCAATCCAACTACTCTTTTTGAATATTTAAATTAAACCTTCTGTTGATGGACTCAACAGCGGCAACACAGGGTAACGGGGCGGCTTATCGTCCAAGGGTCCTATTTACAACCAAAACAAACTCCTTCGAGCCGGAACGAATCAACGACCAGAATTAAGATATAAACAATACAATGCGTCTACAGTACGTTCTTGATACAGGTAGGTATCGATTACGCCGGACCAATTAAGATAGCTAACCGAAAACGGCGAGGCTGTACCCATGTTAAATGTTTCATTGCGGTATTTGTGTGTTTCGCTTCACGGTTCTACATCTCGAGCTGGTTTCAGATTTAACTAAGGAAGCTTTTTTGGCTGCACTCAATCGGTTTATTGTTCGACGGGGAAAACCACGCGATATATTTTCAGACAACGGTACTACGTTTGTCGGAGTCTTTAATGAACTTGCTCAACTTCTTTCACAAGATTTTTTATTTTATAGTGTAGAACCCGCGATCAACTTCTTTATATACATATATATATACATATGCATATACACCGCACTTTGGTGGTTTATGGAAATCAGCGGTAAAGTCCATAAAACACAATTTAAGGCGCATTCTAGTCTTGAATAATTTAATATTTGAGGAAATTTTAACATGCTCGACACAGATTGAGCTATCTTGAATTCAGGACCCTTAACTCCTATTTCCAGTGATTCTGCTGACCCCTCACTCCCGCACACTTCCTTATAGAACGATCTCTGCTAATCTTATGCTAAGATTTCCAGCTTGCAATGATTCCGCCGCATAGAACATCTCAAGCAACACTTCTGGACTCGCTTCTCTGAAGAATACATTGTGTGGCTGCAATAGGAGACGAAGTGAGAGGACACACTAGTTGTCATGAAAAGACAAAACTTAGCCACCGTTATTGTGGCTCCTCGACGAATAGTGAAAATTTATCCGGGCAAGGATGGAATCGCGAGAGTAGCCGAGATACGGGCGCGCAATGGGTGCGTTCAATACGATCTGCCCTCTTCCAGTCAGCATTGTTGAAGATACTTCAACCAGGGGAGTATGTTGAAGGACTCAACAGCGGCAATACTGCGACGCGTAGTACTCGCACGATTATTGTTACAACTTTCTTCATCGAATACAATAGATCTTTAGGTCCACAGGTCTTATTTACAACCAAACCAACACCTTCAGTCTGGAACCTCAAAGGAAAAATGAAAACCAACCTGTGGCAGACCTGTGAAATGTACAGCTCCTGCAATTTGTCGTATCTTTATTATTATTATATATCTTACTCGATCCAGAGTTGTCTTGTCTGAGGTATTACACTATGATATATCTATGAGAATATACCTACCTCTGATCCTACATGTATGACCTCTTGAGTCATGGATGTGTATTGCATTATCATAGTTTTATGATCCTATTGCCGCGAATGCGAATGTGGGTAGGTACAAATGTTCATTTTATTCCTCTAAGTCACGAAAATGTATGCGAGTAGGTACAAATTATTCATAGGGAGATCGGATTGAGAGAGGGAAAGCAGCGTGCCGCGAGCGGGACTTGAACCCCGACCGGCGAAAGGTAAAGAGGTGCCAATTGGTAAGTGATTTTATATTTCACTCTCAGCTTTATTTGATCATTTTATAATGTTGTGTTTATTATATTGTGTGTATTACGTGTGTGTAACCGGCGCCGTGCGGGACTGCTTGCGAGCAGTGATCAGCTCAGACCACAATGAGATTTACCAGTATCAGAATCTAAGCGAGGCATGGGGTGGCTATAGGGGAGGTTGGAGGCCACTAGGGGTGCATCCCCAAATCGTATCAGCTCCGGTACCTATATCTTCAACCAGGATGATTAGGTACAGACTATAACCAGATAGCCAATACTTACATACTTAGAGATTCGTCCAATACCGTTCAGGATGTATTTGACTACAGCGTGTGTGTATCCATAAGATCAGATAACTGTCGTGTCAGTTAATGAGTATCAGATTCAGATCAGATTGTGTGGACAGGTGTGGCTATAAGAGATACGCCACTGAAGGAGTGTTACTCCTATTCAGGGACCACTTATTAGTGGTCACGACGAGTGTTTACTCGATTCAGATTCAGAGAGTTAAAATACGTGTGCACTAAGGTGCAGGTAGGTACGTATATTTGGTATGTAATAATTCGCAACTACAGATATCAGGTGGTTGGCGACACCTATTGTTGTTATTTGTGCTTGCGGAGTTGGTTGTGTGTACTTTACTATTGCTTTAGCAGTGTATTGAGTTATAATAAAAGAAGATAACAAATAAGAGAAAATTAAGAAGAAATCGAAGAAAGGCTGAAGAAGGGCTGAGAGGCTAAGAAATCTGCGGGGTCGATCTACGGTCAGCCGGACAGGCGCAGCAGGTTGCTTTTTTAAAATACATCAGTTTGCTGACAATAATTTTGGAATAACACTAAGTATATTGTAAACGTCCGCACTTTTTACCCTACTTTTAATCCGTTAATGAAGCCACCGCAATAATTCATTGCCTAACAATTTAGAAAATGACGAATTTTGTATCAGAATAAAATGAAAATAAATGTGAAAGTTCAATATATAATATTCGATATGGCAAAACGTATTTCTATGATCCTATCGAACAGCAAATATCAATAAATCTTTGATCAAAGACGATATGACTCATGTGTTTGTATTACTCTTTCATATAAATATGACTACAGATCTATGATCCTAGATATATGATAGCGTAATACCCCCTAAAACGGTTCGTGAATGCTAAAATGCTATTTTTATCCGTTTCCGATAGAATGAACCCTTTCCATATGAAAGTGCTATTTTTTTTTAATAATGTTGTTGTCCTAAACCGCTCAAACTTGCAATATGGGTATTCAATTTGCAAATTATACAATCCGTATACACTAAACCGCTTGTGTAAATCTCGTGCTTCAGTTATAAAATATTAAAAAGACTGACAGGAATAGACAAGACTTTCAACAGTCTTGACAAAAAATTCTTGTTCATATTGTTGACTATTCTACCTTAGATATTAAGGAAAATCCTCCAAAAAGAAATAACCATCGCAAGTGAAGTCAAGTAATTAATAATTATTATGTCATGTCGTTTGTAAGGCTGTCCGAAGGTCGCCGGCGCGTCTGTGGCGCGAGGTGCGGGGGAGTGCGGCAGGGCGGGGGGAGACGCCGACAAATGACAGTCTCCGCCGCAGCCAGCCTCCTCATTTGTATCATCTGAATATTCAGCTGCCGGAGTAATCTCTGTCTACGAGATATTATCTTTCCTACTGGGAATGTAACTAGAGCAGTTCGGCCTGCCCTGTAGTTTGTATTCAAGCTGCGACACCAGACAGCAATTAAAATGTTATTTCTTCTCGAATTCGGTTAATTATCTGCATATCATGAAAAGTTATTTTCACAGTGCGTTAATTAAATCTGCATTAAACCTAAGTATCCTTTGTTTTATAGAAAGATTCAATTTATTTGAAGTTTATAGCTTAAAGTGTACTTCCTTGGTAGATATATATTTTTTTATTTATATGTTTGTGTCTGTACTGCGTCGTCGTAACGTTATATTTGTCGTAACAATAAATTTGCCAAGAATCCAGTCTGTTACACAAAGCCTGCATCTAAGTTAATTCGGTATAATGTTAATTGGCCTTCAGTCATATTTTTAAATAATTCACTTGTATTTAGTATAAGGGCTGTGGATTTTGTGAAAAATAAATAAATAAAAATAAATAAAGCCTTCCATAATTGCCAAATGTTTTCTTTACTGGCACGGTAATCCTGTGCAAGGCGCTTGCTGGCCTTAGAACGGCAGTCTATTTCAAGCCATCCTACTATCGAGTATGTACTCGACGGATGGCAAGAGTGCTTTGCACGAAAGCCGAATCGATGAATGATAATGAGGGGGTCACCGTCCGCTGGAACAGGTGGTCCTTCATTCGAGCGAGTATGACTCTCTCGAGAAGTTTAGCCATGGCCTTGAGTAGGCTGATGGGTCTGTGATTAGCCGGGATATTCAAAGGTTTACCCGGCTTGGGAATGCCTATGTCTGTAGCTTCTTTCCAAGCTTTTGGAAATTAGCTAAGGTCGAAGCAGGCATTGAAGATAATCGCAAGCAAGGTAAGCACCTGCCGAGGCAGCTGCTCAAGTGCGTGGTTGGAAATTCCATCCGCACCCAGGGCCTTCTTAGATTTTTGTCTTCTGATGAGGAAAATAATCTCATCGTTAGACATTGTAATGGGGTCGGCGGTGACTGGACGGGAGTCTTTGCGGAGGACTTCGTCTTCCACCGCCTGGATGTGCGAAGGGTCTGTGGGTTGGGTACTCGGGGAACATTGTGAAGCAATGCTGTCGGCGAAGCATTCAGCTTTCTCGTCGTCCTCGAAGGTGATAGTGCCATCGGGACGAGACAACGGAGGGTTGTAGGTTCGGACTTCTAGTCGGGGGCTTTCGCCATCCTATAGTACGCCGTGTGGGATGGAGAGATATTAATCATAAGATCGTCCCTTTGAACGTCTCTGTATTCCGCGAGGGTGGATTTGACTGTACGTTGTTGCCGGTTTGCGGGTAGCCTGTAAGCGGGAGTGGGGTAACGCCTGGCTCTGCTGAGAGCGGCGTTTTTAACGTCGTGTTTAACTAATGTCCAAGGGAAGCTTGGGCTTTCTATACTTCACAACCTTTTTATTCTCACTGATGACTGAGTTAATGGCGGCAGTGAGCGAATCGACTATCGAGTGGATTTTATCCGTGCTATCGAGATAGTCGGATGAAATCGCGAGTCCCAAATGAACTTTAAAGCTAAGCTTAAGATATTATTTCAATCTCAACAAAAACGTGGTGACGCCGCGCCTTAAAACTGGTTTGAATTACAGATAGATATTATTTTCACAATTACTATGTAACTTTTCTTTTTTTCTTTTACAAAGTGTTTAATCCAACTTTAAGATTTTTCTTCAATTGTGAATTAATGAATAGCATGCAGTATTTACTATATATTTAAAAATATTACAAAATAATTGTAAGGAATTGAAATTCTATTTAATTAAGTAATGTAAACCCATGCCCATTTGTTGACCGGCATTAAGTCAAGGGGTGTTTTTAAAATTAGCGTTGCCTGTCTTAGGCAACATTTTGCTGAAAATGCCCTTTTGGCACAGTATGTTAATATAGCTATTTTTGTATTTATTTGGGTATTGAAAATGTGCCAATAAATAAATGATTTGATTTGATTTGATTTGATTTAGGGGCAGTCTGGGGCTTCCATGGCCGAAGACAGGATGTGCTTGAAACTTTCCCAGTTGGTATAGGTTTTCGGAGCAGGAGGGTCGTGTTGGGATCCTAGTATTAGAGACACTGGGCGGTGGTCGGAGCCTAAGTCGAGGGGCTGTATGCTCATTAGATCGAGATTGATACATTTGACTATGGCAAAGTCAAGGATATCAGGGGAACGAAGTGGGTTATCCGGGTAGTGAGTGGGTGTGACGGGAGAAATTACGTGAAGATTGATTGACTTTGTGATGGCTAGTAGTTTAACAGCACTGGTGTTGGTCAACAAGCACGTCCACTCAGTATGTTTTCAATTAAAATCGCCAAACTCAATGATGGATTGCCCCAGTTCGAGTAAGGCCTCGAAGTCACTACGAAGGGGCGATGTTCCACTCGGCATATAGACCGATGCCATGATTATGTTCCTATGACCTGTCTTAGCCAGCCTACACACAGCGGCCTCCATGTTGGTGAGTGGAGGCGTGAGAATCGGTGAACAGTGAATACTCTTATTGTAGTATATGGCAGTGCGGCTTCGTTGGACGAGTACGGGCCTGTCATCACGCACAAGAGAGTATATGGGAATAGAGAGACCCGGTGTGATGGAGTTTTAAGAATGTCTACTGAACAAGGATTAACTCGGGTTCTATGTTCTTGATGAACTGTTTGAGCTCCGGGAGTTGGTTGATTAGAACTCAGGTGTTAAAGGAGATCGAGATAGGAGGAGATAAACCCCTGGGTTTGGTACGACCAGTCATGGCGCTAATTGAAGAACTCATTGTAGATTGATCTATAATGAGTTAATAAGAGACTGGTACTCAGACAGTACGAAAAAGCGATCTTGAGATGGGCCGGCTCGGCTATCTGGGACATGTCGACACCTTTGATGGTGTCGAAGATAAGCTTGAGATCCTCAGCCATTGTAGGCTGAGGAGAGCGTTCAATGGCTGATGAGAGGTTCGTGTGCCTGCTGCTGGAAGAGGGCAAGTGGGTGCAGCCAGACGTTGTCTCCATGCAAGCACTGGAGTCGACGCGGGCTGAGCGGGCTTTGCTACTGGGGGAACCCAGTTGCGCAGCGGCGGGAAATTCGTATGTGTAAGGGGCGTGGCCTGTTTAGGTACCGCCCTCCTAGCTACATGCCGAATGGTTTGGGGTGCGCGAGGGCTACCCCTGTAGTTAGCTGTGTTGCCGGACTGGAGGCTCACACAGCTCACAAGCAAGAGGGGAGGTCCACTCCGGAGTGCGACTGCACTCCTTTGTAGTGTGGGGCACACCTGGGTCTGGCGGAGCAGTTGGCCGCCGCATGCGCGTAAAGTTGGCAGTGGTGGCACTGCCCGGGGTAGCCACGGCGATGAAGCATCTCAACTGAGTTTCCGGAGAGGCGCAGATAGTCCGGGCCTCTCTGAAGCACTCTCGAGATTTTGGTGAGTTGGTCAGAATGATCAAGGCCAAGCGGCCGTTCTTGCTGTGCATCTTATGCACAGCCTCGGCAGGAAAGCCTTGGGACTTAATGCCCTCAATGATAATCTCGTTCGAGAACTCAAACGGTACGCCCCTGAGGACTGCCTTTACCTTACGTAATTCAGGGAGAGCGTAGGTGTGATAGGCGAAATGCCTCAGAATGAGGAGGAGCGTCAGCGCTCTGAAGTCCTCAATTGTGGGGACTGATATTTTAACTGACTTGGACATGTTTGTGGCCTGGAGGTAGTTGATTTTTTGCTCAACGCAAAGGCTTGAGGCCAGTTGGCCTTTTCCCGTAGGAACACGGGGGAAGGGGTATTCGCTTTCGCGAGGACCGGAGAGCAGCGCGAGGCTGGCTGGCTGGCGACTGTGTCGCCGGGCAGGTGGTTGTGTCGGAGACGCCGGCCTGGAAGCGGGTGTCGGTCACACCGGGGCTTTGTTGCTCCTCTTAGAGCGCCGCTCTACCAGCGTGAAGCTGGCGGCGGAGGGCTCAGGGGAGCCGGTAAGTGTGTCCTCGGTGCTGCTGCTAGTAGCGGTGCGCTTCGGATGGTGGGAGTTGGAAGTCGCGGATGATGCCGTCGAGGTAGCATCGCACGTCGATTCTACCTCCATGGAGGAGGCAGAGGAGGAGGGTATGCTGTGAGGCAGTGGTGGGGCCTGAGGGGCTTGGGCGGCCGCCTGAGGGGCCAGTGGAGCCAGTACGCTGGCGATTTGGGGGGAAAAGAGTGCTCAGTAGTGTGAGCACTACGTTTAAATCGTGGGGGACGCCTGACGTTTTGACACCGTCAAAACGGCGTTCTTTATGAAAAAGATAATACGGTACGTGCACTGTCGTGAAAACGACAGCGTGAAATTGGGGGTGCTTAGCTAGTGCGGGGACTAGATAGTGGAAGGGCGACAGCAATCGACGTGCGAACGAGTCCGCATGCAAACCGAGTCTGGAACAAACAAATCTTACCTCTTATAATATAACATGAGGTAACTTGCACGCCACTTGTCCAGCCGTTGCAGACAACTCCAGCCTACCTGTGGCATTGCGCAGGAATCACGCGCAGAATTCGAGACCTGACCTGAGAACAAACATTTATGTTCCTCACACAACTGAATGCCCCGGCCAGGACTTGAGCATGGGATCTCCAGTGTATGAGGTAGGGCTACTTCTCACTATGCTACTTGGTCGCCACGTATGCTACTTAGAGATTTGTATTTTTTACTTGTAAAAAAAATTATAAATTAACTAAACTGATTTAAAAAATTTATTTATTATTAGAAATTTACACAGTCTGAGATTGCACAGGAAACTTGAATATGTTGACAACGACTTACAATAAATTTGATTCGTACATAGTTAATAAACCGATTTGAATTTTTTTTCATCATAAGAAAAGCACATTGCACCGGTGTGATAGGATATATGTGATCCCGGTATTCCCCTGGACCAAGCGTAGTGCGGGGGAACGTTTACAAAAAACATAGAACAAATTATTTACAAATTATTTTTGAAAAAGTAATCATTTGACAAAAATACATTTTTTAAATATTGAACATTGCACATGTTCTTATTATTATAAAGTTTAGTAAAGTTTCAGTCAATGCTACTAACAGAGAAAAAAAGATTGAAGATAGATACAGAATAGTTAAAAAAATGTTTGGCGTGATTCTTTAAGTTGACATCTTTTTTATTTCTGAACCGATCGATATTAAACCACTTACTTATATTGATATTAATGAAAACCGCATCTAAATCGGATAAGCCATTTCTGAGGTAAGCGTGCAAAAACACACAGACGAACAGACAAAGAGAAAAAAAAATTAATTGCATTTTTGGGTTCGGCATCGATATAATAACAACCCCTGCTATGTTTTTAATTTTTTATTTTCAATGTACAGAAAGCATGTTTCTTCAATTTTATTATATGTATATTACGAGTATACCGGTACCAGATTCAGTGGTTACTGCGTGAGAAAATGCACGTTAATTACATAAAACTCTTTTGGTTACGAAACTTACTAAGCACGCGTCACGCGCCACGCTTTTTGTAACAAATGTAAATTGATTTACATTTTCCTTGCTGGAAACCACCTCCTGACACTGAGCACATTTCTATTTCCTTTTAATCCTTAAATGCATATTGTATCGATATCGATACATCACATTCTAATCGTTTTTTTATCAGTTTTTGTTTTAAGTACTACTAGGCTGAATGTATAAAACATTTCTTGCTTCACTGCCTTCAATAAAAAATATCAATGACAAGTGTCAATGTGATTTCTGTACGTTATTTCATCATCTGTGCTGAGAACGTCAATGAAGTACGCGTTATTTCAAAATAAGGTTCTTCATTTCACTGTGAAAAAGAAAATAATTGGAATTGTTCCAAATAAAAATCGAAAAATGAATGGTTAGACTTTCATTTACTTAAAAATATACGATTTTTACAAGTTTACTTAAGTAAATATTACATTTTATGTTTGTATCGAAAACGATACAACATGCGTTTGATTCCTAAAAACTGCCATTCAAATTGTTTGTTCAAAACGGTTTTGGTTTTGATTCTACTTGCTTTTGGGTATGGCTGAACGCATTTTTTTTGCTTTTTACCGCAGCAAATAGAAGATATGTTGATGAGGTTGGAGAATGCAGATATTTCGGAAGATGCTTTTGAGTCAGATGGGGATGACATTCGTTATTACCCATCTCGAGAAGTCTTAGAAGATGAATTAGAAGAGGGTGAAGTAGTTCCAACAGGGCAGGTCAATTTCGAAGAATTTCCAAACCGTCCATTGTTTCAAGATATACTGCCGGTGCTAGAGATACAGCCAACGGAATGTCTTATAAATTTTAGGAATATATTATGCAGAAAGCAGTCTTTTGCATTTGATGAAACTAATATCAAATTTAGTGGGCCTGAAGAGTTTCCTTCAACTATAATGGAACTGCAAAGTCCTTACTAGTTTTTTACGTATTTTTTCACGAATCAGTTTATGGAAAACATTGTCATGGAATCAACTCGCTTCGCTGTCCAGACACAACCTGGCAGACCTGAATTATCCACAGTGGGTGACCTTCGCAAATATTTTGGTATTTTAATATTCATGTCTGTGTTCACCATTATCCGAACACAAGGTCATATTGGTCTAATAAATTTGGCTTAAGTCACATCAAAGAGGCAATGCCTGTAGTGTGAAGTATACATTCTCTAGGCACCATACAAAGAAACCGACTGGGAAAATCTTGCAACTTGCAAGTGCCCACTAAACAAGAGGTTATGAAAAGTTCAATTCCAAGAGGGCCATATGAAGAAAACCTAACGAGTTTCGATGGTATTGATATTACAACTGTAAGTTGGAAGGACAACAAACAGGTAACTTTAGCTTCGACATAATGTTGGAGCATGTCCTGAGGAAAATATCGAACCATTCGACAAAAAAGAAAAAAAGAGGATTCCTGTTGCGTGCCCCAAATTAGTCAAGGAATATAACATGCACATGGGTGGCGTTGACTTATTGGATTCGTTTTTAGGAAGGTATAGGATTCGTATGAAGAGTAGAAAGTGGTATATTCGTTTACCACCTTCTAGACTTAACTATAATAAATTCATGGGTATTACATAAAAAAAAGTATCAAAAAGAAAAGGCACCCACAAAGAAATCATGATCCTTGCAGACTGTCGATCAGAGTTGGCCGAAACTCTTTGAAAATATACTTATGTTAACACCAGAGGGCGCCCAAGCACCAGTACACTAGGGGAAGATTAACCACCACCTAAAATGAGAAAAGGGACACCTTGCCAAAGTTTGCCACCTCCTGAAGTTAGATTTGACCTAAGTGATCATAACATCATTAGAACAGAAACACGTGGTCGATGTATGATGCCGTCTTGTAAGTTATTAAGTATAATTAAATGTTCTAAGGCAACATTTACTTATGTTGTAAGAAAACAAAAGATTGTTTTACCCATTTTCATAACTCTCCAACTTTATAATATAACGATTATTTTGTGCGCTTAGTGCATAGTTTATCGAAATCGATGCAAATAAATTTTTATAAAAAAACAAATATTATAATTAATATATTTTTTTTAAATTATTTTTTAGAGTTATGTTACACCTTTATTAAACATATATATTTTTTTCGACTAAAAAACGGTTATCATGCAAATACTAACTATTTAATAAACTATTTATTTGAGTTTAAACCTAAACTACCTAATACCATTCTCCAATTATTGAATGCGTTTTATCTGACTTTAATAGGATGTCAAATGAACATAATTTTGATTCACACCCCAATTAATAAAAGATGTTATTTGATAATAATGTTAAATATCTATAGCCATATCTAAATAGCAATCATGAAATGAAAATAAATGAAATATTTATTTCTCAACATTGACAATTACTTGTTCTTATTGACGTCAAATAAAACATGACTCTACCACCAGTTCGAAAAAACCTTCGTGAAGTAGAACTGGCAAGAAACTTCACGGGTATATTTTGTTCAAAATAAATTTAGAGAGTCTCTTTATGTCTATACAAAGTTATTCTTATCTGCATCCTTTAGCTCGGCAAGTCTCCCTCCCCCCAAGTATCCAAACGAAGAACACCCTCAAACGGCACCCGTTCACGAGTTAACGCGATCCAGCCATAGCCCTCCTTAACCATATTAGAGGGTACTGACAAGACTCTTCCTAATAATAGGTCTTTACCTATGAAACTGCCGTTTTGCCGTACTGGCCATTTCAAATGAAAATATTTTTTTTTTTGACTGATAATTCTAATTTCAAATTAATTTTATTTGACAAACATGGAATTCTTTTTCTAAAATCGTCATTTGTTTAATAGTTAGTGTTTTGTTTTCAACGCATTCGAACATTTTTCGTCATCATGGATAAGTTAAAAATTCGAGTAATTATGGAGTATGAGTACCGTCGTGGCAGCAAAGCGGCACAAGCGGCACGCAACATCAACGACGTTTACGGAGCGAACACTACAAACGAACGCAACACCCGTTATTGGTTTACCCGCTTCCGTTCTGGAAATTTTGACCTGAAAAATGAACCCTGTGGTCGTCCGAAAACTTTGGTCGACAATGACGAATTAAAGGCAATTGTGGAAGCTGATGAAACTCAATCCACGGCTGAATTAGCAGCAGCTTTCGACGTTAGCATCAAAACAATATTGGTCCATTTGCGTCAAATTGGCAAGGTAAAAAAGCTTGACAAATGGGTACCCCACGAACTCAATGACCGCCAGCGCGAAGTACGCGTGGAGACGTGCCTTGCACTGCTCAGCAGGCATACAAATGAAGGAATTCTGAAACGCATTGTTACTTGTGACGAGAAATGGATCCTGTTTGACAATCGTAAGCGCTCAGCAAGTTGGTTGGACCCTGGTTCAGCACCCAAACAATGCCCTAAACGAAAACTTACCCCTAGAAAAGTGATGGCCACTGTTTGGTGGTCTAACGCGGGTGTAAGTCATCACAGCTTCTTGCCAAACGGGACAAGCATTACTGCAGATGTGTACTGTGAAGAACTGAACACAATGATGAAGAAGCTCGCACGTCTCCAACCAGCTTTGGTCAATCGTTCGACTCCACTGCTCCTGCACGACAACGCGCGACCTCATACTGCACAGCAGACGGTCTCCAAGCTACAAGAGTTGGGGTTGGAAGTTCTCCGTCATCCGCCGTACTCACCAGACCTTGCGCCTACAGACTTCTACTTTTTCCAGAATTTGGATAACTTCTTGGCGGGAAAAAAATTCAATACCCGAGAGGCAGTACAAAATGCCTTTGAAGAATTTGTTGCCTCCCGTCCAGCTGATTTCTTCAAGAAAGGCATCAATAAGCTACCAATGCGTTGGCAAAGATGCATTGATTGCATGGGTGATTATTTTGATTAATAGAAATAAAAAATATAAAAAAAAATTACGCTTCATTTATTTCGTGAAAAACGGCAATTTCATAGGTAAAGACCTAATATTTAGTTAGAAACCTTAGAGACATCTTACATCAGCAGCTACATCTACAAAATAAATAAGGGTGCTGTGAGGGTGCATGTAAAACATGCATCATGGAAATAGAACGCGTGCAATACTCAGTGTTGAAGGCACTGTTATCTTTACTATTCTGACACCCAACAACACATATTTATGAACAGTGTACGAAAAACATGTATTTACGAGTTTGCGACGATGTCTTGTGTAAAGTAAAGGCAGTATCAAGTAAAATAAAGTATCTCCGCAATAGGTTTCTGTCAAAAGTCTATGTTCTAGTTCGTTTTTTACATACATAAGTCATAACTTACGTGACAATGGTTGGGTTGATCGTTTCAACCTCATAATGTTACCACGAAGAATGTGTGGAGAGTGGTGTGCGAGCCTTGACCGATACTGCTGTCAGCCTGCGAGTATTAAGTCAATGTCACTGGCAGGTCATTAATTTTATATAACAGCCAGAATAACTGGCGAAACTTCATATTGGTATTTTATGTTCTTCGGTGGACACTTAGAGCACTCCAATCAGGTTTCTCTCCGGCTGCAATTGCGAAAGGAATTTCTTGAACATTGTGGGAAAAGTTTGATCACAGGCGCGGACTTGGTTTTCTGACCCAGAATTTAGTAGTTTTTTACTTCACTTCCTCCTTCAGCTTGACACACCAACTTGCAAGCTTGATCAATATTTAGCATGTATGCTCTTGAAACTTCAAAGTAAATCAAAAAGCTAAGTTAAGAATTCTTACAAGTTTGTTAGTGATTTAAACTACATATATGAACGTTGCTAAAAACTTGGCTGGTATTGACCCTTTTTACCTAACTTCCTGTCAGTGATAGCATTGAAGTATTAGAAAAAAGCTGCCTGTGAAATATGCGGAAATCCTTGAATTTTGCCTAACATCTGGCTACTTTCAGTGGAACCAAGAGTTCTGTTTGGAAAACGATGGTGTTGCTATGGGACCTCGAGTGTCCCCTGTAGTTGCAAACAATGACATGAACAACTTTGAGGAGCGTGCCTTCCGCATGACAACTGTTGCGCCGAAGATTAACAGGAGGTATATAATTATTGACGTACATCACATTATTTTACCTCAACTTAAGTTACTGCATTCATATCGATAAACTTCAGTTTACAATGGAATTAGCAGAGGATAATAAGTTAGCTTTCCTAAACGTTCTTGTTGAACGAAATCCGAAGGGCTCTTAGTAACTAAGTGCCACACGGCGCACGCCGCCCCCGCCACCCCCGCCACAGTACATACTGTGAGTGTGCTCTGATCGACTTCCACACACTAAGGTTCTTGTTCGACACTTCTTATCAAAGATTAAGCGCCGGCATTTTAATCGACTTCATGAACTTTTCCCTGGAAGTGACTCGATTACTTATTGGGTTTCACATCAAATTTACTTTATCTTTCGTGAACTCATTTATATTAAGATAATTTATTCTCAGCTAAACCTACAGATCAAACCGTACAGTTACCTAATAAAGAAAGAAAAAGAAAATTATTTTAACGTAATAAGGTAGAATCTTTTTTTTTGTTCCCCTCCACAGGAAGGGCAGGAGGATAAAAAATGCTCTGACGCATACTCTGGCGCGCGCGATCCAGAGTTATGTGGGACTCGTCCCGACGCCTACCAGAACCACTACCCACTAAAAAACCCCCTGTTGGCTCGTGCATTTTTGCCACTCAGCCTTCATCTGAGCGACGGCCAATTGGAGAAAGAGGCCGCGCTAGCGGGGCCCAGAAGAGGTCAACCGCTGGGATTTACATAGCATTTAAGGTGCTCAAAGCACTGAAGGTGAATACATAGCACTGAAGGTGCTCAAAATGAAAAGTAAATAATTAAAAACATTAAAAATTGAAAAATAAAATTGCATTAATTCAGGTTTACGTTAGAATTAGAATTTACGTTAGAATTAGAATTTGCGGCCTGAAGGGCTTCGAGATCTAAAGTTAATTGCGTGGGTTCACCAGTGTGCGCGTTTCTCGGTCTAGCGACTTTGAGTTTCGAATCAGAGACAAGAGCAGTATATGAGACTGAATGTCGAACTAGAGGATGGGTTTCGGCGCGTTTGAAGAACGATTCTGAGAGTGTTTTTAGGTGCTTTTGTGTGACGCCTAAATATTTAATACTGCGCTTCCAGGGGATGGGAATACCTAACATTCGAATGTGGGGATCGTTGTAGCGATTACGACGTTTGTGGTCGAATTGAATAGCAGAACTCTTTTCTGGGTTGACATCGATACGCCATTTTTGAAACCATGCACGGAGGGCATATACATCCTTTTGGAGTGTGGTGGTGAGACCTGGGACTCTGCGGCCTTTGGTGTAAAGGGCAATGTCGTCGCCAAAGAGGGCGAGTTCGACGCCTTTCGACGGGACGGGAATATCGTTAGTGTACACGGTGTACAAAAGAGGGGCGAGGACTGAACCTTGAGGGACTCCAGCCTTTATGAGACGGGGCGCGGAAAGCATGCCTTCGTGTTTAAATCGAAACGTACGGTCTTTAAGTAACGACGCGATTATTCTAACTAGTCGATCCGGTAAGCCTATTATGTAGAGTTTATAGACGAGGCCGCTGTGCCAGACTTTATCGAAAGCCTAGGCTACGTCAAAGAAAACTGCGATCGTTTTAAAACGACGCGGGTAGAAGCCTTCGAGTATGTACTCAACGATTCGTAGGACTTGCTGAGGGCAGGAGTGCTTAGCGCGAAAGCCGAACTGATGGGGATAAGAGGATCGCCACCCGTTGGAAACAGATGGTTCCGCATTCGAAAGAATATGACTCTCTTGAGAAGTTTAGACATTGCCTTGAGGAGGCTGATGGGTCTGTGGTTAGCCGGGATATTCAGAGGTTTCCCCGGCTTGGGAATGCCTATGATTGTCGCTTTTTTCCAAGCTTTTGGAAAGTAGCTAAGGTCGAAGCAGGCATTGAAAATGATAGCTAACAAGTTAAGCACCTGTTGAGGCAGGTGCTTAAGAGCGTGGTTGGAAATACCATCCGCACCCGGAACATTTTTGGACTTTTCACTTTTGATGAGAAGCGAGATTTCATCATTAGAAACTGTGACGGGGTCGGCGGTGGTTGGGAGAGAGTCTCTACGGAGAACTTCGTTCTTCACCGCCTGGATGTGAGAGGGATTCGCGGTTTGCGTGCTGGGTTCGATAGACCTGATATCGAGGTTGATTTACTTGACAATTGCAAAGTCGAGGATGTCAGGAGAGTGGTTCGGGTTGTCGGGATAGTGAGTGGGAGTGATGGGAGAGATGACGTCTAAGTCGAGTGAGTTGGTGATGTCGAGGAGAGCTATACCGCTGGTGTTGGTTGATAGGCACGTCCAGTCAGTATGTTTGGAGTTAAAGTCTCCGAACATAATGACTGAACGGCCGAGGGCGAGAATGGTCTCAAAGTCGCTTCAGATAGGTCTGGTGCCACTGGGTATGTAGACTGAAGCTATGATGATGGTCGGATGACCAGTCATAGGAGAGCGGGCGGCTCGCAGTTTGCGTGCGAGTACGGAAATTTCCCTAATTTCGACGTTTTGAATGACGTCGAACACGGTCTTCATGTCCTCAGCCAACGACTGAGTGTGAGTGTACTGAGCTTGCACATTTTTAAAGATGACACGCGACACGTGTTTATTCATCCATCCTTGAAACTTTGACTTGCAACGATACAAAATAAAATATGTTACAATTAGAATTGAATTATCAATATTATAAATGCCATTATTCGTAATCGATTCACTTTTTCTTCGACGGATGCGGTAATTCACTTGAGCTATTACCACTTGTTCGTTTGATTAGGTACTCTTGATATTGCCCATAATTATTAACGTAATTTAATGAAAATATCGAAGTATTCGCTTTACGAAGTACAAAGTAAAAGTGTCGTTATCAAATTTATAAATTATCGATTTTACCTAATAAGTAACTAAATTGCTAAATTAGGTAAAAACATTAACCTACTTTATTTGTTTATTGGAAACGCAAAGGCTTTTTGATGACTCTGCCACTACGAGTTGTTCGGGGTGGTATCACATTCATGAGCGGAGCGATTTTTTCGGAAGGAACTTGTGTTAAGTCATTATCGTTTTTATTTTCGAAAAGTAAGTTTGCCGGTGTTAAACGATCAACAGAGATATTTGCCTGCCTGTTAAGTAACTTTATTGTATAAAACTTATCTTTTTTCTTAAGTACACGATAAGGTCCATCATAAGTCGGCTGTAAGGGCCTTCTTACACAATCATTTCTAATAAAAACGTAATCCGATTTTTGTAAGTCAGGGTGTACAAACAATGTTTTAGAATTAGCATGAGCTAAAGGAATAGGTTTTAGTTCACTTATTGTTTTACGCAGCTTAGTGATGTAAGTATCGTCAGAACAGCTATATTGGTTATTTAAATAAAAATCTCCTGGCAAACGTAACGTTTTGCCATAAACCATTTCGGCTGCACTAAAACCAGTATCTAAGCGTATGGTTGACCTAAGACCTAGCAGTACCGTTGGTAATTCCTTAACCCTTGAAGATGAGGCGAAGGATAGTTGGGCTGCAAGTGCAACTTTTAGCGATCTGTGCCATCGTTCCACGGCACCATTACTCTGTGGATAGTAAGGTGTTGTACGCGACCTATGAATACCTACCTATTCCCACAAACTTGTGGTACAGTTATTTTTTTATATTTATATTATTGTCGGTAGGTAACTGTAACAAATAAGAATCTTTTTCTTGTGCTAAGGTTAATTCCTGATAATCGAACAAATTAGGACAGTATACAGTTTTGACGCGAGATAAGGTGTCGGCTACTATATTCTCGCTACCGCTTATATGCCTAATGTCGGTTGTGAACTCACTAATGAAAGCCAGGTGACGGATACGTCTGGGCAACTCCTTACCATTATATGATTTATTAAAAGCGTAAATTAATGGTTTATGATCCCTAAAAATTGTTACTTGCCGACCTTCTATCTGATTTTGAAAGTATTTAACAGCTAAGTAAAGAGCTAACAATTCTCTGTCGTAAGCTGAATATTTTTGTTCAGTTAATGACATTGCCTTAGAATAGTAACCTAACGGTTGCCAGTTGTTGTTCACACGTTGCTGCAAAACTACACCTATCGCAGAATTGGATGCGTCGGCCATGAGCGCAAGTGGCGCGTCCGGCTGCAGATCCGACAACGTGACTGCATTCTGTAAGCTCAGTTTACATTGCTGGAATGCTACGTTGGCGTCTGGCGTCCACTGAATAACAGTCTTATCTTTTTTTTTAGCACCTTGTAGATATCTATTTAAAATACATTGCTGTTCTTCAGCTTTAGGAATATACGACCTATAAAAATTAAGCATACCTAAAAATCTTCTTAATCGTTCTACAGTTTTAGGTTTAGGGAAATTCACTATCGCTTCAATTTTGTCATTTAACGGACGTATACCAGACTTATACACTTCAAAACCTAAAAATTCTATCTTTTCCTTGCCAAAAGAACACTTTGACACGTTAATTGTTATACCAAACTTGTCAAAACGTCTGAATACTTGTTCCAAATGCACCCTATGTGAGTCCATTGATTCGCTAGCGATTATGACGTCATCTACGAAGCAAAAAACATTATCTAACCCTTGGAGTACTGAATGATCCATAAATCGTTGGAACGTTTGGGCTGCGTTACGCAATCCAAACGTCATACGAGGGAATTCAAATAGGCTAAATGGCGTAATAATCGCGGTCTTCTCAATATGGGTGGGTAAAAATAAAACGAAACGCTCTATTTACGTCCAGGCGAGAAAATATAGTTTTACCTGCCAACAAATAGGTAAAGTTATGTATACGTGGAATGGGATATCTGTCCGGCTTAGTAATGGAATTTAACTTACGGTAATCGCCGCATGGTCGCATATCACCATTCCTTTTTGGAACTACATGCAGGGGGCTGGCCCAAGGACTTTTAGACGGCCTGCAAATTCCCAACTCCTGCATGAGACGAAATTCCTCCGTTACTTTAGCGTACCTATCCGGGGGCAATGGTCTCGCTTTGGCATGAACAGGTGGGCCGGTTGTCTCAATGTAATGGTATGTTGCGTGACAAAGGGTATCCTTATAATTCACTGGCTTGGTTATATCTGGGTACTTGCTTAACAAATCTGAAAATAAGTGGTTATCATCGACAGTCTTAATAATAATAATTTATTGACATTGACATAATTATTTCTCACAAACTCCTATGAAGACTCTGACACCTAAACTGGGCTAAAAAAAGCACGTATCTCAGGGGTCAGTGGCTTCTCCCAAGTTTTGCTAACAATCCGCTTTGAATGGAAATATTACGCTTACATCGTTATAATTTATTTAAAAATAAAAATAAATGTAGACATATACATACATATTTATTTATATATAATAATATATGCTTTATTAGCTCTAGGTTTACAGATCAAGGAAGTAGCCAAAGTTCCATTTCGAGCGTAAACTCATGCCAGGAAACTTTTCCCTTTCATATCACACACAATATATATTTTAACAAGCAATTATCACATCAAGTTTATTTTTATACTTTAAATTAATAAATTCAAATACAAGTCATTCAATTACTTAAAACTAAAGTTTAACACTCAATTCATAAAGTGGGTACTATGAGATTGGTATTTAAGTTTGACAAGAAAATAAAAACAAAGACTGATTGATAATGCAGCTTTAAACGGCGGTAGATTAACAAAGTTGTGTGGTACAAGTGACATGATATTTTAATAGGTATCTACATTAAATTGATACATTTCATATATTATACAAATGTCATTAAAATTTATTCAAAAAATTAATAAAAATAAAAATAGTTACATGCATAAATATTATATATTAATAGTTGGTAGTAGCCCGTTTCCTAAATAAATAGATCCTCTGTTTCTTTATAGTTTAAGGATAAAAGCCAAGTCTTAACAATGGATTTGCATTCATGAAGTGAATGTGGATAGAAATTAAATTTTTTGTTTATTTTATTATAGAGAAAAACTGACAGGTATGCTCGCTGTCGCCTTGCAAGAGCAGTCCGGAAATCAACTGGGGCAAGTACGTTTGGTATAAGACGTTTATTACGGCATATCTCTGGGTTGTAAGAGGTTTGGACATGCTGTTGGATTATTATATTATAAACGAATAACTGCCTAATAGTAAGTAGTTCACACTGTTTATATAGAAGTGTGGTTGAAAATCTGAAGGGTTTAAAGGTCATTACTTTTAGTAAAGACCTTTGAGCTCTTTCAAGTTGCATGAGGCGTGTCTTGCAGTTATAAGCTCAATATGAGGACGCCAACTTAATTTATAATCTAACACGATACCAAGGTATTTCACAATCTTACATTTCATTATATTTATGCAAGAACATTTACACTCATGGTCACATGTGTGTATTTTGTCAAGTTTCTCAGTGACATACTCTGTCAAACTATCCACGGCATCGTTTGTCGACATACCCGATCTGAAGCCAAACTGGGCGCTTGACAGAATATTGTACCGATTTAAAAACTGTATTAACCTAATGTTTAGCATCCTTTCTAGGATTTTAGACAGTGCCGGAAGTATAGAAATTGGTCTGTAGTTTGCTATACCATCTCTGGCCCCACCCTTGTGAACCGGAGAAATGAGTGACCTTTTAAAGACCTTTGGAAAACAGCCATTTTCAAAACATCTCTGAAGCAAAATCGTTAGCGGAGCTACAATTACATGTCTCACCATTTTTAAAAAACGTGCTGGTATGGAGTCCCAACCAGTAGCACAGTCATTTTTGAGGCTTAAGATAAGAGACTCAACCTCTGACTCATCTGGTGGCATAAGTACAAAAGAGTTTCTTAAACTATTTGATTTTATATTATTTATGTGTTTTTTGCCATTCCCCGTAATTTTTTCGACTAACTCTCTACCAACATTAGAAAAATAACGATTTATTTCCTCAACCGCATCAAGTGCATTCGATTTCCCAAGCAACTCCTCAGCAGAAGATTTTTTACTTGTATTATCAGTAATACATTTAATTGCAGCCCAGGTTTCTTAACTTGATTTAGCACTACGTAATATGAATTTATCGTGTTCGCGTTTCAGTCTTCTGAGTAGTGAGCCACAGAAATTTCTGTACCTTTTATATGTAATTTTAAGTAATTCATTTTGGGGGATCCTTTTTTAAATTAAAATGCAACTTATCCCGATGACGAATACAGCGAAGCAGGCCAGGAGTCATCCAAGGCTTAAGAGACTTTTTGCGCCTGGGTACCTGGATCTTTTTATTTTTTTTTTATTTATTTATTTGGATATCCAACAGCAAAACAATTAAAATAATTAAGCTAACAAACATGAATAATCTATATAAGCTAATAACAGGATATCACATCATGGTAAAATTTATAACAAACAAAATCGTGAAGTGGTCAGTGTTAATGCCGGACTGTGTTTGTGCAGTTGCTGCATGAGGTGTATAGTCGGATACATACAATTGAAAGGAATTATACGAAGATTATGACATCTTCGTATAATTTTAGTAGTGTGATAATAGAGTTGAATAATAATAAATGGATTACTTAGTTTACAAATTTTATCTGTTTATTATGTAATGATATAAATATTGTATCTTGTCTATGTGTTAATAATCTTCCGTATAATATTTTGTTTAAATTTATCTTTAGTTAGGGATAATATGTCTATATTTTAAATAAAGTATTGTAATTGTTTTGGGCTCTAGAGAAATATTCATTTCGACCGTAGTTAGTTTTACTTGATGGAATATAAAATAGTTTATTTTTTGATGGACGGGGATGTCGGGGTACATATATATTAAACAAAGGAATCAAATTAGGACAGTCTAATCTTGAATGAATTATATCGTGTAGGAACAGCACGTCTAATAAATTTCTTCTATCTTCCAGTTTAACGAGACCGTAATCTTTGCGTGACTCATTGTAATGTTTGGTCTGCTTTTTAAATTTAAAATTTAAATGTTTTATAAAAAGTTTCTGAATACTTTCTATGCGATCAATATATTTTTGGTATTGTGGATTCCAAATAACGCTCGCAAAATCTAAGTTGCTTCTTACGTAGGCGTAAAACACCATTCTGAGGCACTTAATATCCTGAAAAGGCTTGCACACCCGCATTAAAAATCCAAGATTCTTATAAGCTTTGTCAACGGCAGCGTTAATGTGCGCAGCAAATGATAGTTTGTTTTCTAACGTAACACCCAAATCGCGGACTTGGTTTCCTAGTAAATGTTATTTGGACACATTTTTTCGTATTAACGGTAATTTTTATCATAATATTCGGTTAGGTTATTTAAATCTGCTTGTAAATTTTTGCAGTCTTCCAATGAGTTAATGTTTAAGAAAATTTTTTTGTCATCAGCATACAGGAGGTATTTTGAGTTCTTAAAGCAAGCACCAACGTCACAAAGAAAGGCATTATAAAGTAACGGTCCAAGATGTGATCCCTGAGGAACACCTGAGGGAATTTGGATATAACTAGATCTGTGACCTCCAATGGTTACAGCTTGCCGCCTGTTAGTGACATAGGAACTTATCCATCTGAACAAATCTCCACGTATACCCAGCGTGTGCAACTTACTTAACAGGATGACATGATCTACTCGATCGAAGGCCTTTTCGAAATCTGTGTAGATCACGTCAACCTGAGAGCGCTGATCCATATGACGCAAAGTATAGTTCAAAAACTCAACTAAGTTCGTATTTACCGATCGTTTTTTTAAGAAGCCATGCTGGTTGTTAGGGATATTGTTTGAAATCGTTATATATATTGCATCGTAAACAAGTTTTTCAAATAATTTGGAAATTATATTAAGTTTTGATATTGGCCTATAATTAGAGATAATTGTTTTTGAGCCTTTTTTGTGGGTTGGAACTATGTGGGCTTCTTTCCAAATATTTGGAAAAGTTCCTTCTTTTAGAGATCTTTGGAATAGGATGGATATTGGTAAAGAAATTGTATTAACGCATTTAGTAAGGAAGATGGTAGGTAAATTATCACTTCCTGTCCCCTTATTGATATTTAATTTTTTAATATACGACTTTACACATTCCTCACTGAGCACAACTGTATGCACATACCCGTTATCTCCAGTACGCGGGGGTCTTTTTAGAGTTTATTTTGATCGCGGATGACAATATGTCCACAAATTGGGTTGCCGCGGATTCTGCATCACACTTATTAGTAATGAATGTAAAATCAGCCAATTCAACACATTTTACAGCTTCACTAAAATTTACTTTTTCAACAACAGAAGGGCCTTGAGCGTTAGTCCGTCTACTATCAAGTGATAAATTTACTAAAATGGAGTAGTGATCAGTTACGGTAGAATTCATAACGATAACACTTGTTTGTAAAATGGTTTTAACCATAACATGAGCGAGACAATTATTAATTCGTGTTGGATATGTGTGGCCTGGCAGAAGACCTAACTCACTGGTCAGATTTAAATATGAGTTACTATTTCTGTCACCGTTTCCAGGTTTAATATCGATATTCATATCACCTATCAAAAATACATTTTTGGATTTTATAGACCTAACAACAACTTCCAAAGCATTTAGAAAACTGTCTTGTGTTGTGAAACGATGGTGATCTATAAATACCTAAAATTACAATGTCTGGTAATATTTTTACCAGAAAAAAGTTTGCGTCTTTGGGATCTGGTTCTTCAATTATGCAATTTATATTTTGTCTAGCATATATTATGATACTGTCATTTTGGTTTAAAATTTTTTTTATGCAATAAGAGTTATAATCCTTAAGACTGGGTATGGGCTTATCGTTTTGTAACCAGCATTCAGTTAAAATTATCAAATCTGGATCAAAAGAAAGACGAGATATATGTACCAAGAATGCATCAATGTTTTTGTAGACGCTACGGATATTTTGTGTTATAATTTTCAGAGAGTTACACGACTTTTTAACTAAGTCATTACAAGTCTCTGTATCACAATTGTAAGCTGTCGCCACTGTTATATGATCAATATCATTATTTATATTGTCAAGCAATCTAGCCATTTTTAAAAGTGTAAGAGCTATTTGTCGCGGCTGATTGTAATTTAGAAAGCTGATTTTTATTAAACAGAGATTCACAATTATAACGGGACTGCAAGTATATAATTGATTATTATAGTATAATAAAATATAATAATTAGTATATAGGTGTGTAGATAATATAAAATAATAATATATATATAAAACAATATCTTTAAAAACAAAAATTAAATGCGAACTTCTTACAGCAGGAGAGTTTTTGCTGGCTGGTGCAGTTGCCTGGGGACACCCATTAGTCATTGTTCCGAACGTAGTTTATTCAAATTACCCTCACACTCGATTCTAATATGTCGTTTACCTTCATCGTGCCCGAGGTAGGTTCTTCCAAACGAAGTTCAGCAGAATTTATATCCATTTTCTTGGGCAAATGCTCGTGCCAGATAGTTTAATCGTTTTTCGCTGGGTGATAGACATTCCGAAATAAAGATTGGCTTTGCTGATCCTTCCAAACTTAAGTGTGACGTGCTTAATTTGTTTGCAGGATTATTTTTGTTGAATTTGCGTGCTTTTATAATAATATTTTCTTTCGAAATAACGCTCCCCAGTTCCACAATTGTTCCATGCCCAGTTTTACTTTTTGTACGAAAAATATCTTTAATTTCTGGTTTCTGAATAGGAAATTCAATGACCTCTGTAGACTTTAAGACTAGTTTACATAAATTATCTTTATTTTCGCCGATTAGCTTAGGAATATTTCTTAGCTCGAGTTTAGTCGAGACAGTGGTTCGTTCCAGGGACTCAATTTTCTTTTCAAGCTGATTAATATACAGGCGATCTTCATTCCTCTGTTTTTCCACCTTATCGTATTTTGCTTTCATTTCTTCGTACTGTTTGGAGACAAAAGTAATGAACTCTTTTATTTCTGTGTTTTGGGCCAAGAGTTCCCTCATCGAAGATTGCAACGATGTGAATTTACCCTCATTTTGAGAGTTTGATTTGGCAAGCATTTCTCTAACTTCCGTTATGATTTTTTTAATATTAGAGTCATCAGTCTTGCGCCTATGAATGGATGTAAGAGACTTACTATAGAACCAACTATCTTTAAATTAGTTTTTTTTTAATTATTTATCTTTTAGCGCTTAAATCTAAAAAGTAGCAGGAAACAACAAAACATTGGCTCCCGTATCAATTAAAAAATTAAGTCTAGTACCAGAGTCTGTCACACTAAGACGGGCGGAGGGAGAAATGGCACAGGAATCCGCCTTAAGCTGCGCCGCATCTAATTTTCCGTTTTATGTTCTTTCCAGGCACACGGCTGAATACACTTCACTGCCTTATTCTTAAACCGATAGTGATAGTAGCACAACCAGTTTGGATCCTTATGGGATCGTCGGGATGCTGACCTGGATACACTTTGGCGGTTAGACGACAAGGATTGTCCACTATTCCTGCTGTTCCCACGCTATCTAGGACGACGCCCAAGCTGGAGGACCTCTAGGCGAAGTTTGGTTATCTCGTTCACTAGGTCTTTCTTGTAACTGCGACTCGATTTATTAGGTGAGACTTCTGCAATATCAATTGGACGGGTGGTCTCCATGATCTTGTCTGCAATTGCGGCAAGGTTATCTAGTTCCGCGCAATCACTCATATCTAACACGGCTCGCACAGTTTGAGGTAGATGACCAGAACACATCATCTTAAAGGTCTCATCAGACAGCTTATTGCGTGCCAGATCCTTCATTTTACGTAACAGCTGCGAAGGCTCACCTAGCTCCATTTCCAATGAGAGCTTCTGGAACTGTCGGTTTTCCGACTCCTCATAGCACTGAAGGAGTCTATTTTTGAGCACTTCATATTTCCGGGAATCAGGCGGTGCTAGTAAAATATCACTAGATTGCTGGATAATGTCTTTATTCAATTTTGCCACCAAAAAGTAATACTTTACTTCATAACTCAATTTTTGATTAGCGATGACGGCCTCAAAATGAACGAACCATAATCTCGGCGACTCTGTCCAAAACTCGGGGATTCTTGATGAAACCGTAATCGTAGCCAGCGAAACATCTGGGTCTTCTTTTTTTGGATGTACTCTTTGCGACTGTCCGGATTGAGCCATATTATCAATAGTCCAAAACAATGATCACTGTTTTCACTGAATTCACTTTGCGGGGTCACCAATGTTGGTATGAGTAAGCCCCGACCTACTGCGTTAGGTGCCCAGAACATTAAAATGCGAGAGTAAAAAATGAATTATTTATTCACGACAATCGCAACCAAAGGTGCGGAACTTACTAACTAATATATCGATAAAAATGTCGAGTCAATACAAAATATTAGGAGGCTCAGCCCCTACAGGGGGAAATGGATTCGGGAGTGCGAGTGCACTACTTGGTAATATGTGGGTCCAGGCATTTAACGCACCTGGGGGGAGCTGAGCAGTTAGCCGCTGCGTGGCCATAGAGCTGGCAGCGGTGGCACTGTCCAGGGTGGCCGCGGAGGTTGGGACGCTCGACGGAGAAATTTGAAAGTCCGCAGATTGTGCGAGCCTCTGTGAAGATTTCCCTCGAGTTGGGAGTATTGAATAGAATAACTAATGCTAGTTGAAAACGCCTACCGCGGTTTGAGTGCATCTTGTGCACTGCTTCGGCCGGGAAGCCTTGGGACTTAAGATCCTCGAGGATTTCAACGTTTGCGAGCTCAAACGGGACGCCCCGTAATACTGCGTGGATCTTACGCTCCTCCGGGAGGGCGTAGGTGTGGTACGCGATTTGTTTTAATGAAAGTAACCTAGTGAACGCGCGAAAGTCGTCGATGGTCGCAACCTGGATTTTAATTGAATCGCCTGCGTTGGTTGCTTTGATATAGTTAATTTTTTGTTCTTTGCAAAGATTAGATACCGCGGTCCATCGCGCTTTTTTGCGGAGAAAGACGGGCGGAGGGAGCTGAGGCTTCGGTGGGACCGACGGAGACGCGGTTACTTCAAGCGACGTTAAAGGCGCGGGGGCGGGTGTTGAAGACACCGGGGATGGCTCGGGTATTGAGGATACCGAGGCTTTTTTCGAACGCTGCTTGGAGAGTTTGGCGACTAACTGGAACGCGGGCTCAGGAGAGCCGGTTAAGGTGACGGCATCTGACGACGCATCAGACGCGGGTTCGGAGTCGCTCCCCGGAGCGGTACGCTTGCAACGCGACGCGCGAGAGGATGTGACCGATTCACAGTCCATCTCGGACGGGACGGGTGACGCGGGAGAGCTGTAGACCTGAGGGGTCTGGACGTTGCAGGCCTGAAGGGCCGGGGTTCAGGCCTGAGGGGCCGGGAACGCGATAGTTGCCTGTAAGGCCTGCGTTAGTACGTCATCGGATATGTTGGCGCCGGACGCAACGACCGCCTGGGCGAACGACCTAACAAAGTTTACCAAGCTTTGCTGGTCCATTTGAGGGCTTGGAACTACAATATGTAATATATAAATATATAATAATGCCTAGGTTTCCTAACAAACCTAGCACCTAAACCTCCCTACCCGCGGTAGGGGGGCTGGGGACGACGCGAAGTGGTGCCCCTAATTCGGACAGCACTGTACCGTCACCCTGGGAAAGGCCCAAGTGCAATGGGATCGGGTCAGCCGTTTTCTCCTTAGCCTGAAGGGCCTTGGAAGCGCACCGGGGCAACGCTATCAGGCTTAGTTGTCACCGTTAAGTATCCACCTGATCAAACGCGAGTCTACTACGGAGTGTGTTGCCAATAAATTGACAACAAAAACCAGCCGTAGACCTGACGAGGTTGGGTTGCATTGAAAGTGCGGGATTGACTACGTTACGATCAGCCGGGGCTGGCCGCAGAGCGAGTCTCTGACTACGTTACAGGCGCCAAGCGTCAAGTACGCAGCCAGAAAAACAGACCGAGCCTTGCGAACTACTATTGAATTTAATCGACCGTAGTAAGCTCAACTCTGTTGTTGCTGCTCTCACCGAGGTGAGGTATTAATTCGAGGGGTGCACAAAGTGCGGGATTGACTACGTTACGACCGGCCGAAGCCGGCCGCAGAGCGAGTCTCTAACTAACGTAACAAGCGCCCAGCGTCAAGTACGTAGCCAGAAAAACAGCCCGAGCCTTGCGAACTACTATCGAATTTAATCGGGCGTAGTAAGCTCAGCTCTGTTGTTGCTGCGAGACCGACTTAGTTGCAGCCGATCGAAACCGGCCGCAGCGTAAGTCCTACAGAGGCTTATCTCAAGTCGTCGAGGACGAAGCGACATTTGTACGAATCGCAGCGTATGAGTATTGCTACGAGTTGTCGTCGTGAGATGTGACTCAACAGCTGGTGCGACCGCGAACACGTCCGAGCGGGGCCGGACGCAGAACGGATCTGAGAGTGGCGTTTGAGTATTGCTACGAGAGAACTCGTGAGACAACAATCGTGACTCGGCAGCCGGGAGCGACCTTCAACACGTCCGAACAGATTCGGAAGCAGATCGGGTCTCAAGGTAGAATCTATACACACGAGGAACTTATTTGGACAAGTAGGTTCATTGTGTGAGCGGGCGCGGGGAGCGCTGGTGCCGAGCAGTGCAAGGCGTGTAGTCCTGGCGCCGCGGCCTTCAGTTGGCGCGTAGCAGCTGCCGTAGTCACCTAACAAAAACCAGTTTCTTAATAGTAAGAAGGTACAGACATTAATGATACTGAGCTAAATCAGCGAGTCTGGTTTATTCAGCACAGAGACACACAGCAAGCTCCTCTTAGTCGAGCGACCGCGTGTCGCACTCTCGATGTCGAATACATGAAGCGTACACTTCGAATCATAATCAAAGCAAATAAATATTTATATTTAAATAGCTGCAATGAATTTCCGCAACGTAAGAAATGTATCTAATCCGACAACTAGCTGAGATGTATCAAATGCTTTTTATACATTCTCTCTTTAAAATAAAGTAAAGTTTATAAATTCTTTATTTTTTTGGATTTAGAAGGAATCATGCTGCCTCGACAGAACAAAGGTAAACATAGAAAACAAATTGTATTATTTAAAACTATGAGAAATGGCGTAGACTTAAGGAACACTCAATATTTATTTTTCAATAAGCGTCCTGATCTGCACTCTCCCCTGACTATCATAGTTTACTGTCAAGCGGTCTACATTCCATTTATGCTTATTTTATTTATAAATTAGTATAAGTGCAGCATATTGTTAATTTGTCATAAATAAATAAATATAAATGTGCAAGAGCAACCGAAAATTACTATCAGGTCCTGTTGGCGGAAATCTTATAAAAAATCACATAATATGAACAAATTATTAAAAAAATAGGTAATTTCCTGCACAACAAAAATAAATAAAAAATCAGCCAGGATTCGAATTCAGGGCCCATTTTTTTTTTGTTCCCCTCCGCGGGAAGGGCAGGAGGATAAAAATGCCCTGACGCATACTCTGGCGCGATTCCAAAGTTATGTGGGACTCGTCCCGACGCCTACCAGGACCATACCCACTAAAAACCCCCTGTCGGCTCGTGCATTTTTGCCACTCAGCCTTCATCTGAGCGACGGCCAATTGGAGAAAGAGGCCGCGCTAGCGGGGCCCAGAAGGGGTCACCCGCTGGGATTACATAGCACTGAAGATGCTCAAAGCACTGAAGGTGAATACGTAGCACTGAAGGTGCTCAAAATGAAAATCAAAAATTAAAATAATTGCAAAATATAATTGAATTAACTCGGATTTACGTTATAATTAGGATTTACGTTAGAGTTAGAATTTACGTTAGAATTAGAATTTGCGGCCAGAAGGGCTTCGAGATCGCGTGACAGTCTGGTGGATGAGTACGTTTGCGCATTCCTAGGCCTAGCGACTTTGAACTTCGAGTCTAACACAGGAGTAGTATATGAGACTGAATCACGAACTAGAGGATTGGGATGGGTTTCGGAGCGTATGAAGAACGCTTCAGTTCAATTCGAACGATCAATTCATTTAAATGAACCTATAATGAATTGAGAAGGGAACTATGCTCCGCCAGAGCTAGCAAACGCTCTGTCGGAGTACGTGAAGCCCTAAGTTTACGGGCTAAGACTGCGATTTCACTAACATCGATATTTTTCATACCGTCGCAGACAATACGCATATCGTCTGCTACGGAGGATTGAGGAGTGGGTTTTTATGGGCGAGGAGCCGGGATGGGATTCGATGCGGGGCGCAGCCTCCAGTTTTCTGGAGCAGGCCTGGACTGTGTAGGCTTTGCAGCCGGAGGAACCCGACTACGTAGCGGCGGAAAGTTTTCCTGAGAAAGAGGCGGGGCCTGTTTGGGTGCCGCCCTCTTGGAATTGGAGCGCATACAACGGGGTGCACGAGGGCAGCCCCTGTAATTTGCGGTGTGGCCGGACTGGCCACAAAGCACGCAATCGGGAGGAGAAGGAGTTTCAGGAGTGCGATTGTACTCCTTAGTGAAGTGAGGGACCAGGCACTTGACGCACCTGGGCGGTGCGCGGCAGTTGGCCGCCGCGTGCCCGTACAACTGGCACCTATGGCACTGGCCGGGATGACCGCGGTGATGAGGCGCCTCGATCGAGATCCCAGAGAGGCCGCATATAATGCTTACCCCTTTTAGGATCTCCCTGGACTTGGGGACGTTGGCGAGAACCACCAAAGCGAGAGGGTGACGCCTCCCGTACTTGCTGTGCATTTTATGCACCGCGAGTGCCGGAAAGCCTTGGGACTGCAGATCCTCCAGGATAGCCTCGTTCGATAATTCGAACGGGACTGCCCTGAGTACCGCTCTGATCTTACGCTCTTCTGGCAGAGCATAAGTGTGATAAGCATATTGCTTATCGGTGAGGAGCTTTGTTAAAGCACGAAAGTCGTCTATCGACGAGACTAAGATTTTAATAGATTCACCCGAGTTGGCTGCTCGGGGGTAATGGATCTTGTGCTCATTGCACAATGTCGAAACCTCAGTCCATTTACCCTTTTCCCGAAGGAAAACGGGTGGTGGGACCTTGGCCTTGACAGAAGCTGGGGCCGGAGCGGGTGTTGAAGACACCGGGGCAGCTGGCGTTGAAGACGCCGCAGGGGGTGTAGGGACGGGCATCGAGGGCGCCGGGGCTTGTTTCGAGCGCTTCTTGGAGCGTTTCTTAACAAGCGTAAAAGAGGGAGACTCAGGGCCTGTTGGGGTGGCGTCCGAGGACGACTCGGTCGCGGGTGCGCGCTTGCGGCTCGGAGGGGCGTCTACTTCGCACTCCATGTCACTGGAGGAAGGGGACGCGGGAGGGCCTAAGACCAGAGCGGTCTGAGGGACGGAGGTGGCCTGAGGGGCCGGTGTGATCAGTGCCATGATTAGAGGGAGAAAGGATTGCAGTGTGCGAATCATATGAGGAGGGCAATAAGTGCCTTGGGCGTCGTAATCAGCGATCAGCTTATTGAGAACCTCCTCGGGGTTCAGGGAAGCCATTGCGGAGGGGTTGGGGAAGGACAACAATATATATATGCCTAGAGTTCCTAAATAAAAACCTAGCGAACCCTAGCGGCTAACCTCCCTACCAGCGGTAGGGGGGCTGGGGAGAATAAATTAAAACTATCCGTAGTACGCTGAAGGCCGCTACCTAGAAACGTAAAAAAGGGTACGCAGGTAAAGAGTTGACCGCGTTAGGGTCAACCTTTACCGACAGAAAGGACAAATACACACGAAAACACACAGATATGATAAAAATAAATATGTAAAAGGTAGAAAATAAATAAAATATTGAAAAGAAATAAAATAAAAATAAAAAAAGGACTGGTAATGTACAACTTCGTTGTCACCGCTACATGGAAACCTAAAAAGGGTACGCAGGCAAAGAGTTGACCGCGTTAGGGTCAACCTATACCGACAGAAAGGACAAATACACACGAGAACACACAGATATAATAAAATCAATATGAAAATAGGAGAAAAATAAATAAAATGGAGAGGAGAAATAAAATAACTTGGTACTGGTTCAGTACAAATTCGTTGTCACCGTTAAGTATCCTTTGCACTGAAACCAGACTACTTACGCTGGGCACAACACTGCACTCAGCACAAGCACAACACAACTTAGCACAGCACTTTGAAGACTAAGGGGCTTAGTCGCAAAGAAAAATCGCACTTCGAAAGCACTCAGACGGAGTAGAAAAACCTTGAAAACCGTAGCACGGAACCAACACGCTAGACTGTGACGTCAGTAGACTGAGCGCCACGGAATGGCGGGAAGGGACCGATCAACGGAGAACTGGGTCTTGCACGTCCGCACCGCGTGGCGATCGGAGCGAGAATGTGATTCAGGGCCCAATGATTGCAAATCCAAATATAGGTAAAGCGAATGTCAGCGTCCGTCGGAGAACGCGGCCATTCCGCGTCATTAGCGCGGACGATGCGCGATGGCGGCACGGCGCTCCACGTGCGTCACTGCGCTCGGGGCACTGTGTTCTACACACTCAAGTATGTTTTACCCAAAAGATAGAATTAATTTAAAAGTAGAAGATGTATAATTTCGCACTACTGCTATAAAGCACTACATTACACACCTAATGTTATGTATGACAGACTGAAAAAGTATGAAGTAAGAAAGTTGGAGAAGCATAAATGATAAAACGTAGACTGAATATAAGTTGGTAGAAAAAAATTGCAAAAAATCATAAGTTTTAAAACATTTTCTACTAATAATCTCTATTTGTCAATTTGGTAAAGGAGTAAGTGTTATCTCCCTGTCGGCATTATTTCCAGTCTTCAGTCTTCAACAACTATCTTCAGCCGAGCCAACTTAATGAAAACAACTTAAACCTAATATATTGTACACTAACAACGTTTATAGTGTACAATATATTAAGTAGTATTCATGACTCTCGTGGTGTAGTGATAAGTAGTCTTGCGTCATACGCCGAAGGTCCCAGGTTCGAGCCTGGCCGGGGCATTCATTCGTGTGATGAACATGTGATGAAATGTTTGTTCTCAGGTCATGGTTGTTTGTATTTATATATTTATGTTTAATCTGGGTTCCCCCCCAGTTCGCTGTACGGTCATTTATAATACAAGCTTAGCTTACATTGGGTCCATACAGTTGGTGTGTTTGTCTGGGGATTTATTATTATTTACTAACGTTTTCTCACACAAATGAGGTAGACTTAGTCTTTCATTCATAAAAAAAAAAAAAAAAGGCGCATGACAGATGCCTGCCATTGTGTAGTACCTCTATATAGGCACTAAGCCTTGCAGGCGCTAGAGTGCTCGTCTTATCTCAAGACTCGAGCTGCGAGCTCCCAACTAGCTCGCAAATACAGAGGAAATATATCTTGAAGTGTGTGCCTCCTTGCAAGAAACATAAATAATGAAGTTTTGGTGCGAAGTTGTAAATATCAGGGGCGCCATCTTGGCTCTTCAAAAGCAATTCAACTGTTGTTTAATACTTTGTTCAGTAAACAACTAAAAAATACACAGCAAATTTTATAAATTTTCCTCAATTGTTCTTCGTATTGTTGTTCAGAGTTTTTTCGAAATTCTGTAAAAATTTTGCTTTTATTTGAAGAAATAGCAAGCAGTAGTAGTAAGCTTACACACTTAAGGTTAGGTTTTCGTATCCAAAAGTCCGCTGGCCGTCCGTCACGGGGCTGTTGCGCGCGAGTTGTAGAAGTACATTACGACACATGTGTTTCCTTGACGGTGCCGCAGCCTGCACCTGCCGAAATGCTTTCAGAATACTTTACTTGAGCCTTTGATTGAGCTCTTCAGTCGCGAGACGTGCGCGTGATTGCGAGTCATCGCCCTTGCCAAACGAAACCCGCGACTTTGACAGAACTATGTGAACTTTTCTTACAAAGATGAAACTAATGTTTATTTGTATATATCTCATCAATAATCTCTGACACTAAATAAACAATTCACGAAAATTCACTAAATATTATTATATAACTATTATCAGACTAATTTAATAATTGAAACTAAACTTCACCTCATTTATTAGCGATCTTTATCGTTGCCACAATGCCGGTCAACGAGACATATCCTTTTACATAATTTCATTAAAATGAATTTTAAATATTGTAATGATCGCAAATCGCCGCCCGCTCAGTTCGCCGAAGCCGAGGCTATTACCGGAGCGGGCAAGTTAAGGCTGGCGAGCGCTCAACTAGCTGACACCTAATTCTATTAAGTGGCCATTTGCTGAGATTTGATTCAAAACTTTTATTATTGCTACAGTATAACATATATTTTTATGGGCCTGTGGGGTTTTGTATTACCGTTATAGATGTATTTACTGAAACATTCTTTTTAACCATATCATATCTGGCAAACGAGCGTATTGGTGCGTATTGCAGCATATAGGTGTTATTTATTAATTATATTGTTATTAATTGATGATCGATTGATGAATTGTTGCCGACCGTAGGCCTAAGTTAGAACTGCCTTTGTTCCAGACATTGAGCTGATGCTCCTCCCCGGTATCCAGAGCACAGCCACGCACACGTAGTTGTGACGGTTAAAACGAGAGACTGCGGCACCGGCCCGGACGAGGTCTCAACATCAGGACCTCTCCAACCACTAAACAACTGAAACCGAGAGCGATATAGTTTCTGCGTGGTTTCGAAGACTGACTTGCGACGGATAGGATTTTTAATCTTTTTACATTAACGAGATAGCTGTCAGAAGTAACTTTCATAAGACAGATCAAACTATGATATATATGTAGAGGCCTAGAAGATATTCTACACTCGTTGACTGTAGCTGATTACTGCATGCTCGTATGCTGTTTCGGCATAAATTATACAAACCCCCCTACATCTACATCCCACAGATACACCACATCGCAGGTGCTATTCTACCAGATGTATATTTAACCAGTGATTGAATTTCTAGATATCTTTCTTTACTACTTTTATGCGTAATAGGTACATAAAAAAAAACATGCAGCAGTTTAGCTAAGTATAATGACTAACGATGGGTATTGCTTGTATCCTGTTGTATCAAAGCCCCTGTAAAGCAATTACGAGAAGCTATCTGAATCAGTGTTCTATATTTACCCCAGAAGTTTTCTTTTTTATTATTAAAGGAACTGAAAAATACTGTTATTATCAACCTACGTCTATAATATTCTGCGACCTGTTTTTTTTTTTTTGTTCCCCTCCGCGGGAAGGGCAGGAGGATAAAAATGCCCTGACGCATACTCTGGCGCGATTCCAAAGTTATGTGGGACTCGTCCCGACGCCTACCAGGACCATACCCACTAAAAACCCCCTGTCGGCTCGTGCATTTTTGCCACTCAGCCTTCATCTGAGCGACGGCCAATTGGAGAAAGAGGCCGCGCTAGCGGGGCCCAGAAGGGGTCACCCGCTGGGATTACATAGCACTGAAGGTGCTCAAAGCACTGAAGGTTAATACATAGCACTGAAGGTGCTCAAAATGAAAATCAATAATTAAAACAAAAATTAAAAAATTGCAAAATAAAATTGAGTTAATTCGCATTAACGTTAGAATTAGGATTTACGTTAGAATTAGAATTTACGTTAGAATTAGAATTTGCGGCCAGAAGGGCCACGAGATCGCGTGACAGTCTGGTGGATGAGTACGCTTGCGCATTTCTAGGCCTAGCGACTTTGAACTTCGAGTCTAACACAGGAGTAGTATATGAGACAGAATCACGAACTAGAGGATTGGGATGGGTTTCGGAGCGTTTGAAGAACGCTTCAGAGAGTGTTTTGAGATATTGTTGTACTGTAGGCAGTTCAAGATCTCTATGCAAGTCCGCGTTACGCACGTACCACGGTGCGTTTGTGGCCCGGCGGCAAAAGAGGTTTTGAACTACCTGCAGTTTGTGCAGGAGGGAGGGTTTGGCGTGGGCAAAGATTGGCGAGGCATACGTCATGACGGGTCTAACGCAGACCTTGTAAAGTGTACGTTTGTTTCTGAAGGACATTTTACTTTTTCTACCTAACATGCTATTTAGGCGGACTAAATAGTGACGAGCGAGTTTCGAAACTCTTTCGACGTGTGGCTTGAAAGAAAGCGTCGGATCTAATGTGACGCCTAAGTATTTAGTACTGCGCTTCCAGGGGATGGGAATGCCTAACATTCGAACGTGGGGATCGCCATCGGGACGACGGCGTTTGTGGTCGAAGCGCATCGCAGAACTCTTTTCAGGGTTCACATCGATGCGCCATTCTTGAAACCATGCACCAAGGGCGTTTACGGCCCTTTGGAGTCTGGTTACAAGGTGCCGAACACTGTGGCCCCTGGTATAGAGTGCGGTGTCGTCAGCAAAGAGGGCGAGTTCGACGCCTTTCGGCGGGATGGGAATGTCGTTGGTGTACACGGTGTACAGCAGAGGGGCGAGGACTGAGCCTTGAGGGACTCCAGCCTTTATGGGACGAGGTGCAGAAAGCGTGCCTTCGTGTTTAAATCGAAACGTACGGTCTTTGAGAAACGACGCTATTAACCTGACTAGGCGATCCGGTAAGCCTATCTTGTAGAGTTTATAAACGAGACCGCTGTGCCAGACTTTATCGAAAGCCTTGGCTACGTCAAAGAAAACCGCGACTGTTTTATAACGACGCGGATAGAAACCGTCAAGTATATACTCGACGATTCGGTGGACTTGCTGAGGGCAGGAGTGTTTAGCGCGAAAGCCGAACTGATGGGGAATAATGAGAGGATCGCCATCCGTTGGAAACAGATGGTTCCGCATTCGAGAGAGTATGACTCTCTCGAGAAGTTTAGACATTGCCTTGAGGAGGCTGATGGGTCTGTGATTAGCCGGGACGTTCAGAGGTTTGCCCGGCTTGGGAATGCCTATGACTGTCGCTTCTTTCCAAGCTTTTGGAAAGTAGCTATGGTCGAAGCAGGCATTGAAAATGATAGCTAACAAGGTAAGCATCTGTTGAGGTAGGTGCTTAAGTGCGTGGTTGGAAATTCCATCCGCACCCGGAGCCTTTTTGGACTTTTGATTTCTAATGAGAAGCAAGATTTCGTCATTAGAGACTGTGACAGGGTCGGCAGTGATGGGGAGAGAGTCTCTGCGAAGGACTTCGTCCTCCACCGCCTGGATGTGTGAGGGATCAGCAGGTTGCGTGCTGGGCGAGCATTGTGCGGCAATGCTGTCGGCGAAGCATTCGGCTTTCTCTTCGACTTCGAAGGCAGTAGTGCCATCGGGACGAGTGAGAGGAGGAACGTGAGAGGCGGTGTCTACGCGTAAGGCTCGGGCCATGCTATAGTACGCTTGGTGGGATGGAGAGATATTCGCCATGAGATCGTTCATTTGAGCGTCTCGGAGTTCCGCGAGGCAAGACCTAACTTTACGTTGCAGCTGATTCGCAGCTGTTCGATAGGCGGGCGTGGGATATTTCTTGGCTCTCCGGAGAGCCGCGTTTTTAGCTTTAATAAGATTGCTAACGGCTAAGGGAAGCGTGGGTTTGCCTTGCTTAGCAACCTTTTCGTTGTCACTGATGGCTGAGTTGATAGCATCAGTGAGAGAATTTACTAATGAATCGATTTTATCCGGGCTATCTAATTGTTCGGGAGAGATCGCGAGTGGAGAGTTCGGAGCCTCTAAGGCTGAAACTAACGTATTTTTAAAACCTTTCCAGTTGGTAAAGGTCTTAGGAGATGAGACGTTATCGTTCGGCGGTCCTAGCACGAGGGAAACGGGGCGATGGTCGGAGCCTAGGTCATCGAGCGGTTCGATAGACCTTAGATCAAGATTGATTCGCTTGATAATTGCAAAGTCGAGGATGTCAGGAGAGTAGGACGGGTTGTTGGGATAGTGAGTGGGAGTGATGGGGGATATGACGTCTAGGTCAAGGGAGTTAGTGATGTCGAGGAGAGCGATACCGCTGGTGTTAGTCGATAGGCACGTCCAGTCAGTATGTTTGGAGTTAAAGTCTCCGAACATAATGACTGAATGGCCGAGGGCGAGAATGGCCTCAAAGTCGCTGCGGATTGGTCTGGTACCACTAGGTATGTAGATTGAAGCTATGATGATGGTCGGATGACCAGTCATAGCCAATCTACACACAGTGGCTTCCATGTTGAGGAGAGGAGGGGTAGGGAGAGGACAGCAGTGGAAGCCTCTTTTGTAATATATAGCGGTGCCGCCGAAACCGTCGGAGTTGGGCCTATCGTTACGAATAAACGCGTACTTAGGTATAGCGAATCCCCTGGAGCGGTTTGGAGTAAGCCATGTCTCCTGGAGAAGGAATAAGTCAGGTTCTTTGTTCTGAAGGAACAGTTTAATTTCGGGAAGATTGGTGTTAAGGCTACGAGCGTTAAAAGATACTAGGGATAAGCCCTTGGGTTTAATACGACTGGACGCGGGATTCGCGGGTCTAGACATTATAATTTATTATTTACGAATTTATACAAATATAAAAGAATTTACAACGAACTTAGGAGCGAGTGATGCTCGGCTAAAGCAAATAAACGCTCTTGAGGAGAGCGGGCGGCTCGCAGTTTGCGTGCGAGCACGAAAATTTCGTTAATATCGACGTTTTGAATAACGTCGAACACGGTCTTCATGTCCTCAGCCAACGACGACTGAGGTGCGGATGACGGAGAAGGACGCGGCCCTACGGAAGCTACGGGAGCTGGGATGGGTCGGGAAGGTGCAGGCGGAACGGCCGGACGCTGCCTCCAAGACAGAGCCGGAGTAGGCGTCGGCTGAGCGGGCTTTGCTTCCGGGGGACCCCGGTTGCGCAGCGGCGGGAAGTTAGCGTGAGTGAGCGGCGGCGCCGGTTTAGGCGCGACCCTCTTGGCGGTGGAACGCGGAGCACGCGGGCAGCCCCTGTAGTTAGCTGTGTGACCAGACTGGCCGCACAGCACACAGGCAGGGGGGGAAGTGGATTCGGGAGTGCGAGTGCACTCCTTCGTAAAATGTGGATCCAGGCACTTAACGCACCTGGGGGGAGCTGAGCAGTTAGCCGCTGCGTGGCCGTAGAGCTGGCAGCGGTGGCACTGCCCAGGGTGACCGCGGGGGTTGGGACGCTCAACAGAGATATTTGAGAGTCCGCAAATTGTGCGAGCCTCTCTAAAGATCTCCCTCGAGTTGGGAGTATTCGACAAGATAACTAAAGCTAACGGAAAGCGCCTACCGCGGTTAGAGTGCATCTTGTGCACTGCTTCGGCCGGGAAACCCTGGGACTTAAGGTCCTCGAGGATTTCTTCATTCGCGAGCTCGAACGGGACGCCCCGTAGTACTGCGCGGATCTTACGCTCCTCCGGGAGGGCGTAGGTGTGGTACGCGATTTGATTTAACCCGAGCAACCTGGTAAACGCGCGGAAGTCGTCGACGGTCGCTACTTGAATTTTGATTGTATCGCAGCGTTGGCGGCTTTTAAGTAATTAATTTTGTGCTCTTTGCACAAGTTAGAAACCGCGGTCCAGCACGTTTTTTCACGCAGGAAGACGGGCGGAGGGAGCTGAGGTTTCGGCGGGACGGGAGCGCAGCGCGTCGCTGGCTTCGATGGGACCGACGGAGACGCGGTCACTTCGAGTGACATGAGCGGCGGGTGTAGAAGACACCGGGGTTGGCTCGGGTGTTGAAGACACCGCGGCTTTTTTCGAACGCTTCTTGGAGCGTTTGGTAACTAATTGTAAGGCGGGCTCAGGAGAGCCGGTTAAGGTGGCGGCGACCGACGAAGCTTCGGACGCGGCGGAGTCTGAATCGCTCCCGGGAGCGGTACGCTTCCTACGAGATGATCGCTAGGATGAGACCGACGCGCAGTCCATATCGGATGGAACGGGAGACGCGGGAGAGCTATAGACCGGAGGGGTCTGGATGTTGGAGGCCTGAGGGGCTGGGGTTGGGGCCTGAGGGGCCGGGGACGCGATTGATGCCTGCAAGGCCTGCGTTAGGATGTCTTTTGGGATGGAGACGCCTGCCGCAGCAAGCGCCTGGGTGAACGCGTTAATAATGAATAGCGGATCCATTAGGGAGTGTTGGGACAATAATATATATAAATATAAGTATAATAAAAGATGCCTAGTTCCTAAAAACCTAGCAAAATCCTAGCGGCAAACCTCCCTACCAGCGGTAGGGGGGCTGGGGAGAATAACTTAAAACTAACCGTAGTACGCCGAAGGCCGCTACCTAGAAACCTAAAAAAAGGGTACGCAGGTAAAGAGTTGACCGCGTTAGGGTCAACCTTTACCGACAGAAAGGACAAATACACACGAAAACACACAAATATGATAAAAATAAATATAAAAATAGGAGAAAAATAAATAAAATAGAGAAGAGAAATAAATAAAAATAAAAAGGACTGGTTCAGTACAAATTCGTTGTCACCGTTAAGTATCCTTTGCACTGAAACCAGACTACTTACGCTGGGCACAACACTGCACTCAGCACAAGCACAACACTTCTGAGCACAGCACTTTGAAGACTAAGGGGCTTAGTCGCAAAGAAAAATCGCACTTCGAAAGCACTCAGACGGAGTAGAAAGACCTTGAAAACCGTAGCACGGAACCAACACGCTATACTGTGACGTCAGTAGACTGAGCGCCACGGAATAACGGGAGGGAACCGACCATCGGAGAACTGGGTCTTGCACGTCCGCACCGCGTGGCGATCGGAGCGAGAATGACCTGTTTTTTTTTTTTTTTTTTTTTGTTCCCCTCCGCGGGAAGGGCAGGAGGATAAAAATGCCCTGACGCATACTCTGGCGCGATTCCAAAGTTATGTGGGACTCGTCCCGACGCCTACCAGGACCATACCCACTAAAAACCCCCTGTCGGCTCGTGCATTTTGCCACTCAGCCTTCATCTGAGCGACGGCCAATTGGAGAAAGAGGCCGCGCTAGCGGGGCCCAGAAGGGGTCACCCGCTGGGATTACATAGCACTGAAGGTGCTCAAAGTGAAAATCAATAATTAAAACAAAAATTAAAAAATTACAAAATAAAATTGAATTAATTCGCATTTACGTTAGAATTAGGATTTACGTTAGAATTGGAATTTACGTTAGAATTAGAATTTGCGGCCAGAAGGGCCTCGAGATCGGCGGACAGTCTGGTGGATGAGTACGCTTGCGCATTCCTAGGCCTAGCGACTTTGAACTTCGAGTCTAACACAGGAGTAGTGTATGAGACTGAATCACGAACTAGAGGATTGGGATGGGTTTCGGAGCGTTTGAAAAACGCTTCAGAGAGTGTTTTGAGATGTTGTTGTACTGTAGGCAGTTCAAGATCTCTATGCAAGTCCGCGTTACGCACGTACCACGGTGCGTTTGTGGCCCGGCGGCAAAAGAGGTTTTGAACTACCTGCAGTTTGTGCAGGAGGGAGGGTTCGGCGTGGGCAAAGATTGGCGAGGCATACGTCATGACGGGTCTAACGCAGACCTTGTAAAGTGTACGTTTGTTTCTGAAGGACATTTTACTTTTTCTACCTAACATGCTTTTTAGGCGGACTAAATAGTGACGAGCGAGTTTCGAAACTCTTTCGACGTGTGGCTTGAAAGAAAGCGTCGGATCTAATGTGACGCCTAAGTATTTGGTACTGCGCTTCCAGGGGATGGGAATGCCTAACATTTGAACGTGGGGATCGCCATCGGGACGACGGCGTTTGTGGTCGAAGCGCATCAAAGAACTCTTTTCAGGGTTCACATCGATGCGCCATTCTTGAAACCATGCACCAAGGGCGTTTACGGCCCTTTGGAGTCTGGTTACAAGGTGCCGAACACTGTGGCCCCTGGTATAGAGTGCGGTGTCGTCAGCAAAGAGGGCGAGTTCGACGCCTTTCGGCGGGATGGGAATGTCGTTGGTGTACACGGTGTACAGCAGAGGGGCGAGGACTGAGCCTTGAGGGACTCCAGCCTTTATGGGACGAGGTGCAGAAAGCGTGCCTTCGTGTTTAAATCGAAACGTACGGTCTTTGAGAAACGACGCTATTAACCTGACTAGGCGATCCGGTAAGCCTATCTTGTAGAGTTTATAAACGAGACCGCTGTGCCAGACTTTATCGAAAGCCTTGGCTACGTCAAAGAAAACCGCGACTGTTTTATAACGACGCGGATAGAAACCGTCAAGTATATACTCGACGATTCGGTGGACTTGCTGAGGGCAAGAGTGTTTAGCGCGAAAGCCGAACTGATGGGGAATAATGAGAGGATCGCCATCCGTTGGAAACAGATGGTTCCGCATTCGAGAGAGTATGACTCTCTCGAGAAGTTTAGACATTGCCTTGAGGAGGCTGATGGGTCTGTGATTAGCCGGGACGTTCAGAGGTTTGCCCGGCTTGGGAATGCCTATGACTGTCGCTTCTTTCCAAGCTTTTGGAAAGTAGCTATGGTCGAAGCAGGCATTGAAAATGATAGCTAACAAGGTAAGCATCTGTTGAGGTAGATGCTTAAGTGCGTGGTTGGAAATTCCATCCGCAACCGGAGCCTTTTTGAACTTTTGATTTCTAATGAGAAGCAAGATTTCGTCATTAGAGACTGTGACAGGGTCGGCGGTGATGGGGAGAGAGTCTCTGCGAAGGACTTCGTCCTCTACCACCTGGATGTGTGAGGGATCAGCAGGTTGCGTGCTGGGCGAGCATTGTGCGGCAATGCTGTCGGCGAAGCATTCGGCTTTCTCTTCGACTTCGAAGGCAGTAGTGCCATCGGGACGAGTGAGAGGAGGAACGTGAGAGGCGGTGTCTACGCGTAAGGCTCGGGCCATGCTATAGTACGCTTGGTGGGACGGAGAGATATTCGCCATGAGATCGTTCATCTGAGCGTCTCGGAGTTCCGCGAGGCAAGACCTAACTTTACGTTGAAGCTGATTCGCAGCTGTTCTATAGGCGGGCGTGGGATATTTCTTGGCTCTCCGGAGAGCCGCGTTTTTAGCTTTAATAAGATTGCTAACGGCTAAGGGAAGCGTGGGTTTGCCTTGCTTAGCAACCTTTTCGTTGTCACTGATGGCTGAGTTGATAGCATCAGTGAGAGAATTTACTAATGAATCGATTTTATCCGGGCTATCTAATTGTTCGGGAGAGATCGCGAGTGGAGAGTTCGGAGCCTCTAAGGCTGAAACTAACGTATTTTTAAAACCTTTCCAGTTGGTAAAGGTCTTAGGAGATGAGACGTTATCGTTCGGCGGTCCTAGCACGAGGGAAACGGGGCGATGGTCGGAGCCTAGGTCATCGAGCGGTTCGATAGACCTTAGATCAAGATTGATTCGCTTGATAATTGCAAAGTCGAGGATGTCAGGAGAGTAGGACGGGTTGTTGGGATAGTGAGTGGGAGTGATGGGGGATATGACGTCTAGGTCAAGGGAGTTAGTGATGTCGAGGAGAGCGATACCGCTGGTGTTAGTCGATAGGCACGTCCAGTCAGTATGTTTGGAGTTAAAGCCTCCGAACATAATGACTGAATGGCCGAGTGCGAGAATGGCCTCAAAGTCGCTGCGGATTGGTCTGGTACCACTAGGTATGTAGATTGAAGCTATGATGATGGTCGGATGACCAGTCATAGCCAATCTACACACAGTGGCTTCCATGTTGAGGAGAGGAGGGGTAGGGAGAGGACAGCAGTGGAAGCCTCTTTTGTAATATATAGCGGTGCCGCCGAAACCGTCGGAGTTGGGCCTATCGTTACGAATAAACGCGTACTTGGGTATAGCGAATCCCCTGGAGCGGTTTGGAGTAAGCCATGTCTCCTGGAGAAGGAATAAGTCAGGTTCTTTGTTCTGAAGGAACAGTTTAATTTCGGGAAGGTTGGTGTTAAGGCTACGAGCGTTAAAAGATACTAGGGATAAGCCCTTGGGTTTAATACGACTGGACGCGGGATTCGCGGGTCTAGACATTATAATTTATTATTTACGAATTTATACAAATATAAAAGAATTTACAACGAACTTGGGAGCGAGTGATGCTCGGCTAAAGCAAATAAACGCTCTTGAGGAGAGCGGGCGGCTCGCAGTTTGCGTGCGAGCACGGAAATTTCGTTAATATCGACGTTTTGAATAACGTCGAACACGGTCTTCATGTCCTCAGCCAACGACGACTGAGGTGCGGATGACGGAGAAGGACGCGGCCCTACGGAAGCTACGGGAGCTGGGATGGGTCGGGAAGGTGCAGGCGGAACGGCCGGACGCTGCCTCCAAGACAGAGCCGGAGTAGGCGTCGGCTGAGCGGGCTTTGCTTCCGGGGGACCCCGGTTGCGCAGCGGCGGGAAGTTAGCGTGAGTGAGCGGCGGCGCCGGTTTAGGCGCGACCCTCTTGGCGGTGGAACGCGGAGCACGCGGGCAGCCCCTGTAGTTAGCTGTGTGACCAGACTGGCCGCACAGCACACAGGCAGGGGGGGAAGTGGATTCGGGAGTGCGAGTGCACTCCTTCGTAAAATGTGGATCCAGGCACTTAACGCACCTGGGGGGAGCTGAGCAGTTAGCCGCTGCGTGGCCGTAGAGCTGGCAGCGGTGGCACTGCCCAGGGTGACCGCGGGGGTTGGGACGCTCAACAGAGATATTTGACAAGTCCGCAAATTGTGCGAGCCTCTCTAAAGATCTCCCTCGAGTTGGGAGTATTCGACAAGATAACTAAAGCTAACGGAAAGCGCCTACCGCGGTTAGAGTGCATCTTGTGCACTGCTTCGGCCGGGAAACCCTGGGACTTAAGGTCCTCGAGGATTTCTTCATTCGCGAGCTCGAACGGGACGCCCCGTAGTACTGCGCGGATCTTACGCTCCTCCGGGAGGGCGTAGGTGTGGTACGCGATTTGATTTAACCCGAGTAACCTGGTAAACGCGCGGAAGTCGTCGACGGTCGCTACTTGAATTTTGATTGTATCGCCAGCGTTGGCGGCTTTTAAGTAATTAATTTTGTGCTCTTTGCACAAGTTAGAAACCGCGGTCCAGCACGTTTTTTCACGCAGGAAGACGGGCGGAGGGAGCTGAGGTTTCGGCGGGACGGGAGCGCAGCGCGTCGCTGGCTTCGAAGGGACCGACGGAGACGCGGTTACTTCGAGCGATTTTAACGGCGCGGGGGCTGGTGTTGAAGACACCGGGGTTGGCTCAGGTGTTGAAGACACCGCGGCTTTTTTCGAACGCTTCTTAGAGCGTTTGGCAACTAACTGGAACGCGGGCTCAGGAGAACCGGTTAGGGTGGCGGCGACCGACGAAGCTTCGGACGCGGCGGAGTCTGAATCGCTCCCGGGAGCGGTACGCTTCCTGCGAGATGAGCGCGAGGATGAGACCGACGCGCAGTCCATATCGGATGGAACGGGAGACGCGGGAGAGCTATAGACCTGAGGGGTCTGGACATTAGAGGCCTGAGGGGCCGGGGACGCGATTGATGCCTGCAAGGCCTGCGTTAGGATGTCTTTTGGGATGGAGACGCCTGCCGCAGCAAGCGCCTGGGTGAACGCGTTAATAACGAATAGCGGATCCATTAGGGAGTGTTGGGACAATAATATATATAAATATAAGTATAATAAAAGATGCCTAGTTCCTAAAAACCTAGCAAAATCCTAGCGGCAAACCTCCCTACCAGCGGTAGGGGGGCTGGGGAGAATAACTTAAACCTAACCGTAGTACGCCGAAGGCCGCTACCTAGAAACCTAAAAAAAGGGTACGCAGGTAAAGAGTTGACCGCGTTAGGGTCAACCTTTACCGACAGAAAGGACAAATACACACGAAAACACACAAATAGATGCCTGTAAGGCCTGCGTTAGTGCGTCAGCGGGTATGCTTACGCCGGACGCAGCGAGCGCCTGGGCGAACGACTTAAGAATATTAACAAGGTCCATTGGAGGACTTGGAATTACAATATGTAATTTCTTTTATTATTTCTTGATAATTATACGTTAAAATTATACTACAAATAAAACACTTAATCTAAACTTGAATGCATTGAGGGCAACGTAGCCAAAAGGCTGGCTGAATTACCACGCTGGATCGCTATAGAAATTCGTTGTGCGAGGTAGGTGCCAGCCTTCGGGTCACGAGTTTCACTCACCAATCGCCTCGCTAGGTCCGAAAAAAGACGATGAGCACCTTGTCCCCAGGACCCCATGGTTGCAACGCCAAAAGCCTCAAAAATATACCCGCTACCCAAATTCTTATATTTTCTACGTTTAAGGCTTTCAGCGTTATTAGCAGCAGAACCAGATTGTATACTAGTTGTGGAAAGATGGGAAGCCGCGAGAGTGTCTACGCAGGTTGCATCCCACACCAGCGGCCTACCCATCCTCCACGGGACCAGAGTCATACCATCAGGTCGCTTGCCATCATCACGCAACAATCCTGACGGTTCAAGAACCGAGGGAGTGTTGGAGGTAACAAATGCCCGATGGATGATGTCATTTAAACTGGCATGGCGAGATATTCTGCCAAAAAATAATAAAAATATAATTTGTAATATATAAATATATAATGTATGCCTATAATATATAACAAATGCCTAGGATTCCTAAATAAAAACCTAGCGAACCCTAGCGGCAAACCTCCCTACCAGCGGTAGGGGGGCTGGGGAGAATAACTTAAAACTAACCGTAGTACGCCGAAGGCCGCTACCTAGAAACCTAAAAAAAAGGGTACGCAGGTAAAGAGTTGACCGCGTTAGGGTCAACCTTTACCGACAGAAAGGACAAATACACACGAAAACACACAGATATGATAGAAATAAATATGAAAATAGGAGAAAAATAAATAAAATAGAGAAGAGAAATAAATAAAAATAAAAAGGACTGGTTCAGTACAAATTCGTTGTCACCGTTAAGTATCCTTTGCACTGATACCAGACTACTTACGCTGGGCACAAGACTGCACTCAGCACAAGCACAACACAACTTAGCACAGCACTTTGAAGACTAAGGGGCTTAGTCGCAAAGAAAAATCGCACTTCGAAAGCACTCAGACGGAGTAGAAAGACCTTGAAAACCGTAGCACGGAATCAACACGCTAGACTGTGACGTCAGTAGACTGAGCGCCACGGAATGGCGGGAAGGGACCGATCAACGGAGAACTGGGTCTTGCACGTCCGCACCGCGTGGCGATCGGAGCGAGAATGTTCTGACCTGTTTTATTGAAATATCACAAAATGACATTAAATAAATTAAGATTGGTATAAGGGTGTCAAATTTTTTGTTTCTCAAACAACGACCTATGACGATGACGACCTGCGACGGATGCTAATAAGAACCAAAATGGTGATTTATGATGTTAGCGGACAAATGAGGGCCGGCGAGAATGCAAGTCATCGCATCATCTTTTTTAATGGAAGGAAGCGAACGTTTGTGGCACATCTACCGAGAGGCCAAACTTCTGGAACTTTCACTTATAAATAAAAAATATTATAATAATTTAAGGTTACAAACATTACACAACATGTATATGCAACACAGTTGCTTTTTCGAAAATATTATTAGACGCTGACTACATAAACATTATTAACACCATAGATAATCTTAACGACTTGTTCGATCTTCAAACTAACCTAAACAACTTTATTATTGCATTAATAATAATTAATTTGATTTGAACATTAAAATAGATAGATGTACATTGGTCTATAACCTGACGACCGCATGGCGTAGTGGCTAGTAGCCCTGCCTCATACGCCGGAGGCCCCAGGTTCGAGCCTGGCCGGGGCATTCGCTTGTGTGATGAACATAGATGTTTGCTCTCGGGTCATGGCTGTTATTATTTAGATATGTACGTTTACTATGGGTCCCCCCCCCCCAAGTTCCCTGTATGGTCATCCATGACACAAGCTTTGCTTACTTTGGGGCCATACAGTTGGTGTGTTTGTCTGGGGATTTATTATTTATTTATAATAACCAGATTTGTCACAATATATCACAGAAGTGGGAGCAACATTTTGACTCAAAGATTTTATTACTGCAGCTTATTGACCATATTGTTATACTAGCATTGATACCGAGAGTATCAGTAGAATTCAGTGATATTAAAACTCTTCACATGTCACCTCGAACATGCGTCATCGGGATGTAAATTATTTTATTATAGATTGCATTGAAGGAATATAGAGAAAATGTCTTAAGTTCCTTCAATACAAGTGTAAAAACACTCTTTCTTTTTCCATGGAGATGTGATTTCCTTTAAAATCTCGTAGAAATATAACAGACCATTGCAACCTTATTTAAATTGAAAGTGAAGGCATTGATGTCCGGCACGGCTGTTTGGTGTTTGTGTGCTACACGTTGTACAGAAACCCTGCACTTATCATGTTCCCACCGCCAGTGCTAACCTCGGGACAACGCGTTTATTACTCGAGCATGCAATCTTGTCAACTAACTAGATGATGTTGATTTGTTTGGTGTTTGTGTGCTACACGTTGTACAGAAACCCTGCACTCATCATGTTCCCACCGCCAGTGCTAACCTCGGGACAACGCGTTTATTACTCGAGCATGCAATCTTGTCAACTAACTAGATGATGTTGATTTGTTTGGTGTTTGTGTGCTACACGTTGTACAGAAACCCTGCACTCACCATGTTCCCACCGCTAGTGCTAACCTCGGGACAACGCGTTTATTACTCGAGCATGCAATCTTGTCAACTAACTAGATGAGGTTGATTTGTTTGGTGTTTGTGTGCTACACGTTGTACAGAAACCCTGCACTCATCATGTTCCCACCGCTAGTGCTAACCTCGGGACAACGCGTTTATTACTCGAGCATGCAATCTTGTCAACTAACTAGATGATGTTGATTTGTTTGGTGTTTGTGTGCTACACGTTGTACAGAAACCCTGCACTCATCATGTTCCCACCGCTAGTGCTAACCTCGGGACAACGCGTTTATTACTCGAGCATGCAATCTTGTCAACTAACTAGATGATGTTGATTTGTTTGGTGTTTGTGTGCTACACGTTGTACAGAAACCCTGCACTCATCATGTTCCCACCGCTAGTGCTAACCTCGGGACAACGCGTTTATTACTCGAGCATGCAATCTTGTCAACTAACTAGATGATGTTGATTTGTTTGGTGTTTGTGTGCTACACGTTGTACAGAAACCCTGCACTCATCATGTTCCCACCGCTAGTGCTAACCTCGGGACAACGCGTTTATTACTCGAGCATGCAATCTTGTCAACTAACTAGATGATGTTGATTTGTTTGGTGTTTGTGTGCTACACGTTGTACAGAAACCCTGCACTCATCATGTTCCCACCGCTAGTGCTAACCTCGGGACAACGCGTTTATTACTCGAGCATGCAATCTTGTCAACTAACTAGATGATGTTGATTTGTTTGGTGTTTGTGTGCTACACGTTGTACAGAAACCCTGCACTCATCATGTTCCCACCGCTAGTGCTAACCTCGGGACAACGCGTTTATTACTCGAGCATGCAATCTTGTCAACTAACTAGATGATGTTGATTTGTTTGGTGTTTGTGTGCTACACGTTGTACAGAAACCCTGCACTCATCATGTTCCCACCGCTAGTGCTAACCTCGGGACAACGCGTTTATTACTCGAGCATGCAATCTTGTCAACTAACTAGGTGATGTTGATTTGTTTGGTGTTTGTGTGCTACACGTTGTACAGAAACCCTGCACTCATCATGTTCCCACCGCTAGTGCTAACCTCGGGACAACGCGTTTATTACTCGAGCATGCAATCTTGTCAACTAACTAGATGAGGTTGATTTGTTTGGTGTTTGTGTGCTACACGTTGTACAGAAACCCTGCACTCATCATGTTCCCACCGCTAGTGCTAACCTCGGGACAACGCGTTTATTACTCGAGCATGCAATCTTGTCAACTAACTAGATGATGTTGATTTGTTTGGTGTTTGTGTGCTACACGTTGTACAGAAACCCTGCACTCATCATGTTCCCACCGCTAGTGCTAACCTCGGGACAACGCGTTTATTACTCGAGCATGCAATCTTGTCAACTAACTAGATGATGTTGATTTGTTTGGTGTTTGTGTGCTACACGTTGTACAGAAACCCTGCACTCATCATGTTCCCACCGCTAGTGCTAACCTCGGGACAACGCGTTTATTACTCGAGCATGCAATCTTGTCAACTAACTAGATGATGTTGATTTGTTTGGTGTTTGTGTGCTACACGTTGTACAGAAACCCTGCACTCATCATGTTCCCACCGCTAGTGCTAACCTCGGGACAACGCGTTTATTACTCGAGCATGCAATCTTGTCAACTAACTAGATGATGTTGATTTGTTTGGTGTTTGTGTGCTACACGTTGTACAGAAACCCTGCACTCACCATGTTCCCACCGCTAGTGCTAACCTCGGGACAACGCGTTTATTACTCGAGCATGCAATCTTGTCAACTAACTAGATGATGTTGATTTGTTTGGTGTTTGTGTGCTACACGTTGTACAGAAACCCTGCACTCATCATGTTCCCACCGCTAGTGCTAACCTCGGGACAACGCGTTTATTACTCGAGCATGCAATCTTGTCAACTAACTAGATGATGTTGATTTGTTTGGTGTTTGTGTGCTACACGTTGTACAGAAACCCTGCACTCACCATGTTCCCACCGCTAGTGCTAACCTCGGGACAACGCGTTTATTACTCGAGCATGCAATCTTGTCAACTAACTAGATGATGTTGATTTGTTTGGTGTTTGTGTGCTACACGTTGTACAGAAACCCTGCACTCACCATGTTCCCACCGCTAGTGCTAACCTCGGGACAACGCGTTTATTACTCGAGCATGCAATCTTGTCAACTAACTAGATGATGTTGATTTGTTTGGTGTTTGTGTGCTACACGTTGTACAGAAACCCTGCACTCATCATGTTCCCACCGCCAGTGCTAACCTCGGGACAACGCGTTTATTACTCGAGCATGCAATCTTGTCAACTAACTAGATGATGTTGATTTGTTTGGTGTTTGTGTGCTACACGTTGTACAGAAACCCTGCACTCACCATGTTCCCACCGCTAGTGCTAACCTCGGGACAACGCGTTTATTACTCGAGCATGCAATCTTGTCAACTAACTAGATGATGTTGATTTGTTTGGTGTTTGTGTGCTACACGTTGTACAGAAACCCTGCACTCATCATGTTCCCACCGCTAGTGCTAACCTCGGGACAACGCGTTTATTACTCGAGCATGCAATCTTGTCAACTAACTAGATGATGTTGATTTGTTTGGTGTTTGTGTGCTACACGTTGTACAGAAACCCTGCACTCATCATGTTCCCACCGCTAGTGCTAACCTCGGGACAACGCGTTTATTACTCGAGCATGCAATCTTGTCAACTAACTAGATGATGTTGATTTGTTTGGTGTTTGTGTGCTACACGTTGTACAGAAACCCTGCACTCATCATGTTCCCACCGCTAGTGCTAACCTCGGGACAACGCGTTTATTACTCGAGCATGCAATCTTGTCAACTAACTAGATGATGTTGATTTGTTTGGTGTTTGTGTGCTACACGTTGTACAGAAACCCTGCACTCATCATGTTCCCACCGCTAGTGCTAACCTCGGGACAACGCGTTTATTACTCGAGCATGCAATCTTGTCAACTAACTAGATGATGTTGATTTGTTTGGTGTTTGTGTGCTACACGTTGTACAGAAACCCTGCACTCATCATGTTCCCACCGCTAGTGCTAACCTCGGGACAACGCGTTTATTACTCGAGCATGCAATCTTGTCAACTAACTAGATGATGTTGATTTGTTTGGTGTTTGTGTGCTACACGTTGTACAGAAACCCTGCACTCATCATGTTCCCACCGCTAGTGCTAACCTCGGGACAACGCGTTTATTACTCGAGCATGCAATCTTGTCAACTAACTAGATGATGTTGATTTGTTTGGTGTTTGTGTGCTACACGTTGTACAGAAACCCTGCACTCATCATGTTCCCACCGCTAGTGCTAACCTCGGGACAACGCGTTTATTACTCGAGCATGCAATCTTGTCAACTAACTAGATGATGTTGATTTGTTTGGTGTTTGTGTGCTACACGTTGTACAGAAACCCTGCACTCATCATGTTCCCACCGCTAGTGCTAACCTCGGGACAACGCGTTTATTACTCGAGCATGCAATCTTGTCAACTAACTAGATGATGTTGATTTGTTTGGTGTTTGTGTGCTACACGTTGTACAGAAACCCTGCACTCATCATGTTCCCACCGCTAGTGCTAACCTCGGGACAACGCGTTTATTACTCGAGCATGCAATCTTGTCAACTAACTAGATGATGTTGATTTGTTTGGTGTTTGTGTGCTACACGTTGTACAGAAACCCTGCACTCATCATGTTCCCACCGCTAGTGCTAACCTCGGGACAACGCGTTTATTACTCGAGCATGCAATCTTGTCAACTAACTAGATGATGTTGATTTGAAAGCAGTGACCGCAGCGTGAAGGCGACCTACTTAAGATGAGACTACTTAAAAACTACTCTTAACGATTATCTTTTAGTGTCCTACGTTTGATAATTTGTAATTTTTGTTTCCCCCTCTTCCTTTAACTAAATCATCCATGAAGGTTTCTCTTTCGTTTTCTTTTTATTTTAATTGAACAATTACCAAATTGTTTTTGCTTACACTACATTAGAAAACTTTCAGGTGACTGACTGATCATTCTCTATTACTTTGTTTAAAATGTATTCTAGCTGCAAGTTTTCCTAAAAGTTATAAATACGAAAATGGAACATAGTATTGTACACTCACCTAAACAATGATCTGTTTCAAAATTAATTTTACAAGTAACAAAACAAACATGGATACACTACACTTAGTCCTTAAAGGACCTAGGAATTTTGTGAAAACCACATCCTTGACATACGAAGGACCTCCCGTTTTTGTAAGTTCATTTTGAAAGCCCGATTTTTGAAATGGAAAAGTTATCATTTAACAGGACTGTCTCATTATTTTTCGACAAATTTTTGTATCACTAGTATTATTATATATTGTTTGTATAACTATAATATTAGTTTTTGGAAAATCTTTTACTAATTTGGCTGATTCTCTTTTGATGATAGTTCCATGATTTGGTTAACCCCCACAAAAAAAGGATAATAAACGAAATATGTGTATCTGTGTGTCTGTCTACGATATTGTTGCGGAGCTTTATCTAAATGAATTGTGAGTGTTCTCAGCCATGTTTGACGAAAATTGGTTCAGCCGTATTTAGCATAGTTTCTCCCATCAGTCGGTATTTATGAATTTCGAAGTTTTATATTTGCCTAACTCCTGGCTCATATTTCAGATACAAGCTTTTTTTAAAGTAGGCTACCGCAAGAAACAAACAAATCCAAACAACTTCGTATAGCAGAGAGACTGTAGCAGCAGGAGCATAGAGGGCAGTTTTGTTGTATCAGAAGTTTCGTAATATGAGTGAACAGTCTACACTTTTGATTATCCGATCCTACTGACAAACCCTGTATGGATTTCAGCGCTGTCCTTTGGTATTCACTTAAAATCCTCAAAAATACCCACTTTGGAATAAAATACTAGTTTTTCTGGTATAATCTGGGACCCTGAACTTGCCGAGGTCGGATATGAAGAGAAGGAAATAGAAGGAAACATTACGGCTGGCATAACTTCTTTCTGTGTTGGTAAAAGAGGAGACGTTTTGTAGCTCACTGATATGTCACAACATCCCATGTCGTACATCTCCATGGCGGAAGACCCCAGAATTGTAAGAAGTATGAAAAGATTCACATATTAATTTCGACTTAAAGTTTTTATTTCTTCTTCATCAATATACTTAATGTATAACACTAATAAATATTTTAAACAATAAGTTTGAAAAGTAGCTATATGAGCCACCAGGAAACCCGACATTGGAAGTTGTTTACAACGAGTGACCCTGTCATGGACGACTCAAGTCCCGAGTTCTCTCTTGAACGGAGTGGTGTACGGAGCACATTCTCATTTAAATCTACTACGATTCCTTCTTAAGTGTTGGAACAAAAATTCTATAATTCGTTTTAAATGAACAGCTTTCATATACTTTCAATACTTTTCATACTAAAACAAAGTTTAAAAATTTGTAGCTTTTAAAAAATGTTGCACAAATAATTATAATAATACACTCGTGCTGTAAGCGCTGTAAAAATAAAATAAATTATTTAAAAAATGTTATTGGTGTTATATACAATCAAGTCCATCTGCGCTTAACCAGTTCAAAAACAATAGCGCTTGTAACTACGTTTAAAAACACGTAGTATATAATCTCGGTCCTCCGCGCCCTTTTCACTAGACTAATAAGAAATCAAACCAGCTCTCATATTAAAATTAAACACTAAATAGATGTTGCATTGGTCAAACAAAAAATAAAACTGTAACCATGTCTTTGCATTCATATTAGTAGGTTTCTTGAAAACGATTATATTTTTTATCTTATACAGACATATTCAGATGATAAAATCATCTGATTTTTATTTCAGCAAAACGTTAAGTGCACCTGACAGATTTCAGTAGAAATATTAAAAAATGGGAACTGGACTTAATCTTTCACCGTACTGTAAGAAAGACAAGAATGCACACCGCTCTGCGCGCCACGCGACATGGAAAAAATTTAATGAAAGTAGATCTGAAAGTGGTTAGCCGGTCGTGCCTTCGATTGTACATAACAAGACAAAAGCTATATTTTTTTAGCATTAATTGAGCCGCTGGGTTGGTAAAATTAACAAAGAGTGGCTTTAAATTTTAAACGTACCTAGTGCCATCAATTAACAATAAAGTTGTTAGATTCAAGCACTCTCACAAATTGGACATTTGAGTTGGAATTCAGGAGTTTAATGGTTCCGAGTGGCACCTATAAACCAACAATATATTATGTTCTGACAAATTTAGGAAACGTAAACTGATACCTGCAAATAAGATTACGTTCACGAACTTTGCACATCTGAGTCTAATTATATAATAATAAATCCCCACACAAATATGAGTACACCACTATTGATGACCATTCAGTGAACTGGGGGTATCCAGAATAACCACCTATATAAAAATACAAAAAACCATGACCTGAGAACAAGTTCAAGTACTTATCACATCAATGAATGCCCCGACCAGGACTCGAAACAAAACCATCAAAGCCTCGGAAAATGTGTTCATCAAGCGCAATAACATTTTTCATTTTCCGGAGGGTAAATCTGATAGTATAAGAAATTTATGGAAAAAGGCGAAGTCCGCGTAAGTGAAGCCATTTATATACTTCGCTGGCCTCCACCGGGCTCCCGGAACGTGGCTATGATTCAATTTGTTTCTGCAGTCGAACGTGGCAAGACTGCGCGAGACAAACATAAATGCCTAGTGCGTTACTACGGAATGGCACGGTGGGTACCCAGAGACTACGCGTGAGCGCGACAGTACTGCTTGTAACTGTATTGACTCAGTGCGGCATCCGGACGACATCGTAGCTACGTACTCTCTTCAGGGGTGAGTGTTACTAACGTGGGACCTTAAGGATAAAATATTTCGATCTAATATAAAATCGGGAAGGTGCATGTTTAGGTAAAATTGTCAACTTATCTGTTTGGGACATTTGTCTGATTTTTCAAACTTAAATAAATTGTCTCATACACTTAAAAACCGCCAATTAATATAAGGTTTGCGACCCCTCTGGCAATCAAGAAGTCATATAAAACTTTGATACTCCGACAATATTCGCGCACTTGTGAAGATAAGAAACGAAAATAAGTGAGTCACCAAAATTACAATAAACAGTTTCAATCTAACCGAGCAAACGGCCGACAAACGGTATAACAGTTGAATTGTGCTCATTTTTATAACAATATATATATATGACGCAACATTTTACTGTCAGCATTTTTTGCTTCACCCTGCGCTGCGTCACTCGCGTATCTCTTTTGTCCCTCCACTTTATATCTCCGCAATAACGCGCCGGCCGTTTGTCTCGCGCGTAGGCACGCCGGATATGCGTCTAAATATATTCGTTAAATCAAACAGGGTTGCGCAAGCAGATTGAAAGTCTTTTCCTACAAATTAGTTAGAAAGTCCCTACTAATAAGATTAGAGCGAGGATTTTTCGGTCGATGTTTTTGTGGCTTTTCTGCTATTTACTATTGTATTGATGACGTAAGTGTTGGAGTGATCTGCGTGATAAAAGTGTAGTCGTAGATATAACATCTACGAATAAGGTGTAATTTATTTTAACAGTAGTTATTGAAAAAAATGAACAAAATAATCAATCCGATCGTTTCATTTTGATATAATTCATAGTAATCACATAATTGTATAGAGTGACGTATAGGAACGCGGTAGTTGAAATACTTGTACTATAAAAATATAAGAACAGAAATCGACCCCTACTGATTTCCATGATACCACTTGGCTTACGCAATCAGTTGTGTGAAATAATTGTATAAAAGATAGGGATTCCCTAACGAAGGCTTTCAAATTTCAGAGGTCTTAAAGGTTTATATTTATAGATTTTGAGGTAGACGCTTATACATCTATATGTCTACTGCTTATATAAGAATGTTTCAAGCTGTTTTTCATCGTAACGAAAATACGTTAGAAAACTACTTTCGAAAAATAAATGTTGAGAAATGTGTTTGTTAACAAACGTTGACGAAATAATAGCAACTTTGGCCTTCGAAGCCGAAACTTCCACATTGACGTGTTGTACTGGCGTTGGCGCGCGGGAAACGAATACCTCATGTAATCACTTAGGAGGTCACTTTTTGACACAGGCCTGTTTGTGTTTGTGGCTGCGAGGTTTGTGGAACTCGCAGTTGATCCTGATGAAGCTCGTTGTACTAGCGTTGGCGCGCGGGAAACGAATAGCTCATGTTATCACTGAGGAGGTCACTTTTTGACACAGGCCTGTTTGTGTTTGTGGCTGCGAGGTTTGTGGAACTCGCAGTTGATCCTGATGAAGCTCGTTGTACTGGCGTTGGCGCGCGGGAAACGAATAGCTCATGTTATCACTTACGAGGTCACTTTTTGACACAGGCCTGTTTGTGTTTGTGGCTGCGAGGTTTGTGGAACTCGCAGTTGATCCTGATGAAGCTCGTTGTACTGGCGTTGGCGCGCGGGAAACGAATAGCTCATGTTATCACTGAGGAGGTCACTTTTTGACACAGGCCTGTTTGTGTTTGTGGCTGCGAGGTTTGTGGAACTCGCAGTTGATCCTGATGAAGCTCGTTGTACTAGCGTTGGCGCGCGGGAAACGAATAGCTCATGTTATCACTTACGAGGTCACTTTTTGACACAGGCCTGTTTGTGTTTGTGGCTGCGAGGTTTGTGGAACTCGCAGTTGATCCTGATGAAGCTCGTTGTACTGGCGTTGGCGCGCGGGAAACGAATAGCTCATGTTATCACTGAGGAGGTCACTTTTTGACACAGGCCTGTTTGTGTTTGTGGCTGCGAGGTTTGTGGAACTCGCAGTTGATCCTGATGAAGCTCGTTGTACTAGCGTTGGCGCGCGGGAAACGAATAGCTCATGTTATCACTTACGAGGTCACTTTTTGACACAGGCCTGTTTGTGTTTGTGGCTGCGAGGTTTGTGGAACTCGCAGTTGATCCTGATGAAGCTCGTTGTACTGGCGTTGGCGCGCGGGAAACGAATAGCTCATGTTATCACTTACGAGGTCACTTTTTGACACAGGCCTGTTTGTGTTTGTGGCTGCGAGGTTTATGGAACTCGCAGTTGATCCTGATGAAGCTCGTTGTACTGGCGTTGGCGCGCGGGAAACGAATAGCCCATGTTATCACTTACGAGGTCACTTTTTGACACAGGCCTGTTTGTGTTTGTGGCTGCGAGGTTTGTGGAACTCGCAGTTGATCCTGATCAAGCTCGTTGTACTGGCGTTGGCGCGCGGGAAACGAATAGCTCATGTTATCACTGAGGAGGTCACTTTTTGACACAGGCCTGTTTGTGTTTGTGGCTGCGAGGTTTGTGGAACTCGCAGTTGATCCTGATGAAGCTCGTTGTACTGGCGTTGGCGCGCGGGAAACGAATAGCTCATGTTATCACTTACGAGGTCACTTTTTGACACAGGCCTGTTTGTGTTTGTGGCTGCGAGGTTTGTGGAACTCGCAGTTGATCCTGATGAAGCTCGTTGTACTGGCGTTGGCGCGCGGGAAACGAATAGCTCATGTTATCACTGAGGAGGTCACTTTTTGACACAGGCCTGTTTGTGTTTGTGGCTGCGAGGTTTGTGGAACTCGCAGTTGATCCTGATGAAGCTCGTTGTACTAGCGTTGGCGCGCGGGAAACGAATAGCTCATGTTATCACTTACGAGGTCACTTTTTGACACAGGCCTGTTTGTGTTTGTGGCTGCGAGGTTTGTGGAACTCGCAGTTGATCCTGATGAAGCTCGTTGTACTAGCGTTGGCGCGCGGGAAACGAATAGCTCATGTTATCACTTACGAGGTCACTTTTTGACACAGGCCTGTTTGTGTTTGTGGCTGCGAGGTTTGTGGAACTCGCAGTTGATCCTGATGAAGCTCGTTGTACTAGCGTTGGCGCGCGGGAAACGAATAGCTCATGTTTTCACTGAGGAGGTCACTTTTTGACACAGGCCTGTTTGTGTTTGTGGCTGCGAGGTTTGTGGAACTCGCAGTTGATCCTGATGAAGCTCGTTGAGCTGGCGGCGGAGGAAGACACAATAAACAGTTTCATGCGACATCATGAACAGACATGCGAGGCTCACGATATAGACACGCTAACGAAACTTGAATCCAAGCCCTGTCACAAAGTGGAAACGAATTTTGAACTCATGTCATCATATTTTTTTGTTTGTAAGGTGGTGTTTATTCAGTAATTTCGAATTTCTATTTGATAACAATTAAAAGTTCAGACATAGCATTGTGTAGTACCTACTCGTCTTCACAATAGGTTGTTTGGAGGGCTCATTTTATTAATGATCGAGGATCGTATTTGGCTCAACCGAAGAACTCGCAATATAGGCGTTGAGCTGTGCTCTTTTGATTGTATATCCCGTGACAGCTAGCATATCCAGCGGAGCTTTCAATAGCGGGAAAATTGTATCTCTTTATTATATACTTACTTAATGGCCATCTCAGTTTATAGATGGAAAGAATTGTAAAAAATAACGGGAAAAAAAACAGAGGAATCAGAAATTGAGAGTTGCGTCTCGTTATACCTCGGAGGGGAAGTATTATTTAGATGTTAACTTCTACTTCATTTCATCTACAAATGGTTTCGACAGTGGCGTACAGAAGTTGTCCGACTTCTTAACACCGTGCTTATCGTTTCAGCGGTTAGCGAGACTGCTTTGTATGCGGCATTTCCGGTTTAAATTAAAACGTTGTATCTAACATTAATTTTGCATGTTCAGTAGCGCTTAAATACTGCTTAATCTCGAGGGTAATAGGTGGGCCGCGAGCAGGCACTCAATGTGTTTGTTTCACATCAATTATAGCTTTATAAGTGTGGCGTATCTCACGGGCTGAAAGTTTTGATCAAACAACTTCTTAGTTGGTTCTTACCGATTAACCAAACATGCCAACACATCCTAAGAATTACTCATAACATAAAAAGTTACAGAATACAGATTGACCATGCAGTGTTGCTCGCTCCGTCTCACTCGCACACTGCTATAACTCTTACCCACTTCGTGTCTGCGCAATAAAGCAGTAGCCATTTATCCCACGAACAAAAATACGAGACGTCGACGAAGGCGTCTGAAAAAACAAATTGAATCACAAGGAGGCTTGCAAGGTTCTCAAGAGGCTGGCAGAGTATATAAATGACTTCACTAACGCGGATCGGAAAGGCCGCACCGCTAACCCGAGAATCCCTTTTTATCCAATATTTTTGGAAAATAAATTTTCCCTTAGAAAATGATAAATGTTCTAGCGATTGGCACCGGGAACAGATTTACCGACGTTTACTTGATTTTATTTTATGGCTTTTCATATTGAATGTACGTGTGAGTAATCCCATTCACAGGACGAGTGGTACAAAATAAGGTTAGTCGCAAGCCTTCCGCGACGCCGCTGGTGCCCGGCCGGCGCTATAATCTCTGGTTGGCAGGTTAGCCGCGGTCATGACATTTTCTTGGTACTGTTCCTTGTATTACGGTAACGCTACTTGTAGTGACTGTTCTTCATAACATTTATTTAGGTCGAGACTGCCTCTGTATAATTTACTGTAAAATTTTAACTGTAATGAGCCGATTTATGTGCATATAGTGTTAAGACATACACTTTTTTATATTCAATCCTAAAGACAATAAACGAGTTCTAAAATAATTAAAATCTTCTTAGGGTAAGTATATATACCTTTCAGATCTAGACTGTTTAAATATAACACTGTGTAGCATGCAAAAACAATATCCTCAATAGGAAACTCACCAGCGACCGCCCCGGACGACTGCACTCGGCTCTGGAATTGCCTTTGATCCACTAACTTTACTGTAACTGTATATTAGCTACGATTATACCCTACAGGTGGTTTGTTAAACCACCACACAGACCACAACAGTCTTTAACTGACTTCTACACGACAACTACCTCCCTGTGCAATGTCATATTTATGAGCTAAGTCGTTTTTGAGAAATCTTGACAAGTCAATGACTATGTATCTTTTAGCTATTGTACATAAACACAATTATTCCTTAAATCAAATACAAACCCGCAACTGTTGGCACTGTTGTAGTTCAGGACAAGCAACTTGCAGCTAATAATTGCAAAGCTCAAACTACTTACTCGACCTGTTCAGCTGTCGGTGCTCGAGTATGTACCATCCACTACGCACCGGGAGTTTCAAAGTTCTGTGGAGGCGAATAAAAGGAAGAACCTAATTATAGCTTACTTTATATGAAAGAAACAAATAAACTTAACAAGAGAAACATAATTTGCCTAACACTACTTGGTAATTATTTTAATACTAAAATAACCAACGCCATTACTTGATAACGCTCTGTGACTATAACATATCCCTTCAATTAGCGTACAAAGCTTGCCTTGCCCAGGCGCTGCAGCACCTCCGTCGAGCCACGTGGGCACTAATCGAGTCCTGTAGTTGTATCGCATCGTTCTAAAAGCTTTTATTACTGGCACTGAGTTTGTTAACGAACATGGAAAGCTCTTTTAATATTATGAAGTTCGCTAGGTGTATGATCCCCGTGAGGGCTTCGCATGGGTAACAGAACACATACACGTTGTAGTGTTGCATCAGAACGTTGTTTGAGCAAGTAGATTATATATATATATATATATATTAAGTAGTATATTAAGAGCAAGTAGATTATAATATAATTATTTTATGATTATTTTTCCTACTTGGAATGTTTTCAAAAGTATTTATTTGTTGTTTATTTACTGCAAGTGTTTGAAAACGTAAAAAAATCGCTACACATTTAAAAAACAACTTAATACTAATTTACTTACGTTCACAACTATCCATTTTAATTTAAATAAATAAGTACCAACCTCTTCAACTAAAGACCACACAAACCAAAAATGCACCTTAAACTGTAAAGTATGTCACTACGTAAAGCAAACCCAACACAACTGTACCTGCCGTGAAACCCTCGATCAGACACCACGTCTCTGTACAGGATCAAAGACCTAAGTACCTAATTTAGCACTTAATATAACACAGGTAACACTGAAAAATAAAACAACGGCAATTAATTAAATTTAATCACAAATGAAGGCCCTGACGGCAGGTAGGCCGCTTGGCTTGTACTCGTGCAGCCACAGTGGCCAAATTATTTTGTCTTTTGTAGTTTGCAACAGTAACTCCAACTTTCCGCATCACAACCTACAAATAAAACTGTTGAATATTATTAGATAGATTTGAGTAGGTGAATTTATGTTACAGAGTGATATTAGTGATAACTATCAATGTACGATTTTACATTGTATGCTGTAAGGGCAATTATGATGAGCTTGAAATGATTCAGGTAACTAAGGTATTTAATTGGAAGATGATTAATATCGTACCCGTTTTAATTGCTTTGCAACTACCACGTTATATGTGAGTATTTTTTTAACATTAAAATAGGTATAAGTATACCTAAGTTAAATCTTTTCTTAAGTTTTCACGATACATACTTTAAATAAAACACTTTTTACCGGATATTATCGCGTATATTTTAGTTAATTTTAAAAATTATTATTTCGACGTTTCGGCATCTTTGCAGTTGCAAGATGCGTATATTTTAGTTGCATTAACTAAAATATACGCGATAATATCCGGTAAAAAGTGTTTTATTTATACCTAAGTTACTCGTAAAAGATAGACACATGCCATCGCGGAGTTTTCTGTAGACCTATAAAAGAGGAACTATTTCAACATATATTATTTTGAACACCTCAAAGGGCGTTTCGATAGAAGTTCCTAATCAACAATTTTTTTTGATATTAGAATTGGGTAGATGACACCATTTAAAAATGCAAGTTTTAAAAATTTATTTATAAAATATTAGTTATTTTGACAGGTACAATGTTTTGAAAAATATAGTTTTGAATTTAATATCGAAATAATATAGATTTGAAAACTTAAAAAAAGAAGCAAAAACGGCCTGTTTGGTGTGGAGGTAAGTAGCCTTGCCTTCCATGCCAGAGGTCCCGGGTTCGAATCCTGGTAGGGGCAGTTGTTTTATCATATTTGCTTTCTAGTCATGGATGTGTAAGTATGTTTATTTAAGTTTATTTCTAATATTTATAAATAAAAAAAAAATCTATGTGTGTTTATATATTTCTTAAGTTTATTTATCCGTTATCTAGTATCCATAACACAAGTTCTTTAATGATACTTAATTTGGGCTAGATAATGTGGTGTGATTGTTAGAAATAAAAAATATTTAAATATTTAAAAACTTATTATAGTATATGTTAAATTTTTAAATATCATTAGCTTACTGACATTAAATATAACAATTTTTACTATGACAGTATGCATGTAAACGCATTATCTACGTAGCTATTATATATTTTATCCAAACGCCCATACAATTTTAGTATGATTCACAAGTCGTGACGTCACAGCTCAGTACCGTTTTGTATGGAGCGTTTTTCGGCGACACGCAGCGGCTCCTCGAACACATCGCTGTATCTAGAAAATTATTGATTGTAAACATACTGTTACTTTTGCAATATTTATTTACTGTTGATAAACTATTTAATAATGAAATAAAAAAAAATTTGTTATGTACCCATTTATAAACATACACTTGTATCACTATGTCCATTAGTGAAAACCGTAAGAAAATCCGTATAGTAATCTCTGTGGTTATCGCGTTCAGACAGACAGACAGACGCAGCCGAGAGACTTTGTTTTTTAATACGAGTGTATATTGATTTTCAGGTATTTTGGATTGGCAGCAGAGTATTTAAATCCTTAAAATTATTGTCTGCGCTAAATATTGCCAAAGGTTTTCAAACTCCACCTGAATTGGCAAGGGGATTATCATTTTGTGTAATGTAATAAATTTCTTGCGATAACTATCGTTAAAGCGAGAGTTGACGCTAAAATTTGATAGAATCTACCCCTGTGAACGACTCCAGGGATGACCTCTATATTCATATCATCCTATAAATATGTTATGTAAACATATTGGATTGAAGACGGATGACGCACTGCGTAGCTGGGATTTAAAACTGCATTGAAATTATTAACTTGTGGCCACCCTTGGCTTTTAGGTTTTAAAACTGAGTTTTCCGCCAATACAACCAATGCTAACATAATCAATGAATTTAAATGTCGATTTTTCATCCAGTTATTTCTTGCAGTTTGGATTTAATTTTTATAAAACATCGTTTCTACCACGACTGCGCGACGCAAAGAAGTGGTAATGTGTTTGTCAGTCTATGTATGGGGCGATTTTAATTATGAAATGAAATGAAATATTTATTTCTCAACATTGACAATTACTTGTTCTTATTGATGTCAAATAAAACATGACTCTACCACCAGTTCGAAAAAACCTTCGTGAAGAAGAACTGGCAAGAAACTTCACGGGTATATATTTTTCAAAACAAATTTACAGAGTCTCTTTATGTCTATACAAAGTTATTCTTATCTGCATCTGTTAGCTCGGCAAGTCTCCCTCCCCCCAAGTATCCAATCGACGAACACCCTCAAACGGCACCCGTTCACGAGTTAACGCGGGATCCAGCCGTCGCGTTCCTCAACCATATTAGAGGAAAGTGAGCGACCCGTCACCCGACGCTACCATAAGAAGACGTACTTTAGTGACGATGACGCTTTAGATATTCATCGGGACGATTTTGTTACAAATACGAGTACAATCCTGTTAATGAGGGGATTTATCATTAAAATAATCGAATACATTATAATATGCTTTTGCACACAACTTCTGCTTTATAGTTTCTTTGAATTTGTCAATAAGAAGACCTTGTATATCCTCAGGAACCTTATTATAAAAGCGTATACATTGACCCATGAATGAGTAAGTGACTTTATGAAGCCTACTATTATGACCTGCCAGCATTTTTTTTCCTCTTGTGTTAACAATGTGCAGATCTTTTTTTCTTTTGAACAAGGATATGTTCTTTTTTACATATATTAAATTTTCTAAAACATATTGTGAATGGAAAGAAAGAATATATTTCCTTAAATTTACTTCTAAGTGACACCCTTGGACTGAGCTGATATATTGCGCGAACAGCCCTTTTCTGCAGACCAAATATAGTATCGATGTCGGCAGCACTCTTCCACAACAGAATGCCATGTCATGAGGCTGTGGAAGTTACTGAAATAGACTAAACGAGCAGTTGTTTCATTTGAAAATTGTCTCATTTTTTTAACAGCATATACGACAGAGCCAAGCCTTTTCGCTAAACCATCAAGATGCGGCCCCACTGGAGTTTGGCGTCTAAGGTTATGCCCAGAAATACAGTTGAGTTTACAGGAGTCAGTTCCTGGCTCTTAACTACAATGTTTGTGTTTACCTGTTTGACATTTGGCAATGTAAACTTAACACATTTAGTTTTTTTTTTTCATTGAGGAGTAAATTATTAGCTGACAACCACTTTTCTGTGTTGGAGATGCATTGGTTTACTGCTCGATAGTCAGTTTCTGGTCTTTTGATTTTAAATAAGAAGGAAGTATTGTCAGCAAACAGTATGACCTCGCATTGATTCTTAACGACTGCTGGCGGATCATTGATATATACTAAAAATAGGAAAGGACCAAGAACTGAGCCCTGGGGCACACCTATTGTCACTGCCGATCCTGATAATTTTTCTCCATTTATTGCAACTTTCTGTTTTCTATTAGAAATATATGATTTAATCAAGGCAAGCGCTTGGTTTTTATGCCGTTATGTTGCAGTTTTATGAGTAGAGTATTATGATCCACACAGTCGAACGCCTTGAACAAGTTACAAAAGACACCATTAGCATCACACGACTCCTCCCAGGCGCTGAATACGTGTTTGAACACCGGCATCGGTTGTGGATTGACCCCGCGTGAAACCAAATTACTTAAAATTCATTAAAATATTTCATTTCATTTCATGTATGGGGCGATTTTAATTATTCTTACGTAAATCGATTTGTTGTTATTCCGGAAACGTCACTAACGATTTCAGATAAAAAAAACTTTATTGCAGCAACTTAGCGCTGTATCGTGAAAAGAAAAAAAGAAAAGTCGACTTACTATGTTAAGTGGTGTATTATTGAGTAAGTATTTGGAAATCATATTAGGTTTCTCTTATCATATTTTATTTCAAATAACCATTCATAATAAATAAAAGGGGGAATCGCTCACTCACTTTTCACAAAACTATACAGCCTACGATTTTAAAATCGCAAGGTGGTTCCGATTAACACGTTGGCGCTCACTATTGGTGTTACCACACCAATCGATCGACGTCGACTGTTCCATTCTACCATCGATCGACGTCCATCGATTGGTGTGATAACACCCTAAAGACGGATTTTGAAGAAATTTACCTCTAAGAGGTTATACGAGGGGTTCAAAGTTGCTTTTTCATACAAAACTCGCCTAATTATTACGATGTCTCAGGGTTCCGCTTTTTTTTTGTTTTCGAAATGGACAGCTTATTTATGGCCCTATGGGCCTTTTAAATTTCACCGGACTTTGTAGCTTAGCGCTGACGGCGCTTAACTGGAACTTAAACTACTCCTACATACGATACGCCTAAGGGCACCCGAGAGGGTACGGACCTCGGCTCAGGAAGTCGTATATTGAAACTACCACTGGTTCGGAAGGATCATCTACTGCCAAAGAACCTGCAAGAAACTCAGTAGGAATGCGTACGACGCGTTAGCCTGGCCCACCGGTGGGTTAGGCGATTTGAATGCCGAATTGTCCTATTTCAAACTGGAACACCGGCGTTCCTTGTTGTAATATCATCGTCGGGATCTGTTAAGACGTTACGTGGACGCCTATAACGAACCGCCGCGTCTGGGTTGGCTGTGTATTCAGATGACTTATTGACCAGCGGGTTGGTATGGTGGGGAGCATTATCGAAGTGGCGTCTAGACGCCAACTTCATGAATGCGGCAATGGTGACGGGTTCTGCTGAATTGGCAGCTCTAAAAGAGTAATAGGGTGGCCCAAACATTGTTTAATATTACGTTAGATTTCATTACCCTTTCGACTTACAGGCAGTGCTTGTTGGCATAACTGGTAAAGGGAATGCACTCAAAATTTATCATTGGTTTCTGTTAGAGCTAGGGTCCAAATCCTGCCTAGATACATCTTATGTGAAAAGTTTTTAAGTTGCTTTTTTTTCAGTGTTTTCTGAAAATTTATGTATTTATAGAATTTTGAATAGTACCAGTTAATTACATGTTAATACAGAAATAAAATACTAAATGTAAAATTCTATATTATGACTACAAGCTCTACCACAAGATGAATCTATCTAATGATATAGTCGCTTATATCTGAACTGTTTCGCACTGCTTTTATAGCTTAGCATTTATACATATGAATTTTTTTACTATTATTAATTTTCAGATTTGATTAGTTTGACAGTTATGATATGTTTGTTTTATAAAAGGAAACTCATTGAGCTTGTAAATTAAAACATGTAGGAGATAGTTTGTGAATATTTTCTGTGTGTCTTTGGTTTCAATCGCTCACTTAATATGAATTAAAGGCGAAACCTTTAAGAGCAATCTTATAATACTTTGTGTCATACTATTTAATCGATACAATCTTGCTGGTAAAAAAACGGACTCTTTACTTCAAATTCTCTTTGGCACATTTTTATATATCATCAGTGTATTTTTTTTTTTTATTATAAAAAATTCTCTTGAGTTTTACTGACGGCCCTGGCTGGAGCGTTAGTGGGAGGGATGGCGGTGCTATAAATAAACTCTTTGCTCTAAATAAACGATCACATTCTCGCTCCGATCGCCGCCCGGTACGGACGTGCAAGACCCCGTCCTCCGTTGCTCGGTCCCTTCCCAATATTCCGTGGCGCTCAGTCTACTGACGTCACAGTTTAGCGTGTTGGTTCCGTGCTACGGTTTTCAAGGTTTTTCTACTCCCTCTGAGTGCTATCGAAGTGTGATTTTTCTTTGTGACTAAGCCCCTTAGTCTTCAAAGTGCTGTGCTAAGTTGTGTTGTGCTTGTGCTGAGTGCAGTGTTGTGCCCAGCGTAAGTAGTCTGGTTTCAGTTCAAAGGATACTTAACGGCGACAACGAATTTGTACTGATCAAGATCTTTTTTTTATTTATTATTTCCTTCCACTATTTTATATTTTCTCTTCTATTTTCATATTTATTTTTATCATATTTGTGTCTCTTCGTGTACATTTGTCCTTCTTTTTTAGTAAAGGTTGACCCTAACGCGGTCAACTCTTTGCCTGCGCACCCTTTTGTAGGTTTCTAGGTAGCGGCCTTCGGCGAACAACGGTTAGTTTTTAGTTATTTCCCCCAGCCCCCCTACCGCTGGTAGGGAGGTTAGCCGCTAGGGTTCGCTAGGTTTATTTAAGGGAAATCTAGGCATTGTTTAAATACTTATTTATTCATATAATTCCCTCCCTAATGGATTCGCAAAACATTATTAACTTCGCGAAAGCATTCGCGCAGGCGCTCGCTGCGTCCGGCATCCCCATTCCAGACGAGGTCTTCACGCAGGCCTCATTAGCAATTAACGCGACCCCGGCCCCTCAGGCCAAAAACTCCCAGACCCATCAGGTCTTTACCAGCTCTCTCGCGTCTCCCGTTCCATCCGATTTGGACTTTGCGTCGGTCACGTCATCTCACGCGTCGCGGCGTAAGCGTACCGCTCCCGGGTGCGACTCCGATTCCGATTCCGCGTCCGAACCGTCGTTGGGCGCCGCTAGTTTAACCGGCTCTCCTGAGCCCCCATTCACATTGGTCTCTAAACGCTCCATAAGCGCTCAAAGAAAATCGCAGTGCCTTCAACACCCGATACCACCCCGGTGCCTTCAGCACCCGTCCCCGCGCCGCTTATGTCACTCGAAGTGACCGCGTCCAGCCAGTGACGCGCTGCGCTCCCGCCCTACCGAAGCCTCAGCTCCCTCCGCCCATCTTTTTCCGCGAAAAAGCGCGCTGGACCGCGGTTTCTAACTTGTGCAAAGAGCACAAAATTAATTACTTAAAAGCCGCCAACGCTGGCAAATCAATTAAAATTCAGTTCACGACCATCGACGACTTCTGGTCTTTTACTAGGCTTCTATCGATCAAACAAATCGCGTATCACACCTACGCCCTCCCGGAGGAGCGAAAGATTCGCGCAGTACTACGGGGCGTCCCGTTTGAACTCAGTAATGACGACATTCTCGAGGACCTTAAGTCTCAGGGCTTCCCGGCTGAAGCAGTGCACAAGATGCTCTCTAACCGCGGTAGGTGTTTTCCACTAGCTTTAGTTATCCTCAAAAACAATCCCAACTCGAGATAGATCTTCAGAGAGGCTCGCACAATTTGCGGACTTTCGAATATCTCCGTCGAGCGTCCCAACCCTCGCGGCCACCCTGGGCAGTGCCACCGCTGCCAGCTCTATGGCCACGCAGCGGCTAATTGTTCAGCTCCCCCCAGGTGCGTTAAGTGCCTGGACCCTCATATCACCAAGGAGTGTACTCGCACTCCCGAATCCGCGTTAGCCGAGCATCACTCGCTTCTAAGTTCGTTATAAATTTTATTATTATTATTTTTTTGTATAGATTCGTATATAAGCAAATATAATGTCTAGACCCGCAAATCCCGCGACCGGTCGTATCAAACCCAAGGGCTTATCCCTAGTTTCTTTTAACGCTCGTAGTCTCAGCACTAACCTTACTGAGCTCAAACTGTTCCTTCAGAACAACGAGCAAGACTTATTGCTTCTTCAAGAGACGTGGCTCACTCCAAACCGCACCAGGGGATTCGCTGTTCCCAATTACGTGTTCATTCGTAACGATAGGCCCGACGGTTACGGCGGCACAGCTATTTATCACAAAAGAGGTTTCCACTGCACTCCTCTCCCTACCCCTCCTCTCCTTAACATGGAGGGCTCTGTGTGTAGATTGGCTATGACTGGTCATCCGACCGAGGTCATCAAGGCCATTCTCGCCCTCGGCCATTCAGTCATTATGTTTGGAGATTTTAACTCCAAACATACTAACTGGAAGTGCCTATCTACCAACCAAAGCGGAAGAGAACTCCTTAAAATCACTTAGCAACTCGACTTAGACGTCATCTCTCCCGTCACTCCCACTCACTATCCCGGCAACCCTAACTACTCTCCTGACATCCTCAATTTTGCGATCGTTAAACAAATCAACCTCGATCTCAGGTCTATCGAACCGCTCGATGACCTTGGCTCTGATCATCGCCCCGTCTCCCTCGTGCTAGGACCGCCTAACAACCACGTCACTCCTCCAAAGACCTTTACCAATTGGAAAGGTTTTAAAAATACGTTAGTTTCAGCCTTAGAGGCCCCAAACTCTCCGCTCGCGATCTCGCCCGACCAATTAGATAGCCCGGACAAAATAGATTCATTAGTCGACTCCCTCACTGATGCTATCAACTCAGCCATCAGTGTAAAAGAAAAAGTTGCTAAGCGAAATATACCCAATCTACCCTTAGCCGTTAGCAATCTCAATAAAGCTAAGAACGCAGCTCTCCAGAGAGCCAAGAAATATCCCACGCCCGCCTATAGATCAGCTGCGAACAAACTACAACGTAAAGTTAGGTCTCACCTCGCGGAACTTCGAGACGCTCAGTTTAACGATCTCATGGAGAATATCTCCCCGTCCCACCAAGCGTACTATAGTATGGCCCGAGCCTTACGCGTAGACGCCGCCTCTCACTCGTCCCGACGGCACTATTGCCTTTGAAGCCGAAGAGAAAGCCGAATGCTTCGCCAACAGCATAGTGGCACAATGTTCGCCCAGCACGCAACCCGCGGATCCCTCCCACATCCAGGCGGTGGAGGACGAAGTTCTCCACAGAGAATCTCTCCCCATCACCGACGACCACGTCACAGTCTCTAATGATGAAATCTTGCTTCTCATCAAAAGTCAAAATTCCAAAAAGGCTCCGGGTGCGGATGCTATTTCTAACCACGCACTCAAACACCTGCCTCAACAGGTTCTTACCTTGTTAGCCATCATCTTCAATGCCTGCTTAGACCACAGCTACTTTCCAAAAGCCTGGAAAGAAGCGACAGTCATAGGCATTCCCAAGCCGGGCAACCCTCTGAATATCCCGGCTAATCACAGACCCATCAGCCTCCTCAAGGCCATGTCTAAACTTCTCGAAAGAGTCATACTCTCTCGAATGCGGAACCATCTGTTTCCAATGGATGGCGATCCCCTCATCATTCCCCACCAGTTCGGCTTCCGCGCTAAGCACTCCTGCCCTCAGCAAGTCCATCGAATCGTCGAATACATACTCGATGGCTTCTATCCGAAACGTAAGAAAACGATCGCAGTTTTCTTTGACGTAGCCAAGGTTTTCGACAAAGTCTGGCACAGCGGTCTCGTTTATAAACTCTACAAAATAGGCTTACCGGCTCGCCTAGTTAGGATAATCGCGTCGTTTCTCAAAGACCGCACGTTTCGTTTCAAACATGAAGGCACGCTTTCCGCCTCTCGTCCCATAAAGGCTGGAGTCCCTCAAGGCTCAGTCCTCGCCCCTCTGTTGTATACCGTGTACACTAACGACATTCCCATTCCGCCGAAAGACGTCGAACTCGCCCTCTTTGCCGACGACACCGCCCTTTACACCAAAGGCCAAAGTGTCCCGGGTCTCATCACCAGACTCCAAAAGGCTGTAGACGCCCTCGGTGCATGGTTTCAAAAATGGCGTATCGATGTGAACCCAGACCAGAGTTCTGCGGTTTACTTCGACTGCGAACAACGTCATGTCGCTGACAATCTGCACATTCGAATGTTAGGTACTCCCATCTACTGGAAGCGCACTACGAAATACTTAGGCGTCACCCTAGACCAGACGCTTTCTTTCAAACCACACGTCGATAGAGTAACGAAACTCGCCCGTTTTTACTTAGGCCGCTTATATAGTATGTTAGGTAGAAAAAGTAAAATGTCGTTCAGAAACAAACGTACGCTTTATAAGGTCTGCGTTAGACCAGTCATGACATATGCCTCGCCAGTCTTTGCCCATGCCAACCCTCCGTCCTGCAAATACTGCAGGTAGTTCAAAATCTCTTCTGCCGCAGGGCCACAGACGCACCGTGGTACGTGCGTAACGCGGACCTGCACAGAGATCTTGAACTACCTACAGTGCAACAGCACCTCAAAACACTCTCGGAATCGTTCTTCAAACGCGCCGAATCCCATCCCAATCCTCTAGTTCGAGATTCAGTCTCATATACTGCTCCTGTCTTAGACTCGAAATTCAAAGTCACTAGACCGAGAAACGTGCACACGAACGTAGCGACGCAGCTGACGCTAGATCTCTTAGCCCTTCAGGCCGCAAATTCTAATTCTAACGTAAATTCTAATTCTAACGTAAATCCGAATTAATGCAATTTTATTTTTCAATTTTTAATGTTGTTAATTATTTACTTTTCATTTTGAGCACCTTCAGTGCTATGTATTCACCTTCAGTGCTTTGAGCACCTTCAGTGCTATGTAAATCCCAGCGGGTGACCCCTTCTGGGCCCCGCTAGCGCGGCCTCTTTCTCCAATTGGCCGTCGCTCAGATGAAGGCTGAGTAGCAAAAAAATTGCACGAGCCGACAGGGGTTTTTTAGTGGGTATGGTTCTGGTAGGCGTCGGGGCGAGTCCCACATAACTTCGATCGCGCGCACGGAGTATGCGTCAGAGCATTTTTTATCCTCCTGCCCTTCCCGTGGAGGGGAACAAAAAAAAATAAACGATTGGCCGTCGCTTTAGATGAAAGCTGTGAGGCAAATGATTGCCAGAGTCATTCAGGGATTTTTTTAGTGGGTAGAAGCTCTGGTAGGCTCGGAGCGAGTCCCACATAACCTAAATCGCGCGCGGCTTGTATGCGTCAGAGCATTTGTTAGATCCTCCTGCCCTCCCTGCGGAGGGGAACAAAAAAAACAAGAAGTCATTGCATAACAATTATCACGTATAAGCTATGTCAATGTATATAATCGTTTATTCAATTCACTAAGTGGTGTTTTCTTCAGTCAGAGGAAGTTAACACAACATTATTCAACACAACACTAAACTTGTTCAGTACGGTTCAGTGAGTAGGATAACCGTCGAATCTTGGAATAAATACCGCGCGCTTCATGCGTGTGTGAGTTCAATTAGCGATGTTAGTTAATTAATATTATCATTCTGAAACACAAAATCTTTTAGTTTTTGTAATAACTTACTTTACATTAGATCACGTCAATACTGTACGTACTGAGGCATCCAGCCTCTTTATGTCGCTGCCACCTTAGTAAGATTCGACTTTGAATAAAATAAATACCACATTCCCCGACATTAACACAAAACAATGTCAGTCGTTTTACGGACCGTTCCGGTGTCCGGTCGACGCGTATAGATATATTATAAAATGAATTAATAAATATCAAGTACATAACAAATAACAATTCTTTTTATCATTACAGCCACTCCCCTTCACCCTTTACAGTACTTTGAGGTTTTAGGGAAGCCGTACGGAATTCTTGCTAGAGGTTATAATGTGATTCGTGAAATTAGCCTATTCTGTTGATATATTTATTAACATGTACCTCGCACGCACAAGACACGCCGTGTTGGCTTCCGCTGTTGGGTTGCCTCGAGATGTCTATATTTTAGGGAGGTACGAGTATTAAGGGTCCGCAACACAACCTCATAACTTGTGGGTGAGAGAACTGCGCCTTGAAACAGAAGTTTCTTACTTAGTTTTATTTTTAAATAATAATATATTTTCTTTTTTACGACTGAAATAAGAAAAATTTGAATAGTCTGATATAACTTTTATTTTGTAGTCTACCTAAGACCACGGTAAAGTTATAAATAAATAAAACAAATTCATTAATGAATAAATAAAATATCCTTTACTTGGAAAAACTGACACGCACGAGTTTAACGTAGTACCTACTCGATGAGATGTAAATTCTCTTTAAAACTTTGTAAGTTTTGTCTAGACAACAGTTCTCAAGTAAAGTTTATAATACAGTTTTTCTTATATGGAAAAGAATATGGTTGATTCTTTCTAGTTTAAGAAATTAATTATATATTTATGTTCCAAATACTTTTTGACAATATTATTTAACAACTATCGTTTTCAGGGTACATAGAAAGTCAAGAATGAAGAAGTACGAAACAAGCCTACAACTCGATTGACGGCCAAGCGAGCGAGAGAGCATTCATACACATAACAAAAATACAAACCGATTGAGCAAGTTGGTTGCAGGGGTTGTTGTATGTAATCGATTAACTATGCAATTTTAAACTCATTCCTTTTCTTATAAGACACGTACATTGTCCATAAGTGCAAAACAACATGAAGCCGCCGAGTAAAGCGGTCGCGCCACTGCCTGTGCCGGACCCTCTTGTGTACCTATGTACACAGTGAGCAGAAGAACAGAATAATAATCAATATAACATGGAGAAAATAAATAACGACGTTGGATCCTGCTGAGAGGCTGATTGCCAAGATTCCTCAGATTCACAGAGCTGTGGCGTAATTATCTTCCATATTTATCTGCCACTACAGGCTTGTATCTTTATCGAAGGCAGCGATTTCATCCTATCCGTAGCCCGCGCGTGTTACTAGGGATGACATTATCTGTCACAAACAGAGTTATTGCCGCTCGCAGGATCTCACAACCAGTTACTTCACAAGACTAAGAAAAAAAATACCGAGAAGAACAACAATATGCGCAGCAAATTGTGATTCATGAAAACCCTCTCTGAAAGATAAGCAAATCTTTGATTGAGGCAAGTGGCTGTGGAAACAGTAATAATTTCATAAATTTTTTATAAAAACATAACGATTTCGTGTTTTTGACGTTATCTCCGGAGTGGATAGATGGCAATCATTTTGAAGTTAGAGTAATGGCGAGGGTAATAGTTATTTACGAACATGTAATATTTGTTTAACAATAATGGCAACAAAAATGTCTGCCAGTACTAAGTAAAGACACTAAAACGTACGTCACCTCGATTTATTCAAAGACAAGCTTATACCCGCGGCTTCGCTCAAGAAATTTTTTAAGGTAATACCTTAATATCATTGTATATATAGCACCAACTCTATCTTCTGTTTCTGGCATCATTTTGAACTTATTCACTTCTTATGTCTGATTTCACCGGTCATAGACCGAAAAGTATATAAACAGCTTCTGCCAAGATAAAGCCACTAAAATGTATTATCGTAATTTTTACTTCGATGTATGAGATGGTTTAGAACGGCTGTATCAATTCAAATATAATATAATACTAGATAGTGTCGTCAGATAAAATGCATGTCTTCAAAAGCAATAAGATCAATATTTTGTAAAAAAAAGACGCTATAGTTTTGATTGAAATCTGCATGAAGTTTCATAGCTGAAAATATGGATTTTGATAAGATGCCCTTTACATTATACTACTATTATATAACCAGTAAGATTTCAGAACGTTTTATGTTAAATACCTAGTGTAAAAAAGTATAACGCTTTATTTTATTTAGAATTTATGAAATGCTAGCAAAAGCGGTACTCTAGCGTCGTGGTGGTCGTAGTCCATCAGTAGTACTCCAATACCGTATTCCTATTAGATTATTATTTTCGAGGTAACTACAAACTTAAGAATGACCAATTTGAAACAATAAGAATAATTTGTTTGCAATCAAACATTTCGGCAACCAAATTATGGCTGCTACTTTAAGGGTGAAGGTATTAAACAAGTCAATTTCAATCATAGGCGAAGCATGTACCATCACAAATGACGTGGCGACTAATATTGTAGTCACAACTTAAGACTTCCATCTAAAGAAATTTATATATAAATATTTCTAACAATCACACCACATTATTTAGGCCAAATTAAGTATCATTAAGAACTTGTGTTATGGATACTAGATAACGGATAAATAAACTTAAGAAATATATAAGGACAAATAGGTTTTTTTTTTCATATATAAATGTTATAAATAAACTTACGAACGCATCCATGACTAGAAAGAAAATATAATAAAATATCTACCTCTACCAGGATTTGAACCCGGGACCTCTGGCATGGAAGGCAAGGGTACTTACCTCCACACCTAAGCTCTTTAAAAAAATTACATATCTACACATTAATAATATATTTATTATACACCTCAATACGCCCCGTAACACCGGTCAGTATCCACCCTAATGTGTAATGTAACATTTTAAATTAATAATAAAAATAAACGTATCATCTGACACAAATAATGCTGTCTAAACTTGTATAATAATGTATGCTAACATATATTATTTTCCCAAGTTTTCCTATAAGATCGTTTTATCGAAATAAAGCTCTAAATCGATCTACGGTTGAAAAAATACAGTTAGCCAATTATGTTTTTATTTTTTTCTGTAGTTATAAGATACGTTTGCGTGAAATATATTTTTTTATACTGATATACTGATTTTTAAACCATTATCAAAAACCAGCTGATACTTTTATAACAATTGAAATGCACTTGTCAGAAAATTCGTAATACTAAAAACTGGTATTATTATACAATTGAACATGTAAAAAACAAATCCCTTCAGTATCGTGTTAACTAAAAAAATGGCCATTTATCTGCCATTATATTTATTGCAGGAATTAGTTTTCTTTTAATTAAAAAGTTAGCATAAAATATAGCCAACTGGCTACTTACTTGTTTCAAATGAATATTATGTGGCATATTTCACAATTTTTCTGCTAAGTTGGTTTTCATATCGTTGTTTTATGTAGTTCAATATATTTGATGTTGTATAATTTAAGCCCTGCCCTACCTTTCCTGAAATTACATTGTGGCTTTTTAGTAGTTTGTGACATTAATAGCGCCAAAATCCATATTAAGTTTTAACATAAAACAAAATTTACAAAATAAAACTTTTGATGCATTGTTTACAATACATACAACAGTTTTGTAACGATTTTAATAAATTACAATTTCTACAATAAAGGCACAGTTCGTAATTAGACTTGTAGTCATTTCAAACTTAATACCATAAAACACCTCCCCTAAATACTGCTACAATGTAGGTTCACTCGTACTTTCACAAACCACCGACAGATTTCGAAACCATAATTATGAATAACAGTTGTACTCAGCTATAATCATTTACTAGATATTATAAATTTGTATTTCACATCATCGTCCTCCATACAAAATATTTCCAACACGAGGCGGGTTACTTCCGTGACTTTGTTCTTTTATATGCTCTCCGCAATTTTATGTGACAATAGCAGGTGTCGTGTCTGGACATTACTTACAAAATAGATCTGTGTACATCGTAGTATATTTCAAACAGGTTATGTTTAGCTTAGTTCCCACTGGGCCGCTAGGTTCCAGCATGAAGCTCCAGTGTGATACACAAGAAATGTGTGCTTTTAAATAAAAATTAGAGGGCGAGCAAAATTATATAAATAAACAAGCCAACAAGACGTTTCGTTTCAATGGATTGTGAAGTTACCGCGTTCCACTCGCGAGTGGCTGTTTTGCTAAAGCAAGGATATTTTATGAAGCTGTTTCATTTATTTATAAGTTAACCGTGATTTTAGTAAGGATACCATTTATTATTTTTTTTTCAGTGTAGTTTCCATCGGGAAGCCTGCGTGCTGTGTATTTGGTTATAATTTAACAAATAACACAGCCATAACGATGACCTTGCAAAAAAAAATGAGCTTAATATAATTTGCATAAAATTTAAGGAACAGTCGATGCCATGTGGGCCAAAAGTGGTTGAATATTGTTTTTCATTGTTATACTTGTCAACGGGTCAAAAGACTTTCCAAATGTTTGTTTTTGTAACATTGTGTAGAATTTTCACAGACAGACCCAAACTCACGTTGCCTAACATTTTGTTAATAATTAAGGTTCGGCCAGGGCTCCTTGCCCCTTACCGGAAGCACAAACGCGGACTCTCTTTGAGGACTCCTTCCTTTATACGTATATGAGGCCCTGTTTTGTTTTTTCTAAATAGAAAATATCCTTGGAGAAAAGGTGAATATAAAATAAAATATTTTTCAGTTTCATAGCTAGAGAGAAAAAAACACACTTAGGTGACGAATAATGGGGTTACAAAGACTAATTATTTTGATAACGGAAAATCATAAGATAATCGTACTCTAATTTTAGATCGCGATTATCCCCGGAATCATTCAGAGCAGTCACACGATTCTATAGCACTTTAGATCCAATTCTCTCCACAACCGTACTCATTGCATCGCGCCGCGCCGTAGTTATTATAATAATGATTTCCTTGACGAGGCGCAGCTGATATCTGTGTTAAATAATTTTTATAATTTTTTCAACTATTTTCACTGAAGATCCGTCTCTATGAAGTAAGTTTCAATATCCTCTTTTGTCAGAAGAACTCGCCAACTTCCAGAGAGAATGTAGTTCTAAAGAAATAAGTTTGTAACACTTTCTCCTATACAACCCTTTGTAGTCAAATTGTAAACTTACTATTTCATGTATGTAATAACTTTGACACCAGAGTGCTGAGAGGGATTTTTTTTTTTCATAGAGTTCAAGCAGCTTTATTTTCTTGGTAGGAAATATTGATGTCCGGAACTCTACAAGTGTACCAACTGTGCTGGGTCTGCAATTGGCCGTGTAGTAACTTACAGAATCCTAATGACATATGTACAACAAACAATCACTCAGGTATCTGTCAATATCCGTGAGTCCACTCTCTTACAGCCCGTCCAGTACGCGTGGTCGCGGCTCTGCCTCGGCCTGCGTCGTCCTCAAGTCAAGTCCTCAAGTGGATCAAGTCGATCCATCTCTCTCTCTCTCTCGTCTCTGTTAGTTATGAAACAGTATTGCTTTATATTCGGAGCGACCGGCAACTTTGTTTTTCTTAATAGGTTGTTTTATGAAGAATAAATATAATGCATTAATTGAAACTCCAGCAGTAGTGACTTGCAGAGTGTGACGGCAGAGTCACAGTATCCTTGTGACTCTGCCGGAGTTCATTTCGGTTTTAAAGTGTCTTTACTACCAATATAAATTGTTATGGACCTATGACCTATTTGCTACCTCTAATCATAAAATGTCTTTAAAAAAACTTGACAGAAATTACGTAGACTAAACATATATTTATATTCATATACTGGAAAATAACTTTCTTTCAATTTATTATTTTTAACGACAAGTAAAAAGGCCGACTGGTTGTAGAAATTGACTTTTATTGTTTAATAAAATGGCTTATTGCTGCACGTACAAATGAACGTTCCCGCAGCTACAATAAGAATACAACAAACAATCTTCGCAGGTAATTTTAATGTCAACTTTATTAAAAAATATGCTTGGATGACATCGGCCGATGCCAAGGTCCAAAAGAAACAATTAAAAATGATTTATCTAAAACGGTATCTCAGAAAAATAATGTCCTCTGCTCCAGATTCCACCTCTGTGTCCGATCAACGTTAATACAGTTATCACGAGTACTGTAGCTAGTGGTTTACTCAATAACAATACAGTTTTTATACCACACATTCATTTTTAATTCATATGTGAGTGACCAGAAATGGAACACTGCATCCACGATGCAATAATTGATTAAGTTTACAAATTAATTTATTTAGATTTTTGTATAGAACTTCAACGCAACGTTCCCACTGTGACGACCGAAGTACAGTGCCCGTACCTGTCCACTGTTTGTGCTTACATGCCTATCGCTTCGATAAAATGGCGGACTTTGCAACTTATCCAGAATACTTATGATAACTAAACGACCGCGAGTACAAACAGTGTATCGTAAAAATTTTCTAAAATATTACATTAATAGCTAAAACTTAAATAAAAATACAGATAATCAAAGAAAAGGCAACAAAATTAGAACTTTAGGCAGCGTTGCCGTACAACAAGGAAAACATCAAGCAAATGACTTTGACACTGAAAATTGAAATCCACAGATACCGACATCCGGTCACCGGCTCACATCTACCGCGACGCAATGTAACCTTAACCGGTCAACCCGTGTATATAACTTCTCACATTGTGGAGTCAAATTGAAAAGCCACAAAAATAAAAACCCGAAAATGTCGGAAAATTTGCTTCCTCGCCAATTGCTCGTACCAAATTCTAAGGGTAAATCTGATTTGCTGACCTATTTAAAGAAAAAAGGATTTATCGGGTTGGAGTTAGTGCTGCAGTCGCTCCGGTCCGCGTAAGTGAAGTCATTCATATGCTTTGTCAGACTGCCGGAAGCCCCTTGTGTTAAACCAAGGGGGGGGGGGGAAGTCAACTTCTGGTAAAGTTGAAGGATAAATGGCGGGGGCGTTATAACGGAGGATTATGAAAGTGGGTTAGATCGACAGTCATAGCCGCTTGGGACGGCGGCGGCTAGACGCGAATGGGCGCGACAGTGGATGTAAAATACGATTTACGAGAGTATTAAAAAAATACTTTCGGCCGTTTCATTCCTGAATTTCCTGAATCGTTTCCTGAAATTGACGTATGTTCTTTAAGAAAAGCTTTTCCGTTTAAAAAACTCTTTCACCCATTTGACGGCCAAGTAGCGTCAGTGGTACAACCACTGCCGTGCCTTGTAACCAGTAAAACTAAAGATATGCAGCGCCCTCTATCGGACGAACTAGCTTGCACAGTGTGTCAGGTGATAGTTCTTCCCCATTACAATATATTTCTTATACAATTTATACAGCACAAAAATAATACAGCAAAATAATTTAATGGTCATCCATAACAAATTTGTATGTTATTTGGTGTGTCTGTTTGGGAATTTTTTTGTGAGGATATAACTTAGTATGATAAAACTACATTTATTGATTTGTTCCACTTTCATGCTTCAGGTTATTTATCAAACTGAATCTTATATAAATTTATATAATTTTTTAATGGAGACATAATGAACGGCGAAACAGAAGTCGCGATGTGTTTTTATAAAACCAGTAAATATCGTGGTGACTGAGCGCATGAGCGCGCCTTTGACAAAACGTTGCACATCACTTTGTAAATTTAATAGGCGACATGAACCCGTATCATCTCAAACTACTAATTTGGGTGCCATTAACTGTTGAGCAGTTTTGAAGGCTGCGCATGAGCGATTCTTTACCGCTCTTCCCGACAGTTTAGAGGAAACAGACCAGCGAATAAATGATTTAGTGTTAAGAAATGTTATTTAAAAGCTTTTTGAAGCGTCTACATTGTGCTATAGTTTTCCCGCGTCTCAATACTTCACAATAAATCGATGCGGAAGCACTCGGTTTTGAGGGAATATTGCTTTTATTTCATTAACGTTGCATTTTTTGTACGTTTCTGAATACTTGATTATCGAGAGTTGATGGTACAATACCAACACTATGAACGCGTATACCCGTGAAAAGGCATAATTTTTGGCTCAATTGGTGTATTTTATACAAAGAATAAAAATAATTATCAAAAGAAGCAAATCATCATTTTTTTAGAGCTCTTAATATACACCGGGCTGTTAGTATTCCGTGCGACAAAGATAACGCTCTACGCAGCCGAAATTAGCAGATTGTCTCTTTCCAAAGGTCAATGTGGAATATTTATCTCCGGGATGTGTAGTTAAGTTCAGATCTCGTTTTTTATTTTATGTAGGATGCTGAGAAAAAAGTTGAAAATGTAATAAATGCCAGTAGAGGAACAAATCGGACATAGTTGCTCCTTTACACGGTGGTTCAACGCATAATGGAAAAAGTTGCAATTTGATAGTCTAGGTTCAATGAATAGTTCAGCTATGGGAAACAAATTCATTGTAGTTGCTGTAGACTGTTTTTCTAAACATACCATGTATAGAGCAATCTCTCAATCATCAACTCAGGCTTTTATTGTGCAAAAATTGTTTATGCACACTTTTTGTGTATCTGATGCCAGGAGTAGGCAGCTGTTGCTGCGAGTAAAGACGGTATTTCGTCGTTTCTCCGCAACATTGCTGAAAGGAGTGGATCATGTGAAACAAGGTCAAACGCTTTTGACATATCCAGAAAAACCAATACTGGAAAAATACTCTGATTGATACTCCTTTGCTTAAAGAATAACATGCCAACGTTGTGGAACTATTTTTCCTGAACCTGAACTGACGATCGGTGAATATATTATGTTTATCTAGGAAACAATGTTTTTATCATGCCTTTTAATTTTTTTTTGTCAACACTGGAATGAGCGTAATATGTCGAAAATTTTTATATGACTAATATCTATTTATTTGCACACTGGTTTTACAATAGTCTTTTTAATCTTCTAGGAAAAGCGCCTGTGTTGAGGATATTATTAATACAACACAAGGCGTCTTATTACAATTTTCAAAATGTTAGCATCGGTTACCGGCGTCATGAATACATAATTGCAATTTACTTTTATTCTTCAATCATAATCCTTAAATTTATTGTTTATTATATTTGGATTAATGTCAGTAAAATGTCGATTAATAATAATTTACTGTAGGGGCCCATATTTGTTTTTGTTAGCAATTAGCAATATTCAAGGATGCTTATTGTCATCATCCTTGAATATTGCTGTCCTATCTGGAGTCCTAGTTATAACATATATATTTCTATGTTAGAGCGGATATAGAAAAAGTTTGTAAGACATTAAAATTTTAAGTCTCTTAGAAGACATAATTCATAATATAAAGAAGACTGCCGTCACTATCGAATATTGCCACCTACCTCTCGACGTGATCTCTTAAATTATGTCCCTCCTTTATGACATCCGACACGGTAATCTAAACTGTCCTTCTAGATAACTTAATGTTTTGTACTCCTAAACGTCGCACAAGGCACACCAGTATTTGCAATACCGGTAACACGTATAGTTAGAACATATAATAGAAAATTTGATAATGTAGACATATTTCACCTACAAAACAAAACTACAAACAAACAGTCACTAAAATACTATTACTAAATTGCACATAAATATTTAATATAGATTTGTAAGTACCTATGCATTAGTCAGTTTATTTTTAGACGACCGACTGGTTTAGTGGTAAGTAGCCTTGCCTCTTCTTTTTTTTTTTTTTGTTCCCCTCCGCGAAGTTCCGCTCCGGAAGGGCAGGAGGATAAAAATGCCCTGACGCATACTCTGGCGCGATTCCAGAGTTATGTGGGACTCGTCCCGACGCCTACCAGAACCATACCCACTAAAAACCCCCTGTCGGCTCGTGCATTTTTGCCACTCAGCCTTCATCTGAGCGACGGCCAAATGGAGAAAGAGGCCGCGCTAGCGGGGCCCTTAAGGGGTCACCCGCTGAGATTTACATAGCACTAAAGGTGCTCAAAAATGAAAAGTACATAAAAACATTAAAAATGAAAAGTAAATAAAAACATTAAAAATGAAAAGTAAAATTGCATTAATTCGGATTTACGTTAGAATTAGAATTTACGTTAGAATTAGGATTTACGTTAGAATAAGAATTTGCGGCCAGAAGGGCTTGGAGATCGGCTGACAGTCTGGTGGATGAGTACGCTTGCGCATTCCTAGGCCTAGCGACTTTGAACTTCGAATCTAAGACAGGAGTAGTATATGAGACTGAATCACGAACTAGAGGATTGGGATGGGTTTCGAAGCGTTTGAAGAACGCTTCAGAGAGTGTTTTGAGGTGTTGTTGTACTGTAGGCAGTTCAAGATCTCTATGCAAGTCCACGTTACGAACGTACCACGGTGCGTTTGTGGCCCTGCGGCAAAAGAGGTTTTGAACTACCTGCAGTTTGTGCAGGAGGGAGGGTTTGGCGTGGGCAAAGATTGGCGAGGCATATGTCATGACGGGTCTAACGCAGACCTTGTAAAGTGTACGTTTGTTTCTGAAAGACATTTTACTTTTTCTACCTAACATGCTATTTAGGCGGCCTAAGTAGTGACGAACGAGTTTCGAAACTCTTTCAACGTGTGGCTTGAAAGAAAGCGTCGGATCTAATTTGACGCCAAAGTATTTAGTACTGCGCTGCCAGGGGATGGGAATGCCTAGATATCACTAGATATCACACTAGATGTCGCTACTTGAATTTTGATTGTATCGCCAGCGTTGGCGGCTTTTAAGTAATTAATTTTGTGCTCTTTGCACAAGTTAGAAACCGCGGTCCAGCGCGCTTTTTCACGCAGGAATACGGGCGGAGGGAGCTGAGGCTTCGACGGGACGGGAGCGCAGCGCGTCGCTGGCTTCGATGTGACCGACGGAGACGCGGTTACTACGAGCGATTTTAACGGCGCGGGGGCTGGTGTTGAAGACACCGGGGAGGGCTCGGGTATTGAAGATACCGAAGCTTTCTTAGAGCGCTTCTTGGAGCGCTTGGCGACAAGTTGAAACGCGGGCTCAGGAGAGCCGGTTAAGGTGACGGCATCTGACCACGTATCAGACGCGGGTTCGGAGTCGCTCCCGGGAGCGGTACGCTTACGACGCGACGCGTGAGAGGATGCGACTGATTCGCAGTCCATCTCGGACGAGGCGGGAGACGCGGGAGAGCTGAAGACCTGAGGGGTCTGGACTTCGGAGGCCTGAGCGGCCGGGGTTGAGGCCTGAGGGGCCGGGGACGCGATAGTTGCCTGTAAGGCCTGCGTTATTAAGTCATCCGATATGCTGGCGCCGGACGCAACGAGCACCTGGGCGAACGACCTAGCAAAGTTTACCAAGCTTTGCTGGTCCATCGGGAGGGCTTGGTCCTAAGATATATGATATATAAATAAATAAAAATGCCTGGGTTCCCTAGCAAACCTAGCACCTAAACCTCCCTACCCGCGGTAGGGGGGCTGGGGACGACGCGAAGTGGTGCCCCTAATTCGGACAGCACTATACCGTCACCCTGGAAAAGGCCCAAGTGCAATGGGATCGGGTCAGCCGGTTTCTCCTTGGCCTGAAGGGCCTTGGAAGCGCACCGGGTCAACGCTATCAGGCTTAGTTGTCACCGTTAAGTATCCACCTGATCGAACGCGAGTCTACTACGGAGTGTGTCGTCAATAAATTGACACCAAAAACCGGCCGTAGACCTGACGGAGTTGGGTTGCACTAAAAGTGCGGGATTGACTACGTTACGACCGGCCGGAGCCGGCCGCAGAGCGAGTCTCTGACTACGTACAGGCGCCAAGCGTCAAGTACGCAGCCAGAAGGACAGCCCGGGTCTTGCGAACCACTATCGAATTTAATCGACCGCGGTAAGCTCAACCCTGTTGTTGCTGCACTCACCGAGGTAAAGTTTTTAATTCGAGGGGTGCACAGAATGCAGGATTGACTACGTTACGACCGGCCGGGGCCGGCCGCAGAGCGAGTCTCTGACTACGTACAGGCGCCAAGCGTCAAGTACGTAGCCAGAAAAACAGCCCGAGCCTCGCGAACCACTATCGAATTTAATCGACCGCGGTAAGCTCAGCTCTGTTGTTGCTGTGCAAGAGACCGACTTACTTGCAGCCGATCGAAACCGGCCGCAGCGTAGGCCCTAAAGAGGCTAACAGCGTATGAGTATTGCGAACGAGTTGTCGTCGTGAGACAACAATCGTGACTCAACTGCTGGAGCGACCGCGAACACGTCCGAGCGGGGCCGGACGCAGAACGGATCTGATAGTGGCGTTTGAGTATTGATACGAGAGAAGTCGTGAGACAACAATCGTGACTCGGCAGCCGGGAGCGACCTTCAACACGTCCGAACGGGTCCGGACGCAGATCGGGTCTGTCTATAGCCTTGCCTCTTTTTTTTTTTTTTTTGGTTCCCCTCCACGAGAAGGGCAGGAGGACATAAAAAATGCTCTGACGCATACTCCGCGCGCGCGATCGAAGTTATGTGGGGCTCGTCCCGACGCCTACCAGAACCATACCTACTAAAAAACCCCCTGTCGGCTCGTGCATTTTTGCCACTCAGCCTTCATCTGAGCGACGGCCAATTGGAGAAAGAGGCCGCGCCAGCGGGGCCCTTAAGGTGTCACCCGTTGAGATTTACATAGCACTGAAGGTGCTCAAAAATGAAAAGTAAATAAAAACATTAAAAATGAGAAGTAAATAAAAACATTAAAAATGAGAAGTAAATAAAAACATTAAAAATGAAAAGTAAAATTGCATTAATTCGGATTTACGTTAGAATTAGAATTTACCGTTCGCCCGTGTGCGCGTTTCTCGGCCTAGCGACTTTGAATTTCGAATCTAAGACAGGAGCAGTATATGAGACTGAATCTCGAACAAGATGATTGGGATGGGATACGGCGCGTTTGAAGAACGATTCTGAGAGTGTTTTGAGTGCTGTTGCACTGTAGGTAGTTCAAGATCTCTGTTCAGGTCCGCGTTGCGCACATACCAAGGTGCGTCTGTGGCCCTGCGGCAGAAGAGATTTTGAACTACCTGCAGCTTATACAGGACGGAGGGATTGGCGTGGGCAAAGACATGACGACAAAAGATGTGACATGACGGGTCTAATGCAGACCTTATAGAGCGTACGTTTATTTCTAAAAGACATTTTACTTTTTCTGCCTGTCATACTATTTAGGCGGCTTAAGTAGAAACGCGCGAGTTTCGTTACTCTATCGACGTGTAGCCTTGCCTCATACGCCGTTTGTATTTATACGTGTATGTTTCTTCTGGGTTCCCCCCCAGTTCGCTGGTCATCTATAACACAAGCTCTGCTTACTTTGGGGCCATGCGTTTATTTTTATGCGTATATTTATTTATTATTTACATAATATATTACAACTTTATTTACCTGTAACTTAACATATAAGACATTGGAAACAAATAATGTATTTTACAATATAAAACAGAAAATACTGTAACATAAAAAAGAAAATAGGTGTGAAAATACTTATACTTCAAATACTTATTTTGTACCTCATATTTTGTTCTTTTAAATTACTTGTCCCTTTGGCATACATATCATATGCATCGTTGATCATGTTGTGAAACTCTGTAGTTGGTTTAAGTTTTGTTTTGTAAGATGGATTTATTATATACCTTTTAAATAAGCTGTTGAGTTTCCAAATAAATAAATCAACAAGTTAGCTGCCTTATTATCAGGATAAAATATAATTATTATATATTGTTATATACTTATTGTAATATTCATTAATATAGTCCGAAAGATATCTAAATGAATATCAGCACAAAATAAAATGTGTGTCCGCGCCCCTATTATTACACTCACCGGCACGGAAACTTGGCCACTTATACATTTTGCTATTTTTGACGTATTTTCGATCGTTTCAAAATATTAAACATTAAGGGTGGTAAAAATTGTTGTTATGACTTGATTAAAGAGAGATTTAATGATTTTCTACACTTAAAGTCCTTATTATAAAGATTTTTCTTTAACAACACATAACTCAGGAATCTACGTTATAATGTTGCACTGGTGAAGATTTCACGAATTGTTATTGTTTCATCTTATTTCAACCTACTCTCAGCAAGTTCATCGCATTGTTGAGTACATACTCGGTATTCTTTGACATAGCCAAGGCTTTCGATAAAGTCTCGCATAGCGGTCTTATTTAAAAACTTAAAAAAATAGGCTTACTAAACCCCCCTAATCATGTTTGCGGCCGAGCTTGAAGCCTTTCTGGCTGCCCAGACGGTTACTAACTCTAATTGTCCATGATCACCTTAATTCAGGAACTTCTTTCTTCTCACTCGGTAAACCTTTTGGATGCTCCAGAATGGCGTTCGATAGAATGTCATTGAAAGACTGGGTGTAGAGCAGGAGCACCGATCCAATATTATTGTTCTTTTTGATTTTGTCAAAATGTCAAAATACACTTTTAAGATTTATTTAAAAGGTTCTTTTTCAACCAGAAAAAGTTCTGTCGTAGGTGAAATGTTGTTAATAAATAAAACGCCCACAACTAACGATGTCCCTGGACGCGGATCCCACTTACCACCAGGTGGGCGTGCGCTCGCTGGCCGGCTGTGTATGTAGTATAAGAAACACTTCCGCGCCTGAACATAATTGAATACTTACATGAAAAGCTAAAACTAGTGTCTTATCCAAACAAATTGAGTTTGTATAGCGTTTCTAACATTATAACTCAACATTTTATTTACATTACAATTTCCACAATTTTCGTATTATAAGAATTTCCTCAAAATATAATTAAAAATGTTACACAAAGCGTTCAGGATGTGGTTTCCAGCAAGGAAAATGTAACTCGATTTACGTTTGTTACGAAGAACATGGCTCGTGGCGCGAACTTTATGAAATTTCATATCCAAATGTGTCCTGTATAAGTAATTAGTGCCCTTTTTGCCCCGCGGAGGACACCCCGGAACCAGTGTGACATAAAGTACTTCCTTATAGTTACAACACAAGACGTTTGTCGATTTTATCAGTGACAGACGGTGACCGTCAGTGGCAACAAGATAATTTCATGTCAATATTCAATATTACCCCTCTAAATAAATTTTTTTTGCACTGTTTAATCAGATTGTTAACCCGCAAAAGTAATGGAAAGATAGTGACTGTTCAATATCCATTAAAAGCTAGAAGATTTTTATACTTTTTAAATTTTGGGCAGATACAATGCAAACAGCAAGAGACTGCCTACTTGGTATTACTGAAAGATAAAACGATGTAGCTTTAAAAAAATGTTTTACTAATTATCTACTAATCTACCATGTGCATTATGTATTGAAACGAATATTTGTATTTCACTTAAATATCAAATTTCGTTTCATTACTAGAGCTATAATGATTTCAACTTTTAAGGAGTTTTTAGAACAGAACAGTTAAATGAATTAAAGGCATTTTTTGATCACAAACCTAAATTAAAATCAACTGTTTTAAACTTGTCACAGCAGTTCTTGGTCTGAACACTAAATTTAGTTACAATTAAATGGAATCGACCTCTAAACTGATGGATACAACACCGGGCAGTCGGCAGTCGGCAGTCGGCAGTCGGCAGTCGGCAGTCGGCAGTCGGCAGTCGGCAGTCGGCAGTCGGCAGTCGGCAGTCGGCAGTCGGCAGTCGGCAGTCGGCGCTTCGTTGTGGCGCAAGATTTACTAGAAGACGTCTATTTGGCAGTGGCGGGCTTTGGCGATTTATTGAGGGACCACACTTCCGAACTGGTCTGAATTACAAATGAGTTGTTTCATAGGAATATAATATTTTTAACAAACAGAACTAATAAAATATATTCATTTATTTTATTTACAAACATATTGTGTACAACTGTCTATTATGCTGAGTTTTAATTTAAAGATAAATTTTATTTTGACATTAGAATTTCTTTGTAATATTTTTGTGTTGTTAGGTTAGATAATTTAATTTAAAGAATAAATCACATTGACATGCAATTTACAAAATACAAAGTGATATCAACAATTTTACTACTTTTGACATTATTAATACTTGAGATTTTCGAATGAGTTAATAATTTATATGTATAATAATTTTATAAAGAGTTTGTAAATTATTAACTAACATACTCGTAGGAGCTAAAGAAGGATATTATTACACATGGATTTGAATCTGAAATTTTCATAACTAAAAACAAAAATATTAATAAATTAAAATTAAACACACGTCTTGCCAAAACCACTCAGCATAGGCCGGATGGCACGTTTTCCGTCACCATCGACTGTGCCGCTTGATGGTGCCGCTTGATAGTGCCGCTTGATAGTGCCGCTTGACAGTGCCGCTTGATGGTGCCGCTTGATAGTGCCACTTGATAGTGCCGCTTCGACAGTCCGCCAGCCCGAACACGTGGGCAGCGCCCTGCGCACAACTTTAAATCCACTCCATTAAGTTCCGGGGCTTTGTATGTATATCGATGTTTCAGTCACTTCACTGTGACCTTAACCCTTGTCAAGACACTTTATTGAATTAATAAAGTGACACTATTAATGTCATTTTCTTTCGATATTAAGAAAACACAAATTCCAACCGATTTCAAAATAGGAGGACGTAATGTATTGTTAGTTGGTAGCACGACTGATAATCAAACAGAAACCAACAAATACATTGTCGCGTTTACACTGGGCTCAAGGCTAAACGTTTATACTAAATGCTAAATTTTGTAAACAAAATAACAAATCAAGTATTCCGTTACTTTTATAATATCTCTCTATATCTTTACGAAGTAAAATAAAAAAAATCTGTGAGTTGTAGAGGATATTGTACTGTAAACTGGCAGCGACGTTTTTTTTTTGAAAAGCACTAGTAATATCCGTAAGCAATTAGAAGTTTTAATCTATAGGTACCATCAGAAATATTGTAAAGAAATTCGATGTGGTAATCGACTTGATGATGTGAGCCCCATTGAGTCTGCTAAGGCAACTTTAACTATAAGTATCAGCAAAATTACTTTAGGAGCTATTCTCCTCAATCAAAGGTCATAACGTCTTTTTAAATGGCTTTTGAAAAATGTGTCTTAAATGACGACACCATCTAATATTATCTACTGAAATTGATAAAGCCATACTCGCGCATCTCATTGATCTTATTCTTTGCAGAAGCTGTTTGTTTCTTTATAATTACTTATCTCCCAAGCGGCTTGTGATCGGTTAAATCACAAAACAAGCTAACTTCATAGTGTAATAAACAATGATAAAATCCCCAAATACCAACTGTATGGCCCCAAAGTAATAAGAACAAACGGGTGAGGGGGAAGGTACGCCCGACCACGACTCGAACCTGGGACTTTCGGCAAACGCGGCAGGGCTTCTATCACTGACGACACTCGGCTATCCAAAATAAGAGTTGCCACGAAAAGTAGACATAACTAAAATAAAAGTAAAAAATACAGTATTTACTGCCATATAATTTTACGAACCATTTTATTGCCAAGCCACGGGCAAACCTAGTCACGGATTAGAGTTTGAACCTTAATTCTCTTTACAATTGTTCATTAATTAGTTTACGTAATTTATGTCCAGTGTCTGACGTACTTTATCGGTGGGCTATCTAGTCGATGAAGTTATTGCTGCGATAACTCATGAAAACGGGTTTCTGAGCTCACCGTTGTACTAGTTAAGCTTGGTTTACCCTGTTCAACCAATGCGGGCCGTTCATCGGTTCGATAACTTTATCTGACTTTCAATTTGGCACGAAACTCCACATTTTTTATTTTTAAACGTTCGCTGGTCAAAGCGTTTTCACTGTCGTTTGACGATTGTGAAGTGAAGCAACGTTTGAAGCGGACAGATCTAGAATGGGTTGCCACCGGTGGCTTCATTACTTGGGAGTGTCCGACTTGTTGCCGCAAGATTACAGTCCTGACGCTGCGTCAGAGGCCCATACGGCTTCCAGAGGCGGCTCGATCAACTCTAACAATGAAGGTTAACACTCCCTCATAGTAAGTAGTACATAAATGGTTTATAAATAGTAGTTATTTAAAAAAAATTCATAAGATATTTGGAAGTTTTGTCCTTGAAAAATATGAGTTTTATATAACAAATGAATACGAGTCCGAATTCGAACTTACATAGTTTAGTTCTTATATACACGTTAGTCTTTCAGCCTAAAACATAAGACGTAGCAGATATCTTCCAAAAATGTTAAAGAATTAAGAATTTTAGCATATTAATTGGGCCGCAGTCGGCGGTGGTTATTTTTTCGACGAGCTTTTCGAGGCGTCGGTTTGTTGTGGAGAAATAACCTGTTTGACTTGGTGTATGTGATTCCATGTTTGAGTGATTGCATTGTTGTTATTAAAACAAGTATTTTGGACCAATTTATGTAATTTTTTAATGTATGTATGCCAACGGATGAAAAAATAGTTGAATTTGTTGAGTGTTTAAGTTAGGTTAGGTTTGTGGCATTGATGAAAATGAAAATATTGAAACCGTGCATGTGCTAGGTGATTGAAATGCGCACCTAGGAAGGCTTTTCGGAAACGAAATGTTACAGTTTCTTAATGAATTGAATTGGTTATGTGCTGATATTATGAAATAGGAATTCACTCACAATCTTATACTTATGTGAGCCTTATACAAGGTAGCTGTAGTGCTCGACTATTGTTTAACCACACAGGCTGCGAGGAAAACTGTAATGTCAGTGAAATTACATTGTGATGGTTACTGGTCAGACTGTTTACCTCTAGATAAACTGTGATCCAGCTATGGCCAGGTGGAGATTGTTGCCGAATCAAAGCAAAAGTATTTTAATGGACTAGTATGGGGGGAACGCAGCTAAAACCAAATTAATATTTATAGTAATATACTGTCATAATAAATTAAAAGAAATTAATTTGCCTCAATGATTAAGTCAGTGATAGTAAATGTTGTATAGGAGCGCATAAATCCCTGATAAGTAATTTATATACATCTATTATTACTGAGTTATGTGAAAGTTCTAAATTTAGTTATTCATGAACAGAGAGCGGATTATGGGTATGAGGAATGGAACCGATGCTGGGGTGGAACAAATATAAGTATAAAAGTTTGAATTTTTATTTATTTTTAAGTTAATCCTATTTGGCATATATTTAAGTGTTATATTAATTTATTTTGTGACTTGATTCTTTATTTCAAATTGTTCTTACTATTGACATCTGCTAATGACTCTGTTGTATGACTTTGAATGTAGAATTTGGACATCTGATTTTGACTTTTTACCTCAATTTGATTGTATTACATGTTACGAGATTTAAACTTCTTTTCGGCGCGGCGCTTTGCTCGCTGTCTGCTCTAAGCTGTATCCGAGCAACACCTCGTGGATCTGCCGCCGCGTTGTCAACTTACTTGTGTTTAAGTTTACATGTTTTGCTCCGGGAAACTACTTTAAACGAAAGTACGTATCTGAGTCGCGCAGAATCTACAACGCATCAAGGTGTGTGACAATGTTGTCACAATGTTTGGGTCTTTACAAAAATTACTAAGAAATCAACATTAGCAAAGAAATGAGTCCATTAAAATTAATTAAAAGGAGGAATCAACAAACAAATTCTAAATACCGACGCATATTTTCTTTAAGGACTAGTAATTGTGGTTCGCGGTTCAGGACTGTGATCAAAATCTCCTTTTTATATGGTAATTTTTCCACTTCAAGGATCGCAGCTTTAAATGTAAAACTTTCTTAGGTTAACAAAATGGTCCATCAAAAGAAGAAAGGGGCCAGAATTTTCACAAGTACATTATGTGAAGGTTTTTACACATGCAAATTATGCTATGCATTTGTAATAAGTTTTAAATGTTTCGACGTGAGTTGATACATATTTTTCTCATCATTGTATAACTAAGACTACGATGACATTTTAACGATTTAAGTTAAAAAAACATGGAAACTAAAGTAAAAATATTATAAAAGAGTCCAAGTATATTGAAGTCATGCAGCGGCCTCTGCCTCCGACAGCGACGCGCTGCACGAGACTGGGTTGGATCACTACTGGGCTACTATTTCTTTGACAAATTTAAAATGGAACCTACCTATCAGCCTAAAAAAAATAGTTTTGGCTGCTGTATATTACCATGCCTTTCATATGCCTCCCAAACCCGAATATATATTAATTATACTTAAGCACGAAATAAAAACAAGTCAAAGATCTATGGCACGAAGTACACCAAACTTCAAAAGAAAAGATTAAAAAAGAAGAATATAAGAAAATGATTGATTCCTTAAAAACTCCAAGAGACTAAAATTTAAAATGGGTAGGCACGCTGCACGCGTTAGAGATGGGTCAACAGAAATGTTAGGAAAAAGTTAGGCAGAGAAAGCAAAAAACTGAATAGAGTGGAGTCAATGGAGGAGGCCTTTACTCTTTGATATTACCTAAATATAAACTCAACTCAAAAAAAATACAGAATTGAAATGAGATACTATTGAATGCTTTGTGTTTACATATAAAAATAATTTTCTTTTAATATGTAATTATTAAAATAATTCAATTTATTTATTAAATTCAAATCAAATTTAAATATGAGTATTATATTTTATACAATGCTATGTTAAAAATATTATTATTACTTTAATTCTGTGAAATCATACTATAATGTTATTAAAGAATTCAATGAAGGCCTCATATTACACAACTACAATATCAAACAAGCAGTTAAATTCTGTGTTTTTTAGATATTTCAGTTGGATATTCTAAAATGACCAGAAAGTCAAGTCGAGGTCAACTGCTGGTCGTTTTACAGATTCGTTCAGGAAATATCTTTAAGAACCATACCTTAAAAAATGTATTTTTGACAGGTGACATTAATATAAATATTTTGATAGGAAATCATGATAACTACTCTGGATATGTTAGCATCTTATATGATTCTTCTAGGTCATAAATTTAATACAAGAATAAAGTACTGCTTAGAGCACATCACGACCAACTTAGATTATTCACAGTACTGTGCTCTGATATCCGCACTGGATTTTTAAATCACCAATTATAAAATGACAGTTATAAGCTTGTTTAAAACAGAAAAACAGCACTCAGCACCTAAGACAAAGTCAATACCCAACTACGACGAAGCACTCAAATCACTGAATAAAAGTTTAAATCCTGACTAATGTGGACCCTAACGATCTTACAAGCGAACTTATAAGATTAATTTCAGATGCTTTAAACGCTCATACAAAAACTGTTAAAATTCCATGTAATAAAAGGCTTATCAAACTCTGGATGGCACCGGGTATCCTAAAATGAATTAAAAATAGAAATCACCTCCAAAAAAAGCAAACACGATGAGACAAATGTTATTCTCAAAATCACTTACCGTCGCTATCGTAACCAACTCAATAAAAACTTAAAACACCAATATGAAAGGCAGTTGCCAAATAGTTCAAAATCTAATAATAAATGACCATGGAACTGTATAAAATCGATAACCAATTCAAAAACAAGGAAAAATAGCAATCTTGAACTACTGAACTTAAAATCTTCTCCTCCTGAATTTGTAGACTATATTAATGAATATTTTAATTATGTGGGAAAAGTATTGGCGGATGACATATGTATAGATTGCCAATCAGATCAAAATTACATCAACAAAATTCCAATTCAACGGAACTCCATAGGTGTGGTAGAGAGAAATGACAAAAAATATAGAGGATATAATAAATAATTTAAAACTAGAGTCAGCTCCGGGTTACGTCAAAATAACAACAAAATTTATCAAAATGTCTAAAACACACCTAAAATTACAAAAATATGTACTTTATCATTCCAACAAGGCATTTTCCCTCGAGTCCTAAAGCGGTCCATCATACATCCTGACCGCAAGGGCGGGAACAAAGACGATATCAGCAACTATCGACCAATATCAGTTCTAACAGTCTTATCAAAAATATTAGAAAAAGCTATAAATTATCGTTTACTAAATTATTTGAATTCGTATAACCTATTATCAAAATCTCAGAATGGATTTCGTGTAAAAATTAGTACTGAAGACCTGACTGAACTTAAGAGGATGGTGGGGAATATGAGGAAAGACTCGGCTACAAGGAAGACCAGACAATACATCCAAGCGAGTACAGAAAATCCATAGACAACTACAAGACGAAGAAAAGGTATCAACTCACCAATACTTCACTGAAAACTACTTCAACAGTACACAGAAGTACACAACAAAACCATAAACTACATTGACAATTGCAAAAATATTAATCCTGCAATTTCGTATGGCACAACTTTTTAAGAAATAACTCAAGCTAAAGAAGCTTTAATAGACAACAAATCGACATGACATCTACAATTATTTTTGCAATCCTTGGAAAAACTATGGCAGTGAGAAAACCCTATCCTGTGTACATTGCACAACGGACACAACCCTTAAATCCTTCCCCCCATCCGTCTGCTGCCTTAGGTCTCGCGGTGCAGATATCCCGCACTTATTTATATATTTCACATTTATATGGTAGGGCTAGGTTTATAATCAACGTAGAGCAGGGGTTTTTAAACTTATGGCTCCACGTACCCTTTTTAAAGTTTTCATATGACAGCGAACCCCTAAACCTTATCCTTAGATAATAATAAACTTGGTTGTTGAGGAAAATAAAGTTCTTTTTTATTTCAATTAAAGGTATCAAATAAAAAAAGTAATAGGTTTTTGAGTTAATGTGATGGGTGGGCTAGTTTCTTTGCGCAAATTGAGTCAATTTTAGGAGTAATTTTAACATTAAGTCATTAGCCACCAATACGTTAATCATGTCGCGAACCCCATACCGTCGAAAGGCTAACCCCGAGGGGTTCGCGTACCCCAGTCTGAGAAACCATGACGTAGAGAATACAAAGGTTTGGCAAATACCTGTCTTAGTCACGGTATTGTTAAAACTTAGAAAAAACCGATTGTTTCATTAAAGAACACTCCGCAACTGAGTTGTAACAAAATAAAAATGGCTCACCGTTGTGAAACAAATTCCCAGTGGGTGCATTCACGATGCACAGGTCAACACATTTCTCCGTGCTTGGGCCGGATATGCTTCGCTGCTCCCCTCTTCAGACAGTTCGATGCGTAGTGACTGTTGCCTTGGCAGTGGAAGCACCGGTTTAGAAAGGTTTGATCTGCTGCTGCTGTCCCTCGGTTGAAGCCTTGGACGGTCGTCTCGTGTCTTCATGCTGTCGTGTCTCCGTAATTGACATATCGCAGATTTATGCCCAATTTTCCCACAATAATAACATTTCATCGAAGCTGGTACATGAGGGCTCCGATTCTTCTTACTGGCGAGTACATCACAGTCATTCACAGAGGTCTTGCGTTTGAGAAATGAAACTGCTTTCACATCTTGTTGAAAATGGTTGCGTGTTCCAACCTCCGTTGGAAATGACAATCGTTGATTGGGTCGATCAAAGCGAGAGAGATGCGCAAGTATGGTAGCTATAGCAAGCTCTTCGATGGACTTATCCTTCAACCTGATTTGAATAGTTGATTAGAATAGTAGTGATTTGAATTCATGCCACGTCATTCCAGGATACGAAATTGTTGAAAACCACGTGGAAGCTTGTCCCTTCAATGCGCGACTCAAATAAACCATAAGCTTGTACCTTGCTGATGGTGGTCGTCTATGCAAAGATCTGCAGTCAAGATCCAAGCATGTGCATCGCCGCCATCTTGATTTTCAGGATCAAAGTCTGGCAACCGTAGAGGACTTGATGAAGACGGCCTTTTCATGGCTTGTTTCAGGGCACGGAAATTTCGATTCTGTTGTTCCAGAAGTAACATCCATTTCTTGTTGTCTTCGTCATATTTGAATTACGAATCGAATCAATATTCGTACACGTGGCGTGTCCATTTCTGTAGCACACGGCGCGTCGTCGTCCGTAGTGCGTGGCACGTGGTTATCCAATCCCACTTCTGATGTCGCAGATTGAGATATTTGGGGGTGGCGTCATGAGGAGTCTCGATTAATTAAAATAACTTCAATATTCAAGATTGTATTACTTAACGTTTAATTCATGTTTCAAAATCACTGGATTAACTATAATCACAAATTGATGTAATGCGGTGAATTCGATACGGGAGCTTAGTTCAGAAATTGCACGCGAGTCTTATTCTCAATTCCAACCAACAACCACGCTTGCTCCGACTATATCAGTTCTAAATAGGGATGGAGCGTACCAGGTTTTAAAACCAGGTTTCTGTTTCCAAGTACGTAACCAGGTTTCAGCCTGAAGACTTTCAATACCTTTAAGGTATTTCAATACGCGAGAGCACTCCGCCCCGTGCGGATACTTCCTTTCTAACAAGTATCTAGTACTTTAAGCCCTTTAAACATGAAGATGGAATTTAAAATTTACTAATGAAAGAATAAGGAACATAATCGCATGAGCTTAGTTAAAAACTTGCAAACTATCAAAGTATTTTTACCATTGTCGAAACTATTATAATCCTTATGTATAGGTATGTTGGGATTTATTTGCAAGGAAATACTTTGAAGGTTTTTAATAAGTCGGCTGGCCCGTTTCGCGTCTTCAGACTCGAGAGAGAGACAGAGACTTCTCGCTCTAAATTGTTTTATACGAATTCAGACTTTAAAGTTTGCGCTATAATGAACCAAACATTATGCACTTATGACCTTTGAAATCGGTTTGAAACATTTGCGCCAAGTGCATTTAAGACAATATTTTGTTTGCGTTCTTAACGTAACTGAACTGTTTTATTACTAGGTAAATTAAGTTCATAATGCGTTTGTAAGTTTCATATGACTTTAAAATAGTGTAATATTAATTTTTTTTCATTTGATGATGATGCACGCACGAGAAAGTTTTCATGAAGTTTTTGTTTTGGTTGTGTTACTTTGATTGTTTAGCTGTGAACTTATTACATTGACATAATACAAAAAAATATATAACGTCCAGTGTATGTATACAAACATGAAAAAAAATGTAAATACAATGAATTGAACCTTTTAACTACGCCAGCTGGTTTAACGAAAATAAAAATTACTTTCGAATTTTATTTAATTATCATTTTGCTAGATGACAGTGCTAAGCCTGTTTTAAAGTAAGAAGGGAGGGCTTCATTTCATTTGAGAATATAATGATATATAATAAATAATTATAAACTAGAAACTTGTTTAATAAATTGCTCTGACACATTTCGTTATATACGATAAACGAATATATTCCTTATGGTAACAGCTTAAGGTCTATTTTCCAACTCCCTTAGAAAATACTTGCAAGTATTTAGAAACCTGGTTTTTGGCCCTGGTTTTCGTTGCCTTATGTACCAGGTAGCTGGTACTGGATTTTGCAATTACGAACCATGCCTAGTTCTAAACCATGTGGCACACTCTGACAGTTGCCCAACTTGATAAGTCACACTATTGGTTACGCGCTCCATTATTACCAACACACAATGACAACTAAGTCACATTCATCATCATCCCAAGAATGCCAACATACCGAAGACAACTAAGTCACATCATTGGTTCATCATCCCAAGAACGCCAACATACCAAAGACAACTAAGTCACATCATTGGTTCATCATCCCAAGAATGCCAACATACCAAAGACAACTAAGTCACATCAATGGTTCATCGTCCCAAGAATGCCAACATACCAAAGACAACTAAGTCACATCATTGGTTCATCGTCCCAAGAATGCCAACATACCAAAGACAACTAAGTCACATCATTGGTTCATCATCCCAAGAATGCCAACATACCAAAGACAACTAAGTCACATCATTGGTTCATCATCCCAAGAATGCCAACATACCAAAGACAACTAAGTCACATCATTGGTTCATCATCCCAAGAATGCCAACATACCAAAGACAACTAAGTCACATCATTGGTTCATCATCCCAAGAATGCCAACATACCAAAGACAACTAAGTCACATCATTGGTTCATCATCCCAAGAATGCCAACATACCAAAGACAACTAAGTCACATCATTGGTTCATCATCCCAAGAATGCCAACATACCAAAGACAACTAAGTCACATCATTGGTTCATCATCCCAAGAATGCCAACATACCAAAGACAACTAAGTCACATCATTGGTTCATCATCCCAAGAATGCCAACATACCAAAGACAACTAAGTCACATCATTGGTTCATCATCCCAAGAATGCCAACATACCAAAGACAACTAAGTCACATCAATGGTTCATCATCCCAAAAATGCCAACATACCAATAAATTTAAAAACTCAAGCGCGGCGCCACCATCGCGCGCTCTTCGACTTGTATATATTCATGAATATTAAAAGTTGTACATTTATATGCTTACAGAGCTATATTTTTATTAGTAAAATATCTTCCACTCACTTAATAATTTCCAGTTACAGAAATATTGTCTGGAAGAAATCGCTGCCAGCGATAGCACCGCCTTTATTTATTTATTTATTTATTCAAGAAACAAACGGCTTACAATATTTCGTATAAATAAAAGTTAAAAATAAGTATCTCACTAGCCAAAACAGTTTCCAATTTTTAATAATACATAGCGGATGTAAGAACTACACAATATTACCTAATTAATGTACAATAGAAGGAGAATTTTAAATTTAGTAATAATATTTAAATTTTGAAGTACTTTTCAAACTGCTCACTCTTCCATGCATTTATTTGTTTGAAATGCTACTATTGGTTAAGAAACACATGGCATATTTTGAGGTAGTAGGTGATTATATGAATCTTAGGACAAGAAATAAAGATACTCTTGGTAAGAAACTGTACATGCCACTTAGAAATTTAAGTGTATTTAGTAATAATGAATATGTATGGCAATTGACATTTTTAATCACCTACCTATACAATATAAAAAATTTATATTTCATGGAATACAGAAGGAAATTACTTGACTTGTTTTAAATCAAAGGATATTATTCAATTAATGAATATTTTGAAGACACCGAATTATAATTTTTTAGACATTATATAATCTTAGAGTGATAACTTATTTGAAACTAATTTGACAATTAACTTCACAATTTTTTTACATTAACTTAGAAATATTTTTTGTTTAATTCAATAAACGTTTGATTTAATAAACATTTGCACACTGACTCTCAGAAGAAAGTGTTGATCTGAATGACATGTTAAACCAACTTATGTACACATTTTCAAGCAAATAAATATGATTTAATTTTATACAATAACAATAACAATAAATCGTATTAGGAGTTATACATTTTTTTTAACAGATGTAATGAAGCCGTTAAGATTGCAATTAAATATATCTATCACATGGTAACGTTGATTATGTGTGCTGCAAGCTCTGACTAAAAATCTATTTTTGGAATAATTTGTTTTACAAACAGGAACAGAAAACACCGCATTGGAGCGGATACTTGACTTAGGACATCTTAGTGAAACACGACTCAAGAGGAAAGGAGAATCAACATGATTATTGAGAATTTTATACAAATATATCTGATCCCTATGTTCACGATGCATTTGTAAAGTTTCTAAATCAGGAGGAGATTTTTTTTTAAATCGGTAACCTTATCTTTTGATGAATTTATTCTGAATTCTTTCAACTTGATCAATATATGTAGTGTATACAGGGTTCCATGCAATAGACGCGTATTCCAGATGGCTTCTTACTAAGCAGTTATATAAAGTAATATAGGTGTTTATATTTTTGAAATCGTTGCACTGGCGGAAGACAAACCCCAGCATTTTGTATGCTTTTGAGGTGATATTGTTTATATGAGAAGCAAAATCTAGTTCACTATCAAGGTGCACACCCAGGTCTCTCACCTCGTTCACTCTTTCAATCGTAGTGTTACAAAAATTATAATTATATTTTATTGGAAATCTTTTTCTGGAATAAGTAATCAAATGACATTTAGTAATATTTAGTTTTAGATCATTTAGTGCACAATACTCATAAAATGTATTTAATTCGTCCTGAAAAAGTTGACAATCTTCTATTGTTTTTACAAAAGTAAATATTTTTGTATCATCAGCATATAATAATGCTTTAGAATGTTTAAAATGGCTCATAATGTCATTGATAAATATGTTGAAAAGAAGAGGACCGAGGTGGGAACCCTGAGGCACACCTGAGGTGATAGGGATGAAACTAGATGTATAGCCCTTTACAGCTACCGCCTGAGACCTATCCCGCAAATACGACGATAACCATCTCAGAAGATCACCGTGTATACCGATGTTTTCCAGTTTAGTTATCAACAAATTATGTGAGATTTTGTCAAATGCTTTGGAAAAATCGGTATACACGGTATCCACCTGATACCCGTGCTCCATGGCCTCTAAAGTTAAATCTAGAAACTCACAGAGATTTGATTCAGTTGATCTCCCACTAATAAAACCGTGTTGATTTGGGATTATGTAGGGTCTAATTGTAGGAAACAGAGAATCGTAAATAATCTTTTCAAAAAGCTTGGGCACAACTGACAACTTAGAAATACCACGATAGTTACAAATGTTGTGTTTGTCACCGTTTTTAAAAATGGGAACAATAATTGATCTCTTCCAAGCTGTAGGCATGACGCCTGTTCTTAAAGAAATATTAAAAGTGTTGCAAGAGGATTAGCAATTTGTTTGTGACAGAGTTTTAGGAAAACTGGGTGAACACCATCGGGGCCCATTTCTTTGTTGACAACAAGTCGTTTTAGACATTTTTCAACAAAAGAGCTATCAATGAAAATCGATTTTATCAAACAATCATTATTTATTATGTCATTGAATACGTTCATATTTGACGAAGGCTCAAAAACAGACTGGAAAAAAGAGTTGAATAAATTTGCAATTTGTTGACCATCCGATGCATAAGTGTCACCCAGGTGTAAAGTATCAGGAATACCGTTACTACTCCGTTTAGAATTATATAAGTGACCAGAAATGTTTGGTATTATACTGTATATTACTTTCCGTGTTGCTAATAAATTGACCATAACACAAAATCTCAAATTTTTTGGCTTTACGTCGCGCAAAGGAAAAATTGTCATAATCATTTTGTCTGCCGTATATTTTCCATTTTTTATGGAGTTTACGTTTTTTATTGATTAGTTTAATTAGATGTTTATTATACCAAACCGGATATTTAATTTTATTTTTAATTAACTTTTGAGGAATGAATTTATCTATAATGTTGTTGATAATTCTATAAAAATTCGCTACAGCAAGTTCAATATCATTCGGATCAAGATTATTTTCCCAATCAACATTTGACAAAGCAAGATTTATTTGTTCATAGTCAGCAGCATGAAACCGGCGAACTACTCGAGACGCAGGACATAAATTTGAGGTGTGACTAATATTAATGTTGATACTGAGAGAAGGATGATGTCCATCTTCAGGCAATGACATTGGTGTAGTTCTTTCGACTGAACACTCAATGTCTGAAATAACCAGATCTAAATGTCTGTTATTTATGTTATAAATATGATTATATTGAGACAGGTCATTAAAACTCAGAAACGCTAATAGTTGGGATGTTAGTATATTTTCGTATGGATTTACGAGGCGCAATTTAGAGGAAGAGTTGCAGTATGAAATCCATCTAGCAAGTCTTATGTTGAAGTCGCCAACTAATAAAAAATTGTCGTTTGGATATTCAATTTTAAGGTCGGAAATATATTCATAAAAAACCAATTCTGCTGCCGATTGGTTATTATTTTGAGGAAAATAACAGCAAAATAAATGTAACCTTTTCATAGTTGGTGCAGAATTTAACAAGATATTGACACAGGTAACATCAGCCCCATACATGTACGGTAATATTCGCATTCCTTGCATACTAACACTTACCTCGCGGCGAACTGCAATGAGGGTACAACCACCTTTTTCAACTGATAATTTAGCATAACATCTATCGGTGCGGTATACATTGTACCGACAGTCAAATAACTCTGCGTCGTAAATTCCTGGTAAAAGCCAAGTCTCACTCAAGCATATAATTTTATCTTTGGTCCGAAGACCTTCGCACCACCACCGCCAGGGTGACGGGAGTAGTGTATATATGGGGGTTCTGTATATTATCTATTCATTCATACCATCTATTTAATCACAACATCATACCATCTATTCAATCTGTTCATCTAAATCATTCAGTGTTCATTCATTCACCAGTACTATGACCTATTCAAACATTACATAATACCATCTAATGAATCATTTAATCTAGTCAATAACTTTCGAATTTTCATGATTCAGTCTATTCATCCAGTCCATTTAACAGTGTAAAGATCTATTGAACCCGTTCATGTACGGTCGCTTTCATATTGTATCTAGAGATCTATCCGTTGAAAACCACCAATATTGATTCATATTTTTATTTGAACTTTGCAACGATTACCAAATAACGAATCGTCATTGGTGGTTTTCAACGGATAGATCTCTAGATACAATATTGAAAGCGAGCGCTAGTCAATAACTTTTTTTACTTCCAAACTTTGTAATGAGAACAGTTTTACTAGCATCATTATTTTTATAATAATTTTAGTCTTATTCTACGAGAGGTAAACATTCGGTTGAAAATAAAACATGATTCGGTTAACATATAATTTTATTATCAGAACACCACTTATTTAAACAGATTACATTTTTTAAACCACAAATATTCTTATGATAGATACATCTATAGACATCATTACATTTGCTGTAAAGCTCATACAGGGTATAAAAATTTGGACACTTAAAATTTTCTAAGTTTATCACATTCACATTATAATCAACAAACATTTCCTTAATCCATTTTGCTTTTTCTTCACCTTTTACATAAATACAATTGTTTTCAAGTAGAGGTGAAATTAAAGGCTTATATTTTGAAAAACAAATAAATCCTTCTTTCCAATAAATATTTCTATTTCTCTCGATCCACCCAACCTGCCTCATTTCCTTTATAGTTAAATTATAGAAAGCGAATGGTGGTCTTATTAAAAAACTTTGTATTCCTTTATCATCCAGAATAGCTATTTCTTTAAGTATGAACTGATTTAATTCGGTTTTAAAACCTTGAACATCAACTATTAACTTCATGATATCTTGCGAACAATACTGCTGAGAGGTTTATATTCTATAATGCGATCGTTGATGATAAGACAAAAGGCACTCGTTTTGTCAGGAAAATCTTTATTGCTCTCTATTTCTAGTCTTACATCAACTGGGCCAGTTTTTAATGTTTCATTTTGCCTTGAACAGTCAATTACAAACAAAGGTGCCTTTTCTTTAAAATCAATAATATTAAGCAACGGGTCAACTGAAGCGTTGTAATAAGACTGACGGAATTTGATGTACATTTCATATAATATATGATATTTATCATTATCAAAATCAAGTTTTAGTGCATCATACGGATATGTTTGTGAATTTAGATATAATGAAACGTTCGTTAAGTTACAATGATTAAACAAAGAACAATTTCTATTCTTTAAATTTTGGTCGACTGTTTGAAGACCGAATATTACAAATCTAGGTTTCTCGAGTTGGGAGGTAGTCTTGATTGACCACGAATGCTTCTTTGTTTTAGGTAAAAGTGGATATTCATATGTATCCCAATTTCGAAATGCCATTTGTATTGGCTTATCTTTTTCTAACTGTTTCAAGAGTAGTAATCTTTCTCGATCAGATACTTTAATATGTGGTACACGCCATTGAATTCTCTCAATATTTACTAACACATGATCATTATTATTATCAAGTATAAGAGCATCAACATTAGATTTACATCTCGTTAGAATTAATTCATGTTTACAGTTTAATACGATTTTGTTATAGTCTTCAGCAAATCCTAATAGTTTACTAAGCGGCAATATAACATTAAAAAAACCATTTACAGATTTTGTTCCTTTCAAGTTCCATCCCCACAGAGCAGCCTGTTTACTTTCTCCCTCATTCATCGAGATGTAAGATTTGATTGTAGAAGTAATACCAACATGTCTAATACGATCGATTTCTACTCCATTTATCTCATACCTTATATCATGAAAAAGAAACGGTATAGGGTTATTGTTAAATTGAAACCCTTTTTTCGTAAGTTTTCCTGTGGTATCCTTCGTATATACTTCTATACATCCTTCAATGTAAATGGAACTGCTCGCAGGTAGTAAATAAATGTCTTGTTGATTAATCGGTATTCGTATTTCATCGTTTTCTTTGAAGCTATTAGTGTATGGAGTATAGGAATGAACTTCATAACTCTCAATAGAATTGTCAAAATGCGGCGCTTCATTAATTTGTAACATACTCATAGTGAAAATCCCAACTTTCTTAAAAATTCTTTATTAATCTCACTGAGAGCTGGTACAACGCGTGTGTGTTTACCGGAGTCGTGAATTGAACTATAACTTTTTGTTGGCTTACTCCCAATTTTCTTACTTTTTTTAATATTGAAATCAATCATATTTGATTACAATTTATATTGGTAGCACAAATAAATGCTGCTTGTCCATTCGAAGTATTAACTGATACTGATCGTTTAACGATTCAATCATACAATTTATTTCATATTAAAGCATACAGTTTTCAAGATATTTAAGACATAGATGACCACAGTTATATGGATGACTACCCTGATAATTGATATAGTTATACTGAATGTCACCCCCTACATATTTAATAAATTCTTTTGGTGGTTTTAGATCACCATAACTATCAAAGTATTCAATATAGTCATTTTTTTTAACATAAGCTACCCAATGTGTACCTTGATTTTCAGAGCTATCCAAATTAATTATACCACATTCGATTTTGTGAGGGTGTTTAGGTAGTTGATCTCTCATGAAGACCCCTCGAAAATATGGGATAGTTTTTGAATACCTCATTATATCAATATTGGTAAGAGGACGATCAGGTAGCTGTTTATTCAGTTTTTTGATGAAGTATAAATACCTAAACCACTCTTGTACGGTTTGAGCTGTAATCCTCCTCCTAAATGCACTGGCTCAAAACTTTGATTGAGTCTTTTCATCTCATTCCATGTTTTCTGTGCAGTTTGAAACGTTTTTACCATTCGCGCTATAGCAGATGTTTTTTTAACAAGAGCACCAGCAGCAGTTAATCCAGTAATGATTGGTATCAGTGGTAAGAATCCTCCGGTCTTTGGTAATGGTATCACGCGCGGAATTTTTACCTCTGAATCAGAAACAAGATCTTTAATGGCAGCAAACGCTAAATCTATGGCTAGTTTTTTACATTTTGGTTTTGCTTGACGAATATTTCTTTTTGCATAGGCAACAACATTTTTAAAACTTTTTTTAAGCCCCGATCCATTTGAAAGTTTCATCAACATTGCTTTATTAACAATATTTGCTGCAAGCTTTTCTCCTACACTCGCTTGAGATGATGATGATGTTCTTTTCTTTGCCATTTTCATTAAGATCTTATCTGCTGCGTGTCTGGCTTGTAAGTTTTTTGTTTTCATATATGCAATATCGTGTTGTTTACAATACTCATCAAGTTCATTAATTCCTTTGTCACCTCTGATAAGTCGCTCACGTAATCTTGTTCCTGGTCCACAATAGTTATAGCCTGGGAGATGTAACTCGAACGGTAGATGATTTATAATGCTATTCACAAGACCTTTTCCTTTCATAGGTAAACGAAGAATGGTAAAATTTCAAATGTAATTTATAATATATTGGTTTTGCTTATCCAACTATTGTCCTGAGATGACAATCCTAACCATTTAACATACATTTTATTCCCCTTTTTCTTAAGAACTTTTTCTACTAAATACACGTCAGGATTTTTGGTTTTCTGAAGCTCTTGCGCATAAAATGTTCCTTGAATTTTATTTTTTCTTGAGTCTTCTAGCAAATAAGTTGCTGGATTGGTATTCTGAACCACGATTATTTTAAATAACTCAGTCGACCAATTTGGAGTGTAGCCTTTCTCAAAATTTGCTTTATGCTTACTTATTCGCACTACATCGCCGACAACAAAAGTACATTTTCTTTTAACTTTTGGTTTATTTAGTATGTTGTATCTTTGCATCACAATGTGTTTCGTATGTTTATTTACTTTAACCGGACACATCTGAATAGTCGTATGCTTGGTATGATTGTAATTATTCACAACTTCGTCTAAAGTTCCATCAATCCATTTAAAGTTTCCCTTCAAACTAAACTTTTTGTAAAGTTTGTTTTTTATAGTACGTATTACTCGTTCCACTATCGAAGCCTTTTTAATAGAATATGTTGAATAATGATTTATTGAATGCATCTGCATAATTTTCTTAAAACTTTCATTATAAAATTCCTTACCCCAATCTGTCTGCAAATTCAAAGGGACTCTGCCATCACATAAAATTGATTGAAAAGCTTTTGTAACCGAATCTTTAGTTTTATTTTTTAATGGTTGGACCCAAACATATTTAGAAAAACAATCAATCACAATAAGTATAAAATTAAAATTAAAATTTATACTCGATATCTTTTGCATATCTATTAAATCAGCTTGCCATAGATCATCTATATCTTTGAGTAGAACACATCTGCGAGGAAAATTTACTCTTGCATTTTTATGTATTTCGGTCACCACATCTTCTTTACTCATTTTTAGCTTGTTTCATCATTCACAGCTATTTGACAACTAAACAACTTTTAATATCACTATGCTTTTTATGATTTTATTATATTTGCTTCTTGCAGTTCTTCTATGATTGATATTATTTCATTATCTTGATTAGTATTTCCAGCTTGTTTGGAAGCAATAAGAAGTTTCAATCTTTCAACTAGCTCATTAGGATCATCCCAATAGATGAAATCAGTATTTTTTCTATATCTTTTCAAAACATTTATGTTGCCACCAACTTTTTTAGTACTCTCAACTTCCGAGGCTATGAACATAGGTTTAATAATTTGTTTATATTTTTCACCTTTGTCTCCTTTTAACTGACCTTTATGATCATAGTCACGCTTATGAGCATTCGTTTTTATCAAAATGTTTTTATAAGTGTTTCTATCATTTTCAGTAACTAGTTCTAGATTCGGTTTTTTATGTAATAATACTTCTTTTAGTCCTTGAGTCAATTGATATTCATCGTTATCAATCTTGATTCTACATGGTTCCATGTCACCATCGACTGAAGCAATTATCTTAACCGGAAAATTACCCATCATTAACTGATCACCTACTTTCCGAACTCCGAATGGAATATTTATATCGTAGAGACTATTAAGATATTTTTTTGTAACAGATATGTCTTTCTTATTGATATTATCTGCATCACTATAGTATTCTGAGCCCGAAGCAAATTTCTCTGAGTGTAAATCATCATCCAATGATTGTTCATGTACTCTATATGGTGTAGAGGTTATTGCATCATCTAATTTGACAGGCACTCGTATAGCGCTCACATTAAAATCACAGTTCATATTACTTTGATTTGATTCTATCATTTGTGATAAAGGTTTGGTAACTGGCTTAAATATTTTATTGAGTTCATAGTTGTTTTTATCTTCAATATCTTTTAACTGTTTAAGTTTATTTTTAATGATGTCTGATGACATGATTATTTGTTCTTTAATATTGAGACTCATTTTTGTCTTGCCTCTATCACTTATTTATCACAAATGATAACATTCTATTTTAGGATAAGTATATAAAGGTGTCAAGATTTTTTCTATAACGACCTTTATTTAATTCTGATTCTTTATTTAAAGTTAAAAAATTATGCCTTTCTCGCCAAACATTTTGACAGATTTCTCTAAATTCATTCCATGACATATCCGAATTGACGTGCTCATTGTATACATGTTTCAAGTTGACTTCATCTTGTTTGAAGAGTAATAACAAATTTGCATTATCACGAATCAGCTGTTTTGGAACTTTTGAATATGTTTGTGAGAGATAAAAGCAATCGACTTGACTATGTCTTCCCATGGCAAAATAATTACGAATGTTAGTCTGATTTTCACAAACCACATCATCAAAAATTATAATTGTGTTTGGTAACACATTATTCGGATGTGTAACTTCGCTGTCATCACGCAACACATTGTATTTTACTTCAGAAACCTTTGAAAGCACTTCTTTAAGATAACAATATTTACTTTGAAATGGAGTCTTTGTATATAAATACAAATTTTTGAATTTTAGCCCGTTTTTATGTAATAGCAAAGTAATCATCACATTAGTTTTACCACAGTTAGATGGCCCGCAAATTAAACACCGTATACTATTTGGTAACAATTCACTATGTCTTATGGGCTGTGATCTCTCTTCAATACCAATAAGATTGATGTCCAAGCTTAGCGGGTGCTTTTTAAGCTTCATTATTAACAAATGAACATCATTGCTACTTGATTGTCATTTTATAGTATTGTATCAGTTATAATCTAATAGGAATAAAATAAAACAGAAATTGGAAAGTCATATAATTTTTTATTAACATATTACATATATAATTTCTTATATCTATTTAATAGCTACATGTAAGCATAGTGTCCCCAAGCTACAGTATCAATTTGATTTGGTAATATTTGACGTTTATCATCATTTCTATTTAATACTAACTTATCTACTTCTTGGGAATACAAATTATGTTTTAAAGACTTAATCATATTCATCTTAGATCGTAAATCTTTGTCATAAAATAAACAATCTGAATAATGTTTATGATTCAAAGATTTCGTTACAGACTTAGATACACCTTTAGCCTTTTTAATCTCCTCACTAGTACTCTTTATGAAGTAAAGTTTGGCTCTTAATCCTACAAACTCAGTTATTAATTGACCTCCCATTTCATCCTTGAATAAACCAGGTATTTTGTTGTTGACTCTTGGGATTTTATATGGATTATTTTTTTCAAAATTACTGGTATCAAACTCTTGAATGTCATGTTTTATGTCTTCATACACATCATCTGTTTTAACTAAATATAGCAGACTATCTGTATCAGTATAACAAAGTTTCACATTTTCTCCATACTTTTGTTTAATAAAATTATAATGGAATTGATACATATGTAATTTTGCATATTCTAAGACTGTAAGTCCTACATATATTGGTTTATCTAGAGTTATTTTATCTAAACTTAACTGAATAGCAAGAAAATTTTCTGAGAATATTGACACAGATTTAAAATTCGGTTTAGCAATTAGTTTTCGAGCACCGACACATTTATTTGTTAAATTATTATTATCCTCCCAGTGAGATACCAGTTTAACATTAACTTGTTTTCGCTTGTTCTCTATAGTTTTTCCAAAGACTGAATTATTTAACAATTTGAAAAAATCCTTTTCAAATTCAGATTTTGAGGCTTGACGCAAACTTGTATTCAATTCTATATATTTCTTTAGAAAATATTCTTGTCTAAAGGTTATTACGCGATGAATCTTTTTTAATCGTAATCCTTGTTTTAAACATTCTTTTAAATAAGTATAATGAATAACGTAAAAAGTTTTATCTTTAAGAGTTGCAACTAATTTTGGTGATTTACTACCTGGTGGAATGAGTTTCTCAACAGCAAAGGGTAAGTCACAATGTGCATCATGTAAGTGATAAGGATACTCTAAATCTACTTCTAGGATAAATCCGAAATCACTGTCATCTGAAATAGTCTCAATATTTAGACATCTAATTTCTTCAGACGATAAAAATCTAAAATCTGATATCGGAATTTTTTTCATCATAGCAAATCCATATAGGTTGTTAGAATCAAGATATATAAGAAAGCTTGATGGTTTTGAACAATCAAAATTTGGTAAGTATTTATTATTCGCTTGAGCATGTCTCAATGTACATTGTGCCAAACCTCCTCGAACTCCTTTTTCTAACATTTGATAAATTTCAAGATCATGTACCAACTCTAATCGAACATCGGTATAAAATAGCATTGCATCCCAACTGAGCCCCGGTGCGGTTACATAATAGGCTGGGTCAAGCTTATAGTGCTGTAAGCTCATAGTTCTAAAGTTCTCGAATACATCAGTCAATAACAAAACGTCACATTTCAAATATAAATCAGTGTATTCACCCATGTCGCTTATACCAAATTGTTTCCAAACATTTTGCGCATGTGTATATTCACTATCAGATATATGCTGTTTAGTTAAACTATTATAAAAGTTATGTTTCGGTGGTAAACATTTTTCCTCATATTTAGAGAAACTATTCATGTAGTCATAAGGATAAATGCCTTTCTTTCTCATCAATACAAATTGACTGGGAATAGTAAAAAAATTTGAGGTGTGTATAAAATTATCATCATTTAAGCTTTTACTTAATTTATCTAGACTTGCACTTAAAAATTGAAATGAATCAATAAATTTCACATTCACACAAGATTTGTTCTCATTTATTGTGAATGATTTCGTGATCGTTATGTAATTTTCTTTAGTCTTTGGTATAACATTAATTGAACCATCATATTTCGATAGTTCCATTATGAATAAATGTAAATCATAGCCAGATAAATTATGAAATACAACTGGTACAAATGGACATATTTTATAATTGAGGTTGCAATATGAATGAGCTGCGCCTCTATACTCGCCGGTCATGTGATCATGATCACGTACTTTATCACCAAACAATAAATGTTTACAAATATGACAGTGAACGCTTGAATCATATTCATTTTGCTGTGTTTTACTTAATTGTGTCATTGGTTTAGCAAACGAAATTAAATCATTAATATACTTCACATCTTCCATCAAATGTTTAATAAATTCTTTAGGTGCATCTAAGCCTCGATAGGAAACCAATTTATTTAATGAGTTGTCAAATGTACAACAAACATAATAAGCAAAGCATGAAGGTTTGTGAATCTTAAATTTTATAGTGGTCGTGCTCTGCGAATCGTCTGAATAGTTTTCTAATAAACTCTCAAAATCAGCGTATATGATAAAAGGAACCTTTTGTTGTCTCTCGAAGTGTTTAAACATTAAATGAGTATTAGGCTTTGGTATTAATTCTAAAACTTTGGAACAATAATGATTTCCATATTTTTTTTTGCTACTGAAACATTGTAAACATGATTCACACAAATAAACATTACCTTTATGCTTTGTTATTTGTCTTCGCACTAACTTAACCAAATTTTTTATTAAACAGTAGTGACCTTTTTCATAATTTTCGATAAATAGTAAATTAAAATGATTAATTCTTTTTTCAGCTGTTAAATACAAAGGTCCAGTTACATATTTATTTTTTTTGTCTAAACCAAAAACATTTATGCTTATATTCAAGTTATTCTTTTCAAAGATCTTTATATCTCGATATGATGGAGGAAATTTCATGTCAGTTATATTAAACACATTTGAATAATGAGGATAGGAGCTGCATTTATTCGGGTTATCAACACATGGATAAAGCCCAGCTAAAATACTCCAAAGGAAACAAAACTCATCATCATTTTTAACATTCATACAGCTTTTAGTATTAGATACGCGAGGTGGTAGTTTTATATATGTACCTCCTCGCAAAGCACAATACTTATTTAAATTGATTTCTAAATGACTGAGTGATAAAAATGTCCAACCGGACGTAGAGTGTTCAAATTCAGTAAGTTTTCTTTTGATTGTATCAATAGTTTTTATTCTAAATATATCTTTCAATTCATTAATATCAGTTATAATTTCATATTTGGTATTAAATGATTTCAATTGCTTTTCTAGAGTCTTTGGTAATAAATAAAATGCATATAATTCAAATTGTATCTTAAGACATCTGTGTTTTTTTAAATTCATTTCTATAAGTCTATAAATATCAGTTTCATAGTCATATAAAAAATTCTCTGGTATACAATAATTTTTATTTTCAGCTTTCAAACGATAACTTATTACACGATTATTAAATGCTGTATTAATTATATAAATATTGTCAAACTCGCTCATAATCAAAGAATTCAATTTATGTAATTCAGTTTTCAAATGATACTGATATTTATTTCTCATTATTCTTATATCACAATTATCACATTTAACTATTTCATTTTTATTGAGAGGATCTCGGGTAGGGTCTATGCTGATAACTGTAAAGAAAAAAACATTTGCTAAATATAAAAGGTATATTAAATATCAACACATTATAATAATAATATAATATTAAGGAAAATATTATTTACTTTCGCACACCGAGTTAAAGTTACTTAGTCTAGCACACTACATTGATATAAAAGTGTTTAGACATCTTGTTACTGCATGCTAAAATTTGAAGTAAAAATGTTAGGTGTGCCTCGGAATTCCTTCCTGGCCACCAGTACTAGATTGGCAAGATGTTGCCAAAGATCGGTGTCCATGTCCGTCCTAATCTTTAGGCTGGAAACCGAGTGACGCCATCTATTAATAGGCATCACATGCTCGATGTCCGCGGACCTATACACTTTTACCTCAATGTAGTGGCTGCCTTTCTTGTCTGGTAAAACCTGCTTCGACAGGCCGCTTGCCACTCTGTTTATGAATATCGATTGCAAAGGTGGCAGTGTTGGAGTTGGAGTTGGTGATGGCTCAGAGTCATCCTCACCCTCACTATCCGTCCCGAAGAGATCGTGAGATGTGATTTTCACGGGTGTTATCGGTGCGATAGTTGATGATTTTTTCTTGGATCGATGAGGGGTCGGAGTGTGTTTTTTCGACACCCCTTCGTCTCCAGACACCGTCGTGTGTGATCTGTTAATAAATTGAGAAATGTTGTTAACATAATGTAAATACCTATGAGTTCTTTTACTCTAAATCAAATATTATAACATTCATGATTCAAAAATACCTATGAGTTCTTTAACTCTAAATCAAATATTATGACATTCATGATTCCAAGAATAAACCTGCAGATACAATAAAAACATGTAATACTCACTTTTTTTCATTTTTCTCTGCGTCGTTTCTTTCGTGGCTGTTTTCTTTCATCCTCTTTGACGCCCGGTGTTCCGCGCCCCGGGAACTCGGTGAATGTAATCTGTGAACAATTGAAAAGCTATAAATATTGACTCAACTACGTTGACGAGTTAATGAAAGAAATAAAAGTGAGGAAAAAAAATAGTTTTAATGTATCTTACCTCTTTGTAGTTTCTTTTTTCTTTTCAACCATTTTCACCTCGTCGTCTGAAGGAGGAAACACCTCATCAAAGAGCTGTGGCATAGATCTAGACCTATAAAAAATTATGAACAAAAATTAAAAATATAAGTTTACTTAGGTGAATGAATATATAAATATATTTAAAATAAGAATACTTACATATTGACAGTTGAGAATTCTTCAGAGTTTGTAGTTTGATTGCCTGTATTGCTTTCGCTAATGAAAACCTGTACGGAATCATCTGATTTATATTGAAAGAAAAATTAAAGTGTGCGTAACATATCGACAAGAAACTTGCTTGTGCATAATAGCTGACTTTGTTAAAAATCCATTTTAAGAACACTAATAGATATCGGTAACATCTAATTAGGAAAATCATCTACACTAATATTATAAATAGGAACGTTTTGATTTTTTTGTTTGTTTGTAATAATAATGTATGTACTTAAACAATACTGAATCGATTTTAAAAATTCCTTCACCTGTCGAAAGCTAACAGCACGTGACATAGACCGATATTCACGCTGGTCCGCAGATTTAGATCGACGCTTTCGCGGATGAATCCACGGGCATAACTAGTAATTCACAGTCGTGAAATTATATCAATTTTTACTAATGGTTTTACAGTTTTTGCCATGGGGATTTGGTTGCACTAAATATGAATTTGAACATGCTTTGAAAAATAGTTTTTGAGTAGGTATCGATTAATTTATTATGAGGTATTCAAGTAAATCATAGTACCTAATAATTTACCTGCCTGTCTGTTTATTTTCATTCTTACTAACCGTGAGGTGTAATAAATGGAATAAGACCTAAGTGAAAGTAGACATCAATCAGGAATACTTTATTTCTGAAGTCGGTTAATAAATAAGAATAAAGAGTTTAGGTGTTTAATGAGGAAGTGCGAAGCAGACCACACAGCGCGCGACGTAGCCGTATAAGGATGTGTGAGCATTGTATTACAAAACTTATTCTTGCATTGACTAAATAATTTCATGTTCGATTATGAACTTTATAAACGATATATGTGAGGTATAAATAAAATATAATTATCAAGTAAATCCTCAAACAAAAACAGAATTTACGAGCGACTACACTTATTGTTCAATGATGTCCGTGAGTAATTAATCAATAATCTTAATATAATATTCTTAACTTAGTATCTATTCAATTTTAACCTTTTTTATCTTACTGTATATTTTTAATTTCAGGATAGCGAGAGTGATTTATTCAACTTCCTTCCTAACGATGTACGAGGCTCATCTATGGATATGCGTAATACTGGAACACTGAATCTTGTTGGCCCCAGCAGTAAAAAACAGAAAACGGACTTAACTACATTTTCTTATATAAAAAAACCTAAACGGGGTGTGAAAGTAATTAGAATTGAAATATACGATGCTGCTCAATTCCCTGATGTTGCCGGTTCAATTTGTACGTGTGATGCGGAATTATGTGTACAGCATGTCGTGAAAAATATTTTACTCGATGACATTTATAAATCAGTTAAAGAAATTGCGGAAAAAATTTCGTCCACTATATATATATAAACGAATCGTTGAAACTGTAACCTGTTTAAATAAGTTGTATTCTTATTAAAAAAAATATGTTAACTGAATCATGTTTTTAATTTTCAACCTCTATAAGTTAAGACTAAAATTATTTTTTAAATAATGATGATAGTAAACTGTTCTCGTTTAATAATATAATAATAATTTATTTATTCATATCCAGACATATACACATCACTAGAATTACAAACTTATAAAGTACATAGTTTTTTAAAAATAACATCCTAGTAAAATTAAGTAGTATTTAGGTGAATAGAGACTTCAATTCATCTGAAAATGAGATTCATAGCAGGTAGAAGGTATTTTATCACAACGAAGAGTAGATAATATATGAAATCTGAATTGGTAGATCGTAGCACCGTTGAACGCAGTCGAGTCGCTGTGTGAGCATGAAAATTCGAAAATTATTGGCTAGATTAAATGATTGATTAGATAGTATTATGTAATGTTTGAATAAGTCATAGTACTGGTGAATGTTTTAGATGAACAGATTGAATAGATGGTATGATGTTGTGATTAAATAGATGGTATGAATGAATAGATAATATACAGAACCCCCATATATACACTACTGACGGGTCGCTCACTTTCCTCTAATATGGTTGAGGAGGGCGATGGCTGGATCCCGCGTTAACTCGTGAACGGGTGCCGTTTGAGGGTATTCGTCGTTTGGATACTTGGGGGGAGAGAGACTTGCCGAGCTAACAGATGCAGAAAATAATAATTTTGTATAGACATAAAGAGACTCTGTAAATTTATTTTGAAAAAAAATATACCCGTGAAGTTTCTTGCCAGTTCTTTTTCACGAAGGTTTTTTTTCGAACTGGTGGTGCAATCATGTTTTATTTGACGTCAATAAGAACAAGTAATTGTCGATGTTGAGAAATAAATATTTCATTTCATTATTTCATTTCATTTCATTTCATTTCATTTACCCACATTAGATTTAAGTGTGTGCAATAAAGAGTTGTGGAGACAGATTTGCTGTGGGATAAAATTCTGGATAGAATAGATATAAAAGGAAAAAATGACAGGCCTGGCGTGAATGAAAATTTCGAATTGTTGTACAATGTGCCCCGGTGTTTCAATATATCAAATAAATGCGTTATAGTTTACGAAACCTACTTATAGACATTCGAAGAAAGTAATTCATCATTGGAAATTTGCAAACCTAAAAAACGCGTAATATCGGGTCCAAAATTGACTTGATGGCTTGTTTCTTCCTTCGTCTTTTTTTTTAAATTATTGCAATTTTTTTTAACTGGTCAGATATCATTAAGGAGACATACAACGAGAGTCTGAGCAATGACTACCACGAACGCAAGGTTACAGAAGCAAGAGCAAGGCGGGAACGCACACACGCCCTAATAATTTAATTGTTTACAATAATGGATCAAACTATTTTAATGTTGAGTTCAACAATAGCGACAACGTTTCAGTTTCGTTTAAATCTTAAATACATAGATTTGTTTCTATTAATAAAATTTCGAAATTCAATTCACACCGGGGTGAAACGGAGCGTGTCGAAAGGGAAACAAAGTTGTAGACTAAAGCTAGTGTACCGTAACCTAAGATTTTGGTATTCTCGCGCATAAATATGAAAACATTTTCAGAATCAAAGCTTTGCTCCTATTTGTGTATATTCGAAGCGGCAGGACAGAGTCTAAGCGTGATATCTTTTTATATGAATGTGCGTGCACTTGTAATGTTATTTGTTCAGATTGCGTCTCGCGCTTGTTGCCTGTAAAGCATTATATTTATTGCTTGAAATAAAAATTCTATTTGAGACTAGGAAATAGTAGGAAAAAAACTTCGCGGTTGCTGAGTTCAGTCGGCGCGCCACGTCACGGCACGCTGAGCCTGCAACGACCCATTTGCTCAGTAACCTACCATTAAGCCAAGAGCAAGAGAGGTCAATCTGAGCATTTACTTAAAAGTCTTACACCCGTCACTACCTTCACTTCATTGCACTATAGTACTTAACATTTTTAATTGTACAAATGTATCGTAACGATAGGTTCCCCAAGAACGGAACGCAAACACGTGATGGTTACTTAACTGCAATAACTAGAAATAAACTAAACATGTATACAACTTTTTTAGCTGAGATAAAGGTTTTATCTTCAAAAGAAATCTATACTCTAAAGGGATACAGATTGAGCGATGGTTCGGATTATTCTCGGAAAAAACATACTTATAATAGTCAAACACCTGTCAATTTTGAATAATAAAAAAAGTTAGGTTAGCGATGCACAGACCCAAGAATGCACCCTTTGTTTATTCTGTGGTTTGTTGAATGTAGTGTTGTTCAAGTATGTGACGTATAATAATAACATTAAACTGACTATTGTCAAATTATTTTTGTGCCTGTTTGATTTTCACCATTTTTTGGCGGCTAGTAATCTCAATCAATATTGACAAATTACAATACACAAACGGACTAACCCAGTCTTCATACAAATCTGAGCCTGGCATTGCAGAAATAAAATTAGGCAATTAATTGGAGCGTTGAAAATATCAGTATTAACCTGTTAATTATTTATCTCCGGACTGAAAATATTCTTGTCAATATAAACTGAAAACATTAAGTCGTTTGTAATTTCTTTGTAGTGATTAAGGTAGACACCTAGGTATCTGGTAACGAAATTCTTACAAATTTTCGACAGATTATTTTAAAAATGCTACCACTTTTATGTTTCGGGAATTCCTCACTTCTTGTCGTGGTGGCGAGACTAAATAGGCACATCGACTCAGTTTTACACCAGAGTAGATAAGTATTTACGTAAGTAAGTAGCTCATTCCACACTAAGTATTTTTTTTTGTATGGCATGACAAATAATATTTCAGTTTTATATCGAAAACTGTCTAAAAGGAATTTTTTTTATAATTTTTTTTTATTGTAGGTTCACACACCCGTCATGACATAGAAAGATGCACAAAAGATATATAAATTATATGGTGTTTACATAACATAAGTGCCAGTCTTAAAATAGTGAACACGGCATTCATATTTGATGAAGTAGATACTATTACATAAAGTAGATAATAATAATAATCCACAATTTCATTTAACATAAGATGTCACATACTTATATACAAAAACAGTTAAAGGATACATAAAATAAAAATAAATCAAATCAAACAAAACAAAATAAACAAAACAATTAGCTTCCTAGATTAAATACTCTTTAATGTTTAACTTGGTGGCGCGGATACAGATATCGAGCTTAAATATAATTCCACGGGAACTTAAAAATATTCTCGATATTGGTGTGAAGGTGGAGCCCTACATTCATTCAGTATTGTGGCATTTCAAAATCCTGCCTATTGCAAAGTGTTTATAAAACATATACAGTTCGAGTGTAAGGGGCAGATAAGGGCTAGTGGGATACTATCGTGCTTTAAATATACAAGGTGAGTTTAAGGATGGATATCAAAATAACTCATCTTCAAGTAAACCAAAATATATCATTGCATCCAAAAAATTAAAATGAAAGTAAATTGAAAAAAATACAATATTAAGAATCGTAATAAGACTTCATTGTAATTCATCAACTCGTGATCTCACAACTAGCACCATCCGTCCAGCGCTACACGGCAGTTGCCACCCGTACCACCCGGTGGTTGCCTCCGGCGCCTCAGTACAAGGTGTGTGCTGTGATCGACTTCTACTTACTAAGGTTCTTGTTCGACGCTTGTCACAGATTAAAGCGCTGGCATTTTAATCTTAAGATGACTTCACGAACTTTTCCCGGGAAGTGCTAAATTACTTTACAGGTTTTGAATGAAATAAATTTATCTTTCTGGAACTCATTTATATTAAGATAATTTATTCTCGAATGAGCGTAAAGATCAAAATCGTAAAGTTTTCTAATAAAAAGAAAACGTATTATAACCTAATTGAGTACAATCCATGTACACGAGGAACGTGTTTGGAAAAGCGGTTTCATTATATGGGCGGGCGTGGGAGACGCAGGTGCCGAGTATTGCATAGCATGTAGTTGTTGCGGCCTTCACCTTGCATTCGCCGCTCGCCTCACGTAGCACATAGCGCATAGCACGTAGCACGACCCGTAGTCGACGCAGTAACTCACACGTGACCCACGATGCTCTGAGCGTAATAAAAACAACTGGCGGAAGATAGCTTACGTCACAGTATAGCGTGTTGGTTTCGTGACTTTCTGTGTTTTCTTACCCCCTCCGAGCGCTGTCGAAGTGATTTTTTTTCTTTGCGACTAAGTATCTTAGTCTTCAAAGTGCTGTGCTGAGTTTTGTTGTGCTTGTGCTGAGTGCTGTGTTGTGCCCAGCGTGAGTAGTCTGGTTTCAGTACAAAGGATACTTAACGGTGACAGCAAATTTGCACTGATCCAGTCCTTTTATTTTTTTTATTTCTTTCTTCTATTTTATTTATTTTTCCTATATTTTCCTTTTTTTTATCATATCTGTGTGTTTACTTGTGCATTTGCCCTTTCTGTCAGTAAAGGTTAATCCTAACGCGGTCAACTCTTTACCTGCGTTCCCTTTTTTAGGTTTCTAGGTAGCGGCCTTTGGCGAACTACGGTTAGTTTTAAGTCATTTTCCCTAGCCCCCCTACCGCTGGTAGGGATGTTAGCCGCTAGGGTTCGCTAGGTTACTAGGAATTCTAGGCATGCTTTATATAATTATATATTTATAGTCCCAACTCTCCATTATGGATTCGCAGAATTTAGTAAACTCGCGCTCGTCACGTCCGGCGCCAACATATCTGACGATGTTCTAACGCATGCCTTACAGGCAACAATCGCGTCCCCGGCCCTTCAGGCCCCAACCCCAGCCCCTCAGGCCACCCACGCCCAGACCCCTCAAGTCTTTAGCTCTCCCGCGTCTCCCGTGGTCTCCGACATGGACGTAGGAAGCGTACCGCTCCCGGGAGCGATTCAGACTCCGCCGCGTTCGAAGCTTCGTCGGTCGCCGCCACCTTAACCGGCCCTCCTTAGCCGCCATTCCAATTAGTCGCCAAACGCTCTAACAAGCATTCGACAACAGCAGCGGTGTCTTCAACACCCGAGCCCTCCCCGGTGTCCTCAACACCCGCCCCCGCGCCGCTTATGTCTCTCGGAGTGACCACATCTCCGTCGGTCCCGTCGAAGCCAGCGACGCGCTGCGCTCCCGTCCCGCCTAAGCCTCAGCTCGCTCCACCCGCTTTCCTCTGTAAAATAGCGCGTTGGACCGTGGTTTTTAACTAAAATTAAAAGCCGCCAACGCAGGCGAATCAATTAAAATTCAGGTCGCGACCATCGACGACTTCCGGTCTTTTACTAGGCTTCTATCGATGAAACAAATCGCATATCATACTTAAGCCCTCCCGGAGGAGCGCAAGGTCCACGCGGTATTACGGGGCGTCCGTTCGAACTCAGTAACGACGACATTCTCGAGGACCTTAAGTCCTAGGGCTTCCCGGCTGAAGCAGTGCACAAGATGCACTCCAACTTTCAGAGACGCTCGCACAATCTGCGGACTCTCGAACATCACTCGTCACTCCTGCCAACTTCCCACCGCTGCGCAACTGGGGTCCCCCGGAAGCAAAGCCCGTGCAGCCGATGCCTACTTCGGCTCTGTCCTGCAGACAGCGTCCGGCCGCTCTACCTGCACCTTCCCTTCCTATCCCAGCTCCCGTAGCTCCCGTAGGCCTGCGTCCCGGTCCGTCGTCTTCACATCAGTCGTCGTAAGCTGAGGACATGAAGACCGTGTTCGACGTCATTCAAAACGTCGACATTAAGGAAATCTCCGTACTCACACGCAAACTGCGAGCCGCCCGCTTTACTCAAGAGCGTCTATTTGCGGTAGCCGAGCATCACTCGCTACTTAGTTCTTTATAAATTCTATTTTTCTTATAAATTCGTCAAATAAGTATCCCACTGTCGTATCAAACCCAAGGGCTCATCCCTAGTATCTTTTAACGTTCGTAGCCTTAATACTAACCTTTCTGAGCTCAAACTGTTCCTTCAGAACAACAAGCCAGACTTATTGCTGCTTCACGAGACGTGGCTCACTCCAAACCGCTCCAGGGGATTCGCTATTTTAATTACGCGTTCACCCGAAACGATAGGCCCAACCCTGAGGGTTTCGGCAGCACCGCTATCTATTACAAAAGAGGGTTCCATTGCTCTCCTCTCCCTACCCCCCCTTTCCTCAACATGGAAGCCACTGTGTGTAGATTGGCCATGACAGGTCATCCGACCATCATCATCGCTTCAATCTACATACCTCGTAGCACCAGACCAATCCGCAGCGATTTTGAGGCCATTCTCGCCCTCGGCCATTCAGTTATTATGTCTCCCTAGTGCAAGGGCCGCCTAACGATAACGTCACCTCTCCTAAGATCTTTACCAACTGGAAAGGTTTTAAAAATACGTTAATTTTAGCCTTAGAGGCCACGAACTCTCCGCTCGCGATCTCGCCTGACTAATTAGATAACCCGGATAAAATAGATTCCGTAGTCAATTTCTTCACTGATGCCATCAGCTCAGCCATCAATAACAACGAAAAGGTTGCTAAGCAAGGCAAACCCACGCTTCCCTTAGTCAATAACAATCTTATTAAAGCTAAGAACGCGGCTCTCCGGAGAGCCAAGCTCTATCCCACGCCCGCCTATAGATCAGCTGCGAATCAGTTTCAACGTAAAATATCTCCCCGTCCCACCAAGCGTATAATAGCATGGTCCAAGCCCTACGTATGACGCCGCCTCTCACGTTCCTCCTTTCATTCGTCTCGACGGCACTACCGCCTTTGAAAATGAAGAGAAAGCCGAATGCTTCGCTGATAGCGTTGCCTCTCTTAGCTCGCCCAGCATGCAAACCCCAGCAGCAAATAACACGAATCCTTCCCACATCGAGGCGGTGGAGGACGAAGTCCTCCGCAGGGACTCTCTTCCCATCACCGCTCGTCACAGTGTCTTATGACGAAATCTCTCTCCTCATTAGACGTCAAAAATCCAAAAAGGCTCCGGATGCGGATGGAATCTCCAACCATGCACTTAAGTATCAGCCGCAACAGGTGCTTACCTTGTTAGCTATCATCTTCAATGACTGCTTTGACCTTAGCTACTTTTCAAAAGCTTGGAAAGAAGCGACAGTCATAGGCATTCCCAAGCCGGGTAAACCTCTGAATATCCCGGCTAATCACAGACTCATCAGCCTCCTCAAGTCTTTGGCTAAACTTCTCGAAAGAGTCATACTCTCTTGAATGAGGAACCATCTGTTTCCAACGGATGGCGATCCCCTCATCATTCCCCATCAGTTCGGCTTTCGCGCTAAGCACTCTTGCCCTCAGCAAATACACCGTATAGTCGAGTTCATACTCGACGGTTTCTATACGCGACATTATAAAGCGGTCGCAGTCTTCTTCAACGTAGCCAAGGCTTTCGATAAAGTCTGGCACAGCGGTCTCGTTTATAAACTCTACAAAATAGGTTTACCGGATCGCCTAGTCAGGTTAATTGCCTCGTTTGTCAAAGACCGTACGTTTCGATTTAAATATGAAGGCACGCTTTCCGCGCCTCGGCTCATAAAGACTGGAGTGCCTCAAGGCTCAGCCCGCGCTCCTCTGTTGTACACCGTGTACACCAACGACATTCCAATCACGCCGAAAGGCGTCGAACTCGCCCTCTTTGCCGACGACACCGCCCTTTACACCAAAGGTCACAGTGTCCCGCAGCTCGTCACCAGACTCCGCCGTAAACGCCCCCGGTGTAAGATTTCAAAAATGGCGCATCGATGTGAACCCTGAAAAGAGTTCTGCAATTCGCTTCGACTTCAAACGCCGTCGTCCCGCTGGCGATCCCCACGTTCGAATGTTAGGCATTCCCATTCCCTGGAACCGCAGTACTAAATATTTAGGCGTCACCTTAAATCCGACGCTTTCTTTCAAGCCACACGTCGATAGAGTATCGAACTCGCCCGTCTTTACTTAGGCCGCCTAAATAGTGTGTTAGTTAGGAAAAGTAAAATGTCTTTATGAAACCAACGTACACTTTATAAGGTCTGCGTTAGACCCGTCATGGCATATGCCTCGCCAATCTTTGCCCACGCAAAACCCTCCCTCCTGCACAAACTGCAGGTGGTTCAAAATCTCTTCTGCCGCAGGGCCACAAACTCATCATGGTACGTGCGTAACGCGGACCTGCACAGAGATCTTGAATTACATACAGTGCAACACCACCTCAAAACGCTCTCGGAAGCGTTCTTTACACGCTCCGAAACCCACCCCAATTCCTTAGTTCACGCTTCAGCCTCGTATATTACCCCTGTTCTCGATTTGAAGTTCAATGTCACTAGGCCTAGGAATGCGCAAGCGTGCTCTTCCACCAGACTGTCATCAGATCTCGAAGCCCTTCTGTCTGCTACTTCAAATTCTAACGTAAATTCGATTTAACTTAACTTCTATTAATGTAATTTAATTTAACATCTCCTTGCAATTTTTGAGCACCTTCAGTGCTATGAATTCACCATCAGTGCTTTGAGCACCATCAGTGCTATGTAAAACCCAGTGGGTGTCCCCTTCTGGGCCCCACTAGCGCGGCCTCACTCTCCGATTGGCCGTCGCTTCAGATGAAGGCTGTGAGGCAAAAAATTGCACGAGTCATTCAGGGGGTTTTTAGTGGGTAGGGCTCTGGTAGACTCGCAGCGAGTCCCACGCCGATTGCGCACGTGGAGTATGCGTCAGATCATTTTTGATCCTCCTACCCTCTCCGTAGAGGGGAACAAAAAAAACCTAGTTTACATGAATAAAAATAGTAAACTCGATCAAAAAGGGGTTTCAGTTTACCTTATTTTCACTTTTCAATAGTATCCATCTATTCAACACAAATCCGATTATCAGATTCACCTATATTTCACATGAATTAATAATTGCTTTTGAACAGTCTTCAACTATTCGATAGAGAGATAGATAGATAGATAAAAAGCTTAATTGTTCCTTCAGACACACAAACATTACAAAAAAGAAATATATACATTAAAATCACAAACAAGACGCATGCATAAAAAGAATAGAACAAAATTGATTATTGTTACTAAACGAGAAAACAACAAGAGTATAATGCATGTGTGCTGCAACAGACCAAAAGCCTATAGCTCAGCGACATCAGCTCGGGGAGCAAAGCGCTGATTTTCAGCTACAACCTCGAGGAAATGCAGACACGGATTGAAATGGAAAAAATAAAATAAGGTGTACCCAATCTGCTTTTAAGCAATGTACATAATGTCAGTTCCATTTCATCAAATACCTAAGAAATTATAGATATATTGAAGTAATATTATGTATTATTAATTAAATATTCAGTCAAATAAAATATTTGTATAAAGTGTGCTATATCAATCCCAACCTATATAATAACTATATCCAAGAAACAAAATATTAAGGAATAAAATGTTTTTTTTTTTATATAAACTAAAGTTTTATTACCCAAAATCCGAGTAGTTTTCGCTACTTCGCGAATCTTTTAGGAATTTCCAGTCTCTGTATTTTAAGAAGGTAAGATTTTAATTTGTACTTAAATATTGATTTGCACTTGGATAAGTAGAGGAATATTATTCCAACACTTTGTTGCGCTGTAGCGAAAACAACCAGTAAATGCCGCGATTCTGTGGTGCTGCACGCTAAGTGGGGGTCGTGTGAACTAGGCTCGCAAAGCGGTGTGCTTTTGGGAATCTTCAGCTTGCAAAATAAATAGTCAGGGTTTTTAAACTTAATTATGTCAAACATTAAAGATGACAGAGACGAGAGATCAAGTATTGCCATTACCACTGTTACGCGGACGATGTCCAGTTGTACATCTCTGTTCCACCTGAAAAGGTTGAAACAGCGACCATGCGAATGAACGAGGATCTTGATAGGATTGCTGGATGGTCGAACAAAAATTCTCTCGCTATCAATCCGTCAAAGTCCAAATTTATGATTCTGTGTACAAAGTCTCAAATCACCAGGATTTACAGGAATAAGTCGGACATACGTATCTCTGGCGAACCCATAGAATCGGTAAAAGAAGCAAGAAATTTGGGCATAATGATGGACAGTCAGTTGCGATTTGGAACACATATTGTACAGTTAATTAGAAATTGTTTTTTTAGATTAAAAATCCTCTATAAAATTCGGCATTTGCTTAGTGAACGGACAAGGATTGCCCTTTGTGAAGCCCTTATCCTTTCCAGACTTAACTATAGTGATCTGGTTTATGGTCCGCGTTTACTCTCCGTTCATCAGCGCATGTTACAGCGAGTGCAAAATGCGTGCTATAGAATTTGTTATGCGGTTCCCCCTCGCACGCACATATCGCCGTATCTAAATAATGCATCCATGTTAAACTTGAAATCACGTAGGCATTTACATCTTGAATCGCTTATGTTTGGCGTTGTGCATTGGAGGAGTCCCGAGTATCTTTTCAGTAAACTTACCTTTCCATCGTCCCGTGGTGAATATGGTTTAAGGAATGCTCGCATGCCGCTGGAAAATCATAAGCATAGAACGATAGCTTTTGAGGGTAGTTTCCGCTATCAGGCGACGAGGTGTTGGAATGACATACCTCCCCCTATTAGGAAATAATAATAATAATAATTTTTTACCGGATATTATCGCGTATATTTTAGTGACCACGGCAACTGCAAAGATGCCGAAACGTCGAAATAATTTTAAAATTAACTAAAATATACGCGATAATATCCGGTAAAAAGTGTTTTATTTAAAATAATAATAATAATCCCCAGACAACGACACACCAACTGTATGGCCCCAAAGTAAGCAGAGCTTGTGTTATGGATGACCATACAGCGAACTGGCGGGGAACCCAGAATAAACATACATATATAAATACTACTTACTAATAAATTTACGTTTAAAAAATATTTTATAGCACATTTTCTTGACTTGCAAAAATCCTTGTAGTGGGAGATTGTGTCCCTCTAGCCGGTCCTCTCGCCACTAGCACGGTACGTTCATGGGCATGGTGATTTCTTTTTCCTTTTTGTTTTTCCTTTTGATATGTTGATAAGCTATTTATGATATATTTTTATTGTATTTCTCAACGTATATTTTTGTTTCCTCGTGGTTTTTATTGTATTAATTATAAGTATGTGTATGTTAGTTTAGGAAATAATAACGTATAAAATGTGTAAACTTCAAATAACTCACGCAGCTACCTTGCTACTCAGGTGACAGCTGAAAATCAGTGATGTGTTCTATGAGCAGATAACACCACTGAGCTATGGCCTTTTTCCATATGTAAACCTTTTCTCGTTTAATTTTTATTGTATAATTTGTTTTTATTTTTTATTTAAGTTCCTTTTGTTGAAATATGTTTGTAATCTTTAATATTAATAGTTGCAAATAAACCTTCCATTCATTCATTCATTCATATTTAAAGTGTTTTGGGTTCCACTGCTACCATCGGAATCATTTGAATTACTATCATTTGAATTGTTGTCTTGCTCGTTGTTTTGGCCGAGGCTTCAATGGCGCATCTCTCGAGAAAAGTACTGTTTTTTTGGATAAAAGGTAGTCTAGGTCATTCCTGTACCATGCAAAAGGTTATGAAAAATTCCATCATGATCAGTTGCGTTTTGAAGGCGTGGAAACGGAATAAACTACACTACAGAGTGTCATATTTACAAGTTGGCTGGATCATTACTCAACATTCAAAAAAACATTACTCAGAAAGCGACGTTCCCTCGCGTCGCGTGGTGTCCGGGTTGCGCGCGGCGGCTACCTCCGTACTACCGAACAATCAGATATCAGATGTCTAACTCGAATTTGAAAAGATCGCAGGTGTCAATTTCTATAAAAATAATAATAAATCCCCAGACAAATACACCAACTGATTAAACATCTAAAACAACGAAAATTAAGCTTACTGGTGAAAGGATACGCTGGAATTAAATCTATTTTGTAACCTTATATTATTTTCAAAAGAATATATTGCACCTTTAAACATGTTTTTATTTATAAATAAATTTTGACCCGATTTGCTAGTAACAACCAAAAGTTTATTTGTAAACATTTTTTTAGCGTGATATTGGTTAATTATGGGTCATAAAATATTCAAAATAATTTATATGAGTAATAAATGCTGCTTGCGAGAAGAAACAAACAATTAACAGATTTGTATTCTGAACAATTAACAGATTTAAATAATCCTAACATTTCTGTACTAAGCCAATTTTTTAAATGGATTAACCATCTTTTTACGCATAATTTTTTGTGCATATTTCATTTGAGTATGCAAAGTGCTTTCGAAAATTGTAGCATTCTACATGAATAGGCAATTTAAACAAACCTTCGAGTCACTGCAATCAACGATTGGTAATCTGCAATTATTGTTATTCATAACGTTGTGTTTATCATGATGATTTAATTTGCTGAACGAGTCTGTATATAAAAAATAAAAAGAATATGTAAATAATTCGAAGTGGTTTTTTTTCTTCTCCTTTCCTTCGTTTCAGATTTGAATCTACGAACAAGAAAGGCGACTTAAACTAGAAGTGACTGTGAAAAGAATATTTGTGAGACACAAACGAATCATACATCATATTGTAGCTGTTATAAAATATGAAATTTGAATTTCTCAACAGACCTCAAACTACAGCGGACAGCTGGGGAGGGTCGTAGAGCTCTTTCTAGTCAGAAAAGATTTCGGTTTCAGGATAAATCGAGGCCAAACACTAATATAAGTAAAGCGAAAGTCAGCATCCGGTAGATAACGCGGCGGCCCTTTCGCGTCATTAGTGCGGGCGGTGGCGGCGGCGCTCCGACGTGCTTCACTGGCAAGTGAAGTGGACGCGTGGTAACGTGCTCGAGATACTGTACTTTTAGGAGCCGAAATGGAATTATGCCAAAAAAAAAATGATCACAGCTGTTGTGTATTCTAACAGTTTTAAATGTTGGGCACGGTAGGTAATTATATGTTTATAAAATAACCGAACCCAAAGAGTGCTGTTTAGTCACTGATTTAATTCTGTTAAATTGACAATATTGGTGTACAAAAATGTAGTTGAAATGAAATGAAATGAAATGAAATATTTATTTCTCAACATTGACAATTACTTGTTCTTATTGACGTCAAATAAAACATGATTCTACCACCAGTTCGAAAAAAACCTTCGTGAAGAAGAACTTCACGGGTATATTTTTTTTCAAAATAAATTTACAGAGTCTCTTTATGTCTATACAAAATTATTCTTTTCTGCATCTGTTAGCTCGGCAAGTCTCCCTCCCCCCAAGTATCCAAACGACGAACACCCTCAAACGGCACGCGTTCACGAGTTAACGCGGGATCCAGCCATCGCCCTCCTCAACCATATTAGAGGGAAGTGAGCGACCCGTCACCCGACGCTACCATAAGAAGACGTACTTTAGTTATATGATGTAGGTATTGAATGTGCGGTCATTGCTCCGTACATCCTGGCTACTCAGAAAAATAACAAAGACCAAACAAATAACAAAGATTGCACAATAAAATTAATGTTAGAAGCGGAAAAAAAAATAATTGCGAGAATAAAAACAAGATATTATAAAAAATATCAAATCATAAAAGGAAAAAATTAAAAAAAGTTATATCAATGTAAAAATGTTGTAAAGTTAGACAACAATGTAAATCAAAAGAAAAATTATGTTATACTTCAAATATGAAAGTTCAGTGTTTATGCTTATGCTACAGTTTATTCACTGTCACTCAAGGTAGGAATATTAAGTTTAACCGACCTCGGGGTGGTTGTTCGCGGTGTAACCAATTTTTTGTTTGCACTTTTCACACACTGGGTACGTGGGGCGCGGGTGTAGGCGTGGCCTCCTGGCGCGCCCGCAGCACCGGTGCCGCCGCCGTGTATACGATGCTCCCTGCTGCTGCTGCTGCTACACGCCAATTCAATCTTCTCTTTCGAATCCGTAGGACGAGGTTTACACATGTCAAAATAACCAGTATGATCAAAATACCAAAATACTTTAGTGTATTCTAACGGTTTTAAATGTTGGGCACGGTAGGTAATTATATGTTAATAAAATAACCGAACCCAAAGAGTGCTGCTTAGTCACTGACTTAATTCTGTTAAATTGACAATATTGGTGTACAAAAATGTAGGTTATATGATGTAGGTATTGAATGTGCGGTCATTGCTCCGTACAACAACATTATTTTTAATAACAATTAAAAATAATGTTGCAAACAACAACGATGTTAACAACAAATTGATGAATTTAAACAAAAGCGAAATTTAAAAAAAAGAAAATTATACCGACGTGAATACACTCGTTCGGGACGACAACCAGCAGAAAAGAGGAACCAATTAGGGAGCACACCCAATATACAGGCGCGCAGCGACCTGTCATGTTGTTAGGGATAGTGTTCCCTTATACGGCTTCTCCTGACGGAGATCGCCCTCTAGCTCTTCGCTCCAAATTTCATAACGGCGCGGTGCGTCCTGAGCTAATGAAGGGCCAGCAGCGTTATCTGGCTCAGTTTCCTTTTGGAGACTGCCTGAAACAAGTGAGATAGCTGTACCAGATGTTTATTCTCACACAATCTACACCTCCTTAACAACATTTCTTCGAACATACATGAACCAACCATACATCCCAGGTTACAAAGGCGTCCCTACTGTTCACACTATCCACAGGCCACGTATCTGGCTACGTCTGCCCGAGGATTACAACCAACCACGTATCTGCTACGTCGGTAATGTTCTATGTCTATCTACGGTTACGAAACAAAATACTGATCTGCGTATCTAGCTACGCCTGACGCAGTAGGTACACATAGTTCAACACGACTGGACCTTGTATCTATCTACAACTGTCCGGTTGCACCGAGTCATACTAATAAAGATCACGTATCTCCTATGTCGATCACAAACTTACCATTCAAATATTACACAGTTACCAATAGTACTGGAAAATAGTAGGGAGTACCCTACCCACTCATGAGGATCCTTGTACTTTTTCAAAAAGTACAGCACATGATTCAGGGCGCCATTCCCCTCGCCAAGGTACCATGAGCTCAGCAGCAGCTTGCGTAGATTTTCCATTGGCATCAGCTAAAAGCTGCAGTTCGCACCTTACCCAAATGACCTTGTAGGGCCCGCGCTTGCCTGCGTCAAGCTTACCGGCGGACTGTGAATATTTAATGACAAAAACAATATCATTCACTTGAAATTGCCTTGGTTACCTTGATTAACATACAAATCTTGTGATTTATTATTTTAGTCAAGTAGTTGTGATGCTCGTTGTGAAAATACATTAGCAAACTGAGCCGAAATCCCTTGGGAATATAACACAAAAGTCTCGATTTTTCACCTACTGAAGTATACCGACAGTACAGCAAACCGATTAGATAAAAGTATCGATTGTTATCTAACTGGTTATTTTGAATTTTTTGTAATAGATCTTGGGTTCAGTGTCCGCAGCTTGAACAACTTTAACCTAATTACGAGGTTTAGAGATGACATTCCATTTATACCCCATAAAAACGGAACCTCATTTTCTGTTAGTTTAGCTATGCACGCGGTTATAGTTGCGTAGTTAGATATATACCGCCTTAAGTACCCAGAGGTAATCCTAGGAACTGTCGTATTTGTTCGAACTTTGATTTGATTTAACTAAGGCTTACCTGACCGTTAGTAACTACGCGCTCCAAATATTCAACCGCGGTCGTCACAAACGAGCATTTTTTTTTATCTATCCAAAATCCAACCTCTGTGAGTGTTTTCAACACGGTGCCAAGCAGGTTTATTTCTTCCGTAACGGAACTGCTCATATTAGGACGTTATCAACGTTAGCCAAGACTTTGCTTGAATCAATAAGATGACGCAGTGTATTGTTTATGATCCCCCCCGATGGTTGCCCGCCTTGTCGTGGCGGGGGGGCTTAGTAAGCGTGGACTGGTCACCCACGGTGAACTAAGAGGCAACCAGGGCCGGCCTGTTTGGGCCACCGGCTGGCCCGAGTAGGGCACTCCCAGCGGGCTGAACAAGTCCGCTGAGGACGCGCTTGGAGGTGGGACCGCAGAAGAAGAGGAGTGCCGGTATTACGGTGCGCCGTTCTCCCTATCTTCTGCGGCCGTGGAGGCATCGCAGGGGGAGAGGCGTGTTGGTATTACGGTGCGCTCTCTCCCTACCCCCTGCGAGCTGGCGGGGCCGTTCCGTCGAAACGGCACTGGTGGGGCCGCAGAGGAAGAGGCATGTCGGCATTGCGGTGTGCCGCTTGCCCTATCCTCTGCGGCCGAGGTGTGATCGGTGGAAGAACCACAGACCTGATCTGCCACCGGGTACCAGCTATCTGGCATCCATGGCCTCCTAGTAGCAGACTCGGGGGGAGTGTGCTACAGGACTGGTGGAGGCCGAGGAAGGAGGCGCACCTTACCATCTGGTGCACCCATCGTGGAGTGTCTTCGGGCTTTCGCGATGGAGCCACTTGTGGGCGGCTGCCGCCGGCGGGGTCGCGGATGTGTGCGAAAGCGTTCCCGTAACCCCGTCACAAGGTGGTGAGGAGGAAGATGGGGGGGGGGTTAGTGGATATACCGTGGGTCTCATTATCCTATACGGGAGTCCCACATAACCACTCGGGTGCCCCCTGCGCCGAATGGCATCTTTACATATTCAAAGTGACCTTCGGAGTTTACAAAGCCTAGGTATTAAGTGGAAGCCAGTAGCCATGTCAAGGCTTGTGAAGTACATGAAACATCCCAATCGATCACTGTGATCATCAATGAGGGGCAAAGGATACCGATCTTATTTACTGTAACAGCGCACGATAGTCAACACAAATACGATGGACCCCTTGGCTAAAAAGACCTTGATTATTTTACGTACTTTTTTTCTTGGTAAGAAAGCGTATAGGGTCTATACGTGACGGGATTGGCGCTGGTAAGTTCGATTCTCATTTTTCCGTTGGTTACGGTAGTCGTAGCGGTGCCCGAAATGAAAAAGTCTGTTTAACGTTAACAATGGTCTTTAGAAAATCATGCTCTGCATTCTGAAGGGGAGTTTTAATGTAAATAATTCGATTAACAGTCGCGATTTGAGCCGATGTTTCAGCCTTGGTAACAGATCTAGTTATACATATACTGCTTGTCTTTGGTTCTCACGTAATGCCATCGCGGTTCAAAATGTCGGTACCAGCAATAATTGGTGTTGTCATACACGACGATGGAACAACGATAAAATCTGCTTCGATAGTGATATCGTTAAACTCAACTATCTATGTTACGTAAGAATGCAAAATTGTTTCCTCATGACTAATGCTTTTTAAAACGCAATACGTTGATTTTAAACTGACGGGACAAGCAAAACGTTGATTGCTCCACTGTCAATGAGTACATCAACAGGAATTCCTTGGACCACCGCGGGAGTTACGTCACTAGAGCCATCCGCGATAACCCTATTTGAGCACAAGTTAACATTTCGTTTGTAACGCTCTCCTCATCTCTCTTTAAAAAAACAATTATCTTGTGTATGACCTGATTTCTTACAAAATTCGCAAACTATCCCAAAATCACCTTTTGATTGTTATTTTCATAACCTTTATTATGTTGCGGTCGATTCACACAACGAAAACTTTTGTGACCTAAACGGCCACATAAGAAACACTTAATCACCAAGGTCTTACTATTTTTTTGGAATGACTTACGTTCGACCGGTTTACTACTATTTGGTTTTGCGTCCCAATGATTTGCTATCATAGCGCGGTCTACTTCGGCGCACCATGCGTCAATATCGTTAATAGCCGGATCATAATTGGATACAAAATACGGTGGCCGCAAAGTGTAGCCATCATGTGCGAGTTATTAAAACAGTCACGGCACATGTACGCGCTAGAGTTCTAGATCTACATTAACTCTATGCAGTCCTTGAAAAGTCTTCAAGTTAGCTGCTTCATTTGTGAAGCTCTCTTTTGCCACAATATATTGAGATTGATTTTCCATCTCACGAAGTACTGGAACCGCAATCGAGGCTCTGTTTGCAACGTTAGATAACTGTTCAACTGTTGTTGACCACTTGCCTAGAAACTTCTGGGCTGCAGTGTTGCTTACAGTCAACCAGTAAAAATCTGAAAGTAATATAAGACCATCAGTGTATGTTCCAATAAAAATGAAGATGTCTTAATGCAAGGTTATTTTTATTTGAGTAGGTAACCTAAATTAAAACATTTTGTAAAGAAAGGTTTAAAAAGTGTTTTATTCAATTAGTTATACCTACCTAAGGTTACTGTATTATTATCTAATATGTAAACCTTAGTAGTTATAATCATAAACTAATATATTTACGTTTTAATTTGGTACACAAATAATGTGGGCTAGCAGAATAGAAACCTACTAACCTTATTTTTTACTGACAAAGAATACCGTTTTCCTTCTTTTCATCAATGAGATTCTGCACAAACACTTTTGTGAGACGAAATGTTTTGATCAAGTCTTTCTCCGGCATTGTGAATGCAACCCATCTTGTGAACCTCAATACACTTCTTCATTTTCGCTTTTTGCAATTCTGGCATATCTAGCAACAAATACACTAACTCTAAGCTAATTTTTAGCTAAATATTTTCAAAACACAAAAACAGCGGTTCTCTCTTTGCAATCGTCCTGTAGAATCAACTTTTGTTCAACGGCTTTTGGATAGCTTATTTTGACGTTAAGTCGTTGTCATCCGATCGAAGTAACTGTCATTTGTAGGAGTAGAATACCATTGTGATATCGTTTTGAAACGATTGAAAGTCGATTCAGGATGTGAATACGGTTCAGCAACATTCCGATAGAGCGACTTCAGGACGACTTTAGAATCGGTCCAATCGACGGATGAGAATACGAAAGTGACTTCAACGACTGAGTCGCTACGACCTTGCCGCGGTTTTTATTACGAGAATTGGCCTACAGAACGGTGGCGAGTTACACTTATTTTATGAAAATTCAATTATTTAAAAGTAAAAATGTACATGTTTCAAATTTAATTTTTTCTCAATAATTTTTTAACCGGTTTAATAAACCATTGTGTGCCATAGAAAAATGGATCTGCCCTAGGAACATTTGAAGTGAATGACATACGAGGAGATTCAGCAAAATCTGCAGTTGGATCGGGAAGTTTTCACGATATTCAAACAACTTTGCGTAAGAAGGATTGTTTCGCGCTGGGCACCCCACAACCTCACCGATGCTCAGAATCAGGCGCGCATTGAACGGTGCCATGAATTTATTGATGAATTGAAAGCAGGTTCTTTCCGCCATGTTGACGATATCATAACAGGTAAAAAATCTTGGATTTATCAATATGATCAAATGTGAAACAAAGCGCCAGTCAACAGTATGGCTGTTTCAAACCGACGCTGACGAGGGTGAAACGATCGAGAGGTGCTGGAAATATATTTATCATCCAACAGGGCATTTATAAACCTATAAAGTGGTACAATACCAAATGCTTGCCAGAATTGTTTGCTGCCGCGAGGTTGTTACGCAATATTAAAAACCAGCTCAAGGGAATACAGTTTTCGTCGCCAGAAGATGCGCTGAACGCGTTCGAGAAGGCAGTTCAGAAAGCAACTGTTGCAGACTGGAAAATGTGCTTTGACAATTGGTTCTGACGCATGAAGCTTTAGATTGACCCTGGCAGAGAGTTCTTTGAAAAGGTGTAATAAGTTCAAATTCAAATGAATTTATTTGGTAAAATTATACAGAGTAACATTACTAAGAGAATCGATACCGGCTACTTTAGTGAGCACTGTGTTGCGGCTGTCGTCGCCCCCCTCCAGGCACCTGGTATATAATATTGAATAATAAAGTGTGCAAGTTTACAAACAAAAATATAGAATAATGTCGAATTTATACAAAAGAAGAAAAATATCTCTAGGTTTGTGGCCATGTTTATCTAATACTCATTCATTAATAATATCGTATCACTGGACTTTTTAAGATCCAAAAATTAAATGCAAGTAAAATGTAAATGTAAATGCTGGTCGAGTTTGTACCTGCACCTGTTGTAGCCAAGTCGCGGCACTGAGATAAAACAACATATTTAACCCGTTGTTGTGATAAGCTCAGATGTTCCCTATATATAATCATGGTATCACGCATGTGGGGAAAAGGAGACGCCGATTTTTTTAACTCCTGATTTTTTTAAGACGAGGAACTGGGAGAAACTTGGTGTAAGTTATATACTTACCTATACTTTTCAGAAAGGGCAATAACCAGATTAGTTTTTAAGAGTCATATAATTCAACAACCATAACAACACTATCCATAGAAAACGATAAAAATACATAACTATTATCCCATTCCTTTGTTCATTTTACAAAATAGAAATCATTTTATATTGTTGATCACATAATTCATACAAACATTTGACAAAACGCACTCGCAGGTTTTTGTTTATGTCAAAGTCATTAAACAGGATTAGTTATTAAAACATGTACCTATAATAATTTTTATTTTATATTATACTTTCAAGCAACGCCCATATCAAACCGTGGGTAGGTAAACATTTGTAGAAACAAAAATGTTACTGACAGATATGTCATAAAAACAATATAACTTATAGAAAATCTTTATTCTTTTTCTCAGACCTTTCTGAGTGTCCGACATGTAAGAGGTTCGTCTCTGTAAAAAATGTATTAAAGGAAGAGCACTTCATTCTCATTCAAATTACAAAACCCCCAACTGAAATAGAGAAGATGGTCAGAAGCTTTCCCCAACATGGGATCCTGTACTAAAACCCATAAAAAGCAAGATTTCCAGTTCAAGACTGAGTCAGCAGTTTCTGTGTTAATTCTGATAGCTGCGCGCGCAGACAGGATCAGATAACAGATGGAGATGATCGAATGTTGTCATAAATGTCCAGTGGACGCACGATAAACACAAAATGGGTGAATATACCAGTTTCTTTAAATTTTTCTCTTAGACATTCCTTATTTCCAAGTTTATATATTTCACAAACAGTTATTTTTTCAGACTGAATATCGTTTCGATGTCTGCGGTATTTTCCCACAGTAGGATGCCAGAAGATATGTACTATTAAAATAACTAAAATACACCAACCTGGCTGTATGCACATCAGTCCATAAGCGAGCTTTTTTACACGTGAACGCTGCGGATCAAATTACTCACGAGTTGTAAATCTATAGTTATACGAAGAAAAACAGTGTTATTATTTGCCTGCTAAATTCTACGTGTCCTCAATTCTAAATATTTTTAAAATATTTATCTCTGAATATTCTTATACGAGTATAGCCATTGTCGTTTTGGTCGAACTGGCCCGCAGGCCACAAGCTAGTTAGAAATTTTCGAGTTCTACCGGAATCTCAAATGTTTATTTTATTTCTGAAAAACCCCTTTAAAAGAGACGAGACTTACTATTACTTCAATGTTGTTGAGTGGCAAACTCAAGTTAAAATATTGATTCGTATTTATAATATTCTGATTTTATCAAAATCGTAATTTATATTGAACGTATTCCACTAGGGCGACTCCTCCCAAACCCCTCCCCAGTATTTACTAGATGCTTGCTTCGAGTTTGAATAATATCCACTGAACCATAAACGTTGACACCAGGAATTAAAATGTGAACGTAGTAAAAACAGTTACTAAGTCTCATATTCGAATTGAAATTTTTTTCTCCTTTTATCGCGTTTTTACCAATCCCCGGGAGTCGGAGTCGGGAATCTTGCGCGGCGTGTGTAATTACACGGGTCTATTGTAAGGCTTCGATTAGGTAGTCGCGAGGGAGGTTGCTTTAACAAATTTCAATTTTGTTTGTTATATTTTTCGTGGCAGCTATTAAAGTAGGTATTTATTCTACGTACAAATATAAGTTCAAGAACAGGGTCTAGGTATAAGGCGCCACTGTTAGCGATTGAGCCCAGCGACAACAGCGGGTGCTGGGCTTTGGTGGGGTGGAGGTCGCTGTGCGCAAATACTTGCCGTGACGTAAGCTGCTGCTGCACCGTGGATTCAAGCACCAGATTATAAGGCTTATTTTACAATGTTCTCGATGTCGTATTGAAATTAGGAGCCAAAATAGCATTTTTGTAATATTTCCTTTGGTGCGACTGATCCCCAAGACACAAGCAAATGGTTTTGCGCTATATTTAATTACATGGTTTTATTATTTCCCAATGATATTTTTGCCGTGGAGTATATTTTTCTCACATTATCAAATATTTTTGTATAGATAAAAATTCTAATTGTGAAAATGTCAACTGTGGAAAGACCTGACCGAGATGAACGTGCTTTTAAAATAGCATAAAATGTTTTATTTGTAAAATATATATTTATAATCTATTATAAATGGGTGGGCGTTTTTCTCGCTGAAATAATGAAGACGAGGTTGACGCATGTCTGCTCAAGGGGCTCCCCGAGGTGCTGGTTGTAGAGGTGGCGGCTCACTAAATTGAACACTGGATTTTATACTTTTACTCTTTCTATTGACAACTCAGGATCGTTACCGGCGGGCGGCGGCGTGTTTCATAATAACGTACAAGCCTTTCATTTGGACGTAGATTATGATGCGTATCCCTCTTTTAAAAGAATCTCCATTACGGTATTACCAAAACAAAGAGGGAAAGCAAATTCAACTCCATTGAAACGGTTTTGAATGACAGGTCGTAACAAAAAGTTGGCACACCGATTAAGATATCGGTGCGGTAAAGGGCAGCGTTGCCTTCTATATAAATATAACTTGTAAAACATAGACGCCATGGGTTTGTTTTAGTTCCGTTTTTGACTATTGAACAGATGATAAGTTGGCCGCACTGTACATTAACCTAGGGTTTGACTGATGACTCAAAGTTACTACTCTGTCATGGAATATTTATGGAGTAATGCAAGGAAATTCAATCGACCACATATAAGAACTGGAATACACAATCAGGATCAGAAAAACGTCACACCGAAAGTATGCTCAAATGAGTATGTGGGTTCTATTCCAATTTAGTAGAATTTTGGTCACTTCGACAGTTCCACAGTCGACATGCGGAGTTCTACACAATAAAAACATAAAAGACATTTAAAACCTTATTTTAAAAGTAAGAAAAAAGCGATCCAGAGTAGGACCCGGCGGAAAGGCTGCATTCAGGCGACGCGTCCTTTTCATGCAGCTAAGTCCGTCGTCACGGGTCATGGAATTAAAGTGGACCTCCTCGTAGTAACTACTGGGCGGTCCACTTCTGTTATTGGCTAACGTGCTGGAAATGTGGTGTGCACATTCGAACTTTGATAATTAAGGCAACCGTTATTTTTAGGTCTAGGCTAAACATACCAAGCCTGGGCTAGCGCTCGCAGAAGCAAAGCTATGGATCTCCCAGCTAAGAAGCAGGCGTACAATGCTGCTGCCAAGTCCTGCAAAGAGGTGATCAGAAGCGCTCGTTTCGATCACATTGGCCGTATCGGGGACAAGTTAGCATCCTATCCCACGGGGAGTAAAGATAGATAGATAGATAGATAGAGCGTTTATTTGCATCAAATACAAAGGTAAGACAAAAACAACAATACAAATTTCAGCTGACAAGCAGAAAGGAAAGTATACAAAAATTAAAGGAAGACACAATAAAACAGTTGAATAATTGTACATTTAGACTAAGTATATGTTTGCAAAGTAACATGTCAGCCATGATAATGCAAAGTGGTAGCAACTCAGTGTTTTCACGTTTGCAAATAATGCGAACCACTGATTGTCAGTGACCACCGACGCGAGCGCACGCGGAGACACTAGCAGCAATAGCGACGTTAATATGTTAACTACTATTAAGAATATTGAATATAAATATGATACTTAAATATTATATAAGTTATTTATAACAAATCATTAATATATATAAATTGTGATTGATTTATAAAATATATGAATATAAATGTAAATACTCATAAAATTTTGTACCAAGCAACCAAGTTTTACAAGTAAAAAGGTTATTTTTGAAGAAGAAGCAAATGAGCTTTCATCCGTTTCTTAAATGTATTTTTAGAAAAAACGTTTCTTGTAGGAGGCGTTATGTTATTCCAGCACTTGGTTGGTTGGTACTTTAAGGATCCTCAAAAGCCACAGTCCTATGTATGTGATGAGCCAAAGGCCTGAGCAACGCCCTCGTAACACCTTGTCCGTACCTATTATGAGAACTTGGAAATTTAAGTTTTTTATAAAGATATTCCGGGTTTTTGTATTTTAATAGATCGAACATAAGTGCCGCGAGGTGTAGTTGCCGGCGAGCTTCCATATTGAGCATACCGGCATTATTCAGAAAAGGTGTGACATGGCTACGATACGGGACATCGAAGCAAAAACGACAACATGCATTTTGCACCCGTTGAACCATTGCTTTGGTTTTGTATAACAACCGAGGTCCATAAATCAAATCTCCATAATTAAGTTTTGATAAGATCAAAGATTCGCAGAGAGTTTCTGGTCCCTTGCCAAGTCGGTTGAGATGAACTTCTGTCGCCCATCACTGCCAACACTGCAAAGGCCTGACGGGTCTTTGGCCCACAGCATAAAAGAGAAGGCAGACTTGTTCGCAAATCTCTTTGCGGAATGTTCACGTCTAGATTCCAAAGGTAAAAGCCCACCCACGTTACCCCCATTCGGCCCCAAGATGGAGGCCGTCCAAATTCACCAGAAAGAGGTACTCAAATGCTTACTTAATCTAGACGTGAACAAAGCCAGTGGTCCGGATGGCATTCCCGCAGTGTTTCTAAAGCACTGTGCAGCCGAGTTGTCTCCTGTTTTGACACGCCTATATCGACTCCCTCTAAGGACTGGAAAAGTTCCAAAATCATGGAAGTTTGCAAACGTACAGCCCGTACCAAAAAAGGGCAGTCGAGCCGACCCAGTCAACTAAAGACCTATTGCAATCACTTCCATAATTTGCTAAATTATGGAACGTGTATTGAACCATCGTCTCCTGACGTACCTAGAGACCAATGAGCTTCTCAGTGACAACCAATATAGTTTCCACGGAGGACGCTCAACAGGAGACCTTCTAGTGTACGTCACGCATCTATGGAGCATGGCCTTGGAAGGAAACGGAGAGGCAATAGCCGTATCCTTGGATATCTCCAAGGCCTTTGACCGGGTATGGTACGAAGCCCTCTTGAGCAAGCTTCCTGCGTATGGCATACCATCTGGACTCTGTGACTGGATTTCTGATTTCCTGAGGGAACGGTCAATTCGAGTTGTCGTCGATGGCTTCTCATCGGTCCTAATGGCGATCAACGCCGGCGTACCTCAGGGATCTGTTTTCTGTGCAACATTATTCCTGCTGCACATTAATGATCTTCTTTTCTCGGAAGGCATTATTGGTTACGCCGATGATAGCACTGTTGTAGAGAGATTATGTGTCCAATGCGCGAGCGAGTCCAAACCAGATTGACACTATGTAGGGTTTCCGATTGAGGTGAAGCCAATCTTGTCAAGTTCAACCCGTCCAAAACCCAGGCGTGTCTCTTCTCCGGTAAAAAGAGCACATTCAACTTGACGCCCACTTTCCAAGGTGTATCTGTACCGATCACAAAACATCTAGGGCTTCTAGGCATGACCATCACGTCCAAACTTAATTTCGGTCAACAGATTGAAACCATGGCACAGTCAGCTTCCAAAAAATTGGGAGTCATCGCAAAGGTCCGGCGGTACTTCAACTCCGAACAGCTGCTCAACCTGTACACAGCCCAGGTTCGATCCTGTATGGAGTACTGCAGCCATCTTTGGCATGATTCCGCTAAGTATCATCTTGAAGCGTTGGATTCTGTCGACCGAAGGGTCCGTAGACTCATAAGTGACGACAAACTTACTTCTTCGAGACTGCAAAGTCTCGAACATCGTCGAAAAATTGCTAGTCTATCGGTTTTTTACAGATTGCACTTTGGAGAGTGTGCAAATGCTCTTTTTCAACTGATCGAACCTTCCCCCTTTCTCCACCGATCAACCAGACGCAGACAGAAGTTTCACCCGTTTGTGGTTAGCGCGCCGAAGAGCCGAACTAACCGGTTCGATTGCTCATTTTTGGTTCGTGTTGCCAAAGAGTGGAACAATTTGCCTGCGTCTGTTTTTCTAGACAAATATAACCCTGGATCTTTCAAGTGTAGAGTGAATAGATACCTCTTGGACAGGCGTGTATGATCCTCGTCTTCATCGTCACATTCCATCAGGTGAGATGGAAGACAAACGCCTGCTAATTATTAATAAAAAAAAATAAAAAAAAGTATAATATATCTGTTCTTCTCTAGAATTCTATTTATGTTTACCATTGTTATCACCTTAGACGGTGTGAAAAAATATAAAAGCGTATTTACTTGACACACTCCAAATTAGTACTACACCCGAGAGGGATTTGGCATTCAACTCCGACCTATCCAATAGCACGCATAGTATAAAGTAAAGTGTTAAATACCCATAAAATTTGACGGCGTTTGGTATGGAGGTAATTAGCCTTGCCTTTCATGCCAGAGATCCCGGGTTCGAATCCTGGTAGGGGCAGATATTTTATCATATTTGCTTTCTAGTCAAGGATGTGTATGTATGTTTATTTGAGTGTATTTCTAATATTTATAGGTGAAAAAAATATCTATGTGTGTTTATATATTTCTTAAGTTTATTAATCCATTATCTAATATCTATAGCACAAGTTCTTAATGATACTTAATTTGGGCTAGATATTGTGGTGTGATTGTTAGAAATATTTATTTATTATTTTATTTAAATTGCCAATTTAAATGAGATAATATAGAATATCTATGAACGTTTACAGTGTTTGTTGGCGCATATCGCTTTCCCTGATTTTACGTGCTATGGCATTCTTGTGTTTCACTTTTGTTAGCAATCAACTAAAACATTATTTTGAGCCAAATTTCCTAGATTTCAGAGATTCGTTACACTTATATAAAAGCTTAAAAGAATGTGACTCCAAATGCTCAAGCATTACGAGTCACATTCTATTTTATCTTCTATTTTAACAGAGGACACTTAATACATTGTAGTACATTATATATTATGATGTTTTAGAAAACATTTTCATGCTATAGTTCTGTTTTCGCTCTCTAAAGTAACTGATCCACCAATACAAGACACGTTTAACTTCGTTCATTGCCAGAGCAGGGCTGAAACACTTCTTAGATTTGTATTTGAAGGAACAGTTTTTACTGAAAAGACTAACATAACCATTTTAACTGGATATTCATGATGTTGCGCTTGTAAAATGTTCATAAAATTAATCTATCAGAAAGACTACCTATGGAAAAGTTACGTAAAATAAGTTAAACAGTCAAAGTTTCTGTTTAACTTATTTTACGTATTATGAAAATAAGTATTTAAAGGCGTCTTTCCTTATTGCTGAGTATCAGCTGTCATCAGGCCCCAGCAGCGCCGCGATGGCTGCCATCTCGTATCCTGGAACGGAGGTGTTAGCCGTGGCTGCTTGGTTCATTGCTTGTACGTATGTAACTATGTCGACGCTGAGTATCAAAGTGTTTATAGTCATTGTTGTCTTTTCGGCATATAGAGAAACGAGAAACTATACAAGTTTCTCCTAATAGAAAAAATCGTCAAAGAGATTTTTTTTGCCTTGTTAGCATATATTTTATAATGATCAAAGAAACTACGCAGACGTCACTGTATATTGTAGGGTTCTTTTTCATGGGGGGGGGGGGAGTATCACAGGTGTTTTATTTGGAGTTTTTCCTTACAATATATCATCATCATCAGCCCATATTCGTCCACTGCTGGACATAGGCCTCCCCAATTTCACGCCATCGAGGTCTATCCTCGGCTACTCGCATCCAGCTCCTGCCAGCCATCCCGCGCAAATCATCACTCCACCGTGTCTGAGGACGTCCTACACTACGTTTGCCGAGACGCGGTCTCCACTCAAGAACTCGTTTACCCCAACGGTTATCGGTTCTTCGGCTAATATGGCCAGCCCACTGCCACTTCAGTTTGCTAATCCGGTGCGCTATGTCGATGACCCTGGTTCTCTGCCGGATCACTTCATTTCTGATTTTGTCCCGCAGAGAAACACCGAGCATAGCTCTTTCCATAGCACGCTGAGCGACCTTCAGCTTGTGGACCAGCCGTGCCGGGTAGGACGCACTGATTGAAGACTTTCGTCTTTAGGCACTGTGGAATCGTGGATGTGAAGACTTGACGTAGTTTCCCAAACGCTGCCCAACCTAGCTGAATTCTTCTATTCACCTCGTTCTTCACTCTCGTATTGTATATATTAATAACATGAGATTGCTTATGGTCAAATGATTTTGGTGCCTGTCTGATTCTTTCCATTTGCGCTGGTGACAGATGCAGGCTACTCTCAACGTAAAATCTGACAACTTTATCCAAATAAAAACTAAATGTTTATCTATTGTTACAGACCCAAGCTTCTGAGCGTTCATCAAAATGAGCCGAAGACTTTAGAACCGATAGCTTGTACAGTCTTGAAGCGAATGTAAATGTATTGGTTAAGACATGCATTTATGAAAATATGCACGCATAAAATAATTTTATATTATACTTATTTAATGAAGAACCAAAACATAAAAGGCACCGTTTTATTCGGCAATTCTTACAAGCACAACTTACCTCTACACGTAATTAAATAAAAGGGGCTAACCTGCGTAATGTTTTAATGAATAATTCTAAAAACCTACAAATCTGTCCAAATCCGTAGCACGACCGGCAATGCGCTGGTTTAAATAAATATTCAAACTTGCAAAAACTATCGCATCTATTCGATATTGTTCAGACGGTTCTGCTAAATGATAAAATTAAATCTACCTTATTTAATGCCAGCTAAACAGCAAAAATTTATAAGTCTCTCAGCGATACTCAATTGCCATCAGTATCGAAAATTTCTGTAGATAAACCACTACGGAAAAAATTTAAAGTAGACTTTAGCAGACTTAAGTATTTCTTTGTAATACTATCCCAAAGATCTGTACCAATTTCCTTGAAAATGGTTTATCATCCGCACAAATTTTGAGCTTATATAATTATTTTGTGTATAACATTTAAGTAATAATAATACTCCTTATCGCGCACTATACAAATACAAGATATACCAAAAAAATATTAAACAAAATCAAAACGTTTCTATAGAACGTAGAAAAGGTGATCTTCCTCGATGTCGTTTGACACAGGAAACCTTGTACCAGGGTTTTTAATACTACGTAACAATATAAATACACAGTGAAAACATACGTGCCAAATATTACAAGTGTCTAAGATTCGAAGTAAAATTTTGATAAATAAATTTAACTTTATTGATTCAATAAATACACAGTGGTTTTGAACAGTGAATGAAGTTTATTTTCGATTTAAAAAAGTAAAAAAATATTTCCCTATTTAAATAAAATATTATAAATTATTGGGGTACCATCCACGCAATAAACTTCGTCCATTGCATTCAACGGCGCAAAATAGTTCGTCTACCACTCAGTGGCGTCACCTTTAGCATCGATCACGGCCTTTATTCTTCGTGGCATCGTCGCTACCAATTATTCACATTGTTGAGTAGTTATCCCCAGTAAGTTAGTCCCAGACAGATTTTTTTTCCTTTAGATTGCTTTTAGACCTTGCTGGATACTTGCGCAGCATTTTCTTCATTTTGCACCACAGGGTATCGATCGGTGACAAATCTGGACTACTTAGCGGCCACACCGTTGTAGTGTCTGATTCCAGTTAAACCCAGCTTTGGTAGTCCTCGCAGTGTGACAGGAAGCACAATCATAGTGAAAGGTGGGCATTACGATATTTCAAAGTTGTAATCGAGGGCACGAGACTTGTTTCCAGAATGTTTTGGTACTCTACTGCATTAACAGTTCCTTGTACAAAATGTAGACGACCCAGACCTTGTGCTCTCATGCAGCCCCATATCATTACCGATCCAGGAAACTTCACTTTTCTGTTGATACAATCGGTATGGAATGTTTCATCCTTATTTAACTTAATTTATCACCGATCGTCACCCCAAATCTAGATTCAACACTCCATATTATTTCACGCCACTGGTCTGCAGTCCATTATTCATGATCCTTAGCGAGTTTCAGCCTTATTTTTTTTTGGAAAGGCGTGAGTAAAGGTAAATTTATAGGTTTCTAGAATACGGCTCTTACCACCTACTATGCCCATGCACGCACCTGTCTAAACTACGGTATTGCCTTGTGGGGAAACTGTGTAGAAGTATTAAGCGTTCTCACGGCCCAAAAAGGGTTATAAGAATTTTGGCAAATATCCAAAACGATGACAGCTGTAAACCATATTTTTTAAATTACAAAATTCTCAGCGTACCATTTACATACTCGAAACATGTAAGTTCGTGCGAAAACATCCCGAATTTTATACAGAATGCGAAGAAGTAGCTGGTAAATACGTTCTTAGACCCTCCCGGAAAAATATCCTTATACAACCTACGTCCCACCTAAAGATGCACTCATCTGGTCCTCTGGCTTTGACAATCAAATTATACAATCATTTACCGGAATATATCAAACATGAAAAAAATTACAAGAGATAGATAGACTCTAGCTAAAACAACTCCTTTTGAATTTTTTTTTATTATTTATATATTTATTATTAATATTAATTAAACTTATTAATACTTCATTGTATATTTTAAATGAATGAGACATAATTAGCAGACTTGTTTTACATCAACCGATCCATCATGCTGCGCTGATGCTATATGAAAGATAGGCTAAGCAATGGAGTATTTCATCCCTTACGCTGACCTATCCCTTGAAACAAAAGGTCGCCCAGGGTTTAATGCTGCTTGCCTCACAGCTGAAAGTCAGGCAAGAAGCCTGTACAAAGCCTGGGCTGACGCTCGCAGAAGCAAAGCTGTGGATTTGCATGAACTGAAGAAAAGATACAATGCTGCCACCAAGTCTTGCAAAAAGGTGATCAGGAAAGCTCGCTTTGACCACATTGGCCCTATCGGAGACAAGATAGCGTCATATCAGCAAAACAGCATAACAGCAAAGTGTTTTATTTTAAACATACGTTCCATGCTCCACCTAGTATTAACAGAGTTTAAACTATATTGAATATAAACTGAAGTAAGTAGGTAGTGTGTTGGGCACCCCGGCTGGCGTAAAGAATGGTATAGAGCGAGCCCTTCGTAATCGACGAAAGTAATTAATATTTTTGCTTTGTCGGCCTTTAAGCTGAAAATGGACCATTACAAGTAAAATGTAGCTCGTACGATTATATGTATATTTCAAAATAAATATTGGGTATTTCCTAGGACCTGCGAGTTCGTATTATTGTCATATTGGTAACAAATAAAGTATATTTTATTTTGCTTAATTATATTTTAACAACTTATCTTTTAAAAAATATAGTACGTGTGGTCGGTAGGCTAGTGCGTGTGGTAGGTAGGCTAGTGCGTGTGGTCGGTAGGCTAGTGCATGTGGTCGGTAGGCTAGTGCGTGTGGTCGGTAGGCTAGTGCATGTGGTCGGTAGGCTAGTGCGTGTGGTCGGTAGGCTAGTGCGTGTGGTCGGTAGGCTAGTGCGTGTGGTCGGTAGGCTAGTGCGTGTGGTCGGTAGGCTAGTGCGTGTGGTCGGTAGGCTAGTGCATGTGGTCGGTAGGCTAGTGCGTGTGGTCGGTAGGCTAGTGCGTGTGGTCGGTAGGTAGGCTAGTGCGTGTGGTCGGTAGGCTAGTGCGTGTGGTCAGTAGGCTAGTGCGTGTGGTCGGTAGGCTAGTGCATGTGGTCGGTAGGCTAGTGCGTGTGGTCGGTAGGTAGGCTAGTGCGTGTGGTCGGTAGGCTAGTGCGTGTGGTCGGTAGGCTAGTGCGTGTGGTCGGTAGGCTAGTGCATGTGGTCGGTAGGCTAGTGCGTGTGGTCGGTAGGCTAGTGCGTGTGGTCGGTAGGTAGGCTAGTGCGTGTGGTCGGTAGGCTAGTGCGTGTGGTCAGTAGGCTAGTGCGTGTGGTCGGTAGGCTAGTGCGTGTGGTCGGTAGGCTAGTGCGTGTGGTCGGTAGGCTAGTGCATGTGGTCGGTAGGCTAGTGCGTGTGGTCGGTAGGCTAGTGCGTGTGGTCGGTAGGCTAGTGCGTGTGGTCGGTAGGCTAGTGCGTGTGGTCGGTAGGCTAGTGCGTGTGGTAGGTAGGCTAGTGCGTGTGGTCGGTAGGCTAGTGCGTGTGGTCGGTAGGCTAGTGCGTGTGGTCGGTAGGCTAGTGCGTGTGGTCGGTAGGCTAGTGCGTGTGGTCGGTAGGCTAGTGCATGTGGTCGGTAGGCTAGTGCGTGTGGTCGGTAGGCTAGTGCGTGTGGTCGGTAGGTAGGCTAGTGCGTGTGGTCGGTAGGCTAGTGCGTGTGGTCAGTAGGCTAGTGCGTGTGGTCGGTAGGCTAGTGCATGTGGTCGGTAGGCTAGTGCGTGTGGTCGGTAGGTAGGCTAGTGCGTGTGGTCGGTAGGCTAGTGCGTGTGGTCGGTAGGCTAGTGCGTGTGGTCGGTAGGCTAGTGCATGTGGTCGGTAGGCTAGTGCGTGTGGTCGGTAGGCTAGTGCGTGTGGTCGGTAGGTAGGCTAGTGCGTGTGGTCGGTAGGCTAGTGCGTGTGGTCAGTAGGCTAGTGCGTGTGGTCGGTAGGCTAGTGCATGTGGTCGGTAGGCTAGTGCGTGTGGTCGGTAGGTAGGCTAGTGCGTGTGGTCGGTAGGCTAGTGCGTGTGGTCGGTAGGCTAGTGCGTGTGGTCGGTAGGCTAGTGCATGTGGTCGGTAGGCTAGTGCGTGTGGTCGGTAGGCTAGTGCGTGTGGTCGGTAGGCTAGTGCGTGTGGTCGGTAGGCTAGTGCGTGTGGTAGGTAGGCTAGTGCGTGTGGTCGGTAGGCTAGTGCGTGTGGTCGGTAGGCTAGTGCGTGTGGTAGGTAGGCTAGTGCGTGTGGTCGGTAGGCTAGTGCGTGTGGTCGGTAGGCTAGTGCGTGTGGTCGGTAGGCTAGTGCGTGTGGTCGGTAGACTAGTGCGTGTGGTAGGTAGGCTAGTGCGTGTGGTCGGTAGGCTAGTGCGTGTGGTCGGTAGGCTAGTGCGTGTGGTCGGTAGACTAGTGCGTGTGGTAGGTAGGCTAGTGCGTGTGGTCGGTAGGCTAGTGCGTGTGGTCGGTAGGCTAGTGCGTGTGGTCGGTAGGCTAGTGCGTGTGGTCGGTAGGCTAGTGCGTGTGGTCGGTAGGCTAGTGCGTGTGGTCGGTAGGCTAGTGCATGTGGTCGGTAGGCTAGTGCGTGTGGTCGGTAGGCTAGTGCGTGTGGTCGGTAGGCTAGTGCGTGTGGTCGGTAGGCTAGTGCGTGTGGTAGGTAGGCTAGTGCGTGTGGTCGGTAGGCTAGTGCGTGTGGTCGGTAGGCTAGTGCGTGTGGTAGGTAGGCTAGTGCGTGTGGTCGGTAGGCTAGTGCGTGTGGTCGGTAGGCTAGTGCGTGTGGTCGGTAGGCTAGTGCATGTGGTCGGTAGGCTAGTGCGTGTGGTCGGTAGGCTAGTGCGTGTGGTCGGTAGGCTAGTGCGTGTGGTAGGTAGGCTAGTGCGTGTAGTCGGTAGGCTAGTGCGTGTGGTCGGTAGGCTAGTGCGTGTGGTCGGTAGGCTAGTGCGTGTGGTAGGTAGGCTAGTGCGTGTGGTCGGTAGGCTAGTGCGTGTGGTCGGTAGGCTAGTGCGTGTGGTCGGTAGGCTAGTGCGTGTGGTCGGTAGGCTAGTGCGTGTGGTCGGTAGGCTAGTGCGTGTGGTCGGTAGGCTAGTGCGTGTGGTAGGTAGGCTAGTGCGTGTGGTCGGTAGGCTAGTGCGTGTGGTCGGTAGGCTAGTGCGTGTGGTCGGTAGGCTAGTGCGTGTGGTCGGTAGACTAGTGCGTGTGGTAGGTAGGCTAGTGCGTGTGGTCGGTAGGCTAGTGCGTGTGGTCGGTAGGCTAGTGCGTGTGGTCGGTAGACTAGTGCGTGTGGTAGGTAGGCTAGTGCGTGTGGTCGGTAGGCTAGTGCGTGTGGTCGGTAGGCTAGTGCGTGTGGTCGGTAGGCTAGTGCGTGTGGTCGGTAGACTAGTGCGTGTGGTAGGTAGGCTAGTGCGTGTGGTCGGTAGGCTAGTACGTGTGGTAGGTAGGCTAGTGCGTGTGGTCGGTAGGCTAGTGCGTGTGGTCAGTAGGCTAGTGCGTGTGGTCGGTAGACTAGTGCGTGTGGTAGGTAGGCTAGTGCGTGTGGTCGGTAGACTAGTGCGTGTGGTAGGTAGGCTAGTGCGTGTGGTCGGTAGGCTAGTGCGTGTGGTCGGTAGGCTAGTGCGTGTGGTCGGTAGGCTAGTGCGTGTGGTCGGTAGGCTAGTGCGTGTGGTCGGTAGACTAGTGCGTGTGGTAGGTAGGCTAGTGCGTGTGGTCGGTAGGCTAGTGCGTGTGGTCGGTAGGCTAGTGCGTGTGGTCGGTAGACTAGTGCGTGTGGTAGGTAGGCTAGTGCGTGTGGTCGGTAGGCTAGTGCGTGTGGTCGGTAGGCTAGTGCGTGTGGTCGGTAGGCTAGTGCGTGTGGTCGGTAGGCTAGTGCGTGTGGTCGGTAGGCTAGTGCGTGTGGTCGGTAGACTAGTGCGTGTGGTAGGTAGGCTAGTGCGTGTGGTCGGTAGGCTAGTGCGTGTGGTCGGTAGGCTAGTGCGTGTGGTCGGTAGACTAGTGCGTGTGGTAGGTAGGCTAGTGCGTGTGGTCGGTAGGCTAGTGCGTGTGGTCGGTAGGCTAGTGCGTGTGGTCGGTAGGCTAGTGCGTGTGGTCGGTAGACTAGTGCGTGTGGTAGGTAGGCTAGTGCGTGTGGTCGGTAGGCTAGTACGTGTGGTAGGTAGGCTAGTGCGTGTGGTCGGTAGGCTAGTGCGTGTGGTCAGTAGGCTAGTGCGTGTGGTAGGTAGGCTAGTGCGTGTGGTCGGTAGGCTAGTACGTGTGGTAGGTAGGCTAGTGCGTGTGGTCGGTAGGCTAGTGCGTGTGGTCGGTAGGCTAGTGCGTGTGGTCGGTAGGCTAGTGCGTGTGGTCGGTAGACTAGTGCGTGTGGTAGGTAGGCTAGTGCGTGTGGTCGGTAGGCTAGTACGTGTGGTAGGTAGGCTAGTGCGTGTGGTCGGTAGGCTAGTGCGTGTGGTAGGTAGGCTAGTGCGTGTGGTCGGTAGGCTAGTACGTGTGGTAGGTAGGCTAGTGCGTGTGGTCGGTAGGCTAGTGCGTGTGGTCGGTAGGCTAGTGCGTGTGGTCGGTAGGCTAGTGCGTGTGGTCGGTAGGCTAGTGCGTGTGGTCGGTAGACTAGTGGGTGTGGTCGGTAGGCTAGTGCATGTGGTCGGTAGACTAGTGCGTGTGGTCGGTAGACTAGTGAGTGTGGTAGGTAGGCTAGTGCATGTGGTCGGTAGGTTATGTATTGTGCGGTCGTTTATACGTGTCTTATCTCGAATCGGAAGTAAACTGCAACCAACGCTCGCCTGAGCTAACCGTTTATTTTAAAGTTTTCTGTAACTCCTGAAGTCGCCTTTGACTTCAGTAACAAAAGCGTAACAATATTATTTCTACAGTGAACAAATGAAATGTTCAAATGGAAGGACTGCCTTGTGCCTATTGACGTGCATCCTATTTCAGCTCAAGTTGTTTATTATCAAAGCTACTATTTAGAAAGGCTACATCAATCACCCTCTCATTATGAATTACACATCGATTCAATGGTATGGATCCCGCATTCAGGAATTTTGATCTTTTGTTTGTATACCCAGCGTTTATCAACCAAACACATTAAAAAGCAATTAACCTTCAAAATAACTCGGCAATAGCATAAAATACTCAATAAAAATTTTAGTGTTAAACTAGACACTGTTTGATCTACTCGTTTAAATGTTGTATATCGTCTAACTCACACATTCAATAGAGTTTGGCGCTTGCACTAGTGCTATCAGCTGTGACAGCAGATCCAACGGAAATTGTCAATAAATGAAAATGAGATATCTCGCAGTCGTGATGGATTCTAAAGTTTTAGTGATGCTAAAAACTCATTTGGGATAGATTTTTGAAACGAGTCTTGGTTGCAGAAATATGCGGACATCCATATACAAAACTATTTTTTATGAAAATTTTATATTTATTCCAACAAAAGAAATTTATTTGTAATGGAAACCAGTTCGGAGACGTGGTCCCTCAATACATCGCCAAAGCCCGCCACTGCCAAATAGACGTCAGTAAATCTTGCGCCACAACGAAGCGCCGACTGCCGACTGCCCGGTGTTGTATCCATCAGTTTAGAGGTCGATTCCATTTAATTTTTATTAATACGAATGTTGGAGCGGAACTACGTTGCTGTTCAGATCACAGGTTGTTTGCATGAACAATTTATTGATTTAGAAGACTAAGAAGGTCTTAAGTCTTCTATCGCATATACAATTAGATATACAGTTACATAAAAAATTGACGCCAAGTGGCGTAGAGGGTAGTGCCCCTGCCTCATAGGTGGACGTCCCAGGTTAGAGTCATTCAGTGGGGCATTCATTTGTGTAATGAACACCTATGCTTGCTCTCGAGTCGTGGTTGTTGATATTTATGTATGTATGTTTATATTGGGTTCCCCCTAAGTTCACTGTATGGCCAGCCATAACAAAAACTGTGCTTACTTTAGGGCCATACAATTGTTGTGCTAGTCTTGGACTTTTATATTTATTTGCCTTTTAAGTGTCTTACAGAGATCTTATTGTAACACTATAGAACTTACAACTTTATCACCCATGCATTGTTAGAGGGCATTACAAATAATATAGAATGAAATATTCAATTCGTTTCTTAATATAAAGATGACAATTTGTTGCATATATTAAATTTATAACAAATAATTTAAAACAATCTAGTATTTAATGACAAAAAAAAACTATACGTCAATAAAACAAATCGAAACAAACTTGCAACTAAATGTTAATCAAATCAAATCAAATGAATTTATTTGTGAAAAAATGTGTACAAATAGTTATTATTTAAAATTGACAGTTCTACATTTTTTTCTGTCAAACAGCGTTAACAGGTTAGCCATAACCATAGATTTGAAACTTCAGATTCATCCCTAAACCCACAGTTCATTTCAACAGTCAAGCAAGTTCGCTCACTGACGGATGTGCATACAGCCAGGATGGTATAATATTTTAGTTATTTTAATGGACTCATTTGTATGGTACCCTAAGAAAGATAATCGTGATAATACTTTCTATGTAAGGACTAGGAACGACCAAAAGTAAGCGTTTCTAAAATTAAGGCTGGCTCTAAGCTTTAAAAAAACCACAAAGGAAACTTTATAACAAATAGCTATTATAAAATTTAAAATTATTTGGATGACAAAAAGGCCTGGGTTTGAGGTTATCACAGGCTGTTTCTGTTTCTGTAACTGACAAATAATATATAAATAATGAGTGAACGGATTGGATGCGGCAAGACGTCGTAGTCAAGCTGTACACCTAATGACCTATTTCATGTACTTTATAATCCGCACGCTGAATGATGATCCCTATGACAGTTCGTTAGCGCTTAACATTGTACTGACGTCCTATCACATCAAATCCTTTAGAGGTCCATTAAAAAGACGAAAAAATCATAATTGTGTACAATTGTAAATTATAAATATGAATATTAAGAAATTATTACGTAATGTTCGGAAATAATAGAAAAAAACTCAATGCAAATGTACATGGTACGTGCTGCAAAAGTTACGTCGTCAAGCTGTTATCGACTAAGAAGGGACACATCGATAAACAAAATATCGATAATTTGTTGGAAATATAAAACAAATGCTTTGAGTTTGTATTTTATTTATATCAATCTGAATCTGATACAGGGTCAATCGGATTTTCAAAATCTGAGTCTGAACTGCAGCTATCCGTGACGTTTATTATTAACGGTTGGTCAAGGATATTGTCGTATTGTACATCTCGATCCCAGTCTTGTAAGCAAATTTTCTTCGTTCTTTCGACCACTTTTCGCCAATAAAAATTAAAGTATAGTAAAATAAAATATAATAAGGCTGTTACTTTTTTATCTAGTGTTTTATGTCCATCAATGCGCGTAGTCTTTTTTTCAAAATAAATAAATATTGCTTATTATGTTGAATGACCTGGCTGAATGACATGACATTTGCCTGAAAAAACAGTATTTTATCGAAATTGTTTCGCATAACTAATACAACTGTCAGTTGAAACGTCATAGGGATCATCATTCGGCGTGCGGAGTATAAAATGTTGACAGTGTGCCGAGAGGTTTTGCGTAGGCTCTTTTACTCTCGATCTAGCTAAAATAAGGTGTATTTACGCAATCACGACGAAGATGAAGAAAAACAAAAGAATTCAATACGTGTATTCATTGCTGTAACCGCTGATCCACTGTCAACTTCAATTAGAACGGTAAACTTTTAAAAAAATTTTTTCTATTATGGTCTTACCTTTGAATAAATGTACATCACGAAGCTCACCGTCATCACCTGCATCATCCTCACCCTGGTCACCTTGGGCACATTTTACGCAAGTGGCCTTTTTACAAGTAGGTTCTATAGGCCGTTTAATGATTCGTGTACATTCGCTAGGGTCCGTATAGGGATTGAATTAAGGAAGTATCGCTTATTAATACTCAGATAAAAATGGTTTGGTTTTGACCTTACATTATTCTTCCGATTTCAATAACCATGTCATGTCTGTAAAAGCGTGGTGAGTTTAGACACAGACCGTTAGTCAAAATGAGTTTCTATTACGTCTATAGCCCGAAATAGACCTTAACAATAGGACAATCACCTGCTTGAATTCAGATTATAAAAAAATTACAAAATTGGGATACAAAAGGACCTAAAGTACCATATATCTTTCCAATTATTTTAATTTAAATTTACATACATTTGTGAATGTAAATAAATACCCGTTCACATAAACATAATTGAATAAGAGAAAATATTAAATATATTAATATTAAAAATATTAATTAAATAAATAAATAAATAATACATTTTATTGTCTTCTTTGCGTTTAAACTGGCAAGAAATTTATAAAAATGTCAACATCCGGTCAAAATTCATTGCTTTAAGAGCAAGAGGGTCCGAAGAAGGTATTCTTTGCATAGTAAGGGGTGATATGATAGAATAAAAAAAACACATGCATTAACATTATGAATAAAATTTTATATTTCATAAACTACTGTCGTCAGCACTTCAGTCACTCGATACTTCAATTCGGTTCAATCTGAGAAGAATCAGTAATTTTATCTGTCATCTGTTCATAGTTAACCACTAAACACTGCACGTAACACTGGCCATCAGTAGGGCGGCGCGTGACCATTCCAGCGCGCGGGTGGTTCGCCCATGTAGAGCGCGGCCGGCGCTGGCGAGGCGGAACGGCGCGGCGCGGGCGCGGTCGGCGCGAGGCGCTCCGAGCGGCGCAGCGTGGTGCCGCGTGCGCCCCGTAGTGACACGCGCTCCGCCACCGACAGCGAGTCGTCGCGCGTGTGTTCGGGCGAGTCACCACCCGCTCCTCGCAGAGCACGCACCCGTCGCGCACAGAATGTTTTCAAAAACACCCTCTTGAACTTCTCACCAAAAATCACGTAGATGAGGAAGTTGACGCTGCTGTTGATGGTGACGAGCAGGTTGCTAGTCTTCACGAGCGGATCCAGGTCGTCAAAACGGTCCTCGAGAAACGCCTCAGACGCGTTGGTGACGAGGGGAAGCAGGTTGCACAGGAAGAACACGAGCACTACGACCAGCAGCATGGTGGCCAGACCGAGTTCGCGGCGTTGGCCACGGGAGAGGCGCGCTCGCTCGGCTTGCGCGCGTCGTACCCTCCGCACTATACATAGGTTGAGAGCTGCAAGCGCCGTGAAAGGCAGCGCGTACATGACCAGGAGGTACATCCAGTGGATGTACACGGTGACGTAACGTTCGGTGCGGAAGGCTTCGTTAGCGGCCACGCACCACAGCTCGCGCCCCGCTGCGTCTTTGTAGTGCTGCACGCGGGCCTCGAGGAACTTGGGCCCGTTGTAGGCGAGCGCAAAGGTGGCCGTGGCCAGCACGTACCAGCGCGCGCGCGCTGCCGTGCACAGCGCCTTGGCCCGGAAGGGATGGCACACGGCCACCCAGCGCTCCAGCGTCACCACAAGTGTGAGGTACACGGACATGGTCTGAGCGGCGTTGGCCAGCGGGTACGCCACGGGCGTCAGCTGCGGGCACACGCGCGTGTAGTAGTCGCGGAGCGCACCGGTGTAGGGGTACACGGCGGACAGGCCAAACAGCAACACTGACGTGATCAGCAGTAGCGAGTCGCAAGCCGCTAGCCCCAGCAGCAGCACGTTGGTGCTGGAGCGCATCTGCGGCCGCGACAGCACCACCACGGCCAGTGCGTTGCCCAGCACGCCACCCGCCGCGATTCCGTTGAGCAGCACGCCGTGCACTACGAAGCGGAACAGCTTGGCGCCATCACTGACGCCCACGTCCGTGTCGCACTCGAGCGCGCCACTCGCGTCGCTGGCGTTCATGCCGCGCCGCACCCCGCTCCCCACGCTCGCCTCCGCCCTCACCGCGCACCCTGCAACACAACTTTATGTGAATCTCCTAATATAAAAATTAAGTTATTTGTATCCCTAAATTTAAAATAAAAATATTTTGTGCAATATAGTGTCAGTACATCTGATCGTCTGATTAACCTAAATGCCAACGACACAAATCGAACAAAAATTGCTTTACCATTTTCATACTATCATTGGTCTCCAGGATTATAAAACAGGCAATAATTTATAATTTTTATAATAATGTGATCTGTGTATGTATAAATTTGCTCTTCGGTGTGACGCCTCGTTGTATTACGTTTTCTGTTATCTAAACTGGACAATAGTGAATAATCTTCCACTCAATACTGATGAATGCAAGCATATAAATGTCACCTCTGCAAACATCTTACAGCTTACTTGATTCGAGACTGGAAGAAGTTGACCAGATTAAGGACTTGGGAGTGGTTTTGGAAAAAAAAATCTTTTAATATGCACATTAATTTTATAAATGCTAAATTAATGTATTTTTCTATTAACACGTTCTTGTGGAATGCAACCTAGACTTAAGTATGTTTAAAGTTTTGTTTTAATTAATTTTATTAAAGTTGTATTCTGTTGTGTGTCATAAAAACTTCTTGGATTTGTTTGGCGTAGCTGTAAACCCTTGAAGCTTACTGTTACTTTTAAACGTCTATGTTCCGCTATTGTGAGGTCTATATTGGATTACTCCTCAGTTATTTGGAATCCCCAATAACAATGTAATGTTGACAGAATAGAGCGAATCCAAAAGCGATTTTTGTTTTTCCTTGACAACCCATAAATATATTATAAGTCAAAAAGTTTATCCTGCTATAACGACCGGTTAAAATATTTCGAAATGGTTTCTCTCTGTGATCGCCGATGGGTGGCAGATCAACTTTTTCTATATAAAATCCTGAACGGGTTAATCGAAGCTCCTGATTTACTTAAAAAAATCAATTTCACCAAACCACGTTCTAACTATCGTTTATGCAACTATAAACTGTTTAGTGTTCAATTTTCAAAACTAATTTAGTCCAACATAATACCTTTCAGAGAATCTCTCGAAATCACAATGAACTTTGTTTACATTTTGTTATTTATACATATTAATTCTAATTATTTTATATTGATATGGATGTATAATTTCTGGAAATAAATGTTTATTATTATTATGATTATTATTTTTCATTTCACCTCTCTTAATTCTTTTAAATCTCATTTTTATTATCACTTAACTAATTTGATACATATTTTTTTAAATTTTTTTTTTCTTTTTTCCTCTTCTAGCTTCACATATACAAAAGTTGTAAGCTTAAATTTGCTCTCACTTTGTAAAACTACGAGTATTTTATGTAATGTTATTTAATTAACGTAAAGTTATGTATTGTGCATTGATCTGCTCTAAAATTGTCACTACTTGCTTTTGTTACTAAAAAAAAAACCTCTTTTTTTTGCATCATGTTTTATTTTATTTTAGAACTATATAAATTTTGGTGTGTATGTAAAATTTGTAAATGTTTACCTGTTATTGGATAATCCACTACATCTATGTTCTTAGAATTGGTACTCTAATATATCTTATTGTTGTATATCTTTATCACTGTGTATTATCTGTTGGTAAACCTTATTGTATATAAAAATAAAATATGCATCTAGATTTTTATTATTTAGCAGTCAATGTAAGCAAAAAGCTTCATATAAAACTAGTTGAAAAAGAGTTACTTTAAATAACTGACCTGGATTAAATGACACGCAAAATATAAATTGAGGTCATCATTATTTTGCAAGATGATATCGACAATAGGAAATCAGTTTTTTACCATCAGCGTTTTAGTTTATGTTGCTAATCATAGTCGCAAAGCAAGCTGGTTTTACCTTAAAAACTTAGTTTGAAAGATCCTCAATACTCTATTATAATAAACATAATATTGTAAACTCAGATCATACAAACAAAGAGATATGCCTTGTGCGATAATTGTTCCTGTCCAGACGTATCCACATTTTTGCCACAAATTTTACAATTACAAAAGTATTAGTAATGAGTATGGCACACGTAACAGTATTCCTTACTCACACTAATAATTCGACTGCATCACTAATAAATTAACTTATACATACTACACATGCAAAAAGAAGGTTTTTACTATAGGATGTTTTTTATTATAATTGTTCGTTTGAAATTAAGGCAAGTAATTGAATAATTAACTATTTATGACTGACCGGTAAAATGCAAATATATATATAATACTTTTTACTGTAGTAATTTGGGTGATGCGTTTTTTCTTCAATAATGTGACCTAACATACTATATTTTTCCATTACAGTTTTACTAGCATAATTTAATGGTGATTTATTAGCAGTGATTTAAAATTACTTTTTTTTGTTAAAAATATCGACCATCACACAACTCATGTACAGTCTTAAGTCTCGAACGCAAGCAGCGAAAACACCACGACTCTTAATTCGGATTAACTTAATTTTTCCTTGCAATTTAAATCACAGCGGGTGACCCCAGCTTGCGCGGCCCTTTTCTCCAATTGGCGGTCGCTTCAGATGTAGGCTGTGAGGCAAAAGATTGCCAGAGTCATTCAGGGGGTTTTTAGTGGGTAGTGGCTCTGCTAGGCTCGGAGCGAGCCCCACATAACCTCGATAGCGCGCGCGGGGTATGCGTAAGAGCGTTTTTTAGATCCTCTTGTCCTCCTCTTGGAGTGGAACAAAAAAATCACCACGACTCCAAATTCAAATATTTGATTCTCAACATTGAAAATTACTTGTTCTTTTTGACGTCAAATAAAACATGACTCTACCACCAGTTCGGAAGAACCGTCGTGAAGAAGATCTATTTACTTTTTTATTTATTTACTATATTGAGAAAACCAACAGCATATTACAAAAAAAAATAACAAAAGTTTTAGCGAAAACTAATGCCAATAACAGGTTTCCCTATAAATTGAAACTAAACTATATAAATAACTAGCCATATAAATAAAAGCCAAACAAATAACTATATAAATTACATAAACTAAAAATTTAATAACAACAACAAAAACATTTTACAAATAAAAAATACTTATATATGTATAATATATTATAAAAAATAAATATTGTATATATATATACACGTAAATTAAAATGTATAATTATATCTAATATACAAATAATACGTGTGCCAATAATGTTTGTTCCGTGTTTTATATGAAGGTGTCCAAGAGCGCGTGCCTAAACACAACCGCAGGTATGCCATCGGGGCCCCTGGCCTTGTTCACGTCTAAATTCTGCAAGCATTTAAGAACCTCCTTTTGGCGAATATGAACGGTACCCATTTTGGGTCCGAACTGAGGTAACTGGGGTGGGACTTTACCTTGACTATTTAGACGTGAACAGTCTGCAAAAAGATTAGCAAAGAGGTCTGCTTTCTCTTTTGCAGTGTGGGCCAGTGAACCGTCAGACTTCCTCAGAGGTGGCAGCGATGGGCGACAGAAGTTCGACTCAACCGACTTGGCCAAAGACCAGAAAGCTTTGCTTCCTGAAGGATATGACACTATCTTGTCTCCAATGTGGCCAATGTGGTCAAAGCTTTTCTGATCACCTTTTTGCAAGACTTGGCGGCAGCATTGTATTTTTTCTTGAGTTCATGCGAATCCACGGCTTTGCTTCTGCGAGCGTCAGCCCAGGCTTTGTACGCTTCTTGCTTAAGCTTTTCAGCTGTGAGGCAAGCAGCATTAAACCACGGGCGCCCTTTGGTTTCAAGGGATAGGTCAGCGTAAGGGATGAAATACTCCATTGCTTGGCCTATCACACTTTATACAGCATCAGCGCAGCACGATGGATCGGTTGATGTAAAACAAGTCTGCCGCCAATGATAAGACGCGAAATAATGCCGCATCTCATCCCAATTTGCTGTCTTGTATCGCCATACTCGCCTAGCGCCTTTTGGGCTGGTGTCAGGCGGCGAGTACTGCGACACTCGTACTCTACAAGATCTCACCAGGCACTGGTCGGATGTCTCTAAAGGTGCAGTTACGGACACCGAGCACCTGTCAGGATCAGTTGTCAGCAGAAGGTCTAAGCAATATGCTTACTGGTGGTAGAATCATGTTTTATTTGACGTCAATAAGAACAAGTCATTTTCAATGTTGAGAAATAAATATTTCATTTCATTTCATTTCATTTCTTGGAGACATCAATATGGTCTGAAAGCAGCATCTTGTGATCAAAATACACACCACAGTCACGAATAGTTTTGGTTTTGTTTACTGATATGCCGTTAAACGTGTAGCTGAAATCAATGGGCTGAGTTTTACGCGTAAAGCTGATCTGCTCACACTTTTTGTATGTGTATTGTTATATTATTTTTACTGTAATAAAGCAAAAGACGTTCGAGATCATTTTGAATCAGTTCACAATCTTTCAGAGTTCACCCTACAGAATATTTTTTTATCATCAGCGTACATAAGGTATTTAGCGTGATTGAAGCAGGTGCCGATGTCATAAAGATACGCATTGTACAATACTGGCCCCAAATGTGAGCCCTGGGGCATTCCGCGGGCAATGTCAATAAAATCGGACCTATAGCCACAAATCACAAACGCTTGAGATCGATTTGAAAGATGTCATATCTTCTGTCTGAATCCAACGACATCCAACTACACAATCGGAAGCTTTTTCGAAATCTGTGTAGATCACGTCAACCTGGCCACCACGTTCCATGTTAGATAAAACATAATCATCGGCGTTGATCGGCGTCTAAGAAAGCCATGTTGTTCCAGAGGAATGGATTTAGCAATCACGTGGTGGATTTCGCTGTATACAATAAGTTCAAGTATCTTTGCCACCGTGCACAACATTGAGATACCCCTATAGTTTTCTATCATAGAACTGCTTCCCTTTTTATGTATAGGTATGATAAAAGCTTTTTTCCACTCTTATGGGAAAACCCCTTCACTTAAGCAGCGGTTGAAAATAATTGTTAAAGGGTGCGTAACAGGTTTTGCGCATGTGCGCCAAAAAAGGGGGGGGGAATACCATCACACCCAGCTGCTTTGTTCGGTTTGAGTTTTTTAAGTAAGTAGTGAACAGTATTAGGCTAGAACGTACAATACGTAATAGTATCAGTACGTACGCTAGAACAAGCAGTTTTTATCTACCGTAGGCTCACAAGCAAAATTACAGGTGCCGAAGGCGTTTTTACAAAACATGTTAAGCCCATCGCATATGTCTTTCCCTTCAACAAACGTCTCACTTCCTAAGCTCAATGACTTTGGATACCTATAAACCCCTCGAAAAGCTTTAGCGTATGTCCAAAATAATTTAGGATTAGATTTAATATTGTTTTCCCAGCTGGATGTGAAACTTTTGAAACAAAGTCTTTGTACGCGGTGTTCCCTAGAACGTAAGAGTTTAAATTCGTCGTAGTCGATTAGGTTACCGTATTTCTTCGAACTCCGGTGAGCTTTACCTTTTTTCCTAATTATTTTTATTAAAGCAGGACTGTACCTTAGGATAAGAACGGCCTGATTTTAAATTACGCAACGGCACGTATTTATCCACACACGAGTATAAGGTATCGTAGAATTTGACAACCGCTTCGTCAACTGTACCACTATAAACGAGGGCGGGCCAGTCCTGAGAGCTTAAATAGCAGCTAATACTTTCGTAATCAGCTTTGTCAAAGTTTCTTGTCGGGTTTGATGGTTCACGAAGTGGCGGAACATTTAGGTCATTTATTTCTATTTTAAAAGATGGATGAGCGCGGTCTTCATTGATAAGAGGCGTAAGATAGCGGCACATTAGAAGCGGGAGGTTTGAGAAAGATAGATCTAAAGTATTGTCTGCATATTTTTTTAAGAAGTTATACTGTTTTAAATTGATAAATTCAAACTCTTCCACTAATTTCACCCCAACCGCCTGCATTTCCATAGAACCTTTTTTTAGAAATAGCGGCTGCTCTTTTTCCCAGGAGATACAATTTAAATTAAAATCACTAATTATTAAGTAATTTGCACTAGTATGTACATTGTTAACATATATGACGTGATCTATGATAGCATTGATATTTCCCGGCATAAGACGAGGGTCCGGTGGCGCGTAGACAGCACAGATGTGTAAATCTGCGGTACTACTGCCAGCGCGCGCCGGCAGGGACACCCACAACAGATCGGCGGCGGCGGGCGCAGCCGGTGCGCACGCGCCGGGCTCCATCCGCATGGCTCCTAACGTGCGTCGAACGAGTATTAAGACCCCACCCCCCGTACGCTTCCGATCTGTCAAGAAACTTCACGGGTATATTTTTTTCAAAATAAATGTATAGTTTCTTTATGTCTATACAAAGTTATTCTTAGCTGTATCCGTTAGCTCGACAAGTCTCCCTCGAGACAACGAACACCCCCAAACGGCACCTGTTCACGAGTTAATGCGGGATCCAGCCTTCGCCCTCTTCAACCATATTAGACGGAAGTGAGTGACCCGTCATCCGAAGCTACCATAAGAAGATGTAATTTAGTAGCAATGACGCTTGAAATATTCAAAAGAACTCAACGAACAAACAGGCACATGTTTTAATCCAAATACTAATAAAAGCCTGTAAATGAGAAGGTTATACCTAAGGGTCTTTATCGTCCATAAAAGCGGTTAGTTTATAATAAGCTTTAGCACATAACTTATGTTTTTAAGTTTCTTTGAATTTGTCAATTGGAAGATCTTGGATATCCTCAGGAACCTTATTATAAAAGCGTATACATTGACCCATGAATGAATAAGTGACTTATTGAGCTGCCAGCTTGCTTGATACTCTTGAGTTAACATTGTTCAGATGTCCTTTTTTTTTAACAAGGTTATGTTCTTTTTTTACATACATTAAATTTACTTGCTAAGAATATTTATTATCTTAAATTTACTTCTAAGTGATACTCTTCGATCGAGCTGATAGATAGTGCGAACGGCCCTTTTGTGCAGAATAAATATACTACTGAACTCGGCAGCAGTCGGTATTCTGTTGTGGAGCAACAGAATACCCAAATTTCATGAGGCTATGAAAGTAACCGAAATAAATTAATCTTGCAGTTGTTTAATTTGAAATTTGTCTCATTTTAAACAGCTTATGCGGCACAGCCAAGCCTTTTTGCTAACCTATAAACAAACGGTCTCCACTTGAATTTGGCGTCTATAGTTAGAGAGAGTTAGGTAGAGAAATACAGTTGAGTTTACAAGAGTCAGATTCTGGCTCTTAACTCCAGTGTTTGTATTTACCTGTTTGACATTTGGCAAAGTAAACCTAACACATTTAGTTTTGTATTCATTGAGAAGCCAATTATTAGCTGAAAACCACTTCTTAGTGTTAGAGATAAAATCGTTTAATGCTCGGTAGTCAGTTTCTTGTCTTTTGATTTAAAAAAAGAAGGAAGTACCTTCAGCAAACAATATGACGTCGCATTGATTCTTAGCCACGGATGGCAGATCATTGACATATACTAAAAATAGTAAAGAACCAAGAACTGAGCACTGGGGCACACCTATTGTCACTGCCGATCCTGATGAATTTTCTCCATTTATTGCAATTTTCTATTATTTTTCGGAATATATGATTTAACTCTTAACAACCCAGTATACTTTAGTAACATAACCGACCAGTAGTGTCTTTTGGACACATTAAAGAAATGGAAGGTATTTAAACGAAAATATAGACATTGTGAAATGAATTTGACCAACTTTAATTCTTTATTAAACACGAATTACAACTACAAGAATTCATAATGAAAAAATAACAAAGGGTTGTATAAAAATGATTTACAGGTATTCCAAATGATTATTTTACAGAGTGTTCTGAGCACACGTTGCGATTGCATTGATCACAGCACTGTTTGGACGGCCTGGATATTTTTGAAGGACATATGTGACAGCACTTCTTTCTTTTTACACAAGGTTCGGATGACTGAGGATTGATCTGATCATCCTACCACATCTTGGATGGCTGCTAGGTAGTAATTTGTTGAGTTGTTTCTATTTAGCCTTCTTATGTGAGGGCTTACTAAATCGGTGGTAATTTCTCGTAGAAACAGTTTTCTTTGGGTATTGTTTTTCTTTTGATTCCAAGTAGGATGCAATATCAACAACATCTAGAATATTTTAAAATACAAACAGGCCATCTGTTGGTTTTACGTCGAGTTGTATATTCGTGAACCATCTGATCAAGTGTATCAACACCTCCCTTGGTATAGTTGTACACCTACCTCGACAAGCTTCAACCGATACATATTCTTGTAGCGGTAAATCATCATTCTCACTTCATACTTGTTCATGCATCGGTTTCAGATGCTGGTTATGTCCCACTACTTTCATTTTCCGAACAACTATCAGCACAAATATTGTCATCATTACTATCATTCTCACGTAACAAAACATTTTCATTGCCACTTTCATCAAGGCCTGTTGTTTTTTCGTCCACTGTTAGTCTATTTTCAGACAATTCTTCAATCAAAAACAAGTCCGAGCACGTTTACTTTATCACAATGTCTGATTATTTGAGTAGTTACTAAAACTAAACAAGTAATTGAAAAGATGAGAACAATAATTTTATTTTACCACAAATAATGCACTGTGAGTATACCCGTCAAGATTGTAAATAATATATAAACAAAACATATATGATGTACCCACATATTCCAGTTACAAATTGCTATTGTGTCCAGCGGACACTTGTGGGTTGCTGAGTTACAAATTTTGTTTATTTATAATAATTAATAAACTAATAATATTCTGCATGTTCTCATCACACGTTTGGATTCAGTAAACCATAGGGATAGATTAGACAAAACGGTTTTTCGCAGATATAAATACTTTCGTTGTTATACATCTTTGATCGCAACAATGTGTCCGCGAGGCACTTGTGGGTTGTTAAGGGTTAATCAAGCCAAGCACTCGGTTTGGCTTTAAATCGTATATTCCTAAAATATAAAACACAGGCGCTGAATATGTGTTTTATGAGCCCAACACCGGCATCGGTTGTTGAGCGACCCCGCTGGAAACGAAAATCTGAAAGAAAAATTTAAAATCTTACAGAGCGTTGGAAGTATAGATATAGGTCTTAAATTATAAGGATCAGACCTTATTCAACTTCATTAAATCTAAATAAGTGTTTGAAATATTAGTACTATGTTTAATTTTATTATGAATAAATAGGATTTAGATACACTGCATACACGTTTTAATAATTCTAAAAACTATTAAATACATTTTTAAATAATATTACCTATTATGATTATAAGTGCTTTTATTGAACAATTCATATAATCTATTTTTACGATAATTAAAGGACACATAACGTTCCGCGAACATGCTGGTGCTCACCATTTTTTAACTCTTACCAATTCATTGTATACAAAGAATTAAAGATGTAATTATTCTTATTAAATTTGATTAACTGTTATAATTTCTTTGACCCTTGTTCGGAAAAAAAACAATAAAATGTTTTAGTTTATTTAATTACAGCAATACTAAAGTTACTGACATATTATCAAAACCTGTCAATGACGATGTCAGCTTTGTGCGATCGGTAAAATACATAGTTTTGAAATGTTATTAAAGTTATTTTGTGATATAATTTCTATAAGTAAACAAACAAATCCAATCCAAACAAAGAAAGTAACATCCGTTGTCACGACCCTGTCAGAGTCAATGTCCAACTGATATAGACTTTAAAACATGACTGGCCCTGATCGACGGACAATTTTCTTCTGTTTTTTTTTAATTTTCACATAACAAAAGCAGAAATATATAACGCTTTTTATATCTAAACCATATGCCCATCTGCTGTGATGGTTACAGTTATATTAATATACAGTACCAATGCTTTACGTTTCCTTTCTACGTAGGTTACTGCTGCTAGATGTGTTATCCGGTGTCACTAACTTGTGTTTAAATAATGTTTAAAACTATAGTTTGGAATATTACAGTCCAATAAGGCAAGAGTATAAAGTGACTGCTCAATAGAACCAGCGGTTGTAATCAACGAATTGACTGTTATGTATAAAATATATGATAGCGAGTATGCTATCAGTCGCAGGTCATAATTGTACAAATTGTACCTATTATGAGTCAGTTAAGGCTAATTGATAAATTTATTTGAATCAATAGTTTTAAACATTTCTCTACGGCGATTTTGGGTAAATGGAAATGCAAACAGAATAATATTACGATTTGCGAATAAGCTTGCAATTCAATCTAGCAAAAAATCTGTCATTATTTTCCTACTAAGTTGCTTACATCTGCCTTTTATCAAAATTGTATTAGCGTTATATTCAAATAATGTAATTTTAATTACATTGTCATAATATGAAACACCGGGCTAACAAGAAAGTTGCCGAGTAAGTGACGTATCCATGGAAACATTTATCCGTTGCGTAGCTAGAGAAGCGGATTCATACATTTGTTTATTTTGAGCAAGCAATTATGTTTTTGTTTGTTATGATCCGAGATTATTTATTGTGTTAATTACATATCTTAAATAAATAAAGAGTCTAGTATTATTTTTACAATTAAAAACAAATTGGATTAACAAAGTACGGTGAATTTTGCAATAGCTCAGGCGGCAGGGTGAACATTATTCTTCCGCGGAAACATGGAAGACGCGGTTTAGTTTTATGTATGACGGTGAATAAGTATTGATTGCATCTTTGTGCTTGAAACAAAAAAGTAGGAAATAAAAATAAAAGGCCACGATGGACAATATCTTCCAGTGGTTGAGATATATATATTTCTTGGATTTAAAATATTCTGTCATTGCGCCAATCCATAATAAGTTTACCTTACAGTATGGGAAAGTCAGAATATTATACCCTACAAATATTCAATCAAGAAATAGATGCAAACCACGCCACAACGAGCTGTCAACAAAGCACGCATTTCGATAGGCGCCATTTGGTCCCCACACATAAAAATCCATCGGCGTTAAATCGGGGCCCCTCGCTGGCCATGCTATGGTCCGCCTCTTCCAATCCATTGGTTTGGGTATTTAGATAGAACTTCGAGTCTAACACAGGAGTAGTATATGAGACAGAATCACGAACTAGAGGATTGGGATGGGTTTCGGAGCGTTTGAAGAACGCTTCAGAGAGTGTTTTGAGATATTGTTGTACTGTAGGCAGTTCAAGATCTCTAAGCAAGTCCGCGTTACGCACGTACCACGGTGCGTTTGTGGCCCGGCGGCAAAAGAGGTTTTGAACTACCTGCAGTTTGTGCAGGAGGGAGGGTTTGGCGTGGGCAAAGATTGGCGAGGCATACGTCATGACGGGTCTAACGCAGACCTTGTAAAGTGTACGTTTGTTTCTGAAGGACATTTTACTTTTTCTACCTAACATGCTATTTAGGCGGACTAAATAGTGACGAGCGAGTTTCGAAACTCTTTCGACGTGTGGCTTGAAAGAAAGCGTCGGATCTAATGTGACGCCTAAGTATTTAGTACTGCGCTTCCAGGGGATGGGAATGCCTAACATTCGGACGTGGGGATCGCCATCGGGACGACGGCGTTTGTGGTCGAAGCGCATCGCAGAACTCTTTTCAGGGTTCACATCGATGCGCCATTTTTGAAACCATACACCAAGGGCGTTTACGGCCTTTTGGAGTCTGGTTACAAGGTGCCGAACACTGTGGCCTTTGGTATAGAGTGCGGTGTCGTCAGCAAAGAGGGCGAGTTCGACGCCTTTCGGCGGGATGGGAATGTCGTTGGTGTACACGGTGTACAGCAGAGGGGCGAGGACTGAGCCTTGAGGGACTCCAGCCTTTATGGGACGAGGTGCAGAAAGCGTGCCTTCGTGTTTAAATCGAAACGTACGATCTTTGAGAAACGACGCTATTAACCTGACTAGGCGATCCGGTAAGCCTATCTTGTAGAGTTTATAAACGAGACCGCTGTGCCAGACTTTATCGAAAGCCTTGGCTACGTCAAAGAAAACCGCGACTGTTTTATAACGACGCGGATAGAAACCGTCAAGTATATACTCGACGATTTGGTGGACTTGCTGAGGGCAGGAGTGTTTAGCGCGAAAGCCAAACTGATGGGGAATAATGAGAGGATCGCCATCCGTTGGAAACAGATGGTTCCGCATTCGAGAGAGTATGACTCTCTCGAGAAGTTTAGACATTGCCTTGAGGAGGCTGATGGGTCTGTGATTAGCCGGGACGTTCAGAGGTTTGCCCGGCTTGGGAATGCCTATGACTGTCGCTTCTTTCCAAGCTTTTGGAAAGTAGCTATGGTCGAAACAGGCATTGAAAATGATAGCTAACAAGGTAAGCATCTGTTGAGGTAGGTGCTTAAGTGCGTGGTTGGAAATTCCATCCGCACCCGGAGCCTTTTTGGACTTTTGATTTCTAATGAGAAGCAAGATTTCATCATTAGAGACTGTGACAGGGTCGGCGGTGATGGGGAGAGAGTCTCTGCGAAGGACTTCGTCCTCCACCGCCTGGATGTGTGAGGGATCAGCAGGTTGCGTGCTGGGCGAGCATTGTGCGGCAATGCTGTCAGCGAAGCATTCGGCTTTCTCTTCGACTTCAAAGGCAGTAGTGCCATCGGGACGAGTGAGAGGAGGAACGTGAGAGGCGGTGTCTACGCGAAAGGCTCGGGCCATGCTATAGTACGCTTGGTGGGATGGAGAGATATTCGCCATGAGATCGTTCATCTGAGCGTCTCGGAGTTCCGCGAGGCAAGACCTAACTTTACGTTGAAGCTGATTCGCAGCTGTTCTATAGGCGGGCGTGGGATATTTCTTGGCTCTCCGGAGAGCCGCGTTCTTAGCTTTAATAAGATTGCTAACGGCTAAGGGAAGCGTGGGTTTGCCTTGCTTAGCAACCTTTTCGTTGTCACTGATGGCTGAGTTGATAGCATCAGTGAGAGAATTTACTAATGAATCGATTTTATCCGGGCTATCTAATTGTTCGGGAGAGATCGCGAGTGGAGAGTTCGGAGCCTCTAAGGCTGAAACTAACGTATTTTTAAAACCTTTCCAGTTGGTAAAGGTCTTAGGAGATGAGACGTTATCGTTCGGCGGTCCTAGCACGAGGGAAACGGGGCGAAGGTCGGAGCCTAGGTCATCGAGCGGTTCGATAGACCTTAGATCAAGATTGATTCGCTTGATAATTGCAAAGTCGAGGATGTCAGGAGAGTAGGACGGGTTGTTGGGATAGTGAGTGGGAGTGATGGGGGATATGACGTCTAGGTCAAGGGAGTTAGTGATGTCGAGGAGAGCGATACCGCTGGTGTTAGTCGATAGGCACGTCCAGTCAGTATGTTTGGAGTTAAAGTCTACGAACATAATGACTGAATGGCCGAGGGCGAGAATGGCCTCAAAGTCGCTGCGGATTGGTCTGGTACCACTAGGTATGTAGATTGAAGCTATGATGATGGTCGGATGACCAGTCATAGCCAATCTACACACAGTGGCTTCCATGTTGAGGAGAGGAGGGGTAGGGAAAGGACAGCAGTGGAAGCCTCTTTTGTAGTATATAGCGGTGCCGCCGAAACCGTCAGAGTTGGGCCTATCGTTACGAATAAACGCGTACTTAGGTATAGCGAATCCCCTGGAGCGGTTTGGAGTAAGCCATGTCTCATGGAGAAGGAATAAGTCAGGTTCTTTGTTCTGAAGGAACAGTTTAATCTCGGGAAGGTTGGTATTAAGGCTACGAGCGTTAAAAGATACTAGGGATAAGCCCTTGGGTTTAATACGACTGGACGCGGGATTCGCGGGTCTAGACATTATAATTTATTATTTACGAATTTATACAAATATAAAAGAATTTACAACGAACTTAGGAGCGAGTGATGCTCGGCTAAAGCAAATAAACGGTCTTGAGGAGAGCGTTCGGCTCGCAGTTTGCGTGCGAGCACGGAAATTTCGTTAATATCGACGTTTTGAATAACGTCGAACACGGTCTTCATGTCCTCAGCCAACGACGACTGAGGTGCGGATGACGGAGAAGGACGCGGCCCTACGGAAGCTACGGGAGCTGGGATGGGTCGGGAAGGTGCAGGCGGAACGGCCGGACGCTGCCTCCAAGACAGAGCCGGAGTAGGCGTCGGCTGAACGGGCTTTGCTTCCGGGGGACCCCGGTTGCGCAGCGGCGGGAAGTTAGCGGGAGTGAGCGGCGGCGCCGGTTTAGGCGCGACCCTCTTAGCGGTGGAGCGCGGAGCACGCGGGCAGCCACTGTAGTTAGCTGTGTGACCAGACTGGCCGCACAGCACACAGGCAGGGGGGGAAGTGGATTCGGGAGTGCGAGTGCACTCCTTCGTAAAATGTGGATCCAGGCACTTAACGCACCTGGGGGAGCTGAGCAGTTAGCCGCTGCGTGGCCGTAGAGCTGGCAGCGGTGGCACTGCCCAGGGTGACCGCGGGGGTTGGGACGCTCAACAGAGATATTTGAGAGTCCGCAAATTGTGCGGCTCTCTCTAAAGATCTCCCTCGAGTTGGGAGTATTCGACAAGATAACTAAAGCTAACGGAAAGCGCCTACCGCGGTTAGAGTGCATCTTGTGCACTGCTTCGGCCGGGAAACCCTGGGACTTAAGGTCCTCGAGGATTTCTTCATTCGCGAGCTCGAACGGGACGCCCCGTAGTACTGGGCGGATCTTACGCTCCTCCGGAAGGGCGTAGGTGTGGTACGCGATTTGATTTAACCCGAGCAACCTGGTAAACGCGCGGAAGTCGTCGACGGTCGCTACTTGAATTTTGATTGTATCGCCAGCGTTGGCGGCTTTTAAGTAATTAATTTTGTGCTCTTTGCACAAGTTAGAAACCGCGGTCCAGCGCGTTTTTTCACGCAGGAAGACGGGCGGAGGGAGCTGAGGTTTCGGCGGGACGGGAGCGCAGCGCGTCGCTGGCTTCGATGGGACCGACGGAGACGCGGTCACTTCGAGTGACATGAGCGACGCGGGGGCGGGTGTAGAAGACACCGGGGTTGGCTCGGGTGTTGAAGACACCGTGGCTTTTTTCGAACGCTTCTTGGAGCGTTTGGTAACTAATTGGAAGGCGGGCTCAGGAGAGCCGGTTAAGGTGGCGGCGACCGACGAAGCTTCGGACGCGGCGGAGTCTGAATCGCTCCCGGGAGCGGTACGCTTCCTTCGAGATGATCGCGAGGATGAGACCGACGCGCAGTCCATATCGGATGGAACGGGAGACGCGGGAGAGCTATAGACCTGAGGGGTCTGGGTGTTGGAGGCCTGAGGGGCTGGGGTTGGGGCCTGAGGGGCCGGGGACGCGATTGATGCCTGCAATGCCTGCGTTAGGATGTCTTTTGGGATGGAGACGCCTGCCGCAGCAAGCGCCTGGGTGAACGCGTTCGCGAAGTTAATAACGCTTAGCGAATCCATTAGGGAGTGTTGGGACAATAATATATATAAATATAAGTATAATAAAAGATGCCTAGTTCCTAAAAAACCTAGCAAAATCTTAGCGGCAAACCTCCCTACCAGCGGTAGGGGGGCTGGGGAGAATAACTTAAAACTAACCGTAGTACGCTGAAGGCCGCTACCTAGAAACCTAAAAAAGGGTACGCAGGTAAAGAGTTGACCGCGTTAGGGTCAACCTTTACCGACAGAAAGAACAAATACACACGAAAACACACAAATATGATAAAAATAAATATGAAAATAGGAGAAAAATAAATAAAATAGAGAAGAGAAATAAATAAAAATAAAAAGGACTGGTTCAGTACAAATTCGTTGTCACCGTTAAGTATCCTTTGCACTGAAACCAGACTACTTACGCTGGGCACAACACTGCACTCAGCACAAGCACAACACTACTTAGCACAGCACTTTGAAGACTAAGGGGCTTAGTCGCAAAGAAAAATCGCACTTCGAAAGCACTCAGACGGAGTAGAAAAACCTTGAAAACCGTAGCACGGAACCAACACGCTATACTGTGACGTCAGTAGACTGAGCGCCACGGAATATCGGGAGGGAACCGACCAACGGAGAACTGGGTCTTGCACGTCCGCACCGCGTGGCGATCGGAGCGAGAATGTGAAGAAGACCTCCCCTTTCATACTTCATTTATAGCTTGTATGTTGAGTGCAACAAATCGCCGGTGTCTGCCATAGAACGCCAAATCATTATACCGTCTTGCTTTCGGATTTTTTTTTGTTATCAGATTAAATTTAACCATATAAGTTTTATAAATTTTTTTATACTAATAGTTTCTTAAAGTCCTATTCTTTCATACTTAACACCATAGGTTTAGAAAATAAAAAGAAAATTCCCCAAGTGATGTGGGGCCTACAAGCCGCCATTTTGTTTTTTTTTCTTTACCATGCTACTAAAAATGTTTGGGTTGCCAAAACAAATCTAACGATGCATTGATCCATCTTCCATTTATAACTTATAAATGATCATCGCTTCGCGCACTGATAGCTTTATTACTATGTCAAAGTATTAAAAACTTGTGTAATGTCAAATGTGATAACAGAAAAACAGACACAAAATTTCAGTCAATGTATTTGTTTACAAGTCTTTTAAAGCCTGACGCTGGCCTAGGGAGAATTGGCAAAGTTCGATCCAGGACGGCGGGCGGCGCTGGGATGCCAGGGCGCGCGGCACTGCTGGCGCTGCTGGCGGTGCTGGCGGTAGGCGGCGCGGCGGCGGGCGCGGCCGACGACTCGGTGCTGGACTATGACAACGTGACCCGCTTCGCTGAGCACCTGCCGCTGCCGCTGGCGCCGGGCGAGTCGCGCTACCTGTTCTACCGGTCGCTGAAGCCGGTGGGAGGCGAGGGAGACGCGCGGCGGCTGTTCGGCGGGCGAGCTGTGTCGCCAGCATCGTGGGGCGCGGCGTGCGTAGTGCTGGATGCGGCAGGTACGGCGCAATGCTCGGGCGCAGTACTGGCGCAACGCTGGGCGGTAACGGCGGCACACTGCGTGACGGAAGCGGCGCGCTCGTTGCGCTACGGCTCAGCTCTAGCGACCTCGGAGGGCGCGGTCGCGCGCGTGCGGCGCCGGCTGCGGCACCCGAACTACACGGTGCGGCTGCAGGACGAAGGTGCGGGTATGGACGTGGTGGCACTGGAGCACGACGTGGGCCTGCTGCAGACGGTGGCGGACATGTTGCTGCCCGCGCCACCGCGCCACCAGCCGCTGCGCGCTCTGCGCTACCACTCGCCCGACGAACTCGTCGGTGTCGAGATTGAGGTACGGCAACATTTATTGCTTCCCCTCAGACTTATACATAATATTATTTTAACTTAAGTAAAGATATCCTTTTCTTCGTAGACAGGACAGGGCATGCAACCAAAAACCGACGTGCATGTTACTTGTCAAACGGCAAACTCAATAAGAGTAATGTCTATGTCCTTTTTTAAACCAGCATTCCCAATAGTTTAATTTGCATGTAGTAATGAGTTAACGGCCTATTATATTATATTTAAAATGAATATGAATAATTACTTAATATTTTGTGCCAGGGCACCAAAACGTAACATTTATTTATTAACCTTTATTTGCCCACGACTTTCTTCGCGTAAATTCCCATTCCGGATAAAAGTGAGCCTGTGTCTCCCAAACCATGTGTTTTTGAAATTACTGGAAATTTCTTAGATACAGAACGAATTCTTTAAAGCACAAAATACAAGATTTACTTAATAATTGAATTGATTTAACTCCCTGCATAGCTTGTCACTTTCACTCGTGTTCTAAGAAAATATATATATTTTGGTCATTTACAGAATACATTTTGAAAAATGTGCGAATGCTCTTTATAAACTAAAAGTACCTACCCTCTCCATTACCCTATCGATTAACTAGACGGAGACAGATGTTCCACCCGTCTGTAGTCGACATGCGAAAAAGTATAACCAAACGGTTTGATAGTTTATTTTTGGTTCGAATCGCTAAGTTATAGAACGGTCTACCTCAGCGTGTTTATTGATAAATACAATCCCGGGGTTTTCAAAATTGCAGTAAATAGGCTCCTCTTGGCTAGGCGTGTAATATCCTCGTTACTCTCCGCCGGGTGAGAAGCCAAGTATAAAAAAAATAGATACTGTACTTTTTTATTCCAAAATAATCTGCATAGCTTAATTTGAACAATGTAGTAATTGTATCACTGGTCTGGTTAAAGTACATAGAACCTACGCTGCAGGTGCTGGGATTCGGGCGCACGGAGGCGGACGGCGGCGTGCGGCTGCGCGGTGCGTCGCTGGTGGGCGCGGTGTGCGAGCGAGCGGCGTGGCGCGGCTGTGTGTGTGCGCGCGCGCGGGCAGCCGGCGTGTGCGCGGGCGACTCGGGTGGGCCGGCGTTACTCCGCGGCCGGCTCGTGGCCGTGGCCTCGCTGGGCCCCTCGCGCTGCGCCTTGCCTACGCGCGACGACCCCGTGGCGTCGTCCGTGCTCACGCCACTGCAGCCCTATGCCGGCATGATCGACGCTACGCTGGCAGGGGGGCCGGGTGGCTTCGCGCCGCACCAGCCCGCCGTGCTGCGCTCCGCGGCCCGCCGCCAAGCCGCGCCTCTTGCTCTGTTACTGCTGGTGTACCCGTTCTATACTTACTCGGAGTGAGTCTCCCGTCCACCGCATGCTCCTGCAAGAAGAAGGTTGGCTCATTCTACTATTTCTTCTACACGAGTCTTCAGGAGCAGACCATGTGATGGTCTACGTGATGGTTTTTGTTCTTGACATATAAAATAAATATTTGATTACTAGTTTGATTATTTCAGATGGGAATTATATTTGAAAACTTTTTGTCGGATTTTATGATGTCTACGCAGTTTTACAATTAATGTTTAAAGTATTGCCTGAGCTTTGTTCCGTATGTGTTACTGTGTTGAAGTTCAAATAAAAATCATTTCTTATTTCAAAATGTTATTTATATTTCACGTGTAATTTTGGATCGTTACGAAGGCTTGTACAAAGCATCTTGCCTAGAACTACAATCCAACTACAGCCAAGCACCTTTGATGTTGGCGAAAACGCCGACATCGTCAACACATTTGTCACGAAAGATAACACTGCTAGGGTGGTCCCGCTATCTATATTAAGAAATAACATTGTATGTTATAGCACTCATAAGTAAGTTAAAATTTAATTATATAAAAAATATAGTTAACAGATAACATAAAATCCGTACTTAGCAACCCAAGAAAACTTTAAAACGAAACCTATATTAGAAACCTTTGGTAAAGCCGCCATCTTGGATTTCAAAAATAATATCAAATTCAGACTAAACAAACTAAAAATTCTCAAAGACAAACATATTCTAATGATGTAAGCCATTTTGTTAATAAAAGCAGAAATTGAAATAGCCTCTCATAATTTTATTGCAAAATCTCCCTATCCTGCTGACGTGGAAACTGATGAAATTTTTTTTTTTTTTTGTTCCCCTCCGCGGGAAGGGCAGGAGGATAAAAATGCCCTGACGCATACTCTGGCGCGATTCCAAAGTTATGTGGGACTCATCCCGACGCCTACCAGGACCATACCCACTAAAAACCCCCTGTCGGCTCGTGCATTTTTGCCACTCAGCCTTCATCTGAGCGACGGCCAATTGGAGAAAGAGGCCGCGCTAGCGGGGCCCAGAAGGGGTCACCCGCTGGGATTACATAGCACTGAAGGTGCTCAAAGCACTGAAGGTTAATACATAGCACTGAAGGTGCTCAAAATGAAAATCAATAATTAAAACAAAAATTAAAAAAAAATGCAAAATAAAATTGAGTTAATTCGCATTTACGTTAGAATTAGGATTTACGTTAGAATTAGAATTTACGTTAGAATTAGAATTTGCGGCCAGAAGGGCCTCGAGATCGCGTGACAGTCTGGTGAATGAGTACGCTTGCGCATTTCTAGGCCTAGCGACTTTGAACTTCGAGTCTAACACAGGAGCAGCATATGAGACCGAATCACGAACTAGAGGATTGGGATGGGTTTCGGAGCGTTTGAAAAACGCTTCAGAGAGTGTTTTGAGATGTTGTTGCACTGTAGGCAGTTCAAGATCTCTATGCAAGTCCGCATTACGCACGTACCACGGTGCGCCTGTGGCCCGGCGGCAAAAGAGGTTTTGAACTACCTGCAGTTTGTGCAGGAGGGAGGGTTTGGCGTGGGCAAAGATTGGCGAGGCATACGTCATGACGGGTCTAACGCAGACCTTGTAAAGTGTACGTTTGTTTCTGAAGGACATTTTACTTTTTCTACCTAACATGCTATTTAGGCGGACTAAATAGTGACGAGCGAGTTTCGAAACTCTTTCGACGTGTGGCTTGAAAGAAAGCGTCGGATCTAATGTGACGCCTAAGTATTTAGTACTGCGCTTCCAGGGGATGGGAATGCCTAACATTCGAACGTGGGGATCGCCATCGGGACGACGGCGTTTGTGGTCGAAGCGCATCGCAGAACTCTTTTCAGGGTTCACATCGATGCGCCATTCTTGAAACCATGCACCAAGGGCGTTTACGGCCCTTTGGAGTCTGGTTACAAGGTGCCGAACACTGTGGCCCCTGGTATAGAGTGCGGTGTCGTCAGCAAAGAGGGCGAGTTCGACGCCTTTCGGCGGGATGGGAATGTCGTTGGTGTACACGGTGTACAGCAGAGGGGCGAGGACTGAGCCTTGAGGGACTCCAGCCTTTATGGGACGAGGTGCAGAAAGCGTGCCTTCGTGTTTAAATCGAAACGTACGGTCTTTGAGAAACGACGCTATTAACCTGATTAGGCGATCCGGTAAGCCTATCTTGTAGAGTTTATAAACGAGACCGCTGTGCCAGACTTTATCGAAAGCCTTGGCTACGTCAAAGAAAACCGCGACTGTTTTATAACGACGCGGATAGAAACCGTCAAGTATATACTCGACGATTCGGTGGACTTGCTGAGGGCAGGAGTGTTTAGCGCGAAAGCCGAACTGATGGGGAATAATGAGAGGATCGCCATCCGTTGGAAACAGATGGTTCCGCATTCGAGAGAGTATGACTCTCTCGAGAAGTTTAGACATTGCCTTGAGGAGGCTGATGGGTCTGTGATTAGCCGGGACGTTCAGAGGTTTGCCCGGCTTGGGAATGCCTATGACTGTCGCTTCTTTCCAAGCTTTTGGAAAGTAGCTATGGTCGAAGCAGGCATTGAAAATGATAGCTAACAAGGTAAGCATCTGTTGAGGTAGGTGCTTAAGTGCGTGGTTGGAAATTCCATCCGCACCCGGAGCCTTTTTGGACTTTTGATTTCTAATGAGAAGCAAGATTTCGTCATTAGAGACTGTGACAGGGTCGGCGATGATGGGGATAGAGTCTCTGCGAAGGACTTCGTCCTCCACCGCCTGGATGTGAGGTGTGAGGGATAAGCAGGTTGCGTGCTGGGCGAGCATTGTGCGGCAATGCTGTCGGCGAAGCATTCGGCTTTCTCTTCAACTTCGAAGGCAGTAGTGCCATCGGGACGAGTGAGAGGAGGAACGTGAGAGACGGTGTCTACGCGTAAGGCTCGGGCCATGCTATAGTACGCTTGGTGGGACGGAGAGATATTCGCCATGAGATCGTTCATCTGAGCGTCTCGGAGTTCCGCGAGGCAAGGCCTAACTTTACGTTGAAGCTGATTCGCAGCTGTTCTATAGGCGGGCGTGGGATATTTCTTGGCTCTCCGGAGAGCCGCGTTTTTAGCTTTAATAAGATTGCTAACGGCTAAGGGAAGCGTGGGTTTGCCTTGCTTAGCAACCTTTTCGTTGTCACTGATGGCTGAGTTGATAGCATCAGTGAGAGAATTTACTAATGAATCGATTTTATCCGGGCTATCTAATTGTTCGGGAGAGATCGCGAGTGGAGAGTTCGGAGCCTCTAAGGCTGAAACTAACGTATTTTTAAAACCTTTCCAGTTGGTAAAGGTCTTAGGAGATGAGGCGTTATCGTTCGGCGGTCCTAGCACGAGGGAAACGGGGCGAAGGTCGGAGCCTAGGTCATCGAGCGGTTCGATAGACCTTAGATCAAGATTGATTCGCTTGATAATTGCAAAGTCGAGGATGTCAGGAGAGTAGGACGGGTTGTTGGGATAGTGAGTGGGAGTGATGGGGGATATGACGTCTAGGTCAAGGGAGTTAGTGATGTCGAGGAGAGCGATACCGCTGGTGTTAGTCGATAGGCACGTCCAGTCAGTATGTTTGGAGTTAAAGTCTCCGAACATAATGACTGAATGGCCGAGGGCGAGAATGGCCTCAAAGTCGCTGCGGATTGGTCTGGTACCACTAGGTATGTAGATTGAAGCTATGATGATGGTCGGATGACCAGTCATAGCCAATCTACACACAGTGGCTTCCATGTTGAGGAGAGGAGGAGTAGGGAGAGGACAGCAGTGGAAGCCTCTTTTGAAATATATAGCGGTGCCGCCGAAACCGTCGGAGTTGGGCCTATCGTTACGAATAAACGCGTACTTAGGTATAGCGAATCCCCTGGAGCGGTTTGGAGTAAGCCATGTCTCCTGGAGAAGGAATAAGTCAGGTTCTTTGTTCTGAAGGAACAGTTTGATTTCGGGAAGGTTGGTGTTAAGGCTACGAGCGTTAAAAGATACTAGGGATAAGCCCTTGGGTTTAATGCGACTGGACGCGGGATTCGCGGGTCTAGACAATATAATTTATTATTTACGAATTTATAAATTATAAAAGAATTTACAACGAACTTAGGAGCGAGTGATGCTCGGCTAAAGCAAATAAACGCTCTTGAGGAGAGCGGGCGGCTCGCAGTTTGCGTGCGAGCACGGAAATTTCGTTAATATCGACGTTTTGAATAACGTCGAATACGGTCTTCATGTCCTCAGCCAACGACGACTGAGGTGCGGATGACGGAGAAGGACGCGGCCCTACGGGAGCTACGGGAGCTGGGATGGGTCGGGGAGGTGCAGGCGGGACGGCCGGACGCTGCCTCCAAGACAGAGCCGGAGTAGGTGTCGGCTGAACGGGCTTTGCTTCCGGGGGACCCCGGTTGCGCAGCGGCGGGAAGTTGGCAGGAGTGAGCGCCGGTTTAGGCGCGACCCTCTTGGTGGTGGAGCGCGGAGCGCGCGGGCAACCCCTGTAGTTAGCTGTGTGGCCGGACTGGCCGCACAGCACACAGGCAGGGGGGGAAGTGGATTCGGGAGTGCGAGTGCACTCCTTAGTGAAGTGAGGATCCAGGCACTTTACGCACCTGGGGGGAGCTGAACAGTTAGCCGCTGCGTGGCCATAGAGCTGGCAGCGGTGGCACTGCCCAGGGTGACCACGGGGGTTGGGACGCTCGACGGAGATATTTGAGAGTCCGCAAATTGTGCGAGCCTCTCTAAAGATCTCCCTCGAGTTGGGAGTATTCGACAGGATTACTAACGCTAAGGGAAAACGCCTACCGCGGTTGGAGTGCATCTTGTGCACTGCTGTGACCGGGAAACCCTGAGACTTAAGGTCCTCGAGAATGTCTTCGTTGCTGAGTTCGAACGGGACGCCCCGTAGTACTGCGCGGATCTTACGCTCCTCCGGGAGGGCGTAGGTGTGATACGCGATTTGGTTTAATCCGAGTAACCTGGTAAACGCGCGGAAGTCGTCGACGGTCGCTACTTGAATCTTGATTGTATCGCCAGCGTTGGCGGCTTTTAAGTAATTAATTTTGTGCACTTTGCACAAGTTTGAAACCGCGGTCCAGCGCGCTTTTTCACGCAGGAAGACGGGCGGAGGGAGCTGAGGCTTCGGCGGGACGGGAGCGCAGCGCGTCGCTGGCTTCGATGTGACCGACGGAGACGCGGTTACTTCGAGCGATTTTAACGGCGCGGGGGCTGGTGTTGAAGACACCGGGGTTGGCTCAGGTGTTGAAGACACCGCGGCTTTTTTCGAACGCTTCTTAGAGCGTTTGGCAACTAACTGAAACGCGGGCTCAGGAGAACCGGTTAGGGTGGCGGCGACCGACGAAGCTTCGGACGCGGCGGAGTCTGAATCGCTCCCGGGAGCGGTACGCTTCCTGCGAGATGAGCGCGAGGATGAGACCGACGCGCAGTCCATATCGGATGGAACGGGAGACTCGGGAGAGCTATAGACCTGAGGGGTCTGGACATTAGAGGCCTGAGGGGCCGGGGTTGAGGCCTGAGGGGCCGGGGACGCAATAGATGCCTGTAAGGCCTGCGTTAGTGCGTCAGCGGGTATGCTTACGCCGGACGCAGCGAGTGCCTGGGCGAACGACTTAAGAATATTAACAAGGTCCATTGGAGGACTTGGAATTACAATATGTTATATATAAATATAACCTAAAAAAACCTAAAAAAGGGTACGCAGGTAAAGAGTTGACCGCGTTAGGGTCAACCTTTACCGACAGAAAGGACAAATACACACGAAAACACACAAATATGATAAAAATAAATATGAAAATAGGAGAAAAATAAATAAAATAGAGAAGAGAAATAAATAAAAATAAAAAGGACTGGTTCAGTACAAATTCGTTGTCACCGTTAAGTATCCTTTGCACTGAAACCAGACTACTTACGCTGGGCACAACACTGCACTCAGCACAAGCACAACACTACTTAGCACAGCACTTTGAAGACTAAGGGGCTTAGTCGCAAAGAAAAATCGCACTTCGAAAGCATTCAGACGGAGTAGAAAAACCCTGCAAACCGTAGCACGGAACCAACACGCTATACTGTGACGTCAGTAGACTGAGCGCCGCGGAATATCGGGAGGGAACCGACCAACGGAGAACTGGGTCTTGCACGTCCGCACCGCGTGGCGATCGGAGCGAGAATGTGTTCGAACTGATGAAACCCCAACTCCTTATTTTTATAGGAGAATGATGAACTCCAACATACTACTACTGCACAAGAGGTACGTACCATTTTTATTAATTCAAAAATTATTCGACACGCGTCAACTCTGCCGGATAGAACCCTTTACTAGTGTATAAGGCTAGACTAGGGGATAAGGCTTTACGTAGATCTTAGCAGTTTGGGTGCGAATCTCCCACGTCTCACCCCGCACCGTACCTCACTATTGCTCTGTCTAAACGCCTCAAATGGCTGGCTGTATGTAGTTAGACTGTGCTTTAACAATCCGGATGGAACTGGTGGTAGAGTCATGTTTTATTTGACGTCAATAAGAACCAGTAATTGTCAATGCTGAGAAAATGTCAACCCTTTCTTATTACTCAGAAGCAATAAGTTCTATATTACAGGATTTTAATAGTGCAAAATTTGCGTAATAAGCCAGCACTAGCACCGCCTCTACAGATGATATGACTAATCTGGGCACAAATCATATAATCATATAGCTCAAAGCTTTATAATTGAGTTACATTAACGTTATGTCAGCATTCATGTGTGTAATATTAACTTCACGACCTAAACATTACCTAGTTAACACCGTACGTGATTTCTATCACATAGCAGTAAGGACAAATAAATGTGTTTTTACTTAGTTGTGAGCAAAATTTTGGAATGATATAACTATTTTTAATTTTCTATAATGTAACTGTTGTGAATTGTCATTTGTTTAACCAATGTCAAAATAAGTGTCGTAAAGTTCGGGTATTTTATGATAAATTGTTTCGGTAGCAGACTTGTTTTGTTAAGGTCTCGTCTGAGACGGTACGACAGTCTCTGCTGTTGACCTGGCATAACAATACGTTCCCGTGGTGGCGTTCCAGGTCAAGAAAAGGACCTGCCAGCTCAACTACTTGATCAACGGCAATTCCAATTTAAGCCCGCGCTCGGCAGCGACCTTATTATAATTATTAATAATAACAATATAATCAATCAATATATTTAATTAGTTCCCGCTTAAACGGTTGAAGTTTTAACCAATACGCGTGGACTATAATTAAGAAAAATATAATATTTTTGTTTACAAACTTTCGTTCTTCCAGCCTGATAGACTATAGTACTACGTAACATGAATACAGTGAAGTATGTGTGGTTTTTAGTGGAAGCACATTAGAGAAGAAAGTTTATATTGGTCCTCCTTCTCTTATACAGCCTTACAGATGAAGTCGATCTATTCCCGCTAAGGGCGTGTAGTTTACGTCGTTTCTGACTATGTCTTTTGTAAAAGTTTCCCGCTTTTCAGCTATCAGCTTAGATATTTTGAAATGTGTAAGTCTTATTACTACTATTATTTGATTTTTACATGTAAAATAAGATGCTTTATTAGCTCAATTACCAATATTGTACGTAAATTGAATAAATAAGTTATTGTAGACGATTAAAACTTTAAAAAAAAACGAATAAAAATTTAGAATGTTTATTTTCCTTTAAAGGATGTCTAAAAAATATAATGGCGCCTATTTTGCAAATGTGCCTAAAAATATCTATGTTTGATCCAGCTATCCAACGAGGTATAACAATGTAGGGTTTTACCAAAAATTTGTAGAAAAACTTAGTTTCATATGCTACAGGGGAGGCAAATAAATGTGAATACAAGATACTAAACTTTCAAGTTCCAACAAAATATTTTAAAGTCTAAATTTCATGTTCAACAAGTGTGCCTCTGTTATGCGCACATCTTCGCATTCTTATACGAAGTCCAACACAGGTCACGCGCTAGAAGCCATGTCCAGCTTGCGATTGTATGGGGCTGATTCATAAAAGGTCAAATCTTTGACAAATTGATTATTTAGAAAAGTTACTCGGAAAAGCCACGTCATATATTCACTCAGAAGGAAATATTGAACACGTTCATTTTGGCTACCTGTTTGATGTGCGTTATAAGCGTTAGAGTAGTAGATGGTTACTTTTCTTCCCACAACAAAGTCTTCTCATCTTTCTCAACAAATTCTTACATACCCCTACAACATCTTTCCCCACCACGTGACATTTCATGCAGCGCAATCGCAAATGAGCAAAATAAAACCTCCGTTGCATTATCGCATTGCGCAAGAGCATCACCTGCGCTACTTTAAAAACAACTAGGTAAAGAAACCGGTAATGGTCGAGACGGAAGCCTCGCATGTGGGATAGATACATCTCGCGTCAGCAAGGAGTTTATGGTTTTTCAATTCTATGGAGTTTAGGGTTTCATTGATAGTTTTAGTGGGAAACTATTTATTTCTTTCACACGCTTGATAGATTTTAGATACGAGCTCCACACCAGAGAGAACACCTGTATTGCTCTGCCGCACTGGGCAAGTGGACGGTTCCGAGGTTTAAAAACCTGATACACGTTAAAATGGCTTTTCTTCAGTTTTTCTGCGAGTGTGTGGAGACTTGGTTCTTGCTCAAGAGCAGGAGTCTTACATAAAATGAATAAAAGTGTAAAAGGTTCCGTACATTTCAGTATTAATTTTTGATTTGGAGTTATTTAAAGTTATTAATAGTTAGAACGCGTCAACTTTGACCAAGTTTAGAGGTGCCTACCTATACTGCCATTATATTGTCTGGAAATTGACAACATCCCAATGCATTCGTAAACTTACAACATTCGTTCGTGATGCCAATTTGACTGATCTTAAATAATACTACAGAATAGCTTGTGTAATGATTTCAATGTATACTTTGAAATTAAACTGACACTTTGATATTTGTAGACCTTTACTTACGTGATCTACTAGCGTTTTGCAGCAATGCAAGTGATGTTGTCTTTACGCATCACGACGTCTAGGTCGCGTAAATAAATGCACATCGTGATGTATATTTAAATCGTAAAATAAGTACTGTCATTGAGCGAGCAGCAAACAGGTATAATCAATATAAACAAGCGAACATATTTAATTTATACGAGTAATTTACATATTTTTCTGAGACAATAAACACGTGAAGAAAAACATACTTAGATATGGTTCTTTCTTTCCTATTTCATCTTTTTTTTAAATCTGATCACCCTGAGGGCTCTTACTTTTAAATTTCCTTCAAAATTTTGTAACCAATTTTAGCATTATCAAAATCCATTACCATTGCATTGAGGGGGACTATTACAAGAAGCAGTAATATAGTAGTAATATGTACGAAGTACAAAATATGTTCTGACTATTGATGGTTTAAGAATAACCTACATTCCGAATCCGCCACTCAGGTATTAATGTGTCGTCTTGATTGTCAGAAAACATGATTCGTAGCCTTGTTATTTCAATAAACCTTTGCTTTCTGATCGTCTCATCTACAAATTATATTTGCCTTTTAAGTTTTTTTATCACGTCCGATGAATGCTCGTATAAGGTGCATAGATTCTGTACAAAGGGAACTGTTACCGCACAGGTTTGAGTAGAGGCAGCAGATTACTCTCCACACGTCCGAACCCCCTTATTGTGTGTAACCTCCTTAATGAGGGTTTTCTTTGTGGCCGGACATTTACTGCTGTATGCCCATATCTTCATCTAATGAACCTTCAGGAACGTCTCAGCGTCACTTGGGATTAGATGCAATGTTTACCGAGAATAGACGCGGTGTTTGAGAACAGAACAAAAACATGTATAACTTTTTAAAGGCTGAAGCGACTTTTATCGAACATGCTTCATTTATCTCTCTTCTCAATTCAAAAAATTGCACCAATTTTGGTTCATGGAAATGCACGCGCTCACTTCCTGTAGTTTGTGTGTGAAGATCTCGACTGGGGCGGTAGTACAGGGCTGTTTAGTTAGACCGCCGTGACAACCACGTGCACGCGGCTGTGCTCCGGTCCAGGGGAGGGAACTGCCAATGCAATCACTGGAACAAAGACTATTTCATCATTAGTCACAACCACTATTATAAAACAAACCATCTGCGACTAATGATATCTCTGGGTGCGGATGCCACTCACCGTCGGCGGGGCACGTGCTATGTATGCGTACAGCGCCCTCTTCTTGCGACAGGGCTGTAAAAGCAACACATACCTACTTCGCACTCCACTTATTTCCTAACATAGGTTTGAATATGTTGCTTTCCTATGAAGCTTTTAGTTAATTTTATCCTAATCCGTAATCTTATCTCCGATATATTTAGACAACACATGAGTACAGGACGTTTGACACAAACTAACAAGTAATAAACAAGTCGTTTATTACTATTTTTATAAGAAGAATTCTCTTAATTTCTACTTACATTTTTAAGAATTTACAATCAGTAAATAAAAAATAGGATTAATACATAAAAATACAATTACTAAAAATTCAATATCAAAACAAATCTGTCAATAGTCTGAAAAAATTACAACAATTTTTTTTTTAATATCTAGCCAGCCAAGCCATAATAAGGGCAAGCACATAGCGTTACAAGTTAAATGCCTACTTAAATAACACTATTATAGGAAGCAATACAATTCCCTAAAATACTATACTAACGCTATTATAAATTAATGTAACGCTACTGCTTACTACTCACCAATTAATTAGAATTTTTTTGCTAAAATGACTGCTCTCCGAGTGTCTTCTTTACGCTAAACCCTGAACGTGGATTGTGTACCTTTGTTATCAAATTTAGTACAGGAAGGCAGCGTGACAGTGATAAAAACTTTGTGATATAGGTCATGACGCGGTGGAGCGCCGCGACACGGGCAGCGCAGCGCGGGCGTCACGGGCGGAGCCGCCATCGCTCTTAATAGAAAAACTTTGTAGACGCCCCGCGCGCTCTGCCTGACTTGTGACTTCGCTCCTCATCAATCTTTGAAAATGTCTCTTTTCAATTTCATTTAACTTTTTGGATATTATACTGGTTACGAGAAAGTGTTGTGGTATAAGAAAGTTGCTTGTACATTGTCGTGGGTTTTTATACATTTACGTTCATTATCCTATGTTTCAAGTAAAATAGCATAGCTTAGGTGGCGGCTTACATTACATAGTTGTGAAAATGGCTCTTGTTCCACCACAGGTGCATTCACTTGTACAAACTCGATTACATTGCTCCCCGACTTCGGAGGGCCTGCAAGACATGGGCTTGCGCGCAGGTCAACATTTTCGTGTCCGTATAATTTGGTTTGTATTCGTGTCGTGCAGTGTATGTCGGTTCGGTTCGCGCAGTGCCAGCGAGTGAACCAGTACGATCAGGCGACCGGGAAAAAGGTTGTCTACCTAATTAGCTCCAATGGTTGCGTATTAGCTTTAAAAAGTATCATATTGCAACTTAAGGTGCTAACGATAAGATCTATATCCTGCTCTAGACCCCTTATGCAACCGATAAAGCGCTAAGTGGGCACATCGCATAGCAGGTCTAGAGCGTATCATATTGTGCCTAAAGGTGTAAATTGCAGCGCTCGTGCCCCTTATTTACCACTTTGATTGAACTGTTGACTGAACGGTTGAGTGAACGATTAGATTTTGTTCATTCATACGTACGTTTCATTCCTGAAGTAGCAATGTTGAGAATATTAATGTGTGACAGTTTTAAGTGACAACTACAAAACATAATATAATTGTAAGTACCAAATACTTTTATTCAACTATCTGTACTGAAAAATAAAGTGGGATCTTAACTTTACTGCAAAATGCGTATATGTTTATTAAGAAAATTTACACGCCATATTGGTTTCAAGAGAATTTCAACAAAAATCTTTGTAAATAAAATATGGTTATAGTAGTTTTAATAAAACTGACCAAGAATATAATTGGTATAACAAGTATTTATAGTGACTTTACGTAGTATAGTTGTAAAATCACTTCTTTTGTTATAACAAAAACATGTTGAGTAAAAATAATGTAAATTAGATGTTGGGTTTCATAAAAATATTCCATTAAAGATAGCGAATCGTTTTGTTACTATAGGTATTAATTTTCACCCGTTTACTTCAATTTGTCTCTTGACGTTACCACGGAGTTCCTCCATACCTGCGCCGGGTCGTCGGGGACTATCTGTCTGGGCAAGCGGTGGAATACCCCGGTCGAGTCCGGAGGCGTCAGCGGGAAATGTCGTGCGGCGTTCCTCAGGGGTCGGTACTGGGCCCACTCTTCTGGAACATCGGCTACGACTGGTTGCTGCGAAAAGCCACATTGCCGCATGAGTCCGCATGAGTCCGCATCGACGTGCGGCCATCGATGCGCTATCTGGGACTCGTCCTGGATAGCCGGTGGAACTTCGGCCCGCTTTTCGAGTGTGGGCCCACAGCGCCCTGACTCGCAGCAATATCACCCGCTTGACGCGAGACCAGCGGGTGATGGCGACCAGAGTGGTACGGAGTTATCGCACGATCTCGGGTGTGGCATCTTGCGTGCTGGCAGGTACTATTCCCTGGGACCTGGAAGCGAGAGCCCTCGCGTCGCTCTACGAGTGCGCGCGTGGAGACGCTCCGGCTGGCGTTTTGGGCCACTGGACTCTGGACTATCGAGGCAGTTAGTTCGGTCTTCCAGCAGTGGTTCGGTAGGCGATTCGGTTTCCTGACCTAACATCTGACTCAGGTGCTCTCGGGACATGGTTGTTTCGGGAGTTACCTGTTTTGGATCGGTCGGGAGCCAACTGCCACGTGCCACCACTGCGATGGTTGCCTCGACGAGATGGCCAAGCACAACCTGGAGGTATGCCCGGGTTGGGATGCGGAGCGCAGCGCGCTCGGCTCTGTATTGGTTGCCGACATCTCGCTCTCGACCTTGGTTCGCGCTATGGTTAAGAGTGAGAGGTCGTGGCAGGCGGTGGGAACCTTCTGTGAGGCCGTAATGCTCGCGAAGGAGGCGGCGGAGAGGGCGAGGGAAGATGATGCATCCTCCCTTTCACTTCGTCGACGTCGCACGGGACGCTGGAGGGCAGTTTTATTGCCGAAAGCTTCCTTCCCCCGCCTTTGGTGACGATTTCGGGGGATTCCGCCTCCGGTCCAGAGCTCGAGATGTGCACTTCATGCACATCATCTCATGAGGGATGACTAGAGAGGGACCCTTCCCTCTCGGGACGTCGCCGGCGCTGCACAGAACGCTGGCCAACGCTGTCGGGCCGCGAACGAATGTGGAAGCTCCTCGAGACCCGACTCCATGCGTCCAGATGGACGCGGCAGGTTTTTAGCCGGTAAAAGTCCGGAATAACCGGACTACAGCCCCCGCCGGGTTGGGTATCCAAGAGGATTTTCTTGCGCCAAAAAAAAAGACGTCTAATAAAACGTGACGCGGGCAATTCCTTAGCTTCTTGGGAATCACTACTCGATGAGCATTTCGCGCTGAAATTGTCCTTCTAAATCACTGAAGTGTTGTTGGACATTTTATTTTTAAACCAGATCATGTTTAAAAAATAAACAAGATTACTTAACAGTACACATGTTATAAAAAGTATTTTCTATTAACTTAAAACTGTCAATACTCGAACTTTTTGAATTTACTTATGAAACCCTTTCATGAACACCAATAAACTAATTTCCGAACAAAAATAATCTCCTTATGACTTAAAGCTCCCTAGCGGCATTTTAGTTAGTTCCAACATTTGTTACACTGCGATGAAATTATGGGACTAACGAAAATACATATACACTGACCGACTAAAATCATACATTCGAGAAATAAAATACCAAATTTCTATTCGATATTATTCACTTATTTCTAATCGGACGAATGACTATTAAAAGAAGTTTATATAAACAAATTATGATCATAGAAAATAATTAAGTGCAAAGTGGAATACTTCACATCTTCAAAGTTGAGACTCTTTTTGGAACCATTTTGTAAGTACGACGCTTTTTTATTGTCTCATTTTCAAGATGCAACTAAATCGCTTAATGTGTTCGTATGTGAACATCAACAATTATACGTGAATAATAAATGTTTACCTTGAATGAATGAATGAATGGAATGTTTATTTGCAACTATTCATATTAAAGATTACAAAGATATTACAACAAAAAGAACTAATTATACAATAAAAATTAAACGAGAGAAAGTTTACATATAAGAAAAGAATAGTGCAAAAAGGCCATAGCTCAGTGGTGTTATCTGCTCATAGAACAAATCACTGATTTTCAGCTATCACCTGTGTAGCAAGGTAGCTGCGCGAGTAATTTAAAGTTTACACATCTTTGTATAATCTAAACCAAATAAAAAAAAACTTAGTAAACAAACCATTGGCGGATATAAATTCGTCAATTTCATCAAGAATCTCACTTCCAAGACACTAAAATTGCACACCAGTAACTCAGAAAACACTGCCGCCCATTTATTAATCAACTTTAAGTAAAAATTGGAGCTAAAACTTGCAAAAGTAAAAAAAATACAATTAGATAAAAAAGTTGAGGTTATTTCTTTTCTTTTTCTAATGCAAACATTAGGGATACCCATCGACATTGCAGAACAATAAATGAATGACAGGTATCGAATCCCGATTCGTATCGACATTTTGATGTATCGATACAACAAGATCCGATAAGACTTAATTGCTCTCATAAATATGTTTATGTAATAATGAATGATCCTTTATTATACTTATCGTCCGTCACAGTGTCTGCTGTAATGAAGTAAAATTATAGTTTTCAATGACTTTTTGCAGTTGGAAAAATATTGTGGTTGTTACTGAAAAATAATAATAATAATAACCCTTTATTCATAACCCACACAAATAATTCAGTCAGTCATACAGAGTAAGCTTAAAGCTATACATTTAAAAATTTTTGGGCTGAATAATAAGTAAGGAACACATGACTAGTAGACCCCTGACTCCGAAACTATTTTAAATGTATTTATTTTCAGAGTCAGTGATTCCACCGGTAAGATTGCATTGTTTTCCCTTTTTAAATGAGGGAAGTAACTTATATAAGCGGTTAGGTACAGTAAGACAGACAATAACTGATTATGGTTACAAATAAAATAAAATAAAAACTAACAGAATTATGAATGCATATATGTGTAAAGTGTGTAATAGTGTATTTTGAGTAAGTGTATGTATGAGTAGTGTGTGTATGGTGATGTATGTGTGGTATTAATGGTATGATGTTATTTTATAAATAAATATATAAAATAAATATAAAAAATAAATATAAAAAAATAAATATATATTGCAATTGTATAATAAATTAAGGGATCATAGAATTAATAATGATGAAAATAATGTGTTTATGACCAGACATGCTATATAAATAGATAAATTTTCAGTTTCCGTGTAAGGTAGCTTCAGGAGATATATGGTGGTATTTTTCTTAACTTCAAATGAGCTGAGAGGAATACAAATGGCTTTGTGGATTATATTATATAGCTTTGTCGCGCCAGGAAGGCTGGGTCAAGTGGTAACTCAGCATATACGACGGAATATATAGAGTTGCTGAACAGTCAAAACTTGGCTTTCGGAGTATAAGGAATCGGTGGGGTAACGGATATTTTTATGAGTCATTACTTTTAGAATGGCTCTTTGTGCCCTTTCCAGTCCTAGATTTAAGGTTTTTCCAGCTTCACCCCAAACAGGGATACAGTATGCCAATACTGACTGGTATAAGGCCAGATATACGGTTCTTACTGTCTGAAGGTCGGCCACATGTTTAAGAATTTTAAATATGTAGATCATTTTCCGAACGCGTGTTTTCAGTGCAAAAGTTTGGGAACGCCAGTTTAAGTTAGCATCAATATAAATACCCAGATACTTAACCCGCTGGACAAACGAGGGTGAAGCACAGCCACAATTAGGGGATGGTGCATAACAGTTATGGACAACAATATTTGAATCTCCCTGCAAAGGAGCTGATAATGGTGATAGTGTAAAAGGATTTTTTTAATATTTAATGTTAGCAGATTAGTGGAAAGCCAACGCATTACAGATTCAAGAGCAGCCTCTACATGTTGTTTAGCATGTTTCCAGTCATTACCGTGTACGAGAAGTGTTGTGTCCTCAACATAAATAAATATTTCACAATGAGGGATGTTTAACTTGCAGAATCGTTTATATACAGCTGAAACAGCGTCGGGCCTAAAATGCTACCCTGAGGGACACCATAAGTGATGTTTACCGTTTCACAAGTAAAAGAGTCGATCTTTACACACTGCTTGCGATCCTGGACATGAATTTGATAGATATTTAATGCGTTGCCACGTACATCATGGTTTCCTTATTTATTTACCAGTATCAGAACTGAAACCGTCTCGAAGGCCTTGGAGAGAATTATTGAATCTTTTATTAGGTGAGTTTTGAGCATGATTCGTTCTGCTTATAGTTCCGTGAATTATTGTACCACTAAAATGTGTCGTTTTTTGGTACAATAAGTCCAATTCTGGAGAAAAATATCCTTTTTTAAATAAAATTTGTTTACTTTTATTTTTTTTTATTCAAATTCATAAAATTACATTGTATATTAATATTTATTTCAAATGTTATTTTTTTATGGGGCAACTTAAAATTGGGTTTATGGTGGCAAACCCATACCTGAAGTGCTTACGCATATCGCAAGAGGGGTCAGCTTTATTGCCTGATTGCCAAATACCCAGAAGGTCAAACTTTTAGATCTATCGGGATAAGCTAATTACGCAGATGACTAAAATCGATTGTAACTTAAAGGGCGAAGATATTTTCAGAATAGGAAGTATTTATTCCAGTAGACACACAAATTACAGTGCTACAATCGAAAGGTCAGGGCCAAGAAACAGCCAGCAAAGAGAGTTTACAATGGTCACTGGCCTGAAAACATTCCGATTACAGAAAATTCAAAGAGAAACATTAAATCCTGCGCAAGGAAACAAGTTTTAGGTATAAGATTTGCAAAAATCGTCATTGCCCTGCTTGTTTTAAGGAATGTCATACTAATTATGTAGTTAATGTGACTGATTCTGAGTAATACGAAGACTGATTACAGAGTAACAGTACAATATGGTTTAAAATATCTTATCTATTTATCTTATCCATTTTATTTTATTTTATTTTATTCCTTTTAATTTATCTCTTTTCTGTGTGTTTATATGTTACATTGCATTGTTCCTTTTTTTTTTCTCTTTTTGTATTTCTGTATTTCTGGTCTTGGTCATTGTTTTATGTTAAAAATCTGTACTTTACTGTGTGTGTCTAAGTGCTTTTATTGTTATATTTTGTTGCTGTAGTAATTTGTGAAATAAATGAGTTTGAGTTTGAGTTTGAGTTTTAAAAAATATAAATTTATTTAATTTGTTTTTTTTATTTATTGTGATTGTGTAATCTGGAAAGAAAACATAATATTTAGTTTATTTTTGTTCAGTCTGATTCAACTATTTTAAAAATAATAGGTCTTTACCTATGAAACTGCCGTTTTGCCGTACTGGCCATTTCAAATGAAAATATTTTTTTTTGACTGATAATTCTAATTTCAAATTAATTATATTTGACAAACATGGAATTCTTTTTCTAAAATCGTCATTTGTTTAATAGTTAGTGTTTTGTTTTCAACGCATTCGAACATTTTTCGTCATCATGGATAAGTTAAAAATTCGAGTAATTATGGAGTATGAGTACCGTCGTGGCAGCAAAGCGGCACAAGCGGCACGCAACATCAACGACGTTTACGGAGCGAACACTACAAACGAACGCACCACCCCTTATTGGTTTACCCGCTTCCGTTCTGGAAATTTTGACCTGAAAAATGAACCCCGTGGTCGTCCGAAAACTTTGGCCGACAATGACGAATTAAAGGCAATTGTGGAAGCTGATGAAACTCAATCCACGGCTGAATTAGCAGCAGCTTTCGACGTTAGCATCAAAACAATATTGGTCCATTTGCGTCAAATTGGCAAGGTAAAAAAGCTTGACAAATGGGTACCCCACGAACTCAATGACCGCCAGCGCGAAGTACTCGTGGAGACGTGCCTTGCACTGCTCAGCAGGCATACAAATGAAGGAATTCTGAACCGCATTGTTACTTGTGACGAGAAATGGATCCTGTTTGACAATCTCACTTCCCTCTAATATGGTTGAGGAGGGCGATGGCTGGATCCCGCGTTAACTCGTGAACGGGTGCCGTTTGAGGGTGTTCGTCGTTTGGATACTGGGGGGGAGGTAGACTTGCCGAGCTAACAGATGCAGAAAAGAATAATTTTGTATAGACATAAAGAGACTCTGTAAATTTATTTTGAAAAAAAATATACCCGTGAAGTTTCTTGCCAGTTCTTCTTCACGAAGGTTTTTTTCGAACTGGTGGTAGAATCATGTTTTATTTGACGTCAATAAGAACAAGTAATTGTCAATTTTGAGAAATAAATATTTGAATTTGAATTTGCATTTGAAATTTGAATCGTAAGCGCTCAGCAAGTTGGTTGGACCCTGGTTCAGCACCCAAACAATGCCCTAAACGAAAACTTACCCCTAGAAAAGTGATGGTCACTGTTTGGTGGTCTAACGCGGGTGTAATTCATCACAGCTTCTTGGCAAACGGGACAAGCATTACTGCAGATGTGTACTGTGAAGAACTGAATACAATGATGGAGAAGCTTGCACGTCTCCAACCAGCTTTGGTCAATCGTTCGGCTCCACTGCTTCTGCACGACAACGCGCGACCTCATACTGCACAGCAGACGGTCTCCAAGCTACAAGAGTTGGGGTTGGAAGTTCTCCGTCATCCGCCGTACTCACCAGACCTTGCGCCTACAGACTTCTACTTTTTCCAGAATTTAGATAACTTCTTGAAAAAATTCAATACCCGAGAGGCAGTACAAAATGCCTTTGAAGGTATTGTTGCTTCCCATCCAGCTGATTACTTCAAGAAAGGCATCAATAAGCTACCAATGCGTTGGCAAAGATGCATTGATTGCATGGGTGATTATTTTGATTAATAGAAATAAAAAATATTTAAAAAAATTATGTGGTGACGCCATCTTTCGAACACCGCGTTATAAATTACTTACCTATTCAATCAATGTAAAATTTAAAAATTCGCGCCCTCCTACCCTTTCATCTTCCTTGACACCGATTGGTCAACCGCTACAGCGTCCCACGCATGGGAGGGGAGAAGCGCACCCGCCGCTCGGACTGAAGAGCGTCGAGCGAGAGTCGCAAAATACGTTGCGCATGGAATAAATAAATCGCCTGTTTGCTCCTTTTTGCAATAACCCATGTGTCAAGTGATATATTTGTAAAGCTACCTAGCTATTCAGAAGAAGGAACCAAGGATTATACAGGTCAGTCGGTGTTTCCTTACTCCCCATTTGGTTAGGCGCATAATTTAATTTATACAGTCCACTTCTATTGCCGCCATTTGTAATTTGATAGATGGCCTCAACATTTGTTGGTCCAGTACGAACCGGATCCGATTGTAATAATCCATCGGAATGAGCTTAATCCCCCTGTGCCTTAATAATTAATACATATATTTCGTGTGATTACCGCATATAATAGCCTGGGCTAGCTTTATTTTGTTCGCTTGATACCTTTTACGTGGATCGCGTCACAGCCACGCGTGCTGTGAAATCTAGTAAAAGAAACGGGATTATACACTTATCCCCTTTTTTGCCGAAATTACTTAAATATTTCACTTTCTTTCGCTTAAACATTCGCAATTTTCCGCTTTAATTACTTTGTTAAACGCATTTAGTATTTATTCCGCATACCTAATTAATTGCTATCTAAATACATTTATTTCATTAAGATGAGCACCCGCAGTAAAACCGCAAAGGACGATATTGAGATTCGTGATACGCAGTTAACCTTTCTTGAAGCGAAACGTAACGCCATATTCAAAAATTTACAAAGTATTTACGATTGTTCTAAATTGGCTTACACGGACGCTGACGCGAGGGAAAGATTTTTTGAATCGTCCATGAACGTACAATGTTTATATGATAGTTTCAATAATCTACTAGATAAATATAACCAACGCTTGTTAGAAATTGAACCGCATTCCAATCCTAATTTCAATGCTATGACCGCGGCCGAGCAGTTATACGGATGTATTACGAGAGCCCGGGAGTTGTTATCAGGGACCGCAGCTCGCGCCGGTCCGGCCGGCCCGGCTCCAGCCAAGTCAAACCCTCGCCTCCCGCCGATCGAATTGACTTCCTTCGACGGAGATATTAGAGCCTGGCCCTTATTCTACGCTAGTTTCAAATCTACAGTACACGATAATCCATCGCTAACCGATTCTGAGAAGCTATACTATTTGATAGGTAAAGTTACAGGCAAAGCTAAAACAGTCGTCAACGGGATTACACCGTGTGCAGAAAATTATAATCTTTTATTTCAAACTTTAATAAATAAATATGAAGACAAACGTATGCTAGCTTGTACCTATTTTAATCAGTTACTCGATTTCAAACCCATAACGTGTGCTACAGCAAGTAATTTCGAGTATTTCTCTGACAGGTTTGTTACAGCAGTTAAGGCCTTACATAACTTAAAATTAGATAACTTGAGTGATTTAATAATTTTACATATCGCACTTAAAAAACTAGACTCCGATACTGTTCGTTTATTTGAAAATAATTGTAGCTCCACTGACATTCCCTCTTTCAATAGCCTGGTAGATTTTATAGGTAAGCAGTGTAAGATATTGCAACGCTCTGCAACTAGTTACAGTACAGGTAGCAGCAATAAGAGAACGGAGCTGCTGCGGCAGCCGACGCGCGCTAAAGCAGGATCCGTCGACTATCAAACCTTCGTTAGTACTTTAAATAATCCACAGAAGTGTTTGTGTAATAACATTGTACATACTCACTTATATAAATGTCCCCCTTTCAGTAAATTAACTCCGTCTGAACGTTTTAAATGTGTAAAAGAGCGCAATGCCTGTGTGAATTGCCTCAGTTTAAAGCATAAGGTTTCCCGCTGTAGTTCAAGCGTACGCTGCAATAGTTGTAACTTGAATCATCATTCATCAATACACTTTGTAAAACCGCGATCTCCCAGTAATACTTGTCAATCCTCGTTGTCAAGCGAAACCGAAGCAACTCGCGCTCCACCCGCGCCCCTCCCACCGTCGACCTTGACCGCTAGCACTACGAATGTTGTCTTATGCAATACTTCCGAAGCGCGCACGAGTGCAAGCAGGACGGATACAGCAAAACAAAGAACTACAGTCTTGCTTGCTACTTCACAAGTATTAGCCTATGATTCGAACGGCAAGGAACATGTAGTTCGATGTCTACTAGATACCGCATCTCAATGCAATTTTATGACTGTCGAACTTTGTAATAAATTAGGCATTAATCCGCATTCACAACCAAGCACTGTTGTAAAGGGAATAGGCGGGTCGGAGAAGCACGCGAAGCGGACGGCTTCACTTCGTTTCTGTTCACGTTTCGATAAGAATATAAAATTTGAGATTTCTTCATTAGTTGTAGATAAAATTACTGATTGTTTGCCTACCGCCGAGGTAGACATGTCCGCGTTGGAATACCTACATAATTTGCCGCTCGCCGATTCCACGTTCGGTATACCAGGTCCTATTGATATATTGATAGGTGCCGCTTTGTTTCCCCATTTGTTGTTACCCGGCGACATCCGTTGCGACGCGTCCGAACCTCCCGCGTTAAAGACCGTGCTCGGTTATGTTATTATGGGTTCCGTACCTATTTTAAATTTAAATAAATATGCTCCTTCGGTGACATCTTGTTGCGCCGTAGTCCATGAGTCGAGTATAGATAATTTAATTAAAAATTTTTGGGAAATCGAAGAATGTCCCCGCGTTGATAAGATTCAGAACCCCGATGATTACGATTGTGAATTGTTTTTCCGCGCCACTACTAGCCGTGCTTTAGCCAGTGGTAGGTACGAAGTAGGTTTGCCGTTCCGCGAGGATCCATACTTATTAGGCGACTCCTACGATACAGCATACAAACGCTTTCTCTGTTTAGAAAGAAAGCTCGAGGCTTCGCCCGAGCTGCGTTTAGCATACGATAATATAATTCGCGAGTACTTAGAGAAAGACTATTTATCGCCATCGCCAATCGTTGAAGACGATCACAATGCGTCATTACCGCCTCGTTATTTTATACCTCATCATGTGGTAGTCCGCGCAGATAAGGTTTCTACGAAATGCCGTATGGTGCTGGATGCTAGTGCAAAGACTAGCTCCCGGTATTCTCTGAACGATCTTTTACATTGTGGACAGAATCTGCAGGGAGATTTATTTAGTATAATTTTAAGATTTAGAGTTTTTCGTGTAGCGCTCACAGCCGATTGTAGGCAAATGTTCTTACAAATACACGTACGCAATAGTGACCGCCGCTTCCAAAACATTTTATATAGATTCAACCCGCAGGACCCGATTGTCACATATCGATTTAACAGAGTCTGTTTCGGATTAAAGTCGAGCCCGTTCCATGCGCTCCGCGTCGTCCAACAGTTAATCGACGACGACGGCGAGCAGTACCCGCGCGCGTCCGCTGTGGCCGCCACGTCGCTGTACACAGACGATGTCGCCTTCTCCGTGCCCACCGAGGAAGATGCCGTCGGTGTTGCATGCGAATTAATTTCTTTGTTCAAGAGAGGTCAGTTCGATTTAGTCAAGTGGACGTGCAATTCACGTGAGGTGTTAGAAAGCATTCCAGAATCCCACAAGCTGCCTGCAGATATCGATTTTGATAAGGAAAATGATAATAAGGTGTTAGGATTACGCTGGGCTACAGATACAGATATATTTCATTTTAAAATATCCCCCGTCGAGCAGGTGAGGTGGACGAAGCGCGGTATCCTCAGTACCATAGCTCGTCTATGGGACTTGATGGGTTTTGCCGCGCCGGTGATTCTCTACGCTAAGCTCCTAATAAAGCAGCTCTGGCTTCTGCAGGTTGATTGGGACGCAGACTTGCCGAGTGACGTCGCGAGGAAATGGAAACAGTTCTGCGTTGAGTTGCCGTTGTTGAATGAGTTTCATGTTGCTCGTCATCTCGGGGTTTCCGAGGACTCCGACGTCAATCTGGTTGGCTTTGCGGATGCCAGCGAGCTTGCGTATGGAGGAGTAATTTACCTTCACGTGTCATCTGGTTCGCTGTCTACTGTTCGGCTTGTTTGTGCCAAATCAAAGGTGGCACCAATGAAACAACTGTCAGTAGCTCGCCTTGAGCTGTGCGCCACTGCGTTACTGTCACAGTTGTTAAAATTAGTATATGAAAATCTTTCACTTCACTGTAAAGTAAGATTATTCGCCTTTTCAGACTCAAAGGTTGCGCTTTATTGGATAAAGGGCCCCCCGCACCGCTGGCAAACCTTTGTTGCAAATAGGGTTGTAAAAATAACAGATAATATTCCATCAGATAGGTTTTTTCACGTCTCCGGGGTCGATAACCCAGCTGATTGCTTGTCCCGCGGTCTTACCCCTGCAAATCTAGTCGGTCATCCGTTATGGTTGTGTGGTCCTTCATGGCTTAGCCAGGACACCGGCAATTGGCCGTTAAAGGAGTTAGAGTTTACTCATACGGAAGATCAGATACCGGAGAGAAAGGTTTTAGTTCACACTTCTACATCGTCACCCGCCGAGAGTGAAAATAACGTTATATTTCATTTAATTGACCGCACGTCGTCGTGGACGAAGCTTCTACGAGTGATTGTTTATACCTACCGTTTCATTAGGATATTACCGCGCCGCAACACTGCCTTCATAACAAGCAGTGATCTTGAGTTTGCTGAAAATAAGGTTTTATTAGAAATTCAGCGTAAACATTTTAAAATCGATCTAATTAATTTACAAAATAATAAATTATGTTCACCGCGTCTCTTAAAACTTAACCCATTCATCCACAATGGACTTATCCGCGTCGGTGGTCGTTTGAATAATTCCGCATTAGACTATTCTCACAAACACCCCGTTGTACTGCCTCATAAAGATCCCGCTATTAATTTATTAATTAACTACTATCACGTTAAATATTTACACGCCGGCCCCGAACTCTTGTTGTCATTATTGCGGCAGAGATTTTGGATACTGGGCGCTAGGAACGTGTTAAGACGTGAGGTACATAAATGTAATACCTGTTTTCGACTGAAGCCTAACTCCTTTGCCCCGCTAATGGCAGATCTTCCTGACATTCGTGTCGTTCCCGCCGTGAAGGCGTTCGCGAACACCGGGTGTGACTACGCGGGACCGATATCATACGTACCTATCCGGAAGCGTGGAGCTCGTAGCGTTAAGGCTTACTTATGCATATTTACTTGTCTTACCACCCGCGCTATTCATATCGAGGTAGCGGGAGATCTTAGCACGTCTAGTTTCTTATCAGCTCTTAAACGTTTTCTGTCGCGGCGCGGACCGGTCCAGACCATGTACTCAGATCACGGTACTAACTTCGTTGGGGCTCGTCGGTACTTGCGAGAGTTGTATGAATTCTTATCTCGAAGGTACCATCGCGAACTCGAAGTGGAGCTAGCTGAGAGTCGTATCCAATGGAAGTTTATCCCTCCGGCTTCTCCCCACTTTGGAGGCTGTTGGGAGTCGATGGTAAAGCAGGTTAAGACACATTTATTCCGCTCCATCGGCCAGCAGCTGCTGACGCTCGAGGAGCTTAACACTGTACTAGCGCAAATAGAATGTTTATTGAATTCGCGACCGCTGACTGCACTCAGCGCAGACCCGTCGGAGCCTGCAGCACTTACACCCAGTCACTTTCTACACACTGCTCCTATAACTTCTTTCCCCGCGCCCCCCGTAGACACTGGCATGTCTCTGAGGGATAGACATACTCTTGTTGACAGTCTTGTGCAATCATTTTGGAAGCGATGGAGTGTCGAATACTTGCACGGTTTGCAGATTAGGTCTAAGTGGAATGTTAATCCCGCGACTGTAACTGAAGGTACTGTCGTGGTATTGCGAACTGACAACGCTCCGCCGCTGTCGTGGCCGCTAGGGATCGTAGAGCGGGTTCACCCGTCCAAGGACGGCACGGTTAGAGTGGCTACTGTGAGGACAGCTAAAGGTTCTTTCCTTCGTCCGGTGGTCCGTCTTTGCCCACTTCCAAGTCAATAATCATTCGCTTAATTCATATTAATTAACGTTATGCCGCTTCAGAATAGTTTAATTTAGTATCAGTTAAATAATCCGCATCGTAATATTAGTGTTAATTTATGTTTTCCGTTTAAATACGTTATATAGTTATGGATATGTTCATAAATTTTCTTTAAAGCAACGCTTTAAGGCCGGGGGGAAATGGTGACGCCATCTTTCGAACACCGCGTTATAAATTACTTACCTATTCAATCAATGTAAAATTTAAAAATTCGCGCCCTCCTACCCTTTCATCTTCCTTGACACCGATTGGTCAACCGCTACAGCGTCCCACGCATGGGAGGGGAGAAGCGCACCCGCCGCTCGGACTGAAGAGCGTCGAGCGAGAGTCGCAAAATACGTTGCGCATGGAATAAATAAATCGCCTGTTTGCTCCTTTTTGCAATAACCCATGTGTCAAGTGATATATTTGTAAAGCTACCTAGCTATTCAGAAGAAGGAACCAAGGATTATACAGGTCAGTCGGTGTTTCCTTACTCCCCATTTGGTTAGGCGCATAATTTAATTTATACAGTCCACTTCTATTGCCGCCATTTGTAATTTGATAGATGGCCTCAACATTATGCTTCATTTATTTCGTGAAAAACGGCAATTTCATAGGTAAAGACCTAATATAAAGAAGGTTTGTTGATTGTTAATTCTATTACATTTATAAGAAGGAATTATATTTTTGATAAGAAAATATGTTTGTTGATTTGTTGATGTTGATTATTGCTTTGCCAAAGCGATTCGATTTAATATTTCAATAATCAGTATGGGTAACATCATTAAAATGCCAGAGTCATTGATGTGTCATTGTTTACAAAGTTTTCAAAAAAAATCTCGTATAGATAATACGTTATCTGCCAATGTCGTGATATTTTTACATAAATCTAATAATTAATATATATTATTTCATAAACTAAAATACACATAATTATAATTAATACAATAAAAACCACGAATAAACAAAAATATACCTTAAGAAATACAACAAAAATATCTCATAAATAGCTCATCAACTTGTTAAAAGGAAAAGTAAATAACCATGGCCATGAGCACACAGCGCTGGTGGCGAGAGGGCGGCCAGAAGGACACAGTCTCCCACTGCGAGGATTTTATCTCATAAATAGCTCATCAACTTGTTAAAAGGAAAAGTAAATCACCATGCCCATGAGCACACAGCGCTGGTGGCGAGAGGCCGGCCAGAAGGACACAGTCTCCCACTGCGAGGATTTTATCTCATAAATAGCTCATCAACTTGTTAAAAGGAAAAGTAAATCACCATGCCCATGAGCACACAGCGCTAGCGGCGAGAGGCCGGCCAGAAGGACACAGTCTCCCACTGCGAGGATTTTATCTCTTAAATAGCTCATCAACTTGTTAAAAGGAAAAGTAAATCACCATGCCCATGAGCACACAGCGCTGGCGGCGAGAGGGCGGCCAGAAGGACACAGTCTCCCACTGCGAGGATTTTATCTCATAAATAGCTCATCAACTTGTTAAAAGGAAAAGTAAATCACCATGCCCATGAGCACACAGCGCTGGCGGCGAGAGGCCGGCCAGAAGGACACAGTCTCCCACTGCGAGGATTTTATCTCATAAATAGCTCATCAACTTGTTAAAAGGAAAAGTAAATCACCATGCCCATGAGCACACAGCGCTGGTGGCGAGAGGCCGGCCAGAAGGACACAGTCTCCCACTGCGAGGATTTTATCTCATAAATAGCTCATCAACTTGTTAAAAGGAAAAGTAAATCACCATGCCCATGAGCACACAGCGCTAGCGGCGAGAGGCCGGCCAGAAGGACACAGTCTCCCACTGCGAGGATTTTATCTCTTAAATAGCTCATCAACTTGTTAAAAGGAAAAGTAAATCACCATGCCCATGAGCACACAGCGCTGGCGGCGAGAGGGCGGCCAGAAGGACACAGTCTCCCACTGCGAGGATTTTATCTCATAAATAGCTCATCAACTTGTTAAAAGGAAAAGTAAATCACCATGCCCATGAGCACACAGCGCTGGCGGCGAGAGGCCGGCCAGAAGGACACAGTCTCCCACTGCGAGGATTTTATCTCATAAATAGCTCATCAACTTGTTAAAAGGAAAAGTAAATCACCATGCCCATGAGCACACAGCGCTGGCGGCGAGAGGCCGGCCAGAAGGACACAGTCTCCCACTGCGAGGATTTTATCTCATAAATAGCTCATCAACTTGTTAAAAGGAAAAGTAAATCACCATGCCCATGAGCACACAGCGCTGGCGGCGAGAGGGCGGCCAGAAGGACACAGTCTCCCACTGCGAGGATTTTATCTCATAAATAGCTCATCAACTTGTTAAAAGGAAAAGTAAATCACCATGCCCATGAGCACACAGCGCTGGTGGCGAGAGGCCGGCCAGAAGGACACAGTCTCCCACTGCGAGGATTTTATCTCATAAATAGCTCATCAACTTGTTAAAAGGAAAAGTAAATCACCATGCCCATGAGCACACAGCGCTGGTGGCGAGAGGCTGGCCAGAAGGACACAGTCTCCCACTGCGAGGATTTTATCTCATAAATAGCTCATCAACTTGTTAAAAGGTAAAGTAAATCACCATGCCCATGAGCACACAGCGCTGGTGGCGAGAGGGCGGCCAGAAGGACACAGTCTCCCACTGCGAGGATTTTATCTCATAAATAGCTCATCAACTTGTTAAAAGGAAAAGTAAATCACCATGCCCATGAGCACACAGCGCTGGCGGCGAGAGGCCGGCCAGAAGGACACAGTCTCCCACTGCGAGGATTTTATCTCATAAATAGCTCATCAACTTGTTAAAAGGAAAAGTAAATCACCATGCCCATGAGCACACAGCGCTGGTGGCGAGAGGCCGGCCAGAAGGACACAGTCTCCCACTGCGAGGATTTTATCTCATAAATAGCTCATCAACTTGTTAAAAGGAAAAGTAAATCACCATGCCCATGAGCACACAGCGCTGGTGGCGAGAGGCCGGCCAGAAGGACACAGTCTCCCACTGCGAGGATTTTATCTCATAAATAGCTCATCAACTTGTTAAAAGGAAAAGTAAATCACCATGCCCATGAGCACACAGCGCTGGTGGCGAGAGGCCGGCCAGAAGGACACAATCTCCCACTGCGAGGATTTTATCTCATAAATAGCTCATCAACTTGTTAAAAGGAAAAGTAAATCACCATGCCCATGAGCACACAGCGCTGGTGGCGAGAGGCCGGCCAGAAGGACACAGTCTCCCACTGCGAGGATTTTATCTCATAAATAGCTCATCAACTTGTTAAAAGGAAAAGTAAATCACCATGCCCATGAGCACACAGCGCTGGTGGCGAGAGGGCGGCCAGAAGGACACAGTCTCCCACTGCGAGGATTTTATCTCATAAATAGCTCATCAACTTGTTAAAAGGAAAAGTAAATCACCATGCCCATGAGCACACAGCGCTGGCGGCGAGAGGCCGGCCAGAAGGACACAGTCTCCCACTGCGAGGATTTTATCTCATAAATAGCTCATCAACTTGTTAAAAGGAAAAGTAAATCACCATGCCCATGAGCACACAGCGCTGGTGGCGAGAGGCCGGCCAGAAGGACACAGTCTCCCACTGCGAGGATTTTATCTCATAAATAGCTCATCAACTTGTTAAAAGGAAAAGTAAATCACCATGCCCATGAGCACACAGCGCTGGTGGCGAGAGGCCGGCCAGAAGGACACAGTCTCCCACTGCGAGGATTTTATCTCATAAATAGCTCATCAACTTGTTAAAAGGAAAAGTAAATCACCATGCCCATGAGCACACAGCGCTGGTGGCGAGAGGCCGGCCAGAAGGACACAATCTCCCACTGCGAGGATTTTATCTCATAAATAGCTCATCAACTTGTTAAAAGGAAAAGTAAATCACCATGCCCATGAGCACACAGCGCTGGTGGCGAGAGGCCGGCCAGAAGGACACAGTCTCCCACTGCGAGGATTTTATCTCATAAATAGCTCATCAACTTGTTAAAAGGAAAAGTAAATCACCATGCCCATGAACACACAGCGCTGGCGGCGAGAGGCCGGCCAGAAGGACACAGTCTCCCACTGCGAGGATTTTTGTAAGTCAAGAAGGTGTTGTGACGGAACAAACTCAAATTTTGTATATAAAATGGGAATAATATCTTAATATACCTACTATTAGGACTTGGAAATATTTATTTTCAAAAGTTACTATAAAATACCTTTTGACATACTACGTACTTGTGTATAATGATAGATTTAATTGTAGATGTATAAAAGAAGTAAAAATTAGTTAACGAAAAGGAAGCGATCTTGATATATTTTGTTCCTTTACGGGACTATGGAGCCTCTAAATGAAACTCTGACTTCTTGCAGACTTGATTTTAATTATATAAAAATATTGTTTCTCAATGACGTGGTTTGAATGACGATCAGAGATAGAATGAGAAGGTAGGTATACAATGCAAATAATTGAATGAATCATACGCCTGTAAAATAAAGATAGCAAAGTTGTAGCACCCAAACAATGTCTATGAATAACGTTAGGTGGACACCTACGTGGTTAGCAGCCAGTTAGCTGGCGTTAACACATTTTATTGATTAAAATTACGACGAACGAGTGGTGTAGTGGTGAGTGTCCTTGCCTCTTGCGCCGGGGGTCCCGGGTTCGAGTCCTGGCCGGGGCATGCATTTGTGTAATGAACACGGATGACTGTTCTCGGGTTGTGGTTGTTTGTGTTTATACGTGTATGTTTATTCTGTAGAGTTTCTCTCCTTTTGTTACATACGTTCTTATTAGTAGTAATTATTTACTGGAAAAATAAGTAAGGGATGCTTTCGCATCTACACATTGATTATAACACAAAGGTTTTTCATTCATCACATGCTTTTATAACAATTTTTATACTTTGCCTTGAAGTATCACTTGAAACTTAATGCTAGTAATAGGGTATATAGTCGCAAGTGCGTTGGGTGCGTGTGGTACACCGTGAGAAAATAATTCTCTTGTTTGGGTATAAATGGGGCAGTAGGCCGCAGAGCGGGGCATCCTCGCTCCGATCGCCGCCCGGTACGGACGTGCAAGACCCCGTTCTCCGTTAATCGGTCCCTTCCCGATATTCCGTGGCACACAGTCTACTGACGTCACATTTTAGCGTGTTGGTTCCGTGCTATGGTTTTCAAGGTTTTTCTACTCCCTCTGAGTGCTATCGAAGTGTGATTTTTCTTTGTGACTAAGCCCCCTAGTCTAGAACCAGTCCTTTTATTTTTATTTTATTTCTCTTCTCTATTTAATTTATTTTTCTCCTATTTTCATATTTATTTTTTATCATATCTGTGTATTTTCGTGTGTATTTGTCCTTTCTGTCGGTAAAGGTTGACCCTAACGCGGTCAACTCTTTACCTGCGTACCCTTTTTTTAGGTTTCTCCGAACCGTCGTCGGGCGCCGCTACTTTAACCGGCTCTCCCGAGCCCGCGATTCAATAAGTCGCCAAACGCTCTAAGAAGCGTTCGAAGAAAGCAACGGTGTCTTCAACACCCGAGCCCAACCCGGTGTCTTCAACACCCGCCCCCGCGCCGTTAATGTCACTTCAAGTGACCGCGAATACGTCGGCTCCGTCCAAGCCAGCAACGCGCTGCGTTCCCGTCCCACCTAAGCCGCAGCTTCCTCCGCGAGAAAGCGCGCTGGACTGCGGTTTCTAACTTGTACAAATAGCACAAAATAAAATTATCTCAAGGCGAATAACGCAGGCGATACTATTAAAATCCAAGTCGCGACTATCGACGACTTCCGCGCGTTTACTCTCGCTTAAACAAATCGCGCACCATACTTACGCCCTCCCAGAGAAGCGTAAGATCCGCGCAGTATTACGGGGCGTCCCGTTTGAGCTCGAAAACGATGAAATCCTCGAGGACCTTAAGTCCCAGGGTTTCCCGGCTGAAGCAGTGCACAAGATTCACTCCGACCGCGCTAGGCGTTTTCCGTTAGCATTAGTTATTTTATTTCATACTCCCAACTCGAGGGAGATCTTCAGAGAGGCTCGCACAATCTGCGGACTCTCGAATATCTCTGTCGAGCGTCCCAATCCTCGCGGGCACCCCGGGCAATGCCACCGCTGCCAGCTGTATGGCTACGCAACGCCCAATTGCTCAGCCCCTCCCAGATGCGTAAAGTGCCTAGATCCCTATATAACGAAGGAGTGCACTCGCACTCCCGACTCCACTTCCCCCCTGCATGTGTACTCTGGGGTCGGTACCCGGGATGGACCTAATCTAACCTAGGGAGGTCTTCCTAATCCACAAATGAAATATAACACAATTTTACTTTAAGTAACTTTTATTTAAAATGAATCTATTTTAAAGGAGAATACAATGATAATTATTTAGACTATTTTTGGGGACGAAGCCCGCAATAGAATTCCGTAAGGAATCCCTTCAAGGAATGATCTAGAACAATCTTCGATATTCTCTATATTTTACATTTTACAAATAAAAATCAAATAATGACAGACTTATAAGTTGCCAGTCATAAATGTCGGCAAGTTTGTTTGTGCAATAACCTCTTTTAATAAATACGGCACAAGCAAACGTTGCAATCGCCCCTCTTGTTTAATTTATTTAATTAGTGAAGCTGATTAAATAAATTCCTATATACATTTCATTCTTATTTAACGACCCTACTTAAATCAGGACCATATACATTAATCGGGATTACTCTCAGATGAGCCCCCTACCGATAGGAATATACACACTTGATCATGTTTAAATTACAACATCTTATTACACCAAAAATGATCTTATTGTATTTATTCTCCATCAATAGAGCCTTAGCCACAAAACCTGATGAAAATCAGCCAAGATCCCGGCTGGTTAATTAATATCTAAATAAAACAGTGTAAATTATTTTAATTTCTCATACAATTCATAATTAATCAACAACCCCATATTAATCATTTACGTTACACAATCATACGCAAATTCAAATAACCAATATTTATTATAAAATTAATCAACAATTGTTAAAATAACCCATTGAATACAATTAAATTATAATTATAATTAATTGATAAGTAATAAATACATTAATATCCCAATAAAAGTAAATTTAATTAATCCCATTTATATTAAAATTAATACTAAATTAATCAAATTATATTATCAAACATTATCATTCAGTTGGCAAAACAAACACGTTTGACATGAAATGTCACATTAACTTTAAACTTTTCTGAATGATTAAAAGTTTATTTGAAAGTTTGAAACTTTCGAAAGTTTAAATATTACCTACCTAAATATTAAGATTTTACCTGCCTAACTATTACCGGACAAACCTTCCTATGAATAGATCATAAAATTGGATCCAAAGTATTTTACTTAACCCAGAATGATATCTATAAATTAATGAATTTATATTTCACAACGCAATGCAGAGAACTTTTTCAAAATGCACCGAAATACACCTGACAAAATTCTATACCAATACCGTTTAAAATACATTACCTATTCCATCACAACCCTTTTATTATTTAACCCACTGAGGATCCTATTCTACATCCGCGTGTTGACCCACAGACATCAATATCACAATATTATATATACTCGTAAACTTTGGCCGCATAGCTAAATCGGCTATCACCTTCTCTCTTATGGAGATTATTAGGCGTGGCTCAAATTAAACGTGCACATTATCTATAGTGTTATTTTAGTCTTTGAAAATTGACTTCTTTAGAGCATTGGCACCACACGTATATTTATGATTCGTAAATAAAATGCAACGCGGTAAATACGTGCCGCGTGTACCTGCCGCCCCTTAGAGGTTTCTCTCCGGGTATCTAAAATTAATTTATTAAATCATTAAATAAAATACCCTCTTATCTCAATATATAATATATAAAAACCTTTTCCTTATTTTCTTTTATCTGCATCGTCCATCCATTGCATCTCCTTTTTGGTGATGCTGTTTGGATCGGCTTTGCAGGATATATCATCTCGGAACATTGCGTTGTGAAGTGTACATAGAATTTGAAAAAAAAAAATATTAGTTTCTTATATTATTCTAAAACCCCAACGAAATTCTAACCGTTGCATATCTACAAATGAACGATATACATATTTGTACACCTAAATGTGTACTTTTACTCTATTAATTCTAAGAATAAAGAAATTATAATATTATTGTAATATTTCAAGAAATAAATGTATATACAAAAACCCCATTTTACATATATAAATACAGACACAATTTCATCATTAATTCTATTCTATCGAACATTATATGGTTCCAATCTATTCACATGCACAATCAATTCTTGGTTATTTTGTATTTTTTTTACAAGATAATTGTCACATCCTATATATCGCAATACTCGAAATAAACCTTCATATGGTCGACCAAGTTTTCGACTTCCACCCAATATTCTTTCTGGACAATGTAACGAAACCAATTATCCTACACGATTTAAATCCAAATGATAATACGTTAAACTCGTATAATCCAGACGGTGTGATGATTGCCGTTTCGTGTCTATCCTTCTCCGCTATCGATAATTACCAATAGGCACAGTTTAAATCCAAATCAGCGCAGAATTTCGCCCCATTCAGCTGCACTATCATACCTTCGATGATAAGCAAATGATAGAAATCTTTAATTACCTTCTTATTCGTCTTGATCAATCGGCATCAACAATGTCCCAAGCTGTCTTACTGACGCCGGTTGAAGTTTGGGAAATTCCTTCCTCGCCCGTTGGATGAATCACCTTCTAGAGTCTTTCCTTTACTCTTAGTATTTCAGATGGCTCTTGCCTTCTAAAATTTTCTTTCCGCTATACTCAGTGGCGTATATAGCTGAAATAAAACACAAAACACTACAACTGCGCGCGGCGCCTCCACCATCTGGGGTCGGTACCCGGGATGGACCTAATCTAACCTAGGGAGGTCTTCCTAATCCACAAATGAAATATAACACAATTTTACTTTAAGTAACTTTTATTTAAAATGAATCTATTTTAAAGGAGAATACAATGATAATTATTTAGACTATTTTTGGGGACGAAGCCCGCAATAGAATTCCGTAAGGAATCCCTTCAAGGAATGATCTAGAACAATCTTCGATATTCTCTATATTTTACATTTTACAAATAAAAATCAAATAATGACAGACTTATAAGTTGCCAGTCATAAATGTCGGCAAGTTTGTTTGTGCAATAACCTCTTTTAATAAATACGGCACAAGCAAACGTTGCAGTACTGTGCGGCCAGTCTGGCCACACAGCTAGCTACAGGGGTTGTCCGCGCGCACCGCTTCAAAGAGGGTCGCGCCTAAACCGGCGCTGCCGCTCATTTCTGCCAACTTGCCGCCGCTGCGCAACCAGGGTCCCCCGGAAGCAAAGCCCGTGCAGCCGACACCTACTCCGGCTCTGTCCTGGAGACAGCGTCCGGCCGCTCCACCTGCACCTTCCCGTCCTATCTCAGCTCCCGTAGCTCCCGTAGGCCCGTGTCCCGCTCCGTCGTCTCCACTTCAGTCGTCGTTGGCTGAGGACATGAAGACCGTGTTTGACGTCATTCAAAACGACGACATTAAGGAAATCTCCGTACTCGCACGCAAACTGCGAGCCGCCCGCTGTCTTCAAGAGCTTCTATTTGTGTTAGCCGAACATCACTCCTACTAAGCTCTTTATAAATACAATTTTTTGTATAAATTTAATATATAATTATAATATCTAGACCCGCAAATCCCGCGTCCTGTCGTATCAAACCCAAGGGCTTATCCCTAGTTTCCTTTAACGTTCGTAGCCTTAATAGTAACCTTTCTGAGCTCAAACTGTTCCTTCAGAACAACGAGCCAGACTTATTGCTTCTTCAAGAGACGTGGCTAACTCCAAATCGCTCCAGGGGATTCGCTATTCCCAAGTACGCGTTTATTCGTAACGACAGGCCCAACTCCAACGGTTTCGGCGCCACTGCTATTTATTACAAAAGAGGATTCCATTGCTGTCCTCTCCCTTCCCCTCCTCTCCTCAACATGGAAGCCACTGTGTGTAGGTTGGCTATGACAATTCATCCGACCGTCATCATAGCTTCAATCTACATACCTAGTGGCACCAGACCAATCCGCAGTGACTTTTGGCCATTCTCGCCCTCGGCCATTCAGTCATTATGTTCGGAGACTTTAACTCCAAACATACTGACTGGGCGTGCCTATCAACCAACACCAGCGGTATCGCTCTCCTCGACATCACAAACTCACTCGACTTAGATGTCATCTCTCCCATCACTCCCACTCACTATCCCGACAACCCAAACCACTCTCCTGACATCCTCGATTTTGCAATTGTCAAGCGAATCAACCTCGACCTCAGGTCTATCGAACCGCTCGATGACCTAGGCTCTGACCACCGCCCCGTCTGCCTCGTGCTAGGACCGCCTAACGATAACGTCACCTCTCCTAAGACCTTTACCGATTGGAAAGGCTTTAAAAATACGTTAGTTCTAGCCTTAGAGGCCCCAAACTCTCCGTTCGCGATCTCGTGCGATCAAATAGATAGTCCGGATAAAATAGATTCATTAGTCAATTCTCTCACTGATGCTATCAACTCAGCCATCAGTGACAACGAAAAGGTTGCTAAGAAAGGTAAACCCACAATTCCCTTAGCCGTTAGCAATCTTATTAAAGCTAAGAACGCGGCTCTCCGGAGAGCCAAGAAATATCCCACGCCTGCCTATAGAACAGCTGCGAATCAGCTTCAACGTAAAGTTAGGTCTTGCCTCGCAGAACTCCGAGACGCTCAGATGAACGATCTCATGGCGAATATCTCTCCGTCCCACCAAGCGTACTATAGTATGGTCCGAGCCTTACGCGTAGACACCGCCTCTCACGTTCCTCCTCTCACTCGCCCCGATGGCACTACTGCCTTCGAAGTCGAAGAGAAAGCCGAATGCTTCGCTGACAGCATTGCCGCACAATGCTCGCCCAGCACGCAACCTGCTGATCCCTCACACATCCAGGCGGTGGAGGACGAAGTCCTTCCAGAGACTCTCTCCCCATCACCGCCGACCCCGTCACAGTCTCTTATGACGAAATCTCGCTTCTCATTAGAAATCAAAAGTCCGAAAAGGCTCCGGGTGCGGATGGAATTTCCAACCACGCACCTGCCTCAACAGGTGCCTACCTTGTTAGCTATCATTTTCAATGCCTGTTTCGACCAAAGCTACTTTCCAAAAGCTTGGAAAGAAGCAACAGTCATAGGTATTCCCAAGCCGGGTCAACCTCTGAACATCCCGGCTAATCACAGACCCATCAGCCTCCTCAAGGCAATGTCTAAACTTCTCGAGAGAGTATGACTCTCGAATGCGGAACCATCTGTTTCCAACGGATGGCGATCCTCTTATAATTCCCCATCAGTTCGGCTTTCGCGCTAAGCACTCCTGCCCTCAGCAAGTCCATTGAATCGTCGAGTACATACTTGACGGTTTCTATCCGCGTCGTTATAAAACAGTCGCGGTTTTCTTTGACGTAGCCAAGGCTTTCGATAAAGTCTGAAACAGTGGTCTCGTTTATAAACTCTACAAAATAGGCTTACCGGATCGCCTAGTCAGGTCAATCGCGTCGTTTCTCAAAGACCGTACTTTTCGATTTAAACATGAAGGCACGCTTTCCGCGCCCCTTTCCATAAAGGCTGGAGTCCCTCAAGGCTCAGTCCTCGCCCCTCTGTTGTACACCGTGTATACCAACGACATTCCCATTCCGCCGAAAGGCGTCAAACTGGCCCTCTTTGCCGACGACACCGCACTCTATACCAAAGGCCACAGTGTTCTGCACCTTGTAACCAGACTCCAAAAGGCCGTAAACGCCTTTGGTGCATGGTTTCAAAAATGGCGCATCGATGTGAACCCTGAAAAGAGCTCTGCGATGCGCTTCGACCACAAACGCCGTCGTCCCGCTGGCGATCCCCACGTTCGAATGTTAGGCATTCCCATTCCCTGGAAGCGCAGTACTAAATACTTAGGCGTCACATTAGATCCGACGCTTTCTTTTAAGCCACACGTCGAAAGAGTTTCGAAACTCGCTCTTCACTACTTAGGCCGCCTAAATAGCATGTTAGGTGGAAAAACTAAAATGTCTTTCAGAAACAAACGTACACTCTACAAGGCTGCGTTAGACCCGTCATGATGTATGCCTCGCCAATCTTTGCCCACGCCAAACCCTCCCTCCTGCACAAACTGCAGGTAGTTAAAAACCTCTTTTGCCGCAGGGCCACAAACGCACCGTGGTACGTGCGTAACGCGGACTTGCATAGAGATCTTGAACTGCCTACTGTACAACAACACCTCAAAACACTCTCTGAAGCGTTCTTCAAACGCTCCGAAACCCATCCCAATCCTCTAGTTCGAGATTCAGTCTCATATACTACTCCTGTCTTAGATTCGAAGTTCAAAGTCACTAGGCCTAGGAATGCGCAAGCGTACTCTTCCACCAGACTGTCAGCCGATCTCGAAGCCCTTCTGGCCGCAAAATCTAATTCTAACGTAAATTCTAATTCTAACGTAAATCCGAATTAACTTAACTTTTTACTTCTCTTTGCAATTTTGAGCACCTTCAGTGCTATGAATTCACCTTCAGTGCTTTGAGCACCTTCAGTGCTATGTAAATCCCAGCGGGTGACCCCTCTGGGCCCCGCTAGCGCGGCCTCTTTCTCCAAGTGGCCGTCGCTCAGATGAAGGCTGAGTGGCAAAAAATTGCACGAGCCGACAGGGGGTTTTTTTAATGAGTAGTGGTTCTGGTAGGCGTCGGAACGAGTCCCACATAACCTGGATCGCGCGCGCCAGTGTATGCATCAGAGCATCTTTTATCCTCCTGCCCTGCCCGTGGAGGGGAACAAAATAAAAGCAGAGTGGGGGATTCGATTTACAGCTTCGGGTTCGGGAACATTCGATCTTTTGATTTGTCAGGAAGGGAAGGTAACCCAAAAGTTCTACCGGTTTGTACATGTAAAAGTTTAAATTTTTGTAATCTTTTTAAAAATAGAATACAGTGTTGTGTTTGAAGGTGGGTCCTGTTTTTGGGTGAGTGTTTATTTAATTTAATATTTTAGGACAAATTAATAGGGAATTTAGATTTTAGGAAAGTTAGTTCTGCCAGTTCGTAGATAAAAGTTTAATTTTCGAATTTATCTTAGATTATTTACATATTAGTTTAGATTATTGAGTTTGGTGGTGAATCCTGTTTTAGGTGAGCGTTTATTTTATATAATGCTGTAGGGTAAATTTATTAATTTAATTAGAAAATTAACTTTTATTAAGAAATTAGCTTTTCCATTATATTTATTTAATTTAGGCCTTGATTTTATTATTTTGTGCATTTTATTCCTTATATATGTATTATGATATATATCTATTTATTTATATGTACTTACATTTTATATTTTATTTTATATTAAAAGTAATTAAACACACACATGCAGAACACAATACATACACACTAAAAATGTTGTCATTTGTGACGTGCTTTATATTTGCCTAAATGTAATGTATTTATGGATCGTAATGGTGAGATACTTATTCTAAAAGGTTATTTGATTGAATCAACATAATTTATTTAACATTTGTACACTGAGTGTGATAATCTCCAACGTGAAGTTTGCAGAGGTGATAAGTTAGGATATTTATCTCTTTATTTTCTTTCTTTATCTTTAGGTATGTCAATTGGCTCAGAACCACTCAGTCGTGAAGTCTGTTGTAACCATTTCAATAATCTGGGTTTCTGGTGTTACGACAGGATTACATTCCGGTGCATCAGTCTCAGTGAGAAAGTTGGTTCTGGCGCTTCTTGGCTGTATAATTAACAAATGTCATAGAATGAATTATAAATCTATTTATTTCTCTTCTTCATTTACTTATATATTTATTTCATGAATTATTAACGAACATAATACTAAACAGTCATTGGAGTTTCTGGTTTCATTTTCATTGTTCTGACTATCTGTTGTTGCGACAAGGACGAGTTCCGGCTCATCAAACTCAGCTAGAAAGATGGATCTAGAAATTCTTGGCTGACTGAATAAGAATTATCATGAAATGGATATTACAGTTACCCTTTTGTGTAATGAGTGAGATCTGTGGAAAATGATCCAACTTGGAGATCACACTACTCAGTTTTAAATAAAGTATCCACAAAATTTGGGTTTTGTGAGATAATTAACTTTATTCAGAATTGTAGAATTTATTGTTAGTTTTATTTATTCTCACAATCTCACCATAGGCCATTCTCTTCTAATCTTTATAAACCTATCTTTTTACAAAGTAATGTTATTTCATCATTATTATTCATTACTAACACTCGGGTGTTGGATTGGTGAATCCTAGAGAGAGAAAATCAAAAAATGAAAGGATGTCTCTCACACGAATAGCGCGAGGATTGGGGCCCTACTCACACCTGGTTGAGGAGGGCGATGGCTGGATCCCGCGTTAACTCGTGAACGGGTGCCGTTTGAGGGTGTTCGTCGTTTGGATACTTGGGGGGAGGGAGACTTGCCGGGCTAACAGATGCAGAAAAGAATAATTTTGTATAGACATAAAGAGACTCTGTAAATTTATTTTGAAAAAAAATATACCCGTGAAGTTTCTTGCCAGTTCTTCTTCACGAAGGTTTTTTTCGAGCTGGTGGTAGAATCATGTTTTATTTGACGTCAATAAGAACAAGTAATTGTCAATGTTGAGAAATAAATATTTCATTTCATTTCATTTCATTTCATTTCATTTCATTTCATTTCACCCCATTTTTTATTAATTTCCAGTTCACCTTAATTCATCAAATCCCTTTTCAATATTCCTTTATTACTTTATAATATACTTTTGTTACATATTGTTATTTATGTATTGTAAATTGTATTTATTTATTATGTAATAGGTTTTTACCTATGAAACTGCCGTTTTGCCGTACTGGCCATTTCAAATGAAAATATTTTTTTTTGACTGGTAATTCTAATTTCAAATTAATTTTATTTGACAAACATGGAATTCTTTTTCTAAAATCGTCATTTTTTTAATAGTTAGTGTTTTGTTTTCAAAGCGTTCGAACATTTTTCGTCATCATGGATAAGTTAAAAATTCGAGTAATTATGGAGTATGAGTACCGTCGTGGCAGCAAAGCGGCACAAGCGGCACGCAACATCAACGACGTTTACGGAGCGAACACTACAAACAAACGCACCACCCGTTATTGGTTTACCCGCTTCCGTTCTGGAAATTTTGACCTGAAAAATGAACCCCGTGGTCGTCCGAAAACTTTGGTCGACAATGACGAATTAAAGGCAATTGTGGAAGCTGATGAAACTCAATCCACGGCTGAATTAGCAGCAGCTTTTGACTTTTGACTTTAGCATCAAAACAATATTGGTCCATTTGCGTCAAATTGGCAAGGTAAAAAAGCTTGACAAATGGGTACCCCACGAACTTAATGACCGCCAGCGCGAAGTACGCGTGGATACGTGCCTTGCACTGCTCAGCAGGCATACAAATGAAGGAATTCTGAACCGCATTGGTACTTGTGACGAGAAATGGATCCTGTTTGACAATCGTAAGCGCTCAGCAAGTTGGTTGGACCCTGGTTCAGCACCCAAACAATGCCCTAAACGAAAATTTACCCCTAGAAAAGTGATGGTCACTGTTTGGTGGTCTAACGCGGGTGTAATTCATCACAGCTTCTTGCCAAACGGGACAAGCATTACTGCAGATGTGTACTGTGAAGAACTGAACACAATGATGGAGAAGCTCGCACGTCTCCAACCAGCTTTGGTCAATCGTTCGGCTCCACTGCTCCTGCACGACAACGCGCGACCTCATACTGCACAGCAGACGGTCTCCAAGCTACAAGAGTTGGGGTTGGAAGTTCTCCGTCATCCGCCGTACTCACCAGACCTTGCGCCTACAGACTTCTACTTTTTCCACAATTTGGATAACTTCTTGGCGGGAAAAAAATTCAATACTCGAGAGGCAGTACAAAATGCCTTTGAAGAATTTGTTGCCTCCCGTCCAGCTGATTTCTTCAATAAAGGCATCAATAAGCTACCAATGTGTTGGCAAAGATGCATTGATTGCATGGGTGATTATTTTGATTAATGGAAATAAAAAATATATAAAAATATTACGCTTCATTTATTTCGTGAAAAACGGCAATTTCATAGGTAAAGACCTATATCTTTATTACAATAGCATTGCACTTCATTCTTAGGTACATTCTTTGTTTCTTATCTTTGTCACATACCTCGGAAAAGAACTTGGCTACTACATAACACAACGTAGAGTCTTTCCCAACCTTAGGCGATCACGCCAAATAAATATTGTATTTTTATTGATAATGTTTTATATCGTGCCGATGATAAGTGCTCATTCTATTAGTTGAAAGTTTTATATATATTTTGGATAAAAAGTATAAGAATAAAATTTGACAGTTATATGCTAGGTTTTATATTATGTTTATGTATTTATTTCAAGTTTATATTTATGACATTCCCTTATATTACATGATGTTGAGAGAGGGGTGGCCGTTAGAGTGTGCTTTAAAATGTTTTTAAAGGTAAACTTATTACTAAGTTTCCTTATAAGGAGAAATTACCTCATTACAACACCTCGTCGCCTGATAGCGGAAACTACCCTCAAATGCTACCGTTCTATGCTTATGATTTTCCAGCGGCGCGCGAGCATTCCTTAAACCGTATTCACCTTGGGACGATGCGAAGGTAAGTTTACCAAAAAGATACTCAGGACTCCTCCAATGCACAACGCCGAACATAAGCGATGCAAGATGTAAACGCCTTCGTGATTTCATGTATAACATGGATGCATTATTTAAATATGTGCGTGCGAGGGGGAACCGCATAACAAAATCTATAGCACGCATTTTGCACTCGCTGTAACATGCGCTGATGAACGGAGATCAAACGCGGACCATAAACCAGATCACCATAGTTTACTCTGGAAAGGATAAGGGCTTCACAAAGGGTAATCCTTGTCCGTTCACTAAGCAAATGCCGAATCTTATAGAGGATTTTCAATCTAATAAAACCAATTTCTGATTAACTGCAGAATATGTGTTCCAAATTGTAACTGACTGTCCATCATTATGCCCAAATTTCTTGCTTTTTTTACCGATTCTACGGGTTTGCCAGCGATACTTATGTCTGGCTTATTCCTGCAATGCTGATGATTTGAGACTCTGTACCCAGAATCATAAATTTGGACTTTGACGGATTGAGCTTCCGTTTTATCTGAACTTATCAATTTTTAAATTATTTAGAAATCTTTCACTGAACCTGTAATGAACAAATCGTTTTAATTCACTTATCAAGTTAGTAACGAGTAACCAGATTGATCAGTAAACGGTTCCGGAGATGTGTACAAAACACATTTGATGATGAACATTCGCTTCGGCGAATGTACAATGCCCAGTCGTGTGAACAAATATGACGGACGAAGCAGTGTCGCCCGTGGCCGCGCCGCTGCGCTTACGCAAATAAATGGCTGGAACCGCGCCAATATTTTTTTCCAAACAGTAACAAAACAAACTAACATCAGATCTACGTATGACTTTAATTGGATGGGACGTAGAAATAAATAGTTCGGTACCGGCCTTGATAGGTAGTCTTGTACTATTCCCTAATGACGTCTTATGAATCTTAACATAGGTTTCTGATAAGAGCGGGATAGGACTAACGTGTTAAGTGCATGATCGCTCTGTCGTCTACATTTGTTTAACCTTTAAATTTGGGACGCGTGAAAGTGAGCAGGTTTTGGATAAAAAACATGATTTATTTATTTATTAAATCACCAACAAGTTTACAACAAATAATGCACATTTAGACAATAGTTTTAACAAAGTATTGCAAGTCGTAGACTCAATTTATAGGTGACAACAGCATGCAATGTTATGACAACAATCAAAATATTTAGTTATATAAAGAAGAAATTGTTTTTTTTGTCAGTTAATTATACGTTAAATAATAAATGTGTGAGACTTTTATTTATTACCTATACTTGTACCTACTCATACGATTCGTAAATAAACCGTACAAATATCACAGTCGCTCATGGTTTCGAGCAAGAACTAAGGACTTGAACTGATGCACTGAGTTACAGAAAATATCAATATTAATATTACCAGATTGAGACACTGAATTATAAAAAGAAGACATTGTTTAGGGGAGAGAATCAGCCTAAGTTTGTTTTGGAACTCCAAGGTGTACCTTTAAATTGTAACGAGAAAATCGAGGCAGTTTAAAAGGAACGTTAATGTTTATTCGTGACAGTAATTGTGGACTGTCAATGAAGCCATTTATAAGTTTGTGGAGAAATACCGAGTCTAGCATGTTACGTCGACTTTTTAGGGAGTTCATATAAAAATAACTCAACCTGTCACTGTAGTGAGGTAGCTTTTTTGTTAAATTGTGGTGGTACGTTAAGTGCCACAGAAATCTTTATTGAACACGCTCAAGCTTTTTAATACAAACGTCATAGTGTGTATTCCATACCACGCTACAGTATTCCAATCCACTCCGCACGAGGGCGTTACGTAATGTTATCGTTGTTATAGGGTTTTTAAATTCTTTACAGTTTCTTGAGACGAATCCGAGAGTGTTAAAACCTGTGGTGACTATGATATCTATATGCGTATTACATCGTAATTTAGTATCTAAGATAACTATTAGATCGTGAATATAATTTGAATTTTATAGTTAGTTATAAGTTTTTCATGCCCAATAACGTTTTCACTATGAGAGGTTGTCGTGCTGCGAGAAAAATTTATAACAAAAACATTTATTTGTATTTTGAGACATACCATTCACTTCACACCATTTAACTAAGTTATTGAAATCACTTTATAGGAGTAGATTATCGTCTGGCAAGTCAATTTGTTTGAGGTTTTGAGATCGTCAGCAAATAAATTAAAAAAAAAATGAATATGGTGATAATGTGATATGGTTATAAGTGATGATAATGGTGGAGTTCAAGATAAAAATATCCTTAGAAGACAAACCCTGCGCACGTATTCACAGATTTTTCGACTTGGAGGAGTTTCCTCGCTGGGGTAAAGGAACCAAACGCAAAGTCGAAAGTCGAAGTCATCGCGACGTAAGCACCTATCAAACTGTCAATGAAATGGCAGCCATCTTGAACCCGGCTTGCCATGTTTTTAATTTAAATTTACACGGCTTTTTTTATTTAAACAATGTTAGCGACTCTTACGGCTTGCCTTATTTTAGCACTGGGTAATTTTTTTGTAGCCATACTGACAGTTTATTTGGCATATAAATTAAACGAACATAAACAACATAAAATAATTTGCAGCTAACTTTATTACAAAAAAATAATGCGCCAGGGTACTTCGCCCGCTCAACCTCACTGGAGCAAACGACTATTATACCGAGTACCGTAGTGGTTAGGACCTCAACCTCATACGCCGGAGGTCCTAGGTTCGAGTCCTAGCCGGGGCATTCATTTGTGCGCTAAATATAAATATTTGTTTTCAGGTCATGGTCGTTGATATTTATATAATATGTATGTTATATAAGCACTGCTTACTTTGGGGCCATACATTTGGTATGTTTGTCTGGGGCGTTATTTATTTTTATACCTATTCAAGTATTTGTTTCTCAACATTGACTATTACTTGTTCTTATTGACGTCAAATAAAACATGACTCTACCACCAGTTCGGAAAAACCGTCGTGAAAAAGAACTGGCAAAACACTTCACGGGTAGATTTTTTTTCAAAATCAATTCACAGTGTCTCTTTAAGTCTTTACAAAATTATTCTTATCTGCATTTGTTAGCACGGCAAATCTCCCTCCTCCGAAGTATCCAAACGACGAACATCCTCAAACGGCACCCGTTCATGAGTTAACGCAGGATGCAGATAAGAATAACTTTGTTAAGACATAAACAGACTCTGTAAATTTATTTTGAAAAAAATTGACCTGTGAAGTTTCTTACCAGTTTTTTCACGAAGTTTTTTTCGAACTGGTGGTAGAGCATGTTTTATTTGACATCAATAAGAACAAGTAATTGTCAATATTGAGAAATAAATATTTCATTTCATTATGATCAACGATCTTCCGGTGACAGTTGAAAGTGCGGAATGTTTACTTTTCGCAGATCACCTTAAGTGAATTCTGACTGTTACGATTGTTCCGACTAGGAAGGCCTTTAACAAGATATTGATAGTTATCCCCTTCTCCATAAAATTATTATACCTGAACATGGGTTTGTAAAATACAGATCTACAACCACGAATCTATTATTTTATGCAACTGCCGTTTTTGAAAATGAATAGCCGTATCCAAGTGGATTCTATAATCACTGACTACAAAAGGGCCTTCGTTAAAGTGGATCATGAACTACTTATGGATAAAATTGCATATAATGGAATGAAAGGTTCTTCTTCTTCTGCGCTGCTTCTGATCACACATAACGGGAAAAACTCAGCGAGTTGCTATAAACGGTTTTATTTCCAACAGCTTCATTTCCTCCTCTAGTTTGCCGCAAGGCTTGATTCTCGGGCTGTTGCTGTTTGCCCATCTTATTAATTACACTGGAGATATTTGATTAATAGTATATTTTTGCTGAATGCCGATGATCTGATAGTGTTACCAATTTTTTCAATATGAGATTATGATGCATTACAACAAGATCTCGACAAGTTATCCTCTTATTGTACTAAGAACAAACTATTTCTAATTTATAAAAGTTGTAACCAAATAACTTTTACAAAAAAAGGACTAAAATCATAAATGAATTGTGCGCTTCTAATTTAACAACAGTCAAAGTGATAAAGGATCTTGGTGTAATTCTAGATTAACAACTGCACTTAGACAGTCATATTAACTCAACTATTAACGATGCATATCGAATGTTTGGCTTTATAATGAGAACCTGCCGTGACTTTAAACGTCCTCCTACATATTTACATTTATATAATCCACCAATACGTCCCCATCTTGAGTATGCTGCTCCAATATGGAATCCTCAGGCCATGGCTAAACTTGTCGCGAGAATTATAATATCTCGAATGAGGAATCATCTGTTTCCAATGGATGGTAACCCCTTTATCATTCCCCATCAATTTGGTTTTCATGTAAATCATTTAGAAAGTTCATCACATCGTTGAGTACATTCTCAGCGGCTTCTATCTGACGCGACCTTGGACAACCACTATATTCTTCGATATAGCCAAAGCTTTTGATAAATCTTAAACACAAAGTTACGTCCTCCACCCTTCACCCCCTCAAGGCTGGATTCCCCCAGGGCTCAGTCCTTGCCCCTTTCTTATACAACATCTACACCAATGATATACCTATACCGTCAAATGATATCAAATTCGCCCACTTTGCCAATAACACTGTCTTTAACACCGCGTGTTGGATGTCATCACCAAACTCCAAAAAGATGTCAAAGCTCTTGGTGAATAGTTTCCAAAATGGGGTATCGATGTGAAGCCAAGAAAGAGGTACGCTAGGTACCCCCATCCCCTGGAAACGCAATACATACTTAGGCGTCACCTTGGATCAAGCGCTTAAGTACTTACTTTCAAGCCACACATACAGAGAGTGCCCGTCTCTACCAGGGTTACCTAAACGTCAGGGCTATCTAAAGGTCTGCGTTAGACCAGTCACGACTTATGCTTACCCACGCTGACCCCTCCCTCCTGTACAAGCAAGGTAGTCCAGAATCTCTTACTCTCTACTGCCCCGTCCCTTAATTTGGGTACCAAGTATCTAGGGCGAGAAACGCTCTTTCACTTACCTAACCTAGCCTAACCAGCCTTTGGACGATCTGGACAGCCTAGATCTGGCTACCCAGCTCCAAAACACCCCGAGCTATGCTATTTCTTAGCAGATAACCCGTTAGTGGCGGGAACTCCGCTTGCGCAGCCTTTTCCCCAACTGGCTGTCGCGTTCGATGAAGGCTGTTAAGCAAAGATTTCCAGAGCCGGTGATTTTTATAGAGTTGTGGCTCTATTAGAGAGTGACTCCCGCAATCCCACGCAGCCGCCTTCGTGGCATGGGTAAGAGCATTTTTACCACCCACGAGAAGGGGGCCTAAAAACTTTACTTGGCGCAAAACAAAAAAAAATTATTGTTTTTTAACATTGCTTTGGATTGCTGCTATGATTTTGTTAATACTTTTGATTAAGTAAATAAATAAAATTAATAAATGTTTTGTGATAAAACATGAAAAAATACTTATTTTTCGTAAAATAACAGCAAGTCCATTTTAATTTAAAGTTAAGGAAAACTTATAGCAAAGTTTTTTCAAGAAAAGAAAGATCATCTCATCAAAGAAAACTTTAGGATCAAACCAAATCAATGTTAAGAATAAAAGGGTTTGGATCTTTTGCATAATAGATGCGCCGCAAAGTTCTTTCTCGAACTTTTTGCTCGCCTAGCTTGTACTGTTCGGCACGGGCTGGTGTGGCCCGAACGTGCCGAGTTTCAATGTTCGCTTCTCACTTGACTTGTTGATCTTGTAGTAATCGCAAAAGTAAGTTTGTGGCGAAGATATGTGGCTAGCAGTATTACGACACACAACATGTGAGTTAGCTTCTGAAATAATTGATAGAATAAGTTCCGCAGCGATCAGGATCGTTTTTAGTTTTCACATGCAAATTATACTATGGTATGTATTTTCTAGCGGTGTTTTCTTTTTTTTTGTAACATATAATAAAATTGAATTATTTTTCATTATTATTGCAAACATGATGAGTATTACATAACTACATCTATTAGGGTCCATTCGTGTAAACAGAATACTTTTAATCCCTGATCATGTGAGTCTTTTACACGCATACCTGTTATAAAATATTAAGGAATTCACAAAGATGAAAATTTTAATTTCAAATCACATATTCACATGCTATCTGGTAGAATAAGAAAAATAATAAATATAATGCGTAATCTTCGTGACGTGGCGTGCAAAAATACCTTAATCGGTGTGTACTATGCACTCTGTCAATCCCTGGTAGTATACTGCATTACGTGCTGGGGCAGTGAAATAGAATAGTTATAAAGAATAGTTCTAAAGGTAATGCTCAAGCAATGTCTTAGATATCCAGCTGAAAGCCTACACAACGAAGCCGGCGTACTAACCATACGGCACTTGTTTATCCTTAGGACTGCTCTTAAGACTCACAGGTCATTATTGTCTTCACCTGACTATCAACTTATTGCTAGCCGCCGGACCTATAGAATTTGTAGCGGTGACGCGCTACTGAACCGACCAATCACAACGCGTGTTCTACATCGCAATATCAACTTTACTTAAGCGATTAGAATATATACGACTTTCCAACAATAATTGTTGGGCCGTGGGCCGCGGGCTGGAACGATGTTTCTGGTAAAATAAACATTTTTTCATTTTTCATTTTTCATTTTTATTTTACATGTATACATTTTTGTAGTGTACTTTTGTTATAAAAAAGGCAGGTTAAATACCGGAGATGGTTGCTTCGATACAGGCTACAGCTAGGTGATGCAACCACTAGATATTTAAGTATTTTTTGTGAACGATGTTTCTGGCAAAATAAACATTTTTTCATTTTTAATTTTTCAAATATACGTTTCTGTAGTGTACTTTTATTATAAAAAGGCAGGTTAAATACCGGAGATGGTTGCTTCGATACTGGCTTCAGCCAGGTGATGCAACCACTAGATATTTAAGTATTTTTTGTGAACGATGTTTCTGGCAAAATAAACATTTTTTCATTTTTCATTTTTATTTTACTTATATACATTTTTGTAGTGTACTTTTGTTATAAAAAAGGCAGGTTAAATACCGGAGATGGTTGCTTCGATACAGGCTACAGCCAGGTGATGCAACCACTAGATATTTAAGTATTTTTTGTGAACGATGTTTCTGGCAAATAAATATTTTTTTTTTCATTATAAATGTGCAAATACAGGATAGTATATACAATTTCAACTCACAGGCTGATGAAATGCAGCAAATCTCATGATATCATTAAGATGCAAGCCATTATTTCATAGCTGGCAAAAGATCAGACGACCCATGCGGCATCTTCACGCGAAGACAGCATCAATTGCAGGTGCTTATCACGCGGCATCTTCACGCGAAGACAGCACCAATTGCAGGTGCTTATCACGCGGCATCTTCACGCAAAGACAGCACCAATTGCAGGTGCTTATCACGCGGCATCTTCACGCGAAGACAGCATCAATTGCAGCTGCTTATCACGCGGCATCTTCACGCGAAGACAGCATCAATTGCAGGTGCTTATCACGCGGCATATTCACGCGAAGACAGCACCAATTGCAGGTGCTTATCACGCGGCATCTTCACGCGAAGACAGCATCAATTGCAGGTGCTTATCACGCGGCATCTTCACGCGAAGACAGCATCAATTGCAGGTGCTTTACACGCAGCATCTTCACGCGAAGACAGCATCAATTGCAGGTGCTTTACACGCGGCATCTTCACGCGAAGACAGCATCAATTGCAGGTGCTTTACACGCAGCATCTTCACGCGAAGACAGCATCAATTGCAGGTGCTTTACACGCGGCATCTTCACGCGAAAACAGCACCAATTGCAGGTGCTTATCACGCGGCATCTTCACGCGAAGACAGCATCAATTGCAGGCGCTTATATTGTTGAACATTCTTTTTATTGATACAGCAATAATGAATGTGTTGCCAATGTAGGCTTGAAACTGCCTTTATTCCAGTAATTGGCCAAATTGTTTGAAGTAGCGGTGTTTTTACAAACGATGAAATATATTTCCAATAATTATTGCAAAATATACAGGGCGTCCCACGGCTATACCTCATGGAGGATTGCCTGAATAAATAAATCATTTAATTAGAACATCGGCCTATAAAATATACAGGGCGTCCCACGGCTATGCCACGTGGAGGGCAAGTACCTTGAATATTGTAGATGGAACATTTTACTGAAACAAGACATTATTTTAATTTTAAAAACAATTTAAACTGCATTCATAGATTTTGAAATAATTACATGGTTGAAGCAGGAATCGAACCCGCTATACGAAAATAAAATACCCTGTAGTTTTATTATACCGATCGAAAGGCTTTATCGTAAGGATAATTTTTTGCTAACTAACATAGAGTCAGAAATAAAAGGAAGACGACCTGGAATTCGGTTGGCATTTTCGTAAGGAAATACATAATACATACATACATACATACATACATACATACATACATACATACATACATACATACATACATACATGCCATTATCATTTTAAAGTACCTATTACTAATGAGTACGCATCATTTCCCTATTATAATTTAAGCACATGATAAAATGATAAAAAGATACGTAAGTTACTTGTAATTCCCTACTCCTCAGTAGGAACCTGGTTATATGCAACAAGTCGAGTTACTGTCCAATCAAGTTTCTGCCGTATCCTGAATCTGCCGAAAGACGCGTAAATGTCCATCGCCATGCGGCTGGCTGGTTAGAAAGAAATAATTCAAAAATGTGTTCCATTTTCAAACTTTTATTTTTTTGTTTCTGTGATTTTCATTTTAGGATTTTTGCAATGTATTGTGAATTTGATACATAACCATTTATATATATACATAATAATCGCATTTGGTCCAGGGAGAATTACTTACGTTGTAATGCTTACCTATGTGTCTGCAATCCTTTTTTACTTTCTTTATTAATTTCCTTGTTTCCTTTATTTATGTTCTTTACTTTATTGACAAATCGTGTCAACTAAATTTTATATGACAGCAATGGAGGCTGCCAAGCAAACTAATCCTGTTACACACGGATTCTTACAAAACTATTGTAAGTAAATATACTTGATTCCTGGCTAACAAGATTAAATTCAAAATTTGCGAGCCCGGCCATATAAGCCGATTGCTGGCCTTAGAACGGCAGTCTATTTCAAGCCATCCTTCCGATAACATTTTTTTTCATTCATATTCATTTTATTTCATTTTATCTCAATGAACACTTTATTTTTATTATATTTAGATAACTGACGGTCTTCTACTCAGAGCTTAAACAAATATGCCAAATCAGTAGTTAGCTGCTATTGAAGATTTGAACAGTTGCAGAAAGCATTCGCATAATTAAATTAAATCACAAACAGTTTGAAATCTCTGTAATCGGACTTTGCCACCGAGCGAGCGCGCGTCCACCTGACGGCAAGTGGCAAGCGTGCCCATGGACATCGACAATCGTCGGTGAAATACTATTATTTCAAGTATCTGTATTGACGCATTGATTGAAAGCACGTCGCGGAACGTAGCCTTCAGCTGGGAATGCAATCGTGTCTGTAGTCGTCTTCCCTTCCAGCGGACACGAACCACAGCACAGGGTTACTTTGGCCGTCACAAGAGAATCGTGACGAGATAACCGCAACAAGTTATTGCTGCTATTTGAACACCGACCTGCTTTTTTACTATTTTATATGAATTGGACGCGAGACGATAACACGCGGTAACCGCTGCAAGGAAACAGTTCGTGTATGGCTCAAAGTTTGGCTGCTTGTTTACTCCATTACTGGCAGTAACACGATTTAACTGTATCTACCCAATACTTATATTTAAGTAGAAGAGCCAACTTCGTCTTATTGTATGAAAACCAGGCGTGTAACTGCCTAATATTATAATATAGTTTGAGATTTTTTAACCGTAATGGATCATATGAACTTAAATCTATGCGCATAACTGTAATTCGATCCACTGACCATTTTGTTTGGCGCGTGACACGCGTTACTACGGCAACGGTCGAAAGCAAACTGGACTCAAGCCAGTTGGAAATAAATGAGAAGACACGTAGTTACATTGACTTGCGGCATCTACATACTTTAATATAGGTCTGTGGCATCCTTACTATCAAAATGAAATTTTCATTTTATTTCATTGTGTTCAAGTGAAATTAAATAATCTTTAGTAATACCTCAGCCTGCTACTCTGTTGTTTTTACTAACTATCCTTTATTTAGAATGATTATAATAGTTGCGGAAATTATTTACAAATATTTTGTTTCATACAAATAATTCAATTAAGTCAATATTTTCTAGGGAATATTTGCAAGAAACCCAGTTGCACCTGATAGTAATACGCACATCAAAATTGTTTAGGGATCAAGTAAATTGTATTAAAAAAACAATTATCTCGTCAGTATTTACCAAATTTACACACGTACGTTTGTAACGTTGTACGCGTTTGTTTACAGCAAAAACATACCGCAATCAAATCGCAAGAAAAAACGACAAATATTAAGATTTTATACATTCCTATTGTATAGATAAAAAAACCTTTAACACGAATAACACAATCGTAGCAATTTGGCATCCTAACTATCAATTGATCAAAATCACTTTGAGGAATGGCAGCGCACGTGCTTTCTACCAAGCCAAAAAGATGTCGTGGGTTGTAGGCGGCATCCACAATCAGCAGGGATCTTTTTTGGAGCATATCCCATGCGTGCTCGATCGGGTAGAGGTCTGGCGACTGAGCAGGCCACGGCAGAAAATTAATACCAGCTTCGGCAAAAGTGCGTGCTGCGACTCTAGCAGTGTGTGGCCGTGCATTAGTTGAAACCAATTACCCAATCGGCCTAGCAAAGGGGTGGGTAAGAGAAAAAGGCACAGTACGATTCCTGGAGCCAGCTTCCAATATTCCGATAGCTGTCCTCCTCTCTTCTCGGGTTAAATGTCGTCGTCGCTCCATATCAGTAGTGATTTTTACAAGTCTGATGCAGAAGTTGTAGTGATTTTGTAAAATTGTCATGACACAGTTTTAAAAAAATACTAATGACCATTTAATTTTTTATAATCAAATGTTAAAAAAAATTCTTGATGTAAATAGTGAAATTTACTAATAAAGAATCAAAAGCGATACAAAAAAGTAAGTTTAATAAACCTCATTTGCAGAAATTTGATGTATGTATAAATTTAAAATGTAGCTGTGATTGAAATATTTGATGCAAGCTTATCCGTATGTCTGACGGGCTGAAGCAGAGACCCTTCAACTCCTGTTCATAACGATTGTGTGATTTGTACAAACAAATTAAAAGAAAAATACGTATCTAGGGTTTCTAGAGGTGCCAAAAAGATTATATACACAAGATTATACCAAAACAGTAGTTTCGATTTTAACACGCTATATTTTTTCGATATTTTTGTAAGTTGCATTTTCGCTGTAGAAAATTCGAATATTAAAACCAGTTCTCCAGTGAAACATCACGGCACAGTTAAAAACAAGGAGTGCATTAACTGATTAGCTGTAAAGCACAGACTACTAACTGCTTTCTTATTGCATTGAAGTATTACGTTACATTTATCATATAAGTATGCACTCATATCTAATATAGTGAGACAGCTTGAAGGTTTTAAAGAAGATGAGGTCATCTTTCAAAAGGATGCCGTCTTGAAGACCTGGATGTGGATCAGTGCTTGTTCGTGTTCGCCAGGAGTCAATAAGCGTTACTTGATGTCAAAGGCCCGGACCTCACTTCAAATGCAAGGTTTATCAGTAGGAAGATGCGCTTACTGCGTTTGAGAAGACTGTTGAGGAAGTACCTGTTGCAGACTGGAAAATTTGAAAATTGTTTTTTTTTGTTTTTTGTATAGACGCTGGTGGAGGGTTCTTTGAAAATATGTAAGTGTTCTGAAATATATAACCAAATAGAACATTTTTATTTTTTTCTCAAAACTTTATGAGTGACCCACGTCACCAAAGGTATAAGGACTTAATTATTTTGAATAAGTTTTTGGTCTCTTTAATATTATTTTCTGCATAATTCCTTTCTTCACAAGCGGCGGCTGGCCGGTAATCTCGCAAAAATGGAAAAACCTTCAATGGCGTTACCGCGAACAGTACAACATAGATGTAGGAGAAGTCTTTAGGATGCTGTGAAATATTAAATAAATACGAATAAAACACGAAGCAACGGCAACCCGCTCAGGAGGGCACTGGGTTGGGAACAGTACTTCGTTATCCTCATCTACAGCTTGCTGCTGCTGGAATTACTTGATAGGTTTGTTTCACTTGTAGTTGAATATTAGTGACAAAGTAAACATTCTCCTTGTGATCGTCCGCGCGAGTCGGAAGCTCTGGTGTCAGAGCTCTGGTGTCAGAGCTCTGGTGTCAGAGCTGTGACAGTGCCCTGATGTGACTGTACGGCTTTTATCCTAATACGTATTTAGAACGCATATTGAAAGAAGGCGATACTATTTTGTAACAAATTTACAAAGAGTAAATGAAACTGTAAAAATGTAATAAAGTAAAACTTTTAAATACCATATACTTTTGTAAGACATCGGGGAGTTAATGATCATGCTAAGATATTGAAAGAAAGAAAGAAAGTAATTGAGCAAGCTCGACCACTAGTTCGGTAAACTCTTTCTGAAGAAGAACTGGCAAGAACCTTCACTGGTATCAATTTGAAAATAAATTTTACAACATCGCTTTTGTCTTTACAAAATAACTTATCTGCATCTGTTAGCTAAGCAAGTCGCCCCCCCCCCCCACCCACAAACATCCATGTACATATCCAACTGACAACAACGCCTTCTGCTTGGGTTGATAAGAATTACTTGGAATTATCTGCGTTATACAGCCTAGCAAGTAGTTTAAGTTAAGTCAGTGTAATTTCAAATTAAAATATGCTTACATTATTTACTATTTTAGAGTGTAATCGATTTTTATTTTGTACCTATTATTTTACTGTTTTTGGTAATAAGTAAAAGACAAGCCAGTATAATACACGCGAGCAATACCGCCATGTCAAGTAATGTTGTTATGATTTTCATCCATGCATTGTATGACTGCACGTGATGCTTAATTATACAAGATGTTTTTTGCAACTTGACTCAATGGTATTATTTTTTCAAGTTTCATAGTAAACAGTTTATTTAAGAATTTTGCGCCATATAAAAGACTTTTGAAACTAAAAAGCATATAAAGAACCTTGTTATAAACTTGTTAAAGTTTCTTGGCTTGTGTATAAAGTCTACCATAAAATACAATTCATTTTTGTAAGTTACAAGGTCGTGAAAAACCATTAAATGACGAATGACGGGTTGGTAAACAGCTTCGTTAGGTCGCAGCCGGCATCCATTGTCTTACGGAAACCTTTTATGCCACTGGAATGTTTGCGCCACCGAGGCCTTATTAATAAACGTGACAACCGACACCATCACACGACGTCGTATAAATTAGTCGTGCAGACGTTTTCTTAGCTTCCGAACGCGACTAAATGTCAATACAACATGCACAGCAATATGCGCCCGCGACGTACCTGACAGTCGTACACGTGTGAGTGATGCGAGCGTTCTGCTGGTGACCCGAGAATAAACATCTGTGTTCATCACACAAATGTGTGTCCCGAGCAGGACTCGAACCTGGGACCTGCGGCGTGCGAGGCAGCGCTACCAGGCGCTGCGCCGCCGGTCGTTCCCGTCCAAAGTTCAACAATGTTATACTTATGCTTTACTTTGGGTTTGTCGCTTGAAAGAGTCAAAGCAAAACTATTCCAACTAGAAATGTTTCTTATACTCGCCTGCTGTTTCCTACAACCTCGCGGACAGTTACTTTATTACAAGGTTTTTAATATTATCTTGTAGAATCTCAATGCAAACTGCTAACACAAGAAAAAATATTTTGGATTTATCCCTTAAATACGACGCCCTAGAGTGTTCAATGGCTCATTTAAATTAAAGGACTGAAGAAGTTTAGCTAAAGGTATCTTCACAAAGGAAGTCCATATTTACAGGATCGTTTTAACGCATCCGTCGCTACGGGAGGTCATATCACACCGTATTTACTGGATAATTTTTAACGTAATTCTTCGCTTTTGTAGGTAATTTTCTCACCACATTTTGATACTGTTGCGTGCGGCAACCCTACCTAAAAACTACACACACCATCGCCTGTAAACTGGATCGCTGCATATTTTGTCGCAACGAAGGCTACAGCCGGCAAGGTGCTGTTTTGTGGGTAGGTGCCACTCTGGTATTCCCACATAACCCCGCAGAGGCCGGTATTTTCCTGCGGCGGAATGCATGAGGCATCTTCCACCTCCCTCCCGTGAGGGTGCTGCTTAGGCGGCTCAAAAAAAATATTTTGTCGCAACTGGCTCAAGGACACTCGAAAATGTGAACTCGCTGAAACTGAAAACGACAGAACACTGTGTGAACTAACCCTTACTCATTGATACGAGAGCGCACACGGGCTCGTAATGTTTTGATTTTATATTTATTATTTGTTGGATATTTAAATTGAGCGCACCTTTGTTATGTTAAGAAATAAGTCTAGCTCGTAATCTAATAATAAACATTTGAGAAACTAATTAAAGAGCTGCACCCTTCAGTGCGCAAGTTAGCACGCTTGCTGCTATAGTTGCCCCGGCAGGCTACACATTTAATAAATAATTTTATAAATTTCATTAATAGTTTATTTCGTATCATTTATTTTAAATACGTACAACTCAATAGCCTTAAAATTAGCAATGAAAACTATTCTATAGACAGATATTACAGTCTTTTAGAAGTAAGATTTTCTTATTTCGGGTTATATTTCTTTTTTATGGACGAATTTTTTTAATTGCAACGGTCTCTAATTAAAAAGTTAGAGTAAAAAAATGATTGACGTAAATAGACTATATGTATGCTCAGTGGTATTTTAAATATTGTTGGTAATGCCGCTGTACAAAACAGACGCAGCCAGCTGCCGCCCGGGCGGGGGGGGGGGGTCTCAGCTTTCCTTGGATTTCTTCTTAGTTGTCGCCAATTATACCTCTCGTGTAGTGATAGCTCAATACCCACTGCTGCAATGGTAGTTCACACAACCCACGCGTCCTCCGCCACCACATATGGCATGAACTATGATAATGTCGTACACAGATCTGATTCTACAGGTCGCATACACAGAATCGGAGGTAGTGTAATATTCCTCTAAGAAAACAAATATAGGACCGCGCGTCGGGTGAACCGCAGTGAGTCTCCCAAAACCTCTCGAATAGTAACGCTTATCTAACGACTGAATGAGAGATAAGCTCAGTCAAATCTTATTTATAGAGTTGGCAAAGTTCCTGTGCACGTGCGTCTTTGTCATTTGTTTAATGCAGCGACGTGACGCTGAGCGCACCGGCGGCGCCACCGTCGTACCGTAGTTTATGTCCGGGACGACATCCTCCACGCGTAATGGCAAAAATCACAACGATCGATAGAACGCTAACAACCTGATCAAACTTCAGTATTTTACGAATGAAAATAGAAAACGTTTAAAATGTATTGAAGTTTAAATGTCAAGAAAATAAATGTATTTCAGCGCCTGGTTCGAAGAATACTCGTAACTTTGTATAGGCTTTTCAAAATGTACCATATAATTGTGTTTAATTAGCGGATGTAATAAAAACGCTTTTGTTAATGTATCTGTTTTATAAGTAGAGTCGGCCCAACGTAAAGTTATTTGAAGTAGCCACTGATGCACTCGCTCCAGGTGGCAGACGGCGATGGACCTGCGTCTACTCCTGTTCGGTGCCAATAGAGCGACAAAGTAAGGCCGATGTCCTAATTTCGGCACTGTTAGTGCGAGCAATTTGACTTTATGGAGAGTATCTTAATAATTAAAACAACTGGATCAATTAGTGTTAAACGAGAAGCGCGAGTCAGTCGCTGGCACCGTGCGTGCATTCCCCCCCGCCCCTACCCACTCGTGCTCCCATTCAGTCGGCGTTTTATGCCTTTCTCATAATCTCTCAAAGTCATAAAATTCACAGTTTTGTATTGATTAATATTATATATATTAATTAAGATAAAAACTTAATTAATGCGTAATCAATGACTTCCAAACATTGCAAATAGAAGTTGGAAACTCCTAGTGTAATAATAAGAACAGAACGTCAGTTATGAGTTACTGGCATGGAATTCGTGCGAGAGATCTCTGTGTCTGGTCAACATGAATCAAGGCCTACATTTTATTTAAAATTGTTATTTGATTTTGAACGCAGTTACGCATTTAATTCGTTCTAACTCAGTGCAGGTCATCCAGCGTTGCTCTACGTAGCTGATTGATCCCTTCGCTACTAGACCTGGGCATTGCTTTCGTGCATGATTTCTTTGTTGGATCTAAATCTTTTCATGGAGCCATTTTTTTAAATGCGGAAACAGAATCTAATTGCGAGAGGTTAAATCTGGTGAATACGGTGAGTGAGAAGCAGATGATGAGAAAGAGGGTGGCAGATGCGCAGGCGTGCACTCGTGACGTGTCTTTGTGGAAAAAATTTGTTTTATCTTTTAGAATTTCGTTAAATCGGTTCAATAAATTGGCTTATTATACGCCATTAATCGCTTACCCCGTCGCGTAACGCCGATAAAACAGCTTAGACCTACTTCGGAAGGAAAACGTTTCGAGCATTTGTTATAATAAAAAAATTTGATTTCCTTTCAGATTTTAATTTCAATAAACCTGAACGAAAATTAAGTCACCGAGCTAGGTTTTTTGTTATTTTATCAATTTTACTTACTCTTGTTGACTTTGATAAAAGTAGCGTCACTTGCGTCTTGCTCACTCTTGCCAAACTCCACAATGTATCTCTCTCATCATCATTCATCATTCTGCCGTAAAATTATAGACCATGCACCAAAGAGTGTGAGCGAATCAAAAACATTTTAGCTAAGTGAACTGGATTCGTATAAAATCAGATTACTTCAAGATTTTTTTATTTTTCACCCATATTTTTTTAGTAGTAACCCACCAAGTGTTGCATTTTGGAATCCTGATTAAAGGTGCCGACAAAATAACTAACATTAACCACAGCAACCAAATAATGGTTAATAAATGGAGAAATACTGTTTTTTTTTTATGTGTTTAATGCACATAATTTCCAAAGAACATGGGAAAGATTTTTTGATGGGTTACTATCGAACCAATCGTCCCGTTTCGGCTTGACGTTGAACTTCGGGACACCCTGTAAATCTCAACTCGACTATCTCGCTCACTGTTTCTCAGTTTTAGTTCAATACTATGCCACGACACATTTTATCCGACGGTGCAGAGTCCCCGTTGTATTTCTAAAGTTTTTCTTTCGTTTCTGTTGTAGATTTTTTGTGCAAAAAATATATTTTTTTATCAACGCAAGAATTATTTTTTTTCTCTATCTTTGCAAAAATGATTTTTAGTGGCTGTCAAAAAAAAAGCTGACCTGCGGAACTGGCCTTAATTTTTAATTTAGACTGACAAAAGAATTGTGAACATCTGTCATTATTGACATCTTCATGAAATTTGCGATAATTTTATTCTAAAATAGTTTTTACCAGACCTATCACTCCGCCCTCGAACAAACTAATTATTGCCTAATTATTCAATGTTGATACGTCATCAATCATTATTTATATATCCATTGATAAATATTGTGTTACATAATTTTTAAGATTATTGGTTTAAGACTGATTAGAGATTGGTTAATTTTTCCACTGATACTGAATTATGCAGTTCATAAGTATCATTTATTCGTATTGTCCCTGATAATTTCTATTAATTTCTAAGAAACCTAAAAAAACGCCTTTAGACACCCAATCATCCAAAGGCATGGAATAACCAGTCGTTCATCTAGAGGTTGTATCGCCATTTCCCGCATTTTGAATCCGATTAATATTTATTTTTACTTTTGCACTGAAATCTATTGTTATCCCATGTCACTTCTGAAGTTCCCGGGAGCAACTCCGCGGCCATGGCGACAGCGGCGCCGCATTATCCCGAACTCCAGTTTCAAGTAATAGTCGTGATCGCGGCTGAGCCTTCGCCACCATTATACGGTAGATAGTAACAAATATACAATTACAACGGACATTGTGCCGGTGCCGACTTGTGTTGCTGCTATGCTTCTAATATTTTGTTCTCTTTTTGTCAGTCACACCTTTTGAACCATCGCATGTACTTGAAATAAATGTCTCGAATAGCATAGATCTTAAGGAAATGTATACAATCGAATGTTCCATGACATGTGAACATATTATGAAAAACTTGAAAAAACTCCTGCTCCTGGCGGTATTACCCAGGGGTGAAACACTAAAAATAACCTTTCAATTTTTATTTGTTTTATGAGATTAATATAATAAGCATGCCACTACATAATATACAAAAGAACATTAAATGTACTTAGAATAAACGAAATCATAATGTTCAATTAACATGTACTAAGTATTCATTGTATCACGTCGCGTCGAGCCGTTAACAAAGCCTTCACGACAGTGTTAATGCGTCCGTAGTTGGAGTCCGCGCGCGCCGTACTTGGACAAGAAGCCCCGCGTGGCGCCGCGCGCTTGCATGAACCTCATTACTGTTTTGGCAACGAATTACATTTTAACCTCAATTTACGAACATAATGACGTTTCTCTATTACCTTATGATATAACAGGGTGGGTGCGCTTCTCGCTTGTTTCAACACTCAAATGTTTCATGAAAAATAAAAATAAATGTTTTTTTTATCAATCCGTAGAAAGCCATCTTAGAAGAAGGATTTCAATCGATATAAAAAGCTCTAATCGACCTCGGTTAAAACCATGTAGTGTATGTATTAATTTGAGGGACTTATTTACTTAATGTAAGCTATAAATTCTGTTTTATATTGTATTATATTCACTAAAACTTGATTCTAGAGGAAGAAATCTAGCAATATGACAGATGTGCCATGTCAACTATCTTTAATAGCTTTAATAAAATCTTTTATAGAAAAATAGCGCTTACTGTAAGTTACATTCTTAAAAGGGGAAGACGATTTACTGCGAGCATACAAGTAATGCTCGCGTGATCCGCGTCGGCTCTCGCTTCTTCAACCGGAATGCTCGGATACTCTTCATACTCCGGATTCTTTATCGGAGCTCCGCGTCGACGTCGGGGTTCAAGCCGAGAAAGGACTCATAGCAACTACTTAGCGCAAAAATAAAAAATATTTTGCTTTCTTATATTACAATTTGCTACCAACGCACAATCCATAATAATAATAAATTTGTTTATTGTGGCAACTAGGCCCACTTGTTAATACTAATTAAACTTTCTTTAGTGTACTAAGCATTTTGCAAAATAATATAAAATATATGAATATTAAATTTAAAATATTCCCATTACTGTTTACCGCTAACTCATACTAAGCCGGCGGAAAAGCTTCTCGGCTCTATTTTGTCAAACATGATCAACCCACCACCTTCCCATGGCGCCACCAACCTTCCGGTTATATGGGCCGAATCGTGGGAGACCACGCCGCTCTGAGTGTTGGACTTGCGGCGTGGCTTTCTTCACTCCCTACAAATGTTATTCTTTGCCTGTCGCTATCGGCCCTTTCTCCCCATTCTGGGGCAAGACATTTACGCCACCGATGACTTCAGCGTCATTCCTCCTTCTATGCCATTTCTTGGCAAACTTCCTTAGCTCGCCGAAATTGAGAGCTGAGCTCACGAGCTCCCCCGAAATGGACTGGTCCCTCCTTCAAGTCTGGTCAAAAATGATCAGACCTTAATTAGCAGGTTACTAGAACATGAAACAAACACACACACGACAGCTAGTCCGGTGTGCTGACGTCATGCCGCAGCCCAGGCGTTTTACTCATATTTTGATTTTCAGAAACAGAAACAGCCTGTAGGGACCACAGTCGTGCGCCATTTTGTCAACTAAATAATCTTTCTACTTTTATACTCGTACTACTAAGTACTATCTTTATGACAAAATGTTTCCTTAATAGTTTTTAAAATGTGATGGCAGGCGATCGCGAAATTTTATTGAAACATCCTAGAAATATTGTATACAAACTACATGCATGAGCAACAACAATCTCCGGCTATCTCGGATGGCGGTCAGCGGCCGCCGAGTGCCTCTATTGTGGAACGAGTTTGTCGGTGAGAACATTATCATGTTTAAACATGAAAATTAAATTTTACTAAAATTTTATATCTATTAAGTAAATTCTGTTCAGTTTGGAAGTCCGTTTGTGTTCCACATTTCGTATACACTCCTTTGTACTCAGTAATAAGTGTAGATAACGCCCTCCGGTAGTTCAGCGAACTTATCAATTTTGCAAGATCGTAATACCTAATCGCAGCGCGGCGGCTCCGAGCTCTAGCAGCTGCGGGACGCTGGCGGCGCGGCCCACAGGCTGCCAGGATAAAAAATACCTTTACTCAAAAGACACTAAATATTTTGTTTGCAAAACGGTATTCGACTACGACCAACCTGTGAACAACCCGTGTCCACGTGTTCAACAGTTTGCGGGTAGGTTCGTGAGCCAAGCCGTCCAGCTGACGTGTTGAGGTAGGTGCAGCAAGTATACTTATGAAATATTTGTGAAATATTCTGACAGTCATACAATTGAGGCTAATGCAAAGAAATGTTTCTTTATTTATGACAATGTCCACTCATGTTTAGTGACGTAATATGGAATTAATCTGGTATAACACGACACAACCTTAGCCATACCAGTCACTGCCATACCTTATCGAAATATGCTGTAAATGTTTAGGGAACTCAGGACATAGATCAATGCGGTTAAAATTATGTTTGACCGCTGGGCGGGTTAACTTTTCGGAACCAGGAAATACGTTTTGGAAGCATCGTTCTCATCAACAAAATATTCAACTAGGAAATGAAACTTGTGCTAATGTTTGGCGAGGCGTTTGTTTCCATCTCTCTCAAATGCTGATGAAGAAGAACCGAGGATGAAGCACATCCATAATATAGAGCACATACATAGTCACTCTACTTTTTAAAGTTCTGGGATTGTATTCTAGAGGCAGGCAACACACTTTGCAAACTACAAGTGAAAGTTACCTGTCTTACCGTTTACGTACGGTACGGTACGGTTTAGTACGTCTTTGGTGGTGTCTCCACGGAAAATATTTCCTGCAAACTAGTAGGCCGATGTAGCAAAGGAGAATGTTCTGCGAGTAGGAATGTAGAAATACATGTAATTACGGCATGGTGGGGGCGTGTGCAAGCGCGGTGTGTTTATTAAAGCTTGGGCGCTGCTTCATTTACAGTGGGACAATTGATCATCGTTAAACAGACACTGTATGGGTGCCACATATTGTTTAAATTATCAAATGAAAGTGCCGCCGCCGCCGCCGCCGCCGCGCGGGGCCTCCTGGAGATAACAGCGCAGAGATGCGGGCGCGACACAAGTGAGTGTTATTGCAGTTATGATTTTGACAAAGAATTTGAAAATTTTGTAAGGAACTCTTCTTATATCTTCACTCAAACTAGGTACTCTGCGTATGTCCTTTTTGTTTTCGTATTTATAATAGCTACTTAAATTGTAGTGACCTATTGTCCGCTCCGTCGATCACCGATGCGGATCACCGATCTGAGCACTACGCGGCTTCAGCTATCAACCCGGGTGAGATCATCTCACAAACATTGCTCAATGCTATCTATCGCAGTTATTATTGGTACCTACGTAGGTGTACAACTGTGCAACCATGTACCTATAAGATTACTTCTATTAAACAAGCTTATGATTGTAATTACTTAACAGAAAACACGTCATTAGAAATATTGGCTATTTTGTAACACGAACAAAAAAATGTTTCGGTAAGTAATCGCAGCATCCCTGGTATAGCTAGCTCACCTGAACGCGCCGAAGGCCCGGGCAGCGCGCGGCATGCCGCCGCCGGCGCCTCTCCACCGGCTGATCTGCAGCACTGCCTTCACACTCTCACTTCACATTATCAACACAGCTTTGCCTAAACAATTCAAAATTTTCGCGCTCTTCGCTCAGATTTATCAAAACTTTGAAAGAGTTCAAAAAATTATTTAATTAGTCAAAAAACTTAAATCCAACTGGAGTCGAGGTAAGCTCTAACTATTTTTGAGAAATTGAGAAACGTCACCCCTGCGCGTAAAGTTTGCAGAGCGTGCGAGAGTTGGAGCGTCACAATTACCAACGTCCGCGTGGGGACAACGCGGCGGTTCGCGTGGAACTAAAGCTCCATTCGTCGGCTGCCGGGCCCGGCCCCCCGCTCCGCCCCGCACATGCTCTGCCCGCCACTGCCACCCACCACACACTGAATGGTCTCAAAGACAAGAAGATTGCCCGCCGCGGACCCTCGACCACGCTGTCCGTGGGACTGATCACGAACAATCTTCGTTTTCCTGTCTGCGACAATTGGGTACTTGTTTTATTATGATTGTACCTAAGGATATAAACCGATTCGCTTCACAGTATATGTCATGAGTTAAGAAAAGTTAAGCAAGTTAAGAAAATTGTTATTGGAAACTAAACTTTTCTTAGACGAGAGTAGAATTGCGTCCGTAATAAAACTCTAATAAATAAATAAAATGTTAACTCAAAGAAGATTGCATATCAATTTTATGAATGATGGGGGGCCAGAGAGTATGCTGTTTTATATGGGGATTCCAATGACAGCACGACTGAAGGCTTCCCTATAGATCGATTAAGAGAGCAGGGAGAATAATGATGTGCAGCAATCGTCACTTAATGTTCGTAATATTTTTATCGAGTTTTTGAGTATAATAAAATGTCTAAATCAAAAAAGCGTCTTACTTTGCCGCTGAATACGGTATCATTTCCTCTACGCGGCCCGCAATTAGACATGATTTACGGCCAAATGGAGTACCTACATGGCTTTAAAACTTTTGACCTCTGTATGCTCGGGTAAGGAATAATGTAGTATTGTTAATTTTAAAAAAAGCTCTTAGAGAAGAATTTTAGTCGCGTCGCAAGTTGAACTTTGCTTTTGCAAAATTTACTGGTTTCATTTTAATATTGTATATTTTATAAAATCGAGATCGATAAATGCATGGCTTCCGCCGTTTTCATGATCAAGAATAGTTATTTGTTCTGTTTGACTAATAAAATAAACGACGCGCAGTTTCATAATTTAAATTAAACTTGTAAGTTAACGCGATCGATGTGACCACTTATGTCGCACATTTTGCGATTTTAAAAGGTGATTCCTGTTGACCTAAAATTATGAAATTGGCAAGAAGTCTTGCAGCACATGTGTAGGAAAAAAATCTGAAAAATAAATGTAGTAAAAAACAAACAAAAGCGAATTTACTAAACTAAAACTAACTTTACAGTGGACCGTGTCTAGGGATCCAACTACAAAGTTAAGTTTGTTCTGTAACCTTGTTTTGTCTGGAACCCTGGGTGCGCGAGCCCCACTCGCACTTGGCTTTTGTTATTTTATACATCATTATTTCAATAAAAGGGAAAATTAGACATTCCAGTAACTGCAACCCCACAATGACCTACTGTATTCAGTGCGTAAAATTATTAACAAATATTGTTTATATGACATAGAATAAAATTATTACTAATATATGTATGTATATTTATAAATTAGATAAGTACTACTCCTACAGAACATATCTCGAATGCATTTGTAGCTTATGTGACTTAAGATACGTTGGAAAATATAGTATACAAGGAAATTAAGGTCGCTATAGTAGCGCTAAGAGGTGCTATGCTATGCTGAAAATAATAATTGGTTAGTAGCGCTCGTACAGGACATTAATTAATGATCCCCCTCATCCTCCCCCTATTTCAATTGATTCATTCATCAAAACGAGACATCGAGCCCAATTCAAACAGAATTCTACCACACATAAATACATTGTCTCTTGTCATATATTATTTATGCTGACTTGAAATTGCGATTTGCGCTCGACTAGTTTAGGGCACTAATTAATAAACACAGCGTAGGACAACACTTTGGCATGCTTTTAGCTTTCCTTGCGCGCGCGGTGAATGTCCTGCGACGCATCGACGGCACGCCTCGGCGCCAGCGCACATACTCGTGTTAATGTTATAATGACGACGACGACCAGAGAAGGTTTTGTCCAGGCTTGCACCGAGACATGGTCATATTCTGCGTAACTGAAATGTGTCGTTCCGATGAAGGCTGTACAGCATATCCATGCTACAGCCGGCAAGGTGGTTTTTAATGGGTAGGTGCCACTCTGGTGAGTCCCACATCACCCCGCAGAGCCGGTATGCCTGCGGTGGTATGCATGACGCATCTTCCACCTCCCTCCCGCGAGGGTGTTGCTTCAGCGGCAAATAAAAAAACCTCACCGTCGAACCTGTTGCAACGTCTGTGGCACAGCGTCGTAGGCCCTGACTCCTCAAACAAACGACGAGTTGGATCCCGATGCTATTTGGAGATGTCTATTATTAGTATGAATTGCCATACACTACTCCCCGTTTTTGATTTTCAAACCTTAAAAAGGTAAAGCTTTGGAAATGTATATTAAGTTGTATAAAGGTGAATATTTTCTTTAGAAAGCTACGGAGCTAAAACCTTTGATATCACTTTCCTGAAATAGGCTAAATAAACAAGTGTCAGCTGCAATAAATGAACTGAGTTCTAGTACAAAATCAATCCAAACCTAATTATAATTATTTACTTTAAAAGATAAAATAATACAAACTTAAACTTAAAAAACTTTAACAAAATCACATGTAAATTATGTTTATAAGAGTACTTTATAAGAGTAAAGTATGTTTATAACAGAGGAAAATGGCTTTATATTCTGGCGAATCTTCCAGCAAAACCCCCGCGCCAAGCATTGGCGCCTGCTCGTACATCGTAGCACCACCGCGGCGCCGCCGTCTGCAGGCCTCGTGTTTCCAGGATGGTGTTGCCGACCGGCACAAGTGATTTGCAATTTTTTGAAATTTTTAAAAGTAAGTATCTCATATTTTTTTATACTTTAGTTTATTAGTGAATTCAATCGCGTACAAATCAGATTATTCTGGAAAAATCACTCGGCTTATATTATCACTCACTTCTAGATATAATTTTGAATAAAAACGAATGGCCGATGATGGCTGTCAAGCGTCGTGTCAGGTTACCGTATTTTATATGGAGGGGATAACTGTAGTAGTTGTTCAGCGATTTCATTCAAATACGGAACAACTACACAGTTTTAATAATTGCATGGCGGTATGTCTTGGCTCAGAGAAAGTAGGTTCATATTTAGGACGATTTAATTTTCACATGCTACGACTTCAGTGTAAAGGGCTAATGTTTCAATCGCTAAGCAACTGGTTTTTGAAAATAACAAGACAATTTCTATTCATTCAATTTTCAAACCATACAAAAGTCATTGAAAATAACCACGATTCACAATAATTAATTGACCAAATCGATAATTATAAAGCAAGGATTCTAAGCAAAGCCAAATTATTTGAATACGTCATCAAATTATTGAATCACCACAAGTAATATATCGTTCATCGTTCTAGAATATCGTGGTTACTTCAACTATTATTTAAGGAGTTAACGGATTCTTACTATGATTTTGATTTTTACTATCGAGTTAGCGATATTCCGTCGCCACCGCGAGCGCTCGATCGCGGACACGCTGGTAGTTGGCGGCGATGACAGGCAGCGGCACACGGTGACACTGAGGTACAGACGATTACTGAGGTACATACATTGGAAACTCGATAATAAAATCACAAATTTGATAAGAATCCCGTTTATTCCTGTAAATAATATTATCTAACATTCTGTTTACCTAGTCAGCGGCAACCACAGGAGAACTTTATTTGCAAAGCGAAAATAATAAACATATTAATTTTTTTAAATAAGCTTGCCAGAAAACTTTAGTGATGAAATAGTCTCGAATAAAAATAGTTGTCCTCGACAGGCGCGCCGGCCCTGGTCTTGCAAGTAGCTGCATTAACCACGGCGCGCACGTGGGTCTGGCTGCCATGCCCGCGATTACAACTAATTCATTTACAATTTATGATCGTAATAACACAAGCCGACATTATAATTTGTACATAGTGAGTGAGTGGCTGCCTATACATAATGAGGTATCAACGAATGTTAACTACGATACAAAGTACGTTTAGACACATTAAGTTTTTATTTTATCGTTTAGTTGTTTTACTTCACGGCGTAAAACGCGTTAAATGAGTTTTGGGAATGATTGAATCACTTATGTTACCTCCGTGTTCCAACGGTCCCAAGGTCACGCACGACCCACATCTTTCCGATGCAGAAACAAACAATAAAATCGCTGGTTTTCAGTAATAACGCTTTATCATTTCAATTTAAAAACATAAAATTCACTGGTAATGAGATATGAGTACAAACAGTTTTCTTAACCATAATCGTGGCTGGTGCACTTTGCAACGTGTACATTTTTATTAAAAAAGAGGTATCTGTGTTGTCACAAGATTTAATGTCATTTGGCCATTTGTAGAACAACGACTAGTATTGTCTCCTTGTTTCCATAATTAGTTCTAGGTTTGACTACTTTAAGTTTGTGGTTATTCCGGACTCGTTGTGAACTGACGTTTATGTCGAATTTGATGACGCCAAGGCTTGAATTTACCTTTCTAATTATCATGCTCGTGTCAAGATAAATTTCAATTTTTTTAAAGTTATTTCTGTGTTTAATGAGGTAGTAAGGCCAGTTTTCTATTAAATATTCCAAATGTGATTTTACTAGCGAGATACACACAATTGGTTTTACTTTCTAGAAATACTATGTGCTATTGTCCGAAGTGCACCCAGCTCAGACATCATGTACGACTCCACGTGCTCAATGTGCGGTCCCATGGCATTGTATCATCAATTGTTGTATAATCAACAGGCTTCAGTTATTTGCTGATGAGATCGCTTTTTTTTATTTATTGATTGTTTAATAAGTTGAAACTCAGAAATCCATTCAATTCATTAATTGATAGGTTTTAATAGATATAATAACTTTTCATTGATTAACGAATTGTCAGTTATCTATTTAGTCGCGTGGAATAGTAAATGTACTCATAAATAGCTCTGTGCAGAAGAAGTGTGCTGAGGACGCGCGGCGGCTTGTTATTTTTAGTGGCTGCGTGACATTGTCAGCACGCCGCGCCGCCGCCGCTCCTCTCACAGCGTCAGCCGTCACATGATTTTGATTACTAGACTGTTGTATTACAATATTCCCTTATAATATTTCCTTTATATATCTACTTTTACCAGAAAACAGTAAAAATCGTTCGTTAGGCTTTCAGTCCATTTTTGTCTGAATATCAGTGTCGCCTCTCCCGCATATTGATACAAATAACGAATTTCCACCATATATAAAATTTTTCAACTATTCGGCATGGTTGCGCAAATAAAGGCCAAAGTACTCAACGTCACAAAGTACTGTATCAATCGCGGAATAAAGAACTACCTATAAGTGAAAGAGGCAACAAGCTTCATTAGTACCGGAACCAGCCGCGCCAGAAACTCTCAAACCATCTAGCGAAAATAATGCAAAACTTATGCAAATTTTTAAAAAAAATTTTATTCGCCACAAGATTGAATTAGGTACTCGCACGCTTTTGTGATACTTATGATAAGGATGAAAAGACAAATATATTTGTCTTCACACAACTTATCAGTGTCAAATAATGCACAGAATTTTTAAGAATCACTAAAGACTGGTTGGGATGATAAGAAGAAAGTAAACCTCGATATTACCTATACAGTACTGTAATTTTGCAGATAATGAGTTTTATTTTTAAATATGCTTTACTTAAACATGTTTTCGTTTCTTTTCTTGGGTAAAATAAGAAAGTATAACCAGAATACTTGATTAATTATGATTGCAAAATCTCACCAGAAACAGCAATGTTTATTTGACAATTCGCATGTATAAAGATGTCATCGTGCCTGCCATGGGCCCACGAATCACCATACAACGCGCATGCGCAAGCCTTAACCGGGTATAGCGTTGCCAGGCGTCCGGATATAGCCGGACATAGGCAGCCTTTTTGATTGCGTGTCCGGCAAAAAAAAACAGTGCCCAGCTTGTCCGGCTTTTGTTAGGCTTTTTAAATTTCGGAAACGAACGAACACGGAGCGTGGCCGAGCGCAGGCGACGAGAGACGACCCCCTGCGCTCTGTGAAAAAGCTTGATTTTACATAAAAAAATTGTCGTACCTATTAATACTGAGACAAAATCCTCAATATACATTATTGTCCGGGTGTCCGGCCTTTCTACCCAAATGTCCGGCAAAACTGGCTAGTCTGTCCGGCTATTAAGTTTGGCGACCTGGTAGGTTTTTGTGCTCAATTTCTTTCTTAATGCAAGTTTTTAAAATTTTTTCCGTTGGTTAGAGGGGTGATGTTTGGTCGCCATTATTACAATTGATCTGATCGACTCGCCCCGTGAACGCTGGAGAGGTTTTATTGACTCTACCAGCTCTATCTGTTTTAAAACGGTGTGTTGTGATACGGTGAATAGGTACTGACTTGGGGCTAAATCTAAAAATCTTGGTTCCGGTTTCCCTATCTATTACGGTTATGGAAGTTCCCGACCAGCTTCCGATCGTAACCCTGCTCGTTATGATGTTGTATATTCGTTTACTATTCATCGTCCGGTTTCGTTGTTTATGTCCAATACAGACAGAGGAGCAAAGCGTTGCTGTGCGTAAGCCACCGATGAGCGGGACAATTCGTCCCACCATTTCCGGATCGGGCATGAAGGGCTGAACGCATTATGTAGTACGTCTAAGGTTAGGTTAGGTTAGGTTAGGTGTTTTTTTTTTTTTTTTTTTTTTAAATATTCCATCCTCCGATATTAATTTTTCGGAGTCCTTGACGATTTTTATACATATATTGAAAAGAAAAAGAAATTTAAGGAAAGGACAATTTTTATATGTTAGTAATTAATACATTATTTTTCAGAGATACTTCATTTAATTCTTGTTAAACGAACTCTCTAAACATATTGATTTCATTTATAATATTAAACCATTTAGTGCAAATTATATTCACATTAACTCAATTAAATGATACTTTGTTGCAGACGATTCGATATTTAATTTAATAAATGCCGATCTACGCAACAAGAATAAATATTACAAATAAAAATAATAATAAATAATAATTAATGATAGTTAATAATAATTCATTATTTAGACCACATAAATATTTAAGAAAATTGGTTCAAGCTTAAGATCTAACAGACAATAAATAACGGCAATTTCTTACATTAATAATTTATGCTTTTTATTAACAGATAAAATTCATCTCATTTGGACCAAACAACATTTTGTGCTAACGCCAACACTATTCATATATAAACTATAACACTGACAAGACCAAATAAACAACAATAAAATAAAGACAGTTTCAATAATTCATTTATAGAGTTGTTAACAATTCAAATTTCATAAATTTCATTCAATACGGGAACGACAAATACTCCACATTTACTGAACCAACAATAAAATCATTTATAAAGTTGTAAAATTAACTATAATATAAATTCAGACAGTATTTAAATAAATGTAAAATTTTAATTTAAATAAATAAATAAATAATCTAACAATACATTCATAGAGCAAACTATAAAATTAATATATTAATAAATTACATGGTTTCCAACAAAGGAGTAAATAACATGTTTGATGATAGACCTTACTGAATTAATCTTTATTGGACTTTGGCCCCATTCAGCCTTGCCACACCACGCATTACCTCATGGCAGTAAGTTATAAAAAGAGATCTTTCAGAACTCCTGCCTGCCATCAGGGAGCTCCAAAGTGTAGTAGACAGTTTTTGTCCGATCTTGAACTCGAGCTTCAACCTGTGGTATTCGAATATTGGGCAACAGTTCAGGACGTGGGCCACCGTTTGATCGGCACCATCTGTACCACACTGACAGCTGGGATCACTCGAGAGCTTAAATCGGTGCAGGTAATGCGCGAATCCTCCATGGCCACTCCACAGCTGCGTTAACCAGTAATTTACGCCAGCTTTCCTAATAATCTGATACGCTTGGCGAATGTCAGGGAAGAATAATTTAGTTACATTCCCCTGACAAGAATTTTGGTATTCGTCCTGCCAAGCGTCAAGGGTCCGTTGGCGTCTAACGCATTTGGCGTATGAAAGGGGGAACCTGTCATAGTCAGGTGCAGTTTTCTTCCGCAAAGCAGCGTCTTTGGCAAGCTCATCCGCGCGCTCATTGCCTGGAATGCCGACATGAGCACGTACCCACCACAACTTTACGCAAACTCCAGCATCATGCGCACTGTGAAGATCCCCCCTAATATCATAAACCAATGGGTTTGTGGAGCGTGGATTTATTAAAGCATCCAGGGAGGAGCGAGAAAACGCTAGCCTTACTGCTTGTCGAAGTGCAAGGAGTTCCGACTGATATACGGTACAGAAGTCCTCGAGTCGGAACTTTTTGCTCAGCACTTCGACTCCATGTTGCCAGCAGGTTATTGCGCAGCCCACTTTACCGTCAATTTTACTGCCATCAGTGTAAATGCTGACGGGAGCAGACGGTCGCTCGCCGAGTGGGTCGTCGAGGCGATCGAGCACAGTATACCGCACCTCACCTCGTAGTGCTGGATGTGGAAGCATACAGAACGACGTCTTTTCTTCTAGCCTACGTCCCCCAGCCTCAGGGAGGGGCTTACCGCGCTTTATTGTATATAGCTCAGCCACCTCACGCACTCTTTGCTCGATCGGTATCAGCCTCGCAATTACCACCGCAGATGTAAATGAAACGGTGCGGTAGGCTTTGCAGATCATAATTGCAAATGAACGCTGCATTGACCTCAGCTTGGCTACCTTGCATCCAGCTGACATGCTGGGGGCCCAGGCACTGGCCGCATAAAGTATGATTGGCTCAATGGCTCCGATGTACATCTGTCTGACTATTTCGGGACTTAAGCCCCACGAAGCTTTTGCGGTTTTAGCCAGACCTCTGTACACCAGAGTAGCCTTTCGACAGGTCTGCTCAACGTGGTGCCTGAAGGTCAGGCCACGGTCAATGGTCAATCCCAGGATCTTAACTTTGTCCGTAGGTGGTAATACAACTCCATGCATTGTGAGATGGGGAACAGAATAATTTAGCTTCCGCGTCAGCAGCATGAAGTCGGTTTTTTGCGCAGAGAATTTTAGTTTATGTTCTGCTCCCCACTCCGCCACTTTGTTCAAAACTGGGTTAACCATCTGCTCAATCTGTCGAGCTGTGTTGGCAGAAGCCACGAGCACCACATCATCGGCAAAAGCCTGGACATGAACTGGACCCCCTTCTAGCAGATCCAGAAGCGAATCAATGATAAGATTCCACATGAGGGGCCCACTAACGCTACCCTGCACGCATCCTCGCGTCGTCCTCTTTTTTATTATTATCCCGGAGAAATTCATTTCTATAACCCTGTCCTGCAGGTGGCTCCTCACAAGGCCATAGACATCTGAAGGGCAACCCTTGCGTCGCATTTGGTGTAATATAAACGGCCACCATGCGTGGTCAAAAGCGCCCTCTATATCTAATGAAATGAGAGCGACAAGTCTTCGCTTCTCATATCGCTCCCGATAGAGCAGTTGAACAAGGTCATAGAGGGCGTCTTCAGTGCCACGCTGTGGCATAAAACCGTACTGCCTAGTATTAAGGTGTCCTCCAGCCTCTAGGTGCCACATAAGGCGGTTGTTGCAGATTTTTTCCAGGATCTTTCCCATTATGGGTAGTAGGCCTATGGGCCGATAGGATTTGGGCCGATCGTACCTCTCTTTACCAGGCTTGGGTACTATGCAAATCCTTGCGGCCTTCCACCTCGTGGGAAAGAGTCCTATCTCGAGACACCTATTAAAGATTGCAAGGAATACCTGACCTTTGGAGGCAATTGCTGCACGACAGATATCTGCGGTCATACCATCCATTCCTGGCGCCTTTTTAACATCAAAGGTTGCGGCCACATCCAAAAGTTCCTCCATGGTGATGGGAGGACCCGGCGCCGACAAACCAGACAGATTCGTCGATGCCATGTAGCTTTCGCGCAGTTCAGCTTGTAGCTCCGAATCTGAGTCTGGGGTGTCATCAGGGAACAGTGTTTGTGCCAGAAGCATGGCCGATTCTTGCGGCGTTAACGTGTTCCCATCCGATGTACTCAGCGACACCTCTTTAAGAGACGTCGTTTGATTGCGCCTAATGACCCTCCAGGCACCATCCCACACATTGTCATGTAACATAACCGTGCAGAAGTTTTTCCAACTGGCAATACGAGTCTCCTGTATGGTTCAAGGTATTCATCGATTGCCAACTGTTTACGAGCAGAGTTAGCACCCTTAATGCGGCGACGCCGCCTCGCTACCTCACTCTTCAATTCCGATAGTTGCTTTGTCCACCAGGGGTTCAGTCTCTTTGATCGTGGTTTATTTATGGGAATAATCTCATCGCACACCTGCTCAACCACACTCATGAGTCGCTCTATGTACGCGTCCAGTTCAGCAGCATCCATTTGGGATAAACCTTGAACAGATATTTGCAAACTATCAATTTTTGCACTGAGGGTAATTTTAAAAAGGGACCAGTCAGCCTTCCTGGTATTGTATTTTCTTGTTGAAGAGTCCGGTCGCAATCCTACAGTGCCATTTAGATCAAGCTGGAAGGTGATTGGATTGTGGTCTGATAGTTGAACCAGAGTTCGATCCACCCTCCAATCGATCACTCCAGTAATTAAGGCATCCGACACCAACGTTACATCAACCCTACTCCTGAAGTGACGGCCTCCTCGATACACCTCAAAGGTAGGGGCCTTCGTTAGCAACATGAAGCCCCATTGACGACGCAAAGGCCATGAGAGTTTCACCTCTTGCATCGTCCACTGAACTACCCCACCATGCACTCTTCGCGTTAACGTCACCACCAATGACTATCTGATCAGTTGGGTAACGACGGATTACGTCACTAAGTGCATCAAGGTAGGGTTCCAAAGGTTCAGTGCCTTCATAGTATACCGATACCAGGAGAAGATCATTTCTACCAGGGCGAGCTATACGAACGACCACCATGTTTTCCGTGACAACTTGCGAGTCAACTTTGAGGTCCAAATTTCTGTTTAGGATAACAATCGCAGCTTTGACATTCTTCGTCCTTCGAGAAATATTTTGGACAATTCGGAGACTGTTCCGGCTCAACATTTCTCCTTTACCTCCAACATAGGGCTCCTGCAATAAGAGAATGTCGAACTTACGCTGAACAGCTACACCAAACAATTCATCTGTTGCGTTTTGGCATCTCTGAAGATTGCTCTGCATGATTGACAAGGACGCGGAATCTCTGCGGCTATTGGCCCCATTGGGGACCTCAGCAATACGAGATAGTGGCTCTTGCTATAGCATCCCATTTTCTGCGTACAGGGCAGTCGTCACTGAATGCATGGTGGTTGTGTTTGTCAGTTCCAGATTTCTGGCAGTTAAAGATGGATGGAGGGGTCTCCGCCGCTTTGCGCACTGGGCAATCACGCATGGCATGTCCCTTCTGGGTGCAGAACGCACACATACCCGCTTCGGGGACGTCTGCCCGACAAATGGACCTGCCATGCGCAAAGCCCAAGCTCCGGCTACATTGTAGTAATGGGGAGCGCTCCTGCAGCCTGCAGCGCTGCAATCCAATATAAACCCTCCTCGCCTCAATCATGCGTCGCCAAAGCACAGGAGTCACCTCCAGGACCACGTGGCACTGCAAAGCATTCCTAGCTCGAAGGCGGTACCGCACCTTCGCCCACTCCTTGTCGAGGCCCTCAAACAACCTGGGATTCTGTGTTTTTAGGGATTCAAGGAGTTCCCCGTCCGTGACAGAAGCCATTACATCCCACATGATGCTTCTTGGATATCTCTTTACAGCGTCTTCGACAAGAAGCCCTCCAGATCCTCCTATTGCTCGCTCGACCTTTTGAGCTTCGTCTTTAGTAGGGCAGCTCAGGATGACTTTCTGGTTTTTGGCCTTCCTGAGTCGAAAGCCTCCCTCTCCCGCAGTCCCATGAGCCTTCGTTGGCGGGTTCGGGGGAACCCGCCTCCGGTCCAGGGCTCGAGATGGCGCGTGCGCTTCCTGCGCACCATCTCATGAGGGACGACTAGAGAGGGACCCCTCCCTCTCGGCACGTCGCCGGCGCTGCACAGAGCGCCGGCCAACGCTGTCGGGCCGCGAACGAATGCGCGAGCTCCTCGTGACCCGACTCCGTGCGTCCAGACGGAAGCCGCAGGTTTTTAGTCGGTAAGAGTCCGGCATAACCCGACCTCGGCCCCCGCTGGGGTAGGGTATCCATGAGGATTTACCTGCGATAAAAAAAAAAAAAAAAAAAAAGGTTAGGTTAGGTTCCCCCCCGAATTGGAATGTGCCTTGTCGTGGCGGGGGGGCTCAGTAACCCGTTGCAATCCAGCAACGGGCGAAGCCAAAACATTCCTCTGGTTGGGGCGCGCTGCGTCTGTCCCGTATCGGGCGGCAGTCGTGCTTCGTCGGTGCCCTGTGTCTGACCCATAGTGGGCGGCAGGGTGCCCTTTGGTGGTTGGGGTGGGCTGCGTCTGTCCCGTATCGGGCGGCAGTCTGCTTCGTCGGTGCCCTGTGTCTGACCCATAGTGGGCGGCAGGGTATCCTTCGGTGGTTGGGGTGCGACTTGTATGTCCCCAATGGGATGGCAGTCGTGCTTCGTCGGTGCCCTGCGTCTGACCCATAATGGGCGGCGGGGTACCTTTTGGTGGTTGGGGTGCGCTGCGTCTGTCCCGTATCGGGCGGCAGTTGCGCCTCGTCGGTTCCCTGCGTCTGACCCAGAATGGGCGGCAGGGATACCTCGCTGGGGGGTTTGGGGTGCACTGTGTCTGTCCGGCAGCCGGCGGCAGTGACACCTGACAGGGGAGCCCAACCCCTGAAAAAATGGGCCGACGATGTGGAGTCATCGGTGAAGATTGGTATGGATCAAAGCGATTGTGAATGTGGTCCCCAGGTGGGTACGTCGGCAGATGCCGGGAAATCCCACCCCTCCACCTCGGTGGAGGGCCGCCCCTCGTACTCTGGGGGGGGCAACAACCGCTTCGTGGGCCAGCAGACCGCTGGCTCTCGTAAACACAACATGGCACTCGAAACAAGGACACTGAATAAAGCCGACCCTGAACCCGGTCGTAAAATGGGTTCGCAGGAGGAAGACGCTCGTTCTGAAGAGTCGAGCTCAGCAATGAGTGTTGGGGAGTCTCTGGTTGGAGAGGCTCGAGGGCGGCTCTGGCAGCGGAAACGCAGCCGTTCCGCCAGGGGAGTGACCTCTGATGAGGATAGTGGCTCCGCTTCGGAGTCTGTAAATACTCCGAAGGTTTCCACCGCACGCCGAGGCAGAGGCCGACCGCCCACGACTGGGCAATACGTCGGCCTCGCCAAAGCCAAGGCAGAATTGGTGGCAGCTCAACGCGCGGAGATGGAGCTCCGCGCTGAGCAGGAAGTGGAGGAGGCGGCTCGCAAAATCCGCACGGCTAGAGCCAAACCCGGCTCGCCGGAGATTGCGAGTACCGCGGTGAATGAGACCTCGGCGACGGACTTGGAAGCTCGAGTGATGAGCTCCGTCGAGGTCATCACCCAAGTGGCGAGCACCTCGAAGAACCTTAAGGGGACGTATGTTAAGGCTCTTCGAGATGCTGCCTCCTCCATTAAGGAGCTGGTAGGTGAGCTCCACCAGCGCACCGCGTCGGAGGAGCTGACCCGTCTGCGGCTGGCCAATGACCGCTATAAGGCGGACAATGACCAGCTGCGAACGGAGTTGGCGGAGCTACGCCGCGAGTTGGCCGCATTACGGGCCGACATGCGGCGTGCCCCAGACAGGGTGGCAGAGGAGCTGCCACCTGTCAGTGTCGGGAGGTCGTGCCCAACGGCGACCCCATCCTCCGACAAGGCGCAGGAGTTGGAGCGGAGCATCTTGCTCAGTGTTGGCAAGATGCTCGATGCTCGGTTTGAGGGCCTGCAGCAGAGGCTGCTCCCCGAACCGCGCCTCCGTCCACCGCTGGCTGCCGACAAAGCGAAGGCTGCCCCCCAGCCTAAGCCTGTGGCACCAACGGTCCCGACGTCCCAGGGCAGGTCTGGCCCTGGCCCATCCCCGAAGTCCCAAAAGGGAAAGACGGGAAAGGCCAAAGCCAAACCACCTGCCCTAGCCCCACCCCAACGGGAGCCCCGGCCACTGCCGCCGGCTCCTGCGTCCATGGACGAGGGGTGGAATGTGGTGGCGAGACGGCGTCCAAAGGCGGCACCAAAGAGTGCTGCCCTGCCGTCTCAACCACGGAGGGCCCAATGTGCGGTGCCTGACTCCCAGCAGGCTCCGCAGAAGAAGGGACGGAGGCGCAAACCACGTGCTCCCCGGTCCCTGGCTGTGGTTCTCAAACTGCAGCCAGAGGCGTTGAAGAAGGGCGTCACCTACGCCGCAGCTCTATCCGAGGCCAAGAAGAAGGTCGATCTTCAAAGCCTCGGAATAGAGTCCGTGAAGTTCAGGGTGTCCGCCACCGGGGCCAGGGTCCTGGAGGTGCCTGGTTCAACCAGCACTGATAAGGCGGACGCACTCGCGGACAAGCTGTGTGCCGCCCTTGGGGAGGACGTGGTCGTGTCCAGGCCCATCAAATGCGCGGAGCTGCGAGTGTCCGGTCTGGACGATGCAGTCTCCGCTGCAGATGTCGCGGCGGTCGTAGCCAGGATCGGCGGATGCACAATTGCATCCGTCAAGACTGGTGAAATCCGTCGAGACAATTCGGGCCTGGACACGCTCTGGCTGAGCTGCCCGGTGGCTGCCGCCAACAAGGTGGCTGATGGCAGGCGACTGCTAGTCGGTTGGGTGTCGGCGAAGGTCTCGCTCCTCGAAGCGAGACCTCTGCGCTGCTTCCGGTGCCTTCAACTCGGGCACGTCCGGGAGCAGTGCAGCAGTCCGGTTGATCGCAGCAGTAATTGCTACCGCTGCGGAAAGCCGGGCCACGTCGCCCGCGATTGCAGCGCCGCCGCTGCACACTGCACTGTGTGCGCGGCAGCCTAGAAGCCGGCCGATCACAGGCTGGGGGGCAAATCGTGCCATGCCCCTCGGCCTAAAAGGCGGCTACCACCACCGACTGCATCCTCAACGCAGTCGGCCAGCGGCAGCTCAGCTGGAGTGTCCGGGGACGGACTTGTGGCCATGGAATCCTAGTAATGGACCACAAGCTCCGATTCCTCCAGGCGAATATCGAACACTCCGCCAGAGCTCAGGACCTCCTGTTCCAGAGCTTCGCGGAGTGGTCGATAGACGTGGCCGTGATCTGCGAGCCGTACTATGTCCCCCCCGGTGAGAACTGGGTTCGGGACAATGACGGCTCCGTCGCGATCGTCCGATGGGGCGCGGCGAACTCCCCACCCTTCGAAAAGGTAGCGAAGGGTCCGGGATACGTCGCTGTGTGGTTTGAGGATTTTGTAGTCGTCGGTGGCTACTTTTCCCCGAACCGCACACTCGCCGAGTTCGAGATTTATCTCGGACGGGTGGGCGCCTTAATCGGCCAATGCCACCCTCGCCAAGTGCTCCTCGCTGGCGACTTCAATGCCTGGAATACGGCTTGGGGTTCCGTCAGAACGGATGTATTTGGCGAGGCACTGGAGGAGTTTGCCCTCGGACAAGGGTTGGCCCTTCTCAACCGGGGATCGATGAGCACGTGCGTGCGACCCCAGGGCGAGTCGATCGTGGACATCACGTTCGCGAGTCCCGCCCTGGCGCGCCGTGTTCGGGACTGGGGAGTGGTGGATACGGCGGTGTTGTGTGATCACCGATACATTCGGTTCGATCTCGCAGCCGTATCCCCGTCAGATCCAGCCGGTCCCTTCCGGCCCCCGGTTGACGACGGCCCGAGGTGGCAGTTGAGGCACCTCGACAGGGACCTCGCGAAGGAAGCTGCAATTGTGCAATCGTGGGTGTCCGCGCCTGTGGGCCCCGTGGTGGTGGAGGACGAGGCGGAATGGTTGCGGGGCGCGTTGTCGCAGGTTTGCGACGCGTCAATGCCCCGAGCCAGGCGTCGTCCCCCGAAGCCCCAGGTGTACTGGTGGTCCGCCGAGCTCACGAATTTGCGTGCAGCTTGTGTGGTCGCACGACGCCAGTACACCAATTACAGGCGGCGGCGGATGCGGGAGGAGGATGTGATTGCACTCCTGCATGCTTCCTTCAAGGAGTCCCGGCGGCAGCTGAAGGCAGCGATCGGCAGGGCTAAGGCTCTTGCGAGGGAGGAGTTGCTGGGGACGTTGAACCGCGACCCGTGGGGGAGGCCGTACAGGTTGGCGATGTGCAAACTTCGCCCCTGGGCGCCCCCACTCACGCGAAGTCTCCAGCCGCAAATCCTGGACAGAGTCGTTGCGGCCCTGTTTCCGCGGACGGGGGACCATCCCAGTCCCCCCATGATGCCTTCGGTTGCCGCGGAGCCCGGCCCGGATGTGGCGCCGTCAGTGACCCCGGGAGAGCTGGGAGCTGCGGTGTTGCGGCTGCGAGCCAAAAACACCGCCCCCGGTCCTGACGGCGTACCCGGCCGGGTGTTGGTCTTGGCCATGGATGCCCTCGAGCCTCGTCTGAGGAGACTCTTCGACGCCTGTCTGGCCCTAGGCCAGGTTCCACAGCGGTGGAAGACAGGTCGTCTCGTTCTCCTCAGAAAGGAAGGGCGTCCGGCGGAATCCCCATCTGCGTACCGCCCGATAGTGATGCTCGACGAGGACGCCAAACTCTTTGAGAGAGTTGTGGCCGCCCGGATCGTCGAGCACCTAGAGGATGTCGGACCGGATCTGGCAGACTGCCAGTTTGGATTCCGCAGGGGTAGGTCTGCCGTAGACGCGATTCAGCGGGTTAAGTCCTTGGCGCAGGACGCGATCGCCCGGGGTGAGGTCGTGTTGGCGGTGTCTCTGGACATCGCCAACGCATTTAACTCCCTCCCCTGGAGCTGCATCAGGGAGGGGCTCCGATTCCACGGAGTTCCTCCGTACCTGCGCCGGGTCGTCGGGGACTACCTGTCTGGGCGTGCGGTGGAATACCCCGGTCGAGACCGGTGGTGTCGGCGGGAGATGTCGTGCGGCGTTCCTCAGGGGTCGGTACTAGGCCCACTCCTCTGGAACATCGGCTACGACTGGGTGCTGCGAGGAGCCACAGTGCCGGGTGTCGGCGTAGTCTGTTACGCGGACGACACCTTGGTCACTGCCCGAGGCAAAAGCCACAGGGATGCTTCCTTGCGCGCCACCGCCGGCGCGGCATTCGTGGTGGGCCGCATACGACGATTGGGTTTGCGGGTGGCGCTCGAAAAGTCCGAGGCCGTGGTTTTCCATGGCCCGCGGAACGCGCCGCCCCGGGGTGCCCATATCGTCGTATCCGGAGTCCGCATCGACGTGAGGCCGTCGATGCGCTATCTGGGACTCGTCCTGGATAGCCGGTGGAACTTCGGCCCCCACTTCGAGTGCCTTGAGCCTCGGCTGCTGAGGGCGGCTGCGGCCCTGGGAAGGCTGCTGCCGAATCTCGGCGGACCTGAGACGTCGTGTCGGCGTCTCTACGCGGGAATCGTGAGATCGATGGCCCTGTATGGTGCCCCTGTGTGGGCCGGCAGCGCCCTGAGTCGCAGCAATATCGCCCGCTTGACGCGAGTCCAGCGGGTGATGGCGATCAGGGTGGTACGGGGTTATCGCACGATCTCGGGTGAGGCATCTTGCGTGCTGGCGGGTACTATTCCCTGGGACCTGGAAGCGAGAGCCCTCGCGTCGCTCTACGAGTGGCGCGTGGAGGCGCTCCGGGCCAGGGGTCACCCGCCTGCACTGCAGGAACAGGAGGGGCACAGAGCTGAGCTGCGCCAACGGGCTACCGAAGCGTGGGAGTCCAGGCTGGCGCTTTCGAGCGCCGGACTCTGGACTATCGAGGCAATTCGTCCGGTCTTCCAGCAGTGGTTGGGTAGGCGACACGGTTTCCTGACCTACCGTCTGACTCAGGTGCTCTCGGGACATGGTTGTTTCGGGAGTTACCTGTTTCGGATCGGTCGGGAACCGAATGCCAGGTGCCACCACTGCGACGATTGCCTCGACGAGACGGCCCAGCACACGCTGGAGGTGTGCCCGGCGTGGGATGCGGAGCGCAGCGCGCTCGGCTCTGTATTGGGTGCCGACATCTCGCTCCCGACCGTGGTTCGCGCTATGGTCGAGAGTGAGAGATCGTGGCAGGCGGTGCGATCCTTCTGCGAGGCCGTAATGCTCGCGAAGGAGGCGGCGGAGAGGGCGAGGGAAGATGATGCATCCTCCCTTCCGCTTCGTCGCCGTCGCAGGGGACGCCGGAGGGCGGCTTTCGTTGCCGAAAGCCTCCCTCTCCCGCAGTCCCATGAGCCTTCGTTGGCGGGTTCGGGGGAATCCGCCTCCGGTCCAGGGCTCGAGATGGCGCGTGCGCTTCCTGCGCACCATCTCATGAGGGACGACTAGAGAGGGACCCCTCCCTCTCGGGACGTCGCCGGCGCTGCACAGAGCGCCGGCCAACGCTGTCGGGCCGCGAACGAATGCGCAAGCTCCTCGTGACCCGACTCCGTGCGTCCAGACGGAAGCCGCAGGTTTTTAGTCGGTAAGAGTCCGGCATAACCCGACCTCGGCCCCCGCTGGGGTAGGGTATCCATGAGGATTTTCCTGCGTTAAAAAAAAAAAAAAAAAGGTTAGGTTAGGTTAGGTTAGGTTAGGTTAGGTTAGGTTAGGTTAGGTTAGGTTAGGTTAGGTTAGGTTAGGTTAGGTTAGGTTCCCCCCCGAATTGGAATGTGCCTTGTCGTGGCGGGGGGGCTCAGTAACCCGTTGCAATCCAGCAACGGGCGAAGCTAAAACATTCCTCTGGTTGGGGCGCGCTGCGTCTGTCCCGTATCGGGCGGCAGTCGTGCTTCGTCGGTGCCCTGTGTCTGACCCATAGTGGGCGGCAGGGTGCCCTTTGGTGGTTGGGGTGGGCTGCGTCTGTCCCGTATCGGGCGGCAGTCTGCTTCGTCGGTGCCCTGTGTCTGACCCATAGTGGGCGGCAGGGTATCCTTCGGTGGTTGGGGTGCGACTTGTATGTCCCCAATGGGATGGCAGTCGTGCTTCGTCGGTGCCCTGCGTCTGACCCATAATGGGCGGCGGGGTACCTTTTGGTGGTTGGGGTGCGCTGCGTCTGTCCCGTATCGGGCGGCAGTTGCGCCTCGTCGGTTCCCTGCGTCTGACCCAGAATGGGCGGCAGGGATACCTCGCTGGGGGGTTTGGGGTGCACTGTGTCTGTCCGGCAGCCGGCGGCAGTGACACCTGACAGGGGAGCCCAACCCCTGAAAAAATGGGCCGACGATGTGGAGTCATCGGTGAAGATTGGTATGGATCAAAGCGATTGTGAATGTGGTCCCCAGGTGGGTACGTCGGCAGATGCCGGGAAATCCCACCCCTCCACCTCGGTGGAGGGCCGCCCCTCGTACTCTGGGGGGGGCAACAACCGCTTCGTGGGCCAGCAGACCGCTGGCTCTCGTAAACACAACATGGCACTCGAAACAAGGACACTGAATAAAGCCGACCCTGAACCCGGTCGTAAAATGGGTTCGCAGGAGGAAGACGCTCGTTCTGAAGAGTCGAGCTCAGCAATGAGTGTTGGGGAGTCTCTGGTTGGAGAGACTCGAGGGCGGCTCTGGCAGCGGAAACGCAGCCGTTCCGCCAGGGGAGTGACCTCTGATGAGGATAGTGGCTCCGCTTCGGAGTCTGTAAATACTCCGAAGGTTTCCACCGCACGCCGAGGCAGAGGCCGACCGCCCACGACTGGGCAATACATCGGCCTCGCCAAAGCCAAGGCAGAATTGGTGGCAGCTCAGCGCGCGGAGATGGAGCTCCGCGCTGAGCAGGAAGTGGAGGAGGCGGCTCGCAAAATCCGCACGGCTAGAGCCAAACCCGGCTCGCCGGAGATTGCGAGTACCGCGGTGAATGAGACCTCGGCGACGGACTTGGAAGCTCGAGTGATGAGCTCCGTCGAGGTCATCACCCAAGTGGCGAGCACCTCGAAGAACCTTAAGGGGACGTATGTTAAGGCTCTTCGAGATGCTGCCTCCTCCATTAAGGAGCTGGTAGGTGAGCTCCACCAGCGCACCGCGTTGGAGGAGCTGACCCGTCTGCGGCTGGCCAATGACCGCTATAAGGCGGACAATGACCAGCTGCGAACGGAGTTGGCGGAGCTACGCCGCGAGTTGGCCGCATTACGGGCCGACATGCGGCGTGCCCCAGACAGGGTGGCAGAGGAGCTGCCACCTGTCAGTGTCGGGAGGTCGTGCCCAACGGCGACCCCATCCTCCGACAAGGCGCAGGAGTTGGAGCGGAGCATCTTGCTCAGTGTTGGCAAGATGCTCGATGCTCGGTTTGAGGGCCTGCAGCAGAGGCTGCTCCCCGAACCGCGCCTCCGTCCACCGCTGGCTGCCGACAAAGCGAAGGCTGCCCCCCAGCCTAAGCCTGTGGCACCAACGGTCCCGACGTCCCAGGGCAGGTCTGGCCCTGGCCCATCCCCGAAGTCCCAAAAGGGAAAGACGGGAAAGGCCAAAGCCAAACCACCTGCCCTAGCCCCACCCCAACGGGAGCCCCGGCCACTGCCGCCGGCTCCTGCGTCCATGGACGAGGGGTGGAATGTGGTGGCGAGACGGCGTCCAAAGGCGGCACCAAAGAGTGCTGCCCTGCCGTCTCAACCACGGAGGGCCCAATGTGCGGTGCCTGACTCCCAGCAGGCTCCGCAGAAGAAGGGACGGAGGCGCAAACCACGTGCTCCCCGGTCCCTGGCTGTGGTTCTCAAACTGCAGCCAGAGGACTACCTACGTCGGGGACTACCTGTCTGGGCGTGCGGTGGAATACCCCGGTCGAGACCGGTGGTGTCGGCGGGAGACGTCGTGCGGCGTTCCTCAGGGGTCGGTACTAGGCCCACTCCTCTGGAACATCGGCTACGACTGGGTGCTGCGAGGAGCCACAGTGCCGGGTGTCGGCGTAGTCTGTTACGCGGACGACACCTTGGTCACTGCCCGAGGCAAAAGCCACAGGGATGCTTCCTTGCGCGCCACCGCCGGCGCGGCATTCGTGGTGGGCCGCATACGGCGATTGGGTTTGCGGGTGGCGCTCGAAAAGTCCGAGGCCGTGGTTTTCCATGGCCCGCGGAACGCGCAACCCCGGGGTGCCCATATCGTCGTATCCGGAGTCCGCATCGACGTGAGGCCGTCGATGCGCTATCTGGGACTCGTCCTGGATAGCCGGTGGAACTTCGGCCCCCACTTCGAGTGCCTTGAGCCTCGGCTGCTGAGGGCGGCTGCGGCCCTGGGAAGGCTGCTGCCGAATCTCGGCGGACCTGAGACGTCGTGTCGGCGTCTCTACGCGGGAATCGTGAGATCGATGGCCCTGTATGGTGCCCCTGTGTGGGCCGGCAGCGCCCTGAGTCGCAGCAATATCGCCCGCTTGACGCGAGTCCAGCGGGTGATGGCGATCAGGGTGGTACGGGGTTATCGCACGATCTCGGGTGAGGCATCTTGCGTGCTGGCGGGTACTATTCCCTGGGACCTGGAAGCGAGAGCCCTCGCGTCGCTCTACGAGTGGCGCGTGGAGGCGCTCCGGGCCAGGGGTCACCCGCCTGCACTGCAGGAACAGGAGGGGCACAGAGCTGAGCTGCGCCAACGGGCTACCGAAGCGTGGGAGTCCAGGCTGGCGCTTTCGAGCGCCGGACTCTGGACTATCGAGGCAATTCGTCCGGTCTTCCAGCAGTGGTTGGGTAGGCGACACGGTTTCCTGACCTACCGTCTGACTCAGGTGCTCTCGGGACATGGTTGTTTCGGGAGTTACCTGTTTCGGATCGGTCGGGAACCGAATGCCAGGTGCCACCACTGCGACGATTGCCTCGACGAGACGGCCCAGCACACGCTGGAGGTATGCCCGGCGTGGGATGCGGAGCGCAGCGCGCTCGGCTCTGTATTGGGTGCCGACATCTCGCTCCCGACCGTGGTTCGCGCTATGGTCGAGAGTGAGAGATCGTGGCAGGCGGTGCGATCCTTCTGCGAGGCCGTAATGCTCGCGAAGGAGGCGGCGGAGAGGGCGAGGGAAGATGATGCATCCTCCCTTCCGCTTCGTCGCCGTCGCACGGGACGCCGGAGGGCGGCTTTCGTCGCCGAAAGCCTCCCTCTCCCGCAGTCCCATGAGCCTTCGGTGGCGGGTTCGGGGGAATCCGCTTCCGGTCCAGGGCTCGAGATGGCGCGATGACTAGAGAGGGACCCCTCCCTCTCGGGACGTCGCCGGCGCTGCACAGAGCGCCGGCCAACGCTGTCGGGCCGCGAACGAATGCGCAAGCTCCTCGTGACCCGACTCCGTGCGTCCAGACGGAAGCCGCAGGTTTTTAGTCGGTAAGAGTCCGGCATAACCCGACCTCGGCCCCCGCTGGGGTAGGGTATCCATGAGGATTTTCCTGCGTTAAAAAAAAAAAAAAAAAAGGTTAGGTTAGGTTAGGTTAGGTTAGGTTAGGTTAGGTTAGGTTAGGTTAGGTTCCCCCCCGTGGGAACTCGATGCGGTAGTGCTCGGTGCCGTTTATCGGTACCGAGCGGAGAGGAGGGCGGTGGGCACGCGTCCCTGTTCCGAGGAGGTGGCGAGCGTGCGTAGGAGTGCCGAGAGGGTACTCCTGCGGGAGTGGGAGGAGTCCCTGGCTGCACCAGCCTACGGGGTCCGGACGATTGAGGCGATTCGTCCGGTCCTAAGGGCGTGGGTGCAGCGGAGGAGAGGGACTCTCTCCTTCCGCCTGGTGCAGGTTTTGACCGGACACGGTTGCTTCGGTCACTACCTGCACAGGGTCGCCCAGAGGGAGTTGACGACGGAGTGTCACCATTGCGGGGCGGCTGACGACACAACTGAGCACACCTTGGAGGAGTGCCCGGCTTGGAGTCGTCAGCGGCACGAATTGACCTCTGTCGTCGGGAGGGACCTCTCGCTTCCCAGCGTGGTAAAAGCCATGCTGGGAAGCAGAGAGGCCTGGGCGGCCATGGTCTCCTTCTGCGAGGAGGTGATGTCGCAGAAGGAGGCGGCGGAGCGGCGTAGGGAGGATATTGCCTCGGCAGCGCCGCTCCGCCGCAGGCGGAGGGGGGGAGGGAGAAGGAGGTACGCCCGCCTTCTTCCTCTTGTTAGCCAATCGCAGCAGGTGAGGGGACCTGCTGCGACTACGATGGCGGTGGCTGGGGGGATGGTCACGTATACCGGACCATCCCCTGATTGAGGAGCTGGGCTCCTGCGGCCGGGTGTAGTCGCCGGGGCTCGCGGGTAATGCCAATGGCGATACCGTGAGCCTCAGCAAAGGCGGCAGAGGTATACCGCGGTGGTTTTTAGTGGGTAAGAGTCCCACATAACCTGGCACTCCCCCTTGGGTGTCAGGTAGGTGATGCACCTTTTCCCCGCGAAAACAAAAAAAAAAAAAAAAAAAGGTTAGGTTAGGTTAGGTTAGGTTAGGTTAGGTTAGGTTCCCCCCCGAATTCCCCCCCGAATTCCCCCCCGAATTGGAATGTGCCTTGTCGTGGCGGGGGGGCTCAGTAACCCGTTGCAATCCAGCAACGGGCGAAGCCAAAACATTCCTCTGGTTGGGGCGCGCTGCGTCTGTCCCGTATCGGGCGGCAGTCGTGCTTCGTCGGTGCCCTGTGTCTGACCCATAGTGGGCGGCAGGGTGCCCTTTGGTGGTTGGGGTGGGCTGCGTCTGTCCCGTATCGGGCGGCAGTCTGCTTCGTCGATGCCCTGTGTCTGACCCATAGTGGGCGGCAGGGTATCCTTCGGTGGTTGGGGTGCGACTTGTCTGTCCCCAATGGGATGGCAGTCGTGCTTCGTCGGTGCCCTGCGTCTGACCCATAATGGGCGGCGGGGTACCTTTTGGTGGTTGGGGTGCACTGCGTCTGTCCCGTATCGGGCGGCAGTCGTGCCTCGTCGGCACCCTGTGTCTGACCCATAGTGGGCGGCAGGGTGCTCACTGGTGGTTGAGGTGCCTTGCGTCTGTCCCATATTGGGCGGCAGTGGCACCTCGTCAGTACACTGCGTCTGTTCCGTATCGGGCGGCAGTTGTACTTCGTTGTTCTGGCTGTCGGAGTATTTGCTCGGGCCAGGGAGGGGTTGACTGTCGGGGTATTTGCCCGGGTCAAGGGTGACGGGCGTGGCGTGCACTAACACTGCCGTCGCGTAGACATTAAATTGTCACCGTCACCGAACCCGTAAACCGTCAAAGTGTCGTGGATCATGTCTCGCGGCTTTGACGGAACGGTGGACTTGGCTTAACCGCCCGGTCCGTGAGGAGTAAACCTCTATAAAAAATCCCCAAAGGCTGAACGTTGGGGCGCCCTTATGGGCCTTGCGACGGCGTTCGGTCGCCTCTTTGAGGTGGCAGGCTGGGAGAAGTCTGCCCGCGAGCGGCCACCTGTGCGGGACTACTCGACCCCGCACAGTATAAGAGTTACCAGGGGACAGGGGGCACTCCCTTGGTGGACTTTTTATATCCCCCATACTCGTGGGAACTGTATGGAGAAACTAATCCCAAACCCAGACGTTGTGCCTGAGACGGGCGGAGAAGATGTTAGGCCCGCGACGGGCGGAGTATCCGACCGCGAACCCGGTCGCAAATTAGGTTCGAGGGGGCAGAATGCTCTCCCCGAGGAGCTCAGCTCCGGCTCGGGGATGAGCTTGGATGAAGGGTCCGAAAGGGCCGGGCGGTTCTGGCGGCGCAAGCGCAGCCGTTCCGCGAGGGGGACCACTTCCGATGAGGACAGTGGTTCCGCGTCGGAACCTGTTAAGGCTCCGAAGGTGTCCACGGCCCGCCGTGGCAGAGGTCGACCGCCCACTACCGGGCAGTATGTCGGCCTCGCCAAAGCCAAGGCGGAGCTGGTGGCAGCTCAGCGCGCGGAGTTGGAGCTCCGTGCCGAGCAAGAGGTGGAGGAGGCAGCCCAAAAGGTTCGCGTGGCTCGAGCTAAGCCTAGCTCGCCGGTGAACCTTGGTGCTGCAGCTGAGGAGGTCCCAGCTGCGGAACTCGAGGAGCGGGTCCGCAGTTCGGTGGCGGTAATCTCGCAGGTGGCAGGTACCTCTAAAAACCTTAAAGGTACCTACGTCAAGGCCCTGCGAGATGCTGCCTCCTCCATTGCTGAGGTGCTTGGAGAGCTCCGGAAGCGCACCACTTCGGAGGAGGAGACCCGTTTGCGGCTGGCCAATGAACGCTATAAGGCGGACAATGACCAGCTGCGAACGGAGTTGGAGGACCTTCGCCGCGAGTTGGCCGCATTGCGGGCTGACCTGCGGCGGGCTCCAGACAGGGTGGCAGAGGAGCTGCCACCTGTCAATGTCGGTGGGTCGTGCCCAACTACGACCCCATCCTCCGATGTGGTGCAGATGTTGGAGCGGACCATCATGCTCAGCGTGGGCAAGATGGTCAACGCGCGGTTTGAGGCGCTGCAGCAGAGGCTGCCGCCCGAACCCCGCCTTCGTCCGCCGCTGGCTGCCGATAAGGCAAAGGCTGCCTCCCAGCCTAAGTCTGCCCCTGGCCCCACCCCGAATCCCAAAAAAGGGAAGAAGGGAAAGGCCAAAGGCAAACAGCCTGCCCCCTCCCCTCCCCAAAAGGAGCCACGGCCTCTACCGCCGGCTCCTGCGTCTATGGACGAGGGGTGGAATGTGGTGGCGAGACGGCGTACAAAGGCGGCACCAAATAGTGCTGCCCTGCCGCCGCAACCACGAAGGGGCCAATCTGCGATGCCTGACTCCCAGCAGGCTCCGCAGAAGAAGGGACGGAGGCGGGCGCGCAAACCACGTGCTCCCCGAACTCTGGCTGTGGTCCTGAAACTGCAGCCAGATGCAGTGAAGAAGGGCGTCACCTACGCCGCAGCTCTATCCGAGGCCAAGAAGAAGGTCGATCTTCAAAGCCTCGGAATAGAGTCCGTCAAGTTTAGGGTGTCCGCCACCGGGGCTAGGATCCTGGAGGTGCCCGGTGCTACTAGCACCGACAAGGCGGACGCGTTGGCGGACAAGCTGCGTGCCGCCCTTGGGGAGGACGTGGTGGTGTCCAGGCCCACCAAATGCGCGGAGCTGCGAGTGTCCGGGTTGGACGATGCAGTCTCCGCTGCAGATGTTGCGGCGGTTGTAGCCAAGAATGGCGGATGCACAATTGCATCCGTCAAGACTGGCGAAATCCGCCGAGACAATTCGGGTCTGGGCACGCTCTGGCTGAGCTGCCCGGTGGCTGCCGCCAACAAGGTGGCTGATGGCAGGCGTTTGCTTGTCGGCTGGGTTTCGGCGAAGGTCTCGCTCCTCGAAGCGAGACCTCTGCGCTGCTTCCGGTGCCTGCAACTCGGGCACGTCCGGGAGCAGTGCAGCAGTCCGGTTGACCGCAGCAGTAATTGTTACCGCTGCGGAAAGCCGGGCCACGTCGCCCGCGACTGCAACGCCGCCGCTGCACACTGCACTGTGTGCGCGGCTGCCAAGAAGCCGGCCGATCACAGGCTGGGGGGCAAATCGTGCCATGCCCCTCGGCCTAAAAGGCGGCTACCACCACCGACTGCATCCTCAACGCAGTCGGCCAGCGGCAGCTCAGCTGGAGTGTCCGGGGACGGACTTGTGGCCATGGAATCCTAGTTATGGACCACAAGCTCCGATTCCTCCAGGCGAATATCGAACACTCCGCCCGAGCTCAGGACCTCCTGTTCCAGAGCTTCGCGGAGTGGTCGATAGACGTGGCAGTGATCTGCGAGCCGTACTTCGTCCCCCCAGGTGAAAACTGGGTGCGGGACAATGACGGCTCCGTCGCGATCGTCCGATGGGGCGCGGCGAACTCCCCACCCTTCGAAAAGGTAGCGAAGGGTCCGGGATACGTCGCTGTGTGGTTTGAGGATTTTGTAGTCGTCGGTGGCTACTTTTCCCCGAACCGCACACTCGCCGAGTTCGAGATTTATCTCGGACGGGTGGGCGCCTTAATCGGCCAATGCCACCCTCGCCAAGTGCTCCTCGCTGGCGACTTCAATGCCTGGAATACGGCTTGGGGTTCCGTCAGAACGGACGTATTTGGCGAGGCACTGGAGGAGTTTGCCCTCGGACAAGGGTTGGCCCTTCTCAACCGGGGATCGATGAGCACGTGCGTGCGACCCCAGGGCGAGTCGATCGTGGACATCACGTTCGCGAGTCCCGCCCTGGCGCGCCGTGTTCGGGACTGGGGAGTGGTGGATACGGCGGTGTTGTGTGATCACCGATACATTCGGTTCGATCTCGCAGCCGTATCCCCGTCAGATCCAGCCGGTCCTTTCCGGCCCCCGGTTGACGACGGCCCGAGGTGGCAGTTGAGGCACCTCGACAGGGACCTCGCGAAGGAAGCTGCAATTGTGCAATCGTGGGTGTCCGCGCCTGTGGGCCCCGTGGTGGTGGAGGACGAGGCGGAATGGTTGCGGGGCGCGTTGTCGCAGGTTTGCGACGCGTCAATGCCCCGAGCCAGGCGTCGTCCCCCGAAGCCCCAGGTGTACTGGTGGTCCACCGAGCTCACGAATTTGCGTGCAGCTTGTGTGGTCGCACGACGCCAGTACACCAATTACAGGCGGCGGCGGATGCGGGAGGAGGATGTGATTGCACTCCTGCATGCTTCCTTCAAGGAGTCCCGGCGGCAGCTGAAGGCAGCGATCGGCAGGGCTAAGGCTCTTGCGAGGGAGGAGTTGCTGGGGACGTTGAACCGCGACCCGTGGGGGAGGCCGTACAGGTTGGCGATGTGCAAACTTCGCCCCTGGGCACCCCCACTCACGCGAAGTCTTCAGCCGCAAATCCTGGACAGAGTCGTAGCGGCCCTGTTTCCGCGGACGGGGGACCATCCCAGTCCCCCCATGATGCCTTCGGTTGCCGCGGAGCCCGGCCCGGATGTGGCGCCGTCAGTGACCCCGGGAGAGCTGGGAGCTGCGGTGTTGCGGCTGCGAGCCAAAAACACCGCCCCCGGTCCTGACGGCGTACCCGGCCGGGTGTTGGTCTTGGCCATGGATGCCCTCGAGCCTCGTCTGAGGAGACTCTTCGACGCCTGTCTGGCCCTAGGCCAGGTTCCACAGTGGTGGAAGACAGGCCGTCTCGTTCTCCTCAGAAAGGAAGGGCGTCCGGCGGAATCCCCATCTGCGTACCGCCCGATAGTGATGCTCGACGAGGACGCCAAACTCTTTGAGAGAGTTGTGGCCGCCCGGATCGTCGAGCACCTAGAGGATGTCGGACCGGATCTGGCAGACTGCCAGTTTGGATTCCGCAGGGGTAGGTCTGCCGTAGACGCGATTCAGCGGGTTAAGTCCTTGGCGCAGGACGCGATCGCCCGGGGTGAGGTCGTGTTGGCGGTGTCTCTGGACATCGCCAACGCATTTAACTCCCTCCCCTGGAGCTGCATCAGGGAGGGGCTCCGATTCCACGGAGTTCCTCCGTACCTGCGCCGGGTCGTCGGGGACTACCTGTCTGGGCGTGCGGTGGAATACCCCGGTCGAGACCGGTGGTGTCGGCGGGAGATGTCGTGCGGCGTTCCTCAGGGGTCGGTACTAGGCCCACTCCTCTGGAACATCGGCTACGACTGGGTGCTGCGAGGAGCCACAGTGCCGGGTGTCGGCGTAGTCTGTTACGCGGACGACACCTTGGTCACTGCCCGAGGCAAAAGCCACAGGGATGCTTCCTTGCGCGCCACCGCCGGCGCGGCATTCGTGGTGGGCCGCATACGACGATTGGGTTTGCGGGTGGCGCTCGAAAAGTCCGAGGCCGTGGTTTTCCATGGCCCGCGGAACGCGCCGCCCCGGGGTGCCCACATCGTCGTATCCGGAGTCCGCATCGACGTGAGGCCGTCGATGCGCTATCTGGGACTCGTCCTGGATAGCCGGTGGAACTTCGGCCCCCACTTCGAGTGCCTTGAGCCTCGGCTGCTGAGGGCGGCTGCGGCCCTGGGAAGGCTGCTGCCGAATCTCGGCGGACCTGAGACGTCGTGTCGGCGTCTCTACGCGGGAATCGTGAGATCGATGGCCCTGTATGGTGCCCCTGTGTGGGCCGGCAGCGCCCTGAGTCGCAGCAATATCGCCCGCTTGACGCGAGTCCAGCGGGTGATGGCGATCAGGGTGGTACGGGGTTATCGCACGATCTCGAGTGAGGCATCTTGCGTGCTGGCGGGTACTATTCCCTGGGCCCTGGAAGCGAGAGCCCTCGCGTCGCTCTACGAGTGGCGCGTGGAGGCGCTCCGGGCCAGGGGTCACCCGCCTGCACTGCAGGAACAGGAGGGGCACAGAGCTGAGCTGCGCCAACGGGCTACCGAAGCGTGGGAGTCCAGGCTGGCGCTTTCGAGCGCCGGACTCTGGACTATCGAGGCAATTCGTCCGGTCTTCCAGCAGTGGTTGGGTAGGCGACACGGTTTCCTGACCTACCGTCTGACGCAGGTGCTCTCGGGACATGGTTGTTTCGGGAGTTACCTGTTTCGGATCGGTCGGGAACCGACTGCCAGGTGCCACCACTGCGACGATTGCCTCGACGAGACGGCCCAGCACACGCTGGAGGTATGCCCGGCGTGGGATGCGGAGCGCAGCGCGCTCGGCTCTGTATTGGGTGCCGACATCTCGCTCCCGACCGTGGTTCGCGCTATGGTCGAGAGTGAGAGATCGTGGCAGGCGGTGCGATCCTTCTGCGAGGCCGTAATGCTCGCGAAGGAGGCGGCGGAGAGGACGAGGGAAGATGATGCATCCTCCCTTCCGCTTCGTCGCCGTCGCACGGGACGCCGGAGGGCGGCTTTCGTTGCCGAAAGCCTCCCTCTCCCGCAGTCCCATGAGCCTAGTAACCCGTTGCAATCCAGCAACGGGCGAAGCCAAAACATTCCTCTGGTTGGGGCGCGCTGCGTCTGTCCCGTATCGGGCGGCAGTCGTGCTTCGTCGGTGCCCTGTGTCTGACCCATAGTGGGCGGCAGGGTGCCCTTTGGTGGTTGGGGTGGGCTGCGTCTGTCCCGTATCGGGCGGCAGTCTGCTTCGTCGATGCCCTGTGTCTGACCCATAGTGGGCGGCAGGGTATCCTTCGGTGGTTGGGGTGCGACTTGTCTGTCCCCAATGGGATGGCAGTCGTGCTTCGTCGGTGCCCTGCGTCTGACCCATAATGGGCGGCGGGGTACCTTTTGGTGGTTGGGGTGCACTGCGTCTGTCCCGTATCGGGCGGCAGTCGTGCCTCGTCGGCACCCTGTGTCTGACCCATAGTGGGCGGCAGGGTGCTCACTGGTGGTTGAGGTGCCTTGCGTCTGTCCCATATTGGGCGGCAGTGGCACCTCGTCAGTACACTGCGTCTGTTCCGTATCGGGCGGCAGTTGTACTTCGTTGTTCTGGCTGTCGGAGTATTTGCTCGGGCCAGGGAGGGGTTGACTGTCGGGGTATTTGCCCGGGTCAAGGGTGACGGGCGTGGCGTGCACTAACACTGCCGTCGCGTAGACATTAAATTGTCACCGTCACCGAACCCGTAAACCGTCAAAGTGTCGTGGATCATGTCTCGCGGCTTTGACGGAACGGTGGACTTGGCTTAACCGCCCGGTCCGTGAGGAGTAAACCTCTATAAAAAATCCCCAAAGGCTGAACGTTGGGGCGCCCTTATGGGCCTTGCGACGGCGTTCGGTCGCCTCTTTGAGGTGGCAGGCTGGGAGAAGTCTGCCCGCGAGCGGCCACCTGTGCGGGACTACTCGACCCCGCACAGTATAAGAGTTACCAGGGGACAGGGGGCACTCCCTTGGTGGACTTTTTATATCCCCCATACTCGTGGGAACTGTATGGAGAAACTAATCCCAAACCCAGACGTTGTGCCTGAGACGGGCGGAGAAGATGTTAGGCCCGCGACGGGCGGAGTATCCGACCGCGAACCCGGTCGCAAATTAGGTTCGAGGGGGCAGAATGCTCTCCCCGAGGAACTCAGCTCCGGCTCGGGGATGAGCTTGGATGAAGGGTCCGAAAGGGCCGGGCGGTTCTGGCGGCGCAAGCGCAGCCGTTCCGCGAGGGGGACCACTTCCGATGAGGACAGTGGTTCCGCGTCGGAACCTGTTAAGGCTCCGAAGGTGTCCACGGCCCGCCGTGGCAGAGGTCGACCGCCCACTACCGGGCAGTATGTCGGCCTCGCCAAAGCCAAGGCGGAGCTGGTGGCAGCTCAGCGCGCGGAGTTGGAGCTCCGTGCCGAGCAAGAGGTGGAGGAGGCAGCCCAAAAGGTTCGCGTGGCTCGAGCTAAGCCTAGCTCGCCGGTGAACCTTGGTGCTGCAGCTGAGGAGGTCCCAGCTGCGGAACTCGAGGAGCGGGTCCGCAGTTCGGTGGCGGTAATCTCGCAGGTGGCAGGTACCTCTAAAAACCTTAAAGGTACCTACGTCAAGGCCCTGCGAGATGCTGCCTCCTCCATTGCTGAGGTGCTTGGAGAGCTCCGGAAGCGCACCACTTCGGAGGAGGAGACCCGTTTGCGGCTGGCCAATGAACGCTATAAGGCGGACAATGACCAGCTGCGAACGGAGTTGGAGGACCTTCGCCGCGAGTTGGCCGCATTGCGGGCTGACCTGCGGCGGGCTCCAGACAGGGTGGCAGAGGAGCTGCCACCTGTCAATGTCGGTGGGTCGTGCCCAACTACGACCCCATCCTCCGATGTGGTGCAGATGTTGGAGCGGACCATCATGCTCAGCGTGGGCAAGATGGTCAACGCGCGGTTTGAGGCGCTGCAGCAGAGGCTGCCGCCCGAACCCCGCCTTCGTCCGCCGCTGGCTGCCGATAAGGCAAAGGCTGCCTCCCAGCCTAAGCCTGTGGCACCAGCGGTACTGGCGTCCCAGGCTAAGTCTGCCCCTGGCCCCACCCCGAATCCCAAAAAAGGGAAGAAGGGAAAGGCCAAAGGCAAACAGCCTGCCCCCTCCCCTCCCCAAAAGGAGCCACGGCCTCTACCGCCGGCTCCTGCGTCTATGGACGAGGGGTGGAATGTGGTGGCGAGACGGCGTACAAAGGCGGCACCAAATAGTGCTGCCCTGCCGCCGCAACCACGAAGGGGCCAATCTGCGATGCCTGACTCCCAGCAGGCTCCGCAGAAGAAGGGACGGAGGCGGGCGCGCAAACCACGTGCTCCCCGAACTCTGGCTGTGGTCCTGAAACTGCAGCCAGATGCAGTGAAGAAGGGCGTCACCTACGCCGCAGCTCTATCCGAGGCCAAGAAGAAGGTCGATCTTCAAAGCCTCGGAATAGAGTCCGTCAAGTTTAGGGTGTCCGCCACCGGGGCTAGGATCCTGGAGGTGCCCGGTGCTACTAGCACCGACAAGGCGGACGCGTTGGCGGACAAGCTGCGTGCCGCCCTTGGGGAGGACGTGGTGGTGTCCAGGCCCACCAAATGCGCGGAGCTGCGAGTGTCCGGGTTGGACGATGCAGTCTCCGCTGCAGATGTTGCGGCGGTTGTAGCCAAGAATGGCGGATGCACAATTGCATCCGTCAAGACTGGCGAAATCCGCCGAGACAATTCGGGTCTGGGCACGCTCTGGCTGAGCTGCCCGGTGGCTGCCGCCAACAAGGTGGCTGATGGCAGGCGTTTGCTTGTCGGCTGGGTTTCGGCGAAGGTCTCGCTCCTCGAAGCGAGACCTCTGCGCTGCTTCCGGTGCCTGCAACTCGGGCACGTCCGGGAGCAGTGCAGCAGTCCGGTTGACCGCAGCAGTAATTGTTACCGCTGCGGAAAGCCGGGCCACGTCGCCCGCGACTGCAACGCCGCCGCTGCACACTGCACTGTGTGCGCGGCTGCCAAGAAGCCGGCCGATCACAGGCTGGGGGGCAAATCGTGCCATGCCCCTCGGCCTAAAAGGCGGCTACCACCACCGACTGCATCCTCAACGCAGTCGGCCAGCGGCAGCTCAGCTGGAGTGTCCGGGGACGGACTTGTGGCCATGGAATCCTAGTTATGGACCACAAGCTCCGATTCCTCCAGGCGAATATCGAACACTCCGCCCGAGCTCAGGACCTCCTGTTCCAGAGCTTCGCGGAGTGGTCGATAGACGTGGCAGTGATCTGCGAGCCGTACTTCGTCCCCCCAGGTGAAAACTGGGTGCGGGACAATGACGGCTCCGTCGCGATCGTCCGATGGGGCGCGGCGAACTCCCCACCCTTCGAAAAGGTAGCGAAGGGTCCGGGATACGTCGCTGTGTGGTTTGAGGATTTTGTAGTCGTCGGTGGCTACTTTTCCCCGAACCGCACACTCGCCGAGTTCGAGATTTATCTCGGACGGGTGGGCGCCTTAATCGGCCAATGCCACCCTCGCCAAGTGCTCCTCGCTGGCGACTTCAATGCCTGGAATACGGCTTGGGGTTCCGTCAGAACGGACGTATTTGGCGAGGCACTGGAGGAGTTTGCCCTCGGACAAGGGTTGGCCCTTCTCAACCGGGGATCGATGAGCACGTGCGTGCGACCCCAGGGCGAGTCGATCGTGGACATCACGTTCGCGAGTCCCGCCCTGGCGCGCCGTGTTCGGGACTGGGGAGTGGTGGATACGGCGGTGTTGTGTGATCACCGATACATTCGGTTCGATCTCGCAGCCGTATCCCCGTCAGATCCAGCCGGTCCTTTCCGGCCCCCGGTTGACGACGGCCCGAGGTGGCAGTTGAGGCACCTCGACAGGGACCTCGCGAAGGAAGCTGCAATTGTGCAATCGTGGGTGTCCGCGCCTGTGGGCCCCGTGGTGGTGGAGGACGAGGCGGAATGGTTGCGGGGCGCGTTGTCGCAGGTTTGCGACGCGTCAATGCCCCGAGCCAGGCGTCGTCCCCCGAAGCCCCAGGTGTACTGGTGGTCCACCGAGCTCACGAATTTGCGTGCAGCTTGTGTGGTCGCACGACGCCAGTACACCAATTACAGGCGGCGGCGGATGCGGGAGGAGGATGTGATTGCACTCCTGCATGCTTCCTTCAAGGAGTCCCGGCGGCAGCTGAAGGCAGCGATCGGCAGGGCTAAGGCTCTTGCGAGGGAGGAGTTGCTGGGGACGTTGAACCGCGACCCGTGGGGGAGGCCGTACAGGTTGGCGATGTGCAAACTTCGCCCCTGGGCACCCCCACTCACGCGAAGTCTTCAGCCGCAAATCCTGGACAGAGTCGTAGCGGCCCTGTTTCCGCGGACGGGGGACCATCCCAGTCCCCCCATGATGCCTTCGGTTGCCGCGGAGCCCGGCCCGGATGTGGCGCCGTCAGTGACCCCGGGAGAGCTGGGAGCTGCGGTGTTGCGGCTGCGAGCCAAAAACACCGCCCCCGGTCCTGACGGCGTACCCGGCCGGGTGTTGGTCTTGGCCATGGATGCCCTCGAGCCTCGTCTGAGGAGACTCTTCGACGCCTGTCTGGCCCTAGGCCAGGTTCCACAGTGGTGGAAGACAGGCCGTCTCGTTCTCCTCAGAAAGGAAGGGCGTCCGGCGGAATCCCCATCTGCGTACCGCCCGATAGTGATGCTCGACGAGGACGCCAAACTCTTTGAGAGAGTTGTGGCCGCCCGGATCGTCGAGCACCTAGAGGATGTCGGACCGGATCTGGCAGACTGCCAGTTTGGATTCCGCAGGGGTAGGTCTGCCGTAGACGCGATTCAGCGGGTTAAGTCCTTGGCGCAGGACGCGATCGCCCGGGGTGAGGTCGTGTTGGCGGTGTCTCTGGACATCGCCAACGCATTTAACTCCCTCCCCTGGAGCTGCATCAGGGAGGGGCTCCGATTCCACGGAGTTCCTCCGTACCTGCGCCGGGTCGTCGGGGACTACCTGTCTGGGCGTGCGGTGGAATACCCCGGTCGAGACCGGTGGTGTCGGCGGGAGATGTCGTGCGGCGTTCCTCAGGGGTCGGTACTAGGCCCACTCCTCTGGAACATCGGCTACGACTGGGTGCTGCGAGGAGCCACAGTGCCGGGTGTCGGCGTAGTCTGTTACGCGGACGACACCTTGGTCACTGCCCGAGGCAAAAGCCACAGGGATGCTTCCTTGCGCGCCACCGCCGGCGCGGCATTCGTGGTGGGCCGCATACGGCGATTGGGTTTGCGGGTGGCGCTCGAAAAGTCCGCGGCCGTGGTTTTCCATGGCCCGCGGAACGCGCCGCCCCGGGGTGCCCATATCGTCGTATCCGGAGTCCGCATCGACGTGAGGCCGTCGATGCGCTATCTGGGACTCGTCCTGGATAGCCGGTGGAACTTCGGCCCCCACTTCGAGTGCCTTGAGCCTCGGCTGCTGAGGGCGGCTGCGGCCCTGGGAAGGCTGCTGCCGAATCTCGGCGGACCTGAGACGTCGTGTCGGCGTCTCTACGCGGGAATCGTGAGATCGATGGCCCTGTATGGTGCCCCTGTGTGGGCCGGCAGCGCCCTGAGTCGCAGCAATATCGCCCGCTTGACGCGAGTCCAGCGGGTGATGGCGATCAGGGTGGTACGGGGTTATCGCACGATCTCGGGTGAGGCATCTTGCGTGCTGGCGGGTACTATTCCCTGGGACCTGGAAGCGAGAGCCCTCGCGTCGCTCTACGAGTGGCGCGTGGAGGCGCTCCGGGCCAGGGGTCACCCGCCTGCACTGCAGGAACAGGAGGGGCACAGAGCTGAGCTGCGCCAACGGGCTACCGAAGCGTGGGAGTCCAGGCTGGCGCTTTCGAGCGCCGGACTCTGGACTATCGAGGCAATTCGTCCGGTCTTCCAGCAGTGGTTGGGTAGGCGACACGGTTTCCTGACCTACCGTCTGACGCAGGTGCTCTCGGGACATGGTTGTTTCGGGAGTTACCTGTTTCGGATCGGTCGGGAACCGAATGCCAGGTGCCACCACTGCGACGATTGCCTCGACGAGACGGCCCAGCACACGCTGGAGGTATGCCCGGCGTGGGATGCGGAGCGCAGCGCGCTCGGCTCTGTATTGGGTGCCGACATCTCGCTCCCGACCGTGGTTCGCGCTATGGTCGAGAGTGAGAGATCGTGGCAGGCGGTGCGATCCTTCTGCGAGGCCGTAATGCTCGCGAAGGAGGCGGCGGAGAGGACGAGGGAAGATGATGCATCCTCCCTTCCGCTTCGTCGCCGTCGCACGGGACGCCGGAGGGCGGCTTTCGTTGCCGAAAGCCTCCCTCTCCCGCAGTCCCATGAGCCTTCGGTGGCGGGTTCGGGGGAATCCGCTTCCGGTCCAGGGCTCGAGATGGCGCGTGCGCTTCCTGCGTACCATCTCATGAGGGACGACTAGAGAGGGACCCCTCCCTCTCGGGACGTCGCCGGCGCTGCACAGAGCGCCGGCCAACGCTGTCGGGCCGCGAACGAATGCGCAAGCTCCTCGTGACCCGACTCCGTGCGTCCAGACGGAAGCCGCAGGTTTTTAGTCGGTAAGAGTCCGGCATAACCCGACCTCGGCCCCCGCTGGGGTAGGGTATCCATGAGGATTTTCCTGCGATAAAAAAAAAAAAAAAAAAAAAAAAAAAAGGTTAGGTTAGGTTAGGTTAGGTTAGGTTCCCCCCCGAATTGGAATGTGCCTTGTCGTGGCGGGGGGGCTCAGTAACCCGTTGCAATCCAGCAACGGGCGAAGCCAAAACATTCCTCTGGTTGGGGCGCGCTGCGTCTGTCCCGTATCGGGCGGCAGTCGTGCTTCGTCGGTGCCCTGTGTCTGACCCATAGTGGGCGGCAGGGTGCCCTTTGGTGGTTGGGGTGGGCTGTGTCTGTCCCGTATCGGGCGGCAGTCGTGCTTCGTCGGTGCCCTGTGTCTGACCCATAGTGGGCGGCAGGGTGCCCTTTGGTGGTTGGGGTGGGCTGCGTCTGTCCCGTATCGGGCGGCAGTCTGCTTCGTCGATGCCCTGTGTCTGACCCATAGTGGGCGGCAGGGTATTCTTCGGTGGTTGGGGTGCGACTTGTCTGTCCCCAATGGGATGGCAGTCGTGCTTCGTCGGTGCCCTGCGTCTGACCCATAATGGGCGGCGGGGTACCTTTTGGTGGTTGGGGTGCGCTGCGTCTGTCCCGTATCGGGCGGCAGTCGTGCCTCGTCGGCACCCTGTGTCTGACCCATAGTGGGCGGCAGGGTGCTCACTGGTGGTTGAGGTGCCTTGCGTCTGTCCCATATTGGGCGGCAGTGGCACCTCGTCAGTACACTCCGTCTGTTCCGTATCGGGCGGCAGTTGTACTTCGTTGTTCTGGCTGTCGGAGTATTTGCTCGGGCCAGGGAGGTGTTGACTGTCGGGGTATTTGCCCGGGTCAAGGGTGACGGGCGTGGCGTGCATTAACACTGCCGTCGCGTAGACATTAAATTGTCACCGTCACCGAACCCGTAAACCGTCAAAGTGTCGTGGATCATGTCTCGCGGCTTTGACGGAACGGTGGACTTGGCTTAACCGCCCGGTCCGTGAGGAGTAAACCTCTATAAAAAATCCCCAAAGGCTGAACGTTGGGGCGCCCTTATGGGCCTTGCGACGGCGTTCGGTCGCCTCTTTGAGGTGGCAGGCTGGGAGAAGTCTGCCCGCGAGCGGCCACCTGTGCGGGACCACTCGACCCCGCACAGTATAAGAGTTACCAGGGGACAGGGGGCACTCCCTTGGTGGACTTTTTATATCCCCCATACTCGTGGGAACTGTATGGAGAAACTTATCCCAAACCCAGACGTTGTGCCTGAGACGGGCGGAGAAGATGTTAGGCCCGCGACGGGCGGAGTATCCGACCGCGAACCCGGTCGCAAATTAGGTTCGAGGGGGCAGAATGCTCTCCCCGAGGAGCTCAGCTCCGGCTCAGGGATGAGCTTGGACGAAGGGTCCGAAAGGGCCGGGCGGTTCTGGCGGCGCAAGCGCAGCCGTTCCGCGAGGGGGACCACTTCCGATGAGGACAGTGGTTCCGCGTCGGAACCTGTTAAGGCTCCGAAGGTGTCCACGGCCCGCCGTGGCAGAGGTCGACCGCCCACTACCGGGCAGTATGTCGGCCTCGCCAAAGCCAAGGCGGAGCTGGTGGCAGCTCAGCGCGCGGAGTTGGAGCTCCGCGCCGAGCAAGAGGTGGAGGAGGCAGCACAAAAGGTTCGCGCGGCTCGAGCTAAGCCTAGCTCGCCGGTGAACCTCGGTGCTGCAGCTGAGGAGGTCCCAGCTGCGGAACTCGAGGAGCGGGTCCGCAGTTCGGTGGCAGTAATCTCGCAGGTGGCAGGTACCTCTAAAAACCTTAAAGGTACCTACGTCAAGGCCCTGCGAGATGCTGCCTCCTCAATTGCTGAGGTGCTTGGAGAGCTCCAGAAACGCACTGCGTCGGAGGAGCTGACACGTCTGCGGCTGGCCAACGACCGCTTCAAAGCGGATAACGCCCAGCTACGTGTGGAGTTGGCGGAGCTCCGCCGCGAACTGGCCGAAGTACGTGCCGAGATGCGGCGAGCTCCGGACAGGGTGGCAGAGGAGCTGCCACCTGTCAGTGTCGGGGGGTCGTGCCCAACTACGACCCCATCCTCCGATATGGTGCAGACGTTGGAGCGGACCATCATGCTCAGCGTGGGCAAGATGGTCAACGCGCGGTTCGAGGCGCTGCAGCAGAGGCTGCCGCCTGAACCCCGCCTCCGTCCGCCGCTGGCTGCAGATAAGGCAAAGGCTGCTTCCCAGCCTAAGCCTGTGGCACCAGCGGTGCCGACGTCCCAGGGCAGGTCTGGCCCCGGCCCATCCCCGAAGTCCCAAAAGGGAAAGAAGGGAAAGGCCAAAGCCAAACAACCTGCCCCAGCCCCACCCCAACGGGAGCCCCGGCCACTGCCGCCGGCTCCTGCGTCCATGGACGAGGGGTGGAATGTGGTGGCGAGACGGCGTACAAAGGCGGCACCAAATAGTGCTGCCCTGCCGCCGCAACCACGGAGGGGCCAATCTGCGGTGCCTGACTCCCAGCAGGCTCCACAGAAGAAGGGACGGAGGCGGGCGCGCAAACCACGTGCTCCCCGAACTCTGGCTGTGGTCCTGAAACTGCAGCCAGAGGCAGTGAAGAAGGGCGTCACCTACGCCGCAGCTCTATCCGAGGCCAAGAAGAAGGTCGATCTTCAAAGCCTCGGAATAGAGTCCGTCAGGTTTAGGGTGTCCGCCACCGGGGCTAGGGTCCTGGAGGTGCCCGGTGCTACTAGCACCGACAAGGCGGACGCGTTGGCGGACAAGCTGCGTGCCGCCCTTGGGGAGGACGTGGTGGTGTCCAGGCCCACCAAATGCGCGGAGCTGCGAGTGTCCAGGTTGGACGATGCAGTCTCCGCTGCAGATGTCGCGGCGGTCGTAGCCAGGATTGGCGGATGCACAATTGCGTCCGTCAAGACTGGCGAAATCCGCCGAGACAATTCGGGTCTGGGCACGCTCTGGCTGAGCTGCCCGGTGGCTGCCGCCAATAAGGTGGCTGATGGCAGGCGGTTGCTTGTCGGGTGGGTGTCGGCGAAGGTCTCGCTCCTCGAAGCGAGACCTCTGCGCTGCTTCCGGTGCCTTCAACTCGGGCACGTCCGGGAGCAGTGCAGCAGTCCGGTTGACCGCAGCAGTAATTGTTACCGCTGCGGAAAGCCGGGCCACGTCGCCCGCGACTGCAACGCCGCCGCTGCACACTGCACTGTGTGCGCGGCTGCCAAGAAGCCGGCCGATCACAGGCTGGGGGGCAAATCGTGCCATGCCCCTCGGCCTAAAAGGCGGCTACCACCACCGACTGCATCCTCAACGCAGTCGGCCAGCGGCAGCTCAGCTGGAGTGTCCGGGGACGGACTTGTGGCCATGGAATCCTAGTTATGGACCACAAGCTCCGATTCCTCCAGGCGAATATCGAGCACTCCGCCCGAGCTCAGGACCTCCTGTTCCAGAGCTTCGCGGAGTGGTCGATAGACGTGGCAGTGATCTGCGAGCCGTACTTCGTCCCCCCTGGTGAGAACTGGGTGCGGGACAATGACGGCTCCGTCGCGATCGTCCGATGGGGCGCGGCGAACTCCCCACCCTTCGAAAAGGTAGCGAAGGGTCCGGGATACGTCGCTGTGTGGTTTGAGGATTTTGTAGTCGTCGGTGGCTACTTTTCCCCGAACCGCACACTCGCCGAGTTCGAGATTTATCTCGGACGGGTGGGCGCCTTAATCGGCCAATGCCACCCTCGCCAAGTGCTCCTCGCTGGCGACTTCAATGCCTGGAACACGGCTTGGGGTTCCGTCAGAACGGACGTATTTGGCGAGGCACTGGAGGAGTTTGCCCTCGGACAAGGGTTGGCCCTTCTCAACCGGGGATCGATGAGCACGTGCGTGCGACCCCAGGGCGAGTCGATCGTGGACATCACGTTCGCGAGTCCCGCCCTGGCGCGCCGTGTTCGGGACTGGGGAGTGGTGGATACGGCGGTGTTGTGTGATCACCGATACATTCGGTTCGATCTCGCAGCCGTATCCCCGTCAGATCCAGCCGGTCCCTCCCGGCCCCCGGTTGACGACGGCCCGAGGTGGCAGTTGAGGCACCTCGACAGGGACCTCGCGAAGGAAGCTGCAATTGTGCAATCATGGGTGTCCGCGCCTGTGGGCCCCGTGGTGGTGGAGGACGAGGCGGAATGGTTGCGGGGCGCGTTGTCGCAGGTTTGCGACGCGTCAATGCCCCGAGCCAGGCGTCGTCCCCCGAAGCCCCAGGTGTACTGGTGGTCCGCCGAGCTCACGAATTTGCGTGCAGCTTGTGTGGTCGCACGACGCCAGTACACCAATTACAGGCGGCGGCGGATGCGGGAGGAGAATGTGATTGCACTCCTGCATGCTTCCTTCAAGGAGTCCCGGCGGCAGCTGAAGGCAGCGATCGGCAGGGCTAAGGCTCTTGCGAGGGAGGAGTTGCTGGGGACGTTGAACCGCGACCCGTGGGGGAGGCCGTACAGGTTGGCGATGTGCAAACTTCGCCCCTGGGCGCCCCCACTCACGCGAAGTCTCCAGCCGCAAATCCTGGACAGAGTCGTTGCGGCCCTGTTTCCGCGGACGGGGGACCATCCCAGTCCCCCCATGATGCCTTCGGTTGCCGCGGAGCCCGGCCCGGATGTGGCGCCGTCAGTGACCCCGGGAGAGCTGGGAGCTGCGGTGTTGCGGCTGCGAGCCAAAAACACCGCCCCCGGTCCTGACGGCGTACCCGGCCGGGTGTTGGTCTTGGCCATGGATGCCCTCGAGCCTCGCCTGAGGAGACTCTTCGACGCCTGTCTGGCCCTCGGCCAGGTTCCACAGCGGTGGAAGACAGGCCGTCTCGTTCTCCTCAGAAAGGAAGGGCGTCCGGCGGAATCCCCATCTGCGTACCGCCCGATAGTGATGCTCGACGAGGACGCCAAACTCTTTGAGAGAGTTGTGGCCGCCCGGATCGTCGAGCACCTAGAGGATGTCGGACCGGATCTGGCAGACTGCCAGTTTGGATTCCGCAGGGGTAGGTCTGCCGTAGACGCGATTCAGCGGGTTAAGTCCTTGGCGCAGGACGCGATCGCCCGGGGTGAGGTCGTGTTGGCGGTGTCTCTGGACATCGCCAACGCATTTAACTCCCTCCCCTGGAGCTGCATCAGGGAGGGGCTCCGATTCCACGGAGTTCCTCCGTACCTGCGCCGGGTCGTCGGGGACTACCTGTCTGGGCGTGCGGTGGAATACCCCGGTCGAGACCGGTGGTGTCGGCGGGAGATGTCGTGCGGCGTTCCTCAGGGGTCGGTACTAGGCCCACTCCTCTGGAACATCGGCTACGACTGGGTGCTGCGAGGAGCCACAGTGCCGGGTGTCGGCGTAGTGTGTTACGCGGACGACACCTTGGTCACTGCCCGAGGCAAAAGCCACAGGGATGCTTCCTTGCGCGCCACCGCCGGCGCGGCATTCGTGGTGGGCCGCATACGGCGATTGGGTTTGCGGGTGGCGCTCGAAAAGTCCGAGGCCGTGGTTTTCCATGGCCCGCGGAACGCGCCGCCCCGGGGTGCCCATATCGTCGTATCCGGAGTCCGCATCGACGTGAGGCCGTCGATGCGCTATCTGGGACTCGTCCTGGATAGCCGGTGGAACTTCGGCCCCCACTTCGAGTGCCTTGAGCCTCGGCTGCTGAGGGCGGCTGCGGCCCTGGGAAGGCTGCTGCCGAATCTCGGCGGACCTGAGACGTCGTGTCGGCGTCTCTACGCGGGAATCGTGAGATCGATGGCCCTGTATGGTGCCCCTGTGTGGGCCGGCAGCGCCCTGAGTCGCAGCAATATCGCCCGCTTGACGCGAGTCCAGCGGGTGATGGCGATCAGGGTGGTACGGGGTTATCGCACGATCTCGGGTGAGGCATCTTGCGTGCTGGCGGGTACTATTCCCTGGGACCTGGAAGCGAGAGCCCTCGCGTCGCTCTACGAGTGGCGCGTGGAGGCGCTCCGGGCCAGGGGTCACCCGCCTGCACTGCAGGAACAGGAGGGGCACAGAGCTGAGCTGCGCCAACGGGCTACCGAAGCGTGGGAGTCCAGGCTGGCGCTTTCGAGCGCCGGACTCTGGACTATCGAGGCAATTCGTCCGGTCTTCCAGCAGTGGTTGGGTAGGCGACACGGTTTCCTGACCTACCGTCTGACTCAGGTGCTCTCGGGACATGGTTGTTTCGGGAGTTACCTGTTTCGGATCGGTCGGGAACCGAATGCCAGGTGCCACCACTGCGACGATTGCCTCGACGAGACGGCCCAGCACACGCTGGAGGTATGCCCGGCGTGGGATGCGGAGCGCAGCGCGCTCGGCTCTGTATTGGGTGCCGACATCTCGCTCCCGACCGTGGTTCGCGCTATGGTCGAGAGTGAGAGATCGTGGCAGGCGGTGCGATCCTTCTGCGAGGCCGTAATGCTCGCGAAGGAGGCGGCGGAGAGGGCGAGGGAAGATGATGCATCCTCCCTTCCGCTTCGTCGCCGTCGCACGGGACGCCGGAGGGCGGCTTTCGTTGCCGAAAGCCTCCCTCTCCCGCAGTCCCATGAGCCTTCGTTGGCGGGTTCGGGGGAATCCGCCTCCGGTCCAGGGCTCGAGATGGCGCGTGCGCTTCCTGCGCACCATCTCATGAGGGACGACTAGAGAGGGACCCCTCCCTCTCGGGACGTCGCCGGCGCTGCACAGAGCGCCGGCCAACGCTGTCGGGCCGCGAACGAATGCGCAAGCTCCTCGTGACCCGACTCCGTGCGTCCAGACGGAAGCCGCAGGTTTTTAGTCGGTAAGAGTCCGGCATAACCCGACCTCGGCCCCCGCTGGGGTAGGGTATCCATGAGGATTTTCCTGCGATAAAAAAAAAAAAAAAAAAGGTTTTTTTTTTTTTTTTTTTTTTTTTTTTTTTTTTTTTTTTTCTCCACTACCTCCGGCTTCAGTCGCCGCAGACTATTTTATGCTAAATTCCATCCATACCAGTTCTCGCTTTGATTCTTCTCGTACTTTTATTCTACATACTGTATCTTTCTTTCATACTTCTCATTCACTCTTTACGGGTGGGATTTCCCGGTCCCTAACTAACTGTACTATCTGTTCTACTCCTACTTTTCAGTATTTTCTTTATTTTTTTTTACTTTTAATTTGGAGGGGGTTTGAACACAGGCATTTTAGTTTATTTCATGTTTGTTACATATTATACATTTCTAAATTTTTGTTATATCTTTTACAATTTTACACTTTTTTCTTTGTTCCTTAATATCTATCATTATGTTTACTTTTATACATTTCAACTCTTCTTATAATTAATACATTTTCTTAGAACTAGTACTTAACTTAATTTGTTTCTTACTGCTATATACATTCTTATGATAACTTCAAATATTACGTACAATATTTGGTTAACATCGTTTGCTTACACTGTTTTATTCCTATTTATAACACATTTTACTATTTTTGTACAAAATTCCAAAAAAATTTCTCTTTTTTTACAATTTATTAATTCGGACAATTTTTCAATCGTTATGTTTTCCTCTAATTGGCATTCAGTATTATATCTTTCTGTTGCGAAAATAGGGCACTCTACCAGGATATGTTCCACTGTTTCAAGTTTATCTGTATCACACACACACGAGGGGTTCTCTTTGCGCCTGAATCTCGTCAGGTACTCCGAGAAACCCCCATGGCCTGTCATAAGCTGTGTCAAAATTCCCGCTGGCCTAATCTTCCTGACCGTTCCATACGCCGCCAGGGCATCGGGGAAGAACAGTTTTGTGACCCTTGCCGTGTCGCTATTCCTGTACCTGATGTTCCATTCGTCAAGCGAACGCATACGGATGCTTCGCTTGACGAATGAAACGGGGCACAGATCGTAGTCGGGTCTTTTTTTGCTGGAGATGGCAGCTTCCTTCGCCAGCTGGTCTGCGCGCTCATTTCCCGCTAGTCCATTGTGTGCCTTTATCCAGTACAAAGCTAAAGTTTTGTTTTCCTGAGATAAGGTCTTAATGTTTTTTCTTGTGTTCATAGCAAGGGGATGAGCGCTGTCCAGGCCAACCACTGTTTCTAGAGCCGATCTCGAGTCGCTATAGATTCCGAAAGTTTTGAGTTTGCTACTGACTGCTTCCTTTGTAGCCCTAAGTATAGCCAGGAGCTCCGCCTGATATACCGTACAATACGGCGGGAGAGTAAGCTTGACGGCCCTGATTTCGGATGCTCCATCCCATATAGATAGAGCAGCTCCAACCCGGCCGTCAATCTTACTTCCATCCGTGAAGATACGCAGCTGATGGTTACTATTTTCATCTAAGTCCTGTTGGTTGTTTATCGTGCGGAACTCCAGGCCACAGTATTCAGCTGGGTGCGGGAAGTCAGTAGGGGCTACTCGTCTTTCTACGTCTCTACCAGCAAGTTCCTGTTGGGGCACCCCCCTTCTCGCCTCATATAGTATCGCCGACTCCTTTACGCGAAGGTCGAGGGGGAGGATTCCGGTCAAGATCAGTGCTGAATTCAGCGACACGGTATGGTATGCTCTACATATTTTCTGTACAAACCCACGTTGCACAGAATTTAGTTGAGCTTTGGTACCAATCTTATTGACTGAGGGGGCCCATACGCTGGCGGCATAAAGAAGAATGGGCTCTACGGTGGCCGTGTAAATTACACGGATCACTTCCGGGTGCAATCCCCAGGAGGCCTTTGCTGCCCTTGTCAGTTGCTTGTAAATCGCAACTGCTTTTTTGCACTGGTTTTTGATGTGTACATTAAAAGTGAGTTTGTGATCTATTGTAACTCCTAAAAGTTTTATTTCTTTGGCGTTGCCAATGCCGATCCCGCCCATGCTTAGCCGTGGGGTGTCAAATTTAAGCTTCCTTGTGATCAGCATTGCATAGGTTTTATGAGGTGCAAACTTTAGTTTATTTGTAACACCCCACGTCATCACCTGCCCGAGAACGGCATTGGCTCGCGTCTCTATTTCCAATGCTGTATCTCCATCAAAAACCAGTGCAATATCATCCGCGAATGCTTGTACATATATTCCGCTGTTTGTGAGTTCTTTAAGTAACGGGTCTAACAACAGATTCCACAGGATAGGCCCTCCAATTGATCCTTGCACACAGCCTTTATTAGTACTCTTCCGTATCTGTTCCCCGGCATACCTCACTCTCACGCTTCTATCACGAAGATAACTGTCAAACACCCTTCTCAAATTCCATGGACATTTTTCTTCCGCTAGACGGATTCGGATCCTCGGCCACCAGGCGCTATCGAAGGCGCCCTCTATGTCTAGCGATACCATCGATACTAGTTTTTGTTGGTTTAGTTTGGTTCTTATGTATTTGATCAGATTATAGAGGGCGTCCTCGGTGCTCCTTTGGGGCATGAATCCGTACTGGGAATCGCTTATCTTCGGCACTATGTGGAATTTGAGACGGGTGACCAGCATCTTTTCGTAAATTTTGCCTTATATTGACAGAAGGCCAATGGGTCTATAAGCTTTAGGAGAGAGGTAATTGTCTCTGCCTGGTTTCCGCAGCACGACTACTGTGGCCTCCTTCCATATTCTCGGGAAAAAGTAAAGTTCAAAACATTTGTTAATGAGCGCGAGAAATAGTTGGGGGTCACTGTTAATGGCGTTTTGGCAGATTTCCGCAGTTAATCCGTCTGCGCCGGGTGCCTTCTTTGGGTCAAAAGACTCAGCTGCTTTTTTTAGTTCTGTAAGTGTAAATGGGGGGTCAATTATTGCTTTATCTTCCATGGTTTTGTTGATGGTACTGGCTCTTAATCTAATGTTACTGTGGTCGCTGTTGTCGTCTTCTTCGCTATCCTCAGGATAGAAAGTTTCCGCCAACAGCTCCACCGATTCTCTAGCATTCAGCACTTTCCCCTCTTTTACCAGTGGAACATCTTCCTCCCTCTTCCTGGTTTTGCCAATCACTCTATAGATTCCGTTCCATACACTTTCTTTATCCTGCTTCTCGCAAAACTCCTTCCAACTTGCTATTTGCGCCCTCTTTGCATGTTCCTCATATTCTCTCTTTTTCTCCAGATACTCTTCAACTACCGACTGACGACGACCAGGGGCTGCACGCGCGATTCTGTTCTTTCTTGTCTTAACTTCTCTTTTAAGTTCCTCGAGTTGCGCCGACCACCATGGTATCCTAATTCGTTCTTTGGATTGCTTCTTGGGCATAATTTGCTCGCAAACTTTTATAATATTTTCAGTATAGACTGACGCCATTTCCTCCAGCCGTTCAGCACATCTGATGTTATTGATTGTGTCTAATGTTATGTCTTTCTCTCTGTTTAACTGTCCCAGATCTCTATAGAATCTGGGCCAGTCAACTTTTTTTGTGCTGAACCTCCTGGTGGTCCTGGCTACACTCATACCTCTTGCCCTTTGTGTTGCTATTTCGAATATAATACCATTGTGGTCCGCGCTAGTGAGGGAATCTTTCACTTCCCAGTTGTCGACTAGATCGAACAGACTCGCGGTGCAGGCTGTTACATCAACGCTACTCGTGTAACGCTTGCCTCCCCTAATGGTGTCGTAAGTCGGTTTATCTCCGGTGTTTAGTATCTGGAGACCCATCTCATCGAGAATTCCCATCATCTCCTCCCCCCTACTATCTGTTTTCTTTGATCCCCACCATATATTTTTGGCGTTGCAGTCGCCGGCAATGATTAGATTTTTCGCTCCTATTGCACTCTTTATTTCTTTGAGTCGTCGTAGGTGTGGCTCTATCGGTTCTAGCGGCTCGAAGTAAAAAGAGACAAGGGTGATTTTCAGAGCTCCGATACTGGCTTCAATTACTGCGCAGTTTGGAGTTGTCAAGTGAGGATATTGTGTAACTTTAATGTGAGAATCAAATACAACTATCGCAGCCTTGATCGTGCCAGGCTCGGAGCTCTGAAAAACCCTTGCACCCCTATAAGCCTTCATTCGTCCGACGTTGCCCACGTACGGCTCCTGGAAGAGTGCAATTGACGCTTGCATTTTAATTGCTTCTAACATCGCCTCGTCCGTCGCGAGGCTCATACGCTGGAGATTTGCTTGAAAGAAAGTGTATGGAACATTATCTCTGTGGGTGCCCTCAGCAATATGCCACGGATGTTCTTGCTAACATGTCCCAGCGCTTCCGCACTGGGCACATCAAGCTGAAGGCATTGTGTTCGTCCTGCTCTATGTTTGCTTTTTTGCAGTTTCTACACGCCGGCGCTGTACCAGAGAGAAAGTCTGTACATTGGGCTCTAAGGTGCGGGCCACCACAGTGGCTGCACAACTCCACTTCATCCTTGCAGAACTTTCTTCCGTGGCCGTATTCTAGACATTTCGTACACTGGATAAGAGGCGACTGATCCTCTACCCGTATGCGCTGCAGATCTATATGCACTACTCCTAGATCAGTCAACCTCCTCCATATACAAGGTGATGTGCTCATGACCACGTGTCCGGCGTGTGGGTTTCTTGTTCTTCTTCGGAACTTAACAGCCATTCTTTGTTCTTGAGGGTCTAGGTCAGCAAATATCTTTTTATTCTGGTTTTTCAAGGCTGTTATTACGTCTTCGTCAGAGTGGACTGCTAGCACATTCCTTAATATTATTAAGGGGTCCTTATTTTTGACCTCTTCGCAGGTCAGCTGCTTTCCTGCTTGTTCTAACCTTTCTTTGACTTTGTCTCTTTCCTCCTTCGTGCTGCAGCTCATGATCACCTTTCTTTCTCGTGCTTTCCTAACCCGCTCTACTTTCACCCACCCCCCTTTGGCGTCCATAGCTTCTCGGACCTTCTCCAAAACTTTTTCTCCGGTCTCGTTTTCATTTTGAGAAGCCACTACCAGTGAGTGCAGAGCTACCCTCTCGAATCTAGTGTTTGTTTGGCGGCCTGCAGTCACTTCAGCATAAGTGTTCGCGTTTGCTGTTATTATTGCCTGATTTTGATTTATTATTTGCTTTTGTAATTCCTCCATTTTATCGTTATTTTCCTTGATCATTAGGCTTGTCTTATTTAGCTGATCGATCAATTCTATTTCTCTCCTTTCAACTTCTAGTTGTGTATCTGTTTGTTTCAGTGGCTCTACGTTTTGTTTTTGTTCATTTCCTTTTACTTTAAGTTCCGTTTCCATTTCTTTTACTATTCTGTATAGGCGGTCTACTACTGTTGTTATTCCACTTTTAATATCGGTGCGTAAATTTCGCGAACTAGTTAAGTGTTGTTTCGCGATAGTTAAGCATACCTTAGCCTCTGTCGTTCTGTTTGGGTAGGTATTGGATGGATGCAACGTCTCCACTGTCGGTGTCAATTTTTGGTAAGTTGTTTCCAACTCTTGCGACGTCGCCTTCCGCGCTTTGATTTTGGCTGGACCTGCCTGCGTTGTCACTGTTACAGGTGAGATCGAGGGTCGGTCCATACCAACTCCCTCCAGCACCTCTATGCTTTTACGCACGTTCGATACTACTGGGGGCGATTTAGTAGTCTCCTTGTCCCCGGACTTATTATTTGGAGTACGAAACATAGTGAGGTAGTGTCGTCAAAATTTCAATAAAAATTTTTGGTAAGGTTTGTATAAGTTGTATAAATAAATAAATAAATTATAATAGCTGATACACGGTTATTAAAATAAATTAAAACCAAGTCAAAATAAAATATAAAGGAATTATACTTTGGTAGAGTGCTCTATCCTTCTCAATTTGTGAAGTCTATTTAGCCAATAGGGGCTTTGTCTATACGTAGTAACACGAAAACGAGTCACACCGTTAATTGAAAATAAATAATATAAAAATAAAAAAATTTTTAGTTCAACTCTATATGGTAGAGTCGGTCTCTCTGGTTTGATTCTCCAAACCTTATTTAACTTACTTTCTAATTATTTACAATTAAGGACAGCGCCTTATAAAATAACTTAAATAACAAAAATAAAAATTTTTAAAATGCGAGAAATTTTTGTTGCTCTATGTAGAGTCTCTTTTTGGCTCTAATGGTAGAGCTCCGTTTACCTAAACTAACAGTCCAAACCCCAGCCCCGTACGACCTCCGGCGCCTGAGATATGGACGGTCTAAAATTTACAAAATGGCGGCCAAGATGGCTGCCGAAAGTTAAATATGTCTGTAACTCAGGGTCCAGGCGCCGCACGACACTGTGCGAGGGGTCTAAGTTCTTCCCTATGGCCACTCTACAAGATCCTGGACTCTCTGGGGGGGGTAATTCGGATGACTCCGAATTGGGAGGGAGGGGGTGGGGGGGGTAGAGTGGACCGGGGGAAAACCAAAGCCGAAAACCCCAGCGCCCCAGGACTACCGGTTGCCGAGTTATCGCACTTTTGGTAAAAACAAAATGGCGGACCAAGATGGCCGACCAATTTTTAAAATGCGATATCTCGCGAACCAGATATTGCAGCACGGCGTGCGACGGCTCCCCACTCTTCCCGAGAACTAACCTATCAACTTCTTGCGGAAAAAAGGGGGGGTTGGGGTGAGGGGTAAAAAGTGAAAGAAGGGGGTGGGGGGGGTTGAGAAACCCACAAGAATGTTCCTGAAAAAAGTCCCAACTTCCTATGACAATTTTAAGCGAAGTTACTCAGGTTTAAAGATTTTTATAAATTACAAGATGGCGGCCAATATGGCTGCCGAAATTTTAAAATTGTCGCTACTGACGTCCCGGTTGACCGAATCTTACCGAGTTTGGACTCGTTAGATAGGGTTTAAAGAGACCTACAATTTGGAAATATAAATATATTTAAATAAATCAACCCCTATTTTTAACCCTCGAAAAACATAAAAAATTTAACAAAATTGAATAATAAAAATATTTAAATTCAAATTAAAATTCTAAAAACTATGAAGGATGCTTACACTAATTTGAAGTTATTTTTCTGTATATACATATTTGGAAAAAGGGTTGTTTTTAAGGGTGCACGTGTCAACCCCAAAAATTAAAAAATTTATAACTAAAAAACTACAAGCGATAAAAATATTTTAAAGGTCTTAAAAAATAGGTCTCTGCAGTCTTCTTTGATTGATAAATTAAAAAATGTAGGTCGTCGATCTTGATCGGCTTGCACGATTTTTTGAAAATTGGCGAAAATTTCAAAATTTCCTACCTCCGGTTTGGGTGGTGATAGAGATGTACTCTAAACGCCGGACGGTTTGGCTTGATGTCCTGCACCAGCGAGAATGGTTATCTACTTCCAGAACCTTCTAGAAGTAGAAGCACGTGGCCACGTGGTAGTTGTTTTTTTGGCGATTTTTCCGCCCTCCTGGGCGGAAAAAATCCAAAAATAGGCTCGGCGTGTAGGGGCCGGTGAGCAGATTCGAAAGACACCAAAAAACCAATAGGTCATCGATCGTATGCGGGATCTACGATTTTTTGAAAATTTCAAACTTTCACTTTTTTCACTTTTTTACTAATTGTACTTCACACACTTCACCGATTTTCGTGAAAAATACGTCAAAAGATAGGGCAAAATTTTACGCAACTTTTGACATATAATTTGCGTATGTACGTCAAAATTTGACCACTTTTCCAATTTTTTAAAGATTTTTTCGAGCGCGGAACGAGGTTATGTTAGGCTTGGCAAGTGTTGTTTCCGCGGGGGGACAAGCCGAACCTAGGTTAGGTTAGGTTAGGTTAGGTTAGGTTAGGTTAGGTTTTTTTTTTTTTTTTTTTTATATTGTCAAATTTATGCACCACAGACATTAGTCCGTGCCCTTTGTCAATTCATTACAATGTTGATTAATTATTTTTCTTTTTTTTTTTTACATTTAGATTTCGTGCTCAAGGCACTCTTAGTTTTAATGCTAAAACTTAAAAACTAGGGTTGAGTGAGTCCGTAGTATTACCATAAATTTTTTTTTTTTTTTGGGTTATTATAATTTTTTTTTTTTTTTTTTTTTTTTTTTTTTTTTTTTTTTTTTTTTTTTTTTTTTTTTTTTTTTTTTTTTTATTTGTCTTGTCTCGTGTCTTCCGTCATTGCCTGCCATCTTGAGTATTTCCGGACTTGGTCCACCGAAGCCTCAACGACCGCTGCGTTTCTGTCTGCGATTGCCATTTTTAGATTGTAGTCGGTTACTTCAAAACTTGACGCTTCCACCGCACGTCTTATAAATCTACCGATCGCATCGTTCTCTCTGTCGGTGTAGTAAACACAGCTTTTTGTGTGCCGAGATATTGCGACGACGGCGGGTGATACGCTGTCGTGCAGCTTTGTGATGTCTTTCCTCGTGTTTACGATCTTCACAGTTTCATACGTCAGTCCCTGCGCCTCATGTATGGTGAGAATTCGCGACCCTGTGCCCACCGCAAAACCCTGGTTGGTGAGGGTTTTCTTTTCCTCCTGAGTGTGCACGAGGAAAAGAGTGTTGGGTAGATCTTTCAGTATTTGCGATTCACTGTATCTCTCCATACTGAGGGATCTGACTTGATGTTTTGCTGAGTAGATGCCTGAGTAGACTCCAGCGAGAGCGTATGCCACATCCTGCGGATTCCGGTGTGTGCACAACAGTTCTTGGGTGACTGACGCTACCATGGTCGGTCGAGAATATGTCATCTTGAAGAGGTTTTCCCGATCGATGTATGGTAGCTGGTTGATGTCTCCGATGAGAAGGACTTCTTTTGATCCTGACAGTTTGCAAGCCATGACAATGGCTCCGTAGTGGTTCATGAGAGCCTCGTCTACCATCATTCTGATGTAGTTCTCCGAGTCTCTGAACCCATTTACTAAGACAGAAGCCATCGTGCGAACTCTCCTTTTCGCTTCGCTTCCTATTCGCTCCGATAGCTTCTCTTTCAGGTCTTTGGCTGCTTCTGTCGTGGTGGTGACTATGATGTCGCTTTCTACATCGAAGTTTGAGATCACCCAAGTTGTCTTTCCACAACCTGGTACTCCATTGATCCAGTTGATTTTTGGTGCACTCCATTCCGACCAGGCTGCATGGACGTCCAGGTTTCCTGTCAGGGCGGTCGCCATTTCTAAAATCCTGTCGTCCAGCATTATCTTAGTGCAACTGGCTGTTATGACAATTGGATCATTTGGGGGAGTTTTAAAAGTGAGCCTGCCACTCCGCGATGTTTTTTCTTCATCTTGGACCACAAACTTCTCGGTCGCGTTGTAAGCCGCCATATATTTTCCCGACATCGAGCCTCTGATGATTACGGCTGTGTCATTGTTATAAATGGCGGCTTCTGCTTCCTTTAGTCTGATATCTAGCAAGTTTTCGTTGCCGTATGTGAAGGCCTGCATGATGTTTTCGCATGTTTGATGGTGTGCCTGCTTCGTTGCTTTTGTTATTGCTAGAAATTCAAGGAATGCGTTTACTGTGTGGTCAAAGAGTTCCGTGGCTGGTCGTAGGTTTGGCGGAGTCACTAGGCCCATGTCCGCTTTTGTTCGCTGGATTTTTGAAGTAACTTGGGGCTTTTTAGGTGCAAGAAATTTCTTAAGCGCAGCGCCCTTTGTTTCCTCTGTGGATGTTCCGGGACCTTTCTTTTTCTGGACGATTTTGGAGATGCTATGTACGAGTTGCTGGAGCCGCCCTACTTTCTTGTTCGTGGTGTCTGTGTCCCTGCTCCTACATTCAGCTTCTTTTTCCGTAGCGGTCTTTTGCTGTAGCTTTTCCGAGCCGCTTTGTGTAGGCGTATCCCAGGCTTCCGGAGGGGGAGATTTTGTTTCTGTACGTCTGAGTTTGAGGTAGCTGAGGTCCTCTCCTCTGTTTTCGTACACGACCATGTCGTGGAATTCGGAGAGTTTTAGGCATCCGATCCTGTCTACAGCTTCTCCTCTTTCGTACGCCAGCCACATAGCGTCTACGCTTATGGTCCGGGGTGATGTACGTTCTCCGACTCTCATCTGTGCCATTTTTGAGAGCATTGAGCTTGCTTGAGCGAAAGGAGGGCCGTTCTTCCATCCCAATAAAACAATAGTTTTATTTTTTGTTTTTAATATTCTGCATGAATTGCCTTCTATGGATGTTGTGGGAAGTTCGGCAAATATCTTTCGCTTCATTGATACTCGTTTGGTGCTCCCATTCAGCAGCGACGCGAGACCCGGGGATATTTCTACGGAGCGCTGGTTTCGGTCTATGTAGTAACTGAGACCCAGTCTTTCACTGTTGCTGTCCATGAACAATGCAACTGCTCTTATTCTGAGGCCTGGTTCTCCTGGTTCGCCGTAAGATAGTATTTGGCCAGCTGAGATTTTGCACGTTGAGAGCGTTGCCTGCTCATTGTTTTCGGAGGGGGTTTGTGGTTCCGGGAGACTGTCTGGTTTATTGTGACTTGGTGTTAGGGAGATGGAGGTAGGTGAACTGTTTCTACTGCAGGCGATGCGGAAGATCTTTTCGGCAAAGGACAAGAATATTGGTCTTTTTTCTGCGTCTGCGATTATCTCTGGCAGTTCAGACCTGGCCAATCTTTTGTCCATTTTAGCCTCTAGGTCTTGCCTTGCTGATGCAAAGCGAGGGCACTCCAGTATTATATGCCATACTGTTTCTTTGACGTTTGCATCGCATTCGCATCCAGGACTTTCTTTAAGGTTGAACCTGTGAAGGTAGTCTGAGGTCCCTCCATGTCCAGTCAATACCTGGATTTGTGTCGGTGTCAGTCTTGTTTTTCTTACGATTGAGAAGGCTTTGCTCGTGTCGGGGAAGAAGGTTTTCGTGACTGACCCCGTGCTTGAGGAATTGTAGCGGTTTTGCCATTTTTGAACCGTTTCGCTCCTTATTCTCATTTTTACGCTGCACATTGGTATGCTGTTGTATACGTAGGAGGTGTTGGTTGCGGCAGCGGCTTTTGCGAGTTCGTCCGCTCTCTCATTGCCTGCTGTTCCTACGTGTGCCTTTAACCAGAAGAGTCGTACGTCCCTGCCCTCCGTTTTAGTACTTTCAATGTTTTCCTTTATGGCTCTTGCTAGAGGGTGGCTGGATTTGGGACTTTTCAGTAGGTCCAGCGAAGATCTCGAATCACTTAGGATATTCACGATTTGATTCCCATTGGACTTTGCCAGTTCCGTTGCCTTCCAGAGCGCATAAAGTTCCGATTGAAAGACCGTGCAAAGGGGGTGTAGTTTGAAGGTGGCGTTTTGCGTTTCTTTTCCCGCCACCCATGCAGTGAGCGCGGCTCCAACATTTTCGTCCATTTTGCTACCATCCGTGTAAATTAAGAGGCCTGTTTTCTGTAGACTTTCGATGGTTTTCTGGTCCGGGCTGTTTAGGAGCTGGTAGTCTACAGATGTGATCCTTGACGGGTGTGCGTTTTGGAGATAGTGTATTGGGCGTTCCAGTTCTCCATCTTTTGGTAGATATTGTTTGCAGATGCCTTTTTTGGTCTTGAATAGACTAGCTGATTCCTGTATTCTGAGGTCTAGCGGGAGGAGGGCTGATAGTGTGAGGGCTGAGGTGAGAGACACAGTTCTGTATGCCTTACAAATTTTTTGTGCGAAGCCCCTTTGCAGAGCGTTCAATTGATTTTGTATCATCTGGAACCCTGTCGCATCCGACCACGCTCCCGAGGCGTACATCACGATGGGCTCTATTACTGCCACGTATATTGTTCTCACAATTTCTCCGTTGAGACCCCAGGTCACCTTTGCCGCACGTGCGAGTTGTTTGTAGATGTCGGCAGATTTTTTGCATGTCGCCGTTACATGTGCTTTGAAGGTGAGGTTGCAGTCTATTATTAGGCCTAAGAGCTTGATTTCTTTGACGATTTCAATCTTCGTGTTCGCCATGTAGAGATTGGGTTGTTCGTACTTCAGCTTTTTTGTCAATATCATGGCGCTGGTTTTATGTGGCGCAAAGCTAAGTTTGTTGTATTCACCCCAATGTACTACTGTTTTTAGTGCGTTGTTCGCTTTTTCTTCCAAGCTCTTAGTTGAGTTTTCTGCAAAGACCAGTGTCACGTCGTCTGCGAACGCTTGGCAGTAAACTCCCTCCTTTTCCAGCCTGTGCAATAATGAGTCGAGGATTACGTTCCAGAAGGTGGGTCCTCCGATAGATCCTTGGACGCACCCCTTCGTTGTCGATCTCTCACACTTTGCTCTGGCATAGTTAGTTGACTGTAATTGTTCTGTCTGATAGGTAGGAGTTTACCATCGCGTAAAGGTTTCTGGGACACTTTTTTTGCATTAGTTGCTGTTGAAGAACCGGCCACCACGCGTTGTCAAAGGCTCCCTCTATGTCCAGTGAGACCACCAGGACTATCTTTTTGTTGTCCACTTCCTTTTTTATTTTCTGGACAAGGTCATAGAGGGCGTCCTCGGTGCCTCGCTGGGGCATGAAGCCATATTGGTTTGTGTTTAAGGTTGGGAAGATGTGCCATTGGAGTCTACCTATTAGGAGCTTTTCCACTATTTTGCCGGGAACTGAAAGGAGGCCTATCGGTCTGTGTGACTTTGGTTGTGTGTAGTCTTCCTTACCTGGTTTTTTGAGAATGACCACATGCGCCTTTTTCCATTGTCTTGGGAAACATTTCAGTAGCAAGCATCTGTTTGCGATTGCCAGGAATATCTCCGTTTGACTTCGTATGGCCGCTGTGCATATATCCGCAGTTAGCCCATCGGGTCCCGGCGCTTTCTTTGGATTTAGCGACTGGAGAACTTGTTCAAGTTCCCCAGTGGTGAAAAAAGGGTCATCTCCAGGCATGTCCGATAGTTTTGCCGTCCTTATTTGTTCCCTGATGTCCATGTGGATGGGTTTGTCTGTGCTCTCTGAGTCTTCTGGGTAGAAAGTGTTTGCAAGGAGTTCTGCAGATTTTTGTGGTGTTAGGGTATTTCCTTCCGAGTTCCTTAGGAGGGTGTCTTCCTGTCTTTTTGCGGTGTTTCTTATGACCCTGTAGATTTTGTCCCACATGCTTTCTTTTTCTTGGGTCGTGCAGAAATCCTTCCAACTTTCTGTGCTTGCTCTGTCGGCTTTGTTCTTGTACTCCGTTATGGCTTTGATGTATTCTTCGATGACCATTTGTTTTCGTTGGGGGGCTGCGTTCTTGATTCTCCTTTTTTTCCTTTTTGCCTCTTTTTTTAAGTTTTCCAACTCTTGTGTCCACCACGGAGGTGTTCTGTTTGGTCTTCTGCTGCCTGCTTTTGGGATGCTGTGTTCGCAGGCTTGGTGGATTGCGTCGGTGTACTTATCTATGATGGCCTCGAGTTCCTCTTGGGTTTTGCACTCTTGGATGGAGTCCACACTAATGTTTTCCTTCTGAAGCGACTCACTGAAGTGTCTTCCGAAATCTGTCCACTTCGCTTTTTTGGTGTTATAGATGCGCGTTGTGATGGGTTTTAGCGGCTCTAGGTTATTCGCCGTTCGCATCGTGAACGTTATTGCATTGTGGTCTGATGTTATTAGACTCCGGTTCACTCTCCAGTTTTCTATTTTCGTTAGGATGGGTTCGCTGCAGGCTGTGACATCCACTATGCTCGTGCACATTTTCTCGTTTCTGAGCGTCTCGAAGGTGGGTGTATCTCCCACATTCAGGATATGGAGATCCATCTCATTGAGGAGAGCATTGTAAGCCACACCCCTTTGGTCTTCTGCTGAACTTCCCCACCAATGGCTCCATGCGTTGATGTCCCCTCCCACTATGAGGTTCTTCGTTCCGATCTTTTCGCACACTTTTTTGGTCCTGTCGAGATAGGGCTTGATGTCTTCGTCCCCCTCAAGGTATAGCGACAACACTCCTAGTTTTGTGCCCCCTCCAACTAACAGTACTGCAGCCTCCGTTTCTGTGACCAGCTGTGGATCATGGATAGCTTCCAGCCGGTCGTCGAAAACTATGATGGCGGCTTTTACTGGCTTGTTTCTGCTTAGGGTGCACTGGATGATTTGGGTTCCAGGGTATTGCTGTAAAGAGCCACTCTTGCCGACGTAAGGTTCTTGTACGAGGGCGACTGAGATTCCCCTGTCTTTGGCTACTTGAAGCAGTTCCGTTGTGGCCAATTTGGAGCGTTGGAGATTTGCTTGGATGAAATGCAGTCCTGTGTCATCTTTTTCTCGAGAGGGGCAAGTTTGGCTATTTGTGGGGCCCTTAGCAGCAGTACGAGATTCGGGATCTCGCTATTGCATCCCATTTTTGTCGTTCTCGACAGTCGCTACTGAAAGCGTTGTGTGTCGGGGCCGTCTCTGCTCCGTTTGCTGAAATGCAGTTTTTGCACTGTGGTGCGTCTCCTTTGAGCCTTTTTTTACATTTCTCCCAGGAGTGTGCCTCTCCGCAGTAGCTGCAGAAGTCTTCTTTTTCTCGACACATAGCGCGAGTATGACCGAAGCCTAGGCATTTCGTGCATTGGACTAGGGGCGATTGGTCTGCCACAGGTCGTCTCTGGAGGCCAATGTATATTTTGCCTGCCTCTATGAATCTTTTGTGTAGTGTGGGAGAAACTTCCAGCACTGGATGGCATTCGAGTGGGTTCCTTGCTCTTTTTCTGTAGCGTACTTTTAAGGTGCTCTCTTTCAAGTTGACGCCTTCCAACAGATGTTTGTTTTGTGAAATTATATTTTCCACGATTTCAACGTCCGTATGATAAGAGAGCACGTCCCTTACAATAAGCAAGGGGTTTCCCGCTTTTGCCACTTCTACTTTTAGAGAGTTTCTTCCTTTCACTCTGTTTTCCACAAGATTAAGGTCTTCTTTTGTACTGCAGCTTATGATAACTTTTTGGTTCCTGGCCTTTCTGACCTTGTCCACTTTTGCTCCGGAGTTTTTGGTATCCAAAGCTTTTCTGATCTCTTCAATTACGTTTTCTCCGGTGTTTTTGGGGTCTGTAGATGAAATTATCAGGGTGTGGTTCGGTCCTTGCGGCGGTATTGATGGTGGTTTGGCTGCAGCTTTCGCGTACGTCATGCCTAGTTCTTGTGCGAGGTTAGGAACGATTAGGGGAGGGTTTTGTTTCCTGTCGGTTCTCATTGACTTAAGTTCTGATGAGACTTTTTCTAGTTTCTGTGTTATTGGATGGATGTGGTCTTTTATTTGTGTTGATGTTTCTGGTTTTGGGGTACTGGCGAGAACATTTTTTATGTCCGTTAAAAGTTCCGTTTTGTTGTAGATGCATTCTTTTGGCTGTGCTGGGATTTTTGTTAATTTTTCTAGTGTAGTGTTTGACACCTCGAGAACCTTGCCAAGGGTGGCTTGGTTTTTCGACAGGTCTTGTCGAGTTTCATCAAGTTGTCTGGAAACTGTGTCTAAACACGACACCAATTTGGTATCGGCTTTCGAGTGGGACTCTGTCGGGAGTTGGGCCAGTTTTGGTGTTTGAGCAAGGTTGTTAAGGGTTTTGGATATTTCTGAGATTTTTCGGTACGGCTCTTGGGTTTCGTATCCCAGCCAGTCTCGAACAGCCTTAGTTTCCCTCGCGTTTGTGCAAATGTCTTCTCTGGCTTTTTTGATTTCTGTCAGTATGTTTGCGTTGATTTCTGCAATTTTTTGGCTGTGGGCGCGCTCAATGGCAACCAGTTCCAGAGCATTTCTCTTCCTCTCTTTTTCGAGGTTGAATTTGTGTCTTGATCTGGAGTCTGATAAGGCCAAGACGGTTTCGTAGAGCGACTGCAGGCATTCCAGTGCTGTTGTTTTGCACTCTCTCTTCATGTTGCCTGCGGCCTCCAACGCCTCTTTCCCCTTGAGGAACATTTCGTTGGCGTGCCTCGTCGCCATGTCCATTTCGACGCCAAGTCTCTTGTTGGAATTTATGAGGAGACTTTTTCTGCCTTTTGGGGTGGTTTCAGCATTTGTGTCGGCGGATGATGCGACTGACATGTCGTCGTCGGAGAGGATCGGGCGAGAGGGAGGTGACGTTTTCCAGTTCCCAATTTTTTCCAGGATTTCAATTGCCTGGACCTCTCTTTGGATGTCGGAGGCGGATGTCATTGACGAATCGTCGCTTAACTCCGAGGTTTTTCTTGGGGAGGTTCTGGTTTTGCGCGCCCTTTTTGCTACGATGATTGTTTGTGATGTTGAGGTTTTCGGTTTCGTTTCAGCCTGTGATGGACGTTGTGAGAGCGGCATGGATGGAAGCGCGGGTTTTTCGGACTGCGATTTGGCTTGCTTTGTTAGCACTTTTTCGCGCAGTGATCGTGTGGGCTTTCCCGCTACGTGCTGCTTGCTTTCAACGATTTTGTTAGAGTTGGCGTAGTCAGAGGGTACAGTAGGCAGAGACATGTTTTTTTTTTTTTTTTTTTTTTTTTTTTTTTTTTTTCTTTATGTTTTGGACTCACTCACCCTTGCTGTTTGTAGCCGCTGCGTTCTTCGCCGGTGGTCTGCTGAAGACTGCTGCGTTTGGTGAGTGCTTGAGTACGAGCGCTGTGTGGTGTGACTTGATTTGGAGTGTTTTGTGCTATTTTGGGCCCCCCTGTATTGCAGTCCGAGTTCCGATTCCCACTTTTAGTCTAGGATTATGCCTTGAGCTCTCCCGATTCAGATGAGTCCAAACTCGAGCTTTATAGGTCGCTTTTTGTCCGAGTTATGGATCTTATAAGATTTCCTGGACTTTTGGTTACTTTTTCGGGATGAGGGTTCCAAATCGCTAAACTGTTGGAGCCAAAGTCTAGGCGATACTTTTCCGGTTCCAGAGATACCAAACACGGTGTATCTAGGACTATCGGTTACGGCGTTATAGCTCGCGGGGGTTTCTCGGTTTTGTTTATCTGTACTTCCGGGGGGAGGGGTGAAGATTTTTGAGGGTCTGCTGGAGCCAGATTTTTCTACACTGTTTTACGAGTCTGTGGACCCCTTGATCTTTCTTCTATGACGTATGGTTCCCGAGATATAGCCTGAGGGGTATTTCTTGCGCCGAGGGGAAGGGGGGGGTCAGGGGGGGGGAAGTTTCGTGGGGAGGCTATTGATGAAATAAAAATGGGAGGGTTGGGGGGGGGTTAGTTTAAGGTGGGGGCCCAAGGGGTTGAGGGTTGGAAGGAGGCTTTTAAGGGTAGGTTTGTTATTCACGCCGCTTTTTGTGTGGTCGCTGGGTTTAAGGGGTGAATGTGGAGGGGTGGGGGTGGGGGTGGTTTCAAGGGGTGGTTTTTCGGGAATTAGGGAGCAAGGTCTCTATTCACCCTTTCCAACGAGTCCAAACACCAGTATTTTCGGGCCAGGGGTTTAGGAGTTCCCTCGTGTTTCCTACGGCTGGTGGTGAAGCTGGTTTCTCCGGATGCTCTTGCTGGTGGGCGCAGTCTTGGGCTGATGGACGAAGTCTTCGGGGCGTCTTCGGAGTCTCAGTGTGCGGCTAAAAACTTGTTGTTTACGAATTCGTAGGACTGACGCGGTCTCTAGTGACGAAGTTATATGGGTGATGTGTAAATATTATTGTAACATATGGTGCCCTATAACTTTTGAACGGAAAGGCGGATTTTGATGATCCAGGTACCAAACTGCAGGTCTCGGTGTGCACTCGATGATTTAAGAGGCGTTGTTAAGGATGTTTCAACCGGTTTGTTGTTATCCTGGTCGAAAGGATATCACTTTTCCTTGCAATATGGTAGGCTCTATTTTCTGTGTTTCTAGTCGGATTTTGATAACACTTTTTTATAATCAGTCGTTATTATAAGGCCTTTTCGATTAGTACGTTGCTTATCGTGTTTACCTTGTCTTTCCGTTGTTTTTAAGGTGGAGGGGTTTACCATATGGTTACTGATATCTTCTCTTCTGCAGGTCCGATCTTTAAAATCTTGGTGTCGGATTGATGTAGTTAGTGCAGCCTTTCTGAAGATTACACTAGTTGTTTGGTGTCACTGGTTTAAGTGGAATTTTTGGAAGGTTCAATTTTCGTCACTGTAACTTCGAAAACTGCTGACTCACGTTTTTGCCCACAATAATCCTGGTGAGATGAATTGCACTTTAACACTTTTTATCACTGTCACGCGCGTGGCTCACTAAAAACAATTTTTAAAATTTTTTGTTTTAGGAGCCGATCGTGTATGTTGACGATATAATCTGGTACTTTTTGGTTAGGTTAGGTTAGGTTAGGTTAGGTTAGGTTTTTTTTTTTTTTTTTTTTTTTTTTTTTTTTTTTTTTTTCTCTACTACCTCCGCCGTTTATGGCGCAGACTATGCTATTCTTTTATCCTTTCATTCCAGTTCTATCATTTATGCTTCTCGTACTTTTATGCTTCATACTGTTTCTTTCTTTCATTCATCTCTTTCATACTTAGGGTGGGATAACCCGTCTATAATGGCTACTCTATATCGACTCTACTATATAAGTTTTCTTTATTTATTTCTTATTATTAAGGGGTAAAAACACAACGATTCTCTTTATTATATTTTGCAGTTTTACATATTGTTTTACTTATTATACTATTTATACAGATAAACTTTTATTTCCTTATTTCTAGTTATGTTACATGATCATTTTCCTTATCTCTATCTTATACCGCTTATTTTATTTACAATTAAGTTTTACTATCTATGTACATATTTTCTTAAGATTATAGTTGTTTACTCTCTGTTTATATATATGTTACCCATAATATTACATACAATATTTTTGTTAACATATTTTTCTTATTCTTTATTTCTTTTGATTACCTTATTTACAATTTCTACACAATAATCTAAGAATACATCTCTGTTGTTATTTGCAACTAAAGTTGCAGCATTCTCTACTATAATGTCTAATCCAAGACATTGCTGGACGTCATATCGATGTTTGGCATATATAGGACATTCAAAAATGATATGTGTGACTGTTTCTGCTTTACCAGGCTCACAGGCGCAAGAAGGGTCTTCCTTGCGCTTGAAACGTACAAGGTATTCAGAAAAACCCCCATGCCCCGTAAGGATCTGCGTAATTACGTGGTTAATTCGGATTTTGCCTACGGTCCTGTACGCCGCCACTGCATCAGGGAAAAATAATTTGGTGGTACTCGCAGTAGTACTGGTTTTATATCTTGCGTTCCATTCATCAAGCGAACACATGCGAGTGTTTCGCTTGATGAATGAAATCGGGCACTTATCATAATCCGGCCTTCTTTTGGATCTCAGGGCAGCCTCTTTCGCCAGGCTATCTGCACGCTCATTGCCTGCTAAGCCTGCATGTGCCTTAATCCAAAACAGATCTAATGATTTGTTTTGCAAGATTAGGGATTTTATACTCTTTCTTGTGTCAACAGCCAATGGGTGCATATTTTGCAGGCTTGTGATTGTTTCGAGTGCTGCCCTGGAATCACTATAAATTGCAAACGTAGTGTCTTTCCTTGTCATGCATTCCATGCAGGCTTTGGATATTGCCAGGAGCTCCGCCTGGTAAACCGTACAGTACGATGGGAGAGCAAGCTTGACGGCCTTGGTTTCAAACTCCCCTTTCCATAAGGATAGGGCAGCCCCAACCCTGCCGTCAATCTTGCTCCCATCAGTAAAGATGCGGATGTCATAAGTACTGTGCGCATCAAGTTCGTGTTGGTTAACCAGGGTGCGGAACTCCAAGTTAGTGTAGTCAGCCGGATGCAGTGTGTTTGTCGGGGGAACTTTTATTTCTATTTCCCGATCTGCTAGTTCCGGCTGGGATATCCCTCTCCTGGCCTCGTACAGTGAGGCTGACTCCTGTACCCGGAGATCGAGAGGGAGAATCCCAGTCAGGACCAATACGGAATTCAACGACGCGGTGCGATATGATTTGCAGATTTTTTGCAGAAAAGAGCGCTGCACCGCGTTTAGTTGGTCCCTAATATATATTTTGTTTATCGCAGGCGCCCAGGCGCTAGCGGCGTACAGGAGAATCGGCTCTATTGTTGCCGTATATATTACCCGAATGACTTCTGGATGGAGGCCCCAGCTAACCTTGGCAGCTCTGGATAGCTGTTTATATGCTGCAATAGCTTTTTGGCACTGGCCTTTGACGTGCGAGCTAAATGTCAATTTATTGTCTATTACCAAGCCAAGTATTTTGATCTCTTTTTGGAAGCCAATGTCACTCCCGCCCATGCCTAAGCGGGGGATATCGTATTTCAATTTGCGCGTTATTAACATAGCGTTAGTTTTGTGTGGGGCAAATTTTAATTTGTTAGCGATCCCCCACTCCATGACATGCCTGAGAGTGGCATTGGCTTCTGTCTCTATTTCTAGAGCCGTATCGCCGTCAAAGACCAGTACCACGTCATCTGCGAAAGCTTGTACATAAACGCCCTTTTCAGTGAGTTCTTTTAAGAGCGGGTCCAGCAGCAGGTTCCAAAGGATGGGACCCCCTATGGATCCCTGTACGCAGCCTTTATTGGTTTCTTTGCAGTATTCCTCTCCTGCATATCTGACCCTCACGTTTCTGTGGCTGAGATAGCTGTCGATAACCTTTCTCAGGTTCCAAGGGCACTTTTCCTCAGCCAGACGGATTCTGATTTTTGGCCACCAGGCACTATCGAAGGCGCCCTCTATATCTAAAGATACCATAGTTACATTTTTCTTTTGGTTCAACTTGGATGTTATGTGTTTAATTAGTGTATAGAGGGCGTCTTCGGTGCTTCTCTGGGGCATGAATCCGTACTGACGAGTACTGATTCTCGGAACAAGATGGAATTTGAGTCGGGTCATCAACAGCTTCTCATAAATCTTTCCCAAGACCGGCAATAGGCCGATAGGTCGATAGGACTTTGGTGTACGATAATTGTCCTTGCCAGGTTTCCTCAAAATTACAACGGTGGCCTCCCTCCAGATCCTCGGGAAATAGTGAAGCTTTAGGCATTGGTTAATTAGGGCCAGGAAAAGTCGGGGATCACTTTGGATCGCCATTTGGCAAATATCTGCTGTAAGGCCGTCGGAACCCGGTGCTTTTTTCGGGTTAAAAGAAGATGTCGCGGCTTGCAATTCCGTCAGTGTGAAAGGGGGGTCCAAAGTTTCTCTCGCTTCTTCTTTACTATTAATTTTGTCTGCCTCTGCCCTTATCCTGCGATGGTGATCATTGTCTCCCTCCCTTCCATCCACAGGGTAAAAAGTTTCGGCAAGCAATTTGACCGACTCCCTTCCATCCAAAGTTTTCCCGTTCTCCTCTAGTGGGAGATCTTCCTCTCTCTTTTTTGTTCTGCCAATAACCCTATATATCCCATCCCATACGCTTTCTCCTGTTTGCTTGCCACAGAAGTCCTTCCAAGAATTGACTTGTGCATTTTTAACTTGCTGCTCATACTCTTCCTTCTTCTCCAGATACTCCTTGACGACGAAAGCGCGACGGCACGGCGCCGCCCTACCAACCCTATTTTTCCGGGTAACTACCTCTTTCTTTAGTTTTTCAAGATGCTCGGACCACCATGGCACACCCAGTTGTTCATGGTTTTTCTTTTTAGGAATAGTTTCCATGCAAGCTCTCACGATATTGTTTGAGAAGAGTGCTACCATTCGCTCCAGATGTTCAGCACTAGTGATATCTGTGATTTGTTCAATCGTTACCTGTTGTTCTCTGTTTAATTGGCTTAGTTTCTCACGAAACTTAGGCCAATTAGCTTTCTTAGTGCTGAACATTCTGGTGGTCCTGGCAACACTCATTCCACGTGATTTCTGGAGTCCTATCTTAAAGAGGATGCCACTGTGGTCCGAGCTAGTTATTGCGTCATCGACTTTCCAGTCGCTGACCCGGTCAAACAGATCGGCGGAGCAGGCCGTGATGTCAACATGGCTTTTAAATGTCTTACCACCCCTTATGGTGTTAAACGTTGGTTTATCGCCGACATTGAGTATCTGGAGATCCATCTCATTCAACAGTCCCATTAACTCTTCTCCCCTTTGATCCACCCTTGTGCCCCCCCACCAGGTGTTTTTGGCATTGGCATCGCCTCCCATCAAGAAACGCTTGGGCCCGGTTAGTTCGTGTATCTTCTCAAAATGTTGAAGATAAGGATCCATCGGCTGGTCCGGCTCAAAGTAAAAAGAGACCAGAGTGACATTCCAGGCATCGGTTTTTACCCCAACCACTACTATATTAGACGTGGTGAGCTGGGGGTATTGGATTACATCTATTGTGGGGTCGAATATTACAATGGCAGCTTTAACTGTGTCTGTGCCGATGCTCTGGAAAACCCTGGCTCCCCGGTAGTTCTTCATTCGTCCGATAGATCCCACATAAGGCTCTTGGATCAGCGCAGCTGCTATATTTCGCTTACCCGCCTCTATCATGACCTCGTCTGTTGCCAAGCGCATTCTCTGTAGGTTGGCCTGTACAAATGCATAAGGTAGATTTCTCGCTGGGGTGCCCTTAGCAATACGCCACGGATGCTCTGGCCAGCGCATCCCATCGTTTCCGCACTGGACAAGCACGATCAAAAGCATTGTGGTCGCATTGCTCGAGCTTTGACGTTGTACAGTTTCTGCATGAAGGAGTTCCCCCAGCCAGCCACTCTGCACATTCCGCTCTAAGATGGGGTCCTCCGCAGTGGCCGCATCGGTCTACCTCCTCCTTGCAGAAACGCCTACCATGTCCGTATCCCAAGCATCTTGTGCACTGGACCAAGGGCGACTGGTTTCCTTATTATATTTACATATGTTGCCCACAAGTATTCTCTAAAATACTTTGTCAACATAGTTTTTACCTATACATTTACTTTATGTTTCCCGGTTCGTTAGTATTTTTCCCTATTTAGTTTTGCCGTAACAAAACCAAATGGTGGATGTTTGGTCGCCATATTTGTGTTTAATACGATTTTTACTGGCCCAACGCACGCCAGTGTTATGTCATTGGAACTACCAGGTACTCAGTTTCGAGACAGTGTGTTGTGCAGCGGTGAGTTTTCTGTGCTTTGGGCTCAATCCAGGAAATGGTTACGGCTTCGCATATCTTTTAAGATATCGAATACACCCAACCAGCCTCCATTCATGACCCATTGCGTATGAGTGTTGTTGTTCGTCTGCTATTCTCATCCGCATGTGATATGTCTGTCCTAAAGAGTTGGAGGGGCAGACGGCTGCTGAGCGGGAAGTTCCGCAAAGGCCATATCAGCAGTAAGCCACTGATGCGCGAGCCAGCTCGTCCCACCGTTTCCGGATCGGGCATATCTGGTCAAAGGCGTTGTGCATGTCCTCGTAAATTTTGACATTGGCTTTGACGCAGTTAATACACTTGGGTTCTAGGTTTTCATGGTAGTTCTCGCAGTCTTTTTTAAGATGCGGTCCTCCGCAGTGGCTGCAGAGGTCTTCCTCGTGTTTACACATGCGTCTGCTGTGACCGAACTCCAGGCACCTCGTGCACTGGATCAGGGGAGATTGGTCCTCGACCCTGACCCTCTGCAGATCCACATGCAGGACTCCTTTCTCTAACGTTCTCTTCCAAATGATTGGAGAGACGCTCAGGACCACATGATTGGTATGAGGGTTTCTCGTCCTTTTGCGGAACTTCACAACCACCCTGTCTTCTTCCTTGTCAAGTCCCGCAAAGATGTTGTTATTTTGGTTCCTGAGCGCCTTTAATATCTCATCATCCGAGTGTAGAGAGAGCACGCCCCGAAGCTGTAGGAGGGGATCCTTGTTGGCGACCTCCTCACACTGTAAGTTGGCGCCAACCTCTTCAAGTCTCCTCCTGACCTTTGCCCTCTCTTCGGTCGTCCTACAGCTTAAGATCACCTTCTGATCTTTGGCCTTTCTCACCCTCTCTACCCGGATCCAGCCGTCTTTCGCGTTAACTGCCTCCCTCACTCTGTTCAGGACGTTGTCGCTGGTGTCGTTATGGTCTCCCGACGAGACAACTACCGAATGTAGCGTCGTCCTTTCGAAGGCATCAGCTTTCGATCGGCCCGACACCGCATCGGCGTAACTATCCGGTCCATCCCTGGCTATTGACTCCTTTTGTTTGTCCATCAACTCCTTCAGTTGTTCCATTTTAGAGTTGTTCTCTAATAGGCATTTTTGCGTCAGTTTTAATTGGGCTAGTAAGTCATCGTTTTGTGTCAAGTTTTTATTTGTGGTTCTATGCTCTTCACCTCTATCATCTGTCTTTCTCTGCACGAGTTCTTTCGCCATTTCCTTAACAATTGCATAGAATCTGTCGCATTCCTTTGTTATGTCCTTCTTTATTTCCGTTTTTATGTTTCTAGAAGCATTCAGTTGCTCTAGCATCCTTTCCCTACATTCCTTGGCCTCTGACAGCCATTCTCTTATTCTCCTTTCAGGGCCAGCCTGACTCGTCTTAGGTGTTATGTAGGGTTTTGGGACGGAGGTATCTGCAACATCCCCTGTCATTTTTGTAGGAGTCCTATAGAGCGCCATAGTAGCCGCGAAACGTCAAATAAATTAATAAAATAAAATAAAGTAAAAGTGTATAATTTATCTTAATAAATAGGGGTGTATAATGTCCCTATTTATTGTGTAAATATTTGTAGAGTGTATCTGTTATTATGAAATAAATAAATAAACAATAAAATAAATAATAAGAATTTTTCAATGTAGAGTAGGGTGTTTGTGTGTCCCGTTTCAGAGTACCTGGTAGAGCCTATAACCAACAATTAAATAAAACAATTATATAATAATTTTTATACAAAAAAATTTTTTATTAGGCTCTATGTAGAGTCAAGTTGACTATATCGGTAGAGCTCAATCTACCAACAAGTTTAGTCGAAACCCCAGCCTGCTACGACCTTTAGTGCCCGAGTTAGGACTATTTTTGTATTTTCAAAATGGCGGACCTATGGCCGTCAAAGTCCAACTGTCAAAAAATTTTCTGGTCACCAGGGGTCGCAAGTTCCGTTAAAGAAATATCCAGTTAAACTAACAATTTAAGATTTTTAAAATAATAGATAAATAAAATAAATAATAAAAGGGGGTGGGGGGTGGGCAGGGGGGTGCCGGGACTCCAGGGAAGATTTGGACTGAAGGTCCTGACTGAGAACAAAAATAAAAATTTTTGTCTCTATGTAGAGTTAAGGGGGGGGGTGGGGATAGTGCTCACAAAAACCAACCCCTCAGTGAAGGTCCCAGCTGGATCGGACCAGGGGTTCCGAAGTTACACCTCCTGAAAATGTCCAAAAAATATCTAAAACTATATTAGAGGTACTCTCTACAGATGTACCCCGTACAACACAAATACTTAGACTACAAAAATATTTTTATAATTTAGGGGGAGGGGGTTGAAATTTTGGGGGTAGGTCTGGGAGGGATATATCTATGGAGGGCCTGGGTGGTAAGGGGGGTGGGTTAGGGAGGGGGGGCCAAAAATTCGGCTATTTTTGGCCTAGGACCAACGGTTCCTGAGATACGGGGATTATTCCCTAAAATCCTTATCAAAACAATCTTATTTTTTACGTTTGTCGACTGCCCGGCTATTTTTGGTGTTCCTGCAATAGCTCCGGTGTTTATGATAAGGATTTTAGGAAATTTACGTTGGGGGGAGAGGGATAGTGTGCGCACAAGGCGTAATGAAAAACGGAATTTTTAGAGGGGGGGTGTAACTGTTACGGTACCTGGAAGCTGAGGGGGTGGTTTTTGTCAGCTTCAAGAGGTTGGTTTCGGGGTCTAATATTAAGCTAGAAGGGCGGGATTTTCGGGATAGTCTAGAGGAGATACCAAATTTACTGGCAGTGGGGCCAGATTCTGGAACGGGGGTTTGCAACCCCAAAATTTTTCTAGTTTTATCCAAAAAACTTCCCGGGGGTGAGTTTTGGGGGTGGGTATAGGTAGATTACCCCCGAAACTGTTTCAGATCAGACTGAACCAATTTTTCGTTATTTTCCCGAAATTCCCGCTCCTTCACCCTTAAATAAGGGTTACCAACTTACTTGCGAATGGCGTCCGGGGCCCTTCGCAGCTTTAAAAATTCCTATAAAATAAGTTATTAGTCCCGGGATAAAACTAATGGTTGCTGAGGCTGGCCAGGAAGTTCCCGGTTCGAATCCCGTATCCCGTTTGTCCCTGTTGAGGTCCTGTGTTTTTTCAAAAAATCCCAAAAATAAGGGGTGCTGAAAATTTTCTGCAAACTGCTTTGTATTATAAGCAAATATGGTCGAACAGGGGTGTGTCGGGTATTTTTGGTGTTCCCTGGTCCCAGACAACAAAATCCTGGAGTTTAGTGAAAATCCGGGAGAAATTTTTTCACGAGGGGCAGGGGGGGGAAATAATATGGTAAATATGGTCCTAATTATATTATTATAAGAAAGAACGTCTTTCTGCAATCTCTGATTACTAGTCTAAATCAAACACAAATATGTACCGTGGTCGCAATATGGCGGCCAATATGGCCGACCAAAATCAAAAATCTTAAATTATTCTGTCCCCTTTTGAGTGAGAACGGTCAAGTTTGGGTTCATATGAAAGGGCTCGTTACTGCCGACACTTTTGTAAAGATTTTATAATTCTTTGATTAATTTTACTATTTTTTATCTATAAAAAACGGGATTTTTTAATATAAATTTGCGATTAAAAATAGAAATAATAATTCTAAAATTCTGAAAAAATTCCTACTTACTAACTAATATGTACAGAATTTTTTAAGGGGGTTCAAAAAGATCTAGGGTTGCTCCTTCAACCCTTTCCAACAACCCTTAAATTTTAAAAACCAAATATCTTAAAAACTACTCGTTAAAAAATTTTTATTTTCAGATATGTTATAAATAACAACAAACTAAATACTAATAAATTTTTTAAAACATACCTTATCGATCTACTTTTGAATTTATGAATTTTTGAAAATTGAGCTATTTTTTAAAATGAGATTACTAATAAACTATTTAAGATACTTAAATTATAAAATCTGTTCCAGGGTGGTGCTGGCTCGGCGCGTCGATCCCGGTGGGTGGATAGTTTCTGACGTCACGGGAACTACTACCACGTGTCCACGTGGTTTTTATTTTTTTGGATTTTACGTCGCCCGTATGGGCGGAAAAAATCCAAAAAGGGTGTCAATTTGTAGCTCTCGTTGGGGCGCTTCCGGTGACACCAAAAAACTTGGGGGTCAAGCCGATAAAACGCTCAGCGTATTTTACCAAAGTTTTTTAAAGGTTAGAAAAACCACTTTTTCCCACTTTCTGCTTCGCCACTGTGTCACTTTCACTTTCTGCTTACACCACTGTGTAGCACTGATTTTTCCGCACACTTTGACGTATCACACGTAATTATAACTGCGAAAAAACCCACTTGTTTTGATTTTTAAAGAGTTTTTTCAAAGCGCGATCGGGCGTGGCAACGTTAGGCACGTGTTCTCGGGTCGGGGGTGACCACGGTCCATGGGTTAGGTTAGGTTAGGTTAGGTTAGGTTTTTTTTTTTTTTTTTTTTTTTTTTTTTTTTTTTTTTTTTTTTTTTATTCTCCTACCTCCGGCATGGGGGCCGCAGACTTTATTTTTCACTTGTTTCTCTCATTCCACTTTACTTTTCATGCATTCAATTCTTTTATTCTTCATTCCAATCATTCTTTCCTCTTTTACTCATTCATTCGTTTTTACTAACATTTATAACATTTACAGGGATTTGATTTCTAGATTTACATGATTTTTGCTTTCACTTTTATTGCAGGTTCCATGGGGACAGCCAGGTGACACATTCGAGTCTGTTTTTATTTTAGCTTTACATATTTTATAACTATTTTTCAATGATCTTTTTCAATTTTCTAATATACAATATAATACGTTCAAAAACAAAGCGATAGATTTATTCTTCAAATGTTATTATTCCTTTAATTTGAAGCGTTACTCATATGTTGTACGAAAATATACACATTATATTTGGTAAACATATGTCTTTCCTCTATCTTATTTTCCAACTGATACTTTTCTTTACTTTCCTTATTGTAATAACATTTGAAGAGTAGATCCTGCAACTTACTTCTAACTCTTAAAAATTTTTCCGAAAACTTCCTTTTGTTCAATTTAGACTGAGCGGTTGCAATTAGTAATTCAACAAGTTCCATTCCCCCAACAGTACTGTGATTTTTGATGAAAAATAAATTGCTAAATTTATTTTTCCGCATTAGTGCTTTGAGCTTAATCTCCGTATTTGTAGCTGTGGGGGAATAAAACTGCCCTCCACCAGTCCAATGCAGAGCCCAAAGCCAGTCCTGGCAGACCTGTCGGCACCATTGTATTCGGAGTGAATCGGCATCGGTTACGGCAGCCCCATCTCCAAGAGATGAGGCCGTTCCGACCGTACCGTCATCTCTACTACCTTTGTTGTGATATTTTTGGCCTGCCAGACGTTTTATCTTTGCACCCCCACATCGGACGTGATTGTCCAAAATTCCCGCTGATAATTTAAAGTTGCTACCTGACTCGAAGTTTTGATATCCATATAAAATTTTGGGGGCACTATGCAAAGCTTTTAAGACCAAAGAGCCCTTAGCAATACGCTATTGATGCCCTAGCCAGTGCGTCCCATCGCTTGCGCACCGGGCATATCTGGCTAAAGGCATTGTGGTCTCTTTGGTCGCTCTTAGCAGTCGTACAATTTTTGCAACAGGGAGCGGTGCCTGCCAACCATTCCGCACATTCTGCCTTTAGGTGGGGGCCTCCACAATGGCTGCATAAGTCAGCCTCCCCCGTGCAGAAGCGCTTGCCGTGCCCGAAACCCAAACATCTGGTGCACTGTATGAGGGGCGACCGGTCCTCGACCCTGATCCGCTGCAGGTCTATAAGTAGAGCCCCAGACTCAGTCGCCCTTCTCCAGATGATCGGAGAAACTGTCAAGATAACATGCCCAGTGAGAGGATTCCTGGCCCTTCTTCTAAATTTGATTTGCATGCGCTCGTCCTTTGGCGCAAGGCCAGAGAAGATGTCCTTATTCTGATTTTTAATCGCTCTTAGTATGTCTTCGTCAGAGTGAAGAAGGAGGATGTCTTTTAGGATTATCATTGGGTCTTTGTTGACCACATCTTCGCATAGGAGGCGTTTATCTGCTGCGTTAATTCGGTCTTTGACTTTGTTCCTCTCGTCTTCTGTACGGCAGCTCATGATAATTTTTCGATCCTTTGCCTTTCTTACCTTCTCCACTCTGACCCATCCCTCTTTAGCGTCCATCACCTCCCTGACCCTGTCCAAAACTTGCTCGCCCGTGTCCATCTCGTCCACGGACGTAACCACCACTGAGTGCAGCACTCCCCTTTCCGCTGTTTCTCCACCAGAACGCTGGGCGACAACACTGGAGTATGTCTGTACTAGCTTTGGCGTCTCTTCCTTTGACTTCTCCAAAAATTCTCTGAGGTCGTCTATTTTTTTATTATTTGCTGAAACAATTTTCACAGTTTCCTGTAATTGAGACCTTAGGTCCTCACTTATGTCATTTGGAGCAGTCTTTTCCTCAATTTCTCTTTGCTCCTTGTCCAGCTCTTTGACGATCTGATATAACCTCTCCGCTGCCTCAGTAATTCTGATTTTTATTTCACTCTTGAGGTTTCGTGAAATACCCAAATTTTTCATGACTTTACTGAGACAGGCCCTCGCCTCAGTCATTTTGTCCTTATAAACAGGTCCTTCTTGCGTCGTCCTGGCTGAGAGCGGGGAGGTATTTATAGGATCCACACCGACTGCCTCCCATTCACTGATACTTCTCCTCACTTTGGACATAAGCGTAATTGTCTTTGGCGGAGATTGACTCTCGCTATCCCTGCAAGTCTGCTTTGTCGGCGTACGGTATAAAGACATGTTTATTAGGATGGAGGTAGTTGTCAGTTCAATAAAACGTAAGTTTGTAAAAGTTGTAAAAAATACTAAAACTATAATAAATTTAAAAAATATAAAATAAAATTTGAAATTCCAAAATAAATTCTCCACGTCAATGAGCTAAATATCTAATAATACTAACCTAGTTAAAATATCACAGTAAACTTCAATTTAAACAGCCCAGTCAAGAAAAGCCAAATTATCACAGTATTATAATATAAGTTCGATTTACAAAAAATAGATGGCGCTACTTGTATATTAAATCGCACACACACTTTTGGAAACAAATCCTCTCTCCCTTAGCTCCGGGAAAATGGGTGGTGTGGGGGCGGATTTTTCGAAGTTTTTGTCGTCCGATCGGGACGGTTGATGTCTCAATCGATGCGGACGGTCAAATGCAAACTATTGAAACTAAAAAATGGGGGGGTTCAATGAAAAATTTTGAAAATATTAAAGAAAAACACTAATTTTAACCAAAATTTGCCGGATTTACACTAAGTATTGCGGATTTTTCCAACACCGTTTTCCCCCGGAGGGGTCTTTAATACCTTAAAAGACGCGGAGGAACACGGCGCAGATGATGTTATAAGAGATTTGAATAAGATATGCAATACAGAGTGTTTTATAAAATTTTGAAATAAAAAACTACCAAAAATCGACTATTTTATTTGAAAAACAATTGAAAAATTTAATTTTCCGTCAACAACGATGTACCGAAAGGTGTTATTTAACCTTCTCGGATCAACAAAAACTAAAATACACACAAATAAACAATTAACAATATATTATTACCTATCAAAACCGGTCAGAACGGTATTTTGTCTAATAAAATTACTATAAAATGGAGTTTTCCGGGATTTTCTCGAGATTTCAAAATGAAAATTTCACCCGAACCTTATAAACAGGTAGGCGTCAATAAAACAAAAATAAAAATGTAAAAATCTCAAAAATCGACCAGCAAAAACTCAATGAAATATATGTATTTGTGTTGGTTAGGTTAGGTTAGGTTAGGTTAGGTTAGGTTAGGTTAGGTTAGGTTAGGTTAGATCTGTGACCCCCCCGATGGTTGCCCGCCTTGTCGTGGCGGGGGGGCTTAGTAACCGTGGACTGGTCACCCACGGTGAACTAAGAGGCAACCAGGGCCGGCCTGTTGGGGCCGCCGGCTGGCCCGAGGAGGGCGCTCCCAGTGGGCTGAGGAAGTCCGCTGAGGACGCGCTTGGAGGTGGGACCGCAGAAGAAGAGGAGTGCCGGTATCACGGTGCGCCGTTCTCCCTATCTTCTGCGGCCGTGGAGGGATCGCAGGGGGAGAGGCGTGTTGGTATCACGGTGCGCCACTCTCCCTACCCCCTGCGAGCCGGCGGGGCCGTTCCGTGGAAGCGGCACTGGTGGGGCCGCAGAGGAAGAGGCATGTCGGTATTGCGGTGCGCCGCTTGCCCTATCCTCTGCGGCCGAGTTGTGGTCGGTGGCAGAACCACAGACCCGATCTGCCACCGGGTGCCAGTTATCTGGTACCCATGGCCTCCTAGTAGCAGACTTAGGGGGAGTCTACTACAGTACTGGTGGAGGCCGAGGAGGGAGGCGCACTTTAACATCTGGTGCGCACATCGTGGAGGGCCTTCGGGCTGTGGCGATGGAGCCGCTTGTGGGCGGCTGCCGCCGGCGGGGTCGCGGATGTGTGCGAGAGCGTTCCCGTGGCCCCGTCACAGGGCGGCGAGGAGGATGATGGGGGGGTTTTTAGTGGGTATACCGTGGGTCTCATTAGCCTATACGGGAGTCCCACATAACCACTCGGGTGCCCCCTGCGCCCGGGTGGTATGCGTAATGCATTTTCCCCCCCGAAAAAAAAAAAAAAAAAAAAAAAAAAAAAAAAAAAAAAAAAAAAAAAAGGTTAGATCTGTGAGGTAGGTACATCTGGTGCGCCCATCGTGGAGGGCCTTCGGGCTGTGGCGATGGAGCCGCTTGTGGGCGGCTGCCGCCGGCGGGGTCGCGGATGTGTGCGAGAGCGTTCCCGTGGCCCCGTCACAGGGCGGCGAGGAGGAAGATGGGGGGGTTTTTAGTGGGTATACCGTGGGTCTCATTAGCCTATACGGGAGTCCCACATAACCACTCGGGTGCCCCCTGCGCCCGGGTGGTATGCGTAATGCATTTTCCCCCCCGAAAAAAAAAAAAAAAAAAAAAAAAAAAAAAAAAAAAAAGGTTAGGTTAGGTTCCGCGGACCTGCTTGGTTGTCCTAGTGGGAGGGGAGGTGATACCCCTACGCGGCGCGTCTCCGGGTGGCGGATAGGAGGCCACTCTTCTCACTCTTCTTTATGAAGAGTGGTCCAGAGTGGTAGGGGCTTTTTCTATTTGAAAGGGCCCCCGCGGACCAAACACTGGGGAGGGGGGAATGGTTGGGGCGGGCTGCGTCTGTCCCGTATCGGGCGGCAGTCCTGCCTCGTCGGTGCCCTGTGTCTGACCCATAGTGGGCGGCAGGGCGCCCTTTGGCGGTTGGGGCGGGCTGCGTCTGTCCCGTATCGGGCGGCAGTCTGCTTCGTCGGTTCCCTGCGTCTGACCCATAGTGGGCGGCAGGGCACCCTTTGGTGGTTGGGGCGGGCTGCGTCTGTCCCGTATCGGGCGGCAGTCTGCTTCGTCAAAACTACGGCGGAACGTTTTGGTCGGCGTGGGCTTTTGTCCGGACCATGGAGGTGTTGACTGCCGGGGCTTTTGTCCGGGTCAAGGGTGGTGGGCGCGGCGTGCACTTACACTGCCACCGCGCTGGCATTCAATTGCCACCATCACCAAACCGCAAACCGTCAAAGTGTCGTGGATCATGTCTCGCGGCTTTGACGGAACGGGGGTCTTGGCTTAACCGCCTGGACCGCGAGGAGTAAACCTCTCTAAAAATCCCTAAAGGGCCGTTATTGGGAGACGTGGTAACGGCCGCCCTCCGGGGTGGTAGCTGAGGCACAGCTACCTGCAAGCGCCAACCCAGGGGTTTTCCCGCCCCCCTGGCGTAATTGCGGTCACGGTTTTAGGCACAGGGGTCCCTGCCGCCGTGGAAACTTACTTACCCCATACTCGTGGGAACAATATGGAAAAACAAACCAAAACCACCGACGTTAGGCCCGCGAAGGGCGGAGTTGATGAGGAGGAGGTGTCTGAGACGGACACACATGACTCGGCTGTATCCAACAAGGATTTTGAATGCACGCGAACGGATAGTGGCAGTGAGGCGGCAGCAATGTCTGCGGATCTGTCGGAGGAGAGCTCGGAGGGGAGCGTGACCCGCCTTATACTGGCAAAGGGTAAAAAACGCCTCCGCCGCAACAGGACGACCAGCTCTAGCAGCGAGAAGGTCGCAGAGGGAGGAGGTGCCGCGAAAACTTCCGGCAAACCGGCGGAAAAGAGGGGCCGTGGTAGGCCAGCTACCACTGGCGAATATGTCGGGCTCGCCAAGGCCAAGCAAGCGCTTGTTGAAGCTCGGAGGGCAGAGCTGGAATTGGTGACTGACATGGAGTTGTCTGAGTCCGTCAGGAGGCTAGGGAGTGGAGCTTCCGCGGACACGGTGAAGGAACGGGTCCAGTCCAGTCTGGACATTATACTGGAGGTGGCGGCCAAGTCCAAGAATCTTAAGGGCACTTGCGTGAGTGCCCTTAAGAAAGCGACGGCCGTGATTGGGGAGGAAATGGCCTCCGTATATGACAGGAGCCAGTCCGAGGAGGTGGCAGCTCTTAGAGCTGAGAACGCTCGCCTCACAGTGGAGCACGCGGCGCAGATGGAGGCCTTGAAGGCGAATAATGCTCGCCTTAGCATGGAGGTGGAAACTCTCCGTGCTGAGTTGGCCACCTGGCGCGCGCAAATGGAGGAGGCTCGCGCCTTGGCCCTGGTGGTGCCGGTAGGGCCTACGTCTCAGCCATGCACCCAACCAAGGAGAAAGACAACTGCGCCGCCTGAGGAGGATTTGAGGGCCAGTATAATTCGGGAGTGTGGCGCCATGATGCGCTCCATGTTGCAGAGCATCGGCGGCCGGCTCCTCCCGGAGCAGAGACTGCGCCCGCCTCTAAAGGCAGATGCTCCAACCCGAACGGAGACAAATTCTTCGGCGCCCTCTGTACCGTCGGCAACGAAGAAGAAGGCAAGGGGGAAGAAGGCGAAGGCGCCCACTCGGCTGCTGGACCCTGTCCCCGACTCACGCCCAAGCGCACCCGTGGCCCAGCCAAATGACTGGGTCGAGGTGGTGCGCAAGGGCCTAAAGAAGAAGGCCACCAACGCCCCAGGGCCACGCCCTGCTCCGGCGTCGGTACCGAAGAAGAAGGGGTCTGCGAGCACGAGCGCAGCCAAGTGGACTGCTCTGCGGCCACCAACGTCGTCAGCAGTCGTCCTGACGCTGGAGGCTGAGGCGGCCGAGCAAGGTATCACCTTTGAGAAGGTGCTGACGCAGGCCAGACAGGCCGTGAAACTGGAGGATTTGGGTATCAGCGGGTTGGCCTTTAGGCTAACGAAGACTGGTGCCCGAATGTTGGAGGTCCCCGGGAGGGACAGCGGAGAGAAGGCCGACCGCCTGGCCGAGGAGCTCCGACGAGCCCTCCCACCTAGTGTTCGTGTGGCGAGGCCGGTGAAGCGGATTGACGTCCTGGTATCCGACCTAGACGACTCCGTGTCACCCCAGGATGTGTCCGAGGCGTTGGCCAAGGCGGGGGGCTGCCCCGCTGAGCAGATCAAGGCCGGAGAAATACGTTCCGGCCCTTACGGCAGCGGCCGTGTGTTGGTGCAGGTGCCGGTCGCAGCTGCAAAGGTCGTGGTCAACCTGGGCAAAATTCTAGTTAAAGGCTGGAGCTCTGCCCGGGTTCGACCACTGGAGGCGCGGCCCCTGAAGTGTTACCGATGCTGCGAAATCGGTCACACGGGGGCCCAATGCAAGTCGGCCGTCGATCGCAGCCAGCTCTGCTTCCGGTGCGGACTGCCAGGCCACAAAGCGGCCGATTGCGCAGCAAATCCTTCCTGCCCTGTCTGTCTGGAGAGCGGCAAGCCCTCCGGACACTCTATGGGGGGAAGGAAATGTTCGCCACCCAGGCGAGGTAAGCGCCCCACTCCCTCGGCGCCGCCACAGGAAGCGATGACGACCGGTTAGCAATGGCTACCTCTCATCGCTTCCTACAAGGGAATTTGAACCACTGCAGCGCGGCACAGGATCTCTTCGTGCAATCCATGCTGCAGTGGTCCATAGACGTTGCGATCGTCGCGGAGCCCTACTTTGTCCCAACATCGCAGTGCTGGGCCGGGGACTCACAGGGCACCGTGGCGATCGCAGTGGCGGCAGACTCTCCTCACTCGTCTCTCTCTGTACAGGTGAGGGAGGAGGGTCTCGTCTCGGCGTCTTGGAGGGACCTGACCTTGGTGGGGATTTATTTCTCACCGAACAGGTCCCTCGCAGAATTCGAGGCTTTTCTCGATAGGGTTGCTGCTGCTGTTCGGCGGGCGTCCTCCGGGCGCGTCATCGTGCTCGGGGATTTTAACGCCAAGAGCGTGTCGTGGGGGTCCCCTGCGACCGACGATCGAGGTTTGGCTGTGGAGGACTGGGCCGCCACGTGTGGCCTGGTGCTGCTGAACAGAGGCAGCAGGAACACCTTTGAAGTGCAGCGGGGTGGGGCGACGATCGGGTCGATAATAGACCTGTCGTTCGCCAGCCCAGCTGTAGCCCGGCGGGTGCAAGGGTGGCGTGTTCTGGCCGAGGTGGAGAACTTGTCTAACCATCGGTATATCCGATTCGACCTCTCCACCTCTTCCACAACCGAGACGCCGTTTCGGAGAGAGGGAGCTGGGGAAAGAATCTTCCCTCGCTGGTCCCTGACGCGGCTTGACGAGGACGTGCTGAGGGAGGCCTCCGTCGTCTGGTCCTGGAACCTGCAGTCGGCAGAGCCAGCGGAGGTTGACGAGGAGGCGCTTAGGCTCAGGGGGGTCATGACGCAAATCTGCGACGCGGCCATGCCCCGGGCTAAACGCGCACCTCCAAGGCGGGCGGTATACTGGTGGTCGCAACGGATCGCCGAGTTACGCGACGAGTGTTGCGCAACGAGGCGTCGCTACACCAGATACCGGAGGCGGCGGTTCCAGAGCGAGGAGACGGGGCAGCTTCTGCACGACCTCTACAAGGAGGCCAAGAAGAGCCTGCAGATGGCGATTGCGCAGGCAAAGGCCAGTGCTCGGCAG